>JAGPXD010000004.1:0-5114867 GCA_020746995.1 Plectosphaerella cucumerina | reverse complement strand
TCCCTAACCCTAACCCTAACCCTAACCCTAACCCTAACCCTAACCCTAACCCTAACCCTAACCCTAACCCTAACCCTAACCCTAACCCTAACCCTAACCCTAACCCTAACCCTAACCCTAACCCTAACCCTAACCCTAACCCTAACCCTAACCCTAACCCTAACCCTAACCCTAACCCTAACCCTAACCCTAACCCAATGTCCCACCCAATGTCCCACCCAATGTCCAACCCAATGTCCCCGGGGCTTGCCCCGGCTATTCTCGGGTTCCCCGGGCTTGCCCGGGTTATTCTCTATATAGGACTTTGGGTTAACCTTTGGGTTGACCTTTGGGTTAACCTTTGGGTTAGACTTTAGGTTAAAGAGAAAACTTACTATATAGGACTTTAGGTCGACCTTTGGGTTAGACTTTGGGTTGACCTTTGGGTTGACCTTTGGGTTAGACTTTAGGTTAAAGAGAAAACTTACTATATAGGACTTTGGGTCGACCTTCGGGTTAGACTTTGGGTTAGACTTTGGGTTGGACTTTGGGTTAAAGAGAAAACTTACTATATAGGACTTTGGGTTGGACTTTGGGTTAAAGAGAAAACTTACTATATAGGACTTTGGGTCGACCTTTGGGTTGGACTTTGGGTTAGACCTTGGGTTAGACTTTGGGTTGGACTTTGGGTTAAAGAGAAAACTTACTATATAGGACTTTGGGTCGACCTTTGGGTTAGACTTTGGGTCGACCTTTGGGTTAGACTTTGGGTCGACCTTTGGGTCGACCTTTGGGTTAGACTTAAGGTTATATAGACTAGGACTTCGGGGTCTTACGGACTTTCTAGACCCCGAGACTAGATATAAAGGCCCTTCGGGCTAGATATAAAACCCGAAAGTAGGGTAAAGTTACTTTCGGGGTTTTCCTAGACCCCGAAACCAGACTTAGGGGCCTTTCGCGCCGGATCTAGAGTCCGGAGACTTTGGGTTGACTTTGGGTTGACTTTGGGTTGACTTTAGGTTACCTATATATACCGAAACTACCCCCCTCCTAGCTACCTTTCTCCCTATCTCTCTTACCCTCTTCTCTCTACCCCCTACCTCCCCCTCTCTCTAGAGGAGATTTCTAGATTATTACTTTCTAGACGTCTTTTTTAGAGGGCCTTTCCCGGTCTTCCCGGACTCTTTTCCCCCCTTTTTTAACGCTTTTTCGACCTTCCCGAACTCCCGCTTCGAGCCCGGGCTTGTAGTAGCTTGGGTAGCTTAGGGTTTTAACCCTAACCCCAACCCAAACCCAAACCCAAACCCGAAGCCCGACCCAACCCCCCCATGGCTCCCTGCCCGTCCTGCAAAGGGGAATACGCCGACCTGATAGACCACATCAGGAAAAAACACCCCCAGGATAGCTACACCCCCCTCCAGCTCCAGCCACTCGGCTTAACCCCCTGCCCAACCTGTGGGACGGCCTGCAAAGGCTCCCAGGGGGTGAAAACCCACGCGGCCAAGGTCCACGGGATCCCTGGGTCTTCCAGGATTTCTACCCTACCCAGGGTAAGGAATCCACCCTCCGGGACCCCCCAAGACCCCCCCCCGCCCCCCTCGGGCTCCTGGGAGGCTACGAGAGCGCACTTTAACGCGTATTTCCGCCCCTCCCTACCCCCTAGGGCCTCCCTACCCCGTAGGGCTCCCCAGGCTACCCACTCTCCCACACAGTGGGCGAGCCGCTTTAGGACCCTCCGCGAGAGGGACCTTGTCCGGAAACGAAGGGCCGGAACCCCCTCACCCAAGGGGCAGCCCCCTAGATCCCGCCCTAGGGCTCTAGGATCCCCTAGCCCTACCCCAGCCCCCCGGGCTAGACCCTCGGGCGCCCCCCTACCCCCTAGTACCCCTAGAGGGCTAGGGGGGTATAGGGACCCCTCGAGAGTCCCTACCGAGTCCCCCTCGACCCCCGGATCTACAGGCTCCCTACCCTCGCTAGACGCCCTCCTCCGCCCCCAGGGAATCCCCTCGGACCCCCCTAGTACCCCTAGGGAGTCCCCCGAGCCCCCCGGAAGCGATTTTTCAAGCCCTAGTACTACTAGAGAGCCCCCCTCCCCTAGGGAGTCCGCCTCCCTAGAGGAAGCCCACCGCGAGGCTCTAGAACCCATCCTCCAGAAGGCTTCCGTCCAGACCCTCCTAGCCTTCTCGGGGGTGCAAATTCCGGAAAAACGCCTCCACTACCGTCAGGCTACCCTCTTCGAGGAAGCCGCTAAACGGACCGCGGAAGCTTTTATCCGGAACCCCCGCGAGAAAACCCTCCTACCCCTTCTCCTCCTTCCCCGGGTCCTGGGATTAGCCCTATCCAAGGGACAGCTCGCCCCTACCCTCCGAGCCTACCCTGGGGTTATCCCAGACCCCCCCGCGCCTCAGGAATCCCCCCAGAGACCCCCCGGGGACTCTACCCCTACCGAGAGAGCCTCTAGACTCCTGGAAAGAGGCTTTATCGGTAGGGCGGCCAAGGCCCTTACCGACCCTACCCCCCTAGCCGAAGAGACCCCCCAGACCCTCGATCTCCTACGACAGAAACACCCTATCGGCCCCAAGACCCCTTTTTCCCGGTCTGGGAACCCCCGAGCCGGACAGCCGGTGACCGAGGAAGCTATAGCTAAGGCTATTAGCTCGATCGGTAGGGAAAAAGCCCCCGGGCTAAGCGGCTGGACTAGACCCCTCCTGGATCTAGCCCTAGGACCCCCCGAGTCCCCGTTTATCGCAGCCCTACGACTCCTCGCGGATATGATCCGTCAGGGTACCGCTCCCGGGGCTGACCTACTTTGCGCGAGCCGCCTAGTAGCCCTGGAAAAACCCGGCGGGGGGGTTAGGCCTATCGCTATAGGGGATTTACTCTATCGAGTAGCCCTTAAAGCTATACTCCTTACCTCCTATCGCCCCGGGTCCCTACTTCCCACCCAGCTAGGGGTTAAGACCCCCGGGGGGGTAGAACCCGCTGTCTTCCTCCTCTCCGAAGCTATAGAGGGAGATAATAGAGCCGGTATAGAGACAATCACGCCCCTAGACCTCCAGAACGCCTTTAACGAGGTAGATAGGGGCTCTATAGCTACTACGGTGGCTCTCTACGCCCCTACCTTCTACCGGGCTACCGCGTGGGCCTATAGTAGGCCGTCTGTCCTAGTAACAGCCGGCGGAACTATCCTCGCGAGTACCCAGGGGGTTAGGCAAGGGGACCCCCTAGGACCCCTCCTTTTTTCCCTAGCCTACCGACCTACCCTCGAAGCCTTACAAAAGGCCCTCCCGGACGCCACTATAGTCTCCTACCTCGACGATACCTATATCCTTAACCGGAATAGGATCCCAGTCTTACCTACCGTCGAGAAGGTACTCCAGGACTCCCCGGTTACCCTTAACCGGTCGAAATCCAAGGAAATCCCAGTCCAGACCCTCCGGGAGGGGGGATTCAAGGCCCTAGGGTCTTTTCTAGGACCCCTAGAAGCCCGGAGGACCTTCCTAAAGACCCAGATCTCTACCTTTTCCAAGGTCCTCGACTCCCTACGAGAGCTCCCTAGGCAGTACGCCTTACTACTCCTACGGGGTAGCTCCCACCTACTCCTAAGGCACCTACTCCGACAGCTACGCCCTGACGGTCTACAGGACCTCTGGAGGAAGGCTGACGGCCTGATCGAGAAGGTAGTAGTAGCCCTGGCTTCTAGGACCCCTACGGAGACCCCCCGGGATCTCCAGAAGGACCTAATAGCCCTTCCGGTAAGGGACGGGGGTCTAGGCCTCCCCCTTCACGAAGAGCTAGCCCAGGGCTCTACCAGGCAGCGAGGGTACTTACTAGGGGGCTTAGGGAACGTATCCTTCCGGATTCCCTACCCCCTATCCCCCTAGGGAAAAAAGACCCCCCTCACCCAAGGAGGTCCTAGCTGAGCTAAACGCTGCGAAGCTACGGGGTCTTAAGGAGGGTCTATCTCCCCAGGAAAAAAGAACCCTCCTCGAGGGGACTTCCTACCTAGGGAGACAGTGGCTCGGGACCCTACCCCTCCACAAACAGGATATTTTCTCAGACCCAGAGATTATAGAAGCCCTTAGGGGTAGGCTCCTAGCCCCTGTTAGACCCCCCTCCCGCCCCTGCCCCTACTGCGGCTCCCGTAGCCCTACCCTGGGTCACGAGGACACCTGCGGGGGCGCAAACCGCCGCTGGATAGCCCGCCACAACCAAGTCGTCCGAGCCTTCGAAAAAGCTCTTACTAGCCGGACTGACCTGGAGCTTGAGGTGGAACCCAGGGTCCCCACCCCCGAAGACCCCCCCCAGGACCCCCCGGGTCCCCTACCCCTACCCCTACCCAGCCTGCCTTACGGGCCGATTTTTCCCTACAGCTCGGGACCTACCGTCACTACTACGACGTCCAAATCGTAGCAGTCAACAAGGACTCAGCCCGCGAGGAAGCCTTCCAGACCCTTACCGAAGCCGCAGACGAGAAAAGGAGGAAATACAAGTCCCTAGGGACTATATTTCACCCCCTAATCTTTTCTACGGGGGGTCTAATGGAAAAATCAACCGCTAGGGAGTATAAGAACCTCCAGAAGGCTCTTGGACCCCCTACAGCCCGTTGGCTAGACGCGAATATCGCTCTTACCCTTACCCGGTATAAAGCAAAGTCCGCGGCCTCTATCGCTAGGGATATCCCCCGTCGGTAGACTACCCTTTCCTATTTTTCCTATCTTCCTACTTCCCCTATCTTCCTATACCTCTCTCTTCTCGCTAAGCTAGTTAAACCCTAGCTAAGCTACTTTACCCTACGCTAAGCTACCTAAACTACTTCCCTTACACTTAGTTTCTCTTTCTCTTCCTAGAAATCCCCTCTCCCCTCTTTAAGAGATAGCTAAAGCTATACCTCTCTTTGTAAAAATAAGGCTAGATAGCTTAGACAGGCAAAATAGACCCTAACCCACCCTAAGCTAACCCTAAGCTAAGATAGGGGCTCTATAGCTACTACGGTGGCTCTCTACGCCCCTACCTTCTACCGGGCTACCGCGTGGGCCTATAGTAGGCCGTCTGTCCTAGTAACAGCCGGCGGAACTATCCTCGCGAGTACCCAGGGGGTCAGGCAAGGGGACACCCTAGGACCCCTCCTCTTTTCCCTAGCCTACCGACCTACCCTCGAAGCCTTACAGAAGGCCCTCCCGGACGCTACTATAGTCTCCTACCTCGACGACACCTATATCCTTAACCGGAATAGGGACCCGGTTCTACCTATCGTCGAGAGGGTTCTCCAGGACTCCCCGGTTACCCTTAACCGGACGAAATCCAAGGAAGTCCCTATCCAGACCCTCCGGGAGGGGGGATTCAAGGCCCTAGGATCCTTTTTAGGACCCCTAGCAGCCCGTAGGACCTTCCTAGAGACCCAGATCTCTACCTTTTCCAAGGTCCTCGACTCCCTACGAGAGCTCCCTAGGCAGTACGCCTTACTACTCCTACGGGGTAGCTCCCACCTACTCCTAAGGCACCTACTTCGACAGCTACGCCCTGACGGTCTACAGGACCTCTGGGGTAAGGCTGACGGCCTGATCGAGAAGGTAGTAGTAGCCCTGGCTTCTAGGACCCCTACGGAGACCCCCCGGGATCTCCAGAAGGACCTAATAGCCCTTCCGGTAAGGGACGGGGGTCTAGGCCTCCCCCTTCACGAAGAGCTAGCTCCAGGGCTCTACCAGGCGGCTAGGGGGCTTACTAGGGGACTTAGGGAGCTTATCCTACCGGATTCCCTACCCCCTATACCCCCTAGGGAAAAAAGACCCCCCTCACCCAAGGAGGTCCTAGCCGAGCTAAACGCTGCGAAGCTACGGGGTCTTAAGGAGGGTCTATCTCCCCAGGAAAAAAGGACCCTCCTCGAGGGGACTTCCTACCTAGGGAGACAGTGGCTCGGGACCCTACCCCTCCACAAACAGGATATTTTCTCAGACCCAGAGATTATAGAAGCCCTTAGGGGTAGGCTCCTAGCCCCTGTTAGACCCCCCTCCCGTCCCTGCCCCTACTGCGGCTCCCGTAGCCCTACCCTGGGTCACGAGGATACCTGCGGGGGCGCAAACCGCCGCTGGATAGCCCGCCACAACCAAGTCGTCCGAGCCTTCGAAAAAGCTCTTACTAGCCGGACTGACCTGGAGCTCGAGGTGGAACCCAGGGTCCCCACCCCCGAAGACCCCCCCCAGGACCCCCCCGGGTCCCCTACCCCTACCCCTACCCAGCCTGCCTTACGGGCCGATTTTTCCCTACAGCTCGGGACCTACCGTCACTACTACGACGTCCAAATCGTAGCAGTCAACAAGGACTCAGCCCGCGAGGAAGCCTTCCAGACCCTTACCGAAGCCGCAGACGAGAAAAGGAGGAAATACAAGTCCCTAGGGACTATATTTCACCCCCTAATCTTTTCTACGGGGGGTCTAATGGAAAAATCAACCGCTAGGGAGTATAAGAACCTCCAGAAGGCTCTTGGACCCCCTACAGCCCGTTGGCTAGACGCGAATATCGCTCTTACCCTTACCCGGTATAAAGCAAAGTCCGCGGCCTCTATCGCTAGGGATATCCCCCGTCGGTAGACTACCCTTTCCTATCTTTCCTATCTTCCTACTCCCCTATCTTCCTATACCTCTCTCTTCTCGCTAAGCTAGCTAAACCCAAGCTAAGCTACTTAACCCCACGCTAAGCTACCTAAGCTACTTTCTTTCCCTAGTTTCTCTTTCTCTTTCCTAGAAATCCCCTCTCCCCTCCTTAAGAGATAGCTAAAAGCTATACCTCTCTTTGTAAAAATAAGGCTAGATAGCTTAGACAGGCAAAATAGACCCTAACCCACCCTAAGACGTCGCTACCGCTATCCGCGCGCCGCCTGCCGCGAGGCTGTCGGATAGCCTCTCGAACGCCTTCTACGTGAATGCGTCCCCGGCCTCGTCCTACGCCTCGATAGCCGCCTCGTAGGCGGCTATCTACGCCGACGTGATCGGCGTCGCCGCCTCGGTCCGGTCCGCCTCGTGTAGGCGTCGCCGGAGTTACTACGCGATAAACGACTTAGTCTACGGTACCTAGAGCTCCCGGAGGAGCTTAACGATAAAGTCGGCTACCGCCGACTAGCTCCGGAAAGTGGCCTCGCCTAGGATAGTAAACTATACGTTACTCTCCCGGTTAGACGCGATACGGTTATTATAGTAGAACCGGAGTTACCCCGTGTAGAGGAGTATAAGCCGGCGGCTATCGGCGGAGTAGGGCTACCGCCGTACGTTAATCGACGCCCTACCCCCGACGCCCGCGCCGAAGTTAAGTATCGTCGGGTCGATATACGGCTAGGCGCCGCCGCGGAGGCTAGCTACCGTCCCGAGTGGCCGTAGCACGGTCTTAGGAAGGTAGCGCTAGAAGCCCGAGAAGTAGTAGCCGCCGAGCTAGTCGAGTACCACAACAGCCTCCGAGTACGGCAAGTCGAGGCCCCGCTCGCCCCCCTACAGGTAGCGACACCCTATCTCGTCGAGGGTAAGCTCGAACACACGTATATACGCCGTTATAATACAGGGGAATACCGTTAGTAGTAGCGACCGGAAGATATATATATACGAGTCGTACTCGACGAGGAAGAAGCGTATTAGCTAGAAGATAGGCTATAGTACCGCCCCGAACGTCCGCTCCTCGGCCGTTATCCGCCCGACGTCGAGGGAGACAACCTACTCGAGCCGGTAGGCTACCTCCTCCTGCTCGAGTGTGACCTCGATCTAGCGCCGCTCGCGAGCGAACGGCTTCGACGCCGCTAGGTCCTCCGGCGTCGCCTGGCCCCGGACGATCCGTAGCAGCCGCTCCCGCTTATCCCTCGTTAGGTAGTGGCCGGACGCCTCCGCCGTCGGCACCGTTAGCGCCCCCGTTGTATACCCCTTAGTCGCGAGGAGGTCGTTCGGGCTGTACCGGACGCTCCTCTTGATATTAGAGTAGCCTTAGAAGTAGCCGAACGATAGTACCTTGGCCCCCTCGTTCCGCGCGCTTATATTACCGCGTATCGCCGCCGTTAGGGACGCGAGGAAGCCGGGCGGCGTGCTCGACGACACGTTCCTATACGCCGGGTGAAAGGCCTGCGGGTAGAAGTCCCAGTCGCTGCTGCGCGGGAACTCCCTGGCCATCTTGTTCCTGTCCACGAGGAGGCAGCGCGTGGGGCCGTCGTCGGTGTCGGTGTTGATGCACACCGCGAGCGCGTACGAGATGGCCCCGATGCTGTCGAGGTGAAAGCGCGCCTGTAGCTCCTCTGTCAGCTTCCGGAGCCCGTCGCTCTCGCGGATCATCTGGTCGTGGTTCGTGTCCTCCTGGCTCTGCGGATCCTGGCCGCCGCCGCCGCCGCCGTCGGAGAGCCCTACGGAGAGCCCGCCGACGCGCCTCGACATCCCTCCCTCGTCGCTACCGCCGCTCTCCCCGCCGTCCTCGTCCTCGTCCTCGTCCTCGTCACGATCCGAGTCGTCGCTGGCCGGATCGTGCCTCTCCCGCGGCAGGTCGTACAGCCGGGGACTAACCTCGATACCGATATTCGCCCCGTAGTCGTACGCGTGGAAGGCCGGCGTGTACTACCGCTAGAAGGACGCCTCCCCGTATATCACGGCCCACGCCGCCTACCCGTCTATGAATATCCCCTGGAAGATAGCCTACTTACCCGAGGTTATATACTAGCTATACGGGCTTCCCGGCCGCCAGCACGACTCCACGCCCTCGCCGAGGAGCTCGCCCGCCTCGAAGATACTTGTGATATAGGAGGCGAGCTGCCTCGCCAGGGACACCGGCATCCCGGCCGACACGGGGTGCATCACGATGAACCACACCTCGCGCGTCGCCGCCTTGGCGATGCGGAACGTCCGACCCGTCATGTCGAAGGATATGCCGCTGACGTGCTTGGCCCCGTACGGCGCCCCCCATCGCTGGAACGTGACCGTGACGTTGTCGAAGATTGATATATAGAAAGGATCCCTTATCGAATGATACTACGGCACCTCTCTACCCACAGTGTGTCATGGCTGTGAAAGACACTAGCAATAAACATAGTAGGTCTGGCCATCGCCGCAACGAGTATCCCATGCCCCCTAGATAACTGCTCAGATGTCAACGGCGTAACGTCACTAGGCCGCGGAGAGTCTCTCCTCCCATCGTAATTAAACCATCCGAGCCTATGTAGGAGGCGGTTACTATATCCCTTATACTCTGTGATCGTTAGTATGTATTGCTAGTCTTGATGTAGGAAGCCTACCTAGTCTTTTCATCATTTCGCCCACGTGACACGCGTCACCCCCCTCATCAGGGCTCCATGGAAATTCTTACGGATACAGGAACTATATTATTTTCGTAAGCATCGTGAGCGTGAGTATGCTCGGATCTCTCCTAGTCGTGATAGTGAACTGATCGCTCCGTGGCTCGACCTGGGGCGTCTCGGATGATGAATAGAGCGTGAGAATCAGCAAAAGCATGACTTAGCAGCCAACTTCTTCGACGTGCGCGGCGAGGCACTCCACCGCCAACTCGTAGTACGCGACCACCGTCGGCTCCCTAAGAGCCTACTAGTAGCTCCGTATGCGCGTAAGTCCGGCCTCGACTAACGGTAGGACGACCTGGAACGGAAAGGGGTAGCCAAAGTCAATCTTAGGGCGGTAACTATTTGAGCCTCTGACTCTGGCCGGGTGGCCTATCGGCCGAGGCAGTCCGGACCTAGGAGAGAGGGCGGATCTATCGCCCTCGGCACCCTCGAGGTATATAATATTCCTTATTATAATTCTTCGTCCTCTCGCCGACGGCACCCACTCGATCTTCTCGTCAGCCAGAGAGCACGCCAGCGCGGCAACCCAGCTACGGGTTATAAACTCTTTATTAGGGCGCGATAGAAGCGCTTCTCGGAGCCTTAACACCCAGGCTACGTTCTTACGCGACACGGCGGACTCCTATATATCGGAACCGAGAACTTTAATAACCCTAGTAGCGTAATCGTGTCGAACCTACGTTCCGACCACAGTAAATAAAGTACGGGCGCCGCCCGAGGTAAGGCTCTCGCGCAGTCGTGAAAGCGCGGGCCGGCTAAAGGGCGTATAGCCCGTATCCTAGGCGCTAATCGCCTCCTCGTACGCGGTAACCTCGGCGCTTACTATAGGCCTCCCGTCGAAATCGCCCCGTTTAGGAAGACGACGACGGAGGGACTCAGAGATAAAGCGTACCGTCTCGGGACACCACAGCTCTCTAAGGAGCTCTCTAAGAAAGTACGGTACGTCTACGGGTAATTATATTACCCTTTCCCCGAGTTTACTAAGCTAGAGATCGCTCGCCCGTAACAACACAATCCGCTTATCGTAGTGATATACAAGCTCCTTTACGTAAAGGAGGACCGGCTTTCCGGTAGCGGCTATACGTAGCTATCGGTCTATATTAATCCGGGCGCTGTTGCCTGAAGCTGTTATGTCGAGCACGGTCGGGTCGATATAGGGCTATACTCCGTCGGCCAGGCTGCTTATAGTACCGAGGACCCTAAAGATAGCCTTTGGAAGATAACATATATTGCCGGTAAAGAGGTAACCGCTAAGACGATCTATAACGGCGACAGCCTCCGAATAGGCAAGGTTAAGTCCTCGTTCGCCCCTCGCCGTATAACGACGCTCTATCGCCCTAAGAGTATACTCGAACAAGCGCGTATATACGTAGAAAATTATAGGAAACACCGTTACCGGTATTAACCGAAACAGATACGCCTACCCCTCCACGTCGGAGAATAGAGTCGTCAGATAGAGTATAGGAGTAGTAACAGTAGCGAACGTATACTCCGTGCTCGTTATACGCCCTACGTCCAGCGATATAACCTGCTCCAGCCGGTAAGGGTACTCGTCGTACTCGAGAGCCGTTTCGATTTGCCTGCGCTCTCTTGCGAACGGCCTGGCATCTGGATCGCCGCGGATGATACCGAGCCGCCGCTCCCGCCTGGATCTCATGAGGCTTCTCGACGACGCAACGTTCGTCGGGATCGTGAGCGCAGCTGTGGCAAACCCTTTGGTCGCAAGCAGGTCGTTCGTGCTGTGGCGCACGAGGCGCTTTAGCTACCGTTACGGTCCCTCATGTCGGCCTGTGCCGCTATACACGTGCTATGCAAGAACCTGGGCGGCTTGCGAGAGGACACGTTGCCGTAGGTTGGGTGGAAGGCCTGTGGGTAGAAGTTGTAGTCGCTCGATTTTGGATACTCTCTGTCTAGTGCGTTGCGATCGATAAGGAGGCAGCGCGGCTGGAAACCTGTCACACCATCCAAGGCCGGCTCGTCCGTTGCGGTATGAAGACAGACGGCCAGCGCGTAAGAAACGTTAGCCACGTGAGCCAAATTGAAGCGCCCTTCCAGCTCTTCCGCGAGCTTACGTAGCGCATCGCAGTCCGGGATAATACTACGGCAATCGCCGGAAGACATGACCCCTGAGCCGTCATACGGTGTGTTCGTAGGCGCCACTCGAAGACGATCAAGTTCCGACTGCTGTAATTCAATCCGGATATTAGCTCCAAAGTGCTGCGTCAACTGACAGAGACCCCATCCAACCCTCAATACTACCGTGGTCGTCCGGTGCCCGTTCAGGAAGGATGTATCTTATCCTCTGAAGATGAACTCCAGATTGCTGATAATATGACCTACCTTGCCTATCGAAGCGAAGGTGCTGCTATGGTTTCGGCGGTCACTCTACAAGAACGGTTATCTGGTCTTGTGATCGTTGTGGCAAGCAACTCGACCCTGTCAGTATCGGTTGTCCATGGATTCAAGCAGATATTGAATATAGTCAGTCGGTACTCTGGAGAAGGTGAGGACCCATGCTCTGTCTTTATATCCTGAACTAACTGTAGACGAGGTAAACGACGTCACAAATATTGCCAAGATATGTTTCGTGCAGTTCTGCAGCTCAGCCAAGAGAGAATTCTCGAGCGTATTCAACCGCCATGGACACGAAACCCTTCATACATCAAGAATCGGCGTCCATTTCTCAGAGATTAAATCCGATGCTGGGCAAAGAAACTCCTTGAGCAACACGAGTCTGTTCCACAAGGCCGCGTCGTCTCTGCAAAGGCATCGGAGCTCGTTTGTTGCTTGGACCGACTTGACAGTGAGGTTGAAGAAGAAGATATCAACGAGGTCCTTGAGTACGTCATCAAGTAGTGTGCAGAAATCGCAGCTTTGGGGGAAACTAGTTCTTTGGAAGAACACCTGAGGGCACTCTGCCCCTCATCGACGCTACACGAAGCGCGCGAAACCCGTCAAGTCGACAAGTTGGCACGATTTCTGTTCCTTTGTAAGGACTTCATTCGGCTAGCCAGAAAGCCGCAATATCAAAGTTTATTCAAAAATATCGATGTGGTTGCTTTGGAGGCAAACTCTGGAGAGGTCCCCGCAGGCCTTTCCAAGAGATGCTTCGTCCACGCAGAGACGCAGCAGATCCTCCACTACGAGCAGCACCCACATCAACCAGCCCCACGGTGCATTGGGTGTAGCAAGTCGGCTTGTTACCTGTGCGATCTTTTGATTGCCAAGCAGAACCGCTACCGCATCTCACATGCCCATCGGCGTCTGTACGAGAAGTGGACCATCCCGGACATTGGCTGGATGAGCGAGGATCAGGCCGCCGTATTCGCCACCGTTATTCAGGATATGATACAGGAATTGACGGCAGCAATCCGTCTACAGCAGACCGGCGTCCGTGCCTGGATGGCCTATCCCTTCGAGAGCAGGGCGTTTTTACCTTTGTCTAGTGGATCTACAGCCAGTAAGTCAACGGTACGAGCCGTGTCCTCTGGCGCCTCTTCCGGAGGCACAGTCCGCAATCTTCAGAGTGCTTAACCATCGTCTGTTTCCACCACTGTCAGCCACTTACCGTTTCGCAAAGCAATACATGCTGGGGCACGCCCGATCGAAATACAGATTGACCAACTGCACCTCTCCTTGGATTTTGCCCCGGGTTCTTCAGGGTATCTTTTTGTAGGCCGGAGAAACGACAGCCCAAGCTTCACGAGTAAAAAATTCAAGACCGTAGAGGCTTTGGGTATTCCAACAGACCCTGCGATGACGGTTGAATGCGACCCAGAAACCAACCAAGCGAGGGTTTGAATACAAAATGGACCACGGCTCTGTGTTGAGATTGGCTTCCTTTGGGACGACGATGTGCCTGAATTTAGCCAGGACTTGGAAATAAACTGAAGAAAGATGGGGAGGTCACGTGATTGAAGAGGTCTCGAGAAACAAAAACACCAGCGAGAAAACTTCCTCTTATGGCCCCTGAGAAATATTGTCAGGCCGTGTGATACGGCGTCAAGCTACGTAAGTTTCTGGTGGCCGTGACAGGTGACAGTTGGTAGTTCAGCGTGACGTCACAGCCACACATCACCTACTGCAGCCACAATCTCCCCGCTGAAAGACGAGTGTCCAGGATTGGCAGCCGATGATTTAATCGTTACGGGACAGACATGGGCCCGCGCGCAATCACATAGCGAGGGATCCATTATGGGAATTGACGTGTTGTTCTTCCTAAGTACGGATCGTTGTGTGTCTCTTGTGACTGCCAGGGGCACGCAGGTTGAGCGCTGCCTCGACACCCTCGACACCCTCGACACCCATCTTGTGACAGCCTACAACCAGCTAAGCTGTAATTACGTACTGGTTCCGATACATGGACAATGCTCAAGTCCAATCATGGACTTGATGACATTGGGTGTAGCAGTCAGAGATGCTTTTATGCTAGCGCGAGTAGTTTCCGAACGAATAATCGTAGGTACCTTAGCTTCGAAGACTTATGGATGAGATACGGCTTATCACGCGTAGGATACCTATCAAGCGAGGGCTCGAGCATGCCGTCTTGGGGTGGATCTGCGCCTCGAATTGCTCTCGAAGTAGGGATCTAGGGCGGCCATCCCCGCCCATTTTGTCAGCGGAGCAGGATATGAGCCCGGTCGAACCGGACGGTCATCGTTGATCCGTTAGGCTGGGGCAGGTGAACTTAGCGTCGGTCATATTGCGGGTGCGTGAGGGTGGTCGAGTGGTCCTTGGAGGGGTTGTGTGGACGGGAGTGAGAAACCTACCTGTTTTACGTTAGCCCTGGTGGCTGCCCGAGGGCAGGCTCCAGTGTGCGGGTTCACGTGACCCGCAGGGCTGGCTGTAGTGGCGCGATTGCAAGCGCTGTTGGTCATCCAAACATCATCATTATGAGGAGGATAAAGAGGATGTTTTCTCCTCGAGAGCGCGATGAAAATGGCAGGTCATGCCTCTGTACCTTCAATTGCTTGCCTTAGCGTGACCAGCGCCATAGTAAGACGGAGGAACTTCACGAACTTGCCTTACCGTGACTAGCGTTATAGTAAGACGGAAGAACTTCACAAACTTCATGAATGCGGAGTAGTCTGAGCCGGTGGGTTTTTAAATTAGGCTGAAAATTTCGCCAAAAACTCACCCAATTGTTTTAGCTGTTTTCTTTCTCTCAGCTCTGGTATTTCAAAGCCACGATGGCCTCGGAAAGGCCAGCATTGTAATCTCAGAGTCTCACAGCAGCCATCCAACCTCTTATCTTCCAGCCCTCTCAAAGTTCCGTGGCTGCGGTACATGCCCCTTCTCTAGATGGACAGAGCAGAATTTCAAGCTGACTGATGAAAGATCCAGACATCTATAAGAGCTATTGTCAAAACTCCCTTGGTGCAAAATGAATTTCGCCGGAAATCAGGACTGCTTCACCTGTGGCGCTCGACGCCTGGAGAGGTGGTCTGGTGTTGCTCAACTGCAGGCAGCTGCCGATGAAGGGTGCCCGTACTGCTCCCTCCTGAATCAGGCCCTCCTTCGCCTGGACCCAGACGTCGAGGCCAGTTTGGGAGAGGATGCCGTCATCCGCTTCAAGAACCCAAACAACTTGATCGTGTATCCCGATTCCAATGGCCCACTAGGGCACCGGCCGGACCTGAAAGACCTGGATTTGCAGTACGAATTCTACAAACAGGGCGACAGTCGCCCGTACAAGCCGACCGGGGATACGTCTTCAGCCGTGAGCTATGGGCGGATGTATTGGTGGATTCGGAAATGCTCAGAAGAGCATCCGCTTTGCGGCAGCGGTGAGCCAACTGAACTGCCCACGCGGATACTTTATCTTGGGGATGACCTTGAGTTGGAAGGTCATCCCACAGAGGTCAAGCTCGTGGAGCCGTCGCCCGATCAAAAAGACCGCTATATCGCCTTGTCTCATTGCTGGGGCACTGGCCAGCAGCCTCTCCGGACCACCACGGCGACGTTGGGCGATCATAAGGCTGCTATCCCGTTTGACCAGTTGCCCAAGACCTTCCAAGATGCGGTTATGGTTTCGCGGCGGCTTGGGGTCCGATATCTGTGGATCGACTCCCTCTGCATCATCCAAGACAGTGCAGAGGACTGGGAGATTGAAGCTAGTCGCATGGCCGCCATCTATCGCAATTCTTGGGTAACGGTAGCCGGGTCGTGTTCGTCGTCCTCGAGCAGCGGCTTCTACCGGTACAATCAAGCCGTCAATGTGGAAGCTCCCGCCGTCGATGCTGACGACCCCCTCGCTGTCCTCTTCCCTGCCGCGACCAAGCTCCGCCAAGAACTCTGTCTCTACCTGCGCTTCAAATTCCAGCACCCCGAGACGGGGCCGTTCTCTCGAAAAGAAATAGACCAACTATTTCCGCTGCTCACCCGGGCCTGGGTGTACCAAGAGCGACTACTTGCCCCTCGGGTGCTACATTTTGGCCCGCAAGAGGTCTTTTGGGAATGCATGCAAGATGTGGACTGCGAATGTGGCACCATGAAGTGGTCGAACGCACAAAACATGGGCGGTTACATGAACCGCAACACGTCCAGCGAGCTCCCGGCTAAGATATCGCACTATGCTGCGCTCCACGTCGGCAAGACTAGTGCCCAGGTCAATGACACGAAGAGGAAGGAGAAGCTACTGTCGCGCTGGGCGGAAATGGTCGGGGAGAATACCAAGAGGGTGTTGACATTTCCCACGGATCGCTTGCCAGCCCTGTCGGGCATCGCAGCGGAGATGGTTGATGCACTAGGGATGAAGTATTGCGCCGGTTTGTGGGAAGAGACTATCCCGCTTGGGTTGCTGTGGGAAAGGCGCGATACATCGGACGCGCCTCCATTTATGACCGAACCTAGGTTAGCGCCGTCGTGGTCGTGGGCAACACTCGACCGCCCTGTGAGGTTTCTCCTGTCCTTATATGGACCGTACAGGAAGTGGGAGGTGCCAGAAGTATTCGCAGAGGCGGAGGAAGTTCACTGCGTCCCAGTGGGAAAGGATGAGAGGGGCCAGGTACGCTTCGGGGAGTCGTATATCACCTTGTCGGCCGAGGTGGTGGAAGCGTCCCTAGGGTTTGAATCTGGTTCATCAAGGAAGCCGTGGATGCTGGTAAGCAAGGCAATCGAAAAAGGTATGAAGCCCCCGAAGGAAGGGCGTTTCATGGCAAAGGTGGGAAAGGAGGAGCCCGTACAGTTTTGGCTCGATCATCAACTGGGTGACAGTGATGGGAATTGGCACTGGAAGGAAGACGAAGAGCTCTATTGTGCGAAGATCCTTCGATCTTCCAACAGCTTCTACTGGCTCGCTTTGAGGCGGGTTTCAGAGGAGGAGTCGACCTATGAACGAGTGGGAGTTATCGAGAGCACGGAAGCGACATGGGAGACCAACGGTGTGAAGCAGCACGTTAAGATCATTTAGTTTGTAGAATGGGTCAAATGGCATGAAGAGCGTATCGGCTTTCGAATTCACTGCTTGGGGGAAGGAGAGATATTTGTTACCCAGGATGGCGAATATCACTGCGTCGTCAACTACACGAACTGCCTGGCCCTGGCCATCAATCACCTTCACCCTGGTGAGCCAGCCTTTCCGCCGTGCCTCAAAGTCTGCAGGGAATGTGGCATCTATCCTTTAGGCCACCCTTCGTTCGAGAAGGTACCATGCGCGCTCGAAAGCAATCCAATCCAGATTCGAAAGCGGCCAGCAGATACAACAATGTCAGACAATCCCAAGCGGTCAAGAGACAGCACCATAACGAAGTCCTATCAAACCCGATCCCAGTCCCTGCAGAACCCAATCGGCCCAGTCTTGGAGAAAATCAAGGAGGAGACTAGGAGCAACGATCGACGTTGCCATATTCCCAACCACAAGATGGATCCGACGCCGTGCGTCGACGTTTTCCGGTATGCCTGTGCGCTAGGCAGCCGGGCTGCTGTCTGCCAGTTCCGGGCTTTGGTCGATCGGCACCGAGAGTGTCCTGACTCGCAGCTGGCTCGTCAAGACCACGATGGGTACGTCCGGGCCATTGCCCAGGCAGCTGCCCGCGCCAACCTGGCTCAACTCCACATGCGCCTTTACAAGCTGGAACTCTTCGAATCCGTCGCGCCTAGATTTCGAAAAAAGACACGTGCAAGCAGAGGTGTCACAAGAGACGCAGCAATCCAGTTAGGTGTCCCGGTCCGGACATACCATCGATGGAAATCTGAAGGAAAGACTTGGTCCAGGACACACGGCTCCTCTCGTGGAATCCTCAGCCTTATTCCTTTTAAAGCAGAGGACCCTCACGGGAAGTCTGTGAAGGAATATCTCGAGCTCGACGAGGACCAGCGCGACCTTCTTCACCGTCTTTTGGAGGAAGATGAATACATGAAGGCCGTCTGTGCGGCCGCCTCTGCCTTTCAAGGCTCCATGTGGGAAGGCGGAGCGCACGTTCAGTTTGCATGAGAGGATTCAACAAGTTCCGACTTCAACACATGCGCGGAGGCGACAATTTTGCGTCAACTACAGCAATTCCCGTTCACAGAGGTCAACATCTGGGAAGAGGGCGATTTACCATGGCCCAGTGATCCGACAGCAGTCTCGGCGGGGGACAAGTCCTGGCCTATAGGCCTGATGATCTGGACGATAGGTAGGATAGGGGCCTGACGATCTGGGCTTCGATTTCGGGAGGGAAGTTTCGGTCGATCTGGAAGGCCTGCATGGTCTGCCTAACCCCCTGGCCGTCATTCCGGGTGGTTTCGCGGCGCGATTCCTGGGGAAACCGGCGGGCGGGCCAAAAAGCCCAGCAAGGGGCACGGGCGTTTTGGGTCGCGATTCCTGGTGCGCGATTCTGGTGTGATTTCGACCCCCCCCCGGGACATGGCGTGGGGCACGGGCCGTGCCAGCGAACCAGAGGCGGCAGAGCCAGCAGCGACCCCTGACTAGCAGTGCGACGTCGTCCGGGGTGAAGCAGCAGCCATCGAAGAGAAGGGGGCAGAAGGGAAATTGCGACAACAGACGGCACACGACCCGGGAAAGGTTAAGAAAATGGCGGGACGGTCTGCAAGGCGTCGAGTGAGAGACTTCCGGCGTCACCTTCCAGGAAAGAGAGAAAAATACGGACGGTGATTGAATTTCGATCAAGCAAACGGACGGAATTCATCGAGAGAACCTGCAGACGATCTCGACAGAGTCATTGACGACATGGCAGACTTAATCAGTACCCCGCGCGCGCAAACCAAACAGAGCAGGTACAGTAGTATGCTGGCCAGCGACGACTCTCACCTCCCCGCGGTGCTGGCTGGGAACCTGCGAATGCCTTTCGTCTCGGGGCATTGGCAGAGCCGGGAAGAGTCACAAACCAGCACTTGTCAGTTGGTTTGGGCCACGACAGCGCTAGGGTTCGCGAACCCTACCGCGCACAGGCCACAAGGGAACATTTTGAAAACCATCCGACCTACGACAGCGAAATCGAGCCTACAAACGATGGACATACGGGTCGTGGAATAGGACACCCTTGGGGTGCTTTCGGGCTGCTCTGTCGAAAGGGAAAAGGGGCGTCGAGGAGAAACGGAAGCGAGAACGGCGATCGACGACATGTAGCGGCAAGACACGACACCCTCGGACCCACGCAGAGAACGACGAAGCACCTTGGTTAGTGGGAGGGACAACACTGTGTCGCTTGGCTGTATTGGGCACAGAGAGGATACAAGTGGATGAACTCCTGCGAGACACGGTCGGCCTTGTGAGAGAGATCTTGCGAGGCAGCGCGAAACAGATTTGACAGTCTGCGGGGCGCAGCATATAATGGAAGCGACGGAAGGCTGGATGGGTGGATCGCAGCTACGACACTTTCTATATGGCTCGAGAGGACGGACGCGCGTGTCGGTCTACCGAGAGAACGGTACCTTTTGAGGCGGCCATCGAGGATGGAACCTACAAGGAAGCGGTTGAGGTTGGCTTAAGGAGCAAACTGGTGTTGACTTGCGAACCGGCAGTGCCCCGCGGCGAAGCGGAATAGGATCCAAGGGGATGCAAGGTAGAGGGTCTATGTAGGTAGACGCGCCTCCACCTCTACGAAGTATTATCAATACAGATCAACACTTGCTGGATGGAGGCAACCATCCTCGCTCAACTCAGAACGGGCATATCGAGGCTGAACGAGTCTCTCTTCCGATTCAAGGCAGTGCCCTCAGACCAATGCGCGTGCGGACAAGCAACAGAGACGGTGGAGCACTTTCTCCTCAGATGTGCGCAATGGACAACACAACGCACCGAGATCCTTCAATGCACAGACACGCAAAGACACGATGTCTCTTTCTACCTCGGAGGAAAAAGAGCGTCCGATGGACCAGACTGGAAACCAGACATGAAAGCGGTCCGAGCTACGATACGGTTCGCCAAGGCAACAGGGCGACTCGACAATACGTGATCCCGGAACTGGGCCCAACACGTTACCCACCCACTAACCCACCCTCGTGCCACAAACAGCAAGCGCCGCTCCAGTCGCCGTAGATAGGACTCTGGACACTTGGAGAATCGCCTTCAAGCCTGCTTGCTGATAATTTAAACCAACGAGGAACCAGCGAATGACGGAATCTGACAAAGCGAGGATGGAAGGAACGTCGCACGGGCTTTTGAGGCCTTGAAACATCCGACGGAAGAGATCATGTACAAAGTAGATACATTTTCGGACGTCGGGATAGTCTGCGATGATGATGGAAGATGTGCCAAATCTTAGGAGACGACAATCGATGGCCGCGTGCTGCCCGGTGGAATCATGAGCCTCGAAAGCCGGGTTCGCATAGAGGACATAAATCGACCCTTCCCCTTGGTATAAGCGATGCGGAACTCTGGGATGTGCTTGCAGAGGGTGAACCCGATGAGCCTTGGAAATCGACTTCCGGCCGCAAATGACCAATCTCAGCAGGGGCGAGTGAAGAAAGGTGTTCCAGGCGGCCTCGACAAGACGCTGACGTCACGCAGCTCAAAGTCGTGACAGCCAAAGGTCGGGGGCGCGAGGTCATCGCCTTGAACGCGCCGTTGAAACATGTGATCGTAATAGTAAGACAGGGGGAGATCGGTTTGTTTGAGGTTGTTGATTTGGTCCTGCAAGGTAGCTGTGATGTCAGAGATCACAAGTCGACTGGATAGTGACATGCAAGACGAGTCTTGCCGGGTGGACTGACCTTGAAACCTGGGGGCACGACCTCGACCCCGTGGCTGATCTTGTTCAAGCTCTGTACCAGCAAACCTTCCGGCATCAAAGGGTTTGTTAACATCCATCGCCTCATACTCCATCCCGTCCGGTTGAAGCTGGCACCGAGCTGACTGTTTTCGACGGCGACAATCCTGCAAAAGATATGCTGTTCTCGCTGGCGATGGCCGAGGTGTGGCCATGGTGTTGTCTGACGGCGGTGCGTGTGACTCGTCGTTTGGCTCGTTGTCTGGCTCGCAGGTCGGGTGATTTCATGGCGTATGTTCGAGGGGGAATGTCATAGTTCGCAAAAAGTATATTCGGCAATGATAAAGACGGAGGTTTCTCCGGCAAAATCCAGAGTGAGCTCGTGTTTGACTTCGTCAATGGAGGTGTGGAGTATTTTGAGCTCGGCGTGGATACCGCGGTTCGGCTGTTGGCCAAACCTTGCTTCCGGGGACAGCTATTGGCTTGCCATGCAGACCTGCCCGCAATTACCCGCTGGGATCACGTGATAGCGTGTGGCAGTCTTGGGGTCCCGCCAAAACCCCCTTGCTGTTTTCGTATCGAAACCTTCCTTTCTTCCTGAACACCTCAGCTCTTGCCGCCGTCGACCCAACTTCAACTTCAAGGTTCGTCACCAGAGACGAATACCATGACCTCCGTATCCGCCAAGAGCCCCCCGTCCGAAGAATGACGAATGGCAAATGCTCGGGGCGCGGGCGGTATGATGCGTTGTCGTTCGGTCTTCCTGTCATGCCACGTGCTGTCTCTGTGCCAACCCGAATCCCCGGTCTCATGTAAGCGAAATATAAAATCACGACGAGACAGTCGCTAAGCCACTAGTACGGGATTATTTATACGCATACAGGGCGTTAGAGCCTTGGAGCATAAGCCAAGGAGCAACGGGCTTGCCGAAACGACGTTGACCAAGCTCTCTGACGTGGCCATCCCTGGAACTATACTAAGTCCCTAGTCAGGCGGCCCTGCTCCTGCCGACGGTCATCTCTGCGCTGATCGCCAACTTGCCGCTGGTGGTTGTATCCATGTCTCACCTCTTCTACAACAATCTTTTCACGCTTCCTGCTAGTACAAGAGTGGGGTTTGATGAGTACTCTTTTCTCGGCCTTTGGGTGACCGAGCCCAAGGGGGAACAAAGCTCGACCTTCTGGCTCCAGCTTCCTCTCCGATATGTCCCGCTAACTTCTCTTGGAGAAGGAAGGGGGCAGGCATGGACTGTCTAGGCTAATTGGGTCGCACGTATCTCCTTTTGCCTTCAGTTTTGGACACCTGCACGTCGTCCGCGTTCTAATTACTGAGAATGGCATCTATTTGTGACAGAGTTGCGCCCTCAACTTTTGATGTACGTAATTACGTATGAAGTTCCTGGCTTAATAAATGTAGAGCTCCTGTGATGTAACTATATAAGGATCTCAGCCTTCGCCCCGTCTGCAGGACAACAGGGTCAGAGACTAGTGTAACGCCCAGCTCAGGGAGCAGGTCATTCCGACCAGGGTCAGGCTTAGGGCCCCCGATAAGACGATCCTGGCCCACTGTATCTAGCCAATCCTGTGTGGTGCTTGGCTCACCGTGAGCCATGAGCCTTTTGGCTCAGGGAGCGCAGTGAGCCACGATCCGCCTGGGTGATCCAGGGATGGTATCAGAGGTACTTAAGGAAGGACCTCTGGTGCAGGTCCCAACAGATAGATTCACGACAGTGATTAATTCAAGTCTTCACCGGAAACCTCCTCTGGCCTAACGCTTTACGACATCGTCAATTGCCTTATTGCTCTACAGTCGCACCGCACATATTCGCCGACAAGCGCCGCCTCGGTTCCAGCCTGCGCATCTTCGGAAGGTTGTGCCTGGGTCGTAACGCGCCTAATAGGCGCCCGCTGAGTGTTGGGCCGCAGTAAGTCAGATGCCCATGGCGGAAGGAAGTCACGAAGGTGGTCCGTGCATGAGACCATTCAGCTCGCTGTGCATCTGTGTATCAAGCAACGAAAACCCCTCGAGAGCACCGCGATGGCTTCAAGCGCAGACACCCTACAGGCGCTGCATGCCGACCTGCACCGCCGGTACTCCCGCAGCACCGCCGAGATCGAGAGCACATGGAGGCGACTTACTGCTGCAGAGCGCGAAAGCACGCTCCGCGCTGGCGGCGCCGACAACCAGATCCTCCGGTCCCGCGAGGACGACAGCCTCGGCAACGTCCACCTGATTGTTCCCGAATGGAACCTGCAAGACCTGGCCTCAGGGCCCGCCGATAACCTCCTCAACATCCTGCACGATCGCGCCACCCGAGACCTCCATGCGCTATATATGGGCAGCGTCGACGGCGGACCGCTCGGCGACGGCGACTTCATCCAAGCGATGGTCAACGAACACGGGCTCAAGCACAAGGACGTTTTTCGAGACTGTTGGACCTTTTTTGTGGACGGCCGCTACGGGTCCTCTATACGCATCGAGCCTGACCACGCCGACCACGTCCTGACCGGCCTCGATGTCCTCGTCAAGCCAAACCTCGTCATCCCGCAACGCGTCGGCGAACTCGTCATCGCCCGTCAGACGATGCTCGCCCAGTCCCTCCTTTTCCTTATCGACGATATCCTCAACGCGGCGAACCCGATAGAGCCACCAAACCCGCCGGCCAGCCGAAAACAATGCCCTTCCAGGTCCGCCATCGCGGTCGCTCCGACAACAGCAACGGGAAAGGCGCAACAGCCCCGGCCACATAGCGAACCAGCCTCCCACATCCAAGATTTCATCGCCGCCGTCGACGACAGGGCGACCGCTTACAGAGACTACAACGGCCTTCTGCGTACCGAGCCCGAAGTATTCGCGCACGCCCTCAACATCCACTTCTACAGCCGTCCTGATCTCCTCCCGGACGAGCTGGGCCGCACCCTCCCTACGTACACGTCTGAATATATACCCGGCGTCTTCGTCGACGTGGTCAAGGGCGCCGCTCGTGCCGACGCTACATGGCGCTTTCTCGCCCGCCTCCTCCGCCTGCTCGACACGACAGACAAAGCGAACCGCGCAACTATCGCGCAACATGTCGCCAACATATGCCATGGCGAGTATGCCGTAGCCCAGGCATGGCTGGGGCGCCAGCTCTCGATAAGCGACACCCTCAGAACTGCCTTTCGACGGACGGCGCGTCCCGACAATGCAGGCCGCCACAGGCTCGTCCTACGCAATGATGCAGAAACCTTGACGACCACCTCTGCCCGTGACCGGTACCTCCTCCGCCTCAGCAAACCAACCACTCCATGCCACCAGGCTGTACCCCTCATCGCCGCACTAGAAGGCCTGCCTGCCGCGGAATCCTCGGACGAGCCGGACGGGGGGGTTGCCGATGCGCTGTCTGACCTTGCCGAAATTGTCTGGCTC
Organism: Plectosphaerella cucumerina; assembly: GCA_020746995.1. Taxonomy (NCBI): domain Eukaryota; kingdom Fungi; phylum Ascomycota; class Sordariomycetes; order Glomerellales; family Plectosphaerellaceae; genus Plectosphaerella; species Plectosphaerella cucumerina. The sequence goes on along the minus strand of JAGPXD010000004.1, from coordinate 5,091,008 downwards.
GTGCAGGGCCTGGCTGCGGCGGCCTCGCTGCCCACCTTCACGCGCCATCGATGTCAGGAGGTATTATCGTCCCTCGCCGCCGTCGACGCAGACCTGGACGTGCTTAGCGCGACGCTTGACATCGCCGACTTCATCCCCTCCGCAAGCGCGCCCCTGACATCGGCCGGGCTCCACGGCGCCCGCGACCGCCTGGCTGCTAATGTCGCCGGGGAAGGCGGCGGCGACGTCGCCGCTCGTTACAATGCTGTCATCACCCATGCCCTCGAGCTGCTCAGCTCCGCTATCCCGTCTCCTGCCACAGCCCGGCAGCCGGCTGCCACAGCCCGGGAGCCGGCGACAACCGACCACGATGCCGTCCCGACAGTCACGCACCCCCCTGCCAATAAGCAACGGAAACAGAAGACCCGGCCACCACAGGTACCGCCGTCCCCTGCCCGGGACCCGTCACCGCCGTTGGCGAGCGAACCGGCACTTGCACCCCCACCCGCGTGCGTTCTCCCCGCCAGCCCGACGACCGTCGCCACTATGACGACGTTGCTGCGTCGATCGGAAGCGTCGAGGGTCCTAAGCTGGAGTAACTTCGAATCGGCCATGGCCGATATCGGCTTCGGCATCAAGCCGAGGGACGGCTCAGTCTTCACATACGCGCCACCCGCCACGCTGGCCGCACATGGCTCCATCACACTCCATCGACCGCACAGCGCAAAGTTGGAAGGCTTCCGCCTGCTATATCTTGCACGCCGCCTGCACACCAAGTATGGCTGGACCAGCGACTCCTTCACAGTACGACACTAAGAATTCAGTCGAGGCTGTGTCCAACCCCGAACCCCTCCGCAGATGCCTGGAGCCGCCCGCCCGCGCTTCAGCGCCCCGACTACCACGGGAACACCACATCCATATGTCGGGACCCGCCGGCCCTCTCCCAGCCATAGAGTACCCTGAGACCGGCCCCCATTCAATGTGAAGAACCACAACTACCAAAGGCAAACTCGGATGAAGCTTTCGAAATGCTAACCCTCCGCCTTTCCTTCTTGATCGCCCCGAAGCCCCCCCCCTGAAGGCCTGCCGCCGCAGCTCGGGAGGGTGATGGTGGCGTTCATCGCGTGGATACTGCCGCTCGAGACGCTCCTGGCCGTCATTCCGGTGGGAAGTGAGGTTCGGTTCCCGCGGGGGGACGCGTCGCGACGCGGGCTCGAGCCCCCCCGGGGCGGGCGGGACAGGAGTAGCAAGCGGGTGCGGGCAAGCCTGCGGCAACTGCCGGATCCAACCAACCACAACCCTAACCCAGAGGATGCTCGGGCCCCGCAGGCTAACCCCGGGCTAAGCCCCCAAGGTCGGCGACGGACGGGAAGAGACGGAATGGAGGAAACGGGAAACAAGAACGCTACGACGCCATGGGAGCGAACGGCGTCGAGAAACAAGGACCACCCTTTGCACGGACAGACCTGGAAGGAGGGACGGGCCGGGGTCAAGCGACGCGGGATAAGGACGCGCGTACCGCATGGCAAGTATAATAGGGGGGAACCGGGCGCATCTTGCAAGAGTGGCGAAAACGTAGTCGGGGTTAGAAAACGGTTTCCAGACGAGTGACAAACGACGTTTGTGCGGGTAGTCCCCAACAAGTAAGACGCAGCACGCGGCGAACGAGGACGTAGTTAAATCGCCGATTGAAACCTGAAGTCTCGGGTTACATTCTCGCGGCGTCATTCTTGCTTTTGCGAACTCTTCGGGTGCGAAGTGCCAAAAGCACCGCCGCCCAAGACGATGCATTGCCTTGGGCCGCATGCGAAGCTGAGCTGTCCGCACCTATACCCAAGTAAGACCAATGCGGCTACAAACAGCCCTCCGCCGAACACGGAGAGCTAAAACAAGTCACACTCCGGACAAGATACACGAAATCATACCCCATCCGAGTATCGCCGGGTCGTATCCAGCTCTACACTGCACTGGACTAAAGCCAGACGCCCACGCAGGCACTGCACCCAATGCTCCGTAATGATGACCGCCTCTCGCCGTCCATCCAGTCAAAATCCGTTCGGGGACACAAACCTAGGCCGAACATCGCGAAGACCTATATCGCATCCGCATCCGGCTTCCGCTACAGGCCGAATCGCGCAGCATGGGCAGGGCTAGAAAATGGGGAGGACAAGGCAGCTTCTCGCTGGTCACAAGGGCCGCCGCCTGCCGAGAAAGGACCACCTCCGGCAATGAGAATCCAAAGGGAGATTGCATCCTTGCACTACAACGGGTTCCCATATGTCCTCACGGACATGACGGCGGCGTTGATACGGCTACCCGGACGACGGGTGTTGGTGGTGTCGGTGTATGTGCAGGGGCAGGAACCCCGGGCGTTGCGGCAGACATGCGGCCAGATACGGAGAGTGATCGAAGATGCCAGACGGAGCACCGGGGAAGTGGTGGACGTGGTCATCGCCGGCGATTTCAACCGCCATGACCAGCTGTGGGGAGGAGACGACGTGTCGCCGGTGAGGCAGGGCGAAGCAGACGACATTATCGACCTGATGAGCGAGCTCTCCCTCTGCAGCATGCTTGCAAGGGGCACGAAAACATGGCAAGGCGGAGACGACGAATCGACAATCGACCTGGTAGACAAGTTGGAAGATTTGATCGATTCCATAGCGAGCACATATTTCTGCTTTTTCTTCTTGTCGTTTGTGCGGGGTTTTGAGTTCGGAGAACCAGAGCAGGAGAACGTAAAGCTGGCGGCTTCCGAACTAGGGATGATTGGATGTGCTATTTCCTCCTGATGAGAATAGTCGAGGTGGTAGAGAACCGTCATGGTGTTCTCGCACAGTTAGACAATCTCTTGCTGTCCCGTAAGCCGTGACCATTTTCATAACGTCTGTCCGCATATCAGCATGGCCCCTCGGGGAAATTAACTTTTACGAGGAGAAAATTGGCAGGAGCAATTGCGGTAAGCACGTTGACATGCAGCTGTGGCGTTGACACAGGTGGTGGATTTGTTTTGCCTTCGAATGAAGTAACGACGGGAGTGATTCTAATGAAGCGGCGCAGGGTTCTAATGAAGCGGCGCAGGGTTCTGATGAAACGGCGCGGGGTTCTGATGAAACGGCGCGGGGTTCTGATGAAATGGCGCGGGGTTCTGATGCCTTGGATGGGCGAAACACCCACTGTGGACGTAACACCACCACGGCTCCCATCAATTGACCATGGCATGCAATCCCTTCCAAAGAGCGTGGGCTTTGATGCATGCGGCAACGAGCCTTGGCTTTCAGCAGCGCCTGGCGGGACGCTCGTGACATTGCCTGGTGGCACAGTGGCAACAAAGAACCACGCCCCTGCATGACGAGGCCGGTAGGAAGCTGATGGGGAATGGTGACTTGGGTGGCCTTCCGTAGCACAAGCTCCGTCACTGAGCCGCGTGCCATGTTCCTATCTGTTGTAGCCTCCGATTGCTTCGAGGACGCAAGTGATGGCTGCCATGTCTGCCCGCGACTGTGCTACATCACTGCATCCGTGCGATTCATCCGCAGCTTCAGGTTCGGTTCCCAGGGTAGCCTATCAACTCGTCTCCGCAATCTCATCGTCACCTCGCGATCGTTTCCACCCCCACCCGCAGCGCCGCTCGCGCTCGTCCGACTCTGGTTCATCGTCTCAATCGGCCGGCGTCGACTCGTCCCTTACCGATATTGGCCAATTACGGCTGTTGTTTCGCATTCTTTCAGTCGTGGTGAGGAAATTGCGAGCTGTTATCGGGGCGGCTTCCTTTGCTGCACGGTCAGTTTGTCGCGCTAACCCGTATTCCGCCATCCCCTTGACCAGGGTCATCCCCCGAATGCCCTTCAACCGCGACCGTTTCTCCAACTGTCCCACCGAACGACTCGGTTCTATTCCTCGCCGTGTAGGGTAGATTCCAGATCCATTGTTTTTTCGGCAGACATGGGCATATGACCCCCAATGTGACGCTGACAGGGCCGGTTATGTATTGGACAGCATGCCAGGTCATCAGCCGGTTCCACTTCAACCCCAGGGCACAAGCTTACGATTTGCCTTCCCAAGACCGCCCCGTCCGCCGGTCCCTTCGTCCATATCATACGTTCGCATGCAATGTCGTGGTCCGGAACAAAACAATCAATTGACTTTCTATTTTCTTCCGTTTCCCGGATCCTCGAACAAGGGACCTTCCAAGGTTACAACAACAGCCCCAGTGTCTTCCAAATACGCTCTAATGTAATCCACCAGCCTGGGATCGTTGTCCTTGTTGCACGTAATAACCACAGGCACACCCAACCTGACCCTCTTCTCCCCCTGGAGCTTGTCGGTCACCGCGAAATCCTCTTGAGACCCGAGGAACTCCCGCCAGTACTTAAACTTGTCCCACCGGATGTCGCTCAACACGATATGACTGGCGTTTGGAATCACTGCGTCAAAAGAAAACCGGCCTACTATGACCATGGGATTGTCACCAAGAGACTCCGCCCACTTGGTCTTGCCAGTTCGTGACGGTCCCCGCAACAGCAAGACCGGCCTATCCCACCAATCCGTGGCGAAATACTTTTCCTTCCACCACAGCAGCTTCTCGGGCAGAACGAAAGGTTGCAAAACATTCGCGACCCGCTGCTCGTGAGGTCTTTTATTCTTCCTCGTCGACAAGGAAGCCTGACAGTGGCTGTACTGGTCCGGGCGCTTCTTCCTCCGATGCCCCTCCGCATCCTCATTGACGGCGCCAACGGTGCCCATGCGATCCACGCCCCTCATATCGATCCACTCCCCGAAGAGAATACTCGCACATTGATGGGAGCCGGGGAAAGGGCACAGAGTAAGGAAAGGTCCGTCGGTGATGCCTTTGGTCTTTATATGCCTCCTCGCATCTATCTGGTGCATGTACCCACCCAATCTGCGCAGTCGTCCTGCGATCGAATCCTCTCTCACAGCATCAGCTGAATAATCAGGTGTTGTCCGGCGTTACTAGGCTCTAAACCCCGGTCGGACCAATATGCACCGCAGGGCGTCTGACCTAGCCCAACCCCTTGCAACAGGGTCAAAATTCAAAAGGTTCTATCTACTACTGCGATAGTTTCTCGCAGCGTACTGCTCCGGCGTCCTCCACGCTGCGCCGCTACCGTACAACCCTCGAGCCCGCGCTTTAGCAGCCTCGCGGCATCGACCTAACCCGCGACTAGCTGATCTGATATAGTTATTATATGTTATCCCAGCCTGTCGGGGGGCTGTTTCCTTCAGCGAGATCGCCTGTAATTGATGTTTCGCAATCTCGTCAAACGGATCGTATCTATCGACCTTTGCAATCGGATAAGGGAACAGACGCAGCTTGATACACGGAGTGATGGAGGCTGTAATGCTACAGCCAGTACTCGAACGTGTCAGAAGTGCTTTCCCACGTAAAGCCCAACCACCATTCACAACGATCAGCAGATATAGAGGAATTGAATTCGCCCGAAGTATTGGCGCTTACTCTAACAAGTTGAGTCAGTCAGGTACCTACCACCGCCGGGGGCCACACGGTGCCCTGAACGTTTTAGAGCCGAAGTGATACTAGCTATGTCAGCCATGGCCTGTCTGCCCACAGCGTTTCGAGTCTCGAGCGTCTGCATGTCACGGGACAAACGATCCGCCTCCAGCCGCGCCATGTCCGCCTCGATGATTCCTAAGCGTGTCCTGGAATGTTCGTGGACGGACCCCGCAGTTTCCTGCTCTTCCAAAGCGTCCCGCAGTGTGGCGTGTGCGGCTTCCAGAAGGACGCTATGGGCTGTGAAGATGCTATCTCGAGTCTTGCACGCGACCGCGCTGCTCTCCTTCAGAGGCTTCAGTGTCGACGCCAACTTCTCAAGCATGTCCTTGAGCTCGGATAACTCGACTTCTGCTGACTTGACGGCTCGGCCAGCAGTTTCCCAGGCCGCCTCAGCCGTCTCGAGATCCGCCCGAGCAGTACGTCGGGAGACTTGCAGATCGTCTAGTTCTTTCGCGAGTAGTCCTGCCTGGTGTATATCTCGGGATACTACATCGTCGGCCTCCCCGAGTTTTGCGAGAGTATCAGCTAATAAGTCAGGAACGCCGTCCCAGCGACTGCTTAAGTTGTTGTCGAGTGATCGGATATAAGACCAGGAAGCGGGCTCGCATGTGACGGCTTTGTCCCCAGAACTGGATAGTTGCTCGGCATGGGTAGACGCGATGCTTTCCGGCGGACCGTTGATGTCTGCCTCTCGCCGACGTCGCTTCGCTTCGCCGGCCGCTCCAATATGGAGTCCGCCACATCGGGCCCGCAAGGGGGTGTCTGGCAACGGACGTTGCGCGGCGGTGCCGGTGCGAGCATGTCATCGTGAACATGCGCCTCGAGTTTGCCGGTATACACTTGCCGAAGCTTGGCAGGGTCCACAAGGCCATGAACTGCGCCCCCAAGAGTAAGACGATCGATATAGGCGAGCGCGAAGATGCCATGCGGACAAGGCTGTATACAAGGTCAGGAGAGGGCACACACGAAGAGAACGCAAACACGAACCTCGGCGACGAACTCGAGACGAGGCGACGTAGACGAGTGGCGGGTGGTGAACGATTCCAGCAGCTTCTCGACCACCCCGTGGCGTCCATCATCTCTCACTGAATCGTAGTGTCGCAGACGTTGTGCTTCCCGATCCCAGTGCACCACGCTCCAATGCTGCGTCGCATGATGTAGAAGGAATATAATGTTGTTGGGGCGCTTTGGCAGGTTGAATACTGCAGTACCAAGCTGACCGTCCGAGGTAGGGAATCCAGGCTCCAAGACACACCAACCCTTGCGACTGCGGACACGAAGAGCGTTCTGCAAGCACCAGTAGAGATGTCTGCTGTCCAGGCGGTCGTCGGGTCGGAGAGCCGAGATTGTCGCAATGATGTCCCCGACTGCTGGCGCGGGCTCCGACGTGGGCTCGTCTGTGCCATCAGTGGTGAGGTCGACGAGGCCGGGGCTCTCCCCAGCACAAATGGTGGACAGCACGGGCGACGAGGGTTCGTGAACAGAGTCCCTCAGACATCTCCCAGTGTCAACAACAGACTCAGCGCCATCGTCCGAGTCTTGGAGCAGAGAATCATCGTCATCGGAAGGACGAGACAGCCCCAATTCCATTCGACAGGGTGCTTCTGTCATATAGTCTTCAACATCATCGTCGCCTGGAAGAACCGAAGACTCCACTATAACTGTGGACAGATCCGGCGATGCCAAGCCTGTGGCAGGCCAGTCATCTTGTTGAACCTCCCAACGAGCGGCCCGAACAACGCCGTTCGTGATTCTAGACTTCTTCGCAAGGCGAAGATGACGGGGCATGAGCCCCGTGTCAAGACAAGACCCGGGCTGCTCCTCCGCCCACATGTTCTCGAGCGGCAAGCCCTTCTCCTGGCAACGCTTGGTGATGGTATATATATTTGCAATGACGGAACTCCCGGTGCAGTCATTTTCGGGGCCGATAAACTGTGACGGGACATGGATGCCTCCGGGCCATGCCCTCCGAAGATATTCGAGCCGTTTCGCATGGTGTTTGTGCCACTGCTTCAGGCCGGGCTGGGCTGTGACGGTGTTGTCGGCATTCTCGGTGTGCTCGCAATCGGCCAACTGCTCGCTGCATCGGGACATGCTGCTCTTCGGGCTTGTCGGGCGGCGAAGCGATGCCATGGACACCGACAAACTCCGATGGCTTATCTGGGATAGCTGGAGAGGGGAAAGTCGCCGAGTGTCTTCCTGGCGGGGCTAGAATGGGAGGTTTGACGAGGGAGGGGTTTGTCGAGGAACATCGATTTGTTCATTCGCATGATCATCGGAATAGTCTGCGTCTTCGTTCGGAATCGACGGCGCCATCTGTCTGGTCGCTGTGCGAAGGGACGGAATGTTCGGGCCACGATTGGGCAGAGGATTTGTTGGACTAATGTAGCTGGTCGCTATCAAGTTGTGTGCCGAGGAGCTGGGCCCGAAAGGCAACGCGGAGCCGTGACCAAGGGGACAAGGAAGGCATAGCGACGCCTGGACACCGAGGGCGGCGCGGAAGGACGCGTTGGGTGTTGAAAAAGGTAGGCAAGAGAGGCAGGCACGTTTCGCGCGCCAAGCAAAATAGCATCGCAGTGGCCGAGGTGGCAGGGTGTGACAAAGCCGCACCCAAACCTTCAGACCCTGTCAAAGGTGACGTTTCATACCCTGCGCTAATGTGGTCTTGCAGGGTGTGCTCATGGAATTGGAACAGGGTGTGACACAATTCGTTCCATTTGGGTATCGGCGCAGTGGGCAGACCAACGCAGCACAGAGCATCGTCGTTGCTAGAGGGGTTAATTGACAGAATCGAGAACGTCCTCTGCCCAGACCCTTGATGAGATCATTGTGAACATCGGAGATTCCGTCACCATTGCCAACTGTAAATGAAGAGCGGCGATTTCAGCATCAACATTGGAACCCCGCCAATTCGTTGAAGCTAAAATCCCAGTGCTGGCACCCGGCGAACCGACAAAGTCGGTAAACCATCCACCCCGAACAGGTCAGCCAGCCATCAACCATCTGCGCCTGTCCGAACCTCAAACGCCGAGCGATCATCGAAACCATGGTACGCCACGGCTCTGCTTGGATGCCCTCCCGCTAACATTCGACAGCATACCCCACGCAACGGCCTCCTCGAGTCTGTGTATGAGAGCGCAGATGGCTTCAGGGCCCCGGCCTTCTCCCGGCCGTCATGCCCACTCGCACATCCTGCTACGAAGAGGACCTCTTTCTTCTAGAACTGGTCCACGGTCAGGGTAATGTCGCTGTTGAACAGTCAGTCCTCCGTGATCGCTCCATTGCAGCAGGATTGAGGGCGTCCGAGCAGCGGCGAACCGTAAGTTGTGTGGATGGAGCATGCGAAGACTGATGGAGAGGCTGGATTTGCTGAGGTGGAAAATGCTGGGCCTGAAGGGGATAAACCCGGGGAGGTTGTCTGTGCCGACCACATGTTGTAGAACTCGGCGCTCTGAGGCCATGTATATCCGCAGCCATGCCTGTCAGGCCCGGGAACTGGACCAGCTGAGTCGATGGGCACTTGAGACCGGAAGTTGAGCCAAAGAGCAACAGCCCAGACATCTTAGGCTCTCCGGGCCCCATATCCCCGTATTCGTCGTCCATCCTCCGTGTCATCTTCCTCGTCCTCTTCTGCCTCGGACTCTTCCTCCTCATCGTCGTCATCTTCGTCCTCCTCTTCCTCTTATTCTTCGGTGTCAATCATTCCCTCGGTGACTTCGTTATCATCGGCAGTTCGGCACCGCTTGGCCGGCCGGGCTTCGATTGCGTCGCCATCCAACGGGGATTGAATCGGGTCTCGAGGGATATCGTGTTCGAGTTGACCTGCCGCAGTGCGTTCGTACGATGAGATCCCAGAGTCTGGCTTTGGGCTGGTGCCGGAAGAGGTCTCGGGGCTTTCTCGCATCAATCTGTTGAGCAGTTGTCTCCATCAAGCGGGGAGCCGAATCCACGTACCGGGAGCATATTCCTTGTCTTCTCGAGGGCTCGGGGCCCAGGTTCGAAAGAAGCTCCCGCACCTTCGTTCGTCCACCTCGATTTTCCTCTCGCCGTTGCTCCCGGAGGACTTCAATCTGCCTCAGCAAGCTGGGCGCTCACCTGTCGCTCCGCATTAATGCTGGTCCTCAAGCGCGGCACATCCTCCTCGATAGCCTATACCTGAAGCGGGATCCTCCCGGCACCCATGCCCCTTTCCATGGATCATTGACATCCTACGCACGCAGTCTTCGACCCCACCCCTTGACGCTCGTTAAAAAGAAACACATCTTTTTCTCCATCTTCTGGGCTCTTGATCCTCCACCTCAATAAGATTCGCAGGCTCGGCACTCGCCCATCAGTCATGGCTACAGAAACTCTCCGTGTCAAATCAGACGATCAGCCCAAAGCGTGTCCCGCGGCTTTGAGAACATTCTTCCCCGACATGTGTCCCGATGCTCTCGAGCGGGCGGCCAGGCGTTCCGACCTTGGTTCAGACCACGCTATCAATGACGTCCTCGACAGTCCAGAGTATAAAGTGGCGCCCAAGGGCAAGAAACGCAGGTGATCGGAACCCAAAAGCCCGGACGCACGCGTCATGAGAGAGTGCGCATGCTGCTTCATGGAGCATGTCATTCACTAGATGGTCTCTTGTGACCTTCTTCTTAACTAACACGTAAGTCTTGTCTGTGACGGTCGTAAACTTGTCTGACACTTCATGGACATCAGACTAACAGTATGGCTCTAGTTCTTCTGCGTTGACTGTGCAAGAAGAAATGCCCAGAACACTATCTACGATCCGAAGAAGTATAAGCTTCAGTGTGTCGACGGACAACTTCTTGGGCGGCTTCTCTCGCGCAGCGGGAAAAAATTCTCGACTAAAAGCTCACACACGCCCTGGAACGGGCCGAATTTGAAGTCGTCGTCCGCCTCGCCGGCATCAAGAACGTCGCGCGATGCCCGTTCTGCCCCTTTTTCGCCGAGTGCCCGCCGGTCGAGGAAGGTACAGAGCTCCGATGCGGCAGAGATTACCGTGGCATTGTGTCCTGCCGGTTATGCAGGCAGAAGACACACCAACCCAAAACATGCGAAGAGATGAGAGGGTACAGGCTTTCAACACAGCAGTATATCGACGAGGCCATGTCGGCGGCCTTGATCCGTAGGTGCAACAAGTGCCACACGCCGTTCATCAAGGATTCCGGCTGTAACAAGATGACGTGCGTCGTTTGCAGCAACGAGCAATCTTACGTGTGTCCCACATCATGCGACTACGCACACTTTGGCGGGCAAATGCCCGATATATGACAACCACGAGAAGCGGCACGAAACAGAGGTTGCCGAGACCGAAGCGCGTGCGCGCAAGAAACTGAGGTCGAGGGGGCCCTTCCATCCCGAAAGAGTACCTCCATTAAAAATAAAATAAAAAAATGGCAAGGAGACTGACGTGGGTTGAAGAACCGGCCATGCAGTAGAACCAGTCAGGTGGCCTGATACCGTTCCTTGGGGCATGTTTGGAGGACGGAAAGCATACGAGGAACAACCTACGTCGACCAAGCGTTTCCCCGGAGCATGTCGGCTTCAACTTCGTCCATTGATGCAGGGACAGCGATGCAGGAGTGACGAAGCATTGAGTTCGTTGTTCGGGACGCTGCGAGGATTTGGCCGCATCCTATAGCGATCTACCCGCGGTATCCGACGTGGCGCAAAGTAAGGTTTGAGCCTCTCCAGGCGTACGAAACCCAGTATTGTGAGCGTTCCAGCGGTATTGCGACGTCATGGCCAGAAGGGTTGATGAATTGTATTTCGGCACGGACATGGTCGCTATCAGCGGCTCTTAGTTGGCAGCCGACGTGCTTAGGTGCAACAGGACCTACGCCCACCACTGACACTGAAGCCCGTGCACGGCCCCGCGCCCCCCAAATCTGCGTCTTTACCCTGAGCAGACTTCAACCCACGAGAATTGCCCGATGGCTTCATCAATAAATCGCTGCATCTAACTAGGCCCTGATCCAAGCCAACTGCACTGTCACAGTTGGGAAGAACATGGACGCCACCAAGGCGCTAGGTGGCCGAAACATAATTACGGCCGCGGACAAAGGGAAATGTCACCTTGCTGGACGTTGGGTGACGCTTACAGAGAGAGCATGGGCAGAGAGGGTCTTAATGTAGCCTAGGATTGGAAAATCTGCATACAATTTTCCATGTGATTGACTCCCGAAGTTCTTTGGGATAGTAAACATGAACGCTTACTAGCGAACACCAAATAAGGATTAGCACTGCTTGGACATGACGCACAATGGCTCCCTCTACGCACGTCAATCTCTGTAGAAACAAGCGATTTCGGACATCAGGAACTGGAATCTTTATCCGATCGAACCTTAAACATGCCCACAAAGACGCACTAAGACTTGGCGTATGCGGTCGTCCTCAGCCGCTTTGGGGCGGAGAAACCGCAATATTCTATACGCTTGGCAACGGGGTCTGTGAGAGGGTTACTTATCAGCCCTTACCCGGCTTCACGGTAATTAAAGTAATAGAAAGCCGAAGTATCCGGGTAGATATCTCCAGTGATTCGGCTGTGAACCCCGCTAATAGTTCAGCTTTCAGTGCGAGACGAGCAACGCCTACTCGTGTGGGGCTGAGGAGCACCGCAATTGAGCGCCTATTGGTGATGTCGGTTATCACGGCTTGAACTCGTAGCTCAGATTCAAAGTTTACCGGCAGTGAAGCTACTGATACTGTATGGCCAAGAAGACATTAATCACAAGCGCAAGATATGTGTGTATATTTCTCCAGCAATTGTGGACGAGGCTCGTGACACTGACTCTCAGGGTCATCTTCCCTCACCATCCCCCCCAAACACCAATCGCATGGTTTCCCAATCCTCTCATCGCTACCAGGGCGCAGGTAACGACTGTGTCCATTCGTACCCTTTTACGCCTCGAGCTCAACATGGACGGATCTTCGGTTGCACAAATGGCCAGGCCAGCAGCACGAGAAAGGCTCAGTGACCTGATTGACCACATCTTCCTGCTACCCGACGCGGGACAAGGCGACGATGCAACATACGACAATTGTGACTTCCGCGTCGAGATGATAACGAGTCTTCACCAGTCCCTTGATGCCTTCGAATCGCTCGTCGGAGGATCAGTTGCTGCGCCAGTTTCTCGCTGCAAGAGAATGATAGACCGACTTCGGCGCGCCAGGCCCGGCACAGGACATCTCCATGCGCAAGCAATTCACGAGATGCTTTCGGATTTGCCACACAACGGTATGCAACGTCTGCGAGTACCAGTACTTCACGGGGCTTGTAACTGACTTCGTTTTCAGACATGATTGCAATCAATATGTGCGCCCAGAATGCTGCTATTCTAATCACCAAAATTGAGGACGCTTTCGTTGTCGAACCATTTGAGCTGCTTGCCCCGAATGCTACAGTCATGGGTTGCCAGGGCAGCCTAATACGCCAGTTTCCAGCCTCCGCAACGATACTGGGTGGGGATATCGGCGCCAACACTGACTTCCTCGCGACCTTGGGAGATCTTCTTGCACAGCTCGACACTCAGTCACTGCCTGACTTCGCTGCCAAGGCCCGGAAAGCCGGGCAGGAGCATGTCGAAGAACGCGACACCACGAATCCGTCTCTCGTGACAGATATGCTGAGATCCTGGCTCCTTGGTTACGGCAGCCAAGCCGTCTCAAATGTGTGTATTCAGAAGCGCAGCCGCGAACATGTCAGATACAATATCGGTCACAGGATTGCCTGGCACCGGTCCCCCCTGTGGCTCTTCTTGAGGGTAGCCCTGCGTCTCATCCTCGACCGGGACGACCGACTTATGAACGCAGAGGTTTCCACCTTCAAGTCTTTCATGATCTTCTACTTGTCCTCGATCCTCGACCGGGCCACCTCTGGAGGCTTTTCATCGGAACATTTACATGGGATCAGCGCCAAGATCTCACGCAGGGTCCACAAGCTGGCGCTTCGAGACGAGCATGTGGTGGCGGTGCGCACGAGGACGCTGGCGGAGGATCACCCCTCTCGACCGGCGTCGCAGCACGCGCTCGCAATCGCGTATCAAGCCAACGGCCAGGTGAAGGAGGCGGTCGAGCTGCTGGAGCACGTGGTGGCGGTACGAGAGACGACGCTGGTGGAGGACACCCTTCTCGACTGGCATCGCAGCACACGCTCGCAATCGCGTATCGAGCCACCGGCCAGGTCAAGGAGGCGGTCGAGATGCTGGAGCACGTGGTGGCGGTGAAGGCAACATTCATGTCACCAGGTCATCCGTCGAGGATCGTGTCCGAAGAGATGCTTGCTTGGATGCGGTCGGAAGCAGCATAGTAGACAGCTCTACTGTAGTGGACAGTACCTTCATCATGACAGAAATAAAGCAGGATGACCTACGAGGAAGTCGTAAACCATGATAGACTGCCAACAGTCAGCCTTCGAAGGGACGGTACCCGGGATGTTCCTTGCGCGTGTGCCCCACATCTGCGGTTTCTGCCTGTCCCGCAGTCGACCTCAGAACATCTCGTGGGGATGACACTGTACGGCGCCACCCAAGTCATTAAGAAATGTTTCTTTATTGTTTGCCAAAACGGACAATCTATTCGGCCCCTACTGTACCTCTCGTTTCCGAATTTCCAACGTCCTATAACGTTACAAGAAATAAAAGGCAATCAAACAGCACAAGACGAAGGTATTTCTTTCTTACCATCCGCCAATCGCGATGCGGGTGCACCTACCGCCGTGTTTCGTGAACGTGGTCGTTGCAAGCAGAAGTCTGAATTCCAAACGATTCTGCTCAGCGGATCCTGACACCAGTGTCAAACCATACCGCTCTTTGGGACGCATCAAGTAACACAAATTGTAGCTCATAAGTTCTAGGTAGATTGTTAAATAGCATGGTGTTGACATCTCTGAATTCGATTGTCCCAGATGTATGACAGAATGAGGTGATACATGTACTGCCGCTTCTTCCTAGCTCTCTTGCGCCTGTCACCTCCATGAACCCCTCAACTAGACAACACCTCCATTGCCACACATATCGACGGCGGTATGAAAGCCCGCCTAGCACCACCCTCCTGCGACCTCAGGGATACGGCCTGTCACAGACAAGGTCGGCCCTGAACCATGCCCCCGTGGTGGCAGCATTCCAGTTGTAAGGGAACCGGTTGTCACCGAGAGACTCGCAGAAGGTGCGGCAGCTGCGCGACTTGAAAGCGGCGATGTAGCCCTGGCAATCCTTGGTGACGTCGCCCCAGCACCAGACCTCGGCGTCCATGAGGTTTGTGCCGCAGATGTTCTCTGGGCCACGTCCCCAGCCCGAGTGGCTGGCGTCGTCCTCGTCGCCGGAGTCCATGTTCATAGCGTTTATGGAGTAGTCGTTTGTCACGTAGTTGACGCCGTTGGGGATCTGGGTCACGCTCCACTCGTTCTTGACACCGATGACGTACCACTGAGCGTGGGTGACGGCGGCGAGGGCGAGCGGAGAGAGGATGTGGACAAGGTTGACCATGGTGGCGGTTGGGCTTGAGTGTGTCGCTGAGGAGTGAAGGAATGAGGTCGTTGCAGTGAGAGATCTTTGGGATGGTCGAGACTTGAGACCTGGAGACGTCCACGCTTAGTACTTATAGCCATCGACCAAGTCGTTAGTAGGAGTGTCTGAGAAGCTCAAGTTGACCACTCCACCACGACCCTCTCAGATGGGGGCAGGGAATTCCGCAGGCGAGGTAGGCAAAAAGACTGATCGACCAGGGTTACTTACACATAGATTACAACCTAACCGCGTTGCTCATTAGTCAAGATGCAGCGGGTAATGGCGGAACTCCGCCAAATGCAAGGTAATCCGACCGATATGGAAGGTAGACCCGTTGGGCCCCATTCTGCAACTCCATAGTGGCAAAGACAGAAAAATCCATTCAGGTCGTCTGTCCCCCAATACCGTAGTTCTTGACCGGCACTGTGGCTCGCAACACATGCTGCGAGGTCTTCCCCACTGCATGGGCATTTCGTGTAAATATCTCTCGGCTAATCGTCCCACAACGGTTATGGCCACTTGGTCCCTGGTGCAATCCACTTTGCCGAGAGCCAACCATGTAGCGAAGAAGCTGCTAGGGTCGCGAAGGACTACATAGACCTGGACATCTACCTTCCGTAGATATTCATTAATGGTCCGTGAGGCTTCTTTGGCTCCTCGCATGCCAGGTGGTTGAGTAGCGCACGATGATGTCGACTGCTCCAAGGCTGCAACCTCCCATATGGAAGGTATTCATAACGCGGAAGGAACTCTTCAAGGCTTTTGTTCATTGAGCAATTCTGAACGGCGAATCTGTGTGGTAGATCTAGACGACCAAGGCCTTCCTGGGTGAATAAAACAGCGGCCTTGAGCCTTTGCACAAAATGGCTGTTGGCAACGCGAGAACTGAGTGATATGCCAAGAGACCAGATAGGTACTACCATGACACCGCATGTAGCCCAGCGCCTTATCCAGTACAAAAAGAAAGAGCGGTAATGGAACGGCTTCTTTATCTCTTCGGACATACTTCACTCCTATCTAGCACTTAAACGCCACTCTAACCTTCTCCCAACCTGCCCGCCGGCGGATCCGGACGCCGAAACTATCTCCGTTTCTAGCCGGCTTAGAAGACCCCTCTACTTAGGACCCCAAGACCATCTCTAGGGGCTGCCACGACGCCGACTCGCCCGAACTAGGTTGTGTCTCGAAACCGACCACCAAAGCAGCTACGTAACCCAGGTTCTCGATAAGCGCGAAGTTCCTACCCGGATATAAATACTTGCCACCTCCGAAAGGGTGATATATAATCTTCTTTACCTTCTCTTGTGTCTTAGATCCCGACGTACTAGTCGCTAGGAAGCGTTCCGGGTCAAATGAGCGGGGACTATCACCCCAGACGTCCTCCAGGAAGTGTGGTACGGTAGCCGAGAGCTAAACGTCGCAGCCCTTCTTCAACGTATATAACACGCCGCCCGTATCGGTGATAGTTGTATCCTCTTCCACACGACACACGTTAACGCTATAGCTACTAAGGCGCAGCGTCTCTCGGTAACAGCTAATAAGGAGGGGGCACTCGTTATCGAAGCGGCTAACGTCGAAGACCACCTCCGTCCCATTATGCTTAATCACCCTCTCCACTTCCTCGCGGATACGCTACTAAAGGCCTAGCGTGTAAAAGATATACACGAGGAACTAGAATAGCGTCGGGATTGTATTTAATACTGTAAGTAGTAGTAGGATAAGCTCCACAAGGCCAATGTCTGCGCTAGAAACCCCGTATTACCTCCATAAGTCTGCCCTCGCCTTAACTAGCTCGGACGTCCCTTCTGACTTATCTTTGTCTGCCCCGTAATACTTAGACAACGCCGCCTGAAGCCTACCACAAGCGTTAACTACGGCCGGGGTAGTAAGCTTTAGAAGTATATTTATTAAAAGAAGGATTAATAAAGCCTCAAAAGTCCTGTACCCTGTTAGTTTGTTCTCAAATGTGGTAGCATTCCCATTTGCACCAACCAAAAGTCTTCCTAAAGATCATCCCTGGCCCTGAAGATGTTTCCAGGGCTATACAGCGCTTCGTAAGTTGCTATGAACATGACCTCGCGGATCTATAGGTATATATTCGGAATCACCAGCTACTTACTCCCGTTGAACGACGTGTTGAGCTGATCTGAGATATACCTTAGTGCCGATACACTCATTTTCCGTAAATGCTCGGCGGTTATCGTAGTGTAGAGAAGTAGAAAAACCTCGGCGACTAGATCAGTCTCCTCTATGATATAACGTACGTTGCCGACGAGACTAAGCTCGTTTGTGGTAAACTCCCTAGCAAAAGGCACTATAGAGAGATTCTTGTTGCGGAATACTGATTGCACCAGGCTCGTGTCCCACACGACGTATATCTTGCTGTTCAGCAGAGGCAGCGTGGCCACGGGCATTTTGGCCCTCTTCCTGTGAGTATGTTCAGCTTTTCCGCTACACGACTATTCCCTCGTCACCGGAGCTTTACTAGCGATTGAATAACGGGCTTCAAAGGCGGGGCTGTCATATGGCGGGGCTGTACTAGCCATCGAATAGCGCGTTGTTTTTGAATGAGGGGTTGCTGACTCCGAGGCACTGCTGAGTTGTAATGAGACTTGTATCATCCAAGGACTGCAGCCTCACCCCCGTGATCGTGTCTCGCTTACGGTCATCTCCTTCGCGAAACCTGAACGACTCCGCCGCCCACTTGGTCCAGGGAATCTTCCCCGTCCACCTCTGGCCAGCCGGCGGGAAGGTATCGTATAATAAGTACATATCGTATCTCTAGAAGTACAAGGATAAAAGACATAGAAGAAAAATTAGTAGGTTAAAGTGTTAAATGTCGGGAATTCTGGATTTAGAATGATTGCCTCGTACCCTAAATAGATAGGACACACATATCAGAGTAACAGTCCTGTGTAAGAGCGATTAAATTCGAGGCGCTAACACTAACAGCAGTGAGACACTTAAAGATACAAATCCCTGTGATAAGCTGTAACGTAGATGCATAGCGAGTGGGCCAGCATAGCGAGTGGGCCAGTTCTTATCGCCGCGAGAAATCGATTTCTACACCCCCTGTAAAAGTAGGTTAAACAAAGCCTAATCTAGTACTTTAAGCTAGCAATATCAACCGATAAGACTTATTAAGTTACAGGAATTCTGAATAGTTTAAAAAATAACTCTAAGTATAGTAGATCTTATTCAAGTCTTATCGATCTAGTAGATTAGTAGTCTACTACATTTAGAGCTAACTTCAGAAGTATCTAAAAGTAATTTCTCTTAATTAGTCTTATCGATTAATATTACTAGCTTAAAGTACTAAATTAGGCTTTATTTAACCTACTTTTACAGGGGGTGTAGAAATCGATTTCTCGCGGCGATAAGAACTGGCCCATTCGCTATGCTGGCCCACTCGCTATGCATCTACGTTATCGGCTTTAATGATCCTTTTATGTATATATACCTTCTGTCGAGGGCTGTATAGTGCACTGAATAAACGAGAAAGTGAATGAGACGAAGCTTCCGGGCTGATGGGGGTGTACTGACTGCTTCACTAGGGAATAGCAGGTTTCAACACATTGAACGTGTATACCCTACCAGTTCCTGTCTTCAATGGGCGCACTCCAACGTGCGGGTTTTTGTGTGGCAGCCTGAACATGTTGCAGTTGGTGTTGTGGAATTACTAAATTCCGAGATGTATATGCATCAGGATGCCAGGTATACTGTTGCTGCACTGCGAAGTCTACACGGTGTGGGGCCTCAACAGATTTAGACAGAGACTGATGAGGAGGACCCCGCACTTATAGGGCCTCTAGTTACGGGGTACAGGGTGCCAGCCACTAACATCCGCCAGCAGACCGAACAAACACACTCGATTCCGGGACAATTCCTCCCTTTTCCTTCATGTGCGAAAACGACTGACTACTCCATTATGCCATACTGATTCCGCAGACTTTCCGACAACCCCGACCGAATCCTCCTCCAGCTTGACACCCGCCTTGACGCCCACCTTGCCCGACAAACTCCCCTGCCGCTATGGCGACCACGCTCGCGCATCACCGCTCTACCCTCGACCGTCCCCCTCCGGCGCCCGTTCCCGACCATCGTCCCGGGGGTCCCACGCGTCCTGCGACCCTGGCGAGATGTCATGCATCGGACTGACTTGCGGCGACACCATGTCCTTCCCCGCCATGTCTTCCGGCAACTCGTTCACGACCCCGATATTATCCCCCCGCGTCGGCAGCTCCGACGGCGGCGGCCCCGTCTGCTGGCTCACCATGCTCGGGGCCACGCCGCCCGCCATGCTGGCCGTCGCCATGCTGGGCGCGCCAGGCATGCTGCTGACGACACTGTACGACGTCTGTCGCCATTGCTGCTGCTGCTGCTGCTGCTGGGCCTGCGCCTTGCGCTTGCGGTTGACGCGTTTGGCGATGCAGAACCAGCCTAGGAGGAGGAGGGCCAGGCCCACGGCGCCGGCGATGGCGATGCCCACGATGGCGCCTGTCGAGAGTTTCGGTCCTCCGTGTTTTTTCGGCTCGTGCGTCGGGGTGTCCGTTGAGCCTGGGATTGACCTCGTCGGCGTGCGCTCCTCGATGACCGCCGCGCGTCCAAACAGGTACTCCAGTGGCTTGTTGCTCGCATCAAACCCTCCCGCGGGCTTGAGCTCCGTCGCACCGCCCTCCTTGTCTCCGCCCACCACCGAGTAAATGTCCTTAGGCACCACGTTGGTCGTGACGTTTTCATTATACAGCGCCCAGTACGTCTCGTTGTCGCCCTCGTTATTCAGCGTGCCCGTCCAGAGCGTGTGCTGGCCCCAGACGGCCTCGTAGTCGCACTGGTCAGTCTCTGTAAATGTGCCGCCAATGACGAACATTTGCGACATATGCTTGACCATGTTGCACGATGCGCTGTAGTGGCCCGTCTCGGCGAGCGTGCCGTTCTTCGGGTCGCCGCGCGGGTAGGCCTTGATCCAGGTGAAGGTCGGGAGCGAGAGCATGTATACGTCGTTGAAGGACGTGGCGTTGACCACCGGCGGTGTCACGCTGAGGCCGCCCCAGAGGTAGCTTGTCTCTTGTCAGCTTCGCTTCTTCCACTAGTGGGCGCGGCGCACTCACATGTTGTAGCTCGACTTGTCCGGCGCCCAGGCCACGTCGGCGCAGAACCTGGCCCTGTTCTGTGGAACATCCCCCGTCGCCTTCTGCTTATACCACGAGTTGCCCGTGGCGTCAAACACGAAAATCTCATCAAGCGGCTGCGGCGCCGTCGTCCCATCGCCGCTGCTCACGATGCCGCCAAAGTACACAAGCACGCCCTCCGGATCCCCCGCCGGCAGCCACACTATACCCCCCTCGGCCCGCGGCTGGTTATCCGGGCTGGCGGCTTGGGTAAACTGCTCCGAGTCGTAGTCGTACTTGTAAAAGTCGGAGGTCATCGTGCGCGGCTGCAGCCAGCCGCTCATGGACGTGTTGCTTACCCACCCGCCGTAGTAGTACCCCGACCCCGTCTCGGAGACGCCCACGCCGGCGCCAAAGGCCGCGATCGACGGGGGCTTGCTGGTGCTCGGCGGGCCTTGATCATCCCAGTGGTCATCGATGATATCGTAGCTCCAGATGTGGTAGGCGTTGGGCAGGCCTTCGGTCGCCTCGCCGCCGTAAAGGTAGAACCTCTTGTTGACCGAGTCGGCCCAGAGGACGCCGCCCTGGACTGTCGGGACGCTGAGGAGCTGTCAGCACAATATCTGCATCGTTCTGCATGGAGAGATGTGCCTGTCATTCTTGTTGAGGCCGACATTCAAGTCCGCTGCGCCTTCGAAGGGCTTATTGAGATCGTGGTATCCGAGCCAGGTGTCTTTCAACAAGATCAGCCATCCGCGTCGTCCTTGACGCCGTTCCTCATGACGACTTACTAGAGTAGTTCGTCGCATCCTCTGGAAAGTCGGCATAGTTCAACAATCCTCCGTCAATGTATAACTTGTCATCAATAACGGTCGTCTGGTGCGCGAAGCGCCGGCAAAAGTCGTCCTTGGGGTTCTTGGCAACCACACTCGAGGCAAGGGACAGCAGAAGCCACCCCAGTGCTAGGACACGACCATCAGCCCACAGCCTCGAAACCTTCTGCAACATATTCATCGTCGTGGTCGTGATATGGCGTGCAACGTTGTGGAGGCAAGGGTCCGAGCACGATGGACGCTTGCGAATGTCTCCGAGGCGGCCTCCAGCTTTTGTGCTGGTCCTCCATGGGAAGACACCGTACGGCTGGAATCATTGCCCTTCAGCTTTGGACGGCCTTTCAATGTGTGGCCATGAGGACAAAGAGACAGCCCCGGAGAGGTAGATAGTCAGGTGCGGCTGGGCCATCCAGCCTAATGGTCGACAAGAGTCGGCTTAGATCTGGCCAGACCACCTCTGAAGGATATCTCCGCGTTCACTCTCCGGCATATACCGCGAAGCTGCTGTCGATAGTCTTTGTTGACTGTTTACTAAGGGGGCTCTGTACTATATTTTTGAAGAGTGCGATCGTGCCGTCTGGCCCCGCGTCTCCGGCACAAGCCGTCAAAAACATTAGCGTCCCAGCTGCGGCGGGCCCACCCCGTGAGCCTCGCAACCGTCTGAAGCAGCTAAGCACTACCGAGAGTATAAATCAGCCGCGTCCCGGCTTCAGACAGACGCGGGTATAGCAGCACTGCTGTTCATTAGGGGATCGTCTTACCGAACCGCAAGCGTGTTCTCGGGGCAGGTCTGCCGCAGCAGATAACTTAAAGTCATAAAGTCGACATTCTATCTCTCTAGCGTGATGGGAGGCTGTGGCTTTGTACGTAAGGTACAGCATTCAATATGAAAGCTCGTGAAAATCAAGGCTGCGGTGCATGAGCGGAGTAGGGCGGGCGGACGGGACGGGCGGGGTGGGGTTAGGGCCAGGCCGCAGGCAGGCAGGCAGGCAGGCAGGCAGGCAGGCAGGCAGGCAGGCAGGCAGGCAGGCAGGCAGGCAGGCAGGCAGGCAGGCAGGCAGGCAGGCAGGCAGGCAGACAGACAGACAGACAGACATGGTTTAGTCCCCCGTGAGGAATCGTACTTGGAAGTCGCAATACCTGCTCCTGGTACACCGGCCAGTACTCGCATTCCAACGATGTGACCAAGCACCGCAAGAATCTTACAGAAGTCCCTCGGCGTTGAGGTTGCCCCCAGCGGGATGCCGGAGTATAGCTTGGGCTTTGAGTCGTTGGAAAATGGGTCTGTCGAAGGCTGCGGAGCCCCGGTCGCAACAAAGTTCCATATATAGCCTTGGGTGATGATGCCAGGTAGAAAACTAAGTGCTGTTAAATCAATAGAGTCTAGGAGTTACTACTTATAGGTCGCTAGGATATCGACTATAAGGAGGGGAATCATATAACGCCCGACCGGTATACCCCGGAAATAAGGCTATCTACGTAACTACTAAGTAGCTAGTTAGGAAGGATTATATAAGGACGCGTCTTATTAGTAATCGATAAGAATATATAGGCTAGATCCTAAGGGTCGCTAACTATAATTACTACGATTATAACTCTTAGTAAGGTAAGTAAGGTAATTAGGAGTTAATACTTATAACTAATTACGCTCCGATACTCTATAATTAAGATAATTAGACTTATTTATCTCTTAGTATATAGAGGGTAACTTACTAACTAAGTTACTATAGATAGATTCACGATAGTAATTAATTTAAGTCTTTATTAGAAACCTCCTTGAGTTTATAGTAAAGAAGTATAATACTTTACGATATCACGATAAGTAGAACGAGGACGCTAAGTATTATTCTATTCTATTGCCTAGGGCGAACTATTAATATATACTACTATTTATCTAGCCTATATATCCTTAGGATTATACCTAGGTCGTAATACTAACTTAGCCTTAATAATAACTATATCCTACCGGCCGAATATAGGGGTTAACGGCTTCCTCGGGACCTCTTTAACCTTAACTTCTATTAACTCTTATAATTAATTAACTTAATTCTCCTTAGTTATTACTAGGATTAAGGCCTTATTATACGAAGGGCTTAGTTTAGTAAGTTCTTCCTACAGAGGACTTTTATTTATTAACTTACCTAGTAACTCCGCTCTATTATAATTACGCCTTAAGATCCGAGGCTTATATAGTTCTTTACGTCGGCTAGGTTAGAGCTTTCTACTTACTACCGGAAAGATACTATTAAATACTTTATCCTCGAGTATTTTATTAATAACATTATTAATACCTTTTTTATTTTCTAGAATCTTTTATTATAATTCTTTTATTTTAGTAACCTTATTATTAATATTATAGAGTAACCCTCTCTCTCCTTCTAGTACTTAATCTTAAGCGATGAAGTTAATAACTAAGTAGTCGACGCTTTTCTATTTTACTAAGAAAGCTAGTATTATATAGTCTAACTACTCACGGCTTTAGCCGGGAATAAACTCTTACTCGTTATTAATGAGATCCTACTCGCCTTTCTAATTAATTAAGATATAGTTTAAGAAATCTTATTTAACTTATCCCTATATATAATCGCGGTTTAATAAAGTATAGAACCTCTATATATAATCTTCTTAGTAATAAAAGGTATATTTACTTTAAGGCGGTCTTATTATAAGGAGTTTTTATTTACTCTATGCTATAGTATATAGCCTTTTTCACTCGTCCTATACCCCTCTCTTTCCCTATTTAACTAGTTATAGCCTCTTAACTTCGTCCGTTATTAATAATACCGGTTAATAGATTAGTTATTTAACCGCTTCTAAGGATCGAGTAGTATATATCCGGCCTATAGGAAAATAGGATTTAAATTTAGCAAGCTTCTTTTATAACGCTAGGTTTTCTATTAATATATCGTTCTATATATTAACTAAAGGAGGTTTTTCGTTTATCTATTTTAGATAGGTACTTTATAACTTCTTAGTAAGATTTTCTACTATACAATCGATTTTCTAGCTTTTAATTATTTTCTTCGTAACTTATAGTAAACCTTTTTACTATAACGTATATCACAAGCGAGTGGTCTACCTAAGCGAGTGGTCCAGCCCGCCCGGATTCTATAGATTCTACTCCCCGTTACGCGTTTGTTCTACTACTAGAAATATCGACACCTTGTAAAGAAAGCCAGATTATTCTTGCTATCTAAGTAATGAAAAACGAAGCGACTTTAAGCGCTACGAGCGCTGCGAAGATCTACGATATACCGAAGACAACCCTCCTCCGCCGCCTATATAGTACTACTGCCCGACGCGATAGCCCTCCGAATTCTGCGAAATTGACCGAGCTCGAAGAGAAGACGATTGTTAAATACACACTCGACCTAGATTCGCGATTATACCCTGCTCGGTTAGGCGAGGTTAGAGATATAGCTAACAAACTGCTTGCGGAGTGCGATACGCTACCCGTCGGGAAGAACTAGGCGTTTAACTTCGTTAAACAACAACTAGAGCTCCGGACGCGTTTCTTTCGTAGATACGACTATAAGAGAGCCTAATGTAAAGATCCAGACGCGATAAACGCGTGGTTTCGGCTTATACGGAATATAGTCGCGAAATATAGTATAGTAGACTCGGATATTTATAACTTCGATAAGACCGGTTTCTAGATAGGCGTTATCGCTAACGGGACGGTCGTTATAGGCGCGGAAAGACGTTCTAACCCGAAGATAAGGTAGCCGGGTAATCGGGAATAAGTCACAGTAATCTAGGGCGTTAGCGTGACCGGTTTCTACGTCCCGCCGTATATCGTGGTTACGGGTAAATATCACCTCTCGACTTAGTACTAAGATAACGCGATTCCACGCGACTAGAGGATCGTAACGTCTCTAAACGGCTAGATAATAAACGAAATTAGCTTCGATTAGATTTAGTATTTTAACCGATATATAAAACCCAGAAAGACAGGCGGGTATCGCGTCCTCGTCCTAGATAGCTACGAAAGTTACTACTCCGTCGAATTCGAGCTCTACTATAAGGAAAATAATATTATTACGCTCTATATACCCCCTTATTTGTTGTATCTACTCTAACCTCTTAATATTAGTTGTTTTAGCCCGCTAAAGAAAGCGTATAGTCGGTAAATCGAGATAAAGATAAAGGCCGGTATAAGTTATATTATAAAGGAGGACTTCCTACCCGTGTTTTCGGCTGTATTTTAAGATATAATAACGGAAAAAAATATCCTGGGTGGTTTTCGAGGGGCTAGACTTATACCCTATAACCCGAAAGTAGTTCTCTCGAAGCTAGATATAAAGTTAAAGACGCTAACGCCTCCGGGGTTATCTTACGGGCTACCCGACCTCTAGACCTCCCAGACACCTATAACCGCTACAGAAGCTATTTCGCAGTCCGATTTTATTAAAGGTCGGATCAGCCGTCACAAGAGTAGCTTACCGACGTTAATTCTTAACGCTATTAACTTCCTAGCGAAGGGTACACGGGGTGTTATATACCAGATCGCCCTTTTAAAGTCCGAGAACGTAATCCTTCGAGAGGAGAATACAACCCTTAGCCGGCGTCGCAGGGCTAAAAAAGTATAACTACGAAAAGGAGGGAGCCTTACTCTAGGCGAGGGACAGGACCAGATTGCCCAGAGAGAGGTAGATTCTTAAGTAAAGGAGGAAACGCGATAAAATCCAGCTCCGTCGACACACGCCACGCCGAAGAAACAAAGCTATAGCGTATACGGAAAGACTAGCTACAACGCGAGAACTTATCAGCAGGTTACCCTGTTATCGTCGGATAGCGAAGAGTAGCTTTTATTTAAATTAAATACTGAGATATCGTGTGACGATAGGTTAATTCTGTGGAATATAGGTTAGGTAGACCACTTACTTAGGTAGACCACTCGCTTGTGATATACGTTATAGATTTAAGTTGATAACCGAAACTAGTTTCGCCTTTCTTTTCGCTATAACTAAGCTATCCTTATTTATACTATTTATAAAGATATCACTCTAGATAAAAGCTACTCCGCTCAGGCTATAAGTAAGAGCCTGTTACACCCGGGTCGCGGTGTAGCTATATAGTATAGAACAGGGAGTAAATGAGACGAGTTCTCATTACTGAAGCTTTTGCCTCGTAGCGCAACCGGTTGCCCTGTCCGACTGTAACACAATGAGAACTCACCCCACGTAGAGGTCGCGGGTTCAATTCCCGCAGGTTGCAAGAATAGTAGCCGCACCTCACTACCTAGGCGACTTCCGACCGTGGCAAGGCCCAGCGCTGCTGACTATTAAAGCATCTGGACGCCTTGGGGTTTCCCTGTACTACACCTTCGATTGCGCGTCAGGGCTTTGTCTACCCTACGGCATGAGGACATGCCCTTTGGAGGGGAGGCATGGTGTTACACCCGGGTCGCGGTGTAGCTATATAGTACAGAACAGGGAGTAAATAAGACGAGTTCTCATTACTGAAGCTTTTGCCTCGTAGCGCAACCGGTTGCCCTGTCCGACTGTAACAGAGCCTCTACTACTCGCTATACTATCTTTAAGGTCGTATTAATAACTATTATATTAGTTATAGCGATAAATATTTATATAGTGGAATTAATAATAAAATCGTAGAAACTTATTATACTCGGAGTATCGAGGTAGGAGTAGACTAGGAGTGAGGGATACTTAGAGGTAGTAAGAGACGGAAACTTAGGGATAACGTCCGTCACCTATATCCTAGTACCCTAGACTTATATTTATAGATATAGAGGGGAGGGGGTAACCGGTTTTTACTATAGGATATTTATATATTAGTTTCCTAATAAGACGTTATAAGGTTTACCTAGCTTATCTTAGAGTTACCCCGAACGGTAAACTATCGTATAGCTCTTTATTAATAATATTTTAAATATAAGTAACTAAAATATCTTATCTTAGCTTCTATAACTCTTAACCTAAGGAGTAGTTTTCCTATTTTATACTGTACCCGTTACGTAAATCTATTAGAGGTTTTATATAATATATATAAACTATACTATACTAGATATTAAGAGGGGAATTTCCGTCCGGATAATAACGGACTATCGACGATATAATAATACTAATATCTATTACGAGAAGTTAGGGCTAATTATCGAACTATTAGTAACGTATTCGTTATATCTACGCCGGAAGCGATAATACGTAGCGCTTACTAGTTATAAGCTCTTAACGGCGATAATACTCTCTTCGTATATAATTCGAACCTCTGGGCGTTCAAAGGTGGATATAACCTATACCGGCTACCCGCCGGCAAGAGTAGCTAGGAGTGCCTGAACAAGTGAGATGAGCCGAGCTCCCCTGGGGAATTCGGATGCTGCGAGACGAGCTCCACCCCATCAAGGTCGACCACGTGAACCGCACGGCGGTCCTGGACGAGATGAGGCAATCGGCAGAGAAAACGACGTTCAGATTGCGAAGATAGGCGACAGACAAACCTACAAGGCACATGAGTTCTACGAGGTAGGTGTAAAGTTGCTTGCGTCTCCACCTTCCACCAACGGGGTTTTGAGACAACCCGCGTTAAGAGAATGACACACTCAACAAGTGGCACGGTAAACTTTACGAATTCGGCGACCTCGTGCCCAAAGTCCTACACCATTGCGAAGCTGTACAGCGAATCCGCTTTGTTTGAGTGCCGCTCAGCTCAGGGCTGACTCTTCCCGCTCACTGAGCCCGGCTTCCTCGCAGCGCGCCAAACATACTCATACTGGCCTTCATAACCAAAGTCTGAAGCTCCTCGGCGTATGTCCAACGACCCTGGTCCATATATGTTAAGGCCAAATTCGCCATGCTCGTGAGTGTTGATGGATGATCCACCCCGCGGTCAATTTGTTTGATCTCCATCACCCGTGCTTCCAGTCTTTCTGCCTCATCCAACAGGCCCTGGCCCCTATACGTCGACGCCAGGTTGGCCATCCTGGTCAGTGTGTCGAGATTGTCGACCCCATGCGTGGTCTTGCTCGACTCCATCACTTGTATCTTCTGCTCGGTCGCTTCGAGATGCGCTCGCAAGTCGGCGGTCGTCGTCGTGATCAAGTATCGATAGTCATGTATGACTCCGGCGGTCGTCACTGATGTGCCACTGGATATAGACTATCAGTCAGCTGCGCTAGCTGGATGAAAGAGGGCGAGATACTCACAGATTTGCAAAGCAAAGAGAGATTGTGACGATGGATTTGTTTCTGGCCAGCTGCGTCCGGACTCCTTCAATGCCGTTGTCCCCATCGCACTCGAGGCCAGCCTCAGAAAATTCTGCGACCAACCCCAGACCGCATGCAGTTCGTCAGTGGCTCGGTGTCGACCTCGTTGCACGCCCGCTCGCACTGTCCTAGCGGGAACCTAAGCGCGGAGAGAGCTGCGTCGTCGACGAGGTGGAGTTGACTCGGAGAACGTCTGTAAACCCGCAATCAAGTCTGACAGCTCTGTTCACAACTCTCGGACTTGGCGCGGGTGGGGCTAGGAGGCGTCATGCTTTTCGATGGTTTACAACCTTGATGTACCCCTCTCCCAACGCGCCGTCGCTGGGCCTAAGCGCCCTATCTTCTTAAGGCTGGAGCGGAACGCATTTAGCACCAATAGATTGAATGGCCTATCAAGACTGCTCAGTATCGGGAAATTCCACAAGGTCTGAAGCAACTAGTCAATAGCAAGTTCAGCCATCGCGCGGCTGACCGACATCCTACATATTTCCGAGATGTCAGTTCCGCCCGGCTTACATGTGATTTCTGATGCGAGGTAGAAACACTCTGACTTCGGTGAATCCCGCCTTGGAGCTATCCTCGCCGGGGTCGCTAATACCCTTGGTCAAGTCAACTCCCCTGTTCTGGATCTTCGCTCCACTCCCGCTACCCTTGAATTTATAGATAAGTTCCTTCATAAGCGGAGTCTACAATTAAGCCGGAGGCTGATAAGTATCAGGAGTAGAGGAATAGGTTCTTTGGTAGGTAATTGACCCGAAATCGCGCTGGCAGGGCGAGCTGCTGATAACATGCTTCTCGGCAAAGAGTCCTGAAAATCAGGTATTGGAGTTGCGTTTGCAGCGGGGTACTAAAATGACAACTTACATTTTCGTGGCGTCCTGCATGTCAGCCGCGTGATGGCCCGCGTCGGAAAGTTCCATTCTGCCAATTGACCAGCTAAGGGCTAGGGGCATCTTGGAAAAAGCATTTATATTTCCTGGGTGCCCCTCTCCCCCATCCCGTTGCCATTAGTTCCCTGCTCATGTCATTATGGCGAGTCGAATGAGACGGCCCTGTCTTCTTCCAGATCGTCTCGTCGCATCCGGTCTCAATTTATTAAGGTCAGCAACCCGGCCGGGGACGTTTATGCTGGGGGGTTAATAACTAATTCTTAAGAGAAGTCCCAGCCCCTTCGTCAGAAGTCCGAGAATCCTCTTAAGAAGCGTGTCAGAATCACGTGTCATGGAGGCAATGAATGACTCTAGCAGTGCCAAGTCCGGCTTGCGGCTCCTCAGTTTGGACGGCGGCGGTATCAGAGGTATCTCCAGTTTAGTGATCCTGCATGCGATCATGGAGAAAGTTAATGAGGGCCGCCAAGCGACAAAGCTTCCAAAGGCCTGTTTCGATCTCGCTGGTGGAACCAGCACAGGTGGCCTTATTGCACTCATGCTCTTTCGGCTGGGAATGGATACGAAGACAGCAATCAGCACATACGAGAAGATGGCGAAGAAAGTCTTTAGCCCCAGGCTCCCCCAGTTTTTAGGGGGGGAAGTCTGCATGAATGGGGCTACCTTGGCTACTGCATCGGCAATCCCTACCTGCGGGCTAAAGCCTTGTTTCTTCCTTCTCGCTTTTCGGACACTTACCTAAAGGAGGCCATTCACGACATTATGGCAGAACGCGGTGAACGCGGAGACGGCGGTGACGCTGTTAAACTCCGCAAACCTGGGACCGGGCGAATGTCTGTACATCCTGCTCTTATTGCGATACATCATAAATAGCTAACTATCCTCAGGTTTATGTGTGCCACTAGTATCAACCACGAATGCGCCGTCCTATTTCGCTCCTTGGCCCCCCCACCGGACGCCACAGACGACTTTGCAGATATCACAGTAGAGCAAGCCGCTCTCGCCACGTCCGCTGCTCCAACCTACCTACCTAAAGTGGAGGTTATGGGAGAAGAATTCTGGGATGGCGGCCTCCTCAACAATAACCCCATCAACCAAGTCTGGGATGCACGATATGACCTCATTTCCATCAGTCAAGGCACACCTGTCCCAGAGCCCCAAGTTTCCTGCGTCGTTAGCATTGGGACAGGCCGCGTTAAGAAACCAGTCCAACAATCTGGTTGGGTCGCTCTCAACACCATCAGCACAGCTGTCTCGTATGTGACGAACACGGAAGCTAAGCACAAGGACTTCTGCCACAAGATTGGCAGGCTAAATGCTAGGTCTGAGAGAAAGATTTGTTACTTCAGGTTCAACGTGGAATTGAAGGAGGAGATCAATCTTGACGATTGGCAGAGTATGCGAACGCTAAAGAGCATAACGGAGGACCAATTGCCGGGTTGGAACACTTTGATTGAACAGTGTGCACATTGTCTTATGGGAGACTGTGCCGAGGGCTGTGCACATTGTCTTTCCCATAAGGCAAGATAGAGGGTGATGGATGGATGTGAAAGGGGTTGTTGCCTGCTGTGGTGTCATATAGTCCAAGGGCCATTACCCCCGAGGTGTGCCAATGGGTTCTTTGCCATGGCGCCATCAGGGAGCAGAACTGGTTGAACAGGGTCCAGCGAGGTTCCTGCGCCCTGAGCATGGGCAGCACCAACGGCTGCAAGCACAGCGCAAAATGATTTTTTCAAACTCATGCTGATGGCGATGCTGGAGGATTGAATTGGTGCTGGGCTTCCCTCACGAGCTGGAATCTCATGGTTGTCAAATGATCCTACGAAGAATCCTGTTCCATTTCATCGATCGGTAACACCACAGTATAGCATCCCGAGGCGGGTGCCTAGCCAGGCGGTCGTCCTCTCGCGCCACGTTGCCTTGCTCCAAAGAGTGACGAGCCGACGCACGGGGACGCTCCTATCCAGGCAGAGCGACTCCACTAGCTTCTTTTTAACAAGCAGCTACTCGTCGGCCGGCGCCTGCGTAGCGAGCGATGCTAGTTGTATCTAGACCTGGCCTTGGCTGTCTGGTAGCGTCGTGTCGGCCTGGTTTATCCGTAATTGCAGCGTAAGCCCTGGCGGCAACCGGTCTATATCGTGAGCGGAAGCAGATAATCGAGAGCGGGTATACCTTACCTCTGTCGTAGAGCTTGTATATCCACTATAGCCTCGCCGCTTGCTCGTCCGTACTTCCGTCGCCCGTCTCCTCGAAAAATGCCCTGAGAGCTTCTATTCGGTGTTAGCCAGCTATGACCTCGACCCGGCTTTTGTTAACGGCGGCCTACTCCAAGAATCGACACTTGTCGCCACCGCGGCCTAGCGCCTCGACCTTACGTACCTCGTCGCGGCTATATAGTACTCGGATATAGTACGCCTCCGCGGTTCGTTGAAGCCCCTGTATCTTGAATGTAGTGACTAGGTCTTGTACGTGGCTAGTGTCGACTCGCCTGTTCTGGCCGTCGCTCCACGTAGTGTCGAGTACGTCCAGGTTAAGCCGCCCGATAGCAAGGCGGTACGGCCTTACCCGCTCGCGGAGCGACGCGACTTCTTTGAAGCTGTCACTGCCGGGAACCGATACCTGCCGCTGCTTCTTCCCTGTCGGTATAGCTGCTGCTACTTGTTTTCGCTTCATCGCTTTCCAGGCCGGCTTTGGTATAGTACTACTGGTATTATAGGGAACAACGGCTGCAGCGAGAGGAACTACGGCTCTCCGCTTTGACCCATATTAGAATCGCGCTAAAGTCCACGGGATCGGTCGGATTCCGGTCGCTTCGTAGGACGCCCTGCAGGGCGTCCATCTGTCACGCCAGAGGCCATAGGAGAGGTCGCGTTCTGGTTGCTTCGCAGGACGCCCTATAGAGCGCCCGTAACTAACTCGGTTTTAATCCAGGACGCCCTGCAGGGCTTCCATCTGTCCGCCAGAGGCCACGGGAGCGGGAGGAGTCGCGTCCTAGTCGCTCCGTGGGACGCCCTGCAGGGCGCCCAGAAACTAATTCGCTTCCGACCCACAACGTCCTGCAGGGCGTCCGTCCTAACCCAAACCCGCGCGAGCACGCCCCAATCCAAGAGTTCTACTCGATAACGTTAAAGTATGGAGGGCGAACCATGACATCAATCTTCCCTGTTGCGCGAATCTCAGCCCCTTGCGATCCTATATACCTCTTTGACTAAAAGCTACTAGGAACTTATATCAGCCGGTTTTCTTTTTTAGGATAAATTATTTACCTCTAGCTAATATTAGCTTAGACGATATTTTAGATACCTTCGATATATTAACGAACCTGGGTGTCGGTTTACGGGTCCTAGCTCGGCAGGCAATCGATCGTTATATTCTAATCACGATATCTCTACGCTAAAAGCGTAGCTAGGGTGTCGAAAGCTTCTTACGCCGATTAGCCGGCTATACGATATATAGCAACTATATTAAAGGGGTAATCCTCGGCCTGTAAGTAGTTAGATACCGAGGTGTACGTGTATCTTAGTAAGCTACAGCGGTCTCACCTCCTCCTTTCGATAAGAGAGTATATCATTTGATCTGCGAGGTTGGTGTAACAGGTCAGATAGGGCGATCGACAGTCGATATATACGTGTATACTAGATACCCACAGGATAATAAACTCGGTACCTAAACGCTCCAGGGCTTAGACTGTAGGGTTTAGAAAGATAAAGTCCGGTATTTTAAGAGAGTACGTATATTCGACTAGATAGTACAGGGGTGCCACGCCGACGGATAGCTAACGAGTATAAAGCATTACCTCCAGGGTGGGAGTACGGGCTACTATATAGGTATTAACGTGTTCGGTAACGCCTAGAGTATAGTCGGATATAGCCTTAGTAAATCGGGTCTAGACTCCTGGAGGGGATCAACTCGGAGATCTTTTCCAGAAGGGCGGAGTATATACCTCTCGGTGCTTCCTTCGTGGTAAGATAGGAAATATCAGGCATCGGATCGAATAAATAAAGAGTACTAATCGACTCTAACCTTTAACAGCCTTCGGATAATATCGTTATAGGCTCTGACGACTAGAATCTTAGAGCCGTGGCACGGTCGGCCCGTTATATTAGATATAAGACTGTCCAAGACATCGCGGGATGTCTGCGGATCTCCACGTAGGTAGCCGGTATCGAACACTGGGAACGAACGTTAGCGTAAAGTAACGGGTAGTATTAGATTCTTCTTGCTGTCGTTAAATGGAAACACCTTGAATCTAGTATTAGCTGAGAATCGTCTCGTCAGGGGTTATGCTAACTAACCTAGTTCCCCTAGTCGTATATAGTCCGAAGCTTATCCTCTAGGGCTTCCGGCGTAGCGATAGAGTAGAAGAGTGAGAAGTCGTAAAGCTTAACTTTTCGTCTTATAGATACGGAGAAGGAGTATTTTCTGTAGCTAACGTTAACCTTATCGCCTAAAACTAGTAATAGATATACGGACTCTACTAGCTACTCTTCAGATAGTATTTTAACTATATTATAGTGTGGATTAACTCGGGGCGTCTACTTTACAAACGCACGAAAGAAATTTAGAAGAGTAATAATCGTTTAAGTAGATATAGTAGAGTTATAGAAAGACGCTTTACCGTCGAGTTCTAGGTTTATCGAAGGGATTCGCTGGGGTTGTTTAGTCCCTTTTAATACCGGCTTGTAAAGACTATCTAACGTACTTAGATTACTACCCCCGTCTTCTATATTAGATTGTTATATTACTTTCGGGGTAAGGATTACGATTAGGTATAGACTGGGTAAGTTAAGCCCCTAAATCGGTAGTGATATAGCCGGCGCTACTATATATACCCCTCCTCGCGTGAAGGACCTTGATATAGATATCGCTCTTATTCGCCGCCGGACGAAGAGAGATCTATATCCTGGAAAGAACTAACGCTAGAGTATAGGGGGCTAAGAGATAGCTAATTTTAGCCGCCTCCGTATATATTCCTTTATGGGTATCGGTAAGCTACTACAAGGAAATCCCTTAGCTCGAGTATAGTCTCCTTTACTTTACCCCTAATAATTCCTTCTCCGACTTAACCGTACTATAAAGAAAGAATCGCACGAGAAGAATTATCCGGATATCCGGACGGTAGGGAACTACTCCTTCGTCTAGACCGAAGAGTATATCCCTAAAGAAGAGAGCGACTTCCTCCGCTTCGAGTATAACTAACTCAGCTCGGCTGTGGTTAATAGGATCCAGGAACTTCATCGAAAGCAAAGCAACACTTAATTAACTACTAAACTAGACCTTTACTCTATACTAGAGTAGTATCACGAGACGGATAAGGTTCTAGGCAAGTTCTGGGACAAGGTGTATACGGTGCCGGAGTAGGTTAATTGGGAATAGCTTACGTGTAGGTAGTGTTTCTTCTACCGATACACCGTAGCAAACCTTATTAGCTTTGTATTTCAGGGCTTTATAGGCGAGAACTCGACCTCGTTAAGTGTGGTAGAAGTACTTGTCCGTACCGGCGGCTTTAGTATATATATACTACTAAGGCGGCTCCTCGAGACGTTCTAGTTTATCCTCGAAGTTACGTATAGTATTAGTTTTATTAAGCCTGGTGGCGCTAGGTATAAGATAACCGTGAGATTACGGCTACTCCACGCTATAGTTCGGTAGAGGATTATAAAGATCGCTGAGGTTCGAGGGCCGTTATACTACGATATATCCGTCTACGGCGTGCTAATAAATAAGCTAGATTACCTTTACGCCCTGATAATATTCTATAACCTTTACTTATACCGTTAGCTCCTAATTATAGGTATTACGGTACCTGAGTCTAAGATAGCGGACTACGTCGCCCTCTAGCGGTACCTAGGGTATATCCTCGGTACTCTAACTAAATACTTTACCTTATCGTATAAGGCTAAAATCCTTATAGAGAGTATAAGCTATAACGAGCTGTCTGTATTACTAAACTCCCTCGTTGTTAGATATAACTTTATCGAGGCTATCAAAGATATAGCGCTAGTTAATCTCTCAGGTAGCTTTATTAAGGCCGGTAGCAGGGTGCTTAACGGCGATAAGCTTTACGACCGTTTGAGTATCGGAAGACTAGGCTTATATAGTTATACGTGCTTCCGAGGGTACTACTGGTTTGTACGGATAATAGTATTACTGTAGAGGCTGTTCCCGAGTTTCGACGAGAAGATAATCGACTTTAACAGGGAGGCGCTGTATACTACGATTATCCGAAGCAAAGCTAGACTCGATAGAGGAAGTAAGATAGAGTTTAAGTACGTTCCGGGCGGGTTAATAACTAGGAAGGAGTCTAGTCTGTAGGGGAAGAGAAAGCTTTGGTTTTATAAGCGACTACTAGAGCTTTTCTTCTTTTTAGTGTTTACGCTGGGATATGCCATAATAGCCGGCATCTTGGTTCTGCTGCTGAAACTGGCGACGATGATGTTTTAAGGCTATCACTATTGAAGTTGAAACAGGTATCTCGCTAAGTTATCCCTTATACAGAGAACCGGGACCCTGGCAATGATTAATATCCTAATGCAGTGCTTCTTCGCAATACCCGAATCATGCATAACGCGACTCACGTCCTTATGTAAAGGACAGTTACTATGGGTTCACGTACTCCTATCATGGCTTGCAGTCATTGAGATAGGCTTCCACGGTTCCTTCGCCCTTTTCCGGCTAGTCCTGACATCGTCAAAAAGTATATTCACTATAATAATTCAGTAAAATCTATTAACTTCAAGTAGATCTTAATCAAATTGTGATAATTATTTTTGTAAGAACTTAAATCGTCTTTCAGTTCAAGACTACTGATACTGAACCTAGATTACTATTACTACTATCCACTTAGTCGTTACTGTTACTATTCCTCGTAATGCACTACAAGCCTTTCCACCCATACGCATCATTTGTGGGACACCTTCCGAGTCCTACTACGCCGCACTCACATGGAGAAGATTCCACGCAATAGGGGGAAGTATCTTCCTAGTCTCACTCGCCTTCCACGTGTTCCCCGCAAAATTGCCTGTGGTAATGACGGTGGTGTCTATTGCCGTAGTTGCGGTAGCGTTATTTCGGAACCGCATCCTGTTGCCCGCTTTCGTTCGGTTCAACAAGCCAGAATATAGAGCCATCAAATGGATTGACGTGGAGCTACTAGAGACTCGAAGTGCATACGATAATGCTGATTTATATCGCATTTCAGGGGGATGGGTAAGACCCCTCTGGTACTTTCAACTCGACGGAAAGCATATAGCTAGGTTTGTCCGAAACTTAGACACCACCGACGATATTGATACCGGGGAGACGGTAGAAGGGCCTTTCCACCTACCATTACCTCCTCAGTTCTCACAAAATGGTCCATTACGCATTGTCTGTAGGGATAATGACCTGGCGGAGGCGTTATCTATTGAGCATGGCCGCAGTGCCCACGGCCTACCAACGTATATTACTTGGTTTCTGGCCGATGAAACAGTCTTAGAAACAGTCCAGAATGCTTACCAAGTCCTACAAGCTAAGAATTGTGAAATACTAAGGGCAGGAAACATCAAGAGGGACATGCCGGTGATAGCTTTGGGCAAATTAAGTTCGGCGCCGCTCATACAGCCCAGGGACGACTATGACATTAGAGCGGAGGAACATAGTCTATCTTGTCGTGTTCTAAACGGCCCTAGTGTGTCCTTTCATACCTACGGGCTCACCGAACAAACATAGTAATTATGTACAGCACATTCCAAGTAATCGATGTCCTTGCCATGACACTACGTATCAGGTCCTGACGTCAGCGGGCTTCGATACATGGGACTACGCATCACCGGCGTACAGACTTGAGCTGACCTGATACGGATGGCCATCGATGGAGAAGGCGTATGCCAAAAGTTGGCCGACGTTGGCTTCATACGGAGCTTAATGGACATAGTAGGGTTGTCTTTAGTTCCCATCGAGTGATTCGTCCAACTCGTGCAGTTGTAAGAATTCCAGCATCTTCGCCACTAGACCGAAGTCGTTCTTTGTCTGAGCTCGTGGTCCATGGCGCGTATAGACCTCTCTTTCGAAGAACGGCGGATAAAACCCAGCATACTCCCAATCAATGATAGCTTTGACTTTTAGCGTATCCTTGTCCACAAGTATGTTGTACGAGAGGCAGGACAACTCGCGCTTTCTCGAAATCAAAACTCCCGAAGATCCAGTCTCCATGGTACGGCATGCCGGCATTGTCGCCGAGCAAGAAGTTGGTGCCCGTGATACAATCCGACTTCATGTTCCTGTCCGCCATGACTGCGAAGTAGAGACCGTGCCTGTCTTCGCTAACGTACAAATACTCTTCGATGTATCCGATGGCGCGACAATCTTCTGGCTCGAGACGCCAGCTTTCTCCCTCGGGAAAGGATTCCTTCAACATCTCTATTGCCGGTCCCGTCGGGACAACTCGATGAGTCTAGCCATGTTCGACCGGCATAGATCGCATCGATGAGAGGTGTTCCCAGACCGGGCACGATTGTCAACAAGACTGATCCCTCCAAAGTTTCATCGACGAGAAGAGCCGTTGCGGCGGCCCTTTCGACCGGTAGGGCAGCGCCGAGGCGATCGTATACAACTCGGGGCTGTCGAGGCCCGATGGGTTCACATCGTGGTTTTTTTGTGGAGGGGGGCTATCGGCGTTCGGTTTCGAGATGGGATGACTGCGACAGAGTTGGTGTCGGGCCTGGACGAAACAGGGTCAGCGATGGGAGTTGGCCTTCGTCGTCTGGCGACGAGTACGAACCTTTGGGGTCTCGTCCGAGGGTTCGAGG
This sequence comes from Plectosphaerella cucumerina, assembly GCA_020746995.1. Classification (NCBI taxonomy): domain Eukaryota; kingdom Fungi; phylum Ascomycota; class Sordariomycetes; order Glomerellales; family Plectosphaerellaceae; genus Plectosphaerella; species Plectosphaerella cucumerina. The sequence goes on along the minus strand of JAGPXD010000004.1, from coordinate 5,053,139 downwards.
GATGGTTCCGAAGGAAATCAAGCTCCCGAGCCCCAACAACAAATGTTGGTTCCGCCTCAAAGGGGAAGCATGCCACGGCTTCTACGCCTGCCACCGCGCCACAGTTTCGAGTCGACGACCTTTGTATCGATCTTTCCAGCACTTCCGGACTTAGGCGCGGTCTCCCCCTCGCTGTTTCCCTCCCAGATCCATTCAGCTAGGTCTTTCCCGACCTGGCCGTTCCCGTCATGGCCCTGGCCGGATTTCAGGTTGTGCGCCTGCCTGTTCAAGATCACTTGCCTGATTGATTTTTGACTCTTTCTCTCCCCATGTACTCCGGCGGGTATCTGTGACCGCACCTGATCCCGAGCTCACCACCCCCCACGACACACACAACATGCCGGCAGAAACACAGTCCGGATCACTTCTCCTCGACTCGGTCGACAGCTCAGTACTCCAAGGACTCCCCGAAACCCTTCAAACGTATCTCAAAGAGTTCTTCAGAGGGCTCAGCACCAGTTCTCATTCGATATTAGACTCGTTTTATCGCCTGGAACGTGCCTTTAACGACAACGCACTCGAAGATCCGAACAGTCTGTCCATCGACCGAATGCTCCTACAAGGATTTAGGGAGTCCTTGCGCAGCAACAGCTACCGGGCGACGAGAGTCTTGAGCCCAGAACTACCAACGTCCGTGTGGACCTGTGCCAGCTGTGGAGAATCACTCCGGAGCAGCTCGAAGAAAGACTGCCACGCCATTCGAGGTCGCGCACGTTTTATTCACAGCTGCGAAAGCTTGCGCAAAAGGTCCCCTGTTCTGCATCCGTCGAGCTGTTATCGAGAGCAGTTGAGGAGCGTCGAAAGATGCCGGCGACTGAGCAAACAGCGACGTGCCGCGATATTGACCGTCCCCTATCCGCTGGCAGTTGTAGCACTGTTCGGGGCGGTCTCGATGCTCAAAGACCGCCGTCTTTCCGGACTCGCCCCCCGTATACGCGTACCCGTCCGTGAGGAGTCGTCGCGCGTCGGACAAGCTGGTGAGGTAGATCACTATAGACCCATAGGCCTTATAGGTTGTCTGTCGCTGAGCCAGCCTACTATATCTTCGTAATTTAGATATCGTTCTCTCTGCTAATCGCCTCGGCCGCCCCGTCGCGGATATTATGTGTCTCGTCTAGCACCGCCGTGCGGTTTACGTGGTCGACCTTAATAGGGTGGAGATTGTCTCGTAGTATTCGGGTTCCTCCGGGGAGCTTACCTTTAACTAGCTGTTTAATCGTCTTATATTCTTCCTTATTTCTGTACGTAATCCTGATTCGGGGCTTCTTTGGGTCCTTAATCACGGCAAGGTATCGCCAGCTGGGTCGGTCTTGCTCTGTCCTGACCTCGCCCTCCACCAAAGTGCGGATAGCGCCCGGTGTGATCTCGTCCGCTCGCTCATCCTCGGTTCTCGACGTGTCGATTATATAATAGAGTATTTCGGTGACGCTCGGCGCTCTTATGCGTTAGGCTGGGTTCGATATAGCGGTGTCGGCTTGCGACGCGGACAGCGCTTGCACTGGGTCGGGGCTCCGTGACGTACGTCGCGATGGCTTCGAGTTGTTCGCGGCTCTGCTTTAGCTCCTCGCCCATCTGCTCCTTCGTATCTTTCAGCTGTCGGCCCAGTTCGCGGACCATATCTTTCTGTCCTTCAATGATATCTCTCTGATCCATCACCTCTTGTCGCAGTCCTTTGACCTCCAGTCGGAGTTGCCCCCTCATCCCCTTCCTGCCCCCATCGCGTCTATACTGGCGGCCGCAGCGCCCAGCTTGAAGAGCAAAGGCTGGAAATATGGAGACACCTGGTCGAATGCCTTGGCATTTCGTCGAAGTGGGGGCGTCTAAGAATAGCACCTGGGCGCGTCGATTGTCGGTCAAACCCCGCTTCTGGGCACAAGATAGCAGTCTCAACTCCAACCGCGTCGTCCCTCTTCTCTCTTACATTGTGTAAGAAAATCGGATATTCACGGCCGAGATATCATGGAAAAATACCAGTACTCTTCACTCGCCTTGGTTGGCCAAATTCGCCTCCTAAGGCTCCATGCCGGCGCAGAAGGGCACGCGTTATCCGGTGATCTGGTGACAACCACACTCAGCGAAACGCCACGGTTTGCCGCGTTGTCCTACGTTTGGGGCGATTCACAGCCTCGTAAAGCGATTCACTTCACGGGCCTCAGAGTCGAGATCGGTACAAACCTGCAAAACGCCTTGCAAGACCTTCGACAGCCAGGCCATGACACATTTTTGTGGGCAGATGGCATCTGCATCAACCAGGAGGACACTGTCGAGCGCAGCCAACAGGTCAAGATGATGGGCGACATCTACGCTGCAGCGTGCCTTACAGTCATCTGGCTTGGACACGAAGCAGATGAAATCAAGATGGCCTTTGGCTGGCTGCGCAGGTTCAACACCGTCACTGACTCGCTCGGGTTCGACATGTCCGCATGCGAGGACGGCACAGAGTTCATCGCCAGGGCTCGGTTCGAGGAAATATCGCAAGTCGCATTCGGCAAACACCGCACAACTGCATTTCGGCATATCTGGGCTCTGCTCAATCGCCCGTGGTTCACACGGAAGTGGATTATCCAAGAGCTGGTGAAGTCGCAAAAGCCACTGATGATGGCTGGCAAACCAAGACTCTCCTGGGCGGTCTTGGCTCATTGGATCAACTTCCTCCATTGGTGTCCAAGCGCGAAGGATGCTTTTATGCTACAATGCCCACGGCCTCTGGAAGCGGGTGCGAGATCACTGGGGATAGGTATATTGAGAGCTACGCTTCTCACGCGGATTGCGGCGCAAGATACCCAACTTTTGATGTTTCTCGTAGCGAGGACGCTAGAGTTCAGATGTACCGACCCCCGCGATCACGTCTTCTCGGTCATGGGGATTTCATCCGACGCAGATCGCTTCGATCTCGTCGACTACCGAAGCCCAACGGAGAAAGTCTATAGAGAGCTGGCGTATTGTTGTCTCTCCGACAGCGTCAGCCTGAAATTACTTTGGTCCCTCGCCTCTCGAACACCCCTGACGCGCCGGGTGCGTTCTTGGGTGCCCAACATCAAAAACTTGGCAGCAGACGGGTACGGGAGCTGTTTGGCCACTCAGTTCTCGGTTCAACAAGAGAGAGACTACGACGCTTCCGGGGACACGGTGCTGCAAGCGCGTGCCGGAATCGATGGAAACATACCGGTTATTCGGGGCCGGATTGTGGACAGACTTCAACGTGTTGGGTCGGACAACCAAAGGCTTGCTGACGTTAGTATCCTTGACAATATGAAGAGCGGGAACGTCAATTCTTCCCGTGAAAATATTCAGCGGATGATGCGGCAAAAGTTTGAATGGATTCAAGAGTGTTTGACTATTATCAAGCACACAGGGTCGATCAACGAGGAGGAAGTCTTTCGAAACGTACTATTGGACGATATCGTCGTTAACAACGAGGTGCATAAGAGTCTGTCTGCGGCTAGAATCGAATTCCCCGAACAAGTGAGTCTCTATCAAGCCATGGCGTACGAAATCGACTACGGCAGCTGGTTACACTCCGTTACGAAAAGTTATAGCCTCGAATCCAGCCGTCTTCTGGAAAGCATGCAAATGGAAAAATTGCAGCGACGGTTTGGAAGTACAGATAAGGGAAGAATAGGTTGGCTACTATTGATCGCCAGTGAGGGAGACTTGATATGCGTCTTTGATGGTATGGAGCTTCCGTACGCTATTCGTCCAGCGGTAGACGGCCGGTATGTTCTGGTCGGCGAATGTATCATTGACGGAATCATGATGGGTGAGACAGTGGGGTTGTCTTTTGCCGTTTCACAAGACATCACGCTTGAATAGACAGCATATTCCTCATGAGCTGAACAACCGTTTCAGTGTTTCGAGTCAGCCTTACGAGCTTGCTTGATGCACCGCAGTTGGGCTACACCGTCCATCGATACAAAGTCATGACTACCATGTCTGGCCCCACCATCAAAGGAGCAACCCAAACGGAAGAGGTCAAAGAAGTAGTCTGATTGCCTCTGCTCGAAACGTTCACTACAGAGCTTCGCCTGTCCGTTTCAGTATATGAGCCGTTCGGAGATTGGCTCGAGGTGTCCACCCGCAATCATCTGGGGCGGGGGAGAGGGGGGTGTTCGGGAGCATCAGACGTGTTAAGTACGCAATCCCCTTCGTCGATTTATTGCTGACCGGATACAGTCTGGGCGCCGACGGAGACGAGGAAGAAGCTGGAAGCTCTAAGTGACATAATTGGAGATACCGACAGCCGAATGCTTCATGGACGCGGAGCGAAGCTCGGTCACGTATAAGCCGCGCGATGGGGGCAGCAACGCTAACACGCTGGATAAGTCTTAGCAAGTCTCTTCAAGATGGCAGTTCTTCGAGACTACAGTACTGTACGACCCATGTAAGTTGCAGTTCATTCTAGCCTTCTCAGGGGCATTGTTCTGAGACGAGACAGCAGACGATAGGCCGGGCAATCATGTTCTGATGACGCCAGCCCTGGTATTTATTCCCAGACTGGTACTTATCATTGCGAGAGGGAACTTCGGGGCACTGAACAGCAGATGGCTGGGGGTCAATCCTTGACTTTTTTCGAACAGCCCATCGCAGACAAGCAGTCAACCAACCCTGTGTTCTCCTTCTTTGCTATCGTATTGTCAGAGAGTCTGTCACGCAGAGTCTCTGTGCATTCGATGGCGGCACATCATTTACAGGCATTTCTTTTCCACCGTCGACACCGCATGAGGCAGACCCGCCTCTTAACGAGTTGGGTCTGGGCATCTTTGACACAATATTGCCCATCGTCTACATTCCAGGTCGGATTCAAAGACTTTGGCTCCAAGATAGATACTGGAGCCACACCGTCGACGTCGTCAGCAGTGGGCGGCAGAGAAAGCTGTCGAGGCACTGGATGGACGGGTCGCGACCGCCTCTCTCGATTCTGCATCTGCCAAGGTGATGGTCATGAGTGATTCGAGCCCGGCCGCGGTTGAATTGCTTAAAACGTTACGCCATCTTTGCGTTCAAAAGCCAATGGTTCCCCTTGATATGGCTGGATTGACCAACGGTTAGTTTCCGTGTGATAATATCGTGGTCACGTACAGTCCTGATACAAGATGTCGCGTCGGGTCTAGGCTGCGATAATCTGACACGAAATTGCGCTCCTACTACGATACGGGCTCCGCGCACGGGCCAGAATCGCAGGCATGTTAGCGGACGCAGCGCCCATAAATGGTCTAATACGGACGACAATTGCGACACTAGGGGCCTTTCGGGGCAGAAAGCAAGGTGGCATGATTTCGAGGTGCCTTATTACACGAGAGTCATGAAGACAGCTCATTTTAGCCTTAGGTACGTGCAGGGAGACGTCGGCGCTTGCCGTAGCGTCGTTGGTGACGATTTGCCATTCTGGATACCTGCTTCAAGGCATCATCGGGGTGACCGGAGCACCGCAGGTCATAGATGACTTCGTATTCGCTATTTGTATTACAGCATAGGAAGCCTTGTTTCTAGGCATTTATTTTGAAGCAATCAAATCCTTCCAGAGATCGTACCAAATCGGAATCTGGTCATCAGCGTAGTTCCAATCCGTTGGCACCTCAAACCCATCAGGTACCGCTATACCGGATCCAAGAGGGGTGACAGCATTTCTAAACTGAGTTGGCCGTCCTTCGGGTCCCATTTTGAGAAATTCTATGATGGCCCACCGTTCGAGTCTTGATTTGATATACAGAGACCAGGATCTGTTGGCCGTCTCGCTGCCACAAGTATACCGCAGCCGTAAGGCAGGTGAAGCGACTTCGTTTATTTCGATTCGAGTTTGGATTCTTTGCAGACCTAGCGATGATCCGAAGTTGTATGGTGTCCCTATGTCGTATCGAGATCGAGAAATCTCGATGTCAACGACATCGAACAGAGAGTACTCGATTGATCGATAGAAACTGGCATTCTCTGCGTCGCCGGGTTCCGTAGTGTCATCATCCAGCTGAAAGACAAATGATAAACTATCGCCGACCCTTCGCGGGCCCGACTCACGGATTGGCTGGGTGGTTTCATCTGGCCGACGCAAGTCCCGCGTTGTCCAGCCCAGTTGATTCATCTCTTTCAGGTGTGCCCCATGGTTATCGTCGAAGATTTTCAGAGGGTAGAACTTGTGGTGATCAATGGTTGCTGACGGAAAAATTGAGTAGATCTTGTTCCACGACATGAAATTGACGTCCGCAGTAGTGCAAGCAGACCCCAGAATGGCTCGGCACGGCGCACCATCGTAGGTTCTCAGGCGGATGCGTGGATGACCAGCTGGGTCGTGGCCGTAGCTGGAGCACCCCTGGATATCATGATCACGTTAGTGCACGGTTCTGGTATGGTCAAGAGTAACGCTCACGGTTGCATCTGTTCTGAGTAGGACGTAATGCTCGGCGTCTTCCAAGTATCGGCCAAACGACGACAGACGTGGACCGCTCTCCACATACACATCCAAGACGCCACTTGGGCAGCGCGTCAGATCCAGTAAATCGAGCACAAATGGCCCGTAAACGAAGCCACGGTTCTTTTTCAATTGCTGAAAAAAAACCTTCCGTTCTTTGATAAATCGGCCAATTTTGTGGTCGACACGACGGGCTGCCTCGTCAATGAGCCACCACAAGGCCTTGCAGACTCCATGTAATTGTCGAAGGTCGGCGATCGTCAGGTGTGAAAGAAGAGAGTCCAATATTGGAGGGATTGTATTGATGATTTCGGCAAGTCCTAGCTTTGTTGCCATTCCGAGAAGTGACAAGGATCCGATTGCAACGTCGAGAAGGGTCCAGGGGAATAGATTAATGATGCCCAGCCTAGGCGAAGTTGAGCAGCTTAGATGACCAGCTGATGAGGTTCTTTTTCGATGAATCCGTTTTAGAGACAAGGAGAGAGAAACAACTGACGCCGCAGACTCTGCGGGATCGCCATTTTATACTTCACCTTTATACAGTGCAACCAGCGATCGTGCACCCTTTTCCTAACTGCTCAACACCATGGGAAAGGATTCTTGGTCCTGTAGTCTTGGTTCGTAACCACAACCATGTGGCATTGGCTCCACTTAGTGTGTGCTTATCTTCTTGCAGTCCGTTATTTGGATAATCAGGGCACCCTCGGTCTATTTGGGTGCAGCTGCATCTCTTGCTTTGCTGCTGAAGTCTAGGATGATGTCGTTCTGGGTGCGAACCTGCTGTTAGTGGATTCCACTAGTCACCGCTGCGGGCACCAATAAACTTACAAAGTGAAATGCGGCATGTGTTGTCGGAACGCAGGATGTGTCAGCGCTGGATCGATGCAGACTCTCATGTGGGCGGGGAGACCTTTAGGCAGGTCAGTCAGCAAATGCATTGGCTACCATTGTGCCTTGGTAGACATGCCCAACTCGTACGACTCCTGCATATCGGGCTCCTCTGCGTGTTGATGTGCACATGGTAGGTGTGCTGATATACTCTGCGATTGGTGGAAGTCCCCGTGAGCCATGAGTACGGACACACGGCGTCGGAGCCATGGAGCATGAGTCAGGGACCAACGGACTTACCGGAACGGCGTTGAACAAGCTCTCCACATTGGCAAATCCCTGGCGTATCCGGCAAGCCTTGCTCGTGCCAGCGGAATTCGGCCGGTCATCGGCGAGGGCTTGCACCCGGATCAGAACCTGACACGGATGACAGTTTGGATCAAGAAACTCCCAGTGTGCGGCCTGCCAAGTTCCAGCTGTCGCTCACCCTTGGTTGCATCGCCACCGTGACGCTTAGTGAGGCGTTGGTTCCTATAGATGCTCATTATTAGGCCAGTTGTCCTTGCGTGCCATTCAACAGACTAATCTAATGTACAGTATACAGCTATCGATAAACACCTTTGTTGACAACGTTTGTCGCCAAGTTGTGGAGCGTTACAGTACTGTATTTCATGAGGTCATTGTAGAACATCCTTTTACTCATGACCATATCCGAAATGTCGGACGCAAAGCTCTTGGAGGTGGATCGGAGTCCGACACTGGAAAAGAGGCTTGACAAAAGCTCATAGCATTCACCGATTGCCTTTGGGCGCGCTTGGAAGAGCTCAGCGATGTTGGGTTTCCCACGAGGCTGCCAACATCTTCCACGCGAATGCAGAGACTTTGACTCCGCAAGTAGAGCACTCATTCAGTTTGGGTTTTCACCACAGTACGTGTCGCATGCGGACGTATTACCCGCCTGCGCTCCCTGGAGAACCCAGGACTGGACGCATACTAGCGTGCAGACACTACTCCCATGTCTTCGTTGTTTCTTCTCCGCCGGGTGGCAGTCTGCTTGTTATTTGTCAGCAGAGGGAGCCATCGAGGCACAGGAGGGACGGGTCGCGGTCGACTCGATTCTCCCTTGGCTTGACGGAAACCGGTTCCTCAAGGCCCTTTAAGGCGCGGAGGAGCCTTGATATCTCTAGCCGCTTCCCAGTGCAGATGGAGTGGCGTTTTCGGAGGTGGTCATTCACCTGGGCGATCTTGGTTGATAATGCGAAGCCGCAGTCGGAGTGGCTACAGAGTAGCAACCATACTCGTTCGCGATTTGAAAGTGGGTGTGGAGGAGCGTTAGCTGCCGCCATGGCGGAGCTAATGGTGGAACCCGACGCCCCCCTTTCCGTCGCCTCCAACAAGGCGATCGGGACGGGTGGTGAGATAATCCATCAAGGTCAGAGAACCTCGTAAACACGACCGAAGAGCGCAAAAGACCGAAGAGAAACACGCGAACGGCGACGCGAACGGCACCGAATGACAACGACACCGACCGACCGACCGACCGACCGACCGACCGACCGACCGACCGACCGACCTACCGACCGACCGACCGACCTACCGACCGACCGACCGACCGAGAGGAGACACAATGGCAGCCAAGATGAACGGACGATGCTGTAGATGGCGATCGAGCTCCTGGGGCGGCTTTTGACTGGAAGTTAAAGGACTGAGACTGGAGGCGATGGATCACAGAGAATCATTGAAGGACGGCAAGATATGATCCGCGACCTGGGCTGCCAGCTGAAAGACACGAAGGAGAAGATAGGCGAGGAGCTGAAGCAGGGCCGCGACAAACTCGAAGTCAGAGGCCCCCGCACTTGTCAGAGGCCCCCGCACTTGCAGGGCTGCAGAATGCGGGGAGCAGGGCTAGTGGCAGTGCCTGCACCCATATAGTAGGGGCCTAGCCCCCCTCCAACTGCTAGAGGGGGCCAGAGATCAGTTTGTACGAGACCTCTACCACATCTCTGGACCGCTGAATACACATCTTGAGACTCCATCACTCTGCTGGAAGACCGCACCCTGACACCAAGCCCCGACCCCTATCATCCGCGGAAGTAGCACAAACGTTGCCCGCGTCACAAGCCGGCACCGCTATATCGAACCCTGCCTAGCGTACGACAGCGCCGAGCGTTACTAGAATACTCTATCGCACGATCGATTTATCAAGAACCGAGGACGAGCGAGCGGAAGAGACTATACCAGGCGCTATCCGTACTCTGGTAGAGGGCGAGGTCAGGGCGGAGTAAGACCGGCCTAACTAGCGATACCTTACTGTAATTAAGGACCCGAAGAAGCCCCGAATTAGGATTACCTGTAGATACGAGGAAGAATATAAGACGATTAAGCGGCTTATCGAAGCTAAGCTCCCCCGAGGAACCCGAATACTACGAGACGATCTCCACCCTATTAAGGTCGACTACGTGAACCGCACGGCGGTGCTGGACGAGATATATAATATCCGCGACGGGGCGGCCGAGGCGATTGGTAGAGAGAACGATGTCTAAATTACGAAGATATAGTAGGCTGGCTTAGCGACAGACAACCTATAAGGCCCACGGATCTATAGTAATCTACCTTACTAGCGCGTTCGACGCGCGACGACTCCTGACGGAGGGGAACGCGTATGCGGGGGGAGAGTCCGGAAAGACGGCGGTCTTTGAACATCGAGACCGCCCCGAACAGTGCTATGTACAACTGCCAGCGGATTGGAGACGGCCACAAAGCCTACCAATGCATCCCAATGCATCAACCCCCTGGTGTGCGCGAGATGCGCCAAGGAGGACCACCACCACGGAGACTGCCATGAAACCATCGCCAAAGATGGTGCCCCAGACTTTTGCAGATGGGCTGTGGGCGATCCGAAGCATGCTTTGGGTCTGGAAAGATCTCGAGGCGGAGCAGGTGCCGATCGACTCTCCGGACATGACGGCGGCGTTGATACGGCTACCAGGACAACGGGTGTTGGTGGTTGGCGGTGTTTATGCAGGGGCGGAGTGTCAGGCGCTGCGGGAGACGTGCGAGCGCCAGCGGAACATGGTCGCAGGTGCCAAGGCAGCGCGGGAACAGCCCAGGACCACCTGCTGCACTCAGGTCCAAGAATCACGACCCAAAACGCCCGTGGCCCCTTGCTGGCCCGCCCGCCAGTTTCACCCAGGAATCGCGCCGCGAAACCACCCGGAATGACAGCCAGAGCATCAGGCCAAGCTTGCTCTCAAAGATTGTCAGTCAGAAGATTAATAGGCAGGGCGTCTGTCACCACACGCAAGGTCGCATTTTACTTACTCCAAAGGACGCCCTGCGGGGCGTCTACTCGCTTCCGACGCATAACACCCTACAGGACGTCAGTCCTAACCCAAACCCCCGCGACCACGTCCCGAAATAAGAGTTCTACTCCGTGACTCTTACGCTCTAACCGTAAAAACATCTAACCCTACCTCTGGACTCCTCCGCGGGCTTTGCCCGCTCCGGAGTCGCAGATCGTCAGGGTAGGTCGATATATTTATAGTCCTCGTTATACTATTTAAATAGATTTAATCAATTTTATCTTCATAGCTTTAAACTTTTATATATTTTTCTTCTTATACAGTAACGTTATAACTCATAGAATAATTAAAAATAACTCGTTCACATAGCTGTATGTACGGTTTAGTACGCTGTTATTTCCTCATTTTTCTTTAGGGATAAGATATTCTATATCCACCTCTATACCCCGGTGATACTAAAAACGGCACTTCTCAAGACGGCCTCATCTTGGCCATGGACTACACCCACAACGCCGGTCCTCGAAGCCACCCCTAGTCATCCGGCCCTCTACATATCCCCGCACTTCGTCTCTGGTCGGTGGTTGCTCACGATTAGAGTGGCGAGATTCGGTTGCCATCCGTGATCTGCTTCATATGAGACACTAGTTGCAATTCGGGTGCTCCATGTCACAAACCTGTCCGTAAATACCCCAGGAGGCTTTCACCAACTCCCAGCCGTAATGGCCACGCTGGTCGGAAGCTTCAGACCAGCCCAGAGCCAGGCCGCCAAAATGGCCCCTCGCAAGCTCCGTCACCTCTTCGATGTATTTGGCGGCAGTCGAGCAGTCACCAGATATCCTTGAGCTGAAACGCAGGAACTTCTGCCCGTCCAAAGGTAGCCTGGGCTGGTCTCCGACCATAAACTCGATGAACCCTGACCTGGCCGCAACTAGATCGTCGTCCTCGTACCGTTTTTCGACGGCACTGATAAATTCTGACCACTTCCCCGTATCCACCAGGTCCGTGGATAGAGTAGGTACCATATCAAATCCAGCGTCGATGCCCATCTTTGCGTGCGAAGGAGAGTAACGGGACACGCTTCGGAGTTTTCGCAAAGATCCCCGTTTTAGCATTTTCGTCGTCAAGTCGCCGCACGTGACTCATACTTCACCCGACATTCGACCCCGCACTCCGCGAGTCGGTCCCACCTCCACCCCTCAATAAGATGCCTGGACCGGCGCGAGATGAAGTGCCATCCTTGCCGTCGTGTGTTCTCCGGAACCGATTCCTTCCACCAGCACTGTCGCGTCAAGCATCCGAAGAGGTACTGCTTCCGATGTCAGTGAGGGTTTGGATGCCACGAAGACCGGCGCCGACATGTCACGGACTCGCCCAACCACCACTTCTGTCACGAGTGCGATCACCGCCCCGATTTCAATACGGTAATTTATTAGAGCTCAGTGAACATCAACGGAATGTTCACTTGTCCTGCCGGGACTTTCAGCGGGGTTTTGTTCTTCGGCTTCCCTCGAGCAACACGACGTTGCCGTCCACAATCTATGTATTGATTGTGGCCACTTCTTCAACTCCCAGTCGCACCTCAAAAACGTGGGTTCCATTTCGAACCGCCTTCGCCGTACCATGCCACTAACACTGAGCGTAGCACCAAAGGATCCACGCCCTCAAGGAGATACCGTGCCCGGATAGTTCATGCAATCGGATGTTCGACAGAGACTCCGCAATGTTCCTCCACCTCGAGAGGGGTACTTGTCCGTCCAGCATCGACGTCTGCAACGTGGAGGGTTATGCCCGCGTATGCCGACAGTGGAAGCAGTACGCGTCCACCGACGAGGACAGGGAATTTTGCTGTCCCGGGTGCAAAACCCCCTTTTCCCGGATGAGCGGTGTCTTGCAGCACGATGAGAGCGGGTTTTGTCCCAGTCCGGATGGGAATGCATCACTGGCCAATTTCATGCGGTATATGCGCCTTCAGATCGAGGCAGGGTTCTAATCAATGAATACATCGCCGATTATTCGAAGTACCGTTCGTGGACACAGCTGGTCTGGGAAACATCGCCGCATGCTTTGCTTCAGGCCCGGCATGTTCGGCTCACACAGAGATACCCAACGCAGTCATATCCAACCAAACCAGATCGTCATAAGTCTCACCGAACCGTCAGGACTATGCCATGCACTTCCTTCCTGTGCCGGCTCCACTCGTAATGGCCCCCGAAATGAATACTACCGCAGTCGGCGTCACGGCACACGCGGCGTGTACTATGGAATCTGGCACGCACGCACCCTGTCAGCCCCATGGGATATCCCCATTAGTATGAGTATGCCACTTACTCGAGGTCTTCGGCCTTTTTAAACTTCAGTCCCCATTTGCACCAAAAGAAGCTCGGGTTGACGTCCACAGCTGCAATGTCATGTCAGTCACCGCCGTCTCAACTGCAAATCCCCTCGCGGATCGGGACGTCTCTTACCATCGGCGGCCGGCAAAGAACGGACCTCGGGATATGGCCTGGTCTGTACCGGCTCAGGCATACTCGGCATTGTCACCGGGCCAAGTACTGGAGCCCGAGCTGCCGCGATCTTCTCGTCGTCGGTCCTGGCCGGGGCTATGTCTTGAATATTGACGTACTCCTTCCCAGGAAGACCAGGCGGCCCCGGAGGCCCTGAAGCACCGGCTTCTCCTTGTAGTCCAAGAACACCCCGTGGGCCGGGTAGCCCTTGAACCCCCTGACGCCCCTGACGCCCCTGACGCCCCTGACGCCCCTGACGCCCCTGACGCCCCTGACGCCCCTGACGCCCCCGACGCCCTTGACGTCCTTCCGCGGACCCCGCCTACCCTTCCGGCCGCGTGCACAGTAACACACTACAACGAGCAGGACAACGTTAACGACGAACAGAGCGACGGCGAGGCCCAGGAGCGTTTCGGTGGATGCCGAGGCCACAAGTGAACGAGAGCCCAGTCGTCCTCCAACTGCACGGAGCGGGGACGACATAGGGTACATTGGAGCCATAGTGGTGGGCGTTTTCAAGTATGCTTGACTGGTATGATTCTCGTCGGATAGTTCGAAGACCTGAAGACCATGAACCCATCGACAAAACCGCTGCCATCACGGTCATGGGTAGATATACACCAGCCTGGCGCATCGCATCCAACCTGGCACTAAATGGCTAAACCAATCAGGCCCACCCATGCACATGCACATGCACATGCACATGCACGAACGACTCACCCTGCCGGCTGATTGGCTGGCGCGAACAAACGCTTCGCGCGATCACGTCGACAAAAGGGCGGATATAGACGAGGTATAAGTAGAGAATTTCTCCGATGGCGGGTGGGAGGAACCTGGCGACGTAGAATTCCCTGTTGGTTGACCGCTTTGCCTTGTGGCTTCGAGTGAGGTAGACAAGGGACCCTTCGTGGACAAAGATACCGCGCTCGACCGGCCCTGTGTTGTAGCAGCGAAGGTGGAGAAGATCTGGACCCCGAGGCGGACCTCCACCGGTGAAGAGCAGAAGCACTGCAAGACATTCGAGAAGCTGTTTCTCCTTAGAGAGGTATAGAAAGACCTTTCGACTACTCCAACTACCTCTCCGGACTAGCAAGCCCGACCGGCCGCAGGCGTACGCCTTGGAAATCAGCTTCTGGTACTCCTCGGACAGCTTGTTCTATGGGTTCGTCACGAATGAAAACCCTTCGGATGTGTTGGTGAAGCTGTCCTTAACCTGGTGTAGGTCGAAAGCCGGACAGAGTCTATACATAAGCTCGCGGCATAATGTCCGGGCCGACTCGATGAGGTGCTGCGGCAGGGCCCTCAGGTCGGATACGGCTATGCTAGGAGTATCGCCGATACAGACAGATTGCCCGTCTTCGCTCCAGTGGAGGAGGATAGGTGGCGTGCTGTCTGTAGTAACCTTCCTGCCGTAGTATATAAGGTTGAATACCTCGTCGAATACGGAGTCGGTACCGTGGATAGTGAATCGTCGGCGTACGTTCTGGAGCCTCTCGAGTTTGCCGTACTGTGGTCGGCGAGGTATTCCGAAGTAGAGATAGCCCCGCGTAGGGATAGTGTACTCGAGGAAGAGGAGCCGTAAAAGGTAGATAAGGGCTGCTAGGTGGGAGGTGAAGTTGCGTGATAGTCGGAACGACTGGTAGTCGTCGCTAAAGCCAAGTATACCGGTGAAGTAGACGAGTATGGTCTTGGACGGGGTGCCGTCCGGGACGGGCTCTGTCGCGAAGAGCATAATAACGCCGAAGAGGAGCTCGTAAAGGTCCGTGTCTTGGGACTCAGGAGTAGGTAGCCTTTCGCCCGAGAACACGGCGTAGTTGCCGTTACTATCGTCGTCGATTCTCGGTTCACCTGTACCGCCCTGTCCGACCTCGCCGAGCTGGTCGTCCTCGTACTCAGAGTCGGTATATCTAGCGTCCTCGGCGTCCTCGTCCTCCGAGTCGATATCTTCGGTGTCGGCGGCGACGTCCTAGTCCCCGTGCTCAGAGTCAAGCTCGTCGTCGCTATCCTCGTCCTCGTCCTCGCCCTCGCTCTCATCGCTAGTAGCAGAAGGGTCACTCGACAGCTCGGCCAGGGACAAGCGGCTCCACACAGCCCCGAGTGCCGTAAACTGCTCCGGGGTGAAAGAGATGCCCGTGGCTACGGCCCGCCCTGCTTTGTGTAACCGGTAGAGACGGAAGGCGAAGTAGACGAAGCGGTAAAGGACGCTGATATACCGTGTCCGTGAAGACTTCTTACCCACAAGGAGGAAAGGCTTTGGGTAGTAGTAGGTAGAGCTGACGCTACGTAGCCAGCAGAGGACGGTGCGGCCGGACGTCTTTATCGTCGCCTCGTATCTCGCGATGACGGGCTCGACGGCGCGGACGATAAACCGAATCCTGTCCTCGTCCGCCGACGAGCTAAGGACTTCCTGGGTGCGACTACCGTCCGGGCGACGGGCGTATAGTAGCTGGTGACCCCTTGTAGGGGGGAGTGTGGTGAGCGCCGTGAGGGTCGGTCGGTCGGTATCCCCGTAGGTCTTCTGCCAGCCGGTCCGCTCGAGCTAGGGCCGTAGTTCCGTGTATGCCGGGGGCGCTGCGGGGCCTACGTCGGCCTGCTGAGCTCGGCTGCGGTCTTGCTCTCGTTCGATTAGCCGTTCTATGTGAGAAGGCTCGGCTGCTGTGGGCTCCTCTTCCCGGGTAGGGTCGGTCACCGTCTAGTACCGGGAATCCTTCGGCTTCCTCACCCAGGACTGCACCTGTACCGGCGTGTAGACACGACTCCCGTGTACCTGTTGACTCTTCTCTACCGGGTGGGCGGAGCTTGCGTGTCGAAGGGCTGTAGCCCTGTGGATCGTCCGGAAGCTACACTAGCGACAGAGGAAGCTATCCACGCACAGCAGAGACGGGTCGCGATCGACACCATCCTCCCTTAGCTCGGCGGACACCGGGTCTTCGAGGCCTCGTAAGGCGCGGAGGATCCTCGAGATCTCCTGCCGCTTGCTACTAGCGATGGAATAGCGTTTTCGGAGGTAGTCGTTCACCTGGGCGGCCTTAGGGGATAACGCGAAGCCGCACTCGGGGTGGCTGTAGAGGAGAAGGCCTGTATCGTCGGCGATTTCGAGGTGGACGCCTCGCAAGATATCCGTCGCCATTGTCGTCGATAGAATCAACGTATTCTAGGTAGTGAAAAGTGGTCGGCTTTGGTATTTCGGGCCTGGCCGCCGTTGAATTGTCGAAAGTGGTCGGTTTTCTCAGGGCGCGGCGGCTGTGTAAGGTCCTACTACAACATGTCGCGTCGCGTCTAGGCTGTGGTTTTCGTGTCGGGATTTGCGTCAGGTCCTACTACAGGGCGGCGGGCCCGTGCGCCGGCAGGGGCAGCGGGCTTCTGCCCTCGGGGACGGCCTTGAATCCAGCTGGCTCCCCTCCTTTCGACGATGGCCTCGGTGGCCTCGGCCCTCCCTGCCCCGAAAGTGGCCGGGTTGGACAATTCGGACCTGGCCGCCGCCGAATCGTCGCCCCTGGCCACTTTTGGCGCCTGCCCTGTACCAACGCCCGGCACGTCCGCCGGCGGGGGCAGCGGCCTGCTGCCCTCGCCTTGAATCCAGCTCGCTCCCCGCCCTCCGACCCAGCTGGCTCGAGAAACCCCGGGCCGGCTGGATCTAACCGTGGTGCTCGTCCCTTTATCGGCGGCGGGCTGGTCCGGTTGCCGCCTGTGTTGGACGGAAGCCGGGCGTCCCCAGACGTGGCGGCCGTGTGAGGTCCTACTACAACATGTCGCGTCGCGTCTAGGCTAGGGTTGTCGTGCCGGAATTTGTGTCAGGTCCTATTACAGGACGGCAGGGGCGCACGGGCCCATTTCGCGTGAGCGTTGGCGGGCGCCGCGGGGAGAAATGGTCTAATACGGACGACAATTGGTACAGTAGGGTCCAGCGCTGCCTTGATGAAATGTGAGGCTGGCTATGTTAGGAATGCTGGCGATAGTTTGTAGGTAGCTTACTAAGTAGCCTCTTGTCGCCGTGTTTAATTTTCCACTATATTCTGTCGCTTATCGTACTGTCGGCTTTACTATCGTCTTGGCTGCCGTCGTCGCTACTGTGACTACTCGGGCAGCTAGCTTGAGAAAGTTCCTCGTTACTTAAGTCGGCAGAATCGCTTTCGTAAGTCATTATTACGTTATCGTTAACGATATTATCTATATCGGGCTCCTGGGCGGCGTGGATTGTGGTTACGGTCGATTAGTGTTTCTGTTAACTATCTCACGACGGTTCGTGGAAGGTCGCTATTATATAAGTACTAGTACTTTCTTAGCTATAATCGGGCTAGTTACGATATCCTAAGAGAAATAATTATAACGTGATTCGAGGAATATCTAGAAAGGGAGACGGGAAATAAAGTTACATCCGGAGTAACACCCCTATAGTCTGGAAACACCGGCGCTAAACGTAAATAACCGTAGTCTGGCGATTAGCTGTCTCCAACGTTACTAGTAGTACCGGTAGTTACCGTTAGTTAGGGGCGTCGAGTATAGTTAGTTTTACGTGATAATAAACGGTAAGGAGCCTCGCTACTTATTATATTCCTGTACGCCTCGCGCCTATAAGGGGACGGTGCTGCCCGTTTGTGTCTGCCTACTGGCTGCTAGCCGGATTAGCTTGGGGCTGGGCGGCACGGATACTAGCGATCCAAGTAAAGGCCGAGGGTCTGAGCGATACTACTAGGCGCCGTGTTCGCCCTCGGACTAGGACTTATCGTAGTCCGATAAAGAGAATAGTCCGCCTAACACCCGACATCCTACAGCGGCTCTAGGAAGCGGCCTCCTCTTATACCTGTCTATAAATTACGTAATAACGGCGCTAATACCCTACTCGAGGCTTACGACGGCGTCTATATCGTTAAGGGCGAGGTCTGGATCGTCGAGTATTATAATAACCTATTTGTAAATAGTATACACGAGTCTCGGTATCGCGGCTCGCCCCTGTCTATTACGTGATACGGGTACTACCGTCTACTCGGGCCTAAAGTCCTTACAGGACTCCCTCACAAGGGCCAGAAGGCCGGCCTAGGTGCTGTCTGCGAACCAGTCTCGGTAGGTGTCCGCCTTAATAACGGCTGGGTTATCGATCGAGGGCGGTATAAACTCTCGAAACGAGACTACCTTATCCAGCGCGTAGTCCAAGACACGCGCCTGGAAATCGACTATCTCTTCTTCTCCGGGCACTAGTCCGCTTAACGCCGCTAGATATTTCCGCACGGCGTAGAGTAAACTCTTATACAGCGGCGTCTTCTTTCCCTAGCTCTCGTCGTCGATAGCTACTACGCTAGCCGGGTCGAACCATACCACGACGGTACATAGTATATACACTATAATCCTAGCGTCGCCTACCTTTATCCCTAAAAGCCGCTAGATTCCCGGCAGAATAATATCTTCCGTATTACACAGGAAGCGGTATACCTCTTTATATCCGCGGTTATCTATACTCGCTAGATGCCCTCTCGCCCGCTTGCCGTCGCTCCCGTAGAAGATGCCTGCGGGATCGTCGACAGCTATACGTACCTAGTCCTGGAGTGTAATATACTTAGCGGCGCCTGCGGGAAGGCGTAGGAGTAATCGGGTCGTCGAATTAATAGTATTAAGCTAGTAGTTATCGATACACAGGCTAGCTATCCACTCGAGCTTAGAGATAGAAAAGTTCTCTATCCCGAGGCGTAAGCCTAGCTAGGCGGTTATCCTCTCGCGCTACGTTGTCTTACTCTAAAGAGTAATAAGCCGGCGCGCGGGGATACTCTTATCCAGGCAGAGCGACTCTACTAGTTTCCTTTCGATAATAAGCTACTTATCGGCCGGCGCCTGCGTAGCGAGCGATACCAGCTGTATCCAGACCTGGCCGTGACTGTCTGGTAGCGTCGCGTCGGCTCGGTTTATCCGTATCTATAGCGCGAGCCTTAGGGGTAACCGGTCTGTATCGTTAGCGGAAGCAGATGAACGAGAGTGGGTATACCTTACCTCGGTCGTAGAGCTTGTATATCTACTATAGCCTCGCTACCTTCTCGTCCGTACTTCCGTCTCCCGTCTCCTCGATAAAAGCTCGGAGAGCTTCTATTCGGTGTTAGCCGCTTATAACCTTAACGCGGCTCTTGTTAACGTTAGCCTACGCTAAGAATCGACCCTTATCGTTACTACGGCCTAGCGCCTCGACCCTACGTACCTCGTCGCGGGTATATAGCACGCGGATAAAGTATACCTCCGCGGTTCGTTAAAGCCCTTAGTTCTTAAAGGTAGTAACTAATTCTCGTACGTGGCTAGTGTCGACTCGTCTGTTCTGGCTGTCGCTCTAAGTCGTGTCGAGTACGTCCAGGTTAAGCCGCCCGATAGCGAGGCGGTACGGCCTTACCCACTCGCGGAGTAACGTGACTTCTTTAAAGTTATCGCTACCGGGAATAGATTCCTGCCGCTAGTTCTTCCCTGTTGCTATAGCTGCTGCTGCCTCTTTTCGCTTTATTACTTTTCGGGCCGTCTATTATTTAGAGGAGAGTAGTATAGTGTGGAATAACGCTATAGCGAGAGGAACCTTAGTCTCCGCTTTGACCCAGATTAGCCGCTACTTATCCGATTAACCTGGGTCTTACGGGCTACTTCTTTAACATTTCTACCACTATCACGCCAGAGGCCGCAGGAGAGGTTATAGTCGCTTCGTAGGACGCCCTGCAGGGCGTCCGTCTGTCACCACGGAGGAGATCGCAGTTGCAAACGAGTGGGACGCCCTGCAGGGCGTCTGGAGGTCGTAATCTGCTCGCTCCCAAGGACGCCCTGCAGGGCGTCCGTCCTGACCCGAACCCTCGCGACCACGCCCCGATCGGAGAGTTCTACTCTTACGGTTTATTGTAAATCTGGGTATTGGCGGGTGGGCGGACGGGCCGACGGCGCTGTGTGCGGCGGTGATGCTGAAGAGTCTGGGGAGTGTAGAGGTGTTGATGAGGCATGGGGGACCGGCGGACCATGTGGACGAGGAAATGGGCGGCGTCTGTCTGGGGAAGGGTAGACTTTGAGTGCGAATACTGAGGGTTAACAGGGCGAGAGACGGGTGCCGGGAGCCGGTGGTGCGGCTCGAGGCGCGGGACTCGCAGTCGACGTGTGAGTATATGGAGATGTGAAGGGAAAATTTGGCAGAACCGGAACCCGTGGTATGTCCGCGTCGAGCTGAGTCCGGGGGATGGGGAAGTGATCGAGGCGTTGTGTGCGCGGCGGCCGGCCGAGGCGTTGAGGGAGATGACAGGGTCGTTGGCGAGGGGGCGTGACTAGAGAGCTGGAGGAGGGTGAATCAGGCAGGGGATAGCCGACGGATAGAGCGGCTGGAGACGTTCGGTTCAGGGGGTGGTACGTCAGGGGCAATTCCAGGGGCAGGTTTTTCATTTTTTAGGGGGGGGGTTGGGCGTATGGAAGGTTACGGGTACCTAGAACTGCACTCGACGGATGACCAGGCAGATGCGGCGCCCCTTCGTTGCGCACAGCAGTGAGAACATACCCCTTCCCGGATAAATACGCCGAGTCGCATATCGCAAGTCACTCATGTTTTCATTATACTCTGTTTTCTGCCGCTCCATTTGGAGCGAGGCATTTCCTCCTCCTCCGAGTGCTCGATAGCAAGGGTCACGCCGCATTTACTGATTCGGACGCACAGATCATCACAAGGCGTTTGTTTGCCCACAAAATGACCGCGCGTCCCAATCCACTACCCGCAGCCTCCCCAGCGCTCAACTTCCCACTGATCATAACAGCCACTTGGCTGAGCCGGTCCGAGATTCGACTGGGCACAATGCCGAGGAGCTCGTACCGCTGCATTCATGCGCACCTCTCGGCAGATTTCCAGGACCATCTTCGGGGCCAGTCGCTTAGTAGCAAGGCGACCCTGATCCTGACCTTCGGGGCCTGATTACTTGTGCTAAGAGCCATAGAGAATATTCCGAGGCCCGCTTAACACCCTGCCACTATTTTGAGATTTGGGGGGGGGGGGGCATTCAATACCAGACAACTGCAATCTCCACCCCGGAGAATTCGAATCGCACCACGAGGCTGGGCTTGCCTGGGCACGACATTGATCGCGGGGTCACCGATTCTGTGGCGGGGTTTCGGGAGTACATAACCTCGCCACGTTGTCGCGATGGCGTATTAGGCACAAGCTCAGATAGTGAGTGATCATCAAGAAGTGCAATGCGGCCTTATAGAACCACTAGGGTAAGTGGTCATGGACATACAAGGCAAGCAAGTCATCGAGGATCAGGAGTTAGGGGCAGGATGTGTGTTTCCTTATGAACATTTAAAAGAAGAGTGGTGCGGTAATGACTGTCGAGAACGTAGTGTATGTAGTACAAAATCCAATCCCAGCAACCCGGAGCCTAGGCGGGTCGCCTTCAAAAACTCTCATTCTTGTCCCTGTCTAATGCCTGGTCGGGTCATTAGATGCACTGGCCTGTGAGGCGAGGTGTGTTAGCGAGTCTGTTACGTAAACACATTGGGAGCGTGTCCAGCCTGTCGAAACTTACTGTACCAGTCGTTGCTCTTAGTGCA
Source organism: Plectosphaerella cucumerina (assembly GCA_020746995.1). Classification (NCBI taxonomy): domain Eukaryota; kingdom Fungi; phylum Ascomycota; class Sordariomycetes; order Glomerellales; family Plectosphaerellaceae; genus Plectosphaerella; species Plectosphaerella cucumerina. Next base: position 5,031,519 of record JAGPXD010000004.1, on the reverse strand, counting down.
CTTGCCGGCCGAGCAAGTCGTGGGGCCCTTCCAGCCCAGGCCACCGCACTGGCCGTACAATGCAGCGGCGGCGGCGACGGGAGCCTCGGATGCCGCCGGGGTCTCGGGGGCAGCGGTATCCTCGGGGACGGCGGACGTCTCGGGAGCGTCATCGGCAGGGCAGTCGTCTATGTCGCCGGTGGACTCGGTCGCAGCAGGAGCCTCGGAGGTGACGGGAGTCTCCACGGCGGGGGTCTCAACGGCGGAGGTCTCCACGGCCTCGGCGGTCTCGACGGGCTTAGCGGACTCCAAGGGCTTGGGGGTCTGGTTGGCGGAGCTGCCACAGGTGAAGACACTGGGTCCTGGAGGCGGGTCAGATGGGTGCGGCGTGCGCGGCGGCTGCGGAGGTTCTTACCGGGCATGGGGTAGCTGTCGGGGTACGGCTGGCCGAAGTTGTTCCACGGGGAGAAGTGGACACCAGGGTCATCGGCGGTGTAGACGCCGGGAATGGCCACAGTCGCGGGCTTCGCGGTGCCGGTGCCACCGCTGACACGGACCTGGGCGCACTCCATATAGAACTGCGCATCGCCGCGCGTCTGGGCAGAGTGCAGGGCAATGATCTCGAAGCGGACGAGGTAGTCGCCGTTCTCGATGCACTCGGGGATGGTGGCTGTCTGGACACCCTTGTTGGCAATCTGTAACGGTGTTAGTCGGTTGTGCGGACCAGCGAGCAGAGACGGGCACAGCTTACCAGGTTGTCGACACCCCACGTCTCTACATCACCAGACCGGTCAGTCATGTCCCGCGGAGCGCTGTTTGGCGCGGAGCTGAAGGTGATTACACACTGTTGGTGTAGGCGTCCTGGGAAATTTTGAACCAGCCGTCACCGGGGCCGGAGGCGGGGTTCTTCGTGGCATCGTCAACTTTCTTCATCCACGTGGTGACGGGTCCCTGCGCCGAGGGGGCGGTGTCAGCATCGAGTGTCGAGGACACGGGTGAGAGGGTCTGGTACTGCTTACCTTGTGAGAAGAGTCGATCCACGCGTTGTCGGCGTACTCGTCGGGGCCGGTGCTCGTCAGAGTGTGGAGCCAATGGCCGCTGATCTCGGAGCCGGCATCGACCTCGATGACGTCGGATGAGGACTTGAAGAAGCCGACAGGGGGACCGTTGCAGGCCATGGAGTTGGAGGTGACGTCGGCGATGAACTAGAGAATCGGTCAGCTCAATTAGTGGTCCCCGCCACATCCCGTCGAGCAGGGCTGCTTACCGAGTCGTCGGCGGGCATGTAGATGCCCGAGCCCTGGGGGCGTCCGTTGACGGACTGCATGATGGTGTGGGCCGTGGCGACGGTGGTCAGGGGAAGAAGAGTCTCGAACCTCATGATGACGGTAATTCGGTGCGGTGAGGCTGTGGGAAAGTGATTTGTTCTAAAAGAGAGACTCGGAAAGGCTGAAGCTGCGAGTGAGTGAAGTAGAGAGTGTATATATTGATGATGATCAAATGAATGAATGAATGTATTGGGAAGGAGTCAGCATCCGGCTGTGGCCTTTTAAAATCAATTCCACATAGGACCGGGACGCGCCCGACTACTTATACGGAGCGTTCACAGCGGGTTGATACCTCGTCGACCAGCGGCTGCAAGGGCATGGGAGAGGATGTGGAGCCAAAATTACAGTACCCTCATTTCACGTTTGATGTTGAATGCAGCCGTATGCCATGAGGGTAGACCCTGCGACGACCAGAGCCTAGGCCGCGCCCACTGTGCGCTCAAGCACCTGTCGGATGTGCTCAGCTGCACCTTTGCTGCACACAGTACAAGTGTCAACCCGGGATTGAGGGTGCCCCAGGCAAAGGGCCTGTAGCGAAGGACAGGGCTCCAGTGCTAAGCTAACCGGTCGGGTTCACGTGTAGCACGTAGACAAACATCCCTCCACAGGCTTGAAATTGTCCGGGCTGCGTCCTTCGCGTAGCGGTACCGTGGTAGACGCCGGGGTGCCGCCTCAGGGGATGCAGCGCCGGCATCTCCAGTGAAATGACTTTCCATTGCAGATGACAAGCTGTGTCGCTGCGCATCCCGCCATTTTGTGACGCGCCTCGCAGCGGCTTGGCCCTCGGGACGCCGGGCGAGGCCTACTTTGGTGCGATTCGACAGGTCCTTCTGTACCACAGTTTTGTTTGAAAGTCTCTCAGGTGATAAGCGTCTGCCTATTCATAGTAGCATATGATGGCGGGAAAGGAGGTGAACACACAGCCGGTTCAGAAGAGTGTGCTTGGAGGCCATCTCACGGCTCGCATTCAGACTCGTAGACGCGTTCACAGTGTCAGTTGCATACAGAGGCGCTGAGACTACCTCGCACATCCCAGCGCAAGTCCGACGGGTCACTCATCGCCACACGCACGGCGCGCCTATAGTGTCGGGCGATGGCCTTGGTTGAGGAGGTGATTTGGAGCAGCCACACCCGCGAACGACCTCTGAGTGGTATTATTCCGTACGCTCATCTTGTGACCTGGCATCTTGGTCCATCGCATTCCCAGTGTCGCTGGCCTGTATATCGCGGTGTCAAAAGCCGCACGTCCCCGAGCTGTGGAATAATTACCCCATTGGCTGTAGCGTGCAGTAATCACTGTGTGCAATGTAGCGGACATCGATCGGACGATACGAACAGCCCGGCCGCCTGCCAGGGCTGCAGGGGTAAAACCCGCTGGGGCGCTGGGTTGGGTGAGCCTCCCCTTTCGACAGGTCTCCAGCTCACACAGTACATCGGAGCTTTGGCACCCAGTGCAAATCGGAAAATGCCCGTTCCCACAGATCAGGAGCACAGGGATAACGTGTTTTGGAACACGCCTGAGACGGCATCGCACGGTTGATGTAGGTTTTCGGCCATGAGTGGCCGGCGTATTGGACTCATAAATACGGTAAGTATAGAAGCGAAGGGCGAGAAAACATTCGCGGCGCCCCGGGAGGAAGCGCCGCCTGACCGTCACTAGGCTCAGGCCTTGAAGAAGGGCGCGCCGACGGTGGCGGCGAGCTCCTCGGCCACGAGCTTCTGGATGGCGATGCCGGGGTGGTAGTCGTTCCACCAGAGGCAGCTCTTGCCGTCCGAGTTGTAGCAGGTCCCGTCGGGGGCGCCGTACTGCTTGGGGTTGCTGAGGGCCTTGTTGAACGCGGTCGCCGTGTCAATGAGCCAGGTCTTGACGTCGGCGTGGCTGGACTTGAATTCGGCGAGGTGCTTGGCGAGGAGCTGGTTGTACTGGGCAATGGCCGGGGCGGCCTTGCCGGTGGCGTTGGGGCCGCCGCGGATTACCGAGGGCGTCTTGTCGATGGGCGGCGTGCTGAGTAGCGCGAAGTTCCGGAGGCCCATGTCGTACAGCGTCTGCAGCTGCGCAAAGTAGCGCGTTACAATTTGCTCGTACAGCGGCGTGGTGGATCCGTAGAAGGTGTTGCCGACGTCGTTGACGCCGATCCAGACGGCGACGAGGGCGTTGTCGGCCTTCCAGGGCGCCGAGCCGGCGAGCTTGGACTTGAACGTGTTGACCTGGTCCTGGAAGCTTTGGACGTCAGCCGCGAAGGGCTTGACAATGTCGGCCGCCGTGGTGGCGCCGCCATATGCCAGGTTGTACGAGAAGAGCTCGCCGGCGTTCACCTCCGTGACGGCGAAGCCGACCCAGTTGGAGCCGCCGCTGGCCGTGAAGCCCGGCAGGGGGGGGTTTCCGATGGGGTTGCCGGCGTTGGCCTTGGCACCGTTGACGTTGAAGCCGGTCTGGGAGTACGAGTCGCCGCTGGGGTGGAAGAGTGTTAGTTGGCTGTGTCCCGTGCGTCCATTTGTGGCAGGCTTCTCTTACAAGGAGATCAGGTAATTGGGTCCCGCGGCAGCGACGATTTCCTTGACATCGTTCTTGACGGGAGCCGGGGCCGTAACCGGAGCCGGGGCCGGAGCCGGAACTGCCTTGGGGCAGTCCGCCTGGCGGTGGACTACCGCGGCGCTGGCAGCGGTGGCGGCGAGGAGGTTAATAGCGAGCGGAGTGAAGAACCTCATGGCTGATATATTGAGCGGGTAACTCTGGTGGATGATCCAATACCAGCCTACTTCCGTAGCCGTCACGGCTTGGTTTTGTAGGCCGCGAGAGGAGCCACTCCCGCCCAGCAAGCAGCCGGTGGGAGACGCAATCTCGCCCATAGACAGAACCGTGTCAGATTAAGTGTCCCCCTAATCTGGATGAGCTTGGAGACTGGATCCCTTGAATGGGTCCCAAGTTGCTGCCACTAAGGTAGATGATGGCATCACTTACGGTGCCGTATAGTGGGGTGGGCGGGCAAGGGCATAGGGCCATGCCGGCTATAGTTCACTCTGGCCAGGCCTTGAAAAAAGCCGGGTGCACCGAGGCGGCACGAACAGCATGCGAGCATAGTCTCAATTCCATCTGTACCTTTTTTCAACCTCACGTCCTTCGCATTGCAATAGAGACATTTTCAACACGGATTGAACAGACCTCGCCCAAAGACAAGAACTCGCCTGCAGCAAGGATCCTGCAGGGAGGAGGAGCCTCCTGCAATTTGCCTTGCACAGCTTTCGGCAGCTCGGCTGTAGTGGTGGTGTCTCCCTACCTTAGACAGACAAGCCTAGCCCTCGCGGACCTAACTCGCGTCGTGACGATGCGACCATCACTCTTCCTCGTGGACGTGTCTACATGCCAGGCGTGCGGGGTTCTCGCCGCTACTAATTCCGGGGTCCCCAGCCCACCTCGCCCAGCGTCCCCAACGGAACCCATGACATTAGTCAGTCTCCACACGGTGCGGACAATTGCAGTTCAGGCTATTCTGCAACCCGACAGGGCTGTGTCCGCAAGGGTAGCTGATGCTTGCTAATGCTGCCCACCCCACCCCATGTGGGGTGCATTCACTGCACTTCATGTGCACATAGAGGATTCACGACTCGTGGCCTTTTTCGGATTCGACGCGAAATCCGGTTTGTCGTCCACTAGGGTACCCCGGTCACAATGGGCCACCCCTAAACAAAGCCTGTCGGTCGAAGCTGTAGAATCATCTAGACCTCCTAGCGGCCAGAATACCGGCTTGGCCGGATGCACTTTGCCGGGCCCTGTAAGCTGTTTCAGCGTCGTTATCGTATAAGATATACGAAAATTATACCTAGTTCCCCCGAGTCCCGACTGGCACAACAACACATGCCCTGTAGCCGTGTAATTTACGGGTTCTGACATAGACAGCTCACAACGCCAACCACAACACACCCGCAAGCCGCACACTACCGTAGCGGGGGTCTATGGGGACCTGCGACGGCTGTCAGACTGTCACGGGACGGTTCCTTGCTGAGTAACTGTCTGGTTACCGTTCGTTAATTCCTAACGTTAGTCGGCCCACTAATAAGAGATATCGTTTTCTGTCGGACTATCGTTGCGAGCCCACCCACTAAAACCCCCTATAGTACTCCCTGTAATCCGGCAGGTCAGCACCCAAAAGACAGCTTAACTTCGGCGCTATTTAGCACCCGACCCGACACAGCCCACACTAAGTCTGCACCGACAGTGGACATCACCACCTCCCGTCACCTTCAATGGACTGGATAGTCGCACATTATCAGCGTTGATTGAACTGAATCTACCTAGCTGTTTACCAGAACTGCTCTGTCAGTGTCTGTGAATGTGGTGAGGTGATTGTACCTCAGGTAAAGGCGGCAGATCTGCATCCGCCTCCGAGTCCGAGTCCCATCCATGCTTGCTTCCATCCATCCTCCAGGGCGTTGCTGTTGACACTTCCGTGACAGTGAATACCAGCTTCCGTCAAAACCGATGTCGGGTCGCTTCCTGCTGGTGGGTTGAGCTGGGAATGCCTTCGTCTACTGACGGCGGTGAGAGCCAGGGGTCGGCGAGGGGGGGGTGTCGCCATCCATGTCAACGTCGTAGGTGATAGAGCTCGAGAAAGAGTCCTCACCCTGCTGGCCAGGGGTGTAGTTGTCCATCATGAAGACGTCGTCATCGAATGCGCCGTCGAAGGTCATCATGCGACCACCGCTGCCACGGGCACCACCACGGCTGCCACGGCTACCACCACGGCTGCCACGGCTACCACCACGGTTGCCAGAGCGGGTGACGCGAACAGCGGGCTGCTCGTCATCCTCATTGCCGACGGAGATATGGCTCAGATTGCGAGTAATGGCGACGACACCAGGCTGGGCAGAAGGGCGAGGCTGAGTGCGGCCACCCAAGTGCTGGCCGATGTTGGGGAGAGGGACGGGGCTCTCCTTGAGAGGACGACGGGCAGGCTGGCCCTGGGACTGGGACTGAGACTGGCCCTAGGACTGGCTGCCACGAGTAGGCGACATGAAGGAAGAAGTCGTGCCGGAGGCAGTGTAGCCAGATGCAGTGCGACTGTCGGAGGCAGCGTATCCAGATGCAGTGCGAGTGCCGGAGGCAGTGTAGCCAGACACGGCGGGCTGGCGGGGAGGGCGCGTAGGGCTCGCATCGTAGATGTCATCAGGGGTGTCCTGACGAGGCGTGTCCTGACGAGGAGTCGGCTGGCGAGGCTTATTACCGGTGCGATCCTTACACTTGGGAGGGGGCCGATGTTGGCCGTGTTGCCCTGGAGGATCTCGGTACGGATCGGCTTGCGCTTATACTAGTTAACCTCGACCGGGTAATACTCGGTGAAGATATCCCTCTCTATAAATCTAGTATAGCTTTTCCGCGACTACGTTAGCGAGAATAATCTTATATCCGGGCGGGCTTATATCTAGGGGTAAGTAAGTAATAGAGAAGTCCTATTTAGCGGGGAGCGGGTCGGGCGGGTGACTATTCTCCCTTATATCGCGTCTCACCTATCTATAAGCCGTTCTTACTAGTCTTATATTTCTTAATAATACTAAAACGTTAAATAACTTATATTCCAGGGCTAATGGCTAGACTGGCTACGTCGTTGTTCTAGCTGTGTCGTGAGACCCTATAGATTTAGTTATCGGGATCTTCTATCCCCTTAGACTTTATCTGCCTCCTCCTTGTGATACATCTCACTTGTCTCGCCCTTCACAGCCCTCACGCCACCCTCAGAGATTCTCGCCGCCTCAATGCCGTCAAACAAGATGGCCATCTCCTCGAGCGAGTGACCCTTTGTCTCGGGGTAGAAGAAGTAGACCGTCACAGTGATGAAAACGAGAATGACAGCGAAGACAATGTAGTACTTCCAGCCGATGGCCTCGAGCGCAATGGGGTTGACGAAGATGTTGAAGAAGATGGCAGCGTACGTCGACATTTGCGTCAAGGCAATGCCGCGGGCTCGGAGCTGGTAGGGCCAGATCTCGGCTGGGTAGGCAACGATGAGAGGGGTACTGGAAGGTAGGAAGGTCAGTCGGTCTTGCTTTCGGTCCGTCGCTTCGCGAAAGAGTCATCTGAGGGGAGGGAACGTACAAGGCCACGTCATAGAAGCCGTAGTAAATGTACAGGAACGGCACGACGGCGAGACCGACACTGCTGGCGCCCGTGGTTGCGAAGCCGCCCGACAGACCCGAGATGATGATGAAACTGACGAGCATGCCAACGGAGCTGATGAGGAAAAGCGGCCGCCGACCGAGCTTGTCGACGTACGCAGCGGCCAGAATCGCCCAGAAGAGGTTCCAGATCTGAAGGAAACCGCTAATGAGCGTCTGGTCTGTGACGGATGTGATGCCGACTGTCTGCAAGACGAGGGCCAGGTAGTATGACACGACTCCCACTCCGTTCCACTGGGCGAACACGCCAAGCGTCATGGAAATGAGAGCCCGATGGCGGTTGCCCTTGCCCTTGAAGAGGTCGCCCCATGACGAGCTGTCTGCGGCGGCCTTGTCCGCCTCGATGGCGGCCTCGATCTCGGCCATCTCAAAGTCGACGAGCGGGCTGGCGTTCCCGCCGGCATGGTACTTGGTGAGGATCTCGCGGGCCTTTGTCGTCTGTCCCTTGGAGATGAGGTATCGGGGCGATTCGGGGATCATGAACAGGCCGGGAATCACGACCACCGGCACGGCGATCTGCAGCAGAGACGGGATCCGCCAAGCCCAGTCACCGGAGTAGTTTCTGGTGCCAAATGTAGCCCAGGCGGCGATCGTTGAGCCGACGTACCATCCAGAGTTCATAGCGGCCGTCAGGAACGCGCGGTGGGGTGGATATGCGAGCTCGGTGACGAGGAGCGGCGCGAGACCCCCCCACCAGGCACTCGGCTGGCCGAGGATGGCCCTGCTGATGACGAAGCCGGTGACGTTGGGGGTGAATGCCTGCAGCAGGGCACCGGTGAAGAGAAAGAACAGGCCGATGTAAAGGCCCTTCTTCCGGCCCCAGCGGTTGGCGAAGTAGGCGACCAAGGGATACGCACAGGTCGAGGACAATGCCTGGACGGCGTTGATGAAGCCCAACCAGGCGCCGGTCGGGTGGTCCATGAAGTCGTGCCACTGGGGCAGGGCCATCAGCCCATTCATCATGCTGCCATCGTATCCGTTTGCGGCGGTAAGGAGGCACATGCTGAAGGCGTAGAAGTTGAGAAGCAAGAGATGGCGCTGCTTGTACCAAGGTCCGTTGTCTGGAAGGAGGCGGGCCATGTCCTCGCCGATGGCAGAGACCTTGGCCTCCTTGGTCTTCGTTCTGCCAAACATTGTGACTGGAGGCAGTCTAGCTAGAGGGAGATGGGAAGTTTGAAGAAAAGTTAGAAGATTGCAACAGGTCGGAGAGGTCCAAAAATCTATGCCAGGTTTGATGGATGATGGGAAGGAATGGCTGCCGTGGTATTTGTATTGGCTCGAACGACGCAAGCTGAGATTGCCGAGGGTGGGGAAACCGAGTCTCGGATGTAGACATGATTCAGACGATGGTGTCGATCAAGATGGGGTCTGGAGTTTGTGGAGAGTACTAAGGTTGGGGGTCGGGGAAATTGGAATGAGGTCGGGGAAATGGATTGGAATGAGGTCGGGGAATCTGGGGAACGAGAACCCGGGTGCTCGGGGAGTCTCGGGCACAAAGCATGCGGGGTACAAGCCCACCTGGAAGCTCCCGGATGTCAGTGCCATCAGTGCCAAGTGTCGTCAACATACCAGATCATACCTGGTTCGGGGTTGGTTCACGAGTCAACCCCTCTACTAGTTGGGCGACAGTTCGACCTGGACGCCGCCTGACGCGACACTAGTGGACACCAGTTGTTGTATTTAGAAGGACTGCTGAAGGTAGCTTGTCAGAACTTCAACACCCCGAGCTATTCCGGGCGCCTCGTCTGCCCAGTACCGTATTCTGTCCAAACTACGGTTTATGAGCCCTTTCCATTCCAGCTCCTCTGGCATCTCGATCGTTCCAGAACGGGCGGCGGCAACGACACAGAGCGCAGCAGTGACCGTATGTCTCACGGCATACCAGGTCCCGTGATGCCTGTGCGGCAGGGGATCCATCTTAAGGACCGAGAAATGCCGCTGCAACGCTTTCTCCGCTAGAGGCTGCAACATGTCGCTGTAGGGACTTCGTGGGTTATGAATGGCGTAGAACAGGAATGGGAGATGTATCGAACACCGGATCTCGAGAAGACGACCGCGGACCATGTAAGGAAGCTCCCTCGATGGTATCACGTCGTCTTCGAAGAGGATGATGGAGGGCAGGTTGTTGTAGCACTCGTCCAGCTGCTGCTCGAAACCTCTCGCGGCCTTGGCCATGTACGAAATGGAGTCGTCGTTCCATCCTTGATGGCCATTGGCGTAAAAGGCATTGTAAATCTCGTTGGCCAGCCTGCGAAGCGTGATCTCGGTCAGGTAATAGTACCAGCTCTCCTCTTGAAAATGGTTCAACGAGCTGGAGTGGCGGCCAAGAGCTGAGACGCTATTGCCTGTGCCTGCTTCTGGGTGACCCGTCAACTCGGGGCTGGGTGCATCCATGTCAGGGGGCGAGGGATGCATGTCTGGGTAGTGGAAAGAGGCGAGCGAGGAATTGGGGAGATCCATCTCAGCGCGCAACTCGCACTCGGACTTGTAGCAGCTCCAGTACAGGCGCTGCTCGAGGCGACGGCGCTTCAGCGACAGCTCGGCATCAGCCCAGTGCTTGCCGATCTTGCGGGCCTGGCACTGCAGGTAAATGTGGTACGAGCGAGAGGCAGAATGGAACTCGGCCCACGCCTGAAGCGGGCGCAAAGTATACATGAGATAGACGCCAGCCAGGAACCGACATTGCGGAGCGAGCAGGCCTTTCTGGACAAGCCCCAGTCGCCGACGAGCAAGGTTGAAGTAGCCTTCGCCCCGCCTGAGAGACCTGGCATGGTCTGTCAAGGATGTGGTCGAGCGGTCGGGCTCCACGGAGTCTGCGTCGGGGAACTTCTGTGCTACACTACCGAGGGCACAAGCGAGAAGCTGATTAGTGCAAAAGGCGTATCAGCCATGTGGTCGTCTGGCTTTGACTTGTGGCAGGCAACTTACAACGAGACACGAAGAGGCATCCCATTTGGGTCCCTCCTCTGCCACACGCCGGGCATACGTCCAGATGGTGTCAGGCTCGAGGACCGGGTTCTTGATGTGCACAAAGTCAAGGAACCTCTGCACCAACTCGAGAACTTCATCTTCGTTGAAGATTGCAGCGCTGGTCTTGGAGTAGGACGGGCCATCCTCCTCATCCGAATCATTCTCCGCCATCTCAGCCTCAAAAAGGGCATCGATCATGTACGTTGATGGGAATGCGGCTTCCAATGCCAAGATGGGCCACTGCAGGACGGATTCGGGGCCAGCCTGGGCGGCAGGGATGGCCAGCTCAACCCTCGCCGCCGACGTCGCGTGGCAGCTTGGTGCAGGGGGGGCAGCAGGGTGATGATGAGATGCGGGGTTGGCTCCGTCGGGGAGTACTTGGATCGGCGGCGCGGGAGGTTGTCTGAGGTCATTGGGCAGATGGTCCAGCCTGGTCAAGACTTGAGTCAGTTTCTCGAGGATGGCGATGCTAGCAGGGTCGAAGCTGAGACATCCATGTCAGCGCGTTCGTGGTCCATCTGTTTCTTCCGACCACCCATTGGGAACGAGTATCCTACGCTGAGATGTTCTCCGACGAGTCCTCGTAATCGCATATGGCCTCATGGGCGGTACAGTTGCCACAAGAGGGCCTCACGTTGTTGCACTTGACCTTTCGGGACCGGCACAGACGGCACGCGGCCGTGGCGCGTTTGCGAAGATAGGCCACATCGGCTCGGGATGTCGGTTCCTGCCGCTGTCTCTTGCGTCGTGGTAGTTCGGGCGAATTGGGGCTGTCGGGTGCAGCTTGAGAACCTCGGGGAGCAGCTCCGTGACCAGGGCCTTGGTCGTGATCAAGGCCGTGACCGTGGCTGAGTTCGGGGCCCTGGCAGTCGTGTGGGGTTTCACGATCCCCGCCACCCCGGGGGGAAATCAGGTTCTGTCGGAAAGGCGGGGGATCTTGCATCGCAGTCGCCAGGCGGGAAGAATCATGAGATGAGGATAAGAGAAATGGATGCCGATGCTCGGGGAAGCTCGGGTCTTTATGTCAAAGACCGATCGGCGCAAAGAGTGGGTCATGGACAAGCTCTCGCTCGGGGAGTCTCGGTCCTTTGGCCGTCAAGTGCTGGGAACAAGCAGCAGGAGAAGGATGCTTCATCCCTCGAGTCGCGAGGCCAGACGCGGGGCTGATGGGACGGGAGTCGACAGAATGTCACCAGCCGAGGCCTACATTTAAGTCCTTGAAATATTGATGTTCCCGAATTCCCTCTGTCCGTTCTCTCCAGAAGCCAGCACCTGGTTCAGTACTAATCGCTCTCCCTTATTCTTGCCCCGCACCATTCTCAACCCCTGTCATGACCGCCTCAAATGCCCCAAGCAAGATTGTCAGGGTCGGCCTCATCGGCTGCGGCGAGGTCGCTCAGGTCGTCCACATCCCAACCCTGCTTTTCATGAGTAGCCAATTCTCCCTCACATACCTTTGCGACGTGTCCGACAACGCCCTACAACATTGCGCAGCCAAGATTCCCGGCCCCGTCAAGACGACAAGGGATCCGGACGAGCTCTGTGCATCTGTTGATGTCGACGCCGTCCTTGTCGCGTCATCGGACGAATACCACGCGCTGCACGCAATCACCGCCCTGCAACACGGAAAGCATGTCCTGGTCGAGAAGCCCATGTCCCTCACCAAGGCGGACGCTACTGCGATCGCCGAGGCCGAGCGCCAGAGCAAGGGGACCGTCATGGTCGGATACATGAGGCGCTACGCCGCCCCCTTTGAGGATGCCGTCCGAGAAATCGGGGGGCTGCAGAAGATTCTGTACGCACGGGTCAGGGACATCATTGGCCCGAACTCGATCTTCGTCGACCAGTCTGGCACGTTTCCTGTCAAGTCCACAGACTTCCGCCCCGAGGACTCCGCGGACAAGACTGCTCGTGGCAATGAGCTGGTCGCGACAGCCTTGAAAGAGTGCGGCGGTATTCCTGTGACGGACGAGACGGCGTTGATGTGGCGCATTCTCGGAGGGCTTGGATCCCACGACCTGTCGCTCATGCGCGAGGCTCTCGGCATGCCGCTCGGCGTCGTCGGGTCGTCTCTAGGCTTTCCTTTTTGGAAGTAAGTCGGACAGGCCGCCCCGGCGATCGGAGCAACACAAAACCATACTGACAATTACCAAAAGTGTTCTCTTCAAATATCCAGGCTTCACAGTGTCATACGAGTCCGGCATCGATGGCATCCCCCGCTTCGACGCGCATCTCGAGATCTACGGCGGGAACAAGTCGGTTCGTGTACAATACGACACGCCCTACGTCAAAGGTCTGCCTGTGACTATGCATATCTCGGAGAACCACAACGGCGAGTACAGAGAGACGGTGGTCAGGAAAACCTATGAGGATCCTTACACGCGGGAGTTCAAGGTGTGGTGGGAGGTTGTAGTTGAGGGGAAGAAACCCAAGACAACCGTGGACGACGCAGCTCAGGACCTCGATGTTTTTGCCATGGCAATGAAATACCAGTACGGTGATAAGGCGTGAATGCCGCCGGGCCATATGTACATTCGAAGACGGGGCCACCACTTCGTGGTAAATAGACAACAGAAACCTCGACGTTTCAATCTCAACCGACTGGACGTCCCCAAAATGGGCGGTCTCTGAATCATCAGGTTGGCCCCGATCTCGAAGTTGATGTGACTGCCACAAATCAGAAATCAAGATCAAACTCCAAGCCAACACTGAAGCCGTCCCTGCCGAGGAGCGTGAAAGTTCTGTAGATCGGGGCGGCTCAGAAAGAGAAAGTGTAAATAGAGAGGACATGGGGGAGAACCTAGCGGGGTGAGAAGCGCCGGGGAAAGCGGAGAGCCGCTCGACGCCGAGTTGCTGATTAGTGTTGCCAGCTGCAGTGTGGCCCACACTGCAGGCGGGGGGTGGCCTCGATGCACCCGAGTCACTCCGGTCCGAGTCCACGTCCCCTCACATTCCGACTGTCGGAGAAACAACATCACAACACTCCGCTCCTGAGGATGCCGAAACCACGCCGGATGCCCGCCTGCGATCCCTGCCGGGGATCGAAACTAGCTTGCGACCATGCGCAGCCAGTCTGCGCTCGCTGTGAGGCCAGGGGGAGGCCAGAATGGTGCGTCTACCGCGACGCGCCGTTCAAGAAGAGCAGACCCCGACCACCATCGGCGAGTGTGCCAGGTGCCTCGCCGAGCGTGTCAGCAGACACTCCGTTCCGACCGATGACAACAGCGCACAGCAACCCCGCCGAAGCAAGCCCCGATGGCTCCGGCCTGGGCCTTCTTCCCCGACATCGCCAGTACCCGAACCCCGGCTACCTTGGATCCTCAAGCCACACGGCGCTGTTCGGCCTGATGGGCCCTGGAGAGGCGGTCGGGGCGAGCCGTACCGTGAGCGAGGCGCACATCTCGCACGGGGCTCAGTTGATTGACCAGCTGTGCCTCTCCGCAGATGTGCCGGCGTGCCTGGAGCTGGTGGACGCTTGGCTGAAGACGGGTGCAAACCTCTCTGTAGCTGCGCCATTCACTGCCGACTCTCTTGCCACGGCCCGAACGCTGCTCGCAGTCGACAGGGAAGACAGCGCAACCATCGCCAGGGGCCTTTTCGCTCAATCATGCCGCCCACTGCAGGTCGGCCCAGACACGACGGCCGCGGCCTTTGGCGAACAGTTCAACGGAGGCCGTGCACGATGGGAAACGGTGTGCCTGTTCCTCATCGCCCTCTCGCGGGCAACGATGAACTCGCGGCACTACTCGGGCAACGCAATGCGCTCCGAGTCGCAGAGACGTCATGTCAGGCGACTTGCGATGCATTTCGCGGACCGGTGCCTCGAGATGTGCCTTTCGCTTGACTCACTGAACGATCTGCAACTTGTCCTCGTGTACGAAAACTTCATCCTACACACGCTTGTCGATGGAGACCAGAGTCGGTTCTTTGTTTCCCTGCTTTGTGCGTCCAATGCTAACCACCCATCTCGCAGGCTTCGAATCTTGGAGAAAGCTGGGCGATCTCAGCAGCTCAATCTTCGCCCTGGGGTACCATCAAGACATTCTGGGTCCTGCCCCGGTGCCGCCCTTTCTCCAGAGCATTCGACAGGCGGCGTTTGCGTGCTCCTACTCGGCTGACAAGAACGTTTCACTCTTCCTCGGGAGACCACCTCGGATCTTGAAGAACTTTTGCCGCTTTCACCAGCCGGGACTCGAGGCCTACTTCTCCGGGGAGTGGGAGCCCGACACTCCGATTGACTTTTACGCCGACGTTCGATGGGCGGCGCTGTGTGCACTTTTGAAGGAAGACATCATGGTGGAGCTATTCGGAACCGAGCATCGGGCCCAGGACCGAATAGGACGAGCCAGGTATGTAATGCTTGATTTCGCGCTCTGAAAGATGCTGACCGACTGCAGCGAGATTGAAGTCAAGGCTAAGATGCAGTGGGATGCTTTGCCAGGCCACTTTCGTCTTGAAGCGCCTATGAAGACGTACGATCGTCAGGCTGTTGAACTCGATCTCATGCTTGGTTTCAGGCTCAACCATCTGCATGTGTTGTTCTTGCTCCGCTTGGCACTCGTCAGACGGGTCTCAGACCCTGACCCCGATCTTGTGGCTCTGTCCCAGACGATGCTGAGCCTGGTAATTGAGGCCCTCGTTTTCAAAGACCGACTGGTCCATTCCGGAACGTCTTTGGCGTGGAAGGTCTGTGTTTTCAGCAAATCATCCTACCGTATGTGCTGATGACCCATCCAGGTGGTTTACTACGGCCTCGCTGCAGCTGGTGTGATCTGTCTGTCTCTTCTAGAGCAGCTTCCCACGCTTGAGCATGGCTCTAGTTCCAACGTGCGAACAATACGAGACCTGGGCGTTCTGGTCGTTGAGGTCGAATGCGGCAGCTTGGTGTATGACGAAGACGCCAACTATGCCCTGCTGGCCGGAGCCACTCAGACAATCAAGAACATTCTCGACACCCTCTTCAGCGCGAGGCAGGGCACCAACGACCTGGCCGCCGAGGCCGCGCTACAGCAGCAGCTTGCTGTGACGAACAACGAGGTTTGGGACCCGTGGACCTCAAATAACATCCAGGACTTCGAGGCAAACTTCTGGCTCACCCTGGCCGAGCACCCGTCGCTCGTAGTGAATCCACAGGAGGATCTGGCGCCCTGCTGAGCATGCGTGGCGCGCATTAGCGTCTGTTTCAGCGGCCCCACGTTGCGAGTTCTCGCCGAGGTCTCGGACAACGGCATCGGGGAGAGACGCGGGGTCATCGGGCCTCGGAGTGTTGGTTGCCCCTCTTCGGGCGGACATGAGTCGGTCACTCCTATATCTTCCACCTGCACAAGTGACATCTCATGCGTGGAAAGCCGTGTCTTCATCTAGAACATCACTTTACATTCATCTCCGACACTCAACATTTCCGTCATGACTCTGACAGCGACCGTCAAGGTTGCCGAGTACCTTTTCCGGCGCCTGAAGCAGCTGGGCATTGGTTCTGTGCATGGCGTCCCCGGCGACTACAACCTCACTCTTCTTGACTACGTGGAGCCGGCAGGCCTACTCTGGGTAGGCAACGCCAACGAGCTCAATGCCGGCTATGCGACAGACGGCTACGCCCGCATCAAAGGTCTCGGCGCTCTCGTCACGACCTTTGGGGTTGGCGAGCTGTCAGCGATCAATGCAATTGCGGGGGCGTACGCTGAACGGGTTCCGGTGGTGCACATCGTCGGCGTGCCTGGGCGGCCAACGCAGGACGACCGTGTCAGGGTGCACCACACATTCAACGACGGCAACTTCACCCGGTTTTCTGAAATGGCACGCCACGTCACCATTGCGCAGACCAAGCTCTGGGACCCGCAGACAAGTGCAGAGCAGATCGACTGGATTCTGCAGCAGGCCATCGTACACAGCCGGCCCGTGTATATTGAGGTTCCTGTTGACTTGGTTGACATTTCCATCTCCAGTCAGCGGTTGGATCAGGACCTGACGCTACCTCAGCCGGTTTCTGGCTCTTCCTTTGACGAGACAGTCGAGGCAGTGCTGTCGCGCATTCGTGCATCGAAGCATCCCGTCATCCTCGTTGACGGCGAGATCAGGGCAATGAAGGCCATCGACGACGTCCAGAGACTCTCCAAGGTCACGAAGTGGCCGACCTGGATCACCTGTTTCTCCAAGGGAATGCTGGACGAGACACTCCCGAACTTCCATGGCATCTATCGGGGCATTCACGACGTCGCCGAGACCCAGGCATTCATGCGGGAGGCGGACCTGATCCTCTACTTCGGGTCGCACCCGAGTACTACGAACACCTTCTTCTCCACCAGCATCCCTGACGCGCAAAAAACCATCGCGTTCAGCGATACAGCAGTCAAGATTGGGCCCATTACAGTCAGGGATATCCCTTCGGTGCGCATACTGCCGATCATCGCGGATGCCCTCACCGAGTTGAGACCTCATGTCTACGAGGAGTACCCCAAGCTCTCCAAGGACCATCTCCTCTCGTTCTCGTCGGTCTCCAAGGATTCCCCGATCGCCCAAGACAGCGCTTGGCGACTCTTGGGCAACTTTTTCCGACCAGGCGACATCGTCATGGCCGAGACAGGTACTGCTGGCTACGGCGTTCGCCACCTCCCGCTGCCACGCGGCGCAAAGTTCTTTGGCCCCGTCACCTGGCTCTCCATCGGGTACATGCTCCCTGCAGCTCAGGGAGCAGCTCTCGCACAGCGAGAGCTTGCCTTGTCTACGGGTGCTCCACAGTCGAGGACGGTTCTCTTCATTGGCGATGGAAGCCTCCAAATGACGGTGCAAGAACTTTCAACTATGATACAGCATGACCTCGACGTTGTTGTATTTGTCATCAACAACGATGGATACACCATCGAGCGGTGCATTCACGGCCGCGGTCAGAAGTACAACGACGTAGCGAAGTGGAGGTACATGCACGCGCCGCGACTTTTTGGAGCCGCCGAGGATTCGTTCACTTCCACGGTTAAGAACAACGGTGAGCTTGAGGCGGTTTTGTTAGATTCAAGATTGTCAGAGGGTTCTGGTCTGCGGATGGTGGAGGTGATGATGGATAGAGAGGATGCCCCGGCTGGTCCGCTGATGCACCTGCTTCAGAGGCAGAGGGAAAAGCGGTGATGGTGAACGGCATGCCGAAGATAAATCTAGATCTGTTGAGAATTTTTAAAACATGGTCGCTTTCAAAGATGCTTCAATGTACTTGTTTCAGTACCCCTCGACCTTTGAACCTGATATGGCCTGACGTTTGTCGACAACCTTCAAGTTTCCGCGGGAAACTTCACGTCACTCCCAGGCGATCATCTACTTTCTGAACGGCCGTAATCACTCCTAGGTTGAACGCCGGACTATCCATGCCCCCTTGCGACATCATCCACTGAACTGTCTCATTGGCGTCCTATGTGACATGCTACGCTCTACATCTTGTCTGCACATCTGAACGAGCGCCTAATAGCGGCGCCCAGACGGCAGACGGCAATCGCCATGGCCTCCTCAGTTGCTGCCGCATATGTTGTCCGGAAGAACAGCTCTGTCGGGGCTGTCTCTGGCTCAGCTCGGAACCACGAACCGCGGGCGCAAAGAACGCCGTCGTCAATTGCCCCGAGAAATATCTCCTCCTCGATTTCGAGGATTGACTTTTGGGGGAAGTCTGGATGCTTGGTATGGTCGACCTTTAGCCAGAGCTACAACTATTAGTACCGAATGAGCATTGACAGAGCGGAAGACTCACAAACATGCCGGCGGCGGGCGGCGTCCAGGTGACAATATCACGAGGCAACACCTCATCGCAAGCCTTGAGCAGGGTGTTCCGCCTGGCCGTATAGCTAGTTCTCAAGTGGCGCAGCCACGCGACATACCCTTCGTGGCCCCAGGTCTCGTCCAGGAGCTTCCAGAGGACAATCTGGGACACACCACCGGGTCCCTGGTTCGAAACCTCGGCATGCCGCAGGAACCCTTGGATGACCTGCCGACTGGCTGTGATCCAACCCATTCTTGCCCCTGGCGTGAGTATCTTGGAGAACGAGTCCATGCGCATCACTCGCCCGTCGGTGTCGATGCTCAGATAGGATGGCACGAGCGACCCAAGGAAACTCTCTAGCGACTTTGTCGTGTGATCTGTTGGCGCATCCTGGGCGAATTCCTTTCCAAGGTACGGCTCCATCTGAAGAAAGTAGTACGGCTCATCTTCAAGCACAAAGACATTGTATCGTTGACAGACGGCGTACAAGTGGCGGCGACGTTCCAGGCTCTGCGTCGCACCGGTTGGGTTCTGCCCCGATGGCACAGTGTAGAGGACATGAGGCCGGCGACAGCCACGAGCCTCTGCATCCCAAGAGCTGAGCAGGTGGTCAAGTTCGCTTGGAATCATGCCCTCCTCGTCCATCTTCACGCCGAATACCCGAATGCCCTGGGGCTGGATTGCCTGGAGTGCCGAAGCGTAGGTGTATTCTTCCGTCACCACGGCGTCGCCCCGGCCACGGTCGCACAAAAGACGAATGGCTTGCTCCAGGGCTCCAGTACTTCCAATTGTTTGACACACCTGCCAGTCGGCGTATGGCGGGTTGAAGATGAGCTCGACGTGCTCGGTGAGGAAGCGCATCATCTGTGCGGAGCCGGTGGCCTGGTTGTAGTTGAGAGCAATCGAAAGATCGTACTCTGAAACGCCTTCGTGAGCGTCGTGCTTCCCAATTGTGACGGTCTGCATCGATTTCTCGGAGAAATCAGGAGGCATTGGCACTCGTAGGGCCACTTCGGAGAAGGGAAAATACTCGCTGGATGGAAGGCCGCCCCCAAGCGAGATGATGCCCTCCTTCTTGAGATAGCCTGCCGCTTTCTTCAAAACGCAGACTGTTCGAGACAGACTCTCAGGACTGAAGTAGTCTGCCCATGATTAGTCGAGG
The DNA here is from genome assembly GCA_020746995.1 of Plectosphaerella cucumerina. Lineage (NCBI taxonomy): Eukaryota > Fungi > Ascomycota > Sordariomycetes > Glomerellales > Plectosphaerellaceae > Plectosphaerella > Plectosphaerella cucumerina. Next base: position 5,012,168 of record JAGPXD010000004.1, on the reverse strand, counting down.
CTGCCAATTGGGGAAAGGTTGCAATTACTGGTGAAGTCTTGGGCATGAGGCAACCCCTCGGTCTTGTCCATTCGTCAGTTTGTTTCCATGATGCCGCCCGAGCTTGGATGCATACCGGTTGCTTGAACATGTCGCTGTTGGACACCGCGGCGACGCCAGCTACAAATTTGCCGGAAGCAGCCCGTCGTTGGCGGATCTTCTCGAACGCCGAGACGGACTCGTCTAATCTCTCGATCTGTGCTACGGATCCCATGCTGGTTTTGTGTTGGGTTCTGCACAATTGATCTTTCAGTTGCAGGGCATGAATTTTTGGGGACTAGGTCATGAGAAAAAGACGAAGAGAAACGGATGATGAATGTTTTGTGACGGTGCTTCCCCCTTCAGGCTCCTTTTGTTGGCCGGGTGTGTGAGGACGCGCAATGTCTCACATCGGAGTATGGTCGGCGAAGCTACCGGCGTAGTTATTCGCGTCGGAGTAGTGTCCCGTTATTACTCCGACACCGCTTGAGGTCTGTCTCACAGTACATCGGATGAAAGCAGATAGGATTAGGCACCTTTCGGCCGGCTTCGCCCCTGGCTTCACCGCAGGACTTCTGCGAGGTGAGTGTCGTCCGATTGGACAACTGGAGATGAATGGTGAACAGACAGTAGGTACGGCCCACTGAGACAAGGGGAGCACGATTCTCGGTGGAGCACGAGTGAGAGTCATCGCTTGAAAATACTGCATTTCGGAAACTCATTCTTATCATCTCTCCCTTTCATCGGTCTTATTCCATGTTTATAAATGCTGCGCATGATATCCCAGTGCTAGCAGGTCCTGTACGAGACTGCAGTAGAGCCATTGCCCGATCCAACCATAACGTCCTCAACAAAACAGTGCAGATGCTTGTTCACTTCTTCTGGCACCTCGAGCTGCATGAAGTGGCCCGCGTTCAGAGTTCTCACTCGAATATTCGTAGAGTGAGACAGCGTGTCGGCTAGTTGTGAGGACGAGATGGCAATCGGGTCTCTGTCTGCAACAATGATGAGGGTAGGCTGAGAGATGCTGGGGGACATGCTGCGTTCTGAGACTGTGTTAGAGATCGCAGGTTGGCTTTCGGCATTATCTTACCGGTTTCATCGGGGTTGCTAATGCCCCTCATGATGGCCTTGTACCACTTCAGCGGACCCGCGAAGCCTCCTTGAGCCTTCACTATTTGCTTCAACTGGTCCATATCAACACTGTTGATGTAGAGATCGGGAGCTTTCTTGTTCCCCTCAAGCCATTTTTGAAGTGCACCCGGCGGTGCGAACTCCGTAGGCCAGATGGACGTGTCGGGTGTGTATGCCAGTGTGTGAAACGAATCGAGCTGTAATTTTTATGAGCATTGAACAGGCAAAGATGGGCACGAATCCTGACGTGTTGATCCATCAGCTTGGCTGCGGTATCTTCGTTGAAGAATAGCCAGTACCCAAGTGACTGGTATCCAAGCATGTCCAGGGTGAACTTGTTGACAAATTCGACAGTCGGAGCGTCAAGTTGTGCTTGAGGCGGGAAATAGCCATTGTTCAGAAAGGCAACGGCAGAGAGGCGGGACGAGTGGTGGTTGATCAGACGGGACAGAAGTGGCGCGCCGCTGGCCGTGTGTTAGATGAACTCTGGCTATGATGAGTGTAGCCACTGGTTATAGGTACGTACAAGTCACGCCCTATCCCTATGACCTTTTCTACTTTCTCATATTCAAGAAGCTGGTCAAGGTCGGAGGCCATGCGCCTGAAGTTGAATGACAGGAGGTCGTCCGGGTTGTCGGAGCCGCCGTATCCAAGGAGATCCGGAGCAATGACGCCATAGCCCTGCCGGCGGAAGTAGTCGATCTGGAAATGCCAGTCGTATGAGGTTTCTGGGAATCCATGGAGAAATAAGAGGTGTGGTTTTCCGTCGTCGAAAGGCGAGGAGAAGACGTATCGGTATGTGGCTCCAGAAGGCAGCAGGGCCGACCCCACCAAGCTGGCATACGTAGTGTTGACAATGTCAGACTGTATAAATTAGTCCGGAGTCTTATGAGTAACAACGAGAACCTACAATGTTGGCCTGATGGCTGAATCCTGAAGCCTAGAAGTGATCTGTCAGGATGTTTGTAGTCTTCTGACACCATTGTTAACGTTTACCTTATTACTCATGGCTCCTGTGACTGATTGCCTCCAATTAAACAGGAGGAAGTTAAACCGGCAACGGGTCCTCTCAAGAAACAGTCAAAGTGTAAAATATGTTTATTTCAATTAACAGGACATGTACCGTGACTCGCTGCAGGCTCAATTGACAAACATGGTTTCTAATCAGCTGGAGAATTGTCAAAGTCGGCCGAAGTTCGGTCGGTTGATTTCAAACCTCATACAGCTCATACTCTTTAATCTGAAGGCTGGGAGCATGTTGCGCTATCAACGTAGCGCTGAAAGTCGGAGACTGTGCGATCTACGTGGCGGTTCTTATGAAGACGGCGGGATTACTTGCCCTGAACTTAGTATTACCGAGCGCAAGCTGTAAATGACTCGGTTTCAAGTGGTCTTGGGCCTGTTGGCTTTACCATGGTCTCGTGTGGCTCACTAACTAAAGGTGACTCGTGCGGCATCGTCTTATCAAGCGTTTCGGGAACCTTACGTACGGCCTCCTTTACTATGCATAGATCCCGAATTCCCTTCTTTCAATTGTCAGATCTGGCAAAACACATTACAATGTGAATAAGGTACATAAAGATGACTTTCCGCGTTAATGAAATTGACTGAAGCAGCCCAAACAGCACCTTCACTTCAAAGGTCTTTCTCCGCTCCTACTTTCGCAGCTCAACGCAATGGCTTAGGAGCTTCTTGTTGTAGATTATCTCTCCGGACTTTCCGGCTTATATTCTATTGCTAACTACTGATCGGCGAATAGATTACTGGCGTTTCGGGGCACGTCGGCTTCCGCGTGCTCGTGGAGGTACTGCAAAGAGGATATCGTGCTCGCGCTGTGACACGCACCGCTATGCAGGCCGAGAAAATCAATGCTGCAATCTCAGTCCAGCCTTACCATAAGCAGCTGGAGTTCGTCACGGTACCAGACCTGGCTTTGAATGGAGCCTTTGATGGTGTTCTCGATGGCGCGGACGGCCTCGTCCACGTTGCCTCGCCTCTCCCCTCGGCACAGGTAGACTCCCTCACAGTCACAGAAATCACCCCAGGAGCTAATCTCAGGCTACAGACACAGGATTTCAAGCGCGATCTGATCGATCCTGCTGTTAATATGACACTCGAATTCTTGAAGGCGGCCAAAAAAGTCCCATCCGTTCGACGCATCGTGATCACGTCCTCCATTGGCGCACTCCTGAAATGGGATTACATCATCTCGAATGACACGAGCAAGGTCTTTACTTGTAGGTTATTCTCACTCATCCAATGAGTCGTACTCACATTTCCAAGCCAAGGACACGTACACCCCAATAAGCCTGGAGGGGCTATTTGCTAATATTATCGACGTATACGGAACCTCCAAGGCGGCAGCGCTCGCTGCCACCGAACGTTTTGTACAAGAGGAGAAGCCAACCTGGGACGTGGTGAAAATCATGCCCAGTCTGGTGGTTGGTCGTAACGAGCTCAATGATGGACCCGAGCAGGTGGCTTCCGGCGGTAACGCCACACCTATGGGCGTTCTCCTTGAGACCAAGAACGATATCCCAACCCTCGTTGTTTCTGTGCAAGTTGACGACGTTGCCAGAGCCCACATTGACGCACTTCGTCCGAGCATTCCCGGAAACCGTAACTACATCTTCTCAGTGGACACGACCTGGGATGATGCCGAAGACATTGCCCGGCGCCACTTTGATGAAGCAGTTCAGAAAGGGGTTGTGCCTCTTGCAGGCTCACAGCCTTCTCGACCACTGCACTTTGATACCTCGGAGACAGAGGTAACCTTTGGGTGGAGACTCAATAGCTTCGAGGAGCAGATCAAAAGCGTGGCTGGACATTATGTAGACCTTGTGGCTGCACAATAGCGGAAAGGCTGGTTTTCTTTGGTGTAGAATAAACCGGAATAGTTCTGTAAAGTCGAGCCAGAGAGATTATGACTTTGTGCTTGAAAGGCTATGGCAGTGTGGCTTTGGGCTCAGGGAGCGACAGCCGGCTGGTGTAGTTGCAGTTGCAGCATCTGTACATCAAATTTCAAACATGCTTCTAGACAAAAGCCAGGGCCATCAGACTCCTATTGCCTAATGTGTCCCCGGACAAAGTTCCTGCCAGCATCTCACGCCCCGAATACTGCCATACCCTGCACCCTGTTTGTTGCTCCGAGACCTGCAAGGTCCAGGACCTGAACCTGCTTCTTCGCCACGGCATCGACAACAACCACTGCTGATTGGGTCGCATTGTTGCCAGGACTCAAAACGTACAGCATACCACCCAGAGCTTTCAGATCGATCATGCCAGAGTGGCCATTGGCGCTAAGGTCGATGGTGCTGATGATGGAGGCGTCGATGGTAGACATTTCCACGAGGCGATTCACCGCGACGTCGGTCACAAATGCGGTCTTGGTTTTAGCCGAGACTGCCGCCCAACAAGTTGCGCCCTGGCCATCAACCGTGCCGCGACCTTTAGTGGTGGCACTCATATCGGCGCCGATGGAGAGAACAGCAGCGCCGAAAGATGCATCCGTGACGAAGAGATCTTGAGATCCCGGGATGGTAGCAGATCCGAAGAGGACTTGAGTTCCAGCCGGAGAGGATGCTGTTCCTTTGTCGCTGACGGAAGACCGGCGGCTGGTGTCACAGCCGCTCGACATGACTGGAAAAGCAGCCAAAAAGCCAGTGTTGTTCTTTGTAGGGTCGCCCTTGACGGTTGCGAAGAGGGTGCGCTCATCTTCGGAAAAGAACACCTGGGAAAGGGTGTTGGTCGGTCCGACTGGCGGTGTGCTTTGCCCAAGGGCGAAGGGGCGAAGGGCATCCATGGCACCGATGCCGCCAGACGAGGCGAATGGGGCGCAAGACACACCAGCAACAGCACCACTGGCTCCCACGCATACAATCTGGCTCTTCATGGAGGCCGCGACGGTGTTGGGGAATTCGCCGGGTACCTTGACCGGGTTTCCAACTATAGCCAGCTTCGTCGGGTCGGTCTTGTCGATGGAGAACATGGAGACCGTGTTCGAACCGGCGTTTACTGCGAAGAGGGTCTGAGAAAAAGGTTTGGGTCAGATTTTCAGCGTATAGTAGACGTGGCACGAGTACTCACATTGCCCACCACTGTCAGGGATGACTGTGAGACAAGAGGGTCGGCGCCCGCGGGCTGGTTTGTCGAGCCGTCGATGCTGACTGCGCCAGCTCCGCCAGTGGCGACCTTTGATCCCGCCGAAAGCATGCCCTTCTCGTCAACGGCAAGAGAGATCACCATGTTGGTCTCTTCGTTCGTGATGACGTAGGCAGCCCTGCCCGCCACAGGAGCAGCTTGACATGCCCTAGCGGGGTGTGCGAACCCTGGCTGAACCAGCAGCAGGCAGCATACAAGAGAGACGGGGGAGTAGAAGAACATGTTGAGGGTTTGAAAAGGGATGAAATGGTGAAAGACCTGCCCCGGGCAATGATGTTTCCTGGATTGAATGGGAGATGCGGCGAAGTTGGTGTCCGTGGCTGATGTTGGTCGTGCAAGACAGAATCGAACAGATAGAAGGGCTGCCGTTTTATATATTCTGCCATGAATTGACTGGGCTTTCATTATTCCCAATCTCCGCCTTGCGGCCAGCCACCGAGGAAGTGGAAAGGTCTGATAGAATCATCAAGACTTCCGAATTAGGAAATCATTGAGGAGTGTAATCATGACTTCCTAATTCGTCCAGTCTCAGCTGACTGTAGGAGCGAGCCCCTGTGTCGATCGCTCCCTCGGTAAGCGCCATGCGCTCAGCGAGTCAGCGCCCCTAGGGGTCGACCTGGTGCAACGGGGCAATCGTCTCATGTTGTGCCGATCATCCGATGAGCAAACTGAAAGGCACAAACACAGACATGTGCCGCACATCCGAAACACCACCAGGGGAGCAGCCGCGTGTGCTGACCTCCTTACTTGACAAGTACAGACGACAGCCTCTGGACGCCCTCCTCGATCCCATTCCAAGCGTTCGGTCGACAAACTCAACAACTACACCTTCCCAGATTCACACCTATGCAATGTCGCCTCAAGGGTCCATCTTTCGCATTTTCAATCCGGCGTCGCAGTCGAAAGAAGAAGCCGTCCAAAAAAGGCAAGAACAGCTTCGTCGAGCCCAACGGTCGGTTCATTCCTCATATCCTAGGTGGCCGGCTTGGATGGCGACATCATCTCCACACGTCAACTAACACTGCCAGGGTTTATCGGCAGCGCAAGACAAGATACGTCAAGAATCTTGAAGCAGAGATCGCATACTCTCGGGAGCGCGAGTGCCGTTGGTTGGCCGAGAAATCAGCCCTCGAGGATGAGGTGCGTGGACTGCTGCGGCTCCTGGACCAACATGGCATAGCAACTCCGAGCGCTGCGTCGCTGGCAGGCGGCAGCCCGAGACAACTACTTACGTCGCCCCTGTCCTCAAACACATACTTCTCCCAAGATGAGCATCCTGAATGGCCACGGGCATCGTCTCTGCCGTTGTCGTCTTTTGACTTTCAGTCTCCACCAGAGACGGCAACGTCTCCGAGAGTATGCGAGATGGACCATTCCATACTGGGCATGGAGTTTGTGCTCAAGTATGTACCCCATGAAATTCACGTTTCGTTTACTACAGCTGCTGATTATTGGGCCCTCTGCGGTAGAATTGAAGAGCCTTGCCTTGATCATGTTCATGGCGATCCGACCAAACCAGATGAGCCTTCGGGGCACGCCTTGACTGCCACGGCCCAAATTCTGTCTATTTCCTCATCTCCTCCGCCAAAGAGATGCTCGCTACTTCCTGTACAAGATCTTCCTGCTAGTATCTTGGACCGCATGCTCGCCTTGGCTCCGGAAGTCGCCACTGATGACGGCATTACGCCGGTACAGGCTTGGGACATCCTGCGGCGGAAGTCTTCACTCGAGAACTTCACACGCAACAGTCTTATGGTCTTGGCTGAAAAACTGCGCAACAGTGCAAAATGCCACGGGTACGTCTTCGTTTCTCCGGGCCCTCGCAAGATCGATACTGACTGGCCGCTTGTAGATTTGGTGCAGTTTTAGACTTTGGTGTGTTCAATCAGGTGGTGGGCGGAGTGGTCTAGGTTTCCGTTGCGCCGTCGGCTTTTCGTCTATTCCCTAGGCAATTCAAGACTGATACAACTGGCGTTATTTATCATTCCTTTGCTCAATGCTCGCTCCATGTTGAGAGCCACATCAAACACGACATCAGGTTTTTTTCCTTTGCAGAGGAAAAATGACTCAACTCTCCAGAACAACCCAGCAAACTTGTCATCAAGCACCTTCAACTTCCACATACCTCGTGATTCCTTCATCACGGTGTCTCCTTCGACTTGTCTCGGCCTCCCGTTCTCCGCTTCGTTGCCCACCAAGCCGTCAGCCCAGTGATGGATAGGAGAAGCGGAACGCCACGCTTTATATCACCCTGGCGGGTGCCCGTAGGGACTTCAGGGTGACTTAACATAAAGTAACGCAGTCACACACCGGCACCGTCTAAGCGATTCGTACCTCGCCACAGTCCGGTATTCATGGCATCTATCAGCTCTAGGCTTATTACTAGGGCCCCAAAGTAGAGGCTATCACAAGCTATCGTATGTCCGGGCCCTAGCCTCGACTCCTAAGCCTAGCGTCGAAGCATTCTTCTACCTAAGCCTTATCTGCTATAGGAACTATTTCCTTTCTCCCACCTTACCTACTAAGATAGACAAGCTCCTAGACGTTATTACTCGAGCTTAGCTTGACGGCTACGTACTCGATTAGTATTCTTCGAGAGACGCTACTAGAGGATAAGGAAAATAAATCCTTACGGTTGAAAAGCGCTAGGATAAGGCCCTTAATCTCTACGTGACATATATCCTTCCTAAAGTAACGTTTAATAAAATATGTCACTGATTTCTCAAGCTGAAGTTGGTCTTTACAACACAGAAACAGTTTCACATGAATTTATCCATCATCTCCAGGCTCCATTTCCACAACGTTACCATTAGCTTCTCGTTACCAGCAGCATCAGAGAGCTTGGTATCAGTCGCGTCCCAACTATAACCGTACCAGAACTTCCCTGATAGTGGACCCACGTCGAAATACCTGCCCCTCAGTCTCTGCGACTTAATTTTCGCGTCGGTCGCGAGGAGAAGAGTGGTGCGGGCGCCGTCCTGGACCGAAATGCCGGTCAATCGTACGGCCGCCGAGGAGAAAAGTGCCATCCACGGCGGGATTGCGGCGGAGTCGCTGGAGACAGATGTTCCCACAGTGCCTGGAATTTCGCAATAGTCAGCGAGCGGAAGATGTAACGCAGTGAAGGTGGTTGACCTGGATTGAGGCAGTTGACAAAGACATTACTATGACCTGTTTCCTGGAAATGTTTATCTAGGGCTCGGGCGAAGAGAATGTTTGCGAGTTTGGATCGAGCATATCTGATTTCAGTGTTAATATTTGCGGTACACTTTTCGAGTCAACAATAGATACCGTTGAAAGCTTGCTTGAACATCAGCCATTGACCGGAGCCTGTCTGGACCTTCAACTCCCAGGCCATCAAAATCAATGATGCTACCTGGTATAGGTTTGTACATTGCGTGAGCGTGAGATGCGACAACGACGATCCTAGCATCGCCAACGTTTTTGGAGGTTTCTTTAATGAGATCCTACATTGCCATTGTCAACGCGAACCACGAAAATGACAGGATTGTAGGTCAGGCACGTACCAAGAGGCTGTAGATGAATACAAAATGCCCGAGGTGCTGTAGTTGACAAGTATTAGTCTCAGTCTATACGGTTAGGAGGCTGTATTCTCTCACGTTAGTCTGTACCCAGGTTAGCACAACGTTCCAGACATATTGAAGCGGATCACTTACACCCAGCTGGATTTCCAGCCCGTCAGTCGTTAATGTCTGAGGCTATGAAGTGTCAAAAGGGGTCAAAATCTTGAAACTGCAAATGTGACCTTGAACCTACCATTACAGACAGCGCTGCGTTTGCAATCACGACGTCTAATCTTGTCTCGAGTTGCTCAAGTTGCTTGGCCGCGCGAATACAACTCTTTACATCCGATAAATCCAGTTCAAGGAACCTCAGAGTGGTTTTGTTGATGTCCGGGATCGACAGGTCTTCCAATAACTTTCGAAATTTCGTCATGGATCGTGAAGCCACGTAGACCCGAGCATTTCGTTGTAAAAGTTGCGTCACCGTTTCTTTGCCGATTCCAGTCGCGCCGCTGAAGTCCCACAACCGTTAGCCCAGTCCAGTGCAAGCGATTAGAAAACAAATTGTACTCGCCCTGTCACGACGATGACTCTCCCTGACAGGTCAGGGATGTCCTCGGACGAGAAACATTTTCTGAATGGCTCCATCTTGCAGGTCTGGTAATGTGAAGAGCGTCAATACTACGCTCGGCCCAGCTAACTTTGATGGGAGAAAGGGTGGGAGACATGGTAATTATACCCAGCTCACGGCGTTGACACAATCAGAAATCAGGGTCATCTACTACTAGACGGGGTACGGGGATTATTCCGGACCCGGTCGGATATAAGCGGGTGTAGGGTTGGTTCCTAGCGCCCTTGAGTTTGGCACAATCGCAAAGTTAGACCCCCTACCAAGCGGAGCACTGGAATGTTACCGGACCCGGTCGGATATAAGCAAAGCGGTCGTGGATACTCCGGTGCTTCTGTCAGAAGTAGGCCCAACTTGGTTCGTGGCTTGGGCTCTCAGTGTCGTGGCTTCGCGCCCTGAGTCCACGAAGTATCTCCCTGCTAGCGGCGGAAGCGGCTGCCATAGTTGGGCGTAACGCTCGGCATACTAGACTACAGGAAGGCAGCGCCCGCGGGCTCCTGTAGGCCTCTATCTCGTCGCGCGTGTAGTCGAGCGCGACCTCTTGGATAAGTTATAAAATTGATAGACTAATTGCCTGGGTCTCTACTAGTCTCCATTTCCGCTTCTCCCTCGCTGCCCCGATCTCCTCGGCAGCCATGGTCATTCCTCACGCCCACCAGTTCTGGACACTGAATTGGGCCGATTGGGTTGCTGGGCCGCTTGGGTTCTCCAGGTCAAAAGGGTTTCCTTGCCGTGCAGTGTGAAGATGTGATTTCCAATGTCTGTCACCATGACTCGAGTATCGCTTTCGGCAACATTATACCTCTCGGACTCTACTATCTCCTTGATCACATCGTCTGGATAGAACTTGACGTAGTTCTCGGTGGTATCTACAGAATACAAATGGTTAGAAGGTCGAAGAATATACCACGTGAGGACGACCTCGTCTTTCGGCGAAGGCGTCGTCCAGTTGACATAGTAAGTCTCGTCGCACCGAAGCATCCCATAGGCATCAGGCCTACTTTCGGAGAGCAGCTTGACGTTCTTAGGGTACTGGCAGGAATCTGGGTTGCACCAGCGAAATGTGGTGAGGCAGATTCCTGCAGAAGAATCGCAGTCGTTGCTGGCATAGCCATGGCCATGGCCAACAAGCGATAACAACCCCAATGTCACCGACGCCGCTGTCGCCTTTGGAGTCGCAATCATAGTGTTTGGGCCCTGGGACAGCAAGGTGATGTCGTTGCATCAAGGAAAAGTTGAGCAGCCTGACTTGAGGACAGGTTCACAGCTGGTCAGGGCGAGCGGCATGGCGGTCAATTTGACCGCAGAATAAGGCCGTGGGTGCGACGACTGAAAGACGCCTCGTGACGGTGAGACGAGAGTCCAGGCCTCGAAAGGAGACAGGGGTGTGCAAGCATGCGCCCTTGGAATGGTCACGAATGTTAGCTGGTACTCTCGATGTTGGGCAGAGATGATCTGGGGAGTCTGAGGAAGGAAACAAGTCCAGTGGGACTCTGAGCCCGGAGAGTGTTATGTTTTCCCCTACTGCGCTGTTTCATGTCTGTTCTTCGTGCGGCTGGTCAATGAAGCGAAAATGGTGGTTTGTTCATCTGCCTCCGAACAGACGCCGAATTAAATGCCTCCGACATCTAACAGATCGTCGGCCTGATTGACTGGCTCCTGGAGGTCTTTGGTGGTGGTGTCGCGTGCTTCACAATTGGCCACCTCACCTCCCACGACATCGTCTCATCTCGTGCGGAGAATCTCCGGCCAAGCCACAACCGCTTACTAAGAAGGCAATCTCCCGTCGGCCTCGGGGTTCGTTCATGCACCCGCCTCAACCATTTAACCAATGTTAGCAGGATACCTCGATGCGGGGCCCACCCCGCGTCGTCGGCCGGTGAACAATGCCATGGTTCGACGGGTGCAAATGCCGGGCGAGGTCTCGGTCTTTGCGGTCGAGGTGGCAAGCGCATTAGAGTGCATTTGACGTTTTGGCCCGAGTCCGCGCGTCGGGGTGGTGGTAAATCCGAGTCGGTGGCCAAATGCCATCGAACGACCGGGTCGCCCAGATCCCGGGCCCCACCTTAACAGGCGGCTTCAGGGGTAAATCGCAACTTCCCAGCAACCGAAGCCGCTGCCGCCCGGGGGGGTGGAAAATTCCTCGAGTCCCAACTGTCGCAGCGCCTCCGTCCCTCCTTCAATTGAAAAAACATCACCAGTTTGGACTTGCCCACCCGCACGCCTCGGAACAGCGCATCGTCGACAGCATCCCGCACAGCTCAAGATGGACGTCGCAATCGAGATCCTCGACCCCCTGGTCTTCGACAAGGCCTACGCCTACTTTGTGCCTGCGGTCGCAGCCCCCAACGCCACGCATGGCACCCACTCTGATACCGCGTCGCTTCCCGGGTTCTACGGCTCCGCGTGGCCACGCGACAGCATCGCCCGCCAGGTTGTGTCCATCATGGCCATTACGCAGATCGGCGCCATGCTGCTGTACTTCATCTTCAGCGCCCTTTCGTACTACTTCATCTTCGATCGCCGCCTGGAGTACCACCCGCGCTTCCTCAAGAACCAGGTGCGCAAGGAGATCGCCTCCTCCATGACGGCCGTTCCCCTCATGAACGTCCTGACGGCCCCCTGGTTCCTGGCCGAGGTCCGCGGCAAGTCTCTGTTGTACGAGAAGGTCAGCGACTACGGCTGGGCCTGGCTGGTCGTGTCGACTGTCCTGTTCATGGTCTGGAACGACTTCTTCATCTACTGGATTCACCGCCTTGAGCACCACCCCAGTGTTTACAAGCACATCCACAAGCCCCACCACAAATGGATCAGTAAGTTCTCATCTCATCTCACCCACGCCACACCACACCACACCACACACATGAGCTGACAACGAACAAAAGTGCCCACCCCTTGGGCTGCCCTGGCCTTTCACCCGCTCGACGGCTACGTGCAGTCGCTGCCGTACCAGTGAGTAGACTGATCCTCGGTCGACGAGTCGCCCTCTAACCTCTCGCGCAGTGTCTTTGTCTTCGTCTGCCCCGTGCAGAAGTACCTGTACATCGGCCTCTTCGTTGTCGTCCAGCTCTGGACAATCTTCATCCACGATGGCGACATGATCTCCGGCCACTGGCTCGAGAAGTACATCAACAGCCCCGCACACCACACCCTTCACCACCTGTACTTCAACGTCAACTACGGCCAGTACTTCACCTGGGCCGATGCCTACTTCGACTCTCACCGCGCCCCTCGCCCCGAGTTGGACCCCCTGCACGACGCGCTCAAGGTCATGCGCGCCAAGGGTCTCGTCGACGAAGACGGCAACCCCATCCCCCAGGACAAGAGGAAGAAGCAGCAGTGAAGCTCCCCGTCTTTCCCTTGGCGGCAAGCCATCCTCGCGAGAGGGTGGCCTAACGACGTATGGCAGCATGGACCGGGCGCTCAAGCACTGGATGCTTGAACGGGGTCGACGCATGGCGTTTGCTTTTTTCAAAGACTTGCATTGATAGACACTTACATATTTTAATAGCCAGCGAGCAAGGCATGGGGTTGGAGTCCTGATTTGGGCTGCAGATAGGCATGCACCGGTATGGTGTGGCATTCCCCGGATAATTCTAATACTTTTTGCACCGAGGAGCGGTATGGGGCTCGTTCAAATGAGTTTGTCGACGCAGGGGAGGTTGCCGAGGATGGCCACTCTCTGCAGTGGCGACGGTTTTTCCAGTTCGTCCCGCGTAATGACAGGAGCGCGATTGGCTCGGCCTCGTGCATCAAGGGTCGCGCCGGCGGCCGGTGGGTCGAAAGGCCGCCGACGGGCCCCTATCTCGCCCGCTCGATGCGGACCTTGATGCCCATAGCCGCTTTTTTTTTTCAACAACCCCCTCGTTGAGCGACTCCAGAGCAGTGAGTCTGAGCAAGCAACATGGGTCGCACGATGGCGATGAAGTCCAGAGGTGTGTCAGAGCAGCATCACGGGACAATTGCCCTCAGGCTGTGGCTGACAAGCTTCCCCGACAGCAACCGACTTCTTCTGGGGCAACACCACCGAGGAGGAGAAGAAGTTGATTCGCAAAATTGGTTCGCCAACATGGGGACGCGAAACTTCAGCGCCGGTAGCTGACTGAATCACAGATTTCTTCATCCTGGTACAGGCCCTCTTGGCACTCGATCATGAGAACTGTGGCTAACGGCGAGCTCAAGACATTTTGCTGCTTCAGCTTCTTCTTCAATCATCTTGGTTCGTCAGGCTTAGTCTCAGCCGAGCTCCACAAGAAAGCTTCTGACAGCGGGCACAGACAGAGCAGCATTTGCCAATGCATATGTACACGAATTCCTCCATGCTCCATTCTACCGGCACCCAAACTTACCCCGCGTGCGCAGGTCGCCGGTCTCAGAGAAGAGCTGAACCTGGTGGGCAACCAGTACAATGTTCTTCTTTCGATGGCTTCTGCGGGGTATGTACGCATGCATTTCTATCGAGAAGTACGTGCTCACATCTTTCTGCAGCATGCTGGTCGGCCAGATCCCCAGCAGCATCATGATCCAAAAAGTCAGACCCCGCATCTGGCTACCCGCCATGATCGTGACGTGGGCGGGCTTCACCATGGCCAGTGCCGCCTGCAAGACTTTCGAGCAGCTTGCCGTTGTGCGGTTTTTCATGGGCCTTGCGGAAGCCAGCACGTACGCTGGCTCCATTTACATCATGGGTTCTTGGTAGTGAGTATCACAGATCCGCTCCTCGCGAAGCTCTTTTCTGACAGTCGCACAGCAAGACCAATGAGCTCGCCAAGCGTACGGCAATGTTTACTGTTGCCGGACAAGTTGGGAAGATGTTCGCCGGTGCCATGATGGCGGCCATCCATCGGTCCATGAACGGCTATGCTGGCCTTCAGGGCTGGCAGTGGGTTTTCCTGATTGACGGAATCATCACTCTGCCGACTGCTGTCTTTGGGTACTTCTACTTCCCCGACATTCCGGAGATCACCGACGCGCCTTACTTGAGCAAGGAGGAACGCCAGCTTGCGCTCGACCGCTTGCCGCCCAAGGGTGTCGACAGCCACAATATCCAACCCTGGAGTCTGATGAAGCGGGTGCTTGGCAAGCCAATATTGTGAGTTGTCGCCGCGTCCCCCGGACGGTTCCCAAATCCCCTGACCGAACCCAGCTACGTCTGCTGTGTCTTCTCGGCACTCTCATCGGCAATGCAGGCATACATCGTTCAGGGCCTCATGCTTCTCTACCTGAAAGCTCACCAGGCCGACACGGGCTTCACGCAATCACAGATTAACACTTATCCCATCCCTACTCACGCGATCGGCATCGTGGCCGAATTCGGGGCGTCAATCGCCATTGACCGGTATAACCGGCGCCTGAGCCTTGGATACTTCTTCTGCGCCATCCAGATTGCTTGTTCGGTTGTGTTGCTCGTACCGAACATGTCCATGGGCGGCCACCTGACTGCCCTGTACATGTCCTCCACCTCATACGGCATCAACCCGCTTCTTTACAGTTGGTCCAACATCATCGCGGCGCGGACCGCTGACGACGCCGCCAGGAGCGTCATTCTTGCCTCCATGGCAGCCAGCGATGGGTTGCTTTGGACTTTCTGGGGCATTGTCTTCTATCCCGCCAGCGACGCACCTTACTGGCGCAAGGGATACATCACTCTGCTGTGCGTCTGCGCTGTGTTGTGCTGTTGGCTGTTTGTGGTCCGCTGGGTAAGTGACGATGTCGCAGCTGTCTGCAGCATCAAGTCTCACTGGTCTAACGTTGTCAAGGTCGATCGTCATACTGCCAAGAAACACCCGGCGACCACTCCACTGCTTTCCGCCGCCCCAGCCCCAACCGCCTCCTCCTCGGCCCTCGACACAAACGAGAAGAAGATTTGAGTCGGATTTGTGGCCTGAGAATGGCTTCCTCACTTATACAGAAGGGTCTGCATGAACATAAATCAATGGGAAAGGTTGACCAGCAACCACAACGAGTTTACTCAGTCAAAGACGTGGGCTGCCTCGACAGGTTGGCATACACATATTTCAATCTTCTGACCTGTTTGAAGCACGATTCACTGGAACTCTGCATCAGGAAGAGACAAACTTCATCAAGGTTGGGAACCCTCGAAGTGATCACGCCATCCATTCGTCCTAGGCCACAGCTGGTCAACAGGCCTGGCAAACCGGCGTCGTCAAGGCCTTTGCCGCAGCATTCAAATGCTGGCTCAGCTTGCTCGTTCCGCCACACTTGCATTTGACACTCTGCACGAACGTTTGCGTGTTCAGTTTGGCTCCCTCCCAGTTGGTGTGGGTGTTGTCGTTGGGGAAATATGTCTTGGCCTTTGTCGGACCGAACGACTGGAAGAGGACGGTAGAGTAACGTGTGTGTTCGAGGTACTCGATACCCGCCGCCTTTGCTACCTGTTGGGCATAGGTCGCGAATGGCCAATCAGTCCTGAGAGTGTTGCCGTTCCAGTAGTTTCTGTTAACCATGCCGGAGATGATGGGAGTGGCGTCTTTGGCCCGGACGTCGGCAATCATCTTTCGCAGATACCATCCAAAGGTGTGGACAGTCTCCTTGGCCCCGGAAGTGGTTGTCACTACCTTCGTCTCCTCGCCCGTACCGGTCAGCGCAGCACGGTCAGCGGCTGTTGTTCCTGCAGCTGTTGGGTCGCCATCGTCATTGTGGCCCATCTCTATGAGCACAAAGTCGCCACTGACGGTTGATGCCAAAAGCGAAGACCATAGCCCCTCGTTGATAAAACTGCGAGTTGAATGACCGTTCTTGGCCAGGTTGCGAACATCCAAGTTCGTGTAAGAACTGAGATAGTAACCCCACCTGGGAGCAAGGTCAGCACCTGTTCGCGACGGGAGGCTGTGGGATGCTTGCCCTTGCAGAGCATTTCCGGCAACATAGTTGGCCGTCGTACTGTCCGAGCAGATCAGCAGCTTCTGTGTCGCCCGCGACTCAATGTCTAGCGGTGCTGCCAGGGCTGGGTTGAGAACGACAGCCGCAAAGGTGAAGATGGCCGAGAGACGCATTGCGAATGAGCTGGAGAAAGATTGCTATGATGCATCAGTTTTCGATTGGGAGTGAAGAATGCACATCTAGCTTCTTATATTTTGACGTCTTCGTGTCTGATCCAGGAAGAATCCCTCAGTGGTGCTATTGCTACGAGGACCTGGGTGGCCGAACCTCAGAGACCGGGAAAGACGGCATCAATCTCGACGCCGTGACGAGGCACTGTGGAGTGACTGTGAACCACATTCGTCACACAATTTCACTGCAGACAGCTACTTCATACTACTGACATCCGCTCACCCGGCATAATAGTCATGAGTGTGCTGGCTTCACCCAAAATTCCCACGTATGATTGTTGTTGTCTAAGCATATACTACTGCATGAATCCCTCCCGGGATTAGCGGATCGCACTTCAACGTAACAGTAATCATTCTTCGCCTGCACGGCACGTTGATTCTCCGCGGCAATTCCGTGCCGTACGAGGCGTTTACGAGGCGTTCGAGTCGGTCAAAGTTTCCAGTAAATTATCCGGGGTAATTCATCCGCCAACGACGACTGCATGGCGCCGACTTCCCACCACGTGAGGCTACCCCGCGATCGACAATGCAACCCTGGTCATGCAGGCAGGAGCCGAGGAGGTGACGAGGACAGTTGGTGGACAAAATACGGGCTCAACTACCGATGCAGGGCGTTCAGCTGGGCTAACTCAAAAGACGGCGATTCTCTGAACGCTATGCCAGGTTTCAATTGTGATCGAAGAGACAGTTTCCATCATCCGGTGCATTCTTTCAGCCTGCTCATGCCACGATGAGGTCGGTCTCCTTCTTGATCACTTTGTTTGCTGCGGTTCATGCTGCTAGCAGAACCTCAGCGCCCTCTGGGTGCATTACCGTGACGAAGTCTCCCGGTAGTGGACAGTACGGTACCATACAAGCCGCAGTCAATTCTCTCTCAACCACTTCTTCCGGAAAGCAGTGCATCTTCATCAACCAAGGCACTTACAACGAGCAAGTCCTTGTATCTAGTCGCGCCGCCCAGCTCACCATCTATGGGTACAGCACAGACACGAGCAGCTACACCGGGAACAAGGTCACCATCTCCGCGAACAAGAGCCAGAAGGATGGGCTCAACAACGACCAAACGGGCACCCTGCGTGTCAAAGCTACCAACTTCAAATTGTACAACGTCAATGTTGCCAACACGTATGGCAAGGGAAGCCAAGCCATAGCTCTGAGCGCGTACGCAGACAGTGGCTACTACGGCTGCGCTTTTACTGGTTTTCAGGACACACTCCTCAGCAATGTCGGATATCAGCTGTACTCTCGCTGCCTGATCCAAGGCGCCACGGACTTCATTTTTGGCCAGCAGGCCTCAGCCTGGTTTGAGCGATGCGACATCCGCGTCCTCGCTGCATCCCAAGGGTGGATCACCGGTAAGTGCCATGAAGAATAACGATCTACCCAGTGCTGATGATTACGACAACAGCCAACGGACGTGATTCTTCGTCAAACCCATCGTACTACGTTTTCAACAGTTGCGATATCGCTGCTGCCGCTGGCAATTCCGTCCCAAACGGCGCCTTCTACCTTGGCCGTCCTTGGGGCCAGTACGCCCGCGTCGCGTTCCAAAAAACCACAATGTCAGCCGTCATCAATGCAGCGGGGTGGTCAGTCTGGAACAAAGACGACACAAGAACGGCTCATGTTTCCTATGGCGAGTATCAGAACAAGGGCGCCGGGGCTTCTGGCACTCGGGCTTTTTCTCAGAGCCTCTCGTCACCGGTGTCAATCTCCACCATCTTGACCAGCAGCTATGCCAGCAAGGCCTACTACGACGCTTCGTACATGTAGCCAAGTCGATTGATCTCCTTTGTTACTAGGACTTCGGGGTACTTCATAGGTTGGCAAAGGCATAACTACATTCTACTTTGCTGCCAGTATTGATGCAATTTGCACGGGTGAAACCGCACGATGCTCAATAGGCTCCTTCAGCTTTTGTTCTTGTACTTCGCCGAGTGCCCAAAACTCATCATGGGTCGCAGTGCCGAGTACCTACTGTACCTATCTGATGTACTTATGTTGCAGGATGGGGCACCGGAACTCAGAGTTTGATGACAACCTTTCCCGTATGCTGTCCCGAGTACAGATAGTCAAAGGCTTCCCTAGAGTCCTCGAAAGAAAATACCCGGCCTATGATAGGCGCCAAGTTCACCTTCTTCTCCTCAATGAACTTGTTCATCCGCTGGTAATCGGCTTTGGAGCCTACAGCGATGCCCCTGCGCCAATGTCAGCATTGCACTTTTTTCTGAGGGCGGACCAGTCGCTCACTGAATCTTTGCAGACTTTCCGAGCAGAGCCATGATGGCGCCGGGATCCCAATTTCCACTGAGCCCGTCAAGGAACCCAATAAGAGAGACTGTGCCCCCTCTCGCACGAAGGAACTCAATGTCGTCCGGAATGGAGCCGGGCCCGGTGTTGTTGACGACAAAGTCAACACCTTTGCCGTCGGTGATGTCCAAGATGGCATCCTTTTGGCTTTTGGTGGTCTTGTAGTTGATTCCATGGACATCTGGGCCGAGTTTCTTCACCGCCTCGAGCTTCTCGTCGGACGACGAAGTGATGATCGCCTTGGTGCCGTTGGCAATACAGAGCGCGAGGGCAAAAAGACTGACTCCTCCTGTGCCTGGGTTCTTGATTCAGCACTTGTCCAATTACCAAACTGAGTAGAGGCTCACCTTGTAGTAAAACAGATGCGTCTTTGCGTTCCGTCGCGAGCCCATCAAGGGCCACCCAGGCCGTAACGCCAGCGCATGTCAATGTGGAAGCCTGGAGTATAGTTCAGCCATCAACTTGTTTCGACGGCACTTTGACCCCGTCGTACCTCTTCCCACGTCAAATGTTCCGGCAGCTTGACGAGTAGGCGCTCTTCAAAAACAGCGTACTCACGCAGAACGCCGGCCACACTTCCACCGAGCGCACAATGTGGTTCATCCTCCAGCCCCGAAAAGTTGGCGACATCGAAAATCGGTGCAACTTTGTCCCCAAGGACAAAGCTCCGAACGGATGTGCCGATCGCAACGACCTCGGCTGTGCAGTCGGAGCAGGGGATGCCTCGATCCTCGACCGAGACCGGATACCGACCGTTCAGCATCGCCACGTCCCGGAAGTTCAGCGACACGGCGTGCACCTTGATCAGGACATCGAGAGGGCCGAGTTCGTCGACGGTTGGCAAACTCTCAGTCGTCTGCTCAATCGTTCTGGGCAGGTCACCCTCCGTTCGGCGAAAAGCTTTGCTCGTTCTCGGGATGGACATGTTGCAAGATGCCTTCTCTGGTTTCCCTTTACAGTGAATTCAAGTTTGTTCATCGGGACGAACGACTCTTATTTCAATGGCTTTGAATCGGAGTTCGTGTAGCGCGCCGTGGAGCGGGTGCGGAGTTTGTGGTGGAACTCTCTTCGCGGGTTGGTAATGGAGTCCGGAGCAGCGCACATCTTCTACGTCATCCTGGCTGAAGTTATCATGATTATGAGTCAAACTTGTATTCGAACGGACGCAACTACCCGATGTGGTAGCCTGACATCGATTAGTGGTCGCCGTAGATGTTGGCGTTCGGCCGCAGAGACTGAACGTGGCGAACGGTCGGTCGGAATCCGGGCCTATTGTTGTGCAGCTAGGCCAAGCTTCATGTGAATCGTCTGCCACACAGGGTCATCGTCGACATGAATGACCGAGAACCCATGGCGTTCCCAGAAGGTGGCTGCGCCAGGGAGGAACGGATGTGTGTGGAGGTACAGCTGCTCGATGCCGGCCTCCCTCGCTGTCTTCTCCAGCGCGGCGAACACACGCGACGCCAAGCCGGCGCGTCGGATGCCCGGATCGACATAGAGTCTGATGACCTCGACGGTGCGGCTCGGGGCGAGATTGAGGTATGGGAAGCGACCATCGTAGGCGACGTAGGCGATGGAGGCCGCGATGGCGCCGTCGACCCTGGCAATGAGGAACGCGCCATCGGGGTCGTCGATGTATTTCTGCTGAAACTGAGCCAGCTCGCGTGCCGTCTGCACATCATGCGACGTCTGGTCGATCATTGGGAAGATCTCGGCGCGAGCCACCTTGGTGAAGTCAACAATGGCGGGGATTTCCTCTGGTGTCGCTTGGCTGATGACAACATTGTGAAGTTTAGAGTCTTCGAAAGCCTTCGTGGGGCGAGAAGCCACGTCGTCCGCTGCTGCCATGATGGGATTCCGAACAAGCTGTTAGCAGATGGTTGATCGCACAAGTCGACATAAAATGTGCGGCGCTTTCAACTCGACTCAACCTTGATGGGGACCCGACGCTGCAAATTCGGCTCGCGTCGCTGAAATCGCTGACCCGCACCGAGCTGTGCCAGTGCCACAACATGGAAGACACTGGGGCCCCATTGGTTGTTGCATCCACTTCCTCCACCGAACTCGGCAACGGACGTGGTCTGTCCTGACGGAAATGTCGACAGTCACCCACGACGTTGACCAACAACCACGTCAATGATCCTGAAAGATATGCAGAGAATGATGTCGCATTATAGACAACAGAGTGCGAGAGCAAATCTCCGAATGTCCCCTCTCAAACAGTTTTGGGTCTACTTGTAACGCCAAACGCCGAGGCAGCTGCCGCCCAACACATCCGTGCTCTCGTAACAGAGAGAGCCTTGCTCACTCCAGAAGCACTCCGTTGACGCAGCCGTCGTTCTCCGGGTTGTTCGTGATCTTGCGACTTTATGTTAGCCGTCCGTCCGAAAAGGGGCCAAGGAGCTACTCACCTGGGCAAACCGACCCCAAACGACCTTTCCTCCAGCAGATGTCATGCCCAACTCGCTGTGCTACCGTCAGCATACGTGCGTGATGAGAAAGTGGCGCGCTCAACAAACCTGACGTTGACCTCGACAATCGTTCCTTTTGTCAGAACACCCAGGTTGGTGTACAGCGGGCTCGAACTATGTATTGTCAGCGGCGGTTCATGGCGTGGCTCGGTCTCAAGCTGGATGGGTCATACGGGTTCTTCTTGACAGAGATGATAGGGAGCTTCGCCGTGACGCCAAGACTGGGAACGCTGATGTGCGCAAACTTGTGGCGCAGTCCCATGGGACGGATGAATCGCTCGTGCCTTTGCCGAGTGTTAATATCAAGTGAACATGGTTAGGGGACGGGTGGAACTGACTTGGGGTCGCGACGGGTGAAGTTGTCGCCGACGAAGGTAGGCTTGGTGACAAACCTGGCGCCAGGTTAGACTGCTGCGGGAGCGTTGACGTCGACAATGGCTAACGAACCTCTTCCACGACTTCTGATGGGTCTTCTTTCCCGTGCCAATCACCTTAAACATCTCGTCCTCGGCGATACTAGCAAATCTGTCAGTAATGGAGTTCCAAGGCCCAGATAGGGTTTTACCGACCCGCGAACCTTCGGCAGAGGTACTGAGAACCTAGCTGCCTTTTCGGCTCTTTTCGATTTGATTTGGGAGGAGATAGCCCTGTGAAAGTTAGCAGCTTGATCTCGGGATGCTGTGATGCGCGACTGTGGAGGGAGAAGCCTCGCGCGCGTCGAACCAGGCTCTGACGCGGCCGCGCGCGCGCGCAGGCACCGCAATGCAGATCGACAAAGGATTGAGAGACCCTGACGTTGACAAGGTCGAGGGTGGGAAAAGACTCAGGGTTAGGTGGGAGGTGGTGGAAGAAGAGAGAAGGGGGGAGGGGCGGGAGGTCGAGATGGCAAGCTGTCGTTTCGATCTCCGCTGCGTCCGCAGAGTCACTTCTCCCCTAAACGGACTCGGAGACTGATAGTCGACGTCGGTGCAGACTGTGAAGAGGAAACGCTCGGAAGAGTGCTACTAACTTTGCTGTGTTGGGGCTTTTGTCCGAATGTCAGCATCTTCTCGCGGGGCTCGAGTATTTCAACCCACTTGTTGCGATCCAGCAGGTACGAGGGCATGGGCTCGCTGGGCTCCTTGTCGTTGTTCGTCTTGATGTCGCGCTCCTCGTGTGCCTTGATCTGCTTGCGCATCTGGATCTTCTCCTTGCGGCGGGACTCGGCGTGCATCTTGGCCTTGAGGCCGCGCAGGTTCTGAGCATCGTGTGACTGCTTGTGACCCTCACGGGCTGCCTTCTTGCGCGCACGTTCGTCGTGGTCGAGACGCTTTCCGTGGAGTTTCCTCCATCGCTGCGGAACGGGTCAGTCGGAGAGGAGAGGGGTGGCGGTCGGGTGGCGGGTTGGCTCTGACCTCCATGTCTGTCGATGAGGGTTAGCAAACAAGTCATAGCAAAGGAAAGGGCTTCAAAAACTGACACTCGTTCTGAGGCATATTGAGATCGGGCGCTTCGCAGCGTCTTGGTCTTTGGGTGCGAGAAGTTGGTGGTGCAGACCGTCAGTTCGCAAGTCGAAGCCGAAGACAAAGTCAAGCTGCATGGAAAATAATGGCGGGTCGAGTTGACGATAAGGATAAGAAAATCAGGAACGACGCCAAGATTTCGATGGTCCGGCGGGGCGGCGGCGCGACCCCAGCCAACGCTCCGTCGCACGGGCGGGCACCACGCGACTCGGATTATTTGCGTCTCCGGTTCCGTCAGAGCCTGGCTGTCGCCCAGCGAAACTTTTCTGGGACGCAACATCAGGTGCTCCAAGGTCCGCAGTCACCAGCCGAATTGTCCACCCACGCTGCATCACAATGAGCAGGTCACTCCTCCGCTCCATTTTGGAGCTGCGTGCTCCAGCGGCGCGTCCTGTCTGCCTCTCTCCCGTTGCCCTGCTGCCGCTGCAGGCCCGGCGCAGCTTCAACTCCACACCACCCATTGTCGAGCCGGCACCAACCCCAGACGCCGCAGCCGCGACAATACCCCCGACGCCCTCCAAGAAGCCCATCGAGGCCATCTACCCGCCGCAACCGTCGACACCGAAGACCATTTCTCAGTCCGTCCGCGACCTGCTGCCGCTGCTGGCCGCCCAGCCCTCGCACTACATCACCGTCCACATCCACGGCCGCCCCTACCTCGTGCAGCCCGGCGACCACGTTCGTCTGCCTTTCCGAATGCCCGGTGTCGTTCCCGGCGATGTCCTGCGTCTCGACCGCGCCTCAGTTCTCGGTAGCCGCGACTTCACCCTCAAGGGCGCGCCCTACATCGATGACCGCCTGTTCGAGTGCCGCGCCGTAGTTACCGGCTCCGAACTCGAGCCCGTCCGCCTCACCGTCAAGAAGAAGCAGCGCACGCGGCGCAAGCAGACCATCAGGAGCCAGCACAGGTTCACTACTCTGGCTATCAGCGAGCTGAAGATCAAGGAGGTGGAGGACATCGAGTAGGGGACCGTGTTGGCGGTCAGAGAGGCACGAACTGTAACAACAAGTCCACGAGGAACTGTGTAACTCCCGGCCAGTAGCCGGATGTACCATATTTGAATAAGAGGAACAAGTGGCCCGATACCCGGGTTCGGCCATGCGGCATGGCACACTGAAGAAGACAACCACAGCAGGAATGAATGGATGCAGAAGTGATAAATGATTCATCAACGCATGGTGTGCGCGAAGCACACCCTTGGGAATAATAGAACAAGCAGCAAGAAACCCGAAACTCCGCCAGCCGCAATTCGACCCAGAACAATTCAATCCTGGCACCCAGAGCCGTGGCCCGACAGAAACATGGTTCCCACAACAAGACGCTAAAACAACATCGCAGGCTCGTCAATCTTGCCCACATCCTTCTCATTCGTAGTACGCGGAATCGTCCTACGACATCCGGCTCATCTCAGTGGCCTTTTTGACGCTCTGCCAGTAGGCGCCTGGCCAGATGCTTTTGGCCTCAGCCTCGCTGGGCATGTTGTCGCGGCAACGTGACACGACGCTCTGGATGATCCTGCCGAGAAGGTCTTCGTCGATGGGCAGTGCCCGGTCCGGCAGCTCCATCGGGTACAGGAACGGATCTGTCTCGTGGAGAAGCTCCTCGCTGGTCGGACGCATGTGGATCTCGCGGTTGAGACAGCGCTTGAGAGTGCGCAAAAGAGAGGGCGGGACCGGGACGCCGCCCATGCCGCGTGCTGGAAATTCGATGGCGTGATCCCAGTTGATAATGGCCTGGCAGCGCGCCATTTGGTTCACGATGTGACCAAATGGAGGCACGCCGTACACCATCTGGTACAGGATGCAGCCCAGGGACCAGATATCGCTGGGCTTGCCGAGCTTCATCAACTTGGGTCTGCCCGGCACACGAGCACCGCGGGGGGCGTTGAAGTCCATGAGTGACTCCGGCGACATGTAGTTCGGGGTGCCGATCTGCGTCTCGCGGTGGACGTTGACCGTCTCGTCTGTCTCGATGGCGTTGGCGATTCCGAAATCGATGAGTTTGAGGCGGCCTTGGACGAGGACAAAGTTGGCTGGCTTCAGGTCCGAGTGCACAACGTCAAACTGGTGAACAGACTGCAGGCACTCGAGCATCTCTTTCCAGTAGAACCGCACAAAGGCGGGGTCGAACTTGGCGGCCTCGGGGTTCTGGCGGTCCTTCAACATTGAGTTGAGATCTCGCTCGCCCAACTCCATAAGCTGCAAAAATTAGCATAGGGCAGCTTGGCGTGAACAGAGAGAGACTTACCAGGGTAAGCATCTTCTTCTCGTCGTTCAACTCCCAGTCGTAGAGGTTGATCACACGGTCGACCGTTGTGAGTTTCCCCAACAGGTCAATCTCCCCGCGGTAGCCCTTGATGGTCATGGGATCGGCTTGCTCGAGAGAAACCCTCTTGAGGGCAAACATGGTTCCGTTTTCTGCCGTCACGCGGTAGACCTTGGCACTGCCGCCCCGACCGAGGCAGTCAAGCCTCGAGTACGTCTTCCCGTTGACGCGAAGCACATTCCTCCTCTGTTTTCCCTGGGATGTGCTCGCAGCGTGGGATGTCGTGGTGGCGGCCTGAAGGACCGACATCTTTGGCGGCGGGGGTGGCGGTGCAGGGCGACGAGGAGTGTTGCTGGCCAGGGACGCGAGCGCCTTCCTGTCGGGTGATGCATGGCGATTCGGAACGTCGGCGCTCGGGGGCCGCCTGGGGATCTCCTTGACCTCACTTTGCGGGATAATCTCGATCTTACTCTGGGAACGCTTGAATGTCGAAGGGGGTTCGTTTTCCTGGTCGAGGGCCGACGGCATGTGCGGCCGCGATGGCAGCTTGAAGGGAATGTGCACCTCTGGAACATACTCTTCCTCAGGCGCAGGACGTGCAGCGGCCTCGGCAAGGGCGTCGGACATTTGTCGACGATGGGTCGCCCTGGAGGAATCCTTAGGAGCAACAGGGCTGCCTGACGCAAAGTCTCTGCCGTTGCCATAGAAAGAAGGCGCGGCGTCTGGCTGAAGGTCGCCAGCCAGGCCATCAGGGTCCTGGCTCGATGCCATGGCGTAGGGTTCACCGTTGGCCTCGGCCTCCTCCTCGCTCTGCCTCCTGCGGCCTCGACGAGCGGGTCCGCTCAAGAAGCTCCCTGGAACCTTGCCAACCCTCTTGACGCGCATGGAGCTCTGCAGTGCGAGGTTGTCCTCGATCTTGACGCTGCGGGCACCGTTGGAATGGGGCTGGTCGCTCCCGTGGCTGGGAGGAGCGCTGTCGCGGATGGCGGGTTCTGACGGCGCCTCAGCGTCGGCATGAGAAATGGACCGTCTCAACGCCGGCGACGGTCCTTGGGCAGCTCTCCTGCTGGCGGATGACGCCGAGATGCGAACGACGCGCATGCCTTGAGACTGAGGCGTGTACACATTAGGATGCTGCGGCTCTGCTTGTTCGTCGGCGGACTGGTCGCGAGCCTCGTGCTGGCTGGATGTCCGGCTGCTGCGGAGTGTTTCTCGAGAAGCTTGCCGTGTAGAAGTGGACCGTCGCTTCTCGGGCTGCACCTGGCCGAAACCAGAGTCACGGGCCGTGTTGCTCAATCGGATAACGCGTTTCCGCACGGGGCTGGCCTCCCTGCTTTCTTTGTTTCTGCGAGGAGATGTCGGTCGTGAGGGCTTTTGCTCCGAAGCTTGCACGCTGCCCGACCTCAGATGTCTTCGTTCTTCCGACGCGCTGGACGTTGACGCGGCAAGGTTGCTCGTTCGGCGCCTGGTCCTAGGGGGCGAAACGGGCCGCCTGGTTGCAGGGCCGTCGTTAAGAAGGGCTTTTGTGAGGGCACTGAGCTTCATAGGCACAGGAATCTCGTCGTCGGAGCTGTCGTTGCCGGCATATGTCTGCGATTCGGGCCTCTTGGCGGGAGGCCCGGCTGTGTTTACTTCGGGACGGCTCAATTGGGATCGTGACGGTGGTCTGCGCAACGCCTGTCGTTGCGAAGTTCTCCGGACAAGCTCGGGAGCTGGGGCGGCGCCCATTGGTGTTGGTGATGCTGCCGACATTGGATGTTGTTCTCGGACCTGTCTGTTCTCGGACTCGGCGGTTATCGTGTTGCGTGGAACGCGTTCCTCCTCTACTGCAGCAGCGCCTGCGTCAAAAACCAAAAGGAGCGGTTGTTCGGGTTGTTGGAACGGATCGTTCACGCGTCGTTGATGTCCATGGTCTCGAATGCAAAAGGGGAAGAAATTATTAGTTCATGCGGCGCGTCCTTGGGAATCCGGGATCACGGAGGGCCAGCATCCTGTTCCCTGTCGAGATCGGTATTTTGGACTGGGATTAAGCGGCCAATCAGCGACAGGTGTAAGTGGATTCGCGAGTTGCTGGGGCAACAGTCTGGAGCACGGTGCACGTTCCTTCACCTGGCCTCTTCAGGTCTGCGGGGATGAGTCAGCCGCCTGAGTGCATCGACAAACTACACTTCAAGTTTGCAATGCGGGCAGCACCGCCATCGGTTGCGTCTCAACGAGATGAGTTCGGCCGTCGGGTCAACTCCTACTCGGTAAAGTCCTGGGTCTCACCAGTACGACTGTTTGCTACATATCCGCTTAATCAGACAAGATCGCTGCTAAGCGCAGCTTTTCCTGTTCGGCATGGTCATCATCGACCTAGCGAGGCGGCTGCTTCACATATCGAGTGGCTGGCTAGATGATCCATTGAATCACAGGCTTCAAAAGATGAATGAAAGTTTCCATCAAATATCCCTCGACTGCCAGGCTATCAACGCCCAAATCTGATCCATCGTGATAGCGCTCTCCCAGATGACCATGTAGCTGGGGTTGTCGACCGTGCGTAGATCCATGATCGGTCGAAGAACCGACACCAACGGCAGCAATCCCATAACAGGACCACATGATTCAGACATCAAAATCACATGAAGTTTGGAGATGCGAGGAGTCTCAAAAAATCCGCCAGGCTTTTGATTGTCCATATCTAGACCGACCTCCTACACGCCGCAAGGCAAATCGAACCAAAGCCGCAACCGGGCTTCCCGACGCCATTGACATGTAAGAAACCGAGGCCATTCCGTGCGTAACTTCTTGAGTGTCCCATCCAGGCGTGTCCGCCCGCAGTCTTGAGGTATCGTGAGGTTGAGTATTTAGTCGAAGAGACCGAATCCCATGTCGTCGTCGGACTCCTCCTTCTCTGTAGACATGTCAGCGTGTGCAAAAGTGGCAGCGGAATCGTGAATGAAGACGTACCCTCCTCCTTGGCCTCCTCCTTGGCCTCCTCGGCGGCGCCGCCAGCGGCAGCACCACCGGCGGGGGCAGCGCCGGCACCGCCCGAAGGGACGGAGGCGAGCTTGGCAGAGCCGGAAGCGATGAGCTGAGACTGGTTAGCAAACTTGCGGCAGAAGTGCGTCGCGGGTTGAACAAACCTCGTTGATGTCCTTGCCCTTGAGCTCGGAGATTAGCTGGTCGAGGCGCTCGTCATCGGCCTCAATGCCGACAGACTCGAGAACGGCCTTGACATCGGCGGCGGAGGGGCTGGTGTTGCCACCGAGGCCGAGCAGGAGGTAGGCTGCGAGGTGCTTCATTGTGAAGGTGTTCTGCGGCGGCGACGGCAATGTCAGCGAGGTTCCGCAAATCGACGGCGCTGGCGTTGGATCGACGGACGGGATGCTGCCGCTGGCGTGGCTTGGAGGGAAGGGTCGGAATACTCACGTTGACTGTGTAAAGAACAGGAGATGTCAATCAATTTAACCGCAAGTTGGGCGGAGACTGAATCTTCAAGTCCTGGAGGTGAGGTGTGGTTGATGAAGAATCGGATAATCTTTGGTTGCGAGTCGCGGGTCTGAGAAAAAGTTCCAGCGGGGAGTTTTGGCCCGCCTGGGACAAAGTGTGTGGGCGCTAGCCGACCCTCTAGGGCGAGGCGATAGGGGTGCCACCTGGTGGAGTGACTGTGGCTGGTGTTCAGTCACCAGCCACATGAAATGACTAAGAGGAATTCCCGGATTCGAGGCTGGTGGAAGGCGGCGGTTTTGAGGCCCGTGCTCGACAGGCTACCTCCAGAGTTGGGTCCTCCGCCGCTGCATTTCGTGACAAGGATATAAACTTGCCTTCCTTTCCACCCAACAATCTGTCGACGTCAACACACCCCTCACGACCACCGCCCGTCTGCTCGCTCGATTCTGGAACCTTCGGCCCACCGAATCAGTCGCCCGTATTCAGAATCCTCTCCAGCATCAGATCGAGGACATTTGACGACCAGAAAACGGCCTACAAAGCCGGGCAGGCGACAAACGAAACCTCGCTTCTCGCCTCATGACTCAACTCAAGGCACACTCATAGGTGTCGGCCAGCCTTCGCGACATCCAAGACTCCTTCTCAAGCCGCCTCGTCTACACCATCAAGATGCCGGTACGTTCAGGAAGAACCCCACGTTTGATTTGACCAGCGCTAACAGTTCGGCAAGATTGGTGATCTTCTAGCCCAGATCACCGGCGACAAACCCACAGCCTCGCCGACAATCTCGACGACGCCGCTTCCCAGGCCCGGCAGCGCAGTGAAGCGGAAGGCCAACGATGAGTTGCGCGGGGATGCGCTCAAGGCACCCCGCACGGAGGGAGGGGCATCCGGCCCAACAACAGGAGGCTACAAAGGCACTTCGGCATCCCGGCCGGCTCTGGTGTCACGACCCTCTGCAACTACCGGCGCACCCTTGGCCAAGCCAGCCTCGGCACCCGCCAAAGTGGCAGACAAGGCCAGGACCTCGAAGCCCGCTGTTGCCCCGTCGGCCCGGCCAGCACCACCAGTCAAGTCGGGGCCGCCGAAGAAGGGATCATACGCCGAGATCATGGCTCGGGGTCAGAGAGCCCAGTCGACCATGGGGCAGGTGGGCAAGATCCAGCACAAGGTGATGGGCAAGGCGCCAAAGGAGGAGCCAAGGAAGGAACTGAAGAAGGACGCCAAGGCAACGGCTGCGCGGCCTGTCTCCAAGTTCACGGGCACTGCCCGCCCCGGCACCAGCACTGCGCGGCCGCAGAATGGGGTTTCGAGACCTCTCAACGGTGCATCTCGGTCTACTGCCCCGCTGCGGAACGGCACCGGCACCAAACCCGGCGCCCCTCCTAGCCGCACGGGCACAGGATCATTGGACCGGTCAAAGACGAAGGCCTTGCCGGAGGAAGAGAAGAAGGTCAAGAAGGCGGCCACAGCTACCACCGGCTACTCCGGCACCGCACGTCCACGTCCCAACGCCGGCACAGAACGAAACGGCAAGCGCCCCGCCCCCGGCGGCGCTCTCCTTAACCCACGAAGCGGTCCCCGTTACGGCGGTTCCTCCCGGCGATCACGCTACGACGAGGAAGACGACGAGGAGCTTGACGACTTCATCGAGTATGATGACGATGAGGAAGAGGACATGCGCGGACCCCGGTACCGATACGACTCTGGCTCCGAGTCTGATATGGAGGCGGGCATGGACGACATCTACGAGGAGGAACGGTCGGCTGAACGCTACGCTCGACTCGAGGATGCGCGGGAGCAAGCCCTTGAGGCCAAGCTCAAGGCTGAGAAGGAGGAACGGAAGCGCAGGGCGGCCATGGAGGCGCGCCGTCGCTGAGATGGCGGAAAAGAGGCTGACTCTAATCAAGGCGTTCCAGGATCACTTTTTGCATTTCTTCTTCAATCCCCATTGGTTTCGAGGGGGTCTTGCTTTTTTCTCCCATCAAGAATTCGCTTGGCCTGCGCTTTTCTGTACTTTCATCACACGGTTGGGCACGGATACGGAGGGGAGGCAGATTGGACAGCGGCGTGCAGGGGCTTCGGATTCGGGCTGCCCGTGGAGCGTCAGTTCATCACCATGCAGCATGGGCCCTCATCAGCGACGGAGTTTTTGAATTGCAGAACTTTCTCAGCTTAATTTCTGCCTGACATGATTTCCTCTTTGATGAGGTGCCGTAGTGAAGTTGTCGTGACGGGGCCTCGCTCCATCTTCAAGCTTCACCAGGCGAAAGCTAACACAAACACTCGTTTTCCGGCTGATCGGGAACTGATGCTTGAGAATGAGACACGCTACATGAAATAAGAGTCCGTCTATCGCGCGCCTGAAAGACCAATTCTCGCAAGACCGTGTTCCGTCCGACCGATGCAACTCTGCCCGGCATCCATGCGAGATTCCAAATGGTAGTATACAGTGAGGTGGTGTACATGAGCGGCCAGAGACCACTGGTCTGCCTAACGCCAGCTCCGAATGGTAGCTGGCTCCAACAGTCGTCTCCGAATTCCCGAGCAAGTGAACTTGGGCTGCTTCTCGAAGAGGGTGATCGCAGGGCTGTCTAGAAAGGGGACACCGGAGAGATGAAGTCCAGAGGCGCTGCAAGCAAGCAGAGCTGACGAGATATCAAAACGCCACTCGAAAGAACGTCGATCATATAGACAGAAACAATTGCGCAATCAGGGCAGGTCCTCCGACTTGAGGCCGGTGTTGCCGTAGCCGCTGAGGTTCCATCCTTTGTAGCCGACGGGACCGCTAGTCTTGGCCATTTGGAGTACGGAGGGAGGCGGCTCATGTGTCGAGCGGTTGTCCCGCTTGCTAGGCGGCTTTGCCGGCAGACCATGGGCCTGTTGTTTGGGCAATGGCAGGCTGGATGTGCCACCATTCGCCGCGGCCGCCTTCTCCTCAGCAGCGGCGGCGGCGGCATCGATCACTCCTTTTTGACGCAGGTATTGGATGGACTGGAGGACTGTGAGGTCTTCTTGGTCCTTGTCGTTGAGCACCAGGCGTTGCTGGATAGTCAACTGACCATTGTTCGCCTCGCGCTCCTTCATGGCGCTGGCGCGGACCTCGGGATCGTGGACAAAGCGGCACTTGCCCTTCTTGCCACAGGTACCACCAGTAGAAAAGTACTTGCAATGCTTCGAGACGTCTGCCTTTCTGCCGCTGGCTTGGGTGGCACCCGGCGCGGCGCGCGTCGAGATGGCCTCGGGTGCGTCATCGTCAGATGCTGCAGGGGCTGAGCTCTCGCGCATCTCATCGCCCTCGTCTTGCTGCTCTCGTTTGCGCTTGATGGACGACTCGACCTTTTCGAGCTGCTTGCGTAGCTTCTCGGCCATCTTTTCTTCCCTCTCGAGAGCTGCGGCGCGCTTGTCGCCTTGCGCGCTCGCGGCGAGCGCCTCCTTGGCGGCTTTGGCGCGGGCGGCCGAAGGGAAGTTCTTCTTT
The DNA here is from genome assembly GCA_020746995.1 of Plectosphaerella cucumerina. Classification (NCBI taxonomy): domain Eukaryota; kingdom Fungi; phylum Ascomycota; class Sordariomycetes; order Glomerellales; family Plectosphaerellaceae; genus Plectosphaerella; species Plectosphaerella cucumerina. Next base: position 4,980,171 of record JAGPXD010000004.1, on the reverse strand, counting down.
CGTTCCGCAATATACGACGCAATGTCACCAATCCTGGGCGAGCATGTTAGCATCTCGTCGGCTGCACCGCCTCGTCCCCATAACGTACTGGAGGGCATCCGGGCCCAAGAGATTTCGGAGCGTCTCCTCCTCCTTTTCGTCGTCCTCGGACTCGGATTCATTGCCCGGCGTGAGGCCAAGGGTGTTGGTCTTGCGCTTCTTCTTCTTTCCGGGACCGTTCGCATTGTTCCCGTTGTTGTTGGGGCCTGTGTTGGGCTTGGGCTTGGAGTGGTCGGGCCTCTGAGCATGGCCGTGGGGTCCGTTGGGCCCGTTGGGGCGAGACCTGTTCCTGTCACCGCCGTGGTGGTTGTTCGCATGCTTGCCACGCTGATGATTCCCACCCCGGAAGTTGCCGCGGCCGCGACCACCGCCGTGATGACCATCATGCTGTCTAGGGAAGGGCTCGCGCCCGTGCGCCATGTGAGCTGGAGGAGGGGGGGGAGCATAGCTGTACTGGGGCTGAGGGGGGTAAGAAGAAACAGATGCGCGAGGATCAGCGTACTGCTGCGGGGCATAGCCGCCAGTCACTTGAGGCTGCATGCCAGGGCTGCCATATTCAGGACGGCCGAGCGCTCCCATACTTGGAGCTCTGGCGCCACCCCGATCGCCGCTATAGGCACCGCGAGTTTGACCACCATACTGGGGTGAGTGCGCGTGCTGTTCGTGGGCAGGCCACGCTGGCTGACCTCCATACGACGCAGGTGCGGCCGGATAGTGGTACGCCTGGTGCTGCTGCGGCAGGGGAGCTGCTGCAGCCGGGTAGCCTGGCTGGTGTGTGGGAGGCTGGGGGTGACCCGGCGTGTATTGCTGAGGGGCATAGTTGGGGTGGTAGTTGGTACTGGAGAGAGGCGCCGGGGCGTGCGGCTGAGCTTGCGTCTGGCCGTGAACCTGGCCCGGTCGGTGATCCTGAGGAGCCCAGTGCTGAGGGCTCGGCTGATATCCGACAGCGGGATGTTGGGTCGCTGGGTATGCGGCGACGGGCGCGCCATAAGGCTGATGCGCGCCGTAGTCGTACTGAGGATACTCGTGCCGGACGCCGGCTGCATGACCGCCACGACCGCGAGAGCCAGCACCTCCGCCGCGAGGCGCTCCGCCGTGCTGGGGATAGTGGCCTCCTTGTTGGCCGTACCCGGTCTGTGCAGTCGGGGGAGGCGGTGGAGGAGGGGCGTAATTGTATGTTGTCATCGTGGCTGGCAGTGATCAACCGGATCGTCTTCTTGGGGAATATTCGGTTGTCGGTGAAAATGTAGGCTAAGCGGGAACGCTTGGGTGATGAGACAGGAGGAAGGAGTCGGAGCTTGAGGAAGGCTTGGCAAGGCGAGCGCCCCAGTTGGCAGGAACCGGTAATGGAGCAGACTTTCTCCAAATTACCGCTGAAACAGCACGCAGGTTGTAGGATTGCCTGTGGACAGGCCGGATGTCGAATCCTGGAAGATGGGCCAGGCTGGTGGAAGATGGAGGTGCGAGGTCGAAAATGGAACGTCCACCGACGAAGCTGCTCGAGGTTTCAACGCTTGTGCTCCACTTCTACGTCGGGGTCGTGATTATGTAAGTGCCTCAGATGGTCAGCGAGCCAGCCTCATACCACGCCCGTTCAGGCTCTCCGTGCCGTAGATGTCTAGGCAGTTGATTCTGTTCTAAAATGTCATCTACTTTGCTGCAGTCGAGTCTCTGTACAATATGTTTGCGGCCGAGTCGCGGAAAGTAGGTGATCTGACTTGACTCCGAACGAATACCGTGTCATTCCAACAAGTTCATGGGGGCCTGTGAACTGGCCGCCATCTTCCTCTTATTCACATCCAGAGAGAACCGATAGTAGTTTAATTTCTACATGTATTCAATATGTCTACAATATGTTTTTGCTACATAATATTTTTCTGGCGACGCCGGATCTTAAGCCCGTGCAGCCTGGATCCATGTCCACCAAGATAAGTAGGCATTAAAGTTGGACCCGATCAGCCCAACGGCTTGATCACGGCTTTTCATCTTGCAACAATCTCATTTTAGCATTGGTAAACTTCTCAAATGAGTCCTGAGTTGGTTTTCCAATGCAACAGATGCATTGCGACTGGTATTGGTGTCAATTTCATTCCACCTCGAACTGTTGTTGTGTAGGACATCGAGACTCGCAATCCTCTTTTTACGACTCCGACGAACCTCCAAAACCGTATCAAGTAGAACCAACATTTTAAATTCCTGAAGTGTTTAGAATCAAAGCCATGTAGAAGCAAGACACACGTAGAGAATACCGCCAGGATGCACAAGACCTGCTCCTGCCTCTGGTTGAGCCTCAGCCGCCCCATGTTACACAGTGGCAAATATGGCAGGCGGTGTGCACAAGTCCGAGTCACTGTCACCCAATTCTGCCGCGCCCCAGCGCCAGAAATTCAGGGCTCTACCTTCGGCTTCGTCGCGGGGCAGACTCACCGTCGAGTCGTATCAGCGAAACAAGAACTTGCGCGCCGAGACTCACCACCTTTTGCCGCCCAGTCACGGGCCTGGCTATTCGAGCCTCTTCATCCCTTTCTCATCTGAGATGCTCTGACCTTCCTAGCTCACCATGTTCATCCTTGTACGCCGACCGACCCCCCGCTATCCTCCCGAGATCAAAGCTGATGTGCTCGCTTCCCAGACCAAGATCGCAGACCTTGTCCAGATTGCGCCCGACGACTTTAGGAAAAGGAGTGTTGTGGCCATCGAGGACAACATCAATGCAAAGTACGCGAACAAGGTTATCCAGAAGATCGGCCTTTGCATTGGCCTTTACGATCTGCTCTGGACATCCGAAGGCCTGATCGGCCATGGCACCGGTCTGGTGAACGTCAATGGTGCGTCGTCATGTCATCGCAGCGCTGCGAAACTCAGTTGACACATTGGCAGTGGAGTTTCGCCTCCTCGTCTTCCGCCCTTTCAAGGGCGAGGTCATGCTGGCCAGAATTCGCAACGCGACAGCGGCAGGCATCCACCGTACGCACACCCTCTCCCCACCCTCTTGAAGCAACTGCTGATCACACTCGCCTTCCTCAGTGAGAACCGATTTCTTCGAAGACATCTTTGTCCCCTTTGATCAGCTCCCCGAGGGCGCCGAGTACAATCACACCGATGAGCTCTGGATCTGGAATTGCGACGAGGAAACCCGTCTCTTCTACGATACACACGAGATGGTAAGCTTCCAGGTCATTGGCGAAGAGTGGACAGACCAAACCCCAGCTGGGCCGAACCAGACCGCCGAGGAGGCCGATGCTCTGCCAGTCCCATACAAGATCACAGGATCAATGGCCATGCCGGGCCTGGGCGTCTGTCTGTGGTGGGACGGCCAAGAGGGTGAGGAGGAGCAAAATGGCGAGGCCGAAATCATGCAGGAGTAGCCTTCCGCTCCTCCTGTGGCAATAGGGTTCGCATCATTTTCTGGGTCGAGAACAAATCGGCATAGGCGCAAACAGGGATAGATGGCGGCGGGTTGTTTCACTTTCTTTATTTTCTGTTTTCCGTTGAGGTCTATTCATTCCGCGGCTGCGGATGGGGCTGGCGCCGACAGGGGAGTTCGGCTCTGGTGCTGTTGGAAGCATTATCGAGACTCTATGCCTGCCGGCCGTCCCGTGTTTGTATTTTACGCCCTGATACCCGCGAGCAGCCTCTGCTCGACGTCGTCCAGAACCGAATAATGGTCGACAACCGCAATGTTCTCCGCTTCGGCCTGGAAAAGCTTGTCGGGGTCCTGCCCGGGGGCAAACATGTTGGCCTGCTGGGCGCCCATCTGCCCCATCTGCTGGGCCATCTGATCCGCGGCTGCGGGGGGGCGTTAGCATTCCGTAGCATCCATGGAGATGAAGAAACCCTACCATTATCGCTTCCCAGAAGGAAGACGAAGACGGACCGTAGACCGAAAATGCACAGGAAGTACCACGAAATGCTAGACATCCACCGTGGGTCGAGCTCCTTGGTGGCGACGCCAGCCTGCAGCATGCTCTTGAACTTGAGCGTGAGAGGGAAGGGAAGCTTCATGATGACGTAGCCGCTGAAGAAGGCGTTGATCCAGCTCATGATGAGGGTGTTTGGAATGATCATGGCCATGTTGTTCTTCATCATGCCCATCATGCCGTCCATGGCGTTGGGGTCGGTCAGAGGGTTGGCGGGTGGCTGACCCTTGCCACCGGGGTTCTTGAGGAAGGCGCCAGACTCGTATGAGGTGATGAGATGCTCGCGGCGTGCCTCGAAGGACTTCTTGGAGAGGACGTGGTGGTTGGCACGCACGGTCTGACCATGGATCATGGCGCGCTGCTCGCGAAGGGCAGCTTTCTCGAGCGGCTTGGGCGCCGTGGCAAGGAGGACGCTCGCATAGTGTCGCAGGATGCCGGTCAAGATCATGACGACGGTGATGGGCACAAGGATCCAGTAGCTATGCAGAACGCGGGGGTCAGCGTAGTCTTGGTGGTTGGGGGCGTCACCGGGAGGCGGCGGACGTACAAGAGCTGGGGATCCCGGTGGATCTGCTGGTCGGGTAATCTGGCCATGATGAAGATAATGCGCGGGCAGCGACAGTTGGTAAATGCAATAGGCGCAGCGAGAGGTCGACTGCTTCTGCGTGATGATGCTGCTGCGGGTTCCTCCGAGTTGCGACGTTGGCGAATGCTGAGCGCGACCTGGAGCTCTGCAAAAGCTGAGTCAGCAGTATAAAGTGTGGGGTGGCCGTCATCCGCCGCAGGTGCCGGGGTCGGCTGCCAGACGCCACGCTTCAATGTCTCCAAGGGACAGCTGGAGCTTGCTTCCATCCATCAACTCCAAGCTTAGCCAGCTCCCCCTCGATCAATCCGCAGCGACAGTCCCGGGTCCGCTTTCGTGACTCCCGAAAAGCAGCGATGGCGTCCGCAGAAAAGATCACCGTCCACAACCTCGCGGGTGCGTGCCAGCCGAGCTTCCATTTTCCGCAACCCACACTGACTTCTTCTTCCCAGACCTTAAGAACACCTCCGACGATGCCATCCCCAACTACCTCAACTCCCTCAAGTTCAAGCAGTCACACACGCTGATTGACGTGCGTCTGGCTCTCGGATACTCGGCTCTTCTCATCGCCGGTGCTTGCTTCGCCTGGGACTACAAGCTCGGATGGGACGACACCAAGTACTACACTGCCGCCGCGGTGGCCCTCTACACCCTCGTCAACGGCGCTCTGACCCTATGGATCTGGCTTGTCGAGAAGGGTGTTGTCTACCAGGGCACATCGCCGTCGGGTGAAAAGGTGGGCAGCTTCCCTCCCTCTGTCAAGTCCACGTGCCTTGCTAACAGACTCAAGGTTACAATTTCGACACACACCAAGAAGAACGTCCCCGAGTACAACGTCAAGGTCGTCGTTGACTCGCCCAAGTCGCCGCAGTCTGTCATTGAGTTTGTTCGTCCTTTCGCCGGCTGGTTCGACGCCGAGGGTCACTTTGTCACTGTGCCATTCCAGGAGATGCTTGCCACTGCCGTGCCCTCTGTCGGCAAGCTCGACTCCCGCCGCATCGCCAAGCCCACCGAGCCTGAGTCACAATACAGCGAGGAGGTACTGGACGCGCTGCTGACGGCGACGTCGTCTGCGAGTGCCACTGGCAGTGCGGCCGGCACCGAGGCCGCAGTCAATAAGACAAGCAAGCGCAGGAAGGCATAAACCAGAGAGGAGAGGGGTCTGGAAAAGCAAAGGGCTGCTGCATTTGGGATAACTGGGACCGGCGCTGCAGGATTCTCATGGTGTAAGAGTGATGCTCACCGAATGCCATCATATGCAATCTTCGTTTATCCGTGTCTTCCATCCATGCCTTTCCATCCATCATAGGAGCTTCCTCTCATGGTGCTTCTACTGTGTCCACACGGCTTTGATGTGTTGAAGATGGCCCGACTGAAGATAAAGGCCTTGATCTCATGGCCTCTCAGATACAAGAATGGTGCTTTGGTTTCGATCAAGCCGCCCTCTGCTGCCTCGGGACTCACAAGACCATACCGGGAGTTCAGTATAGTGATGAGGCTGTACCACCACCCGCAAGCCGTGTTTCAATTTCTGTCCTCAAAACCCAGCTCCAGAGCCACCATCCAGTTGCAAGAGAGGTTCTTGGCGTCCAAGACAAGAGATAGTCTGTAATAACATTTATTCCTGAGGCTAACTCTCTGCTTTGCAACGTTGTTCATGCGCTGCTTGTCATCCGCCGTTTCTGATCCTGCGATTAAATCGCATTATCATCAACTCATTATGCTCAATCCTCTGCTGCTCTTCATTCCATCACAACCTGTGCTCCGCTGATGTCAATGAACTGTAGAGCCGTCGTCTGCTTCCACTGCCGAAGGCCACTGGGACCAGCACATCTGAAATCCTCAATCGCAGTTCACGACAAAGTACTACCCTGCTCAGGGTAACTCAGTACAAACATCACATGAACAATGAATGAAGAGCCCAAGCTTGAGCTACCTCTCTGAACTAGCTACATCATAACAGCCCCCCAAGAGCACCTGGTTCCAGTCCACCAGGGCCTAGGGCCGCAAGGACACCCCCAACGCCGAGCAGTTGAGGCACACCAAGCGGCCTGCCTCGCTAATCCGGAACGCCCGCATGTCCCCGCCTCCCGTTTACTGGCGCGCAGGGCGGTCGAAGAGGACGTCTTCCCAGGCCTGGCGCGCCTTGATGGTTGCCTGTCTTACCTCGCGAATGTTCATCGCGGACGCCTGGCGAAGCTCGCGGCAGATCAGTGGGGCGCGGGAGCGCAGCTTGGTGCGGTCCTGCTTGACCGCGATGGCTCCGAGGAGACTCACGCAGGCCAGCTTGGCATGGCCAATGGCGGCCTCGGACTCGTCCTCTTCCTGGAAGTCGCCGGGGAGCCAGTCGGGGACAGAGCAGTCCTCGTCGAGACGCAGAACCTTCACGCAGTCGACGATGACGCTGTCGAGGAAGGGTTCGACTGCCTCGGGATCCTCGTCGTGGATGGTCTTGAGGAGCTGGACCGCCCGGGCGAGATCGGGTCCCATGGGGAGACTGGTCATGACGCAGAGACACATCTTGAGGATGTCGTCGGTCCGGTCCTCCCAGATAGCCATGGGCATGTTGATGAGTGCTCCGAGGGCGGCGATGGTACAGTTCGTGGCCGGGACCCGCTCATCAGTCTTTGGGAGGGCGCTGTCGATCCACGACTCGACGAAGAGCGTGTAGGCACGCTGGAGCCAGAGGGGGGAAATGTGACTGTGCAGCTCCGGCTTCAGTGCGTCGTTCTTGGTGAAGAGCACTTCCATGGCTCGAGCCATTTTGTGGCCGAGGACAGGATCCCTTGGGACGGCATCGACGTATTTCCATGTCTCGCGCATCTCGGGGGTCAGCTGTCCAGGGCTCTTAGGCCGACGGAGCATGCCAGCGAGAATAGCCAGAACCCTGTGGGCAAGCAGAACACGGCCGTCCTTGTTGAATTTGCCCGTGAAGTTGCCTTGGTTGTTGGCCTCGCCGAGATTTGCTTGGATCCGGCTCCACCTCTCATCGGCCAAATCATAGCCATTGAGCACGGGGTCTGCCAGAAACTTGAGGAATGTCGGGATCATGGTGGACACGGGGATCATGCTCTCGACCTGGAACTTGTTACCAAGGGATGCGAGCATGGCAAACAGGTACCCCTCCACGACTGAATCCTTCGGGTGCTCGAGTCCGATGAGGCCAGCGATCAGAAGTCGGTGCGCTATCGATTTCTCGACCTGTGCTGTGAGTTAGCAGAGGTGTGCCGGTGAAGGAAGAGGGACATACCCATGGCCCAAACGCCCCATCAACGCTTCCAGGCGCTCCAGAGTTCGGGTAGCTTTGCAGGGGGGCGAAGATGCCATACGAGAGCGTCAGGATGCGGCCCTTGCTCAGCCCATTGATGGGGAAGATAGGCGGACACCTCAGGTTCTCCATCTTTTGCGAGAGAAATTCTTCAAGTCTTGGCATAGGCATCGGCATGAGACAACTCCGTACCTGGAATCCTTCCAGATTGGCGATGTGCTCCGTATTGCGGGTGAGGCGGAAGTTGTCAGGGTCGATGACCTCGTTGCTGTGGAACAGCGCGACGACTTCATCGGCGAGGAACAAGTCCAACTGGTGTCGGACATGAAGCTTGGAGACGACGGCCTTGGTGTACTCTGACAGTGTGATGAGGAATTGGTCCTCCTCGGCCTTCTTGGATTTTCTGGTTGCGGTGAACTGTTTGATGAGCTGGATGGCGACATACCGGGTAATAGTGCTGATGGCCGTTCTCTGGGTCTCCGGGACGACCTCTGTGATGCTGCGATAAAGCTCGCGAACAAAGTAGAGGCCGAGACGGTGGATGTCGGCGAGGGACTGATCGATCAGCTGGCCGGGGTCATTCTCGTCACAAGAGGCCATGGTGGTCACGCTCATCTCCTCCACGCCGGTGTCTTCCTCCCAGACGACCGCGCTCTCGTCTTGAATGATGGGAAGGTCTGGGTAGCGCCTGCGGAGGCGAGGGACCCATTGATCCCACTGGAAGCGCGGGTCGGACGGGATGTTGGCTAGGTCCTTGGCGGCGAATTTGGGGCAGCCGTTTTCCTGGCTGAGATCCTCCCAGGCCTTTATCATGTAGATCCAGGCTTCCTGCGCGGCAATGATGTGGTAGGTCCAGGCATCCGGCTGGTATCTCTTCAAGGCACGTTCCATGCTGGACAGGAGCATGGACAAGAATGTGACATAGCGGGTGACGTTGTAGTTCTCAGGCATGGCAATGTCCGTGCTGATGGAGGCGGCATCGCGAAGAAGCGTCTCGACGCTTCGCTCCCATCCAAAGGCCTCCTTGTCCAGCAAGTCATGGACGACGGTGAAGATGCGCTCCAGAATGACGGGGAGCATCGCGGGGTGACTAACGAAACAATGCTGGAGCCCCCGCTGAAGGTCGTCGTGCACGACCTGGAGACTGTTGCGACGAGGTTCCGCGATTTGATCGGGGTGGGTGACAATAAACTTGTAACTGTCGAGAAGTTCGCTAATTGCGGATGCAATGGATGCGTGATCAAGCAGCCAAGGACCGCTGGGTCCAATCGCTCCTTGGACGAGAAGGCTGGCCAAAGCCTTGGCAGCCTCCGTTCCAGTGAGGAGGGTGTCATCGTCGGCATTGGCATGGAGCGACCTGGTCATGGTCTGTCTCAGTGGGTTGTAGAGGGCCTTGAAGACTGCGGCGGTGTGCTCGAAGGCTTCGACATCCGTGGATGCCTCCATGTGGTTGGGCCGCAGCTGGGAACGGATGTTGATGATGCTGCCAGCCAGAGACAGGAGCTTTTGTGTGTGCTTCTCGGAAGACGCGTGCCTCAACTCGTTCATGACACTGTTCAGGGTCGGGCTGACCATGATGCCAAATGACTCGGCTTTGGCACTGAGGGCACTCAGGAGAAGCTTGCCGGCTTGGGCGGTGAAGTTGTTGTTCTTCAGATCATCGGTACAATCTTGCTGGACCGAGCTGCAGTACCGGACAAGATCAGTGCCGTTCAGCTTCTTGGCGAGGCTGCGCAGGACGTCGATGGTTGCGGCGATAGTGGAATCAACTTCGCCATTGCGAACCTCAAATTTGAGGTTGGTCCAGATTGCATCAACGTGAGGAACGATGCAGGTGTCGGCGCGTGTGTAGCGGGTAATGCACGCCTCGAGTGTGTTGAGAATGTCAAGCTGCAGAGTGTCAGTATCAAGGCAGAGCACATAGAAAAAGACGCTTTACTGACCTTGATCTCGGCCTTGGACACCTCACCGCTGTTGAGTTTCTCGAGGAGGAAGGGAATGGAATGCTCGGCGAGGCGGTTGTGCGCGGTGAAGCAGTTCCTCAGGGCCTGCTTCAGGTCCTTTGTTGTGATGCCCGACGGATGAGCCGAGTTTCTGATGGAGATGGGGAAGTATGATGCCGAGAAGAGCTCGAAGATGTCGCTAGTGAGCTCGGGAGCCGGGTTATAGACTGTGAGGAAGAGCTCGATGATCTTGAACCATTCCATCAGACAGGTAGCATCACGCTCAACCTGGACCGCCTTGAGGAGCTCGCTGAAGAAGGAGATGTTCTGCCCAAAGGCACGCTCGACCTCCATGATGACAGCCGGGCTCTGCAAGAGGAGGTGTATGAGCCGATAAATTCGAAGCCTGGTTTTGGAGTCTTGCTTTTTGAAGTCATCGCCAAGCTTGGGAATGCCCTCGAGGACTTCAATGGCGACCCTTGGCGTGAAGGAATCATGAGCCGACAAGTGGATGAGGGCATCGGTGGCCGCAGCAACACCTCCTCGGACGTCATTGCTGTAGACGGAGACAAAGAAGGGAACCAGAAAGTTGACTGCAAATGGTGTGAGCATGGACAGACGAAACAAAGCAGGATTGATCATACCTTGACGGGCTAGCAGAAAGTGATGAGGGAGATGTCCGATGGTCGACGCCAGGAAACTGTAGGCTGGTGGGCACAAGGTTAATGCCGGTATCGCAAATGGGACTATCAGTTCGTACCTTTGGCCCTCGTGATCTGGTTCTCGTCGTCACCAGCTTGGATGTACTCCCTCGGGGCAGTGATGAAGTTATTGAAGGCCTGAGGAGGGCTGTCCGAAACTTGGAGGACTGAGAGACCGGTAAGTATTTGGATGTCATGCAGACAATGTTGTAGACTTACGACGGGCCGCCTCAATGGCGATCTGTTGGTCTTGGGAGTCGCTGGTACTCTCCACGAACTGGCGAGCCAGCTCTGGGAAGGGGTTGTCCATGGCTGAAGAGTAGCCCAAGGCTCACTTCGGCATGCGAGAGGGGGCTGTCCAGAAGGCAATCCAATGCCGAAAGTTCTGAGGGAAGGAAAGGTATGTTTCCGATGATGAGTTGGTGGCGGGAGAGGAGTCAAAGCTATTCTGAAAGGTGCTGGCGCATAAAGAGATCTTGACGGGAACGACCCGGGGCAAGGGCGACAGAAGTGTGAGACCGAGTAAAAGGTCTTTTACGCGATCTCCGGATTAGAGAGCCTTGCAATTGGGCAGAGGAATAAAAGACTGATGAGTTTCGGTCTCCAGGAAGGATGCCCTCAAGTGTGCTGAGTAAAGGAGTTGTCGGACTGGAGGCTGGTGTGGATCGGGCCTTGACAACCCCGCCTCCGTCTTGGGCAGCACAAGTCGGTGCGATAACGATGGAAAATCGCCGCTAAAGATGCCAGACGGGAGTAAGGCAGATGAGGGAGAAGGACGCTCTGAGAATGCGAGCGCTCAGGGAACAAGGAGGTGGATGAAAGCGTGGTCGACGATGCCACTTGATCGGTGATGAACCGGCTGAGTGATAATACTTGGAGGGGCAAGCCGAGTAATGTTTCCACGGCAGAATCACAAAGTGAGGGCGGTGACGACTTATCGGAGCTTATCGGTGTTCGCTTAAATACCCATATTCAGACTAGCGTGATGTGGTCGCGTCTTTGAGGCCATCACTGGAACGCGTCGAGGACCACCTCAGACGTCCACGACTGCTTGGACAGAGAAGCAGCAGAAGTGCCTAGCGAGTCCTACTATGCTCAGATCTTGAAGTCACCTTCTAAGGTTGGAGGTTGCCCTGAAATATGCAGTCAGGGTCCAGCATCTCTCATACAGAGGCTGACGTCAGGAACGCCAGCAGCATCAAGCGAGACGCTAGGCTGTTTCCGGTAGGAGGGGCAGCTCCGTGCGACAGGGGCCTTGATCGAGGGACTGGTAAATTTTTGCGCCGATTGTTCAAGTCGGAGAGGCTCGAGTCAAAAGTGCCCCTCCATCTGTGACTCGCTGCGACCGGCGATTCACCTGTCCTTCCCCATACCACATCACTTCCTTCAGCTGCAAAGTCTTGTTGGCACATACGACTGTCGTGTCTTCATCTTGTATTCTCCCTTCTTGTGCTCAGGCCCGTCCTCGCCCTCTGATCTCGTCCCCCCGTGGTCGAAGTTATCGCGACGATATCGGACGTGGGGTTCCTCAGTAGTGGGGCACCAGACTTTCACACTCGGGTTGTAGAAGAATCGCCAGTGAGTACTCATGGGTCGCCGTGGCAGGCTGCGTGTTCGTCGATGCTGATGTACAGCCCGTACTAGTCTGTGGCTCAAGGTTCGCCTGCTTATTGCAATGGCTTCCGGTGATGTGCCCAAGACCTGCCGGGTCTTCCTCTCGGACACCATCGCCAAGGGATTGCTGGCTGAGGTCAAGGAGACGCTCGAGAAGATCCATGGCAACGTCAACAGGAAACCCAGTCTGGTGGCCTTCCTGGCCAACGATGATCCCGCTGCGCTTCAGTACGCTGAGTGGTCGCAGAAGACGTGCCGAGAGAAGTGAGTGCCAGCTTGTGAACCGCTTCGCTCCACCGCCCATTTGATGCCTTTCCGGAACACCGGGGACCTGGTGACCGCGGTGCTGACCCCGTCCAGTGGCTTCGACTTTGACCTGCGCAGGGTCGACAAGGACGAGCTGGAGGAGAAGATCATGGACGCCAATGACGACGACGCCGTCGACGGCATGATCGTCTACTACCCCATCTTCCCGGGCAACCCGACGCACGACAAGTACATTCAGGAGACCGTGTCGCTCCAGAAGGACGTCGAGGGCCTCTGCCACAAGCACCTCTACAACATGTACCACAACATCCGCACACTGGACCCGCCCCAGAACCTCAAGAAGTCGATCCTGCCCTGCACGCCCCTGGCCGTCGTCAAGATTCTCGAGTACCTGCAGATCTACAACCCCATGTTGGCCTACGGCAACCGCCTGTACGGCAAGACCATCACCGTCATCAATCGCTCCGAGGTCAACGGCCGGCCGCTGGCGGCTCTGCTAGCCAACGACGGCGCCAAGGTTTACTCTGTCGACATCACTGGCGTCCAGCTCTTCACCCGCGGCCAGGGCATCAAGGCGCGCCGCCACGAGGTCCAGGATAAGGCGGGCTGGGACCTCAAGGACTGCCTGCCCCTGAGCGACGTCATCATCGGCGGCGTGCCGGTTGAGAGCTACAAGGTACCCATCGATCTGGTCCGCGAGGGCGCCGTGTGCATCAACTTCTCCTCCTTCAGGAACTTTGACGGCCCCGCGGTCAAGGAGAAGGCGTCCATTTACGTGCCGTCCGTCGGCAAGGTCACCATTGCCGTGCTGCTGCGGAACCTGGTTGTGAGTATCTACATGCCTCTGTCTGTCCGGGGGGGCTAGCTGCTAATCTGTCGTAGCGTCTCATTGCCAACAGGCCGACGACCAAGGACAACGGTACCGAGGACGCGAGTACCGCCCAGGCACGGAACGAGGCCTTCACCGAGGGCTGATTAGGCCGTGGGAGCTGGAGAAATGCATTTTCTGCGAGATTCACAAAAACACTTAGACGGGTTCGGAGCATACGGGGTAGGGGAAAACATCAGTCGCAACAGAGTCGCCGAGAGCGGCCAGACTCATTGAATTCAACATCATCTAGACGTGAAGGGGGGGGGGGGCTGGCAAGATGTCATGATGCGTCCCAGCATCGTGTTCCACATTCCTCTCGCCTTTGCTGGAATCTTCCTGTACTGCAAGCCGAAGGAGTGAAACTGTGCGACGCAGAGACAACGTGGAACCGGATGTCTCTGGGGGTGCATGGGGGTGCGAACTCCTATACAAGATGTTGTCTTTGACGGATGATACAATACCTGGAATCGCGATGAACCGCGGCTCGCAAAGATGGGTGCTACTGTTCATGCGGGAGATCTCAGGGCGTCGGGGGTCATTGACGAATGGTTCGTCGGGTGCGGTCGATCACGAAGAGATGGAACCGGAAGCTCAGGACTCGGAGCTGGCCTTGCTGGCCCATCTGTCTGGGGGCCCACGGCGACGGAGCACGGGGAGCAGCGATAATGTCCCGATTCGCCCAGGGGCGGAGACTTGGCGACGAGCCCCTGATCGAGGGTGACACCGCGGACTGGGAGCTTTGGGGGCCTGGCGGCTGGACGCCTGGTCTTTTAGCTCGAGTTGGGTCTCTGGCTTCCGTTCACACACAGGAGGAAAAGTCGGTGACACCACGCGAAAAGTCTGTACTCGAAGAAGCAAGTTCCCGCCCGGGCCGGCACACAACCGCACGGGATGTCAGTGACAGCTCAGATCAGCGTCGAGGCGGTCAATTGCCGGGAGAAGGCTTCTGTCCAAGCGTTGGGGGACGAGAAGCTTGACTCGTTTGGAGGGCGAGATTTGCGCCGAACGTGGCAGAGAACGGCACGTGCACCCAAACGTCAGGGACAAGAAAGGGGCGCCTGGGCTGTTAAAAGGACCCAGGTTTGGAGAGATTAGAGGGAAATTTCGGACGACATGCAACGACAGCTTACATTGTGGAGGGTGGCAGCAGGATGGAGGTCAGCACGGGGGGCCAGTTCAGGACGAGGACCAGCACCCGACAAGCGCGTCGAGACTTGATTGCTTTTGCCGGCGCATGATGGGAGAGGCGGGGGATCGCCTGATGAAGAAAAGCAATGGCCGTTTGCTGCTTTGCCAACACAAACGGACGGCAAGGACAAGCGACACGTCGACCATCAGATCGATTTGGGAGGGCGGAGAGCGGAGGATGACAGTAAGGATGAGTGAGGGGAAGACACGAGATGAGATCCGAGGAGCCATTTCACTGGCAGGATGGAAAGGCCGGGGCAATTGAAGCCTTGCCGGAAGCATCGTAGGCCGCCCCCTTTGCTGCTCCTTCCGAGATGACGAAACCGGCTTCTGCACCGCAAATCTCACCTCGCTCCTGTAGTATTCCATCGCCTCGCTGGCAGGTCGCCTGGTATAGCAATAATAGCATGTCTCGTATCCTCCACGTTGCTCGGTCGTGCTTGCCCCCCTTGCGGTCCTGCCCAGGCTGCCCCATCGACGCCGTCGGGGAAGGCACCTCTGTGGAGCACCTTCCTGAAATGCTATGCAGGGCCCCGTCATCTTACAGGCAGCGCCATGTTCCTGGGTGTGCAGAGAGACCTGGAGTGAAGTGCATCCCCCAGCGACTGCCGTGGAGGTTCTTGAATTTGGAGCCTCCCCCCCGGCCCCAAATGTCCGTGATTTCCACTCGGCCGTGACACACACAAATGCTCCCATCCCTCGTCCACGTCCTCCCGTCATCAGCTCATCTCAACGTTCTGATCCGATGTAACGGCATCAGACACGGCGCCCAATCTTATCATCTCGTCCCCCCCTGACGCGCCCACTCTTCGCAAAACGGACCCGGGTGCCCCCAATCGATTGGCCTGTTTGTACCCGCCAGCCTTTTTTTTCGTGCCGTCGCCCGTACCGGTAGACAGACTTCACGCCGCCGCCAGACATCATCCCGACGAACGCCACGCTAGGGAAGAAGAAAACGGGGCGTGCCTGGACCTTGTAATCCCGGCTGTCTCTAGCCCACGCGATACTGGGTCTTGGGTCTCTGCGACTCGACTCGAGCGGCGGCAGCCCACTCCGCCCGCCTCTCCCGTCCGCTACATCACCCAGTGCCCCTTCCAACCCGGGCTTGCCTTCCCTGTTTGTTCCTCCCGGCCGTCTTTGTTTGGAGCCGGTGCGCCAGCAAGACGGAGACACAAGAACCTCGGGACCGCCGACTTCGAGGCGCCACCCACATCTGTTGACCCCAAGTGTCCGGCAGCGAAATCCTTGACTGCCTGTGCCAGCGACAGGCCATCCCAGCCACGATTGCCCCGTCTAAACAAAGCTCCTCCAACCCTCCACGATCGTTACATACCCAAATTATCAACTCGCGACAGGACCCCCGACTCGACTTGAGACGCCTGCGCCGACCTCGTGCCATCGATGCGACCTTTCCGACCGCTTGCCATTCGCATACGAGTAGACCGACCGACCAACATCTAGCAACGTCACTGCTGATCCCGTGTGACCCTCGGCTTGACGAGGCACGCCGTCCCGGGCAGCTCGGCCTTCAAAGTCCCACCCGGCCCTCGATCGTAGGCTTTCACTCCATTGGCGCCATCGTCCAACGCCGCACAAAGCCAATCCAGCCATGGCTGCCGTTCATGCCCGCCAGGGCTCCGGCGCGAGCAACATCTCCCTGGGTTACCCAGCGCCGGGCTCGCCAACCCTCACCAACCCTGACATGATCCTTCCCGACTACGACGGCCCTGATCTGCCCGACAGATCCGAGTCACCCCTCAGCATGTGGCAGAACAACCATCACCAGGCCGGCGGATCCTACCAGAACTTCTACATGGGCGGCCCGGTTACGCCCACCACCCCCATCATCTACGGCAATGGCACCATGCTATCAGACATTGGCGAGGTTACAGAGGTCGAAAGTACCGTGGGCAGGTCGCCCGTCGTGACGCGGCGGATCGAAATCACGAGGATCGACGACCAAGCAACCCCCAAAACATCTCCCACGCTCGGCGGGCCAGGCCCCAAGAAACGCCCCAGACCGCAGCAGGACAGGCGCGCCTCGGTGGGATCCAACAGCACCGTCACCTCTGCCCACAACCAGACAGGTCACTTTGCCGACTTTGACGACGCCGTCAGCGTAGACGACAGCGTGTTTCAGGGCGACGACGAGGAGAGTATTGCCGAGTCCACCATTGAGGAGAGGCAGGCCAAATTCCTGCCACGCCCAGAGGGGATGGGGCTGGGGCTCAACAACGACAATCGAAACTCGACCGTTTCCCTGAGCCAAAAGGCGGAGGAGATCCTGGCAAATGCGAAGAAGAGGCTTACCGTGAGCATGCGCAAATCACCGTCTGAAGACACCTAGCTGACAATCATACCTCAGACTATGGAGGGTAACCTCAGCAGGGCCCGCGGCTCCCTCCACAGCGCCTCGCCTTCCAACTCGTCCATCGGATCGGCCACGCCCTCTCCCCCTCTGCCGAAACAAGAATCCTCGGCAACCTCTCCGAGCTCTGCCCCCGGTCATTCGAGAATGTGGAGCGACTTCTCCGGCGGTAACGATAGCTCTGTCCCGCAGCCGCAAACGAAGAGGGCCGCGAGCGCCCTCGGCGCCGCCGGCGGCTACCGCCAGCCACTGTCGGGATCCCAGAGCATGGGCGACCTCGCGGGGCCATACTCGCGCGGCAAGCTCGCTCATGACCCTGTTGACAGTGGGCTTGAACCCCTGACTGAGGACGACCACATGGGCAGCCGGCTCAAGCGGGACAGCGCGCGGCTTGACAGCTTTCTTAGTCCCACGTTCGGGTCTCACCTGGACCGCCCAGCGTCCGCGGCACAAGTGCGCGACCTGAAGGATCAGATGCAGGGCCTCAAGGGCAAGATCTCCTCGCTGCGAGAGCAAGCCAAGGCAGATAGCATGCGGCGGCGGAGCATGCAGAGCCTCAGAACGCCTAGCCCCTTCACCAACGCCCAAGTCGATCAGTGGTATGCTGCTGAGAAGAAGCCACCGGTGGCGGCGAACGCGCCCCTGGGCCGCAACCCTTGGAACGGCGAGCTCGAGAGCGTCGACGGCGAAGCATTAGCGAAGCTCGAGCGAGGCACCGGCGCCCGGGCTGTCGCTGAAGACGACGAGGAATCTGTCGTCAGCGAATACGAGGCGGCGCAGGAAGCCATCCGGGACGAGGAACAGGCCAATTCAGACATGACGGCCGATGAAGCCGAGATGATTGACGACATGCAGACCGAGGACGGGTTCCAGGACGACGACGACTACCGCAGTGAGAGCGGTGAATCGGTGTACCATGACACACACCAGACTCCGCTGTCACACGAGGACAGAGAGGACGCATTCGATTACGAGCACTTCTTTCTGCACAGCGCTCTGGGCTCCTTCAGCCGGCGGCGTGGCAGCGTCGGTAGTTACACCTCGGACGGTTCGGTGGAGACGACCCGGGGGCCAATGCAGACAGAGTCCGATGCGTCGGGTTCCCTGCGCCGCCGCGGCAGCGGGGACACGATGACGACCATCGACTCCTTTGCCACGGCCACCGAGGGTCGGTCAAGTCGAGCGCTCAGCATGCAGGAAGAGGTCGGCGTGGTCAGCACGGCACAAGTGGTCCTGATTCCCGAACGGCGCTCGGGTACCCCTCCAACCGCCACGCGCGCGACGTTCTCCCCCACGGCCGACGCGGAGTCGCCGCGCAGCCTCACCGACGAGAGGCCTCTCCGGCAGCGGTCAAGCTCAGTCATCTACTCTCGTCCCTTCAGCAGCTCCGCGGCATACAGGGGTCGGCCGTCAATCGCCTCCATCGAATCGATAGGCACAAACCGTAGCTTCCCCCTGGTGAACCGGCCCAGGCTCAGCGGCGGGGTCCTGACGCCGCAGGGTACGCCCCCGCATGGGTCTCCCGAGCCGGCTCTGAAGCACGTGGCAGAAAGTCTCATGGGAGAGACGGCTAGCCTGTATGCAAAGGAGAGGGCGAACGGCGGCGGTAGCCCAGCCATGCAACAGATCGCGCGTGAGGATCAGATTCTCGTTGAACGTCTGGTCGCCAGTCTTGGCAAGTGCGTCCTGGGTCTAAGCGAAGCTGGAAGGGCTTCCGCCGAGAGTCGCGACCTTCGGAGGCGCCTGGACATGGCGAGACGTCTGCTCGAGGGATCAGAGACGGTGTGATTTTAACGCCACGACAAAGTGGCACATTCTCTTCTTCTGGGCAGTGCACATAGGCTGTCTTCTGAGGCCTCGGTCGAGGTTTCCCCTTTTTTTTTTTCATAGCTTTTTCTTGGGTTTCTGACGACGATTACTTACTGATGATGCGGAGTCGACGACCCCTTTTTGCGGCTGGGTGGCAGGACGATGACCGGTTCGGAGCAAGACACCGGTCAAACAGGCAAGGCACTGCGACGTCTATTTTCTTCGATACCCAATGCGATCTGGGCCCCGCCCAGTGGTTCATGTCTGGAGTTTGACTTCGCGTGGGGAGGCATGCCAGCTAGTGTGCTTTTGCCCTGCTTTCTCTGTGTCTCGATAGTGTGTATTAGTGGAAACAGGGGAAATACAAGTGGAGGTGCTGCGAATCCATATTTCACATGCTGTGTGTTTCTGGTGTCGAGAATGGTGTTGCCTGGTCTGAACGATATGGGAATGGAGGACGATGATGAGGAAAGTCGGGGAAGACGGCGAAAATGAAAAGGCACCAGACATGTTGATTTATTCAGGCCAACACTGTGCCATATTTCTTGATCTTCTGGACACAAACAAAGATTGAGCCGGATGTTTCTGGAACTTTGCTTCATCGTGATTCACGTGTCCACGCCAAAATGCCTTCGTCCTGCCTATTGTCATGATTCCGCGGTGGTCGACGCTTATCGGTGGCGCCTTATCGTGGCATTCCATTTAACGCGACATCCACACCGCGACAAGCTGCCCCGAGACACCCCTGCTCCCGTCCTCCATCCCTTCAAAATTTGAGGTCACTCCTAAATAAACACAACACGTCGCCCATCTCCTGCTTGCGATCACACACCCTCACCACATCGACGAAGTCTGCCGACAAACATAGACACCCCACAAAGCTAGACGCAGACACAAAACCACCGCGAAACCCCCGCATCCGCCATGGCGCCCGTTGACGACGCTTCCCCGCTGATGCAGGCCCTCCAGGGCATCGTGTCCCCCGACATCCTCGACTTCCTCCACAAGACGGCGCTGCACCCGGGATCGCCGGTGCAGCTTGTCGTACGACAGGGCAGCTCTCTGCTCCAAAAGGGCACTGGAGCTGCCTATGCCTATGCCGAGCCGTATGTCGACTCGGCCTTCTCCGCCCTCATGGACTCGCCCGAGATTGTGTCGCTGGCCGTCTTCGTCATGCTCTTTGCCGCCGTTTGGATTGTCTTGGGTTGGATACGGCGACTTGTGGCATTTGCGACGCGGCTTCTCCTGGGCGCCCTCTTCTGGGGTCTCGTGGGCGTCATCGTCATGTTCGTCATGAAACACGGCGTGTTGGAGTCGGCGACCGAGGCAGCGCGGTTCTCCGGCAAGGTCTGGGGCCTCATGGTGCTGGTCAAGGACGTCTGGGTCGGCGAGTTCAGGAGATACGAGGACGAGGCCAGGCAAGGTCGAAGATGAGGCACGCGGCATTGCCCGGCACTGGGCCACAGCAGAGAGACACGATACGGAAGAGCAAGATCGACACTTCCGGATCACGAGCGACGAGGGAGATACCCGGAGACGGCTGGAGGGCACTGGATATGGACACACGGCAATAGGACAAAAGGCTGGCACACGATAACCGTGTATGAACAAGATTACGACGGCGTCATTGTATTGATTGGCAATTGATATACCCCCCGCAAAGCATCCATCCATCTATGACCCATATTGTTGCACCCTCTGTGGGTTGTTCCTTTTCCATTCCGACGCCAACGCTATGCAAGTCCGAATGACCAAAACAAAACACTAGACCATGTCTCGCTCCGCCCTGCCACGCCTCTATTCCTCGACAGGCTCGGCATCGTCATCCTTGAGCTCCTTTGGCTCCTGTGCCTCGTGGTATTGGATCACGTCGTCGATGTAGCTTAGGATGGCGGCGACGCTATCTTCGTCGGTCGAATCGAGCTTCAGGTAGTTGACCATGCTGAAGCTCTCGATGAGCCCGGCGACGGCGCGGTTGAGTCTGCGAAAGCTGGCGCCGCGCATGATGAGGTCCTTATCGGTAGGGTCGCCGGCGAAGTCGTCGAGGTCCTCGGCGGAGGGGGGCGGGCGGCCGATGCCATCGCCGCGGGACGAGGCAGGAGCGTCGTCGTCGAGAAGGGAGGTGTCGGGTGTGAGGAACTTTTTGAGGTCCTTCTTGCGGACCTGGTCCTTGACAAGGTCCATCTTGGAAAGGACGTTGATGTGGGGGACCTCGAGCATGAGCATGGCGGACATGGCGGAAAGTGTGCCGGCGAAGAACTTTGCGTGGTCGACGACAAAGGTGGCTTCGAGGAGGTAGAGGGCGCAGAGGCGGATGTCGAGCGAGCCGGCCTGGCCGAGGAAGCGGGCCAGGGCGGGCAGGATGGGAACGTGGGTGTAGAGCTCGATCTGGCCAGGCATGTCGAAGATGATGAGGTATTCCTCAGTCAGCGAGTCGAGAGCTTCGGTTAGGAAGTCGAGATTCTCCATCAGGGTCTCGAAGCAGAAGATGAGGCCGCCGTTGGGGCCATAGCCGGCCTCCTGGGCGTCCTCGAGGCAGATGAGGTCCTTGATGTCCAGGTCGGGTTCGTGCTCGAACGACTCGGCCGCCGGGTCGAGGTTGACGTAAAAGGCAGACCGGCGGTTGAGGTTCAGATGTGTGATGAGGGCGGCGGAGAAGGTCGACTTGCCGGCGCCCGCGGGGCCCATGACCATGACGCCGAACTTGCTCATGATGGTAGGTGGTGGTGGGGGTGTCGTCACCGCGGGGTAGAGAAAGGCGTCGCGATGTGTTCCTGTTGAACCCCTTGATGAGACGGCGTGGCAGTGTCTCCGGCACTCGGCAAACAATCTCGAGACTGCGTTTTCCTGTGTACGTAGTGCTGTCGATTTTGCTTTCACCCGTGCGGCGGCTGGCGGCGGTTCAGTGGTAATGGCTGAAGCAGGTGCTCGATGGCGTCCATCACGTCAAATTTGATGCGCAGCCGATGCCCCGCACTAGCACCCGTTGGCTGGCCTGGCCATTGGCCCGGAGATGGCCCCAATCGGAAGGCGGTCAGGCTGCAGGCTCTAACGCGCCAATCCACACCAGCAATGGCGCAATTTTCATGTGGGCGCTGGTGACCTCGGGGCGGGACAAGGGATGGAGGGGCAGCTGCTAAGGGGTACGCGGCCTCCCTCGCAGTCACCACGCAAAGTGAAGTACCCCGCGGTGCCATCCCCCCCTCCGGTCACCGCTTCAGGTACCCCGCCTCCCAATGAGACGTAAACGTGTCCGTGTCTCCAGAGCTCAAGAATTTCTTCCCCTGGGCCCCTGCCAGTCACTACCCGAGTCGATCCTCGTCAGTGAATCACGGCCCCCCGGACCCAATTCCCAACCACCACCACAGACCGCTCTGGACGAGGCCTTTTAAAATCTCAGGATCCCCGTCCTTCCTTTCCTACTTCCCCTCCTCCATTCCACCCCCCTACCAAACCACCCCCTGACCCTTCAGCAATCCCTTCCTCCCCCCTCAATTGCTGCTGTCCTCCGTATCTCGGACCTCGAAATATTCTCTCAACCCTTAATCAACCCCTCCTCACACAATCACAATGTCTGCTCCCAACGGCGCCAACGGCGTGCCCAAGCACAACGAGGGCACCTTCCTCTTCACCGTAAGTTGCTGATGCTCCATGGACACCGCGGAGAGGCTCGCTGGCAGCCTCTCTTCTGAGAAACCCCTTCCCCTCCCTCCCTCTGCTCCCCCCGCCCCTCCTCTGAACCTCGCTGACCCGCGTTACAGTCCGAGTCGGTCGGCGAGGGCCACCCCGACAAGATTGCCGACCAGGTCTCCGATGCCATCCTCGATGCCTGCCTTGCCGAGGACCCCCTCTCCAAGGTTGCTTGCGAGACGGCCACCAAGACCGGCATGATCATGGTCTTCGGCGAGATCACCACCAAGGCCAAGCTCGACTACCAGAAGGTCGTCCGCGAGGCCATCAAGGACATCGGCTATGATGACTCCTCCAAGGGCTTCGACTACAAGACCTGCAACCTCCTCGTCGCCATTGAGGAGCAGTCCCCCGACATCGCCCAGGGCCTGCACTACGAGCTCGCCCTCGAGCAGCTCGGCGCCGGTGACCAGGGTATCATGTTCGGCTACGCCACGGACGAGACCCCCGAGCTCTTCCCCCTGACCCTCCTCTTCGCCCACAAGCTCAACGCCGCCATGTCCGCCGCCCGCCGCGACGGCAGCCTGCCCTGGCTGCGCCCCGACACCAAGACCCAGGTCACCATCGAGTACAAGCACGACAACGGCGCCGTCGTCCCCCAGCGCGTCCACACCGTCGTCGTCTCCGCCCAGCACTCCGAGGACATCACCACCGAGGAGCTGCGCAAGGAGATCAAGGAGAAGATCATCAAGCAGGTCATCCCCGCCAAGTACCTTGACGACAACACCATCTACCACGTATGTCCCTCTTCCCCTTTTTCTGCCCTTCACTGCTTCGTCCGCTGACAACCCCCCAGATCCAGCCCTCTGGCCTCTTCATCATCGGTGGTCCCCAGGGTGACGCCGGTCTGACCGGTCGCAAGATCATCGTCGACACCTACGGCGGTTGGGGCGCCCACGGTGGCGGTGCCTTCTCCGGCAAGGACTTCTCCAAGGTCGACCGCTCTGCTGCCTACGTCGGCCGCTGGATCGCCAAGTCCCTCGTCGCTGCCGGCCTCGCCCGCCGCGCCCTCGTTCAGCTCTCGTACGCCATCGGTGTCGCTGAGCCCCTCTCCATCTACGTCGACACGTACGGCACGTCTGAGAAGACCTCGGACGAGCTCGTCGAGATCATCTACAAGAACTTCGACCTGCGCCCCGGTGTGATCGTCAAGGAGCTCGACCTGGCCCGCCCCATCTACCGCCAGACCGCCAAGAACGGCCACTTCGGCACCAACCAGACCTTCACCTGGGAGCAGCCCAAGCCCCTTACCTTCTAAATGGAGTCGAGCCCATGGACATCCCTCAGGCAGCGTTCAACAAGCTGCCTGCATTGCTATGAATAGACGTTTTCATGCTTTTTTTCTACAGTCGACTCTCGGGCAGGCTATCAGACATGGCGCAACGGTTCTCAACGAAACCCGAATTCCCGCCTTTTTTACACGGGTAAGGCAAACTCTCTAATGAAGCTCTTGGTTTTTCTGGTTTCTTTTTCTATGTTCCCGCGATCTGGGAGAGCGGAACAAAATCTCGGAGTGGTTGGCGTCTTTCAACAAAGACAAGATCTCTGAGGGGTAGATGTGGCTACGGGGTGGCACACGGCGTGGGAGGGAAGCGGGAGTCCCTGCATTCGGATCTTCTTCACGACAGAAAAGAAACGCGGCATCAGATCAGCGTTTTTTATACCCCAACCCACCAAACGGAAGGAAAGGCATTTACATCGGCGTTAACAGGGAAACAAAAGAACTTCAACATCTTTTCGTTCCTGGTTATCCGGCCGGTCTCAACCTTTGCAGAAGACTCCTTGGCCGGAGGAAAGGACGGGAGATGATGGACCGCAAGGCCCATCGGATCCCTTCGAGATGGGGAGGAAGGTGCTGGGAGCACCTGGACAGGAGGCGATAGATGGCTTGCTACTCTCGGATAGACAAGCAAATGACTCCAAACCACCGCTCGACATGTGATGTGCATGGGTTGATGCTGCTGTGTGCGACGTCGGCGGACCACCGCGTGTGCGACATCCGATGTAGCAAGGGAGGAGCTGACGTCGCCGAGGACGTCGGCCGGCGGCTGGGGTTCTCACAGCCGGGGAATGCGGAGCCTTGGGTGACTTGGTCTGAGTCGTGACGGCTCGCTCCGCCGGCGAGCATTGAGTTGGAGGGACGGGTGGACGGACTCACGAGTGCCACCATCCGGTGAACACCACGCCCTCTTACTATCCATGAATGGCGTCTATGCTCCTGGCAGGTCCTTCTGCAAGCACCTCTACCTCGATCATTGCTCGAGTGGCACGGCTGACGGAGACAAGTCTGACGATCGACGGGTGGAAAAAAGGCGCATGTGACGGCACGGCCGGTCTTCCTCCCAACGGCGGCCACCGACTGGCCCCAGAAAGGGGAGATGTGCTCATCTTCTGCCACGCTGCTTGCAGCCAAGCACTCTCAGGCCCCTCATCGTTAGGGGGTCGAGACCCAGGGTGTGCGTCTGCATGATGAGACCCGAGACAAGGTTCTGCCCTCTCTCCCTCCCGATCCGGCATCATAGGGTGCTTTTGCCGGGCAGCAAAAAGACGAGAACCTGGTTTCCCGGCAGGCACCAGATAAGACAGACGCGATGTAGGACCTCAGACTGTCGCAAACCTTGTTCAGAACTGCGTACCTCGATGTCTCGCTGCTATGTGACAGCTGCCACGAAAAAAGATGCCGAAACATTGTGTCTAGCGACGGGGAAATACGAGTATGGAGTGGAGTGTGAGACAAAGGAAAACGCAGGAAGTATGTCACTGCAGGATCGGGGTAGAAACTTGCTTCGCCTTTGACGGGAGAGCAAACAAGAGGAATTGCCGATCCGGAGCATCCCTCGGGTCGGTGTCACTGCATGCCCCGAGGCTCTGGTTACCGGGACAGGACTACAGGCGGCCATACCTCGTCCCGCGGAGATGGGCTGCCGAGAGGGCAGACTTGTGGCTTTTTAGGGGTGGTCCGGCGCTGGCCGGCTCGGAGGGTATTGAAGGGGCTGAAGATGGCTGCGGCGTGGCCCGCACGCATGCTTTGGGAACAAGCCGAGGAGTGAGGAACTGGGTAGGAGGTGGCCACAGCGTCGATCCAGGACGACGGGTCAACGGGTTTCTGACGTGATTAAAGTTGGCCGTGGACGGTTGGCGCTACCAGGACGAGAAGAGGGGTATTGCCCCCCGGGGAGGTTAGACCGTGGGGTGTTTGCTTTATTTAGATGCTATTCAGACACGATGACCGGGTTTCTCCGGCTCGAGAAGGAGGAAGTTTGATGTCTTGTTGTTACTCTCGTGGGCAAAAAAGCCGTTTGAATAGGATGAGCGTACCGGAAGCCGTTGCTTTCGTGTGTCGTCACAATAAAGACGGTAGGAGGGAACAAGGTACAATGTTGGGGGCGGCATCATGGCCGAGGGTCAGGGGGGAGGAAAGGAGGCGGTCGGCCACAAAGGTAGGTCCGAGTGAGGCCCGGGACGGACCAGGTGACGTGGGATGATGAAGACAATGGAGGGGGAAGGGGGAAGGGGGAAGGGGGAAGGGGGAAGGGGGAAGGGGGAAGGGGTGAGATGAACGGCCGTCCTGGGAAAAGAAACAACATCATTCGCAGTAGTGAGATTGCAATGTGGGATGCAGGCTGGAGCTGGAGCTAGAAAGTCGGCGGGATGACAAGATGGGTTGTTCTGTTGGTGCTGGACATGGCCGGTTTCGTGCAATGTGATAAGCCGCTGGCCAGTCAGACCAGTCAGAAAGGGCTCGGAGCTTTCTCCGTCGTGTTGGAGTGTGGCACAGAGAGTCATGTCTTTGCAGCGTTAGACATGGACTGATGATCGAGCCAGAGACAGGCGAGGCCGGGGAGGCATGGGTGTTCACCCGCCCGGCCACTGGTGTTGGCTGGACCTCGTGTCGTTCGGCTGCCCGTTCGGAGGGGTGTCATGCGCCTCGGCAAAGTGGTCCGTCCCTCTCTCTTCCCCCCCGGGAGAAGATTCTCGGCAAACCAGACCGCCGGTTCCGCGACGAAGCTCACGAGTTGACGATGATCAAGTACGCCGAGGGCCGCAAATGGCCTGCAAGTTGGCCGACGTCTCACGGGGATGGTTTAGGGGTGCGCCATCGTGCAACCCAGGGCGATGGTCCTGGGAGCGCGAGCGAGGGAGGGGGAGAACCCTCGAATGATTCCACGGGCGTCGGGGTGAGGCGAGGCGACATGAAGGCACGGGAGCGGAGTGAGGTTGAGGTCGGAGGGGGCTCAAGGGGGGGGGCCTGGGAGAGAGAGTTTGAGACACCGATGCGCTGGTTGTCGCGGCGGCATGTTCCCGCCGGGCTGAGCGGGTCCGCCAATCCGGGCGCTAGTCCTTTTCGGGTGCACAATAGGAAGGCCCCACGGCCTTTTTTCGACAACAATGGGAAGCCGGCCCCACAACAATAGGAAGAAGACGCGGCGCCAGCATCCTCCACGACCAAGGTGCCCGCCCTTCTTGGTCGCGAGAGGCGCTTCTCGCCCATCAAGGGTCGGCCGACGGCCAGGAAGAGGCTGGGCACGGGCTGCCTGCCGGTCTGAGAACAATGGGGGGTGGGGTGTCTGCCCTCTGCCATCTTGCCATTCTACCGCCCGCCCCCGGGCAGACGGCACCGGGGTACTTCCGTCGTGTCATGTCTTGCGTCTGGTCTGTCTGTTGGCCTGGCCGCAGAGGGTGGTGATGGCCCATCCATTTCAATCGGAGCCCAACGAACACATCGACACCCTGGAGGCATTATTCATTGCGGCCCGGCAGCTGACAGCGGAAGAGGCACCAATAAGACGGGTTGCTGGCACCGAAGCCCTCGTTCAATACGCCGGATGACACCATGTCCAGCTCGCATCACACGCCCCCTCCCATTGTCGTCCCAATACCGCAACGCCCTCCCGGCCGAGAGAGATTGCATGGGATGGATCCATCCGCCTGGACAGCTACTTTAGCTTCCACGCCGATCTACTCTTAGCGGACGGTCTGGGATGAGGCACCTGGCAGCTTCGGTACCCCCCCAAGCCTCCCTTCTCGGCTGACCGAGCCATGACGAACTCCAGCGGTTACGGCGACTTGGTCCTAGGTAGAAATCGACCTTTTTCTCTCTTTCTATTGAGGCGTCCTGACCCGCCCACAATACCCGAGACAGCACACAATGTCAACAACGGCTGCGTGCATGAATAGACCATGCCGCATCCTCTGCCAGGGGGGGAAGGAGGGGAGAGGAGAGAGCAGCACAACCACGGCCCGGCCGTTGGCGTCAAAGAGGGGCCGCCGAGGGTGAGCCCTCTGAAGATGAATAACCTCCCCGTTGGGAGAGGGACGGACGACCACCCTGTGAATGTATTCTCGACGCGTCCGATACTCATGGAGGGCATCCCCTCCGGGACCATGGCCAGGGTGGGCGCCTTTCTTTCCCCTATTGTCGTGCAGCCGAGCCACACCTCCTGCCCCTGCAGTCCCTCGTCCATGGTAGCCCTCCCCTGGTGATGGGCGCTACGCAGCCTGCCGAGCCCCAGAACCCACAATGCTGGGAACACCGGCCGGCCGAGCGACACACCCCTCCTTGGCGGCACCCCACGCCCCCCTCTCAAGGGGGCTTCTGCGCCGGATCGGCTGCCTGCAGTGCAAACGCAGCTGTGCCGTGCTGAAGATTTTTGGCTGCCGTCTGGCTTGCCTTGTTCGGTGGTGCAACACGCGGATAGAATGCCTGGCGCTCCGCTTCGGCAGGGGTGGCACTTTTGGGTTTGCAACACTGTCTCTGGAGCGGCCCACCCCGGAGCGTGCCCCCCTCCACCTCGGGACATATAATGGGCTCTTCCCCCAGCGATGTGTAAGTCCAAGGGTTCATGATCAGTGATTCTGGAACCAAGTCAGTCGTCTGCATCGATCTCATCTACCGACCACATCATACACCTGTATCTGGTCATATCCAAGGTTGGACTCATCCATCACCACCACTACTCTTCAGATACACACCCACGAATAAATCATGGCCACTCCAGAATCATCACCTGTTTTCCTCAACCCAAGGCCACTGCGCCAGACACAACTACCAGCATCATCGCTACCTTCCCTCGGCCGCCTCGACCTCGCCGCAGATGACGTGCCCAAGGACAGCGCCGAGTCCAACGACCAGGACCCGCCGCCAGCCTACACACCACCACTACGCTCGCGGCTGCAGGACGACATTGCCGCCCTCTTCGGGGCCAACCCAAACCTGGTGCAACGTTTGCGTTCCATGCCCATGCCATTGCCAGCGTCTACACCAAGGCACCGGGTATCATCGCCCGACCCGGACGAGGAGCCGTACGAGGAGCTGTCACCCATCAACCTCCGCATCTCCGCACGCATCAACGTGGCACGGGATAACAACGTGATCGCGCTCCCGTACACACCGGCCGACCAGGCCAAGTCGATCGCCGAGGCCATTGTCGAGGCGTTCAAGAAGGGAAGTGTCACAGGCGATGGCATCCCCATGATTGACCAGGACGGCCGGCCACGGCCGATACGGATCGAGGTCGATGCCGGTATCACCGTCGAGGGGGCCAACAACGTCCTCGGCACCGAAGCGGCCGTCATGGACATCATGAACGCAAGGCATGCGGTCATGAGACAACGTCTGGCGAGTGTAGGTGGAGGAATGATTGCAGGAAGCACGGGATCGACCGTCGCTGGATCGAGTGCGTCAGTCATCGAGCAGAGGAGGTGTGCACTGGCAGCAGTTGAGAATGAGCCACCACCGAAGAGGCGGAGGACGGGAGGGGAGGCATAGACCTGCTTTTCCCCCTTCTTCTTTTTTCTGCTTTAGGCACGGCGCAGATGATGGGGAACAGTACCTTACCCACGCTCATGATTTGAGCCATGATGATGTGGGCTGTGCCAGGCGGCACGGTTCATGACGGAGTATGGGTTGTCACCAATTGTACAGGGTTAGCCTTTGAGTAATGCGTATGCTGAGCCACGTTCACTCGAGATGTACTCGGACGATAAGATGAGAGATGTGATCATGCGATCGATGTCTCCAAGTGGGATGCACATTGTTTTTGAAATATGTTTGGGCTGCGCTGCGTGACGATGGTGATGAGACATAGGGATGATGGTTGGGGCAGAGTTTGAGGTTTGTTCCCACAGAGGGAGACAGCCGTTATAAACTGCATTTCTCGGCGAATTCCCATCGACCGGCCCCTGATCACAATCGGGGATGTCTAACAGCGCGCCGTTGGTCTAGTGGTATGATTCTCGCTTAGGGTCCACCCTGAAGCATTGCTTGCGAGAGGTCCCGGGTTCAATCCCCGGATGGCGCCCACGTCATCAATTCTTTTTTGCCTTTTGTCCTTTAATGCTCCATCACAAGAAGAGGGGAAATGTGAGTTGAGGTGAGCTTGGAGTTACTTCCAGCCATTGATTTTGCCGCGGCCGCTTCTTCTGCTACTCAAATGGAAATTGAATTCGAGGCTATCAAGGGCAACGAAACCCCTGCCCTCCTGAGCATATCCCGCTGACGGCCTGGAACCAATGCCCTCAGCTGCTCAAGGTTTGTTCGGCTCGACTGGGCGTCGTCGCCCGCTTCAGTAGCCAATGGCAAGTGTCTGCCGCGACGCCAGATCTGCACGACGGATCTACGGCCTCTCCGGCTCTTGGAGAGGGGCTTGAGAAGCTCCCCAATGCCGCTGTCGTCCGAACCCCAACGCATCACCGCGACGCACCAAGACTCAACCTAAGCTGAAGCTCCACCGCAAGCTTTCGGTTGACGTATGCTCCCCCTCCGAGTCTCCTCCCTACCCAGCTCCAGCCAGCTATAGCTTCTCGCTCATCCGCCTCGCTCACTGAGGCAATTGTTTCTCTCTCGTCCAATTCTCTGCTGGACAACCCGCACAGCCTGGACCGTCTCTGTCGTGAAACCCCCGCACACGAGCAGCTTCTGCACCACTTCAGCCCATCAACCGCCCATCATGGCCAAGCTCACCATTCGCAACATCACCACCGAGACCCTGGTGCTCAAGCGCGTCGAGCGCTTCGGCGCCAAGCAGGTCGGCACGGGCAATATGCTGTCCAACACCCTCGGTACCATCACGTCGATGCTCAACGCCACAAACTTCAGCACCAGTGAGACCAGGCCCGAGGGCGACGCCCGGGACACCAAGGACGTCGATGTCAAGATTGACAAGTTCGCCGCGCAGACGACCGACATTGAGGCTCCCGAGCCCGAGAAGGACATCGTCCGTCTGCAGTTCGAGGTCACGGGCAAGCGCTACGAGGTCGACGTGCCCTCGCCCAACGACCAGTCCTCCGTGCTCCGCCGCCTTGACAAGGACGACAAGCGGGAGCTGACGGCCGTCTACATCCAGCGCCACAACTTCCTTGCCATCATCTCGTCGACTAACCACCACGCCTGGATGCGCGAGATCCGGGATGACTACCCGCTGTCGTCGCTTTCCATCCCCGGCACCCACAACTCGCCCACCTGCTACACGGCCTTGCCCTCTGTGCGCTGCCAGTCTGTCGACATCCAGGACCAGCTCGAGGCTGGAGTGCGCTTCTTCGATATTCGCGTGTCGGCCACCCCGGACAACGACAATCTCGCCCTCGTCCACTCGGTCTTCCCCATCTCGCTGACCGGCACAAAGTGGTTCGCCGACCTGCTCAACGTTGTGTACGGCTTCCTCGAGGCCAATCCCTCCGAGACGCTCATCATGTCTCTCAAGCGCGAGGGCACCGGCAAGGCCACCGACCAGGACATGTCGCGCTACCTTCGCGACCGCTACGTCAAGTCCAAGAAGGACGCCTGGTGGACGCGCTCGTCCATCCCGACCCTCGGTGAGGCCCGCGGCAAGATCGTCCTCATGCGCCGCTTCGGCCTCGCCGACGAGGTGCGCAAGTCGGAGAACGACGGCAACGGCTTCGGCATTGATGCCTCCTCCTGGCCCGACAACTGCGAGGACGGCAAGTGCGGTTCCGGCCTGGTTCGCGTCCAGGACTTTTACGAAATTGACCAGAGCACAAACATTGAAAAGAAGATCAACTACTCGCACGCCCAGCTCGAGCGCGCCGCCGAGCAGATGTTTACGCTGCCGAGCTCAAAGGACGCCAAGGTGCCGCCCTTCTTCGTCAACTTCCTCTCGGCCAGCAACTTCTTCAACGCGTCGTGCTGGCCCGAGCGCATCGCCGCAAAGGTCAACCCGGCCGTCATCGAGTACTTGTGCATGGTCCACGCCGACGACGGCAAGGGTCCCAAGAAGCTCAAGGCTGGTGACGCGGCAACGGGGATTGTGGTGACCGATTGGGTCGGCGCGCACGGCGACTGGGACCTGATCAGGTGCATTGTCGGGTGGAACGCCAGGCTGAAGCTGAAATAGAGGCACGAGGCAAACGATGATGGAACATGAAAACTTCTTCAATTATATATGTAGAGCGGACCGAAAATCAACGCTGATGCTTGGTACCTTCTGTGCATGTCAGCGGGTGATCCTCATGAACGTGCGCAAGAGTGTATGATGAGGTGTGGGATCAGTTCTCCAAGGTGAAACATATTTTTATCAATCATGAATTTTCAGATGTGATAGAACATTAAAAAAGGGGATCATCATGTAACAAGGGCGTGGGGATGCGGGAGAGAAGGCTTACCATGGGGGAACGAGGTCAGTGGCAGACAGGTTCGACGCAAAATCTACCCGCTGGTCGTCAGCAACGATTCATCGTCAAGAATGCAGCACAACAGAAGACGAAGCTGAGAGTCGTTAGTCATGGACGGACACCAAGAACAACCGGTGGGCAAGTACCTCGTATCAGCAAGTGTTTGAATGCGTTCATTCCTGTCTCGCCGAGGCGAAGACAGTCACATAGTGTGAATACAATTGAAAAGACATTTCATCATTTTCGAGCGGATCGTGTCAAAATGACGGATGTTCTATTTACCTGCTGCGAGTCAGCCTCGGGCTCTCGCGCAGGTGAAGCACCGGAAAAGAAAAAGGTAGCAAAAGTGACCACGATCAGCTGACGAGTTTTCAACAAGAAGCCGCGCCGAACCGCCCGCCACGTGGGTTGTACGTCCTCGCTGCTACTAACGGGCGGCCGGGTTGGTTCGTTTTGTCCGCCTGTCGTTCATATTTCCTCATAGTGGTCTGCGAAGGGTGGCTTGGGGGAAGGGAGTGCGAGAGCGTGAAAGTACCTGGAGCGGGCTGGTTAGCTGAGGCTCGTGAAAGTGTTTGCAAAGTAGCAAGGTTGGCAAAAGCTCGGATCAGACAAGGCTGAAACTTTTTGCACCGGATTCAACATTATATATTCTGCATGAGGAATCCCTGTGGTGTCGAAGTGATCATCACACGAGCGGGGGGTTGGATGTGTTGGCTCAGGGCGGTGGGAAGAACAAACCTTTTGGAGAGCATGATGGCGACGCGCCGGAGCGCGCAAAGGGCAGCAATTGCAAACGGAAGACCTGCGAGCTTTGGCGCGTTAGCTTGGACTCTTGCGAGGAAATGCGGCGAGACGCGAAAAAAGGCTCTAGTTCAGTGTAATTCTAGAGATGTTTGGATCACCATGGGGTAGTATGTTTTGGATTGTTCGTATAAAGTGTCATCATCTAGAGGACGGAGTCGAAGAAGAGAAATGCAAAGCTTACCAAGAACTCGTCGCCCACGCCGCGCTCGGAATTGAGCGCGCGGTGGGCGTGTCGCAGGCACTGCCTGGACGGTGTGGTCGTCGTGAGAAAGCTTTCTGGAAGCTGATGATGCGGGAAGAAGAAGAGCTTCGAAAAAATTCCCACGGCCGCTGATTTTCTAGGTAGAGCCAAAATGCGCTAGCCCCTTCCAGGCCTAGCTGCATTTCTCCACCCAGATCATGTGGCGGTGCAGACGAGATCGCCGCGTGGCGAATTCCTCCTATCTTATCGCAACGTATAAGCATCCCGCGTCCTCCCGCCCTCGCCCCCCAGGTCTCTCTTCCTCTGAACAAGACAACCTCAAACGAGACCTTGTCGACGAAAAACCACCATCATGGCTGCCTCAGGTGGCGTATGGGCTCCAGTAGCCCTACGCTTACTCCGATCAGCCGCCACGAATGCAACAAACACCATACGTACCAAGCTCGCGGGTGGTGCTTCCAAGCTCCAGACCGTCCAGGCCCGCAACCTTTCCTCTGGCGGTCGTCACCCCGTCCACCCGACCGCCTTTCTCCGACAGAAGCGCTCCGGGCGCTGGTCTTCCACCCGAATCTACAACCAGGTCCATACGACCGTTCGCCGCTGGGTGTCGGGCACCAACGGCGCCGGCCCTCGTTTCGACCGCACCCAGCTCCCTTCGTCTCAGACGGCCCGCCGTGTGAGCCAGTTCACCGGCCGCGCCCCTTTCGCCAGCACACTCCGGCCGAACCTGACCGGCGGAGCGCTCCCGCGCACCCAAGGCGGCTACACTCTCGGCGGTGGCGCAAAGGGCGCCCGCTACTTCTCGCACACGCCGGCTGCCCCGGCCCAGGTCGTGCAGAACGTTGGTGTGGCCATGAGGGCCTTCCTCCTCTCCGGACAGAAGGCTAGATTCGACGGTCTCAACGAGCGCGGCGACAAGCGCTACCGCGCCGTTTCGGCGTGCGAGGCGGACACGGCAGCCAAGATGGAGCGCATGTCCCGCTTCCAGCCCGGGTCGTTCGTCGACTTCAACCTCAGCCCGACCGTCACGGCTCTCAGCCCTCTGGCGGCGGCCGGCATCCAGTTCCCCGCTGGTCTCGCTGGCGGCGACGACGTCACTCTCAACCGCGAGGGTCTCATGGACGTCCTGTCTGAGGACTTTGGACGGGCACTCAAGGACCTGGCAACGATATACGCCGACCTCAAAAGGCTGGCGATTTTAGGCGACTTGCCCATCACTACCGAAAGGGGGGGCAGTACGCTGCGGGTGCGGTTCCCGGGCGTCGATGCCCAGACGGTGGAGCGGCTGTGCGAAGACATTGGGCTCCAGCGCGGCATTGTGGGCCAGGACGCCGAATTTGACGTGGCCATGGGCGTGTCGATGGCGCTCAAGTTCCCTCTCGCGCCGGAGGACGACGGAGTTGACACGCTGACGTCGCCGGGTGGCACGCTGCGGTCACTCACCGGCCTTGGCGCCGAGGACAGCGAAGATGGGTTCTTGGAGGATGCCTTCATCCATGCCGAGATGGCCGAGAACCCCTGGCTGTCGGATCCAGAGGGGTACGAGAGCATGTCTCCGGAGAACACCAGCTCAGGAACGCATTGCTCACAAGAGTTTGATGGACTGGAAGGGATCTACCGGTTCATGGAGGAATGTGATAGGGCGCGGGGGCGGATTTGATTTCGCGAACAGAAGCAATTCAGCAGGATATGGCTGACACGGACGAATGGCACGATACGGATGGAGGGATGGACAGGACTCTACACTCTTTGTAACAGATACCACGATGCTCAGACTGAGTACGCAGCAGCCACAATGGCATTTCCTTTATTTCTCGTCCGTCGTCACTGTCAATCGGAGCGTTTGGACGTGGTGATACATGTTGCCGCCCTGACAATTGACCCCTCCGGGTCTGCCTGACTGCGGGGACATCAAACGCCAAAAAAGGGGGTAGCCGCGTGATTCTGCCTGGTGGCGTCAACGAGCGACAGGGTCCAAAACGCCACCAAATTGACGAAGGCGGTGGACGATCAACCGTCGGCCACCATCCGCACACTGCGAGCACTGTGTTGCCAGGCTGCAGAGGGCAAGCCGTATAGCAGATGGGGGCAATTGTCATGGGCACAAGGCAGCAGTTGACCCAACGGCCTGGCATTGACATTGACGTGGTGGTGTGTCGCCAGATCACAGGACTTCGCGTTGAGGGGTTCCCCGCTTTCCAGGCAGTAGACCCCCGCTGCTTCTATTCTTTCGCGTCGGCCCCTGCTCGTGGCGCGTCCAAACACCTGAACACCCCATCGACCGTCAAACCTGAGGGTCAGCTCAGAGACCGAAAAAGGCAAGGACCGACATCTACGACGCTGGAGCCGTGTCCGCCAGCCGTTGGACGACAAAGCAGCCATGGGGCTCGAGTATAAGATGATGGCCACGTCCGGCGTCGATTCACCGACTGTCTCGCCTCTCAGGACATCACATCACGCCTCATCTTTCGCACCTTGCCGCCTGTTTCCTGCCAATCCTCAATCCATTCCTTCGCTTCTCCAAGATACCCACCTGCCCGCCCCTCATCGTCGTCCTCCCCCTCCTTGACTCCTTGACCCAACACCATCATGGCTCAGGACCTCCAGCAGCTGCCGGCTCCCCACGCGGAGCTGGCTCGCTACATTGCCGACCACCCCGACACGCCCATCAACGACATCATTCAGCCCTACCGCACCTATGAAGCTCAGTTACGCTCCGTCTTTGCCCAGGACCGCCAGCACCCCCTCCTCGAGGACCCTCACGTCAACCTCTGCCCCCTCTTCACCAATGACACAAAGGACATCACGATCCGCGCCCGCGACCTTGCCTCCGAATCTCAGGAGGAGAAGGACCGGTACATCATGCCGCTACCGGAGGAAAAGCGGCGCGCCCATGGGTCCCCCGCTGTCGTTGCCACTCTGGCCGACTTCCGCCGCAATTTCAGCATCTTCTCCGAGTCGTCGCTCGCCGACCTCGACTGGAACAACGTCGTGGCCGCCGGGTCCTCCGTCGTCAACACCCTGCTGCCCGTGCCTCCCGAGTTCAACACCACCAAGCGCAAGCTGCGCGAGTACTACCATGAGAAGTTCTGCCCGGCCTCCGATGTCGACCTTTTCCTGTACGGCCTCACCCACGATGAGGCCCTCGAGAAGATCAAGCAGATCGAAAAGGCCATCCGCGATTCCATCCTGACCGAGGTCACCGTCGTCCGGACAAAGTACGCCATCACCATTGCGTCGCAGTACCCCACTCGCCACGTCCAGATCGTCCTGCGTGTGTACAAGTCAGTTGGCGAGATCCTCACCGGCTTTGACATTGACGCCGCTGGCGGCGCCTACGACGGCAAGCAGGTTTGGGTGACCCCCAGGGCCCTCGGTAGCTTCATCACTCAGATCAACCACATCGACCTCACCCGACGTAGCCCTTCGTACGAGAATCGCCTGTCCAAGTACAGCCACCGCAACTTCGAGGTCTACTGGCCCGAGCTGGACCGCTCGCGCGTGGACCCCACCATCTTCGAGAGGAGCTTCCAGAGAACCCTCGGCCTGGCCCGTCTCCTCGTTCTCGAGCGTCTGCCCACGTCGACCGTCCGAGAGACGTACCTCAGCAAGCGTCGCGAGGAGCGCGGCCGGCCCGCCCTGAACCGCAACTACATGCACCGCCTGCATGGCAACATTAAGGACCAGCACGAAGACGAGGTAGCTGATTGGGTCAACGAACAAGATGTCTCCAACTACCACACCTTTACCGTTCCTTACGGCGCCCATTTCCACGCCAAAAAGGTCGAGAAGCTGTGCTACACGCGCGACCTCCTGCTCAATGCCGAGTGGAATCAGCCAAAGGAGCGCGAGGTCTACCTCCACCGCCACCCAGCCTTCTTCGGCCGCGTCGAGGACGTCATCGAGGACTGCTGCGGCTCTTGCCCCAAGCCCGTTACCCCGGAGGAGATCGAGGTTGCTGAAAAAGAGGCCGAGATTTACATCTCGGGCAAGGTCTCCTTCCTCATCGATGACCCTGGCAGGCAGCAGATCGGCTCCTTCAACCCTCTCACTGAAGATGACTGGACCGACATGGCCTACGTCGGCAACACAGCGCGCCTCTGCCAGAGCATCGTCGACGGCGATGTCGACGAGGTTGTTGACTGGCTCTCCCAGGAGGGCGCCGACCCCAACAAGCGCGACTACACTGGCCGGACCCCGCTTCACCTGGCTGTCATCAGTTCCACTGCTGAGGTTGTGCGAACTCTGGTTGCACACGGCGCTCGCCTCACCGCCCGTCTCGCCGATGGCATGACTGCTCTCCATCTGGCTGCCGAAAGGGGAGACGCCGAGATGGTGAAGATTCTGATGGAGAAGAGCGAGGAGAATGAGAACGAGGAGATGGAGAAGCAGGATCGCCGGCGCCAGGCCCAGCAGGGTTCGTCCAAGGAGCAGGCCGGAGAGAAGGACGAGCAGACCGACTCAGAGGATGAGGAATCCGACGGCGAGCTCATCGACGGCGAGGAGACCGAGGCTGATGTGCTCTCCTTGGCCACCGGTTCCTTCGTCAAGGTCGAGAAGTCGGAAGAGGCCCAGGCCGAGGTCGACCTCGACGCCAACTCGGAAGAGCCTGACTTCTACAAGAGCGATGTCCTTGCCTGGGACATTCCTTGCTCACCACTTCATCTCGCCATCGCCCAGGGCCACGAGGACATTGTTTCCCTGCTCCACGAGTTTGGAAGCGACGCCCTCCTTCCCGTCAAGTTCCTCAACAGCGACAAGCAGCCCACTGGCGCCATTCTCACGCTCGCGCTCGCGCTGGTCCTGCCCCTTGATAAGGCGCAGTCCATGGCCAAGCTTCTGCTGCGACTTGGGGCGACATCGTCTCAGGCCGACTTCAACGGCTGTACGGCCTTGCATCGCTACATTCAGTCCGGTCAGGAAGAGATGCTCGATGTCCTGTGGGCCAACGACAAGGCAGCCGTCAAAACGGCCATCAACCACATCGTCTGCGACGACCGCAACTACTACGACGACAACGCCATGGGACCCCTGCATACAGCCATCGAGGCAGGAGACGGCGTTCTGGTTCTGAAGCTTCTCGAGGCCGGCGCCAACCCTGTGATCGACTTCGACTCGTGGCTCAAGGCTGTCAAGTTCACCAAGGTGGCCAATCGCCTGGGAGACTTTGAGAACAACAAGAAGATATTTGGGAAGAGCGTCGAGCAGCCCGTCATCTTCGCGGCAAAGAACTGTCCTGACCCTTCGGTGGCACTGGAACTCCTCGAGAGGGGCGCTGATCCCAACACCATCACCGCGACGAGTGCGGAGCTTCTTGGTGATGAGTGGAGGCAACGCTACAACAGGGGCCAGACTCTGCTTGACTTGGTTCGCTTCCAACTCTCGAGCCTGCGGAAGTACAAGGGCGAGACTACCAAGTCGACGAGGCTCCGACGTCCCGACGGCATGCAGGAGCAGCTTGACGAGGCTCCTCAAGGGTCCTACGAGTACTGGATGACCGCCAATGACATCAGGGAACGTGAGAGGGCCCTGAAGAAGCAAGAGGAGAATGAGGAAGCTGAGGAGAAGAAGCGGGCGGCAGAGCAAGTCGGCATCGAGGAGAAGAAGGCCGCGATCAAGGAGATCATCGAGGGCTTCGAGAAGTTGGAGAAGGCCATCGTCGACAAGGGAGGCAAGTCGTTTTACGAGATCTACCCTGAAGTCAACAAGCCTTCTCGGGAGTACAACAACTACGGCACGACAGACTCGGTTGACGCTGATGCCGAGGAGGCCGCGCCCGTCTACCTCTTCGACATCACCTTCTGGAGCGTCACTGACGTTACCAATGTCCGGAAGCCGGCATACCTCAAGCTGTAAGTGTGCATGCATACCTCTAGGAGGCGGCTCTTGTTCATCATGCTAACCGGAACAGGTTCGAAGCGGCATGGGCTGGCGACCTCAAGACCATTGAGTCCCTCACACTCGCGGCATGGGGCGAGAACCAGGAACAGCCGCCTCTCAAGATGGATGTGCGCGACTTGAAATCTAACTCGCCCTTTTCGCTGGCATTTTTGAGGGGTCACCACGACGTCGCCAAGGCCATTCTCGACATCATCAAGGCGCAGTACTCTCCCAGCGAGAAAGCCGATGAGCGCTTCAAGATGGACTCCGGGCGCGACGAAGAGGACGAGGAGTCTTGCGACAGCGACGAAGACAGCGACGGAGAGCCCAGGATCGTGTCCGAGGTCGTCAACACAAAGTTCACCATTGACAACATCGGCCAGGTCTCCATGCAGGTCAAGTCTCACACCCGGCCGACGCAGGTCTTGACTGCCGCCGTCTCTTGCTTCAAGACGCCAGAGGAGGAGCCAGAGCAGAACTTCAGCCTCTTCACGTACATGATGAAGACGGACGACCGGACCGGGTTCAAGTTCCTGCTTGACCTCGCCATCGCCCACGCAGCCACGAAGCTAGAGGGCGACAAGGACGATCACGAGCCCTACTTTACTTTCCCCGACTACGAGTTCGACTGGGCAGTCTTGAACGGCAAGCTGCCCTTCCTTTCCATGCTCATTAAGCGCACCGGTGCGGGCATGCCTCTCGACCACCTCGTCAAGAAGAGCGGCGTAGCCCTCAAGGACAAGCCCAAGACGTACCAGGGCCTGACCGTTTACGGCAAGAAGCGGTATGTCGGAGTCTCTTTGCTTTCCTGATTTCGTTGCTGACATGACACAGAAAGGACTGGGCCAACGCCGGCCGCAACTTGGTCGTCAAGTCCACGGGCTCTCAGATTCCGCCGCTGCTGACGGCTGCCCGTGGCGGTAGCATCGAGAGCGTGGAATGGTTCCTCAGCGACGCGCCGCACCGCCAGTATGTTGAGTTTGGAAAGTCGGACACGGCCGGCATCGACCCGCGACTGAAGCATCTCATCTCGGCGCCTGGAGGGTTCGAGAGGGCCGTCTCCAAATGGCTCGGAAATCAGAGTGAGTTCCCTAGCAGCTTGACCCATGTGCATGACTGACCGGTTACAGACGAGCTTGCTCTTCATTTTGCGGTCGTGGGACGTCCCGGCAAGGCCACAAACGAGGTCGTCGAATACCTCGCCGAGGCATGCCCCGGATCGCTCGAGTTCAAGTCGACCAACGGAGAGACACCGCTGCTGCTCGCCTTCTCACACGGCCGCCTCAACTTTGCGAAAACGTTGATCGCCGCCGGCGCCGACCAGTCGGTCCGCAACAGCAGGGGAGACAACATCATCCACCTGGTGCTCGAGCATGAGCCCAAAGCCGACAAGCTCCGACCCATGCTGGAGCTCATCGACCCCGATCTCCGGACTCATCACTTCCTCCAGCGCAACAACCTGCAGGATGCTGGAGCCACGCCCCTGCATGCCTGGGTTGAACGGTACTGTCAGAACGCCCGGCAGCGCGAAAACAGCACGCAAGACTTCGCCAACGATCCGACCTACAAGTACAAGAAGTATCGGACCAAGGAGGAGGGTGTTGCGGTGCTCAACCTGCTGCTCGAGTTCTCCAAAGGCGGCGAGCTGGAGATGCTGAACGGCGCTGGCGACACCCCGCTTCATACGGCTGTCATGGCAGGCAACCTGGAAATGGTCGAGGCTCTGGTGAAGTTCAACCCGAAGCTTCTCTACCGGGAGAACGCCGTCGGGCGCACAGCTGCCGAAGTCGCTCTTGGTCATGTCATGTCCCAAAAGTTCAAGAGCTCCGAGTCGATCTGGAACATCAACACGCACAACCGCAACATCATCGGCAACATTCTCGTTGAGCGCCCGCCCAAGAAGTTCGCTGAGGACGCGGAGCTAGCGGCCAAGGGCGTCAACATTTGGGTGCGCCGGTCAGCCAGGCATCACGCCGAAAGCACCCCATACTACCGCAACTACAACCAGAAGCGCGACGTCGCCAACACTGCAGCGGTATGGAAGGTCGTCGAGGCCGCTCTCGAGGAGCACCCCGGCCAGCGGCGACTCGTTTCGCTCAGCGAGGCCAACGACGTGGCCCGTCGACTGGGCGAGAAGTACAACTCGGCCCGGTACTTCAGTATGCGGCCTCGCAACGGGGATGACGATGATGAGGAGAAGGAGAGCGACGATGGGAAGCCTGACGACAAGCAGGACTTCTTGGCGCTGCTCAAGACGCAGAACAGGGCACACTCGCCGTGGCATCCCTACATTGAGCAGGTCGACGGCAAGGATGTGGAGGAGTTTTGATGAGGCGTGATCATTCGGATTCCCTTGGACAATTTGTTGGACATTCTCTAGGAGTATAGCAAAGTGATCTATTTGGATGTTCTCTTCGCCCAGAGGAATCTCATGCTTTGGCCAGCAGCTCCGTCTCAATGCGCCCCCGAGTATGTCGTCGCAAATGGCGACTTCCCGTACGCAACGGGGACGAAATGTTCGGCAATGATCTCGGCTAATAAGTCATTAGCAATGGTTATTTCAAGGTGGGTCAACAACTTACCCGTCCTCTCAGAGTGGTGAAGCTCGTCGAACCACATGAAGCTTGATGGCGGGTTCGACGAGTCGACGCACTGCCCCGTCGATGGGGTACAGACACGGTACACGTCCTCGACGTTGACCGGCTCGGACAGGTACTTCTCTGGCTTGGCACGGATCTCCCGCATGAGGCTGTGGACGTCGTAGATGGTGATTCTCGCATCGGGCCAGCGGTTGCGAACGAGGAGCTGGAACGGCACGCCATAGTCGAACAGCGTGTTGACGCTGGTGGTGTACTGGAGCATCTTGCCCGAGTACTCGGTCGTGTTGTAGGCTGTCTTGTTGTTCCAGAAGTTGCTGTCGCCGAAGCCGCCGTCTTGGATGGGGGCGTAGAGGGGCGAGTCCTCGAGGGGTCCCTCGTTGAAGAGGACAAAGTGGCGGCCGCCAGCTTTGTAGAGACGGTCAAAGATGGTCCAGATGCTGTCAATGAACGTCGAGAGGGTGGCACCAGCGGTTTGCGTATCGCTGAGGAACGCGCCGTAGCCAAGGTCGTTGGTGCCTATCCAAAGGGCGTAGAGGGTGTTGTCGGCCCTGCGGTCGTCGAAGAGGGTGCCGGCAGCTATGTCGGCCTCGAAGGCTGGGACCTGGTAGTCGAGGACTGATGGGAAGGGCCGTCCGATCAAGTCGAACTGACGCTTGATGATGTCGTCCGAAGTGACGGCGCCACTCACGGCGTAGTTGTAGTATCGCGCGCCCGTCTCATTGGCGACAAACTGTCCCCATGCGAGGCCGCCCGTGGCCGTCACTGAGCTCTCAGGGATGGGCTCGCCAGCTGGAGGGGCGTTTCCGTCATTGTTGATGAAGTAGCCGAGACGACCTGTATCTGTCCAGCTGTCGCCAAAAGTGACGAGGTTCTCCAGCTTCAGGCCGCAGGAGGAGGCCGCGGCGACGGAGGCGACGGTGAGGGCGGCGAGGGAGCGCATGTTGGCTGGAGGTCACTCGGCGAAGACGAAAGGACAAGACCCGGAGGCCAATTCCATATCCAACGAACAGCAATACATGCTAATTATGTAGGCCCGGAGCTCTGCTTGAGGGGTCA
This sequence comes from Plectosphaerella cucumerina, assembly GCA_020746995.1. Taxonomy (NCBI): domain Eukaryota; kingdom Fungi; phylum Ascomycota; class Sordariomycetes; order Glomerellales; family Plectosphaerellaceae; genus Plectosphaerella; species Plectosphaerella cucumerina. The sequence continues at coordinate 4,937,738 of JAGPXD010000004.1, read as the reverse complement.
TGCAGCGATCCGTCAGTGTGGGGATGTATGTCGAGGTCCATTCATCCGGAGGGGTCCAAGTCAAGCGAGGGCGGAGCCACGAGGCCGTCACCATGTCGCGATGCAACGTTAGGGGAAGATTTGGGACCAGCACCACGGTCGACCGGAAGCTAGAGGCAGAATGACGACGTCAGTCATCGCAGGATTCTTGCCTGGCCGCCGTTGATCTTGGCAGGGGATAGGGCAGATTGATGCCTCACTCCAGCCTCTCGCTTTCGGAGACCTCGGACCTCACTTGGGAGCCAGGGTCAATTCCCGAGATGCAATCAGCCTGAATCGCTAGCATCGCGACACCCTGTTCGCGGGGGGCATACACGGGCGGAGGGGGTCCGGCAGCTAAACTCGGTGATCATCGCCGACACCTCGAGGAGATTTGGCCATCTCGACAAAGCAGCAGCAGCTCTTGAACTCCGGGATCTAAATTTGTCTATTTCAAATCCTTCAAACATGGTATCGTACCTATCGTGCCTTCATCAGTCAAAACCCAGCTGCCACGATCGATCCACCACGACGTTGGCCTGCCTCCCGAACCGCCTTTCATGCCAAGCAGCAGTCTCCCGCCTGTGGTGCTCCCGGACAAACCCAAGCTTCCCCCGATGACATTGGGCCAGACACTCCATCAGCTCTCCTTGAGTTGTCCCTGGGCCGTCTGAGCGACAGTTGCATGGCAGTCCGGCAAACTCTTTCCTCCCATTGACCGTGTCGAAGCAGATGCTCAAGCGGATCACCCGCCTCCATGCACTGTCCCCTCTGCCGCCGGATACGCTTCCTGCTGACTGCCCCTTCATGGCCTCGGCCAGCGGAAGGATGTTCCATCGCTCTGGGTGTGCTGCCGTTCCCTCGACGCCACCGAGTCGAAGCACGGGCAACGGGCCACCCCTCTTCATCGAGAGCACTGAGACAGGACACCTCTCGGAGTACTTGCACTTGCAGTCGCGATAATTTACCGTCGCATCGTGGTCGAGCTGCACAGCGACAATGCCGTGGACGCCCGTTTCGCCATGGCGCGTAAAGAGTACGAGCATTGGCTCCGTCGGCTTGGAATGCAGGGTCGCGACTCCAGCCACGTTGGCGCCGCCGCTGATAGACACGGCGCGCGTCGAGGTCGATACGGAAGTCATGTTTGTCGTGGCGCTCTGGGTGCTGATGCTGTCCTGCCTTGCTCCTCTTCGGAGCGTGGCGCTGGAAGAAGACGAGTTGGACGACGAGGAGAAGACGCTTGGCGTCCGTTGTCGTTGCTGTTCTTGTCTCGGTTGCTGACGACGGAATAGGCTGAAGCCAGATGACGTTCGATTCCTCGATCCAGGTTCGGCAGTCGGAGAAGTCATGGATCTTGGAGGAGGCGCTTGCTGAGGCGTTGGGGAGTACAGACGACGTGACGTTGTATTCTGCGGGCTGGACGACATTGCCCAGCTCTGACGAGAGGATGTCGGTGAGGCCGGGTGCAAGTCGCCTGAAGTCCGGAACGTCGCAGCCCGTGAGGACGTCTGCAGAGAGGGTCTTCTGAAGCCATGGGTCTCGTACAGATCGCCGTTGTCGTGGTTGTTCGCCAGCTCGCCCTCCATGCGGGCGGGAATCCAGAGCTGTAAGGAGGCATACTCCTGCAGCATCACGTTGCTGCCGTCGAAAACGAAGATTGTCCGAACCATGTATCTGTCTATGGTCAGTTTGCAGCCCAAGAGAAGATGTCGAAGGACGACTGGACGTACGGCATGTAGTTGTCAACCACCTCGTAGCCGGTCAAGGCTTGCTGGAAGAGGTAGAGTTCGGGCCGTGAAGGAAACTCGAGCGCAAAGGTCTCCCCTCGGTACTCGAGGATCACCTCGAGGGTCTCGCCACCGCCGCAGCTGGCATATCGAGGGGTGAGACACGCAGTGTCAAGATCAAAGTCGACGGTTCGTGCTAGTGATGGTCAGTCGTCTGATCCGGACATGCTTGGACGTCGTCAAGGCCTTTGGATTGTCTGCAAACTCACTTTCTGATGCCGCCTTGTCTTCGTCTCCGCCAGTAATGATCAGTCGGAACTGACGGTCACTGCCATCGAGGTAGCGGAATAGTTGGATCTTGCCCCATTGTCTAACGGGAACTTGAAGCGGTCTGAAGATGGGGTGAGCATGATGGCGCGATGGAATTGCATGGGAGGGGTTCGTACAGTTCGAGCAGCTTCTCCATCGATGCTGGCAAGCTTGCAGTTGCAATATACGGAGCCTTTGGCTCATCTTCCCAAATCAGGGGCACCTGGAAGGCATCTGCAATCTCTTCCATGCTCTCGTCCGTAACGGACTCGTTGAAAGCTCTAGAGGCAGCTTTGAGCTCCTGCTAGGTTGTCAATCGGCTGCGAATTAGGCAAAACGAGGTGTGAGAACTCACCCGTTGAAGGCTTTTGAGATACCGAGGCCAATGAGACGTTTTTGAGACCAACGACAGCTCCTCCGAGGCCTCCATCTTGGCCATGAGGAAATGGCAGGTCACTAGTGCGAGGTACTGATCCTCCATGGTGCCTCTCTCCTTGTCTTCGTCGAGCCGCGGTGGCAGAGTAACCAGATTTCGGACAAAGGCATCTGCTACATCGGAGAGCCAAGGCCCTTCGAAGCCAGGCTCGTTTCGTTCTGGATGCTGCTCATATAGGTCCTCGAGTCTGTCCTCCAGGTGAACCGGGATATCCACCGTTTCGGCTGCTGTTCCCTGAGGCAGCCCCTCCATGTTGATGAGGGCGGAAGGATCCAGGAAGCGTCTCAGTGCCTCCATCTGACGGCCAAGGCGCTGCACGTCGGCTCGCGTGCCCTGTACTTCCTCGTATACGTGGTCGATGCGCTGTACCAGATCTTCGTGCATCCTCTGGCGGAGGTCACTGGCTATCGTCAGCAAAGGGGTCCGACCGGATGGAAGGTTGGGACCTGCATGGTGAAGGGCTGGACGAAGAGCTGGATCTTGTTCTCGTGCACGGCGATGCGCTTCCGCAGCCGTTCGACCACGGGCATGACCAAGGCATTCCAGCTGACGTTCCTCGTCGGGCCCGAGCCCACGGCATAGGCCCTGTTCCTGTCGATGAGGCGGCGACATTCTGACAGTGTCGCTCTGAAGTCGCCGACGATCTCGACCATTGTTCTCTCGTCCCATCCAAAGGACAGCGCTGGTGGGCGCACATTTCGGCCGTGGAAGGACTGGTGCGCGTTTTCGATGACGCTGGTGAGCTGCTCGAGTGACTGGCCCAGGTGTCCGACGTCGTCGAAGAACTCCCTGTACTGGCGGCCTAAGAGCAGGGAACATCCCGTCAGTCCACGAAGAGGTGCAAACGGGGTAATTCCTGGCGACTGGACTCACTGGCATTCAGTTCATCCGACCACCCGTAGTCGATCACTTTCCATGCAAGCTCCGCAAACTTGATGACATCACCCGCCTCTAGCATCATGGTGAGACTCAAGAACTGATATCGTTTCGTTTGACTAGGCGATGTAGAAGTTCAATCGGGATGTGCAGGCGGTGGGCAGACGGGTCAGCCGAATCGCCCGTGATGAGGCTGCCCAGGCAGCCTGGTCGTCCAGTGCAGAGGCACGTCAGTCGCAGTAGTGTTCAGAGAAGGAGGGGGAGGGGGAAAGGAAGGGAAGCAAGGTGGATCGGCCGCACGGTCTCCAGACGGGAGACTGAGAAGAGATCGCCTAGATATCAGCGACTGCGCGACCCTGGGGGGCGGTGGTGCGCGTCGTCCAACCGAATGCTTGCCCTCGAGCTGCTCCCCCTCCATGTCTCGAAGGCTGGGTCTGGTTCACGTACAGCAGAGGGGAACAAGGGGTGACACAGCCCCAGCCCTTTTGAGCAGACCGAGTCCTAAGACCCATGGAGGGGAACGCCACGATATGCTGGTGTTCTTGGCTCCTTGTTGTGTGTGACCTCCAGATGGAGGGGTCGGCCGACAGGCACAGCCTGATTGCTCCTGCAGGATGGTGAGGCGGACTGCCGAGGCGTCTTGCGGGCTGCATACAACTGCCTCCGCTGCCTGTTCGTCTGGTGGTTGCGGACCCCTGTCTCAGCTGCCTCTCACCGAACGCCCCCTTGGCACCAGCCGCAGCAACGCCCCTAACACTCGTCAAGATGTTGAATGTGCTGGTTCGCGGCGGCGGCTTGCATTAGCTTGGTCGCCTGAGCATCTGCTCTCGATCAATCACGGTTGGGACGGCACAGCCTGCTGGGCGAACTGTCAGAGAAGCTCCCAGGGGAGCACTGATAAGGCGCCCCCCCTTGGCCAGCTGAGCTGTCGTTTCTCCCTCGAGCTTCCGAGGACACACGAGCAGCCTGGGAGCGCAGCCTCGACGCGCTCTCATTCATTGTCGATATCACTGGAAAGACCAGACTTCGGCGACGCGCTCGCGCTTGCGCATGAACAGCATGGCGACCCAAGGCCAGTACTTCCGCACTGCTCCCGCCCAGGAGTATGATGGGCAACAATGGCAGAGAGGTGCCCCTTACTTGGCGAACGAAGTACAACCAACATTCGGGGCCCCGAGAGCCGGTGCCGCCATGCCAGTACCCAAAAGACCCGGGACGACGATGGTAATCCCGTCAAAGATTGGCGAGAGACTGGCAGGGCAGACCGAGAACAGTGATGCCATTGTCACCGATGCGCCAGGGGAGCGGTATCGTCTTGGCTTCGTCGACGTGGCGTGCCTCATCATCAACCGCATGATAGGTGAGGCCAGCGCCTACGTTTGGCAACTTTGATTGCGGTTCGTACTGATGATCCATAGGAACCGGCGTTTTCAACAGCCCGAAAACAGTCATCGTGGGCACCAGGAGCGCGGGAGGTGCTATGCTCTTGTGGTTCTTCGGCACCATGTACGCTCTGGCCGGCATACACGTCTACATCGAGTATGGCCTCAACGTGCCGAGATACGTTATTGAAGGCGTCGAGCAGGCCGTTCCTCGGAGTGGTGGCGATCTCCATTATGTACTTCGACCCGAGGTCCATCTGACGAGAGACTTGCCCAGCTAACACATCCCAGCTGAGTTTCGTCTACAGCTGGCCCTACTATCAAAAAGGAACCGTCCTATACTCGGCATGCCTCTACGGGATCAGCTTCATCTGTGTCGGCAACATGGCTGGGAACTGCGTCAACTTTGGCACCCGTGTTCTCATGGCCGCCAACCCAGACCCGAGTGCCGAAGTCTCCCACACCCTCGTCTGTGCCATTGCCACGGCCGCCGCCTTCTTCTCCTGCGTTGTGCATGCCGTCTCACGACGTGGCGGTATCGTGCTGAACAATTGCCTTGCCGTCGTCAAGGTCTGCATCCTCCTCATCATCCCGGGCGTCACCTTTGCCGTTCTCGCCGGGAAGATCAGGGGCGAGGATGGTCAGATCGTCCAGGACGTGTTTGGGAAGAACATGGATCCCAACGTAGCCTTTCAGCCTCCGAGAGACTTCAACCCTGAGACAGGGTCGCCGCTGGTCGATCTCCCGAATGGGACCGTTAACAGCTACGCGGCTGCTTTCCTGTCTATTGGTGAGGGACCCTGATCGAGCGTCGAAAGACAGGGAGCTGACCATCACCAAGTATTTGCCTTCGGTGGATTCGAACAGTCGAACCATGTAAGTCCGAGAGCGCTGCAGCCCTAGGAGTGTTGCTGACGAGAAGCAGGTTCTTGGCGAGATCAGAGCCCCTCGCCGGACGTTCCCCCGCGCTGCCACCTTTGCAGTCGCCCTCGTTGGCATCCTCTACATGTTTTGCAACATTTGTTACGTATGCATCCTTCCTCTCCCTCCCCTTTCCCCGACCGCCTCGACTGACCTCTTCCCAGATGGCCGTGGTCCCTGCATACGAGCAGTCGACGAGGAATAGGATGGTCGCACTTCTGTTCTTCCAAAAGGTCTTTGGCAAGAGCCCAAACGACACGAGGCCCGACCGCATCTTCAACTCCTTCCTGGCCCTGTCTTCGTTTGGAAACATCATCGTCACCACCTACACGGCCGCGCGGATGAAACAGGAGATCGCCAAGCAGGGCTTCATCCCTTTCCCCAAGTTCTTCGCCCAGGATGCCGACGTCAGCATTGGTCGTCTTGTCCTTTACCTCCGCCGCAAGGGCTGGAAGGTGCCTTTCTTCTCGTCGCCGGAGGAGCATCGCGAAGCTACCCCCGTGGGTGCCCTGGTACTCCATCTTGGGGCATGTCTCGTCCTCGTCTGGTCCACCATCGGCATCCACCCTGATGATGCGTACGGCCTGCTGTCCAGCCTCAGCGCATACCTCATCACTGCCTTTTTTGGCATCTTCCTTGCCCTAGGTATACTCATCCTTCGAATCGCTGGCCCGCAGGCGACCGAGGCTGCCAAGACCCAGGAGTACCGCACAGCTCATGTCGATATCGAGCCCGACAGGCCCATACGCCGGTCCTGGCGACAGATGACGAGGGGCAGCGTCTACTCCTGGCTCAGCATCAGCACTGCCATCTTGTACCTCGTTGGCAACGCCTTCCCCGTAATCGCATCCTGGATCCCTCGCACCGCCGGCTTCGGCAGCATCAGCACGGTCGCGTGGTTCGTAGTACCGACCATATGCTGGGTCATCCTAGGCGTTGCCTCGGCCTGGTGGGTTGGCTTCATTATCGCCGGCCGCATCCGCTGTCGCCGCCAGCACAAGAAGCTCGTCCATGAGGTCTGGCCCGAGTTTGACTGGGCCGAGCCTGTAGGAACGAGGCGAGGCGGTGATGATGACTTGCGACGGGAGAGAAGGCGGCGGGATGGCGGAAAGGTTCTTGTCCACGAGACGGTTCTGTTCACGTGGGAGGTGGACGAGATGGATGATTTCCAGGACTACTCGGACACGCCTGGGAGAGACACGCCGTTTGACGTTCCGCTGGCCCAGGTGGCGGGGCCGACAGAGCCGGAGTATACGGCTGCACCGCCGGGACGTCGCCGGCGCGAGGACCGGCATGCTCCGCCCGAGGAAGTCCTCGCCGGAACTACGTTTGAAAACTTCGGCGCGCCAAGATGGAACGACGCGAGGCCAGGGAACAATGGAAACTGGACGTAGGATGGCTTTGGTCTGGACATGCTGGAGCTTTGGTATGTGTTAGCTTGGCTTGGTCATTGTATGTAGCGTTCAAGGGAATATCACAAATCTTCAACCACGACGAGGGCACGACTCCCAGCACTGGATCTTTTGCCGTTGAATTCTCTCGCTTAGAATGCCATCATGCCAGCCAGTGCTACCGCAGCAAAGAGGGCCAGTATCACCGGAATCCCCGACGTCCCCGCCCCATCGTCGGGCCGCGGAGACGCCTCGATGGTGGGACTCACGGTGGGAGTCGCTGGAGCAGGTATTTCTCTCGTGGCCGTCGTCTCTGCCGTCTGTGTTGTGCTTTTGCTGCTTGACGCCGTCTGGTTGAAGGCGTCGTATGTTCGCTTGATGTCCGTCTGCAGCTGCTGTAATGCCTTCGTCCCGCGATAGCCTCCCCATTCGTGATCGAGTAGGCCTGTCGATGGTCAGCAAAGGAACTCTCCCGCCGTCCATCATTCGTGAAGACTCACCCCACGGCTCGTCCCTGTCATGCTCCCCCTCGCGGACATAATAGCTGCCGCCGAGCACCCACATCATCCAGCCCACACGGCTCTTGACCATGTAGTCCGCGATGCACCTCCTGAACGTGCCATTCCACTCCTCCCCATCGTCGGACTGGTCGTGGCCCCATTCGCTCATAACTAGAGGCGCGCGGTTCTTGTCCTCGGGGGCCGTGGGCGCATTGGAACCAAATGTGCCCAGCAGGAAGTAGTATGTCGCGCAGTCGCCGGTCGCGACCTGGCCCTGGTCGTATTGGTGCTGCTCAAAAACGAAGCGGTTCGCGAACGGCAACTCGGCAACGGAAAAGCGGAAGTCGGGCTCCGCCGTAACCCTGCCGTCGACAGCGCCAGCTAGGTCAAAGCTGAAGAGTCGGCCACCGAAGAAGATGAGCAGGTCCGGGTTGGCGGCGTGTACGGCCTCGGCGGCCTGTAGCATGCGATCTTTCCACGTCTGCCAAGTGTACGACTCGCCGCCGCTGGGACCCTGACGCAGCTCATTGCGCAGGCCGACACTTGAGAAGGACGGCCATCGGTCCTTGCCATGTTCAGCCATGTAGGCCAGGCCACGCACCCATGACGAGGCGTTAAAGTGCTGGTCTCCCCACCAGCCGTTGCCATCGTCGGCGGCGCAGCACCACCCTGCCTTCGAAACGTGATTGTCAAGGTGTACGAGGATATCGCGACGAGCGAGCTCAGCAGCCACGGCGTCAAAGACCTCGAGGCGCGTCGTGTCGGCGTCAAAGGACGGGTTGTGTTCGAGAATGCTGTCTAGCACGCGCGTGCCGTTCTCGGCGCCGAGAGCCGTTGCAAGGGCGGCGCGCAGGGAAACGTCGCCGCCGCGGTCGAGGATGTCGTCTACCATTTCAGTGGCAAAGGTAAGGCGAACCGAGTTGAAGCCCGTCTCGCTGACGCGCGATACAATGGAGGCGATAGATTGGTGCTGGAGGCCCTCGGGGATCATGGCCTTTTCGTGGGCAGGCCAGTTGATCCCGACAAACGGGAACCTATTGCCAGCAGCATCGTGGATCCAACCGTCATCCGAGGACAGCGGCAGTGAGGGGAGGTCGCGCCGGGGTAGGGCAGCCGCCGCCCCGAGCGCAAAGGTGAGGAGCGATAGAAGCAGCGACGCCATTCTGGTTCAAGAGGTCAGGGGACGATCGCGGCGACAGTCATCGGACCAGGAAGCGCAGGGCGCACAGGTCTGCTTCCGGGGAAAGGTGGAAGAGAAGAGAGGAGGAAGAAGAGAAAGTCGTGCGATGGATGCCGAGGCTAGGCTTGCGACGGAACCCCGCAGAAGGATGCGGTGTGCATCCAAACTAGGCGAGAGACGGGCCCTGAACTCTGGGGTAAGCTGGGGTCATGTCGCTTGTGAGTGCGCGGTCGGGCGATAGTCCCCTGTCAGCCCTCTCAGCTCTGTGCTAGGATGTCAGCCCCGGGTCTCACTCGGCCGGTGCTAGGCAGGGGAAGAGGGGCAGTCTAGAGGAGGACAAGGGGGATCACGACTGGTGCCTGTTCGTGGTCAACGAATCCTTCATTATCATCGGGGGTATCTCAATCCGGGCGCCCAGGTTACGCCAAAACAGCACATGTCATACGTCGTCCTCCCCTCCTAGCCCTTGATGTGCACCTCGATGGCGTCCATGTCCTCGATCTCGGCGTCTTGCAGAGTCGTCGCTCCGTCGAGCTGCTCGCCGTCAAACTGAAGGACGATGGGCGTAGTCTCGGGGAGGTTGCGCGCCCTGCGGAAGTAGACGATCAGTTCGTCAATGGTGGTCAGCGGCCGCGCTCGTGCCTTGACGGTCTCCTTGTCGTTGTCGCGTGTCTTGAGGATCACCTTGATCGTCTCCTCCTCAGGCTCGGGCGCCTCCTCCTCGTCCGCGCCGTCTCCCTCCTGTGAGTCGTCGTCGAGTTCGCCGAGGTCTCGCAGCCGGGCGCGCTCCTTTTGCTTTTGTGCCACCTCCCATGTTTCTTCCGTCCACGCCTCAATTTGCAGCGCGCCCATCGAGTCCAGGATGCCCTCGCGGTCGCTCCAGGACTGCGCGCTGGCGAGGGCCAGCTCGCCGGTCGCCGTGATGCGGACGCCGAGGCTGGCGACGGTTGTCGAATCGTAGAGCCGCCGGCCGCGGAACGTGAGAAAGATGTCTTCTTGCTCCTCGGCCGCAAATTCTCGCAGGTGCTGCCCGGCGCACCACGCTTCCTTGACGATGTGGAATCTCTTGTCGAGCCCGCACTTGATCTTCCTCTCCTGAGCGCCTGGGATCTCCGAAGTCACGAAGAGGAGGATGGCGGTTGGCTTCTCCGACTGGTTCTGTGAGCTGGCCTCCTTGGCCTTTTCTTGGCGCTCTCTCGCAGCTCGCACGAACTCTGCAAACTCGTCTGTATCGTCGTCCTTGTCGGAGAGGAACGGTTCGGGACTGGAGGGGATGTCGGTAACGACAGGTTCGGGGACTGGGCTGTGGCGAAACTTTCGGATGGGCGTCGCCTCGTAAATGTCGTCGTTGTGAATGGTGGGCTTCACGTCCTCGTCTTCGCTGTCGTTAAGAGCGATGACCGGGTTGCCGTGGAAGCTCTCGCTTTTGACCCGAGGCGAATGGCAGGGAATGCTCTTGGATGCTGACTTGGATGGCGATGCGTCATGTCGGGTTTTGTCGCGATCACGCCTGCCGCCAGAGTGGCTAGCGACCGACGACAGACTATGTCGCGACCGCTTTGAGGGCGGGGTTTTCACCGAGTCCGGATCGTCGGACTCGTCGCTCAGCTTGATCGGCGGCAACTTGGATCGGCGGTCTGCATCGGGGGATTGCTTCAGCGGCGGCCACGTCTCTTTCTGTTTGCCTTTGTTCTTCGGCGTCGTTGGTGGTTTGACGTCCTCGACTGAGGATTTCCGTTTGCGAAGTGCCTCTTGTTGCGCGAGTGCTTTGGGAAAGAAGGACTTTGATCGCTTGAACAGGTCGAGGCCGCCGTCGCTGTCGGAGGAGTCCTCGATTTCGATCTTGTCGGATTTCGGTTCTTTCTTTTGGCGGAGAGCGGTCGGCTTGAACGGAAGGCGCCGTTTTGGCGGCGCAGAGACGTCGACCATGATGGGCAGACGCGATCGCGTGGTTGGGTTGTCGGGGTGTTTACGTCGATGGAGTCGGCGGTCGGATTGAGGATTGATGAAGAAAAAGTCCAGACATGGCGGCCTCAGGTTTGTTGTTGGCAGGTTGGCAGGCCAGGCAGCAAGCGATCCCCCGTTGCGAGGGGCAATGTGCAGGCACGGTGGGCGACGACGCGTGAAGTGTTAGCAAAAGTTGAGGCTGTCGCGATAGAAAGACACCGCGACTTGGGCCGCCCGCCCCGCCACACGGCGCCCTCAAGTGGCAGGTGGGGCACAAGTACCGTCACCGTGCGAGGTCTCGTCTCGTCCAAGCAGCTGCTTACTAAGCTTCAAGAGCCGGGCTTTCCCCTGAACCCCTGAGCCCGCAACCTAACCTGGAACCATTCGATTAAATCAACCCCGCGACATGACCCCGACTTGCAATATGATTTGCAATATGATTTGGAACTGAAATGAAGTTTGCTGCTAAGTTTTGATTGGGCAGGAGCTTGAAGGACCTATTCCGCCTCTCCCCCGTCGTTGCAGCTGCTAAAGTCAAATTCTTGCCACCTGCTGTTGAAGCTATTCCCAAAACCCCCTCGATTCTGGTGCAGCGTCATGCTTCTGCTACACATGTGTAAGACAGACGCAATAACAAATCGTAAATCCTGGTTTTGCGCTGTCTTGGCTTCTTCCCCGCATGCCCATAATAGATCGTCGACCTCTCCTTCTTCCACAAGCCGACTTACATCTTGGCGCATCCCAAGCTTCCGGAGCCTTTGCCCCGGTGGGACTAGATGCGCAAATCACCTGGCACTTTTCAGGTCCCATGGTGTTCTTGTGATGTCATGGGATTCTGAGTTGACCGCGATCTTTGGCCGTAGATGCAATTGAATAACAGGGTGTTGGGCCGCCACGAACATGGCTTTTGAATTTCCGCACAAAGCTACTGACACACAACACCATGTCGCGCATTTCTGAAACCATCCGGGACGACCACCGTCAGCTCGATCAAATTTTCCAAGCGGTGCGGAGTGCCAGAACCAACCAGGAGAGGCTACAGTGGAGCAAAGCCTTCGCCTTCGAACTCGCTAGACATTGCATCAGCGAGGAACAGGTGGTTCTGCCGATACTGGAAGACACATTGAAGGATGGGAAAGACAGACGAGAGCAGATGAGAAGCGATCACAAGAGCGTAAGAGGCTACCCCACTTCCCTCAGATGAGTCGTTTCACTAAGTCCTGGGTTAGATCAGGGAGAAGCTGCACAAATTGATGCTGATCCCATTTGCGGACGTCAACTTCAACCAGGAATTGCAGGCCCTCTGGGTCGACTTGTCGGCGCACATCGAAGACAGTGAGACGGATGACCTAGTCACTCTGGAGGGTAGTTTGAGCACGGCGGAGTCGAAATCTCTGTCGCATAGTTTCTGCCAGGCGAAGATGCTCGCAGCAGTTGGGGAGCATCCACAGCATGACGGGATCGTCCACCCTGCCGATTTGCTGAGAGAGTTCCTGTCGATCTCAGGGGACTCCGCAGCGGCTCTGGATTCAACTCTGGGGGAAGATTCAGCAGGTACTTTGACGAAAAGACCTCGAAAGACGCAGTAAATCTTCAATTGGAATTGATTACTACAGCATCATTGACCACCTGATGTTAAGTCTCCGTGTACTTGCTCCAACTATCGTCTTGGTCATTGAAATCTGTACAGAGGGCGCACTAATGGCCTCCAAAGCTTAGGACCATTCATGTTGGGGGCGTCGCGGATGAGTGCATGATCTGTATGGCAATCAAGCCTCCCAGGTGCGGAGGAAGCCCGGACTGACGCTAGCAGGAACGTACTGGGCCGGGAGAGTCGTGACGCAGCTGTGACTCGCGTTGATCCAGAAGCAGATCCGGCCAGCAACGCCGTTAACGTGGCAGACTACGTGGCGTCGGAGGGTGTTGTTCTTGATAGAGAAAGTGCGGCCGTGAGGGTCGATTGTCGCGTCGACGTCTCTGTTGGAAGAGTGATAGACTATACCAGGGTCAGCGAGTTCCAGTTATGAGTATAGTTATCCCTGGGCCTCTATCCAGCTTGTCATGTGCCAAACAGAGCCCACAACGATGCTCCGCGGAGTGTGGTATTATGAAATCTACTTACAAGTATCAAGGAGGTGCGTGTATCCGATGTTGAGGAAGTTCGGGCCTGGGCTGGGTCCGTTGTAGGCCGCACATCGGTGCTGCTGGGCCGAAGCACCGGCGCCGAGAAGGGTGGTTGCGAGAATGGCAGTGGCAGAGAACTTCATCTTGAACGCATTTAGGGGTTGGAAAAGAGTGTGGAGGATTTATAGAGAGTGATTTTGGCAGAGCGAAAGACGGTTCCTGAATGTTGGAGATAAGAGAAGATCATCAAGAAGAAATGGGAAACACCCAGTGTTATATAACTTTTGAATCTGGCCCAGAGCCGTCGCCCGACACGCTTGCTAGAGCAATCCTAAACAGAGTACCCAGAAATTCTACCATAGCCATGAGCACAAGCAGCCACATCGGCTCCCGGCGCAATGCGGATGCAGAGAAGGCACTCATTGATCATGGTCCAAGCCCTCGCGAGTAAGTCAGATCTCTTGGCTTCTGCCTGTGGTTTACAAGTCCCGAGATAAACTAAACCTGTGCTGGCCAGATGCTGATCATCTGATGGATTTCGACTCGGTAGTCGCAAAAGGATGCACTGCTGCGCCCCTCACAACGAAAGTATTTATATCACCGGAATTTCAAGATTGATGAATCATTAAACTTTGATAGATCAATCGCGAGTGATTCTCATCGAGTTTGAAACTGCGAAATGAAGTTGAACCTATATTCGGTAGAGCTTGGTCGCCGTTGACACAGCGGCAGCTCCAACGTTGACTCAATGCCAACACCAGCCTCATGAGGCTGTTATCTGTGCTTTGACGACCCCAAAACCTAATGAATTCGAAATAGGTAGTTGAAGGGTTGTGCATCAAAGTTTAAAGCTAGCTTCTAGGCATCCAGCGATGGACAAACTTCTGCCCGATTTGCCAGGTTGCCCCCCCAAACGGTATGAGGACATACCCACTCTCTCTAACTTGGCGTGGCTTTCTAGAAAGGGTACGCAGGATTTCAAAACTTAACGGAGATGATAGAATGAACGAAATGCAGTCTGCTATCCTCTCTGTTGTCCATGTCCCTGAAGCCGTTGCCTCATTTTGGGAGAGACGTCCACATGTGCGATCATGAGTCTGGACTCAACACAAGGGGGTCATTGGGGGAACCTGGATTGTCAATGCGGCCGAAAGAACACCGAAAGATACTCGATGGCCGAAAATGTCACTTTATGCTAATTGTGTCTGCACTGGGGCACTGCAAAGACCCAGCCAAGAACAACGCGGTGAGCATCCCGGGTCGCATGCATATTAATGGACCAAATGACTCAGAAGGCACCTCGAGCCATATCGTCAATCTATCTTGTTCATTCAGGGGTTCATCTGATTCAATGGGTTGGCTGCCATTGACGCCATGGCTGTGTTCTTGACGGTCGAGTCGATGTTCCGACTTGGATGAGAGATGACACCAATCTGTCCAGAGCTGGAACTATGCTTCTAAGGTCAACGGAACTTCGCGAGAATAATCAATGAAGCCTAATCAAGATGAGGGTGTCGTCGAAATGACTCAATTATCTTGGCATTCGTATTGATCAGGGGCTGTGCAGGCAAGACTGGAAATGGCAGGCGCTATCGGTGATGAGCTGTTCACGGAACATGTCTACTTACACGACTGCCTGTTAGACAAGAACCAAGGTATAAATACTTAACGCATTATCGAACCGGAATACGTTTTCTTCACCACGGAAGTCATCACACACTCGTTTGCCAACACAACACTCGTTCCCAATCTCTCACATCGTCTATTTTTTACATTCACCCTTCCATCATGGTCTACTACCTACAGAAACTTCTCCTCATGGCTGCCGCTGCCAGCCTCACCTTGGCAGCTCATCCGGTCGAGGACGTCGCCAAGGGCTGCGGTGTTACCCCCGAAGTTTTCGATCAGCTTCTCAACTCGTCCTCCGTTGCCGACTTTGACATTGGCCAAGTTGCTGGACTGCTCGGAGAGCCGGTCGAGGTCATCAACTCTTGGAGTGAGGACTCTCGCGAGTTCCTCTTCAATGAGCTTTCCCGCGGAGCCAAGGATTCTCTTGCTCTCATCGACCCTGAGCAGGAGATTGGGAAACGTCAATTTGCCGACGACGACAAGCTCGACAAGCGCCAGTCCCCCAACGCACAGATTTACAGAGACCAAGAGTCAGTTTTCGTCCGGGTTCACAACGCCAGGATGCGCTCCGCCAATACCTCATGCTTCGCCAACGTTCCTTGCGGCACCTGTGGTGCGGCGGCCAGTCTTGTCGGAGTAGCAGGCATCGCGACCTGCACCGTCATTGGTGTCGAGGCTGAGGCCGTCGTTATCGGCACCACTGCTGGTTCGGCTACTCCTGCTGTTTGGGTTGCCTACGTTGGCTGTGTCGCCAAGGTCTCTGCAGAGGTTGCCACTCTCGTTGGAGCATGCCACGCCGCGCTTTGAAACTCAGAAGCGATACATTCTCCCAAGCCCAAGTCACTAGAGAGACCCATTCCACTTTGGAGCAAGGCTGTGTTGAGGGACATTAATGGGTTCTTTTCTCACACAATATGTCCCCGGGCTACGAAAGCGCAGCAAGAGACGATGGTTCAAGGGCGAGCGAATAGTGGTGCTGGAGAACATGCAAATTTGAAGTGCTACTAGCTGTCTCAAACGCAGTCGATTCGTAGAGGGCCAGGAAAATAGGACCGACCATATCGAATTGTGGAATATACATGGCAAATGAAAGTCCGTACTCATGTTTGATCCTTCTGCCAGTTGTTTGAGCTGGCATCGGGATGACAGGCTCGCCAGGGTTCCCGGGAAGAACCTCCGGTCCCCTGAGGTTCCGAACATCACCTTTTTTGTTTGCTCCCCGGGCCATTCCAGCGCCACCGATGATGGAATTACGATCAAAGGCGGGCGGCTGCATCCAAGACTGCAGAACCCCCAATCGGCTCGCTTCCGGACTTGGTGTGGTTCAATCCAGGGGCTGGAGTGTTACTTCGCGCCAGGGGAGCATTTCCCCCGGGCCATCGTCATGCCGTGTCGAAGCTGGGCTTTTCCTCCTAATGACGAAATGACTTGCTCAGAGCAGGTACGAAAGAGCTCGTGCCGGTAATCAAGGACTGCTCTATTAATTGATGGAACCCCCATTACCCGGCTTCGTGTCTAGTTGACCCCAAGCATTCTCATCACTCCGCGCTCTTCGTCCAACTCGTCATCATGTCTTCTCGCAACGTATGCATCACGGCGGCCGAAGGCCAGACCGGTTTCGCCATCGCTGAGCTCCTCCTCACCCATCCCTTCTCCGGCAAGATCGACTCGGTCACCGCCCTCACCATGGACCCTTCGCACCCGAGGGCCAAAGAGCTGAAGTCCCTGGGAGCCAAGGTCGTGGAGCACATCCCCGGACGTCAGCGCGAGGTCACCAAGCTTCTCAAGGATACGGGCTGCGACGCCATCTGCTTGATCCCTCCCGCGCACGCCGAAAAGTTCGACATCTCCGTGGAGCTCATCCACGCGGCGAAGAAGGTCGGCATTCCCAATGTCTGCCTGATCAGCTCAGCCGGATGCGACTATGCCGACCCGAAGAAGCAGCCCCGCCTTAGGGAGTTCATCGACCTCGAGGCCCTCACGCTCGGCAACAAGGGTGATGCGAAGACGCCGACAGCCACGTCGCCGGTCGTCATCAGGTGAGTCGTGTGCTCGATGTCAAACACGGGATATGCTGACAATGCAAGGGCTGGGTTCTACGCGGAGAATCTCCTTCTCTATGCGCCCCAAGCCCAGATCGATGGAGTCCTCCCTCTGCCGATTGGAAACAACCACAAGTTTGCCCCGGTTGCACTCGGAGTACGCTCGCAGACTCTTTGGTCAGCTTTCACGTGCTGACGGACCTAGGATATTGCCCAGGTGGCCGCCCATGTCCTCAGTGGCAAAGGAGAGCATGGCTTCGACGACAAGCACAGAGGCCAGATGATGGTGGTGACCGGTAAGCAGCACTGATTTCGCAAGGATGTATGGAAACTGACATACTGCCAGGTCCTATGCTGTGCGCTGGCGAGGAGCTCGCCACCGCTGCGAGTGAGGCACTCGGAACCAAGATGGAGTTTGAAGCCATCACTCCGTAAGTCATTCCTGACGCAGGGCCCCCGCATTACAATTCTGACTTCTCCAGGACCGAGGCCAAGAAGGTGCTTCGCGCACAGTCGGAAAGCGACAACTCGGAACAACAGTACCTCCTCGAGTACTATGCCCTGGTCCGCGAAGGCAAGACGAACTACATTGCGACCTCGGCGTTCAACGACGTCACAGGAAACCATCCCACAGAGCTTGTAGACTTCTTCAAGATGTACTCTGGCGAGTTCCATGCCAGCAAGCGAGTGAAGCGCAGCAAGTGAGCGTGGAGATGCTCTCAACTTGAAAGGGAAAATGTTCTGCATGTATGATTAGGGACCATGGCTGTACGATTATGAGGATGACGATAACGCTGTGTCGCAAAGATTGAACCTCAGAATTAGCACCATGATAAAGGTGCAAGATGCTCCATGTCCCCATAAAGACCTGACCACTCTCCCATGTGCTTAAGCTTCAGGTTTCCGACCATAAACTACCGTTCTGAATTGATTGTTAGCAACAGCTGCTTCAAGAAACCATGGGAACCGCACTTACACCTGCAGCCAGTGGTAGTTGGATCTCTTCCTCGACTCCCTGCGCATGTCGGCGACGAGCTGCAACGCTTCAGCCTGCTCCAACGCCATGATCTGCGTCAACATGAACATGACCAGACCTTCGAGGCTCTCGTCAAAGGCAGTCTGCATGAACGTTCCAACGTCTCTGAGCCGCTGATCACGCGGCCACGAGTGCATCGGCGCCTTGCGCTTCACCTCGACAACGTCAACAAAGCCAGCAGCCACCATCGCATCGCGCAGTACATGACCTTGAGCGAGCCGGAAGGAGCGGCCAATACGGTCACCTGCGGCGTAGGTGAGGTCGGCCACCTTCTGGAAAACATGGCCGGGCGGGAAGCGAACGTGGTCCGACTCGATGAGGGTCTCCATCTCGAGGTGCTGCACCCAACCCCCTGGCTTGGTGTGCCGGAGAGCCGTGGCGTAGAGATCGGCAAGGTCAGGAATGACGCCGTACAGGGAGCGGAAATGGATGAGGTCAAAGTAGTTGTCGGGCCATGTCCAGGGGCTGAGGAAGTCTTCGATGACGAACTTCACTTTGGGTGAAACCCACGATGGCTGGATGGGGCTGATGTCGGTGCCGATAACCTCGGCCTGGGGGAACTGCTCGCCCACGTCGGTGGCCCAAATTCCTGTACCAGTGCCGACGTCGAGGATGCGCTCTGGTTTGTCAGTAATGGGCGCGAGCACGAGTTGGTCGTCGAAGAGCTTCAGGAGGGCGTGGTGGATGAGATCGAGGCCCTCGTTCTGCTGCTGGTCGTTGGGAGCCCAGTAGTCGGTTGTCTTCGTGGACTGGTACGTGCGACCGTTCAGGCGGCGATACTCGAGGATGGAGTCGGAGAGAGACGCGGTCGAGGAGGCGAGCGTCTCGTCATCGCCAGCGGCCTCATCGGCATCGTTGCGTCCAAAGTCGTCGGCCTCGATGGCCCCGGCCGGAATGTGCTCTGTTGATGAAGACGCCATGATTGATGAAAGAAGCTCACCCGTCTCATCTTCTGCGACCCCGGGGGGGCTATCTTGTTTTGACTGCCTCCTCGCAGCCCCGCTTGGGACCGGGACCCTGGACGTCAAGACGAGGTTGGCACATGCAGGCTCCGCTCGACCGGCGGAGAATGATGCATTTTCAGGGAATCAAGGCCACGGATAGGCCGGGGAACAAACTAGCGCATCCGTCAACGATGCATGCAGGGCCGTATGAGCTTGGGCATGGCTGCCGCTGAGGAGGTCGGCTGGTGAACCGTGAATCCGAGGTGTATCATCAGCCAGCCTGAGAGCAAATCAAGTCGTGCTTTATATTATGTGGCCGGAAACCAAGTAATTCGGCCATCTATGTCTCTTTCATTTCATCAGTAAATCTGACCTCCCCTCCGCGGTGACCTGCGGTGGTCTCGCCTGTGGGTTGCCCCTGAAGCCCTGTCGACAAGGATGTCGTGGGTGGTGGAGATTCCCCTGAAGAACGAGGGGTGTTGCATTTGCTCACGCACCGGAAACCTGCTTCTGCAGAAGTGCCTGCTTGGCTTGAACATGTGACGAAAAGTCGAAGCGATGAAGTGAGGTCGTCTTGGATCGAGCCTCATCCACGATGCGACACTTGACGAGTCACGAACCTGGCTCCCACCCATGATCCCGCGGGACGGCGCGCTCCCGCCCCTGCGAGACTAGCAGATCGACGCTAATCATGCGAATGGCATCGTGAGTCAACAATTCTTCGAAGCATTGTCAGTCACACGGAGAGTTCCGAGGGTAAGTTCCATGTAGTTCGGATGGTTGTGTTGACGCCAGGGGAAACCTCCTACACCACCCCAGTTCACCCCTCCAGAGGCAGCACCTCGATGTTGGGCGTCTTCCAAATGTGCCAGTTGTCCGAGTGCGCCGGATTGCTGAACGGCAGCCGGGCCGCGAAGCGCATAGTGTAGTTGCCCGGCTCAATGTACGATCCGTTGGCAAGTTTGCCCAGCCACCAAAGCCGCTGCGAGATCTCATGCCACGAGTCGCTCCTCTCAATGTCACCGAGCGGGAACGGGACCGTGCGTTCCTTGTCCATCGTCGCAGGGTCAAAGTTGCTGTAGGATGATGCGTACGGGGACAGCGTGGCAGAGCCGACGTATCCGTTCTGGCCCACGATGGGCGGGTACTTCCAGTTGTTCTCCCTGTACGAGGTCTCGTAGATGTCCCAGCGCAGCTCCTTGACACCGAAGCGGTATTGTACGTTGAGCTTGGGGAAGTCCTGCGCCGCACGGCTCGTGTTGAAGCGGAACCGGTTGTAGGTGTCGATTCCCTCGCCGCGAGGTCCGCTGCGCGCGTACGGGTAGCCAGGGGGGAACATGTTGCGACGCAGGTTCTTCTTCAGGTCAAAGGCGGCGCCCATGTAGGGAACCCCGAGGCGCTCGCCGTTGCTGCCCTCGATGATGACCTTGCCGCTGTAGACGGGAAACTTCTCGGGATCGGTGACCTCAGGGTACATGAAGTTGAACTGGGCGCGCCTGGTCTGGCCAGGCTTGACGCGGAACGTACCCGTGGGGAAAGAGACGGTCGGGACGAGTGTACGAGGCTGGGTGTCGATGATGTCGCCAAGGAGAGCAGGTGTTCGGCCCTGGGCGTTGAAGCCACCAGCAGGCTCGAGGCTGAACGTGTAGACGACGTCTTCATTGCCATTGTTGGTGATGTCGACCTTTTGGTAGCGACTGAAGTTGTTCGTGTCATTGAGGGCGAACCTCTCGAAGCGCAGCGATGTCGTGTACTCCAGAACCTTGGTTGCGTTGATCAGGCCAGCGCCGACCTGGGGCACAGGGGCAATGTAGCCAAAGTCGCGCGGCGCATTGGTGGGCTCAAACACCTGCCAGGGGAGAGACTTGCCGCTGGAAATGATACGCTCGGTGAGCTGTTTCGCAAAGTCGGCGCCGTGCGTCTCGCGACCACCATACTTGCCGATGTAGAGGGCGGCAACGCCGGCGACGTACGGACAAGCCATCGAGGTGCCGCTCATGGTCGAGAAGGTGTTGTCGAGGGTGGTGCTCCAGATCTTGCTGCCGGGCGCGGCAATATCAGGCTTGATCTCGAGCTCGTTGGTTGGGCCCCAGCTGCTGTAGAAAGAGGGGATGCCGGTGGCTGCGTCATGGAACGAGACTCGCCAGAAGCTGTCCTCGGGATTGGAGAAGTCGGCTGTGACGTTGGCGCCGGCCTTGATGGCCTCGACGATGTTGATGCCCGTCTTGCTGTCGATTACGACCATTTGAGACTTTCGGGTTGATGTCATGACGGTCGAGAAGGGACGGCCATCGTCGTTGTACAGCAGCACCCATCGGGCACCAAATTTCTCGACGTTGTCCTGCTTCGTGTAGACGTTGCAAGTGCCCTTGCGAACGAGGACCACGGCGTTGGAGAGGTCGGGTGTATCGGCAGGGAGGACACAAGCGTCGTTGGTCACTGAAGTGTCGAGGGTAAGGGGAATGATGGGAAGGCCGGTGATGTTCCAGAGAGGTCTGTTGACGGAGGGTATGTAGCCGAGTTGAGTTGTCGAGGACTCACCGGCATTGGTGAATGTCGCGTGCCATGGCTGCGCGGGGAGGATGCCCGTGTCCGTCGAGGCCACAGAGAGGACATTCTTGCCGGAGGAGCCGCTGCTGGCATAGAAAGTGCCAATCTCGCCGTCGTTGCCCGCGCTAATGGTGACGACGACGCCCTTGTCGACGATGCGGGAGCATACGGATGCCCAGGGGCCGTCGGAGAAGCCAGCAGCGCGGCTGATGCTGGCTGTGATGACGTCGACCTGCAGTGTTTCAGCGCAAATACATGACTTCAGTATGAGGACGACTCACGCCTGCCTCGTAGGCCATGAGAGTCGCTTCGACAAGCGAGTCCTCGTCGGTTCCATCCACCTGAAAGACGGTCAGAGAGTGCAGCATAAGGGTTGGGGGGTCACTTGCTGCACCAAACACCTTGAAGGCCAAGAGAGTGGCTTCAGGGGCAACTCCAACGAAGCTAAGGGGTCAGCAGTTGTTGCTAAATGCGGAGGAAGGATCATACCTGTCTGACTTGCCGGCGATGATGCCGGCCACATGGGTGCCGTGGTTTATCTTATCCATCGGGTCGGCCTTTGGCTTCTTCTCGTTGGAGCCATCGTACTCTGCAAGAATCAGCCCCTGCCAGCCGCAATTTCTCTGGAAGTTTTGACGCACCGTCGCCGACGAGGTCATAGCCGCCAACAACCTTGAAGCCGGGACCGAAGCCACCACCGAGCTGTCACGATCAGCATCCCTCATCAACAAGCTGCCATTCTTGGATAAAATGCTTACCGCATGGTGGTTGTAGTCGATGCCGGAGTCGATGACCGCAACACGAGCGCCCTTGCCGAAGATACCGGCAGCGTGAAGCTTGTCGACACCTGTGGCCCGATGGACTGTCCAGTTCGCGGCCTTGACGTCCTCAAGGGGGTCCTCGTCCTGGACCGGCGCAATCTGGAAGCGGCTTACGGGCCATGCGCGGGCAACCTGGGCGACCTCTTGCAGGGTGTCGACGTTGTCATGGCTGGTTTCGACGCTGAGGCCTCGAAAGATGTCACTTTCGAACGTCTTGGCGATTCTGATGCCATTGGCCTCGATCTTGCGCGAGAGTTCGGCGACGGACACATCCTGGAGTGTTCAGTCAGCCGTGTACTTGAAACCATGCTTTCCGGAATTTCGTACGGTCTGAGCCTCAATGATGAACTTCTTGGGGTCCGGAAGGGAGGCGGCGCCCTCATCGCGAGCTCGGAGAGTTCGATGAGCCGCGACGACTGTCAGCGACAGAGGAGCGAGGAGAGCCGATGGCCGCATCTTGGATCGGATTGCACGCGATTTGGGCGGGCGATGATGCTACCTGGCGACAAGACCAGAGTTCCTTCTTCTCTCGTACTGATGCGACCCTTTTATACTCCCTTTCGGAAGGTGACATTGTTGCTCGGTCTCGGCCCCGTGGTCGCAGCGGTGGCCGGTCGGGACCCATTTTCCTATCTGCCAAGCCATGGCCTGCACGAAGGAGTAGCCGTATTTGGTGTGAAGTCCTTCGTGAGCCATGGTGCAAGTCCTGTTCGGTCGACTCTCTCGCGGAAATCCCTCGTCGCGCAAGTTCTGGCTGACTGGCAACGTCCAGGATTACGAGCCTGCGAGGTCGAAAACGGCGGGCATCAAGGTTGGAGGCTCATTCGACCGCTGCAAAGGTTCAATAGCGTCTCTATTTGCGGGGTCCGGGCAGGGAGAGGAAGAGGGGCCAGGCGTAGAGGGGGTCTGAGGACATCGAGGACGCATGTCTGCTCGCATCGCGTCTGTGCTGGCTGTGTTGCGATCGCAGCGTTCCACCTGGCCTCTGCTAATGGCCTCTGCCAAGGAATGTTGCGCCGAATGATATCCCATACCGTGTGAAGAACTGCTGGGCTGTGATTTGGGCCATCCTGCTTCTTATGCAAGTGCTTTGGTGACGAGGAAGACTTGATGCTGCCGGGAGACGAAGGCAGTGGACCTGACGTGGTCCATCCGGGTTCGCATGATCCTCTGAGCAGCTGCATCTGCGCAGGACCCATAGCAAAGCACCCCTGCCACTCCCATGGCTGCGAGCACAACGTGCTCAATCCTGCTCGGATCTCACGCAGCGACGGGATGATGGTCTAGCAGAGCGGCAAAGGAACAGGCGAGATGGATACCTTGATGGTTCTGGACCTCATGAGCACTGCAGCGCTGACTTTGACTGGGGTTTTGAAGAGAAGCCACATATGATGCTCGGTGTTGGATCATAAAGTGGTTCGATATCCGAAAGGCCCGGGAGGACTGCCTGGTCTTCATCCTCGCTGGCGAACTCGTGTAGTGGTTGACCCTGAGGTCATGCAGATCGGCTGCTCTCAGCAAATCTGCGTTGAGTAGGATCTCTCTGAGACTCGCCGTCGAGGTAGATACCCTAGGTTCTTCATAGTCAATATCATATAGTTGATGTACAAGCCAAGCGCATCACTCACCTGGGTAAAAGAAATGTCATGTCCTCGGCTAAAGACACAGGGGCTTGGGAAATGCTCAAAGACAGCGAGAGAAAGCTTACAAGCCATAAGAGTCATCATATCACAAAGACCTTCGCTGAGACCAAGTGGTATCTGACACACCTGAGTGCCCTCAAGCCCACGCCCCGCAACCCTCCACCATTTCGGTTGAGCTGAGATGCTCACCATGAAAATCGGGGATTAGAGGCTGCTGCTGGCCAGACAAATTCCGTTTTGGTGCCCGAGCCGAAACACCAAGAATTGCAAGACTTCTCCATAAAAACGAGGGACTCGGGTTGCCCTCAACTGCCGTGGCACTTCCCGTCGTCCGGAGCGCTCGGAGCAGTGGAAAGACGGAATTGGGGTTTTGGAAGCTTCCTTGTATCGCGAAGGAGGCAACCAAAGTTTCAGCAGGGGCTCTGTCATGCTCCCCGGTAATCCCAGAGACCACTGGAATGCTGCAGGTCGTAGCTTTACGGCTCGAGCGGTCTAGATTCTCGTGAGAATGCACCGCCTGCTAGCATCCGAGATGTCAGTCGACTGCCGGTTGTAGCGTATGTTCACAATGACTCGAGAGCTTGGAGGCGTCGTCAGCCCTGGATGCTTTGGTGTTTTCATCGTATTGCTAGCCTGGATAACCCAAGAACGGGAAGTTCCCAACCTGTGTTATCAATAAACTTTTTAGCCTGTGGTCCGAAGCTGATGAACGCCCCGTGGCTCTCGCTTCTGAGTTCAAACCGAAAGTAGATCCCGAATGGGAAGGCATCGCCGCTGCAGCTTACAAACTCCTCGCGAGTCAGTGAGGAACTGCGGCGAGCATTCCTGCAGGTAAGCATCTTAAAGCACTTTGCCAGGGTAGATGCTGGGACGGTCCGTCGTCACTACCGAGCTGGCATGTCGGACCGAACCTGAGTCGGTGGGAACATCCTGGAAAATAGCAAGCCACTTCAACTTCACTCGGCGGAATGCACTCACTCGGGGAAACACACTCGCCGAGACTGCATGAGTTCATTTTGCTCACTTGTGGGTAAACTCGGGCTTCCTCTTACCCAGGAATGCCTGCTGCCCCTCCTTGAAGTCCTGCAGCGCAAAGGTCGAGTAGTAGAGCATCTTCTCCGTCGCCATACCCGCCGCCAGATGGCTGTCCTCGACTGCCACGTGTTAGTGCCATCACCTCTGTACAGACCCACGTCCACTCACCCGTAAGAACGGCCTGCTTGGCGACCTGCACCACAGGACCGGACATGAGAGCGATGCGCTCGGCCAGGGCGATCGCGGAGGAGACGACCTGGTCCCGGGGGAAGACCTTGTTGACGACACCGAGACGCTCAAACTCCGCCCCAGAGGCCGGGTCTCCCGTGAGGACGAACTCCATGGCCTGGGGAAAGGGAGGGAGAGCAGGGGTCAGCGATCACGAAAAAAGAAGCATACTCGGAGGAACGCCAGACATGTGACGGGTGGGCCTCACCTTGTGTTTCCCGAGGGCTCGCGCCAGACGTTGGGTGCCGCCGGCGCCGGGGATGGTTCCTATCTTGATCTCTGGGAGGCCAAAGGTGGCGTCTTCGGCGGCGTAGATGATGTCGCACTAGGGGATGAAACCGTAAGAAACTCCACGTCCATTCGCGCGGGTGGGTAGAGACGTTGGAGCGGAGGGCCGTTCTGGGGCCAGACGGGGGAGGATACGGGAGGCCAGGGAGGGATCTCCTCTGTCTGCAGGGACTGAAAGTTGGAAGTGGGGAGGGAGGATCGGCACTCACAGCCAGGGCAATCTCGCAACCTCCTCCAAGCTGCAAGCCATCTTTGTCAGTGGTTGTTTGTCAAGCATGCAGATGCAGACGCAGACGCGGAAACAACATGCGCTGATGCAACCGAAGTTCGGCGGGGAGAGACCAAGACATACCGCATATCCGACGACGGCCGCGATGACGGGCTTCGAGAAGCCGGCAAAGGCGTCGGTCAGGTCCTTGAGGAACGCCCGCTTGTGAGCCTCGGGGGTGGTGATCTGCACCAGTTCGTTCAGGTCCATCCCGGCTGCCGAACGTTCCCCTGGTTAGCGCACGGGTTCTGTCGGCGAGTGCCTAGCTGTACTGGGCGCAGGGTCGTATCCTCTGCCGCGCGCGCCTGAGTCCTGACTGACTCAGGGACAGCACAGGGCAGGACAGGGCAAGGCAGCGGGCGAAGGGCCGATGGTCACCCACATGCCGGCCGAGCGGGGGCGACGACGTGGGTACGGGGTGTCTCAAGAGGCCGACACGGTGAAAGTGGCCGTTTCCAGAAGGCGGAGACTTGCGTTCCTCTGTGCTTGTTTCCGCAAAGAAGCACGGAGGGAGGGCAGGGGAGTGAAGGGGAAAGAGGGCTGGGGCAGAGCAGGGGTTGGTTGTTGCTCTGTCTGCTGGCGCGGTGGCTGGAGGCTGGAGAAACTGAAGTGGACTTGGGACTCACCACAGAAGGGTCCCTCCGGCCCGCCAGTAAGAACAACGGCGCGAACGTCGTCGCTGGCATCGAGCTGGGCGAGGGCCGACACAATCTCTCCGATCATGGCCTGGGAAAAGGCATTGCGCTTGGCAGGGCGGTCGAACCGAACGACGGCCACGCCCTTGGGGGCGTCAATTTCGACCCGGATGTTGCTAAAGCCGCTCATGATGATGTTGCCAACTGACTCTGCGTCTGTTCAGCCGTCGATGTGTGTCTTGTCGTTCGTACCTGCGTCCCTATCCCGTCTTTATGTCGGTTGCCGAGTCTCGGCAGTTCGGTAAAATCTGTCAGGTCGTCGTCAAGGAATGACCTAGGTTGAAGTTCCCAAGCAAAAGCTCGCGTCAGCTGCCTCCAACGGGAAGCATCAGAGGGCCTCCCTGCCCTATTATGCGCCGGCCGCCAGCCGCGACCAGCTTCAGCGTCAGCACGTGCCGGGCGTCGGCCCAGCCTCAAACCCGTGTCTCACAGACACGACCGTCTCCCTCCGGCCTCCTCCGCCGAACCCCCTAATGCGGCCGTCGAGAATAGCCACAAACTCTTTTCTTCTCCCAGCACGCGTCGCGCACGTTCGTTCGGCCCCATCTCTCATGGGATGAGCGCCTCCGGATGCCTTCTTCGGAAAGCCATCCCGACAGGGTTTCCGCACAGGCAATATACACTGGACGGAGCAACGTGCGCAACAGCAGGCTTTACTTACCTAATCCCTAGCCATTCGTGTTGCCCCCACAGAGCAGAAACAAGGCAGTCCAGTTTGGTGCGTGTTGTTGTGTCGCAGCGTGGAGGAGCGGAGTCCAGGGTCAAAGCTCCCCCGCCTTCACCACGACCGTCCGTTGACAACCACAACCACACCACAACCACAACCCTCGAGCGATCATCCCGCCCAATCTCCACCCCGGAAACGCACCTCATTCTAACGTCCGTCCTGTCCATTCCCCTTGCCCTGGCCGATGTCACCTATCCAGCCGGCTTTAGTCGACCGATCTGGCACCACCCTCCGCGGCCAGTAACCGCCGCCGCCTCTGCTTCTGCCCCTGGTCCCTGTCGCCATCGCCGTCGCCATCGTCCATCAGTGCCCATCACACAGTTCACACTGCTCATGCGCGCACACAGAAGCAACTCCAACACACAGGCCAGCTTCAGACCCTCCCACCATCGCCCGATTCCTTTTCACTCCCTTGTCCACGCCCCTGCACCCCCATCCGCCTAGACTCTGCCCAGGCGGGACGACGCGAAGATACAGCCATGATCCTTCCCGTTTCGGCGGTGGGGGCGTCGTCGTGTTCTTGAGACGAGGGGACCTGCCGGGCCTGGCATGCTGTGGCCTGCTTACACGAACCTCACATCAGCCGTTGCTACCCACCGCAGACGCATGTGCGTGGCGAGTAAGGCTTGTCAATGCCTGCCATCCAATGTACACCAGGCGGCGACGGCGTCCCCGTTGCACCTTGAGAGTCCTCCCAGGCCGGGCCCTTTCCGACGTCCATCGTCAAGAGAGGAGTCCACTCCGTCCTGCCCTTTCCGGAATCCCTGGATGATCTCCGCCACGGTGACCGGGGAGACTCGATTCGCCGCGAGTCGCGTCTCTCTCCCAGACTCTCACGGGCCATGTCGCCATGGAGGTGCGAGGCATACATATCTGCCACTCCCGTGGACCTCTGTCCCGGCATCCTGAAGCTTTCAGGCAGGCAGAATCGAACTGGACGCGCCCCGGAGGTAGCTTTCGATCTCTTTTACCTCGAATCACCTTCTCCCCTCTCCTCTCCCCACCCCTGAACACATCCACACCGCCACATCCAAGCCATGTCGGCAACATCCTTCCACGGGCTCGAGGAGCTGCCCCTGGCAGACCGGGTCCTCTTCAACACCTTCAGCCGTGGCGAGCGTGTGCCCATCCCCTATGGCGTTGTTCACCACGCCTTCGAGGCCATTGTGGCCGAGAACCCAGACGTCGTCGCCGTCCGCCACCATGACGGCACAACCATCACATACAGCGAGCTCAACCGCCGCGCCAACATGCTCGCCAACGAGCTGAGAGCCACGTACGAGCTGAAGCGTGGCGAGCGCGTCGTCCTCGTCTACTCGCGCTGCATCGAGATGGTCGTCTTCATCTTTGGTGTCCTCAAGGCTGGTGGCCAGTACGTGCCCCTCGACGGCGGCATCATCCCAGAGGAGACCCTCGGCTACGACATTGCCGACTCGGGGGCTCGCGTTGTCCTCTGCATTCCCAAGTTCAAGTCAAAGGTCAACCACAGCATCCCCTATAACCGCAAGTCTGCCGTCAAGGTCCTGGCCCTTGATGAGCGGAGCGACCTCTGGACCCACGGCAGCACTGCCACCCCTGGTGTCGAGGTCACCCCCAGTGACGGTGTCTATGTCATCTACACTTCGGGCACCACAGGAAAGCCCAAAGGTGTGGACGTCAGGCATCGCGGCGTCACCAACACTCTGCTGGCTGAGCCGTCCAAGCTCGGCATCAAGGTTGGCTCGCAGGTTGCTCAACAGCTCAATGTGGGCTTTGATATGTGTAAGCTCTTCTCCCGATGACCGAAGGAAATACAACTGACAGTTGAGTACAGGCGCCTGGGAGATTCTCGGAACCATGATGAACGGCGGCACCCTCCACATCCGCGGCAGCGGCGACGAAAACTGGAAAGACTGCCTCCAGCGCGTGGACACAGTCATCGCCACACCCTCGGTCGTCCTCAAGCAAATGCCCGACCCCCGCGAATTCCCCCGCGTGCGTACCATCGCAGTCGGTGGTGAGCCGTGCCCTCTCGCTCTCGCCGAGAAGTGGGCGCCCTACGTGCGGTTCTGGAACGTGTGCGGCCCTACAGAGATCAGCGTCCTCAACACGGCGCATCGTCACCGCCCCGGCGCCACGCTGTCTATCGGCCGCCCGAACCCCAACACCAACGTCTACATCCTCGACGAGAACGAGAAGCCGGTCAAGATTGGCGAGCCGGGTGTCATGTGGGCCGGCGGCTGCGGCATCTCCAGGGGGTACCTCAACCTTCCTGAGCTGACAGCCGAGCGGTACAAGGACGACAAGTTCACAAAGGATGGGTGAGTTTCAGGCCCTCTTCACCTGATATTTCCTGAAGTGGCTAACTCTAGCAGCCGCAAGATGTTCAATACAGGCGACCTTGCTCGCTGGCTCGAGGACGGCTCGCTCGAGCCCCTCGGCCGCAAGGACGACCAAGTCAAGATCTCGGGCTTCCGCGTCGAGCTCGACGGTGTCTCGAGGGCCATCGAAAAGTGCCCTCTCGTCACAAAGGGCTGTGCTCTCAAGATTGGCGAGAAGCTCTGGGGCTTCTACTCATCCGCGTCGCCCATTGACGAGGACGAGCTCAAGCACATTGTTGGAGTCGGCCTGCCCTTCTACGCTGTGCCCACCATCTGGCGCCATCTCCAAGTCATCGAGCTCACTCCCAACGGCAAAGTCGACAAGCGCCTGCTCACGGCCCTCGCCACGGGCCAGGCTCTTCCCTCGCCTGCCCCTGTTCCCGTTGCTGCTCCCGCCCGCCCGACCACCTACTCGCTCTCCCCTATCCAGGTTCCGGCTCCTGTCCAGACGCACGCTCTTTCGCACATGACCTCGTCCAGCACCCTCGGTGGCGATGCCCTTCCTGGCCGCGCCGAGCCCTGGTCACCGGCTACTCTTGTCGGCGGCTTCCAGGACGAGCTGGTCGCCGAAAAGGGCGGCCTCGAGATCGTCACAGGCGAACGCACCTACGACGAGTACGAGCTCCCCCAGAAGAAGGGCTTCCACGGCTGGCGCTGGCTCCGACACCGCGGCCTCTCAGCCTACCGCAAGCTCTTTGGCGTCATCTTCGCCACCAATCTTGCCGTCTTCGTCTGGATGCTCTTCCAGGCTCGCAACCGCGGCTTCGCCCTGCCTCTCAAGGACCTCGCCACCGCCGTCGCTGCCAATCTTCTTGGTGCTGTGCTACTCCGCCAGGAATACGTCGTCAACCTCATCTTCTGGGCGTGCTCGCGTGTGCCCACTTCGTTTCCCCTCAGCATCCGCCGCCACTTCGCCCGCGTCTACCACAACGGCGGCGTCCACTCCGGCTGCGCCGTCTCGGCCACCGTCTGGTGGATCATCTACGCCGGCGCCGCCACGGGGAGCTTCCTCTCGCCTGCGCCTCTGTACGCCGTCACCCTGCCAACCATCATCCTGACCTACATGATCCTCGCTCTCCTGGTCGCCATGCTCATCATGGCGTATCCAACTATTCGCGCAAAGGTCCACGACCAGTTTGAGTGGACGCATCGCTTCGCCGGCTGGACCGCCCTCGGCCTCGTCTGGGCCCAGCTCGTACTGTCAGCCAACACCGCCTCCCTTCCCGGCCAGTCCCTCGGGGACTCCCTCGCAAAGACCCCCGCTCTCTGGCTTCTGGCGCTGACGACCTTCAGCATCGCGCTGCCCTGGATGCGCCTCCGCCGCGTCAACGTCGTTCCCGAGCCACTCTCCAAGCACGCCGTCCGCCTCCATTTTGACTTCCACACTCCGGGGCCCTCCTCCTCCCAGGGCGTTCGCATCACCGACGCCCCTCTCGTCGAGTGGCACGCCTTTGCCGCCATCCCCGACCCCAGCGGCAAGGGCTTCAGCATCGTTGTTTCCAAGGCTGGTGACTGGACGAAGAAGATCATCGAGAACCCGCCCACCTCCATCTGGACCCGTGGCAGCCCGGCCTCGGGTGTCTTGGCCATTGCGCCTCTCTTCAAGAAGATCGTCCTCGTCGGGACGGGCTCTGGCATCGGGCCTTGCCTGCCCGTGCTCATGGAGCGAAGGGTCCCCGCGCGCGTCCTCTGGAGCACCAAGAACCCTATCAGCACCTATGGTCAGGGCATCATGGACACCATCCTGGCAGCCGACCCCGACGCCCTTATCTGGGACACGGACGAGCGCGGCCGCCCCGACCTGGTCAAGCTCGCCTACAACCTTTACAAGGAGAGTGGCGCCGAGTGTGTAGCCATCATCTCGAACGGGCCCACGACAAACAAGTTTGTCTACCAGATGGAGGCGAGGGGTGTCCCAGCTTTTGGTCCCATTTGGGACTCGTGAGGGTGTTTTTCTTTGTACGATTGTAGACTAGATACGGACATGGAGTTTCAATGTTCCTTGCACATACCAACAGCCTGCTGCTGATTTCCTTACCTGCCTCCCTCCTCAAGAAAGTTGCATCGCCCGCCTTACTTCCGAAACTATCCGTCTTCCAATGGTCCGGAAGTACCGTTCTGCCAGTGACCCAAAAATAACCTCCTGTCAGAGTTGCCCCGAGCCATCCCCCTAGTCTGACCCGCATCGTGACCCCTGAACCATGCTGTCGCCTGTCTTTGGGCCACGACGACCGGCAGAGTGGATTGAGCTGTCGCACACGTGCGGTTTTGGCCAACTTTTGCTGCCAGGCACCCATTTTCCCCGCGCAGCAATGAAGCAGCAATCTGGAGTTCGTCGAGTTTGCCGAACTTTGACCCCTTGGATAAGCGGCTAATTCAAATTTCACCGAAACCGCCCAGCCTTCGGAGATTTCTGCCATCTCGACTTTGGAAAGCCTTCCGTCTTTCCGAACTGCCGAAGAACATTCCATCAGCGCAAAAGCTCAAGCCGTGGTCGAGTCCGAGCTCGCCTGGAAACGCTCGTCTCACCATGGACTCGGGACTCGGCCCTGTCCCCGTTTCCTCGGGATGCACCAAACCCCCCACCCTCCCGGACGGCGCCGATGACTTGATGGATCCAACTCTCAAATTGCATGAGACCGTAAATCAATTTTTGGGAAGCTTTGACTCAGGCAGCTGATGAATCAAGATACTGATGAAATCTAGGAATTCGCCAAAGGTTGGTCGGGTCAGCCCTACGCTCTCCAGCTAACAATTGGATAGTAGCTGTGTAGGTAGGTGCCGACACCGAAATAACCTCGGCCTCTGATACACGACTGGGAGCGAAGAGTAATCAGATGGGTGAGAGTCTCAGAAGCGAAGCTCTCCATGGCAGCAATACGTTTGCTACACACCCTCCAGTTCACCACCTATGCATTATGAAAGACATTGTCGCTCCGGGTAGGAAAGATGAAGTTCCTTCTCTATCATGTACAAAAATCGCTATCCCAATGCTCCATGCTATGTATGCTTACTTCGTAAACCACCCGGTCTGCGCAAGACCCCGTCTCAACCAGGTGGTGAAGAGCTAGGCCAGCCAGCTCATCACGCATTGCTTCCACACGAGAAGACGCCCCTCACACTACTCGCGTCGTCGTTGAAGATGTCCAGCAACTCCGTCACCGAGGCCCACAGTCCGATGCCATTCATGGCGACCGAGAAGACGACCAGAGCCGTACTGAGGATCGCGCAAGCCATCTTCTTCTTGCTCTCAGTATACTTCCCCTTGTTGTTGTATAGCCAGAAGATGCTGGCAAATCCAAAGGTCAGCCACGGCACGGCGGTGGCGCCAGTGATGGCAAGGATCGAATCGAAGATGGGGATAACATTGGCAATGATGAACACAACGATCCAGAGAACCGTCACAATGCCGACCCAGACGCTCCATGACTTGGCGCTGCGGTCCGTGAGCTGGCTGAGAGCGTTCATCTTGCGCATAACCTGCACGTAGATGAGCTTGCTTGCCGTGTGACCGTTGGCGAGGCCGGTGGCCAGAAGGGCAACGATGAGCAGGGCGTAAGCGGCCTTGGCTGGCACGGCGGGTGCTGTGCTCAGGGCTGGAGACTGAGTGTACTGGCCTGCGAGGCAGTAGACAGCAATAGCGACGGTGCAGTAGAGGGTGATGCTGGTGATCTCGAGCGCGGCGAGGCAGAAGCCAAAGTCCTTCTCGGGTGACTTCATCTCGGCCATGTATGTGAGGAAGCTGACGTTGCCAGCGTACGAGTAGATGACTCGGAGGCATGCGTTGATGGCATCCCGTAGGCTCGGTGATCCAACGACCTGGAGCTCGCGAGACCAGTCCTCCGGTGCGTTTCCGGGCTTGCCGACACCGAGGCTGATAATGACGACGAGAGCGGCAGCCAGTATGCTCACGTTGTTCGGGTAGCCGCTCCAGGCGACAAACTTCATCGTCCGAGGGATGTTGATGAGGTAACAGGCAATGCTAGCGACGGCCATGAAGGAGACGGTGCAAATGGCGCTGTTACTGATGGTGTTGAAGCTGATGGAGAGGGTGACGACGGCTGATGCGCAGTAAAAGGCGAGTAGTAGAACCATGAAGCCGCTGACGACAACAGCAAAGGGACGTCCCCCGACGACACGGGCAGCCTCCACAATGTTAACAACGTGGGGATACTTGCGGTAGAACGACAGCAGCTGGTGGCCAGAATACCAGGCCAGGAGTCCGAAGCCCACAATGGCAAAGATGGAAGGCACGATTCCGAGGACGTTGAGGACTGAGGGAAGAGAGAGGATTCCGAGTCCGAACTGATTCGTCGTCAAGAGAAGGTATGTGTCCCAACGGCCCATCGTCCGGTAGCTCACGCCACCCTGCTCGAAGATGTTGCCATGGACCAGAACCTCCTGGGTTTGGCCCTCGAGTTCCGGCGAGGTTGTCTTCGTTGGTTTCTCGCCAAGGTGGCTGTCTTTGCTAGAGTCAAGGCTTGGCTTTGGTGTGGTGCCGTTCTCCAGGTCGGAGGTACTGCTCGACGGTGTCCTCTCCTCGGAACGATCCATGCTGTCGACTGGTGTGGTGATGGGAGGGGAGGGTCTAGGTGGGTCGATCTGGTGAAGGATGGGGAAGTGTGGAGGGAGATGCAGTAGAATGGGACGGATCGTGGAAATCGAGGAGACTTATAACGGTCCCTGGAGTGAGGAGCTCAACTCGTTGGCACTGACTCGGATGCCATGGAGTATGTCAACCTCCAACCCGAAAACACGGAGTCGAAGCGGAGGCCAAAGGGGAGACCAGCCTCGGTGTCACAGCTTGACGACACTACGCCACTGGATACTGGGCAATGCCGGCAAGTCCGGCCTGGATCTCGACGACTTCTACTGGTTCGAACGGTACGGGGCGGCGGAGTACATCGAGTTCTCGTTGACCTCGGACCACAGACGACGTCAGGGCCAACGTTAGCCCGCCGCTCCGCGAAGTCCCTCGCATCCCGCGCCGAGATCCGGCGGGTGGGAAAGGGGGAAGCCGTGTTTTCCAGGAACGGCGGTCCACCTAGGCAAACCGCCGATTGGTGAACAACCTGGGGCAGAAGAAAGAGAGGGTAAGAAAAATACTCGCCTTGGCCCGTGCGAGTCAGTTCTCTGCCCCGGAATGACATCACATCGTCAGGGTCTTTTCTCTGTGGAGTGCGAAATGTCACCAGACTCCTTCTAGCTCAGCCTTGGCGATCCACCAGCTGAGAATTCCAGGCTGCTGCATCCCCGGAAAGGGGTAGACATAATTGGTGACGACGGCGGCGGCAGAAGACGGCTTCTTCTTCGATGCCGCGCGCAACGTCATTCCAGGGCAGGCTACTTGGAAGAGAGAGCATCCACCCAAAAGGGGGTCAATTCACAACCAGAAGCCTCGCGCCGCCTCACTTACTTGCTGATACAGCGTAGGCCCCTGCGTTTGGGGGATTCAGGGGCTACAATTGTGGACATGCTTGATGGCTGGAGTCTCCAGGTCCATTAAAAGTCCAGGAAGTGAGGGCCATTTGCGCATTTACGATGAGGTAAAAAACTAAGTCGGCAATTTCAAATGAGCGAGAAAAGAAAATGCCGATGCTTAGATGCTGGACCACCAGGAAAATGCGATGGACTCCCGTCCATTTAGCAGGCCGCTACCCTTGGCCCCCCTTTTTTGGTTGAGACACATAAGAAGGACCCCATCGAGAGGAATGTCAATTCTTTCTTCCGAGGTGGACTTGTAACAGTTGATCACTCCATTCAATAAGACTGTCAACTGAATCTACAAAATGTGATGAGAACCTATTCCTTTCCCACGCCTGCGCGACTCGACTTGGCAGCCAGCTGTTCATAGCCCTGAACTACAGGCACTCCATCATAACTATCCATTTCCGCCTGCCTGGCCTGGTGGTCGCGGTCCAGGGAGTCGCCCGTACAAAGGTACGACACCCGGCCTCCAATGAACCAGAAGGCTGCTGATACCACCAGCATGATTCCAAAAACGACAATGGCAAAGTTCATATCGCTTCCTGTAGGATTCGGGCTTCCAGGGAAAAAGAAGAAGATCGTGGTGATGATACAGTAGATGATGGAGATGTAGTTGGCAACCGGACCAAACTTACCTAAGTTGAAGGCCCTCGGTGGTAGTTTCTCCCGGCCGACGACAAGGAGAACGGCGATTGGGATGGCGTAAGAGATGGTGAGAGCGATGGTGGATACTGCGAGAACGGCTTCCAAAACCGTGCTGGAGAAAGTGTAGAGTACTCCGATCAGGCAGACGATAGAGCATTGTAGCCAGAGAGCGCGCGCAGGCACCTTCCACGTTGGGTCGACATGCCCGAAGTACGAGCTGAAAGGCAGGCCGCCATCTCGCGCGAAGCCCCAGGTCAGGCGGGATGAAGAAGTCATGACGCTGATGCCCTGGCCAAAACCGTTCAGTAGGAAAAGAGCAACAAGAACAGCTCCGACAACAAGACCCAGGGAGTCGTCGAGAATCTGGATGAATGGGAAGCCGGATGGTGCGGCCAACACTGTGTCAAGATCCTGGATGGAGAACAGGGCTGCGACCATGAAGATGAACCCGGAGATTGCACCGCCAATGACGGCGAGGTACATTGCTCTGGGAGCATTCACCCGGGGCTGAGGAATCTCCTCAACCATGTGAATGACGGCATCGAATGCAGTGAGGCCTAGTGACCCAGAGTTAACCAATGATCCGAAATGGCGCAAGGTGAGGAGAGATGTTACATACCGTATGCTGACTGAACGAGACCGACAAACCATGTCACCCCATCAGACCAACCTGTCTGGTTGATCCAAGCTCCGAAAACAAAGGATGCCGGCTGGAAGTTGAGTTCCGGTTTGGTGCCAACGGCGACAAGCATGGCGATGCTGATGGCAATGAAGAGCCCGACGAAGCCAACCATCACCACGTAGTTGAAGTAGGGCAGCGTCTTGTCACTGCGGCAGGCAACCAGGTTGAAGGCGTTGAAGAAGATGGTGATGCCGAGATAGACAAGGAAGAGCGTCCAGCCCTGACCGATGCCTGGCCACTCGGGATCGAACATGATCTTCATGGATAGAAGAAGCTCGGTCATAAAAGCGTTCTGCGAGGCCGTCAAGGCCCACCACCCAAAGGTGTTGGTCCAGGCACAGATGTAGCTCACAAGGCGACCTGTCTGGGTATCCCAAAGGCGAGAAATCCAGTACGCTTGCCCCAGGGCAGTCGGCATGCTGCTGCACATCTCGCCCAAAGAGATGGCAATGCAGACGTTGCAAAACAGAACGAGAAGGAGGCCCCAAAAGATGCTGATAGGACCCCCTGTCGAAAGCGCCGCCTCCATGTTCTGTGCGAAGACAGCCCATGTGCCGAGGACGCAAAAAGCTAGAGCCAACATGCTCCAGAGGCTGAACTTGCGGGTGAGGACCTGGGAGTGGCCGAACTCGGCAAGGTCTTGGGCGTCGATATCGCCCTGCGTGCGACCCTCGGCCTTGGCGGAACCCGCGGCGGTGGTATCCATGGTGAAGTTGGGTGATGGATGAGTGGGGAATGATGTGGAGGTTCTGAGGGAAGGGGTTCACTCTCGAAGGTCAAGTGTTGTGTAAAGGCGACAAGTCAATGACGCACTGTCGATCGTGCAAAGCAGAAGAGTTGGGATTGTGGTCATTCTCAGCGATGGCCTGCGAAGTAGGCAACATCGGAGAAGCTGAGGAAAAAGAGTGTCCTTTATGACGGCAGCGGACTGATAAGCTCTCGTTCACACCTCTAGCCGCAACTATGTGAAGCTCCCAGATAAGACGCCTGGCCCGGCACCGTTGGAGGTTCCCCGGTGTGCCCCGGACCGGGACCCATGTGGCGGATGCATGGTCACCTGGAGATAAGCTAACGCGGGTCAAGTGCGGCATTGGGGGCGGCGATACAGCGATGGACCAAAAAGGTAAAATAACCGCAGGATACGAATGCCTCCGCCCGCCTAGTGCGATCTAGGTATTAATTCCACCGCGTCGGGACCATCGCTTGGTGATTCCCAGCCACTGAATCAACCTGTACGGGCCCCGGCAGTTGAGGCCCGGGGTGTTATCACGACCTGGGACGCATCTGGTAAGTCGGATTGCCCGTGGCTACCAGCTCTCCGGCTTTAATAGATACCTGTCGAAGATGCCATGGTAAGTTGGAATCGCTATTCACAGAGTGAAAGCTCAAGCCTCTTCGTCAACAACAAGAAATCGCCATGACTCTCCTCAGCTCCTTGTGCCTACTCTTGGCCCTTTCGTCTGTTCATTCCCATGCGGCTCCTAGCAAGCATGTGGCAGACACAGTCTTTCGCAATGGTTCTATCTATTCGCTTAACGACCGTTCCTCCAAGTATCAGGCCATGGCAATCAAACAAGGGCGAATCACCTTCCTGGGCAAAGACGGATGCGTCGAGCCTTTCATTGGCCCTAAAACGACAGTCTTTGATCTTGAGGGTCGCATGGCTATGCCAGGGTGAGTGATATCGAGTTGTAATGTCCCGAGTGCAGGTTCAGGTTGTTTCTAAGGCCCCTCATGTATGCCTTCCGATCTGATTCGATGGGATGTGGAGAAGCGCGCGAGACATTAGATCATAGAAGACAGACTCTGACCCCCGATGGTGTTCTAGCTTGGTTGACGCTCACATGCACGTCGTTCGAGGCGGCGCCAACCTTCTCAAATGCAACTTGAACTACCAGCCCCTGGGACTTAAAGATGTCCTCGCACACATCCAAGGCTGCCTCGACGCCGACAAGGACAAGACGAGTAATGACTGGCTCGAGGTCGTTGCCTTGGACTGGTACAAGCTCACCGAAGACTCTGGCGGCGTCACGAAGAAGGAGCTCGACAGCCTCAAGACGGATCGGCCCATCCTAGCTGTGGCTGCCGATAACCACAGTTTCTGGGTTAACTCGGCTGCTCTGACGGCCTCTCAGATCACATCATCTTCCCCCAACCCCCCAGGAGGTGTCATTGAGCGCCTTCCAGGAAGCCAAGAGCCGTCGGGCGTCCTCCAGGACAACTCTGCCGGTTTGCTCTCCGGGCCGCTTCCACCCACGGCAGAGGATAACGTCGAGTTTGCCAAAGCGGCGTTGAAGCTGCTGCGTGAACAAGGCGTCACGTCATTTCAGGATGCCAATGCCGGAACGTCCGTTGCCGAGACTTTTGCAACCGTCCAGAAAGATGGAGGTCTCAGTGCGCGTGGATGGTTCGACTGGGGCATCAACGCGCCCAACTCGACGGCTGCAGTGGGCGCACTTGCAGACGAGGTCGAGAAGACCACTGCCCGTTGGAACGACCCCGCCGAGCTGGGTCCCGTTCCTACGCTCAAGTGGCAAGCCGTCAAGATTTATGTCGACGGTGTCATCTTGTACCCTGCAAACACCGGTGCAATGATCGAGCCGTATTTCCTGCCCGTGGGCAACACCTCGACCTGGGCCCCCAACCCCGCGTCACGACCGGATCCGTACTGGTCGACAGAGATCCTCAGTGCCATGCTTGAGGAACTGATCCTCAAGAATATTGACGCTCAGATCCATGTTGACGGGGACCTGGCCGTCCGTGTCGCGCTCGACTCGATCCAGAACTTTCGCGAGAAGCACGGAGACGATTTCAACTACAGGATTGGACTGGCCCATAACGAGGTGACAGACCCGAACGACTGGGCTCGTTTCGCGGAACTCAAGGCGGATCCAATCATGCAGTTCCAGTGGTCTCAGGCCAGTTCGGTCTGGACTCCCAACACCCTCAACAGTATGGGTCCGGTCCGCTCCAACTACCTCCAGGCATTTGGAGATATTGCCAAATTTGGCAGGCCTGTTGTCTACGGGAGTGATTGGCCGGTAAGTGGGCGCCGTGAAAACCGCGGAAGTACTGCTAACTTCAACCTCCTAGATTGACCCCCTCGACGAGTGGCTGGCTATCAAAGTGGGCGTGACGCGCTCCGGCGACCCCACGAACCCAAACTCTCCCGCCTCCGCCGGTGCTCCGTACGACGGTCCCGGCCTGGTCGGCTTGAAGCTCACACGGGAGCAGGCCATACGAGCCATCACCATCGAAGCCGCCCGGTTCCTGCGCGCCGATAAGCACATTGGTTCCCTCGAGGTGGGCAAGTTGGCCGACGTGGTGGTCCTGCAGTCGAACTACTTTGAGGTTCCAGAAGAGGAGATCGCGCGCCAGAAGACTCTGCTGACCATGGTGGGCGGCGAGGTGATGTTCATTGCCGACGGCGTCGACTTTGGCAATGGCGTCGCGCCCAAATTCCCGAACAACGGGACGCTGGACCGGAGGATGGAAAAGAAGAGCGTCGGGGGCATTCAGGGGCATTCACTTTCGAGGCAGGGTGTGGAGGCCGTCCAGCGGCTTTCGGTCCGCAATGCATGCGTTCATGGAATATCGGAGATTTCAAAGCATTAGGAAGGTACCTAGATGAATCAAAAGAGGTGCAAATGTCTTGTCCGCAAATCCCCCTTCCTCGTTTGACCACCAACGAAGTAGAAGAACACATGTAACATCGGGCTTAGCAGTCACCAGGGTTCCAACACATGTGTGATTTCTTGGTATTCGACAACATGAGGTAGACATCTTGTCTAGGTATTCATCGCTTCATAGATCAAGCCGGTGATAGCTTCCATGCCAGGCCGGTGGCCGGGAGCCTCGGGATCAGCCAGCCCCCTTTTCCTGTTGCCGGCCATCGGCTTCGCACATCGCCATTTCAATGGATACCGCAATCAGCGAGACCGGGACAATGATGGCTTGACCGTCAATCGAATGTCAGATATCAGGACATAGGTGACCTTCCACATACGCTTATCGTCAGGCGAACTTGGAAGTACCCCATATGCCAAGAGCGCCGAAGTCCGGGGGTAAGGGCGTCTGCCGTTGTCCGGCGATCCACCCCTTAGGCTGCGGTAACATTTCCTCTTTGGGCCTCTGTGCCAATGTGACCCCTTGTCTTATCGGACTTTTACGTACGAAAATGCACACCGACCGGCCCGGTCTGGTTTCTGGAGATGTCACTTTGGGTTGAGACTTCTGGGTTGGTTGGCGTATGAATAAAGTGAAGGCGCTTTTGCAACGAAATCTCCATGCCATGTGCGCATCTCATCGAACTGATTCGGAAGTTCAGCAAGACTACTACCTCCGCTCATCATCATGGCTCATCGCACACCACATCCGCTTTCCTCCCTCACCGAGGCGGAGACAAAGCAGGCGAGAGACATTATCCTCCGCTCGTCACCCGCCGAGGTCATTCAATTCCGCATGATCTTCCGGGAGGAGCCAGAGAAAGCATTGCTCGTCCCATTCCTCGCTCTCGAACACTCGGGGAAGCTGCTGCCTGACTCTCCCCGGCCTCCCCGTCTGGCGGCTGTCCATTATGTTCGCGCTCATCAGGCGCCTGACCGGAAGGCGGATGAGGTCGAGGCCACTGTCGATTTGAACCGAGGTCAGGTGGTGAAGAAGACGGTCGTGGGGACGGAATTCCTCGCTGGCCTCAGCACGTCCGTGCCTCTCCCCCCCTTACTTTTTGTGGAGCACGGGAACGAGCTGACGGCTGGCAGATGGGAGTTTGATATCCTAGTTGACAAGTGCAAGAACTCAAAACTGTTCCAAGACAGGATCGCCCAGTTCAGGCTCCCCGAAGGTTTCGACGTGGTGATCGAGCCTTGGCCCTACGGCGGCATGGACCAGCCTGGAAACGTCCGAAGGTACTTCCAGGGTCTGGTGTATGCCATTGATACCCGGAGTCAAAACCCGGATTCCAACTTCTACGCATATCCCCTTCCTGTTATCCCAGTCATGGACTTTGAAAAGCGCGAGATTGTGCGCATCGACGAACTCGCCACGGGCGGTGCGGGTGACAGTCTCATACCGCTGGGACCGCGCACCGGGTCCATCATTGACCACTGCGAGCCCGCCGAGTACGTCCCCGAGCTACTACCGAGAGGCACACGCAAGGACCTGAAGCCGCTGAGCGTCATCCAGCCCGAGGGACCCAGTTTCGCCGTCACGGACGAGAGTCTCATTGAGTGGCAGAAGTGGCGTTTCCGGGTGAGCTTCAACCCGCGCGAAGGCGCTGTCATCCACGACGTTCATTTCGATGGACGAAGCGTGCTGTATCGTCTTTCAATTAGTGAAATGGTACGTGCTTTCGCCGCACATGTGTTCCGAACTTCTCTGACGATCACAGACTGTCCCATATGCGGATCCTCGCCCACCTTTCCAGCGAAAACAGGCGTTCGACTTCGGCGATGGCGGCATCGGACATGCAGTGAATAGTCTCGACTTGGGCTGTGATTGTCTAGGCGTTATCAAGGTACGATCTCTCCAGTACATGATCAGCTTCAGCACCTTCTGACCAACAGTAGTACTTTGATGGCGTGCTGGTTGATCACGAGGGAACCCCGGAAAAGGCATCACGGGTCATCTGCCTTCACGAGCAAGACAACGGCATCGGCTGGAAGCATACGAACTGGCGAACGGGTCGGGCAGTCACCGTCCGTCGCCGCGAGCTCGTCGTCCAGTTCATCATCACCCTGGCGAACTATGAGTACATCTTCAACGTACGCCCCCAGTTGTATTTTCCCCATGACATGGCCATCCTCTGACATCCCCCAGTACAAGTTTGATCAGACAGGAGCTATCAACGTTGAAACCAGGGCTACGGGTATCGTGTCCGTGGTCAATATTGATGCTGGTAAGACCGCACCATGGGGTACGGTGGTGAGCCCTGGAGCGCTCGCCCAGAACCACCAACACATCTTCTGCGTGCGAATTGACCCTGCTGTTGATGGGCACAAGAATACCGTTGTCCAGAACGACTCGATACCCCTCCGGATTGACGCCCGCACAAACCCCTACGGCAACCTCTACGAAGTCAGAGACACACCACTACTCACCTCAACCGGTGTTGATGCCTGTCCTGATACCAACCGTATCTTCAAAATCCAGAACCTTGACAAGAAGAACCCTGTGTCTGGCCGACCCGTCGGCTTTAAGATCAATCCTCCGCCGACGCAGAGGATTCTTGCCGACCCGGCGAGCACGCAGGCTCGACGGGCTTTTTTCGCAAAGCATCACCTCTGGGTGACAAAGTACCGCGACGGCGAGCTGTACGCCGCAGGAGACTATCCACTCTCCAGCAAAGTTGAGGCGGGCGGCGTGGCCGACATGGTGGCTCGTAACGACGACCTGTTGCAAGAAGACGTGGTGCTCTGGAGCTGCTTCGGCCTGACACACAACCCCAGGGTGGAGGACTGGCCGGTGATGTAAGTTTCCCTAATTTCCGTTGTGAATTCGACAGAGTAACTGACAGAGCATAGGCCCGTTGAGATTATGGAGCTGCACATATCTCCCGTGGACTTCTTCACGGAAAACCCCGCCATTGACGTTCCTAGCAGCAAGAACAACGAGTCGAAACTGACGAATGGGTGCTGTGCGCAGCCGAAACTGTAGAATTCATGTGTCTTGTCTTCCACCGGGCTGGGGAAAGTAAGATAGGTTCGGCAAATACACTGGAAATAGATAGACACAGTTTAAGATGTGTGAATGTACAAAGCCATCAAATGCCCCTCTTAAAAGCCCAGACCTCAACGAAAACAGCTACAATACCGACTCAAAATAAGCAGCTGATTCGGTAGCAAGAGTCCACTGGAAATAGGAGTTAGGCACGTCGCTCGAGGGGAAAGGAGAATGAGGATCTATGGCACTCACCCTTAGCAACCCAGTGTGGCCACGGTAAGCCGGGTTCGAGGTCCCTGATCTCCCAAATATGGTGCAGCGCGCCAACGAGGTCACCTCGAATGTAGGTCACCCCTCCAGGCTCGCGCAGCCGGTCTATGATGATATTTCTCATCTGCTGCTCCACGGCCTCGCACCCCGCGACGAAAAGAGGGAAAACGAGGGCAAAGGAGACGCGCGAGTCCGGGGGAATCTTTGCAATCTCGTCTGTAACGATCTGTGTCTGCCGACGGATGAACGGCGCGGTGGCTGGGAGACCGTGAAGGCGCGCGTAGAGCAGTATGGCTGCGGCGGCGTACATGGAAGCGTTGAGTGCGATCACCGCAACCGGATCGGCTGTGCCGAGTACCGAGTTCGAGGCGTTCACGTCGCAGTCCTGGGCCTGCAGCAGCAAGTCCTCCGCTTCGTCAACTCTGGCCGTCCAGGACGGGCCGGGTAGTGCCTCGAGGTCCTGGAGCTGCAGTAGCTGCGTTTCCAACAGCCCTCCTATCCGAAGCAGCGGGTTCACCAAGCGGGGCGAGAAGGAGTAGATCGGATGGCTGACCCAGTATTGGAAGGCGCTCGAGTAGTTCTTCTTGATCTCGTTCCCGTCCATCTCGATCATGCGGCACAGCTCGGTGCCGAGTGCGACGTTCGGCTGGTGAAGGGAGCACAAGGTCGATATGATGGACCATCGGAACTCAGTCAGCGGTATCTCTGAAAAGGGCGTGCTTGCTTCTGAATTTGGTTTCGGCCTCGATAGGTACTGGAGAACGAGCCGTGCGGCGAGGGTCAGGTAGTCGTGGCGCTCGGTGCCGAAGTACTGGAGCAGAGTAGCCGCGCTGATCATGGAGAGCAAGTTTGCTTCGTCTGCCCCCTGCGTGACCTGAAGTCTGAGGGCCGTTGCGGCTTCCGAGCCAGCGATGCGTTTTGTCCTTGCAAAGTCGGCCCGTCCATGACGAAGCTCGTATTGCGACGCGGCGAAGCAGAAGATAGTACTGCGAAGGGCATCGTTTGACAGCGCCATCTGCGGCAAGGTCGTGACGTAGGGCTGCTGAAAGCCGTAGTAGTGCCCCACGTCGTCCCAGTCGAGACATAGGAAGTCTGCTTCCACAATGGTGAGGAAGTACTGCCAGAGGAACCGACGTTCGGACGAGACCATCATGTCGGCCGGCCAGGGCATCGGGCAGTAGAGTTGATCAAAGGGAAGATCAAGCAGCGCATCGAGGGCGGCAACCCCGTTGAGGTCCCTCATCGAGACCGCCGCGCCAGGAACGGTGTTGAGTTCTAAGGGAAGTTCCGGCACGTCGAGGTAGAGATCGGGAGCAAGCAGGGCCATGGTCGGTGGCTCGTCAATGTCTTCAACATTGCCATCGTCGTCATCGCCAGTCATCATCATCGATTGCCCAGAGCCGCCGTTGGGGGCCAGAACACTGCTGTCGCTGCAGGGAGATGATGCTTCTCTCACCGAATCCATGAAAGTCGCCCCTGGCGGAGTCGAGCTCGTCTGGGCCAAGGAACTCGGTACAGCCGGGACCGGATCACATCCTGGCAGATCTGGTCCTGTCACCGAGGCCTGAGATTGAGGATGTGGCGTAGGCAGGGACCTTGTCGATGAAGACTGGGAGTCTGAGCTTTCTGGGCCAGCAGTGGTGTGCCTTGAGCTGAACTTGAACGGCGTAGACAGCTTGAATGTCTGCAGCTCGCATGTTTGCCCGTGCCTCAAGCACTGCGAGCATTGCGGCTGCTTGTGGTCACACTGTGCGCGGGTGTCAGGTCAGCATGTACCACCGCAGGCATCGCGAATGGCCAGTGAACGTACTTTTCGCTTCTTCCGGGCGCACTGCAAGCAGGCACCTCGCAGGCGTCGCCTTTGCATCGTGGACTGCGTATCCATGCGAGTTGCTCTCGTGGCAGAGCGGGGATGACGGCTGAGGAACGGGGTTGGGCATGTTGTCAATCCTGTCACCGGCCCGGTCGCAAGTCGCAAATCTTAGCGTGTTTGGCAGCCTATCTGCTCCGGGTAGGCCAACATTAAAGCGGCAAAACTGATACAACACCGGGTGGTAGACCCAGCTGCTAATCCGGCCCGTTGATTCTGCATCGTCCCTCCAATCTTGTATCCCCTTCAAGTAACAGTGTGCGCCGCTTTAACTCCGACAAGGCACTTCAGGCGCGCTGGACGTTTG
Source organism: Plectosphaerella cucumerina (assembly GCA_020746995.1). Taxonomy (NCBI): domain Eukaryota; kingdom Fungi; phylum Ascomycota; class Sordariomycetes; order Glomerellales; family Plectosphaerellaceae; genus Plectosphaerella; species Plectosphaerella cucumerina. The sequence goes on along the minus strand of JAGPXD010000004.1, from coordinate 4,892,740 downwards.
CGTTGAAGGAGTAGTAGCATCTCCAACGAGCCCGCACAGCGCAGCTGCCGAATCCAATGTTCATGCAGGCACGCAATGCGCCCTTATACGGGTAGCAGGTTCCCATGAGGGCTGAGTTGTCGATGCGGTAGAAGTCGTAGTTTCCATTCTTCAAGTAGAAGTTGACGGGGACATTGCAGACTTTGGCTTTGAAATAATCGACGTGGCCGTCGGAATTGTACTGAGGTCCAGGCTGTCAGCAATCGTTCAGGCAGACGACAACGCAGCCTAGGTACTTACGTTGTCCTGTGGAGATTTGTCGTACTCGACGCATCCGACGTCGTATTGACCGGGCCAGAAGAACATGGTCTCCCTGGACCCGCCAGTGGGCACGGGGCCGATGATGGTCCAGCTGCAAAGTGCGTAACCGATGGTGAACATGGCATCCTCCCGCTTCTCGAGAATGGCCTCGACCTCTCCGGAGGTCAGAGGAGGCTCGTCATCGATGGCCAGGGAAGCGTCCACATCCACGTTGGGAATAGCGACGGCACTGACGGCTACCGTAAAGGCTGAAGTTGTTGTGACGAGCGTATTGAGAAGATGCATGATGGAGATGGGTGAAGTCAGATGTGTTGGAAGAGTGGAAGTGCTGATGATGAGAGGAACGAAGCGATAGAATTGATGGGACATGATCCCCTTAAGTACTTTTCAACGCCCCTTCAGGAATATTTCCGTCATGGTTGATGAGCTGATGAGTTCTGTACATGTTGTACTAGACTACCTAGGTATGCCTGCATCAACTCCCCACGACCCATGACTGGCTTCGATCCAATCCAATGCCTTCCTTGGGTGTTCTCTAGATCATCAGCTCAGGCTGGCCTACGGCGGGGACAGAGCCATCGGGACAGCCCTTGGGTAGGGGTGAGGACTGGCGGATCCACAAGGTTGCGAAATCGCGCAGCTCCTCCAGTCTATTTTCCCAGTCACAGCACTCATGTCGCCCGTGAAACCTATATGCATATGACTGGGGGCCTGCCGGATGAGGAGAATGAAGGTATTCACATAGGTCAAGGTACGAGATGACCCGTAGTTCCCCGCGCCCTTTTCGCTTTCGACATTCTCTCGTCTAAATACCACCAGGCAACAGTAAGCGTCGGCAGGGGTGTCCTGCTCGTAAGCTGGAACTTGGCTCATTGCAAGGGTCTACTCGCGAGGGAAGCAAACGCCAATCCTGAGATCCTGAACTGCTGGGAAATAAGATGACATCTCGTCCATTCGGTAGGCAGCACCATTTTCAGAGGTTCACCGGTATAAATTCCATCATTCTTCACAGAGCACTTCACAGAAGACATAATTATCTCAAGAACTGTACTGAGATCATACATACAAATGCCATGACAGGTCTTTCACCTACAATGATCGGACTACGGCCAGGATGCCAGTGGCAAGCAGCCCACCCACAATGAAGGCAAACCACGGAGAACTGCGCCGAGCAATTAGCCTCTTCTGGTTCGCCGCTGCGAATCTTGGCGAGGCAGTGTACGCCAAGTCCTTCCAACGAACAAAGTAGCTCCGAGCCCAGAACAAGAACTGCCAATCTGGGTACATCTGTGTGTTGATGCCGGTCTTGGTGTCAATGAACCAAGAGGTACATCCCGTGGACCAGACAAGTTCCTTGCACTTCTTTTGAATCCAGCGGTTGTCGGACAACTCTGCCTCCGGTACTACCTCGACGGTGTCATAGCCTGGCTTCCTGGTTGAGAATGGTTCACGAAGGTTGCCGAGGGAAGCCATGATGGGCTTGATGACCTTGATGATGAAATTGATTTGACACTCAACGGTGTAGACGACAGAGAGATGACCGGTCACGGTGTTCGGGCCCATGAGAGTGAAGAAGTTCGGGAAACCGCTCATGCATGTGCCGAAGTAGGCGCAAGAAGAGGCTCGGTTCATTTGATCCCACTGCAAAAAATGTTAGACGCCGCACCATCATCTTTGAAGGGTTCAACTGAAACTCACGTGCTGTTGAAGACTGATTCCACCCTTGCCACGGATGTCCATCGGGAACAGGAACTTGTGCGTCTGGAATCCCGTAGCGAGAACAATGGCGTCGGCTCGCACAAACCGTCCGGACTCAGTAATCACACCGTCTTCGTTGATGTTTCTGATGGGGTCATCGTGGATGAGCTCGACATTCGGTTGGTGAAGACATGAGAGATATCCAGTGTCGTTGACTCGTCTTTTGCATCCGATGACGCTATTCGGAACCAGGACATCGCGGTACTTCGCGGGAGCTGTAGAGCGAATGTAATCCGCCGCCTCCTTGGCCCATTTCTGGCGAATCTTCTCGCCTGTCTCGATGCTGAACCCTCTGAAGAGCATCTCCTTGTTCCAGTAGATCCACCAGCGGTAGAGACGCATGGCGAATGGGACCCAACGCATGATGAACTTGAAGCGTGACGAGTAGTCTGGGTTCTCTCGTTTTGCGAGCCAATGGGCTTGTCGGCTGAACTGCGTCATCTTGCGGACAGCGCCGTCTCCAGTGCTCATGGCAGGGACGAATTGCGTGGCACTGCACCCATTGCCTAAGAACCTATGGTCAACTACAGCCTTATAGCATGACTTGGCTGAGTACTTACCGATAGCGACGACATCTTTGCCCTTCCAGTCAAAAGAATGGTCCCATTCGGCTGAATGAAACAGTTTGCCTCGAAATCTCTCGACTCCAGGGATGTCGCACACCTGGGGAATTGATAAAGCCCCAACGGCAGAGATGAGAATATTGCATCTTTTGTTCCGAACTTGGTTTGTCTGGAGGTCCAAAACTCGTACAAGCCATGTGGCCGTGTCAGGATCCCAATGAGCGGACTCGACGACCGAATGACACCGAACGCGAGAGGTAATGTTGTAATCTTCAGCCACGGACTTGAAATACTTGTGTATCTCAGGCTGCATGGCAAAGACCTTGGACCATTCGGGGTTCAAGGCGAAGGAGTATGAATAGAAGTGTGATGCAACCTGTTCCGAGCTGATGAGCCGCTGACTTGGCACCGGATGAACGAGTTGCAAACTTACATCGCAACCACATCCTGGGTAAGTGTTGAGGTGCCATGTACCACCAACATCGCCACTCTTCTCGATGATCTCAAAATCGATCGTGTTGAAGTTCCGGACGAGCTGAACGGCGGCTCCGATACCGGACATGCCACCGCCGATGATGATAACGCTCGAGTCAACTGACATGGTAAACGGGACTTGAAATTTGAAGAAAGATGTTGCCAGCAAAAAATGGCCCGGAACGTATGAAGCCGACAGACAAAGCACCCTGGCGGGAACCCTGACTTTTATGAAGAGTGGTCTCTTGCAGACACGTCTGATAACACCTGCGGCATCTTAATGTCAAACCTAGGCTCCGAGGATCCGCCTTCGTATCGCCACCTTTTCCCGCTCTCTGCCACCAAGTAACACGGACATCAGAATCATACCGTGTTTGGGACTCTAATTGGATGGTCAAACAACTTGGAAGTCCGCCCTCTACCAAGGAGGGAGTTGTCTTATGCTTACTCATCTCGGCAACGAGATACCACGGCAAAAATTACCTTTCTAGGTAAAGCCTTTTTCACACCACCGGCTCAATTGCCCTTTTGATCAAGAAACTGTTAGAGGTGCATCCAGAGACAAACTCGGCTACATGCCTCTTTCAGGCGCCGGGAATCGGATGATCATCGATCGACCATCCTGTTTGTGAGGTTGGCGTTGTTTTGTCGCCAAACTACTGCCAAGCTAACATCTAGGCAAGCAGGTGAAGGGCAACTATTGAGGGCTCTGGGAGGAAATCGTGCCGAGCAGGATATGTTCAATACATTGGCGGAGAAGTCAATGTGTTGGTTTGAGATCAAGCGACGCATATATTGTCGCGCTGATCTATACCCTTGGTAAATCACGAAGTCAAATCTTTTTGACATCGTACTACCGGAAATTCACCCAATATGAAGGTTCTACTAACGGGTGGCACTGGCTTTGTGGCAGCACATTGCCTTGAGACCTTGCTGGAGAATGGGTCAGTCTTGCTTCTGGAAATCTCAAAACCTTCCCTTTTCTACAAGACATAAACTCATCAGACGAATAGGCACGACGTGGTGACTACTGTTAGATCTCATGTCAAAGGCTTGGGAATTCTGGCAAAGTTTCCGGGCATGCCAAGCAGCCGCCTGTCCTTCGTCGTTGTCGAAAACATCGCACGTCCAGGTGCGTTCGACGAGGCTGTTGTGACAGATCCCCCGTTCGACGCAGTGGTACACACGGCCAGCCCCTTTCACTACAATGTCACCGATGTCAAACTTGATTTGCTCGACCCTGCCGTTCTAGGGACAACGGGAATCTTGCGATCCATCAAGGGATTGGCTCCCACCATCAGACGAGTCGTCATCACTTCGTCATTCGCGGCCATGGTTGTTCCAGACGCCCATCCAGATGTTTATGACGAAACGGCATGGAACCCGGTCACCGCTGAAGAAGCGGAGAAAGATGCAGTCACCGCCTATAGGGCGAGCAAGACACTTGCCGAGCGCGCTGCATGGGATTTCCTGAGCACAGAAAAGCCAACATTCACCATCACCACCATCAACCCCCCTAATGTCTTTGGTCCTCTTGCTCGGTACCCCGGTATGCAAGTCGCTGTCAACACGTCGAATCAGAGGATCTATGACATGATGGAAGGGAACATGATGCATGGGCTGTCAGCTACGGGGTCTTTCCTGTGGGTCGATGTGAGAGACGTTGCACTGGCTCATGTTCGAGCTATGGAGAGGGAAGAAGCTGCCGGCAAGCGTTTCCTGGTCACCGCTGGCCATTTCGCCAACTCTGATATCGCCAACATCATCAAGGAGGAATTTCCCGACAAAGCCCAAAACCTTCCTAATGAGGTTACAAGCGACATGCCCGAAAACGTGTACGGATTCGACAACAGGCTATCGACTTCGCTTCTTGGTCTTCGGTACAGGACTCTTCGGGAGTGTATGGTCGAAACCATGACCTCGTAGATGGACATCCCAGTTTGATAGATTTTGAATTGAAATTTTTGAAACGTACTGTATCAACTGCAAGATGCGTCTAGTGAAATCCGTGAAATCCATCTCAGATACTCAATCCTGTATTCTCTCCAAGACGGCCCGCTCAGACCAAGCGAGATTGTAGGAGGCCCCCTTTAAATGAATCCCCCTCACCACAGCCCTCCATGCTGACGGACGATTTTGGCCTCGGGTTATGATATTGAACGTCGAATCTTGTCACAGCCACAATGCCAGGAGATACTCCTGGACAGACCAATCTCCGCCCGTTCCATCAACAGTACTAGCAAAAAGCATACAACACCGGGTATTCGCTGGTCGTCACCGACCCAACTACTGATCCAGCCCTCATTGGCTTATCTATGGGAGAGCGGACGGGATCCCGAGTTTTCCAATGGGTATGGTCGTATGTGATGGAAACTGGTCGTACAGACGTGTATCGCTCATATCCAACCTTTCTGAGCAACTGCATCAAAACATCTCCACGTGAAGATCAGAAACAGCAAAGTCTTTATTGATTCAATTCGATTACCTGACTCAAACCCATCCACCGTCGACAATCAGATTCTGGCTTGTCACTCCAGCGCCATCGTCGGAAACCAACCACAATGCCAGCCGAGCGACGTCAGCTGGCCGCAAAAGCCTTTTCAGTGCCTGACGGCTCATGACGTGCTCTTCGTACTCAGTCGTGATGATCTCCTTTATCTGTCTCTCCGTCGCAATAGCCCCAGGTAAGACGCTGTTCACCCTGACACCTTGAGGTCCAAACTCATGCGCAAGCGTCCTCGTGAGCCCAACAATGGCTGCCTTGCTTGTTGTGTAGGGGACAATGCCAGTTGCGGGGACCACCCAGGCAATGCTGCCTAGGTTTACAACTGTCGATGTTCCAGAAGCTGCCAGAAGGCCGGGAAGCAGCGCTTGCGTCAAGAAGAAGACGTGTCGCAGGTTGACATTGACTCCTTGATCCCACATCTCCAATGTGATGTCCATGGTGCTCATACGCGTGTCGTTGGCGGCGTTGTTGATGAGGCCGTGAATCTTGGGATGCTTCTCGAGAATTGTGGCCGCAGTGGTTCTCACTGCACCAGAGATGTCCGTCATGTCGCAGTGGTGGAACTCGGGCGGGTTCTTCACGCCGATTGCGGTGAGGTCATCGATGAGCTTCTTTGCCGGCTCATCCTGGATATCAAGTATGATGACTTGGCTTCCTTGCAGGGCGAAGGATTCTGTCATGTATCCACCAATACCGGTTGCTCCCCCAGAGATGACCACGATGCGGTCTTCCAAGCTGGGATACTGCGCGTACTGTTGTTGGGCCATGGCCACGGCCTTGTCGACTAGTGATGTGGTTGTGATGGTAGAGATTAAGAAAGACAGGATGTATGCTTCCGTTCAAATGTTGACTGCTATTTTGGATGCAAATGCTGAAAGCAAGCACGTGGAAAACAATGTTCGAGGATACGATGACGGCAAATAGGTTTGATTGAGGAGGGCGCTCTTATTGTGGTCACTGAGAAGCTCTTCTTCACTGCTAGGTAGTTTGACTCGGATAGATGCAAACTCTGCCCAATGTGAAGTCCGAGTGGTCCAGCTTCGGAACCAAAGGTGAAGTCTCGTGTCCCTGTCTTCAGCAAATGGGGACGCATCTGACTCGACATCAGACCTTTGATGCGGCCATACAAGGAAATTTTAGCGTTCATTCGGCCCGTCTCCCTAATTGCCTTCATGACCATTGATCTTAGCCGACAGACCCGTCGGCTGACTTGGGTGGTCGTCGGCTAAGTTGCCCTTTTCGCGCTGGATGAATTGGTTCACCTACCAATGGTGTCCCGTGCCGAAAACAGGAAACGACGCGAGGGTCAAGTCATTCAAGTCATTCACTGCTCAGAATGTCACTGGCATCGAAGTGATCAAAGATATTCGCTATAAGCACTGCTATCAGACGCGAAGAACAAGTTCGAGCAGCAAACATTCCTTGCTCGACTTCCACAGCCTTCCATCATGCATATTCTTATCGTCAACGACGATGGTCCTCCATCCTCAAAATCCCCCTACGTTCACTCCTTGGTCCGTTCACTTGAGGCTGCCGGTCATACTGTTTCGGTTGTCCTCCCAGATGTCCAGCGGTCTTGGATCGGGAAAGCGCATCTGATCAACGAGGTCATTCGGTGCATCCCTTCCCAGGTTCCGGATCAGTCAGGCTGGCTGCTTGTCAGCAGCACCCCTGCTGCATGCGTTCATGTCGGGCTACATCACTCTCCCCTGAACCGTGGCCCAGTAGATCTGGTGATCTCCGGGCCCAACTTTGGCTTCAACGCCTCTTCTCTCTTTGCGCTCTCGTCTGGAACATTGGGTGCTGCTTTCGAAGCCACCTTGTGTCGTAAGCGTGCCATCGCGCTTAGCTACAACCAGCTGGCATCCCCCTGCCCCGAAGCGCTTGATGCAACGACCCGTCAAAGCGTCAGGATTATCGAAGCTCTAATGCAGCAATGGCCGAAGGACGACCAGTCGTTGCTGTACAGCGTCAACATGTCTGTGTCCACAGACTTCTCACGTCAGAAGATCATCTGGACCGGACTACACCAGAATTTCTGGGAGCGCATGGGCGCTTTTAAAGCGGTCGAGGCATGCCCGGCATCGGGGGATGATTCTAGCCCACTGCCGCCAGTAGGTACGTTTGATCTGGAATGGGGCCCAGACTTGGACTACTCGAGCCAAAGTAGTCCTGGTTTACTGTTTAAGGAGGACGTTGGTGTGCTAGAACGAGGAGATGTCAGGTAAGTTACCACTCGGATTTGATGCTTTCGGATATTCAATGATGCTCACAAAGTCATGGCAGTGTCACGGCATTTCGGGCAAGCTTTGCAGCGGCGGCAGCGGAATCACACGGGAAGGAATTCATCATCTGATGAGCTGTGGATTCCGTTTCTTTTCTTGTGTCGGCCTCACGTCCGAAGTTTATTACACCTAGAGAACTGATGCATTGAAAGACTGTCCTTATGGGAAATAAGCGAGAGATTTTGCTTGGTAAGGGAGGTCCGATCTGGGAATCGATGCCCTCCGTTCTCATATCCGCAGAAGGGGAGAATCCATTGCAGTTTCAGAGGCCAAGGGGTGTCAAGCCTTCCCCCAAAGAGTAGCTCCATTGCCCAATCAGTTCCTGAGCCCTGTAGTTTGTCGCCCAGCCAAGGTCTTGTTCAATGGCTTTGAGAAGATCAAGGACCATGTCTCGCTCCTCCAACTCAAAGAGACACTGGCCAGCCACGAAGAGTGGTTGCACAGATTGGACGCGTACACTTTCAGGATGATTTCCCAAACTTATACCAATGATCTCGTGGCTGTGGTACGTGATCTGCTTTTGCATGGCTCGATAGAACTGCATTCGCTGCGTGATGGAGGTTCGCGGAGTACTCGTGTGCGACGGTCGATGTGCTAGCAGCAATATGCAAGACATGTGGTAGTTCTGAATGGCCGATGCACAGGTGGGGATGGCGTACGATATCTTCTCGTAGGAGGCATGACTGTCGGCTGCACTGCGTCCTGGAGTCTCTTGCAGTGGTGTCCGCACAAATGAGTGAAATGTCGCATGCAGTGAGCTGTACCAAGTCCGGAGCTCGAGGTGCAATCGTTCCCAGTAAGGAGTGCTTTCTATTCGTTGTGCTTCAGATTGGGCAATGTAGTTGATGATTTTTCCGAAGAGCCAGAAAAGGGAATGACTTGCCAAGTCCTCGTTCAAGTCCGGGCCAGACGCCTCATCATCACTTGGAGGACAAGAGGCAAGGAGGAGGCCGTCGTCGCTAATATGCAGGCCTGTCTCCCGCCATAAGTCGACGTTTTCCAGGTTGAGACGTGTGTGAGTCTGGTTGATGACTGGTCGCCAAATTAGTCTTGCAGTCACACGTCAACCACCTGGGAGGAAGGGAGGGAAGGCCATACAGGCATGTAGCGAGTCTTGTCGTACAAAGTTCCAGAAGATGGGGCGCTTGATGAGCTTTCTCGCCGTTGAGAATGTTGGAGAGCCGAGAATCCGTGTAGGGGTTGTTTCGAGGAGCGGCAGTGCGCTCAGATGGGCTTCCCACTCTGGTCCTGGAGGATCCAGAAGCTCATACATGCAGAGGATGGCAATTGCTGCCAGCATTTCCTCAGATTCCGTATGTCCGGTTACTTCAATGTTGCCGATCGACTTCATCAAAAGCCGGATTGCTTCGTCATAGTATGTTGCCGACACATACTTCCAGTTCTTAGTGTGAAGATTGGCCTTCCAGTACTCGCTCCGGAAATGTGGCGACGCAGTTTCTGGTCTCCCTGTTGCAGAATGTAGGATGCGGTCGATGTGCTTCGAGGCCAGTGCGCATGATGCGTCAAGCAGTAGAGGCCGAGTGGCCGCCAAACGAGGAACGACAAAGGTGAAATAGGCTGTCAAATCAAAGAGATCCATCCTAGAAGATTGTCAGTGACACGGAGTCGGCAGCTAGGTATCCGGACAGTCTTGACATACCACTTGCTGGGTACCTCCTTGAAGTAGTAAAGCAGCTGAATGGAGGTTTCACCCAGGCCTTCTGCAGTTTCTAAATGTAGTCGTGAACTCTCTGTTTGGGCAGGGCTTGCAGTGATCAAGATCTGGCTCTGGCCCGATGTCCCCGATGTGGTCTGTTCATGTGCGGGTGGCAATGGGGTGGGAGATCTCAGAGACGGCGAAAGGTCCGATTCGAACTGTCTTGCGATTTGCTCTTCGTAGCCAGGACAGGAGCCATCGCTCATCATGAAGTCCGGTGAGCCAACGGAAGAGACGGATTCTTCATGATAGGCTGGACCAGGCTGTATGACCTGAACAAATTCCACTTCTCACAAACAGTCAGCTTGAAGCTCGAAGAAGATGGTCCATGAATCCAAAGAACCCACCTTCGCGATGAGTTCCACGTCTAGGGCTGTAAACCACCTCCGCAGGCAGAATTGTCCCGCTGTCGACGGATGCTGCAGCCGCTGCAACCCTGTTCGAGAGCTGATGAACGCGAAAGATCGATGTCTCGGCGGGCGCACACGCAACGCCCCTCTTCCGGCATCGTCCGCACGCCGGCTTGTCCTCGTCACATTTGAGCTTTCGTTGGCGGCATGCCTGGCTGTTTGCCGAGCCAGCGATGGGTCAGTCGACTGTTCAATCGTGCCCTTCCTTCACAACTTGCGCATGGGGCCCTGTCTGAACACTGACCATCCTGTCCGAGATCGCCGGCTGTTGTGCATGACGCACCCCCGGGCCTGGAGAAAGTCTTTGTCGTCTGTCGTTTGCCGGTGAAGGCCAGAAGACGAACGTGTTGCACGGAGGCGGACAACGGCGGTGGAATTGTCGGATATGTTGGAGGGGATGTAAACGGCAAGTTTCGCGATCGACGGAATTTGTCTTCCTAGCGTTGACTCGACGTGCCGATTAGCCGCTGCGGAAGACTTTCCAAGTTTGTCCTAGAGGCCTCTGCCGCCGGCTCCCCCGCCTGCACCACTACGAGTCGGTGACGTGCCTGGTGAACGATGGCATCCATGGTCGCCCCGCACCCACCCAACACATCATTCACCAAGCAGTGTTCTTTACTGTCCTCGTTGCCACTGCCTCAATAGCTCCATTCTGCAGTCAGAAGCTACTTTGTGTATTTCCATTTCCTACTAATCGTGTTCGACAACAACGCATATCGGGTAGTGAAGTCAAGACTGAAGCATGTGATGATGAAACAGGCGGGTTCAATCTAGGTTGCAACATAAGCTCGAGTGTGTGCTGGACATGTTGCTTTCTCGACAACGTACCGAGGCAATGTCGGATTGCCGCGAGTAAATGTCAACAACAGACTAATTCCCCCTTGGGTCTTCACTTTGGATACCCAACAGGTCCCAAACTCTGTCCTCCAGTAGCGACATATTACTGACAGTGCTCCCAGGTCGTCCATCGGGACCGGAATCGTTGAAAGCCTTGACATTCCTGATGTTTCCGACTGTGACTTCGATGATGCTACCCCCTTGGGTTGTCACTCTCTCGGGATCTTCGTTGTTCTGGAGGTCGTCTTCCACAATCAGGCCGAGCATGACTCTCGCCACATCCTCGGGCTCAACCCAAGCATCCTTTCCCTCTTCCACTGCAATGGACTTGGAGGCGTCCTCGGTCCAAAGTGGTGTTCTGACAACACCAGGGGCAACTGCGCTCACCCGGATCCCGACCTTGCTTTCCAAAGGAGCTAAGCATCGTACGAATCCGTTGATGGCGTGTTTCGCAGCAGCGTACATTGGCGCCGTGAACGGTGTCTTCTGACCCGCAGTAGATGAGATGAGGATCACAGACTTTCGGCCTGCCTGGAGTGACTTGTTCTTTGTGAAATGCGCAATAGCCAGCTGCGTCATTCGGATCGGATGGCTCAGGTTGATGTCGAGCAATGCGTATCGACCTGCATCGGTGGCGTCTCGGGAACCCAGCGTGCCCGGGGGAATCCAAAAGTTGGAGAAGTCGGGCTCGTAGATACCGGCACCCGGGCAGACAATGTCAACATCCCCAAACTCTCTGAGCGCCGTGTCGAACAGCGACGACAGCTGGGTCCAGTCGCGGACATCGGTCTCCTGGAAGAGGGCCCTCGGCTTGCCCAAGGTGAACGACTCTACCAACATCTGAGCCTCGGGGCGGAGAGACAAGTCGGCAAAGATCACATTGACGCCTTCCGAAAGGAGAAGGCGAGCAAATGCTAGGCAGATGCCTGTAGTCGATGTCAGTCAGCCATCGAGGTGAAGAGCAAATGCAAGGGGGGTCTGGTTGGGGGTAGCATGCCTGATCCTGCGCCGGTGACAATGGCGGTCTTGTTCTGGATTGGCTCTGGCATGTTGAACAAATGTCAAATCTTTTGATTCAAGACAGATTGTGATATGGGAAGCGGTCGAATTGCTGAGTGGCCAGGGTGCACTGATGATAAATAGGTCTGTCGAAAGGCTGCCAGCGGGTTTGTCCGTGATAGCGCGTAAAACCCACGTTTCGGGCGTGCCTAATCCGGAATCTTATGCGACACACAGTGACCTTTCTCGTACTGTACCTTAGTGACCCTACCATTCCAACATACCCGCGAGTCCCAGCTGCTGATTCACGAGACCGGCTGCGTCCCAGGACAGGGTGTGTCGATGGTCCTAGGACTGGCTGTGTCGCGGGAAGTCCTTTGTCGTAGGACTTGAACGTGGGTGACGGACGATTCTGCAGGCCTTGTGTCATCGCTCCCAACCTCGTCAAGCTCACGCTGACTGTGTAGACCTGTGGTGCCCTCGGCGGCCTATGTCAGTGACTTGACCGAATATGACAGAACGTCACATGTTGCTCACAGCTGAACTGGATTGTACTGACATGGAGCGTGCTCTCGGAGTATTCAATCAGGTACTAGCAGGGTCGTACGTCGTTAATACTTCGCCGCGCCCTCGTCCTCCTCCAGCGACGCCGGCAGAGCCTTGACCTCGTCGAGGGCTTCGGCCAGCTCGCCTGCGTACTCCGTACCTCCCGGCGCCAATACCGCGACTTTGCCAACGGCAGCAAGCAATCGCGCCATGACGACCTCGAGACGCTCGCCGCCGTCCACGGCCGCTTTAAAGCGCTTGATCCTAGCCTCGGCCAACCCATCGATCAGACTGATGACATCGAAGAGGTCGTTGAGCCTGTCAGCGGCCTCGCACGCGTCTTTAGCCTCCACCAAGACGACGTCCTGGGCCTCGCGCGCCCACGGTGTGTCTCCTCACCGAACGGTATTATGTGCATTCTGTCGCGCATGTGGGCAAGGCGGCCAGCTCGGACAGGTTGTTGGGGAAATTCTCGATCGTACGTTGGAGAGGGTCAATGATCTTGCTGAACGACGACACGGCCTCGCCGGCGCTGGCCAGCGGTGCAGACTTGGGCTCTGGTAGGCCCATTGTCGATTTTGACCTTGATGACTGCGAGGAAACTGTACGGCTAGAGTGTTTCTCGTCTGAGAGACTCGTCCTTGTCTCGGGCGAAGAGAGCCTCGCGTCAAGTGCAACCTCTCCTGGCAGAGCAGAGACCCCAGGCTTTGCATACTTCTTGGCGCTTCTCGACCACATCCACCGCTCAGCGGACGCAAATATTTATGTAAACGCTTCGCGTTAAGATACAAAGTCCTTCAGCAACAGCGACCCAATTTATACCATCTGGGTACCTAGGTCGAGCAACCGCTAACATAGTTGATAGTAGTCATGCATCCATCTCCCCAGTGCTTGGTTCCGCAAACCCTGCAACCGTTGCTCCGGATGTGCTGGTAATCCCACCACATCTCGTTGCCGGAGCGAGCGCAGTGCGACTTGCCCTGGATGAACACTCCGCATCCGTAGCCCTCCGCAATCTGCTCGCAGGCACCTGTGAACCGCCTGCCGCTCCTGTCCATGAGTATTAGCTTCCAATTCGATAGCCCAAGGAGAAGAAAGGAAGGAGATTACTTACCCAGGAGCGCCATAGTTGACGTCGTTGTTGCGGATCAACCTGAAGTTGACCGCGTTGTTGCACGCGGCGACGTTGAGTGTCGCACACATGGAGCTGCCCTTGCAGTCGTACGAGTCGCGTTTGTCCAGCACACTCCTGGGGACAGGGGAAATATCCTCGTGGGCGTGCTCATGGGTGTGGTCGGCAGGGATGGCGCTGCCTGTGACAGTGGCCGCCAGAGTAGCGAGGGCAATGAGGCTAAAGCGCATGTTAAGTGAGGACAAGGCAGTGCTGATGGGAGAGGATGAGGGAGGGTGGACTCGACAGTATCAAGAGGGCTGTGGGAAATCCTCTGATACTTAAACCCGGGGTTTCTTAAGGACCTTGCCTCCTGTCATACATATCACCAGAGATCGTAGTATCCATCTCTCCTCCCAAAGCCCTCACAACACTCGCCGAGGTCACGGAGGAAGGAGACTGCTCGTGGCCGTCCGTTTAAGCTTCCGATGTAACTTGGGACGGGCTCGGCTAACCCTGGAAGCAGGCCTAGTCTGCGGTTATTTCAGCCTGCATCGAGCTATGTAAGCACTACAGAACGGTCTCCCAACAGGGATTGTATTCCTTCAGCCGGGGTCGCTGGAGACAAATCTGCGCGGGGGGTTGGCGGTGCCTGAGTGAGAGATTAGACTGGAGTCATCGATTGGACCGGGTGCCGAAGCCGACCGCCACGAAGAACTGCCCGGCATTAGCCCATCGAGGCTGGTGTTACACCGCGGCAATCTCTCTTGCTGGACGAAAGATCCCTGCCAATGGCCCCTCTTTCCTTAACCCCCGGAAGGCTACTGGACGGCCCGAACCTCAGCCTGTAATCTAGTATCATTGAGTAGGTTTGACCGAAATTCCCAAAATCCGATAGTAATATCCATCCTTGTAGGCGGTTGGTTCTGCCGCGCAGGAGAACGGGCCGATTCGTGGGCTCTGCTTCCCGGATTTTGGCCCCCAATGCACACTGCTTAGGCCCACCAATCAAGTCCCCATCGGACCGGGGCTGTGCAATAAAGACACTCATGTTGGACTCAGGGGAAGGGTTGAAAACCTTGTTCAAGTAGGTACTTGTCGACTTGAGGTGAGAAGGGGGGAAGCAAGTCTCTGAGTACCTTGGCGCCCGCGTTATCGGGACAGGTAGAGGACCGTTGGTCATACTCACCTGTTGTCACTTCCCTTTGCAACGCTTACAACTTGCAGCAGAACACTCCTCAATGCACTGTAACCCCTGTGGTGTAGCACTTGATCCTTTGATGGCACCCAACTGCGCTCTGTCGACCCCCGCTTGGAGTATGGAGGCCCATGTCGTTACCGTCACTCGGCTTGAGACCGCCACGGAAAACAGTAAAGCCCCATCACGGCCGGATCTCCGAAGCGCCGGAGCAACCTGGTTCACCGCTTTGGATGAAATACTCTGCTAGACAGAAAAGCTTGACCGCCACGTGAGGAAGCAACGCCGCCAACTGTCCGGGCGAACGCATCCTGGGCGAAGCCCGCCTGGCAAGGAATTCACCCAGCCCGTGCACACGAAGCGCAGGGATTACTGTAATGTCCACCCCAACGTTCCATGTGCCATGATTCATGGAAGCGCTTTACGGTTGACCAAGACTTGGTCCCCCTTTGGCCGAAGGAAACCCCGCATACCTACAGAGAGAGACCCATCGACGACTGGAGGCATTTGACAACTTGATGTATTGCCGAAATTGCAACTCTCTTCTTGGTAGCTTACATTCCCTGAAGTCACGACTCTGGCCCGGTAATGTGATGGCACACAATGACTATGTATCTAAGCATAGGGGAGTATTGATCATGGCTATTTATTAGCCCCCTTGTGTCGCAAATCCACCCCAGTACTCAGGCGCCCCCTGCTTATTCGTCGTGTACCAGTAAGCAACAGCGGCTTTTGTGTAGGACTCTGGGTTTCGAGCAGACTCGGTCCCTTCCATCGCCATGATTCGATCAACGAGATACACCTCGCCGCGTGACGGCATGCTCGCCTCCTTGCCGAGCACCAAGTGCATCAGCTCATGGAAGAAGGTCGCTGAAGGCGATACGATGTGATGAATCTGTTGCAGGCGATCCAGGTCATCACAATCACCAGTGGAGTCCACATAGGCTGTGCGCCTGGCTATTTCGTCTTGCGTGGCTACAACAGGAGCCACGCTCCCCAAGGGCGCGTCGGGTTTTCCCCAGAGCCTGGTACAAAGCGTAAATGCTCGAGGAAGCTCGAGAGAAGGCTGTATCCCCCAGAACTGGACGTTCCCCAGGGTACCTCCAGAGACACTGCAGATTCTCCGTTCGATGTCGCTTGGCTGAATCACATACGCGTTGTGCACGGTACTCCAGAGCTTGGGTGCGGGTTAGCAATGGCCGACGTCTAGCGCAACAAATGGGGGTCGCCTGTAGGCAGGGTCAGATGAAGGGGAATCACTCACCAAGTCTATAGCGTTCGGGTGGTTCCAGGCGAGGCTCAAGCCAGGCGCATTCTTGTTTCTGACAAGGTCCTTGTTTTCGTTTGTGTAGATTTGTCCCCGGTTGTCCCTAGCAGGCTCGTCCCATGTCACGTAGTAACTCCACTCGTCAGAGCAGAAGAGGTCGGGCTTTCCTCCTGGTCCGCTGTACTCGCCTTCAGTCAAAAATCATGCCACGGCCACGTATTTGTCTGTTTGCCGTGTCAGTGGTGGCAAGTAACCAGAGGGTGGTCGTTCTTACTCCGGATCAATCGTCGGAGGCGTCGGCCGCCCTGACCAGCTTGCATCGAGCCCCGGAATTAGGACTCCAACAGTCTTGAAGCCGGCGCGGCTTGCGGGTCGTCTGCAGCGGTGACAGCATTTTGCAGCAGGTTGACGCCCGCGTCCGCCAGGTCGAGTGCGTCAAAGAGGAATCTCTCCAGTCTGGCTTCCTGGCCACGACACCCGCCATTGTCATTCGAGGTGAGATCAATGTTGAATAGACTCTGAAGGGGGAGCGGAACATCGCCAACGACTGCTTTCGTCCATAGTTGCAGCCCGATGACGAAAATGCAGAGGAAACTCCTGCTGAGAAATATTTTCGCAACGGCGACGAGTTCTTGCAATGGGTCACCGAGAAGCCGATGACCGAGTAGAGCTGGGAAAACCAGAGCAGAGCAGATGAGTGTTGGGGAGCTGTTAGTCTCGAGGCCCGGGACAGCAAAAGGCAATGCAACGGGCGAGCCGCCCGAGCGAGTGGTGTGAACTTCGGGATCGGGCAGCTCCCGAGATAAGACCTCACGAGCAGCAGAGTCCGGCCGTTTCCTACCCCGGTACGTGCAGGTCGCCCCCAGGTGGTATCCATAGGTAGAGGTGGAATTCATCCGGCGCTAGATGGAAACTCAATACTACGTACCAGGTGGGTGGTTGTCGTGGTCAGGGGCTCCCTGCCGCCTTTTGCTGACCAGGGACCCGGACGACAGTAGAGGGATGTCCAGCTCAACTTGTCGTCAATAACGCAATCAATCGGCTAGCATCCAAGCCGGCCTGCACCACCTTACGCCAGAAGGTATTCGCAACGTAGCACCCCTAAGCCCTTGAGGGACCCCAGCCCAGTTGGCCAGGGTTGATGCGCTGGTCTATTTGCCCCTGGTACTCTCCAGCCGGGCGTAGTCTAGCCCGTTGAGATCATCTCGCCCGGGTTCTCGGGATTTCAGGCCGCGAAATGCGCCGCGAGGTATACGCTGGTCTGCGGACAGATCCGCCCATCCTATATTCCGTTGCTGCTCTGTCTCTCTCTCTCTCTCTCTTCAGACTTGGTGACGACTGGCACTTGCGTAGGCCAGTCTCGTACTTCCCTCTTTTTGTGAGCACGCAGACACGAGTGTACCGAGGCCATGCGTAAACTCTGGGCTCTCGTTGTGGCCTTACTCGCCCTAGGGGATGTTGTGAGCAAGATCACGATGCCCGATGGCCCGCTGGGCACGGCACTAACGCTTCCCCGGGGGACTCCCCAGGTGGGTTGAAGCCCTCCAAAGACATTCTCCTGGTTGGAAAGAAGAAAGCTGACAGCCAGGAAGCCGCCTCCTCCATATGCCCATGGTCATGCAAACAACCAGGTTGGCATCTCGCCGGACAAGCACAACATGACGGAGCCCTTTTCGGAGAGCCAGATGGCGCCTTAACAGAGTAAATTTACAGCCAAAGCACACCCGGTGCTTCCTCGTAGCTGCTGCTTTAAAGGTGATTGAAAGGGTGATCCGGGTGAGCAGAGGCATTTTGGGCGACCTAGGGTGACTTAGGGAAAGGAGGATGCAGCAAGCTTGCAGTCTTGGTAGATATGATATCCGAGCTTCGAACATATGAGGTCGCCCTATGCCACCTAAATTTCATTTACACGCTTTCTATAACACTAAGGTAAGTTAAAACACAAAAAGAGTAGTACTTTTTAGTTCCGTGTCCCGAGACATAATTCATCCTGGGATAAGTGTCCAAGGAGTGTTTTCGTCCTAGGACATAATTTATAGAAGTTAGGTTATCCTAGCATACACTTCCCAGGAAATACATCCTAGGACATCTCTCCTACAAGCTAATTTACCCAAGGATTAAGTTTCTAAACTGGGTCTATCCTAGGAGAGATTTCTGAAGAGAAACACATACTTAGATATATCAAGAGGAACACGCTTTGTTATGACATAACCAAAGAGGTTTGTAGATACTGCTGTATAGCTATTTCTGACTTAATCTTTCCTAGATAAGTTTACAGAACTCTAATATCATGGACTTCTTCGTTGTTCCACATTTCTCCGTACATGATACCATTAAGACAGCATGTAGTCACATGAACATATGCTCCATTCTCCACTGGCCGCAATATGACAGGCACATCACAGCCCGAGAGCAGTGCAATTTTGTCTCCAGCAATTGCTTGCCCAATGACCTGACCGATGTAGCCTTTTTCAGTCTTAAACTGGACATTCTGGCTGTAGTGTCTGAAGGCAGCCACCATGAATTCATTAGCCCATGAATCGTCATCGTCAAGGCTGTCGTTGGTAGCAGGAACTCTTCCCACCATTTTTATTGCCCCCAGGTAGTGGGTTGCAACCACATCATTCTGTGGTTGCTGTCGATATAAGAGTGTGAGACCAGCCTCAGCTCGGCATAGGAATACCGCGAGCCCTCTAGCGTATTCTTTGGGAGCCCTTTTAGCTCTCAGGTCATATTGGTCGCAGACGCTCAGCTTGTACACAACTTCGTGATCCGGTTCACCTGTGACATAGGGTTGGTTGGGGCCGGGTGATAGCATCTTGAATACCCTCCAGAGGGATTTGAAGACGTGCGACGAACAAAGGTGAGGATTCCCAAGCTGTTCGGTTTGAACGACACAATCCTCGCGAGATGCGAGATTGGCAATCGTGTCGAAAATTATGCCCCGTGCGAGCAAAGAATGATCTGGTTGCCATAGGAAGTCCTGGACAGATTCGCCGGCAGCGCGGAATGTGTGGCTCATCCGAAGGCCACTCGAAATGTGGACTGTATGGGTTCCGGGCTCATGCCAGCGAGGAATCCACGATGGCCAGCCTGGTGTTTTCTCGAGCGGAACAAATTCCAGCAGAAGAGGAACGAACCCCTTTTCAGCCATCCATTTCCCAACTCGCTTATAGGTATCCTCGGGGTCTTCTCGATAGTCTGGTGCGAGTTTTGGGTCCCCTGCTTCCTGTGAAACCCCCAAGAGAGCAAACACATGGTCCCTTGGATCGGTGGCTTGGGAACTTAAGTTCTTCCGTAACAGGGTAATGAGTGGTTGAGGTGTCCAAGTTTGAGGAATGAAGGCTGAAGCTACCGGACCCTGGGCCGAACTGATGGTTGCACATCGTTGGGCTGATTGTACCATGATGCTCCCGCTTATTCGCCCAGGGCGGTCGATATGCCGTTCGATACGAAGCTTCAAGACCAAGATGTGAAGGTAAAAAAAAGAGCTCTACTTGGCTGATAGAGCAATCCCCCTGAATGAAGATGGATTTCCTAGCGACGAGGCTTTCCTGAAACACCCATACTCTCGAGAACCAAGGATGCCGGAGGAAATGAAGGAATGGTTGCCAGTCGGGACTCTCAACGTCAGATAGACCATACCTGGTGAGATTTCTCCAATCGATTTCTGCAGATGTGGAGGCGTGGAAATTGACGGAAAAGGTATAGAGGGAAGCAAAAAGTTGTTGCAATTGTGAGCCGTTATCGATTTCGCCCAAGTAGACAACAGCAAGACTAGCAGATTCATAGATCTGGCGCATAATTAGGACTTGTGTGGCGCGTTCTTCGGGGTTTGTCTGGTTGATGCAAATTGCGTCAATCCAAATAGCGAATGAACCATGGCGTGCCCGTAATCGACGCAGGGCATCGGAAACATTCGGTTGGATCTTCATGATGCGACCGTTGACCAGTAGGTTTTTCTTGGTCGTCGGATTTCCCCAGACATATGACAGGGCCATGTAGTGTGGCAGGTTGTGGATGGACACCTCCTGAAGGGTTGCTCGCAGTAATGATTTGGAATCGCCATTTCGAACGGTAAGCAGTCGAATGTTCTCCGAAGGTATTTGCAGGTCCAGATGTTTGTAAAATGGGTCAGTCGATGCCATCTTCGTCAACTGAGCTTGCTCGTCGGGGCCGGGGTTGCGTCTCGATCAAGCACGTATCATAGACAGCTAGGAACTGCTTACGCACATGAAATTAGCACAGCACCCTTTAAATATGGAGTATTAAAGCTCGGACCTTCCTTTCCTTTTCTCAATGCCATGCAAAGGCAATAAGGCAGACCGTAGGGCCGATCGCATTTGTCTGGGTTCTGCCTTGACTTATCTAGGTACCTTGACCTGCAATCCTCGGCTCCAATCAAACGCCAACCTGCCGCCACTAGCAGCACTGCCTGCATGAGCAAGGCGATAAGGCAGACCGTGGGGCCTATCGCATTTATCTGGGTTCTGCCTTGACTTAACCCGCAACCCTCGACTCCAATCAAATGCCCTGAGCCGCCACAGAGGGAAGAGGCAAGGACGTTCTCTGACCTACAGTAATCCCCCGAGTTCGAGGCTTGTCCCCTTGATCACTCCGGAGCTTACCCCACCAAGTGAGTCGAGGGAGCGCACTCATCCGGCTTCCCCGAGACGGGGTGACGTAATGAAAGGCCGAATGTAAATCTTGACGGATAACATGAGCTACCTACGCAGGAGGTCCCCGCCGTGCCGGACGCGCTGGAGACGGCTACTGGCTATCCGAACTTGGACCCCTTGGCGTGTCACCCTTTGCACCCAGCGGCTACCAGTTCTTCAGAAACATCAAGGACTTTGGTGCCGTGGGAGACGGCGTGACCGATGATACGGGAGCCATCAACCGCGCCGCAGCCGCCTTCAGCCAGTCTAGCCTGGACGATGTCCGGTGCGACGGGGACTGCGGATCTACGACTACACTTACCGCCGTGGTGTACTTCCCTCCGGGCACATACCTCATCTCCAGCCCCATCATGCAGTATTATTACACCGAATTTGTGAGCAACCCCGAGGCGAGGGCCATCATCAAGGGCTCGAGCGACTTCAGCGGCATCGCACTGTTCGACGCAAACTTCTACATCCCCGGCGGTGCCGGGAAGCAGTGGTACGTCAACCAGTCCAACTTTTTCCGGCAGATCAGGCACTTCGTCTTCGACATGACCGGCATGCCCAAGGCCAACTACCAAAACGACCAAAAGTATGTCACCACGGGCATCCACTGGCAGGTCGGACAGGCCACGAGCATCACCAACTGCCACTTCGAGATGCCCCTCTCCGATGCCGAGGGGTCGACGACGGCCATCGGAACCTTCATGGAGAACGGGAGCGGGGGTGCCGTGAGCGACCTGTCCTTCTTTGGAGGCAACATCGGCTTCCTCGCCGGCAGCCAGCAATTCACGGCACAGAACCTCCGCTTTACGCTGAGCCTGGCGGCCATCAAACACGAGTGGAACTGGGGTTTCGTGTGGAAGAACATATACGTTCAGTCATGCTACGTCGCCATCGACTGTACCGCCTTTTCAGACTCGACGAAACCCCCTCAGGGGACGGGTTCCATTACTGTTCTGGACTCCCATTTCAACGGTGTCCCGTACGCCATCACGGTCTCCCGCCATGGGAACCAGCAACCCAATCTTGTTCTCGACAATCTCCTCGTCGAGAATTCCGAGTCCGTCGTGCTCGTCTCAGGCGGCGAGACCTTGCTCGCAGGATCCGCCGGGCCACTGACCATCAACGGATGGGCTTCTGGTTACCAGGTTCTCCCCGGCGGCTTCGCCGGCAAGACCTCTGGATACATCAACCCCCTCCCCAACAAGCCCGCGGGACTGCTTGACGGCAGCGGCAAGCACCTCTACCGCCCAAAGCCGCAGTACCCCGGCATGATGCCCATTGTCGCGACCGCAAACGGCGTGTCCAATGACGGCACGGGCGACCAGGCGGCCGCCATCAACAGGCTGCTTGCCTCCAGCGGAGGCTCGGTCGTCTTCTTCCCCGCGGGCGTCTACAAGGTCCGCCAGACGGTGCAGGTGCCTGTGGGCACGCGCATGATCGGCTCCGGGTGGAGCACCATCATGGGCGAGGGTGCCTTCTTCCAGAACGAGGCGGACCCGAAGCCGCTCATTCGCGTGGGGAACCCCGGCGACAGCGGCGTCGTAGAGATATCTGACATGCTTTTCACGGTCAAGGGCCCGACCCGCCGGTCTCGTCGCCGTCGAGTGGAACGTCCACGAGTCGAGCCAGGGATCTGCCGCCATGTGGGACACACATGTTCGGATCGGCGGCAACGCCGGCAGCGACCTCCTGCTCAAGGACTGCCCGGCCAAGGCGTCCGGGATCAACGAGAAGTGCAAGGCCGCATTTATGCTGATGCACGTTACGAAGCAGGCCTCTGGGTATTTCGACAACGTCTGGCTATGGGTCGCCGACCATGACCTGGATGATCCCGCCAACGCGCTGACGACGGTCACCAAGGAGGGCATCCCTCTGAACGGCGTTGTCGAGATATCCGTCTACGCCGGCCGCGGCGTGTTGATCGAGTCTGATAAGCCCTCGTGGTGGTGGGGCTGCGGCAGCGAACACACCCAGCTCTACCAGTGGCAGTTGATGGGAGCCAAGAATCTCTACATGGGCCACATGCAGACGGAGACGCCATACTACCAGCCGAACCCGAATGCTCTTGAGCCGTTCAAGATTGGCAACTTTGCCGGAGACCCCACGTTTGAGGACTGCTCCGATGGCATCTGCACCAAGGCGTGGGCTCTTCGCATCCTCAACTCCACCGACATCTTCCTGTACGGGCTCGGGTTCTACTCCTTCTTCGACGACAACGGCCTCGGCTGCGCCCCGCTGGAGAAGTGTCAACAGTCTCTCATCCAGACGAACTATGCCGGCCGTGTCTTCCTTCACAACATCTTCACAAGGGGCACCGTGGAGATCGTCTCTCCCAACGGCCTGCTGCCAGTCTTCTCCAACGACACCACTCGCAACGGGTACACGAGCAACGTCGCTGCCTGGTTCCCCCTGGCCCTGGGCGGCGAGGACATTGGCAACGGCCTGAACCCCGGGGAGGACGGCTCAGGAGTCGTGTACATCGACGCGTTGATCTACGACAGCGAACAGGACGCAAACGTCGAGTGCTTCCCTCCGTGCACGTACGTCCTGCCACCGTTCGTGCTCGACTGGCCCACGACCATCTCCTTCCCTCCCTGGACCAAGACGCTCGAGGTTGGGTGGATGGAGACGGTGACGGTCACACGCGGTGTCAGCGAGGTCATCGTCACGAGGTACACGAGCGTCACCGAGGTGACGGTGATCACCATACCGCCGGTCACGACGGACCGCATCGAGGTTCGGAACATTGTCATCGACGAGGGCGTGACGAACACGACCTTCTTCGCCAAAAGTAGCATCCCCATTCCGCCGCTCGTCATTGTACACACCCCAAATGTCGATGTCGATGTCACGATTCCCCCTCGCACTCGAACCGTATCTCCGCCGCCTTGGCCGTGGCCTGAGGACGAGGTCTCGAGCGCCCCAGGAACTACAACGGCTCCGCCGCCGACAGGCACGGATACTGGCGGCGAAGATGACGATGAGGACGACGACGACGACGATGATGACGACAACTCGAATTCCGTTGTTTTCTGGCCATTCTGGCACAAAACTGGCCCTCCCAGGCCACGCTGCAGGGGGATCTGTGGTGTTCTCTGCAAGTTCTTCTGCATCAGACCATGCCTGCTTTTCTGTCCCGCGGCAGACCGTAACTTTGGTAAGTTGCCAGATATTCGCCAGGTCTCCCTTTTCCTCATGTTCATTCTGCTGACTGATCCCTCCCACCCACAGATCACCGAGACCCGATAGACCCCCTGAGCCCGCCACCGCCGGGACCAACCGGGACCTGCACCACCAGGACGTTCAGCTCCTGTCGGGACTATTGCACGGCCTTGCCCGTCCCAACCTGCACCGAGTCTTGCAGCCGTGTTGTCGGTTGCGATGCTACCGGCACGCGGATACCGTCCACCGTGACCCCGGCGCCTATTGGGACTGATGGCATATCCGACCCTGACCACACGACGGCAGATGGCCAGGGGCTCGCGTCAAACTTCCTCGCAGCCATGTCTCACTTGTCGGCGGAGGGCCTGTTCGGAATAGGCCCCCTCCCCCCGACAGTCACAGACGGGCCTCAGCTGCCCACACTGTCGCCCCCGTCATCATGCAACATGTACACCACCACGACGGTGTGCAACGGCAGCGGAGGGCGCCCTGTATGCATCACCAGCAGCGTCTGCGCGACCCTGCCACCGCTGACCGGGATCGGCGGGCCATACAGCGGGCCAGGCTGCGCGACCTACACACCAACAGTCATCTGCAACGGAAGCGGCGGCGGGCAGGCGTGTATAACCGACAACATCTGCGTCGCTTCCCAGCCGCCTTGCCCGACCTGGAAGACCATCGGAACACCTTTGTGTCCTACTGATAGGCCCCTTTGCATCAGGCCTTCATCGATTACGCGATGTGGGTGGGTGGCGGAGCAGACGGAGGCACCGGCGGTGGCAGCGGAGAAGAGAGAGGTGCTCAGACCTTCGCAACTCACCGCCGAGTCTCAACCTCAAGCCACACTCGTCCCCCAGGCGTCACGGTCTCCCAGTCCAGAAAGCATCCTGGACATGGCCCCGGAAGCCATGGTTGCCGGCGCACTGGATGCTGCGGATGACGACGTGACCCTGAACAATAACACCGGCGTCATCCCAAGGTCCCTGCTCCTCGGCGAGCGCCAGGCCGTGCCGAACGGCTGCGGCGGCGACGAGACAGGCGGCTGCACCGTCATCCGCTTCTGCCCGAATACTCTATGCGCAACCGTCAGCGTGGTGTCATGCGTGCAGGCCTTCGTGACCATCACGATGCACCCCATCAACACCGAAGTCACGCTGTCCATCGTCGAGGACGGCGAGCTCACGTGCACCTGGTCCATCAAGTGCCTGACGATCAGCACGCCAGGCTGTCTCGAGGACCTGACGCTGGGCGAGCGCGACTGCGGTGGCGGGAACAAGATCGAGGGGTGGGGGAACACCATGTCGACGGTCGCGTACATCTCGGCCAAGACGAACGGCCGCCGATACATGCTGTATCTCGGCCAGGATGGCGGGAACCAGTACTACCCCTGCCCGGTGACAATACGTTTCTGGGCTCTCTGCGTTGACAGCGGCTGGTCAGCCTCGGAGGGTCTCTGCCGCCCGGCGGCTTTGTTACGAGATGTCTCTCCCCGACGACTGGAACTGGGTGAGTAGGTGCAGCTGTATTGCAATGAGGACAATTGCACAATTAGGAGTCGTTCAGGCAACGGGTCGTAAGGAGGAGACGGGATGAGATTTTATCAGCCTTGCAAAAGATGCCGCATCTTCATCCACATGTGCCCCGATGTTTCTTCTGAGATACTGGACGCTGAGACGAGGAAGAAAGGCGCCGGACGATTGATGCATCCGGCATGTAGGTATGTGCCCAGCAAATATGTATAATGAATGTAAGGTAACTCAAGGTAGTCATCCCCGGCTTGCAGCTCAGCACTCAGAGATCATCAGTCAAGGGGCTCAGGCCCTGAGGAGTCCCAATCCTACTCTCAAAGTAGTCCTTGAGCCTGCCCACCCTCTCACGATCGGCCATCCAGCGAGCAAAGGCCGGGGCGTTGGTGGCGTTGACCTGGTTGAGGGGCGCCCAGGGGAAGCCGTCGGGGAGGGCGACGTCCTGCCTGACGGACCAGCCCCTGCCCTCCTGGAACTCGCGGCTCAGCAGCCAGTTGTGCAGCAGCTTGGCGCCCTCGGGGTGGGGAGCGTCCTTGGGAATGGCGGCGCCCTGGGCCCAAGCTACAAAGG
This sequence comes from Plectosphaerella cucumerina, assembly GCA_020746995.1. Lineage (NCBI taxonomy): Eukaryota > Fungi > Ascomycota > Sordariomycetes > Glomerellales > Plectosphaerellaceae > Plectosphaerella > Plectosphaerella cucumerina. The sequence continues at coordinate 4,866,844 of JAGPXD010000004.1, read as the reverse complement.
GACCGCGGGTGGGCTTGGTGAATTGGAGGCCGGGGATGGGCTGCCAGCCGACCTCGGAGGTGAAAGTGAGGGCGTCGGTGCCGTTGCCAAAGAGGGCGGAGACCGGGGTGGCGGTGCCTCGGACCCAGCGAGGGTTATGCGCGAGGAGGGCATCGAACCAGGCGGCTCCCTGGTGTTGCAGGCTGGTCACGTGAACGTTAGCAGATGTCAGCTTTACGGGGGCTTCAGGTACTCACATGAGGTCAAATGCAAACAGCACGGCGTCATCGTCGTTGGGGTAGGTCAGGACGATCTTGTTCTTGAACTCGGGGCGCAGGACGTCCTCCCACTCGTTGACGGTGATGTTGCCGAGCTTGCGATCGTTCCAGATGATGGACCAGGAGATGATGTGGACGCTGTGCCAGGCTGCGGCGGCAGAGTCCTTGAAGGCCGGGTCGACCTGATCAAAGCCGGCGGGGGCGTAGTTGAGGAGAGCTCCCTCACCAGCCCAACGAGGGTAGTCCTGCAGCGTCTGCAGAATGAGACTGTCGACGGTCACGTTGCCGGTGGCGAGCTGCCTGTCAAAGGCGCCATCGTGGTACTTTGAGAGGTCGACCTTGATATCTAGGGCCATGCCAGGGAAGCGTTCCTCAAACTGCTGCTTGAGACCATCCTGCTGGTCGCGCTCGTCGCCACCGTGCCAAAGGGTGACAGTGCCGCCTTCGGCGAGGGCAGCCTGGTGGATGGCGTCGATGGAGCGCGTCTCGACCTCCGGGGCTGAGTTGAACTTGAGGAGGGCATCTGCCACAGCGGAGCGGGCCCCGAGGAGCAGAGCTGCGGGGACAAGAGACAAGACGGACTTCATGATGAAGGACTAGATGGTTGATGGGATGAACTGGACTTCTGGAGGGTGAACACCACATCATCATCGGATGAAACGTGTGGACTTTATACCTCCCTTTGGCCATCGTCGCTGCTCCGGGGGGCGTCCCCGACTGTGGTCGTCTCTCTCGGAGAAACTTCATGTGACTGGCTTGCAAGCCTTGGTCAGTGAGTCGTGACCCTGGTACAGATCTCAGAGGGTTTCTTCATGAAGGTGTTTTGTCACCCGCGCGCTGTTCGCGAGTCATTGGCGTATGCCATCCCCGGCCGACCACGTCGTGAGTTGATGGGATGCGGGGCGCCTAACTTGATGTGATCTGAACCGTATCCAGATCTAGGCGTTGATCGCCACAGATCAGTCGAGCGATAGGCAAAGCCAGGGGTTTGATGCCGCGCATCAAGGCGTGCAGGGCTGGGGCAGGGCTGAATCGAGGTCTCGGCCGGCCTTCAATTTCGGCAACGACGTCGTCGGTCGGAGAATGCCGTCGCCCACATGTCGTCACGCAATGGCAGGTATATGGTTTCTGCAGGGTATTGTCGGCGAAGTTGGCCGCGCGGCAGAGGCATTGCCGATATGTCAGGAGGTGTTTGATGTTGAAGTCAACGAGGATGGTGCAATGACACCCGACTGCGGAACAACAAATCGGAATGGGTGTACAAGTATCGTGCTGCCTCGGCCCTGCCCACTTGTCGCCGAGGTTTGTCAGCAGCCGTTTGTCAATGTGAACGCGTCCTATTGAGCTGGAGATTCTACCTAGGTACAGGACTTCTCGAGTGTCTCCAATCTGGGTACGTTGCCGGCTCGGCTGCGCTGTCAGGGGGAATAGGGAGTTGGTCCGGAGGATGCAAAAAAAGGAGATGGCTTCCCTTCCTCTCCAATTGAGAATGCTTGTTCCGATTTCCAATACTATTGAAACCGGGCAATGCAAGCATGAAAGCACCTAGGTTTGCTTGGTGAAAGTGGCAAGTGGCCTGATTGTACCGCTGGTTTCTAGGTCGGATGCACCTACCCGTGATGTTTTATGAGATTCCTGTTGCTACCCGCTCACCTAGCAGGCAGAAATTTCATTTCACGGAGGCTGGCCTTGGAACTTGAAGTTGGGTCATGTTCTCCTCTAGTCATCCCCTGATTTGCGTCACTTCACTAACTGCCCCTCGGCTGATTGATGGCCTCCTGAGTCCTGCCGGCAGAGAAGATCTAGCTCTTGACTTCAATGGGTGTCATTTTCGATCATTTCCGCGAGCGTTTTCCACTCACCTTTTCAAGTCACATTTGACGCCTCATATTTTCCATTGCCGGCTTGCCGCCTCATCACCTGCCTCCTCCTAGACCGTCGCCCTCATGTTTGGCTGCAGTCGTCATGCCCCGGCACCCACTGAGCCACTGACTGCAGGTGCACACCTTCATCCAAAGTCATCAGGAAGACCCCTCTCCTCCACAATTTCTTTCTCTTTTCAATCTGTACTGAAATTCTGCGCCCAGCCTGACTCCCTTGACCGCACGCCGACCATTGCTAGACGGTAAACTCTCGCAGCCATGGCCACCTTCTTCGCCTCCTGGGAGCTCTGGCAGCAGCTCAGTTTCGTAAGATCCTCGTCATTCTCTCCAGGGCGCTTCTGACATGAACAGGTCTTGGCTGCAGCGATCGGGGTTGTCTTCTTGATGGGCTACCTGAAGGTCTTCTCGACCACCCTCAGCCTTCGCAAACAGCTCATCATCGACGAGGAAAAGTACACTCGCATGCAGCAATTGCGATACACCGGAATCCCTCAGGTGGGAAATGCTGAGATTCCCTTTGGCATCCGCGCCATCGAGAGTGGTGTCGAGGTTGACGGCATCTGGATTTCAAGGCCTCATTCGCCAAAGCAACACGCACCAAGCCCCAATCATCGACCGGCAGACACCACCACTCTCCCTGAAGCAGACGATGCACCTGAAGATCAAAATCGAGATTCTTCCTCGCCTGTCTCCCCATTCCACACCACTTCCGATACATTCAGCAGCGACATTGGATCATCGACCGCTCAAACGCCCCAGGTCTACAGGCCTTCCCCGGCCACCCCTTACCCAGAGCTCGTCTATGACCATCAGATTAGGCACCCTGGCAGCTGTCTCATCGAGACCTGCGTTCCCTCCATTGGCAACCTCGCCGACTCCTCCTCCGATCCCGGGCGGCAGGCCGACTGCAGCTCCGTCAGTTCGGACCCCGGCGCCGAGACGGCGATCCCTCCCCCGAGCACCACCCACAACTGCGCGAACCGCGCTGCTTCGCTTCCATGCGGAGACAGCTTCGCAGATCGTATGCGCCGCAATGCTACTGCCAACTGAGCTTGCGGGCCTCAATTTCTCGGAACATGCACAAGTCGGCTGGCCACATCCTGTATTTAAGCTGTAGTCAATGTCGCTGCTTTTCTCGTCAACATCGCCCCCACGGCCACGGGGATAACACACCCCTGTTGGTGGAGTCACGGGCAGATCGCCGTTGGCACATCCACCACTCCTGGGCCGACCAAGTCGAGCTACGGACCAGACCATCGATGATGACATCCGTGGATACGCCATCCGCGGGCCGAGACCGCTTGCCCAAAAGACGTACATCACCCTTTCCTGCTCATCATCGCCATCCACCAGTTGTTGAAGTCACACCAATTGTCTATTGCAATTATGGCTCTCCATCAGTCCGCTCAGAATGGCTTCTCCGATGCCGCGTCCTACGACACTCACCGGCCCTCCTACCCCTCGGTAGCGGTCGACAAGTTTCTCGGCCATCTTGGGCTCGCCAAGCTCACGGGCGCATCCGTCATCGACCTCGCCGCAGGTACTGGCAAGCTCACGCAATCTCTCACCGCGCGGCCCGAAGACTTCTCCATCCTCGCCGTCGAGCCGCACAAGGGGATGCGTGGGGAGCTGGAGCGCAAGTCCCTCCCTCGCGTCGACGCTCGTGACGGGTTCGCGGAGAAGATCCCTGCCCCCGACGAATGGGCCGACAGCGTCGTCGCGGGACAGGCCTTCCATTGGTTTGCGACGACGGAGGCTCTCGGGGAGATTGCACGGGTGCTGAAGCCGCAGGGCACACTGGGGGTCATCTGGAACGTGGAGGAATGTGAGTTTGGCTGGGGTACGACTGGCGCGACCGATGCTGACCCTCGCACAGACAACAAGCCCAAGCACTGGCCTGCGACGACGCCATGGGAAGAGTCGCTCAATCAGCTCGTGCACTCGCTCGAGAGCGACGGACAGCAGCGCTTCAGGCAGTTCCTCTGGAAGGACGTCTTCGACGCCCAGGTCCCGAGCAATCCGGTCGAGACGGCAGCCAACTTCCTCGTCCCAGGGTCGAACAAGGGTCCCTTCTTCTCGGTCCCGATTGGCGAAGACTCGGAGCCGTGGGTGGTTTGGCTCGCCCCCGAGGCGCTGTGGAAGCGACTAGCGACACTCAGCCAGGTCGCGATGCTCGAGGGAGAGGCGCTGGACAAGTTCAGGGCTAGGTACGACGAGATTCTGAGGGAGCCAAGCGTGCAAACGAACGACGAGGGCGAGGTGGCTGTTCACGGCAAGACGTATTTCGCGTGGAGCTCCAAGGTGTGAGTGCGCGACCGGCCTGTGATGGCCGTCGGGGGTATATTTCTGTTTAGTAATGCAGTCGGTCGTCCCTGTTGTCCATATTCCTCGGCGCGTCCATCTCAATCTGTGATGCCGTTGCCTCGTCTATGCGGCTGAGATGTACATAACTGGTCGTCGTCAGCTCCGCGGCTCTGCCATCCAGGGCGAAGGGGTGCTTACCGTTGTTTCCACGGACGAACGCGTCGCCGTAGGATCGCCTCTTCTTTCCGTTGACGTATTCTTCCGTCTTCTCGAGCGCGATGTTCATGTAGCCATCGACGGACTGCAGCTCTCCTGAAGATGCGTCAGTGACAGGCCACGGCGAACGTAGGGACGGGCGGTATACCCTTGTAGACGACGCCCGAGTTGAGCTTGACGGTGACGGGGTTGCCGATGATATCGCTGAGGAAGCTGGAGGGGTCCTTGCCCTCTTGTGATGCGTTGCCGTTTTCCATCGTGACGAGCTGGCGGTGGTGATTGAGTGACTGAGGAGTGAGCCTTGACGGTGGGGTGCGTTTGAACCAGTCTGTCATGTCACGTGGGGTGGGAAGTGCCTGGCTGGTCCGTGCCCTCTTCGGTGTGTCGGTGGGCCTACTCGGTGTACTTCGGTGTGTACACCGAGATGAGGAAGCATCATCGACGACATGATCCCGGCAGCATCATTAAGGCCATCAGGTCAAGGGCATGAACTAGGCCAGAGATTTCAGACAGAGGCAGTTCGTTGTGTTAGTCTGGCAACCTTGACAGTCCCTTCAACCGATGGCCAACTTACGGCACTGCGATGCCGAGATGCTCATACCTGAGATTTGCTTAGCCCGATAGTGATGGCAGTCTGCGACTGTTCGCAATTGTCTGTGTTCGGGCAAATCCCACCTGGATCTGACAGGATGCAGTGCAGTTGGAATCCTGATCGTCGAAATGCGACTTCAACACATCCCGCCCCTTTCCCTTTCCCTTTCCCCTCCCCTCTCTTGGCATCGACGGCGGGTCCGTCATTCGGGTCGCACCTTGACGCCCTGGAACCTGGCAAACATGGAGCATCGGGCAGGCGTCGACCAAAGAGAATCCGCTTCAGAAATATCGCATTGCCCCCAGAATCCAGACCCGTCGATGTCTGCGGCAGGCTGCCGGGTGACAGGGGGAGTGCGGGCGGAACCAAGATTTTGGCAGCCAGACCAGGTGTTGGCCCCGCTACGTCACCACCATGACGTACAGGGGCAGTGAGCCGCGACACGTCCACGAAAAAGCGACAGGCGTACAAAAGAACGTCCGAGGGGCTGGGCTTCATAGCTTTTTGGTCTTGATCACCACCATCTTTCCACATCCTGCCATTCAAATGGCGACCGCACACGTATGATGGCCCCCAAGCAGCGCAAGCCGTGGAGACACCCCGACTGACACCTCCCAGGAGACCATCCGCGAGGGCGACGAGGCCAACGATGAATACCAGTCGGAGAGCCCTGTCGCAGAGGAAGTCCCTCGTAGGCGCAGGCGCCGTCCCAGGGCGCCGGTTGATGTCGAGGAGAAGGCCGTCGAGTCGGACGCCACCACATCGTCAAACCGCGCACTCCAGCAAAGGCCGCGCAACAGCCGCCCGCCGCCGCGGTCACGCAAGGAGTCGACTTGGTCGCTGGACGATACTTTCGGAAAGCGCGAAGAGTCGATGACCCCGCGCCCGAGAAGCCGTATGGGCCCCCGCCAGCAGCAGCCGCAGCAAATGCAGCAGCAGCAGCAACAGCAAGACAAGGGCAACAATAGCGCCCTCGGTCTGAAGCTGGACCTGAACCTTGAGGTTGAGATCATTCTCAAGGCGAAGATTCACGGTGATTTGACCCTCACACTTCTGTAAGTTGACGTGCTATTACCACACCTGTGCTTTAGCTGACGATACTCCAGCAATTGATTGTTTCTTGCCTCTGTAAGATGGCATAACCTGCCTGGAGATCCGTCTCCAAAAACCAATGATCGGGTATATTCACACAAAGTAAGATGGCATAAATTGGTGTATGACATCTGGTCTTGATCGGCTGGCGTTTGGCGTTGCGTCTGCTCGAGGACAGCATATCGGGTTTTCTGCCTTGTCGGCATAGCGAACATGGGATATGGAAAGGGCAGGCGCAGAAATCATGAAAATATGAATACATTTGACTCGATACATTTGCAGCGAGGCATGTCGACATTGTGACGGCGGTACGCATGGATGCTGAAGCTTGGTATCTTTTTTTGGTCACGACATTTGAGGCCCCGTCTGAAGCATGAGTCAACATCAATAGGGGACCCTCGAGGAAATGGCCAAGAGATGGACAAAGGCTGGTCGAGGTCTAGATTCGGCACCGACCACCCTCCATTGGTGATCCTCTGATGGTCTGACCCCTGACGGCGCTTACAGCAGTGCTGCTCCTAGGGACCTCCGACAACGCCGACCCCTGCAACGCGCCACCAACAGCCAGCCAACACAGCCAAATTCATCGCAGCCACTGGAGTGGCATTCCCGACAGTCTGGGTGCATATGCCCAGAAATCTTCCCGTGCCAGCGTCCCATTAGACGCCTGGCTGCATATTCCGGGCCTCAAAGCAATCATGTCACTGGCGACCCAAGGAATCGGATTCGCAGCCTCAATGATACTGGCCATGTCCAGTCTCAGATGCGGTGAGAAGACTGAGGCCATGCTGACCGCCTAGACAGCACATGAGGTGCGCGCGGGTATCCGTGCAATGAAGTCGACTCTAGGCACCTCAATTGGGCCATCAAACGCGCGAGGGCACGTATCCAGCGTCAGGCTGGAACTGGAAGACAGCCACGAAGGTGATGTGCAGCTTATAAACAGCGCCCTTCCACGTCAATATACCCCCATTTCAGCCATCATCTCATCACTCAGACTCACTCGTTATTTCTTCCAACGCTCTCTACCTTAATTTACTTCATACCTGCACGCAGGGCTGGATCCTGCTGCTTCCATACTCTCAGTTGTTCAACCCTCAGAACACCATGCATTGCAACCGCTTCTTCGCACTCCTCGCTCTCGTGGCTTCCGTCACTGCCGCCCCCCAAGGCATTGTCGTTGTTCCCATCGAGATCACCAACTGCACCATCCTCGAAGCCCCAGTTGCCCAAGCGGCTGCCATTCTCGAAGGTTTCCGTGCCGCTCTTCAGGGTGTACGTATTGCCTTCATACGTTCTTCCATCCGCCCAAAGAAGAGTTGGAGCCGAGCTGATGACTTACTCCTTCACAGACAGCCGTCGGCGCAGAGATTGCCAGCCTCACGCAGGGATACTACGACGGGTATGGAGCCATGCTGTATGCCTGTAACCAGGTGTTTGAGCTGGCTGCTGGGACAGTGTGAGGTCGTGCAAGAAGATGTCCCAGCAGTACCATCAGGCTTTTGATGTATGGCACCAAGTCTGGTTCAAAATAGGTAGATGGGGTGTTGATGATGCCGCTGCCATTGCTGGGGTTTTACACGGCCCAGTCTGAGTTTGAATCGAAGGACATGAGTAGAAGCTGTCTATCTGAGCTTGATTGACTTCTGACGTGCACATTTTAATTCCTTCATACCCAGACTGCATTATTTACATACATTTTTATGGCATTGTACACTCAGGAGTCAGAGCCAGCGCGCGATGCAAATCGACGTTCATCAGAATCGCTCAAGTCACCTTGCTTGTTCATCGACTCCTAAACCGATCTATACAACTCTTCCTATCACAATCCAAGAGCCTATTTTTTTTTCAATGAGTACACATCGCACATGCGTCCATCCTGCCTTACCTCCAAGAACCATCACCACAATGCGTCCAAACTGTCACATGCCAGCAGCCAACGGCCCAAACAGGAATGGCCAGTGCGTCATCGTAGAGTCAGGCACGTGGAGTGGGGAGACCCGAAAAACCGGGGTAGGCCTTCCCGCCTCCACTTCTCCAAACGCAATGCCCGCCCCCGGCGCCCAAACTGAGCCGAACCGCAACCGTCGACCGACCGAGGCACATTGCCGTCGGGGTGCCCTCACGACTCGCTCGGGGACTCGACGCACCCGACCCAGCGCGCCCGCCTTACCTCCTGCACCGACACTGGAAGCCGGCGATTGACTTTACAACACCAGCAGAGCGACAGGCACATTGGCGACGAGACGACGACCCATCCTCACGACCTCCCACCATCCCCGACCTACGACCTCCCACCACAATCACCACAATGGACGGCGCATTACAGCAAGCCAAGGTCCGCCTCCATCCACCATACCACCTCCCTTTCCATACTGACCCTTCAGGCCGCCCTCGAGCGCATCATTCTCGACCCGCAATACCATGACATCCTCGCCGTCCTCAAAGGCGCCCGCAACGGCGCCGTCTACGGCTGCAAAGTCCGCTTCCCCCATGCGCTGGTGTACGTCTCCCCTCCCCCTCCCCCCCTCCTCGTGCTTCTCCCACTAACCTCTCCCTCCCAGCATGATCCTCCTCTTCCGCTCCGGCACCGTCCGCGAAAAGGCCACCCTCATCTTCCGCGCCACCCGCCAGCACGCGCGCAACCTGGCAAAGTTCGCCACAATCTACAAGCTCACCTGCCTCCTCCTTAAGAACTACGGCCCCACCCCGGGCAAGGAGCAGCCCGCCCACACCCTCCTCGCCGGCGCCCTCGGCGGCTACATCGTCTTCGGCGGCCGCTCCCGCTCCGGACGCATCAGCAGCGTCAACATGCAGATCGTCATCTACGTCTTCGCCCGCGTCGTCCTGGCCCTCGCCAAGCTCGCCGTCCGCCCGCCCGGCGCCAACCAACCCGGCCGCTGGGACACGGGGCTGCCGATAATCAGCCGCGAGGGCGTCAGCGAAGCCATCACCCAGCACGCCTGGCCCGTCTTCGCCGCCGGCAGCTGGGGGCTTGTCATGTGGCTCTTCCGCTGGTACCCCGAGGACCTGCAGGGCAGCCTGCGCAGCAGCATGACCTACATCTACCGGGACTCGGACGATTGGGATTCGCTGCGGAACTTCCTGTGGCACAACAAGTAGGAGAAGCGAGGCATTGCATTTACCGGCGCTGGCGTTGGCTGTACATCTTGGGTTCATCTAGATCGCATAGATCACATGGAAAGACGTGCTGTTTGGATCACTTGGCTTGGGACTATTTGCATGTGACACGTCCTATTCATCAACGTCAAGGTCCGACAGAGTCATCTGTAAGAACTCTATGTAAATCTTGGGCCTACCCTGGAACACCATCCCCTCCTGCTTCTCCTCAAAAGTCAAACTCGCCCCGGAACACGTCCGGATCGACGCCCGCCACCACCTTGTCCGCCAAGTCCCGCCGGCCCATCTGTGTGAAGACGCGTCGCAGCGTGTCATACAGCGTTGAGCTCCGGTTCTGCGCCGTCATGCGGTCTAGCTTCTCGTCCAGGTCGACGCCGCTGCCGCCGCCCAGAATCTCGTAAGCCTGGGCACGGCCGCTGCGCTCGATAGCCTTATGCATGCTCAGAGCTGCCAGGAAGTGACCAGCGGCTTCCTCGTGGCAGCCAATGTTGATGCAGCTGACGCCGAGGTTATAGCGCGCCCGCACAAAGTTGGGGTTCATGCTGAGAGCCTTTTCGTAAGCGGCGATGGCCTCCTCGCTTTGGCCCGAGTTGGCCAGGGTCGCGCCCAGTCGGTTCCAGAGCAGGTGCACGTTCTCCTGCTGGGTCGAGTCGCCCATGACGGATGAGTTGAGCGCTGATGTGAAGCAGTCGACGGCCTTGGCGTAGTCCTCGGCGCCGTAGAAGAGCACGCCCAATCCGACCTGTACGTCGGGGTCCATGTGCTCGCCGTCGGGCGAAAGCTGCGCCGCCTGGATGTAGAGGTTGGTCACCTTGTCGCGCAAGTTCTGCCGGTCGGTGAAGCCAAGTTCGGCTGGCGGATGCAGGTCGGTGGGCGAGATGATCTGCGGGTACCGTACTGACAGCCAGCGCTCGAGCGTGCGGTAGGCCGTCGAGTCGTAGCCCTCGTTGGTGTACGACACGGCCAGCGCCATGAGGGCCGCCTGGTTGTTGGGGTCGAGCTTGATCGCCTGCTCGAGCGCCCGTAGCGCCGCTGTCTCCTTCTCGTTCTGTGCCTGCGCCTGGCCCAGGTACACCCACGCCTGCACGTGGTCTGGGTTCTGCTGTGTCGCCGCCTCGAACGCCAGCGCTGCCAGCGACAGGTTGCCGCCCTCGCGCATGATACGCACGCCCTCCTCAAAGGCGTTCTTCTCGTTGCTGAAGATGTTGTCCTCCTCGAACAGGTACGGCTCCACAATGGGGTCGCCCAGCCGCCCGCCCCAATAGTCGCCCTGCATGCCTTGGAAGTCGGGTGGCGCCCAGTCGCCGCTGTCGAACTTGTCGAACACGTCCTCATCCGACATGCCCTTTGACGCTGCCGTCTCGGCCTGGATGCCCTTCCATATCGACTCGAAATCGCCAAACTCGTTCGTCTCTGACTGCATGGCCTTGTCCATGTCACCCAATTCGCGGTCCGCGGCGCGGGCCTCTTGCTCCTCCTTGGACTGCAGCTCCAGCTGCGCAAACTGCTCCTCCCACTTTGTATCGTCCAGCTCCACCAGCTTGCCCTTGCCCTTGGCATCCTGCGGCTGTTGCTGCTGCTGCTGCATCATGGGAGACTGATACATGCCCTGGTACATGGGGCCACCCATCATCATACCCTGGCTGTAAGGGAAGTTCATGCTTGACTGACCCATCGGCTGCTGCGGCATGTTGGCCTGAGAAGGCATGGGACTCGCCCGTGATGACGACTGGTTCATCTGCTGGAAGCGCGCAAAGTCTTCGGGGCTGAAGGCGGTGCCCGGCGGGGCCTGGAATGCTGACTCCATGTTGGCCTGGTTCGAGAACTCGTTGGCCCAGGTAGGGGATGTCGAGGCGGCACGGAGGTGCACGGCGTGGGCGTGGTCGACGTGGATGGATCCATTGTGCATCGGAATATCTTGTTGGAGGGAGGGAGCTTGGTTGAGGAAGCCGTTCATCATCTAAAGTTGCTATTAGCTTAGGATTCGACGAGGAGCGGCCGAGGGTACGTACTTCATCCTGGGACGCGCTGGCACCGCCGCTGCGGAAACCGCCGGCTAAGGCATTGGGCCCTCTCTGGGAAAGTCTATCCCTTTGCAGCTGCTTGTCGTCTTGTACGTGCTTCTGGAACTGGCTGAGCGGGTTGCCGGCGGACGAGCACTCGGCGCCACCACCGAGGAACGACATGATGGCGAGGCGAGGGTGGCGGTGGCCTCGGGATGGCGGGGTGGGAGATGCTGTGTGGTTGTCGGAAGGGCGTCTGATGGAGGCGGAGGTGCAGGTGCAGGTGCTCGAGGGTAGATGTGTCGGGATGGGAGATGGAGGTGATGTGAGGAAGCAAGCTCTCGTGCCGGGTCGAGGTGGTGTTGCGGAGGTGCTTGGTAAGGTTGTCGGTGTTGGCTCGGGAAGAGCCCTGACGCATGCTGGAGAAGAAGCGGCGGTCGGCAGCGGGGAAAAGTACCGAGGCTCCAGTCCCGGTCGGGGGCAATCAAATGTTAGCGGGGCTGCCGCTTTAGTCATCAGCGATGTCGCCCATCGCCCCAGTTCCCTCCGGTCCACGTCCGACGCCCAACTTCCTCTTCTTCCTAGATGCATCTCGCGTCCTTGCATTATCGTCCAGATCTAGGTCGTACGACGCGATTCGCCATGTCGTTATTCCGAAGCGTACAATGCGGCAGCATGTATCTGCCAGGCTAGCGTCGTTGAGAAGCTCGACAATCATTACACTCGAATCGATCACGAAACATCAGAAATATCAGGAAGCAGGAGTCTGGCAGAAAGCGGTGTACACCATTCTGTACAGAGATGCTACAAGAGAGGCCCCTTCCCGTCAAGACGCACTACTCTTCCAGCTCCTTCTTTTGGAAAGCCCCCTCAACGGGGCTCATCCAGCTGATCCTCCTAGTCGTGAAGATCTCCGCCTTTGGGTTCCTCTTGTCGACCTCCTCAGGATCATCCAGAATTCCAGCCTTGAGATAGCAAATGCCCTCAGTGGCCGGGCCATCTCTCCACAAAGTCGTTCCACATCCGACGCAGAAGTGGTTCGTAACGGGATTGCCGTTCTGAGCCGGCTTGGTGTACTCTCTGATGTTGCCCGACCCGGTGATGGCGAGTTGGTCCTTTCGGACCACCCAGTTGAAGCCGAAGGCGCTGCCAGATGTCTTCCGGCAGTCGAAACAGTGGCAGAGGGCCTGGGGCTCGTTAGTGCTGTGCGCAATTCCTCCCCTCCGCAATGCCAGCTTGAATCCGCGGCAAATGAACCTACAGATGCCATGGGCTCCCCGTCAATGACGATCTTGACACCACCACAGAGACAGGATCCGGAAGTCATGATGCTGACGGAGTTTGATGGAAGGGGGGAGAGGTTGTCTTTGGGTAAGCTGGAAAGAGGGTTGTGACAGTTGCGTGTGGTTATTGAGAATACCAAGGCTCAGAAATACTGAGGAATTCGTCAAAATATAAATCTTTGAACATCTCTTTGCTGCCTGGTGATCACCATGTTGTCCCTCGCCAGCTCGTTACCATTTCTGGTCGTCCATGCGATGATGGCGATTGATTGGCTCAAAAGCGATCTCCACCATTCGTGAAGGCCGGAACGGGACTTCCCTGAGACGGCTTGCTGGCGGTCGCAAGTCCGGTCCATGGGCCATCATGGCATGTTCAATGTTTTAACTCCGGCGTGCAAAATCGAATTCATTTTGATCTGGCAATCGAAGCGATCCCAAAGGCCTCGGCAAAAGCCGCGAGCACTGCTTCACGAAACGCTGCTCCTAGTTTTCTTATTTCCGTTACTCCCCTGAGTCAGGTCCTGGTCTCCCTCTGGATGTGCGATTTGCTGTGCATGAGAGCGAGGCCAAACCCTGAAAGATTGCCAACCTCCACGAGCTTCTTCTTTGCTAGAACTTTCTCTTCCTCCCTTGCCAGCGGAGACTGAAGCACTGCTGCCAGGGGCCAGAACAACGTGAAGGCTTGAGACCCCAGCCCCTGCTTTTCTCGGCAAGTCCGGTTGTCGAGAACTCCTGATGTCTTCCTCAACAAATGTGCAGCCGATGCCGTGGTATCCGGCTGTCCAGGCAAAGAGCCTGTGAGTACAGTGTCTCCCAGCTTGGAAACCATCTCCTGGACATGAAGTCGTACTGTCAGTCAGAGGCAACTCGCGATATCGATATTGGTTGCGCTCGATATCGTAATGTAGCCGCCAAAACTTGAGGAAGGATGACTTCTGGTGCCATGACGATGTGTAAGTGCATCGGCCGCATTCTGCAGGTCCTGGGCCAGCGCCAGCCCACGATTGATGAGCTCTTGAGCGGCAATGCCGGAAGATTGCGTATCTCTGTCATTGAAGGGCGAGAGCTCATGGGCCATGAAAGTGATCCTGAACTCGGCGGCTCGACGAAGTAGGGGCTCCAGGATAGGTCCGTCGGGCAAAGTGTTCACGAACGTATCGAGCTCGTACCAAAGCGTCGGGATACGATCGGGAGTCATAAGAAGTTCCATCAGCTGCGTGGAAAACAAGTCAGCGATGCAGCCGAACTTGCCACCAGATGGTCTTGTTAGTTGGTGCTCACTCTGATGTGCCGGAAGAACACCAAGAGCCCTTGGTCTAGGGACGTTGCAAGTCGGTGCTCTGCACGATACCGTAGTAGTGCCAAAGCGCCCTGAGCATGAGGCTGGCACCCCGGCTCCGAAGTGGGACTCTTCTGGAAAGAAAATTCATCTGCAACGGTCTGCCAGGGCGTCGTCAGTACATGGTGATCAATAACGGATAGTGGGGGGTTGATCCGGGGGAAAGGGTCCTGTACGTACCTGGAACATCCCCAGCACAAACAGAGTAATGAGCACCGAGTCATCCTTCACCAACGACTGCTGATGAATCGCTTCGCGTAAGCCGGTGATGGCCTTCCCGTATGATGTCCTGGCGTCGGCCATGAGATCCGTCTGATGCTGCTGGCGAGACAAACTAGCCAGGGCGGTGGCGTCGATGGCATATGGGAGGCATGAACCGGAGCCGGAGGAATAGCTATCCGCCAAGCATTCTAGAAAGGTAATGCCGGACCTAGAGCAATAGTCATGAAAGAACCTGGGTAAGCTAGACGCCTCGGGGCTGATTTGCAGGGTCTGGACCACGGGATTCGGATCCTCGGCTCGTCGACGCTGAGCCTTCTGCACCCTTCGGCGTACAAGCTCTGCCACATGGGCATCTTGCTGACGAAGCGACAGGGTCCATGAGTCGGCATAGCCGGCACATGTGATCTTGAGGCGTATACAGCGGCTGCAGGAAGGCTTCTGCTCATCGCACTGGATCCAAGACGACAAGTCCTGTGAGAAGGGGATCTGAGTGGAGCTTCAAGTGCTGGGGTCATACCTTGACCTTCCGCTCCTTGCAGGAGGTGCAGCCCCGCGACGGGCGACCCGTATTGACCATTTCAAAGGCTTCTGATAGGTAGGTAGGTGGCTGCAGAGGCTGACGGCGAAGGTGTGAAGGAGTTCACGGTCTGAGAACAGTGAGGTCACGCAGGAGTGTCAAGCTTATTTGATGCACTAGCCCAATCCAATGGATCATTGCCGGGCGCCGAGCATCTCGACGCTAAACCATAACGGCCCTCTTTTGCGACGGCAGCCTAGTAGGTACGGCTTGTGCCGTGGCCGAGAAGCTAGGGATTGTACTTGGGTGTCTCAAATTCGATACTGAGATGAGATGTACAAGTCGCGAGCAGTCAAGCATGTCGGCGTTGTAGATAAATCAGAGAATTTCCTCTCTCATTCATTTGTACATTTGCTGCAGCGCAAAGGAACCCAGCATTTTGTCTCACAGCACCACAGCAGTCAGCCAACACTCATTCGTTAGGACCGAAAGCTTTCATATCATAGCCATGCCTTCTCTGAGTCAAGTCCGTCAGTCTAATAACCGCCTCCGAGAAGCGCCGCCAGGACTCGTTGCGGTGTTCGGTACGTCTATCACAAAAGCAATTGTCGAGGGAAGCTGACAGCGTCGTACAGCTGGTGCGACCAGTGGCATCGGGGAGGCCACTTGCAGGGAGTTCGTGCGACTCACAGAAAGCCCGAGGGTCTATCTCGTGGGAAGGAACTCGACCAAGGGCTCTAGTATCGTCCGGGAACTGCAGCAGCTGAACCCCTCCGCCACAGTCTTCTTCATTCAAGCCGACCTGACGATCCTCCGCAATGCCGATCAGGTGCTGAAGATTGTCAGCGAGAAGGAGAAGAAGGTCAACCTGCTTTTCCTTTCTCAGGGGTTTCTCAGCCTCAAGGGGCGCCAAGGCAAGTACATCAACTATCGCGGCTACCAGACCACAACGACTAATGCTCCCGACAGAGACCTCTGAAGGGCTGGACATGATGATCTCTCTCCAGTACTTCTCCGAATACGGCTCATCAACAACTTCCTCCCTTTACTGCACCAGGCCGCCGACACGGCACCTGCCCGTGTCGTAAGCGTGCTCGGTGCCGGCAACGAAAGCGAGATTGTCACCGATGACATCGAAGTCACCAACAATTACAGCCTCCAAGTCGCATCGAACCAATCCATCACAATGACGTCTCTGGCCATGGACGAATTGGCCCGGTCACATCCCGATATTTCCTTCTTGCACGTTTACCCCGGCGTTGTCCGTGGCACTGGAATTACCCAAGGTCTCGGGCGTGGCATCGCGACTGTCGGACGACTGGTCATGTCCACACTTGCGAGACCTTTTACCGTCAGCTTGAGCGAGTCCGGGGAACGCCATGTGTACGCTGCGACGTCAAGTGTATTTGCGCCCCGGGGAGAAAAAGGCCTGATTGAGGGCTCTGTACGCAGATTGGCATGGAACGGCGAGCCTTGCAGACCCAGTGCTATCTTGACGCGCTACAAATCCGATGGGACTCAGGGCAGAATTATGGAGATGACGGAGACCGTGATCCGGCGTGTTGTTGGTTAGAGTGTCCTTGAAGGGCAAGGGGCGGGGAGTTATGGCGAGAGGTTTTGGTTTGTGGATTTCTAGAGCAAGGTCCATGAGATACCACCCTCGTCGGAAATCTGTACCGCTCTGTGCGTCTGCTCGGGATGTCGACGGACCGTGACCAGTCTCGGCTGTGCTTGACATCTCCCACCGTTAGGATGAGGCTCTTCCCACCCTCCTCCACCAGACCTCCTCGACAAGGTAGCCTCCCTTGGCTTGGCTCCAATGACCGGAAGGTGATATTGCCAGGGAAGTTGACAGGCCATCACTTTGACTTTCTGCATCAACAGCCAGGACAAGGGTTACTTTCCTCTTCGTTGACATGTGAATGCGCAGCCTCGGGGAAACTCCCCTGCCAATGCTGCCATCCCAGAATGCAACCCGCCTCCCGCACGGAGCTCATGCGGTACTCTCCATCACGAATGTCCCCCGACACGGGCCCCGGACTCCCACCCGGCTCGCCTGACTACACTCCTCCCAGGACCGTCCCTGCCCGCGCCCCGGCCCCGCGTCGGGCTGAACGAAACTACAAGACGTCGGCCTGTCCGCGGCGGCGCGGCGGTGCAGGAAACCTCGCGGACGCGCCGGTGAGCCGCACAGACAAGAGGCGTGAATTGTGCCCGGGTTCATGAGTCGCGGGACGTTGCGTCGTCGGGGACAGCCCTCCAATGCGGCTAAAGCAGCGATGCCGGCCACGCCCCGCCAGGAAGGGTAGGTCGACCGTCCCGGCTCCGCACTCCCCGGTAGACGAGGGAGGGCAATGTCCCGAGGCGAGCTCCTACCCCAGATTCGGCAGGCCACAGAGGCGCACGTGATGGCTCAGGGACCAGGCCTATCGTCTTATCGGGTCGAGAATCGTGATGTACAATATAGATTACTTTGTGGTGGTCTTCATATTTTTACATGTCCGGTCCCGACCGGCTCCTACTCGTACAACGACACGCCGTCCCTGCAACCGCCTAATCCCGCTTCGACCAGTCCTCGCTGCGCGACCGGTTGACGGGGGGCCTGCGCTTCGACTGCTCCCTCTTCTCGGCATAGTCGACGATCAGCTGGCGTTCCCGGATCTTGACCTGGCTGAAGGTCTCAAAGGCCTTTTCAGCATCGGCGACGGAGCGGAAGTCAATGTGCGCGTAGCCGCGGGGCATGCCGGTGCTCGGATCCGTGGCGATGCGGACGCCCGTGGCGTTCTCGACCGAGTCGAAGAGGCCCGTGAGCTCCGAGTCGGAGATGTCGTACGGCATGTTGCCGACGTACAGGTACGGCGTGGGGGCCTTGGTGGTCCTCTCCCGGCGCTGGAACTTGTTCTGTCTCGGCTCACGCTTCTCCTCATCTGCCCTGCGCGGGACGGCGGTGATGCGACGACCGTGCCAGAAGGTGCCGTTGACCTGCTCGGCCGCCTCGTGCATGGCCTCGGCCTTGGCGAAGGTGATCATGCACCAGCTGAGTGGCGTGTCAGCGCGAGGATAGACGGGAAGGGCAAGAGAAACTTACGTGGCGCGGCCACCGGCCCTGAAGATGGTATCAATCTCGCCAAAGCTGGCAAAGTCCTCGCGGATAGACTCCTCGGTAACATCCCAAGAAATGTTCTGCACAAACAGCGTCCGCTTCTTCTCGTCGTTGATCGCAGCGGTACGGGCCTGCTTCTCCTCCGGCGACAGGGCGACGGGACTGAACGATTCGTGCGCCTCGGCCGCGGGCTTGACCTCAGCCTCTGTCGTGCCGGGGGCCGGGTTCTCCAGCGCCTCGGCCAGCTTCGCCTCGCTCTCGAGCGTCACGCCGGACTCGACGCCGGGCTTGGTCGTCTCCTCGAGGGGTTCCAGGGGTCGCTCCTGGTCGCGGACGATCCATGTTCTCGCAAACGCCCGCGGCGCCGCGATGGAGAACTGTCGGGAGATGGTGGTGGTCTGGGCAAGGGGGGCGCGACGGGATGCAATCGCAACCGCGCGGGCGGCCGCGTGTCTGATGGTGAACCTGTGGATCGAACGTTAGTAAAGGGACGAGATGGA
Organism: Plectosphaerella cucumerina; assembly: GCA_020746995.1. NCBI lineage: Eukaryota > Fungi > Ascomycota > Sordariomycetes > Glomerellales > Plectosphaerellaceae > Plectosphaerella > Plectosphaerella cucumerina. Next base: position 4,848,392 of record JAGPXD010000004.1, on the reverse strand, counting down.
GGTATTGTAGGGGCAGCATACATGATGGAGGTTGTGGTGGCTGGCTGGGGGGATGGTGGTGTGTAAGGGTGGTAATCGGTTGATGTACGCGGATGGGATTTTTTGACGTCGCGCATCCAGCTCCTTGGGCCACGCCGAGTTTTCGGCTGACTCAGCAAAGGGGTCTCAGCAACCAGCAACACCAAACTTCCATCACAGCACGGCCTTTTAATGTCAAGTGCACTCAGGCTGCCGATGAGTGAGTAAGAAATGTTTGCGAGACTGCCTGGTATAGCTGCAACAACTACTTGTACATGGTGTCATCCCCGCAGAGACGCCACCGTCCGCTCATTTCTCACCCATCCTTCACTGTGCCCGGCCCATGCCGCCATCGGCGTCTTCCATGACCATCCGTCCCTATTCCTCCTGGCGCTGTAGCTTGCGTCGCGTGTCAGGCGCACTGCCCATCTTGTGAGGCAATGCTTTCGACCCCGTCCCTGTTGCCCCAGCCATTCGCCGGAGAGACATGGAATCACCTGCCGCAGACGTCCCACAACTGGGTATATCATCCTCCTCCCTCTCCTTTTCGCCGCCCCCCAACCCGAACCCCCCCCCAATGCCCGCGGCACTCCTGCAAAAAAATGCGTACAGGTGTATCCAGAAAAAATAAAAGCAATCCAAAGTAATAAGTCCTACTGTCCCGGTGACCCCCGCGCGCCGCAACTTTTTTCGTGCCGTGCCGGTAGAAGAAGCTGGCTGCCAAAGTGCTTGGGGCTTCGGACAGCGAAGGTTGCCGGCCCAATGTTGACAAAACTAGACAAAGGAAAAGAAAAAGTGTCGATGCCGCGAGGGCATGGTACCCAAGAGGGCGATGCGTGAGAATGAAACTTGAGGTGGTGATGCAACCGTTGAAAAACCTAATAACGCTGTTCTTGGCGGTATCCGTTGACCCTTGGAGGGTCATACTGGACCCCCGTCATCGAGTCTGGGGCGCCTGGCGCACCTCCGTTAAGTGTCCTCAGCGGCGGCAACTCGGTGCGGTGAACGTAGGGGTCGTGAGCGCCATATGCGCCGACTGGTGGTGGCGGGGGCCCGGGAGCCTGCTGGATAGGCGGCGGCGGAGGGCCACCCTGCTTGAGCTGATGCAGCAGCGAGTGGTTCTCCCGCCGCAGGCTCTCCAGCTCGTTCATCAAGTTGACGTTGCTGGTCTGTGACTGATGCAGAGCATGTGAGAGGCGCTCGTGCTCGGTGATGGCTAGGGCAGGTTAGCACGGTCTAGTGGTATTGTCTCTAGAGTGGACGTACCCTTTGTGAGAATCTCCCACTTGGAGGCCTTGGAGCCCCTCTCCTGGGGCATCTGATCCCGCAGCTGGTCGAAGAGCTCCTTCATCTCTGTGCGGCGCTTGCGCTCGGCGAGCTTGTGGCTCTTGCGCAGTTCTGGGGTGCGGCTGTACGGTTGGGGACCCCCTCGGCCCTCCTCATCCATCACGTCCTCCAGCTGCTTATGTTGCAGGGAGTGGTGGTGCACGGGAGGGAAGTCGCTGGACATGGAGGGACGGCCGTAGTCGTCGTCCAGACGGCGCTGACCTGCCGGAAGCCTCGACTCGGTGGTGAACTGGCTGCTGGCGATGGACTCGGTGATGCTGCTACGCCTCGAGTCGAGGAAGGACTGGTTGGGGCCCAGGCGCGAGGGCATCTCCTCCTCGGGGAAAGCCCAGGCCTGACCCTTTGTGGGCTCGGCGGCGCGGGCGATCTGGCTCGTGGCGGGCCCGGTGATGGCAGGAGCGGTACGAACGCTCTTGGAGAGAGGCTCGCGCTCAGCGCTGGGCTGGTACCCGTTGGAAATGCGGTGGATGGCGACATGCTCGAGGCCAGGGCGAGGGTGCCGCTGCTGGGTGAGGGTGTTCTGAATAGAGGTGGTCGACTGGTTGTGACTGGCGTAGGGTGAGTTGGCAAGGCGCATGTCGCTGAAGCCTTGATTCATCCTGCTGTCGACGCTCTCACGGCGCGAGGCCTGGTCAAAGGTGCCGCCTGATTCGAGCGAGGTCGGTCGCTCGTAGCGTCGGGGATCGGTGATGCCAGGTGTGGTCGGCGACACCATGGATGCGACGCTCATGTGACTCTGTTGCGACGGAGAGACGAGAGGTCGCGGGATCGTCGTTGTGGCCACGGGCGAAGGCGTCTTGTCGGTGGGCGAAGACTGGTAACCCGAGCTGGTGGGGCTGAGAACGCCCACGGTCAGGCACGAGGCCGCTGATGTGTCTGTAGAGGGGGTGTGTCAGCCAGAGGTCGGGAGGGGAGGACGAGAAGTGAGGGCGGGCGCATCGTACGCTTGCTCGAGGCATCTGTGCTGGAAAAGTATGCCGAGTCCCTATTCTCGTCGGGGTTGAGGACACCAGCCAGGGACACCTTGGGGTGCGCCGTCCGGTTGGGATCCATTGTGATTAGAGGTGGTGGGACGAAACGTCGTCGGGAGAAGCTTGGAGGAGGCTGCTATTTGAAACCGGTAGCTTCGTCGAGGATAACGGTGCCGTGCGGTAGCTTTGCTGGATTTAAGACTGCGCGGGTGTAGGCAAAATCGAGATTTCCAAATCCTCCTCTTCAACAATCGGCTCGTCGTGTGGTCGAGGGTGTCGATGTCGAAGTCAAGGTCGAGTTTGGAGTGCTTCGTCGGCGGTCGGTGGCCAAGGACTGATGGTGAGTGGAGGGCGAAGGAGCGGACGTTCGATGAACAATTGGATTAACGGGCGAGAAGCACCTGAGAAGCAGAGGCCGGCGGCTTCCAGCTTCGATGTCGTCGGGCGGTGTTGCACTCGGTTTTGTTTCTGGTCCTTCTCTCGACTGGGTGTGAGGCGGGAGAGAATCAAATAAACCCGTGTGGTGGTTGAGGTTGAGGGGGGGGGAGCAATTGTGAAGGGCCGGCAGGATCCAAAAGAGGACGAGGGAACTGGAAAGCTGGGGGAGGAGGGGATAAGATGGAATTGGCTAGCGGGCCCTCCCCGGGCGAAAAGGGCAGGCGTGGGACGAGGACGAGGACGGGACACTGGACACTGGACACCCACTGGACACACCACACGCCGCTTGCTGGCCGCACGCCGCACGCCGCACGGTCAACTCGACAGAACTGGACAGGACTGGCTGGACTGGACTGGATGGACGGGAAGCAGGTGGATGCTCGACGGCTTGGGGAACAAGCCCAGCCAGCCCAGCACAGCACAGGTGAACCTAGCGCGGCCAGCGGCTGTTGTGGCTCCCGGGGGGGACAACCTCTGTGCAATGCTGCTTGCTGCAGCCAGGAAGGATGGCCGTGGTGGTGGCCATGCAATCCATGCGCAAAAGATCAATCAACAGGTACTTTGCATCCCGGCGGCGCGAAAGCGAGAACGTGGGTACCAGACGGCGTAATCCTGGCTTGAGGGGGGTTGTTCCCTGCGCCTGCGCCGCCCTGCGCTCGCTCGCTGCAACCAGGTACTTGTGCCTTTTTTTACCACTGGGCTTTTTTACTTACACACGAGTGGGCAGACGAGACGGGACGGCGGTACTCGCTCGTGCGGCGTGGGTGTGGGCGTAGGCGTGTGGACGGGGACAGGATGTGTTCCCGCGTGGCTTTCTCGAGCCGCGCCCCCCCCCCCCCCTCTGTCCTCAGAACCACCTCCCCCCCTTGTGCCTCCAGGTCAAGCGCGCCCAGGGCGGTCCGAGGCCAAGACCTCGCCAGTTAGGGGCCCCCCATGTACCAAGACATGCTTCTCTAGCATGGGGGTGTGGGCACACATGCTTGCACCAGTCCAGGGCGGCTGGCTACCCCCCCTCTCCATCCCATGCCATCCCAGCCATGTGCGAAGGGGGGGAGAGGGAGGGGTGTGTCGGTACGGGACCTGGACGTGTGTCCCGTGGGATCGCCCACACCTTACCGGCCAGACGCAATCCGTTCTCAGGACTTTGCAATGAGAGGACGGAATTCTCTTGCTGTTGAAGGGCGTCCATTCTGCCAGAACAAATGGTGATGAGATAGCCAGGCCATCAGGACAAGCACAGCCAAAGTCAAGTGTCCTGTGGCCGCCTCTGATTCGACCGGCAAAACCACCAGCTGTCTGCTGAGTTGATGGCGGCCGGGTACAGGGTTCAGGCCTACTGCAGACTCGGCCTCATTTCAGCAGACAATTACTCAAGTACCCGGCATGTACAGAGCACACCACCACCGTTTCCCTGTCTCTCCTTCTCTCTCACTGCCTGCCCCGGCCCGGTCACGGCGACCAAGAGAGAGGAGAGAGAAAGACCTGTCGAGAACCGCTTTCGTGAGAGCAGACAAGCCAGCCATCCAGCCGGCTTCTGAGACAATGGGCCACGAACTCGCCTCGCCTCGCCTGCCCGGCTCCCCGCCCGCGTTGCTTCTTCCTCGCGCGAGGCGCATCGTGCTGAACCACACACCGAGCGGCGATCGAGTCGACTTGTCTTGTCCTGTCGGCGCTAGCCCCCTGTTGCATTCGGAGGCTACCAGGCGCCTCCTCCGTCCATGTCCTCTCCTTGGGCGGCGGGCCTGGGCGTGGTGGGCTTGCTGCACGCTGCACGGCAGCCTGCTTGCCCTCTTCCATCTGCCGTCCGTCGCCGTTGTCGTAGGATGCGCGCGCGGTGGCGGGGGCTTTCTCGATGAGATGGAGGATGGCTGGATGGGTGGTCGCGGCGATGGGATGGACCTGGATGGGAGGAACCCCGTTGTGTCCGTTCGGTAGGTACCGTCTGGGTACAGGTCAGAACAGACGGGTCCCGGCACGGCGCCGGCGCGGTTGGATCAAGGTGTGGTGTGGGTGTGGTGGACACGCTTCGCAGCGCACGCGCGCAGGGCAGGGCAGGGCAGGCAGAGGAGGCCGGCCCAGGGCACGATTCGTTTCGACTCGGCGACCGGTCGGGTACGCACGAGGGAGCGCTGCTGCCAACACGGGACTCGGCGCAAACCACATGGCGGCGGGCACTGGGCAGCTGTTAGCTTTCTGACTGGCCACACTCGATCCGGCAGTTGTTGGGACGAGATCTTGCGCCTGGCCCTGCTGCCCCCCCCCAATTGCCTGGACGCCCCCAATAGCGATGACTCTGGCTGCTGCACCGGCGGGCATCTCTGCTTGTTTGTGGCGAGAAGAAGGAAGAGCAGCGCCGCATCAGCTTGGTGACGCGACACCCCTCCAACCGATTGCGGTCATCATCAGCAGCCGCTTGCTTGGTGCATTTGGTATTTGTCTTTATCGAGTTTGTTTCTTCTGCTCTTCTCCCGGTGTGAGCCCCGCGACGAGCTCGAGCGGCGCAGCAGCAATCTATTCGTGGCAGCAAACTCCTAGGGATCCGCGGGCAGGCGGAAAAAAACACGGGAGGGCTCGCTTTTTTCCGTGGAGGAAGACAGGGCATTCGCAGCAGCAGCAGCGCAGCAGCATGGTTGATCCATCGATGACGCTTGGGCGGGTGAAGGGAACGGAGCATGTGCTCGCGCAACCCGCACACGCCCCCTCCCTCGAGAAACGCCACGGGCTTGGGTTGGGGTGACGCTGGCCGGCCCCTGAGCCAGGGCTTGTGGTGGACTTCTCGCCAGGCCATAGGACGCTAAAGCGATAGCGAGTGCAGACAGGATGTCGATGTCCTTTGCGGGGAGGATGGGATGTTGGGTCGATTGCGAGTGACAATGACCTCAGCGGGAGGCCGTTCCAGAGCAGCGGACGCCCGCCCGCCGGATGCGTTCAACGAGAGAATCGTTTTTGCCAGTTGCGGCGGCGCCATAGGACCCCTGGTGGCAAAAACGTGAAGCCCTGTCGGGCTGGGCCATCTCGGACGGGCGATGCGGTTGACGACGACGATGGGGAGGCTTGCGAGCTGTTGAAGGCTGGGCTGGGCCCCGCTCTTCTGTGCTGTGCGAGCCGAATTGAGGTGCTGATCTTCAGAGAGCGGGTTGGAAAGAACACGTGCACCGAGGGCCCTGAAGCGGCGACACTGTGTGCGCTGCCCGCTACCCGCCAACCCGCTCCCTCCCTCCTTCCTTCCCTAGCGGAACGCACTCGAGATCCAGTTCCTGCTGCAATGCGCGATCTCCCGAAGGCCACGTGAGCTTTCCAGCGATTGGCCAGCTCTGGTCCCGCTGCGCGACAAGGTTAGGTCCACGTCGGACGGGGAGCGGGGGTCAAGAGCAAGGGTAGGGGCGACCAAGGGCAGCCGGTACGCGTACCGGTACAAGCTTGACCGAATGTGAAGCGACCTTCTGCACCAGGGAAAGCCTCAGCTGGTGGAAGCCTTGCTTCTGGGAGGAAAGCTGCTGCGACGGGGGGCCCACGAGCAGGGGCCACCCATGCGTCCATCAGAACGTGGCTCCCGAGGCTTCTTAGTCATCTTGCAAGTGCCTGCCGTACCGTCTCGTACCTTTTCCGTTCAAGCTGTTCCATTGGACGGATGGTGCGTCCACATTTGCTTCCGCCCATCCACACCTCCCGTCCAACACACACATCGTCCGGATACTACCTGCACAGCGAAACAGCCCAGCCGACGACGGACAGATTTTGGAGCATCAGTATCAGGCCATCACCGTCATTCATCAACGAACTTGTCGTCCAACCTGAATCAGTGGTCCATCAACAGACTTTACCGCAACCTTACTTGGGAGTTGATCTGCGCCGATCCATCGCCAGGTGGCGCGCGTGCTTGGACCTTTTCGATCCCCTCTGAGGTGGGCAGAAGGGATAAGCTGCTTCCCCTGAAGCCCCAGCACCAGTATCAGCAGGCGCTGCTTCCGCCAGGGCACTGGGCACCGCGATGTTTCCGCCGACCGACCGCCAAACATGCCCCCCGGCCGAGATATTTCGGACGGAAGACGGAAACACAGCGTCCATCGCAATGCCAGCACCCGTCAAAGCTGCGAGACCTCGCGCGGACACACCCACACACCCACTGCTTCCCGCTGTTTACCCGCTGTCGCAACCCCTGAAAGCCGCTGTAGCGCGCTGCCGCCATGAACCAACCCCCAGGTCTGACCTGACTCGACTCGACCCCAGCCTTGGAGCTGCGAGCTACCGCCTAGCTGTGGTCACCTCAGCTGCTCTCTCCTCGACGCTGAGACCCGTCATGCCTCGGCGCCCCGTCTCCCGCTGCCATCGACGTCGCGCGGGCACGGCCGACCGGTCGCCAAGCAAGAGCTATGATCGATTCACGGATTTTGCGCAACACCACCGAGCTGTGGCCGAGGACTCAATTGACTCTACGCCAGTACCTCGACATGCACCCTGGTGGGGAGCTGCTGTGCCACCACGTGGGTTTCCCCTATCGGCAGCAAGCGAGCGACGAGCCAGCAGCGAGCTAAAGCAGCGCGACAGCCCCTGAGGGACAGAAAACCCCTGAACGAGTCCGCGAACCGAATTTGCTACGAGTATTGTTGACCGTACAAGCGAAACTCGACATGGCCTCGTCAACCGCCGTTTCTAACAGAGCACTTACGGCAGGCAAGCCTCAAACTGACCATCGGCAGTACTTCCACAAGTATGGTGGCTGCCAGCCACCGTGTGCCACTCAGCGACGACGCTGATATATCACCCGACTCTGAGTCCATTGTCCTTGGTTTCGCCGACAGACCGCCGATGACACAAGCTTCCGATATGCTTTTCTCGCGGCTCACAGGCCACGAACAACAGCCAGCCGAACGGATTACTCAACATTGGCATGGTCCTTGCTGACGCCAGCCTCCAAGCTTTGCGAGCTCACGGCCCTCGACGCCCCCCTTGAGCTTGCCTACAGCCGAGGGTTTGTGCGCATGTGTTCGGACCACCCCGTTGACACGGGCCTGACGGGCTGTGCGAGATCCAGGGTGGTGCTGTGATTTAGACTTTGGACCGCCGCTTGGCACGCCCCTCGGCCGGCCGGCTCTCCATCGGACTTTTTGATGGAGAGGTTTTCGGCCTTGGCGTGGGCCCTCAGGCGGCAGGCCCCTGGAGGCATGTGTGTCGACAGACAGCTCAACAGATCGACCAGCGTTCCTGGAGAAACCCACGTCGCCGCGCATTCCCCGGCCTGAGCGCCCGCTGCCAGTTCCGCCGCAGACTCGCCGCCCGATAGACAAGAGCACCGTGGGCATAGTGAGACCAGGATGATGCCCTAGGTCCCAGCACTGCATCGGAGGGTAGCTGTGTGAGAATCTGCAGACCTTGACGGCGACCTGTTGCAGTGCTGCCCTATCGTCAGGTACGAAATGCGCGTCCCTGACCTCATCCGATGGGAATCGGAATCCAGGGCGACCGCCGATCTTTGCCCAGGCTTGCGACAGTCACGATGCAGCCTGCGACAGGATTATCAACAGGGTTTCTCTCCTGACTTCCCTGGGTCGCGATCTCGCGTGGGAATCTGAGATGGGTCAGCACGTTCCCTGTCGCAGTTCTGAGAACCACGGCGAAAAGCCGCGTAGACATGATCGGCAGGAAGGTCCCAGCTACCATTTCACTGGGAGCATGCTCGCGATCGGCCGTCAGATCAGACCCCCGACCCCATATCGTCGGGCCCGTCTCACGGACATCACGGGACCCGACCCGGCGGCGAGGCGAATGTGCCTTGCGACCATGTCTCATTACGCGGCATTCAGCACGACTGGGAGAAGAAGTCCAGGGGCTCCTGTGCGACTTGCCCTGCGAACGGTGATTATGATGATCAGGGGAGCAGCTTTCCCTTCAACTCGCAAATGACAGGGCACCAGGACTCGATCCATGCAGCGAGCATGAATGATAAGGAGGCTTACCTCCACAGTCATCGAGGAGATCTGCGAAAATCGTGGGGGCTCCCCCTGAACACAAGCAATGTTTGTGACGTCCGCCCTGGCAGTCCGACGACGGGAGCAGCTGAGGGCCACATCACGTCGACACTCGGGCTTCTCTGCCCTACGTGGTTGGTTGGTGGTCGGCGACCATCTCACCAGGGGACCTCAGAGTCCACCACCAGCCATGCTTCTGACATTCACGGCTGGCCATGCGCAGCACATGGCGGGGGCGGCTTTAGCCTCCGCTTGGCGCCTGATACCAAGTGAGGGGACTAACGTGATGGCTGAGGAAAAGCAACGACGTGCGCTCAGGGGGCATGTCGGCACTCGGAGCTCGGAGGACATATCTCTTTGCTTTTGCCCATCACCCTGTCGGAGACGGCATGAAAAGGCAAACGAACTCCTCTTGGCATCGGGGTGCCTTGACGGATCGTCTTGCTTTTCCCTTCACGCCAGGGACCCGATGGACGATCTACTGGACAGGGCGGCACGCCTCGTGTCAAATTGCAGTGGGTTGTCTTTCCTCCAGGCGCACTAAAGATCGGATCGTCTGCCTCCCGCGGTCGTGGGTGACGAGCTGCGCGACCTCGCAGGATCCCCTGGGGCATGCATGTCTCTGATGTTCACTTGTAGCGTCGACAACTGGGCGAGCGTTGGCCTTGGCAAGCATGGCCTTTTCGGTGAAAAATGCCGAGTGACACGTCGCTTTTCGATCGGGCAGCGGTGCTTGGTGAGCAGCTGCCAGCCGCCGACAGATCCCCCGTTGTTCGTGGCCCATTGATCACCTGCTCGACGCATTGTACCCAGACACATGGCGCACGCGGTTTCCGGTGACTGTCTCGGGCGGGGGATCATCCTACAGGGCAAGTCGCGCGGTGCAGCAGCGAGGGCTGGTCGCACAGCAGGACACGGCGGCGATGTTCCGGCCCCGGTGGATGGACGAACTCTGCCAGCACAGGCGTCCGCCCCTGTGGTGCCTGTCTCGGCGGTGCGCCACGGCCGCGGTGGCTCGACCCGGTGCCATGTCGGGATGTGGGCGAGGGAGGACGAGCATAGGCAGCCGAAAGCTGTGCGACGGGGCATCTGTTGTTGTCGTTCCTCGTGCGGCGTCGGGAGCTGGGTTTGTTTGTTCTCTTGAGGCGCGGAGCTGAACGAGCGGCTGGGCCGGGCGGTGTCACCGGGTGACGACTGTGTGACTGGAGGGCGAGAGAGGGGGGCGGGAATGCTTGGGTGTTGTCGACGCCGCATGCGGGAGGGCAGGGCCACGGCCCACGGGGTTGCCGTCTCCCTCGCTTGCTGCCTGCCGCCTGGACGGCCGTATCTCCCGACGTCTTGGATGGCGTTCCCGACATCGTCGCAGGATATGCTGGCGGCCGCGATCGTGCGTTCCGGGCCCCGCGCGCGATCGGGACGGGTGTCTGGGGCGAGGAGATCGGCCTGGCGTCGGGCATCGGCGTGGATGTTAGGAGTGGTGTTTGACTGGAAGTTAGGAAGCACGCTTGTCCTGAGTGCGTCGAGGAGGCTTTGGCCAGACCTCAGGGTCGAAGGGCCGGGCCTCGGCCAGGGGTTGGACAACGTCGATGGAAGACAACGAGAGACCTGGACGTTGCTAGACCGTGGCGACCCCTGGTGCGATGTTGTCGTTCGGGGTCGGCGATGGACGATGGGCGAGGTCAAGATCGAGGTGAGGGCGTGCGGCAAGAGGACGACACGAGTGTGTCTATCGACTCGGTCCCGTCTGGGACAATGGCGGGGACGTTACGGCCGGACAGCCAGGCCGAGACCGATCCCGTCGCCGGTCTCGTCGAAAGCGTCAAAAGCATTCCCCGTGGCCGCCACATGAGTGAGATGGTGGAGATGAAGGCGGCCGTGGCGTGAGGAGGAGGGTCGTGGCGAGAGCCGGCCGGTCTTTGAAGTCCGTCTGACTTTTGACACATCATCGTGCTAACTTACGGACGCAGGAATGATTGAGTCAGGAGACATGGTCGCGGACTTGATGCCCCGCGGCATGAGTCGTCGCATCTCGACAGTCTCAAATTGATGGTGCGTCAGGTCAGGTCAGGTCAGGTCAGGGACCATGAAGCGTTTGTCCGCACTGGGATAGCACATGGCAGACCACGCAGACGGCCACGTTTGTTCGATCTGGCCATCAGATGACAAGCTGCAGCCTTCAGACAAGACCCCTATTGAGTGTCCGAGTCGCCAAAATGCATCCGCGCCGGCGCCGGCTTACCAACCCGGCGGCGGAGTTTCGGGGCCATCGCCCGCAAAGTCCGCAATAGATCGGCCGGGCGCCGGCGGACTTTGGCGGACTTTGCGAGAATGGCCGGTCAGACCGGGGGCCAAGGCCTCCGCACCTCCATTCGAGAAGCCCGGGGACGTCGGGCCATCTCAGCCGCCCTGTTGCTGTACTCTGCATCCTTTGCGACAAGGCGACAGTGAGGCCACGCAGGCAGACAGACAGGCAGCCAGATCAGCTTCCCCAGCTCCAGTACGCTGCTCGGCGCTCATCGTGAAAGGTTTTCTCGCCCCTCACCCCGCAGTCATCATCAAGAAACCCCCCGTCCCCTCCAGACAAACACCCGCGCGCATCGTCGCCCCCGGCCATGATCGAAACTATGGACGACCCCGCGGACAAGACCCGCCAGAAGAGCTGCAACGCCTGCGTCCGGAGCAAGCGGCGTTGCGACAAGCGGACCCCGCGGTGCGCACGCTGCGCCGACAAGGGCGTGACGTGCGTGTACCCGAACCTCCCGACGGACCCCGTCAGCGCCTCGAGACATGCACAGCGTCAGCAGTACCAGGCTCAGCATCAGCAGCATCAGCAGCAGCAGCAGCATCAACAGAGCCAGGCCCAGCGCCAGCTCCCACAGCATCACCTCACCGCCGCAGACCTGGACATGGCCGCCGCCGCCGCAGATATCTTCGGCCCGCCCTCGACGTCGTCGGCCTCGATGACCGCGTCGTGTGAGGATGCTACTCCATCCAGCTGCTGCTCTTCATCAGCCGCCTCCTTCGCCGAGCCCTCATCTGCTGATGCTGGCGGCGGCGGCCTGGACTTTGGCTCTGCTGCTGACCTCGACAGCATGGTCCTCGATCCCATGATGAACCTGGATGAACTCGGCCAGCCGGGATTCGGCTTTGACAACTTTATGAACTACATGACTGTCGATGGCGGCATGCAGCCCAACGAGATGCGTCTGTGGCGGACTTCGACGCCGCCGCTGCATGCCCCCGAGGAGGAGAAGCCGACCGCGCCTAGGGCTCCAAGCCCAGTACCCGTGCTGGACCACCGTCTTAATGAGGAGGACTACCAGTCCATGGTTGATGGAGCCTGCGTGAGTAGTCACCTCCCTCAAGACTCACATGAGTCTCTCAAGCTTGTGCACTCCCTCACACATCACAGGTCGGCTTCCAACCATGGCAGATCCACGACCGCTCATCACGAATGGGCAGTATCGTCCGTGCCATGAAGAACTTCCCTCTCGAGTTCGCTCGCTCCCGCAAGACACCCTTCCTCCACAGCCAGCTGTATCGCGGCCGCGACGCCCCTCGTGAGATCCTCACCCTCTTCACAGCTACCACGGCCTACGCGAACCGGAACCCCTCCAACGAAGATTGGGCCGTCCGCATCATCTTCGAGTCTGTCGATGAGCTCCTCCGCACCGCTGCCGCCGACCCTGCACCGCCGCCACAAGGTCCCCAGGCCCTCGCCCTGGCTCAGATGGTAGGCGGTCTCGCAGCTCATTCGGCCCAGGGCGCCCAGCGCGCGTTTGATAAGCTCGCCCGCGTCCATGCCCTGTTCATGTATCAGATCATCCGCGTCTTCGATGGTGACATCTCCCTCCGCGCCCAGGGTGAGCGGGACATGCCCCTCTTCGAAGCCTGGGTCGAGGACCTGGAGGGTTACCGCGACAACTTGGCGGAGCTATGGCTCATGGATGCTGAGAGTGCCCGCGCCCACCCGCCTCGGAACTGGGAGGCATGGGTGCTGCACGAGTCGATGAGGCGGACGATCTTTGTCGCGCACGGCTTCATCTCCATGTATGCCATGCTCAAGTGGTCGGGCACTACACACCCGGATAACGAGCCTGGGACATCATCGGCGCCGTTGCCAGACCCGGGACGCTTCGCAAGGGCACACAGATGGACGGCTGGTCGGGCATTGTGGGAGGCGGACTCACCTGTGGCATTCTTCTCCGCTTGGCGAGAAAAGCCTAGATGGTTCGTCGAGAATATCTTCATCAAGGAGGTTGCTCGAGAGGCTGCACCAGAGGACGTGGACGATTTCGCGAGGATATGGATGACAGCGTATGTTTCCCCATCTACCTCCCTCAGACCCAACTAACATCTCCAGATTCATGGGCGTCGACCAGATGGACCGCTTCATGGCCCAAGAGGGCGCCGCCAACAAGGCACATTAAGGAAGGCTTCACGCTTGATTTACGAGGACACGGTTTGACGAATGGCGTTTCTGGACAGGGGCAATGGAGCGTCCCGCGGGGCTGTACAATATGAGGGCCACAACAGGCAGATATCTCTACAATTCAACGCATACTATTGAAGCGCGCGCGAGCTACCTGGCCCGTTCTCCCTTTTCCATGGGTATCAATCATACAGGTCACGAAAGCTACAGTGCTCGTGGTAGTAGCACGATTCCTAGGTCATGCAGTCGTCACAAGCACGTCCGGGGTGCTTTTCCCTTTGCCTCCCCGCTCCTACTTCACCGAAACGAAACCGATGCCCTCGCGCGCCCGCTTGACGGCGGTGCGGAGCGCCTGGTCCTCCACGTCCGTCCACTTGACGCTCAGCTCGTCCCACTTCTTCCCCGGGGTGTGGTACTCCTTCTTCCACTTTGCCTGCATCGCCTGCAGCCTGCTCATCTCGCGCGGGTCGCCTGAGCCAGAGTAGATGATGAAGGCGGTGCATTTTGGCAGGGCCGCGTGGATGCGCTGGATGCGGTCGGTGAGGCGGGCCAGGCACCGTTCGAGAGGTGGGCGATTGTCGCCCTCGAGGTCGGCGAGGAGGGCCGCGTCGATGACGGCTTCAGGAGGGGGCCCGCCGTCGCTGTTGGCGTTCTCGGCGCGGTTTGTGTTCCACCAGCCCTGCTGGGCCTCGAGCTCACGCATGCGCGCCCAGACAAAGTCGACGCCGCCACCGCGGATCTCGGCTCCGTCTGGGTCGCCCTGCACGGCGCGGATGATGGCCTGCGTTACTTCCTCGTCGTTCTTGCAGCCGATCTGATGCGTCGCGCCGGCGCCGGGACCCTTGGACGGGTTGCCCCAGTCGACGGCGGCGCTGGTCTTGCCCGTGGTAGCCCCTCCTGCCTCAGCGCCCTGGGCTTTGTATGAGGTGCCTGCGCGGGCGAGCCGGCGAAAGAGGTTCTCGCCCTGCGCGTCCGATGATCCCCACAGCTTGCCCTTTTCGCACTTTTGCCGCACCAGGTCCAGGCACGCTCGCGCGTCTTCGACGGGGTTATGGCCGGCGGCGCCGCCCTTTTGGATCTCGCGGTTGATGTACTTTTGTGACAGCCACTTGAGCGACGACTTGAGGGGCGGCCCGCGCGGGTGCGGGAAGATGAGGGATGTGTCGACGATGAAGGGGTGAGAGAGGCGTAGAGCCTTGAGGTCTGATTCGAGCGAGTGGCCGAGGAGGATGGTGCGTGGGGTGATGAGGTCGAGCAGGCGGGCTTGGATATCCTCAAGAGACGTGGTGACGTTTTCAAGCATCTCGGCCGTGATGCCGGAGAATTGTGTCAGGTAGTTTGTGATGGGCTTCGCCGGCTTGACGAGCTCGTCCATAATGACTTCGCCGGTCCACGACAGGATGCTGATGCGCGTGAGCGAGTACTCCTCGGGCCCGGTCATGCACATCTCGCAGTCAAGGGCCAAGCACTCGCGCCCGGCCGTAACGCTACCCTGCTCGATGTAGATCTCGGGCACCTGCGCGTCCTCGAGTGACTCGACGCGCGTCGTCACCCAGCCCTCGGGGGCCTTGAAGGCAGCGCGGCGTGCCTCATCGGGGAGGAGGACAGGGTGGATCAGGTGTCCGTTGGTCTCAAGCTCGTCGAGGGTGGCGAGGAACTCGGTGATGCGTGTTCGCTCGTTCTTCCAGCCGTTGGGCTCCTTGGCCGGCTTAACGCCCTTCTCCTTGCTCTTGGCGTTGGGCGCCGTCAGGAACGTGTTGAGCGGCGAGTTGAGCCGCAGGTTCTTGTCGTCGCCGGGGGCCTTGACGGGCCAGAGGTGGGTGAACATGCTGACGAAGGGCTTGAGGACTGGAGGCAGCCACTCGGTCTTGAGCAGGCGCGGGTAGAAGTCGTCAGGCGAGGTAATAGCTCGGTCTTCGGGACGGATCGAGGCCGAGTTGTACGTCTCAAAGTTGACCTTTTCCGTGAACATGGCCTCCTCAAGACCGGGGATCATGAGGACGACGATCTTGCGGAACTGCGGTCGATTCGACACGGACACCCATTGCGGCCCGGTGCCGTCGGCGAAGATGTACAGGCAGAGGTCGCGCAGCTGCGACAGGTTAATCTTGGAGAAGAGCTTGGCTTTGGACGAAAAGTCGATGCCGGGGTATGTGTTTGAGCCCTCGTTGGGGGTCTTCTTGGCCTTCTTTCCATTGCGCCCAATCTTCTCCCAGCCGCCGCCGTCTTCGTCATGGGGGGCTCCGCGCTTCAAGCTCTGGTCGGAGGATGTCGAGGTCGAGGTCGCGGGGAGGATCGACTCTTGGATCTGGAGGGCCTCGCGGGCCTGGGTCATGGCGCTGGCATCGGATGCCGTTGCTTGCAGTTGCGCGAGCGAATCCGCATCTTCCAGAGCATTCGGGTTGCGAAGCGCCGCGACGACGGCTTCGACTGCTGCCTCGGCGTCGGCTGTGAGCAGATCCTGGTCTTGCTGCTCGAGGTCGAGCTGCTGCTCCTTCTTCTTCTTTGCGCTTTTGCCCATGATGCTTCTGCGCGCGGGGGGCGGTCCGCGACAGGGCTGAAGGGTGGGTTGTCTGTGTCAAAAGTCGACGGTCTGGGGAGGCCGATGCTTTGACGTTGGCGGGTGATCGAGGTGGTGATGATGTAGGAAGGCGAGGAGTGGGGAGCTTTCCAGTGATTTTTTCCTGCAACTTCGGACGGGAAGGCACATCTCCCCCAGCTTTCGGGGAAGGATGGTACATTACCTAATCAGGATGCGGGACCCCACTTTGACGCGTGCGATTTAGCCAATTTACGCGTCACACTGGACATGAAGCTCAACCCCGGCCTTTCACAGTGTTGAGATCCATCGCGACATTTCGAACGGTATCAATCGATCCAGACCTCATCAGATTGCTCCACGATCCCATCGGCTATGGAGAGGGTCCTCTGTCAATGTGCTGCCTGCGACGCCAAGGTAGGCCTTTATACCAATCTCTGGCTGCAAATCGGCAAGGGTTACTACAGCCCCGTCCTCGACGATGAGGCTGAGGCTGCTCATGTCGTCAAGGGCTCGCAGCGTGACGGCGAGGAGGGCACTCTCGTCGCAGAATGGCATGTCTTCTTGGGCCGTGCTGCTTTGATTGTCCCTTCTGACACGAAGTAGTGTTCTTCAGGACATCGCCTGCTCACAGTGCGATGCCAATATCGGCTTGAAATGCGTCTCATCTCCGGTGAACCATGTGCTCCCAAGGTGAGCTCGAGTCCTCCCTCTGTGCGCTCCCCGCTCACATCTCAGCAACCGAGTTCTCTTTCGCCAGGCTGCCGTTCGTGTCCTCAGCCGACACCGCGGCAGGAAGCCAGTAGAGACCCAATTCAAGGTCCAGCGAGTCCTCAAGATCAAGGAGGCCTCAACACCAGCAGCAGCCGGGCCGCCTGCCCCTGTCTTCACCCCAACGTCCCATGTCGAGCCTTTTGAATCCTCGTCTGCCCCTGAAATCTTTGAGCGCATGCAGGCCGAGCTCGACCTCCAGCGAGGCGACCTTGACCGCATTGACACTGCTGCCTTTTCCGTCGTCTCATCCTTCAACACCAGTGTCACCCGTATCGACATGGAGCTTGAGAAGCTGGGTGACACCATGCGGAGCTTGAGGCGAGAGCTCGAAGCAAACAGGAACGACATCTCCCCGATCAAATCGACGCTGGATGAGCTGGAGGCACGATCAAACGACAAGACGGTCGTCCGCGGACTGGAAGAACAGATGGAAATCGCCGATGCAGCCCTTGCGGCTGTGCGCCAATTGGCCCAGGAAGCACACATCCGCGAGAACGAGCTACAGAGCGAGCTACAGTCGACCAAGAAAGACGTGCGGTTGCTACAAGAAGAGGCGGTCGTCCTGAGCCGGGAGGTGGCGACGGCCAAGCAGGCGGCCGAGAAGAGCGCCACTGCCGCCGCCACCCATGCTCAGGACATGGCTGTCCTCCGATCCGAGATGCGCCAGATGAGAGAGACGCTGAGGAAGCAGGAAAGGCATGTCGACAACGCGCCCTCTCACTCGGCCGATGAGGTGCAGATCCTCAGCAGCAACATATCCAAGCTTGCCAGCCGTATGAGCGATTTCAGCAACCTGCAGATGCATCTCGACCTCTTCAGCCTTAGGCTGCAGCGGCTTGAGGGGCGCCCAGTCGAGCAATCAAAACGTCCTGCGGACGACCTCGACGCCGTACCAGGCAGCTCGCCTACCTCCCGCAAGAGACCCGCCAGGGCCGTGGAGCCCGATCCGGTGCTGGAGACGCCGTCGAGGAGCATCGTCGTGGATGATATTGAAGACACGGTGCACGTTGCTGCTAACTCACCAAGGCAACGACGGCCGTCGACCGCCAGGCAGCAGGCCAAGCACCCGCTTTCATCTGGTTCCAAAGCAAGTCGCGTCGCAAACACCGGCACTCCTGGCCGGCGAGGCGTCAGGCGGACGTTGCCGGCGGCGTCGTATGATCATATCTACACACCACCAGACGACTGAGCGACTCACAGGCCTGCCTCAGTGCTAAAGTCGGCCTCCAAGGTCGCCTTGCCGACGGCAGCAAGAGCTGCGACAGGCGTCACCAGCCCGTAGCGGCAAAACTCCTGCATCCGTGGGTCGGCCGGGTTCTCAACCCATGACCGGATGACGCCGTTCTCCTGCTCGCGCCCCGGCAGGCTTTGGAGCTCCTCCAGCATTTCGAGGGCCTCGCGGTACACCTGCCACTCCTTCGAGTGGCCCATGGGCGCGTACAGGTGGATGAGGAACAGGATCATCTGGCACAGCGACAGCTGGTCAAGGTGGGCCAAGACCTCCAGAGGCTCCTGCGGGTGGCCCGCCGTAGTCAGCACGCGCTTCGCAAAGGCAGCCAGAGCGCCCCGACGCGGGGCCGTGTTGCTAAGGCTCTTGACCAGCTTCATGCATCCGTGCAGGCGAAGCGGATGGAAGGGCTCGGGGTACTTGAAGGGATCGCTCTCAGTGGCAGCCAGGCTGGAGACGGCCAGAGCGGCCTCGAAGTTGTCCAGGCCGACGTAGTAGCTGATGGCCTCGGCGAGAAAGTGGCCGTTTGGTTCGTTGGCCCAGCGGTCCTGGCATCGGAGGGCCTCGGAGGCGCGGTAGGCACGCGACAGCTGGCGGCGACGCTCTGTCGGGCTGTAGGAGCCAGTGCCGGAGGGTGGGAGGAGCTGCTTGATCTTGTCAAGCGCAGCGCCGTCTTCGGCCGCCTTGGGGGGTTCTCTGGGCTTGGAGGGGTCCAGCCCGGGAACGAGGCTCATGTCCTGGAGCCTCCGCACGCCCGGCACCAGAGCGGCCACGGCGTAGTTGTCTAGGTCGCCCTCACATCGGGGGCATGTACATGTGAAGTGGTAGTGCGCGAGGTCTTTTCTCCGCTGGGCCAGAGGCTCAGTGCAGTCTGGGATGTGTTAGAAAGAGGAGTCATGAGACAAAGGGCTACTTACCAATGTATGAAATCTCAATCTCCTCGCCCGACTTGATGGACCTGAGCGCCCGCAGGAAGGCCTTGCGGCCGGTGAAGGCGACAACAGCGTTGGGCACGCACGAGTGGTTGACCATGGCCAGCGTCGGGTGCATGAAGATGCCGTCCTGGCCTGTCTCGGCCTCGGATCTGCTAAAGGCGTTTGTTTGAATCTGTCAGGTCAGCACACGTCTAGTACTGAGTTTGGGAACTGCCCACCTTGCAGAGGATGTTCATGACGCGTCGCTTGGTGGCTTCTTCGCCCTCCGGCATCGGTGGCAGCCAACCCATGAGCACGCGCGCCTGCAGCTCGAGGTCCGCCCACTTGAGGCCCCTCTCCTCCTCGAACTTCTCAAAATGGCCGTTGAGCTCCGTCTCCAGTCCGCCATAGGCCGCGGGCGCGAGGAGGATGCGAATTACTGCGCGCACAGCAGTCGGCACAGGAGCACCATCAGGAGCGTCCTTGCCGACTGAGGCGGCAGCGCGGACGAGGACGGGGCACTCCTGTTTATGGGCGGCTTTCCAGTCGGCTTTTTGGCACGATGGGGAGCAGTAGGCCAGGGAACGGCAGGCGGTGCAGCGCTTGAGTGAGGGAGAGGAGGAGAGGCAGTGTGCGCAGGTGGTGGAGCGGGAGGGGGCGGCGGGCAGGACGAGGGCGCGGGCGGGGATCTGGTCGGTGAAGGTGTCGATGAGGGTGCCCGGAGTGATGGCTTGCGAGGCGAATAGCGCGCGACCGCGAGGGGAGGGCGACACTTTGTAGGAGGACATGGTGTGGCGGATTGTGATGGAGGCGAGGTTGAAGTTCAAGTTCTGAGTTTGGATTTGTGAGCTGGAGGTGAGGTCGGAATTTCGGGGCGGGGCGGGGTGGACAGCTCCTCCTTCCCGGCGTGGCACAGGCGGTACAGGGCGTCGACCGCTAGAACTCCAGGGCTTGGCCCCCTAATTTGACCTCAGGCGTCGGGAAGCATCTTAGGTCGACTTTGACGACTCGATCTCGGAGCTTCCAATTGAAGTACCTACGTCATTCCAATTCTCTCAGAGCTTGCGGCCTTTTTCAAAGCCTCTCTTCCTTCAATCGAATCCAAGGCGACATTTTCGACGGACAAGCGATCGCGGCCATCGCTCCCAACGGGGCAAGGACACCGGGTTCCCTTCGATGCTGGCGCAAGTCCTTCTCAAGCACAACAAGCATTCGCGTCACACTTCAGATCAAAAGAACACTGCGTCCCGCCATCCTATGAATACCAAAGTACCTTCATAAGCAGCATAGGTCTGGCCAGCAAAAAAAAAGTTCCTTCAAAGGCGGCAAAAGCAAAACAAATGGTCACTACCAGGATCGAACTGGCGACTTTCGCATTTCAGAGTCCGGAGAACCGGCCATATTAGTACGACACTCTAACCAACTGAGTTAAGCGACCGTTTGATGGAGGGTCAGCCGGAGTCAGGCATAATATCCTCTGCACGTGGGCTCCCTTCCCCCACATCCAACATCTCGTCCCTACCGCACTCGCACAACACAAAAGCGGTCTCTATGGACTTTGGCGAGTGTAATGTGAGCTCATGAATTCTGTTTTAATCACTAATTGCAAGTTTGAGAACCGGAGACTGCTGATCAGGATCTTGAAAGCCCTCAACACTCAAGGCGTATTCATGTGTGTACCAAAAGTAATATATGTACGAGAAACGTTCCTCCCCGAACGAGAAACCACCTCCCCTGCCTGAAGTCTGCCAGTTACTTATCCCGAGTCGGAGACGGTGATCCTGGCCGAGCCGCTGCTGAAGTAGCCCTCCGTGGCAACAATCTGGTAGTCGTGCTGACCGATGGGCAGGCCGGCGGCGCGCCAGGCATCAAAGTGGCAGCCCGTCTGGACGGTGCCTCCGGTACGCTTGTTACGGCGGACGGACCAGTACTGCTGGAAGGTCTGGGTGCCGTCGATGCTGGGGGCGTTTGTGCGCGTGCTGCGCGCGACATCGTAGGTGCTGCCGTCGCACTGGACGGTGCCGAGGCGCTCGGCCTGCGACGAGGGGTCGTAGGTGCCGAAGTTCTCGACGATGTAGTACTGCGAATACGTTAGGGAGAGTCTGGGGGTCGGAAGTGGAAGAGCGTACCTCGACAAGGGGGCTGCGCATCCAGCCGTAGACAGCGAGGTAGCTGTTGCCGTTGGGCTGGTAGGTGCCCGAGATGGTGATGGAGCTGCACTGGTCAGTCCCGGAATCTTGTTTTGGTCCGTTCAAACATACCGTGCGTCCACACCAGGGTTCCATCCCTTGCCGCCGACGAGGTTGCCGCCAGTCTGCCACTCGACACTGTAGGAGCCGCCGGCAAGGTTGGTGTAAGTCACGGGCGCACCGCCGTCACTCCACCATGAGTAGAAGAAGCTGTTGAAGTCAGTGTCTGTTCCGTTCATGACTTCTTCCCGACTCACCCGTCGTGGGTGCCCTGGGAGTTGGGCGTCGCCTGTCGCCTTGCCAGCTCGTGGGCCTCAGGGGTGTCGGTCGCTGGTGCGGCGATGGCGGCACCGGCGGCACCGAGGAGCAGGAGAGAAGAGAGAGCAACCATGATGATTCGTTTGTGAAGATGTCGATCGCGGGTGATCCGTTTCGTCTGGACTTTGACGCCGCGGGCAAGTGGCCCCTTTTGTATTGTTGTCTCCGCCTCCCCGTGATGCGATCGGCGGCCCGCTGCCTCTTTGGACGCGGCCGGGATCAGCCTGAAAGGGGCCGCCGCGTGTCCCATTCAAATTAATACGTCCCCTCTCTATGTCCTCGGCGCCGAACCACAGCCCGTCGGCTCGTTTCAAGCCTGTGGAGTCGCCCGCCGGTAGAGCAACGTTCGACGTCTGCCAAGGGCCAAGGGCTTCAACTTGATGTCTGCAGACCGCCGAGGATGCCGGCGCGGGGATTTGCCTCTTTTGGATGGGCGTGAAAATTGCTGTGAAGGTGAAGATGGGGGTATCCGTGTTCACTGCCGGTCGTCCGCCACGCACAATCGCCCAGTGCCGTCCGATCTATTTAGCCGCCGTATCATGGATATTGCGGGGTGCAGCGCAATGCCGGCACCTATGCGGGCCAACAGGGGTACTCGGGTGCCTTAATCAAGGCATCACCCCGGCTTGTATACCCGTGACGTGCCTCCCGAAGACACTGCCGACGGACCTTAGCCTAAATTTCATCGACCTCTGAATACTTCTCTCTCGTCGAAGAGCCTCTGGGGGCTTGACGTCAGTTCTTGGGAGTAGGAAGTCGGAAGACCGCTTCTCATGAACGGCTAAAGTGAGTGGCAAGCCAGGTTACATGGCCCGAGAGCGGTGTACTCAAGTAACCGTCTTGGATACAACTTCTTCGGCCTAGTTGCATTCCATAATCAGAAGATTTACTCCATTAAACTTACCCTCTCATGCCGAGTACCTCATCCAGACAGAAGCCACCAGGAGAGATACCAGTACCCCTATCAACTCGTTAGCTAGGTATGCCAGCGGTAGCATTGGAAGTCGGCCGCCAAAAACTCACCTGATCCGAACGCCAGGGCCAAGTCCGTGTCTAGCCGATCCCAAAGACCACGGTTCCTCTTTTGGGCCTTTCCAGCAGTGGTCGTTGACAAGTCTTGTGCTGCCAGCAGCGGCAAAGGCAGCACAGCCGCGGCCTCCTCAAGCGTCTCAGGCCCGCCAACATCTCCCGCTGCTGCCGCAACCTCCAACGCATCCCGCCTATCCAGCAAGGAGAAGACTGTTTCCTCGTTTGACGGTTTCATGGCATGGATCAACTGGCGGAACGTGACGTGCATCACCTTCCCAGGTGCGATGTCTGACCCCCCGATCTCGGAGCACCACTGGAGCAAGTCCTTGTCCTTATATCCGCCGGCCATGATGCCAAAAACAGTATTGGCACCGCTTGGGTTCGTGCAAGAGATCACGGACCCATCTCCAAATCGGAAGGCGAGCTTTTCGATTCGTAATTCGGTGTTTCCTTCGCTCAATACCTTCACCGCCGGCGTAACGAAAAACTCCACGTCTGAGTCACTACTCGCGATGCCACGCCGCAAAGCGTGCTCGACAGCCTGTCCAAGCGTCTCGGACATTCTGCCTCGCCAAATGGGAAATCTTAGGTTGGCCGTACTCCAGATTTGGAGGATAACATCGATAAGAATGTATCGCCATGAACTGAACCAAGGGCAGCCCGACGTGTCCCAGCCACCACCTTCGGCTGAAGGTAAGGTAAGCCGCGACAAGAACCCTGATGAGTACCGGGAAGAGAGCGCCGCTGATTCAAACAAGGCGTCCCAGGGCGGATGGGATGCTAGGAGGGCGACGTAGAAGAGGGCCATGCTCTTGGCAGGGGTGTCGGCAATCCCAGAATCGTGGAGGAGCTTCCACACCACGTACTTATTGAACCCCCAGGTCATCGCGGCAAAGATAGGTCTGTCCATGCTGTCCTCGTCCTCGTCCTCGTCCTCCTTGAAAGACGATCGCTTTCCCATTGTGGAGATGGCAGCACCGTCGCCAGGGAAGGACCGCTGTTCAATATTTGCCCATAACCGAAAACAGAGAAAGATCTTGATCCTTCCGATATGTTCCGTGTCGTGTAGCTTTGCTTTGACGGAGAGAGAGTCGAGGCATTCAAGAAACTCATAGGGCTCCTGATCCGGGGTCGCCACTGCTGCAAGACGTAGGATTGCAAGACCGGCGTAGCAGCCTTCATGTTCGGTTTGTGGGAACATGGACGCATCTTCGGCTCTGAATTGTGCCAAGATCAAGCTGCAAGCGGCATCGCCGGCGTCAAATTCCGCGCTGGATAATGACGGTCCTGCTCGTTCGCCATTCCGTACGGCCTCGAGATACTCGGGAACGGAGCGATGGGTGTAGTCGAAGCGTGGCGGATACTCGTATCCTAAACCCGTCGAAACCTCGACCAATCCTCCACAGATGGCCCTGAGCTGCTTAGCCGCCAGCTGCTTTCTGTCTTTGAGGTCCATATCCCCTATCGCGATGTTGTCTAGGAAGTTGTCTTGGATCGCGAATGTCTTGTCCCGCTTGTAGTGATCGAGAAAGGAATACGCAAGCAGCGTCAATGGAGGGGAGCGGCACCAATCGTTCCCTCCCATTAATGAAGTATTTCTGACGGTGTCCAGCATGTCAAATGTCATGGAGGCCTTTCTGAGTTTCTCTTTGTCCAGGGCGGTCAGGATATGATGAAACAGGTCCTCGAGCTCTGTGGGAAGAGAATCAAGCAGTTCGGCAAGGCCGACGGCAGAAATGCCGTCCTCCATTGCCTCTCGCATCGATCGAACAACCAGAGCGACCCAGAAGAATATGCCATGCGCCTTGGTAGCAATTTCGCGTGCAAGATTGGCCTTGGCCTCTTCGTCAGGAAGATGGCCGAGCCGATCTTCCACATATTTGCGGATGTCGTAGAGGGTTAGGTCGTGAACCCGAAGGCGACGCTGATCGTCAAATGCGTTCATGAAAACATTGTACTCGCGACTGGACACGCAGAGCTTGACATTGCCCCCAGAGGTCGTTGTCCAACGGATGAACATGTCAACCACTGACTTGTAGTCCTGTTGGGTCGTCTGCTTGTACTCGTCGAGTCCGTCGATAAAGAAACAGAACCGACGACGAATGTAAAGGTCCTTGTCGCGGATCAGCTTGTCGAAAGCGGCCTGAATCTCCCGATGCAGAATGTCGATCTCATCCTGTGAGTGCAAGTGGTGTTTCGTGGCTCTATCCCACATCGTCGGTAGTGTAGATGGGATGAGTTCCGGGCAGGCTGCGAGGATGTCGTGCAAGAGCGAACGGTAGAGACCAGGAAGTGACTGTTGAAGCTTGGAGCCGGGCTTCCAAAAGAAGAAACTCGCGGACACCAGACGTTTGCTTTCACCTGATCATCTTAGCATTCCACGTAAAAGTCGAGACTGCCCGCTCTCAGAGAGTGCTTACCAGCCCATGTTTCAAGCTCCGCCCGTGTGCGCTTGTGTTCGAATAGGTACTTCATCAAGGTCGACTTGCCGGAGCCCAGCTTGCCGCAGATGTGGAAGATTCCATCGCTGGAGGAGAGCCAGCCTAAAAGCTTGTCCCTGGCAGACTTTCTCATCTGTGTCATCTCCCAGTATCCGTAGTTGTCGTTATCCAAGTTCGATACAGTATGACTCGAACTGCCATCATCAGCCTCCGAAGTTTCCCGTCCTTTTTGGTTGTCCGAAGTTTTTGCCCGGGGCCCCGAGGCTGGGCCCTCTTCGGCGTCTTCCTTGAAATTTGTCTGCCGGGTGGCAGACGAGGCCAGTTCACTGTCCAATGTAGCGCTGAACAAGTCGGGCTCGGCGCCATCTAGCCCCGCAACATCTGATGTTGAGCGGGAGCTCCCAGATCCTGAAGTTACGGAACCTGAGTCGGAGCCGGATTTATTGTCATCGTCATCTGAAAGAAGCCACCGGAAAGTTTTCTTGTGCGCCGGATCCAAGGCGTCAAACCGTCCGCGCATCTCTGGGAACCTGAGCGCCTTTAAGATCACTTGCTGACACGTCCGGTCCACAGATTCCTGCTGGATACCCAACAGGCGGCGAAATTGATCCTGGGCCTCGTCACCGAGAGACTCGATCACAACGCCCTTGCGCAGACGGTCGACGTTGGTCTGCAGCTGTGAGAGCTGAGACGTGTTGAGACTTCCTTGTTCGAAAATGCGGTCGAGGGAGCTCTTCAGGGCGTTGCTGCAGATTGTCAGTACTCAAAGTTGCCTGCAAGCTTGGGGCAAGTCAACCTCACAAGTATCCCGAATTCAGGTGCAGGCCAAGCTGACTGCGACACTGGTCGAGCCTCTTCTCAAGATCGTCCATGTCTGGCTGCGACAGGGCATGCCGGATGGCCGACCGCAGATTGGCGACTGTGCCCGACTTCTTGGGTTTGATCTTGACGAGAATTTCCATCAGGTCCTTGGCAATTCGGCGAGACTCTTCGACGAGGCGGCAAAGGCCGGCCTCATCCGCGAGACGGGGGTCATCGGCAGGCATGAGACGGTCGAGGAACGCCTTTGCCTCGTCGACAACGACCTCGCGGGTCATGTTCTGCTCATTCCGACCGCTGGAGGTGACGCAGACGCCATGGCCAACCTTGAGAAGGGCTGTGCTGAAAGTGACGAAGGACAGGATGCCTGACGCGACACCAAGCGCCGTAATGGGGTCCATGGCTGCGAGGCACGGTGTAGGTAGCCCTGAGGACCTGTACAACAAGGTGCAAACTCGAAGCAAAGTCGCTGCTCGACGTGAAAGTTGTGTGAACAGGAGGTTGAAGAGGGGAAAAGAGGGTAAGATCGCAGCCTGACGAGACACCTGCATATTGCATAGCCGCCCCCAAGCCGGAGTCTGCCAATGAGAGATTTCGCAGGGGTCCATCACCGATGCACCTTTTATTGGCTGCGCATAATGTGCACGTTTACGGACATCACTGGGATCTGTGAGTTGTTGTGGTACGAATGGCGTGTTTATTCGGGGATGTAGTGGCCTTAGCTCTTGGTGGCCACGACGAAAAGCCGGGGATACGGCAGCAAGACCTTCCCGTCCTTCTGCGAGGGGTATGCCTCCCTAAGCCTCTCCAGGTACTCCGCAAGGAACCCCTCCCGCTCCGAGTCGGACAAGGGGTCGACAAACGGTCGCAGCCCAGTGCCCTTGACCCATTCGACGATGGCCTCGTGATTTTCCAGGGTGTGGAAGTACTTTGTCTCCCAAATGTCAACGGTCGAGCACAGAGGGCTCAGGGCGTCGTACAGCTCGACGTGGGTCTGGAACTCGTCTCGGCCGGGATTGGCACGGCGCATGGTCGCCTCCCAGGACGTGCCGGGGGCAAAGGCCGCCTCCCTCATGGCGGCGTGCGACGGCTGGGACAGGTTGTTGGGGACCTGGAAGGCCAAGGAACCGCCGGGGTTGAGGCTCGCGACGAGCTCGGTGATGATGCGAACCCTATCGTGCCCCGGCAGCCACTGGAAGACGGCGTTAGAGTAGAGGAGGTCGACCGGGCCATCAGGGCGGAACGTCTGCAGGTCGGCGATGCTAAAGGGGACGTCCGGGAGGGTCTCCTTGGCCTGCCGGATCATATCCGGAGACGAGTCGACTCCGGACAGGTCCGCGTCCGGGTAGCGCTCGGCCAGGACGGCGGTCGAGTTGCCGGGGCCGCAGCCGAGATCGATGATGCGCTTGGGCGCGGCAAGGGGCACACGGGCGAGCAAGTCGCGCGCCGGCCGGGTGCGCTCGTCGAGGAACTTGGCGTATTGCTTGGCGGACCAGTCCGCGGCAGCTCGGGGGGCGGAAGCCGACATGGTACGGATCTGGGGTTGTTGATGCGAAATGGTTGGCCGGAGATGCTGTCGTACGACCGGGCGAAGGGATCTTGTGATGTGCGACATGAGTGTTGTAGAGGGTGAGGGAAGTATGGGATACCGAGCTTTAAGACAAAGAACACTGACAAGATGCTAGAAGCGCTTACGGAAGTTCAGTCGCTCGCCAGGTTGTAAATAGACACGCCGTCGTTGGTTCGGTGGCGGCTGAACAGCAACGTTGGATGTCGAAAGACGCCGGCGACCGAGCCGGATCTCGGAGGTACCGTTGATATGGGGAATCGGCACAGCGTTCCAAGGCAGCGCTATCCCTTATGAAGAACAGGCGACGTCAGCCCTCGGTGATCTTGCCGACGCCTGGGGGCTCGCTGATGGACAGACCGAGCCCCTATTTTGGGACAGGGGGTTCCCTAGGGCCTTACTAGGGATGGCCGCCCTCCCCAGATTTCACCCACACTCCCTGTGGTGTCCAAGATGTAACCTGTGATGATGCCGTTCATCCGGCGCTCGGCGATGCCGCTCGACGTCCGCCGCGTCCGCTCCGACTGCCCTCCGATGCCACCATCGCCGAGCCGACATCGACACCGAAGACAGCGTGTTCCAGCTCGGTGTCTACTTCGTATTCGTCCCATCCATCAGGGCAACCTCAAGACCAAAGTCCCATATCCAGCACCAACCGTAAGTGGGGTCGCGAGCTGATTTCAAAGCAGCGCCCTGGGCACAATGCACTACACTGCAAAGTCGGAGGCTTTCGTCGTCGATTGCGGGGAATGACACGCTCATGATTATCAGTTTCAATGTCCATTGGATTCCTTCGGACTTCAAGACGGTTCGAGCTGTCTTGGCAGCCAGATAAACGCTTGATCAGCCGGACCTTCACGTCCAGAGCATGTAAGGGTTCATGGCCAGGCTGCCCCAGCCAAGTCGACAGCCGGACTATAAAGCCATTTTCAACGTGAGATCAGAAGACTTATTCCAGAGTGAATACCTCATCAACCTCCTCCCAGTCTCCCACTTCTACGCACTCACAATGCTCGTCCTCGTCGCTGGCGCTAGCGGCCATATCGGCCAACACCTCATCGATGCCCTGCACTCTCGCGGCCATCAGGTTCGCGCCCTCGCCCGCAACCTCGCCTCCATCTCCCCTGCCCGCCAGGCCAAGCTTCACAGCTCTGTTCAGAGCTCATCCTACTACGACGTGCCGGCCCTCGATGAGGCCTGCAAGGGCGCCGACGCCATCATCGTCGCCTACAGCGGCACCCCCGAGCTCGCCCTCGAGGGCCACATGCTCCTCATTCGCGCCGCCGAGCGCGCCGGAATCAAGCGCTTCATCGCATCGACTTGGTGCTACGACTTCCGCGGCCTCGCTCTCGGCCAGCATGACAGCTACGACACGTACATTCTGCTGAAGCGCCACCTCGAGATGTCCTCGTCCATCAAGCCCACCTTCATTCTCTCTGGAGTTCTCGCCGAGGTCTTCTTCTCTGTTCCAGGGCGGGTCAGCTTCTCGCCTCAGGTTCACGGCGTCTGGGACCCGCAGGCCAAGGCCATGGAGATCTGGGGCACGGGAGACGAAGTGTGGCACTGGACGACGGAGCGAGATGCGGCCCAGTTCGCTGCCGATATCATTGGGCGCGAGGATGCCGAGAAGGGCGGCTTCTGGGAGGTGTGCTCCGGGGCCAGCACATCGTGGGAGCTCGCCGCCGAGTATGAACGCGTCAGGGGCCGCAAGGTCGATGTCCAGGTCAAGGGCACCATCGAGGAGCTGCGAGCCAACGCGGTTGAAGCACGCCGCCAGGGTTCGGCGCAGAACATGTGGGGGTATATTGGGTGGTACTACAACCTGCACACCGTTGATGGGACGTGGACGTTGAAGAACCTTGACAATGACAAGCTGGGCACGAAGACGACCAGCCTGGAGGAGTTTTTGGTGGAAAACCCGGAGGTGTGAAGGGTTTGATATGGATCAGATCAGTATCGAAATGAACTCTTGAAACCCCGATTACCATCGTATGCCGCACATAACCTCTTCGGGAGAGTAGGATAGCTCTTCGTGGAACATCTGAGCATCCAATGCTGTGGGCTTCAAACAGTCACCAGGCTTGTTCCAAATGCCCGCCACAAGCCCACACTACCTTCTCCCCCTGCGTTGACTGGCACACGAGTGCTGTGGCGTACAGTCTCGACGTCGCCTTCTGACTCACGGTTCTTTTCGACGGTCAGACCGTGGCGTTCTTACCAGAAGCCACCTCAGACTTCTCAAGCAATAAAAGTCGGCTCTCTCTCATGACTCTCACGCCTTCATCCAATCTTCTTCCCACTCAAGCGAGCAGTCCAACATGACCGGCTGGAACAACCTCCCGAACGAGCTGCGCAACATTGTGCGGGGCCACATCTATGACGATGTCCGTCTACTCCAGACCTCAACGTTGAACCCGCCATCCAATCTTCCCCTAGTGAACCGCGAGTTCCAGCACTTCTTCTCCCACGTTAACTTCCGCATCCTCGTTGTCGACCAGCACCGGCTCGATGATCTGGAGCGATTCCTCGACAACAACAATGCTCGCCAGCACACCGTGGAGCAGATCTATCTCCGTGTCAAGCTACCCGAATACGACTGTTCCGTCTGCCAGACTGCCGAAGATGACGACACGATTTCCAGTAATCAGACTCTTTTCTACAACACACTGGTGAGGCTTTTCAACATCACGTCCAGATGGACGGACCCGTCGCGCCAGCCGTGGATCACGCTGGATATCGGAGTGTACTCGTTGAGCGATGGCAAACATACCTTCCGGGACTTTCGACTTTCTCCAGCCTACTACCATGGAGCAGAAGGGGATCTGTACAAGCGCCACAGAGATCAACTGGTCTCCAGCTCAAACGACCAGTGCCCCGGCTGGAAGCGCGCGCTCGCCGGCAAACCACCTCTCATGGGCTCAAAAAGACGTCTTCTGTCCATTCTCACGTGTCCTGGATGCCCATCCTGGTCACCTCAAGCAGCACCATGCAACCAGAACCTAGCCGTTGCACCGGTCTTCAGCAAGCTGCACCTCAGCCTGCACTCCTACCGCCGCATCTCAGCACATCTCCTACGCAAGATCACGAATGCTCTGCCCGGTATTAGTGCACTCCACTGGGAGACATGGCAGCAACCCACCTGGAGACATGAATACGACTTTGGCGAAGAGTGCGCCTCGCTTATGGACGGCACTTTTCCAGTTAGCATCCGTCACCTGAGTCTTCACCATCACACTCTTGTCAAATTCCGTACTCCTGAACAGGCCCACATGCCGATAAACCACGAACGCAGCCCATTGCTACGCTCTCGGGTGTTTAGATCCCTCGCCGGGCTGGAGTCTCTCGGCCTCTCTAACGTAGGCGACCCCTCAGAGTTCTTCTCATACGGCGCTAGATCTCAGCATCTTATCCCGTGGACCAGGCTCAAACATTTTGTCTTTGCGTCTCGCGTCTGGAGATTCATGGACCAAGAGTATATGCTTGGAATTACAGCTGGTGCCGCGAATCTGGCATTCCTCGGGATGCCATTGCTGGAGAGCATGGAAGTTTGGTGCGCCATGGGATATGAGCGCCTGTTTCTGCGCTTCTCCTATACCGACGACCGGCGGCCAATGATTGAATGGTACAGCAGTTTGCTCGCCGGGCCGGGTCTCCAACAGGTG
The DNA here is from genome assembly GCA_020746995.1 of Plectosphaerella cucumerina. Classification (NCBI taxonomy): domain Eukaryota; kingdom Fungi; phylum Ascomycota; class Sordariomycetes; order Glomerellales; family Plectosphaerellaceae; genus Plectosphaerella; species Plectosphaerella cucumerina. The sequence goes on along the minus strand of JAGPXD010000004.1, from coordinate 4,817,737 downwards.
TTCAACGTTATTCGCACGAACATTATGTTGCGATTCCCCGAAAAAACTGACAACCTGGTTGTGAAGAGGTTGGAGTTCGAGGAGGCGTCTTTCTCAAGCTTTGAGGACATATCGAGGTTGTCGAGAAACCCGGAACTCATCTTGCTTCCCGAGTCGAGGACACAGCTTCATTTTGAAGATCAGTTTTCCTACAAGAGTGCAGGGGGGCCCCCGCGAAAGAGTCGGGTTGCAAAGATGTAACTCCAGGTAGTTACATCAAAACGCAATCAATCTTGGCTGCTTGTCTTTCACGCAAGCTCGGATCTATTACCGTCTCTGACGATCAGGCAGCCTGGCTCAACTTCTGCTCCTGACGATCAGGTCATCCGGCTTCACTCCTGCCTCTGACAATCAGGAAGACACGCCCCCAAGTTTCAATCCAAAAAGCAAGACACCTTGCCACTCTATTAAAAGCCAGTGCCCCTCTAACGGCACGAAAACACCCAGACGCCCTGCTATCTTAAGCCCAAGCCTTGTATGCATCAAAAACACGGTCGCCTTCCGGCCATTACTCCTCCTTGCGGTCCTCCTTGCGGTTCATGTGTCTGTCGACGCCCGGCTCCAGCCTCCAGATGCCATTACACAACAACCGCCCATCGGCCTCCTCCTCCCAGAAGTGCTCCGGGATGTCCATGAAGTAGGGACGGGGGTAGCCCGGCTTGTCGTCGCCGTTGGCGGGGGGCTTCTCGGGGTCGGTGGGCATGTCGATGATGCCTTCGCTGGTGAAGCAGCTGGAGGCGCGCATCCAGTCGTCGTCCTTTTTCAGCTGGTGGATGGCGAGAGGGTCCTTGCCGTAGATGGCGTGCCACATGGAGGTGACGTCGGTGCCCTTGCGGGCCCAGGCGGTGTTCTCGCCGGGACGGGTGTCTTTCCTGTCGTACTCGAATTTTTCTGTGGTGTTGAGGACGACGAAGTTGAGGGGTTGGTGGCCGAGCATGAGCAGCCAGGCCATGGTGACGTCTTCGCCTGCGATGATGTGGTGCTTGTCTTGGAGGGTGGGGAGAAGCTCGACGACGTCCCAGGTGACGGTGTAGATTGCGCCGTGGGGGAAGGATGTGCGGTGGTGGGCGTCGTAGTAGAACTGGCCGATGACGGTGTGGTTGACGTTTGCGCGGAGGGAGTGGTCTTTGGCACTGCCGTCGAGACGGGGGAGGAGCTTGCGATCGTAATAGGCGCGGGCGTTGACGAAGAGGTCCGTGTCCATCTTGGAGACGAAGGCGTACTTGACGGGACTGTGGTCGCGGAGCCAGCGGTAGAACTCGATGGTCTTGACGGTATTGGCAGTGAAGTCGTCTTCTTGAATCTTATCGAGCACGATCATGTCGCCAAAGGTGCGGTTCTCGGCGGCGACGATGGCGGTCCACCCGGGACCAGGGTTGGAGACGACGAAGCGCTGGTGCATGGGGACGCCCTTGAACATCTTCATCCAGGTGTAGCGGATCAGCATGCGACGCTGGACGTCCCAGGCGGCGCAGATGACGGCGCCGAGCCAGGGCTTCTGCTCGGGGTCGTGCGGCGGGGGGTTGTCCATGGGAGAGTTGGGGAAGGGCTTGAGGTCGTAGTTTGGCTTGCGGTCGAGGCCGTCGGAGGCGTAGGTGCCGTGGACGAGGGCGTCCATCCGGGGAGGGTCCCAGATGATGTGGCCGCCCTCGTCACGAAGGGGGTAGTCGGCGGGCGCGCCCGAGTGCCTGCCCGGCTTTCCGTCCTCAGACACGGGTTCAGGCGGCGGTGGTGGTGGGGGCGGGGGATGGTCTTCATGCTTCTTGCCGCCGGTGATGGTGGATATCGAGGGAATGTGACCGGTCTGGTGGCCGCCGATGAGGAGGAGGATGAGGAAGGTGACGGTGCCGAGAATGATCCAGAAGCGCATTGTGAGGCGCGAAGATCGAGGCGGGTAGCGGGCGGCGGTGGCCCATCCCGGGAGGGATTCGGGCAGCCACGAGCGACCGGCGAACATTGTGTTGTCGTCAAGGAGGACGATTTCTCGGTGGGAGCTGGTCGAGCAGCGTGGAAGGGATGTCGGGGAGACGTGGTGGTGGTGTTGAAGTCGACAGGAAGGAGGTTCAGGAGGGGCGGGTGGCCAGCAAATAACGGACGACCCGTCGGCGCATTTGGCAGCTGGACTGGGCTGGACTGGACCACAGCGGCGAACACTGGACACTGGACGAAGCAGGCGAAGCCAGGCGGCTCCAGGGCTGGATACGAAGTGTCGCCCGGATGGTTAGCGTAAGCCCAAAGGAGTCAAGACGGGTGGGACCAAGATTGCTTGTCTCTCCCGCCCGCCAACGATAACCACCCGAAACGCGGTAGCCTGGGGCGGGCATAAGGCTAGATCGACAACGAGATTTGTTTTTTTTCCATCCCTCAGCTGGGGCCTTCTGGGGCCCCCCTTTTATGTCCGCCGACCAATTCCCCGTAGCGGACGAGTTGCCCGATATGCCCGAGATTCAACGGCTTATTCTTCAGCAACCATTCGTACCTCGACTACCGTTCTTGCATCACCAGCCCGCGTCGTGGCGTAGTCGTTGATCATCCAGGTTGGCCGGAAATGCAAGGGCTGCTGGATGATGCACCGCCCCTGGACGCCACGCCCCCGCCTTGGTTCTTGGCCCAGGGACTTCTCGAGGTCAAGCTTTTCGGCACACCATCCACCCGCTTCACACCAATCCGGTCTCCTCCTTGGCTGCAGGCCTGGCCCCCTGTGCCACCCAATCCCGATGCGTCTCTCGAACAAACCAGCCAATCGCGACGCGTTCAATCCCCCTGGCAGCCTGGCCTCAGGGGTGCTGCTGGAGTTCCGGAGTTCGGCTGCGCGCGGACCGACACGCTGAGATTGGCAAGATTGGGGGCTCCAGCAACGCACGTGGGCCGTTATGCTCGTGTTCTTGCTGACGGGACGCCTGGGCCCTCGACTTCCCTTCCATCTCACGTCGTTAAATTTCGCATCACGCAAGTGGAGTCGGCCCTGCTGTCATTTCAAAGTTGTACTTACGCCCGGTGGCTTCGAGCACTTTAGGCGACCGCGCCGGGTCCGTGGTTCGCCTGGCAGACGAGTCTAGGCCGGCCTGGTTGTAGGTCCGCAAAGCTTCTGCCAAAGTCCCTTCACCAAAGTCCCTCAACTCTAGCCTGCAACCCCTAAAAAGGGGCTCGAGATGGAAGGCAGGCGCCACCTCGCCTCCAAGTCTCCAATGCACAAGCGCGCCGTACGACAGGCTCAGTCTTCAAGCAAGACATGGAGCCAGGCAATTCTGGGACCAAGACAAGCATGTCCCCCTCAACGCTGATAGCTGATATCAATCTCGGTGCGACAGACCAAGTCTGGCCTGTAACCCGGTCTTGCGCACCCCATGTTTCTTCTTCGGATAAGCCGTCTCTAAGCACTCTCCCTGTCTTCTCGACCCTGTGAAAACCCAGTGCCCTGGTAGCCAGGCCCGAGAACTGATGCTCCGGCGTCAAGCTCGGGAAACGATGAGGTTGGTTGGACCAGCAGGCGCCTGCAATCGCGCAGCGACCCAAAATCCTGACTCCTTTCAGGAAGCGCCCCTGACACATCACCAACCCGTGCCCACATGAGCCGCCCGCACGCTGCGTTGTGTAGCAATCGCATCGAAGAGCCCCTTGGATGGTCTTTGCATGGTAGGAGGAGAGGAATACGGACGGCGTCCGCTGGTTCTGTTTGTTCTTCCTTAGAACGTTCTAGTCTCTGCCGTTTTCTAGGTAGGTAGAGTCCTTCAGTCGAGCCGAGCACTGCTGCTCAATTCACCGTCGAGTTCAACAGGTAAGATGCCATCGCCAGCACCATCCATCCTTGAATGGTGATTTAACCATCAAGGAAACAAGCAGGTCGACAGATGATCCCGGCTTGCAGTTGCAGTTGAGTCTTCCGAGGGATAAGCGTGGTGCTTCGGTGTGCTTCGGTGTAGCTAACCCACGCCCAGGTGACGGCCAGACGACTCGGTGAGTCTCGGTGTATTCCCCCCTATCCTGGCGTTGCCTCGCGACACCAGCTCTGGCGACATTCGCAAATAATGGCGTCTCTCCCCTATCAAAGTTGAGTTTCCCGATCATGGTTTTTTTGGAGACGGATCTCCAGGCAGGCTGCGCCATCGCAAGCCATCTTTGTCATAACCAAACTCTGAATGGAGGTGTCACTGCCGGGTATTTAAAAGGCCCTCCTCGCCCACGGCCTTCCCTCGTCTCTCCCCTATAATTGAACGCGTGCGCTATGCTTTATTTCAAGAAAAACACGAACATTACATCCATTCAGCCATCCGCCATTGGCTATCCAGAGCTCGGAGCTCCTAGTTATACACGGCATTTTCTTCCTTCTTGCCTTGATAATCAGTTTCCCAGCTAGATTTGAACGAAACGGACAACTTCAAAATTCGAGAAATTGGGGACCTTTTTCTGGCTGTATCAAATAGCGCAAGTCGACCACCTCGGGTTGAATAGGCCATCCTCGAAGAGGCCCGGCCGAAGTCCAACCAACTTCGAATCAAATACGGCGGTGCATGTGCTGTATTCTGCTAAACTGACATTCGAGGCATTTTCATCTTCCGGAAATCGGAAGCCATCGCAACCCTGGTCACGCTCGGCAGCACCGGCATGTGTCTTGCAGGGGATATTCAACACTGCAACCTCCGCCCTATCCGGTATGAAGCACCATGCAGGGCAGCCCTGAAACACCACAGCAAGTCCTCTATGCAAGTTCGCATTTTTTCTACTCGAATCGAATACGACTTCAAAGTCTATTCAGCCTGTGTCTCAATGAGCAGCCTGAATGCAACCAGGCGTTGCCAGGCTTGATCCGTCAACGGCCGCCAGCCGAGTCATGGCCCCTGGAATACCACTCAACGGTTTTGGCAGCTCAGGCCCCCCACGAGGCCTTGGGTCGGGATTGACGAAAGTCGCATAGTAAGTCGCGAGTATCGCATGGTATCTTCAGTTCGTCACGCCAGCTTCAGGGGATTTATTTAGCGTACCTATCTACCTAGGGACTTGCTGCGTCGCGGGTCGGTTGATCTGCTCGTCGGTTGAACTGTTCGACGGTTGAACTGCTCGACGGTTGAACTGCTCGACGGTTGACCTGCTCGTCGGTTAACCTGCTGTCTCTGAAAAGATTCTTCTGGCTGTACAGGTACGCGCGGCTCAATACTAAACTACTCCTGGTCTAAGTACTGGGACAGTACTATGTGATACTCGCGACTTGCTATGCCATTTTCGTCAATCCCCTTCGGTCGCTTCCGGCATCCCGTCGACTCTTTTGGGGCCCCCGGCCACCTTCTGATGACCACCCCCTGACCTGGTGCTGTTCATCTCCCGCCTTGCGGAAGCTTGGTACCTCAGCATCCGCAGTTGTCTCACCAGCTCCCGCCAAACGCCCTCGTCAAGGCTTTCAATGCCAGGGTAACATCACCGCCAATGGTGAGAACTGCTTCGCCCGAACATTGCTTGCGCGAGTCAACTGGCAACACCACCATGACATCATACGCTATTCCTGAGCTTAATCGGCGATGCTCCCCTCTGAAACGACCAGGGTTTCTGAGCTGTCACTGGCAGCGGGCGGGTAGGGACGATTATGAGGTGATCACGAGATGGTATTCGAGAACGACAGACGACTCGAGTCCTCGTCTTGAAGTAAAGTATTGACAATGAATGGCTGGGTCCTCTCGCCGGAGAATGCCCTTTTCCAACGCCCGGCGCCCAATCGCTACGTAGACATTATGATTTGGTGGTTTTGTGTAATTTCATGGCCTTCCGTGGCCCCTACTGCGGCCGCAGGGCGCCCTTCTCGCAGGTGCTCCATTTTCCGTCGATGCGCTGGCGCAGGCTCTTGCCCCAGAAAGCAATGGGCACTGCCACGGCGCCGAGGACGAGAATGAGGATGACGAGGAGGATGCATGGCCCCATGATGTCGCCCTGCGCAGCCCAGCGCGTCAGGTTGATGCCGACGACGGAGGCGAGCATGTTGACGGCGGCTAGCTCGACGGCGAGTGAAGCTGCGGCCCAGGGAGGGAAGGCCTCGGTGACCCAGACGATGCCCGAGACGTAGCTGGTGAGGAAGCTAAAGTTGGCAAGGCCGAAGACGAAGTACTGGACCGATGGGGCCCACATGTTGGTGGTGGCGGCGGCATAGACGCCGAGAGATATGACAGCGGTAACGACTGGGAGGATGAAGCCGATCAAGTAGACCTCTGCGTGGCGGGTGCCCCCGGACCGGATGGTGAAGTAGCGAGTGGCCCAGGCGATGAGGGGACCGGCGGCGGGAATGGCGATGAGGGACGAGACACCGCCGCTGATGCCGACATAGGCACTCATCATGGACAGCTCGGCGCCCTCGAGGGTCTGCATGAGGTGGATGACCTGGGTGATGTTGAGGAAGATGACGCCACCGAGGATGACGCCGCCGAGCAGGCTGACCCAGAGGACGAGTGGGTTGCAGAGGCACAGGACCATCTGGAGGGCAACAGCGCGAGCGGCCTTCCAGTCGGTTCCGGGAGCGCGGGTGATCTTGAGGCGGTCCCAACGGATGGAGGCGTAGCGGCCGCTCTCTGCCGCTTCTCGCTGATGGGCGACATCGACAGGGTCAACGCTCTCCCAGTCCTCGTAGATCTTGACATGCTCGGACGAGCTCTGCACGAGGATACGGCCGTCGAGAGCGACGGGAGGACGGAGGAAAAAGGTCTCGGGGACAAAGAAGAAGACGAGAAGGAGAGAGGCGAAAGCAGGTGCCACCCAGACCACGTAGACGGGGCGCCAGCTGACGGTCACATCGGTGATGTACGGCAGGGGGGTGAGCAGGACGTTGACGGATCCCATGACGAAGCACCAAAGGATGGACACGGCGTAGGGGCGCTCATACACGAAGGTGGCATCCAAGGTGATGATGATGGACTGGGGGGTCAGTGTCCATTTGCAAGAGATGAGGGCGAAGGTGGCTCACAGTTCCACATGTCATGCCGATGGCCAAGCCTTGGGCACAGATGGAGAAGACAAGCCAGGCGTAGCCATAGGTGAAAGCAGCCGTGACAGTCGAGAACAGGGTGACGAGGCACGATGTCAAAAGCACAGGCCGACGTCCGACGGCCGTGGACATGGGAATGGCTACAAGATAGCCGATGCTGACAGTGATGGTGACGAGCGAGTTGATCGACGTAACGTTGCGCGTGCCGTTTCCCTACACATGTCAGCATCGCTCACTCCACTTCCATCGAAATACTTACATCATCGTTGAACTCGTGCTCAAAAGCGGTCATCAGGGCTGCCGGCAGCTTGACCTCGAAGAAAGTAATAGTGGTGCAGAGGGCGAGCGCGATAAAGGCGACGAGGCGCGTTGTCCAAGACCACGTCAAGGGATCGCGGTGAGACTGCGAGGGAATGGGGAGCTTGAGGATCTCGCCAGCCGCCGAGATGAGGAACACGCTGCCGGGGATCTCCCTGGCCAGCGGCGCCGGCGGCTCGGGCTTCTCCATGGGGCTGGGGGGCATCGAGGCCCAGATGTTGTCGTCGTCCATGCCCATTGTTGCGAATCGATGGAAATCCCGAGTGGACCAGCCGTTTGAAGTTCCGTGGATTGCTTGGTGGAGAGCCTGAGAGCCTGGTGGAGTCGATGGAAGTGCCGACAGGGCTGATGGGGATATAAACAAAATTTCCTGGCGGGCTCGGGGCGGGTTACGGACACCGGCCGACTCGGGAGATGATGTCGATCCCCTCCTTCATCGGTGGTCATCGACGGCGTCTCACAAACAAACTCTATCAGGGGTGCTTGGGCTCATTTTCTATCCTTGGCAGACGGCGACGGGGGTTCCAGAAACTTGGGATGGTCAAGAGGAGTGTGTGGAGGAGGGGCGAAGTGCCGGGTAGCGCCCTGGCTCGTCCCGCCAGCAGGGATGGAAACGAATTCGCCCCGTGCGCCCCCGCGGCCCGCTGGGCACGGGGACGAAGTGGTCCCGCGGGGATATCCAACGGAGGAACACCACCGCCGAGTCTGCCGCCGCTGAGTCAAGAGAGCTGTCCGTTGGGTTGGGGGTTGAGACGCCGTTCGTCAAGGTCGTCCACAAGGGGCTCCCATGCGCGACTCGCCCCCAAAGCAGGTCGCCCCCTGCGAAGACACCCGGCACAGGCTGAGGAGGTGCAGGTGCCTCGTATGGCTCGCTTGCTTCGGACGAGGTCAACCTCGGGGAGTTGGACCGAGTCGAGCTTTTCCCCTGCGGGCAGGTCGGTGATGGTGTCGTGTGAGTGAGAGCGAAAGGGGCGACAGCACCCAGGGCGCTGAAACACCCGTGTCCCCCGGCCGCAGGGGCGGCCTGGTGGCTCTGGATGGGGAAAAACTCCGAGGACAATAACAACACCTGACAGGAGGCCAATCGGGTCGCTACGGGCGGCACGCAGGGGGCTCCTCGCACGGGACCGTCCCATCTCCAAAGACCAAAAGTCCCCCAACCTCCTGTCCGAGTCAGCCACCCGCAGGGCTGGAGGACGTCGCGGGGGAAGCTGCTGCGGGCGGTAACGGCGCTCTGGGCGCCGGCTCATCCCCAGATGCTGAGCCTCAAGGTCGGGCGCTGGTTGCTGGGAAAAAGTTAAAAGCGCAAAGGAGCCATGATCTGCGAGCAAAGCCTCCGAGATGGCGTGTCCCTGGCTCATGCAGGGTCTTCGGGACCCCGGGGCCGGTGGGAGGACTGGTATCACCCCTGGGATAAATTGGTCAACGGGGGTTCGTCAGGTCTGTTCGGCGTCGCGGGGGGGTCGTAATGGATGGCGCGCTGTTCCTGGCCGTCTTCAGGTGTCTTCTGATGTGCCCCTGTCGTCCAGGCGCAGCGCGGAGAGGCCGGAAATTGCCGAGTTGCGCTCGGAGATCATCCTCAGGAGGGTGTCTCGGTTGGGAGGATTCATTGTGATGATAAGTTCCTCGAGGGTCCAGGTTTGCCGATATGCCACCTCGGAGACGGAGACGTAATCCTCTCTAGAAAGATTGACCTTGTCATCGAAGCTTTTTTGGAAAACCCATTTGGGCTTCTGCACCAGGTCTCCAATCACAAATGTGATCTGCATACAGGCGCGGTCGTGCGGCAGGAGGCCGAGGGTTGCATGTGCTTCGAAGCGGAACCTCCCTTGGTCCATCCGGAAGAGTCGTTCCAAAACACCCCCGAACTGTTCCACCATGACAGCTTGCTGATATGCGGAGTACATATCCCAAAGCTTTAAATCCTCAATGGGCATGGGAGTCTTGGCACACCACAAGGATGGATGCCAAAAGCAGGACTGCAGAAACCATGCCATCAGGTATTGCCCGAGGACTCCTACGGTCTCTGAATGGTACAGGAGTGCCCTCTTCAGATACTGGCCTGCTGCCATATGTGGGAAGCCAAGCTGCAGTGCGAAGCCTGGCAGAAGCTGGGAACTAAGATTGCCGCTGTCAGCGAGTAAGTCGAGGAGCCGGTATTGTATCCGGGTTGAGCGGCGTGGGGGATAGTTATCGCTGGGAGGTCCTTGCTGCAGCGGCAATGTCCGCAAGCTTCCAATTGAAGCAGCCCACATGAAAGTGACGAATACCCCATCATCTGCGATATCCCTGTCGTGGCTCAGTCTCCAGCAGGGGTAAGGATGGTCCCCATCTAACAAGGCGAGAAGGATGGATGGCATTGGCGGCATCTCGATGAGAAATTTCGGGCCCTCCTTCTGGAAGTCGGGAGCAGTTTCCGGCCAGTTTGTGACATGCCAGCAATTAGCTTCACACGAGATTCTTGCATGCCGGTCCATGACTTGCAGTCTGCTTGCATCGTATCGCCGTTGATAACAACGTTCCAGAGCAGAAAGGTATGTGAACGGAGGCTCCAAGTCCATACCCAAGTACGCGCGCCTCTGAAGAGTCCAAATCGTTAGATCGGGTAGGATTCTGAATGCCGAGAAAGATTGGCAGCTGGCCAAGTACATCTTGGAGAACGCGTCGATCCAATTGATGTTGGCAGTCCAATTTTGACCCTCGGCTTTCATCTCTCCCGTAGACAAGAACTCGGGGATTGACCGGTGAGAGAAGTCGATTCTATAGCTTCCTTTGACGAGGCTGCCTCGTTCATCGGTATGTGCCGGGCCAGCCTCCAGAAGGCCTCGACACCAAGCTCTCATCCGGCTTGCCGCATGTTCCAGGTTTTGCACTGCAAAATCCTGGTCATCGATTGGTTCCTTTGGATGTTCGATGGGAAATTCGGAATTCTCCACATAGTCGTTGATGAACGAGTGTTCCCATAGCGTGTAGGGAGCGTTGTGAGAGTGCGCGTTGAGGGCCATGAAGAACGTGCGGTGTGCCATGGGCCGGTCTTCGGGATGGATGAGCTCGCAAATAATGTAGCGGAACAAGTCCTCGAGGTCGACAGGCAAGTACTCCAGAAACTTGGACATATTGCTAATATCCTGGTTCTCGTGACGCCGACGAACCTCCTTGACCACGAGGGCCACCCAGAGGAATATGCCCTGGGCTTTGTCAATAATTTGGAGAGTGAAGTCAGTGTCGTCGGTCGTATTCTCTGCTGGGATAATGCCTAAGAGGCGGCTGGAGACGAACGCGTGCATGTCGGCCCTGGTGAGATCGTGAATCCGTATGCGCCTGTCGGCCCGGAAAGCGTTCATGAAGACATTGTCTTCGCGGCTGGAAACACAAATCTTAACCTGTCCCGCTCCGGAGTCTGACCATCTATTAAGCATATTGACCATGTCGGTGTGATCCATCTGCGGTTTCTCTTCGTATTCGTCGAGGCCGTCGATAAAGAAACAGAACCGTCGTCCAGTGACCGTGGCAGGAAAGGAGATTATCCTGGCCAGGGTCTCTTTGATTTCGCGGTCAGTCAAATTGACAGGGGTTTGTGCGAGCCAATTCTTCTTCGCCGAGGTCCAGATTTCGGGCAGCAACAGCGGTATCAGCGTCGGGTCTGAACGAAGCGAGTCGTGGAGCAGAGTCCGGAGCAGCCCAGGCAGCGATCTTTGCTCGGCGAGGCCAGCCTTCCAGAAGAAGAAGGAGGCAAAGACGAGTGTGTTGTTACCAGCCCAGGCTTGGAGAGATTTGCGGGTTCTTGAATGGTCGACAAGAAACTTCATGAGAGTCGATTTTCCGGATCCAAGCTTGCCAGAAATATGCAGAATGCCGTTCTGAGGCTGTGACAGCCAGTCATTGAACAGGTCTTTCGCTTCGGTTTTTGCCTCGTCGAGAAAGATTTGGGCGACACTGCTATCCGTCTGATTTGAACCTGCAGGTTCGAATGCTTCCTTGTCAGAATTCTCTGCATTGGAGTCCTCTGCATCAGAATCGTCGTCAAAGAACCACCGAAATGTCGATGCATGGGCGTCTTCGATTCCATCGTATCGACTGTGCATCGAAGAGAATGAAAGACCGGCCAGTATGCGGCTGGCGACAGCCGCATCGATCGTCTCGCTCTGAATCTGGACGGCGGATTGAATCTGAGCCAAGGCTTCGGGATTGAGAGGACTGTTTTCTTCCCGTTCGATCCGTTTCAGGCCTTGCTTCAGCTCTTCGACGGCTTGAACGAGTTTCCGAGATGTGTTGTCTTGCTGGCTGAGAAGCTGTTCGAGAGAGGCCTTCATATCTGTTCTGCAGGGAATCAGAAACGCTCAACAAATGGACATGGCACATACGTACCCTGTGAGGTAGTTCGCGTAGGTCAGATGCAGTTCAAACTGTTCGCGGCATGACTCAAGCCTCTTCTCCAGTCCGGAGACCTGATCATCCCTGAGCTTGAGCTTCGTCGCGGCCCAAAGACACTGCCGCTTCGACTTGGAGTTATTCGGGAGGATCGACTTGAAGAGTTCGGCTAGCTCCTGAGACAGGGCCTGACATTGACCCGCCAGCTCGCAGAGCTCCTCTTCATCCATGGTGAGGTCTCGCGTTGTCGGGACTCGCAAGCGGCGGGCCAGGAGGTGCATCTTGGCAGCGACATCGCGGGGGTTCTCCCATTCCGTGTCCGAGTTCGTCGCGCCGTAGATGTGGATTGCGCCTCGAACGACCTTGGCTCCGACATCGACGAAGGTGAGCACTGCTGACGACACGCCGATTGCCGTGGCGGGATCCATGGTGGTGGTTGAAGTGGTAGCGCGAGTCGAGGATGCGGACTAGGAGGGGAAGGTTGGTCAGATGAGGGGAAAATCAAAAGAGGATGTTCGAGGCCTCCGCTGGTTGAGTCGACATCAGGCTGCGTCGCGGCAGTGCAGGACGAATGAGGATTACAGCCAATCAACAGAGAACAACAAGAGGCCAGTGATATCGCGAGGAAATCGGGAGGTCCTCAATGTGACAGGTTGACGAAATGCTTGGCATGCGGGAATCTTGTCAGCATCCATGGATACCCGTGGTGATAGACATTGCCAACCTCATCGTGGAAACCAGCCAGCGAGAGATTCATATTACTCCCGCTGAACCTGGACATCTGCTTCTCCGTCAAGGGCATCTATGTTTCCCTATGCCAAGTCCTCTGATCCCGTGTCCTGTTTCTAGTCCCCGCCTCTCTGTCGTCGTTCGCCAATACTTTAACACCATCGTCGAGGGTCACGTCGAGGGTCCTTGTGTTATGGCTGAGATTCTCCGACTCACGAATGCAAGTTGGAGAATCCGCAATCTTCAGCGCGTGTCAAACCCCAAAGCCCCCGTCCAGGGATCAGGGGTACTGTGGCCCGCTGCCAGGACCATCCCCGGACGAACCCCTGGATCACGAACGATCGCCATCTCAGCGGCCAAGCACTGCCGAAATAGATACGAGTCCCCACTGAGATGAGGGTGCATTTAATGTCGCGCCGGGCCACTTCTTCAACTTCTCTCTTCGCCTCCATCACCTCAGTCAACGCCATGCCGTCGCTCCTCCCCGTGCTTCTGCTCGCCTCCCAGGCCGTCGCGCAGATTTGCGGCACGCCTGACCGCGGGGTGACGACCCTAGCTACACGAGCCAACACCAACACGACCCTGCCAGCCGTCATTGACGTTCCTGTCTATTTTCACGCCGTGGCAGCCGAAGAGAGCGATCTCCTGAGTGTATGAGCCACCTGACCAACTTTCCCTCCCACCCACTGACACCCCCTAGGAGGCCAAGCTTCAAGAGCAGTTCGACGTGCTTCAGACGGCCTTTGCCCAGTACGGCTTCAACATGTCGCTCGAGGGCACCAGCTTCACGGTCAATGCGACTTGGGCCAACGGCTTCATGAACCCCGCCAACGGCCTGGCCATGCGCACGGCCTTGCGCCGCGGCGGCTACAACGCTCTCAATATCTACTTCCAGTACATTGACCAGACCATCGGCCGGTGCGACTACCCCAAGCCCGGGGCCGTGCCCGGCTCCGAGGCTTTCATCCTCGACGGGTGCCAGGTCCACTCCGGCGCTGTGCCGGGCGGCACGCGGTTCGAGAACAACACCCTCGGTGCCTTTGCCGTGCACGAGGCCGGGCACTGGTTCGGGCTGCCGCATACCTTTCAAGGTGGGTGCAGCGGCGAGGGCGTCGGAGGTGTTCCGGTGCACTCAGGCCCGACGTACCAGTGCTCGCCGGGGCTTGTGCTCGACACATGTCCGGGGCAGCCGGGGGTCGACCCAATTTACAACTACATGAACTACAACTACGATCCCTGCATGAGCGAGTTCACTTCGGGACAGGTTCAGAAGATGAGGGACGACTGGGCGCAGTACAGGGAGGGACGTGTTGAGGAGTAGGTCTTTGGGTATCTGCCGCTGAGACGGAGGTATTATGCCCCCGTCCTACCAATCTAATAGCAACAACTAGTCTAAAGGAATATCCGTCGCATGAGCTCGTAAATCATGGATCCTGAAGGAAACCTGCACTCTGCCACCCTGCTTTGCCACCCCCTACACAGATTGCGAGCGCTCCTTGGACGAATGCTCGGTGCCGATGCAACGCGCACGCAGGAGGTTCAGGGTAAAGAGGCATGCGGTCAGAGGTAGCCAGTACAGGAAGACCTGGACGGTAAAGACCCATCTGGTGTTATACCAGTTCATCACGGTCATCTGGATGATGTACGTAAGGATGACCCAGAGGAAGGGAACCAGGAAGAGAACGGAAGCGGCAAGCAGATGCTTGGAAGCCGAGACGAGAATGGCGTTGTCTCGTGTCTTGAAGCGGAGGGCGATGCCGAGGCCGATCATCGTGATGCCGATCGCAGACAACATGGACTGGATGGTCAAGGAGATAATGCTGAGATACATGTCGCCGTAGGCGTTGCTTATCCCGTACCGATAGAAGCTGTCCACCCACAATCCGAACACGGCGAAGGTGAAGACGGAGAGGGTACCGGCGACGACGTAGGCGAGAATGCGGGCCCATCCCGAGTTGCGCACGGGAACGCCATTGTTGCGCAGGGCGGCGAGCCAGTGGGCCGCGTCGGCGAGGGAGAGGAAGAGAGCGACGACGCCGTGGCTTTGCAACACGGTTCCGACCCGGGAGGCCAGTCTGAGTTCAGAGCCATAGTAGCTGGCGAGTTGGACACAGGTGAGTATCATTTCGAAGAGGGCGCCGCTGGAGGGTTCTGGTCAGCTGGGGATGTTTGATGGGCCGGCCTGGGATTCGGGGATACTCACATCATGATCAGGGGGACCGCGATCTTGGTCCACAGGACCCAACGCCTGGCGGCGGCAGCATCTTTCCCGGCTGGTTTGAAGGCGCGATAGCAGAGGTAGAAAAGGAACGGGAGGGCGAGGACGGGGGCGGCAAGGTAAGGGATGTAGGCTTCGGTGCGGGATGACATGTTGGTGGCACTGGGATTGGTGTTGATGTGATGTTGTGGTTGATTTTGGTGAGTGGATGAATTGATAGTGATGCTAGATCACGACCATTTATTGATATATGAAGTCGTGAAGCTTGAACTCAATGTCGTCCAACAGATGACAACCCTCGGGCAACGACCGCAGCGGGCAGTGCAGCATACCCGCCTTGTTGCCCTGCTGCGCCTCTTCCAGGTGCTCGGGCGCCCAATCCTGGGGTCGGGTGCGCAACGACAGGGGTTTTTCGCCCGGCTCGTACTGTGACTCCAAGTCGCCAAGGGACGTGACATGACGCAAATTAGGCCTGGGCACGCGCTTGTCTGGGCGAGTCTGATCGGTCCCAGGGTTCAGCACTGCCTATTGACGTCGAATTTGTCCAGTTGAGGAAGATCAGGTCATTTTTCTGGATGGCTTGTCTCGGTCGCACAGCCTAGGGATCACTGGGGTTCGGGACATGGATCTGATAAGGTGCTGAGCCAAGACGCCCGGGCGATGAGTCCCGCAGGCTGGTTGCAAAGCTTGGCCTTACGGGGCGCCCCCGCGGAGTGAGTTGTCTTGGAATGTGGGAGACGATTTGAAGAAACTTCCCCGCTCGCCTTCCAATAGCACGAGTGCCGGGCGGCTTTAGACCATGTCTTCCAGCACATGAGTCTGGGCATGTGGGCGATTTGGGTCGGGCCACGGGGGTGGGCGCGGGGGGCAACAGGATTCTTGGGGATGTGGTTCGGAGGCCTCTCTGATCTCGGCAAGCGAGACCTATCATTGTTCGAGATTAAGCTCGGATGCTGTCATCTTGTCAAGAGTCATCAATTGGCCGAAACGTCGGACATCAATCATCAACTGTTCTCTTACCCCTTTAGGCTGTTGCTTGAGTACACCAGATGGCAAAGGCAGGCAGGCATCGTTTGACATGCAAACGTTTATTGGTCTGGCTTTGGTGGTGAAAAGTCTTGCTGGTGAAAAGTGAATGGGGCAACTTCTAGGTTCTAGGTTTGCGACTTTGCAACAAACTTCAAGACGTCAGCATATTTTTGCTTGGAGGAAGGAACTGATGCAAGTACCGGAGCCAGGCAGCCACCTATAAATTGCAATACCTACCTGGTATTCAACTCCATCAACCTCATATCTCCACCTACGTAGGTGTTTCCATCTTCACATCACCCAACTGGAGAGCCCCGGCGAACTCCGCAGCCATGGCCGAAATCACTCGCCAGGAGATCGAGGATCTCCCCACCCCTTCTTCTCACGCGCCCTCCATCACTAATGTGAAGCACCTGTCTTCCTACAACTGGATCGAGGCACCTACTCCGACCATCGCCGTTCCCGGCAGCCCAGCTCTGTGGTCACCTCCGTCCGCACCTCGACAGCTACAGAAAGACTCCGGCTTCCTTTACATTGGCCAGAACGCAGCTCGCCATCCCGATAGCCCTCTCGAGCCGCTGTTCCGTGCTCTGCACATCACCAACCCCTCGTTCAATCTCAAGACCATCGATGTCGTGACCGACCGGAACAACATACGCAAACTCCTCTCCTTCGTCAGCCCGGGCACGAATATCCATGGCACTGACCCCTTCACCATCACCATCGAGTTTGTCAAGGACACCGCCATCTTCTGCCGCGATGAGACCAAGA
Source organism: Plectosphaerella cucumerina (assembly GCA_020746995.1). Lineage (NCBI taxonomy): Eukaryota > Fungi > Ascomycota > Sordariomycetes > Glomerellales > Plectosphaerellaceae > Plectosphaerella > Plectosphaerella cucumerina. The sequence continues at coordinate 4,801,298 of JAGPXD010000004.1, read as the reverse complement.
CCTACGAGATCATCGGACCGAACGAGTTCAGGGGTTTCGGGCACAACTTCGAGAAGGTCTACACCAAGGACCAGCTCAACGGAAGCACTGGTCACCACCGAATCATCACCTATCGCTTCGGCGGTCTGAACTTCATCGTCCGCCACGAGACCGACGGATATCTGGCCAAGCCGACTCAGTCCTACAACAAGTCGGGAGGCGACATTCTGTCCGACGCTTTGCAGTCTCTGTCCCTGACTCGAACCCCCGCCAAGCCGGTTGCCGGATCCAAGCTGTCCATCCGCAGAGAAGGCGAGACGGTTCCTCTCGGTTCCACTCTCGAGATCAAGACCAGGGTCGCCCACAGACTCCTCAACATCCAGGACGTTGCGCCCCAGCTCTGGCTCTCTCAGACCCCCAATCTTGTGCGGGCCTACCACAACCGGGGTCTGTTTCCAGTGCCAGCCGTCGAAGACGTTGCGGAGGACATTGACTTCTGGGAGGAGAGAAACAACAGGGATCTGGCGAAACTGGCTGCGCTGGTCCACAGGATCCTCAGCCTGGCGAAGAAGATTGGCGGATCTGTTGTCGTCAAGTATGACGGCTTTGGAGACAAGCTTCAGCTTTCGAAGATCTCTCGGAAGAAGATGCTGCCTGAAGACATCTACTCTCTCTGGGATGATGCCAAGGTGAGTCAAAACCCCGACTTTGAGAGCTTTACTGATACTGTCGACAAGGTGACGCCTGCGAAGACCTTTCCGGGTACCGAGAAGGAGGTGAAGAAGAAGTAGCTTGGACTTTGGAGTAGTCTTTCTGATGAGAATTGCTGGGACAGGGAGAGCTGGCGGTTTTGTCTGGACGGCCAGCGGCCCGATGGTAGGGGTAGTGTTGGTCGCAGCAAGCAAAAGGCAAAAAAAGAACCGTTGATGAGGACGAGACTTGAACTCGCGCGGGTTGCCCCACCAGGAATGCCGTTAAGGTGACCTTAACCTGGCGCCATAACCAACTCGGCCACCTCACCTGTGATGACAAATGAGCAACTCAGCAATCTGATACCTCTATATTTTCAGCACCTCCTCGACCATACCGATACTACAACATCCCTGACGCCTACCTACTGTACAGAACGCCGCCTTGGTTTACAATAACACACGTGGAAAGCCTAGAAAACTCAAACTATCCTACTTCCTCCCCCTTGAGGCCTTGCTTTCCGTGCTGAAGCCGCTCAGAACCTTCTGGCGCTCAGCTGTTTCCTCCGAGGTCGCCCGGGGCTTCCGCTTCCGCACGTAGGTGTACACGTACACGGCGGCGGTCAGAAGTGTGAGACCCAGCCAGAGGAGGGCAAAGACCCAGAAGTCACGGGCAATGGCGATGCGGCGGGTGGTCTCGTTGAAGGAGAAATAGTTGCTCCCGAAGATGGACTGGCAATCGTCAGCGGTGTACATGGGGGACAAACCAGAAACTTACCCCGACGAAGCTACCTGGAAGATAGATGGCCGAGATGATAGTGATGATTTTCACGATTGCGCTGTCGTCGACTGTGTTCTCGGTCAGGTCCTTGAGCTTGAGGGTTACCTCGCCCGTGTTCTTGATGTGTGTCTCCATCTCGCGGGTAAGCGCCTGCAGCTCCTGCCGATTGCGCATGGAGAGCATGTAGGAGGCCTGAGAGAGTCAGATCATGTTCACTCAAACACGGGGAAAGAACCCACCAGCTCGACCGTGTTGTTGATGCGTTGGCGCAACACGCCAGAGCTCTCAATGTAGCCATGCAAAATTGTCTCCATTGACTGCAACTCGGACGCTTGCACGTCGGGCAATCGACCGCTTCGTAGAATGCAGCTTGTGACACCGAGATTGCTTCGGCAGCAGGCGGTGGCGAAGAGGGCCAGGTCGTTTGTGTTGCGGAGGTTGCGGACGCTCTGATAAGACTCGGAGACGTCATGGCTCGCGCGGTTGCGAAGATGAGGGACCATGGCTTTGTTTTGCTAAGAGGATAGTATTAGATCAAGGTCAGGCATTGAACATCATGGGCTGAAGACGAACCTCTGCAGAGAACCGGTCGCCCAGGTGACGGAGGTACGTTCGCCAATTGTCGACGTAGCTGGTCAGCACAAAGTGGTGCATCATGGCGGGATTGGAGAAGATTCCCCTGCGAAATGCAGTCATTGTCTCGTCCTCCCCATCTATGTCATCCATCAGGTCGTCGAGTGTCACGGGCACCTCGCTATTTGGCTGGCTGTGCAGCAGGAGGAAGAGGTCGAGGCCAGGGGTGTGCTGGTGGTAGACGCCTGTGTGGCGGAACGACCAGTTGTCAAGACCTTTTCGGCCGTTGTTCTCGACATAGTTGAGTTTGTAGAGAAGGGTGTCTATCATGTTAGTTCATGCAATAGCAGAACACTCTGACGAACTCACACGCATCGTCGCCCAGTGGAACAAACGTGCTGTTGGCGCTGATAGCCTCGGACTGATGCGGTTCTCCGCCGAAAGAGAGCAGGACCCTCAGAAAGTCGGTTCGCACGTTGTAGTGATCAAGTAGCCGCGCGGCCATGGGCGAGGTTATCCGCAGAGGCATGATGGTTCTTGTCGACGAGATGGAGCTGCCAAGGTCAACGGACGCTGAAGTAGAGTCGGCGCAACGGACATGATTCGCACGCCTGCGCTGGGCGAGGCTTCAAGGACTCGGTCGAGGTCATTGTCAGTCTCGACAACGTCTGTCTGGACAGAGTCTGAGTTGTTAACCAGTAGCCAAATGTGATCCCATTCCTGGGTGGACGTACTTCTGTCAATGTCCAGCACGTGGAAGATGGCCTTCTCCGGCGCCAATGCCGTCTCTGCCAAGTCGTCCAACTGGCTGCGCAGGGCTGCGGGGGGCGCGAGCCCAGCCTGCTGACGCGCAAAGTACTGGTCCCAGCTCATGCTCAAGGGCGGACGAGGAGCTTCGGTGGTCGACTGAGGACCAGCTTGCTGGAAGGGGCGGTCATAAACCAGGACCGAGGATGGATCGATGGGGTGGAGGAACGCCTTGCGGTTGCCTCGTGATATGCCCGAGCCGGAGTCCGTGGCGCGAGTCCGGAGCCTGATCGACTGGCTCTCGGGGGGCACTCAAGATGGACGCGAGGATGCGCAAAGCTCAGCAACATAAATCAGGCTCTGTTCCAAAGTTGACAAACAACACGGCAGAGAAAGATAAAGAGCATGAGTGAAAATAGCAAACGGGAAGAGAAAATGCCAGTTCGTTGGCGTGCCAAGGGAGCCGGTGAAGACATGCATCTCCGGTGTGGTTACACAACCTCCCGACACGGCAACACAACACTGCCCCCTATCCGACGGAGGCAGCCACCCCGTACCAGCGGTCTCGTCACGCGACCGGACACGCTGCCACCCTCTCCGACGCGCCCAATAAAACCCCAATCTCCCACCCGTGTGGCTGCCGTCGCTGACGCCTGGCACCATGTTCGACTCATCTCCGACTTGAGCCCCCCTTCCGACCAGCTCTCCGATGCTCCCTCCTTGCGGCCGCCTGAGCCGCAGCTCGCCGGTCGGCGATAGTGTTGGCAATGAAACTAGACGCAATGTCAGCGGTTATTGCCTCGTGGGCTGGAGTCTAGCATGCCTCAGCTGGCTCTGCGAAATTGTCAGCTTCCAGGTCATGGCCCAGGAGATGGCAGACTTACATCGTCGAGTTGGTCTGGGCAGTCGAAAAACCACCGGTCGTTCTCGTGCTGCGAATGATTAGATGGGACTGAATACTCACTCGAATTTGATATGTACTCACCGCGATGCAAAAATCAATGTCGTACCCATACATCTCCTGGAGGTAAGCCAGCAGGTCCTCGCCGTAGGTGATGTATCGTGTGAGACTTTGGGGAAATATGTTGCGCACTAGTTCCATGGCTGGGCGAGGCGCGAATCCGCGATGCCGTCGCCGTCGCCGTAGGCCATTCGATGAGCGAGGCGGGATGGTCTTGTAAGTTGTAAGGAAGAGGGCCTCACCGCGGACTATATCACGAGGCTCGCGTGGTGGCTTTTGTAGGAGGGCCCTTTTGTAATAGGCCCTGGGCTTGTACCACCGAGATTGGGAGGAGGCAGCAGTGAGATTCAAGTCGGTGAGGGCAGAGGCAATGCATGAGGCGTGGATGGCCCCCAGCTGCCGGAGCGCCCCCCCTCGAGGGAGGGAGGCGGGGTCCTTGGAATGGAGAGAGCCTGATACTTCAGCTTTCGTCTTCGGGGGGGGCATCGAGGGCAACTGCGTCCTGAACATTGCTGTCTCTGAAGATTCGATATTCCCAGATGGAGCAATCCGGGCTTGGTACGGTCGCACCCTGGTGCCAGTCCGCCATAACCTTGCGCGAATCTTTAATTACACAAGGTACGCAGTAGAATATCTACCCGTTTAAGTACCTCACTTCACCCCCTAAAAATACAGTACACTCACCCCCTAAAAATACAGCACACTCACCCCCTGAAAATACAGCACACTCACCCCCTAAAAATATAGGGGACTTACCCCCTAAAAATATAGGGGACTTACCCCCTAAAAATATAGGGGACTTACCCACTAAAAATATAGCACCTCACCTACTGAAAATACAGCACCTCACCCACTAAAAATACAGTACCTCACCCACTGAAAATACAGCACCTTACCCACTGAAAATACAGCACCTCACCCAATGAAAATACAGTACCTTACCTACTAAAAATACAGCACCTCACCCACTGAAAATACAGCACCTCACCCACTAAAAATACAGCACCTTACCTACCCGCGCGGAACGCGGTACATCCCCTCGCTGGCTGACTCATAGCTTCGACAGGGTCAGCTGGTAAAAGTGGAGTTATGGCGGACTGGCGCCAACGGTCGACCATAGGCTTGGCTACGCGGAGCAGATGACCGCCCGGGACCGCCAGCTCCTACATGTGTACGACGGTCTTCCTGAGCTGCGCATCCAGGCAATCCCTGATCGACATTTCTTCCTCGCCTCGGACATTCGCGCCCTTTGGGGCCACCGAGATCGCCTCCGCGATGTTCTCCCCGACCTCTCTCCCTCCTACCTCGAAGTCATATGGACCAAATCCCTTCTTTTCATCACCTTTCTCGCATATATCGACGTTCCGATAAGCTTCTATGTACGGCTCTCAGGGCTGCTCTTCGATGGGAACACGCAGTGCTACCAAGACGTCGGCATGCCGTACTCCGGGAACCAGCTCGCCGCGCTGGGCCTGTCGCGAGCCAAGTTCTCCCGATGGGAGGAACAGTATCTTTTCACGCCGGCGATGCTTGTGATCAATTCGCCGACGCGATGGGCGCAGAAGATTCCTGATGAGCGGACAAGGCTGCCTTTTGTCGAGTGTGACCCAGGGGAAGAGCACGGGGGGTACGGGGATGTCAAGGTATCGCCGGCCAAACTACAACAGTAGTGAATCTATGCTGAACTCTTAGTTCTTCAAAATAGCTCCAGAATACGTTGTCGACGAAGATCCCAGTTCGGGGTCCGTGGTGCCGGTATGTCGTTCCTGTCTTCGCCTCTCGCCCCTATTCCGACCCACAATAGGGGCTGACCACATCCTCACCGCAGGAGCACCACCGTCAACCTGTCGTCGTCGCCGTCAAATCTTTCACCGACAGCCCTGGGCGCGCTGACGGTCTCGAGAACGGCCGCGCAGAGGCGGCAAACATGCGCCTTCTCAAGCAGGGCCAGGCCTCCAACCACAGCATCTCCCTGGCGAGCGCCGTCATCGAACTTGGCGACGCTCCGCGACTGCTCATCTTCTACCCTCGTGCCGAGCTGGGAGATCTCGGACAGTTTCTTAGTGGCGGCAGGCGTCATGATGGAACCGGCTCGATGCTGTACAATTTTGACGAGCGGTTCCCTCACGCTGCACATGGTTGGGGCCCTCAGCCTGACCTGGCGCGTGCTCTGCTCCAGCAATGCGTTAAACTGGCAGGAGCCCTTCGCTTCCTCCACGAAGGCTTTGCCGCTCCTACGTCTGGGCGCTGGGTAAGGTGTACTCACATGGACCTGAAGCCCGATAACATCATCATCTTTGGCGGGGATGGCGCCGTGGGGCGCTGGAAGCTGTGTGACTTTGGGATATCGGTTCTCAAGGAGGAGGACGACGAGTATGATGGGAAAGAGGATAAGCTTCGAAGACGACTGACTCTGAACACAAGGGCTAGGCGTGGAATAGGACAATATCAGGCCCCCGAGGTGCCTGAGCAATGGGACCCTCATGCCAAGGGCGAAACTGGACACGGAGTTGGGCGGTCGAGCGATGTTTGGTCATTCGGGTGCATCTTTGCCGAGGTCCTGGCATTTGCACTCGGGGGGCCAGAGAGCGTGGAGGAGTTTGTTGCGGCAAGGCGGCAACGGTTCAAGGGGATTGATGATGCCAACTTTCACTCTCCCGCGGGAAACACATCCAGCCCGACGACAGGGAGCCAGACCACGAGGAGTCGTACAACAGGGAGCCACGCAACTGGAAGTCACACCACAGGAAGCAGTCGGACTCTGAGCATCTGGGCCAGTGAAAGCCGAACGCTTGGCAGTCGAAGCACAGCGGCCAGCAGCCACGTGTCTCGTCACAGCCAGGGCAAGTCGCGGACCATGTCCGTGGTGAGACCTCAGGTGCTTGAGTGGCTGAGCAAGAAGTGTGGGAGGCAAGAGGCCAAAGAAGACACCAGGGATGGATCTCATCGAGTTTCTCCCCCCGTCTGGTCTTCTTGTTGGGCCGGACATGTCCGCAAGATTCTCCAGGTCAACCCCAGCGAGCGGCCAGACGCTGGCACCCTCCAAGGATATGTGTACCATATCTGGGATGATGCCCTCAAATGTCCTCAGAAGCCGACTCCCATCTGCGAGGAGTTCCACTACGAGGCAGAGCCTCAGAAGCCCGAGGAGTCGGAACCGCGACCGCAGCAAACCCCTGAGCCCCAAACCTCCCAACCTATTCCCTCTGCCCTTCTTACCCCTGCTACCCCTGCCCTCAGTCAAGCGCCTCCCATCTCCTTCCAAGTCCCTGTCAGCTCAAACCCACTCTTCACTGGCCGAAGCTCTTTCATCTCCAAGATGAAAGGCTTCTTCGGTGCCTCCAACCCCGTCCAGCAACGCCTCGTCCTCACCGGCCTCGGCGGCGTGGGAAAGACCCAGATCGCCACCGCCTACGCCTACAAAGCCTATCGAGCCCTGCGCTACAAGACGGTGCTCTGGGTCTTTGCAATCAACGAACAGGAGCTGATCAAGTCTTTTACCCAGCTTGCCAAGACCCTCGGCTTGTACCCTCGCCCGCCAAACTTCAACTCGAGCCCAGACTATGACCCTAGCCTTCCCCCCATGGCCCTCGCTCTTCTTCAGTGGCTGTCCCAGGCCGATCAACTTCCGTGGTTGCTTGTATTCGACAACGTCGACGATCTTGACAACTTCGATGTGTCACGCTTCTTCCCCCGTGTTTTTTGGGGCGACATCCTCATCACCAGCCGCCGTCGCGAGGCTTGGAGGCTAGGCCACGCCATCGAAGTCGGCGCCATGGACGAGAACGAAGCAATTCAACTGCTCACTCGGTGCTCTAAAGTCTCTGCCGGCTCCGACAACTCAGACGCCCGTGCAGTAGCCAAAACCTTGGGCTGTCTCCCTTTGGCCCTCGATCAGGCCGGCACCTACGTCTGTGAACAAGGCATCAGCTTTGCCGACTACATCAACTTTTACGAGAAGAGCCATGCCAAGCTCCTCCGCCACAAACCACCTCGCGCCGTCTGGTCATACGAGGTCACAGTCTTTACTACTTGGGAAATGTCCCTCGCCGCCGTGGCAAAAGCCAACCCCTTGGCCGCGCGACTCCTCGACCTGGCAGCCTTCTTCCACGCTGACGGCGCGCCCCTTGCCCTCATGTGTAACCTCGCCCAGTCTCCTGGGAAGCACTCGTTTCTTCATGACTTTGTCGACTTCATCAACAGTCAGTCTGATTACGATCAGCCCGCGGGTCCGGTGCCACCAGAGTTCCTCGTGCCCGAGCTTAGTGTCACAGAGGCTGCGGGTCGCCTGGTTTCCTACTCCCTCGCGATCAACCAAACCATAGCTACACACCCGCTGGTGCATTACTGGCTACGTGAGAGGCAGTCTCCAGAGCAGCGACTGATGAACGGTCGTGCAGCCATCTGCCTTACCTTGCGGGCCATCGTCAATGCCTACGACGCTTCCCGCTTCGAAGAAGCCGAGAAGATCTACCCCTACCTCTTCATCTGTCTCGACAATCTTCACTCCATGCCGGAATTGCTCACAGATACAGAGCTGCACATGGTTGGCGCCTGCATCATCGGAATTGATGCTTGGATGCCCGTATCTTTCGACCACGGCACACTGCATCGCGCAGATCGCTTTTACGAACTTGCTGCTGCTCGTCGACAAGGGGCCTCATGGCGCATATCCGACGGTCTGCTGGCTCTGCGGCGGGCCATCCGTCTGAAGAGCATGGGTCTCCTTCGACAGTGCTCCGAACACTGCGACAGGTTCCTCGCGGCATTTGAGCAGCGCACAAGACTGGACAAGATTCTTGCTGCATCTTTGGCCCGAACATCTGCGCCCTGTTCTTTTCGCGAAGGCGACTACGATGATGCTGAGCGCGTCTATGAGTACGTCGACGACTCGCTTGATGCGTCAGGCGCCATGCTGGCTAGGAAGCAGCTCGTCCTCGGTGCCATCAAGATTGACCGTGGCCTTCTAGACGCTGCTGTCGCCGTGCTGGAGGAATGTGTTTCCCCCCTTCGATGTGGAATTGGAAGGGAACACTTCCTGCTGCGCGTTTGGCATCAGCTCATGGCCAGTGCCTACCAGGCTCAGGGGCGGCCTGTCGAAGCGGAACAGACTGTCATGGCGGAGCTGGCGGGTCGCAGGGAGTTGCTGGAGCGAGGAAAGATTGAGTTCAGCTTTAGTGACTATGAGCTGGCCGAGGTTTACGCCCAAACTCTTCGTGCGCAAAGACGATTTGCTGAGGGGCAGACCTGGCTTGAGGACTTGCTGGGTAAGACGGCGTCCGAGAAGCCGCGGCCAGCACGCAGCTTGGCAGAGCTGTCGCTGCTGCTGGTGCAACTAGACGAGGCTACGAGTAAAGGGGGAAGCGGCGTTGATGAGCTGATGGCCCAAGCGGAGGTGAAGTATGCCGAGGCGGCAGCAGTCTACGAGCAGGAGTGGAATAGGGGGATGTGGTGAGTCAAGAGTCCAGAATCGACCGACTAGAACCCAGCTAACTGTTCAGGTCCTTCAAGCACTTTCGGCGGACTATGAATGAGTTCAAGGGGCGGTCGGAAACCAGGGGATAGGTAGCTCAGCTTCAGCATATCATCGATCTGAGGAATAGGTAGCTCAGCATGGCATCAACGGCATTGACTTGAGATATGGCTCGACTCTGCGCCATCTCTTTAATACTGTCCCTTCACCTGTAGCATCATCAACATTCGATCTAAGCGTCAGTCACGTCCGCGACACGCTGCACGTCCAGCGTCTTTCCACCATGGGCCGCCACGGCCTCGATGACCTTGTGCACTGCCTCAACCTCCCCAGCTTCCATGCCAACACGGAGGCAGGCACGCAGATGCCAATAAGTCGGTCCCTGGAGATTCTGCGTCATGATAGCAGGGAGAACCACAAGCTCCGTCTCCTGCATGCTCAGAATGCGATGGTCCGAGAGGAACAGGCCGTATGACACGTTGACCGAGATCCAAGCTACACGCCATTAGTTAGAGCTTACAATTACGGGTGGAATACCCACGAATGTCCCGATGCGCCTGCAGCGTCTTGACATGGCCTCCTTTCTCGCTTTTGTACAGCACCTTCAGCACTGCAGCAGCGCGTTCGGACGTTTCGGGCCCAATCTGCCAATCCTCGCGCGAGCACGACAGGTCGCGATCCTCAGGTCGCTCGACGTCGGACACGGCGGTGACGGCCTCGATGACGACGGGGATGCCATTGATGATGATACACTTGACCATTGCCTCGCGCAGGCGGCGCACGAGAGCTTGGCGTTGCTCGGGGGTCTGGTACTGGGGCTGGGATGTGAGGTGCGTGTAGAGGCGACCTGCGAGCTTTTGCTGGCCGCTGCCGATGAGCGACGCGATCTGAAAGGTCAGCAGGGAGAGATGCAGCTGGGGCTGGTTGAGCTTACCACGGTCAAGTACCAGCCATGCTCGCGGAATCGCGAGGGGAACTCGGCCTCGGCTTTCTCGAAAAGAGCCGTCAAAGACGCGTCTTTGGTATCGGTGCTATCGCCCATTACTGCGGTTGAGGTGAAGTGTCGGCGGGAATGAGGGAGTAGAGATCTGGAATGGACGGTCGCGGCTGAAATAGGGGGCGTCGCTGGAGGGGAAATAGGGGGGAGCACCAGCTGCTTTCGGGCGGTGCTGCAGCGAGATCGGAGAAACCACAGCGCTGTATTGCCCGACCGGACAACGGCAGGCGGTGGCATCGCAGCTTTACAGAAGTTTGGGGCAGTGTTGCCGGAGTTGTTTTGTTTGTTCGAGGGCGGATGAATGGGCGGCCTGTTGTTTTTGGGCAGTCACTTTTCTGTACCACTCGAGCCTTGGAGCCTGATTGCAGTAACCTCAAGGACGGGGTATCAAAGCCCGAGTGAATCAGACGGATAGCGACCTACTTCGGGTGCGGGATGTTGCCCGGCCTCGGGAGACGGCTCACTGTCGTGCTGGCACATTGCGGCCGCTATGCCACCTCACCGGTCGTCAGGGGGGAAACACGGGGCGGCATTCTGCATGCAGAATGAGACTGTTGTGGCTGCCACACCTGGGCTTCCATGGATGGTGCGTGGTTATCAGGCTGCCTCGGCATTGGTTAAGGGACGCGGGTGAGATAGACGAGATCAGGCTGTCAGAGATGATGGTGGTCACCCGGTGAGGGGTCGATGGCACCTGCACATGCATTAACGACGATTATGTGACGGCATTGTTGAATTGGCGACATGAATACCGAGATCAAGGCAGCCTGGTCTAGAAAGCAATGTGGTATAATCTAGACGGAGGGGTTGAGACGGCCAAGCCTGAGATAAGTACCCTGACTGTTGCACAAGACCGGCCGTGGGCAGGGGCTGTCTCTGTACAACTTGAGAGGTGAATGGATGGTCAGGGCGTCTAGAGCGTGGTTGATGCCAGATTGAGTTCGTCAAATAGGCCTCGGTATATTGTCTAGACAACATACTTCGACCTTACTCATAAGTGTCGCCTCTTGGCTATTTCTTCGACTTCTTCGCCGCCTCCCTCTCCTCCCACTTGATTTTCCGAGCCTTCTCAAGCGTCCCATGCGGGTCCATGTACTGCCCCTTCGGAGTCGCCTCGACGGCCAGCTTCTTCAGCACCTCCGCCGCTTCCTCTCTCTGGAGATACATCGCAGTGTCGAGGGGATTTCGGCCCCAGCCATCCTCCTGGATCGTGGCACCCTGCCCGATGAGCCACTCGATCGTCTCGGGGGACCCGTTGAGCACCGCTGCGTGAAGGAGCGTCGCCTGCGGGGTGTAGTAGCACCATTCGTCGGCCATCTCCCTGCCATTAAACAGGGGCATCTTCGTGAGGAGGTAGTGCATGTGCTCCCCAGGGTCCATCCAGTTGATATCCCGGATGCCGCAGTCGAATAGAGTCTGGAACACTTCGCTCACCGAGGGGCTTGTGGAGGCATGCCGCTCGGCCGCGTATCGAAGGAGGTCGTGCTCTTGCTTGGGGCCCGCTGGAGGGTGGTGTTGCAGGAGGTGCCGGATCATTCCGCAGGAACCTTCGCGAATGGCAGTCTCGATGACCTCCTGGTCCACGGGGACACCCTTAGCCAGAAGCGTGTCTGCAAAGGCAACACCGTCGGCGGGCGGGCGGCAGGCGGTGGCCCAGTGCATCATCATTGGGTGCACGTCCGCCCAGCCAACCTCGAGCAGCACGGTCCAGACATCGCAGGCACTGTCGACTGGGAGACAGGGGTGATGGACTTTGGGAGTGCCAAAGATATGCCTCGGGGTGCTAAATACATCGCGGGCCTGCGGCGGTGGGCTCTCGAGGGCAAGGATGAGCGACTTGGCGAGGGCCTTGTTGCGGTTCACCATCGAGAAGACGACAAGGAGTTGCACCGCAAGCGGGTTCTCGAGGACTGCGCTTGAATCTTCTAACTCTGCAAGAGAAGCCCGCGTCGTCACATCAGGGTTGGTGCTGGCAACGAGCATCCGTCTCATGAGGTCTGAGGCGTCAGCACCTTGAGCATCAACGACCAAATCCCGGGGGACTCACCAGGCGCAATGCTCCATTCTGGGTCCCACATGCACAGCCTGGCGGCCTTGACCACCATGCCGTCGTCCGCCGATACGGTTCCCTTCTTGTCATCGCTGTGCCGAAGGCCGGAGAGGTGCCGCACGATAAGGTCGGCGTAGTCCAGAGCCGAGAGGGTGCCTTTCCTGTGCGCCCGACTTGCGGTGAAAAAGCATTTCGGCTTCGCAGAAGTGTCTGGCGATTCAGGTCTGACCATGGCACAGAGGTGAAATTCGGGCTGGAAGGGATCGGGAAGTGAGAACGAGGATAAAGCAAATGAAATGAGACTGTAGCAGGGCGTCTCTAGCAGAGAAAAACGAGGGCTGTAGCAGGCATTTATGCTCATGATAGATGATCCAAGGGCCGGCTTGGCGAATAGCACAGCCGCCTCATGTGGAAGTGTAGTTAGTGGGTCGGGACTTTGGACCGACAGGCGAAGAATGCCTGCAGGCTTGGAACTTCGGTCCAGATGAAAAACGCGCCTCTCGCCAGGCCTCGCCCAAGAACATGCCATGACCTCCTCCCACTTGGGACTGCCTATCTTGGCGAACTTCTCTTCGGACGTGAGCCTGTTGAACCAGGAGAGGCGGCGGTCGACATTCACTTGCCATCTGCTGAGGCCTCCCTATTCAGCGGCCGGAGGTAGAACGAGGCCGGTTCCAGCAAGAAGATAGCGTACCGCTCCATCGTGAACAGACGGTCGCCGACGACCTCTTCCGCGATCATGGCGCAGAGGGCACCATCAAAACCCATCAGTCGGACGATGAGCCCGTCTTGAAATCTGTGCCGTCGGTTCTGGGTGTTCGCTGCAGGAAGACGTCGGCGCCTTCTCTCGCACCACAACCAAGCATGTCGAAAAGTTAGGATTGCCCGGTCTCGACATAGAGGGCCAGGTTAGCTCGTTCGCAAATCGCAATTCTCCAGCACGAGGTCAGTGAACAGTCCTTCGATGGGTTGTCCAGGGTGTTGGCTTCGGCGCCCTGCCTCCTCGGCGGGACTTTGGTCGCCAGAACGTTGTCACGAATGATGTTCGACAGGGCTAATGGCGGCGATGAGACGATTCGTCGCAGGTCCAGCCATCAACATCGTGGTCCATGATGTGAGGAGTGAAGTTTAGGCATCAGGCTGGCTCCCACTTTGAGTCACGTTGGTCAGCACCGCCACACCGTCATGCCTGCGTCGCCACTGTGGCTAGCGCCCCTCCCCCACCTGCCAATCTCGTCCACAACACTGCACGAGAACTTGCCCGCAATTCCGGCCGTCTTTTGTCCTCCCGCAACACCACCTCACGACAACCTCTTCCCGCCTACCCGCCCTCGACCCCTCACCCATCCAACCACATCCCGCCCCCGCGCTCACATGACGACCATCGAGAACCTCAAGTCCATCGACCCCTTCGCCGACGCCGAAGAGGGCGAGGCGACCGGCGGCATCTCCGACACCAAGGCGCAGGAGTACATCCACATCCGTATCCAGCAGCGCAATGGCCGCAAGACCCTCACCACCATCCAGGGCCTGCCGCGCCGCTTCGACCAGAAGAAGATCCTCAAGGTGATCCGCAAGAAGTTCGCCTGCAACGGCACCATCGTCGAGGACGACGACCTCGGCCAGGTTATCCAGCTGCAGGGCGACCAGCGCAAGCACATTCACGACTTCCTCATCGACAAGACCGAGGGTCTCGAGATGGACGCCAAGGTGGGTGCCTTTCCTTTACCTTGTTCTCCTCAGCTACTGACACCTCCCAGCTCGTCAAGGTCCACGGTTTCTAAACGCGACCGCCCCGACCGGTCCATTGCCACCGGGCGCCCCTCCCCGCCTCTGCTCTGCCGGCCTATGCGTGCGTACCCCTCACGGCGGCCGGCCTCCCTACGAGCCCTCCTGCCGCGAAGGCGGCGACGGCGGAGAGTGTGTTTGACGCGCGGGGGGGATGAGATACCCTTTTTCTTGTTTGTGGCCTTGCGGTTCCTTGGGCCGGCGTTGGCACGTCTGGTAGTACGGTTGTGTTTCGTACGGAGGACATAGTGGCGCAGCCTCGGATCTAATGACATTGCACGACGGGACTCGATGCGGGATGCTATGATGTGATGATGATGATGATGTTGGCCGCAGCCGGGTATTTAAATGCCTACAACTCCTCCTTGGGCAGCGCCTTGAGCTGCTTCTGATGCAGCGCTTCCAACCTCCGCAGCACGTCGACGCTCCAGTGCGATTTCTTGGCACTGTTCCTGTCCTTGACGTCCCGGAGGGCTGTGAGCCACACCTCATCTGCCGCACGGGCGGCGGCCCTCTTCTCCTTGTCCGCCTCGGCCGCCCGGAATGTTGGCCACTCGCCGGTGGCCGCGCCCAGTTCCTCGTCGAGGAAGTTGTCAAGCAGCAGGTTGCCGACCTTGCGCTGCACGGCGTCCCACGCGGGGACTGTAGGCATCAGCGTCTCGGCCAGCCGAGTCATGCCGCCGTGGGCAAGGAAGTCGCGCCGCACGTCAGCGTTACGGAGCAGGCTGCTGAAGGCCGCCACGTGAGCCTTGGCCCGCGCCGCCGCCACGGGGACATCCGACTCAGTGAGAGCGCCTTGCGGCGAGAAGGAGCCGTACAATGCCTGGCGGAGAGGCAGCTTGTCGGCACAGGTCGAGTCCATCATGGACGTCCAGGCGGCGCCGACGTTCTCCGCAGCCGAAGGGTTGTTGCGAAGCGCAGCCGCTACGATGGACGCCGCTTGCTGACCGCGGGGCTTGACGCCTTCGGGGACGGTGCCATCTGGCTCGACCATCAGGCAAAGGAGCGCCTTGACGGTAGCGGGAGTCTCAGCGATCTTGCCGCCGTAGTAGATGTCGTGGGCAATGTCCTCAAGGAACTCGAGCGCCTCGTCAAACGGCAGGTCACTGCCCCCGGGACCCTTGCGGACGTAGTCGAGGTTGGAGTAGAACTCGCCCGATTCCTCTTGCGGCGGCTTGACCTTGCCGAACATCTCGTACACCGGCGCGCCCTTGAGGAAGAGCGGCTCGTCCTCGGCCTCGGCGCCCTCGACCGTCACGACGGCCTTGTCGACCGGCAGGCCCTCGAGTTCGGGGTTCTTCTCATCGGGGTAGTTGATCTTGGCTGTCTTGACGCCCGTTGTGACATCCAGCCTGATGTGGAGGCCGTTGGGAATGACCTGATCATCGTGGACGACCTGGAACTCATGTGTCGCCTCAAACACTTTGGGGTAGCACTCAGCCGGGTTGTCCGTATGGCAGATGAGCTCGACCTCGGCTGCTGGTGATGGTTCCTCGGGGGAAGCGTGTGACTTGGGGACGAAAAGGGCAAGAGCGAAGAGGGCGAGGATGAGAAGCACAGGGCCAAAGGCTCTGGCTGGTGATTTTGATCTCGACATGATGTGGTGGAAAATTGCAACCGGTGGTTGGGTTGCTGTGTGGACGCTGAGATGAGTTCCAAGGCAGTGGCTTATAAAAAACGGAGGATGACTCAAAGTAAAAGGCCACATCAGCCCGTTGAATCGAAACGGTTCGAATCTTCATCGCCCACGCCTTGAAGCCAGCTTGTCCATCACGGCACAGCCACGGGTCCACTTGGTGTGGCTAGGCGGCAACATAGCAGCAACAACGGCAGCAAGCAACCACGAGTCCGACAGCGAATAGAATGATTTGAAATGATTAATCCAATTGATTTTGAATCTCTTAATTATTTTGAAGCAGTTTCTCCAAGTCGTATCGATTCCCTTGGGCTGTCGAGTCGCCTCCCAATTGCTTCGAATTCAGTCCACCCCCATTGGCGTGCTAGCCGCCAGCCGCGGGTGCCGCCACAAGCGCAAGCAAGATCAATTCGCTTCAAGCTTCGTTCACGACCACCCAACGACACCAGCAATCCCCCACGACCGCCATCGCCGGATTCAATCCGCTCCCACACCCGCCCGACCAGATCCCGCCTCCTCGCAAGATGCAGGCCATCCGTACCCGAGGCGCCTGCATCGCCCGCCAGACCCAGGCCGCCGGCCTGCGCCAGGCGCCGCGGCGTCACGCCCACGACCATCACCACCACCACGTTGAGCCTGTCAACGAGTCAATTGGCGTACGTGCCCGCCTCCGCTGCCGTCAATTGCCCCCGCTGACACCTCACAGGCCGGCTTCTGGGGTACCGTTGCCGTCATCCCGGCCTTCGCTCTCGTCTACAACCTCTCGACGCCCGACAAGGACGGCAAGGCCCCGTGGCTCACGCGCAAGATTCACGAGTACCACTCGTGGCAGGAGGAGTGGGCCGAGCGCTCCCACCTTCACACAAAGGCCATTGAGCAGGCCGGTTTCGATCGCGCCCTCTTCCTGCACGCGCCCGTCAACCGCGACGTCGACCTGCGCTTCCCTGAGTGCGTAACATCGAGTCCCCTACATGGACGCATCGCTGACATGGAACAGAGCCGTTCACAACCACGCCGCCCGCAACATCCCCGCCGGTCACATTGCCAACATGGACCACGTCGTCGAGCACTACCGCAAGCAGCACCTGGAGCAGGAGGCTATCAAGGAGAGGAGGGCATAGATTGGTGTGGACGGCGATATGGATGTATGATACGGGCGGTGACGCACCGGCCGTGCTGGAGAGTACCTAGAGTCCCAGCAGATAGCAAGGCATATTCCATTTGTACTCAAGGCGCTTCGTGATGGATGTCGATGGACGGGGGCACTTGGTCTGACGTCCCTTCGCTCCTTTGTCCGTTCCGCTCTGTTCGATATCCGAGGCATCAACGGAAGCATCAATGCATGCTTGATGGTAGGTCACGTGGAATGCCTTGGCGGAACGGCAAGACTCAGTTGAGCAATTGAGGCCTGGTGAATCAAGTTAGACGGTGGCCTCAGTCTCCTCATATCTGACAGGTAATCATCGCAGTGACGACTGTCAATGAGACAATAGTCTCAATGCCACAACACCTTCGTGTGTCTAAGCATACCGTTGGACAGCCCCCCATCGGGCCGTCTCTTCCTTTGCCGACCGAAAATTATGCGGGTCATAGATGAACCGTGACATCCACGTAGGGCATTGAGGGCGGCCCCTCAGCTAGGTAAACGAGGGGCGGAAGAATCCATCAGTGACAACTGGCACAGATACGGGTGCCCGCAGCCCCTCCAACAATGCATCACATCACAGCACAATACGCTCCAAATGAACGGGCAGCGATGCATTTTCACTATCCCTGCCGAATCAACGAGACAGCGGCCGGCTGCTCAGGCCGCGCGCTATCATGACCAAGTCCCCGTTTCGCCTATTGTTTGTGATGATCCCGTGTGATGCAGAAAGAAACCCTTTTGTCTTTTCCCACTCGAAATCGTCGGCAGGACCATGAACCACGTCATCAAACCACCCGCACCTCGTGTCTCTCGCTTACTTCAGGGGGATGAAACGGGACGAGTGCGTGGCACCGATACCGGGGCGACCGTGCTTGACGGGCTTGCTGGGGTGGGTGTTAGGACATATTCAGGGAAGTGCGAGGGCCTAGGGCACGTACTAAGAGATGGAGAACTCAGCCAGGTAGTGACCGACCATCTCGGGCTTGATCTCGACCTGGTTGAACTCCTTGCCGGAGTAGATGCCGATGACGGAGCCGATCATCTCGGGGACGACAATCATGTCGCGGAGGTGGGTCTTGACGAGGTCGGGCTTCTCGTTGGGCTTGGCCTCCTGCTTGGCCTTGCGGAGCTTCTTGATGAGGCCCATGGGGCGGCGCTTCAGGCCGCGGTTGATGCGCCTGCGGGCACGGGCGTGGACGACATCGCGGAGCTGCTCAGAGTCGAGGTCCAGAAGGCTAGGTGATGTTAGTCCAATGTTCGGTTGTGTTCTGCGATCTGCGATCGAATGGATGTCGGGTTCGTGACGTACGCGTCGAGGTCGATGCCACGGTAGGAGAACTTGCGGAACGCTCTCCTCTTCTTGATCTCGGCAGCCTCCTCGGCGTTCTGTATTCCATCACTTGTCAGCCCAGTGTTCTCTGTATTCCTGCGTCGAGTCGCTCCGTTCGTTCCGTCCTGCGCGCGGCGGGCGCCAGCGCCGGCGGCGGCAGCGGCGAGAGGGTCGTCTGGGGTGCACGTACGTATTCGTCGTCGGCCATGATTGCGGTTGGTGAGGTTCGGAGGTTCGCTTGTCGACGTGCGGGATCGAGAAGCGAAGGCTGGATTTGGCGTTGAGGTTGACCTGGTTTGACGGTAGTCTGGCGGAGCGCTGCTTTGGCGAGGGTCGAATGAGGAGGCCCGCTGAGATTTTCGGTAGGGTAAGTGAACCCTCCACAGATAATTTTTGGCCAGGTCACGTGCTGGGGTGAATGGGTGGGGCGGGCGGGGTGGCGCGTCGGTGAGCGTCACTCTGGTCGGTGACGTCTTTGGCAGCGGGGTTCGGTGTGTCGGTGAGCGTCACTGGTCAATCGGGGAAGACAAGGTCAACTCATGTCTCTTTGATCGGTCTGTTTGCTGCCGATGATCTGATGCCAATTAATCCACCGTCCATATTCAACGCCAAATGTAACGCCAGCTGGTCCCTGCCAGGTGTCATGATACCTATACCAAATCCATACACATTGCCGCCTTCAGATGTCCCATGCCTCTTTCTACCCAAGCACCATGTCCGCAGGGAAGGGCAAGTCCTGCGGATCAGGTACCATGCCCGCCAAAATTTCAATATGATTAACAAATGTCTCGCCCAGCTGGAAGGGCCCCTTGTCGGTCTTGCTCTCCTCGGCCACCCAGTCGGAGCCCCAGACGTCAGGCGGGATGACGGCGCCGTCGTAGAGAGCGATGCGCACGGGCCATTCTAGGTGCGACCACCAGGGACTCGCGGCTTCGAATTGAGAAACGATACCCATGACCTCACGGCGGGCGGCGCCTTGCAACCACCAGACCGACTCGATGCTCTTGAGCAGGGCAAAGAAGCAGGCGAGGGTGGCAAGAGCGCGTGGGCGGCGTTCCTCAAGGAGGGTCAGGAAGCGACGCGACACGGTAGCCGGGAAGGCCAGTGCCGCCCCGCGATGTGGCAGCTTATGTGCCCAGTTCAAGACGGCGACAGCATGCTCATACGACTGGCGAGTCGTATGCGCCTGTGCTGGTTCCTCCTTCTGCAGCTCCTCGTCAAGGTCGTCGAGCAAATGGCCGAAGAAGGAGGTCGGTGCGTCGCCCTGCATGTCAAGCTGCAGGACGGGCTGGGACTCGATGATGGAGAGAACAGCACCGCTGTTGCGGATCCAGGGCCATGACGAGGCAACAACCGTCTTGACGCCCTGGAAAGCGTGGAACCAGGCCAGCGGAAGAGTGTAGGCCGAGGCGAGGTCTCGCGGGTCAGCGTCGTCACGGATGAAGATGCGCGATGCGCTGGACTGAAAGGAGATGAGGGTTGAGGTGAGGAACAGAGGCTCGGCGTTGTGCTCGTTGATGCCAGCGTTAAGGGAGGCGCAGTATGCCTTGAGGGATGAGGCCATGTAGGCATGTGAGGCGCGCGTGAGCTCCTTGTCATCTGGGTTGAGGGAACGCAGGTGCAAGGCGGCGACGGCAAGCATGGCATCGGCTAGATAGTTTGCGCCGCTGCAGGCAAGACGGGGCACTACGTTCTGCCAGGTGTCGTCGGTGACGGATGAGTTGAGCACGAGGGTGCGCGACGTCATGGAGGTGTACTGGTGCATGAGCCGTAGCTCGAGGAGGCGGTTCGTCGGTGATCGAGTGCCGATGGGGGCAGTCGAGGGGTTTGTGTAGAGGGGTGTAGATGGCGAGAGGAATGCCGAGGGCGTCGCCGGCGACGCCGAGGCGGCTCTTGGTGTGGCAGCCTTGGGTGTCGCGGCCAGGAGGTTAAAGTCAAATTGCAGCGTCGGCGGTGTTGAAGCCGCGTCGGAGGGTGGCCGTGGAGGGCCATGGGTGGATGTGCTGCTGCTGGTGGTGGTGACGACGCTCATGTCGTCGGCATCGGGGTTCTCAAAGTCGCAGCCCACGCCGTGCTTGACGCAATTGCCGCATCGCGGGTGGACCTCGTCGCACTGGGTGGTCAGCGGGCGTTATGGATTGACGAATAGAGACCAACCTTGATCTTCCGTGACTTGCACCTCCTACACCCTGCTCTCGACTTCTTGTGTGACCGTCTGGGAGGCATGATTCTGAACGTCCAAGTTGTATGCCGTTGCCTAGGGTTGAACTAGGTGAGGGGCTCGAGGGCTAGGACGTCCGGCGCGTCTGATCAGGGGGGCGGTGTCGCGGAGGGAGCCGAACCGGGCGTGTTCCGAGTTCGAAAGCGCAGATGACGGGGGCCAGGGTGCATGGCCGAGATGCTAGGTTCGGGGGACGGCGGCCAGCTGATTCTTGTAGGCGCGTCGGAGGCAGGCTGGCGATGCCTCTGGTGGGTTGTCGTCGGGCGGTCGTTGGAGATGGTCGACTTTGAGGCGGTGGGAGAATGGAACTTGGGGGAAGACGGGACGCGGAGGATCGAACGTCGGCCCCGAGGCGGGGCGCCATGCATAGCCACCATTTCCCGATCGGTCCAGGGGTCCCTGTCTTGTGATTGCCCGAGGATGGACGACGCCACAGGAGATGACAACGTTGGGGGTGGTCATTGGATGGGAGAAGGGAGGGATGGGTCTGGAATTTGGGTTTCCGATTGGGCGGGAAGCACGCGGGGTGTCGGTTTGTGGCACGGGGCATGTGGCTGGTGCAAGTATCCGGCGTGATTCCCACCCCGGGCCCGACCGGCGATGACGGGAACAACGGCGCGGAGGAGGGGAGCGGGTCGTCTTCTTCCCGGTTGATGCGGCTCTAGAAGGGAGCATAAGGAAGTCGGCCGACGGGTCATCTTCGTCGGCCGAGCGAGAGGGCGAAGCCATGGTGATGGTGGGGAGATGTCGACTGGACTGGTGAAAGGCAGGCACCGAAGGAGGCACTGCGTCGGATGGCTTCTTCCCGGGACAGGCGCATACGCCGGGCGAGCACAGTGGTGGGTGGGAGATGTGTTTCTTTGGTCTTGACTTGTGTAGTACGCGTCACTGAAGGCAGCTGAGCAACTTGAAGCATCGACGGAACAGGAAGGGGCATTGCGATGTCCTGCAGTACTGAGTGTTGTCGCAGTTGTTGGAGGCTATGTAGCAGGTCCCAGGTCAAAATCGATGTCTACAGGTTTACCCGAGCTTCAGTATCTAATTCATGCTGATACTATCTCAATTGGGGTGTTGTGTTGGTGTGTGCAATTTTTGGTAGTCCTGCATCTTTGCTCTAGTTTCCCATATCCTCGACAGCCAACAATCAAAAGTAGGAACAGGACCAAGATCTCTTAGCATCACCAATTGATGCCATTTGAAGTTCAAAACGCCATAAGAATGACCTCCTCAAAATGTCATAGGTAAACGATTCTACGTACTGCGCCTGCAGCTGCCAATGCTGAGCTCGACAAATCGTGTCGTCATCAAGATGTCGTGATCGGACTTTAGCCCAGATGCAACAAACTCAAGCTATCCAGTACGTCCATTCACCATCTGCCCAGTATTCGCCATTCAGAAAAGCAAGACCTATGCTCACCGCCCAGGAAGACATACCGTGCCGCATCTCGCCCTGATGCGATTGTGAAATGCCATGCCCAGAGGCCCACATGACCCGAGGCTGACAGTCGTCATGTGTGCCCCTTCACTGCAGCGCAGCGTGGTGCCTCGGATCGGCGACGGGGATATGTCAGCGTAGAAGGATGCGGGGCTTCTAGAAAAATCACGTCCCGGGGGCGGCCGCACTGCAAATCGACCTGCCCTCGGGGACATGGCACCATCACCCACTGGGCGCCGCCGCGCTACCCGTTGCGGTAGGTGACGGCGACGGGAGGCCAGGGGCCATGGATTTCTCATCAGGCGGCGTCATGTCGCGACGTTGGAAGAGGCAGCCGAATTTGAATGCGGAAGGGCGTCCGAAGACTCGAAGTGACTCGAAGTGCGATTACCACGCAAATTCGTACAGATGGCGCCTTTGTCATCGACAGGCACGCCCTTTGCTTCTGTTGCCTCCCTTGTGTCACCGTCGATGGCGTCAGTCGAAGCCGGGATTCGCAACCCCCGACCGCGCCCGGAGCCAGGCGGTGAGTCGGAGGGTGCCTCAGTTTTACGAAGGAACGAACAGCAGAAAGAGGTGTGATCAGATCACGGCATCACGGGCTGAAACAAGCCTCGAGGTAATCTCTCCGGCCATACCAAAAGGTCAGCACCAAATATGTTCTCGAGGGCAATATGCTGCCACTGGAATCGCTGGCTTGACTCATTACGGGTCACACACGGGATTGCGTGATCGAGCTTGATCCGGCGCCAGAGGACGCCTACCGACCGACCGACGCGAAGCAACCTCGAAGAAAAAAAAAAGTGACAAGGAGGGGCGGCGGCTCTCTGCGGGGCCGCCCAGCAAGAGAGGGGCTCGGCGAGAGGTACCCCTCCGCCTACCCTTCCCGGGAGCCCGGTACCTGTGTTTCCGCAGGGGGCCCGGGGCGGACGCAAGTACCTGGGCGCTGGCGCGATGGAGGGGTCGTCATCAACGCCGCGGGCAGCTGCGGCTGCACCGAAGGGAAAAAAAGCCGAGCAAGCAAGGACCTCCCTCTTCAAGAAGAACGCCCGCTTTGCTTATACAGCAGTCGGCGATAGGGCGCGTGGCCGTTGGTATTCAGGCAGTTACCATATAATTACGAGAGAGCGCCCTTGAATCGAGCACCTGCCGCAACGCAACCCCGCCGTCTTCAATCTTCCCCTCCCTCAACTCAGCTCAAGCTCTTCACCTACACCCTCCCTCACCTCTTCCTTTCTTCACCTTCACCTCAATCTCTACCCTCACCTCTACTTCCTCCCCCAAAATGACCGTCCCCGCAGAGTACCCCATCGAGACGCCGCCGCGCGCGCCCTCGCCGGCCCACGCGTTCGGCACCCTCGCCGTCCACGCCGGAAGCCCCAAGGATCCCGTCACCGGCGCCGTCATCGAGGCAATCTCCCTCTCCACGACCTTTGCCCAGTCCTCGGTCGGCGTCCCCGTCGGCGAGTACGAGTACTCCCGCGCCGCCAACCCGAACCGCGACAACTTTGAGCGCGCCATCGCTGCCCTCGAGCACGCCAAGCACGCCCTGGCCTTCTCCTCCGGCTCGGCCACCACCGCCGTCGTCCTCCAGTCCCTCGCCGCCGGCTCCCACGTCATCTCCGTCTCCGACGTTTACGGCGGCACCCACCGCTACTTCACAAAGGTCGCAAAGGCCCACGGCGTAAAGGTCACCTTCACCCCCGAGATCGAGGTCGACATCTCCGCCCACATCACCCCGGCCACCAAGCTCGTCTGGATCGAGTCGCCCTCCAACCCGACCCTGCGCCTCGTCGACGTCCGCGCCGTCGCCACCCAGGCCCACAAGCACGGCATCATGGTCGTCGTCGACAACACCTTCCTCTCCCCCTACGTCCAGAACCCCCTCGACCTCGGCGCCGACATTGTCGTCCACTCCGTCACAAAGTACATCAACGGCCACTCCGACGTCGTCATGGGCGTCGCCGCCTTCAACTCGGACGACCTCCGCGAGCGTCTCGGCTTCCTCCAGAACGCAATCGGCGCCGTCCCCTCCCCCTTCGACTGCTGGCTCGCCCATCGCGGCCTCAAGACCCTCCACCTCCGCGCCCGCGAGGCCACCCGCAACGCCACCGCCGTCGCCCACGCCCTCGAGGCCTCGCCCCACGTCATCGCCGTCAACTACCCCGGCCTCGACTCCCACCCCCACCGCGCCATCGCCAAGAAGCAGCACCGCGACGGCATGGGCGGCGGCATGCTCTCCTTCCGCATCCAGGGTGGTCACGCCGCCGCCGAGCGCTTCTGCCAGCTCACCCAGATCTACACCCTCGCAGAGTCCCTCGGCGGCGTCGAGTCCCTTGTCGAGGTCCCCTCGAGCATGACCCACGCCGGCATTCCGAAGGATCAGCGCGAGGCCGTCGGCGTCTTTGACGACCTCGTCCGCATGAGCTGCGGTGTCGAGGATGCCGCCGACCTCGAGCGCGACGTCCTCCAGGCCCTGGCGCGCGCCGTCTCGGGGGAGAAGAACGGCAACGGCACCAACGGGACCAACGGGCACTAGAGGAACGGATGAAGGGAGCTTTTTACACAGCTGAAGCGGGAAACACAGGAAATACGGAGCTTTCATGACGCCGACGCGTTCGGCACTGCATCCATCGGAGTTTGGGTTGCTTTCACGGCGGACCGGTAATGGGACGGACGGACATTTAGCAGGCAGAGCTGAGGCAAAAGGCCAAAAATGCAATCTGGGGCGGGATAGTAGAGAAAAGCAGCCAGTGAGGCCGCTAGCAGCGAAAAGAACAATGCATTGAACCTCTATCGGGTATATCGCTTTGCCAGTGAAAACAGAGATGCCGCCCGTTACTCCGTGATGACCGCCTCCTTGTACGGCACATCTACGATGACCTCTAGACTGACGCTTTGGACGTCGAGCCCTCAATTGCTTTCACCCTCATGGTCGCTTTCCCTTCGCCATCACTATCTCAATGGCTCCCGTTGTCGCTCCCCCACTCATCCTCGCTATCGCTTTGGGGCGTCCTCCATTCCAAGTCGTCCATGTCGCTGCTCACCCGTGCCATGCGGGCGAGGTAGGTGTAGTGCTGCAGATAGTTGCTGGCCGAGCCACCTGCTCGTCTCTCGCGTAGCAGCCCCTCGAGACGGCTGTCGATCCACGCGTCCGCGGCCGGGTAGTCCGTGGCGGCGGCGACGTTGGGGAAGGCGCCGTCGACGCTGCGCAGCCAGGGGCTCGTGGTGTTGGCGCCGCCCGCGAGCCGGTAGGCGACGAGGTCGTGGTCCTCGGCGCGGAGAGCGCCCGGGGGCCGGGGCCGTAGGTTGGCGAAACATGTACTGTCGTCGGCCGGGTCATAGGGCCAGTACCGGACGTGTCCGCCGATCTCAGGGTCGATGGTGTCGTGGGGCCCTCCCTGGTCAAGGTCGAGGCCGTTGAGGAGGGGGCCGGCAGCCGGGTTCGGCGGCGCGTCAGGTTGTTCATAGCCAAGAACAACCTCAACGAAGCGCTGGGCAATGGTGCGGCCGAGACCCGATGGGTCTCTGGTGTCGAAGCCCGGATCCGAGTCTGGGTCGTGGTTTTCCCAATCGTCTCTGTACGAGACATAGCAGAGGTCCGTCGCCCGGACAATCTCCAGGCGGGGGCACCGGTCACGGACGAGGGGCGCAGCCCACCATTCGGGATGGCGGTCAGTATCTGGGTTGAACGGGGCCCATTCCTGCGCCGGTAACAGAGAGTGCGGCCGCCGGTTGGGAACGCCGATCCAGAGATTGCGCGACCCGGACGGTCCAACCTCCATGTCGACCGCATCCAGGTACAGCTCCCGCAGGGTGGGCCCGGCGGCAGTGACCATGTACCTCAGGAAGCCTCCAGCCTCGATCGTCACGCCCTTGAGCTCAAGACGCGTCATCTTTGGTATGACAGGGTTTGGTTGAGACCGCACCACGTCTTGTCTCGGTGGCAAGCTCATGTCCATAAACCTAGGCTTCTGCACAGTTACGCTAGGCTTTGCGATTGGCGGTCTTTGGCTGCTCCGCGGGCTGTGGTCGGCGCGGGCGATGCAGATGGATTCGACGGTCTTGACGGCGAAGCAGATGAAGTAGAAAAAGTGAAGTGCCCGTTCGTTTGGGGTGTAGTTGGGATCCGTCTCCTCAACGAGCTCGGGATCCCGCAGGGCCAGGACAAGGTTCCTCACACCCTTGAAGGCGCTCTGGTGTTGGGAGATGTCGACGGGGTTATTGAAAAGCTGCCTGATTATGTGACTGGTGAGGTTCTCGATAATCAAGGTCTCGACGAGGTGGACCGGCTCAATCTTTTCGTCGCGGCAGCGTTCGGCGGCGTCGGCGAAGGCAGCAATCGTGTTCATGAGGACGTAGGTCGGGGCGTCGCAGGGGATCGGTATGAAGGGGTTCGGCAGGACGAGGCGCAGCGTGCGGATGTTGTCGCATAGGCGCAGAATGTCGCCGACAGTCTGCAGGTATTCCTCCTCATCGCAGGTGCGTTTGCCGAGGCAGCAAGCGCGAAACGCTCGCTCCAAGGGTTCGAAGTTCTTGTAGTTATCTAGTCCCATCACTCGCCGGAGTTCAGGGACATATTTGAGCATCTCAATCTCCAACCGGTCCCGGACAACGGACATGTCGATGTTGAGGACCTTGGCCGCGGCGCCCACCGTATCCAGCGCTTCGACGCGGGGTCGCGGGCGGATGCCGGAGCGGTTGATGTGGCGGTAGCTGAGGGAAACGGTGCGGCAGACGTGCGGCTTGAGAATGCGATCAAAGAGACGGCATGTCAGTCGCATGTCGCGACACGCGGAGCGGTCTCCCGAGGCGACGCATTGGAGCAGGACTTGCTCGACGAGCTCGGGGGGAAGTTGCATCGGGTGGGATTGAGCGTGGTCGGGCCGGGTTCGTTGGGAATTGAAGTCGGAGTCGGAGTCGGGAACACTTGTAGAGGGCGACGCGAAGGAGTGCGGTCGGAAGGTGGAGAGAAACGAGTGGCAATGCGGCAAGCAATCGGTCATGGTGTTGGACGAGGTGAAGTTGAAGAGAGGCCGACAAGACTTGAGACGGGAGCTTGGGGCGCCGGCAGCGGGGCGGGGGCAATTGGCAGGGGCAATTGGCACGTTCCTGCAGGCTCAACACCACCATCTTCATTACGCTATTCCAACCTCGACCATTATGATCACATCAATCTTTGCTATATCAGATGCCGAGTTCCAAATTCTTTCCCTCTCGACTGCCTACTCCCAGCCTGTCCGGCGCGCGTACCACTTGACGCCATAGACCAATCCCACCAGCACCGGGACCTCGATCAGCGGGCCAACGGTGGTGGCCAGTGCCTCGTCCGAGTCAGGTCCAAAGGACGCCACGGCGATGGCAATGGCCAGCTCAAAGTTGTTGCTGGCGGCTGTAAAGGCCTGGGTACTTGCGAGACCGTAGCGGAAGCCGAGGCGACGCGCGACGAGCAGCGTGGCGGCGAAGATGACGGTGAAGTAGACGACGAGCGGCGCCGCGACGCGCACGACGGCCACGATCTGGTGCACGACCTGGGCGCCCTGGGCCGCGAATAGCACGATGATGGTGTAGAGAAGACCAATAAGCGACCAGGGGGCCAGGATAGGGATCACGCGCGTGGTGTAGGTGTTGATGCCGATGGTGTGCAGTAGGGCGAAGCGCGTGACAATGGCTGCGCCGAGCGGAATGCCCAGGAAGACACCTACGGCGGTGGCCACCGCGGGATATGACACGCCGACGTCGGTGCCTCCGATGACTCTGATGAAGAGGAGGGCCACGGGGGCGAAGAGCACGATTTGAAGGAACGAGTTGACGGCGACGAGAATGGCGCAGTAATCGTTGTCGCCGCGGGCCTTTGCTGTTAGCGTAAGGTAGCATGAGAGAAAAGAACGGGTGACCTACCAGGTTCGTCCAGATGAGGACCATGGCGATACATCTCGCAATGCCGACGAGGATTAGACCGTTGCGTAGGCCTGGCTCGTCGGGGAGAAAGGCCCAGGCCAGTGCGAGCATGAAGAGCGGCGCAATGATCCAGTTGACGATGAGACTGAAGCCGAGCTGGATCCAGACCTCGCGGGTGCGGAAGACGATATGCAGCTTCTCATACTGCACCTTGCAGAGGATGGGGTACATCATGACGAGGAGGCCGACGGCTGGGGTCACTGTGAGTGGAAGACAACGAGGAGGGAGTAGGAAGAAGTCGTACCGATGGGAACGGACACGCCGACGAACTTGCCCTTCTGCAGCGCAGGGCCGACGCTGGGTACGAAGTTGCCGAGCAGGATGCCAATCAGCATGGCTAGAAAGATCCAGACGGCTAGATATCTGTCGAGGAGACCGAGCGACTTGAATGTCGAGGGGTCTTTCTCGTTGGTTGATTCATGTTGGACTTGTTGGTTGTTTTCTAGATCATTCTTTGGTCCAGATGAGACTGGCTGGGTTTTCTCGGTAGTTGACATTGCTGGTACTGTGAAAAGACAGTAAATTCAGTATTCTTGACTCAGAAGCAACTTATAGAAGAGTACAAGAGCAGAGGAAGACTCGAGGGGACGGCTGTGAGTTTTCTTGCCTTGACCTGCCATCATCGAGGGACTTGTTGCTTTTCGCCCCGACCAATCATGACCACCCAGTGACATGCGGTCAATCGACTCAATTTTCGCTGTTCGGATGACATAAGCACCAGCCATCTCTGATAAGATAAGCGTACCTTCCTGACACAAAACTCGAGCCATGAAAATCCTTCCCCTTCCTTCTCCCACCAGACTTCTCGTCTTCAAGCTTCCCATCCATCGCGATGCATCCATCATCCATCATTCTCGTCGAATTGTCGCGACTCGTCAGTATTGGCCTCTCAGCCGGACGAACTAGCGACAAACAGACAGACAGACCGGACTCGGACATCGATCAGCGGCCGGCGAGTGCCCTCCGCGGACAATGAAGCAAAACCACGGCATCAGTGTGTACAGCAATGGGCTCTCTCTGTGCTCTTCCTTGCTGAAGGATTTTCCATCGTGCCAAGATGACGACTTTGCCCAATCATTACCAAACACCTACGCTGCCTTTTTCACGATGGCCCTGGTGCATGAACTTTGGGCGACATTGCATGCAACTGAACCACCACGCGGGGAGGAATCGGGAGTCGAGTCTGTGAGCTGTGCGTGCGTGTGACCGGTGTCGACTAACCTCCAGTAGGCGGCTCATTTCGAAGGGCAGATGAGATGCGGTCGTGCGCCCCCGAGGCATTCTTCTTCGGGCAAGGTCAGCCAGCGAGGCTGAGCTCGGCTTTTCAAACCTGGAACCATCGGGTCCATGCCGTTCGCGCATCATGTTCAAAGGGACATCCCGTGGACAGGGAAGGCCAGTGCTGAGCCAGCAAGACGGGCAAGCTGAGGCGGATATTGGCCAGCCCATGCAACCTGTCTTCGAGTGCATAACAACCACGTCCCGAAGCGGCAAGAGACTGAGCGGACGAGGCACGCCTCACGCACGCCGCGACAGGGCAGGGCAGGCCACAGGAGTAGACCACCAGCTTCGGATTTCGCAAGCGACCTGCGGACGACTCGGATGTTGCCAGCTCACCGCCGCTTGTTTTTCATTATTTCCTGCTCGGCGGCGCGCGCACAGCGTCCCCCGCACAAGCGCAGCGACAAGGGTCGAATGCAGGCCGCTCGTACCGGGAGCCCACCCTCAGCAGGACAGGGGATGGCATTCCTCAGCGGTGCCAGCACCAGCACAGCGGCGCGCGCCACGGCAAGCGGCCTGTGGACCCCTGAATCTTAGGGGGCACACCACAAGAGGTTCGCGGATCACTGGCGATGACCCCTCGGCCGAGTCATGCTCTCCCCTGGGCGGGAATTGTGATGACCGCGAGACCCAGCTTGAGGCCCGTCGCGCCCACGTCGCGCCAGGGAGCATGCCGGCCAACCGACCCCGCCTGCCAGCTGCGAGGCCTGGGCAGCGATCAGACGTCTGGGTTCTGGGTGCCAAGCAGGCCACGGGTTCTGATGAAAGTGAAAGGTGAGGCTGCCCGTTGCCGTCCGTTGTCCGCCGTCCGATGCTGACGTCCCCGCGCCATCATCTGCACGCCAGGAACCCGCCGGCTGGCGCCGTACAGTAGTGGCTCCCCCAGGCGGTCCAGGGGCAAACAAGATTGGCCTGGCAAGACATGCATGGCGGCCGCTGAGCTATCGAAGTGCACCCGTCGAAAAGCAAGCACAACGGTGGGAAAAAGGGGCGCAGGCGCAGACACTCGCTGGAAGAGGAAGAGGGCCTCGGCGCGTCATGCGGAGGCGGTGGCAGCTTCAGGTCAGTCGAAGCGGCCCTGCCAACACCTGCGTGCAGTTCCGCTCGATCGCCATCCGTGCAGGCTTCGCGAGATTATGCCGGCCAGGGTTCTCGGTGAGCACTGAGGCCTGGGGGGCCCTCCCTTTGATTCTTCGTCGGCAGGCAGCCGAATGATCTGAGCCTGGGCTGCGCCGCTACGGCCGACGCCCGGGCCTGGTCCTGGGGCGAAAGCAAGTCGACGACTCGACGCATCATTTCGAGATTGCGAACGCGCCCACCTGTCTTATTACGCCTGTTAATGCCGTCTCGCGCCACGCCCCGCGCCGTGCCCTCCGAGTCGTCGCATCAGCCCTGCGCGAGGGAAGAAGCACGGCTGGCGAACCAGCGATGGCCTCGACACGGACAAGACGGGGGAGGATGCATCGCCCTGTCGATCAGCCTCCACAGTGAAAACTGAAAAGCCTGGGGCTGCCATTGCCGCCGAGACCGAAGACTCTCTTGCAACAGTACCATCGACTTCACCACGCCCTGCGCATCTGATTCTGGCCGCCGACAACCACCGAGACCTACCCTTTGGTTGCCCGCCAGATCGTGTCTTGGAAAAAGTGGGAGGACCGTCGATTAACCTGCAACACTTCCGACCCATTCTTTCTCTGTCGAGTCCTTGCCCGGCGTAGATCGGCCCCATCGAGATTGAAATCCTTTGTCGTCAGCGGTCCGTAACCGCAAGTCCAGAGAAAAAAACTCAGTCGTCGGCCATCCCATATTACGCACTTTCGACGTCGCCGACGCCTGTCCCCGTTTGGCCTCGACCTGACCCAGTCAGTCCAAGCCAGTCAGGGGCCTTGCGCGTGCCGGCGCGAGCCCGGACAGCAGCCAAGACAAGCAGCCCCCCGAAAGGGACCGCCAACAGCGCCCAGGCGGCCCCAGGGGACTTCGCCAACAAAGGGGGGGAAGAAGCCGAACGTCCACATCGGGCCAGGGACCAGGGCCAGGGCCAGGGCCACAAGACCCCACCCCACGGTTCGCGGATGACCTTTGCGTCCTCGCCTGTCCACTGCCATCCCATTCCCTTCCCGAGCTCTGAAACCGCCCCGGAGATCGCGAGCAAGGGACGAACGGACAACGGGCCCTCCCCTGCGCCCTGTCTTGGGGCTGCCGCTGTGGTGTGTGTGTCTGCCACTCACCCCCGGTCTTTATTGTCCCCCCCTTCGCCTGTCACTTGCCGCCATCTCGCCTCTCCATCACCCCACGACCCGGACTGCCCGGACGTCCTCTGCATTCCGCGGCACGCAGTCCTAGACACGCAACACACGACGCGCTCTCTTTCACTCTACGTATCACGCCCGCGTATCACAAACACACCGAAGACGAACTTTACAAACCAAACAGACCCAACACTGGACTGAGAAACCTGGATGTCGTCGGCCCTGGAGCGGCCCTGAATCACCACCCGACCCCCGAGGTCGCACCGGTCCATCCATGAGATGAGCACCTCGACGTTGACCATGGCTCCGGCCCTCTTTCTCGACTCATCGTCGGGCGGCTTTCACCGATCTCACTCGACGCCGGACTTGATCGCCACGGCCGATCCCAGCGACGACCCTCGCGGCCTGCCCAGTCTCGACTCGTTCGAGCTGCCGTCCTTTGACTTTTCGACGCCAGACCTCGACACGCGGTTGTTTCTCGACGGGAAGGATGCGTCCCTGGTGGCCTCGCCAAAGGCTGCCGCCCCGGAGAAGCCCAAGCAGCAGCAGCAGCAGCAGCAGCAACAGTCCTCAAAACGGTATTCACTAGTCGACCGCCCCAAGTCATGGCTCGTCAGCTCAAAATCGGCCACCAACATCCGCGACTTCCTCGCCGAGCGCAACTCGACAGACTCGTGGAGCAGCAGGTCCGATAGCGAGGGCACCGAGCCATTCTCCAGCCCGGAACAGCGGCCGGAGGTGCAAAGAACACGCACAATGACCGACAGCCTCGCGGGGTTCCGGCGGAAATCATGGATCGGACTGTCTCGGCCAGAATCCCCCAAGGATACCACCCCCGAGCCGAGGCAGACTCCCAACAGACTGCGCAAGGTCTCCGTCAGCAGCACCGAAGACGACTCGTCCCAAAAACCCACGCGGAAACGAGCCATGTCGGCCATCGACCCCGGCACGCCGCCCCCAGAAGAGAGCAGCACCCGCAGCTTCACCCGGGCCAGCAGCTACTTCACAAAGATGCGGCCCAAGCACGCCGCCGTCAAGGCTGCCGCCGCCGGCAACGACTCGGACACGAGCCGGTCATCATCAGCAGCATCTCTTGCCCCTCCGGCTGCCTCTCCCGTCACGACAACCACATCCACCTTCACCGTTGAACACCGCGGCACCTTCAAGACGGCCTCCTTCATCGACGGCAGCGCCACGTCCATAGACTCGGACGACGGCCCGACACCCACACAGCGCGACCCGCAGTGGAACGTCTTCAAGACCCTCGAGCTCGAAGCCCGCCGCCTGGTCGGTATGAGCACCGCCCAGCGCGTCAACATGGTCCGCGCCCATCTCGTCGGCTTCCTCCGCGCCGGTGAGCACGCTCCCGTAGGCAACCTACACCCCGACGACCTGGACCGCCGTGCCACCATCCTCGACGCCTGGTGGCGCGCTCTCCTCGATATGATTGACGGCCGCGGCGCTCACCCGCTCGCCGGCACCGAACGTCCCGTCATCTTGGAGGCGGCTACCATGATCATGGAGCGTCCCGAATGGCGCATGGCCACCACGGCGTTCCTCCCGCTCGCTGAGCGCTCACCGACAGAGCGCGTCAAGCACTCCCGATCCTGGGGCTCTCCCTCCTCCTCAACCTCCTCCCTCTCCTCCGACGACCAGGTCGGCTTCCTCGCTTCGTCCGCAGAGCACAACGTCCGCAATATGTTCGTTGCCAACCTCACCGCCCAGATGCACCTTGTCATTGGAAAGCTGAGCCTGGGACATGCCCCCCTCGGCCTCGTCTCCTGGTGTGCCCGCGCCTGCGCCCACGCCTTCTTCTTCGCCCCCGGTGTCGCCGACGTCCTCGTCCGTCTCTGGAACCTGCCCGCCGATCGCATCGCCCGTGCCGCCGACGAGCTGGGTCTGCCGCGCCGTGACCGCGGAGAAAGCGACGACATGGCCGCCCTGTTCCCGCCAAACCTCGCTGCTGTCGGTTGGTCGTCGCCCCGGGATGTGGCCGCCCGCATGCGCGTTGTGCCCCGCCTGCCCGTTGCCGTTGCCCGCGTCCACTGGTACTACGGCCGCTGGCTGGCGCGCTGGCGCGGCATGGAGACGGATCTGTTCTATGTGTTTGTCCGCCACTTCCACCAGCTGGCTGACGAGTTCACCCCCGCGGGGCTTCCTCTCGTTGAGCGCGCTCGCGCCCCGGCGTTTGTGCTGGTCCAGGCCCAGATGTTGACGGTCCTCGAGACGGGCATCCACCGCCCCAGCGGCGTCGCCCCGATGATGATGTTCGACTCGGCCTACGACCCGGACGGCGTGGCTCTCAGCGGCGGCGCAAGAACGGCCGGCGGTGCTGGGCTTCCGGAAAACATGCTCCTTGGATTGGTGCGCACCATCCTCGGGGATGCCTCGGAGCGGACAGCCGCGGTGCGCCAGACCTTTGCGCAGTCGTTCCTATGCGCCCTGCGCGCCGCCATCAGGCGCACCTCCGTCTTCGACTCACACGCCTGCATGGCTCTCTGCGACGTTCTTGAGGAAGTCATCCAGGCCTACGCCGGCTTCGACGACGGCACCCACCACGGCCTTGACTACCTTGACTGGCCGCTTCTGCTCGACGTCGCCCGCCGCATGGCCGGTTCGATGAACTTCAACACCGATACCCGTCTGCTGTCTTTCATCTACACCGCCTGGGATGCCATCACCGCCGATCCTGCGCGCAAGGAGGCCCTCTGCCTGGACTGGCTGCTGACGGAGGAGGTTTTCGACAACTACTTCAACCACTGGAGCACGATGGTGCGGGCTTACTACATGCGTCTCCTGTGCTGGCGCATGTGTCGGGACACTGGGCGGGCCAACGAGCTTGATACGTGAGTTTTTCGATCTTGACTTTGTGAGCATAGCTGACCCTAGCAGGAAAATCTTCATTACGGCTTCTGCCCGCCTCAAGACGGCATGGTCGCACTACTGCTACCTTAAGCTGACCGCCGACCGCGCCGGTCTTCTGCCGCCGTCGACTGTCCCGTGCCCCCCGGCCCCGTTCAAGATCATGCTCATCCGCCCCATCGAGACGTCTCCGGCTCAGCCCTTTATCACCTTTGACGCCCTCGCTCGATCCCCCGCACCGAGCCCACCCCCCGAGCCCGCCGCGGCATCACCGGACGCAAAGGGCGGCAGCAAGAAGCGCTGGTCCCTCCTCGGCAAGGTCCTCACCCTGAACGCGCCTCCCGCCGACGACCACCTCGAGCAGACGCGGCGTGAGACGGCCGCCGCCCGTACTAGTAGTGCCCGCCCTTCTACTGCGAACCCACCGCCCCCTCCCCCGAAGCCATCGACCCCGTCCCCCGAGGACCAACCCCCGGTGACATGGCGCTTCGAGCTCGAGCCCTTCGCATATGCGCCGCCTCACATGCGCGCTCTCATCCTCGCTCGCCCACGCCTTCCCGCCCCAGCTCAGGCCCGCGTGTCAGCCCGCTCTCGCACTGGCAGCATCCCACCTCCTCCCGCGGCACACATGCCCTCTCCCACACGCCGTGTCTCGGGCAACAACGAAGGCGGCCTCGTCTCCGGTGCCCGCAACGCCGGCGAGCCCTCCTCCACCCCTGCGTCGCCCGCTGCCGCCCCGCAGCTCACCTTTTCCGAGTCTCTCGTTCGCGCCCTCAGCGAGCCCCTGTCCGGCGACAGCGAGGGCAGTATCAAGACGTCGTCATCAGGCAACACAGCAGTATCAGCAGCATCTGCGGCTTCAGCGGCCACCATAGCAGCAGCAGCCCGACCAACGGGCACCAAGGCCCGCAATGCAATCTACACCGGCCGCGCTCTGGCCGAATGGGCCCTCGTCGTAGGCGAATGCAACGCCTTTGTCGAAAACCGCCGCGGCGAGGGCGTCCTAGGTCTAGCCGAAGTCGAAGTCCCCCAGCTCCCTACCCAGACCCCACGGCAGATGTAGCCGCGGCTCCTCCTTGAACATATATATTACACACACACTTATAGCATCTACCGGGCACGGCCCGACGGCATGGCGGCTTTGTCCGCCCACGAAGGCATGGCGTTTGCATTTTTATTTATTCACGGCAGAGGCCAAGGGGCGGCGACCCCGGCTGGATTCATTTTTGCATGGGGGATACCCGGATGAGGATAACTGTGTAACATTATAGACGATAATGAAGAGACTCATGCCATGCTACTTCTGCGTTCCTTTGATCTTGGCCATCAGTGCGGTGAGACGGTCCATGGAGTCGGGGCGGTAGACGTCGGCTGCTTGGTACATGCGCTGGAACTGGGGCTTTCCGTCGGAGAGGGCGATGAAGTCGCGCTTGGAAGCGACGAACTAAAGGTAGCAGGTCAGCAGGCAGCTGGAGGGATGGGATAGGGAGGCTTGCGATGTGGGCGTCTGGAGCGACCTCCCAGGCACGATCGAGGGTGCCGACGCGAACGTAGCGGACGAGGTCGCGAGGGGCAGAGGGCCCGTAGTTGGACCACAAGGCCGTGGCACACATGCGGCAACGGTAGATGAGCTGGGGGTCTTTCGACTGCGTAGGCGTGGCTACGCAGACTGTGGGCGAAGAACCCTCGACAAAGGGTGTTTCGATGGCGGGACCGGCGGGAACACTCGTCGGTACAGCCTCCGTTCCGGGGAGGGAGGGGTCAGCAGAGGGGAGGAGCTGGAAGTGCTCGGTCTCGATGACGGCGTTGATGGCAAAGGCACCACCCGTCTCGCGCTGACAGGCTGTACAATGGCAGCAATGGATGACGAGGGGCGGGAGGGCAAGACGATAGCGCACGTGGCCGCAGGAACATCCGCCTTCCAGGGGGAAGAGGTCGACGTAGGAGGACGACATGTTGGGAGACCGCGGTTGAGGGTAGAGTTTCTGAGGAATGTAGATGACGAGCCAAGGCGTGTGACCCAAGGAAACAAGGTGACGAGGGAAAAAGGAGGGAGAGATTGTCTCGGCCGGCGAGAAAAGGACTTTGTCATGTGCAGGGCGGCGTGTAAGAGGGCAAGACGTGCACATTCCGGTGCGAGGATGGAAGAGGGGTCGGCGAGGGGCGGGCTCCTATCACGACGCGCGAGGTGGCCGAATGGGGAAGGGGGGAGATGACTCGGGGGATGGTGAGTGCCTGGGACGTGTGACGCTTGCGCGAGCGTGAGGGTGGCGGCGGCAGTGCGGGCGATGTCATGCCGAGTTTGTTTGTGTTTTGGTGGGCACTGGCATACTGGTGTTGATATATAGGGTTGGCCGACGTTGGAGTTTGAGGTTGTGGTGTAGCAGTCGACACACAGCTTTGATACAGACAGACACGATGCGGCCTCACTTCTTTGCAGCACTCCTCGCGACGACGGCGCTGGCTCGCCCTTCGACCCACGCTCACGGTCATTATCATGCGCACAGATACACAGACCTCAAGCCGATAAAGGGGGAGATGGCCGCGCTGGGGCCTGGCGGGGCTTCGGATTGCTGTCAGGGGGATATGCTCCTGGTGCGTGTGCCTACCGACTGGCACGAGGAGCTGGGGCAGAAACTCTAGCGGACAACAGCACTGCGACAGCTCAGGCTACACGGCTTCCGGCAAGTCGACCTGAAGGATGGTGGGGCGAGCAGGCATCGCTGCCTGGAGGAGTGGAGGACAATCGGAGGAGATACGCGTGAAGAATCGTCATCGCGTCGCATGGCATCAACCGGGCAACAGCAGCTGTCCCTGCTCGAGCGATCAGCAACAGGAAACAAACAACCATCAACATCACACCAACAGCATCACGGCAGAAGGCAGCAAGTCCAAGAATATTGTATATTGCCCACACCTATCCATCCAATCAATCCCTCCAACGCGCGACACTCGTCGCTCAAAACCAAATAGATTCTTTCGCGTGGCCCTAGATCTTCAAACTGTTAGCGAAGCTCGCATACTTTCGGCAAACAGAGTGTGTGAAGAGAGTGCTGGATCAGAGGTGCAAAAAAGCTGGTTTGCTTCTACATGGAGCAGGTCTTGAGGCTGCTTCGGAAACACGGACCATAGTAATTCATCAAGGAAGCGGGAGGGGAGAGTGCGCGGGAAAGGGAAGCATACCGATTGGGGAGGGTGTTGAGACGGTTGTCGAGCTGGAGGATGAGGTTGGAGGAAGGAAAAGTTGGGTTTGAGGAAATCGCGAAAAAAGAAATAGGCGGGTGGACTGTGTGGGTGATTTGGGGCACAGTGTGGGTGCTGGAATTGCGCCTAATATTTGGGGTGGTAATCGATAGCACTGTGATCTCTCAACTGCTCCCATTGGCCAATGTCGCGCCTCCAAGAACCCTGGTCGTGATGCCTCAGATGCCCACATCGACAACATCACTCACTGAATCTTTGCGCATCCCAGGCGAACCCTTGACAACCATGATCCGAGAATTCGAAACGGATATCATTATGATTAATGCGTGGACGAGGGCCGCTCACAGAGCGCTGCCTCTACCTCCAAGCCAAGGTGTACGAATAGTGCACACCCTTCGTCCAGTCCACATTACCCTCACCACACTCCACCCGGTCATGGCACGTCCCAAACACCCGATCCCAGAGCCTCGTCTGCTTGCCGTAGTTGTGGCTGCTTCGCCAGCCGGTGCGGTGGTGCAGGTCGTGGTCCTCAATAGACAGCTCGGCACCGACGAGACGAAGGGCCCAGGTCAACGTCGAGGGCGGCGTGCCATAGGCGCGGAGGCCGCTGTGACCAAGCACCTCGGTGAAGGTGACATACTGATGGCACACCCACCATTCGTAGAAGCCCAGTGGCATACCGGCCAGGCGGAACGTGAGCCACGCCGCCAGCGGCACGCACACCATGTCGATGGCCTCCTGCGCGTGGTCGGCATACGCAGAGAGCAGTGCGTTGGGCTGCTTGGTGAGATGGTGGGTGCGGTGGAAGTGCCAGAGTGCTGGCACGTCGTGCATGGCGCGGTGGTAGACGTAGAACCAAAAGTCGAGCACGATGCTGTAGAGCCCGACTTGAAGCCACAGTCGAGCCCACCAACGAGGTGATGCGAGGGTGGTCGCTGGGGAAGTACCGTCGTAGGAGAGCAGAACGGCGGCTATCATTCTCGAACCCGTCATCTTCCAGAGCGATGCTACCACCTGGGCCACGCCCACGTCCGGCACACCGTCTCTCGCGTGAACATCTCCGTCGAGGTACCCAATCTCCAAACCGAGGCGAGCAGCGGCCCTGATCTGACGAACGACGGACCAGTTGAAGCCGAAGAAGTAGAGGGCAACAACAGCCGGCGGTGGCAATGATCGAGCGCCCGTGATGCTGAGGATGACCTGGTGGAGCAACAGTGGCATCGAGGCGTGTAGCAGCACCCAGACATGGCTCCTCCCCTCTACAAAGTACGGCACCGGGTCCGTCTTTGCGTACACCGGAGGCCGCGTCCCGGGAGGAAGCGGGTATGCGTTGAAGAAGTGGATGACGCGGTGGTTCAACGTCCATTGAGATCTGTCAGTGACCCAGGTGGACTTGAGCGATTCGCGGGGGTTTGCGGTTTTGGTGTTGGAGCCCATGATGGCTGTAGTTGTAGTGGCCGACGACGAATCTCGTAGCTGATCATCTCCTTGACCTCCATGAGTCTATCGTGGCGAAAGCCGGCCTTAAGACTTGCAGGCAACGGACGCCCCAACGATCGAGTCATTCTGTGGCGATGTCCGTCCTGCATCTCGCAAGCCATCCCTTTCGCTCGGGTTTTCTGGAATTCGGCCAGACGTTTCCGTGATGTGAAGGGCGCAACGGCTCGGGCGCTATGCCGCTCTCGTCAGTGGTTTGCGAAGGACGTGCCCCGGGCAGAAGCTGTGCCAGGGCGGGCAGCGAATCGCCTCCCTGGTATGCCATCTGCCATCTGATGGCAGACGGAGTGTTTCGTTTGCGATTACAGACACGTGTAAGACTGTGAGTGCACATGCCGTGGCTTCGGAGTTGGTGCCGGTCGACGTGGTATCATGTGGGTGGAGGACGGCGAGTTGCTGCGCTTAGGTCAATGAATATAAGTGCTCTAAACAGACCTTGCCCGGGCGCAACGATTCGAAGTATATGACTCGAGACAGAACGATCTGTAAATGTCAAAAAGACCCCCTCCGGGCATCCTGTTATACAGGAATCCGGAGGGGTAGAAAACCGTCCCCCTCATTTCGGAGGGCGGTTTTACTCGCAGCGGGAATCGAACCCGCGCCATGGCCTCTGCACCAGTGGCCTAGATGCGATTTGTGTTTGTAGCCTAAAGCGTTAATCAAACTAACCGACTAGGCCACCGGCGACATCCGATGGGAAGGATGGAAAGTCAAGGGGTTATAAGGGAAGGCACGGAGTGCGTGCAAGAACGGCATCGACACCGTTGGTGATGCACCTCAGGCTGGCAGGTCCTCGGTCGCACCTCCCCCCTGCAACACCCCCCTCTTGATTGGCGGAAGCTCTGGCGCCTCGGCTACTAGCGCAGGCGAGCAGCCACGGCTCGGTGCATCCGCTGAGGTGGGGTGCCAAGAAACGGGGCCCAGACGTTTCCGTCGGTCGCGACTCCCCAGTCTGCCAAATGGCCTGAAGCTGCTGGTGCTCCTTCGGAAGGTGCGTGTCACGGGACAGCGGAATCCCACTGCTTGCTTTTGCCATCAACATCGCCATCAATCAAAGCTGGCCAGACGACCCCAGCGCATCCACGACATCCCCGCGTAGACGAAACCTACATTCCTACCTACCGTCACCCGAAGCCCCGCGAGTCACCCCACCGACACGCGACCAT
Organism: Plectosphaerella cucumerina; assembly: GCA_020746995.1. Classification (NCBI taxonomy): domain Eukaryota; kingdom Fungi; phylum Ascomycota; class Sordariomycetes; order Glomerellales; family Plectosphaerellaceae; genus Plectosphaerella; species Plectosphaerella cucumerina. The sequence continues at coordinate 4,761,271 of JAGPXD010000004.1, read as the reverse complement.
CCAGCCCTACGGCGTCCGTCGGACTCCTTCCACGGGTCAGGTCAGCGACGAGAACCTCGGCCTCGACCGCTCGAACACATCTGCCGCCGCTGCTCCTCCATCAATGACCCTCAGAGCGTAGCGCATCGAAACCTCTCCTCTCCGACCTCCTCCTACATTCCATCTCCACCTCCGCCATGCCGTCCGTCCGCCAGATCCGCACGCTCGCCGTGGGCGTGCTGATCGGTGTCGTCTTCATCCTCTTCTACACCTCGCGGCTCGGTAACGACGATGGCCACCGCAACAAGCTCGACTTCTGGGACCGCACCGTCGAGGGTCTCGACAAGAACCAGCAGGCGTTACCGTACAACGGCGCAAAGGACAAGGACGGCGACGGCAACATTGACGCCGACGACGAGCTGCTGGCCAAGCAGATGTCCGAGCGCCTCAAGGCAGCCGAAGAGCAGGCAAAGGAGGCCGCCAACAAGAAGGCACCGCGGCCAGACGCACCCAGCAAGGTCGTCGGCCAGGGCAACTCGGCAGCCCACCAAGGAGACGCCGCTGCTGCCGCCGACACCCCCGCGCCCGCAGCAGCCGCAGCCGACTCCGAAGACCCCGCCGCTGTCCAGCGCCGCGCCGTCGAAGCCGAGCTCAACGGCATCCTCAAGCGCTCGCCCGTCATCATCTTCTCAAAGTCCTACTGCCCCTTCTCCAAGCGCGCCAAGACGCTGCTCCTCGAAAAGTACAACATCACCCCCGCGCCTTTCGTCGTTGAGCTCGACGAGCACGACCTCGGCAAGCCGCTGCAGGCTTACCTGGGCGAGAAGACGGACCGCACCACGGTGCCCAACATTCTCGTCAACGGCGTCAGCATTGGTGGATCCGACGACATTGCGGAATTGGACGCTGCGTCGAAGCTGGTTTCCAAGATTGTCGACCTGGGCGCAGGCCGCGTGAAGATGCGCGCGCGTCCAAAGACGGCGTGAGCGGCTGGAGGCCTGATGGGATATGTGCGACAAAATGGAAGGATGGGTAATTGCATAATCTGGCGTTTGGGACGGCGCGGCGGATGGTGTACAATATGTAGCCGCGCTCGTCTGGTTTGGATTGTGGGTGCACTGCGGAATTCAACTGATCAAAGTCTATGGTGTTCAGGGATGCCCCTTCCTCGGTGACTCTCGGTGACGATCCATCGTCTCATGACTAGCGACCCCACGACCATGCCCGGCTCTGCCAAGTGAAGATCTGCGATTGATTCAGGGCTGGCTATTCAAAAACGAAGAATCGATCACTCGGACATCCACCGACCCATTCGATCCGCAGGTCGCGCTCTCGGCAGGTGCGAATCCGCCGTGGGGGACCTTGATAGTTCGTCAACACCTTGATGGCCGCGATTCAGATATATGCAAGACAGCTGACCTGGCCCTTCACCACCTCGGCGGATTGTTTGCTCACTCAATGAATCAGCAGCTACTTCAGACTCAGACGTCAGCAGTCAGAGTCACTCGGGTTGGCCTTGCCAAATAAATATCTTCCACCTCAGCCGGCCAGGAGCTTCCAACCCAAGTAAACAACCTCGGGGAAGGACAAACCAGCAGCGTCCTCCAAACGTCTGACCTCACGAACCTCAACTCCTACACCTTTTCTTTCTTTTCACCTAGCATCATCCGAATCATCGCCACAGCTCTACACAGCTCTAAGATGCATTCTTCTCCTTCCGCCCAGCACCCCCTCGAGGGATGGCTCGTTCTTCAGGTCGCCGAGCTCTGCAACGGCGAAGAGATCCAGGCCCTTCGTGGCACCAGCAGAGTGAGTTGAAGCCGCAATCAAGAAAAGACCATAGCTGACGCGAGCAGACCATCAGAGATACTCTGGACAAGTACGAGGTCTCGACAGCCACGAACAACCTCGCCGGCCGGGACTACCCCGTCCCGCCTCGCGACAGGATCCTCTGCTCGGCCTTCCCTGAGCGTCCCGTCATCAGACTCGCCTCCTATGCCGCTATCAACGAGCTTGAGGGCCGCCGGCGCAAGATCACCTACCTCGTGCAAGACTCCATGTATCTCCGCTACGGCTACCGGCGCTGCTCCATCACCGAACGCGACCCCGAGCGCCTCGCAACGGTGATCGACTCCCTCGAGCGAGCCATGTGGATCTGCACCGACCTCGCGGATATCGAGGCTACCGGAAGGGAGCCAGCACCCTATGCCCATCCCCTGGCCGGCAAGCTCGATTGTTCCCACCAGCCTAAGAGGGACGCAGCTGAAGGCCGGCCTACCAACAGCTTCTACAGCACAGAGTCCGTCATCTTTGACGTCGTCATGTTGCAAGGCCATCGCACGCCTCACATCCACCTGGATGGCACCTCTCACGGTCTGGACACTGATGACGACGCCTCGACGCAGCGTCCTGCCGGGTCCCTGCCCTCCAACCGCATCCGCCAGGCACAACTCGAAGCCATTACCGAACTCAGCACGGCCGACCTTTCTGCCATGTTCATCCTGTCCGCCCTGGCCACGCGCGGGTTCGAGGAGTACATGGGAAAGAACCGTATGAAAACCTACCCCCGCGATGTCGTCAGAGAGTGGTGCGTCTCCGTCGCCGAGAACGCTTTCCGCCACGGCGTCTTCTTCCTCTACCCCCAAGCCCTCCGCGGCCAGCCCAGCGAGCTGTCGAGCAGCGCCAGCACCCACGACAATCAGCCCTACCCGGGCCTACAGGTGCCCCGCAGCGCGATGACAGTGGTCAACCAAAAGTCGCACAAGAAGCCGACTTGGAATCGCCGCAACCCCTGCTGCATCGCCTGCAGCCGTCGCATGGCCGGACACGCCGCTGCCATGATGTGCCAGGTCGTCGAGGAGATGCACCGCTGGGAGAACGGACAGGACGACATGCTGCCAAGCCTTAGCATGACCATCCGCAGTCTCCTCCGTCGTCGCTTCAAGTGCGAGACCGACGACGTGCACGACAATGCGAGCCTGATGATCCGGGGCCTTGACCCGGTTGCGACCATGGATATGTAGGGGGGTTGGGGCAAAGGAGCGGAACATGGGCGTTTGGAAGCACAAATACTGGCGGCATGGCGATGGCAGCACACATAGCGGCACGGCGATGCACAGACATGAGACAACGGCTTACGAGTAATGAGACCTGGCAGAGATGGTCGGGAAATATATTCACTACACTGATGATGCCCAACGCCGTGTGACCCAGAGACCCAGACAGACAGAACGAACCAAAAAAAGACAATGCTTCTTTCACGCCCTCGCCTTCTTCTTGCCCTTGGGCTTGGCCTCGGCCTCGCCGTCGCTCGCACCACCCTCGTCCTCGCTGGCCTGGTCCCGGCTGCGCTTGAGACCCTTGAGCTTGCGCGTCTGCAGCTTTCCGAGGTCCTGGCGTCCCAGATGGATACGTCCAATCTTGTCGCCAATCGCATCGGTAACAATGTTCTTCTTGACGCGCTCCTCGTTCGGCAGGCGCGGGCGGCGCAGGGCCTCCTTCTGGATCGCCTCATCGGGGTGCTGGACGCGGCCGGGGCGCAGGTCCATGCGGGGACCGACCTCGTCGACTTCCACGCGGGGGATGCGCGCGTTGCCGCTGCGTCGGGTGCGGATGGCGTAGACGCGCATGTGGATCGGGGGCTTCTCCGTCTCGGCGCTGGCTTCGCCGACGGTGAAGGAGACGAGGTGCTGGAGACCCTCGACGTCGACGGCGTCCGGGGTCGAGTCGCCGCGGAAGTAGTCGGTCAGGACGCTGCGGGCGAGGGTGTACTCGTCTGCGACGGGGGCGTCAAAGGCGGTGCCGGCGAAGGCGAGGAGGGGCCGCGTGCCGGTCTGGGGCTTCTTGCCGCGGAAGGAGGTGGCGGGGCGGTAGGTTGTCGTGTCGAGGGCGAGCTCGAGCATGTCGTAGACCTTGTGGGCAAAGGTGCGGACAAAGGTGAGGGTGTCGCCGCGCTTCTTGGACTTGGCGCCGAAGCAGAGGATCGAGGCGTCGTTCTTTTCGGAGAAGACTGGACGCGGATGTTAGGGGGGACTTGGCCGGGGAGGAGGGGAGGGGAAGGAGCGTACACTCGAGCGAGGCGGGGTCTTCAAAGGGGAAGACGCTGTTCTTCTTGGTGAAGCGCTTGACGTACGGGGCGCGGAGGATGGCGAGGTCGTTCTGCGCGTCCTGGATGGTCTGCGAGCAGGATGTGCCGCGCAGGAAGAGGGCCGTCTTGACGTTCTCGACGGCCTTGGGCTCGCGCTCGGCGAGGGCGCGCTTCGAGCGGGCGTTCTTGGGCTTTCTGGGGGGTAGAAGTCAGCATTGGTCGCACGGAGTGACTGGAAGGGAATGATGCGCACATTTGTCTGAGCATCGTGGCGGTGTGTTTGACGGCAATGTTCAAGTAGTTGCACAATCCAGCCTTGATGTCGTCGTCCCCGCGAGACGAGGTTGCGACCGAACTTTTTTTCGGGGCGCGATAAGATAAGGAGCTCGGCCAAGGAACGGGGGTACACATCCGGCCGCCCCCACTATAGACACATCCCTCCCGAGACATCACTCAACTCGAAGAGCAACAAGCAGTGCGTAAATGCATCTACAGACGTCATGCGTACATGCCACAGCCCGTGGCCGAGAAAATTCACTCCGCCCATGCGTCCGAAAAACCCCGAAACTCCATTCATCTGTCCAGTCCAGTCCAGTCCAGGCATTGCCTCCCATCAACACTGCCTCACCAATGCTCGCTCGTGCAAAAGGCCGCCGCGCCGTCGGGTATCATCAAGGAAGGCGGCCTCCGCGAAACACACGTACCGCGCCATTGCCATGTCGCTAGCTGACGGCGACGGCCGCGGAGTCGGGCTTGGGCGCCTCTTGTGATGGTGCCTTGGGCCCGCGCCCGACGCCGACACCGAGACTGCCATTGCGCTTTCTTGAGACGCCCTGGCTCAGCATGGTCGCTGTGCGCAGCGTCTCGGGTGATGCATCGGCCATGGTTGGCGAGTGTTTTGGTGGCTGCGGCGGCGGTGGGTGCCCGTTCTTGCGTGACGGACCTGCAGGCGGCTTCGTCGGGGGAAGTGTCGTCGGCATGGCCGCGCTGGGGCCTGATTCGGACTGTAGCGGTACGCTCTGCATCTTGTGCGAGACGTGATTCGGGTTCGCCCACGGCGTGTTCTTGATAAATTGCTCGCCCGCTGGTCCCAGGGCTGAGCCGTACGACGTTGGGTGGAACTCTTCCCGTGGCGGCACGATGCTCGGCGGCGGCGGCGGTGGCCGTGTTGCGCGCTGCAGACTGTTAGCTTTGATCCCTCTGCGGGATGCTCTGTTGCTCACCTTGAACGCTTCAAAGTCCTCCTCCATCTCGGTAGCACTGGCCCCGCGCATCTCGGGCACCGCAGGGAAGCCCTCATGCTTGGCCAGCCCCGACAGATATGACACCTCGGTGTTGTAGGCGACGGCGTTGCGCGTGCGCTGGGCCGGATTCGAAGGGAACTGCACTCCATAATCGGGCACGCTGTGCGCGCTGCGTCGGGCGTTCTGTGTGTCGTACCAGTCGTGGTTGAGCTTCTCCAGGAACTGCTCGCGCTTCTCGCGGATGCCCTGGTAGAACTGGCCCCAAATCTGCGCTCTCCGTGCAATCGCAAGCCGGTCCATCGCTTGGATCGTCAGCTCGTGCTCCTTGTTGATCTGCGCGAGCCGCTTCTCCAGCCGCTCGTCCACGCAGGCCTTCATCAGGAGGTATTCGGCGTGCGTCGGGTTTTCTGACTGTAGCGACTGCTCTTCGGCTTCGAGCTTCTCGAGACGGTCCTTGTAGAGTCTGGGAGGGGTCAGCGGGGTCGTTGAGAAGGAGTCGGGCTGCCTACCGTTCTCGGAAAAGGCTAAACTTGGCCTCGAGGTCGTTCCATTCTTCAAGTGCTGCCTGCTTCCGCTCGACTTGCACAGTATCAGCTTGGGCTCTCCGTGGGCGTATGCTGCCTGACTCACGTTCTTCGGCATTGCGTGTCGCCGCATCGCCATCATCCTCAATGTGCTCTTCATCAACCATGTGGTCGGCCTCCTCATCGGCTGTGGCCTCCTCGTGGGTATCAATGTCGGCCTCGACTTCGGCATCGCCCGTCTCGTCGCCGTCATCGCTCCGCCGCTTGCTGCCGCTTCTCGTCATCTTGTGTGCCTGGGCCTGCTTGACAGGGCTCACGCTCGCACTGGCCGTATCCCGCGACGGCTTGGGGACCAGCACGGGCGGCGGCGCGACGTCTTCTGCGCCCGATTGAATCCCGCTGTTGGGATGTGTCGAGAGGGCGTCATCGTCGTCGTCGCCGTCACCGCCGACCGCAGGTGTGTTCTGACCGCTAGCGACGTCCTTGGCGGCGACCGAGCCTGTGCGCTTCCTCAGCGGCTGATCTGCGTCGGACTGCTCGGCGGCCGGCGACCGCTTGCGCTTTTTGCTCTCGACAGAGTCTTGCGTGTCGTCGACCGAGGACAGCTCTGTGGATTTTGTGATTTTGGCGGGCGACGCCTCGGCGTCCTCCTCGTCTTCTTCGTCCTCGTCATCGTCGCCAGGGCGGGACGAGGTCATGGACACGTCGTCATTGTCGGAGAGGGAGTCGTTGTCGCCGTCGTCGGCCTCGTCGTCGTCAACGGAGAAGGTCTTGTTGAGCTTGCTGGGCGTCTGCTCGAAGATGGGCCCGTCGGTGAATGGGCCGATCACGACGTCCTTTTGCCGCTGTGCTTGCGGCGTATCGTAGAGGCGCTCCGTCTCGGCCTCGGTGTCGTTGGCTTCAGAAAGATTGCTGTCCGAGTCTTCTTCATCGTCGTCGGCGGGCCCGTTCGGCGACGGGCGGTCAAGGCCTAGCCCATCCAGCGATGCGTCGTCGGGGTCCGCGTCCTCGACGTCGCTCAGCGGGCTCGAGACGTTGCTGTCCTCGTTGTCCAGTGCCGGCTGCTCCTTGAACAGCGCGGGCCCGGCAGCCCCAGCCGCAGCCATTGCGTTGGGGGGTCGATGGCGGGGGGAGGTCGAGCGAGGCGAGGCGTGGTGGGTGGGAGGGGAGGCCGGAGGGCAAAGAGGGCAGGGTCGGGGAGGAGTTTCGCGCTGCTGCTGTGGGGGGAAGTTGTCGGTGATGAAGAGCAGCTGGCGATTGGAAAAGAAGAAAGTTTTGAAGAGGGGCTTCAAGCCGTAGTGCTGTGGTGCCTCGCGGTTGTGCGGTGCCCTGCGCGGTTGCGTGGTGGTGGGATTGGTGACGGGAGAAGGAAGGGCGGCGCTGCTGCGGAAGCGGATGCGATCATCTGTGCTGTGCCGTGCCGCTCCTCTCCAGTTCGCCCTGCTCTTGCTCTTCTCGCTCTGGGCTGCCGGTCTTGTTGTGCAGCACCTGGTCGGCAGAACAAAAGCCGGGGATTGGACGAACTGGGCGGTCAGAGAGGGAAGTGGGGGTTGGAGTTTATCTTCACGCCGGGGTGGTCGATGTCGCGGATGCAGCCAATGGCAGGCGAGGAGTACCGTTAGGGGAAGGACCCACTAAAAAGTTCGGCGATGCGGTGCAACAATTGCACTGGATTTGTTCACCTCGACGACGACGGCACGCTTCACCTTGCAGATTCATCTCGACGATACTTCCCCGGGAGAACCTGCCAGCGGCACCGATTGAACCATGGCCAAGGGGTAATTGATGCCTTGCGACTTCGCTTGTGTACTCTGCTGACACCGACCAGAACCTTCAAGCTGGGCGCCTCGTCCAAGGCGATAGACCCCACCCTCGATGCTCTCTTCTCCTCCAGCGTATGTTGCCCTTATGCGCCGTGGAAGCTTTCGCTGACTCTGTTTTAGTCCGGTCCGATCAAGCCCCATCCAAAGTCCAAGTACTCAGGGCTCCCGCCGCCACGGACGAAGAATGAAACCGAAGACGAGGATATGGAAGATGCGGAGGACTCTGAGGTTGACGCCGAAGCCGAGATCGAGAAGCTGCTCGCCCCCGCCAAAAAGAACAAGGACCGCAAGCGCAAGCGCAACGACGTCGACGATCTCGAGAGCAAGTATCTCAACAAGCTCGCCGATGAGGAGGAGCGCGAGGAGCAACAGCTGAAGAAGAAGCGCCAGGAGGAGGCCGAGGCCGAGGCTGAAGAGGAGGATGAGGAAGAGGACGACGAGGAAGCGGACGAGGACGCCGAGGAGGACACATTGTCCGAGGAGGGCGACGAAGAAGAGGGCGAGGACGTCGCCGAGGAGGCCTCAGCCGCCGACACATCCTCCTCCGAGGGCGAGAGCGGCGACGAGTCCGACTCCTCAGCCGTCCCCGTCCACGAGTCCCTCTCCAAAAAGCCAACCACAGCCGCCGCCAAGAACGACGAGGTCGAAAAGGCCAACCGCACCGTCTTCCTCTCCAACGTCGCCATCTCCGCCAGCACCGACAAGGCCGCCAAGAAGGAACTCCTCGCCCACCTCGCCTCCGCCCTCCCCGAGGGCGACAAGGTCGAGACCATCCGCTTCCGCTCCCTCGCCTTCTCCACGGCCGCCCTTCCCAAGCGCGCCGCCTACATCACCGCCGCGACCATGGAGTCGACGACAAAGTCGGCAAACGCCTACGTCGTCTACTCATCCGCCGCCGCCGCGCGGGCTGCCTGCGCTGCGCTCAACGGCACCATCATCCTCGACCGCCACCTGCGCGTCGACAGTGTTGCCCACCCCAGCGCCACCGACCACCGCCGCTGCGTCTTCGTCGGCAACCTCGGGTTTGTAGATGACGAGACGGTCGTCAACACCAACGCCGCTGGCGAGACTACCACGCGCAAGCGCACAAAGATCCCCTCGGACACCGAGGAGGGTCTGTGGCGCACTTTTACCAAGAACGCCGGCAAGGTCGAGAATGTCCGCGTCGTGCGTGACCCCAAGACGCGCGTTGGCAAGGGCTTCGCCTATGTTCAGTTCTACGTGAGTCTTTCATCCCCTCTACTTCCACCCCCGCTAACTTGTCCAGGACGAAAACTCGGTCGAGGCGGCCCTCCTCCTCGACGGCAAGAAGTACCCCCCCATGCTTCCGCGCATCCTCCGCGTCACCCGCGCCAAGGCTCCCCACAAGACCGCCCTGGCCCAGGAGCGCAAGGCCAAGGCCGCCGCCCTCGCCGCCGGCGTCACGGCCCCCGGCGACAAGAAGAGCACAAAGTACAAGCACAAGGCCACGCCCGAGCAACAGTCCCTGGCCGGTCGCGCCGGCAAGCTGCTCGGCCGCTCCGGAGGCATCCGCGAGGCGCGCCGGGCATCAGGCAAGCCCGAGAGGCGCGGCCCCCGGGGCGACAAGAAGGCGGCGCACGGCAACGGGTCGGGCGTCGTCCTCAAGACGCCGGAGCAGTTCATCTTCGAGGGACGCCGGGCCAAGGCAGGCGACGGCGTGCCCAACGACGTGCGCGTCGGCGGCAAGAAGAGGCGGGCGGTCAAGAAGGGCGGCATCGAGAAGCCGGGCGGCCGGGGGGTCAAGCGGGCGCAGGAGTGGCGGAAGCTGAAGAAGGACAAGGCGTAGAAAAGGCATAGACTGTAGTCATTTGATACCTGGTGTTTGTTGGGGCATAAAATTAAAACAAAGGGCATAGCTTCGCGCGCTCGGTAATTGTCATTGCTAGCCTGTTTGCGACAAATCTACGTAGCCAAGCCAAACAGGACCCATCATCTCTTGCCAACCTCCTCAACACCGGGTATCAGTACTCGACGTCCTCCTCGGCCTCGAACGAGTCGGCGGCGACCTCCTCGTAGTCCTTCTCGAGGGCGGCCAGGTCCTCGCGGGCCTCGCTGAATTCGCCCTCCTCCATGCCCTCGCCGACGTACCAGTGCACGAAGGCGCGCTTGCTGTACATGAGGTCGAACTTGTGGTCCAGGCGCGACCAGGCCTCGGCGATGGCGGTGGTGTTGGACAGCATGGAGACGGAGCGGTCGACGGTGGCGAGACCGCCGTCGCCGGGGGCGGCGGGGACGGCGACGGGCTTCTGGTAGTTGATGCCGACCTTGAAGCCGGTGGGGCACCACTCGACGAGGTTGAAGGACGACTTTGCCTTGAGGGCGGCGATGGCGGCGTTGCTGTCGCGGGGGACGACGTCGCCGCGGTAGAGCAGGGCGACGGCCATGTACTTGCCGTTGCGGGGGTCGCAGACGACCATCTGGTTGTTGGGCTCGAAGCCTGGGGACGTTAGCTGAGGTGGTGGGAAGCGGGCAGAGGGTGCTTACACTGGAAGGTCAGGTCCTGGACCTTGAAGCTCTCGTGCTGGCTCTTGTTGGCCGAGATGACGGGAGCGTAGGAGATGAGGGGGTAGTGGATGCGCGGGTAGGGGACCAGGTTGGTCTGGAACTCGTTGAGGTCGACGTTGAGGGCGCCGTCGAAGCGCAGCGACGAGGTGATGGAGCTGACGACCTGGGCGATGAGGCGGTTGAGGTGGTCGTACGAGGGACGCGGGATGTCAAGGTTGCGACGGCAGATGTCGTAGACGGCCTCGTTGTCAACGAGGAAGGTGCAGTCCGAGTTCTCGATGGTGCTGTGGGTGGACAGGACGGCGTTGTAGGGCTCGACGACGGCGGTCGACACGCGGGGCGCGGGGTACACGGCGAACTCAAGCTTGGACTTCTTGCCGTACTCGGTCGACAGGCGCTCGAGGAGCAGAGCACCGAATCCGGAGCCGGTGCCACCGCCGAACGAGTGGAAGATCAGGAAGCCCTGGAGCGAGTGGCAGCTGTCTGGGGGGTGTTAGCTGCGACCTGAGAGGGAGACGGCAGGCAAGACTGACCGGCAACGCGGCGGATGCGGTCGATGACGGTGTCGACCATCTCCTTGCCGATGGTGTAGTGACCACGGGCGTAGTTGTTGGCGGCATCCTCCTTGCCGCTGACGAGGAGCTCGGGGTGGAACAGCTGGCGGTACTCTCCGGTACGGATCTCGTCAATGGGCGAGGGGTCGAGATCGACGAACAGGGAGCGAGGGACGTATTTGCCGGTGCTGGTCTCGGTGAAGAAGGTCTCGAACGAGCCGGGGTCGCCAATGTCCTTGCCGGCCTCGCTGGGGCGGCCGTCGAGGCCAAGGCCGTGCTCGAGGAGGTAGCTGGAGGGGAGAAGTTAGCGGGTGATGGTGGTGATGGTTAGGGTGTGGTTGACTTACAGCTCCCAGGCCGAGTTACCCAGCTGGGTACCGGCCTGGCCGAGGTGGAGGTGGAGGATCTGAGGTGGTGGTGGTCAGCGATGGTGATGCGGCCGGAGCTGGTCCTGAAGCTCAAGGAGCTCGATTCGCCAGCTTGGACATACCTCGCCCTTCATCGTAACGGTTGGAGATCGGACGGACGACGGACAACGGCAGAATCAGGCGCGGCGCGCAGGAAGAGGCAAGGCGAGGCGGAGCGGAGCGGGAGCGAGGTTAGGATGGGCTGTCGGGACGGGAGGTGGAGGAGAAGGCGGGCGGTGGTTTTCTGAGCGGTCACGGTCGTCTCGTGGTTTGGTTGGACTTGCACTCGTAGAGGAGGCGCCAGGCGGTCCAGGGGGTCAGCAACTTTGTGGGCGGGGCACGTCAACTGAAGCTGGCGGCGCGATAGGCCGATGGGCCAGGGGGAAAGCGCCCGGGGGTTAGCGCGAACCGTCCAGAGGTCGCGGTACCTGAAGCAGGCAGCATTTTTAGGGCACGACAGAGTATAGCTACCGCTCACCGCTACATGGCCCGTGCTCACCGTCTGTCGCCCCGCCTTCGAAATTGGGGGTCTCTTCAGGGGTGCGTGCTAGAAGAGGAGGCAAACTCCTGATGCGTGCCACCGCACGTCTCGCACGAGGCTGGGCGATATTGACAGGTTCTGAGGGTGATGTCTGATTTTTTGTGATTTGTTGACGTCTCTTCTGACTGGATGGGAGCTTTTGGGAGGTGCGTGTTGCCAGGCAGGACGACGGAGGAAAGAGGGGTATGCGACCCCGCATCATGCACAAGACCCGGTTTTATGCGCTGGCGCGACTTGTGCCGTGACAACCTCAATTCGACCTCCCGTCATCTACGACACCAGGAGCTCGCGGTAGGTGGCATTGTGCGACAGCGGCGTTGCGGAATAGCTGACTGACCTCGCCAGATGCATCCATCATAATGCGGAGAATTGGCTCATCGACCTGCATGGCAGACTGTTGCTATATGCATCAACGGCTGCGACCACTTCGAAGTCTGCCTTGAGAAGAGGCTGTGCTTGACATCATGTCTATTGATCAACCTGGAAGGATTTGATCACAGCTGCAAGATGCAATCATCTTCAGCCTGAGAACCAGCACCCAGATGCTGCATGCCAAAACAGCCAGCCTATCACCAGCAACACCATCACGCTGAGAGCAATGCACGCCCTTTTCGCCGGTTTGGGTCAGCCACAGTTTGCCTTATGCGACCTGCCTGCGTTGCTGCCTACACCTTGCATGGAGAGTGCATGACCGCCACCAGCATCGACGCGGCCATTTATCAACGCGCAAATGTACCATCAACCAGCATTGGTATCCAGGAGAATCACCTCCAAAGATGACCCTCCTCACCACCATCGACAACTCCTCCGGGGCGGTTCCCAACACGGGCAACAAACACCCCTCAAACACCCTCTACCACTACCAAGGTCTCTCTGGGCCATCCTGCATCAGAGTGGTCGAGGCAGCCCTGGGCGACGAGGATGGCGAGATATCGTGCCAATTGCGCGAAATCGACATCGACCCATCACCCGACCTGCCCGTCCCATACCATTGCCTCTCGTACACCTGGGGCGGCCCCTTCAAAGACCCCTCCGAACCCAACATCTGGACAGAAACCTTTCGCATCCACGTCTCCGGCCCCGGCGACGCGTCAGGCCACCTATTCGTCACCAAGAACCTCCACGACTTCCTCCAGGAGCTGGCTCGGCGCAACCCCTCCGATGTCCATCTCGTTTGGATCGATGCCATATGCATCAATCAGGAAGACATGGCCGAGAGAGCCGCCCAGGTTTCCATCATGAGAGATGTCTACCTCAACTGCGAGGCTGTCATCGTCTGGTTCGGTGTCGAAGATCCTGACGCCACCGCCGCTTTTTCCGTCATGGCCCGCATCGAGCTCGGCCTCGATGAATACATGGCCCGCATCAAGGGACCTCGCTTGACCCGCAGCGATTGGTATAGCCTCTACGCCATTCTCGGGACTGCATCCCTGCCGCCTGACGTCTTCATTTCCTGCGGCCGTTTCCTTCGCCGGTCATGGCTTTATCGCATCTGGACCCTGCAGGAGAGCATTCTACCCCGCGCCGGCTCGGTGTGGTGTGGCAGTCTACAGACGCCACTGCAGTGCCTGGGCCGTCTCATCGACGCAATGTCCCACAACCTGAGGCTGCAATATCACCCCGTCCTGGGAAACGTCCATGGCCGCGGCGTAGCCTCAGAGTTCACCGTCGTTCTGGCCGCCACCCTCGAACACTTGCTGCACAACCGGGATCGCGTGTTGCGGGGCCAGCCTCTGGGATACATCGAAACGCACCGCGGTGCCGACTGCTCCGACCCCAGGGACAAAGTGTATGGCTTGCTGGGGCTGCTCAAGGACACCCGGGGCACGGTCGTCGACTACTCCAAGTCTGTGGTCGACGTCTACCGCGACTTCGCCTCGTCTCTGGGGCCCCTGGCCTGCATCGCTGCCCTTGGTGACCCGTCCTTCCGGGTGACCAAGGGTCTTCCATCGTGGGTTCCAGAATACCACGCGGACCTCATGCCGCGGTCATGGCGGAATAGGGGAGGGGGAGGCTTGGGGGCTGGCTACTGCGCGGGCGACGCGGGAGGAAGGAAGGTTGAGAAGCTGAACACAGACAGCCCTCTGCTTCTTGCGCTCTCTGGTTTCGAGGAGGACGTTGTCGAAGCCGTGGGGGCTTCTTACGACGAGACTGTCTACGGCGGCGGGATTCTACGGTCCTTGGAGCTTCTTCTCGAGCGGCTCGTGCCTGGTTCTGGCGAGGATCATATCGAGGTATTCTGGCGGGTGTTGATCGCCAACCTCCCCGGAAACAGCAACCGACCGCCAAGATCGGACAAGTTTGGGCCCTCCTTCCGGGCCCTGGCCTGCTTCCTCATAGCTTCCCACATCTCCAAGGACGAATGCCGGACTGAACCGACCGAGGCCCTCATGGAGAAGCTCAAGCAGGCCACGAACTCCCCCTATCTCCCTGACTGGGCAGACATTCAGCAACTGGCCGCTGTGCTGGGCCCCGACAAAGGCGACCCGGCAGTTAAAGCTGTCTTCAAAGATATGCAGCGTTATCTCGAGTCGCTGACCTGGATGTCCCTGCTGAGGCGGTTCTTCGTCACCCGGAAGAACCGGCTTTGCCTCGGCTCGCACACTGTCCGAGAGGGAGACCGCGTGTTCATCCTGAGCGGCTTCAACTATCCGGTCTTGCTCCGGCCGGCGAGCGATGGGCGGTTCACGGTTATTGGTGACATCTATGTTCGGGGCATCATGTTTGGAGAGGCGCTCGAGGGGCGGGACTTTCACCGGGTCGAAATTGAGTAGCAGACACCGAAGTCAACCCCATGTTGTCAGCCCGGCGCATCTCTGCCCGTTCCCTCGAATTCCGCAGTCATCACACATCAGGCCTGACCCCACTGACCCATGCCGTGCCCCGTGGCGTCCAGTCGCCGTGAACCCCGCGCCAAGCACCGGAGGCTCCCGACCAACGGACCTTGGCGTCCGGGGTTTCTACTTATAGACGACATTAGTTCAGGGACATCTGTCACGATATTGGCCAGCCAGACTTCAGCTCTCGGTCCAGGCTCGGCGGGAGCAGACCTTGACCTTCCCACTCGGGCATGGCCGAGGTGAAGACGTTGCACCGAGATGTCGAGTTGCTCCGTGCTTACTCTGCCAACGACAGAGTCATTGTCTGAGGAAGTATGGCAACATCAAAGTATAAGAGGCAAGACTTCAATCGTGATTCGTAATTCACTCTCCAAGCAAACAACCAAACCCACTACAAGCTTCCTCTTCAACATGCACCCCTCCACCCTCCTCCTCGCTCTCGTCGCCTCTGCGACAGCCAACCCCATCCATGCGGGCACAGTCGAAGTGATCCCCCGCGACACCCTCCTCGAAGACCGCGCCACCTGCCAAAAGATTCACAGCTGGTCCGGCGGCGGCTGCTCCCTCTTCTGGGGCAACAACAAGTGCCGCGACAAGTGCATCAAAGAAGGTCCCGGCCAGAATTGCTGCCCCAACGCCGTCGTCTCGGCCGTCGAGGACAGGCCAGGATGTTTGTTCCACTCAAAGGTGTGCGATTGCGGATGCTTGAGGAACTAGGTTGGGGCGGTTGAAACAGATGCAATAGTTCATTTACTTGATGATGGTACAAAGGTACAGGACGTTTAGGTGCGCCAACATGACAAACTTCTGTATCCTACCACCAGCCATCATCCCAGCCTCCAAATCCGTCATCCCAACCGCCTCCCCAGCCTCCGTGGTGTCCAAAGAAATCATCATGTCCATGATGACCGTGATGACCGTGTCCGTGATGTCCATGACCTCCAAAGAAGTCATCGAATCCATGGCCTCCGTGTCTTCCGTGTCTTCGGTGACCTCTGTGACCTCCATGACCTCCAAAGAAGTCATCGAATTCTCCTCCGTGGCCTCCAAAGAAGTCATCGAATCCTCCTCCATGGCCTCCAAAGACATCATCATGTCCGTGACGTCCATGACGGCCATGACGTCCGTGGCCTCCATGATGATCGTTGCGTTCACCGTTGCCGAACAACCCACTGAAGAGTCCACCTCCGCCGCCGTTGCGTCCGCCGCGCTCGTTGTGATCATGGCGTCCATGGCGTCCATGGCGATCGTGGCGCCCAAAGAAGTCGTCGAATCCATGGCCTCCAAAGAAGTCATCGAATCCTCCTCCGTGGCCTCCAAAGAAGTCATCGAATCCATGGCCTCCAAAGAAATCATCATGTCCGTGGCGTCCATGACGTCCATGACGTCCATGACGTTCACGACGTCCGTGGCCTCCTTGGCGATCATTGCGTTCGTGGTTACCAAACAACCCACCGAAGAGTCCACCGCCATTGCGCCCGCCGCCGTTGCGTTCTCTGCGGTCATTGTGATCGTGGCGTCCAAAGAAGTCATCGAATCCTCCTCCGTGTCCTCCGAAGAAGTCATCGAATCCTCCTCCGTGGCCTCCAAAGAAATCATCGAATCCATGGAATCCATGACGGTCATGACGTTCCCGGCGTTGATTGCGTCCTCGAGATTGACCGCCGTTTTGGTCGTTGTTACCAAAATGTCTCTGCTGGGGGTTAGTATTGGCCCAGTTCATGGACGTTGTCTAAGGTAGGTACTTACCTGGAACCAATTCTGTTGTTGGCCACCATCGTCATGACCCCGTGCAGACCGGGCCTGAGACCCCTGAGGCTGGAATCTTTCTCCATAGCCATCGTCGTCGTCTCTGCCGGAAGGCCTTCTGTGGTGCCCAGGCACATCATTGAAGCCCTCGATCGGGTCGAAAGTGAAAGCATTGTGCATGAACCTGCGGAAAGCCATACTGGGCGATTTCAGAACGGTTCTTCTCGAGCTTGCGCGGTATGGATCAGAAAAGCTTGGTGGTACAGACGAGAGAGTCGTTCGTCAAAGCCAGTGTGTGAGGGGGAGCTCGTAGAGAGGGTATGTTGCTAGCCTGCAAGAGACAGTCTGATGGTCGGAGGTAACCTGTCAGTTTGACTGGAGCGGGCTAATGTGGAAGCATGACAGAGATCAGTACAGGAAACGGGGAGAGGGAGGATTCTTTTAAGGAAGGAAACTGATCAGATTTTTCGCGTGGCAGGGCCCTCCTCAGTGGATTCTTGAGGCGCACCACCACACGATGAGGCCTTCATCACATACAGAGCCTCCCTAGTGGCGCCCGCCCGTTGGCGTTTCCTCCACGCCATGCACCATTTGTCCTCACTTTGTGGCTCCCCTTTCCTCAAGTCGAGTGGTTTTCCTGCTCGGAGCAGTAATTTCTCTCATCCACCCGAGCGGCAGACCAACGCCTTGGATGTCTCGTGGCGCAGGCGGTAGATGCCTAGGCAGCAGCAAGGAAGGGGCAGAAACAAGGATCGAATGTGTTGAATGGACTTTCGAGAGGCGAAAACGCGGCTCAACAACTTGCGGGCTTCAAATCAGCGTGGCTAGGTGCGAATACTGTCCTTCGGGGTCGTGTCGGCCGGATCGAGGACACGATGACTAGAGAACAACCCGGCTCATGAAATCAAAGCAAACAGTTCTCGAAATGGCTGCCCACTAGGAATGAAGCTGAAAAAATACAATCGAATCAAGACATTATGTAAATTCAACTCGATGCCTTTCGAGAGAAGTCTCATCGGGCCAGCAAAAAGCCCGGGTTTGAGTTGGTCACCGTGGTCAAGAATAGTAACAGAATGGCAAAGCATAACCTCTTGAGTATTAAAGCACTGAAAAGTAGTCTTTACGGTACTTTGGGGTATCAAACCAGAGGAAAACTGCAACATCGTGATGCCCTGTTAATTCCTGCCGCAACCGTCGCCTTCATTGCCAGCCCAGACTGCCCAAAGCTCCTGGCAACTCCACATCGGTTGAATTATTTAGACTGAAATCTCAGTGTTGCGTTTCCGCTGAGATCGCCATTGAGTACACTTTCGGTAAAGACTGAATCCGAGGTAAGTCAAGAGACAGAATGCTGCAAGGATGCCGAAGAGCACGCCCATGATCGCGAGGGTTGCCTTCCAGCGGGGCATTGATTGCAGGAGGATCTGCTGAGAGAACCAGACGCCACAATTAGATTGGCAAGTGATCTCAATGGTCGTTGCGTTGTTTGCACCCATCGTGTCTTCGAGATTCTAAGATCGAGTCAGTATTAGGACAGAGGTACGGCGTAAGGTGGAAGACTGACCTTTGAGATGTCGGTCATGTTGCGGGATGATATGCGACTGATTTTCTGGAGGGAGTTGGAAAATGATTCTGATAAAACATTGTACATGAATTAGCTGCTGGGGAGCGGTCCTTTTGTAAGAAAGGTAGAGACTGGCTTGTGCCGTGGTAAGGAAGAGTGGCGACGCCGCATGCGACTTTGATCATCGTGAGGTTCTTGGGCTGGCGCCCAAAGGCATGAGGTCAGCCACCTCAACGAAGATGGTGGAACAGAGGCAGCAACATAGAAATTTCAGCCCTGGGCGTCACAAAGGTGCTCGCTGTACGCCAGGGCGGACAAGGCGGTGTCTGAGCCACCAGACTTGGTCGCCTCGAATTGCATCCTCCTCTCCTCTGGCTTCAGTATAGCTCATCCTGGTTGAGCCACAGCTGCGCTTCCTCAGTCACAGTTCCAGCCGGGGCAAATTTGCTGCCTGTACGCCGTACGCCACTTTTACCTGACTCTGACTGGGACCCCCGATAGTCTTGAGAACAACGGATGTCATTGATGTTATACCGTTGAAGTTTCAGTTCGGCTCAGATACGAGAGGCTGAACTTTGTGATGGCTTCTGACTAAGGGTGCCGGTTCCTCTAAGGGGAACTTGACTGGGCTCAAGTCGGCCTCCCATGAGATGACATCGGAATCTGTAGACCTAAGGCAGACCCGAATGAAAGTTGAACTGAATTAAGTTGAGGAAATTGAAATCTGAGCTTGTAAACAATTGAACACCGTGTCAAAAATGTAACCTATACCAAACAGAGGCACATGCTTGCGTGTGTGTGGGTGCGATCCCCGGAAAGAGCAGCACACAGTCCCGGAGTCGGGCTATGCCATGATCCATCTTCCGCCCCCTAACATACAGGTGGAATCTTGGAGCCTTGAAGAGTGACGCCGTGTGTCTTGAGCTCTTTCTTTCTTTTCCACTCGAAGATCTTCGTGGCCACCCAGTTGTTAGCAAATAAGTACAAAAAGGCAATCATGACGAGACCAAGGGCACCAATGAGGCCAAATATAACAAAGATAGCGAAGCCATTAGAGATCGACATGAAAGCGGCGTTGCCCTTGACCGCCGTGCCGAGTCCGACCTGCATCGCTGTCAGGATGATGACGAAGTAGGCAAAGGTGCCCCCAATGAAGGCCAGGTTGTCGTCGAAGAAGGAGCTATACTGGTTCCACTGCGACTTGTACTGCTTTCCGGGTGTATGCCAGTAGAAGTAGACTTTGTTCAGCCTCGAGAGGCGGAGCTCGCCGTACAAGAAGCGGCGGTCGATCGAGGTGTAGAGCTCCGGATCGTTCAGCATGTGAGCGACGACTCTTTGCCATTTAGACCAAGTCAGAATCTCCGGGAAGAGTTTAGACTCGATGGCAATATCGTGGTCGCTCTTGTTGGACACGAGGCCGATGTAGGAGAAGAGAACGCCCCGAGCACGGTCTCTGCACCGGGCCAGCAGTTTGCATCCGCATAGCTGAGGCTTCTTGCTGGAAGGCGGTTCGGGGGGCTGGCTTTGCAGTGACTTGCAAGAGCACTGCCAGACTTCTTTCCAGAAGCAGGGTTCAAAGAGGAATCGGGGGAGTGGCTTGAGGTAGATTCGACCGTTGCCCCAGACAAGGTGCATATCAAGGTCTTCGGTGATGAATATGTCGCGGTTGAGAATCTTTTGAACATAGAGAGGTCGTGGGGGCATAGGTCGGCCTGCCAGCCAAAGGTCTCTGTGAACCGTGTGAAGGCGGTCCAGTTGGACCGCCTTGTCGAGAACTTCGAGGACTGTTGAAGGATGTGGAGACGCCAGGTCGCCATCCCCCACACGTCTCGACGCAGGTAGAAGAGAGGCAAAGTCTTCGGACTGGATGCGTCCAACGGGCTTGTCTTCAATGACCCAGGGGAAAGAAGCTTCGTCCAAGGACTGGGTGTGATCTGCAGCGCTAGCTGGGCGGCTTGGGCCTGCCTCGACAGTGCGAGTGGGAAGAAGCTGGTCGAGCTCGGCCATTGTGTTTGCGAAATCAGCGATGACCGTGGGAGATTGAAAGATGTGCGTGAATGACTGAAAGAGATTTCAAAATGAAGAAGGGGTCTTGGAGCCTGCTCAATGACTATATTTTACGGAAGAGGGTCGAACAGAGTGGCTCCTCTCCTCCACCCACTGCAAGAAGCCCTCCATTTCTTACCACGATCGAGTCTCTGCATTGACACCATCTCGAAGGAGGATGGGAAGAGGAGGAATACGCGCCAGATGACGTCGATCCAGAACATCTATTCTCAGCTGGCGCTTGGCAGCAAGTCTACGTGCCTATCAGCGGACCAGGTTGGGAAGAATGCCGTCAATTTGAGACTTGACTGCAGGCTATAGTGCGGCGGAGCCGACGGCTGGCTGCAGACATGGGTGGGCAGCAGCGGTCAAGTTCAGATCAGGCTGTCATAGTAAATTCAAAGGCGGGTGGTAGCCTGGCCATATCTCGTGTTACACAACATTTTCAGCCACCACAGCTGACCACCCCTCGGCCCATGAGCGGCAGAATCGATTGGATATGCTGGGTCAAGAGCCCGTACCGTGCCGTCCCCAAGCCCGTGCCATCCTCCCTGCTAATCTTAGTGACCAAGCCCGCATCCAGAGTCGCAGCCTGATGTTCAGGCATGCCCCATACCAACCCAATTGCGACAGATCTTCAGACAGGGGCTCATGTGCCATGAGGACCGGTACTTCAGGGTTCCCCCTAAGCTGTGGTCTTCACTCTGGCCAGCTTTCCTGCCATTCATTCTACCCACAGACTTCTCTCGAAATCGCACCGTCAACCTGCACTCATCGATTCGTTTAGCTCAAACCAAAGGGCCAACATCATGGATCGGCCAAAGAAAAAGGACAAGTTGACCTTGAAAGATGTTCATAACGGAATGCTCCGTTTGGACGATCCGCAAGTGACGGATCCAGATGTCGAGTGAGTGGAACCTGGACGGCTCAAATCGACAGATCCATGTCTACCTTGCCTATCTCTGTATTCTTCTCTGACAAGCTGCGCGATTTTAGCATCATTCTTGTCCCTGGTCTTGGGACAGATCCAGTCAGGTGCTGGGAAGATGATGACGAGAAAAAGTCGACAGGTCACGTCAAGCCGAAAACCAAGTTCAACTGGGTTCTAGACAACTCGGGACTGAGTACCATCGCATCTTCCAAAGCGCGAATCCTCTGCTACGCATTTGCTTCCGCCTGGTACGGAAATTTTAAGGCTGAGAGCAGCTTTGATAACATCGCGAACGGACTTTGCGAGGGAGTGAAGGCCATGCGGCAGGTTTGTCTGGTCCCACATGCGCGAGGTGTGGGTGATTGCTGACTTTCGCGTCAACTTGTCCGACAGGAACGGCATGAACAGTGGAGGCCCATCATCTTTATCGGACACAGCATGGGGGGACTCGTCATCGCCGAGGTAAGAACCTACTGCCTCTTTTTCATCCTGAGGTCTCTTACGTCTCATACGATTTTCTTACGACAAATCACAGGCGTTGAACGAGCTAGACCGGCGGAGAGACTACTATGGAGACATTCTCCCCAGCGTCACGTCCTGCTTCTTCTTTGGAGTACCATTCGGCGGCAGTGAAATGGCGAGAACAGTACTGAAGTATGGCCCGAAAGTCGGATTCTTCACCAGACTATACGACGACATACTTCACATCATGGTGCCACCGCCCGCCAACACACGACTACAGAAACTCTGTGACGATTTCAAGCAGCTTTCAGCCCGGACGCAACCGGGCATCGAGATTCATTGCTTCTCTGAGTTGCTCGACATGAACTACGGGGACTTCATCGCTAGCATGCCGCTAGTCGCAGGACCTGTCAACTCCATTGTCGGATTTACCTGGGGGAAGCAGGTTAGTCGTGATGACCAGGGCGGCGAGGCCACCAACGACTACCTAAGGTTTTGTGCTGACGAAACACTACAGAAGATGGTAACTCCAAAGTCTGCCGCTGGCATCTTGGAGCACCGTCATGGCGCTGTACCGCTCAACAAAGACCACCGTGGCCTCGTTAGGTTCAAGGCCAAAGGCGACGACAGCTACGACTGTGTGCGCAAGCGACTGGAAGTTTGCATCAAGGCAGCCCAGAGTCTCGCCAAGAGAAGACAGGGTGCATCTCGCCAGGCCAGCATGTCACAAGTGCACCTTTCGGACCTGACCAGACGTCTGAGATCTTCAGTGAGCCAGAAGCTTGACTCAACTCCCCGAAAGATCGACAAGCAATCGTGGTTCCTGCAAGATGACGCATACAAGAGATGGGAGGATATCTCTCCGCGCGCGCGGGGGCTGTCATGCCTTTGGCTGACTGGCAAGCCGGGTGTCGGAAGGACATCGATCGCCCTGTCCGCTATTGCCCGAACACACAGCATGGCCCGCGATGGGAGCAAGTCTGAGCACCGCAGGCCACTCTTCGCCTTCTTCATGTGCGACTCGACCCCTCTGGGCTCCAGGCCTGACGAGTTACTGAAGGCGCTACTGCTCCAGCTCATCGAACAGAACCACCTCACGGCCGACCACGCCAAGAGCTTCGCGCAGGGCTCCGAGAAGGATTCTGACAACGACACAAATGCGACCATGAGCATATACAATCTTTGGAACTGCCTCAAAAACATTCTTGAGGACGAGAACTTCGAAAATGTATACATCATCATCAACAACATTCATCTTCTGGCTCCTGGCCAAGAGACGACGCTGTTCATCGACAACATCCGAGACCACTTCGAGTCGTCCAAGCAAGATGGCAGGGAAGCCCGTCGATGGCTGTTCACCTGCGTCGATGAAAACGATCCCGATCGTTTCGGCAAGCTGATGGACGCCGGACCGGGGGAGGTTGTGGATCTTTCCGCCGACAAGTACAAGGAACAGGTCAGCCACTCGCTCGAGAACCACGCCATGGCGCAGGTGAAGAAGCTTCGACAGGCGAAGAAGTATTCGCGGGATCAGGTTTTCATTATCCAGGACTTGATGAAGAACTTGGCGGCCAATACTCAATGGATTGATATCCAGTACATCCGGCTCAAGGCTCTGAGTGACGGGGCCAGCACGGAGGCCATCAGGGAGATCCTGAGTCCCGCCACCGCCATCAACCTACGCCTCCTCAAGCGGGATTGCTGGCAGACGGCAAGTTCCAAAGTATCACAACCCGTCCAACTATGGCTGACAAGACTTTCAGATATTCGCGGATGAGCCGAAGGACAGCCATGCCCTCAAAGATCTGCTGGGCGCCCTGGCACTGGCTCTCCGCCCTCCTACGTTTGAAGAGCTCGCAGTTCTTTCCGGGATCGAAGACCGAGTAAAGCTGAGCAGACTCGTGGAAAAATGCAAGCCCTTGGTGCAAATGGTCTCTCCGGTCAACAGCACAAAGCTGGTTTTCGAGTTCAGCAACCCCTCCCTCGGTGAGGACTTCCTCTGGGAATCCAATGCGGGCATCGAAGCAAAGAAAGACGGGAACCCCCCGATTCAGCATTTGCACGGAGTGCTCGCTTGGAGATGCTTCTCCTTTATGGAAGCCACTCAGGACATGACTTCTTCTGTTGTCCCAGCGGTATCCGGTGATCCCCAAGACGCAGCATCAACGGAGGCGACAACAATTGACTATCCTTGGGAAAATTGGGTGAAGCATGCCCTGCGAGGGAACAGCAAACTCGCCGAGGATCTCGTCGAGGAGCTCCCCGACTTCTGGCACGAGACTTCGCCGCTCAGAGAGAAATGGCTGGCATCCCACCCACCAGGAAAACCTTCTTCACAAGAGCTCATGTCGCACGATGGCATGACGGCGCTGCATGCGGCCGCAGCCTTTGGCTATGACCACCTCGTAAAGCAGCTGATCACCCATGGACACCGCGAAGAGCTGGGGATGTTCAACGGCAACGGCTACACACCAGTACGTCACAGGGCTTCTCTGGCCTGCCGACTCTCCCCTACCCTGGAGGCATATGCTGACCACCCATAGCTCCACATCGCTGCCATGTGCAAGCATTATTCGACCATCAAGTTGATTCTGGGAGCGATGAAGGACATCTCCATCGACATTGGCATGGAGAAGACCGGAACGGCCCTACACGCTGTCGCAACCCAAGGTCACGTTGACACCATGCAGCTTCTGCTGGACGAGGGCGCCGACCCCAATGCGTTCTGCACAGAGCACGGTCCTGTCATCAACGCCGCGATCCGATCAGGGAACAACGCAGCGGTGCAACTGCTGCTCCATCATGAGCGCCATCGCCTCGACTCACACAGGGCGCTGGCGATGCCCCCGCTCGCCCTCGCCGCTGCCTTATCGGAGAAGGAGATCTTCAAGGAGATACTCACCGGTGGCAAAGAGAAGTGGACCCGAGACGACTACCGCAAGGCATTGGACAAGGCGTGTTTCATCGCGAGGAAGGACAGTGTCGACGTGCTTCTGAATGCAGCCAGAGAGTATCTCAACGACGATACTCTTCGAGAGTGCATGCTGGTCGCCGCTGTCGCAAACAACTGGAGCTGCGTGGACATGATCTCGAGAGCCCAGCCGGGTCTCGCGCGCGGCGACATCTTTTACCTCGCCGCCGTCACCAAGCGCGAGGGGAAGCTTGCCGACAAAGTCCTCAAGGAGATATGGAACACTGCGGAGGCTTCCATTCCAAAGAATGTTCTCAACGCAGCCTTGTACCAGGCTGCAGACAACGAGAAATACGACACGGTGCGGTGGCTGCTGGAGACTTGCGGCGCGGAACCCAACATGGCTCTGGACAGGTACAGGGAGCAGGGCATCCTCCCAGCCGTTTGTTTGAAGAACGATCCAGATCAGCGGTACGGGAATGCCCTCACTGCGGCTGCTTGGGACGGCTCGAACCTCATGGTCGAGACGTTGATCGGCTTTGGCGCCGACGTGGACACGGATGAGGGATGCGCGCTGCAGATGGCGGCCCAGGAGGGTCGTGCCGACGTGGTGAGGACTCTCCTCAATGCGGGCGCGAACATCAACAGGATCCCCACGGAAGAGCCAAACTACCGAGGCCCGGCCTTTCTCGACGGCAGCGCCATTCATGCAGCCTGTCGATCTGGACACACAGAGGTTGTCAGGATTCTCCTCGAGAACAAACCCCCGGCGAACCCGAACCTCGGACGAGGCCAATACCAGAGACCCATCCTCGCGGCGACCAAGCTCAACAGACCGGAGATCCTTGAGATGCTTCTCAAGGCCGGGGTGGACGTCAAGGTCTGCGGCACTGGCGACGTGTCCACTCCTCTGATCAATGCTGCCTTTGGGATGTCAGTAGATGCGGCCAAGTCTTTGATCAAGGCGAAAGCCGACGTCAACCAAGTCGACAGCAACCGCGACACAGCCATCATACTGGCATCGAAGAAGGGCAAAGTGGACACGCTGCGGCTTCTGATTGACAACAAGGCCGACATCCTGTACGAGAACCCGAGGGGGAAGTCCGCCTTGACGATGGCGGCGAAACACGGTCATGTCGAGTGCTTCCAGATTCTCGCGGACGCTGTGGCCCCTCTCTTCCGAGCCTTGAAAACAGTTTCGCAGGAAAACTCGACCATGAGGGCTCTCTTGGCAAAGCCCGACGGCGAGCACAAGTTCTACGACGACGAGACGATTCGACCTTTGAAGGCAGAACTTCACCAGGCCGTTGAGACTGTGAGGAGGACAGAAGAGATTCGCGCCGAAAGGAGAGCGATGGAGGCGGCGGTGGCATCGGCCCGGAAGGAGACCGCAGCCCACAAGCAAGAGATGGAATCTTTGCGGAAGGACTGGCATGAGTACCGAGAGAGGACTGACCAGCATCAGAAGAACTACGAGGTGTCCATTGAGGGCTTCAGCTCAGCCAAGACCAAGCGTGACGAGCTGCAGCGAGAGCTCGAGGTGGCCAAGTCTGAGCTGGCCCGATCTCGGAGCGAGTGCGCCGCGGCGAGAGCTGCGATTGAGGAGACGAGGAGGAATGCGGATGAGCAAAGGCGACAGTTTGAGAAGGCACAGGGGTTGGATAGGGCGGTCATTGAGGCACAGGAGAAGAATTTGAGGACTCTGAGGGAGGACAACAATCAGCTCAAGGGCGAGCTGGAGATGAGGACAAGCCGAAGTGAGTCTGACAGCTTTGGAACCCCAGAGCTGAATGAGAGGCCAAGGCTGGCTGGGAGCAAGAAGGAGGGTTCTGGCAGAGTTTCAGGCCTGTTCAGAAGGAACAACGGAGGTCAGGGGGGTTAGGATCGATTGCAAGGCTCTTTTTTAGTGGAATAGTCTGGGATTTCGAGAATTTTAGTGACGTTTCGACACGATCCAAGGAATGTCCACATGCAGGCAGTCAGCATGCAACCAGCCAGGGAGAATATCGTGACATGCGCCGGACTCTGAGAGTTGGGATCTATGACAACTACACAGCAAGTATACAAGATTGAAGAATGTACATGAACGAGAAGCGCCGGCCATCAATGACCAGCTTCTAGACGGTTGCCCAGCAGCTGCCCAGGGGCATTTTACAGGCACTGGGAGAACCACCTGTTGCCGACCTGGCAGGTGCTTCCAGCCTGGCAGCACGTAGGACCCTTGAACTCAAGACCACCGCACTGGGCAAACTTGACCGCACAAGTCGGGGCTGCAGCAGCAGTGGTGGCGGCAGCGGCAGCGGGAGCGGTGGTGGTGACCTTGACGAGGGTGGTGGGGGCGACGGCAGCAGCAGAGGCAGCAGCAGGGGAGGTGCCGGCGGCGCCATCCCAGACAGCAGGGCCGGGGAAGGGGAAGGCCTTGGCGCCTCCGTAGATGCTGAAGTTGGCGTAGGGGTCGGTCGACTTGTAGGCGCCGGGGAACTTGACCATGGGGCCGGGGGTGCCGTTGCCGCCGCCGGTGACCTTGACCTGGACGCAGGAGACGAAGTGCTCGGGCTGGTTGACGTGGGACCTGTGGATGCCTGGGGGAGTTAGGGGGTGTTTGTTTCGAGGAAGAGGGCGAACTCACCGATGTGCTCGACGCGGAGGAGGTACTCGCCGCTGGGGGTGTTCTTGGGGATGGTGGTGGTCAGGGTGCTCTTGTCCCAGCTGCACCAGGCGTCCTTGGTAAAGTCGCCGCCCTGGTTGCAGACGCCGGTCTGGCCAATCTTGAACCAGTCGCCCGAGCCGTCGTATGCCTTGACGTCTCCGGTAGGGGCCTTGGACATGTAGAACAGCGAGGGGCCTGCAGGACATCCGTCAGCGTTTGTCTTCCTCGGGGGAGGGTCTACATACCAGGGTGCTGCATGGTAGCGCCAACGCCGAGCTTGACGGTGACATCGCCACCGGCGGCGACCTCGAGGACCTGGGTCTTGCCGGCGTTGGTGAAGGCGCCCTGGTTGCAGCGAGAATCGGGGCCGTCGATGGTCGAGCCGTCACGGATGTCGGCGGCCGGGTTGGTGGAGAACTTGATGGGGTTGTACTTGACCTGGCGGGTGAAGTCGCGGATGTAGCGGAAGCTGGGGCCGGCGGCGCCGTTGGCGACGACCGAGTCGAAGAAGTAGTGAGCCGAGGCCACCTGGGCGACGGCGGCGATGAGAGCGGCGGAGACCTTCATGGTGGTGATGAGGGATGGCTAGGAGGGTGGATGTGAAGTGTGTGAGTGAACGGTGTGTGAGTGAACGGTGCTGTAAAGTCTAGCTTGACAGAAAAGAGCGAATGTATGTGGAAGAAGCGAAGGATAAAGGTTGGAAGGAATGTGTGGAATGGTGAAGAGAGATGTTGAGTGTCTGGAGAGGCAAGACGGAGGTCATTTTATAAGAATGCAGTGAAGGGAGGTGGCCCTGGGTGGACATGGAGGAAGCATGGTCTGGAAGCACTCTGGTCTAGATGCACAGCAATTCCGCCGCTCATCTCCCCACGATGTTTGAGGTTGATGATGGCGCAAGGATCCCCAGGGGCACCCGCAGCACCGTCAGCGCTGACAAGGCTCCTCAAAATTGCAGTGCAGGCAGGGGTCACGTCCCGACAAAACGAGCCTTCCCGGCCCCCATGACGCTGACAATCTCCTGGGCCCCTCTGACACGTCCGAAAAGCGGCCCTTCTCATTCGTCGTTGGCCTCGACTCGCGGGCACTAAAGCCTAAACAATATGCACTGATGTTTGTTTATCTAGATGCGGCGGACGAACCTGGCAGTTCATGGCGGATGGGGCCAGAAGTAAGGGGCTCGGCCCCAGGGCTGCAGTCGGACCAGTGATGCTAGCGGATGATGGGCGTTGTCGAACGATTTGTTGTCCCCAGCCAAAATGCAGTGAAGCGGCATGACTCGGGTCGCAAATGAGGTCGTCTGCAGGGCGTGGCCCGGTCTCCAAATAGCCTTCACTCACTGTTTCTTCTCTTTTGCATCAAGGCTTGATCATAATACTGACATGTAGTCCGAGGGAGTCAGATAGATCTTGAACTGGTCCTGGCATCATTGCGTCGTGATCAAGAACACCCACGACCTATACTTGATGATCATTCTGGCCAGCGTGACCGTGGGGGTGGAGATGGCTCCCTTTCCAGCATCAACCCCTGACTCTCGGCGCTCGCCCCCGGCTCTCGGCAGCTCAACAGTGGTCTGGCCACACATGGTCCTTGGCAGCCAGCCGCAATCCCTGCGCCCAGGTCACTGCCAGACTGTGGCTACGATGCCGCTGTGAATGTCAGGAGCAGCTTGACTGTGATTGGGAGTGATAACTCGAGTCCCTTTTGAGCGGAGAAGTGCTGCATCAGGGGCTCAGGCTGATGATCTCACCCCAATGACGCTGAGGAACAGGGGCGGCGAACTTGATGCTCATGGTCGTTCGCCCGCAACTCAATCGCCACCAAGCTTATTTTGTCCGTGACGGAATGGCGGAGTTGCGGAAGAGCTACGAAAGAGATAGATTGGCGCTGGAGCAGGGCACGACGCACGGTCAATGCAACTGCTCCGTGGAAGAAAATAGCCATCGGCACCAGTCAGAATACCCCTCGCTTCTGAAACAGAAAATCTCCTACCCCTGCTTCACAGCAATGCCCGGCTCCATTTCCACGGCAGCGTCGGCAGCCTTCGTTCCACGAATGGTCGGGGGCCTGCGAGGACGGGATCAGTCGTGGACTTTATCTGAAGTGGTCTTGACTTCATTGGTGCACACGATGACTGGACTTCTTTGGCGGAGTTTGGTGGTTGTGAGGGCTGGTCCTTAAAGCTTGGACATCCCCCGGAATCTCACGCCCCGACCACGGCCTCTCTCACCCTCTCACTCACCTCTTTTCTATCTAACTCAACAGCTTCCGAAGACTTTCTCAAAGACTTCGCACCTCCAGCCCGTGTATCTCTTTTCGGTCTCTAGTGTCTCGCACTTCCTCGTTGTTGCCAATGCCGAGGGCAAGAGGCGACGCAGAGGAGGAAGACCTCGTGATCCTCTCATTATGACGGTTTCTGCAACCAGGAATGCATTCCAGCGAAAGTCATGGAACACATATTCACTGTCAACTTCGGCTTGTCTTGAACAAACCCACAGTCACCTTTCATTGGGAGTTCTTCAGACTCCTGTCATCGTTGGGGAGTACCACACCGACCACCGGCGTTGTCTTTCCCCAGAGGCAGGTGAGCACAGGCCAGCCCTCTGATCCTGACCAGAAACCGAGCACTACGAGAAAGTATGACGCCGCTGCCAGACGAGCTAGAATGCTCTCCAGGGGCAGCGGAGTCTGTGTCCCCAGTCCGCAATGCGTCTGTCCCTCCGGTTCATCCGGCCGGAGGGTGGAGATTTTCCTGGGCAACCTGTCACCCGACTCAACCCCAGGTCGAGAACATCGGGTCCCTGGGGAAGTGATTATCGTGAGACCCGCGCATCGCGATGCCACTGGTGCATGAGCAAGCGGAAGTGGAGAGGTGGTGGGTTCGATGCTGCCTCTCACTTGACTCCCTCTGTGATGATCAGGTTCTCTGCCACCAACAGCTCAACAACACAGGGCATCTGGCCACTACATTGAAAAGTCCCTGGCAGAGAAAGCTCCCTTCGATCCAAAGGCGTCGCGTCTTCTGTTCTCTAACGGTGAAATGTGGTATTTCTCCGGTCCGGGCCGGACAGACATGCGCGTGACTCGAAACATCATGCAGACCCTGCTCCCCTACCGATCGCCAATTACTGTCGAGATGCCACGAGTCATAGCGAGAACACGAGGCGGGGGCTTAATATACAAGATGCCCGGAAGACCCGACGCGGAGTTAGTAATTACTCCGAGCAAGCAGACGACGTGCCGCTCTTCTATAAGAGACAACGCCATCGTCAACAATACATGACTGATGACAATCACGCCCCAATAACTCCAAGTCTCGCGCCTATCTGTCAAATATTGTCAAGCAAAGACAACACAGCTCGCTTCGAATCGTCCGACTCTCCCACATCATGCTACCCTCTCTCACGACCATTCTTCTCTTTGCCGGCGTCGCCGTCTCGTCAGCTCTGCCGCAAGACCTCCCCGGACAAGGTCTGAACTGCATGCCGCAAACATACTCGTCCCGCGAGGACTGTCAGGGAGACTTTGCGTACGCTTGCTGCTCAGGAAGAATCTGCTATCAGAGCTCCCCTGGAGTCTGGCAGGTCTGCGTTCAGCGTGGTGGAAGTATGCACATTCAAGACTTGATTTCTTCAAGCTCAATTGTCCAAGTAGGCTAACTTTGACAGGTAAATGAGTTCTCGCGACTTTGTGATGACATAAGAGGTTAGATTGGAAGTGTTGAGGGGGGAAGGAGTCCGAGGGGCCCGGGGAGCTGCCAATGAGACACCTCATGGAATGAGTCAAATCATCAACAGCGAGGCATATTGGATTCCAGCAATGTAGATGCTAGAAGCTGTAAAGCTGATAAAGCAACGTGCAGTGTTCTCTTCTCATTGGATGGGCTGTCGCTGTTGTGGAGAGGACGGTGAACGGAGAACCAACATGTGTTCTCAAAGTTCAACGTTGAGTGCAGGAAAGTTTGAACCGACTCCATGGGCCCAGTCTTCTAGAAGAAGTCGCCCTTACTCATATGGCAATTTCCACCTGACATAATGCAGTGAGTACTAGCTATCCTCATCTCCGGCCACTAGGGCAACGTTAGCAGTAGCTCCCAGCTTAGGGTTGTTAGTGTCCAAGAGGCCGTCAGCCTTCGGGGAACATGCAGCCGGGATCCAGCACGGACGACATGACAGCAGCCAACAAGCCGTCTGTCATCGCCTGTGCGGCTGTGCCCGGTGCCCACACAAATATTCATATTCCGCTCGAGAAGCTCCGAGCCTCGGTAAACGTGACCACCTTGCCATGCTGGGCCAGACCACGATACCAGGGCCACAACCGGGGGGAAGTCTCCCGGCGGTGGACCCCTTTCGGATTTTCAGCGCCAGGTGGGTTTCATAGGGGCCGGAACGTGGCATCGCCCTGCAGGCCCCAGTGATCTGCGAGCCCCGGAGCGGCAGCTGAACTTCAACTCCCTCTGCCCCTGAGGAGTTCACGACGACGTCCTGCCCTCGACCTCGAGCTTTAGGTTCAAAAGTCAGACATCCAGAGTTCCCGGCAGAGCTCACGGCATATGCGAGACCCTAAGATCAGCCATGCACTCCCCAACAACGGCGCGTCTGTCACGACCTCAGGGGGATCGCCATCAGCTTCTCCAACGCTAGCCGGACGCCACACGCCGGGTGAGGAGCATCACCTCGGAGGTTTGCGACTTTGAGGAATGGCGCCCTTTCCCCAACGTCCGTGCCGTGCCGGGGTGTCTCGTGGCGATTGTCGCGTGGGCTGTGCCTGGCGGACAGACGGAACATTCTCGTTGGCCCCTCGGTAGATGGTCGGTGGCGACTCGGCGGAGATGACACTGGGCGTGGCGCACCGCCGAGAGACGCCGGCCCGGAGGCTAGAGGCCAGCGCCAGCGTCCGAGCGGTGGCATATTGGTACGGACCTCGTTTCAAGCCTCGGAGGAATGGACGTGACGAGAGTACAAGTAAAGGGGCATTCGTCCGTCTGCCCCTGGACTTGATGCTGTGCTCAACTTTGCTTCCCACGCTCCTTCGTTATGGCCTCCACCTCCGATATCCAGGTCGCGTCGCTGGCGGCGGGCTTCACACTCGGCTTCGGCTTCCTGACGGTATGGGAGGCTATGAAGCAGACGCGGCGCAACCGCAACCCATTGCGCAGTTCGTACATCTACATGATGTGGGGTGAGATTGTCGCCAACCTGGCCATCGGTATTCTGGGGTGGTTGTTCCTAGGGGGTGTTGTTGGACCAACGTGAGTTCATCTGGTCTTCTACGTGCTTCCCTGCTGACATCCCAGTGTTCCCGTCCTCTTCTTCATCCTCTTCCTCTGGGTCTTCGAGATCCAGCTGCTCATGCAAATCATCATCAACCGAATCGCCGTCATTGCCGAGAGCCAGAAAACCATCCGTCAGCTCAAGTGGGGAACCGCCGCCGTTATCACCGCCATCAACGTGGCCGTCTTTTGCATCTGGATCCCGGCGCACACCGTGCCTCCTGTTAGCCCGACGTGAGTAACACGAACCCTTGGAGTCAAGTCCCCGCTGACCTTTCAGATACGTTGCCATCAACCGCTACTGGGACCGCGTGTCCAAGGTGCTGATCCTCATCGTCGACGCTGGCCTCAACTGGTACTTCCTACGCACCGTCAAGACGCGCCTCCTCAGCCAGCATGGCCTCATCAAGTACAAGCCCCTCGTCAGCTTCAACGCCAAGCTCATGGTCGTCTCGATCGCCATGGATGTGAGTGCCCTCTGCTATGCCAATCTCGCCCACCCGCTAACCCTTTACCTGCCAGGTCATGCTCATCGGCCTTATGTCGCTCCCCAACCAAGTCGTCTACATCCAATTCCACCCCGTCGCCTACATGGTCAAGCTCAACATTGAAATGTCCATGGCCGCTCTGATCACCCGTCTTGCCAAGGACCAGGACACCAGCTTCGCCTTCAACTCGCTCTCCTACTCCAACGGCGCCAAGGGGTCCGTCCCGACTCAGGACGGCGCCCGCGCTTTCGGCTTGGGGAAGTACCCTCGCGCTCGTGCCGATGCCGCCCCTGATGCCGACCTCGAAGCCATCCAGAACGGCGCCCCGGGTATCCACCGCCAGCTTGAGGTCGAGGTGCGCACCGACCCGAGGGGAGATCCTGAGGCCGATCAGGCCAGCGAGAGGGGGAGTGGGAGGAGCTTCTACAAGGCGGAGGATGAAGCTGCCCTGACATACAACGCAGGGCACCCAAAGGGAATGTAGGGAGGAAAGTAGGGCCTGTCTACAGAGGCAGTACATACGGCTAGAAAGGCAGTAAAGAAAAGACTGTCGGCCCTGTGAATAACCAGCTTTGTAGACAGCTAGTTTAATACCTATCAACCCTTTGTAGTAGTTATGTAAATAAACTACAAAAGCGGATCATCTACGACGACAGATGAATTGCGACGACAGATGAATTGCGACGACAGATGAATTGCGACGACAGATGGACTGCGACGACAGATGGATTGATATTGTAGCTGTACGCAGTGCCCCTTCGTAGTACTCTACTGCCTCTGTAGCTAAATGTACTGCCTCTGTAGACAGGCCCGGAAGTAATGTAGTAATAGCTGTGATGGCGATATTCCTTTGTAGTTCAAATGAATGCAGCCACCAAGGCCGCAACACCCCAGCCAATGCTGACTCTCGAAGCTGCGCTGTCCTGTGTCGGCTCCGGCGTCGCCTCTGCACCAGTGTCCGCCCCTGGCTGCGCTGTTGGTGCCGGCGTCACAGAAGCTGTCTCTCCAGTCGTCTTCGCCATCGCGCATTCGCCGTACATGGCCGCCAGCCTGAACCAAGAAGGCCCCGCGTCCGACAAGGCCATAGCCATGATCCAGGCGTACGGACACTCCTCGGATACCTCGAAGATTCGCGAGCTATGCGTCTCCCACCAGGTAGAGGCGCTATTCGTGTAAGCCGCGTACTCCGAGCGGAGACTGTCTGGTACGAGGGAGGAAAAGTCGCAGTGCTCCTCGTACTGCAGCATGCACTCTGGATAGGCCATGCCGTCGTTGGAGGAGGTCATGGTCCTCGCGCACACGCCGTAGATGCTGCGGGAGTAGTTGGCAAAGGTAGAGATGAGAGCTGTGTACATGCGGGGGACGTCTGAGTCCCAGTGCCCGGCGTCCACTGTGGTGCAGGAAGGGTCGTCGAGAGTCGACGCGTAGGTGCCGGGTGCCTCCCAGATGGGCGTTTTGGTCCATTGGGCGCTGGTGGCTGCAGCGTGTAGGAGTCCAGTGAGGGCTGCGAGGGCTTTGTGAAGGTTCATGGCAGCTGGGTTCGGGGTTTGGTTGCAGAGGGTTCAAGTCGGAGCACAGAGCAAAAGTGAGGGATCAGGTGGGTGACTGACGAGACGCGAAGGGCGTATTTACGTGCCCCTTTGCCAAGAGCCATGAGATGAGCCAAGAAGACTGACCAAGAGGGGCCGAGTCAAGCCCACATCAAACACTTGGATGTATGTCCTGGATCGAGAACAATTGGGAATCTAAGCCTCATGGATGTCTCTGGCTCAGATGAAGGATATTCTGATTGCAGGATGCTCCGATGCTGTTCTTCTGCTGGAAGCTCTGTCAACTCTTGCTCTCCGTGTCCTCAAGGAGGGACAAGGGTCACACAGACCCCAGACGACCTCCGTCCAACCACCTCTGCTGAGGATGCATGCAGCCCCCCCCTCCCCCCTGGTATATACAGCGGGCATGATACCCAGCTGAGCAGTGATGTGCCCCTAGTGAGGGGCCGTTGGTTCACGCTTCCAAAGCACTCCGCAATGGGCTCTCCCTCACTGATCCATGCCCTTTCCCTATTCCTCCAGACTCGCAAGCAGTCTGGGCAGGACGTACTTGTCGTTATACTCCCACAATATGGTCGTGAACTGCGCCGACCACGCCGCACCCGTGTAGAATGTCGACGACCTTCCCTGCAGGGCGTACTTCCTCCGGATGAACCCGCCCGCCAAGTCCCCAGACGACACCCACAAATGCATGGGTCCGTGGTCAGCCCAGGCCGCAAGCTCCATCTTCTCGTCCTCCTCCGCCTCCACGGTCCCCGCGTCCGCAAGACGCCGGAAAGTCTCTTTCACCAAAGCCTGCGCGTCGCAGCTGTCCGTCTCTTCGGTCCCCGTGACCAGCACTCGAAAGTTCTCCTCACCCATCCAGTCGAAGCGGCCGACAAAGGGGTTCCGAGGAAGCGAGAGCCAGTTGGACGGCACGGCGGAGGTGGGCGTATTGGTCAGGCTGCCGCCGACGGGGAGGGCCGGGCTGCGGGCAATGCCGACGTAGACGGTCGACCAGAGCCACTTTGAGAAGACTTCGCGCTCGTCATCGTCGAGATCAATGCCTCGAAGGTTGGCGAGTGTCGGCTCGAATGAGATGAGGAGGCGCTTGGCGCGGATGGTCGTTGTCACAGGTTGGCCGGCAGTCTTAACGCTCAAGGTGACGCCCTGGGAAGTCCGCTCCGACTCGGCCACGGTGCTAGAATAGAGAACGTCGTCACCGAGAAGCGCAGCAATCTTGTCGTACAGTTCCTGGTTGCTGCCCGAAGCCGGGACGAACGAGCCCGCCAAGCCAACGAAACTCCTCGTGATGGGTGCACCGAACGCCTGCATTACATAGAGGGTCGGGTGCTCGTTCATGTCGCCAGTGCCGAGGCCCGTGACCTGGAAGATGCGGCCAACGGCGGCCTCGAGCTGGTGCTTCTAGACAAAGTCGCCAAAGGGCAGCAAAAGATCTTCAGGAATATCTCCAGGGAAGTACTCGTATGACGGGAGAATCATATGCTCGTACTGCTCGCAGAGGGCAAGGTACTTGCGCAGAGCGGCCGTTGTGTCGGCGGGCGGCGGCAACACGATGCCCTGCAGCTGCTCGCCAGACTCAAAGTCGGCGTATGTCGTCGTCAGAGGCACACGGCCGGGGGTCATAAGGGTGACATTGAATCGGTCGAAAAAGGCCTCGGCGTTGCCGTACTCGGTGAACGAGTTGAGGCCGTAGTTATAAGGGTGCCCAGACTGAGGGTCGACGAACGTGGCGACATGGCCGCCCTGGACATGTTAGCTTTGTTCGAGAGGATCCAGGACTAAAAGCTTACCAGACGAGCCTGCCTCTCGACGACGATGACGCTCTTCCCGTGATCCTCGCGAAGGCGGACTGCGGCATGGGCGCCAGAGGCACCGCCACCGAGGACAGCTACATCAACTTCGATGATGGTGTCAGGGCTGATGGCAGCCGCAGCCACGAGGCAGAAGGTGGCGAAGAGGGAGGTGAGTGTGAGGGCCATGATGAAAACTAGGGGGCTTGAAGGAGAGATCTTTGATGCCACGCGCTCATTCTCAGGCAGGCTTTTTATCTTCGTCATGCAGCCATTACCGCCCCTGCCGATGCCCCTGTCGGCACCTACATGGGCGCATGCACCGCGTGATGAAGACACTTGGCATGCCGGAGAAACAGCTTGATTTCGTCCTGCTACAGGGGTGATGAGCAAAGAGGCAGAAGGGACTGCCTCGGATGCATCGGTGATTCGAGCGGAAGCCAGGTGTAAACGGGTCGATAATGAGGTCGGCTGATTGCTCATTCCACTCTCCCGCTGAACCGGAACCCCTTTAGAGATTGAACTGCGGCCGGAAAACTGTAAGTCAAAGATGACACTAGATCGCGTTCGTGTATGTGAGACCCTCCTCTCCCTAGCTAGGAAATCCGAGCTGACAAGATACTTCGTACTTCATGATCTCCGAGTCTCAAACATCCTCCTCATCTGGCTCAACATGACCTTCTTCTTCTTCATCTTCCTCATCTCCCTCCTCTTGTTCCCCGGAGACTTTCAAGTAACGCTGGATCGCCTCATGAATGTCCAGTTCGCGCTTCCGGTCGGATCTTCGACGGATGAGGTCAATCTCCTCGACTAGAGAAGAAACCGGGTGCACCTTCTTTCCACTCAACTTGGAAACTCCCATCGGACGGGGCTGGGCTGGACCTGGAAGCTGCGCATGACGAGGCATACTGGGCCTGCGGGAAGACGAGCCCCTCGCTGTCACTCCGTGAGTCTTCTCATGCCTCTTCATGTTGTCGCGCCTGTCATACGTTTTCGGGCACTGAGAACATCGGTGTCTGACTGAACGATGCTCAGAGTTGACGTGGCGGGTCAAGCTAGCTGGACGAGAATAGGACTTCCCACAGATTTGGCAAGTGTATCTGACGCCAGCAACGGTGTTCCCAATCTCGGTGTTCTCGGAGATCACTCCAGAGGAGCTGTCGGCATGTGGACCTTGTTGACTGTTGTCTTCAGGCACTGTGGTGTCAGCCTGAACAGGCGCAACCTCTGCCTCTGGCAGATCGCCGATGTGAATGGCCCTCGGGTCCATGAAGTCGAGTGGCGCGTCGATGGACATGACCGCTTCTGATATCATGGATGGACAAGACGTTTGTCCGAAGCCTAGCTGCGGCGCGCCGTTGATCAGGGCTGAAGACGGCAAGGAGGACTGGGCGGGTGCTGCAGCACCGTAAATGTCGTTTAGGACGAAGTGGCCAGAGCTAAGCGACGGATACGCGAACGCCACGCCGCCGATGGAAAAGTCATCCTGGCTGCCATACAACTGACCTGATACTCGTTAGCTCATGGCTTAGAAGGCGACGCGGAAGAAGGCCGGGACACTTGCCATCGAAGAACTCGTACCAAGGTTGCTCTGGGTCTGACAGTGCCGAGAATGGCCTTTTTTCCGAGCTCGGAGAGTAGACGGCGAACATCCAGCAAACCCCCCATAACACAACTAGTGACGGCCATATTGTCCATGGCATTGTTGTACAGAGGTGTCGTATGCCTCTAGGGAACTCGGTGATGGTTTCCAAGCGGATTGAGAAGGAGTACAGCAAGAGATAGACGATGATTCTCTCTAACAGATTGCTCTCGACATCTGTTGTGCTCAGCAAAAGCTCCATTTGTCGTCGAACTTCTTCCAGCTTCGATTCCACTTCTTGTTTGTACTTGAAACGTCGTGCCAGTCGTCCGAGTTCAAGATGAATTGCCGGTAGGCGAGATCCAATGAGATCTGGATAGTGCTTTCGCAAATACTCCCGAAACCCAAGTTGCGGGTGATTAAGTTGACAGGGCAGGAGAGGTGGGTATGACCCGAAAGCGTTTGAAGGGCTCGAGCTTATGAAAATATTTTGATCCTTGACAAGCCAAGATCGGCTAGCCCATCTCACAGCCTTGAAAAGGATTGTATGACTGAGTTGCGACAGACATCCGATTTCGGGTGTTCTCGAGACATAGGCCCTTGGCCAAGAGGCAAGAGACGTTTGATCAGGTAGAAAACCCATGGAGGATGGTGGTGGTGAATCATGATACTTCAAGTTTCATACTCAGGCCAGCTGCCGCCGTGACTTATATGAATGGGTATACAGGGGGGTTTTGGAGGAATCTACAATTTAGCGGAAGTCACCTTTCTGAGGTGCGAACTGACACGTCGTTGAGGTGCAGGTCGCCTCGGCTGAGGGGGGGCCAGTAGCTGAGTCACAGGCTGCAGAAGTGCCTTGTCCCTCAACCGAGGTGTGCATGACCTGTGAAAGTCTCTGGAGTCTAATGGATTTTCAAGGATTCGTGTTACTGCGACCTCTCGTTGTGGCGATGATCATAGCCCCTTTTTCCCGAACTCGAACATAACCTCCTCGCACCTCCAGCTGACACCCTGCACCTCAACCCCGCACCTCTGCACCTCAATACGCCTCAATGGTGCGCGCCCCATCCCACATGGAAACCAACACCAGCCTGTCTCCCTCCCAAGGCTCCCGCCCATGCGACACCTGGAAGTTATCCACCAGTAAAAGGTCACCCTCCTCCAGCCTAAGGTAGATCTCCTCCTTGTCAATCACCTCGATGAGCTTGTCAAGGTACTCGCGGGGAATCGGCATCTCATCGCCATACACACATGGGAGATCTGCACTCAGCCGTCAGCGGTGGGGGAGAAGCAGGGGAGCGGGGAGCCTTACAAGTCATGCCATCACGCCCA
Organism: Plectosphaerella cucumerina; assembly: GCA_020746995.1. NCBI lineage: Eukaryota > Fungi > Ascomycota > Sordariomycetes > Glomerellales > Plectosphaerellaceae > Plectosphaerella > Plectosphaerella cucumerina. The sequence goes on along the minus strand of JAGPXD010000004.1, from coordinate 4,722,419 downwards.
ATGTAAGGCGGCCTCAAGGCACCAATATCCCTGGTAATGCCATGCCGCCCAACCAACCCGTTAAACCACACCGGCCTGCCGCCATTCGGAAGTCTCCGGAGTCCTGCACAGTCAGCACCTCAATCTGCACCTCGAACCTCGTCACTCACCCGGTATGTGCTGCGTCAGCTCCAGGCTCCCATCCTGCAGCCACTTGAAATCGTGCGTCAACCGCCGGATCTGCTTCTCCGCCTTGGCTCGCCTGGTCTCGTCATCGTCGCCTGGCTGGAACTCTTGGCCGAAGCTGTACTTGCCCGCCCAGTTGAAGCCGTTGTGCTTGCCTTCGGAGCCTGGTGCGCGGAAGAGCATCTTCATGCCGAGACCGCGCTGCTCGATGCCTTTGACGAGTTCGGGGATCTCGGCGAGCACGCGCTCATAGACGGCTGCGCTGTTGGCTATGGGGGTTGCGCCGCCTGGAAGGTCAGTAAGGGGAAGTCGGGGAGGCGGTAGAGAGCTCACCCTTGTCTGCGGACTTGACGGAGTAGAAATGGATATTGGCTGGAAACCTGGTGTATCTCGAGTACTAAATGGGTCAGCTGTGTCGCTCGAGTGCAGTGGGAAACGCACCTCGTTGTGCTGGTAGAACCGCGTGGCCGGCGACCCCTCATTGGCAGTCCAGACATTCCTCGCTAGAGGCGTCCTCTTTCCCGCCAGGCCAATCTGCTCGAAAGGGTGCGAGCCTCGTCCCTCTTCCACAGCGTTCACCAACTCCGCAAAGGTCTCCGCCGAAGGATGTCCAATGCCCCGGATGAGCACGGCGCCATGTCCGTCGAGGAGCTCACTGATCTTCCCAGACTCTGCCAGTGCCCTCAGCGAAGCAGCCGCCTCAGCAACCGACGGAGCTCCAGCCTTGACCTTCAGGCCGTATGGGTAAGCGTTGCCATGGTAAGTCCGGGCCCCCGGCACTTCAAACTTTTCAAACTCGACAGACATGATGAACGACGAGTGGCGGACAACAGACCCGTTCCTCATCTCCGCGACGAACGCTTGTTATATCATCGGCCCTCCCCGACCGTGGGCCGGCGCCGGCGTCGGACTCGGACACGGCACTCGGCACGGCGGCCGGCCAATAGTGGTTCTGCCCCGCCGATCACGACAACCTCCTCCGGATCACGACATGTCGGCCCACCGCCGATGCAGAGTTTCTTGCTGATTTTATGTATTGTTTCGAACATCTCCGAAGTCAACGCGGGTCCGACTCATGACAACGACCGGGTGAGCGCCGGTTGAGTGTTTCCCCGGACGGGCCGCGGCGTGGAAGCGGGAATTTACGGGCCATGGCGTGCTTTTACGCCGGATGGTTTCACTGCAAAGTCCGTCGTATTCAGTACGACCTGCGATGTCGGGAGGGATGTTGGCTTTAAGAAAGGCGTTGCTGGCTGTGCTGTTGCATCTCAACAGGCACGACCAGTCTGCACCGAAGTCATCATGTCCCAGTATCAGAGCAAGTCGGAGGGTGAGTTCGCTGCTACACGATTTCTGACGGTTCATAGACGCTGACCGTACAGAAATCCACCCTGTCCAGGCCCCCGTGGACGACGATGTCTCCAAGGATGATAGCTCGCTCAAGGTCATCGAGTCGCACGTCCTCCAGGAGCGCACCATTGGCATCTTTGGCGGCGTCTCCCTGATCGTCAATAAGATCATTGGCTCGGGGTAAGTTCAGCTTGCACCTCCTACCAAGCATTTTCCTAACTTCCCCAGCATCTTCTCAACCCCCTCGACGATCCTCCGCCTCGCAGGCAGCCCCGGCATGGCCCTCATGTGCTGGGTCATCGGCGGCATCATCGCCACCGCCGGCACCATCGTCTTCCTCGAGTTCGGCACCGCCATCCCCCGCTCGGGCGGCGTCAAGAACTACCTCGAGCGCTCCTTCAGCCCTCGCCTCATGCAAACCTGCATCTACATCTTCTACTGCGTCTTCCTCCAGGTCTCGGCCAGCAACGCCATCACCTTTTCGTCCTACATCCTGGTGTCGGCTGGCGTGCCCTCGACGACATGGCTGCTCCGTGGGATTGCCATCGCCAGCGCTGTCTTTTCCGTAGCCATTCACACCGTCGCTCCGCGCTGGGGAAGGGGACTGCAGGATGCCTTGGCCGCCGTGAAGCTGTTTGTGCTCTTCTTCATCATCTGCTGTGGCTTTGCTGCTCTTAACGGCAAGCTGCGGATCGAGAAGCCGGACAACTTTGCCAATGCCTTCGCCGGGACGACAAACAACGGCTACAACATCGGCACGGCCATCCTCAACGTCATCTTCTCCTTCGGTGGCTATGACAACGTCAACGCTGTCCTGTCCGAAGTTCGCAACCCCCAGCGGACACTGAGGGTTGCTCTGCCCCTGGCTATGGGCATCATCAGCGTGCTGTACATCCTCGCCAACATCGCCTACGTATGTACCCCGGTCTTCGTCATGGAAGCTCGCTAACATCTCCAGCTCGCCGCTGTCCCCAAGGCCGACTTTCTCACCTCCAACGTCACCGTCGCCGCCACCCTCTTCAAGAACATGTTTGGCGACACGGCCGGCACAAAGGTCCTCCCCGTTCTTGTCGCCCTTTCCGCCCTCGGCCACCTCCTCGGTGTCGCTTTCACCGTTCGTGAGTCTATCCCACCCCTTTTTGCTTTTCCCCCCTAATATCTGTAGCCCGCCTCATCCAGGAACTGGCCAAGGACGGCGTCCTCCCCTTCTCCGATTTCATGATGGAGAACCGCCCCTTCAAGACGCCCATCTTCGCCCTCGTCCTCCACCTTGGCGTCACCATCCTCTTCATCTGCGCCCCGCCCGCCGGCGATGCCTTCAACTTTATCGTCAGCTTGTCGAGCTACCCCACGACGGTGCTGTACCTGGCTTTGACGGTTGGCCTGATCAAGCTGCGCCTCACGAAGAAAGAGGCCTGGTCGGCACCGTTCACCGCGCCATGGTTTGCCATCATCATCTACCTGCTCGGAAACATCGTAAGTGGCCCTGCCGTTTCTCTCTGAAGTGTGACTGACCGCCTAGTTCCTCACCGTCATGCCCTTCGTTCGTCCACCCAACGGCAAGGGCAACACCTCCCTGCCATATTGGCTCTCGTCCGTCGTCGCCCTGGCCATTCTGTCCCTTGGCATCGTCTATTACACCCTTCGCTTCGTCCTCGCACCACGAGTGTTTGGATACAGGCACACCACGCTGCAGAAGGAACTCAGCGATGGGTCGACCGTGACAAGGTTCAGGAGGATCAAGAATGCGTAGATAGTGCTAGTACCAGCCAATACAAACCCCGTTCTCTGGGGGCCGATAGTTGGCGTACCACACCTCCATGTTCTCCAGCTCAACGTAGAGCTCCGGCGCAATCGCACTGATCCTGACCTTCATCCAGTCTTCCTGCAGAGACAGAGGCCACGCCTGGATGAGCCCGACATACCCACCCCACATGCCCTCGCCATCCCACCGCACGAAGAAGTTGTGCCTTGGCCCCAGGGCAGGCTGTGACCCATCGACGGCTGTGATCTCCTTTCCGGTGTCCTCCCGCACCCATTGCTGGAACCGCCGTCTCAGCTCGTCAATCGAGGCGTCCTCAAGCGCGGGGTCCTCCACAAAGACAAAGTCAGTCGTCTCGACTACACCCGGCGCATCGGACCGAGCAATGGACGCCCGCAGGCCCTGCTGCGTGCGGTGCTTGAGGTCCTCCCAGCCGGCGTCGAATTCCCGGGCGTAGGAGCAGCGGTAGACCACCCAGCCCCATTTGTCCGCCCCCATGCTCTGCAGCTTGGCTTCGGGCGAGAGCTCCTCCCAGTCGTCCTCGCTGTCGGATGGGAAGCTCCCGTCGGAGGGAGGGTGTGGTGATGTCATGAGCGGCCATTGTAGGTGAGTTGCGGGAGCAGGCGCGGGGGTGGCGGATGGTGTGCAGGTGAGTTGGTGGCATGAGCAGAGGTTGAGCGGGAGCCTGGTGGTCAACAGGTGATGGTGATGATGTGGGGTTGGGAAAGGGGCTGGGAAATGAGAGTCCATGCGCGCGGAGACGCCAAGGCAACCTCACCTCATCCAGGCTGCCATGATGAGGCTCGTTCTCATTCTGAGAGCGACTCGTAGCCCAAGTGTCCGCAGTTAGCAGCCCGATACCACTCAAAATGACATTCTGGCGTCGATGAGAGCCTTCTCAAGGGCTTCACGACGAGTTGAATTCACGACCTGCCCTCCATCACGCCTGCACGGTCGTAGGCAGAACTCATGCCCCGGATACTCATTATCAACCTCGGTGTCCGCCTCGAAATGCTCGCATTAGTTCTGCATGGAAATGTCTGGGCACAAGCCACAGCATGATGGCATCTCTCAGGCTGCCTCCCAACGAGCCCACCCTTACCCTGTAACAAAACCCAGGGCCAATAAAGTTCCCCGATTCCCAGCCTGATCGGGCACTGCGGTGAGGCACCTGCAGCGTCGAAGGTGCTGATGTTGCGCCACCAGTTGGCCGATGGCGTGCATGCCGATGATCACTGCGGTCACAAAGCCATACACGTATGCACCGTGACTTGTCGCAGAAGCAAAGGTCCAGGGAAGCCGCATGTGGCTGCCAATAGTAATGCCCAACAGAGGTCAGGCGCGACATTATCTGCTGCATTGCTGGGGGTTCTAGGCCGCTGGATATCGGTATCAGGCTGTGATGAACGTCTTTGCTAGTGCGCTTGGCTTGCAGAACCGCCGGGCTTATTACCAATCCACTCAGCCCAGGAAGCAACAGGAGTGCGTCTTCACACCATCTCAGTGATGCCCAAATTAAGGCCTGAATCATCCGCATAGGATTGCCGCTGAACTACCCTGCAAGTACCACGGAGAAAGACCAATACTCAAGTGGGAACGACAACCCAGCAAATGCATGTGTGATGTTCTCTTTGGATCTTCTAGATATATATCTATGTCTGCGTCATACAATTATCCATGTCAGTCTCGATGATGTGGACACTGCGAGAAATAATCGAGTACATCATGACATCCAACCCATGGCCTTCAGGCTCCATTTCATTTCGACCTGCTCACATGTCAGATGATATGGATTGCGATCCACTGCAGGGTCAGATGGACATGGCCAGGTTGGTTGAAAGGACATCCAGGGAAACTGACGCTGGATGCAAGTTTCTTCCCGGGGACGAATTCGACATCTACACAAGCGAGGAATCCATCAGACGGGCTCTTTATGCAGCGAGACTACCAACACCAACTGTTTCAGCCCTGGTACGACGCATTCGACACCCAGAGATGCCAGCACACCGCATTTACCTCACAATCATGCGGATGGAAGCACCCGAGCGTCTGCAGCCTCTTCTCTCCAGCACATGCAGCTTTTCCGACGACGACCTCCCCCTGTCCCTCGAGATGGACCCCGAGGGCAGATCTGTCATTCAGAGCTGCTTCAACCCATCTTCCAAGGGGCCCAGAGAGTTTTTCTCGGCAACTCCATGGTCGCACTACAAGATGGAAGAGTTTGAAAGATCACAGCACTACTTCCTCGCACCAGTCCTGGGCTCAAACCGATTCGAATTCGCCTTGACTTCCAACACTCCTTTGCCGCTGGTGACAAAGAAAGACCACAGAAATTCCAACTCCAGCAATGTCTACCAGGTGACAGTTCATCCGTTCCATCTAGGAAACATTGGGGTATTATCTATCGCACTGCTTCGCAAAACATCGAGACACTGGCTCACCCAATTCTAGGACCCCTCGATCACGCAAGTCTTCGCACTCAAACATCTATGCAACGCAAGCGACCCGGCGACAATACAGGCTTATGACAATGAGATGAACAATCTCGCGTTTCTGAGGAGGCTCAATCATTCTCATCTCATCACTCCCATCGCAGGTTTCAAATTATCCTACCAGAACAGCCAGGAGATGAAGTTCCTCTTCCCTTGGGCTGACGGCGGCAGCTTGGGTGACCTCTGGAAGGATGACCCAGCCGAGATTCGATCTCCAGACATGGTCCGATGGATGCTCCTGCAGATGCAAGGCATATCCAGCGCTCTCGATCTGCTTGCCGACAAGGGCTATCGTCACAGCGACCTCAAGCCAGAGAACCTTCTCTGCTTCCGCAAAGATGGAAACATTGTCCTCAAGATCACCGACGTGGGCATTTCAAGGTTTCATCTGGAAAACACCACCATGAGGCCGCAAGACACGCAGGCCAAGAATGCCACCCACAAATACGCAGCGCCCGAGTTTGAAGGCCTGAAACCTGACGTCAGGAAGCAGATGTCTCTCCATGTTCCGGGTACTGGGGGACAAGATTCCAATCAAGGAAAATTGTCACGGAGATTCGACATTTGGTCTCTCGGCTGCATCTTCCTCGAGTTCTTGACTTGGGTCTACCAGGGACGTCCTGGGCTCCTCGAGTTTGGCAAGAATCTTGCAAAAGTTCGCAACAATGAAGAATTCTGGGAGTGGAAGCGAACACCAACCAAGACTCAAGTTTTGAGCTGCAAGGTCACTGAGCAGATCAACATCCTCAGAGACCAATGCGGGGAGAGACTGTCTGCCTTGCTAGATCTCATCGAGGGAAGGATGCTGGTGGTGAGGTACCAGGATCGCGCAACCGCCACGGAAGTTTTGACGAAGATCAAAGACATCTGCGCCGGCTACAAGGCGGGCAATGACCCCTCTGTGCCCTTGAGATCGAGGGTCGTTCCGAAACAACACACGACCATACCATCACGGTCGCGCCAAGCAGAACCTGACCAGAACCAGGCACAGTCGCTCGCTCGTCGGGAATCTCTTCTCAAAGACATTAACAGTAAAGGCACCGGAAAAGTTGGCCCCATCACAATGGTTTTCAACGCTGCCGAAGCCCCGACTGCCGGAAGTACGATGAACGGCGCCCTCGACACTGTCGCGGCATCGAATGTGAGGACACCTTGGCCCGTGGGGAGACACTAATTCTGGACTATGAGTTAACGCTGGCTTGTAGTATGTTGGTCCACATTTCAATCCAAGAACCCCCTTTTGGACGTATCCCAGCTGACCAAAGCTCGTCTTGGCTTCGAAACAGAATGTCAGTGAAGCGTTGTTATTGAGTGGCGCGTTGAAACCCAGACTGACCAGGCCATAGGAGGTTTGTCGATGAGAATGTGAACTCAGTCTCAAAGCTGACGTGAAAATAGCGAGTACGTGCCGACTGGAGTCCCGACTGAGACACCCAGCTCTCGCAGCTCCAGGCTTTCCTTCCGTATGTCATACTAACTGCAGCAGCAAAGCAAAAAGCTTCAAGATTTGTGGACTGCAGAACCAGACAACATCCTGGCTCGAGGCTTTTTCTCTCAGGCAGGCCTTGCCCACTCGGAAGCGAGCCGGATTGTCTGTGAGCAATGCTCTGGGCTTGAAGTCTGGCGCGCAACTTTCGAAATCAATCGCCGGGTTGGCGAGCTCGCATTATCAACAGAGTGCAGCTTTTGTATGCTTCTCAGCACCACTGCGCTGACGCTCAAGCTGGTTGCAATCGAGAACATCCGTTGCAGCTGGAAAGGAGCAAAGCTGCGGATTTCTTGCGAGGACGAGACTCGCTACCAGGACCTTGCCACGTTTCTCGAGCCTCGAAGTGCTGGACTTGCATTCTTTGATGAGGACGAAGAAATCGCCAAACACCAAGCATGGTTGCTCAAGTCCGCCCAGCTTGGCCATCCGTCACTTCCACCATCGGGGAGCCCCGAACAGTACAAGCTTCTGCGATACTGGCTCCAAGTGTGCGACACACATCATCATCATGGAAGAAGCAGGTCTCAGCAGGAACACAATCTGAGGATGCCAACAAGGCTGATCTATGTGGGAAAGTCTGAGCTACGCCTGGAGACATCCCACTCTTCCAGCGTTAGCTACGCTGCCTTTAGCCACCGATGGGGCAATGGCCCTCCTTTTTGCACCTTGGACAGCAACCTGGACGAGCTTTGCAGGGAGATACCATTCGAACTGCTCCCGAGAAACTTCCAGGACGCCATTCGGGTCACCCGCGCACTTGGGCTGCCATACCTCTGGATCGACTCTCTTTGCATCATCCAGAAGAATGAAGAAGACTGGAATCGTGAAGCAGCACGAATGGGGGACGTCTTCAGCAACGCCTACTGCACGATTGCTGCTTCTTCTGCCATGTCCTCAATTGAGGGCTTCCTGAGCCGGCCCCATCAGCTGCCCCTTTTTGCGACGTTACCGGGCCCCGGATCCGCTCGCTTTCACGTCTCCGAATGCCTCGAAAACTTCCACCGCGACGTCGAAACAGCGCCCCTCAATACTAGGGGCTGGGTGTTCCAGGAGAGGGCTCTCTCTCGACGGACGTTGCACTTCACCAGCAACCAGGTTTACTGGGAGTGCGGCAATGGGGTTCACTCTGAGCGGCTCATCAAGCTCACAAAGTATGTTCTTTGCCCCGAGAGCCTTACGTATTCCCCACTAACATTGAACTCGCCGAAGCCCTCACGCAGCTCTTCTTGGTGACTCCAACTTCCCACAGGCAGTTTTGCCCTTCTACAAAGGCGGGAGGCAGACTCTCTTCCAGTTTCTGTACAAGCGGTACTCCACCCTCGACTTCACCCACATCACGGATCATGCAGTCGCAATCGCGGGTCTTGAGCAGAGACTCGTCCAAACATTCAACACACGCGGAAGTTTCGGCCTGTTTGAAAAGTATCTCCAGCGCAGCCTCCTTTGGCATCGCCGGAGCGACTCGTACCTGGAGCGCATCGCATTCTCCGACAGCAGGCCGGTCCCTTCGTGGTCTTGGATGGCATACAAAGGCCCGATCGACTACATGGACGTTCCGTACGGCGAAGTCGATTGGTGTTTTAGTTCCAAGGAGTTCTTTGAACCGGCGGCAGCGCATTCGAACGTCAGATCAGCGCTTTCAGTCAGCTCGAGGGCGCTGGTTTTGAGCCAAGCCGAAATTGAAGGGAGGGTTCGTTTCGATGAATACATAGCGACTCGAGCACAAGACCTGCGCTGCATCATTGTGGGCAGGAGCAAGGCTTTGGATCGATACGGCGAGCTGACTCATTACGCCCTGATCATTGCCGAAGACTCGAAGCAACCAGGGAAGTATTGGAGAGTCGGGGTCGGATGGCTCCTGAGGAGGCACATCGAACTTGAAGAGAGACAGGTCGCGCTGATTTGACAGACAGCGAGACAGGGAGGGCTTGAATGCCGTGTGGACTTTCTTCTGTTACGTATCCATTTTTTCAGAGTATCCTGTCTCTTACTCCGTCTTCATTCAAGATCTCATTGGGCATCGTTCCAGTTTACCCAGAAGCACATGGAAAACTAGATTGATCAAGGCAGTGTTGGACGCGATTCGTATTGCAATAGTGTCGGCCACGTGTTTGTCCCTGCTGTATACAACTGTTGTTGACAGCCTCGATCTCCTCTCCAACGCCTTATTCGCTTTGTTGCCAGCTCCATCATCCGTATCGTGGCCCATATCAGTATGACTTCAACATTGTCAAGACTGTGAATTTAATTCCTCCAATTTCTAGTGTCCTCCGTTCCAGTGTACAATGTATGCGTCGCGCCGCATGTCGACCGAGAAGCTGCCCGGTTCAAGATGGTTCTTGAGGATGTGAAGCAGCTGTCTTGGACTCATGGCTTCGGTGGATATTTGTAGCGTTTTGGCCGAGTTGCCGTCGTCGCATTTTCTGCCGTACTGATGGTTGAAGGCTGAGGGCATTGCGGTATCAAGAAGAGAGAAGGCCTGTTGGAGATATGCGATGCTTCAGTTGATTGTGCTTGGCAACAGGCGCGTGGTAAACAGGTGGGTGGTGTGGGTGTGGGTGCTTCGTCGTGGGCGAGCAGAATTTATCAGGTTATCGGATGGGCACCTTTGAAAGTCAGGTGGCCAATTCCTCACCGGACAGGATTGCAAGTGTATTAATGCGCTGGACCAGGCTTCGACGCCACCCACCTGCAGAAAGAAGATGGTGTGCACATGCACACCATCTCGTTCAACCATGTTGCTCTATTTCCGGATCAGGCTGGCGGCTATACTGGCATGTACTGGACGGCCAAGATGGCCCCCAACTGCAAGGGAGGGCAATGGCTGCACCAGCTGAGCTGAAATGTGATGCAACAAGGCCCTCTCATCTCAGGTGCGCGCATAGCCATCATACCGGTGAATCAGGCGGGCCCTCCCGACAGTCCTGATGTTCAGCTCCCGTCCATTTACACAGCCTGATATTGGATCATGTCTTGACTCATACATAAAATGAAGCCGGATGTCGCTTTTCCATTGGAGCCTTGTCACTTCAACTTCATTCCGGGGCTGTTCGTCTCGCCTACCTTGCCTAGTCACACTTCGTTGTCATCCACGTACCAACGTCGTGCCTCCATACGCCGGGGAACACGTCAGATCACTGCTTCGTTGGGCAAATCGGAACAACCAGTCACCCTTAGAGTCTCAAGTCAGTCAGTCACTGCTATTGCTGTCCACTGGACCAGCCCTCAGAAGCCCCCGAGCGCCCTGTTTCAATCCACCAATTGCACCTGCAGATATGGCGTACGCAAGTGACACAGCCTATCCGCAGAGAGGAGCTGGTCGCCAGGAAAACCGGTTGCAGCCTCAAGAGGCCTCACCAAGGACGGCTGGCCAGAAGAGGCCGTACTCGGTGGCAGCAACCGAAGCGACGGTGCACGAAGTGCCTGACGAGGGCTACCAGAACTGGCTCGATGATTTCCAGGCAGACTATGAATCCTTCACGGATGCATCGTTCATGGACTCCGACATCAATGTGGAAAACATTCCGACTCGATTGCGGCGGGGATTTCGGATGTCCGCCACATATACTGCAGGCCGACAGTTCCTCCCTCTTGGGACACTCACCGCAATCCTCACGCCATTTGTCGTCGACAGTGTCCTGCAGCAGTTCTTCTCTGAGACACCACATGACGTAGAAGACATGGCTGCGAAGATCTACGTTGACGGCAAACCCTCCACCTTGAAGATCATGGGTATCCTGATGCTCATTGACAAGTTGCATCTTCTCCCTCTTTTCACAAAAAACAACATCAGCGACCAGAAGCTGCCGTTTCAGTTGAGGACATTGAGTTCAAGGGCAACACATGCACACAAGCCCTTCTTATTGGACAGAAACAAGATGCCTCTACATGGACTCGACAAGGCCGATTGGACATATGTCGAGGCGGAGAGTTTCATCGAAAGACAGATGGCATTCTGCTCCCCTTTTTTCATGATCCGAGAAGACGATGGAGAGGTCAGCCACTACAAGCTTCCCGCAGACTCAATTCTGCCGTTTTTGGATTTGCAGGACACAACTGAATCACGTCCACGATCGGGTGCTAGTGGTACAGTGACGCGGGTCCGGATCGAACCATCTCACCTCGGTTGCCCCAAAAGCACCCAGAAGCCAAAGTATCTGGCCATCAAAAGGCTGCACGATCATGACAACTCGGTGCCTCATCCCACGGAGGTCGACGCCCTGGTAAGGAGGGTGGTGATTCAGGGGTTGGCCAAGAAGCACATCACCCGCTTGCTATTCACCTTTCTTCACTGTGGCTTCTACTTCATGGCCTTTGAGTGGGCCGACGGCAATCTCGCAGAGTTCTGGAAGAAGAAGCCATGGCGATTCCAACCTTCAAATTTCCACGACTCCCTTTGGTTCTTCACGCAATGCGAGGGCTTAGCAGCTGGCCTTCGTGGAATCCACAACCTTCGAACATCGTTCAGAACGGGCAAGGATCAGATAAGACAGGTTTTGCATGATCCCCATGGCCGTCACAGCGACATTAAGCCAGAGAACATTCTCTTGTATGAGGACTCGGATCTCAAAGAGACTGGTGACGGCACGGGCCCCGCACACGACACACGACGACTGGTCATTGCCGACCTCGGCTGCGCGCAATTCCACACACCGCAAACCAAGTCTCTGGTGCGCATCTCCAAGGTACAGGGCCAAACTGTCTCATACAGCGCTCCGGAGGTTGAGACTGTGCGATTGCTTGGACCGAGGTATGATGTGTGGGCCCTTGGATGCGTCTTCCTCGAGCACGCCTCGGTCTTCATTGAAGAGAACGGAGAAGTCGTTGAGAAGTTCTCCATCCTGAGAAATAAGGAAGATTGGGACACACACCACAGCCATGAACACAGGTACACCGGAAACACATTCTACATCATCCGTGGATTTGAAGACGGCGAGAAGGCGGATAAATTCTGCAAAGCTGAGACCAAAGCCACTGTCACCGAGGTGGGTTCAAAACCTGGCCTTACAAGATATCTTGTGACTGACGCGAAGGCAGTGGATTGCGAGGCTCATGAAGCACAAGAACTGCTCGCCGGCCATGAGAGAGTTCTTGGAGCTCATCCAAGGCAACATGCTTGTTGTGGAAACGAAAACTCGTTTCGAAGCAAAGGATGTGCATGCAGCTCTCGCCAAGATCCGATTGCAGTGCGCGAAACAAGGAGAGTCATACGCGTGTCCGAGCAGCAGTCTTAACCAGGGGACAACTGCAGCTTCTGTCGCGGACGAGGAACTTCGCGGCATGTTCCCAGATTCGGAGGAGGTGCCAGACACAACTCTACGCATCCCTGAGTTGCATCGCGAGTCGAGCTCCAGCTCCGATAGGGTTCCAGAGCTTACCCTCTCGACAGACGTGGATGCGTCAGTCCCACTTGGGTATGAGGAAGCGTTGGAACGGATTGCAAGCTGGGAGCGAATTTCCAAGGAGAGTAATGGCGGAGCATAGCACGGAAACTCTGGGCGATTTGGGGAGTGTAGCATTGAATCCAGCACTGGGAATATCAAGCAGGGCTTTGGTGATTCTGGAGCGTCAAGATGATGGTTAGAATGCATGAAAACCTTCATCTCATTTGAGCATTCTTCTATTTCACTTCTTCGAGGGCGACTATTTTCCCCCAGGCGCCCTTACTCTGGCTGAACAGTCGATCTGGAAATGCTTCTTCGGGCAAAGAAGCTGGCGATCACCATCACGCGGCAGTATAATGGATCAACGGGAAAGCATTTTCTCTGCCATGAGCTTGCGAAGAGCTGCATTCTCCTCCTCTTGCGCAGCCTTTCGTTGGACTCCGTCATTAATCCTCAATCGATCAGTCGTTCCTTTTCTGTGCTGACAGCATCTCGGCACAGCCAAAATTAGCTTCTCTGTGTACTCCCTCCAATCCACTGAGAAAGCCAGATACTTATTCGCGTAGGCACCCTCGTCCCCGTCTATCTCATTGATATTGATCTGGAGAACCTCTGGGTTCAGATTGTCGGCAGGTATCAGGTGGTCGAAAGTGACGCCATAATAGTCGATCTCACTGGGACCTTCACGCTAGAGAGATTGCTACCAAGTTGAGATCTGGCAAGAGATCAAATACGGCCTGATGGAACTGACTGTTTGGGTCTCGCCTCAATAACCCAGCCGAGGTACTCGTCACGAACGACGAGGTCACCTTCAACATCGGGGCGGACCGGGTGACCGTAGATGGTCTCGTACGTCAGATTTGCAAGCAGCGAACCGGCAGCTTGAGGGAAGCGCGGGGGATCGTGGAAGCTTCCAAGGTCCCATGTCGAGTCAGGGAAAAGCTTCATCACGGAGACCAGAGGACCTTCAATCTGAATGCGAAGAGGCTTGTCCATCGGCGGTGGATGGAAGGGATGCACCGGATCGAGGATGCATGGTGGTATATGAAGTTCGAGGCCCATTGTGAAGCAGTTTACAAGCGTGATGATGGTAAAGGTGCAAAGTAGACTATGCATCGAAGCAAGATGGAGGGGGATGCCCTCCCCGATGAAGGGGGGAGGGAGACTTACCCCGCTGGCAGGCAGCAGCTGTCCGTGCCTAGGTACCGACACTTGTTGATCTGACATGCATAGATTGTCGTGAATCCAAATGGGATCCTTCGGCGATACGTCACGCCCCTGGGAGGTCTGGAGGGCCAAGTCAACATAGGGCTCTGACAACTCTAGCTACCACGAGTGCAAAGAAGACCGACGCGGTCGATGCCGAAGAGTAGGACGCTGCGGCGACAAGGTCAAGTACTAGACAAAAGCTTCAGATAGAAACCCCCGACTAAGCTTGTCCAAGTGGTATGCATCCCTCTCCAGGCAAATCTTCCATTCCATTCTGCTATCATGATAATCTGCCATCATGGCCCCTTCTCCTCCCCTCACCGTGCGTGATGCTCTTGCCTTCGCCCGGGTAGTTCCAACGCCCAAACGCCGCGAAAGCACACACAAAAGCGTCAAGGGCCGCCGCCGCCGGCCCCGAATCAAGTCCGTCCGTCCGTCTATTGGGTTTCTGCGATGCTGAAGGAGAGAGAGAGAGAGAGGAGAAACAAAAAGAGTAAGCAAGCAGCGCGCGCGGGGAAGGTGCGGAACGATTAAAAAAAGCAGCGCGCCATACGGCGGGGGGTCGTCATGCGGTCGTGTCGTGTCGTTGGTGGTACAGGCGTGTCGTGTGCGTATTGCTCATCAGCTTGCGTCCTTGACGTTCTCCTTGACGTTGAGGGCCCATTTCAGCTTGTGCAGGACCTCTCTGGTCTCGGCGAGCATGCGCTCCTGGTCGAGCTCGCGCTGGGCGGCTGCCTCCTTGATGCCGGCCAGGAGACCCTCCTGCTGGCGCTTGTACTCTTCGAACGCGGCGGCCATGTCGTCGCGCTGACGCCGGAGCTCCCGGATGTTGCCGTCTTGTTGGTCGCATAGGTCTTGGAGGGTGGTGATCTTTTCGTCGTCGCTGCGGCGCTCGGCGACGAGGCCGGCAATCTCGGAACGTAGCTTGAGGTGGGCCTTTTTGACGTCGTCGCCCTGGTCTTTCCAATGCGAGGCAATGGCGTTGTAACGACCCTCCATGAGGGCGGCGTGGGCAGCGGCGTCGTCGACCTGTCGGGTTGTGGAGGCGCGCATCTTTTCCATCTCATCGCGCCAGCCGCGTTCTCGCTCGAGGGCTGAATCAGCGCGGCTCTTTTCCAGGCCAACCGAAGCCGTCAAGGTCTCTACCTGACGCTCCTTCCTCGCCAGCAAAGTCTTGGTGACGTTGGCCTCCAGAAGACGGCTTTCGTAGTCGCTGATCATGCGCTCCATCTTATCCTCGAGTAGCTTGGCGGATTGCCGGGCCTCGTCGGCACGCAGCTTCTCAAGCTTGAGGTCTCGCTTGAGCGAATCATTGTCGCTGACGAGCTTGTTGATGACGCGACCGGTCTTCCCCAGACCGGCCTTGCCGATTGTTGAATCCCAGGCCTGGCCGGGCCCGTTGAGAGGGACATCGTCGTCGACGGGTGAAGGGTCCTCGCGCCGTGGGGACGCCGAGGCGCGAATGGTGGCCTCGCCGTTGAAGGACGGTTGTTTCAGCCGGACGCCGGGCGGTTGGTCTTGGGTTGACGAGGACATGCTTGCGGTGCTGTTGACGGAGCTGGAAAAGCCCGAGTTGCGCGAGGGTGTGTAGCTGGTGTCGCTGGGGGCGTCGAAGCTGGGGACGGTGCGGATGGTATGGGACATGGCCGGGCTCGCGGAGGAGGGAGAGGGCGAGGAGAGAGCGTAGGCGGGAGACAGCTGCGCGTTACGAGCTGCTCTCATGCTGTTTTCGCTGCTCGCAGGGCTCGGCTGGGGTGGGAGGCCAAGGAATTCGGCGGGACTAGGCGGCGAGAAGAAACTGGCAGAGGCCGTGCTACCATTCGGGGAAGGTGCCGGCCAGTCGGGGCTGGGAGCAGATCTGGGCACTGTAAAGCGAGGGGTCAGCTGGTGCATCGTCGGGGGCAACGGGCAGAGGGCAGCCAGAGGCGGTCCAAGCTGGGGAACGCATCAGGGACAACCTACAAGTGACGTCTTCTTTGTGCCTGAATATGGACAACAGATCGGAAGGTCGTGAGGAGTCTCGGGATAATCTGATCTTTTGCAGGCGGCTAGGCATGTCTATGGGGCATAGCCAGTGTGTATGTATCGGTAGATGTTTTTTATCGGGCAAGAAGCGATTGAAAGGCGGCGGGTGCGCAGCGAATGTCGTCGTCGGAGCAGCGGTGTGCGGAGGAGCGTTCGATGCAACGGGGCAACGGGCGAGGCAACGGGGAATTGGCGTAGATTGTCTGTAGGATGGTCGTCGGGCGGATGATGGAGAATATGCCCGGGACAGGTGGGAGGGCGAGGCGGCGCGAGATATGGCCTGGGAGGAGGAGGAGAAAAAACAAGAGTCAGTCAGCGACGGATCAGAGACACCAACATCAGAAAGCAGAGAGGCAGCAGAGCAGCAGACCGGGAGACCGTGCTGTGCAGGTACAAGGTACAAGGACATGCAAACCGGCCACCTGGGCCGACCTGGCTCGCTGGCCTTGTCCGCCCGCCCCGGTCGGGGCAATTGCATTGGACGTCACTGCCACCGGCGTCGCGCTAGCGTCAGGTCCAAGCAGGCAACAACCAATCACCGCCCTCCCGTCTCAGGGGAACACAACCATCCTCCAGCGCTCCCGCCCGCTGGGCTGCCGCGCCATGCCGGCTCCAAAACCCCACCAGCCTCTGCACCCGGACAAAAGTCAACAGCACATCCCGCCCGTGGCCTCCCGCCGTCACCCATGTTCCCCAGCAACCAAAGCCAACGCTGTCGCCGATCGCCGCGTCCGTGTCACCGCCAGCCTCGCCCTTTTCGCGTCTAGCCCGGGGCCCGTCGTCTCTCTGTCACAGGCGACCCTGGGTGAGGAAGCGGGAGGGTCGTTGGCCATGTCACCGCATTCCAGGCCGACCCCAGTATGGGAAAGTAGAGGGTACTTGTTTAGGCGCTTGTCTGGCCAGTTGTTCCTGGGAGTCGATCTCCCCGCAGGGCACGTCTGTCTATCAGCCTCAATGCGTGGGAGAAGCAAGGTCACGAACCATCAAGAGGGAAAAGCATCGTCCGGTCTGATGCTCGTCACCAACGGTTGGCCGATGCCGAGCCTTGGCTTCTCTGGGTCAGGCGTTGGCCAGCGACAACGATGAAGAGGCAGTGAGAAGAGGGGAAGGCAGAGGCTGAAGCAGAGGGTCTGAGACATCACATTTTTGTTATCTTCGTATCATCAGGCATGCGACTTCTACAATATTGAGGTGAAGGATCCAGAAGCTAGGTTGTTGATGGCTGTGGCAGCGAGCACCCGTCCGTCGAACCACCACTCGGCCGAGCCGAACACCACCACCATCAAGCAGCTCCATCACTTCCACCTCGTCGTCGGCAGAAGCTCATCTCCCGTCGTCCCGGCATAAACTCTGCCCTCGCCCGTCGTTTCACCTTGCGACCTCCCCTTTTCCCTTCCGCCTCCCGCCCATGCGACGATCCGCATAAACACATCGAATTTCCCCTCCCGCGCACTCACCTGCCCCCTATTATGCAGCGAATGCCTCGACGCCAGCGCATCAACTGGGTCGCAGTAGTCAAGTCCGCACGCTTTCCCCGCCGAGAATTCTGCTCGCGCGGGCACACATCACGCTAGCATCGTCCGTCCAACCCCTATCGCCACGAGGCCATCCCCGCCTGTCATCACATTCGTCCCATGTCAAGCACTCGTCCCGGCGATCGTTAGCAGGCATTCGTGTTTTCATCCAGCCCTACTGTCCGTAATGTGTACACGCGCCGCAAAGAACCGTCAACGCCCCGCCCCTTTTGAACCGTCGTGCCTCCTCTGCGGGGTATATCGCCCATCGTGTCACCCATCGTCCACTGGTGCGCGCGCCGTCTCGCTATGATACAAGTACTCGGTACAAGCCCGCTACGTCGCGACCGCCGCCGTCGGGGCCGCCGCTGGGGCCGCCGCGTCGCCCTTTGCGTCGCGGGTGGCCGAATCCACGAAGCCCGGCCGGAACTTGGCCAGATACTTGGCCGCCGATGACCGTGCGTCCTCGACTGTAATGGTTAGCAAAGAACAACAAAACACTGCGGGGTACTTACACTCCGTCCAGATGTCCTGCACCGTGTCCAGGGCCATCTCCTTGGCCGGCGGTCGCATCATGACCAGGTACAGCAGGCTCGTGAGCACCAGCGTGACCACTGACGGGTCCTTGCAGATGGTCTTGACGTGCGCCATGATGGCTGGCGTGAGGTGAGGCAGCTCGCCCAGGAATCGCGTCAACACCTTGTCCTGTGCGTGCAGATACCGCGAGAAGCCATCGATCAGTCGGACCGCCAGCGCCTCGTATTGTGGGTGTCGACTGCCACCCTCCCGCTTGTCGAGTTCGTCGGCGTACCATTCCTCCGTCAGCCAGGTGATAGCCACGTCGATGCGTCGCCGGAAGTCCTCCATGACGTAGTTGTACAGCATCTCCCGCACGCTGTTGGCGAGCAGCGGCGCCGCACCCTCGTCCTCCTTCTTGACCGCCACCTCAGGCGCTGCCGTTGGCGACCGGCTCGCGATACGGGTGATAATGGCCATCCATGACTCGCGGTCGTTGTTGCTCGCCGCCATACGGTTGACGCCCGACTTTGTGCGCTTTCCCGCGTCCTCGAGAGTCTTGACAAACTCCAGCATCGCCATGATGGACGACTGACCGCCGCCAAATGCCATGGCCGGCGTCAGGGTTGGCGGCGCTGGCAGCTTGAACGACTTGAGCGCCAGCCCCGCCTCATCCGGTCGTGGCCGTGTGTCGCTGTCCAGCTTGTTGAGGATCTGCTCCGTGTCTTCGGCGACGTAAAAGTCAGGCTCATACTCGTCGTCATCGTCGTCGACACCCAGCGGCGCCGTGTCGGGGTTGAGCACAGGGGGCGGCATGGCCGCGAGGGCCGCCAGGCGTCCCCTGATGCCCTCGGTGGCTTTTGCGAGGAGCGCTCCGTCGATCCTTGTCAGCGTCGACACGTTGATCCTCGCGACAAGGTCGGCGGGGACAGTCGTGATGTCAAAGCTCTTGAGGCCTTCGTTGCCTGTCAGCGTAAAGACGTCGCCCAGGCTGTGGCGTCCGGGCGGCAGAGGGTCGATCTGCAGTGGTTGTGCCTCGGCCGCAGACGGCGCCATCCGCTGTCTCTTGGCGTCGGCCATCCCGGGGTGGCCTTCAGGGGCGCGCTTGCGGCCGGTATCGTCCAGCATCTCGTTGCGCATTCGCATCATGCCCTCGACGTGCTGCTGTATCCGCGCAGCCATCGGGTGGTGGGGGTCACTACAGACGTTAGGACTGACGACGCAGAGGGGCAGACTGACTTACCGCTTAGCAATGTGAAGCAGGAGCATACGTGTCGTCTTCTCCATGGACCTGACCAGCACGCGGTTACGTGGCGTCAGCGGCGAGTTGCCCAGCTTGAGTGGGTTAAAGTTGAACACGGCCCCGAGGATCCTGTTGGCGGTCGTTGGCCGAGCGCGCACAAGGATGGACAGGCAGTTGAGCGTGGCGTCCACAGTAACGGCATCACTGTACAGGTTAGTCGCCATTATTTGGTGTTGTTCGGGCATCTTACCTTCCGTGCTCCTGCAGGCCGTTCAGTATGCGCTCGAGAAGCCCAGCGGCCTCAGCGTCGAGGTTGGTTGTGTCCAGGGTCTGGTGGTTAGGCGGGACCTTGTCGAGGGAGACATCCAGGGTGTCGCCTCGTCGGGGGTCGTTCGGACCCATGGGCGTCTGGGCGAGCACGACGCGCTGCGCAAACTTGATGCAGCATATGCGTACTGGTGATGGTGCTGTTCCCCAGATCTTGAGGATCCTCGTCTTGATGGCGAGGACTCGTTCCCACGTCATGGTGTCGTATGAGTTTGAGATTCTGCCACATGTCAGTCGTGGGAAGTTCCATCGTGACGATCGACGTACAGCCATCGGATGGCAATCGGGTATATGCTGGCAGCCGCCTGGATGGCGCTACGCAGCACCTGCGCGTCCTCATTAGGGTGTTCGAGCAGGTCCTTGAGCGTCTCCAGCACGTCCAGCTGCATCGTCTCTTTCTGATTTACCGACAGCGCCGGCGTCGCAAACGCTTCGGCGAGGAAGTCGGCGGCCCATCGTCGGAGCTCCACGTGCGACGCGGGACTGACGAGCTGCAGGATGCTCTTGACGACGTTGGAGTAGTACTTGACGTCTCCCAGTACGAGCGTCCGAGCATCGTTGAGCTGTCGCAGCTGGTCGCTCACGGAGAGATTCGACGCCATGGCGGCGGTGTTGGGTAGTTAGGGAGGAGGCGTCTATGGCGCTGCCGTTGGGTCTCGGCTTGCCGTCGGGTTGTAGAGGAGTATTCGGGCCTCGCCAAGGCGCATTGTCCTGCGCGATGGATCCGTTCACGAGAGCATAGGCAGTCGGCGGGGAGATTGATCGAATCGTTCGGGGCAAGTTGATGATGTCGTCGGGCAGTGCTGCATAAGGCTGAGGTGTTGACGTAGTTGTGTAGCGATCGTCGTTTTGCAGGTTGAAGCTCTGGAAGGGCGGGCTCCCAAAGAAAGGAAAGTCCAACCAATGCAGACACGCGCAGTTGCTTGCATCGGTGGTCCATGCGTCATGCGCTAGCGGCGGGAGCTTGAAGTTTTATCGGCTGCCGCGGTTCAGCCGGCCTTATCGCGGCATCATTCGATGTCGTCGACTTTTCGCCGCATCGCACGACCAAAGCACGACGACGACATTTGGAAGGACGAAGCGATCACTTCAGAAGCAACATCACAATGGCCGCGCCAGGGTTTGTCTCTCCTCTCGTGGCGTCACTTTTCCCCGCTGACCCCCAGACCCGCACCATCATCCTACTACGACCGGCGCCTTCGGCAAGGCCCGGCTCTCATCCGCGCCCGAAAGCCCTACCTCGTCAAGAACGCAGTCCTCGGCCTGGGACTCTGGACCCTCGTCGGCGGCGTTTGTACGTCTCATCCGACCCGACTACACGATCTCCCAACTGACCCTGCAGACTGGTACACCCTGAAGGCCGTCGGCCAGGACGAGTTCGAGGACGTCAAGGTCCCGGACGCCCCGAGGCAGTCGCAACAGTCGAACTGAGGAGCGGCCAGATGGAGTCAACAGGAGGGATATCCCAAGCGTCCAGATGACGGGAGACAGCCCCCGATCCAGCCTTGTACAATACTGTCGAATATACCAACAATGAAACGAGATATGGCAATGGGGGCATGCTGGTGCGGTCGGTGTCGGTGGGCTGATGCACCCTGTGTACCACTTGATGGCTCCAGGGTGGTTCATACGGGCAATCGGTCGGGACGACGGCCGGCAAGAATGCAAACAGAGGCTTTCGTTGATACGGCCCCTGCATCGACCTCGGCTCGTCTGTTGCTGGTCATTCCCGTACACCGTCTGGCGTCAGCATCGTAAGAGGTGCCCCCCGACGCGCTAGTCGTCTCTACACAGCCGCGACAATTGAAGCGCAACGTAGGCCGCATCTGCTGTGTGGCCGGACTTGTTCAATTGAGGCTCTCCCGTAGGATTGCCGCTCTGGACAGCGCAGTCCTCCTCTTTTCCTCACGCACAAAGTGATGCCATCAAACACGACGGTGCCATGGAAGGTATTCGACTCGGAGAACTTGATGGGAGTAGCCGTCCTTGTGTGGTTTGCCTCCAGGTCCTTCTTGATCTGATCACGGCGTGATCCATGTCTCTGTCGCCCGTGTCATTGGGAGCATGTGTGTGAGAAAGCAATGTTACGCCTCGGCAATCGTCTCAACCAAGACTACATTAATCCGGGAGCTGGCATCCTTGCCGTGGCGCTGGGCCCGGGCCTGGATGCAACATTTGGGCTGAGCATCACTAGCATGTATCCCCTCGTGGCCATCGATCGTGGGAACATCAAACACATTCCATGGACCCTCTATCAACCGCTTGGATTAATGAAGTGCAGGAGCGTAAGGATAATGGCTTCCTCTGCCCCTTGAGTCCAAGTCACAGTTTCAACACAAAGAATACCTATTGACTTGGCAAGTCACCCTCTTTTAAGTCAACTCACATGCGCCTGCCGTTTGACACCCGGATCAGAATTGGGAGTTACGTATTTTGCGTGCATGCTGTGCCTGACACTTCTTGCCTTGAGTGGACCTCCCTGAGAGCTCCTGCCATTTTGTGTACACAAGACTGAACGGGAGGCAACCCACTTACTGCCTTTGTGCACCTGATCTGGGTGCCTTCCCACCGCAACTGCTAAATTCGCTCCTGCCGCGTTTATGCCTGACGTCGCAACTCACTCCTTCCCGATCAGAAATCTAGCAAACCCCCACCGAGCTGCCTATTTAAACCCATTTCTTACAACTCCCTCTCTTTTCCCCCCTCTCTCGTTCCTGAACACTTCCGTTTCTTCGCTCCCCCGTACCACTCCCTGCCGTCCCGTCACACACCCACACCAAAGTCTGCTGCCGGCAACGTCACATTTGCATCAGACCTCCATCTCCACCTGGCTGCGGTTTCTCAGGGTGTCACATCGGTTGTGTGCCCAGCTTCCACGACACACATCATTCACATCACCCTCAGCTCTGAGCTCTCTCTTCCTTCCGACTTGGGGAAGGTGCCTGCCTGCCAGCGCAAGTCATGGACAACAATGCGGGACTACGACGCCTTTATGAACAGTTCCACGTTCATTGCGTCGACATGCCGAACCCCGACGAGGCTGTGACGATCCTTCAGCAGTACAAGGAGACCATGGAAGCCCTGGGGATCAAGGTAAGACCCACCTTCTGGCCAGTGAAACAGCGGATTAACCAGCTGGCAGTCACCAAAGTTCAAGGAAATCCTCTTCGACCCGATCCGCCGACGCTTTTCGATCATTGCCCGCCGAGAGATTGGGGACGAAGTCACTCGCCCGCTGCTCGAGATCCTTCGGGAGTTCCCATGCACCGGAAGCGGCGACGACGACGACGACGACGACGACGAGAAGCTCGAAGTCATTGACTATGCTCGCTCTTTCATTCCCGAGGCATTCTTGAAGTGCAAATCCAGCGGCGTGTACACCGGGCTCCTAGACGAAGAGGGCACATGCTTCACATATGCGTCAATTCTGCGGCACTTTGGATGCCCAAATCGGCATTTCAAGAGCTTCCTAGCATCCACACTGGGCAGTGAAGTTTTTGTCGGAACTTCTTGGGATGCAAAGATTCTCTACGTCGGTGCTCCAAACGACGAGACGGTCGAGATCGTCATCGATGTCTTCCATGGCCTGCGCGTCCAAATGGTCAGTTCATCACGTCTCACTCCTCATGCATGCAGCCATGCTAACGCAACACCAGATGAGAGATTTGGCAACCAGGCAGTCTCTTCAACAGATTGAATGGGACTTTGCTCGTGGTCAGGAGAGCACCGCCATGGTGCTCCGAGACTGGGTGTCTGGACTGGGCGATGCAGAAGAACCAAGCAGTGGTCCGTCCGATGAGGAGATGGCGGGACTCTGGGAGGCCAAGCCTGAAGATGAAGATCTCATCCTGTTCGGTTAAGGGGTGTTGGGATAGTTGTCTGCCAGCGTTCTTTTTCTCTTGTTCTGCTCTTGTTCAATACCACCGTGTTGTCTCGACCTGTTCGCTCCAAAGTGCATGCCCTTTCCAGATTCTCAATGCTCACGACACTCCTCGATTCGTACCTGGAGAGGCAACCTGCGAGCAATAGAAAACTTCTCAGTGATGTGCCATGTGGAAGCTGTGTTCCGTCCGAACTCGGCGGGTGACGGGCATCGTGAACTCACAGCAGGCGCACGGAGGGGCTCCGACGGAATCTCTTGTTGGAGTCTAGACTGTCATCGACCGTAGACAGTCGTTCGACTCGACTCGTCTGCCGTGAGCCTCTGGCGTGCTGTCTTAGACTTTCAGGATGCTACTATAAGAGCGTCAAAGCCTTCATGCCATCCGCGCGAGACTGCGACGTAATGCGGCGGGCGATGTCTCCTTTACCGGAATGGTGCTTGTCCGCGCATCGTGTTACCGGCGCTGCCAGTGCCGATAGCCGACGGGGACGGAGCCGGCGAGAATCCGAGGGTGTTCTTTATCCGGGGTTTGTCGTTACGTCGCGCTGCTCGCGGGACCCCTTGCGTCGATAAAAGGGCCGCCTTTGGACTGCGGCGACTTGTTGTTCACGCGTCATCTACCCTCGATTGGTGACATTCACGCATCGTCGATGGTCACTCTTGCGTGACATTACCACTGGAAGGAACCTCAAAGCATGGCAACAAAGAACCGTAAACTACAAGAGAAGGAGATCTATGTAACTAAGAAACTTCGAGCAGAGATTGTACATCTAATGAGTTGTTATACATGGACCTAGTCTGGTCGGGACCAAACGCAGCCGTCCCCTACCGGCACTCCGTCTTGGCGACGCCGGACAGCTTCCACCCATCAAGAGAAGTCGTGTTGAAGGAGGCAAGATCAATCATGTGCTGCTGCCTCGTGCCGCCACGACCAAACTGCTCAGCGGTCGCGTTGAGCAGAAAGTTAGAAGTGACGGTGTTGTTGCCCGCTAGAAGAGAGGGGAACTTGTCATCGAAAGCCTTGTACAGCTCCTCTGGCGTGAAGGAATCAATGCCCTTGCTCTCGATGGTCTGCCAGAACTGAAGGTAGTCACGCGAATGCTGAATGTCGGCTGTCGGGCCGAAGTTGGCGTTGGACAGGGAATGTCCCGGGACGACGACCTTGGGACCTAGGGTCTCGATGAGGTCGAGGGTGGAGAGCCACGAGTTGGTGAGCTGTGGCGTGACGAGGTCAGCGAGCCACAGGTGCACGTCGCTGCCGTAGACTGAGTCGCCTGCGATGAGGGTGCCGGCCGAGGGGACCCAGAAGAGCGTCTCGTGGACCGTGTCGCCGGTGAGCGGGCTGATCAGATGGACTGGCGAGTCCTCGTCTCCAGGCAGTGCGAAGAATGAAAAGTCGTAAGGAGCGGGCACGGCAGGCTGTTGAGCGATGTTGTTGACACCAAAGATGTCGCCCAGGACTTGTGCCTTGACGGACGCCTCGATGCCGATTTGCGCGGCAGCCTCGGGGTTGGCGTAGTACTTGACCCCAGGGAACTGAGAGAGGACCTCGGTGCCGCTGAGGTAGTGGTCCGGGTGGGAGTGGGTGGTGAAGGCAGCGACGAGTGGCTTGTCGGTGGTGCTGCGAACCCAGTCGGCGAGGGCCTTCGCCTGCGGGACGGCCATAGGGAGGTCGATGAGGACTGCAGCCTGGGACCCGATGATGAGGGAAGACACCATGTCGTCTGAGAGACCGGGGTTGACGTGCGTCTCGACACGGAGAGCGGCGGCTGCCGCGAGAGGCAGTGCGACAGAGAGGGAAGCAAGGCGGTGCATAGTGGATGATGTAGGCGCAATGGTGATGAAGTGGTGCTGCTGATGAGACCAAGACAGCGGCTCTGCATCGATTCTTATACATCTCTGCTTCATGGCTTCAACACCAGTCAAGAGACTAACACGCTCGTTGCTCGGCGAGGTGTGGGAGAAGTCAGCGACTAGGTCAACACGTGTGCTGGGATGCTGGACCCTTCGAGGCGCCGAAATTGCAGTGAAGCGGGGCTGAATGACGTTGGGTAGACAGACGACGGTTCAATTACAAACCTAACCATTGTCTAAATGGCTACAAATTCCGCGCTGGCAGACTGACCTTGCCATGTCGGGGTAGGCCCGGCACACTCATTGCCGGTGCCTGTTCTGGGGTACCGCACGGCCTGGCGCTCGAGTCAGCGGACGTCTCGGTCGCCGTGTGGGATGTCGCCGGCCGGCAGGTCTGTTGCGCCGTGGGTGACAAAGAATTTGTGAGTCAATTTGCCGTGCAATTCAGGGTTGCCGTGGGAGTGTGCTGCTCTGATGTGTCTTGAGGTGGTTATTGTCGGGGTGTAGGGCTGGCCCTGGCGGTGGGCCATACATGACGCCTGGAGGTTCAAACAGTCAGCGTTGGTCTCTGGATCGAGGTCAGGCGGCAGGGTTTGTCAGCTGGAGGAAGTCGGTGCAACCGTCGGTGATATGTCTGGAGATGAGCATGGCTCTGTCCTGACACTTGTCGTTCGTCCGTGCTGCCCACTGCATCGACGTGATCGCACGTAGGGTGGCTCGGCCAGTGCTGTCGCCACACCGGCAGGAAGGGTCCTGGAGAGCACACATCTCCCATCCTCAATGTATCCGGCTGTGCCTGCGAATTTTGCTTCTCCGCGGAATACTGATGCTAGACTGATGCCGTCTCAACGAACGCGCCAGTGGTGGTCCTGTGGTGATGTTCGTTCAGGGGTAAAAGCGGGTCAACAGGAAGGTTTCGTGCAGTCAGGACAAGCACATCTCATTGCGAGGGGTGGCCTAGCTGAAGTTGAGTGAGCCGCAAATGGTCAGTTGGCCATGGATCTTGATCGGGGGCATGCCTTTCGATGGTTGTTGTGGAGGTTGAGCAAGATAGCTTAACTGCCGTTAAAAGGCAAGGAATGTAGACGTCGGGCGAGTAGGCTCTGAGTTGACTCCCAAGGGGCTTCAAGTCAGGCTCAGCTCGTCGAAGGAGCGCTTTCTCTTCGGCAGCTGGGTTCCAGGTGCTGTTCAGGTCGGAAGACATCTTGGATGTGTAGAGCATACGATTGAGGCTGGGTCCCTCTGAGGCTGTCAGCATCTGATTTGGAAGACTCCTGGAAATAGAACATCAAACGTCTTCGTACCTGAAGTCCATGCAAGACAAAGAGACGAAAGTCTTGCCTTGGTTCCCAGCTTCCCGGCTGCTGTAGTACTTTGAGCGGTTTCTTTCAGGCAGAAGAGAATGTGAAGCAAGTTCTTGGAGAAAGAAGGGTATTTGATGTCAAAATGGCCAGGTGCGTCTTGGCCCAGAGTATCCCAGCTGCCACAGGGTGAATCCTTGGGGAAACGAGAAGAGTTGAGGAAAATTTTCTTCTGAATGGTCATGTCGATTCGGCCTAAGGTACGAGATCCGGCATCTTGTGGACATCGTTGGCGCCTGCTCAGTGCCACCTTCGGCTGGTGCTTCAAATCAAGTTTGCGGACCGAGGAGTGTTCTTTGTAAAAGGATAAGATAACAGTGGAGTCTACAAAATTTTGGACCTTCCAGGTCCTAGGCATATTTGCACTCTTTTCGCAGATTTGGGTTGGTTGCGAGGCAGGCTCGAAATTCACTACCTACAACTTAAAGCTCCCTCCCAAAAATCCACTGGCACAGGACGGAGGCCACAACTTTCTAGTAAACCCTGCCAGTGCCCTCACCCAGATCTTCCCTCCCACAACCACGCAAAGAGCTGCGACCACCATCGCTCTCGACTTTGCCCGGTCTCTCCTCATTGTCAGACAGGCTCTGGTTTCTCAGAGACCTGTCCGGTTCATCATTCATCCTGCCAGCATTCACATCGCTTCTGTCCACCAAGTCTTCGACATTTCGCCAGGACAAGCGCATTCTTCCTACTTCCGACCAGCACAGAGGCTTCTGCTGAGGAAGCTTCTTCGACACGCGCTTTCGACATCATCAGGCCAAGCTTCTGCTCTTCTCACAAGACGCCGCCAACACCGAGCGATGAGATCCTCAAAATGGCGTGTTTGTTCTCACATTCCATTCTAGCTGGCTCTTCTGACTTCCTCCCAGCCATCGAAACTATGAACCTGAAGCCTTCCCAGGTTGTTAGTCGTATAAGGGTCATAGACCGAATATGCGCCAACCTCACTCGCTACGTCCAAGGCTTGGAAAGAGGCACTGTGCGATGGCGGGAAATCGACCTCCTCGCACAGCACATGTTGGTTGTCGACCACAAAGACCACCGACAGTACAGCATCGACCAGAATGCGCCAATGGGATCGATTGGCAGGCAGCTCGCAACGAAGCAGGACATCGACATGCTCGTCTATCCCGCATGGATCATTCAGGTCGGCCCTGCCGTGGCCCGAAACTTCTACAACCATGCGAGCCTCCTGCACCGAAAGTTGAACCCTGTCTTGATTCACGAATTCGCCGACATTGATCAAGCGGGCCAGGCGGCCATCGACAAACACAAGCAGCAGAGCCTGCTGCCCTTCCAGAAACAGGACGCCGACTTCATGGTCTTCTATGAGAACAGGAAGGTGGGCATTCACAAGGCTGTGATGACAGCCATGGAGAAGGATCCAATGTTGATCATGGATCCCCACCATCCGATGGTGTTCTCGTTCCGCATCCGAGTCGCCGCATTCTACAGCCCACCCGATTTTGTCGAGGGTCTGGATTTCAAGGATTGCTCCATCATGCCTCAACGGCTCATCGCCGAACGCCTGAGATCGCTGCACCACATGGCCACAAAGTACGAGTCTTGGATCGCAAAGCACATTGCAGCGGCCAGGGCTACCGTGCTCAAAATCAAACCAACCGACGGCATCACGATCCTTGCTATGATTCTCGACAAAGGCCCTGGCTCTGAGCCGACAACAGAGTCAGTCATCATCATCAGTGTTGCGACGTGGATGCACACGCCCCGTGGACTGCGTGCCAAAGGCTCCATCCAGTCACAGGCATACGACGAGCTGGTCCGCATCCTTGCAGAAGAGCGCCAGAGCCGACCCAGCGTTGACGACATGTGGAGGGGCCCGGCTGTGCATCGACCTTTGCCGCCTCCCATTGCTCCTGCCCGCCATGAAGATGACTTCGGCTTGGGAAACCTGACACACCTGTGCAGAACGCCGGCCGGCTTGGCAACGATGCGACTGCAGCAGGTGGCGGAGGCAGCCAACCTGAGACTGCAGATCATGACTGCCAGGATGCAGGAGCTGGAGGCCGAGAGCAAAGAGAGATTCCGTCAAGAGCTTGAGGAGGCCGACCGACACAGCGCCAAGCAGAAGGACCCCATCGAACACGATCAACAGCTGTCCTTTGACGGATCTCAGAAGGTTCTTGCGGACATAATCGACGAGATCAACTCTGATGGCCAGCTTGGCGACGATTGCCGCTGGTTCTGGCGAATGATGGAGGCCCTCGCCAACCCCGACCAGCCTTTCGACGCAGAGGGGCTCGACTACCTCGACAGTCCGGACATGATGGAGGGCCTGGGCGCCAACGTGCTCAAACGTCTCACGGCGTACGTGCAGCGACGCAAGGAATTTGGCGACACACTCGGCAAACTTTTCGATGGCCATATCACCACCGTCGAGGGACTGGGTCCACTGACCATCTTCTTCCAGTCGGCACGCATTGTCGTGGACAAACGCCGCGCGGACATTCCCTTCTGCAGAGCAGGTCGTGGTCTTTGGATGTTGAGAATGATGGTCGCCGCTCTGGACCCGACTCTCTCTGCTGTCCCGTCAGCTTTCGGTCGTGTCGCATCG
Organism: Plectosphaerella cucumerina; assembly: GCA_020746995.1. NCBI lineage: Eukaryota > Fungi > Ascomycota > Sordariomycetes > Glomerellales > Plectosphaerellaceae > Plectosphaerella > Plectosphaerella cucumerina. The sequence continues at coordinate 4,693,267 of JAGPXD010000004.1, read as the reverse complement.
CAGTCCCCATCTCCCTTTGGAGGACGTGGCCTGTTAGGTCCGGCCCCAGCTGGCGTTCCTACAGTCTTTGGAGGTGTGGCCTCTCAGATTCCGTCTCCCTTCTTGTCTGCCGTCAGGAACTCCGACTTAAGTCCTGCTCCGGACGCGGCAGGAAATGTGTTCAGGGCGTCAGCTTCCCTTCAGAGATCAACTCCCGGGCCTTTCGGAGGTCCATCTGTGAGCTCTGTCAATGCTCCGGCTTCCGGAAATTCGAGCGAAACACTTGGTAAGAAAGTGAGTATGGAATGATGATTGAGAGGGCGGAGGGGGCCGACTGGACATGTTTGTGTTGGAGACAATGGCCTCAATGTAGGAGTACTTCATTGCTGAATGTTCTTCCAGACCGACCAGTGTGAGTATCAACGAAACCAATTCGCAGTCTTGACCCCAAAGTATTGCACCGAACATGAACATCCGGAGAAGCCAAAACCTCCGACACTGCGAATCCTTCCGTCGGGGTGCAGTGCCCCGAGTCCCGAGTCATGCTAGGAGGCTGGGCACTTTGCAGTCGCACACTGCGCAGGCGTTCGGCAGTGCCGGCACTATCAAGAGTGGGACGTCTTTGATTAATTGTCGTCGTATTTATCGTATGCCCCGGATAACCGAGTTGAGGCCCACCTCTGCGGATGTTGCGATCGACTGCGCGGCGGTTTGAGGCGAGTCGTGATCCAGGCGGCGGAGACTCAGGCGGCGTGGACATTGCCCCGAGCTTTGAGAGGGAAGCGAGGCGGAGTTTGAATTGAGCGTGTAAAGTCAGCGGGCTCGGAAGATTCCAAGCGGAGGCCACGATGCAGTGGTCTCCGAGAGGGCCGTGTCGCGGAGGTTTTGGAAGGTAATGACTCGAGATGAGGCGACGGTGATGAGGAAGATGGGTATAAAAGGGAGGTATCGACGAAGACATTAACGTCCTACCAACTCATCAGCTTCATCTCATCGCATCATACTCATCAAGACCATCTCAAGTATGTTCAGCACCTCTCTCGAGACCCAGCTCTTCTAACGACCGTAGCCTCACCTCAACCTCCAAAATGCAGATCTCCGCCATCTTCGCTCCCCTGCTCCTCCTGTAAGTTGTTTGCCTCGCCCTCGCAAGACATCCCCGCTGACCTCCCAGGGGCGCCGTCCAAGCCCAGACCGTCCTCCGCCAGTGCGCCATCCAGGGCGACGGCGGCTACAACGTCGCAAGGACGCACGATGCCACCAGCGGAGCCTGCTCTGCGGCCGGCGGTGTCCTGGGCACGACGCAGGGCGGCACCATCGCCCGCGGCCTCGCCTGCTGCACCGTCCCTGAAGCCAACCGCGGCACCTTCAACGACCGCTGCCGCCAGTTCAGCGAGTTCCCTGCCAGCACTCCCCAGCCTTGCTAGATGGAAGCAGAAGCGGTGTTGCGTTGTACATAGCAAACCAGCGAGCCAAGAGACATTTCACATTACGGTACCTAGATACCCTTGCTTTTTCTGCAGTGATCGGGGTCTTCGTGGAGACCGAGAAGTGGGGCAGACCTGGGGTTGCTGGGGTCGTCGCGGCAGTTGCTTCCCCGGCGTGACCTCATGACTTGGCTGCTTGCCTCCTCTAAAACAACTTCACACAACCCCATCACCAACATTGCAATGACAGACGCGATTATTTCGTGGGCTGCGCTTCCGGCGCTGGCGGCCCTCGTGGTCTTTGGGTACCTCTGCCGCCTCAATTGGGCAATGTCGACTGTTCCGGAAGATATTCAGCGCGAAGCGGAGAAGAACGCCTGGACCGACGCAGAGCTTCAGAAGACGTACGACCGCATTGTCGCGTCGCCTCTCGACTCGCTTCCCTTTCTGCCGCCAAAGCTCGATCGGCGATACGTTGTCGTTGGGGGGTCAGGTATGTTCGCTTTTCGAATTCGCCGCATTCACTGACACCCCTAGGCCTCGTCGGTGGCTGGCTGGTGCTCCAGCTTCTCGCCCAGGGTCACGACCCCTCATCCATCCGCATCGTCGACTTCCGTCCTCCGACCCGAAAGGACCTTACTTCAGGCCCAGCTTCTGCCGTGCCCTTTGTCCAAGCAGACATGACTTCCTCTTCCTCCATCAACGCCGCCTTCAGCCACCCCTGGCCCAGCGCCGTCGCCTCCCGCCCTCTCACCGTCTTCCACACCGCCGCCGTTATCCGCCCTTCGGAGCGCTCTGTCGACACCTACGACCGATGCCGCGTCCCCAATCTCGTCGGCACCGCCAACGTCCTCTCCGGGGCCCGTGCCGCCGGCGCCTCCGTCTTCATCCTCACCTCGAGCTGCTCCATCGCCCTCCGCCCCGTCAGCTGGTTCTCCACGCCTCCTTGGCGCGCCTTCCCCGACAACTACGTCCAGACCATGACGACCGACGACTTCTTTGCCCCGATCGGTTCGCACGCCGACTTCTTCTCCAACTATGCTCGCAGCAAGGCCGAAGCTGAGCGTCTCGTCTGCGCTGCCGACGCACCAGGCTTCCGCACGGGTACCATCCGCCCAGGCAACGGCGTCTACGGGTCACCTGACGACCTGCTCCTCGGCAGCACCCTTCGCCTTGGGACCATCCCGACTTTCACCGCGCCATGGGTCCAGAACTGGGTGCACGGCGCCAACGTCGCCCTCGCCGAGCTGCAACTCGAGGCAGCGCTGCTGGGGCCGCACGCCAATGCTGGCATGGCCGGCCGACCGTTCCTGGTGACCGACCCCGGCCCGCCACCCCGCTTCCGCGATTCGTACGCCGCCCTCGAGCTGCTGGCCAACAGTCCTGTCAAGATCTTGTACCCCCCGCCAGTGCTGATGCTGCTCATGGCCGCGGCTATTGAAACGTGGTGTACTGTCGTGCGGCGGCTGGGGCTGAAGTGGGAGCCTGAACCCCCGCTGTACTTCCTCCAGCCAGCCTGCTTTGACGCGGCCATCTGCAGCATCATTGACGACGCGGATGCGCGGAAGGGGCCGGCAGAGGGCGGCATCGGCTACCGGGGGGCTTTCACCACGATGGAGGGCGTTTGCCAGCAGATTGCTGACTGGAATCGAGGGTTGGCGAAGGAGGGAGGGGAAGTGGAGCAGAAGGGGGTGCTCGAGGCGATCCCGGAGCCGATGGCCAGAAAGGCGTGACGAGTCATGGACGGAGGTGCTCCGGGTGGGTCGGACTGCACTGGAGGCAGCGGGGATTTCTGCCGACGGACTGTCTCCGAGGTCGCCACATAAAGGGAGTCGAGCTTGGCGGCCGCATCATTTGGCATCACCTCACCACCACACCAAACCACTGCTCATCATGACGCTCATTCACATCGGTATGTTCCCAACTTTCCACTCCCAAAACCCCCTTGCTAGACCCCCGCTGACCCCTCAGTCCTCTTCAAGTTCCGCGCCGACGTCTCGGCCGAGCACAAGGCCGCCTTCGTCACCGAGCTGCGCACCCTCCGCGAGCTCCCCTGTGTCCAGAACCGCAATCTCTGGGTCGGCAGCCCCTCGGTCACACGGCCCATCGAAAAGAGCCAGGGCTTCGAGATTGCCCTCGTCAGCTTCCATGACGGGTTGGAGGCATTGGAAGTGTACCAGGCCAGCAAGGAGCATGAGCGCATCACCCACACGATGCTGTGGCCGTACAAGGAGGATGTTGTGCGATTTGACTTTGAAGTGCCTGGGGATGATGCGCTAAAGGTGGCGGGGGCTATGTCGGGGTTGGGGAAGTTGGAGGAGTAGACTGGGATGGGCAGAGCAAGGGTTCCTTTGAGGGAGCTGAAGAGCAGGTTGAAGCCTTACTATCATGTTGGACATTTCGGCAGTTGAATGGAGACCATTTTGGACAACTTGCTTTCACTCTGTCAATTCTTGCGTCTGGTCATGATGGAGATCAAACAGTCCCATTGTACACTAGACTTCAGCCTGCTTCCCCTTCTCCTTGACTCCCTCCACCAGACTTCCCACCCCCGCCCTCGCCCCCTCAGCATTGAGGGCATCAATCTCAGCTCTCACCATAGGGATGCCCGTAACCTCCCTCTCCGCCTGCGTCAACTGCTCAATCTCCCCGGGGAAGTAAATCCTCTCCACCCCCGCCGCCTTGTCCGACCCCGTCACCCTCTCGTACAGATACTTCATGCGCTCCCGGAACTCATCGTTGCTCATGAACAAGTCCGGACGGATGGCAACCACCATGTGTCCCACGTCTGCCGGGCGCGACGGATCATATGGGTTCGTGACGTGTCCCGCAAACGCCGACCCGGACAGCACCCCCGAGAAGACGTCCATCATGATACTCAGCGCCGAGCCCTTCGGTCCTCCCATGGGCAGCATGACGCCCCCAAGAGCAGCCTGGGGATCATCCGTCGGCCTGCCCTCGGCATCAAGCGCCCAATCCGTCGGGATCTTCTCCCCCCGTCGAAGAGCCTTGTAAATCTTCCCCCTCGCGGCAACTGAAGGCGCCATGTCAAGAATAAACGGCTTGTCGCCCTCCCCCGACCCACCCGGGGCACCACAAGCGATAGGCGACACGCCCATAAGCTTGCTCTTGCCGCCCCAAACAGGCAGGGCGGGGCTCGAGTTTGTAAAGACGAGACTCATCATCCCCGCGTCGAGAGCCTGCTGGACAACCCACGCGCTCATGCCGAAATGGTTCGAGTGTGCGACACTGGCCATGCCGATGCCAAAGGTTTTGGCTGACTCGATGGCCGCGGCCATGCCTTTTTCCGCGGCGAGGAAGCCGAAGCCGTTGCGGCCGTCGACGTGGGCCACGACGGGGGTGACTTGGCGGAGTTCTGGAGAGGCGGTGGCGTCGAGGACGCCTTGCCGGACGCGTTCCATGTAGGAGGGGATGCGGTTCATCCTAGGAAGTTAGCGGGAGGAGGAAGTAGGGGGCAGATGGGGCTCACCCATGGGTGTCAACTCCGCGCAGGTCAGCGGCCACGAGGCAGCGAGCGACGATGGCGGCATTCTCAGGAGAAACACCATTGCCTTGAAGTATGGCCTCGACGAAGCGACGAGCCTCGGCGGCTTCAATGTGGATCTTTGCGTCTTCCATGGTGGTGATGGATGCCAAGGAGGGCTGCTGGGTTCATCGTGAATTCGCGGAGCTTTATGGAGACTTGAACGGGGGAAGTCCGATGGAGTGAAGGGAGGGAGAAAACGGGCTTTGTCCGTTGGCAGCCAGATGAGTCAGCTCGGGCTCTTATCTTATCAGCATACATAGACAAAGGCCCATCGGAGAAGCACCGCCGGACCTTCCCCGTCAAACATCATTCACCTCCATCACCATGTCGAAACCATCACGAATGGCCGTCAAGCTGGCGTGTGCGGTATGTTCCCCGGTCAACTATCTGATGCAAAGCTAACCTTCTCAGCGATGCCAACGGCGGAAGATCAAGGTACGGAATGCCAAGCCGGGCCCGTTCCACCCAACACCCCCTGACGAGAACAGTGCGACGGACAACATCCAAAGTGTGGGAACTGCCAAACGGCTGGCGTTGATTGCACTGATGGCGACAGCGCCCGGCTTGGTCCCGTCAGGGATCTTCATCGCGCGTAAGGTCCCCGGTTCTTTAACGAGGCCCGGCTGCCGCTGACCCCGCCAGCAAGATTAAACGCCTGCAACAGCGCGTCCACGACCTCGAAGCCATCATCAGAGCACGATGTCCCGACGTCGACCTCCCCGGCGACGACCAAGACCTCGACCTCACCATCCTCGAAGCCTCCGCCCCAGCCTCCGCCCCAGCAGCATCAGAAACACCCGCAGCACCTATCACCATATCCGTCCCTGCCGCCCCTCTACTTCCACCACCCCATGGCCTCCTCGCGCATGAGATCGGCCTCGTCTCTCTCGGCAGCGCCCAGGATGCCCGGTACATCGGCCCGTCGAGCGGTTACTTCCTGGCCCGGATCATGCTCGCCTCCGGCCCAGGCCATCGCTCCACTAGTACACCTCCCACGGCCCTTCCCGCCGGGCTGGTCGAATGTCTCCAGGGCCCAGCACCACTACCTCCTCCGGACCGAGCCGCCCAGATAAGCGCCGCCTTCTTCGACGTCCTCCATCCTCAGTATCCCGTTCTTCACGAGCCAGCCTTCGCAGACATGCTCTCCCGCGCCGCCTCCCCCGACGCAGACAGCGCCGACAAGTTCCGCGTCTTCATGGTCCTCGCCCTCGGCGCCATGGTCCTCTCCCAAAGGCACCGGGTCCGCCTCCCTGCCGAGGGGTACTGCCTTGCCGCGTTGGAATACCTCGATGCTGTCAACGTCGAGAACTCCCTCGCCGGGCTGCAATGCCTTCTGCTGCTCATGCTCTTCACCATGCACTGCCCCAACATGCGGGCAAGTTTATGGTACCTCGACTACCACTGCATTGCGTCGGTGCTGGATCTAGGTCTACAGCGTGACGTCCGCACAGGCTCGCCTCTCGACCAAGCCATGCGCACTCGTATCTTCTGGATCGTCATGACCCTCGACCGCCGCATTGCCACCATGATGGGCCGACCGATCGGTCTGAGGGACGAAGCCTGCGATCTGAGGGTAAGTCTCCTACCTCCTCCTACTTCCACCTGCTAACATCGTAGCTCCCCTCCTGCGACCCCATCGCCCTCCACCTCTTCAAACTCACAAAGCTCAACTCCGAGCTCAAATACGTCGCCAACAGCGTCGTCCGCGACACCCCCCGCTGGGCCTACCCCGCCGTCGTCAGCATCCCCGAATGGCAAGCCGACCTTCTCCAACGCCTCGACACCTGGGACCAATCCATTCCCAATACCTCTCCCTACCATCTCCAAGTCTCCCGCCTCCGCGGCCTCGAACTGCGCATGGTCTGCCTCCGCCCCAGCCCCGCCATCCCAACACCCACCACCCAAGCAACCCGCGCCTGCCACGCCGCCGCCCGCCAGGCCCTCTCCATCTTCGGCGAACTCTACCGCGACGGCCTACTCGTGCACGGCTGGGATACCTTCTACTCCGTAACCCTCAGCATCATCACCCTGCTCTACTGCGTCAAAGTCGTCCCAGCTCTCGCCACTCCCGCCACTCTCAGCGAGGACCTAGCCGCAGGTTTGCGGGTGCTAGGCGCCGTAGCCGAGCACTGGATCGGCGCCAAGCGGTGTCGCGATATTCTAGAGGAAGTCGGCCATGCTCTGGTCATATGGCTGGGTGGACAACAACACGCCATGCCGGTTGATGACGCCTTACTGCCGAGCCTGCCGGGCGACTTCTTCGGAGGGCTTGGCATGGACGATTCGTTCACGGAACAGCTGATGATGGGGGACGTGGGGGACATGGACGCCATGATGCGGTCGTTGTTTGATGACTTTATCCCGGCAGACTATGAAGGTAATGGTCTGGTTGTATAGGTAGTTTACATTCTTTCCACAACGACTTTCTTTCCACTTGCTTCAAGTCCAGTCAGGCCTCCCAGTAGCGGTCACTCCCAACAACCAAGCGACGCCATGGGAGGCCAGCGTTCCAGTCCTTCTCCCCCATCTGAATCTCCAGTAGAGACGTCCTGTCCAGGAAACCAACCCAAGGATCTTCAAAAAAGGCAGAAATCCCCCAATGAGAGGCGGGGCTCCAGCCCGAATTCAGCACGGCGTTTACGACGCCGGATCCCGTAAAGCGACGCATGAAGGCCTCCGTCCCATCATTGCGCTCCTTCGCGAGATCTTTCCAGCACTTGAAAGCTTCGTCCTCGGCATCGAGGGTCTGTTTCTCAGGCCAGCTGGTAACCCAGTCGAGAATAGGTCGGATGCCATTGCCCTCACCCCTCTTGTACCCGAACATGGCAATCTTGACGATGTCCGGATCCGTACTACCGCTGCTCCCGATCTGCAAGATTTGTAGATGCGGCATCATTCTCGCCGCCCGGCACGAAGCTTCAAGGATCTGGCGGATGTCTTGTTTGCCCTCCGGAGAGTTTGGGTCCCCGGCGATATTTGTGCTGGTTAGGTGCACCTCCCGCAAACGCTCCCAAGGCGTCATCGCAGGAGAGCCCGGTGTCAAGGGGGAAAGGTAATCCGCCAAGAAACTTTCGGCTTCCACCTGCCACATTGCAGAGAGCGTGACGAGATGGCGGCTGGCTCTGGACAGCGAGCTCCCAAGGTTTTGATAGCGGGGCGGAGAGGGGGTCGGTCCATGCAACTTCGGGTGGTAATCCTCGACAATCGCGAGGTGAGTCAATGTGGTGGGAAGCCGCTGTCTTTCCAAGCAATTTGCAAACTCTATAGGCTGGTCAGTATAAGCTTGAAGCAGGAGAGCCACGGTTATACGTACCCTTTTGATACCTCAGCTGTTCTTTGAGAGAGGTTTCGCGCCACTTTTCGACACGAATCCCTTGCAGCTGGGGAAAGCCTTCGTGGATCAGCCGGAAGATGATGTCGGGGGAGATGCCGCGGAAGTTGCCGCGCCGGATGACCAGTCCCTTTACCACACTCACTGGGGGCAAGCGCACTGTAGACCTTGTTCCCACCCCAGGGAGCATTGAAAAATCGAAGGTGAGAGGTCGCGCCCCAAGAAGCCGATCGAACGTGTTCGGATCCCAGCCGTTGTCAGTATCAACTGCAAGAAGTCCGTTTTCTGGGTGCTGGAAGGAGCTATGATTCCAGACATGATGCCAATTATGAGAAGTGCCAAGTGTGTGCCTATTTCTGGAGAGCTGATGAATGGGGAGTTCCAAAATGTCGTCCTTGATCCTGTTGTTTCGTCCTCTGGTCCTCCAACTATCGGAGTGCTGAAGTAATATTCGTCCTTCAGACACCAGTTCCAAAAGCAGTGATGGTTGTCGCTGGGAGAGAAGACACTGATCTGGAGCTGTATTTTTGCCTGGTCCTTTGCTACGACTGGTCGGGTACTCTGAAAAAGGGTTGAAAGTAGGTACCAAATGGCATAGGTGAAGATCGCACAGTTTCTGGGACAGTTAGGGTTGTATCGCTGAGTGAGTTCAGAGCAACAGACCTCTGAATGGTGGACTCCTCTTCCTTTGTCATACAAGAGTTGCAGTCGTACTCTTCCAGGAGAACCTTGAAATGGATCCTCTTGACGTACGCCAGCCGGTACATGGGCGTTTGTTTTATCATCGTGAGAAACGACCACAGGTCACTCTGCGTCAAGACAAGATCATGGAAATTCCTTTTTTCAAAATACTGCTGCCATTCTCGGCAGACGGTGGAAAGTAGCGATTTGATGCGGGATGACTTGTGCCGGCGACGTCCAGGTTTCGGGTTCATGTACGATCCCAAGCGCTTGCTGTTCCACAGAACATCATCGTTGGTGCAGGCGAAAAACACGATATCGAGGATCGCCAGCCGGAGCTCGGTAGGGATTGTGTTCCAGGAGGCCATGTCGACGGGTATGGTCTGAGACCGGAGTGCTGTGACTGTCACTGAAAAGACGAGAAGTGTGTGTCGGGAAGCCGGTACTGAAAGATTGTTAGCAGAATAAAACAATGGTGCGATCCGTTGAGAGAGGGCGCAGGCAGCTTTTGTAGATGAGCGTGGGGCAGAAGGCTTGCAAGTGGTCTGGATCTTCATGGATGGAGGTAGAACGACCAGAACAGCCACCTCGATGCCCCCAGGCCACTGCAGATGCATGAAAGAGGAGTTGGTTGGACCAGCGCTCTCAATCGCGCGAAATCGGAAGCCTGCCCCGTCACCAGGGCAAGCCACCTGCTGCGGTGGACTTGTGCCGCTTTAAGTCGGTTCGATTCGATTATTGGTTGGGCTGGCGTTCATCAAGATGTGGTTGGAGACGGTCCAGGCCATGCAGTCTTCGAACGAAAGGTAAGCTCCATATTTGGTTGCTTTGTCGCAGCTCTCGATGGTCACAGCAGACTTCTTTTTCTCGTCTGTCTTTTGGAGATGCTGGTCGGGTTCATAGTCGAGCTACTTGCCAGTCCATCAGACATGGCTTTTGTTGGGACGATTGGATGGAGCACTCACAGTGATGACTTCAGCCACGTCATCAAGACTGCGGTGTTCGCACAGCGTGTGTCGATGGATCTTTTAAAGAATAGATTCGCAACGACGGCATGATTTTCATTCGGGCTGTGCTTCCTACCTGGCACTAGTGCACGAGAGGTGTTTCCCGTTGGGTAGCGTGGCGATGCCGAGGTCCTTCTGCCATCTGGGCGATGGAAACGTCGTTCATGATGACGAAGGAGATGGAAAGCAACAAATGTTAATGATGAAGAAGGGTATAAGTTCGTTTTGGACTGGGAGATCTGTTCGTTGGGGGTTGTGGTACTTGGGGTCGGCGTGGAAGCAGCGACCCAGGGAGTCAGTTGGAGGGGGAAGGAGCGCGAACTCCACCATCAAGAACCGGCCACCTGCACCACTGCGCATCACTAGAAGATAAACAACAAATCCCAGCATCCTATCCTTCCCTCTGGAGCAGCGACCTCGTCACAGAGCCTCATGTTCATAGCATCCTCACCGAACTCTCAGGTAGACGATCTTCTCAAACCGAAAAGTCGGAGTCGCCTCACTTTCGACCAAAGCGAACACACAGTCATGCATGCAAACGTCCTCACATCACACGACAGACACAAAGTCGGGGCAGATATGTATTCACAGCATCTAAGCCATGTCCAACCTTCACCCCCTGTGTAACTATTACTAAGTATCGACCGCAGCGGACGACCAGCTCGCGCCGGGGCCGGGGCGACTCGCTTAAACGCGGGCCTCCTCGTTGTTCTCGCGGTTGGGCTGGTTGTTGCCGAGGAACTTGGTCTTCTTGAGCATGTTGAGCCTGTCCTCGTCGTGGTCGAGGTGCTTGAAGCAGAACCAGAAGGCGATGCCACCGACGGCCGAGATGATGGCGACGGCGGTGTAGTTCCAGACCAGGTAGGGGTCGGCGGAGATGGGGGTGAAGGCCTGGCCGAGGGCGGCGGAGATGGCCGACATGAGCAGGTTGACGGACATGACGAGGGACTTCATGTTGCCGGGGGCCTTGGAGAAGGCGTACTCGTAGGAGGAGACGTTGGTGAAGATCTAAGAAGCGGGTTAGCGAAAGGTCGTGAAGCAGTGTGGACAGGGGCAGACTCACCTCAGCAATACCGACGAGCACGTAGGGCAGGGACTGGGCCCAGACGTTGATGGGAGCCTTGAGACCCTCCTCGGCGCAGGCGCTGGCGTCCTTGCCGCAGGGGCCGAGGGTGTAGATGTAGTGCTGCATGACACCGGCGGCGACCATGGAGGCGGCGCTGAAGCCGAAACCGACGGCCATACGCTTGATGGGGGTGAAGTTGAAGCCGATCTTGCGGAAGCCGGGGTAGATGACGGTGTCGAGGATGGGGACCATGATGATGATGGACAGGGGGTTGAGGTTCTGGATCAGGTCGTTGGGGGCGCCGTGGAGCTCCATGGTGGCGGCCTGGGAGGACAGGTTGTTCGTCATCTGGTTGTAGGCGAGGAAGAAGACGGGCAGGAACAGGAAGACCTTGCAGGCGTTCAGGCCACGCTTGACCTCGTCAACCCAGGCGTCATCGTAGGTCATGAAGGCGGGGCGGTCGGCAACGGGGACGTTGCGGGGCTTGGCGACCTCCCAGTCCATGGTGAAGGCACCCTTGGAGTGCTTCTTGGTGTAGACGAACATCTGGAAGAACTTCTCAAGGACGGAGCCGGTGGGAGGGGTGGTGTTGTAGCGCTTGCGGTTGAGGGCAAGGACGACGGGGCAGGCGAGGAAGAGGACGGTGGGGAGCAGGAAAGCGAGCCAGAAGCTGTGGTACTTGGCGACGAAGACCATGCAGATCTGGCCGACGGTGGCTCCAATGTTGATGGCAAAGTAGAACCACAGGAAGATGCGGGTGTTGGTCACGGCGGGGTCGACGATGACGCGCTCGCCCTTCTGAACCTCGACGCGCATGCGGGTGTCCTTGTTCTGCTCAGCCAGCAGGGGGGAGATGTTGGCCTTGAAGAGACCGGTACCGGTGCAGAGCATGAGGAGACCGACGATGAAGGCGCCGAAGGAGCCGCTGGGGTTGACGATGACCTTGGGGATGGAGGCGATGACGAGGACGACGTGGGCGAGGGTGGAGACGACAATGGCGATGTGAATCACCTTGTAACGACCGTACTTGGCATCGGCCAGCCAGGCGCCGAAGAGGGGGACCAGGTAGGCGAAGAACTGGTTGAAGAGGGAGATACCCTGCGAGGCCTTCTGGCCCATGCCGAGGGCGCCGGCGGTGCCCTCCGGGTCGCCGATGGGGGCGCCGGTGGTGGAGCCGGCGGGCAGCTTGGAACGGACAAAGTTGGTGTACAGGACGGCGGAGCCGTAGTACGAGAAACGCTCGCACAGCTCGGCAAAGGCAATGGTGTAGATGGACCACTGGATGCCGGCGGAGACACGGCGGAGGGTCTGGAGGTCCTCGGGCGTGGGCTTGTCCTCGTAGTCCTCCTCCGAGTCAGAGTCGTACTTGGGGTCGGCGGCGGCCGTGGCGTCGAAGGAGCCCTTCTCGGCGTAGATCTCCTTCTCGGTGCCCTGGGCGGCCGCGCCAGGCGCGAGGGCCTTGGCGATGTCGGCGTCCTGGAGAGGTGCCTGGCTCATTGTGGCGGCTGTGAGGGGGACTTGACTTTGGGGGGAGGTGGCAGACAAACGAAGTCGCTGGAGACTCGCAAGTGATGAGGGGGTTGTGGGCGCCCCTTATGTAGACCCGCGTCGGATGGCGACATGGCGTGTAACGGTGCGGTGTCCCCCGTGGTGGTATCGCTGGGAGGATGGCACCCCGCGGATGTTCGAGTCGCCACGGCCACCAGGTCCCTCCCTGGGACGACGGCCCCGGGGTAACCAGGACGAGATGCCTGATTAGGAAGGTCGACGGCCTAGTGGGGATGATATCGCGGACTCGAGCGCCGACGTCGTGCCCGGACGAGACCAGACGAGACGAGGCGCGACTGGACCAGAGACCCCCTAGGGGGCGGATACAGGGGGTGCTTTCTTTGGTGTGTGGCTTTCGGCGTCGGAGCTGATCGACGTTGGCGCGCTGGAATCGCGCCGCCGATAAGGCCAAGGCCAATGACAGGCGCGCGAGCGGCGCGACCGGCTAACCGGCAGGAGGACTGGGGCCAGAAAGCTTGGCACCGGTGTTCGAGAAGGGTGGAAGGGTTCGTTCGGCCGGGTGGGTTGGCGGAAAGGATTGTGGTTCCCCTCCGTCCCCCTGCCCCCCCCAGATACCACCATCGTGAGACGCTGCTGTGACGACCTTCCCGTTGTGGACGGGGCATGCTCAAGTGCGACCATCAGGGTCGCTTCTGGGCGGCATCGTGATGCCATTCGCCGAGGGCCAAGACAGGGCTGCAGGAGGACGGGAGACGACGTTGGTGTGAGGGTTGGGTGCAATGACCGTTGGAGATGCGAGTCGTGGCCACGCTGGCCCAGCAAACTTGGCGATCGCGGGCGCAGGGAATGTCCTTGGCCCGCTTGGCATGGCGCGACTCGGCCGAGGCTTCTTTTCACGCTTGCGGGCGCGTCCGCGGAAAGATTTTTCTCTTTTCTCGTCCGTCTCGTATTTGGTGCTAAGGAGGGGGGGTCCATGAATATCGCCGAGATTGTGCCTCGGCCCCAGGAGGGAGGGAGAAGAAGGAGGAGGCGGAACCCAGACGCCATCCTTCGGACTTGAGCTCGATCTATTTCTGCGTCGGGAAGGTGGCGATGGTGATGGCCTCGGACCTGTCCATGTGAAGGAAAGTCAAAGAGGGCACGCGACGGGTAGTCAAGGCCAGGCACGGCACGGTACCCCGCGGCGGCATGAGCTCAGCGGCGGCGATGGCTGTCCAAGGATCAGGTTGTGCACCCAATCGGGGGTGCGTTCGTCGGGAGAGGGGGGGAGGGAGGGAGAGGCGGCGTTGGGCTGGTGTTGTGTTGGCGGCGGAGATGGACGAAGGACGGGCGGTCGACGGCTGGAAGAGGTGGAACGTTGCAGGGGGCCGGCGCTGGCGCTGGTAGTTGGCAGGCACGATGGACTGCACCTTCCTTGGTGGCGTCCGGGGAGCAAACAAGCGCGACGGGCACGGGAGATTGCAGGTGCCGGTGGCAAGCGATTGTACGTAAGGACCCTCTAAACTAGGTAGGTACTACCAGGAAGGAACCCTGGGAACCCGCTTGAGAGGTATTTGGGTGGGCAGGAGGCACGGACGACACAGGACGAGACTGGTCCAGAGTGCACCGAGGAGGAGTTGCGCCGATGGCACCATGCCGTCAAACCCGGGGTGATTGCTATCCGGCGACTTGGTGATGCTATCATTGTCAGAATGCTGGTGACCTGACGTTGACGGGCTGTGATCGCCAATGCCGACTGCCGGGCGCCCAGAAGACGCCCCTCGCGCCACGGCCGTCGTCCACGCTTCTTGGCTGCGCTTCCGTGGCGCGACGGGAATTGCACCCCTAGACGGCCAAGCCGGGCAGAGGCAGGGGTTTCCTTGGCGGGCCAGCCTGACAGAGCTTGCCTGCAGCAAGAGGGTCGTCCTGAAGGTGTGGCCAAGATGGACGTCGGGACAAGCACGAGGCGACAAGACGGGACAAGAACGACAAGTCCGACAGGGCAGACGGGACAAGCAGCGATCACAAGTGGTCGAGCAGGGGAAGACAGCTGCATGATAAACTTTGGGGACGGGACGGGGGTCAGCAGCTGGTATTCCTCGATAAGAAGAACTTGCTCAGACCACCTCAAATCCCCGCGGGTTTGGGCAGCACACGACCAACCGCCAACCATGGGTGCATCCTACGCTGCACCCTCAAATGAGCGCCCGCTGCCCATCTCCATCCTACCAAGCGGATATCGTTTGTAATAGCGTCCCCTACGTTCGCCCGCCCCCGATGCCCCCTCCCTGTCTACCTCGCACTCTTCCGACCCAGCTGTTCGGTTTAGGCAAGTGGACGTGGATCTCACCATAAAGTTTCCATTTGCACGTGGAATGGAGACCGAAGGAAGCTGACGCCTGGGGTTTGTTCATCCTGTCCCGCCCGCCGTCGCATCTCCGCCGCCTGGATTGCCGCCAAGCGCGCTGACTCGCCTGTATCGGCTCATTACAATCTCCCAAATATGCCGCACGTCGCCGCTGCCCGCTGCCCGCTCCCCTTTTCCCCAGGCCCGCTCTTGATGCCTCGCCCAACACCGAGCTTGACCGAGGTCCACACCGAGCATGGCACGTGCGCTCACCTCACAGCCGACCCAATAAGCACGCCACACCACGTGATCCCCTCCTGTCAACCCCACGCCTTGACTCGACAAGCTCACCACCACCACATCTCTTCCCACATCGCATCCATCACACAACTGCCTCACCCATGCTAGTCCCCGCTCCTCGATAACCTCAATCTCCCATCACGCGCTCAGGCCACACTGCATCCCTCCCCCCACCATGTCGGACGCCGCAGCCCCACCACCCCCAAAGACCCAGACCCCCTTCAAGGTCGCCGTCCTCGACGACTACCAGGGCGCTTCGACCGCTCACTTTGACGCCCTCGACGCCCGCTTCATCACCACCACCTTCCGCGACACCTTGCCCCCCTGGGGTCACCCGGACACCCCCGCCGAGGCGCGCGAGGCCCTGGTCCGCCGCCTCGAGCCCTTTGACGCCATATGCACCATGCGCGAGCGCACACCCTTCCCGCGCGCCCTCGTCGAGCGTCTGCCCAACCTTCGCCTGCTGCTGACCACCGGTCTGCGCAACGCCTCGCTCGACCTCAACGCCCTGCGTGATGCTGGCATTCCTGTAGCTGGCACGGCTGACAAGTCCACCGGCACCCAGGTTGGGACGAACAGCACCACCGAGCATTGTGTGTCTTTGATCCTCGGTGTCGCACGCAACATCGCCCGGGATGATGCTGCCGTCAAGGCCGGCGGCTGGCAGACGGGACTCGCCACCGGTCTCACGGGAAAGACCCTCGGCGTCCTGGGCCTTGGTCGTCTCGGTCTTGCCACCGCCCGCATTATGCACTTGGCCTTTGGCATGAGCGTCATCGCCTGGAGCCAGAATCTCACCCAGGCCGCCGCCGATAAGAGCGCCGCCTCCGCCGGGCTTCCCGTCGAGGGACCGGATGGCGCCAAGACTTTCCGTGTCGTCTCCCGGGAGGAGCTCTTCTCGCAGTCCGACGTCCTCAGCGTCCACCTCGTCCTGTCTGAGCGCTCTCGTGGTCTCGTCGGTGCCTCCGACCTGGCGCGCATGAAGAAGTCGGCCTTCCTCGTCAACACCTCCCGCGGACCCCTCGTAGACGAAAAGGCCCTCCTCGACGCTCTCAACCGGGGCGTCATCGCCGGCGCCGCCGTGGACGTCTTCGACGTTGAGCCTCTGCCCGCCAACAGCCCCTGGCGTACGACCGCCTGGGGCGAGGACGGCCGCAGCCGCGTCTTGCTCACCCCGCACATGGGCTACGTCGAGGGCAACACCCTCGACGCGTGGTACGGGCAGCAGGTTGACAACCTGCGGCGCTGGGCGGACGGCGAGGTCATCATCAACAAGCTAGCCTAGGGTGGTAGAGGAACTGGGTTTGTAGCGTAGTCCTACTTCACATCCTGCTCGGCATGCGCATCCCTCCATCCAGCCGCACCACCGTCCCGTTCATCATGACGTTCTCCACCGCGTGCCGCGCCGCCGCCGCGAACTCCTCCGGTCGCCCCGCCCGCCGCGGGAACTCCATCGCTCCCTCAAGGCTGCGCCGCACCTTGTCGGGCATCATGCTCGTCATGCGGGAGTCGAAGAGGCTCGGCGCGATGGTCACAACCCGGATGCCGTAGCGGGCGAGGTCCCGCGTCATCGGGAGCGTCATGGATGCCACGGCGCCCTTGCTCGCTGCGTAGCCCACCTGTCCGCGCTGGCCGTCAAAGGCGGCTGCTGACGCTACCATGATGACGATGCCGCGTTCGCCGTCGGGACCAGTGGGCTCTCCAGCGGCGAGCAGGGGCACCGTCTGCCGGACGAGGTCGAGTGTACCACGTAGGTTGACGCTGATGACGAAATCAAAGTCGTCAAGGGACATGGGCGCACCGTCGCGGTCGAGCATCTAGAGGTGTCAGCTAAGTGGGTGGATGTAGTGTGGTGCATGCTTACCATTGCCGGGTTGGCCACGCCCGCCGCAGGGATGACGCCTCCAAGACGCTTTCCCGTCTCCTTTGCCCACGCGGCCGCACCAGCGACCGCCGCGGCGATGCTCTCCGTCTCGAGCACATTGCACTTAAAGAACTTCGCGCGAGGGGCGAGGTCTTTCGCAAGCTGCTCGCCCCCTTCCTCGTCCATGTCAAGCACCGCCGCGTGGCCGCCGGTACGGCAGATGTCCTCCACGCATGCGCGGCCGAGACCAGAGGCGCTACATTGTTAGGCGGGCATTCTTTGGGATGTCAAGTGAACTTACCCGCCAGAGATAAGGAATGTCCTGTCGTCAATCTTCATGATGTTTGGTTGGTGTTGATGATGTGAGATGGCCTCCGGCAATGGGCCCGGGGTCTGGTTGATGTCGGCTGTCATCGGCCGCGGTGACATGTGACAAGTGGGTCATCACGTGACTGTCGCCCGGTGAGTCCTTCGGTGTGCCCCGGTGCATCACGGGAACCCGGGCTGCGCACCTACCTAGGTACTTAAAGCATTTTTGCGCGTTTCTGGCAGAGTCGGGGCGGTGGCACCCAAAAGTACAACGCCTTGCGCATCGTACACGGCGAAATTCCTGGTCATTTATCAGGACACTAACCCGAAAGCACCCCGGGTTCGATCCCCCGGCTCCGCTCCGGCTCTTTTCTTTTTTTCCCTTTACGCCCACCCTGTCTGTTGCATTGGAAGGTGTCGACATGTGCATTTTTTCTGCTTCTGAGATTCTTCTTTACATTAATTGACTCTGGAATGTCACCGCCTGTGGATCCATGCACGAGGATGGACTCACCCTGGGGACGACCCCGCTGCTGGATTCTAGATCCAATCCCTCCAACTTGAATGCCCCAGCTTAGGGTACAGGGAACGATGAGTAGCGCTGCGCGAGTGTTTTGAATCGAAGTGAGCTATAATTGAAACTATCCTTGATGTCCAAGGCGAATGATCATCCGGAACTCATCGTTTTTCTCCTTGATACTTCTTTCAAATGTTGATACAAGTTTACCAAACAGGGCTTCACCTTGGACAAAGCATCAGAAGCCTGGGCCGTTCCAGGATCTGGAAAGCTCCTGATAACGCATAATGTAACGGATATCTACACATTGGCTACCATTTGCTGCCCCATGAAGTCTCATCCAGCGAGGAGGTGTTGCAAGGGAGAGGGCAACATCTTGCGATGCGGGGGTATTCTGAACCGGAACGTGCCAGTGCTCCTAGTGATCACCCCTTTCAAACGAGGAATGCATACTGTCGACAACTCCTAACTCAGAACCGCATGATTGCTTCAACGTCAAATGCTTTCCGCGATCACTTCATCCTCTACCGCCGGCCGTGTCGACTGTCGTCCGATGGGATGGAGCGTCGCCACAATTGCGACAGATGCAGGAAAGGGGAGACCCGCACCGCCACCCACAGCCACGTGCGACACACCACGTGCTCAACGTCCAAGTTCGTCACCGCAATCACCAACGGTCGGTCGGGCTCGACCTCGGCCTCCGCCCCGAAACACCACAACACAACAAAGGAAATCCCTCCACCGCCACAGCGACCTCAACGTCGCCCGCAGCCATGACGAGACCGCGCAAGTCGAGCGCAGCCAGCGAGGAGAGCACCGTCACCACCGGCGGCGAGCAGGTGCGTCCAGACCCTTATCAGTGCCGGCAGCCCGGAGAGCACCAGCAGCCCGCTAACCCACGTCCCTCCAGGAGCTCGGCAGCATGTACGACTACCTGGCCAAGATCATTCTGCTGGGTCCGTCGGGGTCCGGAAAGTGAGTCGTCTAGGGATATCTGCCGCCTCTGGCGCATCGCTGACCTTTGTCCGACAGGTCCTGTCTCCTCCACCGCTTCGTCAAGAACGAATGGCGCATCCTCTCCTCACAAACAATCGGCGTCGAGTTTGCAAGCAAGATCATCAAAGTTGGCAGCGGAGCACGGCGGAAACGCATCAAGTTGCAGGTAGGAGGTCCAACACCCCCCTCTGTTTGACCTAGCTGACTTGACCCCTCCAGCTCTGGGATACGGCAGGCACCGAGCGCTTCCGGTCCGTCTCCCGCTCCTACTACCGCGGCGCGGCCGGCGCCATCCTCGTCTACGACCTCACATCCCATTCAACCTTCCGAGGCATCCAGCCCTTCCTCAACGACGCTCGTGCCCTCGCAAGTCCGAACCTCTCCCTCCTGCTCGTCGGCAACAAGCTCGACCTCGCCTCCGAACCCGACTCCTCCTTCCCTGCCGCTTCAACAAGCGTATCATCGCACGCGACGGGCACAATATCCCGCGGCACAAAAGCTACGGTCGCTCCCGAAGGCCGCGAGGTCAGCAGCGCCGATGCCAGCCGGTGGGCCAGCACGGTCAATATCCCCGTGGTCATGGAGACGAGCGCGTACACAGGCGAGGGCGTTGACGAGATCTTTGAGCGCCTCGCCCGCATGATCCTCACCAAGATCGAGCTGGGCGACATCGACCCGGATGACCCCATGAGCGGCATTCAATATGGCGACGGCTACGGCGGCGGCTGGAACGCCGCCGCCAGTGACGGCGCCAGCATCAAGAGCTCCATGACGGGTCTCACGCTCGACGAGGGCGGCGCACGGCGGCGGCGGGTAGGCGGAGGCGACCGTGGCCGGACACGAGGCGCGAATTGGGGACTGCGAGAGTGGGAGGAGGTCTTTACGCTGACGAACCGCCGCAGGGGCAACGGGTGCTGCTGACGGGGGAGACGAAACAACGGCCGACAGGTGCGGCCCTTTCTAGATATCCACACAGTAATAGGCCCCCGGAACAGCGGGCCGTTTCCATCATCTCTTCAATTACTGATCTTTGCCCCTCGGCCCCGACGCCCTTTTCAGCCACGGACCGCGCCCGCCGCCGGATCGGCGAAAGGTTGCTCGCCCAGAGCTCGTCATTTCTTGGCGCTGCGGCCGCGGCGCGACTGCCTCCGGCTCGGCCCTCGCGACGTGCTCCGGCCTCATGCGTGGCCTCCGAGCCAGATGGGGACATGGATACGAGCAACGGTATAAGACGGCCGAGTTTTCGATTGTCTTGATTGTCAGCCGACTGCAGTCCTCGTCCGCCTCATCTCTCACCATGCGCTCCGCTGCCATCCTCACCGCGCTCTCGCTGGGCACAGCGGCCGTCGCCCACCCCGCGAGGGGAGCTGCCCCCGTGGCCCGCGACGTCTCGGAGAACCCGTTCGTCGGGCGCAAGCTGTTCGTCAGCCGGTCGTACGCCAACCAGCTCGAGGCCACGTTCGACCACTTCATCGCCAAGAACGACACGCTCAACGCGCTGAAGACGAGGACCCTCCAGAACACGGGTACCTTCGTGTGGGCACCCAGCATCACCGGTCTCGGCCAGCTCGATGTCGCCATCTCGGCTGCTCGTGCTGAGCAGAACCAGGGCGGCGTCCCTCAGATCGTCGGCCTCGTGCTGTACAACATTCCCGACAGGGATTGCAGCGCTGGCGAGTCTGCTGGTGAGCTGTCTGGCCGTGACGGCCTGCGCCGCTACAAGGACGAATACGTCAATGCTTGGGTAAGCCCTCTCCCTCCCACTTCCTCTTCTGCCCCTAACACCCCCAGTACGAACGCCTGAGCCGCGCGTCCGACCTCACCTTCGCCGTCGTCATTGAGCCCGACGCGATCGGCAACATGGTAACAAACCAGCACATCGAGTTCTGCCAGCAAGCCAAGCCTATCCAGGAAGAAGGCATCGCCTACGCTCTCAAGAAGCTCCAGCTCCCCAACGTCAACCTCTACCTCGACGCCTCCCACGGCGGCTGGCTCGGCTGGCCCGACAACCTCCCCCTGACGGCGTCCGCCTGGTCCTCCATCGTCGCCCGCGCGGGCCCCGGCACCAAGGTCCGCGGCTTCGCCACAAACATCTCAAACTACAACCCCTTCAAGGCCACCGTCCGCGAAGACTATACCGAGTGGTCCCCCTCCTGGGACGAGGACCACTTTGCCCGTGCCCTGGCGCCGTATCTCGAGGAGGCGGGCCTGCCCGCGCGCTTCATCATCGACCAGGCTCGCGTGCACCTCCCCGGCGCGCGCGAGGAGTGGGGCGAGTGGTGCAATGTCAGCCCTGCCGGACTGGGAAGCCCGGAGAACACGGACACGGGGAACCCGTACGTCGATGCGCTGGTGTACATCAAGCCGCCTGGTGAGTCGGATGGGCAATGCGGTTACCCTGGGGCGCCGAGGGCGGGAGCGTGGTTCAACGAGTATGCGGCCATGCTGGTTGAGAATGCGTCGGAGGATGTCGTCCCGGCTGAGTCGCTGGTGCGCCCGACGCAGCCGTGGTATTAGATGTGGGTAGAGAATGAGAGTAAGGTCCTTTCAGGCGGTTGTTGCAAGCGAAGCACCCTCGAAGCCTCAGCGGAGTCTGCCCCCAAGGAGGTGACCGTCCCAAATGTTTGGCCCTGTTTGACTTCTCGCTCAAAGCCAGCAGCTTTGTATGGGCAAGCTCAAGCAGAGCCAGGAGTCATCTCAGGGCCTAGCTGCGTCGCTGGTACTTAAAGACCCCGTCTCGCTCAGAATCCTTGCACCAAAGCTACTGCCGATGGGGTCCTCTGGTGATGATTTGGCTTCTTCACCTTGTACATCTGATTATGTAACCTGCCCGGCATCTCGGCGACATGGCCGGACCCACCGACTCCGGTGTCGCAGGCGGAGCAATCCGTCGGGCGGATGAGTCCGCCGGGTGGCTCCGTCTCGGCCGTTTAAGATGCCGGGGTTGCCACGAGGGAGCCGCACGAAGTTCCATTCTCTTGAGAATGTAACCCAAAATGAAGTCTCCGGAGACTGCGACAAGCCCGAACCCGGACGCGGCTCCGGCCTCGACATCGATGCCTCCGGCCGATCCCCGGTCCTCATCACCGGCCGACGTCCTCCCCTCCGCCCCGCCTCGGACAGGCCTCTCTCCCCTCCGGAGGACTCTCGCTCTCCTCACACTCTGCTATCTCGGCTTCCTCACTCCCTTAGCGTCCACCGCCCTCCTCGTTGCCGTCCCGGAGATCGCCGCCGAGTTCTCCACCACCGGAACGATCATCAACATCTCCAACGCCCTATTCTTCGTCTCCATGGCCGTGAGCCCCATGTTCTGGGGCCCTCTACTCAACGTCATCGGCCGCAGACCAGTCTTCATCTCAGCTGGCGCCCTCCTCGCAGCTTTCCTCGCCGGGACAGCTGCAGCACCCACCCTCGCCGGCTTCATTGCCTTTCGCGTCCTCACCGCCTTTCAGGGCACGGCATACCTAGTTGCTGGCTCTGTCGTTGTCGGGGATCTCTATCCTCCAGAGTCCCGCGGCCGGGCCCTTGGCTGGTTCATGTCTGGCATCCTCGTCGGGCCCAGCTTTGCTCCGCTGCTCGGCGGTGGAATCGTCACCGTCACCTCGTGGCGCGTCATCTTCTGGGTCCTCACCGGCATGGCCATCGCTGGCGTCGCCCTCATCTTCTTCTTCCTTCCAGAGACAATGCCCACAAACCCAGAGCCCCTCCCTGGCTTCGTCCCCCTTTGCCGCCTCCTAAATCCTTGGCTCGTCATCCGCCCGCTCCTGTTCTACCCCAACCTCTGGATCGCCGCCCTCGCCGTCTCCTCCCTCATCTGGAACCAATACTCCTTGTTGACGCCCATCCGATACGTCATCAACCCACGCTTCGACATCGAAAGCCCCATCAAGTCAGCCCTCTTCTTTCTGCCCCCGGGCCTCGGCTACCTCGCCGGGTCCATAGTCGGCGGCCGCTATTCTGATAGAATCGTCGCCCGCTTCATCGAAAAGCGAGGTCGCCGTGTTCCTGAAGACCGACTTCGCGCCGCCGTACCCCTCATGGCACTCGCCGTCCCAGGCAGCATGGTCCTCTACGGCTGGGCCATCGACAAGGAAGTCGGAGGTATACCACTCGTCGTCATAGCCATGTTCGCCCAGGGATTCCTCCAGCTCTGCTGTATGCCGAGCCTCAACACATACTGCATTGATGTCATGCAGGAGAAGGGCCAGAGTTCTGTTGTGGTTGCTGGAAACTACCTGACACGCTTTCTCTTTGCCGGTGCGGCATCCGCGGCATGTCTGCCCGCCATCCAGGCCATCGGTGTGGGTTGGTTCAGCACCATTTCTAGCGCTTTCATCGCTGTCAATGCGTTCCTGCTGTGGTTGCTCGCCCACCGAGGTGAACGCTGGCGGATGGAGCGTGACACGTGACGCGTCCTGGAAGTCACGGGAAGATACACACATTTCTCTGCACCTCGAGGGGTCCCAATTCACTTGCTCTGGCTTCGGCTGAAAGGAAACTCCCTCCTTTGATGCACACACCGAAATTCCTTCCATTCCACCAATATCCTCCGCACTGCAAGCTGCGCAACTCCATTGTTCTCATCACAACCATACCTCGTTCATTATGGCCGAGAACACAAACAACCAGCAGCCGGATGCCGGCGTCGAGTTCCCCACCGCTGGACCGATCTACACCGAGGAGGTGGCCGCCTTTCAGCAGACGTTTGTGAGGAAATTGCTGGCCATCAGTGCCTGGATTCTTCGCAACCGGGCCATCGAGAAGCTCCCGGCTCTCGGACGTCTCAAGCTCCAGATCGAAAACGTCACGATGGGCGAGATTCTCGGAAGTGCAGGGCTGCAGATGAGAGACGACTGGGACCACAACCTCTCCGACGCGGAGAAGGCTTGGCTTACCTGCGACCTCGGACGCTCATACGCCGACATCCGCCATACGCTCCTCACCTACAAGGAGGACGCCCCCGTCACCGAGGAGGTTGTCTACGATCGTGCTCGTTTTGCGCGTATGTGCAACGAGCACATCGCAGCTCTGGATCGCTTCGAGGCCGAGATTGGCATGGAGTCCGAGCATCAACAGTAGGCGCCCAGAGCACCGACCCCGTTCTGTGGCACTCTCTGCCTACCAAGTTATCAACAGCCCCAGGCAACGGCCAACGACATGCAGGTTGACCAGGTAAGAGCCCGCCTCACCTTTGACTTAAGAAATACGACTAACATAAGATAAGGCCCAAGCTATCAGGATCACCGACCTCGACGGTAGCCTCTTCCGGCCTTTCCGGCGCGACGTTAGCAAAGATTCAAGTACGAATCTTGGTCGGTCAGAAAAGAGGCAGAAGAGGCAGGAGTCGGGAAGGGAGGGCAGGAAGAGTACGGGTCGAGTCTTGGAGGGAATTCGAGATGGAAAGCAGGGAAGAGAACTGAATTGTCGGGATCTCAGGTCGAAGACCTGGGGGATAAGCAGCCATGGACACTCCCACCTTGGAAGCCATTTGAGATGGAAGAGAAAACTTGGGAGGGGGAAAGGCTCCTGGAGATGCCCTTAATACATCCGCCGTGCCCTACAAACATGCGTTGACCTGGTCCAACCTTCGATTCGTGACTTTCGCTGACATATGTGTACTCAAAGGAAGTGGAGATATGCAACACGGAATCAATGAAGCACGAGAGCTGGAAGACCGCAAAGTCTCCCATCGTCGATAAGTTTCTCTACCCTGGTCGGTTTGTTGCAACCAACTCAGCCAATCGCTCTCGGTCACATCGTTGCCGTTGGCCTTCTCCGTGAGACCTCTTTCTCGTCTCTGGCCGCCACAAGCTCTGTCTCGTGCTCGGTAGTCTAGTAACTCTGCTGCTTTGCGGCGATCTTGGCATCGGCCAGCTCTTTTGCTTCCTCTTCCAGACTCGACTTCAGGCTTGTGATGAAACCCGTCTAATCTCTCGCCCGTTTATGATGGGCTGGGCAGTCCGAGTGCAGGGCTCGTCATTGAATGAAACGAAATGATGGGAGAGAAGGGAGCTGATTGGCACAGGGGGCCCATTGAAACACCGAAGATATGAGCTGTTGGCGGACAGTACGTGACAAAGAGCCGGTTGTCGGCCGAGCTGAAAACCGAGATTAACACCAAAGCCATTAAGACTAAGACCGAGACTTCCAGAGCTGGCCTTGGTTCTTGTTTGACTGGCCGGCTGGGTAGTACTCGGCTGAGGGTTCTCAGCGGGTCTTGTCGAGCCAGCGCCAAGGATACCGCCGAGATCAAGGTTCGATCGAGACCCAGACCACTGGAGATACCGCTGGCCGTTAATGGGCTGGTGGGCTGGGTAGTTGTTGTCGGCTAAGGGTTTCCCGGCCACGAACCATTCCACGCCCTCTGGAGAGTGAGACGTACGAGCCCAATTGCTTCTGCCTGATACACACACATCTAGCAGGTTGAATCCCACTATAAGCCACTGGCCAAGTATCGAATACATTCTTCCGCCCAACGATGCTAATAACTTAGCTATAAGTGTGCCTGCTAGGCCTTTACCGATGAGGTACGGCCTTTGCTTTTCAAACAGACCCAGGCTCACCCTCTCTTAGCCCTCACGAAATGTTAGAAGCAAGGGTTAATCACCTTGAAGAGGAGGCCAAGACCTTGTTTACCTTGCTTCGGCTGGCGATACAGACGCGTTAGTGCCCCCGCCCGGCCCCTCTGGACACGCTGACGACGTGTAGGGCTGGCTAAGTGATAATGCTTTAGCAGGAAGCGTCGCGCTTTGAGGTATGGGCGCCGTAGTATGTGTCTCCCACTATACAACGTATATAGCTGTGTTTTGCCTGAGTAGGCGAACATGAATCACCGTTGCTATTATACCGCTAGATTCGAAAGCCGGTGTGCCGGAAATAAAGACACGGCCATCTGCTTCCGACGCTGACAGAATACTAGGAGGAGCCGACTTACTGGCAAGATTAGCCAGCAAGATGAGTACCAGGTAGTCGACGACATACTTCGGCCTATTTTAGGTCTGCCCATTATTCCGAGAAGAGATCAAGATGCGGACGCGAAAATCGCTGCTGTACTGGAACACGTCGTTCAGTACAGGCATGTCGAGGGGCTCCGGTCCTAAGATTCTTGTGACTAGCTGTGCCACGTCGTTTGGACCGCTGGAACTTCCCAGGCTGGCGGACTGCGCTCAACTAGGTTTTCAGCAAACGCCTCTTCCACAAAACCAGGACAGCTCGATTGGCACTGTGGTAACGTACCCTGACAAGGTCATTGAAGCGAAAAGATACTAACCAGGAGAGATGAAGCACTGTACTGCCAACAGTGGTTGTGGCCGCAGTAGGTGTAACCATGGATCCCCGAGCACGGCGAGATGCAGTGACTGGAAGCTGCCCACCGGGCGTACCCTTGCTGTCCAAGGCAAACAGCATGCTTTTATGAATCTGACACGCGTCGCACTCGGAAAAATACCACCTGCCTGCCAGGGACAGCTCGCAATCAGCAACCAAAACAGTACCCGGAGCTTTAGCCGCCGCCGCCAACACGCATGATGCCCCTCCCTGTGCCCAAGAAAATGACATCGAGCTCGACTGACTGGAAATCCCCAGCACAAAACCTCAAACCAGGTCGAACTGGCTTCCTGTAAGTATGCGAAGTGTGAGGACTGATGTGAAAGAAACCGTGCCGCCGACGGACCCCTGGCAGATGCGTAACAGCAGCTCAGTCAACCTTAAAGTTGAAGACATGCCGCAATGGCACTCACGCTTCTCGGCGCTCATAGCCTCACATCGCTCGTTCTCGGTGCTCCGCTGGTTTGTAACCCATCGCTCGCGGCTGTCTCTGTAGAAGCAGGACCGGTCCATCTTGTTGGAGGAGCTGGCGATACTTGATCGGCAGCATCCGGAGCAGTCGAACAAGGATCGCTAGAGAGTACTGGGTTACGGCTCCCTTTCTCACAATTAATGGCAAACGTCCAGAATTGGCTTGACAACAACAGCTGCATCGTCCGAGAGGAAACGGCGTACCTTGAGCATGACCCAGACTGCCTCGTGGTCATTGGGCTGACGACAACTCCGTGACGTGGCTTGAGGCATGTTGAAGCGGGCTACAGTCTGCTTCCGCAGGGGTCATTTTTGCCAGAAGTTGGCGAGCTAGTGAGCCGCGTGTCGGGGGACGCATACGTCCCCCGCATCGACAATCAGCCGAACCGCCCGGGCACAGCTAGCTCTGTTCGTCACGGCTCTACTGCTCTCTCCGGTCCCGATTTGCAACTTCGTCGGCGGGCTCACGGCAAGATTCATGATCATCGTCGTCGTTGCGACCGTCGGCTTCACGATTGTCCCTTCCACCTGACACGGGCTCGAACCTCGAGCGGCTTGTCTCCGGGGCAATGTAGTCGTGGGTGAGCATAGATAAGGATCATGACTAGAATCCACTAATTTTACTGCTACTGTCTCGTCCTTCCACTCACAGGCCATGAGGCGCGCAACTGTGTGTCGGGCACTACACGTGCTAAAGCAGAGTTGGGATGTAACACGAGAAAGCAGAGCTGGCTTGTGATGCGGCCTAGTAGTTTGTGGAGTTTTCGACGGATCCTGACGAATGGTGCGAGCTGCGGCCATAGTAGAAGTTCAACAAAGAGATGTAGTGGAAATTTCCTTTCCTGCGGCTCTACCGCCGGTCTTAGGACTTTACAAACCTAGGCCCGTGGGTAATTCGTCATTCGGCCCTTGCACGATGTATCCTTGTCAGGGGCATGTCGTAAATATGCATATACATTAGGATCCGACGGTTCCATATAAGGAATAGCTGGCGTTGTCATCTCGAACACCATCTCATGCGACACTGCCACACTCAAAAATCAACGACCCCGGCAGCCTGGCCGCGCGCGGCTCGGAAGTCGCCGTGCTGTTAGATCCCCTGAACTTATTGAACCCTGTCGACGCCAAGTAAAGTACGGCCACCAGATGAAGGAACACCACGTAAGCTGGCAGTTTCAATACGCCATGCATGAGATTAGTCCTCGTCCAGGAAATCGAACGAAATCGAACGAAGTTTGTATATAGAAGCCAAATCATCTGAACTTTGAAACCGTTCTTTCCTGCAACCTCCAACCATCCATCGCTCATCATCCAGCACCCTTGAAAATGGTTGCTCTGGGAAAATTCACTCCGGCCGTTGTTGCTCTTCTGGCTACTCTTGTTCTCGGACAGGGTAGAAACGGACAGGCACCGGCCTCATCCACGCAGCTTCTTACTCAAGCAATTGTTGCGCTCGGAGGGAATGAAAGCCTTTCAGCGGTGCGAGACGTGACCTACGTCGGCGGTGGGTAAGTTTGCCACGAAGACCCGTTGACATCTATGACGAGTCTTTTTCGGACTGACGGGAGACAGGGTTTACCGAACGAAGTCTGTGGCTCAAACCTTCACAATCACGTCGATGGATCAAGGCATTGCCGGGGCAGGCCGACAGAATGTATCCTTTGCCTTTGATCAGCCCTACATCAAGCAACGAATCGATCGGTTCCATCCTCTGGACTGTGAGTAGAGATTTTGATAGAGTGTATTGCAAACGCTGACTCTTCACAGCCTTTTTCATCTGGGCTCGGCCTAACCTGGAGCCCATGGACTTTTCTCTCGCCGTTCAAGGTGGAGAAAATGGATTCGCTGCCGTTGTAGCTGGCAGTTTCGGTATCTTCGCTCCCGGTGCCCCTCCCCAAGGCTACAGAGATGGTATGCACGCCCCTCGATGACACAAATGGCTCGGTCACAATTGGATCTGACTGTCACCCAGGGCTTCTCGCAGCGTACCTAGTGAGCGAAGCGACGAAGATGTCTCCTCTCCTCTTGTCAGCTGTTG
Organism: Plectosphaerella cucumerina; assembly: GCA_020746995.1. Taxonomy (NCBI): domain Eukaryota; kingdom Fungi; phylum Ascomycota; class Sordariomycetes; order Glomerellales; family Plectosphaerellaceae; genus Plectosphaerella; species Plectosphaerella cucumerina. Next base: position 4,664,573 of record JAGPXD010000004.1, on the reverse strand, counting down.
GTTACCTCCCCTCGCGAGCTAACAATGTCCCTTTGCATTCCTGACAATTTGCAGATTCTGTCGAATCAGAATCACACTTCGCGGTGGGAAGAGACAAACGCAGGAATCAGATTGCCTGCAGGTGAGTTGAACTGGGACTTCCTGGAAACCCCTGCTAACACTAAGCAGTGTACGACGGAACTTTGGACTTGGCCGTCCTTCTCGATCCTGTCACCAGCCTTCCGTACATCATTCGATCGTACGAGAACCACAGCTTCTTTGGTAGAGTTACTCAAGACCTTGTTGTTCACGACTATACGACTGTGAACGGCGTCGGGTTTCCCCGCCGATTCAAAACAATCTTCAACCGTGAGCATGTTGTTTCAGACTACTCGGTTGGTAGCGTTATTGTCAATTCCGACATCGCTTCGACACGTTTTGAGGGACCCGCGGGGCGCCTTCCTGCACATGCACCAAGACGCGACAGACTGTACGACTTTGCGGAGATTGGAGAGTTCAATTCTATCTACAGCTGGAACGGCCAATATGCTGGCACGTTCGAGAACGTTACCGCAGTTAATCCCTGGACGGATCTCCCAGGTGTCTGGCTGATAACTGTTACTAATGCACCTGGTGTTCGCCAACTCGTCATCGAGGTCGGGAGCTCTGTCGTTGTTCTGGATGCGCCACCTCACCAGAGTCTTCTCATCATTCAGTGGGTTCGAGAGAGACTCGGAAAATCAGTTACGCACATATGGGTAAGTGAACAGCTTCAGTACTACGAACACCAATTCTGACGCATATACAGCCTACGCACCACCACCACGATCATGCTTACGGTGTTACCGACTATGTTGCTGCGGGTGCCAGGGTCATTGCACTCGACGAGGCAGTTGGTTATTACTCCAACATTCCTCGGGATCGCTTCATCACCTACACGTATGTCCTAGTCCAGTGCGACGATCTACAGTCTGGGCAGTGCAGAACTGACGTGAACGAAGGACCAACCAACCTTTCGTCCTCCAAGATCGACGCATCCAGGCCAGCTTCGTGCACATGGCGGAATCTCTTCATTCAACAGACTACGGCTACACTCATATAGCACCAGCCTGTCCCACAGCCAACAGCACCACGCTGGTCTTCGACGCGGATGACGCAAACACCGGAAATGTGCCCGTTAGTAACCACGCAACACTGACGGCGGCGCTGAACAAATTTGCTGCCGACCGCGTTGGTGTCAATACCACGTGAGTAATTTCCCGCCATGATCAATTTTCGAAGATGGACTAACTCAACTGGATGGCTAGTTTCGTTCCGGCCCATGGTGATCGTGCCCCGTTGAGGCGCATCATCGACGGCATTGGGTATAGCTACCCTAACTTCACAGCACAGGAGTTTAGATACCTGAGGTCGGGCTGCCCGAGGTCTTAGCTCCTAGGGATCAGCAGTAACGATACCGTTTTCAGAGGGCTCCACAGGGCTCTCGTGATGCTGCGGGATAGCAAGGTGCATGGGTTGAGGGTAGAGGAGTTTGGGTAGTTTGAGGGGCGAAGTTGCGGGAAACGGAGAGATGCCAGTGGCCACGGTGGATGGAAACGAGGATGACGCCCGATTCATCGGCTGTGGGTGCCATATGTGCACTACGGTATAGATGCGCTGGAAAAAGCACACTTTACCGAGCAGGGCTGATTGAATTTAACTAAAAAGTCTGCAAAAGTTCCATTGAAACTTCCTGCCTTGGCCAGTCTGGCTGCCCAGAACGCATGACCAGGCAGCTTTGTTGTTTGTTGACCCATAAGTACCGCGGTAAAACATATAGTGTTGGGCCGATATAGTTGTGTTCCCATTTGGGAGAGAAACGGGCGAGCAGTGGATGCATCTTGAGATGATATCTATAGGGGGAAATCAGGCGCTTCTGTCAAGGCGGCAACGATGCTCTGCAGACACAGCTGTTTGGATTGAATGGCAGAAGCCATCGTGAAGGATGTGATTCGATTGAATAAAGTGATCCTCTGATTGCCGGTCGGTCCAGGCCTTGAGGTTTGTTCCAGGCAGGGCACCATGCCCTTCGTATACAGTCCCCAACTCCATGGGGAAGCGACAAGCTCCGAGTGATGCCCTAACGGAATACTATAAACCCCGAGAGTCCGCCTGAATCTGAAATCCACCTAGTAGATTAAACGCACCTCATCTACTTCACGAAGGTGCCGGTCCCGTGAGGGCGTGCTGGCCAATCTTCGCGGTTTGATTTCGGCAGTTGCCACCCTGAGTTGATCCGAATGACTAGCTGGCTGCGCATTACAACTCGCATGAAAAGCTGATATCATCAAATTTGACGACAACTACATGTGACACGGTAAGCGCAGTTTGACTTTGCGGAGAAACCCTGTGAACTTTGGGAATATCAAAACGTTCCGGCTGTGATAAACCTCTCAAGTTGTGATAACATCTCGCGAAAAAAAGTCGGACTCTGGGAGGGAAGAAAGGGATGGACATGACCGACAACCCCTCTCCCCAATCTACAATACAAGGCGTCCAGGATGCCGTGGCATGGCCTGGCGGTTTGGCAGTCCATGTTTTGAGATCGTCGCCGGACGCTAAGGCACAGAGCTGCCTCTCTGCCCCCGGCATGACTACGCACGCAACCTGCTGTAATATTACAAATTCAGACGACGCTATCTATCCCCTAAGCCCCAGCCCGCCAAAGTTTAAGCCCGTGCCGTGCGTCGATCTTGCGGTGCCTTAAACTTGGTCTTGTCCTAGGAGTATCCCATCCGCGAGTCATGACATGCCGCGCGGTTCCTAAGAAAGTGCTCTCGGGCATGGAGTTGCACGGCTGCCGAATCCGACGCTAGGCAAATGGAAAGCAATCAAGGTCTTCACCCCCTGTAACAAGTAGCTGCCGTCGCTTGAGGATACATTAGTCTATCAAGGGTTCCATGTACAAGAAAAGCATAACGCCGCATTCCCTTCACAACACAGTCTGATGATACAATGCGGCAGTGCAGTGCTGCCTGTGATGCGGCCGGGGAGCTTTTTGATTTTCTGACAAATTTTGCAAGATGCGGACACGTCAATCATGTACTGAGGCCGGAGATTGAGGTGGGAAACTCCTTTCCTTGGATTCTCCCGGCGCTCAAGCCTTTACAACAATCTGTCTTTCGGCTCGTAACCCACGCATCCGCATATCGTTATTTCAATGCATAAAGGACCGGCAGAATCTAGATATGAAATAGCCTGAAGTCCCCTGCATTTGCTATGGGACCCATCGCCGCACTGCCACGCCGAAAAGAGCTAGATGCCCTGGCACCCTGGCCGTTCTGTAAGCCCAAGCCTCTGTACCTGGGAGCCTAACCGCATCTTTTGTATATACACCACATCTACTAGCAACTTAGGTGCCACCCCTACGTGACAGGCGCCCCTCTACTTGACGATGACGTGATGGCTGACGTGTCTTTTGTAGGGCCAACGGACGAATGGGTGGTCTGCTTACATCCATGCGTCCGCGCCAGGAATACCTTCGACATCTACTACAGACGTCTATTTAACCGCAACATTCCACTTCGTTCAAACAATCAGGAGAAAAGTCCAACGTGACACTTAGGACAAACATTCATTCCTCCCCCACTACGCCGTCTTCCAAAGCAGTGCCCCAGCCGTCCAGCAGCCCTCATCAAGATGGACTCCCAGCAACGACAGACGCGAATCGCAATGCGAGACGTGTTCTACAACGAACACTGCTTGGTTCAGGCAGCAGCGATGCGGGCTGCGTTGCATCTTATCCCGAGCTATCCGGAGAACAAATCACTAGCGGTTATCGACTACGGATGCTCTCAAGGTGCGAACGCAATCGAGCCGATGAAAACAATCGTCTCGTCCCTTCAAGACGGTGCGAATGCGAATCTGCTCTTCGAAGACACGCCATGGAACGACTGGTCAACATTAGCAAAGACCATCAACGATAGCACGGCTACACTCTCCAAAACGGACCGAAACGTCCAAGTCTTTCCCGTATTAATCCCAGTGGGATTCTACAACCAGGTCGCCCCCTCCCAAACAGTCGACATAGGCTTCTCCTGGTCCTCGTTCAATTACCTTGAAAGCCAGCCCGTTTTCAGACTTGATCCGGCCGCGTCGCCGGCGGATTTCGTTGCCGCCCGCCAGAAAGCCTTCGCACCGGCTGCCCATAAGGACCTTATCAAACTGCTGAAGCTCCGTGCTGCAGAGATCCGCGAGAATGGCTACCTCGTCGCAGCTATCGGGGGGCAGCAGCCAGCCTCGGACTCCAGGCCCACCAACACTGGCTTCGCGCCGCTGCAGGCTGCTATGATAAAGATGGTGGGCACGGGTCGTATGAGCGCGACAGAGCTGGCGCAGTTTGCGTTGTTCCCCAGCCATGAACGCACTCCAGAGGAGATCCGGGCCGTCTTGGAGGTCCCGGAAGTTGCTTCTCTATGGGAGGTCGAGGTGCTGGAGTCAAAACTAATCGTGCACCCTGCTTGGGACACGTATCAAAGCGCGGTCGAGGCAGCTGCTGACGATGAGGTCAAAAAGGCAGCGGCTGCCAGGGACTACGCCCAGGCGACGGTTCGGAATCTAGTTTCCTCCTCCGGCTGGTTCTGGCTGGAGACTTTGAAGAAGAACCGTGGGAGCGACTGGAAGAATGGCGAAGCTCTACTCGAGGAGTTGACGCAGACCGCGGTCCAGGAGTGTGTGGAGAGGTTCAAGGACGTAAAGGTGGAGATTTGGTACACATATCTGAGGTTGAAGAGAAAGAGTAGGTGATTTTGTAAAGGAACGGCAGAGCCGTACCCTGTACAAGTCAGCCATAGAAGCTATCGTGAGCTACAGCCCGATCACCAAGTGATCGGACTGCTGGATCTGTTGTCCATTGGTAGAGGGGTCTAGCCCGCCACTCTCACACCATACTGATAGGAATTTTCTGCGTTCGCGTAATATACAATATATAACTCACCGACACACGCCGAGGTGTAACATGTAACCCGGCCCCCGAAGGGGGCGGCCCTCACATCCAGTTACATGTACGCATACTCGGTTTTTGGGAAACAGGAAGGTCTGAGCCACTCCATCAGCTGCCGCTAAGGATGAGACCAAAGGAAGCGAAGTGAGAAGCTCGAAAGTTTATTCAAAGGTCTGCCTTGAAGCAGGCCATCTGGCGGGATCAGGTAGTTAACAGGGCAGGACCTATCAAATGCCGTACACAGTCGTGGTAGTCTGGAGCATCATGGCGGAGGAGAAACTAAAGACAGAAGTGATAGCGTGAGTTGTGAAGTACAGTGCACAGGGGGCGGCTCCTCCTCGACGCCCCTATTCTGATCGTCGTCATCGGTGGGCTTCGCCGTCGTTGCTGTCGATGTTTTTGTCGGCAGCATCCCTCGCCGGCGTTGATAGTCTTGAGCTGGGCCAGGGCAGTTGAAAGGAACGCCACCAACCCTGGGATATCAATTTGTGTCTTGCCGACGCCTCTGTGGCTGGTGTTCTCGGAGCCTCGCCTCGCAAGAGCCGGGACGGCCACCTGCGGTCAGTCCCATTTGCAGCCTGAACCTTTGCGAAGGAAGCTAAGGCGGGACTTATCGCTGTTGCTGGTACCCTATCAAGCCTTGTGTGTGGCCACGGCAATCTTGAAAGCCGCAGCTAGGTGTCGTTCCCTCGGCCGTCATTAGCCGTGGCGTGCACCGTCGCCGCTGTTCTTGCCAGCGGTCTGGTCAACACTGCAAAGGCTCTGGTTCCTTCTCTCGACAGCTCATCGCCACAGCTGAAATATTTCATTCCGGTTGTTGCGGTGGCTTTTTGTCTCTTGTCTTCGCCTCAGCCATGCTGTAGTTTTGGTGGCCATTGTCCGCCTCATCTCGGAGATGCGCGAGCTGGACTTGGCCTGCACCCTGATTTGCGGTTCTGGAGTCGAGCCTAGATGGTCCAGGGACTGCGGCTGGGCGAAAGTGGTGTTCAACAACCACCTGTCCGAAGGCCGAACTGCTGTCGAAGATACTGGCGGTTGTTGATGTGGGGGTCTTAACAGCTGCCAGAGCGTACGCCGAAGGATGTGCTCTCCTGACCTTCCTTTCGATGATGACGCCCCTTCTTCGACTTCGACTTCAACGGATTCTCCAAGTACTCTGTCAACCCCACAGGCTGTAGCCTCCCTCGGGTCCGCACTCTCCGATGCGTCTGAATCTTTCCTGAACCCTGAATCTTCGACCACCTCGCAAACCGTTGGTGATGGTGATGACTTAGTCCTTATTAGTGCTGCTTCTCGTGTTACGGTCCCTGTCATCGCCCGCACCCTTATCACTGTGACTCGAAAAGTTACCACCCTCCTTACAACTACGTTGGCGGCAATCAGGTCCTGAACACACCGCGACGACATTGCCCGTGTGATGACATGGCGGGATCTGATAGCGAATAGGGGTTGAAATTGGTGAATCTTCTACACGGCACGAGTTTGACTGCGGAATTCTCTTGACTGGGTCAAGATTTAATTTCGGTTGAAATTATCTTAAATATCACCCATAGCAATGACCAATTTGTTGCAAGTGAATTCATGGAGGTCACGTGGGGTGACCTAGGCAATTCACTCATGGCAGGTGGTGAAGTTGGGAGTTACTGCCCTCCGCGCGCTTCGAGAAAAACGCGTCAACAACGACAGCTCACACGCACCCGACTTTCTACAATCATTATCAAACATCATCTTGACACATGAATCAAAGTTTCCTTCATCAATCGACGACCCGTCCAGATCGTCAAGATGTCCGATCAACAGACGGGGGACGCCGCTCCTGAGCAACAGGCTCAGCCTGAAGCCATTCATGGCCACATCGGTGAGACCGCACCTTGCCATAACCGCATGGAATGCATCGAGAATACTAATGACATGAATGAAGATCCCTATGATGAGGCCCAGGGCAACCGCTGGCATCCGTTCAGGGACCGCGAGTCGGTCGACAGAGAACTGCGCCGATGTCGCGCTGCATGCCCCGATGCAGCGCCCAGGGTGATGGCGAAACCCTGGCCACAGAAAACCTGGGCTTGCTGCATGCTTGGTTGATGGAAAGATAGGTGGCTAAGATTGAGGCCGGGCAACGGCCTACTCGTACGCTCATCCTGCTCAGTTCCGCACCCGAGAACGACAATCTCCACCGCGGCCGTACCAGACATCAAGACAGCAGTCATGAGACGGCCCGGTTCCATGACAGGTCCTACAGCCCTCGCCGTCGCTCATATGGCCACCACCAGAATGAGGACCGCCGCCGCTCGCACAGCCGACACCGCGATCGCAGTCGCCGTCGGGAGTATCACCGAAGCCACTCGTATGGCCGCTACTACAGTCGTCGTCGCCGCAGTCGCTCGCCTCGTTGCAACAGTCGCTCACCCTGTCGACGCAGTCGTTCTCCCCGCCATCGCAGTCGTTCGCCCCGTCGCCGAAGTCGTTCTTCTCGCCGCCGCAGCCGCAGTCGCTCCCCTCGCAGACAGGACCGCTATTCTCCCCGACAAAGCCTCTCCCGTCGTCACCAGAGCCGCTCTCCTCGCCGCAGCTACAACGACCGCCGCCGCAGTCATCGCTACTGCTAGGGACAGTTGACCACACCATGTCATGGTCATGAACAGCTTGCTGCTCCGAGACAATATCAAGGAAGGATGCATGGTTCACCGGGGTTTTCACAAGTTCAGGAGCTTCGTGTTGAATGGCGGCACACCACAGCTGGAAGAAAGCTTGTCTTGAGTGGATAGGATTAATTGAGTTTGCGTGCATCTCGTCATCTGCGCATGATGTCCCTCGCCCACACAGACTGCCATCTCTCTGGAGCCCTCGAAGTGTGCATCGTTCGGGCAAACGACTAAACAAATGTGTTTGACCAGATAATTGATCCTCAAAATCAGAGGACGCTGATAGGCCTGCCAACCCATAATGAGGTTCCCGACGATGACTCGATGGACTCCATGTTCCATCCACAAATTTGCCCTCCAACGGTGAGGACCAGTTGCTTGCCCAGTGACCTAAATTATTGCTTGGGATGGGAAACCAATTACACATGTTTTGTTGCCGCAGAAGCTAAGTGACCAAAATATTGTCTGCCCAGCAAATACGAGGAAAACCACTGGCAGGAAGATCTGCCAGTCCTATGAATCATGATTCGACCACTCAGTACCGACGCAAGCCAGAGGGCTACATTTGCCCACGAGACTGCATTCCGGGCCGGTTTGCGGATGGATACGACTCCGGCTACGGCCATCAGCGTCTTCAACAGCGGCAGTCTAGTGCCTTTGATGATCACAGAGTTTGTCACTGAGAGTGTGCCTATTGCTTTACAAGCAACATTTGTTTTTGCTCTGAATTTCAAGATTGATATGTAGTCTAAACCTGCCGCCTTGGGCGACAAAGCACATGGGGTTTGCCTCGCCCAGGCACCTCAGCTGGAGCTTTCAGTTGGTGGAGCGCAAAAATTGCCTGCATCTGCCAACCATCTCCTGCTCTCTTCCATTCCTCTCTGAGAAAATTCCCAACTCCTTCCATACCAATCCCCGGGCCCTCAAGCAATTGCAGCACTGCCACCTCGACTTCCATTCTCATCATCCCCTTTCTCAACTCACCTGCATCAAGCACACTCTGCTTTTCATGACCAAAATGGCAGCTTTTTACGACCTCCCATCCGATGCTTTCGTTGGTCCCCCGGACGTCAACGATGGCAAGAACCGATCCGACATGGACTGCCTCCTCGTCATCCTGCGGTACCTGTTTCGGTCTGGCTATCTGAAGCTCAGAGGTCATGACGCCAAGCTTGAGGAATGGCCTCTGGGCCAACTCGCCAGCGAGTACGAGACAGACGTCTCTGGCAAAAGACGTGACGCCCTCCGAGGCGAGCTAGCCAAGGATGGGCCACCATGCCCCGAAGACTACGGCAACAACGTGCCTCCTTTTGTCAGGCTGGCAGAAGGGGGCGAGATGTTGCGTAGCATCTGGTCAAGCGAGACCGCGCTGCTCTGGGAACCCTAAGCTTGGGTTCGAGACAAGAAAGAGGGCAGCGAATGGACCACGCTGCCGGACGACAACGACGTCTTCACGAGAGAGATGGCGGCGTTCGAGGGGATCATTGTCTATGACCCTGCCACTCGATCAGCTGCCTCCTACAATCTCGGGATCCTGGCGTCAAGCCGCCTTGGGCTTGTCGACGGCGGAGAGTTTGAGCATGATCTGCGACCCAAGGAACCATTCGTCATCCGCGTTCGCTTCATTCCAGATGGCGTTCGCCGATTCGTGGACGTTGGCCGCTTCGTCCGAGAGCTCGGTTACGGAGACCCGATGGCCGATTACCGTCTTTCCGCGGCCGTTCGCCTTCGGGCCACCGCCGACGGACATGACTTGGTTCGGCTGTTCGACCACGAACTGCGCCCCTACCCAGTTGACTGCTGCTCAACCGGAGAGATGACGGCCAGCTACATGAGCAACGACTGGCACATTGGTGACCAAGGCCATGTTTACATGCTGTACTATACCATCTCGGAGGAGTGCATCGTCGAGCCAGAAGATGATGCCGACGTTTTCATGCCTCCACGCGTGGATCCAGTGGCCGACTTGGCGTTTGAGCAGATGAGGATGGCGTTCGCGAGCGTAGGCATCATGCCGCCGAACGACTGGCCGGCGCCTAGGAGAAGAGAGGCGCCTCGAGCAGAGGTGCCTCCAAGGGCCGCCATCAAGGAGGAATCCTCAGGATCACCCCTCGCCGACATTGAAATTGACCCAGATCTCCGGGTCAAGAGAGAGCCGATGTGGTGAGGCTCTGTCATCAGCCCCCAATTCCCCGCGACTCGCGTCGCGGGGCCGTTCGGCATCGCGGCAGTTTCACACCCATCCCGATGCGCTGGCGGATCTCAAGCGGGTTTCAGATGACCCACGAGTGCGATGAACCACTGTCTCGGCGGCCGTTCGCTGCGCCCGGGTGACGCGTTCTGCCTGGTGATGAGGAGATCAAGATTCCTCAATGCGGACGACGAAGCTAGGTGAGCCATCCCAAGTTCGGGCCGCCCAGGGGCGACGCGATGCGATCTAACTCCAGATGGCAGATTTGATGACACGCGGGGACTGCCTCTCGGTCCAAGTTTGCCGGCGTCGTCAGCTGCAGAGAGGGTTATATCATGGCGGTTGTTCCGTCTTGTCATTTCTGCTGTCGTCCCAACAATCCATTCGCTTCTTCTTTCTAATTTCTTGTCGGCCGGTCTGACGTTCTTTCGTTCACCATGCATTCTCGTCTTCTCGTCGCTCTCTTCATCTCGGCTGGTCTGAGCTCTGCCCGTTCCATCGATCCGATTCTGCAATCTCGCCAGGGTCAGGGCAACAAGGGGAACCAGGGAGGCCAGGGGGCTTGTATCAACAACAACCTCATCCAGAAGGCCAGCAGCCTCACTGGTCAAGAGTCCGGTACGGATGGCATCAAGCCCGGTCAAGCGCCGTCGGCAACGTGAGTGTCACAACCGCCGCTCATATGCCACAACTGACACCTCCAGGGATCCCGACAACTTCATCAACTTCTGCCAGGGCCAGCAGCTGACCAACGGCGCGCAAGTCACGGCCGGCTCGTGCAATGGCATCCCCATGGGCCGCATCCCCGCATCGGCCAACATGATCTCGGCCATGATCACCAATCCCCAGCCCGGCAAGGCCCTCGCAGCGGGCACGACGTTCAACATCTCGGTGCAGACATCTCACCTCGCCGCGGGAAAGTTCACCAACCCGACGACGACCTACTACACAGCGCCGCAGGACCTCGACGGCGGCGGCGACATCATCGGCCATTGCCACGTGACGGTGCAGGATATTGGGTCTCTGGACTCGACGTCGCCTCCGGATCCCTCGAGCTTCGTCTTCTTCAAGGGGATTGACGATGCGGGGAACGGCAAGGGGTTGCTGCAGGCCGAGGTTTCCGGGGGGCTGCCGGCGGGGACGTACAGGGTGTGCACCATGATTGCGGCGCAGAATCATCAGCCTGTCGCGATGCCTGTTGCGCAGCGTGGTGCTCAGGACGATTGCACCAAGTTTGAGGTGACCGAGGGGGGTGCCAGCCAGGGTGGGAACCAGAACCAGGGCCAAGCTGGAGGAAACCAGAAGACAGGAGGCACCCAGAACGGCAACCAGAACCAAGCCGGTGGGAACCAGAACCAGAACCAGAACCAGGCTGGAGGCAATCAGGCTGGAGGAGCCCAAGCTGGAGGCAACCGAAACCAGGCTGGAGGCAATCAGAACCAAGCTGGAGGAAACCAAGCTGGAGGAAACCAAGCTTGAGGAAACCAAGCGACCGGTGGGAAGCAGCGAGGCCAAGCGGACAAAGCGTCTGCGAGTCTGGCGGACAATGCTTCAGCCAGCCAAACCAGCGACGTGGCCGACACAAAGACCAGCGACGTCTCTGAGAGCCAAACAAGCGACGCTGCTGAAAGCCAGACCAGCGACATCGCTGAAAGCCAGACCAGCGACATCGCTGAAAGCCAGACCAGCGACATCGCTGAAAGCCAGACAAGCGACGCTGCGACCCTGGCGAGCACAACAACAAGCCCCGCCGCCACAAAGACCGACGCAGCCGGAAAGGCAGGTAACAACAAAGGCTCAGGCAGCGGCAAGGGCGGCGACGCAAAGAAGAACACGGCCGGCCAGGGACAGAGGGGATAGGCTGATAGGGTAGCACTGGAAGGAGGTCGACAGATAGCCTCGGTAGTAATGAAAACCCCCTGCACCCCTATTCCGGCCCGCCACTCGGAGTATTTGTCCTCGTCCCACACAATGTCCACCGCCAAGAACAGCTGCCGAGATCCAGAACGGAACGTTCATTCCGGGAGACGGGGAGCCGGGGCAGCAGCATGAGAGGGAGCAGAGCACCTTCATGCGTCGCCCGCCAGAACCCAAGAATTCTCATCTAACCCAAAGCCGATGCTCACATCCCATAGACCCTTTCTAGACCGCATCCCGTTGCATCTCCCCTCCCCCACGTGACGATGCCCTCTTTACGAGTATCCCACCCTCCCCTGACATCCCACGAGGGGCCCGAGCACACCCGGAGCCACTCCCAAAACCGGCCCTCCCGCCATTCTTCAACGGCACCTTGGCACCTCCCCCACCGACGATGCAACCCGACAACGGCGGCACTAGAACAACAGTCCGAGCACCCATGGCATGACCGGCGCGGGTCCCTTCAGGGCGAGTCCTCCGCGTTACTCGCCAAGGCGCCGCTCGCCACCGTTGAAACAATGCGACCTGGGGGCCTCAACTGACAGGCCGACATAACCCTGCGACATTCCTCCCCCGAGTCAGTCTTTCTGAACTTCCAACATCACCAACATCAACATGGCCATCGAGAACCGCGGACCAGAGCTTCTAGGCGTCAACGTCGCGTTTCTGGCGGCTGCACTGGTGAGCATCCTGCTGAGGTGCTATGTGCGCGTCTTCATGGTCAAGGCCTTTGGGGTGGACGACTGGTTGATGGTCGTGGCGGCGGTGAGTCTTTCGCCTGGTGGTGAAGTATCTCGCTGACAATTTAGGTCTTCTTCGTCCTCTACGCCTCCTTCTCAACAGCAGGCACCCATTACGGTACAGGTCGACACCACGATGACCTCGAAGACGCGGATATCAAGCAAGCCATGATGGTATGTCCCCTACCCCCCGACAGAACGCAGCTAACGCATCTAGTGCTGGTGGTTCTGCTTCCTCTGGTACTGCCTCACCATGATTGCCTCGAAAATCTCCATCGGCTGGTTCCTCCTCCGCGTGACGACGAGCAAAATCCACATCTGGATCATCTACATCGCCATGCTCTCGACTGCCCTGTCCGGAATCGTCTTCTTCTTCGTCACAATGTTCCAGTGCGCCCCCATCGCGTTCTTCTGGGACAAGGACCTTCCGGGCCACTGCGTCGATATCGAGGTCATCATTGGTTTGGCCATCTTGTACAGCGTCTTCAGCGTGATTTCCGACTTCATCTTCGCCATTCTGCCGGGCGTTATTGTGTGGAACTTGCAGCTGCATCAGAGGACGAAGATGTTGCTGATTCCGCTGTTGGCCATGGGATGCGTGTAGGTGCTCTGATTCAAGATGTGAGCTCTGCTGACCTCTTCCAGCGCCAGCGCCGCTGTCGTCGCTCGCTTCCCCTTCTTGCCCAAGTTCCGGGAGCCCGATTTCCTCTGTACGTCCCCTGCTTTCATCTTCTTTCCTCTGCTGACCGTTCAGGGAACACCCTCGACATCGCCATCTGGTCCTCCGTCGAGCAAGGCCTGGCCATTACAGCCGGCAGTCTCGCGACGCTTCGACCTCTACTCAAGCTGGCCGGCCACCATCTCGGTTTTACCAGTGGCCCGACCGCCTACAACCTCTCGACACCCGGCGCCCAGCGCTACGGCCATCGCAGCACGCCTTCCCGTCATGACCTCGAGCTGTCGCCAGTGCCGCCGCCAAAGGACAGCGACGTCTTCTCGTCCCGGATGCGCGATACCAAGAGGGGCACGCAAACGAGGTTGACGCCCGTGGGAGAGAACGAGAGCATGGAGGAGCTGCATTCGCCGAGGTCATACTTCAAGACGGACGACCGGTAGGGAAGCCAGTGGGGTTTGATATCATCAATAGCATAATGTAATTACGGAATGTCTTCAGCAAATGCTCTCCTTGACTGTGATGAAATGGGGCGCTGACATGAGATCGTCTCCATTGTGGCTGTTCGTGCTGGTCGGGGCTCATCTGCGTCAATCAGGTCTGACCGACACCCAGCTTCCTTCCTCCTGCACAGTCAACTCTCATCCATTGCAGCCAACTGCTCAATTTGCAGCCTGGCGACATCCTCACATCTGCGCCGACTGCCGAGTCACCTGCCGAGTCATGCCATCCACGTTGAAGGGTTACATTGCGGGTTCGAATTATGGACCATCTATGGACCTCCATGGACCTCCTGTCGATCACACTTCCCCCCTTGCCCTTGCCCCTGCGTCTCCCCTACAGCCCCAGAATAACGTCGGCCGCCTTCTCCGCCACCATGTACGTCGACACGGCGGTAAAGGTACCCGGGATCCGCGGGTATACGGACGCATCCACAACACGCAGACCGGCGGTGCCACGCACGCGGAAGCTCGAGTCCAGAACAGCCAGCGGGTCATCGTCAGTACCAATGGGGCACGTCGACGAGGCGTGGTGGCCCCAGGCCGTGTCCTTGACATAATCGGCGAGATCCTCCTCGCTGGTGACGTCCGCGCCGGGGAGGACCTCTGTCACGGGAACGGCCTGGCCGGCGATGGACTTGCGGGCGAGATCGATGGCCTCGGTCATTGCGCGAACATCCAGCGAGGCGTCGCCGCTGCCCGTGTCAAAGTAGTTGAAGAGGATGTCAGGGACGTCGAGGGGATCGGCGGAGCGAAGGGTGACGCTACCGGCGTTGTTGCGGGGGTGGGCCTTGAGAATGGCCCAGGAGAACCAGTCGTGCTCGATGGTGGCGTTGACGGCGTAGCCGGGGAAGTAGCCGCGGAAGTTGACGGGGCCGCCAAAGACAAAGACGTCAAACTCGTCGCGGGCGGCGGCACTGCTCTGGTAGAACATGGCGCCAGCGAGACCCGAGGACGAGTAGATGCCGTGGTCGCCGTCGACAGGCGTGCGCCAGCGGTCAAGGCACGGGTCCTCGTCGGTGAAGAGGCTGAAAGTGCAGCCGTTAAAAGACGGGAAATCGGCGGGCGTGCGGCCCTGCACAGTGATCTCGTAGTGGTCCTGCAGGTTGGTGCCGACGCCGGGGAGGTCAGACACGACGGGGATGCCGAAGCGCTTCAGCTCCTTGGCGGGGCCGACGCCGCTGAGCTTGAGCAGCTGCGGGGTGTTGTAGACGCCGCCGGCAACGATGACCTCGCGGGTGGCTTTGACGGAGCCGGGGGTGCCGCGAGCGCCAGACGACAGAGGGCTGGCCTTGTAGAGGTGCTTGCCGTCGAGGAAGGAGACGCCGGTGGCGCGCGGGGGCGAGGCCTTGTCAAAGTTGATCTTGGTGGCGAAGCTGTTGGTGCGCACGTCCAGAGGGTACTTCTTGGTGCCGTTGGGGTGGGTAGCGTCTCGGACGGAGAGGATGAACTCGCGGGGTCCGACGCGGCTGGCCTCGCGCGAGGACAGAGGGATCTGGTAGTAGCCGGGCCCCGAGTCACGGGCGACCGTGTCGGCGTTGGCGTCGCCGGCGATGAGGTCGTCAAGGGTGATCTCCGTGTTGGTCACGTTGCTGAGACCGACGGCGCCACCGCTGAGGAGGCTCAGCAGCTGCGGGTCATTGAGCGGGATGCTCAGGGGGGCCGTCTCGGTGCCGAGCCAACCGTCGTAGCCATGGCCGGCAGCGCCCGGGGCGAGGTGGCGGTTCTCCTCGAGACGCACAAAGTACTTGCGCATGTTCTCGGGGGACCACGAGTCGTCGCCGGTAAGCGCGGCAATGTACTCAAAGTCGGACCGGTGCGGGTACACGGCGATAAGCGCGTTGTGCGCGGTGCAGCCGCCGAGGGCTTGGGTGCGCGGGTACAGGGTGCCTTTCAGCACGGCGTCGGCCGGGGGGTTGAGGCCGGTGTACTCGCCATTCGGCGTGTCGTATGTGTTCTTGAAGTCGCGGGCCTGGCGGGCCTCATCCTGATAGTGCTTCACGAAGAAGTTCCACGAGATCTCGGGGTCCTCGGACGCGTTGGCCGAGTACGCGGGGACAGTGTACTGAGAAGTTAGCGGGGAACATGCAGTAAGAAGCAATGGACTCACGTTGACCGAGTTGTAGTCATCACCAGCTTCGATGAGGAGGGTGCGGTGTCCCGCGAGGGCCAGACGCGCAGCCAAAGGACCGCCGCCAGCGCCGGAGCCGACAACGACGTACTCGTAATCGGGCAGCTTCACGGCCGTGGCCGAAGAGGCCGCGAGGAGGAGGGCGGGCGAGAACTTCATGGTGGGGACTTGTCGGAGGTGAAAGAGCGACACCGATGGGTGAGGATCAGGAACAGAATGAGACGTCCGGCGCAACCCTCCTCTTGTAGGTGTTACGCGATGTCCGGCGCCACGTAACGCTGGCGTGGCAGAGGTAGCATCGCTTGCTGTCGATGGCGCATTACCTCCAGCCGGAGATGAAGACCACGTCTGGCATCTCACATGTCGCGATGCCCCTATTCAATGTCGAGGTCGAGGTCGAGGCCCTCGGAGGACGACGGTGACGGTGGCGATCGTCAATGCCGCTGCAGGGGCCTAGCGCCGGAGCTGTCATCCCTGTAGTCATAGCAGGGGCGGTATGGCGGGGCGGGTGGTTCGACAGCCAGGTTCTCTCCGTCTCGGGTTGCATCGAGGAGAGGGGAAGTTGGACTACGTCTGGCAGACAATGGCCCTGGCAGGCAGAGTTACAAGGCCTCCGGGTTGGCGGGGGCTTCAAAGGCCGAGAAAAGGAGGCGAGGGTTCGGTCCGAGCCTCGGCTGGCCGGCTGCGGCGGATCAGATCAGGGGAAATACGAGGGACCCATTGGAATACTTAGAATATGAGGCCTGCGTCGTTGGAGATGGAGGAGGCGGGCAGTTGACCTTTGATGATGATGAGGTCGAGGCGTCGTTGCTGTCGTCGTTTGCTGCATCGAGGAGTTGAGGTGGCCGATTAGTCATGAGAGCTTATCCGCAATCTTATCTGGCTGCTTATCAGCTCCCATCATCACGACGTTTCTTCTTTGGCCTCAGGGTCAGCGGCCTTGTTTCATCAGCTCACAGACCGACTCGCTGCTTTAGCAAAGGCCGCTGTCTTGCCAGCTGACCTCCATCATGAAGCTCAGGTTCAAGGTACAGACCGCGCCCTCCTCCGAACGGCCCTCCCACGCCCGCCCATCTAGGCTCGCCTTCGTCAATGTGGACCGTCCAGATCAGATCAAGACCGCCGCTGCCCAGCGCCGGATCCGACGGCATGTCATGAAAGACATTGGTCGGGCGAGGAGACGAGGCGCAGACGTCCGAGTCTCGCGCCTGGCTCCTGTCGTCCCGACCTATTGGGGCGACGTCCAGGTCTGCCCCAACTTCCGCCGCCTCTTCTGGGCCATGGACGCGGTCTCCGAGGGCCTGCTGGCGCTGGCGGTCGCCGAGGCACACGAATGGAGGGCACGGCTGGAGGGAGGTCTCGCTCAGAAGGAATACGAGCTGGAGCAGTACACCGAGTCGCTAGGCGTTATCCGCCGGTCGGTTGCAGTGGACGACAGCGCCAGCCGACACGCCGTCATTGGCACGATCATCTGTCTGGCGGTGTTTGATGTGAGTGTCGTACCAAACGGAGAGCCTGGCTGACAGGAACAGATGCGCATTGGAAACCACGGAAGATGGAGAATGCACATGGAAGGCCTTGTCAACGTCGTTGAGCTGGCGGGAGGTGTCGACGCGCTTGAATCGTGTCCGCCGATCCGCCAGTCCTTGTTCATGTGAGTTGCGCGGTTTCTGGGGAGAATCTGGCTGACGGATCAGTGCCGATGTTCTCGGCTCACTTGTCAACGACGCTCCTCCAAGGTTCCCTGCAATGGTCATCAATCTGCGGCCCGCAAGCACATCGTCAGCCTCCCAAAAGTTTAAGGCAACCTCCTCACTGGACGGCACGGCGATTGAAGTCATCGACGACGCCCTTCATGCGGCCTCGCAGCTTGCAGCCTTGCTCAATCACGAGTGGGACGCCCAGAGGATGACCCTTGACCTCCTTCTTCCTGTCTCCGCCATCACCCACACCGTCCTTTCGCTGCCCCGGCCGATGCAATTCAACACTACTTCTCCGCTCTGCGCCACTGCTGAGCTCGTCCGCATGTCAGTCCTCGCCATGCTGTCGACCGTCATCACCACCACCTCCGGCGACACCCTGTACTGTGTGGGGCGTCGCAGGACCCATGCTCGGGAGCTGCTCGCGCGGTGTGGACACGTCTGGATATGGGCCAAGCTCAGGCTCTGGGTCCTCGTTATCCAGGCCCTAATCGAGACGAGCCCGAGGGCTTGGCTACTGGACGAGATCACCGAGGCCATGGCCAACCTATCCCTGAGGTCCTGGGACGAGCTGGTCACCACATTACAGCAAGTCGTCTGGGTCGACAAGGCGGCCATGACGGAGATGCAGCAGCTCAGGGACGACTTGGAAACACACAGGACCAATCAATCGAGATGAAGCCTTGGAGCGTATCTACACCAGCCCCGGCACCTCATCCACCCCTACCGGGTCACACCTCCATTCACACCAATATACTGGCCCGTAATCCAGCGCGACTTCTCGTTGACCAGCAGCAGCACCGCGTCACCAATGTCAGCCGCCGTCCCGGGTCGCTCCTCAGCCCTCGTCAGGGCCACCTCGGCTGCCATGAGCTCCGCCTCTTGGCCCTTGGGGTAGATGTCGGTCAACACCGGGCCGGGGGCCACCGAGTTGACGGTGATGCCCCTACTGCGGCCGAGCTGGGAACGTCAGCACCGTTGCATCACAGCATGGGGAAAGACCCACCTCCTCCGCCCACGTCCACGTTAGGTTGTCAAGTGCGGCCTTGGACGCGGCGTACGACGAGATGGCAGCGTTGCCGCGCTTGGCATTGGTTGAGCTGATATTGATGATGCGGCCGCCACGGGGCATGTGCGGCACAACGCTGTTGACCATGAAGAAGGGACCGATGACGTTGAGCTGGAAGATCTTGGCCAGCTGCTCGACGTTGGGCTCGCCGAGGATGGGGCTGAAGAACGCGGTGCCGGCGTTGTTCACTGAAGGTGAGCGGGGACGGGCAGCTTTGCAGAGGGGGCGCATACCTAGTATGTCGATGTGGGTCGCGTTGAAGCCCTCGAGAGTCTTGACCACGAGCTCACGCGCTCCCTCGAGCGTGTCGACAGCAGCTTGGATGGCAATGGCCTGGCCGCCTGCTTCGCGCAAGGTCTCAACGACGCGGGCGGCGCGGTCTCGGGTGGAGTCGGAGACGAAGTTGACCGCGACGGAGGCCCCGTTCCGGGCGAGAGCCAGTGCTATGCCAGCACCGATGCCGTTCTCGCGGCCTGAGCCGGTGACGATGGCGATCTTGCCGCTGAGGTCGAGGGAGTCTGCCATCATGTAGGAGGGAGTGAAGAAGATGCAAGGTGAGTTGATGATGAGGGCAGCTGAACGACTTGGACCTGCATATTTATACCCAACAACCCCCTCTTCAGATCCAAATCCATCGTAACGAAACTGTTGAGACTCAAGGTCATCCTAGAACTGATGCCGCTGACGGTCTTGAAATTGCCTAATCGGGCAAATGGTGCTGCGTCACGGCAGAGCACGGCCACAGCACGCTGCCGCATCTCCTGTGGCTGGCCTGTGGCTGCCCTCCAGCGGCAACCACGCTAACCCCACGGTGTCGCGCCTGTGCTGCTGCTACTTTGACGATCTCGAAACCTCGACCTTTCCTTTGCTGTCCTGTCCTCTTTTCCCTCCCTCCCTCAACGCCGCCATGCCGACCACCCCCACGATGCAATGGTCCGACTCTCCCTCTTCCGTCTCCCCGTCAAGCTGAGACGGCGCGCCCGCCGAAACCGAATGTCCACGCTCCTCGCCCTCCTGGCCCTGACGGCCCTCCTCTTCCTACCCTTCTACATCATCTACAAGCCGCCGCGCTTCGTCATCGACCGCTTCGTGCGCCGCTGGCCCGACGTCCTCTGGCAGGTCCAGACGCGTCGCAAGGTTGTCGGCCTGACCATTGACGACGCACCGTCGGAATACACGGGGGAGATTGTCAAGCTCCTCGCCGAGAATGGCGCGCACGCCACGTTCTTCGTCATTGGCGCGCAAGTCGACTCTGGGCTTGAGGCGCTTCAGGAAGCTCTGCGTACGGGAAGCGAGCTTGGAAATCATGCGATGCATGACGAGCCGTCGAGGTCGCTGAGCGACGCGCAGCTGGAGAGCGAGTTGAGGAGTGTGAGGGGGAAGATTAGGGGCGTATACGGGTATGAGGACATGCCAATGCCGCCGAACTACTTCCGACCGGGCTCGGGCTTCTTCAGCGACCGTATGCGACGACTCGTTGACCGATTGGGATACCGTATCGTCCTGGGGAGCATATACCCGCACGACCCGCAGATTGGGTGGTGGCGCGTCAACGCGAGGCACATTCTGAGCATGCTGCGGCCGGGGGCAATCATCATATGCCACGACCGAAGGGGATGGACGGTGCCGATGCTGCGAAAGGTGTTGCCAGAGATCAAGGCGCGGGGATACGAGATTGTCACCATCACGGAGCTGCTGAAGGAGGGCGAGGCAGAGGAGGAGAGGAAGAGGATCGAAGCGGCAGCGAAAGACTAGAAGAGGCTGGACGCTTGTA
This sequence comes from Plectosphaerella cucumerina, assembly GCA_020746995.1. NCBI lineage: Eukaryota > Fungi > Ascomycota > Sordariomycetes > Glomerellales > Plectosphaerellaceae > Plectosphaerella > Plectosphaerella cucumerina. The sequence goes on along the minus strand of JAGPXD010000004.1, from coordinate 4,644,273 downwards.
CCATCATGACATGAATAAATATACCCGGCTACGCTTTACTTCTGCTCGGCCAACGCCTTGAAGCCTTGCAGCAGATCATCCCTCAGGTCCTCCCACCCCTCGACACCGACACTCACCCGCAGCAGCCTGTCGTCGCAGCCCTTATCACTCATCCGCCTCCACTCGATGATGCTCTCAACGCCTCCCAGGCTCGTAGCGTGGTGGAACAGACCCAGCTTGCTCGGCAGACGACGCGCCGAGTCGCGATCGCGCATCCAAATGGCAAACACTGGCCCGAACCCACCCGGCATCTGCTTCCTCAACCAGCTGTTCTCATCCGCCGCTTCAGGCTGCAAGCTCGCGTGAGCAACGCTCTCAACAACAGCAGCAACAGGACTTCCCTCACGCTTGGCCTCTTCAGCGACCCAAGCCGCAAGGTTCGTCGCGCTCTCAGCCTGCCTACGCACGCGCAGCTCAAGCGTCCGCAGCGACCTGATACCAAGCCATCCCTCCAGCGAACCCATGACACTTCCCAGCAAAAGTCGCTCAAACCTCAGCGAAGCAAAGACATTCGCATCCCCCTCACCTGCAGCATGGCGCGGCGCGACAGCCAACACACCACAAAGCATATCGCTATGCCCGCCGAAATACTTCGTCCCCGAATGCAACACCACATCCGCCCCCTGCACAAACGGATCCTGCAGCGGCGGCGGCGCAAACGTCGCATCAACCGTCAAGTACGCACCCACCACTCTCGCCCTCGCCGAGTAAAACGCCAAATCGCGCGCCTCGCCCGTAGGATTCACAGGCGTCTCGACGTGAATGACATCCCCGCGCTGGAGCTGCTTCCACACGGGAGAGTCGACGTCCCCCGCGGCGGGGAGGGAGAGGATCTCCAGGCCGGTGAGGCGGGTGAGCATCTGGACGATGCCGTGGCAGCCGTGGTAGGCTTGGCCGATGGCGATGCGGCGGGGGTTGAGGCGGACCATGAGGGCATAGAAGGCGGCGAGGCCGGAGGAGTAGGTGAGGGAGGGGCCGTGGAGGATGGAGGTGAGGATGGCCTCGAGGCGGGTTGTGTTGGGGGCGGAGTCGCGGGAGTAGATGTGCGAGTCACGGGGAGCGGCGGGCTGGGGACGTTAGGGGTGGGAGGGAGAGAGGGGAGGGAGGGCTTACGTCTGTGTTGTCCCAGGTGCGCAGCTCGTCGGGGTCGCGGGTGTATTCGAACGTGGTCGAGACGTGCATGGCGGGGGCGATGGCGCGGTGGGCGGCGATGTGGTCGTCGGCGTGGACGCTCAGGGAGGCGAGTGAGAGGTTGGCCGGGACCGAGGGGGCCGCAGGGGCCGAAGCCGGGGGAGAGGTGTTGTCGCCCATCTTGGAGTTGGTGATGATGATAATGTCCTGGTGGTGGTGAGGTGAGGTCTTCAGGTCCTGAGTATTTATCAGGCTTAACGTAATGACTCCGACAGTCGAAGTGGGCCTCGCCGATGGCGGCCTCGGCAGACTTCTGGCGCAACTTTTGCATCGCTAGCCATCACGTCAACCGGGGCCCTTCGTCTGCCCCTCCGCGGCCCCTCCCAAAGGGCGTGGTGGCGCATTGAAATCTCAAGGTAGAAGGCACTCGGCCAATTCATAATTCATTACCATTATCCGCGGCTCAATGTGCCACCAGAGCCGACGCCGTATCCAAATATGTACACTCCCTGCTTCCATGCTTTCTCCCTAATGCATCTCCTGCCCCTCGTCGCGCATGCTGTTTAGCTCGGCGCCCTGGCCGCTCTGGCTTGGCGCACGCTTGCGTCCGGGGAGGAACCGTGAGAAACCGCCGTCGGTGGGCGTTGACGGGTGCGGGGGCTGGTTCTCTGCGCCGGACTGATCACCAAACCGGGAGAAGATGCCTCGCTTGCGCGGGGCGTCCTTGCGGGCTTCATCATGGAGGCCGACGTCCTCGAACGACTCCTCGACGGGCGGATGGTCGGGGACGGCTTTGCGGTCAAAGGCGCCGCGGGGCAGGCGGGGGAACCGCGAGTCGAGCGACTGGCGGCCGGGAGCGTCGGCATTGGGAATGGGCGACCGGGCGGATATGTCGAAAGAGCGGCGGTACGAGTCGAAGGACTCGCGGGAGATGGAAAAGTGTTCAATGTCGCCGACGCTCGGGCGGGTGTCGGTCGAGTTGCGGGCGGACGAGAGGTACTTCTTCGGCCACAGGGCTTTTTCTTCGGTCGGCGAGGGCTACTCAATTAGCGGGGGACGTCGCGGGCGGTTGGATTATGCTCACTGGAAGGTACACGCCGCTGTCATTGACAACTGGAGGGGTTAGCCAGAGTTGGGCAGTTGCATCGGAAAGATCACCCACCACTCATCTTGTAGTCGCCGGTGTCGCGGCTCTTGGAGCTGACCGTGCTCAGCGACGACACCTTGGAGCCGACCGTGTCGACCCGCTCGAAGCCCGGGTGCGACGGCGTGCGCTCGGCGTCCGCGTCGACGACGACCGCGGGGCCAGGCCGGCGTGTGAAGGGATTCCGGATTGGCATGTTGGGTGATGAGTGGTGTTGCGAGAAAGAAACTCGATGGCGGTCGCCGGTCGGTGTGTCGGGGTCGGGAGTGTCGGGTGATGCGGTGTCGGCAGGGGTGCGCTGACAATGAGGTCACGACAGCCGGGCGTTCTTGGCGGGGGCGAAGCAGGATCAGCCGGGAGGATATATCGCGGGGTTCGTTTTTCGTGCGCTTTCGAGGTATTGTTGTAGGATGAATTGATGAGGGGAGACGAAAACGGGAATCCCGCCTTTTGCAAGACAACCAGGCGTCCTGCGTCCGAGTCAAGCAGGCTCGAGGGCAGCCGCAGGGATGGGCCCGGGGCTTCACCGACGGGCTGCGCGGCAAAGTTGGCGGGCGATCGGGTTCCTGGGCACGTCCTGCTGCCGCCCTGCTGCCGCCCTGCTGCCGCCCTGATCGACCCTCCTCCTGCCCACCCTCGGGGCCAAGGGCGTGCCCAGATTCCGAGATCGAGTCGGCAAGGGTCGTGCGGGGGATGGGCGAGTCAGGTGGTACCCAGGCAGGGCAGGGCACCGCCAGTGACAACAGGGCAAAAGGCTGGCTGTGCTGTTCGTGCCTGACCCGTCGTGCTGCTTCTCCTCTGGTGCTTGTGGTGCTTATTGCCGTGGTGGTCCGCCCGGCCAAGCCTCGGGGAATCCAGCGAGCCTGCGACAATCAACACCTCTTCTCCGTCGACGGCACCGATCACCAAACCAACGCAGATCACGGCGTGTCCGTGGTGAGGTCGCGCTTGCCGTCATAGTGCTACCCTAGCAAGTCGGCGGTCCAGGGCGTGCAGCCCCCGGCACTCGGCCCCTGGCCTGCCGTGGTCGAGTCGGGATGGAGAAGCGGCATCGCTGGACTGGGAAGGTGGGCAGCACCGCGGTGGGTTGATGACGCCGGCTTGGCTGATGGGCAGAGGAAGCAGGATAGATGGAGGGGAGGGGACAGTGTACGTGTGTGGTGGAGGTTGCTGCACTGTCATGGCGGGGGAGGGGGAAGTTTGGAGTGGAAGTGATGAGTAAGCCGGCCACAGCAGGAAGTCCCGCAGCAACACAACCACTAGACGCCAAGATGACTTCACTTGATGCCTCTGTGACAAGATGAGAAAGTCCGATGGCTTTTCGATCGCTTGTCCCAGTCGATTTCGACACACATCGTGTGTCAGCTGGTCAAGTGCCCATTTTGTGTATTACCGATCTTCCCTGATGCTTGCTAATGTCCGTTCCCGTGCATCTGTTTCCCAGTGCTGTCATTCCAGTCGTATGCCCCGTGAAGTCGTTCTTCTCGTGAGTTCATGCCTGCGGACCCGCCTCGCCGTTCAGCCTGTCAGATGTGTCCCGTCAAGCGTCGGTTCCGTCATGCTTCTGTCCCGTCTAGCGTGTATCCCGTGAGTGTCTTTCCTGTCAATCGTGTATTCCGTTGAGCCCCCGTTCCGTCAAGCGTGTGCTCCGCTCGGTGTATGTCCCTCTAGTCGTTCATGCGCTCATCGTGTGTCGGTCATCCTGCCAAGTCACACTCAAAGAGTGATCTCCAGCGAGTTGTCCTCCTCACCGACGCTGACGGCGTAGCGGCTGGAGCGCAGGCTGAAGTACAGAGTACCAATGACCATCTGCTTGCAGGCGTTGGCGTAGCGGATGAGCTTGGCATACTCATCCTCGGTGAAGTTGGCACGGGCGTCCTCCAGATCCTGATCGAGCTGCTTGACGGTCTCGACAAGCTTCTCAACGATAGTGTCGATGGCATCCTGGACAGCGAGCCATCCACCAGTGTCCTGGTGAAGAGAAGCGACAGCGTTGATGACGCAGTTAGTCTTCTGCAAAGGGGTTAGATTTCTTTGCGTCAGTGTGGACAGGGAAACTCACCAGCTCCTTCTTGAGCGAGATTGGGTCATTAATCCTAGACAATGTCAGTTATGATTCAGACGAATACCAAGGCAACTCACAGGATGACGCCCATGTTCGTCGCCTTCCAGATCTTCTCGATAATCGTTTCGGGACCAAACCACTCGGAGGGAAGCGTCTCACCGGTGACGTACCTGTGTTGTTAGCAGTGCTTTCAATGGGAAGAGACAGGGGACCTACTCGGCAAGAGCACAAAGAGTGTGAACGGCAGATGTATCGAGGCGCATCTCGATATACTCGTCATAGCTGGGAACACGGCCCTCGATGCGCATGGCCTGCTCGGTCTCGCATGAATTGATATAATCCTCGATGCTGTCGAGGAATCGGACAGCGAAGCCTGCTACTGTTAGCATAATAACTTTGTGAGAATAGTGCAAAACTCACCGAATTGGGGGCGGAGACCCTCGGCCAGAGGCTCGATGACGGCGTCAACACAGTCGACCTCGACACCCTCCCAGTCGATCTCGTCCGCTCCCCAGAGGTTGTTGTGCCAGATCTTGGCAGTGTTGGCGCGGGCCCTGTTGGCGGACTCGATATCCATGGCCAGGTCACCCTCGCCAATGTCGACGCGGTCATCCCAAATGAACAGCCACAAGACGTGAAGCGTGAGGATCTTGAGCTTGTCAAGAGAGACGTACGGGAACCAGCTGTGCTGTGTGAGCAGGGGTCTGAAAGAAAGAAGGCTGAGGCTTACACAGCGATGAACCAGGTGAGGTCCTGCTTGAGGTAATCCTCACGAGCTTCGTCGTTGAGCTCCATCCTGCAAAGCGTCAGCCACGTCAGCGACCAGGGTCGGTGTGCTTACTCGAAGATCATCTCTTCGACATAGGGCCTGAGCTCATCGTAGTGCTGGTTGACGTGGTTGACGGGCCAGTCGCGGAAGATTGTGGTCAGGTCGGGGATCCGGATGACCTTGCCCTTGAGGTCGTTAATCATGATCTCCGCGGCGGTGAGGGTAGGGGCGACGGTGTCGCCGTTGGTAGCGGGGATCTCGTTGGTGGTAGCCATCTTGATAGCTGAAGAGAACAAAGAGGGAGAGGTGTGAGTGCAAAGGGAGAGAGATGTGGTTGCACAGGGTGAGGTCTCTGGTGAGGTGTGAGAGAGGTGGTTAGTGGAAGAGCTTGCAAAGTTGAAAGGATCGTTTTCGGGCTCGCTTAAAAAGGGCTGTCCTGGCCGCTGGGCAGCAGCAGATATTCACTTGAAAGGCTATTTTTGATTCACGGCTGCCGAATGCGCCAGGGCAGGTAATCGCCTTATTCACTCCGCCGCCCAGCGCTCCTCCTGCCGGGGTGCATCTACCCCTGAATCACCAACGGCCGTCTTTGTACCCGAAGCGGCCATTTGTTTGCCACCCCGCCCATTGCGCGAGCCACCCTGGATAAGACACTGCTCGCACTATTCACGCGAGGCTCAATTGAAACAGGTGGCGCGTCATACAGGCTGGATGTGAACGTGTGGTGAATGGGAAGGAGGCCGTGCGAAGAGGAAGGCGCACGGATAGCAATAGGGGTGCGTGTCGACGGACGCTGGACGCGATGGCACGTGACGCGAGGGATGTCTAGGTGGGAGGTGGTCGACGATGTTTACGGTGTGTCTTACGATGAATTTGTTTTCTCGGAGGAGCGGCCTGCGTAAATGCTTACCCGAGATGACTAGGGGGGATGTTTTCTGGAGGAAGTTTGTGATGCTGCGAGAAGAATGGGCACACAGGTCTTCTGATTGTGCCGCGCTGGAAACCCCGGGCACGTCTGTCACGGTCTGTGATCTCAGGAGTGGGTTGTAGCTGCCGGTTGCTGGTCATCAAGGAGCATGTTTCAGATCAGAAAGGAGGCCTTGGTTTCTCGAACAAACTTTGCGGCTATAAAGGCATCTTCTTCTTGTCAACTCTGGAGTCGGGGAGCACCTTCGCAACATGTCGCTCTGCTTCGTCGTCGACTCAGAGGACTTCTTCCACATCCCGCAGAGCACCGAGGTGCTGGCGGACTAAGGCCTTGCTGTTTAGTGCAACTCTCCTGACGGAGTCGGATCTCATTGTTGCAAGATCTTGTTCAGGCAATTACCAAGAGTCGAGACCGAGATATTAGAGAAATCGTTGCATGGATTCGTAAGTATCAAGAAGAAGAAAGGGCAAGTAACTGACTAGCCGCTTCCCATAGAAGCCGCGGCTAGTTTGCTCTACTCGCTGTTGTAGACTCTGGGACGAATCGTCCGGCGAGTCTGCTTGATGTTGACGAATGGATATCAACCTTTCTTGGCCTTTTTCTTCCTGAAGCTCTGTCTGGAGTCACCTTCTCCTCAACAGTTGTCTGTTCGCCCTCAGAACCCCGAAGGTGTTGCCAGCTGCCTCGAACCCTTGCTTACTGCAAGAACTCGCCTCCATGACCAACCGGCAGCACCCTTGTTCTCCTCCCTATAAGCACTTAAGCAGCCGCCTGGGTGGCAGTCGCATTGCTGGCGCTGATAGTGATGGCCTCAACAGTGCCGGCATCAACAGCGCTGGGGTCTACCTCTCCGCCCTCACGAGCCATCGCGATCGAGTCGAATCCGTCAATGGCAATCGTGATGGTGGCCTTGAGCTTGCCAGCCTCGCCCTCGATCTCGCTCGTGCGGCCCTGAACCTTGTCGATGAGGCCGAAAGCAATGGTCTGCTCATGTCAGCGTTGCCTCTTCCATTTGAACCAGATGAGTTCCTTACGTCAACAACCTCCTCAACCTTGCGGAGGACAGCGGCAACAGGAGGTCCAACGACCGGGAAGCGCGTCAGGAAGCCGGCCTTGCCGATGATGATGTTGAGCAGATCCTGATGGACGCGGACGAAGACGCGGAAAGCCTCGAAGATGGCATCGGAAGGCGGGCCAGCGGGTACGGGGGCCATGTTCCTCATCTGGCCGATTGCCGTAGTGGCTGTGGTGACGATGTCGAAGAAGCCGAGAATGAGTTTCTACGAGGTCAGCTGGATAGATCGAGACGTCCTGTGGGAGAGACGAACAGGCAGAGGCCCCTGGCCAATGACGATGAGGGGAGCATTGACGATTGAGATCTCGCGGGCGGGCTGGATCAGGGCCTGGGACTTCATCCGGAGAGAATCGATGTTGGCGACGACCTGAGTGGGCGTGAGCTGGCCGAGGACCGAGTCGCTGCAGAGAGCGAGGGCCGTGATGGCCGCGGTCTTGAAAGCGGAGAACCTCATGGTGAGAGAAGTGAAGGGCCTAGGGGGTTGGCTGAGCTGTAGAGAGAGAGACTAAGGTGGAAATGATGGCGATGGTGAGAGTGAGATGATTGAGATGGAGGCTTGATACTCGACTCCTTCTTATAGAGAGAGCTCTGCTGACCAGAAGTTGTAATCGAGATCGTCATGAGGTCGGAATGCTTGCTCGGGCCGTCCCAGCGGCTTGCAGTCGCTCCCGAGAGGGGCATGATTGGAGTAAGGCCGTGGAATGCTCCCGCCGTTAATGTCTCGAGTCGTCAACAAAGCTCAAGCCCCTCAAGATGTGGGGGTAAGCCTGAGGGATGAAGCTGGGAATGGCTGCATTCTTCTTTTGCCTGCATGCTTGTTCCTGAACGGCTTCCCCTGATCTTCAGGAGGCCCCAAGATGGAAGCCGATACATGTCTGAGACATACGCCGATGACGGCATCTGTGGAACATTCGAGTGACGCGTTGAAGATCCAAGACCCTGGGGCATGGAAAGGGTGTGTCTCGCCGAGACATTTCGCGGCCCGAGAAGACATGCTTCGATCGACCTCTCATCGCAAGTCGACCAAGACTTGATCTCCATCTTCCCCTCTGATGTTCAGTTCTCCCCTGAAACTGTACGCTTGAAGGACATCTCATTGGAATGGCATCAGCCAACGTTGAAAATGCTCTGTAAACCCAAGTCTCGGAAGCTCTTTGCACCGACCACCCAACCCCCACGCTGCTCCAAGTTGGCTTTGCCGACCACAAACACCTCCCTACCAACCTGCAGCTCAACCTCCTCCCCTTTGTGACATGCATACATCCCCCACCCGGAGCCCGCTCCGGCCCCGACCTGCCCTCCCCTCCACCCATCGGAAGCTCCCGCTAAGATCCCGCTGCAGGTGCGTGCCCAACCCGCATCAACCCCTGACGACCCCTCCCTCCTACGTGCTGTATGACCCCTCCGTCCACCCTCCATCAACCGCCCAGATGGCCATTGTCACGTATCTGCTCTCGTCACCCAGGAGGAAGGCCATGGAGGCTGCGATCTCCCAGGGCTCAGCGAGGCGGCCTCGAAGTAAGGTCGGGATGTTGTCGGCGTTGAGGGTGGATTGGCCCATGGGGCTCTCAAAGGGCTTGGCCATCATCTAGGTGTCGATGCAGCCGCTGCAAAAGTCAGCGAGGTTGATGTCTTGGGGGAGAGGACTCACGGGCAGAGAGCGTTGACGCGAACGCCCCGTGGAGCGCCTTCGAAGGCAGCGACTTTCGTGAGGCCGATGAGAGCGTGATTTGCGGCAACGTAGGCTGCCACGCCGGGAGAAGCGTACTGCAAAGTTAGCGATGAATAAAACGACCTCCAGACGACTTACCTTGCTCGTAATGCTCCCGCAGTTGACGATACTCCCCCCATCCTTGACATGCTTCATCTCCTCCTTCAAGCAGTTGAAAAGCCCCGACACGTTCGCCGTGATCAACTCGTTGAAATACCCCGCGTCAAGATCCGTAATCGGGTAAATCACCCTCTGCTCCCTCGCAGCGACATTGGCGCACCCGTCCAACTTGTTATGCAGCGCGACCGTCTCCTCGATCCACGCCTTCACAGTCGCCGGATCAGCAATGTCGACGACGCGGAACATGAATCGGGACACGGCATCAGGGAGATCCCGCTCGATGCCGGCCATGGCGTCAGCGAGGTTCTTTTCCGACGTCGCGCATCCTGACACGGTGGCTGTCAGAGGCCCCCGCACTTCCAGGGCTGTAGAATGCGGGGAGCAGAGCTAATGGCAGCGCCTGCGCCCATATAGTAGGGGCCTGGCCCCCCTCCAACTGCTGGAGGGGGTCAGAGATCAGTTTGTACGAGACCTCTACCATACCTCCAACCGCGGAATACACCTCTTGAGCCTCCATCACTCTGCTGGAAGACCGCACCCTGACATACTGATCTCTGACCCCCTCCAGCAGTTGGAGGGGGGGCCAGGCCCCTACTATATGGGCGCAGGCGCTGCCATTAGCTCTGCTCCCCGCATTCTACAGCCCTGGAAGTGCGGGGGCCTCTTCCACCTCAGGGAGGGCCAACAGCTGGAAGACGTGCGCAGGGAGCGGGAAATTGTCCCTGAAGGCGAAGAACCGATGTATCAAGTTGACAAGATTTTGCAGCACCGCGGGCCCAAGCACAAACGCCAGTACTTGATCCGCTGGCAAGATTGCGAGCCTGAAGAAGATTCCTGGGAGCCAGCAGTTAACCTCACTGAAGATCTAGTTCAGCCGTACGAAGCAGCAGTTAGTGAGTCACGGGAGAAGAAGAGCAGCCAGAACCAGGAGTCAATTCAGGGCCGAAGCCCGCAGGGAGGAGAGATGGCCGAAGGCCGGGAACCGCGCAACCGCGCAAACCGAAAACAAACCCAGCAGAAGGGCCGCAGCCCGCGGACGCCGCCGCAACACAAACGAAAACGACAATCTTAGGGCCGTAGCCCGCCCCCGCAGGGGACTTGGTGCTGCCTACTGGCAGTATTTGGCCTGGGACAAGGGTCAGCGGTTGCACACCCACAAAGCAGCAGTTGACGAACGGCGATGGCCTCGACCGCCGCGGCAATGCGCTCCTGGGCGTCCGCGAGACGCACCAGGGCAGCATCGCCGGGCGGCGAGATGCCAGACGGCACAGCAGCCGCAACAGCGGCACCGGTATCAAGTGCGGCCTGACCCGCGGTCATGGCCGCCACCGCGACCGAACGATCCTCCTCTTCGACGGCCGGAGCGGCCTCAACTACGGCCGGAGCCGTTTCAACAGCGGCAGCCGCCGCAATCTCCCCCTCAGACTCGGAGGACTCCTTCTTCTAAACTGCGGTCAGACCCAGCAGGAACAGCACTAGGAGACAACTTACGGCGACCCGTAAGCCGCGGGCCAGACGCAGGGCGCGCGTCGCCCGCCTTCCGGCCACCTTGAAGATCTGGCGCAGCTATAACTAGGGTCAACACCAGCACTTGTGAGACGGCCCGACTGCTACCTACGGCGGGGAACTCGGGCAAGCCCAGGGCCTCAGCTTCGGCCATGCCCCGAAGGGCGGAGACAAGGGCTTTGCCCCGAGCAGGGGCCTGGTGGGAGTTGGGAATCTAACTGCGGTCAGCACATGGGACTAACAGAACTGAAACACCATATCGTACAGCCGAGCACTTGTGGCCAACCTCGGCGCAAGCACAGCACGCCCTCATGGAATCTAGACCAGATCAGCACTTGTTACGCCGGATGCCGCAGTTGACGAACTTTGCTGCGAGTAGCAGCCCGCCACCTGGCCCCCTACAATGCGGCGAATGCAGGAGGCGCAGGGGAGGTCACGCTCCTCGCCCTGAACGATGCCGCGGCCCTTGGCCTGACGATCCAGCAGTTAGTCAACTATACAAAGGCCGGGACTGGGAGTACACCTACGGCGCTGCCGGGCTCAGCAGGGGGGCTCTCGGGAGCAGGAGAGGGGGGCTACCAGCAGTCAGACAACAGACAACCCAACGGACCCAGCACACGTACGGCGACCACAACCGAGGGCGCGTCGGAGAGAGGAGACTTCAGCAGTCAGTATTGTACAACCGCACTTGCGGGGAGCGCGCATACAGAGGCCGGAGCCGGAGACGAGACAGCCGGAGTGCCCGGCTGGGCGACAGGAGCAGGCTTTTCAGCAGTCAGCAACGAGAACCGCGCAACAGGGAGTCGGGCAGCACTTACAGAACCCTCAACAGAGGGGGCGGGGGAGGTAGGCTGCGAACTATCAGACTTTGTACGACCGCGGAACGGCAGGGCGACTGCGCATACCGAGGGCGAGCGGCCGAGGGCTTCAATCTCGGCCTCGTAGGCCTCGAGGTCGCGCTTGCGAGGGGTCAGCACTTGCGCCGCAAAGAATGGAGAGACAACCGCGCGTACGAAGTTGGGCATTGTGGACTACGGACGGGTCAGCTAGGGAACTGCGGGAACTGTAGAAGCGCAAAACAACGTACGGATCGAAGTTGGGAACTACTGCAAACGGACGAGCCAAAAGTCAGCAAAACACCAAAACCAGCGCGCGCAACGCAAAAAGCCAGCACATACGTGGCAACAGAGAACTGGAAACGGCGGAGAAAACAGCAGTCAGCAAAAGGATCGAACAGCGCGCGCGCGCGCAGGCGTGGGCGCGCAGACGGGGTGAAATACGCACTTCGTGGTGGCCAGGGAATTGGGAAAAGAAGACGCGCGAGGGGCCCGGGACCAAATTACAGATATATCGGCGGCGCGCGGCGCGATCCAGCTCCACCACTCGGTGTGGGGCCGCGCAGTGGGGCCGCGCCTCGGGCACCCAAGTGAGGGCATTCAGCACTTGGGATATCACCAGATTGACTACGACTGCGGGATTACAGGAGTTTCAGGGCCTTGTAGCGGCTCGCGAGGACGCGAGCCCTAAGGGGAAGGGCTATGTCAGAGGCCCCCGCACTTCCAGGGCTGTAGAATGCGGGGAGCAGAGCTAATGGCAGCGCCTGCGCCCATATAGTAGGGGCCTGGCCCCCCCTCCAACTGCTGGAGGGGGTCAGAGATCAGTTTGTACGAGACCTCTACCATACCTCCAACCGCGGAATACACCTCTTGAGCCTCCATCACTCTGCTGGAAGACCGCACCCTGACAGTGGCGCCGCGCTCGAGGAGGTAACGCACAAGGGCGAGGCCGGTGCCACGGCTCGCGCCCGTCACGGTGATGACCCTGTCTTTGAAGGGGAACTGGGAGGCCATGGCGGGGGAAGTGGAAGCAGAGAAAGGGGGTGTTTGATCGACGGACAAACAAACAATGGGTTGTCGGGGCGCCGAGATGATATGTGTGCTTTCTTCGGCGCCTAGATCCCGTCACCCATTGTTCTCCTCGGTTCCGGCGCGGCGGCGCATTGTCGATGCAGAGTCGGGGGTCGACCCCTGTCGTGTTCTTGGCGGTTGGTGCAGTCCGTCATGAGGCAGCAGGGGAGGCAGCGGGTATGAGGCCATTTCTTCAGCCGGGGTGCCGTTGACGATTTGCTCCGTCGCCGGCCCGGGCCTTGCCATTGTCTTTTGTGTAACAATGAGATCTGTCATCGGAGTAATCTCAGCCATGAAAGCTTCAGTCAACATCTTCTGCATCCTTTGCAATGTCTCTCCTGCAGCCAAGCCAGCCCCTGGCCGCCAGAGACGTGGCCTATCTCGTTGAGCCCCCGCCGGGCGAGGTGAGGACCTTTGGCTCCGACAGGCCGACGCTGGCCCCGGGGCTCATCGCTTTTGGCTGCGCGAGCACTGTTGTGGCAGCTGTGGCCGTCTTCCTGCGTTTGTACACTCGGACGTACGTTGTCCGAAACGCCGTGAGCGGTGATGATTGTGAGTTTACCAGCCTTGCAGACAGCAAGATGCTAACCTTCAGATCTCGCCGTGGCATCCCTCTGCTTCTCGATCACCCTCCTAGGGTTCCTCATCAGGAGTGAGTCCACAAGTCGTTCATATTTACTTCTCTAACCTCCCCAGTGACAACCCTCGGCATGGGCAACCACATGTTGGATGTTCCCCCCGCCGACTACTCCCCCTACTTCCTCCTGGTATGTCTCCCATATCCCCCTCCAACACCTCTAACCTCTGCCAGTTCACAATCTGCGCAACAATCTGCTACACCCTGAGCATCAGCTTCTCCAAACTCTCCATCCTCGCCCTCTACCTCCGCCTCTCCCCCGCCCGCTGGTTCCGCACCCTCGTCTGTGGCCTCATTGGGATCGTCAGCGCCTACTCAGTCGCCTACCTCCTCATCAGCATCTTCGGCTGCACTCCTGTTGCCGCTAGCTGGGATCTCTCGATCCCGTCGCCTAAGTGTGTCGACACCTTGACGTCCTACATGGTGCTCAGCATCGCCAACATTGTCATGGACTGCTGCACTCTTGCCCTGCCAATGCCCGTCGTGTTGCCCCTGCAGATGGCGCGAAGGCAGAAGGCATCCCTGATCCTACTCTTCGCCACGGGAGGACTGTAAGTGCACTGCCCTGTTGTTTTGACGTTGCTGACGGACCAGGGTCTGCGCCATTGCGATCCGCCGCACCATCATCCTGCCGCCGCTAATGTCCAGTGCGAACTACACGAGGGACGCCGTCGAGCAGTTCTACTGGTGCTTCGCCGAGGTCAACGTCGGCATCGTGTGTGCCGCTGCGCCGGCCCTCAAGCCCTTCTTCATGCGCCATCTGCCGGCGTTGCTGAAGTCGGGCAGGGGAGATGGCACGACGGAGGGAACACCGGGAGGATCTGGTCGACGGAGACAGTCGCAGTCGTATGAGCTCAGGGGCCGGCCGGAGAGTGCGAGCGACGAGGCGAAGCTGTGGCGGGGCAAGATAGACCAGGATGCGAGCAGTGTCGACTCGTCGAGACACACGGTGGTGGTGACGACAGGGGAGGGAAGGGGTGAGGGTGAGGGCATCAATGTGGTCAAGGAGACGACGGTCAACTACAATGGGCGGTAGATCAGCACTGCCAAGTCCCCTTCTCCAAGTCGTACTCGCCCACGCAGGCTCTGGCACCCCTCGTGAGCTCTTTGCTGCGACAGAAGATGGCCACCATTCGCACTGGCTCCCCTTCGATGGTGACTTCAACGTTATGCAGCCGCCGACTTGCCGTGACATCATCCCCTCCCTCAAGCTCCATGATCTTTCTGGCGATACGTGCCGTCATGGCTGCATCCCAGACGCCTTCGCGGTGAAAGGTCGACTCGAGGAAGGAGACAGCCTGCTGGCGGAGACAGGGCTCACGACACTTGAGAGCCGTGTAGTACAAGGGGATGACGCAGCCCATGTCAATGATGGACCGAGCCATGTCGAAAGCAGCGGGGGTGGCTGGAGAGGGAGGGGAACGGCGTGGGCTCACAGATCCAACGGCCAGCATGTTCGAGATGAGACGGGAAAAGGAGGAAGTGTGCTGGTCGAAGATCATCTCATCGTGGGGAGAAAGGCAGACAGCGGCCATGATGGAGGCCAAGGCGTGGTAAGCGGTGAGGATGCCGTCTGCTCTCTTGGTTTCGGCGTCGGCGTGATCGAAGAGGTCAGGGTGGGAGACGTCGTAGGCGATTTGCCAGTCCATGACGTTCTGCTGGAGAAGTGCGTGCTCGGCGTCATCTCCAGACCCTGAGCTCATCCTCATGCTCCAAAGTAACAAGTGCTCCAAGCCCACCCAGGCCTCCTTGATAGACCGGAACCTCGTCGGCATGCTCATTCCACGACAGGATGTGTCTCCCAGGAAGACTCCCCGATGGAGAAACCTCATCAGACTCATCTGTAGGTCAATCCTCGAAAACGTCTCCTCAATCCAGTCGTCAACATACTCCCTTTGTTCCCCTCGTCCCCACGCCAACAACTTCCTCCCACTCTCCAGATGCGTAAAAGCCGTGGCGAAATGTCCTCTCAGCAGATCCAACGACGTAAAAACCACACACGCAATAAGCGCAACCCTTCTTGCCAGCCGCCCCCCCGCCTCAAAATGCGGCTGCAAACACCGTATCGCCTGGCCATAGTGCTGCAGTGCCGCCGTGCCCCCGTCACCTCCTGCGATACCCTGACGATGCACGCAGCTCAAAGCCAACACGGCATGCAGGACAGCAGGCTCCGCAGCACTCGATTGCGTCAGAAGAGACGCCCAAAAGTCCGAATAGAACGAGCCCTGGAGCTTGACGGCCGTCCGGCGGCAGAACCACTCCATGGCCTGCTGGTCGGCTACGGAGGCGAGGCGGATGGGGGAGCAAGGCAGAGAGGAGAGATGACCCCCGCCGCGAATGCCATATCCGTCGCATTTGCGGCCCGTGGTGGCACAGCGGCGGCAGGCGGGGAAGGTCTCGTCGCACTTGACCTTGCGGATGCTGCGGGCGGGTGTCAGGGCGGATATTCGGAGAGTTTGTGGTTGGACATACCGGCACGTGCGGCACCCGGATCTTGTGCGTCTCTTGGGCGCAGTCATGGCGGGTAGGCGGACGAGAGGCGTGGTGATGAAGGAGAATGAAGGAGAGGTGAAGTGAGGTCTGATGATGGCGATGATGGTGATTACCCCTTTCCAGGGATAGGATTGGCTGGATCGGCTATTGCGGGCGATGATTGGTTGATGTTTGGAGATGTGGGTCATCGGTGGTCCTGGATCCGGTTGACCGACATGACCGGACCTGTCGGCTTATGTCCGCCGCGATGTGCAGCCAAGTCACCGGCGAGGAGAAGTTGAGGTGTTTTGAGTGGTCAGGTCGGTTATCAGATTCCAGGATTGGTGCATGTCGAGGATGAGGAGGATTTCAAGGGTTGCAATGCATGCTGGTGATGATGGTGATGTTTGAGGATGTCTTCAGGGCTGCCTTCAGGGGTTTTGCAGCGGAAAAGTGTCTATAAAGACGAGTAAATTCCTTTCTCAAAGCAGTTCTCAGCATCATCTCATTATTAATATCAGACTTCCACCTCAGCACAGCTTCCCTCATCATGTCCACTTCCGTCCCCCAGCGAGCCCTCGGGCGAAACGGCCCTCTCGTGCCCGCCCTTGGCTTCGGCCTCATCTCCCTCTCCTATCCGACCTACGGCTCCCTCCCTCCCGATGAAGAACGCTTCGCCGTTCTCGACCGCGCCTTTGAACTCGGTGCAACCTTCTGGGACTCCGCCGAGTAGGTTCACCCTCCTCTGACAGAACATCCCCTGACTGTGACCAGCATCTACGGCGACGGCGAGGCCTTCCTCGGCCAGTGGTTCAAGAAGACCGGCCAGCGTGACCGCATCTTTCTGGCCACCAAGTTCGGCTACCTCAAGCGGGCCGGCAGCATCCATGAAATTGACAGCTCGGCCAAGTACTGTAAGGAGGCTTGTGAAGCTAGCCTTCGCGCCCTGGGCACCGACTACATCGATCTTTGTGAGTGAAGTGACCTTTTGTTTGATCGCAACTGACAGCCAGACTACCCCCACAACGTCAACACCGAAACGCCCATCGAGGAGACCATGGGTGCTCTGGTCGAGCTTCAAGTGTGGGCATCCCCATTTCGAAAGAAGTGCCCTGCTAATATGTGCAGCGACGGTAAAATCAAGCACATCGGTCTCTCCATGATCTCCGGGGCTACCCTCCGCCGCGCTGTGGCTGTCGCCCCCGTTGCGGCCGTACAGGTCGGCTACTCCCTCTTCACACGGGACATCGAAGGCACTGCTGGAACAGACATCCTCGCCGTCGCCCGAGAACTAGGCGTAGCCATCATTGCCGCCACTCCTTTGGACCGCGGACTCATCACCCCGACTTTTGTCGAAGGCATCCCGAGCGACAAAGGCGACATACGCGGGGCTGTCTTTCCGCGTTTCTCCGAAGCCAACGCCGAAGCCAACAAAGCCACTGTCGCGAAGATTGCCGCCGCTGCTGAAGCGCGCGGATGCAGCGTGCCGCAGCTCTGTCTGGCTTGGCTGCTCAAACAGGGCGACGACGTGATTCCCATCCCAGGCACCAAGCGCATCGCCTACCTCGAGGATAACTGGGGTGCTCTCAAGGTCGAACTGTCTGACGACGAGGAGAAGGAGATCAGGGCCATGGCAGATGGCGTCGCAGGTGGCCACACACCCGAATTCTACATGTCGATGCTCTTCCGCGACACCAAGGCAGCTTAGACAAGGTCGGAATCTTCTTCCAAGGTAGTGAATGTGCAAGTTTTTTCAGCTCGGAATTATATCCCCTCGTCGTCTTAGCATTGCCGCCCAGCGAACTCTCAACTGGATACACGCCAGCCGGCCCCCAAGCGTCTAGCGCCGGCCGCCAACCGCGTCGGGCCACCCTTAAACAGTGGTGATCGACGGCGCTGGTGGTCGTGGAGAAAAGGGGTCGGCCCCAAGTATCGCCGACGCTTCGCCTTAGCCCCGCGAACGGACGAGGACCGGCGCGCGGCTAGCAGGGGGTCCGAGGGCAAGGCAGAAGGACGAAGGATGCAGTGAGGCGGCCACTGCTGGCCTTGATGGTGTCCTGACCTGGTCCAGTGGTGTCCTGCCAAGCTGATGACCATCAGCTCAAGTGTGACCAAGTCATGACAAACTTTCGCTGCTTCTTCCCCTGACACAGTCACAGTATCCCCTTTCCCCCTTTATCACATCCCCTGACAACTGCCGATACATGGCGTCGGGCGAAACGCACCCACGGCCACATCCCTCAGAGTCAGACCTTCCCCGGATCGACAGCCTCAAGCCCAGACCCGTCCCAGCACGCTGGATATGTTTGCTCCCGTGTTTGCTCCCGCCGGGCCACTGCCTGCCCGCCCTCGTGCCGCTTCCGCCTCCGTGACACCCCCGGCGAACTTCGCTCCGTTACAGCCCATCCCAAAAGGTTAACTCTCTGCCGGCGCCGCTATACGAAGTCATCCGAAGGGGTTCATCGGCCTATTCACAGCGCTGAAGACTTCAGGCGGGGAACGTGCCAGCGCCCTTCCAACTCCCGCCAAACCACTCAAGCGTCGCGGAGCCTGGCGCACGACTCGCCCCAAGAGCACAACCCTGCCAGACTTCCCCCACTAGCTGAGAACTCTCCCCCCTTCACCCCTGACATGACAAACTGCCGTGCGACGCCGGGTGCTGTAGCGGCTCATCCGTCGCGGCGGGTCCCCACGTTGTCGCCAGGATGCCGCTCCCACGCCCCCATACATATGGTCGCCATTCTGCTGTGCAGACGCTCCTTCGCGCGTCTTGCTTCCCTCTTCCCTTCGTCTCATCCTGAGCCATGGGCCGCAAGGCGATTCTTGGATGCGCTCTGCTGGTCTCCCTGGCCGCTGCGCAGCCGAATCTCTTCCAATATTTCAACCAAATACCCAAGTGTGGTGTGAGTCTCGACCCCGTTGCTTCGCGCAACCAAGCTGATGATATAGACGGAATGTATCTTTGAAGAGGTGCCCAAATCGGTCTGCGGCAATTTCAACAATGCGACATGCATCTGCACGGACCGGGCGTTCTACAATGCCGCCCAGACATGCGTGCTCAACCGCTGCGAGAGCCCTCTCGACGCAATACGTATGGCTTCTGATGTCTTGCTTCCTGTTGCCTGCTGACGTCCCAGAAACCGCAAGGATAGAAGCCCTCACCTGCGAACGACCCATCCGAGACCGTCGCGCCGACCTCAACCCACCTCTTGTCCTCCTCATCATCGGCTTCGTCGCCGTCTGGACCCGTCTCTATGCCCGATGGACAATGTTTGGCAACTTTGAGAGCGACGACTGGATGATGCTCGTGTGCGCCATTATCTACACACCCTTTGCCGTTATTGGGCAGTATGGTAGGTCTGATTTCCTCGACCATTGCATCCCCTCTGACAGTTCAGGTGGCCGCCTCGCATTCGGCCGCGACGTATGGACCGTCGACATCGCAGATATCACCACGGGCCTACGTGTCTTCTACGTCGCCCAGCCTTTCTACCTCGTCTGCCTCGGCCTCACAAAGATATCCCTCCTCTGCTTTCTCCTCCGCATCTTCCCCAACCAGAAGTTCCGCTGGGTCACCCATGCAGTCATACTCGTCACCGCCCTCTCAACAACCGTCTACGTTTTTCTCGGCATCTTCCAGTGCATACCCGTGTCCTTCAACTGGGAGGGCTGGAAGGGTGGCTTCGGCCCAAATCGCTGCGTCAACCAAAACGCCCTCGTCTTGTCGGCCGCCGGCTTCAGCATCGCCCTGGACGTCATCATCCTGGTCCTGCCGATCCCCCTCCTCATCGGCCTACACATGTCATGGCGCTCCAAGGCTAGCATCCTCGTCATGTTCAGTCTCGGCATCTTCATCGTCATCACCGCCTGCCTTCGCCTGAGCTACATCATCATGTACTCGCGCTCCTTCAACCCAACCTACGACAACACCGACGTGCTCATCTGGTCAGGAATCGAAGTCGCCGTGAGCATGATCGTCACCAGTCTTCCGGCTATTCGAATGTTGCTCAAACAATCAATTCCTCACGGCTGGTCTGTCTTCCTCTCGCGTACGGGTCTGTCAGGACGTCGCTCGGCCAAGAAGAGCACCGGTACCGCTACCACCGGGAACGGAACCCAGGGCACGAGAAAGTACGGCACATCCGACAATGTCACCCTTGATCGCGATCCGACACCTCAGCCGCCTCGCCCGACTACCCCCGAGCCTTTGCACATCGCTCTCGTCTCCAAGTTCAACAAGTACCGCTCCCCGACGCGGCAGCGCACCGACGCAGAACAGGGCGTCGAGCTGGGCGATCGCGTGCATGGGAATGTGTACACCGAGATTGTAGCCGATGACAGCCCTCAAAGGGACCCTTTTGCCGATAGCCTGCTGCGACAGAGCTCGACCGAGTCGGGCATCCACGTGCATACGACGACAAGGATTGCATCGGAGGGGGGTCATCGTGGGAGGGGGAGACAACAGCATGGGAGGTACAGGGCAGCATGAGCGAGGAAAGCATCTGATTCACAGCATAGCAATGCATGATACCAGGATTATGGAGTCGAGGTACGGATCTTCAGTGTCACGCACCCAGCACATCGCAATGCGCATTTCGTGAAGCCATTGTCACCAGAACAACATGAATGTACTAGTCTCACTTGAACAAAGTCGCATCCCCCAGCCCCTGGAGTGTTGGTTCGATAAACAGGCCCTTCAAATCGCGCGAAACCGCCCTCAGCCCCTTCTGGCCCCATGCCTATATGCCCATCGTCCATTCCATCCACAGGTCGGTGATCTCGGGCGTGGGCACCCACAAGGGCCTCCTGCGAAACATGGTCTTCCGGTTCAAAGATTTGCTGCGAGACATACTCTCGAAGACGGTCCTGTCTTCAATGACCCCTTCGACTCGTACCACGCGCTCTTTTGTTTCAGAGCCGCATCCGCTTCAGCGGCCTTCTTGTTCTCCTCGATCCAGGCGGGAGACTTGTAACCGCGTTGGCTGATGTCATAGGTCATCGAGCGGTCCATCATGCCCACGCCCAGTGCATCGCCGCTGACCTTGTACATCGACAGAGCCCCGAAACGCAGGGCGGGCATTCGAAGTACTGCTCGCGCAAAGGCCGCCTGGAGTGGGTTGAATGTGACCGGGTTGATGGTGTTTCGATACTGAAAATCGACCGTGGGGTGGAAGATGTTACCGCGACTGGTTTCCTGCTCCTCATCGCTGAAAGGCTCGGAGCCAGATGGACCGGTATATGTCTCTGGATTGCCCTTGGTGTACCACATGCCGCTTGGGGCCATCGGGGGAAATGACACCTGAAAATCTTCAAGAAGCGGCCACGGAGTCGAGTCGGGTTCCTTGTCTGTCAACCTGCAGTCTTGGAAGAGGGCCAGAGAAACATAGACCCTGTCGAGGTGCAGCTCGCGCAAAGGAACCGCCAGGGAGAGAAAACGGATGGCGTCGCAGAGCTCGTCAACGCCGTCTTCGTCTCGTAGGTCTGAGCACTCGAATTGATTGTTGCGGGGTTCGTCGACGCCCATGCTGATTTTGAGGCGTCTGAGATGCGGAAGGCCTGTTTTGGCGTCGTGCAGAACTCTGATGAGCGCCTTCCGAACGCGGAAAAGGTATAGATGAGCTTGAGTATGATGGGCTGTTGGGAATAAGTCGAGATCCAGGGTCTGCAGGTTGGAAAAGAGAGCAGGCAGTCGGCAGGTGGTAAGATAAGTCGTCATCCATCCCACCCATAAGCCGGTGATGCATCTCGCGGCCCCAGATCTCTTCCAGGCGAGGGGAAAATCTTGCTTGAATAGAGAAAAATCCTGAAAATGCTCGTCATTTCTTCCTAGGTCGGTCGAGATGTCGAGGGTTAGGCCAGGATGGGCCGGACCAAGCGATGGACTGGGGGTTTTCCAGCCGTCCATGGTCTCAAGCAGAGCAGATAAGGCGCCCATCAGGGCGTTATGTTGATCCTTGCAGAACTTATGGGAGAGCTCGCTGCATGGGCACTGGTATACGGCCAGAAGCTCGAGGCGCTGAAGAGTTGCTTGCCGCCTTGGCTGAGAGTAGATAGCGCCGAACTGGGAAACCTCGTCGATTGTGTCGCGGAGCCTGATATGGCGGAAAAGCTTCCTCTCAATGATGTGCTGCCAGGTCCGTGAAACGACGGCCAAGGTCGAGTACATCTGGTTGGTGCGCAAGCCATAGCGGCACTTGTATGCTGATTCGTAGTACTTGTAACCCAGATGATCAAAGATCATGCAGATGATCTCGGGGCTGAGCCTGTCCATTGTCGGATGGTGGTTGAGATGGCATTGGGGTGTGGTGTGGTGTGGAGGATGGGCACGTGAATGAGGAGTGTGGGGGAGAGGGGAGAAAATTAAGGTGGTCGGAGGAAGGTAGGTGCCTACCTTTGGGAGGAAGGTACCTTAGGCATCATGGATGATTGTGTGGCTCACATCCTTCCTTGCACGGATAATGTCACCACACAGAAATCGAGGTCACATGACACCTCAGGGTTCAGAGTGAGCCGTCTTTTCCTGTGCCTTCCCTTACTTCACCTTCAGCGACGGCCTTCCACCGATACTCCCTCTCGATGCCCACACGTGCTTGAGCCGTGTCGCACACCCTCTCATTGCCACACTCGCACGTGGCGCCCTCCCTCAGCCAGCGGTACGTGATGCTCCATCTCGGCTCGCGCAGTCTCTTCGTCCCATCAGCCAGCATGTCGGTCCTCCGCGCCTTGATGCCATGTGTCCAGTGCAACCTCGCGTCGCCCTTCATCTGCATCATGCTTCGTGGTGGGAGGTCGACGTCAACCTTTGGACCCGATCCCTCGCGGAACACCATGAAGACAGGCGCGCCCAGCGAGAGCGCGTACAGTTGGTCAAATGCACTGTGGGTGTCGACATGGGGTGGAATTCCCGAGCCCGGTGGATAGTACTGGAGGCATACTTGGTCTGGAGGGCGGCCCTCGCCGGTGGGAAGGAGGGGGACGAGCCAGTCGGGGAAGGGTTTGTAGGGAGTTTCTTCGTCAATGCCAAAGGTCTTGTAGCTGAATGTGTAACCCCAGTGGAGAGAGCGGCGGCCGGGACGCTCTGGCCAGTCGAGTGAGTCGAAGATTCGGATGAGTTGCTGCTCGTGGTCGGGTGTGATGAAGTCGTGCTGGAAGATGATGCCGGAGGGTCCAGGAGGTGAGCCAGAGGAAGCTCGGGGATCGTCTTTATCCATCGGGGATGCGTCGGCCACGGTGTGGCCTGTCCATCGGGAGTGTGATGCTCATGATGAGCATCAGCTCATGTGGTGAAGATTTCGTGGTGGTGAGTGGGGCCGTCACGTGGATTGCCTGTCATGCAGCAATCGAACTGACCGAGCACACCGGTGACTTTTCACCAATCACACCGAGACGCCGAGACGCCAGAAGGCGAATACACCGAACACACCGAAGCTGAATTCCCCGAGCTCCAGGACACAGCATCATCTCGTTTTAAGGCATGACGATTGTGTTTCGATGCACGTGGGCTTCCCGTGCCTAATGAAATGCTTGATTTGGCGTTGATTCAGACCGAGTCATGGGCAATATACGGGAGCGAGGACACCCATGGTATGGTGTTGCGACAAGTCTTCAAGCTCAATCCTTGCACGAATCGGAGCTCATCTTATATCCCTCGACCCTTTAATCAAACAAATGTCTGATTTCATCAGACGAGAGCGATGCATTGCTTCCATGGCGGCCAAGCATTTGTTCACAGCAAACATCCAGTGGCCAAGACATCATGCCATGAAGCCGTTGCAGATTGTCAAGGTTCTTCCATGGGTAAGCCGCAACTGTCATGACGGAAGGAGTCATCGCGATTGATGTGAGCAGCAGGCAGGATAGCCAGAAACATCGGACAATCACCTCACTGCGCAATCAGACCATGAGAAGCAATGCCTCGCGATACCCACCATTCAGGAGACGTCTCCCTCTCAAATGATCACAAATGTTCGCCCAGAATGATGTCAATGAAATGCTCAGCAAGCCTGTATTGTATGTATGTGTAGGCCCCAGGGCCTAGTAGTAACTATGTACTCGAACCACGGGCAGAGAGCCCCGCCAGATCACAGATCCGGCTTTTGTAAAAGTATCCTCAGATGAAGTCCCGTCGGGGAGAAGCCGCTTAGCAGGCGGGGAGCTTGGAGAGCTTGCCCTGGGCGCCCTGGCAGTTGGCGGTGGTGGAGACCTTGGAGGAGTCGCCGTTGCCCTTGGTGACACCCTTGTACTCCTGGCAGACCTTCTTGGTGGAGCCGCACGAGTTGGAGATGGTGGCGACGTCGCCGTAGTTGGAGTTGATGCCGACGAGGTCGGAGGTCATGCCGTAGGCCTTGACGTTCTTGACGACGACGTTGCGGGGGCCGCCGTTGCCGGTGCAGTCGCCGCAGCCGCGGTAGAGCTTGCCGGCGTTGATGACGGTGAAGCCATCGATGGTCACGGTGCCCTTGCCGTTGTGCTGGATGACCTTGTCCTTGGCGTTCTGGGCACCGCCGCCCTTGATGAGGACGTTGCCGTTGCCGAGAGCCGAGATGGCGTCTAAGGCCGATTAGTGGATGATGTCAAGAGGAATTAGAAAGAGACTCACCCTCGCAGACGTCACGGAACCAGACGTTGGTCAGGGTGCAAGCGCCCTTGCAGTGGACACCCTCAAGCTGGTTGGAGCCGATGATGACCTGGTTTATTAGCAAGAGACTATCAGGCATGACGACGGGCCTTGCTCACGTTGGAGATGCTGGCGCCGTTCTCGAGGATGAAGACGGCAGAGTCCGAGCCAGTGTCGGCATCGGTGTCGCACTTGCGGCCGCGGTCGTACTCGGCGTTCTTGAAGTCCTTGGAGCCGGAGATGGTCGAGGGCTTGGAGAGCGAGATGATGGAGCCGGAGCGGGTGGGGATGTTAAGGGTCTGGGCGGAGGCGACGGCCGTGAAGACGGCGGTGGCGGCGACGGAGAACTTCATTTTGAGGGTTGGTGAGGGTGGTAGGCGAAAGTGCTGAGAAAGTGGTAGTGAATGTGGTGTTGAGAGAATGGAATGAGGATGAGGAGAAAAGGGTTTGAAGATGGAGGATATTCAGGAGTGTTATATACTCGGGAAGCAGTCTTTAAGATACCCTCTTCATCAACACCCCAAGCAGAGGTCTGGCCCACCGGCATCAACCTCATCTCCCTCAGTTCCCCTCCGGGCTCATCACCCCGGCGTCCGATGCCACTCTCTGTGGCCATCTCCAGCCATCTCTACCCTGGTGATTGACGGGAAAATCCACACCAGCTCCCTCCAACTCAATTCGTGACATCGGAGCCAGGTCCTCGTGCCCGATCGGTCCTCCCATGTCACGCCTCAGCAAAAGAAGGCAAATGCTAGCGCCGGCGGGAGCACTCTACGTCGAACGTCCGCGGCGGGTACCCCCTATCCCGCTCCACTGGCTCGCCCTGACCTGCCCTGGCCAGAAACAAGCTTATTGCCCGTCCGAACGGGCGAGATTGGTGGAACGTGGTCCGAGATGACCAGGGACCGCCTGGTCGAAAACAGAAGGGCAACGCACCCCGCATCGGCGGCGTGTCTCGCAGGGGCCATCCCGGGACGCAGTGACCACGCTTTTTGGCCACGCTTTTGGGACGACTGCCGAATCAACGCCCACTGATCCTCCAGGGATGTCCTGGCCAAAAGAGGATACTGCGCCCCGATCTGCCGTCCGAGGATGCTCCGAGCTGGTCTGGCCTCGGGGAAGAGACCGACTCAAACAGGGGCGGCCAGGGGCGGAGATTCAGGGGAGAGGCGCTCTCACGCACTCCAGAACGCCACGCAGAGCTGATGCTGATGGCCTCCCGGAACAGCGTCCGGCCCTGGGGCTCGTCCGACTGTGTATATTGCCGTGGAGCCCAGGCCCATCAGCCCAGGAGACAGGACCCAGCAGCACCAAGCACCCAGCACCAAGACCGTGGGGCGGGTGCGAGGAACAAGCATTCCGCGCCCCTGGCCTCCTTTCCAACTCTCTCTTCGATAAGCTTTCGGGGTGCTCCTCATCCCCCCGGCGCCTCTCGGAAAAGCGGCGTGCTCTGAAGCTTGGTCGCCAAAACACAATCCGAACGACAAACCACAAAATGGAAGGTGTCATGGCCGATGGATGCAGAACTGACAACACCCTCACAAGTCCCATGACACACCCGTCAATCTATCGCATCACCTCCTTTGGCGCCTTTGACTGGTGGGGAATTGCGCCGTCGCTCGCGCGATGCGACGCCAGCCGCAGGGGGGGTGGCCCTCCAAGGCCAAGCGCCGATGAGCTCTGTGGCCCCCCTGGAGGGATAGTGTCGGCCGAGCTGGCTGGAACGGGCGGGAAGCGCTGATCGATCCTCTCGGCCGCCCGAGAGCCGGAGCACACCAGGAGGCAGCAGCACGACGACTCACGGGAGCATGCAACAGCCCTCTGCGCGAGTCGTCGGCCTGCTCGGACCAAGATGGGTCGCGAGGTCACGAATAGAGACCCTGGGAGATGCAGTGCAGGGGGGGCAGCGATGTGACTGTCTGATGCGACGGCGCGAGTCAAAAGTGAGATGGGCGCGAAAAGGGTGCGCTGGGCGGGAGCAAGCGAGCGCGATCAACCGTCGCTTCAGATGGACGACGTTAGGCCAACACACAACAAGCGCCGCCGTCTGATATCCCTTGTGATATAGCGATCGTCAAGCCGGCGCTTCTTCCCACGCGAAAAGCCACCAAGGAAACTCTTCCCCTCTGATCCACCGCGCTGCTTTTCCGGGGTGCAGTCAAGTACCGGCGACCGACCTGAACCAGACCTGCAGGCAGCAGAGGCGTCAGGCTTCGGTCGGGGTGAATTGTCCCGGCATTCTGCATGCCCCTGGTCACGTCCGGTGGCAAGGCGTCGGGTCCTCTCGTATTCGACCGTGTCTGTGTCAACAAAAGCCGGGGGAACATGTCATGACTTGATGACGGCCTCACCGACGGGGCAATGGCTTCTTCCGCGTATTGGGGGAACTTCAGTAATTGACCACTATCTCCGTGAAGGCCGGGTGCATGTTGACTGACTTGTTGCCCTTGCGGAAGATAGATTGCTCGTGGACCTCGAGCGAGTTTCCACTTCAGCGTCTCGTGCCACGCCGGCCTGTCACCGTCCGAGGGACTTGCACAGGAATCAGACGACTCTGCTTATTGGCCTGGGCCGTTGAGAAGAATGACTCGGCGAGTGACAGGTCGTAAAGTGGCCGCGGTTGCATCCGCAGACCATCCAGGTCGGGACTCTATTCCCGCCTATGGGATGACAGGTCGGATTGGACGAGCAAGTCAGTTGATTCTGAGGCTCCATGTCGGACACTTTGATGGTCGCACAGCAGGAAAAGAAAGTTACACAACGAGGCACACCCCGAAGCTTGTCCCGAATGAACTCGTCTCCCTCTCATTTCACTCGCCTCCCCCCGACCCCCCTTTGAAACATCTCGTTCTTCTCGGACAAGTCGGACCCCGACAATCGGACATAAGTACGAATAAGCCCACTGCTTGGCTCCTGGTTCTGTGGACTGTGGCCTGTCCTGCCCTGCCAACCAGCCTCGAGTTCCCCGTGGACCCGGACCCGGGGCCAGACCTGGCTTCGCCGAGCCTCGATGCAACCCCTTCAACCCCCGGCCCCTCCCGAACCGGAAGGCAGCCGTCGGTGATCGCGACAAAAGCACCAAAAGCTCAAATTCGCCATCATTCCCACAGATAAGGCTCTTTCGCTTTCGACATCTGACACGCAGGAGGGAATCCCCGGCGAACGGCCTTGGCGCGCCCGATCCGGGCCTGGGCCGAGACCTTTCGCATGACTCGACCCCTCCTGTAATCAAAGGCCAGCCATCCATGCTGTGTTTTGAAACGGGCGGAAAGGAGGCCCGTAATTCGAGACTGGTCACGGGGTGGGACAAGTTGGCCGACTTTTAATCTAGGCCTGATCTATTCAGACGGGGATTCATCTCGAAGCTCATCCTGCGTTCTACCCTCCCCAACCCAAGCTCAACGCCAAAGTCAACGCTCCTTGCTCGATCGGCGGGGACCGAGAGCTACATGCCGTAAAATACAGGTGCCGTCCGTCCGCTGTCCAATGCCGTCTACATCTCATCAGATAAAGCAATGCCCCCCCTCCGCCAACTCCATGCATCCGCCGAGCCCCTTATCACCATCATGCATCCTCATCAACTCACCGCTCACATGAGCAGGCCATCCCTTGATAGGATGCCCTCAAAGGGAAGGTCCCGAGGTCTCTGCCTAGAAATCCCAAAGCGTGCCAAACGCATGCATCCTCACTATCATCGTCAGCGCATGTCATTTAGGACGTTCCGGCACACTCACACTCCAGACACCCCTGCATCATCTCATCATTGCCCTGCTTGTTGGACGTGATGAAGATGACCTCTGCCCCCCACCGGTCCCATGTCTCCTTCAGCAGGCGCACGGAATCAGGCCTGCCCCCGCGCTTCTTCGAGTCCCACAGGATCATGCGGTCGGGCTCGATGTTTTGATGGATAACGCCGTTGATGGTCGGCCCAAAGGTCTTTTCCTGGTCTGATCCGATCCAGATGAGGAACCAGTCCGGGCTTTGGATGCATGTCGAGAGGGCGGCGCCGATGCCTGTGCCGGTGCATACCCGGATGCCGCGCTTGTACATGGCCGAGGCGTGGCCAACGCCGGCTGGGAATGTTAGGGAAGGGGGCTTTGGGTGAGGTTGTGATGGGATGCTTACCAAACTTGAGCTCGCGCGTCCACATGGTCTTTGGGGGATCGGTGACCAGGCCTCGGGTGAAGTCGCCCTGCACGCCGCAGATGAGGTAGTGGTGGGAGGCGTTGCGGCCCTCGCTGATGGTGCCAAAGGCATGGTATTCCATGACGGAGGATCGGCTGATGCGAGCCAGCAGGCCCTGCTGCATGCCGCGCTCGAACTTGAGCACAGCCACTTTTGGAGAGGGCTGAGTTGTCAGCGGAAGAAGTGGCAGAAGGAGGAGGAGGCTTACGATTTCCACCTCGACAGAGACCTCGCGAAGGGTGACCCATGGGATGAGGACGCTGGCTCTGTTAGCTTGGTACTTCTGATGGTGCACTTGCCACTCACAAGATGGTCATGAAGACGGCGAACCACAGCTCCTGGGCGCTCAACAGGGTGTGGGCGCTGGTACTCCACTGGCCTGACTTGATATCGTAGACGTTGCCGAGGATGACAAACACCCAGGTGGCCTAACAGCATCAGCAAAGCCCCATAAGACGCAGAGATAAGGGGGAACATACAGCCAAGCCCAGCCAGCCGATGAAGCGGTGGTGGCGCTCAAACGTATTGTGGTGGTTGCTGTCTCGTCAGCCACGCTCAGCCACATGAGGCTCAAGGACAGGGACGTACTTCCTGACCCAGGGGAACGCGCTCATCACCGAGATGATGACGGCGCTGCATGTGATGACACCGGTAGCGATGACGGCGTCATGCTGGGTATCACGGTGCACGATGATGTCGACGACTTTGTAAACCAGCCAGCTACAGATGTCAGTAGAGCAAGAGGATACATGTCGTGCTGGAGTACTCACGCTGCGCCTGACAGTGCACATCCTGAATGAATACCGCCAACATGCTGCAGGATAGATGTAACGCCGATCTTGACCATCAAGGGGGCCCACTGCATAAAAGTTAGATATGCCTCAACACCAGGTCGAGTAACCTACACTCCGCAGTCCGTAGATGGCGATGATGTAGAGGAACCGCAGGAACAGCTCATTGCGGAACATGACTGCCGCCAACAAGTTCCCCAACACCAACGCACCAAGATGGTCCTGTGCGTATTCAAACCTCCCCAACGCCGCCATAACGATCCCAACAAGGTTCAGTGCGGTGATGAGCACAAAGAACTTGCGATACGTGTTGAACCATAGCTGGAACTTGATCCATTTGCTGATCTTCCTTCTTGGTAGGGGCTTCTTCGGGGCTGGCGGGGTTGCAGTTGGAAACGCGGCGAGGGAGAGAACCGGCAGGCTGGACGACGGAGTGATGCCCTCGTGGACGGGCGACGGGAGCTCGAGGTGCCGCGCGAGACCCTTCTCGTCAGACCCAGACGAGGTCGCGACCAGTGCCTGAGTGCTGTCATACAGCCCCTTTTCCGCGTCGTCATAGTCCTGGCTGCGGCCGCCAGGGGAGGTGGCCTCGCTGTCGGACCAGGCGGGGGGCGAGAGAGGCATGGCAACGTTGGATGA
Organism: Plectosphaerella cucumerina; assembly: GCA_020746995.1. Taxonomy (NCBI): domain Eukaryota; kingdom Fungi; phylum Ascomycota; class Sordariomycetes; order Glomerellales; family Plectosphaerellaceae; genus Plectosphaerella; species Plectosphaerella cucumerina. Next base: position 4,614,537 of record JAGPXD010000004.1, on the reverse strand, counting down.
AGGGATGGAGGTAGGGAGAGAGCGGGAGGGACGCTGACAAGGCTTGGGCCGGGAAGGCAGGCTTTAAGTGCACGGCAGGGACATCACAACAGCCGTTGCCCCTTCTCCTCGGCCCCTCCCGAGGAACGCTGGCGGGTGGTGGTCCGATCCAGGCACGATGGCGTCGTGCGCCGATATTGGGGGCGGACCGTACCAGGGAAAGGACACCACGGACCCATAGTGCGACCAAGAGCGCGCGGAAGATGGGAGTGAGACATCCGCCGCGCCAGGCGGCATGATATCATGGTCGACGAGAGACAGCAGCGATCCAGGGAAGCGAGATTGAAGACCCCCCTCACGAGTCCCCTCGGGGACCAAGCCTTCACAGCAATGGGCTGTCATATGCGCGTCGACCTCCCTCCGAGGGGCCGTCCCCAGAGGTAAGGCCCGATTATCCAGATTAACCCTTGCCTCTTCTCTTCACTTTCTACCCCCGGATTCCCGTGCGGCACGTGGGGGGGCAGCCGGACACGTCTGTGGGGGAGGCCCTGCGCGCATTCAGCCGGCGGTCGGATACGGTGCCTAAAGACTGCATCCGGGGTGCGCGCGAGGCGTTCTCGGGGTCTTTGGACTTTCGACTCACGCGCGGCCTTGCCCGTGGCGTGGTTGACGTCCGGACGCCCGTCGGTGGTTGCTGGACATGGCGGCGCCACCGTGAAACTGTCGTCGTTCAGCCCAGGACCGTTGGATGTCGTCTCCTCTCCAAGGCAGTCTGCCCACTGCCCTCGGCGCCATGTCGGGCGCGTCGGAGTCGGACCTTTGACGGCGTCTGCCCAGCGTCAGGCCGGCGCTGCTGCGAGGACGACGTCCGCCTTGGCAGGGAAGCCTCGAAAAAAGCGATCAATCTGCAAGAAGACGTCTCGGATGGCCGAGCCGCTCGTCCGCCGACCCAAACTTCCCCCAAAACGATGATCAGCGGTGTGCTGGCCACAATATAACGCGCCCAGCCTTTCGTTTCGTCGTCTTGATTGCCGTTGATTGACCTGCGGGGCCTCAACCAGGCTTTTCGTGTCACCAGTCGGGCGCCCGGCCGATGCTCATTGGCGGTGTCGGCGTGATGACCCTTTGGAATCGCCCGAATGGTGGGTGCTTCCGGCATTGCCGCTTTGGGCGCGGGAGCAGGGGGGAGGGGAAGCAGGGGTGGCTCGATGGGGAGTCACGTGGGTGGTCACGGGGTAGGGCGGGCGGACGAGGGCCGGGGTTCTTTGCGGCGAACATCGTATTTATGAAGCAGATGCTGTGCTACGGAGTCCAAGATTAGGAGATTAGGTGTTTAGGGCTGGATTCGGGGGATACAAGTCGATGAGGCCAGCCTCAGCCGCCTCATGGGCCTGCTCATCGGCTCATGTCTGACGACCATCTAGATGAGTCCTCTGATATTGCTCGCCACTATGGATATTACGCCCAACTTCTGGCCAGCCCTCTCCGTCCATGTGACCTCGCCCTGCACTGCAACCCTGCTCAGGGGGCCACTGCACCCAAAGTCCCAAGCCAAAGGCCTCGCCAAGCACAACCACGTTGGGTGCCTTGGCAGACGGGTAAGACGGTGAAACATTGCGGCTGACGGCACGAGCCTCACTCTTCTTACATTCCAGGGAACACGGGTGCTGTGCCGTCCAGCACGAGGCAACAACACCAACTTATCGTCTGGATGACTTCATCCCAGCCCATCGCCGATGGCAGCGATCATCAGGTCCAGCTGCAGCCGCAGCCTTGGCGCAGCCGTTCTTAACTGCGGCAGCACCTAATATCGGCGCCTCCAGTCATTGGCAGACAGCCAGACAGCACAGCCAGGCTGGCTCCCTCCAACCGTCCCGACACTCCGGGGACAAAAGCAGTGCAGGCAAGTGACGTAGGTCGATACAAGAAGTCGGGCGCGACGGGATGGCCCGAACAAGTGCCGCTCAGTCTCGGCCACCAGGAACCGGTTCATCGATCCGGTGGTTGCAGCCAGCAGCCAAGCTCATCACGTCACAACACCATGGCCAGATGTGTCCAGACTCTCATGTTACACGGCTCTACAACGCCCCCAATACATCCACAGATGGGACAAAGAACGTCCCTCCCGTCACAGCCCTCGAATAATCCAATATCCTATCATGCTTCCCCTCGGGCACACCCACAAACATCCTTTCCAACATCTTCTCCGTCACCCACAACCGCGCTGAGTACCCAATGAAATATGTCCCATATTCTTCCTTTCCAGGCGCCCCGAATGGCATATTATCCCTCAGAATATCGTGCTCCTGCCCCTTCTCGTCCGTTACAGTTGCCAGCGTCTTGTGCGCGAAATGTCCCTCCGGTGCATCGTCCAGCTCCACATTATCCAGCTTCGTCCGCCCGATGACGGCTTCTTGCTCCTCGGACTTAAGGGATGACCATCCCTTGAGATCGTGCAGGTACTTTTGCACGACGACGTAACTTCCTCCAATGGCGTGAGGGTCGTCGCTCATAACAGCAGCGGTCTCGGCTTCTGCCTGAGAATCTGGGTTCGCCGTCCCGTCGACAAAGCCGAGAAGGTCGCGGCCGTCAAAGTAGCGGAACCCCGATGTTTCGTCAGCCACTTCCACAGACACTCCCAGCTGTGCTAAGAGCTGTCGCTCAAACTCGAAGTTGAGATCGCGCCGGTCGGAGCGGATGTGGAAGAGCAAGTCGCCCGGCGTCGAGACTGTCGCGTGCACGGCGCCGCGGAAGACTGGGAATGGCCGCAGCTCCGCTGGTCGGGGCAGGCCGGTCAGAGAATCCCAGACGTTGCTGCCGATGCCGACCGTGCAGGCGAACCGGGCATCGGGGCCGCGGACTGACACATTCTTCGCGAGACCCGGGACGCCGGCGAGTGTCGATCGAATTGTCGCGAGGGCCTGAGGTCCCGGACGGGCGCAGAGCACCAGGAAGGTCGCCGCGCGAGTGAGCGGCCAGGTCACTGATTGAGACATGGCAAGAAAGATGAATGAAATGCTCTGGGTGAGATTTCTCATGAGGCACGTCGAGAGGAGATATCCAATTGCCGAGCCATTGATGGATGGCCTCAGGTAAGGTTTGGCCTTACTCACCTCAGCTAGACGCGTCACCCAGACCGGCGACGGCTGACTGAGAGCCCGGCTTCATCGGCGCTGAGTGATGCAGATCCCAAGCTTGCTCGAAACGCAATTGATTCCAGTCTGGTTGTTGACAGTACGTACAGCTCGCAATGACACCGTCCTTGCTCTCGCCCTGGCCCGGTCACCCCTTTTGACCTCCGCCCCTTTCCTAGCCCCTATTCGCCCCTGTCACCTTCCCCGCCTTTCACCATCACCACTGCCGCCCCACCCCACCCTTACGCAGAGTCCTCCCCCTCATCCCCCTCGGCATCCCGCGGCCCATTCTCCTCCCAATACTTGTCGTACTCTCCCCAGTCCTGCGCCGGGAAGGCCAGCGGCACCGTGATGGGCGCAAACGGAATGCCCCGTCGGTCAAACTCGTCCATCCTCGCCTTCGTCGCCTCTTTCGACTTGTTCACGCTGTAGACACTGATGCGGTGGCACGAGCTGGTGACATGCAGCCCCCAGTTCCAAGCGGTCCTCACATCCGGCGGCTGCGTGTTGAGCGCATTGTCCCAGCATCGGCAGACAATCTCGACCCAGCCCTCGGTGTCGCAGGGTAGGTCCATCGCCCATGTCCGCCATGCCCACGGCCTCTTCCGCGACAGCCGCCCCGGAGGCACGGCGTACCAATTGAAGCCGCCATCGGCCGAAAGCTCGACACGCTCCGGCCACCGCCCGCCGCCCGAGTAGGCCCAGCCACGGCATCGAATAGTCCCATTGTGCACGACGACCTGACGCGTCCAAGGCGACATGATGGCCGAACTGACAGGCATCTCTTGGATCTGGATGCCGTCGGTGAGCTTCAAGTTGTGCTTGCCGACCTGCTGCTGGAAGTAGAGGTACTCCTGGCTCTGCACGGGGGCCCTCGATGGTGACTTGATGGCACGGACACGGTACAGCCACTTGACGCTGCGCGCGCCGATGTAGCCGAGCACGACGACGCGCAGCGGGAACCCGTGGATGCGAGGCAGCGGCTCGCCGTTCATCGACCACGCCAGGATGACCTCGTCAGCCCGCACTTTGGACCACGGCACGCTGACGACGTAGTTCATCGCCTTGTCATCCTTGAAGTAGGTGTCGGCGCCGTAAAACTCGAGATGTCGGGCGCCCCTGGTGAGGCCACCGCACGCCTTGATCACGCGCCGGAGACTAACGCCCTCGTACCGCGCCGTTCCGATGGCTCCCTCGGCCCAGGGCGCCTGTGGAACCTCGTCGCCCTGGCCAGGATACTTGAGGATCTGCTCGATACGGCGCGTGCCCGAGCACTGGATCGTGACGGTACGCCTCATTCGAGGGAAGCGCTCTTCGTCTTGGAGGTCGGCGAGCGTGAACGATTGCGGCTTCTCCACGAGTCCATCAAGCGAGAAGGTGTAAGCGCCGGTGTCAATAATCGGGATGCCGCCGTGGTTGCGCACAAAGTGCAGTGGATTGGGCGTCACGTCCTTATCGGTGACCAGGCGCTTCGGTGGCTCGCCGTTGTACGGGAACTGCAGCAGGTGCAGCATGTCCGGATGCTTCTCCGCGAGCACAGTGCTCCACGAGTCGGCCGGCACCTGCTCAAGCTCGCCGCCGATGGCGTGGTGCCACATCTTCCAGTGCGTCCCGGGCAGCACCGGGTTCGTCCCGGGGATGGGGCCTAGCTGGAACTCGGGGTTCGGCGGGAATGTCTGCGCCGTGAGGAGTTTGTGCGCGGCCTCCTTCTTGTCGGGATGCTCCTCCCACTCGACGAACCTGGGGGCGTCAGCTGTTGACCGTGGTGTCGAAGAACCTGGACTCACCCCTTCCAGCCGGGCCTCTCCCTGGCGAAGAGTCGACTGCGATCACCCACCGCCTTGATTTTTGCGTCGTCCTTCGTCAACTTGCCAAAGACCTGAGGTGGGATCGCCCGGGTCTCCGACCCCGTCATGTCCAGCACCGGCAGCTCGGCCGCCGCGAGCCCCTGCTCAATCTTCCATTCGTCGGGTCTGTTGGAGGTCTTGATCTGCGCCATGCTGGAATGTCGGTGGAAAACGGGTGGAATGGATGGTCCCTGAGGTGGACATGCCTTCCGCTTATACCAGTGACGCCCCGAATTCCAGCTCGCTTGGGTGTCACTGGGTGTCTCTGATAAGCTTTGGCCATGGCACTCTCCGGGTGTGATTGACTTCGGGCCGGGGTTTGGGTGTGAACTCAACGTCTGGTCTCGGCACCGGCACAGGCCGCGAATGGCTGCATTCCGGACTCATAGCTGCACGTCTCGCGTCAAACGGCACTCTTGGCCCGATCACTCAAATGCCGGCAGGCCGGGAGTCCGGCAGAGTGTGTAAGCGCCAGGGGATGGAAGTCCACCATGTGGCGTCATCGGCCGTCGACCCCAAGCTCAGCTGCAAACAAACTTGTCCTCGGCGATATCGGGGCAGAAATAGAAGCTGGCAAGCTGGGTCCCAGACCCCGCAGTCGAGATGGGTGAGAGTTGTGGCATCGGGTTGGCGTTGAAAGATCCACGACAAGTGCTTCATTCGTCGTCGGAGGAAGTAGAGCATGCGGGTGCCAGTCTAAGTGTTGGGCCATTGAAGGCGGGAGTTTTCGGAAGTCGCAAAATGTGGTCAAGGAAGTCGGGCACAGATGGAGGTGGTTGACGAGATGGCGAAGCTGTTCGAAGATTTGGACGGGCGACATCGCCGCTTTCTGCTGATGGTGTGGCGGCAAAGAGGAAGGCATTCGTTCGAGTGGATGTTGAAGTAGCGAAAAGGCTGCAACTGGTGTACGCTGATGATGGTTCCCCGTTGCCGCTGGTCAGCCTGGCGTCCAAGGTTGATAAACCCACGTGGATTCTGTTGCTGTCGGTTTTCTTCTCCGTCCACCGAGAACTTGGCTCTCAGATTGCTGCAAAAACCAGAGATTTTGAAGCCTAGCAAGGCGCCCGATGTTGGTGAGGTGTTGTCAAGGGTTATTGTTTGTGGGAAGCTGCAAGAAGAGAAAGTCGAGATGCACTTCACCGAGAGACCTCTTGCCTGATCCGGCCAATGGCATGTCCCAGGAACGGCAAGTACCAATTGACTTACGGGAGGTAACAGGGCAGGCACGATCGAGCTTTACTCTTGCCAGATGAACGATGCTGGATTCTGACGTGCACTTTTCTTGGAAGGAGCGATGCAGGTACCACGCTTTCCGAATCAAAGCTTTCCGAAACCTCCCCTTCTTCACACCACAGGGGTGACTTCACCTCATCACCAACTTCATTTCCTTTCTGACGAAGATGTCATGTGCAACAAATTTAGCTCAATTCAGGTATTTCTTACTCCATGCACCGCAAAACATAGAATCCATCGCTTACAGTCCCTTAACGATGACGTTCTTGCCCTTGCCCAGCTTCTGGTACGCGGCCCAGGCCTCAGCCGCCTTGGGGTCCTTGAAGGCTGCGCCGGCCTCCTCGAGCGAGTTCCATCCGATCATACCCAGACCAACGAAAGGTCCCTCAACGCTGCGACCACCGAAAGTCTCCTTGCCGAGCGCCTGCACGACGTCCATCCACGCCTTGCGGACCTCGGCGTGGCCGCTCTCATCCTCAAGGACAAGCGTCGAGTACTGCGTGAAGGGCGTGGGCGTCTTGCCGGCGGGAAGGTCGGGCACCTCGAAGCGGCCGACGACCGGGTCGTTGCCGGTGCGCTCGCGGTAGCGGTCCTTGTGCTCCTGGGCAAAGGCGGAAGCGGCAAAGTCCTCGGCATCCTTGGCGGAGGCGAAGGCTGCAAATGTTAGACGGGTCGAGCCGAGGGAAGAGGCGACATACCGATGACCTGGACAAACTTGAAGTCGGTGACGGGGGCGCCGTCCTCGGCGACGATGAGGCCGCCAGATGCGCCAGCCACGCCGGGCTGGGCGGTGAGCTCGGCGAGGAGCGTGGGCCAGGCGCCGAGAAACTTGTCCTTGCTCTCGGCGGGGATCTCGGGGGCGATGATGGAGAGGATGGCCATTTTGAAGGTGGGTCTTGTGGTGGTTTGGTGGTTGTTGATGTGATGCTGGTGGATGGTGAGTCTGTGAGATGTCGAGGTGAGTGCTGATGAGAGATTGACGACAGCAGCTCCTCAACCCTTTATATACCATCCCTCTAGGCTTCCACGCATGAAGCCACGCAACATCATCATGCCGCAGAGGTGCCGATGACGCCTCCAGCCCTGTCGTCAGGCACAGCACCGGGACGTCGTGAAACCCGACGGCTTGTTCCGATGCGGCGACTCACGACGACCTCACCCCGGACGCGGCTCCTCGGGCTCTTGGCCGGCCCCGCGGTTTATGCTTGTCTTGGAGGGGCCGCTCGCCGGTCCGTGCTGCGGTCCGACGCGAGAGCGGAACCGAGACCGAGGCGCCAAGCGAAACGCCTGGCGACGAGATGAAGCTGGGGATGGTCTGATGAAACGGACGGATCGCAGTGCGTCGATGCGCAAGCTCTGGAGGAGCATCGAGCATTGTCTGGACAGCATTTCGGAAGTTGAAGATGCTGTGCACCCGAGCCCGATGTGCAGACTCGGGAGCTTCGGGTCGGGGCCCTTGGCCTGGGCCCTGGACCCTGGCGATCTGCCGCTACTGTCCCATAAATAGCCGCTGTCAATGCGTGCTGGGCAACATTCGGTGAGGCGGATCTGATTTGTGCACGATGCATGGAGGTTGTCGGACAACTCGGGTTCCGGATTGCATTGAGTATAAGGGAGATGTTGACGGAGGCCTCTGCTGGGTAGACCTGTTATTTCAACGAATCTGACAGCTTCGGCACAGTCTGCGTTGATGACTTGTGCAGAGCTGCTGGGGTTTTGGGACGGTTGTGATGTCCCGGCCGGAGACCACCTCTTCCTGGGTGCTGGAGGGGCAGAGATGGGATGACAGCTAAATCTGAATTCACTCTGTCTTTTCGTCATGGAAACATGAGACATCCTGTTCGAGAGGAGCTGGGAACCTCGGGTCGCGAAGGTCATACCAGGCGGCCCAGACAGTTGATCTAGATGGTACAATATGTCGGATGCCGCTTGATTTCTGCAGGTCTTTTGTTCATCACTTCTTGTTCAAATACTACACCCTTGTCCTGTCTTTTTGGAGGAGCTTGAAGACATAAAAGCCCTGGAACTATGACCAGCTACCTAACTTAGGTACCTAGAGAAGAATGCTCATGTATCAAGACCATGTCGCCTCAGTCAAATTCACTGCATTTTTGCTCCCTGTGGTAGGCCCCTGCGGGCCGCAAAGCAGGTCGAACACGACGAGTCTTCAGCCCTTCTGACTGGACATTCTCCCGTCCTATTTATGCTTGTTGAGGCATCTCTGGTAGCTTCGTCGATGATGTTGACGACAAAATCTCACATTTGGCTCCTTCGTCACAGGCTCGTCAACTCTCTCCACCGAGTCCAATGCTGCTCTCTCTAATTTCCTGCTGAGACGTGACCTTGCTCGTGACCTCAGGTTGCAAAACCGCACCTCCCTCTAGAAACTTTCCCTCTGGAAACTCTGCCACATCTGGTCAAGCAGGTAGCTACCACCTGAATTATCCTGATTTCTACTGTTGGGCTATTATCTTTTGCTCAAAATTTCCCTCTTGCCTGATTTTGCGGCACCTACTTCCTCGCCAACTTCCTCGCCCGAGTTTGACTAAATTCCTCGCCTTCCTTCTTCCCTTATTTATTCCCTACTTCCCCTCCCACTTCCACTTCCCTCTCTCTTCCACTTCTCTCCCACTCCAACCTTCCCCCCTCTGAACTTCAGATCTCTCCTCAACAACAACAACCGCCTGGATTCTTCCAGTGTATCCCTCACCAAGTCCTCCTCTCATCAACCTCGTACACCGAACTGTCGACACCAACACGATGAACTCCCAGGACAGCCCCCTCGATTTGGGGGCCATCGCGACACTGCTCCCCCCTGCTCAACTCCAGCTTCCTCGAGCGGATGGCGCCTACGACATCGCGAGCGAGAAGCCTCTGAGTCATGCACTCTTCGATCCAGCCATGTCCAACGCCCTCGATATTGCCGACGACGCATTGGTGAAACTCAGACAGGTCCTCCGTAAAGTTCGTCAGAAGTGCCCCGATGCTGAAGGCCTCAGAGAGCTGGAGGAGAACTGCATGAAGCAACTGCCGGCCGTCGGTCGACGCCTCGCCGTGGTCGGCGACTCTGGTCAAGGCAAGAGCAGCCTGATAAACTCGCTCCTTCACGTTCCCGGCATCGCACACACCGGCGACACTGGTACGGCATGCACGTCTGTGGTCATTGAGTACCACCAAAAGAGGGACGAACAGAAGAGCCCCTTCGAGATCACCGTCGAATACTCTACCGGCATCGCACTCGAAGAAATTGTTACCAACATGGTCTGGAGCTGCCGCTTGTACTGGCTTCAAGGTGCAAAGGACGCCAGCCAGACTGGCCACGGCGAAGAATCGGACCAAGACGACTGCAAGAAAGAGTCGCTTGTGGCTCAAGAAGGCCTCATGTCAGCCTTTGGCCATCTCGCAGGCTTCTCCGTGGAGTTTCTCCTCGACATGTCAGATGGCGCCGGAGATCGCGTCACCGAGCAGTGCATCAAGTGGGCGCATGCCATCGAGTGGCCCGCCGGTGGATGGACGACTACCGAGAATGGATCGACCGTGTGGCATTCTGCCGTGAACACCGTGGAGGAGTGTGCCGCGAAGACTGGCGCCTTCATGAAGGACAAGTTCTGGCCTTTCACCAAGGTCATCAAGTGAGATCATTACCGACATGCTGTATCTGACAGTCGCTGACATTTGCCGACAGGGTCTACCTCGACTCTCCTGTCCTTCGCACCGGCCTCATTCTCGCGGACCTTCCTGGTGAGTCGACTTCCCTCTCTTGTGTTCACGGCCTGACACTGACATCCCCTGACAGGCCTGCATGACACCAACTTGGCCCGCGTCAAAGCTTCCAAGCTGTACCTCCTCGACTGCGAGGAGATTCTGATCGTGGCCAAAATTGGCCGAGTCGTCACCGACCAATCTGTCAAAGCCTACCTGACCAACGAAGCGATTCGTCTCAAGACACTCCGAGACCAAAAGCCTGGTGAAGATGAGCTCAAACTCACAGTCGTCTGCACTGCTTCTGATGTGAGCGCCCCGTCTCAGCAGGATGGCACCAACTGACATGGGTTAGGACATCAACGAGAAGGCGGCCATCGCCGAATTCGTCGGCGACGGCAAGGAAATTTCCGACGCGGAGATGAACCAGCTTACGGCCGAGCTCAACTCTGCCAAAGGATCTGGCAACTCCAAGTGGAAGAAAGCTGCCAAGCACAGGCGAAAGTACAGACTCATCTCCGCCCGCGCCAACCGCATCACCAAGGCCCTGAAGGCCAAGTACGAACCTGAGACTGGTGCGCGTCTCAAAGTCTTCTGTGTTGGAAATCATGCGTACGAAAAGCTCTGCGAGTTGGGTGAGACCGACCGAGTACAGGCCACAGGAATTCCGGCCCTGCGTCTGTACTGCCACACGATCACGGCAGATGCCAGGCTGGCCGAGGCCAGATACTGGATGAAGACCACCGTGCCGGGTTTCCTCCAATCTGCCGAGGCCTGGGCACACAGGATGCTCTCCAAAGTCAACGTCGGAGAAGAGCAGCGAGTAATCATTACCATGAGACTTGCCGAGATTCGCCGCAAGGTATGTCAATGCTTTGCGAAGTGTACCAGTGTGCAATTGCTGACACCCAACACAGGTTCCTCCCCATGTCGCCAAACTTCTGAAGATGGCGCTCGAGGCCTACTGGGTCAAGTTCATGGAGTCTTGGAGTACGTGGAACCTTTTTCGGGTGAGATTTGGAGGGAATGCTAACATGTCTTTTCAAAGCCGCCAAGCAGGACAAATGGGCACGAAAGTCAGTCGCCGAGTCTGTTTCATGGGAAGAGGTATGTCGGGCACTCCACTAACTTGAGTTGGGGTCGAGTACTGACAAGACACAGTGGCACTGGGGTAAGGCGGATCAAGCCGCGATGCAAGACGACACTGACATGGACTTGACAGTCTCCTACAGCGCCTGGTGCCGGCGCAACGGCAACCACAATACTCGTGTGCGCGGCCCCGTCAACTGGAATGATCTGATGATCTGCCAGATGCAGAAAGACTTGAAGGGACCGTGGAAGGATGTCTTCTTCAAGCTCAAGCAACTTCAGCCCGAGGTTATCGACGATTTCATCAGCAGCCTCAAGGGTTTCATGGACGGTACTCTTTGCGGTAGGTGCACGGACGTTGGCAGTGGGCATGCATCAGCTAACAGCTTGTCTCTCCCAGACGTCCCGACCACGGAGAGGAACATGCTGTTCGGCACGATTCAGAACATGATCGAGATGTGGCAGCACCGCATTGCGAGCGAGTTTGAGAAACTCACCAAGGACGTCAAGTAAGCCTCATTCCCAGAACGGTGTTTGACAGCATGGCTAACAGAGGGCTGCCAGGAACTTAAAGTCTCAAGTCCTCACGGCCGATGAGCTAGGATACGTCACCCGGGAGATGGTGCCCACATACCGCAAAGCGGTCAACGATCGTGGTAAGTGCTTCCTCGGATGAGACAGAGGGACCAAAGCTGACAGATCATGCAGGCACGGGCATCGGCGCAAGGCAACGGGCATGCATTGCCGAGAAACTCAATAGCGGCACCCTCTTCCCCAGCATGGCTACCCTGTTCCTGGCCGACACGGAGAATAGAGTCAAGGAGTCGACCGAATCGATCGAGATGGTCGTGGCGGAGGTTCTCGACAGGCTCGTCCATGAGTTCGACGTGGTTCTCACCCCGAAGAAGCCCGACCCATCGGTGGAGAGCGCCGTGAAAGAGCTTCAAAAGACCGTTCAGGAGCTGAGCAAGTGTGTGGCGGATCTGCAGTCGTTCTGAGAAAGGGGAGACGTCAGGGGATCGTTTCTAGGCGAGACAAAATTGGCATTGCGAATGGCTGAGAGGATCTACGACATTGCTGTGGAAAACGGCCCAGCGAGAGGATTTGAGGCAATGCTGGGATGGAGAGCAGCTACGCCATTGTCATCGCGAGGATCTGGGAGATGAGCTCCATCATTTGCAGGAAGATGACTGTCAAGTCATATTAGCTCGAGACTCGGGCTTTCACATATCTGCTTTCATAGATACAGAAGAGCAATCAATGGCTATTTACACGGGTGCTGAGATGAACTGCCTCGGTAAGTAGGGAGACCACGACCGACACGAAGCATCCACAGATTTACATGTCCAGCGACCCAATTATCGAACCATGTCCTCCTCTACAGAGCCAGAACAGCCGCAGCAATGGCAGCCGCCGCGCCAACACCAACGGCAGCAGCGCCGGCGGTGACGAAGGGATCCTCCGCGCTTGAGGTGGGCGCGGGGATGGGCAACGACTCGGACTCGGGGACGACACCGGAGGGGGCGGGGACGGGGCCCTCGCAGTGCCAGTGGTCGCCGTGGGGCTCGCAGCCGATCGAGGCGGTGGGCGACGGGCCGGGGTCGACGGAGGAGTGGCTGTCATCGTCGTCGTGGGCGGCGGTGGTGGTCTGGGTGGAGGCTTCGGTGGCGGCCTCGGTGCGAGGGCCCTCGCAGTGCCAGTGATCGCCGTGGGGTTCGCAACCGACGGAGGCGGAGGGGGATGGACCGGGGTCGACGGAGGTCTCGACGGGCTCCGGGGCGGGAGCAGCGGGAGCGGAGGTGCGCGGTCCCTCGCAGTGCCTGGGGAGTCAGTCGAGGTCAACAACCAAGATGGGCTAAACATACCAGTGGTCACCATGAGGCTCGCAGCCGACAGAGGCCGAGGGGGATGGGCCGGGGTCGACAGTCTCGACGGGAGCGGCAGGGGCATCGGTCCGGGGACCCTCGCAGTGCCAGTGGTCTCCGTGAGGCTCGCAGCCGACGGAAGCCGTGGGCGATGGGCCGGGGTCGACGTCCTGAGCGGCAGCGGCGCCGAGGAAGCCGAGGAGGGCGATGATCTGGGAGGCCTTCATGGTGGATGAAGCAAGCGAGTGACTGTGGTTGGTGGTGAGACAGAGGAGGAGGAAGATGGCTTGAGAGAGGGAGTCTTATACTCGGTGAGGAGGAAGAAGTCGCCTACAAAGGTGCTTGCCAAGTCAGACCTCATTTCATCTCACCGACGTGATAGGTTCGCGAGAAGGAAGCGCGGTAGCGAGGTGGCTGTCGGTCCTGGTCTAGCTCGTCCATCAGGGTGCTCAGCTGCATGATTTCTGGGCTGAGATGCAGGGGCAAAGAACCAACTGCAGGTCGTGAGCAGGTTTGCATCTTGCCTGTGAGGCCGGACATCAAGGTTGTGGGCCCGGAGCCGGACAAAGGCGATGTCTTGGCATTTGGACGACGGCCGAGCTGAGCGTGGGGGTGATATTGGGTGATTGCAGTGTTGGTTGGTGCATGTGCATGGCGACCCGGATGTCTTGTGTGGGAAGATGTTGCCAACGGACAGGGGATGTTGTCATTGCAGTCACGCAGGAGGAGAGTCACGGCATGGTCTTAGGAATGGCACATGAACAACCCGTGAACGACTGAGACTGGCAGTAGCACCTCTTCAGCAAAGCAGATGTTGACACCTTCATCATCAGAAACGAGAATAAATGAGTCAAATGTTTGTATTAAGGACCCGAAGGTGAAAAATTAAACAGTCCATCAGACTCGATCTACTGGTTTGCTAGGCTACATGTAGAGGAACCCAAGCAGAGAGAGTCCGGCAAGGGCAGTGGCCATCATGGCGGGAACAGCCCGGCCGGAACCAGCCTCGACAAAGCCGGTGGTGGTCGCAGGTGCGGCAATGAAGGAGGCGGCGGAGGAGTGGATGGGAGCCGAGGTTGTGGCAGGGAGGGCAGGGAGGGTTGGTTGAGGAGCCGAGGGGGTGCTAGGATTGGAAGCGGGAGGGGTCGTGGGCTCCTCGACGCCGGGAGGACAGTGCCAGTGGTCGTCGTGGGCAGTGCACTCCTCGCCGTGGTCATCCTCGTGGTCATCGCCAGGCTCTCCTCCAGGAGGGTAGGAGGGCTCTTCAACACCAGGAGGGCAGTGCCAGTGGTCATCGTGAGCGGTACACTCCTCTCCATCGTCGTCGTGGCCGTCGTCGTGGTCATGATCGTCACCAGGCTGGCCACCAGGCGGGTGAGAAGGCTCCTCAACACCAGGAGGGCAGTGCCAGTGGTCATCGTGAGCGGTACACTCCTCTCCATCGTCGTCGTGGCCGTCGTCGTGGTCATGATCGTCACCAGGCTGGCCACCAGGAGGGAATGGAGGCTCCTCCACTCCGGGAGGACAGTGCCAGTGGTCGTCATGGGCAGTGCACTCCTCGTCATGGTCGTGGTCATCTCCAGGCGGGCCAGTCTGCGAGGGAGCAGGGCCAGGCGGGAAAGTTGGCTCCGGCACTCCAGGAGGGCAATGCCAGTGGTCGTCGTGAGGCTCACACTCGCCAGGGGGCGCCGCGGTCGAACTCGTGGAAGGCTCCCCGGTCGGCTGCGGCGGCGGGAAAGTCGGCTGAGGCACTCCAGGAGGACAGTGCCAGTGATCATCGTGAGGCTCACACTCGCCGGGGGCCGCCGTGGTCGACGCCGTGGAGGTCGGCTGCGGCGGCGGGAAAGTCGGCTCCGGAACGCCGGGAGGGCAGTGCCAGTGATCATCGTGAGGCTCACACTCCCCAGTAGGCGCGGCTGTGGAGGTCGCCTGGCCACCTTCGGTGCACGTGGTCGTCGTCTCGGTCTGAGTGACAACCTCAAGCCCCTCGGACGAAATGGCGTTCGAGTCGTACCAGAGAGTGATGGTCATGACGTTTGTAATCGTGTCCCAGATGAACGTAGTGGTCAACGAGGTGATGGCAACTTCCGACCCAGAGAAAGTGCCAGCATCCGCGTTATACTTGACGTTCATCGAGGCCGCCCAGGCATCGCCATCGGGAGGGAACGTGGCCAGGCGGGGGAACGAGGTGATGGTGGGGCTAAGAGTAAGGGGTCAGCTTAAGCTTAAGGTTAAGGTTACGTTGGAACGTACAAGCACGTCGTAGCGGCGACCGTTGTGGGCGTCGGAGTCGGCTCCGGCTGGCTCGGGGGCGTGGTGGGCTCAGGAACGCCGGGGGGGCAGTGCCAGTGGTCGTCGTGCGGGGTGCATTCTTCCTGGGCGGCGGCGAGACCGAGGCCGGCGAGGAGGAGGAACTTGGACTGCATCTTGACTGGAGAGAAGACGATGGCGAGTCTTCTTGTCTGGTGAAGATGGCAGCGAACGAGGCCGACTTTATGCGCGAGCCTCGCCCTCGCTTACGGAGATGCTGACCCTGGCTCAGGCGTGGCGACCAACAGCACCGCCAAGACATGCAGCCTGACCTTGATGGCCTCCAAAGTCCCCCACGCTCATCTCGCCAGGGTCGTTTGGTGGCGGTCGTCCTTGATGGTCAAAGGATGTTGATGGCTTCTTACAACTTCCTGAACGGGTGAAGCTGACGGCGTAAAAGGCGCACAACTGCCGCCGTGGTTGGTCAAAGGAAGTGCGATGTAGTGGCAAACCATCAAGGTCTACATCGTGGGCAGAAGGATGACTGAGTGAAGGATGCAGAGTTGAAGTGGAAGAAGAGGGGAAGTTCTAATTGAGAGCAATTCTTCAACTATAAAAGGGGACGATTCAAGTCCCGAGTCAAGTCATTTCCATCATCAATCACCTCATCTCATCTCATCATCATCATCACTACCATCTCATCACCTCCAACATGAAGTTCCTCGTCCTGTCCACCCTCCTCACCGCCGCCGCCGCCATCCCGGCCGGCAACATCCTCGCCCGCCACCCGTGCCCCCAGGCCGCCGGCTGCGCCCAGAGGACCTTCAACGGCGACGCAGAGTATTACTGCTGTTCCAGCGCCCAGAGCACCGTCGTCACCGCCCAGTGCTCCGCCGACTGCCACCGCACCTCGGCCAGCCACGGCTTCTCCTGCACCGGCGGCGCCATCGGCTGGCACTGCCACGAGCACTGAGCCGTTCACTAGCGTCAAGCAGAGGCCAAGGTACGTCGGATCCCTCAAGGCTGGATCGTTTGCTGACGGCTGAGGCTGCAGGGACAAGCTGCATGTGATGAGCCATCCGGGTTCCTGCAGGGATGCCGAGAGGGGGAGATGAGTTTGCTGAATTCAATTGACCAATATGATTCGATTTATCGATTTCCGGTGTGATTCCTCCGGTCTGTGCATGCGTCCGATGTGTTGCTTTTGTCATGCTTCCTGGACAGCCCATCGATGTGCCCCTTTTCTTCACCGTTGGAGCACTGTGTAAGCACTGTACCCTGATCGTCACCATAATGAGCTGCGCCAAGAAAGCGGGGTTTCCTGGGCAGAACAGCGGTTTAATGCTTGTAACCGGGATATCTCTAGGATATTCTTCAATCAAACCAGATTATCTGGGTATGCTCCCTAGATGGTATCTTACTTTGAGACTCCTTCAGCATCAACTTGATGCGCCCCGGCTCCTCATTGCTGCGGAGGCACATTCAGCACAAGCTGCGGACAATTTGACCATTAACTCGTATTATGGTATAATAAAATTCGGTTGCTTCGTCTCCACTTCCTCCCCCTCCGCCTACTCCAGAGTCCCCGCCACCTGCGGCTTCAGGTACTGCTCAACATACGCCTCATTCCTCCAGTCCGACCAGTCCGGGTTCAGAACACCCCAGCTGTCATCAAACCCATCAATCCCCTGGCGGGTGTAATACCGTCCAACAATCACCCAGATGAACCACGACGCCTTGACTTCAGGCAGATACTCCGACATGCAGCTGACATACGTCCTCGACGCCTCAAAGTCAGCACCCTCCATCGAGTGTCCATACTCCGTCAACAAGACAGGGAAGACATCCTTGACCGCCGGGTCGGTGGCGTTCATAGCCTGGAAGCCCCTGCGGTAGAGGTTCCCACGGAGCGAGGCGCAGCTGCCGATGCCCGTCTCGTAGTTATGGATCTCGAGGGCGATCTTGTCTTGGCCGTAGCCCTCAAAGTCGGCGCGGCTGAAGACCTGGTCGCTGGGGTCGAGGGTGGCGCCGGTGAAGACGGGGGTGACGAAGGTGGAGTAGTCGAGGCCGGAGAGGATGATGATGACGTCGCGGTTGGCGGCGTGCACGGCGTCGGCGCTGGCGCGCATGTACTTGTACCAGTCGCGCCAGTTGTAGGAGGAGGCGCGCAGCTCGGGGTTGTTGGTGGGAGGGCGAGGCTCGTTGCGGAGGGACATGGAGATGAGGGCGGGCCAGGCAGAGGCCTAGGCTGGTCAGTACTTGACTTTGGTCGTATGCTTCAGGTCCCTTACATGTCCGGCCATGTAGGCGTTGCCCCTGACCCAGCGGTCGGCATCAAACTCGGTGTCTCCCCACCAGGTGTTTCCATCCTCACCACCGCAGCACCACTTGCCCGTGGAGATGTGGTTATCAAGGTTGATGTAGACATGCTGGCGCAGACACTCCTCGGCAATAGCATCATACACTTCGAGGCGGGTCGTCTCAGGCGTGAAGGACGGGTTGTTGGCCAACACCTGCTCCAGCACGATCGAGCCATTCTCGGAGCCGAGGCCCCGGTCAAAGGCCGTGCGGAGGTCGACGTCCTGCCCGCCGTTGGCGTAGATCTGGTCGACGAGCTCGGTGGCAAAGGTGAGACGGATCGAGTTCATGCCGAGGCTGCGGATGCGGGTGATGACTTCCTGGACGGAGTTGTACTGAAGGCCCTCGGGAACCATGACTTCGCCGTGACCGGGCCAGTTGGCACCGGCGAGGGTGACGGGGGTGTCATCTTTGTCGACAAACCAGCGGCCCGAGGTCTTGAAGGGGCCGTTGGGCCAGGCGCACTGAGCGGCCACGGCGCTGAGGAGGGATAGCACGATAGAGGCCTTCATCGCGGAGGAGGTGGTTGAAGATGAGTGACGGGTGATGGCAACTTGAGTTCGACCTTGTTCCTTTATACTGCATCCTCATGACTGAAGATCTCTGACTCTGGTGACCTCATCCGAGCTGGTCCGTCCCGGGCCGAAGCCCATCACGAGAACTCAGGTCCACCCCGAGAGTCACCCTGCCCATGACCCGCCATCACCAACTTCATCCGAACCAACACCGCCAACACCACGACTCATGAAGCTCTTTTCCCCGCCATGTCCTCTCCGCAATACTTCCGCACTGCTCCCCTTTTGCCCCACCCCCGCATCTCGGCTCCGGCCCCGGCGACGATCCCTCGTTCGGATTGGACCGCTTACGTCGGCCGCTCCCGTCGGCACTCGCTCTTCGAGCTGCGACTGCCGGCGGCTCCGACTTCCCCGAGGAGCATTATTCGTGGAAGCCATCGAGAGTGGGCTGTTGTTCGGCTGATGATGAGACGAGTTCGCGGGGTCTGGGGAAGTTTGTCCACTGCCGAGGCATGTGAGAGCTGAATGCCGACACTGATGTCATGTTTGTATCTCCTTGTTATGAGTGGATATTTGTTGATCCGGTGTCGGCGTTCTTGGCTTGTTCTTTGCTTGCTCCGAAAGTCTTGTGGGGGGACTTCTCATGTCAGATGAGAAGTCGTACCTTTGACTCACTGACAATCAGGAGAATAATGCAAATCGAGAGGTTTCTGAGACTTGCCTTGATTATAGGCTGGATTGGTTCTCGCTCGCACTCAATCAGTCCAATCTGTAATTCAACGTTTATCTTTTGAACTCAGCAGCCTCGATGACGGTGTAGAGGCCCTCAAAGCTGAGCTAGAGCAATTGAGGAGCAAAACCACTGGATCTCTCCGAGGTTACATGGTAGCAGTCGACTTGAGCGGAGTCAAAGTGATCTCAGTTGGGTCTCGAACCTGAGCACCGCCTGAATGTGAGGTGACCAGGCTTCCAGCTCAGCCACACGCCCAGAACCCAGCACATGATACGTGTACAGGAACGAGAGAACATCCCTCGATCAGTTCGCACGCCATCTGCACCCCGCAAGTTAGTCTTCCACGCGGGAAGCATCTCATCTCATGCCGGGACCCCAGTGCTGCACTCGGAGATCGGTCTGACAGGCCCACCGCGGAGGAGGGGTGGTATCAAAGCTTGGATGTTTGGATGAACCCCAGCTTCGGCCGGCCTCAGTGGTCTGGAGGCAGAGCTCTAGACAAAGAGGCCAGCCGTACTTCCGCTCAGCCTTCCAGCCCAGGACCATATGGCATGGAACCAGGATCAAACTTTCACCTCGAGGCAAGATGAGCCCCTCAGGCAAGCAATGAACCGTTTGAACGCATGGTTCAGGTCACATTTGAATGCTACAGCTTCTCGGGCAGATCATCAAAGCTCCGGGTCGGTCCCAGCTACCTCACTTCCCCTGCCCCTCCCGAGTCAGCACGTAGCAGCAGGGCACTGACCTCAGGACCTGTCAAGTCAACTCTGAAACGACCCCAGGGAGTGCCAGTGCCTACCATAGGGCTGGAACACCACGAACCACAGACTTGGAGCTCGTCGATGGCGCAAGCTCCCCGCATTGGGGAAGCTCAGAGCTCAAGCTCTCCCTTCTTCTTAACCATCACCACCACAGCACCATACCTACCTCTCTCCAGTTTCAACCTCCCAACCTCCATCCCTTGTCCAACCGACACAACCCGAGCACAAACACCGTCAGCCAAGCCCGCCCAGCTCAAACCCCTCACCATTCCCTCCGAGCTTCCCCATCCTCCTCCCCTCCTATTCGTCAATGGCCTCCGATCAGATATCGCCGCGTGTCTCCCATCCCCGCCAAGCCTTCCTCCATCCTCCTCGCCCCTCACCTCCCCCCAAAAGAGGCAGTTCCTCTATCTCCCCAGCGGGGAAAACCCTCGTTCCAGCCATGCTCAACCTCTTGGCGATCCACCAAGCTTGCTTCCTCCCGGTCCCCCCGACGAGTCAGGCTCGCCCGCCGCTTTTACACCCCTGCTTGGCCCCCTGCCCCCGCCACACTGACAAGTGCCGGCGGCGAAATAAGCTTACTCTTATCACCGGCCAAGATCCTCGCCAAGACCTCCTCGACCTTCTCCTTCGGGCAGGTGGGCGGGACCTGCCCGAAGAAGGGGGCGGGGGAAGCTCGAAGCCGCCAACCAGAGGCCGCTTATCAAGGATGTGTCAGGGGCGACGACGTTGTACAGCGCCGGGGGCATGGCCCGGGGGGAAGGTCGGCCGTTGCACCGGTCCAACCTCTCGCCACGCGGGTCACCACGGGGTTGGGTCGAGAACGGACTTGATGGTGCTCCGGTCTTCCGCCGGCGTCAGTATATAGAGCTCCTCCTCTGCTCCAGGATTTAACCTCCTCACCTGTGTTACCCACCCACAGTAGTCTACCCTCACCGACACTGACAATGGTCCGCATCACCGACCTCGCCGCCGTGGGCTCCGCCCTCACCGGCCTCGCCTCCGCCGCCGGCGCCGGCACCAAGAAGGACTACGCCTCTGGCCGCGTCCACGAGCGCATCATGGGCATCAAGATGGTACGTCCCTCCAACCCCCCCTCAAGTCAACCCCCCTCTAACTCCCCCAGGACGGCTGGGCCAAGGAAGAGGCCGCAGGCCTGATGGACAGCGCCCTGTACCCCGAGCTCGGCTACACGCCCTGCGTCGACGGCTTCGCCGAGGCCATCCCCGGCGACAAGAACAACACCTTCCGCTGCCGCAACATCGACCTCTACCACTTCCTCTCCCACGAGCAGCTCGGTAGCGTCGGCCGCGGCTCTTCCTCGTGGGGTTGGACCTCGGCTGATGGCCGTGAGTTCGTCGCCATCGGCCAGTACGACGGTACCGCCTTTGCCGAGATCACCTCCGAGGGCAAGCTCAGCTACCTCGGTCGCCTGCCCCAGTACGATGCTATCGGCTCCAACTGGCGCGAGATCCGCATCGTCAACGACCTTCTGGTCGTCGGCTCCGAGGCCGTCAAGCACGGTGTCCAGTTCTTCGACATGAAGAAGATCCTCGAGCTCGACCCCGCCAGCCCGACCATCTTCTCCCAGTCCGACCTGACCGGCCACTGGGACGAGCTCCCCGTCGGCCGCACCCACAACATCGTCGTCAACCACGAGCTCAACTACGCCATCGCCTGTGGCTCCGTCGCCGGAAACGAGACCATCCGCGTCCGCGACCCGACCAAGATGCCCTGCCGCGGCGGTCTCATCTTCCTCGACCTCACCGACCCCACCAACGTCACCTCCCCCGGCTGCGCCGCCGGCGACGGCTACGTCCACGACGCCGAGTGCCTCGTCTACCGCGGCCCCGACGCAAAGTACTACGGCCGCGACATCTGCTACGGCTACAACGAGGACACCCTCACCATCTACGACGTCACCGACAAGACGGGCAACGTCACCAACATCATCTCCATCAGCGACTTCCCCGGCGCCGAGTACATCCACCAGGGCGTCGTCAACAACGAGACCTGGCAGGAGTACCTCTTCCTCGACGATGAGTTCGACGAGCGCGACGCAAAGGTCGGCCCCATGACCCAGGGTCTTCCCACCACCCACATCTTCGACATCCGCAACCTCGAGAAGCCCGTCTACACCGGCAACTACGCCGGCAAGACCCGCTCCATCGACCACAACCAGTACATGGTCAACGGCTACCTGTACCAGAGCAACTACGGCAACGGCCTCAACGTCCTCGACGTCAGCAGCGTCACCCGCGACCCTACCGGCAAGTCCATCTGCGAGGCCGGGTTCTTCGACATTCACCCCGAGGACGACGAATTGGAGGGTGGCGGTGTTGTTGCCTTCCTTGGTTCGTGGTCGTCGTACGCCAACTTCAAGTCAGGCTTCATCTTCGTCCACACCATCGAGCGCGGCAGCTTCGTCGTCAAGATGACCTCCAAGGAGTGCGAGAAGCCTGCTTCCTGCAGCGCCAACAGCTGCATGCGCGCCATGCGTGCCTCGCACATCCCCGGCCGTCTCGAGGAGTCGTCCGAGTTCTGCTGGAACTACACCCGCCGTCTCAACACGGACGAGGCCATCCTCCCCGAGTACGCCTCCAAGGCCTGCGGCGGTGCCGATCGCGACCCCATCGAGCGTGTCAGCAGCGCCTGCGCCTGCATTCCCACCCAGGCCGTCCCCGAGCTGCCCAGGACCACCACCAGGCCCCCTGTGCCTACCGTCCTGCCGCCGTAAAGGGTGAGCGGGGAAGCGCCTCAGTAGATAGATCAATGCATAGCTTGACTCTGCATCTGCAGTCTGACTTGATGCAACCTCGTGAAGTGACGTGAGATCTGGAAGCACCCGGTTGTCCTTGGTGACCTTCCTCATGGGGAATATTTCATGCCGATCCCTGGCGGACCGCTGGATGACGTTTGGCGGACTGGGGCCGACGACAGGGTCAGCACGCCGCTGCTTTACCACGGGATTCGGGGCTGTGCACTCAAGCGCGGATGACGACAGCGTAGTGTCCGTGGTTCTTCAGGGCAAACCTAACTTTCTCAGCGCTTGACTCGTAAACTCAGGGCACTTACATTAGCCTATGCACAGCTCAGCACGCCCTGTCGCGTCCAGTCCAGCCCCGACCGATACGGCACATGGTACTTCTTCGCCCCGACAAAGTCACCCCTCAACATCCGTAGCTCCTCCGCCTCGGACCGCCCAACCTTGACGTCCTCAGAGCGGCCGTCCTCTTCTTGATTCCATGTCCGCCACGCCAGGGTATCATCCTCTCCATCAGCTTCCTCCTTGTCCTTGGTCATCTTCCACCGCAGCACAACCGGCGGACTGACCACGGCCTGCTGCTTCCCCCCATCCTGCTTCCCCCCCTCCTGCTTCTCCTCGCCCTTCACCTCCCGCACGTTCTTGCACCCTGGCCGGCCGCATCGCGACTGGACCACACACATGGTGCCCCCGCCCGTGCTTGATGCGTCCAGAATGAGGTAAAGGCTGCCCCCGCCGTACATCAGATGTGGCCGGCGCCAGGCCGTCGATGCTGGGAAGAAGATGGGGCCCGTTGGTGTGGTCACCCCGTGTTCGGCCTCCAGGCCGATACGGACGATTCTCGGGTTGTACGTCAGGGGTGGTAGGGAGACGACAACTGCCTCGGGCGTCCAGTAGGTCATGACAAATGGTGCCGGCAATGTCGTGAGCATCTCAGCGAAGCGGTAGGTAAAGTCGACCGGTGTTCCGGAAGCCTCAAAGGTGTAGGAGGACGGACTCTCGCGCGTAAAGCGGTAGGTCGACAGCACGACATGACACTCGGTGTGCATCGCCGTCGGAGTGAGCTCAACCGAGAGGAGGTGAACAAAGCCGCCGCAAGGAGAGAATTGAAGTTCTGATGGGGTTAGAATGCATCGGGAAACTGGACTCGCTCAACTCACCTCTGGTATGTGCTGGCGGCGTCCCCTTGCGTTTTGCCTCGGGGATATCAACGCTGCAGCTTGTGCCCGCCTCATCGTCAAACACGACAACCTCCCCTGGCCGGTGCGACACAGCAACCACGGGGAGCGCTGGATGTCGTGCCCCGACGATTCGAGACCATAGCGAGTGATCGGTCCGAATAGCTCTCCAGACTGGAGGGCCAAAGTCGGCGGCCACGACCAGACAGTCGCGGTGCGGGCGGTGATCTGCCTCCGAGGTATGCTCCGTGTCGTCGGCATCCGAGGTGTCGACCGCGGAGGTATCCGAGTCTGAATCCGAGTCCGACTCCGAGTCTGAATCAGAGTCTGAATCCGAATCAGATGCTGAATCCTCGTCCTCATCACCCTCCACCTCCTCAGCTGCTTTCGTCCCACCACAGCGACACTCGTAGTCCTCCTTGGGCACCCACCGCAGATGGAACACCCTCGTTGACCCTTCTGAGCCGGTCGCCACCGTCATCTGCACCAGGCGCCATCTGCCCTCCCCTGACATCCCCAGCCCGGGCACCCCTTCTTTCACCAGACACTCGGAGCTCTGCCCCTGGAACGCCCGCCTGACACCCAAGGTGGCCGTGTCGACACGCCAGGCCTGCACGAGGTCCTCGCCGAGCTCTCCTCTGACCAGTGTGTTGAGCCATCCCTCGCCCGGCGTCATCGGGTGCACGCTCTCGGCGAGCACCTTGGCCTTGGGAAACACCGATACCCGGAATACCTTAGCACGGAGGTCGGGCGACTTCCCCTCCTGCCGGATGATGCGCAGCTGCAGAGTGCTTCCCTTCTTCCCGACAAACGACGCATCCGTCACGATGAGGTCAGGCAGCTGGCCCAGCAGCTTCGAGGTGTACCGAGCGCGGATAAGTGCCTTGCCCCCTGGCGGCGTCAGTCCGCATCCCGGGCGGAATAGAGTCAGTGGCACCGCCATGGCGAGGTGATCCGGGCTCTTCGTCAGCAGCTCGCCCCAGTCCTGCACAAAAGCACAGAATGAGCTGTCCAACGAACCACTTGGCCCCTCCCGGCCCGTCATCCACCGTGGCAGCGGCAGCGCGAAGAGGGACGCCGCGTCCCTGGCTCGGCCCATGGTCGGGATGAATGAAGACGTGCCGCGCTCGCGATTGTATCGCGCAAACAGGTAGCGCGCCGTATGTGCCTGTACGTAAATGCACGTCCAGAAGGCCGGACTCTGCAGGAAAGCCTCGACAGCAGCGACGACGGGAGGGTTGGGGCGGGCAGACCACAGATGTGCATGCCAGAAACAGGCGGCATAGCGCAGGAAGGCGTGGTCCCTGGCCTTTGTGTCGAGGGCGGCGCTGAGGTCCAGCGGCTGTGCGTACCGCTCGTACTGCAGGTACGTCAGACACCCAAGACCAATCTCCGTTTCGGCCTCGTCCTCGTCGACTAGGAAGCTGCGCAGGCGGGGTTCGACAGCGGTGTCGGTGGCCAGGAGAAAGTCGCGCACCGACTTGTGGTAGAGCTTGACGACCTCGCCGTTCTTGGAGACCTCGCGTGTGATGAGGGGGCCGCAGACGTCTTCGACCATGTTGAGACCGCCGAGCGGTGCACGGTCGGGCGAGTGATCGCTGGCATCGGGTCGGATCGCAAGGGCGTTGAGAAGCTCGTCGACGGTGACGGGCTTTTCCGAGGCGATCAAGATGCGAAAGACGCGCCTGGCGAGGTTTTGCTCCGAGACAGACCTCCCGGCGATGCGCTCCAGGATCTTGACGTAGCAGCTGTCAAGTCCCCGGGGAAACTCCCTCAGAGCCGCTCTGATCTCCTCGCGCGACGTGTACCCACGCCCCTTGACAATCTCGCAGCGCAGGCGGGCGTACAAGAAGTTTTGCTCGCCCGGGTCGATCCAATCGTCGGCGTGCACCATGCAAATGTCCTCGGCCTGCAAATATGCCCGCACATCGTCGGCGATGGCGTCGAAATCGGCGCGCACCTCGACAGCACCCACCCGTCTCATGCTGCGACGCATGGGCCCAACGTCGCAGCTGGAGAAGAACCATTTGGCAGTGCCGTTGGTGCGCGCGCCCAGTAGCGCCTCCAGCGTCCCGAAAAAGAGGCCATCCTCCTCCAGACACTCGTCCAGGCCATCGAGCACGATGTAGACATGCGGGCACTGGTCGAGGAAGATGTGCAGCACACGGCGCACGGCGTCATGCACATCGGCGTTGCCACCTTCGAGGTCGTAGCGGAGCTGTTGCTGGGCGCGGGTGTATTCGAGCACCACGCCGTCCGGAGTGTAGGCCGAAGCGCGCAGCAGCTGCAGCGCAAGGGAGCGCAGCCCAGCGAGTCCGCGGCGTTTGGTGCCCTCGCTGAATGTGTAGAAGAAGCAGGCGACCTGCGCGCCTGGTTCTCTCGAGCGGAGGTGGTCGACCACGGCCGACGCCAGCACGCTCTTGCCGGTGCCTGGGGGCGCGTGATACCACAGCGCTGCATCCTCCTTGGCATCGCGCCAGGCAGTGAACTCGGGACGCTCAAACATCCATCGACACGTCCCTCCAGTGCGCCGCTGGCGTCGAGCGCGTAGGTCTTGTTCGTGGTCGAGAAGTCCACCGTCCTTGGAAGCGCCGCCGATCCACTGTGCAATGTCCCGCCGAATCTGCTTCAGGCGGGTATCCGTGCCCTGTGTCGCCAGGCTGGCCGCAAGAAGGTCCTGAACATGCCGCGAATCCTGGCGGATGCGGTCGCGGAAGGTCTGCACGACCGGGCGCAGGCTCTTGATGATGGCCGAAGCAGTGGCCACGGCGTACCCTCGCGATAGCGCGGCGGCCGCGAGGCACCAGAATTCGAGAACGTGGCGGTACGCGCGTTTGATGGCGATGGCCATGTCGGGCGAGCCGGCCTGCGCTTCGGCAATCAGCTCATAGCAGCGGAGGTCGGGCGCAATGTCTTCCAGAGCCTCGAGCACCTCGGTGAGGGCGCCCTGGACGGCGACGGCGGCCTCAAGCACGATGCGCACGCCAGAAAAGGCGATGGAGACGCCAAACGGCGTGGCCTGCAGCGCGCTCTCGCAGGTTTTCGTCAAGCGGCCGAGGCCCTCGAGAAACGGCGACACCTTTTCGAGGATGCGGTAGGTCTTGCGTTCCTTCTTCTTCAATTCCAGTCGCTCGATGCATCGGCGCATCTCCTCGAGGTGATCATCGGGGGCGTCGGGTTGCCGCCGTCGCGCGAGCACGTCGCGCACGAACGGGTTCTTCTTGTGGTCGTCGGGGCCGAGGCCGGCCAGAAACTCGTCGACTGCCTCGTCGCAGAGGGTCTTTGCCGTGGGTGCGAGGCTCTCGAAGGACAGGCCAGAAGCCGTCTTTTCCGACTTGAAGTCCATCTCGTGAGGTTTTCAGCCGTCCTTGTCCCTGCCCATGCTGCCTGGTGAAGATTCCTGATGTTATCTTGACCCCGCTCGAGATTCCAGGCCTGTCCACAGTCAGCGTCGGTGGCCAAATCCATGCCCCTGGCCGCTCCTGCTTGGATGCCATTCGCCATCTTGCCGTTCACCCCTGTGCGTGATGCATCAGCTGCCCTGCCATTCGCCGACCGAGGGTTCGGGCATCGCCCCCAAACGTATGCAGCCTGATGCAGGCGGCGATGGCAGGCAGATGGTGGGCAGACAAAAAGTGACTCAAGTCGGGCCAGGACCCGGCAGAATCTGAAGAGGATTAGCAAACGTTCTCGGTGGCGACAACAACATCATCGTTGCTTCCAAAGCCTCGAGGCTGTCCTCCGCCAACGTCGCGAGTCGCAAGCCCTGGACCCTGGCCCCTGGACCTGACTCGCTCCCCGCAATGGGTGCCTCCGACTCCGAGACCGACCCCGTCGATGTCGACACCGACCCCTCGAGCCTCACCCCCGCACTGGGCTCCCGCTGCCAGTTCAAGACCTACCGCCACGGACGTCGCAAGGATGGCCGCGCCGCCGTCGAGGAGGAGCCGGACGCGTTCCAGTCGAGCGAGCCGCGACACGACGACGACGCCAGCTACGCGCTGGTGATCCGCCGCCACTTCTCTGAGAAGCATGAGCTCGACTCGGTGGTGGTTCGCATCAACTCGCCCGAGATTCTGGCGGCCTTTCGCGAGGTCATCGGCTCGTACCCGACCGTGGCTGCCGACTTCTCGTGCCCGTTTGAAATGACGAGCCCGTTCCCCATGCTGATCCACGCATGGGACCGCCTGGACGCGCACCGCCGGGAGACGGACGACGCGGTGCGCCGCATGCACCTCAATCTGCTGTTCCGCTTCATGGAGCATGAGATCGGCCCCGAGCGCGAGGCCGTGCTGACGATGCTGCGCAACCGCAAAATCACGTACAAAAAGGCGTGGGTGCTGTTCCGGCCGGGCGGCCTGGTGTTCACCGAGGTCATGAAGAAGCCGTGGCTGTTGCGGGTGCAACGGACGACGTACGAGGTCAGCACCTCCGTGGGTCCGTACTTCACCGTGTACGCGTCATACTGCGATGCCGACGATACGGCAGTGGGTGAGGCCGAGACGTCGTTTGTCATCCTGCAGAAGAAGTACTTTGGGTCGGAGCATCCGTCTCTCATTGAATCGCTGCCCATCTACCCGCGCGAGTACCATCGGCGAGGAGAGGATCTTGAGGAGGAGCTGACGGCGAGAGGCAAGCGATTCGTCGAGAACCGGGGTGTGCTGACGCGCGACTACGATGGCCTGGCGCAGTACCTCAAGGAGCCGCCCTGGGACTACTTCCACCCGGGCATGGCGGACTTTGGGGCGATTTGGATTCCCTTCACTGAGACTGGCCGCGTGGTACTCGACCGGAAGACCTTCGAAGAGGACAACTTTGATCGACACGTCAAAGTGACGGAGCAAGACGACCCGGAGCTGGTATTGTGCCCGCCCTACGCCATCGGCTTCTCGCTCGACCGAAAAGAGTGGTGTCGATATCTGGTGGACGGTCTGCGCGAGGTGGCGTGGAAGGACGACGCATGGAAGTCGCTGATCTTGGACGAAGAGGAGAAGACGGTGCTCCAGGCGCTCGTCACGTCGCACCGGTACCCTGGAAACGCGCGGAATCAGCCGGAGCAAAAGGGCAAGGGTCTGGTGATCCTGCTGTAGGTGCGCCTTTGTCGGATGGTGATCGGATGCTGACCGTGGCAGGCATGGAACTCCGGGATCGGGGAAGACGCTGTCTGCTGAGACGTCAGCCGAAATGTCGCGAAAGGCCTTGCTGTCAGCGTCATTGGGCGATCTGAACAAGTTCAACGTGTGAGTTGACCTACTGCAGCCCTGGAACCACCGCTGACAACCTAGGCCCTGGCTTTTTGAGCGCAAGCTGAAGCAGGTCCTGCAATATGCCACCCTGTGGGAGGCGGTGGTGCTGCTGGATGAAGCAGATGTCTTCCTCGAGGCCCGCGAGTCCGGTGCTGGTGCCTCGACCGGCGACAAGGGTGCAACCGCCCGCAACGCTCTGGTCGCCGTATTCCTCAAAGAGCTTGAGTACTTCTCGGGCATCGTGTTCCTGACGACCAATCGACTGGCCACATTCGACGCCGCCATGAAGTCGCGCGTTCATCTGTCGCTGCGGTTCGCTCCTCCTGGAGTCGACACCCGCCGCCGCATCTGGCGCCAGAACCTTGCAGCGGTGCCAGCTGACGAGACGGCCATTGGCGAGGGCGCAGCTGCCGACGAAGCCACCAACATTCTTGTGCAGTACGACCTCAACGGCCGCGAGATCTGCAATGCCTTGAACACGGCACGCACCATCGCCCGGTTCGAGGGAGTGCCGCTGGACGTTCCGCACGTGCAGCGCGTGCTCAAGGTGCGGACGACGTTCGACAAGCACCTCCGGGAGGAGACGCGGCGGCTGGGGCGGGCGGGGAAGCAGGAGGGAAGGGAAGGTCCGGCGGCATTCCGGCTGATCAAGCGGGATTCGATCCTGTCGCAGTACGACGAGGATGACGATGAATAGGGTGACAACGGGGAGGTCGATGGAGCGCAGTGCTGGATTGATGACGGGTTGAAGTGAATGTTGTGTAGCTCGTGGCACTCGAGGTCTGGGAGGAGACAGGTATATAGTGAACTACTTACCGTGGCTTACGCCTCGGCAATGATAATCACCACCGCAAAGAATAAGTAGGACGACATGCGCGCCTCAAACATTACTGCCCAGTCAATGTCCTTAATCAGAAGAATTTTAATTCTCATGACATGAGTTTGTAAGAGTAGCGGGCTAGACCACTCGGCCAATAGATCCAAAATCCAATAGTCTCAATACTCAGTGTTCGTACTGTACTCGCGATAGCTTACATAGGTATTACGACCCAGGTACAATCTCCCTAAGGTGTGTAGGCTGGAGAGGCGGTGGAGTATACTA
The DNA here is from genome assembly GCA_020746995.1 of Plectosphaerella cucumerina. Taxonomy (NCBI): domain Eukaryota; kingdom Fungi; phylum Ascomycota; class Sordariomycetes; order Glomerellales; family Plectosphaerellaceae; genus Plectosphaerella; species Plectosphaerella cucumerina. The sequence goes on along the minus strand of JAGPXD010000004.1, from coordinate 4,584,781 downwards.
GCAGTGCGTACTAAGAAAATAGAGCAATGCCAAGCAGTAGTCGTCATCGTGTCGCTAACGGCATATCGTAAAGCGTGAGGCTTCTTCACTGTAGGCCAATGAGGTTTCCAATAAGGACTTGAATTGAATACTGTCGTGAATCTACTGTAGCTATGTACCGGCGAGGTATTTCCTCACGTAGGCGGGCGTACCTCGCCCAATCTCCCTGGATCACGTCCGGTCGTGATCCATCCCCGGGATCACTCATGAGTGGTGATCCATCCAAGAGCGCGCCTAGCGTGATCTATGTCACGTGACCTGCCTATCTGACGTAACGTCTTCCTGACCCGGGCCGTCCGCGGGGTCGCCGAAAGCACGGAAACAACAACACCAGCGAGAACGAAACTTGTGAAATCCGAAGCCACCAACAGCTCCAAAACACGACCCGAAAGGCCGATTAGATACCTCGCTGCCCGTCGTACCGCCCAAAGCGACCTGGCGTCATAACTGCCCTTGCGGCCCTCTCTGTTGCCCTTCGACATGCCGTCAAGGTCTTCAGTGTGCACGTGGATCTGGGCATGGACGTCAAGATTTCCGGCTCGATAATCCTAGTGAACGCCTCTATACAGAACGGCTTGGGCAAAACCGTCTGAAACCTGAGTCCGACTCAGATCACGAACTTTGTGGTTTATTTCTACATCATGGCCATGATCTTCTTCATACAAACCTCTCCTTATAAGCTCTCTATCATTAGCTTCTATCTACGCGTCTCGAGTGGGAACGCGAAGCGGCTCCTCTGGGGCTCCTTTATTTTTATCGCTTCATGAGGTGTATCGCCACCATCCTCCAGTGCCGGCCTATTCCGCTCTTCTGGACCAAGCTACAGAAACGCCGGGAAAACGGTCACCACGCCGAGAATGATGATGTCAAACCCGAAAGCCAGGGGGCCCAGCGAAATGAGGACGCTTATGATCATCGGCTTCGGGTGCGCCTTGAGCATCTGTATGAATGACATGTCCGCCTCGTCGTGCGGCGCCGTGATGACCGCATCGGGCTGAAGCTGCTTCTCCATCATGTCAACGGATGGCTTGTCATCGTGAGACATTGCAACGGGCCGCTGGTCGTCGCGATTGAGCGTGAGTGAGTGATAAGGGGGCAGAATGGTGGATGAGGCGAGTCCTGAGTTTGCTAGCTCCGGTGCATGGGCGTTGGTGGAAGGTTTATCCGTATCGTCCCCCTCTTTGGGCTCCTAAATCGGGTTCGGTAAGCACCGACACCCCCTTTCCAGCAGCGGGTGCCACTAGTAGTTTCAGTTAGACTTTTATCTGACTGCCGGAGGAACTTGCGGGGGTGGAGGCCAGTCCGCGCCGGCGGCCCCTGCCCGTCCCCGGTCCGTATGAGTCGGGGATTCTCCCCGGCCAGGTGTTAATGGATTACGAGAGCCAGTGTAAGCTCCGTTGCTCCGCTTGGCTGCCTGAAGACCTAGGTGATTACAAATATATTTAGGGAAGGCGGGAGATCAATAACCATGCCTCGAATGCGGGAAACCTGCCGAGGCAGTGCGCGCAAAGCCAGAGAGCTCCCAGAAGCACGGCGGCCAAAAGCAGCGCCGACACAACAGGGTAGGGCCGACCCGTTTCATTATGCCGCCTCCGCCATCGCTGGCGCCCCTCTCAGCCGTGCTTTGTCGGTCGCTCATCCCCACTTATACCTCAGACCTCATCAGTGAGGGTTCGGCCGATACTGTACGCAGCCTGGCACTAATGCAACATGCTGACGGAGTCAGACCCGTTGTTATTTCTCCGGTTCTTCGGCTCTTGCCCCGCTGCTTGCGGGATTTTCATAACAGCCTGAAAGAGTGCGTCCCCCACACACAAACCATCTCCACGCAAAACACATAGGAAGCTGAGCGACACACACAAATACCACGCGCATCCTCCTGTTTGTATCGGATCTATAAATCTTCCCTTTCTGGTCATTATTTATTTCATATATTCAAAGACAAACGATTGCAGATATGCCAACCGCTGAAGACCTCCTGTAAGAAGCAATTCTGGGCCGGGCCAGACGGGGCAGCTGATTTCTGTAGCTTTGCAGAGAACGCCCAGGCACTCGGCACTAAAATCCACATTAGGCATGAGCCTTCCAACAGACGGCTGCGAGCTCTGATGGGTGGCAAATGGATTTTCGACTCACTCGAGGTAGAGTATGTTTGGGAGGAAGAGTGTAGGTACAACTTCGTGCGAAACTACTGGGCATTACAACTCACAGTATCTTGATGAACTAGATCCTGTGTATTATGTTCCGTTGAAGGCACTCATACAAGGCCCTGCCGAAATCTCACAGCAGTCGACCTCATTTAGGGGCTGCCGGATTGGCCAACTCAAATGCAACGGCAAGACCGCCAATATCGCTACTTTCGAAGAAGGACCCCTGAAAGGATTAGCTAGGATCGCGCACGATGGCGTTGGTGAGAGCAATCACATTTCCGTCACCTTGACAAATAACGCTAATTGAACAGATTCATGGTACGCAGAGGATGAGAAGCTTCTTGGGCCTTACCCAAAAGACCCATACAAGCGCATAGAGTGCCTCATATCGTCGAGCGAGGTTCGCATCGAATTAGATGGCATAATCGTTGCGTCGAGCACAAGCAACATTCTTCTCCTCGAGACGAGGCGGCAGCCGCGTTACTATCTCTCCCCTACGTCAATCTTCAACTGGGACATGTTGATTCCGAGTAGCACATCAACCTTTTGCCCGTACAAGGGCAAAGCCAGCTATTATCATCTCAAGGTTGGGGAAAGGGAGATTCGAGATGCGGTTTGGTATTACGAATATCCAGTCCCAGAGTCTGCGCAGATACAGAACCGACTCTGCTTCTTCAATGAGGAAGTCAAGATCTTCATTAACGGAAAGCAGCAATAGGAGGTTTTGATTGCTGAAGATAAAGGCCCCTATATTGTGTCCAGCTCTCTTGCCAGTGTCCAAGATCACCGCCAGCTAAGCTGGCTTGTTGAAGTGCGAAGTCTTTTCTGCGAATGTATTTTATGCATGCAAAACTATAACATCGAGTCATCCTGCATTCGTGCCGGCCAACAGAAGAATGTACTCCAACCCAAAATCACAGACATATATCTCCCTATCTCACCATCAAATAACGGCGAACAACAATTTGTGGTCTTATGTGGCTGATCGGGGCCATCTTTGGTATTTATTTCCGTGGCTAAGATTTGGCCTGATATGACCTCTCTATTCTCTTTGCTTCTTTGGTACCTCTGCCGCTGATCGCCCTCGGCCCGTTAATAACCTGTGGCTTACCGCATTTCGTCGGAGAGTCGGACTTTACAGGAAACAGAAGTTTGCGGAGATATCGCACTTAATGTGCCGGACATCCCCGACAACGCCGTGCGCGTCCGCAAAGGCTCGAGGCCAAGTTTGATGCACAGGAAGACTGGGTGGGCATAGACTCAACGCGTTCTAGTGACTTCGGAAAAATCTACCTGCTCCACTTGCAATCCAAGGGCTAAAAGGAGAAATTGGGGATTTCAAATCATGTCGGAATATGTGTTGCCTGGCCACGAATCTCCGATGTGATTACAAATATCGAGGACCCTGCCCACGAAGGCTTTTGAGGGTAAAGTATAAAAGCGTCATTTTGCGCCTACGTTAACCTGGTTCATCTCGCATAACAGCTCGTGGCAATCAATACTCCGGCCCCCTACACATCTTCTCCCTCGACGCATCGCTATCAACCCTACATCACCAAAGTCATTATGTCTCTTCCCTTGACGTACAAGGCTTGGCAAGTCGTCAAGGCCGGTGAGCCCATGATCCTCAAGGATATGCCGCTCAAACACCCTGGCCCTGGGCAGGTACTCGTCAAAGTCTTAGCCTGCGGGGTCTGTCACTCCGACGCCAGCATGGCTGGTGGGAAGTATGGACCAGTTAGCGAGCGGGTTCCTGGACATGAAGCTGTTGGTGACGTCGTCGCGGTTGGACAAGGTGTCACTCGATTTAAGAAGGGCGACCGCGTCGGCGGCCCGTGGCATGGAGGTAAGATACTTCGGATGAAAAACCCGGACTTGACCAGCGCTAAAATGAATAGGTCATGACGGTACCTGCCGCTCTTGCCAACAAGGTCGATTCCAGTACTGTGAGAATCAGTCTATCAATGGGCTCTCGCAGGACGGTGGTTACGCCGAATACATGTTGCTGCGCAATGAGGCCGCTGTTCGTGTCCCCTCAGATATGGATGCGGCGCAGGCGGCTCCTCTTCTTTGTGCAGGAGTCACTGTCTTCAATGGCATTCGGAAGATGAATATCGAGCATGGAGCCGTCGTCGCCGTTCAGGGAGTTGGCGGCCTCGGTCACCTCGCTGTCCAGTACGCCAGCAAAATGGGCTACAAAACGGTAGTCATGAGTTCCGACGCCTCAAAAAAAAAGTTCTCTCAAGAGCTCGGCGCCCACGACTTCATCGATACTGCCGCCGAAAGCCCTGTGGCGAGGCTGAAATCTATGGGTGGAGCAATGCTTATCGTCGCGACCGCGCCCGTTGCCAAGGCCATCGGGCCACTGGCAGCCGCACTTGCTCCAGGTGGCAAGCTGCTGATTCTCCCTGCCGTGGGGAACATCGAGCTCAACACTATGGACTTGATCATGGCAGGAGCCTCGGTGTGCGGTTGGGCAAGCGGCCATGCTGCCGATACAGAGGACGCCATCGACTTCGCGAGGATTCATGGGGTACAGGCTTGGGTCGAGACATTCCCCCTGGAGGAAGCACCCAAGGCTATGGAACATATGCTCTCAGGAAAAGTTCGTTTCCGGGGGGTCCTTATCATGTAATTTACCTTAAGGATGAGACCTTCCACGTGTTGGGCTGAGGCCGGATGGGGCCTTTATGTATGGGTCTTTCTATGTGGGTGGTTGATATTAGTTTGGGACGGCAGCTAGTTCAAGCCAGAGCTGGCGTAACTGCGAAGCCTTATCGCCTGCCCCGAAGCGACAGCGGATAGAGCGACTGTTTAGCAGACCTTCTTGTGTCCCATGATTTTCTATTGCCCATGCCTTGTGGAGGCTGGATGGGATGTATCAACAAGGGCTTGCCTGACTAGGCTGTTCTGTATGCCACTCTTAATGCGGCTGATAGTATAACCTAAACCTCTATAACTTGCCCCCGAATGCTAACTCGCGGGATAAAGCCCTTCCCTCGCGGGCTATATTCTCGCTCGCCGCCCCTGGTTAGTAGAATGTCTCCAACGAGAAGGTGAAGGAACCGTCTCATGTCCTAGAGCCCTTGCCGTCTCGCCCATTCGGCCCCTGACTGGAGTACCCCACCCATCGGCCACATCTAAGACGTCCCCAGTGGTAGCGCCGGACAGCGGCGCTAGCAGGGGGGGTGGAAGGTTGCCTCGCTACGAGCCGAGCCCAGGGATCTTGGGGTAGCCGCCCTGCAGTTTGTCCCTGGACCACTCGATCGAGTCCAGGAGACCGGGCACAGACTGGAGGCCGGGCAGGCAGGAAGCGAGCTCCAGGACGAGATTCTCCCTTTCCTAGCCGATCAGGATCCGTAGGCAGGCGGCGGACTGTTTTCGGCCGGTGGCCCCCTCGCTGCCCGTTCGCAGAGTGGAGGCGACGGCCTCCCTGAATGCGGCCTGGGTCGCCTCGAGACTGGCGCGCTGTGCAGGTGAGGGTGTGCAGCAGATCTCGACGGCTGAAGAAGAGGTCCGTAAAGGAGCGGTGGTAAAAGATGCCGGAGAACAGCGCGCGGGTGAATGCTGGTCGCGTAAGAATCCAGTTGCACATGCAGGACAATCTCTTGTTGCGTGAGTCCTCGTACCGCTCATTGGGAGAGTGCTGGCCCTGGACCCGGGCTGCAGCACTCGTTAGCTGGGTCGCGCGTCTCGAACCCCCGACTTCACCTTGCCCCTGCGCCAGGGCTTGGCGAATTCTGGCTAACTAATCAGGCTCGGACTCGGACTACGTCCCTGATGTTTGTACCTTGCTAAGTGGGTTGATAGCTTGTGAGGAGGTATCGCCGCTCGAGATGTCTGGTGTCGGGTGCGTACTGTTAGTACGATCTGGAGGTACTAGATAATGTAGCTGCTGGACGAGGTTGCCTAATAGCTTGACTTGTACGGTGCGATCTCCCTTGCCCCCTAGGGCCTTGGTGAGCTTGCGTGTCTTGGACTCGGCGATACTATAACGCGTACGGGGCTGGTCCACGGCGGCACCGAGGGCGGTATTATGCAGAAGGCCTGTCATACCCCTCCTAGTTGGCTTTAAGCCTCTATCCGAACCGAGAATGTTGTTGATGATTCCGAGTAAATTAGTAACGGATGTGCTTGTTTGATTGTTATCAAGGCGCTAGTGATAGTCAGCCGAAAGCTGACCGTTTGTAAGACTAAAGCTGCGGCCCTAGCGCTCGAGGCGTAGTCGGTGAGTGTTGTACTGGACGTCTAGTGCGTCCGTATTAGTCGTGAATAACTTGTATGCTTTGACTTTGTCGATGGCTTCTGAAAACGCGTTGAAGAGGCCTGCGAGGCCTGCGATACCGATACCTAGTCTAGTAGCTTCTATGGTGTTTGCTGTTAATGAGTGCTGGTGGTAGAGATCCTTGACGCCGAAGAGGCATTTTATATGGCTCTGCTACTAACTGCAGGCAGCCTCGTAATACGCCCTGCTGTTGGAGCTCTGAAAGATGGACCTATACTTGCGGCCAGTACAAGGCAGCTCCGCCACGTTGGTCTTGCACGGAATCGGGTTGAACGGCTAGGTCACGGCGTCTCAGCCAGCTGGCATATCATTTGGCCACGACAGCTGTTATCGGATCTCGAAGACGTGTTCGGAGGAGACGTCCACAAGACATCGGTCGAACCATTTTGCTTCAGCGGCAACGGGAGGCCCCTAAGATCGAGATCATACCAAGGAGCGTCTCTGACACGACTCCTCAGCATGTGTATTCGCTCCTTGGCGCATCACGGAACGCGATTTCATTTCTGAGGAGCTTAGCAACTGGCATGCTTGGCGTTGCCTGTTCCTGTCGCGTGAGCTGAATGTACTCATTTGGACTAGTCGCATATGGACGTATAAGACAGGTGTGATCCAGCTGGGTGCATTCGGCATGTTCAAGCTTAAAAGGCGATTCAGCTCGTGGATGGTAATACATGGGACGAGCGGAAGCACGGCCGGCCTGGTCTGTATTATGTCTTTGCCCCGGTTGGCTCTTGACTTTCTTCCTAGCATTCTAGATCATGGAAACTGTTCCTGTTGGATCATTGGACAAGTTCCGAGGGGTGTAAGGCGCTTTATCACGGCAGTGGTACATAAATTCACCGCGGGACGTCAGGTTTTCGCGGGGTGTCCGCCTCAGCTTCGGTGCTGGAATACCCCTGCCCATTTCCAACCATCGCCAGTTTTGATTTTCCCTATCATTGGTTATTGGAGACGGATCTCCAGGCAGGCTACGCCATTGCAAGCCATCTTGTCATTCTACCATCATGCCACTGGAAAAGGCTGAACTGGCCGCCGAGGAACGGGCCATCGACCATGACCCTCTCCAATCACCCACCTTGAGCAAGGGGCCGTCCGAAGAGCAACAGCGCAAGCCATCACTTTTGGAGAGAGTTATCGCTGTCCCTGAAAAATGGTACTACCTCTGGGAGGTCATCGGTCTTGTCTTTTCAGCTGCCGCCATCGTCGCCATCTGCGTCGTTGTCAAAGAGTTCAACGGCAAGCCACTGCCACACTGGTCCATCACCTTGCCTGGTCGACAGGATGATTTCCGCCTTACTCTCAACGCCCTCCTTTCGATACTGTCCGTCTTTGGCTCGACGTGTGCGATGATCCCCATCACCAAGGGAGTGAGCCAACTAAAGTATATCTGGTTTATCGAACAAGACCGTAACCTTGCGGATCTCGAAGTTTTCGACGCCGCCTCGCGAGGGAAGCTTGGAAGTGCCATGCTCATTTGGAAGCTCAGGTTCAAGTAAGTCTCCGTGATACCCTGAGAGAAGCATCGCTGACAGTCTGTTACCCAGGCATCTTGCGGTGCTTGGAGGCCTTGCTTCTCTGCTGGCACTGGCGTACGGACCGTTTGTGCAGAATCTTATCGACACAAGCATCGAGTATCGCGATGCTGGCAAGGATTTTCCAGCAAAAGTTTCTTGGATCAGCTTTTTCTCAGACGATGATTGGGAGAACGGCACGAGTAAGTCCCCGAGTGACTGCTTCATTTCAGCGAATTATACCTTACTTTCAGCATATACCCAGGCAACTCACGTGGAGGCTTTCACTGACTCGACCATAGCTATCGACCATACCATGAAGTACTCCATCAAATCCGCCATAGCTGTTGAAGATGATGAATGGCTCATGCCAAAGCATTTCTGCCCAACGGGCAACTGCAAGTGGCCGGCCTACTATACCCTCGCCGCATGCAGCATGTGCACCGACATCAGCGACCTTTTGAACCGCACTTGTTCGCCTCCAGAGTCCGGAGCAATCAACGATGGCGTCGCGACCGAGACGGGTGGCTGCAGTGTCTCCTTGCCCAACGGTCTCTCTTTCGACAGCGTGCCTCACGATGGGTAGAATCCCGCCAGGGTCAACTTCGTCATGAACTCGACCACGACACCGCTCGTCTACAACTAGTCGGTTTTCCCATACCGCTTTGTCACAGTCCAGTCCATCATGGGTTTCGATCCGTCCCAAATGCCCAATAACGACTCATGGATGGAGCACCTTGAACTCGGACCATACTTTGTCACGGAAGATTCCCTCATCAAAGCGCGAGAGTGTGTCATCGTCCCCTGCGTGCAGAAACAGGTCTTCGAACTGTTCAAGGAGAACACAACAGCGGATGACCTGGCGCGAAGCATGCAGGATGACCCTTCGCTGCCTTACCCCTGGATGGGTATCGACATGGAGTGGCTTGATGCGAGTCGCGAAATCGACAATCAGGGCAACCCATACATTGCAGTAAATTTCACAAAGAATAACACCCTCCCCTCGCAAATGTCCGATAATCAGAAGCACCATTGGGTCGGAGCCGGCATCGAGGAGTCAGCCCACAATCGAATCAAAGACTACGCCAGCAAGATTTTCACCGGCTATGTGTACAGCGCCCAAGCCAACGGCTCCCTGCCTGAGGAGCACATGTCGATAACAGAGTCCGACGATAACTTCATGGCGTACGATATTCTGTATAATACCCACACCGGGAGATGGACGGGCCCTTACTGCGACCACAGCATCCCCACGAGCAACGATTTGGAATGCGCAGTACACAACGCCGCCGCCGGGATCACAAACGCCATGCGGACGTATACCTGGAATGTCAGACACGTTAACAGGGCGGTGCATGTCGGCACCTCCCTGGCCCCCGTGCAGGTCTGCTCCGCGCAGTGGCAGTACATATCGGCGCCCGTGGCGGTCTGGGTGCTGGGCATGGCTCTCTTTATCGACGTCGTGTGGAAGACACGGCGGGCAAATATCAAGGCGTGGCGAACGAGTCCCTTGGCGATGCTGCTCTTGCGTCTTGATCCGGACAGTCGTGAGCAGCTCAAGGGCTGGCAGAATATGGGAGAGGCCGAGTTACGGCAGACGGCGGACGAGCTCAGGCTGAGGCTGCAGATTGATCAGGAAGGGCCGCCGCGGTTTGTGAGGAATGAGGGGGAAGCGTCGGGGACCTCAGGGGGTGCTAGTCGAGTCTGAGGAGGTTCTTAGAGGTTAAGACTTGGTCCCCTATAGCAGCGGCTACGACTAACTGTATATGTGGTCAGGCAATATACTGTTGGGATTCCCATGTCGAGTAATTCTGTCTAAAAAGAACGTTTGTATGAAGAGCATATTTATCAGGAAAAGACGTCTATCCGGGGAAGATAGTTGTCGAAAGAGGACGTCTATCAGAGAAGACCCTCGCCCAAAGAGAATGTTTTTTACGAGAGGAAGTTCGTTAGAAGACGAGATTGGAAGTTACTCTCAGACAAATCTGACCTCAGAAGGCGGTAAGAGCGAAATTCACTTTGCAGGCGCAAATACGGCGAGAGCAAGAAAAACCCAGGGCCAGGCAGGCTCGCCCCCATTTAGTAGCAACCTTTTCTTCTTTTTTTCCACGTCTTACAAGGCTTTCCCACGACAAACAAGTCAAACAATCGAGCCTTTGACTCTCCCCTCAACTATCGACTGATCATCGCCAGGACTATCTTACGCTTCGACCGGAATGTCCACCTTCCACCCCTTCACCCGCCTGCCTCCGGAGCTTCGACTCCAAATCTGGGACATCGCCTCTGAGCCCCGCGTCGTGGTACTCACAGAGTTCAAGAGCAAGCCCTACACCCCCTTTCTCAACCTCACTTCCTTCACTCCACCCCCCGTCATCTTTCATGTCTCTCGCGATTCTCGTTCAGCGGGCCTCATGCGCTACAAGAAGATCTCCTGCACCCTCGTCCGCTATGTCTGGTTCAATCCTGACATCGACACCGTCAAGTTGTGCAGCTGCGTCTTGTCGCTCCACCGCTACCCCGGTCTAGAGAAACTCAAACAAGTCTCAATCCTCCTCCACGACATCAAAGAGGACTGGCTGTTGATATATGACCTGGATGAACTGTCGAAACATTATCCCGGTATCGAGACACTGGACGCGACATTTCCAACGGGGTCCGCGACTCGGTGCAATGAGATGCTCGATAACTGGGCAGAAGCTCATCCAAACGGAAAAATTCGACGCATGCAACTCACCGCCAGGGCCGACATCAAAGCCACAGACGTGTGGGAGAACGGGTGGACCCAGGATGAGTGGTCGGAAACAGGGCTTCGATGTACCGCTGATGTTGACAGGAGGCAAAGATGGGCGTCCAGGGCCTAGTTATCAGACATGAAAACAAGGGCCTGTCTAGCAGGGCCGGACGTTTGGCTCTCCATCTACAGTCGCAGTCCATCTACAGGTCCTAGGACCTTCGCAGTCCCTTTGGTTGAACAGGTGTGCTTATGAGGCTATGACGACTTCGGGTAACGGACTCCTTACTCTCGGGGAGGACCAAAAACAACGGGCGGTGGAAAATCTGTGATCTCTGGCAAGTGTCCTGCTGGGTCAAGCCTCTACACTCCCCAAAGCGTCTTCATGCCCTTCAAGCCATCCTCAACAGCATCCTTCTCCCCTGCTGCGCCATCCCTTCTCAGCTCAAACGTCCCAAACCATAGCTTCCTGTTACTCCCCCACGTCCCCCTCAACACCTCCCCTCCCTCCGACACAACCCCCTTGTACAACCACCCATGCGCCTCATACAACTTCACAAACCACACCGTCCCAATCGGATCCACGAACCCTCGAACCTCAAACTTCCCAGCCTCATCCTCTCCCTCGCTGCCAAATGTCCCCAACCGAGTCCCCGCCTCGACCCGTACCCCAAACGGCTCCTTCATCCCCTCCAACCATGCGATATACCCATAGTGGCCCGTCCATGACCCCTCCATGGCGGAAATCACTCGAGCAACGGCCTTGCCGTCCGCCGGTCCGGCCTCGAGGAGTGACGGCCGCCGAGAGAGATCCTCCGTAAAACGGTCCATGTGATCCCGAATAAACCGCGCCGATCGAGCTCCGTTGACGACAGCCAAGTCGACCGGAGTTGAACCGATAGCATCAGCTGCAGCCACACTCGCGCCAGCCTCCACCAGCATATCCGCTACGGTGAGATGTAGATGTCGGACCGCATGATGCAGCGATGTGCGTCCGTTGATGTCCTTCATGTTGACAGGTGCGCGATATCCGAGCAGCAGCTTAACCACATCAAGATGACCCTGAGCTGCCGCAGCCGCAAGTGCCTCAGCGAGCAGCTCCCTCGTGATGGAGCCTTTGTTCGAGGACAGCCACTGACCGACGGCCTCGACATCCCCGTCGAAAGCACCCATCAACAGCCCCTCTTCCTCGACTGGTACCCCACCTCCAAAACAGCCGTGTCTCGCCAGCAACCGCGCAATGCCAGACTCTGGCCTCGACACAGCCATATCGAACAGCGACTGCTGCGTATCCTCATCCAGGCCCGCCAGTGACGCACCCTTGGAAAGCAGCCACTTGGCCTGTCCGTCGTCCTCGCTCGTAAGAGCCAGCATGAGCGCCGTCGCCGTCCCGCCCGACTTGTCGTTGAGGTCCGCCCCCCGCTTCAACAGATACTCCGCGGCTTCCAGCTGCTTGTTGATCAGAGCTGCCTGCAGCGGCGTCGCCTTGTCGACACAGGCTGCGCTTCTGATATCGGCGCCCGCGTCGAGGAGCGCCGCTATGTACGCTACGTCACCATAACCGGCGGCGCACTGCATCGGCGTGAACCCTTCATCGTCCTGAATCTCCAAATCTGCACCTGCAGATGCCAACAGCGAGAGGAGATGGGGGTTCGGTCTGGCTAGGTGGATAGGGGCGATACCGCTGGGGCCGAGCCCATTAGGCGAGACGCCACGGGAAAGGAGCACCTCGACCACGTCCTTCATGCCGTGCGTAACGGCGATCCCAAGCGGCGTCACGCTTGCGTGCTCGTCGCTGGTCTCGAGATCGGCTCCCCGTTCCGCCAGCAGCGCCACAACTTCGCGATGCCCCTGCCCGCAAGCGAAGTACACTGCCCTCGGGGACTCCACGCCGCCAGCTTCGATGTCGGCGCCGTGGTCGAGGAGCAGTCGTGCCGCTTCGACGTTTCCGCGATACGCCGCCCAGTGCAGTGCAGTGGACCCCGAGGGGCCTTTCCTTGAGACATCGGCCCCGGCAGCGAGAAGTAGCCCTACGATCTCAGTCGTCGCCTCAGCTGCCGCTGCCACCAACGCCGTGCCGTATTGCCCGCCATACTGCGAGACGTTGACACCGCGGGCAATGAGGTGCTTGACGACGGCCTCATGGCCCCCGACCACTGCCGCCTGGAGGGGAAAACCAAGACGCCCGCCCTCGCATCCGCAGTCGAGACCCTGGTCCTCGAGCCAGCGAACGACATCGGTGAGGCCGAGTAGCGACGCGTAGTAGATGGGCGTGAGGACGAATGAAGGGGTGGCGTCAGTCTCTGCGTCGTCGTCCTCTTCTTCTTCGCCTTTGTCGTCATTTTCCTTCCGGCTGCCGTCTTCTCGGTCGGACTCCTCGTCTTCATTGTCATCGTCGTCTCGACCTTCTTCCTCGCCCTCGTCATCTTTCTCTTCCCCTTCTTCCTTGCTGTCCCTGTACTCCTTCTCCAGTACAGGCGTCCACACTCGCCAGCTCGAGATTGCTGGATCAAAAGCCCGCTGCGTCCGTCGCATGATGTCCTCCCCTGGCGCTGGCTTCTCATGGTAGCTGTGGTAGTACCATGCCCACGCCGCGTACGACAGGAACGGGTACACGGCCGTATCTTCGGGCACCTCCTCGAATGTGTCCAGCGTCAGATACCGCAGACACACGCCCGAAAGATACCGTTCCTCAGCCGCAGCGGCCCCTAACCCCAGGACTTCAGCCCCCAGGCTCGTCAGGTATTCCTTGACGGAAAAGTGCACAAAGTGGACGGTGTGGTCGGCGAGCGGTGTATCCGACCTTGCGGAGCGCAGCTGAAGAAGCGAACCACACCGACCAAGAATCATCTCCCGGACGTAGTCGTCGTCGACAAAAGTTTCGTCCCAGCAGTCGGGCAGCTCATCAGCCGGGTAAGCGTCTAGGTCGTCACCCGATACGACAAGGGCCTCGGCGAGCTGCTTGACCTGTAGCGGGCGCACAGCAAACAACACCCAGCGGAGGATGGTCACAGCGGCTTCCTTTTCGTCTGGCGGCAAGCTGGCCGTACGGTCAAGCTCACGCGAGTAGGCCTCACTGATACCCGAGGGCATTTCGGTGATGGTCCGTTTCAGTTGCTTGGCGTTTTGACCCGGTGAAATCTCTTGCTCGAGCAGCTTGATCCAAAGGAACATTCCTTCGCTGCGCTCGGCCGCCTGCGCCGCAATCTCGAGACGCAGGTCGGCCTTTTTGCGTGCCAGTCTGGTGTTGATGACGTGCTCAGAAAAGGACCGCACGTCGGCTGCTGTGTCCTTGGCTGTAATCCCATATGTGAGGACGCACATTCCGTCGGGCGCGTCGCCGGCGAGGTGCTCCCTGATGTCGGGGACGTCCCTGCTGATGATGAGAACCTTGACACCCGTCTGAGGAAGACGAAGCCGCAAGTCTCGGAGGAAGTTGCCGCGAGGATCGTTGCGGTGGTATCTTGCGCCCGTGTCGATGTCGGTGCACTCATCGAAGCCATCCAGCACAAACGTGCATCCGCGCGAAGCCTTGCCAGCGACAACGAAAAGATCCCACAGACCGAGGTGTGTCAGCGACTGCTCTTGATTGCCCGCGCGATAGATGGTGTCCATGGCGAGAGCGGCGGCGTCATCACGCTCCGCCAGCTGCGTCAGCCACGACCGAAGTACAGCGTATGGGTCGCGTGTCAGTTGGTTGTCGGCGACGCAGAAAAAGTATGCGAGAGGATGCTCCTTCTGCTCTTCGAGATGCTGAATGATGCGCGCCGCCATAAAAGTCTTGCCGAAGCCGGCAGGCCCATGCAGCCAGAGCAAACTTGGGTCATCCCCTTCGGGTGCCTCCCAGCGCTGGAACTCGGACAGCTGCAGCACCCACTCACAGGTGCCGGAGTGGTGGTACTGTAGAGCCGTATAGTACGTGTTTTGGGTGTCGGTGCCGGAGATCCAGGCAGTCAGCTTGCGGCGTCGCTCCTCGCTGGTGATGAGGACGCTCTCGACGCGTGTGCGAATCGCGCTGATGATGTCGTCCAACTTGGCGCCGGAAATTTCGTTTTGTACCAAGCACACGAGCTTGTACACTTCAGCTTCGTGCTTCTCAATTCGGAGCATCGGTTCATCGATCATCATCTTGGCCGTCGTGACGGTGCTCTTCAGAGCTCGCTCTGGAAGCCGTCAGCCTCAAATCTCAGGCCTGGTCTTCGTACCTACTCAGAGTGCTCTGGCTGTAGTAGCGCCAGGCATGCAGAAGGAAACGCAGGGCCGCCTCGTACAGTCGAACTAGCGCGCTCGCCAGCTGGGCGCTGAGGTTGGATGTCCGGATGAGGACCTTGGTCTCAAGCTCCGTATAGCGGGCGATGATGCCCGCGATTGAATCGAGGCTCTCGACCATGCCACCAAACGTCTGACAGTCGTTGACAGTCATCTGCAGGATGGTCCGCACGACAGCCCACGGAATGGCTGCTTGGCCTGGGTCAAACTGCACTGCGCAGTCGAGGGCCTGCTTGAACCGGTCCAGCCAGTCGGCGACACGGCCGAGTACCTCCCGCAAGAGCACCTTCTCGCCTGCTTTGTTGATTACAGCACCCATTGCTTGCCAGCACACTCGTTTCTCTTCGCCTCGACGACTTCGAGAACGTCCGCATGGCCTAGCTGTCGGGTGCCGCGGGCGAAGGCGAGGTCTTTTCTGTCGGCCTCGGACAATGAGCTGAGTGCAGCCGCCCAGAGGTTGATGGGTGCATCTTCATGGGGCTGGAATAGTTAGCGGGCGCTGCCTCCAAGTGCGCTGTACTCACCTCAGTCTCCATCTGCTCATGAGCTACCATCCTGAGGGGATCACGGTGATTTTCACATCAAAGGAGGGGTCGCAGCGATCACTGCTGGAGGGGTAAATTTGCTGCACGTCAGCCCACATCGTGTCGCTGCGCTGTGACTGGTCCCACTTTTGCTGTCGTTCAGCATTCCTGCAGCCTGCGACGACAGTTTGAATTCAACGGAATGGGTATTATTATTCTATGCAAAGCTATCGTGTCGACATCTTCACCCAGGCGATGTGGTCTTTCGAAGGGTCCGGCATGTGAGATAGTACTGTCCGGGTTTGGTAATTCGGATGGTAAGGTAGTCCGGGCGTTCAACCGGGCGAGGATCCGGGCGTGGCGTCGTTTAGTCTCCGGGCTTGGTCTGCGATAATGTCCGGGCTTGGGAGGTGTCCGGGCTCGGGAGGTATCCGGGCGGTTGGCGCTTCCGGGCGGAGGCATCCAGATTGTCGAGTCCGGGCATCCAGGCGTCGCGTCGCGCATCTAGTGCTCACCATCAAGACAGGTTCACATCACTCTGCCGGTGTTGTAGGTCGCATCATCTCACCAGTGCATCCAATCACCTGCGCACATGATCTGTCGGGCCATCGAGGGGACGTTGCGGTGCCGTGCTCTCGCCGGGCAACATGTCGAAAGATGATCGCTGGGGCATGCCGTCGATGGATGATCGCTGCATGCCGTCGACCGGCGACTTCTGAGGCACTCCGTCCACCGAGGGCCGCTGGGGCACGCCGTCGAACGATTGCCCCTTCTCGTCACCAGAGTCGACCTTTTTCCCGCCAAAGTCAGATGCACGGCCTGATGGAATAACCGTCTCCTCATCCGAAATTCCATCGGCAAAGTCGTTCTCGGCATTCGCGCGCTTGAGGATGACGCCCGGAGCGACGGGGTAGGTGCCGTCGTTGATGCGGTTGCGCGGCACGAAGACGTTGAGCCAGCGGGGAAAGAAGAGGCCCACGAGCGAGAAGACAATGCAGAGATGCATGAAGGAGAAGCCGGCAATGTGCAGGGGGTCGGTGCGGTTGCTGTAGAACAGGGGATAGGCCATGGAGAAGAGCATGCCGATGATGGGCGCGGTGATGTAGCGCAGGATGGGCCCGAAGACGAAGGGCAGCGTCCAGTTCTTGCCGTGACCGATGACGGCGTTGATGTCGCGGCGCAGCTGGTTGCCCTGGGACGCGTCAGCACGGGGAGGAAGACGGGAGACGATGAACTCACAGCATAGAAGGCCAGCCACCAGAACTTGCGCACGATGGGTCCGCTGGTGCCCCAGAAGCGAGGCGTCTCTGCTTCGGGGTCCTTGGCGACGAGCACAGCGGCGGCACCGCACAGGATGAACAGGCCGAAGCCGACGCCAGCACCGGCTTCGGGCATGACGGAGTGGCCCACGGCAAAGCCGCAGATCTGGCCACCGAGGTAGCCGACGTTCCACAGTACAAAGGCCGGAAGGCCGCACTGATCCACAATGTCCTGGTACCGGTAGAGGGTGGTCGCGCAGGTGGCCTCGGCCCATACAATGAAGAAGAGGGCGAGGTAGTTCACCCAGGTATCCGCGGCCGATAGCATGTCATAGCCAAACTCTGTCGTAAAGGGGATGGAGATGAGCATGGAGACAACCATGATGATGGTGACGACGGCGGGACGGGGCCAACGCTTCCCCCAGTCAGTGTCAATGATGCCAGTAACCATGGCCTCAAGCATGGCAAAGGCGGACGACATGCCCAGCAGAAACAGGGTGGCGAAGAAGATGACGGCCCAGAAATTGGCGCCGGGCATCTGGGCGAGGGCCTCCGGGTAGGTCAGGAAGGCGGCGGTGAAGCTGTCGAGGGGCTCGCCGTCGGCGGGGTTCATGCCGAGGTAGCCGACGACGGAGAAGACGGCAAAGGCGGCGATGACTTCGATGAGCATGTTGCTGATGCCAATGATGACGGCGTCCTGCACGGCATTGCTGTACTTTGTGTTATAACTGGCGTAGGACGTGTAGTAGCCCATGCCGATGCCGGCGGAAAAGAAGATCTGGCCGCAAGCCTCCTGCCATGTTGCGGAGCTTGCGAGCTTGGCCGAGTCCCAGGTACCCATGTAGAGTCGTACGCCATCGATGGCGTTGGGCAGGGCGGCGCTGCGGCCGATGAGGATAACGATGAGGGTGAGCGGGATGCCCATGGTGAAGTAGACGACGCGACCGGTCAAGCCGACGCCGCGGAAGATGCAAACCCACATGATGAACCAGGTGAAGATGGTCCAGCCGAGGGTCTCGCCGTTGACGGCGGTGCCGGGGTACGAGTCGTAGCGGGCGACGCTGCCGTCAGGGTCGATCTCGCCGGGGATGGACTCGACGCTCTGGAGGATGGACTGGGTGTAGAACTCGCTGGTACGGCCTTCCCATGGCAGCGGGCTGTGGAAGGAGTAACGGAAGAACTTCATGATCCAGGCAATCATGGGGACAAAGTAGATGGTGACGGCGTATCCGTTGTAGATGACACCCAGACCGACGCCCTTTGCGCGCTTGTTCGCCGTGTTCCAGGCGACGACGCAGCCGGCGCGGAAAGCCTGTCCGATCGCGATCTCCAGCATCAGAGTCGGGATGGCGAGGAAGAAGAGCGAGAGCAGGTAGGGGATGAAGAACTGCAGGCCGTTGTTGTTGTAGACGATGGAGGGGTAACGCAGCAGGCTGCCGAAGCCGACTGCGCCGCCCATGGAGGCGAGGATGAAGGAGCGGCGGCTGCCCCAAGCATCGCGGCCGTCTGCCGACTTTTGTGCCGGCGGAGCGACGAGGTTGAGGATTTTGCGGAACCTCTCGTTCATGATTGCGATGTTGGCCGATGTGATCGGCGGTCGGCGATGTGAAGGAGGAAGAGTTCGAGGCGGGAGGCGGGAGAGGCGGCGGGACGTGCCACGTCTGGGATACGAGGTCGCGGATTAAGGTTGCGACGAGGCTGACGGGCGCTTTTGGGGGACGAGGATGAGAGGCGTTTACAACAAGCCCGGGGACGCAAATGTTTTAAGGAGGACCGAGGAGACCCAAAGGGCTGACCCAGCTGGCCGTCGGCGGCGGGTCCGCCCCTTTGGAAACCAGGTCATCTCGCAGGTTTTGGCGGCTGGGCTTGTGGCGTGAGAGCGCGTTGGAGTCTTAGGTAAGGGCAGGAGTCGTCGAGGCCAGGCCGTGGCGATGTGGTGTGGACGAGGTTTCTCAAGGATGGGTCTCGCTGGGCGGGCGTCGGCCGGCGATTGGCCTCTGCTGGAGCCTCGTCGAGGAGTGACGTCCGTCGGCGCCGGACATCTGCCGCTGAATTTTTTGGCGGCTCGGCGATATCCACAGCCAAGGGGCTTCATAGGGTGAGAGGCACTGGACGAGACGACAGTGCGTCCTGGCACCAAGCCTGACGACATTGCGATGTGCCGAGGCGGCGATGGCCGGTCGTGGGACAGCTGGAAATGAAGGGCTGCCGCTGGAGTCGATGGCGGAGACTCTGTTCGGGTGTCGTGGAGAAATGCTGCATGCAGGGCGCTCAGGGGCGCAATTGAGCTGACTTGGCGTTTGTGGACGGATCCGGGCGTCGTTCTGGCCCTGAAGTGAACCATCGTCAGCCAAGGCCAGTACGTCACAGCGTGAGCGGCAGGCACTTACCTAGGTTTTGAACAGCCATCGTCTGGGCGTACGTTGGCAAACTTGACCACCGATCAGACTTTGAAGGTTGCTCAATCACTTTTTTGCTTCTGGATTGTCGGTCGCGTGACACAGGATGCTGCCGACACGGGCCCCCTCAATCGGCATCTCGGCGGGGATTGGGGACGCCCGGCTTGGCGATAGAGGGATTTATCGTTTCAATGTTGGGGCCGAAGCAGTGGAGGTATTGGACGGTGGGAAGCGGATGAGGTTTGCGATGCGGAGGAGGGGGGATGTAGAAGTGAAGTTAGGTGGGTGTCTGAACGTCAAATGGGAATGTCGCGTGACCGCGTCGTTGCTGCCTCGCTGTCTCTCGACGGTCGGTCGCTCCTGCCGACATCGTGGACAATTTGTCGTGAGGGAAGTCGCGATGGACCGAACCACAGCCGCCCGGAAATGGGTGACGTCACTTCAAGGCACCGACACCCTGTGTTTGGCATTGTGCGTAAAGAGGAGCGAAAACCCTGAACGTGGAGGAGTGGCAGAGTGGCCCAAGATCCTTGACACAACACCGATCTCCTTTTGGCACTGTCGCACTGGCATGTCTGTGTCCTCTCGGCCGACAGGCAGATACGACTTCAACAGGCCATGGGTCACCACCTGGCAGTGGCCCTTCTGTCGAGGCGGGGGCAGACGCAGCAGCCTGCGAGTACCCGTTCCTCCACCAGTGAGCAACACACCCTCATCATGAGGCAACAACAAAAAAGACAGTTGCCTGGATGCATCTTGCCCGTATTCGCGTCAAGAGATGCATCGTGTGGTTTGCGCTGCTGACAGGAGAAAGCATCGAGAGGCCGCGCGGCAATAGCCCCGGTCGCAAAACGACGGAAACACACGATGCCTTCAATCGACAATATCTGATGCTCTAGTATGAGATCAAGGGACGAACCACCGCCAAGTCGGAACCCCCGTACCCTCGCAACTCCGCCTCTGGCCATCGAACCCTGCAGCCACTGCCGAACCCCAGATCCCCTGCGGCCTGCGGCCTGCCCCTCCCGATAGCTCCCATCCCGACTGAGAGTCCCGACATCGCGACATGCTTCCCAGGGCCCCGAGTCACAGCCCCTGCGGCCCTGCCCGCGTCGACAGGGGAGCGGCCCGGGCGCTAGCCTCGAACCATCACGACTGCAGCCGCTGTGCTCTCAACTGCTAGCGGTACCGGTACTCCCACACTACTTCCCCCCTAGCCTCTCGGAACACCCCCACAGCGAGCATTCGCGTCCCAACGACACCATCACGTGGCCCTCATCTCGCTCGACATGCACTGGCCTTATCGGCGCGGAAAGTTCCAGCTGGCGCGACTCGGGCGGCCACAGCACCAATGGGAGCCCCCACGTGCGCCCGGGCCGCGGGGAGATAGGAGGGTGGGGAGGTTGTGCTCCGCGACGAGAACACGGACTGGGCAAGAACGCAGGGCGTTAGTGAAACAATCACAGAAGGAGGGGGAGACAACAGACAACATCTTGGGTCTCCGACCATGGGAATGAAGGAAGCGGCACAGCACGACGACTTCTGTTGCCTGTCAAATGGGATCTTTGGTGCTGTCAGCACACTGAAAACTCCGACTCTCCAAGGCCCCAGAAGGGAAATGCCCAGCGCATGGCACGTCAAGGGTGTGGCGACGGGGCCAATGGCCGCGGAAGTCTCATTCCGCCCAGCGCATTGCAGTGCATGGCGGTATGGGTACCTTCGACGAGTTGACATCAGGCCCAACCCCTGGGCGGACTACCGAGCCTTGTTACTGTCTTGGGACCTTGGGACGACCCCCCCCCTCCCCCCGGTTCCGGGACCCCAGGACGCAACCGCTTTGCACACGTGCAGAACTTCTCCGTGGCCCTTCTCTTTAAATACACCACCCTCCCAGGGACTTGTATGTCTTGGAGCAGCATCGTCCTTTCGACTATTCGACTACCGATACTCCATCTCCGCAATGAGACCGTCATCACTCCTCTCCCCCTTGGGGCTTTTCTTCGCCGCGCCGGCCGTCCTCGCGCAGACATCACAAGCTCCCCTCACCGGCGACGCCCTCGACCTCCGCCTCGTCACGTTCAACATCCGCTACGACACATCGGCCCGTGAGCCTGGCGAGAAACCGTGGTGGGAGTCCGGTTGCGGCTCAGATCCCGCCGGATGTCGCATGCCGCACGTCGTCGATCAGCTCCGGCACATCATCGACGCCGCCCCGGCCGGCGCCCCCACCCTCGTCGGCCTGCAGGAGGCCCTCGCCAACCAGATCACCGACGTGGTCATAAACCTCGGCGACTCGTGGCAGTACATTGGCGACGGCCGTGATGGAGGCTCCCGCGGCGAGCACTGCCCGATTTTGTATGATGCCAACGCCGTCGAGGTCCTCCATGAGCGTACCCGCTGGCTCTCCGACACTCCCGAGACGGTCTCCAAGTACCGCGGCATCGGCCAGCCTCGCGTCGTTACCATTGGTGTCTTCCGCGACCTCGCTTCTGGCGAGCGCTTCATTCACGCAAACACCCATCTCGACGCCTGGAACGCCAATGCCCGTGCGGCCCAGATCCAAATCGCACTCACCCAGATCTCCATCGTCCAGGCCTCCTTTGGCCCTTTGCCCGTCTCACTATCCGGCGACTTCAACACACAACCCGGCAACGACGCACACCTCGTCATGCTCGAATCAGGCATCATGCGTGAGCTCTGGGATCTCACAGAGTCAAATCGTCGCGCCGGTCCCACCGACGGCACCTGGACGACCTTCTCCCCAGGCTACCCCGCCGAACGCCTCGACTACATCTGGCTCGGAATCGACGGCCGCAGCCCCTGGGAGGCCCGCCAGTACGAGATTGTCGACAACGTCATCGACGGCGTCTTCATCAGCGACCACCGCGCCGTCGTCGGTGACGTACGGCTATCCACGGGGGCTTAGGCAACAGAAGCCAAGGCGGGAGTTCCGGATCGTTCTGTTTGCATTTCCATAAGCGCATGATACCCACGTAATACGATTGAATCTTTTTCTGCTGCCCGAGTGTAAGTCGATGCCTGTTACGAAGCATACGACGAACCGCATCCACCCCACACACCCGGCCACGCGGCTGCTCGTACCTGCCCCAGGCGCCTGAGTCGCGCGCGTCAGCGCCCTGCGCCCTGCTGCGCTTGTATTGTGGGCACCGGCCTCTGAAAGCCCGCCCAGGAGCCCCTGGACTGACTGTGAGGTTCAGGGCGACAGCTGGGGTGGCCCATGTCGGCGGGGATGTTCCGGTCAACGTTCAAGCCACAGGGTCGGCAGCGGGTCGGCAGCGCCGAACACGGCATCTCGCTCTCGGGTGGTGATTGTGCTCGGAAAAGGCGAAGGTCGAGTCCTTGCGAATCTCGAGCCCTTGCCCGGGCCGACTCGCGACGGAAGCTGCAGCCGGTGGCAGAAGCTGCGGCATTCACGAGCCAGGATTCCGATGGTAGAAGTCTTGCAGTTGACATTACTCGAGCCAGGGACTGATGGATGGTGACGAGCGGAATTTCCTCCGCAATGAGGGACACCTGGAGACGCCTGTACGTGCCAGATGTCCCCGCCACAGCGTCCCACCCGCCACACTTCCCTCCACCGTCCACGTGATGTGGCATCCAGGCACCACCCACACTGCAAACTCCAACACAACATCAGCTCATCTTGTCACCACTTCACCACATCACCACCCCCTGAACCCTCGCCCGCCATGGGCCTCCACAGCCACCTCCTCGGCAGGAAGGCCCTCGAAGATGAACCCCGAGAGACGGTCGTTGCCGCCACTACCGCCACCTCACCCCCGCCGCCCTCCTTCCCCCTCCTGAAGCTTCATCCCGAGCTCATCATCTGCGTCTTCAAGGTCCTACCACCCGTCGACGCCATCGCCCTCAGCCTCTGCAGCAAGTTTCTCTTCTCTTTCGGCCCCAGTCCCGCCGAGCGCGAAAATCTAGACTACTCGGAGCGGCCCGATCTTCTGACGCGGCTGGAGCGCGACTTGGTCGACACCCACGTCTACTGCCCCGAATGCATGAAGCTCGAGTCGGAGACAGCGTTGGCGTTGCGAGAGGACGGCGAGTTCTCGGAGTGTTCGGACGTGCTTCGCCGACGTTTCTGCCACTTCGATTTCCCCCACGCTAAAGGGTGGTGGCACGGCGGCCCGAGCTTGGGATATCACATCCTTCGTTTCGTCATGAACCAGTACACCCTCCGATCAAAGTTGGGCGACATCACTCTCGACGTTTTCCGCGGCGATCAAGAGCGAGCTGGGGCCGCTGAGGAGGACCCCAGCGTGTGGAATACCTCCCTCGATGCCAGGATTATCGACGGCGAGCTGTACATCCAGGCGACGCATACCATTGAGATACCCGTCGAAGTGGACCAACGTCTCCATTCCCGGTCCATATCCGATTACATGAAGTCGCACCGCATCTGCATCCACAGTATCGCAGCCTGCGTGTACGATGGCCAGTACAATAGGGCCGCCGGCCATGCCCAGCCCGCCGACCTGTACTTCCCAACAACCTTCTCATGCGGCCAATGCCTCAGCGACTTCACCTACGATGGACGTCTTGACAGCCAAGGCGTTAACCACATCTTCCAGATCAAAGGCTATCACCTGCTCGGCAGCTTCCTCAAAGACATGACCTGCCCCTCTTGGAAATTCGAATGCTTCGTAACCATGGACGACCGCAGCAGGTCCCTGGAGGACGTCACCCGCGCACCCTTGGAGGCCGGCTATGGTAGGTTGGAAGAAGCATGGTACCCCTTCGGTTCGATCTTGGCAGCGTGGAACACCGCGGACGAAGAGGCTCAAGGGCACGATCGAGTTCAATTACCAAAGAGCATGTCAAAAGAAGGACATGTCGATGTTTGAGAACAAGTCGTCCCACTGGAAGCCATCGGCGTCCATCAGCGCCTCAAGGTTTGGTTGCTCGCCCGCCACGTCGTCGGTCACTGTTGGCGCACCCGCTGTCTGGGCCGCCTGCTCGCGGTGCCGCGCCAGCACCTGCACCAGCGCATCGTGCAGCTTCGCAGCCGCCAACGAGTGGTCTCGCGCGTCCTCGACAACGCTGAGGGCCTCAGTTACCTCGCCACCGTCCAACCCTTCGCCGCCGTTGACGCACGCGTCCATCAGCAGCACGATGCTGGCCATGAAGACACCGTGCAGGATGGCGGCGAGGCGCGCTCGTGTCTGCACGAAAGGGTGACGCGTGCGCAGCAGCTGCCGCTCGGCGCGCAGGATCTGACGGGCGGCTCCGACGCACGTCTCGCGCGATGACGCATAGGCTGGGTCGCCTGAGATGAGGTACTCAAGGTGGATGACGCAGCGCTGCGTCTGCACCATCGAGTTGAGCATGTACGCCTGGAAGAAGACGCCATATGTCTCGGGCGCCGGGGTGTCCGGGTAGTTGTTGACGTCGAGGAAGGGCGGGACGTCGCGTGTCATCTGGTGCAGCTCAAAGTCGACGCTCATGACATGGGCGTGGTGTTCGGTCCGCGCTGACGTCCGCATGGCCATGGAGCTGTGGTCAACGATGGCGCGGGACACCTCGGCCAGCCGGAGGCGCTGCATGAAGTACGACATGTCGGTCGGCTGCGTCAGGGGACGGTCGACGATGGAGCCGTCTTCGACAAGGTCGGCGTCGTCAATGTGCAGAGGCTTGTTGACGGCCATGTGGCGGGGGTTGACCTGGTAGACGCCTTCGTTTGGGCCGCCATAGCGAGCAGCCAGCAGCCTGGGGACGTCAGAGGGGCACCCGAATAGGACGAGATGGACTCACCAGTCTGTTGCGGCCAGATACCACCATGCCCGCCGGCCGATCTCCGTGTCAATGACCCCGCCGATGACCCCGTCCGACGCCTCTCCATCGACGCGGTGGATGCCGAGCTCGCGACCTAGCACCAGACCCGTTGCGATGAGCCTCCGGTAGCGCACCGAAACGCCTTCGATGTTGCAGATGACGAAGGAGAAGACAACGACACCCACGACGGCCTCGAGTGAGAGGGGTGGACTGCCCTGCTCGGCGTGAAGGACATCGTGAGTCGCCCTGATCCACAGGTGGGCCTGTGCATGGGCGTCGGCCGGCGACGGGAACAGCAAGGTGCCAGCTGAGGTTGTCCAGGCGTGCATCGAGCTGGCAATGACGGCGAGGAAGAGCACCATGCTGCCGGGCTTGACGGGCTCATGTCTGTCGATTTGGGCGTAGAGGTTGTCGACCATGGAGGTCAAAGACTGATGGTGCACGACATGGTAGATGTAGTTGATGTTGTCGAGGAAGTACTCGACCAGGCCTTTGGCCTCTTCGTGGCGAGGTATGTAGATGCATCTTGTCTGCCGGCCCTGGTGGGTGATGTACCGCGGACGGTCGGGGATGGCCAGGATGCGTTCAATCTTGAAGAGGATGTCTGTGGGTTCGGCGGGAATCTGCGAGGTGAGTCCAAGTCGATGCTCGAAGTGGAAACAGACTTACCACGGAGGACTCGCTCCTCGACACCCGCTGGAGGTGCGCGACAACGTTGACGACCTGGCCGAGACTGGATGACAGGGTGCCGGTACCTGCCCACCACGGACTGGCCTCACTCTCCGACGGTGTGAGGGTCACGGCGGCATCATCGCATGAGTCCTGGTCCAGACTGGCGTTGACTCGGTTCTCTAGGTCTTGAGCGAGCCTCTTGAGGGCGTGGATCTCCGCCAGGAGGTCATGTTGTGGAGCAGATGGTGGTGGTGGCGCGGGCTGAAGTGAGGGGGTTCTGTCCACTGCAGACTCGTCGGAAACTGTAGGAGCGGTTGCGGTCGCTGCCTGCCGACGTCCCCTTCTCGGTAGGACAGGCCCGAAGACGCACTCCTTATCGCGGGCGATGCAGTTGGTGCACGGGATTGGGCGGTCGCATCTGAGCTTCCGCGACCGGCAAAAGTCGCACGAGTAGTGGCCCTTTCGGCCAACGCGGGGTGTTTCGCTGGCGGGCATTTTCGGAAAGTTCCGCGGGGGTTGAACTGGTAGCTGTGAGACGCCATGGAGGGTTACTTACGAAGGGGCGTGGTGGGAGGTGGTGATGATTGGGGACGGAGGTTGAGCGGCGCCGCGGAATTTCCGCGGAGCCACGGCCGCTTAGTTTCGCCTCTCTGTACTCCACTTCTCCCATCTCCTAATACATACGGCCATACCCATTGGAGAACTCGGGATCCCGTCCGCTCTCCCATAGATAAGCCAATGAGGGCTGGATTAGTAGTTGGGTCGGTGACGACCAGCGAATACCCGGTGTTGTATGTCTTTTTGTCTTTTGATTCCTTACTTGCTCATGTCTATGATGGCCGCGGATATCCTTCCCCACGGTGCCGACATTGTGCTCAAGCAGCTTGAGCGGTTATACGGCACCGATCACGGAGGTTCCGGGCCTTAGTTCCGTCACACTGCCTCCGGCAATCCATGATCAGCTTGTCCGAACTCACAAGACGATTGCCCAACTCCACTGGCAGTGCAGCGATGACAACATGAAGGCTTCAGGCAGAATATTTTGACTCAGTCGCTCATGCTTACGGGTAATCAGCCGGCGGGTATGATGCCGCATGGATGAAAACAGAACCACCTGCATTTTAGTGTCTTGTTTTTGAACTATGCGTCGACTTGAGAGCGAGCCAACCACTTGGATGAAGATGTTTGGAACCGATGAGATCGCTTCCATGCGGATTGGGAACGCGGCGAGTACTGTATCCAATCTTGGTTTCCCTGGATGAGCATTCAATATATCTCAGAGCGAGCGGGCCACTAGGATGGGTTCGAGAGTTCCCGAACAGGCCAGACTTTCACCAGCCGGGGCGGGGTACCACACTTCTCCGGCGCTTACGTACGGAGAGTTGTAGATTGAGATTCTCCACTCTGAATCCTCCGGCTATTATGGCAAGTCGACATCATGACTTGATGGGACTCGAGGAGAAGTGAATGACTCTCTGTCCACGTATTGCCGACTTGGGCGATTCGAAGTATAAAAGGGACCGCGACGGCGCCTTCAAGGTGCGCAGTTACTCCAGCATCCTCACACTCGGGAACATCCAGCTTCAGTTACACAACCATCCCAAAACACAACCACCACACAAGCCACAATGAAGGTCGCTTACTTCCTCCTCTCCGCCCTGGCCACTGTTGCCATTGCTGCCCCCAGCGCGACCACGGGCGACGAAATCATGGTTGAGAACCTCGAGAAGCGTCAGATATGCTCCGGAGCTTGCGAGAATGGCAAGAAGCGCTGCTACAACTGCATCAACGGCGGTTGCACGAGCTGGACTATCCCGTGCTAGATTGCATTCGCGACACCTGACCAGGCGTTCTCTACCTACTACGGGTACGAACAAAACATTGCGAAATCATTCAAACTTGAACCTTGAGCTAACTTTGTACGTGGACCCAGCCAACAATCGGTTCACTTACTCGAGCATTGACTCACGAACCAAGCGGGAGTACGCATGGTCTGGAAGAGAGTGTGACACTTCGCAGAATTAGGATACTGCAATGTTTCTTGCCAATCGAGTCTGAAAGTCAACTTCGTGCAGATATTGGCGTCAATGAAACAACACTATCTTGTTGATGAGTGCAACGTTTCTTCCTCAGCATATTGAACGTATCGGGGCTATTAGCTACCACAACCATGCGTGTGATGAATGGTATGAGTAAACTTCAGATTTCCGCGTATTGCAGCGCCGTGCATACGATCTATGACGATTGACGGTGCGAGATGACATGCTGTCTAGCCGAAGGCTCTGCGATCTCACACCTAAATGCAACCTTTGCTTTGGGACGCACGTCTACAAACCTGTCATCAGCGTTTGATCGCTACTTCTTGAGCGTCGTTGGACTTTCGATCGTTGAAGGACCATCGATGAACTACACGGAGACTCCATGTCGCCTTCAACGCTCTGTGACGGGCACGAAATGAGGGCGGGTCAAGTACATGTAAATTCATTCCAAGCACTGACACTTGGGCGGGCCACTGGCAATAGACTTGCTCTCGGGAAGAGCTGGTTGGTAGTTAGGTCGGTGACAACTAGCGAGAACCCGACGTGTGTATTTCTTTTGCTTTTGTTTTGCTCCTCTTTATTTTTAAATCCGTAGATAGAGGTAAGTCAAGGTTAAAACCGTCGTGATGGACACAGTTGGCCCGGGGCTGCTGTGGCAGGTGTCTTTGGGGGAAAATCCCGAGTACTGCTCGTGGTTGGTCGGCCCTGAGGGGTGCATCAGCTGAAGGGCTGAGCCGCTCGGAGGGTGTGCTCAATCTGCATGAATCGAAACCAACAGGACGTCTACGGCCTATAACTGGAAGAGGCATGCAGCTAACACGCCAACAATTCTTAGCTACTGAGCTGCCAGCCTATAATATGGTGAGATGGCTCTCCATCCCGTTAGTAGGCAGGCAGTGAACGGGGCGGAGTACCGATTGCCTGCCTTTACCCTACCTCGGTGCGCGGCCAGGATAACCGCCGATCGAGACACTCGTACAATAGGTAAGTAGATAAGGCTGGCGTGGCCCCTCGTCAATCCGGCAATCTATCTCTCTCCCATATCCCTTCCGCGTCCCGCGAATGCAGCAAAACCATCGCGTCTCCAAGTGCAATGCCGAAACCCAGGAAACACACCAGCAGTGGAGCAACGGAGCCAGAGGGGGCTTTCCCATGGAGTGAATGGGTCCCGAATGTTCAACCCAGTGGGGCAGGAGATTACTACCGAGCTCGTGCGACTTCACGTACGCATACCTCGTCCCCAGCTGTCTTCAATACACTGATTCTAGACAGGGGGCGATTACGAGTACGAATTCAGCTCCGACCCTCTCGAGGACTCCGAGGCTGCGGGAGTAACATAAATTGACGACAACGTCCTAGGCGGCATGTTTCTCTCCGCCAGCCCCCAAAGCCCACCCGCAGATATGGATTTTCCTGTACCCCTTCGAGTCAGGCCGAGGCAGTGGCCCGAAGTCCTCGCCGGCGAACCCACGGCCACAGAGGATGATGGATTCCATTCTCACAAAGGAAAAGCTCCAGATGCTGATGCCTACCACATGGGCGAACAACTTGCTCACGGGATCCCTGGGGCCAGCGAGCCGGGCGATGATAGCACAGGCACAGTACCTGGCCAACCAGCTTTGGGCCACTTCTCTGCTGTAGCTCTGGATTCAAGTATGTCAGCAGAAGCACGCACGCGGCATCCCGTGAAATTGTTTCGATTGGTGTCAGGGCAAGCTAATAACTCCGGTCAGGATATCGCGTCCACCAATCTCGAAAATGGAGGCCTGGAGTTGTATGATTCACATCTTGACTCTTCCTCTTATGCTCGGCGATCCTAACTTGAACTGCAGGTCTTTAAAATCTACTCCTGGATCGGAGACATGTGCTGAGTCTTCGAAACAGGCCTATCGGATGCAGAAAGTCCGGCGTCAAGCCCTCCACACACGGCATTGTGTACTCGGGTGGGAGAATCCCCATCGGGGTAGAGTCTGGTTTAGGCTTCCCTCCCATAAAAGTGCAAATGACTGCACATGGTGAGACGCTGTCTCTTGCCAGCCGCATCAACTACTCAAAACTAGTCTCCATAGAGCACAACTGCAAAGTGTTGCTCATTGGAAAGATCCCCGAGAATGAATTCAGCCTCGTTTCCGAGGCAGTGGACGAGTGCTGGTCAGATCGTCATCGGGGTCTGCTACTCGACGATGCCACGGACCGGGCAGAATCTTCACGGAGTTGGGCGACAGTCTTTCCCAGGGCCAATGTTGAGAATTCCGAGGAAACTGGAACGGCGGAAGAAATGATTGGAAAACGACGCAGCTATCTCGAAACATCCAGCCTACCACAGTCTTCGACATACACCCAGTACCCCAACGCGCGGACCAAGAACGATCTCGTCCAGGTCGATAAGGTCGTGGAGCAGATTCCGAGCACCGGCACCGTTTCGCAAAATCACCTAGTCGAAAATGATCCGGACACAGACCTCAGTGACAACGGCTCCACCATTTTCTCCTATGCCAAGAATTCTTCCGGCTCATCTACCACATCAACTGGACGGGGAAGTAAAGCAGAGGCTCTTGCACTCCTTGGCGACACCATCATGAGCAAGCTCGGAGCCACAAGCTGGTTCAAGACTGCAGTGCTGCAACACGACGTCCTCGCCTTCGAGATACGCCTCAAAGATTTTCTGAAAGCACTCGGCACCGAACTGCAGAAAGATGTTGGGAGTTTCTTCAAGAAAGATCGTTCCAAGCAGGCCGAGCAATTGGCGACTTATGCGGCAAACCTTCTCCAGGGACATGCTATGCGCTTAGCAAGACACATACGAACGCGAGCAATAACACACGATCTGGGCCAAATCACAATTGCACCGCGTTTGAAAGCAATGGGACAACAGCTTTCAACCCTGGAGAAGGTGGCGAGACTAGACGGCAACAAGCATACTGTCCGACCTTCGGACGAAGACTTACAGAGCGAAGAATCACAGAACGAAGACTCAGAGATTGAAGGAATGGAGGAGAATGACGGACCACAAGACCTCCAACCTGTGCTCGACTTCATTTGCAACGGCCAACCGTTCGCTCACTTTCTCTTGGACGCACGGCAGGCGTTTTACGGCGATTACCCTCCAGGCCCTTGGAAGATTCGAGGCTCAATCTCCGAGGCCCTTGCCAGTAGGGACGACCGACAGACTGGCCGTGCACAGATTGACACCAATTGGTCGCCGTCTCAATATCTGTTTGATCAATATGGAGATGATGAGAAGGATGATCTTGCTATTCTTGGATCCGCGCTGACATTTACCGGCGTCGCTGACTGCGCCCTGGCAACGTCTTGTGCCGAATACCTCCAGATGACATGGCCTCGGTGTGGTCCCAAGATTTTGGACGCACTCGAGACCCTGTTCCGAGCCCCGGAGCCACAGCAGAAAACGCAGATGACGATTCGGCTGAGTGAGTATTTTTATCGACTACCTAGTCATGCCGATTCCGGTGTCCGTACATGTGCTGATCGTTCCAAACAGTGCAGCTGAAGCTCAAACTCTTTGCCGGCAGACTTGTCGTCGATGCCATCGGCCCCGTCGGTGATCTCTGCGAGGTAGTTGAAGTACTATCCTGGATGTCGACGACAATGCACTCCATGTCTACCGACATGGAGACATTCAGGGCCTACCATCGGAGCCAGTCATCGAGGAACTGCAAAGCGCGTCCGGAAGATTGAAGATCTCGCTTTCGAGCAGCCTCGTTCCGGTCCCAAAGGCTGAAGAAGGAGACAACTGCTGGTTGAAGCTGGTCCACGGCCCGATCATCATCGCGACAGACTTTCCAATTCCCTCAAGGCAGCGGGAACGTGGACTTGAAATCCCAATGTCAATCATCGCTGATTGGGTTGGCATTCAACACGTCGTCGACTTTGATGGCGGCATCGTCATGAAAGGCCCGACAGCTATGCTGATGCCTACAGGACGGAGAGACGACATCATCCAGTGGCACCTTGTCACGACTGGCCGTGAACGCAGACGGTTGACATATCGAAATGGAGTGAGCCAGTGCACTCAACGAGCCAAACTTGCGGAAGTCAGCTTTGAGACTCTCAAGATAAACAGGCGCATGGTAGTCGGCTGGGTTGAAGAGGCTTATTCAACAATCACCACCGCCGAAGCCGACTGTTCGCAGATCAGACTCTCTGGCGCAAGGCGTCCAAAACTGAGAGTTTCCATCACGGAAGCTGTCATCAGTTTCTCAGACATCTTCACAGCGCAAGTGAAGGCCAAGCTGGGCAGGAGGTGTACGGGGTACTACTCGCCTGCACAACCAACCTATCGAGAGGTGTTGAACTTTGCTGCAGATGAGAAAGTGGTGGTTTACGACGTTGGGAAGAAAACAGGCTGGCTGTTGGATGCGGAAACAATTCTTTTGCACGTCATGTGGACGAGAAACCACTGCGACTCTTTCAGTTTCGACGGCAAGCCACCCGAAATTAAGACTGGAACCGACATTCGAGACATCATGCAGAAAAACAGCAAGCTGGATCTGTATGATCCCGAAGAAGACGAACCACGACAGACATGGAATCATCTGGTCAAGAAGTACTGGAGTCTCGTCGAAGTATGCAGGGGAAAGGTTGAGGAAGCCCAGATGCAAGAAGGTTGGAGAGCAGAGGGACCAGCCAGTGTCATCGGCTTCGACTTCATGACGATCGTGAAAGGACGGAGTCTCGAATTCAAGGAGTGCAAAGTCAACATGGAGACGAGCGGTGGATGGGAAAAGCTTGTCAAGGAGCTCGACGTTCTTCTCTTCCTTGGAAGAGGCTTCGGAGACTTGATCAAACCGGCGCCTTTGCTCAAGTTGGCTCCCTGCCAACATTTGCGGGCCATGCCAACAGGTAGCGACTACCTTGCCGCACCTGTGCACGTGCTACTACAGCTTTGCAACATCGACCAGGAGAACAAACACGTGGACCAGTGCAGAACAAGCAAAGGGGATCTCTGGTGGGAACCTCGCGCTGGACATCAGCTGTTCGAACATTGTCCAGCATCCACGAGTCCGAATTGTACCTGTCAACGCCTGCAGAAGTTTGGTGGTGCCCAGCTGCGCCCTGGAGCAGAATACCCCCTATGCTTGCACAGCACTGCGAGCAAAGGCGCGGTCATATTTGGGGAGGTGCCGAGTCACGAGCGGATGAAAGTGGCGCTCATCAAGAGAATCAAGCCGGAGAAGAAGGAAAAGGACTTTGCTGGCAAGACCGCCACAGAGGCAGGTCAACCGCTGTCGAACGCACTTAACGCCAAGCCGACGCTTCAGAGCAATCAGGTCCCCAAACCAACGCCCATCTACTGTCGAAATTCCACGAGCAACCCTGGAGCTCCGCCAATCCCGCAGTCAGTAGATTAGTGCGGTGTCAGAATTCCTTTCAGTTAATTGAAGCATGTTTGGTGTGTATTATCTCGAAAGGTACGTGATGTAGATCAGCACCTTGAAGTCGCAGTGTTGATGGCGATTAAAGGCTGAGGCAAGTAGCCGTCGATACTCGACTACCTTGTCTAATGTCGGGTTGCAACCTAAGATATCCTATATCTAGGTAGGAAGCCGGATTCGAGCGGCGCTAAGGCAACGGCTTGTGCGAGGGCCCAACATCCTTTATTAGAACTAGACTATCGAGTTCGAAAATACATGTACCCAGGACAGCGGCGTCTGCGGCGGCTTCTGGAATAAGTGCTCCTACTACCGACATAATCCACCGCGGCAGCCCCAAACGATGTGAGTCCTCAGCCATAGTTTGGATCTATCAAGTCAATCGCAGTCCGCAATCTTCCCCTACTCCCGAGCTGCAAACACCTGGTCATCGTTGATGAACCAACTTGAAAGCTATTACATATTCCACGGTTCACTCGGACAGTCCGCTTGCTCACGGACCGAGCACAGCGTCATGACTTGTCACACGCCCCAGAAATGCTCGGCTTAATCAAGTTTGTCATTTCAATCTTCCACAAATTCCAGCAGCCGCCTTTTGGACCTAAGAAATAACATACTTAATCATTGCTCACAGGTTTCCCACCACATACGACCATACCCATTGGAAAACTCGGGATCCCGTCCGCTCTCCCATAGATAAGCCAATGAGGGCTGGATTAGTAGTTGGGTCGGTGACGACCAGCGAATACCCGGTGTCGTATGTTTTTTGCTTGCTAGTTGAAATCTCAACGAGAACAATGTTTTGATTGAGACCTGGGCACACACTATGGCTGTGCATCATCCAGTAACAGCATTCAGGTTCTCGTTGCTTTCGGGGTGCAACTGCCAGCCAACATGGTGGGGTGGAGTCCAATTTTAGTGGTCAGCACCTCCAGCAGTATACCTGGGTGTTCTCTGCCAAGAGTTCGGGCTCTCACTGGTTTGTCAGGCTCGTCGACTGTCAGCAGCTATTACTAACTCAAATCTCTGCTTTGTCAGGTAAACGCAATCACAATGGAATTCATCATTCCGCGGCGGCAGTATTCAACTATGCGGAGGGGTATAAGTTGCTCCTCCAGGACGTGGGTGCGTCCGGAGGCTTGATCATATCGCGGACTTTTAGGGGTAAAGACACCTACAGCGTCATGGACAGCATCAGGGCAATTGTCAACATCTCGCCCGGAAAAGCCGAAATACGGAACGTCCCGCGCCCCGAGCTCCCTGTGGATCGTGTTCTCGTAAGGCCAACGGCTTGGGCCATCAACCCGGACGATGTGTACCGTTTAGGGTTGGACGGTGAGGAAAGCTCTGCCGGGACCATCGTCGGCCTCGACTACGCTGGGGTGGTTGTCGAGGTCGGGTCCGACGTCACCAAGGAATTCATGACGGGCGACCGGATTGCGGGCTTTGTGCCGGGACAGTAAGATCATTGCACATACACCAGGACCAACATGTCTGTCCACTGACGGATCTGCAGAAATGTGCTGCGAAAAACGGACGGCGCCTTCGCCTAGCTTTTCGTGGTCAAGGGCGATGCGCAGATCAAGGTTCCAGAAAACCTCTCCGATACTGATGCAGCCACGCAAGGCGTTGCCATTAGCACAATCGTACGACGCTCTCGTCTCCCCTCAGCGACATGTCCGTCCATAACTGACCATGTCTGGACCCAGGGCCTGGCACTGTACCGTCATCTGAAACTTCCCCTTCCCGGAGAGCATAGGAACAAGCCCTTCACCGTCTTCATCAACGGCGGGAGCACGGCAATGGGCACCGAAGCCGTGCAGTTCGTCAAGCTCTCCGGCGGAAACCTCATCACGACCGCGTCTCCGGCCAACAAAGAGTACATCCGGTCTTATGGCGCAGACCACGTGCTCGATTATAAGTCGCCCAGCTTGGAACAAGACGTGCGTACCCTCGCAGGCGGCGACCTCGAGTACATATTCGACACATGGCCAGACGACGCAAGCGCGAGGCTCTCCGCGAAGCTGTTGAGCCGCGACGGCGGCGCCCGGTACGTGGCGCTCATACCGGGCGCGGAGAAGCCGGTAAAGGCTCTCAATCCTGCGGTGGAGGCCATGAGCATGCTCGCCCACTCGACCCAGGGCGAGCCTTACGTCTACGAGGGACAGTACTTTGGCGTTGTGCCAAGCGACTACGCGCACCACAGGGAGTTTGTTGTGCTGGCGGAAAAGCTATTCGCGGAGGGCAAGATCAGGGCGCCGAGGATCTTCCTTAACCGCGGGGGCAACGGTCTCGAGGGAATTCTTCACGGACTAAAGGAGCTCGAGAGTGGTGACGTACGGGGAGGGAAGCTTGTCTATACTGTTTAACATGTCGGCTTGACGGCTGTTTTGATGAACGAGGGCCAAATTCTTCTCGAGCCGGACAAGACTTCAAAAGTGTATCGAGGTCGAAACCATTTTGTTTCAAAGCGACCTAAGCGACTATTTAAGTACAATGCGAGTCCCAACGGTATCCAAAGCCACGATGAAGCCTGGTGAGGCTCCATGGATACCAGGTACTTCTCTGTCAAGCCTTATACAGTGGATTGCTGCATGGGAGCAGTCTTCGCGTCAACCGACCCTTTGTGCTTCTTGAATCCTCTATCCTCGGCCAGGGTGGGCGTGCTTTTGAACTTCCAAGCAGGGATCCTGCGCTCGTAGAGCTCGTCAAGCTCCCAGTATGTGCGGCCAAAGGTCTATTGATCTTGTCAGAAGGAGTTCAATTAGAGGAGCAAAGGGTGACTTACTTCAGGATAGTAGAGGTAGAGAAGAACCGTAGTGGGAACGAGGATGCCTGCCCATACGTAGACCGCCTTGACGCCGAGGTTCGCAGCGTCGGGGCTGATCATGTACGAGATGGTCCATTGGAAGATGACACTTGGATCTGTTAGCAGACGAAAAAGAGAGAAACAACTGCCAAAGCTTGACTTACAATCCGAGACCATAGCAACCCAGGTTGAACGACGTAGTCTGAGCCCTGAGCCGAGGCGTCGAGGTCTCTCCTGCCGCGATGAAGCCAATCGGTCCGGCGGAGAGACCGTAGCAAATGACCCACAGCAACAGGAATGCCAGAGCTGCCCTGTCGGAAGATCGGCCTTCGAAGAACCCAGTGGTGCCGAGACAGACGTTGAAGATGAACATGAGGGCGCATCCGCCGATCAGAAGGGGCCTTCGTCCAATGTGCTCGCAAGCGATGAGGGCGCAGAAGATGGAGACAATAAGCAGAACAAAGGTGATGATGGTAACAAGGAAGGGATTCTCGAGACCGGCAACGGCGAAGAAGTATGTCGAGTAGGAAAAGACAATGGGGGCACCGGCTGCGCACTGGCTGCAGATACCGACGCAGCCTGCCAACGTCCGGCGCCAGTTGAGTCCCTGGAAGATCTCGAAGAACTTGCTCTTGCCGTGCTGGTTGATCTCCTGTTCGGCGAGAATGCCATGCTGGATGACGCGGTATTCGTAGTCGAGGTCATAGTTCGGGGCGTATCCGTACAACTTGCGCATGGACCGTTTCGCCTTTTCGTGGTCGTCCTTGCGGGCGTAGTAGATGTGGGACTCTGGGACGAACCAGATGATAATGGCCAAGACGCCGGTGAACAGATATTCGGTGGCGATAAGGGGCTTCCATTCTGTCGGTCGATGTGTCACGACCAACTGGGTGGCAACGGCGCAGATGAGCTGGCCCAGCCCCAGGGAGAGCTGGTAGCTGCCAATCATGAAGCCTCGGATCTGATGCGGGGAGATTTCCGAGATGTATACGACCAGAACTGACTGAGCCAGACCGACACCCAGGCGGATGAGCATGGCGCCCACCAGCCAGGTTTGCCAGTTGTGAGCCGTGATCTCCGCGGTCGAACCACCGAACAGGATGAGAATGGCCATAAGCATGGCTCCTTTCCGACCAAGGCGATCGGCAAACCATCCACCGGCGAACATGCCCAGAGTTTTGGTCATCTCGCCAAAGCCTTGCCAGAAGGAGACAGTCTTGGCGCTGATGGCCGGTTCGCCGTTGACGGTAGTATCGGCCATGTCTAGAATGAACGCCGGCATCGGAATCACGTTTCCTGGGACCTGCTGCTGGAACTTTGCAATACGTTAGTACTGGGAGTAAAGTGTCCACGAGGAAGGCTGCTAGTTACCCCATCATTCATTGCCGCCCAGTTCAGGATCATGCAGAATAGCACGGCTCTTTTAAACGTCTTGACCGAAGCCCAGCGTGAGAGACCTGCGTGGTTCAGTCAGCTTGCCAACGTACACAATAGGCAAGGAAGTCGTCGTGTATCGTAGCTTACCTGCATACCTGCTCTCCACGACCTCGCCATTGGCGACGTTTTCGACCTCACGAAGTTCTTTGCCGGTTGTCGAGGCGACGTCGACAGACGGGGAATCGGAATCCTTGTGGTCCATTGTGGCAAGAGAATCTGATGATGATGATGAAGCTGCTGAGGCATGGGTTCTTTGTGGTCACATTGGCGGGGGCGGCGGGTTGATATACGTGCTTTACGAGGCGAAATTAGCGGGTTCTTGGACTTGGAGGAACTACTTGACTCCTCTCCGAAGCAAGGATGTCGCATGGAGGGCCCAGCGCGTGGGGTATGGGGAAGCCTGGGGAGCTTTTCCCCAGATAGAGACTAAAACCGTAGCGTCGGGCGACTCTGCTCCGATGGCACCTGATTAGCCCTTCCCCGCTGACGTTCGTGAGGCCGGCTCTGGTCGGGCGTATCTCAGAGAAGTCGGGAACGACACATTGGGCCTAGGTGTCTCGGCCAGGAGGCATGAAAATAGGCGATGTGATGCCTCAAGTCTCTGGTGCAAGCAGTCTGCAATCACACTTGGTCATCGTACTAGTCCCACGTAGACCTTTGCGTTAATCTTAGTATT
The DNA here is from genome assembly GCA_020746995.1 of Plectosphaerella cucumerina. Lineage (NCBI taxonomy): Eukaryota > Fungi > Ascomycota > Sordariomycetes > Glomerellales > Plectosphaerellaceae > Plectosphaerella > Plectosphaerella cucumerina. The sequence continues at coordinate 4,546,786 of JAGPXD010000004.1, read as the reverse complement.
GATTCGGGCTCTCTTCTACGAGTACATGCTAAAGATCCTCATGCGTTCCAGTCCCCCAGGAGCAAGTCAAGTGGCATGTTGTCGATGAAGTCTGAAGACATCTCGTCCAATACCATCCGGAAATCCGGATCGTCCGGACCAATATCAAAATCGAAGCGATTCCCAAAATCGGAGGGGAGTTGGAATTCATAGGGCCCGGCGGGCTCTGGGGCAGATCCGGCTTGAAATTGCCCATCAATGCTTGCGGCTGGTGGTTGCGCAGGTGGCTGGGCCGAGTCCACAGGTCCCAGGCCAATTGTTGGAGGTGCTGACGACCCCTCGTTCCAAGACGGCTGAGGTAGCAGCTGGGATTGCACTCCTAGGCGCTGCAGGATCTCCAGACACCGTCGGGCTGATTTGTTGCTCTGTGCCAGGAACCCCAGGCAGTTATACGCAGTCCTCATGCTGTGTCTCCACTCGTCCTGTTGCCTTCCCTCTTCCTCTCCATTCCAGGATGGTGCATTGCTGGAGACGCCGTAGACGTGAAGGATGAGGGTCGCCTGGATGATGAAATACGTCGCATACCACGTGAGACCTTGGTGGAAAGGTCCTACATGGGTGCTGCAGAACTTGGCAATGTCGTGGATGCTCTGCATGGCGACATCCAGGCATCTCGACGCCGCAGTGCTCCTGGTAGGCAGGAAGGTGTGGCACATCTGCGTTCCTCTCCACAAGAGGATCCGCAGATTCTGCTCCTTCCAGAGGACAACAGCCCGGGGGACTTGAAACCAGGACGGTACCTCGGCCTCGGGCGCAAAGTACCCGGGCAAAGACTTGCGCCAGATGCTCAAGTCCCTCTCCATGGCTTCAGCCGCACGGTATTCCATCTTGCCGCCGGCTGTTCTGGCCAAGAGGTATTCTCGATAAACCAACTCGGCTGTCTGTACCAGCTTTGCTTGTGCGATAATCGCAGAGTGCGACGTGGGATAATCGACATCGGCAGCGGAGGATTCCTTTGGTTGATGTCAGCGATCAGAAGCAGACTGGGCTCCCGCAGACGTACCTTGTCGTCGATGTTTTGGGGGATCCGAGTATCGATAAAGCCATCAATCAGTGTAGGCGGACGTCCAGTGGTGATGTTGAACCCGCTCTCGAAGCAATACATGGTCCAAAACAGCCGTCTTCGTTTCTCTTGGTCGATTGTGCTCTCTTCTGTCTGCAGTTCTCGATGCAAACCGAGTCCATAGGCCATCCGACATGCGAGACCGATAAAATTGTAGCCAGTGTTGGTCCGATCTCGTTTCTGGAGGTAGTTCCCCATCAACAAGAAGGCCTGAATGGCTTCCATCTTCCCAGACTCCAGCATGTCGAGCGAGAGACTCGCCCTTGCAGCGGTGTAGTACGGGGCTTGGGCATGTTCTGCTTCGGTGCTGGACACCCAGTGGCCTATTGTGAGGATCATGTAGTAAAGAACCCGCCAAGATATGGACTGTAGGGACCCATGAGTCTGTCGCGCGATGAGCTTCTCACGAAATGTCTCTTCGTGTATGACCGGATAGCACGTGTTGTATCGTTCAAAGTATGCGTCGATGAGCTGGCTGGCGACCTGCGACAAGGGCAGCTTGGGTGACTCGGGCAATGGCGCTTGACGTAGCTGTACTTGGCGTCCTGGTGGAGATTGACTGTGAGATGAAGGGACCTTGACGAAAGAACGACCGATCTCTTCGAGCATCTGGGAACCAGAGCTGCTTCCTTGATAGACATGTCAAGTCAGCCATGATGGACAGACACCGGAACAGGCGACTGGACTTACCCAGGTACCCTGTATCGCCAGTGGCAAACACGGCCATGCCATCGTTGCCGTCATCTCCTGGTTCGTCTTCCGGAGAGAGCGCTACCTCGTGCCAGTCGTAGTGGTGTGGCGGAGCATTATCGACCTCGCCGTCACCACCTGCGCCGGCTTGGCCCCCATTCTGTGCACCTGAACTCTTCAGGGCCAGGTCGATATCCACATCGGGATTGAGCGACCGAAGGAGCTTCTCCAGACGAGCGCACCGGCCCTCGGCAGCCTCTAGGTTCTTGCGCGTCAGCGGTGTACGGTCGGGCGGGCTCTCAAAGCTACACGTCTTGCCGGTGCGGGCACAGAACGAACAGGGCTCGTTCCATGCTTTCCCGCGGTGACATCGGGTTTTCCTCCTTTGGCAGTTGACGCAGGCTCGCGCCAGTGTCGGATGAGAGCCGCCCGACGCCCCGTCTCGACGCTCAGCGCGACGCTCCATTCGGACGCGGCAACGAGGTGTGGTGTATGCGCGTGCGTAGAGTGCTGTGAGGCAGTTGTGCATGTAGCACAGGGAGGTTGCTTCGGATCGGGGGGCCCGCCCCGACATGATCCCGCCATTCCCATCGGTCCACTGTCGACCGATCTCCGGTGGCTGCACGTGAATACTAGTAGAGGTCCATTTTATCACGACTCGTTAATGCGGCCCCGAGACCGGATTTGGGGTTAGTAACTTGGACAGTCCAGGCAACCCGGTTCATGCTTGATCTGGCGGGGAATACAGGATCCCAATTGCCAACAGCTGCCAGCAGGCATGCATCTGATGCCATCTTCCACGAATCTATCCCCTAGGGAGGCGGGGCTTCCGCGACGAAAAGAAGATGATGGCATCGGGCAGGCTACTAACAAGGTAGGCATTTGTTTTCACGTTGGGTCTGATGGGATTTCCGCCGCGGTAGTTTCGCGTGCTGGGTAGCCCAGCACCAGCCTTCCTAATCAACAGCCCAGAAGAAGCTGGGAAGAAGCGAGAATCATGATTATTCCAGCGCAATCTTCAAAATGACATGCATCGATGACTGTGTTGTGAGGGCCATTTCAGCGAATCGCCATGGGCGGGGTATCGATCGATGCGCCAGAATGTCCTGCAGCCGAATCATCCCATCCCCACGACTCTCGAAGAGCTTGTCGGCTGTGTCAGAATAGCAGTTAGTCTCAGCATGTACATGAGGGTCTTGGTTCTACGTACGCTGAGTGAGTCGGCCATGCGAGTTCTCGATCAGTCTTGATCAGCAGGCCGTAGAGAATCTCCTGTTCGCCTCTCTCGGTGAAGCGATCACCAGCCATAGTGATGGCCATGCTGGCGGGTCTGGATGGTGTTTGTCAGCATGTGATCGATGGGAAAAGAGAGGACGATTCCCACACGTAGGCCGGAAGCGTATGCTCATTAGACTGCGAAGAGGGAGTGCGTTAGTCTACATGCCTGATGCTGGTTGCAAGTGGCCGAAAGAGAGACTATACCTCTGCAATCCCCGCAATGACCCTCACAATGTTCTTGATCTCGTCATTCATCGCGTTGAACGCCGCTCGTCGACTGGGCCCGAGCCGTGGGATTTTGGGACTGTGCGCCGCCAGCAGCATTTTGGCCAGGTAATAATGCTGGATGCCGGTCACGACGGCACTGTTGTAATAGGGTTCGTTTGGCAAGAAGCTGGTGAGACCGCTGTCGTCGGCCCGGTTAGAATAGAGCGGGGAGTAGTACCAAGGCCGCTCGTCCCACCACTCCTGGAGGTATCCTTGCAGCTCGTCCCAGGCGGAAACGGTGAGCTCCTGTGGGCCGTAGCAGTATCTAAGACAGGCTGCGCAATAGATGATGATACGATTGGCGACATTGCACCCGGTAACGTCTGGTTTGCCGAGCCAGTCAAAGTTGTTGAGCGCAAAGTCGGAATGAACTGGCCGGCCGTGGATGAAGGCCATGTAGATCTCCTGGCGCAGTGCAACCCAGAAAGAGGCGAGCCGCAGGCCCTTGAAGTCGCAAGACGTCTTTTGTGCCTCCAGGAACATCCTTGTCCCCATGAGGTGATATTCAGGGGACGGCGTCGAGATGGGCACGTCGAGCTCCTCCATTGCACGGAGAAGAATGAGAGATGTGAGCAGATTCTCGTCAACCGCCGCTGATGAATGAGAAAGGGCGGGAATGAGGGCGTTCAGGCATTTCTGATGATAATTGTCAGCCACCAGACTCTCGTAGTTGTTCAGCCTGCTGAGACGTTTGGCGGCATATGCGAGGATTGCGTGGAATAATGGGCAACACGTCGCGGCTCGGAGAGGTACGATGCGCGCAAAGTGTCTTTCCTCGTCGCACATGTCCAGGAACGGCGTCAAATGGTCAATGTAGTAGCGGAAAAGCATCGCCTCTTCCGGGTCGTCAAGAGGCCACCGCGGCGCGTCAAGGTAGATTGTTCCAGCCTCTCCGTTGACGAGTGCGAGTTCATGGGGGCTTAGCAAGGAGATGGAGGCATCGAAACCGGGTGATGAGCCGTCGGCGAGGCCGAGACCAAAAAGGTCTGGCAGGGCTGGGTTGAGGGTCTTGTCGAAGCCTGGATCCCCTTCCAGCATGAGATCAACCGGGACAGAAGAACTAGGGGTGAGCGGTTCAGTCATGGAACTGGGCTCCAAGCGGTGGTCCCTAGTAGGTGCATCATCGTCTGGTTTTGCTGCATCTTGAGAAACCAGGGAGGTCCTCGGCAACGAAGATGAATGAGTGGAGGCAGGCGATGATGCATAGCCTGGTGAGTGTGCTGGTGAGGGCGAGGAATCTCCTTCGCAGAGAGGACTGTCGACGGCGGTGCCCTCGAAGTCGCGTCTCTCACCTGCTTCCCCAACAGTGTATTCGTCTAGACTGGCGATGGATTTTGTTTCGTCAACGAAGCTCAGGGCCGCTCGGTCGGTCCTGACCCATGGTTGGCTCTCGGAGAAGGTGTGTCTTCGCTTGGCAGCGCTGCTGCGATCCGCGTCTGTAGATTTGTTGCCACTACCGACACTGAGAGAGGCAGGTGGACACAGAAGTCAGTCGACTTGCCTGTAACCGCACCGATGGTTCCACCCCACCTACTGACGTACCTTGGGTTCAGTGCATGACTAAAACGTATTCGGCATCTTCGGACGCAGTCGAGGCCTTCGGTTTGGCAGTTTGGACAAGGTGTCCGGTCTGTACTGCCTTTTTCATGATGAGCCCAAGATCTGGCGCGTGTTTGTGGTTCGCAGTTCTTACACTTCCAATGTCTGCAGTCGAGGGAAATTCAGCGTTCATCTTCCCACAGGCCAATCCGCACGAGGTGGTACTCGTCCTCGGCCTCGGCTGCAAGGCCATTGTACGGGGTCTCTCACCTTTGTCTGCACGGCTGTTGACACAAAGCTGTCAGCGGCGAGACTTGCCGAAAAGGGGCGGGGTAAGTTGCCCACGTTGCATGGCATCGGTCGACGTCGCGGGGGCGATGCGGGGCTCATAATTTCGGCCGCAAACTGCCGCCCACCTCGGCCAGTTCCGAGTACCTGATCCAGGGGAGGGACTTGGGAGATAAGATGACGAAGAGAAGCCTGGGAGAGGAGTCTGCGGAGAACCCTACTGGGAATGAGATTCAAGCTTGGTGAGAGTGGAATGCTGGGGAAACGGGGAGAGAATGATCGGCTTTGCGGGGGACATTGCCTTTTAAGACCAGCGAGATGCCCGCGGGTAAGTTCGCCCGTGGGCTGGTGACGATCCTCTCGAATCCAAGCCTATCCATTGGCTGTTCCATGCCAAGTTCAAGTCCGGGGAAGTGGATTTCGGCACTAAAACCTGGGGTCACCGAGTCTGGCCTCCACCAACCGACAGCGGCACCTTAGCCGAGTCCAGGTGAGGTGCCATGACTCGTGATGGTACGGAGACCCGGGGTAGAACGGCTAGCAATGTCCTACTTCCTAGTCCGTGGGGAAACTATGCCCCAGACTCCAGAGCTTCACATCTTTCTACCGGACGAACAAGCCAGAAACCTGTCAGCATCTCCATCACGGGCAGAGACGATTATAATTACCTCAGACATCCTCTCCTGCCATCCCCTCCAACTTGACTTCCAGTCCTTCATCATCAAAACTTGCAAAGCCTTGCCCGATCTACAGATTCCCAAGCACTACAACCTCTCTTCTCAAGTCCATCACCGAACATGGCGGAGCTCGATGTCAAAAAGGGCGATGTCAGCCACCTGGAAACCGCGTCGAACAGGTCAATCACGCAAATCGAACTCGACAGTCTCGATTCCATCGAGAAGACGAAGACTGGCAGGTTCCCGTGGCTGGTGTCCATCACCGCCGCCATTGGCGGCAGCCTGTTCGGCTACGACACCGGAATCAACGCCGCCGTGCTCGTCACGATCCACGACAGCCTCGGACACCATCTCAGCTCCTCCGAGAGAGAGCTGATCACGTCCATCACGTCGGGTGGTGCCTTCTTCGGCGCCATCATGGCCGGCCTGACCGCTGATCGCTACGGCCGCAAGCCAGCCATCTACTTCGGCTGCTTCCTGTTTACCATCGGCGCTATCATCCAGGCTGCTTCATTCACCGTGGCTCAGATGACCGTCGGTCGCCTCGTCATCGGCTTTGGCGTCGGCTCGGCAGCCATGATCGTTCCTATGTAAGTCGTGCTGTTTCGCCCCCACTCTGAAATGTGCTGTGCTGATATTGGTTTGCTCTCAGGTACATCGCCGAGGTCTCTCCTGGTAGGATGCGAGGAAGAATGATCGGTCTCAACAACATGTGCATCACCGGGGGCCAGCTGGTCTCATATGGTGTCGGAGCTGGCTTCACTGACGTTGCTGGCGGTTGGAGGTACATGGTTGGAGGCGGTGCTCTCCCGGCCCTCCTGCTCGCCGCCCTCCTGCCGCTCCTCCCAGAATCGCCTCGGCAGCTCATTTTCCACCATAAGCCCGAGCAGGCCGCGGCCGTCATCCGCAGGATCTTTCCCAACGGTACGGACGAGCAGGTTTCCGAAAAGATCAGGCACATCACCCACCATACTGAGGCAGCCAAGAACCTCAACGCCGGAAAGTCCCGCTGGTGGATGCTGAAGCAGCTCTACGTCGTGCCGGCCAACTTCCGGGCTCTCATCGCCGCTTGCGGTTTGATGGCCATCTCCCAGCTGGGCGGATTCAATGCCCTAATGTACTACTCACCGGTACTCTTCTCACTCGTCGGCTTCTCCAACCCTGTAGCAGTCGGGACAGTCATCGCAGGCACCAACTTCCTGTTCACCTGGGTCAACCTAATGCTCGTGGACCGGGCAGGACGCAGACGCATTCTCCTCTGCACTGTGCCCTTCATGGGTCTGTGGCTCATCGTGGCAGCAATCTGCTTCGTCTGGATCCCTGTACAGCACGACCTCACCCTGCCCGCAGGCAGCAAGATTGGAGCCCCGGCCATCATGGTTCTCGTCAGCATGGTCTTCTACGTCGGCTTCTACTCCTCCGGCATTGGCAACACCGCGTGGCTCAGCAGCGAGTTCTTCCCGATGGAGGTCCGCGCCATGGGCACGATGATGCTCACAATGACATGCTGGGGTTCAAACGTCATCGTGGCCTCGACCTTCCTCACCCAGATGGAGAATACCACGCCCTCGGGTGCCTTTGGCTTCTATGCTGCCATCTGTACTCTTGGGTCAGTTTGCATCTACTTCTGCTACCCTGAGGTGAAGGGAATGACGCTCGAGGATATTAGGGAGGTCTTCCAGCACGGATTCGGTGTTCAACGGGCAAGGGAGCTGCAGAAGGAAATGAAGCTGACGCGCAGCGGTGAGCGCGCAACTGGAGGACCTTGATTCTGCGTTTGTCTTTTCTTTGGTTGTAGGCTACATGATGACTTTGACAGTTGCGACCTGCTTGAAGGGTGCTCAGGATTGACTAGGATGATGTAATGCAGTCTTTTTGTCTTGATTGTACGTGATCTACAGCAGTCTCTTGCAGTCTTGGAAATCCACGCCTCGAAGAGAATCCAGGGCATCTACAATCTCACCCGAGTCTCCAGAACGGAACTAACGAGCCAAACACCTTTGACGGTGACCTCCAGAGCAGGCATCAGGATAGTCTCTACAGCCGTCGCATGATTTCCTGACTCCATTGGTACCAAAAATGGAAGTAGCTTTACTGAGCTGTTCATGATCTTTCACTGCTTACACGCACCCCGCAGAGCCAAAGCAAAAAACTGCTGTCCTGTTGATTCAAGCTGCATTTACTGCCCTAAATTCATGACGTCCCCAGATCTCGCCTCCAGATCTTGATCGGCATCTCCCCAAGGATCCAGTTGAATGTCTCGCGCCTTTCCATCTCAAACCCATCAGCTAGAGCAAAGCCATACCGATGCACCATCGACGCCACAAAGACGGTCTGTTCCAGATACGAGATGTTCCGTCCGATGCAACCTCTGGCTCCGGCGGAGAAGGAGATGAAGTAAGATTGAAGATTCTTCCCCTCCTCGCTCAGCCATCTCTCCGGCACGAACTTGTCGGCCTCTTTGAAGGCAGAGCTGCGGTGGGCAACAAGGGCCGAGACAGAGACAGTGGTGTTGCCGGGAATCCACTCTCCCATGATGTGGAGGCCCTCAGGCGGCGTCTTGCGAGTCAGGCCTTGGGGTGTAGGTGGGAATAGCCGGAGGGACTCGTCTAGGCATGCCCTTAGGTATGGGAGATGCTTGACCTTATCGTAGGGAGCGATGATTTCTTCCGGTTCAAGAACGGCATCGACTTCTTCTCTGAGTCGTCGGAGGACTTCGGGGTTCCGAATGAGCTGGTACAACACGTTGGCCAGGGCGATCGCCGTCGTGACGCTGCCTGCATTCATCATGATGTTGATCTCGGCGACAATCTCGCCCCATTCCATGTTGTTTGGCTCCCCGTTCTTGTTCTCCATGAGTGCCTGGAAGAAGTCGTCGAGCTTCTCGCCGGCTCGGTAGCGTTCCAGACGCAGGGCAGCCCTTTGTAGCACAATTGCGTCCCAGTGTTGACCCTTGTCCGAGAGGCGGCGGTAGTAGGGTATAAAGTTAGAGAGCTTGTCAATGACCTTGTACCAGTCATAGGTCCAGATGAGCAGCGACTGCTTCGTGGCCACTGGATACAGGCTCTCGCGTAGGTTGCACTCGTACACAGACCCGTCCATGCGCCGTGCCTCGACTCGATCATGGCCTTGATCCAGCAGGCCTAGGTGTTCTGAAAGTCCAATGTCGGCTATGGCATCCAGGGAGAAGTAGTTCGTCCAAGCCCGACAATCGACGGTCAGGTCTACCTTGGCTGCAAACTCCTGCCCGTTGGCGATGGGCTGGGTGCACTGTGTATCGAAGTGCTTGAACGTCCGTTCGACTTTGTCGGCGACTTTGTATTCCCAGCCCTCAAGGTTCTTGAGGGCATAGGCAGAGGATAGGATCTTTCGCTTGCGGGCGTGGTCCGGCTTGTTCGTGACATCTGCGAGATGGTAATGCGTGCCAGCGAGCAGATCATACTGATCGTCTTTGGTGCAAGGTGATCCATGGCCGTAAATATCCTTGATGGCGCGGACGTCGCCGAACGACAGGGAATTTGTGCCTGTTCTCAGAATCGGCCGAGTCTGATGGAGTTTTGATAGATGGGTGGACCGCATGCCTCCATGGGCCAGAATCATAAAGGGGACGTTCGAAACTCCCGCGAATGGAGCAAAGTTGGGAAACCTGCGGAGCCCTATGCCAGAAACCGTCAAACTCAGTCCAAGAATGTACGCTGTTCAACACATACCTTTGGCATCTCGAAAGTAGACAATCAAGGGCCAGAGAAAGAAGTAACCGACCAAGACAATGACCGTCAAGGCCGCGTACGGTATACTGGAGAAGTGCAGCAGCAACTGGAGCGAAGACATGTTGTTCGGTTGGTGGATGATCCAGCGAGTGCAAATCCGTCGGACAGAAACTCTTCGAACGGTTGAGGAGCATCAAGTCTGATAATAACTCTTGTTTCTAAGATGGCGCTCTGGTGACGAGCTTGATAAATACTATCATTGACCAAATCATGCGCTTCTCCTAGAGTTTTTTGCAAGAGGCAAGTCCCGCCTTGCAACTCTGTGTTCAGAATCTTACTACACGATGGAGACAGGTACATGTAGGAGTGGGGATGAATCGGCAAGGTTCCCCGCGATTGAGCTGGAGCCGACGGGGTAGGTTGCCCGTCTCATGTCTGAAGTGGAGAAAACTGCCTTTTGGGGAAGTTTGCTGTTAATGGACGAGCCGCTTGTCTCTCAACGGAGTCATCACCCGCAGATGTTGGCGGTAGGATCAAATCGGGCCAATATGTGCACGTTAGTTTTGCGTCTTCACCTGCAAGGCAATTCATATGCGAGCCATGCCACATGCATTACTCTGGTCTCCACCAGATGGAAAGGAGAATAAAAGTCGGTGGCCCGTGGGCATCGGTATCGTTAGGAACCTTGTTCATCTGATTCATCGGGTACGCTGTTGACAACTCAGAAACCATACACTCACTCCATCCTACTCGACTCCGCCCAAGGGTTCCCTTCAAAACATGGCCGTTCGCAAACTCAAGGTTGCATGCGCGGGCCTCGGCCGGATGGGCGCCCGCCATGCCTTTAACTTTCTCAACAGGACGCCTCGCGCCGAATTGGTAGCCGCATTCACGCCAGATCCCAAAGAGGCTGATTGGGCACGACGTGAGCTCGAGCCGTCAGGTGTCACCATCTACACGGATTATGATGAGATGTTGAAGCACGATGGCCTCGAGGCTGTGGTTGTTGCCACGGTCACGACGGCACATGCCGAGGAGGCCATCAAGGCAATCAACGCGGACAAGCATGTGCTGTGTGAGAAGCCGCTGAGCACCAGTGTTGAAGTGGTGAGTTTCCGATGACACCATGAGCCCTGCAATCAAGCTATTCTTTCATACAGCGGCTGACGCGAGATGCCAGTCTCAATCGGTGGTTGATGCGGCTGCCAAGAAGCCTCATCTCAAGGTCATGTGCGGCTTCTCGCGTCGCTTCGACAAGTCCTATCGCGAAGCTTATGAGCGCATGGACGCCGGTGGCATTGGTCGCCCATCCGTCTTTCGGTCGCAGACCTGCGATCGTCTGGATCCATCCGGTTTCTTCGTCGCCTACGCCGAGTTCAGCGGCGGCATCTTCGTCGACTGCAACATACACGACATAGATCTGGCCCTGTGGTTCCTCGGCCAGGACTCCGTGGTCAAGAGTGTCGTGGCCATGGGCATTTGTGCCGTGCAGCCGGAGCTGAGGAAGCACAAGGACGTCGACAACGGCGTCGGTGTCGTGGAGTTCTGGAACGGCAAGATTGCCTACTTCTACTCTTCACGCATGATGGCCGCTGGTCAACACGACATGACGGAGATTATCGGAACGGATGGCAAACTGGCCGTCAACGCAAACCCGACGGGGTCTCTGGTCGAGGTGTTCGAGTCGACCGGAGTACGCCGTGAGATCCCGCACGACTACTATGGCCGCTTCGAGTATGCCTTTGTAACCGAGGCCAACGAGTTTACGGCTGCATGTCTTGATAACACTAGGCTGCCGTTCAAGCTGTCTGGGGCCGTGCAGGCGGTAGCAATTGGGTGCGCGCTGCAGGAGAGCCTGAACTCGGGACAGAAGATTTACTTCGACGAGACCGGGCGTCGTGTTGAGCAGCCAAGGCTTTGAGGGTTATGACTTGGTCAACTCCATAGACGGTTTCATCAATGACATCAATAGACGCCATTCCTGACCACCGACGAATGACGTGGAACAATCTTGCTGTCATGTATGAATACCGGCTCAAGGACTACGACCGTTGATATTTCTGCGGTAGAAGACTGGACGGATACTACAAGCTCTACTACGTCAAAATTCTTAAGGTCTCTCATAAAATGTGTTTCCTGGCATTTCCCCCAAGATGTGAAGCTACTCAAGCCACGAGGAGAGAAATTGACAGCAAACGTTGCATCCTTGCAATTGGCAAGGTGAATATCAGGGCGGAAGCTAAGGGTGATCCCCGAGTCTATCCCAGTGGCATGGGTAGGTGTCATTTTGAGATATCCGGCGATTGCTAGGTACTCCGGGTGGCGAAATCTTTGTCGTCTTGGACGTGTTCCAGGACAATTACTCGGATGACGTTAGTACCCCGCGATTAACCCCCTTCCCCTGGGGAACCAGAAATCAGAAGAGATATGCTTAGCGTGATGAATAATGTCTTCTTCGAGAGCGCACCTTATGGTCAGCTGGTCCCTTAATGCGACCCGTCGTGGGGGGCCGGTTTGGGTCCATTCCTCCGTCCGGATGAACCGTCCATTCTGGGAAAGTCTCGCCCGGGAATCATTGCCCCCTATAAAATTGGGACTAGGCGTGACGGGGGACACCCAAATAGACGTGGCCAATCAATTGAACAGGCAACTGGCCTGCACGATTCAGCGCTCATTGGATAACCGGCAACGTCAACCTCCAGCTGTCCAGTACAGGCCGGATATGTTAGATGAAAAGGCCACTGTCACGTCGGAAAAGAGCAGATACCACAGGCTCAACCCGAATCCTTGTCCTCACGAAGCCATGGAGTCCTTTCTGAAATCTTCCTCGGCCTTTGCCCAGGTGGCTGACTTGCTCGCCCCTCAAACCATCATCGACATGGCAGCCATCACTGCAGTTGCCTTTGTCTCGACTGCTTTCCTTCTTCGAGAGTACACATGGGACAAGCCAGACCGTTATCGACACCTCTGGTACGAAAGACCCCAGGATGATGGCGGCCTTGGTCCAGCAAGGCAACGCAAAACTCGAAACATCGCGAAGAGATTGGACGAGTTGGTAGGTTCTCCGTACAAAGCCCTGTACCAGGAAGAAGCTAACATCTCGACCTTCAGAACAAAGAAGCGGTGGTCTTCTTCGGCTCGCAATCGGGCACTGCGGAGGGCTTTGCTGCCAGACTGGGCCGAGAGCTACAGCAGCGGTTCCGTCTCGAGACGTTGGTTGCTGACTTGTCCGACTTCGATCCTGAGACCATTGCCCAGATCCCGCGGATCAAGATCGCCATTTTCCTTCTCGCCACATACGGCGATGGCGACCCTAGCGACAACGCGTCTGAGCTCTGGGACTGGCTGCAGCGGAAACAAAACCAGAACCACGAGGGCCATTCACGTTCGTTTGCTTCTCTCCGCTACGCCGCGTTTGGCCTGGGAAACAGTCATTATCAGTACTACAACCGCGTTGTAACTGTGGTTGATTCTGCGTTACAGGAACGTGGAGCGGAGAGACTCATGGCCACGGGCAAGGCTGACGATGCTCTCGGCACAACTGAAGAGGACTTCATCGCTTGGAAGGACGATCTTTTCAATCTGCTCACGACGGGTCTTGGTTTCGAGGAGCACGAGGTCAAGTATGACCCGGTGGTCTCGATCATTCCGGATGAGTCGCTCGACCTGTCCGACTTATACATCGACGAGCCTGTTCATCATGACTCTGGTTCCAGTTCCAAGACCCATACGTCGAGCTCAGCCATATGTGCCCTTCCGATTCGGTGCGCTCGGCAGCTCTTCTCCGGAAATACCTCGTCCGACACTGGTGGCAAGAAGGGGTGCCTGCACATCGAGCTTGACTTGGCCAACCAGCCTCAGATCCGGTACAAGACCGGTGATCATCTCGCGATATGGCCCACAAACCCCAGCAATGAGGTGGAGCGGCTACTGTCAATGCTCGACTCGTCAGAAGAAGGTATGAGACATCATCCACTTCTAGTCAAAACCCTGGATCCGACAATGAAAGTCAACGTCCCGACACCAACAACACTCGACGCCCTTCTTCGTCACTATCTCGAGATCTGCGGGCCAGTCCCGAGGGAAACCATTCGTGCATTGACCGAGTTTGCACCAACAGCTTCTTCCAGGGACTTCCTTCTGAATATCAGCCGCAGCAAGGACGAATACGCAGCATTCAGGGCCACCACACACGTCAATTTGGGGAGGCTTCTGGAGTACGCTCTTTCCGACAAAGCCAGTGCTGGAAACGGGGGGAAGGAGGCACAACACGGCAACTGGTCCGGCCTGCCACTGTCATTCCTCGTTGAGGCGTTGCCTCGGATGCAACCCCGGTACTACTCCATCTCTTCGTCGAGTGTGGTCGCCCCTCGCCTCCCCTCCATTACGGTTGGCATCTCCCAAACCGAGCTGGTTTCGACAGCACAGCCAACAGTTCTCATACCCGGCCTGGCAACCAATTACCTGAGTGACAAGACACTGCTCCTCGGTAAGGAAAACGTGAGCGTGTTTGCACATGTGCGACGATCCAAATTCAAGCTCCCAGCGCTCGCTTCCACTCCGCTCGTCATGGTAGCGGCCGGGACCGGACTTGCGCCGTTCCGCGCCTTCATCGAAGAGCGGTTGCGGCTACAGAGTATCGGCGGCACCAACGGCAACAAGTCCATAGGGCAGATGATGCTCTTCTTCGGGTGCCGATCTCCAGAAGAAGACTACATTTATCACGATGAGCTTTTGGAAATGCAGCGCCAGCTGGGCGAGAAGCTCAAGATTGTCACAGCTTTTTCTAGGTACGATCCAGAAGAGGAGGGCAAAAAGGTGTATGTTCAGGACCGGGTGAGAGAGAATGCTGAAACGGTGGGTAAGATGTTATTTGACGGAGCGAGCTTCTATGTTTGTGGCCGCGCCAGTATGGCCTGCGAGGTGGGTAAGGTTCTTAGCAGCGCCGCTGCTACTCAGAAAGGCTGGGATGCCGAGCAGACCAAGTACTGGGCTGAAGGGCTGAAACGTAATCGGAAGTGGCAGGAGGATGTCTGGGGATAGCCTTTTTGGCAGTTAGGCTTGGTGCGGGTGTGGTTGAGCACCTTGCAGGAAATTTTTGAACTTCTGAAGTTGGTGAAAAATGGTACAAAAGCCCCAGATTCAGCGGCCAAGCCTGAAATTTCACTCCAGAGTCTCTTGAGCCGAATGCTATAGCGCGGTGTGATGCCTCTGGCTGCCATCTCAGGCTACCGAAGGGGTTGAAGTGTGCGGCTGAGACTATCGCACGAGTGCAAAAGCCTGCAGGTCCAAAAAACACCAGATGTACGGCTGAGAGTGCCTGGTTTGAGGAGCTGAAGCCCGGCGCGGTGCTTTGCCAGAGCCTCCACGGGGTCTTGCTGGAATACCACAACTTGAGATTAGACGGTTGATTACTTTAAGCTCAATGCGGCCCGTGGCTTATGTATCAGAGCTATTTAAAGAAACCGTAGAGAAGAATTACATGTAGCTACTGAAGGGTGACCGTGCCGTCAGTGGAGTCTTCCATGAAGATGCCAGCAAAGAACAAGGCATCCACAGCGCCCACGGGCTGAGGGGCGTTCCCGACCGGGTTCTTCTGCAGGGCGAAGTGGTACTCGCCAGAGTTGGCGAGGTCTTCAACTTTGTTAGCCTATTGGAGGGTGCATGAAAGACAGCAGACACGCACCATTTGCGACGGGCTCAGTGACCTGCTGCAGGGGGGTCTGGCCGGTACTGTGGAAGACTTGGATGGTGCTGGGGTCACACGTCAGCAATAGTTCGCTTCCGTCCTTGTTAGGGGGAGAAGAGACGTACTTGGCGGTGAAGTCCATCTTGATGGCAAAGTTCTCAAACGCCCCCTCGCCAAAGGGAACGGAGAAGACTTTCTGAGGCGCCGGGGCGGTATTGGAGTTGCCAAAGACGGCAATCTCGTTGCCGTTCTCCGCGCCGGTACGGACATCGATCGTGCGGAAGGCAAAGTCCTTGGACTCGAGGTTCATGATCTGGTAGTCGTGGGTCGCGTTTAGGGGCTTCGCGGGGTCGCGCTGGACGGAGAAGTGCATGGTGCGGATGCCGCTCACGGCGACGTCGTTGAGCTGGGAGCGGATGCTGGGCAGTAGGTCGGCGCGGCGGATGTTGGCTTGCGCCTCGCCGCCCTGGGGGATAAAGATGGACCTGTCGTCGAGGTTGATGGCGAAGGCCTTTGTGTTGGTAGCGACGTCGAACTGGGGGGTCACTGGTCAGGCTTGCGTACATCGGGGGGGAGATGGGATCTTGACGTACGATCGAGGGTTCAATGGCGGGGAACGTGACTACGTCGCTGAATAAGAGGCCTAGAATTCCGTTAGACTGAGTGCCGACAAAAGGCGGAGGAAAGGGGTGAACTTGCCGTCTCCCTTGACAACGGCGCTCTTGAACACGCTCTCGAGGACATTGAAGTCTTCGGGGACAGCGTCGGCTTTGATGCGGCCATCGGGGAGAACAAGAGCTCCAGGGACAGTGCCGTTTCCGGCAGCACCTCCAGGGGCAGCCGGAGCAGCAGGGGCAGTGCCATTCCCGGCAGCACCACCGCCGGCGGCATCATCGCCAGCAGCACCGCCACCGGCAGCACCACAAGCATCGCCAGCGCCATTGGCGTCTCCAGCGGCGGCGCCACCTCTGACGGCGAGGATGTTCCGGTTCCTGGCATGGACCGGGGTAGTCGAGCCGGTAACGGCCAGCAGACCAACGAGAGCGAAGAAGGTGGCCTTCATTGCGGATCGTGTCGAGATGGGTTTGAAGTTCCAGAGGTCGTGATGAAAATAAGGCGCCACAGGCGTAAGATCGTGCAAACGATTAGATGCAGAAAAGAGCAATGGCCGGCACCGCGTGAAAAGAAGGTAAGAGGTAAGAGAGAGGCGAAAAGAAAGTGACGATCAAGGCCGAGATGCTGTAGCGAGAGAGTGATGGGATGAAATCTTTTTCACATTCTGGGCGGCGCCGTTGCTCACATCATATACCCGCCGACGGGGGCAAGACTTCAGACCGCATCCGTCGGGCAAACAAGCGACGAACTCATCCCCGTCTTTGACACGATACGGAGTTTGGGATGGTTGAGGGCGCATGAGGCTATGTTGACGTCGGGTATTCCGGGCGCAGCATGCGAGCGTCGAAGGGGGCGCATCGCGACAGTGGTGACACCCAACACGCCGTGCTGAAGGAGAATTCCGGGCCAACTGGAGGTCCAAGAATGGTTTTGCTGGCCATGACGCATTCGCTGCCCTGAATCGCCCTGCCAATCGGCAGTTGGGCCAGCGACCGTTGAACAGGGGTGGTGCTGGGCAGGGGTCAAGGGGAAGCTGGCGCGAGTCAACCAAAGGTAACAGGTTGGAGTTTCGCCAAAGTTGCAGATGGGCATCGTCTGAAGAAGAAGGCTTTCTTGGGTCGCATCCGGGTCCATCGGGAAATAAGGTTTCCCCGTCTGTCGGCCCCTTCGGATGGACGGTGTCATCCGAGCCCGGGATATGCCATGATGCCTGAGAATAGCGAGTCGATCATGGGTCCGCTCTGTCATCATACTGCCACGCCGTCTCGGCTTGATCAATACACATCGCATGTCCAGAGACAAGTCCCACTGCATCAGAACCAAGTGGCGCAACACCCTCGGCTTTCGCAGGTCCCACCGTGTTCCCTTCTACCTAGGTAGTTTTCTGTATGATTACGAAGAACATTACACATTACACCCTGTGGTCGCATACAGCTGGCCCCAGGCTGGTCTAAACAACAACGTCGCCCGCAGCCTTCTCATCAACCTACTCCGAAAAAAGAATGTACGTCTCCCGAATATCGCCGTGGTCGAACTTCCCCTGAAGTTTAGACAAGTAGTACACCTTGCTAAGGTTGCAGAGCCTGGACCGAGTATTAGCACACGAGATCTTCAGACACCTTGGTCATTGTCAACTTACAGCGCCACTGCGTCAGGGATGATCATCATGTACATGAGCCTTCTCGCCGCGGACCCCGAAGGGTTGTAGTTTGATATCCGGCCATAGTAATCGTACCGTTTGTTGAGGGTGATATCGTTGGCGTGTCCAGCGAGCACAGCGATCATGACGGACAAGACGGCGACCCAGGGAATGGCGGACGCGATGACAAAGATGGGGTACCATTTGGGAGTGCGCGCGTCGGTGGGCGAACGCGATCGGACGTATGGGTGAGGGAGGAGGAGGTGCACGCCGGCCTATGTCTTGTCAGCTCGCCGCAACGTAAGAATCATGGCAGATGGTTTGGACGTACAACTGCGACTTGGGCCAGGGCTGCTTCGTAGAGAGGCGACGATGGCTTCCAACAGACAGCGAGGATCGACAATCCCAGGGCGACCAGGCTGAAGAGCCAGCGGGTGAAGCCGAGGGCCCAAAGCTCGAAGTAGGCGACTGCGACTGGGTTTCTGCGGCCAGAGGCATCCTTCTTGGGCTTCTTGGCGAACGCCCAGAGTGAACGGGGGGCGAGGGTGGTGAGGAAGGCGTCTTGGTCGACGTCTCCTGTGTAGGGGGCCGTCATGTTGGGTCCGCTGGGTTGTCGACAAGAGAGTGAAGTCGATGATGTTGGAATGACTACTAGGTACAGCTAGCTGAGGGGCGCAACAGATTTTATGTAGGTGCGCCCCTGAGCGTCACTGCATTGAGGCCGCTGGATTGAGGCCGCTCACGACAATCAGGTGCAGCGCCAAGCACGACGCGGGCCGGGATCACGCCCGGAACGGTTCTTCCAATCTTAGCAGCGGAGGCGGTTAGGACCAACAGACCAAAGAAAAGGGCGCGTTGGTTGGGTGGAGGCGGACAGTGGTCCGAGGACTGCGTGCGGCACAGCACATTTTCATCTCAATCGAGGCCCTCGTAACCTGGTGCCCACTGCTGCTCGCCCGGGCCCGCGGAGAAGAAGACCCTGCGGCTGAGATTTCACGATGCATACTCCGTTGGTTGAAGAATCAATACTTCCGGTTCGGACTGACCGAGAGAGACACGAAATGAGTGTCGGCGACTTTCACAGGGCAGCTTGATGAGTTTTGGCTTGAACCAGCCGCGATGGAAGCCTGCCTGTCTTGTCGCAAGGGAAGGTCAACATGCAGGTGCATGTACCCCTTGGCAGGAGCTTGGTTGGCAGTTTGGCTCCGACGCTTCTCACCGCCAGCCTCACTGAACCCATAATCTCATCAATCTTATCTCACCTCTCTTGTCCCGTTCTGATCTGCCCCGTCCTTCCTTTTCAGCACTAACGAACGGGACATGCAGCCTAGCCTCACTCCAAGCAGCCCTTCTAGGTGAGCAGCAATGTGACCTTTCCAAGCGACGTAAGTACGCCGCCACCGGAAGACTCTTTCCTGACAGCAGGCTTCAGAGCAACACCAGAAATAGAAGCGGCCCGGGGTAGTCGAGACTAGAATATGTCTGATTGGGCAGGCGAAATCCTCAGTGCTCCACCACACCTTGCGACTGGTTAACGCAGCCAAAGGTCAAAAGCCTTCGCTTCCATTGCCCAACCATCATGATTCCGATCGGACGACAAGGAGCCTCTGGCATGAGGTCAAGGTAAGGCATGATGATTGACGCACAATCAGTTTCCATTACATACGACCATACCCACTGGAGAACTCGGGATCCCGTCCGCTCTCCCATAGATAAGCCAGTGAGGGCTGGATTAGTAGTTGGGTCGGTGACGACCAGCGAATACCCGGTGTTGTATGTTTCTTTTTGGAATTCCCCCGGCCGCTTTAACAATAGCCTACGTGAGCGTGCCCCTCAATTCCTGCCACACAGGTGCCTCGAGCTACCTCAGTTTTTCAGACCAGTTCTCCAAGCAACCCCCAAAAATACAGGCATTACAAGTCAGCCGGCACCAGTGCGCCTGATGACCATCTTGTCTCTCACTGCCTGACGTGGATGAGCTGTGAGTTGGTTTGGCCAACGAGCGCTTGCAATCGCGCGAGAGCGAGAAGCTTGCCCTGTCACCAGGGCTGCGCACAGAGTGGGCTGCAGGCCAAGAACAATGACATCCCGAGACCATGGCACTTTCTACGTGAAATATAGCTAAATCAAGTCTTTTCTGCGCCCAATTTTGTAGGTGCAATCCTTTTCCCCTCATGTGGGCAGGCGAGAACCTAGGCCACGACATCGACATCCAGGTAGCCGGGGCCAAGAAGGGAAGTAGGTAGGCAGGAGTGTTGATGATCTAGCCTTACCGGGCTTTCAGCGTTGAACGGAAATTATGAGTTCCGGGCAACGAGTCATCGTTCCTAGCCTTTCACAGCACGGCGCTTAAGCGACTACCCTGGAAACACCGATGACCTCGCAGCATGGCCATCTAGACCCAGTACATAAAGTAATCTCCCGCATTACTCCTCCGCCGCTAAGGATTCGAAGGATTCTCAGCTCGGGTGCATTTCCACATCTGTTCGCAAGCAGTGTCCAACCAGGCGCAACAATGGGGTTGTATTCCATGAGAAGTGGGACCTAACTGCCTGGGATATGCCACTAAAAAGGAAGGTGGGAGCGGTCCTGGGCGTTTAGTCCAGGTTCCAGACATGCCACTCAGCCACAACGACCCAATAAGAACAGACTGGAGATTCAGTCGGGGGCGGAGACAGGGTCAAGTCAAGGGCAAGTCCAGGGGATGAAAGTTGAGGACAGCATTGGAAGCATGGCTAGCTTGTCAAAGTCTCGTATAAATACACCATGTCGCCGCCCTTCCCAACGATACTGGGTAGCAAGACACTCAGAGTCCCAGCTCAACTCAGTCTCCCGGTCTCCAACAACTCAAACAGACTCCTCAAGATGCGTTACCCCCGTGTTATCCTCGGCTTTGCCGCGTCTGTGGCCTTATCTGCTGCTGTTCCCTCGCCATCAGTCGCTCCCCTTCCCGGTGCTGCCCCCCTTCCCATAGGCCAGCTTGGCTGGGAAGGCGTTGTGATTGACGGCGAGCCGCCGGTTGAGGTTTGGGGTGCGAGTTTTGAGGTACGAGTCGGGATCCATCAAGTGATTCAGATATAAGCCATTACCGTACTAACATGAGCATTTAGGACATCGAGGCAAAGATCCGTGCACAATACAACCCCGACTTCTCTATCTACACCAAAGAGGAGAACAAGCCCCCTGCCGTTTCGGAAAACAACGCCCTTGTGGCCCGCACACAGCTAGAGGCCCGCCAGGTGAGGTCCTAATCCTCACAGTTACGCCTGTTATGATGATGAGTTTCTGATCCGTGTTTTAGCGCAACATCAACTGCGATCAACGCTACGGCGACGCACAGTCTCTCTACGTTGACGAGGGCATTAATCACCTGAGACGTGTCAACGGAAACTCGTGCAAGGCCCGGGCTCGTACCTGTATTCTCAACATGTGCGTATGGACGTCTGGCATTGGGATGTGCAACGACAATACCTGGGACATTGACATTCCCTGTACTACCATTGCGGACTATGCCCAAGTCATCGGCATGAACTGCGCCTGGATGCCCCACCCCGAGTGCCACGGACCAGACTGCACTGTTGCTCCCTGGAATCTGTTCGAAAAGGGACAGGCCTTCTCTCCTCATCTTTCTTGGAATGTGATTGTTGGGTCATGCAGTAAGTCCCCGCTCCGAATGAGATGCAAGGGATCATCTGACGTCGCAAACAGGCTTCTGGGGTGCTACCGGTGAAAGGCCTGTCAAGGCCTGAGCTGATTCCGGTAACTTCATGTCTTGGTGTCAGCGTCGGTCATCTCTTGCCGACGTAGGATCAACTGAAAGGGGTCTTGGCCTATCCTGATTAGTATGACTGGCTTCACCCGGGCGTACACGGAGGGACATATTTATTAAAGATAGGTAACGTTATCCCAGCCCCCTGTATTTAGTGCTACATAGATCTAGTAATCCCCTTTTTAGGGGTACTAGGTTTTCCCTTAAATCTTTACCTTTATTTATTACGACCATTTCCCCCCTCATCAAGAATCATGGTTGAGATCTTCCACGGACCCGGAGGCCGACATCAGTCTGTCGACCCCAAAACACCGTCGATCAGGTACCTCGTGACAGCATGTCTGAGGCTCGGCTTCAAAGATAGCGTCAGACATGAACGACGACAGTCCCAGAGCTCTGGGCATCCGAATCTCTCTACACTGAAACGTGAGGCGAAGCGACCGTTGCGCCTACCGTTACATAGCGTGCGCCGTAGCACGCTGCCGCTGCCTGCACACGTAGCTAAACCCTCTCCTCCGACGGCTGAGCTCTTGGACCCATTCTCGTCTCAAATCAGGTCGAGCCTATAATACTTGCTTCTCTCTGCGGTGCGGATTGAATGCTGTTAGGAACCGGCGATCTCCGCCGGTTCAGCCGGAGGCTGAGCTTCGGGGCTACGTTCTACCAAACTCCGCAAGCGGGTCCTCAGGGCTCGCCTGGGGCTACGTGGCCGGCCATCTAGGGCTTCAGGTAGATCCTGGAATCAGACAACTCTCTCCTGGATGCCCGGTTCGGACCTAAGAAATGCGTTTAGTGGCGGGCGGCTGAACTTTATGGCTTGCGACAACCAGCTGCTGCCGTGGTTCGGAGGCGCCAAACCCTTCGCGTCTGCACTTGATCTTGTCAAGCTGTATGTCACGGCACGGGGTATAAGGACGGCGGTGTCCTCGAATGCATCACGATGCATGTCAATCCAACTTGGCTCACGGCTCAGCTAGCCATGGACCATACCAAGATGCGCTACCACAGCCTCCTTCACGACCGGAGCCTTCCTCGCAATCACCGCTCCGGGCTCTTGTCACGGCTGGGCAAATTCTCCTTCGCTCTGTTTGCCAGCTCATTCGCGGTGTGTCTATGCTGTGTAGCCGTTTTCACATTCTTGTGGACTTCCGACACGAACAACAACGCTTGGCGCCAAATCGTCCAATCCGGCTGGACGACACGATCCATCACTATTGCGTCTCTTTGTCTGAGGTGGGCGACTGCGATTCAAGCGGTAACATGCACATCAATGCTGGCCGCAGTTCTGCTTCAGATGCATGCCGTTCCTCTTCCCAATGCGGCTTTCCTGTCCATCATGAGGTTTGACAACACCGGACCCTGGTCGCTTCTATACCGGATGGAATCAGACTGGAACCCGGGATCAGTGGCCGTGGGTTTCCTGGTCGCGCTACTATGCATCACCACGCTGTCGTTGCAGTTTACTTCGACAGTCTTGCTATCACAAGTCGGCATAGCCCAGCTCCCTATTTCAAGCTCTGTCGCTGAAACATACTACGGAATCGACACCGAGGGGCGCACAGTCAAATCGAGCTACGGAGACAGACATTCCTTCCTGCATACCACGCCTGTAGCATTCCCGGCCTTTGCCTAATGGAGCTCCAACGCGACAAATTCAGATCTTGGGGCACAGCAAGGAGAAATCGGTCCTTATAACTCACCCGGAATCCGCGACACGGGAACCGTCATGCGAGCTTTTCTTCCCTTTGGCGATGCCAATGAGCGAAGCCGAGTCATGGAGTACCATGGATATGCCACCGTTGTGGACACCAGGGTCGTTTGCATGAGGCCAAAGCTCTCAAACGCCGTATTCTCAACTGGCAGTGGCTATCATCTCGCCCGGCTCGCAGACCCCGAGGTCACTCCATTGGGTATCAAGAAAGTCCCGGATAGCGAGGGAAGAAGTAACTTCACAGTGTCCTTTGACTGTGCATTTTCTGCAGCAACATCGCGAAACTATTCAGCAACGGATGGATGGCCAGTCGCCATGTGTCACTGTCTAAGTCTGCATTCACACCAAGGTAAGTGAAATGAATACATCACCTTTGACGACCTCCAGGGCCCCCTTTCTTCCATTACCAGGATTCATCACAATCACAGGAATCTACTCCGTCATGGAGCCCGATGAGCAACCTCCCGAGCTCGATGACTGGGGTGAATCCTACATCCTCGTCAATGCAACATCCCCGGAAGCCGCAACAGATTTCGACGGTTCCGATACGTGGACGTCCATCACACTTCGAGCAGACGACGGTTTTTCAGAGGATTCCATGAGCTTCCAAGTCACGCTGTGCATGACGGCGTTCCAGCCACAAGAAATGGAGATTCATGCAACAAGGCCTGTTTCGGCCCCCAACGAGCCTGCCCTATTTTGGAATACATCAACATCCGCCTACAATACTGCAAATGTGCAGCGACAGCTAGTGGTCAACGGAGCGTACGCTTCCGTCACGGACCGCGGCCTCTTCAAACTCGAGCCTCGTTCTTGGAAATGGCAACATCGCCCCGAATTCATGAGCCTCACAGGAGTATATTTTTCAACGACGGACGCACTTGAAAACGTCAGCTACCAGGACTTTTACCCCGGCACGGTGAACGCCGCTCAGTACGCCATTTTCATGCAGATTACAATGACCACCTCAGATCCGGCGGTGGCCCTCCAAGCCTACTTCACCACCTTGTGCGCCATCGCGTACTACGACCGAATCATCATGTTTGACTTAAGCGCTCCGTCATCACGGGTCTCTCTGGTCGATGTCATTCGGCCAGTAGGCTGGACTGCGTACGTGGCTGTGTTGGGAGTCACGACGTTCCACCTCCTTCTGGTCTTAGTCACGACCTCCGTCTTCTATCGCGCGGGAAAACTCAGTCGGATTGGAAACGCATGGACGGCCGTCTCACAGGTCCTTGGCCCGACCACAGAGAGCTGGATCAGGGAAGCTGACATGATCGACGACAAAACCGTCAAGTCTTGGTTAAAGGTCCAAGAACTTGATACAGCCTTTGTTCGGCTGGAGGAAGTTCAGGGTCGCGTGCAACTCGTTTCAAGTATGACAAGATGACGTCTTGAGTTATCGAACCTAGTCTTCAGTTTGTGTCGGCTTAATTGCACGACGCGCACGCTACTCTGGCATGCCCAAGCAAAGCATATCATACTCGTTGTACGCTCTCACATCTCATGCGCAAATGTTCAAACTGACAAAATACATTCAAAGAAACCCCGGAAACTAGAAACTATACATCTTTAGCGAGGAATATACCGGTAAAGACTGCAGCTATATTCTCCGCCTTGACAAACAAAATAACAGGAACTACAATGGGCTGAACAATATCCTTCTCCTGTCTTGAGTACTGATGCTATTGCACCTATGCTGTGGACGTCGCAACTGTGATCCATCTTTAATGCCCCAGGAGACTTTCCCGGACGTGAAGCGCTCAACTACCTAATCGCCAGAGGACAAGTTCGGACAGTATGACCATGCCCCAGCACATCAGACACCACCACATTGCCTGCCCGAGCAATTCTCGTCCATGAAACTTTCGGCATAGAGTTGGTTGAAGTTGTCGCAGGTTTGGGCCTGGCGAGTAATGAGAGACCGTCGGGATCGTGGGAGGCCACCGCAGCCGCCGGGTGCAAATGCACTCCACGGCAACTGTCTCCAGGCTGGGTGGGCGGCGTCGAACCCGGCGAGCCTGGGCTCACCACGTGTAGTGGCCCGAGCTGAGTTGAAGACGGTGTTGAAGTCAGGGTTGGTGACCCTGGGGCCTGCTCTGCCGTTGCGGATCTCCTGGTACGCGAAAACCTGATCCCAGCCGAACCCTCCGAGGGCTGCGTATTCGACTTCGTCGGGATACGGGTTCCAATCAAGAAGGGTTTCCTGCACATTGACAAAGTTTGGTGTCCCTTGAATCTCGTAAATGTAGCCGTTTCCGCCCGCATTGTTGTTGACGAACCGAACAGCGATATTTCGGTCGGTAGTTGTCGAGACATAGCCGCTTTCGCTCGTGGCGCCGCCATTGGCAGCGCCCCTGGCATGATTGAACATGCTGACGTCGCCGACAATGCCCAAGAGCCGAACGGCTCCTCTGCCGAGGAACCCGCCAGCTGCTCGTATCTCAGCGGGAGATCGGCCGTCGCCGCGGTAGTAAATCTGGCCCTGGGCATAACACAGAGAGATCCAGACGTGCAGGATTGCAGCAATGAAGAGGCTCTTGAAGGTGACCATGTTGCGTGAGGGGCCACGTTAAAAAGGAGGAAAAGTGATTGGAAGAAACACAAGGACGAGCTGGGGGAGAGTATGAGAGTAGGGGACATGAGACTGAGGCATGCAAACAGTGTTTATAGGGACGTTTCCTCTTTCTTTCCTGGGCAAATTTCTCCAGGTGCTTCTGATGATCGGCACTTCTCCAGTGGCCTACCACCGTGCTCAAGGGTATAATGCCAAGGCTCGTAACCGTTCAATGTTTTGTCTTCAAAGACTATCGGATTACAAATGCGCGAGCGAGCATACATCTAGTCAATGTAGAACATTCGTGTTTCCAATCTTGACATGGCATATTCCGTAGGGCGCGACTTCTCTTGGCATTCACCCAAGAATTGCTCCCAGAAATAGTCAAATTATTTACTTGATACTCCGCTCAATTGATGCTCGAGTCAGACTTGCTGATAGAGTTACTCCAATCCTACCGGCGGTTCCGACATATACCTCCTAAGCCGCACATGAAACACTCGGCAAAATGGACGCTCGGTAAAATAGACACTCGGCATTTAGCGTCTCTTCCGAGAGTTCCGAAGGCTTCCACATGTTGGTCTCCAAGCTCGGGCTTCCCGAGTATTGAAGGGGTCGTTATCTCATGTTTTGGCATGCCTCAGTAGACGCCCGGATCTGTGGAAAGCCTTTAAGCAACCCCTTCCGCATTGCCTGGCAACTTGACATCAACAAAACCACACACTCCTGATCTCTTAGCCCTTTGCAAAGAAATCCATCACGATGCGCGCCGCTGTCTTCGCCGCTCTGTCCTTTCTTACTGCCAGGTTCGTCAAGTCTCCTCGTTCCCATACTCGAATTGGTGACTCATTAACCTTTCCAGTGCTGCGGCCCGGGCTGTCTATTGTTGCTCCGGCAGACCCAACGATCAATTCGATGTAGATGTCACTGAGACGGAGTTCTGTTGCCGTCGTGGCCAAGGTAACTTTCAGCGGAGTGGAGCCAACGAGGTGAGTTCATACAAAGGGTGTCCTGTTGGTTTGGACTCCAGGCTAATTACTTCTTGTCAGAACCAATGCGACCTCGAAGTTGGGTTCTTCTCCTTCGAGCAGTGTTGCGCACAAGAGTCAACGTTGTACTGTGATTTTTGATTTGGAGCGAACGTTCCGATCCCAACGACAGTACGAAGCGATGCTTCAACTCCACTGTTCGCTTTTCAGCAAGTCAGATAGCACTCCGCAATGATCCTTTCAAGCAATGTCATTCGTGTAACGCTGTGACTGAAGTCCCCGACGCCCGGTGTATTTGTCTCCGAGATCGTATTGTCGCGATTATCGCACACGGTATTTTTGAGATGAACATGATTACGGACCAGCTGAGGTGAATTCTAGCCGATAAATGAGCCAAGGCGTTGCGAAAAGGCAGCCGGGGCAGGACATGACTGGCATAGCAGAGTCGATGGAGTGGAGAAGGGATACCCAAAAGCCGGGAGTGTCGCGGGGCTGGTCATGTCGGTTCGAAAGAAGATCACCGGAAAGTTCAGTGGTCGTAATTATTTAATCAAATCGGTTTCGCTCCCGGTATATCTTGAACTGCTCAATTCAGAGTGGCATGTTCGATCTGGTACCTGTGGCGGCCTCACCAAATGTCTGGGCCAGCTAGGTAGCTGAGGTGCGCTGATGAGACGCAACGTCCACGAGGTCGCCTTGCCGGCCGTGTGCATTGCGCCGGGCGTCCTCTCTACCGGATACTTTACGTCGCGTCGGACCTCCTCTCCCAAATTTAGCACTCTTACAACCAAATCCGGATTGCATGAACATCCAAATCGTTCCATGTCACGGCGGAGTAATATAGGCGAGACATGGGGCGACGAACCCTGCGGGGCTCAGCGCGCCCCTACGAGTAAGGGGTGGCTGTGTTCTTGGTGGTTGTATTTGTCTTCGCATTCGTTCCATCCCCCACCACCTTACGAACCAATGTCCACGGAGGTGTATTTCATGTCCTCCATCTCAAGACTCTTTACCTAGCCACAGGTTGTCATTACCACCCATCTCATCCCCGTAATCCTATTCTTGTCTACCTACCTACAATTTGTCGGCATCCATCTGCCGCCACCCCAACGACGATGTCGGCCGCCAGCAAGTCAATCAACCGTGTCACTGGAGCAACTTGGGAGACACATCCTATGAAGAGCCCCGAGTCCCTGCCGTGCAATTACAAGGCTTCCGGCAGCAACGTCACGAAGCTTCTCCACGGCTTTCAGCCCTCCGATATGGATGATCGCTGGATGTGCCGCAGCGATGGTCCTGACGTCCATGGCAACATCGTGGTATACTTTTATCGTAGCTGGACTGGGCAAGAAGCTTTCCAGCTCAAGGCTACGGTAGCAGTGGGCGATGATGAATCGACACAAGGTCAAGTTGCGCAGATCACCGAACTCATCTGGGACAAGGAATCCGCAGCTGTGAGATCAGCGGAGGAGGCTAAGGATCAAGCGTTTGCTGTGTGTAGAGGCGTGCTAGGGTGTGAAATGGTGTAGGTGACATAGAGGGCACTGGTGGGAACAGGTTCATGAGCGCAGGTATGTCGACGTCTACAACCATGATATTATACTTCCTACGATAGAAGAAAAGTGAGGTGTCCACTCGTTATCTCCAAGCCCAGCGGCCAGGACAACATGGAAACCTCTTGCCTGGACCTCCTACCGAGATTCAGAACGTCTCGGAGCCCCAAGCGCGTTCCAGAAAACGCGTGTGGTATCTCAAGGCCTTCACGCCGCTATATCTTGACCTCAAACTCGTACAGGAGCTTGCCGCATAGATTCTTCTTCACGCCCCCGAATTCAAACGTCCCACTGGTGCCCGCTGGTGCCTTTATCACGACCCTTAGTGTGTCATTGGCCACCAGCTCCCAGTCGACCTGCAAGGCGCTGGAGAAGGCCGTCGGCACACGCGCTGATGCACGCTTCAGGCCCATCTGCAAACCCGCCTCAGGACCAACAACCCAGTTTCTATACCCAAAACCTCTCACCCCGGGCGCGGCACGTATGCCAGCCGCCCACTCTGTCAACACGTACGTCGCTGCACCACCCCAGGGATGTCCGAGAGAGGTGTGCATGCCGAGGCCCGGCGTCCCGTCGTGCAGCACGTACTCCCAGCTGGCGCCGGTCGATGTCCGCATGTCATCCACCATGGGTCCCCAGAGCCCGTCGATGAGCTTCGCGCCGCGCTCATACTCGCCAGATTGGTATAGCGCCGAGAGCAGGAATCCGTTTGTGTTGGGGCTGTAGCTGGCAGTCGGCGAGGCTGCATCTACCTGCGTGCTGTCGATGTATCCAGGGCCCGTCTTGAGTCTGTCGAGGGCCTTGATGGACCGCGTCGTCTGCGTCGGCGTCGCGACTTTGCCGTTGATGCAGAACGCCGTGCCGGACACGGAGAAATTGCTTGGCGCCGCGGGAGACAAGCTGAACACACCAAGCTCCTCGTTCCAGAGGTGCTCCTGGATGGCCTCGGTCAGGCTCTCGGCCGCCAAGGTCCAGCGCGCCATTGTGTCGTGACTACCGATGGCCTCGGCAACCTCGGCCATGGAACGCAGAACGTACGCCGTCATGCAGTTCACGGACGCGCCGTCGGCCGGGCCGGTGAAGGCAAAGCCGAGATGCACCAAGCCGTCTCCTGCTATTTTGCCGATTGCCCAGTCCACCAACAACGAGAAGGCGCCCCAATTATCCTGCACAAACTCCAAGTCGTTGCTGTCGCGCACGAAATAGTAGAGCGACAGCAGACCCAGCAGCTGGTAATCCTCCAGCAAGTAGAGATCATCGAAAACCGTCGTGTTGGCCACGTAGCCGAGCGGGCTCGCCATGCTGAACATGCCGTTCTCCAGCTGCGTCGGCAGCAGCGATTCAAATGTACCCCGCTGGAGGTCGAAGCGCGCCGTGCTCACGCCGATGATCCGGGCCGTGTGGTAGTAGTCGCCCAGCCAGATGAGGCGGTCGCGCTTGGGGCCATCGACACATGCTGCGAACAGGTTTGTCTCGACGCCGTACTCGAGCAGGGTATCCTCCGAGGTGAGATCGCTGTGGTAGGCAACCTTGCCGGCCTGGTCGTACTGGGTCACGTTGCGGTAGTACGCCTCCTGGTCCATGTACGCGCCGAGGCCGAAGCGGCCCGTCAGGGTGATCGGGGTGATCTGGCCGCGGAACATGACGCGGTATTCGGCCATAGACATGTTGAAGATGGGGACACCATCGATGGAGGCCCACAGGTAGCCGTTGTCGAGGGTAGTGCTGATCGTGTACCAGGTCTTCTCATGCACAGAAAAAGGCAGGTCGAACGTCTTGAGCAGGTACGTCGGCATGGTCGTCTGGTTGACCTGGCCCCAGCCGGAAGTGACCTGTAGCGTGTTACGGGGCGAGAGTGTGTAGTTGTGGTTGGCAAAGGTCGTCTCCTCCGGAAGCTCGCCCGTGATCTGTAGACCGATGCCGCCGCCGCTGCCGATGCCCCAGGCCATGCCCCACCAGAGGCCGCCCCTTTCGATCCGAGTTTCGAATTCGAGTGTGTTGTTGCCGATGAACGGGGCGCTGTCACTCTGAATCGGGCGGAGAGACGCGATGAGCGCGCCATTCTCCGGGTCAATGCGCCAGGTTGAGGGTTGGGTGCCCTTTTCGAGGCAAGAAGATTCCGCGCCGCGGACGCCCAACTTCCAAATGGCATTGAGCCGCTCATTGTCCGAAGAGAACTGTCCGGGCTCGTCCTCTGGGCTGACATTTGGGAAGATTGCTTCGAAGCCGACCCGCGAGAAGGTGACCGTACCTTTTGTGAGGAGACGAACAGACTCCCAGCGCTGGCCTCCCTGAGCGAGAAAGGCAGATGTCTTGCCGATACCGGTCACGTTGAGTGTCTCAACGCGAAAGTTTGCGCCCACTTGGTTGCCATAGAGGAACGGGCCGTCACTAAACGGCGCCTCCAGGCCGCGATACTTCTCGGAGTACTTGATCTCGAGCTGCACGAGGCCGCTCAAGGATGCAATCTCAAACCAGGGCACGCCACCTACTTCGTGTCCGTAGTCGAGGGTTGCAACAGTGTCAGCAGCGGAGTCGAGGGTGAACTCGACAAAGGGCGTTGTCTTGACGGTGGGGGCTGCTCCCAGGGCTAGGCCCTGAGGGAGGAAGGGCTCGTAGAGTGGCCTGGGACGCGTTAGAAGAGCAATTGACGAGTCATGGGTGGGCTCACAGTTGTTTCGGCACGCAAAGCCCTGTGGCGGACAGCAGGCCCAGCACAAGGACTGAGAGGGAAAGTTGCGGCATCATCGTGGGAGAGTTGGGGTGGTGTAGAGGACAAAGGGTACGTCTCAGAGGGCGGGAAGGCCATTTTAAACCCGTTTTCGAAAACAGTTCAGTCTCTTGAAGCGAATCTACCCTAGAATCACATGCAAGCTAGCCCAGCCAAGTCACTGGGTAGATCTTGACCGCTGGGAGTCAGGTCCTGCCTGCATCGCCCAGCATCACCCATCATTACCCCGCGGAATGCTCCCGTAAGGTAGACTGGGGCCGATGCGGGGAAGGGGGCGGGGTTGAGGCGAGGTGGAGGATCGTCAACTGCGGCCGGGTTTCGGTAGGAGACAGTAGGAGAACTAGGCAAACAGACTCTGCTCAGGGCTGCTCTCGGCTGGGCGCACGCTCGCTTACACCAAGTCTCAATCCAAGCCTTGCGGGACTGACCAGGTGGAGCCGATGACCCGAGGACTAAGTAGCAAGTAATCACTAAGATATGCCGGACTGTGATGCTAGTAGAGATCTTGGCTGAAAGGAGTGGTGGACTCATCGAAAGTACGGCGGTATCTTGCATCCCTCTATAGTCACGTGTTGAGGCATCCGGAGCAGACATTCATCGTTATGGGAAGCTACCTTATGAAACAGAAAGCACGGGGTAGCTGGAATCAGCGACCATGGCGGCAATCCAAATTTAGTTAGCCTTCGCGAAGATCTTTCATGTTTCAGTTGTCTGGGCCTTCTACGACCACAAGACTCCTGGTATCCTCCAGAACATAGAGGTAAGGTGAGGTGACCGCGTCCACACAAGGTTCAATGCTCTCAATGTATCAGGGGCACGGATGAGGGATTATGTTACATCTGCGCAAGTGAGCGATGTCAGTGGACTGGTCAACAGTCTGCTCAACCGAAGGACGCTCAACCGAAGGACGCTCAACCGAAGGACGCTTAGCCGAGGACGCTCAGCCGAAGGAGTCCCAACCGAAGCAGGTTAAGCGCAGGACGGGGTTTATGGGGGTTTCACTCCACATACATAAGACTCAATACTTCCTCTGCCCCCGCTGAGTACGGTCGCACATCGTCACAGAGTGAGTTCTCCGTGTCTCCCCGGGAAACCATCGCCAAGTCTTGCCGTCCATGTGCGACAACCCCATAAGAAGTCCATCCGGGTTGGTCACTCGGGCCCCCTCGGTCAGCTCGGACATTGGCTATCTGTGTGGGGTCAAGGGCCACTTAAAATAATCTAAAATCTGATAAGATCCTAGATCATGGATCGTGAACCGTTGCATCGGGAGAGGAGACGACAGGCTAGCGGAGTTTGCCCCGTTCCATACGCCGACCGGACTACGGAAAAAATCTCGGGCTGCTTGTAGTTTCCAGGCAAGTATAGGCGGGTTATCTCCGTCGAGAAACAAAATGCTGGCGACCAGATTTGCCGTGTCCAGACTCTTTCTCTTCTCTTTCCAACTCGATCATCTCGCCATGGTGCAGACAGGACGGCCCGAGATGACCTCGCCAAACCCTGAGATTGTTGCGGCAGACAACAAGAGCACCAGCAGGGATGTGACCGAGCAGCACCCAGAGGACCTGAAGCCCGACGCCCCCAATGACCCCGCCGGAGATACCGGCGGCCTCGCGGGCATCGAAAAGATCCAGGCGACAACCCAGGTCTGGAGCAAGCCATGGCTCATAACAGCCTACATCAGGTACAATCGTCCCCCGAGCCGATGATCTGCAGCAGCTCACATTTGATTCTTTAGCATCTGGCTTGTACTCTTCACCGACTCCCTTCAGCAGCAAATCTCCAACTCCCTCCTCCCCTATGTCGTCAGCGACTTCGGCTTCCACGGCCTCATGGCCGCCACCGGCATCGTCTCTGGACTTGTCTCGGGGGTGAGCAAGCTGCCCTTGGCTCGTGTCATCGACACCATCGGCCGACTTGAGGGTCTCCTCATCATGCTTTGCTTCGTCGTTATCTGTAAGATTCCCCGCCCGTCAGTGCACTGGTCACCTTGCTAACCCCTTCAGCCCTCATCCTCATGGCCAGCTGCACCAATGTCGAGACTTATGCAGCCGCACAAGTCTTCTTCTGGACCGGCATGAACGGCATCGGCTACGTGCTCAAAATCTTCCTGGCCGACACGACGACGCTGAAGAACCGCATGATCCTCTTCGGCTTCTCGACGACCCCCTACATCGCCAATACCTTTGCCGGCCCCGCCGCTGGCCAGGCTTTCCTCGAGGGTAGTACTTGGCGCTGGGGCTATGGTGCATTTGCCATTATCATCCCAGCCATGTGCCTTCCTGTCATCGCCATCTTCGCCCTCCAGCTGCGCCGAGCCAAGACTTTCGGCGTCTATATCAAGGAGCGTCGCCATAACAACCTTTGGGAAGCTGTCAAGTACTGGGTGATTGAGCTTGATGTGGGCGGCATGCTCCTCGCCGTCGGTGGTTTCTCGCTGCTTCTGCTGCCGTTCAGTCTGGCGGGCTATCAGGAGCATGTCTGGCGGGAGCCTAAGATCATCGCCATGATCATCCTCGGCGGCCTCCTTCTGATCGCCTTCCCCTTTTACGAGAAGCACATTGCCCCCAAGTCGTTCATCCCGTATGAGCTGTTCAAGAACAGAACGGTGCTGGCTGCCTGCCTGATGGGCGGTAACCTCTGGATTAGCTTTTAGTAAGTGCCTCTCATTACGCATCCCCGATCCCTCTGCTGACTTCTGCCAGCTGCTACAAGTTGCAATTCAGCTCGTACCTGCAGGTAGTCTTTGACCTCAGCGTCTCACAGTCCGGCATGATTCTGAACATCTTCAACCTCGTGTCCTGCAGCTGGGCAATCCCGGTCGGCTTGTGCGTATTCCCGCTCTCTCCTTGCAACATTTCTAACAACAACCAGGCTGATGCGCGTGACGGACCGCTACAAATGGCTTGGCTACATTGCCGTTCCCATGCAGATCCTCTTCACCGGCCTCATGATCTACTTCCGCATGCCCGGCACCCAGATCGGCTTCATCATCATGTGCGAGATCTTCGTCTCCTTCGCCGCCGGCACACTTGTCGCCATCGAGTCCATTGCCGTCATGGCCTCCGTCTCTCACCGTGACGTCGCCGTCGGCCTGGCCTTGCTCGACATGATCACCAGCATCGGCGGCGCCATCGGTTCGACCATTAGTGGTGCCATCTGGACCAACTTGATGCCCGGGAAGCTCAGCCTGTACCTGCCCGATGAGCTGAAGGGAGACGCCTTGGCTATCTATGGCGACTTGACAGCTCAGTTGAGCTACGAGTGGGGAACTCCCGCCCGCGATGCCATCGTCCAGGCCTACGCTGAGACGCAGAAGGTCATGCTGATCGCATCCGTTTCGGCCCTTGCGGGGCCGCTTGTATGGATCTGGATGATGAAGAACCACCGTCTGGCTGACAAGGAGCAGACCAAGGGCGTCTTGTTCTAGAGAGCAGAAACACTGCGGTAATCGGTCGTGCTGCCTTGAAATAAGGACACTGCCTAGCTCCCCTTCATCCAAGTTTGAGTTTAGACACGTTAACTGGTCCTTACAACTAAGACCAAGGATATTCAAGTGACCAGCTTCAGCGTGTAGTGCTGAGACCATGCGCTGTTGAAGCTACGGACGCCTCTGCGGGGGGTTGAGGAATGGCTGGAACTCTGATATAGCTAATAATAGACTAAAAATGGTCCAGATTAAAGTAACTATTATCCGTATATAATAAAGACTTGGGTAAGAACAGAAGGATCGGAAACCTTCACAACCTAGCGCCCCCATCGGAATCAGTATCAGACGCATCGTCAGACACAGAGCCAAAGCTATGAACTTCGGGGTCGTCTTCGTATAAATGCAAGTCAGCTTGCTGGCCAGCTTCAAGTTGTCTGTCACGACTTGCCATTTCTTTCCAGGTCTATCAAGTAAGCGCTGTCCGTCTCCAGGTAGCCGAAGGGGTCTGCGTCGAGCCGCGTAATCTGGTCGAGGGAGTCGGCATGAAATGTGCTAGAGGGGCTCACTGTTCCTATTTGTTGCAGGATTGGAGCGCGAATATCCTTGATCATGGCATTCAGGATGTCCCGGTATTCTGCGAATCTGGGATTCCTGTCACCATCTCGAAGCAGGGCTGGGCCCCAGTTGTTGGGAATCTTGTTGTGAGAGTCGGTCTCGGCAAACGGGATAGGATGATACTTCATGTAGAGTCTGCATAACAGACAAGCTGGCTTGCTGCACGCCACGTATGGATCGTCCTCCCAAAAAGCCAGCCTTTGGTTGTGGAAGTGATCGACAAGCTGTACTTCGCAATGGACGATTGGCTTCAATGGGGTTTCGCCACCGGCGTGCTTGGAAAGAATGCCGTCCGTGATCGAGCAGGCCTTGTCTAATGTCTTGAAACAGTTCAGTAGACGTTCGTAGTCCGGATCGTCAGTCTCCATCATCCGACGCAAGATGCTTGGAAGCTTGGTATTCCGATCTGCTTCGGGGACGGGAGCAGGCTCCGGGGCTGGAACGACGCTGACTACCCAGGGGTTTCCGAGATACTGCTCCAAGCGGAGGGCATCGTCGACAAGGTGTTTGACAGCTCTGACGCGAGCAGCGAGACGACCGACCATGTGCGTAACTCGCTCCAGCTGGGTGAAGGAAGCTGCGAAGGAGGGTTCGTTGAGCAAACTGTGCCGGAGCTCAATGGTCTTCATTTGTTGTGAGTGGCGGACGTCGTAGGCCAGTCGGCACATGGAAGCAGGAGTTTGGCCGCGGTGGATTTGGAACTGCTCCAGCCACCGTATGAGGTCATTGGCTGTTCAACACCTTGGTAAGCTTCACTTCTCTGGGGTCATGGCGCATCATGTTCTCGCGAACAGGGATATGACGATTGTAAGCTCTTAGTCGTACACACCTTGATCCCCAGGCTGATTCAGTGCGGCTCGCGCCCGTGCTGCTGACTTTACGAGCAGCTTCCATTCTTTGAAGACTCTGTCGCGCGCGAATGTGGCTGCGACTCGTACGAGGTTAACTTCTAGATTGTCTCTCTCTTGATCGTTCGATGCCGATGCCGTGCGTAGGGCCTCTAAGATGGAGGCGAGAAACGCAACAACCTCGGGAGAAGCGCCTTTGTTCGAGGCGACCCAGGCTACGTAACAATCTTGGCGTTCCTCAACACAGATTGCTGTGGTGCTTGGACCACCTTTACCGTAGTCGCAGAGGGATGCAAGATTCTGAAGAAACCTCCGCCGGGCACCGGTCGTGGTGGTAAGATCATATTGGACGGTGATGTGCGAGCCATGGACCTTTCGTATAAAGGACGCAAGCATCACAACCTCGAAGACCCTGGCGACCAGCCTGTCGTATTTTACGAGGCGAACCCCAGGCTTCTTGGTAGGGGGCATGTAGAATTTCGTAAAAAGTCGGAGAAGAGAGGGCCAGGGCGCGGTGTGATGCAATGATGTTGGCACGTTAAGAGGATGGGAGGCATGAATGTGCGATTTTCATGACATCTCTGCTCATACATGTGGGCGAAATTGGATGGTCTGAAAGATGGCAAAAATACACAGGCAAGCAGGCTTTCCAGATATGTGGCAGTGGGTCCATTTGTGTCTTTCTGGTCGGCCTCCCGCAGGCGGCTGCATTCGAAGTGGTGGTGGCGGAGAGCCTGACATTGGCGCAACTCGCATTGGTAGCGTCTGCGGCGGCCCAAAGCTGCAGTCTGTCTGTCTTTGGATGCCTATGACGCCTCGTCTTGGATTTGGTAGGCCTCCGACAGCAGCGCGCCGTGTCCGGGGAATATCCATTGGACTGATAGGCTTGCCCCTCCTGGCGGTCTTCTCCTCAGATCAGCTCGCAAGATTGATGCCCAACGATGCGGCAGATCATAGGAGATGGGCCAAATCAGCGGTGACAGTGCTGGCCGACTTTTCCGACGGCACCAAACAGATAAATAGGCTACTGCCCCGTCTGTTCGAGCCTGGTATCTTCCACCAATCTCTCCCACCTGCCTGTTCACACACCTATCACAATCACAAAGGGCGGGACTCCAGAGTCCCGGCCAGCCATGGAGGACTATTATGTTCTCGAAGACGAGGGTATGACACTGCTGATACATTTCGCTTTGATCCAGGTCTGACTGCTCTGTGGTAGCCTTTGACGATGCAACTTTCTTCACTACGGACTACCCCGACACTCATTTGATCGATTCACTTGTTGGAGGACAGAATTCTGTACCTTGGAATGACGAAGCCGACCCGTCACTGCTCACTTTTGATTTCAGCCCGCCAGATGCCAGTAATATGGCGTCGGGGTTCGAGTCGATTGGTGACTTGCACAGCACGGACCGTCTTGACCGAGAAGTTGAATTCTTGTCCGAGAACTTCATGCCATTCGATGCTTCCATCATAACCTCTTCATTTGAACATCAGCAGGATCAAGACCCCTCAATGCCCACCTCAGAAATAAGCTCTGTCCCGGACGCCAGCTTTGACGACTCTCCCACTCTGTAGAGAACACCTCCCCAAAGAGTCGAAATGGCCGGTACAGCCGTACAGACGGAAGCTTTTTCAGAGATGACAACGATGGGGTTTAATGATGCGACCACACACTCGTTTGAAGACACTGATGTATCCAACCAACCTCCTTCCACCGAGTCGGACACGGAACTGCTTGAAAAGTATACCGAATTGGAGATGCCGCCATTGGATCACCATGCCATCAGTTGCAATGGGCACCTGTATTGTGCGTGGGCAGATGATCAGTTGTGTTCTCATGTCGAACCGTCGAGAACCTTGGCAAGGTCAGTAGAGCATCCCCAGTGACCGATTTTTTTGAGTATGTGACTGACAGATCATTCTTTTCCAAGGAAGCATCTCAAGAAGCATGTGCGGCCGTACCTTTGCGACGTATGTGGAGTTGTGAGGACAGCAGAGCAAGCGGACATGAGGGAACATCTCAAAACGCACATCATTCCCGACCTACGAGAGCGGTTCTGGTGCCCAAAGTGCTTGAGTCCCCGTACATCATTCACGAGGGAAGATAACCTTTTGAGGCATATGAAAAAGAAGCACCCTGAAGCATAACATGTCTTCATCTCTTCTTTGCAACATTTATAGCCAATACACACTCCTTCGCTTTATTTTGGCTCTAAGAGATGGCTGAGATGGCCATCACCGACCCGTGTACATGGTTGCACCTCGCCTCGTGGGAGGAATTTCATGCCACACAGTTTGACATGTACACACAAGTCATCGTGCTTTGACCAAAAGCCCCTAATTGGCTTGCTGAAAGGTGAAGTCCAATTTTAACCGGGCCACTGGCCTCAATATCTGACAACTTGGAACACTATAGTTCTCGGCGAATTTGTTCTCTATCGACTCCAGGGGCCATGTCTCGAATTGTCCCCACAATTTCGCCAGATGACTTCCTCTCAAGCTCATCTGGCGATCTTGCAGCAAGTCCTAAAAGGCAAAATCTAGGCCATCTCGAAGCGTGGTTCATCTCCTGCAACTGCTGCCTCGATCCAACAAAAAGATCGCGCACCGTGCATATTTCGATCAGAAATCAGCAAGGCACCTGGGTCGCTTGCTTGGGCAGTCAGGGAGCCCACGCAGCAGATCAGGCCAGCGAGTTGAATCGCTGCAAGCGACTGAACCATGCTGCTCCTGATGATTCCATGATATCGATGGGAAACCGAGGCCTAAAGACAAAATGCATCAAAATTCAAGAGTCTTGTCAGGGTTTTTATTTGTCACACTTGACTGATGCAGCGTGACAACTCGACGAGACGGTTTGAAGAAGCTGGACACTTCTGGCCGAACATCATATCACGGGCTTAGCGGACCTTACTTTTCGAAGGCGGACGGAGCGCAAGTTGTCATCATGACGTCGCAAACTCCGCTTTCTTCTGCCTCGTGAAGCTGCATCACTCCGCAAATCCATCAACCAGATCGGACTTCGGAGGCTTTCTACGACGGAGCAACCTACATCACGACAGGACATCCACTTCATGGATGACCTTGGCGATGTCCATGATGCCACATGATGCTCATCGGAGCCTTTGAGACGCATCCGGGAACGACGTAATCCACTGT
Organism: Plectosphaerella cucumerina; assembly: GCA_020746995.1. NCBI lineage: Eukaryota > Fungi > Ascomycota > Sordariomycetes > Glomerellales > Plectosphaerellaceae > Plectosphaerella > Plectosphaerella cucumerina. The sequence continues at coordinate 4,507,927 of JAGPXD010000004.1, read as the reverse complement.
GTCTGACCCCCCTTGCCTGGTCTCGAGCGGACTGTTGTCAGCGTGGCTCCAGGCGATGGGTAAAATGCCTACCACATGCATTGGACAGCCAACCACGCTTGCTCCAAGACATGCCCAGCAGATTTTTGACCTGCGCTGGATTGCTGGCGGTGTCTGATGTCTTGGCTTTCAAGCGGATCAGGCAGTGAAACTCCCTTATGCTGTCATGCTCGGAAGGTTCAAAAGCATCCGACAGTAAGCTTCAGCTAGAAAGCACCCGATCGTAAATCTAATCTCCATTACGCCGGAGATCCCAAAAAGCCAGTTTAACATTTTAGTAAATAAACAGCGTGGTCATGTCTGTTAAGGCCATACAGCATCAGACTTCTACCACCACTCACCACTCTCATCCCTCGCGCATATCCACCCTTCAGCAAACATGTCACCCATTGATGACCCCACCATCCCCAAGGGCTCAACTGTCCTTGTGACGGGAGTCAACGGTCTCGTTGGCTCCCATGTTGCCGACAAATTTCTCGAATTCGGCTACGTTGTTTGTGGCACAGTCCGCGACACCGAGAAAAGCGGCTGGCTCACCACTGTCTTCGACAACAAATATGGAAAAGACAGATTCGAACTGGTGTCCATTCCAGACATGAATACTGACGGGGCATTTGACGAGGTCGTGAAGGGTTTGCAAATTCCGCCATTATGAATGTCCCATTTGCTAACGACTTCAGGCGTATCGGCCGTCGTACACGTGGCCACTGTCAATTCATTCGACCCTGATCCCCTCAATGTCATTCCCCCGACCATTTCGGGAGCCTTGAATGTGATCCGTGCTGCGTACGCGGAACCCAGCGTGAAGCGCTTCGTCCTCACCTCCTCATCGGCGGCGGCTTTCTTGCCCACGCCCAACGTCCCGGGTATCGTCGTAACTGAAGACACATGGAATGACGTCGCCGTTAAGCTGGCGTGGGGTGGTCTCCCCTTGAGCGTGCCGGAGCAAGCTGGCATCACTTATGCCGCCAGTAAGACGCAGTCTGAGCAGGAAGTCTGGAAGTTCCACAACGAGAACAAGGAGAAGCGTCCGGACCTCGTCGTCAACACGAGTAAGTTTCGGTTTGACGGAAGCAATCTGGATGGCGCTAATCATGAACAGTTCTACCCAACTTGAACTTTGGGCAGAGCCTCGACATCGTCAACCAAGGGTACCCCTCTACTTCGGGCCTCATCGTCCATCTTTGGCGAGGGGAGAACTTGAACTTGCTCAAATTCTTTCCGCCACGTAAGGAGGCCCTGCACTACGCCCTGAGCATTGCTTGGGTCCACTGACACCGATACAGAATGGTTCGTCGACGTTCAAGACGTCGGACTCCTTCATGTTGCCGCGGCAATCCATCGCGACGTGAAGGGCGAGCGCATATTTTGCTTCGCGGAAACAACAAACTGGGACAAGGTTCTGGGAATCTTGCGGAAGCAGGACCCAGACAGAAAGTTCATCGATGACTTCCAGAGCGAGGAAGATCTCAGTGAGATCAAGCCGAGAGCCAGGGCAGAGCAACTGCTGCGTGACCTCGGCAGGCCAGGATGGACGTCGTTGGAGGGCAGCATCCTCGCAAACACGGAGGGCCTTCGTGGAGATGGGGTCGCGTGGACAAACCTGGGGCAGACCCAAGTCCTGAAAATCGATCAGCTCGCACCTGCGACCTGATCGACGTAGGTTCGTCTGGTAGGTAGCTTTATATGATGTGGCAGATTCAGGTCGTTGCGCGATTGCAAGCGCCTGTTGGTCCAACCAACCTGTTACTTCGGTTACCTAGAACAGCTTGTTTGTTTTATTCTAGCCTCAAGTTTTCGCTTCTCTCTGTACACACCTGATGATGAGGTCCCCGTGACCGTCGATGAATCTTTGATGTGCCATTTCGGAAGAGATGACAACCCCGGAGTCAATGTTGGCATCTGTAATCTCCTATCATGAGGTTATCGATGCCTTTGAGGTAAGGTACTGGAGCTTGGAATCGCGATGTAGGACGTGAAACAGATTATCTCAAGCTTTGTCGATTGCGACATTCAAAATGATGGAGAACTGCGGAGGCTTGATTTGCTTGCACGGGGCAACTTCGCGATGCTGGGATGTCTTGCTCATTCTATCGAATCACTGGATGTGGCTGTCCCGTCAACCAGAGAGCCTGGCCATGCAAGCCCGCCTGAAGTCAGCCCGATCATGCATGCCACCACCGCTAAGGGTTGGCATCGCCACCTTTTTTGGATGGCTGCCTCGTCTTGTGGCGGTCCGCGGCCCAATACCCCCTCACCTTGTCGGGTTGCACAGCCTGCGTGTCGGCCTGCAGACCGGCCTGTGGCACGTACTCCTATCCGGTGTGTCGAATACTTGCACGTACCGCATCTGTAAGTCCATTTTCCAGCCTGTCATCAGGGTTTGCCGGACACCATCCTCGCATGGGGTCATTCTCTCCATCGCAGCATGAGTTCAGCCAGTCGGCGGTCACTGGCATTCTCGGCTGCCCTGCTTCTTCTCCTCTTCTTCCTCTTCTCTTCCCTCGCTCGCTCTCCTCCTTGGGCTCCTTGTCTTGGGCACGATCTCTTCGACAGACCCATCCCTATCATAACCTCATCGATCAATCCCATTCGATGAGTCCACCCGACGGCCCGAGGGCGGACGATGCCTCGGGTTCTGTGCCACAGGCCACGGACAGGCTGTCGCATCTGAGGATGTCGCAGCCAGCACGGCCTTCCGATCAACCCCCTCCACCAGCACCGATTGCTGCACCGGTCGACGACAAAAAGCCCCTTTGGATCCAAGCATACGTCCTTCTATCGCAGAAACAGGTCGATTTGATCGGGAAGTTTGAGAGGATATGCTGCAACCAGAAAAACCCAGCGGGCACGTTTTCAGCCGACGCCGCGACACCATCTAAGTCATTTTCCAACATGGAACCCAATGAGCAATACGAACAGATGAAAATGATCGTTTCCGAGGGACAGGTAAGACATTTTTCTTCGCCCAGGGCCCCTTATTTTCAAGCGACCAAATCATCATCGTTGTCTTTTACTCCCCTGACACTGATCACCTATGTGCTAACGAGACACGCGACTAGACCAAACGTGAAGGGTCCGGGAAGACTGCGAAAGCTCTGAGTGCCCTCGACAAGGGTGCGAGCTTCATCACCTGGGCGAGCCCGTTCATCGAAAAAGCCCTCTCGTCATCGCGAGAGGCCTCCCTGGCGTGGGTCGCCGTGGGTCTCGTGCTGCCGTTCATCTCGAACCTCGCCGCCGCCGACAAGCAAAATCGAGAGGGTTTTGTTTACGTCACGTCCCGACTCGAGTACTACATTGCCCTAGAATGCGAGATGCGGAAAACCCAAGACGGCGTTTCTCCCGCTCTGGTCAAAGCTGTCGAAACTGAGATCATGGAGCTTTACAAAGCAGTCCTCGAGTTTCAGGTCCGAACGGTCGTCAGACTGTATGAGAAGAGGCTGAAGGGCCTTTTCAAGGATGCAGCCAAATCGGACAACTGGGCTTCCCTCAAAGCTGCCGTGGAAAATCATGAAGAGATTGTTGGCAAACAGTTCAGCCAGGTCAACGGCCTCGTCATCTCCAAGTGGGTGAAGGATCTTCTGACGGAATCCATTCAACACATTCAAAAGCTTGATGACAACTTGTCAAGCATCCAAAAAAACCTTGATCGTCTGGTCCAGTTCAAACTCGAAAAGCAAGAGGAACAGTGCCTACAGGCATTCCTTCCCTCCAACAGCACAGATGGGAGCAATACCGGATACAAATTGTTCATGCAACAAAAAGGAGAAAGAACAGAGGGTACATGCCAGTGGTTCCTCACCCACCGTGTCTTCCAGGCCTGGCTGAATCAGGAATCTCCCCTGTTGCTTTGCTCCGCTGACCCCGGATGCGGCAAGTCAGTTCTGTCTAAGTACCTGGTCGAAACATACCTCCCAGGTATCGAGACGGCGAGCATCTGCTACTTCTTCTTCGAGGAACAGATCCAAGACAGAGCCACACAAGCCCTGTGCGCATTGATCCATCAGCTACTCTGCCAGAACCGGAAGCTTTTGCACGACGTCCCGGCTGTCATGGAGGCAAAACGCAACCACGGCAAGAACCTGGCGACTGATTTGGAGACTCTATGGACCGTCTTCGTCAGCTGCTTAGCCAATTCAGAAGCAGCAGCTCCAATCACCATTGTTTTGGATGCCTTGGATGAGTGCCACAAGCCAGATCGGGACTTCCTCATCAAGAAGCTGCGGTCCCTCCTGGAAAGCTGGCCAGATCGACCTGAACTGGCTCACGCCAAACTTCTCATCACTTGCCGGCCTTATGATAACATCATATCCCCATTCGGGGATCTGGATGATTTCGATTCTCTCATCCATGCAAATGGGGCGAGGGAGTCTGCCGCCATCGGCCACGAAGTCGATCTGGTGATCCGCGCTAGGATCAAACAATTGAAGCTCTCAAAAGACGTCTCCACAAACAATCGGCTTCGTGGGCTCCTTAAAGACAAGATGCTGAACATTCCCAACAAGAACAGGACGTATCTGTGGATGCATCTGACTTTCGAGCATCTCCGCGATTCCCCTTGGGCCAAGACCGACGCGGGGCTTGAGCACGCCATCAGTGTCTTGCCCGGAAACCTTACCAAGGTTTACGAGAAGATGCTCGGAAAGAGAACCGACGACAATCGGGACAAGATCATGACAATACTGTCCATCATTCTTGCTGCAGACACGCCGCTTTCGATCGCACAAATGAACCTTGCATTGACGCCACACAACGAGAACACCAGCCTCGCGGATTTTGAAGCCCACCTTGAGCCCGACTGCGACTTCGAGACACATGTCATAAATTTATGTGAAATGTTCGTCTCGACACATGATGGACGTTTCTTCCTCCTGCACCAAACGGCGCGCGCCTTCCTGTTGGAGAAGACGTCACCAATACAGGAAGAACACCAAAGTCAAATCACGCCGCCAAAAGAAAATTGTTGGCAAAGCTCCATCACCATTGGGGATGCCCATGCTGTTCTTGCGAAGATCTGCATCAAACATATTGTGTTCTGGTATTCATATTTGGGGTCTTGTCGTATTGACATGAAGGAAGTCATCACCACCGACGAGGTGCGTGACACATACCAATTCTTCGAAAGGCTTCATGACCAAGGGGCACTGAGACGACTGACCCACAACAATCCCCGTTCGTTGCTTTTTTTTAATTATTGCTGCAACAAATGGTTCAACCATGTCCGACGGAGCTCTGAAGCTGGTCCGGGTGACATCAGAATGATCAACAGATGTATACGGCTTCTCGATAAGCAGTACGAGCTGCCACCCCCACCGTGGAAGAGGGGGGGGAGGGTTCGGCCATTGAAGAGCGCCGCTATGCTGAGCCTTACCTATGTCTTCGGGGCTATTCTCGACCGCCACCTTTCAGAGCCTGCTTCATCTTCTGGACAGGAAATACTTCAGGACGTGGAAGATATCTACATCCGTGGCAGCATCGGGCTTCTACATTATCTCAACTCGAAGGGAAGGGAACTGGGTGGATGGCCGCAGAAGGTATTTTCAAAGGAGTTTTGGGGCATGAGGTCGTATCCAGAAAGAATGCATGCGGGACTGGATGGCGGTGCTGATCCAGATTCCCACGCCGTCTCTGGTACATCGTGGAGACAGAAAATTATCAGCGAGAAGAACTGGCTCTTTCTCGCCATTTTAGACTTTCGAGAGAAGCTTGGTCTAGGCACAGAGGACTGGGGAAGGCACGAGCATCGGTTCGGGATTAGGGACTGGGATAGAAGTGGTAAAATGCATGAGAAGGTCTATGGGATGGATTACGAAGCCTACAGACTGTATTTCCTTCGAGTTCAGTGGCAGATCATGGAGGATGAGGGGAGGGAACCCCTCGAGACGTATCCTCCACTGTCTACTCAGGTGCCGAGCCTGGGTAGAGGGGCAGGACTTCGACGGAGGAGATATCGGTTGAATCGAACAGAACGGCCAGACATTTGAGAAATTCAAAAACAAACGATGAAAGCTTAAAAGAACAGCCATTGATATATTGGATCCTACTTCTCCTTGATCTCCTGCCCAAGTCCCTTCAGGAGAGCGTCCACCTGAACCTCAACCTCGGTCCAGTCGACCTCGGACCACTCCGGCACCAGCCTGAGAAGCCTTTCCATGTCCTCGGGGGTGATCTTGTCCAGTTTCTCTTCAAGAGGCGAGACCTCGGTCGGTACCACGTCGTTGTCACGATGCCGGAGGTTGGAAACGTGCTCGAGGTCTTCGAGGGAGGACTCGCCCGGGTGCTCGAGTACAATCTTGACCAGCTCCGTGTCAAATGCCGGACCGACTCCGTCCAAGCCTCTGCGCTGCGCCTTGCCCGAGTCTTCCCTTGGCTTTGAAGTGGCCACCAGAGCAATGGTCCAAGCAGCAATGTATGCGACCGCGCCGATGGGTATGGCCAAGATCGGGAATCTTCGCTCGAGGGCACCGCCTGAAATCCCGCCCGAGCCATTTTGGTTGTGGGCCATGACACTCGTAATGCCTTCAAAGCCCTCAGGGAAGACCTCTGCAACAGCATCGAGGACGGTGTGTTCCTGCAGGTACTCCTCCACGCCCGGGGGCATCTGAAGGGTGGCCAGGTTCCGGTTGAACGCCTCTCCGACTCCGTTCAGGCTTCCCAGGTCCCTCGCCTCGTTCTTCTGATTCTCCCTGATGACAACAATCACGGCTGTCAAAACAAGGCTTGCTGCCCATCCAGCCACGAGGGCAGGGATGGGGATGAACCTGCGCGTGAGGGACGTCTCGGCGTCGCCATCACGGGCCACGAGGCGGGAGTATTCGTCAAAGGTCTCGGGGAAGTATTCCTCCATCGCTTCGAGCACGAGCTTTTCCTCGTCGGCTAGCTTCGTCTCGTTGAAGACGGCTTCGGCCCTGCGCTGCACTTGATCCTTTTGCTCCTGGGGAGTGGCCGTGTTGGCATGGTACAGATTGGAAGTAAGGGCCGGGAAATAGCGTAGCTCCAGGGCGGGGCCATCGCCCTGGGTCTCGAGAAGACCGCCGAACACAGCCGAGTCGTCGGTGTCGCGGAGCAGGAGCTTGGAGATCTGCTCAAGCTCCTCGGGTGAGAGCCCATCGAAGGTCTCAACGAATGTCCTTCCGATGCTGGCCAACTCCGGGTCGGGGAACAACTCGGCCCTGCGCTGAGCTCCTTTTCCTTTCGTCAGCTTGTCGACGACGTCGAAAATGATGGGTACAATGGCTGCAATACCAAAGAAGAAAAGGCCAGCGCCCCGCTCCACAAGCTGATCTTCAACCTCGCCCTCATCCCGGGTCGTCAGGAGACTGTCAGATGGAGCCAGAGCCGCAAGGCTCGATAGCTCCTCTAGCTCTTTTGGGGAAATTTCTTCAACAGCTTCCACAAAAGTCCTGCCGATGCTGATGAGTTCCGGCTCGGAAAGCACCTCGCCCCTACGCCGCGCTCCACCGGTGTCGTCCATCGAAGTCCCCCCATGAGAGAAAACCACGATGGGGGAGCGCTGATGAAGGTCGCCCTCTGGAGTTTTGGCGCCAGCCCAATTGTTGCTGAATCGCTCGAACCAGTCCGGAGTCAAAATGAAGCGAGCGCCCAGCTGTGAAACCGGTTTGCCGTTGGGCGGGAGAACGGGGGTCGGAGCGGCCATGGTGGTGCCGACGAAGAGGCAGATGGCGGCGGTGGTGAACTTCATGTTGACCGTGGTTTCGACTTGATGGCAAAAAGAGATGATAAGGGGATGTCTTGACGGTGTGTTGATCACTGCTGTCTAGGGTGGATGTGCCTGATGATCTCAAAACCAAGAACCAGGGATTCACATGGCATTTATACTTCCAAAGTCGTCGTTGTGTTCATAGCTGTTCATCTTCACGGCCTCCCCGAAGATGTTCACGGTAGTAGCTTACATCTCAGCTCGGCGCTATTCCATGGCGATATGTCGAAGTGGCCGAAGAACAGCCATGGTGAAGTTCAACGGCCGCACTTGGTCCCACGCGATTCTCCGCGATGGCTTCTCGAAGCATTGCCAAGACTTTGAAACTTCATCATGCGTCTCGCGGTCTCCGTCTGGGGGAGCCATCGCACTGATCTGAGACATCCCATGAGGACGGGTTGACGCTATCATGCCGTTTTCCGGCCTCATCGCTCAGCTCGTCTGCTGATGAGATCCCAGCTTCGAGACACAAAGCCGCTCCAAGGCCAACCATGACGTCAGGCCAGAACGCATCAAGACATGGCTCGCACGTGGCTGAGTGCCAAGCCTCAGCTGCTTCCATGTGCCAGGTGGAGGTTGGAGTCTCGATATCGTGGCTTTTCTTCCTAACCTCTTGGGAGAAGGCGCCTGACAGTTTCTAGTCTCTCGAGATGCACATTCGGGCCTTTCGGGCCATTCGTTTGTTGTTGATGGCATATTCCGCAGACCGGCGCGATTTGGGGGACGCCGGTATTTCTTGGCATGCCAGCTGCGATGACCCCGTGGCGATGGCTGGCAAGATGAAGGGTTGACCTCGGCAGCTCTGACAGTGATGGGTTGTCGAGGGTGCGGAGCTTTTGAGTCCGCAGGGCTAAGATTTCGGAGATTTCGAGGTAGCTCAAGAAGCTGTCAACATTGTTATTCAGACTATCGTGATGTCGCTGAATTCCGTGGCAGTCTTCAGTGCCTCCCCTTTCATGAATCCATGCAGATATGCACCAATCACGACCTGATACCGGCATGTGCTCAGGCCAGTCTCCCGTAAGACAAGTGGTACGCGAGACCCCGGGATGATCCAAACAGAGTCATTAACCATCAGAGACTCCGATCCCACTCCAAGATAACCCTGCTGTGTGAGGAAGGGGCGGATGTATAGGGCATGGGAGAAGATGACTTCATACTCCTCGGCATCAGTCGGCGCATCTGGATCTTTCGTCTTGTGAGCAGCCTCACCCTTGAGACTGGCTTCCTGGTATGCTTCAGCACCGGCTAACACCCCAAGAACTGTCCGAAGTGTTGCGTCGAGGGAGGTCGATTCTTCACGAAGATGTGACTTGATCCAGGAGACGTATGCCGCTCCGTAACTTTCCGGCGCTGGGCATCGAGGAGGCGTCCCGCCAGTGTCTGTGATGAGAGTCCTCCAAAAGACTTCGAAACGAGACTGGCGGGTGTGATAAACCTCCGGCATGGCGTTCCAGATCGATAGCCAGTTGGGAAAAGCCTTTCCTTCGAGAACCTCCCGCTTATTCTCCCCAACCAGCACAACCTCGTCAAGCTTGAACCCCTTGACGACGAGTGATCTGGTGCTTTCCTGGATCAGCAGGCTTCTCGGGATATCTCCCGCTGCCGAGTACCTCTGATACCCGGTGACTCCGAGGCCGACGATGTGCTCGCAGCTCCAGTCAGGCACCCAAGACGGGAGAGCAGTATGCTTTCGAAACGCATCTCCCTCGGCATGGGCGAACAGCAGCAGATCATCCGAGTCTTCCAAGATCTGCACCGCGGCCTAGGTGAACACATCTTCTGTGGATTGCTCATAAGCTGGATCAAATCGGCTCTTCCCTCGGACCAATTCTCCCGCGATGCCAAGGAGAGCATAGATCTTATCTCGTGGGTTCGTTGCCCCGAAACGACGGAACCTGATGAGGGCGTAGAGCATGGCGTTGTTGGCCATGGCCTGCTGCGCATCCTTGTTGGCAGCCACCAGGTTCGGGACTGGGTGGTGGCACGGGACTGCCGAAGCCTTAGAAATCCATCTCGTCCATGCCGTGACGGTGAGAAACTCGGAGACGATGGTGATGTCCACCCAGTCGATGGAGTGGCTCCCGCAGACGGCCGTGATACTCCGACCGAGGCTGATCTCCTGGATGATCCAGGCCCGGCAGAAGTAGTTCCTCTGGAAGAATCGGATCAGTGACTCCCAATGACGGCGATCTGCGCAGATGCCTGTTGCCTCTCCGTCCTGAAGCAGCCGAGGGGTGATGTGCTTGAGGCTTTCGACTCGTTTGTGCCGTCCAGTGTCCACGCACACCAACGCCAGAGTTCGTACCAAACTGAAGCCTCTCGATGTGTGATCATCCTCCTCCCCGAGCCATGCGCATACACTCAGGGCAGAGCGGTAGATCGCTGCCATGAGCTTGACTTGCTGGGCACGCTCTCTGGAGTCTTCTTGGTTGATGCAGATGGCGTCCACCCAGAACAGGTCGGTCCAATTTGAACTGCGTGCCCTTATGAGGAAGTCATGCAGGTTTCGCGTGACTGATAGACGATGTGGCCCGTTGCAGTATATCTCATAAACAGGCTTGGTCGAAAGATTGTCAGTCTGCTGCGTCGTCTGCTGAACTGGGGACCCCCAGGTGTACGAAAGGGCGATGTACTCCGGGTTGTCGCGGAGTTTGAAGGACCGTATTTCGCATTGTACCCTTCCATGGGGCCCCTTCGGACCTGGGGGTAGAATTTTCAGAAGCCTGATGTCGTCATCTCTCAGGGGTGCGTAGCAGCCGGTTTCGGTGATGGGAGCCATGTGAGGTTCCAAGAGGTCGCGCTGGACATGCCCAGTTGACGTACATGAACGCAGTTCGAGCGAGCTCAATCCATGAGCGAGGGATTAAATGCACTCTCGAGTCGTTCCTTGGCGTCTCATTGGAGGAGGAGCTACTCCAGTCAACTACATAGCATCAGTTCAGGTGGTGAGGCTGAGTTGCTACCTACCCTAGCTCATCTACCCCGCAGCACGTTCTCTGCCGATCCCCTTACTCACTTCGCTTCAATACCCGACACTCATGAGGAGCCAGCTCATGGTTCTCTCCGCCTTCGCCGCCGCCATGTCGAACAAAGAAGCTGTCTGCAACCTCAGGTTCCGCCTGGTTCCCGGGTTCTTCACGAATCTAACCGAAAGGGCCCAACAAGACCCCACGGCCAAGCTCACAACTCTGCCCAGTCTCGGTCTGCTGGACAAGTCGGCCTGGCCGGACAATGTCGCAGAAGCTACTTCGAACGAGGGGAAAGCCTCATGGGAACTCCTCGCAGACCATGTCGCCCACTTGAACAGCGAAAGCCCAGGATCAACCAAGTACAAAGTCCTCTTCATCACCCGACACGGCCAAGGCTACCACAATACCTTTGAGGCCAAAGTTGGGAGAGAGGCATGGGATGCAAGTTTCAACCACTTTACACCATCCTCCCAATTACTAACAGCTTTCAGAGCCACTGGTCACACCTCGACGGAGACGGCACCGTCGTTTGGGCCGATGCGAAGATTGACGAAAACGGCATCAAACAAGCTGCAGACCTCTCCGAGATTTGGTCGAAAACTGCGACAGAGGACAAGCTCCCTCTTCCCAAGAGCATCTACACCAGCCCCCTCGCTCGCTGTCTGGAAACCACACGCCGAGTACTCTCCAAGACCTACCAAGAGCAGGGTGCCGAGTTCCGCCCGATCATCAAAGAGCTCCTCCGAGAACGCCTCACCGACCATACATGCGATCGAAGAAGCAGCCGCAGCTGGATCGAAGCCAACTACCCTGACTATCTCTTTGAGTCGGGCTTCTCTGAGGAGGACAAGCTCTGGACTGGCAAGGTCTGGGAGACGACAGCAGAGCACGTGGCCCGGAAGCAGCAGGTTCTAGAGGACATCTTCGCCACTGACGACAATGGGTTCGTGGCCTTGGTCACACACTCTTATGCCATCTCGGCTATCCTTGGGGTGCTTGGGGAGGAAGAGGTCCGGGTTCGCGAGGGGAGCACTATTATGCTGTTTGTGAAGGCTGAGCAGGTGGTATGATACATGTTGCATCTTGCATGCCGAGCGACTAGGCGATCAATACATCTACTTCACAGGGGGAACTCTCGTCTCGTTCAAGTCACCTCACATTCTACGTCCATGATGGCCATCTCTGAGCTTGGTGGGTCAGAGTGGCGGTTTGTGGCTGGCTCTTGCCAGCCATGGCTTCATGCTGAGAATCCTCTTTCCTGACCTCGACCAGCATCACGTCCTGGAGGAAGCTACGACCCTCTACCCCCGTACCAGCTGTTAAGGAGATTGAACCATAATCTGCGTTATGGCGCAAGGGTTCTTGTGATCGTTTGTCTTGTCTTCCGAGGCGGTTCGAAAACCCCTTTCGTGATGCAATGCAGATGCCGCCATCGCCAGCCATGGTCCCGTTTTGAGGCCGCTTTGAAACCACACGATGACTCCCTAAGCCGCGGCGCATCTTTTAGTGGTACCTTGATGGCATTTGAGCTGGGTTTTCCCGGGCTATATAAGGCAGGCGCCAAGTGCGAAAAAAAGGAGGTGATGAGCCCCATCACCTCAGATCAAACTTTAGGAGCATCATTGACGGCCTGAGACCGCCTCCGCCAGGACAGAGCCTGTGTTTCTCATCACTGGTGACGAGATAACATCAAGATCGCTTCTTGATATATGATGTCGAGCCTGGGGGCGACATCACGGGTAGGTGGACTCCGTTGTGCCTGCACGCTTCGTTGCTGACGGGAAGGCGCCCTCCAGACCGAAGGACTGCCGGGCTGGGGAGGCAGGTCCGAATGTCGACTTTTTGAACAAGGGAACGGTGATGACAATCACTTGAGCAGCATCATTGACGAGGTCCATCTTCAGTGATGGGCCCGGTCGAAGCTTGCCGGAAAGTCTGAGTTCCGCATACCTCTTTCGGTATCATATGGATGCACGTTGGAACAGAGATGTCCCGCTGTGTTTTTTTTTTTCCTCTTGAAGCTTGAAGCTGAACAATCACCTGACATTATGCGGCTCGAAGCCGACGCCCGCTCCCTCCATTCACGCTCCTTCTGCCTTCTCTGATACCTCCATCGACTGAAGCAAAGTCTGCAACTTCTCATACCCCGAGCTCTCAATCCCCGCAAACCCGTTTCCCACCAAGACAAAGCTGGCCCAAAAGTACGGATGTTTGAAATCCATCCGTCTCGCCCCCTTTTCCGTTTTCAAGTACGCAATCTGCTCAACAAGCCCCTTCCTCCCCCTCCGCACAAACTCCGCCGGTCGTTTGCCTTGCTCCTCCCATTTATCCCACAGCTTGACAAACTGGTCAAGAATTTCAATGGTCTTCTCCGTCGACATGTTGTACAGAGTCACCGTCGCCCCATGCCATGCCTCTGCAAAGGTGGGCTTGTCGAGGCCGGCGAGGAGGATGAGGTAGAACAGGTACATGTGGATCATGGAAGCCGTGTCGTTGACTTTCCATAGAGCGCCGATGTACGCGTTGGCCCCGGCGGCGAGCAGATCGTGCGAGAAGCCCTGGACGTCGCCTGCGTCGGAGATATGCCCGCCGCTGCTGAGGCAAGCGCTGAACGTGACCAGGCCTATCTTTGTGCTGACGGCAAGCATGTCGAGGACGCGCACCTTGGTCTGCAGCAGTATGTTAGAGTTGAATGAGTGGTCAGCATCCGTTTCTCCGTGGGTGCAGATGTGGAGGAAGTTCGAGTCGCGTAGGTGATGCTGGAACTGCTCCTTGTCGACGTCTTTGGCATCGAGCGGCTTGGCTCCCCAGAGGTTCGCTATGAGTAGAGCTTCAACCCCTCCCATTGTCAGAGTCTTGACGCGGCGCTCGGGGCTGAGATTCTGCTCAGCCAGGCTGCCGGGCCTCGCAATCACTGTTTTCCTGAACCCAGATGGAGTGTCAAACCGCCTGCTGCGTAGATGTTTCAGCGCAGCGAGGCTGGGAACCTGCGAGACCTCCCTCTGTATCCCCAGGTACCCGTCCTGGTACAAGAGAGCGCCGACAGGAACCCGAGCAAAGTCCCCCGATAGGACGAAGCAGACGTGTGTCTTGTTTTGGATGCACCTCTCGGCGGGTTTGATGAGAAGCCTGTGCAGAGCAGCGTTCGTGAACTCGAGGATCTCCTTATTTGCGTCCGGATCCTCTGGTTCCCTGTCATAAAGGGCGTCGAGATGGCGAGAGATCAAGTCCTTGGCGTGAGCAGGTGTCATATGCTCGTTGAGTCCTGCGATGACGACGCCGTTCCTGTCGATGACTAGGATCACCAGACCGATTTGGGACTGTGCAGTGTAGATGACGACTGCGTATTCGGGAATCGATCCGTAGAGTTCCCGTGGTGACTGGAAGAAGTTTCGACCTTGGCTTGAATCATCACTGTTGTCTGCTGGCTCTTTCATCAGACCGGCCAAAAACTCGTCCTTGTCCCGGTCAAGTAGCTGAAGCTCGGCCTCTTCTTCTGGTGTGCGGTTCTGCTTTGCTGAAAGCGCTGCAAAGGCCTCGTACTTGTATCGATCCTCCGCTGACCCGGCTCGCTTGCTTCTGTTCCAAGTGTACTGTGTCTTCGAGGCTTCGAGAAACATGACGACATCGTCGCGGCGCGCCGTAGAGAGATCGATATCAAACCCAAGGAAAACGTCGGCATCGAACCGCAGATCCGTTGGAGGCTCCTGTCGAACCTCAGTTCGCGGCTCGCCCTGCATCTGCCCGTCGATAATGGCACGTCGAGCCAAACATCCGAAAACGAGGTTCACCTCGGGCATCTTCCACATCTGACGCTCGTTTTCAGACATCATCTCTGCCCGCACCCGTTCCAGAAACAGCCAGCTTTGTATGAAATATTTTCCGGCCAGACCGCAAGCGCCGGTCTTTTCGTGGACCAGTCCCGCGTAGAGGCATCTCTGCCAGGGCCACAGATTCGTGTAGGATCCGACAGAGGTGAAGTATCCCGGCGAAGCCTCCTCGAGCAATGTCATGAGTTCTCTGGCTCGGCTCCAATCTTCTGCCTTGATGCACGCGCGGAACATCAGCTCGAGACTGTAAACTCGGCGTCTTTCCTCGTCTCTTTCAAGTTCTAGCGGTAGGGATTCTCCAATGAGTGTGTAGAGTTGATCCTTCGTATCTTCGTTCTTCATGGTGCCGAGGAGCAGGGTGGTCAGCATCTGATTCGACGACCTGGCCGCCATGTCGAGCCGGACACCTCTTGCCTCGAAGCCCAGTGCTGCATGGACCTTGGGGTCCTTGGAAAAGGCCTCGAGAGCAGCGGCTGCCTGCTCTTGATGTCCTTTCTGAGCAAGTCTTTTGTGCCGAAGAATGGCCCTTGCGCTGAGAATGTTGACCTCCTGCAACTGGATCCAACTGGTCGTAATGGGGTCATGGAAGCGGCGAACCAGCTCCATCATCGCTGCTGTCGCGGAATCGGGCAGATTTTCTGGGTCGCCCACGCAGGCATCCACGGCAATCTTGGCCTCGATTGCCCTCTTGGCGCAATGTAGAACGAGAGGGATGTTGAATTTCTCCGGCGCCGGTGAGCCGGATGCCCCTGATCCCTCGAGGGCCGTCCACGGTGCCAGGCGAATGACCTCGACGCATCGCTGCTTCAGGTACTCCATCAACTTGGAAGATTGCACGCTCAATCCCCAAGAATGCCAGATGTTTGCCTGTGCAAAGGTGGTGTCAAAGGCCAGGGTCGGAAAGGGATTTGTTGCGCTGACGAGATTGGCGGCAATCGACGAAGAGGCCTGCGCCAGAAGGAATGATCCAGCGAGATATCTGAAGTAGAGGCTCTGTCTCCAGCACAAGAGACCCAAGCACAGACCGAGAAGGTCGTTGCCAACTTTTGTGGTCCAGCTTCCGATCTCCTTTGTCAGAGCCCGCTCATTCCAGTCGAGCCGTCTGTCCATCGAGAGAAGCAAATGGACATTTGCGACCATTGCCAGTGGCTCATCCCCAGAAGCCCGAGCCAGAGAGATTGCTGTCTCCAGAAACTGAGAAGCCGCTGCGGCCTTGGTGCTGTAGCCTGAAGACCACACATTCTTTGGTGAACTCCCTTCGATGATGAGGCATGCCGCCTGGCGCAAAGCAACCGAGGCTCTTCCCCTGGAAGATCCGATACGAGCAAAGATCTCATCTGCCTTATCGTAACATATCGAGGCCGCTTCCATCGGGGTGTATTTCTCCTCGCTGGTGCCCTGGTTTTCTGTCTCTTCCGGATCTGGATAGACCTCTGTGACTTTGAAGATCCTGCTGTCGCCCCCGTACATGTCGTGACCATCAGAAATGTCGAAGTTGAGGACCGTGAGTGAAGCGAAGGCAGGGGAAGCATTGTGATCGCCCCTGGTCAGCCAATAAAGAGCTTCGCCGGTATCGTCGTTGGCGGATGCATAGAGTGCCCTCATCTGCTCAAGAGCCGGAGAGCTTTCGGGAGAGCCGCTGATGTGAAAGAGATGGTAAATCTGTCTCGCCAGATATGCCGAAACCAAGGGCATTTGCAGCTCGAGGGTGCCGATGCACAGGGCAGCCAATGCTCGCGTCGACTTTGCAAAACTGTCTCGGTTCTCTTCTCGCTCCCCTGCCCAGTGTGCAAAGTCCATCGAGCTTGGGTTCAATCGGCGAGCTCGCTCGCGGACCACCTCATCGACGGCGAAGAGCCGCATGCAAATCCGAAACTCCGTTGCATCCACGTTAGTCTGCTGGTCCTCGTGGAGGTTGGAGAAGTCCATGGCCTCATCGCACTCAGTCAGCGGGTTCTTCGTGAGCCACACGTTTCGCGCCGGGCCATCGAATCTGCATGCTCTGAAGAGCGGTGGACGGCGCTTCCAAGTTTGGATGAGCCAGGTATATCCGTGAGCACGGAAAGCCCATCTCCGCCCATAGTGTTCCTCGTGGATGAGGCAGTCGAGGGTCTGCGTCGCGGCAGTGATATCCCCGGACAAGAGATGCCAGATGGCGATCGAAAGAATCTGCGAGGCAGCGTCGTCGAGTGAGACCAGATACAGCTGATGGAGGCGTTCGTCGAGCTTCTCTTTGATAGTTCGCAAGTCCCCGCGAAAGTCATCGTAAAAAATGGTGCCGCCGAACAGATCGCAAGTCTCCTTGAAGTCCATGGCAGAATGGGTTCGTCCAATTCAACTGCGGGGTTTCGTTTCTGAGCAGACTTGATGGATTGGCGCGGATGAAGAAGAGGAAGAGGAAGCTCAGAGCAAGGCCGGCAGTGTTAGGGGCATGGGGGTGAGAATGACCTTGAGAAACATCCATGAGCAAATGAACTGAGCAAAGTGCAAGCTCAATTAGCACCCGACGGATGCATCTTGCTGGGTTAGTGTGCACCACTGGCGCTTGATCACGACGGTCTGCCCCAACCTGCCTACCGAGTATCGCCTGCATGAAAGCACCTGCCAATCACACATATACACGTGGAAGCTGCCACTTGGGGGTCCGATTGGGGCATATGCAGCCACTGCTCCAAAGTTCAGGGGGCTGGTTGGATTCAGGCCTCAGCCGCAATCCTCATTCATACAGGCAAGAAAATCAACAGCTCGGTACCTAGTGAGACAAGTACTTGAGCCCGGCAATGTCCGCCATCTCATCGACGCAGCTTCTCCAAGAGCACACGGGCACCGATCTGTGCAGAAAGTGAAACTTCAGCATGGCACCCAAGCAGAAGCACACCTACTATGCATACAACGAAGGATATGATCCTGGGCTGCTCAGACTCGGGAACTTGGCCTTTGATTTCGCCAACCCCAGACTGAATAGTCCCTACTTCCACCGGGAGGTCTTGTCAGTACCGGAATCCGTCGAAGCACGTTTGATGAACTCCAGGACTAACATGCCCGTTCCCAAAGAGATCTGCTAGGCCCTCCTCCGCAGGTAACGGCAGACAAGCGGCCAAACTGCTACCTCTCTCACAAAGGCGGCTGGAATGTCGGGTTCGGGGTCAGCCTGGAGCCCCTGATCGAACTGGGTACCTCGCTTCAGGACAGTTCGTACCGTGTCGTGATGGGCAAGAACGGGTCCAAGATCGAGCTCATCAAGTGAGTTAACCCCAAGGCAGCCTCGATGGTCACTTACCGGCGGTCTCGACAGCCCAGATGAGTTCTTGAAGAAGATGCTCGACGAACCCGCGGCCAGTACATGGCTCAGGACCCGGCTCTCCGTGGCCCGTAAGCTCAAAGCCACGTACAGCAACCTCGTATCCGCGCCCAAGATCTGGATGCTCACCGGACTCTACTACATAGAGGACGCAAAGGTATACCAGCTGCGAGCCAAGTCAAAATCGGGCAACGCCTCCATTCCGATCCCGATCCCCGATCCCACCGGCATAGCGGCGCTGCTGGGTTTAACGGTAGCCCCAAATGCCAGCGCTGGCAAGGGGTCCGAGATTGCGGCTGGCACCGATTTCAGCGGCAAGATGGTGTGGGCGGCGCAGTGGCAACGAGTGCACGCAAAATACTCCACAGATTCGAAGCCTACCGTCGGTGAGAGCTTTCAGTTGCGGCTTCTCAACATCTACAGTGCCGAGACGGAGAGGGACGACGAGATCGAGGACATATTTGCCCAAGTGAGCTTGGGTGATGACCAAGACCCAGAAGTGGCGTCATCCACGGGAGGCGAGGAAGACTACCGTGAGGAGACGTGGAAGCTTTTTGAGGAGGAGGTCGCCGATCTTCTGGAGGAATTGGAGGTCTGAGCATGGAGGAGATACAGTATTTGTGAGGTGGGATTGATTTCTTTGCTCTCATGCTACCAGAAAATATCTAGATTGAGGAGAATAGCCATTGTTGTACATATGTCCATCAACTTCATTCCGACGGACGGCATGCCCTGATCTGGGCATTGATGATGGCCCGACATCTCTCTGATGACGACCATGCCACCTCTAGGATGCTTTTCTGCATCAAGGCATGTGCCTCAGTCCTGAACGCCCTCAAAATTCCATCTGGAACCGCTTGGCCTCACGAATGCGGCGGCCGTAGACGTAGAAAAGAACCGGCAGCGGCATAAACGCAACCGCCACGAAGCCCAGAACCGACGAGGCCCAGCCAACACCCAGGCTCTCGTGCATCGCGTTGCCGATGAGCGGGAGGAGGCCGCCACAGAGGCAGCGAAAGATGGTCGCAGCGGCCGTGACTGACGCAGCGTGAACGGTGAAGGCGTCGACGAGGTACATCGAAGAGGCCATCTGCCATCAAATTCAGCGGAAATCCCTATAACTTCACGACTGAAACATCCCGGGCCACTCACAAAGGTCATCATCATGCCTCCCGCGATGAAACCGGAGCCGATGATGGGCATGATCCAGTGCGTCTGAGCCTCGGCGCTCCATCCATACCAAAAGAGGCCAATGGGCACGAGCAGACCGCCGAGGGCCATGGTCGGCAGGCGGTATTCGGGCTGCAGGTCTCCACCATGGCGACGAGCCAACATGGCTGACAGGCGGTCGATGACTGCAGCGCAAAGGGCGATTCCGAGGATGCTGCCAATGGCGAGACCGAGGGTGGCGAGGCCCGAGGAGCGGCTGTCGAAGCCATACTGGTCGCCGAAGACGCGAGGAAACGTGGTGAAGCAGAGGTAGAGGTAGCTGTAGACGACGGCGACATATAGGGAAAGTGCAAAGACGACGGGCGACGTGAGCATTCGCAGCGGGCGACTGATGGACCGGAGGAAGAGCGCCTTCGGGGGCAAGCCGAGATCCAGCGCCGAGCGAAGCGCCTCGTTGCCAGTCTCGCGACGAAGCCGGGCCGTCTTGTGCTTCAGCAGAACGTAGGGGTACGACTCGCGAGCGAAGACGAGCGTCACCAGCGCGACGGGGGCTGAGATGATGGCCATGAACCAAAAGACCCAGCGCCATCCCGCGGCGGGGGTCAGGTAGCCACCGCAGATGGGTCCGATGCTTGGTCCCAGCACACCACCGAGGACGTAGGCTGACATGGCTCCAGCTCGGCGTTCGGCAGGGATCACTTGAAAGAAGTCAGCACGGGAAAACTCGGGGATAGTCAGGAGCGTACTGTCTGCAACTGTGCCAGCACCGAGGGTGACGGGGCACGAGCCCATGATGCCAGCGAGCAGGCGGAAGACGACGAGGCTGGCGAGCGAGGGGGCGGCGGCACAGGCGGCGTTGGTAGCGACGAAGAGTACGATGCAGACCTTGTAGAGGATGGCGCGGCCGTAGAGTTCGGAAAGAGGAGCGATGAGGAGGGGGCCAAGAGCGTACTGGTGCACGATTTAGAAGACGTTGGGGACGGTGGTGGTGAGACTTACACCCAGGATGAAGATGGTGGTGACAAGGGCGTCGACAGTCTCGCTGTCCGAGTCGAAGTAAGCCATGATTTCTGGCGCAGCAGCGGAGCTGATGGTGGAGCCGACGGGACTAAAGCCCAGGAGTCAGTCAGGGACGGGGAAGGGTCTCGGAGGACTCACGAGAGGAGTGTCATGACCGCGACGAGAGCGATGGCGGCCGTCTTCTTGGGGGTCGACCAGTTCATGGGGTTCTCCGGATCGTCGGGGCCGTCAAAGTCGACCACATTGGGGTCCTTGACCTTCTCAGGCTGAGGCTGAGGCACTGCCTCGGATGCGTCAGGAGCAGCAGCTTCGAGGGGTGCCATCTTGTCGGTCATGGTAGATGAGTGATGCTTCTGCAGAGGGAAAAGAGGAAAGACAAAGGTCGAAGGTATTTAAGGGTTTCTTGTGACGAATACCTGGGATCTCATCTCCGAGATGACGGGGGAGGGAGGTGGTAACGTCCGCGGGCGTTGAGTTTTCCTCATGTTGCTGCATCTGAACCGCCGCGGAATTTCCATGGCAGTTGACGGAGCTTGGCTCCTTCACATTTCCTCCGCACCCCACCACGACCCTGCCCAGCTTGCTGCCATTTCAGTAAACATTGTGCACTCCCCTTTTCACTGAACGTACCTGTTCTTCATGTCGCTGGATTTCTCCCATCCTCGAAGTGCCTCAATCTCGTTTCTGTCTTCCACTTCACCATGCCTTCCGACACTCTGGTACTTGCGAAGAACGTCCTGGCGTTTCTCGTCACATACCTTCCCCAGGCGGCCCTCCAACGACTTGCGGCCGCCTATCACCGCTGGACTTGGCACGCACGCGATGACGCCAAGACTGTCGTCGTCCTCGGCGGTTCTTTCGCGGGCATCGAGCTGGTACGGCGGCTGTGCGAGACGCTCCCGACGGGCTACCGCGTGGTCTTGATCGAGAAGAACTCGCACCTCAACTACTCCTTCGTCTTTCCACGGTTCGCCGTGATGAGTGGTCAGGAGCACAAGGCATTCATTCCTTACGACGATTTCGAGCGCGGCGTGCCGGCCGGAATGCTGTCGAGGGTGCGCGATGTTGCCGTCGGCATCACTGAGAACCAGGTCCTGCTCAAATCAGGACTGCCCGTCGCCTATGACCTCCTCGCCATCGCCACCGGGTCATCTCAACCGCTTCCAGCGCAGGCAGCCTCGACAGATCTCGAGGATGCGTGTGAAGAGCTACGAAGGGTGCAGCAGCTGATCGAGCAAAGCCAGAGGATCGCGGTCGTTGGTGGGGGCGCGGTGGGGGTCGAGCTCGCCGGCGACATCAAGGACTTTCACCCGGAGAAGGAGGTGACGCTGGTGCATTCGCGGGGAGAGCTTCTCGGAAACTTCGGCAGCCGCCTACGGGAGCACGCCCTCGGGGTCTTGAGGGATGAGCTCGGCGTTCGGGTGGTGCTCAACGAGAGGCCCAAGATGCCTGCAGGCAACCTGGTGCAGGACGACAGCCTGGTCTTTTCCGAAGGCCACAAGGAGGATTTCGACCTGATTGTGAGTTCCACTGCTCTAGATTGACTTCCAATGGAAACTGACCTCAGTAGATCGGCTGCACCGGCCAGCATCCCAACTCGTGGCCCCTCAAGGCTCACCTCCCCCAGGCGATATGCCCAGACACGTCGCTCATCAAGGTTCAGCCGACCCTACAAGTCCTCGGCTCGGAGCGCATCTTCGCCTTTGGAGACGTTGCCGACCATGGTGGACCGCGGATGGCTCGGGCGGGTTGGCTGCAGTCGGGCATCGTGCTGGATAACATGCTGGCGATGGTGTCGAACAAAACACCAACCCGCACATACAAGCCCAGCCCGTTCATCGAGGGCGCGATCAAGCTGACTCTAGGACGGTCGCGCAGCGTTGTGTACTCCGCAGGCTCCGACGGCCTCGACGTGCTGCTGCCGGCGCGGGGTGGACGGCTGGACCTCGACATTGGGCGGGCTTGGCGACAATACGGCGCGGATCTCGGGGCATCAATGGACTCTATCGCCGGAAAGGGTCATGAAGAAGCGGGGGAGGCAAGACTCTAGAATGGTGGCCATGGGTGAGACATGATGATCGTTGAGGTACGAGGTCTCTTTGTTCTTGGCGCCCCGCGGCTCTCTGGTGATCCCTGCAGCCCTGGTGGTATGATCCGAGGAGTTGGGAGGCCAGCTGCCAAGCAGCCAAGGCACTTGGGGATCTCATGGCGCTGATCGAACAGACCAAGCAAGCCAGGCTCCCTCCAGCGTCTTGGCGACGGCAGCCTAGGCTGCTGAAGACCTTCCAGACCTGCCAAGACGCCGTCATTGCGGCGGCGGTCAAAATGGGCCGATGAAGCAGGCCATGGCTATGGTTGAGCGCCGGATGCGGCGTGCGGGGCCGTCGTCTGAAAGAAAAGGGTCCGCGGGGCTAGACGCCTCTTCGGTACGGAATCCAGGCCCTTGGGTCGAGGACCGTTGCAATGCACGGCCCTGAGGAGCGTTGGCCATCAGCCGTTGGATCTGGACTTGAAGAGGCTTGGGAGAGGAAGCTCGGGAGGGGTCCGCGGCGCAAAGTCAGCTTCTTGTCTGAGCATTGTCCGTCGACATTGGGCTGAGGCGTGTCGAGGCCTCGCCAGGCCTGGGGGAGTCCAGCCGGGGCGAGGAGAGCAAGTAGAATTGCTGGTCGGTCATGAAAATGACGTAGGGGGAAACTTCGCAGGCGAGTCGGTAAACAAAGGTGGTTGTCGGGGTCCTGGTCGGCGTGGTGGTGGTGGCCGTCGTCCCGTTGTCTTACACCCACGCCTTCGCTTGACTGACGGAAATGGACGTGAGTTGTCAGCCAAGACATCTGGAATGGCTCATGCGAGTCAATCAAGTCAATGCCGTGAACTTGCAGTGCGAGCCTAACATGCGTCTGCCTGTGCTCCTGTCAGCCTGATTGATGAAGTCGGGTGGCACGGCCGGGCGAAATCGAGCACATCGTCGTGATCAGGCTGGCGGTCGAACGGGAGCTTCAAGGCGTGCTGTTGTCGTGAGCAGACATTGGACGACTCGCCAGGACGGGCGACCGGACGATCATCGGACGTATGCGCTGGGGCCTGGAGGATCGGATTGTAAGACAGACGAGAAGAGAGGGGAGATGACCGAGCAACTGTGCATTTGCAAAGTGCGAATGGCACGATGCCCCTCATCGGCAGATCATCCGCAGGCAGGCAGGCACTCAGGGCAGGTGCAGGGAGGCGAAAGGCAGGTGCATCCCTGGTCGCTCCTTCCCAACAACAACCCATGTTCGGGCCTTACATCATCACCACCCACACACTCAATTTCGACTTCCTCCGTGATGCATCCACCACCATGTCTGCTTCTTCCATCTGCATCATCAATAGCGCATGCAGCCTGCACAGCGCCTCGCACAAGCACCCACCTGAGAACCACCGACTGGTCGAGCCTTCAGCCTCCCCCTGTCTCGTAAGCCCATCTCGGCCGCGACCTTGCCGCGAAAGCTGCCCCGTGCAGTCGTGCTGACACGATCGCCAACGAAAGATGCCACGACGAGCTTGCCACAAAAGCAATATCGATGAGGTGCATTGATCTGCCATGTCAGTCAGCCCTCACGTAGCTCCGAAATACAACCCAACGCCCCATCGCCCATCGCCCGCCCTGGCCCCCTCAATCCGCCCCTCGGCCCGGCCAAGGGTGAAGCAGTCGACCGTGTCGCCATGCTGCTAGCGGGGCAATAGTTTCCATCTGCTGAGAAAAAAGTCACCCGATTCCCGGGGGGCGACAAGCGACAGCAAGACACATGTCCCCCCTGCAGTTGATCTCCAGCCCCGAACGGCAGTCGTGGCGCTCCCTGCCAGGCCAGAAAGAGGCCCATCTACCGACCTGGGCCCTGTTCAAGTCTGTCTTCTTCCCCCGCGGCTGGGCGCGCCTTTCCCGTCTTGGCCTCCTTGGCTGGCTGACGATCTCTCGCCCTGCGCTACGGGGAGGTCCCGCCCCTCCTGGACCCTGGGCACTGGTCCTTTGAGGACGCCAGATGCTCTCCTCGGTACCGGCCATCGTCTGATAGGTGCCCTGGGAAAGAGACTAATCCGAGCTGAGCAGCAGGGTGTGGATGGTGGACAGTGGACACACGGGCGGTCAACAGAACAGATTTTTTTCATCCGAGGTGTCGCTCCGGGAGACGCGGCAGCCCAGGCGATTCGACCAGCTCAGATACGATGCACGGGTGCGCGCAGGGCCAGGCCGGGGGCCAAGGGGCGGTCGAGCCCAAGCCAAGCTTTTGACGGCTGCCATGCTCGGTCTTTGCTCGCGACAGCGACAGCACGTCAGCTCTGCATCTGCATCGTCTGTATCGCCAAGCTGTCTGCCGGCCCGTTGACGGAGGCAGTCATGGTCTGATTCTGACTCTGACTCTGACATGCAGGTCCCGAGAAAATCCCTCCGTCCAGGACATCCGAAAAGCGAAAAGACATCCCGAGAAACCCCTCGTCCGCGAGTCCTCCACAAGACAATCCCGGCCCTCAACCCGACCCCGTCTCCGTCCCGTCCAAGACATTCAATCTCATGGCCCGCGACCGCTGCCACGACCCCCAAAGACCCTTCGAGACTGTCTCTCGGCCTGCTTTGTTCTGCCCCAAAGAACAAAGGACGGCACCCGCCGGGCTGTCCTCGCCTGGCGAGATCAACGCCTAGCACGGCTCCCGACCCTGGCCCCAGCGAGGCTAGCTGCGCGGCTATACGAGTTCCGGAAGCAAGCCGGGGTGTCTCGAGATGCAGCCCGCCAGCCCGCCTGCTGCCGCCCTTGACTTGACCGACCCGCGAGCCCGGTCCAGCGCACAATGTTCCGAGCCCTGGCCTGGCGCTACCCGCACCACCACCACCACCACCACCACCATCCATCCATCAGCACACGCACAGCTACGGCACCCACCACGCAGCTGAGGATCCCCCTTGCCCTTTCGTTGGCTGGCGCTAGCCCAGCTGGGACCCCCTGGCCGTCCCCCTCCCTCTCGATACGACGGCTCGCCGCCCACCGTCCGGCCCAGGCTCACGGATCTCGTCGGCTGCGGGAGGTGCGCGGTGCCTGGGCTGGTCTGACCGACTATCCCATCCCATCCCCCTGGAGCTTTGTTCGTCCCATATCCCGGACGGGCACTTTTCGCGTGGGAATCCCCAGATTTCTGGAAATCCCCTCGACAATACATAAGGGGCCGGCCTGCACCCTGTTGTTAAGCATATTTCCTCTTCACCCTCATCACTCACTTTCTCTCCCACATCATCACCTTCCTCTTACTCCTCATCCATCTTAATACCTAATCATCCCCCCTTCCCTCCGCCACGATGCGTTCCAACCTCGTCGCCTCCCTGGCCCTGCTGGGAACGGTTGCGGCCATCCCCCAGACCATCCAGAACAAGGTTCTCATCCTCGCCCGCGATGCCGAGGGTGTCGACTCGGCCTCTGCCGGCCTCACCGGCTACGGCATCCCCTTTGAGAGCGTGCTGGTGCCCAAGGAGGGCAAGGCGCTCCCCGCTCTGAACACGTCCGCGACCGCCGGCAGCTACTCCGGCATCATCATCATGGACGCTCTTGCGTACGAGTACGATGGCGGCATCTGGAAGTCGGCCGTGACGGACGCACAGTGGGCGACCATCTGGGCCTATCAGTCCGACTTCAAGGTCCGCATGGTCCGCATCAACGAGTTCCCCGGCCCGGCCTTCGGCGCCACCCTCGCCGGCGCAGATGGCTGCTGCGCCGACGGCGTCGACCAGCCCATCAGCTTCACCAACTCGACCGGATTCCCGACCGCCAACCTGAAGCTCAATGCCGGCATCTCCAGCACCGGACTCTACCACTACCCGTCCACCATCACCGACCCTGCCACGACCTGGCAGGTGGCCAAGTTCGGACCCGGCGGCGCCTACAAGACCGACACGACTGCTGCTGTCATCAACAAGTTCGGCAACCGCGAGCAGTTCGTCTGGTTCACCTCGTGGGCCCCTGTCTGGTCGGCTGCGTCCAACTACCTGCAGCACGCTCACATTCACTGGATGACCCGCGGCGTGTTCCTCGGCAAGCGCAAGACCCACCTCAGCGCCCAGGTCGACGATGTTCAGCTGCCCACTGACATGTACTACCCTGTCGGCAACACCTTCAAGACCCGCGTCGCTGACATGACCGGTCACGTCACCTGGATGGCCGATCTCAACAAGCGCCTGCCCTCTGGATCCAACTTCAAGCTCGAGCTCGCGCACAACGGCAACGGCGACATCGAGGCTGCCAACGTCGCCGATAACACCATCTGCAAGCCCATGTATGCTGTCGAGACCCTCGATCAGGTTGACACGGAGCTTGAGTTCAAGAAGCCCCTCGGCACCGGTATCGACCGCTGGCCCGCTGAGTTCACCGTCTACCCCTGGACCCTGCAGTGTGCCCAGCGCGATGCCTTTGCCAAGTGGTTCAGCACGGCTGCCAACCGCAACGCCTACATGCACCTGTCCCACACCTTCACCCACTACGAGCTCAACAACGCCACCTACAAGGACGCGAAGCGCGAGATCGAGTTCAACCGCAAGTGGATGGAACAGATTGGTATCGCCAATGCCACGCAGTACTCGGGCGCCTCGCTGGTGCCCCCTGCCATCACCGGTCTGCACAACGGTGACGTGATCCGCGCCTGGATGGAAGCCGGCCTGACCAACGTCGTCGGCGACAACACCCGCCCCAAGCTCAAGAGCACCGTCAGCAAGTTCCACCCCCTGATCACGACGGTTGCGAACAACGGTTACGCCGGCCTCACTGTTATCCCGCGCTTCGCCACCACCATCTACTACAACTGCGACACTCCCGAGTGCACGACCAAGGAGTGGATTGACACGTCCGGCGGCAAGGGTACCTTCACCGACCTGCTCAACCTGGCCCGCGCCGACAACACCCGCTACCTTTTCGCTCTGCAGGCCGACCCCTACATGTTCCACCAGGCCAACATGCGCCAGTCGGACATGCCCACCATCACCGTCGGCTCCAAGTCTGGCAAGATGTCGCTCATCATGGCCTGGACCGAGACCATCGCGCAGGAGATGACCCGCCTCACCAACTGGCCCATCATCTCCCTGCGTCAGGAGGACATCTCCCAGTACTTCCTCAACCGCCGCACCCTCGATGGCTGCAAGCCCAGCCTCTCCTACGGCTACTCTGCCGACGGCAACACCATCACTTCCGTGACCGTCGGAGCTACCGGCAACAAGTGCGCCGCTCCCGTGCCCGTCACCATCCCCTCGGGCACCGTCACCGGCGCCACCGTCCGCAACGACAAGGTCGGCACCGAGCCTCCCATCCAGTGGGTGACTCTCAACGGCTCGCCCGTTACCCTGAAGCTGTCGGCCCCCGTCAAGGTTTAATCGGGAGCGGATTGAGCGATCAGAGGAGTGCTATCACGAGCAATTCACGAGCGAGGAGCAATGAGCAGGGCCATAGACGGATTAGAGGTGTTTGGCTTTGGCATGGGTCACGGCATGGTCGCGAGCATTTTGTCGCGGGCATGGGATTTCTTCTGCTAATATTTAATGTCTTGTCACCACACCGGGGGCGTTTCTGGGTCTAGGGAAAAGGCGTTTGGGTTCAACAGTCTACAGTTTGGAGACATTCGCTAGGATAGTCGCAATATTCTTCTCACTACTGTTCTCCTCCGACGTGATTTTGCCATCTTTGACCGGGCTTGCCACTGGTCTCGACCTTGACTTTTGTTTTCTCCTGACTAGAGCGCCTCACCTGACGCCGCCGGGCCATCGACGGCGTGGCGCGGGCGAGGCCAGGCCCCGATCGGGGAAGGGATATCGGATGAAAGCCGCCCCGCGTTGGGCCGGGTTGTTTGACTATGGTTAGCGTGGGGTCTATCGACGGAGAGGAGGGAGCCGAAGGCAAGGGGCGAGGGGATTTGCGTTGTTCTTCCTTTTTGGTAAGTGTTTAGTCGGAAATTGTGAGGCTGATGGTGACGGGGTGATGTGTGGCGATACTGGGCTGATGAGCTGATGGTGGTGGTGATGATCTGGGGGCTCGAGTGTCTTGGGGAAGCCGAGGGATCGACGGTGTCTTTGTTTAGGTGCGGTTCACGTGGTGTTGCTTCTTCGATGTAGGTGGTCTTGGTGGTTATCCCTTGGACGCGTGTTGATCTTGGTTATCTGGGACAGTGTATCTGGCTTGATGGACTGGACTCAGCTTGGTCTCGGATGGTGCTTAACCATGAAGATCTTCTTTGCTATGAGTACTGTTGTCACTTGTTTACCCCCGGGCCTCTGTCTAGACCGAGACATGTCATCCAGCTGAATACCCCTGACCAAATCCCATGAGCAAGCCGCCCGAGCTCTCTCACCTGACCAGCTCCCCAAGCCTCACAATCTCCCTCCTCGCCGCCTCCGTCTGCTCTCCCACCCTCATTCTCAGCACCGGATCCCTATCCCCCTCCGTCTCCTCTCCCCTGGCTAGACTAATGGTCTCCTCAACGCCCTCCGCCAACTCCTCTCCCACGGTCGTCATTTCATCTTTCAGCACAAAGGCCAGCCCTCCCACCTTCGCGCATACATTGATCATCAAGTTCGCAAACAGCCCTTGATCATCGACAGCCCCCTTCATCTTATCCTTGCGCAGCTGGTCGCTTCCCCTCCCTGTCCCCGGATCAGTCGTAGCCGGAGGGAGAAACTATTGAAGACTCACCATGGAATTGGTTGCAGGTGTTATAGGCCGGTCTCAAGGACTTGGCCATGAGGGACGAAGCGATGCCAGTGAATGCCATGGAGTGAAGATCTCTGTATAATTATCAGCAAGGCAACGATGAGTAACAGATGGGGAATCTTACTTGAGGCCCTTCTCAAACTTAATCCATGCCCGCTCCATCTCCTGGACGGCATTGTCCCGGCGCTTCGAGAGGGATGTGTCAAGGGCACCGAGCCTCGCCGTTCCCGAGAGGAGCGTTGCTGTGCCGTCAGCGAAGAATGCGATGCTCTGTGACATGAACTTACTCAGTCGCGTCCCGTCCAAAGTTGCCGCGGCGGTGAGCCTGCTCACGACAAGGTCGAGTACAGCCCTCCTCGCACCGGCAATCCACCCATTCCACGCGTGCTTTACGCCATCTGCCACGGCCTTGACGGCCTCCTCGTTCCAGTTCTTAGAGTCGTGCACGCCATGCTTGCGGCAGGAGGCGGCGAAGGAGGCTATTATGATAAAGTCAACTCGGTCCAGCTCGGCCCGTTTGTTCAGGAAGTCTCACACGCGGCTGTCTCTCGCCACTTCAGGCTCACCGCGGCAGCGGCCTTGGTCCATGCTTCGATGCGGCGAGCTGCAGGTCAGTCAGGCGCTCCAGCAATACTTCCAATACCTATCCTCAACATACCGGCATAGACCTCCTGCTCAAAGGAAGTCGTGATGATCGTGTACATTCGCGTGAGTGGCGAGCCTTCACCTCGCAGAGCCTGACTTCAGCATCAGCACGGCTCGCACCACGCCGGACTGAAGAGATCCCATCTCACCTCCCGGACCCTCCTCTTGACCTCGCCCAGCTCCGTCCTCGCCTCCGCACCGACGTTGTCCTCGCCAGTCCGCGCCCACTGTCCGACGTCGGCGATCAGCCGCGGCACCGCGCTGTTGATATACGTCGCCAGAGAGCGCAGTTGCGCGTCGGCCGTCAGCCCGAGGCAGTGTCTGCGTAGGTCGATGATGCCGCTCAGAGCGAGCCAGTCAGGGTCGCCCGGCTGCTGCGGCCGTTGTCTGTACTCCCTGTAGTAGCTGCTGCTCACGCAAAAGACTCGGAAGACGTTGCCGGGGGCGGTGCGGTGGCCAAAGGTCGTCTGCAGGGACCTCGTGACCTCGTCGTTTCGTGTGAGAATCATGTACTCCCTCGCCCTGTGACTGTGTCAGCCTTGACATAGCTTGTCTTCGGACTGTCATCGGCCGGAATGGCTCTACTCACGCTCCCGCCGCCGCTTTGTGTTGGGCCCTGTGGTCTTGTCAGTATTTCCGGCCCTCGTCCAAACCGGTGCCACTCACTCCAGGTCCCAGTGCCGAGCCAACGCGGCCTGGATAGTCTCCATGTCGCCTTGAGCGCACTCTCTAACCTCACGATCCGCTTGTCTCGCCTGCTGCTCCAAGTTCTCGGCCGTCTGGTGCAGCCCTCGGAGCCGTATCCGCTCCTGGCCTTTCCTGTCGTTCACGGCCTCCTTTTCATTTTCATCCTGCAAGACGAGTCAGCCAGCATCACAAGAGAGCACAGTTGTGTGGACGTACGTCAGACATCGTGCAGACGATGCCGACATTGGCCAAGCCAACCCGCGCAGCGAGGTCAAAAACGCTCACGATGCCATCGTCAGTCTTGGCGCGGCCGATGCGGCCAATGGCGAAGATATCATCGCACTTCTTGAGCTGGCGTTCCGTCACCGCGATACGTGCCACGTTCGCATCGTGGAGGCCTGTGAACTTGAGCGGATGAAAGTAAAGGTCTGGAGGGAACATGGACTCACCAGGTAAGTCGACAAGCACCAGGCCGTTTCGCAGAATGTGCGATCTCAGGAAGACCCTGCGTCCACAAGTCAGCCAGGCACTCACAGACATTCACCATGCATATGCTCACTTTACTTGGCGGATGTAAGGCCACGTCGCCCCCTCGTCTCCCTCTTCGGAACACCGCGACGTGACCCTCTCCAACGCCTCCGAGCACTCCCTCGCCGTCTCCAAGGGAGCCATGCGTTCGCCCATGGCAGCGGGATACATCTCGGTAGCCCACCGGGTCATGTCAGCCAGGACATCCCTCGACTCCCTCCTGCAGAGGAACTCGCGATCCACTCGCCGGCCGAACATGGTCCCAAACGTCGCCTGGGCGAGTGCCGCAGCGGAGACCATTCCTTCGCGAGCCCCGGCCTCGGCCTCGATCTCACCTCCCTCCCGGTCGTTGTTGGCGTAACGAGCGCGGTAGGCAAAGAGGTGGTCCGCCAACTGCTCCGCGACCTCCTCCCGTGTGAAGAGCTCGACCTCAATGACAAAGTCGTCACGGTCATGATAGATGTATTCCGTGGCAACACAGGTACACGCGCCGCCGGCGTTGCTCTGAGAAGTCAGCTAGTGACCTGTATCAGGGCTTATACACTCACCGTCCTCGCGAGGCCGTCATAGTCCAGGAGACTATTGATCAAGCTACTCTTCCCTGGCACGTGTTAGACTCCATCAACACAGTTCTATACCGTAAGCCACTCACCGGTGCCAGAGTCCCCTACGAAACCCACGGCCCTCTTCGACGAGACCGCAAACCTCTGCAGTTTCCAAGCCTGGTGTCTGAGCCGGTGCACCGCCGTCGCCGGATCCAAGTGAAGCCTGCCACCGCTCAGCACCTCAGCCAGACGACGAGGCACGGCGCGGGCCTCTTCCAGCGCCACCTGAACCTCAGGAGCGTGGAAACGGTGGGGAGGAAGCTCCTCATCCTCGACGCGATGGACGGCGGCCGGCACGACACAGCGTGGGGGTCCGACGGGCCTGGCCGGGGTTGGAGATGCCGGGCTCTGCGATCTCAGGGCGATGCCGGCAAAGGCCTGGGCCACGCCTCCCATGCCGGGGGGCGTGTTGCTGCCGAGCCTGGCGCCGCCGATGCTCGAGCCGATCGACAGTCTGCTGTGTGCGCGGGCTCCCGCAGAGACGGGCGTCACGGCTGGTGATATGGTGTACAATGTCGTGGGTCTCATGTGCCAGGGCGTTTCGACCGAGGGCAGAACATTATCAGCCGCAGGGGGTCGAGCAGGCGTTTGTCCAGGCGTCTGGGACCGGGACACCTCAACCGACGGCATGACGGCGGCAGCCGGAGAGAGTCGAGCAGGCTTTTGATCAGGCGTCTGTAACCGGGGCGCTTCAATGGACGGCAGGACGACGGCAGCCGGAGAGAGTCGAGCAGGAGTTTGTGCAGGCGTCTGGGCTGGTATTGTCCCTGGCGTAGCCGTCCCCCGCGAACTCCTCGACCTGCTCCTCTCTCTCACCCACCCAGGCGTCGCCGACAGCGCCTCCGACTTCTCCCTCACACGCGTGGGTGTCGTCGACAGCGCCTCCGATATGGACCTGTCCGTCTCGGGCGACCATGCCGGCGTCCATTCCCGCGGCGGAGCCGAGGAAGTAGCTCCAGGAGGAGCCGACGAAGAAGCTCTGGGAGGCGTCAAGGAAAAGATTCCAGGAGGGGCCGATGAAAAAGATGCAATCGCCGGTCTCTGTTCCGACGAAGAATGTGTTCCGCCAGCCTCTGAGAGGCTTCTCTCCTGGAATCGGGCGCCGTCAAACACATGCGTCTGCGCCCCCTCGCCAAACACGAATGCAGCCGGCCGCGACCCCGCAGGGAGACTCGACCTCGACGTCCTGTTGGCAGCAGTCTCCTGGGGAGTCGAGCGTTGAGACCGAGGCCGTATCATTGTTGTGTGGTGGCACAATAGATGGGACAAAAGGGGATGATGGACAATGTATCAATACCCTCACAATGAGATTTGCACAATTCCAATAGCCCACCAGCTAACCAGCTAACCGCCGAGTCTTATAATCCCTCACCTCCTCTTCTCTCTCCATCCCTTCTACCCCTCCCCGAGTCCTACTTCACTCCCCTGGTATCTTCAGAACCAACCGCATCTTCGCCGACCAATGATGTGCCACCGTTGGGCCGTTGGGCCGTTGTCGTCAACAGCCACAACGGGATGCCAATCCTGCAGCCCGGCCCGCTCGTCAAGGCCGGGTCAGGGGTCTAACGGTAGGGATGTATATGTTGTGCTGATGGAATCTTTTAGGTGCCATGCCCGGCCGAAACACGACGCAGCCGCCGGCCGGACCAGCATCTCACCCGTCACAGATGAGACGAACAGCACACGACTTGAGTCTTGATGATCATTTATTGCACCGTATTGCGCCTCGGCGGATATCCACAGTCCCAAACACGGAACCTGATCGGACCCTGCGCCCCAGTCTCGCGTCATCATCATAACGCCTCCAGATCCTGCCCGACGTCCCCCAAATGAGCCCGGCCCGGCCCTGTGCCAGGCGGGAAAACCCCCAGATGACTCCTACATGACGGCGCGCGGCCAGTCTGCCAAACAAAAGGAAATGCCCGTCAACGAGTGTTGTGTTGCGGTGGGTATGTATGGGCATGGCCCGAATATGTACAGTGAACGAAAAGCGGACAAGCCGCGAACGACAGCGGAAAAAATCAGATCCAGCTTGAGGCGTCGGGCCTGTTGTCTGGCCGGACGTCCTGTCGCCACGTCGGGGGCTCGGCCAGGAACTCGGCGAGCAGATCCTGGATGGCGGCGGCGTATGTCTCGGGGCGGTGCTTGAAGAGACCCTGGGCCTTGAGGGCCTGCTCCTCGGCGTCGATGACCGAGTGCTTGATGCCGTAGTCCTCAGCGATCTCGGAGACCTGGGCCAGCTCGCGGCCAAAGGGGTGGTCCGAGGCGGATGAGGGCGGCGCCGGGTAGTGCTGGTAGGCGGCGGCCGGGACAGTGGGAACGGGCGGCTTGGGGCTCGGCGGCATGGAGTCGTGGGCTTGGCTCGAGGCTGAAGTGGACGTTGACGAGGCGCGCGAGAAAGTCATACTGTTCTTGGACGAAACGGTGCGGTCCGAGTGCTTGGACAGAACCGACATGGACCGCTGGCGGGCGATGGCGTCGTACGAGGCCTGCTTGGTATGCGAAGGCGAGCGCTTGGGGATCGCGGGCGCAGCGTGCTGCTCAGGGACAGGTGCGAAGTCCCGGCTGTGCGAGGGCGCGACGAAGTAGCAAGACAGGTGGTTAGGCGCGGGGGAGGGCGAGGCGCCTTGAGCCTGGCCGGCGGGTTTCCGAATGTCGTCGCTGGGGCCGATGTCCGGGCTCGTGGGCGGCGACGAGGCGGCGGTCTGGGGGCTGTCAAGCTCGTCGTCGGACGACTTGACCGAGTGAGCGGCTGAGCCGGCGGCTGAGCCCGAGTTTGAACCGGAACGGGCGATGTCTGGGGCGTTGTAGGAGAGCATGTTTGTCGTGTGAATGAGCTCGACGGGTGCCGAAATGAGGTTGCGCACCGAGGGGCCGGCCTTTGTGGTCTTGCTGCGCTGGACCGAGTCCTTGGACTTGTTGTTGGCGGCGGCCGTGTCGATGCTCTGCTTCACCCTGCGGGTGGTGAAGGCCCTAGAGAGTGCCGACATTGTGGGAGCTGAGGAGTTGTGAGAGGGGAAAACTGTCTGTCGAGTCCAGCTGAGACGACCTTGTGCCTTGAGGGTGATGCCGGCGCGGGGTGCTGCTGGCGGTGGAAGGTCTGGGTCCGAGGGTGGTGTAGCTGCGGACGCGATTGGGCGAGGTGTGGGTACGGTCTGCGGGAGGCGCGCGGGTGACCTTAAAGCTGAGGCGGCGTTGAGCAACGTTCGGCGAGGCTCGCGCCGGGCGGAAGGTTATAGGCGCGGAATAAAGGTCGTGGTGGTGAGAAGTAAAGGTGCTGGTCTGGGCCGAGCACAAAGGAGTCCGGTCCTGGGGATCGCGCCGTCGTCGAGACTGGGCGGGCGGGTGGTGGGCGCTTTGTTTGCGTTTCTTTGTCCGTACGGAGGATGCCGGTCGAGGGTTGCGGAGGTAGAAGCTCGAGACCGCAGGGAAAGGTGAATAGAATAAAGAGCTCGTCGGGGGGACGAGATCGTCGAGACCGGTTGGGCTCGAGACGAAAGTCAGAGGAGGCGCAGAATTATTGCGCGTGTAGGGAACGTTGGACCGTGTGTCTTGGGTCCCGTGTACAAGTGGTGATGTACGCGCCGAGGAGTCAGTCGGGTGAGTAAGAGTCCAGCTGCTTGATGGTGATCACAGATCACAGAGTCAGAGGCGGAGTGGGTTGAAGGAGAGGCGGGCTTCCGACTTTTTCGAAGGAGTGAGTCCGGGAAGGTTGAGGGAGGGAAAGAACTTGAAAAAGATTTCGAGTTCCCAGCGCCCAAAAGGTTCGAGGCTCGAAAAAACGGGTGGAAACAAAGGCGGCAGGTGGGAGGGGGGCGCGGCTTGGGAAGGGAAACGGGGAATAGTTGGGGGGGCAGTTGCCTTGTTCTGGGCCGATCCTGCCCCGGAGAGGGCAAGCAGGAAAGACCCCCCCTGCTCGAGTTTGTCGCTCATTGATTGCGCTAGCCCCCAGTAGGCCGAACCCCTCCCCGGGCGGCGCATGGGCCGGCGCGTGCGCTGATTGGATCAGACGAGGTGCTCCCCTGATGAATCTGGCCAATGAGGATGAGGTACTGGGGCGAGCGGGTGAAAAGTTCGCGGAAGGAGCAGATCACGGTGCGTGCTTTCCTCAAGAGACGGAGGGCAAGTTGGGCAAGTGGCCTTCAGTGGGCCAGGAACGATGCGTCCGGGAGTGCGCGGCCCCACCCGCCGCCCTTCCCAATCGGGCGCCGGCGTTTCGCCGCGACTCTCGCTCAGTCACTGCCACTGCCAATGTCACTGGCCGTGTCTTCTGTGTGAGGTGCTCAGGTTGTGCTCCTCCGACAGGCGAGACTGACCTGATGCCGGAGGCGCAAGCGGCGACCAAGCGCAGGGCGAGGCAGAGCAGAGGCAGAGGAAGAGGCCAGTGCAGGTGTCCGTGATGTACAGTATTCTCCGTCGGGACCGACTGGGGCGCGGGTAGGGCGCATCAATGAGCATGGGATCGCCAGTTACAGAGGAGATCACGGTGACAGGGGGAAGAGCAACTCAAGAAGCAAGCAGCATGATGCTGGTGGGAAGAAGCAGAAGTGGGAGATAGCCCTGCCAGCGACTGTCATCGACCACCCAACCAGCGGCATGTCGGCACCCAACATTGGAACAGCACTGCCCTGCAGCAACAGCACATACAGAAGTAGAGATGCCGCACAAACCGATCTGGACCCTCGCGCTGGATCAGCCTGCGTCATCAATTCACCAACTCACGTCCCACGCCTCGCCTATTGCGTCGTGCCACACAACACGACATGCAAACAGCGCACGCACGGCGCATGCACGGCACAAGCCCAAAGCTGAGGAAGCTCCCGCCAGGTCATCCGAGGTCGTCGACATCAGACCGGTGGCCGACCACTAGAGGCCACCTTTGACTGGTAAACCTTAGCGGGTGGTTGGCCTCAGCGCCGCCCATGCTCCCATCCGAACGGCGCGCCGCAGAACCCGCTCCCGTCAATCAATCCGGTGCGGGAGGGACGGCAGAACGCGATGCTTAGCATGAGTTGTATTGTGGTCCGGAACAGGACTCACTCAAGAAGAAACAGGCCCCTTTTGGAGTCGGAGTCTGGGGATAGATTCAGCGGCGGGGATCAGGGAAGATTCAGCGGCAGAGCAGCGGCAGAAAGGCGATCAGGGGAGAGGCACGCAACACGGCAGCAATTGCCAACAGAGCAGAACAGAGAGCCCGAGGCGCTTCCCTCCCTCGCTGCCGCCGCTCATTGGCCGTGTTCCTGGCGTTTCAGCGTTTCACGCCGGCCCATCCAGTGGCGCCTGTGCCTGCGCTAGCGGCCTGCCGTCAGTTGGCTGGCCCTGAACGGCCCAGAAGTTGACCCCCCCTTTGGTGCCTCCTGCCGCCGCCCCTTTCTTCTGGCTCCTTCCTTCTTCACGTGGATCGCACGTCGGGGGCGAAGGCGAGGGGGAGGGGGGAAAGAATCGGGGGCCCAACTGAAGACGGAAGGACCTGCGATGGGGACATGGGGACATGGGGCCACTGTGGACATGTGATGGGCGAAGTACCGAACGATCCAGCCTCTTCGACCCTGTCCTCCTCCGTGCGTGCATCGGGGGTTTTTGCCTCTGGACAAGGACCCATCGAGATCACATCACATCTGACTCGACGACCCCTGGCCCTAGGGCAGTCGCGACGCTGCCGTCCCTGAGACGGCGCGCCGGTGGCACAAACTCCAACACCCACGGACGCGAACCGCACCTCGGCGCTCGACGGCGCGACACTGCACGACGGACCAGAGACAGACATCTCAAGACAGACGCACAGAAAGACACCAGACGAAGCCCCCGCGCTGTCAATGCCAACGCCCCAGACCTCCTGCCAGACCGATACCGAGACAGCAGCTCGACGGTGGCCCGTGTCTAGTTTCGCATAGGGGGGCCATAGGGGGGCCGGTCCCAAGCTCTCTGATCCTGCCTCGACTTTCTCAGGACCTCCCTGCACGTCATCGTCCGTCCCGTCTGTTTCCTCACCGTTGCGTTCGCCGTTCAAACCTCATCGCACGAACCGTCGCGCCGTTCGCACAAATCAGTCCGCTGACTCGGTTCGCGCCGCTGACTAAAAAAACAATGGCTTGTCCTAAGGAATGCACCGAGCGGCGCTTGCTCCGGCTGCTCGGGTCTCAGTCATTGAGTGGCGCACTAGAAAAGCTAGACGGCTCTTGCGGCTTCGCTTGGAAAATCGCCGGATGGGTGCAAGTTGAGGAGAAGTGAGATGTGCTGATGAAGAGTTTTGTTCCTTGGCGATCACTGCGTGGCCTGACTGACTATCATATCTTGCTCTAGACCGTCAAGTTCGCCGAATCCTGACCTACATCCGACCTGACCCCTCCATCACGCCCGTGGCTGCGTGGGTATCTGGCGTTTGTTGGGGTTGAGCTGTCTATCCTCGATCTTCTGTCCCTAATCCTCATCCATCGAATCGTCGCTCCCCTTGGCCCCCTCCTCCTCATCGCCCTCGTCGCTGTCCGACTCGCTGTCGTCATCCTCCACACCGACGGTCCGGTCCTCGACGCCCTCGCGCACCGGCACCGCGACCTTTCCGGCGAAAGCGGCGCGCACCGCGGCGTTGGTGCTCGTGTCCCATACGTGCATGGTGCCGCGGCTGCCGGCGACGCCCAGGCGGAAGGCCACCTCCGGGTCGGGCGCGAAGCTCGTCACGAAAACCTTGCCCACGTCCAGGTTGCGCGAGACCACCATGCTCGGCCCCGTGGCCGTCACGTTCCACAGCTTGACCGTCTTGTCGGTCGAGCCCGTGGCCAGGAAGCCCGGCACCACGGGGTTGACGTCGAGCGCCGACACGGCCTCGTCGTGCGCCTGCAGCGTCCACACGGCCTTTGTGGCCGCGGGCGTCGCCGGCGCCGCGCGCACGTCGTGGTAGTGCACGATGCCGTTCTCCGTCGACACGTAAAAGTAGTTTGCGTCGTGGGGGTCCCACCGGACCTGCTCGACGTCGCTCTCGACGCCCCAGCGCGGCGCGTCCGCCCCCGGCGCGCGCATGTCGCCCGCCACCACGGTGCGGTCGTAGCTGCCGCTCAGCAGCACCGTGGGCTCGGTCGCGTGCCACGCGAGAGAGCACACCTTGTCCGTGTGGTACGAGTACGACTTTGCGCACTTTGTCGTGTGCAGGTCCCAGAGCTTGACCGTCTTGTCGGCCGAGGCGGACGCGAGCAGGTTGCGGTGCTGGCGGTTGGCGGCGAGGGCGAGGACGGCGTCGACGTGGAAGTCGTCGTTTGCCTTTTTGGCCTTCTTCTTCTTCTTCTTGGGCGCCTCGCCCGCGGCCGCTTCGCCGCCCTGGCCCAGGATGGCGTTGGGGTACATGCAGTCGACCGTGTCGAGGTCCCAGACCTCGATATCGGGGTCCATGGTGCCGATGGCGACAAAGTTGGCGGGGGCGTCGCGGTCGACACTGGGCTTCTGCACGGGAAGGTCGAGCCACTCGACGCACAGCGGGATGGCGGGGAGCATGATGTCGTGGTGGACGTAGAGGTTGTCGGCCGAGTCCTCGTAGACATAGACCTCGAGGTGGGCGAGCTCATCCTCGATCTTGGCGGCGAGCACGAGGTTGTCAGTGGCCAGGATCTGGAGGTCCTCGCGCTCCTCGTCCTCGTCCTCCTTGTCGTCGAGGGTGATGTAGGGGTCCTCCTTGTTGGACTCGTAGTAGGCGAGGGACTTTTTGTTGCCGAACATGGCCATGCTCTCGCCGCGGCCGACGGCGTCTTCGTCGATTTCCTCGTCCGAGTCGTCGTAGTTTTCGAGGTTGTACTTTTTGAGGTCCTCGTCGTTGATGTCGATTCTGGGAATGGTGTTAGCTGCGAAGCGATAGAGGATGTAAACACAGCTGCACTCACTCCTCCCGTGCAACCTGCTCCTTCTTGCTCTTCTTCCCGGTTGAGCCCTCGGCCTCAGCCTCAGCCTCCTGGGCCTCCTTCAGGTCCTCCTCGGCATCGTCGAGCTTGAGCTGCGCGAGCTCCGCTATCCGCTCAAACTCTGCCTCGTCGAATGTGTACTTTTGCGGGAACGGCGCCGCGAAGCCGCGGGGCACCCATGTGGCGGTCGTGATCATGGACATTGTGGAAGTAAGCTGGCAAAATTGCCGTGTTGCGCTGTACTAGGTGAAGCTCTGCGGTTCTCGCCGCCAAATGTCGGTGGTGGACAAAAAAAATCTCGACGTGGGGCTTATCTTATCAGCTCCAAGTCCCCCGCTGTGGATTCACGTCCGCCCGGCCGCCCTACAGTGCGATGCCGTGAATGCCCTCACTCTACATTCAAGCTCAGATCCTCCCCTTCATCTCCCCCCGGATTCCCCCCCTCGAGGAACTTGAAGAACGTAAGCTTATTCCCATCCAGGTCCGCGACCGTAAACTTCCTCCATCCCCATTCCGTATCGCCAATCGCCTCCGTCACCTCTGCCTTGCCCTCTGCCACGATCGTCTCGTACATTTCCTCCAGCTGCGTTGTGCCCATGGCGATGACGACCCAGCCGGGTTGGGCGTCTTTTTCGAGGGTGAAGTAGATGTTGACTGCTGCTTTTGGGCCGGCGTAGATGGAGCAGAAGTCCGGGGCGGGGCTGCCGGGATTGGTCTTGATTTGGGCGACGGTGAAGTGGAGGATGTCGGCGTAGAAGGCGGTTGTGGCGGCGATGTCTTTTGAGGGGAGGCCGGGGATGACTTTCCAGGCTGATTTCATTGCTTGTGCCATTGTGGTGGGATGTGATGGTGGAACGAGGTAATGGGCGAGGTGTCTAGGAGAAAGGAAGATGGGCGACTTGGGGTTGGAGTTGGGGTTGGTGATATACCACTTGGCTAGGCATCAGCCGCTAAGTTCAAGACAGCCCGTCAATCAACTGAAGGATTTACATCTATGCATGCTCACTTCCTTGCCTGACATCGAATCAAAGCATCTTGCCGTGAGCTTCCACCTCCCTGTCTCTCGGCGAAGATAGCTTCAACTTTTGTACTACAACCAAGCCCCCGGCTTTCCCCCTAGTCATCCCTCCACAGATGTCCCGCCCGATCAATCTGCTCCAACATAGCCCTCGCACCCTCGACCCCCCTCGGCGTCCCTCTTGGAAACCTGTACCGCCCCTCAAGCCCTCCCTCCGGATCAACCATCCTGTCTCGCCCCGAGCCATCATACAGCGGAATCTGCCCCTCATACTCCCTCATCGCACACAGCTCGTCCATCGGCTTCCTGTCCAGATCCTCAAAGAAATCCCCCAAGTTCCTCGCCATAACCCTCACAGCACCCGTGTAGGGCCCTCCGCCACGGTACGGCACCGTCGTCGGGTCCCTCGCGTCAACGACCATGACAAACGGTTCATCGGGCGATATCGGCTTGCCCACTTCAAAAGCCGGCCCGGCAAGAAGGGAGGCGAGAGACGGCGCGTCGACGACGACAAAAGCATCCTGCCGCACTTCTGAAGGCCATGCCTGGGCATTCCGTGGCACGGGGCGGTTGAGAAACATGGCGGTTCCCGCGGCAAAGGCAGCCCGCAGCGTACCGTTTCCGACACCCTGGAGAGCCACATGATCGGATATCTCGGGCAGTCCCAGGTCCTCGTCTTCGACGTAAATGTCCTGGGGGGTGGAGAGGGCATAGGGGCGAAGCTTCTTCAGGGCGGTGGCCCATATCTCCGCGTCCTTTTCGTCTGCGTAGGCCGTACGAACGAGGAAGAACCCCCATGCTTGGGGGAGGACTCGGCAGGCGCCGTAGAAGGCTTCGGGAAGCCCGATGATGGTCTGGACCATGGTGATATGGGTGACGGAGGGGAGATGGCGGAGGGGCTTTGGTCGTGCTGACTTCACGGCGGGACGTCAAGACTAGTCCTCCTAGTCTTGGCTTAGTACTTAGCCAAGCATTGTTGTAGTGTGCATGTACATTACCCCGGCTGACCCACCGCGGGCCGGCTCAACTAGACACTGGAGAAATCTCACATCAACTTCCAGGTTGACGGACACGGCACCTGATTCCGGATCAGTTACCAGCTGTTGCATCAAACGGGCTCACCAGCGCAGGCCAGTCGCTA
Organism: Plectosphaerella cucumerina; assembly: GCA_020746995.1. Lineage (NCBI taxonomy): Eukaryota > Fungi > Ascomycota > Sordariomycetes > Glomerellales > Plectosphaerellaceae > Plectosphaerella > Plectosphaerella cucumerina. The sequence continues at coordinate 4,466,651 of JAGPXD010000004.1, read as the reverse complement.
CGGCAATGTCATATCTTGACCAGCCTTCCTGGCGATTTCTCGCTTCTCGCGAAGCTCACGGATCTCCCTCACCATCTCTATGGTTTTTTCCCCCCATCTAGTCCATTCTTCCTGTGCCCCCGAGCAGGAGTTGAGATGGTCCAGAATGCCCTGCTTTGAGTACATCACGCCTTGACGGCGGCAGGCCTCTTCCACGGGCAACCTGTCGAGCGCCCTCTCACAGGAGCCGCAGACTAGACCGTGCTCGATCTTACCGGTTGTTGGGTCTAGGAGCGGCAGGACGGCCGAGACCATGCACCTCGCTCCTTCAGCATCCTTTCCGAGCGATGCCACAGGCCCCGACGGGCCATGCCACAGGCCGAGCGACTGCATCACGCGCACTGCCTCTGCGGCCGACACCAGCTCCATCCGATGGCCTGACTTGAACCACGATATCCCGTAGCGTTTTTCGTAGGTGCCCCGAACTGTCGTGACTACACGCATGAGGCGGCGCAGCTGTTCAGCTGGGAGTCCGGAGAACTTTACGACGGAGGCCAGGGAGGCGGTGCGCAGGGCTTGCGCGGAAATTATGCAGGGATAGCAGCAGCGCGCGGCGAGCGGTAGGTAGATGAAGACGCCAAAAGCTCCGCAGACCACGCATCCCCCAGTGACAAGTTGGCGGTAGAGCTCAGCGAGCGTAAAGTTGTCGCCCATGTCCGTCCGCAGGATGGCGTGCAAGGCTCTGTGACCATAGCTGGCCACCGCCCGATACTCCGGCACGGCCGTCACCACCTGACGAGCGAGCCTGTTCGTTTGGCGGAAGCGGATGCATGAGTAGAGGTCGAGATGGAGGCATAACACCATCATGATTTCGCGTGGGAGCTGCTCAAAGTCGCCGAGGTTCGAGACGGGCGAGGTTGTGAGCGGCCGAAAGATTGAGTGGGGGATTCTCAGGGGCGGTTTTGAGGACGTGTCGTGCGCAAAGCGCGGGCAGATGACGCTTCTCCTGAAAGAGTTGTCATGGTATGCGATGGTGAGGATGATGGCTTCATTTCTCTCTTCGTCGGGGGTCATGGCGAAGCCGGAAGAAACCTTGATCAAGTTGTGAGTGTGACAGAGGAACAAGCCCAACATTTCCTCGCCTTATGTAAGCGGGGCACTTTTGTGGGACCGTACCTGCAGCAAATCCACATGCATCACGAAAGCTTCATCCGTACCACAACCACGACACCACGACCACTTCCATCACACCACCCTGACCGGCCACCCGCCCGCCATGGCCGACAGAAGCAGATACACGACGCCCGTGTTCAAGCGCCGCCGGATAGACGACTCCGGCAGGTCGACACCGCGGCGAGATGCCCCCGAGGACCATAACGTCCCCCAACCGACAGCCGAGGACGACAAGGCCCTGGACCGCGACTGGTACGCGGGCGACGAGTTTGGCGGACACGTCTTCGGCGACGACGCGCACAACCCCTTTGGCACCGACTTTTCAGCATGGGAACGCGAAAAGGTCGAGGCCGAAAAGGCCCAGAAGATGACGAGCCGGTACGACGTGCGGCAGGTGCAGCGGCAAAAGGAGAATGACGCGTGGGAAACGAATCGCATGCTGGTGTCGGGCGTGGCCCAACGGCGGCGAGACATGGATGCAGACTTTGAAGACGACGAGGCCACCCGCGTCCATCTGCTGGTGCACGACCTGCGCCCGCCCTTCCTGGACGGTCGCACCATCTTCACCAAGCAGATGGACCCCGTGCCAGCGGTGCGCGACTACCAGAGCGACATGGCCGTCTTCAGCCGGAAAGGCAGCAAGGTGGTGCGTGAGGCGCGGCAGGAGCGGGAACGCCGTCGCCAGGCACAAGAAGCCACGAGCATGAAGGGCACGGCTCTCGGCAACCTCATGGGCGTCAAGGAGGAGGACGGAGACAGCGCCATGCCCATCGCCACCGAGGCCGAGGACACGAAGAAGGAGTCGAGCAACAAGTTCAGCGACCATCTGAAAAAGGCCGACGGCGGCAGCAGCGACTTCAGCAGAACAAAGACCCTCCAGGAGCAGCGCCAGTACCTCCCAGCCTTCGCCGTCCGAGAGGACCTGATGCGGGTAATCCGCGAGAACCAGGTCATCGTCGTGGTGGGCGAGACGGGATCCGGCAAGACGACGCAATTAACGCAGTTCCTGTACGAGGAGGGGTACGGCAAGACGGGCATGATCGGGTGTACCCAACCCCGACGCGTGGCGGCCATGAGCGTGGCCAAACGTGTGGCCGAGGAGATGGACGTTAAGCTCGGCAGCACCGTGGGCTACGCCATCCGATTCGAGGACTGCACGAGCAAGGAGACGGTCATCAAGTACATGACGGACGGCGTACTTCTCCGCGAGTCGCTCAATGAGCCAGATCTGGACAAGTACTCGTGCATCATCATGGACGAGGCCCACGAACGCGCCCTCAACACGGATATCCTGATGGGCCTCTTCAAGAAGATCCTGCAGCGGCGGCGCGACATCAAACTTATCGTCACCTCGGCCACGATGAACTCGAAGCGCTTCTCCGACTTTTACGGTGGCGCCCCTGACTTTACCATCCCCGGACGTACTTTCCCCGTGGACGTCATGTTCCACCGCTCCCCTGTGGAGGATTACGTCGACACCACCGTCCAGCAGGTCCTCTCGATCCACGTGTCCATGGGCGCCGGCGACATTCTCGTCTTCATGACCGGCCAGGAGGATATCGAGGTGACGTGCGAGCTGGTGCAGAAGCGGCTAGACGCCCTCAACGACCCCCCGCCACTGAGCATCCTGCCCATCTACAGTCAAATGCCCGCGGATCTGCAGGCGCGCATCTTCGACCGCGCCGCGCCCGGTGTGCGCAAGTGTGTCGTCGCTACGAATATTGCCGAGACGAGTCTGACAGTCGATGGCATCAAGTATGTCGTTGACGCCGGATACTCCAAGATGAAAGTCTACAACCCCAAGATGGGTATGGATACGCTCCAGGTCACGCCCATCTCGCAAGCCAACGCGTCTCAGCGTTCGGGCCGAGCAGGCCGCACTGGACCCGGCAAGGCATTCCGCCTGTTTACGGAAAAGGCCTTCAACGAGGAGCTGTACATGCAGACGATTCCCGAGATCCAGCGCACCAACCTCGCCAATACGGTGCTCATGCTCAAGTCGCTCGGCGTCAAGGACCTGCTCGACTTTGATTTCATGGATCCCCCGCCCCAGGATACAATCACAACGTCCATGTTCGACCTCTGGGCCCTCGGCGCCCTCGACAACCTCGGCGAGCTCACAGACCTCGGCCGCAAGCTCAGCGCCTTCCCCATGGACCCCTCCCTCGCCAAGCTCCTCGTAACAGCCGAGGAGTACGGCTGCAGCGAGGAGATGCTCACCATCGTCTCCATGCTCTCCGTCCCCAACGTCTTCTACCGCCCCCGCGAACGCCAAGACGAAGCCGACGCCCAGCGCGAAAAGTTCTGGGTCCACGAGTCCGACCACCTCACCTACCTCCAGGTCTACCAGGCCTGGAAATCCAACGGCTCCTCCGACGGCTGGTGCGTCCGCCACTTCCTCCACCCCAAGTCCCTCCGTCGCGCAAAGGAGATCCGCGACCAGCTCCTCGACATCGTGCGCATGCAGAAGATGCAACTCATCAGCTGCGGCATGGACTGGGACATCATCCGCAAAGCCATCTGCTCCGGCTACTACCACCAGGCCGCCAAGTACAAGGGTTCCGGCGAATACATCAATCTCCGCACCAACCTCGCCGTCCAGCTCCACCCGACCTCCGCCCTCTACGCGGGCCATCCCCCTGATTACGTCGTCTACCACGAACTCATTCTGACATCAAAAGTCTACGTCTCGACCGTCACGGCCGTGGACCCCTACTGGCTCGCCGACCTCGGTGGGGTATTCTACTCGATCAAGGAAAAGGGCTACTCGACGCAGCAGAAGCGTGTGACGGAAACGGAGTTTAACAGAAAGATGGAGATTGAGGCGAAAATGGCCGACGACAAGGCGCGCGATGAGAAGAGGATAGCCGAGGAGGCGGACAAGGCCGCTCGGCCAAAGGGGCTGGCGGCAGCGGCGGCGGAGAAGAAGATCATCACGCATGGCGCGGTGCGGAAACCTGTTGTCAAGAAGAGGGGAAGGGGGTTCCTGTAGATAGATGGGGCGTGGGTTTGGATATCAAAGTCTACCTCCTCACTTCGAACCCCTCCTCGCCTTCCGTTACGTCTCTCTCCTCTCTGTCGAGCTTGACTACCTTTGCTGACCTGGGTCCTTGGTCGACGTCTTTGAAGAAGCGGGCTAGCGCGTCCTCGGGGCCTTGGGCCTCGCCCTCGACCTATGCTATTAGCGAGGCACGTGACAGAGGGAAGGAAACGAACCTTGTTATTCGGGGTGTTCCTACACCAGCCCGTGACGCCGTATTCCGTGGCTCTCTTTTGAGTAAAGTAGCGGAAGCCGACGCCTGGGATGTTAGTAGGAGTTGCACTAGATAGAAGGGTACGTACCCTGGACTACGCCGCCGTGGGCAAGAAAGTAAATCTAGAACCATGAGATTGGGAACTTCATCAAGGATAAGAGAGACTCACTCGCTTGACCATAGTGCTTTCGTGGTGTTGCTGAGAGCTGAAGTCACGGATGACGTTGAGCTTCCCGCCTTGGAGGGGCAAAAGGGGCTTATCGATACACTCTGCCTGCCTGCTTAGTCACCATCGCGTTGTCACTTCCTCGTCGCGAACCTCTTTTCTCTTTCCCCCAGCACCAACCACCATCACCTTCGACGGAACGGCCAACCCTTCACATCATGACGCCGCCACCAGAAACAGAACCCTCGCCCGACGCGGCCCCGGCCCCCGTGGTCTTCCGCTCCTCCAAAAAACGAAAAGCCAACCTCCGCCAACGCGCCCCTGACGACCTCCCCTCCGACGACACCACCCTCCCCTCCGCACCACCGGCCCAAACCGTCGACGAACTCATCGCCTCCGCCTCCGAGCCCTCCATCTCCTCCGCCCTCCGCCTCCGCGCCCAGCACCGCCGCCCCCGCCACAAAGGCGTAGGCTTCACCTCCTCCGAACAATCCCCAGCCCCCAGCAGCACAGCAGAACGCTCCCTCATCCCCGCCACACAACAACAACCTTCAGAAGACCCCCTCGGCGGCATGACAACCCGTTTCGCCCCTCAAACCGGTCTAACAAGCCAACTCGTCAACAAACACATGTGATTCCTCCCCTTCCCTCCATCTCTTTCTAGTTACCGAACACAGCTGATCCATAAAGGATGGAATACATAGAATCAAAACTCTCCACCTCCTCCCGCCCCTCTTCCGAACCTGAATCCCAGTCCCAATCCCAATCCACAACAAAACGACCCCCCGTCGCCTCACCCCCCGGCGGTCCCGTTCTCGGCTCCGCCGTCCTCCAGGGCAAACTTATGGAAATCGATCTCGGCGAGGAAGCACGCGCGCGAAACATCGTCTTGACAGAACGTGCGCGGCGCCTCGTCGATCCCTCCGCTCCCGTTTCGACTCCAGAGACCGCAGTTCAAGACCCCTCCCGCCCGGCGAAGAAACCCCGCCTCGATAAGGATGGGAAACCGTGGCGGCCGCGTAACCGTCGCGGAAGCCAGGACATTGCACGCGACCGCCTGGTCGAGGAGATTCTACATGAGAGTAGACGCAAGTACCCGTTCCTCCTCTTCCATGACCCTCTGCTAACCTCTCAGTCGACGTCTATGAACCCCTCCCCGACGAAGAGCCCGCCCCTGCAGACGAGGATACAACCGCCGACGACCGCCTCGCCGAAGAGTTCCAGCGCGAGTTCCTCGACGCCATGGCCCTACGCCGGCAACAGCACGCCGCCGCCGTCGCCCAGCGGAAACGAAACGCCATCCTCGCCGGCGGCACAGGCACCCGCGCCGGGCCCGAGGAAGATGTGTTGCGCGGGCCCAAACTCGGCGGCAGCCGTAGTCAGCGATCCGCCATGCGCGACATCCTGTTGGCCAAGGAGAAGGAGAAGATCAAGTCACAGCGGCGATAACACGAGAAGGCAGACCGGCGTTGCATACGAAAATGATACCCCTTTTGACATACTCATGTGCTCTGAAGTTCATGTGTCATTCTGATGTGTAGTCCGGTGCCCAAAGACACCAGCATCGATCTAAAGCAGACCCAAAAGACGTGCAAACCAACCCGTATCCGTTACCCAAAAGGAGATCCTGTCATCCAATGACGGTCCAAATCAAAGATCCAACCCATACCCAAAAAGCAAACCCAAAACCGTTATCCTGTCGTCGTGACTGTCCCGTCATGACAGCTTGCTGCCTGACCTCATGACCGTTCAGAGCCCAGCGACCGTGCGCCTGCCCCTGAGAACGTCCTCATGTGCGTTGACCCCTGATATACCAATGACAACGCCGTAGTATGCAATGGCGCGCTCCATATGAGCCGCCGTGATGCTAAGCCGCTGCCGCCATGCGCCGATGGCCCTAACCCTATAGAGTGTGAAGAAGAATGAAAAATACCAGTGACCTCAAAGTCACCGAATGTCCAGCTGGAACGGCTTGAAGCGGCCCCCGATGGTGGCGCAGCGCGGACACTTGCGCCGGGCGCCTTGCTCAGCCATGAGCACGTCGACGCAGGCCTGGCACAGACCGCAGATGCATTCCGTGCAAGCATACGAGTCCTTAAGGCGCGAGACGCTCTGGCACGCGGCGCAGTAGATCTGTGTGTTCTGAGACGAGAAACTTGGCGATGAGTCCGAGAGGCCGCGGTCGCCGATGTGGAAGTTCTCGCCGCTCTCACCCGACTCGACCGACGGGAAGGGGTCGATGTTGTCCTGGTGGTACGAGGGTGGGGTAAGCGCCTGCTGCAAGGGAGAAGCCTGATATGAGTTTCCGCCGGGGAAGGTGTGCTGAAAGGGGGGCAGAGACGCCCTGGGGATGGAAACTGGCGACTGCGGCACCTGATAGGACTGCAAATTAGTACGGGGGCATGTCCAAAAGGGGCGCGCAGAGGACATACTGGTGTGCGATCCTCGTCCAGGTCACCAGCGGCCGAAGCGGCGGCGGCATCGATGAGATCCTCCCATCGCTTGCCAAAGTCGGCCGACGGCTCAGCAGAAAGGGCCTTTCGGTCGTTACCAAGCCTCATGCGGTCGTCGTTCTGGATGCGGCGGAGCCAGTCGTTTGTGGAACCGCGGGACTTTTGCTTCTTGTGATGAGCTTCACGGCCCTTCTTGGTGACAGACTGCTTCCGGGGCCGGTTGGGCCCGGGACCGGGCCGCTGGATGGGAGGGAGAGTGGAGGAGCGGCCGGGGGGCGAGTTGGCGAGGATGGAGGGAAGGATATCGCGCGGGCGGCTCGAGTTCATAGCGGGGAAGGGCTCGCTGGTGATATCGTTGGGTAGGTGTATTGGGGGAAGCTCAATCGATGTGCGGGGCCTACGGCGGCCCTCGGTGTCAGAATGCCAGTCCTGGGAAGGTCAGCGGCGATCAGATGAAGACGAGGGTAGCACTTACAATCTCCGACTCCCACTCAGGCTCCATCTTATGGCTATGCAGCTGGGCAAGGGCGGCGGCGGCGCTGGCGGTGGGCAGCACAGAGCCCGCGGCGTAGTCATCGAGCATCATGCGCGGGGTACCGGGGTTGCTCGTCTCGTAGGCAAGCCGGTCATACTGGTAGCCTTGAAAGCGGTCAATCATGGGCGGCAAACCCGCGAAAGATGGATACGCACCCGCAGGGGCCGAGGTCGCGCTGGACGGGGGCTGCGGGAGGGGTGCGCGAGTGGACGGGTCGGTGCTGATCATGAGGAGGAAGCTCTCCTCGGTGGCGGGCAGCTTCTGAATGTAGTGCTCTGGGTGCGCGCGGCGGATGTGCTCCTGCATCGAGCGATACCTCTTTTCCTGTGCGGCGGGCAGAAGCTGTTAGAAAACGAGTGCGCCAAGGTGCGGGCCGCGGGGTGTGGCGGCGGGCATGAAGGCGAGGTGCGACGAGCTATCGAAGTCGCGGACTGGGCGGACTCACGCCGATGCAGCGTTTCCTACAGCTGGAGCCATCTTGGTTCCGCAGGGGGCAGACGACCTCGTTGTTGGAGTCTGCGATGGAGAACTGCGAGGTCAGGGCAGATCGAGGCGGCATGGCGACGGACCCCACCATGCGTAGGCGGGGGGGAGGTATCGGGTGTTGAAGAGGAGGTAATTGTAGTCGGGTGGTAGTCGTTGTCGATCGATGATGGTATTGAGCTGTCGGGCGGGTGTCGTCGAGGCGGGGTGCTGCGGCGGGCGATAAGTGTGTTGCTAATCGTGCTGAATGCGGCGGGGTGCTCGTCAATTGAGGCGAGGAAGTCGCGGGTCGTGGTGTAAGCTGCAGTGCGGGTCGAGTCGAGGTCGAGCGGCAGGCCGAGGTCGACGACGAGAGGGTTGGCGGAGAGCTGTCTATGAAGGATGCTGGAAGCTCTGGAGATCGGATCGGGGTGTGTTACAGAGAGCGTTTCGAAGGGGGGGAGAAGAGGTGTGGAGGTGGAGGGAGAGGAAAGGTCGGGATGGCAATGGGCGAGGACAGGACGGAACGGACAGAACAGGAACAGGACCTGCTTGCTGAGGTGCCCTTGTTCAAGCTGTGCGGTACGTCCAGCGGCAGTGGCAGTGGCAGCGAGGAGCCCAGTGTGCCGAATGCAGTAACAAGCGGAAACGGGCTGGGGGAAGGAGGCATGAACATCCAACATGAGGGACAGCCAGAGCCAGCCAGAGGCGGCGGACCTGGAGGAGAAGGAGGGGAGGAGCGAGGGGAGGGGGATGCTGGAGGGGGAGGGTAGGGGTACAGGGGTAGGGGTGACGTTAGTGACGTGGGCGAAGACAGGGGGCGTGTGCAGCTTGGTGGCATGGTGGGGACCTGGGAAGGCGTGGAGCAGGGGACGGCGATGGGAAGGAGCAGTCCAGATGGGAGAGCAACAAACAGCAAGAGGTACCTGCCAGTCAGTGACAGTGACCAGTGACCAGTGACATTTGACGTTGACCGACCATGACCGGAATGGGAGAAGCAGAAGACTCCCGTCTGGACTGGCCGAGCAGACGGCCGAGAAGCAGTCCAGAGTCCAGGCCAGGGGCGGCGACACCTCAAAGAGAGCTCATGTGCTCAGGTCGTATCCTCAGCTCCCGAGGTCCCATCAGCTCAGCTCAGCTCAGCTCAGCTCCCAGTCGAGCTCCATCAACACGAAGACTTTGATATCAGCAGAGTTCACTTCAAGTTCACTTCCCTTCCCTTCCCTTGCCTCACCTCCCAGACTTCAACGCAGCGGCTCCACGCATCCGCTCGATGCATGTGACCGCGATCCGGCCTGCTGCCGTCTCGAGTAATGGTCGGCTTGGCGGACCAAAACAAAAAGCAAGGCCACGCCCCCCGAATCATGACACACTGCCGTCATCCATAGCGGCGCCGCCGACCGACAGTTGCCCGTCGCCCAGCGGCCGAGTTTCCTCAAGAAGCCTGGCCGAACGAGAAGTCGAACCCGACCGACTGCCCAACGGTACGGGGGCCGCCCCCGTCCGGAAGCTCCGATGGCCTCTGCACGGCGCTGTTGTCGCCGGGCATTGACAAGCGGACATAATCAGCGGGCATGAACGGTGAGATGAGCGCGGCGCTTCGCGAGGGTGACCCCGTGGGCAGGCAAGGCAGGGCAAGGCGTGGCGCCTGTGCTGTTGGCGCTCGCTGCTTGTAAAACCGAGGACAGTAGCAGGGCAGCAGGGTAGCAGCAAGCTTGGGCCTGCCCACGCCCACGCTTCCAAGGTTCCGGGTTCTGCGACGATACAGCGTGGTCGCTCGATCAGGTCTGGCGCTGTCGTCGCTCTGTTCTCCTGTCAGTCAGCCACACCTTGCGAGGGAGCATGTCACTGGGGGTCGGTCGGGGTTAACCACCACCTCGACTGGCGTGCACAGACCTCCAGGGTCTGCCATTCCCCCGCGCACAACGGTCAGCCGAGGGGAGAGATGCCGAGGTAAGGCGGAAAAGCCGTACGAGGCAACGACCGGTGTGTTTGCACAGATGACCGTTGCTGAGCGCCAAGGCAATTTCTCCAGAGACGAGACTTGAATCTTCCACGAGCGAAGCATTTCGACCTGAAAGACCCTGCCGCAATTCTTCTGCGACCGAAGCTCCCCTGGCCAGTGACATGCCAGTGGACCCCGTCTCGTCCGTCAGCCACTCGGTCGAAGCTCCGAGCCCTAAAGCAGCGAGCTCGGTACGCCTGCAGCCCGGCCGGGGGGCGTGCCTCCATCGAGTCATGTGCTTGTGTGGGATCAAGTCAGCTGGTCACGAAGCAGGCAAGCTCTGCTCCCCCCCTTGTTCCCTTGTCGCAGGCGAAAGCTCCCACGAGCTCCGGCAAGCATCAGCCGCTATCGCTGGTTCGGCGGCGCCGATAAGGGAGACACGACCACTGGAAGCTCGAGCTCCGGGGGGTCTCGCCAGTGTCTGGAGCCGCTTGGCCGAGGGGGTGGGGTGGACGGATGAAGAAAAGAACGGAGTGCTTCGTTCGTCCCAAAAGCGAGGAGATTCGTGCTTCTCGAAGCCGAAAAAAGACCGGGTCCGCCGGGTGGCGAGAATGCTGCGCAGGCCAGAGGGAGTCATTGGAAAAAGAAAGTTCCTCGGTGGATTCTGCCGTTTTGTGCGGATTTGTCTGGCGCGTGCGACTGACTTGCATCTGCTTGCTGCTGGGAGCTCTCCCCTCTGTGGTCGCCAGGGCTGCTGCTGCTGCTCCTCCAGGGGCCTGAAGAAAAGCTGCAAGCCAGGGGGAGGGGTGGGGGGCACCTGTACCAGAAAGCCCGGGGCACGACCACCCCCCTGGGCGTCGGCGCAGCGGCACTTTGTCCAACACCTCGAGCTTCTCCCTCAGAGGTTCGGGAACGGGAACCCGCCCCCAGGTCCAAGTCCAAGTCCAGTCTCGAGTACCAGTATTGATTGTTCGGCAATGTCGTCGGCCGGTGCGGTGAACGGACGACGATTGGGCGGCGGCTGTCTCTGTCTCGTCCCTTTCTGACTCGGCCCATTCGTTCGCCGCTCTTCCCACCGCCTTTCATCTGTCTGTCGTTCTGCCCCGGCGCCGCGCCCCCCGTCTCGTCTGTCGTTTCGCCTCGCCCGACCCGAGAAGTTCGGCGGGAAGGAGAGGGGGGGCGAGACCCCGTGCGTCGGCCAGTCAGAAGGCGGCGAATGCAAAGATGGAAAAAAAAAAAATAAGTGGCAGACGAGGAGAAAAAATAATTGAGGTTGGCGCCCGAGACGGGACAAGGGGTCGAAGGGTCCACGTCCTCTTTGTTGGAGGGGTCGCGCAGGTGCAGGGCGGGGGGGATTGAAGCAGAAGAGATGGAGGATCGGACACTGTGCTGCGATGGGAGGAGAAAAGTCTTCAGGCGCCCTTTTACCTGCCGGGTTCGTCCTGGCGGCAGAATCGCAAGAGGCATCTCCCACTGTGTCCGCCCCATCGTCGGGTGCGTTTATCGCGCGGAAGGAAGGAGCAGCCCAACACCCCGTCCACACAGCAAGCTCCATCTTATCCCGAAACCCACAGCGGGGCAGAACTGGTGCAGGGTCGCGACTGCAGAAGACACACTGCACCGTGGGTGGACACTGGAAGCAGAAGAGCAGAGCAAGCAGTTGTGGAGCTGTAACCAGCAAGTCAGTGTCGCCGCTCTTTCTTCAGCACGTCATCCGCGTTGCACGATGGACGATGGGGGGGCACATGACTTGCGCCGGGCCCCTGTACATGTACCTCGAATTTTTGCCGTGGGGCTGCCTTCACCGAGCACCGAGGAACACCTCAGCTTCAGCTTACCTTATCGATGATCGAACTCGAGCTCTGCAGCTGCTCAACATCTGCAGCTTCGTCACCTAAACCACAAAACACACATCACGACAATCGACTTTCTCTCCCTCTCACCATCACCGCCACCTCCACCTCTCCCTCGAACGCCATGTCCGCCCAGCGCCTCGCCCTCACCCTCGAACGACTCAACCTGACGCGACGAAAATAAGCCCCGACTCACCGCCAGTCCAATCGAGACAACCGCGCGCCGCCCAACAGCACGACTCGAGCACCATCCCTGAAGCTACTACTCGTGCTGAGAAAACACACCCCCCTCCACGTCGTCCCATCCCCCGTTCCCCCCGATTTCCCGGCGCCCCGGCTCGTGACATCACCGCGCACCCGCCCCCTGTCCTCCGCCCGTTATCGATCAACATCAAGACATTCCATCTGCCGGCAGCAGCAGCAACCTCAGACCGCCAGGACGGACACATTCCCGCCATAAAGAGGGACCCGCAATCTTTCCGCCAGCGTGACCTCGCAAAAGCACCGACACACACGCGCGCGCAAGGCTGTGACACCGCCCGACCGCCCGACCGCCCGCCGCGCACAGGCCAGCGTCTCAATGCGATCTGGACACCTGACCTTCCCAAGCTTCCCTTCTTCTCTCTCTTTCCCCCTTCGAGGACTCTCACCGACACGCAGCACGGACCTGGTGCAGAGTGCAGATTAACAAGTCGATACAGGGCCCCGCCGAAGCATTGACGTGCTGCCTGCAGCCACGTGTTGGAAGGGGGCGTGTGTAGATGATCATGTCTTTGCTTGATGTCTCCTGTCCAGCCCTTGGGCATAACCTGACAAAACCTCCACACTGACTGCATCATACAGACCGGGGCCACACGTGAGCCGATAGTCCCTCTAAGAAGTCGGCGTACTACCGAGAAACCAACATCCCGGAAATGAATCCAGGATATCCATCCAGAAGTGAATCCAGAACGTCCAGAACGTCGCGTCGTCCACCCGCCATCCTCATCCAGAGCTCGCTTCCACCTCCCGCATCAACACCTCCTAAGCATCGTCGAGCTGGGTCCCCGTCTCTTCGTCCCAGTCCACTTCCCCAACCTCCGTCCCGTCCTCCCGCCCCGCCCGCGCCACCGCCGCCCCGGCCACAAGCCCCCTATCCGGCCGCAGCACCGCGTACACCGGCATCACCACCGTCACCGACTCTGGGACCTCGCCGCCTGCCGTCGCCTTGATCCGCTGCAGCTGACGTCCGGCCATCGTCCAGGTAAAAGTCTCGTGATTCCTGTAGTACTCGCGGAACGTTGTCGACGCCTTGAACATGGTCCACCGCCCGTACGGATCCTCGTCGGCTTCTTCGGCCGCGCCAAAGAAGAGGCGACCATGGTCCGAGGCCCGCGAATCGGCTTTCGGCTTGATGGCCCGCCACGCTTCGTACAGTGACCTGACTTTCTCGTCGAAGCGCTCCGTACCCCATGTGCCGACACGCTGCCTCCATTTCTCGAAGAGTTGCTCAAGATCCTTCTTCAAATACTTGTGGATGCTAATCAGGTGCAAAGACTTGTGGGCTTCAAGTTCGTGAACGGGCCTCGTGAGGCACATGTCGTAGTTTTTCGAGTCGGCAATGCGCCACTCATGGAACTCTGCCATTGCCTTTTCGATCTTTGGCTCGGCCACGCTGAACCTGAGAAAGTCCAACACATGGTCGGTCGGCTTACTGTAGCTCGTGTTCCTGGTCGTGGTCGACTTGATTTGCCAGTACGCTGGTAGGTCAGAGCTCTTCAAAATGAGCTCGAACATGGCCTTGAACCGGATCAAGTCGTCGTGTGTGAACACGATGCCCTGCTTTCCCTGGTCGACGAGGGCGCTGAGCAAACTGCTAAGCTTCACTATCTTTGGGTCGTTGATGCTGTAGTTCTTGTAGCAGAGCCTTTCCTTGAGCTTGGTGCACATGCCAAGCAGCTGCTCGCCCATGTTGAAGCGGCAGCCATTGAATAGGAACCGGTCGACAGCAGCATCCATATCGCCGCGCTCCGACGCCACCAGGTCTGCAAGGGTGCCTTTCTCCTTGCGCAGAATGCCCATCTGCTCAAAGTCCACTGGTTCGGGGGGCTCTGCGTTGCGGAAGTTGTTGACGATGTTCGGATCCCAGCACACCCAGGCCTGATCGCCGTCGTAGTCGCCACCGGATAGCAGGTCAGCCAGCGGCACGTCACCCGTCGACGGGAAGATGATGACGTCTGTGAACCCCGCCAGCTCAGGGCGAAACACTGCGCGCACTCGCTGAATGTCACTTGGGAAGTGCGCGGGCGCGCGAGCAACCAGCACATCGAAGCCATGCAGCAGCGTCTCGTTGCCCACGTCGGTCTTGAAATTTGACGAGAAACCAAAGTGCACCTCGCCGGGCTGCAGAATGCCCTCAAAGTCGATGGCCATGAAAGCGTAGGTCGAGCGGGGAATGCGCAGCTTGAGCGTCTGCTGAAGCCGGTTGGCATCTTGTTCCACCAGCTTCCAGCAGAGATCGTTGAGGAGTTTGAGCTTCATGGGATGGAATCCGCCGGCAAGCAGGAAGTGGCACTTTTCGGCGTCCTTGTTGGGTAGGCCGCCCAGGAAGTCGACGCCAGCCTTCATGCGATCCGGGCGGTACGTCTGGAAATAGTTCTCATGCAGCCACAGGGAGAACTCGCGAGGGTCCTCCATTGCCGAGCGCTGCTTGCGCAGCTTCTCGTCGAGCCAGCTCTCCATGATGGCGGCCAGGGTGCGCTTCATGGCCAGGGTGTCAACGGCCTGCGCGTCCAGCACGACGATGAACTGCATGTTGACGTCGGCCGGTTTAGGCGGGCGAGAGAACGCCTTGACCTCGAACGTGCGGTGGTTGACGTCCACGTAATCGCACTCCCACTTGCGCTGGGACGGGTATGTTTCGATCCATATATCGTCGCTCCGGTCCTTGGTGTCGCAGATCCAGAGACCCTTGGCGCTGCCGAAGCGGCCCTGGAACGCCGAGGGCAAGTCTTCGAGCCCCATCTCCTCTTGGATTCTCCGCGCCAGGCCTGTCGACATACGTGCGATACCGTCGTTCATGACTTTGCCAGTCGGCGAGATGATGTCGGTTGCTCTGTGCCTGATCTGGTCCGGCTCAAGATCGAAGGCGCTCCATGTCTTGCTGAGATTCAGCGCGATGCGCGAGTAGAGTTTGAGGGCTGGTTGTGCCGCGTTCTTCGGATCGCTCAGGGGAAATGCCCAGTCGAGCATCTCGGACAGCTTCATCTTGTTCCGTCTTCCTAGCTGTGTGGCTTCTTTCTCGGAGGGTACTCCCCGGGCCTTGTCGAATGAGTTGCCGTCTTCCGCAAAGCAGTAGACGCGCTCAAAGTTGAGAGTCACCTCATCATCCGACGGACTCTTCCTCTCCTTTTTCTGCCATCCTCTGTTGTAAAAGGCCGACCACTGCCTGCCGGCAAAAAATTGCTTGCCGTTGAAAACCCACCGGGTAATCACGTCCGGTGCCCCGTCAATCTTCCTGACGGCGGCAGGCGAGGCCTTGCGGTCGATCGGTGAGGGAATGTTGAGGTCGAGGAATCGATCAGCCCCGAAGCGGCGGCCGAGACGATGGCCCTGGTCCAGCTTCAGCGGCTGAAGGGAGACGTCGAAGAGGGGACCAGTATTCTGCGTGCTCCAAGAAAGGTTGACCGCGAGGCTGATAACCTTGCTATTGGCCTCTTGAAATGTAGAGAGGCTCGCTTTCCACGCTTCATCGCTAGATTTCTCGGGGAGCGTCTTTCCGCCGAAAGTCGGGTGCAAGCGCAACGACTTTCGAAGCTCCGTCTGGTCTAGCCAGGCCTCACTGTACTTCATGTCCTTCAAAGTCTCCATAGACACCTTACAAAAGAGGGCGATGCGAGTAAACTCCCAGCAGACGCCGAGCGGGGCATGATTGAGGCAGGGCGGAAGGGGCGGCCATATGCTTTGGAGACGGTCGTCGAGGGCTTGCTGGGCGGGCGTCAGGAGGGGTGTGTCCGGTACAGGCCTGGGGTTCTGTTGGGCTTCGCGAAAGCTCTGGGAGAACTCATTGACCATGCCTTTGACAACATCTTCCCCCGGGTGGTGGGGTGAAGGAGAGCTCGACGGGAAATCGTCGACTGGCCTCTGCCGCTCTTCAGGGCTCGCCTCGACAGTCGACTGGCTTCCAGGCAAGTCGTCGCCTTCATCTTCCGAAGCTGAGAAGACTTCCGGAACCAGGGTAGACCTGCTTGTGTTGGCGGACGGCGCCGCCTCCCGCCGGTGTTGCCGTGCATCTTCAGGTATGTGTGATGACTGCGAACCCGCCGGCGTGGTATCTGCGCTTCTAACGGAAAGTTCCTTGGTCCAGGCGAGTTTCGGCAAGGGTGAGTCGTCAATATCGTGGTCGTGCGAGTTCTTGGCCTTCCTGGGTGATTGAGAGTGACTGTCGTCCGAATCTGAAGAGCGCTTGGGTGAACGTCGAGACGCAGTCGATACCGCTGAATACGCCATGGCCTGCTGAAAAGAGCGTGTCTCCGGGGGTGGCTCCTTGAGGATATCCAGCAGCAGCTCCCGAAGCTGCTCGGCCTGTCCGTCATTGGGGATGCCATGGCCGGGGTACAGATCGGAGGCCTCGCTTCGGAACCTGGCCAGAATCTCGTCAAGCAGGAGTTTGTCTTTCCAGAAGTGCCTGTGGAGGTGGGAGCGTATGCCTTCGCTGAGTTTAGCCGTCGGGCCAGCTTGGTCGATGATCGCTCTCCTTCTTAACGGGGACTGTGTGATGTCGACCACGACGATACCGAGGTTGAAATGGCGATTGAGGTTGCGGATGATCTGATCAAAGTCATCCGAGTGCCTCGAAGTTGGCGTTTGCGGCGCCGAGGAAGGGATCCTCATGGTGAACTTGAATGCGCTTGTTGCTGGAAGGGAACGAGTGAGCTTCAGCAAGAAGCAAAAGGCACGGGGGTCGAGGTGCAGGATTGAATCCCCAGGGCAAGCATGTCAACGATGTCGCCTGCGGGAACAACCTGGAAGCTGTGTCCTCGTGTCAGCCAAGTCGTGTTGGATTACGGGCTGTGAGGGCGAGGCGCCATCAGTGTTGAAGGCGGGGTTGCTCAGCTCGATACGACTGTGACCTGAGTTGCGCTGCAGGTGCGGGGTGTTCGCTTGGCGGCCGCGAACCCCTGAGACAAGGCAAACTGGGCACTGTGCGAGTGCATTCTGGAGTTTGCCTGGCCGTCAGGCATGAGCGACGGGCGTGGGGGTAATCAGGCTGCAGGGTTCCAAGCCAGCATGATGATCAGCCCAGGCAAGAAACAACACGGGCAGTGGTGTTTAGTGTTAAAAGATGCGAGTGTTGATGGACGGGGTAGTCGGGGTCATGAGAGATCGTTTAACTTCAAGTTGGGATGCATACAGCTGAATCACCAGAGGGAGGCACCTACCTCAATGCCTCCTTCCCAACACCCCGAATGTCGCGGAAGGTGCGATGCTCCTGTCAAAGTCACACCTGTAGCTGCCCGCTGCAGTGCATCGTGCCTTCCTTGGCCTCAGCTTCCATCTGCCAGGCAGGGGCCCTTCCACAGCCTGATCGTTCCTTCCCAGTTCTGGCCAACCTCTGCCACAACACCATCCAGGTTTCGGCCCAACCACCCAGCATCGCAGGTTACACAACATTCAGAGCCCTTCTGCCTCGAATCTGCCTCTTCCTCCGCCCATCCACGCCTCTCCCACCGATTCAACACCCCGACCTGCATCTGCCAGTCCGTCACACGGCCGCCGCCATATGTCGTGCGACACCCGCCTGACCCTGGAAGCCAACCACGATGTCCGGAAAGAAGCCCTCGCTCGCACGGCCTCACACCACAACCGTGATCTGAGGCGCCTCTCGCCCCGATCCCGTCCAGCTATCGTCTTCATTTCGCCCACCGCGACGAGGCAGCCCGCCCGCTGAAACCATGGCATCTCTCTGATGAGTGCTGCCACTGCGCCTCACGTCGTGCAGCCAGGGCGTGGTCCGCACCGGGGGCACAAGGCACAAGGCACAAGCCCAAGGCCGCGGCGCCCCTGACCGCCATCTCACGATGCTGCCAGGCGACCGCGGGACGTCTCAGCGGCAGCGTACGGCCGGCCCCCTGTGCGCCTGTGTACGCGTGTTGTTATCACATCTCAAATATGATACTGTGCGCCGCTCCCACCTGCAGAGACGCAATCACTCAGCTGCCGAAAACCTGCCCACCGCCGAAGGCGAGTCTGCCATTTCGTTGACCGCCTCGAGGGGGCTCGTCGGCTCGCCGCAAAGCAAAAGCTTCGACGGCCTCCGTGTCGGTTTCGTCTGGACTGCATCAGGCCCCCGACCAGGTTCTAGCCTGCGACTGCCCGACATGTCTCTGACTGTCAGACTCCTCGATCATCCCTCCTTCTTCCTTCTCACCTTTGAGCCGTTGCAGCCGATGACGAACAAGGCCGTAGCGACGCCGAAGCTTCCTCCGCTGAAGCCGTTCCGCGTGCTGCTCGATCCACGGCTCAACGATGCGGCGGGCACGGCCACCCACCCGACCCCTGGCATCGCGTCCCTCCTCGACCTGCCTGAGATCGACCTTGTCATTCTGACGCACGCGTCCCGCGATACGGTCCACGAGCGCATGATTCGCGATCTGCCGGGAAGCAACTCGGCGCTCCGCACGCCGCCTCTCGTGCTGGCAGAGCACCGCGCGGCCGGTCTGGTGCGCGGCTGGGACCACTTTCCCAAGGACCGCATCCGCACGATTCCTGTGTGGCGAGACCCCGGACTGACATCGCGGGACGGGGTCTCGCGGGTCCAGGTGCCGCCATTCATCCCCGGCGGCCACCCGGGCGAGCTCACGGTGGCGCTGGTGCCCTTTGCCAAAGCCGACCCGTCGCGCACAAGCCGAGCGGCAGCCGTGGGCATCACTTACCGACCGCCACCGCCAGGAACGACCCCTCGCTCGCCGGGGGCGCGGGTCACAGGGGCGGCACTTTCGGTGCTCTTCTGCCCGCGCGGGGCGAGCTATACATCCATGGCCGCCTTTGCGACGGGTCACCTCGTGGCAGAGGCTGCTCTGCCGCTGACGTGCCTGTTGCACCCGTTCGATGAGGTGGCGGCGCCGTGGTGGTGCCCCTGGAGCGGCCTCCGGCGGACGGGAGCCCCCGAGGGGTGCGAGACGGCGGCGGCGCTGGGCACGCGTGGATGGCTCTGGGGACAGAGCATACCCGAGGCGCAGGGGCTGCTGAAGCGGCGGCTGGTGAAGACGAGAAAGTGGAGGAAGAGGGAGGTGGTGCAGGCGATGTACGGGGTTGTGCAGGGCAAGGGAAAGGGGCGCAAGACGACGGTGTACCGGATGGGCGTGGGAGATGTGGTGGTCCTGACGCAGGAGGGGGTCGTGAGCGTGGCCAAGGGGGAATCTGGGAGGCGTGAGTCGGGCAACCTGAAGTCCGATATCGTCTCGGACACGACTGTGGAGGAGGGCACAGATGACGGGGTTGAGAGGAACTAGATAGATACTCGGGGGGCATTCTGCTGAAAAGTCATTTCATGTCTTTGGTCTCGATGCTGGTCTGCGGCTCTGCCACTGTCTACCACACGTGTCCGTCATGTCTCTCATCTCATATCCCCATCCCTCCGCCGTGTCCTACTTCAGCTGCTTCAGGATCTCGGTCAAGAAATCCTCAAAGCTGAGGGTAATGTACCCGTCCCTGTCGTCATCGTACTTTTTGAACACATCCGTCATGCGCTTGAGGGAGATACAAGCCTGAACGAAGAGATCAAAGCTCATGACGCCCTCGCCGCGCTTATCGTAGGTGCGGAAGATGAGCTCCACGAAGCCGGGGGAGAGACGATAGCGGAAGGCGACGAGGGCGTTGCTGAACTCGTCGAGGGAGATGTTCCCCGAGCGATCGGCGTCGAAGCGGTCGAAGAGAGTGCGCCAGGAGGCGAGGAAGGACCAGAGGCCGCAGAATTCGGAGAAGCCGATTGTGCCGGAGCGGTCCGAGTCGAACATGCGGATCATCATGCGGATGGTCTGGGGGTCGAAGGCGGTCCAGTCGCCGTTGACGAGGGCGGCGGAGAGTTCGCGCTCGGAGAGCTGGCCGGTGCCGTCCTTGTCGACGGCGCGGAAGAGGGGGAGGAGGGTCGGGTCGGCGCCGTCGGCGGCGAGGTCGGGGTTGGGGGAGGGGGGGGGACGGTTGTTGGTGGCGGGGCGGTTGTGGTGCTGGGGGCGGGGGTTGCCGGTGGGCGGTGGGGAGGTGGCGCCGAAGTTGTGTTGGGAGGGGTGTTGCTGGAGGGTCGGAGGGGGAGGTTGTTGATGCCGCCGTTCGTCAGGGCGAGGGGGTTGAGGCTTGGAGTCGTAGCGGGGGGCGTAGTTGTTGGCGGGGGAGTCATGGCGGGGGGCGGGCGCGGATTGGGGCTGCGGCGGCCGGGGGGAGGAGGTGCCCTTCTGGGAGGGGAGTTAGTTGGAGGTTATCGCGAGGAGGGGGATGTATCGGCGACGGTAACGTACGGCTTCCGGCTCGGCGAACCTGGGAGATGGAGGTCAGCACGAGGTCTATGGTCAATGGGGATGGCGGGGTAGCAGGCGCGCGCGTACCTGGGCAGCTCGTCGGGGTTGTACGGTCTGTTGTATGCCATTGTGGTTGAGGGTATCGGGTATCTTGAGAAGTAGAGGGGACCGCGAGAGGAAGGCTGAACGGGGCGGGTGGTGGTTTATGTCAGAGGTTCGCCCTGGCGTTCGGGGTCCGTGGAAAAAGCTGAATGAGCCGCAATGGACGTTGGGTCGGGCAGGAGGGGGTGGAACGTGGAAGGGAAGGAGGAAGGGACCGGGGTCACGGTGCAGTGTGGTAGCGTAAGGCTGGGGGCACCGGCTGCCGGTCCATTGGGCGCGAGGGGGGTTTGTAGTGGAGAGGTAGCTTCGTGCCTTCGGGGACGCCGCGCGGTACCTCTGGATACCGGGTGGATCAGGATCCGGGATTGTGGTTCAGCGGTCCCCCTCTGCCTGACGCATCTCTTTCCCAGGGGAGGAGCGGGCAGTGGGAAAGAGCGGACGTCATACGAGGAGCTCGGGTTCGGTCGCGAGGAGGAGCACTGCATACGGCGCGGAACACGGCGGCGGCGGCGCAGCGCGGCTTAGCCTTAGTACAGGGAGAGATATCAGCCTCGGCGGCGGGGGCTTAACGAGAGGCTCCCGTCTTTGCTGCGCACGCGGAGGCACGAAGATGGGACGGTGGTTCGGTGTGGGCAGGAGCATGGTCATTCGGACAGAACCCGTGGCTGCTTCTACATAAACAACGAAGACTTCATCCCGGATCACGGCAGCCGACTCGGTGTCGATGTCGGCATCGCCGTCGCGGGGTAAAAGTCGAGTGCCGGACTTGGGAGTATTCTCTTTGAGTGCCAGCAGCCGCATGTCTCTCCTCCGAGTCCAAAGACAAGCCAAGCCACCTCGAGCTGAAGCAATCCCCAATGAGCCCTCACGATCGACAGGCACATACACCCGTCAGCCTGAGCTGAAGTCATCGCTTCAGGAAGCGGTGGTGCTAAGTGCAGTGCAGTGCAGTCAGTACAGTGGCCCGCCGCGCCGAGCCTTTCCCACGGCACACCGGCATCCCCACGACCAGATGCCAAGCATCGGGATTGCGTACGCATCTCCTCACCCGCGGCACGCCACGACCGAATAAGAAGCACCGTCTCCCGCCCTACGAGCATGTCCCCAGGCTTCTAGACGTTCTCCCGCCCTCTGTCTGCTTGAACCCTGGCCACAGCAACCCCTGATCGACCATCTCTGAACGGATGTCTCCCTCGCCGGAAACCGTGGCCGTGCGACGGCCTCCCGCTGCCGTTGTCAAGTGACACACACAGGCAGCGCGACATGTCTACGTCGTCACCAGAGAGCTTCCTAGAACACAGTTGTTCCCCACCGCTGCATTTGTCAGACGTGCGAGGCGGATGGCGACATACACTGCTTGACTTCCTGCCCCTCATCGGCCGCCCCGTGCTCCGCTGCCCGCCCCGCGCGATCCAAGCCCGCCCTCACATCCACGTCCCATCCCTCCCCCTCCACGATTCCCGACCAGACCTCTGACGTGCGGCTCAAGCGAACCGTCCGGGGGGCACCAATTCTTCTTTCAACCTCACTCTTCCTTCCGACGAAAGTGTCTGTTACTCGTACACCACTCCTACTCGACCCCTCCCCCGCCTGCCTCCCATCATGGGCAGCACCGCCGACATGACCACCCACGCAGACGAGTTCTGGCTCTTCGGCTACGGGTTCGTCAAGTGACCTCCTACCTTGCAATCCCTCTGACATTTCTCCAGGAGTCTCATCTGGAAACCCCCTCCTCACTTCGGTACCTCCCTCCGATCTCCCCTCATTCATCCAATCTCCTAATACCTTCAGATCAACGCATCCCCGGCTGGGTGAGCGGCTACGTCCGCCGCTTCTGGCAAGCAAGCCAAGACCACCGCGGCACCCCCGACGCCCCAGGCCGCGTCGTCACCCTCATCGACCGCTCCTTCTGGGAACAGCTCGACGATCACCATGGCGCAGCCCCCGACCGCGTCTGGGGCGTCGCCTACCGCATCATCCCCGAAAAGGTCGCAGAGGTCAAGGACTATCTCGACATTCGCGAGATCAACGGCTACACCATCCACTACACCCCCTTCCATCCGGCTGCCGAGCCTTCATCAGATGCTGCCGCCCCCTCGCCCATTCGCACCCTCGTGTACATTGGCACCCCCGACAACGACCAATTCGTCGGCCCCCAGGACCCCCAGGCTCTCGCCGCCCACATTCGTCGCTCCGTCGGCCCCAGCGGCCTCAACACCGAGTACCTCTTCAACCTCCACGAGGCCCTCGAGAATCTCAGCCCGGAGAGCAGCGACGAGCACATCCGCGACCTCACCGAGCGCGTTCGCGCCATCATCGCCGCCGAGGAGGCAGGCGAGATCCCAGCCGATACACCATCCACCGACAAAATCACCCCTCGACCAGGTCACGTCCATGCCGCCGAAGAGGAGCAGGAGGAGACTGAAAAGTAGGCATCACAGTCAGAGATGTCACCCACACCAGAGCGCCCAGGCAACATTGGTCATGTTTGCCAACCTCCCGCCGGTCCAGGCATCTCTCTCTACCTACTTGTTCTCTCACAGAACACGCAGTCTTGCAGGTAGACAGTCCCAACATCACGCTTCCACCCCTGACCTGACATACCATCTCGAATGATCCATTCATTTTTTCACCCGCCCTGTCCTGTCCTGTCCGTCCATGTCCCCTTCCCGACCCCACGGGAAAGCCAAGCAGCAGCGGCGGAAGTCCGCCCTGCGCAAGCAAGCGCGACTTTGTAAAAAAGACAAAAGAGACAGATACTCCAGATCCAGCCGGCCGTCGACCGTTCGTTCGTCCTCCCCCCCATTCCCCCAGAGTCATGCTTGCGACGCGCAACGGCGTGAACCGGGTATCATGTTGCGACGTCCGAGATATCCCACCAGTGTGTGTTTCCGATCGAACCGAGCCGAGCCGACGAGGGGGGCGCAACCCGCGGCGAAGAAAGCATTTATCGAACCATCATGACGGGCATGTTGAGAGCGAGCGCGAGTGCGAGCGCGAGCGGGCTACCAGACCATCCCCGGCGCTCTCTAGTAGCTGCCGTTGGGAGGGCCCTGCTGGGGCTGTCCCTGGGGAGGGTAGCCGTAGCCAGCGGGAGCAGGGGCGCCGTAGGGGTCTGCGAGGTCAGCTGCTGTCTCCCCGTGGGAAGTCGTCGCCTGCGGCAGAAGACTCACCCTGCATGGGGGGCACGCCGTAGGCCTGCTGAGGAGGGTAGCCGCGGCCGTAGTACATGCCGGGGGCGGGCATGGCAGGCGGCTGCATCTGCATGTACGGCTGCTGCTGCTGGTACATCTGGGGGGCGAAGCCGCCACGGCCGCGACCACCGAAGCCGCCGCCGCCCCTGGGGCCGTTATCCGAGGCCTTGTCGACACGGATGGTGCGTCCGTCGAACCTGGGAGGTCAGCGAGTGCTTGGACCTAGGGTGCGGGGCAAGGGACCTACTCGACGTTGTTCATGGCGGCAATGGCCTTCTGGGCATCCTCCTCCTGGAGGTAGCGCACGAAGCCGAAGCCACGGCTCCTGCCGGTGTCGCGGTCCTTGACGACGACCTGGGGGAATGGTCAGACTGGGCTGCCTTGCATCTGCATCAGGCGATCGGGTACTTACGGCTTCCTCAACTGCGCCAAACTCCTCAAACTTCTGGCGGAGGGTGGCCTCCTCGGTGTGCCAGGCAAGGCCGCTGGACTGGTCAGCAATGCGCTTCGCTTCGGGGAGACTGACAAGAGGACATACCCGATGAAAAGCTTCGACATGATTGCGGGTAGTAGTGTTGGGTGCTGCGGTTATGGTTGATGGTCAGCAAGAGGAAATGGTGAACGGACGACAGTGGCCGAAGTTCAGGTTCTTGGCAGAGCTGGATTGATGATGGCGGGGCGCTACGGCGCTACGGTGTGCTGCTTCGATGTAAGGGTGGGGTCACCCGTTGAGCAGACGCTGGCTTGACTGGACACTTGTCCAGGCAGTGCCAGAACCTACCAGGGCCGGACAGCGATGGGCAGGGGGAAGCAAGGCATGATTGACCAGATGCACGGCGACTCGATCGATATCGATATCGACATTGCGCAACTCGACGGCCGACGCGACATGGGTGAGGGTGAAGTCAGGGTGAGGTGAGGGTGAAGGCCATGTCACGGGATGGCTGGGGACTGACGTACAGGTACGGCGCGTGCGGTATCGGTGACTTGGCGACGGTGTCTCGTCGAGGGCGCGAAAGGCAGATCGGTCGAAAAGGTAGGTTGCGACTGAAGAGCGATGCGAGAACAGGCCGTGAGGTGGGCAGGGACTGACTGACGAAGAAGAAGGAAAAAGGATACCGGAAGAGCTAGAGAAGGGCGAAAGAAAAGACGCACACTGGAGCACTCGATGATGCAGGAGAGAGAAACGGCTTGAGTGCAGCACGAGTTCTCCGGTCTGGCTAAGTACAGGCAGGAGGCAAAGCCAAAGGCAAAGGGCAAGCAACAGGCAGATGAGTTTGTGGCTGTGGCAGGGGAAACGACTAGACTACCTGAGCCTAGCAGCAACAGCGCAGCAGTGAGCGCAGCGCAGTGAGCGGCAGAAGCAGCAGCAGCGACATTGACAATGATGGGAAGTGGGCGCGGGGATCGGACGAAAGACCTGCACGGCAGGTACCTTTCCAGTTCTACGTTTGGCCAGGCAGGAAGGGCAAGTCCCCAAAGGGCAAGGCCGGTGACCTCTCTTTCACCCGCGGGACTCCCACCCACGGACGTTGGGGCCCTGAGGGTCGCCCGCCCCGGGTGAGCCTAGACATCCAGCCAGGCATAAACTCTTGAGACTTGGTGGTGTGGATGACGGTCTGATGGGGGGTTTGATGGCGAAAAGGCGGCGGGCATCATGGGGGGCGGGAGCGAGGGTACATTCCACGAGGTAGCTAGGCCCCTGCCCATGTCATGGAAGGTCAGGTCGCCCTTGCCTCTTTTGCCTTTTGCTTGCAGACAGGGGAGGAGCTGTTTTAGCGGCAAGTCGCGAGTGGGGGGGCAGGCACGGGGGGCGCAACCTTCAGGCGGCGGACTGCTTTTCCATTGCATTGCTTGTCACGGTCCTGGCGTTTGGCAAACCTGGACATCAGCAACTCTTCTCCATCAAACTTACAACAGTCCGGTCGGTGTCCAGCTCCATCGATCAACGGCCTCCCATCAACTCCATCGACACCGCCAGAAGCACGAGTCGGCCGAATCCCCCGTCTCCCCTAGTCCGACCTCCGACCCGACCCTGCCCTTCATTCCGATGCTCGATTGCTCGATACGCCCGCCACCACCCAACGAGCTATCCCGGAACAGCCAGGGTCCCGCCCCAAGCAGAGAGCCAAGACTCATGGGAGATCTGCCCAGGCGGGACCCTCCTTGGACACCACCCGCATCTGCACGGCACGAGACACTGATTCAATATCTGCTAGACTGCCAGGCCACAGCCAGCCCTCGACCACCGACCACCGGACATGCCCAGAGCCATCAAGCCAGATGTAGACCAGCAACCAGCGAAAGAAGAGCCTGGCCACAGCAAGCTGACTGGACTGCATCCATCAAGCGCTTCCCTCCTGCCCTCTACCCCCAACGGCAGGCAGACTTGCCCCCTTTGGGACCGTCGCCCATGTCCCCGAAAGCTTGATTCTGGCCTCTAATGTCTTTGATCCTCCCCGAGCTGGCCAAGCACAAGAACGACCAGCCGGCCTGCACAGCCCGCCCCCATCATTTACGGAACGGCCACCGCATATCAATCTCCCGCTGCTCCATCCCGAGATTGCCATCGCTGCGAGCCCTCGGACGTGGTGGCGACACCTGCGGGGGGAGATGGCAAAATGGCCGACGAAACGACGAGCAGCCGCCGCCTCTCTGCGAACAACTGGGCTTGACCGGGCCTCTGCGCTGGCTGCACCGTCCCGCGCCCACTCCTGTCCATTCATCTCCCGCGGAGCGAAGAAGAGGAGGCGGCGGCGGCGGCGCGACGATGATGAGCGACAGGTCCGGTCTTGGTCCCCACACTTTGCACAGCCTCCTTCCCCATGCCTTGTTTGAAGCAGATGAGCAGCTTCTCATTCGACCTCGTCCGCCAGCCCGTCATCCACGACTCGGACTCTCTCCTTCTCTCTGCTCTCCTTTGACTCACCTCGACCTGACGGCACCGCACCGTCATGGACCGGCCAACCGACCATGTCTTTCCCGCCCGTCCTCACTCTTCCTGGCGTCCCTCGAGCTCTCGCGCTCTCGCGTCGCCGGCACCGGTCGTCGAGGTTGGACGTTACCCCTCGAAGGAGGCAGTGCAAATCGTCCCGCTTCTCTTGCAGGGGCCCCCCCTGTCCGTGCAACCCTGCTCCGGCCTCCCTCAGATCTGTTCTCTGGGCCCCTCCACCCCCGGCCTCCTTTGCCGTTGGCCCAAGCGCCCTTGAATGCTGCCACTAGCATCTCCCCGAGCATGTCATGTCGAATGTTTCGAGATATCTCCGGGCTCCCTGGAGCAGTGAACGCCGCAAGGGGCTGCTGCCGCCCTCGTTCTGCATCGTTGGGCCGTTTCACGTGCGCGCGTGCGTGCCTGCCAGTCGCG
Source organism: Plectosphaerella cucumerina (assembly GCA_020746995.1). Taxonomy (NCBI): domain Eukaryota; kingdom Fungi; phylum Ascomycota; class Sordariomycetes; order Glomerellales; family Plectosphaerellaceae; genus Plectosphaerella; species Plectosphaerella cucumerina. The sequence continues at coordinate 4,439,676 of JAGPXD010000004.1, read as the reverse complement.
CCCGACGAGACGACGATCAAGGGGCCTGCGGACAGAAATAGACGGCCGGCCCGTGATGAGACGAACATGACAGATGGCAGTGCACCGTTAGGGACGACCTCAGCTGGGGACGAGGAGGCGACCTGCATATTGCTTCTCGAGCCCGTCTCAGGAGTCACCTGCTGGGTAGCATCGGCAGAATGCAGGCTCCGCCAATGATGACTGGGGCATTCTGCCGGCATTGTAATTGTCGTGGCATCGTCAACCACGATTTGCTGTACAGCCTCAGGAGGTCTTGGCCAGGCAGGGTCAGGTTACCGTTGGAGGCACGTGCTCCTCCAGGGAAGTGCTCACAGAGCTGTACCACCACTTGGCTCCAGCCTTGGCGCCATCGACCCAGAGGATCGGGACGTGCTAGCACGTGATGGCTTCCGGTCTTCAAGTGTCGCTGTGTGCCATGTCGGTGACTCGGCTCGCTTGAAGGGGTTCTGCTCTCGTCAGCGGAGGATAAGACGGCTCGACGCGCAAGCCGTTGCGTGGCCGAAGGAGGCAGCTACTGAGGGGGCTGAACGTGTGCCTCCGGATCCGTGAGACGTCCGGGACTCCTTTGGTTCTGTCAGGGGGCATTTACTGCCAGAAGATGTTTGGATGGGCGCAAGAGGTGAGTGGCCGGCTCGCATTGTGAGGTGCGATGAGCCACCAGACAAGGTGCTCTTCATGAGGTGAGGTGCGAAACATCGCGATGACGTCATGTCAGTCTGACCTCTTGACCACCTCAAGAACATCACGGACACAGCTGGGTCAGCTATTTCCCGTGCTCATCTTGGCGGTCATCAGATTCAGCTTACACTGTATGCTCGAAGTCCACATGTGAGGTTCAAATCCGGTCGTCGCAATGAAGGGAGATCGTGAGACGGTGGGAGCTGGCAGGAGCCTGCCTCCTTGGACAGGGTAGGGAAAGCACGCCCAATGGAAGAGGGAAGCTTCGATCTCGTACGGCTGATGGTTGATCCAACCTCTTCTCGCAACCCGTGGCAGAACCTCCTCTCTCCTCCAAATGCCCGTCCAAACCTCGCAATGCACTCTGACGTCCCAAAATGACGACCTCGCGGCGCCATCGTCGGACGCGCAGTCCGAAGAAGCCCCCAAAACTACGGCGGGATGAACGACAAGCAACAGCAACGGATGTTCCTGAAGAAGCAGAGAGGGCTCCATACGGTACCGTGGACGGTGATGCCCTCGTCAGAGGTTGGCTGGCCCAGATGGGCGACAAGAGGGAAGCTCGTTCGAGAAGCAGGCATCAACATGACGAGAGTCGACAAGGAGACAAGCCCGAGATCCCTGCGAGCGGCCGCAAGAGGAAGCGGTCAGCCAGCTTGCCTCCATCACCTCGACAGCCCTCCTCTCCCGTCCAGGAAGATGCTGCAGCACAATCGCGCTACGAGAAACGTCCGAGGCACAAGACCAGGGAGGACCGATATGAGCCGCGAAATGACCCTCCTGATCGACCCGTCACACGCACCATCGAGAAGAAAGGCCAACACCGACGACGAACGGAGGAGCCAGTTCGAAAGCGTTTAGCAACTGCAAGAGATGTCATCGAAAACTTCGCCCCCGACTCCATCTTGAAGGACAGGCTGACGGTGGGTTCATCGGACCATCTGTTGGCAGAGGCTAACCCTCTCCCAGCTCCAGCCCGCCACTACACCAGGACTCTTTCAGAACGGCCATGCATCAGGAACCAAGCAACGTAAGTATACGAGTCTTGTGCTTGGATTTAAGCTGACCAGCTAGCGGCCGATCTTGCCTTCAACAGCATGAACTTCCTGTCCCGTCCAAGGGAACGCAAACCGGCGAGGCAGCCCAAGGACACCGGCAAGAAGGAACGCGAGGTCCAGGAACTGTCAGCTTTTTTTCGAGGGGAACATGAGCTAGTTCGCCGGCAGAGCGGTGAAAGACCTGGATCTCGAGGGCGCATCAACACGCCCGCGTCAGGACCAGAGGCTGGTCGTGGACACGAATCGGCCACCCCTGTACGCAGTCCAGTCACGACGTACATGAGCTGTTACCCATCTGTTGCCAGAGAGGACCAGAGAGACGGCGACCACAGAGGACTCGGACATGGTCAAGCCGAGCCACATCGTTCGAGACGAGTTGCACATCCAGACATTACAGCCAAAGAGACGCACGAGGCGCATGAAGACAAGCCAAAATATCAGAGACAGATATCTCTACCCTCATCCAGAAGACACATCATTCGGTACCAGGACAAGGGAGTCATGGCGCTTGAATCCGAAATACTGTCCGATGGAGGACCGAACAAGGCGCAGAGCATGTTGATCAACACCCAAAATGAACGAACCGAGTCACGAGAGAAGACGAATGCGCCCGCGCAATCCGACCAGGCCTGCCAAGTTGACGCCGAGACATCCATCACGAAGCAGCCTGTCGTGGACCAAATGGAAGGGGACACATCGGGAGATGCCCATGATCCAGCTAACCAGGTTGATGCAGGACCAGAGTCGACAACTGCTGCCGAGGACACTGAGAAGTTGCCCCCGACCAGAAGCTCGTCTCCAGAGTACATTGAATCCCTGAAGAAGGTTGTCTCGGGAAAAACTACAAGTCAGAGCGCACGGTCCCGGGCACACCCTGCGACGCAAGGCATGCCACCTGGCGAGGCAGCTGAGCAACGGTCATGTATTGCTGCACCCAACAGTGATCAGCAGATGCCTTTGCCAGACGTACAGGACAAACCACAGGCAGCAGCGTCAAGCACATCGGACACATGGATCGCCCACGGTGAAGCGCGCCTCGAACCACAGGCTGGCTTGGCATACGACTTTGGTGCATTTGGACCACAGGCATACTACCAAGAGCACGCCATGCATACAATGCACCCTGAACAACCACAGTACCACCAATACGACACGACAAACAGCTTGATATCACGGGTGGATCGAGAGCTAGCCAGAGATGCCGCGGTCGAACGGCTCTCACGTCAAATGAACCGCGAGGAGGCTGACTACCATCACTATGCCGCAGCCACACTGGAGCAGGATGACTGGGATGAGTCCTTCATACATCATTACGGAGAGGACATGGGAGGCCAGGACTTACAAGGCCACGAACAGTACCAATGGACAGACGGCCTTGTGGTTGCAGCACTGGACCAGCCAGAGACAGGAGGCGCGTCTACGTTCTGGCGGCCAAACATGTTTATGTAGTCTTTTGTGACACAGGGTTGGCTTCTCCGACTCAGGGTACATGGTTTGCAGAGAAATAGAGCTTGCTGCAATAGACACGACAGTAAAATCAATATGAACACGCTTAAGCCAAAGGCCTCTTACAAGTACAAATCACATGTCAGATCACCTGGCAACTATTCCGGCTCCTGCCCCCGCCACGCCTCCTGAACACCAGCAACATCAAGGCCACACCGCTCCGCCTTCTCGACGGTAGCCCTAGCCTTGGCCACGACCGGAGCATCAATCATGCTCCCGTCCAGAGTCCAGGCACCTCGACCAGCGGCACTCGCCTTGTCATCTGCAATGACCACCCTTACAGCCCACTCGAGCTCCTTTTCAGACGGGGCAAAGTAACGCTGCACAGGTTCAACCTGTGAGGGATGAATACACTGCTTCCCGTTGAAGCCAAGAGCCTTCCCGCCGAGTGCCTCTTCCCGCAGGCGGTCCAGACCCTCTGGCCCGCGGAAAGATGTGCACACTAGGTCAATTGCGCTAGGAAGGCGAGCGGCGCGTGCGGCTGTGACGATGGCGGAGCGAGCGTAGAGGAACTCTGAGAGGGAAGGCGAGCGCGTGAGGGAGAGGTCCTTGGCGAAATCCTCCGCGGCGAAGACGAGACCGCTAAGGTAAGGGGAGGCTGCGCAGATCTCCCGGAGGTCCATGATGGCTTGTGCTGACTCGATGAGCGCGATGATGCGGATGGGGGATGTGGCATCAGGGCCGTGACGTTCCGGGGCGATGTGGCGGAGCACGTCGGTGACGAAGGTTAGGTCGGCGGCGGAATCGACCTTGGGGACACAGATTGCGTCGAGGGAGGGGAGGGAGGCGAGGGCTGTGAGGTCTGCGAGGGCGTGGGGGGTGGAGACGGCGTTGATGCGGACGGCGAGTTCGGTGCCGCGGGGGGGAGGGGGGCGGGTGGAGAGGAAGGAGCGGAGGGCGGCGCGGGCGGGTTCTTTCCGGGAGGGGGTGACGGAGTCTTCGAGGTCGTAGGTTATGTTGTCTGAGGTGAGGGAGAGGGATTTGGAGAGCATCTTTTCGGAGGAGGAGGGGACTGGGGGGTGTTAGTGAGGTAGCCCAGGGGTGAGGGGAGGGGGACGGACCGTAGAGGAGGGCTCGGCGGAGGATATTGGGGGATCTTGCGGGGAGAGCCATGGTTGCGATGGGATGAGCAGAGAGAAAGCGAGTGAGTTTGGTGGCAATTGGGAGCTTGATGGGTGAGTGGTACCTCGGCTAATAGACATCGTGAGAATGGGTTGTGGTGGTGAGGTCGCCCTTGATGACGTAAGGCACAGCAATCGCCGGCAAAACCCCGGGCGCGGCGCTTACTTTCGGACAGCTGTTACCTGGAGCCTGGGATTCGAGTTCCGACTGACGCGGCGCATCGCCAACCACGACGCCATTTACTTTCCCCCGATCCCATCGCGAGCCGGCTGCGAACGAGACGAACACATCGAGCACGAATTCTAGAAGGAATTGGAGCATTGCGCGAGTGATACGAAGAAACGATCTGAACTTCGACGCGTCCGACGAGATCCAAGGGATCATCCTCGACAGCTCCAAGCTCAAGCTCGCGAAGCTTCAACTGGACCCTCGATCCGCGAAACACACCTCGCGATCCCAACATACACAATGGAAGCCCAATCTGCAGCACCCCCCGGCGACGGCTCCCTCAGCTGGCGCCTAAGCTCCCACCCCATCACCCTCCTCACCTTCCTCGGTTTCCGGATATGTAAAGACCTCCCCTCCTCCTCTCCCTCCCCAAGCTAACAACCCCCCCAGCCAGCGTCCTCGTCTACTTCCTCGGCCTCTGGATCATCAAGAGCATGTGCGTCTCTCTGCCCCCCCTGCTTCCTACTCCATTCCCCGCTGACACCCTCAGGATCATGATCTTCATCATCACCATCCTCCTCCTCGCCGCCGACTTCTACTACCTCAAAAACATCGCCGGCCGCCGCCTCGTCGGCCTCCGGTGGTGGAACGAAGTCGACCCCGCCACCGGCGACTCCAAATGGGTTTTTGAGAGCAGCGAACCGGGAACAAAGACAATCAACCCAACGGACAGCCGCTTCTTCTGGCTCGCCCTCTACGTCCAGCCCATCCTCTGGGTGCTCCTGGCCATCTTCGCCCTCGTCGGCCTGCAGTTCCTGTGGCTGCCGCTCGTCAGTGAGTAGTGCCCCGACGCCACTCCTCCTTTGGAATGCATCTGCTAACGGAGAAAGTCATCGCCCTCGTCCTCACGATTATGAACACGCTTGCCTTTTCCCGCTGCGACAAGTTCAGCCAGGCTTCCAACATGGCCGGATCGGCGCTTTACTCGGGCGGTCTGGCTGGTAACATTGCCAGCAACATGGTCGGCCGCTTCTTCAACAGGGGGTAGGCGAGCACGGGGTGAAGTAAGACATCGGGCCACAGGGAGGACGGGCGGGAGGGAGAGGCAGCAGCGGGAGCACGCCTCCCTCCGTGTACACTTTTTTATTTAGCATGCTCATTTACAGTCTCACCAGCCATGTTGCTGCTCGCCTCGGTGCCTCGATTAAAACGAATGTCGCTGGGTTGGTATGTAGGAGAAGAAGATCAAACAAAACGCAGCACCCTTGGCCCAAGGCCTACCGCCGCCCATGTCCTGCCCGTTCAATGGCGTCATCCAGCGCCCGCTCTTCCTCTTCCAGCCGCCGAATGTCCGCCTCGGTCATGCCCTCCTCGATCAGGTGAGATACATTGTGGCCGCCGCCTGGCGTGCCTGAGCGGGTGCCCGAGGCTGATCCCGGCCGGTCGCTAGCCTGCTGCGCTGCGGACCTTGGCACAGGCGCCGTAATGGGTGGCGCGTCAGAGTACTGGTTCGTCTGTTGCTGCTGCTGCACCTGCGCCAGAGACGAACCTTGGCCTTGTTGGTGCGCAAGACTGCCGTCGTCAGAGTAGGGTGAGTGAGGTGACTCGGTGACGTGAGCACCAGTCGTCTCCTTGTTGACCATGTACTCGGAGGCCTGGTGGTCAGGGGCGGCGTAGGGTCCATGGTCCTTGGTCCCGTGGCGGCGACGGTTTCGCAGGCAGAAGAACCAGACGAGGAGTCCGATGGCTAGGAGTCCGATGATACCAGCCGCCACACCGATGCCAATGATCGCACCTTGGGATAGACCGCCGCCGGAGGAGGGGGCGGAGGTCGGCGTGGCATCGGAAGTGTCGCCCGCTCCGCCTCTCGGATCGGTCAAGGGGGTGGCGGTGGGAGGTGTGGTCGCTGTCGCCGCCAGCGTCGACCTCGGAGACTCATTGCTGCCCTCTGTAGCTGCCGCCTGGTCGAGCACGCTCTGCAGAGCCTGTGGCCGATATTCCTTTCCCTCGTCGGCTGAAATTTTGATCGGGAGTGTCTCGCCGTCAGAGTTCGTGAAGGTCTGGAACAACTCCACGTCATTCCATTCTCTCCGGAAGTTATCTTCGCTGACTTTGGTCCCTGGTGCCGACTTTCCAAACAACTTGGAATAACTGTACCCGACGTTGTCGGCGTTGTCGGGACCGGTCAGAGCTGTCCATTTGATCCTCAAGTAGTAAGCCTGCATGTTGCCAGGACCAGAGAACAGGTCGAAGGTGAGGTCTTCATTGGTACCTAGCGCGGCATCAGTGCCAATCCTTACACAGATGTCAGCTATTAGACCCACCGTCTGTCGCGGAATTCCTGGGTGGCTCGGTGACGGGATGACAATTCTCGGCGACAGGAGGGGGATCAGGGCTCTCGAGTCCACAGATCTGCTTTGTCACTCCGAAGGCGCTGGTGTCGCGAAGTGCCGGGTTCAGTTCGATAGGAACGACGGGCCTGGAGCCAGTGCTGAAGAAAAGGTCTGAGCCGTCCACGAAGCCGGTGCTGTCCTCAAACTTGAATGTGACGGCCACAGCGGCGCTGCTCGCACTATTATCGCCAGGCGCAGCGGTGTTCCGTGACGCAGTCGTTGTCGGCGTCACCCCGGTGCTCGCATCACCCACTTCGTTGAAGGGAGTGCTGCCTGTTGTCGCTGGAGTGTTGGACTGCTGTAACAGCTGCCTCTTCTCCTCGTCCTTCATCATGTCGTAGTTCGCGTTGACGCCGGGAGCCTGATCAGTCGTACCGCTTCGTCTCTTCGTTCGTCGTCCCTTCCTCCCCGTGTGTATCCCTCAAGTCGATGCTGCTGCTTCGTTTCGTTCTCTTCGACAATCAGCCCGTAGGCGTCAAACAGAGCAACAGCAAGTAGCGTGTGTAGAAGAAAAGGAAAAGACCAAACCAATTACCCCCGGGCGAGCGTCAGGGTAATGGTAGGCTCGGCCGTCAGCCCCAGGGTGGGCACCACCACAATGAACAAGGGGGCAGCGTCCGTTCGGTCAGCTCGAGCTGCGCCTGCGTGGAAGGATGGGCGCGGGGCTCATTGGGCAACTTCGGGACAGGGATCAGCCCCCCCCCTGGTTTTGGGGGCCGTCGCACAAAAGGTGCAGCTTTGCCAGTGCCAGTGCCGCAGCCTGATTATCTGTCTCTTCCTTTGGCAGTCTCATTGTCGGGAGAGTTGGTGAGAGGGTGTGTCGCTCATGCGGGCGGAGTAAGAGGATCGTCCATGGTCGTGGTGGATTTATTGGTGGTGTTGACTCAGGACTACGTACAAGGTGTCCATAGCTCCTGCTCTCGTTTACTCTTGCCTTCTATCTCTGTTGCTCTTTCCTCCAGCTGTACCCGTACTTGCCACCGACAAAAGTACCATTCAATCATCTCCTAGGTTCACCGCAGCCAAATGTCCCCGACCAGCAAGCAGGCTGAACAACAAAAGACGCCCATCCATCCCGTCTGGACCCCTGCATTCCTCCTTCAGGGCTCATCTGGCGCCCGAGCCTTTCCCGTCCCGTCCTTCGCCCACGCGCGGGGCGGGGCCAGTGAGCCTCAGCCCGGACACTTGAGCCACTAAATCCAACCTGCGTCTGCAGACCTCACTCAGCCAGGCTGAGCCTCTCTCCGCCCGAACAAACAGAGAAGGTCATAAGCGTCAATATACCCGGAGAGCACTTCATCTGCTATGAAACAGCCTTCTGGGCTCTCCTCTGGCCCTTCTTACTCCTGCTTCTCCGTGCCCCTTGCTGTACACTTTCAGCACAGTGACCACAGGGCTGATCCGCGCCCCACGTAAGCAACAGGCCCCGCCGGCCAATCGTCACCCGCGCCAACCAGTTTCGGCTAGCCGCCCTCGCCCCCTGCACATCCGCTCCGCTCCTGCGTCCAGATCCTTTGACACTCGCGCCCGTGGATATAAAAAGAACACCAACACACCACCACTCCCGCATAGCCTCAGACAGCCAGACACAACCACACGATCCGATAGGTGTCACGTGTTTGATCAACACTCTCATTACAGTACGCTCAGCTCCCGGCAGATGCTCATGCTCGGTGTGCCGGCCGGTCTACCTCCCAGTACTCTATCTTCCCGGCTTCAAACACCCCGACGCCCTCCAATTACCTTTAGACAGTAGTGCGGCATGTGTGGCCGACGGGAATGTAGTATATCCAAAAGAAGCACCCCCAACCTAACCGCAACCCCTTATGCAAACGTCATGGTCATCTCCTTCTCCTTGCCAAAATCATCGTCGTCCGGGTCGTTCCACGGATCTCGTAGCGTCATGTTCGGCACCGTCTGCGATGAGTGCATCGTCGGCCTTTCCGGTGCCATCGACGTCTCATACTTTGGCGGCGGTGGCGGTGGCGGCGAAGAGACAGCCGCCCGCCGGGGCGAGTCGTCAAAGGACGTGTCAAACGTCATGGAGATGTCGTCCGCCTGGTAAGGGTCCGGCTCCGTGTAGTACGGAGATGCCCCGCGGCTCCGGCTTGTGCTTGGCCCCGGCGCTGGCGGGTCCGACGAGACACGCCGCACGGCATCGGCGCTCCACGACTCGCGCAGCGTGTCCCGCGGGTTGCCGGTCGACGAGGGTGGTCCCAGTGGCGGCGATCCCAGGTCCAGCTTCATCGGTGGCATCGTCGACTTGAGCTCGCGCACCTGCAGCTTGTCATCGTTCAAGTCGCCATTGCCATGGCCCTCGCGACCGGCCTTGGCCAGCTCGGCACGGATCGCCTCAATATCAAAGAGCACGCCGTGGTTGCGGCCCTCCTCGTCCTCGGTACGTGAGCCCTGTGTCGTTGCCGCCGCTGCCGGCGCGGCCTTGCTCGTGTCGTAAATCTCCCACTCGGCCTTTTCGATCTGCTTCTTGCGCCCAAAGATGGAGAACCGGCTGCTCTTCTTCTTCTTCTTCTCCCCCTCCTTCTCGAGCTCGCGCCGCGCCGCCTCAATCTCGCTGATGAGCTCGCGCTGTCGTCCAGAGTGATCCTCTGGGTCCGGATCCTCAATCTCCGTGAACTCGTCGCTCTCCACGAGCCAGCCACACTCCCGCAGCAGCCGCGGCATCATCGTGCGATACTCCATGTGGCCCTTGACAAGGTCCGAGAAGTCCTTGTTCTCCAGCCAGTCGAGGCCCTCAATCGGCGCCAGGCCTGCCACACGCTGGATGCCGCCGCTCGTCAGACGGAACAGGTAGCCCAGGATCCAGTCGTTTTTATTGTAGCCGTTGACGAACCGCCCCGGCACCACCGTACGCGCCCGCAGGTACTCATCCTTCTTGACCACCACTGGTGACCCAAACATGTACACGTTCTGCACCAATCCGTACGCCCCGCGCTTAGCGAGCTCCTGGAGGCACGAGAAGATGACGCGCGCTCCGATGGAGAAGCCCACCAGGGTGATCGGCCGCGTCCCCAGGTTCCGGTCGATCAGCGAGTCGGCCAGAATCTTGCCGGCCTGCGACGCGCGCGCCAGCGACACGGCCCATGGGTTGTCGATCAGGTACGACAGCTTGGTCAGGATGATGGGCACCTGCAGCGCCGACATGAGCGCCATGAGCACCGTGTTGGCAAGGACCTGCTGGAGGCCGGTGGTGAGGGCCTAGGCGTGTTAGCACAAAGTCACATCTCTCCCAAAAAAAAGGTGCTCACCTCGGTCGCCAGAATGTTGATCGTGTCACCCGTGCTGCGCAGCATCTCGGGCTCCCACAGGATCGAGTACAGGTCACCCATGATGGGGTCGACGGTACTGAAAGGCAGCCGAACGTCGTCCACCTTGCCCGTCATCCACCCCGAGACGCTGACGATGAGGTGCACACGTTTGTTGTTGTGCAGCGGCCGGTACTCGAACGTCTTGACGGCGCCCGTCCTGCGGTTAGCGGCGCGGACACCGACAATGCCGCCCGAACTGGCCGCTGCTGTCGTGACGATGGCCACACCACCGGCACCGCCCAGGAATGCGCTCGTGCCGCCGATGCCGATGCCCGAAAGGCCCAGCGCCAGGCCACTACCGATGACAGGTGCGAGGATGCCCGCTGAGAGGCCGATGACGAGGCCTCCGCCGACGGTAGCCAGACCCATGAGCACATAGCGCCGCTTGAGAGCCCGCTTGCGCCGCGTCTCCATATGCTCGTCCTCATTCCAGTTCTCCTTCTCCGCCTGCTGCTGCATCTCGAGTGCGTCAGTGACCTTCTTCTCGAACTTGCGGATCTCCAGCCAGTCAATGTCGAGACTCTTGCCAACACGCTCCATGAGCAGCCTAGACCGAGCGTCGTAGGTTGAGTCCGCGATGAGCAGCAGGAAGAGGTCACAGAGCACCGTCCAGCGGATGTCGATCTCGAGGTTTTCCGTTGTGGGCAGGTCTGACGGCATCTTGACATCGGGTGCCGTATCCGAAGCGTTGGCCTCGTAGGGCGGGAGTGGCTCTGCGACGGCCTCTGGGGCGGGTGACCGGGGCGGCGAGGGCGACCTCGGCGAAAGGGGAGCCGGTGTGCCGGCTGGAGTGCGAGATGGGGTGCCTGCGGCTGACGAGTCGTCATCCTTGCTGGCGGCCATGGGGTTCTTCACACGCGCATTGGCCATGAGCAGCGGTGTCAGGTCGGCGGGTACGACGCCGTGTTCGCTGAGCTGCTCGACCATGACTTGCTCGGCAGCACTGATGTCCATGTGCGCATACACACGAATCATCATCTTCTGCCCCCACATCTTGGCGGCCTCGCCAGCCATGGTGACCTCCTTCTTGGCCCCCTTTGTCTTCTCCAGCGACTCCGTCTCCTGCACGATGTTGACAATCTCCAGCCGCGTGAGACCGACGTAGGCGATCCTCTGACCCTCAGTGAGGAGGTCCTTGGTGGCCTGCATCTGTGACACGGCGTCGCGCTGCTCCTCCTCGTCCTCGGCGACGTTTGTGCCCGCACCGCCCTTGAAGAGGTATTTGGTGTTGTCGTCCATACTGGTGGCCGACTCGGCGTCGTCGTCCATGATGACACGCGTGTAGCCCTTGCCGGCACCGCCCAGACCGCCGTAGCCATACTCCTCCTCGACCTCCTCCTCGACGGTGCGCTCCTTGGCGACCAGCCTGTTGTCGTCGTCGAACATGTCGTAGGGAGCGAATGCGGGCATCTCCTGCCACCCACCGTCGTCGTCTTCCTCTTGCTTCTTCTCCGGCTTGATTGCCGTCTGCTGGTGCGAGAACTCGCCCACGCCCGCGCTGAGGGTGCTCTCGTTTCGAGAGTGGCCGGCAATATGAGCACTCACAATGCTTGCGTTGCGGGTGTGTTCGGTCTTGGTCGACTCGGCAGCTGGTTTGTTCGCAGCATCCTCAATCCCAGATGCTGCGGACGCATCCTGGGTGGGCTTCTCGGGGTTCGTCTTTTCTGTGTCTGTTGGTTTGTCGGCCGTTGCCGGGGCCTCCTTCGTAGGCTCGGTGGGCTCCTTTGTATCTTTCGCGGCATCGGTCTTCGGGGTATCGGGCTTGGCAGCATCGGGACTGACAGCATCAGACTTCGAGGTGGTAGTCCCTGCAGCGTCTGGCTTCGGGGCCTCAGGCTTTGCAGCACTGGCTTCCGAGGCATCGGACTCTGGGGTATCGGGCTTCGAGGTATCAGGATTCGGGGCTTCGGTGTTCGCAGAGTCGGGCTTTGCAACCGTCTTGAACTCGGGATGCTTGGGGGTCGTGGCAGCTGTGCCGGGTGGAGGCGTCGAGGGGGCGTCTTTGAAATCATCGTCCGAGTCCGAATCAGCTTTCTCCGCTTGCGCCGCGGGTGTCGCTGGCTTGTCTTGCTCTGTCGCTGGTGTCGATGCCTTCTCGTCCTTTGTCTCGGGCAAGGGACTTGCGGGCTTCTCTTGGCTCGCCTCACCCTCCACGGGGTCGTCCTGGGGCGGCGGGACCCATTTTCGGATAGGCAGACCAAAGTCGTCCACCTCGACCTTGTCCGTCGCCATGGGGTGCTGGTGTGCGATGCGGGTGTTCGGTTGTGTCGGTCAAGGTGGGTGTGTTTGCAGTGGCGGGGGTGAAAAGGGGTCAGCCGGCTCGAGCGGATCTGCGCCAGCTGAGGGGTTGGCTGTGTCGAAGGTTCGATTATTGATAGGCTATGAGGGGATCGAGAGTCAGGCGAGAATTCGGTTGTCAAGTACAGGTTGGAGGCTCTGACGAGCTGTTGGAGCCAGAGTCGTGATTGCGAGTCGTCGGTGCTGTCACAAGATGAATAGCGGTGCGACGCGGGTGGAGGCGACCACGACCACTACTGCCGTCCGTTTTCGAGGTTGAATGTGGGAGGATCCAACACCGGTATGCAGGGAGGAGATCGAGAAGTGCACTCCAGCGCGGCCTTCTCACGACGACTCAAACGTCTTTTGTCCGTGCTCCAGGGCGAAGAGGGGAGGGAGGTGTCTGTGTCTGGGCGTGTGGTGGGTGACCTAGCGGTAGTGTCGCCTTTTGACGGCCGCCGTCTGGAGATGTCAGTGGGCAGACAAAATCAGCGATTCCCCATGACGATCCCTGCGCCGCGGTGCACGCACCGCACCGGCAACGGGGCCCACCTTCCCATCCCTGCAGGCCGCGCCTTCCCCCCCAAGCCACGCCGCACCGGCGCCGAAGCTGCCACTGACACTTTGGGGTGGGGGAGGCGCACCTGCGGAAGAGCAGTGGCAGGCTTTCCATTCTACCGGCAGGCGCGGAAATGGACGCAGGTACGGTTTGGAAGGCGTGGCCCGCAGGTGACGGGCCTGGAATGGAGGGCGGGCAACTTTTCGCGTCCGAGGGAGACATTGCGGGGACTTTCATACTGGGGCCGATGAAGCGGACCGCTAAATTTACGCAAGCCTCATGCCGAACCCGAGATGCGGATCACCTTTTCAATATCGGGCATTTCCTGATCAGAAAAAAGACAAAAAGACCCCCTCCGGGCATCCTGCTATGCAGGAATCCAGAGGGGTAGAAAACACCCAAAGTGTTTTGCTCGGAGCAGGATTTGAATCCACCGCCGTGCCAATGATCTGTACGAGTACAGCACCATTACCGCTAAGCTACGGTCGCGTTGGGACAATTACGGTCGCTGGGAGGGAAGGAAACGCGGCAAGCTATAAGGCTTACGCTTGGGGAAGGGGGATAATGTGCCCGGCTGGTAGTGAGGGCACCGGGGACGGTGAGTCTCAGTGTCGTGGTGTCAAGACCTAGCTTCCAGCCAGTATCAAGCAAGACATGGCGGCATGGACAGCCTCACGGCCAGCAAGATGAAAGCAACGGAAGCAACAGCTGTCCTTCACCATAGGCCCCTGATGAAGCATGCATCACCATGACGATACATCCTATCAAACACCATGCCACGCAAAGCCCAATAAATTCACCCACATGGTATCTGACGATCTTTTGTGCGCCGCAGGGCCCGCCAGCAAAATGCCTAAACGCCGGTGATGGTGACAAAAACAGCAAGACAGAAAAAACCAAGGCCCGGCCCTATGCCTCTGCAGCCTCGACAACTTCACCACCCTCGCCAGCAGCTTCACCACCCTCACCACCGGCCTCCCCGCCCTTCCTAGGCTTCCTCTTCCGCTTCTTCTTCGTCGGTGCCTCGTCACCTTCACCGCCCGTCGCCTCAGCCGTCACCTTCTCCTCCTTCTTGACGTCCTTCCGCACCGGTGCCGCGGCGGCAGCAGCAGCAAGCTCCTTCTTCGACTTTTGCTTCGCCAGCGGATTCGCCCCCTTGGGTCCATACTTTTTCTTCTTCTTCTTCTCCCCCGCCTCCTCTTCATCCTCCTCCGCCGCACGCTTCCGCTTCGCTCCGCTCCCCGGCGCCGGTCCGATCGCCCCCCGGATACCGGCGCGGTACTTGCTCTTCTCCTCGCGCGCGCGGAACTCGGCGCTCTCGCTGGCCATGGGCTCGAGGATCATGACGCTGCGTTTGAGGTAGATCTGCGGCACGCCGGGGATGGCGCGGAGGGCGCGCCGGACCTCGTCGTCCTGGCACACCGCGACGAGCTTGTGCTTGTTGACGCCGGCGGATTTGGGGTCGACGACGGCTTTGAAGCATTCCATTGTTGAGAGGGGCTCGGGGAAGTCCTCGGGGAGGTGGCCGCAGCGTCGGCGCTCGAGGGTCTTTGCAAAGTCGATGATCTTGTCCATCTCCGGTTCGGCCTTGCGCGCGTACAGCTTGCGGATTTCGCATTGGGAGATCACTGGACAGGAAACATTAGACATGCCACGTATCTTGGGAAGAAAAACACCCACTAGGCTTGACCTTGCCGTGCAGCGTCCGCTCAAGGCCGGCGAGCAGGTCGTACTTGAAGTTGTGGCAGTCGGCCACCATCTCGGCGTCGATGATGCATTGGTACGGTTCGCGGAAGCCCCAGATCTGCGCATACTGGGTCATCAGCTTGCGATACTGCTTGCTGCGTTTGCCGCGCATCGTGGGCGATTTGTCGGCGTGGTGGTGGTGTTTGGAAGCTGGGGGAGCTGGGGGGCCTGGAGTCGTCGGCGGTTCAATGTCTGCGAACGAACTTTTTCTTGGGGGAGCGGCCGCGATAAGATAAGCAGCCGCGACCCCCACCTGGATGTCACTGCCGGCTGTGACCTCACATGCCTTTGGGGGAAGCGGTAAGATCTGTGCAATATTCTGCATCTAGAAGGCTGATTGATCCTCAATTGACAGCCTGTATTCCTCATGTTCTCCCTGCTCAAATAAACGCCGGCTAAGTAATGCCCAAATCATGATTCCGTCCCAAAACCATCACCCCTCCTGCCACGCCTGGTTATTCGTGACAAGCGCAGCAACAACACTGATATCATCCGGCTTGCCTATACCATGTCAGCGACGCTCATCAAAAGATCACCAGAAGACTTACCGCCCTCGCTCGCCAACCCCTCCTCAATCGCATGCTCCATGTACGGGCTCTCGGCAAACGGGTCCAGCGCAATCGTCTTCGCCGCCGTCATGAGCTCCTCAGCCGCAAACTTCATCCCTCCATGCGCTCCGTCCGACCTGTCGCCATCACCCTTCCCCCCATCCCCTCTCTCCCACCGCTCCAGGCTATGTCTCACGTTCTCGACAATCTCATGCTCCCACAGATTATCAATAACCCCGTCCGACATGGCCAGCACGACGTCCCCGACTCGGACCTCCACAGCATCAACAACGGCATTCTGCAAGGGCGTGTCGGGACTATTCGTCCCCAACTGCCGCGGACAGTCGAACCAATGCCACTGCTCCGTCGTCTTGTAGACAACCTTTGCGTCCTTCGGCCGCAGCACCATGACCTGGCAGTCACCCAGGTTGGTCACGTAGACGAGAGGCACCGTCTCGCCACCGGGTTTCGTGCGGTAGTGGATTTGTGCACCGCTTGCCGTCGTCGTGCCCTGCCAGTTGATCGGCTCCGATGTCGCGTGCAGCGTGCTCTCGTACGCTTCCTGCAGATACGCCACGGGATCGGGCGTGTACGGCTCGTTGTCGGGGCGGGGCTTGGCTGCGTCTTCCTGGAGGGCGACGGCCCAGAAGTGAAGGATGAGCCGGGACCAGAGGCTGTGCGTCAGTCAGCATATGCTTCCTAAGAAGTCAGGGGCAAGCTTGGCATACCCCGCGTGCCCGCGCGGACGGGTGGACCACGCGCCTACGCCGTCATTGACGCAGATGAAGTAATCGCTCGCAAAGACGGCGTCGTCGCCGTTTGTGTAGCCCAAGATGATTTCGCCGTTGACCCTGGCGCGACGGGCCCTGCTACGGTTATGCGTGCTCAACGGGTCGGAGAAGGATCCCGAAGGCGGCGAGAGGAAAGGTGGTGGGAACGGGCGCGGGGCCCTCTTTGCATACTTCGCAAGGCCGGCGTCGAAGCGATAGGGTAGCACGGGGAAGCCATGACCCTGAGATACGGCGAGGGGCCCGTCGGCATCGGCTGGTATGAGAGGGCCATCGTCGGCGGCCGACGAGAGGGCATGGCGGCGCGTGGGGGCCGGGGTGTAGGACAGGAGAGGCCGGCCGGCGCGGGCCGGGAACGGGGCGATGGCGGGCGGGCGGCCGGGGAACCTTCTCATCATCTCACGGCGGCGATGGTGCTCGGGGCCGGGCCGGGAGGGGCCTGGGCGATGCTGCGATCGCCAACAGTCCCGGGTCGCGGGGCCTGCTGTCGATGCAATGTGCGTCGCGTCGGCGACGTGCTGCGCGGCGGGGGGCGCGGTGCATCAAGCTGGCTCGGGTGAGGTGCGGTGAGTTGATAGTGGTGGTGAGGTCGTAGGTGAGGTGAGGTGAGGTGAGGTCAGGCGAGGGGCTGCTGGAGTCTGGATTGGCCGATTGGTGAGTGCACGTGACCTGGCATTCCGGAGTCGGACTGGACAAGCTGCGCATTTCCAATGTGCACTTCAAAAGTCAATTCGATTAAAACAAAAGAGAAGTTTTATTGGAAATCGCACTGACATTTCAGTCAACTCGACATAAGCCTGTCTATCACCCCGCAAGGCAGCTGCTGCAAGTCTGAATTGCTTCAATATCGACCCCCGAAAAAGCAGCACCAGCAACAGCCGACATCGCACCCGAGAACCCGAAAATGGCCTGCCTTTCAGATGCCAATGCAGCTTCCCCATCGTCGATCTGCTTCAGCTGATGGATCAGGTTAGGGGATCGCCGCCGCCGCAGTCACCAGTACGCGTCCCCCCAGATTTGCGACCAGCTGCCAGCCAAGACAAAAAGGTGCAGTACCTGCAGCGTCCATGCCTTGATTAATTCGGGCCCGGGACAACCGCATTTCGAGGAGCCGGCGCGGCGTGTCAATGGCGCCGCGCGCTCGACGGGCGGTGACGTCAAGACGGGCTCCCTCGTGCTGACGTGACATCGCACTGGCGTGTGGACGCCGGGCTTCCAGAACGGGATGACACGACGTCCGTTGTCGCCGAGGCCGAAGGATCAAGTCACTGGCGCTTCTAGCCTGAGACCTGCTTCGGCGCCGGCGGCCTGGGGCCCGGAGGAAGTCGTCCCAGGGGGGCGGCTCCAAGATGTCATCCGCGCGGCGATGGCGCGTCGAGCACGGCGGGCGCGGGACGGATGTTTCTTTGATTCCCTTTCCACGATGTCGAGGTCATGTGGTCGAGTTTCGGGAAAAGTGCATGCAGACGATCCTTCGAATCGGCCGTTCCAGGCCGCTCACCAGGGGACATTGGGGGCCCTGGCCGCCCTGCTCCCCCGCTGTCTACGACCTTCTCTTTCAGATCAGATACCCTGCGCCCCGCGACTCCGGACCTGCCGCCTACCCGGAATGGTTCGTCGCGTTGGCCGCTTCTCTGGCGCCATTGCCCCCGCCGCGCAAATTACAACTGCGGCGTTATCGTGAGTGACAGACGGGAGCCGCCTGTGTTGTTTCGACTGCCCCGCCAACAGGCCGGCCTGCGCTATCGAATCCCGGGTGAAGGGTCCTCGGGGTGGAACATCCCCAGCTCGCCAGGGGTCTTGCAGGGGAGGCGGGAAACGTTTGTTGGCCGCGGATACGACAATAATAAACGTGTGGTCAGGTCCGTCCAGCAGGCACCAGCGAAGTGGCCCTGCAACGTTGGGCTTGACCGGACCCGGCGGAGATTATATACGAGAAAACCAGAAGCCCATGTTCCACGTTGTCGCCGGGTCTCAGAAGGCTTTGTCCTGGGCCAGCCACGACGGGTTTCGGTTTCGCTCAGGCCGAGGTGGGCGGATCCAGGGGAGGCTGGGAGATGCGTTTGTACCTGCAATGCGCGCAGCCAGGTGACAATGTGCTCAAGTTGCCCCCCGCATCAGAGTGTGCTGCAGGATGCAGACGGGGGCAAGTTGAGTGTGCGAGGCGACCACTCGTATTCGCGGTGGAAGTCCACGACGCATGGCCATCCATTCCACGACGTTGTTGGTTGTTGTCCCAAAGGAGGACCGGCTGACTGTTGCTGTCGCTTGCAGTCGCGCATTCTCACCGGAGAGGCTGTGCATCTGGCGAGGGGGTGCGTTGCCGGCCAAGTTCCTGGTGGTGACGAGAGCGTTGGTCGGAGCTGCGACCGGGCGCGTGCCAGCCAGCCAGTCCGTACCGCATCGTCTCGTTTGTCTCGTGCCGTGTCTTGGATCCGGGGGAACGAACGGCGACTGGCATGCGCTGGCCCGCCGTTCCTGGTCTCAGGATTCTGATGCCAATGCCACGGTGCCTGTCTTACAGAATCCACTCTGTTCGTGGACGACGATGGCCAACCAGTTTCTGGGACACAGAGAACGCTGGCACGGGCTGGCGCTGGCTGGCGCTGAGCACAAGCGGCATCACATCGGTGCGCGGCAGGTGGCGAGGACTGGACTCTGACTGGATGCGGGAGGCTGACCTTTGACGTTTCGTCCGCCAAGACCCGGTAGCAAGCTGGTGGTTCTCCGGGGGGAATTGTGTCTCAGCGCTGCGCAGACGTCATGTCATGCGGTAGAGTAGGGTTTTGACGGTCGGGACTGATGATCGGATGGATTGCGGGAGGCGATACATCGGGCGCGGCTCCGGGGGGATGCTGGTTTCTGATTTCCTGATCGTCCGTGTCTGAGGAGGACGAAATGGGACGGAATAGGGGGGAAGAGGCTGTGGCACATGGCACCGGGGCCGATGCGACGATATGCAAACCAGGATGGACGGACGGACGTGATGAAGCTTGAAGCTTGAAACCCCCGGGACTGAATGCTTGGAAATGCTGACTCGTCTGAGGTGCAGACCTGGAGAGGGAAGGTGCTCCCGTCGTGACTTCCCCATGGAGCATCCCCGAAGGATGGAAGTACCATGTACTCTGTACCTGCCTCCTTGAGAGCCAGGTGCCAGGTGAGGACAATGAAGACGGGAAGGAGCCACCCGGAACCATCGATGCTGGGAAAGTCAAGTGCGAGGGCCAAGAGGCCCGACTCATGCATCAGCAAACTTGACATCGTCATCATTCCATTGCCGAGCTTATTCGCACGCCCAAAGCTCGACCATTGTCAACGACCACGACGGAAGCGATGGGCTAGACAGCTAGCGAAGAAGTTCGGCATCATTCCCGTCCGTCAGAACTCAGAAGTACCGAAGACCGAGAAGCCAAGTGCAGCACAGCCTGGGCCAAGAGAAGCTATCGCGGGGCAAGACGACGACCCAGCCTCTCGAATTCCAGTTCCCCGCGCCGGGTGAGCAGGTGAGGTCGGCCTGGACGCGGCACTACTGCAGGTGGACACCTCGCTGTCTGCTTTCTCTGGTGGTCGAGTAGCAGATCGGATCGCAGGGGAGATCCGGCTCCTCCCAGGCCCAGGAGCAGATCATTAAGGACGGGACACCAGAATCAGCACCAGTCGTACCAGCATCAGCTCAGCAAGACCATCACCATCGGGGACTCCTAAACCGCCTCACGCAGCATGTCCAGCCTTGTGGCTGCTGTCGCAATGCCATACGTACACCCTGCCTCGCCCGATAAGCCACGATGGTCGGCCACGGCAAGACCAGGGCTCCGACCTTGACGTCCATCCATCTGGGGGAGGTGTTCCCAAAAAGGACAGACAAATCGCTAACGTGCTTGTACCCAGGTACCTTTGCCGCCTGAGTGATCACTCACCGTCGCCCAGCCCCCCCGGGCGACTCGCCCGCCCAGGCCAGGGCCCACCCAGCTTTGCAAGCGGAGGACATACACCACCCAGTCACTCGCTGCTGCAGGCGTGCTGCTGGCTGCGTGCTGCGACGGCGACAGGACTCTCTGCGACGAGTCGACGACTGGTATTCCACGGCGCTTCCCTGTCATCCCTAGCTTCTTTCGTCCGGCAGCCCCCCCACCCCCTGTCCACGCCTCGTCCGCAGAGGGCGACCTGGACCTCGTGTCCGCGAACCGGGCCTCGTCTGCTCGTGCTCGTTTTCCTGGGTCCGGCCTTGCCGCCCGCCCGTCGCCCGCCGCTTCTTCCGCATCGATCTGTAGCGTTTCCGCAGTATCCCGGCCCTGCGCGCCAGAAGCAGAAGGGGAGACGCCGGCCATCTCTGTCGTCTTTCTGGGTTGCTTTTATTATCAACTCGACCCGGGCCCAGTTCGTTCAGGTCCTCCGACACGCCTCTTACAAGCCTCCCCCTTCTTCCTCTTCTCTTTTTTTTTCTTCCTTCACCAGAAAAAAAATCCCCGAAAGCAGCGACAAGCACCTCCTCCTTGCGTTGTCACTAATAATCAACAGGTTAGCCTAGCCATCCTCCGTCATACGCTGCTCATATACTCCCCTCCACCCGCCGCCTTGCCCTGCCCGCCCTGCACTCTTGCTCCAAGTACCATTTCCCCAAGTATTGTACCTCCCCCACCACCGCCTGACGTTTGCACAAGGGGGCCTCGAACCAAGCTATTCTCCGCAGGGTCGTTGCTAGCCCCGTCGCGAACAGTTAGTACTCACCGCCCATTACGTCTTCCACCTGCTGTCCCGGCCTGGGCTATCGTCAGTCTTCCGTTCGGTCAGGTTTTGTCTGTCGAGTCAGCAGGATACCGGGGCAGAGCATCAGTCCGGCGGTGCCGTTACTTGTATCTCACTGTTTTCTGTCCTGCCCTTTTCCTCAAGAGCCCCTTGTCTGCTTCCTCTTCTCTCCCCGTTCCGTCTTCCGTTCAGTTCACTCTTGAGGGATACCCTGTCTGCGTTCGTTTCCTCTTCCGAGCCTTACCTCACTCCCGCCGACCCTTCACCAGCCTTCTTATACCGGCGCACTCGGAAATCCCGCAGCTCGGCCACAAACTCACATCAGTCTGCAGAACCTCTCCGACATACTCTCTCACTCTCCCGAACCGACACGAAGAACCCGAAGTCGCATCCCCTCATCGCGAGTTGTTGGACATCTACAACACGGCTCACGGCGGGACCAAGCCGTCTCTCACTCACCCCCACCTACACTTACTCCCGCCGACATCACACCACAGACATCCGCAGACATGGTCCGCAGTCGAGGTATGTTTGAGTCTCTTCTCCTTCGTCTATCCTGGCGCATCACTTCCCTGTCCGACCCTCGTCCCGGGTTACCGCATTCCATTTTGTTATTGCTGTCTCTGCTGCGCCCTTCACGGCTTCACGGTTCACCCCTCCCTCCCCCCATCTCCCACTGCCCATCCCGTTCCACCACGCCGGGCCGCCGATCGCCATCCAGGTTCGGGCTCCTACCGGTGTCGTCACTTTTGTCTGGGCACACGCCGTCGATTGGGCCGCCAGCGCAGCGCATCATCCAGCCAGGGTTCCGGGGGTGGGAGCGCCGTCGGGTCGCCAATGCGCATTCTTGGGGCGTCGTCCTGTCCAATGGGCATGTCAGGGTCCCTGGGGCTTTCTGGCTCTCTCGCTTTCCAGGTGGCTCTGTCGGCCTGGGGCGGGCTTCTTTTTTTCCTTCTCACCGCGCATCCTTCCCGTCCGCCGCCTGCCGCCGCCGCTGTCCACCGCCACCCCGGACCATCAGCGCCTGCAACCTGCAACCTGCACCTGCACCGCTCGTACCGTGGGTGGGGAGGAGGTGGGATCCCGCCCATCCTCCCTGGCCTGGCCAGCCCACCCGGCCTGAATGCGAGACGACCCTGCGGTCCTCGACTCAATGGCTTGATGGGCCATGCCGCCACGGTCGACAGATGACGGGCCATGCCACGGAACGGATGCAACAAGAACCCCGTTGCAGTCTTGGCCCTGCTGCTTGTTGCCTGCACTGCACGGCACCCGAGGGCCAAGAAGGGGAAATGGTCGGGAGCACCGGACGGCCGGCCGGGGGCAGTGCACTTGCTGGCCGCTCTTCGCTACTCGCACACTCGCGCTGAGTCGTTGAGTGCGTTGGTGCACATGGAATTCTCTCCACACGCCACAAGTTCCCATTCTCCCTCGGACATGCATCCTCTTGCACGCACGGCGTCCATGACGAAGTGTGCTCTCGGGCATTTGGGATCGCCGAGCTGCGATTTACCGGACACGCAAGCTTGCCCCGGTTCCAAGCCCGCCGCCCCCTTGGCCTTCAGGGGATGAATGACTGGAGAGGAACAGACTGCGCTGAGGACAGCTAGCAGTTTGCCGGCGGCCTGGTCTTGCTGGCATCAAAGTCGAGCCAGCCAGTGACACCCTGTCTCTCAACTCTGTCTCCCGCCCTCCGTCCCCCCTCCTCCCTTTCTTAGCGCACCCCCCTCCCTCCAGGGCCCTCACCTGGGCCAATTTACTGCGCATTTCCCACGTTCCTGCACCCGTACTCTCCGCCCACGCCCCCCTTCTCTCTCCCCTCCTCCTCTCCCCCAGTCCCAGTCCGTTTTCGCTTGCTTCCTTTCCCCCCTCGTCACCACGCAATTAATCGGCCGTCCCGCTGACCGCGTCCCTCTTTTTCCTCAGTCCTCTCGTTCATGTCCCAGTTTTCTGGCGGCAACAGAGATTCAAAGTCCCCGTCACCCGCCTCGAGCCCGACCCAGGACAGCTCGCCCTTTGCCGGCGCCAAACCACGCATCGCTTCTCTCAGCGACCACGGCATCCACAAGAAGCCACTTCCGCCCACCGCTCAACAGCTCGTCACATCGTCATCGGCACCACCGCCGGCCGTACAGTATCCCGCACCGAGCCCGAACCCCTCGTCGTCCTCTTCCGCATACGGCGACTACAACGCAACCACACCGCCGCGCCCCGCAACACCCTCGTCCCTCGACCGCACAGGAGCACCAGCCGCAGCCGACCCCTATGCCTCGTCGCCCAACGCCTCTCCCCCGCCATTAAAGTCAGCCAGCCCTCGTGCCGGCCACAGACGAACCTCCTCCCGTCCCCTGTCTATGGTGCAGACCTACTCGCCGCCCTTCATGGATGTCACCGAAGACACCATTCCGGAGCTGCAGCCCATCTTCACCTTCCTCAACAGCCATGCAAACAAGCTGTACCAGGAAGGTTACTTCCTGAAGCTCGACGACCAGAACAGCCGTGCGTCTCCGCCCCTGCTTGTTCCGGCCCATCCGGTGCTCTCTTCAGGCAGAGTACAAGCTAACTTGCCCAGATGGCCGCCCGAACCCTGACCGAACGTGGTCCGAGTGCTTCGCCCAGCTCGTTGGCACCGTCCTCTCCCTGTGGGACGCCGCCGAGCTTGATGCCGCCGGTGAGGACGGTGAGGTGCTGCCCAAGTTCATCAACCTGACGGACGCTTCGATCAAGATGGTGTGGTTGCCTTCGCCTCTACAACTGAGCCTCGCTAACAAATTAGATCGAATCTCTACCCACCAGGTCGAACGATGAGCAGCCGCTGCAGAACATCCTTAGTATCTCGACGGCAGGCCGCAACCGCTACCTCCTCCATTTCAACTCGCACCACTCCCTCGTGCAGTGGACCGCCGGCATCCGCCTCGCCATGTTCGAGCACTCGACCCTTCAGGAGGCCTACACCGGCGCCCTCATCGCCGGCAAGGGCAAGACGCTGAACAACATCAACATTGTCATGGAGCGTGCCAAATTCCCTACGGCTGAGTGGGTGCGTGTCCGTTTCGGGGCTGGTGTCCCGTGGAGGAGGTGCTGGTGCGTCATCACGCCACCAGACGAGAAGGAGTACCAGAAGATGCAGAAGGAGCTACGGAAGAAGGCCCCCTACAACCGCGCGAACCCCGTGCTCAAGGGCGATATCAAGTTCTACGACACCAAGGTCGAGGGCAAGAAGCTCAAGAAGACGAAGCCCATTGCCTCCATCACAGACGCCTACTCTGCCTACGCCATCTACCCCCAGGCCAAGTCACTCATCGATGCCTCCACCCTTCTCAAGGTTGAGGGCAACATCACCATCCACTCGGATCCGCCTTCGTCCACGGAGGGCTTCGTCTTCATCATGCCCGAGGTCCACCCGATGGTCAGCGGCTTTGAGATGCTGTTGCGTTTCCTCTTCCCCACCTGGGACACCTTTGGCCTCTACGGTCGGCCCGGCCGCCTCGTTGCCAGCGTTCTCGACGCCCGCTCGCTCATGTTCGCCATGCCCAAGCACAAGCGCTACGGTTACCTCGAGATCCTCGACGTCAACGGCCTCATCGTCACCCAGGGCAGCACCACATGGACCGAGAGGGAGTGGCGCCGCCAGCTCAAGGAGCTCACCGGCACTCGCATGAACACCATCGAGGACACCCCGCCCTCGCCCGATCGTGGCCACGGCCGTTCCAGCAGCCGCAAGAGCAACCGCCTCAGCTTCGGCAGGAGCCGTGTTGGCTTCGCCGATGAGGCACCGGCTGCCGGCCCGCGCTCGTCCCGCTCCCTGTCTTTGAGCAACCGCCCCAACCCAGGCCAGGAGCAGCAGCGTGGACCTCCGGCTATGGCTGCGGCTATGGCCAACATTGCGCCGCACCACGCGCGCAACTCTTCGGACCCCCAGATCCCTGGACCCGAAGGCTACAGCCAGCAGGGCGGTTATGGTTCGCCCGCCCGCGGACCCGGAGGCCCCCCTCCCAGTCGTCACGACGACGACTTTGCACGCAGCGGCGGACCCCCGCCTGGCCTGGAAGGCATGAGGAACCTGCAGACGCCCGAGCCCGTCTCGCGGCCGCCTGCGTTCAACCACGGGCCTCAGTCGCGCCCCGCGGCCAAGCCTTACCACTCGCCCGAGCTCCGCCGGGCCAACAGCAGGCTGTCCAACTCGACCCTGTCGCAGCTCGTGACGGCGGCCGGCGCTGGAGGCGCTCAGATGCCTCCTATGCCGCCTAGCCACGGCAACAACAACGGCCCCCCGGGACCCCCGGGAGCATACGCGGACATGCGGGCGGGCGGGCACAACGCTCAAATCGCGCAACCATCGGTACCTACATCTCACGCCAACCATCCCATGGGAATGCATGCTAACGACGACGGGTCTCGTGAAGCTTTGACATCCCCATCCGCCAACGCCCGCCAGCCGCCGCCGTTCCCTCCGCCACTGAACACCCAACGTTCCCGGGAGCAGGTCCACTCGCCCAACTACGGCCCTCCAGGTCCCGGCCCGCGGAGCCCCCTGCCACCGCACCCCCCGTCGCGGGGTGGTCTTTCGCCAGGCGGTGATGGCCAGATGCGCCCGCCGCCCTTTGCCAACTTCTCTCGGCCGGATGGCGCCCGCACGCCTCCGGTTGGTGGGCCTGGTCGCTCGCCGACTCCCGAAACGAGAGGCCGTCCCGGTTATGGCCCGCCCTCGCCTCTCCCCGGCGGTCCTCAGGCTTTTTTCGACTCCCGCCCCCACACGCCCAACGCTGATCTATCGAGGACGCCCACCAACACGTCTCCTCCCGTCAACCGCAAGCCTGTTGGCGGACGCCAAGAGCCACAGGTCCAACGCCAGTTCAGCGAGAGGAGCGGCGCCAGCAGCCGTTACGACGACGCATCTTCGACGGCGAGCCCAGATTACGCCAGCACGCAGAGGTCTGAGGAGCACCCCTCTGATCGGCCGCGTGCCGGTGTGCTTCGCACGACAGGTGGCGGCGAGGCCCCTGAGAACAATTCGGCTGGGCTGGATCTACCGGATGTCAACTTTGGACCGACCATCAACTATGGTGCCAGCCCTCGCAAGAAGACGCCGACTCCTGTTACGCAGAACCAGCAGCGGCCTTACTCGCCGGCCATGCGGGCACACGAAACGGCGGATCCCGGTGAGGGACCGCGTCGCGTGCCGTGGCATCCCGGCGGTGCCCAGGCGGGGAGCGGGCCAGGCATGAGTGCCGAGCAGTACGTGCAGTCGCGGGCGGCCATGGGCGGTCACTCGCGAACGCCTTCGTCACAGGCTCTCAACACGATGCGCTCTCAGACGCCTTCCCCGTCGATGGGCCGCACCGCCTCGCAGGAGATGCTCGGCGGCCACCAGAGGCGTAAGAGCTCGGTAGATCTCCTTGGATCACGTCCGGGTTCTCGGGGTGCCAACCATGCGCTTGACATGGGCGGTCAAGGCAACGTTGGCTCCAACCTCTCGGCGCGCGAGCAGGAGCAGATTGCCAGGATGACGGGCGCGCCACTTCTCAGCATGGGTGGTGGCCGTGGCGGTCCACAGCAGGCACCGAGCGGTGGCCTTGTGGGAGCGATCGACGTGCGGGAGAGGGAAAGGCAGCAGATGAAGCAGGGTGTCAACAGTCAGGCCGTGCAGCACGCGATCAACCAGCGTCAGCAGCAGCAACACATGCAGCAGCAGCAGTACCATCAGCAACAACAGCAGATGCAGTACCAGCAGCAGATGCAGCAGCAACAGCAGCAGCAGGCCATGTACCAGCAGCAGAACATGGGCCGCGGCGGCGGACCGGGGCCGTACGGACCGCCCCGGCCTCACCCACAGCAGCAGTACGGTGCGCCCATGTCGCCGGGGCACGGCGCGTTCCCAAGGGGCCAGATGCAGATGCCGATGAGGCAGGGCCCGCCGCCGTCGCCTGGTTTCATGCCGCCGCAGGGGCAGTTCAACGGACCGCGGCCGCAGTCGCCGGGAGGGATGTATGGTGGACGCGGAGGACCGCCGCAGCAACAGCAGGGCCGGCCGCCATACCAGGGCCAGGCATTCTAAGGTTTTCTATGTCGGATCGGACTTGATATGTTTATAGGGGCAGGGGAGCCGGGGAGCAGACACTGGATAACCACATGTAGAGCGAAAAGAGACTTATAGCCACTGCTTGGATCGACGTGAAGTATCCGCCTGGTCTCTCTGGTCATCGATGCTCTCTTCCGCCTGCTTACGTACTGAGTCGTGGACTCGACCTGTGCCTGAGAACATGTGACCCTGGCCCCTGACCGCCGTGCCCCAGTGTAAAGTGTACTTAGCGTGCCGTTTGGCGACGTCAGCAGCCACTCGAGTCCGGTGCCGCTGCCAATTGAGAGACACTAGGCGGCATGACCTGTGGCTTTGGAGAACCCAGGCAGGAGGGAGCCCTGGAGCCTGGGGAACCAAGGGAAGGCGCGGCTAGGCACAGCTCCTTCCCGCCCCAAAAACCCCGCCAAACACAGAGGCGTCGCCAACGACGGAGAATCTGCATCCAATCCAATCCATTCCCAAGCATCTCTCTCTCTCTTCCCTTTGTCTCCTCCCAACATCCCACGGCTCGGAAATCGACTCGACATTGTCTGTCCGCCTGACCTCGACTCTGTCCCGCGCCGACCGCCGCTCATTGTTACCCGTCCTCCCCGGCTTCTTATACTGTAGACCGTACTTGTCTGTCTGGTTGCCTCAGCCCAGACATCTTTTCTTCAACTTGCTTTTTCTACGCATTCCGACACCCCCGATCGAACATCGCATGACGCTTCGACTGGACGGCTCCTCTCCTTTCTCCTGTCGCTTTTGATACCCCCTCTCCCGACCGACCGACCACCGAGTCCTCGTTGCCCCGCCGACTCCGACCGAGCTCGCGACGACAACAGACACCCACCACGACAGACGTTCGCTCCTAGACACGTTATAATAAACTATATACCACAACTCCGTCTTACGCCCCTCCGGTGGTGCTGTCCTGCGTAGCCTAGCCTCCCCGGCCGCCCCTCGCAGTCCAGATGGAGGGCGACGGGAGCCAACCAACCCAGGGTGCGTGTTTGCCTCGTCCTGCCTGCTGCTGCTGCCTCGCCCACTGACACTTTCCAACCTCCAGCCACCCAGAGGGCCCTGGATCCGCGTCGCGTGGGCCAGCAGAACTCAGGCTTCTCCGACGAAGAAATCTCCGACATTGTGTGCATCCTCTATCCGTACTCGTCGTCCGCCCGACGCGAGGTCTCCCGTATAGCGCGCGCCGACCACCAACATGTCGTCGGCACCGAGGATGCTGTGGCCATTGAGCCCGACTACTCCCTCGAGGACGACGCCTCCAACTTTCAGGCCCCCCAGCCAATGGGTGACTACGCAATCATCCTGCGCCTGTCGGCCTCGGTTAAGAATAAGCTGCAGGGCTTCCAGTTTGGCCGCAACGCAGCTAAGTGCGACGTCTACTTCGTCGAAGACCCCAAGAAGCGCCTCTCCAACGTCCACTTCCGCATCTACGTCAACGACTATGGCATCGTCATGCTCGAGGACCAGTCCACCAACGGCACCTTTGTCGACAACCAGCTGCTGCGCGCGAAGAACCCCAACCCCCAACACAAGCTTAACACCCGGCGTCAGCTCACACACGGCTCCAAGATCAAGGTCCTTATGCATGACGAGACCGAGGACCTCATCTTCCTCGTGCGCATCCCCCGCCGCGAGGGTGAGCACAACTTGCGCTACATGGAAAACGTCGACGCCTACCGTGACCGCGTGCGTCTCGCCGGCGGCGGGGCCCTCGATGAGACCATCGTCACCACCCCCGGCGGCCACCCTGACCTCTTCTCCACGCCCCGCGCCAAGACCGGCACACCGACCGCTCGCCAGGTCCGCCTCGCCCCCTCGGCTGGCTCCCACGACACCACGCGCTACCAGACCGAGTGGCGCGGGTCGGAAAAGTACATCAAGGTCAGCCAGATCGGTAAGGGCGCCTTTGCCGTCGTCCACAAGGTCACCAGCAGGTACGACGGCAAGCCCTACGCTGCCAAGGAGCTCGAGAAGCGTAGGTTTGTGAAGAATGGTATCTTGGACCAAAAGGTCGAGAATGAGATGAAGATTATGCAGCGGGTGACGCACGTGGGTGGTTCTCTACCTTTCATTTGGAGGCGCGACAACTGACTTTTCTCCAGCCAAATATTGTCCAGTACATCGATCACTTTGACTGGGAAAACCGGCTACTCATCATCATCATGGAGCTCGTCACTGGCGGTGACCTCGGCCGGCTCGTCTCGGAACGCGGCGCGCTGCCCGAGCTAATCGGCCAGGCCATGGCGTCGCAGATGCTCGGCGCGTTGCAGTATTTGCACGAGAAGAACATCACTCACCGCGATGTCAAGCCAGACAACATCCTCGTCAGCTCCATCAGCCCCTTCAACGTCAAACTGACCGACTTTGGCCTGTCCAAGATGGTCGACACGGAGCAGACGTTTCTGCGCACGTTCTGCGGCACACTCCTCTACTGCGCCCCCGAGGTGTACAACGAGTACGCAGAGTACGATGACAACGGGTTCAGGCAGCCGCGCAAGGCCCGCCGTCCGCCTCCAGGCCAGCGCTACGACCACGCAGTAGACATTTGGTCCCTGGGCGGCGTCATCTTCTACGCCCTCACCACCAAGCCGCCGTACCCCGTCAAGTCCGGCATCAGCTATTCGGAGCTGCTGCACCAGATCATGACCACCGACCTCAACGTGCGGCCCCTAGTGGAGCGCGACACGTCGCCCGCCGCCATCGACTTCCTCCGCTCCATGCTCAACCGCCGGCCAGAGCACAGGGCTCGCATCGAGGAGCTCGCCATGCATCCGTGGATGGGCGGCCCTGGGATCGACGAGGAAGAGTCAGTCGACGAGATCATCCAGGGTGTTAGTGTCAGCGCCTCGCAGATGAGCCTCCAGGAGTCCCAATCTAAGAGTCAGCCCCAGCCGTCTCAGCAACTCGTGCTGGATCCGGAGATGGACGCCATCGTGGACGACTTCATCATGGAGGACTCGCCCGAATATGACGAGACGTTTGGGAAGGCCGGAACCGCGCCGCCGCGCCTGTTTGGCGAGGTCAATGTTTCGGCTGTTGGCAGCTCGGGGGTCATTCCCGAGGACCGCCTCAATATCTCTCTCCCCGGGCAGTCGCGCTCTGACAGTGCCGAGACCGAGATTCGCAATAGCATTGACGATTCGGGTCGCCCGTCGACAGACGTGTCTGGTGGTGGAGTCGACCTTTTCGCCTCGGTCGTTGATGCGCAGTCGACGGATCAGCTGCAGAGCTTGGTGCACAATGTGCAGTCGCAGAGCCTGGGCGGCTCCGTTTCGGCGATCCACGATGAAAAGTCGCGGGCCCTGGGCGTGCCAAGCGTCGACGGCAGCTACTTCACCACCAGCAAGCGCAAGCCCATCGACACGAGTGATGAGTTTGACTCGCAGGATCGCAAGCAGCAGCCCACTGTTAAGCGGCTACGGTCCGAAGGCAATATCGAGGCCATGGTCGACCACGCCGCGGAGGAGGAGACGGCGCTGCTGGCGTCAATGCAGCTGATCCAGCGGCGGCCATCGGGTCGCCAGATTGATGGTCCCCAGGACAAGAGGGCCTTCTGGGAGAATCAGGACATCAGTACGTGGCATCTCGACTATCCGGAGATGAGGGAGCTGCAACTTCAGATGTTCCAGGCTACGGCCAAAGCACGTGGCGAGTCGTTCGGCCCGGGCAAGACGCCGTTGTGGGAACTGGCCATGAAGCACTTCCCGCCAACGCAAGACTCACCGCAGCCCGGTCTCGCCGAGACGGTTGGCCAATTTGGCGCCACGACACACCGGTCTGTTGCCATGCTCGACATTCCCTCGACAGCGCTTGAGGCACCGGAGGAAGACGCCGAATCCCTTGCCGACACCCTGCCGCCCGACACGCAGAACATAGTGGTGCCCAAGGGCGGCGGACGACCCGCTTACGGCTTGCTCGAATCGACGGCTGACTCTGTGCTCCGCGGCATCTCACTCCCCGTCACCGAGGCTCTGACCTCCTGGGGCCGCCACCCGGAAAACACCGCCGTGCACCCGCTTAAGGACGACACCAAGGTGCCAAAGTTTGCCCTACGCATCCTGCAGTGGCGGGAGGGTGCGGAGCCGTGGGTACACCACCTATCGAAGCAGCCCAAGCCGTGGGAGCGCGACGGCGACGCCGACAAATACCACTTTTACCTCTCGACGCGTGCTACCATGGGCGTTTACGTCCAAGGGTTGCACGTCCAGCCCAGCAAGCAAGGCGCCACGCCGAACTGGGTGCGCCTCCAACACGGCGACGAGATTGTTGTCTGGGGCGCCATGGTAACCCCTGACAAGGCGAAGCTGGCCTTCAACTGCTTCTGGGGCGGGTCGAGAAAGGCGAGGCAAGGGTCGCCTGCGCTGGAGTCACGGCACGTAGCGCTCGCGCTTGAGGAGGCCTACATGCGCACCGAGAGACGGCACAAGAAGCAGACTGAACGGGATGCAAAGTCTGAGGCGGCGGCGGCGGATATTCAAAAGCGCAAAATCAGGTTTGCGGCTGAGCTCGCGCGTACCGACGCGTTTGAGCAGCACATTCTGGACGCGCGCGACATTATGGCGCGGAGGGCATCGTCGACACCGGCCGCATCGAGTAGGTCCTCGTAGGTTGAGGAGCCGACGCAGCTTGTGGAAGGGCCGAAGCGCTTGAGATAGAAAAGGAGGAATGTATTTATATCCAGCGAGGCCAGCGGTAGAAGGGTGTAGATAGTAGAAGCACATGGGCATGGAAGGACATGAATAGCGAAACATGGATACCCTGATGCATTCATGAGGGGAGGGTGATTACTTTCTATGGATGGCGTTGGTGCCAGGAGTCATTACTGCCCAGCTCGTGGCGGCCTTGGATGCCTTCGTTTGTGGGGATTTCGTATCGTGTCTCGTGGGGGGGTGCCTCGGCGCGGCCGTGTGTGGGGTCGTCGTCTGGTGGTTTTCCGGTGATGTAGGAGTTTGGGAGTTCGGCTTTGCCTTGGGAGGGGGGAGGGGCTGGGGAGAGGTCTGGGGCGGGTGAGGTGCGGCGCTTGCGGTGGCGGCGGAAGAGGAAGACTGGGGGCAGGGAGTCAGTTCAGTCGATGGGGTTGAAGGGGGGACATACGGGCTAGGAGGATGATTAGGAGGCCGCCGACGCCGATGCCGACGCCGAGACCGATTGCGGCGGGGTTGAGGCCGGGGGAGCTTGGTGAGGAGGGGGTCTCCGAGGGAGCGTCCGTTGGGGAGGAGGCGGAAGTTGAGGAGGTTGAGGTCGAGGAGGCGAGCACCGTTGTCCTTGTTGCGGACGTCGATACCCCGGTGACTGGGAGGTTGACTACGGTTGTGACGTCGCTCGCACCGCCGCCATCTTTTACGGCCTCGCAGGCTGCGTCTGAGGCATTAATGGCCTGACCGAGCTCGTCAGCGCCACAATTTGCTATCAAGCAGGGCGCTATGAGGGGCTGCAGGGCAGTCTGGGACGATGGCCGGCACAGGCACTCAGCATCTCCGAGGGCGCAGCCGGCTTGGGGGATGAATTCTCGGAGGCAATTAACCTAGGAAACGGGGTTGGTCAGCGAGGGAAAAGGTCAGGGGTGAGAAGGGTCTGCTCACGGCGCATTCGGGCTGGCCGCTGAAGTCCTGGGCGGCGGTGAGGGGGGCCAGGGTGAGGAGGGGGGCGAGGAAGTATTGATGCTTCATTTCGACGGTGCGGGGCTGGTGGTGATGGAGAGGAGGAGAGGGAGAAGTGAAGGGAGGGAGGAGCGGAGACTAGGCTCTAGATGTCTTCAAGGAAGGAGATCAGATTCAGGCTCGCTGCCTCGACATGGGTGCACACTGGAAGGGGTGTTGAGGTGCGGCTGAGTTGGGATGTGTGCGGTTGGTTAACAACGGCGCTGTCCTTTCCGTCTTGGGGCTGTGGCTTATAGGGTATAACGCTCAGCTGAGGGGAAGAGGATGCAGACAGGGAGACCCATTCTCCAAATACTGCATAGAGTATAGTCCGCTGGAAAAGCCTCCCGAGAGCTCACAGGATTGCATACATCCCATCCAAAGTTGAAGGTCTCTCCTATTGGTTTCATGGTGAGCATGCCCGGGGAGGACTTGGTGGTGGCTGCATGGTGGCTCGAGAGCCTGACCGCGCCGAACGAGACCGTGCTGCGGTCTCTTTCGGCGATGAGATGATGCTGAGTAGTATATCAGGCTGGGCGAGTTCTGGCGTTAGCCGATGTCAGAGCGGCGACATGCCGGCTGGGGAGTCGCGAAAGCGGGGCCGGACGGGGCGGGTCTCGGAGCGGCTCCCCGGCATGGGATGCCGTTGACAACTTGAACATGTCACACAGGTCAAGTGGGCTATCGAGGACGAGTACGATCACTGGCTGCAGTGTCTAGGTCATGGCTCTTGTATCAGTACCATGTTCATAAGGAGTATCAGAGGAAGCCAGGTTGAATGTTCGAGACGTTCAACAGCTCGAGAGACTCACCTCTTCTTGTCCGGACACCTACAGCCCAGCAAGGGCCGTCTTACTCTGGCGTTGAACAGAACCCACAGACCTGGAGCACATCGCATATTTCTCACGTCTTCATCAACGTTCTTGTTTCATTTAATCGTCGGCTATCAGAGTCTCGGCTATCCTCCATCTAATCCACCAACTTGCAGAGGCAACGACTGAAAAGAAGCAAATTTCTTCAGCTACAAACTGTGAGTAACCATCTCACTCTGTCGAAACACCCGTGCATACCTGAGAAGCGCCAGTGCAGGCAACGGCGAGAAACAAACAAGGAATCGACGCATGTCGTGGGTGGCTCAAAGGCCGTTCGTGCCGTGAGGTAATAATATCAGACAGTGAGTCTGGGCGATTTGATAATACAGTGGTGGTAGCAACAGTGTTCATACATATGGCGATAGTGTCGAGTACATTCGGCTTGTTGTGAGAGGTGATTGTAGCAATGATCATCTCAAGCTGCGGCCACGGCGCCGGGGACAACGCCAGGCTTGAGAGGCGATGAGTCGTTTCCGGTGTGTACCTTGGTCGAAGCTGGAGAGACGGAACGGCCGGTGATGCTCTCGTCGTCGGCGAGCTCAATGACAAAGCCAGTCTCGGGGAGCTTGGGGCGCGGAGGTTGCGAGGTGTATGAAGGGATAGTTCCTGCTGTGTGGTGGCTTCTCTGAGCATGGTAGCCGGACGCCGTGGACTGGTAGGATGGAGCTGTGGATGGTCGATGAGTCCAGGTGCGAGTCCACGACTGCTTCGAGTCCTGAGCTCCACCCGACGACCCGAATGAATGGCGCTT
This sequence comes from Plectosphaerella cucumerina, assembly GCA_020746995.1. Taxonomy (NCBI): domain Eukaryota; kingdom Fungi; phylum Ascomycota; class Sordariomycetes; order Glomerellales; family Plectosphaerellaceae; genus Plectosphaerella; species Plectosphaerella cucumerina. The sequence continues at coordinate 4,405,393 of JAGPXD010000004.1, read as the reverse complement.
CTCCGTGTGGTGCTGGCGAGAGGGCGAAGGGCTGAGGTACTCCTGGGCGAGGTCCGAGTAGCCACCGCGGTGGAAGTCCGAGGTTGGAGAGGGAGGCGGAGACGGCTTGCGGAGGTACTCCTGCGCCAGAGAGGATACGCCGCCCTCGTACATTTGGCGACGCATGCGCTCCGAGTCGGTTGACAGGTTGGGTCTGCCTGCGTTTGAGTGGGTGTAAGGGAAGCTACCGAAGCTCGACGTGTTGGGCGTGCTCCAGGTGTTGTTGCTTTGCGACGAGTCCGGGGCAGTGCTTGGTCTCGAGTTCCTTCTAGTGTCACGTCTTGTGTCTGCAGCAGTAGTTGTGAAGGTCCGCACGTCGACGTGGTCGTTGAACGAGGTCCTTCTTGCCGATGATGCCCCAGATGCGTACGAGTTGTATCCGCTGCTGTCCGGGCGAGGAGGCTTCTGCTCAGGCTTCTGTGGCTGCTCTTGGTGGAAAGTAGGCTGCGTCTTGCGCTTCGTGTCGCTCACAAGCGGCGAAGGAATCTTGTTGCGACATGACTTCTTCGTCTTGACAGGTGCGGGCTCACCATCCGACTCGTCCGATGAGTCCTCTTCAGAGTCGGAGTCGCTCGAGCTTGAGGCGTCTTCGACGGTGGGACACTTGTACGATGGGTTGCCCGACTTCTGCTTGCGCCGCTGCGGTGTGGTAGGAGGAGGCTTCAAAGTAGCCTTCACTACAGGCTTCAGAGTCTCTGCACGATCCTGTCGCCGGCGCTCTTGGCGGGACACAGGTCGATTTTCAACAGATACAGCAGGGAGGCGGTCGGTAAAGCCTCCCGGTGACGCCGAGCGCACGCTGCCGCCTTCAGACTCGGCCATGTTGTTCTACGCATGTCAGCAGTGTCTCTTCATCGTACTTGGTGGACGTACCGTCCCGAGGAGCGTGTCGGTCGAGTTCATGGCCCGGGCACTGCGACGGTCACGGCAGATCCTGCAGATGTTCGGGACCGGGCGATCACCAGGCTGGATAGGGTGTCGACGGTGGAACTCAGCGGACCGAGCAAAGCCACAGCATGAGCATAGGTGACCATGCTCAGCAGGCGGGTACTTGAGACCAGCCGAGTGGTCCTTGAGGCATTGGCCGCAGAGGTTCTTCCAAGGCGCAGTGCCCTCGCGAGCGGCGCGGTTGAGGTGGTGCTTGGTGGCACGGCGAATGCCGCAGCCCGAGCAGAAGTGGCCATCGAGCAGTGATGCGTGCGCCGACATTTGCTTCTTCCCGGACGCCTAGTCGCGGGAGGAAGAGGCTGGTTCGTCGCCATCCGTGTCGGAGGGTATATCCCGAGGCAGGATATTGCCCGAGGTGTGTGTCTCGCCAAGAGGTTTGCGAGGAGGACGATCGTTCACAGCAGGTTGCTTGGGTGGTGCAGAGCGGCGGTTGTAGTCTTTCTCGAGCTCGGCTACCGTCTTGAAGAACTCAGTCTCGGAGATGGGCGCAGGTGTCTGTTCGACGTTGTAGTTGTACAGTGAGTAGGTTGACTGAAGGAGATCCGGCGCCGTGAGCCTGTAGAGGCCCTTCTGGGGAGACCTGGCGATGGACTCGGTTGCGGAGGATGTGGACGATGGTTTGGCGGGCTTTGCAGAGGACGACTCAGAGCCAGACGAGGAGGCTGTCTCGTTACTGACCCGACGACGAGAGGGAGTCGATGCAGAACCAAAGCGTCCCTTCTGCTTGACGATCACACGGGGAGCGTAGTCATCTCCCGAAGCCTCAGAGCCATACCCATCATGAGGCGAGGGCCCACGCAGATGGATGTGTCGCCTTGACTTGGGCCGGCCGCGCTTCGTGGAAGGGCGGCTGGATATGCCCAAAGCCTCGCCGAGCGATGCCAGCAGCGAGACCTTGCCGGCTGACTTGCGTTGCGCTCGCATCCCGGGCTGCAGAGATTTCGGACTGCAAGGGGGCGTATTGTCGGCCACGGAGGCCACCTGAATGTTGAAGAGGTGAATTTTGGGTATTGTAGCACGTAGAAGGATAGGTCGGGTGGTGAGGTGGACGTGGAAGAGGTAAGAAGAATAGAAAAGGGAGAAGTGACTATGGCAGTAGAAGGGGAAAATATGTGTGAGGGAGGAAACGGTACTTGCAGGTACAGCAACAGGAGGCTCTTGCCCTTTGTGGTGCCTCGTCTAGGGCAGTCGTCCCTAATTTTCAGGCCTCGCATCTGTCCACGAGGCAGGAGCAGATTTTTCTGCGTGCCTGCCTCATGCTCCCAGTCTACACACCCTCACGTCAAGCATCACCATGCAAATGCCTTCAGCTGGCCTACGTCCTCGCACCTTGGTCATGAATAGTACATTGCCACTCCTGTGGCTCTGGCATGCGTGCCCTCTAGGTACATGCCGGGGCCTCTATACCCGGCCCTTTTACCATCCGAGCAAACAGAAAACCCGCTCCGGTTAGATTCCGTGCGGTATTCCTCCTCCTTCTTCCTCAGTTTAGTCCACGCGAAGGACGCGGGGACCGCGCCTCTTGGCGCCTCCCTTGGCCTTCTTCTTTTGGCCCCTGTCAAAGGCGCCGGCGGCGATGTGGTCGCGGCCCAGGTTGTCAAGGTCCTTGACCTTGTAGATGCGGATGATCCAGTTCTCGCTGGTGAAGGCCTCCTCGACGGTGTCGAGAACGGGGCCAACATCCGGGAGGCGGACGCCACGGACACGGTCCTGCGCCTGGCCGGGCGGGAAGAGGCTGTTGTAGTTGTAGTAGGACATCTTGTACCTGCAGGGGGTTAGCCATGATCATTATCAACCACTTCTCTTCACTCACATCAGGCTGTTCTTCATCGTCTCAGTGGCATCGGCGTCGACCTTGTACTCTCCGCGGCTGGTGAAGAACTTGCGCTCCTGCACCTCGTCGGGCCAGATGCCCTCGGCGATGCGCACCATCCACAGGAACTTGTTGATGTCGTCACCCGAGTAGCCGAGCAGACCGCCAAAGACGACGAGCACGTAGTCGACCTCGTGCGCACGCATGATGGGGTAGCTGACCTCCTCGCGGGAGGCCATGGCCTTGCCGACGGTGGCGATGTGCGTGTTGTTCCAGGTGTTGTTGTCGACGAGCGTAGGCCTGTCAGCCATGCCACCAATCTGGTAGCCGTAGTCCCACCAGGCCATGATCTTGGCGTCCTCCTTGGTGTTCTGGCGCAGCCACTGGTACGCCTCGCGGTAGTCGTCGATGATGTGCTGGCTGCCATCGGGCATGCGGCTGGCGAGCACGACCGAGGGGGACGAGTAGGCGTTGGACGTGACCCAGGTGCAGTGCATGACGAAGAGAACCAGGTAGATGAGCATGAAGCCGCTGATCATAACCTTGGACAGGGTGCCGAAGATACCGACGTAGGGGGTGTTATCCGCCTTGAGACCGGGCTCATCGACCACCTTGGTGGGGGCCTTGTCACCCTCGGAATCCTCATCGGGGGCCTCGGGAGAGTCGGCGAGCAGGAACGTGTCGAGGATCTGCGAGGCGGCCAGGGCGGCGGCAACACACACACAGGGCGTCAGAGTGAGCATGAGACGGACCATGACGCCGGCGAAGTAGCTGCCCGTGAGGGCATAGACGACGATGAAGACGTGCTCGTCGCGCAGCTCCTGGAAGCAGAGCCAGACACCAGCGGGGAACAGCCAGATGAGGAAGTTGAGGTCGAAGAAGAAGGCGGGCCACGCGGTCGGCTGGTGCTCCGACACGGACGCGATGATGGGGATGTGGATCTTGGCGTAGCTCGTGTCCCACAGCGAGTAGAAGCGTCCGCCCCAGGGCGCGATGTAGCCAAAGGCCGTAGCGGTAACCAGACCGGCCGCAGCGATGCCGACAATAACTGCACCCAGGCTGAAGACGACAAGCTTGAACTGGCGAGACGTGAGGCTACCGCGAAGGAAGTCGAAGAAGCCGAACAGCTGCAGCAGACCAAAGGTGCCAAGCGCGCCGACATGCTCGGCCGACCTCAGAGGTGCGAAGCCGACAAAGGGGATGTTGAAGCTGGCCAGAGCACCCAGCACGTACCAGGTGTTGTATCCGATGTAGAGGCGCGGGCTGTACCGGCCCATGAACAGCAGAGCAACGACGTGGAGGGGGATGATGTTGGTGATGAAGGCGTAGCCACCCCACGAAGCCACCATGTAGCCGTACGAGAGGGCGCAGATGGCGCCCCAGAGCATGGAGCCGAGCTTGATGGCCTTGATCCAGAAGTAGAAGGTGATGACGAGAATGAAGATGGCGATGGCCTCGTTGTCGTAGCTGCCGGCGACGGAGCGCGAGATGTAGCCGGGCGCGATACCCATAAAGGCGGCGGCGAGCAGGCCGGCGGAGGGCGAAGCGCTCATCTCGTTGGTCAGCAGGTAGGCGGCGAAGGCCGTGAGGCCGGAGAAGGCGGGCGCCAGCAGCACGCAGATGTTGCGGATGTCGACGGGGATAGTCAACGCGCGCAGCGCGTGGTAGATGATGCCGCTGGTGACCATGAGGCCGGGGTACAGGGTGCCTCCGGTGACCCGACCGAGAGGGTGCCAGGTGCGGTCATCGAACCAGTCCCAGAAGGACTCGAAGCCGTTGGCGACAAGGTATTTGGTGGCGCGGAAGTTGAACCAGGGGTCGACTGAAGGGAATCGTCAGCGGGCGGGGGGGATGTCTCGGAGGGGGAAGGAACGGACACTCGTGGATGATGGACTCGAAACCTGGAATTGGAAGTTAGCAGGTGGTTTCAGAGCTGGAGGTCTCCAGATTGAGCCTCTTGGTCAAGCCATTGAGGTGTGGGTGGCGGCCACAGAGCTCCGGAGGAGTAGCACTTCGTGGCGCCTCGGAGGGGACTCGACTTACGAATGACCGAGAAGAGACGGCTTGCAACGGCGGTCGCGGCAATCAGGCAGAGAATAATGACGCGAAGAACGGCCCTCGTGTTTTCCCCAGAGGGGCTTTCCAGCGTTTTGGCCGACATGGTGGTGGCCTCGGGGTGGAAAGCTGGCTGCGGGAGGTGTGGACGAGGTGATGGAGATGGGCGTTGACGCGGGCTTGCGGACGTCAACTGCCAGGAAGTTGCAGAAGGACAGCTTGAGCTTGGGAGCTCGTCTAGAGGGATTTGCCGACACATGGCCCGATAGGAGGGTTGGGTGGCGGCGATAACGGGAACGATAACGGTGAGAGAGTTATCGGTGTATCGGGGTTGGCATGGAAATGTCACTACTAGTTGGGTGAGTGGGCGATGGCAAGTGGGTCTACCAGCTGGGTGGGTCCCAGACCGAGCTCACACTGCACCACCAAGATCAGCACACCATTCAGATGATCAGGGAGGTGCACTTCAACTGGAACTTGCTGAATGCCTGCTGGTGGAAGCTGCTGCCTTCTAAAGATGACTTCCGCACACCATAGGCACCTGATTAAAAAGATGCCTGATGTGTTTTTGCTTTGATTAATGCCGAAGCAAGTTGTCAAGTTTTCATCTTTGATCAGACATCTTGCCGTGATGAATTCCTTCGACTATTGTCCCCAAAAATGAGAGCCCTTTATTATCCGCGGCATCATTGACTTTGCTGCTGTGGCAGGTGCTCTCATAGCCTGGCAATTTGACATGATAAATTTGAAAAACATCCAGTGATAATATAAGTAACCCGGCATTACTCCCACCACACGACTTGAAAGTATGTCAAGTAAAGGGGACAGAATGAGAGAGCTCTCAACGGGATGAAAGTAGTAGCCGATCACTGCATGATCAAATAATAACTGTAGTCAAATGATCCTGAGATACGTTGCTTGTGAACAGGATACCTATGTCTCTCCTTAGCCCGGCCTTTGGTCCTAGGGATCCTACACCGAATACATCCCTCATGTCTGCCCACTCTGGAGACTGCAGTTGCTAGAGTTGGCTTATTGGAAAGTGACGAAGACGAAGATGATATTAAATGTGAATAACTCGGGCACCAAATCCTGTCACGAGTTGCGTGCTGCTTCGAGTTGTTACTGCATGACAGCTTGAACTGACTTTGCCCTGATAGACCAGCACAGCTTGAGGCTACCCCCGACGAATACTTAAACTTCCAAATCATCTTCCATCGATTAATCTGCAGGACTTTGACCGTCGTGCCGACTCCCGTCACCATCACTCGATCACCATCGAGACTAGTTCAGTCGTAGTATTGTACACATGTACCTGTCAAGGAGGCATAAGGAAATGTCTATGCAGCGACAGCTGGCCGCTCAGCGCCCTCCTATCGCTGTGGTCCGTCGGACGGCCGCACCGTCTAGTCCGCGGCCTCCCGGCGCGAGAGCCCCGGTCATGGGTGCCTCGGCGAATCGTCCTCGTCCTCGTCCTCCACCCGACGCGGTCCTCGGTTGCGTCTGTCGTAGCCCCGTCTTCGTCATCTCCGGTCGCTGTGTTTAAGGGTTCTCCTTAGCCAGGTTGGTCAGGTAGGCCTCGAGGTCGAACTTGGGGTCGTTGAAGTCGGCGACGGCTGGGAGCGGGTTAGATGAGCAAGGAAGATAGCTGAATCGGAGCAGGGTTTAACATACCTGCGCTGCTGGTAGTGGCGGCGGCCGGGGCGTTCTTCTTCGCCCACTCGGCCTTGGCCTGGTCTATCAGCTTCTGCTTGTGGTCGTACTCCTTCTGTGCGGCGGCGGCCTTATGGCTGGCGGTGATGGTCCTCTGGTGGGTGAAGCCGTAGAAGACACCGAGACCCAGGAAGGTGTAGCGAAGGACCTGCAGGAGCGTGTCAGTATTCGGATATCGAGTCGTACACGTGTCGGCGGGGCGGGCGGATGGGTGGTGCGGTTGACATCGTCATGCTTCCCGGGCGCAAGGGGTGGCTGGCTGGGTCACACGTACGTTGACTCCGGAGGCGGACGACATTTTGGCGAGAGAAAAAAGTGTACGGCTGACGCGACTGGATTCCGGCGAGGTTCGAGGAGTGCAGCGGAGGGCGCGCGTGTCGGCAATGGCTGGCAATTGGCCGGGGGATCGAGGGAATTAGGACGTCAAGGGTGAAGTTTTGGATGGATGAAAAAGCTCCCGCGCTCAATGGCTGGCTGGCTCGGGAGAAACCGCAGATTTTCCGGGGGCGGTCGCTGCAGCGGCGCCAGGCTGGAGCTTGGGGGCGACCGGACCATCAGGCCAGAGCTCGGGTGTTTTGCCGGTTTATTGCCGAGCTGACAGTGGAAGTACGTACCGCGATCACGTGCTGCGGCATCAGACATTGAACCTGGAAGCTCAGACCGTACCTGACCGCCCCACCACAAGCTACAGGGGTCTTCCCCCTGGAACTTTCGCGGTGTTGTCACAGCCGGCATTTCAGCATCACACCGACAACATCAACAGCTCCCACCACGACCTCTCTCACCAATCCTGCAGATACGGCTGGACCAGAAGCTGCACTCTCTGCTAAAACACACATTACGCCCGTCGACTCTCACCAACCCACCTCCACGTCCCTTCGCCCCGCCATGGGAGTGAGCAGCCATGCAACAACGCCGAGATGAAATCCTTGCGAAAAAGGCAAAGCTCGCCGAGCTCAAGCGGCAGCGCGAGCTGCGTGCGAGCCAGGCCACGTCCAGCCGCCAGAGCATGGGCAGTCCCAGCGAGGTCAGCAGCCTTCTGCCTCTTGCCCGATCCGACCCTCACGGCTAACCCTTATAGCTGATCGCACCGACACCAGGCCGCGCCGATAGCCGCCGCGACATCGAGGCCCTCATCAACACGCTCGTGGGTGACAGCCGGCCAGGCTCTACCGGAGGCGCCGCATCGCCCGCCGCGCGTGGTAGCCGACCAAACAGCGTCCTCAGCGCCGGAGAGCTCAGCAACGAGACGTCCGAGTTTGCTATTGCGTCGGCCGCCGGCGCCCCTTCCCAGCCAACCCCAGCCCCGGCACCGCCGCCGGCGCTTACAACGATACCCCTGGCGACCGTCTTCGAGTGCCCGCCGTCCCCGGTCAAGGAGATCTTCTCGTACAGCAAGGGCGTGCAGACGACGGAGGAGTGGGCACCAACAGCTGCGGCGGCACGACCAAGGGCCGGGTCCTTGTCAGATGGCGAAGATCTCCCGGGTGCGTCCTCGACACCCAACAAGCGGATGAGTCGGCGAGAGCGCGACCGGGAGGAGGAGCTGAGACAAAACATCCGCAAGGAGGTCGAGGAGGAGCTCAAGGCGACACGAGAGCTGCTCAAGGATGGCGGGGCGGGAAGCGAGCCGGCGGCGACCAATTACCCGATGCGCAAGCTCACGGATGAGGAGCTCACAGCGGTGACGGCTTCAGACGACTTTGTGGACTTCCTCGACAAGTCGACCAAGGTCATCGAGCGCGCGCTGGACGAGTACGACATTCTGACAGACTACGCGACGGCAGAACACGATGTCGACGACGGCGACGACGAAGCCGGCGGCCTGGGCGGCAGCACCAACACCGGCGGCAAGGGGCGGCGACGAGTGCGCGAGGTAGCGCAGTTCTTCGACGAGCGATGGTCCAAGAAGCGCATGATCAGCAGCATCGACTTTTCACCCGCACACCCAGAGTTGCTCCTGGCGTCATACACCAAGAACCCAGCAGCACCCAACGACCCAGACGGCCTAGTGCAGGTATGGAGCCTGAACCTGCACGACCGGCCTGAATTCGTCTTCCACGCACAATCGGACGTGCTGACGGCCAAATTTTCGCCGTACCACCGCAACCTCATCGTGGGCGGGTCATACAGCGGGCAGGTTCTGCTCTGGGATACACGAGCGAAATCCGCGCCGGTGCAGAAGACCCCGCTTACGGGATACGGACACACGCACCCTGTGTACTCTGTGGATATCGTGGGCACGCAGAACGCCAACAATATCATCTCGTGCTCGACGGATGGCGTCGTGTGCGGGTGGAGCATGGATGTGTTTGCGCAGCCGCAGGAGTTGTTGGAGCTCAAGGCGCCGCCGACGTACAAGGTTGACGATGTGAGCCCGACGTGTCTTGCGTTCCCGCAGGCGGATCCGACGTTCTTCCTGGTGGGTAGTGAGGAGGGGACTATTTTCCCGTGCCATCGCTACGACAGGGCGGGGGCCAAGGCGGGCGTGGACGCGAGGTTCAGCTACAAGGGACACACGGCGCCGGTCATGTCTGTTGATTTCCACCCTGCGAGGGGGCCGGTGGACCTGGGTGACTTGGTGCTCTCGTCTTCGCTGGACTGGAGCGTGCGTCTGTGGAAGGTGCGCGCACCTGCTGCGACGTCAACGGCAGGCGGGGAGGGGATCGTGGCGCCTCTTATTGACTTTGTCAGGGAGGACGTTGTCTACGACGCGCGCTGGTCACCGGTTAAACCTGGTGTGTTCTCGCTCGTCGACGGGGCCGGGTGGCTGGAACTGTGGGACTTGACAGTCGAAACAGAGGAGCCAGTCGCGCGCATCTCGCCCAGCGCGCGGAAGGACGGGAGGACGATGCTGTCCAAGAGCCTGAACAAGGTGGCGTGGGAGCCGAGCGAGGGCAAGAGGCTGGCGACGGGGGGTATTGACGGGACGTTGACCGTGTTTGAGGTTTCATCTGGCTTGGGTGGAAGGGATGATTTGAAGGCGGATGAGTGGACAGCGGTGAAGAAGTTGGTGAGTCGGGTTGAGGCTGTTGGTGTGAATGGGGCGATGGTTGTGTAGGCAGAGAGAGCGCATGTAGCGAGTATACCCTGCGGTTGAACCGCTGTAATAACATTGGAGTCTATGTGCCCCTGCTGACGCTGTGGTGTTGGTCTTGGGTGCACGTGTTTTTGAGGTCGGACCCATTCTTAGTCATCGCTTGGCAGGAGCAATTTTAAAGCTTCTCACCGCGTAATTTCTCATTCTTCGGTTTCCTCTTCGTCTTCGTCCGCCGACGCCCGAGCGTGACCTGGTTTCTCGAGCTGTCTGTTGTTGTTGGATGCATGTGAGGTGAAATCCAAGCATGATCCTGCAGCGAGAGACATCGGGAGGACGCGTGATCGGTATCTGGGGTATTTCCCTCAGCGACACTCACCAAGGCTGCCCGTGCATAGCCTCATGTCTGCATCGCCTTGGGTTGCCTCTGCTGTTGGATCGATGCGACGTGAAAATCGAGAACATCATCCTACAGCAAGAGCCAACTCGAGCTGATCCAGACATCAGGCCATGCTGGGTGCCTTGACCTTGACTCACTGCGTCGCTAGTCCAGCTTCATTTCTATGGTAAGTTCTTACCTCTCATACACCCCCCGTGCTATGATGAGCAACCTAGAATTCTGCAATTCTGAAGACCGTCCGCGGTCGTCGTGTGGATACATTCTTACATCGCATACTGAGCACCTGTCATGAAAATACTTTTGTGTATTGAATTTGTCACAAACGCAGCTAATCATGCTTCAGCTAGGTGTTGGTAGGTGCTCCCGCCGGGTAACGCTCGCCGACAACCTCAAACTTGGCCAGCGTGGCATCAATCTCGGCCATCTCCTCGTCCGTCAGCTCCACCACGACAGAGTTCTCCTCGACGCGCTCCTTGGTGGTGGCGCCCGGGATGGGGATGATGACGGGCATGCCGGGGCGACGTTGCAGGGAGGTGACCCATCCGAGGGCCAGCTGGGCGGGCGTGCATCCCTTCTTCTCGGCGAGGGTCTTGACTTGTTCTGCGAGCTGGAGGTTGATCTCGAACGCGCCGGGCTGGAATCGCGGCATGTGGTGGCGGAAATCGCCCTCGGGGATGTCCTTGAGGGACTTGATCTGACCCGTGGCGAGACCGCGGCCGAGCGGCGAGTAGGCGATGAGCGGGATGTTGTGGCGGGCGCAGGCCTCGGCGATGCCGTTGTCGAGAGGGTCCGTGTTGAAGAGGGACAGCTCGACCTCGACGGCCAGCACGGTGGTGAGAGCGACGGCCTCGTCAATGGTGTCGGCCGAGACTTCTGACAGAGAGACACCTCCGACCTTGCCGGTCTTGACGTACTCTTCGTCAATCACCTTGAGGGTGGTAGCGAGAGGCACGTTGGGATCGCGGCGGGCGCACTCGAAGAGCTCAATGTGCTGCTTGCGCGGGCCGAGCTGCTCGAGCATCGTGTCGATGGAGCGGCGGATGTTCTCGGGAGAGCCGTCCGGGCGGAGGTTGGGGGTGAGGCCGCCCTTCATAGACAGAACGAACTTGTCGGCGTCCTCGGGGTACTTGTCGAGGTAGGCGCGGAGGAGGGTCATGCTGTTCGCCTCGGGGGTGCCGTAGAACTCGCCGCCGTTCCAGCAGGTCATGTTGGCGGCGAGGGCGGCGCGGAGGGCGGCAAAGGCGGTCTCGTTGTCGACGGGCTCTTTGCGCCAGGTGAAGCCCATGAGGCCGAAGCCATGGGGGCCGACTGTCTTTCCTGCGATCTGGGGCATTGCGGTGGTGGGGAGTTGGATTTGGTTGGAGGGGCTGAAGGCTGAAGTGGTGATGTCAGGAGTGGTGTTGAGGGGAAGAGGAGGAGGAAGAAGCTGAGTAGTAGTGAAATCCGATGAGCGAAATATGTTTGTAGCAATCGCGGGGCCTGGCCCTTTTTATGTGGTCCAACGCTCCTTCCTCGCACTGACAATCCCCATTGTCAAGTCTCATACAAAATACACTCCTTCCGTGTCCTTCCCCTGAAGGCATCTCCAGACCCCATCTCCCAGCTCCATCGTCGACGAACGGAGGTAGTGTCGGGATCGCATTGTTAAATCCGGACACTTTTACGCCTGGACCGTTTGTCAGACTCGCCTCCCCCGCTGGCTTCATGCAGGGTCGGGGTTTAGCGTCTTGTTATAGTGTTCCCCATCCGTCGTAATCGATACGAAGGGGTCATTTGTGCAACGTCGGAGATGCGCAAACGCCGGCCGCCGATGTTATGGGGGATGTTCATGACGTGGTCGACTCTTTTTGTCCTTTTAGGTATCGCGGGGTGGTACACCTTTACAGATGGTCGGGATTTGGAAAGGAGCGTGCCCTCTGCCCAGGAGATTAAACGAGGCAATGTACCGCAAAGTCCGTCTCTGCCAGCGATGGAACGTCTCGAAATACTCGAGTATCCCACTCTGTTGCATTTCCTGGTACATCTTCTGTGGTGTTCGAGGTCTTATTGTGTAAGTAGTGTCAGCAGATCAGCTGCCGATGGGCATCATGTCACACACCAAACATCACAGAAAAGATCCTAAGAAAATACCACAATTCCAAACATCTACCACACTCAAAGCTTCCATATCCCCTAAACATCAACAAGCATCATCTCCTCCCCCTCCCCCAGCGCCGCCTTCGCTGCCACCGCATGCGCAGCACTCAACTTACTCGCCCTCGCCACCCTCACCCTCTCACTCTTCTCCCCCTCCGCCCTCTCCATCTCCAACTCCCTCATCCTCTCCTCCGCCCTACGCACCTGCCTCTCCTCCCGTCTCTTCTTCTCCGCCGCCGGCACCTGAGTCTTCGCACCCTGCACACTGCCTCCGAACGGCGACATGCCCATCATCCCCATGAACGGGTTATGCTGCGCCGGAGCAAAGGACATGGGCACGGGAACCTGCACGGGCACCTGCGCGGCCATACGGCCGTCCTGCACCATGCGCATCATGGCGAGGAACCACTGCGGCCAGTCGCGGAGGCCGACGGCCTGGAGGCCCTCGAGCGTCGTGGGCATCTCGTGGCGGTAGCGGCAGGTGTTGCCCCAGCGGCAGTTGCCGTGGAGGCAGTAATGGCGGCAGTAGTTGCCCTGAGGAGACGAGGCCGGGGGGTGATGTCGGAGGAGGAAGTGGTTGAGGTCGAGGGGGCGGGCTCCGCTGGCTTCGGGGCTTGTTGCTTCTCCTTCTTGTTCTTCTTGGACGGGGCGAGGTGGTGTGCGGATGCAGTCGAGGCTGATGCGAGGATGCGTTCGGCCGCCGAGGGGCTGGGGGCGGCAGCCTTGGCCTTGGTGGTGTTGCTGGCTTGAGCCTGCGCCTGTCCCTTTGCCTTTGCCGCCTTTTTCTTCCCGCCCTTGACCGCCACGCCCTTGTTGTCGTCCGAGTCGCTCGAAGGCTGCGACATGCTTCCGGTGCCGGTGCTGTCCACGCCAAAGCTGGCCTCGCCATCGCTGGTGCTGCGGCCGCTGGTCGATGTCATCTCGTCCGGGTCGGCGGGAGGGGCGGAGGCGGGGGCCTTGGGGGTCGGCATGGCCAGGATGCGGACCTTGTAGCAGTCGCCCGGTCGCTCGTACGTGCCCACGTTGTGCATGCCCGCGGCTTGGGCGGCGCTGAGCTGGCGGGGGACGCCGGCGAGTTCGAGAAGCTCGGGGAGGAGGTCGATGGGGATCAAGGGGACGCAGGTGGCTGGCATCTCGGGCGAGAGGCGAGGGCGGACGAGGAAGTGCGTTGGGCGGAGGACTATGTCGGCAGGGGAGACGGTCTTGCGGGAGGTCTCGTTGAGGGGGTTGTGGGAGGACTGATGGAGGCCCTTCTTGGGCTGGTGCTCTGTCTTGAGAGACTTGGTGAACGCGGCGTTGGGCATGTTGGCGAGTGAAGATGAAGAAGAACGGTATGTGGAAAGAGCTGACCTGGCTGGTCTGTAGATGGACCTGACGATGAAGATCCTCAGAGACGGACGACGCCCAGATGGAAGACGGGATGCCGGCTGCCAGGCTGATATACCGACGTGCCCCTGGCCCTAGCCACACCGACTGTTTACCCCCTGTTATGTGTGCGTTTGCAAACGGCCCTCCAAACGCAGCAAGCACTGACAACACGTCCAGCCGCAGTCTGCCGCATCTTGCCACACTTGCTGCCATGACCCGGCAGGCCGCATATTTGCCATGCACCTCACTCAACTGCAGACAGATCCACAGCGTTGTAGAGATATGAGATGGAAAGGGGTGAGGCTGGCGGGAAACATCCAACAACCCGGCAAAAACACCAAACGGCTTTGCCTGCCCCTGCTTCTTTCTACCTCACCTCCACGCGGATGGCCGCCTCCAGCCCATCAACGCAAAAGCCCAGCTGCCGCGGCCCGTCCGCCAGCTCCACCTCCCTCCTCACCCACTGACCGCCCCTCGCCAGGTCAACACGTTCCCCATGCTCCCTCGCCACCGCCTGCTCATGCCGCAGGTCCGCCTCCAGCGCCTCTCTTTTCTCTCTTTCCTCGCCGCCGTCCTCCTCCTCGTCATCACTGCTCCCGCCCAGCTCCTCGTCAAAGCCCCCACAGGGTCCCACTCGCCCGTTTCCCAGACCAGTCGCAGGGACAACGGCCGCGCGCCGAAGAGACGCCCCGCGATGCCCTTGACGGCGTATACGTCAAAGGAGCGCGGGATCTGTGTTGTGGCTTGTCGGGGCTCGCCGTCTGCGGCGTAGGTGAAATGGACGTTGACGAGGCGGGCTTCGAGGAAGTTGGGGTCTACTTCGTCGCGGCGGACAATGTCGGGCTCGCCGTGGGCTTCGCATAGAGTGGCGTAGAGGGGGTGTTGGGTGAGTACGCTGGCTTCTTCGTCCTCGGGCACGGAGGAGAGTTGGCGGGCGATACGGGAGAGGTAGAATAGTTCGGCGTTTGTGCGTTCCTGTGGGGTGATGGCGGAGAAGTTGAGGGAGCGGAGGCCCGGGAGGCGCGCGACGGCGGTCATGTATGTCTCTTCTGATGTCTTGGCGTAGGCTGCTGCTGCGGCGGCGGCCTGCGAGGCGTTTCTGCTACGTGCGTCTGAGGCGTCGGGGGCATCGTACAGGGGGTTGTGGGATATGCGGAGGGCCGAGAGGGAGGGGATGGAGTTGGGGAGGGCGTCGATGAAGGCCCAGGAGGCGATGGCGTTGTAGGAGACATCGAGGAAGACGAGGGATGGTGCAAAGGTGGGCTGCGGCACGTCGATGGAGGGGGTGATGGAGTTGATGGAGTTGCCCTTGAGGTGCAGGCTCTTGAGGGAGGTGAGGGCGCTCAGGGGCGCCAGGTCGGCGAGGGAGGTAAAGTCGTTGTACTCGAGGGTGAGAGCGGTGAGAGTCGAGGTGAGAGAGCCGAGTGACGTCTCCGGGATGGAGGAGAGCTGGTTCAAGCTCGCGCTGAGCTTGGAGAGGGCTCTAAAGTGCGAGGCCAGCTCAACGACGCCCTCCCATGGCAGCAGGTTCTCCTCGACCTCTAGCTCCGTGACCTTTTCAAATGGATCACAGGCCGTCAGCCCACCCTCCTCGTGAAGCAGCTGGAACCGGTTGCCACTGTGCATGTCAGTCAGTCTTTCATCCCAAACTTCCTCCAACGGGCACCTACTTTAGCCTCAGACTCCTCAGCTCCGGCAACTCGCGACAAATCCTAGCCACCGTGCCAAAAGACTCGAACAGATTCCTGCTCAAATCAAGCTCCGTAACCAGCGGACTCGTCTCTCCAACGGTGCGCCCGCCATCCTCAAACTGCACATCCCACGCGACGCGCATGCCGTCGAGGATGACAATCTTGAGCTCGTCGACACGTGCCAGCTGGCGACGGATCTTGTCGAAGCCAACCTCTTCAGCCATCTTGCGGCCGAAATAGACAATCTCCAGCTCCGGGTTGCGCCGCTGTGCGTCGGCGTGCTCGTCGAGACGGGCCATGCCCTCGGTGGCGTACTTTTCATGCAGGGCGGCGATGAAGCTCTGCGGGGGATCGGCGCGGCGCGATGGGCGGACGAAGGACGCGGCGGCCGGTGATCGCGAGAGGCCTGAGACGTCAGTAGGGGTATAGCAGGCAGGGACATGAGGTCATACACTCGAAGTAGCGGACATCCTTGTGACGGCCATCGTGCTTGCCGCGGGAGGCGTCGTCCCATTCGACACCTAGCCATGCGCCAGAGGTGCCGGCGACGGGGCCGATGTATCGCACCGTGCATAGGGCGCCATCGAAGGAGAGGCGCTCGCCGACGTGATGCGTGTCGGCCATGGCGTGGGGGGAATGGTAATGTGGGGAGGAAGTGCGTCGTCAGGGCCTTGAAGTGAGGCGAAAGTGAAGTCGAGGCACGATGAAGCGGGTCTGGTGTGGATTGTTAGCACCCCGCAGTGGTGACCCGCCAGGCCTTAACAGTCGTCACTTGGCAGGCACTGCGTGCTCCCAGGATGTCTGTCAATCCAAATGCTAATCAATTGCAGCTACTTCAACCCCTACAG
Organism: Plectosphaerella cucumerina; assembly: GCA_020746995.1. NCBI lineage: Eukaryota > Fungi > Ascomycota > Sordariomycetes > Glomerellales > Plectosphaerellaceae > Plectosphaerella > Plectosphaerella cucumerina. The sequence goes on along the minus strand of JAGPXD010000004.1, from coordinate 4,389,345 downwards.
CTTCGACTTGCTTCCCGTCTTGATCAGCGCCCGGCCGTTGCTCAGGCACACCTTGCCGCCCTCAATCTTGACCTGGAAGCGCACGTCCTCCCACCCATCCTTGACATCGCCTGTCCGCCACGCGTCCACAACAAGCTTGTCGCCCGGCAGCACGGGACTGGCAAAGCGAGCCTGGTACTCCTTGATATTAGCCGGATCGCTGCCGCCAAACTCCTTGAGGATGAGGTGGGCGGTCGCGTTCCACGAGTAGAGGCCGTGCATGATGGCGCCGCCAAAGCCCATCTTCTTGCCGGGCTCGGGCGTGGCGTGGAGGGGGTTGTAGTCGCCATTGAGACGGTAGAGGAGGGCGGACTCGGGGGTGGTGGCGTGGGTGAGGGTCGCGTCCGGGGCGCGGCCCTCGGGAGGGTTGAAGGCCGGGGTGGCCGGACCCTTAGGCCCGCCCCAGCCGCCCTGGCCGACGTAGAAGGACGAGGTGGTGATGCGGGAGTGGACCTCGCCCGAGGCGACGTCGACGAGGTCGGTCTGGGTGTCGACGACGGTGCCGGGCTTGCCCTTGTCATAGACGCCGAGGACCTTTGTGCGGGACTCGAACTTGCGGCCTTCCGAGGTGGTGGGGAGGGGCTTGAAGAGCTCGATCTTGCGCTGGCCGTCGACGACGCGGCGGGCGTCAAAGGCGGGGACGCCGGGGATCTGGACGGCCTTTTGGGCGGCGTAGAAGTCGATGACCTCTTGGGTGTCGCCCTTGAAGGCTGGGAATCACTCGTCAGCGGGGTTGGCTTTCGGGGGAGAGGGTCAAGGGACGCACTCAGGATGATGGGGTAGGTCGGGAAGACGGCAAAGTTGGGGTGCAGCTCCTGGAGTCGCAGAGAAGTTAGCATTGGTCTGGAACCGGGCAGAAGGTAGGATTTGCGCACGTAGAGGAAGTGAAGCTCGTCGGCTGTGGCGCCCACGGTGTTGGCGAACAGAAGCACATCGCGCTTGACCCAGGACACCTCCTGGCGGGGATACTCGAAGCCGACGCCGGGGCCGCTCATTGTCAATGTCTGTAAGGTGGTGGTGGGGGTTGTGGGTGTTGGAGGAAGAGGTGATGGTCAAGGAGAAGTTGCGAAACCCCAGACCGAGGACGGAGCGCCATCTTAATCAGATCAAGTCAACCCCAGAGGGGCCGGCATTCGTGCTCGGGACGGGCAGTGGGCCGAGCTAGTCGAGCTCGAGTTGGAGCTGTCACGGTGCTGCTGGTGCTGTCGACGTGCCGAGGTTCGCTGTGGTGGGTCTCCCCGCACCCATCATCCCCAAGAGCCGACAGCACCGCAGACGGCAGGATGTCGTGTTACACAAGCAAATTCATACACGATTGGAGCATAAGCTGACAAGACTGATGTTCTGCTGCTTCACTCTTTGCCCTGGCAAAAATGTGAATCTTCTGTGAGGAGCAAAAGCAAAAATATTGGACAATGCGCGAATCGAACGCGCGACCTTCAGCATGCTAAGCAGACGTTATACCACTAAACCAATCGCCCAATTGTTGTTAACTTTGCCAATTACATGCATTATTTAGTCCGCCAATGCTGGAATCATGAGAATCTCCTTGACTGAGGCCTTTCGTTTGGTCTGGATGATCATAGGCAGCATGTCAGTGGCCTCTTTTGCACTTCGTCCAATGGAAATGATGCTGCAATTAGCCACCTCAGACGCCTTCAGGTTCCGCCGCCTCGCTCGATCATGCACTTGGTAGCATCGTGGCTGAACTGGCTTGACATCATTCACCATCACCCACTCGTCCAACGCCCATTCTCTCTCAAGACGCCATGATCCCACCCAACATTGCGCCTCCTCGAAAGCCAAGAAGGGAAAGCCCGACTCCTGGCCGAAAGGTATAAATATGAGTCCCTTCTCCCCCCTTCTAAGAGATCTAAGAGAATCGTTGATCAAGCTAATCTTCAGGAAAACCATGAAAGTGGTGAATCGGACAGTGATGAGACAGCACATCCAACGTGCTGCTTGGGCCGGCTTGCCGGTACCAATCTTCAGAGGCATGTTCTCCTTCGGGGGCTTGTTGATGGAGAAGTAATACTCTGAGTCCGCCAGTTCGTCTCCAAGACTGGTTCATCATCAAGACTGGTTACTCATTATTCGCGTCAATTTCGTACTTCTCATCTGTCTTGCCGATTTCGCGCCGTGTTTTCTTCCTGTCCTATTTTCAATTTGTTTTCTGTCAAATGACGTCGTTGAGGAGATTGATCGTCGCTATAGGCATGTTTCAATACCTCGAGATGCAGATAAAGTGGCCTAGCATTCGCTCAATCTCGAGTCTGTATGCTGGAACAGCCTAGCGACACCTCTCTTATCACCATCGGCCTTTGCTATCCCTCGACCTCCAACTCAGCCGTTCCACGCCAGCCCATCATCCTTTCATATCCGTCCACGAACACGCTAAACACCCACTAACCCACGTCAGATCCGTTGACACACAACGGCCCAACACCTCGCTTCCACATCCTCGCCCCTCGCCCTCCCTCGTACAACAAAGGGACCCCAGTACGAGAAAAAGTCCAGCCCCAACACCCCCGGCCCAGCTACAGGGATCATATGTTTCACCTCCGCCCAACACGGCGCGAAGCCCGCTGCACACGTGCCGAAAGCCCCGGGCCTCGGGCTTGGTATCGAGGCTGCGGGGAGATCCCATCGGCCCAGGCATTCCCTTCCCCCCGGTCCCCCGGTGACTGGGCGGGTCGCCTCCGGCGTTTCGCCCCGTGCGCTCGTCGATTTCGGGTATAGGGCGCGGCTCCATCGCGTCGCCGCATCGGACCACGAATGTCGGCGCGCTAGGCCCAGGGGCTAGATTAAAGGGGCCGCGCAGAAATATACCCGGCAATGCGACACAGGCAGGGGGATTGATGCTGACGACGCTGGAAGTAATGGGCCGTCAGCGTCTTGGCATCCCACTAGGGGGCGATTACTTTGAGCCTCAATATACAATATATTCCTCGAGCCGTCCCGTCTTTCAACCTCCTGCTCTGGTTCATCATCCATTTTCTCGCGGTTGACCTGTCTGTCTCACGTTCTTTTCTTCCATCTCACATTCGCTTCTTCCCAACGACACAGGATGTCTGCCCCCCTTTTCCTCGCCGCCCTCGTCGGCACCGCCCAGGCCTACACCATCGTCAACGCCCCCAGCCCCTTCATGCTCAAGAACATCGACCCCATCGTCTTCCCCGGCCAGTACGACAAGTCCCACCTCCACTCCTTCTTCGGCTCCGATGCCGTGACCGTCAGCACAAAGACCAGCGCCGAGCTCCAGAAGGGCTGCACCAACACCGAGAACCCCAACGATCTCTCCGTCTACTGGATCCCCACGCCCCTCTACACAAAGGATGGCGGCAAGACCTACGACCCCATCCCCGTCATGCGCTTCAGCGCCTACTACAACCTCGGCGAGTCTCCCGCCGAGGTCGCCATCCCTCAAGACCTCCAGATGGTCGCCGGTGACGCCACGGCCACCACCAAGGAGCAAGTCCCTGCCGACTCCAAGGCCGAGTGGTTCTGCGAGGGCGGCGGCGGCGGCGCGCTCGACGCCAACGGCTTCCCCAGCGAGACCTGCGCCACCCACCTCCAGCAGCTCCTCTACTTCCCCAGCTGCGTCAACACCGAGACCCTCGAGACCGCCTACAAGGCTAGGTCATACGGCACCGCCAACTGGTGCCCCCAGGGCATGAAGTCCATGCCCCAGCTGCGCTTCAGCATCCGCTACGACCTCCGCAAGGTCCTCCCCGACGGGTGGTCCGGCGGCTCCCCCTTCAAGCTCGCCTGCGGTCCCGCCTGGTGCTCCCACGGCGACTTCATCAACGGCTGGACCGAGGAGTCGGCCCAGAACATGGTCGCCACCACCGAGTCCAAGCGCGACTTTTCCCCCGTCAACGGCGCCCTCGGCGGCTACAAGGACGGCGGCAACTGCAAGGCCACCGATGCCGACCCCACCCGCGGCACCAGCGACTACGCCGAGAGCGTCGCCGCCATGAGCAAGCGCGCTGTTGATGCTGCTGGATGGAAGTCCAAGTCCCGTCTCGCCCGTTCGTGAGCGGGGGCATGGGATGCAAGACGTTGTACATAGACCTTCTTGTTCCATATTACGGTCCCAGGCCGCCTTGGCCTGGACCACCATACCTCGGTTGTAGTGTACAATGTGCACCTGCCACAATATAGCAGACATGCTGATTATTATGCCGTCTCCAATCTGTTCTGAAAAAAGTGATATCCCACCCGCCGCGGAGAGTAATGTTGCCTTGCGATGATCAAGTGGTGACCTTTGCAGCCAGTTGGCCGGCGGCAGCCGTGGAAAAGACGACCGATGCAAAGTTGAGAGCCGTCGCCACAGCCTGGACGAGAACCAATTCATCATCTGCAGATGCCGACGCCAACCCACGCCGCCTTTTGCTGTCGGCAATGATGTAATGGGCCTGGAGAACGATCGGGGCGGCAATGGCGGTGAGGAAGCCGAGAAGCACAGTGATGAAAAATATCACATCGGCGATTGTCTCCTTCGTCTTGGTCTCCCTGCTCTTCCGAGACCATTTCCATCTGATGAATCCTTCATCATCTTTCTTCTTCTTCCAGAGCATGGGAATGAGGGCGAAATATGTTGCCAGGCAGTGTAGTATGGCCTGCCATTGATAGGTGGCGAGTTCGGGGTTGACCGTGACGTCTGTTTCTGATGTAGGGCTGCCGTCCGAGTCGTCCTTTTGGGGCAGAAACATGTACCCTATGCCAGCACCGGCAATCGCGCTGCTCGCTACGAGCATCAGACCGAAAGTGACCCAGATGAAGGCATGGTTGGTGAGGACTTTGAGTAGGCCTTTGATAGGTTTTGATTTGGAGTTTGTCATGATCTGATGTTGGGCGTTGGAGGTGAGAAACAAAAGACGTGCGGCGAAAGATTGCGGATGGAAGCTCGAGTCTGTCGAGGTGAATGGTCAGTCATTGAAGCTGACAAATTCTTGGGCACCTCTCACCAAGATGTGTCTGAATCTGAAATGCTGATTGCAGCAAGGTCGATCTCGGACTCGAGGACACGATGTGGCGGCACTGGTTGATGTGGGTGCGCTAATGATGGGGAAGTTGAAGATTGGGGCGTGAGGAGTGGGAACGAAGAGAGTTAAAGGACCAGAGATCCGGAGCAGAAGTCGAGTCTTTGTATTTGGTGGTCGCATCAGGCTGTGGAAGCGCCGGTAGAGACGATGGTGGTGGGATAGCCTGCGTCATTGCGTCCACCCACCTTCCACTGCAGGCAAACAGACATGTCTTGGACGCCTCCCCTCCATTCTGGACATGGCTGTGCAAACTCGACGAGGGTGTCACACACCGATTACTTGGGCCGCACGGGAAGGCTCCCAGCCTTAAGGCAGACGGAAGCCGACAGTTCTCGGCCCCCATCTCATTCACCTCCCTGCCGCCCTGCAATGCAGCAAGCCTGAGGGGGGGGGTCAGCCAGCCAAGGGGCGTGGCTTTCAGCTGTCATGCATCCATCTCACCCACCCCCGAAATAACAAATGGCTGCTCCGAAGATCCCAGGACTGCCTAAGCCCCGTGGCGTCTGACCGTTAGCGACGTTGCACAGCGTCAGATCGCGGCGCAACGAGCCCAGGCTACAGTCGGCCGCAGCATGCGCCACTGTGATACAATGAGATCTGACAGATTGAGGACATCCTCTTCAGGTGCGTTTGAGATGAGGGCAGATGTGATGTGTGAGCATCCCCCTTTGTCGACCTTGACTGCATGATGCTGCTCCCGAAATGTGACGGGATGGCAAAATGCATTTCATTAAACTCACCGTTTGATGTCATGTCTGCCGCTGTATCTCCCGTTGTCTGCCAATTTGAGTCGAAGAGTAGGCCAAATCATACACTTTTGATCCCAAGACATGATGTGTGAGTGGGCATGATGTACCTCAGCAATCAGCACATCACTTCTTCCCGCACACGGGAATATTGAAAGCAGCAGCCCAACGAGCCTTGATGAAGTGGTGATTCGGTTGTGTCTTTTTCTGTCAAACTGTACCGAGAGTGATGAGAATATTTGACCCAAAGCCATTCTGCATGCTGCAAGTGCAAAGAAACTGAACCCCCCCCCCCCCCCGGCCCACGATTGAGAATCTTCTCGCTGCACGTTGTTCTCCTCTGCATCAGAAGAATGAGTTGGGTTTTGTGGAATCGTGTTGCTTAGTGTGCGATCCATAGTTACCGACACAGTCAAAACAGATGCCCTCTGACATCTGTTCCTCCATTGTCTTGACCGTGCTTTCTAAATCTTTGAACTGGTCGTCGTCGATGTCATCTGAGTCGGGTTCCATGGCGCTCTGTAGTGTCTCGATATTTTTCCGAAGGGAGTGGTAATGTTCGAAACATACCGACGAGGCAATGTCGCCGTGTTTGCCGTGCAGCTCGGTTCTGGATACCTCTTCAGGCGCATTTGAGTAGTATTCGATGATGCTTTCGAGCATCTTGCTTCGCAGCATGCCACGCTTTTCTTCGAGAAGGGCTTTGTGTGTATTAGCGTTCAGTGTTCCTGTCTCGAGCCTTGAGACAAGAATACTCACCCACGATCCAAACATCGGCCTCGCCGCGGGTCTTAGAAGCTCTGAGAAGAATGATATACGGATCCGCGCAATCCCAAAGCAGTTCCGTTGACATCTTCTTGAAGACATCGCGGTGGCCGACGATGAATGCCGCGGTCAGTAGGTACCACATATCTAGGCACACATTCTTCCGACTGTCGCGTTGGATCGGGAGCGTGGCCAAAGCCGACCTGACCACGCGACAAACATCGTACTTGTCGGCGAGAACGGCAACCTCGTAAACGTGCTTAGCTGTCAGCTTGTCGGATAGTTCGAGCTCTCGATGGTGAAGCAGTCGTGCCACAGTGAGCATGACCTCCGAGTCGTCTTCGGGAAACGCAATCTCCTGAGTAGATCCAGTGTTGTTGATGATTGCCTGTCCTTCCTGGAAGTGCGGACCCATCATTGCCCGGAACACCGGGGACGCGTTGCGAAGAACGGACACATTGGCGAAGATTTTGATGCCAGACGGGAAGACCAAGCATACGTCGGCAATGCTGGTGACATGAAAGTTGGTCGGCGCGATGACTTCGTCAGCGGCCGTGGCGGGATTGGGAGCGGTGGCGGGGGACGGCGCCATTTCTGATGGCTGAGTCCTGCGGGAGACAGGACAAGAGAGATGAGTTGATGAGGTGGTGAGGTGGAAGTGATGGATTGGGGATTTTTTCTTTGGTAGAACTTCAGCAGGGATTTTAATCTGTGCAGAGAAAAGTTCGGGTGGCCGATGCAGGAACCTGAGGATGGTAGGCAGGCACCTGCTGAGAAAAGGAAAGAACCAGTTCTTTCCTTTCACCCTCCATACTGCTGGATCCTTCCATTGAAAATCCGGCTGGAATTTCATTCACTTCGATCAGCGTCCCGCTAATAAGACTTGACTGCCTGCCATGTCTGAAGCAAAGGCCGTCTGAGTCCGCATACAAAGAGACCCGACATGAATGAGACACTTTCAGGATCATTACAGTACTGACATCACCTTCATTTTGTACGACAACACATTCAGGTGCCGAGCTCGCATTCGGTCGACCAAGGCTGCTGACCACCTTTAAATTTTGATCAGAATTCATCGTGGAGTTTGCTTTCTGTGTGATACGTGCGTGTTTCTCCCTTGATCTTGATCGAGGCGATTCTTCTCTAGACATTGCCAGAATGATGTCGTCACCAGAGCGCCTAGAATCATCGTGCACCTTCAGCGACTTGATCACAAATGAAGGATGCTAGCCACCTGGGCATTTTTCAGGATGACAGTTGATCACGTCACTGTCAGGATCGAAGCCCGGTTGAATTTCGTGTCAGAGACACAGTTAGCTTGAAGTGCCTGAGAAGTCATGTGTCGGTGTCAGGAATCGAGATCTACCTTCAAAGCAGAGGTCCGGGAAAGCTGCAAGGTCGGAGTCAGGGCTGTTGTCTGTTGACTTGGTCAACCCCTAAGGGCTGGCATGGTTCGCCATCTACTCTCTGCTTTAGCACAGCACGTAGACACTTGACACTGACGCAAGGTCAACATGAACAGTCCTTATTATTCCGTTTGAGACACAGCCGGATTTTCCATTATCCTTGCTACAACTTTGGCGTTCGCCGCGCTGGTTTCTCAGCCCAAACCTATACTGCCAGTTTGGTGCATTCATGGTCCTTGATCGCTCCGTATCTGACGCAGTCGAAGCAAAGGCCCAAATTTCCGTTTGTCTCCAGCATCGCCAGAACTGCCTCGAATAGGTCCTTGTGACCGGAAGGTTTGGGAGGCATCTCGTCGATGCTGCATGTGAGATCGAGCAAGGTCCTATCGAGGCTGTCAGAGTATGAGAATCGCGGCATGTACCAGGAATTGTCTTCCTCGGCCCAGTCGACCAGACATTGGATGTTTTTTCCAATCATCTCAGAGACTTTAGCGCGCATTCTGGCACGCTTTTCCTCTAGCATCACTTTGTTCCCAGTCAGTAGAGATTCTAGAGGGGGTTGGGTAAACAACTGACTGCAGATCGACATGTCCGCCTGACGAGGCATGCTGCCGGCTCGACTACCACCGGTTTGACTGATGGTGAAGGCAACGGTGGAGTAGGCAACGTTGCAGAACATGATGAGCCTGGCCGAAGACGCCCTAAAGGCGTCGCGGTTGCCGACGATGTATGACGCAGATAGAATAGACCATAGATCTCCCATGTCCTCCATCTCCGGGACTTTGTCCAGCCTGGCCAGCACGTGGAAGCTTAAGCTGACTGCCTGGCAAACGTCGTACTTGTCAGCCAGAATGGCAGTGTCGCGGACCGAGTCGATAAGAAATTCGGGATGGGCCACAGCGTCGCGAAGTTCTCCGTAGCGCATGTGAATTATCTGCATGAGGAGGAGCATGGCTTTCGCGTCATCCTCAGGTAGGTCGATCTCAGGTGTCGATTCGGTGTTGTTCATAGTCTGACCCTCCAGATAGTCGGGGCCCAGCATTGCATGGAAGACTGGGGACGCGTTGCGAAGTACTGCGACATTGGCGAGGATCTTGAGCTCTCCGGATGGAAGAACCAGACAGATGTCGGGGATACTGGTCACATGGACCTCCCTCATGATGTTGGCTGGCTCAGTCGCCATGTGGTGAAGAGGTTGTTGGATTGGGATGCCCAGGGGCGATGTTCTGGAGAGAAAACGAATGTGTAGAAAGCAGAGGTGCAGGAAGCTGGCATCATTTTTGAAAGGCAGCTTGGGCTTCCCCACCTGCCAGGAGCTTGCATTCACTTGGGACCCTAGAAATTCCCAGGCAAGCAGCGATTTCTTTCAGTCCCATCTTTTCACCACGCCTGGGCAGGCAGCCAAATACTTTCCCCATCCAGCCTCCAGGGCAAGAACCTCAAGCCACAGGCACCTTTTTGACCCTTTGAAGATTGTTGAGATTTTCCCTCCATACCTGTACCTGCCACAATTCTTCACTCTTCACTTCTCCATTTCTGATACCAATTCCTAGTCCATCGCTCAACTCCGAATCGGCACATAACTCCAGCTTTCCACACTCCGCCCCAACACCGATTGCGTCCTGACTACACCCTGTTGCGAAGAGCCCAGCATGGAGGACGAGATAATCACCGCGACACCAGCGCCCGATGTTGCCATCATCCTCGGCAAAGCCACGCACGTGCGCGTCCTCGGCCAGTCAACCATTCTGCGCAACGCTTCTCACAAGTTCGCAGCCCTTCTTGACACCATCTCGGTGGATGACCAGAAGATAAGCTGCGACACCAAGGACCTGCCGAGAATTACTCTTCCGGGCGACTTTCAAGTCGATACTGCGGCGACGATGCTGCGCTACCTTCACCATGACTACTACGAGAACGAGATGCCTGACTGCGAGACTATTATGGACATCGCAATGCTGGCTGACGAATTCGAAGTCCTTTCATCTCTGGGTTCATACCTCGAGAGTCTCATCCAGGCTAGAACATTCACATCCGAGAGCTCTGCAGATCTGTGTTTCCTGCTCCTTGCGGCATCAACCATCCAGGCTAGCAACGCGTTCAAGAGCGTTTCCGCGAAACTTCTCCGAGTCGGCCCAGCCACGTCTTTCCACAGACAGTTCTATGAATGTTTCAGAGTTCGAGCTTTCGAGCCTCAGATGAGTAGTAAGTTCAAATCAGTTCCTCGGGCCCTGTGGTAGTTGGGGGCAATTTACTGATCGCACCGCAGCCATGCTCGACGCAAAGCGAGCACAGATCAACAGCAAACTCGTCGAGCGCCTCTCACCAGCTCTGAACAGTACACGTCGATGCAACTGCACAGACGTGTCAGGCAGACTCGAGTACATCCAAGCAGAACTGGAAGACTGCATGGATACCAACGACACACGGACACCTCAAAAACGACTTGAACAACTGGAGGAGGCCCAGGCAGAGCTGATCAAGATGGAGAAGAGCAGCTACTATGTGCGGACCCAAGGAACCTGCATTGGCTGTGTGCTTCGTCATGCAAGGGTATGCATGGGCCATGCTATTCAGGACATTAGGAACATCTGCTACGAGGGCCTGTCTCTGGCGGACGTGTAAAGGGAAAGTTGAAGAACGCTCGCGCAAAGGGCCATAAGATTCTGCAGGACTGGACTTGGACAGTTTGGAGGACATGGACGAGACCGATGTGGAGTGTATGACGGAACGGGGCATACGGACCTCGAGGACCAAAGCAATGCCATTCTCAGCCTCTGACCACCGCAGAACACTTGCGTGCTCTTGTTGATGGACCTATGCCGCGCTGTGTGGTCCGCTAGGCAAGCCGGTTGCTAGGTGAAATTGTCATGAGATGGATGCCAGGGAGATGTCAAAATACAGTGGTAAATCATCCAAGCACCAAATTCAGGGGAATGGACATGGCCTACTAGTACTCTGTCTTTCAAAGATTCTCTGTGCTGTCTCTGGAACCTTCCGCGGAAGGTGCAACTGGAAGGACCTCCAGGCTCCTGCCTCCCAAGTCAGGTGGCAAGGCCGGATATTTTACCCAAAAAATCCTCGATGCCTTCAAATTCACCCTCCCCAAAACAAACACAATGAGAAAGGCACCTTCCCCGAACTGTTGCCCTGAACCCTGAGGAACCAGGCCCGTGAACCAAAGCCCGGACGGGTAGTCGCTGCAACAACCAAAAAAAGCCGTTTTCTTCTTTCTCTTTCACCCCCTTCTTCTTCACCTTTTGTTTGCCCCTCCCAAGAAATTCCTCTTGCAATGAACGACAACCCCGTCTACCTCTTCCCCATGACCACCTGATTCCATCTCCTATCCATTCCCAACACCAACTTCTGCCGCACTGCGCCCATCATGACGCCCTCCAAGAAGAGCAAGAAGCTCAAGAAGGCCGACGTCCTGGCCCTCCTCAATCCCCCCACCACCAAGCCCGAGCTCGACATCCCCGAGACACCCAGCAGCCCCATCTCCGGTCTAGACACGCCCAGCATTCTGTCCAGCGGCCGCATTTACAAGGACCAAGCCAAGAAGCTCCATGCCAAGACCACCAAACTCATCAAAAAGCGACAGCGCCTTGAGGCCGACCTCGATGCCGAGCGCCAACTCCTCAGCGGCGGCAGGCCCGCGCCCGCCACCTCGCCCAACTGGAGCCGCAACATGGAGGCGTTGCAGGGCCGCATGAAGCGACTCACCGCCAAAGAGACAAAGCATATGGCCGACTTGACTACCAGCTTTGGCGTCGTGACTGGTGTATATCTCCAGCAGGAGACAGCGAAGAAGCGCAAGGCTATGGAGACGCTGGGGAAGATGTATGAACGATTCCAGGACCACCTTGGCCAGCATGGCGTCAACACTTCGTCGAACATGAAGAGCGAGAAGAAGTCCGCGGAGATCACCAAGCAAGAGGAGGCGTCTGATGGGGACGATGCAATGGACGTGGAGGGTCATGAGAACGACAACGAGGACGGCAAAGACGCCGAGATGTCCGTGCAGGAGCAATTCGAGAGGGCTACTCGCCATATGAACCTGGACGAGTACGAGGAAACTGAGATCCCCTCTGACATCAAGGAGGCCATCACCAGGTCTGCCTCAAAGGGAAAGGGAGCGATGAATCCGATAATGCGTGGTTTCACGCCTCTGAACCCGTCATTCATGCCCTTCCACAGTCACTCGACTGCGGATCATGGTTTCAACTTTGGCATGGAGGATGGAGACGACCCCTTCCTCGACGAGCAGAAGCCCGACAACACCAAGTCGAAGAAGGACCGCAAGAAGGAGAAGAAGCGGAAGCGCGAGAGTGTCCCCGACGAGACTACCGCTGAGCGGTCTAATGACGAGCACGAGACCCCAACGAAGAAGAAGAAGGGCAAGGGCAAGACCGAGGTCAAGAAGGACCCTGAGGACACCCAGAATGAAGACTCCGACCATGAGGACTCACCGAAGAAGGCCAAGAAGGCGAAGAAGAGCAATAAGGAGCAGGGCTCGACCGCCTTGCCTGCCAACCGCAGATACTCGACAAGCATCATTCCTCTACCGTTTGTTCCTCCTCATAGCCTCGTTTCGCCAGCCCACCCTGTTGCCCAAGCTTCTCCGACTTCGAAGAACAGCGCGTCTCCTCCCACCGGCCCTCCGGTCCCTATCGCACCCTCCGTTGCGCCCAACAGTGGCCGCCGTCGATCTATGGGCGCCTGGAGCGTCCCCAAGAAGCGTATGTTCTCCAGCATCCGCGACTCGCCGCCTCCCATCATGGGCGGCATGACTACCCCAGAGCCGACGAAAGAATGGGTCCTCGAGGGCGGCGCCGCGTCCCGCGCCAAGTCGACCTCCACAGCTGCTGGCAAGGTCACTATGACCATCGGTGCACACCCGCCTGTCCGTTCTGCGCGCGAGGCTTCGCCCGCGGAGGCGGCCAGCCAAAAGCGCTGGCCCGGCCGCCCCAAGGGCAGTAAGACGCAGAACAAGAAGGCTATCATAGCTGGAGAGCCTCCTCTGGTCTCGACCACGCCCATCCCTCTCCCCGTGTATGCGAGCAGAGCACACAACGAGGACCTCGTTCGCATGGTGGTCCCAGATGTCGAGGGAAGACCCGTCTTCGCCAACAGCCCCATCAGGGGCAGCATGACTCTCGAAGACCGACTTCAGCAAGACCGCGCCATGTATGCCGAGGAGCGAGCTCGGTGGTTCCAGGCCATAGGAATGGCCGATCCCGCCGCCCAGGGCGGTTACCACCAGAGGTGAACGGAGGGCATGGCACTCACCCACTCTACATGCGACTAAGGATATGGCTTTGCGGATGGAAGGAAAGGTATCGGGGGATATTGTGCTGGGACGTCAACTCTGACGATCTCCCAAGAGTGACCGCAACAGTGACGGGGAGCTTGATCTTGCTCATGTGTATCAGCTGTAGACGAGAGAGCAGACCTGACAATGGGTCTGTAGCAAACCCAGATAGCAATGCAGATTTCTCTCTGTCAACCCCTGAACGCCGCGCCGTCCGTGGCTGCGGCCGTGCTGATGATCGACCGAGGTGGCCGAAAGCGAGTTTTGGGACCGGTGCCCCTTAACAGATCCGTCCCTTCCTCGTTGTCCGTCTGCGGCAGAGATCATCGCTTCGAGAAGACCCGCGTCATGTCCATGGCCAAGCAGAGGCTCAATCTGCACCCCGCAGGCCATTCGACGTGTCGCGCCATCTCCCTCGCCAGGATCGATCTGCGCGGGAGGCGTGACCACAGGATGATCCCAGGACCGGTCACGCTCACGGGTTCGCTGGATGCGGGGTTGGCCTAAGAGAGAGCCCCTGAGTCGAGCGTCCGAAGGGGTCTTCCAACGTCGTCTGCAAATCTTACTTGAAGTTCTGGGCAGAGGCAGTGTTGGATGGTCAGTACGTCAGTACGTCAGTACGTCAGTACGTCAGTACGTCAGTACGTCAGTACGTCAGTACGTCAGTACGTCAGTACGTCAGTACGTCAGTACGTCAGTACGTCACTTTACTCACGGCGTCTCCCGACACTGCCACCGTTGGGCAGTGCAAGGCAACCATTGATGAACAGCTCGTTGACGAAGGTTGATCCCTTCTTCCGCCGGGCGGGCGTCGCTGACTCGGGCTGGCGTTGAAACAAACAAAACCAAGGTCGGGAGACTGCCCGGGTTCTCGTAGGGTTCGTACCGTTCACCGGGCAGACAGGGCCAACCCAGCCGGGCAGAGCTCTCAAGCTCCCCCAAAAGGGGGCTTGGAGAGATGGCCCAGCTCCTGAACCGCAACCCCAGACCCCGCAGCCGCCTTGACTCGCGGCGGGCGGGCAGAACGACACAAGCTGTCGGAGGCGGACAGCATGACCTTGGCCGGCTGCAGTAGCCTCTGGCTGTTGAACCAACGAGTCCGCCTGCCCGCCAATGCTGCCGGGCGCCGGGGCGTCCGGAGTCCCGGGGCGGGGTTGCCTGTTGTGCCCGAAAAAGCACGGCGGGTGCCATGACTGTGTCTCCAAGGCGAGACGATGGCACCAAAGTCTCGTGGAGCATTGATCCTTGCTCTGCTGCCTCGGACGATTCAGACGGAACTGTATGCACAGGATCGCACAGCAAAGAGGTCCAATTGAGTCGTCAATGGTCGACGAGAGTTGCTCTTGCGAGCGTCCGAACGATATGCCGGCCAGGAGGGGAAACTGAGACTCAGTGATCCTCGATCAAGGCGAACAGACTTGCAGGACGTTGAGGTGATAGGCAGAGCGACAACAGCCAGCTGCAGCAGCTTCGGTCTCCGCACACAAGGATCGGGTTGTCCGGCGTCTTCCCCGTGAACGCAAATGTTACGTACGCAGCCACATCGGGTGTCACTTGCAGGCGATGTTTCTGCTGATGCCGTGCCATTGAGGCGAGGTCTGATGGACAGGGGACTATCGATGGTGGAGGTCAAGCACGGGATCACCAGGGTACCTGCCTTCTACCGGACGCGGGGAGCTACGTTACGAGTATGGAAGGGGCTGGAAGCCAGGCGACGGATGGCAGAGCAGGACATGCCTCGAACAGGTGCTGGATCACGAGATGGTGGTGCGCCCATCCGGGGTAAATGGGTCGACGTGTGCGTGGCAGGCTGGGCGGTGAAACATGTCTCTGGACGGAGCGCTCTCGCCTGCTGCAGTTCAACGTCGACAGAAAACCAGTCGATGGAGGGGCACGTCGTTTTCTCCGATGGCGGTGACGGTTCTGAGCTCGCACATGCACGACGCACGTCGCTGCAGGCCCTGGCTGGTGGTGGGCAGATGCACCAAGGAGGTCGCGCCCAGGAGGCACCGCTAAGGCGAGAGTGCCGGGTCGCAGACGCGGAATTACGCGAAGCTTGCCGGTCGTCTCCCAGGCTGCGTGCAGGAGCTGTGAGAAGAGGGTGTATCGATGGTCGGTCATGCGTCATGAGACGTCAAGAGAGATGTGCGGCCCGGCCCAGTCCCTCAGTTCGCTGTGCCGGTGAAGATGGCGGTGCGGCCAAGCAAGCGGCGGGCGGGGGATGGTGAACGCTTTCGATGGAGGAGCTCCAAAAGCGGCCGCTGGCGTTCAGTCGAGATGCAACGGCGTGTGGTGTAGCGTCTTCCAAACGGCCCAGCCGGCCCTCGTGTTGCGTGTACAGAGCTGCTTGTGCCCGCTGCGAGGAGCAGCTGTGCCTGTGGTAGATCCAGCTGCTGGCGGTTGCGGATTAAAAGGTTGCATTTGCATCGCCTGGCGATCCATTCAGGATAATACCGGTACCAAGACAGGCCAGGGGCTGTGGCAGTGCGATCAGCGGAAGGATGGTCGAGATCGTCTGCTGAGGAGTGTTCCGTTGTTAGTCGTTGGGTGCGGGGTGCGGCGAGCTGACCAAGACAGCGCAGCATGGTGTCCGTCGTGTGTCTGCTTCATCGTGCAGGTTGCCGAGTCAGAGGCATCGTGACAACCCCTCAATGCAGGACCCCCACCAGAGAGACGCTGGACATCCGACAGCAAACGGCTGAGGTACAGTGCAGGACGTGGGTCCAGACTCTGAGCGAGCGAGCGCTGCTGCCGCGCTGCCGCAGTGCCGCGACGCCCCCAAGGAGCCCAGGTGATGGGCGCTCGGCACGGATGCGAACCTGCTGGCCACGCACCTCGCTTGCAGGGCAGTCGACACCACACCTGTCGGCGCCCGATATGCAACGGGCGCTGAGAAGCAGTCGGCCGGGTGATCGGACAGGACGGGGTAAGAAAAGAATAGAACAGGAGGCGTCGTTTAGGGAGGGGGCTCGGGGGGCTCGGGGGCCAGCCTGGGTGGTGTCTGGCGTGCAGTCCGAGGGGCTGAGGCGCAGGTCGAGATTGGTCCAGCGAATGAGACCTGCTGCTGATGGTGTTCTGGCTGCAGCACAGCTTGAGAAGGATGGGTTGACTTTGGTGCTAGACATGCGCCAGGTGCATGACGAGCATCCGCTTGGCCGCATCTTCCGCTGGCGACGACGGGCTTGCCGGTGTTTGATGCGTGGCTAGTGCTTGCGCTGCTGGAGCTTGGGCTCCCGTCGAGCGTCGATCTGTCCGAGGCGGGGGACGGAAAGCTTGGACGGTGCACGGGTTGCATCACGGGAGGGCGAGACTCGGGTGGTGGTTGCTTGGAGGGAGGGATGAGCAAGGAGAGATATCGAGATTTCGGTGGAAGATCTGCTTGAGCAAGGTGAGCGAGGTGTGCACCGTGATGGGATGCCGGGTCAAGCCGCCGGCGAAAGTTGTCGAACCTCCGAGACCGAGTGTACGGACCGAGACTTTTTTGGATTGCACTTGCATCACCGCACCAGCACCATGCCATGCGACGGCATGCGATGCCGCTGACGGCGGTGGAGGGTTTGGCGAATGATGTCAAGGCGGGGGGTCGGCCGAGTGTCGCTGACATGCTGCTGAAACTGAGCAGCGGGGACAAGACGGGGGACAGGACGGGGGACTGAGGCGGAGGAAGACAAGATGAAAGGCGGCAAGGCGTTGATCACGCGTGTCGGAGATTCGGATACCGTGGTGGAGGAGTGGACGCAATGTGGCAGCGAGGCGCTGGATTCTTTCCAGGGTCTTCTTCCCCTCGAGCGGGTTTGTTTTGAAACTTTCTCGCAATGTGAAGCCTGATTGGCGTTGTCTGTCGTTGTCGTCAACAGAGAGAGGGGGGTGATCAAGCAACGGGGCAGCCATTTTGCCTGAACAGGGCGTGTCATCCCGGTCTGGCATAGAGGGCAGATTATAGGGCGATAACAAGGATGCCACCAGAATGGCAGGAAAGCTGGCGATTCAGGGCCAGAGGGCAGGCGCCGCATGAAAGCCAAACACACCACCGAAACACTCACCTGCCTCTACTAATTTTTTTTTGTCGGGGTCAGACGGGCAGGAGCATCAGAGGAAGGCACATTGGAGGGAGAGCAAGAAGGAAAGCACTGTCTCTGATGCGCCGTTCGTTCCTTCCCTCCCTTGCCGTCTCATCGCGATTCCATCGACCCAACAAACAGGAGCCGAAGCGGGCAAGGCAGGCGCACCTCTCCCCATGTTTCCCATTCCTGCCGAGAGGGGCTCGACTTTTGACCCAAGCAAAAGGTCCCTTGGTAGCGCTCCCCCCTTTACCTGTAACCCCCTTCCAACTGGAAGCCCATTCCTCCCTCCAGAAAAGCAAAATCCCTTGCATCCCTCGAGAGGTCGCTATTCCCGCCCGAGGCTAGCGGGCTCGGGAGAAGGTGCGGCAGGAAGCTAGACTGGTTCGGGTTTGGGTACAACCGCCAGCATGAAAACGAGGCGTGGCGTGCTTGTACCCGCTACCAGGGCCAGGTCTGGGGTGATTGGTCCCGGGATGAGCTGCTTTCCCCGCTTCGAACCACTCCTGCCCTCGGGGCTTGGGGCTTTTGGGGGGAGTGCTTTGGAAAGAGCAGGGGTGGGAAGGAGCACTGGACTGGAGCAGGAGAGCGGCATCTTGGTCACGTCCCCGTCCCTCAATGTCGTCCCATCCATCCCATCATCCACCGGGCTTGATCGAAGACATGGGACCCGGTCGATGCATCACATCAGTCAGTCACACTTGAACCCGTTTGCTCACCTCACGCAGGCGGCGGCCAGAGTGGAAACGGGAACTTGAACGAGACGAAAAAAAGGGTGCGGGCCAGACAGATAGACAGACTAAAATGACACACTGTGCTGTTGTTTGTGCATGGCACTGAACACGGTCCAATCGCCGTCGCTAACTCCAACTCCGCACTGTTAAGCGGGTGGGCACTGGGCGGTCAACCCGTCACCCACGCCGTGGACCGACTCCCCCCCAAACCCAGCCCAGACACAGGCAGCGGCGCTGTTCTGAGACTGGAGGACCTTCCAAGGTGCACCACCACCTCACCTCACCTCACCCGGCGAGCGCTCTCTCTTTCTTGCGTGGCACCGCCGTGCGACCTGCCCCCCGAAACCCCCTCCTCCCCCTCGGATGCGTCCCGTCTTCTTTTTTTTCTGCTTCCATTGAGCCACCACCGACTTTGGCCCACGGCCTTCACCCTTCCTCTCTGCACTCGACTGCACGTGTGCTGCTTTTCCAGCGAGGATTGCCCGCCCAATTGCGTCGTGTTGTGTCGTCTTGTCGAAGCCCCTGCACTTCACGTACCGCTCCCGCCAGCCAGCCAGCCCAGGCCAACCCCGACTCGGCAGCTTTGTTGCTCGTCCGGCTCCTGCAGCACCACAACACGTCTTTTCCCGACAACGCCTGCTGCACCGACCGAAACACCTGGCCCGCTGCCACAATCTCCTCTATTCCCCCGATACCGTCGTATATCGACATGTCTGGGGTTGCTGCCTTTTTGTAGTCCCGGCTGCCCGCCAGCAGTCGATCAGCAACGAGGCAGCACAGTCAAGTCATACTGGTCAATGGGACCCGTCGCCCTTGGGTAGCAAACCGCACAGCTCCCAACGATGGACGCCGTCCCCAAACTTTCCCCGGGCTCTCTGGCCCCTCCAGTGCCGGCCATCTCGTCTCTCCGGAGTCAGACGGCTGGCGCCATGGAGCGGTCCTTCAGCGAAGACATCCGAGGCGAGAGAGAAGAGCTCCGAGAAGCCGCCGAACAGACACTCAATGTTATCATGGACATCAACCTCGACGGTGCCATCCGCTGGGTAAGCCCGTCGTGGACCGAGGTCATCGGCACTCAGCCCGAGACGGTCCAGAACACCCCCATTGCGGACCTGTTGGTGGGCGAGAACAAGAACGTCTTTGCCGAGGTCATGGAGGCTATGCGATCCGACGACTCGCGGAGTCAGCGAATCCGCTTCACCGTCGCCCTCGGCCCGCTGTCGAAACTCCGGCCTCTCGACAGCATCTCCCTCTCCGCCGAGGTTGAGGAACAGTCACATTTTGTTGAGCTCGAGGCGCAGGGCATCATGGTGTACGATGCCGCCGGGGAAGAGAGCCACGTGAGTCCCGTACCACTGCCAAGAAGGGAAGAAGAAAAAACGCTGACCTCGCCGTGTGCAGACCATGTGGATGTTCCGACCATGGATCCCCCCTCGCGAGATCAAGATCGACCTTCCCAGCGTCATTGTCGATTCCCTGGGATCTGGCGCCGAAGTTCTCGCCAGCTACCTCACACAACTCGCCGAGTCTGGCGCCGACGACCCGGGAAGCCACCCGCCTCCCCTGCCCGTTCTGTGCCGGATATGCGAGCGTCAGATCCCGCCATGGTGGTTCGAAAAGCACACCGACGTCTGCCTGCAGGAACACCGTGCCGAGATGGACGTACAGATGGCACAAGAACACCTCACGGAACACCGACACGCCATCGTCAAGGTCCTGGACGCCCTCGAGGCCCGCCAGAGCCGATCTCTCGCCCCCGATCAGGCAGCGCTCCCGCTTGCCGAATACAAGGGACTGGCCATCGGGCCCCCTCCCTCCTCCAGCCAATCTTCCCCGGGCACCTCGGTGTCCCAGTCAAGGGACCGGTCTGGTGGTGGCTTCGGCCATTCTCGGGCTCGCTCGTTCGCCGTCCGTCGCCCACAGGCTCGGATTGTCGAGCTTCTCGTCGACCTGTGCGATACCGCCATTGAGATCAGCACTCCTGTAATCAAGGAGACCTCTTCGCAGTCGCCGGGCGAGTTCCGCACACAGTCTCCCCAGTCCGAGTCACGCATCTCGCAGGTCATGCAGTGGCACTCTCCCAGCACAAACACGTTGGAGCAGGAGCAGGGTCTCGCCCTCCTCTGCTCAGACACGGAAAAGGCCGCCAAGGCAAAGGTCGAGGCCGTCTTCAGGCACCGCCAGATCATCGAGTACGCCGAACGCATTCGCATCGAGTTCGCCGTCATGGTCCAGGACTGCATCGATGAGGCCCTCCGGAAGGCCGCTCGCATCGCCGCGGGCCGTCTCAGCGATTCAACCGAAGACGAGACCGAGGAAGACGAAATGACCCCGGCACAGGAGCTGTCCTTCTTTGAGACCTCGATTGGCGACACACCAGCTACCTTGGCTGCCGCTCTCGAACAAGTCAATCTCAGCAACGAGCGAAATGCATCACGACCTCGCTCCTTTGTCGCCTCGACACGGTCAAGCAGTCCCAAGGAGTGTCCGACGCCGAGGTCCAACTTTGGAGGCGCCATCGGAGCCACGCGCAGTTCGAGGCGAGGCTCGCTGTTCTTCGAAAGCGACGCAGTGGAGAGCGACGGCAGCGTTCGCTCTTCATCCATGGCCTCGCGTCAACCAGCCCAGATCCGGAACGAGTCGCCCATCTCGGAGTTTGGGGATCTTCGCCGGGCCGCAAGTTCGCGGCAGCACCAGCACCGCCGCAGCCTCGTCATCCCCGGCAACACATCGCCTAAGCGGCAGGAGTCGCCATCGCGCATGACGCAGCCCTCTTCGCCGCTGAGGATTCACAAACCTCGCCACTTCGCATATGGCCAGGACGGGATAGCATCCCCCGAGGCCTCGCCGATGCTGCCAGGAAGTGAGTTCAGCTCGCCTGCACCTCCTGCCATGCGGCACCACCGCCGTCAATCATCGACAATGTCCGACTTTGCCATGAGGCCGCCGCCGTCGCCGAGGCTGGGCGCGCACAACCCCCCTCTCCAGTCCCGCCCCGCGCCGCCGTCCATCAAGGACTTTGAGATCATCAAGCCCATCAGCAAGGGCGCCTTCGGCAGCGTCTATCTCTCCAAGAAGAAGTCGACGGGCGAGTACTTCGCCATCAAGGTCCTCAAGAAGGCGGACATGGTTGCCAAGAACCAAGTTGGCAACGTCAAGGCCGAACGCGCAATCCTCATGTGGCAGGGCCAGAGCGAGTTTGTGGCGAAGTTGTACTGGACCTTCTCCAGCAAGGATTATCTCTATCTAGTTATGGAGTATCTCAACGGTGGCGACTGTGCCTCCCTGATCAAGGTACTGGGTGGTCTCCCCGAAGACTGGGCCAAGAAGTACCTCGGTGAGGTCGTCCTGGGTGTTGAGCATCTCCACAGCCGCAACATCATTCACCGCGATCTCAAGCCCGATAATCTCCTTATTGATCAAAAGGGACACCTGAAGCTGACCGACTTCGGTCTGTCGCGGATGGGTCTCGTCGGTCGTCAAAAGAGGGCTCTCAACAACGAGAACAGCGATCCCACGCCTGATCTTCTGAAGCAGGGCCCCTTTGCCCGTTCCGCGTCTCTCGCGTCATCTAGGTCGACGTCGCTTGACCTTCACGGCAACTCACCCTCTCCGAGTCTGACTCCTCAGATGACCCCCGAGGTCGGCAGCCTCGGCCAGCCGTCCTACTTCAGCCTCGGCAACTACCCTCCAGAGGCGCGGCGCGTGTCTGGCCGTCGCAGCGACAGCGGAGGCAGCGAGGGCCTTGCCAACATGCTGCAGTCGTTCTCGCTCAACGATGTTGACTTCAACACACAGCCGAAGCCCACCAGGTCGCAAGACGACACAGAAGGGGCCTGTCAGAGCTCGCCTGATCTGCCCACTCTGCAGCAACAAACTAGCAATGTGTCGCAGTCGGGCTCCGATGCTCTCACCAGGAACACCCCTCCTCAGAACAGCATGATGCCGCCGGCCATGGCGCTGTTCGACCCTGAAGACACAAGCCGACGCTTCGTCGGCACGCCTGACTACCTCGCCCCCGAGACCATCAAGGGCGACAAGCAAGATGAGACGAGCGATTGGTGGTCTGTTGGCTGCATCATGTTCGAGTTCCTCTATGGTGTCCCGCCATTCCACGCCAGCGAGCCAGAGTTTGTGTTCGAGAACATTCTCGCACGCAACATCCAATGGCCGGACGAGAACGAGTGCGAGCCCGTCTCAGACGAGGCCAAGGATCTCATCAACAAGCTCCTGTGCACAGACCCCCAGTCCAGGCTCGGTGCCAACCGAGAGGACAAGTTCCCGTCGGGCGGTGAGGAGATTCGCGGCCACCCGTGGTTCGAGGGGATCAACTGGGAAACACTCAACGAGGACGAGGCGCAGTTTGTGCCGCAGACCGAAGACCCCGAGGACACCGAGTACTTTGACGCTCGTGGCGCCGTGCTGCAGTCTTTCGCAGAGGAGATGGAAGACCAGGCATCGCCGCCGTCGTCGGCTGCCGGCTCCGACTACCACGACCGGCCGCATGACGCCCTTTCCAGGGTGCGATCTCAGGTCAATTCGATCAAGCGGGGTCTCATGCCTCTGCACATCCCTCCCCACGTCCGCGACCTGAAGACCCGGCGCCTCAGCGAGCCTGTTGTTGCCGACGACTTTGGCACCTTCGCGTTCAAGAACCTGCCGGTTCTCGAAAAGGCCAATAAGGACGTGATCCAGAAGCTCCGCGCCGAGGCTCTGGCGGCGCAGCACAAGCCGTCGACCAGCCCCGGCAGCAGTGTCACGTCTCCTGGTGGCGCCCTCGAGGGTAGCCCAGTCATGTCGATGCCGATCCAGCGCACCATCTCCAACGCCAAAAACAGGCCGCAGTCGCCGTCCGGGGCCAGTCACACCAACTCGTCGCCAAGCCGGGCATCGCAGCCGTCTTCGCCGCTACTCGTTTCCTTTGTCGCCGGGCAAGGCTTCGAGGGCCGCCGCAAGGCCTCGAGCAACTCGTCAAGCCTGTCCCACCAGTCGAGCGCCCCGCAGCAGCCAACGACGTCGGCCATCGACGTGCCCAAGGTGCCTCCGAGCCTGCAAAAGGCCGCTACGACTGTCGGCTCGTCATCGCCCGTCAAGGGTCGTGGCCAGGCCCCGCCTCCCCTTGCTCTGTCGCCGCAGAAGGTGGTGGGCACGCCTCGGCAGGCCAGCAACACGCACCGATCCCGTTCGCTGACGGTGGGTTCTCAGTCTCAGGAGGGCAGCCCGATCACGTCGGACCTTCTGGCACACCATCGCAACCGCCGCAGCCAGGTGTTCGACATGTCGCCGTCATCGTCTGATAACGAGGGAGACAAGCACAGCGCGCTGCTACGTGTGCAGCGGCGAAGGCAGAGCTCGCGACGGCTCTCCCAGATTGCGTTTGACGATGGACCCATCTTCCGACCGCTGGACGTGCTCATCTGCGAGGACCACCCTGTGTCCCGCATGGTGATGGAGAAACTGCTGGAGAAGCTACGGTGCCGGACCATCTCGGTGTCTAACGGTTCCGAGGCAGTGCGGTACTCGATGAGCGATATCAAGTTCGACATCATCTTCCTCGAGTACCGACTGCCGCAAATCAACGGAGCAGATGTGGCGCGCATGATCCGCGAGACCAAGAACGCCAACTCCAACACCCCCATCGTGGCCATCACGGCGTACCTGAAGGAGCTTCAGGCGCCGCACTACTTCGACTCCCTCATCGAGAAGCCCATTTCGAGCTCTAAGCTTACTGAGGTGCTCAAGAACCTGTGCCAGTGGAAGCCGCAGACGCCTGGTCAAGCCAATCCGCTGCTGCTGCCGCACCCGATCCCGTCAGGGCTCCGCCACATCAGCACACGGCCGCCCGACGACAGCCCGACCTCGAGCTCGTCGGTGTTTGCTCGGGGACCTGGCAGCAGTGTTGTCACGTCGAGCCGTGAGGATTCCATCAGTTCCAGCCTCTTTGGAGACTCGGAGTCGGTGTCGACAGATGACGTGCCTGTCGTGATCAGTCGCAAGGCCACTGGCGAGTGGGACGATGGCGGGCTGGGGCTTCGTGAGGACGAGGTGGTACTCCACCACCAGAGCGAGAGCAAGCCGATGCCGCATCTGGTCACTCAACAGTCAGCCCCTGGGCAGATGGAGCACGGACGCAAGAGTATGCCGCCGCCGCCACTGCCGTCGCCTCGGGCCGACAAGACCAGGCCTAGGAAGGAAGCGTCAGAGAAGAGGACGACTGAGGCGACCGACTCTGCCGACGACGAAGACGAGGAGCTCGGTCAAGGTCAAGGACAGGGGCGTGAGCAGAAGCCCCTCCGGGTCAAGCCGTTCCTGCCGAGCTCCAAGCTGGGTATCGAGATGATGCGAGCGGACAGCCACGACAGCATGACAGTTGGGTCGGAGAGCACGCCGGAGCCGGTGACGCAAGTGGTGACGCCGTCCAAGGAGGTGACGGTATCCCCGCTAGACGCAGCATTGAAGCGGCAGCACATCACGCCGCCCAACACGGCGGTACCGCGCGACGACAAGGGGTCGGGTCCCGAGGTGGACGCGACGCCGCGGCCGGCAGCGGCGAGCCGCGAGTCCAGCAGTCAGGATGAAGAGCCGACGCCCCGGCCCGCCGAGAAGACGGGGCCGCTCATGGGATGAGATCTGCCCACGTGGGCGGGAGAAGGGCCCTGGGGGCAAGGAGGGGGTGGACACCAAAATGATCTGGCCGCGCCGGAGATGGACAAGGGCGACGGCGTCCATGTAACAACCACACACCACACACACAGCACAGCACACACCACACCAGGTCGATCACGGGTTTCCTATGTCATCACGGGGACTACTCGCCATTCTGCTGTATTCGTTTCTTTTTTTCTTACTTTTCCCGTTTCTCTCGCGTTTCCTTTGTCATCCTCTTATCTATTTTTCCTTGGCTCAGCGCGGCGTTTCTGGGGACCGGTCAGGAGGCACGGGAGCGAGACAGACTGCATCCTCGAGGGGCCATGTCCGCGGGCGAAGGAAGCAAAAGGGCGGTACCTTTGATGTTCCCATTTGCAGTTTGACGGGGTCTAGAGCTGCGCCGTGCTTGCTTGCACCTGCATTAGACAGGTGAGCCGCTGGCCGCCAGGGACGAAAGGGGATTAAGATCAAACTCGACTTCGACTAGGGGAGGTTGTACGTATATGGGGACCAGCTTCACAAAACCCGGGCCAATGACCTGGACACCATTTGTGCTTCAGGCGAAGAATACAGCCATTTTTTGCATTTGACTTTTGGATGAGTGAGCGAGGACGGCGAGTCGTGATGAGGCGCTACGCTAAGACGAGCCGGACTACGAGAGCAAGGCGTTGCCAAGGTGTCAGGGGAGGAAGGCGCGGATCACCCGGCTTGGCAGGCTTGGCATCTGGCCCCGAACTGTGGACGACGCGTCGCAATATCAAGCGGCTCACGGCAACTCGATCTGCGTCTTTTGGACCGCCTGCGGCTTGTGTGTTTGCAGGCTTCTGTCAGAGGTCGTCGTAATAGAGGCGGAAGGGGCGGATTGGCTGCTGGGCAATCAAGCGAGCACGTTGTCTGACGCGGGCACGCGATTGGACGAGAAGACGATTGGGTTTAGGACGCTAGCGCCGGGACATGGGGCGCGCACGGGCTGGATGGAGGAAGGGACGACACAGGGTTTTTGGGAGGGAAGGGGCGGATGGGATGGGATGGTGTGAGTTCGAGAAGGAACACTGAGGGATGCGGTGGTGGTGGCGGTTTGGACGGGGAGGGCGAGGCTTCCCGTATCGAACGAGTCGGGGGATTTTTGGCGGGGCAAATGGGTATGATTGGATAGAAGGGTGGTGGGGTTGGGTCCCCTGTGGCTTCCCCCCCTGTAGGCTGTGACCGGGGCGCCTGTGCCAAGGAAAGATGCATCGACGAAGAAGGAGATTGCTCGCGTGCCTCGCTCCTTCCCCCGCCATCCAGACGACGTCAAGCCAAGAGGGAAGGAGTGAGTAAGGGAACGGCTCGTCGTTTGCATCATTTGTCGTTCTATCTGCATCATTTGTCGTTCTATCTGTCCTTGCCCCGACACATGACCGACCACACGGTCAATCACCGCCTCTTTTTTCACCGCTGACCGCTGTGGCTTTTGACTCAAACAAACTTCTTCGTCTCCAACGTCAATCCCAGACAGACGGCCAACCCAAACCCAAACCGACTCTTCAAGCGCGGGCTAGCTCCGTCCGTACAGGAGAAAGGAAGCTTGCTTGCCCCGAGTCGCCCACCCGAGGCCAACGACGACGGTGGCGGTGGCCCATCGGCCGACGCTACGGAGGAGCCTGAACGGAACTCGGCAACGGCTTGTGCCAGGGGACCCGACCTTTGTGAGGAGCCACGACCCCACCATCCACCACGTCTGGTCGAGTCGAGCGGGAGGCCCGAAGAGATATTTTCACCCGTTTTTTCTCTCCTCCCCTCTGATCACCCCCGGCCCTTCTTTTTTCGACAGGCTTGTCCTACCCGCGCTGAGCGAGCCGCTAGTTGGTCACTGACGGCCGGCGGTGGACAATGTCTCTCTCCACAGACCTTGTTCGGAGAGGGTCCAGAGGAGGAGGGGGGCGTCTGCTTTCTTCCTCTATCCCGCGCCTCGCTCTCAGCCCACACGACGCCGTGGCAGACTGGCAGAATCGACCACCAGGACCCATGACGTGGGGACCGCCTCTGGAGCTGCCCTCGGCCGCGCCCTTGAAATAGGCCTCCCCTCCCCTCCGAGGTCCTCTTCTCTTCCTCTCTCGCTCGGCAGACTTCTCATCTTCTCGACTCATACCTCTCCTGCTCGGCAGCACAAGACGCCGGGACGTTGTCACGTCCCCGACCCCTTGTGGCCTTTTACTTCATCCGGGCTTCTCTCCTCGGACCTCCTCCTCGGAGTTACTTCCTCTCACCATGTCCGACCACCACCACCACCATCACGACCCTCTCGCCGGGGAGATCCCCGTGCCTCATGGTCCCCAGGGCGACAACGACCATGTCCACGCCCCCAAGGACGGCAGTAGCACCACCGACCATGAGCGTCGCATCTTCTCCCACATCACCCGCCCCTCGGACTCTTACACCCCCGAGGGTGTCTACTGGGCCGACCTGCCGCTTCGCGAGCGCATCTCCTTCGTCAGTGCCGTCGATCGCGAGGAGGCATCCCGCGAGGCCTCGTCCACCTGGCAGATGATGAAGAAGGACCCGCTGGCTCCCGTCGGCTGGTACTTCCGCAACGCCGTGCTGCCGGGTGCCGGCCTCGGTCTCGAGGGCTACGTCCTGTTCTCCATCGGCAACCTCGAGCCTCTCTACTCGGCCGCATGGCCCGAGTGCTGGGGTCACGCTCGTACCGTTTGCAGCAAGAACTGGATCGCTTCCGTCACCTACCTCGAGATCGTCGGCATCATGATCGGACAGGTCGGCGTCGGTATCATTGGCGACTGGATCGGCCGCCGCTGGGGTCTGATCCAGGACGCTCTCGTCATGTTCGTCGGCCTGCTGCTTCTGACCGCCTCGTGGGCCAACACCCTTCAAGGCTGGGTCATTTTCTACGCCTGGTCGCTCTTCTTCTACGGTCTGGGTGTTGGCGGCGAGTACCCCATCACCGCCACCTCATCCATGGAGTCGGCTGTCGCCCGCGACCGCCAGTCCACCCGTGACGACCGCCTTCACCGTGGCCGCCGCGTCACCAGCGCCTTCCTCATGCAGGGCTGGGGCCAGCTCGCCAACCAGATCGTCCTGCTCATTCTGCTCGTCATCTTCAACCGCCACGCTGGACCTCCTGGCGACCCGCCTTACTCCGTCTCGGCCGCCCAGTTCACCTTCCGCCTGAGCTTCGCCCTGCCCGCCATCGGCACCCTTTGGCTCGTCTACTACCGTACCTGGAAGATGCCCCGCGCTGACCGTGAGCTGGCCCGTGCCAAGCGCCGCGCCGGTGTGTCGGTCACCGGCTACGACTTTGGTGCGCTTCGCGCATGCTGGAGCCACTTTGGCGGCCGCCTGGTCGCCACCGCCGGCACATGGTTCTGCAACGACGTCTTCTTCTACGGCAACAAGCTCTTCCAGGGCCAGTTCATCGCCGTCATCTCCAGCAACCCTAGCTCTCTCACCGAGAAGTGGCTCTGGAACCTCGCCAACGTCATCGTCTCCCTCGCCGGCTATTACCTCGCCTCCTTCCTCATCGACAACAAGCTCTACGGCCGCAAGACCATGCAGCAGGTCGGCTTCCTCATGTGCTTCATCATGTTTGTCATTCCTGCCTTTGGATACGACTACTTCACCTCCCCTGGCATCGGCATCCGCTCTTTCCAGGCCATGTACTTCCTCTCCAGCTTCTTCAACCAGTTCGGTCCCAATAGCGTCACCTTCCTCGTCGCCGGCGAGGTCTTCCCTGCCCCCGTCCGCGCCTCGGCCCACGGCTTCAGCGCCTGTATCGGCAAGGCCGGCGCCCTGCTCGCCAGTGTGCTCTACAACTACATCGACGACCGCACAAAGTTCCACGTCGTGCCCTGGTTCGGTCTCGCCGGTGTTCTCCTCACCTGGCTCTTCCTGCCCGACACCACCGGTCTTGACCTCGAGGAGCAGGAGCGCCGCTGGATCTTCCTCCGTCGCGGCGAGGGCGAGAAGTACCACGGCGTCGCTGTTCATCCCCGCCACCTTAGCGCTTGGGAGCGCATGCGCGGCGTCGGCAAGTCGTATGACCAGGAGGCTGACCTGCGCGCCCGTATCGAGGAGATCAGGACTGCCTGGGAGGAGAAGCGGTCGGAGAAGGAGGGTAATGCCGAGAGAGGTGCTGATGAGGGCGCCGATGAGGAGCACCCCGATATCACGGACGAGATTCACGTGTACTTCCAGGAGTCGTACGCGAGACGCAAGGAGGGCGGTGTGCTTGAGGATGATGGCCCGGGTGAGCCCCGCGAGCTGAGCGAGAAGAGCCGGACGTGAGGTCCGATAGCATCTAGTAATGACTTATGCATTTGTTTCTTGAGATGAATCCATCGGATGAAACGTGAATCTGCTATCGACGTGACAAGTTGAGATTCTTCCCACTGGACGATGCATCTCAAAATATCGCTTCCTTGGCGAAACACGGAACAAATAAAGTGAATTAGATACCAGCTGCTTCATACCAGCCAAAAAGCATATCGACAAATCATACAGGTTTCATGACATTTTGGTTCCCCCCTACAGGAACCGGCCCGCGACGAAGCCGAAGACGGCACCGAGGCCCAACACCCCCGCCAACACGGCGGTCACCGCCGCTCTCCGGGCGGGTTCGCATACATCCCGACCTAGGACGTCAACCCACGTCCGACGCAGGTGCAGAACACCGATACGCATATGGAACATTTCATCCACATCGACGACGGGCTCGCCGGCCCGAGGGAGGTGTAGTTCCGTAGATGTCCGGGGTTGAGGGATCTTTGACTCGACTCTTTCGGAGGGAAAATCATTGCCTTAGCGGTCAGATGTGCAGACTTCAACGAGAAAGAAAGGAGACTCACAATAAGGTCAGGGAGACGTCGCCTTGGATACGCGCCTTGAGTTCCAGTTCAACGTCGAGGTTAAGACCGAGCTGGAGACGGACGGGCTTGGTTTCCGCAAGACGGGGCATGACGTTCGGCCCCTTGAGGCCGCCTACGTTCTTGGCGAGGGCTTTGTTGTTCCTGCTTCGGTTGCGGGGGCGGCGGCGGCCGCGGCTGTCGATGCTCGAGGCTGCGTCGGAGGCGGAGTCGTCGAGCTGACGGCGCAGGTCAGCGAGGATGTCCTGCTTTGAGCCGGGGGTTGTGGCTGCGACGGCGGGTCGGGGTGCGGGAGGGGGGGTGGCTACCTTGGGCATGGTGGTGTTGGAGGCCATTGTGTGTCTTTTTCGGAGGGAGGGGGTGGAGGTGGTGGCGAGTTGGTAGTAAGATGATATGGAGTAGGTGTCTGGAGACGAAGGGGGCGGCGACGGAGGAGGGGTGTCGGGCCGGAAGGTGACGATTTTTAGGGACTGGATGAGGCGATGGGAGGAGGTGTTGTAGAAGACGGGGGGCTTGGGTGGCCGAGGGGGAGGTTTTGGCCGGGGAGGCCTTTGGGCGAGAGGGTAGTAAGGCGGAGGCTGGACACGAGGAACGCTGGAGGTAGGGACTGTTCGTGGGACGGCGAAGGAGCCGGGAGGAGCGCCGAGGGGCGGGAGTGTGCCGGAGAGGTCCTGGAAGGTCTTGTCGCTGAGGTCTGCGTGGGGAGAGTCTGGTTCAAGGCTGCGCGGTGCGTCGTCGGAGGTTGATCTTAGGCCGGACTGGAGGCTTGGGAGACAGATGAAGAGCGAGGCTAAAAGTGACCGATCCAAAACCGCGAGATGGTGATGAGTCGACTGGAGGCGAGGTGGTGTAGGCCTGGGAGATGGAAAGCAGCTTGAAGTTAAGAACGAGAACAGCTTCCCCGACCAGAACATGCGACGCAGCATCCTAAATACCCTCTCTCTTCGTTTCCATGCCTCACCTCCCGAGACTCGTCGTCGCTGGGCATGCTCAGGGGCCTCACGTGACGGTCGCCAACGTTGCAGTGCGTGCGCCGGGGAGCTGGGAGCTTTGACCGTTGGCAACGAACGAGGGTGGAACGATTTCGTCAAGTTCCTGGGGGACCCTGAAACATGACTGCAACCCGGCATCCCACGCTGCGGCAACGCGGAGGTTAATGCGGCTGTCGCTCCCCAGGGTCCAGATTCGCGAACACGTCTGCATCTGGCCATGGGCGACCGGCATCAACCTGGCCGCCGACGAAGGGGTCGTGGTCTCCTTCCCCACGGCCCTGGCCTGTCAGGGAGGATCTTCGCAGCCGGGCGAAACTCGCCATGTGCCTCGACGATCCAGGCCGCGACACGAAACATGAACGACGACACCCCCTCGGCTCACCATCGCATGATGCCGGCGCCGGTGCCACACCATGGCAAGAGGCAAGAGCGAGGCCGGCGCGAGAGAACAAGGGACGGTACCATCGAGTGGTTCTCGAGCTTCTTGGCCCGGTGTTGGTGTGCTGCTTGAACGCGGCTGGTTACATTTTGCTTCCCCCAAAGAGCGTGGGCGTCCGAAAATTCGCCGCCCAAAAGTCCCAATGCAACGCCGTCCAACCCTCGCAATATCGGCTGGCCTCGATCTGGCCAGATCTATAGGGAGGCCCGAGTCATCCTGGCGCCTCGCAATAACACAAAAGCGAAACATTAAAGCAAGGGTACTGCACCTGACAGCCCGCGTTTCCTAGAGGTTGGTGGGTGTAAGTTGGTGAAGTGACGAATGTTCGTCTGCAAAATTCGAGGAATAATAATAAGGCGCCTCTCCGCCTATCATGTACTCAATAGATCCCGAACAGACATGCCCCTGCCGGTTCCCTGTTGCGGCTGGGGTGTTGCGGCGCCTCCGGTACTGTTGCTGCGATCGCTTTCACGGCTCGAGTGGCCACCGATCATGGATCCCCGCCGGTCGCTGTTGAGCATGAGAAGCGCGGCGGTGGCCTCCTGGTCTAGGTCGCGGTGTTCCCTCAAGGGGGCCAGGGCAGGACTTGTGAGTGCGGAGGCCGGTAGAGACGGGCCGCCGCGGCCGTAGTTGTATGTCTGAGGGCCAAAAGCCGGGGAGGTGGTGGCCGAGCTGTAGCTGTAGTGCCGGTGGTCGGTAGAGGTGGACGAGTACGAGTTGTGGCGGTTCCTAACGTCCTCCGAGAGCAGGGCTGGCGAGACTGAAGGCTGATGTGAGGGCTGGGCCGTAAAGGTGGGCGAGGGAGCCTCGGAGCCGGTCATCTCGACGTCGGCGTCTTGCTGGTAGGATGGGTGAAACTGTGGGATAGAGCCCCACGGGTCCCGGCCGGACGGGGTCTGCAGGCCCGAGTCCGTGGGGGCACCCTCTAAATCGACGTCGCGCTGCGCCTTGAGTTTTGAGACGCAGTCTTCCAGATATCGCACGTATTCAATTGAGGCCTGTGTTTTGTCAGACAATCAGGCACCTTCAGACGGGAGGGGGGAGTCTACTGACCTGGAGGATGGCGAGCTTGTGCATTTCACCGGTGCAGGCCGGGATCATGTCCTTGAGAACGGCAAACTCCTCATTCATCTTCGATCTCCGGCGGCGCTCGATGAGACTGTGCGCAGTCTTCCTTGCGATCTTACGGCCGGCGGCACTCGTGGCGGAGGGCTGCTTCTTCTTGGTGGTGGGCTCCTTGGAGGCAGATGTCGTTGCCGCTGCCTTGCCTGCTGTGGTGGAGGTGGCCTTCGTCGAAGATGATGGCCCTGCATCGGGCGCATCGGTGGCTTCGTCCTGCGGAGCGGCGCGTGGCTTCATCTGAATGATCTTGCGAGAGCGGGTCGGGGGCGGAGGAAGGGCGAATGCGTCGCTGGCGGGCTTCTGGGCGGTGGAGGAGGCGCGACGACGAGCCTTGACGGCCTCAGCTGCTTGCACTGGGTATGACTTGGGTGATGTGTGGGTGTCCGAGGGCGACACCTGGGAGGGATCCTGGGCCAGAGCCGGCGGTGGGAGTTCGAAGGAGAGCTGGAGCTGTCCCAGGGCCTGGCCGCCATCCTTGCCTTTGATGTCGGTGGAGGACGCCGGGGTCGGTGGGAGTGTTGGTCGGGGCATTCTGGCGGATGGTGGGAGAAGTAGAAGCAAAGGTATGGCCTGGAGAGGCGAAGCTCTGGAGGTTGGGTCGGGGTGAACACTGGGAAGACGCGAGAGACGAGCCGTTCGTGAATTCCAGAAAGCCAAGTCTCTGGCGGGACGCCTGTCAGATGTGGCCGATGTAATCTGACACCTCAAGCGCTCGGTGGCGCAGCTCCAAGTAGGGGGCGGTAAGGGCAATGACGGGTGCACCTAGGATAGCGTCGTTGCTATGTGGCGGACGAGCGAGGGGGGTTTGGTGCCGGTGTTTGCGATGTGTTCATGGTC
Source organism: Plectosphaerella cucumerina (assembly GCA_020746995.1). NCBI lineage: Eukaryota > Fungi > Ascomycota > Sordariomycetes > Glomerellales > Plectosphaerellaceae > Plectosphaerella > Plectosphaerella cucumerina. The sequence continues at coordinate 4,356,338 of JAGPXD010000004.1, read as the reverse complement.
GAGTCGAGGGGAGAGGAGCAGCAGTGTTGGAGGAAAAGGAAGGGATAAAGAGCATGGCAGAGGGGAGGTCGAGGGGAGGAGGCCAGAGAGTCAGGTCGAGCGGGAGGTGGGAGGTGTTCGAACGATGAAGGGGAGGCACGACGGAGGTACTGTACACAGACAACGACGTGAGATACATGCGCGGGGACATCTGGACCAGCGTATCAGGCTCCGGTACATGGTGGCACATTTGATATGCCAAGGGCGGCGGTGGCCATGACGGGGATGATCACTGATGGTCATCTCTTGGTACCTTCTGGGGTCTTGAGAAATCCATCTCCATCCATCACTCGATGGATGAGATCATCGCATGAACCAGAAATTCTTCTGCCCATCGTGAGCCTCAGGTCTTGCTGTTGAGAGACGATGCTTCAAACGGTGAAGGACCAAGGAGGTACCTCGACACCCGGCAGATGTACCTCGACCTCCCGGGGGACCTCAGGGAGATCGACAGCGAGCACGCGCCCTAGAGGACTGGGTATCAAGGGTCCGCACGAGCAGGCACGAGTAGCGGCAGGCGCAGTCGGGGCCATCGAATTCGGGGGAGGGAGGCACGCGACTCTCGCTCCTTCTCCAAGGGGAGAGGGGAGGGAAGGAGGGAAAGAGCTGGGCCGTCCAGGTTTCGGGAGGTCGCGGGGAGCCAATCAGCGAGCCGGCAGCGGGAGCCTGCGCAAAGAAAAGGGCAGGAAGCAGCTTCGCGGGCGCAGAAGAGACGGACCAATCAGCGGGCCGAATTCGACCACATGGGCATCTGCGATTGCCTCTCTGGGGCGCGCGGGCCCTTGACCCTTTCGCGGACGACGCCATGCCCTCGTGCTCCGAATCTTGGACGGAGACTGGCCGAGCCTGGGTCGTCGTCCGCTAGTCATGGCTGAGCTTCCGGGGCAGGCACGGGCAAGCACGGGGGGCGAGGGGAGGGGTTCTTGGGCGATTTGCTTAGCCAGGGCCAAGAGGCAGATGCCTCACGTGGGCTGTGAGGGAGATCGACGGGTCGGAAGAGGCAAGGAGGCGAGTCGTGTCGTGGGTGAGAAGTGGTCGCGTGCGGGAGGAGGGAGGGATGTGGTGATGAGATGCTTGAGGCGGCGTGTCTCAACGGTGGTGGTGCGGTGCAATCGTCCCAAACCCGTGCCAAGAGGAAATTATCTCGGCGGGTGACCCACTTTGACCACTTTGGGGCAACCGAGATTGATTAGGTAATCTATCTGAAGCACGACACACGTGGGTGATCAACCGCCAGTCTCAATCGATCTCCTGTCCTGACGAACCTCCTGTCCTGACGAACCTCCTGCCCTGACGAACCTCCTGTCCTGACGAACCTCCTGTCCTGACGATCTGCACGCTCTTACCCCAGTTGTCTCTTGTAAATGGCCTCGGCCCTTTCTCTCCCCCAGATCGAGGCGACTGCATCCTTCAACGTCCCGCGGTATTCGTTGTTGATGCCGCTCATGGGGTGAGCGTGGCAAACGTCGGTGCCAGGATCGGCATCCTCGCTGAGGACGCGCCCAACTCCTCGCCAGGAGGAAAGAAGAGAACACACGATGGTTCAGTCCGTGTCATGCCGGGCAGGCACGCGGGCGAACCGGTCTATCTTCGACCCTCTCTCCGCCTCGGTACCAGCGACTTGGGCGTCGACTTCGACTATGTCGACGGCTCGGGAAGGAACATCCCCACCAATCTACTCCGCCTCGACGACGGTATGCTCATGGAGAACGCGATGGCGCAAGTCATCATAAAGTTCGAGAAGTACGAGTCCAAGCGTGTTAACGAGTGGAACCTGTCACTCTTCGTCATGTGGGCGCGCAAGCGCCTTCAGCTCTACCTGAAGCCAAACCACGACGACGAAGACACCACCATTGCAGCTCGTCTTCGCCATGCGATCGGCGCCGCCGAAGAAGAGGAGCACAGCAAGCTTGAGAAGCTTGTGTCGGCCGCTGACCGATTCGAAGAGTTCAAGAAGATCGTGGCCAAGGTGGAGCTGGGCGATGTCAGGGTTTGGAGATTCTAAGACATCTCACCAGGAGCCGACCGCCTTGATACCCCTTGAGCGGAATCAACAACGAGTACCACGGTATATTGAAGGAAGCAGTTGCCTAGATATAGGACGAAGCAAGAGTCGCGACTATCTGCAAAGATACTTAAGTCTGGAATCGACGGCACAGAGGCTGTTATCGCCTGGGCCCCCCACTCGCAAGAGAAAGAGATATCGGAGACACGGGTTATTACATTAGACTTCTCAGGCCTTCTTTCGTAAGATTCGATAGAAGACAGCCTTCTTTCGTGAGATTCGATAGAAGATAGCCTTCTTTTGTAAGGATCCACACGAAAGATAAAACTTCTTTCGTAAATAGGATGCTCGCCACCTTAAGACCGGTGTATATTTGGACACATGCACAGGACGTTTCCCAGCCAATCTGTTCCCTCGATACCAGACTCAAAGAGTCTCTTGTATATGGCCTCGGCTCTTGCTCTGCCCTAAATCGAGGCGACTGTATCTTTCAGCGTCCCGCGGTACTCGTTATTAATCCCGCTCATAGGGTATACGTGGCAGACGTCTGGGTTCGGGGCGTGTGTAATCACGCACAGGCTGTTGTCCCGCTTGCGGCACTGTAGTCCCATCAGCTTGTCATTCTCACTGAATCGGTTGCGTTGGAATGACTTACCGCTGCTTTGACGCGATCTCGGCTCCCGTGTGAGTGGGGGCGCTCCAATGTCTGGCCACTCTGGCCCAGCATACGTCGCCAGTTGGTCATGTCGGCCGGGTTGGTGGCCTGAGTGAAGACTAAATGATTGTAAGTATGTATCCGGAGTGTGGAGAATTATTGTCAGCAGCAGAAGCTTACAGATGCGGAACTGGAGGCTCCATGCGGTGAAGATCCTTTCCAATTCGTCAAACGGCCTGGGGAAGGTGGTGGTCGAAAGAACGTTGTTAATCTCCCAGATGACACTCATGTCTGCAACTTGCATCTTGGCCCAGAAGAGTGCGGAATTCAGCAGCCGGAACTGTTTGTCGGAGACACAATTCGCATTGTGCTCCATGACAATGCGGTCGTAGTAGCGGCTGATGACATCTTGGCGGTTGGCGTTGTCGGTGAAGTAGACTCCGATTCGGGTGTTCTCGCGTGATCGGCTGGACGTCGCAGTTGTTACAACGTAGATAAGGTCTTCATGGCGGAAGCCATCAACCTCGCTGGTCGTCTTGGCGTGAAACTCCTTCATAATGTTGAGGAATCTGTCCCAGGGTATACCAGGGACGGGTCTGATTGTGTCCAGCCCCGACTGCGAAGCGGACGCATCGCCGGTTGTGTCGGGCTGCGAGTCCATCGGTTCGCCCACGTCCTCGGAATGAGAGGACATGACTGCGTACCTTTCTTGCGATTATAGAAGGGAGGCAGAAGGGTTGGGAGATGATGAGTTGTGCGTGGTGTAGGTCCAGTGAGAGATTGATGAAGGTGGGAGTGTCAATGGGCGGAGGTGCGTGGTGGAAAACTTCAAGGCGTTATGCTTTTTTTTTCCTGAGGACGAGTAAGGTTGTGTGCAGGTGGCGCGTCGCCTGCAACAGGGCGTTGGGCATGGTAGTAACCACTCTGTTGACTGTAGTGTTCTACACCTGAACTAAAGTACTTTATTTGATTGTGAAATACATCCCGACGATTCTTGATTTACCGCACGTCGTCCGGCTGAGCTGTACTTCCTCAATCCTCCATATCTTCGTCCTCCGTCTCCTCAGGAGTTGTGATAGCTTCGTACTCATCGCTACTCACTGAATAGTCTTCCTCCACCGGTTCGTCGGGCTCTGCACCTCCACAGAGGCTCGCCATTCGGAGTATGTCGTACTGCAACATGAGAATATCGTAGTCTGGCAGCTCTCCCTCTTGGGAGGCTCGAACTGTAATGATGTCACCGTCGATGACCGGCGCATTGTTCTCGACGTTGATGGCCCGAACGCCCTGAAACAACTTGAACTTTCCGCGATCCCGAAGTTCTTCAGCCGCAGACCAGCGGAACTTCAGGCCCAACGGCCGATCTGGGAAATAATGTACCTTCACCAGCCAGTAAAAGACCAGCTCCATCTTCCATCCTCCCTTCTCCGGGTCTCGCTCAGCTCTGCGAGGGTAGAGGGTGAGCTCACCCCTTTCCCAGGCTGCACGAAAGTTTGCCGACAGGCAAACCACGTTACCCAAACAGTCTATTCCGTCGATTCCGTGTCCGAAAAGTTTGTGATAGAGCTCGTCAGCCCGAGCCTGGCCCCGGATTGTAGCGACGGCAGTTCTGAGTGTCTCGCGCTCGGGACTGTTGATTCCCCTAATGGGATAAATATAGGCGACCTCCGGGTGTGGCATCTTTGTGATGATGCAGCGTTCATTGTCTCGATTGAGGCACTCGGGTCTGGTTAGCTTGTTCGTGTTGCGTCCCTTGGAATGGCGTACCTTTTGTTTGATGATGTTCCTGGCCTCGTATGTGATGTCCACGTCCGGCCGCTTTCTCCTGTGATAGAGCATCATACTTAGACGAGATACGCCGGGGGGGCATAAGGGACGATTAAAGACTAAAATGGAAGTAAGAATGTGCATGGGAATTGGGGATAGAGAAGGACAGCTGCGGTGCGCGAAACTGAAGACTCACAGATCCTGAACTGTAGGGACCAAGCTATGAAGATTTCCTCAATTTCATCGAACAGCTTTGGCATTGCTGGCGCTAACAGCATGGTCTTGATCTTGTCCATTTCACCCATGTCGGCAACTTGAAGGAAGGCCCAACATGTAGCCGAGTTGAGTAGCTCACAGCGTTCGGGTGATAAGTTTCCCATCGGATAATCGGATAGTAGACGTTGATCGAAGTGATTAACGATGCTTTGACGGGCTGGGTTTTCGGAGAAGTACAACCCGTCAGGCCTGCCGCCACGATGACGACCGCGGCGGACACTATTCACAACGTAGAAGAGGTCTTCGGGTCGAAATCCGTACTCATTTCCCGATGCCTTGTCGTAGAATTTTGACATCATCATGAGGAAACGTTCCTTGGATATGTTTGGGAACGGGCGAGTAGCGCGGGGCTGGGGGAGGGCCACTGCGTGAAGCGGCGGATTGCGGAATGGGAGATTCATCGTCGTCTCGAACATAGAGTCTGTTGGTCTGTCGATATTGTCGCCCTATGAATCCATTCTGGTGTTGATGCTTCGTAGTTGGACACGTCGCTTGTAAAACGGGCGAGAAAGTTGGGGAGGAGAGAAAGCTTGTGGTAAAAAGGGAAAAGAAGAAGACACGGTAGACACCCGAAGTTTCTTCAGTGGTACTACACTTGAGACGAATGTGGCGTGTGGCGTGTCGGCGTCAAGTTCCCAAGTTCGACTAACAGCTCCCACACTTCTATCAACCGTGCCACCCGCCTTGTGGTAGATGCCTGGCTTAGATGTCCGTTTTGCGCGACTCCTGGCAAGTCGATGGTCGCGCTGTCTCCGCCACAGCCCCAATGCCTCATACGGCCGGGGTATTGACCGTCCCGAGCCTGGTCGACCCCACGGCATCCCATTCTTCTTCATCGATCCATTTGCCTAGCAGGGTCGGCCGCGGAGGAAGTCCTGCTACTGCTGTTCTTGCTGGTAAACTCGGCTTCGGACGAGGCGACCAACCCTACCTATCCTGAGCTTCCTTCGTCGCGAGCGTTGCCGCTGCGCCGCCAACGCTGCCTACAATGACGGCAGCATCTGCCACAAGTGAATGAATATGGAGAAATCCGTCCTATATTACATGAAGTCTCCCCTAGTTCGTTCCAAAGTAGACTAGACGAGCGAAAGAGGCAACGTGGGCTGGGGTTTGGCAGGCAGGCAGCTCAGTCAGTGAATGAAACAACATGCTTTGATCAGTGAATAGTAGGTAGTAGCGGGCACCATGTTCACCTGCCTTTTCCCTTGTCCCTAGTACATTATAAAGTCACCTAGGGTCAATTCCTTTTTTTTCTTCCACCCAACTCTCCTCAACCCCAACCGCCAGCGCCATCTTCAAATTCGTAACACACGTTCAAATCACCCAGACTTGGTGCATTTGCTAATCAATTTCAGGATGTCTTCCACTACTTCCGATCACCAGACTGGACAGCGTGCAGATAGCGCGGGACGTGTGGTTGCCCACCAGGACGACCTCACCACCGAGGAGGCTGCCATGGGAGACGACCTCATCGTCCTCCTGGCCTCCAAAGGCCAACTCGATCTACTTCCCAGCACCACCAGCCGTGCGAAGCTCTGGAGCCATGTCTTCCGGTCCTGGGATTCCGTCATGCCCGTGCCCGGTGTTCCCCCTGAGGCCCCCAAGCGCGACTTTCTTAAGTCGTCGCTTCGCGTCGGCACCCTTGCCAAGGACGCCGACGAAAGCAAGAACAAGCGAGCCGGTCAGCCGGTTTTCATTCGCCCCTTCATTCGCGACGCCATTCCCACTGTGGGATTTGATTATCTCGACAAAGGCGGAGAGCTCGTTCCGGCAGAGCTGCTCTGCTTGGACGAAGGACTTACAGAGGTGCGAGCCATTTCGGAGGCTATGACCCGGTACGAGACGTACGAGTCTCACCGCGTGAACGACTGGAATCTTTCGGTCATCATCGCGTGGGCTCGCCGCCGCCTCCAGGCTCATCTCGGAGTGGCCGAGGCTGTGGCCCCCCGTGCTCCGAGCCAGAGAGAGGATCGGGACCAGCTTGTGCAGTTTGAGTCCGTGGCGGCCAACTGGGCCAAATCCAAGGCCCTCATTCTTTCTGTGGAGCTTGACAAGGATGAGGTGGACGCCTGCACGATGTCTTGGAACTAAAATCCTCACGCAAGGTACGTATGAGTCGCATCATGAAATGTCCCTGTTCTCCGACTGACGAAGATAGGTCATCGAGACGCCGTATCATCCAGCCCTTCCGACTCGGAGGATACATTTCGGGAAGTGAGTTGTACTCCATGAAACACCAGCGGGATACGATGGGCTTGGACTGGAAGTATCCGGGGTGGATTGAGGATGGATAAGCAGGTGTCAAAGTGTTCTGGCTTTGTGCAATGAGGCGGACAGGAATTGTGCCGGGCACCCAAGACTTCATGTACGTCGTCGTCGGGACTCTGGATGACCAGGATCAGACGACATGAGAAGGCAGTCCGAGACACACAGATAGTCAACATCAGCCAGCTGCCTCGGGACTGAGGCGCGAAGATCTCTTACATCAAGGCATCGCAATCATTCATGTCGTCCGGCCACCAGCTACAGATGATGTGAGCGAGTACATGTGATGATGTTCCCGAAAGCTGGAGAGTGACGTCGGCAGATCCCCGAATAGGCACTTCTGAATGTCTCTGATCACTTCGGACATCACAGCCAGTAGATCGTCAGCATGCTTCGTGCCTTTAACATTTGTAGCCTGCTCCCTACACGTGTCCAGAAAACCCAGATCCAGCCACCTAGGGAATTAGATAACACTTCCGATCACGAAGCCTGCCGTCCAGTAAAGTACGAGCGCGCCGGCGATCCAGGACGTGGCCGGACGCAACGAGTGTGCGGCACTCTCCCCGCTGCCACTGCCAGCCACTGATTCCTCAGCAGGCTCCTCACCGCCGTCATTCTCGCCGCTGTTGACAAGAAAGAAGAAGGGAGCGGACTCCATGGCTGCTAGAGACGGGTTGGGTGTGGTGGGACCTGAGGATGATTCCGTTTCGATGGGAAGGCCGTATTCGTCCATAGTAACGGTGTAGGCTCCCGTTTCGACATCGGCTGTGGCGGTAGAAGGGGGGAAGGCAAACCGTATAGTGTCCGTGATGGTGGCGCCGAAATACTCGAATGTATCCGTGACGGTCGTCCGCTCCAAGTTGAAACCTCTGAACCGAGACAGGCAGAGCGTCTGGCTGGCCAGTGCGGCGAGGCTTGTGACAGAATAACAGCCGTTTGCTGGGTGGGCAGTGAAGCCGCTGTGATCGTATTGTCAGCCTCTTGCATAAGTCCTGTCAGCGAAACATTTGGCGTCGTACCTTGGGCAGCAGACAATAGCCGTCTCGGTGGGAGCCAGAACGGAAGTCAGTGCGTTGACGACGAAGTTCCTCGTCGGGGTCGGAACTGTTGTTTCTTGATCTCCGGAATCGTAGCTGAGCTGGCGGAAGCTGGTTGACGCAAAGACACCGCTCGGGTCCAGGGATCCGTCCTTGAACGAGGCGACGCCAACCGTCTCCCACGCGTCTGGGCAGTGGAAGCCGGGCGAGTTGATATAGGCGTGAAAGGTGATTGGCAATTGTCCCTCTTCCTTGATGGACTCGCTGATCTCAACCACCTTCTCGCCATTCGGCCAGCACTCGGGCCGCCACTCCTCAGCCGGACAGGAGTCGAAGATTTTGCTCAAAATGCCTTCTTCATTCGGATTGCCGATGCCGGTGTAGATCGACTGACCGGTAGGGCATCCGGACGGTGCAGACCATGTGGTTGTGAGAGCACCAGCATTGTGGAAGGCATAGTTGCCTGCGGTCCGGACTGCCGAGCTCATGATGTTGCGCTGACGATGGAGAAGCCGGTTGAGGATGAACGTTAGAGTATCTAATAAGCACTGGGCTTTGAAACTGAATATAATATGTATGTAGACATGACCCTGACCACCCCGTCGGGCACTCTGGTGACCCAAAGTGGCAGGTGAACCCAGTGCAGGACAGTAAAGCGAGATGATTCGGGCTGATTTATGGGGCTCGTCGCCCGTCTTTGCGGGCGAGGCCTCCGGCCCAGCGGACGGACCCCGGCTGGTGCTCCCATCACAGCATTTATCCTTGGCGTCCGGGCGACGCGTTTATCTGATCGTTCGCATATTGTATACCTTGCTCCGTCGTGCCTCAACATCTTCGCCTGCCTCCTCCCCCTTTTTTTTCTCCCCTTCAAGCTTCAAGCTCCTGACGCTCGCTTCTACTTTCAGGCTTTACCCAGATGCCTCCAGGGTCGTTGCTGTGCCCCCTGGCATCATGTCGCCAGACGACTCGGGCAACGTTCAGGAGACGCTCAAATTGTATCCTTCGAAAAGTTGCTCCAACACGGAAGTGGCCTGACCAAAAGCTCTCCCTTTTATCTCTATGTTTTCAGGCTACCCATGTTATCAGGCGGGGGGGCTCTTGTCCCCTGTTTGCTGCGGCTGCTTGACACCGACCTGTCAGGACCCGTGAGCTCGGTCTGGGTCGGTGAACGAAGTCCCTGCTGACTAAGCCAAGACGGGAAACATCATAGGCTCCCGCTATGCCAGCTCCTCCGAGACAGTTCATCCATCTTCATCATCACTGCTTGGACCCTACATGTCATCCCCCTGCGAGGGGTGGGTTGCCAACAGAACAACCCTTCATCTGAATATCACCCACGAAACCGTGAAAGGAATGCCGTGCAGGCGTATCTACGTCCAATGGCTACGAAAGAGAGCAAGCCGGCGGCCGTGGCCATTGCGCCGCGGTCTATCGACCAACCTGCCGTTTCAACGTCGCCGCCAGCCGCCATGCCATTCACCTGTACGCCTTGCGCCCGACGCAAGGTCAAGTGCGACAAGACCGTCCCGTCGTGTTCGACCTGTCGCAGGTGCAGGATTGATTGTTCCTACCAGGCCCCCGCACCCCGTTCCCGGAAAAGGAAATCTAGTGATCCGGGCAGCGAAGTTCTAGAGAAACTAGAACGTTACGAAGGCATTTTGCGACGTCATGGGCTCCTGGAACCCGACGAATCGCCCGCAAAAGTGCACATGGAGGAGCCCGTCGAGGACCCTATCTTCCCTCTCTGGAATGCCTCCTCTGACAAACTCTGGGTCGATGGGGCTAATTCGAGATACATCAACAGCCATGCATGGAGAAATCTCGGTAACGACGAGATGGAGCGAATGACCAAAGCAACCCATGACGAAGAGAAGGGGGATGCAGAGTTGGGAGGGGAAGGAACGCCCGTCTCAGACAACGTATCTCAACAGGCTGCCTTGGATCCTCTATCGGGAGCGTTCCTGTTGATGGGCTCACATCAAAGCCTGCTTCAGTATCACCCTTCCACTGAGTCCGCTGCGATCCTATGGAACACACATGTTGAGAACGTGGAGCCCCTTTGCAGGGTACTGCATATCCCCTCAACTACCAAGGCAATCTCCTTGGCCTTGCAGCAACCCGCACTATCGCCCAAGACAGACGAATGCCTTCTCTTCGCCATATACCACTTTGCCGTTTCCTCCATGTTGGAAGAGGATTGTCTTCATAAGCTGGGAGAACCTCGTCATACTCTTCTTGCACGATACAGCTTCGCAACACGCCAAGCCCTCATCAACGCATCCTTTCTCAAAACATCGGCAATGCCAGTTTTGCAAGCTCTCGTCCTATTTCTTCTTGCATCCAAGCACACCTACGACCCGCAAACGTTCTGGATTCTGACGGGCGTTGCGTCCCGAATCGCGCAGCGAATGGGCCTCCATCGGGACGGCGAGACACTCGGGCTGCCGCCATTCGAAGTCCACATGAGACGGCGGCTATTCTTCCAGATCGTATCCCTTGATGGTACGGCCAGCCGCATGTCCGGTGTAGCCGTGTCGTTGCCGGACTTTTGCGATACAAAACTGCCTTTGAACATCAACGATGAACAGGTCTGGCCGGGGATGACCGAGAGCCCCGAAGAATTGGAAGCCGCGACAGATATGATCTTTTGTCTCTCACGCGCTTGTCTGGGGAGCATGCTGGCCAAGAAGATGAAGACGAAGGGGGGAGATGGAAATGTCGAACTGGTCATCAAGGAGGCGGAGAGCGTCATCGAGGAGAAATACGTTCGGTACTGCGACATCGTCAATCCCCTGCACATGCTTACGATGGGCATGGCCAGGGCCGGCATCGCCGCCATGCGCCTGCGCGTTCGCCTAGCCAAGATCAAGAACAACACGGCGTCGGACGACGAGAGAAGAGAGCTATTCCGGCTCGCCGAGAAGATCCTTGATACCGATACAGCCACACGTGCCTGCGTGGGGCTGAGCCGATTCAGGTGGTATCTGAAGGGGTTCTTCCTCTGGGGGATGTGGGATTCCATCATCTACATTCTGATGACGCTGCGACAACAGAGTCATCTACTTACAACCTCGGAGATCGATGCTGCCTGGAACCGACTGGGACCGGTGTGTCTAGGTCACATCGAACTCTTCACGTCGAAACAGGCATTGTACGTGGCCGCTGGACTGCTCATGCTGAAGGCTTGGGCATCCAGTAAGCCAGGCGCGTCCAAGCCCGAGTTTTTCGCCAAATTGTGCGATTACCACGAGAGCATTGGGCTGGGAAAGGCTCAGAAAGAGCAGCAGAAAAGCAATCCGAATGCGTCCATTGAGAGCATGGATAGCGGACCCTCGAACTGCGGGCTCCTCGGCGCAGCAGATTCAGTTCTGCCCCCGAACACCTCGCCAGACACTTCGAGCAATTCTGCGGTCAATGATTTTGAGTTTGACGATACGGACTGGATGTTCTGGGATCAATTGTTACAGGATCCTCTGGCAGTGCAGGAAGCATAACATTGCAGCAGGATGGTGCGCTGCGATAGGCCGGATGCTCGGGTTTTGAGCGGCCGACGTCGACTACTCCTCGGGCCCGAGGCAGACCACCACCGGTCATCAATCGCAAGCGTGGCCAGTCAGCTGCAAGACAGCTCGGGTTCTGACTATACTACCACCCGAGAAACCCTCATATCAATATGCTTGACTTTCGTCGGCCCAACTATAAAACAGAGCAAGCCAGCCATCAGCCATGCCCGAGATGGAGCAACGACTTCTCACTCAGTACGTCCAATCCCATCCATGTCCTCACTCAGAGTCCTCATCGTCGGTGCGTCCATCGCAGGCCCATCAGCAGCCTACTGGTTCGCCAGAGCCGGAGCATCCGTCACCGTCATCGAACGCTTCCCCAGCCTGCGAACCGGAGGCCAGAATGTCGACATCCGCTCCGTCGGCGTCACAGTCATGCGCAAGATTCCCGGCATGGAGGCCGCGGTGCAGGCCAAAGCCGCGCCTATGGAGGGTATACGCTTCGTGCGCGCCGACGGCAGCGAGATCGGAACCATCAGGCCTACCGGCAATCCGGAGAAGCAGTCCCTCGTGTCCGAGTATGAGATTTACCGCGGCGACCTTTCGAGGATCCTGTACGATATGACCAGTGAGAATGAGAAGGTCACGTACGTGTTTGGGGAACAAGTCGCCTCTCTTCATTACGGCGACAAAAAAGAACAAGATGGCCCCGTTACGGTCAAATTCGCCAACGGGTATCCAACTGCCGAATATGACCTCGTCGTGGCCTGCGACGGCTCCAACTCACGAACCCGAGCCATCGGCTTCGGCTGCGGTCCTCGAGATTACATCGAACCCACCAACTCTTGGGCAGCATGGTTCTCCATGCAGCGAGATCTCGTCTCCGGCAGCAGGCTAGGACACAGCTACAGTGCCCCCGGCGGCCGCTTCATGGCCACCAGCACCGATCCCAACGGGACCTCCCGCGGCGCCTTTCTCAGCTTCGGCACCCCCTCCGACTCTGACTCTGTGGCTTCTTTCCGCCAAGCGTTGGCAGAAGGTCAAGAGTCCGTCAAGCGCTTCATCGCCAGGCACTTTTCCGGAACGGGTTGGAAGGCCGATGACCTCGTTGAATGTATGGTGCTCGCGGACGATTTCCACGCCACCGAACTCATCAGGGTCAAGACTCCTCGTCTGTCCCACGGTCGCGTCGTGCTGGTCGGCGACGCTGGCTACGCATCGGGGGCTGGTGGTGTTGGGACCAGCCTCGCCATGACGGGTGGCTACATCCTGGCCGGGGAAGTGATGCGCCGTCCTGGCGACCTGCCGACGGCCCTCGTCAAATACGAAGAGAAGATGCGACCCATCATCAATGACCTGCAGGACGTCTCGCCACTCGTTGGAGCGATGCTGGCGCCGCAGACACCATGGGGACTGAGGGCGCGGAACTTGGTGTTGGGGGTTGTATGCAAATCTCAGGTGCTGAGCTTGGCACAGAAGTTGCCTGTTCAATTCTTCTCTGGAGAGGACAAGCATAACGTCCCAGAATATACGTGGCCGGACGATTCTCAGCGCTCGTCTGCTTCGGGGAAGGGGGTGGATGTGGTGGCGAAGGCATGAGCAGGGCAGAAGATTGAAGTCATTGGTATCATGATATTGAGGCTGTTCCACCCGCCTATCCAACTTGGTTGGGTGACCTCACCCCCGTATAGTACAAAAACATCCAAACTCCTTAAATCCCTCCCAGGCAACTTACACCTCGTTGCTGGGGTACTCAACCTTGGTCGTCGCCACAAACTCCTCCTTGATGCTGCGCATGCTCACGAACCGGCCCAGCAGGTTAGCGCTGCCAGCCTTGTCATTCGTGCCGCTGGCCCGGCCACCGCCGAAGGGCTGCTGGCCGACGACGGCGCCAGTGCTCTTGCAGTTGATGTAGAAGTTGCCGGCGGCGTCGCGTAGGCGGTCCTCGGCGAAGCGAATGGCAGCGCGGTCGGTGGCGAAGACGGAGCCCGTCAGGGCGTACTCGCCTGTCGAGTCGACGAGGTCGCAGGCGTCGGCAAAAGCCTGGGCGGGGTCGGCGGCGTCGTCGTAGACGTAGGCTACCACGACGGGGCCGAAGAGCTCGGTGCTCAGGAGCTTATGGTTGGGGTCTGTTGTACGGTATACGGTCGGGCGGATGAAGTAGCCCTTTGAGCCATCGTGGGAGCCGCCGGCGACGAGCTCAAGGGACGGGTCGTTCTTCGCGGCATCGATGACGCCGGACAGTTTCTTGAAGGAAGCCTCGTGGATGACGGGACCGAGGAAGTTGGAGTGGTCGATGGGGTTGCCCTGGCGCAGCTTGCCGACCTCGGCGGTCACACGCTCGCGGAAGCGCGGCCACAGAGACTCGGGGACGTAGACGCGGCTAGTGGCGCTGCACTTCTGGCCCTGGTACTCAAAGGCGCCGCGGACTGTCTGGATGGCGGCGTTGTCGACGTCGGCCGAGGGGTGGAGGAGGTGGAAGTTCTTGCCGCCCGTCTCGCCGACGATGCGGGGGTATGAGCGGTAGCGGCCCTCGGCCACGCCGGCGCCAATGGCACCGTACAGCTTGCGGAAGACGGCGGTGCTGCCGGTGTAGTGGAGGGCGGCGAAGCGGTCGTGGGCGAGGGCGACGCGGGTGACTTCCTCAGGGTCGCCGGGCACGAACTGGATGACGTTGCGCGGCAGACCGGCCTCGAGGAGGATGTTGTAGAGCAGCCAGTTGGAGGCGATGGCCGAGTCACTGGGCTTCCAGATCACGACGTTGCCAAGCAGTGCAGGGGCACCAGGCAGGTTGCCGGCGATGGCGGTGAAGTTGAAGGGGCTGACGGCGTAGACGAAGCCCTCGAGGGCGCGGTACTCGACGCGGTTCCACACGCCGGGCGAGTTGTGCGGCGGCTGCTGGGCGTAGAGCTCCTCGGCGTACTGGACGTTGAAGCGGAGGAAGTCGACGAGCTCGGCAGCGGCGTCAATCTCGGCCTGCCAGGCGTTCTTGCCCTGACCGGCCATGGTGGCGGCCATGATGTCGTAGCGGTACTTTGTGGCGATGAGGTCGGCGGCCTTGAGGAAGACGGCGGCGCGGTCGGCGAAGGGGAGGGACTCCCAGTCGGCCTTTGCGGAGAGGGCGGCATCGATGGCCTTGGAGACGTCGGCTGGCGACGCCTTGTGGTATGTGGCCACGGTGGTCGCGTGGTCGGCGGGGTTGGCCTGCCTGCCGGTGGTGCCAGTCTTGATCTGAACGGAGGGTGTTAGCAAGCATCCGAGGAGGGTGGTGTTGAGGGGGACATACCTCCTTGCCGCCTACGACGATTGGGACCTCCAGTGGGATCTGGGAGTTGAAGCTATCGAGGGCAGCCGTCAGGCCCTCCCTTTGAGCCGAGCCCTTGGCATAGTGGTGCTACAGGCGGGTGTCAGTGAAGGCCGAGGGGAGTATTGCTGCGGCAGGCGACTCACGTTGGGCTCGTTGAGCACTTTGGGGATCTTGAAGGCAGCAAACGTCGACATCCTCTCGGTTGTGCGCGGTAGTCCGGTCAGTCGTGGTGTTGTCGCAATGCTGGTCCTCGCTGTTCTCCGCAGCTGAGCGTTCAGCGAGCCGGCCAGACGTCGGGAGCTCATTGTGGCGGGAGGAATGGTGGTTGATTAAGTAGGTAGCACCGAAGCGCCCGTGATGGTGGTGTAGGACGGGAGGACGAGAAGCGTCACGAGTCCAAGGCGAAAGGCAATGGCAGGGTGTGAGCGAATGGTGAAGGAGGAAGAAAAGCCAATGGACCTCTAGAGCGGATGAAGTCGTGTGGGAGGGAGGTGGCAGGTAGCTGTAGGTAATAGATACGGCATTCCAAGACTTCTCCCCTCCCTCCGAGTTCCTCCTCCGACGCTGGACCTTATGACGATACGGAGGGAGCTGTGTCGGAGCTGTGTCGGCTTCGCTTTGCTGCGGGTTGCGTCGCGGGAGGCGTCGCCGGCTGCTTCTCCGAGAGACTGCGGGGTCAAAGTTGGAGACGATGGGGCACGCCCGACGAATCATCAGGGGGCGATAGCATCATCGTCGGAGGGTGATTCCGGGGGTGGCAGAGGTGGTGGTGAAGTGTCGGAGGGATCTCCCGATGCTGGCTGTTTGATTATCTGAGGCTCGATGACTAAGTTTTGAGATCTCGCTGATTAGTCATCCCGGACCTGATGCTGTCTGATGAGTACTCCGGTGATCATGTTCGTCCCCTCACCCTGACCGTCCTCCAACCTCATCGTCTTCCGACCCTGTTCGACCTCCCTCCCCATCTCATCATCCATCTCATACACAGCCCGAGTCTACAAAGCTCCCATCTAAAGCCAGGGTTCCGTCAGCCACATGTCTATCGACTACGTCGTTTCCAATCACTTTACGAAGATGGATGCCAAGTGCGAAATTTCGCTCCCAAGAGCCGGTGGCTGAGCGATCGCCAAGGGCTCGCATTGGCCAGCAACGCAGTCATGGGGCAGTGTATGCTCACAGCTTCTTGGCTGCAGCGTGTGTGCCACTGCATCCTGGCAGTGGCTGTGCCGTGAAGCACACCTCTCAGCCGTAGCCTGATGTGCCAGTCGGGCGCATACATCACTTCTCGTCTCGGCCATCACCAGCTTCTACTTCCTCCTGCATTCACCAGCATCGACTCACACGTCGCCTCTTCTCTCTTGTCGACATTCCTCGCTCAAACATAGCCGCCGACATGGCAACCTGCGGCCACATCGTCTGGGACACCATCCGGAACAACAAGAACAACTTGACTGCACTGCACGAGACGCGGGCGCCAGCATGGGTGCCTGAGACCGAGATCCGCGGCACCTTTTCAATCCTCCTGACCTGCCTCGTGACGCTGACGGCATGTGTCTACTCGGCGATTCATCTGAATGTGCCACTCGAGACGGGCTTCTGGCACACTACCACCAGGAAAGCAGTCTGGGTGTTGGTGGCGCTGGTTGCACCCGAACTTGTCGTCATGATTGCAATGCTGCAATTTTACGTGGCCTGGGAAACATTGTCAAAACTGCAGCGGCTTCAAAAGAACACCGAGGCAGACAGGGTTGATAAAAATGCATGTGCCCTCAGAGCCGGCGAGGACAATTTGCTGACCCGACTTCCTCCTTTCTCTAGTTTATCTTCGACCTGAATTACGCCTTCTTCGTTGTCATGGGGGGCGTGCGCGTACACACATCCACCCTTACTAGGTTCCTTACCTCACGTGAAATTCTGCAGCTACAACAATGGCACCATGCCGGTGTCTTCGGGAAGAGCTGGAGCGACCGCCCGTCCTGGGAACTCACGCCGGAGGGCCTGCTAGACCTGGCCCGCCTCGGCCATTGGCTGTATATCAGTCCACAGCGCATCAACGATCGCAGCAAAGCCGACAGCTTGCAAAAGGGCTTGGTATTGCTCCAGGTATCTTGGATGCTGGCCTCATGCGTCGCGCGGAAGGCGTATGGGCTGCCCCTGACGCTGCTCGAGGTCCACACAACGGTGCACGTTGTTTGCGCCTTCGTCATGTATGCCCTTTGGTTCAAGGTGAGCGAGGATGAAATGGGACATCGGCTGGAGCGGAGACTGATCTTGAGCTTAGAAACCCGTCGATGTCCGCGAACCAGAGGTACTCGACTGTACTGCGGATCGCGAAGATGTCATAGCCTACCTGTGCCAGAGGTGTCTCTCAGAAAGTCTACAATTCGCCCCACGCCACAACGGAAATAACACAGAAGAGAACACTTCCGCGTGTGAGTGTGGCGAGATGCACAGGGTGCATGTCTCCGGCACAGGGGCAAAAGCCTACGATGCAGAAAGGGACCTGTCGAAGCATCAGAGGTGGCACGCCGCGGCCAGGGCAGCCCAGGCTGTGGATCCGTCCAGGAGCGAAATCGAATGCTCTTGGCTCCCGGGCTCCTTCCGCCCCAGAAGCGCAATCTTCAGCAATTATTTCTCAGGCAGCAATAACACATCTTTTACGATGTGGGGATCACTGCTCAACCTCTGCGTGGTTCCTATTCTCTACGGAGGCATCCACCTGATCGCCTGGGCCTCAGACTTCCCGTCGGACGTGGAGCGTCTTCTGTGGCGCGGCTCCTCCATCAGCATCATGTCCACCTTGCTCGCCTTGCCATGGACCTTGGCCGTTGTCGACTTTCGCGACAATGGTTGTAGAGACTGGCTCGAGAATAAGATCATATACCATGACAGGATCAGGAGCGTCATCAAATGGGCGGTGACGGTCCCGGTCACTCTGATCCTGTGGCTGGCGGCCTCTGCGGTGCTGCTTGCATCGATCGTTGGCCGTTTCTATCTTGTCATCGAGGCTTTCATCAGCCTGCGCGCGGTGCCAGTCGGGGCGTACTGGGTCCCGTCATGGCTGAAGTACATTCCTCACGTGTAGCGCCCTCTACACACCGCTGGCACCAGTACAAGATCAGACGTCTGTCAGCACCCATCGCCACATCTTCACAACTCTTTCCTGGTCAAGGGGCACCACCTCCCTCATGGCGCCCACCGCTGCCTCCGTATTTGTGACATCGAACACAGGAGTCGCCTCGCCAACATCTTCTGCCGACATACCCTTCCACAGACCCAGCAGTGCCTGTGAGGCGTGGGCCCCGCGGTCAGCTATCACAGCCTCCAGCCTTTCGACCCATTGCGCAGCAGGGACGACCTCAAAATTCGGCCCATCCTCCGAATTGCGGATCCAGGTGAGCATCTGTGCCCACGTGGGTTCCCGCCGGGTATTGGCAATGTGGTACACTGGCAACTCGCCAGGCTTGCCGCTCGCCAGCGAAGCCTCGACAACGGCCTCCGCTGCCAGCTCAACGGGGAGCCAATCCAGCACCGTCCCGGGCAGGTCGGGGAGGCATCCGGTCATGACAGCCGTCGACAGCATGAGGGGATATGCCTCGCTCGCATTCCAAACCCCATACTGGTTGCCGCAGAGCTGACCAACCCGGAGGATCAAGGCTGGCGGGTTTTCCGATGTGCTCCTGGATATCGCCGCTGCCAGGACGCTCTCGGCCACCCATTTGGACTGCGAGTAGCCCAAGGGCGAAGCGTCGCGGGGTTCTGTGGAGAGTGTCTCAGGAATGGGGCTGACGGACGACGATGAGACGGCGGCTGTGGAGCTGACGAATGCGAATCGAGCACCTGCGGCTGCGGCTGTGTTGATGAGGTTCTTTGTTCCCACGATCTGATCCTCGAAAGAGGGGAGACGGAGGGAGAAGTTGACCGTCCAGGCGGCATGGATGATGGTAGAGGTGCTCTGGCAGAGCCAGTTGTAGTCTTCGTCTGAGAGCCCGAGGTGGTGGGCGGAGAGGGTGCATGGGAGACAGATGACCTTGTCGTCTCGAGGATCATCTGGGTTCGAGGCTTCGAGGCCTGACAGACGACGTTGTCGGAGACCGCTATCGACTCTTTCATGTGCTGCAGTGGGTGTCTCAGCTCGTACGAGGCAGATGACCCTGTCGACTTTCGGATCATGTCGAAGGACGTCGAGGACCTGTGCGCCTAGAAATCCGGTGGCTCCAGTGAGGAGGATGACCATTTCGGGCTTCTTCATGATCTTCCAGGTTTTCTCATCGAAGTCGCCAAACTTTTCGACCATCTCTCTCATCATCTGATGGTGCTGCGCAGCCGTATCTTCCTCGGTCCCTGCCTGTCTACGCTGCAGATAACCGACCAGAGCATCCATCGTCCCCTGATCGTAGATGACATTCAGAGGGAGTTGCTCCCCCGAAAGGCACGAAGACTCAATCAGCTTGCGAATCTGCACACACGACAGAGAATCAACGCCTTGCTGGTAATTGTCTCTCGCGGGGTCGATCTTGCGCCCGAGGACCTGGGTGAAACAGGCTTCCACCTTTGCGCCCAGGTCCCCGTCTGGAGCAACAGCAGACGGCCCCCGTGAGTAGGCAGACTCGATCGCTGCAGCATACCGCTCCTCGGCCTGCCGGCGAAGAATCGTGCCTTTGCTGCTCTTCTCGAGGGGCGCCTCCCCTTCCCACGGTACAACGACCATCATGGCCTTGCTGATCCGCGCGTGGCTCTGTGATTCTCGATTGATGGCATCGATGTGAGGCCAGACTTCTTCGACCACGTTATCAGTCTGGTCTTTTGATCTGGGAAACAGCAAGATGCCCGGGTAGTCGCGCCCTGCCCCGAAGACGAGGACATCTCGTAGCACACCCGCCGCCGCGACAATGGCTCCCTCCAACGGCGCAGGATCGAACTTCTTCCCGTTGGCGAGTGCGATCAAGCCATCAGCTCTGCTGTGATGACGCCAGGCGCCGGGAATCGAAGGGTGTGGCTCGAAGAGATCTGCTGTCGCGAAGGACCCGTCGGGACGATTTGTCTTGGACCGCAGTGGCCAGGCTGGTCCAACAACGAGCTCTGACAGCCCGTTGTCGCGGGGCTCAAAGTTCAGAAGAGTCGAATCGGTAGTCGGCCGGAGGTGCCTCCAGTTCTTATCAGCGCTGTAGTCGCGATGAGACGACATGAGAAAACCGCACTCTGCGCTGCCGAATCGTGAGAGCAGGTTGACGCCGGCGTCGACGATGGCGTCACCCACAGACTGAGGCAACGCTGCACCACCAAAGCCAACGAGATCCATGGAGCGAAGTAATTCCAGACCATCGTCCTCCTCGGCGAGCATCTGCAGAATGTACGGGACGGCAGAGAAGTACCGAACCGGAATGAGGGCGCTTTCTCTGGAGAACCCAACAGCCTTGATTACATTGCCGGCGGTGATCGGGGCTGCTCCCTCAGGGAAGAACCAGATCATTGCGCCGCTCGTCCAAGCTCGGAGACAGTCGGCTATGCCGCCGTGGTAGAGCGGCGTCGTTGAGAAGGCGGCCGGTTGGTCTCCGGTGAAGGAGGGGAGTGCTGATACCGCTGCGTTGGTCTGGGGGATTGGCTTTGGGAGGCCGGCTGAGGTGCCGGAGGTGTGGAAGTAGAAGGGAACCTCCGGGGGTGGGTGAACTGGCCTGGTGTCTGGGGGAGAGGCGATGTTGTCATAGTCGGGAATGTCCAGAACACACAAGTCGCTCAGGTCGATGGCCTTCCGGCATCGATCATCGGCGAGGATGGTGTTTGTCCCCAGCGTGGAGCATAGGTGTTGAATCGCCCTGGGTGTTAATTGAGGTCTGGAAGTGTAAGCTGATGCCATTACATCTGATCGGTTGAAGCTCACGCCAACAGAACGACTGAATAGCCGAGACGCATGAGACCAAGCCATGTCAGGGCAAACTGCATCCCGCTGGTGCAGAGCAGCCCAACAGTCGGTGATGTGCCGTCCAGAAGTCCGGCCAGCAGGTGAGCGGCCCTTTTTGAGTTATCGCTCAGCTGTCGGAAAGTGACTACTGTTTCAGGTAAGTAGGAGACATTATAAGAAGCTGGAATGGAGGCTCACCATGGTTGCTGTCCCGGGCGTTGAAGTCAGCAAACCCCAGTGCAAGAGAGTCTGGTCTCGTCTCTGCCTGAACATCAATGAGTTGGATGATCGTTTCAAACACCCTATCACCATGTTTGTGCCTCCTTTCGGCAGCTTGGCCAAGCGTGCAGGTGAAGTAATTCTGCTCGATAGGTGCCATGTTGTTTCTTGTGCTCCTACGAGTGACCAGCTAACTTCTCGGGGCCAGCCGAGGACATATTGACGGTCATCAAACGCTGCACAAGTAAACAATGAGCCTATGACGCCTCGACTAACCCGCGTACGACGCGATGGCCCAATGATTCAGCGGTTAGCAGATGCAAGACAGAAGCGGAGAAGTGTAGTCGTGATGAGGTCATCAACACCACGTGCATCTGCATGCCGAACCAAAGTCAGCTCACTCCCGACTTCACCTCACCACAACCCCCTCACTCATCACCATCATCACCAATCCCTCGTCCTGAAAATGGCCTCCCCCAAGTCTATCGAAGAAACAATCCCCCTCCCCGGGGGCGCCATGCCCCGCCTCGGTTTCGGCGTGTACAAGTCCCCCCGCGACGTCTGCGTGCGGTCCTGCCACGCCGCCCTCGCCGCCGGCGCAAGTCTCCCCTTTCAGCACTCAAGATCCCCTCACTCACCTCGTTCATCAGTACCGTCACTTTGACACAGCCCAATTCTACGAAAACGAAGCCGAAGTAGGCGAAGCCATCCGCTCCGCCCCTGCTCCAGCCCCCTCCCGCAGCGACGTCTTCCTCACCACCAAGATCCTCTCCCCCGCCGGCTCCATCGACGCCTCCCACGCCTCCTGCCTCTCCAGCGTCCAAAAACTCGACCCCTCCCCCTCGGGCTACGTCGACCTCTTCCTCGTCCACAGCCCCAACCGCGGCCCCGCCGCCCGCAAGGAGATGTGGCTCGCCCTCGAACGCCTCCACGCCTCCGGCCACGCCCGCGCCATAGGCGTCAGCAACTTCGGCATCGGCCACATCGAGCGCCTGCGCGAGTTCGCCTCCGTCTGGCCCCCGCACGTCAACCAGCTCGAGCTCCATCCCTGGGCCCAGCAGCGCGAGGTCGTAAAGTACTGCCAGGATAACGGCATCATCGTCCAGGCTTATTGTCCTATTGTGCGGAACCAAAAGGCGGGGGATCCTACTGTTGCTGGCATCGCGGAACGTCATGGCGTATCTTCCAACCAGGTCCTTATCCGCTACAGTCTGCAGAAGGGATGGGTGCCTCTGCCCAAGAGCGATACCCCTGAGCGGATCAAGGCCAACGCGGATGTCTACGGCTTCCATCTCAACGAGGAGGACATGGCTGCCCTTGATGGTCTCGACCAGGGCGCGGCCGGTGCCATCGTGCAGGCGGCGGACAACGAGTAGCGGGCAACTGAAGTGAAAGCGTGTATTTATGGCCGCCTCTCCCGGCGGCCCATAGACAACCAAGGGTATCTAGGTATCTCTGCGGCGCTCCCGTCAGGGGGCCAGCGCCATATGGTGGCCGTGGGCCTGGAATGAACATGAAGAAAATACATTAATTGAAAAGATGCACCTGACCTCCCCTATCATGGCCAGAATCTGGCCCTCTAGGTCGTCCTGCGAGAGTGGTGAGAGCGCTCCTCAGGAGGGAACGGTGCAGGACCCGGCGCCGGCTGCTTGTACGTCAGCGTCGGCACCGTCAGCCCGTACGCGTCTGTCTTTCCCTCGGGGTTGTGCTGGTCAATCTCGACCCGGATGCAGATGTCCAGACTGCCGTCGTTGTTGCGCCCGTGGGCCGTCGACGCAGCCTTGTGTGGCGTGCCCGCATCCACCTCGCCCTTGTGCAGGTAGTCGTGCCCACTCTTGCCAATAAACGATTGCGCCTGCGCCTCCTCCGGCACGTGACCGTTTGCGGCACCGTTGGCGTCGCCGTTGAGGGTCGCCGGGTTGTTGGGCGAGTTCTCCGTCAGGATGGCAAAGTTGCGGCTCGGCATCGTGACCTTGTTGAATCCGGCCGTCTTGCTCGAATCGCCCGGATCCTTGTCGAAGAAGGTAAGCAGCGTCTCGTCCGTGTCGTGGTTGAGGTGGTGGATCTTGTTGCGGCGCGCCAGTAGGTTGGCCACGGCTGCCGGGGGCGGCTTGTTGGTGATGGCCGACGACACGACGTTGGCCATGTAGCGGTGGTCCTCCTCGGCCGCAATGTGCAGCTTGGGGTTGGAGTAGAAACGACCCAGCGCTGCCAGGTGCACGTCACCACCAAGGATCGTGACCCGCACGGAGTGCTTGGCCGCCAGGTCCTGCAGCCGCTCCACCAGCGCCGCCCGCTCCTTCTTGTGCGTCCGCGCTGTGTAGTGGTCGTCAAGGTCATCCAGAAGGTCGATGCTACCGTCGAACTGGTTGAAGAGGCCGCCCGCGAATCCGAATCGTCGGTTGAGGAGCTTGACCGGGCCCATAAGGGGGCTGCGGAACACATTCTCCAGCCACGTCAGGCGCGGGTAGGCGATGGGGATGCCCAGCAGCAGGATCAGGTGCTTGATGGGCTGGTCCGACTCGCCCGCCGCCTGCAGCTCCTGGTCGACGCGAGAGAAGATCTGGTCGTACGTCTCGGGGTAGTTGACTTGGTGGCGCGTGCGCTCGGTTCTCGCGTCGATGCCGGCCATGGCCACACGGGCGCCGAGCCTGCAGTAGATGTTGTGGGAGTGTTCGGCGACATATGGCTATTTGGGTTAGTCTGGGCCGCCACTCAGGAAATGGGACAAGACTCACGCCGTGCTTCGATCCAACAATGTAGCAGTCGTCCGTCTTGGAGGGGGCGACATAAGCGTCCATGAGCTGGTTGGGGTCTTCGCCCTGGCCGGGGCCCTCCAGTGACTCGCCGTGATCTACACGTACACGGTATTAGTCCATGAAATAACTTCCCCCTAGACTCGCCTCCAGGACGACTTACCAGTGGTGTAGGTGGATGGCGGGGGCGGCAGGTGGTGCTGGAAGAGCATGTAGTACTTGTGAGCAGTGCCGCCAATGCCGCGGAAGACGTCGCAGCGCATGAATTCGTCAACATAGGAGCCGAAGCCGTCGATGATGTCGTGGTCGTCCCAGATGTTGACCTGGGGGATCTGGCCGTTCATCTCGGCAAAGGCGCCCGTCGAGTACCACTTGATGTAGTTCTTGAGGTAGTAGTCGTCGCAGGCCTGGCGCAGCTTCTCGGGGAAGGGGTAGTGGCGCCTCTTCTTGGGGTTGCTGATGTTGGTCCAGGCGCGCAGCGGGCCGTCGACACGGATACCGTCGTTGTAAATCTGGTCGCCACCACCGACCATGACGTGGAACGGAATCTGGGCGTGGCGGCGCACGACGTCGTTCCAGAGGGCGGGACCGCACCATTCGTCCTCGTCGGTGCCGACGCTGAAGCCGTTGCAGGAGTGGAACATGATGCGCATCGACTCGTGGATCGAGGGGACGAAGAAGGTGTTGCGCTGGGGCTTCTTGGGAGTGGTGGTGAAGCGCATGTTGGGGAACCAGTACTCCCATTGGGACTCGTGCTCTCTGATGTCGGCGACAATGTCGAAAGCCCAGAAGGTGTTGCGGGGGTCGGAGTAGAGGCATTGGCCTTCAACGCGGGTGGCGCCCTCGTCAGGGTCGGCAGCGCCGGTGAGAGGCGCGTCGCCGTTGGTATGGCCGTTTGTCGCAGTCTGGTGCTCGGCATAGGTGCGGCCGTCGTCGACGGGGACCTCCCGCAGCATCATGAAGGGGCGGTGCGGCTGGGTCTTGCCGCCACCCTTGATGACGAGCAGAGCGCTGCCGAACCATGTATTGGAGTTCATCTTGCGGTAGTTGAGCAGGGGCCCGCAGACAATGTCCTTGCCATCCGAAGGGGCGTCCTGGGCGATGCCGTCGGTGTGTGCGTCGGCGCGGGGCTCGACCTGGTGGTCAGCCTCGGCGGCTCCGATCATGATGGGCTTGAAGTTCGCGGCGCGTTGGTCGGCATCGGGGGCGGTCTCGGGCTCGACGCGATCGCGGTTAAGGAACTCGGCGAGGTCGTTGGTGGTGCCCTTCTCCTGGGGGTCGCGGGGCTGGGCATGCTGGGCGGCGTAGCCCCTGTACGCAGAGCTCTCCTGGTGGCGCCATCTGTTGGAGGACGCGTAGGGGTTCCTGGCGACATCGTCGAGCTTCTCGGCGTTGGACGACATGGCTGGGACGGGTGGTGATGTCAGCAACCAAGCCCGAATGGTGGACGTGGATCGCGGGGACGAGGGAGAGTGTCGGACGCGATGCGGTCGTCTTGTCTGTCAACCAGAGGTCGCGAGGGGAGGGACGCAATCGCAAGCAATGGCTTGGGAGGTGAGGTGGTGGGAGGATGAAAAGGAGGGTGAAGAAGAAAAATAAAATAAGGGGAGAGCCAGGACATCGGATCATGGATGGATCAAGCATTCCCCCCCTCGGGACTCTTGCGAGCGAGCGCAAGGCAGGTACGGCGGCACCCTTGGCGTCGACACCCAAGACAAGACAAGACCAGACAAGAGAAAGCTCCCTCGCCTTGAACGTTGCGCGCTGAGGGCAAGTACAGGGGTCAGGGGAGGGCCGACCACTCAGCGCCCACCAAAAGTACCAGACAGCTCCTGCCCCCGGCCGACCCTTGTCCCCTGCTCCTGCTGTTGAGAGTCCGTGCAGGTAATGACGGCGAGCTGCTTGAGCTGCAAGGTGACGCCAGCCACGGTTGCTGAGGCGCCTTAGCGTCTGGGCCGTTGCTCACGGGGGGGCCTTGGGGCTCAAGGGGGGCCTCCAAAGGCGTGTCATCCCGGTGATGCTGGCCCAACTGGGGCCGAGAAAAGCGAGATCCAGGATGGAGATGGAGATGTGCGGCGCGATGGGAGCGCCTTGTGGGTGCACTATGGCAACCTGGAAGTATGGGCACTGACAAAATACCATCGGCTTCGTATCTTTCCCCCATCTGGCGTGGGTTGCGCCTTCTTCATTTCCGCAAGACGGACAAGACGGCACGGCGGCCTCCCCGTGGATGCCTCCTTCTCTTGCATCGCACCTGCCTCGCACTCGCACTTTGTACCACCTGCCTGCCCCCGAAGCCACGCCAGCTTTTCCCACGCCGCCAAGACGCCCGGCAACCTGGAAGGTCAGCTCGTGTCATTTTGCAGGGTGTGAGTGGGCGACGAAAAGCAAGGTGATGCACGAGGGTGCTGGCACCGAGACGAGACGAGACGGAACGGGACAGGACGAAGACTTTCGGGCGGCTGCCGACGACGGGATGACAACGGGCCCGTGCAAGTCGCGAAAAGTTGTCGGGGGTACATCTACTTACCACTTCCCCAAATCAAAATGCTGACTCTCCGGTTGTGCTCGACTTTTCAAATGCCATCATCATCGACTCGAGCACCGGCACATGCGCGAATCACAAGCCCCTCAACCGACCACGAGATCAGCAATCATCCAGTCTCTCTTTGTTCGTCCCATCGTCCGTCCACTGGTTTCCTCTGAAACGTAAACAGGATTGCCCCCCGTTGCTGTGGCCGCCCGCCTCATCCCTGCTAGCGTCTCCATCGTGAGGGCTGCAGGATGCACCGCGACCCCAACTCCCGACGGGCCACCAGGGACAGGCAGGCCAGGGCACCGTGCTGATCATTCAGGGGTGGACTGTCCGCCGCACATCACCGAGGGGTTGACGCTTGTTGCACGAGTGGTGCTGATGTGGTTTCTTCAGCTACCTGCTGCAAAGACGCCCTTCTGTCCTGCTGTTCTCCCCTCCTAAGCTGGGAGGAATCTGCTTCCCGTCTGCTTGCCTCTCATGTATCCTCGAACGACATGCAAAAGGCTCCTCCGGTCCTCCAACAGTCTAGTTGCCATCCTTCCAGTAAGGGGGAGGACGGTCGAACTTGTCGCCCAGGTGGTCGAAGCATCCCATCTTGCCGTCGCGGTTGTACAGGACCTCGGCAAGGTCGAACTTGCTCTCGTGCTTCTTATCATCCGTGCCCCAGCAGTTGCAGACGAGGTACTGTGTGCCGTCCTTGTGCTTGTTGGTGACATCGCAGTCGTCGCAGGACTTGTAGAACTCGCCACTTCAAAGGATCGTTAGCACTCATCTTGGGAACAGTACACTTCCAAAGAAGAACTCACTTCTCACTGGCGACGAGCTCGCCGCCATTGTTGCCGAGGCAGCGGCCCAGATCAATCCTGCGATGTGTCAGATGGAAACTCGGGTACTTTTCACGGTGGTGACATACTGAGCCCAGTCGTAATCATACTCCGCCTTATTGTTGTTGTTGCAGTAGGTGCCCATGAGCTTGTTCTCGCGGAACCTGCAGCGGTCCCAGACGCAGTCCTTGAGGAAGCTGTCGTCGGCGGTAGCGGGGGCGCCGAATGCGAGGATGACCATGGCGACGCTCATGGCGCCGGCCATTTTCGAGAGGATAGCCATTTTAGCGATGGTGGAGTGAGCGGTCGATAAGTTGGTGGTTTGTGAAGAAGTGAGTGGTTGATCTGGGTTTGGTTGAAGGCAAAAGTCCAATCCCACAAGTTCAATTCATAGGAAGACCGGGACCAACGAAGGAAGGAACAAATTCACTCGGCATGAGGTTTGCTAAGTTGGCAGTTGCCAAATATTTATCCCAATTTTGCAAACTGCAAGGCGAGGCAGGCGCGTCGAATCTCCACAACTCCCGTGCTCGGTATCAATAGCATCAACTCGACACTCGAGGTTTCAGTCGCTGAGCAGGTACAAGAACGCCCCTTCGGCCGCGTCCACTACTCTGCGGCTCCTCGGCGTTGTTCGCTGCGTCTATTTGCGAAAGAAAGCCTCTTTCGAGAACACCAAAACGGACCTCTTGTCTCTCGCTGGTGCTCCCGGCGGGCCTGGATCGCAGGCGGCGACGCCCACATGACACGACCGTCGGCCCAGGGGCACATTTCGCAGACGGACCCCAGAGCGCCACGGTGATACCGCCTACGAGACAGCATGACAGGTCGACACGGGGTCGGTGGCGCGTGGGACGAGGAGGTAACATGTGACAGGATGGATTGATATGAAGCCGCAAACCGGCAAGCAGACACACTGCGCGGCTGCAGTTTGCTATTCCTTTGCGTCTCTGGAACACGGCGCAAGGCCGGCTATGACGAGCTCGTCTCCCCCGCCCACTCGAGGCGCTTCCCCTCTAGCCACTCGCCCTTCTCGACCCAGCGCGTCTCGAGCCACTTGGCCAGCTTCTCGTCCTCGGTCGGCAGCGACTCGAGAGGAAAGCGACGCACGTGGACGTGGAAGCGGAAACCCTTGTCGGCGCTCAGGCCGGGCACGCTGAGGGTGTCCCACATGGAGGGAGCGACCTGGAAGCGGTCGCCCTTTTGATAGGCAATCGTAACATCGTAAACGGCCTTGACGTGGGGAGCCTGACGGAGGTGCTGGACGGTGGTAATGAAGCCCTTGGTGCGGGGGTAGAGGAGGTGCATCATGGGCGGTCGGCCGGCCTCCTTGCACCAGAGGATCGACTCCTCGTGCTTCTTGGGTGTGAAGCGGGTGGCCTCGCTGAAGCTGACGAGCCAGGTGGGCCACTGGCGGCGGACGATGCCGGCGAAGACGCGGTCAAGCTCATGGCGGTCCTTTGCCCAGTTGCGGCTGACCATGGGCATGCCCATGGCCCAGAGGCCCCATCCGAGAAAAGGGACGAGGCGGAGCTGGATCTTGGCAAAGTAGCGGCACCGGCTGAGCATGCCGGCCTTTACGGCGAGGGCCTGGATGAGGTAAAAGTCTGACCAGGCAATGTGGTTGGCGACGACGACGGCCGACTCGCCGCGGGGGAGGTTGTCGCCGGAGAAGGTGATTTGGGCGCCGTTGAAGCGTTCGAAGATGACTTGGATCCAGTACCAGACGCCTACGGCGATGCGCGAGGATGAGTTGTAGACGAGGGTGGGGAAGAAGAACTTGAGGGGGAGCTGGAGGGAGAGGAGGAAGTCGGCGAGGAAGAGGTAGACCAGCCAGGGCGCCAGGATGGCGGCGCCCCGGAGGTGCGTGAGGACTGTGCCCGAGGCCATGGGTGAGGCCGAGTTGTCGATGTCGTTGGTTCAGTTGCCGTCGGAGGTGAGTAAATATGGTCGTCGGGAGTGAACCGGGGACGGGCTTGCCAAGATTCGGTGTGTGGTGTGCCGGGCCGTCGTGCGCGGGCGGCATGCGTCGCCGATCGTCAAGTGTGGTGATGAAGTTCAAGCTTCCAGGGAGATTGAAAAGATCACAAACAATCCCTCAAGTTCAATCGCTCTCACGTGTCGAGTTGTCGCGGCGACGGACTGGCATCCAGCTCGAACCCTAACCGTCCAGCGACCCCGCCGGAGCGAGGGAGGAGGGCGCGCGACCATGGCGCGCCCTCACACTGGTGCCGGACGTCCTCGCATCCGCTCGTCATCCGGTGCTCTGTCGTGTCTCATCCTTTCCCCCTACCGTACATTTTTAGGGTACGGATGGGCCGGGCACGGGGCGGGTGATCGCGGCGGCGCCGTCTCGCTGATTAAATGCCCCGATCGATCGTGTGAACAACAGCGAGATCGAGGCCGGTGGGGGTTTGATTGGGTGGTCGGACTGGGGCCCGTTGCCGATGCCGAGGTGGCAGGGGAGAGAAGGCAGTAAGATGGGGTTTTCTGCGCAAGGTGATTCATCACATGGCGGGGGGATGGAAAAGAGCTTGTCGCGTGACCGTAAAGTCTAACTGGCAGATGCCGGTCTGGAGCAGTCGCGACTCACCGAGGGCAGCTTGAGTGCGACTTTCGACTTCAGCCCTGGAATGTCTTGGTCTGAGGGTGGGTCCTTCCTCAAAGCGCTGGAAGCCCTGGAAACAGACCCCTGAATCTGAGCGACTCGCCCCAAATCACCTCAACTTCAACCTCGCTGTCGGCCGAAGCTCATGATTCCTCGGATCCGATCTCCCCAGACTTGACTTCTCCCTGATGATCCCTCTGCTTCTTCTACCAAGGGTCCTGTGCTAATCATAGACACTCCAACCGGGGCCATCTGCCTCCAGCGCTGTCTCCCTTGAAAAGGCTCCGAGACAGGACCCCGACTCGCTCCTTTGACCTCACCCCAGGAGAGGCAAACAGCCAGACAGCCCCTTTCTGCCACTCAAACATGTCCTTTCGCATTTCCTCCTACGTCTGATGCTTTATCTGCATCCCGATAAACTTCAAATATCTGAAGGATTTGTCTCCTGCTGTTTCGAAATCTCGTCGTCAATAGCTATTGAGGTGATGGTGTTCTATTGGGCGGTATTGAGTTTGCTCTGAACAGCACCTCCGATCAATAGATCAATAGCCTCTCAAGACGATATGTAGACGACGACCATGTCAGGGTCTGAATTTCCATCTTGTAGAAAACAACAACAACAACTCACCTCAGACTGAATCTTGAAGCCACAAGCTCACCCCATCATCCGGTTTTGTCTCCTCGTTTTCTCACAAGCATCAACCCCCCCTCTCAACAACATGAAGTCCATCGCCATCCTCGCCGCCCTTCTCGGCATCGCTCTCGCCCTCCCCGCGCCCGTCGCCAATCCTCCCTATCCCATGCTCCCCGGCGCCCGCACCAGCTGCGACAAGTACTTTCTCGCCTCCCCAGGAGTCTCCTGCTGGTCCATGGCCATTGAGCACGGCCTCACCATCGAAGAATTCGTCCGCATCAACCCCCAAGTCCCCTCCGCCGGCGGCTGCGAGCGCGGCGGCATCCAGCCTCATTTCTGGTACTGCGTCAAGGACGGCTCCGGCCCCGGCCCAGAGCAGGCCGAAGCAGAGCCTACCTTCTACCGCCACCCGGCCCCGATCAAGACGCCGCCTCCCAAGCCATCGTCGACAAAGGCCGCCACCACTCCGCCGGCTCCGCCCTCTGCGCCTGCACCTACACTCAAGCCAGAGCTCTCCTGTGAGGTTGATCGCTGCTACCGCGGCTTCCTGAAGGTCGTGCCCCGCCTTCGCGACACATACAGCCGCTTCTGTTCCGACCTTCTCGACAGCAGCTGCACAGCAGGCAACATGGCGGATCTCGGCGCCCCTGCCATCATCAGCAACGAGTGCCCTCAGAACCAGCCGTGCCAGGCTGTCAGCTCGGCCTGCGCTTGCTATCTTGCCGGCTCTATGGGCGAGGGGCCACAAGCTACCGGGCTGCCGAAGCCTTTCTAGAAGTCGGTGGATGAGAGCGGAGGAGGGGAAGCTGCTGAGCTCGAAGTGTTGATGAAGCTGGAGATTTTCTTTTCTTGTCAAGTTGGAGACCAAGAATGACCAAGGTTGCGACAAGATGGATACGGCACCCGTGGCTCGGACGAGGCAAACTTCCTTTACCATACCATACTTTTATTATTCTTCTGCGTCTGTGAACGTTCAGAACAATACATCAGCTCTGCTCACCATGCATCCTCATATCCACGTGAACACTTCGCGACGTGCATGCCCTACTTCCGCGGGTTCGGGTCCCTCGACCGGTTGTAGCAGTCGATACACAGGCCGGCAATAGCGACCATGTCGTGCTTGGGACTTGGCCCGCGACACCCGGCCTGATGGCACCATTTGATGTTGTGGAAGCCCGTGTGGCCGCACTCCCACTGCTTGTCGACCTGCGTGCAGGCGTCGACGCAAGGGAGCGAACGTTGGCGTAGCATGGCGGGAGGCCTGGTGACTGATGGCCGTCAGTGTCTCTGGCACGCCGTCGGGAGGGGGCGGGAAACCTGACAACAGAAGGCTCGGCTTCTTTGGTGTGTGTTTTTCTCTGTGTTTTGTGCGCGACGTAGACGTGGACCTCGGGTCGCGCGACCGGTGTGCTGTTGTTCTCCCCCGTGCCTCGTTCGTGGGCGTGCTTCGGACGGTGTAGGTCACGGCTGTCTAATAACAGCGGGAAGCTCGCGCAGACGAAGGCACTTCGTGCGCCTCTGATCACGGCATGAAGAACGTGGTAGTAGCCACTTCACTGCGAATGGCGGTGATAGGTGGACAGAAAGCACGAAGGGGGAAGGGTGAGAGAACAGCAGCCGTCTCCCTTCAAGTATCCGGAGACTTGCCAAAGGCGGGGGCCGCCCCCGGCCATGGGGCCATCTGCATGGCAGAGATGACAGCCATCGGGGTCCTGCAGGCCGTTTGGCAGTTGATCCACAGCCAAGCAAGGCGGCAGATGCAGAGGATACGGCCCCGGCGTCGTTTGTCTCGGTCTCGGTCGAGGAGGAGGGGGCTGCTCGTCTCTGCTTCGACGTGGACTGCGGGCGGCCGAGACCGTGGGGCACACATGTGCGACGCTGTCAAGCTTCTGACGGCGTCTGCCCGTGGTCATGCATGAGGCGCGACCTATGTCCGCTGGTGGCTGCCAGTCCTTGTCATGGTTGCGTCCGGGACTGCTCCGCGGGACGTCAAATGGCATCCAAAGCACGAGAGCTTCCAATGGGCATCCTCGGCATGTTTCTTGCGTCTAGAGGAGTCGATCGACGGGATGGTACCGGGGTCGAGGAGGGTGGCCTGGAGGTGGGGTTGCATGTTTGACGGCAGTTTTGGAGGTGACAGAAGACGTGGTGGATGAGGATGAAGACGAGGGGTCAGCTTCACCGTGCTTTGATTTAGGGGACACGGTACACGCCTAGGCAACTGCCCAGGTGGTGCGACTCCACCGCGACGTACAGTGCTCGAACAGTGCGTCTCTTCACCCCCAAAACCTCAATTCCCCGACCACACCACATTCTCGACACGATCATCCACACAAATATCGCACCCGCTTGCCCGCTGTCATAGAACCTACAGACAGCGCGCCGATTTCTCTTTCCAACTTCACATCATTTACCTTGAACGCCCCTCCAAATATACGCCAATTCATCTGGTTTCTCATCTCCCAGCGCAGTCCAATGTCGATCACAAGCCAATGCCGAACACAGCCTTCAGCTGACACCATTCTCCCGACATCAACCCCACGACATACCAAGATTTCCAACATCCCCCGCTCCCTACAGACGTGAGAATGGCCTGATGCTGTTGAAACCAGCGGGATGGTGTGGACGGAACTGCATGAGACCCGCTCATCGGGACGCCACCCCGACCAGACAGGTTGTGGCATCCCGCTGCTCCCCCTGCAAGCTAGGCTCGCCAGTGGTGCGGGCTGCATCACACGACGGCGAAGTTGAAAGGAATGTCATATTTCGCTTTGGGACTGTCAGCTTTCGGCAAATGTTGGCAGATATTCTGCCGCTCTCGCACGAGGGTCCCGTCTCTGTTACCTGTCACTTCTGATGTGGCTCGGCATCGCATAACAGAAACCCAATCTTCCCAGACGGACATCCCGAGTCCAACAGGGTCCTCTCACGATCTGAACCGCCTGATTTGTTCGGGGTGACAATCGGCCTCGAGATTCTATGGACCACGAGCGGGAGCTGGCCATCCACGCAGTCGTCGAATGTTAAGAAGACGCCTTCTGACGGTTCATATGATTCAGGGCTTCTTTCCCCTCTCCTCCGGTATCACGATGTGGATGCTTGCGTCGTAGATGTCGGCGCTGGAGAGTTGACGATGGAACGTTTATGCAGAAGCCTCGCTTCCATGTCCCGTAACAGAGCGATGCCATGAAGGTGGCCATGGACTGCCAAACGCTTCATGGCTCATCTTTCGAGGAGATATTCAGGACATGGCGGACTCGGCTTTGGATGGCTTGGCTACATACAATCTCGGGCGCTGGGTCTCGGAGCAATTGGTTAGAATTGCCGAGTTGGTCGTTGAAAGAAAGTGGCTCTCTGTGAACAGCCCGATGCCGTTCCACATTCCATGCGGCTAGTGGCAGAGGACATGCTCCCACTCTGCAGAGATTCCTTGAGGGTCTGCGGGGACACAGTCAATGTCTGAGGCTCGACATCAGGTTCCGAGGCGTCGCCACAACGTGCTGTCAGGTCAAGCTGCAACGGTGACTGGTGCCAGATCCCGCTGCCAGCGGGCATCCATAGAAATGACTATGCCAGGGCCAAACTTCTAGTTATGTCAACTCCTCGCAAGGGTCAACATAGTACTGACGTTGTAGAAGATGGGAATGCAGTTGGCTCGAGTCAATTGCGACGCCTCAGTCCGTCCAGACACCGACTGTGCATTGGTGGAAGTTTGCATCAATGCGGATGTCGGTCTATCGCGTTCGACTCTGATCCGCATAACCGAGTAAGGAGGGGTTTGTTCGACTCCTACAGCAGTCTCTCAAGTGAACGGTTCAAGTTGTGAGGTCGTCACCACCGTGACGCGGACAGGTTCCGAGAGGAAAGGGCAAGCACGACAGTCGGGCGGGGTTCCTTGTAGGCCAGGGCCAATCCCGCTGCGTGATTCCCGATTCTAGCGGGGTCGGCGGGCACCAACTGCTGACGCCCAGCCGATCTTGGCCTATTACCTCTCTAGCCGGCGGTGACGGGAACAGCCTGGAGATGTACATCATCCAGGCAACACCATTTCCAGGGCCTGGTCTCCCTACGTGACATCTGCATGATGGCCTTGCACTGCCTCGTTGATCATCTTTCCGGCTTGCTCATAAGCGGCAAGCCCCAGGTTTTTCATCTCTGGCCGAACTGAACGAAGCATCACCAGGACTGGGACGAATCGACGAAATGGCTTCACCAGCGTCAGTGTGTCTGAACGACGACTCGTTCGGGCCAATTGTGCAGGGCTGCCGTGACGACTTCGACTTTACCCTCCGCTTCCAGCACATTGTGTTGGCAATCCTACCCGCCACGCTTTTCCTCGCCCTCTGCATCCCTCGGACGATATGGCTGTCTCAACGACCCAGACTCGTGTCTGGCGTGTCGTTCCAGTTCTTCAAGCTTGTGGGTGACATGCTGGAGCAACCCTGCCGCCGTCATTGAACTTCTGACTGACACTCGCCATAGACACTCATCACGATACTGGTCACGCTTCAGTTCGCCCTCCTAAGCCTGCAGACGGCCGCGGACACGTCAGAATATGACGGCTTCTCCATCGCTTCCACCTCGCTCAACCTCATCACTGCTCTGGCTATGCTGGCCCTCTCCTTCTACGAGCATTCGAAAGTACCCCGGCCTTCAACCCTTTTGATCCTCCACCTCCTGCTCCAGATCCTCTTCGATTCCGTCCGGGTTCGCACGTCATGGCTAATGGCAACCACTGTCACGTCGCGCATGATCGCACGCCTTTTCACAGCCTCTGTCGTGGCCAAGTTCGTCGTGCTCATCGCCGAAGCTCAAAAGAAGTCGCGCTGGCTCCGATGGGAAGTCGACGAGCACAGTCCCGAAGAGACAAGCGGCGTACTGAGCCTCAGCGTCTACTTCTGGCTGCACAGCCTGTTCAGACAGGGCTACAGTAGCGTTCTCGCCGTCAGCGACCTCTACCCCCTGGACCGTGACATGTATTCAGACCTTCTCCAGCAAAAGCTCGCTGCCACCACGGAGAAGACATCTACAGGAAGAACCCTCGGTCTGGCACGGTCTCTTGCCAGGGCTCTCTGCATCCCCTACCTCATGCCCATCGCACCGCGAGTGGCCTTGATCGGCTTCAGCTTCAGCCAGCCGCTCTTCATCCGCGCCCTGCTAGAGTATCTGCAGCAGCCTGATGCCCCAAAATCGACGAGCTACGGCCTCATCGGCGCTGCTGTGCTCATCTACAGTGGTGCTGCTTTCTCCCGAGCACTGCATTGGTACTTCCATATCAGAGCCCTGCAGATGACTCGAGGTAGCCTCTGCGCGACCATTTACAAGAAGACAACCGAGGCCAAGCTTGCCGACGCCGGTGATGCCGCGGCCGTCACTCTGATGAGCACCGACACAGACCGCGTTATCCAGGGATTCCACCAGATCCACGAGTTTTGGGCAAGCCCCATCGAGATCGCCATCGGTTGCTGGTTCCTTGAGCGAGAGCTAGGGGCCTCCTTTGTTGCCCCCATCGTCCTCATCGTCATCTGCGCTGCTGGAACAACCCTGGTCGGCAGGCTGTCCGGGGAGCGACAGGTCCGCTGGATGAGCCAGATCCAGAAGCGCGTCGGCCTGACTGCCAGTGTCATATCCAACATGAAGAGCCTCCGAATCAGTGGCATCACCCTCCCCGTGGGTGACTTCATTCAGAAGCTGCGCGTCGAAGAGATGGAGATTGGCAATCGTTCCCGCTGGCTCATCATCTGGTCTGTGGTAGCTGCCATGACGCCCATCATTCTTTCGCCGGTCGCCGCCCTGGCCTTCACCACACGCGAGCTGAACCCGACGACCATGTTCACTTCCATCTCGTTCCTGATTCTCTTGACTTCTCCACTCTCCCAGCTCTTTCAGGCCGTGCCCATGCTTTTTGCAGGTCTCGCCAGCTTGGGACGGATCCAGACGTTCATCGAGGCCGACACTCGTGATGATGCCCGGCAGCATCAGCTGGCACACACCGCGGAGAAGCCCTTCTCAGATGAGCCGTCTAGCAGCGTCACATACAACGAAAAGGGCACTCCTGATATCGCCAATGTAGACCCCGTTCGTGCCATCACCATCCGAGATGGCCACTTTGGATGGGCCGAGGACAAGATGACACTGAGCCAGGTCAATATCCGTTTCCCCGTCTCGAAACTCACTCTCGTCGTCGGTCCAACCGCCGCAGGCAAATCGACACTATGCAACGTTCTCCTCGGCGAAGTCCCTTACAGCCGCGGCAAAGTCCTCATGCCCTTTACCCGCGCTGCCATTGGATATTGTGAACAGGCCCCCTTCCTGTGGAACGGCACAATCAAGGAGAACATCCTTGGGTTCTCCGACTTCAACCAGCCAAGATACGAAGAAGTCGTTGAAGCATGCATGCTGGTTTCCGACTTCATGACCCTCCCCCAGGGCGACGCGACCAACATTGGCAGCAACGGCATCGCTCTCAGCGGTGGCCAGAAGCAGCGCGTGTCTCTTGCTCGGGCGCTGTACCTCCAGTCGGACCTGGTTCTCTCTGACGATATCCTGAGCGGCCTCGACAATGATACAGCCAACGAAGTCTTCCGCCGCGTCTTTGGTCCGGGCGGTCTCCTTCCTCGCCGAAATGCTACTGCGATTCTGTGCACACACTCGATCCGCCACTTGCCCCTAGCGGACCACATCATCGCTCTTGATGTTGGTGGCCTGATCGTGGAAGAGGGTTCCTTTGACGACCTCATGCAGAATAGGAAATACGTCGCCAACCTGAATG
The DNA here is from genome assembly GCA_020746995.1 of Plectosphaerella cucumerina. Classification (NCBI taxonomy): domain Eukaryota; kingdom Fungi; phylum Ascomycota; class Sordariomycetes; order Glomerellales; family Plectosphaerellaceae; genus Plectosphaerella; species Plectosphaerella cucumerina. The sequence goes on along the minus strand of JAGPXD010000004.1, from coordinate 4,319,233 downwards.
TCGCCTCGTCTTCGGATGACGAAGCGGAGGAGACGAGCACGCCTACGTCAGACGTCCCCGCGAGGACCACCTTGCCGAGACCTCGGGCATTGCCAGTAGAGCTGAGCGACGTTGATGAGCATTCCCGGCAGACGGGGGACACCAAGGTCTACGGACACTACGTGCGAGCTCTGAGCAAATGGTCCTTGATCGTACTGGTGGCTTCTTCTCTCGTCCACGCATTCTGCAACAACATGGCAACCGCTTGGCTCAAGTTCTGGTCCGAAGATACCCTCGACCGTTCCAGAGAGTTCTACCTCGGCATCTACGGATTCCTCAAGGCCGGTCACTCCCTGATGTCCTTCCTCGTGTGCGTTACCGTCATCGTATGGATCACTACCCAGTCCGGGACGACGCTGCACCACCAGGCCCTCGACACGGTGGTGCATGCACCCCTGAGCTTCTTCACCACCACTGACCTCGGCATCGTCACGAACATCTTCTCCCAGGACATGACCCTCATTGACGGCGAGCTGCCCCTGGCTCTGCTCAATACCGTTATCGACGTCTTCCAGATCATGGGCATGGCTGCTGTGGTTGGCACTGCGTCGCCGTACCTGGCGATCAGCTACCCCATCTTCGCAGTCGTTCTTTGGGCCATCCAAAAGTTCTACTTGCGTACATCCCGCCAGCTGCGTCTGCTGGACCTCGAAGCGAAGAGTCCCCTTTAGTGAGTAGTTCGCACCATATCACCTTCCCCACAGCATCTGACGTGTCCAGCACCCACTACCTCGACACTATCAAAGGCATCAGCACCTTCCGAGCCTTCGGATGGACCGCGGAGAATGTATCCTTCAACCAGCAGCTTCTCAACACATCACAGCGGCCCTCATACCTCCTCGCCATGATCCAGCGCTGGCTGAGTCTCACCATGGAGATGCTTGTTGTTGTCATCGCCATCATCATCGTCTCTCTCGCAACGCAGACCGGTGGAAACTCGGGCTTCACTGGTGCATCACTCGTCACGCTGATGTCCCTGAGCGACTCGATCACCTGGCTTATCCGCAACTACACGGCTCTTGAGACGTCCATCGGAGCAGTATCTCGTATCAAGACCTTCTCTGAGAAGGTACCGTCGGAGAATCGCGAGCACGAGGACGTCGAGCCTGGTGCTGAGTGGCCTACGGCTGGCAGGATTGAGCTCAGGGATGTTTCAGCATCATACAGGTCAGTGACTCGTACTCTGTCATGGTGGAAGAAGCTCACGCAAAGCAGCTCGGTTGACGTTACCGACGGTGTCTCCTCTCCTGTTGATCTCGCCCTGAAGAACGTCACACTGTCCATCAAGCCTGGGCAAAAGGTGGCTCTCTGTGGACGAAGTGGAAGGTAAGCCATACGCATGCCTAAATGATAACTTCTCTGACGTCTGCAGTGGCAAATCGTCCCTCATCCTCGTCCTCCTTCGTCTCCTGGACCCCCTCCCTTCTTGCTCTCAGAGCATCGAGTTCGACGGCACTCCCCTGCACCGCATCAACCGCGACGTACTCCGTCGCCGCATCATCGCCGTCCCTCAAGACGCGGTCTTCCTCCCGAAAGGCAGCAGCATAAAGGAAAACCTCGACCCTTTCAACGCCGCCACCGATCTCCAATGCAAGGAGGTCATCGACACTGTGCTGTTGGGTGGTTTTCTGGCGGAGATGGGCGGGGACATCCACGCCGGAATGGGCGTCGACGACCTCAGCGCCGGGCAGAAGCAGCTGTTCAGCCTCGGCCGTGCCATCCTGCGACGGAGGATGAAGGATCAGAGTCTGGGAGGGACCCGTCGCGGCGGTATTCTGCTGCTGGACGAGGTGAGCTCCAATGTGGACAGGGAGACGGACCGGGTGATGCAGGGGATCATTCGGGAGGAGTTTAGGGAGTACACTATTGTCATGGTGTCGCATCGTCTGGACATGGTCATGGACTTCTTTGACGAGGTGGTTGTCATTGATAAGGGGGAAGTTGTGGAGACTGGGGACCCGAGGGCTCTTGTTGTGCAGGAGGGGAGTCGGTTTGGGCAGCTTTGGGCGTTTGAGAATAGGGGTCGGGCTTAGGCTGGGCATTTCGATAGAGACTTTCTTGAAGATGTACGATGCTCGGAATATCAAACCCTCGTGCCTTCTCGGACGATCTCTTTGTGCTGGTGGGATGTATCTGGGTGGTGGACAGTCGGGTGGACTCCAAGACAGTGCAAGAGCGGGTGCCCCTGAATCATCATGGGGGTCCTCATCAACACCAACTACGGTGCATTCGGGCAGACTTGCAAGAATACATTGGAGCGTGATGCAAAGAGTGACTTTTTCTTGCTGATAAGATATATTTTCGCAGTCCTATGTGGCCGGCGCATGCAAGTCTGTTCGCGTCGCAGCACAGCGCCCAGTGTGCATACCAGAAGTCAAAAAGATCCCCTCGGGTTTCCAGCCGTGTAGGATGCCGAAGAGGTAGAAAACAGCCGAACTGTTTTACTTTAACGGGATTCGAATCCCCCGCCTTAGGCCTCGCAGTAGTCGCCAACTCGTCAGCTGGGTTTCCCACTCGGCCACCAACGGGAGGCCCGTTGGAAGGGAAGGAATGACCCGGTGCTATGAAGGGATGGGCAGTTGCGGTGGGGTACGAGGAAGGTGCGATTTGGGGTTGGGAAGGAGCTGATGTGGCTGCTCTTTCCTCGGGCAGGAAGGGCCTTTCTCGATATGGGAATCTCCGCTCCTTCCTGCTGCAACCGAACCGGCTGTATTCACCGCAGATTCATGACTTCCACGACCTTTTCTTTTTCAACAAGACCCTGATTTGGTTGGAAAAGACAAAAGTTGACAAGCCTGAGTGATCTTCAACTCTTCCGCACCACCCCCCAGATCTACCTGCTCACCTGGTTCCTGGCTATCACCAGTCTCCATCTCTGCCACATACCACCGATCTACTCATTCAACCCAGAGCTACGTCGAGAGGATGAAGTTTCTCCCCTGGACCTTCGCCCTCGGCGCGCTGGTCGTATTGCTCTCGTGGCCTCGCAAATGCTCGGCCTTCTCCTGGGGCGATAGCCCGCGCAGGGCCATCCCAAGGCATCCAGGCGAACCCTTTCTCGACTCATCTGCCTCACTCCACCAGAACTCTCGCCTTCCGAACATTTACGCCGTCGCAATGAATGAACTTCAAGAACTCCAGTCAGAGCCCCTCTGCCACCGGATCGCCGCCCGTCTACTCGTCAACAACTGCCAGCTCCTGGAAGGCAAAGACGAAGCAACAGTGCTGACCGACTCGGGCCGCCAGGTCAGGGACTTTGTCGACGCATACGCCGCGAGTCTTGCCATCTGCGATCTTCAAAGGGGCAACTTCAACATTGCTCCTGCCTGCGCAAAGTTCCGCGAAGAGGCCCTTGCCGCCGTTTCGGACTCCAAGGAGGCCCGGCTTCACGTTTCGACCCGGGAGATTGACTCGTGCCTCACCAGTATGGGCAAGTCGGACTCGGCGTGGAACACTTGGGTCAGCTACAGGCACAAGGCGCTGAGGTTCTGCGAGGCTGCGCGTGCGGATAACGAGAAAGGTTCGACTGTGTGGCCATGTGTTCTGGAGGCTTGCTAACTTCGAACAGCTCAGAGCGTTCGCTTGTACCAGAGGCTCACAGAGATCCTGTCGCATCTAACAGAGGGTGTCGAGCAGGAGCTGGAGCAGAACCTGAAGTCTGTCGAAACGAGAGTCAGAGAGGCGACGGGTAGTCTGAACGACCTCGAATCTCACGTCGGCCAGCTTCGCGACGGGCTTGATGAGCTCGAGGATATCATCTCCAAAGATCTCCAGGGCGCTCTGAGGGTGAGTCTCTCTCACTATCGATCACTTCCAATGTCTGACATCTCGATAGGATTCGGCGGACTCGGCGACACATGGTCTTCAAGATGTGCGCTCCCTGCAACACCTCATCAACCTTCTCATGCAGACAGTCCTCGAAAACAACGCTGCCGTCTCGGCTTCCCATGAGCTTTCAGTGCAGTCCATGTCTCAAAAGACCAATCAGGACATGATGGTTGTGATGTCGGCACTGGCTGCCGTGGCGCAGTCTACTTCGTCGTTGCAGAATGAGATGGTTGGTCCTTTCGTCGAGTTTGAGAACGTCGCTAACACAAAGTAGGCCCAGTATCAGGCCCAATCGACCGAAATTGCCCAGCGACAGGATCAACTATCTTCGGTAAGAGACCCAACTCATCGCATTGGTAGATCCATCTGACATTCATCAGGGCCTTGATCGACTGCTGTCTGCCGCGGACAACCTATCAGGACGGCTGGAGCATCACGCAGACATTGTCGACCAGGCCCAAGGAAGGTCCGACCAGCTTCTCAACACTCTGGAGGAGGCTGCCGTATCTGCCACCACGGTCAAGGGCTCTATGATCCGCCAGTCTGGCTGGACCAGTTGGTGGCCGTACGTCCTCTGTCCGACAGCTTCTCTCGTGATGGGATCCTACGGACTCCCTCCATCTGCGTTCCGAAACCTTGCGCTCATCACTCTCGGTACGTGCGATGGCGTCAAGCGGAGGTTTCCATGTCTAACGTGACTTCTAGGCGAACTTGCAGGCGTTGCAGTTTCTTTCGGACAGAAGATTCCTTTCGATCTCTTCACATTCCAGCCTGCTCTTCCTGAGCTCGAAAACGCCACGACTACTTTCCGCACTTGGGGCGAACCCGTCAGCATGCTCGCGTCCAATGCTGACCTGCGTCATCGCTCAGTCCGAGCCTGAGTCTGCGATCAAACACACAACTACGACACATATTTCGCGAATAACTGGGAAAGCTTTGGTACTGGGAAGCTTGTTTTTCACTTACAATCTGGGACTTGGGAGAATGGGTAAACGGGCGATAGTTTTGCGCTGGGCAAGACACTGCGGGTCGAAGACAGCCTGCCGGGACTGGGAATACTTCACGGGCGAATGCACCGACTGGTGGTTGGCGAAAGAAGATGGAAACGCATGCGGCGTCGGGTCATCTCGACGACAGCTATTGGTGGGGGCTGGTCGGCTCATATGTCATGGGCAATTCAGCTTCACAACCATCCAAGCAGCTTCATCCATCTTCCATCAATCAATCAATCAAATCAAGTCGTTCATCATAAACTGACATTGCTCGTGAAACCTGCCTCTAGCATATTCATCCGCACACCTCCGACATGGCCCCTATCATCAAGATCGCCCTGATCCAGCTTCACCCCAAGGTGAGACATCGCGCCAACCCCGCTCAAATGCGCGCCACTGACATCCCATAGCGGCTCGACCCCGAGGTCAACTTCCGCAATGCAGAGGCCTACATCCGCGAAGCAGCGGGTGAGGGTGCCCATCTAGCCGTACTTCCAGAGTACCATCTCACTTCCTGGGTGCCGCACGACGAGCGCTTCGCAGCATGCTGTCGCGACTCCGCACCCGTGTACCTAGAAAAATACCAATCCCTCGCGCGAGAACTAGGCATCGCCATCGTCCCGGGGACAATCGTCGAGGCACGCCCTTCCGACGGCGACGGCGAAGACGATCTCGTCAACGTAGCGTACTGGATCGATCGTCACGGCGAGGTGGCAGGCCGTTACACGAAGAAGAACCTCTGGCACAACGAGCGGCCTCACCTCGCTGCTGACCCGTCGCGGCACGAGGCGTTTGAGACGGATCTCCTGGCGAGTCATACCGATGGAGAACAGGGCGCGAGGGGGATCAGGGTCGGGATGCTGGTGTGTTGGGACATGGCGTTCCCCGAGGCGATGAGGGAGTTGGTGCTGGATGGGGCGAGGGTGGTGGTTGCGCCGGCGTTTTGGCTGGAGGATCAGTATCGGGATAAGAAGGGAAGGGTTGTGGGGAAGGAGAGCGAGAGGGTATTTCTGGATGCTGTTGTTATGGCGAGGGCTTGTGAGAGCTCGGCGGCGGTGGTGTTTGTTAATGCTGGGGGGGTGAAGGGGGGTGGTGGGAAGGGAGGGGAGGGAGAGGGGGAGGCGACTAGGTATTGTGGTGTTAGTCAGGTTGGGATGCCGCTTGTGGGATCGCTGGGACGGTTGGGTGCTGAGGAGGGGATGAGTGTTGTTGATGTTGATCTTGAGGTGTTGGATGTGGCGGAGGGGGGGTATAAGGTGAGGGCGGACCTGGCGAGGGAGGGGTGGCATTATGGGTATTCTTTGGTCAAGGAGGAGGAGGGGGCGTAGAGATGGATTTAGGTAGGCTCTATGGGTATTCATGAACATAGTAGCCCCTTTGGTCAACGTCTGACTACTTCGCGCGCGAGTTCCAGGTACTCCCGCCGTGTCTCGATGCGGTCCTGGGTATGCTTCTCGACCAGCCTCGCCCACTCGTTCTTCCTCCTCCGTCGGGTTGCCTCTTCATCCTCGCCATCTCCGGCGCCCAAAAGACTCGGCAGTCCATCGACGAACCGCAGACCGTCGTCGTCGCGCTCGGTCCATACACCCTCCATATTCGCGGGAAGCTTCTTCTTCTGTCTCAAGTAGTGCTCCATGACATATCCGGCGAGGCCGATATCAAGTGTAGTCGCCCTCAGGGCCGTCTTGACGTCGGCGGCCGAGTAGCCGAGGGCTTGGAAGCGCTCGACTTGGGACGCAAGCTCCGCCACACCGTCGTCTTGCGCTGGTGGCTCCGAGTCCTCTCTCGATGCAACGGGGCTCTCTGGGGCTGGCCGGTTGGACCGCCGGCGAGAAGAGGGCCCGTCCAGCTGGATCGGGATGGGTGTCACCTCGGCTTCTTCGTCGTGAAGCTGCTGGGACGGTGTGATGTTATCTTCGAGGTCTTCATTTGTCGGGCGATGCCGCGACGGGAGCGATGGGGTCGGCGCGCCGGCGGCGAGGGACGGGCTGGTCATCGGTTTCTCTCCCCGTCTGACATTGGTGACAGGCGTGGCTGCGATCTCTTCGTCACGGCTGCGGTGCCTTCTTTTTGAAGGGAGTTCTGGCTCCGGCTCGAGACTCCTCTTGCGTCCAAGCAGGGGTTGTGGTGTCGGGTCGTCTTGTGCTAAGTCATCCTCTTCCTCCTCCTCGGGCTCGAGGCTCCTGTAGAACTCTTGGAGGTAAACGTCCCAGATCTTGCCCGTCTTCTTAGCCACGCCCTCCCCATTGCTACAGTCGAGGCCCATAAGGGTCGCGATCTCGGCCCAATCCCTCGTGGTGAACTCGCTAGGGTCAATGTCGGTGTCCAATTCATCCACGATGGTGTAAAGCTGGTACAGATCGACAACCTGTCTTTCGGCGGTCGGCTCAAAGTCCACGTTGTTGTTCCGCTTGCCTTGTGCCTCCATGAAGATCTTCAGATTGTTGAAGAAATTCTCCCTTTCGGCATCATCAGCCTCTTCGCCTGGCTCCTCCTCATCCTCTGGCAAATGCTCCTGCGGGGGCTGGGCATTGGCTGGTGTGGAAGGAGCCGGGTTTCGTGTGGCAGCAGAGGAAGCAGCCGGGGCCTTGGCGGGTGTAGATGGGGCCTGGCCTTGTCCAGCTACGGGTGAAGGACCTGCCCTTTGCGCAGGAGATGGTTGAGCTTCGGGCGGCTCTGTGTCCCTCCTTCGAGGCACGATGATCTTCTTGTAATGGTTGTACCAGGCCTCCCAACTATGAGTCGGATACTGCGAAGGATTAGAAGAGAACAAGATGATGGAAATTGGAGTCTCACCTTCTGAGCAAATTCTTTGAACCATTCGGTGATTTTCTCAGGTTTTGGTTCGCGACGCAAGGCCTCCAGCAGGGCTGCATCCTCTTCCTCGGTGAAGCGGGCCCTGGACTTTGGCCCCGTTCGCTGCCTGCTGGCCGATGGTGGTGTGCCCTGGACGGACTGAGAGGCGGGCGCTGCTCGGCCTGGAAGCGCCGGAAGAGCCATAGGGGGCAGGTTCTGCGCAGGCTGGGCTGGGCCTTTCTGGTGCTGGCTTACCATGGCTCGGAGCTGTGTTGTGGTGTGGTCGGAGTACTTTTTCACAAACCTGTCTCGCCAGGACTGCGCGGTGTGGCGGCTGTTCTGTAGTCAATGTCAGTACTGTATCTCGCATGAGAGGCACATAGCACGTACCTTGGCCTCCAAACCCTGGTACAGCTCGTTGCCTCTGATCTTCCCACCGGCTTCGGCATGAGGAAGGACCCAGGCGATAAGCTCTGCGTCATCATCCTGAGTGAAAGCGGTACGGGTCGCTTTCGGCTTGCTGACAACGGCGGAGGGGGCAGGTGGTTCTTTCAGATATCTGGCCCTGTCGACGAGGCGCCCCTCGTGCAGGGAGTCCAGGAGGAAGGCGGATGCGTATGAGCCCGGAATTCCATCTTTTCGTTCTGCAATGAGCATCTGTGCGTCCTTCTCCCGCTCGACGACTGTTCCTCCGTTTGCCTGTACGATCGATCAATCTCACTGTTACCTTCGGCATTGGCCATATCAGACTTACTCACCTTGACGCGACCGATGATAGTTTTTCTCAAAGGCACTTTCAAGCTCAACCAGAAGGTCATGCCACTGAATATTCCACCATCTGGATCCGCGGTGTTGCCGGTTGGTGCCATTTTCGGATGTGGTTGAGGCAGTTCAACAGACTGGAGGACTTGGATGCCGTGTAGTATCGGCAAGCATGTGAGAAACCCGGTGAATACGTGGGCTGGTTGATGAACAGGAATCCGAAGTTGCCAGCCAGACTGACAAGGTCCTATGAAATAAGGAGCGGAACCTGCCTCTATATCATCGCCCTTAGGCTGCCGCTTTCTTTCAACATCCCGTGGCAGGGCCAAGCAATGTGACAACAGTGTGAAGACGCGGATTGGATGTGGGGTCTCAACTCCCGACGCGTGATAGAGCCAAATGGTACAACCGCGTCGTCACGTGTGTTTGTCGTGTGTCAGGAGCTACCCCGGTTTATGCAACTACAGCGGCCATATGACGACAACTCCCACGATACAGCGATATCCTCTGTCATCCACCCCAGCACTGATGACCCTCACTTGGCACTGCACAGACGGAGACGAGGATGGAACTCCGGCCCGGCCGAGGATAATTTTCGCGAGGGGGTCCGGAATCCCATCTCACCCAGTACCCAAGCACGCTGTCGACTACCGGCCGCCAAAAAAGACCACCCCGGACACCGCCGTGAGAGGGCTGCTACTTACCAGCTGGCCTGCGACAAGCCTAGCCGAACCTAGCCTGAGCGTAGCAGGGGAATGTCTGAGAGCCTCTGGCGAAGCACGAGCATCTGACGTTGACGTGGCACCCAAGCCTCACTCACCTTCAGCTCCTCTCATCTGCTGGGGCAACATTAGATGACAGCATCCCTTCTTCGTGTTGTCGGGAGGGAGCCACTGTGACAGCTTCTACAGTATCGGATACCCGAGGCAGACACGCACATCATGGGGGCGATCCGTACCATAGCACTGGTGGTGCTCGGCATCTCCTTTCTCGTCTTCGTCCTCTTCTTCGGCAGGATACCAGCGTTGAGGTGAGTTGAGTTGGGGATTCAAGGGTTGAAGACGAGGTCCATACTAACTTACCCAAGGAACACACCCATCGCCACGCTTCACAAGTTCCTGTTCATCAAGATCCCAAATGGCATCGTTGGCTTGGACCACACGCTGACCGGTGGTCGCGTGACCGGTTCCATGTCGCGGTTCGGCAACTACATCATGCATGACAGGCACCCGACAGTTGTGGTATGAGACCTAAACCCCAAGTCCTCTTCCTCCTCGACTAACCTCCCCAGATCTTCTTCCTCGTGCTCCTCAGCGGCGCCGAGTTCCTCTACCTCCCCGGCGCCTGGCCGCAAATGTCAACCATTCAGCGCAGCACTGGCGCCGTTGCCATCTTCCTCCCCTACTTCTTCCTCTACAAGGCCGTCATGGCCGACCCCGGCTACATCACGCCCGAGAACCACGCCTACCACATGTCGCTCTACCCCTACGACTACTCCATCTTCTACCCCGGCCAGGTCTGCAGCACCTGCAACTTCCTCAAGCCCCCGCGCTCCAAGCACTGCAGCGTCTGCAAGCGGTGCATCGCCCGCCTTGACCACCACTGCATCTTCATCAACGGCTGTGTCGGCTACGGCAACCACCACTGGTTCATCCTCCTCCTCCTCTCCACTGCCGTCCTCAGCGCCTACGGCGGCCTCCTCGGCTTCAACCTTATGTCCGCCCGCGTCGGCGAGCTCTTCCCCCGCTGGTCGCCCTGGCCGTACTGGGGCATGGACGTGCAGCGCTACATGGTCCTCTGGGGCTACGGCCTGCAAGATAACGTCGGCATGGGCGCTGTCACCCTCCTCGCCGCCCTCTGCTCGCCGCTCGTCTGGGGTTTGCTGATATACACTCTCTGGCTGGTGTACTGCGGCACCACTACCAATGAGTCGCTCAAGTGGTCCGAGTGGAAGGAGGACATGGACGATGGTGTTGCGTTCAAGCGTCGCCTGCCCGATGACTTCCGAGGCGACCCCCGCATCGACCCGGGATGCCCTCGCTGGCCGCTGGCCTCGCAGCAGGTCCTGGCGCGCACTGAGGATGGCAAGCCGCCAGTGGGCGGACCGGGAGACGGGCCCTGGGACCATATCTGGAAGATTAAGGATGTCGAGAACCTGTATGACATGGGCCTGAAGGACAACATGGCCGACATCTTCACGAGGGACTACGCCTTTGGTCTGGCGCGTGAGTCGCAGCAGCCGGCTGTGGAGGACCAGGGAAGGCAGAGGAAGGGAGCCAAGCCGAGGACATGAGGTGTAGACACCAGAACAGCATGGGCATATCGCCCAACGATACCCAGATACATAGATGCACCTTGGTGCTGGTGCAGTATGACTAGACAGTACTTGTGGTGATTGAGACGAGCATTTCACACTTTGGATGGACAAGTGGCAAGATTTAACGATTTTTCATTCGGCATGTCTCATTAAACTCATGGGAGCCTGTACGGCAAAGTCATTCGACTTTGCTACTCGTGGCACATGTATCGTGGGCCTTTTCTGACCATGCGACCAATGTTCCGGGACCGGAGGACCCAGGCTCTCCAACGATGGCTCATAGGCTTGTTTACAGAATGGTACCGAAACTGGAAGATGTTAGCAAGGCTCAGTCCTTATCGGATGAAGCAAACATACCCAAACGTGCGCTTGATGCTGTTCACGTAGTACTCCTGCCAGTTCCGCTTGGTCACGTCCTCCTGACCGACGGGAACGCCGGTCCAGGTCACCCTCATCAGGGTGACGTGGTCGACGTCGTTCTGGTCAAACTCAATGTTGAGCTTAGAGTAGTGGCCGGCGGGCCACTGCCTCAGGCGCCAGGATTGGACGACCTTCTTGGGCGGGGCCAGCTCGAGGTACTCGCCCGTGACGTTTCCGTCAAAGAGCTCGAACTTGCCGCCCTTCTTGGCGCCCTCGAAGAGCTTGGGCTGGGCCCTGGTAAAGGCGGCGATGCGGCCGGCGTCGGTGAAGGTCTCGTAGAGCTGGTCGGCCGAGGTGCGGAACTCGGTCGTCTCGCTCAGGGTTGTGGTGTTGATGACATTGCCGGCGGCGGTCTGGGAGCTCGAGGAGGAGCCGGCGGCCGACTGGGCGGCGTTGGCCTGGGGATGGATCTTGGGGGTGGAGAAGCCGCTGGAGGGGTTGGAGCCCGGGGCGTGCTGGATGTCCTTGCCGTGCTCCGCGATCAGGGCGCCGGAGAGCTTCAGGAACTCCTGCCTCAGCTGCGGGACGAGCTTGGACCGCACTAGGTCCTTGACGGGCTGCTTGGCCTTGGACTCGGAGTGGATGTCGATGTCGAACTGGGCGAGTTAGTTTGGCTCGGTTGTCAGGTCCCATGTAGTACATACGACAAACTCGTTCTCCTCCGTGTCGTGAGCGACCTCGGGAACGGTGATGGTGCCGGAAACCTCGGCCTCATCCGGAGCGGATCCAGAATACTCGAGAACGAGCTTCACATCGAAGATGGTAATGACTTTGCCCTTGCGCTGGCTGACGTCCACGTCACCGTCCATGCTCACGAGCTTGCTGATCTTCGCCGTGACACCGCCATCCTCGGCCTCGACCTTGGTCAGGGAGGTCTCGAGGTATTCCTTGGCCCAGGCCGAGACGTCCTTGTTGACCCAATGCCAGTTGTTGGGGTTGTGGAGGACCATCTTGAAAGGAGCGGAGCAGGGAGAGGGGGGGAAAGCGGTGACTCGGGTCTGAAGAGGGCTGGTGAGGTAGGTTGGCTCTTGACTATCGGGAGCAATTGGCGTTAGCGGGATGCTCGGGACCAAAGAATTGGTTTGCGATAGCAGGTAAGAGAAGAATTGTTTCTGATCAGAATCGGGTCTTGGACCCAGCGTTTGTCATCAAGGAAGGGAGTACAAGTCGCTCTATGACTGGTGCCAGCTTGGATATCATCAGGTGAAACGGGTTGGAGGTGCGGGTTGTGGTTCGTTTGCGGCGGAACGGAAAGAACAATTGGGGGGTTCTTACCAAGGACGGGGGGTGTTGTTGTTATCTCATGTCAAAGTGCACCTCTGAGGGCGGGTGGGAGAGAGGGGGAATAAAAGAGGAAGATGCAAGGCTGCGCTGAATTCTAGAAAGCTCTGGAATTTTGATCTCTGCGTGGGTCCCTTGGTGGTCGCGGTTAAACGCCGGGTAGCAGATTGCCTGACAATTAAGCGAGTTCAACGGCAGATGATAGGGGGTCTAAGATACGAGATTGCGATTAGATACATGCGCCTGGTCTTGCTGCTGTGGAACCCACGACGTGGACAGCAGCCCAGCGTGTGTGTGGAAGGTCGGGCCCGACAGTGGAAGTTGGAAGTGAGGCTCCTTCCCTCATTCCAAAACACCAGAAAATCTCCAGCTTTTGATCTCTGCGCGACCTCGTCAATACACGATCTTTCTATATGTCTCTGATTATTCAATTGTCCCCTCAGATGCATACTTATCTCGTAATTTGATGTCAAGTCGAATCTGCTCTACATGTGCAAGCATTGTGCCCAAGTGCCGTCCTGGACGCCCTCGCAAGGCTGTCACATTTGAAGAATCCATCATCACAAGTCTTATTGATTGGTTTCTGCCAGGCTGACAAGATATCTCAAAGTAGAAATTCACGTGAACGAAACCCATCTCGATACAAACTCCCGGCTCGGTGCCGTTCCGACGAGACAGCCAGCCAACCAACCACCATCACCTCCAGACAAACACCAGCACGGCACCCTCTTGCTCGCCATATGCAAGCATCCCTACTCCAGGAGCCTAGCCATGTGCCTCGACGCGCTAGCAATGCAGGCGTCTTTGTAAACCCTCAAGAGCCGACGCACACTCGTGCGATGGAACGAATGGACGCAGTCACATCCTCTAAGCGCCGACACCAAGAATAGACGGCGTGCTTGCGGTCTGGCTGTCCAATCAGATGTTGTTCAACCATAACCCTTGCCATCCCCACGACCACGGTGCCGAGACAGGAATGGCGCCAACGCCTCGATTCAAGCACTGGCAGAGTCTCAGTTGGACCTGTGCATCGAGCAGAGGCAGGAAGACGAGAGATCGAGACAGGTGTATGGCTTTATGGTCCTCGGTGCCGTGGAGCACTCGAAACCTCGACGACTCGGCCACAAGGAAAAGAAAGGAGAAAGGCCAAGAAACCATCTCCCAACCTATACTAGAGGAGATATTTGCCCGGCTACAACACGTTGGAGGTTGCGTCTACTCGTAGGAGGCTCGACCGGCGGGCATGCAAGGCCAGCCTCCCCTCCGCACATCTGCAGCACACCATTCGACCACACACAGCTGCCGCCGTCTCCAACACCAGCCCACCTCCTCCCAAGAGCAAGGCCACTTCCACAAGGCCCGCAGGCCGCAGGACAGATCCTCGATCGCCCAGTTCGCAGGCTGTGTTTCTACCCAGAGCTGTCCCTTCGAGAAACATTCGGGCCTGTCATCTCCTGGCCCGTTGGACACCTGGATGCTGTATTCAACCGCACTCAATTCCCGACGCCTCATCTCCCCGACCACCTCCCGCCTCCCGGCCACACACCTCTGCCTCGGGGTCGGGCGACAGGGATCATCTCCCCCCCGGCGGGACCTGACTTACAGTCGCAAGCGTCCGCCGTCCGCCCGTCACCCCACCTTCAGTAGTCGGTCGGTCCAGTCTCTCACCCCCCCTTGATGCGCGACCTCTTGGCTCTTGGGCCCCCTTGCTGCAGGTGGTATCTCGGTTGTACTGCAGGGTCATCGACCGCCGCCGTGCCGCCCTCGTCCTCTTCGCCCGGTCCGGGACTGGAGCCAGCCTGCCTCTTTATCCTCCTTCACCTCTCCGTCACCGTCAAGTGCTCCCCGAGCCTCTCGAGGCGCGTCTTCCCTCACCTTGGTTCGAGTGTCACCACCCTTCGCGCGCTGCGCTGCTCCCCTTCGACTCGACACCCCTCGATTGCACTGCCATGCAGTTTCGAGACTTGTGATCGGCCGCCCAGTGACTCGAAGGCTCGGCAGATTCTCCTTCGATCGACAAAGGCTTGTTCGTCTGGGAGCCTCCTGACTATTGCACCGCCCACACCAAACCCAGCGTACGACGTCCTTTTGGGCGTGAGACGCCATGGCGGGCAACCCTCGTGATGCCCAGCGACTTCGCCAGGGCCTCAATCCTCTGTTGACGCAGTCACTCGGGGCTCCGTACCACAACCCCCATCCCGCCCCGCTGTCCGCCATCTCCTTGACGTCGAGCCACCTCCAGTCGGCCCATCCCACCCCGACAGGCAGCGCCATTCAGCCCTACAATCCCCAGGAATGGATCGGCTCGCCGTCTGTCGCCAGTGAGCGGCCGCGTCAATATCCCGAGACTCAAGGTGACAAGAATCTATAAATGAACATGGGAGAGACGCTAATCAGGTGCACGCCAGTCTCGCCGCCGCCACCGCCTTACAGCCCGCCGTACCAGCAGCGGCCGGTGAGCATTCACATGGAGTCGTCGCCGTCGGCAAACACGTCCGCCGCAAGGGTGCCGCCTTCAAATCTTCATCGGCCATCCCCCGAGCCTGGCGCTACAGCCTCGTTCCCGCCGCCTCCCGGCTCCGGCCGGGCAGGTTCACGAGAGCGGCGATTTGGGATACCATCGCTGCGGCGACACCGAGAGCAGCACGACCAATCGGCCTCCCCAGAACCTATGCCGCCCTTTTCCATCACGAGACACGCACCGCCGCCGATCCAAATCCCTCTGGCTCACCCGACGCCGGAAAGGGGGCAGCCCACCACCCCGGGTGCTCCCGGCGCGCGGAGAGCCGTGTCCGCCGGTGCTCTTGACACGCCAGTCTCGGCCCGCTCACGATCAGGTTCACAGACGAGATGGGAACCCGGCATGCCGCTGCCCCCGCCCCCTCCCGGGCCACCGCCGGCTTCCTCCAGGTCACAGAGCGCCCAGAGTGTCTCTCGATCGAGTGATTCTTCCGTCACGTCGCCACCGACACGGCGCAGACCGCCAAGCAACGGCTCTGCTCTGGGACCGGTGCCGCCCACACCAGCCGACTGGGTCGACAATGACGGGCGGCAGCCTGCTAACGCCCGGGGCCGCTCTCCAGGCCTGACCATCGATACTGCGGTAGCCTCTAGCTCGTCGACATCTGGTGACCCCGGCATGTCTGGGCCTCTCAGCTCAGGCAGTCTCAGCCGAACCGGCGCGGTCCGTCACGACAAGACGATAGTTCAGCGGCGTGCTGAGAGCCGGAACCGGGGACAAGGGTCTATCGATGGGCATATCCAGCCCGTCGAGCTCACTGACATCGTCGTGCCTGGCGCCACCACTTTACTGCGGAGGAGGACGATCAACAAGTCTACGCCGAGGAGTGCCGGCCGCACGACGAGTGATACCCCCGGAACAGGCGACAGCAATCTCACGCCAAAGGCTCTCGGCAGCGCTCAGCATCAACAGGCCTCGACGCCGCCCTTCTCGCCCAATCAGCTGCAAAAAGCACCTATGACGGACAATCCTCCAAACGTGGCCCCCAAGGCCTTGCCCACGCCTCCTCCCCAGAGTCGCTCCGGCTCGACCTCCAGGGCACGGGTGGCCACACCGGCATCTGCCGGGGAAGAAGCGCATTCCATGATGGCGGAGCTGAGACAGGCTTCCGTGGCGCAGACGGCTGGTCAGTTCTGTCGGGCGAGCATAGAGCGATTCGAGGCCTTTGCTGTCAGTGAAGCGTCGGCCACGTCAGACGCGGATCGTATTCGCCTGTTTGCCGACTTTATCGTAACGGAGTCCCGCATCCGCCGCGAGCGGTACTCGCCGGCGATTGGGGCCATGGGATCTGAAATCTTGGATCTGACGAGGGATCTGTTCCGGCCAATGTCCCTGAGGCGAGAATCGGGTGTATTCCAAGGCCAGAGCGACCACACTCCTCGCTCGGCAGAAGCGGGCAGCAGGTCCCAGCGAGCATCCTTGGAGCCACCTAGTCATGATGCTGCAGGTCCTAGCTCGGCGCCAGCATCTGCAGGGCCCCTGAACACGTCAGGGAGCAACGCCGGACCTTCCAACACGGGCACATGGCAGTCCCAATACATGCCGTCATTGTCCCCGATTCTCAGCATGAGCAACAGCGGCAACGGAGACAACGACTCACGGGGCCGACCGTCCAGCAGGTGGTGGGAGTCAGACTCGGCTGGGCAGGCGGGCCAAGTTATGGAGAGGTCGAAACGCGAATCCAAGTACATGGGCGTTCACAAGGAGGCTCGGGAGGCCTTGCAGTGGGCAAACACGCCAGTGGAGCCTGACGCACCGTCTTTCCCCGATTCAGGGTCGTCAAGTGGTTATCCCGCAGAGAAGACGGGGTGGCATGACCAGGAGTCGATGCTGACGCCGCAGCCGCTCCGCAACTCTGCGCAGTCACTTGCCTCTTCATCGACGCCTACCTCCCCGAATGCGGCACTTCTCGACATCTCTCGGCTTGTCACACTGCCGCCACCGTACCCGCGCCACCATCCCGCGGTGAACAACAGCCACCCGGAGCTCGCGGCGACAAAGACGGCTGTTCGGCAGATCAGCGACTTCAGTGAGGTGGATCGCACCAAGGAGCGGTTCGCGCAAACGAGCCTCAAGAAGCGAGAAGAGGCGGCCAAGGCATCACTGGAGCGCCGGACAGCTCTCCGAACCAATCTGCAGCGGGAAATCAACTCGGGGAACATGAGCTTTGCTGAGGCATCGTCCATCGAGCAGGATTCCATTCAGTCGGAGAAGGAGAGCGAGAAGGCGCTAGGCAAGGTGGACTTTGAGCACTTCCAGAGCCAGGTTGTGGTCCCCCTGAACGAGCTGCTCACCAGCCGCATCGCCAAGGCAACTGCCCTTTTCGACGAGCTCTCCAGCAGCTTATTCGACAACGTGGAGAGCGCGGCGGACATGCCACAGGAGGAGGGAGACGACAAGCCGGAGCTTCTGGAGAAGCTGACGCTGCTCAAGTGGATTTTTGAGGCCAGGGAGACACTTCACCGGGCCATCTACGATCTTTTGTCAGACCGCAACGACCGATACCGTGAAGTTATCCTGACGCCATACCGTCTGGCCAAGAACGAGGACAAGATTGCGTCGGCTCGAGCCTTCTTCGCCGAAGACGCGGCCAAGAGGCAGCTCGCCTTCGCGAATGAGGTGCTCGAGCGGACGGAGGCGCTTCAGCGCGTATTCGAGGAGAACGTGGCGCGGGGTGTCGAGGTCCAGCTGTCAGCCTTCTGGGACATTGCCCCGGCGTTGAGGCGGGTGCTCGAGAAGGTGCCGGCGGACCTCGGTGGCGGAGGCTTCGGGGTGCAGATCCCGGGGCAGGAGTACCAGGAGAACCCGTCGTACCACCGGCACCCGCTGCAGTACCTGTACAGCCTGCTGATGCACGCGGAGCAGAGCACGTACCAGTTCATCGAGTCGCAGACCAACCTGCTGTGCAAGCTCCACGAGGTCAACGAGGCGCTGGTGCACGCTCAGGCGCGGGTGGTCGCCGTTCAGGAAGCCGGTGGCGAGGACGAGGCGGCGCGGGAGGAGAAGGCCAAGGAACTCACGCGCGCGAGGGAGCAGCAGCTGACGAGCGACCTGCAGGAGAAGGTGCAGGTTGTTCAGGGTCAGTGGCAGAGCGCGCTGGGCGAGGCGCTTCGGAGCACGAGGCAGACGGTGGGGGAGTGGTTGCTGCAGACGGGGGGATGGGACGAGTCGCTCGAGGAGGGCGGCGTGGGGAGCTTGTAAGGGGATGACGAGGGGGTGGAAAGGCTTTTTCGCCTGTACATATATACACTTATACCGGGGCCGTAAGGCATATGATGATGTGAATGAAAAGAGAAAAACTTCAATTGGTATTTTTGCTGGGCCGTTTCTGACCGATGCCCGATGCCTTAACTCCTTCCAGATGTACACTCGTGATCCAGGTCGATGTACACGCTCATGTGTATGGTGGTGGTGCCCTTGCCGGGTCATATTTGTACATTTGTTTTGTACAAGTGCTGTTCTCAGCACTGGATACTGTCCCTCGTTGTGTTTTCCTCTCTCATGTTGCTGTGCGCGGCCTCCGGTGCCTCACTTGTTCCCGCGGTCGATGCGGTCGTTGTACTCCTTGGGCAGATCCATGCCGACGCGGCGGGCGGTGAGGCGCACGCGCTCTTCCTCGTCCATGCCCATGCCGGGGTTGTAGCGCTCGAGGAGGGAGACGTAGGTGCGCTGGGCGCGGAGGTAGGCGAGGAACTGGGCGGCTTGAGCGGATGAGGAGGATGAGGCGGCGGAGGGGGAGGTGAAGTCGGCGCGGAGGCGGTTGTGGAGCGGGGCGCGGTCGCGGGCGAGGATGGGGCGGGGAGGGAGTTCGCGGAGGATGGAGCGGTAGAGGGAGCGGAGGGTTGGGGGGGTGGACATTTTGGCGGTTGGCTGGTGGTGGTGATGCGATGGGTGGTGTTAAGATCGCGGAACTGACGAGGTGAACTTGAAAGTGTAGGCGCAGGGTCGAGGATTGTAGGCCAAGGGCGGCGGGTCCGAGTCGGGAGGGATATCTACCCGCTGATAGTGCTATCGATAGAGGGTGACTTACTCATCTGGGGATGTTCCTGCCGTTGAAGCTGCGAGTTGCTTGGGGATGAGGGAGAACAGACTACAACTTGAGCTGCAAAGACAGATTATCCTCTTGCATGCTGTTGTCTGTTTTTTAAAATATCTCCATTGCTGGCGATCACGTTCCCATACTGCGGTCCTGGTGCAACCCTCCCAGGTAACGCTGACGCTGCACAATGACCATGTACAAGCTCTCACTTCAGCCAACAAACACGAGTCTCCTCTCGCAACACATCAGAACAGCAACATTGCCTCCAGAAATCCAATCGATGTATTACAGCTATTCAAAACTTCTCTCGTCTCGTTTCTCGCATCTCGCATGTCAATGACCAAGACAGGACAAGCGCGACCAGGATCCCTCTCACGTCTGCCCATCTGGAGCCGAGTGGAGATGCCCCGCGCTCGCTGGGCCGATGACGGTCCCTGACTGAGCTGAGGAGGGGCAAAGCGCAGCCATCACTGCAGGTTCTGAACTCGAGCTACCACACTACCACCTCCCGCCATCAAGCTCTGCCAGAAAACTTCGACTTCTTCTGCCTCCCCCCACGCTCGAGACGCATGCCCCGACCTAGATCCCTCTCCCTCGCCATCCTCTTCTCCGCCCTCCTTACAGCGATCCTGGCCTTCTTCGCCCTCCGAGCTTCCCCGCGGCTCACCACCACCCTCCTCTCGAAAACAACACCCTCCTCCCTCTTCCTCCGACACTTCTCGCCCGTCGCCACCATGGCCTACACACAAGAACTCCAGATCGCCCAGCTGGCCGTCCAGCGCGCCTCCATCCTCACCAAGCGCGTCTTCCACGAAAAGGCAAAGGGCACAGTCGACAAGTCCGACAAGTCCCCCGTCACCATTGGCGACTTTGGCGCCCAGGCCCTCATCATCGCCGCCCTGAGACACAACTTCCCCGCCGACCAGATCGTTGCCGAGGAGGAGGCAGCCCAGCTGCGCGAGGACGCCAAGCTGCGCACGGAGGTCTGGGATCTCGTCCGCGAGACGGCCCTCGCTGACGCCGAGGCGGAAGCCCTTCTCGGTGGCGCCGTCGCTTCGGCAGACGACATGCTCGACCTCATCGACCTCGGAAACAGCCCCGGCGGCTCCGCAGGCCGCATCTGGACCATCGACCCCATCGACGGCACAAAGGGCTTCCTCCGCGGCGGCCAGTACGCCGTCTGCCTCGGCCTCATGGTCGACGGCGACGTCAAGGTCGGCGTCCTCGGCTGCCCCAACCTGCCCGTCGATGACGCCGCCCCCCTCTCCGCCGACATTGGCTCCAACGCCACCGACGACGAGGGCCGCGGCGTCCTCTTCTCCGCCGTCCTCGGCAGCGGCGCCACCTCCCGACCCCTCGCCTCCGTCTCCTCCGCCGCCTCCAAGCCCATCTCCATGCGCCCCGTCGACGACCTCTCCGCCGCCACCTTCTGCGAGTCCGTCGAGGCCGGCCACTCGGCCCACGACGACCAGGCCCAGATCGCACAGCGCCTCGGCATCACCCGCCCCAGCGTCCGCATGGACTCCCAGAGCAAGTACGGCAGCATCGCCCGCGGCGCCGGAGACATCTACCTCCGCCTTCCCGTTTCTGCTACGTACCAAGAGAAGATCTGGGATCATGCCGCCGGCGACCTCATCGTGCGCGAGGCTGGTGGTCAAGTCACGGATATTGCCGGCAAGAGGCTCGACTTTTCCGTTGGGAGGACCCTGGCGAACAACAAGGGCGTCATTGCCGCCCCGAGCGCCGTCCACGCCGAGGTGCTCAAGGTCGTCCAGGACGTCCTCAGCAAGAAGGCGGCGCTGTAGCACGTTTGCCTCATGAAATATAAAGCCATGTCAAGCATATAACCCTGTTCAGATGCAAGTGATGTAACATAGTATACACGTCCACAACAGCGTGTGACAAATATACACAAAGCCCAGGAACATCCCCCCCAAGTTCCCGGCTTCCTTCCTTCCCCCCCTCTGCCTTCCATCTATTTGACCTTCTTCTGCTTCAGCTTAATCGTCTGGTCATTGATAAACACGCCCTTGCCCTTGTACGGCTCCGGGGGCCTATGCTTCCGCACCCGTCCGCAGAAGCTCATGATGGCCTCGCGGTCGATGCCTTCCACGAGGATACGCGTCGGCGCCGGCGTCGTCACCGTCACGCCCGCCGGGATCGGCTCCTCGATCGGGTGCGTGTATCCCAGCTTGAGGCAGAGGAACAGCTGGCCCGGGAACTGCTCCTTGCCCTTGCGCGGCTCGACTGTCGCGCGGTAGCCGACGCCCACGAGGCGGAGGAGCGCGTTGTGCCCTTCGGAGACGCCCATGATGTAGCGCTGGAGGTAGGCCCAGGTCGTGCCTGGATCACGGAAGTCAGCATCATCCAGGGAAACACCCTTTGCACGGAGACAACTCACCCCACATCTCCCTCTGCTGCTTGACAAAGTTATCCTCCACGGTCAGAACCGCCTTTCTCGCCTCAGTATCATGGTCGATCTTCAAGTACGGCGGGATCTCGAGGTTAAGCTGTCCTGTGGCACCCAACGTTAGCACCCCTTCTTTCCCCAACCCTCAACTTCCCAGACACATACCCAAAGGCCCCGTGACAGTGACAGTCCTCTTCGCAACCTGAATATACGACGTCGCATCCCTCTTGACCATCGGCTCGCCAATCAGGAGCTCGACACCGGGGGGAATCGAGATGGGCGTGCGGCCGAGCTTCGACTGCTGCTGCGGCGTCGCGGAGAAGTGCCGCCGGGGCGTCGTCGTCGCCGTCGTCTGGAGCGCGGGGAGGAGGAAGGAGGGGAGTGATGGCGCGTGCCTCGCGGCCAGGCCCCTGCTTGAGGCGAGCATTTTGGGGCGGGTTGTAGGGAGCGGATGGTCGTGCCAGACGAAATGTCGTGCGGATCGGGAGACGATGCCCATTTGGAAGTTGCAGAAGCTTTTTGGTTGCTTAGTCATCAGGGGCGCACGGTCGCGCAGCACTCCAATACGCGACGACAGCACCTCTGACCATTGCAACACTCGACATTTATACATTCGCCTCACCCGATGAGGACAAAACACTGACAGAATCATGTTGATAGCAATTGCTGCCTGCTGGTTTATTGACACGTCAAGCACAAGACTACAGGGGTATATCTAGAGGAAACCCCTCCATCGGCCAAGAGTTGTGACAAGTCTGAATCAAAGAGCTCGTGCTAGTGAGCGCTTACTCCTCGTGCTCAAGGGGAGCATCCTCCTCGTACTCCTCCTCCTCCTCGTCGACACCAGCATCCTGGTACTGCTGGTACTCCGAGACGAGATCGTTCATGTTGGACTCAGCCTCAGTGAACTCCATCTCGTCCATACCCTCACCAGTGTACCAGTGAAGGAAGGCCTTGCGACGGAACATGGCGGTGAACTGCTCACCGACACGCTTGAAGAGCTCCTGGATGGCGGTCGAGTTTCCGACAAAGGTCGAGGACATCTTGAGGCCGCGGGGGGGAATGGAGCAGAGGGCGGTCTGCACGTTGTTGGGGATCCACTCGACGAAGTAGGACGAGTTCTTGTTCTGGACGTTGCGCATCTGGTCCTCGACCTCCTTCATGGCGACCTTGCCGCGGCTGGAAGGGGTTGTTAGCGTCAATCGGGCTGGCGGGTCAGATGCAGGGAAACGTACAAGATGGCGGAGCAGGTCAGGTAGCGGCCGTTGCGGAAGTCCGAGGCAGCCATCATGTTCTTGGGGTCGAACATCTGCTGGGTGAGCTCGGGGACCGAGACGGCGCGGAAAGAGTGGGCGCCACGGCTGGTCAGGGGAGCGAAGCCGACCATGAAGAAGTGCAGACGGGGGAAGGGCACCATGTTGACGGCGAGCTTGCGCAGATCAGAGTTGAGCTGGCCGGGGAAACGGAGCGAGGTGGAGACGCCGGACATGACGGCGGAGACGAGGTGGTTCAGGTCGCCGTACGAGGGGTTGGACAGCTTGAGGGTGCGGATGCAAATGTCGTAGAGAGCCTCGTTGTCAATGCAGAAGGTCTCGTCCGAGTTCTCGACCAGCTGGTGGACGGAGAGGGTGGCGTTGTAGGGCTCGACGACAGTGTCGGAGACCTTGGGGGAGGGGACGACGGAGAAGGTGGCCATCATGCGGTCGGGGAACTCCTCGCGGATCTTGGAGATGAGCAGGGTTCCCATGCCGGCACCGGTACCACCACCCAGGGAGTGGGTGATCTGGAAGCCCTGGAGGCAGTCGCAGCCCTCGGCCTCGCGACGGACGACGTCGAGGACCTGGTCGACGAGCTCAGCACCCTCGGTGTAGTGACCCTTGGCCCAGTTGTTTCCGGCACCGGACTGGCCGAAGACGAAGTTGTCGGGGCGGAAGAGCTGGCCGAAGGGACCGGCGCGGATGGCGTCCATGGTACCGGGCTCGAGATCGACGAGGACGGCACGGGGAACGTACTTGTTGCTGGAGGCCTGTTTTCACCGGGTTAGTGGTAAGAAGCAAGATTGGGGTGTCGGTGTGTTGCTGACCTCGTTGAAGTAGACGTTCATGCGCTCGAGCTGGAGCTCAGAGCTGCCGGCGTAGCTGTTGTCATCGTGTCAGCAGAGGTGTCGTGGAGGTTCCCATAGGAGGACTGTGAACATACACGCCATTGGCGTCGAGGCCGTGCTCGCCAGAGATGTTCTGCCTGTGGCGGGAATCAGTATTCCGTGGTCGATCGGTCTCGTCGAGATGGCATCGTCTTCGGTGACGGCACATACCAGAAGGCAGCACCAATTTGGTTACCCTAATTTGCCCAAGCGGTTAGCCCCGCAGCTCGTCTCCTGAAAGCTTGGGATATTGGGATGTGTACTTACGCACTGGCCGGTCTGGAGGTGGACCTAGATCGAAGAAAGAAATGTCAGCGAGTGCAATCGTCGTCGGTTCGGCTTGATGTTTCGTGGCTGCGATGTTTTGTGGTGTTTGCCGCCTCGGCGGTTGGTTGGGCGGCGCCCAGCGGGGTAGGATCAGGGGCAGCGACATCGCCTGACGGTTTGGGCGTAATGGAACGCGTCTCGTCGAAGGGGGAGCAGAGCGGGCGGCGAGGACTTACGATCTCACGCATCTTGAATGGAGGTGACTGTGACGAGGTGGAAGGAGGTCGTGGAAGAGGGCTTGAGCTATCGTGGAGCTTCAAGGTGGACGGAGTGTGGTGAGGTTAGGGGGAAGAATGGTTGTTGATTTTCGGGGTCGGGAGAGTGGGAAGGTGATTTTGTTCACCGCCACGGGTCCAGTCCAGCACAGTTGGTTGCAGGGGGGTCCGACGGGGGGGAAGGCAGGGGCCAGCGATCGGATTGGCCTGAAAGTGAGCCCAAGCTGCGGCCGGGGGAGGAAGGGACACGCCGTGACAGCGCCTGCACTTGCACGTTGTTTACTTTGCGTGGTCCGTGCGACGCGCCTGCCCCGAGAAGGCATTAGCGTGTGCCGCTAGCTCCTCTGATCCTAGACACCCCCTGAGTGGCCTTTTCATGATTGGCCGATGCTCTGAGCGCGTCCCCGCGTCTTTGCAGCACCTTTGGTCGAGACACCGGAGTGCGGTGACACTGAGCGATGCTTCACTTCTGCCAGAAGTTCTGCCTGATATCACGCAGCCTATTCAGATGACATCTGACGCAGCAGAGAGTCTTTCAGTTCGTCTCATTTTACATCATGATTTATTCACTGCGCTCGAAAATGCGACTCGACATCGCCTTGCCTAAGTATCTCCTCAGTGGGCCTTGACAACACCAGCAGCATCCGCCTGCGCCGTGATCCTCTTCTTGTACGCCTGGACATCGCCGGCGAACTTCTCGACCGTACCGTTATCGCACACCCAGAGCGAAGTGCACACCGTCTGCAGCATGGTCACGTCGTGAGAAACCATCAGCACACCACCCTGGAAGTTCTTAAGAGCATCCGCCAGGGCGTCCATGGCCTCGATATCCAGATGGTTCGAAGGCTCGTCGAGAACCAGGATGTGCGGGTTGGTGAGCGCCAGGCACGCGAACGCAACACGGGACTTTTGACCACCAGACAGCAGCTCCATCTTCTGCAGGCCCGTCGTGCCTGTGATGCCAAAGGCACCCAGCTGCCTGCGGTACTCCTCGTCGGTCCGGCCAGGGTAGGCCTTTGACATGAAGCTGACGGCACTCGTTGTCAGGTCCAGGGCGTCAACGTGGTGCTGAGCGAAGAAACCGACACGCAGACGGGGGTTCTGAGAGATGAGACCCGTCGATGCCGTCAGGCGACCGACAAGCAGCTTCAGCACCGTCGTCTTACCCGCACCGTTGGGTCCGACGATACCAATACGCGAATCCAGCTGCACGTCCAGGTCGACGTCCCGCAGCAGGATCTTGTCCTTTGTGTAACCGAAAGTGACGCCGGACATCTGGATGATGGGCGGCGACAGCTTCTCGACATCGGGGAAGCTGAAGTGCACGCTGTACTCGGCCTCGGGGGCCTCCAGCACCGGCATCTTCTCCAGCTTCTTGATACGCGACTGCGCCTCGGACGACTTGGCCGCGTTGTAGCGGAACTTGTCGATGAAGGCCTGCAGATGGGCACGCTGCGCCATCTGGTTCTCGTACTCCCTCTTGGCCGTCTTCTTCCTCTCCTCCCTCGTGGCGTAGAAGGTGTCGAAGTTTGCGCCGCGGTAGTAGTCGAGGCGCTCCGAGTGCTGGTGGATAATGTCGGTCGCGATTTCGTTGAGGAACGCCCTGTCGTGACTGACGACCAGCACGGTGCTGGGGTAAGTCTGTAGGTAGCCGGACAAGAAGGTGATGGACGGCACGTCCAACATGTTGGAAGGCTCGTCGAGAAGCAGCAGGTCGGGCTCGCAGAACAGGGCTCTGGCCAGGGCCAGACGCATACGCCAACCTCCAGAGAAGGTCTTGGTGGCGAACTGCTGGCGCTCGGGCGAGAAACCCAGACCGGCCAGGATGCTTGCCGCACGAGGCTCGGCCTTGTCCGACTCCATCTCGGCGAGCTTGGCCTGCACGTCGCCTAGCCTCTGGTCCTGGACTTCGCGATCGCGATCCAGCTTGGCAGCATCGGCCGACGTGTCTGCCATTGATGCCCTTTGCTGCTCGATCTCCGCCAACCTGTCCGTGATTTGCTGTAAATTGTTAGACATGCTCGTTGGGCGTCTGGGGGGGGGGGTACTAACCGTCTGCTCCTTGAGAAGCACCTTGCGCCAGACGTCGGCGTCGAGCACCGCCTGGAGGGCAGGCGTGTCGTCTCCCGTAAGCTGTTACGATATCAGTTTGATCGTCCTTGAATGAGAGCCAAAGGCATGTGCTGACCTCCTGTTCGACGTGAAGAATACTGATGTGAGGGGGAATGGGCAGCTCTCGCCTTGCCAGAGCACGAAGGAGGGTCGATTTTCCCACACCGTTGTGACCAACAAGACCGTAGCGGTGACCGTAAGCAAGAGTGAAATCCGTGTCGGAGAGAATACGAAGTCCACCGATGGAGACATCGACATTGTCGCACTTGATATCCTTGGTCTTTCCAGCAGTCGAGGCACCCAGCTGGAGGGGGTTGACAGCCATGTAGAACTCCTCGTACGACTCTGCAGACTCGGGCTGGTTGATGAGCTTGGAGGCCTCGTACTCGACCGTCTTGAACGTCTTCTTCTGCTGCTTGGCGGCGATCTTGCGCTCAGCCTTTTCGAGCTTCTTCTTGTCGACCTTGGACTCGACCTTGCGGACGTTGGCGGACTCGAGATCGACGGCGGCGGTGGAAACGGCCAGGGTCGATGACATGTTGCGCTGGGAGCCGACCTGGATGGTCTGGTCGAGACGCCTGACGGCCGAGGGGCCGCGGCGCTCGTCGCCGTTGGCGGCGCTGTACGTCTCGACCCATTTGCTCACGAGCTGCTGGATCTTCTGCTGCAGCTTGGGGTCCGGGTTGCCGGCGGCGGAGACGAGGAGCTGGGTGACGGCCAGGGCGGCCTCGGCGAGGGGCGAGACGCCCGAGGCGTCGTCCTCATCGGCCCAGGTGGTCGAGGCATGAGACAGATATCCGACCGAGTACTCGGAGAGCACCGGGTCAATGTTGGGGAGAACAGTCCTGATATCGTTCTCCATGGTGACTTGAGGTGCGTGCCTGCTGTATGAGATGGAGTGAGATGTGAGGCGAGGGTTGAGTATCTGGTTGAAACTGCTCCGAGCCTACCGTTTCCCTTTCCCTTTCGAGCTCGCCGGTGATGAATTTCTCTGAGGTTCAATTGCAGGTGGGGTGATTAATCAGCAACAGGGGTGGTCACGTGCGGGTCGACTCAGGCTGGCGCGGCGGGGGGTTCCCCCTAATATTCAGTGTATTTACAGCGCCCCATCACTTCAAGTTCAATTTGATGCTTCAACTCTTCCAAATTCAAGATGAAATCAAATCTTACACAATCGCTTCAATGATCATTCCCTCAAGTCCATTAAACTACAACCGATGTGCTACAGCCCCCGCCAGACTCCTACGCACCTCCTCCCTAGCATCAGCACTCGCCTTCTCAATATCATAATTCGAAATAATCCCAATCCTCTCGTTAATCTCCGCCTCAACCTTCTCGACATCACGCCCGATGCCCTTGGCCTGCCACTCGTAACAATCCCCAATCCACCTGCTGCTCTGCACGAGCCACTGCGACCTCTCCCTCCGGCTGTGGTCAAACGCGGCCAGCACGGTCTCGAGGTGTCCTGCTTCCGTGACGGCAGGATCGGCGAGGAGCTCCGCGAGCACATAGCTGTCTTCGATGCAGAAGCCCGCGCCGGCGCCGTGGTGCGGCGAGGTTGCGTGCGCGGCGTCGCCTGAGATGCAGACGCGGCCTTTGTAGAAGGTCGGGACTGGGTTGTCGCCCAGGTCGAAGATGGCCCACTGCCTGGTGTCAGCACAGGTTCATCAGAGGTAGAGGGCTGGAGACTTACCACGGCGAGTTCGGGGTCGGCGAGCTTCAGCAGGCTCTGGACGTCCTTGCCGAAGCCTGCAAAGTCCCGGAAGGCGTCCTCGCGACTGGCCATCTTTGTGGTCCGCTCGTGGTCTTCCCAGTCGTCCGGCGTCGTGTGGAAAGCGACGATGTTCAGTTTCTGGCCATGGTTGACAGGGAATGTCAAGACGTGG
Organism: Plectosphaerella cucumerina; assembly: GCA_020746995.1. Lineage (NCBI taxonomy): Eukaryota > Fungi > Ascomycota > Sordariomycetes > Glomerellales > Plectosphaerellaceae > Plectosphaerella > Plectosphaerella cucumerina. Next base: position 4,291,145 of record JAGPXD010000004.1, on the reverse strand, counting down.
CTCCCTTGGCCCATCTGGTACGGTCAGAACAGTGCAACCGCCGAGAGTTGGTAAGACTTACATGCATGCAGGCATTCTGCGCCTTCTCCTCGCCGATGGCCTCAACAGCCTGGTCCATCGTCACCATGGCCCTGTAGGCATACTTGTGCGTGTATGAAGGAATCGCCGATGGGTGGTCAGCGCCGACAATGTGTTGCCGCACGCGTGACTTGATGCCGTCGCAGCCGATGACCACGTCCGCATACGCAACAGTGCCGTCCTGGAAATTCATTGCGACCTTCTCCCCGGGCTTGTCGTCGATGCTCACCAACCCCTTGCCGAACACCGCCCTGTCCGCCGGGAGGAGCTTGACCAGTTCATCCAGGAACGACGCCCTGTGCACGCCGTTCTGGCCCAGGCTGGAGTTGATGGAGAACTTTGTGACTGACTCGACACCGTCGACGTAGTCGAACCACACTTTTTGCTTGGATGGCCAGAGGTTTCTCGTGCAGACCTTTTCAAAGGCGTCACGGACGCCGGGGTGGCAGCACTCCATCGCCTTGACGGCGTTTGGTGTGAAGGATACACCGGCGCCGATCTCGCCGAACTTGGGTGCCCGCTCGTAGACTGTGACGGGGACGTTGCGGCGGTGGAGGGCAATGGCCAGGGTGAGGCCGGCGATGCCGCCGCCTACGATGGCGACACTGAAGTCTTTCTGGGCAGCCATGGTGTAGAGATGTGAATAATGTCGTCGAGAGAGTAATGGGCTTGAGAAAGCTTGCCGCCCTCGGCTGAGAGAGCTCTGCTACTTATGTCCAACAACCCCGATGACCATCGCCCATCTTCCCCAGGTCACTCCCCGCATCATGATCTTTAGTGTCGGATCTCGGGGAGAAGTGCTGAGCCCGGTGCATGCGCCCGGCTGGTCATCGACCGCAAATAGCACCAAACGTCAGCGGCCGCAGCAAGACCGGGTTGACTAGCGTTAGAAGATGTTGGAGTGCTTTCCATGCCAATTTTTGGGGGACTTCTCCGGTGCTCTGGCCTCGGAGTTGTATGGAGTCGTCGCTCCACCCCGCAAGTCCGAACAACTCCCCGACGCTGGATCGGCATCCCCGGCCTTGGCATCGACTGGGGAAATGCAAGACTGCGCATCGTCGGGTCTGCTCCGGAGGCATTTGAAATCAATGATGGCAATATTGTGATTGGATGGGTCTTTCAATGGCTCCTCAGGGCCTGGGGTTCCCAAATATCGGCATTGACTACTCATACCTGCTACTGAAGCCCCCAAAAGTCTGCCAAGTCCAGATCAAACCACCCATCACGACCGGGTCCCATTCCAGGGAGACTGAACTGAGGCAGGTCCAACAACATCGTCAGCTGCGAGTCTGGAGGTGGAAGCGGCGCTCGCTCGGCAACATAGCGGCTCAGTGAATCTAGTCGGATATCACTGTCAGCACGGCCTCATTGGCTGGAACTCCGAAACTTGTTTACTTGCCTTTTAAAGCCTTCAGTGTCTGGATGCTCTGCCTTGCTACAGGCAGCTGAACACGGTAGTGCTCCAGGATGGCCAGGCTTTCGGCCCAGGAATGTTCGAAGCTGGCCTCGATCACATCGCTGGAGATAGCGGGGCAGATTTGGGCACAGAGGAGAACGACGGCCGCGCCGAAAGTGACTGGAACTGTATCAGCATATTGTCTTGGTAGCTGCAGGAGAGAGAGCTCACAGTAGATCGAGTGCCACGCAGAGCTGCGATACGTGTATGCAAGATTCTGGTGGATGCTGCGCACCAGATCGGTGGCGGTGTGGAAGCAGAGGTTGCAGAACAGCTTGACCAGATGGTCGTCAGTCGTGTCGTTTCCTTGGGCCGCGGCTTGTGAGAGGAAACGAGACGGGTACTTCGTGGCTAGGTGGACCACGGGTCGCAGGAGAAGGACCCTGGTGTAGAGGAACCTGCTTCTCGTTATCATATGTCAAGGATGGTTGATGCATGCCAACCTACCTGCAATGAAGCACCTGGCGCTGGATTTCCACGCTCCGGTTCGGAGACGTTTCTTGCATAGGCGGGCCGACATATCGAAGGTATGAGGGCATCTCTGCCAGGAAATTGTCAAGCCGCCTGTTGAGAGCAATCACGTCGGAAAGGATCTTGTCTGCATTCACTTCGTCTTCGGCGACCTCCGTCACGTTGAAGTCGGGATGGCTGGAGTAGAATGTCGAGAGAATGTCCTCGAGGACCAAGAACAGCTTGGACGAGTAGGCCAGTAGTCCCAGCCGAGACGGGACGTCTTGGGGTTGTACACCCTCCCCCTGGGTTTGTAGGTACTCGTCGTCGATTAGTGACGGCAGAGGGACGGCCCATTTCGTCGATATCATGACCGGCCTACCGAATGTCATGCTCAGGAGCCTAGTCTCAGTCAGCATCTAGATCTCCGGATGAAGTACAGAAACACTCACCTGTCCAGGACAAGACAACAGTGCCAGATCCTCCGCCTCATCTCTCGATCAACCTGACACAGAACTCTCGATCTCGCCGTCTCGACATGCAGCCCCAGGCCCTGCGCAACACGGATAGCCAGGCCAACGACATTCCAGCATCGATTCGCGTTCTGCGCCGATTGGAGGTAGACTCCCGTGAGAAGCAGCATCTGCACCAGCGGCAGGGACATGGAGTCAAGCACCTCGTAGTTGTAGATGCGTCTCGATCTTTGATAAAAGTCATGCGCCATGGACGTCCTATTCTGAGCCGGGACTAACGGGCTGAACTGGCAGCCGAGAGCGAAGATGATGTTGAGCGTCGAGGAGAATATGGCCTCTTGCAGCTGATCGGCGGGATCGTGCCGGCCGTCATCGCCACTGTGGCCGGACCACAGCCGCTCGTACTGCCGCATGAAGACGGGCTCGTGGAGAACGGGGAATAGGGGGTGCACGAAGTTTGTGAAGCACCGGACGTAGTCGTCGGCTCTCTGTCTCGGGGGATAGAGGGCGACGCTCTCGTCCCTGTCGCGGACTGCCTCTGGTAAGGGACCTTCGGTTGGGCGTTGGGGTCCTGTGGAGGTTGCCTCGGGGGAGTCGTCTCCGGTAGCCTTGACTTGGCAGAACCTGGCCAGGGCTATCGTGGAGGAGGCACCATAGAGACAGTCGCTGTCGTCGACGGAAGACACGGTTGCTAGGCCGTCAACTTCAGCCTGTCCAGGACCTCGGGGCGTGGGGAATCCGATGGAGGGCCGATGTGGTTCAGCTAGGCCGTGGCTATAGCTGCTTGAGCCATCAGAAACATGACCATATGCTGGACTCTGCTGGAGCGGCTGCGCTATAATATCTTTCACAGAGGCATGAGTACACTGTCGGCTCATGAGGGGTGCCTGGACTCACCAGTGGTGGCACCCAAGGAAGTCCGAGTCTGTTCCAAACGGCCGAGCCGCTCTTCCAACGCCGCAATCGAGCTAGATCTATCAACGACAGCCCCATTCACGGGTTTGAAGCACTCACCTCGGAGCCCCCTGTGGAGGCGGAATAGCAGCAACATCATAGTGGCACTCGGCGGCAAGCCCGCGCCTAGTACATGTAGAACACGCCGGCCGGCCGCCATCACACTTCGTCTTCCGGTCCTGGCACGCCTTGCAGGCCGTATGGATCCGCCGGCGCTTCGACTGATGAGTGCCGCCCTCCGGCCTCTCATCTCGGGACACGGACGAAGCTGTCTCCATGTTGATGTGCCTTGTCCGGGGGCTTGGTCGGGAGAAGTTGATGTGACGGGGAGGAAGCCGGTCCTCGGCAGGGCCGAGTCCTCACCCACAGGACATGACACATGGCTCTTGCACGCTAGCTTTGGTTTGTTCCAGGGCTTGCTCCGGACTGCTCGGGGAGAAGTTAGGACCGGCCCCAGGATCCGAGCAGCGGGGCCATGGTCTGCGGCTAGCAGAATGCGGGGTAGCGGGTGTGTTCTGAAGGGAGGCAGTGTTAAGTTCTGGGAAGCCAACGTGACAAGCCCTAGCAGGACGGGAGGTGATGGGGCTTTGGAGGCGTTGGAGGTGTGTCATTGAGGAAGGCTGCCCGGTGCAGTGCTGTGCTTGGTGATAACAGCACGAGAAGTCGACGCGGAAGGGACTCGGCCTGGACCCACAGTGCCGGACTTGCTCGGTGAGTCCAGGTGAGGGTGAGGGCGACAGCTAGGGACGCATCGTTGCAGCCAGTTTGACACGAAGTGTCCAGGCCATCCATCTCAGAAAGATGCTGCTGGTGGCGGTCAGTAGAGATAGTTCTGGAGCTCGTAACCTCCGAAAGAAGCATCAAGAACGTCGTCATGACCACATCCCAGGCTCGCAGAGAGACTTCTCGTATTGGGAACTTGTAGTGGTGACCGAATATCGTGTAGGTAGCAAGAATCTACCTCTAAGGAGGGGGAGGAGAGTTCAATAACATATTGGATGACCTTGGGTGTAAGCTATTAGCCATGACGGCGTAAAGGTCAAGCTCGATGTCGTCTACAGGGCAGATGAGAAGCCTCCCAGATACCAATGGCCATCAAGAGTACTATCATGATATCATCCGCTTCAAGATCCCTTGAGCCTCAATACACTGGTCCTTCAGGTTGTCATGAGCAAACTCGGGAAGTCGGGCTTTGAAGCCATCACTCGACACCCCATCCTCCTTCTTGGCGTATCGACAAGTCCAAGTCGCGAACAGACATGGCCTGCGGTTCCAGTCCAGAGAGAACAACGTCTTCCTAAACAAAGCCTCTTCAGGTGATAGGGCTGGCTGTCCACGTGGTAAAGACCGTCGTCTCCTCCTGCCTTCTGGTGATGTCGTTTCCACAACCTCAAACAGCCATGAAATCAGATAAGACATGGCTTATCGATATATCAACGTCGACCAGTCACATTGTGAGACTTGCCATTGGCCGTTCAATTTGGACGTCCAGGCCAAAGAGATGACAGCAAATCCTGGTCGATGTTGTCGAAATGGAGATTCCGCCTCTTGGCAACTCAATGCTGCAAAATAGATTGCGGCCGGCAAGGGCCCCCAGGCAGATCGCCCCATCCCCTGACGCGTCCGGATCGATATCCCACCGCCTTTCTTTGAGTCCAGTCCCCTGTTCCCAGATTAGCGACCGCGTTTCTATTGCGTCTCATTGGCCAGCGAGGTCGCGTCTCAGGCGGCCGGGGACCGCTGAAGACGCGCGACGAGCCCTGGGCTTTCACCGCAGCCAATCGTAGCCGGGGTCGTCATCAACATCTCGGTCCGTCGCAGCGCTTTCCTTCCTTGACCGAAGCCCCGAATGGCAATGTCGACGGTGCTACTGCCACCTCGCGAACACACGGATCTGCAACTGCAAGAGGCTAGGACGTTCAACCTTCTGACCGTGAAGGCCGATCATTCTCCCGGCCCGGCAGTCTGAAAGCGGCGCCCGATACTTACGGGGCTGTGAGGCGCCCTGGGGAGAAAAAAGTGCGAGATGACGGGCACGCCAACTGGCGTTCCAGGCTCGTCCGTGTCCTGCATTGGAGATTGCACCGCGTGCCAGAAGCCAGGCTTGGACCAGACCTAGGCGAGTGACCTTCACTGGCGCTCCCGCAGCGACCATGCAGGCATGCGAAGGAAAGGTACTTTGCATTCGTATCGGTGTGTGAGGTGGCGGCGCTCGTGCAAGTAAGCATCATGTCAGCGCAGCACCCGGCGAGACAGATGATGAACGTCCGTCCCGCGGCTCCCAGGGTGCGGGGAAGAGAGGTGGACGATCATCGGGATACCGAGCCGGCGCAGGCAAGGCGCCTCCGGGGGAGCAAGCTAGCAGCGTCGAAAAAAGCGCGGTCTAAATGAATGCAACCCGTGGGAGGAGGAGGAGGAGGGCTAAGGAAGGGCTTGATCGAACCCAAGCGTCTTCAAGTCTGGTTCAGAGATGGGACGATGCGACGTCCCAGGAGGTTGTTCCTGGACTTCTCAAGTTCGTTGGCCTTTGATGTCGCGTTCCTCTTGCCCGAAGGGCTTTCGGGACGTTCAACAATCCACGGGATACTTGGTCGACCCGGTTTGCCGGTCATCAATTTGGAGCTGATGAAACCCCAAGTCCAGGTGCTCCTCCCTTGGTCGACCGGCAGGGCAAATCCTCCGTATGCAGACTGACGGATAGCCGACCCGATTGTTTCACTCGCCAGATCCAACTTGTTGATCAACAATGGCCCGGCTGATGGTGCGGCCAATAAAGGCCAGGTCCGTAGGTACGGTGTTGTTCAGCAGGGCGCCTGCGGCTCTCTCAGATCAACGGACCCGAGCCGCCTCCATTGGCCAAAGGGCAACCCTGAGCAGAAGATGGTGTTGACTATCGACGCAAGCTCGCGTGGAGGGGTCTGCATGTCTGGCTGGTGAGTGGCTGATAGAGCGCTGCCGCCCCTCCCTCTCCGTGGATTTGCCCCAAAACCATCCCGTCTTCCAACGTCACTTGCACGTAGTTCGGTGGACATCGGAGGCTTCAGCTGCTCTGATGACTTGGCGGGCTGCAAAGTCGGCGCCAAACTTGCTTCCCGGGCCGGCGAACTCCTAGCTGAGCGCACTAGGGAAGCGAGCGCACGCAATCTTGCCGGAGAAAGTCGCAGGGACAGGCTAACAGTCGGGCGCCGGTGAACGTCAAGGAAGGGCGAAGCTGTCTGAGAGCTGTCGTGTTCTGGTGCCAGACATGCATGCTGTCGTCGCATGCCGCAGAGAGCACACGTCAGACCGACGTGCGCCCACGGACGGAACACCAGGGAAAGAAGCATAATGCCCGCATGCTTGCATGCTCTCACCAAGCCCCGGCCGTGGAGTGCTCGGCCATGGAGTTGCTCGGCCATGTCGCCACTTGCAGCACCGGGGCAGAGGACTGTTGTCTCTCTCGTCCTGCCTGTACCCCATCCCGAGGGACAGCGGCAGGGGCCAGGAACGCCTTGCGCGACCGAGCACAGGAATATCAGGTTGAGGTTGAGATTGAGGTTATACAGGGCCCCCGCCCTGACGAGCACCAGCAAGCTCCATGGACGGACACGAGATGCCAACCGGGTCTGGCGTCGGCAAGATGACCCGCGGACTGCTGGGCATCGCATCGCAGGAGGAGGCTCGGCTCTCTGGTGCGACCAGCGGGACGTCGAGCTGCCTGGCCGACCAGCTTTTGCCGTCCCGAAGAAGCAAATGCTTGGTTGAGGTTTGATCGTCTTCCGCCCATCAGATGCAGGCGCGAGGCCCGTGTGTCGGAGGCGTCTCTAAAGGTACTCGTCAAGGCAGATGTCAAGCCGAAAGACGGCGACCGTTGGGCTTTGGAGGGCGTGAGCGGCGCGTGGGCGCTGACCGTGCGCCCACCCCATCGTCTGTTGCTCCTCCTGTCTTCCACGCTGGCGTGGCTTGTCCAAGTTGTCTCTGGGCCCCTGGGCGACGGCAGCACGGACGGAGGTACAAGGAGGGTCGGCCAGGCCTCTCGCAGAAGCAATCATCAAATAAGACGGAGCTTGGGACGGCAAACAACACGCAGGGCTGTCTGCAGGCAGGCGGAGCGAGTCAAGATTGTGTAAATGTCCAGCCAGCTGGCTCCCGTGTCTTGTCTGATATGAAGCGTGTTGCAGTGGGTCGGCGGTCCCTGACCTGACCTGACTGGGCTTGCTTCGCTTCAGGTTCTCGCCTTCGGCTGCTGGTGCCCACGACACGACACGACATGAGCTGGCTGAAGCTTTCGGCGACCCGTGGACGAGTGAAGCGGTGACACGGGGCGAAGCAAACCAGGCGAGAGGCCGGAGGTGGTCTCGGAGGCGGCCATGTTGACGCGGGCCGGCCGTGGTTTAGGAGCGAGTAGCGGCGGTCCTCCCGAAGTCGTGTGGACTGGAAACAAAGAAACCGACGGGCGAAAGTGCGCAGGTACCCTCCCGTAGTGCAGCCAGCAGCCTACTGTACTATTCGGACAGCTGTAGCGTACTGTACAGGTCGCTGGTGCTGCGAGAAGAGATGACGGGATCCATAGCGTAATGCAGGAATGAAGGGCTCCTCTCTGCCCACTGCCCAGTGCCTGCGTCTTCTTCCCCTGACGCCGCGCGGTGCCGAGTCGAGCGGAGGAGATTCCACTGGAAGCAAGGAAAACGAAGGAAAAAGTTGGAGCGATGGAACCCTGGCGGTGCCGTCCAACCAACAGCGGCGCCGTGGCCGGGGCTGGTGAGATCCGGGACCGGGATTCCCAGGCGGGCAGGCGGGCAGGCGGCCTAGGCGATGTCTAATAACAAGGCATGCATGCGCCGCGCTGCAGACAAGCAGGCCCCGGAAGGCCGGAGCGTAGCGTGCAGGGCAAGCCAGGGCAAGGCAAGGCATACCCAAGCAAGCTGCGGGTGATATGAGCGCTGAGGCGACGGAAGGGCCTGGCGCGGCTTGTGATAGGCCCCCTAGCTTCCAGCTCGCGCGACGCTAGAAGTCGGTCGGTTCTTGTGTCTGTCTGGTGGCGGCAGAGGAGACGCCGGGGGCTCGAAAAGCAATGAACATTGAGGGGCCGTGGGCGGTGTTTTTCTTTCTTTCTTTGGTGGTGTGTCGAGAGATTGTCCGAGGGTTTCCTCCGTTCGGTCGACGCTTTTTCGAGTGTGGGCTTCAGGTGCCTAGCGTTGGCCCCGGGCTAGACACTACGGGGGTAGCGTCGAGAGAATGAGCCGATTGCGAGAATGGAGAGAACAGGAAGAGACAGACTCGTGTTCACAAGTGGAAGTGTCCCATCTGGTCTGGTCCCGGACGACGGACGACACGTGCCCCCGCCCATCATCCGTCAGATTCTTACAGACAGATTTGGGAGAAGTGACGGGAGGAAGGTGCACATTTTGTGCCTGCCATGTTCTCCATGTCCTGGAGATTGACGATGCAGGAGGTGGATGGGCCTGCAGGCGCCTCGCCTCAGCTTACAGCACGGGTATTCAGCCGCTACCGAGAGCAAGTGCCTGATTAATTACCTCCACTACCGTGCCTTCCGTGTCATGTCCTTGCTGGTGCGGTGCAGGCAGTCGCATGCCATTCAATTGGAGTCTTATCAGGGGGTTTTATATGTATGCTGGAACGTACTTGCTCAAACCAAGATTGTGGTCGTACAGAGTGGGAAGGCACCACCGACTAAACAGGCAAGTAGTGGTGCTGGTACCGTGCCTGTACCTGACTGAGCCTGCCCGCCCATCGGTACGAGCCCCCGCCTTGGATGGATACTTCCAGGTTGGTACTTGGCAGGGCATCTCACGGCAGGCAGGCAGGCGCCCGGAGTCAAGGGCAAGGGAAGGGCAAGAGCAAGCAAGGACAAGGGCGCGGGGTCAGACGGGACGATGTTTTGAGCCCTGTTCCTTCCAGGTTCTTTCCGAGCACTCGCACTGCTCTTGCTGGGCGAGGATTCAGGAAGCATCAAGCACGCGAATGCCCTGTGCGCACCCGGTCGAGCGCCCGCCCACTCGCCTAAACCGGCGACCCCACAGCGGTCATCTCCAGCGCGCGGCAGTCTTCCAGTCCGGGCAGTCGGGCAGTCTCCAGTTGGTCTCACCAAGACCAGGCATGTTTTTTCCGGCGCCCACTCGGCAGGTCCACACACTCCATCATCCAAGTCCAGTCCAGCGCCTGTTCCCCGCCAGTGTCATTGCGGTGCAGTGCGAAATGGCCCCGTAGGGACCCACTGGCCTCATCTCCGTTCGTTGCAGCGGCATCACAACCTCCAGTCGCCTCAGGCCTGTCAGCTCGCTCGCATCCCTCTCGCAGTCTCAGCTGCAGCCCGTCCGTCGCCCGCCAGAGGGAGGCACCGACATCGTATCCCCCCTTCCGATTCCAGGCCGCCTGTAAACCAAAAACTCCCCCGGCACGGGCCAAGCAACTTGAACCAACCCAGTCCAGCCCAGTCTGCCCTGGTCTGCCGCCACCTGCCCAGTGCCCGCCCACCTGCCGTTCGGTGTCTCCAGTCCTCCACTCCTCACCGGATTCGACCACCACCACCACCAAGCAAGCAAGCATCCTCCTTCCCAATCGTTTCGTCCTCCTTGTCCTCCGACTGTCACAGGAGCCTCGCCTTCGTTGTATTCCTTTCTCCAGGTCCTGGGCTCTGTGGGATTGCTGCTCTGCACCATTGGCGTCTGTACACGAACGAAGAGTGCATCAGCAGCCAGAGCAGCACAAGTCGGACGTTCTCCGTTTCTGTTATTGTTGTTATTGTTTTGACTACCTCCCGCAACCCGCAACCCGCCCCATCGACTCGACTCGACTCGACCCGACTCCTCCCCCCCGACCCGATCGACTAATGCCTGCCTGACTCTTCTGAGCTTCGAACGACTCAATCGACCTCTCTATGCGGCTGACGACCTGACGACACACGAAGAACCGAATCCCACCACGTCTCGCCCCTGCTGCTGTCAATTGGCATCTCCATGTCTTGACAATGCTTGCCTCGTCCCGCACGACCTCGGACACCCAACCTGCTTGCATGCTCCCTTTCGCTCACAGTGCAATCTGACCGACCTGCCCAGCAAGCATGCAGACCGTTCCGAGCGTACGTTTCACGAAACCTCCCCCCGTTACCCCTTCTTCCCGCCCGCTCGCTTCGTCAGACTGACAGCCGCTTCTCTTCCACAGCTCGTGGGGTCCGGAACTGCCGTCGCTGCAGCTGCCCTCGGCTTGGTCTTTGCCCACCCAGAGAACCACACCAGCCCCTCGCCAGCGCCCTCGACCAGGGCCAGAGCCAACACCACCGATGAATATCAAAGGCATCCTCGCCTGAGCAGCGCCCCCGTTTCGTCACGACCAGTGACCCGTGCCGCCGGCCACTCGCCCCCGGCCGACAGATCCCGCCCTCCATCCGCCCATAACCCCTACGGGCTCTCGGCAGGTATCGTGCCACGCCAGCGCCCGGCCAGCGCTCAGGTTACGCCTCCGAAAACTCTCAGCCGAAGACAGTCTGCCGTTCGCCAGGGAGACTTTGCGTCGCAACCTATTTCCGAAAACCAGAGGGATTCGTTGTCTTCCAACAGCTCTTGGATTAGACGGCTGTCCTTGAGGCCGCTCTCGCAGCACGGTAGCCTCCGATCGAGCGCGGGACCCGACAACCACTCGATTGCCTTTTCCCACGGCTCATCGGCGCCGATTCTACCATCCGACGGTATCGTGGTGCCGCCGCTGCCACCGAACAAACTGGTCAAGCGTGCGCCCTCGGCACATCAAAACGGGGCCGCGACCCGCCGGCGTGCCAAATCCCACCTGCCCACCCTACGCCGCCCCGCAACCAGTCACCAACGCTCAGCTACTTTGCAGCAAAACCTGCTGGACCTCGACGAATATCCAGACGAACAGTCAAGGCCCAAATACTCATTCGACCTGCTCTCCTCGCAGGACATCATCTCCTCCCGACCGATAGCCCGTACCGCATCCCCGACCCGATCGAGGGACCCCGCCCGCTGGACTTCCCTCTTTCATTTCCGAAGGGTTGCCGTTAGCGTTAGAGGCACCCCCGACCGCTTCCTCGATCGCGGTTCTCAGCCTCAGAAACGGATTCGCCTGCCGCCAGACACCGCCAAAGACGTCTGCCTCATTAACGGGGCCATGATCACTGCTGCATCGGGGGCGCGAGACGACGGCGAACCGATACCACTGACAGTGGACTCGCCGGCATCCAGCCGAGATCTGGATACCGGTCTCGACACACAGTTAACCCCCGAGCAGACACCCACAAAAAAGGCTAAACGCTCCCTCTCAGCCCATTTCTCTTCGCCGACCAATCTCTTCTCGAGAACGGGAAGCCTGAGGCGACCGAAAAGAACGACGACTGCAGAGGCAAGGGCAGAGGATAGGCGCCACGTATCTGCACCACTGCCAGCGGCGCAGGAGGCGCCCCGGGGCGATCTCGCTAGTCCTGCAAGTGATGCAGCGGCCCTGTACGAGTCGCAACCCCAGCAGCACCGCCCCGACACAGACCTGTCAGCCCCCAGCCAGGGCCTGTCGCGTCATCGCAACTCGTCTTCCCCGCTCCCACCTTTATCCCGCCTGTCCAGCTTCAACGTCGATCTGTCCAAACTTGGCGCAGCTCAACCAGGCCAGCTCCCCCGATCCAATCAGCCCTCGGGAAGCTCTCAGAGCTCTGTTGGCATGGCTTCCTTCAGGAATGCCCGCCACGAGCGCAGCTCGACCCTCAACAGCTCAGACATGGAAGTCAGAGGCTTCCATTCTGGCGAGGATGAGGACACTGACTTCAAGAGCGACACCATGTTCGACTCCATTCGTACCGCGGCCTCGGGTCGCGCCAGGGCCGCCGAGAGCCCCGTGGAGTCCATGTTTGACGAGTCACCCCCAGGCACGGCCGGCAACGGCAAGTCGAAGCGTCTCTCGATACAAGAGATCCTGGGCCATGCATGGGAGGCCGACAACAGAATCATGGAGGAGGATGAGAACACCCAGACGCCGGTGCGGTCCGGCAAGGACACTCGGGTGTTCCTCGACCACGCAGAGATTGAGCTGCGGATCAACCGCGAGAGGACATCCGACGACTACTCGACATCTCAGAAAGAGGCTCGCATGTCATTTGACGACGACTTTGATGACGACTGGGCTCGCGATCACAATGAGGACGACCTGGCATGGGGCAACCGCCTCTCGCCGCCAAGCTCCATGAACTCACGCGGCGTCAGCCCCAATCTCCGCTTCGCCCTCGCAACCGCCAATGGGAACGACTTTAGCGAGCTCACACGAGACCTGAGCGGGGAGAGACCCAGGAGCAACATCTTTGACTGGACAGAAACCTCGCCAGAAAAGGCCGACGCCGACGGGTCGTCAGTACGGCCCAAGACTGTTCACGGGAAGCAGGAGCTGGACCTCCGCGGCGGCCGGACGTCCAACCGCAAGGGCGCCGCCATGGCACACGTCAGAAGCCAGAGTGTCCCGGTCGTTTATGATCCGACAGATTCGACCAAGGTGTCGACGCAAAAGTACGGAACCTGGGGCCTCGGCACGAAAGGCGCGAGTGAGGACTGGGATGACGATTTCGAGTTCGACGGTGGCGAGACGGACCAGGATGCGGACAAGAGCGGCGGCAAGTTCGACATGGTCGTGCCGGCCTCGATCCAGGCCTCCCAGCCCAGCCTGAAGCAGCATTCCGGACAGATTCGGGAGCTCTCCCTCCTCGTCAACGACCTCAAGCGGCTCTGTCGACATGGACGGGACCTCAACATGCTCAACGGACCCCAAGCCAGCCTGTGGAAGGAAGCAGATGGCATCATTGCCCTCGCATCACCAGACGAAGACGAACTCGAGGGCATGGACGTGGATTCTTCCGACGTCGACTTTGAGCCGTCCACACTCAGCGATCATACTTCCGACGAGGTATTCGACAGTGGCCCCCTCAAGAACCTCGAGGCCGCGTTTGAGCCGCACGATCTTCGCATGGCCAAGACGACAGTCATCCGCGAGCGACCTGCAGGACGCAGACGATCCGTCTTTTCCCCCGACGACGACATATTTGGAGGCAACAAACTGGCGACGGCAGAGTCGTCAGCGGCCCCTTCACGACCCAAAACCCCCGAGAACAACATCAACATGGGCGGGCACGATGTGACTGACATTGTCAAGTCGGTCCTCGAAGCCATGCAGCAACGATCCACGTCTGAGTCGACCCGCGGCTCCAAAGCCTCAGACTCCAAGCTGCATTTCGGGACGCATAACCTCAAGGCACTGGTCAAGCGTGCCGGCGATCTGCGGGATGCTCTCTCTGAGGAGATTCGTAGGGCCGATCAAATCACGCAGAGCCCGGCAAGGACGCCCCGAAGGAGTGAGAGGGAGAGCCCGGCCTTCACGCGCGTCTTCACCCCTGAGGCGGCACCCTCCAGCCCACCCAAGCGGCTCCCGCACAGCCACAGCAACAGCTCAGTGCTGAGCCGGGGCTCTCACGAAGCATCGCCATCCGGCGGCATGAGTCGTCGTATGCAAATGATGACCGTCAGCTGACAACGAACCACGACGCGCCACCCGGATCAATAACGAAATGGCGCCCTACTGGCTTGCTTCCCTGTACAAGTACTCGATTTTCTTACCTGCATAGCGATGGTCAGATTCATAACGGCTTTGTTTTCTTTTTCTTTTTTGTCTCTACTTTCCCCACGACACGCACATAAAGACGACTCGGCGGCCTGTCTCGACGACACTCGATGATACGACTCCAAGAGGCTTAGGGAGGTGCGGCATCGTTGGCAACAACACCGCCCTCCTGAAACGAGGCCGGCCTATGCTTTTTTACTCACGCACACACTCGCACACACACACTTCTCTTCACGTCACTCCTTTGCACGCGTCCGCACTTTTGACGACCTGGATATCTCTGATGGTTGGGATTACGACAAGACTCGTCATGAACTTAATCAACGGGGGCCGCCTGCGTGCCGGGCTACTTCGTCCGGCCGCCGCGCCGCCCCCGCCGCTGCGCGGAAAACAAGACAACCGGAAGCTGGTCTCAAGAAAAACGCCAGCATCGACTGGGCAAGAAGGGTCATGGGTCGAGGACATGACGAAACGGTGAAATCGGACGGGGTATGAGACACACACACACACAATCACAAACGGTATGAAGGAAAACCGGATAAACATAAAAGGAGGGAGGGAGGGGATCGCGAAGAAAGATGTGCGAGGCTGTACTGGCATTTTTTCCCCCTGTCTTCTCTCTGCCTGTTTTCCTTGTAATGCAAAGGGGCCACACGGACGCACATGATTTTTATCTACGCCGCGACAGGGGTCGCGGAATATGACATGGTTGTCCCCGGATGTTCCGGGGGGCTCTGGCTACCAGCGTTATTGCAGTGACTTGTCGTGATGTTCTTGTATATCTGCTGTGTTCGGCGGGAACTTGGAACGGACTTTGCTCAGATCAAGTGGATCAGCTGGCATGGCACGCGTCGTCTTCTGCCTAGCACATCTCGAGTATCGTTACGGCAGTGCCTGTCGCTTATTCAGTAACACCATAATGATCACAGAAGAGTCCAATGCGTCAAGTAGCCGACCAGGCTGGCATTTATGCAAAAGCTATGGACGGGGTTTATATGGTACACTGCCTCCACGACGGGAGTACTACGCATGGGGGGAAACAAGGCGAGCGGAGGCGCGGATTTCGCGCAGTCCGATGACATGGTGGGAAATGCATCAGCGCCGGCTGCTATAATTTGGGCTGTGAGATGTTGTGATATGACAAAGAATGAAAATGAGTAAAAAGTGAGGGTATATGTCTCGTGAGGATTCAGGCCACATTATCAGGTGTCGCCGGACCGGGGGAGCCAGAATGTGAAGACGGCTTGGGACGCTCTTACGGGAGGGGCCTGCTGCTGTCCGGCGGCGATCCAGTTGCGGTTGCCGCCGAGGGTGATGAGAGGCCTACGGGAAATGCCTCCGTTGGGGGCCCAGAGGGATTGGCCTTGGAAGTCGACGAGGCCGACGATGGAGGGGTCGACGCCTGCCTCGATGGCGGCGATTTGGGCGCGAATCTCGGCCTTTCGGGACTGAGGGATGGAAGTCTTGTACTTCTTGCGATAGATGGCGGGTTCGTTCAGGGTTGTGGAAGGGGCAGCGAGCGTTGACTTGGGTGCCCAGAGGGAGGCTTTGGCGTCTCGGGGGACATGGGATTGAATCCACAGGGTCGCAGAGGATGACTCGAGGACAGGGGACTTGACGACCGGAGACTCGAAAACAAAAGACTCAGGCTCCATGTCCGGGAGGAAGATAATGTCGTGGTTTACGGGGCTGGGCGCTGGCTGAAGCTGTTGCCTGCTTGCGTCGATGACCTCTTCAAGGGCCGCGTCCCAGTCCTCTGCTGTGGCCAGCCTATGTAGCCTGGCTCCAGCAACAATGGCACTCTGCAGAGCAGTGTCCCATTCGGCTTCAGTAAAGACGGGCAGGCGGGGCTGGCTGGAGATGAAACTCGAGCTAAGCGGTATTGAGGACTCATCCTGAGGGATGACTTCTGGCTCAGGCAGGGAGATGACCTTCTCTGCGTTCCACCATGCAGGGGAAGCGGGACCTGGGAAGATTGTGTCCGAGGGGGCCTTGTTGGAAGGTTCCATGGTGAGAGACGGGAGCATTGGCAAGGACTCTGAGATGGGGGTGGTGCTGCCCGAGGAGGGCGCAGAGACGTCAGAAGAGCTTCCCGAGCTGATAGAACCCATGGAAATCCAGTCGTGGTCATGAGAGGCAGCGATGATGGTGGTCCATAGCTCGGTCGACTCCAGCCGGGGCATCGAGTCGTTGGCGACACGGGGGCGACGGATGGTGTCCAGAGCTGCCGGCGGGGCGGTCGGGGTCAGCTCACGAGGCTGTCCTGGGGTAAAGAGACCAGAGCGCTGTGATGGCACGACGGTATCAAGCTTGGGACCCCAGAGATAGGCCGTGACTTCGGGAGTAGGCTGGGCAGCGGCGCCCTCGGGAATCGACGGAGCACTCCAAAGAGCGTCACTGCTGCGAGACACAGGAGTAGCCTGCTGAGTCCACATGTCGGAGAAGTTGCCCACTGGCTTGAGAGGCTCCCTTGTCGTCCTAGGCTTCCTGATCATGTCGATGGCGGCCGGTGACGCAAGCGTGGAGCGGTAGTTGGAACGCTTCTCGGCGGGGTCAAACAATCCGGTCGTCTCGTCGACGACAACCTTGACAGGAGCCACCCACGTGGTGTTGACGGTAGCAGGCGACGGCGAAGCCTCGACCTTTGGCGCTTGCATCTCGAAGGACAGGAGATCCGAGTCTTGACGGTTGATCACAGGGCGATCCTGAACCTCCTCGATCATCTCAAAGTCTGCGTCGTCCTCCATCTCGTAGTCAGACGCCTCGAAGACGGGCTCGCTCTCGAACTGTCCCTCATTGTCGTCCTCACCAAGTGGCTGCGGGAGCAGGCTGTACTTGGAAGGCACCTGGTTCGAGCGCAGAAGGCTAGCGATCTCCCAGAGGGTGGTTTCGTCAAACTCTCCATCGCTGTCCTCCTCGTTGATCTCGGAAATGTACTCGTCGTCGTCATCTTCTTCTTCGTCATAGTCCTCAAAGAAGGACGAAGACTGCTCCTCGGACATGAGCTGCATCGAGCGGGCCTCAAGGGCAGCCCTGACTGAAGATCCGCCCGTGGACATGGTGCCCGGCATAGCCATGAACATGTTGTTGGGGCGCACCTGGACCGTGGGGTTCTCCGACATCTCGCCCCAGGGGAACTGGAAGATGCCAAGGGTTCCCCTCTTGTTGGGCAGCGGCTCCGGGTTCTCGATAATGTCGGCCAGGTTGCTCACGCGCTTGTTGCGTCTCGGCGGGCGCTGCGTGACAGGCCGGGGCCGAGGCTTGGGTGCCTCGGGAAGGGCAGCGCCTCTCCAGAGTCCCATAGTGGCGGCGTACGAGCGACGTTTGAAAGTCTCAGTGTTCTTCCACAGGTGAGTGCTGACAATGGCGAGTGGCGCGGAGATCTTGCGAACCGCAGGTCGGACCAGGAGGCCAGGAATGTCCTCAGGAGCAACAGGCTTGGGCCGCGCAGGGGGCGTCCAGAGCCGTCCCTGGGCTGCTGCGGGCAAAGCTGCTTGGCCGGGGACCCAAAGCTTCGCCACAGGGGCGTTTTGCCGATGCAGAACCTCGCGGGCACGAAGGATCTCTTCGTTATCCGAGTCGGTGTCTGGGGGAGTCGGGCTACCCAGCTGCGACATGGTCACCGACATAAGCTTGACCGAAGGCATGGGCGCCAGGAAGTCCGAGTTGGAGTAGTCAAGCTCAACTTCGGCGAGCTTCCTCTGCCAGAGGCTGCGGCGCCTGCTGGCGGGGCTCAGAGCGCTCTCAGTGCTGGCGGTGTCCGGGTTCCTGTTGGAAACCTGGAGACGGGAAGCACGGCGAGCCTCACGATGCGCGGCAAAGCTCGTTCGCTGAGACTGGGGCTTCAGGGAGGAACCGGGTGAGGGAACATCCTGGTGTGAGACGCGACGGCTCATGGTTTCCACGGTGGAGAGTGAGTCGCGATGAATGCCGATCTGCATCTCATGCCACTGATCTTCCTGCTGGCCCATCTCCTGCTCCAGACTCTCCAGAAGACGGAGTCGTTCCTCCTGGTCATCGTCAGAACCCTCAACGGGCTCCTCAAACTTCTTGAGCTGGTCCTGAATGGCCAACAGCGCCTCTTGCGGCGATTCCAAAGGAGAGGGCTCAGCAGCGATGATGATCTGGTTCTTCAGGGGAAGGTTCAGCAGCAAAGGCGTCGGGGGTGGCATCCGACGAGAGACGACCTGCTGCTTCCTGGCCGAGAAAGTGGCACACTCATCACCGACGCGGTGATGCCAGTGTTCCTGGATTTGAGGAGCCACCTTGGGTGCCATTTTCCTCTCGCGCTCGACGGCGGGATCCAGCATGATGGTCATGATCTCCCTGCCACTCTCGAAATCGGGCATGGGCAGAACATCACGCGTCTCGGGCTCGTTCTGCTGCTGGATATACTTGGGGTTGACAGCGGGAACGACCGGAACCTGACGAGCCTCCATGACGACGGGCGAGTGAACAGAACCCCAGTTGGTCGCGGTCTCATCGTCGATGCGCGTCCTGGCGTCGCTGAACTCGGAAATCGTACCATCGTTGAGGGGCAGCACAGAGGATGAACGGCGCTTGGCGCCATCGTTGGACTGCTGAGACCGAACGCGAATGTTGGAAACAAGTTCGGGCATCCAGGAGCTCTTCGCCTCGTCAGCTGCCTGCTTGTCAGTCGTTGTCATGTAGGTGTCGATGCTGAACTTTGAGGTATTGGGCATCGGAGGCCTCTCGGGGCTCTGCGCAATCTCGAGAATGCTCTGTGTGCGGATTGAAGTCTTTGCCGAGCTTTCGGAACCCCTTGACGAGTTTCGGAGGAAGTCACTGGGACGCGACCTCGTGGTGGACTGGTTCCTCTCCAGAGCGTAGGCGGAGGGGAGAGCGGGCATCTCAGGAATGGGGGCGGCTCCTTGCACGGCACCAGCGCTCTTGGGACCAGGGAAGAAGAGATCCATCTTCTCGTCAAAGGTCATACTGCGGGTGTCGTTTGGCTGCGGCCGCGAGGGATAACCTGCACTCTTGGGAGCGGGCGGAAGAGGCGGGAGATTAGGCGGGCTAGCAGGCTGGTCACGCAGGCGGCTGACCATGGAGCCTCCAGAGCGAGTCCTCTTGTGGCCCACGGGAGACTGCTCGGCGGGGAAGATTTGGCGATCCTTCTCGACCTGTCTGGGGATCGGGCGAGGCCGGTGCAGAACGGATTCCCTGGAATCGTTTCCTGTTTGCGGGGCGGGAGCTCTGGGCGTCTTCGCGCTGGCGTCCTGCATGATGTTCTGAACGGCAACGGGGTCGTTGTACTGGATGCCCTTCATGAACATGACGGTCGGCTGTCGTCCGGTAATCTCCTGGCCTGGGGTCTTGACGGCCCTGGACCGAGGGTTTGAAGGCAGTCCGACGGTACCACGCCTCTGGAGGGTGGTCTCGGGGGACAACCTCGAGGCGCCTCCCTCCTGGGAGGTCTCGGGGGAGCGTGACGTCTGTGTCCTGGACGGTCGGATTGTGTTCCTGACGGACTTTTGCTTCGGCCACGTGGGGGGCAGCGCAGGCCGGGCAGGTTCCATGGGCTCCTCGATCTGCTTTGGTGCCATGTTCGTTGGCAGCGCGGGACTACTGTTGTTAGGAAGCGGCTCAACGGCAGTGGCAGCGGAGCTCTGCGTTGTCATTGTGCGGATGCTCGCGGCGCGTTCGATCTGGGCGAGGGCGGCATCACGCGCCATGTTTGTCGCTTGAGTGGGAGGACTCGGGGGCGAAGGCTGCCTGGGAGACGAGCGAGGTGATCTCCGACGAACGGTGTCGGCACCAGGAGAAGGCTGGAGAGATGTGTTGAACGCTGCGGTTCCGTTAGTGGAACGCGATTCCTCCATGTCGAGAGGGCGCGGGGGTCCAAGAAGCTCTGTGGACGTCCTGGAGACCTGCTTCCGCTTGAAACTCTGTTCCCTTCGCAGGACTTCCTCATGGGTCATGGCCGGGGGCAACGGTGCGGCGCGTTGGGCGATGAGGCTCTGCGAGTCAGTGAGGTTGGCGAGATCGCGGCGCTCCCGGTCCATCCTGGCGGCCGTGGCAAGATCAATGGTTGCGATCTTGTTGAGGGGTCCCTCTTCGGTCTGCCTCTGCAGGATGGGGTTCGAGATGGCGAGTTTGCCGACCGTGATGCCGGCAGCGGGGCCGGCCCTGTTGAACATGCCGCCCTTGGCCTTGGGCTGAAGTTTTGAGTTATCCCTGGAGTAAGGGGCCTGTGCCGGGGGCAAACCGCGGCCATCCATGGAAGGCCGTCCCACGGCGACGCCAATAGTCGCAGCTCCAGGGGCGGCAGCGTATCCGGAAGAGACGGTGGCCATGTTGACGGCCAGGGTCTGGGCGGGCGCCCTGATCTGCTGGCCGGTCGGGTAGGCCATAATTGTGGTCACATCGTCTCCCTTGAGGTCTTCGAAGCGCGAGGGCGGGTAGTTGGACTCGGCGGTGGAGATGTCTCGGCTCTGAAGGTCGCGTGAGTTGCTGTTATCGAATCCAGGGGCCATGGAGGGGTCGTTGGGGCCGATGGAGGCCCTCTCCCTAGTCATAACCAAATCTCCCTTGAAGGCGGCAACGAGACCAAGGACGAGGGAGAGGGTGCCCGCGGGAAGGGCTGTCCTCCAAATGGTGTCGATTGACTGGATGCCGAGGAACATGGGTACGCTCGCTCCGGTCCAGAGTGCGAGGCCGGCGATGAGGAAGAGGATAGCCTTGCTGCGCTGCATACCGGGGCGCTTCTCCCTAACGTCCTGCAGAAGACCGATCATGACAGCGCGGGCGAGAAAGATGAGGATCATGATGAGGTCGGTGGCGGCAACGGCGATGCCGATGGCGAACATGCCGCTCGAGGTCTGACAGACGGGGAAGACCTGGGGCCGCTGGAAGCCAACAAAGATGCCGCCAACGACGAGGCGGATCATGAGGATGCCCTGGGGCACAAAGGTGTCGGGGGCCTTCTTCAGGCCGCTGTTGATGGCCCATAGCAGGTATTGTTCGAGGGTGAACCTGGCGAGCTGATCGAAGAAGGAGGAGAAGATTACGGCGACCTGGCATCCGAGTGATGATGTCGGGTCGACGAGGGTGGCGGAGAAGGCGATCTGGGACCAGAGCGCAGCGCTCGCAATGAATGTGGTGAGGGCCAGCCTCAGGCCGTCCCGGAATAGCTTCTTCCCCTGACCCTGGACGTAAAGAAAGAAAGCTCCGGCACCCGCCTGGAAGGTGAGGCCGCTGCGAGGTGTTAGCCAGGGGGGGCAAGGGAGGTTCGTTGAGGGTGGTGGACTGACAAGGTAAAGGCCGCAATGAGGGCCTGTGATGTTGATGATAGGAAGGACATGTCGGCGACAACGACGGCGGCGAAGAAGCCGTCGATCGTGTGTACGTGTCTCTGTGTGTGTATGTGGTGTAAGGACCGGCCGGAAGATATCCAAAAGTAGAGCCCAATCAATGGGTCTGCGTCGAAGAGAAGGGGGATTAGTAGATACAAAGGAAACGAAGCATCATGACGACTAGGCGGTCATGGTGGATTGGCTCTCGGGGTGGGCGACTCTCGTGAATGCCCTCGGTCAGTGGCGAGGCATGGGCTTGCTTCTACAAGATGGACGATGAGGTTGTGGAGGAGGGAGGCATTCACGATGAGCGGCGGCGGCAACGGAGGGGCGGGCAGGGCAGGCTGGGCAGCATGGATCTGGAACACCAGGACCACGGGAAGACAGACAGCGGAGGAGGGCGAGGCGTGGGAGGGATGGATCATGGATGGAACATGAACCCTGGGAACCCACCCCGGAGCGGAGACGGCGGGGAGTTGACGTTTGGTACCTGCATACGTCCAGTGGAAGTGGAAGCAGCGAGGGAAGCACGCTGCACCTGCCTCCTCCTTCCAGACAAGCGGTGGGAAGGGCAATCACGTCGAGTGCCGAAACGCGGCAAGTCTCGATCCCTCCTTCCTCCATCCGACGTCGACATGGGCAGGCGCGATGGACGATGGGCTGATAGGGCAGGCGCAGGGCAGGCGCGAGAGGGGCAAAAAAGACTTGGTAGTCGCGGCGGCCGCGAAATCTGCGACGCCCCTGAAACAGGCACCGTCGGAGATAGAAATCGCGACCACCCCGCTGGGCACACTCCCACGCTGCACTGCTGTCGCCCGCACCGCACGGGGCGCCACACCACCGCGACCAAGGCCTGCCTGCCACCCATGTGACGATGGACGGGCGCGCGAGAGCAAACTTGGGACCGGCCAAATGGGAATGGGTAAGGCGAGTTGTTTGGCACGGAAGATTGGCCAGCCGGCCTCAGGAGGGAGGTTGCCAAGTTCGGCGGCGGACTCGGGGAGGGAAACTTCGAATGTTTGCCTGCTTCTCGTTGTGTCCGTCTGAAGTCGCGGCGACCACGTTGCGCCTGTCAGACGAGTATATTTGGCAGAGGGCACGGCCTTGATGAAGATGGAGGGTTGCTTCTGGGAGATGTTGTGGGAAGGATGGGAGGAATGGCACGCGACCGTGATTCGGAGGGCACGTGAGATGGTTTCGGAGGAGTGGTTACGGCTTTCCGGAGAAGATGTCCTGCCGTTTGTTGGTGCCTTGATAGCCTCCTGATGTTATCGAAGAGGACCGGATAGCAACCTACCAGCAACAAGCCGGTGAGTTTGTAGGAAAGAGTCAATAGTGAACGACAGCGGGAGGATAAGCAGATCCCCGGGCCGGTCGCTCGAAGCGGGGTTCCCGGTCCGGCCCCGGCATCCTCCTCCGCCGCCGCCCAACCATCGGGTCGGTCCCCCGCCCGAAGGCACACACCTGATTTGACTCACCATATCATCTCTCGTGCCATGCAGTCCAGTGGACATTTGTGATGCGTGGCGTCTGCAATCTCCCTCGAATCAGCGGCCGTGAATTCCTCAGCGGTAGCACGCCAACGGCATCCTACGTCCCGACAAGGGCGTCGCTGTCGTAGCCCTGTATACCTCTCGGGAGAACTTCCGAGTGATGAGGTGCTTACACGGATGGATCCGAGTATAACTACCCGTTGCATGACCAGACATATCCCCGGTGATCACCAGTGACTTATCTACTTCTTCTTACTGCCACCACCGCCATCATGGGTCGCACCGATCTTGAATATCCCAAGCAGCCGTATGGCACCGTCAAGCGCTACAGCCCTCGGGGTAAGACTCTTCCAACAGAGTGTATGACCAGACACCTGACTTGACAGCCTCGTACGCCCTCCGCACAATCCATCACATCGTCAACACAGCCCCCATCCTCCACGTCTCCTTCACCACCCCCGACTCCCCCTTCCCCGCCATCCTCCCCATGATCGGTCACATGGGCTCCTTCGCCCGCCCCTCCGCCGACGAAGGCGACGTCCTCGACCTCTACCTCCACGGCTACGTCTCCTCCCGCATGATGAACTCATCCCGCGCCGCCCCCGCCTCAGACTCCAACCCCCCCGGCCTCCCCGTCAGCGTCGCCGCCACCCACGTCGACGGCCTCGTCCTCGCCCTGACCCCAAACTCCCACAGCATGAACTACCGCTCCGCCGTGCTCTTCGGCCACGCCACCGTCGTCGAGGAGACGGACGAGAAGCTCTATGCCATGCAGCTCATCACCGACGGCGTCATCAGCGGCCGGTGGCCCAACACCCGTCTGCCGCCCAACGGGGCTGAGATGTCTTCCACCAGTGTGCTCAAGGTGACCATCTCCACTGGTAGTGCGAAGATCCGTACTGGGCCGCCGAGCGATGAGAAGCACGACAAGGAGAATCAGGAGGTTGTCGACCGTGTCTGGACGGGTGTCGTGCCCGTCTATCAGACTTATGGGGACTTGATCCCCGGACCGTACAACAAGGTTGATGAGGTGCCGAAGTACCTTTCCAGTGCTGTCAAGGATCTCAACGAAATTGGTCAGGAGCAGGCGGTCGAGGCTGCTGGCACGACACCCGCGAAATAGGAGGTATTTGAAGGGTAATGTTCGGGGGTAAGTAATTGCAGATACCCAAATACAGACGTGCTTTTAAATGTGATTACTACTACAAAATGGTTTGCGTCTGCAAGGGAGATGTCCAGATATGCTGCCTGGTGCCAGCTGACCGCCTACCACAGCTCCCAGATCTTGGGCGGGAGCACCGTCCGCATGACCTCCCAGTGTCCCAGGGCGCTCTTCTGGTGCCACTGGGCCAGCTTCTGCGTGTCGTTCTTGGTCAGGATGCCGTCCTTCTCGCCGTTGGCGATGTGCTTGTCGAGAACCTCGTGCTCAGGCATCAGGAACGCCCGGCGCGACCGGCTACCGAGAAAGTCGGCCTCGACGGGGCGCTTGAACGTCAGCTTGCCGCTGGTCTTCTTGCAGAAGATGACCATGTTGGTGAAGTCCATGCCGTCCTTCTCGAGCTTGCTCTTGCTGGGGGCGGCCGACTCGCGGAAGATGCGGCACGAGGGGAACACCTCGCGGATGGTGTTGACGACGATGCGAGGGGCGGGGTGGGTGAAGTCACCGGCGTAGTTCTGCACGAGGTTAGTCTGAAGTACTGTCATGTTGCGTTTGGCTCGACTTACAATCGCAATGACACCACCATCGTTGAGGAGTGAGTTCAGGCCCTGGAGGAACTCAAGGGTGAAGAGCGGGATGGGCTCGGCACCGCCCGTGAAGACGTCGTGGACGATGTAGTCGAACCGGGCCTTGGGGTCCTGCACGAGAGACTCGGTGTAGCTGACGGCATCCTCGATGACGGCGGTGTGGTTCGCAGGCAGGTGGAAGTACTTGGACGCAAAGTCGTGAACGACAGGGTCGATCTCAACCACAGTCGTGTCAATGCCATGGGACACCAGAGCAGCAGGCGTGGTGCCGATGCCAAGACCGCTGCAACTTGTCAGAGATGGCATCTTGGAAAATTCGGGGATAACTTACATGACGAGGGCCTTGGCCTCGTTGTCAGGAACAGGAGTAGGCACGTTGATGAGCCTCACGGCCTCCAGCATAACGAAGACACCGTAGATGGGCTCGGCCACCCTCGGGTCCGTAGGCCGCACCTTGGTCCATTCGCCGCCAAGCAGCGAGTGATCACAACGCATGACGCGGAAGCCCTGGTCGAGGCTCTCAATGACAGACACATAGCCCGTGTTGGACTCCTTGCGGTCTAGAAGAATCCAGTTGTCGGCCTGCAGGGTCACGTTGAGGCCGTGGGTGGCCCCAGGGATCATGGTGTGCACGTTGAGCATGGCGGCGTGGTAGAGCGAGGGCAGGGCGAGGCCAACCCAAGCCGAAGGGGCCACGAGGAGGTAGTGGGCCGAGATGAAGAGCTCAAGACCAACCCTGGTGGTGATGAACGTCTCCCCAATGAGGGCCTGGATGAAGCCGCCGGTGAGACTCTCGGCGAGCTTGAAGAAGAGCCAGGCGCCAATGCCGGGCCCCGCCTCGGCGACCTGCTTGGGCAGCCAGGACAGGTCCGCATCCTCGAGGGTGGTGGCCACGGTAGAGGTGGTGATGGTGATGAGGGGGAAGATGGTAGCCATCTCAGTGGCCAGGGGACCCCAGTGCGCGGTCATCTGGCTGCTGTACTTGTACAGGGCCCACTGGATGGTGGGAATCCACATGGCGATGACGGGAAGCAGGGTGACGGGGTCGAAGGGCAGGTAGCGGTTGAGGAAGATGTTGCTGGCCCAGCCGACGAAGGCGGCGCCCATGACGACGCGGGAGTGGTAGACGGACGAGGGGATGGAGCCGTAGACGGGGCTGAGGGCGAGATACGAGGCGTTGGCGAAGGCGGCGGCGAGGGTGAGGACGAGGGCGACCTTGACGTAGATCCTGATCTGTTCCGACGTCTTGCTCCGGTTGCCCTCCTTCTTCGCCTTTTCGGCGAGGCTCTGAAGGTCCTTTGTGAACTTTTCCGTCATCTCTGCCGAAGAGGCCGGCTCTTCAGCCTTGGCGGGCTTGCGCTGCTTGGGAGCCATGGTCGAGGGAGGATGAGGACGTGGGTGATGCGAGGGCGTGTGCTGGAGGGCCGGTCGCGAAGATTAAAAGGGGTGGAAAAGGCTGCGGTGCGATGGACAATCACAGCTTGAACAGCCTGCTGTCGAAGCTCGAAATGCCGTAAGGAACGAAGAACGCGACTGCGGTTGATGAAGGAGATTTTACATGGGCGAATAAGATGGTGTGTCGTGTGAGAGATGAGGACGGGGACACGTGCTCTCTTCACGGTCTTGGAGATTGCGGGATGACCCAATCGAACGGCAGCCCTCCACAGCGGCGCACCTTCAATTCCCTCGCACGCACAGGCCCCGAGCCACTGTTTGGGGGGAGCCACACTGCAAAAGGCGACCGAGCAAACTCCACCGCAGTCTTGGCATCCATCCTCATCTTCATCACCACCGGGTTCTTCGAGATGGGCTGAAATAGCTTCGCCTTTTTTTACTGTCTTGTCATCGATGTCCACCACATCGCAGGCCGCTATCGACACCACGCGACCTCCTCCCGGCTCCCTCATCAACACTTCCACCACCACACCAACCATCCACGACGCCTCACCTCCCCGCGACCGAATCATTCCGACTCCGCGGCGAGCTCTCGGCGAGCACGGTGTACTTTTGGGGCGACCAATGTGTAAAAGGTCGCATGGGATGCCACTAAACCAAAAGTCAGCTCAAGTCGATGCAAATGAACTCCAAAAACCACCTACTCGTTGCCCCACGGACTGGCCTCTGTGGCCAGACCCCCAGTCCCTCCATGTCGTTTCGGGTATTTTGACCCTCGTCAAAGGATCGCTGACTCTTCTGAGCGATACAGGATGCCATCTGTCGCCGTTAGCTGACTGTCAGATACCGAAACCATAGGGGAACGCACCGTTGCCCTGCGGACAAGCACGTTGTGCTTGACCCCCGGTGCCTCCGCATGCTCCCTCAAATCTTGACGCCCTCGAGGATGGGCTTGGCCTCGTCGCTCTGCCACCAGCTGACGCCCGGGGTGCCGGGGAAGGTGTACTGGTCCATGCTCTCGGGCTTCATCTCGACGCTGTAGCCGGGCTCGAGTGGGGTCTGGTAGTAGCCGTCCTTGATGACCGAGGGGTGCAGGAAGTGCTCGTGCAGGTGGTCGACGTACTCGAGCACGGAGAGCTTGCCACTAACGACGACGTAGTCGATGGTGCTCAGGTGCTGGGTGTACTCGGGCAGGCCGACACCACCAGAATGGGGGACGATGGGGACGCCGAACTTCTTGGCCATGAGCAGGACGGCCAGGACCTCGTTGACGCCGCCCATGCGGCAGGCGTCGATCTGGCAGACGTCGATGGCGCCGGACATGAGGAGCTGCTTGAAAACGACGCGGTTCTGGCACATCTCGCCGGTGGCGACGCCGATGCCGTAGGGCTTGAGGGCGTCGCGCACGGCCTTGTGGCCGAGGATGTCGTCGGGGGAGGTGGGCTCCTCGATGAACCAGGGCTTGAACTCCTTGAGCTGCTTCATGTACTCGATGGCCTCGGGCACGGACCAGACCTGGTTGGCGTCGACCATGAGGATGTTGCCCTTGTCGTAGCCGATGACCTCGCGGGCGATGGTGAGGCGGCGCTTGTCCTGGTCGACGTTGCTGCCGACCTTGAGCTTGAAGTGGCGGTAGCCCTTGCCGACTGTCTCCTCGAGGAGGGCCTTCATCTTGTCCTCGCCGTAGCCGAGCCAGCCGGCGCTGGTGGTGTAGGCGGGGACGGCGCGGCTGTTCTCCGCGTCCTTGATGCGCTGGGCCTTTGTGGGCTCCTGCTCCTTGAGGAGGGCGATGGCCTCCTCGGGGGTGATGGCGTCGGTGATGTAGCGGAAGTCGATGCACTCGACGAACTTTTCGGGGGTCATCTCGGCCACGATGCGCCACACGGGCTTGCCGAGGACCTTTGCCCACAGGTCCCAGATGGCGTTGACGACGGAGCCGAGGGCGAGGTGGATGACGCCCTTCTCGGGGCCGATCCAGCGGAGCTGGCTGTCGTTGACGAGGTAGCGCCAGGTCTGGCCCCAGTTCTCGACGAGGGAAGAGAGCGTCTTGCCCTGGATCCTGTCGACGAGGTAGTCGATGGCCTTGCAGACGATGTCGTTGCCGCGGCCGATGGTGAAGGTCTGGGGGAAGGGTATGTCAGCGTGGCTGTTCGTGGCTGTCGGGTTCAGGAGTGAAGGGGCAATCTCACCATGCCGTGGCCGGAGAACTCCGAGTCGGTCTCGAGGATGCAGTAGGCGGCCGAGTAGTCGCCGGCGGCGTTCATGGCATCGGAGCCCGTCTTGTCGAGTGAGGTGGGGAACCTCACATCGCGGGTCGACCAGCCGGTGATGGTAATCTCAGGCATCTTGAGGACTGTATAGGGGAGGAGAGGGAAGGGAGGGGGAGGGGTATGAGTAGGGGAAGGAGAAGCACTGGGGGAGGGGCAGATGACGAGCAGGAGAGCGACGGCACTGCCTTTATAAAAGTTTGGCTTCAAGCTCGCGTCATGTAAGAATTACCCGCGACTCTTCCCCGCCCTCTAGAGCTCGGGATAGAGGTAGGGTAGGCCGTGGATAGACGGCATGATCCTGGGATCGGGGCCTTGGGGGCGTCCAACGACGTGGTGTCTGTGACAAGCGATCGGAGCGCTTTGGCGGGGCATTGATGGAGGGGGATGGAGGGGTAATTCGGGGAATGGGGGATGAGGTGCTCTACTATCGAAGGAATGAAGTGACTACTGGGCCGGATGTTAGAGGAGTACTTCATGTTGGTGGGGGTATCAGGGTCGCCGTGTGAACCCCAGCGTCGTCCTGCTTCTCCGTGTGTGCCGGTGCCGGCTCCGGCACCGTCGACGGGGGAATTGGTGCTTTCGATTGGTGGAGAATATTAGCCGTCGGATGTTTCTAGCTGCTGGTGACAGAGGCTAAGGAGGCAAGCTGGTGCAGAGATGCGTCGTGACCCCCGAGAAAAGAGTGGGAATGGACAAATAATACAGCGACGGGCCGGCACAGAGGTTCAAATGTAGAGGTCTGGAAGGTCTCGAAGCGACGGTTCGGACGCGAGACACGCGTCTCGGGCGCCTCTCCGCCGACCTTTGTCGAGCGTGACCTTTTTTCTCCGGAAATTCCAACTCCGACGGATATCGACGGTGATGAACCCAAGAACATTGGATCACGACGGGCCCCCGTTCAGCTCAGAGGATGGTATCCGAAGGATGAAGACTTCAATCGTCGGCATGGCCGACTCGACTTGCCATTTACCCGTGTTTACGAATTCCATCGACTCCCGACCAGCTTAACCACATTTTGTCGACAACACCCGATCCTCCCCTCAAATGGCATGAACGGAGTGCAACACCGCCAGCCCGAAACACACCCAGCCCGGAATATCAACAGTAAAGGTCCTCGTCAGATGGAACCTCATCCACCTAGCCTGCGACTCGACCGCATTGCCGTCATGTACCATGGCGCGGATCTCCTCAGCCACCCACGGTACGAAAACGAAGTGAGCGACCGACAAACACGCGCCGGCGAGGTACCATCGGGACCCGGGAGCGGCGGGGCGACCGCCCCTGGACAGGGCGTTGGCGAGGCCCGTGGCGGCGGACAGGCCGTATAGCGAGAAGATGCCGGCGAGACCTTTGGAGATATGGGCGTTCCAGTACGCTGGCAGGATGTCGTTGGTCTTTTGCCTGACGTCGCGATGCAGGAAGGTGCCGTAGTACATCCACTGGTCGTAGCAGAACCAGACGGCCGCCGAGCTGGAGACGAGGGGCGCGACACGCAGGAGGGTTGTGGGGTCGACGAAGAGGCCGGACGCCATGTTGGTGATCGGGAAGTTGAGGGGTAGGCGGGCTGGCGGGGCTGGTCTGGGCTGGAAGCGCGGGCAGTGGTTCACCGTTCGCAAGCTGTTCGACACACTCAGTGGATGGCTACGGCGACTGGATCAACACAGCTCGGGATTGGAGGCACAAAGGCGAACTTTAAGAGGAGAACACACTGACTATGAGGTTGCAGTGCGATGATCCTCAGGGTTGATCGTCACACGATCTGTCGGAAAAAGACGGCGACCGGGAGGACGGCACAGCAAAAACAGCGTCAGGATCAGTCCACCCGTGCTTCAGAGGGGCTCGAAGGATTCAGCAAGCCCTCGAAACCCTCCGAGCGTTCTTCCAACCGACATGATATCGATCATCTCAACACTCGAAGCTATCGCTCTTAAGAAGAGGGTCAGCCAGAACTCCTTCGATATCACTGCTACCCAACTTGAAGGGGGATCCCGCTTGAAGGCGGCAGCTTCGGCCACAGGTACTTGCAGCCAAGAGCTGGGATATTCCTGCAGGCCTCCCCGCTCAGGTCCGCCCCGATTCAGAGACAACATCCCGCTCTGCCCCTGAGAATCTGGAATGTTTGACCTCTCGCTCGAGAATGACACGACTACAATCCACGCGGAAATTGACCTCTGGTCGATCCATTCCTCCCTCGACCCCGTCAGGCGGTGCTTTCTCCAGATCGGCGCCCATCCGATCCAGCCGTCCTTCCGATGTACCGACGGTACCTGAACCACCTTGCCACCCCGGGCCACATCCACATCCGTATCGTAGTGAGGAACAAGTAAGAATCGTCGTTCCAGGCGCATGTTGTCAGCCTGACATAGCCCGCCCGCGATGTCGTCGCCCAATTGAATCTGGAGTCGTCGTACCCCGTCTGGATGTGTACAAAGTTGGCAGGCGCTGAAATCCGGTTTCTCCCCACCTTGCCCACCCACCTCCACGTTGACAACACACCAACCAAGACCCTGGCAGCCCTGTCGCGCCTGTCATCCGCACCTCCATTGCCTCCCCAAGCTCCCCCTCCGACCTCCCTCCCATTCTTCCCGGGCCCTGTCCAGAAGACCGACCCGAATAGGACCCCTGCAACATGGCGCAACCACCTCGCCCGCCATCGTCCATGTTACGTCATCTACCGGCTTCACCAGCCGCTTCAGCTCGTCACCGCCGCATGCTTCTGCTTCTTCGATACATATCACCTCGGTGCTTCTCCCGAGCATACTGCCAGCGCTTCCTGATCTAGTCAACCATCATAATACCACCATAATGTCTACAGCACCACCACAACTCCCCGTGCGGAGCTCCAGCCGCCTCGCGAAGCGTTCCTCCCTCGACCAAGGCCGGACACCATCACCCTCCGTCGCGCCGCCACCACCAGAACGGACGAGGCGGAAACTCCAGAAGAACCCGCGGAGATCAGCCTCTTGTGCTGCTCCTCCCACGAAACACTCCAACCTCAGCGCCGTGAGCCAGGCGCCCAGCACCGTTAGCAAAGCTCCCAGCTCCCCAGGCGTCCGGCCGCCATTCCCGACATCACCGCGGGCGCCCCCCGACTTGAGCGATGCCAAATGGCAAGAATACCTACGCAGGAGCGGCGTCATGGACGCAGACTCCCACGTATCCTCTCCGGCCACAGACGCCCACGACATCCCGAACCTGATCCCCGAACTCGCCCACCTCGCCACACAGACCGCCTCGTCCCGCCCCTCCCTCGATAGCTCTTCCACAAGCTCCCCAGCCTCGTCGACATCGACAGCCTCCACCATGCGCCGCCGCGCAAAGACCCCAGTCCACACAATAGGCCAGCTCGAAGGCGAATCCTTCCGGGGAGACCTGTTCAAGACCGGCAGGTTCACCGCCGGCGCCGACCTGGTCGCCGCGCAATACCAAGCCCTGCTGGATCCGCATGACGCCGAGTCCATCCACACGGACCCCCACTCCGAGCCACCCATGTCGCGCGCCCCAAGCCTCGACGTCACCGCGTACCTGAAGCCGCAGCTGAGCGCCGGCGACCTGCAGTTCAAGAGCTCCGGCTCGCTGAGCGCTCCTGAACAAGACGCCCTTGCCAACTCGCCCGCGGCCTCTGACGGCACTCTCGTCGACTTTGACGAGGAGGCAATTTACTTCAAGCCGCTGTCCTTCTCGACCGAGCCGCCGTCGCCGCTACGCGCGCTCAAGAGTATCCAGGACCAGCCCCACCAGCGGCCCGAGTCGATCTTCGCCGGCCACGACGCCAATGTCGGCTTGCAGATATGCACCGAGCTGCTGACGCGCGAACTGGCCATGGCCATGTTCGACAAGGGCGGAGCATCTTCAGACTCGTCCGCGCTGCAGATCCTCGTCATGATCGAGGCGTACGAGAGGTTGCGGGATGTCGTTTTGGAGATGCAAGCGCAGCGGGGCGACTTGGGCGGCGTCGAGACCATGTTTGACACGTGGCTGGGAGCCTTGTATTCATTACACGATATCCTCTCTGGCGAGTCGGCGCGTGTGGCGCAGACGGAGCATGACTATTCGGGTCTGCCTATGGAGAGTCTTGACTAGACGGGGCGGCGCTACGATGTATGAGTACGTGATACCAAGATATGGGAGCACTGGAGTTTAGGGTAATAGAGCGGCAGCTAGACATGCTGCCGCTTTGTAATTTGAATCTGACATGGCCAAAAATGTGCCAAATGATATTTGAGGGCCTACCTATCTCAAAGTCGGATCGAGCAAGGTTATTAGGGTTGAATGTCCCGATCATGGGTTTTGGCGAAGGACCGCTTCTCCTAAACTCATCATCGGGAAACTCAACCTTAATAACCTTGCTCGATCCGATCTTGAGACAGGCGAGTAGATGTACAAGAAGAATCAGATATGAAGGGAGTATCCCTATTTCACTGGGTATCGGAATGTTGCTTTCCCCGTAATGCGACGAGAGTCCGCCAACAAGCCAGCACACTGGTCAGTCCTGACGCGCCTCCTTTTGACGGCTGAGGAAGGAAGTGCGTTCATTCTGCGTGATGCGGGATATTGGAGGAACCGACACCGTGGTTTCGTTGTTGCGGCCTCTCGCTTACATAATGTTGTTATCGATAAAGCTGGACTCTGTCTCGGCTTCATTCACACATCATGACGCCCTCCCTCCAAGCACTCATCGGCAGACGTCAGCGATGGCACCGCCGCTCGTCTTGCCGTTGATCTGGAGCATTTCCCGGCGTTTCTAGGTCTTTGTTTCACCATGGACGACGATTTCGGCGCCGACGATGACTTTCTAGCCGCCCTGGCAGCCACAGGGACCACAGGCTCAGCGCAGTCCTCGAGACCTCCCGTGCAGCAGCAGCCGCAGCCACCCCGGGTCCAGCAACCGACTCCCCAGCGGCTCGACAAGCTTCCTCCACAAAGAACAGCCGACGGGAAGCCAGTCCAGCCTAAGCCACAGGCCCTGCCGGCGCGATCGTCCGGCTCGAACATCAAGGTCTCCCCCCGCCAAAGAGGCAACCCGGTTCTGTCATCCATCCGCTCCTTTGCGTGGGAGTACAGTGACATTCCGGCCGACTATCTCCTGGGACAGACCACATGCGCGTTATTCCTCAGGCGAGTGCTCCGCCGCGTCTCTCCCCTTCGCATCGCTCACATCATGCCAGCCTCAAATACCACCGCCTCCACCCAGAGTACATCTACCAGCGCATCCGTAACCTGCAGGGCAAGTACAACGTCCGCATCCTTCTCACAATGGTGGACATTCCCAACCACGAGGACCCATTACGGGAGCTCGCCAAGACCGCCCTCGTCTACGACGTCACTCTTGTCCTGTGCTGGTCGGCCGCTGAGGCGGCTCGGTACCTGGAGCTGTACAAGTCATACGAGCACGCCAACTTCAGCGCCATCCGGGGCCAGCAGTCGTCGAGCTACGCGGAGAAGCTGGTTGATTTCGTTACGGTGCCGAGGAGCGTGAACAAGGCCGACGCCATTGCGCTGGTGAGCAACTTTGGCACGCTCAAGGACGCCATTAACGCCGACTCGGGGGAGATCAACCTCATCGGGGGGTGGGGGTCGACAAAGGTCAAGAAATGGGTTGCGGCGGTGGAGGAGCCGTTTCGCGTGCAGAAGGCGGCCAAGAGGAAGATTGGCGAAGTCACTGGTGAGGGCGGCACGAGTACGCCGTCGAGGCTTGACGGTGCTGTGCCGATTGGAAGGGTGCCGCTGAGGGAGATGCAGTCCTACGCGACTTCGTCGACGTCAACACCTGCTGAGGAGGCTGGGCCGAGTCGGGAGAAGCAGAGGCCAGATGCGGCTTTCCAAGATGATGAGGAGGCTATGATTGCCTTGGCGATTGAGGAGTCGCAGAAGACGGCGGAGGCGGAGGCCCGTCAGAGGTCGAAGGATGGCGAGAGCAGCAGCTCAGCAGCAGCCGAGGAGTTGACAGACGGGGTTGCTGCGGCTCTTGCCCGACTTCGCGAGAAGGGCTGAGCGGGGAGCCAGGACAGCAGGCGCTTGACTGGACGCAGACACGGATCTGTGTGCGTCTGGCATCGCCTCATTACCAACGAGAGCAGTTCGGCCTGCACAACTCGACATTTTCTTGTGCGGTGGTAACTGCAGAGACCCCAGCCATGGCTAAGGGCTTAACATGGAACTCGCTGGCATCCAGCCTCCAGTGTCAGCGGCTGCAGCTCTTCTCAACAACATTTAGAGCATCGAGCAAGCTCTTCTGGGCAAATCGACCACGGGGATATTGCCAACACCTCGAATCTTACTGGACCGACCCCAGTCCGTAGAGTCGCCGCGGAGGAGGCCAGGGCTCCAGCCTAGGGGTCCAGATGGAGCAGTGGCCCATTCTTGTGCTGTACAAGAGCCACGGTCGGTGCGGAATACTTCCCCGAGATACGAGACGGGGCACCTGTACGTACAGCATAACGCAGGGCCAGAAGTTGGCCATGTTGCCAGGAATATTGTACATTATCTCCCCGAGGGAAGCCTCCGTGGGATCGACACGCCCTGCACCCGACTGGCCTTGCCTGGCGTCTGACCTTGAGCCCTCTTTTCGAATCCAGAAGGACAGACTTTTAGCACTCCACTGAGGACCCCTGATATCTGGACTAGGTCTGTATGTGGACTGGAGGGAGAGCTGAGAAATCTGCCATCCCTTTCAGGGTCTCTGGATGGTCTAGGCAGGTGTGGTGGTCGTGCACCAGTGGACCCCTAAAAACGAGGTCATGGTGTACTAGTCATGAGCTCTGCCGTGGCAACACCGCCTACGCATCTCCCCTACCAATGTCCGCAAAGCTGACAGAGAGCAACAGCTCGGCATTCTTGAAAAACCCGTCTTGCCCATCGTCAGCCATTCACACCGAGTCCATTCGTCTAAAAGCCACGTCGGGCATAACGGAGCTTCGTTGACCTCCGGGTCGCCGGCATCGAGGGTTGTCGTCCTGTTGGACCCCCACTCCGTACTTTGGACCAATCAGACACGTCCCTTTTGCACATTCGACCAATCATAGCCCGCGCATAGGCGATTACAAAGGGTGACCAAACAGAGCTTCGCGCCTGTACTCTTTCGACCTGGTTTCACGGCGCTTCTCCATTCCGCAGGGAGCAGGAGGCGTGCCTAGCTCCGCACTGGCAATCTTTCACCGTTGAGATGGGATTTCTTGGCAGGGTGGTGGGAGATATAATATCTTGTCCTTCTCCTTAGGTTGTGTTCCGCCGTGTTTACTGTTTCCCGTTGCCAAGTAGATCTGTAGATCCAGTCCCGAGCATCGAGCATCAAGCATCTTCCAGAAGTCTTCCGTTGTCTTCACCACTGCGACTTATACGCCACTTAAGAAGCTATCCAACAAGCTACCCTGAGCTCCAGAGCTCTCCTCACCGACAAGTCCACCCCTTTACACAACATACACGGAGTTATAAGACACCATGTCCCTCGTCTCCATCAAGAACATGCTCCTCGGCCAGCCGGGCCGCAAGGGTCCCGGCAGCACGGCTTCGGAAGATACAATCTCAGACCCCGAGAGGCAACCCCTCCTCTCATCCCCCAAGCTCGACAACGACGAGGACGTCTCATCAAAGACCTCGCAGGGCTTCAAGATCGACGCCCGCATCATCTCAGACGCCACCATCGGTCTCTCGGACGGTCTCACCGTTCCCTTTGCCCTGACGGCTGGTCTCTCCGCCCTGGGCCAGACAAAGGTCGTCATCTACGGCGGTCTTGCGGAACTCATTGCCGGTGCCATCTCGATGGGTCTGGGTGGTTATCTGGGTGCCAAGAGTGAAGCGTAAGTTTTACATCCCACACCCCTATTCGACATCTTACTGACCTTCCCAGTGCTTCCTACCGCGAAACCCGCAACCAGTGCGAGAGGCAAGTCGACCTCGACCCCACGGGCGCCGCAGCCGACACGGTCCGCGACGTCTTCGCCTCCTACGATCTCCCCCCTCACCTCCTCGAGGACTTCTCCCGCCACCTCGCCCGCTCCCCCGCCTCGCAAGTCGATTTCCTCATGCGTTTCGGCCACTGCGCCCAGGAACCAGCTTCCAACCGCGCCGCCATCTCCGCCCTGACCATCGCAGCCGGTTACTTCTTCGGCGGCCTCCTCCCTCTCATGCCTTACTTCTTCGTCTCCGAGGCGCGCGTCGACCTCGCCCTGTGGATTTCCATCGGTGTCATGGCCGTTGCGCTGTTCGTGTTCGGCTACACCAAGACGTGTGCTGTCAGCGGCTGGTCTGGCAAGCAGAGGGTGTGGGAGGGTGTGGTTGGTGGTGCAGAGATGGTCGTTGTCGGAGGCGCGGCTGCTGGCGCGGCCATGGGGTTGGTGAAGCTGTTTGATGGGATTGCGAACCAGTGAAAAGCAAGGGGACTCTGTTTTTGGTGTTCATGGCGTTTAGGGGAGACGCACCAGGAAGGATGGGACGCATCTTATGGAAGTGCTCTACGGATCGTCCTGGGGAGGGGAGTGGTCGTCATCATAGCGGCTTTGTATCAAGATATCACGACTCTACTGCAATCATCATCTTACTTCTGAACGTTCTCTTGATGTGCATCTTTTGCTGGGTCTTTCACCCAATACGATAGCAATGGTACATGAAGTCTCGTCCAGACTCTCTATAGGCGGAGATATTTCCCGGCCAAGTCTGGCTCTAGTCCTGAGATGTGGCTCTCCCGCTGAACGCCTCGCTTCCCTTTAAGCAACTCTGTTGATACAATACGCCCCTAGAACTCGCGGCTCTCGCCAATGTCGCAGACGTCAAACACGCCCGTGACAGGCAGCCCCTTGCGCCTCATGGCATCCTGCAGCAGCTTCGGAGGCTCCAGGACCTCCTCATAAGTCAGGGCCCATGTGCCCCAGTGGATGCCCATGGCGCGCTGGCAGCGTGTGTCCTGGAAGATGTCGACCGAGTCGTAGGGGTTGGCGTGCATGCCGGAGAAGGCGATGCGGGGGTAGTAGGCGCCGATGGGGATGAGGCCGAGGTCGAAGGGTCCCCGGTGGTCGCCGATCTCCTTGAACTGGGGGCAGACGGGGAGGGCGAGG
Organism: Plectosphaerella cucumerina; assembly: GCA_020746995.1. Classification (NCBI taxonomy): domain Eukaryota; kingdom Fungi; phylum Ascomycota; class Sordariomycetes; order Glomerellales; family Plectosphaerellaceae; genus Plectosphaerella; species Plectosphaerella cucumerina. The sequence goes on along the minus strand of JAGPXD010000004.1, from coordinate 4,253,850 downwards.
AACTCGGGGGAGTCGAGGTCCATGCCGTCTCGGGGGACGGCGCGGTAGCCCGTGTCGCCGCCGAACCAGACGGATTTGCCACCGGTGATGACGGCCCAGGAGCACCAGAGCGTCGTGTCCTTGTCGAACGGGGTGCGGGCCGAGGTGTGCTGGCAGGGCAGGCAGGAGATTGTGGCGCTGATGGTCTGGGGATCTTTGCTGTCGCCGGCTTCCGGCTGCTTGTTGACGGTCAGCTCGACCTCGGCGTTTTCCCACCAGTCGAGCTCGGTGACGTTCTGGAGGCCGGCCTTTTTGAACCACGACTCGAGACCGAGGCCGACGAAGAAGTGGGCGTTGGGGTTGTGTTTCTGGATCTCGAGGACCGAGGTGTGGGAGAGGTGGTCGTAGTGGCTGTGGCTGATGACGACGGCGTCGACAAAGGGGATCTCGGCCAGGTCGCAGGGGCGCTTGGTGTAGCGGGAGGGACCCATGAAGGTGAAGGGGGAGCAGCGATCCTCGAAGACGGGGTCGAAGAGGACGCGCAGGCCCGAGGGGAACTCGACGTAGTAGCAGGCGTGGCCGAGCCAGGTGGCGCGCAGCTTGTCGGAGGAGGAGCGGGTGGGGAGGAAGTCGGGCTTGACGACGGGGACGGTCGGGGGAGAGGTGTCGGGCTGCTTGATGTTGCCGCTCAGGTTCGGCCTGGGGGAGGAATACTAGGTCAGCTGGGGAAGCCATGCTGGGGGAGATAGACGGAGGTGACGCACCACAGGACATGCTTGAGGATGGTAGCCGGGCCAATGTCACTGTACGAAGGGTGCGGGTTCTTGAAGCTGACGGTATGATCACCCTTCTTGACGTGGTGAGCTTTGGCGGAGACATTCTCGGGAGCATTGGTGATGCCGGGCGCCTTGGTGATGGTCGAGGTATACGAGGCAACTGCGAGGGATGCCATGGCGGACAGCGGCGCGGAGGCTCTCTTAAGGCCGGCGGTGACAGGCTTCGTCGTCGTGGGTCGCCAGAGGTTGCGCAGGGCGTTGCGGAGGTGACGGGACATGATGGCGGAGAGAAGGGAGGAGCGGGAGAGGGGGGTGTCTGGCCATATATAGACCGAGGGGGAGGGGGGGGCTGACGGGATGCTGCAAGGTGTGTCAGCCTGGGTGTGTGTGTGTTGTATTCGTCCGTCCGCCCGCCTTGTCCGCGTGCCCCTGGTCAAGGAATGTCACGCTGAGGCTGTGTTGTCGACCGGCGGATGGCTTGGATAGTGTGTGAAAAAAAAGTAGCACAGCTTTCCGAGGGACCCGCGCGACTGGGAGGATGGGCCGAGATTTTGTTGCGTCGTGCCCCCGTTATGTCCGGCGTCATCAACGGCCGGTCAAAGCTCCTCCCCCCGGTCTGTGCCCCGGTAGTCTCGGCCTGTCCCGGCCTGGCTCCGGTCAGTAGCACGTATCCAGCACGTCACCATTTTCCCTGGGGCATCTACTCGCCGGGAAGGAGTTTAGCATGCGGTAGTGCTGCTGGGGAACTGGACTGATGGAGCGGAAGAAGCCTTGTGGTTTTAGGTGCTTCTAGCTGTCCCCGGACTTACCGGGTCCCTGTACCAGTACATGTTCTAGATATTTGAACAAGGAAGACAAACTACCCAGGTATGGGTGGTATCAAAACAGGTCTTTGACACCTCGCATTGCAAGCCACTAGACTGACCTGCAACTCAAACATCGTGAACACTTCTATCCTCACCTTCAAGGGTGCTTCAACACAGTGCTTTGGTATTCAATACCTTCGCATTCGGACCTGAAATCGGGGCTAGGCCTTGAAGACTAGATTGCACGACAGGGGTCCCGGAAGCCAGGGGCCGGTGTTAGTGGTCTTTGTTCCATTATCTCCGGCCACTGGAACATGAATCGTCAAGAACTTCATTCAATCTATATTATTTCCTTACAGCTGGACATCAATCCACGGCTTGGTCGAAACCTGCCACCACTCAAGGCCCTGAGCCCAATCATACCGCATCTTTCCTCTAGAAAGACGCTTGCGGCCCTTGCCCTCTTCCTCCCTGGATGGCGCATCATCAACAACCGAATTGTCCTCCTCGTGTATGCTGCTTGAAGCACTGCTGGAAATGCATCGTTCTTGTGGTGCCTGCTCCAAGTTTGACGCCCATGACAGCCACCACCTGTGGCGCTCCGATGAGTTAGGCTGAAAACTCATTGTCGTTGCCTGACTTGTCCGTCTGCTCCAGTATCCCTCGGCTGAACTCCCATCACTGAGAGGTGTTGGGAGGCATGATAGGGTGTTGGTTGGGTGTTCTGGTAGCGATGATGCGTCTGTATGATGTGGTTGCAGTGATGCGTCTGCGTTGGTTGGGTGATCTGGTGAGTCTGCGGCGGTATGGATGATATCCCGATTTTCATCCACCCAATCTTTGAGTCGTTGGATATTATGCGCAGTTGCGTCGAATCTATCGCCCGTAACCACGATGCCCTCTCGGAGGCAGGAAAGTTCGTCAAGACAGTTGCGAATCGTGACTTGGTAGAGTGCATCGCTGCGGTGCCTCACATACTCTCGGGGCGACTCCAGTTCGATGAGAAAACCTTCGAGCGTCTTGATCCTATCAACCAAACACTCAGAAGGACTGCGTGCCTTCAGGCGAAAAGCCTGCGATTGGGATGAAATGCGCGACGAGACAGTGCATCGAAGAGCCTCGAGCTTCCGATCTAGCATCGCCATGCCCCTGGCCTGGTGTCGCTGGATATAGCTGTCAGTCGATGATTGCGACATGTTTACTTTCCGACGATAATTTTCTTCAAACGCTTCTTCCATAATTCTTCAAAACAGGCGCAGACCTCCTCTTATATACTCTGAACCCGACCACACTCAAGTTTGAGGCCGTTACTCAAATTTCCATGGCGTGGTCAAACGCCTACACAAATAACGCCACAGACGCGCTCAGGGGGGGTATTATCGTCGGTGCCTGTGTCGCCAACAAGAAACCGACGCAGCAAACATTTCATCTCCTCATGAGTGGCGGTCCACAGACACTCCCGCCTCGTCAAGCCCCAAAAAGCGCCATCAAATGTCCATGGTCCGCGTGTCGCCCTTTGCCTCGTCGCTCCCCAGCTCGCGCTCCAGCTCGTCAGCCACGAAGCCCTCGTAGTCGTCCAGGTTCTTCTGGACGTGGATCTTGAACTTGATGACGTCGTTAAGCATCCGGTCAATCTCGGTATGGAGTTCCTCTCGCAGGGAGTTGGCCCGAAGAACCAGCTGTTCGTACCTAGACAAGAGTCAGCAGTGAAAAGGGGGACGAGGGCGCAGCAGTACTCACTCGATACTTGTCGTCATCTCTCGCTGCTCCATGAGCTGCACAGACTCGGTCAGGGATGCCCGCATCTTCGCAAGCTCTTTCTCCATCTTCTCAATCTGCGCGTCTGAAGCCATCTTTTGTGTTGTCGTCACCTCCTTGGTTTTTTCGTACTCCTCCTCGGCGGCTCGGACTCGGTGCTCCAGGGCCTCCACCTCACTGCGCTTGTCCTCAATCGCTTCCCGGATGCCGTCGAGAAGGTCGTGGTCCTTGATCATCACGTCCATGGCGATACTCCTCCTGTCCGAGATCTCCTTGCGCAGGTTGATGAAGCTGCTCCTGACCTGTCCGCGGAGGTCGAGGTTGAGGATGTGCGCCGGCTGATACCCCGTGACAGGGTCGACCAGGAGCCTGTCGGAAGACCCTGCGCCGCTGGACAGCTGGAGCTGCGATGCTGTAAAGTCGGGCCCGTCGCTAACCGTGACCTGCAATTCGTAGTTCTGCCCGTTCGCGTTGGCCGCCGTCGACGGGATGAGCGCGATTTGGTACGCCAGGGTGTTGTACTTGTCGACCATCCTCTCCAGTTCCTCCAGCTTGTGACTCGCTTCCAACTCCCGGTCGAGCACCTTCTTCTTGAGGTCTTCCAGGCGGTGGCCGGCCGACTCAATGCCCTTTTGGAGGCGCTCCCTCTCGGACGTCATGCGGTCGATATCCTGCATGCTGATGCCCTGGCCGTCCACCACCCTCTGGAGCCCGCGCCGCTCGTCCTCGGCCTCTTCAAGCTCCTGCGCGAGCTTCTCGAGCTCCTCCTGCAGAACCTGAATGCGGCTCTCGTACTTGTCTGTCCGCTGGACGGCGAGCGCGTTGTACTCCTCAAACTTGATCTTGTCCTCCTCCATGATCTTGAAATGGTTGTCCAGGACCGCGGGGTCGGGCGTCGACTTTTCGAGGTCCTCAATCTCGCGCTGCAGCCGGCTGTTCTCGGCCTCGAGCATCTCCAGCTCCGACGTGTATTTTGAGTTAGCGCGCTCAAAGGCGGCGGCCATGAGCTCGACGTGCGGCGCGAGCACCCGGTTGGCGTCCTCGTCATCAGCATCCTCATCCATGGAAAGCCAGTCCCTATATGCCTTGCTCAGGAAGTCGAAAATGATGTGGTCGCCGCTGACATCGATGCCGGCCTCGACGCACGCCTCGTCGTAGTGGTTGAGGCTGTAGCCGTCGAGCATCTGGGCCAGCTGCATCATCCAGTGCAGCAGACCCAGGAAGGTGCTCCAGTTCTGGCCTCCGACGGCCGCGATCTGGCTCTTGGTGATGCTTCTTTCGTACGGGTACCGGAGCTGCTTGAGGATTGGTGGCACCTCCTGGTCGATGTTCTTCTGGAACCGGTAGCTCGGGTCGATGCGGTGGTATAGCCATTGGAACATGTAGTTGAAGTCTTTTTGCGTTGGTGACTTGATGATGTTTTGCGACAGCGTATGCTTCATCTGCATCTCAAAGTTGTTTTGCGCCAGGTAGTCGAGCAGCTCTTGCCCGATCCTGGCCTGATACGATCGGTCGCGGAGAGGTCGAGGGTCTTTCGGCACGCCTGCGGGCTGTGGTGCTTGTTGGAAGAAGCTCTGGTGGCTCATCGGGCCGTTGTTGGATGGGCGCGCGCGGTAGACACTGCTGCGCCGGTCGGCATCCGTCGACGAGGTGCGCGCGTGCGAGGGAGTCGGCGCAAAGCTTTTGGCGTCGCGAAGCGTGGACTGTCTCTTGATGGACGACAGTCCCATATCTGCGAGGTTCGTGCCGGACGAGGAGCGGTTGAAGAGGGGCTGGCTTGGTCGCGACATTGCCAGCGACTGTCTAGACCCGGACATGGAGCGCACATGGCCATTCGAAAAGGGCGCGCCGGCCGCGGAGCTGGATCGCTTCATGGCGGACGCGGGCTGGGGGAGGTTAGAGTTGAGGTTGATGCTTCCAAGAGTCTGCAAAAGCGCCAGGTCAGTCGGGGTGTTGCGACTGGCCCGAGGGCGCCCTCATCCGCATGGGGTACAAGGGTACTTGTACTTGCCTCGCGTGGCCGGCGGACACTCCAAAGGCCGGTGTCTTGCGACATGGTGCGGGGGAGCTTTTGGTGCCGTTGCCGTCTTGTGGGCGGCCCGGTCAGTCGTCGTGTGAAAGTGAAGTTCGGAGGAAGCTCGATATTCAGCAGCTGGAGCGATATGTCTGCGATAGCGGTGTGATTTCGTCGGTGAAGCTGGAGTGATCCGTGGTCGCGAGCGCAAGTGGTGGGGGTGGTGGTGTTGCTGTGAGGATAAGGTACTGAGAGCAGTAAACAAAGGGATGCCGCTGGTGATTGGCCGATGCGTCGTCGCGCCCAAACATGGGATGTCAGGTTCGAGTTGGGCGTAAAATGCACAGACTTAGGTAAGCAGTCTGTCTCCCAATACGCTAGACTCCATCAGGCCTGTCACTGTACCTTGGTACCGGCCACCGGCCCCGACTCGAAGCCTCGGTCCAGCCCCCGGCCTTCGGTCGCGTTCTTCTGGCCCGCCGATACATGTGCCGCGCATCATCTTCAAGCTCTCCCATCACATCCGAGTCCCCAGGACCTGTGATCACTGCACTGGTCGGGACAGCTTCAACATGGCGATAAGAGAGGAAATCGTCGCTTCGGCGGTAAGCACAAAAACTCACGCCCTGCATCAACTTCGTACCAACTGCTGACTCTTGATTTCTCCTCCAGGCGCAATGTCAGTCTACCTGCACTCCAGCACCACCATCCCCTCATTGTACTGACACCTCCCCCAGTCCTGCTAGACCCGAGCGTCGCCAACTCTTCCGTCGCGAATCGAGTCAGCTTCCTCCGAACGAAGAACCTCACACAAGAAGAGATCGATGCGGCGCTGAGTCGAGTCGGCGTTCAACAGCCCGCGGGGTCCGTGGTGACGAACGGCGGCCCTGTGCCGGCATCGCAGCCTCAGTACTACCAGCAACCCCAATATCCCCCACAGTATGCCGCCTGGCAACCGCCTCCGCCTCCTCCCAAGAGGGACTGGCGGGACTGGTTCATCATGGCCACCGTCGTCAGCGGGGTCGGGTACGGCGTCTACGCCCTGACAAAGGTATGCCATGGAACGACCAGCTCCTCTCTGACTCCATGCTGACCAACGCAGCGCTATGTCTACCCCCTGGTTGCGCCGCCAACCCCCGAGCGACTCGAGCAGGACAAGAAATCGATCGAGGAGCAGTTCGACAAGGCCTTCGCCCTGGTCGAGCAGCTGGCCAAGGACACCGAGGAACTCAAGGCGGCCGAGAAGGAGCGCACCGAAAAGCTCGACACGGCCCTGTCGGACTTTGAATCTGCCATCAGCGACCTCAAATCAGCCAACCGGCGCCGCGATGACGAGGCCCAGCGCATCCGGGACGACATCTACAACCTCAAGGACGCCATCCCCAAGGCCATGGAAACGCAGAAGGACCTCACGGACCAGAGGCTCAAGGAGATCAACACGGAGCTCACGAGCCTCAAGACCCTCATCTCCCAGCGCATGGCCTCGTCCTCGGCGAGCCCATCAGTGGCAGGCCGGGCTGTCGGAGGTCCCCAGAGCCCTGCGTTCAGGGCGCCCTCTGTGGCCGACGAGAAGCCGGCCGAGGCGGCCAAGGAGAGCGAGCCGGTCAAGCCCAGCACGCCCTCGGCGGCGAACAAGGGCTTCACCCTCGGCGGCACGGGAGGAAAGGCTTCCATCCCGGCGTGGCAGATGGCCATGGCTAACAAGCCCGCTACGCCCACGCCGGCAGCAAGCTCGGCGGCCACCGCCAGCGAAGCTGGCGGCAGCAGCTCTCAGCAGGAGGCCAGCGGCTCCGCATAGGATGCCCACCCGCGTCCGATGGCGGGATAATTTAGTTTGTATATTAAACACCAGTGATTTATTATCGCAGCGGGGGTTGGATGGGAATCAATATGGGTATTCAAAAACAGCGAATGGTGGTCGTGTCATCGCATGTCGAACAGACAAACCTCGGCATCTTTTTTAGCACCTCGACCCCAGCAGCGGCCTCCGCAAGCATTTCCTTTTCCGGTGCAGCTCTTCAGGCCCCCTGCCAGCGCCCAGACTGAAACATACCCGCCCACTCGGTAGGGATGCATACCAAAACGTGGAAACCCCAGGGCCGACCGTCTATCCTTCAGCCCGCAAACCGGGAGCTACGTGTCCCGCCTCGCTGGCCTGGCTGAAAGAATTCCCCTAACCGACCGCTCGTTGACTCGTACATTTTTGGTTCAAGGTGGCGATTCTGCGGGGTGCCAGACGGCCCCGAACCGAGGCTCGCCACCAGAGACACATACATTGGCACTAACACCCCAGTTTTGACAGACCGCTTAGAACTTCGATGAGCAGTGCTTCAACTTCAACACATCTACACCTCTTCTCAACCAGGATTCTTCGGATTGCCGACCAGTCATGGCTTCGACTGCTACAAACACCGACACTCAAGCGGCGAGTGAAAGGGCACAGCAATGGATGCTGTTCAAGGCCCTCCTGCCACATCTCCCGCTCATCGTCAGAGTGGCCGTGTCACATGTCCTTGGCCTTTCGGAGCAGAGCAAATACCTCGATCTGCGGAGCGAGCTCATCGTTTCCGTGCTCCGCGCCTTTCTGCAGCCAGACACTCCTAAATCCATCTCTTGGACGCAGAACCTGGCAGGCAAGGACCCTGGCATCAAGGGGAGGCTGTGGGTGTCCAAGTACGCCAACCCTGTGCCACCGGAGGCCGATGTGCTGGACGCACTCGTGTTGGCCGTCAAGGGGCTCCAGGAGCCGGACACGGCGCCAGTCGATGTGCGATGGCCAGAGATTAGGCCCGTTGAGGCCGAGTGGACGGGTTACCGGGCTGCGGCCACGGCCGAGTCGGTGCTCCCGCGCATCTCGGAGAAAGAGCGGTTCGACGAGATGCAGAAGGAGGTCAAAAGCTCGTTGACGGTGCTGTACCTCCACGGTGGCGCGTACTACGTCCTTGATCCGTGCACCTACAGGCCTGTGACGAAGAAGCTGGCCAAGTTGACGGGTGGGAGGTGTTACTCGGTGAGGTACCGGTTGGCGCCTCAGAATCCGTTCCCTGCTGCGGTGCTGGATGCCTTGGTGGCGTACCTGACGCTGCTGTACCCGCCTCCGGATGCCTACCATGAGCCGGTGCGGCCGGAGCATATCGTGTTTGCGGGAGACAGGTGAGTTTTCAGGTCGTGATTGTTGTGTTCAACTTCTAACATGCCTCGCAGTGCTGGTGGAAACCTAAGCCTGGCACTCGTCCAGACACTCCTCGAGCTGCGTCGACAGGGCCGCAAGATCACCTGGTTCGGCGAGGAGCGCGAGCTCCCGTTGCCAGCAGGCGTTGGCATCAACTCTCCCTGGATGGACATCCTCCAAAGCTCCCCCAGCTGCGTCCGCAACGGAAAGTTTGACTACCTCCCACCAGTAGACAAGCAGCGCACCGCCGTCTTCCCTCCCTGCGACGCCTGGCCTGCATCTCCCCCGAGAGGCCAGATCTACGCCGACGACGCCCTCCTCACTCACCCCCTGGCAACCCTGCTGATGGCCCGTGACTGGACGGGAGCACCGCCAACATACATCTGCACGGGCTGGGAGCTGCTAGCCGACGAAGACAAGTTCATCGCGCAAAAGCTGGAGAGCCAGGGCGTCAGGGTAGTCTTTGAGGAGTATGAGGGCATGCCGCATTGTTTTGCCATTCTTCTTACTGATATCCCGGCTTCGAAGAGGTGTTTTGGCCAGTGGACTGGGTTTTTGAAGCAGGCGGTCGAGGCACCGGAGACGATAGAGTCGCGGGCGATGACGGTCAAGGCGAAGACGCTGAAGGAGGTGGAGCTGCAGTTTGGGAGTCTGAGCGGTGTGACGGAGGAAGATGTCAGGGCGCAGGTTCTTGCGGAGGTTGCTGTGGCTAGCTTGCAGCCTGAGACGGCGGCGAAGCTGTAGGAGTTGCTTGATGAAGGATGAATACCCATGATTTGTGACTTCTCAGGGTGTTTCTCAGGCTCTTTCGCTGGTTATGTTTCGGGTCGCATGGGTCCACAGCTCACTAGACGAACCTCTCCTCCTTTTCAACCTGCATCTTCAGGGGCGCCAAGAACGTCTCCCGGCGCCCCGAAAGGAACGGCCGGCTGCAGAGCGCACTCAACCACCAACCGGCCTGCATGCCCGTGAAGGTCCAGAACAGAACACCAATGTTCAGCTGGCATCAAATGGAAGAGTAGTGACATCTGCCCAAAATTGCCTACTCCCTGGGAAAGCTCCCATATCAAACAACATCCCTTGGCCCCCTTTCTATCGCCTCACTACTTCATGGGCAAGTCAGTGAGGTGAGAAATGCCATGTGAGTCTTCCCTTCTTCACCATGCTCACATCCCTTCGAGACCGTCCCTACTGCACTTGGAGCTTAACGCGAAGGACGACCCTCAGACGAATAGATACACTGTCGCAGCCAAACTGACGAGGTAGAAGACACCACACCGCAAGCTGTGGCCCGATGAGTCCGTTTGCGATGCTGTGGCGGAGGCCGATGTCGAGCATCCTCCGTTGGCGTCACCTCACCAGTCGCGGGCGATGCTGTGCCCGTCGAAGTACGAACCAAGTTCATCGTTGACGTTCCCTTGCCGCAGCCGATGAAAGGTGTGAAGGTGGTGACGTCGAGGTCAGCAAAGATCTTGTGCGTAACGCACTGATGGTCACTGGGACAAGTCAGTCGTTGGCTCAGGTAGCAAGGGAGGAAACATACCAGAGGATCTCCCCGCCATCGATGCCCGTCGCTACGCGGCTTGAGCAGGCTGTGTACAAATCATCGGTGCCGCAGCCTGCGAAACCGCTCTTGGTGGTGAAGGGGTCGTTGATGCAGCAGAGCCAGTAGTACTCGTCGGTGCCCTCGCGCTGCAGGCCCATGCCGATGGAGTGCTCATCGCGAGGGATCTAGGTCGTGACAAACGAGTAGAAGGAGGTGGTCACTCGGGTGGAAGAGGCCGACAAGTCGGCAGCCGACGTCACGATAGCCCGGGGTGCCTGGGTGGGATCGGGGCTGGCGGCCACAGAGGAGGCCAAGCTGGCAAGGAGGATAGCGAGGGGACTTTCTTTCGCCTTGGAAAACATGTCGAATTGGTGATGGACGTTGTCTGGCAGGACCTATGTGTTGGTTTCGTTTGCTCCCTTGGCTCGACTTTGGTCCTGGCCACAAATGGCTGTCTCTTCTCCAGTACCGCGCTCGAAGCAACGAACAGGGCCATCAAAGGGCGACACTTAGGCATACATTTATGCTTGTCTTGGCCTTCCTCTGTCCAAGTGAGCCTAGAGTGCCGCCTACTGGCCAGGCATTCAAGCTGAAGATGCGGCTGAGCAGTGAGACCCGCTGGGTGTCAGGGCGCTTTCCAGCGACTGGCCATTGAGCTGATTCCGGGAGGCGAACTTGAATCAGGTTTGGGCTCAGGGTTCGCTGCCATGTTTCTGTATTAAGTTAGTCAGGGGTTGATGGATGACGGAGTTGAGGCCGACGGCGAGGCTGCCTGGTGGCGAAATCGTTGTGGTGACACCTCCAACGGCAATCGCTCGACGATGGTGGAAGAGATGATGGTATTGTTCGAAAGTCCATCTTTGATATTCCCCGACAGGCCAAGAAGATAGGTTCCCGCTGAAAGGCAAAGCCTGATGTCAGGAGGTTAAGCCTCAATTGGTTTGCAATTGTGGCTCGGCAAATAATGTGAAGGAAGGCGCGACCAGCATTTGTGCCGTACCTGCCTGCCCATTCCCGAGGGGCAGGCAGGAGGCACCAAGGCGGGTAGCTACCTTACCTGCCCATTTTGAAGCGGCATGCACCTCAGTCTTCTCATTCATCCTCAAGAAAAAACTGGCATCTCACCTCCCATCCTTCATCACAGAAACTTCCACATCATCTCGACAGGCATTCCGAGCCAGCTCCTGGGACACGCAACACCCCCCTATGGCCAACATCATCAATTGAGCGCTACCAAGGTGCCTTGATCAGCTCATCCGCACTGACTCTCACAATACAGAGGGTCAATGAAAACAGCAGGTCAGGTCAGCCAAAAAAAAAGACCAAGGAAAAAAACTAATAGAGGCAGTAGGCTAGTCGGCATGACATGTCCCTCCATCAACGTGGCCACACCCACCCAAGATTCAGCTTCAACAATGCCCGCCTACCTACCGCCAGAGCTTTGGATGTGTGTTGCCGAGTGTCTATACGACGAATACATCGATGAAGCCGTTCGACTCTTGAGAGATCTTTCATCGACCACCTCAGCCGCTCTCATTGCCCTCGCCAACCTGTGTCGCGTCTCCAAACCCCTGAAGTCCATCGCCACTCCCTTCCTCTACCGCACGCCCTTCACGCCGGGGATCTCTCTATTTCTTGACACGATCACCAGTTACCCCGAGCTGTCACGCCATGTGCAAGAGCTAAGTTGCAACCGCTGGCATCTTGAGGGGCCAGGCATGAAATACGGCAGATACCCTCCAGCATTCATCGAAGCCATCGAACGTCACACGACTTTTGCCCTCGAGCATCATGTTAGCAACAATGGTTTCCCGGACTGGGAAGAAGGAGAACTGGACAATGGACTGTTCGTCGGCCCGATCGCGGACGCCGCCCTTTTGTCCTTCCTGCCGAATCTCGCCTGCGTCTTTCTCCAGTCCTCCTCTCGATACGTCTGCTGCGGCCTTGAGTCGGGCTCATTGCCAAAACTTACGTATGCATTCGTCTACCACGGCGACGACGAGTTCTTTATTGAACCTTGTCTTCTGAAGTATCTTGCAGAAGCGGCGCCCAACATCACCCATCTCCACCTGAGCAGGCTTGGCATGGGAGAAACAGACCACAACAACTTCCCCCTCTTCCCCAACGTGACATTTCTGTCAATGCAGTCGTCTGCCGTCGAGGGCATGTCCTGGCCTTTCCTGCTGGGTGCTTTCCCGCGTCTCGAGGCCCTCGAATACGGCGTGTGCGACATCGAGGAGTACAACTGGGGCGGAACCGCCCGCGATATCCAGGCCGCGCTCGTCTCACACTGCCCCAGCCTTAAAAGTTTGTGCATCGACTTCTCCTGGGTTGACGGACACGACATGCCGGGGGATGTCGACTGTGGCTTCGATCATGGACTCGCGTCTTTGAGGGAACTCGAGTATTTGATTACCGACCTGTCATGTATCGGCAGCCCGGAGCTTGGAGATGGCGGCAAAGATGACGATGAAGAGTACGGCGAACTGAACTGGCTCCAGGGTGAAGAGGACTGGATTGATCTGGGCCTTCGCTCAGAAGCCTTGCCCGCATCGTTGCGCGGCCTGCGAATCATCGTCTGGGACATCTGGGGCTGGGGAAAGTTGGTTGAGTCACTGCTCGACCTGGCAATGAAGGCACCCACACAACTACCGGCACTGGAAAAAATATCAATCCTGCGGCCGGAGAGCACCCGCAAGTGGGATGACAAGATCATGGACGCCTGGAAGGACACGGGGGTAGAGATGACACTGGAAACATCTTTGTCCACATGGGACAGCAAGTCGCCGAAGGACTGGGATTGGCCGTAGGCACGGTTGACACTGCCCGCCAGAGCTAGGCGCGTTGTACTTTACTGCTCTTGCCGGTTTGACTGAAATGACACTGATAATAACTAAAATCACACTGCAGGCCCTCGCCGCTTTGAACCTTTAGGCCTGCTACTACGCCTTGTAACATAGTAGGTCAACCGACGCAGTAGATCAACCGACGCAGGAGGCCACGCGACGCAGCAGATCCGGGGACGTGTGATTTTAGTTGTTGTCGGTGTGATTTCAGTCAAACCGTGCTCTTGCGTGCTTGCTTGACCAGGCACGTCCTGCCACCGATCAAGACAAAACACGACCCAACTCAGAACGCTGGCGAGAGGCAGACTTCCATCGCCCAAGTGCAGGTACATAACCACCCTCCCTCAATGATCTTGAACCTTGGACGATCCGATGCTAATCTCTGACGATCTAGAATCCCCTGTCAGCCTTCTTCTGAACTCAAAGTTCCACCTCGAGCGAATACATCGGCCAAGACGGGCCACGAGAAGCGAAAGGTTGTGTTGAAAGGCCATACAGCATTGGCCAGATTCTCCTTGCGGTTAGCCAGTGAGTTTTCAACGGTGACGCCACGGGGATTGAACCAGAGGAACATGGGTGCGATGCCGGTTTCGAGGCAGAGATGCACAAGGGAGGGATACGCGCCCTGCATGTACACAACTTTCTTGTCGTCTTCGCGAGCAATGATTCCCCATGAATTTCATTGCTGAGCAGAGCGGGAGGCTGGCGTGTGCTTGTATTAGCTCCTAACGTCGACGTGATTGTGCTACACGAGCCTCCATTGCCGAAGATCCATGTCAGTCGAGGCGAATGAGGCGGAACGATCAACAAAGATTGCATTCGCGCCGACCAGAAAATGTCAGTAGATGCCCTCGGGTACCCAGCTCAAGCCTCTCCGAGAGTTGTAGAGACGTCAAGTCAAGATCCAAAATGAAGCAAAAGCGCAAGTGGAGGTCGAAAGCTTGGCGTGGCTAAAGCAAAGCACGGGCGTGGCCCTAACACACCAAGCTCATTCCGAGACCCGCGACCTCCCGTACCACCAATCCCTTCAAGTTCGACCTCTCACTCATTGACCTCTCATCCCCCATCGCAGCCCGCACGCCCACCGCCCACCATGGAGCGCCACAAGCAGGCCGTGTCGAAGATCTCAGCCGCCGTAAAAGCCTTCTTCGACCGCAAAGAGCCCTACCGCATCTTCCACGGCTCGACAAACAGCACCCGGCCCATCCGCGGCAAGCAGTTCGTCGACATCAGCGCCCTCAACAATGTCCTCGAGGTCAACAAGGCGCGCCGCGTCGCCCTCGTCGAGCCAAACGTCCCAATGGACCGACTCGTAGAGAAGACCCTGCCGCACGGCCTGGTGCCGCCGGTTGTCATGGAGTTTCCTGGTATTACCGCGGGAGGTGGCTTTGCGGGAACGGCGGGAGAGAGCTCTAGCTTTAAGCATGGGTTCTTTGACGATACGATTAATGAGGTGGAGATGGTGCTTGCGAATGGAGATGTCGTCAAGACGTCACGTACTGAGAAGCCGGATTTGTTCCGGGGCGCGGCTGGTGCTGTCGGTACCCTCGGCATCACGACGCTCATTGAGCTGCAGCTCGTCGAGGCCAAGCCTTTTGTCAAGACGACATACCACCGCACCTCGAGCGTCGCCGAGGCTATCGAGAAGGTCCGCATGGAAACACGCAACCCCGCAAACGACTATGTGGACGGAATCCTCTTCTCCAAAGACCACGGCGTCGTCATCACCGGCAGCATGACGGACGAGCAGCCCCCCGCCGGCGTCAAGCCCCAGACCTTCAGCGGCGCCTGGGACCCCTGGTTCTGCCTACACGTCAAGGACCGGACCGCCTCCCAGACCACCGCCCCCGTCGTCGACTACATCCCCCTCGCCGAGTACCTCTTCCGCTACGACCGGGGCGGTTTCTGGGTCGGCATCGCGGCCTTTGACTACTTCAGCTTCACCCCCTTCAACCGCTTCTTCCGCTGGTTCCTCGACGACTTCCTCCACACCCGCATGCTCTACCGCGCCCTCCACGGCAGCGGCGAATCTGCCCGCTTCTTCGTCCAGGACCTCGCCCTCCCCTACGCCACCTCGGAGAAATTCATCGACTACACCGCCGAGCGCACCGGCATCTGGCCCCTCTGGCTCTGTCCCCTCCAACAAACCCCCCGTCCCACCTTCCACCCTCACACCAACGAGCCCGCAGACGCAGACAGCAACCCCGGCAAGGACAAGCCCATGCTCAACATCGGCCTCTGGGGCTGGGGCCCCAAGGACCCCGAGGCTTTTGTCAAGGTCAACCGCGACGTGGAGGATAAGCTCCGCGAGCTAGGCGGCATGAAGTGGCTCTACGCCCACGTGTACCAGAAGCCCGAGGAGTTCTGGGCCTCCTACGGCGGTCGAGGGTGGTACGACGCCCTGCGCGAGAAGTACGGCGCCCAGAACCTGCCGTCTGTCTACGACAAGGTCAAGGTCGACCCGGACGCGCGCCAGGAAGAGCTCAAGGTGTTCCGCAAGCGGTTCAAGTCGCAATGGCCGCTTGCTGGTCTTTACGGTATTTGGAAGTCGATCAAGAGCAAGGATTACTACCTCCACCGGAATGCTGAGTGGAAGTACAAGGGAGACGCCCAGGGCTCGAAGAACGAGTCTTAGGGAGGTTTGCTCAATGAGTCGGGGGGTTCTTCCTCTTCATCATGTGCCACCATTTTGTACAACACATCCATACGAGGGCCACGGGTGCCCCTTTCTTTACACATAGAGTCCAGCGAGACCATAGATTTAAGGCAAGAGGCTTCATCTGCAGGACAGACTTCACATGGAGGCATCGCTTGGGACATCTTCAAAACATGACTATTAAAGACCGGGCGACGGCCGAGGCGTATTTACACCGGCGCCGCGGTATTATATCCCGCGTCCGAGGCGCGGGGGCAAAATCCTCCTCTCATGCCCGCGCAACTTCCATGGCCGCCCGCCATGGGGCGGCACGCGGCGTGCCCGGGAGAAACCCTTCCAAAAACGCCACCCCACAGCGCAGCCTGGCTGTGCTAGTACTCGCGTGTATATGGTGGCCGATGAGAACAGGATGCGCAGGATCTATGCCATGCCTTCTATTGAGCAACCGCAGAAAAGGATTTCAATGCCACCCCTCGCCCGAAAAAAAGAAGTCATCGCCGCTTGAGTGTGTTTGTTTTGTGTGAAGAACCAATCAGTCAGCCGTCTATGCCTTGATCTCGTACTCGCGCTTGAACATGTCGTCGATCTTGGTGAGGTAGTAGGTGCCGGGCTGCAGGTGGGAAACGTCGCCCTCGGGCGAGTAGTTCTTCTGGAGGTGGGCCTTCTTGCGGAGATCGCAGGTCTGGAGTGGCACAATTAGTATTTCGGTCCCATGAAAAGAGGGAGATTTGGTGACTTACGGCGTCGTACACCTCGGGGGTGACCTCCTGGCGAGCCTCCAGCCTGGCGGGCAGGTCGAGGGTCTTGGAGATGGTGGCGAGGCTTCCCTTGACGCGGAAAGAGAAGAAGCTGGAGGCGAGGCCGGAGCCGTAGCTGAAGAGGGCGATGCGCTTGCCCTGGAGGGCGGCGTCATCGACGTGGCCGATGAGGGAGGCGAGACCGCTCCAGACGCTGGCGCAGTACATGTTGCCGCAGTTGGTGGCGACCTGGATGGCGGGGTTGACACGCTCCTGGAACTTCTTCTTGGTCAGGGTGACAAAGGTCTTCTCGAGGACCTTGTCGGTCAGAGACTTCTGGTAGTCGAGGTCGCGGAACTCGGCGGGGACGTCGGCGAAGGAGGGGTGGTCGGGGTTCTTGAGGTAGTCGTGGTAGAGCAGGCGGCCGTAGGACTTCTGGACGTTCTTGCAGGTGGGGGAGTGGAAGGCCATGTAGTCGAAGCGGTCCAGGGAGGTCTTGGAGGCATCCTCTCCGTTGGTGGCTCCGTTGGTGCCGTTGGCGAACTTCTGCTCGCGGCGGACGTAGTCGCGGTAGGCGCCGTCGAGGGCCTTGGAGTAGCAGAAGACGGAGTAGTGGCCGTCGACGACGGGGTACTCGCTGGTCAGGTCGGGCTTGTAGAAGTCGTAGACGTGCTCCATGTAGGTGCCGCGCAGACCGGGGTCGACGACGAGGGGAGCGTTGGGGCCAATGAGCATGGCGACGCAGCCGACACCGCCCGTCGGGCGGGCGTTGCCCTTGGCGTACAGGGCGATGTCACCGGCGACGACAATGGCGTCACGGCCGTCCCAGGCGGAGGACTCGACCCAGTTGATGGCGTTGAAGAAGGCGTTGGTGCCGCCGTAGCAGGCGTTGACGGTGTCGACACCCTCAATGTTGTTGTTCTCGCCGAAGAGCTGCATCAGGACCGACTTGACCGACTTGGACTTGTCGAGGATGGTCTCGGTACCGACCTCGAGGCGGCCAATGGAGTTTGTGTCGATGTTGTAGTTCTTGATCAGCCTCGAGACGGCGGTCAGGGCGAGGGAGTAGATGTCTGCGCGGGGTGTGGTGGTGAGCACGTGTCTCTGGTCCAAAAGAAAGGGGAGGGGCAGAGGAGAGAAGCATACCCTCGCGGTCGTCGCAGAAGGCCATCTTGGTCTGGCCGAGGCCGATTGTGTACTTTCCAGTGCTGACGCCATCGAACTTCTCGAGCTCAGACTGCGCAACGTACTAAAGGAGGCATTCTCGTCAGTTTGGGGGGTTCCGATGTGGTGGTGGTGCGGTGTCGGCGCGGGGCGCAGGATGAGCGGGAAAAGGGGCAAGCCCAGAGCAGCACAAGGCAACGCACCTGGTGGGGGAAGTAAAGGTCAATGGCCTTGATGCCGATGTTCTCCGGTCGGGACGCCATGGTTGAGGATCTGAGTGAGGATATCGCCGGTGTGTGGACGAGGTGTGGGAGGCGAGATGTCGTGGTAGAGGGGGAAGGGGAAGATCTGGTAGAGGGGGCAAGAAGATGTCAGTCAACAACAAGCCCCAAAGCCAAAGGGATTTCACCGCTGTTTTGGGAGTCGGTTTTGCCCCGCGCTCCCGAGGACCGCAAAAGATGGTGGGATGGGAAGACGAGAGTGAATGCCCCTCCCCTCCTATGCCACCCACCCCCCCTCTTTGCGACCCGACCCTGTGCCTGTGCCTTGTGCTGTGCTGTGGGTGGTCACTGGAGAGTGTGCTTGCCCCTCCACCACCAATTGTATCCCCCTACCCCTGGTCGCGACCCCTGGGCGAGCACGGGAACGTCTTGGCCTGCCACTTGCCAGAGCGCGCGAGAGTGACAGCGAAGAGGGGTACATCACACCGTACATACCTGAGGACGTGGATGATGCGATCGCGGAGAACTTGATAGGAAGTATAGCAGCTCGTCTTTGTTATCTACGCCCCCGTGGCGACGTCCGGAGGGACAATAATGTACTTATAGGAGAAAGGGGGAGGAGCGTGAGGGTTGCGAATTTAATATTGTTCCCCACTGACGTAGCAGCCGCGACACCTCGAAGGGGAATGGCCTCGATCAGCAACGCAGCGCGCAGACTGCAGAGCGGCCCGGGTCTCAGAAATTGAGAAGTCCGTTAGTGCGGCCAGCACCAGGCACATGTGCACCTTCTTCCCGCCCCTTGCCCTGGGTCTTCCAAGGTTCGTTCCTTCCTCCGAGCCCTCGTCCGTCGCTCGCGGTCCGGTGCCTGGCAAGCTCGACCGACAACATCGGGAAGGTTAGACCGACCGCCGGTGGGCAAGTGCCTGCCCTACAAACGAAACGAGACGCGCAAACACCCGAACGGCTTGTGTGACATTTTTTTGCCTCAAGGCTCAACGGAATGACCAGGGCCCTGGCCAATCAGACCACATTATCGACACTATACCACATCGGCTCTAGCACCGCTCCCGTCCGAGACTAGTCTCCGTGGCGCGTCCCGCGATTCATCATCTCTCGACTCCATCCCCCTACAATGTGAGGCCGACACAGCCATCACCACCGTCCAATTTGCGGTCGCATCAAAGGCCATTCGCTCATGAGCACCATCTTTTGACGACGTAGCCTTGTTTCTCGAGGCTGTCACCCATTTCAGCTGTCCAAGGACCTTCTGCCGCGTCACGTCGACCGTGGCTCAGCCTCCTCTCCCCTGACCAAAACACGCAACCTCCAAACACTGACCGACCCAACCCACCGGTCTGTCATCCCAACTGTTTTTTCTCAAACATCCACTTGTTGAACCGGCGCCAGGCCCGGTGCCGGGAA
The DNA here is from genome assembly GCA_020746995.1 of Plectosphaerella cucumerina. Taxonomy (NCBI): domain Eukaryota; kingdom Fungi; phylum Ascomycota; class Sordariomycetes; order Glomerellales; family Plectosphaerellaceae; genus Plectosphaerella; species Plectosphaerella cucumerina. The sequence goes on along the minus strand of JAGPXD010000004.1, from coordinate 4,234,753 downwards.
GGCACAGAAGATGGTGGCCGCCAACAACAATCCGGGCTGAGCCCTCCAGGAACGGCATTTCCGCACCCGAGCCTCGGAGGCTCGGACGTCACCAGATCCGCACTTCCCCACGATCCCGTCTCGAAGCCCACCCGGCCAGATCCAGTTGATGGGAGGAATACATTCATCTTGAGTCTAAACTATTCTACAACAAGCAGCGCGGCCGTTCTCCCAGCGCCTCCGCTCACGACTTGGCAATCTGGCGGCCTTTCTACTTCTACCCCTTTCCATCACGCCGGAACTCGCCATGTTCGACTGACCAGCCCCATCCGATCTTCGCCCACTCAGATATCCCCAGGGGTATCGTAACCGGAGTCCGACGCCGATCCCTTCGGACGAGCCTTGTCGCCGGTGCTTCTCGGCTCGGCATCAGCCTCTGGTGGCTGGTCCGCCGAACTTGAAGCAGACACCTCGAGCGAAGGTCCTGGAGTCTCGCTGACCTCCGGCGCAGACTTCTCAGCGCTTGACTCGTCAGCCTTGCCAGCCTCGGCCACGATCTCAGCCGCCTTTGGGGGGTCGACAGTGGTCTTGTCAGACTGGACCTTCTCCTGCGTCTTCTCGTCCGCCTTTGCCTTGTCCTCGGCGGCCGCCGTCTTTGCCTTTTCCTCCTTCTCCTTCTCCTCCTTGGCCTTGTCTTCCTTGGCCTTCTCCTCCGCCGCCCGCTTCTCCTCCGCCTCGCGCAGCTCCTTCTCCTTCTTCTGCTTCCGCGTGTCCTGGACCCAGTCGAGGGCGCCGTCAATGGCCGCCTGGGGATCGCGCTTGTGCTTCAGAAGGAACCCCTGAATCTCGGCAGGGGAGAACTCATGGGCCGGGATCTTGTCGGCAAAGACGCTGGAGAGTGAGTTGACACGCTCGAGGGTCTCCTCCAGCTTCTTGGCCGCAGCCTTTTCCGCGGCCTCGTCGACCTCTGGAGTGGAAAGGACAGTAGGTGCCGTGGAAACCGTCTTCGGGCCATCATCGCCCTCCAGAGGGGCGTGGATCGCCCGGAAGATGGCGCCGATGATCTCCCTGTCCGCCAGGCTGAACTGAACAATCATGTCCACACGCCCTGGGCGGATCAGGGCCCGGTCCAGCTTCTCAATGTGGTTGGTGGTCATGATTAGGACACGGCCCTCCTGGCTGGCGACGCCGTCCAAGATGTTCAGAAGGCCAGACAGCGACAGCCTCGTGTTAGGAGGCGTCGCCGGTGCGCCCATTGTCACTTGGCCCGGGACGGGGGCGTCGCTGGCGGCCGCGGGAGCGGGTGTGGCGGCGATGACCTTGCCGTTCTCCTCGCGCGTGTGCGTCAGTCCGGCGGTGTCGATATCCTCGAGGAGAACGACGCAGCGCTGGGGGAGATCGGTGAAGAGAGTCATGAGCGATTCCTCGTTGGCGGTGGGCGAGCTCAAGCTGACGATGTAGATGCGCATCTTGAAGTGACCCGCCAGGGCCAGGGACAGCGAGCTCTTTCCGGTACCGGGCGGGCCGGCGAGGAGGTAGCCGCGGCGCCAGGGGATGCCGCGGTTCGAGTACCAGTTCCTGGTGGCGGGGGACAGGTACTCGGCCACGTCGTCGATGATCTCCTGCTTCTTCTTCTCATTCAGGATGACGGTGGAGAAGGGGCGGGCGGTTCGTGCCATGCACCTCTGCCACGTGGGGTCGGTGGAACCGCTGCGGATGCCGCCGCGGTAGATCATGGTCTTTTTCGTGTCCTTCCTGAGGTACTCTGCGCGCGCCTCCAGGAGGAGCTGCTTGAGGATGGCGGGACTGCGGCCGAAGCAGGCGATGCTGATCTCCTCACGCTCACTAGACGTGAGGTAGCCCTGCTGGTTGCGGTCCTGGCTCCTCCGGAACCTCAGGAGCCTGCCGTTGTACCAGAAGCTGTGGCTGCCAAAGCTGGGGGTGTATGAGAGCGCCTTCTTGGCCTTGCCGTGGTTGGCGCTGGCGACGTCGCCCTCGTCTCCGGTCTCCTCGTCGTCGTCGTCCGACCATCGCCAGAGATACCAGGAGCGGGAGTTGAGGTTGGTGTTTGCGATGAAGCGCCGGGACTTTTTGGAGAAGTTCTGGTCTGCCACCCAGGCCATGAGCATGTTCTGATTAAAGGTAAGTATCTCCCTTGGGCCGGCATCCAGTGGTGGGATCCTTGAGACGTACGTAAATCTCATCGTCTGTCCGGATTTCCACCGAAGACATGAGATAGGCCTCGACCAGGCCCCAGACGTAGTCGCTGAAGTATCTGCTCGCAACGTGTTAGTCAGGTCGATGTGATTGCATCGACAGGTCTTGCCTCCAGCTGAAGATTCCGGCGCCTGCCAGGATAACCAAAGGGATGTAGACGTTAAGATCGATCCCCAGATATCTCTGCAGGCCGCCAGAGATGATCCCGAAGCCGGGGAAGAAGAATTCGATGATGGCGGTGTTCGCCGGGGATGTAGGGAGCGCGGCGAAGGGCGCGTCAGCACCAGGCCCCGCGCCCGCGCAGGAAGATCCCATGGTCGTCATGGCTGGTGTTGTTGTCGAGTCTTGCGATGAGCCAAGTTTTGGTGTCGCGGTCGCTGCGGGGAAAGAAGCACAGAAAAGTCAAAGCCTTGTCTCCAGAGGAGAGAGGATGGTTGGGAATGGGAAATCGAAAATGCAAAATGCCAAACCCCATGCACCTTATATCAACGTGCGGTGAGATTTCTGTCATTGTGTTCTAGGCCATGCCATGTCAGGAGGACAACAACGCCTTGCGGCGCCTCGTCTGACTGGCAGCATGCACTGCGGCACGAGATCAAAGGGGACGATCTGGTCCAGCCAGGCCCAAACGAATGAGGCCTCACGTTCGGCCAACGACGGCGAGGCCGTGATGTGTGCTTGCCTGCCTGCCAGTGCCTGCCGGCGCGAAGCCTGATTGGGTCATGACTGCGGCGCTGATGTCCCAGTTGACTCACCGGGGGGATAAGCTCCCACATGGTCTGCAGCGAACATGCGAGGAGGTCCTACGTCAACCACGACGTGGGTCGCACTCGCTGTGCTGGCGAGGCGACGCCAGGCAGCTGTCGTTGGCAGACGTCATCAGAAGCCGTAGTAGGCCTTTTGTTCGCCGGGTGCTGGGCTGTCATCTTCACTACCAGACCCCCTGCATGGCGCGCCAGATGCGGCCTCATCGGGAGACACAGCCCTCTCTCCCTCTCTCTCTGGGTGTAATGCGATTCGGTTGCTCGCTGTTCATGCCCTGCCACGTCGGAACTGTAAAAGCATGCATGCTACTGCTGCACGCCGAGGATGACTCCCGGCCACCATTGGATTGGAGCGAGAGGCCTCAACTGTAGCGCCGTCAGCGTAAGTCGACCAATCCAAATGAGTCGTTCGGCGAAGAATTACTGCCGTTGAATTTTGAGGCCTCATTTCCCCGACGCATTGCTTGTCATTGACGGCGGACGACATACTTCAATGACGTCGACTCAATACCGACAAGCACGCAGAGAACAGCAGCTTCAAGCAGCTTCAAGCAACAAGCGTGGCATTGGCTCATAAGACAGTCATAAAGTACAGCGGCCGTTAGTACAAGACAAAAAACAACCCCCGGTGGGCTCGCCGGCCTCATGAATGATGTGTGCCCCCTTTTTCTGGCACCCAAGAAGGTACTGTTAGCCCTCCTATCCTTGGGTGCGAGTCTGCCTCTCTTGGAAGATGTAGGCAGGGTGTCTGTGGTAGAGAACCAAAAAAGGGGTGGGGGGAAGAACATGGCCAAACTCCAAAATAGCACAATATGAGAGACATTATCGAGCGAGTCCCGTACAGTCTCCTTGGGATCAGTCTTCCCAGTCATCGTACTTGCCCGGCTTGCCGGCGCCACCTCCGCCCCCGCCTCCGCCTCCCTGGGCGTTCAGGTCAATGAAGCCCGGGTTGCCGCCGCTCATGGGCGGCGGCGGCGGCGGCGGGGGGGCCATGTGGGGGTCCGGGAACCCCGGGTCGCCCTGGAAGTCATAGAAGCCCGCGTCCATGCCGGGGTCTATTCCCATGCTCATCGGGGGAGGAGGCGGCGGCATGTTCTGACGCGGCACGAATGGTGGTGGCGGAGGGGCACGAGCCCGTTGCTGCTGTTGATGCTGTTGCTGCTGGTGGTGCCGCTGCGCCGAGGCGAACTTCTCGCGTGTCGAGCGACTGCTGCCGCCGCGCTTGCTGGAGCCAAAGTCCGAGGCGCTGTCATCCCACCGCGGGCTGACCCAGGCATATGTATAGTAGTAGTCCAGAGCCTCGCTGGCAACAGAATCGTCGTCGTCTTCGTTGTCGTAGTCGTAGTCATCGGCGTAGATCTCGACCTTTGACTTGCGCAGGGCCATGGGCCGCCTGGGGTTGATGCCCGTGGTGTACTTCATCAGCTGGACGCTCCAGTGGTCCGACTTGATGTTGGTATGTGACACTTCCGACACCCTGGACCTCTTGGAGCTTGTGGAGGAGCGTGAGGACGACCGGGAGCCGCCCGATGAGTCGCTTGACACGGACGATGCGTAGCCGTGACGGGCCATAGCTCTGGTTCGGCTGGTGCAACGACGTGCTGTGTGTGAAGCTGTAGTCGGCTCCGCTACGCAGCAGCTGGCCGAGTAAGGCGGCGATGACGAGAGGCCGCGAGAAGGAGGTTCACGAAAGAACGCAGATCAATGCAAGGAGGGATGAGGTTGCGGATCAGGAGAAGGCGGCACCAAAAGGAGGGGAAAGGCTTCGATGAAGAGGCCGAGCACAAGACGGGGCTTGCACAGCATCATATACGACATTGCTCCCGTCCGCGCATCATCAGACGGGATCAGCGGCGGACGGTCAGGGCGTATCAAACCAGCAGTCCGGCGGTGCTCGCCTCATCTTCCCAGGCAAGCCAGGCAAAGCCAGGTAAGGTCACAGAGTTTCGGTCCGCACCCTTGCTGCACCATTCATGCAGGTGGACCATGCATGCCACGGCTTCCACGGCGAGGGGAAGGGGAAGGGAGGGGAGGCCGACCACAGACGATGAACTGTGGCGTCCCACGCGCCCCCCTCGGACCTCGCGCTCGGAGGGCGGACGATCCCTCAGCCAAACATGTGTCGTGGGCGACACGAGCGAGGCTACGGCCGCCGTGGCGTGATAGGGGTGGGACAGACGGCAGTCGCCCTGCTTCCACGGCAGCCCTGCATGTCTCGTCTGTGGTGCTCCAACGGACGCGGGTGTCGTTGGATTGGCCATGGGCCCCCTTTGCTGCTGCAGTGGCTGCTGCCGCTGACGTGCCCCCGGGATCTGGCATGATCCTTCCCCGGAGACATGGTCATGGCGAGGCTAGGTATAATGTCTGTGGCATTGTGCTCTGGGGAGCCGGATGCGTTCGGTTCAGGTACGAGATTGTCGATATGTGAAACGGAGCATTCGCGTTGCTCAAGCTCTAGGTCCAGGTCCGGCGGGCACTCTAGGTTCGTCCACCGAGCTGGGGCAGACTAGTCGCAGACACCGAGGCAAGGCATCGGCGAGGCGTCCGACTGCTGAATGCGATATGTACACTCTTACGATGCCCGGAGCCGCAGTGCAGTGAAGAAGTGCAGTCGAGAGGGTGTCCAGGAGGCGGGGATGGGGCTGCTCAGGGAACGACTGGTCCAGAGGCCGTGAGCTTCGGGACCAGACGCTGCAGCTGCAGGAGGCATGAGGTGCATCGGCTGGTGAGGGCGCTCGGGGCGCTCGCATCGCAAGCCGCAGCGTGGCAGCGAATCATGGCTGGGGAACGTAGGGTGCTGGCGACAGTGAGCAAACGCGGCCCTCGCTGCTCGCTGCTCGGTGCGACCATGCCACTTCAGGTTCGGTGTGTCGTGGTCATCCTGGCTGTGCCTGCTCCCCCGCGCCAATGCTTCCAGTTCTAGGCTCTTGAATCTTGCTCCGGTCGGATGGCTGCATACGGTCCGTCGAAAAGATCAGGTCGGGTCGCTCTGAGTGACTCTGAATGACGACGGTCGGCGGGGCATTGGCACTCGACTGACGACTGGCACTGGACTGAGACGCTGGACGACGAGGACGGCGGGCGTAGATGAGATGACACGGATGATCCCCCGGTGCTGCTGCTGTGATTCATTTCGACTGACTCGGACGTCGTATCGCCAATTGGGTTGTTGGCTTGAACCTGGGAGCCTCTTCCTTTTCCACGCCCTGGCCGGAAGCTTCCGTCGACCGGACGTCAACAAAAGGCCACGGATCAATTCGACGATCAGCATTTCCAAGGTCCCGTCGTTTGATGGACGGCTGCGATGCGATGGGACGGGGTTGGATGCGTTGGCTGACGATGGTCAGGGGTGCAGGCTCGGAACTAGGTTTTGAAACTCGTCGTCTGGTGGAGGCTGTCAACGATAGACTCTTTTCCCTTGCCAGATCTCCAGGTCCCGTGGTCAGTGCCCCCCTGTCGCTGGCTGCCTCCGACCGGTTGCTTGTTTTATTTGGCTGTTACAAAAGCAGGAGCACCCCGGCTGTGACTGCAGGACGGCAGGCACGATGGTCTGCAACTTCGCACCTGCCCGCTCTGTGAAGGCGGATCCTGGCCGGGGCTAACCACAGTGTGACAAAGTTCCAGCCTGGGGGCACGTTGCTAGTGTCCTCCCCTGCAAGGTCGGTCTTTCCCGTCCGTCAGTTGTGTCAAGTTGTGACGCAAGGGACTGCGGTGGGCCAACAGAATGACAGCGTGGGACATTCCCGAGCGTGCAGTCGTTGTTAGAGGATGCAACAATCTGGAGACATACGAGTAGCAGTGCTGGTGCCTCTCTCCTCAAGCGGCCTGCCATCTCAGTTGCTTCATAAATATCCAGTAGTTTTCAATGAACACCACCAAAGCCTCTCCCAGTGCCAGTGGAAAATGTTTGTCCGTAGTGGACCCATTCCCGACGGGTGCCGGGCATGGATGGATGGAACTGAAAGGTAAAATAAAATAGACACGCCGGCCGGGATGCGCTCTCTCCTGCTTCGCACAGTGAACGCTATGCGAGGGGCTGACGGGGGGAAGTGGTTTTGTCTTGGAATGCAGCCCCAGTCCGGCCCCTCGACGCGGTGGCTAGTGGCCAATGGCAGCGTCGCGCTCGGAGACCGCCCCCTGGCTCTTCAGGGTTCTTACCGGTTTTAGGTGCCACCACTCAACGCGCTGGCCAATCCACTCGGGTCTTGTTCTCGCCGCCCTTCCAGACAGGCAACAGGATCCAGAGATCGCACTCTTCGAGCAGATAACATGCCGTCTGTATAATCCAGGCTTGCAGGCGAGCAACAAAAAGTGGCATAGGAAGGTGTCTTGCCTGTGTAGACTTGATTCTAAGATTCCATGTGATTTGACCGTTACGACCGCTGTGATCCGGTGGAGCCAAGACCACCTCGACCTGCTGTCATATCACGTGACTGAACTGTGGGTTACGTACGGTTCGACACCAAAGCAGCGAGGCGCTTTACCAGTTCGGGCCCAGCGAATCCATCCTCGTCTTCGAGCCTGGAGGTTCCAGGTGTGTTGTGGCCCCCCCTGACGGCCCTCACAGTCGCTGGCCTGCACAATCTAACACCGTGACAGTGGCACTGCCCCCCTCAACTCCCGCAGTCTAGCAGAACCCATGCCAGTGCCAATTGGTGCGTGCACTGCGCGCCTTCCACCCGCCTGTCCGCTGCACCGTTTGCCAGCCAGCCAGCCAGTTCACCAGCCAGCCCAGACCAGACCAGCCAGTCAGCCCAGACTTTGGGCGGCCAAGTCCCTTTCCCCCGTCTTGCTCCTTCACTCCCCATCTGTTCCGAACTCGACTGCCCACCCACACATTCGCTGACTTCACACCCAACATCGTCGACGACATTGACCGACCCGACCCGACTCCTCCCTCCGCCCCGCGATCAATCGCCCGTTGTCGCTTGGCACTCCATTTGTCGATCCTGCATCTGGGTGTCGCTGTCTTTCGCGCGTCGCGGCTCTGCTGGCCCCAGGCACTTCCGGCCTCCTGGGGGTCCCTTCCGCCCCATGTCGTCGTGAGAATCGTCGACGGCATCAGACTCTCTTCCTCCCATTTCGGCCCTCTTCCGACGACACGTTCGACACAACAGCAACATGCAGTCATCTAACGGGAATGGCTCCGACGTGGAGCGGAGGCTGTCTGTCCGCTCCTCGACGACCACCCGCGACGATACCGACGACGAGTACGACCCGACCGCCTATGCAATCGCCGACGGTTTCAGGCCACCCATCTCCGATTCAACCTCGAACCATGCCGCTTCATCTTCCTACAGTCAATCCCATACTGCGGCCCCGATATCATCGATCCCACCAACCTCGGCCACGTCCAGTGCCCAGCCTCAGATGCCCAATCGGCCGTCCAGCGTCGCCAAACCTCCTCGGGCAGTAGACCATCTAGCACTCCGCCACGACGGCCCGCTCGTCCACACCAATGTCTCGCGTCTGTCCCGTGCCTCCTCCGGCGCCGGCTCGGTTGATTCGCCCGTCATTCGTTCCGTCAGCCCATATCAAGGATCGTCAGGACCGTCTCATCCCTATCAGATGTATCCCCAGAGGACAATGAGCGTGGCTACTTCGACAACCGCACCCGTTTCGGAGCGCTCCTACCAGGGCCCCCAACGGCCAACGCACCCGTACGGCCTCTACACGCAGGCTACCGAGACGAGTGACAGTAGTGAGGTGACTGTTGGCTTCGGGAGACCAGACAACTACCAAAGAAGAATCGGACCTGATGGCGAGGACGCTGCCGATCTCATCGGACCTCTTGGCCACACCGAGGAACTGCCACCCTACACAAGGTATCCTGACGTCGCCTACATTGCGAAAACAACAGAGGTTGCTGCCCACGTCGCCGACCCGATAGACGGTCCGTCCACTCTACGCACAACCCCGGCCATTCCCGGTGCCGGCGGCATCGGCCTGGCCACTCGGAACCCCGAGTATGAGTCGCGGGACGACCTCCCTCTTCCCCCGGCACAGTCGCGCCTCTCTACCCGCAGCGTGACTTCGGAAGTCGTCAGCCAGCACGAAATTAACACAGCCGCCGAGGCCTACAACGAAAAGCAGCAACGTGCCCGCTGGCAGACACGTGCGAAGAAGCGCATGTGGGGCATTGTGCCATACTGGGCCGTATGTCTGGTCGCCGTCGCACTTCTCATCATGTATGTCCCCTTCCTTCGTGTACTCGTGTCACTTCCACCATGCTAACATAATACCAGGGGAATCGTTCTTGGCGCCGTCATTGGTACCTTGCTTGCTAAGGGCGATGGGAAAAAGAATAAGCCCGACGAAGATCCCTTCCCCGCTACCGGTGGCACCACAACCACCACCTCAGACGTTATTCCCCTGGCAACGCCTCCCCCAGGCCTTCCGCCGCTCGTCGAGGGCACCTTCAGCCTGCCTCCATTGATCGAGTCTCAAGCCCCGACGACCTGTTTCAATGACACCAGCCAGGCTCAGGCATGGACCTGCAATGTTCCTTTCGAGATTTACTCCATGACGCTGGCATCCCTTCAAGATGCCTCGCCCGTTGCTGATTATGTTCTGCAACTCTTCCTCTCCAACAACTCGTCGCCATCCGACCTGTACACGTGGGGAACACAACCACCGATCATCGAAGACCCCATCCAGATGCGGCTGGTCAAGGACACGGCCGAGCTGGAACTGGGCCCTGCCTGGTTCGGCCACTTTGTATACAACAAGACTGTCATCATCGCCGAGGACCGCTTCCCCAACGTCGGCTCGTCCAACAAACGGCGCGGCTTCGTCTTGGATGACCCCACCTCAGGTTTCCGACGTGCCGGCGTCATCGGCGCTCAGGTTGGTGACAGGCCCTGGATTTGCGAATGGCCAGGGACCATGCTGGAGATCTTCATCTACCCGTACCAGACAAACAGCCTTTCCAGGAACCGGGGCTCCACTGGTGGAAGCAGCACCACACCCTCCGCTGCCACGTCGTCGGCCGTTTCCCCACCGGACAACCAGGCCTTCTCAGAGACCGTCAGCGTCGCGCCACCAGTGGCAACGAGCAGGCCCCCGAGGATCGCTGCACCGCCATACCCGAACATCATCAAGATCGAGGAGAGCCGTCTTTCCGACGACGACTCGCGCGCCGCAGTCTGCCAGCAGGTCGAGATTTGCGAAGACGGCATTAGCTCGAAGCCCGTGTATGACGCCAACGGCCAGCCCATCAAAGTCAACATCATCGAGAACCAGCGCCTGGTGGCCTACCGGTTCGAGGAGCCAAGCGCCCTTCCGATTGATGGCACGGCGGCTGCCGTGCTACCGAGGCAAGAGGATGGGAAGTATACCCATCTGAGCGAGTGCGGCTGCATGTGGTGGTTCAGGTGATTGGACATTTATCATTCCACCATCTGTCTGATCATTTCCTCTCTTATATATTCAAGAAGCATCTAGCCGCTGGGGCCTAGGGCTCCCAGCACGCGATACGGCGTTTACACGGGAGGCGGGCCTTTTATCAGGGGTTCCATGGCCTCCCATCATGTCATGTCTTGGCGCTCTTCTTCTGGCGCGACGATTGTATCTCGTAGCCGTCACTTGTGCGGTCACTTCTTTTTTATCTGGGTACGGGCGTTTCAAGGATGGGAAACTTATGGGGGTTCAAGAACACGTCGGGTCTTTTTTTTTTGGGCACATTGTCGGCCCACGAATACTGTTGCGACGACTGATTGGGCGACTCTTGACTGCGATTTTGGAAAGCACGGGGACTCTTTGGTCCCGAAGATAGACACTGTAGGCACCGTGAGATAATTGAAACGCTTAAAGGTCCGCAAGACTTGGTTCAGTTGCGTGCGTGCAGGTGTCACGAGGTGGGCATGTTCATCTGTAGGGGCCCGGCGCCGTCGATCTCTACGTCGGCGGCGGCTCTTTTGTGCCCAGGTCGGCGGCGAGGCCGTCCAGGAAGCTGTCGGCCATTTTCTTGGCCCGCCTCGCTTCCAGGTCTCTCCGCCGGTCCTCGATCTCCTTCCGCCTCGCGGCTTTTGCGTCGTCCTGCTCGCGCCGCCGCGCCTCTGTCCGCGCGCGCTCCTCTTCTAGACTGGTCATCTGCGCGAGGCGCGTCTCCTCGTCCTTGCTGAACTTGAAGAAGCCGGTGCCGCGGTTGCGGATCTCGCTGTCGGCGTCGTAGTGTTTCTGGTCCGGGGGCGTGGCGCTGCGGTCGCGCTTGCGGGCGATGGCTTCCATTTTCTCTTCGTCTTCCGGGACGAAGGCGAGGGTCTGGATCGTGTCGCCGTAGATGAGGTTCGAGGGGGCGGCGGGGCGGGCGGACATGCGCTCGAGCTCTTCGGCGCCGAGGAGGCCGCGGCGGCGTTGGCGCTCGAGACGGTCGCGCTCGGCGCGGGTGACGAGGCGGGTGCGGCCGAGGTCGTCTTCGTATTCTATCAGTTCCGTGTCGGGCTTGTCTTCGGAGGCGGGGTGGTGGTCGTCGTCGTCGTCGTCTTCGCCGGAGGAGGTGTCGGCGGCGGCGGGGTCGTCTTTGGTCTCGGCCCATTTGCGATCAAAGTCGACGAGGGGGGCGGCCTCGTTTTCTTTGGGTACGTAGTCCCCGCGCTTCATGGCGGCATAGAGGCGGGCTTTTGCTTCCATCTTTCGCCGTGTGCGGGCGAGGACTTCGGCCTCGTCTTCGCCGGGGGCATCTTTCAGGACGAGCTTGGTGTCTTTGGCGTCGCGGTCGGCGCGGGCTTTTCGGCTCAAGGGTGTGATGGGTTTTGTGGTGTTTGCGCTCTTGCGGGGTCGGGCGGAGGAGGTCGAGGAGGGGCCTGTTGAGGAGGACATGAGGGAGGTGAGTTGGGCGGTAAAGTCGAGGGAGCTGGAGAGGGCCATGTTGCCCTTTCGCTTCTTGGGCGGGGGCTGCCCGTAGAGGTTTGGATCTTGCGGCATTGTTTCGGTCTGTGTGGTTCGGAGGGAGAGGGAGACGTTGGAGAGTCGGGTGGAAGTGTTGGGTGCGTTGAGGTGTCGTGGTTGGAGGTGCTAGACGCTGCAGTACCTACGTTCAAAGTTAAAGTGGACCGCGGCGGCATCTCTCAGCCTTGCGATAAACGGATGTGACAAATAACGACCAACAAGTTTCGCATCAAAGAATCATGCCAGTGGAAAGCTCATATTACACCCCGGCCACTTCTGCGATGCATCTGCTCTTAGAAAGTCTCCCGTTCGCGAGCCCGAATCTTCAGCCGTCCCCTCTGCTGCCTGCGTGCGCTCTTCGATATGCGCCTCCCTCGGCACGCTGTTGCGTCCCGGAAGGCAGAGCATACTCATCTCGAGTGTCGGAGACTAAATTGTCCCCTATCCCATCGCCTGCCGGCCCGGCTTGTGCGGCTGCTTCAAGTGCCTGTGGCGACCCTCTTGTCCAACAGGCTCGGACGGCCCAGATGAGAAGGTCCAGAAGTATGAGGAACACGAAGGGGAGGATTAACATTAGCCCCAGTATGGCCTGGCGCAAGTTAGTTGATAGACCACAGGTTCGATTCGTCTCACGTACAAATGCCCCCGAGATGTACCTGAGGACCGCGGGGTACTCTGCGGAAAGTGCATAGCTGGAGAAGTAGCTGAGCCACGAGGGCTCTGGGTCCTGGTCGACCATAGATTCCGGTCTTGGATGGCTGCGATGGCTTTTTGGGTGATCCGAGGTTGGTGGTGTATTCTCAGCCGACAGACTCAGCCGTGGTCTGGATATGTGTTGCGGTGCGTTGAAGATGGTGAGACGGGTGGGCTCATTCGTGGCAACGAAGAAGCAACATGGGTGCCTGCTGGGAGGACGTTGCGTGGACACGGCGGCTGCTCTCGGGTACTTCTGTTCTCGAGGCTGCCGTCTTCAATACCTGCCTCGGTGGACTCTAGGCAGGTACCAAGGCAGGGATGCAAAGGTAGTCAGTGAACCGTACCAGAACCGTTATCACATCACTGCCACAGTCCAGTCGCGACTTCCCCGGATTCCGGATGGCCTGGGGACGGACAGGTTTTGCGGGGCCCGTTGGGTCTCCCGTTCACAGTGAGAGTTGGGCGGACTGCACACTGTACAGAGGGAGTGCTGTTGACCAAAAAGAGGCCCGTGCCCTTCCGCGGTCTGCCCCTGACTTCATTCCCGACCACGACGGTCCTCTTGGTCGTCCACTTCCAGACATACAACATCTCAAGCATTGAATTGTCGTGAGCGTTTTCCACCCTTCAAGTCGCATGCCATCAATAGCATTCTCCGAATCGATCAAGACCTCATCATTCATCTCTTGACAGAACGTCGAACGGCGGCCTCGGGCCATCCCAAGTCAACCATCCATCAAAACACAAAATATGCTGCGTCTAGCCAGAATGCCGAGGACTTGACATAGCTTGTCTTCACCGGCTGGTCTCAACCATGGATACACAGGCGTCTAGTTGCTCGATTTATGTGGTCTTCTTAATGAGCGAGCCTCGATGATGCTTCCTCGCCTCAGCTTGGTCAGATCGGGCACCACCACATCAACAACCTGGAAGTTCACCGCAGGTCCAACCTGCAACCTGTCAGTCGAGGCGATCTCTTCGATATCCCGCACTCAGAATTGATATCTACTCTTTGTATAGGCTGACCACAACGCACCTTTTGCCGAGGAAGCCATCTCCACGACCTACCTTAATGTGCTACGACCGCGAGGATGCGCTTATTCTGCTCCGTGATAATGGCAAGTCTGGTCTGACTGGCGTCCAGACTAGTCTCGATATCGGAGTGGAGGGCAGAGAGACTAGCCTTCATCGCGGCAACAGAAGACTCGAGCTTAGCTTGCTTGCTCAGGGCGACTTCGAGGACTTTGGAGGCGGACTGGATTGGTGGCGTCACTGCTGGGCTCCTGCTTGAATGGCCTTCCTCCCCCAGCTCGCCAAGACTCTCTCACTCCACCTTCAAATCACGTATGAAGGGTCTTGATTTGGCTTTTATGGTTTATTGGTTTGTATTCGGGGTATCTTGGGTTGTCTTCGTGGTATCATGATCCGTCTCCGAGGTATCTCGATGCGTCTTCAAGGCATCTCGATTACCTTCCTTCCTAGAGGCCTCGTGGCCCCAGCTTCCCCAAACGATCGCCAGATCAGCGACCTCGCGTTCATCTCTCCTCCTTCTGCCTCTTGCTGTTTCCTCCGTCTAACTCTTGCTGCCGAGGTAGGTACACCTATCCAAGGGCCTAGTTGTCCTCCTTGATGGTAGCGCAGGTAGTGCAGGAGAGTCCCCTGGCCCTCTTGTGCACACATGTGCTGCTGAAAGGCGCGGTGTCTTTCGTATGTATAACACCAGCTCCGTCGATGTGGACATTGACAACTCCAGTCGAATCCTCACTCGAACTCTTCTCGAAAGACAGAAGAAGGGCATCCTTCATCGTTTGGCCAATCTTCCTGGCCCCTTCCTTCACATCAGCCGTGTCGATCTCCGTGAAGGCCTCTGCGACGATGATGCACGCAGCCGAGGTGCCGTGCATGTCGGTTTTGCTGGTCGAGTTCCTCCTGTTCCTGCCGGACCTCTTCCTGTCACGGTTCGGCTGCAGCTGAATGTTGAAGGCCGGAGGGTTGGTGATCTGAGACGATGACCTTCGTTAGAACTTCTCCTCCAGATTCGGAACTACAAGGGACAAATAACTGACGTAACCCTGTGTATCCAGGCGCCATCCAGGGTTGGATGTTCCAGTGGTCGAGATTCCTCTGGTGAGACACCTGGTGAGAGACTCGGGGTCGAGGGCTGCGAGGACGCTAGCCGCCTCCCTTCTGGTCTTACTGAACCATTCAGCCTCTCGCAACATGTTGACTGATTTCAGGGGCTGACAAGAGAGGACACTGCTTCGTGGTGTACGAGACTTGTGTGTTATGCGATTGCGAGAAGAGGTGAGGCTGTTCTGCTTGAGTTCAAAGGAGTCCAGAGAGAAGACAAGAGCAAAATCAGGAATTATATACGTCTGTCTTCCTGAGAGAGCGAGCTCTGGTCTCCAGTGCGATTCACTTGGCTTCCAGTGACCGAAAAGGCAGCTATCGGGAAGGGCAACTCCATCCAGATGGTACGGGCAGTAGTCAATTGTTCTTCCATTTCCAGGAAGAGTGTGGTTGGTAAAGGCTGCATATTGACGATTGTTTGTCCTCATGCAACTCGAATTCACCAGCAAAGATCGACTTCACTGCACGGGCTGTTCATAAATGTCCTCAAAGTCAGGGAAAGTACGGCACTGTCCACCTGCGTCGATTTCACCAATGCATGCAGTTCGGTATACAAATAATACCTAGTAAGAGTAGTGCTACGAATGTGGATACCTTCCGAATCAGCTCTATTACTTTCAGTAGGTAGGTAGTGAATATACAACCCCCGACCTGAGGAAGGTAGTCATGAGAGGGTACCCAAGTAAAATCCGGTCACTCCATACCAATTCTCTTTGTTCAGGTGAATCGAGTATTTCCACCCGTGGAGGTGTAACTGCCTCCACTGTAGTGTTCCCCACCGAATGCCCATTTCACGTGTTTCGCAGTGAATAGGGGTCCGGGTAGCAACTCGCCTGGTAGCAAACAACCTTCTTCTCCCTGAGCCGTTTTCCACCACAAAAGTCTGACTCCTACAACACGCCAATTTCTAGAGCAGAGAGTACCACGACCAGCTTGGCCTACTACCTTGGAGCCAGATTAGGCGCCCACTTGCTACCCCTTCAGCTATGTCTTCGTTCAGCACAGCTTCAGGGGCCGCTTCAGCTCTCGCCCCAACCTCATCCAATTTGCCCACAGTCACGAAGCAAGCTTCATCCGAGACGCCAGGTTTGAGAACACAGAGCTCATCGCCAACATCCTTGAGCGCATTGCCCCTCGCAAACAAGACCGAGTCGCCATCCGAGCCCCCCGAGATGCCGACTCCGAAGGCTGAAGACATGCATCATATCGAGTGGCAATTCCACAACGTGGACCAGTACTACATCATGGAATGGCCCAACCCTCCACAGATCAAATACATCTGCACTGTCCTCAACCCCTTCCTCAAAGACCTCGGCCTTGGTCATGACCCTCAGGTCGAGTTCCTCAGCAGCGGAGGGTACCACAAAGTCTTCCAGGTTCGCCGCCGAGATGACTGCCAAAGCCAGCCTCAAGTTGGAGTAGATGGCTCTGAGACTTTGGCTTGTCCAAGCTACGTCTTTCGCGTGGCACTTCCCGCTTGCCCATTCTACAAGACGGCATCCGAGGTTGCAACCATGTCCTACGTCCGACAGCACACCAGCGTCCCTGTTCCTCGGGTCTACGCATACGACGCATCCTCCGACAACGCCCTTGGACATGAGTGGATTCTGATGGAGATGATCGAGGGCGCCTCGACGTTTAGAGCTGTGGAGTACGACGCGTCCATCGAGCAGAAGCTCAAAATGGCGCGACAAGTGGCCGACTGGACTCACCAGTTGAGCCAACTGTGCTTCAACTCCATCGGCAGCCTGTACTTCGAAGACGACCTACCGGTGCAGCGTCAGAACTCGACCAGCAATGATGGGGTGACATTCCTGGCAACTGCCAAAATCCCACGCAGCGGTCCCGTCCTGGTTGGCCCGATCAGCTCTCTGGTTTACTGCCTCGGCCCTGTCGTAGGCGACATGTTTAACAGCGACTGGAGGACCGAGTACGATTTCAACCGAGGCCCCTACCCATCGGTTGCAGCTTTCATCGACGCTATCCTTGACATGCACCGTCTCGAGATTGGTGATGACCGCCAGCGGGCTCGTTCGGAGATGGCAGAGGCGGTCCATGATGCGTGGTGGCGTCTTGGCAGGACCCTTCGACAACTTAGAGAGGATGACGCTCGCATAAGGGCAGAGTGGATGGCCAAGACCGAGGCCCGGATTGGCGGTCCTCTCGACCCCAGAGTCTGCTGGCTTGGCGGATGGCCCTACCATGTCAAAGTCAACAAGACGACGAACAATGAGATCAACGAATTTGATCACGCCACAGAGGACGCGGTACACTTGAAGCGTGCTCTCGAAGCGGCCGAGTTCGACATGATCCGACAGGACCTGAGGGCAGACCCCTCGAGCTGTCGGCTCTTCGCCTGGGACATGTCTGTCAACAATGTCCTGGTCGAAAGCAACACCAAAGAGCCAGTGGCAGTGATCGATTGGGAGCAGATCGTCTTCGTGCCCCCCTACCTTGTCGACTTCTATCCAAAAGTGGTGGAGGGACCCGGCCCTAATGGCGACAATGACGACTTGACGGATCCCACTCGTTCCGAATTGGACTTGAGACAGGATAAGGACTGTGCTGAATGGTTCGTCGACTGCGATGCGAAGCTCATGCGCGAAGAGTTCCGGAACCATCTGTTCAGTCTTGATCCCACGGCGCTGGACATGTACGAGGCCCGTTGGAGCGAATTCCGACCTGCCGATGAGGAGATGGAGTCGAAAGATATGCCGGAGGGCCCTGACAGCGGCCTCAGCAAACCCGCCAAGCCGCGCACCTCGCTGCCTCTCGACTTGTGGAGCATCGCGTCTCCAGGCAAGCGCACCGAACGTCGGGTAGAGAACATCGCAGCCACCATGACCCGGGCCCAGAGTCATCCAGCGGCTCTGGGCTCAGGCGGCTCAGGCTCAGGCTCAGGCTCAGGATTGCAGAGAAAGGGCAGTGAAGATCGGTCGGTGCAGAGGCAGAGGGCAGCAGAAGCGACCCTCCGGAAGACCTTTGACCGCATATCTGCACCGATGCATATCGTATGGAAAGACGTGGAGGATATGTACTCAGACCTGGGCTACAAGGTCACCAAAGCTCGCGAGGCACTTGAGGCTTGACCGATGGGTTTCAGTGTTTGGGTGTCGAACGACATGATTCAGGTTTGGGGGCAGGGCAGATGTTGTTGGGGGTCTCCCCTTGTTAGATTATCGAGAGCGGTGTATTAATCGATCGAGCGCTAATAGAGAATAAAAAGAACATTCTGCTCTCTTGAATGAAGACCTGACGGGAGTGTTGAAGACGAGCTGTGGGCGTCTGGTTGGGGAGGGAGTCAACCAACATCCAGACACAGTGTGATTGATAAGGCCAGAGATAAGACAACGGCCATCAGCACTACACAAAGCCACTGCCCCTGAAATGGTGTTCGACACGCACTGTCCAAAGGACCGTGATCCCGTTTACAACTTGTTCATCGTAAAAGCCGCCATAAACGAGTAATTTTTACCTCGCTATGGTTGGAGTAACTGAGGGCCTGATTAATGACCTTGCCTGCTGCCAACTGATTGCAGTCAAAACTACTTGTCTCCTTAAAGAAAGAGCCTGAAGGAGTGGCAAGGCCGCAGGGAAGCTGCTGAGAATTGCAGAAGATGGTCAGGCAACAAAGGCAGGTTGCGGGCAAGTGCATGATGAGATCGAAAGTGAATCAAGTCCCCCTACCTTCCTAGGATCAACTCCTCGATCAAAATGGTTCCCCTCCTTCCCCTTCCCCAGTCACCTTCCACCTTATTCACGCTCCTCATTGTTACATCTTCCCCCCCATCTTCCCCTTCATCTCCCCCTCCATCTTCCCTCCATCTTCCCTTCTCAGATGGCGGGCCCCGACAACACACTCACCTCGCCGCAACCCTTTGAGAACCTACAGCCATCAATGGGCACCATTGTCAATTATTTTGGACCCCCAGCCGCCGCAGATACAGCTGTGAATCCGGCAGCCATGACCCAGCAAGATGTATCTGCTGCCATTGTCAGCACCACCGGCGGAGATGCGGAGAGCGCGCATGTATTGCCCAGCAAAGAGGCTGAGGACATCGCCCGGCTCCTCAAAAGCAAGAGAGCTTCAAGCCCTCTGATTCAACATGGTCACAACGTGTCCACGGCTCACATCGTTGAAGCCAACACCGACAACCAAGGTTTCGTGCATAGCAAGATGCCAGACTCGCCGGGCCATTCGAGCACCAATACTGCCGATTCCAACAACAAGACCCAAACACCTGTCAAGAAGCAAGGCGGAGCAAAGCGAAAGGCAGACACATTCAACGACAATGACAATGACAACGACGCAGCCTCCATCATCCGCAAGACTCGCAATAGGAAGATTAAAGAGGACCCGGCTCCTGAGCCACACCGCCAGCCAAGTCAGAAGATGCAGCAGAAGATGCCGCAGAAGAAGCAGACCGCGACCGCCAATATCACGGATCCCAACCACTGGCTCAGGGATGACGAGCTTGTTCCCATTCTCGGCAAACTCATCGACCTCTATTCGTCGCGGTCCTGTATCGTCGACTCCCTCTTGACCGCCAGCCCCGAGAGATACACCCAACAAGGAGCTGCCGCCTACCCTCGCATCGCTGAGAAGATCCGCACCGCCCAGCTGCTGGTTCTTCCGCTGAACTTCGAGCAGCACTGGGTGGTGGTGGTCATCCGTCGATCCAATGAGGGCGAGGTCTTCGCCATCGACCTATACGACTCGTACAAGAGTCAGGCCAATGTCAAAAAGGCCAAGTCGCTGGTCAGGAAGTTCCTCTCCGTGTTTCTGCCCAAGTCTGTGGATCAGTTGGGCGAGCTGTTTCGCGAGGCCTCCGTCCCCAATCAGGGTAATACTGTGGACTGCGGCGTCGCCGTCTTCGCGTGCGTCGTCTATGCCATGGCCAGCATCTCGATTCCAGCTCGAATTCCCGCTCATCTGTGGCGCGCCGTCATTCAAAGATTCTCCGACCCATCCTTTGCACTCAAGGAACATATCGTCGATGTCTTGGCTAAGCAGAAGCAGCCAAAGTCTGAGTCCCCGCCCGAGTGGACCAAGTTGAGCATCGATAGCGACAACTTAGCGCTGGAATGCGCGGGCCAGATGTTGAAGATCAAGAAGGTGTATTCCGCGCACGGCGAGAGAACCTTCGCAGAGCTACAGTCGCTTCTCCAGGATGTCGCCTGCACCTCGGAGGTGCTCAAGTGTGTCGTGAAAAACGCGCTGGTTGAGGACCTCCCCTACGAGCGACGAAAGCAGATGCAGGACGGCGCGTGGGATGTGGTCGATGAGCTCGATGCCGCGAGGGAGGCTTTTCGGGACAAGCTGAAGGGACTGAAAGAGAACATCGACAGCGTGGAGTCTGCCGGCAAGTTTCTTGAAATCAAGTGCGACGCCATCCAAGCAAAGATGAGGGGACTGAAAGAGGACATCGACAGCGCGGAGACCACCGGCAAGTTTCTTACCAAGCGCGATGTCATCCAAGCAAAGATGAAGCACCGAGGACTCTCTAACACCGGCTGAACATCATCAAATGGAGGAAGTGGGGAGCAGAGAAGCGCTGAGCAATGCTCTATACTGGATAGGGGTAGTCTGTGGTGGCGTCGACGGAAAGGAATCCGAGCTGCGAAGAGGATGCGCCCTGTACCTAGGCTCCCACACTCGCACAATATAACTTTGCTTGATTAAAGACATGCCTCTGTTCCCACGTTCTGCCATCATGGAGATAGAAACCCTGCGCGAAGACTTGCCGTCGTCGAGAATCTCGTCAGAATACACACCTTGCGTGTTCTAGCCGGGCTGGTCAACCTTGCCATTGGTGGTACAACCCGAGGATACGCAAAATACAACTGTCGAAGGCTCGCCGGCCAGCATTGACGACGGCAGATACCAAAAGAGTGTTCCGTCATGAGCCGCAAATCAACAGTCGACGAGCTGCCAACGTGCAGCCCTCGGATCACCCCTCCGAAGCATCACCTCCGTCTTCCCGACAAGGTCGTCGGTGTCCTTGGCCGAGTACAAGTGCCTGAGCTTCAGATGAAGGCGTTCACCCCATCCGAGGGACACCAGTACCAGGGGCGACGACTTCCAGTCGGAGAACTCGCCAGCATCCATGGCTGCTGCACCGGATGTCGGCTTGATGAGGGCATCGTCGTCTTAATCTCAATATTGTTCCATCCGTCATTTTCGCTTCGTTCTTGAGGGTGATTGGTTTTCGCAGCTATAGTAGTTTGTTAAGACGAAGAAGAGGCGAACCACGTCCATCTGGCAGATAACTGGGACGAGCTTCGGCCAGATGGACGTGGTTCGTCTCCTCCTCGTCTTAACGAACTGCCACAGTTATGAAAACCGATTATCGTTTATGAATAAGCAAAAATGACCGACTGAAAGGGCAGAAGATGATAGGCAGGAGACAGAACGGATTGGGGCCGACGATGGATACAACCAACCGTCCCCTGCGCATTCGTGTCAGGCCGAGGGTCTGGACAGGCAAAACAAAAAAAGCTCCAGAACACGCGAAGTTCAAGTGGTGGCGGCAGAATTACGGGCGGTCAGGGAACGAGGTGGGGGGTGCAACTGAGCACACTGCAGCAGCAACTTTAGCGGCCGTGGTGGGCGGCAGCACCCCGCCGAGTGGCACTGCCAGTGTGAGCGCAACCTCAATCGAGCCTCTGAACGAGGAAAAAAATATTTGGTCGACAATTGCAGCAACAAACCAGCACTCCCACCCAACACATGCGCAGCCATTCGAACGGATAAAGAAGACCGAAATAGACACCAGAAACTTGTCTCGAAAAACACACCACATTGCACTCGACACCCCATCGACTGTCGCAATGGCGAAGGCCAAGAACAGAGCCGCCATGCGAGAGGACTGGCGCAAGGCCCAGGGCGCCGAAGGCAAGGAGCTGCCGCGGAAGAAATACTATCGCCAGAGGGCGCATGCGAACCCGTTTTCGGACCACAACCTCGTCTAGTTGCGTTCCATCCCTCTCCGCTGCCGAGAGAGCAGCATGCTAACGCTTACACAGCCCTCCAAGCCCAGACGAGATGGACTGGTCAGCGCACTACCCTGCCTTTGTTGCCGAGTCCGAATCCTCTACAACCGACGACAATGCCCTCACAGTCAAGCCGTTGCGGAAGAATGTGGAAGTTGTGGACATTGGCTGCGGATTCGGGGGTCTGTTGGTCGGCCTATCTCCGATACTCCCGGATCAGCTGATTCTCGGTAGGTGGCATACCCTTCTTGCAGCGCGCTTTCACGTTGGCTAACACGCGCAAGGCGTCGAGATTAGATCCCAGGTGACCGAGTTCGTTCAAGACAGGATACGGGCTCTGCGGGCCCAGAACGCGACGGACAACAAGTACCAGAACATCGCCTGCATCCGAGGAAACACCATGAAGTTCCTGCCCAACTTCTTCAAGAAGTCACAGCTCTCCAAGATCTTCATTTGCTTCCCCGACCCCCACTTCAAGACCCGCAAGCACAAGCAGAGGATCGTGTCGACGCCGCTCTGTTCCGAGTACGCATTCGCCCTGCGGCCAGGCGGAATCCTCTACACCATTACCGACGTGGAGTCTCTGCACGAGTGGATGGTGGAGCACTTGGATGCCCACCCTGCTTTCGAGAGGATTCCGAACGAGCAGCTTGAGGACGATGAGTGCGTCAAGACGATGAAGTTTGAGACGGAGGAGAGCAAGAAGGTGGAACGAAACAGCGGCCACAAATTCGTCGCCGTCTACCGCAGGCTTGAGGATCCGCCTTGGACCACGGAAGAAGCCTAGACGGGCATCAAGAACAGCTGAGACTGTCGTCTTCGTCTATTGTCTGCTTCACCCAGCCTGTAGTAGTCAGGGACGGCATCTACACGCAGAAGATGCCCGCTCTCTTTTATGGCTCCGAAAAAAACCTACGACGATTGCCACGGCTCATCTGAATCAAAAATAAACTTGACCCAATCTTCTTGGAGACGATGCTTGAGTTGGGTCACGACCCTGAGTGAACCCTCCATCGTTCCTTATCGATAAAGAATGACGATGCACTGAACCCCCTAGCCAGCCCACCTTGGAGGCAGGTACCACCTCTCGTAATCTCTCGGCCCCGTGCAACCCGACAGAACACCATGCGGCATCGACCCTCACGCTCTACCTCGCCAGAATATGGCTCTCCAGAGGAGAGATCTTATTATCGCCGGGATCGTGTGCTTCATCGGATGGGGCTATGCTACTAGCTGGGTCCCGACCATCCGCTGGGTCGGATATGCCTTCGTCGCCGCCGTCGTCACGACCCTTGTCGCATCGGTGGCAGTCGTTCTCCTGACCTCTCGAGGCACCAGAATCACCCCAAAGAACCGGTCGCCGCGGGTCAGAGGAGCAATATTCGGCGGAGGAACCCAGTGGCTGAAAGATGTCTCCGCCCTACGAAGTCAGCAGACCTATGCGCCCGTCCCTCTGTACCCCGAATCCTCCAAGGTCTCTCAGGCCCTCGACCAGCTGCTCGGTTATGTGGTTCGGGACTTTGTGAACTCCTGGTATACGAACATCAGCAAGAACCCCGTGTTCTCCAATCAAGTCGACAAGGCTGCACGCCTGGCCCTCGGAAACATCCGCGACCGCCTCCTCGAAGTCGACCTCTCCGAAATCCTCACGAGCCGACTCGTCCCTATCCTCACCGCGCACTTTAGCGAATTCTACGATGCGGAAAGATCAGTGCGCGGCAAGAAGCTGAACAGATCAGTCACCGAGTCCGAAGAGCTGGACCTCGCGATTGCCTCGAAATACAAGGATGGAAAACTACACCCAGCGGCTTCGTTGTCTTTCCCAGACACCAAGCTCGTGCAGCAGGACTATCTGCGGAATGCCGTGGCCAGGATTTTGCCACAGATTCTCCCGTCGAATATCCTTGCAAGCCGTGCAGTATCTATCATCATCCGGGAAATTGTTGCCTGCGCCGTACTCGTCCCCATCATGCAGATGCTTGCAGACCCCGACACCTGGAACCAGATCATGGAGAACTACGGACGCTCCATGCTTCAGGACCGATCAACTGTCAGGAAGTTGCGCGCCGCGCTGGATCAACATGCTTCTCCGTCACCGAGGCTCGCCAAGGCTGCTATCACCCGCCTCGTTCCTGGCGACGGCGAGAGGAAGTTTGAAAAGTTCATCAGGGCCATTCGCAAGGTCAACAACCTCTCCGATGCTCGCCGACTAAGGAGCGAGGTTGCCAGCCAGCTCAAGCGCGACTCAGTGCAGGACAGTCCGGACCCGGTGTATCTCCGTCGCTTGGAGATGGGCAAGCGGCTGCTGGATCAAAAGGTGCAGCTTCTCGCGGCCGGGAGCAAGGAGAAGGCGTCGGCAGCAACTGTCACAGCCGCTCCCTTGTCCGACGCTCCTCGAACTTCGAAGCTAGAACATGCATCGCTCGCAGAGCTCCTTCGAGATTCGTCAGGTCTTTCGTACTTCATGGAGTTCATGGACCGCCACCGATTGCTATCTCTCGTGCAATTCTGGCTTGTCGCGGATGGCTTCAGAAATCCGCTGGAAGATGAAGAGGCGAATGACGAGCAGATGCCTGCAGACCTGCCCATGTGGACCGACTCGGACCGAGTAGACCTTGCGCAAATCGATCACGCCTACTTGTCAAAGCCTGAGCTCAAGGTCGGACAAGCTACGCGAGCCGACGTCAGGGCATTCCTCGATGCCGGCAAGGCGGCGACGCCGGAGCAGCACTATAAGGCGCGACGCGCCGTTCTGCGAGCGCAGAGCGACGCCCTTGAGAGGATGCAAGCAAAGTACTTTGCGAGTTTCAAGAAGTCGGACCTCTTCTATAAATGCTTGGCATCCCAAGAGGCATCTGCTGTTGTCGCGTCGTCGTCTTCCGCCAGCAATGGCACTCATGTGCCACAGCAGTCGTCCGTAACGACACCAAGCGCTCACCAGCCCCCAGCCTACAGGACTTCCCAGTCGTTCCACAACAAACCGAAGGCTGTCCAGCGTCTGGCGCCCCGGCCAGGCAGCTCATCCACGAGGCGTGTCGCTTCGACTTCTGACCTGACAGCCCTTGATCCCACCGGCGGCGGCCTAGATCCCCTGGCGGACTCGAGGCATTTACCGGAGGGACCGACTGTGTCATTATTTGACGATGACGACGTTGAGCAGGACGGCATGATGGATTCGATTCAGAGTCTTGACCAAGACCTCAACCATCACGTCCCGGACACGAAAGTCGTACAGGCCATGGAGGAGGCTCTCACGAACATCATGGAAGATGGCGAGCGCCCGCGAACAGCAGAGGAGTTCCGAGACTCTCTCTTCGCCGCTGAAGAAGCCGGCCCAGCCAGCCTCTTCTCCAACGATAACGACTCGACCAGAGGCTCCATCGACGTGCCCAGGCTCGGCCCATTCGTCAAGGAGGGCGACAAGCCCAGCCTGTCGTCTCTTGGGCTCGTGAGTGCCGCCTCGCGTATTGGGGTATTCGTCGACGACGACCTATTTGGTGACGAGGATGCTCATGCGGGAGAAGACGAGGACCTGGGTGGACAAGAAAATGGCGACGACGATGAAGACGAAGTTCATCAAGCGGCTCCGGGCGACCTCGGTCTAGCCGAGGCCATCACTGTGCTCTCCAATGACATCGACCGTCTCAACGCGCAGGACGCCGTCGTGGAGTCGCTCACAAAGAAGGCGGAGCTCACAAACAATACGGCCGAGCTGCGCATTCTGAGAAAGTCCAAGGCCAGTCTGCAGAGGGAGATTCGTCGCAAGGAGCTCCAGAGACAGCAGTACGTGGTGCAAGAGAGCGACAACAGCTTGTACGGACGTTCCACGATCAAGATCAAGTCCATCCAGGTCGGGCAGGAGGAGGACGGCAGAGAGTTCGCACTCTACGTGGTCGAGGTGCAGAGAGACGCAGGTGAGAAGATGCCGGCAGCCACGTGGGTCGTTACACGCCGGTACAGCGAGTTCCACGAGCTTCACCAAAAGTTGCGAGCAAGATACGCCTCGGTGCGACACCTCGACTTTCCTCGGCGCCGCGTCATCATGAAGTTTCAAAGCGATTTCCTTCGGAAGAGGCGGGCAGCCCTGGAGACGTACATGCGGGAGCTGCTGTTGCTGCCGGAAGTCTGCCGCAGTCGTGACCTGCGAGCCTTCCTCTCACAGAGCGTCATCGCCCAGGGCCAGGACATTGGAGATCGAGAAGACAAGAAGGACATGATCACACGGCTGTATGACTCTGTGACAGACGGCATGGAGGACATTCTTGGCAACATGCCGGTGCTGGATCAGCTGTCACTGGCTGGACAGAATCTCATCGCGGCTGCCACGAGCCAACTCAACACCATGCCTTTGCCTGGCGGCGAAGAGGGCATCAACGCCGCCGAGGCGGAGGCTGAGCTTGACGCCTTTGAAAACAAGGAGCTGGAGCCGTTCATCAAGCCGATCTGCGACATCTTCCTCGAGGTGTTCGAGCTCAACCGCGGTAACAACTGGCTCCGCGGGCGGGCGGTGGTCGTCGTACTTCAGCAGCTGCTCGGGGGCACCATTGAACGCAAGGTTCGCGACAACGTCAAGATGGCCACACAGGAGGACGCTCTCCTCAAGTACATTGGCCTGGCCACCGACAGCATCTGGCCCGGGGGACAGATGCGCAAGAACAAGCAGCCCAGAACGGCATCGGACAAGAAACGAAGCCGGACGGAAGCCAGCCTCATGCTGGCCACCCTCGTTCCGGATGTGGCGGGCAGTGTGGTTGGCAGGGTGAATGCCCAGGCGGCCAGTCGACGCATCTTTGCTACACTCAACAACTCGAGGCTCAAGTAAGTGATCCGGCTGCATCGACAACCAGTGTGGACCATGGCTAACTTGTTCTGCAGCGCCCACCTAGCTTTCACGATCATGGACGAGGTTCTGGATATTCTGTTTCAGTAGTGGCAAGCGAGCAGCATTTGGTTTCAGGCGTTTCTTGGGTCAGCCAGGCGTTATTCGGACTGCGCGAGGCGCGTCTCAGGACGAGCGCGCACACGCCTCCTTTTTCCTCTTCGATTTGTCTCTGGTGCTCAGGGGTGGTAGAACACTGCAGTGTAATGTGACCTAACAAAGCCTTGGTGGCCTGTGCTTCCAACTGACTAAGCGAATTGCACTCGTCACCGGATCTGATTCGCGGGGCCACCCCCTGTCCAAGACGAACAGCTCAAGCGGGGAACGTCCACCTGCCGGGCTGTACACCTTCCCAGCCCCATCCATCCATCTCGATCTCCTGGAAGCTGTCGCCGCTGTTTCGTTTCCTGTCCACAACCAAGTCGCGACGGACCGCTGTCATCACTCCCCGATCGAAGACAAGCGCGATCGCATCATCTCCAACTTTCCCGACGAACAGGATCTAGTCGTCGCCTGCCATTTCGCGCGAAAGGCTAGCACGGAGCACCCCGGTACCGGTAAATCTTCCACCTCCTCGGCTCCCAGGATCCCAGGATCTCAGGACCTGGTCACCGCTTCGAGCCCTCTCCAGAGCTGCGTCTCCCGGCAGCGGACCGACGCCTGAGGCGCTGGCCTCTTCCTATCAACACTGTCCTGTTCGCAACCGCCAGCTCCCATCTGCTTTGACGCGTTTCCCCCTGGTTCCTGGCGCCGATCTTCCGTGGCTGGCCGTATACTTACACCCAGCTGCCCTAGGATCCCGTTTCCCCCAAGAAGACGCGGCGTCTGCCCGAGGATCGACTCTCGATCCCTCCTGGCCATATCGCGCGGCCGAAAACTCCCCCCTTCCATCGAACCGACAAACCATATTCCAATCCGAGGACGGTGCCCATCATGACCGAGGTTTCTTCCACCAGGCTGTACCTGGGCAACCTCCCTCGCACAGGTGTGCTTCAACGACGACTGCGCCCAATCGCGACCCTGACATGCAACTGATACCCCTTCCTAGCCACCAAGGCGGATGTCGAGGCCCATTTCGCCACCCATGGTACCGGCGAGATTGTCGAAATCAAGATCATGAATGGATTCGGCTTCATCGAATACAAGGACCCCATGGACGCCCGGGACGTGGTTCCAGGTATGCGCCTACCCTTTGCTTTACCCCGGTGGTACAGGGTTGAAGAGACTTGCTAACCTCTCCGTTTGACAGCTTTCCGTACGTCAACTTCGGTTCGGTCCCGGACTTCGCCCCTACCGCAACCTCTCTCCATTGTTCAACGCTGACCAGGATTCGCCCCGGAAAGATGGCTCGGAGTTCATGAATGAACGTCTCACCGTCCAGTTTGCCCGCGGAAGCAAACACCGCGAGAACGCTCCTGGGCCAGGCCCAGGCAGTGGCGGTTTCAACGAACGAGCCCCTCCACGGCCCCGTCGCACCCAGTTCCGGATGCAAATCTCTGGACTCCCCAACGATACCAGCTGGCAGGTCTGTTGCACTTCTCCTCCATCTTCGTCCCCGGATTCCCTGGATGCAGGACACTCTCTCCCGAGCGCCCCCAAGGAATGGAAGAGTCTCCAGCCCTGGGTCTCATCGACGGGCTGGTCATGGCCCCCCCTCGTGGTTCCCATGAACAGAGCGTCCCCTCCATTATGCGCTTGAACCCAGTGCCCCCCCAAAGAGCAAGGAATTACACGGACCTCTTCGGTTCCTTCGCCCCTTGACAATCCTCTCTCTCGGAGAGCTCGCTCCTTGGATCAGCCTGCATCCTCTGCGACTGATAACTTGACGCCTGGATAGCGACTTACACGGTTTCTGGAAATAGGACCTCAAGGACTTTGCTCGCCAGTCCAGCCTCGACGTGGTGTATTCGGAGACTGGACGCGAGAAGGACGGACGAGGGTACGTCATCCACCCTGCCAATAAATGCAGTACGCTAACCGTTGATGGTGCAGCTTCGTCGAGTTCGAATCTGCCAATGATCTTCGCGTTGCCGTCGAAAAACTCGATGGCCGCGATTTCAAAGGCAAAGTTGTATCCTGCGTTGCCGATGTAAGTAGCGGCCTCTCCAGCACTGGCTTGCCTCACTCAGTGGGCTGACACTCTGCCAGACTCAGCCGGACGTGCCCATGCGCGATCCGCGTGGCCGCTCCCGTTCGCCGGGTGGACGTAGGCCCTACCCCCCTCCCATGAACGACTGGGATCGCCGCGGTCCTGCACCTCCTCGAGGATACAGCCCTCCCCGCGGCGACTACCGTGACGGCTACCGCGATAGGAGCCCTCGCCGTGACTACTACGACGATCGTGCCCGCTACAGGTCCCCGCCCCGCCGTCCCATGGAGGACTACCCTCCCCCGCCGCCACGAGGCCGTTACGATGACCCCTACAGACGGGACTATCCTCCCCCGCCGGACCCGTATGCGGCAGCCAGGCCTTATGATCGGCCCCCCAGGGACTTTGTTCCCCCTCCTCCGCGCGACGCCGGTTATCCCCGCGACCCGTACCCCCGCGACTATGACCGCGGTGGCGCCGGCCCTGGTGGAGGCGGCGGTCGGTACTGGTAACTTCCACCCGTTCATCGCGTCCCACGTTGGGGCTGTCCTTGACCATCGACTAGATCCCCCCAAGATCCCAATTATCGACTAGCAAACGTATCGAATCGGTGGGCCGAACACGTCATGAGAGGGGAGGACGCAGACGATGTACTTGGCTCTGGTATGCTTTCAAGGTTTCCGGTTGTTTAGGGTGTCTTTCTTTTCTGTTCGGGAGTAGCTCGGTTCCGCAGCAAAAGGGGCAACAGAACGACTACTGTATTGTTTGACATGATAAGCACGGTCACGATGAGGGAATAGTGTTGGAGGGACAGATGCTGGCCCTGTACGAGTACAAGAATTGTGTTCAATTTCTTTCGTTACGATGACTTTCCAAGCGGCTGTCGAGTGATGACAGGTGTGTAACACGAAGTCCTCCACCCTTTCAAAACCAATACGCTGTTAATTGGAGACCATGGGACAGAAGCGACAACACGCCCTGCGTCGTAGGAGGTGAGTCCAAGCTGCAGCAGCGAAACGCCTAGTGAGGAAACACGCTGTCTTCGTTCTGAGCGCGCCGTTGATGGTCTAGAGTTTGTTCCAGATCTGTGGCGAGGGGTCTCCAGATTGTACACAGCAAATTCAAGGCCAGAAGCAGAAGCAAAAACGACCGGATAGATGAACAGCAACGAGATCTAGCTTAGGCCGTCTTCTTCCACTGGGCATAGACACCAATCAAACTGCTCAGGGTACCAGCGAGGCCGACGAGGCCGTCATCGAAGGACGCCCAGCCCAGAGCGGTTGTCGGGACAGTCAGATCGCAGACATCGGAGAGGAGCTGCAGGCGGCTGGCAGCACGTTCCCTGGAGAAGATGGTCAGTACATGGGATAGGGAATGCAGTACGATGCGGGGCGAACATACAGGGCTATTCTCTTGCTCTCGACGACACCCTCGCCCTCCTTCTTGTCGACCTTTGCCTCGCGCTGCCGCAGGCGGTAGAGGGTGTAGGACTGGCCGATGACGCTGAAGATGATGCCAAAGGCCCAGAAGCGGTAGGCCTCGCGCTGGAATGTCTTTGCGCGGGGGGACTTGTAAGCGCCGACCGAGTCGAGGACGGTGGCGGCGTCGAAGGAGAGGTAGCCGGCGTAGCCGAGCTGACGGCCGACGGCGGCGTAGCGCAGAACGGGGTCGAGGGTCTTTGCGTCCGAGGCGACGGCGGCGGCCTTGAAGTGCTCAATGTTCTTGCCGACGCGGAGGAGCTTGCGGGTCAGGCCGAACTGCTTCTTGATGGCGTCCCAGGGGGCGATCTGGGAGGGGAGGCCGTTGGTGCGGAGGAGATACCAGGCGTAGAAGCGGGCGAAGTACTGGACGGCGCGGAGGAGCTTGTCGCGGCCGATGGTGGTGGCGACGAAGCGGAGGTAGTGGGCGACGGAGGGGTGGTGGATGAGGGCGTCGGCGACCATGTTGGCGATGTCGGAGTCGATGTCGGGGGGTCGATGGGTTTGGTGTTGCGGGGCGGTCGGCAGCAACGGCGGTGGCTGGATGAATGGGATGGATGGGGATGTTCGTTGGGTCGGGGTGAGTTATCAAGAGTGAGGCATGAATTCAGTAGATTCGGAACGCATTCGCGCTTTCACAGGCAAGTCGCTAGTCGGCCGGTCGCGCAATCGGCAATCGGCGACGCATGAGAGCACATGCCGAGGTCCACAGGCGCGACCTCCGGCTCCCCACTCAGCGCACCTCTGTCCCTGGGCTTAGTCAGCATTGACCGGCAAGTTCGGTGAACCCGGTGTGGGTTGCTGAGACTCAGCCAGTAACATCCACAGCGCAGCAATGTGAAAGATCACGATACTGGTGAACAATAGCCCCCAGCGGGCGGCCCTGGCTTACTTACACGCAGGATTGCTCATGACCTGACACACTAATATCCTCGCGCCATCTCGTGGCGGGGTTGGAGGACGAGTCCGGTCTGTTCAGGCCTGGGACGGAGCAGCCCGTCTGGCCGCCCTGGTCCATCGGAGCTGTCCCGTGAAGCCTACTATTGGTACGAAGCTATGCCTTGGCGGACCTTCAAGATCAACAGACCTTCCAAAACAACAAACCTTTCAGATCAACAAGATAGTTTCAAGAGCTCCCCCAACTGTCCTCGACAGTCATTTGTTCATCTTGAAGCTTCCGTGTCGCCGATCATCACTACAATGGCAGCACGCTTGGTTAACGCCTTGAAGCCGTTCACAGCTTGCGATGTACGACCCTCCTCTGGAGAGAGACATCGTCTTCCTCGCTAATGTGGCACAGGTTGCAGATGCGCTCAGGAAGCTCAACCACCCACAAGGCGGTTTTCTCGATGGTATTCGCATGTTCTCGCCTGGCTCGCAAGCTCGGATCCATGGTCCCGCCGTGACAGTCCGCATGGTCGAGATGAGCGACGAAGCGGCGCCCAGACTCGAAAAGCACTTTGTGGACCACAACCAGAATGACGGTATCATGTATATCCAGCAACCGAAAGGACTGCCATCGGCCTGTTGGGGCGGTCTCATGTCGACTAGGGCCAAGTTTCTTGGAGCCAAAGGCGTGGTGATTGACGGGAGGATGAGGGATGTCAACGAACATAACGAGATGGGGTTTCCGGTGAGTGCATTGCAATTACTTATTGTCGACACACAGCTCACCTATCCAGGTATTTGCTCGAGGCATGTCGGTACTCGGGTCAAACTCGTACACGAGGGCATCGCAGGTGAATGTGCCCCTCCAATTCCAAGGAGACCTATGGGTGAACCCGGGAGACATTCTCGTCGCGGATGCGGACGGGGTTGTTGTAACCCCGCCGTCGCTGGTTGACCAGGTCGTGGAACTGTGTCGGCAGCGGGCCGAGGTTGACAATATCATGTTCGATGAGCTGCGCAAGGGTGCGGCCATGGGGCCTTTGATCAAGAACATCAGAGGGCAAAAGTAGAGTCGAGGGGATAATTGTCATGTCCTCATTGCTGTATACGTCTAGATCTGACCGCTTGCGAATATGGCCTTGGGGTTCTCCACCATCAGCAGATGCCACTCGTCGTCTGAGAGCCAAGAACGCAAACTCCGCAGCCACGCCTCGTCATTGACTTCTAGATACGGGGTCACCTTCATCGCCTCCTCGTGGCCTCGCACCTTCATCCTCGGCGTGTGTGGCCAGTCGCTGCCCCAGAGAACACGGTGCTTGTTGGCGTCGACAAAGGCCCGGACCAGGACCTGGAGGTCTTGATACAGAGGAGCCTGCTCGCTGACACGGTAGGGGGCACTCAATTTCACCCATAGGTGACCTTTTCGTACCAGTCGGAGGATACTCTGAAAACCGGGCTGGCTCGTCGGGTCGGCCCTGAACTCGGGGCTTAGCAAGCTGGCTCCTTTGACGAGACCAAAGTGGTCGGTGACGAGTCGTATTCCGGAAGGAACAATCTCGGCCTCGACGAATGGCTCGAGCTCATCCCAGAACACGGTGTTGATGGTCGTCATTGTGAGGCTCCAGGGCAGCGACAGATCCGTGATCCTCCTGAGGTGGGCCGACAGGGCTCTCTTTTGAAGTTGGACGTCCTCCATGGCCTTGTACTTGTACAGATTGACTCTGAGCCCGCGCACGCCAGCCTCGGCCATGGAAAGCAGCTCCTCATCGGGTGTGTTATCCGGGTCAATAACACCAATGGCTAGTGTCTGCTGCCGTCCGAGGCGAGGGACGAAGGCTTTGAGAGAAGTGCAATCGTCTCCGTAGGACAAACCATGGGTGAGGATAGAGTGCGTGATGCCAAGGCTATTCTTGAAGGCATTGAACTTTTCTATGGTGGCGGCGGGAGGCGTGAGATGCCGGTCGTTGCTGTAGGGAAAGGTTTCAGCTGTTGCTTGGGATTAGTATACGCGCCACAGAAGCGAGGACGGGGACAGAACTAACGTTCAAAGATGTGGTGATGGGTATCCCATGCTCCATTCGGGAACATGACACTCTTTGGAGTGTCTCGAGATGGAGTGGCGAGCAAGGCAGCGGGCGCCATCTTTGAAAGGGAAAGATATTGGTTGGACTTTGGATTACCGAGTATGATATTGCTGACGGACAACGACGATTGTTGACACAAGAGCAGAACTGATGGGCGTGATCAATGGCGTTCAAGAACCACCAGGGCAAGACCCCAGGCTGTTGTTATGGGGTCCTGAAAACCGAGCATCGGTTAGACAGATGCCCTCGCCGACTCGCTTCAACGGTGCTTCAGTGCCCATGTCCTCCCCTGTCATCCCGGTGCCGTGACGGAGCCGTCCTCCTGACCCACCCATCCGATGGAGGATTCCGCGGGGTGGCTTGTGGGGGACAGCCCCGTGGAGCAGGCCGGCGTCCCCGGATTGCTCCGTGCCGCCAACGTAGCTGGCCAAGACGCCAACCTGGTCCAACCCACAACAAGGATCACACTTGTTTGCGTAGTCGAGCCTGGTGGACCAGCCCGGGACTGTGGGGGTTTGTGTCCCGAGAGACACGGGCAGTTGGCATATCAACAGGTTGCCGTCGCCTCCAGGGTCATGTAGGGGGCTTCTGTAGCTGTTGTCCTAAACTGTGCCGGATCATGGCACGAGAACGAAAGAAGGCTGTGACTCCGTCACAATCCATCATCGCAGGCGGCTTCGCAGGTGGTATCGAATCCCTAGTCACAGTACGTATGCTTCGCCACGGTACCTGATGGATCGGTCTTGTACCTCAAATGGACAGACCATGGGCTGACTGCCATTGGGACATCAACAGTACCCGACAGAATATGTCAAGACGAGGAAACAGCTCCACTCGTCCTCCGAGTCGATCGGCAGCATTCTCATCAACACCCTCAGGAAAGCAGGCCTGGGGGGCTTGTACGCGGGCGCGGGCGCGTTCGTGGCCTCAAACGCCTCAAAGTCGGGCGTTCGGTTCGTCACCTTTGATCTTGTGAAAACATGGCTGCCGCAAGACGAGAAGACGCGCCGTCCAACCAAGGTGGCAAGTATGGTCGCTGGTGTTGCGGCGGGTGTGGCAGAGAGCGTCACGGTGGTGACGCCGGGCGAAAACATCAAGACGCGGATCATCCAAGATCGCGCCGGGGGCAAGCAGTTGCGAACTACCGCCCACGTGGTTCGTGAAATCCTGGCAAATGACGGTATTCGGGGCGCCTATCGCGGCGTGTTGCCGGTGACCATGAAGCAGGGCTCCAACGCCCTTGTGCGGTTTACCAGCTACACCGCGCTGCTGGGGAACGTCGAGTACTACCTGGCGGATACCAGATTGAGTGGCCTCTCGACGGCGGTTGCAGGCGCGCTTGCGGGAGTCGCCACGGTGTATGCCACGATGCCGTTCGATGTCGTCAAGACGAAGATGCAAGCCCTGGCGGACGGCGCCGGACGAGGACATGGACCGCGGCGCAGTACCCTGGGGTGTTTCGCCGAGGTGGTGAGGGAGGGAGGGTTGGCGGCGCTCTGGAAGGGCACCACCCCGAGGCTCGCTCGACTCAGCGTAGGGTCTTTCCTCTTCCGTGATGGCGTTTGGCGCGATACTGACGTCTCCAGATATCCGGGGCTATAAGCTTTAGCATTTATGAGAAGGTGACCGAGTTGCTGCAGGCCGTGCCGTTGAGACGGTCGGGTGAACCATCGAAGCAGGCCCGGGCGCTCTAGCGGTCATGGACCGGATTTGCCTAGGTATCGACAGGGACGATGATGTCGCTGCTGGGCGCGAGATAGGAATATATCTGGTCGAGAGTAGGCAGCGTTGTAGAAAAATCCGGCCATCAGCTTGAGAACGGGCTGTCGATT
Source organism: Plectosphaerella cucumerina (assembly GCA_020746995.1). Classification (NCBI taxonomy): domain Eukaryota; kingdom Fungi; phylum Ascomycota; class Sordariomycetes; order Glomerellales; family Plectosphaerellaceae; genus Plectosphaerella; species Plectosphaerella cucumerina. Next base: position 4,199,835 of record JAGPXD010000004.1, on the reverse strand, counting down.
GGGACAGTGATGTGAACCGGGCTGGGCTGTGACTTGGAAGTTCAAGGGAGAGAGTCCACTGGAAGGTAAAATTAGTTAGCAGAATCCACTGTCGCCCAGTGGTTGTCCGAGAATTACTCAGCACTCTCACGCTGGTAGGAAGGTGCTAGTCCAGGGCACCTGCACTGCGCCGAGTCCCTTATGAAATGATCACACAGCACCTCCCGTCATCCAGTTGCCGACAAACTCCAACTGCCCGGACAGGTCCCAATGCTCGACCATCTCATCCCGCCCATCACATGAACGACCGATCACGTAGCCTTGCATCTGCAAGAGCCGGCGAGCATGGCCACGCAAACGCAGCCCCTGAAGAAAGTTAGGCTTGCATGTCAGCGCTGTCGTGCCCGAAGGACCAAAGTGAGTAACAGAAGCGACGCTCTCTCCTTACGAATACGTCGACGACAGCACCCAACCCAACTTCAAAAACATTGCCAACCCTCCCTCGTGTAGTGCGATGGCCAGGTTCCTGCCTGCACCAATTGTGCCAAGGCCGGAGAGATCTGTCTCGATGTCGACAGCCAGAATCCGTCGGTTCTCATTCCCCGAAAGTAAGCAATGCTCAGCCAGGGTGCTCACCAAGCTTGGGCAACTGACGAGGTTGCATCCAAAGTTTCGCCGCCGCCGCACAAGCACGTATCCAATGGCTCGAGGGAATCATTCGAGGCCGTCTCCCAGACGTCGACTTGAACGCAGGTCCCAAGGTCGACGCGCCCCCGGATCCCAGACTCGGAGGCAGCTTCGTGCCTACGGAGGGAGAAGTCGACACGTCCAGCTCGACTTCCATGAAGAGGCGGGCCGACTCGGACGAAACATCGCTCACCCACGATGCCTTCCCAGAGCAAGCTCACTCCCTCTCTGTGAATCTGGGCATGCTGTCGCTCAACTCCGACTCCAATCAGAAGCACTACCTGGGCTCCAGCTCCGGGAGGCTCTTCGCCAACCTCATTGGGGCCTCGCCATCCAGCAACGGCTCCGAGTCATCTCCCGCCGCAGTCGACGAAACCACCATCATTTCTACGTTAGCACCAGAATGGCCGGGCGCGCCGCTCGCCACGCAACTTCTTCGCCAGCGCTATTGTTCTCTGCACGGGATTCTTAGGCGGGAGCTTCCACCCAACAAGAAAGAGGCCCAGCAGCTCTTACATTCGTACATTTGCTGGATACATCCCGACTTCCCCGTCCTCGATCCATCGTCACTCCTAGGTGGTCTGGACGCCCTCTACGCCACTTTTGAGTGCTCCCTGGACAACGATGCGCTCCCACTGGGTTGGCCCAGCTGCGCAGAGCCCTTCCGCTGGAACGGTCGGCTTATGACACCAGCTGACCCGGAGAAAGACACTGTCCCTATGCCGGTTGTGGCCTTCACAACCTTCATGGCCCTCAACATCGCGGCTATTATACGAGTGCGCTCTCGGAACTACGGACACGCCCCCGAGAGGTTTTATCGTGCCGCTACCGAGTTCTCACAGGACTGCTTCTCGCAGATATCGCTGCCCTCGATCCAAGCTCTCGTCACCCTCATCATCCACAGCATGCTGACCCCGGCCGAAATCAATCTGTGGATTCTCCTGCACATCGCTTCCGCACAGTGCATCGAGTTGGGAATTCATCGCGAGGATGAGACCGAGATAAATAACCCTGAAGACGGCCTGGTGACACGGCAGATCCGGAGATCTATTTTCTACACCATCTACACACTGGACAGATGGATATCCGCCATACAAGGCAGGCCCCTCGGGTTCCGGGACGAGACATTCGACGTCAAAATTCCCCAAGCCCTGCCCGTAGCGGCAGACGCGCCTTGCCTGGCCGTGCACCCGTCCTTCTCCGTGGCAGTTGTCCGCTACTCAAAGTGTCAGTTCGAGCTGGGTCGCATCGTCTCAGATATCAAGCTCCGTTTATATCACCTGCCGGGAGCTTTGACGGCCTTGACCTTTACAGACGATCATTTCTCTGCCCGGGACAGGATCGAGGGTAACCTCAAGGCGTGGCTAGGTCGCATGCTTTCCGCCATGGACCCCGGTCTTGCTGGCATCGACACCCGTCAACGTCGCATCTGGCAGTGTAAGCTGCAGGCAGGGTACCATACGGCGGCGGTACTGCTCTTCCAGCCTTCACAAGTGATCCGGGTCCCCGGCCCGGAACAGCTCATGAAATGTTACGAGCACGCCTGCGCCATCATCGAGAATTACCAGCGTCTCCAGGACTTGCAGGGGCTGCACTACGGGTGGCGCGCCGTACAAAACATCTTTGCCGCGGGCGCGACCGTCGTCTACTGCTTCTGGATGTCGGCAGCCGTTCGACAGAACTCGGTTGCGACTGATCTGGCCAAGACACTACGGGCTTGCACCAACCTGCTCACTTTGGGTGGCGAGTGGTGGCCGTCGGCCAGGAAGGGCCAGCACGGCTTCGGCTCGGTGGTGGATTTGACAGTCCAGAGGCTGTTCTCGGCGCAGGGTCCATCCAGACCGTCCAAGACGCCGCGTTTGGCCGAGCCGACGAGGTGGACATCCTCCAGTACGGGCAGCAGCAACAACATCACCCAACAACCAAGGGGTGGTCATGAGGTTTTCGTCTCCAGTGGCGACGCGGACGACTCCTTTGCCCCTGACGCTGGTGGGGAAGTTAGCGCTTCGGTTCCCCCGTGGAACGCTGGCGGCGAACAAGCTTACACCGGGGCGCCCTGGTCAGACCCATCCATGCCCGGAGACACTCTTCTGGACATGGACGGGTTTATCCCCGAAGTGGAGGCCTTTCTGGCCGACTTTGATCGTTCCAGGTTCAGCTGGACATTTCCTTTGGACGGATCCAATGAGATGGTAAATCCGGATCACTTGCCCGACTACCGTTTCTGAGGATGTTCCCGTCAGTGGAGCCCGGACTGCTCCGGACCCCATCCCCATCCCCGGACCACTCCCCCGGGCCACTCCTCCGGCCCCATCCCGCCGCTTCCTTCTCCGTCTGGGGAATATCTGCAGTCAGGTGGTCCATTTCACGAACAATGTTGTCAACTGATCTGGACCGTCAACTGATCTGGACCGCCAACTGATCTGGATCGCCAACTGATCTGGACTGCCAACTGCACTGGATCGCCAACTGAACTGGATCGCCAACTTCTCCTGCAAGCTTGACGAGCCAACGCGGGCAAGCATATTGAAATCATGCTTTCGTTGGCACGAAGCACCTCAAGGCACGGCTGCTCGCGGTCTCCCCAGGTTCGCAGACTGGCGACTACAGCTGCAGGTGCCCAAGCTCGCCTGAGCCCTCTCGAACCCGTAGGGTCCCGGTCCCCAAACACCTCTGCCTCCACACGCGCTAACCCCTTCATCTTTTCAGTACAACAAGCTAGATTATGGCGCCCGGCTTGAAGCACTCCGCAACACACGAAAATCCAACCCTCGACCCCTCACACTCTCCGAAAAGGTGCTCTACAGCCACCTCGTCACTGGCGAGCGTGAATGGTCCCTGGATACCATCGAACGAGGGAAGACCATTCTGCAGCTCCGCCCCGATCGGGTAGCTTGCCACGATGCCACGGCTACAATGGCCCTCCTTCAGTTCATCAGCGCGGGCCTACCGAGGGTCCGGGTACCGACTTCGGTCCACAGTGATCACTTGATTGTTGCAGAGTACGGCGCCAACAAAGATCTGTCACGGGCAGCGCACGATCACAAGGAGGTCTATTCTTTCCTCAGCAGCGCCTCTAAGAAGTACGGGATCGGATACTGGAAACCAGGGGCAGGGATTATCCACACGACAATCTTCGAGAACTACGCTTTCCCTGGTGGTCTGATTATCGGTACAGACTCGCATACCCCGAACGCAGGCGGTATGGGCATGGTGGGAATCGGAGTGGGCGGGTCTGATGCTGTCGATGCAATGGCTGGCATGCCCTGGGAGCTTGTCTGTCCCAAGGTGCTTGGTGTCCGACTGACAGGTTCCTTGGGGGGCTGGGCATCCTCCAAAGATATCATCTGTGCTCTGGCCGGCATTCTCACCGTCTCCGGTGGCAAGGGCAAGATCATCGAATTTTTCGGCCCGGGGACCGACACGCTAAGCGCGACAGCGATGGCGACGGTGTGCAATATGTCAGCAGAGGTCGGCTCAACATCATGTGTCTTCCCATATTCGCCGGCAATCTCGAGGTGAGCTACCTGAGCTGTGTTGAGCTGTGTCAGGACTGACTCTGCATGTTCTAGGTACCTCTCCGCGACAAATCGTACAGATATCGCCAGCCACACCGATGTTTTCAAGCACGAGCTTCTCGTGGCCGACGAGGGTAGCGATCGGTACTATGACGATATCATCGAGATGGACCTCTCAAAGCTTGAGCCTCATATCAACGGCCCATTCACCCCTGACCTGTCCCACCCTCTTTCGGAATTCAGGCATCATGTGACGGAGAGTTCCTGGCCGGTCGACTTGAGCTGCAGCCTGGTGGGCAGTTGCACCAACAGTTCCTATGAGGATCTCGTCAAGGTGCATAATCTGGTGACGCAGGCAAGGGAGGCTGGTCTTACCGAGGTCAAGACGCCCTTCCTGGTCGCTCCTGGAAGCGAACAGATCCGTGCGACCGCCGAGGCATGTGGTATTCTCGGTGATTTGAGAGAAGCTGGTGCCACCGTTCTGAGCAACTCGTGCGGGCCCTGCGTTGGGCAGTGGGATCGCAAGGATGTCGACGTGGCCGGCGCTGAGAAGAACTCGGTCATCTCGAGCTTCAACAGAAACTTCACCGGACGTCACGACTCAAACCCGGCGACCCATTCCTTCGTCACCTCGCCGGAACTTGCAACGACCTTTGCATACGCCGGGAAGCTCACATTCAACCCAACCACCGACTCGCTCCCGGTACCCTCCTCATCCGCGTCAACGACACCATCAACATTTCGATTCGCGCCCCCCGAGTCGCACGAGTTGCCCGCTAACTTCTCGCCTGGCGAGGACAGATTTCAGCCACCTATCTTGACGTCAACGGCAGACCTGACCGTGAACGTCGACCCGCGAAGCGATCGACTCCAGCTGCTGGAGCCGTTTGCACCTTGGACGAATGGTAATGCACACGGCATGAACATCCTGATCAAGGTGTCCGGCAAGTGTACCACAGATCACATCTCCCCAGCGGGGCCGTGGTATAAGTACAGGGGCCACCTGGAGAATATCAGCAACAATATGCTCCTTGGTGCGACAAACGCCTTTGTACCTGGCGAGTCGCTCGCGACGGTAGGCAAGGCTCGAGATCCAACGACGGGTGCGTTGCGGCCTGTACCCGAGGTGGCACGGTCGATGCGTGATCTGAGAAAGCGCTGGTGTATCATCGGCGACGACAACTATGGTGAGGGCAGCTCGAGGGAGCATGCGGCGCTAGAGCCACGGTACCTCGGCGGGACCGCTGTCATCGCAAAGAGCTTTGCACGTATCCACGAGACGAATCTCAAGAAGCAGGGTATGCTACCGCTGACGTTCGATGAACCCTCCGACTACGACAGGATTATGGAGGGCGATAACATCACTCTCCTTGACGTTGACGACGAGGCTGGACTGCAGCCAGGCAAGCAAGTCACGATGGAGGTACGGTCGACTGACGGGTCGGTTTGGACGAGCAAATTGAATCACTCGTACCATGCGCACCAGATCTTGTGGTTGAGGGCCGGCAGTGCTCTGAACCATATCAAGCGGACGGTTCTAGGGTAGGCGCAGTATTGTACAATGGAATTCATACGTCTTTGGGTCACTCGATATTCCTTCGGCTGGTGAGACTCTCGTTCGCTGTAATGGAAACCACATGACTACTTGGTCAAGTCTTCTTCTGCCTGGAACGACAGAGCCCAAGTTAACATCACAGGCGGAGACAAGTCCCCAAGCATCGTTTGTCTGCCCGGATCCCTCCTGAGCCCCGTTTGCCGTCATGTCGTCCCGCAATAGCTTGTGCCTATTCTCCCCTAGCGAGTGCTGGGTATCTACGGTCCCGGCAACTACGGAAACATGCTGGTTACGGATGGCTCCGGCGGAGAGGTCCTCAGCTGCGGGGGCCGGACAGCTCCAGGCGCTACTGAATTGGCGACTCATCCCGTAAGGGCCATGGACCATTCCGGGTCTTAGCCCCCTGGAGTCTCTTTCTGGGGTCGTGCGGGGATCTGGGGAAGGGCTTCACGAAACATGCTGGGGGTTTCCCACCAGCGCCTCGATTGTCACGACTCGGCAGCACTTCATCCTGCGACCCAGGTTGCCAGGCTACTTCCCAGTAGCGGGAACGCGGGGACCCCAAGTCTCATCATTGATATAAGATGAGCTGCCACGCAGGGTCCATCATGGCCTATCTCGGCAGCATTCGCTCTTCAGACCAGAGAGGACTCCTGACATCTTCTCGCCCGTCTCTTTCATCATACCACATCACATCCATCAGTACGACGACAAGATCGACATAATCACCATGGCAGGTCAAGAGCTCGCCCAAGAGAAACATGACGCTCTCGGGAGCACGCATGATCACGTCGACGGTTCGATCACCGGCAAAGAAGATGCCCCGTCCCAAACGTCCCTGGCCAACGCCATGAGCGAGGAGGAGTTTGCTGCTCACGAGACCTCGCTCGTCCGCAAGCTCGACTTTACGCTCGTTCCCATGGTCTGGCTCCTATACCTCTTCAACTACCTCGACAGGAACAATATCGCGTAGGTGCACCCCCTTTGCCCATAGATACACCCGCTGACAGCTTCCTCTAGACAAGCCAGACTGAGCACCTTCGAGTCAGACCTCGGGCTCGTCGGCTCCCAGTTCAACGTGGCCGTATCCATCCTCAACATCGGCTACATGATCATGCAGCTGCCGAGCAACATGCTCATCACCAGGACCCGGCCGTCCCTCTACATCCCCGCCTGCGCGGCCCTCTGGTCCGTAATCTCGGCGAGCACGGCCGCGGTCCAGAACTACCCTCAGCTCATCGCCGTGCGCTTCCTTCTCGGTATCGCCGAGGCTCCCTTCTTCCCTGGCGCCATGTATCTCCTCAGCTGCTGGTACCCCCGCAAGGAGCTTGCCCGGAGGACGGCTATTCTGTATTCCGGCGTCCTGCTGGCGACGGCTTTCTCCGGGCTTATTGCTGCCGGTGTTTTTGAGGGCCTGACCGACGTTCGCGGCCTTGCTGGCTGGCAGTGGCTCTTCATCATCGAGGGAGCTGGGTCTTTTGCAATCGCTATCGCGGCTGTGTTTGTGCTCCCTGACTTTCCGGGGATGAAGTCTGGGATTATGCGCTGGCTGCTTACCCCTGAGGAGCACGCTGTCTCCGTCGTCCGCATCCAGCGGGACCGCGTCTCCCTTCCTGAAGCGGATAGCAGCGTCTGGACGGGTCTCTGGCTGGCGGTCAAGGACGTCAGGACCTGGGTTTTTGTACGTCACCTCTGCGGTCAAGCAGGCCGATACACCCACTATGTGTATCATGTAGCTAACACGGCTCCAGGTCGCGATGCTAACCGCAAACCACTCTGCTTATGGCTTCAACAACTTCTTCCCCACCATCGTCCGGGGCATGAACCTCGGTGACAGAACCATCACTCTGGTCCTCACCGCCCCGCCGTATCTCCTCGGAACCCTCGTGGCCTTCCTCACCGCCTGGTCCAGCGACCGTCGCAAGGAGCGAGGCTGGCACATCTCCATACCACAGGGGGTGGCCTGCATCGGCTTCATCATCTCAGTGGCGACGGTGAACCGACCCGTGCGTTACGCCGCCGCCTTCCTCTACATCTGCGGCTGCTTCTCGTCCAACGCCATGGTGTTCAGCTGGGCTAGCTCGACCCTGAACGAGACGCCGGAGAAGAGGGCGTGCGCCACGGCAATCATCAACCTGCTCAGCCAGCTGGGAAATATCTGGAGCCCGTACTTTTTCCCTGCTAGCCATGGCCCTAGATATGTCATGGCCAACATTCTCATGATGGTATCGTCGGCGGCCTCGATACTTACGTGCATGATTATGAAGTGGTTGCTGACGCGGGCGAACAAGAGGCTCAAGGCGTCTGGAGAAGACGTTAACCTGTTTACCTTGTAGTTTGCAGCTGGAGAACGGGTAGTTTAGTATCCTCTGAATGTTACATCGAGTTCAAGCCAGGGGCTCTCCTACCAGGACTGTATTCCCTCTGAATGATTGCTCCCTTCCTCGGCAACTTTTCCGCGTTCGCGCTGCACCCTCCCTCTCAACAGCCAAGCGATTAAACCCTCCCGTTCACTGTCCTCTGCAATCTTCCAGACATGTCGTCCGAGCAGGACGCTGGTGCTGAGCTGATGGACTCACAGCATGAGATCTCCCTCCAACCAGCCCGGTGGCAGACAAGGCGCTTGACCCCTTGCCTCCTATGTCAAGGGACGCGCTCACCAAGCTCATGCAAGACTTCTACGACCACTCTATCGCAGGAGTGGGCGGTCTCATGCGTCAAGATCTTGACCATGTCGTCAAAAGTGCAACGGCGACCCGTCACCGTGTCACCAATCGCAATAGACTATACTTCTCGGACAGCCCAGACAGGCAGCGTGTCATTCGGAAGTTCTACCCGCGTTTCCTACACGAATTCAACCACAAGGACGAGCTCTCCCACCAGAAGGGTCAGGGTCGTCGCCTCACTTCAGCTCAGTGCTGGGGATTCCTCCAGGTCGCAGACATGATCGTAATGCGCCAAATCGAAACCTCGATGGACGCCTCTGCGATGCCTCAAGTTTTCGACGAAATTGAGGTTGATCTGCTGCGGCGGAGATCGGCTGAAATATCGATACTTTTCCTGTGAACCAAGTCATGCCTGCCGAATTAGTAGCCGGAAAATTGGTTGACGATGTTTATCTGTAAGTCAGGGGAGATCGGGAGAGGTAGGACACCGGCAAGGGAGCACGGCATTTCGAGGAACGCGCCTTTGACCTGCAACTCCAGCTCTTTGCTGCCGCACATTTCACCTCAAGAATCCTGCCGACGCCATTTTCTAGCACATACGACCATACCCATTGGAGAATACGGGATCCCGTCCGCTCTCCCATAGTCAAGCCAATGAGGGCTGGAGTAGTAGTTGGGTCGGTGACGACCAGCGAATGCCCGGTGTTGTATGTTTTTTGGGTCTTGAAGTTTTGTTTTTGCTCAAAATAGCGCTCTTGCTGCGGCTTACCGAGCTCACCGATTAGGCTGAGGCGACCCCTCGCCGGTCCAGCCCGAGCTCGGTCCTGACTAAGCAGGACGAGTCCCATAGCACCAGATCCCAGCTAGCCACTTGGTAGAGAATACTCAGCTTCCTTCACATCACGATTTGCCATACTTGCTTACCACCACTAACACAGCCAATCTCTTTCGTAGCTTATAACCACTCCTTCGTGTTTGTAATTACTCTTTCGTATTTATAACAGCTCTTTCGTGGCCCTCCTCGTCATCGTCGTCATCATCGTCGTCATCATCGTCGTCTTCGAGGTCGAGATTCTAATTGAAGCCGTCCTCGTCGCTGTCAATCACAACGACCTCATCGTCACTGTCAACGACTCCCTTCCATCCCTCGACTTTTCCGGGCACCAGCTGCGCCACCATCACTCGCATTTCGGCCAGTTTCTCCACGACCGACACAAGCTGTTCAAGGTCTCCCTCGTCCTCGACTTCCGGTGCGCGTTACACCAGGCGATCGCGAGCAGCCCTGGCGCTTCTGTTGTCGATGAGACGCAGGTAGATGCGGAGGCGGCGTCGGGCCCACATGATCAAGACGGAGAGGTTCCATTCGTTGACCCGCTCTGATTCCTTGGCCTCATAGTGCTCCACGGCCTTGGTCATGCTCTCGGTCAGACTGCGGTCGTCGAATGGTCGAATGAGCTTGGTTGGGATGGTACGTCCGTCTCCGTCGACGTACTGGAAGTCCAGGCCCAGTTCCATTGTTCCGGAACGAATTTGAGGCAGGACGAAAGCTTACGCGCCGGCGCGTCTCTTTGGGCTAAGTTTTTTGCCCGGGGAGTTCGAGACAGCGTCGTGTGTCAAGGTGCCGATGGGGAGCGCCACCTGCGAGATGTCGCGCTTGGGCGGCTTGGGTGGGACGCAAGGGACCTTGTTGGACGTGTCCCATCCACTGCGGAAGACTCTGTCCCAGAACTTTTTGCGACTCTTGGCATTGGCGCGGATATTAAGAAGGCCGTAGTGGGAGAGCTTGTGAATCAGGTCGTCGGCGAGTAGTCTCTCTTGTCCCGTCAGGTCGGCATACTTCTTGATCTTGCGCGGGAATGCGCGGGGCCCGTCCATGTTCGACATACTGAATGATTAGCCCATGCAGCAGACACTTGAATGGATCAGTGTGATACTTACATGAAGTTCTTGTGACGATATTCCTCTAGATAGCTTTAAAAGAGTCGGCGTTTCCGCTCTAGTAAGGCGTGGGCGAATTTCAGGACTATGCGAGGTTGAGGACCGCAAGTTGGTGAGAGAGGGGGCTGGATCGAAGGAACGGAAACTGGCAAGATTGGTTTCTCATAATCAGAGAAGGTAGGAAGGAAGTACATTCAAACAATAGGCTATTGGGTGATTGAGTCGGGGTTCAGGCAAGAGCTGCATTATCAGAGTGGAAGGAAGGCAGGAAATAGAAGTGGCAGGCACAAATTGGAAGAGCATCAAGCTGTAAATACTAGTCTTTCTCTACTGGTTTCACCCCTCAACTAACTTCACCTGTCTCATCGCAATGTCCTCGCAGGATGTATATCCCGGCGACGCGATGGACTCGCAGCCGGAAGTGACAACGTCAGTGGCCGGAGAACCAACACCCCAGACTGACCCATTCAATCTGGGTATTCTACCCGTCGGCGTTCCCATCCCGGTGTGCTCGAGGCATGAGTTCCTCGACATAACGAACAAGTTCTACACCAAGGCGAGCACCGAGCAAGATAGTTTCCGCTTAGACGACATATTTTACCTCGTGGGTACCGCAAGATCTAGTCGTCACCGCATCCCAAGACACAAAGCCTTCTATTTCGTCGACCATCCTACTCAACAGGAAATTATCCTTCGCTTCTACTAACGACTTAACGTCGACTTGTATAAGGGAAGAATTAGTACCGAAAAGTACTAGCTACTAAACTCGCCCCTTTACTAGGTATTTATCCAAGTCGCCGACGATGCCGTGATAGCCACCATCACAACCATGCTTGACGCGACTGCCATGCCGGGCGTGTTTATAAGGATCGCAGTAGTCTATTTGTATTGCTGCGTCGATTGAACTGATCGGCAGGGGGCAGGATGAGGCCGCCAAGCCGCCTGAGCTGGCTCGATCCAACGAGGTGCTCTGCCGGTGACCCCCAACAAAAATTGCCCCTCATTACATAATCCTACCGGAAAACAGACCTGTAAGTTGGGGGTCAGAGGAAGCTGAGAGTCCCCCGCCGTCTTCTCCGATTGATGCCCCGGGCCAATCCATCGTTCGGCGCGACGCAATAGCGAGCTCCTTCCGAGAAATCCTCGCGACTCACTCTTAACCACCACCAACAATGCCCCATCTCGGGTTCCCCTCGGCCGGAAATGCACCCCATGTGGAGACGAGTCTTGAGCCTCGTCTGCCGAGCCCAGCGTCTCTTGACAGTGATTGCCCCGGCCGCTGCACCGGCGATGACTGCTGCCTCGCTCCCATTCGTGCGACTTGCGGTCTTGTTCCCGGACATCGGCGGGTCTCCCCGGCGAGAAGAGAAGAGGCCTGCCGCCTTCACGACAAGCTGCCCGCGGCGGGCGAATATCGTGACATCTCCGCTCTGCTCCTATCGCCCGTGGCCTGGTCTGGCCTGTCAGTCTAGATGACGAGGGCGAGCGCGCGCAGACACACACGCGAGGGCTGGTATCGCGCCGGCCGCTGGAAGTTTATCCGTCCAACCCCGGTCGGCCGGGAAGAGTTGCGGCTTGTGAACGGTACTAGTCGTGTACTTGCGCTTGCCCCTCGTCAGTCGCTGTCAGAAGTCAATCATGGGTACCTCTCTGAGATCGCGCGGCTGGGACAGGTTCGGTCAGTTGAGCCCGGCATTGGCGTTCATCGTTGGTTCCGAACCCAGCCGGCGCAGCGGCGGCAGCTTCTTTGAACATAATAACGATGCCCCGTCCCAAGTATTGCCCGTCGACTCGTGTTATCCATCTCTCACGAATACTCCTCTTCTCGCCTTCTTCACATCCACTCGAACTGACCACTCGACTGACTACTTACCAATCCCATCGGATTGAATCCCCAAGACGTCATCGTCCAGTCGAGGTGCCCGCCAAAAAACACCCCGGTCCTAACTCCTCCGACAAGCGGTCCCTCCCCTGTACCTCGAAACTACCCCTCGGCTCTCCACGGCATCGTGAAGAATTACCCCACCATACCGACCAACCCGCCTACCTTACCTGCCATTCCCGCCGCGCTCTCTAGTATATCGTCTCGAGCACACGGTCACACTCTCTGCCCATCTTCACTTCATTCCCCTCTTCCTCACCAAACCCCCCCTCGCCCATACCACCGAGTCTCCCACCGTCGATCTCTTCACATCTCCCATCATGTCTGCATACACCACCAACGGCTCCGGCGGCGAGACGGAGAAGATCAACACCAACATCGTCACCCTCACCCGCTTCCTCACAGAAGAGCAGGCAAAGCACAAGGAGGCCACCGGAGATTTCACGTACGTTCCCTCCCCCCAATCCCTCCCTACCCATCCTCTAACCCCCACCGCAGACTGCTGTGCCACGCGCTGCAATTCTCCTTCAAGTCGATCGCCTACTACATCCGCCGCGCCACCCTCGTCAACCTCACCGGCCTCGCCGGCTCCTCCAACGTCACCGGCGATGACCAGAAGAAGCTCGACGTCATCTCCAACGACCTCTTCATCGAGGTCATGCGCTCCTCCGGCAAGTGCGCCCTGCTCGTCTCCGAAGAGGAGGACGAGATCATCTTCTTCAGGGACGCCTCCGGCGCTCGCTACGCCGTCGCCTGCGACCCCATCGACGGCTCCTCCAACCTCGACGCCGGTGTCTCCGTCGGCACCATCTTCGCCATCCACAAGCTGCCCGAGGGCTCCTCCGGCACGAAAGAGGACATCCTGAAGCCCGGCTCCGAGCTCCTCGCCGCCGGCTTCACCATGTACGGCGCCTCCACCCAGCTGGTCATGACCATGCGCGGCAGCACCGTCAACGGCTTCACCCTCGACAACGGCGTCGGCGAGTTCATCCTCACCCACCCCGACATGCGCATCCCCAAGTCCCGCGCCATCTACTCCGTCAACGAGGGTAACTCGCTCTACTGGGAGGAGGGCACCAAGAACTACTTCAACTCCCTCAAGGAGGCCCAGAGCAACGGCAAGCCCTACAGCTCCAGGTACATCGGCTCCATGGTTGCCGACGCCTACCGCACCCTGCTCTACGGAGGCATCTTCGCCTACCCTGCCGACACGAAGAGCCCCAAGGGCAAGCTGCGCATCCTGTACGAGTGCGCGCCCATGGCCATGGTGTTCGAGAATGGTTAGTACTGTGTCCCTGGACATCACTGCAAGACATGTTGCTAATTTGTTCTTCTCAGCTGGCGGCCAGGCCATTGACAGTAAGATGAGGCGGATGATGGAGGTCGTGCCGGAAACCATCCACGACCGGGCGGGTATCTTCATGGGCAGTTATGATGAGGTCGAAAAGGTCAAGGCGTTCCACAAGTAAAGGGAGTTGCGACACCAAGGATGAAATTTGGAATAATTACGAACAATGACGATTTGGATTCCCATAAAGGCTAAACAAGAATGCATCCCCAGTTTCATAACCAGTCGCAGATGTGGTTGACCATTGTACATGCCCCTACGGCTTCTACCAGAGCTTGGGGAACAGCCTGGGAGTGTTTTGCTTCCATTCCTGGTAATCCTTCCTGTCTCCAAACTTCTTGTCGTATTTGCTCTCGGACAGCGGGATTCCGGAGACCTTGGTGAGCAGGAGGCTGACGAACGCCGGACTGACGTATGAAAGCCCCGCGGCGGTGAGGGCACCGGGGAGGCCAAAGGCGAGGCCCAGGCTGGATTGGATCGGGCGAGTGGCCAGCAGGCCAAACGACGTGGTTGCGATACCGGTCCACAGGGAGATTTCGCCGAAGTAGTTGGGGAAGCGGCTGCAAGGCACTGGGTTAGTTCATGTCTTCGCGCGCTGGAAGTAGCCAGCACTCACCTTCGCGACCAGAGTCCCTTGGTCAGGAACTCCTCGTCGTGGACCTTGGCCTTCTTCTCCGCCTGCCACGTGCTCTTCTGTCGGTCGGCGATGATCTCGAACGAGAAGCCACCCGCGTAGATGAGGAGGCCGAGAATGTCGGTGATCTTAACGGGTGGGAGGGCTGCAAAGGCGGCAGCCGGGATGGAGTTGACGGCCACGACGGGCATGAGACAGAGGCTCACCCAGGTGGCCTGGGCGAAGAAGGCGACGGCGAACTTGGAGGGTACAGTCTTGATCTTGTCGAAGCGCGAGTCTTTTCCGTCGGCCAGAACACGCTGGAAGAGGTAGGTTCCCACTGTCGATTGAGGTCAGCCGGAAGTACGGGTCGGAGGTCAAAGGTACTTACGTCGCGCCGCCCAGAACATGACAGCACCGGAGAGAACGACCTGGCGCCAGTTCAGCGCGGCGACACCACCAGGGCTGGTGAACGGGGCAAAGATGCTCGGCAGGGGAGCGCGCGAGGCGACATCCCGGGCGCCGTCGAGGGCGGTGGCGGCATAGCGGGCGCGAATGGACGGGAGGTACAGGCTGAGAACGGTGACGGAGAGGAAGGTCAGGGAACCGGAGAAGTCGTAGAAGCGCTCGCTCTCGGCGAGGATGGAGGGGATCGCAAAGGCGGCCTGGATGGCGAAGGCGGCCGACACGGAGGGCACCAGGGTCCTCAGGAAGGGGGAGCGGAAGTTTGTGAGATGGAGGAGGGATTGCATGAGCGTCATGTTGGGCGGCTGAAGTCAATCCGACTGAAGCTTCGCCGGTGACGATGGGAGGACAGGAAGGGTCAATTGAAGGGGGAAACTTGGGTCAAGACCCTTCTACAAATACTCTGAGCAGCTCCGGGGTTTCCAGGGGACCTCGCACATTCCTGATGTTTGCTCCGTGGAAGGCGGGGAGCTGGTCGGATCCGGTCGGCACAATCGTGCATCGACTTCCACATGCATGACGACATGACTTTGAGACACCCCTGATTTAGCGAGCAAGGGGAAGCTTCAGGGGAGCTCCAAAGGTCGGGGATGGCCCCCGAGTTGATTTGTCTGCCTGTCCTCAAGACATGTGAACATTCAGACTGTAAAACACAAGGAACTAAACACCAGGAATAGGTTTGATCAAATGATCGCCAGGTAGCTGTAGCTAGGGGGATGTGGCTGGCGTTGCTTCCCTGTCTCACCGGCCCCTGACCGAGCTCCGGCCAGCGGGTACGTACCTGCAATTACCCCGCGGTCGCTCCGCTGTCGTGCTACAATTGCTCCTCCAGGACAGCTCCGATCACGCACTCCAGTCACAGTACACGGCCAGACAAAAATCGACAACCAGCCAGCCATCCCGTCGTGTACACATAAAACAACCCAACACACACGATGTCCGCAACTAACAAGAAGGTCCTCATCGCCATCATTGGTACGCCCACACCATCCCATCCCAGCCCCCCCCTCTTCAATGGCACTCTTCGCTAACACGCCGCCACGACAGGCGCGGGCGGGGTTGGCAAAAGCTTCCTCTCCCAACTCGCGGCCCTGTCCGCCCGCCGCCCCTCGCCCGCCCTGAGCCTGGTCTACATCTCGACGAGTAGGAAGGCCCTGTACGAGAACGACTACTCGGCCATCAGCCCCGAAAACGTCCTCGACACCCTCGCCGCCTCCTCCCGCGCGCCCCCCGCCCTCCCCCAGGTCGTCGAGTACCTCGCCAGCGCCCCCGAAAAGGTCGTCCTCGTCGACAACACCTCCTCCCAGGACGTCGCCGACCAGTACCCCGCCTTCCTCTCCAAGGGCATCAGCATCGTCACGCCCAACAAGAAGGCCTTCTCTGGCTCGTACAAGCTGTGGCAGGACATCTTCGCCGCCGCCGACGCCTCGGGCGCCAGCGTCTTCCATGAGTCTTCTGTCGGCGCCGGGCTGCCTGTCATTTCCACGCTCAATGACCTCGTCAACACGGGCGACAAGGTGACCAAGATTGAGGGCGTCTTCAGCGGCACAATGTCTTTCCTTTTCAACAGCTTTGCCCCCCTCTCGGGCGCTGGTGGCAAGTGGTCGGCCGAGGTCAAGCAGGCCAAGGAGCTCGGATACACGGAGCCCGACCCTCGTGATGACCTGAACGGCCTCGACGTCGCGCGCAAGCTGACCATCCTCGCGAGGTTGGCCGGCCTTCCCGTCGAGTCGCCCACTTCCTTCCCCGTCCAGAGCCTGATCCCCAAGGCCCTCGAGTCGTGCACCAGCGGCGACGAGTTCCTCGAGAAGCTGCCCGAGTTCGACTCCGAGATGGAGGAGACGAGGGCCGCCGCCGAGAAGGAGGGCAAGGTCATCAGGTTCGTCGGCAGCATTGACGTGGCCTCCAAGCAGGTCAAGGTCGGCCTCGAAAAGTTCGACAGGTCCCACCCCATCGCCGGCCTCAAGGGCAGCGACAACATCATCAGCTTCTACACCGAGCGCTACGGCAGCAACCCCCTCATCGTCCAGGGCGCCGGCGCCGGCGGTGACGTGACTGCCATGGGCGTCACGGCCGACCTGCTCAAGGTTCTGGCACGCATTTAGCTGGAAGTAGATCAAGTGAAAAGAAGAAAAAAATATACTCGTATCCAGCGGGTTGCCGGTGAAAATCTTGAATAATAGCTCCAGGTGTTGTGTCACTTTGCTAGCTCATCTTTTGATAAATGGTATTTTGCTTCCCTCGAGCGGGGTTTCCCATGTGTGACAGACGGCAATGTCCGTCATCAGCTAGAACAAGCCACAGAACAAGGACCTCCACTGCGACCGCGCCTTCGCCGGGCGTGCCACATCATTCGATTCCTTGCGGATGGATCCCGCCGTCGTCGATGTCGCGGGCCGTCCAGAAAAGGCGGCGACGTGACGAATCACAAGGCTGAAGTCACCCTGCTGGTCACCAAAGAAACTGCATCACCCCACACGCGTTAGTGTCAAACAAACCATGAATCTAGAACATTGAATTGCAGTGAGAATGGTGTGACACATACCTCCTCATCATGAAGCTAACCCGCTTGATTCCGGCAGTATCGAGAGGCTTCGCGTCTGGCTTGGGCCTGCCACGATATGTGGGCTTCAAATCGCTCCAGCGGATGACGACGTCGCGCCCGGGGGTCGCGGTAAAGTCGTACTCCCAGCTGATGGAGCTCTGGTCCCGTCCGTCGTCTCGCTTGGGGAGGACCTCATCCTTGAGCGTCAGGGTGAAACGCTTGTCGGCGTCGGCCTCGGCGACGGCGAGGACGAGGCCGTCATACTCGGAGACGTTGAGGTTCAGGATGCCGACTGTCCTCTGCGATGCGAAGCCGGCACCGCCGAGGGCCGTGATGTCCAGATTGCCGTGGAAGCGGGCACCTTCGGGTGACGCGGTAAGGTAGGACTGGCTCTTGCCGCCACGGACGCGATCGTCTGAGTCGGTCCAGGCCTTCAGATCCCAAGGGCTGCCATGATGAGTTAGCACAGACCACACCTCGGCCGTGGTTCGGGGTTGGTGATCGTGGGGGAGATGAGTCCTACCTTTCACCCCCAAACAGGTAATGAAGAGACATGTCTATCAAGGTATGAGAGGTCCCGTGGTTTTGGTGCTCCGTGGCTGTACTGGTGATGGCTAGTCGACGGCCTAGACTCACGCAGAATTCCAGGAGGCCTCTGCTAGGTGATGAAGAAAGATAACAAATGGCGAGTGTGGATGGAATTGCTGTCGTTGGAACGCCACGACTGCTTCGACTTGATAGCGACGCAAAGACTCGCCAACTTCCAAGATGAAGCTTGTGTCTAAGCGTCAACATCATGGTGGATTTCGGCGAGCGCGCCAGTGGCGCCTAACCGTGGCGCGGAGAATGGAAGAAGGGGGGGCGCAGGTAGCCGCGCCTTGGCAAGTCCTGTGGCGCTAGAACCAAAAGAGGCACAAATCGCCAAGGCCGGGGGGATGCACGTCCGTTTTCTTTCTCCTGCCAAAGTAGCTTCCCGGGTCGCCCGGTGGCTCGGGCTCGGCCCTGGACTCGGGGTTAATCCGAACCCAACCTGGAAACTCCATTCTCCGTTCCCCCCTATCCGGACACATTCAGCGAAAGTCGCCGAAGTCTCGGTCCAAGGACCGACCGCAGGCAGCACGATTGGCCCACCCTATCCCCCCGCCTTCTCTTTCCCCTGAGATGCCTAGAGGTATTTGGAAACGCGCGGGAACCTCGTCACACAAGGATGCATTGGCACCAACTGATACGCGTACTGGGAGATCACAGCCCGACTTAGCGCAAAGAAAGCAATAGGCGGGCCAACCCCTCTATGGTAATGGCGGTGGTGATCTTGCCATACTTCTGCGCTCCGAAAAATTGTCCGGCCGGCGTGACCGGGCCAGCATGGGCGTGGAGACCAAGAACCGTTCATCGACGGTGCATGACATACCTCACGTTGAGCCAGGCAGATGTGTAAACTTTGATCTTGATTCATGAATGTGGAATATCTACTTGGGCACGCATGCCGTTTGAGCGGGAGAACCTTGTCTCGTAGACCAGGTGCCACGGGCGGGATGATCCGCCAACCTTGTGCGCCACCGTCTTTGTATGCTGCCGTTACCCCGGATCCCAAACGTCAAGATCTCGTCCGGGAAGAAACGCCCTAACTCCAAAGCTCGCTCCCACCGTCCTGTCATCAACGCCATTTCCCATGATGCAAACTGTAAAATCAAACAAACAATGGTCGAGCGGCGCCGGGGGAGACGTCTACTGCTGGATCATGCTAGGGGATCCGGGCATGGACAGCGGCGTCGTGGGGTACTCGTAACTGGCCTCGGAACAGTTCGCAGAGTGGTCGAAGGAGTGGGAGAGCGGGGGAGTCTGCTCAAACCCATCAGCAAGGTTGCTATCTGCGCATGTGCCGACCGTGACTCACATGAGGACCGGAAGCGTCGTAAGAGCCGGGCGGTGTCATCTCGACGCCCGGGACATAACCGTAGTGCATGTATCCCATGCCGTCGTCATGGGCGGGATACTCGCGCTTGGTCACCGCGTCGTTGAAGTGGTTCATCGGCGGCAAGGTGACCGGGACAGGGGCGAGAAAGTATGTCGGGTACGCCTCCGTGGTCATGGGGACCGCATGGGGTGACGAAGAGTAGGGAGGAGCAAAGATGAGTTCTTCCGAGGGCTGGTATGCCCCGTACGGGAAAACGGGTGGGGTATGGGACCTTGCGCGAGCGTCGTCGTAAACGGCCGGCGGGAACAGGAGTTCGTCATCCTGCACCATCGGCGGGGGGTACTGGTCCTGCTTCGCGGGGGTTTTGCTCGGCGCAGACTTTGGCTTTGCTGTTGGAGATGTCTTCTTTGGTGACTTTGCTGAAGTTGTGTTCTTTTCGGGCTCCGATCCTCCCTCCTCTCCGGCACGCCTTTCGAGGTCTTCCATGCGCCTCTTGAGCTTTTTACCTGTAACGAGTTAGCAGCCAGTCACACTGGAAGGGCGAGCCCTGCGCGTGGGAACGGGTCCCAAGGGTGGCATACGGTAGTTGCGCTGTGCTATGCGGTTCTGTATTCTCCGACGCTCCGCGAGGTCTGAAATCTTTGTCCAGTCCTCGTCAGGGTTTGCGGAGCTGCTGAAGGCGCTGCTGGTTCCGTGGCCGCCAAATTGTCTCTGTGGCGGCGGGGGTGGCGGCGCAGCGGCGTACGCGTATTGTGGTTGGGGAGGCATGGTGTACATGGACATGGCGGGCGTGTACTCGTAAGACGTGTAGGGGTCGTGATGGTATACGGCAAGCATCAAGGCGGAATCCAGTGGATCGGTTTATGCGTAAAGGCTGGAAGATGATGGTCGTGATGATTGGTCGTGGACGTGGTCGTGATTGTAGATGAGATGGCTTGCTTGTTGTACAGTAGTGGCAGGCTGGAGATGGATGATGCTGCAATGGTCAAGGTGAATGGAGGATAGATTGCGAGATGAGATGCATGCATAGGGCTGGGCTCTTCCAAGACGACTCGCACAACGGTGGGAGGGAGGGGGAGAGGAGGTTAAATACACAAAAGTCGAGGATGAGCAGGGCTGGGATCGCGGGAGGGCGGTACCACTATGGAGGTAGTGGTGTGCTTGACATTTGGAAGAGGTCAAGACCCCCTCCTCTCCCCCCTTGTCGACGTCCCTGAAGCCTGGTGGGCTTGGACGCTGGTCGAAGGATGGATGGACCATGCCGCCGGGGGGAGAGGTGGAGGAGGAGAGGGGGTGTGAAGCAGAAGGAAGAGAGAGGGGGTGGGAAAGGGGGGTGTGAGATGCCCTGGCGTCGTAGGGGTGAAGGAGGCCTAGAACAGGAGGCGCCCCAAGAGAAGAGAGGCGTCTCCAACGTGCGTGCACGTCAAGTACATGGATGGATCATGGCCTCGGTGGAGGAGGGGAGGTGTGAATGTTGCAAGGGGGGGCTGGGTGTGTGCGGAGACTCGTAGGGCAGAGAAGTTGTTGGCCATGCATCCCGAGAACCCGCCTGCACGTACGGACCACCCGGTGCCGCAAGGCTTGACATTCCTCCACTCCTCCTCTCCGCGCCGGATATTGTGAGGATTGTTATCGCCGGAGCCTATTTTGTTTTGGGGAAGACTTCGAGGAAAGCTGCCTGTTTCGTCGTCTGCCCGCCAGCTAGAGGTCGGAACGCGCGCGGGCCGTCGCCGCAGCAAGCAGACCATGGTGGCAGAGCTGCTCCGTGGGTGAGCGAGTGCTAGTAGCTGTAGATCCTCGGGGCTGTACTCGCTCGGCCGACACTGGTCGGATGGAAGGTGAGGCTCATGGCTGGTCCGAGCCATCTCATCCGCGTACTTAGGCAGCATGGACAACTGCGAGCTCGTCAGTAAGTGTGTGCATACCATTGACTGGACGATGCGAGATGCGCTCAACGGAGACAGGCGGCTTCGCAAAGGAGGGAACGGAGAGGGGCTCGCATATCCGACAGGGCTAGGTACTGTACTGGGGATGCAAGAAGTACAACAAGGCCAAGCTTGAGTGTTGCCCCTCGTGGAACAAAAGTACCGACCGAGCATGGTCTGCGGGAACCACAAGCCTCTTCGATAGGCGCACGTACGAGCACGGTGGTGGTGGCAGCATGGGTGATGGATGGCATCTCCCCAGGCGAGGGGGGTGTGCGCGTTTCCGTCCTGTCCAGTGTCCACGGATGGATGAAGCGTGCGTGCAGTGCATGTGTCTGTCTACCCCTGAGGTGGGCGATGAAGGACAGACAGGCAAGCCAAGCCGCGTCTTCCCCGCGCGCGGGCGGCGATGGCGGGCGCGGACGCGGACGAAGGCGATGGCGGCGAATGCTGCTGGGCTGGTGCCTGAGACCGGTGGGACGCTCTTTCCAAGCCAGGTCCTTGCTGGACGGGACGGGACTGAGGGAATGTGCCCAGTGAAGCTCCAGCTTCTCCTTCTGCAAGCCGGCCAGCCAGCCAGCCAGCCTCGGACCAAGCCTGCAGCATGGGACGTCCAGGGGAAGGAGCTATGCTGTAGAGGAGGTACCTGCCTAGGGGCCGGCCAGGCAGGCACTGTGTGAGGTGCACACCGAGAGAAGAATTGGGCAACACCTACTGTACGAATACCTGCCTGGCCCCAGGCTGTCTGCGTGGTTCCAGGTTAGCTGGGAGAAGGGCGAGGACACCGCATATGGCAAGCTGCGAACGAGGGTGCAGTGCGAAAAGAGGCTTGACATTGGTTGGGTCGGGTTCTGCATGGTGGAGACAAGCGAATGCGCGGTCTCCTGCCGGCCGGGGTGGAGCCTACCCAGCGAGGGACGAAGGACGACGCTGGCCCGTGACGTGGTGCGCAAAAGAGGTACCTTTCTGCGCGGGAAGGCGCCCGAGGGGAGAGAGCCTTGGGGAGAGCCCAGGCCAGAACGCCGTCCCAAGTCGGAGCCATCTTGTTTTTTTTGCCCGCCTCTCCGCTTCATTTCCCGCCTGTGGTGGAGGGTGGGGGCCAAACGTGAAGGAGCCCCCAGGGCCATAGCTCCTCGCTTCAGTGCTCCCGACAGAGAGTGTACGTCCGCGCGTGGTACCCAAGCAGCTGCCAGGGTACCCGTAGAGTGGCAGTGGCAGTGACCTGCACCCGCACCTGGCTCCATTGCTCATTTCTTTGGCACGCTGGCGAGGTATGGTTTGGTGGTCCCGTCGCGGGTACCGGACCCGGGCGGTGGAAGGAAGGAGCTGCCCAGGTGGACACTACCCTACCCACGGCAGGAAGCTTGGTAGCTCGACGCGGTCTTTCCCTCTAAACCTCTCTACCGAAGACCGTCCATCCGCTAGAAATTCGAACTCAAGCTGGCACCATTTCTTTCAAAGAAGATAGTGCACTTGGATATCTCCCAAAGTTACCGACACTCTGGCGACCCGGCACACACACAAGAGCTTGATTGATCCATCCATGCTCCCCCTCCTTCGGGCCGGACCCGGGTGGTGGTGATGTGCACAGGACTGCACCGGTGAAGCAGAGTCCACCCTGCCACCCTGCCACCCTGCCACCCTGCCACCGTCGCTTGGAGTTGGGGGCTTGAGGGGACAAGTCCGTCATGCGATCTGATCCCATCCCCCTCCTCGTAGGGCTGGCCAGTGAGCGCCCAGAAACCAGGATGGCAGTGCTGCGGAGGCTGCGGAGCTGGGCGACGCGGGGCCAACATTGGGCCGGCGGGGACACAACCTGGAACTTCGAATCGACTTTCCTTCTAGGCAAGCTTCCTCTGCATTCTACTTGCTCTCCTGCCGACGCTGGCGCCCTACCGACGACACGCCCTACGGCCCTGGCTTGCCCTGGCCTTCTTGGCCTGTCCCGACAGCCTGTGGCTCATCTCGACGACACATTGCTAGGCCGCAAATGGTAACTTTCCTCGATCAGGTCTGGGAAATCAATCCCACGACCTCGGACCATCCGAACCCAGACGGACGATCAGACAAGCCTACCCTTTCACCCTTCACCTCAAGTGACGTTTCGTCTCTTCCTGCACGGCACGGCTCTCTTTCTGGGACATGATGGCCCCATGCTCCCCCGCCTCGCGCCTCGCTCGCGCCCCTGAGTCGTCAGTATCCGAAGGTGCTCGGCCTTTAGGCCCGGAGCTGTCTCCATCTCCGCCAGGTCCATCTCTCGCAATCGCCCCTCCATCCCTCCACCCCAGATCCCGCCCGCACCGTCTATCGCACCGCCCTCTAGGCCAGGCCAAAATGCGTCATGAACAAGGTCCGAACAAGGTCCTGCCCGGAGACTTGGGGACGCAACGATACTACGTCGTGCGACCCTCCCTTTTCCCGGACACGCGGACGGAATCCGGGGAGGGGACAGGCCACAGCGCTCAGCCCCCTTTGCGAATCCCAAGGCTGCTCCTGAAGCTCCTATCGTATACGTGTATTCGTAGTTGCCGGCTTCGCTCTCATTGTCCGAGCCAGCCACCAAGATGAGCCCTTCGACTGCCGGTTCCAATGGATCAAGACACGGCAGCTAGCTTGGTGTGGTCCACGTTAGGCTGGTTGATTCGTAAGGAAGGTCTCTTGGTATCCTGCGAGCTGTCAAGGAGGCAGGGGATCCGCGGATCACTGATTCCGACGCTGACCAATGTGCCCTACAGACGACGACACTACCACACAGTCCGTCCCGAGCCAACCGGCGCCTTTCTCGGCCGCTTCTCCTGCACCCCCAGGGTCCCCCACCACCACCCATCTTGCCATCTTGCGGCCGCGCCCGGCTGGGGCCCGGGGGTTGAAGGGATCTACAAGCACTGACGGCACCCACGTACGAATACAGCTCACCGGCCTCGACATCGCTTGCTTGGTTAATAATGTGCTCGATCAAGCTCTTGGCGAATGTCCCGCGGCCTCCGGTCAGATGGCTAACAGCGATTATAGTTCTCCTAGGGCGTGGTTCAGTCTTCAGTGGAAGCTGCCTGTCAGTGTCAACTGTCTCTGTCTCGCAGACATTCGTGGACTCCCCAGTTGGTCGATGCCGCTGTGGCCCCCTATCGTCTCCCCAGCTCAACATGTGGCGGACCGCACGCACGGATCCCGGTAGGACTCAGGAGGGGGGCCGGGGCGGTCAAGGTCTGCCGGCTGGCCTGTCAAGCCCGTTCATCCGAAGGGCGCGCACTGTGGTGAAGCCGTCGGCTCCCTGCCCAATAGCGGGAGAGACTTCATCTCCCCAACTAGTCACCAGCAATGACCCTTGCTCCCTAGGGACTGTCCTATTTTTGCTGTTGATTACCGATGAAGCAAGTCGCGTAGCAGACGCCTCTGATTGGGCCATTTGCCGACGCTCCTAGGGGGTGAAGAGCCAGGCCATCCTGTAATTTGGGGGAAATGTCCATCGCCAATGGAGTGCGCATCCTGGCCTAACAGAGGCATATCTTTCTCGTTCGAGTCGTTCGAGAACGTGGGCTCTTTCGAGTGGCGGATCGAACTTGCGTGTGAGCCGCCCGTCAAACCAGGACGAGCCCGATGACAGGCGCTCGGGGTTCGGTCCAGCGTGACGCGCCATCAACACATGCATGGCATGGCTCGAGAAGAGACATGCTTGCTTGCCTCTGCTAGACTGCTAGGAGGCGTGCAACTATTCACCTTGCAGGGCCGAAGGAAGATCGGCAGCTGCCAGCGCCCGCACGCAAACCTAGGGGCACGGAGTGTATGGAACACCTCGCTCTGCTGACCTATCGGCAGTGCATCGTCGGGGGTCTCGGGGCCCAGGCCAGGATTTACCGGTGCCGGGTCGCTTGGAGATGTCACCTTCCTTTACCAGCAGGAACTTGACACGATGCTGCGCGACTTGCCCGTTCCTTCAGCCCTATGTGAGAGAGGCTTGCAGGTTGTGCCTCGATGCCGGGGTGGGTGGTCGGCAACGCGACCAATCAGTCTTGTCTGATGTTGCTCCGAGGAGTGAGGGGACGGGAAGGGAAAGGGGTCCACGTCGCTGACAGCGTGGAAAATCGAGGAAAATAGCTTGTTTGGGCGAGGATTTTCAGAAGAATATCTCTCAGTCCCGCTTCACCGCCGACGTTTGGTGGTTCTGGCCCCCAACACCCTGCCTCCGGGGGGGGAGGGGTGAAGGGGGTGATGGTGGTGGAGGAGAGAAAAGGGGGGGCTCCCGGGCTATGTTAAGGTGCTGACGCCTGGGCGGGCTGTCCTTCTTCAGGCGAACAAAGAGTTCCGGGGATCTGGGCTGGACTGCACAACCGTTCGATGGCTTGACGCCGAGGCTAGGGTCGTTGGGCTTCAGGCTTGGCATGTCAACGCCCCCCCTGAGGCAAGCAGGCAAGCAGGGTCGGTGTAGGGCAGCCGATGTCCAGGGATACCATGTTTCCCGCGTTGCTTTCGCTTGTGGTGGCCAGAATTCATTCCCTTTTAGGCAAATGCTTTTCTCTGTTCCCCTCAGTTGCGAGCCATCCATCATACCGGCAAAGTGTCTAGTTCGTGTTTGGGCGAGGCAGCTAGCAAGAGCCAGTGCTTTTCCACGGCCCGTCGTCACGAGTTGTGACCTTGACACGTTTGGGTGGTTAGCACTGTGTGCAGCCACTTGAGGCGGGTGGAACCAAGTACACGGAGCTCGCTGGCAAGCGGCACTTGCAGGTTGTCGGTTGCCAGAGAAGTACTTCACAGGAGCCTTTAGCCGCTGTTCGATGTCTCATCGTAGGGGTCGAGTTCAGTGCAATACCACACCTCAAGATGGTGGTATTCTAAGAGGAGGGGGTGCAAGCAACGACCGACCCCTGAGGCCGCCGTGGCAGCAATCCACAACGGCACCCGCAGACGTGCGGCCGGTCGGTCGGGACCACAATCGGGGCTGTGCACAACAAGATCCATGATCCATCCCGCCGTTTGGGCTGGTTTCCGGCTTGGCAAGACGTGCCAGTGTGTCCGTTGGAAGCCAACCCACATCCCCCGGAAGGTTTATTTCAAGGCCACCCGCGCGGGCGTCCAGGCACCAAATGCCGTTTCTGGCAACAACATTCGAGGTCAAGCTGTCGGCAGCGCGCGCAGCTCGCTGGCTAACCTGGCCCCCCCTGTTGTTGTTGTTGGGCACAGCACAGGGCTTGAGTGGACGGCCGTACGAGCGCTTGAATGTTGGCCCGGACGTGGCCGATCAGCATGCGCATGAAGGAGATGAGCTCGCCTAAGGTATGATACAGTCAGTCGTCGTGCTGGGCAGTCGTGATATCAGTCAGGTCTGGTCAACGTCATTTTGCCCACGTCGTGAGTCGCGAGTCGCGAGACCCCCAGTGATTCATTGCCATGTGCCGGAAGACCCGGCCCAAATACCTGGGAGGGGGTACAGTACCACCCTCATCAACAAAAGATCCTCCAGGGGGAGGGGGGGGGGCGCCCAGGACTGTCGTTTAGCTGGCCTATCATATTGAGCAGAGGACTGCAGAGCGACCCAGCCAATCGTTGACTGAGGATGAGTCTCTGGTCCCGTGATCTGCACCAAACCTGAAGGCTGAGCGGTAGACTGAGCAGTGCCACGGTACAGCGGGGTTGGCCGAGCCGTGCTGGGACGGATGGGAGCCGGGGGTTCAGTTCATTCAGTCTAGGGCAGTGGATGATTGCTCGTAAAATGCTCTCGTATGTATGTCGGCGGGTATCGGTTGTTGTCGGGCCCGACCTTGGTCGCATCGCATGAGGATGCGCTGGTCGCCATTGCCAGAGTGAGTGCCTGCGGTCCGAGTCACCCAAGCCCAGAGCGAGCCCAAGCGACGTGTGTCCAGTGCGTGCTCTTGGTGCATGGTACTCGTCGGCACGTACATGTCCACGGACGGCCGATGGAACCCTCTTGTCGGAGAACACCGACCACAGTGTGCCCGGTGATCCTTCGGGGCGCACGGTGAATGTAACTTGAATGCAGGGCAGCCAGCTGGAATGTCTGCAGGTGGGGAAAGGGATGCCCCGAGGCCGAGGGGGGGTGCCGTAGGGCTGAAGCCATGCAGAGCAAGGTATGACATGACGATGCCGAGTGGTAAGCATCTTGCCTGAGCTTGAGAGTAGGGGTCGGTGGGTAGCCCGCGGTGGAAGGTTCGGAAGGTTTGTCTCATCTGAAATGACCAGGCCCAGCATGGAAGCGAATGGCCATGGAATGGACCTCGAAGGCTCGAAGACACTGAGATAGATCCATGGTGGTTCTGCTCAGTGAGTCAGACCCGATTAGAGGCAGTGGACAGGGAGAGGTTAGGCCAGTCGGTCGGCCATCGGTGGTATTTTCCCCGCCTGCACCTCGCCCCCTCGATGTCCAGGGCACCCCCCACCCTGCTTCTCCTTTGGGGTCTCGGTGGACGAGCGACTCCCCAATCATGCTGGGACATTGCTGCATGGCAGGCAGCCGAATATCGATGCGGAGGGTGCGCTGAAAGTCCACGCGTCACACAAGCGAGCCCGAGCAAGAGGAGGGGTCACCGCCAGTCTATGCTGGCAGGAGCATGCTCTTGGTGAGGAAAGGGCGGGCATGCCTCGCGCCTGCCGCATCGGCACACATGATCCTCAATGCTCGACCTCTTGCACGAGGCAAGAAGCCAGGCACCTGCCCTACCGATCGCACCTACCCGCCTAGTGGGTTGCTAATCCGTAGGCAGGCACATACAAATGGGTACCTGCGCCTTCCCATCTTCACCTGTTTCAGAGACCTCCTTCCAACGTGAGGAAACTCGACAGCCTTGGACGTGGAAGCACTGGTGGGGATGGATGTCTCCATCGAGTGCCCAGCGAGTCAACGTCCCCAGCTTGCCCGCCGAGAGCGGACTCGGAAGCCTCCACACTTTATTGTACCGGCACCCGGCCAGCCACGGCGCGGGCAGAACTTGACAGTTGCGGCGGGGTGAGGCGGCGGCTGCGACTCGGAGAAGCGCCGTCTGGTCAATTGAACTTGAAAATGTGATGCAGCCGGTTCCGGGACGTCCCGCCTTTTCTGCCATAGCTCACCGCACAAAATAGAAGCCTCGCTTTGCGACCACTTTTTGAAGCCGAACGGGTCTCAAATTTTTACTATCACCACCCAGCCATCCCAAAGATCGCAGTGACGATTAAAACTCCAAAGACAAGATGGTTTCCGCTTTCGACACGTACCAGACGTCTCTGACGGGCCGCTACTGCAGCCAGGAGATGTCCCGTCTCTTCAGCCAGCGGTCTCGTCACTCGACATGGCGCAAGCTCTGGCTCGGCCTCGCCCAGAGTGAGAAGGAGCTCGGTATCGACACCATCACCAATGAGGCGCTCGAGCAGATGAAGGCCCACCTCGAGGTCACCGATGAGGACTTTGACGTTGCCCGGGTTGAGGAGCAGATTCGCAGACATGTATGAGGCCTGAATGACCCCGCCCCCGCACTTTCACAGGCGTGAACCGATAAACTGATAATGTTGCACTTGTCTCTAGGATGTCATGGCGGTAAGCCAATCACCATATACATGAGCAGAGCATGGCGTTTGCCATGTCGTTTGCCTTCTGGTTCTGACCCCCCGAGCAGCATGTCCACGCCTTTGGCGCTGTTGCCCCTGCCGCCGCCGGCATCATCCACTACGGTGCCACCAGCTGCTTCGTGACTGACAACGCCGAGCTGATCCTCGTCCGTGAGGCCCTGGACCTTCTTATCAAGAAGTTGGCCAAGGTCATCTACAACCTTTCCGTCTTTGCCCTCAAGTGGAAGGGTGAGTCCTGAACTGTCCCGCGCCCTGCCATGTGTGGCAACCCGTGTTGACCATCTTGCAGCCGAGCCTACCCTTGCGTACACGCATCTCCAGGCGGCCCAGCTCATCACTGTCGGAAAGCGGGCGGCCCAGTGGGCGCAGGACCTCATGCTGGATCTCGAGAGCATCGAGCACGTTCGTGACCAGCTCAAGTTCCGCGGCGCCCAGGGCACCACCGGCACCCAGGCCTCCTTCCTCGAGATCTTCCAGGGTGACTCTGCCAAGTGCGACGAGCTCAACAAGCTTCTCTGCGAGAAGTTCGGCTTCCCGGCCTGCTACGATGTCTCCACCCAGACCTACACCCGCAAGGTTGACCTCATCATCGCCAACGCCGTCGCGGGCATCGGCTCCTCGGCCCAGAAGATCACTGGTGATATCCGCCACCTTGCCCACTGGAAGGAGATCGAGGAGCCGTATGAGAAGTCTCAGATTGGATCCTCTGCCATGGTTAGTCCTCAACTGTGCCTGCCCCTTTCTGCCTTGATATTGTGCTGACATACTTACCCTACAGGCGTACAAGCGCAACCCGGTAAGAGCTCATTGCCTCTCATGGCGTGAGCCCAGGTCTGACTCTCCCCTAGATGCGTTCCGAGCGAGTCTACAGCTTGGCCCGTGAGCTGCTCTCGAAGCCGCCTACCTTCGCCAACACTCACGCCGATCAATGGGTAAGTTGCCGGATCTGTCCTGTTGACAGGAGCCTCGAATCATCTTACTGACACGGCCCCAAGTGTGAGCGAACTCTCGATGACAGCGCTGTCCGCCGTAAGTTGATATCTTTGGTGAATTGACCTCCCGCTTGCTCACCATCAACACAGGCATCGACATCCCCGAGACGATGCTGCTTGCCGACGCCATCTGTATCGGTCTTGTAAGTCACTCCGCCGATGCCTTAACCCGCAGTTCTAACCTTTCATCTAGGACAACATCACCAACGGCCTGGTCGTCTACCCCAACCGCATCGCGGCCCACGTCCAGTCCGAGCTTCCCTTCATGCTGACGGTACGTCTCTATTCCCGCTCTTCCATATCCCCCGAGCATCGGGCTGACCTTTTCCTTGCAGGAATCCATCCTGATGAAGCTCTGCGCCAAGGGCGCCTCGAGGCAGGAGGGACACGAGCACATCCGTGTTCTTTCCAACGAAGCAGGCAGCGTTGTGAAGAATGAGGTAAGTCAACCGGGCTCTTTGGACACCCATCCACCCCTCCCTCCCTCCGATGAACTGTGCTAACAGACGTAGGGCAAACCCAACGACCTGGTTGACAGGATCAGGAACAACAAGTTCTTCGAGCCCATCTGGGGCGAGCTGGACAGCATGCTCAAGGCCGACCTCTACATTGGCCGCAGCGTCGAGATTGTCGACAAGTACTGCGGCCCCGGTGGCCCCGTCGAGAAGGCCCTGGCTCCCTACATGGAGTACATCAAGAGCGCCACCACTGCCGAGCTCAAGGTTTAAGCATGAATCGCGTTGCCAGTGGGGGCTGGTGGTCGTTGAAAAGGGTCGGGGAGTCATCTTGCAATACCACTGAAAAGTTGCCAAAAAGACGGTTTGGCTCGGTTGAATTTTGTGCTCTGTCTTGCTGCCCACGAGAGTTGTGCGTGGCATGAGTGTTAAATACAGCACGTATCTTGCTGTAGACTCGAAGTCAACCCAACAATTGATAGATCTGAAACCACGACCTTCGGGGCAGTTGACGTTTCCGAGTGATGGGTTTGAAGCAGCTTCGATTGTACACGGCCGTAGCTACTAGTTGACCCACCCTGGCCATGATCACCTTCTGCGAGTACTCATTCCTTCCCGGGCATGTTGACTGAAACGTCCCACTTGTTGTGCAGGAATCATAAATCTCCATGGTCATTGCGTTGCCATTGGCCTCGGGTCTTCCCTGTACCGACTTGACTCACCGAGACTACGTTCACATTCCACATCTCGAGCCTGTTCGTGACGTTGTTCAGCGAATATCCCATTGTGGTGAATCCCACGGTTTCGGCTAGAACAAGTCGCGTGCCTCAACGAGCTGGTCGGAATCACCAATGGCCCGTTAACCGACCATTTTCTCCCAAGCTTAAGGTCCATAGCCGCTGAAAAACCATCACCGTCACTGATCTAGCTAAGGGCCTCCACCAGGAAACACCACTAAAGCCCCTTCCCCTGAGCCTGCGGCGAATTCACCGGTGGTAACCGCTGATACTGATAGCTTGACTCCCAGCGCTCTGTGTGGCCAACGACGGGCCTCCTTCAAAACCACACCGTATGTTTCGAGGGCTCAAAGGACTCGGCGTTCTCGAAAAAGATATGGGACCGCCTCCGGTCCTTGATCTGTCGCTTTCCTAGGCAAACAACGAGGGCAATAAGCGGTGCGCAGGGTGGTCCATCTCACGAGTCGAGATAGTAGGTGGTATTACCTCGCAGGTCCGTCGCCATATCAGCACTTTCCCCAAGGCAGAACTTGCTGTGCTGCCAGGTGAGGGGAGGTGGGACTGAAAACGTAAACTTGTGTGGACTTCGCATCACGTAGAAGGCCGGGTGCTCTGCGGAAGGACATGAGACGGTACACTGCAGGGAGACTTGGCAGTATGACGAGCACGATTGTCACCGCTGCCACTTTGATAGACGAGCAACGTGCAAGTCATGGCCCAAACCCACTCCGAGGAGAAGTCTACATGACAGTGTGATGCCATGACCGTGGCCGTGCCCACTGGAGTGATCATGGAATCAATGCGATTTCTTTTCGATGGCCTTCCCCACCGCTCTGTCGAGACAGCGGACGAGGCCGCAATGTACATCCATGTATGGCGCAAACAACGCCCGTCAACCCCGAATAGCAAGCCGACGCCATCCCCGTATAGCCGGAAGGAAGGTAAATGGACACGCTCCTGACCCCAGTCGCCGACCAATGCGAACCTATTCGTACAACTGGTAGCCCCCAAGCATCACTGGGCTGCAATCACAGACCAGGGTGGTTGCCGGGCTCGGCAACATTGTCCGATAGGTTAATGAGCAGCTGAGCAAGACACCTCTTGGTCGCTGCATCATCGCGGAGGACGTTGGAGAAGGTAGCATCCCGCAGAGGTTCAGGGAGGCACTGACGCAGCGCCTCTCGGGCTCGAGCATTGTCACTGAGCCTATTGCTGGGTGTCAGCCCGCATGCAACAAAGTCACGATTCCGAGAAGGAACTTACCGAAGGAAGCACCTGACCACGTGTTTCAGAAGACGGGCGGTTTGCTGCTCGACGAGCTGAGCAACCATATTGCTCAGAACAGTACCAACAGCGTAGAACCGCTCGTACGTGGCGCAGATGTAGTTGAGCCCGCTGTCATCCAGGAGAATCTTCTGCACGATGAATATCGCCACCGTCTTGCTAAGTTCCGATCCGGTCTCCATGATGCGCAGGCAGAGAGGGATGATCTCAGTGGTGAGGAGGAAGTTGATGACCTCGGAGGAGTCGTTCTTGACAAGCGCGCCAATGACCCCCAAAGAGGTGAGTCGAAGGTATTCAAACGGCCTCGATTTGGACGTGGTGTTGAGGAACGGGTAGAGGAACAGCGGGATGTGTGCTAGAAGAGGATTGTCAGATCTGAAGAGGTCTTGCTCAAACTAGGGATGGTGCAAGGCATCTTACCACTCAGGAAGAGGTTCCGGGTGTCGTTGTGTGACGCAACACACTGCAGCAAAGCTAGTGCGTTGCATACCCTATTGGAGGCGGCCGCCGTGAGCTGCGAAGGGTTCAGAAGAGTGTAGACGGAGATTATTTCTTGAAGCAGCGACGTCATGACACCTGCAGCCGATTAGCCTGGCTCGCGTATCGCAATACAGCATTTGTTTGTACCAAAAGAGTGCCACAGAATCAGCGCGAGCTCTGGAACTTGCTCGCGCTTTTTGCTGAGTTCGAGTAAGGCCGCCTCCCGAGTGTTCTCGCTGAGAAGATCGGCGATGTATCCCATCGTCCGTCGGTTCTCCTCGGTAACGTTTTCGTGGCCGCCAGCATCTTGATTGGGGGTGTTCGATAGAGCAGACGCGGTGTTGTGCGCGCCGGCAATGCGGTTGTAGTGCTGCTGCTGAGCAGCCGAAGCGGCCGCAGCTACCTGCTGGGCATGTTGATGATGCGCTGGCTGCGAGTGTAGCCACGCGGAATCACCCTGCGGATTGTATTGATGATGTCCGTAGACATGAGGAGTCGGTAACATATT
Organism: Plectosphaerella cucumerina; assembly: GCA_020746995.1. Lineage (NCBI taxonomy): Eukaryota > Fungi > Ascomycota > Sordariomycetes > Glomerellales > Plectosphaerellaceae > Plectosphaerella > Plectosphaerella cucumerina. The sequence continues at coordinate 4,166,783 of JAGPXD010000004.1, read as the reverse complement.
GAGCTGCGTGGGCTTGCGCGAATGCGCACTTTCGGATTCTGCTCTCCAGTCCTCGCAGGGAAGCTTGGGCAACTTCGGGTGATTCCCCAGCACTCGTCGACGGTTCTGAAACTCCGTGCCTAGGGAGGAGGCAAAGTCGCTAGCTGCGCCAGACTACCGGCCAGTGATCGAGGGAGTGTACACCACAGGGATCGAAGGTGCGAGTTGAGGAAATGTAGGCAGTGGGGGGTGGAGTCGAGGGCTCGAGGCAGGGCGAGGTCGCGCTATACAGCCAACGTCGGTGGGGTTGAGGGCAATTGCAGCAAGTCTATAACGCGCTTGTTGCAGTTCGCTGTATCAGAAGCTTCGGGGGCACTGATACTGCTCGCGAGGAAAGGGAAATACGTCGCTGACGGGTTCGATTTGGGTGATGCTGGTGTTGGCCGTGAGGTGGAATGGGATCCGTAGCGAGCATCGTGATTTCCAGACCGTTGATTCCTGACTAACCATATTCATCGCCACGAAGTATGCACTTAACCGGTTCAACGGGAAGTCGCTCCAAGTGAATACTCCGCTATGCCTACCTTGGCAGGAGCGCTACCCACCTGTGTCACCATGGAATCTTGTGAATCGACCAGCATTTGAATAGGCACAGGCGAGGTTGTCCGACGAAACCAATGTACGTATTATAGATTACAGAGCTTGCATGGACAGGGAACGCGGTGCGCCAAAAATGCTGCCATGAGTCTCCACAAGCGCTGGAACAGTGCGCTTGCATACTAGGGAATTCCTGAGAAATAGGAGTAATTAAGAAGTCATTAGATGTTGGCTGCTCTCAATAGCTGCCTCTTGTCCTGTCCTGCCCTGTCCTCTCCCGCAGGCCATCAGAGACGGAGCTCCCTCAGAACCTGATCCGCCAGGTTCTTGTACTGCCATGTGTTGCCAACCAGGCGCTTGAATTGAATGCCATGCAGGGAGAGGAGGGGAACCTTGACAATGAAGATCTCAAACTCTGTGGTCATGTCCCCGTCCAGGTCGCTCTGCACGTGTGTTCTCGTCTCTCCAGCGGGGACCCTCCGCGAACTGCTGCCGTGGTCTCTGGATACACTGTCATCAGAGACGTCGGAGTTCGAGTAGTCGTTCTCTGCCTGGGCTCTGTTGGCAATTCGTGGCGTGCCAGGCGTACGATCCGCGTCGTGCCCGCCCTCCCTCTCCCGGTCTGTCCCGCTCATGATGGCGCCGAAGCTGAAGCGTCGTCGATGGCCAGAAGTAGCCGCTGGACTGCTTGGCGCGTCCTGTGTCTTCCTAAGATCTATGCTTGGAGAGTGCCGGCAGGAGAAGCCACCTTTGATCTCCATGTAGTCGACTCCAAGACCCTTCAGGACTCTCTTGATGTCAGCTCGAATCTCGGGCACTGATTTGCCCGACGTGGTAGAGACGCTGAAGAGACCCTTGAGATAGACGGGTTTGGCCAGGTCAGAACTGTCCAGTCGCTCGGTTGACAGGCCGCTCTGGTCCCCGGTGTCCTGGTCCGTCTCTTCGGGGACATTCGCGGCGCGTGCCTCCTCCCTGCGAAGCCGACGTTGCTGGATGCTCTCACGCCTGGCGTGGCCCAGCGATTTGGTTCGCATAGACGCCGAGCGTGTCTGAAGCGAACCGCGGAAGTCGGGGCCCCGTTTGTCACTTGTCGACTGGTCCGAGCCGCTGGTCGGTGGTGGTTCCTTCGAGGCGTTGCTCGAGTCCCGCCGCCTTAGGTCTCCCGAGTTCACGCTCGTTGACCTGCCGAGGCCCTTTCTGCGAGAGAATGCTGCACCCCCAGCAGAGGGAGGTGGGCTCAGCAAGCCGATCTGCTGCGGCTGACTGCTGCCAGAGCGTGTTCTAGACCCGCCGACATCATCCTCTTCCCGACGGCTCCGTCGCATGCTAAAGCTTTTGCGGGGTGCAATCGGCGCCTCGGATGGCGAGCGGACCTGGACGACAGGTGGGTGTGCCCGGTCCTTGTCCAGCCTTTCGGGCTCGCGCCGCCGGCGAGTACTAAACCGGCGCAAGAGGCCCGCGGCAGTACTCTCCTTCTTCTGCGGATGGTCGGCATGTGACTCGGGGGCGTTTGCAGAGGTCGGCGACAAGAGCTGCTGCTGCTTTGAAGCTTCGGGCGCATCATCCTCGCCATGGGTTCGGGCTCGTGGCCTTGACCGCCCGCCAGTCGCCCGCTCCCCGGGCATTTCGTATGTTGCCGTATTTGTGTGTGCCGCTTGGGGTGGTGCGATCTCTAGGGGAGCGCGGTCTTTTTCCTTGTAGTCCGCCTGTTCCCTCTGGCTCCTCGAATCCCTCTGCTCTGCGTGGTCCTTGGCGACAGTCTGGTCCCTAAGGTCCTTCTGCGACTTGTGCTCGCGGTGTGGCAATGATACCTGGGGCGGGAAGTCGATTCGGTCGCGGTCCTGTTTCTCCTTGACCAGATGGTAAATGGAGATGAGCGGACTGAAGGCATTCAGAGGATCACTGCCCAACTGCAACGCCTCCGAGCTTGGCGCTGTAAGCGTGTCCCTGCTGGTGCCTGAGTTCCGTCGCTTGTAGAAGTCAAACCCAAAGCCACGCTTCTTCTCCACGTCTTTTGCCAGAGGAGGGAGTTCCTTTTCGCGTTGGTAAAGCCGTAGTGCACGCTGATAATCCTCTGACTCGATGACACGAGTGAGTTGCGCCTTGATGTTGTCAGGGGAGCCAAAGTTGAAGCCTGTCATGGCTGTGATGACCTCATTCTCCAAAGGAAGCTCCAATGGCTCCCGAGCCGGCAGGAAATTCTCCGGGGGGCCGCTGTATCCCTTGACCATCCATGGGTGGCTCATGACCTCAGCCATGGCCGCCCGCTGCTTGGGGTCGGTCACCAGCATCCGCGACAGCAGGTGCTTGCATTCTAAAGACGGTCAGCCAGTGTTTATGGGGCAGAGAATTCCAAGACATGGGCCTTACCGCTGGATAACCAATTTGGGTAGTCGACGGCACCCTTCTTGATCTTGGCATGCAGAGCAGGCATGCTCTGGTCATCGAAGGGGACCTTGCCGCACACCAAGACATACAAGACGATTCCAAAGCTCCAGACATCCACCTCTGGGCCTGTATAAGCGCGTGCTTGCAGCAGCTCGGGTGCCGCGAAGTAGAGGCTCCCGCAAAAGGTCTTCAGGTAGCTTCGCGGCGCGAACAGGTTGCTCAGCCCAAAGTCGATGATCTTGATGTCACCAGTCTTGCTGATGAGTATGTTCTCGATCTTCAGATCTCGATGAACAATGCTGTTCCGGTGACAGTAGTCCAGTGCACTTGCGATCTGCCGACTGAACTTGCGAGCCTGCCTTTCTTTGAGCTTGCCGTGGGAAATGATGTAGTCGAGCATTTGGCCGCCATTGACATATTCGAAGAGCATGTACCAGTGGTAGTTGGTGCGTACGACATCCCTCAAGCCGGCGATGTGGGGGTGGCTCAGCAGAGTGACGATGGCTGCTTCGCGCGCTGTTCGGATTTCCTTTGATTGATCGGCCCTCTCCTTGTCGGCACGGCTGTGATGTCCGTCTTCCGTGGAACCGCGGGGAATAATTTTGCAAGCCACCTAGGAGATCAGACATTGATGGTCAGCAAATGTCGCGTGGAAAAGCAGAGCGAAGCAGGACGCCTACCTGCTCAGGACCCTCTTCCTTGCGGGCAAGCTTGACTTTGCCCATGCTTCCAGCGCCGATAGTCTTGCCCAAGATCCATTTCCCAGAAGAAGTCGGAATCGTTGTACGACTTCGGCTCGGCTTTGAAGAGCCAGAGGCATGGGCTCTTGGGTCGCCGACTGGTGTTGGGCCCGCCGGATTGGCGGTCGCTGTGCTCGCAGCCATGGCTGGCTGGTCGGAGCCGTCGTCAGAGTGGGTTTCGGTGATGGCGAGAGGCCTGCTTGAGTCGTGCAGGGTGTTGGTGGCTTCTGTTCGTACTGAAATGCTATCGCGGCAGAATACGTGCCAGGAGAGAGGAGGACGAGGAGGGAGGAGATGATGTCGTCGGCCTGAATGGCTGACTGGGATGGGCTGCAGGCGGGTTGGCAGCAGCGTTGTCCTTCGTCAGGTCGGGTCGGTACCTTGGGTCCTCCCTGACCGGGCAGGTAGCGAGGTACCAAGGCAGATTGGCTTGGCTACCTCACTTTAGTAGGTACGCTACTTGCCGCCCGCATCGTTGCTGGGCAGCCCGCCATTAGCCACATCCAGCCAGCCACAAAGCTCGTGCAAGCAGTGTGGTACGACGGTACGTGATACTACCTTGCATGCCAGGGAGTTTCCAGACTCTAAAATACCCAGCACTGGTGTCTTTGCGTAATTAGCCTATCGTGGTCGCTCTTCCGGGTTGAATCAGACTACTATACACACCAGGACCCGGACAACCTCCCAGCGAGCATCTCTGTCGCTGCACCGACAACAGCTTTGACCAACCATGGGCCGAGGAAACGCCGAATGCCCAACAACTACGAATTGACAGCTCTTTGAACCAGTCTGGTTGACAGCCACCAGCCAACACGAGCTATACACGACTCCAAGACCTTTCGCCTGGTCTACGGCACCATACCCTGTGGAAACTCCACTGCCAACATCCCGACCTCCCCATGTTGCCCAAGCGGTCGCGGGCAGCATACGAGTCAGACCTTCACGCAACCGAGACTCCGTTTGTTCTCTTCGGCACTCCTCTCGCCCCCCTCGACTCTCGATTAGGCGACGATGGTGCTTTCGTCCCACTACACAAGCAGGAGGTGAGGGATGAGCATGGCCGGCGGCGTCTTCATGGGGCATTCACCGGTGGGTGGAGTGCCGGTTATTTCAACACGGTCGGCTCCAAGGAAGGATGGACGCCATCTACGTTCGTGTCCAGTCGTCAACGTCGTCAGGCAGAAAAGGGCGATGCGACAGCGGGTCAGAAACCCGAAGATTTCATGGACGAAGAAGACCTTGCAGATGTTGCAGAGGCACAGACAATCCAGACGGCGGACTCCTTCGCAGGACTCGGCGGTGCCCAGCAAGCACGGCGGCGGAGCAACGACCTGGCCAACCTCATAGGAAGCAATGGACAAACCATGGGCTTCTCGCTGCTTCAAAAAATGGGATGGAGACAGGGTCAGGGTATAGGGCTCAAAGTACGCCGCGCTGCTCGACTCGACGACCAAGGGGCCCGAAACGGCAAATCTGCGCCTGTTGAGACCCATCTCTTCGCCCCCGACGACGTTCCCATGGTTGCTATCAGCCGGAAGCTGGATCGAAATGGCCTGGGCAATGATTCTCCCCGTGCCACCCACGAAACCAGTGTCAAAGACATTCGGCCTTCGAGGGTCGCGGCGAGAGACGTCGGCAATGTCCAAGACGGCGCCAGCTTGTCTTCCTTGCCTGCTTTCAGGAAGTCGAGGACGAAGAAACTCGCAGTGCCCTCGAATCTTCCATCTCTGGGAGACGGTGGCTCGGACAGCGATGATGATCCGTACTCTATGGGCCCTCGAATATCCTTCACTCGTACGTTGGGAGGGGCCAAGCCCAAGAAGGGCAAGACGGCGGCCAATCCAGCCTTTGCCTCAAAGCTGACGTTCACATCACGTCAGCTTGCGGCAGTGCCTATAGCCCCAAGAGTCTGTCGAGACGGCCTTCCTCCACTTCCTGGGTTCGCGCTCTCATCCGAGGAAGAATCCTCCACCTCACCAATGTCAGGCGCCGCCTTTCCGCCTCCGGCCATTCCACCAGGCTGGAAATCATCGATACGCTCTAAAGAGGACCGTGGCCGGGCTGGTGTCGCCAACGCTTCGTCTCAAGATCTCACCCACAACCCAAAGTCTCGCGCTGCGGCCCTGGGCGAAACACAGTTGCCTGGGAAATCCGTTTTCGATTTCCTGTCGGCCGAGTCGCGAGCACGCATTGCCGCTGCCTCTGGGAACACCAATCTTCCGCAGGCCAAGGGCGAAGTGCCCAAGGGGTATGCTGTGTCCGACGCGCAAAGAGTGAAGGAGGGCCTTGCGGCACTCCCTCCACTCGAAAAGGAAACCGCGATTGCCGCCATCAACCGAGGTGATAAGAGCAGAGGGCCGTACGCCGAAGATGAATCGAAGCAGTCGCGCTACAGAGCATATCTCGAATACGTCGCGTTCGGTTCCGACATGCCTGCGAAGCCCGACAACACAACGGTCAAGGACTACGTCAAAGAGTTGGCCGAATTCCACAGCTGCGCCAACCTCTTCAAGCCCATGAGCGGCCTCATGGCGACGCGGTTCACATCATCCTCAACCAGCCGGACATGGTCGGATCCTATGAGTCGTGCATCAGACCCCGCCACTTCTGGAGCGTCTACGACACAGCAAGAAGACCCCTCTCTGGCTGCCGCAAGGATGGGCATGTATGGAAGGCTGACCAGATCGGTCGTCGACTTTCACCCTACGAGATTGCTGTGCAAACGATTCAATGTTCGTCCGCAATTCAACGACCCATCAACCTCCCACGGGGCCGATGAGGACGTAACACCCCCGACGCAGGACGATCATCAGCATTCTCGTGGGCCGATGGCTATTCAAACTCCGCCGAAGACGACAAACTCGGCTGTTCCTCCACATGTCCGCCCGGGGCAACCGTCTCTGGGTAGATCAGAGGCTTCTTCAGACCCGGATTCCCACAATGCAGCCGGCAATGGTGGCCAGAATCTCGACGCGGCGCCGCAACGACCAGCGGAAGATGTGTTCAAGGCTGTCTTCGGCGACAGCAGCGAAGACGAGGGCTGACACTGCTTTCATACTTCAGCTGAACCCCTCCTGAGACGGGAGGTTGTTTTCGCACGGTCGATGATGCTGTCAGCTCTCCGGCCCTCCGCCACTTGCGTGTCAAATCGAGAGGATGCACAATAGAGATCATCACCACGCCTGCATCGGTCGATCAGGGAAAGGCCTCGATAGGCAGTAGGTAGGTACATGATATGATGGTCGCTACATGCGCGTGCGTGAACTGGCGCCCGAAGCTCACATCCAGGTCGCTTCACCCAAAGCGCCCCTCGCACCCTCGCTTGATGACATGCATCGATTCGCTGCTTTTGAAAAGGCAGTGTACTGCGACAGTTATGCGTTTGGCCAGCTGTTGCAGGTCAAGAGACGACGACTAGTTCACAGTTGACTGGCGTGACAGGTGCAGACATGCACTGCTACATCCTGAGTTGAGCTGTGGCTGTGGATATGGAATACAGGGCTAGAATTGACAGCATCAAATGCGATGCGCTGCTTCAGTGATGTTGCACATGCTCGTGAACGCTTCCAGGTTAATAGCAGCCAGTTGTTGAACGGTGCTCATTTGGACCTCTCCGAATCCAGATTTAGCCGCCACGATAGGGGAGGTGCCCGACGTGTGAAGGACACCTACCCCTGGCTGGCCTCCAGCTCCCCCAAGTCCACTCATGCCTCCTGCCCGCCCAAATTTGATGCGGAGTCAGGAGGCGCCTACTGGCTACTGCCAGGTACCTACCTACCTAATTACAGCACAACGGGGCCGGCTAGTTGCACATCATCACAACACTCCTCCACATCCCCGTCTTGTTTGTCTCCCATCCCATGCAGATGCACCCACATTGAGTCGCGACCAGGTCCCCTCGCCGCAAAAACAGACACAGTAAGTCGAGCAGTCGCCGCAGTGTCCAGCCCCTGTTGCTTCGTCGGTACACCACTTGCTCACAAACACCTCTCGTCCCCAGAAAGCACAGCTTATACAGCTACCTACCACGTTCACGACAACAACCGCCAGGCGTCGCACTGGATCCGAACTCCCAGGGGAAGCTGAGAGACAGTCTTCGATTGCGCACACGCCCTCCACACGTCTACAACACGTACCGTCGAAATCACGTCGTCGGCATCTCGAGTAGCGACGAACGGGCAGTCGACGCCCGTCGCGCCTAGCGAAATAGTTCCAGAGGACGACGGTCCCCGGCAGGAAGAGGGCATATTCCCCGTCGGTCAATCCTCGCCGCCCCAATACTACCTCTCCGAGACTGCGACTTTGAGCCCTCCGTCCTCCTCGGTTTCCTGTGGCCTCTTTCGCAACGTCTCGGACTCGCAAGCCAGTGCCCAAGAACTCCTTGGCCCCTTTCCGGCAACCGCACCAGCATACTCCGTCTTCTCACCTGGCTCGTCTGGCTCTGAGACACCCAACTGCGACCTCCCCAGCAGTGCAGACAAGTCCGTACGCGATAGAAAGGCGGGTCCTCCTGGAAAGGACGAAGAAGCAGAGCCACCGCCAGCATACTCAGAGGGGCCAAGTCCTCTCCCATCCTTCGCATTCCTAATGGCGACCGCCGGTGGTGCCTCGAGCATCATTACACAGGTGCAGCAAGGAGGCCCTCCAATCAATGCCATTGGAGGTACTTGAATTCGATCCAGTCTATCTTCTTACTTCCAGACCAGGTCACTGACAAAAGAGCAGATGTCGGCGCCGATGAAACCATCACAATGGATCTCCGGTTTGTTTGCATGCCAATTACATATGAATTTGCACAGTACTGACGCTCTGCAATAGGGGTACCCGGTTCGTGCTATCCAGGGATGAGCTCTTGACTCTCCCGGAGTTCGTCCTGCTCTCTCTGTTCCCCAATGGTTTGTTCCCCGAGGGGCACATGGGCGGCTTCGGCGAGGGCGATGCGGTACAAGTTGACGTAAGTGATCCAGCTGTTGCCTCTTGCCTGTACCAGTAGTAGCTAATGTAGAATGCCCAAGTACGACCCTGCTTCACTGCAGTACATGCTCGACTTCTTCCGCACAGTCGCGCAGTCTATTCCCGCCGATGCCTCCTCTGGCGCTAGCCAGGAGGGTGACATTGTACCTATCGAACCCTCTGGACCGAGGGACGACACCTCCAAGCGAGCAGGCATCATCGTGCTCCGCGAAGATCTCGACTTTTACGTCATCCCTCCCCGGTCTGATATCGGCCATTCGGAAATGATCGAAGTCAAGAGAGCCGCGGCTAGGTCATTGGTTGGCCAGGCGGGCATCTTCTCGGGTCTGAAACGCAGCGATGAACCGGGCACGACAGAAGCCCATCTGATCGAGATGCTCACCGCTGGGTAAGAATGCCGCGACACTCTGCTGATGGACAAATGCTCACCTTCTGCTTAGAGGCTTCAACCACGACGATTCCTGGGGTCATCGGGCAGGCGAGCCTAACAAGGCCGTCATTTGCAGTCTTGCCCTTGCACGTCTTCGTAGCGATATTCGTGGCAACGAGATGGGCAGCGCCGCCGTGGGCATGGCACAGAAGCTTCTCCTCTTCTGGCGCAAGCCAGCCAGGCGTTGCTGGTGGGAGGGCGTCGAGCTTGAGAATGTCGACGGGGTCGATGGCAAGCTGAAGGTGTGGATCAGGCGTGTATGGACTCTGGAGATGAGCGTCATTGGTCTGAGGTGATTTCCTTTACTTTGTTTGATATCACAGGCGATACATCGAAACGGGGAGCGCGGGCACTTCTCCGCGTCCTCTCACTTTCTCATTGATTACTTCACCTCTCTTGGTAGGTACATATAATGCTTCATACCTATAATACTTGCTTTGACACGGGAGCCAGTGCAGCGGGCAGCAAGACATCGGCCCAGATGGTCAAATTCATCGACGCCATCGGTCCGAAGTAGCAAGTCCATACCATAGCTGTGTCGGTCTGTTTGGCTGAGCCGCCGTGTTGATGATGACTTGGGTACGAAAGGTACTTCGTGGTGAAATACGAAGCTTGCCAAGGTCCATGAAACATGCCGGTGTTGTTGCCGTCATGCGCCATACCTACCCAAATCCGCCACCAACGGTTGGCGCGCGGCCCGAGTGTAACCCCCCTTCTTATACCGAACGTCATGACCGTCCTCGCACCCTGAGAATTGATTCCGTGCAAAGCGAAGGCGATCTCATATCTAGTGGCCCTATCGTCAGCGAACATCTTGAAGAGCTGCCTTTCTGAAATTATGTTGTCTCAATTCGCGCCGTTACTATGGTTCCTGGCTTCGCAAGGAGCAAACATCCTTGCCGCCGAAACCTGTAGCAACAATCTCGAGCCAGACTACAGCGCGCCCGTCGCTGCCAACGGCTGGTCATATCGTCTGGTAACCAAGGATCTGCTGTCACCGCGGAGCATTCTGGTGGATTCGGAAGGGGCTCTCCTGGTCCTGGATGCGGGGTCTGGCATCAAACGCCTAACCCTCAAGGATGATGGAGGCACATGCATCTCACGCCAAGACGGTTCTGATGTCGTTCAGTCAAGCGAGGTAAGCTACAGCCCGCAGGAGAGTTTATTGCATCGTATCTAATCACATAATGGTAGCTCAACCACGGCCTCGCCTTGTCGACTGACGGCCGGACGCTGTACGCATCGTCGTCTGACAAAGTCTACGCATGGCCGTACAGTGCCGAAGAAGGCCGCGTCACTGGGAGCAACTCGACAGTTGTGACGGGAATGATCAATGGAGGGCACACCAGCCGGACGCTCCTGGTGTCTCAAAAGTTCCCCGGCATGCTAGTCGTGTCGCGTGGGAGCGAGGGCAACCTGGATGCTCTTTGTGGGGACGAGACATCTGGTCACTGCCAGATCCGGGCCTTCAACATGAGCGAAAGCAACCCTGGGAGTCCATTCAACTTTACCACCGACGGCGTACGTCTTGGCTGGGGACTTCGAAACTCTGTTGGAGTTGCCGAGAACCCGGTCGTCGGAGGCATCTGGTCAGTCGAGAATTCGGTTGACAATCTGGAGAGGGCCGGCGAAGATATCCACCGCGACAACCCAGGGGAGGAGCTGAACTATCATGGCTCCTTCAATGATACAGATGGAGGCGGAAACTATGGGTATCCCGAATGCCTTGCGCTTTGGGAGACTGATGGGTTCCCCGAGAGGGGCGACCTGGCCACGGGGAATCAGTTCAATGCCTCCGGAAACACTGACGCACCGGAAGACTCGCGGTGCAAGAACGAGCGTGTCGCGCCGCGGCTGACTTTCCAGGCACACACGGCACCTCTCGACATCTTGTTCACTCCAGACGGTAGTGAGGCTCTGGTTACATTCCATGGAAGCTGTACGTGCAGAACTTTCTTCTGCTTGTTCATGTTTATACTGACACGGCGAAACTGTAGGGAACAGGGACAGTCCGGTTGGATACAAGCTATCGAGCATTTCTTTCCGTGATGGCCAGTCCGCGGATTCGTCGGATAGCAAAACAGCAGCGCAGGATGTGCTGAGCAACGCCTCTCCGGGGGATTGTCCCGAGCGATGCTTCAGACCTGTCGGGCTTGCCTGGGATCGAGAGCAACGACTGTACATGACATCGGATTCCACGGGCGAGATCTATGTCCTCATGCGATCGGACGCCTCGGCAACGGGACCTGGGGCGAGTCCCACGCAAAGTGGCCAACCGGATATAGGCGCGCCTCTGAGCTCGAGCGGGTTGGCGATGGTCTTGGGAATGGCAGCAGCAGCGGTGATCCTTGGGCGTTCGCTGGGCGGACTGCGGCCCTAGATTTCGAAGCCCTGGATCAGGTCGATAACTTTCTATGCAACTTCTTCCGTTGTCTTCCTCTGCAGAGTTGTTGTGGTAGATACCACATCGTTGAACAATGCTACGCTGCTCATCTGCTGTAGAAGTTGCTCCCCTGGCTGGCCTACCAAGAGCCATGCTTTCCTCACCACCCAGGCCATGTCTGCTGCTTCTCACGGTGAACTGGCTGCTAAAGTCGAAGAATGTCACCAGGCGAGGGCCTCCCATTCGTCGATACAGTCTCATGCCTGCAAGGCTAGAAGGCTCAAGGCTCAAGTCATGGTTTGGTGGGATCCTTGTTCGCTAATGCCATGCTACATCGTCTGCTTCTTCCTCAGGATGGCGGCACGAACCCTGTGTCTCACTCCTCAATGTTCTTCACACACTCCCACTCGCCCCGGAGGTTCTCCTTCCAGAGGGAGACCCTGTTGTCCCCTCCGCTGACAGCCAGGACATTTCCGCTGAGCGACCAGCTCACGCGCCACACAGGGGCGTCGAAGTTCAGGACCTTGCAGGCCCACTTGCCGGAGTTTGACGAGTCTGATGTCCAGATCCGAACCGTCTTGTCTTGGGAGGCAGACGCGATGTACGACTTTTGCAGAACTGTCGGTGACCAGGCGACATCCCGCACCCAGTCGCTATGGCCAGACAGAGATTCCCCATCCTGCTTGTACGCCTGCGAGGCGGTATCGTAGGTCCAGATCTTGACGAGGTTGTCGCAGCCGCCGGTGACGAAGCGGCGCTGGCCAGCAGAAGCAGGGCCGGGTATGCTGCTGACCACGCTTCCCGGTGTAGTTGCCGGTGCCCATGATACCGAGTTGGCGCCGAGTCCGTGTGCGGCGAATGTGGTGTGGTCGTAGTTGTTGTCTCTGAACTCGAGGATGCTGACGTTTCCGTCCGAGGAAGCACAGGCGAGGAGGCAACCTGCCTCGTGTGGCGACCACGACACGATGTTGACGGACGCCTTGTGGAGGGCGAAATCGAAGACCTTCTGCCAGCCGCCCTGCTCTCTCCAGATGAGGACTTTGCCATCGTAGCCGGCAGACGCAAGAATGTTGCCGTACTTGGGATGTGCCCAGGAAACACACCACACGGCTCCTTCGTGTCTAGGGGCAAGGGGTCAGCCAGTGCTGGGGTGTGGTTATGTCTATTGCGCATTGGGCCCTACCCCTTGAGCGTCTCGATCAGACGTTGAGACTCTCCTTCGATTTCGAAGATCTTGATGGTGCGGTCGCTCGAGCAGGTCGCGAGGCGTCGGCCATAGTAGTCGAGGACGGCATCGTGCTGGAAGGAAAGGTCATGTCAGCGCATCGAAGCAAGATGGGGTCATGTCTGCGACAGGAACATCGGCGCGACGGTAGAATCCAACTGGGCAATGTCCGTTTCGAGCAGGGTTGCAGCTTACGATCATGTCGTCATGTCCAGGGTTGTTGATCACTTGGGCAGCTGCCTTTGTAGCACCAGTTAGAGAAAGGTAACAGACGTCTCTCGGCATTGGAGCTCACCATCTTGTCATGTGGCAACCGTCGCTGTCTTCCTCCAATTTCTCGAGTAGGTGTGTGTGCCGGTAGAACGGGTTTTCGTGGTATCGGATGTGCGCTCGGGAAGATATGTTGCGTTCTCGTGGCGATAGAGCTGTCTGTTTCGTTTCCACACCTTTCGTCTTAGGGGGAGCTCTGAAAGTGCCAGCTGTGTTGTTCGTCGACCTGACAGCGGGATGCTAGGTTGGTCTGTGCTCCTGGTAAGGTAGCTGCCAGGGTGGGTAGGTACCTTTGCCTTTGTTACGTAAGCCCCCAGACCACATGAGCTTGACGCTAGTAGGCTCTAGCTTCAGTGAGAGTCAGGCCGGGCCGAGGCAACGGGACGACATGGCCACTCGGTCGTGATCAACCTGATTTGAAGCACCTCAAGTTCTCTCAAGTTCTCACAACCACCTTTGTACGCTTTACTTCTTGCATCTTTCCTCCCACCTTTCGACTGTATTCAATATCTACAGCGTCATATTTATCCAGCGCGAGACCCTAACCTGGCGGCACCGACTCCCTCATACCTACCATTGAAGGGCACTTTCACCTGCTAGTGTGTGTGACCCTTGTGTCAGTCGTCAGATCCCTCGGACGGGACAATACCCGTACGCCAACCCACCCAACCATGTAACGAGCAACGTCGTCCGAAGCTAATACACATCAGTGCTTGAATTCCCCTCGGCTCAGGGGTCCCATCGACGAGTTATCTCAAATCCGCCTTCGCGGTATCACTCAGCATGGCAGACATGTGTGGAGGGTCGACCCCTCTAAAGGCCCTAGCAGATCGCGGGTCCAGCGATCGGAGTCTTCAGCAAGACCGCCATATACGAGCTGGCCCCAGCAGTTCTGTGCGTCGCCAACTCGTCCTTGCCGTCAATATCAAACGTGGCTCATAATACAGCACGGGACTGACTGATACTTGTGTACAGTTCCGGGCCAACGGATCTACCTCTGATGCAAGCGCAGACCGCATGTACGCGGGCTTTGCCAATGGGCCTGGTCCTTTGCCTGTCCAGCCTCTATCGACTGGACTCGACTCTTTCGGACCGAGGCACGCAATGGCTCGGCCTATGCTTAATGCTAGCCCAGTTCCACAGGCGTACGCAGCCAGCCCCAATATCGACGGTCGATCCTTGCCAGCTCCTGGGGTGTCCACGCCGCAGTCATGGGCCATGGACTTCGCAAACTTCAACTCTGCTCCTCAGGCGAGCGCAACTGCGCCGATGGTCGCACCAGCCCCCTCACATCATGGCTACCACGTGCCAATGATGGCGCACGCTCACGTCGGACCGTCTGCTTTCCTCGGAGGCGGTTTTGCTGGCCCGAACATGCTCCAAGCTGGGCCCGGCACTACCAACTCATATGCTGCGACCACGAACACGAGCACCCAGTATCCCCAAGACTCTGCTACTGCAGAAGTCGAGTTCGACAATGCGATGGCGCAGTGGATGGCTATCAACGGCCACGGCGAAGACGTTGACGGTATCCTGGAGGAAATGGCACAGGAGCTCGAAGAAGGACAACGCGCCGGCCTGCCCGAACTCCAGCCTACACGCGTCTCGGCACTTGAAACAAACGCATCGGCTGCTGCAGTGGACTTTGCTGGCGCCGAGACCGCCACGCAGGCTGCACGGATGGAACCTGGCAGCTTGAACACCCCGGGAGTGCTGCCAGAGTTGACCAACCTTCGTCTCGATGACAGGGAGCAGCAGGCCACCGCAGATAACAATGTAACTGACCAGAGCCAGGGGTCTGAAGTTTCAGAAGCAGCAAGGCAGTTGCTGGAGACTGTACAGCACGAACAAGGCGAAAAGTGGCAGAAATCGAGGTTCCTCTCTCTGATGCGAGAGTTCCGAGACGGGACCAAGAGTATCGTCAACGAGGAGATCAGAGAGTCCGGGGATCGCACCACGAGTACCGGGGTTAGTTCCACATAGCTGGGTTGTACCATGAAATTGGATGTCCCCGGGCCTGCCTGCATGCCAGGACCTGTGCAAGAACACGGCTTCCGCGACCACCCAGTGAGTCACTCCCACGTTGTGTCTGATCCATTGACCAATGGCTTCAACTTCAATTCGGGAAGTCCACCAACCCCTGGCTCTTATCCCAGTGATGTAGCCAAGATTTCTTGGCGACCACCCCAATGGATACTCAGCTGTATGTATGTTTACCCTCCCACATCTAACACGGAGGTCTGTTGATCGAATGTCCTGCCTTGTCCTCGCTTTACAATTTGTTGCCTGTGAGAGCGACTGCAAGTCAACCAGGTCAACCCGGCACTGTGCTCCCGTATTGAGGCACATGCTGACGAGAAGTACGAAATAGCCGTTTCGAGTAGGCCGAACTGCGCTACCGGGCGCACCAACCACATGCCGCTCTTCGGACCCGCTCCCAAGCCCCTGGCCCTCTGGTTCCGCGCTAGTCAGTGTGACTCATAGCAGATACTGCTCTGATTGGTTTGATGACAAAGTGAAGCGGAGGGCCGAGTACAACATGTCAGGGGGCTGTAAGTCTTCCTTCGCGGAAGTTCCGCGGGGAGGTTACCGCGGTCTCTGCCAGGGACAGGTACTGCACTTCCGCCTGTGGGGCAGTGTCAACTCGTGCGCCCTTCGTGTTTTCAGAGGGCCACAGCCAGGCAAAATACAAAAACCTCCGCCCCGCCTAGGCACCAGCGACGACTTTCCTCCTCTTCCACCACCACCACCATCATCCCTCAACACAAGTACAAATCAGCATCTATCGTCAAGATGTGTTAATCACGGCACCCCCCCGTCGCACCTTCGCAACCGCCACCATTTCGGCTTCACAAGATTTCCCCCCCATCTCTTCCACTTCAGCTCTTCCTTCACAGGTTGATCTGAACTTCTGCCCACCTCACGGTACTGCGAGTTCATCCGACATCGTCACTTCCCCTACACTGGATATTCCAGTCTTCACAACGGATTCCCAATCAAAATGGCTTCCTTCCAGTTCCCCCAGCCTGCCGGCATCATCCGCGCGACCAACACTACCCGAACAACCGTCACACCAGGACTTTGTTCTGTTCGACCCACCACAACAACACAACAACCCGCGTCAGCGTCGTGAAATTCTGACCTCGGCCCTTGGTCATCCTTACCGCCACCAGTCATACCAACATCAACAGCAGCAACACAGTGACCACATCAGCCCTGTATCGCAAAGTCATCGAAGCACACCCGCCTCAGGTCGCTTGCCGTCTTTGACTAGTGTCCGCCGTCAGTCATATCCGCGCCGTCACTCGCATCTCCCCACATCCCTCAGTTCGACAAGCACTGTCAACGGCCAAGCTGCTCGTCCTCGCCGCCCACCTGTTCCCCTTTTTCCCCACAGTGTACCATCTGTTCCCCGTACTGCCAACGCCAACATGAACATCCAAGGTATGTGCAATCGGAACTTGTCACTCATTCAGCATGGTCTAATAAGACTCCACAGATCTTGAAGATTTCACCGGGTTCGAGGGCGGTGCCTCTACCGCCTACTCGTCGCCTGGTGCACCTTCCATCTTCGACCTCCCAATGGGGGGTTCGAACGCCGCTGGCACCATTTCGCCGCAGGATTTGCTCATCCACGAGCCCTTCATGTCGGCGCCCAACTCCGCAGCGTTCACCGCGCTGACGTCTCCGTCGCCGTACGAGTCTCCTGACTTCGACGTGTACGACGTGTCGCCTCACTTCAGCACTGCCGACTTCGACGCGGGGGCCAACCCTTGGTTCTCGCTGTTCCCCGACCAGGTCCCTGCCCCTGAGCCTGCAGCTCCTGTTGTGCAGGACTCGCCCGCCCAGGCCTCGGAGGAGCCAGAGCCTGCGCCTGAGACCTCGCCTGCCCCTGCTCGTCGCAAGTCCAGCGGTTCCCCGGGTGCTGGTCGCCACTCGTCGGTGGCCGGTGTCAACTCTCGTAGGCGCGACAAGCCGCTTCCTCCCATCGTGGTGGAGGATCCGAACGACACAGTGGCCATGAAGAGGGCGCGCAACACTCTTGCTGCGCGCAAGTCTCGGGAGCGCAAGGCTATTCGATTTGATGAGTTGGAGGAGCGCATTCGGAAGTTGGAGGCAGAACGCGATCACTGGAAGTCGATTGCTCTGGGTCGCTCCACGGAATAGGGTTGAAAAAAAGTTTGTCGGCCATGATGAGGCTGGGGGTTAACTGGAAGTCTTTGCCTCAAGTCGTAATTCATTTTCTCCTTCGAAGAAATTCAATGTATAAATGTTTCTGCCACTCATGATCCCGTTTCTTCCGAGTTTGCTTGTGATGGCGATCCCAAAATTTTGTTGAGTGTACCACGGTCTGGTTGCCCACGACACCCCCCGCATGCCGCATTGGTGGTCTAATCAGACGCTCGTCAAGTCGCGCACAACTTGAAATACACGTGATGGACATATTCACTCATCGCGAGAAATTTGTCTTAATGTGTGTTGCTCTTCATTTTGAGAGAGACTACCGGCTGTCTGCCCGTTAAGGGGCTCGTTTTTGGTCTACTGAACCCAGCCTCAACTTCCCCGAAAGCGACTTCTGTTGAATGCACTTTTCCCTGCTTATCCCGCCGAGCCCATCCCTGCAAACGCCATGAGGATGGAAGATTAGAAAAAAGAACGCCAATGTTGAATGTGTCCCCAGCCCGCTTCCCATAATCATCAGTCCCCCCGTGAATAATTGCTTCGTGAGTGTCTGTTGAAAAGAACACCCTGCACCGTCGTCATGTCCCTTTTCGGGATCGATTCTCCCCCCCTAATTACACACACGCAAGCCCAAATTGGTGCCAGCGAAGACTTAGGCCTTGTCGGCGTACTTCTCGCGGAAGAACTTGGCAGCGTTGACCATGTTGATCAGAGCAGCCTTGGTCTCGGCCCACTGGCGAGTCTTGAGACCGCAGTCGGGGTTGATCCAGAGCTGCTCGGGGCGGAGGCCGTTGTTCAGCATCTCCTCGAGGCGGTCCTTGATCTCCTGCTCCGAGGGAACACGGGGAGAGTGGATGTCGTAGACACCAGGGCCGATGTGGCGGGGGTAGGCCTCGCGCTCGAAGACCTGGAGGAGCTTGGCATCCGACTTGCTGTTCTCGATGGAGAGAACATCGGCATCCAGGGCAGCGATGGCGTGGAAGAAGTCCTGGAACTCGGAGTAGCAGAAGTGGGAGTGGATCTGAGTGGAGTCCGAGATGCCAGCGGTCGACAGCTTGAACGAGTCGACAGCCCACTTGAGGTAGGCCTCACGCTCCTTTCCGGAGCGGAGAGGAAGACCCTCACGCAGGGCAGGCTCATCGACCTGGATGACGTAGATGCCAGCAGCCTCGAGGTCAACGACCTCGTCGCGGAGAGCGAGAGCGAGCTGCTGGGCCTGGACGGACTGGTGAACGTCGTCACGGGGGAACGACCAGCGGAGGCAGGTGATGGGGCCAGTGAGCATGCCCTTCATGGGCTTCTCGGAGTTGGCAGCGGCGTACTTGGACTCCTTGACGGTCATGGGCTCGTTGTTGCGGCGAGAGATGTCACCGACAACGATGGGGGGGCGGACGCAGCGGGATCCGTAAGACTGAACCCAGGCGTGGGTGGTGAAGACGTAGCCGTCCATGCGCTCACCGAAGTACTGGACCATGTCGTTGCGCTCGGGCTCGCCGTGGACAAGGACATCCAGGTCAAGCTCGTTCTGGATCTTGATGGTCTCATCGATCTCCTTCTCGATGAACTTCTCGTACTCAGCGGCGGTGATCTCACCCTTGGTGAACTTGTTGCGCTGGATACGGATCTCCTTGGTCTGAGGGAAGGAGCCGATGGTGGTGGTGGGGAAGAGGGGCAGCTTCAGGTGCTCGCGCTGAGCGGCAATACGGGTAGGGAAGGGCGACTTGCGGTTGTGCATCTCGGGGGTGACCTCGGCCTGGCGCTTCTTGACGTTGGGGTCGTTGGTACGGGCAGAGGTGGCACGCGAGTGGATGTCCTTGGCGTTGGCGTCGAGCTGGGCCTGGACAGAGGCAGCGTCGGTGATGGCCTTGGCAATAATGGCCACCTCCACGGCCTTCTCAGAGGCGAAGGAGAACCACGCGTGGACCTCCTCGGGGAGCTTCTTCTCAGAGGCGAGAGTGTGGGGAGTGTGGAGCAGAGAAGAGGAGGTAGCGACGATGACGCGGTCCTCGCCGAGCTTGGAGACGGCCTTCTTGACAGTCTCAATGGCGCGGCTGAAGTTGGTCTTCCAGATGTTGCGACCATCAACGACACCGGCAGAGAGGATCTGGTTGGGGCCGAGGCTGCCGACAACGGTGTCGAGCTGCTCGGGGTTGCGAACGAGATCAATGTGGATGCCGTGGAGGTGGCTAGTGGAGCCGAGGACATCGATGTTGTGAACGATGTCGCCGAAGTAAGTGGCGAGCACCAGCTTGGGGAGACCCTCGGCACCCAGCTTCTCGTAGGCGGGCTTGAAGGCAGCCTTGGACTTCTCGGGAAGATCGAAGACGAGGATGGGCTCGTCGATCTGGACGCTCTCGGCACCAGCGGCCTTGAGCTGCTTCAGGAGCTCGACGTAGACGGGGAGGAGCTGGTCAAGCAGGGTGATGGGGTCGACCGACTGGTCACGGTCGGGCTTGCCAAGGTGGAGGAAAGAGACGGGTCCGAGGAGAACGGGGCGGGTGATGATGCCAGCCTCCTTGGCCTCGTTGAACTCAGCAACAGGCTTGGGGTTGGAGGCAAGCTTGAAGGTCTGGCCATCCTGGAAGGTAGGCTTGACGTAGTGGTAGTTCGAGTCGAACCACTTGACCATTTCCTGCAAAGATCTTGGTTAGTATTGTCTCGATCGGCCAGGGCCAGGACACGCAGTGCACGTATTGCACCTGCGCGTCCGGGGGTAGTTGGAACTTACCAGGGAAGGGACATCGATGCCGTCCTTCTGGTGGCCACGGCCCATGGCGAAGTACTCGTCAATCGGCTCGAGCTTGGTCTCGGAGTAGCGAGGGGGGACAGCCTGTACAATGAAGTGTGAGCAGCTAGTTCCCAGAGGGTGGGCGGACGGTGTCACTTACGTTGAAGAGCTGGATGTGGTCAAGGACCTGGTCGTAGAAAGCGAAGTCGTTGCTGGGAACGATGTCGACGCCGGCGTCCTTCTGGATCTTCCAGTGGGCAAGGCGAAGCCTCTTGCCCTCAGCGAGAAGCTCATCGCGGGAGAGCTTACCACCCCAGTAGGCCTCGTTGGCCTTCTTGAGGTCACGGTTCACACCCATGCGGGGGAAACCGAGAACTGATGACTGAACCATCTTGAGTTGTGTTGATGGGAAGGGTTGAGGTGTAAAAGTAGATGCTAACCCCGCCAGATGATAGAATTGGTGGAGGGAGAGGCGGTTGGGGAGGGAGGGAGAGGAAGAAGAAGAAGAATTTTGTGCCAGGTCAAATGGCGGGGAGGTTTAAAGGAGGGGCACGCTCAGGGAGAGAGGGGTAAATCGGGGGGCCAGAATTGCGTGCAATTGAGAAGTCACGCTAGTGCCAGTCCGGTTTCGGAATGTGCTAGTGAATCAGAGTCTGACTTGCGGCAAGGAAGGGTCTGTTCCAACAATCCCCACTGATAAGTGATAACCCAGCGTTCGGTTGGTGTGTGAATAAATGCAAATTGCCAGGGTCTGATTGCCCGCTTCAAGCTTCGCTGCTTTGGCCCCCAAGGAGTCGGTGTGCGAACATATTCACTGTGCTAGGACGTGTGACTGCCACCACTTTAGATACGAGTATGGCTAGGCCTCTCGCTTCAAATGGCATGTTTGATTGAGTCCTTGTATTAATTGACTTGCTATCCTGATTGACTTGCTGTCCTGATTGACCTGCTGTTTCGATTGACCTGCTGTGTTAGACTACCTACTATATTGGATTTATATAACCGAAGAGGTCTCTAGGAAAATAGTAAATATATAGATAGAGGAGAAAAGCTAGTCTAGCTTTAGAAAAATAACACTACTCGGAAAAGTATAGAGATAAACTTACTAGCTTAAATAGCTAACTAATAAAGAAGATAAATCTACTAACTAAATAGCTAACTAATTAGTATAAGAATACCCGATTATTAGTTTTCAGAGGTAGATCTCTAGGCAGGCTATACTATCGTAAACTATCTTATTATAAACTAAACTCTAAATAGTAGTATTACTACTAAGTCTTTAAAAGGTTCTCCTCCCCTATAGCCTTTACTTACTAAGACTCTCTTACCTTACTTAGAACCTACCGTTAAAAAAACACTATAGATATATTTACCTATCCTACTATCGTCGCCTATACTAACACGATAATAATTATATTTACTATAGAGTTTAACCCCGACTTCTATATCTACGTTAAGAGTCCCGAGACGATAATTCTAATAATCTAAGGGTATAACCTATACTATAAACCTAAATATATACCTGAAGAATAAGTTAATATTACTCTACATAACTAATACTATATATAGGTAACTTTATATACTAATACGGATTACGTCTTAGTTAAGTTAGAAATAAAGGTAATAAACTACCTATCCGAGAAAACCTCCCTTATAAGGATTACCTAGGTAGTTAGGTATAGGAATAGAGATTTTAACGGCTAGTTTATATAAGTAGTATTATAGGCTATAGTAAATAGCGAATCTATTATAGTAAAGGAGTAAAGTCAGAGAATTATAAGGAGGTAAAACGGTAGTAGAGGAGTTAAAATAGAGGTAGCGGTTAGTAGCTATTTATATTAGTAGTACCCGTAGCGACTTAATTAAAAGCTTAAGACTCCCCGTTTAAATAGCTAACTAATAAAGAGTAGGCTATATTAGAGATAACGTACTTTATAAGCGAGCTGGCCACCCAAGCGGGCTAGCTACGTAACCCTTATTCCACGGAACTAAGCCTTTACCCCGCGCTAGTATAATAGTTAATTAAAATAAAACCTACTTATCGCTATCCGATAATAACAGGGCGACCTACTAATAAGTTCTTATATTATAACTAGTCTTTCCGTAGATACTATAGTACCGTTTCTTCGGTACTACCCGTATTAATAGTCCCGGATTTTAACGTATTTCCTCCTTTACCTAAGAATCTACCTCTCTCTAGGTAATCTAGTCCCTCGCCTAGAGTAAAACTCCCTCCTTTTCGTAGTTATACTTTTTTAGCCTTATAGCGCCGGCTAAGGGTTATATTCTCCTCTTAAAGGATTATAACCTCGGACTTTAAAAGGGCGATCTAGTATATAACACCCTGTATACCCTTCGCTAGGAAGTTAATAACGTTAAGAATTAACGTTAGTAAGTTACTCTTATAACAGCTAATCCGAAATTTAATAAAATCGGACTACGAAATAGTTTCGGCGGTAGTTATAGGTATCTAGGAGGTCTAGAGGTCGGGTAGTTTATAAGATAACCCTAGTAGTATCGGTATCTTAAATATTATATCTAGTTTCGAGAGAACTACTTCCGGGTTATAGGGTATAATTCTAGTACCTTAAAAACTACCCTAGATATTTTTTTCCGTTATTATATCTCGGAATATAACGGAAAATACGGATAGGAAGTCCTCCTTTATAATATAACTTTTACCGGCCTTTATCTTAATCTCGATTTACCGACTATATACTTTCTTTAATAAGCCGAAATAACTAATATCGAGAGGTTAGAGTAGATATAATAAATAGGGGTTTTTTAAAGGGTAATAATATTATTTTTCTTATAGTATAGTTTAAACTTAACGGAGTAGTAATTTTTATAGCCGTCTAGGATAAAAATATAATAACTACCTAAATTTCGGGTTTTTTTATATTAGTCGAAATACTAAATCTAATTATACCTAATTTTATTTATTATCTAGTTATTTAGAGATATTATAATTCTCTAGTTATATAGAATTACGTCGTCTTAGTACTAAGTTAAGAGGTAATATTTACCCGTAACTACTATAAATAGCGGGATATAGAAACTAGTTATATTAACACCCTAGATTACTATAACTTATTCCCGATTACCCGGCTACCTTATCTTTACGTTAAAACGTCTTTCCGTATTTATAATAACTATCCCGTTAGCGATAACGTACTTCCCAGGTGAGTGGCCACCCCGGGTGAGTGGCCACCCTCCTTATCGCCGCTTAAAGGCTATTTTCGACCCCCTTGTAAAAGTAGGTTATACTAAGCCTAATCTAGTAATTCAAGCTTCTTTTACTAAGCGATAAGAACAATCAAGTAGTATACTCTTTAGATAGTTCTATTAATAGCTATAAGTATAGTAGATTATATCTAGTTCTTATCGATTAGGTAGATTCATAGTCTACTATACTCAGAGTCGCTTACATAACTTTATAGCTAGTATATAGCTAAATTACCCTTATCGTTTAGTAAAATTAGCTTGAATTACTAAATCTAGCTTAGAATAACCTACTTTTACAGGGGGGTCGAAAATAGCCTTTAAGCGGCGATAAGGAGGGTGGCCACTTACCCGGGGTGGCCACTCACCTGGGAAGTACGTTAATACCTATCTAGAAACCGGTTTTATCGAAGTTATAGATATTAGAGTTTACTATACTATATTTCGTAACTATATTTACTATAAACCGAAACTATATATTTATTATATCGGGATTTTTATTTTAAGCTCTCTTATAGTTATATCTATAAAAGAAATATATCCGGAGTACTAGTTATTATTTAATAAAGTTAAATACCTAGTTCTTCCCGACGGGTAGTATATTATACTCCGTAAGTAGTTTATTAACTATATCTCTAACCTCGCCTAACCGAGTAGGGTATAATCGCGAATCTAGGTCGAGTATATAGTTAATAATTATCTTCTCTTTAAGTTATATTAAATTTATAGAGTTTAGAGGGCTATCGTGTCGGGCGGTAACTCTAAGCTATCGGGTACGTAGAGTAGTTTACGGTATATTATAGATTATCGCTATACGTTATATACTTAGTTTCGGGTCTTTCTCTATAGTTTAGAGAGCTAAGATAACCTAACTTTCTTTTAAGGATAATTATATAATACTATATTAAAATATCGCGTAGTAAAGTTAGGTTCTATAGAAGATAAGTAAAGTAGCTAGCCCGCTTAGGTAGCTAGCTCGCTTGTAAAGTACGTTATATAATATAAGATAAATATAATATAACGTAAGTATATAGTAAGCTAGCTAGTATAGTAAGCTAGCTATTTCGCCCGACTTCTACCTTAACTTACTCTTACTATAATAATAAATTAAATTAAATTAAATTAATCTATAAACTAGTTATTACTCTCCGATAATAGTAGGGTAACCTACTAATAAGTTTTTATATTATAGCTAGTCTTTCCGTAGATACTATAACTTTATTTCTTCGGCTTAGTATATATTAATAAAGGGCCTGTCTAGAAAGCCCGTACGTTTAGCTAGCAAGCCCGTAAAAAGTGGGGACCCGCCGGTGGCCCAAGCTCCCGCTGTCGGGCCAAGCTGTAGGACTCAGGCATTTAACCAGGCACTAAGCCCAAAGCGGAAATTCAGCGTAGCCCAAGTACCCACTAAGCCTTTTTGAGAATTCTGCCGCCTACGCCCGCCCGCGCCGATCGGCAACCTCGCGATAGCTTCAATTGAACGCTTACGACCGGCAGTTCAATCGGCGACCCTTACGACCGGCGATTTAATTAAACCTACGCCCGGGCGCGCCCCTCGCGATAGCTTTAATTAAACACTTACGACCGGTAGTTTAATCGGCGACCCTTACGACCGGCGATTCAATTAATTACCTACGCCCGGGTACGCCCCTCGCGATCACTTTAATTAACGACCTTACAACCGGCAGAGAGCGCCCCTCGTAATCGCTTTAATTAACGCCCTTACAACTAGCGATTTAATTAAACCTACGCCCGGGCGCGCCCCTCGCGATCGCTTTAATTAACGACCTTACGACCGGCAGAGAGCGCCCCTCGCGATCGCTTTAATTAACGCCCTTACGACCGGCGATTCAATTAAACCTACGCCCGGGCGCGCCGATCGGGAACCTCGCGATAGCTTTAAATACCTGCAGGACAGGTACACCCAGCGGGCTAATAACCCTGTATACAGGAAGTCTTCAGGGTATATAAAAACCCCTGTTTTTAGCTAGGGCTTTACACAGCCTAGCGACAGTTTTTCACATAACAACAGCTCAATCGGGTTAGCGCGGTCGGCCCCAGTATTTACGGGCTTACTAGCTATCTATACGTACTTTCTAGACAGGCCCTTAATAAAGCTAGATTCTATTATATTTCCTCCTTTACTAAAAAATCTACCTCCCTCTAGGTAATTTAGTCCCGTCCCTTACCTAGAGTAAGGCTCCCTCCTTTCCGTAGTTAGACCTTTTTAGCCTTATAATACTAGCTAAGGGTTATATTCTCCTCTCTAAAGATTAGATTCTCGGACTTTAAAAGGGTAATATAGTATATTATATTATATATACCTTTTATAAACTAATTAATAACTTTAAAAATAAATATTAGTAGACTACTCTTATAATAACTAATCCGACCTTTAATAAAATTAGACTATAAAATAACTTCTATAGTTATAGGTATCTAGGAGGTCTAGAGTTTAGGTAACCCATAAGATAACCCTAGGGGTATTAGTATCTTAAATTTTATATCTAGTTTTAAGAGAACTACTTCCGGGTAATAAAGTATAAATCTAACCCCTTAAAAACCTCCCTAGATATTTCTTTCTATTATTATAACCTGAAATATAATAGAAAATACAGGTAGGAAGTCCTCCTTTATAATATAACTTAGGCCTGTCTAGAGAGGTAGTATAGATAGCTAGAGAGGTAGCAAAGAATAGGGCGGACTATACTAACCCGATTAAACGGCTTTTCTATCTAAACCTATCCTTAGCTTATATTAGGTCCCAGCTAAAAATAGCTATTTTTATATCCACTAAAGACTCCCTAACTTAACCCTCTAAAGCCCTTATTTTATAGGGCCTGTAAGTCCGGTTAGTACTACTTAAAACTATCGCGAGATTACTAATTAGTATACCCGGGCGTAAAGGTTTAATTAAACTACTAGTCGTAAGGTTATTAATTAAAGTAATCGTAAGGGGTATACCCGGGCGTAACGTTTTAATTAAACTACTAGTCTTAAGTGTTTAATTAAAGTAATCGCGAGGGCTCTAAACTACCGGTCGTAAGGTTATTAATTAAAGCTATTATAAGGGGCGAAATCTACCGGTTATAAGGTCGTTAAGTAAAGCTATTCGGGTTAATATTAGTAAAGCTAAGATATAGTAGGCGGGTACGGGCGGTAGAATCCTAATTAGGCTTAGTATATACTCAGGCTAGGTTAGAATTTCCGTTTTAGGGTAAGGCGCGGGTTATAGTACTTATACCTTAGGTTTTAGGTAACGGGTAGTACTTAGGCTACTAACGGATCTACTCTAGCTATCTATACTACCTCTCTAGACAGGCCCTATAACTTTCACCGGCTTTTATTATTATCTCGATTTACCGACTATATACTTTCTTTAATAGGCCGAAATAACTAATATTAAGAGGTTAGAGTAGATATAATAAATAAAGAGGTATATAGAGTATAATAATATTATTCTCCTTATAGTAGAGCTCGAAATCGATAGAGTAGTAACTTTCGTAGCTATCTAGGACGAGGATATAATACCCGCTTAATTTTCTAGTTTTTATTTACTACTTAAAATACTAAATCTAATAGAAACTAATTTCGTTTATTATCTAGTTATTTAAAGACGTTACGATTCTCTAGTCGCGAGGAATTATGTCCTTTTAATACTAAGTGGAGAGGTAATATTTACCTATTACTACGATATATAGCGGGATATAGAAACTAGTTACGTTAATAGCCTAGATTACTATAACCTATTCCTAATTACCTAGCTACTTTATCTTTACGTTAGAATATCTTTCCGGTTTTATAATAACTATACTATTAGTAATAATACCTATCTAGAAACCGGTTTTATCGAAGTTATAGATATCGGAGTCTATTATACTATATTTCGCGACTATATTCCGTATAAAGTAAAACTATATATTTACTATATTAGGAATTTTATGTTAAGCCCTTTTATAGTTATACTTATAAAAGAAATATATCTATAACTCTAGTTATTATTTAATAAAGCCTACCGCTTATTATAGCCCGATAGGCGGTATATTATATTCCGCGAGTAGTCTATTAGCTATATTTATAACCTTACTTAACCGGGGGGGATATACTTATAAATCTGAGTTAAGTATAATTTCTTTTTAAGGTTATTTAATTTCATAGAGTTTAGGGGGCTATCGTGTCGGGCGGTAACTCCGAGCTATCGGGTATATAGAGTTATTTAGGGGATATTATAGATTTTCGTTATATATTATATACTTAGTTTCGGGTCTTTTTATATAACTTAGAGTTAAGATAACTTAACTTTTTTTTTAAGTAATTATATTACTATATTAAAATATTATATAGTAAAGTTAGGTTCTATAGAAGTCGGGTAAAATAGCTAGCTCGCTATGCTAGCTAGCTTACTATATACTTACGTTATATTTAAGTTAATTTTCCCGATTATTAGTTTTTAGAGACGGATCTCTAGGTAGGCTATACTATTATAAGTTATCTTTAAGCTATTAATCGTTACTACCGGGTATATTAAAGCCTTCCTCCTATATAGCCTTCCCTTACTAAGACTCCCTTACTTTACCTTTAACTTACTAGTAAAAATTATCTAACCATCCTAATAGATAAATTTACTTATCCTACTATCGCTACTTATACTAATATAACTAATCGGGGAGTCTTAAGTCTTTAATTAGGTTACTACGGGTATTACTAATATAAATAAATACTAACCGCCGCTTTAGTTTTAACTCCTCCGCTATAGTTTCGCCTCCTTATAATTCTCTTATTTTACTTTATTACCTTATAAAACTACTATTCGCTATAACTCATACTACTACCTATATAAACTAACCATCGAAATCTCTACTCCTATACCTAGCTACCTAGGTATCCCTTATAGGGGAGGCCTTCTCGGACAGGTAGTTTTATTAAATATATAAACTATATATCTATACTATACTATACGATACTATTAATAATAGAGAATATTCCACTAGATTCTTAAAAACTCGTAACTAACTAAAATCTTTTAGATTACTAATATCAGGCGCTAGGCTTTATATTATAATATTAGAACTATACCTATAAGTTAGATTATTAAATATACATACTATATCTATACTATTAATATAGGGAGTATTCTACCGAAGTCTTAAAATCTCGTAACTAACTAAAATCTCTTAGATTACTAATATCAGGCGTTAGGCTTTATATTACTATATTATAACTGTAGCTATATATTAGATACTACGTTATTTATATATAGAATTATTTATAGCCTAGTACTATTAGTACTTAGCGCTATATATAATTATATAAATCTAAGAATTCCGAAAGTTCACAACTCGACGGTTAGAAACTTTCAAAGTAGTAAATCGATTATCTCTAGATCTACTATATATAACTAAGCCTATATAGGCTATATATAATAGTATACTTATAATAGTTATATATATATATATATCGGAGATATCGGCTATTTACCTCGGGGTATTTAAGCTTTACCTCGGTAAATAAAATACCGAAGTATAATATACTACGGTAAATTAATTTACCGTAGTAGGGATCTAACCGGGGATTAAAATACCGACTCGGGGTCGGTTTTCTCGTGTAAGGATATCGGCTAAGAGCCTGAATCGGGTCCGTAGGTAGTATATCGTAGGGTAGGTCTGTATTAGTTATAAGACTTTAACTTAACACGCTAAAGCCCTATAGCTATATACACCCTTTCCTATAGCTCGGGTACCCTATACTAAGTAATTACTATCCCTACTATACGTAGTTACCGGCGGCTTACTAAGCTACCCGTAGTTTAGCCCCCTTATAACTAACCCCCTCTCTAGGATTATTAGTCCCTTAATAATAGATTATATTATCTTTACTAATAGGTTATAGACCCTTATCTTATAATAGTATTACTTTTATTATTTTTAGTAACTCCCTTTTTATTTATTTTTCCGTATAGTTACTACCCCCCCCCCCCCCCCCCTTAGGTAGCGGTAGCCCCTATCGCCTTAGTATATAACCTTAATTACCTATTTAAATAACCCCTTTTAGTAATCCGATTCTATCTAATTACTTTTCTAATTTACTTAGTAACTACCCGCTGAGTTAGTAAATATCTCTATACCGGTAGTATAAATAATACTCCCTAGTCTCCTTATTAACCTGGGTTTCTTTTTCTTCCTTACTACTAATAACTCTCTCTAGATATTTATCTATATATCCTTTTTCTCTACCCCCTTTACTTTTTTATAATATTTACCGACTTTTCGCGAAGATATTAGTTATCGCCTTTATTACCCGTCTCTTCGAGAAATACTAGTACTAGGCTATTAATAGCTAGATAGGTACTCCCGGTAAGTATATTAAGTAGGATAACTACCCCTATATCTACTACTTTACGTAGATTTATAATACTCTTAAAGTAATCTATGTTACCTCGGTAAACCCTAGTTATTATACTACCTATACTAAAGCTAACCTTAAGTATACTACTATATATTTACTATCCCCTTACTAATACGCTTTACTAACTTTTATAGATCCCTAACTATATTATTTCCGGTACCTAGGAGTATTAAAACTAGGTTAAGACTATCGCCCTTCGCGAGGCCTCTATTTATTAATAGGTTATTAATATTACTTACTTCCGTTCCTATAAGTATTACTATATTATTAACTATATTACTATTATAAACGGATATTAGTATCGGCTCTTTAAGTAGATTATTAATCCTACCCGAATCGCTAGCCTTAAGGGTAATATACTTACTATCTATATAGTATAGTTTAACCTTAAGGAGTAAGCTACTACCCGTAAGTAGGAGTAGGCTCCCTAAGTCTTTAATATAAGTATAGCCTTACCTTTTATAATAATTACTAACCCTTTAAAAAACTACTACCGTAATAATACTCTTATTACTCTTTCTTTAGTTAAGTATTATATTATTTATACTTAGCCTACCTACCTATATAATCTTTCCTATACTATTTAGGCTATTAAGTTCCTTAACTAGTATACTTAGTATATTTATTACATTATTTAGGGTAAATAGGGTTACTAGAGTTTCCCTAAGCTCTCTATGAAGTTTTAGTAGTTAATCTATAATACTTAGAAGATAGGTTATAATACTCCCGCTAACTTCGAGGTTTATATTAGTTAGTTTATTATTACTCGCCCCGGTCCTAGCGGTAAGATTAGTAACTCCCCCGGCTTTCCTACTAGTAGTTTATTTTATAGTCGGGCCGGTAAAACTTTAGCTATTACCGCTACGGCTACCTAGGATAAAGAGATAGAGGATAAAGATAAGGAGGAGGAGCCTAAGGCTAGCCTTTTTAGTATTTATAAAAGTAAGGGTAAGGAGGTTATTTATACCCCTAAGTATAAGTATACTACTAAGGATTAAGCCTTTCCGAGTACCTTTTACTCTTTATTAATTACTCGGTAAGCGTTTATAGTTAATTTATATATAAATAGATTTAAAGGGGTTTACTTTCCCCGAAATTAACTAGTAATTTTTAACTAAGTATAGGGAGTTATTACCCTAGCCCTTATAGATAGTAATATCTCTAACTTCCTATTCCTCGGGGTTACTTTTAAGCTCCGGTAGTTAGTATATAGGCTATTTACTACCCTTCTATAGTTTTAATAAAGAAACTAAGAAGATATTATATATTACTATATACCTTTTCGGTAGTAAAAGGCGATATGTATTAAGTCCTATATACTAGGCGACCTAAATATAGATATATTATAGTATTAACTTATACTTAGCCTTTTTAAACCTAAAGTTTTTAGTAGAGAGGCTTATAAAGTTACTAACTTAGAACTTAATCGGGATTTATTTAGTATTATAGTACTTTACCTATATTTCCTAGGTAAACTACTAAGCCTTAGCTATCTTTAAGTAAGTCTTAGTAATCTTTACTAACTACTCGCGGATACCCTCTACTAAGTTCTCTTTAATTAAGGGTATATAATTAACCGCGTAAGAGTAGTAGCCTATTAGGGATATATTAAGTATATAAACTATATATCTATACTATACTATATACTACTATTAATATAGGGAATATTCCACTAGATTCTTAAAACTCGTAACTAACTAAAATCTCTTAGATTACTAATATTAGGCGCTAGGCTTTATATTACTATATTATAACTAACGTAATCCACTACCGAGTGGCCTAAACCACCGAGTGGCCCAGCCCGCCTACATTCCACGGATCCATGCTATCGTCACGCGTTTATTCCACCACTCGAAATAGTATTACCTTCTAAAGAAAGCCAGATTATCCTTACTAAACCGAAACTAAGTGCTACGGGCGCTACGAAGATCTACGATATACCGAAGAGAACTCTCCTCCGTCGCCTACACGGGACTACTGCCCGACGCGACAGCCTTCTGAATACCACGAAATTGAACGAGCTGGAAGAGAAGATGATTATCGAATATATACTCGACTTAGATTTACGATTATACCCTCCTCGGTTGAGTGAGGTTAGAGATATAGCGAATAAGCTACTCGCGGAGTGTGATACGCTACCCGTCGGGATTAACTAGCCTTCGAGATTTGTTAATCGATAACTAGAGCTCCGAACGTGTTTCTCTCGCCGATACGACTATAAGAGAGCCTAGTACGAAGATCTAGTCGCGATAAACGCGTGGTTTCGTCTTATTACGAATATAGTCGCGAAATACGGCGTAGCGGACTCCGATATCTATAACTTCGACGAGACCGGTTTCTAGATAGGTGTTATCGGTAACGGAACCGTCGTTATAAACACGGAAAGACGTTCTAACGTAAAGATAAGGTAGCCGGGTAATCGGGAATAGGTTATAGTAATCTAGGGCGTTAGTGTGACTGGTTTCTACGTCCCGCTGTACGTAGTAGTTACGGGTAAATATTACCTCTCGACTTAGTATTAAGACGACGTGATTCTACGCGACTAGAGGATTGTAACGTCTCTAAACGGCTGGATAATAAACGAAATTAGTATCGATTAGATTCGGTATTTTAACCGATATATAAAAACCAGAAAGTCGGGCGGGTATCGCGTCCTTATTCTAGACGGCTACGAAAGTTACTACTCCGTTAAATTTGAGCTTTACTATAAGGATAATAATATTATTACGCTCTGTATACCCCCTTACTCGTTGTATCTACTCTAACCTCTCGATATTAGCTGTTTCGGCCCGCTAAAGAAAGTATACAGTCGATAAATCGAGATTAAGATAAAGGCCGGTATAAGCTATATCACGAAGGAGGACTTCCTACCCGTGTTTTCCGCTGTATTTCGAGATATAATAACGGAAAAGAACATCCAGGGCGGGTTTCGAGGGGTAGGGTTTATACCCTATAACCCGGTAGTAGTTCTCTCGAAGCTAGATATAAAGTTAAAGACGCCGACGCCGCCGGGGTCGTCTTACAGCCTACCCGAACTATAGACTTCCTAAACGCTTATAACCGCCGTAGAGGCTTATTTATAGTCCGATTTTATTAAAGGTCGGATTAGCCGTTATAAGAGTAGCTTACCGTTATTAATTTTAGATACTATCGAGTAGTTCTCGAGAGGTATATACGGTATAATATACTAGATCGTTCTTTTAAAGTCGGAGAACGCGATCCTTCGAGAGGAGAATACAACGCTTAGTCGACGACGGAGGGCTAAAAAAATATAACTACGGAAAGGAGGAAGCCTTACTCTAGGCGAGGGATAGGACTAGATTGCCTAGAGGGAGGTAGATTCTTAGGTGAAAGAGGAAACACGTTAAAATCCGGGACTATCGACACGGGCCGCGCCGAAGAAACGGTACTATAGCGTCTACGGAAAGACTAGTTATAACGCGAGAACTTATTAGCAGGTTGCTCTGTTATTATCGGATAGTGATAAGTAGCTTTTATTTTAATTGACTATTATACCGTTGCGTAACGATAGCCTGGATCCGTGGAATATAGGCTGGCTGGGCCACTCGGTGGTTTGGGCTACTCGGTGGTGGATTACGTTATAGCTATATAGTATATACTACGTTATCGATATAAAGAATTCTTTATAGCTTAGTACTATTAGTACTTAGTATTATATTTAATTATATAAAACTAAGAATTCCGAAAGTTTATAACTCGAAGATTAGAAACTTTTAAAGTAGTAAATCTATTATCTCTAGATCGACTAGATATAACTAAGCCTATATAAGCTATATACTATAGTATAACTTATAATAGTTATATCTATATATAAGTCGGAGATATCGGCTATTTACCTCGGGGTATTTAAAGTTTACCTCGGTAAATAAAATACCGAAGTATAACGTACTAGGGTAAATTAATTTACCGTAGTAGGGATCTAATCGGTAAATTAACTTACCGTAGTAGGGATCTAACCGGGGATTAAAATACCGACTCGGGGTCGGTTTTCTTATTAATTTCAGGGTACGTATCTATATACCGATTTCTATAGGGACGAATTTTCTATATGAGAAAGTTAACCCTCTCGACTTAAGGAGTTTTATTTTCCTTCTTTTATTATTATACAGATCACCTACTATAACAACCACTACTACCTCCTACCTACTACTACTATTACTATTATTACTACTACTACCTTTATACTACTATATTTTACTACTTAATAGTTTTACTTATTACTATTAATACGTATAAGTAATAACTATTTTCTCGATATAGACTTTCGACTTTTGATTCTTCCGTGAGTACTACTTTATTTCTACTATATAGTAGTACTATTTATTCGATAAGTTTAGTACCTTTATTTCTAACTTAACTAAAATATAATCTATATTAGTATATTAAAGTAAGTTTCCCGATTATATTTTTTTAGAGATAAATCTCTAGGTAGGCTATACCATTATAAGCTATCTATATTATAAAGTAAACTCTAAATAGAGGTATTATATTAATAGTGGCTACTAGTTATAGTAAACAGAGATGTGAAGGAAGCTGAGTTAGCTACTAAGGGTGGCTAGCTACGATCTAGTAGTATATTACGATACTATATAGCTAGTGCCCCTACAGGTAGCTATACCGTACTAGCTAGTAATAGTAATAATACCCCCTAACGAAAAAGTACTACGTCCCGTATATACTATTACCCTTATTACTAACTTCCTATACTCTCTATTATACTATTTCTCTTTATTATCCTTTAGTAATATTACCCTATCGTCGCTGTTTATTAAGGTATCTACCTACTAACTATAAGAGTTAAGGCTGGTAGTTATAAAGGCTAAGCCTGTATACCCTGTATTCTATACCCGTCTGTAAATACCTATACTATATATCCGTATTAGGGACTAACCGATGTATAATTATCTTCGGCTTTATATTTCTTTATCGTAGTAATTAACTTATCTAGCTTTACTATAATTTATCCGAATTTACCGGCTAGTATAGTATAGCTAGTCTTAAGAGCTTTTAGCCGAGTATCGGTAGTAACGGCGAAAGTATTATCGAAGTTAGTACCCGCCGTACCGGCGGCCTCTAGTTACTTAATCTCTTTAAGTAGGTTATTATACTTACGTAGTCGGCTCTCCCTAAACTTAATAAACTCTTTATCGGAGTCGGAATCTCCGATCTTAGTAATCTTAGCCTCTAGCTTTACGAGTTTAGCTTATTTAACTTATAGTAGGTTATTATCCGTAGCTTTTAGGTATTTATCGTGGTATTTTTTAAAGTCCGCGCGACGGGTAGCTTTAGTAAAGTAGTATACTAGTTTATCTTCCTATTACTTAATAAGTATCTCTATAGCCTTAGTAGTATCTTCGGCCTAGTTATCGCGGATTACCTCTATAGCCTTTAGTAGTTCCTCTAGCTTATTATTAGGAAGTTTAACTAGTTTATTATTAGTAAGGTAGCTATAGATATCTAAGCTAATAGTACTACCGATATTACTTTTACTACCGATATTCCCTTTACTACTAATATTACCCTTACTACCGATAACACCCTTACCGCTATTTCCCTTACCGCCGGCCTTACTACCGGTAAGTTTACTATTACCTAGAGTATTATCTATATCGCTAGTACTAGTATCGACAAACACGGGTATCTCCGCGGTATATACTTTTAGTAATAAAGTAGCCGGTAGACCCTCTATAATATACTATCTAAAGGCCTATATAATAGCGTAGTCCTTATTACTTACTATACTATAAGCTATAGTTCGGGCGAGTTATCTGTATATAGTAACTATTATAGGTTCCTTAACCCTTATATATATATCCTAACTAAGTTTAGTATATTTCTCTATATCTATCTCGCCCTAAAGTTTGGTTATAGTAGCGATAATACCGCCTACTAGTATATATAGGTAGGTGGTATACTCCGGTTTAATCTAGAACTTATTACTTTTATAGTATTAAGTAAGGACGGTAATATAGTTAAAAGATTTACTATTATAACGGGTTTAGTTAGTCTTAGTTTAGCTAAACGATATAATATACTTCTATATTTCGATCAGGCCCTTTATATACTCGGGTATCTCGATAATCTAGGTTAATACTATATTGATTATCTATTATTCTTAGTAGTTATAGCTAACTAGTTTAGCCTATATAATCTAGTTAGTAACCTAGGTATTAATAGCTTCTACCGGGAATTTAATAATAGCTATAGTACCGGGGAAGATACTTATCGGGATAGTTTAGTTAACTACCTAAATACCTTTTTTCTTATTATTACGGTATAGTATTATATTATATTCAGCTAGTAAGATTATTTTATTAGGGAAACTAAGGGGATTAATTATAGCAAGTTTAGTAAATATAGCTACCGTACTATCCTTTAGTTTAAACTTTACTATTAGATAGATACTATTAGTATTACTAGTTATAGTAGTACTATCCTCGCCGGTAATAGTACCGTCTCTGTTAGTAGTATTATTATTATCGCCTATAGTAGTACCGGTATTACTAACGGTACTGTTATTATTAGTACTAGTAGTAGCGCCCTCCTTATTAGTAGCGGTAGCTATACTAGTAGTGCTTCGGGTAGTATAGGCTAGTTTATTTAGTAAGCATACCGTCTAGTCTTTCTTATTCTTACTACCTAGCGGGCGGCCTAGTCCCCTCACGCCGCTATTAGTTAATATCGTAAAGATTAAGGGTTAAATATAAACGTAAGTTATAAAACGGGTATAGTAAGAACGGGGTATAGTAAGAACGGGGCATAGTAAGAACGGGGCATAGTAAGAACGGGGTATAGTAAGAACGGGGTATTATATAGTAAAGTAGTTTATAGTTTATAAGACGGTATTTATAAGAAGTTATTTAGTAGAGAGTTAAGGAGGTATAGGAGATATACCTAGCTTTAATACTATTATATAAACTAAAAGTACTAGAATTTTTAGGTAGGTAAAAGTAAATATTATTACTACTATATAAAAAGTAAAGGTACCGAAATTTAAGGTAGGAAAATACTAGGTATAAATATATAAAAGTTATAGGTACTAAAAATTTAGGTATAATACTAGTATTATATCCCTAGTAAATACTAGGATTATTAAACTAGTAAGCCCGCCGGTCCTACTAATTACTTTACGCTATATCCGATAAGGGATACCGGCTTTAGGGGTAGTACCGGTAATTACTTAGTTGTACTATTAGTAAAGTCGTCGGTAACGTCCTTAGAGATAGCCTCCCTAGTATTATATATCTCTTTATCTAAAAGGGGGTATTTCTTATTATATTTAGCGATAAGATTACTTACGTTTAGTATAAATATCTACCGCGGGTATTATTTATTATACTAGTCTAGCTATCCGAGTTATTTAACTAAATACTAGATCTTACGGACTTTACTACCGCCTAGCTTTACTACTTACTAATCTAGTAGTATTTATACCTTATATAACTCCTACTTAGTATTATTACTTTCGATAATAATAGGACTTAATTATAGTCTTTATCGCCCGTACGGGTTAGGATTTAGTACTAGATATAGTCATACTACTAAGACTATAGGGTAAATACCCTAATATCGTAAGAAGTTAAGGCGATATACTAGATTATTAACGTGTTTTATTACTCGGAACGGACTAATATACTATTTTACCTATTTACGTATCGGTACGCCTAGTAACTTATAACTATAACAAAGTCTTAGGTATACCTTATTACCTATTTTAAACTATCGGGGGTTATATTTAGTATTATATTATATTTTTATATATACTATAGTAAAATCTATTACTATATATACCTCCTGTATCTTTAGTTATTATTCTAGGTCTCTATCGAAGTATAATCGTACGAGGCTGATATCGATTAGACTATATAGCTGAAAACCGCCGGGCCGTTTATTTAGTAATATACTAATTACTACTAAATAGACCTAGTTAAGTATATACTATATTATCGGAGTAGTATCTACCTAGTCTATATCGGATATAGATATTAGGAACTAAATAGTAATTTCTACTACCTAATTCTTCCGTTTTATAGTACTATTTACTTATAAATACTATACCGTAGTAACAGCTAGTAATACCTTAAGTAAAATCTATAACTTAGTCTAGAGTTTACTTATAAACTTTATATCTCTATTTGAGACAATCTTATTTAGTAGACCCTAAGTATATATCTGTAATTATTATAATAGTAGGATAGTTTAATCTATAGCTATATATTTAGTATATCCCGGGATTAGGATTAACTTTTTAGATACTAGGTATATTACTATTATTATACTATTAAATATATCCGTCTTATAGCCCGGTAGTTACTAGTATAAGTCCCTAGAATCTACTCTTAGTATTCCGATAATAAAGTCGATATAGATAACTTTATAGAGGGTATCGGGTAGTCGGATAAGTTAAAATTCTCTTAATTCCTTTTAGTGTCGGGTTTTATTCTCGATATAGACTAAATAGTTCTTAACCTACTCTCGGACGGTATATATCTTACCCTTAAAACTAAACCTAGCTAGTATTATTACTACTCTTTATATTCCGTAGTAGTAATTTTTGTTATATACTACTATTAGTATTTCCTTTTTAGTAGTATCGGGGACTATTAGTCGCTTATTACTATTATTACTAATTATATATATTAGCCTATCTAGTATTTCTATAGGGAAGATCTTTATATTATCCGACGGGTATTACGGTATACCCTATCTTACTAGTTTATTATACTATTATTATTACTTCTCGATCTCTACTAGGATCCTAGTAAAGTACGGTTTATTATAACCTACTTTAATAGTTACTATAAGGTTATCGGGGATTTTAATATTTAGTACTATAAAGTAGTAAGTTTTATTATCTTCCTAGATATTATCTAGCTTACTAAAATTAGTTTTATTATATTTCTTTTTACTCTCCCGTTGAGTTTTATAAGCTATATTACCCTTAAGTACGGCTAAGGTATCTACGTCCTACGTTAGTAGCCGAGATAGTATATCCGGTGTTATATTTATATATCTAGGGATATAATAGACGTCTAATTTAAATTAGCTAAGATAGGCGGATATTAATATAAGCTTTAGATTAAGTTTTTCCGTATCGACGGACTTAAGATTAGTATTATATATAATACCCCTTATAGATACGTAATTAGTTAATATAATTATTACTATCCGGTATAATTAAAGGCGAAACTATAGTATTTTTAATACCTAGATTAAATATA
This sequence comes from Plectosphaerella cucumerina, assembly GCA_020746995.1. Taxonomy (NCBI): domain Eukaryota; kingdom Fungi; phylum Ascomycota; class Sordariomycetes; order Glomerellales; family Plectosphaerellaceae; genus Plectosphaerella; species Plectosphaerella cucumerina. The sequence continues at coordinate 4,128,018 of JAGPXD010000004.1, read as the reverse complement.
CTACCTTAAGTTCTATAGGTTAGTATTTATATTCCTTTACTATATATAGACGGCTAAGAAATAGGATAAGTCGAATCTTAGAGGTAGGAATCTTACTACCCGTTTATAGTATTAATAGGTAGAAAAGGAAGATACTAAAACTTACCTTACTAGTATCGATATTAAGGAAAGTCTACTTAGTAGGGTTATAATAATAGAGTACTATCTTATCTATTACCTACTATTATAGAAGTCGGAAAGTTTTATATTGAGTTATTATCGGTATAAACTTAAGTATACTTACCTACCTGTCCCTAGCCCTCTTCATAGTTTTATCTATTAGGAGTCCTTACTCTTTACTAACCGATAAAAGGGGTATTTTATAAATATTTATTAGTTTAATTTTCTAATAAAACTAGGGAATAAACTTCCGGAGGAAGGTAACCTTACCGATATGTATCTTTAAGTCGGTAAATATCTCTAGTATCTTAATTTTATATAAGGCTTCTATCCGGTTACTAGTAGTATATTATAACGCCTAGACGGCGTACCCTAGAAACAAGGCTATCTACGCGGCTATCAGGCGACTAGTCAGGGAGGATTATATAAGGCTAGAACTTATCGTAGGAACGATAAGGACGTACGGACTAGCTTAGGTTATAATTACTATAATTACTCCGCTAAGGCTAGTAATTACGGTAAGTAGGACGTAGTAATTACTACGATTACTACGGGACTAGGAATAATTAGGGTAATTAGATAGGTCGAACTATAAGTATATAGCGAGGTACTAGCTAGGCTTATACCTCTAGATAGCTTATAATAGTAATTAATTTAAGTCTTTATTAGAAACCTCCTTAGCCTATAGTAAAGAAGTATAACGCTTTACGATAATATAATAAGTACGACGACGATAACTACTACGATATATTACTCCTTAGTTACTCAGTACGTACTACTAGTATATACTACCTTAGTTCTAGACTATATATCTTCGGAAGATTATACCTAGGTCGTAATACTTTAATTACTCTTATTTAGTATATTCTCTACGACTACCGAGTAATACTTATATAGTTATAATAGCCCCTTATTCTTCTACTAGCTAGGGTAATAACTCTACTAACTACTAAGCTATATTTATAGAGTTTAAGGAGAAGAATAAGTAACTCTAAGCTATTATCTTTTAACTCTAAGGCGGAGGAGGAGGTTTAATTAAGGCCCTCCCGCCTTAAGCCTTCGACGGGAAGCTTAGTACTTTACAGGCCTTCCTTACCTAACTCCGTATATACTAGAAAGCTAATAATAGTTAGTTTAAATACTAGGGAGAATATATCGCTAATACTATATCCTACCTTAGGGGTAATACCCTTATCTAGTTTAAACCTTATATATATAAGTATACTAGTAAGGATAAGGACGATATCTCGGATAAAGTCTAAACTATCCTTAGTAGTATTAATAAATTTAAGAAAACTCTCTAAGTAGTTTTCGGTAATATCGATAAATAATATAATACCGAATATAAAATTCTCTACCTTAAGTAAATAGGATCCGCTAGTAAGTATACCACTAAGTTCTAATAACTTACCTCTTACCTCCCGGACTAGAGTAAGACTACTTTTATAGCCTGATTTTATAAAAGCCTAAAAGACTCCGTTAAGAATAACCTTATCTATAAAGAATAACCTAATAAGCTAGTCGACTACGTTACCCTAGTTATTAAAATTAATAACTATTAGTATAAGAGATATACGGAAAAAGGGAACCGTAGCTAGATAGGAAGAGGATAGGGAGTTTACCCTACCTTCTAGCTTAATACCGGCCGCTATTACTAATACTAACCCTATTAACATAATAAACGTCGTATAATAACCGCCTATAGGGGGACCATATACACCGGCTTTTTAGAGCTTAACGTGTTATAGACGGGATGGAAAGACAGGAAGAATATTAAATACTTTAACTACTATAAGATAGGCTATTATATATATAATTACTATCAACCTAAGTATATTAAGGGCCCCCGATAACTTAATACTACTCGGTATAATAAGAAGCCCTAAACCTTAGTTTAGACTCTTATTATCCTAGAATATAGCCTGATATCTACCCGAGATAAGGTAGTCCGATAGAACTACTAGGTCGAGGCTATTAACCCTAGCGAAGAAGAAGAGAGCGAGATAACGTAGGAACCTAAGACCTCTAAGGACGATAAGTTAATTCCCGATACCTAGCTGTAAGACTAATAACTTATTATCCGGCCGGAAGGATATAGAGACCTCGAGGAAAATAAAGCTGTTAACTTCTTCGGGTATAATACTTAAGATACTAGTAAGGTACCTTTTATAACCTATACTTTCGGTCCTAGGGAAGATAATACTAGTCGCTTACCCCCTAGTAGCCCCGACTATAATACTATATTTTAGGCCTAATATATCTATAATAATTACCCTATATACTATATATAGAAGCTTAGTTATAACTTCTACCCTAGGCAACCTAACGATAATATAATTAAATATATCTATACTAATAAGGAACTACCCTATTAGGTACTTACTATTTACCTACTAGGGAAGAGAATTATTATCTTTATACTATTACCTAAATACCCTATACTATATATTAGTTACGAGACCCTTTAGTTTAACTACCCTATTAATATACATAGGGTATATACTTTACGAAAGATCCGTAAATAGAGGCTCCTCTAGTCCTAGCTAGGTATCGCTAAGAACCTGGGATAGACCCTTACTAGGATTAACCCGAATAACTAAGGTAACTATAAACTCCGTTACTAAAAGGCTAAAAGGACCCTTCGGAAGAATAAGGAATAGTAGTACCTTAACTTACTTATAACCCCGGAATTAACTATTATCCGCCGTAACTTAATTACTAACTTACCTACCTTAGGCTATTAGGCCTAAGGTACTAGTATAGCTACGTCGGATAAAGTTAGGAGAAGGAAAACCGGGTTACTAAGTTCTTCCTCTTAACGACCTAAGATAAAGTATAAATACTATAATAACTCGGGAAAAAAGTTATACTACTTTTATAAAGGGTAAGAGTAGGTATAAGTAAAATCCGTTAAGACCCTATATAATACGGTATATAATAAAGGTAACTCCGACTATCTTATATTAAGAGTTACCCTATAAGGGTATAAGTACGCGGCGCTCCTAGAAAGCGGAGTATAAGGGAATTATATATCGCTATAACTTTAATAGTAACTTAGACTTATAATAAACCGTAAGAGATACCCTTACTAGTTAAGATCTATAGAAGGCGGGCTTATATAGTATAACTAAGGAAGTATCGATTAAGAGACTATATACTTTAAGATTTATATCTAAGGGTATATAATACTAACTATATTTAATATTACGGAAATCGGAGATTAGGATATTATCCTAGGTATCCTATAGTTAAGAAAGTAGAATCCCTAAGTAAATTAGAATCCTAGTTAGATCTAATAGAGAGATATAACTCCGGTATAGTTTTATATAAAGACTATAAGATATCTTATATAGCTTTAAAAAGAGTTTAATAAATATAATAGCTAAGACTTTAGTCGCGATAAATAATATAAGGCTCTTAAAGAATAAATTAAATATATTCCGATTAAGTACCGGAAGTATTTAACCCTATTTAAGGAGGAACTTAAGACAGGCCTACCTTTACATAGCTATTATAACTATAAAATTATACTTAAGGAAGGAATATAGCCTAGGTTCTATAAGATCTACTAGCTTAACGAGAAGTAGTAGGCTATACTCGATAAATACCTAGAAGAGAACCTTCGGAAAAGATATATTTAACTATCTAAGTTACTAGCTAGATACCCTATCCTTTTTGTCCCTAAGAAGAATAGGAAACTATAATTATACGTTAACTACCGATAACTTAATAATATTATAATTAAGAACTACTACCCCTTACTACTAATCGCTAAACTTCGGGATTTATTAGTTAGAGTATAATAGTTTATAGTTATTAACCTTAAAGGAGTATATAACTTAGGGCCTGTCTAGAAGGGCCGGACGTTTAGCTAGCAGGGCCGGAAAAAGTGGGTCTCCCCGGAAATAACGCTTAACGTCGCGATAGCCTTAATTACTCGGTCGTAGTCCAACTACTTTAATTACTCGGTCGCAGTCTAACTACTTTAATTGCTCGGTCGCAGTCCAACTACTTCAATTACTCGGTCGCAGTTCAATCGCTCGGTCGCAGTTCAATCGCTCGGTCGCAGTTCAATCGCTCGGTCGCAGTTTAATCACTCGGTCGTAGTCTATCTAATTCAATCGCTCGGTCGCAGTCCATCTACAGCTACAGTTATCTACAGATCCTGGGACCCACACAGTCTATCTACAGTAACGGTCATCTACAGGTCCTGGGACCCGCGCAGTCTATCTGCAGCGACAGTCAACTACAGGTCCTGGGACCCGCGCAGTCCCTTAGGTCAAACAGGTGTGATTGTGAGGCTATCGCGACGTCGGGTGACGGACTCCTTATTTCCGAGGAGACCCACTTTTTCCGGCCCTGCTAGCCAGACGTCCGGCCCTTCCAGACAGGCCTATAACTTAATCCGTATAAAGGAAGGAGAGGAGTAGAAAATAGCTTTCCGTATTTACTAAGGATACTTTAAGTATTTAGTAATATCCTTTAGGCTTATAAATACTCCGGTTATATTCTAAACGATAATTAATAAAGTCTTTTACGACTTTCTTAATATCTTTATAGTAGTATACCTCAACGATATCCTTATCTTTTTAAAAACCCTTAAGGAATATCGAAAGTATATTTACTAAGTCTTAAAATAACTAATAGATACTAAACTACTTATCAAACCCGAGAAAAGTAAGTTCTATACTTAGGATATAGACTTCCTTAGATATAATATCTAACTAGGGGAAATCCGTATAGACCCTAAGAAGATCGAGATATTTAAGAACTAGCCGATACTAACTATTATTACTAACGTTAGAGGATTTCTAGGATTTATTAATTTCTACCGATAATTTATAAAGGGATATAGTTAGATTTCCCGACCTCTTACCGACCTTATAAAGAAAGACTAGCCGTTCCGCTAATAGGATACCGAAGAATAAGCCTTTTAGAGTATTAAGAATAGTATCTTAAGCCGATTCTTAAGATCCCTAACCCCGAGTTACTATTCGAAGTTAAAACCGATATATCCGACTATACACTCGGAGGATAACTAGGATAGAGGGATAAAAAAAAACGACTTTACCCTATTACCTTCTACTCTAAGAAACTTTACGGACTAGAACTTAACTATTAGATCTATAATAAGGAGTTAATAACTATTATTAAAGCCTTTAAGGAATAGAAGTTATATCTCTTAGGTACTATATACCTAGTTAAGGTTCTTACAGACTATAAAAACCTTATTAACTTTATAACTATAAAGGAGTTAAACAAATAGTAAATAAGATAGGTTAAGTTCCTTTCGGAATTTAACTTTACTATCTTATACCGTAAGGGATCCGAGAATAGTCGGGCGGATACCTTAAGTTAACGTAGTAACTTAGTAAATACTAAAGTCCCTAACTATAACGTAATCCTCTTAATTAATTTGTAAAGTAATTTTATACCTAATAAATAAGTCTTAGAGGTCCTCGCTACTTATAAGGAGACTACTTAAGAACTTATTATATATATCTATAGTACCCTAGCCTATAGATATTAAGGGGTCTAGAAAATATACTAGTATATCCGATAATACTATAACGAGAATATTACATACCTTTAAGTATAAAAAGTATTTAAGACTTATAACCTCTACTATAAAAGTAAGGCTATTAGGTATAAACCCTACGGAGAACTTAAACCTCTACCCGTAGCGGAAGGACTATAGATATCTATCTCTTTAGATTTTATTACGGACTTACTTAAGTCTAAGGAATTAGTCTTAGGATAGTAGTATAACACTATCCTAGTTATCGTTAATCGCTTTACTAAGTATTCCTATTTTCTACTATACCTTAAAATAGGGACTACACAAGACATTATATATATCTTCCTACGTAATATTACTTTATAGTATAGTATACTAAAGGAATTTATTTCCGATCGCGATAAGTTATTTATAAGTTACTTTTAGACAAGACTTATAAAATAACTTAGACCCGACTATTACCTCTTAACTATATTCTATCTATAGTTAGATAGATAAACAGAAAGGACTAACTAGACCCTTAAATAATACCTTCGCTACTACGTTAATAAACGATAGGATAACTAGGTAATACTTCTTCCGATAGTATAGTTTACTTATAATAGTATACCTAGTAAGTTAACTAAGTTCTTACCTTTCTATACTAACTACGGATTTAACCCTATAATATATAAAGAACCCCGGGAAACTTTAAAAACTCCTAAAGTTAATAAACTAGCCTAGGATATTAGGGATATTTATAACGTATTATATTAAAACCTTTAACTAATACGTATTAGAATAACTAAATATACTAACTAGTTAAGGATAAAGGGACTATCCTTTAAGGAGGGGGATAAAGTCTACCTTATTTATAAAAATATTAAAACTATATACCCTAATAGTAAGTTAGACTTTAAAAAGATCGGACCTTTTTAGATTTAATAGAAAACCTCGGATACTAATTTTCTACTTTCCTTACCTAAGAATATAAAGATCTACCCGGTTTTCTATATCGTATTATTTAAAGTTATACTAGATAATGTACTACTCGGGGATAACCTTAAAGTAGATAATACCGAGGAGTATATAGTTAAGTGAATCCTCGACTACTAAATAAACTAAAACGGATAAGATAAATTCCTAGTTAAATAGGAAGGCTATAGATATAAAGAAAATATATAGGAACTACTAGACTACCTTAAAAACTCCTAGCTTTGACTCTACTAGTTTTAGAACTAAGAAGGTCTATAGCCGACTAGTCTACTATACTAAAACCGCCTAAGGATATTACGTTAGTAGCCGCCTTAGACTCTTACCGCTCTTTCTTATCTAAGTTATCTAAGGAAGAAGTATTCCGATAAGCTATATTTATACCCTAAGACTATAATAAGTCTTTTTAACTTTATAAGCGGATTAGATAAGTTACTACTTTATTTATTTCGGCTTATACTTAATCTATTATTTATTAAGTATTAAGTAGTTTTTACTCCGCTACCTTTTTACTCTCTTAAATATATAATATTTTATTTATAATCTAAGAAACTATATATACGTTAGTACCTTACCCTATAAAATACTAAGGAAGAAAGAGCTACTTACTAACCGCGACTAAAATCCCCGAGTTATTATAACTATAACTATAGCGAGTATACTTATAGTAGTATAAAACCCCCGATACTATTATATAGTATATACTATACTTAGTAATAAAAGAGTACGGTATTATTTCGAACTTAAATATATTAATTAGGAGGACCTAAGTATTATAATAATCGGTAGATAATACTTTTAATTTCGATTTCGAGACCCGGCTAGATATTATATTAACTAAGGAATATAGGAATAAACAGGCTATACGGCTAGGGGACTTACTACTTATAGGTCGCTAGGATATCGACTATAAGGAGGGGAATCTTATAACGCCTAGACGGCGTACCCTAGAAATAAGGCTATCTATACGGTTATTAGGCGACTAGTTAGGGAGGATTGTATAAAGCTAGAACTTATCGTAGGAACGATAAGGATATACGGACTAGCTTAGGTTATAATTACTGTAATTACTCCGCTAAGGCTAGTAATTACGGTAAGTAGGACGTAATAATTACTATAATTACTACGGGACTAGGAATAATTAGGGTAATTAGACAGGTCGAACTATAAGTATATAGTAAGGTACTAGCTAGGTTTATACCTCTAGATAGCTTACGATAGTAATTAATTTAAGTCTTTATTAGAAACCTCCTTAGCCTATAGTAAAGAAGTATAACGCTTTATAATAATACGATAAGTATAACAACGATAACTACTACGATATATTACTCCTTAGTTACCTAGCACGTACTACTAGTATATACTACCTCGGTTCTAGACTATATATCTTCGGAAGATTATACCTGGGTTGTAATATATATATACTAAGTCTATTAACTTTAAATCTTAGTAACTATACCGATTTATATCTATAAAAGGATATATTAAGTAATAGTACTAACCTAATATCTTAGAAGACTTAGAGAACCCGTCTTATATAGTTAAGGTAATCTTACTATAAGTTATAAAATATGACTATATTATCGATATATACTATAATAAATACTTATAGCGGCTAAAGCCGGTTATCTATTAATCGTTACGTAAAGGCGGGTACGTTCCTGAAACCTATAATAGTAACGTTTAATACCTCTAGGCCTTACGGGCTAACGATAACTATCCTGTCTCGATATTATTTAGTAACTAGTAGTTAGTAGAAGAAAGCCGATATATCGAAGTATATTATAAACTTCTTCCCTTATAGTTTCTGGATAATCTCGTCCTACGCTAGGATAGGGTATATATTAGGGACTATTACGCTATTAAGTTTTTATAGATTAATAACTATACGACCTTTCTTAATACTACTAATAGTCCGCTAGATAATAAAAACTAGGTAACTAAATAGTATAGGGTTTTGTATCTAATCTATCTTACCTAATACGTATATAGTGTCGAATTTACTATCGATAAACGTATAATCTTTATCTAATAACCGGTATAATAATATTACTACCTTTTGTAATTACTAGTTATCGATAAGGTTAATACGTATCCGTTCCTCCGGTTTTATTAGTATGATACCCCGATCTCGTTATATATTAAATAATTTAACTAACTATTATAGCTTAGCGGTACGGACTGGGTTAGTAGTATAGATATAAATACTATACTTTATAGTAATCTCCGGAATATTATCGGGTTATACTATATTTAGTCTTAACGCTTATTACTACTTTAATATATCCTCTACCTCTATAAATACTATAGTACTAACTACGTCCTATATAGTATTAGATAGTTCCCCGTCCTTAGTTAGTATTACCTACTCTATATTATTAGTCTATAGTATAACGTATATCACAAGCGAGTAGTCTACCCAAGCGAGTGGTCCAGCCCGCCCGGATTCTATAGATTCTACTCCCCGTCACGCGTTTATTCCACCACTAGAAATGTCGACACCTTGTAAAGAAAGCCAGATTATTCTTGCTATCTAAGTAATGAAAAACGAAGCGACTTTAAGCGCTACGAGCGCTGCGAAGATCTACGATATACCGAAGATAACCCTCCTCCGCCGCCTATATGGTACTACTGCCCGACGCGATAGCCCTCCGAATTCTGTGAAATTAACCGAGCTCGAAGAGAAGACGATTGTTAAATACATACTCGACCTAGATTCGCGATTATACCCTGCTCGGTTAGGCGAGGTTGGAGATATAGCTAATAAACTACTTGCGGAGCGCGACGCGCTACCCGTCGGGAAGAACTAGGCGTTTAACTTTGTTAAACGATAACTAGAGCTCCGGACGCGTTTCTTTCGTAGATACGACTATAAGAGAGCCTAATATAAAGATCTAGATACGATAAACGTATAGTTTCGGCTTGTGTGGAATATAGTCGCGAAATACGGTATAGTAGACTCGGATATTTATAACTTCGATAAGACTAGTTTCTAGATAGGCGTTATCGCTAACGGGACGGTTGTTATAGGCACGGAAAGACATTCTAACCCGAAGATAAGGTAGCCGGGTAATCGGGAATAGGTTATAGTAATCTAGGGCGTTAGTGTGACTGGTTTCTGCGTCCCGCTGTATATTGTGGTTACGGGTAAATATTACCTCTTGACTTGGTACTAAGACGATACGATTCTACGCGACTAGAGGATTATAATGTCTTTAAACGGCTGGATAATAAACGAAATTAGCTTCGATTAGATTTAGTATTTTAACTAATATACGAAACCCAGAAAGACAGGCGGGTATCGTGTCTTTGTCCTGGATAGCTACGAAAGTTACTACTCTGTCGAATTCGAGCTCTACTATAAGGAAAATAATATTATTATACTCTGTATACCCCCTTATTCGTCGTATCTACTCTAACCTCTTGATATTAGCTGTTTTAGCCCGCTAAAGAAAGTATACAGTCGGTAAATCGAGATAAAGATAAAGGCCGGTATAAGCTATATCACGAAGGAGGACTTCCTGCTTGTATTTTCGGCTGTATTTCGAGATATAATAACGGAAAAAAATATCCTGGGTGGTTTTCGAGGGGCTAGACTTATACCCTATAACCCGAAAGTAGTTCTCTCGAAGCTGGATGTAAAGTTAAAGACGCCGACGCCTCCGGGGTTATCTTACGGGCTACCCGACCTCTAGACCTCCTAGACGCCTATAACCGCTATAGAAGCTATTTCGTAGTCCGATTTTATTAAAGGTCGGATTAGCTGTTATAAGAGTAGCTTACCGATGTTAATTCTTGACGCTGTTAACTTCCTAGCGAAGGGTACGCGGGGTGTTATATACTAGATCGCCCTTTTAAAGTCCGAGAACGCGATCCTTTGAGAGGAGAATACGACCCTTAGCCGGCGTTGTAGGGCTAAAAAAGTATAACTACGAAAAGGAGGGAGCTTTACTCTAGGCGAGGGATAGGACTAGATTACCTAGAGAGAGGTAGATTCTTAAGTAAAGGAGGAAACACAATAAAATCCAGCTCCGTCGATACACGCCGCGCCGAAGAAACAAAGCTATAGCGTATACGGAAAGACTAGCTACAACGCGAGAACTTATCAGCAGGTTGCTCTGTCATCGTCGGATAGTAAAGAGTAGCTTTTATTTAAATTGAATGCTAAGATATCGCGTGACGATGGGTTGATTCTGTGGAATATAGGTTGGGTAGACTACTCGCTTGGGTGGACTACTCGCTTGTGATATACGTTATTGCTATTATTATTAGTATATACTATTAGTAATATAGGTTTATCCTAAGAAATACTATTATCTTTACCTTCTAGTCTCTCCTAAATATATATAAACTTCTAGAGGTGGCCGATTTTTAAGGGTTTATCTATAGTATTATAACAGGCTATTATCTTAATAGTTTCCGTTATATATAGGTAGCTAAGTGCCCAGGGAACTACGGGAGTTAACTTATACTTAGTACCTTTTAGTAGGTCTGTATATACTACCGGGATTAGTATAGCTATATAAGGTAGGATAGTAACTCTAGCGACGGATATTACTTATCTAGTAACCCGTTATCTAGTAAAGTTAGGTACTATCGGTACTACTAGCCCGTAGTAACCCTGGAAAATAACAGCTTTTATCGAGAATAAGATATTAATAGTATTTTTTTCTAAAAACGATATACTAAGTAGAAGCCCGGGTCTAAGGTTATTAATAATCTATACTATAACTATAAAATAACCTTATACGTTAATAGACTAGTTATCGGTAGAGTTAATAATACCCGGGATATAGAAATCGAAAGTAGCCTCCTTTATTACTATAGTATTACCCGCGAACCCTATTATAGGATATAGTACTACCGCCTTTATAATCTAGATATTACGGACTTATTTGTAAAGTTAGTAGCGGTCTACTAAGATTATAGAGTAACTAGTATCGAGGTAGATAGTATAGTATACAGCGTTACTATCTATTTAGATATTAATCCGGTATATCTAGTAAGGGCCGGATTCCCGCTTTATATTAACCGGCTATATTTCGATAACTTATCCTTCGGTAAAGGATAACGTTATCGAGGGGTACTACGGAGATACTACCTATTACTAATAAGGTTTCTTATACTCGGTATAGGTATTACTATAAATATATTATATTAGTTTATTACTAGAGGTAAAATTAGTCCGGTAGTATTTACGATAGTAAAGTTCTTCCTATAGCTTTAGTAATACTGGGGGTAGTCTTAATCGCTAATAGGTACTACCGGTAGCTATTAGTACTTATAAAGCTCTCTATAGCTTAGTTAATACCGGCGGACACTAAATACTAATATCTATAGTTAATACTATTAAAGCTTTATAATCCTTATCGCTTAGTAGTTACGATATCTATTAAGGAAGGCTTATTACTTATCTAAGAGCTAGATAGCGGCTATATCGGGTGTTATAGGTAGTAGCTCCGATTATATAGGTATAGGTGTCTGTGTTAGCGGTTACGGTAAAGGTAATCTAGTAGGCGGATTTAAAGAGTCGGTTAGTAAAGGGCTCTAAGTAACCTAGAGTAGTAAATCTCTAAGCTAGTCCTCTACTAGCTAATTAGTATTATCTACCGGTTATTTATTAGATAATACTACTAATTATAATAGTAGCTAAAAACGTTATATTTCTAAAGGTTTATAAGTATACTAATAGATTAAACGGTTAATAGTTTGTCCCTATACCTTACTTAAGTAGATAGGAATAAAGGTTTACCTGTTATTAGAACGGGTTAGTATAATAGATTATATACCTGTTAATACCGGGGGTTATAGTAGCGGGGGAGGGTTAGAAACTAGGGATAAGTTCTCCGTTAACGTCTAAGGGTGTGGTTATAGTTAGTATAATACGGGTTAGTATAATACGGTTACGGGAAAAGATCCTAGTAACGGATCTTACTTAATACTTAGTAAGGGTTAATCCGGGTCTAGGAGCCGTATAGTATCCGGTCTTAGGGAATAGGGTATAATAGGACCGGTAAGGGGATCCGGGGATTCTATTAGAACCGGGCGGAGTAGTAGTCTCTATAGAAGCGGTTATAACCCTACCTATTATACTAGTTACTAAGAAGGACGTCTTAACGGACTACTATAACGTATAGTACCTATAAACCCGATATATTTAATAACTATTAGGAAATTAGCTTTAAATATAGCCTTATCGGTATACTAGCCGGGTGGATAGGAGTTAGGGATAGACCGGCGGGTTTATATAGTTAGTAGTACGGGCGGTAGACGTATAGCCGCTACTAATACTACTTTATATACTTTAGTAGAAAAGAAGTTTACGTCGATATTAGTAGGATTCGATATAATAAATACGGTAACGTCGGTAAGTTCCCTGTTAGCTATCGATCTAGGTTATACTATAGATTAGAAGTACTGTATAATAGTGGGGTGGTTACTAGGGATAATAATCTACGGGGTGGAATATATATATATACTAGATTACGTGGTAGGGTTTTATATAGACTAATAAAAGTAGTAGGTACCGCGGGCTAATAAGAGTATAGGAATAAAGGGTAAGTAGGTCGGAACCGGATTTACCGTAGGGGTAGGTGATACTATAATACTAGGTACTAAAGGTAGGAGATATACGGGGTAGTAACACAACAGCCGATTACCGAGATAAAATAGCCCGATTACTATATCCCGTGATAGACTTACCGCGTTCCGTAATAGGGAATAAAGGGTTCCTAGAGGTACTAAACGGTAGTAGTTAATACTAAGTAGGAGGAGGGATACTTAACGGATAATAATATTCGGTAGTATCTAATACTTAGTTAGTAGCGATAACGTTACTAGTAGCGGAAGAAACTTAATATAGAGAACGATAAGGGAAATACCAAAGGGATTTAGTAAATAATTAATAGTATAGTATAGTAAGGATTAAGGATCTTAGCCTCTTACTACTATTATTAATAATAGCTACTAGTTATAGTAAATAGAGATATAAAGGAAGCTAAGTTAGCTACTAAGGGTAGCTAGCTACGATCTAGTAGTATGTCACGATACTATGTGGCTAGTGCCCCCACGGGTGGCTGTGCCCCACTAGCTAGTAATAGTAATTTATTACTACCGGGCTACTACTTAAAAGGCCTTCTTTACCTATAACTTTCCCTTACTAAGACTCTTTTATAGTACCTAAAAGCCTTACTTTTACTACCTTATAAATATAAACCGCGAATTTACCTATACTTTACCTATAGTAACCGGCTATATACCTAGAGAGGGATCTACCCTTGCTTTTACCCTTAAGGCTAAACCTACCTAACGTAAAGGTATTAAAACCCTACCTAAGGAAATATTTATATTTATCTAAAGTAATAAGAGATATATTAATAAGTAGATAAATACTAAAATAATACGTTATCTATTACTTTTCGGCTAGTAATATATTCTTACCGATCCTTATATTAATATAAACCCCGAGTCTATCTATCTAGAGATAGCCTACTTATAGGCTCTACTAAAGGGTAAGAGTACTATAAAGCGGAGAATTCTTAAGATATATTTTAAAGGTATCTTCTAGCTATAAATTAAAATACTAGCTTTAATTATAATAAGTAGCGATAAGATTAACGATAAGGAGTAAAATATAGTAGCTTAGTAGTAGTATAGTAAAGTAGGAGAATTATAAGGAGGCGAAATAGTAGCGGAGGTATTAAAATAGAGGTAGTAATTAATAGCTATTTATATTAGTAGTACTTATAGTAACCTAACTAGAAACTTAAAACTCCCTATATAAAGAGTAAAAATATAATGGTTTAGTAGCGGTATAGTAAAATAAAAGAATTATAAGGAGGCGAAATAGTAGTGGAAGAATTAAAATAGAGGCGGTAGTTAGTAACTATTTATATTAGTAGTACCTATAGTAACTCCCTAATTAAAAACTTAAGACTCCCCGATTATAAAGTTACTTATATTTAGTATAAATATCTACCATAGGTATTATTTACTATACTAGTCTAGTTATCTAAGTTATTTAATAAGATATTATGTCTTGTAAACTTTACTACCGTTTAGTCTTACTATTTATTAATCTAAGAGTATCTATACCTTATATAATTCCTATTTAGTAATATTACCCTTAACGATAATAGGGTTTAGTTATAGTTTTTAACACCCGTACGGGTTAGGACTTAATACCGGATATAGTTATATAATAGAGACTATAGGAGAGATACCCTAATACCTTAGAAAGTTAAGATAGTTTACTAGATTTCTAATAAACTTCATTACCCGGAATAGACTAATATACTATTTTATCTATTTACGTATAGGTACTCCCGGTAGTTTATAACTAAAGTAAAGTTATAGATAGACTTTATCTCCTATACTAAACTATCACGGATTATATTTAGTATTTTATTATATCTTTTTCTATAATATAGTAAAATCGGTTATTATATAAGCTTTTTATATCTTTAGCTATTACTCTAGGTCTCCATTAAAATATAATTATAGGAGTCTGATATTAATAAGGCTCCGAGGCTAGAAAACTACGTAGTAGGTAATATACTAATTACTACTAAATAAGCCTAATTAAGTATATTTTATATTATCGGAGTAGTAGTTACCTAATTAGCGTCGGATATAGATATTAGGAAACGGATAGTAATCTTTACTACCTAGTTCTTTTACTCTACTATACCGTTAGCCTATAAGTACTATACTATAGTAGCTACTATTAATATCCTTAGTTATACCTAGAGCTCCGTCTAGAGTTTACTTATAAACTTTAGGTCTCTGTTAGAGATAATCTTATTTAGTAAGCCCTAATTATATATTTATAGCTATCTTAGTAGTAGGGTAGCCTACTTCTTTACTATAGACTTAATATACCCTAGGATAAAGGTAGACTTCTTAGATATCGGGTATATTACTATTATTATACTATCGAAGATATCTATCTTATAGCCTAATAGTCGCTAGTATAAGTCTCTAGTATCTACTATTAGTATCCCGAGATTAAAATCGATATAGATAGCTTTATAAAGGATATTAGGTAGTTATATAAGTTAAAACTCTCCTAATTTCCTTTAATACCGAGTTTCGTTCTTAATATAAACTAAATAATTCTTAATCTACTATCGGATAGTATTTATCTTACCTTTAAAGCTAAAACTAACTAGAGTTATTACTACCCTTTATATTCTATAGTAGTAGTTTTATTATCTACTACTATTAAGACAGCCTTTTTAGTAGTATCGGGGACTATTAGCCGCTTATTACCGTCGTTACTAACTATATATAATAGGCCGTCTAGTATCTCTACGGGGAAGATCTATTTTATCCGATAGTAGTTATAGTAAGCCTTATCTTACTAACTTATTATACTATTATCTTTACTTTTTAAACCTAACTAGGATCCTAGTAAAATATAACTTACTATAACCCGCCCTAATAGCTATAATAAGGTTATTAGAGATTTTAATATTTAATACTATAAAATAAAAAACTATATTATCTTCCTAGATATTATTTAGTTTACGTAGGAGTATTGGTTATAGTTAGCCTTTACGGTAAAGGTAATAGCGGTCGCGTTAGTATAGGCGACGACGGTGGGATAAGTGAATTTATCTATTAGGAGGGTTAGATAACTTTTACCGGTAAGTTAGAGGTAAAGTAATAGAGTCTTTACGAGGGAAGGCTATATAGGGGGAAGGCTTTTAGATACCCGGTAGTAACGATTAATAACTTAAAGATAGCTTATAATAGTATAGCCTACCTAGAGATCCGTCTCTAAAAACTAATACTCGGGAAAATTAACTTTAATCCCGGACCTAGTAGACCCTTTAAACTTATAATAAGTATATTTACGTTTTTCTAGCGAATAGGATATACTCTAATAGTCTAGTTTCTTATATATATAGTATTTTTTAGTTCTTATTAGTAGTCTACAACCTTAGTATTATAGTCCCTAGGGGCGGTAGTTATATTTCTCCTACTTATTATTCCCTTAAAACTCCCTATCTATATAGAATTATACTAGATTAGGGTTATAAGTACTACTAAATACTAAGGTATACTTTATAGTACTTAGGTTTACAACGGTACTGATTATTAATTTTAGCTAGCTATATATAGCCTTATATATAGCCGCCGGGTTATAGACTATAAGGCTATACTTAGGGACTCCTCGGTAGGTATTAATTAGGTAATTACGGAGTACCTAATTAGACTAATATAGGCCTAGTAATACTCGATAGAGTAAAGATATGTTACGGTCGGGGTTCTGGCGGGTAGGGAGACTGGGGACGCGGCGGCGGGATCGGGCGAATAGGTTCTATTACTATGGACAGGCGTAGGTCCTACAGGTAGGTTAGGCTCTGTTAACGAGAGGTAGCTCGAAGAGTTACCTTCAAGACGTATCAGGATCTTCGGTTAAGTATATAGTACCGTACGCTAGTCTACGTGACTAGTAGTACGGGCGGAGAATAAGTTAGCTTGTCTGGCGGTCGGGCTTCTATCGAGCCCGGCGGGCTCGAGCTGTAATAGTACCCCCCTCCTCTAAGGCGAAGCTCTAGCGAGCCGAGGGGGTGTTTAGGTAGGGCTGGGTTTCTTAGGGTAGTAACGGTAGAAGTTATTAACTACTTCGCGTATATTCTCTAAGTAGCTTACGGGTATCTCGGTCGGTTTATTATAGGGGCCTGTCTAGAGAGGTAGTATAAATGGCTAGAGAGGTAGTAAAAAGTGGAGACCCTAGGTGGCCTAAGTGCTACCCGTTGCCTAAAACCCGAGGTGTAGGTAATCTAACCCGTGCTTTGCCTAAGGCGGAATTTTTGACCTGGCTTAAGTGTGCCCTAAGCCTAATTGAGAATTCTGCTGCCCGCGCCCGCCCGCTGTATTTTGGCTCGCCGCTCGAGATTTTTAACGTTAATCTAACCTACCCTTTAACCTACCTAACCTACCGCCCGATCGCGCTGTGTTTTGACGCCTTTTTCCACGTCGTATGGATGCGCCCGACGTCCCTACGCCGGGCGTAGGTGGCGGCGATCCCTGCGGCCCGGCGCTACCTGTTAATACCTTCGCTACGTTCGACGAGGCCGATAAAGCTGTGAAATCGTACGCCCTGGCTAACGGCTATAGCTTTGTGGTAATGGAGATCTACCCTTGTAAGGGTAAGGGCGACCCTATACGATATACCTATAGATACGGTAAGGGTTAGGCTATCGGCTCTAAAGCTGACGCTAGTGTATATAATTCGAAGCGCCGGAAGACCGCTACCTAGATAATAGCTTGCTCTTTTCGGATATCTCTTAAGTGCTAGGACGACGGTAGTTAGTTTATTCTATAGCCTAGTAACGTTGCTACCGCTACCTATAACTACGATACCGTATTACCGTTATCCTTCGGTTACGTTAGGTCTTAGATACTAGAGGGGTACGCTGTAGATATCGTTACTATATGGAATAGTGGGATCCGGCCTAGGGATATTGTTACTAGCCTTGCTAACCCGTAGGTAGGTAAGGGGGCCCCCTTACCGGGATTACGTGTAAGGATGTTATTAACTTGCTAGCGAAGTATTGTCTCTCGGAACTCGCGGGCTGTACGCCCCTGTAGTAGCTGCTTGACGTAGGTACCCTACCCTTCGCGTGATATAGCCGCTAACCCCTCTAGTAACTAGATGACCCTGCGAGGTATTACTTCCGTGTCTTCCGGGATAGCGAACTACGGCTCTAACGGCTCTTTATCGCGCCCCGCGAAACCCTCTAGTCTATCCGCGAGAGCCTAGATATCCTGTAGATAGACTATACCTATAAGACTAACCGCTTTAATATACCGCTACTATCTATTTACGGTATTTCCCCGCTACGTAAGAGTTTCTAGATCGTAGCTATATTCCTTAAGGGCGAAAAGGAAGAATAGTATATATAGGCGCTCGAGAACCTAGAACTATACTATCGCGAAAACGGCTACCCCTCGCCGCGGGTTATTATTACGGACCGCGACCTAGGGCTAATTAACGCCCTTACCGCCTACTAACTATCGCGAGATATCCCATACTTACTCTATAGATAGTATATTAATATAAATATCCTCGCGAAGATAAAGAAGTACTTCCCGAAGCCTATACGTCTCCCTAACGGTAAAATTATACGGTACTAGGACTTCTAGGATTTCCTTAAGGCTTAGAATACCTTAATTTTATCCTTAATAGTATAGTAGTACGATACACGGCTTAGGACGTTCCGCTAGTTTAGCTATATTTATCCCGACGCCGTTAGTTACGCGATAAAGATATAGATCGAGCCGTACGGCCCTAAGATTATTACCTTCTAGGTTAACTAAGTAGTATACTTCGGGTATTCCACGATATCTATTACTAAGTTATCCTACACTAGTCTAAAAGCCTTCCTGGTATTTAGTACTAACGATCTAGTAACGGTTTTCCGGAAGCTATAACTATACTAGTCGACGTAGATTTCTAAGCTCTCGCTAGAGTATAAGAAACGGCTTAATAAGGTAGTATTTTCCCTATAGGTAGATATCTTCCAGGAGATTAGGAGTAAGGTAGTAACGCGGGCTGTAGAGATCCTATAGGACGAGATTACTACTCTACCCAGGCGGCTATCTACGGGAGCGCTACTACCCCCCTTAACGGCGGAGTAGTAGATCTACGGCGATAGCTGTAACCGCTTAAATATCGCGATAGGCCTACCCTACCGCTACTACCTATACCCTTACCTACGCGACCGCTAGCCGCTATAGATAGCGGAAATCGACGTCTACTAGTAGTAGTACCGCCTAGTAGATATCCAGCCCGCTAGCGGCGCCTAAGAATACTAGGATTACGGCGGTGAGGATAGCGATCTACCCTTACCCGCGCCTCCCCCTACGTCTTTAGAAACTCGTAAGCTAGTAGTTATACACGGAAAAGGCCGCCCTCGCGGCTCCGTTACGATTTAGAAGACGATAAAGGGAAGGAACCGTAGAGCCTACGGTATACGCTATATACCCTTATCCTTCGAAAATATAGAAAATAACGAGATCGCGGAGGTAACGGTAGTACCCCCCTTAACCGCGCCCGCTAGGCTAGTGTCTATCCCCGGTTAGCTAATATCTAGTACTAGGGGTAGGGGCGGGCGGCGACGGCTTTACCGTATACCTACGCCTACCCCGAGCCCTACCCCTAGCCCGAGCCCTAGTCTAGATAGCGATGATCCCTATGAGGTAGGAACTGTAGCGCCGCGCCGGTCGGTGTGGTTTATAACGGCCCTGGAAGATAGCGAAGATAACGATCTGACCGGTAGTGAGGCTGGTAGTAAGGCTGACGGCGATAAGACTAGCGATAGCCTTATTTCTGTGTAGTACGAGGGGCTCCTGGATTTGTAGATTAGGTAGGATAAAGAGGATAAGCTAACTACGGGAGACGACTTGTAGATCTATAGCTGTATCGTGGTTAGAGGCGATCTGTAGATAGCCTTACTTAACGTACGTAGGACTATACTTGAATACTAAGGAAACTATTACGAGAATAACACTACTAACAGCCTTACCGTAGACGGCCCTGCCGGCCGTACTGGGTACCTCGTAACAGGCTACTTTCCCGAGCTAGTACTCTATTTCCGTAGTTAATAGCCCGATCGCTGGGTTGCTAGTCGGTATAAGTGTCGGCGCCGTTATATAGCTTTAATTAACGCTGTTACGACCGGTGGTTTTAAGTGTTTGCGACTAGTAGTTTAATTAAACCGTTACGCCCGGGCGCGCCCCTCGCGATCGCTTTAATTAACGCCCTTGCGACTAGCGGTTTAATTGAACGCTTGCGACCGGCGATTTTGATCGCTTACGACCGGTAGTTTAATTGAACCTGCGCCCGGGCGTGCCGATCGGTAACCTCGCGATGGCTTTAAATGGCGCTGAGTGGCGACCTCGCGATGGCTTTAATCGGTCCTGCAGGCCCTGTGCGACAGGGGCTTTAGGGGGTTGAGCTAGCGAGTCTTTAGTGGATGCAAAAACAGCTGTTTTTAGCTGTGACCTGATATGAGCTAAGGATAGGTTCGGATGAAAAAGCCGCTTAATCGGGTTGGCGTAGTCCGCCCTATTTTTTACTGCCTCTCTAGCTATTTGTACTGCCTCTCTAGACAGGCCCTATTTTAGCCGGTCTATTTAACGGTATACTTTAGTTAAGGGTAGCCTCGGCTGTAGTATTCCTAACGGGAATCTAAGATATTATTAACTTCGAATTCTTCTGATCCGGCTCCCTATTTATTACAACCTCTAAAACTTCTATAGTAACTTAGTAGTCTATTTCCTAAACCCTAGGGATTTTTAGGATACTTATAGTTCTAGTAAAGTCCCCCGTTATAGTAATATAGGTTTAACGTAACTTTTATACTTATTACCCCCCGATTATTAAGGCCTATCCAGGACTTATCTTAGTTATAGAATAACTAGTAGGAAGAACCTCTATAAGAGTATAAATAATCCCCGTCCCTTTAGCGGTTACTCTCCGTTTTAAGCCCTATCTTCTCGGTATTTTTATATTTTAGTAGCTATTAGGGCCTAGAGTTTATCTAGATTTACTTTATATACTTAGAGAACTTATAGGGGTTATCCTATAGTATATTCTACCGATAAATCTTATCTTAGATATCCTTTTATAAATAGTAAAGGTAAATAAAAGCTTTATCTTTAATCGGGGTATCCCTACCGATTAATTAGTAAAGTATATTAAAATACTAGTAATACTTTACTAGACTTTTATTATCCTTCTAGTAGTAATATATAAACTTTATATAGATATTTTACTCTTTAAACTCCGGGGTAATATATTATTATCTAATAAATACTATAAAGTTATCCTATATAGGCTCTTTAGGTCCTACGGGATTATCTGTAAAGCCTTTATAATATAATTACTAAGCCTCCTATAAGCCCCTAGTAATATAATTTACTACCTAGTATATCTACTAAGTATCCGTTAAGCCTAGGTATTAGTCTTAGTTTATACTTACTATTTTATTAATTTAATCTTCCTATTAACTAACTATAATATTATTAGGGAGTCTCTTTATATTATACTAGGTTTTTTTTTTATTACTAAATTAAATATTTACGGAACTACCGGTAAAGCCTATATCTATATACTTAAGATGTATCTCTAAGTAAGATAAGTTAAGTTACTTAAGGAAGTATAAAACTAGTAAGAGATTTTTACCCTATATAGTATACCTAACCCTAAGGATAACTATAACGTAAATATAATATAACCTATAGAGGGTAAAAACCCCGTAGCCGATACTCCTAGTTACCTACGAAAGAGTAGAGAAATAGTTAAAATTAACTAAGGAAAGCCTAAGGGCTTAAAGGACTTAAGTATAGCTAGGAATATTAGATACCCGGTGTAATACTTCTTATACTTAATAATTAGGTAACTAATCTAGGGTAAAATAGTATTTACTAACGGAGTTAATATAAATCTAGAATATATCGTTAGGGAGTTATAAACCTTTAATAACCTCTACCGGTAAATTACGGATAGTCTATAAAGGTTTACTAGATCCTAGCCGGGGTATAAAATAAACCCGGTAAGTATACTCTTTTATAAGGAGAAACTAGTAATTCTAGAGGAAGCCTCCCTATATAAGGAGTTTCTATAAATATATTACGATAATCTATAGATTAGTTACCTTAGAGTTAATAAAATAACTAAGTTTACTACTAGGAAGTTCTACTAGAGATACCTAATTAATAACGTCTATATTTATACTTATAAATATCCGGAGTACTAGGGTATATATATCCCGAGGTATAAGCCTTATAGGCTCCTATAGTCCCTACTACTATTATTATACCCTTACTAGTAGATTAGCCTAGACTTTATTACGGGGCTCCCCGAGGTATTAATAAGTAATAAGTAGAAGTATAATATAATACTAGTAGTAGTCTACTAGATAATAAAAATAGTATACTACTTCCCGACCTATTAGCGGCTAAATACTACGGAGTTAGTAGTAATCCTATATAAAAATATTAAATACTAATTTAGTATACCTAAGGGTATTATTAGTAACTAAGATAAACTAATTACTAGTTACTTTTAGTAAGACTATTATAAAGTAATAGTAATTAAATAATAAATATCTACCGCCTAGTACCTATAATTAAACGGGTAGATAGAGTAAGTTAACTAGGAATTTAAGACCTATCTATAAAAAGTCTATAGCCCTAATAAAGAAGCCTAGTTACTAGCCCTAGCTAAAGCTAAGTTTAACTATGATAATATAGTTAGTATAACTATATAGGTTTCCCCGTTCTATACCCTAATAGGCTACTACCCTTATATAGTTAACTATATCCCCTTAGTTAAGGAGAATTTAGTAGAGGGTATCTATAAGTAGTTAGTAAAGATTACCGAGACTTACCGAAAGATAACTAAAACTTAGTAGTTTACGTAGGAAATATAAGTAAAATACTATAATACTAAACGGATCCTAATTAAGTTCTAAGTTAGTAACTTTATAGGCCTTTCTACTAAAAACGTTAGGTTTAAAAAAGCTAAGTATAAGTTAGTACTATAATATATCTATATTTAAGTCGCCTAGTATATAGGACCTAACGCCTATTACCTTCTACTACCGGAAAGGTATATAGTAATATATAACGTCTTCTCGGTTTCCCTACTAGAACTATAGAAGGGTAGTAGATAGCCTATATACTAGCCACTAGAGTTAAGAGTAACCCTAAAGAATAGGAAATTAAAGATATTACTACCTATAAAGGTTAGGGTAATAACTATTTATACCTAGTAAAATAGAAAGGCTAACTAATAAAGTGTAACTCCTAGGAACCTATAGACTACTTAGTAAATACTCCGAAGAAACTTACTATATATTACTAAAGGGTAAAGAAGTTTTATCCGAAGTAGGATAACTAAGGATTACTAGTTAATTTCGGGAAAAGTAAACCCCTTTAAATCTATTTATATATAAAATTAACTATAAAAGTTTACTAAGTAATTAGTAAAAAGTAAAAGGTACTTAGAGAGGTTAAATCCTTAGTAGTATATTTATACTTATAGGTACGGGTAACCTCTTTACCTTTACCCTTACGAGTACTAAAAGGGCTAGCTTTAGGCTCCTCCTCTTTATCTTTATCCTTTATCTCCTTATCCTCTACCTTTTTATCCTAGGTAGCTATAATAATAGCGGTTAAAGCCTTACTAGCCTAATAGCGAGATAGACTATTAGTAGTAAAGCTATAGGAATTACTAATCTTACTACCGGGACCGGGGTAAGTAATAATAGGCTAACTAATATAAACCTTAAAGTTAGTAGGAGTATTATAACCTATTTTCTAAATATCGCGGATTAACTACTAAAACTCTATAGAGAGTTTAGGGAAACTCTAGTAACCCTAATTACCCTTAATAGTACGATAAATATACTAGGTATACTAGTTAAGGAATTTAATAACTAAGTAGTACGGGAAAGATTATATAGGTAGGTAAGTTAAGTATAAACGATATAATACTCGACTAAAGAAAGAGTAGTAAGAGTATTATTATAGTAGTAGTTTTATAAGGGGTTAGTAATTATTATAAAAAGTAAGGCTATACTTATATTAAAGACTTAGGTAGCTTACTCCTATTTACGGATAGTAGCCTACTCCTTAAGTTTAAGTTATATTATATAGATAGTAAGTATATTACCTTTAAAGTTAGTAATTCGGGCGGGATTAGTAATCTACTTAAAAAGGTAATACTAGTATCTATTCATAGTAGTAATATAGTTAATAATATAGTAGTATTTATAGGAACGGAAGTAAGTAATACTAGTAACTTATTAATAAACAGAAGCCTTATAAATGGTAATAGTCTTAACCTAGTTCTAGTACTCCTAGGTACCGGAAATAATATAATTAGGGATTTATAAAAGTTAGTAAAGCCTATTAGTAAGGGGATAGTAAATATATAGTAGTATACTTAAAGTTAGCTTTAGTATAGGTAGTATAGTAGCTAGGGTTTACTAAGGTAGTATAGATTACTTTAAGATTATTATAAGTCTATATAAAGTAGTAGATATAGGGGTAGCCGTCCTACTTAATATACTCGCCGGGAGTACCTATCTAGCTATTAATAGCCTAGTATTAGTATTTCTCGAAGAGATAGGTAATAGGGGTAATAACTAATATCTTTACAAAAGGTTAGTAAATATTATAAGAAAGTAGAGGGGGTAAAGAAAAGGGATATATAGATAGGTATCTAGAGAGAGTTACTAGTAATAAGGAAGAAAAAAAAACCTAGGTTAATAGGGAGACTAGGGAGTATTATTTATACTACCGGTATAGAGATATTTACTAAATAATAACTTAACGGGTAGTTACTAAGTAAATTACGAAAGTAATTAGATAGAATCGGATTACTAAAGGGTTTACTTAAATAGGTAATTAAGGCTATTTACTAAGGCGATAGGGGCTATTACTATTTAAGGGGGGGGTAAACTATACGGGAAATAAAAGTAAGAAGGGAGTTACTAAAAATAGTAAAAGTAAGGCTATTATAAGATAAGGGCCCGCGACCTATAGTAAAGGTAGTATAATCTATTATTAAAGGACTAATAATCCTAGAGAGGGGGTTAGTTATAAAGGGGCTAAGCCGCGGGTAGCTTAGTAAGTTATCGGTAACTATAAATAGTAGGGATAGTAATTACTTAGTATAGGGCACCTAAGGTATAGGCGAGGGTGTATATAACTATAAGGCTTTAACGGGTTAAGTTAAAGTCTTATAACTAATATAGACCTACCCTACGATATACTACCTATAGACCCGATTTAGGCTCTTAGCCGATATCCTTATAGTAGCTATAGTTAGATTCACGATAAAAATTAATTTAAGGCTTTATTAGAAACCTCTTTAGCCTATAGTAAAGAAGTATAATACTTTACGATATTACAATAAGTATAATAACAATAATAGCTACGATATATTACTTATTAGTTACCTAGTATATACTACTAGTATATACTACCGCCTCTCTAGACTATATATCTTTAGAAGATTATACCTCAGTCGTACTAATTATATACTCTTAGATATAAATCTTAAGGTATATAGTCTCTTAATCGATACTTCCTTAGTTATATTATATGAGCCTACTTTCTACGGATCTTAACTACTAAGGGTATCTCTTACGGTTTATTATAAGTCCGAGTTACTATTAAAGTTATAGTAATATATAGTTCCCCTATACTCTATTATCTAGGAGTATTATAAACTATATACCCTTATAGGGTAACTCTTAGTATAAGATAGTCGGAGTTACTTTTATTATATACCGTATTATATAAAGTCTTAACGGATTTTACTTATACCTACTCTTACCCTTATAAGAGTAATATAACTCTATTCCCGAGTTATTATATTATTTATACTTTATCTTAGGTTATTTTAAGGAAGAACTTAATAACCCGGATTTCCTCTTTCTAACTTTATCCGACGTAGTTATATTAGTACCTTAGGCCTAATAGCCTAAGGTAGGTAAGTTAGTAATTAAGTTATAACGGATAATAGTTAATTTCGGGGTTATAAGTAAGTTAAAATACTATTATTCCTTATTCTTCCGAAGGGTCTTTTCGGCCTTTTAGTAATAAAGTTTATAGTTACCTTAATTATTCGGGTTAATCCTAGTAAGGGTCTATCCCAGGTTCTTAATAGTACCTAGCTAGGACTAAAGGATCCTTTATTTATAAATCTTCCGTAAAGTATATACCCTATATATATCGATAGGGTAGTTAAACTAAAGGGTCTTATAACTAATATATAGTATAGGGTATTTAGGTAATAATATAAAAATAATAGTTCTCTTCCTAGGTAGGTAAATAGTAAGTACCTAGTAGGGTAGGTTTTTATTAGTATAGATATACTTAATTATATTATTATTAAGTTACTTAGGGTAGAAGTTATAACTAAGCTTCTATATATAGTATATAGGATAATTATTATAGATATATTAAGCCTAAAATATAGTATAATAGTTAGGGTTATTAGGGGGTAAGTAATTATTATTATCTTCTCTAGGACTAAAAGTATAGGTTATATAGGGTACTTTATTAGTATCTTAAGTATTATACCCGAAAAAGTTAATAGTTTTATTCTCTTTAAGATCTCTATATCCTTCTAGCTAGATAGTAAGTTATTAGTTTTATAGTTAGGTATCGGGGGTTAATTTTTTATCCTCGGAGGTTTTAGGTTCCCATCTTATCTTACTTTCTTCTTTTTTACTAGGGTTAATAGTTTCGACCTAGTAGTTCTATTAGACTACCTTATCTCGGGTAGATATTAGGCTCTACTCTAGGATTATAAGAGTCCGGATTATAGTTTTAGGTTTCTTATTATACTAAGTAGTATTAAGTTATCGGGGGCTTTTAATATACTTAGGTTATTAGTAATTATATATAAAGTAGCCTATCTTATAGTAGTTAAAGTATTTAATATCCTTCCTATCCTTTCTTCCTTTCTATAATATATTAAGTTTTATAAGGCTAGTATATATAGTCCCTCTATAAGTAGTTATTATATAATATTTATTATATTAATAGGGTTAGTATTAGTAATAGCGGTTAGTATTAGGCTAGAAGGTAGGGTAAGCTCCCTATCCCCTTCCTATCTAGCTATAGTTTCCCTTTTCTATATATCTTTTATTTTAATAGTTATTAATCTTAATAGCTAGGGTAATATAGTTAACTAGCCTATTAGGTTATTCTTTACGGATAATATTATCTTTAACGGAGTCTTTTAGGCTTTTATAGAATTAGGTTATAAAAATAGTCTTACTTTAGTCCGGGAGGTAAGAGGTAAACTATTAGAACTTAATAGTATATTTACTAGTAAATCCTATTTATTTAAGATAAAGGATTTTACGTTTAGTATTATATTATTTATTAATATTACTAAAAACTACTTAGAGAGTTTTCTCGAATTTATTAATACTACTAAAGATAGTCTAGACTTTATCCGAGATATTATCCTTATCCTGACTAGTATATTTACGTATATAAGGTTTAAATTAAATAAGGGTATTACCCTTAAGGTAGGATATAGTATTAAGAATATATTCTCCCTAGTATTTAAACTAACTATTATTAACTTTCTAGTATATATAGAGTTAGGTAAGGAAAGCCTATAGAGTAATAGGCTTCCTATCGAAAACTTAAGGTAGGCGGGCCTTAATTAAGCCTCCCCCTCCGCCTTAGAGTTAAAGGATAATAACTTAAAGTTACTTATTCTTCTCTTTAAACTCTATAAATATAACTTAGTAGTTAGTAGAGTTATTACCCTAACTAGTAGAAAAATAAAGGGCTATTATAGTTATATAAATATTACTTAGTAGTTATAGAGAATATATTAAATAAAAGTAATTAACTAAAGAATAATACATAGTAGTAGTTATTATTATTATACTTATTATAATATCGTAAAGTATTATACTTCTTTATTATAGGCTAAGGAGGTTTCTAATAAAAACTTAAATTAATTATAATCGTAAGCTATCTAGAGGTATAAACCTAGCTAGTACCTCGCTATATACTTATAGTCCGACCTATCTAATTACCCTGATTATTCTAGGTCCCGTAGTAGTCGTAGTAATTACTATATCCTACTTACTATAATTACTAACCTTAGCGGAGTAATTATAGTAATTATAACCTAAGCTAGTCCGTATATCCTTATCGTTCCTATAATAAGTCCTATCCTTATATAATCCTTCCTAACTAGTCGCCTATTAGTCGTGTAGATAGCCTTGTTTCTAGGGTACGCCGTCTGGGTATTATAGCTAGCCCGTTTAGGTAGCTAGCTCGCTTATAAAGTATATTATTTATAACTATTTTTAGAAATTAATTAAAAACTAATTAACATACTAAGAATTTTCAAACTATATAAATACCCCTTATAATCTATAAGAAAGAAAGCTATTAGGTTGTTCTAATTCTTCTTTCTTTAATTAGTAAGATATCTATAGTTTTGAATTTTAGGATTTTATTACTTAAATTTAAGTTTATATAGTAACCTATCTACTATCCTAATCGCTAAACTATAAAGTAGATTTTATAGAAATTACTTTAAATTATAAATCTATATATTAAAACTTACTATTTATTACGTCCGTTTTTAAGGTAGAAGGCTTTAAACTTAGTGAGTTTTGTGTAAAATGGGGGGTGCGTCGTTTATTTTGACCGCCCACTGTAACAGCCACCCTCAACACATGACAAAGCTTGCGAGCTTCGTCGAGGAAGCTCTCCCCCTTGATGATGCGACGAGGCAAGCTGAGCGGAGCATTGTGTTACAATGAGACGGAGGAGTAGTTGCCGGGGGGCGAGCAATCTACCTGTGCAGTACGTCGGAAAGGCGCAGTGATACTAGGTTTGGCTGGTCGAACGAGCAAGCTTCGTGACGGACGTTCGCCACCTAAGGTAGGCTGTAGTCACTGCCAACTTATGTATGCGAGTCTCACAGTGACACGAACTGGGGAACAGTACGGCATGCATTGTGTTTTCACCTCCACAGTGTGTAACTTTTCAAGTCTCCATCGAGCACAGCATGGAAAGCACGACATCGCAGGTCCATCATGCCTCAAGCACTCTGCTTATGTACAATTGGGCTAGTGTATGTTTGCGTGGCCTAGTTTTCAGACAACATAAAGAGCTACATGTCATCCTCCTTCGCCAGCAGTCCTGCGTAGTCCTCAACGGAGGCAAAGGTCGGCAGAGCCTTGAGCCTCTTGCGACGTGCGCCTCTGGTCTCCTCACCATCGCCATCCCCAGACTTCTCCTTCTCAGCGTCAGCAGAGCCGTCAGAATCATCCGAATTGTCGTCTTCATCGTCAAACACGTCGTCTGATGAGATGCCAAGGATGTCATCATCACCGTCTCCGCCCTCGCCGCCGTCCATCTCATCATCGTCGTCATCGTCGTCGAAGTCGGCCATATCGAGTCCATCATCGTCACTGTCGTCGATAGGGCCGTCGGGATGAGTGGCAGTGAGAGCCTTCCAGATCTCGTCTTCGTCCTCGTCGTCGGAGCCCGCAACCGGTTCAGAGCGACCCTTGGACACAGTCTGTCCGGGCTTTCCAGCTTGCTGGAAGTAGTGGTGGAAGAAGATTTCGTCCGCCGCCACATTCTCCAGTTTCTTGTTCCAGAAAGTGGGGTGGTTGAGAGATGTCGTAGGACCAGGGGCTTTCTTGCCCATTGGTTGCATGATGGACACGCCTCGGGCCGACTCTGTTGTCTTGGGGTTACGGTAGACGAACTTGTCCAAGAAGCGGATCAAACTGTGGCTCTCCAGATCCGGCTTTTGGACAGCAGGGTCGTTGGATAGCACCCCCTCAGCAACAACAGAAACGGACGGGTGGAAGTGGTGCAGGAAAGGCGCCTGTATTTCAGTCAGCGAGAAGTCTCTTGGTACACGGCGATCGTTGGCACCTACAATCTCCCAGAGACAGCTGTGCTGCGCATTGCTGTGCTCAGGGTCCCTCTTGCGTCCGTCGTAGGAAGTCCCAGAGGTCGATGAAGTCAGCTTATCGCCTGGTTGGGGCTGTTCAAGCTGAGGCTCCGACTCCTCTGGCTCTTCCAAAAGAGTGCGAAGATCAGGGAACTGCTTGCGCAGCTGCAGGACGATGTAGAGAATGCCGCATGCAAACGGCGGCTGGTGAAGACCGAGGATCTGCAGCATCCTCTTCACAAATGCTTTCACTCGGCGGGTATCAACGTCGGCCCTGAGAGAACGCAGCAGCAGGTTGAGATAGAGCGCTTGCTTCGAGGAGGTAACCAGCCGCGGGTCAAGCAGAGACTCATAGAGTGTTCGATAGAACCGATCAAACGCAAGATGCCGGGAGACAGAGAGTTGCTGGATCAGGATCAAGGCCTGTATGCTAGTGTTGAAGTTGGAGGAGTGGGCAATGCGGAACAAGGTGTCGATTTGGTTCTCCAGGCTGCAAGTTGTCAGTTTCGGCAATCATGCTGTTTGACTGACAGTGACTTACATGGGATCATCCGTAGGAACGAACGGCGTAGCGCGGTTGATGCCAGTCAGAACCGCGGACACCAACTTCTCGTCCGAGTCTTGTTCCATCGGACGGGGTGGAGCTGCACCCTTGGGCGGGCGCCGGCCGCCGGCTTTCCCTCCCTTTCGTGGAGCTGGTTGATGATCTTCCTCGGCAACCTCTTCCTCATCTTTCCCGGCCGTCGGCCCGCTGAGAAGCGCGACGAATATGTCGAAGTAGACCCGAAGCAGCGCCTCGGCAGTTTGAGGATCCTTTTGACTGAGGATAGTCTGGTTCAGAGTTGAGACGGCATAGTACCTCGCGCGTGAACTTTGCCCTGGCCTAAGAAGTACTTCCTGCTCAATGGCCCGAACTACCACCGACTTGATGCCGGGGTGGCTGTTCTGAAGCTGAAGGAGCAGGTATGACGACCTCGAGGAAATCTTTCGATCGCGGTCGCCGAGCTTGTTGACTATGAGACGCAACAGGTTCGTTTCCTGCTCTGGCTTGTCCTTGAGCAGGGCGTAAACAAAGTCCAGAGACTTGATCCTCGAGTACTCAATCTCGTCATTGCACCAGATCTCCAGAAGCTGAATGATCTTGAAGTAGGTGGACTTGAGCCAGTCCTCGTATACCCATGAGATCAGGTGCGCTTCGGTGATGTTTCCGGGCAAGCGCTGTGCAGGAGACCAGCGGCGGATGTTGAGGGCCTGCAGTGACCCTAGCAGTCCCGGTTGGGCGTGGAAGGCGCGCAGACGTCTATCGGCAGGCAATATGAGACCCGGGCCGAGCAGATCGACAAGAGCACCAAGAGCACCAATGGCCTGACCACGGCTTCGCTTGGACGCCAGGTTCATCAGGGTATCGAAGGCCTTGACGTTGTGAATGGGCGACTCTTGGACCGCCAGGGTCAGGGCAGACACCTTATCTGACAGCGTACCCGATGACATGATCGTTGACAGAAACTTGTGTGAGGCGGCCGCGAGGACACTCTTGCTGTAAGCATGCGCATCTGTTTCGAGAAGAGTCTGGGCATGGGCCTTGAGGCTTTCGATAGCGCCGGTCAGGACGTTCGAGTCCGGCGAGGATGGCTCAGGAAGCTGCGCGAGATCAACCTTGTGCCAGTCTGCACGGGGTTCTATCTTCTGTACATCGGCCATGTTAGCATGCGATCCCGACAGAAGATATTTCGACTCAGCTCACGAACTGCTTCGTCACACCAGATTGACGCAAACTCGATGAAGGCGCAGGCGCAGGCGCATCCGTGGACTTCTGCGCAACCGACTGAGAGTCGGTGGTGCTAACTGCCTGGCTCTTTTCCTTGGGGACTGGCTTGTCTGCCGCAGCCGGTTTCGTATCTGCTTTGGCAATGGCCGTGGCTTTCGCAGAAGATGGCTTCTCTGCAACGCTCTTCGTACGAAGCGGCTGGAATCCAAGCTGCGTAGCCAAGGCCTGCAGTTCGGCTTGCAACGCAGCATCCACAGGCTCGTGGGTGTCTGCGCCACCTTCGTGCTCCGAGTCCGAGTCGATGTCTCCGACGAGGGCGAGATCCTCTTCGTCTCCGCCAAGCGCTCGGATCTCCTCGAGAAGATGCTCGTTGGTGGAATGGCTGCCGCCGTTGGCGTTTCCAGGAAGATCTCCATCCTCTTCGCTAGGCTCAGCGCGCTTTCGCTTGGACGAGGTAGACGAGCCGGACTTGGTGTCGGTGTCGTGCTTGCGTTTCTTGTTGTTGTTTCGCTGGGGTTTCCCCGACGCCTTGGACGGCGCGCTGCCTTTTGGTTCCTGCATGTCGTCGTGTGAGGTGGTCGGACACTGCGACGCTTGAAGCTCGACGGCGCTGGTCGATGGAGAGCGCTGGCCCTCGAAATTTTCTAGCCACTGGCCGGCTGCAGCAATCTGTTCTGCCGCACTACGGGGACAACCTCG
Organism: Plectosphaerella cucumerina; assembly: GCA_020746995.1. NCBI lineage: Eukaryota > Fungi > Ascomycota > Sordariomycetes > Glomerellales > Plectosphaerellaceae > Plectosphaerella > Plectosphaerella cucumerina. The sequence goes on along the minus strand of JAGPXD010000004.1, from coordinate 4,095,423 downwards.
AACTTTTTAGCGGGGCCATTCCCGCTGATTGGTCTCACCGCCTGCCGTATCAGCTCTAACCCAGGAGTACCTCACTTCGGTGTGCTCAGTAGCTCAGGCAGGTCACGTCTCATCCAGCAACTCGCCTCTAGACATCTGTGTTTATTGAACCCATTTCCCCAGAGCGAGTGAGGCTCGCTCACCCAATGCAACCGGCCATGATCCGGAGCGCACCCATCAGAGTGGGGTTCGCCTCCTGTCGGGCTGCGGCAACGTTCGCGATCGAGGTATGCAGATGCGTAGTATCTTTCCGTGCTACGAGATAATGACAGACAACAGCTGCCTCGACTTCGCTACTATTCAGCACTCCATCGGCCTTTCCAACGTCTTTCCACTGAATGGGTCCCTAGTGGCGGTATCGCTGCTACCAAAGATGAAGGTTCAGAGCCTCACTCATCAACGCTTTCATGTACTGACGTTGTATATAGATGCACACGAGAAGCTCATCAGGGCTGGGTTTCTCCGACAGGTACGCACTGACGAGACATTGTTGCACGCCTCGCGACCAGACTTAATCTCTGACAGCTCGGAAGTCTCATGCCGGTATTTTCCACATGCTACCATTAGGCCGTCGCGTGCAGGACAAGATTGAGGCTACTCTTGACCGCCACATGCAACAGCTCGGTAAGTAGCACCATCTCATCGCCCGTCTACGATCTAATGAGTCTATTCTTGAAGGTGCCTCGAGGGTCTCCCTGTCTTCCGTCACTTCGAAGGACCTCTGGGAGAGGTCCGGTCGCTATTCTTTGCTGGGGTCCGAGGTAAGAATCCAATGTCAGGCCTCTGCTCCTAGGCAATTGACTAAAATGTGCCCAGCTTTTCGGCTTCCAAGATCGCAGAGGTACCGCATACATGCTGTCTCCTACGCACGAGGAGGAAATCACATCTCTCGTGGCAAAATCCGTGAAATCCTACAAGGAGCTTCCGCTGCGGCTTTACCAAATCAGTGCGTCTAGTCGTGAAAGCAAGCCCCTGAAGAGTCCACCCAGCTCACGCAGCAGCAGCGCGCAAGTATCGAGACGAGCTCCGACCACGCCATGGTCTTCTTCGCACTCGCGAATTCACGATGAAGGACATGTATACCTTTGATGCGACGATCGAATCTGCTCTGACGACATATGCCGAGGTCGGAGATGCGTACACCGGCTTCTTCAACTCACTTGGTCTTCCATTCGTCAAGGTAACGGCAAGCTCGGGAGACATGGGTGGCGACCTGAGCCACGAGTACCATCTGGTCACGGCCGTCGGAGAGGACACAGTAGCTACCTGCAGTGTCTGCGATTACGCTGTGAACACCGAGGTCACTGGCGATGTTGCCTCTCCCGGACCTGGTGATAACCTGGGCTCGGACGATGCTCTTGTGGCCACCGGCGAACCTTGCCCCAAGTGTACAGCGGGCCATTTGAGTACGAGGAAGGCGCTGGAGGTTGGACACACGTTCCACCTCGGCACACGCTACTCGAGCCCCTTGGGTGCAAGTATTGCGACACAGTCCGGAACTACTGTGCCTATGCAAATGGGTTGCCACGGGATTGGCGTCTCGCGTCTCATTGGAGCTATTACAGAGCACATGGCTGATTCAAAAGGGCTGATGTGGCCTCGTATAATTGCTCCATACGAGGTCGCAGTTCTGCATGCGGCAGACCTCGGCCCCGAAGCCGCTACTCTGTGCAGCGATATCACGACGTCTCGTCCAGACGAACCAGTCGATGTGGTCCTGGACGACCGCAAGGCCTCTATCCCTTGGAAGCTGAGAGACGCCGAGCTCGTGGGCTACCCAGTGGTCGTCGTCCTGGGCAGGGCAATGAAGGATGATGGAATATGCGAGGTTCAGTGCCGTCGGCTGGGTGCCTCGGAGCAGGTTCCTCTGCAGGATGTGCCGAAGACAGTGGCAGGCCTGCTGCAGAGGCTGTGAACTTGGCTCGCACAGAACGACGTCACGGTCATGTTTCAGAGGACCGGGACATTCCGTACCGCCACACACCATCACATGTAGGATAAGTGTAGAACGCAGGCTTGCGCGGCCATATACCCAGATAGACATTTGGAGGCGTTTGTCAGTCCGCCGTGCAGCGTGCTTCTGCTCAATGAAACCACCTGATTATATAACATCCACGAAGGCGACGGGAGTTAATGTGGGCCAGATGATGCCTATCAATTCTAGCTCCACACAGTGGCCCTGCCTGGAATCTTCACTGAACACCACACTCACTAAAGCTGCACACAGCTTCGTTCAATCCGTCTCGCCCCGCAGAGAGGCCGTTGGGTTCTCGCAGAGCTATTCATCATGTCCCAGGGAGGAGAGTCCGGTATGTTGTCCCTAGTCACCCAGGCCCCCCCCACTCGACTAATCAGCTGTCACAGTCAACCTTGCGACGTTGGACGTCCAGCAACTCAGTCAGGTCAAGAAGCAGTTGGAGGAGGAGTTGGAGCATCTTACCTCCTCTTTCGCCCAGTTGCACGCAGTGCAGGGAAAGTTCAGGGAATGTCTCCGTCTCGTGAAGGCGCGTGCCGGGTCGTCTGAAGGTAAGATCGACTGCTCATAGCAAGTCACGGTCAGTGCCCTGTTGCTGACTGGAAAGCAGATGAGCGGAATGTTTTGGTTCCTCTGACGAACTCGCTTTACGTCCGGGGAGAGCTTTCCGACCCCAAGCGTGTGATTGTGGATGTTGGAACGGGCTTCTACGTCGAGAAAGTAGGGCTGGCTCTCGTCCCCTCAAACGACCGGTCGACTCACAAAGTTTTTCAGGACAACGAACAAGCCGAGGCCTTCTACGATTCAAAAGTAAAGCAGATCGGTGACAACATCCAGGACTTGGAGCTCATCGTGCAGCGAAAGACGGCCAACGTGCGGAGCGTGGAGGATGGTGAGTCTCGGGTGCAGTCCGCACATCGAATTGGTCTAACGAGTAATCTAGTACTTCGACAGAAAGTTCTGTCATCGCAAGAGGCATAGACACATCGAAATATGACATGAGCTGAGAAAATGCTGCCGCATCAGGCCTTCAACAACCCCCTGTCCCCGTCATCAGTTCTCCGCCGCATTGGCCAGGAACAGACGCAAGTCCTCCGTGAATTCCACTACCCCGCCGAGTCGAGCTTCCACATTGTCGCCGGTACCGGACAGAATCCGCGACATACTTGGGTCGAGGGCCCAAGGTCGTGTATCGTTGATGTCATCGAGAGGTCCCAGGTAGTCGTCCCAGTCATGCTGAAAAGCCGAGATGGGGTATTGGACGACGAAATCTCCCGTCATTGCTGACCCGGACCATGTATAGGTCTCGGTAACCTCAACGCACCAGGTGGAGTCTTTGTACATGAATCGATGCGGCCGTTTCAGTATAGTCCGTAGGATCTTCGTCTCCTGCCGTGGGATGGTGAACACAGGCACACGGCGGCCTCCGACGATACGCTCCTTGGAGTAAGCGACCCCCTTTTGGAGATTCCATGCCAGTTGGCGAGCAGCAATACTACGGTCGGGGTGCCTGGTAGTGCCCCGGAATGACCAATCCATGGAACTACAACCAGGTGTCAGCAGAAGTGTTGGCCCAAGACGCATCAGTCTGTGGAGACTGAAAGCGAAGTCCCTCGACCGGTCCTTTGGCAGGAAGATGACTTACAGCGAGGGACTTGAAGACACAACTTCCAGTCCATGCCCGTCCAGGTTATCCGGGAGCCAAGCTGTTCCACCGGCAAGTTGCAGACGGTATGTTCCGTCGTCTGCACTTCCGGAGAAGTCAAGCTCAATCTCCACCGTGTTTTTCTCGAAGACGACCAAGAGAAGGTCCTTCTGTTCATGATCTGTTGGCCAGAACATGTCGGGGTCTTTGTTCATCGATTCCAGGACCCGTGATGCGTCCGTCAGCGGCGTCAAAGTCCACTGGCTATTCGGGTTGTTGAGATAATCCGAGAAAGTCGGCCAAGAGATGTTCGTGGCCGCGGGTTGAGGGTATATCTTCATGTATCCGAATTGCAGTCGCAGGATAACCCGGCTTCGGACGTAGTGGAGGCTTCGCAGCCAGTGGAAGAGGGTGGAGGTTGCACGTGAGACGAACCCCTGTTTGTCGGGGACAGCATCAATCAGCGACATGATGTCTGTGGTTTCGTCGGCATCTGATGTCATGACTGGACGGCAGCCTCCCAGGACATCTTTGAGGGTAACATAGGTTCCCATGATCGCATCTCGCGGGGGCTCGCAGATGAAGATGGGCGTAGAACCAAGACGTCCCCTGGCTCTGCCTGCCTTGACTGCCCTCGTCACGGCGTTGGCGATTGCCATAAGGTCTCCCTCTGATGCTGCAGTAATGATGACTGTCCGGGGTCTATCTTCCCATGCAATATGGCCATGGTGGGAGCGAAGAACATCGCGGAAAATAGCGAGGTCTTCAATAACACCTCCGACATCCACGCGCGCCTGCTTGGGTCAGCTTGTCTATACATGCCAGCGGAGTCACCTCGACGAACCTGGTGGTCGAACGCAGCTTCCATCGTGGATTGAGGGTGATTTTCGTGTTTCTGGGGTTCTTGAGTATTGCCAGAGCTGCCTGGGCCAGCTCTAGCGGCGGGTTGGACGCTCTTGGTTGATGTCAAACCGGTTGTGCCCGCTTCAACTTGTGCCCGGGGATTGAGTGGACGTTGCTAGAATTTTGAGAGAGATGTGCCGAGAACGAGGATTAGCACGACGCGGGCGAGGCCCCGGAAATAAACAAGGTTGGTCTGGCGGTGCGAGGGCGATGGAGCCCAAGGCAGCACGCGAGGTCAGGTACGCAGGCAGGAAGGTGGCAGGAAGGTGGCAGGCACCGAAATTTTTCCCACCGGGAACGTTGTGAGCCAAACAAATAGGGCTCGCATATTCGAAGAGGGACCATTTGCTGTTGTTTCCCGCCAGCAAACATGACCAGCCCATTGAAATGCGCGTTTGGTATCCATACATGCCTGCCTCCGCATGAAAGGGTTAGTACACTCGCATTCTGCCTAGATTGAGCATTTGCTTGCAGTCTCATGTGAGAGTCAAGGAGCTGGAACAACAGGTTGAAGCTACTCATCTGCCGATATGTGCAAGCCACGTGCAAGCTGCCTAGGTTCATTTGCATCACGGTTGGATGACGGATGACAACATCCCGACGGTGAAGAAGCAGATCCAATTCGGCTATGAATCTCGTGAGGACAAGATACTATCTCGATGGAAAAGTCTCACAATAAAAGAAAGACGGCGCAATCGGTACAGAAGATTTCGAACGAGGTACCATACGCTATACGCCTACCATAATCTCATCGACGGCATCCGACACGACTAGAAGTTCGCGATGGATGTTTGAACGAGATAGGCAATGACATAAGCAGTTTACCCCTGACCCACCGCGAATTCGCTTGTTGTGATTGGTGCGACGAAACCGGATCCCCAGGACCTCGGCATTTGGTGACAAGCAACTGAACTTGTCGTCGCCAGTACCGATTGACCGACCACAACATATCGCGATGGCGCCAATTCTTCCTGGCTCGGCGAGGCGTGTCCTTGCGCAGCATAGGGGGTTTCTGCCAGGTGTTGTCGTCAGGTCAAATCTCCCGGCGAGGACAGCATTTGCCTGTCGTACCAATGCCACCGCCGCGCAAGGTTGTTGGTCTCTTCTCACTCCCTACTTTGACCAACAGCTAACATCTCAAACGCGATTCCAGCTCGATCGAATCAGACGAAGTCACAAACTCGAAAATTTCTTGGATATGCGTTCTTTGGCATTGCCTTTGCAAGCCTGGGCTTTGCTGCAGCCATAGGGCCTGTGATGCCGAAGGTCCTCAAGCTGCTCAAGCCCCTGTCAGACGAGGAATCCTTGATGGCATACAGACCAGACAACGATGAGGCCAGGCAGGTTGAACAGCACATCAACAGCTGCGATCTCGCGCAAAAGTTGAGGGGCACACCAAACATGCGCGAAAGCCGACCGCATCTCAAGCTCCCTGAACCCTTCCGACAACACAACCTCACAGGGGGCACGCTAACTGGACCGGGCCGACTGACCGTCCCGCCTCTGGCTTGGGTCGAGGAGGGCGGGAAATCCCTGGTGACAATCATGCACATCGGAACCGACGTCTGCGGTCACCCCGGCATTGTCCACGGTGGGCTTCTTGCAACACTGCTTGACGAGGGACTGGCAAGGTGTTGCTTCGAAGCCCTTCCCAGCAAGGTTGCGGTCACTGCGAAGCTCGAGGTCAACTACCGCAAGCCGACAAAGGCGGGCCAGTATGTTGTGCTGAGGGCCAAGACAACGCGTGTTGAAGGACGCAAAGCGTGGGTGGAAGGCCACATCGAAACACTGGTGCCCGAAGGAGAAACACCTGCCGTCTTGGTCGAGGCATCCGGGCTGTTCATCTCGCCCAATTCAAATGCCCTGCGAGTACGTACTTGCCCCACGACTTTCGCCAACGCGGAATGTCTGTTACTGATGTAATGTTGACTGACCTTTTGTAGCTGTTGTCCAACTTCGTCTGAGGACAAAACCCCAATGCAGAGACCTGCCACACGCGGACCTTCAGCATCCGGAGGCGAAGCTCGCAGCTTGCAGCTGATCTCGGCCTTTACAACTGGCAAGCCACCACATTGGGCATGCCATGAACCCCGTGCCGCCGACTATCACACACGATAGCTCTTACAACCTCCGGCGTGATCTTTGATGGCCCAGTGATGGCCGGGCTTGAATACCCATCCCAGCTTTCTACATAGATGTCCAGGGGTATTCACGCCTGGCGACACATACCAAAGACTGTACTTTTACGCTACTCATTCAAGCCCCCCTGTCTGATGCATCTCATTCCGGCATCGGCCGACTACCCCCACCTGTCCCGCCATAACTAGTGTCTTGCGTCATTGCAGGGCGGATTCAGTTCATCCATTTGAGCCAATCATGACACTCGCGTCCCGCCAACGCGCAAATCGTCAACTGAGCCTGGGGACTAGCCATGGCGGGGTCACGTCTGGCTTTTGTTTTAAAGACACCAGCTTCTCCGGCCTTGATACTGTATAGCAAAGCATCTACGTCAGACAATCCTTCAATATGGCAACGTAAGTTGATCCCTGTGCCTTCACTGTGAGGCCCGATATCTCAGTTACTTCCGAATTGCGCTTTCGCGCTGCAGTACTTGCGCAACCATGGTCAAGGCAATTGGCTAGTCTGTTCCGCAGCTAAGAGACAATGCAGCAACATCACCTGGCACCCGTCACTCTCCCGCAGCGAGCGCAATGAGCTGCGCCGCCAGAAGGGCTTCACCATCTGGTTCACGGGTCTGTCAGCCTCTGGCAAGTCCACGGTAGCCACCGCCCTGGAGCAGCACTTGCTGCACCTCGGACTCTCTGCGTACCGTCTGGACGGTGACAATGTTCGGTTTGGCCTCAACAAGGACCTTGGTTTCTCCGAGAAGGACCGCAACGAGAACATCCGTCGCATCGCGGAAGTGAGTTCCGTCACAGGCCCCTGACGATACTTGCCGACCCGGATCACGCTGACGGATTCATCTCCTTTCCAGGTCGCCAAGCTCTTCGCGGACTCTTCTACGATCGCCCTCACCTCCTTCATCAGCCCATACCGCGCCGATCGTCAAATCGCGCGCGAGCTGCACGACCAGGCTGGCCAAGGCAAAGACGAGCCTATCCCGTTCATCGAGGTGTTCGTTGACATTCCTATCGAGGTCGCCGAACAGCGCGATCCCAAGGGACTCTACAAGAAGGCCAGGGCTGGCGAGATCAAGGACTTCACGGGAGTGTCGGCTCCCTATGAGGAGCCTGAAAACCCAGAGATCCGTATCCACACTGACAAGTCCTCGATCGAGGAGTGTGTGGCACAGATCACGGAGTGGCTCAACAGCCATGGCCTTCTGGACATCAAGGCTTGATTCATCGACTTGTCGATGGGCGATATTTCCGTAGGTCAGGGTGCTGTAGAGGCGTCACTGGCCCGTCGGAAGCGTTGAAGCATTGGATAGAAAGCAGGTAGTTCAAACGCAACTACTAGTCTGACAATGCACTTCAGCAGCCACGTCCATGGTGTCCCGTTGCCTCATGCAAGTAATGTGTCGTGTTGTGTCAAGGGTGAATGTATGGATGCATCAAGAGTCGGAGGTACAGAGGAGAAACCCGTGGTCATCTCAAGGGAACTCGAAGTCGTAGTACACGTATGCCGTGTACTCGTGCCCTTCGCCGCCACCGAGCCCGGCGGCCGCCATGTCCGATGATAAGGCAGCATCATCCTTGGTGACCCTGCCGCGCTTGTCTCGACCAAAAGCGTTGCCACCGAGGAACGAGTAGCTTGCGTCCAATACTGACTTGACCTTGTCGGCCTGCTTCGATGTGGTCTTTTGCGAGTCAGGACGCGGAAAGACAGAATGCACAGAGAGGGGGCGGACTTACCTTGACCAACGCGGAGACGTAGTCGAGGGGAAGGCCATATCGCAGCACAGCCTCCACGAAGACTCGGAGTGTGAGGACGTGAAGCCAGATCATGACGCTCTCGCTCCAGCCCGTACGACCCATGCGGAGTGCTTCACCCCAAACCTTCTTCTCCTCTCTTGCCACACGGTCCAGCTCGCGCTGCTCTTCCTCTCTTCCGCCAGCGACGTACTTGTACTGCCTGGGTGTCCACTTTTGCTCGCGACACTTCTGAAGGAATTCCGTGCTGGTTTTCTTGAACGTAGTGACTGCGAAAAGGACAAACTCCTCGTCCTGTGCCACTTCGGAGGCCGAGCGCGGCACAACCATGGCTGACAGCGTCTCGTAGCTTTTCTGGAAGTCCTTCTTGGCGTTCTTTGGGACGACAATCAGGTGTGTCTCCAGGTACTCGGAGTCTTGGACGAGGATGGCGGGGTCGACAATGGGGGCGAGCGATTTGGTGGAGAGGTTGCCGCTATACCGTGTTAGCAGTGCTCGGAACGGGCAGACGCGCGAAGCCGAGCAGCCATGTTACATACGTCTGCTTCCTCTGCAGCGTGGCGAGATTCGTCTTGACGCCGTTGTACTGGTTGAATTTGGTCTTGACGTCGTTGTCGATGGTGACGAGCTCCTTTAGTATGGTCAGCCACAGCACTCGCGCTGTCGAGAGGTACCGTTACCTTCTGCAGAACGTCGACGAGTTCCCCGATCGGCTTGTCTGCCCTGTACCTGACCTTGTTCCAGGCGAATGAGCTGATGTAATGGTCTGTTGGCTCTGTTTCGATGGTGCATTAGCCATGGCCTGGGGGAGAGGTTGATGGGTGGCAAGGCCGGTTGCGAGCCGGTTGCGTACTGTCATTGACCATCTTTTGTTGGTTGATCTTGTCCTCGTCGCCGTCAAGAATGGACCGCAGCGAGTCCGCCACCTTTGCCACAACAGACTTGCAAGCAGACTCCAGCTTGGTCAAGTCGTCGGCTTGCTGGACCAGTGCGTCGAGAGTCCCGATCTTGAAATCAGGGATGTTGAAGGGTAGGGTTCGTCCATTGTCTGGGGAGACGGTTGCTGCCAAGGTCGAAAGGGCATCGTCGCGGTCGCTGGAGTCGAACACGCCAACCGGCAGAGACACAAGGAGGTATTTCGAGGGCATCTCGGCGGGTTGGTGGGGGAGAGCACGAAAGCGGACAGGCTCTGGGGAGAATAAGTGATGTTGGATGGATCGTCGACGAAGCAAGGCGGATTGCGGCACCCAGCGCCGGCTTCGTAGGGCCCTTTCGGTCCAAGAGCTCTGGAAGCTCGGATCAGGTTGTTTGTTGGAAGCATGGGCGCATTACGTAATGCTACGTCTTCAACCTGACTTCACCGTCACCCGTTCCCATCATTCAGGACCAACACTACATATGAGAAGCATTTAATCTTGTCACGGACTACATCTCGTCTCGCTCTCGTCTCTTCGTCGGGTTCAAGCGCACCTCACAACAGGCAGGTGCTTGTCACTTCGCATGCTGGCGTGGGCTAACACCCCCCATAGGTCAACAATCAGGCCTACGTCCAGGCCGCGCAGCTTCTCGTCGCCCTCCAGCTGCCAGCGGCCTTGATGTCCGCTCGTTCGCATACTTAGACCAAGTGGCTGAATACTGGCAAATTCGGATCGCATATCCTTGCAAGTGGTACGCCAAGCAGCTTATGATTCGGTCGCCGTGCCTGGACGTACAGGGGCAAGCAGATGCACTTTCGTCGACTCGTCAGATCCGGCTTGATACGCCGAGTCGCTCATGGGAACATCTGTGGCGCCGTCAACAACACTTCCAGGACTTCTGACAAGGGCTCCTTCATATTGGAAGGCTGCATCCAACCACAAGAACGGTTTCGCCAGTTCATGCGGCGCATTGCCAGGTGGACCAACTTGATGCCCTTTTCCCCACTCATACCATGGACGCCGTCCGCGATGCTCGCATCAAGGACCCCATACCTAGCAAGCTGAAGGGGCAGGCCCTTGCTGCCAGCGGCAATTTCAGTGTGATGTCCGTTCATATGGCCTCGAAAGTATCAGCCGAGAGTCGCGAATCTGCCGCAAAGCGGTCGAGCGAAGGCACAATCGAAGCAGCTAGGCTTGCAGCAAAGGAAAGCTATGTTTCCGTGCCTGGGAGCAAGTTGCCTGTGCCCTCAAGGCTGTCTGAACCTGGCACACTAAGTCTTCTGGACATCCATCAGCCTTGTTTCAATACCGACACAAGAACCGAGCAGGCTCGGCTACTCTCATTGCTCAGAAGCCTCCCTCCTGCCTTGGTGGTCGATCAACTGTGCCGAGCCCTCAACTTTTTTGGCGGCAAAAAGGGGCCGCCTGTGTACCCGGAGGAAGGCGACTTCCCAAATAGCGCAGTAGGGAACGGGCCCGGTCCCCTGTTTGTCAGCTGGATCTCAGAGATATTCCCGAGCATGGAAGCAACATCGGCTACAGGAACACCGGTCGCGCCTGTCTATACGGTGCAGCCGCTCCCCCATGCTCATCTCACAGGGGCGAGCAAGAGGTCTCAAGCGGGAATTACAGCCGTGGGCAGAGTCACGACTTCTACGTCTCAACCAGCCGCTGCTGCTCCTAGGTCGACGGCAGACCACGGGACAAACGAAGTAAGAGTCGGCAATAAGTATCCGGGAGATGCCTTTACGCCAACGCGCGATTGCCAGACCGTCCCCTACGAGATGCCACCGATAGAGAGGCCAGCAGATGCCTCCGTTGATACGTCGATCGATCAACCCGAGTTGACAAGCACCGCGACAAAACGGCCCCGAGGTAGACCCAAAGGCTCTAGGAACAAATCGAAGAAGCTAGCAACTTCCATCCCCGTTGACTCAACAGAAACAGACTACACTCCAGCATTTGAGCTCGCGGCAGGCCTGCCTGAAAACGAGACGGAGCCGAAGAAAAGGGGGCGTGGGAGACCAAAAGGTTCCAGGAACAGGCCAAAGGACTCAGATGCTCCAGCAGAAGCGAGCCGTGTCACTTCCATAGTGACAACAGGTGATGCTGGGCCGGTTTCCGGCCACACGGCGTCATTTGTTCGTGACGAGCTCAGCCTGAGACCCCTGGACGAAATCTCGAGTGGTGGTACAAGATGGACACGGACAATATCGAACTCAGGCCCCGGGGATGCAACCGATGTACGGCACTGCCAGGACATGAATCTTGATCGGCCCCGCAGAAACGACTTCACTGGAGCATCATCCTCGAACGAACTACCCGCGGCAGTGTTTGATCAAATGATGGCGGATGTGCCAGTCGAAAGGGCTCCACACGACCCAGGACCCTCAGGTTCCAAGAGACGCCGGCGGAACGGGCCTCAAGACCCAAGTCGCCCAGCACTGGGCTTGTGCGAAGAGCAGAATTTGGAGGAGCACATCCATGATTCAGGAGATACTTTGAGCTCGTCTCATCCGCAGCATGCGCTTGGGCTCCGTCAGTCATCGATGTCCGAGGTCTACTTCCCAGTTGCCCCCTGGCACTGACTTTAGCAACGACCCTTCAGGTGCTACGACGGACCGCTGAGTTCAACTGCCGAGGTACTTTGAATGGTGCTCATACAATGAGCACAACTGTTCCTTATATGGGCATTCGTGAGACTATCACTACGTGACAATCCATGCAAGATCATGACCCTTAACGCAGCAAGCCCTTGCCTCTGATCCGGGACCTGTCCTGTGACGCAGCGAGTCCGGTCCGGGAGCAGACACCGCAGGAATCAGAACACGACAAATACGCCACACATATCATCATCAACAGGCTGATTTGAGGCATTCGAATGCCCAGAAGTTACCGACTTTTGTGCCAACGCTCATTTCTGCTAAGTATGTTACGATGACCAAGCTTGCATCGAAACGGAATCCCCAACGCCCAGTAAATGCTTTGCTCAATGCACAAGGACCCAAGACCAAACCAGACGGGCCCGACATGTTAAACGCCTTCGACGGCGCCCTCTTCTATACTTCCCAACGGCGGGCGAACAGAGTCCGGGGTTCCCTTTCCGTACCACCACTCATCCTCCTCGTCAATGCCATCGTCCTTGATAAGGTCCAGCATGACTTGCGCGTTACGCTTGATGTCCTGGGGGCGCTCGACAATCCCACGGTCCAGGATGAGGGCCTCGGCAGTCGCGGACCAGATTTGTTGCAGGCCCGGGAGGTCGGGAAGAATGTGTCGAACGTCGTCAACGCTCAGCATGTCCATGGGCATACCTGCGGACAGGCTCGTGTTGAAGATGGAGCTCAGGTGACGTGATGTGAGGAGTCCGTCGTCCAATGAGTCTCCCGAACCCCGACGCGAGCCTGCGGCCTTGGCGTCTATGGAGGGCGTTTCTTTCGTGCCCGAGGCTGACTTCTTCCGTCCCAAGCCCATGAGACCTCTTCGTGTCTTTGTGGGTGCTTCGGGGGGCGGTTCCCGGGTGAGCTCATTATACCAGGTGTCCACGGCGCCTCTTCGGTTGTTGTACCCCTTGATCTCCCAAAGACGTTCCACCTGTCGCAGGCCACCTAGGAGTAATATGGCCGTATGAATCTCATCTGAGGGCTTTTCTCTGAGGTAACCGCGCAACGACCTCTCGACTCGGCCGACATATGTCGGAGGACGCAGCTGGCGGCAGAAGGAGGACACCACCAGCGGGAATACCTGGTGAACGCGCAGTAGAGTTTGATCGTCATATGTGCTCATGATCTGCATCTCCACGGGGTTGAGCGTGTAGGGCTGACGGGAGAGCCCTTGACCTCCGTGTTCTGATATGTGTTGTAGATGTAGTTTCCGATATGTTTCGAAAAAGTGAAAGATGGTGAATAGAAGCGGAATGAGCCTGCGGCGCATGCGTTCGTACTGCGGCGCAAACTCGGCACGCTGAGCCTCCGTCGTCCTCAGGAATATTTCCTTCGTGATCCATTCACACATGAGGAACGACAGTTTCGTAGCGACGTGTAGCCGGTGCCACAGACTGCAAAGATGGTGGAAGTTGACCATGGAGAGATCGCTGACGGGGTAGAGGCGGAGGGCATACGCCGGTATGTGGTGATCAAGATGGTATCGCACAATGGGGCCCTCGTTGAGACAGACCAAGGTGTGCCATGTCTTGGACACCAGGCGCAGCTTTAGCACATCGTGTAGTGGCAGTGCGGCGATCACCTGGACCTGAAGCTCGTTGGGCAGTGCGAGAAAAAGCTGGTCGAATCGTTGACTGAAGAAGTTAGTCGAGTGCTCATGAATGTCCAAGATTCATATCGGAGGCTCGGCAGCCCGTTGAGAGAAGGCCTTGAGTGTCCGAAGAAGGGGCGTTTGCGGTTGCTTACCCATACTGCTTTGCTGGCTCCGTGAATGATGTTCTTGGCAAGTCCACTTCCTCCGGAGCGTGAGTAGATTTCGAATGGAGAAACGATACTTTGGATCGTAGCCCGCGCAACCGGCTCTTCTCCTTTTCTGGTCGAGCTTTCGTGTGTAGGTTGTCATCGGTTGTCTTGTGTGTTCGGAGTGGGAGAATAAATGTTGAGTGTGAGGACCCATCGGGCGGCGCGTGATGAACCTGGGTCCTGGATGACGACTGCTGCACGGGGGCCGAGGTCCCTGCAGGGTCGTGGAGTTGGTTGAGCTTGCTAAAGTAACGCTCAGAGGCGAACTCGGTGATATGAGGGGGATCCATCGCGATGGCGTTGCTGGCGCTCCGCGGCGCGATGGCCCCATTCGGGGACATAGCAGCAAAGGGGCGAGTCCGAAGCCCAGATTCGTCGAGCCGAGTCTATGGCGCAGAGGTGCCAAAGATCGCGCGTGTGTAGTTGATGCCGAATCCTAGCGGTAGCGACTTAAACATGGCTGAACATCGAGAAGAGTTGTTTTGATTCGATAACGAGGGTAAGGCAGTCAAGGTGAATGGCCTTGTCGCAGGCAGGGAAGGTCGTCGATGAAGAGGCCCCTCGCGATCCGATTTCGTAGCCGAGAGCGACAGATGACGCGATTCACTTCGTCGGCGTACAGCGTAAGGAGCGTTGTCGTCGGTCGTCGTCGATCGTCAGCTCGTCAAATTGATCTTTCCCAGATCCCGCCCGAGCGATGCAAATGGCCAACCGCCAACGCAGAGAAGTGCTGTGGCGGGAAGGCCGGCCTACGGCGAGCGTGTCGCAGGGTCTACTGGAAAGGCAGTCGAGGTCGGACGTGAAGGCTGCAGTGTCGAGAGGATGTGTGATGAAGGCGTTCCGCGGTTGGTGCCAGGAAAGGCGAGGCCGGGGGGGTAGTCGGTCGTTCCCCCAAGGGTAGTCGAGGTCGCAAGGTGAGGTGAGAGATAACGAGGCGTGAGAGGAGAGAGCCGGGCCATCCATCCGCACCAGCAAAGCAGCGTGGAAAGCCCAGACGCCAGGAGGGGCGGAAAAGTGACAGGGGCCGGAGCGGCCTAGGCTTGTGCTCGGCGTGTGGAGGGATGAGCAGAGGCGTCCGTCGACGGGCCAGTGAGACGTCAGCTGAACGGACCCTGGTAGGGAAAAGTCGACCTGGGCTTCGGCGCGGGTGGCCACTGGAGTCTGGCACAGGCTCCTCCGTTCTGCCTCTGGGGCGCCCTTCCCCAGAGCGCCCGGGGATTTGATGGGTACGGCGCTACTTTCACGGCGGAATAGTGGATCCATGTCAAGTCGGAGAGACCTTGGAAGCCCGGCCGAAAGAAACACCGTTTCGGTGGGAAACCAAGCGACGCAGGGCTCCATGCGACCTGCCTAGCCGATAGGGCAAGCACCGTGTCGAGACGCCATCCCGATACGGCCTATGCTTCAATGGAGGCGGCACTGTGTACGAGTCGCAGGTACTGGTCATCGCTGCGCCGTGCTGTACTTCAACATTTCTAACTTACAATCTCTATCCTGGGTCCGGACGATGAAGAAGTTGTGCTCGGGGCAATATCGGGCCTCGTAGTCAAGCTAAATTCGACACTCGACGTAATGGGAGCCCAGTCCTTGGGCTCTAACTCTGATCATGTGGACCTGCATTTGTTCGTACCGAACGGGTCACCCCGGAGACTTCCTCCCAGCGGGAGAGTCTCGAGGCGGACTTGACCCTGTAGTCGTGTATGTGTGGGGGAGGGGAATGCATGTCAATGTCCAAACACGTTCTTTCAGGTCTCCCAGGTATTTACCCGGCCAGCCAAAATTGTTCCAGAGACGCCAAGCAAAAACTACTCACTTCACGAGGCATTCCAACCTCACGGTCAGTCATCAGGCTCCCTCTTCCCATCTGGAACTCCCCTTCATGATACTAAAATCACGTTGCGCTGCTGGTGCATTTATCGCCGCCGCGGCTGTTTGCAGCTGCGACGACCCTGAAAAGGGACCATCTGGCACCAGACCAGACATTCCGCCGACGAATATCTCGCTAGCCCGGCGGGTGTGCTTTTCGGGGCGTTTCCCGCAGGCCGCAATGTCGCCATGGTGCGAAGTAAGCCCGAGGAACCTCCATGATCATCGGCCCCAGGTCGGCAGACACAACAGACACGCTTCCATCAACACAAGGAGCCCCCTTCATGTGACTTGACGTTGATCATCTCGTCGTGTCGCTCTTCCGGCGCTCGCAAATCTGTTCTGGACTTGCCGCGTTGCTTCTGTGTTCGACAATCTTCGTCCGGCGTTTGTTCCAAAGCTCGATGGACTTTGGAAAAGTGGCCGTCCCTTCGGCGAAGGCGCCACTCGGGTCGTCTGGTGGCGGCCCTTCCTCGGCCGAACTCCCCGTTTCAATCCTGGCGCGTCTGGCACCTTATCTCGCAACCCGGTGCGAGCAAGCACTGTGACGAGTACCCGCTACTTGCAGCACCGTTCTGAAGATGTACGCATCTTGTTTGCAATGCTTCGCAGTGAGTGAACAAGATCCTGCTGATGGTTACGGAATCCTCATGTTGTACCCTGGACTTCAACTTCCGACGTAGATGGCCAATCAGCCAGGACCACAGCGCACTTCGGGCAATGGCGAATCACTTCATCATACATGACCTGTGGGCTAATTGACTCTGAAAGGGAGATGCTGTGATTCATTGCCTCGTATAAAGCGTCGTTTCTCACCTCCAACCACCCACTCGGCCCTCGTCCCACCTGCTCTTCCGCTCCTGGCGTAGGTAGTAGAGCGTTTTTGCTTCTCTATACCGCTTGACCCAATCCAGAACATCTCTCTCTGAAGCCAAGGCCTCGTCTCTTTCGCCATCCAAGAAGCTTTCCTCCATGGCCTGGCAGATGGAACCTTGTTCGTGAACACCTTGCACCAAACCTTGATAGAGGGCGGCTGGTGAGAATGGAGACAGTGCATGGTCCATATCGGACTGCTTCTGGCGCCACTGCCTGTCCAATGCGTGAGTTGAGAGAAGTTGTGCCTGGGCGGCCGACCGTTGCTGCGATAGTTGAGTTTCCAGCTCCATGAGATGTCCTGCCACTTCGATGTTCTCCGACAAACAAGCCTGGAGAAGCTGATGCGACTGAGCCAACGACGGATGGATCGTTGCCGGCGACTGGGTCAGTGCGCCCAGCAGAGTAGGGTTGGCTAATATTTCGGCCAAGTCTTGCTTCCTAATGAACGCGGGTATGTCGTATTAGCACATGATAAGTACGATCTCGATGTTGGGGTGCCCAACTCACGACTTGTTTTGCAGCAAAGAAGGGAGCCACTGATCTCCCGGGTCGGGTATTGTGTCGGAAACATCTTGCTGAGAAGGGTTCCCGGAGTGCTCAGCTCTGCTGCCCATAACGCTGCCTGATCCAGGGACTGGTAGGGGCGAATTGGACATCGCAGGCGTGCCTATCCGACTGGTTTCATGGCTTCCAGGCTTAGGCGGGAGAACGGGCGGTCGCGGCCCTTCCATAGTGTGCATCAGGAATGGAAATTTGCGCGTGAGCAACACACTGATGGATGGTAATGGAAGGGGTCTGGTATAGTTGAGTTGATCGTGTACTAGTAGTCACTCACTGTCTGGTGATGCAACTTGAATGTTGTGCCAACCCACTTAGTCATCCACCCTGGCCCTCCAACAACTGGACGTCAGCCAAATGCGGTTTCAACCACGGTCACGTCGAGTCACATTCCCACCGCCGGGATGCATTCAAGACAAGTACATGTACACATTTGGTCGCTTGATTTACATTCGTGGCAGGTGAGCTTGGTCTATGTCTGAGTTGAGCCAACATGGCCCGACTTTTCCAGTCACCTCTTGCTGGTCCAGATTACGACTTGACAGACCAGAGGTCACGCGACCATCCCATCTCCCTCGTCTTCTTGTTCCCAGCCGCCGCAGTCTTCTTCTCGCCAGTCGCAATGGCCAGGGCTTTGCTACAGGCAGCAAAAGACTCGACAAGATCCTTCATCCTGTTCTCGCGAACAAAACAGGCCGCCACGTCGGACCCCTTCTGTGCAATAATGGAAGCGAGGTCCATGCACTCGAGCAGGTGGTCGCGAGAGAGACTGGTTCCTGCAAAGTGCAGGGTGCTGACATACGCAAGGATGGTTTCGGGAAGATACGTGTCGCGAATAGTACCCAGATCTTCCGTAGTTTCTGTAGTTTGTGTCAGCCGAGCCCCATCGATCCTCCAACGATGGTCACCAAACGTACCGCCGCCGCCCAGCCATCCGTCGAAGAGTGGCGTTACACAGGCTCTGGCCTTCTTGACCTCACTGCTAACCGTCGTCCAGAAATCTCTGCCAGACGTGGAGTCCCTGCCGAAGTGTTAATACCCAGCCTTATAGAAGGTCAGTGGAATGATGGCACTTACTCCCGTGAGAGTTGCATCAGAGAAGACATTGTCTCCATCACGTCCAAGGCTTTCACCAGACATTCCAGATCTCTGAAGGCACGAGCCTGGGTCGCTAGTTCACGAGGGGTCATTCTTGTCTGACCTGGAACCTCCACTTGAGATGCCCAGAATCCGTCATTCTCATCCGGGATCCAGAAAGGATCAGCATCTTCCTGTCCATCCAGAGGCTCGAGTCGCTCCTTGAGAACGTCGGCGATGGGGATCCGATTGGCGAGAATTCGCGCCGCATTCAGACGCATGGTGACTGGGAAGTGTCAGCAATGGGTGTTTCTTCACTGCGCGAGGGGAAAGACATACGCAAGAAATACTTGTACACCCTGACGCCAACAGAGAAGACGTCCACCCAGGTTTGTTCCACCAAGAAAAGCCACTCGAGCGACCGAATGAGCGATTCGTCATTCTCCTCAATCACGTCGGGGTCTTCGCCGAAAAAGTCGGTCTTGACCAGGCGGCCGTACTTCAGGGATGGCGGGGCGCTGTCCATGATGCGGAAGAGGCCACTCGGGACCGTGACGATGCCTCCGTCCTGCTCGATACGGCCCATGATGAGCTGTGGCTGGGTCTTCACAAAGCGTGACACGTCAAGGCCGGCTTTCTCAATGAGGTTCAACAGGCCAAGCCGGCGTTCGCGTTCGACGATGTGCCGGAGGTTGCTGCTCAGTACCTCGTATGCACGAGGAGCGAGCATCCTCGAGCAGTACAGCGGTATCAACTCTTCGTACCTAGCTAGGCGCAACAACGTCACGTATGCAGCGATAATGGTGTCCTGCAGGTCGCGCCGATCGCCGCCGACCTCCGCACTTCGAGACGAGGTTCCCACTGAGCTGTGCTTCTCGAGGGCCGAGGTGATGATCAAGACGTGTACAGCTACACGCAGTCCATCAAAGTCGGAGGCGCTGAAGAACCGAGCCTGTTCAAGCTCGTTCTTGTTGGTGGAGAGCGATCCGCTCTGCTCGTTGCTGAGAAACAGCCCTTGTTGATCGAAATGCTGGCTAGTGTCTTTTGATATGACTGCTGCTTGCAACACCCGCGATGGATGACAGGCATCATGGCGCGTCGCCTCTTGGGTAGCGAGGGACTTGAAGATCCTCTTTTCCGCAGTGCTGTCATCGCCGTGGTATTGGACGGCGTCAAAAACGGCGAATGACTGGCGGAGGTTGGCGGTCACCTCGGGAGAACATTGGCGAAGGACGTAATCGTCGAAGTGACTCCGAAGCAGCGAGTTGTAGTGCATGAAGAGCGAGTCTTCCCAGGTCGAGCAGAGCTTTTCCACGCTCTGGATGTCGCCGGACAGCACTCCGTAAACTGCCCGTTCGACTTCGTCTGTACCTCCCTGCCGGGCAGTTGCATAGCACATGCGTCTCCAGAGAGCGAGCGTCTCTGCCTGCTTCTTGGGCTGGGGCGAGTCACCCTCAAGGGCAAGTGGGAGTCCTGACAGGGACACAGCTCGCCAGGCCTCGGTTCGTTCGACACACCAGTCGCGGATTTCGGCCATTCCGCGGCCGGTGCGGAGAAGATTGAAGCATCCGACCCAGTTGGACCGCTCGAAGAACTCATCCTGAGGCGCAAGGCTCCGTCCTTGTCTGGTAACCGCATCGGGGTCTAACTGAGATATCAGGGGGACCTTTGTGGAGGTCAACAGCTGCCGAGCCACATCGGCGGACTGGGGGTCGAGAGGTCGCGAGGATCCCGACAAGGATTTGTAGAGCTTGATAGCGGTTCGCGAGTGAATCCATCCGTGGGCAATCATGTCGCCACGCTCAGCGTGCTGCTGGAGGTCGCGAACCTGGTCGTCGATGCTTGGTCCTCTGGACGCACTGTGTTGCAGCCATTCCAGGACACGCTTTCTTTCCCGAAGAAGTCCACCCTGGGCAAGAAACCCTGCCCAGAGATCGTCGTCGTCAGAGTTGTTCCGCTTGTCTTGACTCGTCGGCGCTGGGTCGAGAGGGTACCGGAGAGGCGCAAGCCGTCGGATTAGATCCCATGTGCTTGCCTCATCCGTCCATTTGGCAGCTTGGGCGTCGTCCGGAGTAGAACGTGGTTCATCGTCATCCATCTCCATATCGGTATCGTCATTTTGCTGGGAGAGTCGGGGGCCCAGTTGGTCGACCTTCTCGGCGGCATAGCGGTAGTACTTGTCGATCAGCTTGAGGAGTCGTTCTTGCTTTTGGCGGGCAGTGCCGTGGTTCGCCAGGCAATCGTCGAGTTCGTTGGCAAAGATCTCGGCTTCTGGGCCCACCTCAGGGGCATCCGAGGCCGACGCGGTCATTGTTGCTTTGCGGCTCATCGTGTTGCAGACGACCTGGTATGACGAGGATACGGCGAGATGCGCCGCATGTGGCGGCGTTGCGACCGGTTTCTTTGAAGGTCCCAGAAAGCAGAGTTGTTGCCCTTCGACGATAGTACCCTGCGGAACGGGTATCTAGGAGTGGTGCAATGGTCGGGTGTCTGTGGAAGAGCTCGTCGGCGTTCAGCGCATAGGGCTGGCAGTGGAAATCGGTCGGACAAACTCCTTGTTTACACTCCCGAGGCAGGAGTTGGCGGGAGGATTGTTGAGACCGGGAGACTGAAATGGGCAATTGGCACCTCTGGCAGGACGGGGACGATGCGGGACCTTCCTCGAAGCCTGGGATTTGAGGTGCTGCCTCTGAGGGAGTCGTTGCCTTCGCGACCAGCTACCTACTAGGCGCGTGGTGTTTTTCTGTTTGGCCCGTGCATCAAGGTACAGACGGTTGCTGCACCTGCCTGCCAGCATTCGGTACAGTGGGCTGGCACTAGCTTTGCCGACCCACAATTACTGGAGCGAAAAGTACATAAATTCTCGAGACCAGGCTCGCCGTTTGGACTTTTCTCTTCTTTCTTCTTCAACAATGTCTTTGCGGCTTTCACATTAGAGTCTCGGACCAAGCATTCAGTGCTTGTTCAGGTCCCTCGAGGGCCTCTTGCGTGCTCGTGAAATCCCAGATTATGGAAATTCCGTCACCCTCTTCTCTTAAGTTGCCATGCTCTTATATGCTGGCGGACGCACAGTCATGAAGTTGGGCACATCCCATCATCCGAGCGGCCCGGTTCCAAGTGATTTCCGCCAATAATGCAGCTACTGAGATCCATCCTGTCCATCCAGACGAGACAGCTTCAGCTTCAAAAGGTCTGGTTTCGGGCAGCTCGGCGACCTGGCATCATCACCTTGTTGGCGGTAGAAGTCCTCGCAACATTTGTACAATGCAAGCACGGTCGATTGACACTTTGCCTCGTTGTACCCGTTCTTCGTCAGGCAGCCTGGGACCAGTCAGCAATGCGCTCCATGTGTTGGCTGCTTGTCGGCGAACTCTGGATGGCACACTGAAATCAGTCAGTAACTGGACATGGCCATGGACAGGATGAGGACCCGTACCGCATGTCGATGGCATGCCGGGTTGCGAGTTTCTTCTTGGTGTGAAGTCGTCTAGACGCGTTTAGTGGTTGTCGTACATCCTTGACGAAGAACGGACCATGGTGATGAAGTGAGAGCGTGCCTTGGGTTGATACACAGAGACACTCGCTGAACTTGGCTGGCGTTGCGCTCAAGGTGGTGGGTAACGTTGGTAAATTCATAGCACAAGTCGTTTTCCAAAGTCTGTACATTAGTCATCATACTCATTGATATAGTATCTATAGGTACCTCTATTAACTATATACCGTATATTATTAGGTACTATTATTCTAATATAACTAAGTTTCTTAATTCTTTATATAATTTTCTATTAAATTACTTAGATATATTTTAATTTCTTTATTTATATATTAAAGCCTATATATCGATGATACTAAAGTACTGGCTGTAAAGTGATTTCTAGAGTTTGGTGGGGTACTTTGTGCTCCACCTTCCTGATCTTCTAGACCAATCTACCACCATCCTCAAGGTTAGGTGGGCAGGCAAGGCAGGCACGTCCCACCCCGCCGCGCATCACTAACGCCGGACTGACCAGAACCAACTCCAAACACCACCAAACATTCCCACCCCGCGACATAGAGCCAATACTGCCAACTTGGTCCAGCACAACGTCCCAAGACAAGCGACAAGCGATCATTCTTCAGGATCCAGACGGAACCCAGCCACGCTTCAAGCGTCCCGTGATCTTCCACACAGTGAGTATAGATGGCCACCCCCACTACCGCGACCGCCCCCGTGCCTGCTGCATGCCCTTCTCTGCACGCCCTTGCGGAGTCTCGTCGCACTGCCTTTTGCTAATACACAAGTTATCTAGAGAACCTGAACAATATGTCGGCCGAAAACGAAAACGGCAGCCCTGCCGGAGCACAGCCGAACGAAGCTGCGAACGCCGAGCACCTCAACATCAAGGTGACGGACAACAACAACGAGGTCTTCTTCAAGATCAAGCGTTCGACCAAGCTGGAAAAGTTGATGAACGCGTTTTGCGACCGTCAAGGCAAAGCCCCTGCTACCGTTCGATTCGTCTTTGAGGGCCAACGTGTCCAACCAACCGACACC
This sequence comes from Plectosphaerella cucumerina, assembly GCA_020746995.1. Classification (NCBI taxonomy): domain Eukaryota; kingdom Fungi; phylum Ascomycota; class Sordariomycetes; order Glomerellales; family Plectosphaerellaceae; genus Plectosphaerella; species Plectosphaerella cucumerina. The sequence continues at coordinate 4,072,674 of JAGPXD010000004.1, read as the reverse complement.
CCGGACGCAGTACGTTTCTCGGCACCAACACACCACCACACCTTCCTGTCACATCTTTACTGACCCTCGCCTTCCCTTACAGCTCGAGATGGCGGACGGCGACACACTCGAGGTGTACCAAGAGCAGGTTGGAGGACACTGATTGGCGGCGCCAACAACCGAGGCTAAAGAGGATGGTTTGTGCGAGATTACGGCGTCAAGGAGTGTTTAGCTACGGATCGTCACATTGGTCATAGTCTTCCAGGGTCGACAGTCGACGGAAGGGACTTTGAGAGGCATGAGAGGCAACCCCAAATAGGAGGACGATCCGGTGGCTGTCACACACAAGGCATGTCTCGAACATTCGACGACAATACCTCACAATTTTTACGAGTTCACGTTTCCCCTACTACATCTTCGTCAACTGCGCACCAAGGGTTCACCACAGGCTGTGACGGTGCCGCAACCGATGACAGAGGCAATCCGGGGCCAGTCCCCTCCGATGGTACGTTTCCAGGCTATCCACATTTTGCTGTCTCGCCAAAGTACAAGTCATACTCCCTCAAGCCTTCAAATCTCGCATCCTGCACGCGGTGCAGAGTACTATCATCTTTTCCCCTTCCTCCTTGGGGAACACCTGCCCATCATCGAATCCACCCTGGCAGTGCGCGCAGCGGAAGCAGCTCTCGTGCCACTCACCTCCAAGCGCTTGGAGATACTGTCCGATGACGGCGATGCCGCACATCTTGCATTTGGGTGCTCGCCTCTCCGTTCGTTTCGTCTGGCAGTTGATACACCAGGCATAGCCATCTTTCTCGATGTGTGTCATGCCCTGCTCGAAGGGGTCGCCGCACTCGGCGCAGAAGAAGTGGCCGTAATGCCAGTGTTCGCCCAAGGCAACAATGTGCTCTCCGAGGATAGGCGTCTTGCAGTGCTTGCACTTGGGGGCAAAAAGCTCATGCCAGTCCAGGTGGCAGTAGAAGCGAAGCCGCTCATCGCCATCTTCGGCCATTCCCTTGCCAGGCAGCTCTTCAAGCACCTCGCCCTGAGCCCGACGCCTGATACGACTGATGCGCTCGTTTCGGGCGGCTTCGGGCTCCGGGCTAATCTCGAGAGCCTCCAAGCCAGTGCCACATGCGTAACAGCTGAAGCATTGTGGGTGGAACCGCTCAGAGCCGCCAGCAAGGGCCACGAACCGACCTTCGATCATGTAGCCACACTCATGGCACGACGTGCCCGTCTGCGACGACGAGCCTGGCGCAGGGGACCAGTGTCCTCGAGGGCGGCCTGCTGGTGCTCGTCTTGTCGATGCCGCACCAGGAACTGGCAGTGGTCTGGGGCGTGATGTCTCGGCGTTGGATTTCGGCGTGGCTGGTTCATCGTCAGGGGTGACAATCAGGGGTATGTTCGCACTGGAAGATGAGATCGGTGGCGACTCCTCGACGACGATGACCGGCGGTGCGGGCTGCGATGGTCTCTCTTGGATCGCGTCGTCTTCCCCCGCAACCACGATAGTAGGGATGTCCATACTCCGCCCTCTCTTCTGGTAGAGTTCTTCTCCTGGCTTGTCGCCCCGAGTCGAACCTGACCCTTGATCAGCTGCCTCTTCGGGAGGGTTCCAGTTGGCGTCGAAGCTTACAATCGGCCGGCCAGGGTTGTGGCTGACGGCGGAGGGCTGGGGGAGACGAGCGCTGCGGTCCTTCAGGCGCATGGATGTCGCATCTCGTATGTCTTCCCCTCTGATCTCCATTCCATTCTTCTTCGCAACGGGCTCTGTGCTGTTGGAGCGCGAGGACGGGGGGTTGGTGGTGTATTGGGGGTTGCGAGACTGGGAAGGGGGGTTGCGATGAATGTCGACCGTCGATCTCGGCCGCGGATTGGCGCCTGGCTTGTCGAGCGCAACCTGACTAGGATACTGAGGGTTTCTTGGCATGTCGGCAAGAGGTGCAGGTGCAGTTGCATGTTGAATGGGGGGCTCGGCCGACGGCGATGTTGCGGCTTGCGTCTCTGGCTCTTCCCATATCTGATCTCCCGAGAACGATTGCCGCACCTCGCCACTGATGTTCCTTTTTGCGCTTGCGCGTCGCTGACCTTGAATAGCTGGAAGTCTCTTTGCATCTCCATGGCCAATGCTGCTCGAAGGAGCCATCGCCTCAGGACGCCGCTCGCGGCCGTCGTTGAAGGAGTAACGGCTGCGTTGAGAGCTAGGCTGGCTCTCTAGAGAGGGACGTCCGGTGCCTTCAGAAGATCCAGCTACAGAGCCAGAGTCTGTGCGTTTCCCAACACTTGCTGCTCGGGCGTGCTGGTAGCTGTTCTTGCGCATGTGAGGCTTGTAGCGGAAGGGGGCATGGGGGTCGGGCTCGCGCCCACCACCGTTGCGGTGCTGCCAGACCAGCTCAGAAGCTTCGCCCAGAGCAGCGTTGTAGAGTCGTTGCTCCTCATCATCCTTGTCTTGGGACTGGTCGGTGCTGCCCAGGCCCATATGGTCCATGGCCTGCCGCAGAGATCCAACCTCCTCCTTCTCCATCCATCGCTGCCCACGCTCCATGTATGTGGCCCTGGCAACGACGTCAGAGGCTTTCAATTCCTTGCCAGAGGAGATCGGTTGAGGCAGCTGCCTGCTTGCGGAGCTGGCAGTCGACCAGCGCGACGAAGCCGTCGCCGAGGGCGCCCGAGCCTCCACGTAGCTTGTTGATTCCGGGGCGGACTCTGGAAGCACGCTGCCCGTAGTAGACGAGGCGTCGTTGGCGGGCAACTTTGGGAGTGTCTGCTTCTCCCCGGGCCTGTTGCTAGGTGCGCTTGGCTGAGGTCGAGCTCCACCTGGACGAGCAACCCGGTTATTGCGGAGGTCTGCGAGATACGCAGCTGGCCAAACGTCATGTCAGTTGAACGACCTTTGTATCTCTGGAACACATTCTCACCGAACTGATCGTTGTTCATGTAGCTTGGAGAGGGTGGCGTCACGTTCCGACCCCTCTCCTTGGATTTCCGCCTGTACATTATTGCGGGTGGGTTGCGTCAGACAAGAGGCAGATTCGGAGAGTTTGCAGGCGAGAGAGTAACTAGGATAGTCGACTTATTTGGTGCAAATGGCGAGATGATCGCTGCAGCGAAGGTTAGGGGCTGGGTCGTCCTGCTTTATGGCTGCTTGAGGGTGAGTCGGTGACACCTGGAGATCTTATCGGTCCTGAGATGATGTTGAGGTGCTGCCCAATGCGTCAGGTTGCCCGAGCAACGCGCGCCAGCGCATCATACTCCACCTCAGCTAAGAAGTCAGCGCGCTGGCCATCCGCAATGAAACACGCGTCATGCACCGCTCGCAAGGGAGGCCGAAAGGTCCTTGCGCTAGCGCTGCATCCCATGTACCGAGATGGGGCGCTTCACATGTTTCCCATGCTTTGGGATGCATCATGCCAGCATGAGCATCCGACTTTGTAGAAGTCTCGCTAGATATCTTGACCGACCAAATCAATGCAACCTTGGGCTTTCTCAGAGACTGCAGGCTCAGCGATTCGATCCCAGTGCGTCAAATGGCCGATATGCCGATCAAGTTGAGTTGTTGCTTTTAGTATGTGATGTACAGCTACTGGTACAAATATGTTGTTTACAGAGGCTAGTATGAGCTCAATAGACCAGCGGCGAGACATCGAGTGTTCCATGGAACATCGTGGAGTCTTGCACGCGATGACTCTTGGCTGCAGTCGAGCCAAATCCACGTTCAGGAGGCGTTGCTTCAACCCAGATGCATTACCACTGAAGCTCGCCTTTTGTGCCCTTCTCCGGGGGATGATTGCCGGCGTTGCGTGGTGGTGCACCGTCCGTTGCATCGGGGAAGCCTAGATTTTTGAATTCATCCTTGGCCATCAAGTTTCTGGCTGCAAGTCAGTCGCAGAGCTCGCACAACGGCCCAGATTGAGGAGCCGAAGATGCAGCGGGCCGTACCTGTCCATCCTGCACGCCAGATACGACTTTGCCATATCACGGCATTTTGAGTCGTTGACGCCACCTGCCTTTTTCATGCAGGCTAGGTAGGTCGACATGATGTGTTTACACTCACCTGCGATCGTCAACGGAGCTATTCATACTGGGCGAAGGGGTTGTACCAACCATCGTGGTCTAGCGGGAAGCTACCACGCTGCGGGCTTTTTTTTCACGCAGGTCAGTCGTGACAGGGACCTCGACACATCCAGAGTCAAATGTTCTCACGGTATCGGATTTGAAGAGGCTTGCATGCCCCCCGGGCCCCCGAAGCTCATGGTTGATGAAGTGGCTGGCCGTGAAGACCTGCGAAAGGTGGTGGTGTCTTGTTAATCGTACGACGATGCTTTCGACGTCGGTCTCGTCTTCGTTGACGGATTACTCCTGCACAGATAGTGCTGTCGTCCCGCGCCAGATGAAATGGGAGTCAGTGGGCGGTGCTTATCAGGCAAGAGCAGTTGCAGAGGTATAGAAAGCTGATCGAAGATGCCTTTTCGATACAGCGACGGGCTTGATTGCTGGAGCTCCGTCCTTCAGGACTGTCAAAGTGAGCAAGTGGAGGTATGAATGTAACCGCTGTTGCGCATGATGCAGACCCCACCTCTACCGATGATCAAGCGTGCAGGCGGTTCCATCGCTCGGCTTATGTACATACCATGACGGGGAGGTGCACGTGCCGGGACTATGGGAGCCGCTTACTGCATGTGTTCCCGGGTGGAAAGATCCACGGTTAGCTGCCTCAACCATCCAGTCCGGGACCACCACAGTTTTGACCTCTGCTTGTGGGTGCAATGCATGAAGTGTGCAAATTGATCGCTCACCCTTGAATCACCAAGAACATACTGCCAGGGCGCAGGGAAACTTCATCTTTCTCGCCTCGTCAATACCAGCATTGCATCAGTGCGACCTTTTCGACGACATTACCCACCAAAACAGCGACCTTCCTCGCCATCGGCCTGATTCTCGACGCCGACCTGCACACCTGCTGGAGCGGCAAGTGCCAAGCGGTCATCCCTCGCTGCTCTCGACACATACCCACGCCTTCGCGTCAGGCCAGGCCTCGCAAAGTTCAAGATGGCGTCCCTCGGAGACGACCTGCTCAACACCGTCAACAAGTTGCAAGACCTCGTCTTCAACACCATTGGCAGCGACTCTCTCGATCTCCCACAGATTGTGTGTTTCACCCTCTACACATGCCGCTTTCTTGCGCACTCTAACACTTGGTTCGACAGGTTGTAGTAGGCTCGCAATCTGCCGGCAAGTCTTCGGTTCTCGAGAACATCGTCGGACGCGACTTCCTTCCTCGAGGCAGCGGCATCGTCACAAGGCGACCTCTTATCCTCCAGCTTATCAACGTCCCGGATGAAGATGAGGGCGCCCCCGAGCCTGCCGACCCATACCGATCGCCGTCCCAAGCTCGCCGATCTGAATGGGCCGAGTTCCACCACATCCCCAACCGCCGCTTCACCGATTTCGGCGACGTCAAGCGCGAGATCGAGAATGAAACATCCCGAGTAGCAGGAAGCAACAAGGGCATCAACCGGCAACCCATCAACCTCAAGATCTACTCGCCGAATGTCCTGAACCTGACGCTTGTTGATCTTCCAGGTCTGACCAAGGTACTTCACCCTCCAGCCATGCTCCAGTATAGCACTATCTTCTGCCGGCGCTCCTTGCTAACAACTGCCCTACAAAGGTTCCCATCGGAGACCAGCCCGGCGACATCGAGAAGCAGACCCGTAATCTCATCTCCGAGTACATCGCAAAGCCCAACAGTATAGTCCTGGCGGTCTCTCCCGCGAATGTCGACATTGTCAACTCTGAAGCGCTCAAGCTGGCACGGCATGTGGATCCGCTGGGGAGGCGGACAATCGGTGTCCTGACCAAGGTCGACCTCATGGATCACGGCACCAACGCCCTCGACATTCTTTCGGGGCGCGTGTATCCTTTGAAGCTCGGCTTCATCGGTGTCGTCAACCGCTCTCAGCAAGATATTCAGGGAAGCAAGCCCATGGAGGAAGCACTGAAAGACGAGGCGGATTTCTTCCGACACCACCCTGCCTACCGTAACATTGCCACTCGCTGTGGAACGCATTACCTCGCCAAGACCCTGAACACGACACTGATGGCCCATATCCGCGAGCGCATGCCCGACATCAAGGCACGGCTCAACACGCTGATGGGTCAGACTCAGCAGGAGCTGGCTAGCTACGGAGACATGCACTTCAGCGGCAAGGAGCACCGCGGGTCCCTCATTCTTCAGCTCATGACCCGTTTCGCCACATCGTTCATCTCTTCCATCGACGGCACCTCGACCGAGATCTCGACCAAGGAGCTTTGCGGAGGAGCTCGCATCTACTACATCTTCAACTCGGTGTTCGGCAGTTCACTGGAATCGATCGATCCCACGTCCAACCTTTCGGCGCTCGACATCCGCACTGCCATTCGCAACTCGACAGGCCCCCGCCCCAGCCTGTTCGTGCCTGAGATGGCGTTTGACCTTCTGGTCAAGCCTCAGATCAAGCTGCTCGAAGTCCCAAGCCAACGCTGTGTCGAACTGGTCTACGAGGAACTCATCAAGATCTGCCACACCTGTGGCTCCACAGAGCTGTCGAGATTCCCCAGGCTTCAAGCCAAGTTGATCGAGGTCGTGTCAGATCTTCTACGGGAACGGCTAGGTCCGGCGTCCTCCTACGTCGAGTCTCTGATCTCTATCCAGCGCGCCTACATCAACACAAACCATCCCAACTTCCTGGGTGCGGCAGCCGCCATGAGCCATGTTGTCAGCAACAAGCAGGAGAGGGAGCGGAGACGGCTCATTCAGGAAGAACGTGAGAAGCGGGAGAAGCGGCGCATGAAGGAGCTGGGTGCGAACGGCGCTGACGCCGCCGAGGACGACACCGAGTCTATTGCAGGTGACAAGCCTGACGCAGCCCGCAAGATTGGCAAAGGCACCAGAAGCCTCTCTCCCAGTGTTAGGGAGAACGGCGTGGGGTCGCTGAATGCCGCCGTCAACGGTGGTCTCAGGTCTGCCTCGCCCGCCCCTTTCAACCAGCAGGGGCTTGGCGGCGCTCGTGACAGCTTCCTCACATATTTCTTCGGCAAGGACGGACCGCCATCCGGCTCCATGCCCGCCCCGGGGAGCCACAACTCGTCCATTGCTCGACACGTCAGCCAGAGCTCTGAGCCAACCTTCTCGCAGAGTATCCGGAGGAGTGATGATGCGCTGCCCCACCGCTCTGCCCTCCAGACCCACAGGGAAGACGACGACGGTATGGGCCGGCCTGGCGATTTCGGCGCCCACTTTGTAAGTTCCAAGAGCTGTCCACGTCACTCTGTGAAGACACAAGACAGCCGCTAACCTCATCCCAGGCTGCGGGTGGTGAGCCTGCTTTGACCGACCGGGAGGCCATGGAAACAGAGCTCATCAGAGCTCTCATCTCCTCGTACTTCAATATCGTGAGAGAGTCGATTGCCGACCAAATCCCGAAGGCCGTCATGCATCTACTCGTCAACCACTGCAAAGACGTCGTGCAGAACAGGCTCGTCAGTGAGCTGTACAAGGAGGCGTTGTTCGAGGAGCTGCTCTACGAGGACGATGGAGTCAAGAAGGAGCGTGAGAAGTGTGAGAAGCTTCTGCAAACATACCGTGAGGCGGCCAAGATCATCGGCGAGGTGCTATGATCCCCCTCCTTCGTATGTGCCTTTAGGGCACTTGTAATCTATCAGTGTGTCGATGAAGGTGCGGGTGGTCCAGTCTGGGCACTGCGTATACGATAGTGGTCTTGACAAGCGGCCGCAAACCCCGGGCATCGCCTTTTACTGCTTGTATATGTTCAAGACTCTGTATCACAGTATGTATCACTTCGCGTCCAGATGGCGAAACAACCTGAAACCATGTGTGTCCTGCAACAACCAGCGCTAGTTCCCAAGCTGCTTGTGTTTTACCACAGCATCCAGGGCTGTTGAGAGCTTGACCATTGCTGCTGGCGATCGCTGTATCGGGTCAGAACCAGACATGCTCGCAGCGATGTAGCTGACGACGCAACAGAGTTGTGGACGTATTTCAAGGAAATCACTTGCATGAGGAAGATTCAACGCTGACCGGTGCCCTGTCTTGATTCAGATTCGCTACATGAAGTCACAGGCAGGATGGGGTATGCAGCGAGACGTGAAGCGAAAACCATGTGACACCAACACAGAGGCCCGGCGTGATTCGCTAGTGGCGATCACGCGGAAGCCGAACGGCCTGCCATGTCCAAACCATGATGTCTGCTTGTCGCCCTAAGACCAGTCAGAAACCAGCTTCAGCCGTGCCTCTTCAGTTGACCGGTTTTCCTCTCGAACTGCCACGAGAGCGGGACAGCGAGCGCCGCCGTCGTGGACCCGACGAGGCCGAAGATGAACTTCTCCTTCTCCGAGTCTGACTACGCGATCGAGACCGTGATGGGGACCGCGATCGCGATGGAGACCGAGAGCGAGACCGTAACCGTGACGGAGATCGTGAGGGAGACAGTGAGCGAGTACGGCCACGGCGACGTTCGCGGCCCGGGCTTGAAGCTTTCGACGAATCGTCGGCAGACCCATCTCGCCGGCGGCCGGACCTGTTGTTGCGCCTAACCGGACTCCGGCTACGAGATCGGGAATCTCTCGACGGGCTATAGGACGAGTTTCGAGTCGATTGCCGATGCCGCGGCGGAGAAAGACTCCTGGGAGACGAGGATGCGAGCCTGCGACGGTTTGGGGGTTGCGAGGGACTCCTTGACGAGGATCCTCGCCGAGAGCGCGACCTCTTCCGGCGTTTCGGCTGGGCAGCCCGGTCTTCAGCCGGAGAAGGGGACCTTGAGGCACGACGTCTCCGGCGACCAGTATCACCACCAAACCCAGCGCGTCCCCCTCGTGCGTGGTTGGGAATGTAGGTATCACGCTGAGCAGGTCGATGATCGTGATCTCGGCGACCTCTAGGCGACCTGGACCTATCACCGGGCCGGCCAGGCCGACCACGCCACGAGTCACCACCACGTCCATGACCCCAGTCTCGTCGGCCCCGGCCCATGTCTCGGTTCCGGCGTTCTGCCTCTTCTCTTCTTCGCTGTGCTTCTTCGGCAGCACGATCGGCATCGATCTGCGAATGAAAGTGTTAGCATTAAAAACCAACATCGAGATTTCAAAGCCAATTCTGACCTTTTCTTGGATCAGCTCCAGCTTCTTGGCTTCGAGAAGCTCCTTCGGTACACCCTGGGGGCTCGACTGTGCGCTAAGGAAGAGCGACCAAAGCTCTTTGCAGAAAGGAGCAGTGTCTTTTTCGAGGAATCCGGTAAGCTGGATCTGCAGGGCCTTGATATCAGGCTTGTCGGGCGTGTTAGCATCCGCGATTCGAGGCTGCCCTAGCTGCAATGGTAGCACGTACAAAGCGGCTTCCCTCGATGAGGTTGAAGCAAAGCTCGATCACAACATCGTCTTCGTTGCCCAGGATTTCGGAAATAGTGCTTGCTATCCATCTTGCAGCCAGAGTCAGCATTCGAGCCTTCAATGGCACCAATGATCTCTGGAGACCGACTTCTTCATCACCTGCAGGTTGACTTTTTGCATGTCCACCTTCTGGTTGAATTCTGGCGGGAACTTGGTCGACTTGAGCAACTTGGCGTCGACTGTGTTCGCCATTCTTGCAGCGCCGGGTAATGACCCGGTGGAGTGGTGTGACGTGCCGTGGTAATCTGGGTTGGGAGGGTTGAGGATGGTGTTTAGGAGCTCTAGAGGGAGCTCGACGTCCCGTCGTCGGTAGTGAGCTTGGTGAGGTACGTGTGTCTTACATAATCATATGGCCGGAAGCTACCTACCGAAGTGGACCCAAAGCCCGGCTTGCATGCCAGTGGGAAGTACCTGCAAGGGCGGAATCGTCCACTGCCAACTGCCACTGGCTCCCGCAACCTCCTTGTCCGGCAGCCCCTCCAGGCAGTGTTCCCCCGCCGTCGCAGGCACCTAGCCCCTGTCGTCACCTTTCTTCACCCCCGGTCACCTCGTACCTATCCGCGGAGACAACCTGAACTGTGTATGCTTTACAACTTACAAGTCGCACACGACGTCTTGTAATATGCCATCCTCCCTCGTCCATTCTTCATTCACGTGAAATGGGCCTGCCGCTCGAGATGAACAACATCCACGCCCCAACTGTCCCGTCGGGATCATCGACATCGACACCTTCGAGTAACCTTGACCGTTTGAGCTTCCAGCAGCTGCAGCAGAAGAAGGATGACATCGAGGCCGAGCTGCAGGCCCTGGGCTCAGTTCTTGACTCGGTACGTTCGCCTTATGACCGTGACCATCTGGGCAACACTTTCTTACACGATGCTACTAGCACGGCGTCAACATGGAGACCCCCCTCACTACCAACGATGGGTTTCCGAGAGCAGACATCGACGTAGCTCAAGGTAAACGATACTATCATTTTGGGCTCTTTCTAGTCTGACCGATTAATGCAGTCCGTACCACGCGGTCTCGTGTGATTCATCTCAGGAACGACTACAAGCAACTGATGGCCGCCATCGAGGAACATCTCCACCGACACTTTGCCAGCGTCCAAGATGGTCATGCGGGCGAATCGGAGATCACAGAAGGTCGTTCGACGACAGCTCAGTCTGACCTAGCCACTGTATTCGCCAGGGTGAATACTGTAGCTCCAGGGGGCCCTGCCGACCGCGCAGGCCTACGTCCAGGCGATCAGATTCGAACATTCGGCTACGCAAACTCAACCAACCATGATAACCTCAAGAAGGTCGCTGAATGCGTCCAGGCAAATCAGGGTGTAAGTAACCCCTGTGCCCTTGGAACAAGCCTAGTTTTCTCAGGCGCAGTGCGAGCTAACGACTGCCTATGTATTCAGCGGAGTGTGCTCGTCAATGTGTCGCGGTCGACTGGGGATGGCGTGCGAGAAGAGCTGCGCCTGACCCTTGTGCCTGTCCAGGGCTGGGGCGGCAGAGGCATGCTGGGTTGTCACCTTCTCCCCATCTAGGGTGGTATACAGGTATCATTGCATGTCGGTGCGGCAACGAAGCCTCAGACAAGGCACGCCGAGCGGTCAAGGAGCTGGTCCTCATCGCGCGATACCCCGGCCGCACTCTCAAAATCCTTCAATGCTATGCCGAGGCAATGTACCCGTGCTACATCGCCTCTGGGTTGTACAACCCCACGTCGACCCTGCGATGGTACATGATGCAGAGAACTCGAAAGTGTACGCCTCTGTGATTTAGCTTCAGACCAAGACTGGAGCTCAAGCTGTCCTCAATGACCCAGCCCAATGGAAAATTCCCCTAAAAATCGAAGGGCAACACTGTCAATGGGTGATCCTCTTCCCCTGGCTGAACTGCAGTCTGGACCAAAGTGGGAATCCAGAATAATAATGATTGACACCTTGGTCGTTGGGAACAACAGACACCTTGTAAAACATACTGGGGATTTGATAAAAACATCTCGAAATAGACTTAATAACCAAATCTTCGAATGAAAGTCCACCACGCTGTGCGACAGCTCCTTGACCAAGCTTGGCTGGATCTGTTGTCACAACTGGCGTTTGGGCAACAACCCATTTGATGAGGCTGGTGACCTTGGACTAAAGAACCCAGCCCTCGCCGACTTGTCTGCACCTTCCGGGAATGTAGCTGCAAGACTGAAATGGCGGGCTGCAATTGCCACGTGCTTCAACAGTCTGGGCATTCATGACGTGGGCGCCATGCCCGGCATTTCGCAACCCAACCAGGCCAAAGGTCCAACACTCCGGCTGAGCTCAATCGACAGGCTGTCACACACACGTGGTCGCTCCATTGAGGGCCGGGCATGAGCCTCACCACATAGGTAGCTTACAGTGGCACAGCGCAGCCTTGGGGGCATGCTAAGGCTCAAAGAGCGGAAGCACGCCAGATGCCGACCGCTTTGTGATCACGTTCCTGTCTCCGCACGAGAAATCCGAGGTTCCCACTTGGCAATGGGTGTGCAAACATGGAGTTACACCAAAGGCCCAGCCAACACCAGCTACTAGATGAATTGACGTAGCGGCATAGGCAGTGACAGGCCAGGCCAGAACCTTCGTCTATTCCTGCCTTGCCACTTCGTTGGATGACAATGATGCCGGTTATTAGGCAGCGGGATGGTTCATTGTTCTGTTTGATGCCCAGGCGGCAACTGCTTATCTAAGCGCTCGGGCAGGCCCGCGTCTGTGGTTGGCCCAGAGCTGGGTGACTGAAATTTTCGCTTCAGGCTTCCCTGGTCCCGCCCGCAGCCCAAGGTACCTACCGCCAGAGTGAAGTCACTGGTCTCTTCTTCCCCGCCATCGCCTCGCCCGCCTCCCGCTTTCAAAAACAACTTCAAAAAGCTCACGTCGGCGACGAACCTTCAACCTCCGCCACACCCTCCACTTCCGTCGCATCCACCGCAGCGGAACATCACCAGTGCGTCAACCCGGTGCACCCAGCATCTCCTGAATGCACTTTCTCTGATTCCTTCCGCCTTCGCTAATCCTTCTTCTACCCAACAGCCCCGCTTGTTTGCCAACAGTCGCTCGACTACCCACACCACACGACCGCGCATACATCCCACCAGCAACCATGGCCGCTGAGCAGCAGCAGATCCCCACCTTCAAGCTCGTCCTTGTCGGCGATGGTGGCACTGGCAAGGTGAGACAACTACCATGCGGCATGATGGCGCTCATGCTCATGGGCGCCAGGGGCGACACCGCCATTGGTGTCGCCGCCGCCGACGCCCTCCACCACACCTCCCCTTACTGACCTGCGATATTTGTAGACCACCTTCGTCAAGCGCCACCTGACTGGCGAGTTTGAGAAGAAGTACATGGCCACCCTGGGTGTTGAGGTCCACCCCCTCGGCTTCTCGACCGTGAGTTTCCCTCTACCCTTTGTGCCAGACCCGGCCCGGTGAGGCCAACTGACCGTCCTGCAGAACTTTGGTCAGATCCAGTTCGACGTCTGGGACACTGCCGGCCAGGAGAAGTTCGGTGGTCTTCGCGATGGATACTACATCAACGGCCAGTGCGGCATCATCATGTTCGATGTCACGTCCCGCATCACGTACAAGAACGTTCCCAACTGGCACCGTAAGTACACAACCGACTCCTCGGCCGACACTAATTCCGCCCCCTTTCCCTCAAACATTTGTACTGACCCTTCCCAGGCGACCTCGTCCGTGTCTGTGAGAACATCCCCATCGTCCTCTGCGGAAACAAGGTCGACGTGAAGGAGCGCAAGGTCAAGGCCAAGACCATCACCTTCCACCGCAAGAAGAACCTTCAGTACTACGACATCTCCGCCAAGTCCAACTACAACTTCGAGAAGCCCTTCCTCTGGCTTGCTCGCAAGCTCGTCGGCAACCCCTCCCTCGTTAGTGGCCATTCTGTACTTTCCCTACCCGACCAGATTGCTGACAGTTACATAGGAGTTCGTTGCGGCGCCTGCCCTGGCTCCCCCCACTGCCCAGGTCGACGAGAAGCTGCTCGCCGAGTACCAGAAGGAGATGGACGACGCCGCGGCCATGCCCCTGCCCGGCGAGCTCTCCGACGAGGACCTGTAAATGCCGCGCGCATATGTGGCGGGCTGCGATGATCCATGCCAACGCGAGACATACAGACAGTTTGCTGGACACGGGCTTTTTATTCGAGTACTGGGGTGGCCGACGGTGATGATGGGCACCGAGCTGCCCGACGTTCTCTGGGAAGGACCACCGCCCTCAACCGGGCCCTGGTGGAATGACGGCATGAGAGATCAAGGATTCAGCGGGTTGCGGAGGGCGAGTCACAGTCGACTCTAGAAATAGGTAGATTTGTCTTATGGACTGAACGGCTTAATGCCCACATTTCTTTTGCTTCCGCCCAGTTTGGCACTTGTCTTTTTGGGCGAGTCTGCAGCAGACTCTTGTGTTGATGTGTCTGCTGCACGTGACAGGCCGTGATTTGCAGCGACGATTGTCTTGCGAAGGTGGAGATTAGGAAAGGCTGGTGGTCATTACAACCACATGACGTGTGAACGGCCGGCGATGGTCGATGGTATGCTTTTCTTGGGTTGCTGGGTAGCTGCTGGTGTTTGGGGGAAATGGGCGTGCCTCATGCATACCAAAATATCACGAAGAGGGTGGGGAGCTACAAAATAAATTCAACCTCGGGAATCTAAATCGGCATTGACAGGCTTAAGAACGGAGAGACCTGAATCAATATTCCGAAGGACGCATGTCATCCACTATCTGGCAGTTCTGTGTCAACGTCGCCCAGTGCCGGGTAGGCAGGGCAAGAGACCGAGAGAGTTTGGCTGAAAGTGCACCAAAAATAGAGAAGCGGCGCGATGAACTCAGGACCCGTGCGGCATGGCTGTCCGCCAAGCAACGACCATCAGCTTCTCGTGTCGTGCGTCGCGTTGGTAAATGCTGGGTTGTCGAAAAGCGGGTTCGCGACCTGGGTTGTTCAAGGCTCTGGAGCATGTTGGCGTCGGTTACCCTGGCTGCATGTTGACATGATTTCCTGATCCAGGCATGCTCGCGTCTTCTGATTCGCGAATCGCCTGAGACGCGGAACTGGCCTGCGTACAAGGGTGTCCGCCCGCCACGACGCGGGGAGGAGGGACCCGCACCCGCATCTCGCATCCGTCTTCGAGACCTCACCACGGACGCATTGGTCTTCGTCGCGCTTTCTCTGCCACCTTCTTCTCTGGTTTCTCTCACCTGCCTACTCGCAGACACTGCTCGAATACATAGCACACCACGAACGTCGACAGAGTTTCGCAAGCCTGTCTCTCTGCCTGGCAGCAGCCTCCTTCGACAGCATCGTGTTCCATCTCGCGACCCCGCCACGTCCGACAGGGCATTGCCTTCACGCGTCCACGTCCGAGGAACAGACGCGCTGTTCAGCCGTTCGTCGAGGTCTCTTGCACATTGATTGCACCGAGTCTTGGGTCGGCAGTCGATCACGCGAGGGAATATCACTCCAGAGTTTCGACATGTCCTCCCACGACGACCGCGGCGCATCGCCGCCGCAAGGCACGACCTCGCCGGTAGGCGAACATGCAGCCGACATCCAGGCCACTCCCCCAAGACCTGAGGAACACAACGCCATTGTCCAAGCCACCCCCTCGAGACCAGAGCCCAGTATAGATGGCACAAGCCCTGAACTCGGCCACCCATATTCCGCGTCTGAGAAGCATCCCAAAGGACGGCGCAAGAGGACGGCGTGCGTTATCCCACCCCTCCATGATGCATTTCAGCGTGCAGACGCTAACCTCTCGACAGGGCGAAAGACAAGTACGTTCTCGAAGCCGCATACAACGAAAACCCGAAACCCGACAAGGCGGCGCGTCTTGAGCTCGTCCGACGAGTCTCTCTCAACGAGAAGGAAGTCCAGATATGGTTCCAAAACCGCCGACAAAACGATAGGCGCAAGTCGCGCCCACTGTCACCGCAAGAAATTGCTGCCCTCAGGACGGGAGGCGTGCAGCTGCTATCATCCGACCCCATCACATCCAGCTCCCAGACGGAGGACTGTACTTCTCCTCGCGCCGATGCCGCTCCCTCGTCTGTTCTGAGGGGCGACGTGAGCGCGACGCCATTCATGGCCTCTGGGCGCGCCCCCGACGTTCCATCCAGCCGCTTTACATATCGATTTGGGAGTCCCGGCGAGTCAGCCGACGGATCGACTGTGCCGAGGCCACTGCCACCACATGAATCCCCGCTGGCCACGTACGGTTCATCGACGTCCTTCTCAGGCACTCGAGCGCGTCCTTCGGATCGCTGGAACCCAGACATCTCTTTCTCTAGCTGCTTCACACCGGAGGCTCCCAATGGGTCAGCGAGGTATGTCTCTGAAGTCGGTCACAACTGTCGAATGCTTGCTGATCATATGTGCAGACTTCGGCCTTTCTTCACCTCGTCTCCCTCAGGTGTACCGGCTGGTTCAGGCCTGCCAACCCCACAATCGCAAGTTCGGCTGTCGCTTTCTTTGGAAGGCAAAGCCGAACTCGTTTCTCAACTGAACTCGCCACCGAGGACACAGTCCATAGATTTGCCGTCATCACCGGTGCCGAGACCCCGCGCACTACTACAACGAAGTCAGAGTGCAGCGGCCCACGTAACGCTGCCGCCCATATCGGCACTTACCGATGATCTCCCCCCGACTCTCAGGAACGGGCGGTCGCGAGATGCGCAGGCATGGGAGCAATGCTGCGAGTCTGATACACGGGACGAACTGACGACACAAGCGGAGAACGAATCAAGCGGATCGGCGGTTGCAGCTATTAGTTTGCTCCGTTCGACCAGCGGCATTCTTCAGCCCAACAGCGCAAAACGCAATGCTCCTCCACTAAGCTGGAAACCGCTACAAGGCAAGAGACCTAGGTTGAGCAGGACTATGTCGAGCAACGCTGTGATGCAGTCTGACAGGTCGTCATCTCCGGTCTCTGCTCTGAAACCCGCCAACCTGCCAGCAGGTGCGCGGTCTCCCTCTGGCGACTCTGACAAGGAGAACTGGAGTCCTGTCGGAGAGTCGACCGCACGCAACGCCCCCCCTCAGATGTCGTTGCGCAAGGTCCTCGGGATGGGCCCTCCTCATGCGGGCAACGTGCGGCGACAGGGCCGCGCCGTCCGCGACCAGCACGCGCCTTGGCTCATGACCAAGGGAAGGGATCGGGGGCGGTCACCCCTCCCTCGCCAGTCCAGTGCTGGAAGCGACTTGGAAATATTCGAAGATGCGGAGTCCAGCAAGACCCGGCGAGGCAGCGATGAGGTGGAAAGTTTCATGCGTGGCGAGGTCAGCCCTGGTAAAAAGGGCGACATGGATTGCATTGCTGGCCTTCTCTCCCTGAGCCAGGGCAACTGGCGGTAGAGAGTCGCCGCACTGGACTGCATTATGGTACAGGCGGCGTCTTGCTGTTTGTGTTTCGAAGGCGGGTCGGCCGCCTTCTCCACCATTGGTTCTGGGGAACACGGCCTGGAGCAGTACAGCGAGTTCGAGCAGGCTGCGCGATGCTATACTGTACTCATATGTTGCATTGGATGGTGTCATTTTGCGTTGGCGAGGGTGGCAATCGGTAGGCGTTACAAGGAGTTGAGATACTGTTTCAAGAGAGATCATGACAGAAACATGGAAAAGCTGCCGGACGTCAGTCCTTCAACACGTGTCCTTGGCCCTGGTGTATGTACCGCAAGTGAATGAAGCAATGCCATGGCATGCCTTCCTCGTTTGACTAGGGCACCATGCCACATGTTATGTCAAGTATTTTCACAGTGGCTGGCATCGGGGGCAGCAGGTCATGGGCAGCTGTGTTTGATCTTGACAAGGTCAAAATGAAAGGAAGATGGTTCGCACTGGTCCATACGGTCCAAGTGTCATGGTATCATTGCAATGCTTATGCGTATGCTGGCGGGTTGTCGTCCTCCGCTACCTGCTCATGTATGCTGTACCGTGCCGTTTGATGGTCTTGTACCCAAACGAAATGGCGTCTTCTAAATTACGAGGCATCTTCCCCATCATGCCAAGGTGCTTGTTATGACCCTCTACAGGCCCAGCAGGCTCATCTGCCTTCGGAGGGGGCTCGCGGCCATGCTGCCATCCTCACTCGCGTAGCAGGCCGAGTCGGTATCAATGTCCCATTCGGGCTCAGCCTCCTCCTTGACCTCCTCGATGGGCGTGCCGGTATCGAATCCCTTCTGTGTCGCAGCACGCGTGTTCCACCTGAGCGTCCGCGAGACGCTGTCGAACCATTCCGTCTGGCTCCGCACGACGGTGGGGAAGGGGTACTGCGAGGCCGTGATGGTGACGTGGTCGCCCTGCTTCAGCTCCACGCGGCCCTTGCCGTCAAAGGCGCAGTAGGCCGTGGCGCGAGAGTTGCGGGGAACGGTTACGCGGAGCAGCATGGTATCAGAGAGAACCATGGGCCGGAAGGAGAGAGTATGGGGGCAGATGGGCGTGAGAAGGATGGCGGGGATGTCTGGGTGCACCAGAGATCCGCCGGCCGACAAGGAGTAGGCCGTTGAGCCGGTGGGTGTCGAGAAGATGCAGCCGTCGGCCTGGACGACGGTGAGCAGTTCGTCATCGCCGTAAAGCTCGAGGTTGGAGACGTATGGCGATGGGCCGCGGTCGATGACAAGCTCGTTCAGCACCTCGAACTGCTCGCCCTCTTCCGCTTCTCCCTGGGCGCCATTTCGGTAGACTGTGCAAGTGAAGCGCATGCGGAGGTTTACGCGCATGCCGTCATCGCCCATGACCTGTTCCAGGTGCTGCTTGTACTTTTCAAACTCGAAGCTGGTGAGGAAGCCGAGGCTGCCGAGGCTGAAGGACAGCACCGGGGGAACGATGCGCTGGAAAAGCCACGAGGTGAAGAGGACCGTGCCATCGCCGCCGAGGGTCAAGACGAGGTCGAACTTCTCGGGCTGGCTCCAGCAGAGATCAGGAGTCCAGTACTTGAGCATGTGCTGGAAGCGAGCATTCCGGTCAAGGATGCCGCGAGCGTCGAAGCGTTTCGAGTTGCGCAGCTTGGCGTCAACGAAGACGTTGACACCGAGGTCGGAGCCATATCGGGGTGTCTGCAGGAGCCAGAGCGCCAGCTCCCGCGTGAGATACACGAGCTGGTTGTCCCGGGCCTTGGTGACAATCATGACGTTGCGGACTGCTCTCTTGATGGGCCGCCTCTGCAGCTGCTTGGACACTTCCCGAACGCCGGTGGCGGTCTGGACGAGACGAGAATGTGACATGAAGTCATCATTCTTGATCTCATCGAGGACCTTGTCGATGTCCACGGCGTCGTCGAAGCGGTTGTGATAGAAGCAGGGGGACTGGAGAGAGGGCAAGGCTGTGGTAGGTGTGAGGGTGCGGTTGGCGAGGTCGTTCAGGGCGTCTGCGAGCTGCTGTGACGAGGAGCTGGTCCTGTCGGCAGGGGCCTCCTGGGTGGTGTTGTGTGATGAGAGCATGCCGGTCAAGGAGAGGGCTTCAGGCTTGTGGTTTCGGGCAACGGAGGCCAAGGCTTTCATTATCGTCTGGCGGGGTACCTCATGCGAAGGGGCGTTGCGGCGGTGGCAATTTGCGGTCGACTTCAGGGGGAGTGGTTCAGTCAAGACGGCGGCGGCGGCGGAGGTGCCTTCGGGGGGTGAAGCGGTCGACTCTGCTTTTGATGTATCATTGACGAGCGGAGCGGAGCTCATAGGGACATGGGAGCTCCTCGGTCTTTCGGACAGAGCGATCTTATCTCCACCAGTGGAGGAATAAGGCGCCGTAGCGGAGGTTGCGGAACCGGGGGGGACGGGCGAGGCCGCGGAGTGGGTGTTGCTGCTGCTGAGCGCAGGGTGGAGCGCCGTGGGCGAGGTGACGAGGTTGGCCATGACTCGGATCGGATCGCTGTACGTGAGCGAGCAATGCAAGACTCCAGAGGTCGGGAACCAGGACAGGGCAGCTTGAGCTGGGCGGTCAGGCGCGGTGTAATTGGTTCCGAAATGGTGATGGGCGTGGCCGCGTGCGTGCTATGTGATGCAGCGTGATGCAGCAAACGTGGCTTGACGGAAGGATGCTTCGAGGCACGAAGCAGGCAGGGATTCCAATAATGTCGTCGGGATGGAGGAACCGGGAGGGAGATGCGGCGTGATGCAGCGCCGAGACTGTAGTGGGTGGTGGGTGATGGTGGGGGTGGGCGGAATAATGCAGTGAGTGATATGTACTGTTGGCCAGAGGCGCAGGGAAAAATGAAAATAAAAAGAAGCCCAGCTTTGTCGACGACAGGTCCAAGTCCTAGTGCGGATGGTGCAAAAAGTCTGGTCGATCGGGTGACGAATGGAAAGAGTGGCGAATTAGAAGAGGGAAAAAAGAAGGGAACGACGCAAGAAACTACCAGAGCTCTGCTTCGATGTGATCCAACAACAAGAGGCGAACGGACAAATGTCGAGGTTGAAGAGGGGAGAAGAACGTGGGCGAGGTCCGGCTGCTAAGTACTCAGGTAGCTTCCCGTCTTCAGGTTTGAGACGGCACGGGACGGGCGAGGCGAGGCGAGCGCTGGAGTTTGGACGCGCGCCTTCAGCGTCCTCACTCCTCAGCATATCCGCACACTCCCTGTCCCGACAAGAACGGAGCCTCGTCGCCCTCGTCCGTCCAATTGTTCGTTCGAGGCCGCCTGGTGAGCGCCTAGAAACATCGACGGGGGCATGGTAGCAAGCGGAAACATGAGATGAAGTGAAGCTGTCAGAGCTACCCGACATCCCTGCCGTTACTGGGCGCGACCCCGGTTACTGGGGGGAGAACTCGAAGCCCCTGAGCTGGGGGGGAGGGAAGTGTCCCTCGTCGAGTGGCCTCCAGCCCTCCAGCACGGCGTTTGACGAGACGGGAGGGCTGATAGAGTCGTAGTACAGCGACTGACAGGACCGGGTGGCGAAACAGATCATGGATGCGCTCAAGGAATCGATGACAGGAGGCTGGCCAGGCCACCAGCGGTGTGCAAGCTGCCTGGCAACTGGAACCTTGGGCTTTGAAGCCCCTGAAGCCTGCCAACCCACGTCCATGTAATCTGCCCCTCCAGCGTCGCATCAGCAATGCTATCGCTGGTGATAGAACACTCATGTTAATCAACATCCAAGCTGCCGCGCGTTCCATGCCGAGAAATCACAGCTCCTTGCAGTTCACTATTCGGCCAAGGACTGCTGCTGTGCAAGTAAGGCAGAAGACGAGTTGGTGCGTCCGAGGGCAGCCTGTCGGCAGTCTGCACTGGCGATCTCGACTCGCGGAACGATTCCCATCCAAAACCAGAGCCTTGGCGCAATCAGCGAGTAAGTGCATGCTGGACTTACTCAATCCTTCAGCGGCGCAGTGTGCACGTTGCCCTCGCCGCTGGCTTCGGATGCTGCTCCACTGGTCTGCGGCGTCGCAGGGGCAGTTGACACAGGCCCTCAGACATCCACAGCGGACAGACACACCCCAGTCGAAGGAAGCAGCCTGAGGTGGCATCCAACACCCCCCGTACCCCCGGCGTCCCACGGCCCACGCCACGTGCACGGATGTACGGTCCAAAGTCCAGCGAGTGGCCGCCTGCAGCCACAGGAACGCGACCAGATGCACAAGAGGGCAAGTGTGTGTGTGTGTGTGTGTGTGTGTGCTTACAGCCAGGTCCTCAAGAAGGAGACCTCGTGACTTAATATTCATCATATCACCGCGTGAATGTAATGCCATGTGTGATTGCTCCTCAAAAATTACCAACTCCCTTCTTCAAGGTACTGAACATGTCTGGCGTCGACCTGACCCGACCCGCATCTGATGAGCCGTCCTGAAGTCGAGATGAAACCGCACGAGAGCTAGCTCCATCGGCGGAAGCAAGCCCCCTTCCCCCCGCGCCCTGAGGCCCAGGAAAAGGGGGAGGAGATAGCGGTCTTGGAGAGCTGCATTCGGCAGGTACTTGGCATTGCGTCGGGGGTCCTTTTCCTAACCCAATACGACCGAGGGAACACTTGGCTTGCTGGTGCCGTAACCGTGGCGGGTGGGATTATGGCTGGATATTATCGTCAGGGGACTGCCCAGCGTCGTCGCTCCTGATGACCCCATTTTTATCGGAGGATTTCAGGCGGTCCGTCCTGTCCACCAACCGCTATCCAACTGAAAGGCCCGACCCTTGATGTCCTTCGGGACAGACCCTCTCTTCTCGGGCTTGCTGGCCGAACCTAGGGCGTGCGGGCGGTCCCAAGGAAGGTCATGTGTTTTCGTTTGCGCGACCTCATGGTTGTTGATCAATCTCGGCTCGGCTCGGCGTGCACTTCTCCAAGTTCACGATCTGTCCAGAGCTTTGTGACTCTCCAATCACCATGTGTCGCATCCAGCCAATCGATGGTTGGTGGTATTTTCGGCCACGGCATTGTCGCCGCTGCCTCATCTCCAGTTGAGATCAGACGCCAGCCTCGCTTCAGTGATGGAGCGGAGGAATTGGCCCATGTCGGGCGTCTCCGTCTCGTCCATAGCACTCGCTTCTTTTGGCTGGCACGATTGACGTCCAACCTCGATGGCAGCCTCCCATTCGGCTACTGTGAATTTGCCCTCGCTTTCTGTCAGCAGCAGGGCGCCTTGTTGCGAGAAGCCCACGAGATGCAGGGACGCCGCTTCGTTTGCTGCGAGAGGGCTGGGGTTCACGACAGCTTCTGACTCCGGAGAGCCCTTGGGAAGGGCAACGATAGCAGCGGCGGCAACAGACTTCATGGCAACCGCACCAGAGAGCAGTGCAAGCTGCGCGGCATGGAGCAGGGCAGGGAACACCAGAATGTTCTAGGCAAATACAGGTAGTCAGCATCATGAACGGCCGGTGAGCGACACACAGGGGCATATTCGTGACTTACCGACTGTGCTTGGACAACCTTGCTGTTCACGTAATCGTTCGTCGGGTTCTGTGCGATCTGGAGGGTGATTTGGAAGACACACCGGGGCCACCTCTGCACAAGAACCAACTGCCGCAAAGCAGCCTGCAGCATAGCCTCCAGTTGACGCTCCCTCGTACCTGGAAACACACAACCAGCATGTCAGTGATTTGGCGTTTCGTGACTTACTCCTTCCAGCAGAAGACAGACTGAGTGCCCGGGGGAGTGAATTTTGTGCGTACCTCCGACTCCAGCGGCTGGCCTGACGACGACATCAAGTACCGCCTCAAAAGGGGTTTCTTCGCGGCGCTGTGCCTCGATGGGGCCGTTCACTGAAGCTATGATGGTGTAGCCGCCAAACGAGAAAGTTGCAGAGCCATCAGTTCGATGGAGAAGGGAGAGCCGTCCCTCGGCCTGGTCCTGGGTGGTCATGCTCGCAGTTCGTCTTGATGAAATGTCGTTGAAGGACTTTGAGGAGACAGCTTCGGCTCGAGAATGTCGAAGGGTTTTGTGTGGCCTGCAGCTTTTCAAAGGCGGATGAGGATGTCGTCGTTGATGAGTATGAAATAAAATCATGAGAAGGCAGGTCTGAATGACCCAATGGGCTTCCACGACGGGGCGACGTTTGTGGGTCCGCCGGCCCAGAGCGGGCAACGGTGCCACCGCAGCACTGCTGGCTGTGCACTAACGGGTGCGGTGCGGACCCGTGGACATCACCACCAAACTCTCCGCCATACGTAGCCTCCGTTCTCCTTACTACCTGCTCATTAATCAGCACCTTGGAAACAACCAATTCCCATCCATACTCACCCTCAACATCGTACACTCTCACTCAACTCTACTCAAGGACGGGCATCGCAGCACATCGAATCCAGGGGTTGCAAACACGAGATCATGGCCTCATCTGCCGAGTCCACAAGCCGACTGGGTTCGGCGATGAAGCTGGGAACACCAGCCTCGACGGCCCAGATTCCCAAGCTCGAACCTCGTCAACGACGCAGAGCTGCGCAAAACCCTTTACCACGCCCAGAGACCCCAGCGCTGAAGACGCCGCCCGAGGACCCCTCGTCGCTGTCATTTCAAACCCCATCCCGGAGGATCCTCTCTCCAAGCGATCATGAGATGTTCCTTGCCTCCCCCACGTACAAGCTTGTATTGGCCTTTGTTTTCAACCTTTCCGAGTCAGTCCAAGATCAGCCGCGCTCTGCCGTCGACGCCAGCAGCATGAGCAGCACCTTGAAGGGCATTCTGTCCATCATCGATGGCGTCCACGAGCTCCTCCTCAAGTCTCCTCCAACCGAGCAAGGCGGCTCGCGATTCGGCAACAAGGCCTTCCGGGACTTCCTGGACCTCGTCAAGCTGGAAGCACCCGGCTGGCACAAGAAAATCGGCCTGGCAACCCCGGCCGCAATCGACGAGGTGTCAACATACTTTATGCAGTCGTTTGGTAATCAGGCCCGCATCGACTATGGCTCCGGCCACGAGCTCAACTTCGTCATGTGGCTCCTATGCCTCTATCAGCTCCGGGTGGTCACGAGGTCCGACTTCAAGGCGCTCGTCCTTGTCGTCTTTTCTCGTTACCTGGAGCTTATGCGGGAGGTTCAGATGACCTACTATCTGGAGCCCGCTGGCTCCCATGGCGTTTGGGGCTTGGATGATTACCAATTCCTCCCCTTCCTTTTCGGCGCTTCTCAGCTGCTGTACCACCCTTACATCACGCCTCTCGCCATTCACCAGCAGCTGACACTGGAAGAGGCGGGTGACGAATACCTCTACCTGGGCCAGGTCAAATTTGTCAACAGCACCAAGACGGTCAAGGGTCTCCGCTGGCACAGTCCTATGCTCGATGACATCTCGGCGGCCAAGTCTTGGTCCAAGGTCGAGGGTGGCATGCGACGAATGTTCGTCGGAGAGGTTCTGGGAAAGCTTCCCGTCATGCAGCACTTCCTGTTTGGGTCCTTGATACCCGCTGTGGAAGGCATGGGCAAGGAGGGCGACCGAGACGAAGCTGAAAGCGACGCAACCCACGTCCACAGCGTCAAGGACCACAAACACCAGCAGGTGGGATGGGGCGACTGCTGCGGCATCAAGGTGCCGAGCAGTCTCGCTGCTGCCCAGGAGATGCGGAAGAAGGGGGCCGCAGACACGCTGCGTCGGATTCCCTTTGATTGATGAAGCCGGTGGGGTGGTGAGTTGATCAATAACTGGGCATTCACTCACAGTTTGAAACGGACGATTCTCAGATAACCAATGAATTCGATAGATTATTACTGTCGAGTGTCACGCGTGATATCACGGGTGACTCTATATCTCGACCACCGGATGACGTTCCGAAACATTAACTCCGCATGTCCAAATCACAGCCCACAGTCCACAATGGCCAAGATGGCCTAGAAATGATGCCCAGTATGAATAAGGCGCCCCATGGGCCTCTCCTCTGAGGGTTCGCCGTGAGGTCGTCCGCCGAGCTTACTCGAGCCCGAGCTCAGCCAGACGTGCCAGTCCAGGGAGACCAGCCCAGCGAGAATCACGAGGAGAGCCACACTCGAGGTCGAACCAGATGTCCACGTGGCGATCCTCGATGCGGTCGAGGGCGTAGGCAACCGGGCTTCCGTACAGGTCGCAACGGGGGGCGTTGATACCACGCTCGGGGTAGAAGCGGTAAGAGCGGCAGCCTTCCGTGGCCTCCATGACACTCTGCAGCAGCATTAGCATCTCTCACATATATCCGGGCAGTCATTACGGGGGCACTTGCGTTGCAGAACTGGTAGCAGCCCTCCAGGGTGACGGGGACACCCGGCGCGTTCTCGACGAATCGAGCAATGAAGTAGTTGCCAACGGGGAGGCCGTGGACGCCGCAGTGTCTGGTCTCGGGCTGGGGCTTTCCGGTAGCGACATCATCACCCTCGGACACTGTCCTCGTGGGGATACTCGAGTCGGTGGGCATGATGGTGAGGGTTGCCGTTGTGACAGGCTCGATGGCTGTGTCAATAACACAGTCTTCAGTAGACTTGGGGGCGTGGGTCGTCGTGAGGTTGCTGATGGGAGCCAGTGTCACCCGGTAACCGGACTCCGTGGTGACAGTGGCAGATGTCGAGGAGGTGGTGTTCAAGATGGGGTTTCCAGAGAGAGTGGAGGTGGAAGTCGCCGTGGAATTGCCGGACACGTGGTATCCCGGGTAGTACTGCCTCGTTGCGCCGCCTGTGGCGGTGAGGATAGGGTATCCAGCTCCAGTGCCGCGCTGCGTCTCCTGGCCGTATCCGGGAGCTCGCGTCGTGGTTGCGTTGCTGGGGTAGGGGGCCGAGAGAGTGGCAGAAATACTGGCGATGTCTGTCGAGCTCAGCCCTTCTTGGCTCTCGGTGATGAAGACAGTGACTTCGATCGTGGTCGTGCTGGTGTAGTCGTCGTAAAACTGGCAGGCGGCCACTGAAGTGAGTGTCGGTGCGCCTCCGGCACCAGGATAGACGTCGACAGGCGTTGCCGTAGAGGGAGGCAACGGCAGCGTCGCGTTGGTGCCGTTGAGCGCATACACCGGGCGTCCTCGGAGGTACCGGGCCCGCGAGGAGTGAGAGTGCTCGTGCCGAGACCAGACATTCGAATGACCATGTGCAGCTCCCTGCGCGGAGTCAGTGACTTTTCGTCAAGAAGAAGAGGACGGCTGTGGTGATTTACCTCAGCCCGAGGTCCCTGAGCATTGGGGGCCGCGATGGTGCCCGGGAAGAGGGCAGCCCAAGTGCTCAGAAGTAGCAAGGCCGAAGACATGTCGATGATGAGGGTTCGGGTGGTGGAGGTGGTGATGGCGTCTTGTCGGAGTAGCTGCTGATGAGCGAAGAGTCTTTGGCTCTTGAGACTGAGGCGGGCTGAGTTGTTTGTGCTGATGAAAGATACTGGTTCGGCAGCAGAGCCATGAAGCTTTATACATGAGGCGACAGATGTTGATGGGCGCCATTGCTGCTGATGCTGGCCGCCTGTGGGGGATTGTACTGCAGGATTGCAATCTAGGCACGATTATTGACCATCTAGGAGGCTGCGGGATATGGGAGGGAGAAGGTTTGGGCATTATGGACCCAAGGTCCTGTGTCTAGGGAGTGGCGCAAAGGGGCATCGTCGAGGGAGTGGCTGTTGGCCAGAGGGATACAGGGAACCCACCCCGACCGACCGAGAATGGACGATTTGCTGCAGAAGTGTGTGAATTAGCTGCCACCATCGCTTGCTGATTTGATCAGTAGAGCCACGGATGTCCGGGAGACAGCGCAGAATCTGGAAATCGGGTACCGCCACAGGGCCTGGACTTGAGCCTCGACTGTCCATCACCATCACTCGTGCGGAGAATACGTCGGACATGAGAGTTAACTTCTTCGTTGAGCAGGGGAAAGACGGGTATCAATAACGAAGAGCCCTAACGCCGTAGTGTAATTCCAAATGCCATGCCGACTCAAGGAGAGGAGTACCAGGTGCGTATTTGAACCAACATGGCCATGCCCGCTCAATCTTCCCAGATGGTCTCAAGATCGAGATCACCTCGTCTCTCGGCGCCGCAGACGCTCCATCTCTTTCGTTTGTCCCGTGACCCAAAGTTCATGGTTCGGCCGCGGGCGGGAACGTCCAAGCTGCCTCGCCCCTTGGCCTCTGAGGAGTCGTTGCCGTCAGCCATATCAGCCGCAGCCTTGAGCTGGGCTAAGCGTTCCGCTTCCATAGCAGCTTCTTCCGCGTCGGGAGAGTCTGGGATTGTCTCCAGACTTGAGATACTTGGGCTCCTTGAGCGTGCCGAGGTCGGGGTGGACGGAACCGATGATGACGGCAAGGTCAGTCCCATGCCGTAGCTCCCTGAGAGGCCGTCATATGGCCGGATCGATGGCGAGGAGCCTGCCGAGAATGACGACGGCGGTGGAACAGGGGAGGAAGAGCCAGGATGGGCTACATGGCGCAGAGGCGACGACGGGCGACGATAGCGGTTGGCGGTCGAAGCTGGCGTGGACACGGCCAAGGTCGGCGAGCTACTTCTTTCCATGCCTTGCCTCTCAGTGTCGAAGACGGAGGACCGCACGGGGGAGGATGGGAAAGCTTCGTCCACTGGCTTCCTGGAAGCACGAATGCGACCGGGCGACCCCAGCGGGCTTGGCGGGCGCAACTGGGGAGGGTAGAGGATGTGTCCGGCACCATTGACGCCAGGGAGGGATTGTGTACGTGACATGGGAAGGCTGATACTGGCAGCCGACCTTGATCGCGCATGTCCCGCGAGAGGCGATGTCGTCCGCGGGCGGTATGGGAGGGCCGAGGAGACGCCCCATGCTGGAGAGGTGGGAGACGAGGGGCTCGGGTCGGTCGAACGACGCAGTGTTGGTGGCTTTCTCAGCTGTTCGGTGTCGGCATAGTTGCCCGGAGAGCTCTGCAGTCGGAGCGAAGGAAGGGGGGAGGAGCGGAACTCCTCCATCCTCTCTGTTTCGGGCACTGGCTCCATTGAGCAGGTGAGCAGCCGGGCTCGTCCCAGGCTAGCCGTCGAGAGTGACTTGGGTATTGCAAGGGGCAGATGTCGGTGGCGGTAGCTTCGAAGTTGGGGGGGAGAGTTGGCTGCGGCTCGCCCCGTAAGGGTGGTGTTTCGATGCTCGGGAGAGGAATGCGCTGGGTTCAATCGACGGACCAGCGGGTCACAACGCTTGAGCCGAAAGCTGAGGCAGACAGCCGGTGAGACATGCCAGCCGGGCTCCGTGGCTTGGGGCGTGTATAATCCCTAGCAAGGGGGTCGGCATCAGAGCGTCGACGACATGTAGGTAGGGGCCGGGCTGTTTTGTGGCGGGTTTCTGTGCACCTCGTGTCAGTCGCGAGGCAGGTCTGCCGTGTGCAGATGATTGAGCACTCACCCGACTCCCTTGGGGTAGATGTCCGACCCAAAGAGCACGGGAGAAACCGACGGGCGGGGACCTGGGTCTTCGAAGAGAGGGAGGGAGCTGTGCACGCGTTTGTTGTTGTGTTGCGGTACGGGGAGTTGAGGAAGCTGGAAGCTGCTGCGGGCAGCGTCGGGCCTCGGGCGTCGGGTGCCAGATGGCGCTGAAGTGAAGGCCGGATTGAATGCCCTGTGCCGTCTGCTCGAGGTTCTTCGGGACCCAAAACGACGCTGGAAACGGCGATTTAGGCACCACGTCCGGTCGAGGGAAGTGGTTGTCACTGGGTGCACCTGACTCTGCAGGGCGTGAAGGATTCGTGGACCGTGATAGAAGGAAGTAGGGGGAAGGGAGAAGGAGGGGGTGGTCCCTTGACAGGTTGTTGGATCGGGGGTCAACTTGAACCGGGGAAGGCAGTCACACGCAAGGGGTTAAACGGAACAGGGGGGTTGTCCCCACAGTCCATCATGCATGGGGACGCTGGCGCATCCACGCGCCGCCCGCTAGCGCGAATCGCCTGAAGAGACTACAGGTACCATCCTCAATGCATCAGGGCATTGATTGGTTTTTGGTAAGCCACTGTGCTCGTTCCTTCCATGGAGCGGTCCTGGCAAGCCTGCAGTGGTTAGCACATTCACTAGGTGCCTACTGTCCTACCCAGTTTGCCAGTTAAGGTGGTTGTAGCAGGTACGGGGAAAACACTTGGACCTCGGGTCGTCACTGGGGCTGGCACAATGCAGGCATGATATGAAAGTAGGTTCCTTTGGGGTTCAATTGATATTGGATATGGTCTAGTTTCCAAAGTGGGAAACGAGTGGTGGTCCTTGACTGCAGGTTGTGGCCAGCATCATGAAGCCTCGTCCATGCTCGACATGACCTCAGAAATCAAGTCTGCTGTCTGCTGAGACTTGCGAAGGAGTTCGTTTGCCGGGGACAGCTCCCTTCCGATCCTGCAGGTTGGGCACTTCATAAGCCAGCTTTCTATGACCAATGTGAGTTTCCAGGTCTTCTCTTGGCAGGCCGATTCGGTGACGCCTGCCAGAAACGCACTCTGCCTCGAGCAGTCCTCGATTTTAGAACCGCCGACTTCATGGCGACAGTCGTCGAACTGGAAGTTTCTGTACGTACACATTGTGCTAGTGGCTGTCCGTTGGGGTTGGTGATGGGACGTGGAAATGGAGTGCGAAAGTTTGAGTATGACCTGGTATATAAGCCAGAAGAAGGACAGTGAACAGCTATATAGAAAGATTCAGGCATCAACCGTCTCTTCATTACTTGCAGTCTATCTTGATATGCTGGGAACAACCCAATTGTCAGGTACAGTCGATTGTCAGGTGCAGTCAATTGTTAGGTACAGTTCGTCCTTGTCTCATTGTGTCTCTGCCATCTTTGCCATTGTCTTCCACCAAACGAAGCATCTAAAGGGCTCGGTATCGTACCAACTCAAACACAGCTGAACAGCATAAGGAGAGCGGTTCTGCCCTCTTGGTTTCATCTTGGTGTTCCTGTGTAGCGCCGAGTCCGCATCTCACAGGAAACCTGCATCCAGTACTTCCTGGAATGACCTCGCCCAAACAAGGGCATCAGACTGTTGTCTGTCCGCAACAGACGGAACATTCACCCCCACTCGTTCCAGTGTTCTCATCAAGGTCGATCCTATGTCCAAAGCAACTGCAACCCCTCTACCAAGTGTCAAACACTCGATATCACAAGTTGAGTCCCCAAAGTACACCAGGTCCGAGGCACACGACCCTTGTTGCAGCAGCAAGGAGGACAGAGCCTCCCGCTTATCCTCGCATGTCATTAGCGGCGAGTCCTTCCAGGCTGTCCCCAGATGTCCAGGTCCCACGATCCTGCCATCTGGCAGTATCTCGTTGGCAACAACGTCCAGAACAGGGTATCCTTCCAATACTCCACGTAGGAAGGAGGTCGACCAGTTCACCGACAACACGGAAATATGCCACTTGTTGTGAGATGCTGCCGCCATGATGTCGGTGAAACCATCACGAAGCTGGATGGTGCCGTTTCTCAGAGCATCGCGACCCCCTTGCTTGAGTGTTTCTTCGTCCAGGCCTCGGAACAGTCCCGAACGCTCGACACGACGCAGGGAGCGGTGCTCGACCGAGCGCAGTTGCCGAAGGAAAACGAGCTCATCCTCGATTGAAGATCTTTGGTCGGAAGCTGGCTGATAGCCTGTCGAGTATTCCTTGTGATCTCGACCATACTCCTCCACGATCTGCGCCCACGTGGGGGATATTTTGGCCTTTTGGCGAAGCTGAAAGTCCTGCCCCAAATCTGCTAGGACACCGATGGTATCCTGCTGTGTGATGGTTCCATCGAAGTCAAGTACCAAATGCAGTGGCTTCGACGTCATGTTGGTGAGTTGTTTGTAATTGGGAGGTTTGCGGCGACTACGGCATGCCAGTGCGAATAGATGGCGGGGTTGTTACCCACTTCGTGCATGCCGAGGCTCGTCATTTCTAGGTACTTACCATGTTGGTAGCTTTGTTTGGACCGTTGGAACTGTATTGATTGACTCTCGGAGCGAAACACTACCCCAAACAGACCTTCCAAGATGATTTCCCGAACGCCAGGCTATGCACAAAAAGGCTACGATTTGGACCGAGAACGATGCTCGGGCCGTGGACTGACTAGCCAGAGCCGGGCAGCACGTCCTCCATGTCGACCTCGTCATCATCGTCGTCAATGGCGTCCGGGGCGCTCTCGTCCAGAGCGCGGTTGTTGATGATTTGCTTCAGCTCAGGCTTCAGCTCCCACTCGTTGGAGTGTGGACCTGAGCGGTTCAAAATGGCCACCTTCTCCAGCTCTTGACGCAGGTATGCCTCGGGCTGATTGAACGTGGCCTTGAGAACCGACATTTTCCAGTACTGATACTTGGTCGTGAACGCGTCGAGGAGAGCAGTGCGGAGCTCGTTCTCTTCCATGCGTGTGGCCTTGTTCGCAGGCCTCTTCTGCTTGCTTGTCTTGACTGGGTTCGTAGTTTTCTAGAACATGTCAGTATGGGAGCACCGGGGGACGGCATGGCCGGGGAGGCACTGACAACAAAGCCTCCGAACTTGGTCATTGCGGCAGCAGAGCCTTGTGCGATGACACCGTTCATCTGCCAGTGGTCCACAATCTTGAGCTCGTGCTTTGGCTTGTGTGCCTGGATCTGCTTGAGCTGCAGGATCGACCGACTCTCATCGTTGTCCACCGGCCTACACGCCAGCTCATACATGAGCCGGGCTGCGATCTTCGTTCTCTCTGTGTGATTGTCAGCGGGTGACCGAGCAGTGCCGGAACGGTGACTCCATGACGTACTCGGGATGGCCTTTCGGTAGAATGGCTGGTAACGAGCTTTTCGGTCGAATGGCCGGCGGGCAGGCTTCGCGAACCGCTCCGATTTCGGGCGCAATAGATGGGCTGGAATGCCGTTGTTCGACGCTTCAGTCCTCGCCTTGGACTTGGCCTTGAAGTTGGGGAGGTCCTCTTCGGTAAACATGAAGGTACCCCGAGCGTTATCGAGGCCCATGTCCAAGTCGTACTCTCGAGGAAGTCCCTGGTGGCCGGCGACCTCCTTGTTCAATAGCATTCGAAAGCGGTGCTGCCCTGGTGGTCAGCAAGTGAGGGTAACAGGTCTGGTCGAGAACGAACCTCAACGCTTCCGTCCGGCCTCTTGACATCCCATTGTCGCATCTTTCCAACCTCAATCTCGGCGTCGTCGGGGAGGCTACTCCATGCCTCCCAGAGCTCTTTCGGCAGCCTGGCGAGGTATGCCTGGCCAACGGAACCGTTGCCTGCATTCTGATCGAAGAACTCTAGATCGCCCGCGTCTTCGTACAGGTCGTCTTCGTCGAGCGGCGCGTTCGGGGAGTCTCCCTCAGGTTCCGGCTTGATGTAAGCCTCGCTCTTGACCTGGGCTTGCTCGGCCGCCATGGTATTGCGGGGAGAAACTTGAATCTTGTTTCGGTGGACGAGGAGCAATGGCTTTGCTGGGTGTCGGGCTGTCTTGCGTCGGTCGTTTGGTTGGAACGGGCGGTCGGCAAACTTGGACTGATCGGTGGAAGGGTTCGGTTTCGGAATCGCAAGTTCGAAGAGGCTCTGTTTCTTCCTGCCTCGCGGGTCGGACAATGAAGGATCAGGTTCTTTGTACGTGATGAATGGAAGGAAGGTACAGTGAATGCCTGCACCTTAGGCAGGACGCCTCGCCTCGCGGTGCTTGCATCACACTGCAGTCTGGCGCGACTGGCCCCACTCCCGTCCCAGGCACACGGGCCAGGCCTGAACTACCTGCCTACCCAGCTACCTCAGTAGTAGTGCTTGTCGCAACATCCCGATTTGCCTTGAGGACTCAAATCCCAACATCTCCAACGTCTGCTTGTCCTTACGGCTTAAAACCAATCTTGAAGCAGCGCCGACCCCGGCCCCTTTCTGGACTGTACGACGTCACCTCGCCATCAAAAACCAGCCAGTCATGGCAAGTCACAATTTCGGCGTGATAGAGGTTGCGAGCCGAAAGACAACATCCGCGCCGGGCTGGGCCTATGTGCCAGACACAGGGGCAAATCTCGCCGCAGCTGCCTTGCAGCCTTCTAATCGGAAACGGGCCAGGAATCAAGCGTCACTCATCTCAGGGGCCGATCTTACAGCGCGGCAAGAGACGAAAGTCCGGAAAGACCTTGAGGCTCTCGATCGGGATACGAGTAGGGATGTCAATATCGCCATTCCGTCTTCAAGACCTGGGCCCGCCAGAGGTACGCTGCTGTATACTGTTCCCTGCCTTCCAAGGCATCCGTTGACCGAAGTCGTCCG
This sequence comes from Plectosphaerella cucumerina, assembly GCA_020746995.1. Lineage (NCBI taxonomy): Eukaryota > Fungi > Ascomycota > Sordariomycetes > Glomerellales > Plectosphaerellaceae > Plectosphaerella > Plectosphaerella cucumerina. The sequence continues at coordinate 4,039,660 of JAGPXD010000004.1, read as the reverse complement.
ATCAGTCACCAGCAAAAGCACGCCCAATATCAGGAAGATCATCCAGTCGCAGAAGACATTCGCGAACCATCTAGACGACTACAATGCTCTGGTAGCGACACAGGGCGATGTTGATGCATCCTCTCAAGCCTCCCACCACGTGTCAAAACCATCGCACCCGAATCAACACTCCAAGAGGTCCAATCCGATATCTCAGAACAAGAAGAAGGCCTCGACAGCAAGCCATGGCTCGAAACGGTCCGTATCTGCCGCAAAGGCGTTACCCGACACGACAGATACAGAGCTTGGAACTACGTTAAGATCACGTCGGGGCGGCCGAACTGGGCATGCTGAAGAAGTCGAACTTCTGCCAAGCGAAAAACAAGACTTAGAAATGACAGATGCGCCAGAGTCGGATCAGGCCGCTGCGACGTCGTCAGTAACCGGCGACAAGCCGCTGGCGCTCGTACGCGCCGAGGACCACGACTCTCTTCTTGCGTCCATCGTACCTGAACTACCGGACAGAGGAGAGCTTGATGCGCTGCTCAACCATCCGCCGTTGACGTATCTGCGGGCTCGCGCCACCTGGGGGCCCAACGACCAACAGTACCCTGTACGCACTTTCTGCGATGTCTGTGGCTACTGGGGTAGAGTACGGTGCACGAAATGCGGCACAAGAGTGTGCGCACTGGACTGCCTGGAGGTGCACCGAGAAGACTGCATAACCAGATACGGCCTGTAGAGGTCGGGGCTCATCCGCAAATGCACAGCATCCTCCGCGTCTCTAACTTTCGGACTAATTCAAGGAGTGCATTTTTGGACCTGGCCCTCGCAGTCATGCACCCGCCCCCAAAGTATGGGATGCCCAAGAGGCCTCTGTATCACTTGACTTCGTCAACAGCCGTAGGTTGGCCGCCAGAATCGCCCAGCGATGGGGCAAGCAGTGTTCGGTCAGGCTGGACACCCGGCTTACAGTCACTCGCAGGGTCTGGGTGTGTCTGAAAGCTCTGAAACTCTGATTTCAAAAAGGATTTGTGAGAAAGAACTCGACATCCCCCTTGGATGCCCCCCCTGCGCAGACTGCCCTGAAGGTACCAGTTGGACACACAGCTCGCGCGGCGCGCACGCATCGCTCCCATCTCTCCTTGCTGATTTCGATCGTAGCACCGTCTCGCATCGTCTTGACAGAGAAGCGTGCGGTGCCTGCCACGCCTTTCGTTTCTGTCGGACTGCCCCTGCACTTCTGCACAGAGCCTGCGATGCCACCGTCACAGATGGCAAGCTCGGCGACCGCTTCGTCATGGAAGACGATGTGCCTGGGACTGTCAGTCGAAAGTTGCGCCAGTCTGGATCTAAAGGCATGGCGACCTACACGTTGCGGTCCAGGCACTGTGTCTCGAGCAGGGCTAGTGGCCTGATCTCGGCGGACATGCGCATCCGGGTGATCTCGAGATATTGCTGCTGGACTGAAAAATGGGGAAGCGCCATCACACTGGCCGCGGTACAAAAGAAAAGGATGAACTGGGCGAACAGTGACACCATGCTGCTGAACAGCCGGAACTCTTAGGTCGGTCTGGGTTGGAACAAGATGGCCTCGATGCAAGATAAAAAATTCGGCTGCTGTGAAAGTCGCCTTGGTATCAGAGTAGGCTTGTTGGCAAGTGTTTGGTGCCCCGTTCGAAGTTTATATTGTCTTCGATGAACGCTGCTTGTCCGCACAGTTGCTTGATTCGAAATCAAGGTAATGGAATGCAGGAAGAACTATAGTAGCAGCGCAAAAAGGCGTGGTGAATATTCGTGGGATAAGGGAGACTTCGAAGCAGACAGCTGGCTCGGGAGGGAGGAGCTCTGCCTGCGGGTCTTTCGTCGCATTTATGTTTTCCAGTGTTCACTGGAAACACAACAGCTCAAAAGGCAGTGAGAGGCTGGAATGCTTCTATCAATAGGAAACACGAACCTAGGCCGCCAAGTGAAATATGTCACCTTGTATATAGATTCTGTCAATCTCGAACTCCAGTAGCGCACTGTCCCCTGGAGCCGCACGAGGGATCGGCCTCTGTCTGAGCTCCCCACGAAACCCGTCCCACCAGGAGCTAGCTGGGTGGTCAGGTAAATACGAAATGTATATCGATGAGACGATGACCGTTCATGCCGCAGTTGAAACCTCCAAAAAGCACCCGTCGGCCCGTTGAAACCCAGCCTAGCTGTCGGTTTGTCTGATGATCGCCATCAACCGTGGGTCCGTGCAGTCTTGTTTGCAGGAAGGTTCAATGGGTGTAATTCTACCGTGACTCCATTTGACCTGCGCGAGATGATTCTTGTCACTCCTCGTCTTCTGCCTAGCAGGACATGTGTCGAGACTGCACAGTCCGATTCGGCATGCATCGAAGGCATCTGAAGCAGCGAGCGCAAAAAGTTGGACAATCCGCGAATCGAACGCGGGACCTTCAGCATGCTAAGCAGACGTTATACCACTAAACCAATCGCCCGATAATATTCACTCGTGGTCTTTGTGCAATTATCACTCAGAAAATCTTCCTCCGTGCCTTCCTTGCCCCACTTAGTGGGCAGGTCCCCTTGCTTTACCCCAACCAATGCCACTTCACTTCGCTGATGCACCTGGACAATCTTTAACCTGGAACGTCACCCTTGCACCCATGTCAGCTGTAGCTCCGAGCCTCCTCTGAATGGGAGAGCAATTCACTTCTTTGGCAAGCACAGAGACCTCGAATCCATTCAGCAACAAAACACAGCCTTCTTTCTACAACCCTTTCGAACTCAACTTAAACTTCAAGTGACCCATGGAACCGACCCAAGCCTCGATCAGTACAACTTTCTTCTTTGTCTCCGAAGCCTGAAAGAGCCGGGCCCTCCCCGACTACCGAAGCCATGGGTTATACAAAGTCACTCGTTGAGCTCTGCATGGACACATGTCAGAAGCACATATCGCAACTCACCTCCTTCGGAGACGCCGACTTCCTCCTTCCGCGCGAGCGTGTCCGAGAGCTACTTTCGAAAATCAACAATCCCGGGCAGCTGCGCACCATCGAGATCAACTCCCCGCACCTCCAGACCGAGACGGCCGAGTTCTGGAAGCGCCTCATCCAGAAGGAGTTTCCAGTGGAGAGCAAGGAGAAAAATTACACCCCGAAGAACCCAGAGAACTGGTACAAGATGTACGAGAAGTACTCGATGGAGCGACAGGCGTCACGGAAAGAGGCCGAGGAGCGCATGATTGCGCAGTTCCAGGGACTGCAGCAAAAGAAGGACACAAGGGTCAGCCATATCGTCGACCCTAAGCTTCTTCCCCGGCCGCCCAAGACCGGCCGCAACCTTGGTACCGCACGTGGGCCTTCATACGAGAAGGCCACGGGAAACCTCACCTTCGGGAAGGGCACCCGTACCAGCAACGCCCTTCAAAAAGCCCGCAGGCAGGCTTCCGAGTACAAGCTTATCCGATCATCGCTCGCCAACCCATTTCGCGCGACTCCTACAGGATCTGTCAGGGCCGCGCCCGTTGGTATGGTCAACGCTAAGCGGATCGCCTCGCAACCTGCTTTCAGGACCTCGTCCAGCTTGAAACGTCCAGGCATTGCGACGAAGCCTCCTCCCAAGCCCACAAATCCAGGCATGGAGAACGCTCTGCGGCCCCCGCAATACATTTCCGACTCCGACGAGGATGACGACGGTGACGACGACGACATGTTTGGCGAGAAGACACGGTCAGGAAAGGGAACTGCTGGCAGACCTAGCTCGACGATGCGCTCAAACCCTGCGAACAACCGTTCCGCGAAACCAGGTGTCCAGCCTGCACGCCGATCCGGCCTCCTCAGCTCTGCGCCGAGGCCGAATGCTGTCATCACGCGTGTTTCGAACCCTTCGGTCAAAAGACAAGAGCCAGGACCAGCAAGGAGCGAGCATGCATCATCAGACTCGCGAGGTACCCGGGTGGAATCGGCACATCCCTCAAGGGCGCCGAGCAAGAGGGCCTCCCCGCCAGGGGGTCCTCCTTCGCCGACCGCTCGGGGACAGCAGTCACCCCCGCTGATGCCCAAGAAGAGAAAGGCCGCCGACATCTTCATGCCTCCTAAGAGGCGGAAGAACTAAGAGCACACGCCCTGACGAAAGCTTGGTATGGAGCGAAGGGCCTGGTTGCGAGTCTAAACGCGCATTTGATTGCATTGCGGGGGGAGTTGGTCACACGGAAATAGGTTCGGGTTGGCTTTTTACTCGGGCATTTCCCTTGGAGTTACGGAGTTAGATATCACGGATGGGCAAGGCGCTTGGGACCGACCACAGATAGGCGGCAGACAACGAGCAAGCCCCGTAATACCATCAAACGCATGCCACTCACTGCATCAGAAAGACCGCAACTCGTGATTTGGCCTGAACAGCTTCCAGCAAATCGATACGTTCAGCGAGAGCCGTTGACTTGGACGCTGCGCTGCATTCGTGTCTCGCTGTTGCCAAAGCCAAAGCCGCCCTGCCTCGGCTCAGCTACAGGGCGGCCCTCTAAGCCGCATCCCCAACATATTTGTACTGCAGACGTACATGCCAGGTCGCCCTCACCAAACCATGTCGTTGTAGTCGTTCAGGCATCGCCGCCGCGCAGAGCCAGCACGAGATGAAGTGTCGCGCCCGGTTCCAGCTGGTACTCTGAGGCCGATCGATCGTCAACCCTGCAGTAGATGCACTTGTCAGAGTGATGTCTCCACATAGATTCCTTGACCGCCACTTACATTTGCTTTCCGCCGAAGATAAGTCGTTGCTGAACGGGAGGGATGCCCTCCTTCTCTTCGACCTTCTCCTTGATTTGCGAGACCTGGCACAGGGGTTAGGTCAGTACTGCGTTTCTGCCAAGCATTCCTCCGACGCCAACACAAAAGCGCACCTTGTAGTCGCTCTCGATATCGAGCTCGATCTCTTTGCCCGTCAGGGTTCGGACCCTTGAAACCATTAGCAGACGTTGCGGGCCATGGCGCGATGTCGAGGGCTGCCCACTTGATCAGCATCTTTGCGGCTTTGCGGCTTGTCGGCCCGTGTAGTGGAGTGTGTCTGCCGGAAGGACGAAGTCGTCTGCCTTTGATGGCCGGGTGGTGGTTGTGTCGTGGTGTGGTCTTTCGTTTGTGAGGAGGGATGGACGTCGGCAATCATGCAGTTGTCTGCCTTCTGTAGCTCTGGCGCCCCGCCAAAGCACCCGCCGCCTGGACCGACGACAGGCACCCTGGAAGCCGCACTGACTGACCTCACTCGGTCATGGTGGGGGCGGGGTGGTGGGGCGGGATCAACTCACCGGTGCTTCCCGTTAGGTAGTGCTTTCAGTGCACAAACATTGGAGTCACACCAGCAATCCAGCGCCTCCGCAGATCTGCCGGTCCCACTCCGTTCAAGATGGATGCAAACAACGATTGTCGACAGGAATATCAGGTGTTCCAAGCACCAAGTTTCGACAAGGAAGCAACATAGGCATCTACACAATGGCCCAGGACTTTGAAAGGACCACATGGAGTGTCAAGGCCGCGGCAGGCGAGCCTCTGGCCGTCATATCCGTCCGCGACCTTCAAACAACAACCCACATGTGCGCAGATGCATGGGGTCGGCAGGGCAAAGAGCAGCCCATCCTTGTCACGGCAGAGCTGTGGTTGGCGCAAGGATTCCCAGGCAGTTCGGCCAGCGACCAGGTTGCCAACGACACGGTCCATTACGGAATCTTGGCCAAGGGACTCCTCTCGGCCCTCAAGTCTGCTGGCAAGCCTGGGACGAGATATGAAGCGCAACAGTCCTTGACACTGCGACAACTCATCGACCACATTATCAGAGAGGTGAAATATCCCTCTCTGAATGGACAGGATACCGGCCGCTTGATCTTCAGCGACTCGGAGCGGCTGAAGTACTCTCGGGTGACGGCCACCCTGCCCAAGGGCTCTCTCCTCGGTGTGGGTGAAGGTGTGAGCCTCTCACATCATCAGGCATGGCCATCGAACGGATCAGAGCCTTTCTGGAGTGATAGTCTTCAACTCCGCCAGCTCCGAGTTCCCACCCTTGTTGGTGTCAATGACAACGAGAGGACTGCCAAGCAAGTTGTCGTCGCCGACATCGAGGTTGACAACTTCGATGACCCCGAGTGCGATGACTATCCGACCTTGGAAAGGATCGCAGTGCAGGTGAGTAACAACATATGTCTTTTTTGTAGTATATCCGAATGCTAAAGCCTCGTCTAGACCATGGAGGAGTCGTCCTTTGAGACCCTCGAGGCCCTGGCAGCAGCCATCGCTACAAGACTTGCCGAGCATCTCCGGTCTCGAGAGAAGCCTGCCAGGCCCGTTTGGCAGATTAAGGTCACTCTGGAGAAGCCTACAGCGATACCTATGGCCCAGGCTGCTCATGTCGAGTATAGATCGGCCCCCAACGCTGTATAAGCCAGGCGGCGCGACGGGGTCATGTAACATGTCTTGCACGAGAATAACACAGCATACTTGGATGCTCGGGAAAGGGGCCTACAGCGCCGGAATCGCATCCAGTTCGAGGCAGGGATATCAAGCCTGTATTACGTTGATGATGCTACTCGTACAGGGAGCCTACTATGGCCCGGTGGAATACAGTGGAGATTGACAGTGTACAACGACGACCCGAGGTCTCCTCTAGTTCTTCTCTGACTTCTCGAAGACGTTCAGGCCCAGACCCTCGGAGTCGAGGAGGAGCCTGTTCTTGGAGCCCGACTCCTGCAGCTGCGTGGCGATGGCGCGGGCGTTCTCAATCTTCTTCAGCTCGACGTACGCCTTGTTCTTCTTGATGGCCTCGCCGATCAGCTCGGCGGACCTCGCCTCACCCTGTGCCTTGACGACCATGGCCTGCTTCTCCTGCCGGGCCTTGTCGACGACGAAGGCGGCGCGCTGCGCCTCCTGTTGCGCGACCTGCTTCGCCTCGACGGCGGCAGTGAACTCGGGGGAGAAGGCAAGGTGCTAAGATGCGGGTTAGCCGTTGCACTCTTGGCAAACTGATATGGGATCCTCTGGACATACAGTGAGGGAGACGTCGTCCAGCTGAATGTTGAAGCGGGCGGCCCTCCTGGAGAGGTTCTCGCGGACGAGCTTGGCGACCATCTCACGCTGAGTGATCAGCTGACTGGCGTTGAACTGCGCCACAACGCTCTTCAGGACCTCGTTGACGATGGACGGCAGCACTCTCTCATCGTAGTCGGTGCCGAGGGTGCGGTAGATCTGGGGAAGAGCCGTGACATCCGGCCGTGAAAGCACACGGCATGTGATGTTGACCATCTGCAAATCCTTGGTTCCCGTCAGGGACGCGACGCTCCGGGGCTTCGCGCGAACGTCGTACACGATCGGTGTCTCGAACCAGGGCAGGATCAAGTGTGTTCCTGGAGTACCGAGCTGTCAGCAAAGTCCTGTCCGCGTGCACCGGGTGCGGGAGAGTTGAAGGTGCTTGCTTACCTTCAGCGTAGATGTCCTTGCCGACGCCGCTTATCCTCCGGTACTTGATCGCCCTGTGACCACCGTCGACGTTGAACAGAGAGTTCTGGAAGACCATGGCAGCGCCGCCAAGCAGGAAGAGCGATCCCAGGCCGAGGCCCATTCCCCTGCCTCCGGGCATGCCGCCGCCTGGCCGCTGCGCCTGGCGAGAGACTGCGCGGAGCCTCTCGTAGGCCTGCTCCATAGGGTTTCTTCCGCCGGAAGACATGTTCGATGATGTGTAGTGACCGTCCGAGTACCTCGTCTTGTGGTTGGGTGGCGGTTCGATGGTTGTCGTGGGTAGCTGGTGATGCCACTACTGAGGCTGGACTGGTCTGCGATTGTACGGTGCAACTCGCCCAAGCTAGAAAATACTCTGGGGATGGAGGTCGCGCACAGGCCACCTTCGGTATTCGATCAAGATATATGTGGGGCCGTTTCCACCCAAGCTCGAGACCGCATCACCACTTTTGAACGAAGCAACCTTTACAACGGATGAACCGACACGCCGAACACGGCCATTTCCTCAAAGGATGTGATTGCTTTGCGGCATAGAGTGACAATGTTTCCAAAGTAGCGGAATGAACCTACTCACCGCCCTGCATTTGGTTGTGCTGTAAAAGCTGGCCGGCGCATCACCTCACCACCGACACGGGCAACTCATCTCGCTGCCATGTAGCCCAGTTGCAGCCAAGCACCTTGATGAGCGGCCTCAAAAACATACTTGGAGTTGTCATGATTAACATTAAACTTCGCGAAAGGTATCTCCGTGCTACTGAATCATCCAAAAGCGTACACAGCCTATCCAGCCTGTCACCATGCTCGGCACACCTAACGGCACCCTGTTGAAACTCAAGCCTTGCGATTGGCTGCCCTGCGGCCGAACTTCTTGGTCCAAGAAGCGTCACGGCGATCAAGTTCCACAGCACGACGCTGCAGAGATCTCTTCGTGTCCGCCGGGGTTGCTGCCTCGATATTGCCACAATCGGGACGGGTCAGGTTGTTTCCGAACGCATCGACCGTCCAGATCAGGACGCCGTTGGACCAGCCAAAGCCCTGCGATTGATACGTCAAAATGGTGCGAGATAGAACAATGGCAGGAGGGGAACTCACCTCGACAACCTCGTACTCGCCTCCTTCTCCGGCCTCGTTGGTCGAGTTATCGGAATACTTCTCAAACATGGTTCCAATCTGCTCTTCTTCCAGACCTTCAAGGCGGGGGAAGTCGGTGGTGTTGCCGCCTGTTGCGTACCAAGTGCAGAATGTCGAGTCCAGGTACCGCTGCCCGATGCGCAGTGCGAGGTCTTGCACATCCTGGTATGCCGGGTCGTCTTCGCCAAAGGTAGGCGGCGTGTTGAGAAGACCCTCCATCAGGATGTGGATCAGGGGTGGCCAAACACTCGGTTGATCCCACTGCTCGCCAGTGCGCAGGTTGGTCGCCGGAATTCCACCAGCCTTGCTGTCGAGGTAGTTGGAAACCCTTTCAAACGCGGTCTTGACGGCGTACGGGTTGTTCTTGAGGTGCGCGGGCGCCGCACCGGTCCAGAAAGGATAGAACTGAGCAACGTTGAAGTAGGTCATCTTGCCGGGCGGGGCACCGCTGAGCTCTGAGGCTGTGGCGTCATCGTCAGCTGGGACAAAGGTGTACTGCTCGCCCGATGTGGTGTTGAAGTCGAAGAATCCGAAGAGGGTTTCATTCCACATGAGATCGTAGATGGCCTCGCTTCTGTTGTTGGCTTTCTCTTCCCATTCACTCGCCTCAGTTGTGTTACCCGTGTCGTTAAGCAGCTTGCTGATGGTAATCTCGTTCCAGTATAGAATCGAGTTGAGCTCGACAGGCACAATGTTGATGATGTTGAGGTACCTCAGAGGGAAGTAGACGTGGCGAATCGCATCGTTTGGCCGCGACATCCAGCGTGAGGTGTAGTCCCAACCGCTCTCGGCGCCGCTAGCGAGATTGGCGTAGACGAAGGCCTTCTCCGTGTCGTTCAGTTCTTGGCTCTCAGGGTAAATTATGCCATCTTCAGCGTAGAACGAGCTGTTGGACGCAGTGGTGTAGTCCTCGTAGTAGGACTCCGGTCGAGGCTGGGTGTTGGAAACGTTGTACAGGGTCAGAGAGTAGGTCTTGTCGTCCTTGGTCACTTCGATGGTACGGTTGGTTGTCCACCACTCGTGCTCCTTGATGAGCAACGGCAGCGCCCGTTCTAGGAGCTCGGTATCGTTGGTCTTCTCAAGGTAAATGCGCACCATCTGCGTCAACAGGGGCGGCTGGGAGCGGTTGAGGTAGTATCTTCGGGCACCGTTCATGACGAACCCATACTGGTCGACGAGGTCAAGGAAGTTCTCAATCTGCTCGCGGGAGACGTTGACAAAGTCTCCCCCTGTCAGGAGGAGGCCCTCCAGGATCCAGTACGAGTCCCAGTAGTAGGGCTCACGGAAACGGCCGCCGGCGACGACGAAGGTGTGGTTGATGGGGATGAAGCTGTTGGGGCAGTCTGTGCAATTGCTTGCCGACCCCGAGTATCGCCTGGTCAGATCCGGCCAGATGTCGATGACCTTTTCAGTGAACTCGCGAATATTGGCGTCTTCGATGTTCTCGAGGAATTGGGGGTCGGTACTCAGTCCGTCGACCTCTTCGAGCTCCCCTCCGGCCTGGGCGAAGTTCTCCCGCAGGAAATTGTTGAGTTCCGTATTGTTCCGCAGGGGCTTCTCGAGGCGATCGAATGCTCTCTGGATTTCGGCCAGAGACTTCTTGGCAGGCCTTTTCACAATAGGGGTCAGTTGTGCCAATATAGCAACCATCAAGTATGGCAACTCACATGTCGACAAATGTCTTCGAGTCGGCGAAGGGACGCGCAAGCTGGATGGCACTCAAAATTTCGCCATGGCAGTAAATGGGCGAGTCGCACGGAGCAGTAATGGAGCCATTCTGGTACAGCTGGGCATGAGCGAGCGGCACCAATGCAGCCAGCGCTGCGAGAGTTCTGGAGAACCGCATCATGGACCAGTCTGTAGGAGCTGGTGGGTGTGTCGGTCTTGGTGCAAGAGACGTGAAGCAATGTTTGCCCCCTGGAGCAAGGATAATTGAATCTAAGAACGTGAGGACATCACACTTGCGGAGAGGTGTCTGCCCGGTACTTATACCTGATTTTTTTTCTTCGGGCAGGCTGCGCCTTGCAAGCCGCCTGGCCTCAATCTTTGACTGGTGGCTTGACTGCCAGGTCCTCAAACCATGTCAGTAGCACCCCCGGTGGCCCAATGGCAAGCTCGATGTCTTCCCGATCCTGGCACCTATACTGCCAAGCTAACTTGCACGAGAAGGTTGGGGGGAAGCTGGGTCTTGATCCGGCCCATTGACATGGTGGGGTAAGGGACGCGGTGACGCGACCTTCGCAGATGGGCCATGGAGGTAGCATGGCAACCTCGGGCTAAAGTGGAAAGATCGTCACAAGCTGAGCTCCGGGGAGCTTGGTGGATTGGCCAAGCTAGATGGCTTTGCAGCCGGGCCGCAGAGTTGGTCGAACGGGCCACACCGAGGAAGAGCAGGAGAGGAGCTCCCAAGGCACCTCGGTAGCCGATTCCAGTAGCTGCATCTAAGCGCAGGACCGGCAAGCCACCGGTGGGTGGGTGCCTTGCGTGGAAGGCGGGATGGTGGCTGCTGCAATAATGGCCGGTTTTGGGGCAAGAAGACCAAGGTCAACACGCACGCCTCACACGCCTCCAGCGTCTGCCCAGGCGTGGTCCGGAGGCGCCGAATGCTGCAATGCGATGACATGCATGCGAGGGCTGGCCATTGGCGTATTTGGACCACGAGACGCGTGCAGGTGTGGTGATGGAGCAGGCAGTACACGTACGCCCGCTAGGAAACGCCATGGCGATGTGATGTAGTGATGATGAACTTTCTGGCTTCGGTTCGTTCGAATTGTGGGGAGGGCCCAGGTACCCGATGCCCCGAGTTGCGGGGTGCAAGTCCGGGGAACACTCTCACACCGACGATCTCCGCCGGTGTTCGGCGGGCAACCGTCCCAAACTATCGGCGCACACGGCGTGTTTGCACTGCCTACCACAAGTAGCATCACTAGCAGATACTACCGGACGTCGCCGAGTTGTTCATACAGTTGCAGGCGAGAGAATGGAGCGCCCTGGAGACTGCAAGTTGAGTGCTTCGAGTCCCTCTTCGCCCAGATGATGATGCACGCTCCGTCAGCTTTCGCGACTGCCGGACTTGTCGGCTTGACAAACGCTTATTCGGCGGTATGACGTCACCCAACAGGCTTCCTGCATTAGACCGGTCAGAATTGTGTCTACTCGGGTCATTTTTCGGGAGCTTGGCAAGCCTCGCGGGGAAGCTAAGTGCCGCGCTGCAAGTGTTGAAGCGGTATGCACGCTACTTCACTTGGTAAAGTCGTAAGCTCTTTATTGCCAGTGGGCACCTGACGGATCGTACGATCTGTCTGTGCCTGGTTCCCGGTCCGTTCAATGCCTAAAGCCTGGGCCTGGCGTCCGTCAAGCAAGAGTTTCCGTGGCGTGGACGTGCCTGTGCCTAACATGGGTGATGACTGGGGAGGGGGGAAATGGTAGGCCTCGAGACAGCTACAAAGCGCAATATATTGTACTTTCTGTGGCTCTGTCCGACAGCTTTCGCAGACCCTCACTGGGCCGCCCGGTACATATTCGACGGCGACTCTTCCTGAGAATCCTGGACTTGTCCCCGCGGCGACTCAAGCACCCGCTGGAAGACCTTCTCCAGACGCGGCAACACTTCGGCCTCGTTCTGCGCAATCTGGTAATGGACCACCAATCTGCCCCCTAGCAAAGTGAGGCCGTTTTCGCGCCCGAGCTCTGCAAACTGAGCTTCCGGAAACCCCGCGGCTTTGAGGTCCAGCCAGCACATGTTGGTCTGGACCGGATGGACAAACTTGCCCCCGAGATCTGACCACAGCTTGGCCACCTTCTTCGTCGTCTCGTGGGAGGTCCTCAACAGACCACCCTCGCCGTTGGGCCCCTTGCCGAAAGTGGTGTCCACGGCGACTCTTGCAGGGGCGGCGACGACGCCCGACTGACGAAGACCACCGCCGATGGACTTTCGAACCCAGCGAGCGTGCTTGATCGTCGCCTTGTCTCCCACGAGGATGCTGCCGATCGGCGCCCCGAGGCCTTTGGAGAAGCATAAGCTGATTGTGTCAAAGTGAGAGCAGTATTCCGCCAGGCTGCCCGCCCCCGATGCCACAGCCTCCCAGAGCCGGGCACCGTCACAGTGGAGCTTGATATCGTGCTTTCGGGCGAATGCTGCGATCTTCTCGACCTCCTCCAGTGGCAGGATTGTGCCATTAAGGGTGTTTTCGAGGCTGATGACCCGCGTTGGGCAGGAATGAACATCGTCATCGACGACGGCATGCCTGGTGATATCTTCCTGGGTCAGGTGGACACCGTTGCTCGGGATAACGGGCAAAGTCATTGCGCCGGTCAAGGACGACACGCTACAGATACTATTCAGCCAGGGCAAAGACAATATGGGACACATGTAGGGGCGGTAATTGGCACATACCCTCCGGCTTCGTACTTGACAATGTGTGATCGATGATCACATACAACGCTGTACGGGGGCTGGGTAAGTAATGACCGGAGCGCCAACTGATTGCCCATGGTTCCCGAGAGCACCAGGAGACCAGCTTCTTTGCCGGCAAGAGCTGCAACATGGGCCTCCAACTCGATGGTTGTCTTGTCTTCATTGAAGACATCGTCGTTGAGTGAGCACTTCTGGATGGCCTCCAGCATTTCTGCGGTTGGCGTCGTCAGTGTATCACCTGTGCGCTTGATTAGCATGATGTGAACCCTGAGCTGGCCGGGCGGTAATCGGGTGCCTTACTGCGGAGGTCAAAACCTGCGGCCCCTTTATGGCCGATCCAACTGGACGACGCCATCTGAGACGCTGAATCGGTACCGAGGGAAGGCGCTTTGATAGTGGTCGAGTATCCGCAACGGCTTGGAGTAGACCAGGAAGTGCTGTGATGGACTGGCTTTCGCAACGTGCTCCTTGCGAAAGGTCTGATGCGAAAGGCCCGCAAGTGCTGTGATATGGCACGAGAAGACATTGCTTCCTCTAGTCTGGCCGGTGAGGTGTTTGTCGGGGAAGCCCCTTGCCCATCCAAGGCCAGCACTGAGTCGTACTATCGACGCCCTATCGACGCCATCTGCGGGGAATGCTCGGCATGGAGTGGGGACCGAAACACCACGGCCCCCCTTGATGTCACCCGTTCATCTGAACAGGTCCATCGAGATTCAATGTTTCGATTTGTCCAAACTTCATTTCCTTCAAATTCAGAGGGGCTTTGAGTGAACAGATGGCAGATGGAAGGGATGCCAAGTACCTCGGCGGGCTGTGAGGGGCTCTCGGAACGAGGAGGTAAGGGTCCTCTGCGTGCGTGGACCAATCCTGGTCAATATGCACGATGCGCTGGCACATCGGCACAATGTATATAGTCGCTCTGCTGCTCCCGCGCCAGCGAAGCACTCGTCCCTCTCCGAGCAACGTCTCATGTCCGTCGCATTCGTCTTACAGAGCAATCACCGTCATGCTTAGGCCCGAGAGAACCTCCCCGGCCAAGGGCGCTCGCCATCGTGGTACTCTCCCTCACAAAGCCATAGCGACCTCCTCAACACCGTCAACGCCTTGAAAACACACCAGCGGCTATATGCTCGTTTGCATCGTCGTCGTTATAGTCATTAGCGCTGAAGTCACCTGGATACAAACTGGTAGGCTTGGCTCTACCAAGCTTCGCGCGAACAATATCGCAATCAGCCGCTTCGAAGAACACCCTCTCCGCCCCCCTGGTCTCGAGTCCCCCTACATCCTCGCCGAGGTTCGCATGGTTCCAGGGCCAAGAGGGGACGCCTCCGACAGGAAGCTTCGGCCGAAGGCACCCATCCTGACTGAGCACGACCAGCCCGGGGCGTTCACTGCCCATCATCCTGCTCGTCAGAAGAAGGAGGAGGGGACTATTGTCTGGTCACCTCGCCTTCAGCTGTTGCTCCCCATTCCTGGTCTAGCCACCAGCGACCTCATCGCAGAAGGAGTCCCTCAAGTGGTTGCCCGCTTCATGAGCCACTGGAGAACGGCTTCCAGGTTGGTTTCTTCTTTTGCGCTGATACCGTAGCAGCTCACCTCGCGATTCCCGATGGCTTTCAGATCTAGTGCGTCGATCAGCTCGTCGGTGGATATCACATCCGGGAGGTCCGACTTGTTGCCGAGCACCAGCAACGGGATCCCCCTCAGAGACTCCCGGCCCATCAAGGCATGCAGCTCGTCGCGCGCTTGGTCGAGCACCCCCATGTCGGCAATGTCTACGATGAAGACGATCGCATTCACCCCTCGGCAATATCTCTCCCACATGGTCCGAAAGCGGGGTTGCCCGCCAATGTCCCAGCATTTCAGTGTGACATGGCCCCGTTGCACACGCTTCATGTTGAATCCTACTGTCGGGATGGAGCTACACGGGGGCGTATGTCAGTCGGTGTTATAATTGGCGCGGGTTGCGCTGCTCGGCATGCGTGGTGGTTGCTTACTCGATCGTGAACTCGCCGCCCTGGAAGGATATACAGTCAGCGAGGGCTTCTAGTGGCAGAGGGGGAGGTATGCTTACTGCGAGAACTCGAAGCAGGGACGTCTTGCCCGCGTTCTGGAGACCTACCATGGTCACATCCATTTCTGTTGCCCTGTAGAACGTCTGTCAGCCCTGGGCCTGGCGTATCCTTGCAGCCGCGGGCGGGCCAGGCGACTTCACAAGAGATCAGCATCATGGGAGCGTGGCCGACTTACCAGAAAGTCCTGAGCAACCAGTCGTACATCTTTCGAAACAGGCCCGCCATGACGACGGAGGAGCTGACCGCCGAAGGTTCCTCACAGCGACGGGCGAAACAGGAAGTCGGAGAGTCGTCTCTTTGCTCGGGAAAGAGAGGTGTGGGCGGCGGCAGGGAACCGTGACCGTGCAAACGTCGGGGGGCGACCTATGCGATGTCGCGACTCTAGTTCAAGACGGACAGACGGTGACGGGAGGGGGAGCGGGGGCGGGTCTTTAAATTGGATGCCGAAGTGAATCTCGGTACGCGCCCTCGCACGGCATGGGACGGGAGGAAATGCGCTGAAGAAGTGTTGCGCCTCAGGAGGATCGGCAGGGCCTTGGTGCAGACTCGTCGCGGGAGCAGCAGAAGGGCTTGGGGAGGTAAATGGCAGCACGGCAGTTGCGTGACCGGAGTCGCAGGCCGAGATGGCGACGGTGGGTTGGTGGAGGCACGCGAGACGACGTCGCTACAGGCAAGGGAAGGCTTCTACTGCTGGACGCAAGCTTCTCGAGCTCGCCAACGCCCAAAGCTTGCTAAATCCTGCTTGTTGAAGGCGACGTTAGGCAGCCCCGTTACTGAGCACGTCGCAGGCAAACGACGGAATCGACGATGAGGCTCGTGACAAAACGATATTACTAGACGATGTGATGCTGAAATGGCGGGCTGGTTGGTGCTTGAGGCCGGGATAACGACCGGGGTATGTGCAGTGCAGCAAAGTATGTTGGTGATGGATAGCGAGGTCCGGCGGGCTCGGACCCCAGGTTCAGGTCGGTACTCTCGTCCGAAGTGATGGGACGAGGTTTGGCAGGGCGGCTACGAACCGCCTGCTGGTGATGCTGTTGCCGCCCTGTCGCGGCCTTGCTTTGTCTTCGGACCTTTGCTCTTCTGCCGACCGACCAGGGCAAGGCGCAGGACTGGGTAGCCGCCGTAAGCCTGCCTGCCTGCGTCGCGAGATGGGCACGTTGGGCTCCCCCGGTCTCGAGTACCTGTGTGTGGGGTTGGCGCTTGCGCTGCCGAGCTGCAATGAACGTCAGGGGCGGGGATGGGTGTGATGCTCAAGAAACAGGCGAAGAGCGAGACGCGCGCGCCGTGTTTCGGTCGTCGAGGGGTGCCGTCGAGCTGTGTGCACCGAGGAGAGCGGCCGATCTGAGTGCTGGTATTGACCCGAGTCTAGGTAGCAAGGTGCAAGTTGAAAGAGGCAACGTCAATGCACGAGCGGGCACCTGAGCAGGACCACCCCGCGGCGGACTGGATCGAGGCGGGACAGGCAAGACGGCGGGGGGAACCTAACCTTCGCGCCTGCTCAGGTGGGTTCGTAAGTACCTGTTTTGCCTGTAGCTTCGCCTAAATGCTCACTGTTTCGTCGCTGCCATTCCGGGCCCGACTAGTAGTAGGACTCAACCCACCAATCGACGCAGCAGTTCGGTGTCATCAACCCGCTGGGTCGAGGAAAAGACCTGATCCCCGCAACGTGACATCTTGACTTTCCAGCCCTATGAACAGCTGTGTGTCGATCAAGGCTTGGGCTAAGAGACGGACTGTGGCAGGAAGCTGATGTCAAGTGCCAGGCCAGGGCATCTGGCAGGGAAGTCAAAATGCACACCGAGGCTTCAGACGAGGACGATTGTAGTTGCCGCGGCATACGAAGCAGGAAATACTGCAACAGCCAAGTCAACGATCGAGGTACATCCATCGACATATTATATCCATTAATACACTGAGTCCTTCGATACAGTCCCTTAGAAAATATCGATAAAGGTACGAATACTGTAGGTTGATTGATCCAGCAGACACTGCTTGATGGACCGGGACGTGGGACCTTGCTGACGGGACGTGGGGCTGATTCGATCCAGTGTCATCACCGGTCCAGCCGGCGAACTTCGAAGGGCACGTTTGGCGCACTGCTTTAACACTGTACCTACATATGCAAGTGGCCCCGCTCTTATCGATAACTGATCGTCAATAATTTTTTTACAGCCTGCCGCCTTTCGCAGCTAGAGACGGCTTCAGTCGCCAGGAGACGGACGGAACCTTCCCCTGCGCATCAGCTCAACCTTGCCCGTTCTCTTCCTCCACCCGCAAAGCCAGCCAGTGTGCCCAGGCGCACCGAGGACATCCGACAACATGGCGCCCTCGGCGACGAAGACGGAATGGGACCACGAGTACAACACGCTCCGGCGGGAAGACCTCTTCAGGAACCCGCCAAAGGACCGTTCCGCCTACCCAGCCCTGCAGGAGGCTGTCAACCCGCACATCGAGTCGTTCAATGCCCTCTTCCGAACAGATGGAGAGCCTAGTCTTCTGGATCACGGCATTATCGACATTGGCACCAAGACATACACCGACATGAACGACACAGCCGCGCCAGGCAAGAAGAACCACCTGACCATCCGCTACAAGGGAGTTTCGCTGCAGAAGTCACAGCTGCCGCCATCCAACAAGTTTGCGAAGAACCGAGACATCTACCCGGCCGAGTGCAGAGAGCGCCACGTCACCTACCGAGGAAAGCTGGCCGCAACCTTCGAGTACAGCGTCAATGGCAGCGATCCTCGGGAGTTCACGCGCGACCTGGGCCACATGCCCATCATGGTGAAGGTGAGCAAGCAGAATCGCTGGTGGACGTTCCCAATCCACCCCCCTCATACTGACACAATCCCAAGTCGAACCGGTGTCACCTCGAGAACAACTCGCCCTACCAGCTCGTCCAGAGGAAAGAGGAGGCCGAAGAATTGGGAGGATACTTCGTCGTCAACGGTATCGAAAAGATCATCCGTCTTCTCCAGGTCAATAGGAGGAACTTCCCCATGGCCATCTACCGACCCAGCTTTGCGAACCGCGGTCCCGGATACAGCCCCCACGGTATCATCATTCGCTCCGTCAAGCCCGACGAAACCTCGCAGACCAACGTCCTCCACTACCTGACCGACGGCAACATCACCTTCCGCTTCTCCTGGAGGAAAAACGAGTTCCTCGTCCCTGTGATGATGGTCCTCAAGGCTCTGGTCGAGACCAACGACCGCGAGATCTTCGAGTCCCTCGTTGGTCCCAAGGGGTGCAAGGCCGCACAGAACACTTTCCTTACCGACCGTGTCGAGCTGCTCCTCCGCACCTACAAGGCCTATGGCTTGTACGGCAAGACCGAGACCCGATCGTACCTGGGAGAGAAGTTCCGCGTCGTGCTCGGAGTCGCAGACACCATGTCCCACTACGACGCCGGTACCGAGTTCCTCCGCCGCATCGTTCTCGTGCACCTGGGAAACGTCGATGTCACCGAGCACCAGGACACGGACAAGTTCAAGATGATCCTGTTCATGATTCGCAAGCTGTACGCCCTCGTGGCAGGCGAGTGCGCCGTCGACAACCCAGATGCCGTCCAGAACCAAGAAGTCCTTCTCGGCGGATTCCTCTACGGGATGATCCTCAAGGAGCGCCTCGACGAGTTCCTGAACACGGCGGTGCGGGCCTCTCTTCGCGAGTACCAGAGAAAGTCGCCCACCAGGACCTTCACACACCCTGATTTCGAAAAGGACTTCCCCGTGGCCATCTTCCGCAACGCCACGGAAGACATTGGCTCAGGCCTTAATTACTTCCTCTCCACGGGCAACCTCACCAGCCCGTCCGGTCTGGATCTGCAGCAGACGGCCGGTTATACCGTGGTCGCCGAGAAGCTGAACTTCCTCCGTTTCATCAGTCACTTCCGCATGATCCATCGTGGTGCCTTCTTCGCAGAGCTGAAGACCACCACGGTGAGAAAACTGCTGCCGGAATCCTGGGGCTTCATGTGTCCCGTACACACACCCGATGGTGCCCCCTGTGGTCTGCTGAACCACTTGGCACACAAGTGTAAGATCATGACGCGATCTGTCGATACGTCCAAGCTGGCAGCCGTCGTCTCCAGCCTTGGATCTGTGGAAACGTCATCAGCCTCCACCGACGAGAGTGTTGTTGTCATGCTCGACGGCAAGATTCTCGGGTGGAGCACGCCCAAGGAGTCCCGCCGTATTGCCGATACGCTCCGACACTGGAAGGTCGAGGGTACCCACGGTGTTCCACTGCAGCTGGAAGTCGGGTACGTTCCCCCCTCGAACGGTGGATCGTATCCCGGCATCTTCATGGCCTCCAAGCCTGCGCGCATGGTGAGGCCCGTCAAGTACCTGCCTCTGCAGAAGGAAGACTTTGTTGGTCCTCACGAGCAGCCCTACATGTCCATTGCCGTCAAGCCCAACGAGATTGTGTCTGGAGAGTCGACTCACGTCGAGTTTGACCCTACAAACATGCTCTCCATCCTCGCAAACATGACCCCCTTCTCCGACTTCAATCAGTCTCCCAGAAACATGTACCAGTGTCAGATGGGTAAGCAGACCATGGGAACACCGGCAACGGCGCTGCGCCACCGAACCGATAACAAGCTGTACCGCCTCCAGTCCGGCCAGACACCCGTCGTCAGGGCTCCGCTGCACAACACATACGGCTTTGACAACTTCCCCAACGGCACCAACGCGGTCGTCGCAGTCATTTCCTACACGGGCTACGACATGGACGATGCTATGATCATCAACAAGTCGGCCCACGAGAGGGGCTTCGGTCATGGCACCGTCTACAAGACCAAGAAGATCTCGCTCAAGGAAGAGTCGAGGAGCAGGTCGGCCAAGCAGGTCACCAAGCTCTTCGGCTTCAACCCCCTGAGCGAGGTCAAGGGTTACATCCGCGGCCAGCTCGATGAGGACGGCTTCCCATTTGTGGGCCGCTTGGTCCAGGAAGGCGACGTTGTCTGCGTCTGGTACGAAGTGACCATGGGCTACGACGGCACATACACGCCCGTGGGCACTCAGAACCACTACGAAAAGTACAAGGATTCCGAGCAGGCCTTCATCGACGAGGTCCGCGTTCTTGGCGACGACGTGGGTCTCGAGCCTGCCCAGAACATCTCCATCAAGTTCAGGGTGCCTCGTGCCCCTGTCATCGGTGACAAGTTCTCGTCTCGTCACGGTCAGAAGGGTGTCTGCTCGCAAAAGTGGCCTGCTATCGACATGCCCTTCTCGGAATCCGGCATCCAGCCGGACGTCATCATCAACCCTCACGCTTTCCCCTCCCGCATGACCATCGGCATGTTCGTCGAGTCGATCGCAGGCAAGGCTGGAGCGCTGCACGGTCTCGCCCAAGACTCGACACCGTTCCGCTTTGATGAGGACAACACAGCCGCCGACTTCTTCGGTCACCAACTGATGAAGGCTGGCTACAACTACCACGGAAACGAGCCCATGTACTCGGGCATCACGGGCGAGGAGCTCGCGGCGGACATTTACGTCGGAGTCGTCTACTATCAGCGTCTTCGTCACATGGTCAACGACAAGTTCCAGGTGCGTACCACCGGTCCCGTCGTGCCGACGACCGGACAGCCCATCAAGGGCCGAAAGAAGGGTGGCGGTATCCGTGTCGGAGAGATGGAGCGCGATGCCCTGCTGGCCCACGGCACGGCGTTCCTGCTGCAGGACCGTCTGCTCAACTGCTCGGATTACACAAAGTCGTGGATCTGCCGAGGTTGCGGCTCGTTCCTCTCGGTGCAGCCGACGGTCTCGCCGTTTGTGGGCAAGAAGAAGCAAATCAGCACGGTGCGTTGCCGAAGCTGTGCGACGAGGCTGGATGCGGAGGTGCTCGAGAAGGTCAAGATCGAGGGCGAGGTCTGGGAGGATGGCCAGGGCAACCAGTGGATCGGCGGCGACAACACCACCCAGGTCGTCGTGCCGGGAGCGCTGAAGTACCTGGATGTCGAGCTGGCGGCCATGGGCGTGAAGCTCAAGTACCGCGTTGACCAACGCGATGCGCCACGGAAGGGTCCTCTGAAGCCGATGAAGGCGCTGCCTGGCGTTCTCGGCAAGGCATAGATGGTGGGGGAAGGGTGTTTTCTGATTTGGCTGGGGACAATTGTATGTACATTTTGCTGTCTTGTCCTGAATGAAAGAGCCCACATGTTGTTCATTACGTATTATCTCCAGATGAGCATCATCTCCGGATGAGTATCATGGCACTCATACATTCTTTCACCGAGGGCCTTCGCGAATGATGGTAGAGCCCTTTTCTGTTGCACAACTTGCTCGGCAGGGTTCGGCAGGGTGCACTTCCACGCGTCCAAGTCGGCCAGCTCATCCGAACCCGGGTGCTTGTCTTGAATTCATTCAACGACGCAACATGGGAGAGTCCGGCCAGAAACCTGGAGATGCACTGGCCCGAGACCGATCCATGGTACTTGAACCCGCCCTGGGGTCACCAAGGCATGGGATGTCACCTTCGCTAATTCAGTTGCTGGTACGACGGTACACGGACTCCATGTAGACAGGTGTGTGGTACATGAGATATGATGGCAGGAGCCATGCATGGACCGATCGAGAGTTGAGGGTGTCTACTGCCATGTAAGTATTGTTCAGTCCACCGCCGGGAATATGCTTGGCGGTCTCAATGGCCCGGCCTTGTGCAATCATGTTCCATAAGCCCAGGTATCCCAAAAAGTAAGGTACTAAGCAGCTCCAGCCTCCACGAGCACTCGCTCCTTCCCTCGTCCGAGTCGGGACCGACGCCACCTTGTCTGTCATGCCCGATCTCGCCGCGGAATTTGACCCCGCGAGCGGGTGTCTCCTCGGGTTGCATCCATGCTCCTGGCTGCGTTTTTGTCTTCACCTCGGGAGTCTCTTGCCCACTGGCGTTGACCTGCTCAGCACACCGAGATGCAAGCAGCCGCGAGTGGGTGACCATCCAGTTGCCGGGTGCATCTTGGACAACCCAGGTGCGAGCCAGCTCACCTGACCCATCAACCTTCAACACCCCGATTCTTCAAAGTGCCGATCCGCACTTCCGCCTGCGTCGTCAGCACTTTACAGCATCGAACCTGGCGGCACAAATCGCTGCATCATCTTCTGGATTTTCCGAGTCAAAAAACTTTCTCTGCTCTCTACGCAACCACAACGAACCCTCATCATAGCTCTCCACCGGCTGAGGCCTGACGCACCACACCAAGCAACCTATGTATTCTCGTCAGCCATGAAGCGCCTCCAGGCTCTCACCTTTGCCTTTCTTAATTTACTCTTGTTCACGGCCGCGCTTGATGACGAGTTGAACGCATACGACTATGGTTTCGACGCTGCCAGCAGCCTAAAAAGGCAGGCTTCACAGCGCATTGTCGTTTCCAGGCTGCCTTCCGTCAACGGGACTGTCCCCATACGCAGCGAGATTCGACAGATGAAACGAGATGCTCGAAAGTGGAACCTCTATCTTCTGGCCCTCAGCATGATGCAGAATACGGATCAACATCAAGCCCTCTCGTGGTACCAGATCACCGGTCGGTCCAACGGGCCCCGCCTTGCTATGTTTGACGAGCTAATAGGTACTCATCAGGCATACATGGGGTTCCCTTTGAAGAATGGAACGGAGTGCCGCCAGTAGTCGGCGGTCACGGCGGCTACTGCCCTCACATGTCGATATTATTCCCAACATGGCATCGGCCATATCTGGCGCTGTATGAGGTGCGTCTCCATCAAACCCAGAACCCCTCCAGCACACTGTTCAATCCATGTATTGACGAACCGCAGCAAATCCTCTTCCATCTGGTCCAAAGAATAGCCTCATGGTACCCTAACCCGGTCGAACGAGATCTGTACGGAAAAGCAGCAAGCGACTTCCGCATCCCGTACTGGGACTGGGCTCGAACACCGCCAGAAGGCGAAAGCGTCTTTCTAGACGAATTCATACAACGTAGTGTCCATGTCGATGGTCCCAACGGTCGGCAGCTTATTGCCAATCCCCTCTACAGCTACCGATTTCGACCGCTGGAACCCGGTGTGTTTGAATGGGGAGAGGTGAGCTTGGAAACCCCAACATCTGAGATGACACGAGCTGACGAGACCTTAACAGTTCCCGCACTGGACGGAGACGAAGAGAGCCCCGGATGGCAACATATCCCACAACGAACTTGTCAGACTTGCGATCGACCGCGTGCAGCCAAACCTGCGGGACCGACTGTACAACCTGTTCACCAGCTATACGGAATTCGGCCCTTTCAGCAATAAACAATGGAACGAGCAGTCGACGATCTCGGGGTACGACTCCCTCGAATCCCTACATGACGAAATCCACATCGAAGTTGGCGATGGGGGCCACTTGTACTTCATACAGTACTCGGCCTTTGATCCCATCTTCTTCCTGCACCACACGATGACTGACAGGATACTGTCTCTATGGCAAATGCTCTATCCAGATACCTGGGTTACAGAGCAGCTTGTTACAACGTCCAGCTTCACAATCAGCAACGGAACTCTGGTGAATGCGTCGACACCGCTTGCGCCATTCTTCTCTGACGGAAGCGGTACCTTTTGGGACTCGGACTCCTCCAGGCACACGGAAGAGTTTGGGTATTCGTATACCGAGGTCAGCGGAATGAACCGAGTATCAGACCCCGTAAGGATTCAAAACAACCGTGCTCGCCTAAGTACTGCAATCAATCAGCTATACGGATCACCTGGAGTCTCCGCCATGCTGCAGAAGAGGAAACTCGACATCCTCGAAGCCCCCGGCCAAGGTGGGGTTCGGGCGCTGACTCGGAGAGCTTTGGATTTCACCAGCAATGTGATTTCTAGGATGACACCGCGCCGAGGTTTGGAGCCAGCAGACAGTGGCACGCCAACGCAGAGCTATCAGTATTACACCGAGTGGCTCGCCAATGTGAGGGCCGAGACCGGGACGCTCAAAGCATCATTGTCCGTCAGCATCTTCCTGGGACCGCCACCCGAGGACGTCCATGATTGGAAAAGAGCGCCAAACATTATCGGAACCGTGGGTTTGTTTTCCATGAGCCACATGCCGGGGCAGAATCGAATATCGGGTACGATACCTCTCACATCGACTCTTCTCACGCGAACGGACCGTGAAGGCCTAGGGTCGCTCGACATTGCAAAGTCACAAGCTTATCTTCGACATAACCTTGAATTTCGCGTCTTCAACTCGGATGGGGAGATTGCGCCATCATCTGTTCCGGGGCTGTGCGTCGAAGTGGTGAGTTCAAAGGTCGCGGCTGCAACTAGTGCAGGGGAGCTGCCAAGGTGGTCCCCAGCCAAGACCAGATTCGTAATGTTTTGTTAGTTCCTCGAAGGGTAATGTGGAAATGGAAAGGAAAGGGAAAGAGGAACGAATAGTAGCATGTCGATATAGCGGCGATGAAGCATTTACTCCTAAACTGGCCGTCGATCGTGATGCAGATTCAGAAGACGCGATGAGTGTGACGTCTGAGGAGTCACGAGTAAAAGCACGTGACTCGACGGAGGCTTGCGCTGTGCCTGTGATTGGTCGGGTCCACCGCCAGCTCGAGGCCGCTTTTCTTGGGCGCCTTGAATGCAGACAGCCTGCGATGCCCGCGTGTGCATCAAGCGTCCGACCGCCACTACACCCAACATTCACATCTTCGACGCGCCAGAGAACCCGTCAAGATGAAGCTTGTCAGGTAAAGCCACCCCCTGCTATTTAGCTCAGCGCCGTCCCCGTCGACTCCTGCGGATTATGGCGATTGATTACTCGAAACTAATGGCGTCTGTGTTCTAGGTTCCTTATGAAATGTGCCAACGAGACGGTGACAATTGAGCTGAAGAATGGTTAGAACCAGAGTCCACGCCAACTGGCAGGTCCCATGCCCGTCAGAGTAACATGCTGACACTTCCCTTGCAAACAGGCACCATCATCCATGGCACCATCACGTCGGTGTCGCCGCAGATGAACACAGCGCTGCGCGCAGTCAAGATGACCGTCAAGGGTCAGGACTCCATATCTCTGGATACGATGAATATCCGCGGCTCCACGATTCGTTACTTCATCCTCCCCGACTCTCTGCCACTCGACACCCTCCTCATCGACGACGCACCGAAGCCCAAGAACAAGGCCAGGAAGGAGACCGGCGACAGGGGAGGACGTGGTGGTCGCGGTGGACGCGGCGGAAGAGGGCGCGGAAGGGGACGGGGTCGCGGTCGGGGTTAAGAGGGATTGTGGAATCGAACACGCGTGCGGCCTCGCAGCTTGCCCCATGACGCCTGGCCTACGAGTTCATGCTGTACGGATTTGCCGAAAGAGATGGCCATGATCTCGACGAAAGAACCGGCGGAAGGGACTGGTCTGAAAGGAAACCTGCGGCTGGTGAAGGCCACCAGCCATGCCACTATGAAGAGCTGGACAGGGCAGGAAATGGACGACGCCGGCCCCTCGCGTCAGGCATTCGTGGTCACGGCGCCTCGCAGCAACGAGATGCGGCAAGCAAGACGGGGGCTAGGCACGCGTGCAGTGGAAGCAAAACAGGGTGCTTGTTTTTTCCTGGCGTTGGGGGGGACGGTCAATCTGCACAGACTTGCCATTTCACGGGGCCAGCGGGCTCAATGCAAACTGTGCGGTCATAGTCGATGCGAGAGAGAAAAAGACGAAACGAATACCAGGCATGCCTGCGAAGGGGCTGCAAAATTGGCCAACGTTGGGTTTTCACGCGATCGATACATTGATCCTATCGGGTGAAGCGACCAAGTGATACCCCTTAGACATCGGGGCCGTTCTCTCTCCATATCCTCACAATCTGCAGCTTCTCCCAGCCCGCCTTCTTCCCGCTGTCACCTACCGTGAGGGCTCTCCACTCCGGTCCCATCGCCACCACCCGTTGCTTGACCTCTTCAGGCTTGTTGCGAGCGCAGAGGAGAACGTAGGCGCAGCCTCTTGCCGAGAGAGTCTCCGGCAGAGAATCAAGAAGTCTGTTGGTAGTCTCCATGCCGTCGATGCCGCCAGCGTACGACAGCGCGAGGAGGTAGGAGTCTTCGTCAAACGTCGGCTTGCGAGCCATGTCCCCTCCTGCAGATGCATCCCGGTCCGACCAGGTAGCTGGCGGCACAGGCAGCTCTTCTGACGGGACGTATGGAGGGTTGAAAACCAGCACGTCCACGCAAGCATTCCGTAAGGGACCAACGAGGTCGCCCCTGACAGAGCCCAACCAGCACCGCGCCGCCGTCTCCTTCTCCTCGGCCTGGGATCTCTTCACGGTGGCGTTGGTGGCCGCGCACGCGAAGGAATTGACATCGACTGCGGCTGCGAGAACGTCTCGCGTGCCGAACAGAAGTTGCGACTGGGCGACGACGAAGGCGATGACGACGCCGGAGCCGGGGCCGACTTCGAGGACCAAGGGGGCCCCGCCGTTTTGTTGCGGGCCAAAGCGAGACTGGAGGAAGGCTGTTTCTGAGGGTGCGGAAAGAGTGTCTAGGAGGAGATATGAATCCTCTGCTGGTTCGTAGACGCGCTCATACGGGACATGTGAGGTGTCGGGTGTTGGGAGCATGTCGAGTGAGTTTGTTGGTTTTGGGTTGTTGTGTCGGAGGTGATGCTGTAGGAGGCTCCCGGTAGCTGTTGTATGTTGGCCTTCTGAAATGAATGATTCGCTGGTTTTTACCCGAAGTCGCTGGGGGATTGTGAGTCGTTGAACACCGGTCGATGTTGCTGAAGTCGCCGTTAGCCCAAGAATGGCAAAATTCAAGATCCCCACTCAACTCATCTCACGGTTACATGACCACGCATTTGATATCGCACCCAGCGTCCTGAATGCTCGGCCCCTTCCCCCACTTCCGACCCGTCTTGACCTCGACCACCATTCTCACCATGTTCCGATCGTACATGCCCTGCCAGCCATGCTCTGGACACAGCTTGTACCCGCTCTTGTAGGTCGCGGGCTCTCGCTGAGCGATGCCGCTTGACAGCTGCCCGCATGTTGAAAAGCCCATGCCTGGGCCGCAGGGGAGGGTGATTTCCCCCCATTGGCATTTGCAGTGGATGTTTGTAAAGAGGACGATCTGACACATGGTGCTGCTTTTCCGTGTCTTTCCAAGTTCTGCGATTTTTGTTGTTTCGCTTTTCTTTGTTTGTTTGTTTTTGTCGAAGACAGATGCAGCAAATGGAGGTGAGGAAGGAAGATAGGCAATGGATCAAGTACGATCCTGTAAATTCTACGTAGGAAGGCAGGCAGGCAGGCAGGCACTACAATGTACCCAAATTCACGGCCGTCTCGCATCACGTGCGTCTATTTTTCCATATCGCTCTATGCTTCGAAGCAAACAAGCAAAGCTACAACCTCAGGCCTGAGGCTGTAGTCGCCAACGAGAAACAGACTGGGGCAGTAAGACCCCGTGCTGGAAGAAAATACCAGAAAAGTCAGTCTCCTAGTCGTCGGACGGGTCATGCAGTGTGCTGCTCTCCCCCATGCCCGGAACCGACTCCGACTTT
Source organism: Plectosphaerella cucumerina (assembly GCA_020746995.1). Classification (NCBI taxonomy): domain Eukaryota; kingdom Fungi; phylum Ascomycota; class Sordariomycetes; order Glomerellales; family Plectosphaerellaceae; genus Plectosphaerella; species Plectosphaerella cucumerina. The sequence continues at coordinate 4,012,085 of JAGPXD010000004.1, read as the reverse complement.
TCCATCTTTTCGTTGCACAGCTGCCTCAGGAGATCCTCAACTCGCTGCATCGAATCCTCCACGGCATCAAGCCTGGTGTTGACGTCCTGCATATCTTCACTTCCCGTGAAGGAACCCCTGAACCTAGGCGTGACACCCGGGAACATCGAATCCCGCCTCGACGGCTTTCTCCAGGTGTCATTGGTGTTCTGCCTGGTGAACTGGCGTCGGATCAGGTGATGGGTCAACTCGTCGTCAACCGCAATATCAGCGGTCTCTGGAGGCGGCATGTCAAAGACCGCTCTGATGTCTCTGTGGGCGGTGATCCGCCAGTTGTCCCAAAACCAGCGCTTCACCCTGTCATGGAAGCGGCCCGCCGCATCCCTCTTCGCGTTCGCATCGGGCCACAGTACACGTCGCTCCACTATTGCTATGAGGAGCAGCAGGGGCAAGTTGACGAGCCTGACGCTGGCGACGTGGATCTTGTGGAACCAGCGAGGGCTGACGATGAACTTGAGCGGTAGTAGGAGGAATACGGCCAAAATATTGAAGGGAGGTTGGTAGGAGAAAACGGCGTCGCTCTTGACTCCCTCGAGAGTGAGCACCGCACGGCGGAATGCGATTTCTGCGGTCGCGTTGGAGACGATCTTGCTGAACGTGTTTGACAGCATGGACACCAAGATGGTCAGGAAGAGGGTGTTTCCGAGGAACGCAAAAGCCACCATGAGTGTTGGCCCAAGCAGCCAGTGGAAGTTGACCTGCAAGCCAGTTAGTTCTATGGCCGCTGGAGAACAGCCGAGCCACGGGCAGCTTGAAGCACACTTACCGACATGTCAATGCCGTGTCCATCGAGACCAAACCAAATCCACAGCATCCACTTGCTTATGTCGCTGCAGAGCCATCAGTACAATCCTTGAAGCAGTGGCCGCAGCAAGACTTACACCACGGGATGGGCACCTTCGCCAAGCCAGAGCAACGACAGCAGAAAGCCAGCAAAACACCATGCCGACAGAACGGTAAGCAGGAAGAAGTCTGCCATCATAGACCGAAGCGACAGGAAAACAATGTTGTCCGACAAGAGGTTGAAGGCAAGGCGCGGCACCAGGACCGGCGCGCCCATGGCCAGGACATCCAGGGCCTGTTGCTTGGGGATTATCTCGTCGACCCGTGCACCGTGAATCCGAAGAATGGCATAAATCACGTAGATGCCGATGAAGGTGACGTCAAGGAACGACCACAGGTTCTGCGTGTAGACGTGCCTTCACCGCCGCCTTGTCAGCATTTGGGCAGAGAGAAACGTCAGTCAGTCAGGGACATCACTTACCAGCCATGTTCCAGGATCGTGGCGAATTGATCGAGAGACCAGCCGAAAGCGTAGATCGAGAAGCATGCTTCAAGCGGGCCAAAGCGACCCGGATTCCGCTCGGCCATCACGCCGAGATAGAGGCCGAGAAGAACGGCAAAGGAGAAGACGTCGAGTATGTTCCTCGTACGTGGCACCATGAGCCGGTACTGGTTGAGCATTGGGCCTTCGCGAGGGTTGTACAGAGAGATGGGCTTGTGCTTGTAATGGTCCGGGATGATGTCGATGTAGCTCGAGGGCGTGTAGGTGATCCTCCCCTCGTAGATTGCATCCACGCTGCCTTTCTGTCAGCGTCGCAAACAACGATGGTCGATCTTGGAGGGCTTACACTTTCTGGCAGGGCGTTGAGCTGAGGAAGTACTTGCTCTCCGTCAAGATCGCAATCTCCAACGCAGGCAGAGTGCGGTTGTAAGTCCAGTCAGTTGCCGCCGAGGCCTCCTCTCGCACCGCGTCGGGGGCGTTTTGGAAAGGCTCAAAGCCGGCGACCAGAATGTTGGCTAGCAGCAGCAACCCTCCCGGCCCATCATTGTCTTCGCTGTACCGTCGCAGGATCCGCGTTGCGACCAGCTCGCAGAGCGTTGCGCGTGAGAAGTTGACGTTGTGGCGGTTGTTCAGATGAGACTGCTCGTGAAGGAACTGGGCACGGTTGACGAGGAGGCAGTAGACGATGGACACATCCGAGTCATAGAGCATGTCCACCAGAGGGCGAACGACGCTAATGTTGATCCTCATATCTCGTAGCTGTTCGAGGCTGAGATAGTCCTCAACAACGGACTCGATATCCCTCCGTATCCTGTGGATGCTAGTGTACACGGGTAGTTGACCGTGGAGATTCGTTGTGCAGCTGTACATTGGGTCTGTAGTTTGCCGGCGGCCTAGTAGAGGTCTCCTCTCGTCTTCGGTCGGCAGCTGCACCCGTGCCCGGGTGCGGCTTCGCCCGCTCATGTTGAGATTGGGGCGAGACTGATCGCCTACTCCTGAGAGTCTATCTCGTCTTGATAGTTCGCAAAGGTTGGGGAAGCGAACGAGGGCGGAGTGGGTCGTGGGGGTTCTGAGCTATGCCGGAAAGTCTGAGGCCGGTGGGACGCTGGAATATTTGGCCGCTGAAGTAGACCCGTTCACCGAGGAAGAATGTCGTGACGATGAGGATGGTGGGCAAGCGCGGCGTGTCTCTAGCCTAGGTATCCAAAGCTCACACGATGCTGAAAAGAAACGCTTCAAAAGTGTGTGCTGAGTGTGCTGAGTTGGAGGAATCAATGGCAACTGGCACAGATCTTAAAAGATCCCGCGGCGCGTGGACCAAGGGAGGTCGTGATGAGCCGCGCAGCAAGGACAATGGTGACGAGCCATCTGCCAAGATGCCTGGGTATTTTCCAGGGCGCATTGACGCTGGCTGGCCAGCTGCCCGGGTTTCATCTGGGAACGACGTCGAACAGTGAGCAGATAAGAACATGCACTGTACGGTCAAAGTGGCGGTGGAGCTAACAGAGAGAGCTGGTAGAAGTGGCTGGACGATGCCCCTGCCAGGTAAATTAGTCGACAACAACACACGGAGCATTCAATTGAGTTTGTTCATGTCATTCTTGCTGCTACCTATGGCATTGCCGGATCATGTTCTGTCATCATCATGAGTCGGCCTCGACGTCCCGAACGGCAGTCTAATCAGCTTTCTTTCCCCTTTTCACGCTACACACGTACACTGAGTCCCGCTCCATGCCCATTTACAGGGTAACAGCAGTGCGGAAGTTGGTGCCGGCGTAGACGGCCTTGTCGCCGAGCTCCTCCTCGATGCGGAGGATCTGGTTGAGCTTGGCGAGACGCTCGGAGCGAGCGGGGGCACCAGTCTTGATCTGGCCGGACCGGATGCCGACGACGATGTCAGCAATGGTGACATCCTCGGTCTCTCCGGAGCGGTGGGAGACCATGACGCCCCAGCCGTCGGCGTAGGAGTCCTTGGCGGCCTGGATCGACTCGGACAGGGTACCGATCTGGTTGACCTTGAGGAGAAGGGCGTTGGCGGCCTTGAGCTCGATGGCCTTCTTGATGCGGATGGGGTTGGTGACAGTCAGGTCGTCGGCGACGATCTGGATGTCCTGGGTCTTGTAGAAGTAGCTCCACGCCTCCCAGTCGTCCTCGGCGAAGGGGTCCTCGATGGAGACGATGGGGTACTTCTTGGCGAGGTCGGAGTAGAGGGCGGCAAGCTCCTCGTAGGTGATCCACTTGGAGGGGTCGCTGTCGGGGTTCTTGAAGTCGAGGTCGTACTTCTTGACGTCCTCCTTGTAGAACTCGCTGGAGGCGACGTCCATGGCGATGTTCATCTTGCCGGTGTAGCCCGTCTGCTCGATGGCGTCGGTGATGAGGTCAAGGGCCTCAACGGCGGTCTGGATATCGGGGGCAACACCACCCTCGTCGCCGACGTTGCCGGCAGACTGGCCGTACTTCTTCTTGGCGAGGGACTTGAGCTTCTGGTACACCTCAGCACCCTGGCGCATGGCCTCGGAGAAGGAGGGGGCAGCGCTGCAGTGTTGTCAGCAAGGGGTGCCACGAGAGGTCTCGAGGGTTGCGGGGTACAACTTACGAGGGAACGATCATGAACTCCTGGAAGGCGAGACGACCACCGGCGTGGGAGCTGTATTTGTGTCAGTTGGATCTGACAGAATGACGAACGCAACCGGGCTGGCGGCATTGCAAGAGCGACTTACCCGCCGTTGAGGACGTTCATGAAGGGAACGGGAAGGACGTAGGGCTTCTTGGTGCCGGCAAGGTCGGAGATGTGGGCGTAGAGGGGGACGCCCTGAGCGAGGTCAGCAATTGGTCTCGTCGAGAGATCAGCGATGGTTTGCGGGATCACCGTACCTTCTCAGCAGAGGCGGCCTTGGCGACAGCCAGGCTCACGCCGAGGATGGCGTTGGCGCCGAGCTTGGTCTTGTTGGCGGTGCCATCGAGCTGGATGAGGAACTCGTCGACCTTGGTCTGGTCCTTGATATCGATGTTCTCCTTGATCAGGGCAGGGCCGATGACCGAGTTGACGTTCTCGACGGCCTTGGTGACACCCTTGCCACCCCACTTGGCCGAGTCGCCATCGCGGAGCTCGCAAGCCTCGTGCTGGCCTGTCCGAGAGCATTCGTCAGCAAAATTGTCGGTGCCGTCGTTTCGGGGCAGGAGAGCATACCGGTAGAGGCGCCGGAGGGGACGATGGCACGGTGAAGGCCAGTCTCGGTGACGACGTCAACCTCGACGGTGGGGTTACCGCGAGAGTCGTAGACCTGGCGAGCGTGAACGCGCTGGATGGCCATCTTGTTCTGGTAGATGTTGATGGTTGATTAGGGAGATGGGCTGACGTGGTGTGTTAGTTTCGGAGGCGGAAGGGAGAAGGGGAAGAAGGGATTAAAAAGGGAAGAGACGAGCAGGGCGTGATGGGATAAGATTGGCTCCAGTCGACAGGACAGGCCCAGCAGGAGTCATAACATTTGCCGCGAGCTCCCCCCCCAAATCGCTCAGCAAATCGCAGAAAAGAAATATGCCGCACACCTCCGTGACCGGGCAGTCCGTGGTTTCTGGTGGGGGAGGGGCACGTTGAGAGGAGGCGGGATGTGTAGAACAGGATGGATGGTGGGGGGACGCGGTGACGACGGGACAGCACAGGCATACGCCGGGGAGCTTTGATGAATGGATTGACTGACCTGTTCGATAGGGGCGAGTGGTGAAGGGGTGGTATTGGGAACCAATTGCTCAAGGCACGATGTGCTTTTGGGAATGTTTTGAGATGGGAGAGAGGAACGGGAGGGGAGAAAAGTTGGTGAGGCGGGACGTGGTGCTGAGGCAATGAGGGTCGAGAGGTCCTCGCCTTCCAAGCTAGCACCTGCGCCAGCTGTACCTGCTAGACCCTCTTTATCCAGAAGCTTCACCAGCTAGCAAGACACCCGCGTAGGTGCGAGGGGCAACCAACCAGTCTGGTATCACCCACCTCCAGCTACGATGCAGCACGGGCAGGCACCTTGAGGTGAGGTAGCTGCCCCTCTTTGCCCCACTTCGAGGGGCACTTCCAAGCCCACACCTCGACCTACCCCTCCTCTCTTCCTTCCCAAGGTTGTTTCTGAGGCGACACTTTGGCCCCAAACCAACGAAACACGACCCGGAGCTCCAAGCCCGTGCTCGACACCGCGGCATGGTGCCTAATAATAAAATGGAATGGATTCAGGGCCTTGTTGCACCACCTGAGATTGGCCGAAACATGCCCACCGCTTCTCTGTGGGATCATATCTACAGCTGGAACCGCTACCTCCACCCCATCCGCCATTGCTCTTACTTGCAGGTATTACCTATCCGAGGCGGGCGTACCGGTACAATGCCCGCTGCAGTCGATCACCTCAGTCGAGCCCCCCGGTCAGCCCACTGGCACCACACACGCCTTGGCCTTGCTCGACCAACCCTTGCTTGGCATTTCACAACATGCTGACTTATCGCCCGCGTCCACTGGGCGGGCGGGCCGGCGGGCGTGTTGCCTCCTGGCCAGACAAACTGCGATACAGGAGCTGGCTGGGTTGAAAATTTTTAATGCCTCAAGATTTCTATTGCTGGCCGGTGTCCGGGGGGATAGGCCGACAAAAGGACCGGAGTTCGGAGCGCACCACGCACTTCTCTGATTCGGAGCAAAGGTCGCAAGGCAAGAATCATGTCGCAGCCTTGCTGTAGACATGTGCCTCTCCATCGTGGCTCGGTTCCACACCCACGACTGACCACCCGTCAAGCTCCCCACGGCTGGCTCGAACATGCTGCAGGCAGTGACGGAATGCCGGGGTCAAACACGACGAGGTCTCCCTACCCAGCGGGAAGGAAACGGGCGCTAATGTGCCTCCACCCCTGACATTCATGCCCGAGGATCTCACCTGGACGTCGGTTCTGGAGCCTCACCCGCGGTTTCTCCCGATGCTTCAATGTAAGTCCAGGCATTCCGGACATCTCATTGGCGCCCACGAGGGCCGAGAGACAGTGACCTTCTTCCCGGCACACGATCTTACCCCATGATCTCCAGGTTCCGTCCCTCTAGACTCCCGAGGCGTGGCCTGCTCCCTAGCTTCCAAGCTCCAGGGCCCTGTCGCCCGCTCTTGACCCGAGGTTATGGCCTTGCCCCTACCCCGACCCAGGGGATACCCATTAGGCGATGCCCAGCCACTGCCGAAGGTCCTGGTTGTCCCGCTCCGTCCAGGTAACCCGAGCCCGGACCGAGTCCGTGGCTTGTGCCAGCGACCGGTCGAACCCGGCCTTGCTCTTGTTGCCGAAGAATTGCTCCACCGCATCCAGCTGCTTCTGTGTTGACAGGCCGCCGACCGAGTAGGCCACGATCGATCCAATCATGGTGCTCTCCTTGGGGAACTTCTTGTAAATGGCGTCCCAGTTGCTCGTCATCCACCCGAACAAACCCTCGATACCCTCGCGGCTGCTCCTAAGACCCCCGATCGGCAGGTAGATGTCCTGGTCCCGGATCTTTCCACTGAGGAGCAGCTCAAGCGTCTGCGGGATCATCTGCCGAGACTGGCCGAGAGTGCGCAGGGCCGAGTTGCGCTGGTCGCTCGTCTCTGCTGTCCGGGAGAAGTCGAGAACGGTTTGGTACTGTGCACGTGTCAGACCTGAAAACCCAGCGGTACACCGAAGCGCGGGCTAGATAACTTACCTCCTCTTGACCACCATATTTCAGGTTCATCGAGAAGACACTACCACGAATGTTGGGGTGAATGGCGCTCCTGTCACCCGCAGCGAACTTGGAGAACATCTCCTTGGCCGCCGCAATGACCTGCTCATCACCGGCCATGCCAGCCGAGCTGAACATCAGAGCCTTGAACTGTTGCTCGACTGAGGGCAGTTGTTAGTCGGGTCAAACCATTGCGAGAGGCAAGAGGGAAGCCATACCGTGTCCGTCCTTGTCGGTGAACTCCCATCCCAGCTTGTGGGCAATGGGGGCAGTGATGTCCCGCTGCAGGGTGAGGAGAGCCTTGACGACCTCCTCGTCCTGGATCCAGGCCATGCGGATGGATCCCAGGCGCGACAGAATCTGGTCCCACACCAGGAACTCACTCTCGCCTGCTTCGGCCAGCGCCTTGAAGAGCGTCAGGGCCGACGATGTCTTCTGGTAACCCGAGGTGGCGAGAGCACAGGCGTCGGCGACCAGTCCGACGCGATCACGAACGGTGAGCTTGTCGGCGGCCTTTCCGAGCTTCTGCAGACGCTCGCTGGAGTACTGCGTACGGTAGAAGCCAGACGAGTCGGCATTGAGCTTGAAGAACTCGGACGACCCGGGAAGCTTGAAGCTGCCCTTCCGGTCGGTCAGAGTCGAGTCCCGATCCACGCCCGTCTCGGTGCGGAACTTGAGGAAGACAGGCCACACCGTCTCGTCGTCCTCCGACTTGACATCTCCCGTAGTCAGGAAACGGTGCTGCTCCAGGTGCACGTCGTCGCCATCCTCTTGAACCTTGACGACGGGGTAGCCCGTCTTCTTGACCCAGTTATCCATGATGGAGGCAACATCCTTGCCACTGGTCTCGCTCAAGGCCTTCCACAGGTCCTCGGTGGTGGCGTTGCCATACTTGTGCTGCCTGAGGTACTTGCGTACGCCCTCCATGAAGACGTCCTCTCCCAGGTACTCGGCAATCATATGCACCACGCAGGAACCCTTGGAGTAGCTGATGGCGTCAAAGATCTGATTGATCTCCTCGGGCTTGTTGACGGGAACCTCGATGGGGTGGCTACTCCTCAGTCCATCAAGGGAGAGCGCCGATTGGAGGTCCTCCGAAACAAAGGACTCCTTGAGCTTCCATTCAGGGTAGAGGTGGTCCAGGGAGTAGCGAGCGCCGAACTCGGCCCAGCCCTCGTTCAGCCAGAGGCCCTCCCAGAACTTCATCGTCACAAGGTTTCCGAACCACTGGTGAGCCAGCTCGTGAAGGATGACGGAAGAAACACGCTCCTTGACCACGGCGCCGCTCGTCTTGGCATCGAAGAGCACCTCGACTGTCCGGTATGTGATGAGACCCCAGTTTTCCATTGCTCCGGCAGCAAAGTCGGGCATTGCGACCTGGTCGAGCTTAGGGAGGGGATACTCGATACCAAACTCCTTCTCGTAGAACTCGAGACCCTTGGCGGCAATCTCCAACGCATAACGACCGTTCTCAATGTCTTCAGAGGGCGGCGCGTAGACCCGGATGGGCACCCTGAAAGCCGTGGTCTCGATGTAGTTGAGCTCTCCAACGATAAAGGCGATCAGGTATGTAGACATGAGGGGTGACTTGTTGAACGACACGGCCTTCTTTCCGGAAGCCGTCTCCTTCTCGGCAGCGACGTCCATGTTGGAAAGGCAGGTCAGGTGCTTGTCGGCGATGAGGGTGACGGTGAACTCGGCCTTGAGGTTCGGCTCGTCAAAGCAAGGGAATGCCCGGCGGGCATCTGTTGCCTCCATCTGGCTTGTGGCGATGATGCCCTTGCTTCCGTCGGGCTTGTTGTAGTAGGACCGATAGAAGCCGGCCATCTTGTCGTTCAGCTCGCCGACGAATTCCACCTCGAGAGTAGCCTTGCCACCCTTGGGAAGGGCATCTTTGAAGGTGAAGGTGGTGGTCTGCTTCTCCAGATCGGGGGTGGTTTCGGTGGGGGTAAGGGTCGAGGTGCTGGCATCAGACGACGAGACGACAAGCTTGGCCTGCTTGATGTCAAGCTCCAGGGTGTGGACGGTGATGCTGTTGGAAGAATCCTCGACAATGTCGACGTCAATCTTGACAGTACCGTCAAACTTGAGTGTCTCGAAGTTGGGCTCCAGCGTCACATCGTAGTGACGAGGAACGACGTTGGCAGGGAGCAGCTCACGCTGAACCGTAACCGTCGCGCCCCCCTCCGACTCGTGGTAGCGGCACATGTTTCGTCGGTATGAGCAGGCTCGCGTGGTGTCGATGCGTTTGGGGTTTGGGATTCGAGAACTGCGGTGCGGCCGGACAGCTCCTTGTGTTGCACTGGAGAGGAGTCGGATGTGGTTGCCGGTGCTATAGGAGGTTGTTGGCAGACTTTCCGGTCAGCTGGTGCAGAGCAGGTGGTATGAGGAAAGCCAATTGCTTCTTACGATCGAATGCGGTTGCGAAGGAAAGGGCCACGGCTGAAAATGCGTGGTGTGGTGCGAAGTGAAAGGGAAGGAATGAACGACATGGCCGAGAGGGCGCGAGGAGGGGCGCGGGGTCTCTGGCTGCAAGAGGGGTGATGGACTGGCGGGATGGAAGTGGGTGGTCCTTTGATGCAGCCAGCTACCACTGTTGCGGTAGGTATCGGCTGCCCACGGCAGGTACATACCTGAGGCTTCACGTGTTTTCCACTGCAACCCCTGCCGGAAGGGGTCCTAGAGCACAGGTCGCAGAAGTACCTGAGCTACCTGGGGGACCCGCTCGACGACGACCTCACCAACCTCTCAGCGACACATCAGACAGCGACAGCAAATACTCAGCGGCCAACACTCCGGTGAACTATACTGAGGCTGTTTTGCTACGAGGATGTGCCGCCTTCACCGAGACTTCCACATAGCCCAATGCAGCCACCGCCGAGCACCCAGGTAAATTTCATCATGAGCGTGACCGAGCGCCTCCAAACCGACGATGATGTTCTTGAGGCCAGAAGGAAGGTTACCCTCGCTGCCGTAAGCCTTGTAAGCAGCGACGAACAGAGCCTCACAACCCGTGAGTGGGTCTGCTTCCATGCTCTCTTTGAATCGTTTGTAACCGAGGTCGTTACTGTCGAGGTTCTGCTTGGGAGTCGCCAGTATTTGTGCTTGTAAAGGCCGCTGGAAGGCGGGAGAGTGTCAGCCGTGGAAATGTGATGTTTAAGGGACCTGGATGGGAGTACAGATAAGGATGTGTTAGATGGTGGAGGTTGGAAGGATGGCTGAAGTGCAATGTCGGTGAGGCTGTTCAGAGGGGTGGGAAAGATTGACTGCCAGGGAAGGTTGAAGAGCGATAAATCCTGGGCAAGTAAATACAATTTCAAGGAGAGGCACTCGCCGCCCTCACGTGAGTTCTATCTGGGCCGCCAGGCACATGGAAGGAGCCTGCTTCCTGCCCTCTGAGCAGAAGCAGAAATGGGCAGGAGGGCAGGTACAGTCCCTTATCAAACATTGCAAATCTTCGTTTCCGGGATGGCAAAACCACCCCTCCCCTTCGACATTTTCCCCTCATGCATCACTCATCACGGAGCCACAATCTCCGTCAGTTCGTTCCTTGACTGTTGTCGAAACCGACCGCTCGAAATCTTGATCACTATCCCAGAGCTTCTCTACAAATCAATCTGCCTGTCTCTCCACGGCCCTCGGATCTACAGGACAGCTCAAGTCCACGACCACCACCCTGAACGTCCCGAGACATGAGAATTTCACCAGTCACTGTGTCTGGACATGTCTGCCTCTAGCACCCTCGGAGCTCTTTAAATTTTCTCTATTGTCGGGATCAACGACCCAGGCGTACCTAGTTAAAGAGCTATCCCCTGGTCACTAGAGGTACCCCGGCTTCATGGGACGCCGGTGTTACCATAATCAAAGACAAATGCTGGTGAAGAAATTTGACCTAGAATGCGGGACGACTAAACCGCATGGCTATCAATACACACTTCTGGCCTATGAAAGCAGGTAGTCACGGCGGCTATTTGTCTATAAGGTACGCAATGCAGGGCAACACTTCTCATCCCAGTTGGCGTTTGCCTTGGTCTCATGGACCAACTGGATATGGGCGTTGCTTTTACAGCGAGGGTCACATCTAGTGGAATAAAAATATGATGGAATGTCGTGATGTACGATGTAGTTCTTGAGAAAAGCCTCGATAAATGTCTAGCCAGCGGTGTCGTTTGTACCTTCACCAGGGTTGGGGAGGGGTGTTTCCATACCAGGGCAGTCAAGGCAGGGTATTTGGTATGCGTGATGTTGTCTATTCGTTCTGTAGTAGGAGATGGGCGAAGATAAGTTAGAGATAGAGGAAGGCAGGTTAGTGATAGGAGAAGACAAGTAGGAGGCGGGAAAAAGAAAAGTTTTCCACCAGCCCACAAGCAGACGCTACCACCGATTCATCAACAGAGTCACACACACAGGCTCAGGCAAAGACCACATGGACGGAGAAAGGCAGAAGCAAGAGGCGCTACGTATTTACTTATTACAACGCTGCCGTGCCTGGCTGGTTTTTACCTCGTTCGGTTACAGAAGAGGGGCCCCCCTAGGCATCTTCTCCTGTCTAATCAGTGTCATCCTCGGGTTACCCACAAAGCCATAATAGCTTTGAGCCAGCCTCAGTACCATCAACCGTGACGAGCGTCCCGTCCAACAACGATGTGGGGCGGAGGGGAGAAAGTCAAGAATAATTCCGGACAGCGCTTAGTGCTCCAGCAGGCGCAAGCTACCCTGGACGACGACGTTCTCCAGGATGGAGCCGGGAGGGATGTCGATGGTGCTGCCTTCCGTGGCGACGATGATGACGGTGCCCTTGAGCGTGACGCCGCGGCCGAGGTTGACGGCACCGGTGATGGTGAGGTGGTCGAGCTCGATGATCTTGGGGATGGAGGGGATACGCTTCTGGAAGTCTGAGACCTTCTTGAAGTCGCCGCCCAGCTTGATAAGCGGGGCATCGCCGAAACGCGAAGAGCTCATTTGCAGCTGACCGTGCTTGACGGTGTACAGGTCCGACTTGACCAGCATGAGGTCCGAGCAGGTCTTGACGGGCAGGAAGCGGCGGCGGGGCACGTTGACGCCGTGGGCGTTGTTGAAGTGACGAATGGCCGCACCGACGGCGGTCTCGAGCTGGATGATGGAGATGTCCGACTCGCCCTTCTTGTCTCCGGGGATGGTCTTGCCGTTCGGGATGATCTCCATCTCGAGCTCGTCGTTCTCGACGACGCGCTTGATGGCCTTGAGGTTGAGCCAGATGTTGTTGGTGTTGAAGTACTTGAACTTCTTGATCGACTTGAACTCGTTGACGTGCTCCTTGGGGACCTGGGCAATCTCGAGCAGGCGGACAGAGCCCTCGTAGTCGATGATGGTGCCACCCTTGACATCGGCTTTCGTCTTGTTGGTCAGCTCCATGATGTACTCGGTATCGGTCTGGATCATGTGCTGCAGGATGCGGAGGTCGACGACGGCGCCCAGGTTGTCGACGTTGGAGAGGAAGATGATCTCGATGCCGCGGTCGATCAGCTTCTCGAGGACACCCGAGTTGTAGAGGGACTCGAAGACGTCACCGTGGCCAGGGGGGTACCAGTCGGTGATGGACGAGTCGAACTTCTTGGGAACGGGGAGGAGGGAGTCCTTGAGAATCCTGGGGTACCGGGACTGGTTGAAGGTGAGGATGTCGACATTGTGGCCCTCGTACTTCTTGATGATGGAGGCGGTGTCGTCGTTGGTGTTGAACGAGTTCATCAGGAGGAAGGGCACGTTGACGTTGTAGGTGCGGTTGAGGTACTCGATCTGGCGGACGGACAGGTCGAGGAACGAGTTGCCGTCACGGACCTCGATGACGGACTTGGGTCCGACGCATCCCATCGACGTTCCCAGTCCACCGTTGAGCTTGAGCACGGCCAGCTTGTTCAGGTACTGAACAGCCTCCGAGTTGGCGAGGTCCTCGTAGTCGACGACCTGGCCCTGGGCAGGGGGGGCGATGCGGTCCCAGTCGCTGTGGAGGTGTTAGCCAGCGGTCGCTTGCTGATCATGTGCAAATGAGGGGGGGGCCTACACTGCGTTGCCCTTGGCCTTGTCGTTGAGGTATCGGCGGAAGAGTGCGAAGAAGTTGTCCATCTCGGTGTCGAAGAGCTGGAGACCTGCATGTTAGCCAGCGATCGGTGGTGCGGGGGACTGGTTCGTGGACTTGCCTTCTTCTCCTCGGGGTCCTCAACGGTCTCCGCCAGCTGGGTCAGGGCATTGCGCATCTGGGCTGCCGCGACGTTGGTAGATGTGTTCTCGAAGGCCTAGGAGGGTGTTAGCAGGCAAGTCTTGACCGACCAAAGTACTCTGCCACCAAATTGGAGGCAAGTGGCAGAAGACTGAGGAGAGGCGTGGGCAGTACACCACTGTCACAGCCGACCAGAAACTCCCAGGGCGAGAAGTGTGCTGGTCGCATCGTTGGCAGGACAGTAGTTGATGGCATTCCCGCTCTTTCAAATCTCTCCCAGGCAAAAGAGGCAATGAAGCCCAGGGAAACAACCGGGGATGAACATACCATGTGCGACCTGGTCTTGCCATGGTGGCGAGAAGTGAACTCGGCCTCACCCTCGCCAGCGGCAGCCGAGGGCTTGAGGTGTGAGGGCAGAGCGCTCTTAATCGCAGACGCCATCTTGCCGGAGTTGATAGAGCCTTGTGGGAAACGGGAGGGGTATGGTATTGTTGACCGGAGAAGGGCGACTTGAGCAACTGACTGCTTCAATGGCCACTGGTTTGATGGGGAAGGGGAGAGATCCTGCTCCAGGGAGTGGGCGTTGGCGGGGTTTTGGGGGGAGGGGAGCTCCAGCAACCTAGTCGATGCCTGTCCGTCCACCTGTCTGGACTGAAATTCCGGCCCCTGACGTAATTTGCGTTAGCTTCAAATCTGGGCCTTCTTGGTCCGTCCACGTCCAACAGACACCGGACATTGAGCAGAAGCAGGACCACAATGTCGACAAATCACACAAGCCGTAGCACAGCTCATGGGGGCAGGGCATCCTCGTGGATGGAGAAAAGCTCCGGCCGTGCTCCTGGAAGGTGAACGGTGACAGTTGTGATCCCAGCAAGAAGGTAGCTGTCCAACTTGTGTGTCTGTTGCACAGTATGCCCCCTGACTGATGGGACATAAGGAGAGAAACACGCTTGCTTACCTGGTGAGGAATGCTTTGTGTCTGCAACTAAGCTGGCAAAGACGACGGGTCAACTCGAAAAGGTCGGCAGACAGAGGGCGAGCGGTTAAGGGACGGCAAGGGGAAGTGAGGTTTGACAGGAATACGAGCCGGCAAGGAATGAATGGTGGGCATGGCATCCTTTTTATCACAGCACAGCTTGCATAATGCCTCCAAAGGTTCAACCGACATGTCACTCGAAGCGGCCGGCCTGGAACGGCGAGGTTGCCGCCTGGCCATCCTCGTCCATACACCCACCCGGCCAAATGCACCGCAAAGCCCATGTCTTGACTGTATCGAGAATACTGACAGCTGCACTGTAAAGTCCTCATCCCCGGAGCACAGCTCTCCACTAGCCCACCAAAGACGCCCCCAAAGCTCCATCAATATGGATGACCGCCGGGCAGTACTGGGTACGGTAGGTAGGTGGGGTTTATCTTAGCTCGGAGTCCGCGTCCTAGCTCCCCGCCTCCTCATCGCTCCCCATCGAGCCGTCGTCAAGACCAAGCCAATATCAAGCCATTTCAGGTCAAAGTCCCAAATGCCTATGCAGCCTGCCTGACTGCCTACCAAGCTGCAGATACGACATGGCAGGTCTCTGCCTTGACATCTACACCGTCTCGAGGCACAACATTTAGCTCTGATCACTGTGGAAACGGCTCCTAGGACACCCAATCTCTGCGGAATGAGACCCGAACCATTGGCCCCACCATGCCTTGTTCAACTGAACTCCAATATGGATCGCGGGACGGACCAAGTGGCTGCCTACCCGAGCGGTGCCCTGTCTGCGTTCTCGTTGCCGGGCAAGGGGCACGCAATTGGATCCTCCTGATCTGGCCCGATGCTGCGCTGCGCGCCAAAGCCTCGCCACGGCCCGTTTCCCATCTGTCCCGATGTCTCCCGGCATGTCGCCGTTGGTGCGCCATATATTTCGCCCCGAAAGCATGGCCAGGAGGAAATTTTCTCGTCCCAGCTTCCGCGCCCGACAGACAAGCAGGGCATCAATCGGCGGTGTCACCGCGACTGTAACCTACCCAGGAGTACGTGATAAGCACCTTGCTGATATTGGGTGGCGCCGGCGTCCGCCACCCTTCGCAGTGCTCGGCTCAGTTGGCCCTCTTCTCCCGAAGGATACCCCCACCATTCACACCAACTCAGCCGCCGTAGCCTTGGAACCTTGCCCGAAGTGTGCTAGCATCTGCAGGTCGCGTCAGAAATAGCGAAGGATCCTCAACGCCTCTCGTCGCCCAAGTCCGATGGCGACAAATTCCCGGCGGTCTCGCCAGCACTTTTTCTCGTCGTCAGTTTTTTTGCGGCAGTGCCGACCAAATACGAAGCACAGTGTTTGCGACGTCGGGAGACGTGCCACTGGACTGCTGGGTGACATGCTCCAGATTCAGCGGCACATACTCCGTGCTTCACCCTCAAATGAGGGATATGCCAGGCTGACTTACTCGGCATACCAGGGTCAGGGTCATAATACCCGATGGATGTCCTGATACGCAGTGCACATACGAGTAAAACATTGTGATGCAGTCCACGAATCTGGGTTTGCCTCCTCGTCCCGTGCGCAATGGTGTTTCTCTATTCGTCGCGAGTGCCACAAGTACGCCTCTCACCCGAGCCACAGTAGCTCTCTTCTCGGCTGGCAACATTCACGAACGAAGGCGAGCCATCATGGATTTGAACATCGCACCCCAGCTAGCGATGTCGTTATTATGCTCGGCTCCGTGTGGGCCTGAAACAATTTTGCCCCGGCGTTGATCTCGCTGAAACTATGTGCGAATCGCACCTTCCACTGTAGTGTTGTGAAGCCAGGCCTTGGACAGACGCGTTTCCGCGGCCAAATACCCCTGGCAGTTGATGTGCCTCTCGTTGAACATATCACCGACAGGATGATTGCCTCTCATACTCATAGTATTGCTATCAAGGCTATTCATGTTGTACTGGGTATCATTCGTGTCGCATCCCCAAGGGCAAGCCTGCCCTCCGTTCCATCCCCTTGCGCCCGAGTTACTTCTTCTTCATCTTCTCCGTGCAAACCGGACAATACCATGTCCCGTTCGGCTCGCTCTTCAGTCCCACGCAGGACCAGTGGAACCACTCATATGGACAGTCGTCGTTGTCGCATGCCACCATGTCGCCAAAGCTGACATTTTGGCACGTGCAGTACTTTTTGTCATCGCCCGCCTCGTCATCCTCTGCCTCGCCCATGCTTTCGTCACCCTCGCCGTCTTTGCCTTCGCGGTTGGGCGTCCCACTGGCTCGGTCGATCCGGCTATCGTCTCCCTCATCGACGCTGCCGGTCTCGGCCTCGGACAGCTCACTATCTGCCGTCGAGGCGGGCGAGTTCCGGCTGCCGGCCTTCTTGACGCGGGACAGAGACGACTTGTTTCCACCGGCGCCGGTCTTCTTACGACTGATGCCGGAGGGTGTGCTCTTTCTCCCGGTAGCTCCTGCCGAAGTCTTCTGTGATGCCGATCTGGGGCCAGCACTACCTGCGCGCACGGTGGCTGCTGCGCCGGATCCCGGAGGCCCTTTGGGCGTGCCGGGGCCCAGGGAAGAGTGTCTTGCGAGGCCGCTCGACGTTGCGGGGACGCTTCCGAGGCTCGAGTTGGCGCGGGGGGCTCGTTTCGGGGCACCAGTGCCAGGCCCGGCAGAGCTCTCTCTTGCTTGCCGGTTGAGTATCATGCTGGCTGCGGGTGTTGCGGGCGCCGAGGCCGCATGTGTTTGGCTCTGTGCGGTTCGCACCTGCGGGACCATCGGCCTTGCTGCTGGCGGGGTTGCCGAGCTGACGACGGTATTGGGCGGTGTTATCGTCACAGCATTATTGTTGGCGGGGTGGCTGGCGGGGTTGACGGCGCGGGCAGACGGAGCCGAGTGGTTTGCCGCGCTCGGCCGGAGGAGGGAAGGGCATTCGTCGGGGTCTGTAAAGCCGGGTTCGTTGCGCTCGTACAGCAGCTTGATGTGCTGGTCGAGGTTTCGCAGATGCTTGTCCATGTTGAGCTGCAGCTTTTGCGTCAAGATGATCTTCTCGTTAGCAAGCCTATCAGCTCGGGTATAGTTTTCCCGGATCTGGCTTCGCATGTGCTCCTCGCGCGGATTGATGTCCTGGCTGCCGTTCGCCTTGATGTATTTCTGAATTTTGCCATCTCTGTCCTCGATGAGCTTGACGCACTCGTGGTATTGTCTGTCCTTGTCGGCGATCTCGTCTTGGAGGAAACGGATTTCTTCGGGCAGATTTTGCACGCGGTTGAGCCAGTCATCGAGGACTATGGCCGGGTCGAGCGCCTCGATGGGCGGCATCTTCCTGACGAAGTCGATGGAGAGATCGTCTCTAGGCATCGTGTTAACGAGGGGTCTGCAGCCCCGTGTTCTGAAGCAAATGCGGAGGCTATGTGATGGTGATGATGGTGGGCGGGATGCGAAGGCGAGAGATGTATGTGTATGGAGAGCGCCGAGGCAAAACAGAGCTTGACAGGCCGCCACCAGGCAACACGCAGGAACCTGCCGAGTCGCAGCAGGGCCAGAACGGTCAGAGGCTTCCGGTTGAAGAGCAAGCACGAGGGCTGGGGCGGAACGACGAGAAGGTCGCGACCCAGCACAGACGCTTGGACTTTGACCGGGGGAGGGGCCAGGTGTCTCTGTGCAAACAGCAACTGACAGAGCTTGACGTGGCTCACCTGTGAGAGGATGGAGGACCAGAGGCAGGAGCACGGGCGGTAGAAGGGGCAGGAAAAAAAGAAAAAGAAGGAGAAGAGGGAAGGGTGCCTCCGCGGACCGTCGAAACCGGTGCCAGTGTCGAATGGAAGCAGATGGGTTATTTGGGTGAAATCAAGTGGGGAGTCAACCTGACGCGGTTGTATTTGCAAAATAGGTAGGCGGTGAAGCCAGACGAACGATGACACGTGAGTGTGGAATGTTCGCGGGATCCGACTACAAATGTACCTGCATTCATAAGCACATCTGGTGCCTGGCGCCGTCTCGCCACCTATTTCGATAATCAACTTATTTTAGGCAAAAATGTTGATGGGTGATCAGGTTGACAGCATGACTGGAGGACAAATACTTTATGTAGCGGCGTACCGCACTACTTGACAGGCAACATACAAGATGATGAAATGGTACCTGGCTCAACTTCCAAGGGCTGCTCACCTTGAACTTCTACGAATGGGCTAGCGCTGGCGGGGGTGGACTTGCAGTGGAACGTACCCGGACGAGTTAGCGCAGAACGGCAGTCAAGGCTTCTCGGATGACCAATCACTTCGAGTCCCAGCCTCCATCGACTTTGGATTTCGTTTCGAAGCTCGGGCACTCACCTTCACGAGCAAGGGTTCATCAGACAAACCCAAAGACGACATACTACCTCACACAAAACGCCCAGTCAAGGCTCCACGCGACACCACGGACGTCTCTTGCCTATTGTTCGAGCCCGTACAACCCTCTAGGACCGCATATCTCTTCACCACAGTGTTCCATATCGGTCAAATATCCCCTTGGTTGCTGGACCACACCATCCACGACTCGAGCGCCTCGCCGGCTGATCCAGCCTGTCCCCCAAACTCATCGACGAGGGCCACCCCAGTCCTCATCATGTCGAGCGCAAATCTGCCTTACAAGTTTCGGTCAAAACCGAATTACCTGCCGCACACGATAGGAACCGACCCCGTCGTCCAGGAATACACCATCCCTCTCGGCCGCGCAACCGAGGAAGACAACGCAAAGTACTTCGCCAAATGCAAGAAGCTTGCCATCGAGGCCGGCATCACGCGTCCCAAGGGCTACAATGTCTCCTTCCACGTCAATCCCGAGATGGAGAGGCATCACTTTGGCCAGACCCACCCCATGAAGCCATGGCGACTGACCCTGTCAAAGAGTCTTGTCTTCTCGTACGGCATGAACTTCGCAATGGACAACTACACGGCGAGACCCGCAACGTACGAAGAGCTCAACAGTTTCCATTCCAACGACTACCTGGACTTCCTGGGCACAGTCCTGCCAGAACCGATGCCGCGCGACGTTGATAACTACAACCCGGATCTCAAATTCAACCTCGGCGGCTCGGACTGTCCGCTCTTCGAAGGCCTTTACGACTACTGCTCAATGTCCGGAGGCTGCTCCCTAGACGCGGCGCGGAAGATCTGCTCCAAACAATCAGACATCGCCATCGCCTGGGGCGGTGGCCTCCACCACGCCAAGCGGTCCGAGGCATCCGGATTCTGCTATATCAACGATATTGTCGTTGCCATCCTGGAGCTGCTTCGATGCTACCCCCGCGTTCTCTACATCGACATCGATGTCCACCACGGCGACGGCGTAGAGGAGGCCTTCTTCTCCACCGATCGTGTCATGACCGTCTCGTTCCACAAGTACGACCCCACGAACTTCTTCCCGGGCACGGGTGCTCTCGAGGACAGCGGACCTAAGAACGAACGCAACCCTGGCGCGCATCATGCCGTCAATGTCCCGCTCAACGACGGCATCACGGACGAGCAGTACGCTTGGCTTTTCGAGAATGTTATTGGCAAATGCATCGAAAAGTTCAGGCCGAGCGCCATCGCCCTTCAGTGCGGCGCCGATTCGCTGGCCGGAGACCGCCTGGGCCGCTTCAACCTTCAGGTCCAGGGCCACGGCGCCTGCGTCGAATTCTGCAAAAAGTTTGGCCTCCCCATGATCTTGTTCGGCGGTGGCGGGTACACACCTCGCAACGTCGCCCGTGCATGGGCCTTTGAGACAAGCATCGCTGCCAACCTTCAGGACCGAATCAGCCCTGTCATCCCCGAGCACACACCCTGGCGGGATCAGTTCCGTTATGATGAGCTGCTGTTCCCGTCCCTGGAGCAGATTCTCGGCGAACCACGCGTGAATAAGAACCCGCAGAAACGCCTACAGGAGATTGTTCAGTACGTTCACGAGCAATTGCGTTTCGTCGAGGCGGCGCCCAGCGTCCAGTTCCAGGTTATCCCGCCCGATCTCGGCGGCATCAGGGACGATGTGGAGGAGCGGCTCAGGGAAGAAAAGGAGGAGCACGACGATGAGGCGAGGCGGGCGAGAGAGGAAGCCATCGGACAGGCCATGGAGCTGTAGGCGTTCCAGCATCAGTAACAAACAAAGTGGTCCCCTGGGCCGAGCAAGGCGTTTGGGTTGGGGTTCTGGAGCATGACGTGTGACCTAACGCGTTCTGGTCTTATTTTTTGTGGTACACAACATATCATGGGGCCTTGAAGTTCTACTGAAGATTGAATTCAGTCGAGAGATGTACTGGGTAAGCTCCAGTAGCAATGAACTGCAAAAAACATCTTACAATGTGTGTCTAGCACAAGCGCTGCAATATCATGACGCTGTGAACCATGGAATAACCTCATGTCGCTCATAACGACTCAGTAGCCCGCCGCATCCTCGGCCTCCCGCTCCAGCATCTCCCTCTTGAGGCCCCTCGTCTTCAGGCCGACATAGCCTACGAGGCAGACACCCACAGCAAAGCCCGCAGCAAGCAAGCCGACGTTGACCGGCACCGGGTCACCCTTGGAAGTCTTGTGGAAGAGATAGTCGAGACCAGATTGGGAAAAGTTGAAAAGGCCGGAGAGACAGATGATGGTACCGTACACGGTACCAAACGTACGGAAGCCGAACACCTTGGCGCTGTAGTCGGAGACAGCGGTGTAGTAAAAGGGCCGGTAGAGGACGAACAGGCAGATACCGAGATAGGCAGCCCACTGGTAGGGAAGGACGCCGAGGATGCCAATGGCCGTGGCGATCGTGACCAGGACGGTGAGCACGGCGAGAGTGCTGGTGTGGTCGAGGAAGACGCCAATAAAGGGAATAGAGAGAATACCGCCGACGGGAAGGGCGACGTCGAAAAAGTCGTTGACCTCGACGGCCTTCTGGTGGTCGCCGAAGATGGCCTCGTATTGGGGGCGGATCGTAGCGACAAAGTAATTGATACGCGTCATCTGGACAATGGTGAAGAGGCAGATGAGGATATGCCAGGGCGAGATGATCTGCTGCCACGCCGTGTGGCCGTGCATAACGCCCCAAACGCCCGAGATCTCATTCTTCTTCTCCTCGCGGCGGGCCTGCTTATCAACCCCAGCCCCGCCGAGAAGCTCCTCCGTCTCCTGAATGATAGCCTGGCGATCAGCGCGGCGCTCTTCCCTCAGAAGTGCCGTGTTCTCATCAACCTGGTCGTCGAAAGTAGAGTCATCCTCATGGGCAATAGCCTCCTCGGCCTCGTGCACCGTCTCGACGAGGTCGCCGACCGTTTTGTACGACTGCTTGGGCATGAGGGTCAGCTGCGCGACGAGGATGAAGGCGGGCACGACCAGGTAGGCGAGGAAGAACTTGTGGTAGCCGAAGGAACCGCCGCTGGACTGGAAGATGAGGCGGTACACGAGGAACAGGGCGCTGGAGGAGTCGAAGGCGCCGGTGAGCAGGGCGAGGATGAGGCCGGAATGCTTGGGGAAGGCGTTGGAGAGCTGGAAGGACGGGATGAAGGTGAAGGGTCCTCCCAGGGCGAGGCAGAGGTAGCCGACGAGGAAACCGTCGAATGGCACGGTTTTGGCGTAGGCCAGAATGAGGGCGCCGGCTGCGAGGAAGACGCTGCCGATGATGCCGCAGACACGGGGGCCTTGGTGATCGAGGATCGCGCCGACGGGAAGAGCGGCGACGTTGGTGGCGACGGCGGCCACGGTGAACATGAGGTTCAGATGGATCTCGACACATGTATCGCCATCACGGTCGTCGAACTGGTCATCTGACCCGTCGTGAGAAGATGGATAGCACTTGTCTCTGTAGGCACCCTCTTGCTTCAGGACGGGCTTGATGGCGGCATAGCCAAAGACGATGCCGGCTGCGAACAGGCAGTAGATAACAGTCACCAGCACTTGGACTGAAAGCGAGCGAAGACAGCAAATGTCAGCAAACATTTATTTGCTTCATGTGCAGGCGGGGACGGTGGACTTACCTATCCTCGTCCATCGCGGGACATCAAAAGCACTGACGGCCTGGACATTATCAGCCTTGAGGGCGGGAGGATCCCATTCGTCCGGCAGAGGGTTGAAGCTCAGCTTCCGTGCCCGGAAGCTGGAGGTATCACTGCCACGGCGCGAGAACTGGTCCCTGTGCAGATCCTGAAAGGTCTCGAGCGAGGCCACCCGGTTCAGCGACATGGTCGATATGGTATCTCAAGCAATAGGCGAGGACTTGTGATCACCAAGGACTTGGGGGGATGGAGGGGGAGATAAGGATGTTTGCTGCGGCGGGGGACTAAAAGAAGATGGTGTTTTGAGCCGGCACCCCTCTAGACGCCGCGGGAAGTACTCGCACCAAGGAGGCTGGGGGTCGACCATCAAGCGTGATATAAGTACCGAAGAGGCGTGCTTTCAGCGCCCGCAGCGTAGGCCTGGCCTGGCCACCTCAGGTTTTGGTCTGGGCATGCTGGAAGAGCTTTGCATTTAGTGGGCCGCCCGGGGGCCCGGGGAGCTTCTGATGCAAGGCGATGGGTGTGATCAAGGCAGCAAGTGGCTCTAGGTTGGAAAATCCTCGCCCCCCCATGATCACTTTCTGCTGCAGAAGGGGAGGTGCGCGGAGCCGAAGCCGGGAGGGTTTCGTCCGGGGGTTCACAGTTGGAGGATGGGCGGTCCCGTTGCGGTGGCAGTTTCCCGGCCACTTGCCATGTACTGTGTTTTCGGCGGGCGGCGATTCCGGAGCGGAGTTCGCCTTCAGTGCAGCAACAGCGTCTCCAGCTGGGTTCCAAGCAAGCAAAAGGACCGATAGAAATTGAAATATCCACAGTCGTTGATATCGAAGCAAATTGACTAGCGAACGAGGTGAAGAAATTCATCAGTACCTCCCACGGGTCACTTCCCGGCACAAGATGCCCTATTCGAGCACTGTCGTCATCGTGAAAGGTCATGCGCCTCAAAAATCGGCAGAATCGCCCTTCCCCGCTGATCGTCTCAGATCGCGGGCATTTAGCGCAGGCATCTGCCTAGCTGTCAAACTGACTCCGCCTCAATTGGATACACCGCGAGGGAACACACGTCTTGACGTCCCAATGGGATATTCGCAGTTGTCACGAGCAACACAGGCAAACAAGCACTGATCCCTCTGGAGGCTTTGGTGCCAGCTGCTTCAGCAGTGATGATAGGCCGCCGGCCCCGCCCCCACTCGCACTGCATGTCGCCCCCGCCCACGAACCGCTGGTCACCAACAACGGCGCAAGCCGTCCCGCCAGCCTCCGAACGACCACCGTCACTGTACCCCGTACCATCGGCCTCCGCCGCCATGGAAGCGTACGACGCCGACGAGTACAATTGTTGATATCTATCTCGTCGCTACCCACCAGGTCATGCAAACTTTTCACTTGCTCCATCATCGCGCCCACAGCGCACGCCATCAATCACGACATCCTCAACTTCCACCGGGCCCGGCTTAACGGTTCGACTGCCAACGGTTCAGGCGTTCCCGCCCAAATTTCTTAACTACAAGCTGGACTACAATCCTATACAACAGAAACGAGACAAGGAAGAGGCCGCCCTGCCTCGCGGGGTGGTGGTCGCAAGACAAAGATGATGCAACATGAATCCCTCGAGGTATCTACAACGCAATAGACATAGGAAAAATGCGAAACGAAGTACGAATCCAAATGCTGTCCACTGCGGCGCTGCAGGGTTTTACCCGGTCGCTGATGCTACTGCAAAACACTACTTGCTTCCCTGGAAGAAGCGGATGATGGCCTTGCCCTTGGTGCCGGCGAGGGTAGTCTGCGGTGGTCAGTCTCTGTTTCCGTTATACCAAATTCTTGAGATTGACTCACAGTGCAACCGGTACTGCTGCCGCCGATGAACGTGCCGTCGATCAGGGCGCACTTGGAGTTGACGTCGCCAATAATCTCAATGTTGAAGTCGAGGACGTCGCTCGTCGTGGGCCAGTTGGGGAAGATGGAGATGTACGTGTTGCCGTCGGCGGCCTTGCCGGTGCCGATGTTGATGGGCGCCCAGTTGCCGGCGCCCTTGGGGTCGATGGGGCTGTTCCAGACGCACGAGTCGCTGAGGCTGTAGCCCTTCTTGTTGACGTAGTACTGCGCCGTCGTCGGCTTGCCGTCCCAGACGTAGTAGTCGGGCGCCGACGGGTTGGTCAGCTCCAGCTTCTCGCCCGGCTGCGGGATCGTCGGGATCACCATCGACTCGGTGCCCGGGTAGTCAGTGCGGCACACGGCCGCGATGCTGTCGAGGTCGTTCTGCACGAACACGCCGCCCACGCCCGGCTCGCAGAGCGTCTGCTTCGACGGCCGGCTGAGCTCCAGGTAGCCGTCGGCGTTGCAGTACAGGCCGCCGATGGACTCGCGGGTCGAGCCCTGCGCCTCGGGCCACTGCGTCTTCTGGTACCCGACGGGGCAGGCGTACGAGCAGAACGAGTTGGGGGTGCAGCCCTCGCCGTCGATGGCCGTCTCGATCAGGGAGATGGACGAGTCGCCCGACTTGTACGAGGGGACGCGCTGGATGCCGCTCCAGCCCTTGGTGCCGAGCCAGTCGAGGAAGAGCGCGCCGTAAGACGAGGGGAACTCGGAGCACTTGACCTCGCCGCTCTTGAACTTGGAGTTGAGGCCCGAGCCGCCGCTGGCGCTGCCGCCGGTGCCCGACGACGAGGACGAGGTCGGCTTGGGCGCGGGGGCCTTGGAGCTGCTGGAGGGCGTGGGCGTCGGGGTGGGCTCCGGGGGAGCGGAGCTGGTCTCCTTCTCCTCGAAGAACTGGGCGGCCATGACGAGGGTGCTCTCGGGAGCCTCCGACGACGTGGTCTCGGGCGGCGGCGGCGGGGAGTAGGTCGGGGTGCTCTCGCCGACGACGACGAAGAGACCATCCTCGATTCCCTCCTTGGCCTTCTCGTCGGAGATCTCCTTGCCGCCGAGCTGGTAGACGGTCACGGTCGGGCCGACGGCGTACTCGATAACAACATCAGGATCACGCTTCTCAACCGGCGAGGCTTGCTGCCTCTTGTGGAGGTGGGCGTGCTGGTGGTTGTGAGGCTGGGCAGCAGCGCCGGCGGCGAGGGACGCCGCGAGGGCGAGATTGATGATCGACTTCATTGTTCCGCCGTGTGTTGTTCTCTCTCTTGTGCGATGTGGATTGCGTGTGTTGTTGCCTCGCGGGTCGTTCGGGCCGTCGGAAGGGTAAAGCTTGTCGATTACTGGCGCGAAGGTTCCCTTTGGCTCAAAAGAATGTGTTGGAGAGTGACGAGAACTCTCAGTTGGGACAGAGCGCGCGCGCGAGGAAGCGTGAAAACGAATGTGATGGCGTCGTGTGAGGATCGAAAAGGAGAGAAGGGGGCGGGAGGAGCGCGAGGCCAGTCCAGAACCCGCGGGAAAACAGGGACGAGAGAGGTGACAGGGGGATGGGCGAGCCAGCCCGGGGCCCGGCCTCCCAAATCCCCCAAGGGCCATCCCAGACACAACGGCACAGGACGAACCGCTTCGCATGGAGGACGTGGCCCGTGCCAGCCCGAGAGACATGCCATCTCGTCAGGGGGGCAGGGGGTGTGCGGTCAGGGAGGCGGCGAGGCCTGAGGGGAGAAGACGCGATGCCAGCGCTGTGTGGTTCGGTGGGCCGCATGGGAAATGAGGCACCTGGACCTGGCCCCCCTTTTCAGACGGCGCTACTGCAGGTACCGGGCGCAGTCGACTGGGCGAATCAACCCGGGCGACCATCTCGGCCGTTCAGCTAGGTCGCTGTACCCAGCGGTACATCAACTTTTGCTGGAGGTTGAAGTACCGCTACGTGCACAAAAGCGCCACGCCTGACTGGGAAAGTACTCGACCTGGCCAAGGCTTGACTCGGTTGATGCTTGTGCAACTTCCCACCTGCGAAGAGGAAATCATGAGAGCGATCACGACGACATCCTTTAGTAGCTGAACGTGATTCTCCCTCTCGGTCTGATGACAGACACAGCACGGCCGCCCTCGACCAGCGAGCGACATCGATTCATCGCATCCCCCCTTACCCTCAGACCCTGAGCGGCTCGAGTGCCGATTGAGACGAACGGGTCCAATCCCCCAAACACCCCTCAGGCCTCAGGGGATCCTGGGATTTGTTTCTCGCCCGCGGCCAATCACGCCAGACGGCCCAGGCGGTTCCCAAATTGTGATGTGCCCGCCCAATGAGATGACGTCGCCCTCACCTCGACACGAATCTCTTCGGAGATGGGGGTGTGCCGCTCGTGATGCAACAAGACGACAAGACTGACCAGACGAGGCCCCTCAAAAGTCTTCGACAAGATTACCCCGACTTTGATGTGGGGGTAGTCCGGTTTCCACGTCGATGCCCTCGCGGGAGGCGTTTGACCTCACGAATGCTCGTTCGGCTGCGGCGGCCCCAGTGGCGCGCGTCCGTCACTTATTCGCGACAGGAAAGGCAGTGAAGCGGCTTCAACGATGCCGGTCAAAAGAGGGGGTGGCCAAGGACCTCAAACTCCCTCACTCGAGAGTCGAGACCCTCGGCCAACCAGCTCGGCTATGCCCTCCCTTTGGAAGGCGACAATAACGCGAAGGAATGCGCCTTTTTTCATGATAAGCTCATTTTTCACTTACACAGCGCCCACTTCACATTCCAGCGACCCGCCGGTGTCTGCCTCCGATGAGGTCAGCCATGTCTTGATCTGAAGCATTGTGACAAGATCTACAGAGGCGTCCGGCCCTTTTGAACATTCCAGTTCAGCTCGCTCGGCAAGGAGACAACAGGCGGCCAGGCTTCGGCAACGGGGCCCGAGACGGATGAATCCCTTGCGAGAGTAATGGAGGCGCAGGACATTCGAGACAACACACCATGAATAGATAGCCAAGCACGTCAGATCGATGCCAACCGGGACTTGTCTGTGTGTACGATTATGGGGTCGTATTTTGCGTGTCAAAAAACAAGAACAATGACAATCGTACATGTGCCACGTTGGTATATTGCCCCGCCCTGTCCGTGTCGGCCATGTCCTTGGATATCATTGCGAAGCAATTGCCAAACGCCGTCCAATGCTGCCGCCTTCCTCCTTCGCTCTGTTCTGTGCGGGCTGTTGCTGAGCATTGGCGATGCAATGCCGGCCAGCCGTGAACAGCTCAGTGCTGCCGTTCGTCGATAGGTATATAGTTTTGCTGCAAAAAGAGGCGCCTCAATCTTCGTCCTCATCTTCGCTGGCCGTCGCCGTGTCTTCCTCCACATCCGTCGCTTGCTCAGCGTCTTCCTCTCCACTGCTGTCGTCGTCCTCCAGGTCCACGTTGAGGCCCGGCACAGACTGGTACTGCACGTAGTCGCCCTTGAGCCAGCGCTGGCTGACTGGGAGCTGGTAGGGGTCGAATGGGAAGTAGGGATACAGCTGGTGGGCCTCCTCGCTCTGGACGCCGGCCGACGTGTCTCGTAGTGCACCGCCGTTGCCGTACGTGTCCGAGACGAACTGCGACAGCCTGATGCGCTTGTTCTCCTCGATCAACGGGAAGATGTACATGAGACCGAGTTTGTGTGTGATCTTTGCAAACTCCTCAACGATAGCCTGAGAGCAGATCTTGAGCGGGTTCATCCTGCTGTAGACATGGCTGGCGAGTTCCTCCTTCAGTGCCGGCAACCACTCGAGTTCGTGCCCCAGATATGATGCCGGGTCTTCGGGGTCCACCGAGTCCGGAGCCGACGTGATGAGGTCTCTCCACCGGAAGCAGAACATGTAGAGAGCGGCCTGCACCTGGGCGTAGTAAAGCTGATGCCGCTTCATGTCGGGGCCCCTGGCGGTAAGGTCGTGCTTGATTCTGTAGGCCCGCATACGGGTTAGTAGCAGGTTGAAGATCGTGCGCACCAGGTCCGCCGGGATATGGGCGCCTCTGGCCACGAAACCTGCCAGGTAGGTCGCGGCGGCTTGGCGGACGTATGCGGAGCGGTTCTGCTCGGTGAAGATATGCATCAAACTGCCCACAAAGGTGTCCCGCATCGAATCTGACAGCTGCCCGAAGTGGAACAGCAGAAACTGAGTGTGGCGCGACTTGTAGGTTGGTAGCACGTTCTTGCTGAAGGACGAGACCAGAACCTGGAACCGGTAGTGGTGGCTTTCTGACTCGGGCTCGTTCAACCGGGGGCTGTAGTGCTCGAAGACGGTGTCGAGAATCGCGTCCAGTTTTTCCACGTGGTTCTTGACCTGCCGTGCCTTTTGCTCCTGCTTATCGAGATCGGACTCGTCGCTGTCGACAGATTCGTTGTCGTCATCATCGTCGTCGAGTGCGTCCTCGTCGCCCTCCCATGACCCAGCCGTCGAAGGGTCGCGAAGAGAAAGGGCAATCGAAGCCGTCAAATCGTCTTCGAGGTCCTCGAGATCCAGCTGCATCTGGACATCGATCGTGACCAGGCGCTGCAGGATCAGGTCAACAACACCAATGTGTAGGACATCGATGTCCTTGGAGTCGGCGTATTCCTTGACCATCAACAGGTTCTTGATATAAGCAATGTGCTGCCGCCGAGAGTCGTAGTCGTATGGGTATCTTTCGCTAATGAGACTCGCAAGGACTGGTGTTGCTGCGGGGAACATCCTGATGAAGTGCTGGATGGCCTCGTGCAAGCGGCTGCGCATCAGGTCGCGACGGACAGGCGGGAAGTCCGGGACGCTCCACTCCACGGTCCTCGAGTGCGAGAACTTCCCCACCATCATGGAGAGTACTGGTGGCAGGTATGATCCCTGTGAAGTCACGAGGGCTGCCAGGAACTGGAGGTAGACCTTGAAGAAGTCCTCGTCCCGTCCGAGCCAGGATACCTGGAGGACGCTCTTCACCAGCTGGTTGCATTTCTTCAACAGCGGGACGCAGTTTGTGAGGGCGATGATGTAGGCCTTGAGCTCCTGTAGCGGGGTTCGGCTGCGCTCCGTATCGTCTTCGTCATGGTGACCGTGCCGGCTGTCCTGGCTGAAGAGGGCCCTGAGGTTATCGTAGTCGCTGTTCTCGCCCACCAAGCGGTCTTCGAGGGCTTTCCTGACCTCCCGGTTGACATCCTCAAGAGGGCGGTCGCTGAACTCGATGATCTTATTGCTTTGCTCGTCGATGAGGACCTTTCGTCGCTTCGCTGGACTGGACGGGGGCTCGGTGGGGTCAGAGTCGGCATGCTCAAGCTTCCTACGCCCGAGAATGGAGGATGTTGTTCGAAGAATGCTTTTGGATGGCGTGGCATTTGTCGGGGGCAGGCTAGGCCTGTTGGCGGTGAAAGGTCGCATCGCGACGGGTTTTGGGGGTCTGGATGTGCAGCCCGATTACTGTTGGTGTTGTTGTTGCAACGAGGGTCGAGGGCTCATGGACTCGCTGCGTGTCCCCGGTTGCATCAAAGAATGTCCGTGCCTGTTCACATCTCAGGCTGCGTCGGAAGGAGGTGGTAAGGCAATACCGTCGTTGCGAATGTTTTGGGTTGGGGACGTGGATGATGCGGAGGTCGCAGGCTTCGAGCGCTCCGCACTTTTCTGGAAAAAAATCATAGCAGGGGCGCTGCCTGGGATGAGGTACTTGCCTTGCCACTAACCACGAGGCCAACCAGGAAGTACCTGAGGCTGCCCCACCAGAAAAGGGATCCGCATGACGACGGCCCCGCCGCCTGGGCCGTTGGAGCGTCTGTGCACAACGCTGTGGCGGCAACATCAGCAATATGGAGAGAACATATCAATCGACAACAATTACAAACAAACACTGCCGCATCTGAGTTAAGAGAGAGATGACTGAAAGTGTTCAAGTTCTGAAGTGACCTTTTCAACTACCAAATACAGCTACCTCTAGCTCAAGGCACCCCGGATTTGTTCCGTTATACCGTTCATTCCAGGCCTGAGCAAGTCCCTGGACTTGTGAACCTCATCCCCCCAACGCCGACAGATTTAATAGACAGAAATTGGATAGGAACCCCGATGCCACGTTGAAGAATGACCACCGACTTCCCGCACAGGACCGTGGCCCACATGAAAGCATAGTGTGGACGGCATGGCAACGACGTCGAATAGCCTTCCAGGGGGGGTGGAGAAGTGCTTAGATGAGACGACCCTGCATTCGGGATGCAGACTGCATGGCGTGAAAGCGTCGATGTCTCTCACGCCTCAGCCGGTATTAATCTTGCAGCTTCCATCATCAGTAGCCATCGTTCGGGCCGGTTCCGTTGTGACCGGGCTGCTGAGAGTAGAGGTAGCCAGCAGCGTCCGCACCACCCTCGGATGGTTGGCCGCCCAGCATGTTACCGGTGTCGGCCTGGAAGCTTCCAGCGCCGGTAGGCGGTTGTCCGCCGTATCCGCTGCTCGGGCGGTTGCCCTGGCCTTCGGTCCGCGCCGTCTGGTTTTGCTACGCGCCGTCAGCACTGAATCCCTTGGTGTTGAGCAACAACGTACCTCTCTGTACTTGGTCAGGTAGATCTTGAGCGCTTCCGAGTAGTTCTCGAAACCCAGGGAAGTCATGGCGAAGAGAATGTCCTCTCCATTGACGGTCTTCCTCTTCTCCTGGTGACACTTCTCGGAGGCTTCGAAACGTCAGAAATCTAGGCCCAATGCGCAGGCGGGAACCAGCCAGGGGACAGCAAAACATACCCTCGCTTGTGATGAAGCTGATGAATTCGCTGACGCATTCCTGCATGCACTCCTTGGCCTCCTTTGCAATCTTTGCGTTCTCGGGGAGCGCGTTCTTCATGATGCGGGCGACTGGCGCAAAGTTGCGAATGTTAGCGTCAAGCTCGTCATAACGGTCATTGTCGACGAGAGAGGCGCTTGGCGCATCTGGCGACTTGGGCGACGAATCGTGAGACATGGCCGGGATGAAGAGATCGGAACGAGTGAGACCGCTGCTCTGGCCTTCCCCCGTTGGACGGAGAAAAGCCACGTTCCCTGCAAGGGGTCGGTCGGTCCAGGAACGGCGCAGACTGATGCCGACCCCCCTTCCCAGCACCCTCCTGGGACCCTCCCAGGACGCCATTCGCAGGCGGGCGCGGCCGTCTCGGGCGACACGGGGCTGCCAAATAACACAAAACGACGAGACGGGAAGACGGCGGACGTACCATTGGCTATGGGGAGCCATCTGTCTTGCTCCTTGACCTCGAACTCGTAGGTGAGTCCGGCAGACTGCGGATCATGGCCTTCGTTCATTTGTCCTTGCTCGTCGGGTGACTGTGCACCTTGGTCGACATCCTTAGAAGGAGATTGGGGAGAGTCCGACATGTTTGGCTACCTGCAGCGGCTGCTAGCGTTCTTGTAATTGCTTGGACTGCTAGATCGCACGACGCGGGTACGGAGTGATGTGTCCCTTGACACGTCGCGTGGAGGCAAGGCTTGCAAGTGCTGCGGCTTAGCTGCAGAATGTGCGTCAGTATGGCCTAGGGGCCCTCCGTTTGACTTGGGATATGACCGAGGCCAGTTGTTTCCCCGCTTGCCGAGTTTCCAGCTGTGACGCAAAGCTTGCTGGGGGTGCCTAGTGTCGGCGTGGTCCGTCCCGGGGCGGTGGTGGTGGGAGACGGAGAAACGAGGAAAGGCGACAACACGCGCGCAACCTGAAGGCAGGACGTGACGTGTGAAGTGCGCGTGGGTGTGTGTGTGGGCGTAGGTGGGTGCGCGCTGCTGCAGGTCCCACAGTGCTGGCACTTGGTATCGGAGAGGAGTCCCAAGGAGGAGGGAGTCGTAGTGGAGGGCGTTGGGGTTGGCGAGGTGATGCTCGGCGGGCTGTTGCGCGTGCGTGCGTGACGGCGCGCAGACGGGGAAGCGAAACTGCGGAAAGGTGCTGCCGCGTGAGTCTGGGCTGGGGCGGGCGGACGGTGGGCGCAAGGCGCAGGCTGGTTACACCAACGATCGGACAGCTACCTGTACCCGCGGGATCGAATGGATGAAGGGGACTACAAAGCTGCGTCAGAGGGGTTTGCGCGCGAACCAACCGCGTGCAGGCAAGGCGGGATGGCACCAGGGCGGGCGGGCAAGGCCGACGTACATGTACCGGTTGGGCCGACAGACTGAGGGCTTGTTCCTTCGGACAGTTGGCCGTCGCGTTGTTCGTCAAGGTGGCAGTGGACAGTGCGCCTGGGAAGGCAAGATGCATACGTCGGTGGGCTGCAAGGACGTGGGGTGTGTTGCAGGAGGGAGAAGTGGATTGCAAAGTGCCCGCGCGATGATGGAGAACCAAAGGTTGCGGTCAACAACAGCGCGCGGCTGGTCGCAAGCTGGTCGGGCGGGCTTGATGCGCCCTGGGAGGAAGGGCATAGTGGTCACGCTGCTTTACCGATGTGCTCTCACACTGACTTCATCCGGGGTGTGTTTGTTCCAGCTTGGGAGCTCAGCTTAAAGCGGCAGGCTTGGAGCAGTCAATTTGAGTTAGACCTTGACAGCTGAACAACCCGTCTGGTCGAAGTACCTGCCCGGGTAAACATGGTTTGGCCGGGTGCTAGCGTCGGTAAGTCGCGAACCCCTGGTTCCTTTGGCTCTTTGATCAAAGGTACTTGTCAGACCTGCTTATCCGCCTGGACAGTGCTGTACCCGTCAACTCGACATCGTGTCTCGGCCCCCAGAAGGTACTTGAACGGCGGAGGACCGACGCCCAGTCCGACAGCACAGCTGAAGACCCCGACCCGGACACTTCATGTTAGCACCCATCTCACCCCGGAATACACATCTACAGTGCTCAAAGTGGGTGGCTTGCCGTGCGCCGGGCAAGAATCTGGGACACGATCAAGCATCAGTACTTGATCCCAGACTGCCAGTGGCAAGGCTCATCCACGGCGCTGCTGCAAGTGCGTCCAGCATCTGCGCCCGTGCCTTGCTCCCGTCGATGAGCATCCGATATCAGTTTGAGCGGTGTAGCTGCATGGCGCGCCCTCCATACCACGCTAGGAATCATACCCTGGTGGGAAGGCTGCGGGCGGAACAAGGAGGGCTTCCGATACGGTGTGGGTGGACTTGGCTCACGTTTCCCATGGGCAAAGACTCGGCAAAGACTCGGCAACGACTCGGCACCGATTTGCTGGAGAATGAACCGTCAGGCATATCTTGGCGCAGAGCCTGGCTTGCTTGACAAATATTCAAACAAATCACGGCGATGCCCCAGCCGGCGATTTGATCTTGTGTGACAGGCTGACGGCTCTGCGCCGTAGGGCATCCGATACGGGACGGGTACCGGTAGCATGTGCCAGTGGGCTGGACGGCGGAGGACGTCTCGGAATCGGCGGCACATTGCCTCACAGCGTCCCTGCATGCATGCATGGCGCACCTGAACTGACTGCACCTCCATGGGTTCAGACGCCTTGGGTACGTTGGGCATCCACTGGTAGCCCAGCAGTTGGGAACCGACTACCAAATGACGTCCTCGGCGTGGACGTCCCAACATGCATTCCAAACCGGGGCGGGCGGGAGTCGATGGTCCATATCATGGCTCACTTTCCCAGTTCGCCCGGAGGAATAGGTATAGGATCGGGCTGTACCCCGGGCGCCCGGTAACGAGGCCACCCTCTGGGCCACCCCCTCAAAAATCCGTAAAGGTTGCATGAGCTGTCCAATGCACCCCAAGCGGCATGGCCGGATGACAACGCAGAGCTGCCAGCCCTAAATTTCCATGGGCACATTGAGACCTGGTGTGAGGGCTGGAGCTGGGCGACATGCTGTCCGACATCGTCACCTTGCTGCTCCGACCTTTGCGCCGTCGGGCACCAGCCAAGCCAACGGAAGGAGCGATACCAAGATGAAAGCCCAGAGTGCGAGGCTCATGAGCAAACAGTCTGAATCCAAGGCATGGAATGAAGAGCTTGCCTGCATACAGTCACCATGAACCCATGCAAGTTGTCGGGCCTTGACGCCCTGACGCGGATTTGTGTATTTGAAGGGTATATGTTGCCGCAGCACACCAGACAGCCCTTGATTCGTGTTTCTCGTCGTCGGCATGGATACTCTATGCAGCGATGCCTGACACACCACCAACAGATGCATTTTCAAAGAGGTCAAAGCCTGCCAACCGTGGCCTCAAGGACCTGCAGCCCTCGTCCGAGGTAGTTGCTCCTTGAGAATCAGACAAGCCGCTTGGGCATGGCATGCCCACATGCGCCCAGGGGTCTTGTAGAAGTAGGAAGGGGGTATATCGAAGTGCTGCGGTAGGGTCTTCGCAATGAACTTGAGTCCTTGAGTTGCCAGATGTGACTCGTTCCTGCAGATTGAGGTACCCATGGACCTCACGACTGAACAACCTGAATGTTGTTCTTTTTCTATGCAAATTGTCAGCGTCAAACCCGCCTCAGTCGACTGGCGAGACGTACCTTCCAAGAGTCCAACTCATCCTGCTTGGTCTTGTATTGCTTCACAAGATCTTCGAGCACCTTCTTCAGACCTTCCGAGTTGGTGGAGAGAGCTGGGAGCACATCCTTTACTGTCTGCTCCATCAAGACTCCGTTGATGAGACGGAAAGCCTTGCGGTCTCCCGACAGCGGTTGCAGGGTTTCCAAGACAAGCCTACAAGCCAGCCCAGTTAGCTGGCGTTTGATGAAGAGGAATAAGATGACTGTACTTGTGCTCCTCTGCTTCTTGCTCGACGTCGCCTATCCTCTGCGCAAGCTGTTGCAGGGTGTTCTTGTAAACAGTGTACTGATTTTGCAGCTCTGTGGGTTGGTTAGCACCCTGAGTGAATTGGTCTATGTTGTCTCTCACTCACCCTGCTGCTTGCGAGAGCTCGCTTGCGATGAGGCCTGAGATGATGACATTGTGCTGTTTGGGACCGGTCAATCGATCGTCTGGTGAGTCGCCTGGATTATGGTCGAGAAAGAAGGTGTTCGGAAGAGGAGAGTGGTGTTCGTGCACAGCAAATTATGGGAGTGGTCGAGGTGGATTTCCAGTATGGCATCGAGAAGTCGACGTTGGGTTTGTGATGTGCCCCTCCACGGATGATGTGGAGTCTTGAGGTGTCGAACTTGAGCGCGCACTGTACGATGCACATAAGGAGCATGAAGACATCGCCGCTTTAAGCCCTGCCGATACTCCAAGCTTTCCACATTGTGTTGTAGGTTATGCAGGAATCAGTCTATTCGAGAAATCTCTAGAGACTGCGCAAAATGTCAAGCATGCTGCCTACTACCTTGACTGATCTGATGGGTTGATAATGGTCGCAAATCGAAGCAGCAAGGCGAGTGGTGGACTCGGAGGACGTGTGGTCCAAGCGCCAGTCATTCAGATGGAAAAGTCCCCAGTGCCGATGATGCCCATCATTCCACCTTCGAACCCGCCAATACTCTTCGTCTGCCGCAAATTCGCCGCCAGCGATTCCGAAGAGACAAGATGCATCCCCACCTACATACAAAGGACAACTTCGGTATAGCTCCCCCCGCAAGATCAACCTAGAGGCATGCGTCTAACGAAACCGCGTTGCAGAGTGCGAAGATGTCATGAACGCTCTCGAGGAATGCCACGCCAGGGGCTTCCTCTACAAGTCCCTCGGCAACTGCAACGACGCGAAGCAGAAGGTATCCGACTGCCTCAAGGTTGCGCGCGGGAAGCGGCTCGACGAGAACAGGGCGCGCGCCCGGGCGAGGAAGGAAGAGCAGGAGCAAAAGCGCAAGGACCTCGACAAGTCCCTCGGTCTTGAGCCGTGAGACCTACATCCCACGACCGAACCCGCAAGTGTACGATTATCAGTCCTGTAACAACAAAACGGGTGCAAAGGGTCTCGAGCGAAGTCTTGCAGCTGCGGTGCTCGCATGTATGGCACGGGCACGGGCAAGGGGGAACAGGAACAGGAACAGGAACAGGAACAGGAACAGGAACAGGACACCGGAGTTGACGGAGTTTTGTGCGATATACTCTGCTTGATTACTACAATTCCCCTCTGGCAGGTCGCCCTGCGCCTACAGCTTCCGACGGAAAGCGTCCCCAAACGTGATCAGGCCAAAGACGGACAGGACACTGAGCAGGATAGGCACCGGCTTCTGCAGGCGGATGGCGCGGGGGATCGAAGATCCACCGAGGACAGCGGATGCCAGAAGGCTCAGCTCAACTCCGTAGGGCTGGCCATTCTGCATCTGGTAGCCGCCAAGGATGTCTGGGTACATCGTTAGCCACCACGTGCTGATCCTGTCTACGCATATGTGCCACGATACGTAATGAAAGCCACTTACACAGAAGACCGACAGTGCAGCCGGCCGCAATGGACGGGACAGAGCGAGTCCGGAGGAAGCCAATGGTGCCACCGGTGGCCGTCAGAGCACCGAGGATGTACGAGGGGACAGAGAGATCGTTGGCCTGTTCATGGTCAATGAGTGGTCCTCAAGTCGACGCAGCTGAGTTCCGATAACATACCATGTTGGGCAGATTGTGAAATGAGTCTTTGATTGATACTGATTGATTGTCAGGGTAATGTTCAGCCAGCTACGAGCTCACGATGCCTCGGAACCTCAGCAGCTGTCCCTAAATAATGTACGTCACTCGCCCGGCTGACCAACTCCCTTTCCGAGTGAGGCCGGAGCTAAACAGCTGGACACACAAGGTGTAGAGTACTCGCCGCTTTAGTTTCGGGCTCACACTCGTCAACGGGCTGAGACTGGTGTCTTCCTTTGACTGGTAAAGCAGCGAACTCTGCCCTCCTTTGCCGACGTGGCTCAAGCTTTCTTATCGCGCTTATCGACCCCCATACGCCACTTTACGCTACGGCTTTGGAGCTTGCCAATTGTCCAGTTGTCCTCCATTGTATCGGAGCAACTCAATATCGCGATCGCTTCCCGCAACCCGACCAAAGACTCTCCTTTCCCACCCGACCGCGTCGCAACATATACCAGACCAACAGGCGCATCATACCCAGCCGGAACTGCAACAATGGCGCCCAAGCGCAATGCTAGTGCCGCTGCCCCCGCGGCGGCCCCTGTCGTCACGGCTCCCGCCCCGGTGACAACGACCCAAAAGCCGAAGACTGCCTCTCCCGCCTCGGCCAACGACTGGAACACCATCATCTCCAACGTCGTCGACAACTACCAGAAGACCCCGCAGCGTACCAAGCTGATTGATGTCTTCCTGGCCTTCCTGGTCGTCGTTGGCATCATCCAGTTTGTCTACTGCCTGCTCATCACGGACTTTGTACGGCAGAGAAGCGCCATGCCCTTCTTCGGACGATTCCCATGTGCTGATACTTGCGCAAACAGCCCTTCAACAGCTTCATTTCCGGCTTCAGCGTCACCGTCGCCCAATTCGTCCTGACCGGTATGGCTCGAGCGCAACGGACCCCTAGAAACAACATGGCTGACAGATGTCACAGCTTCCCTCCGCATCCAGACCACAGAGGCCAACAAGGCGGACTTCTCATCCGTTTCACCAGAAAGGTCAGACTTGCTGTACTTTTTCCAAATGCTCCAATGACTAACAAAGCTACAGGGCGTTCGTCGACTACCTCGTCTGCAGCTTTCTCGCCCACTTCTTCGCCATCAACTTCATCAACTAAGCGCAAAAGGGGACACCAGATCCGACGGAGTATTCTAGGCCGCGGCGCCTGAAACTTGCCGTTATGCATGGATTTCGGGGCGCATGGAACTGAGCGTTGATGCTGTAGGAAATCGGGACATAGAAAGGCTACAAGCCGTCCGCAGGGGACTTTTTGACGATCACAACGACGTCCATGTCATGCATGAAGCAAATCATCCCGAAGCCTACGAGGCCTGCTCCATTGACGCTGCTATCGATGGCCATGTCCCCTCCTAGCGATCCCTCACTCTTGGACCCCTGGGGAGGTTGCTGGCGGTGGCCCGCCAGCCTTGGGCGGGGGCGCCACTCCCTTCACCTTCTCCCCCGGACCGTCTAGTTCCCTGCTCTTCTTCTCCTCTTCCTTGAAGTAGTCATCCATGAGAGCCTTGTTGGAGCCCTGGCCGTGCCTTTCCTTCTTCTTTCCCCTGGCCGGCAGAGGCACCCCTGTCGGAGGGGCTTCTGCCAGCTGGGCTGGTACCAGAAAGTTGGTCTCGGGGGCAGGTGACCCGCCTCCCGGCGCTGCGACAAACGCAGAGGGGTCGGCGCCGCCGGTCAATGGCGCTCCGTAGCCCGAGCTGTCCTTCTCGCCGTCAAACAGCATCTCTCCCGGAGCCGACACGGGTTCGTTGAGTGGCGCAGGCAGCCGGTGCAGCGCCCCGTAGCCCAGCACGCAGCCTAATGCGCCCTCGCCTCCCCATTCCCGGCTGGGCTGGATCGTGACCTCTCTCGCCACGTCGTATTCGTTGTTGTAAACGTACAGCCGTAGGGGCCGTCCGATGTGGTCGTCCACAAGCTCACTCAGTCCGCTCTCGCCGTGCAGCGCGCCCTCCGGGCTACCGAGGATGTAGTCGCTGTATGGAAGCAGGCCAGCAAGGTCGGCAGGCGAGTTCTGTGCCACGTCGAGGACGTGCCATATGTTCGCTGCCACTGCCAGGGGGGTCCATTGCAGGGAGAGGCCGAGGGAGGGGTTGTCGATGGGGACGGGGAGGTGCACTTCGCGGGTGCGCTGGCCCTTTGCGCTCCAGAGAGCCAGGCTCACTGATCCGCCGGCGCAGTTGCGGACTTCTTGGGCGAAGAGGGAGGGGTCGGGGTTGTCCTGCGCAAAGTCGAGGGTCAGCATGTGGGCGCCTGCAGGCAGGAAGCAGGCAAAGGGGCTGTACCAGTGGTCGCCCGTTGATTCCAATGATGAACTCGAACCACGGCTCGATCTGAAGTTCCAAGTTGGTGTTCCTGAGCACCTGGAAGCCAAAGGAGCCATCGCGATTCCGTTGGGTCGGCTGTTCGCCATCCAGGCGGGACAGATAGCGATTGAGCGCGTTGAACATGACGGGGCGTGCTTCTTTTCGGCGGATTTGAGGAGGGTTATCTAAAGGTTACGAAGCCGGGGAGTGCGCCCGGGTATGGAGTTTCGGGGCAGCTTCGTGGAGTGTCTAGGGTCTTGAGTTGTCTGAAATCACAAGCAGTCCAACCCATCTAGAGTTCCCAAGATGTCGGTTCCTGAACGCAAGCTGTCATCACACCTGGAGCTGGCCCAAGCTCCCGGTCCCCACCTTGAAGTCTGGTGGTCCCTCCAGGCCCCAGCATATACGCTTGTGGCGCACTGTGCGCGCATCGACAGGTTCGTCGCTGCTTTCATGCGCCAGGGTGCCCAAACTTTCTCGACCTGCTTTTCCACCAAGGCAGCCTGATGGTGGAAAACCAGCCCTGAATCTACCAACGTTCGCCTCACTGGTCAACCCAGGGTAATGCAATACTTGACAAACCTTGCTTCGAGAATCATGTCCGGAACCGCGGCGGACGAGGTGGTGATGAGGCCTGCACCTACACTGCCCCTAACTGATGAGTGCCACCACTACAGCACAGTTAGTGAGGTCCCCTGGGATCTACAGAAGTGAGTGTGCTCCTTGTCCCCGTTTGTCGGTCCCAGTCTGCTAACCACGCACAGGTACTTTCAACAGAGGTATTCGATATTCCAATACTACGATGATGGGGTCTACCTGACAGACGACGCCTGGTTTGGCGTGACGCCAGAACCTGTCGCTTCGTAAGTCTATCCTCTCCTTGGTCTAGGATCTGTCTCTAACATCTTTCCAGACAAGTTGCCTACGACATGGCCGGCTCAAAATCGGAGAAAAAGGTTCTCATCGATCTCTTCGGCGGTGCAGGCGGCAACACAATCGCCTTTGCCCTGTCAGAACGATGGGAAAAGATCATCTCCATCGAGAAACACGGCCCAACCCTGGCATGTGCCCAGAGCAATGCGTCCCTCTACGAGGTGGGCGAATACATCACCTGGATACATGGGGACTGTTTCGAATATCTCGACCGTCTTCTGAACAACCCGGCTAGCCTGGACGAAGCGCTCAGGGTAAACCCCGACACCACAGTCGTCTTCGCCTCACCCCCTTGGGGCGGGCCAGGATACCGAGACGCGGAAGTGTTCGACCTGAGGCACATGGAGCCATACAACCTTCAGCAACTGAGCGATGCCTGTGGCCCAATGGACCACGCGCTCTACCTACCCAGGACCAGCGATCTACGGCAACTGGCCAGACTCGCGCCTCCAGAGGAGCAGATAGAGGTGGTACAGTACTGCATGAAGGGTGCCAGCAAGGCTCTTGTCGCTTTTATACCAGGGAATAAGAATTCTGTTGATTCTTGAAACGGCTTAAATATGGGAAACACCGTGCCGCTCCATGCTTCCAGCCAGCAGTCGACCTTTTGGGCATAATAATCATCCTATTCCGTTCCACATACACTCCCAAAACGAGGGCCGGTGACCGGCGATTGCAGCAATGGCACTCAAAGCGCCTTGGTCACGCTCCTCTCGTCAAACAAGTCCTTCAAGAGCCCCTGCACGCAGAAGTCCCGATCCAGGGGTGCCATGGCATACGTGGACTCGAACGCGAAAATGCTGAGCTGTCCAAAGAACGGCCGAAGAACCTTGGCCACCAGCTCATCCTTCCGATCAACGGAGACGTCATCGTTGATGCCTCCGGGTCCAAGGAGAGGTCGCCTGTGGGAGCTGCTCGCGGCGAGATGCGCGGCCGACTCGCCCTGGACCACCGCGTGCGACGTGACTGCCCCGAGCTCTTCGGACAACTCATCGACGAGAGCCACAGGCTGATAGTCAGGTGAGCGATATACCGCGTCGATGGTGTCTGTAACGAACAGCCACTCGTGGAGCTGGAAGTCATCTGGCGCCGTGCAGATGAGGAGATCTAGCAGTTTGCATGCCTGGAGGATCGATGCATTCGTATACGTCTCCGAAGCTTTGCTGTGGTCTGCCGCCACGACTGAGGACATGGCAGCGTGAAGCTCGGCGTTGAGAATCGGCCAGATCATTGCCAAGTGGATAGAACTTGTTTTCAGCACAAGTGCCCTCGCCAGCATGAATATTTCTGCCCGCGTGGTGGATGAAGGCGATGAAGTCGATGTAGCCGCAAGAAGCTCCACAATCTTCTCCGTGATGACCGGGAGATCCGTGACGAACGCATCTTCGCCGCCCGCAAGAATCAAGGCTGCAATTCGGCGGAGGTTGAGCTGCGTCTTTCTGTCGGCTTCCAGTCTTGCAGAAGTGGCTCCAACACCGAACACGATGCCAGCGGTGGTGGGAGGCGTGATGCGTGCCAATATCTCGGGCATGCGCTCCTTGTCGCTGCCGACCCACTGCTTGAGCAATGGCAGCCACCTGGCCTTGACCAGTGCGATGTTGGAGCCGAAGAAGCGCGTGTCGTTGAAGGCATCCCCCAAGTCCTTCCTCCACGTCTTCTGGTTGTTGGGCAGCTTGGAAAGCTCTTGCAGAAGCTCCAGGGTGCTGGACGTGACAGTGTCCGGGAAGGCCTTGGCTCGGAACGCCGGTCCAACGACGTTGGCTGATATTGTGCCTGCTGCCGAGAGCACACGGTCGTTCTCGACAAGAATCTTGGGCAGGTTCGGGACAATCGATGCCAGGATGGCCACAACGTCCTCAGCCCTATCCACAGGATGCGTTGCGGTCTCCATCGTCGTCCGCCTGCTGATGTCGCGAGACTTCTCGCCCTTCTCGGAAACAGAAGAGCCCGAGTCGGCAAATGACATTGGCTTCGTCGTGAAGATTGCTGTTAGCAGCTTGAGGAAAATATCCTACACACTGTTAGCACCGGCCCGCAAGATAGAGTGGCTGGTGACCACATACCCCAAGATCTCGCCTCATCTTCCGCTGTTCTCCAAAGTTGGTGTTGTCGACTTTCTCACCAAGAATGGCTGCGAACTCGAGAAGGCTTGGGAGGGTCTGTCGGTGAGGGAAGGGGTTTGCCAGGAGGTCGCGGAGGAACGCCATGCAGTCCTGCCAAATCTCGTCCATCGCATCATCCTCTAGCGACTTGGCGTATTCGACCAGGAATGTCACGATGTCCACGTCTTGCAGAGAGATCGTGAGGGTCGACCTCCTTGATGGTTCTAGTGCCTGTGGATTCGTTCGGCTGTAAATGGCGTTAAAGATGGCTGGGATCGTGTGGCTCGGACGCGAGCCATCCAGGGCTGGAAGGAGATTGAGCACCTCGGCGCTGCGAGTACCAGACTTCCCGTCAACAGCATCTCGCCAGATGCCGATGACGGTCTCCAAGCACTCCAGCGTC
The DNA here is from genome assembly GCA_020746995.1 of Plectosphaerella cucumerina. Classification (NCBI taxonomy): domain Eukaryota; kingdom Fungi; phylum Ascomycota; class Sordariomycetes; order Glomerellales; family Plectosphaerellaceae; genus Plectosphaerella; species Plectosphaerella cucumerina. The sequence goes on along the minus strand of JAGPXD010000004.1, from coordinate 3,969,821 downwards.
TCCGCAGCGAAAAGGTGTTCGAGAAGACGTCTTGACCTGTTCCTCATGCGCAGTGAGGTGTAGCCGAACGAGGAGGCAGAGGCAGGATCTTGGCTCCTGCCATCCAGCCCCTGGCCCCATGACCAGATGGTGAAGCAAATACGCACAGCGTCTTGGAAGGCCAGATGGACGGTCAGCCTGTCGTTCGCGGTGGCGCTCCGCGATTGCTGCGCCTCCGTGGCAAAAACACCAGACACCATTGTTCCAAAGAAGCTCTGCTGTTGGTCAGGGCTCTTGACAACCTGCGCTCTGGCTTCCTCGACCAGGAGTCGCTCGTGTCCTCTCGCCAGAACCTGCTCCAGAGCATTAAGAAGGGAGATCAGTGTCGTCTCGGGCGCATTCCACTCGTTCCCGGCCTGGTACGCCTTGTTCTTGAACGTGTTCTGCAGCCCTTCAAAGGTGCTGGAAACCTGTTTGCACAACGTTTCGACCAAGGGGATCAAGACCTGGAAAACTGTATCCGCATAAAGCGGCAGGCAGTCCGTCAGAAAGTTGACCCAGCTGTCCAAGACGCTGCGGCTGCTCGGTGCGCTCAGGCCGGCTTGCAGGCACTTAAGGAGTGCCGGTGGAGGCGCAGACATCTTGCTTCGCGTTTCGAGTTGCGTTGACGGTCTTGGGGCTCGGCTTGGGTCCAGACCCATCTTGCCCTTTTCTGACAACGGCGAGGAGGGCATCTCGATGGATGCCAAGTCTCTGATCTTCAGTGTCGCAAAGGTGACATCTAAAAGAAGCACCTGCACGTACGGATCGGCGCCATCCAGTGACTGTGCTAACCGATCGATGAGGACATCTTCCAGGTTCAGATCGGTAAGGGTCTGCGCAAATGGGCTAAGGAGGATCTGATGCAGAGTTGTCAAGGCGCAGCGGTAGAGCTGAGCGACCTTGGTGCTCTTTTGACGGCGCCCCGCGCTGGCACCGTCAATACAACGCATGCACACCTGCAGGAAGAACTCAAGCAGAGGTATCTCTCCCGTCTTTGCAGCTAGAGGCTCGTCAGCATCTTAACCATATCCAGTAGGGTCTCGGGAACTCACTGATGCGTAGAAGCTCTGCACGACTGGGATCCGCATGTACCGAGGTCGATGCCAGCACCGACCAGACAGCATCGGGGCCCCAGCGGAAGACGTTGGACAGAGTCCTTAGGTAGTAGAGGCAGAGATCGAGATCATCGTTATCAGTGAGAGCAAGCCAGCTATCCTGAGCCCTGCTGCCCGTCTGGGCCCGGCGGCGTCCCAGATACGGCAGCGAGCAAAACTTGTGGACAAATGTTATGAACAGCCTATCATTTCGTCAGCGAGCAGGCACTTAAGCAGCTTGGAGGTTATTCTCACTTGTCAAGGCCCACCATGCTATTCAACCACGACTTGACCGTCATGAACAGCTGCGTCCGCTCATCGAGAAGAGCGTCGAGCATCAGGAACACGGGCCGCGTGAGCATGGTGTCGTAATGGTCACTGCCCGACAGTCGCAGTAGGGGCGACTTCTCGGCAAGCGGTGTTCTTGAGCCCCTTCGATCGCTCTGTGTGTCTTGCAGGGTGTGTGACCACAGGACAGTAAAGCGTCTTCCGGCATCAGCTGGGCGTACCGCAAAAGTACCCGGGACATCGTTCTCAACGATGAGATTGGACAGTGATGCCTCGATATCTCTGCTCATCGGAGACAGTGCGGACTGAAGTTGCCAGAGAAGGCGCACCGTTTCGACGTGATATTTTGGTTCAGATACCGCAAGGTATGACCAGGCATGTCGGACCATGGGGGGGACCAGCGCAGAGAGGTCGTCCAGCAGAGCTCGCTTCGCAAAGTAGAGGTTTGTCGAGAGATGGAGGATAGAGCTGAAAGCTTGGAAGGGTAGGGCGATGTCTTGACCTAGCCGTTGGTGCAGAGAGGCCAAGATGCGGGGAGTATCAACTTCGTAAGAGTCCGGTACCTTGGACAGAAGCGTGATGAGAATTCTGACCCTTGTCCCCGGGTCCGCGTCCGACTCTCCGAGGCCATCGCAGACGAGCTTGCCAGCTTTCCGCACCAAGAGCTCGCCGACTTCCACAGACGCAAACGGTGCGGGGGCGGCATCGAGGTTTCCTTGTTCGTTGACGTAGAACTCCTTCACGCGCTTCAACAGCTCGATGGCCGGTAGGGATAGGAGGATCGCAGGCTCAGCTGTCCTTTTTGGCTTTGAAGCACCTGGGGAGGGGAAGGCTCGCTCGGGGACGAGTTCTAGTAAGGATAGCGCGACGGCATGGCCCCTCTCAATCAGCTCATCAGAGCTCTGTTGAGATTTTCCGACGGCCGTCCGTCTCTCCTTTGCGTCCTCCAACATGCAGAAGACGCTCAGGGCAGTCAGGGGTGCATGTATGGTGACCATCTCTTCCTCCCTGACGTTGAAGTTGCCCAGGACAAAGTCGACGAGGTCCAGCTTGTCCAGGCGCTTTTCCAACCCGAGCGTTCCCGGGCCGAGGGCTTGAGCCAAGAGGCCGACGATCTCGCCATAAATGAGACCGCTCTCGACGCCGTCAAAGAAGACACTAGCGCTCCGGAACACCTCGTTAAAATCGCTTTTGCTTGATGATTGACCCTTGTACTGACGTACGCTATCGACGATGGGCAAGAAGACTTCCGGGACGACCAGGCCTCCGATTTCCCAGCGATCCATGAGGGAGAGGCATATTCTGTAGGGCCTGGCTCTTTCGGCAGGGCCCAGTTCTGCGCCTACCTGAATCATGCCCAGGAGCGCCTGGGTCAGGGCCTGCAGACCATAATCTTCAAAGTAGTTGGTCTTGGAGGCGAGGAAGACGCCCTGCTGGTCCGGTGTTGTCGGGGAGTTGAGGCCGCCGTCGTGATCTGTCTGTTGGGGTTCGGGCCCAAGGAACCACGCCCATAGGCGTCGGTTGAGACTCATCTCTCGCCGGGTGACGACCCCCGCCGCGGCTCGCAACAGAAGCTGAAGATCGGCAGGCTTAACCCGAGTCTGCAAAACTTGCGAGTGCAACGGAAGATGTGTCACCAGAAGATCGAGAAATCCTCGCTGAATGAGGAGCTGCTCGTCTGCCATGCCGGCGGCAAAGCAGCGTAGGAGAAGGCCAGGCTCGGGAGATGTCACAAGCTGGCAGAGCTTCGACGGCACATCGGGGTCTTGTGTGCCATTCATCCCAGCGTCCTTAAAGCCGTTGGCACCTTGCGGCGGCGCATCTCCCAGCTTGGGCAGGTTCCTCACGAGGTACGCCAGTGCACCACCTCGTCTGCTGTGGCTCGTGATGGAAGCGAGGAAGAAGCATTGCCAGAAGAATGCGTCGCCCGAAGAATGCGCAGGCGAAAGTTCCTCGCCGTCTGGTGGTCGTATCGCAACCTTGAAGCTGTCCACCAGCTTCATGGTCCGGTCAAAGTCCTCGCTGGTCTCCTCTTCGAGTCCAGGGAGAAGCGCCAGGACTATGGACTTCATGGCTGGGCGCAGAGATCGTGGCTCGAGCTTGAGGAAGTGGCGCTCGAGAAGATTGAGGTATGGACTCCGTACAGACAGCGAGGCAAAGGATAAGGTCGACGCCAGGCCAGGTAGGTATAGCGGGAGGTCGCGGGACAGGCCGTCGACTCCAATCATTCCAAAGATGTAGTTGTAGACCTCGAGGGCCTTCTGGTGGACGCCCGAGGGCAGCGAGGGGTTCAGGCATTGCGAGAGACGCTTTGCGACAATAGCTTTCGAGGGGACGGTCGTGACGGTCGGTTGTCTCGCTTGGAGGGCCTGGAAGTGTCTGGTCAGCGATGTTCTGCAGCTACGACGAAGCCACTGACCCTGAGGAGCCGGTTGAGGAAGGAGATGTAATCCGCCCACTCTTGGAGTGCCGTCTCGAAGAGGGACAAGGCGCGCTCAATGCCGGTAGCGTACTTGCGGTATGCCTTGTCGGGGGTCGGGGCATCTTCTGTAGGTTGTCGTCAGCAGGCGGGACAAGATGCTGCCAACTTCCAGATCACGCACCAGAGCCGAGCTGGTTCCTCCATTGCCTAGGGAGGGGAGACTCTCTTCCGGAGCTCTCGGGGGAGGCAGATCGGCGGCCGGAGCCGGGCTCGAGCGACATGGTTGCGACGGGTGGTGTTGAGGGAGAGAGAGGGGTGGTCGGAGGGCACGAGGCTACTTGTGTATGGCCGTCAATACCATCGCTGCTTGTGTCGTGTTGGCAGCTGAAGATGGCCTCGCACACGCGCGACTCGCAATGGCTACAGCGAGGGGTCGGTAAACGGGTTGGAGGTCGGTTCGGTTGTCTACTTGTTACGCCGTGTTCACAAGTCGGCGGACTCGACTTTGGACAGCACGGTCATCCACCAGGCACACAGCACACAGGTCCACGGGTCGAGGTACGTCACGTAAACTGGAGGACCCCTGGCGGCCTAGAGCTTCTGATAGGCCGGCCCTTGGCTGTTTGCTGGGAGCTGCCAGGTGGTCATTCCGACCCGTGTTTTAGCGGACTTAGGTACCTTGTATTAGCGCGTAGTGGCTCCCGTTGGGGGCTGTCACGAGTCGCGGGTAGGTATCGGGCGTCCACCACTGGCAGTGTCGGGTCGCCACCTACCCAAAACTGGCAGCCTCAATGAGAGTCCCCCGCCATGACTTGACGTCCTCGATCTCCTGAACCTCTACTACCTACGAGCCGCACCTCGGCACCCCCCGGACCAGATTCCAAGAGCACAGTTGGGGTTGCATTATGGCACTTCAACTCGCGCCCGGGAGGACAGAGGATCACATCTCCCCCACCAAGAACATCACCCTCGGACTCCGAGTCCGGTCCTGACCGACCGATCCGATTTGCGCTGGTCAATGTCATGTCACAAGTCCACGAGCAACACCACAGAACCACAACGCCAACATGCTCGAGCCGACGCCAGAGGCACGGCATGGCGCTGAAGAGGAGAAGGAGGAAGAGGAAATCGCCCCGCCTCTGCCCCCTCGCCCTGGCGCCGTCACAAACCCTTCGATAGAATCCCGGCGCTCAGCCCTGGCGACAACGGCAATCACGCCTGTTGACATTCAGACAATCTCATTCCCCGATGGCTCACGAGGGAACTTTTCAACCATGACGACCGGGGGCTCCTCCGCGTCGCCGACCATCAGCGGATCAGGGACGCCTCGCCACCCCACGGTCGGCACGGACGACTCAATGAGCGTCATGAGCCTCGCGCCCACCATGCGCCCGGCCGGTGATATCGCCAGTCTCATGGTCGGCGACTTCAACCGGAAAAGCGCCGCCTGGAACATGCTGCGGTCGCAGTCGGCTTCGGTACTACCCTTTGAGCCGCTCAACATGGACGATACGCCTCGGGCCCTGAACGGCTTCGACCACGAGTTTGACCCCCTTCCAGACGAGAACGACCCGGAGTATCGGGACGAGGATCGCCTGGCCCTCTGGAAGTCCAAACTCAAACACTACATGGTCCTCTCGTCAGCAGGAAAGCCTGTCTGGAGTCGGCACGGGGACCTCGGCCTCATCAACTCATACATCGGCATCATCCAGACCATCATCTCGTTCTACCAGGGCGCCAAGAACCCATTGCTGGGGTTCACGGCTGGGAACGCGAGATTCGTCATTGCCACCGAAGGGCCTCTCTATTTGGTCGCCATCAGCAAGCTGGGAGAAAGCGACGCCCAGCTGAGAGCCCAACTGGACGCCCTTTACATGCAGATCCTCTCTACCTTGACGCTCCCCGCTCTACTGAATATCTTCGCCAACCGCCCATCGACTGACCTGCGGAAACCTCTACAAGGGACAGAGTCCCTCCTGTCGTCCCTGGCCGACAACTTCACCAAAGGCTCGCCCTCAGCATTACTAGGGGCTCTCGAGTGTCTCAAGCTCCGCAAGTCGCAAAGGCACGCCATTAACAATGCGTTTTTAAAGCAAAGAGCGGACAAGCTTCTGTACGGGCTCATTGTTGCCGGAGGGAAACTCGTCAGCGTTATCCGCCCTCGACGTCACTCCCTCCACCCGAGCGACCTGCAGCTCATCTTCAACATGCTGTTCCAGTCTGGCGGTATCAAGGCCGGTGGCGGCGAGAGCTGGATCCCGCTGTGCCTGCCCGCCTTCAACAACCGCGGATATCTGTACATGTACGTCAGCTTCCTCGACGGCCTCGAGGAGCAGACATCATCCCAAACCGCAAGTCCGGGAAACAACGAATCATCATCCGAGGAAATCGCCATCATCCTCATCAGTCCCGACCGAGAATCCTTCTTCGACCTCAAAACCATGCGCGACGCCGTGGCATCCTCACTCACCCAGGGCGGCCATCTCTCTCTCATCAAGGCCGCAGCACAAGCAGGCCGCCCCAAAATCGCCGACATCGCACCAGGCTGCCAGATCAGCCACTTCCTATACAAGTCGCGCGCAAACGTCCAATTCAGCATGAGCAACCTCGACCCCATCTTTACCACCCTCATGGCGAGACGGAGACTCGTCACACTCTACCATCAACTACATTCGGCTGTCCACGCCAAGCACTCGCACATGAAAGTCCTCCACTCTGTCACCGAGGACGCGACCAGCTTGGCCTGGGTCACGCCTATATTCGAGTTCTACTGCGTTGCGGGTCCCAACGTCAGCCGAGCTTTGGTCACCCAAGGCGCGAACAAGCTCGTTCAGTGGGCAAAGAGAGAAGAGGAGCGTATATTCATCATTGGAGGCGGTGTCTTCTGATGTGTCTCCTTTCAACCCACTTTACCCTACAACTGGGACTCGGACGTTGGTTGGGTCCAGCGATCTGGTGTCCTCAATTCCAAATACCTACAGAATTGACGCATCGGCTGGTTAGAAGCAGGGTTCCTCATTGTTCAAATACGAAGTCTGTAGAGATGCCTCTTCTTCAGCACGAATACGTCCTATACGTAGGCCATGAACAAATTGCCTGATATCACCTCCCCTCTTGCGATGCTTCATTGGCATGGTTGAGTGATTCACAGCGATGCCCAACGTGCTCGCTGGCTCTTGCTGCTTCAAAATAATAGAAGTGATGTGTTGTCTCTCAAGGCTAAGCTAAGTGTTGAAGTACGGCGCCGATTTCCCAACACAACGATTACCCATGTCTTGGAGTGCCATGCTCCCCGACGCACCCCCTCCGAATGAAGCTGATCTTCCGGTGCCTCTCGATGAAGTTAAGGACCATGAGCACGTGGCAGGTCTGATAACGTGTACAGCGCTGATGGGGCGTTTCCCCCTTGAAAGCCAATCCCTCGAAAACCAACCGAGTTTGAAGCCAACGTACAGTTGAAGAAAATAATGATCGTTTCCCATTTGAAGAACAATTACGCCTCGCGTTCCTGGTTGCGGGTTTTTCGAACGTAGGCTTTCATCGCCATCCTTGCGTCGGTGACCCATTTTCTCAGCCGGCCTGGAACAGCAGGAGCAGAAGTCGATCTCGGACACGTCGACCGCACCGGGCCATTGAGTGCCTTCGGCAGATGAGAGGGGCCTCTTGGATCGGCCACTTTCGCCATTCTCGCTGGCGGATGCGGCGTTTCCTTCACATGACGCTGGCGTAGATGAGGCCGTGACTGCTTGATACGAAGCCGCAGGTTCGAAATCTTCTTCCTCAGTCCAGGGTGATGCGATTCAAAGCTTGAGTCAAGACTGTACATCCTGCTTCTGCCACCCTCTGTGGAAATGCTAGGGTGGGCTCGTGGGGTCACCGGATGCGCCAGAGGGATGTCTCTCGTCTTTTCTCGCGTCAATACAAAACGCCGTCCCCTGCGCTTGTAGACCTGTTCCAGTGGCATGTCGCAATCGAACAGATCTGGTGGCGGCACATCGCTGCACATGAAGTCTGTGTCTTTGAAGGGAGCGGCATGTCGACGAACGGTACCGCCCTCACAGTCTGAGGTGGAAGATCGTCTGGGGAACAACTTTGTAGCCAATGGTCTCCCAAGCTGTCCCTTGGATGACCTCTGCGCAGGAGGGCAGTTTTCCTTTGCCGGGGAAGGCTCAAATAGTTGAATTGACCCACGGTAGGTTGGAGCTGACATGGGAGTCGATCCGGCATTGGCCACCGCTGAAGACGGGGAGCGGGTTGCCGGCCCTCGTTCCACCGGCGCCCCTCCAGGAGTCGAAAGCAACGTCGTCGCTGTACGTGGTGTGGGAATTTCAGGAAGGTAGAACGGTGCAAAGCTGTGGAGGAACGGTTCATGACTGGCGGTGCTGCCACTGGAAGGGGACGGTTCAACACTTGGCTGTTGTTGGGGCGACAACTTGATCTTGCGGCCATCTTGAGCTGAATCCAATGGCTCGCAGAGCTTGGGTGTCGATGGAGGTTCTGGATCTCGATGGATGCTGAGCTGAATTTTGGCCGTGCTGATCCTCAGAGCGGCCAAGTTCCTCTTATGGCGGTGGAAGGGCTGCGGGCCACCTGCTCCTCTGTCGATCACTTCGGTATCGAGACCTCCTTCACCAATCTTCTGGGGCTCTTCTTCAAACACGGCCATCTCAAGATGATCATTCCTGGTCTCGTCAGGCTTGTTGGGGCTGGAACTGTTGGCATCTTCCTGGCATGGATCGGTTGGAGATGATGCCTGCGATGCTGGTTCAGATGGTGAGGCAGGACATTCGTCTGCTAATGAGGAAAGAGAATCCGGCGATGGGATTTCGGAGCCTTTGGTTGCATCAGATCTCGTCCCCTCAAATGCAGCGTATGGCTTGTCGGCGTCGTCTTTGCATCGGTATTCTTGCAACGATGTACACGAGCCGGGCCGGGTGACGGCAGCCTCTCGGGTGCGACGCACATCCAAGCTGCCACCATTTGTTTGATCGCTGGTATCTTGGTTGCTGCTCGTTCGAGTGGAAGACACGCTGAAGTCCCTGACAGAGACGTCGATGACTGCGTCTAGGCGTGCTTCGGACTCGTCCCGCAGAACCAGGGGTTTGGTCAAGCTGGAAGCCCGACGTGGAATGGGAGCATAGGGGGCAGATGGGGTTCCAGACAGATTGGTTGGAGCTGGGCAGTCATCGAAGCCCTCGCTGTAATCGTAATAGAAAGAGCCTTCAGGCCGTAGACTCCGGAAGGTCGATTGCGCTGATGCCGGGCGTCGGTAGAGTTCAACAATTGACGTCAGACTGCTTGATCGAATGCTTTGATCGCACGAGAATGTGCGATTACTGTCCGACAGTCGACCCGACGATTGTGATGTTCCCGACTGCCTCCTTGGCCCCTGACGCCGCTGGTTTCTTGGGAGAGCGGGGGTTGTTGAGCTCGACGGCAAGCAATAGGGAGGGCGCCTAGCATCTGGACGCATAGACACCGGCGGAGCCTGGCGATGACCCTGCGGATAAACCGCTCTGTATGAGGCATGCACCGTCCTCTGTGAGTGTGAATCAGCGACATGGACCAGAGAATGGCAAAGACGTGCTCTTACGTAGGAGACCCGGTCGATCCCAACCATTCTACTGTAATCCACACTCCCATTCTCCGTCAAAGCTGGCGAGGAGGGGCGGACACCCGGTCTCCTCAACCGGGTGGGATAGGGGAAGGGCGAGCGCGGCCTTTGGAGGAAGTCGCTGCCGCCTTGGTGGAGTGAACGATCACGGCTGGGACTGGTCGTAACCATCGAGTATGATCTGCGTTCTGGATCGTCGAAGGCAGGAGATCGGACGCCATATGATGTGTGCGAGCGGCTGTTTGAGCCGTACAGAGAGATGATTTCTGAAGCCGTGTCTCTGTATGACGGCAGACGTCTCCGGTCATCTCGGTGCGTCGTCTCGTGGCGTTCTCGAAGTCCAAGACGAGTGGAAATGCTGTCGTCCAGGCTTGGTCGTGACCTTGATACCTGACGAGAGTGGCCTGGGACAGGAAAGGGGCTGTAAGAGATGGAGAAAATGCCAATGTCGCCGGTTTCTGTCGTCGTCTTGAGCATGCTCTCCAGAGGCCCGGGAGACCTGAGAAACGTGACGCTCTTGCTGTCACTCTTCAGCGCCTGGTGAGCTGGAACGGCTCGAGGCCTCTCGCCGGATTGTGACCTGCGGGCATTGTGAGAATCGTGGCCGGCGGAGCTGTTCGCTGTGGGCTGTGACTCCATTGCCACCGATCAAATGTGGCTCCAGACGGCAATTGGGGGACTGAGAGACCGGAGAAGAACAGAAATGATATTCAACGCGAGGGAGCAGAGATTCTGACAGCCAGCCGTTTCGGGTCTCTGGAGGCAGGGCTCCTGGGCTAGGTTGTCGTCAACATCTGAGTTGGCCGGGGCCATGCATCGAGGAGAGCTTGGCACAGCGGTTTCTAGACCTGACATGGATGAAGAAGGCCATCACGTCTTGTGCCATCACCTCGCCTGCCTCCCATCGTCTCACCTGCCTTGCCTGCCATGAAGGGTAGGTAGCTCCTTCCTCGCCGTGCCAAAAGACATTGGGGAGCGGCGTACTGGCAAGTTCTGCCGCAAGCTTGCCCTCAGACGTACCTACCTTGCCTGTCCATAATTCGGTTGAAGGCAGGAACGACAGACCTGGCGACTTTGTCGTCTAGGAGTTCTGGGTCGCGCGCACTTGCTCGACGATGCTTCGGTGGGTTCCAGTGTTCCATGCCCTGCTAGGGGATGTGGCAAACCTGGAAGGTAGGTGCCAACATCACTTCGCAATTGCCCAATGGAACTCACTCTACTGAGCACTTAGACATGGGAGGTTTCTGCCAGTCGAGGAGGGAGATGGGAGGGAGCACGAGGCATGCTTGAATGAAGCCAGCGCCCGTCCACTGGCAATCCATTGCTGAGAAAAGCAACAGTGCACTCAGTGCGTTCAAGCCGAAACGTCTAGTCTCGCAAGGCAACTTCAGTGCAACAACAGCAGGTGTTGAAATCGTTTTGGTCAAATGAACATGACAGTCATCGTCCAGAAACCGACTCGTACAATGCCGGTCCAGCCGAAAGGTGGCGAGGGCAGGAGGAGTGAAGTTGTTGTTCCATCGTGCGATAGTGAAATGGCCGGGGCCACCTCGACCGATACGGACAGCCGGAGATGTGACCCCGCCTTCTACCGGGACCCAACCGCCAAGTCTGGGAAACGGCGAAGGGTCCGCCGCAAGCACGACTCGATGCAGACATCGGGCCTTCCAACAACGGTGGCCCGAGGAAAACCGTGTCCTCAAGGTTTAATTCCGTTCAGCGACAATCATGGCAGGGCCCGCCACACACAGTCAGCCTCGGTGTCAGGGAGCCGCCGCGGGTAAGCAAGGTACCAGTGGCGGGACTTTGGCTTCTTTGGAGGAGAGCTGATACTTGGCACCGGGACGCCAACCACGCGGTGAGACAGTTGCTAGGAGGGGCGTGGCCACTGTGGCCACCGAGCCAGCCGTGTCCATGCATTGAAGGGTGCAGCTCCAGCCTGGGGAAGCCACGTCCTGGGGCCCTTTTGGGGGCCTGGAGCATCTAGGTTAGCGGCGAGATTCCCGAATCATCCGTCTTATTCACTAGGCTGTAATCCAGCGACTTCCGAGTCTTCAATCTCCTTGTTCCGTTCGCCATTACGCGGAATGATACTGATTATCAATCGGCTCCGAGGCGCCAAGCAAGGTACAACACGGTGGTGTGTGGTCCGTTCTTGCCCGCCACCGCGAACCTCCTCAGGTAAAGCCAGCCTCTTGCCTCTTAGGCTGGCGGGTGGACTCAGCCCCTCACTGCAACCACCCCGGAGTCCCAGCCTAGAGCCACTCAATCCCACCTTCAATGCAGCCGAATGGAGCAGGCGGTCTGAATTCCTCCAATCAGGGCCGGCCAATCCGTCACGGCGATGGAGTAACTGCAGCTGCGCAGCCGCCGCTAGTCGAGCTGCCGCCCAGAGTGAAGGAAGGGACCCTTTTTGACACCTGTTCTCAATCGCCTGGCAAGAAGCGGTCCCTCTTGAACCCAAACCTTCCCATCCTCTATTTAAATCAGCAAACCCACTTGCTCGGAGAACCGTATTCTCTGACTGCCTGTTTCCCATCCTCTCTCCTTCCCACCCAACCCATCTATCTTCCAGCATCCCAAAACTCCCCAAGGGTTCGAGTGACAAGATGCACTGCAAGGCTATCGCTCTCGGCTTCCTCGCCGCTGCCACCGGCGCCTTCGCGGCTGAGGATTCGGACGTCGTCCAGCTTCAGAAGGACACCTTCACCGATTTCATCAAGGGCAACGACCTCGTCCTTGCCGAGTGTGAGTAGCCCACCTTCCCCGCCTCGGGTTTCCCTGAGCATCCCCGCCTAATACGTCGCCAGTCTTCGCTCCCTGGTGCGGTCACTGCAAGGCCCTCGCCCCCGAGTACGAGGAGGCCGCCACGACCCTGAAGGAGAAGGACATCCGCCTCGTCAAGGTTGACTGCACTGAGGAGGCCGACCTCTGCGCCGACTATGGCGTCGAGGGTTACCCCACCCTCAAGGTCTTCCGTGGCCTTGACAACGTCTCCGCCTACTCTGGCCAGCGCAAGGCTGCTGCGTATGTTCCGCCCTTCACTCTCTCTCCCTACTTGGGCTTCGCTATGTTCTTTTTGCTAATTGCTCCTCGTTACAGCATCACCTCCTACATGGTCAAGCAGTCCCTGCCTGCCGTCTCCATCCTGACCAAGGACACTCTTGAGGAGTTCAAGACCGCCGACAAGGTCGTCCTCGTCGCCTACGTCGACGCCACGGACAAGGCCTCCAACGAGACCTTCACCAAGGTCGCTGAGAAGCTCCGCGACACCTTCCTCTTCGGTGGTGTCAACGACGCCGAGGTTGCCAAGGCTGAGGGTGTCGAGGCCCCCGCCATTGTCCTGTACAAGTCCTTCGACGAGGGCAAGGCCACCTTCACCAAGGCCTTCGACGCCGAGGCCATTGAGGCCTTCGCCCAGACTGCCTCTACTCCCCTGATCGGCGAGGTTGGCCCCGAGACTTACTCCGGCTACATGTCCGCCGGCCTTCCCCTGGCCTACATCTTCGCCGAGACCCAGGAGGAGCGTGACACCCTTGGTGCCGCCCTCAAGCCCATCGCTGAGAAGCACCGTGGTGTCATCAACTTCGCCACCATCGACGCCAAGTCGTTCGGTGCCCACGCCGGCAACCTGAACCTCCAGGCCGATAAGTTCCCCGCCTTCGCCATCCAGGAGGTTGTCAAGAACCAGAAGTTCCCCTTCGACCAGGAGAAGGAGATCACCCACGACGCCATCTCCACCTTCGTCGAGGAGTTCGTCGCCGGCAAGATCGAGCCCAGCATCAAGTCTGAGCCCATCCCCGAGGTCCAGGAGGGTGTCACCGTCGTCGTCGCCAAGAACTACGACCAGATCGTCCTTGACGACACCAAGGACGTCCTCCTCGAGTTCTACGCTCCGTGGTGCGGTCACTGCAAGGCTCTGGCCCCCAAGTACGACGAGCTCGCCGCTCTGTACGCCGACAGCGAGTGGAAGGACAAGGTCGTCATCGCCAAGGTTGACGCCACCCTCAACGACGTTCCCGATGAGATCCAGGGCTTCCCCACCATCAAGCTCTTCCCCGCCGGCTCCAAGGGCGAGCCAGTCACCTACTCGGGCGCCCGCACCGTTGAGGACTTCATTGAGTTCATCCAGGAGAACGGCAAGTACAAGGCCACCCTCTCCAAGAAGGAGGAGGTTGCCGAGGAGAGCCAGGCCGCCCCTGCCGCCTCTGAGTCCAAGGAGACCGAGGAGGCCAAGGAGTCTGCCCACGACGAGCTGTAAGAAAATCGTTGGTTCGAGGAAAATGGGGGATTGTGTTGCCGGTATCAGATGACCCGGCTGGGCTTTTATATACCTCTTCGCGCACCGGTAGTCCCGCTTGATTTGCATGGCGGGTAATGAAATTCATGAGTTTAAGCATCATCACACTGTTCCTTGCCTTGATGATTGTGAAGTACCGGAAGCAAGTCGTTGCTCGTGCTTTAACAGCCGCCATGCCAGACGAGGGTGGATCGGTTCAGGTCATCAATGATTTGCCTCTTCGTGCCATGCCAGCTATGTGGTGATGTTACAGCCAGGTTGGAGCCCTTGTGCAAGCCCAACCCACCCCCTCCCAAGCCCGCGTCCAATCTTGTGCCAATTGAGCGTTCGTTCTCCATCCTTATTTCTTCTTCCTCTCCAGGGCATCCATCTTCTCTTCCAGAAGCTGGACGTAAGCAGCCACACGCTGGACGGTTTGTTGCAGCGTCTGTCAAGTCAAGTCAGCAAATCGAATCGGACGTCTCGGATGATGAGCTGCGATGCTGCGCAGAAAAGCAAAGGGAAGTATCGGCGAAGGACGGGAGGCCACAGCTGCAGAAGGGGGGCACAATGGGTATGGCTCTACTGTAGGGGATGGAGCTTGGCTCTGCTCCGGCGCGGCTTCGCGTGCAGGTCATGACATGCGGTGAAGAGAGAGAGAGAGAGAGAGAGAGATCTATCAAATGCAGAGACGCACGTAGATATCCTCCGTCAGGAGGTCGTTCGAGAGCTTGTATTCCTTGAGGAGGTAGGAGTAGACGCCGGCGCCTGCGAGGGTGCTTCCGAGGAGGAAGCCGAAGAGACTGGAGGCACGAGACGATTAGCTTTGGACAGGAGAGTGCAGACAGCGAGAAGAGGACGACGACGACGTACCCTCCGCGGAAGGCTCCCACGGGTTTCCTGGCGGGAAGAGCGGCTGTGCTGGCGTCGCGGAGGACGGAGGAGGTCTGGAACGACCGGGAGGCGGCGGCGCGCAGGGTGGGCAGGGCGCGGGCGCCGCTGGCGAAAAGTCTCGAGGCCATGCTGAAGCGCGTTGTGTGCTGGCTGGGATCGTGACGTCGGCGGTTTGTTTTGTCGGGGTGGGAGAGATGCGGGAGCTTCGCGCGGGTGGTAGAGCTCGGATAACTGGGGGGCATACGTCGTTTCGAGCCGGGGCATAACGGCGGCAGGTGATTGGCGGGAGCTGTTGCATCGGCATGCGATTATGCCGGGTATTGGGCAATGGGAACACCAAAAGACATCATGGTGAGGTCTTCAATTCGGTTCATCTCGGACTTGCACAGGACAATATTGCAGGGTCTACAGGGGCTGTATTTTCTCATGTTACCGTTAACCGTACCAAAAACTCCTCATGGCCCGACAGTGTTCCCAGCATAGGCCATATCTTCTCAAGCTTCCGCGCGCCCAAAATCACTTCGTACCTGAAGTCGCGTGCTTCTACCGACTTGTCCCGCACACACCGCAGACTCCGTAGTCTGCAGGGTTGAGGTACTTGCTGTCCTTGCAGGTTGAGCTCTGACATCGCCATGCTCCAGGCATGCTCTCTGGGTCCAGGACGTTCGAGCACACCATACACGTGAGTGCCTCTGGCGTGTTTGCGAAAGAGCAGACAGCGCAAGTATCCGATGAGCTGGAGTCGACCGGAACTACTGGACTTGGATCCCTGGGCTGTGCTTCCGTCTGAATGTCCCTACGATTGTCGGGGGACACGATGACCACTGAATCGTCGTCATCTTCTGCTTTGATCGTAGGGGTTCGCCGAATCGGTTCTTTGGGCGTTGGTCGGACGCCTGATGATGTCCGTGATGATGATGCCGGTTCCCTCTTGACACCACTTCCCTCCGCGGTGGGCTTCAGAGGCAGCTGCCGCCAATTGACGCGCCGAAGCTCTTGAAGCTCATTCTGTGCATCCTCGTCATCAGGGTTCTCATCCTCGCAGACCTTGATGAGACCCCGCCCCTTGCCGTCAAGCAGCTTCTTGCCATCGATATCAATGGCGTCCTTTGATTCGACGTCAACCGGATCATCCTCGTAGTCGCTCTCTTCGCTCTCCTCCTTTGCTTCAACAAAGTCATCCTCCTTCTTATTGACCTCGAATCTTGCCAGAGCGGCCGCAGCCCTGAGCTCCCGCCCTCTCGCACTGCCGGCAACTCGGGGCTTCGCCTGGGTCTTCTTGCCGTTCTCGAGCTTGACCTTGACCTCGTCATCGGCACCGAGCGCGACGCCGTTGGCGCCGAACTTTTTGAGGATACGTCGCTCTTTCTGCTCCTTGTAGGAGAGCTTGGGCTTCAACTTTCTCTTCCTGCCCCTTGATCGGAATGTGCCGCCGCAGAGATGTTCGGGGAGGATCTCAGTGGGTTGAACCATGTTGTTCTGGAACTCTCCTGTTTCGAGGAGGGTACCACGACCCCAAATGCCTTCGCCAGTGTAGCCTTTCGTCCACAGGCCACGCATCTGCTCCGCGTACTGGTTCCTCACGGCCCAAAAGGTTCTGGAGTGGTTCATCTGTTTGCAGTGCGCAAGTCTACGCCCGTGTCAGTCTGCGTGCCTGGCATACGTTCGGTGAAGCCGAAGGGACGTACTCGTGCATCATGACCATCTGGACATACTCAAATGGCAGCCATCGGCCTGATCGTGATTTGAGGACGAGCTGGATGACTTCTCCGGCGTTGAAGTTGCGTCCGACAAACTCAGGGTTCGGCTCGTACTCCTCAAGAGACATGACCGACAGGTGATGCTCCTTCATGATGGGCGCTATTCGAGTCTCAGTTCCACAGCCGGGGAGGTTCTTGGCTAGGCGGACCTACTACATTGTGCAGCGATGCGCTCGAGAAAGTCGAGAGCAACGCGTTCGCTTGGGCCTGGTAATGGTTTGATGAAGACGATGCGGTCGTTTGGGTGCGACTTCTTCGCGTTCAGACGTTGGATGCCGATTGGCATGATAGCAGAATGGTGGCAGCCTGCCTGGGTGTGAAGAGGATGTTGAGGCTGGTGGCGGGAAGGTAGAGGCCCGAAATCCTGGCCACGATATGATCTCTGTCCTCTGCGTGCTTCAAGTTCCTGTTTGCCGTGACGTGTTCGACTGCTGTTGTGTTTGGTTGAAGAACATGGAACATTTCTGTTCGCTTTGATTGTCATTCACGCCACGGTGACGCCTGCCTAGACCAGCACTGTGCTAACATGATGCCGCCCGCCCAATTGGGACAGTGCGATTTGTAGACACACACCTGTTCGTGCAAAAGGGGAAATAGGCAGCACACCAAGTGCCATCAGATCGCGAAAAAGTATCCATATGTTGGATATGGCATACATATCTGGACTTTGGAACCTTCGAAAACTGGCGGCGATCATCTCCGCCGAGCACCACCTGCAGCAGCATCACCCCTCTCAGCCAAGGACACCACCTCCGTGATACCAGCAGCTTCCTGCTCCTCTTCCAACGCGGTGATCTCCTCCCTGCAATCCCACCATTTCTCCTCGCTCATCTCGAAAGCTTTGGACTTTATCTCCTTGATCGAGAGGCTGTCCTCGGGCTGAATGCCCTTCCAGCGCAGGCTCGTCATGAGCAGCTCCTCCCACTCGTTGGACGTGCGCAGGAAGAACTCTCGTCTGGACTCAAATGGCTGTACAGTATTAGCAACGTGCTTGGTGCGGAGAAATAGGGGGCTTCTTCTTACCCTGGGGTGTGGCAGGCCATCGTCGACAGTCGAGGCCGCGTCAGTGTCATCCTCCTCGGGTGCTTCCGCATCCGCGGACGTCTCCGAGCCAGCGACACTGGGCTCATCGTTCTGCTTCTTCTTCCTCTTGCTGGGTGTCTGGATTTGCTGCCGCGGCTCATCATCGGACATTTCATCATCCTCGTCATCCTCTTCGTCTTCCTCATCTTCATCATCCTCGTCGTCCTCCTCGTCCTCTGATTCCTGCGTAATGTCAGCCCCAGCCCGGTGGACTTGTGTTGAAGGTAACTTACGATCCAATCCTCCACGGGCTTGTTGTAGATCTCTTTGCAGCCATCCATCTTTCCAAGGTCCACCGCGTACAAGTCGTCAAACGTGAATTCACGGTCCTTCTGCTCGAAAGTACCGCCAAAGATGTACAGGACGTCGTCTTGAATGGCAAGCTGCGCGTTGAACCGGGGGTGCGGCAGCTCCATTGTAATCGGCATCTCTCTGACCGACGTCTCTGGGTCTTCCTTTTCATCCCCCTTCGTGTCGAGGTCCATAGCATCGGCGTCTTCGAGGGAAGTCCCAGTCTCCAGAGCCGCGAGCTGCTTCAGGAGCTCCTCCTCGCGATCCTGCGCGCGAGCACGGCGACCTCCTCCCCGCTGCTCCGCAGCGCCCGCCTTCTTCTGCTGACGCGCCTTTCGGAGCACCATGGGGAAGAAGCGGTTGCGCTCGATATTCCAGGCATAGAGCTCTCTGAAGAACTCGCTGTCCATTCCATCCTCACTCTGCTCGACGTCGTGGACACCACCGAACATGATACCACGACCCTTGTGGTATGCCATGGTGGTGCCGGCGCGCCGGGGGTTCGGGGAGTTGGCGGGCTTCTTCCGCCGCTCCCAGCGGACGCTAGGCAGAGTGTTGGGAGGGGAGCCCTCGGGCGGCGGAGCCATGCGCAGGAAGAAGCAGTCTTCATGGATGAGGGGCTTGAGAATGTTCTTCTGGCCCTGAGATGAGCCCTTGGCTTGCTTGTTGGCGGCGACTGTGGCCTTGACGCGCGAGTAGCCTCCGTAAAGCACGGCGCCGTTCTCATGGGGCAGGAATGTGAAGGAGGACCTGGCATCGGGCTTCAGCTGGGCCGCGGGGAGGACCGGAGAGAACCAGGTAAAGTTTTGCGTATCGAAAATCCAAAGGTCGGCCATGTATTTGGTCTGGTTCGAGGTGTCCTGGAATCCTCCAAACAGGATGATGTACTGTTTCCAGTAGGTCATGCGGTGGCCACTACGAGCAGGGGGTGCCTTTCCCTTGCACTCGATCTTGGTCCACTCCCTGGTTGCGGGCTCGAGACGCCAAAAGTCCGAGTAGTGGTGGAAAGTGCCCTGCTTGGGGGAACTGAACTCGCCGCCGAAGAGATAGACATGGCTGGGGTTGGAGGCGCGCGTCCAGGCATGACCGGACCGAGGCAGAGGGGCGTTGGGCGAAGTGACAGTCCTCCACTCATCGCGATCGATGTAGTATATGTGGAGATCGTTGAAGAACTGTGCGAGGGCTCCGTTGAAGTACTCTCCTCCGAAGAGCAGCAGGTTGTTCCTGTCGCATGGCGAAGCAAGGAGGGTGGAGGCAGAGCGGGCTCTCGGGGTGGTCTCGCTGACGGTCTCGGTGACCTTGAGAAACTGTTCCTGCTGTCTCCTGTACTCGTCGAGAACCTGGTCGAGATCTACATCTTCGGCATCACTTCCGTCGAGCTTGGAGGCCTTTGCCTTTGCCTTCTTTGCGCCCTTGTTCGCCTGCTTTGCCTTTTTGGCCAACTGCTCAGGTCGTTAGGCAGATGTGTTCCGAGACCAGACACTGAACTTGAACTCAAGATTTGCTCACCAGCTTGGCCTTCTTCTCATCGCCCTTTCCCTTCTTGTCCTTGGCCATGTTGATGGCTGGGTCTCGGCTTGCACCTGTTTACAAAATTGACGTTGAAAAAAGAATGTCACTTCGTCCCCGTGGGGCGGCGTCATTCGACTGAGGGGCAGTCGAAAAATCAAAAGAGGCCCAGGTGAGGGGACTGTGTGCCTTGGCTTCATCCGGCACTGTGTCTCCTGAGGGGCCCGACAGGTTCCACGTCTGGGGGACGCATCCTCAGTGACATGTCAAAACCAGTCCTGTCCGTCGTAGAAGGATTCAAGTGTAAAGGTCTGCCGATATCATGGAGTCAATGACAAATTGAAGTGAGGGCCCAATTTGACCACTCAGGCAAATTCTTGAAGGCAAGACCGCGATCGGGAGCTTGGGCCACCCGGCCTCCCGTCTAGTCGGACTCGAAGGCCACGGGAGCTCGTGCGACCCGAAGCCTCCGGGAGCAACGTCATCAGTGCACTGATGGCGTAGCTGACCTGAAGGTCCCGCCCGTACCTTACCTGAAGTCGCCTGGGGGCGGGCCGCGGCACTGCATCTCGTCCAACTCGCAGAACACCCTGCGCCATCTGGGAGATCATCGCCCTTTATCCCTTTCATTCCCTCGTCCGTTCGTATCTACTACCCGTCTTCCTTACAGTTTACCAACCTTACTTTCGATCGCCTTTCTCTTCTGCCTGCGCCACGCGCCGACTTTCTCGCCCTTGCCCTGGGGCCTTGCCGAATTCCCATCCCTCGATCGACAGACCCAGCTTGGGAATTAAACCTACCACGGGCGCATTCTCACCTTGCCCGGTTGTTTCACCCGTACGCCTCTCAGAGGTTGGAAGAGCCTCCCTGCTGCATTCCATACGACATCAGTTTCCCCGGCAGGCGCCCACCCTGCGGCATGGCGTCCGTTGACGCGGCCGCGCCAGTCAACTTTGGCGATGGCGCCAAGGTCGCTACTCTGCCACGAGGTACGGATCCTTAAGTCTGCCCGCGCCCCTGCTGGCCAGCAAGACTTCTGCGTTTTATGCTTGGTCGGTTCTGGACAAGATGGCCAAGAGGAAGAAGCCCGCTGCGACGCCCAAGGTGGCCCTGCCACCAAAGCCGAAGCCGAAGCCTGACAATGTGCCAGAATCTCTCGAGACACCAGTGCGACCCTCTGTCGAAAGGGAAGAATCGAGCCACGAGTACTCGGGCGCTGTAAGTTACCACATTTCCCCATTGTCCCGAGAGATCATGGCA
Source organism: Plectosphaerella cucumerina (assembly GCA_020746995.1). Classification (NCBI taxonomy): domain Eukaryota; kingdom Fungi; phylum Ascomycota; class Sordariomycetes; order Glomerellales; family Plectosphaerellaceae; genus Plectosphaerella; species Plectosphaerella cucumerina. The sequence continues at coordinate 3,949,306 of JAGPXD010000004.1, read as the reverse complement.
TGTCTAATCTGATCAACCGTGCTTGCAGGGCGAGGATGAAACCCCCAAAAGCCCGGTCCGCGGCCACATCAGATCGCTTTCGAAGCAGAAGAGCGCCAACGGCATGCGGAAGACGAGCATCGACACAGGGAGTTCGACGTCCGTCGCTGGCGACAAGAGTACGCCGGCTACAGACAGCGCCCCGGTGAATGGTCATGGCGAGTCTCGGAATGGCACGACCAACGGCACGGCCAATGGCACCAAGTCGCAAGAGACCTACGACGGCGCCCACGATGGCTCCAAGACCAACGACTCTGCCCCAGACACTGGATACCCGCCCCTCTACCTCGCGGCTCGCGGCCAGGGGAGACATGAGCGCCATGCTATTACCGCCGGCGGGATTCGTTTCGCTCCCCTCAAGATCCCCTTCGAGCGTCGTCTGCAGATGGGTGCCGTTCTCTTCCACACCCTGACCATCGCATCTCTGGTCGCCCTCTTCTTCTTCTTTGCTGCCATCCCGCTGACGTGGCCATTGCTGGTGCCGTATCTGATACACCTCTCGTTCTCCACGGTGGCTTCCGACGGATCCCTTCGCTACCGCTCCGAGTTTCTGCGCTCTCTGCCACTCTGGAGCCTGTTTGCGGGTTACTACCCGGCGGAGCTGCACAAGACACACGACCTGCCTCCGACCCGGAAGTACATCTTCGGATACCACCCCCACGGCATCATCTCGCATGGCGCTTGGGCTTCATTTGCCACCAACGCACTGGGATTCTCTGAGAAGTTCCCGGGCATCACCAACACGCTGTTGACCCTGGATTCCAACTTCCGCATTCCCTTCTACCGGGACTGGATCATAGCCATGGGCATCAGATCGGTGTCTAAGGAGTCCATCTGGAACACCCTTACTCGCGGAGGGGAGAATAACGAGGGCATGGGCCGCGCAGTCACCATCGTCATTGGCGGTGCGCGTGAGTCCCTCGAGGCGCAGCCGGGGCACCTGCGCCTCATCATCAACGGCAGGAAGGGCTTCATAAAAATGGCCCTCCGCACCGGCGCAGATCTCGTGCCGGTTCTTGCCTTTGGTGAGAACGATCTGTACGATCAGCTGAGCCCAAAGACGCATCCTCTGGTCCGGAAGTTCCAGAACTTCTCTCTGCGCGTCTTCAAGTTCACTCTGCCGGCACTCCACGGCCGAGGCATCCTGAACTACGACGTCGGCATGATGCCTTATCGGCGACCTCTTAACATTGTCGTCGGCAAACCGATCAAGGTCATCATGTCGAGCACCCCGCAGCCGGAGCAGGCGGATATCGACCGGCTTCATACCCTGTACGTGGCCGAGCTCCAGAAAATGTGGGATACCTACAAGGACCAGTTTGCGAAGGACCGCAAGTCAGAGATGCTGTTTATTGCGTAAGGGACCACGGGGAAGTGTAGTTCCTTTTCTTCCTGTATGATCAACCGGGCTTCTGGATTGGAATTGGGAATTGTCTACTGGTCGACAACGAAAAGGGGCGCTCTGGTATGGCGAAGGGCTGGAAATTGTTGACAGTCCATTCTTAATGGCACATGCCACGTTACGATGTAATCGACGCTTATCCTGCCGCATTCCTAAACTGCCCAGGGTGGAAATTGTCGTGGTTTGTACGCGTAAAGGCGTGGATGACATGAAGTCACATGACTTCGCGTTAACACTCAAGTCTGTGACGCGTCCACCGGGAAGCTCGCGGGGCAGCACCTGAACTTTGCACGCTAGCCGGACCATCAACCAGCATTGAAAGCTTCCCAGAGCAACAGCACCACATCGTCTGGGCATAGTCATCATAAGTGCTGCATAAGAATGCCTTCTACCACCCGCAGGACGCGATCCGCCGCGAAGCCTACCGAAGATCCGGCGCCGACTACGTCGGTCGCATCCAACGACAAGCCTTCGGCCCCACGGACAGCAGGCCGCAAGAGAAAGGCAGAGCCGCAGGACGACAGCGCTGTCAAAGCCGAAGCGCAAGACGAGAAGCCTGTCAAGACCGAAACAAAAGAAGAGCCGGCAGTCAAGGCCGAGGAGGAGGATGCCTGCCCGAGCTGCAGCGAGGGAAAAGACGAACCAGACGAAAAGCCGGCAAAGAAGCGCAAGACGGCAGCCAAGCCAGCCAAAACCGAGGAAATGAACCCCCTCGCGACGCGGACGGCCGTGGCCACCCTCGGCAAGGCCATGTACATCGGAGCCCACGTCAGCGGAGCAGGCGGCGTCCACAACTCCATCACAAACGCCCTCAACATCGGCGCCAACGCCTTCGCCGTCTTCCTAAAGTCCCAGCGCAAATGGGAGTCGCCGCCTCTGGCAGTCGACGCCAAGAACCAGTTCCTCGCCCTCTCCAAGCAGCACGGCTATGACGCCGCCCACATCCTCCCCCACGGATCCTACCTCGTCAACCTCGCCCAGGCAGACCCTGCAAAGGCCAAGCAGGCCTATGACAACTTCGTCGATGACCTGCACAGGTGCGAACAGCTCGGTATCAAGTTGTACAATTTCCACCCGGGCAACACGGGCGGCGCAGACCGAGGAGAGGCTTGTCGCCGCATCGCCGCGCAGCTTAACCGTGCCCATGCCGCGACCTCCACCGTCATCACAGTTCTCGAAAACATGGCAGGCACAGGCAACGTGATTGGCACCAAGTTCGAGGATCTCCGCGACATCATCGCCGCCGTCGACGAACCCTCCCGCGTCGGCGTCTGCATCGACACCTGCCACGCCTTCGCCGCCGGCTACGACATCCGCACCCCCGAGGCCCTCGAGTCCACCTTTGCCGAATTCGACCGCATCGTCGGCCGCAAGTACCTCAAGGCCTTCCACTTCAACGACTCCAAAGCCCCCTTCGCCTCCCACCGCGATCTACACGCCAACATCGGCACAGGCTTCCTCGGCCTCCGGGCCTTCCACGCCCTCGTCAACCACGCCGACTTCCAGGGCCTGCCAATGGTGCTCGAGACCCCCATTGACCGCAAAGATGCAAAGGGCAAGTCCTTCGAGGACAGACAGGTGTGGGCCGACGAGATCAAGCTCCTCGAGAGCCTCGTCGGCATGGACGCCGACACGGACGAGTTTCGCAAGCTCGAGGAGGAGCTTCAGGGGCGGGGCGTCGAGGATAGGGCAAAGTTCAAGGACCAGGCTGACAGGAAGGCCGCGCTGAACGCGAAGAAGGCCGCGGCGCCTAAGCGTGGCGCAAAGGCAAAGACAGCGGCGACGAAGCTCAAGGCCAAGCCGAGAGCGCGGAAAGCGAAAAAGGAGAGCACGGATGATGAAGAAGAGGAAAGTGATTAATGCCCCGCCGACAGCCGTGCTGGCACGCCGTCGACGGATTTGTATAGCTTTTTGTACATTTAGACCATGCCTTGTGACGATGAGGAAAAAACAGAACAACAAGTCAAAAGCCCGGGGTGTCATGCTGAAATATAGACCCAATGCAATCCTCCTGCCAATTTCATAACTCGTTAGACGTACGTGCCCTCTCACCTCCTCGACCGGGCATGAGCCTCAACCTTGCCAACAAGACTCTTCAAACCCACGCCCTTCTCACAGTTCTTCTCCAACCACTGCTCCATACTCTCCCTCACCTCCCTCAGTCCCCGTGAGACAGGCATGGCCGCCCCCTCCTCCGCCTCGACGAACGAGCCCGGGTTGAGGAGCAAATCGAAGCATCGGCCCCAGATATCTGTCTGCCAGTACCGCTTCAGGCTCTCCTTGACGCGGTAGCGACGACCGCTGCCGATGCCTCCCTGGTCGCAGCGCACCGTCTCAATGTACCGCCCGAAGAGGAGGCAGTAGACCACGCCCGCGAGGCCGTGGTAGTCAATCTGCCACGTCCAAGGACGGCCCTCCCGCATCTCGGCGCAGTCGTGGATCGTGGTCTTCCAGTCAGCGATAAACTGCGTGCCCGGGGCGAAGTTGCGCATGTCAATGGCGCGACCAAAGTCGATGAGGACCACGCCGCGCTGGGCCCAGCCGCCGGTGCCGTCGGCGCGGTACTGCGTCGCGAGAGGGGCCGCGTCGCCGATGGCATCGAGCCGGAGGAGGCAGTTGTCCGGCTTGAGGTCACCGTGCAGCACGCCGTGCTTGTGGAGGCCCTCGACGGTCCGGAGCATCTCGATGGTGAAGAACATGGCCAATTGCTCGTCCATGACCCCTGACGGCTCGGCCCTGAAGAGGTTGACCACATCTAGGACTGAGCCGTGCTGGTGGAAGGGGAGGAAGAGGAAGCCTTCGTCCTGGTAGAGGTGCATCTCGTGGGCGTAGGATAGTGAGGCAGCGGCCCGATCCTGGGGTCCCAGGCGCGAGTGGGCGACGCGCATCATGTGGAACTCCCAAGGGGACGGGGGCTGTTCCATCTTGAGCGCCTCCAGGGGTGCCCGGGGGCGGACAAGACCGTTCTCCTGTCCTCCAAGGGCACCATCCTCCTCTGCCGCCGAGTTCTCCACGAGATAGACGGGCGCAAAGGCACCGGCGCCGACCTCCCGACGCACAGTGTACGTTGTCTTGACATCAGGGAACTCAAAGGCTGCCACGTGCGTAGCACCGCTCGTCCGTTCTGCACCGCTGCTCTTCGCCTTCATGGCCTTGGCCGCCTTGCGAATCTCGCTGCCCCGCTCGAATTTCTTGTCTTGGTGGTTGTAGAACCCAGGATACGAGTCCAGGGAGGGGTGCATCTTCTTGACGATCTCTTCGCGAATAGCATCGTCGACAGGGTTGCATTGCGCATCGGTGATGATAGGACCCTTGGGCACGCGGGCCTTGGGCATGAGTGCTTGAGGCTTGGACTTTGGAAGCAGAGGCTGAGCGACCTTGGTTGGCCGTGCCTCGTTGATGACCTCCTTCAGGGGGCTGCTGGGCAACTCGTCCAGGTCGACAGGCTGCATCACCTCGTCCTCTTCCTCGTCATCCGAGTGGATGGGCGAGTAGCAGCGGCCCCTGTTGGCCGTCATGACACCCAGTGACATCTCCGTCCTCTCGGTGATGGGGGTCATGAACGGCAGGCGGTTGTTAGCCATCTCGGCCGGATCCCTAAACGGCCGGGTCCTGGGCTCGTAGTCCTCGGGCGGAATGGGGATGTATCTGGTCTTGGGCTCGTCATCTTCATCCTCTTCTTCGTCTGACTCATCCTGATAGACATCGAGTCCCTCTTCTTCTGGCTCCGTGCGGCCACTGCTAAGGGACACCAACGGCTCCGGATCGCGGGTATCGATGAGGTCCGAGGTTTGGGTGTAGTTGTCGTTCTCGGACGGCGCATCTTCGCCGCCGTTGATGTCCGGGATATGTCTCCTTGTTGAGAAGTCAGACCACTCACTGACGCTCTTCGTCTCTGTCAGCTCATCTGCTGGTGCCTCGATGTCAATGTGCCGCGTTGTCGTCATGGTGCTGTTCGCTTCGCTCTCGTAGCCCCCGTCCGAGTCGTAATCCCCAGCAGAAGAGTCACTGTCTTCGGCCTCCTCCTCTTCGACTGCAGGCTTGGCCAGCGGCTGGTTGAAAATATCGTAGATGTCGTCCGTTGCGGCTCGCGTGTGCAATGTCATCGTAGGCTCTGCGACATCCCTCCTCTTCTTCATCTTGCCCTTTGGTTCTGCGTCCAAGTTGGCTTTGACTAGAAGGATATTCGTTAGCAAACGAGCAACAGTCGCTTCCGAGTGATGATACTTACTGATCTGTGTCTCGTTGATCTCAATCATCTTCTTCTTCTTCGGCCTGCCGTCCTTCTTCTTGATGGCGCCATTCTCGTCAAGTGTTATGGTTTCAGTGTGGACTCGCATCTTCTCCGTCACCATGTGACCGAGATTCTCAACGTCCAGCAACGAGTCCTCCACCCTCGACACGTCGGGCTCCTCCCACGAGTGGTCCAACCACCCCCGGTTCATGGCCCACACTTCCTCAAAGCTCAGCTCCGACCCGGGGACCTCTGGCTCCGGGTAGACGGCGTGGAGGTTCACGTACACGCGTTCTTGCCTACCGTTTGTGTTGTAAATGATCTGGTTACTAGACGGCATCAAGGTGACATGCCCTTTTGCTAGCTGCGCTTTCGCTTTGGACTGTCATACAAGTTGCCATCGGCCACCCATTAGTCCTAGATTCATCAACATGTGGGCTGGAAAGAAAAAGGGAGGCAAGGTTGTTAAGCTTGCGGACGTACCTGGTCCTTGAAGATCTGCATCTTCGGCGCGGCGCTCTTTTTGCCGCCAGCCTTGAGCGTCTCTCCCGCCCAGGCCTTTGGCTCCATCACGTTTTCCTTCTTCCTGTTCGCCAGAGAGTCGATCGTGTCCCAACCTCTGGATCCCTCTTCCCGCGCCGACAGGGCTGGTGCTGCAGCGCCCGCGTCTGAAAAGATGGCCATCTTAGCCTTGCCGGGCTTGGCCGCCGGGCCGCCGACACCTTGACTGGGTGCTGGTGCTTGGGGATCTGCCAGCGCCGCCGCACGTGCTGCAGCAAAGGGATCGACCTTGGTAGCTAGAGCCGCCCGAACAGTCGGCAGCGCCGGTGACGAGGGCTCCGCGGGGTCCTCCTCCCGCTGAGCCCTCCTATCCTCAAACTCCTTGAACCTGCGCAGCAGTCGCTGCTGGGGCTTTGCGTCGCGCTCAATGCCGAGCTTGTACACCTCCTCCGCCTGCGCCCAGCGACCAGCACCCTCCAGCCAAGCAGCGTACTCTTCGTAGAACAGCGCAAGGTTCTCGCCGATGCCGTGGCGCGACAGGAAGAGGAAGGTCTCGCGGGGTGTGTCTGCGAAGAACTGAATGTAGAGCATCCACAGCTTCATGTATCGGGGGTCGTTCTTGTATTGGGGCGAGTTGATGAACGCCTTGGTCGCACGCTCAAGCAGCGTGTGCAGCTGCGACTGCGGTGTGGCCTGCGCTGAGGGGTACGCGTCAAATGTCCATTTGACGTATCTGTCGAAGACGTCGAGGGGGTCGTCGGCCTCGACGAGGTTGTCGACCTCGGCTTCGTATTCTGCGCGGATGCTGTCGTTGACGCTGAGCCTGCCCGAGAGCGCTGGCGAGGCGACTTTCGACAGGGGGGATGGTGAGAAGGCTTCGGCCAGTTTCCTTGCCGAGCGGCCACTGGGCAGAGCCTGGATGTTTTCTTTTTGCGCCTCGATGATGTCGAAGTTGACAATGTCGTCGGAGGGCGCCATGGTCGGTGTGCTGTAGGGGACTGAGCCCGCGTCTGTTGCAGAGGGAATGGCGCACGGCGCAGGGGTTAGTTTGGCGATGTTGTTGCTGGATGTTTGACGGAGCGCATGAATGGGTCACAATGTGCAAGTGTTGATCAGGAGGAAGGGGGTGCCCGCTTTGTTGTGGCGCGTTGCCCCGGGGACCGGGATGTGGAGTCGGTGTGGCTCGGGCGGTTGGGCTAGCCACAGGCCGCGACTTGGCCGTGGCAGTATGGTGATGATCAGAGCTGGCTTCTCGACAACACGATTGAAGCATGCTCTGATTGTATTGGCGCTCACTTCAGATCTACAGACACTACAGCCTGGCCAGCGGATCCTTCCCATCCATGGCCTTCCCGACCAGGACCCAGGAGAGCTCAGCCAGCGGCCCCCGCGTCGTGGCATATTCCCGCGCCTTTTCGCTGCTCGCCTGCCTCCGCGCATACCGGGCGGCAATGCCCTGGCAGATAGCCGAAAGACGGAACAGGCTGAAGGCCACGCCCCAGTTGATCTCAGCGGTCGGGTCGTAGCCCGACACGTCTGCATACCACTTGACTATTTGGGCGGTGTCAGGGAGGCCCGGGGTTGCGCCGGGCAGGAACCCAGGGTGCGGGTTCGCGCCCTCCGCTGTCGCCGTGAAGAAGGGGTTGATGAAGTTGCAAAGGTCAGCCAACGGGTGGCCGACTGTCGACATTTCCCAACTGTGATGAAATTTGTCAGTGACCGGATCAATTACACGGCTGGGGGCAACTTACTCTAGGATGCCAATGACTCGAGGCTCCGTCTTGTGGAAGACGATGTTGTCAATCTTGTAGTCTCCGTGCATCAGGCCGCCCCGGTCCTTCGGTTGTCTCTTCTTATCTCTGAAGAAAGCGACCATTTCCTTCATGTGAGGCAAATCGCCCACCGGCTTCTTGGTCTCGACATCCACGGCAGCCGCTTGGCTTGTGCAAATTGTCGACCACGTCTCGATTTGCCGATTATAGAATCCGCTCGGCCTGCCGAAAGACTCGAGACCGACATCCGCAGGCTTGACGCGGTGCAGCTTGGCCAGCGTATCGACAGCAGCATGCCACAGCGCCCTGCGCTCCTCGGCCGAGACGTCTGGCATGGCCGGGTCTTCCAGAATACGGCCATCCAGAAACTCCATGATGTAGAAGGGCGTTCCAATCACGTCGTCATCTTCGCACAGGCAGTAGGCCTTTGGCACGGGGACGTCCGTCTTCTCGAGGGCATGGATGATGCGGTACTCGCGCTCGACCTTGTGCGCCGTCTTGGAGAGGAGCTTGCCCGGGGGCTTCTTGCGCAGGACGAAGCGCTTGCCGTCGGCGGCCGTCAGCTGGTAGGTCGGGTTCGACTGGCCGAAGCCGAACTGTGAGGAGGAAGTCGTCAGCAGCACTCCAACAAAGGCGCGAGCGGGAATTATGGCGTACCTGCTTCAGCTCCACGGGGACCTTGATCTCGGGGACATTTTGCTGGATGAAGTTTTCCAGAGACTTTTCGTCAATTGGCTGTCGCACGCGACCAGCCATGGCGGCTTGGGAGACAGACTTCGGAGCGAAGAGTGCGACCTGAAAGCTAGCAACAAGCCTGGTTGGCAATGGCAATGCAACGCTGAGAGTTGAAGATTAAGTCAGATGTAGGAGACGGCACGATATTCGAAAAGTAGACAAGGCCCCCTAAGCAACAATGCTACTTGTACGTGTCGAAGAAGCTCATGATTCCGCGGCCCGGGGTAAGCACTGAGGGTGTGGGGGAAAGCTGTCCGAGGGGGGGAATTGGAGGTCCGCGGCTCGCCCTGACGACATGCCGAGGTCCACCAAGGCTTGGAATTCACGGGGTACTTGCATTCCTCCCGGCTCGCAGATCTAGATAGCCCCAGCCCCCTCTTCCGCCCCAGATTTACCCCATCCGCTCGTGTCTCTAACAACACCACTTGGCTGGCTCCGCGTTCTCACGGCAGACTTCCCTCGGCATTTGCCATCCTGGTACCGGCACACTGGCTTGGGACTTAACATACGAATCGCAGAGCAATACCTAGCAAACAGCACATCATCTCACGCCTGCCATCATCATAGAAGACCAGCCCGCTCAGAAAATGTCGTGTACTGTCATTGAAGTGGTCAAATACCAAGTATGAACACCATCCGGCGACGGATTGCCAGGCTCGTCTCTATACCAGCTCCGCTCTGCTCGCCGCTACATGTGCGTGCTTGCGTGTGTGTTTGTGTGTCTCTGTGTGAGGGGGTTGCTTCCAGCAACCCGACCGCGGAAAAAATCACCTTGCAGTGTTTGTGTTTGTAGTTCTGTGCCCCTGGCCTTCCTCTTCTTCGTTCCCGTCTTTTCTTTTTTTGGGTGGTTCGTTTTTTCCTGTCCGGTTACACGTCCAGCCGTGGTGACCAGACCAGGGCGGTTGTTGCCGGTGACCCTCTTCATACAGCCCGCCCTCCGCTCCACCTCGGCTTGGAAACAGAGACAAGAAGGAAAACGCAAATCGGAAACAGTAGGAGAGGAGGAGGAAAGGGGGGAGATAAAACAATGTTGGTTGGGAGAGAGTTCAATGAGCTTTGTGTGAACAAAAAGGGGGTATCCGTCATTTCGTGTCGTCCATGCATTCTGACCTTCCAAATGCCCCCAACACCAACCAGCCCTCCGAACGACGGGCAGGGATGCTGTTGCCAGTCGATTAGCTGTAATTAAAAAGAGAAAAAAACACAGAGACGGGAGGTGAAGAAGATGAGAAAAAAAGACAACCGTCTCCCCGACAGTTCGCCTGGCCGTGGACACGCCGTCCGCCGTCCGCAAGCCCCGTCCTGTCATCCCGCCCCATCCGGTCCGGCCCGGTCCAGTCTGTACCCCGTTGTACCCCCGAACACACTCGGCAACGCCCGTCCATCCTGCCCGCACCTTCGACGCCCGCTGCCGTAGGGAAATTCCCTTCCAGCCGAGTTCCGGGCGGCCCGGTGATGGCCAGCCCTGCTGTCATGACTTCGTGATCGCCGACAAAGGAGATGGCAGATTTGTATACGAGGGGAGATTGTTGTCCAAATCCTCGGCCGCTCAGCTGTCGTCCTCGTCATCCTCCTCTTCCTCCTCGGCGCTGTCCGGTTGGTTCTTGGCCTTCTTGCTTGCGCCGCCGTCTTCGGCCTCCGACTTGCGCTTGTCGCCCGTCTTCGGGGCACTCTCATCCTTGATGATTCCGTCGCCGCCGGAGGCCTTGTTGCGCTCAATCTCGGCCACCTCGTCGGCGGTGAGGAAACGGCCTCCAGGGCCACGGGGCCTGCGCATGGCATGGTTGTGCCTTGACTCGTGTAGATAAGGTTTCCTACCCTTGGACGTGAGTCGCAGCTGCTCCTCCAGCTTCTGCCGGGCCACGCGCCGCTTGAGGATGCGGTGGAATTGTTTTGCGTTGACGTAGAGGGGTGACTCCTCGACGCCACCGGCGGGCATCTCGGGGGACTGGGGGTGGGGCATGCCGGCTCCTGGCGGCATCTGGGACGCGACGCCGGGCCGGGCGATGTGGTTCATAAGACCCTGCGCGTTGGGAACGCCGGGACTCGTCACCTGGCTCATCCTCCTTTGTCCGACGACGCCACTGTTCATCTGAGGGGACCTGGGGTTCCGGCCATCCTTCTTGCCGCCCATCCGCGGGGACGTCTGCGTGAGGTTGGGATCTTGCGGCATGTAGGGGTAGCTGGGCTGGCCGGAGGCTGCGGCAGTGGCGGCCATGGCCGCGGCCTGGATGCCCTGCATGGGGTAGTGGCCCACGTTGTAGGGTGGTTGATACATGTTGGCGGCTTGTCCTTGCGCGTTCTGCTGCTGCTGTTGTTGCTGCTGGTTGGAGAGAATGGGCGAAGACTGAACGCCGTGTATGGTGTGGCTCGTCGGCGAGGTGATGTTGTTCGTAGCTCCTCCGTGCTGGTATCCTCCCTGGGAATGCGTGTTCTGCGGTTGCTGGGGATATTGCGCGTATTCCATCATACTCGAGACGCGCTCTTGATGGGAAAGGGGTTGTCGAGGGCCGGACGCGATGAGGTCGGTCGCGATGTCAACGGCACCAATGAGACGAAGCTGGCTAGTCGACTGGGGGAGGTTCACGGTGGTGAAGAACGATGAGTGGCTTGGAGATGCGGAGAGGTGCAGTGGTGGGATAGCGAATAAAGTGCGCGAGAAATCGCCGTGCCAGTCGGGACCATATAAGTCGCCCCGCCTGTTTAGGTACGGTTGGGCAGGCGCGTTTCGAGGGCCCTGTCGTCACCTTTGGGTGCTGAGGGACTGCCAGGCGGTGATGAGCAGGGCAATCTATTGGATATGCGGGGGTGAGCTGGCAGTCGTGGATCTGGTAAAGCGCGCGTATGCAAGCTGATGTACAAGACGCACAGGGGGCGTGCGTGCGTGAGTGCGTGTGTGTGGAGGGTGGGTGGCTAGCCGTCAGAGCCTGGGGCTGGTGGAATTGCCACGTGAAGATGGCTTGGGTCGACCGTGCAGGCAAATATCAAGGCTGCGGCCCGCGGTGAAGGCGCGGATAGTTGCTGGTGTTCCTGGGAATCGTCGTGGTGGCTTGAGAAGCCGGTTTTGCGGTCTCGATCAGGGTCCTGGTGGTACTGGCGAATCAGTCAACGGAGCCCTTGATTCTTTGGGAAGTGCGACGAGGCTAGGGGACGACAGGGCGAGGGGGCAAATGCGGTGGGTGGGGTTGGGGGACGATGTCATGTCATGGTGGTGGTGGGTTCCTCCGCCCGCACCCCCCTCTGTGCCCATGGTGCAGCACCGGAGAGGGCGAGGGCGACAGCGACTGCTTGATGAGCTGGCAGTAACCCCGACCGGCCAACATGCATGACGGAAGAGGTGGCAGACCCTCGACCGCCTGCCGGCCAGGCAGGCAACGGAATGTGCTGCGCTGTGCTGCACTGCAGAGTGAGCGGCGCGCAGCTCGAGGCCCAAAGCTGCACTTGTGCGCCGGGCACCCCTCGCCTCGGCGCCCAGAGCGTCGCAACTCTGCGATGACCGGACTGGTGAGGCTGCGAGACGACGATTGGGCACCGGATGCCGGGCAGATGGTAAGGGGGGGTACAGGGAAACGGAAGCTAACGGGCGGCCCAGCCTGTGCGCAGGTTGGTGCGCCCGACAATTGGTGAACGCGACGTCGACTTCGACCAAAGCGTCTTGTCCCGCCAGCCAGCGCATGGCAGCCAGACGAGAGCAGAGCCGCAACGCGGTTGTCGCACCTCGCGGGCTGAGGGGTGAAGTAAACATCGGCACGTACCGCGAGTCCCAACGTCGAAATGCGCCCTTCTCTGTAGCTAAAGACCAAAGGTCGAAGCTTGCAGAGGGGACTCAAGTCAGCGGGGTTGGGTCGAGTAGCCCGGTGCGGAGGGGAGAGGATGGGGCCAAGGGCAGTGAGAACGCGCGAGAGCGGGTGGTTGCAATCGCGTGTCGCATCGGGGTGTCGGAAGCAAGGAAACACGTGAATGAGGCGGGGGGACTAACAACGGAACAGAACAGAGAAGAAGCAATAAAAATGTAACCCGGCGCTTTTGAGGCGCATGGAAGGTGGAAGGAAAAGAACGGAGGGGTCGGTGCCGGTGCCGGCAATGGGGGGAGGGAATGGTCACCGCGTTTGTGTTTCGAGGGGAATGGGGTGAGAGGGGGGACTTGGAGAGGTAACACGGCGCAACCAAAGAAAGCGGGCGTCGACATACCTTGACAAAGTTCAGTCGAGGACGTTGGTGTTGGTGTTGCCCGGAAAGCAAGGCGATGCTTGAAGAACAGGTGCTGGTACTTGCACGTGGGCAGACAGGCAGGTGTATGTACACGAGCGAGACGCGACGAGGGCGTTTTGGTGATGTGATGCGTGCGAATGGCGGCGCGGCGCGCGGCGCGAATCGACGACAGGCAGAAACCTCAAGGGTCGTTTTCTGGCTCGAATTCCCGTCTGGTTGCCGCAGAGGAATGCCGTCACCTGACTGGGGGGTAAAGAACCAATAGAGACGACGGGAAGGCGGTTTGCGACGATGATAGGGCGCTATCTGTCGTTGCGATGCGCGATGGGGGGAGCTTCGATGTTTGAGAGGTCGTCGCGAGGAAGGAGGACGGCCGCGCTGATTTGTTGGACGGAGAGTTGTGGGAAGCTCTGCCGAACGACGAGTGGGAGAAGGGCAAAGATGAAAGGTGAGTGGGCAGGTGCTGGGGGGTGGGCGGGAGAGGGAAGGCAGGGGCCCCAGTTTTCCAAGGTTCCTTAGACCGCACGTCTCGGCGGAGTTGTGAGGGGCAGCTCTGGTCTTAGCGCCTAAAGTCACAGTGCAACTAGCGCGTGCTGCCTGGGAGAGCGGTGCTTGAGAAGATGGAGCTCCGCTGATGAGAAGGAGAAATGATGTCGAGGTTCAGGTCGAGGCGGTCGGGTCGTGTTTGGCTGCTGAGGCTGGCCGTGACGACGGGGGCTGGGGAGGGGCGGCGGTGGCGGGTGCTTGTACACCGCGACTTGCGATGCGACCGGGGTGGCTATGTGCGTGGTTGGGCTGAAGACCTGTCGGGAGCAGGGCAGGCAGGGCAGGCAGGGCAGAGCAGAGCAAGGCAATGCAGGCTCTGGACAGATGCCGGGCAGGGTGATCCGATCCGGGCAACTTGTGCTGGGCGGCGGTGTGTGCAGCGGCCGGTGATGCGGTACGATACGGTGGTACTGGGCGGTTTCCGGCCGTGACAGTTTATGGTCGGGTGCTGCTCGCTGGTTTGCTGGACTTCCTCCAGGGCTTGAGCTTGAGCGGCGCGCGAAGGCGGGTGCGGGTGCGGTGCGCTCGGCGGTCCAGGGCAAGATTGCGGAGCAAGGACGGGCGACAAGCTCGTTGGTCGGTTCGATCGAGTCGAGGGCCAGTCTGGCGCTCACTGGTTCGCTGGATGGGAACGGGCGGACGGACGGACGGGATGGGTTTGGGTTGAATCAGCCCTGTGGCTTTGGAGGAGCTTGATGTCGAATCACCAGCTCTGATTGCTGAAGCGCGCAGGCTTTTATTGATTGGTCGTGAGGATGAGGACGAGGGAAAAATGCGCAGAGGTAATTTGAGGGGCCCTCCTGTCTTTAACGACCATGACTGGCTGATTCAGCTCCGCCCGGTGGGGCCCTGCGACGCGACGCGCGACTGTGATTTGTGGACATGACGTGATGGCGCCGCTTCAGTGCTTCCCCCCCCTGGGCCGCCGCTTGTCCCCGCCCCATGTCCGCACGTGCCACACTCATTCGCACGGTGCGCTGAACAGAGCCTGCCAGGAGCCAGGAGCGACTGCCAATGGATGAGGGACGAGGAAGGAAGGGGACCAGGCGAACTTCACTCTCACTGGCAGGTGCTGTGTGCAAAGCTCCAGAAGAGGAAACAGCGCCTGCCACAGACAACAAGAGGGGAGTATATGAATCCTCCGCCGTGCTTTCCTCAAGTCTGTCGCCCGAAACACACCTTGCCTCTGCCGCTTGATGTGCAGCAGCGAGCGTCCGCTCCGTCAGCTTCGGTCAACGGTTCGGGCACCTCGCTCGCCGAGGAAACCCCCGCGGCTGTCCCGTCCATCCTCCTCTTCTCCCCACCACCCAACACCCAATTCATCCGACAGCAGCCACCCACCCATCCGCTGGAAGCTCCAAGCCTCCGAGTCACCTCACGACAATGGACTCTTTGACGTCAGCTTCGTCGGTCGTCTTCCTGACCGACAGTCTACTCAATCGAACAACGCCCATCTCCCACAGACGACATGGCATCCTCTGATCTCCCTCCCCCCGATGACGGCCAACGGACGCAATGACGCCACGCTCGGAGAAGGAGGCCCCTCCAACGTGGCGGTCAGCTTCGGCGTCCCAGGTAAAATCCTGTTCCGAGCCGAAGAATGCCACGGATCGACCGACAGTTGATGAGCTGGCACGCCGCGCACCCACACCCACACCACCCTGCCGCCTGTCCTGCCCCGAAGTGTGCCTGCTTGTACTTGTACCGCAACCTCCAGCAACCGTCGCCCCCTAAATTTAGCCCCCAAGGCAGGAGCCCGACGCCAAGTCGTCCGGACAAGCTGGCTGCCACTTTGATGCATCCGATGCCCTCGAAGTTCGAGTTCGCCGGCGGCGCTCAACACGGCGTCCCAGAAAAGCAAACTATCGTTCTGCACTCGCACAGTCAGTGCCTCCCGCCGCCTTCGGGGAACCCGGGGCTCCTGCCGGCAGGTGCCTAGTCCGTCTCGGGACAGTCTCCTTCTCCCGGCACGTGATCCCCGCCTCACCGCATCGCGCTCGGGTACGCGAACCTCAAGCTCCCTCCTTTGGCGGCGGCTTGACGACAGCACGGGGGACCCTCCATCGTTCGTGCCCGGCATGAACCTCTGGGTCCCCCGGGCTCCGCTACCCCTTCTCCTGGCCGTCGACAAGGCTGATTGAGGTCCACCAAGGGTCCTCTCAGCTTTCAGCGCCAGACAGCTTCGCCACGGCTCGAAGCATCGAAATGTCGGTGAAGGAAGGGCAGGGGTGGGAACGACAGCTCTGTCTGTCGTGTCGGGTGCGTCAGAGGCCGCCGCCACTCTGCTCTGCCCTGCCCAACGCAGCCCAGCCAGCCCTACGGGCCACTGCTTGACCTCACTCCGTTGATGGGCCATCGCCCATTGCCATAATCGATCGACCTCTGAACCAAAACCAAATGATACATGCTGGCTTATATGATGGCAAGCTCTTTCACCAGGCTTCTACCAAGGACATTTGCTCGCACGGCCTCCTCGGGATTCACCTCTGACGTCTGGACGCCGAAAAATCCTGAGACGCTGGCCAGATATATTTCTTTTTCCGCTTGTCTCGCGTTGCCAACAGGACATGAAGTCTGCACATGACAGACACCAATGGGATGCCACGCGTCACTAAGGGGATGTATCACCTAGGTATCGTTGTTGGCCTCGGACACCAGCTCATGTCCGCTTACACACGAGAGTCTATTGGTCCATGACCGACATCGCGGCTCCCGGCCAATATCAACACCCTCGCACAGCGCCATGGCCAGAAGAGGCATCTCGCAGCATCAGATCATCATGCACCAGGCCGAGTATGCTTATTTTGAGCGGATGGGTTTCCAATATGGCCCCTTGGCGGCAATACGAAGAGGACGGGTCCGCCTCCGTGTTCTGCGGCGGCTCGCTACGAACTCTCCAAGCAGTATCTCACAGCCAAACGATCCTGGCAAGATTCCGTGAACGAAGACACTGCCTGGAGCCTGCATGTGTTGTCAAAACAAAGTCCAACCTGCTGGCTATGCTGGCGCCTGTCTACACCCGCCAGTTCAAGCCTAGGAGTCTCGATGTCTGCATGAAGGAGGCCACCCCTAACAAGCGCGCGGATGTAAGAGCTTCTCGAACAAGAGCAAAGTAGACGGCCTCGACCCTCGGCACTGACCAGTCAACCAACGACAATACGATGAGCTGCCCCCTCGGGGAAGACTTGCGCTTGCCTGCACCGCCGCTCTGCCAATGAGGCGCCGTGGCTTTGCCCGGCCTGCCACAACACCTCAGGACGCGCGCGCTCCGGTCGGCGACAGCATAGTCCGCGAGGCAGACCTCTGTCAAGCCCACCAGAGCCTGAGTGGCAGAGACAGCTTGTAGGGCTGCCGCGCCTGCTTCTCCCCTGGCATTCCCTGACAGCGGCCTGGTGCGAGACTCACGGGCAGTGGCGGCACGGCACGCACCTTGAGACAAGATGGAGGCGCGCGCTCTCTGAAGCATCCAGAATTAACCTCCGGGGTCAACTCTATGGCCTGAGAAGCCGACGAGAGCAGCGACCACGGTGTCGACCAGGCAAGCAAACGAAGAAGGCTGCATCTAGAAATACCAGACGATCCGTCCTCGTTCAACCGGCAACAAGATCTATCCATCTCATTACAAGTTTGAGGAGCTGAAGCAAACCTTGTCACGTACGATTTCTTTCTTCTTATGTGTCGTGTCTTGTAGACAGACCAACAGCCGCGCGTCTTTGCTTCCGTCAGACCACCAACGACAACTCGGCTTCAGAACCGAGAGACATCCCGTTACGTCCTTCTTGGCCGTACTAACACGAAAACCTCCAAGGTCAGTGCCTGCTCCCCCGACTGAGGTAGCCGCCGACCCTGCCACCGGTCGTCCAACCGGGACCGCCGTTCAGGATGCATGCTGGAGCATGTGTTGTGCGTCAGTCTGGTTGTGCTTTTGTGCTAAGAATATATGCAGGCCTCCTCTCCAATCAGACCTTGCTGGTCTGTCCCAGTCCGCTCACCGAGCTCACCTCTGCCTCCTCTGCCCTGTTGCCCTCACAGGGACTCGTCTCTCATTCGACTCGCGAGACCCGTAACAAGCAGGACGGGCTCCTCCTCGAGGCCACTTGTCGCCTGCGACGCTGCACCCGGTCGACGCTAAGGCAGTGCATCTCACCCCTTCACACGCGCCCACGCAGCGAATCATCGTGCCCCCGAGCTTCGCGCGCAAATCCACACCTCTCGCCGCCTTAAGCCCAACCCCCTGGCTTCTCTCCATCACCAACTCACGCCCTCGAAGCCGCCCATCGTCCGCAGACTCCCTGTCTGCCCCCGTCTCATCACCAGCACATCCGACTGAACGACCCTGCTCCTCCGTCCGCGCTTCCAGGACTCCCTGTTCCCCGTCTGTTTCGTGCCTCTTCTATCCCGGTCGACACGTTACTTGCCCTCTCACCCCTGTCCCCCGGCTCCATACCCTGGCCACCCGACCACTGCTCTGGGAAACGAAACCTTGCTCATACAAAGTACACTTTGTTTGACCCGGCGTCCTCCTGTTGGTGGTGCAGTACTTACAAGCTTAGACACACAGCAGCTTCAGAAGTGCCCTGCTCTCCCCGGCAGACACACACACACACGGTTGCCGCCCACGAGCCCAGCTTGCCGCCAGAGCCCACCAACAACGCAGCACCACCCTCAGAGTCGGCGCCAACGAACGGGAGAGCTCCCTCCCCACTACCCACCTTCACCTCACATCCCACCACCCCCCTCCTCCTCTTCTCCCACCCAGGCCGCGCGCCTCTGCATGATATAACATCTTTTGCCCATCCTCGCCCAACTGCCGGCTCTCCTTTCTTCCCCTTCCCCCCACAGGCGCTCTTGTCTCTGCAGCTTGTCGTCGTAGTAGGCAACTTGCCCAGCAACCTCGAGTCATTCACTTGACTTGACCATCGCCAGCTCGTCAACCCCTCGTTCGTTTATACCTACTACTACCACCCACCCATCAACCTACCCCGGCCGCCCATCATGCCTGCGACGACCAAGCCCAAGCTGCCCCAGCTGACCACGCCCGTCACCGGCACCTTCCCCTCGGAGACCATCTTCTCAGCATCGACGCCTCTCTCCGCGCGGCCGCTGTCATGCATCGACCTCGCCGCCGCAAAGACACCCATCAGCCCGCCCACGGCCTACATGGACTTCCTGCGGTCCATGTCCCTCAACTCGCCCGCCGTCACTCCGTCCCGGGCCTCGCCCACCAGCGATGACACGAACACAGAGTCGGCCCCCTCCACTGCCACGAGCGAGCAGACAGACTGCTCCTGCAAGTGCGAGCACCAACACAAGGGCCCGGCCACAGCACCAGCCATCCCGCCCAGTCCCTTCAGCCATATGCCCATGTCCGCCCCGCCAACTGGCGCCGACTCGTTCCCGAGCCTCAAGATCCCTCCCTCCCCGGCCATCTCCATGGTCGACTCTCCCATGAGCGCCAGATCCCCCTTCAGCGCCCGCTCTGTCCAGTCCGTCTTTGACTGGGACGCCGCCCTCAAGGCCAGATTCGCAGAGAAGAAGAAGCAGAACGCCAGGACGAGCGTGCGTCACATCCGCGAGGTCGTCACTCGCACCGTCACATACAACCCTACTCCTCGGATGCACCCTGCCCCCAAGGGCAAGCGGCGCAAGGTCGAGCACGCCGCCACATGATCTCTCCCATTCGATCAGCACAACATACCCAAAGAGCGACCCAAAGAGCGACGCGCCGCCACCACTGCAATGGCGCTATTATGATCTTCGACCCATCAGACGGAGAGGGGGCCGGTGACACTCGGCACCTGCCTGTTGTGAAGCGGGCCTCGCAGCTTGACTCTCTCCCTCCTGATCTTCACACGATATGACCTTATGTATGGACGGCATCCACGGACTACGCCAAACAAGGCGCCCTCGAGATACGAAAGCCTGGTTTCTCCCCCTTCCCTTCAAAACGGATCGAGCGACAGGCCTTCTCGGCGGGGCTGCAGGGGTTGAGAGACACCCCGAGTTTTCCTTTGTCATCTGGGAGCAGGGCGGGCGGACTGGGAGTTTTACGGCGTCGGCTGCCTGGGCCAACAACTACTCACACTTCTTCGATACCATGAAAGCGAGCGGCGGACCGAGGCGGGGGAATCAGACGTTTGAAAGGGTGGATCTGGTTCCCCGCCTCTCTTTTTTGCTATTTATCTATTCTGCTTCTTCCGCTTTTGGAAGCCCGGGGTTCTATGGGATATACTCGTCGTGCCTGGGGCGTCTTTTTTGCCCCAGCTGCATCGGCCGCGGCCGTCCATGAAAAGGACCGGAAGGCAATATTGATAGGCTTCGCGGTGGGAAGCAGAGGTGGCGCAATGCAATAACATACAACTACAACAACAACACTTCCAGTGGTCCTTCTCGTCTCGCTTGGTTCATGTCGTGTACCCATCGTCGCGGTTTCAAGTGTTTCTTTATTTACAATTGTCTGACTTGTCGATCTGTAGGCCGCGGATGCGGCCTCTGCGGGTCACGACGCGGGCCCGCTGTTGCAGCAGACTATGGCCGTTGTCGTGAGAATGGCCTACTAGAAAGCTTGCTACTTCGAGACTCTGAACTCTGAGAACCTTCAGCATAGCTACGACAGCACCACTCGTCAGAAATCAAGAGTCGCCATCTAGATACACCGTGCCTCTCCCGCTGTCACCTTCGGCCAAAGAGACACACCATGTGCCAGGTGTGACTCTCCCCCCTCGTGCCCTTTCCTTCTCCCACATCCGTGTCTCTCCCAAGCGGAAGGGGGGACAGGAAGCGTGCCGCACGCGCCGAGGGTGTCTCATCTGTCATGACACCCATCTTCCCGCGAGATGGGAGAAGGAACAGGAAAGAAACATATGACACGCCCCCCCCCCCCCCCCCCCCCCCCCCCCCCCAGAACGGCGTCGTCGTTTTGCCGCCCTCGTAAAAGCAGCCAGGCAGACTAGGCCCAGCCCGGGCACTTAGTGCGACCCAGAATCCTGGGAGCTGCATCGATCGATGAATTGGCCGGGGGATGACAGCGAGGGGAGGGCGATTAAGCGCCGGTCGGACGGGCTCCTTGGGGGATGATTGGCTGGGGCCGTTGACAGGGGGGAGGGCGAAATTCACCAACCAGGGGCTCGACTATCGACGTGATTGGTTGCTGCTAAGCGCCGAGGGCGACGGGGATGGACAGGGGGTGATGGGAGAGAAGGACCAAGGGGGTTCGTTCCGGGGCCCTTTTTCTCGTTCGTTTCGGGTCGTGACGCGGTGACGGATCCTGGAGGCGGTTACCAGATGAGAGTGCCGTATGTGCGTGTGCTGGTGCTGATATTGCCCGGCGAAGCGCCAGGAAGGAGGGGTGGTTGACCAGATGATGGCGCTCCTTCGGATGATGTTCGTCAGGCGGGTGCAAAGTGCCATCTCATCTCGCTGCCAGGACGGAATGTCTGGGGCCGTCTTCTTCTCGCCCGCTGTGGCGTGGAGATGCGGCACGCCATGCTACTGTACCTTCCAGCGCACGTCGTCACGCGCTCGCAGAAGTCCCAGCAGCATGTCGGTTCCAAGGCGTCCCCGCCGCGAGAAGACTGCAGCGTATCAGCGAGGGAGCACCGTGCAGCCGGACGTCCTAGGCCTGAGAGTCGTGGCAAGAGGGCACAGCGCCAGGCCCAAGACGGATGGTCCAGATACGTGAGAGTGTGATGGGGCTGTCGTGGGCTGCGTCGTCGATCACTTGGGCCTTTCCACTTCCGCATTTATCTCGGTGCGCGGGCGTCTCGACGGCGGGTGGCTAGACCAGCTCACCGCCGCTCGCTGGGGGCACATCTCTTCCAGGCTCGCAGGGGAATGCCCCATATCGTCTGAACGGGAAACACCTGACCAGTATCGTCAGCGAGACAACCTCAGGGTTCTGGTGCCACCCGATTGGTCTGCCCAGCACAATGAGGGTCGAGACAAGGGGGCAGATGCAGATGCCCCCCGGTTTAGAAACGAGATATTTCAGGTACCATTCTGAAACACAAGCGAGCTTGCTGCCGTCCAGGGAGGTGAACCGTCTGTGACGAGTTGCAGTAGTGGCACATCCGGAGAGTACATACTCTCGGGTATGCAGTGTATTTTGAGATTGACTCGAAGGGTCCCTGGCTGTTTCAAGTTCATGCTCGTTTACATGGCGAGCCCGAAAGACCTGCCCTCTGTCGGAGCTGTAGCTGCCGATGTATTGTGACGAGCAACTGTGATCGCCGGATCCGAAGTGTTGACTTGGACTGGGTCTCAGCGTTCATGCAATCATCCTGACCTCGCGAGCGACGGCGTTGCACAGCGCCACCCGCACTCCGGCTCCGGTGAGGACATGGATCCAGAGCCGTTGTGTGTCGCTGAGCCGGTCGTTCGCACTTTTGACCTCGGCAAACATACACTCCCTCGCCGGCTCAGTCCTCCAGAGAATCAGGTCCGGTATGCCTCCCCCACGCTGTCGATACTCCTGTGCCATGACTTTGCAGATGGTGGCCAGGGCGTCTCCCTTGAAGCAGGACACAAGCTCGACGAGATCCTCGACATCGTAATCCCAGTTGAGGCCAATAACGCAGGTCCTTCTTTCGTGCTCCTTGTCGTATACACCTCGGATGATGTCTTCCGCGGCGCCATTGGCAATCTCGGCCAACCGATGGTTGATCTCGGATGCTCGTGTCGGGTAAAAGGTGTCTGTATGGAGATCCAGCGGGCAAGTCTGGTATGCCGTTTGGAATACATTCGGGATGTAGAGAAACAAAATGTCGTAGAAGAGGTATGCGAAGAGGGTGCGAACGATGCCTCCCTCGGCATGATAGCCCTTGTACCCCTGTTCGCGGTACGAGCTAAGGCACATCTCTTCCACGCTACACTCCCCACCTTCCTCAAGCTCATCAAGCCAGATCGTCTTTGTGCTTGCCTGGCGCCCAAATTTGCTGACGGGAGGGTCCTCTCTCTTCAGTTGAATGCCTTCCACGGTGTGCTCTTCGGGAGACTTGAGCCGAACATGTCCAAAGTTGTGCTGCTGGCTGTAGGGTATGCGGAGCTGCTTCTCAAGCTTGACGAGTCGCTTTTGAAGGTCGTGGTGGTAGATGACATGGCAGTCGTTGTCTGTCAAGCCTGTCTCACAGGTGTCTGCTGCGATTTGTTTCCAGCGCAGCTTGAGCTTGGCCGTCGATTTTGGATCCTCTGCGGTGTCAAAGGCGTACATGTAATGCTCTTCTAAGAGGGCTTTCCTCTGGTACCAACTGCCGCGTCTGGCAGGATGAAATAGGCGTTGATCCAGTAGTTCGCTCAAAACGGCATGCTCTCGTTCATAGTCCTTCTGTCGACCCAGTATAGAGGTCGCCTTGTGGATGATCCTTGTGTAGGAGTGAGTAGGCGTAAACCGTCGGAGATAGCCGCCCTCGCCGAGTTCATAGACATCGCGTTCCTTCAAGAACGCATCGGCGATCAGTGTCTGCCAGCGTGGGTGGACCTTTTCGAATATCTCGAGAACCTTGCCGAAGCCTGTTGGTCCAGGGTTTCCGTTGAACTCAAGAATCTGATCGACCTCGCTCTCAAGCTTGACAGCTGCCTCAAACTCAAGCAAGTGCGAGCGAGACTCGAAGATGTTTGACGTCCTGCAAACAAGGTACTCGGGAAAGTTGCGCATTGCTATCTTGGCCAGGATGATTGTCGTTAGGGACTTCTCTGTCCACTCGGTAGATCGATAAAAGACCAGATGGACTCTCTCGAACAACCGCCGTACCAAGGGTGACAGTCTGATACAAGGGCCGGTGATTGCCAAGATTTTGTCGAGGAAATGCTGGGTCCGGTTCGAGTCCTGACGCCTCAAGCGGGATGGCGTAGATAAAGTCTTCTGCGCAGCGTCTGCAGATGACGTAGAGTCACCACTGACGGACCTCCGCAGGCCATAGGCTTCCAGGCCTGTCTGTTGGTAGCTCATCTTGCAGAGGGCTTTGGCCATGTCCGCCTTGTTCTTCCCTTGGACTTTGGCCTCCTTGGCCAGAGCTTTCAGTTCGTCCAGATTGAGGAGAGGAATGGCGTCCTCGATGCTTGTGATGTGATCCTCGGAGGCATCAGCAAACGTGAAGGCGACTTCCGGGCCAAGCGTTTCAGGATTCGAATCTTCAAAGAATAACTCCGTGTCATCAGTAGTGACCTCCGGAAGACTTCTTGTTTCTTGCAAGCAGCAGATGGCGGTCTCTGGATCAGACACGTCGCTGTAGTAGCCTAGTCGATCATGCCGGTGCCACGCCGAAGTCTTGCGCAAAAAGAGGCGAACATATCTAGCGCCGTGTCAGGAGATTATTGTCATGTTGAAGGGTGAGAGACTGACAGATACTGTGCTTCATAGCCAAGGCTCTTCCACGCATCAAAGACCGCGAGCTCCTTGGCGTCGAAAAGATGAGATTCGTCCTCGAGAACAGTGTCAAGGGCGAGGTTGAAAGCATCGACATAGATCGAGCTCTTTCCCCTCTCCCATTTGGGTGCGGTGGATTCTTGATCACCACCATCCCGAGCGTTTTGAGATGACTTGAAAGCGTCATACTCGGCGAGAGCCTCCTCCTCGGAGGGTATTGGTGGCAAGGCGTCCTCGATCGCCGGGTGGTGGTAGTTGGTTTCAGCAACATCGTTGACTGGCTGTTCCGTCTCTTCGGCTTCCCGCTTAGAGACCTTCAGATCGCGCACGGAAGGTCTCGCGGGACTACCATGACTGGCTTTCTTCTCATGTTCGTCGAATGTCCTAGCTCGCTTGGGTGGAGGCTCATCAACCAGGGAGGAGCCCTCGGGGACACGCGTTGAGGGCGTTGACTTCGGGCGGGGACGCCGAGTCACAAAGGCGTCCATTGTGAAGAAGACGCCAGCTGTTCATTGCAGCAATGGAGTCATAATCATACGTAGCCAGTGATGAACTACGAGCGTGGCAGGCTGCAGCACGTTGGGTCGGGAATGACGCGTGTGAACAGCATGTGTGGCGGGGCATGTTCCAAAGGACAGGCACGAAAAAACGTGACTTCGTGTGCCCTGGCTTGGTGGCGGTAGGTACCTGCCTCCTCCCCCACAGCGAGCTCTGGAACTCCTTCAGCGAGGTATCACCAAGAGCTTCCTTGGCGCAAACCTCCCCAATCGTCTACAGCTTTCGAGGCATGCCTTTAATTTTATGATCCTGCGCCTGCCATCTCTCAGCGATTAGTTCGTACAACGGCCGATACGCAAGCAAGTCCGGTCTTTCCAATTTTTCCATTTGCGCTCCTGCGCTCCCACTCTCTTCCTCTCCTTCCTGCGCCCATTTAAGACCGACCTGGTTTCTACAAACGCCAAATCTTCCAAACCCTCCAATCTTCAAGATCAATTGTCTCCCTCCCACCCTTTCGTCGATACCCTCCAAAAACTCTCGAACCAACGCCATCATGTCCGACTCTCAGCTCCAGGAAGCCGTTCTCGCCCAGGCCGAGACCGACTCGGGTCCCGCCGCGTCCTCTCCTGCGCCCGTCCCCGATCATACTCCCATCGCGGCCCCTGTGGTTGAGGAGGCCGGCAATGACAACAGCGACGTTCTCATGGCCGATGCTCCTGCCGCAAACGACCAACCTGTACGCACATCCCCCAAGCGAGACGTCCCGTGAGCGCGAACATCACTGACTTGTCGCATCCAGTCTCCCGCACTTCCTGCTGCGCAGTCCCCCGCTCTGGCTGCCGCTCAGTCTCCCGCCCTAGCTGCTGCCCAGTCCCCCGCCTTAGCTGCCGCTCAGTCTCCTGCACTTCCTGCTCAGTCTCCTGCGCCGGCTGTCCAGCCTCCCGTGTCGGCCGTCGCCAGCCCTGCTCCTGCGCGCACTGGCACACCCGTTCGTACCAACGGCGTCCACGACAAGGAGCCCGGTAGCTCCCGCGCCAACTCGGTCCTTCCCGAGCAGCGAGAGCCTCTTCCCGACCGAGCCGCTGCTCATGGCGAGCCTGCTCGCAAATACCTGAACACCAAGGTCGCCGAACACCTGCTTGCGGGCATGAAGAAGCTGGCGAAGGAGCAGTAAGTGCCATATCCGCTCTGGAACCTCACAGTCGCGACCAAGGCTAACACAAGCCTTCCCCATAGACCCAACGACCCTCTCCGAGTCCTGGGAGAGTTCCTGCTCACCCGCCATCAGGAGCTGGAGCACGCCGGCAACCTCTAAACATGGACGGCATGAACAAATGTTTCGGGCGATATTTAGGGGCCGATCTTAGGTGCATCTGATTTCACGGGGTTCGCGGCGTTCATGGGGCAAAAGTTCACATTCATCGGCGGAGGCGTCAAGGTGGATGGAGATACCCTCGATATATGGCACGACAGACGGGGCGCCAGGGCCCCCCAGGGGTCATGAATTGATTCTTCATTCCAATCCTTCGTCCCGGTAACCCGTTCATTGGGTATCGTGTGTAGTGGCTTGTTTGTTACTGGACGAACCAGGTGAGAGCAAGCTGCGCTGCCATAAATGCAGTCCATAACCCCAACTCCATGTTGACCCCCTTGGCTTTTTCGTTCCCTTCCCAAAGTTCCGGCATCCGTGACACGTCGGTTGGGTCGGAACACCAGACGGCAGATATTTTCATTTTTTACCGCAGTGTTGATGCGCTTAAGCGACCATGGTCGAGGCAGTGGCGGACTCGTACTTCCAGGTGGGGGGAAGGACACCGACGGTCTTGTAGTAGCGGGCAAGACGGTGGATACGGGACTCGATGAGGATGAGGCGGAACTTGGAGTCCTTGTCCTTGCGGTTGCGCTCGAGGTGCTTGCGGACGGCGACAGCCTGGGATGACACGTCAGTTTCCGCCGGGGGCGACCAACTCGTGCAACTTGGAAAGGAAGACTCACCTTCTTGATCAGCATGTAGAGGTCCTCGGGAACATCGGGGGCAAGGCCTATGTGATCACTCTGTCAGCCTAAACCGTACAGAGGCATTGTTTCTCGATGCTTTACAGGGACACGAGGTCACCCAGCAAACGAGTTTTATTTGTTTGAACCATATCTACTGCGCCCTCGAATTCGTGTTTCGATGGGCGGCAGCGATAATGTCGTGGTTCTTTCAGGGATCGGGAGTCGTACCGTTCGACTTCAGGATGCGAAGGATCTTGTTACCTGTAGGGAACAAAAATTAGCATGCGCAAATTTCGCAGGAACGGCTCGCTGAGAAGTCCAATACATACCGGTGACGATGCGGACCTGGGCAATGCCCTGGGAGTCACGGAGGATGACACCGATCTGAGAAGGAGTGGCACCCTTCTTGGCCAGCTTGCAGATCTGGTCAACGACCTGGTCGGGGTTGGTCTTGAGCCACGAGGGCGCGGTGCGCGAGTAGGGGATGGTGGAGGAGCTGATGCCCTTTCCCTTGCTGTGAAGACGGCCCATCTTGTCTGTCGGTTTTGGTGTCTGGCGATTATCGACGTCGGTGGTTGCTGCTCGGTCTCGGAGGGGGAAGGGAAAGCGGGAAAAAGTTCGTCGTCAAGGTTAACGTGCCTTGGGTCGCTGCGCCGGGTCGATTGGTGGGTGGGCGGTGGTGGGCGGAGAATTTTCGCTTAATTAGGGCCACAGGGTCGAGAGACCATGAAGCCCGTACTGGTCCAAGCGTCAGATTAGATAAGGGGATCTTGTCGACGATGGCCCGTGCTCGGCATCACCTTCTCAGCCTCGAGCTTTCCGCAAAATTTCTTAGTCCTTCTCTTCTCTCTCTATCAAGCAGCTTGGGACATCTCCCACCACGCGTCGCAAAACTCTCTATGGTATGTTCTCTCTCGCATCTCTCCTCCTTCCTGTAATGATGATCACTATTTTACTTTTTTCTGGTACCTCTTATGTTAGAGCCTTATGGTTCAATGAATTAATCGGACTTTCTGAACACAACCTCAACACATGTTTTCTGTCAGCTTGAGACGAGCCTTGAGCTAACCAAGAAAGCAGTGTTTCGCCGACGCGGATGCAAATGGATCATGGGAATTAGTAGTCGTCAATTGAATCAATGTTCAGAGTTACATGTAGTGCCACTCGCCCTTGACCGTTCACATGACCCATCCTCATCCCGACATTAAACTCCCACATGTACATCTAACATCAGTCAAGTCATTGTCCAGGTATGGCTATGCTTCCACACAAGCTAGGGTTGCAGTAGAGGACATTCACACTAGCCGAAGGTCGATGAACGATGCCAAGTAAATGCTTCCGCCGCCAGGTGCCTACTTTGAACAATACAGGTATGATACAGTTTTCCGCCTGAGAATCAAGCACCGCGTTCCAGTCCACGACGTGTTACGTTCAGCCAAGAATCGCTCTTTCATCGCTCAACTTGGTATTATCCGTTATATTGCGAACCCCCCGAGCCGAGTCTGATCTGTCATCCGTTGACACCATCTACCACGCACTAACATCGAAGTTTTCCTGGACATGTTGTTAGCAGATGACTTCAAGGATGCGAGAAATGGGTGGGTATATACCTCGGGGAAGTACGTGGTGACGACTGTCCTGTCTGCAAACTTGCGGCCGGCTAGTGACTGCAGAGCCTTCTTCGTCGACGCCTTGTCCTCGTACTTGACAAAGATCTTCCCGACACCTGCAGATTGCCTGCTGCCGCCTACCGGGCGGGGAATCTTGATGTCGAGAATCTTTCCGTACTTGGAGCACTCCTCTTCGACGTCCTCCTTGATTTCTGCGAACTGTCAGCTCTGCACCACACATATCGGGTCGGGTCTGCACCAACCCTCATAGTCATCATTATCCATGAGCTCGTCGGGGGTGACCATGTTGAGAAGCTGCAGGACGCGGCTCTCGTCAGAGTCAGTTGCTGTCGTGCCTGCCAGCATGGACATGGCAGCCACGCCCATCTCGACGCCCGCGACTTGCGTGGCGCCAATGCTGGCCTTCTTGACGCGGATCTTGCGATCGCCCAGATCCATGTTGTTAAGCCCCTGAAGAGCGACTTCAGTAGCCGCCGGGTCGGCGAACTCGCAGAACGCAATGCCCTGGCGCAGTTGTTAGCATAATTTCTCATTCGATGGGCATGTCAATCGCATGCTTACACGGGACTCCTCTGTGTGTCTGTCACGAACCAGCACGAACGCCTTAAGCTCTCCAAACGAGACCAGCAGCTCCGTGACCTGTTCCTCACTGAGGTATGGGGGCATGTTGGCAATGCAGAGCTTGTTCTGGGTGTCGACCACGACGCTGGAAACCACGCCGGGCTCGTAGGGAGTCTCGTCCACAGCCGGCACGATGTAGTCCTTGGGGCGGCGGATTTCCAGGCCACCCTTGCCGTCGGTCGCGCCGTTCGCATCGTCGGCCTCCATGGAGATGCCGTCCAGGGCGAGGGCCACGGTAGCCTCTGATGCGTTGCGGAACTCGATAATGCCGTATGACTTGTCGTTGGACAGCTGAGCAGACACACACGGGTCGCTGCCTTCGATGACGTTGAGGCCGTTGAGCTGAAGGTTGAAGAAATCCATCAGGCGCTCCTCGGTCGCTGAGGAGGGGAGGTGGTAGATGAGCAGGCGCTTGGCCTGGCGAGAGTTGCCGGGCTTCAAAGCAGCGCTATTAACCTGTCCGCCGGGCTGGTTCATGAAGGCTTGGAGCTTTGTAGGATCCATGGGTTGCTGACGCGGGGCACCGGGAAGAGGGAACATGCCCGACAGCTTTGCCTGCTCAGCTGTGACATTCTCGTATCCAGGGGGCTTGATATCCCACTGAGTAAGACGGCGCTTGCGATCGAGGATCGAGACAATGTTGGTCAGGTCGGGAGTCGGCTCGCGCTTCTTGGGAGGTGGCGACGCGCTGCGCTGACGGTCTCTCCGGGGGAAGGCATCCTCGTGCCTGTCCCGGCCGCCGCGCCTGCGGTCATCGAACTGGTCTCTGTCGCCGCCGCGCCGCGCAAATCGATCGTCGTCGTCGCGCCGGGCGTCACGCCGGGTCGAACCACGGTCACGATCCCACTCCCGTTCGCCGCGCCTCTCTCTCCCGGTATCGCGGCTGGTAGTGTACCTATCCTCCCTCTCACGTTCGCGGTGGCTGCGGCTCGATGCGTATGGGTCTTCGTCGTCGCGACGCCTCGGGTTTCGGCCGTAGGGAGATCGGGAGCGGCGATGCCGGTCGCCGCCTCGGTCGCCGCCGCGGTCGCCGCGATCACCGCGATCGGGTCGGTCAGGTCGGTCGGTGCGGTCGCCTCGTTCACGACGATCGTCGCGGTCGCCCCTCTGATGTACAATGTTAGCATGAGGCCCTAGCATTCTAAGCTCTGGGATAAACGGACTGGGTAGTCACGGCCGCCTCCTCTGCCTCGAGAATCTGCAAGGTTACGCTGTTAGCTACTGCTGGGCGGCTAAATACAATCGGACGTCATCAATTACCTCGAGAGTAGCCGTCGCCGTTCATGATTTTGGCACGCAATGGCAGCGCTGTAAATTGAAGATTGAATGCTGAAGGATGATGCGGTGCAATTCTCAGACCAGGAAGGTCGTTGGTTCTGCCCGAGGCGTGTTCAGTGTGCACGGCCAGCAGCAGCACGTCGCGAGGCTGGAACTTTTCTGGTAACCACAAAAGAGCTCCTGATTGGCGCAAGGCAAGGGACCTTGGCCGTTGAGTGGGAACACTTTGGGCCTATCTTATCAGCACGCGACAGTCGCCAATTCAAGGGAGAGCTTCACTGCCACTCTTACCGTTCTCGTCACTTTCCCTCCGTGGTGCAATTGCTTCGTTCCGCGGCAGGCAGGCCGACTGGTCACCTTCGTGCGCTTGAAGAAACCATGTTGTTCGCTGCCGCGGATTCTTCTTTAGGCCTGTCGACTCGTCAATAATCGCTGACATGCCTCCTCCTCAACGACCACACTCATGGAATCCCCAAGCGCATGCTGCATCGATCGAGATAGCATGAAGCAAGTCGTATGGAAGACACTCGCCAGGCATTCTCTGCCTGGAAAGCGTTGCTTCCTTGCCAAAATAACAGCATCGTGGCCCAAGAGCATCATCGGAGCTCACTGCTTTGCCAAGCTTCTTCGCCGTGCGGTACCCTCAATGCGATACAGTCAGGCCAAGTGCTGTAGATGGGATAGAAGCCTGCATCTAATGGCTTATTTCCATCATGCATCAGCACTCGTGAGGATGCGGTTTCTAGCAGCGAAGCCGACGAGATGGACCGCCATGCCATGTCACCCAAGAGATCCCGGCCATTGGACTCCTGCTCTGCTTCTCACCCAAGTCGGGCTCTCAATTGCAGATCTCTGTTATTTGAAGTTGAGGTGCGAGACACAGGTGTATTGCGCCCCTTCCTCAGTCAGCACTGACACGGAGTGGGCGAGATGCCAGGGAGGAAGCGGCTTTGACAGGGCTGATCTTATCCCACGGGAGTACAGAATCCTGCCCTGATTCCAGACTCGAATGCAGTCGTGCCTCGTCTACTATTGAGGGTGGCGTAAGCCTCGAAGGACTTGCTGGTCAAATTGCCATGGCGCAACCCTTCCCTGGTCGTGATGCTGTACGCGGACAAAGACCGTCGGAGCTGCCGTCATGCAGTCAGCCAGTACTTGGCCTCGAGTGAGGCCCGTGTGTTTTCTTTCAGTCTTTCCATCCCTCGCTCTGCCAAGCGTGGCTCTCGTCTGCCACGACCTCAAAGGGGTATGGCGGTCATCGAGTCACACGAGGTCCAAGGCAAAGCTATGCATACCTTGTGCCGTGTGCCCCCGGCGACCTTGACGTGGGTGGCTAGGTTGTCTTCTCACGCGAAGCTGTCCGGTGTGAGAGGAGACTCGAATACCTCCTCCCATGCCTCCCCGGGCTGGGTGTGTTCTTGTTCTCGTTTCCTCTGCGACCCATCTCCAGCCCTTGCACGAGTCTCCAACCACAGTCTCGACAGCAACAAGCCAGTCTCATCATGGTTCGACTCATGATTTTCGCCCTCTGGGTGTTGGGCACTTTGGCCCAAAGCTCCTCTGAGGAGGACGCAACAAGAACCACGGCCTCTCCTCCTACCAGGACTTCATCTGCCGCGAGTTCTGCTGCCGTCACGCACACAATCGCCGTTGGCGCCGTGAGTATCCTCTTGACTGGCCCTCCACCTGGCAAGGGACATCTACTCACATCGTCTCTACCTTCACAGACTGGGCATCGCTTTACCGAGAACGAGATCTTTGCAGATGTCGGCGACACCGTGGGCAAGTCAAAGATTAACAACTTCCAGGGGCCATTTCTGACCATCTCCAAGAATTCCTCTTCTACCCGGCAAATCACTCGGTGATTCGGGCGCCGTACCTGCACCCATGCATTCCCTACGAAATGTCTGGCATTGGCCGCGTTGGCTTCAACAGCGGCTTCAAGCCCGTCAGGGCGATCACTACTGATGTACGCGACCTCAAGTCTACTCCGGCGCAGGGAAACATGGCTAATCGCGAGACAGGCTCCGCGGTGGAGCATCACCATCAACGACACGGAACCGATCTTCTATTACTGTGGTGCAGACGGATCTTGTTACAAGAATCAAATGATCGGTGTCATCAACCCCGTGAGTCCCGAAGTTGATGGGTTTAACGATGTGTGGCTGACTGGCTCTAACAGAACTCGACGCACACGCTGGAGAAACACCTCAAGTCCGCCGAAGGACTCACCTTCCAGGTTCTCCCCGGCGAGCCATACCCGGAGGAGCAGGGCGATGGGCCAGACTCACAACCGAACTCGACGTCCGGCGAGGAGGGTGGACAGGCAACCAATAGCCCGCCATCAGAAGGCGGCTCTGGTTCTGGCTTAAATGCCGGCCAGATAGCCGGCATCGTTATCGGGGCAGCCGCTGTTCTCCTCATCGCCGCTGCCCTCATCTACCTCTGCGGTCGTCGCGGCGGCATCGACGGAGCGCATCGCCGCATCGCCTTCCCCGGTCACCACCACCCTCCGGCGGGAATGAGTGAGGAGAACTACACCGTGGGCACCAAGAGCCCGGCGGCGGACAGTAGGTGGAGTGCCGCCCGCTGGAGCACGAGGGTACCGCTGTCTCCGTACAGAGAGCAGGCCAGTCCTCCGGGTATCATGCCCATGATGAGCAGCCCGGTACACGCAGTTGGACACCCGCATCCCGTCTACGGTTTCACCGGGATGGAGCCACAACATTCGGGACATTACCAGCACGCGAGTTACATGTCAGTACCCCCCGCACATCCGTTGGTGTGTCGTTGCCATGGCTGGCAAACCACTGACACATGATAGGTACGACAACGGCTTGAAGCAGGCCAACTCACCGCCTCCGAAGCCTGTTTCTTCGCCAGCCCCGCAAACGCCGATTGAGTTGCCCTCGGAGAGTGGTCTTTCACCGGCACAGGCGCGGTATTCTTGGGTCGGACATGATTCCGAGGCCAACTTTCGAACCTCGAAATGATGCGTGACCCGCTTGACGTTGCAGCGAAGGATCACTCTAGCAGCTCATGAATTTCCTTCTGTTTACCTAGGCAGTGCTTGATTTCGACATGAATATGAGGAGCATGATTGAATGAATTGGGTCGTCCTAGCTGATGTCGTTGGTGAGAATGTCTTATTTTGGAAACCATTAGTGGCGAAGGCTGATGCATGTCAGCACCATGCATCATAGGCAGTAGGTGGTCGGAAACGCAAGCCTGCAAAATAGCAAAAGACCCCCTCCGGGCATCCTGTTACACAGGAATCCGGAGGGGTAGAAAACCGCCTACCCACATTAGCTGAGGCGGGCGGTTTTACTCAGGCCAGAAGGGGAATCGAACCCCCTCGCCGTGCCAATAATTCGCCAGAATTATTACTGCTAAACTGCGGTCGCGTTGGGACATCGACGGTCTGTAAAAGGTAAAATAAATCGAGGGGTTACAAGGGAAGGTACGTGTTGTATGCTTGCAGTGTGTCTGTCTTATGGTAGTGAATGCACGTGCCCAGGGTCGCCCAGTGAGGTCTCCCCCGGATGCCGCACCTTGCGCCACAGCTGGTGAGGCGCATCATGATGTCGAAGGTCTTGAAATATCAACTAACTTGAATGAGGTGGACTTATGGATACAAGCCACCTCGGCTCGAATTCACCTCGAAAGCCACCAGTAACACGAGGTGGATTGCCATGCATCAGCGCTCCTAGATGGCTTGCATACAGGTATGCCCGTCACTCGAGGGAAGATAGCGGATTGCAGACCCCTGAAATCGAGCTCTATTTAGGGCAGTCTGACAAGCTTTATTCGTGGCCTTACTGTGCTGTGAGTGATGGCCTCCGCACCTCGATAATGGTTGGACAGTTGTAGACCCTTCCCGCGTATGATCATGGGCGATTGATGTACCTATTGTTCACCTTCGAGGCATCACAAGCCTCTTAATTCCAGTCATCAAGTCCTGAATAAATGCATCTGTTCTCCTGGTGAAGCCATTCGGCTGCAGTGAAGTGTCGACCTTATGGCCAAAAAGGGAGAGGCGCCCGAGGCCAGCCGCTTTGTCCATTCCACAGGCGGCATGAACTGGGATGACCCCGTGGCGCAATACATCCGAGGAAGCTGAGGGTACATCTGCGCCACCACCAGTCGCCGCAGAGCCAAAGTGACGGCGATCCAACCACAAGTACCCCCCGGGAGAGCTCCAAAAAGTGCCGCCGCCGGCAGCCCCTCCCTTCTCGGCAACCCGCCTCCCTACAGGTACTCGAGCCCTGAGGTGCGCAAAGGACACAGTTCCAGGTTCCATCTGAGGTCATCCAGCCCAGCACCACCACCACCCGCTGATGCACGGAAGCTTCCATCGTTCGTTTTCGGTTCTGGACAACTCATCCTCTTCTTCGAAACCTCGTCTCTCTCCCCTCCCCCTCCGACCTTTTTCTTCTCCCCCCCACCCGATTGTGCAAGCCAGCCAGCCCGATCCCCCCCTCCACGACCCGACGCCATCTTGCCGTCGTCGATTTCATTCCGCCACCTCAATTGGAGAACTGGACGCCGCCACCCGTGCAACTTGCCCTGAGCTTGCCCGCCGCCCCGTGTACCCGTGCAGTACAAAGTACAACTCTGTTGGGCTCGCCGACAAAACAACCGTCCCGTCAACTTCTTCTCCCCTCACCACCAACCAACCTTTTTCCTTCTCCCTTCCGCGGCAGGAATCCGTCTCGCGACCCCCAGCTGGCCTGAAGCTTATCCCGCCTTCTGCCACACAATCTCTCTAGAGCTCTCCAACGGACCACCTACACACGCCCCAGAAACAATGGCTCAGCAGAGAGGCCAGTCGTACGGCATGGGAGTTGGTCCCACGCCCTCTTTCGGCGCTTCCAGCCAGGACAGCGCCGACCAGAGCCCCCTGGACACCATCCGCCAGTACACCAGCAAGATCGAGGATGTGTTGGACACCGTTAGCGAACCCGTGAAACCGTAAGTCTGCACCAAAAGGCCGGCGTCGGCCGGACTCGTCGCGTTTCCCGCGTTCCTGGGCCCGGCTGTGAGACCTCGAGGCAAACCGCGTCGAGGTCCAAGGTTCCCATCCTCGATTGAGCTAGAGTGCTGACATGTTTGCTTCCCTCAGTTACCTTCCCGCCATCGGCCGGTTCCTCATCGTCGTCACCTTCCTCGAAGATGTGCTCCGAATCCTCACCCAGTGGAGCGACCAACTGCTCTACCTCAATGACTACCGGGGCAGTGCGTATCCCGCCCTCCGCAAGAAACTGACGTGATGGCTGACCATGTCTGTAGTTCCCAATGGCATCACCCACATTTTCCTTCTCACCAACGTGCTGGTCATGACGGCCTGCTCCATCCTCGTCATCATCCGCAAGTACTCGGACTACGCCGTCGCCGGCCTCGTTGCCGTCGTCGTCACTCAGGCCCTGGGATACGGTCTCATTTTCGACATCAACTTCTTCCTCCGTAACCTGTCCGTCATTGGCGGCCTGATCATGGTTCTCTCCGACTCTTTCGTCCGCAAGAGCAAGGCCTTCGCCGGCATTCCCGAGCTCGACGAGAAGGACCGCAAGATGTACTTCCAGCTCGCTGGTCGCGTCCTGCTCATCTTCCTCTTCATTGGCTTCGTCTTCAGCGGCACCTGGAACGCCTGGAGGGTCGCCGTCTCCCTCGTCGGCGCCGTCGCCTGCGTCATGGTTGTCGTCGGTTTCAAGGCCAAGTTCAGCGCCACGCTCCTCGTCGTCATCCTGTCCATCTTCAACCTTCTTGTCAACAACTTCTGGACTGTAAGTTGCCTTGTTCTGGCTATAGCAGATAAGCACGATGCTGACTCTTCTTCCGCAGCTTCACGAGCACCACCCCCACAAGGACTTCGCCAAGTACGACTTCTTCCAGATCCTCTCCATCGTCGGCGGCCTCCTGCTGCTCGTCAACAGCGGCCCCGGCCAGTTCAGCATCGACGAGAAGAAGAAGGTCTACTAGACGCCTCGACTTCAACGGCGCCAAGACAAATATATCATCGGGGAGAATGTGCCGCTCAGAAAGCCATGCGTGGCAATGGTAGCACCATCTCGCCCGCCACGCGGGTTGTGCGTGGCTCATCGCCAAGGGGAGATCTCTTTTGACGCGATCAACGATACAATGGAAAAATACCAGAGGTGGCAGGCAGGGTGGAACCCAGCGTTTTTGCATCTGGGAGACGGAAGTCAAGGAACAAGTTCATCAAGGAGTCTGGAGACACGTTCAGTATCTGAGGACGAAACAAGATTATTCATCAACGCAGCCGGGCTCGATGTGACAGTATGCGCGTAAAGTTGACTCGTAGCTGGACGGCATCGCATCATGGTGGCTAGCTTCCTCACAGCAGTCGACGGGAGTACATCATGTGCATGGCATATTTGAAGGGACAGCGGGAGGGCGACAGTGTCCTCCGAGAGGTACACGATTCATGTTTTCCCCGAGTGAAGGATTGATAAGGAGGGTAATTCACGACATCCGAGAGTCAGGCACGGCCTGGGCCATGCCTGCTCCGCCGAGGGAAAAAGAACAAAACAACACAAGCGAAACGACCGAATCCCCCGCGCTTGGCGCAGCATACTGAGAGTCAGGGGAGGGAGGAGGAGGCACGGTTGAGAATAGAGTCCAAAGCAAGATGAAAAAAAGGGGCAGAAGGCCGCAGAAAAGCTGTCCCCCGCCCCATCACTCCATGTCCGCGACGCCCCGAATCAACTGGATATATCCCCGAGTTGTTGTTGTGTGGTCTTGGGTCTTTCTCCGCGCCCCTTGACCACCGTCGTCAAATATCATATCAGGTCGTGATATGCCCCATGAGAGAGTGGAGCGAGGGAAGAGGCTTCTCTCTCAAGGGTGGAGAGAGAGAGAAAAGATGTCGAGTTTTGCCAATCGTTGCCAACTACCGCATGAACCGCCAGGACCAAAGACGTCTGGATTTTTTTGTGTTTTGTGCATTGATGATGCCCAGGAAGGAAAATCGGGATGTGCATTTCGTGAAGAAACGAGGTGGCCCCGATGTCAAGGTGTTGATACAAGTTGGGTATATCAAGCACACGTCTGAGGTTGGCGATGGGTGTTGGGTCGGACTCCGTCGGCGAATCGGACGACGGCTCGGCGCAAATGCCCGGTGACGTTTGAGCGATCCTTGTGGAGGATCTTCTCGGTCGTGTTGGGCGACGCCGCGTTGTTGGGCTTCTCATTGCGAGAAGACTGAAGAGACGGGCCTGCAGACACCATGGCGTTGGCCATGGAGATGGTCTGGAGGCGTGCCGCAGACCCGTCGGATTGTCAATCGATACCGTGCTGCTGTTTCAGCTGAGCTAACGACTCGCGGCGGGCCTCAAGGTCCTCTTTCGACTTGAGCATCTTCTCGGGCTGATGATACAGAACTGGAGGGGGGTGAAGGGTCAGTAAAATGATGGAAGAGATTTGAGCGTCAGCAAGTCAACCACGTACCGACGAGGTAACGGTTCTGGAAGTTGAAGCCGTTCAGCTTGTCGCAAGCCTGCTTGGCATCCATGACGTCTTCATAGACAACGAAGGCCGTGCCTTTGGTGTTGTTGGCAATGCCCTGACGGACCTGTCTGTAGGAAGGGGTCAGCATGCGATGTGAAGGATGACACGGGCCGGGATCTGCGAGAGGGCATGCCGGGCCCGTGAAGGTTGATGGGGAGTATGTACCGGATTGGGCCAAACTTTCCGAACAGGTCGAACAACTCCTCTGGAGTTACGTTGTAGCTGTGACTGATAGTCAGTATCGTATGCCGAGGTCGCGACGTCGCAGGTCGGAGATGTATTCACCTCAAGTTCTTCACGAACAGAGCTCTGTGGATGGAGTCAGCCATTGTTCTATCACATAGGGCATCGCGAGCACAGGTAGCATGCGAGGCTATCGATGATGACAATATGGTTAAGATGGGATGGGAGGGTCGGGGTCGGGGAGGCTCGGTGCGATGGGCTCGCGTCCGGGCATGGCGTTCGGGGGTTGCGGACGGGCGTACGGGCGAGACGTGGAAGAGAAATTCGACGTACCGGTTCACTTCTGGGGCTAATTTACCACCGCGACTACTCATCTCTCGATGCTCGATTGACTGAAGACTAGGATCCGGTATGGATTGTCGCTGAAAAGAGACGATGAAGACGCCGGGCGGGATTGGGGGGGATGGGGGTGGAAGAAAAGGTGCCGTTCGGCGAAGGGTTGGTTGAAGGAGCAAGCAAGAGGCGTGCGTGTCGGAAATGGAGAACGGGCCAGGTAAATGAGTGAGGCGGGCGGGCGGGCGTGGGCGGAGGCAGCAGGCCTGGGCTTGGGAGGACACGGCGGAGAGGCACGGGAGGCACGGACCACTTTGGGCGTGGGCCGTGGCCCGTGGAAGGTGTGGGAGCGTGCAGGTGACTTTGTGCGGACGAAGGAGATTGGAGCGAAGGTCCCACGATAAGGCCACGTGACCCCGCTTTTTCCAGAAGGAGCCCGCCCAGATTTGATTTCGAGATCCGATCCGGCGCGTCAGGTTAGGTACCTGCCCAGGCCATTGGCATCCACGGTGCAGTTCGTAACTTGAGGACGTTGCGTGACACGCAGGCATCTCGCCGATATTCTCGACAATCTGGTGTCTTATCGCGTCTGCCATTTGCAGTGCCGTCTGGCAGTTGAGAGTCGACGGATTGGTAAGTGAGGCACACCCCACATCTCACCGGGGGAACTCTGGATCACCTCATCCGTCGCAATGCCACGGTACATACCAGGTTGTCTTGCCAGTCCACGGCAGCGGCTGCCAACTTTGCCAGCGGGGTGCATTGCTGTCGTGTGCCTGACAGCATGGCATCTTCATGCCGGTCCCCGCAGGCCGCAATCCGATCAGCGCCTCTCGACTGCTTGACGACTTCCCGGCAACGATTCGTCACCGACGATCCGGCTGTCCTGTCCCACAGCCACGGGAAGCGTTCTTGGATACTGGACACCGGAGTGACGACAAGAGATTGCTAGTGCTGTCGATGCGTTCACCGATTGGCTGCGTTTCCTCGGAAAGGCGGATCTCCTCACGAAATGATGGCATCCAATCAGATGCAGAGCTCAAGCCTCCCAACCCCGGCAGGGCGTGAGTGTCCCTGAGCCCCGGCCCCGACCCCGACCTCAAGCCCCTGCGGCCAACGGCTCCGCACAACGTTGCCCAGGCATCTCGGCATCAAGGCCGGCAGGAATCTCCGAGCAATTCGCACGCCGAGTGTATGTTTCTGGGTCTATTGACGATATTCCAGGCGCAGACAGCCTGTCGTCAAGGTAGAGCATTTTCGGGCATCGTCTTCGCCAAGGGCCAGCCGTTTTGCCGAGAGCAGACTGCGTCTGGGGCCTGACCTTGGATGGTATCAAACCCACCGTTAACCCATCAGTTTGACTTCCAACCAAAGTTAGAAGACCATAGCATATCTGCTGGTGCGAAACAACCATAGCGTTGTAGCCAAAGCATCCCCATGGATCTTTCGGAGCCGTTGCTGATGGACGACATGGCACTGAACATACAATACGGAAGGCTATTGGCGCCAATCTGCTAGTTTATCTGGCTTGTCGTTGGAAGGGCGAATTGGCCAGCTTCAGATCTTGCAATCTCTCAAACCAGGCAGCCATTATCAAATCGAGCGCGCTCATCACTACAGACACATTTGAATCAAGGCATCAAATATTCGGTCAAGGCTTTGACAGGCAAGGCCTCTTTTTCCCCGTCGCTCGCCGAACAAAATTACACTACACCTGCTACTTGATGGGCCTACCAGTCAAGCAAGCAACAAACTCAAACATGCTTCTGCTTGCGCCATAGCAATCCTCTCCCTTACGACTTCAAAAGTGAATAATGGCCATAAATTGCCACGAACACAGGGTTAGTACAGAAAAGAGGCATTAAGGCGCTCCGACACAAGAGTTAAGGTGGTCTGCTATTCGAACACCCCAGACACACCTAGAGCCACCATGGAAACCCCTGGAATCGGCCGTGCGGATGCCTTCGCACAGCACCTATTTCACGGCTTTGATGTCAAGGAAGAGGAGAAGGCCTTCCTTGGCGCTCTCTACTTATCCGACACCACACCCCAAGAGGAAAAGTCCCGCCTGCTGCGGATCAGCTTGACCAGTGCGTCTGAGGACTGGCATCTACTACTACAACACGCCGCAACGAGAAGGAATAAGAGAATGACACCGGGCAGCGATCTCGACGCAAGAGACTTACTCGCTTTCGTACCGACAAGCATCTTGGGTTCCGCTGCGGACATGGCGATGGAGCCAGAACCATGGGCAGAGACGGATAGGCTTATGCGCAAGCTAGCCGACTCTCTGGGACTCGAGATACCACTTGCAACAACGACCTCGGCGGACTTGCAGGGAAAACCGGCAGCCAAGGACCCGGCAAAAGTCCGTTCGCGACCTTCGACTAAAACATTTACATCACACTTTTGGGCACAGAGCGAGACATTCGCAAATTCCGGTGTTGAGGCCAGCCCTGCCGTCCCGTCGCGGACTGGGGGCGTCCATGCCAAAATCATCACCCCCTTGTCCGCAGTGCCACGCGCCAGAAGTCCTCATGTTTTGACGCCGCCAACACATCTACCTCCAGCCATTGAGGTAATACCAGACCAGCGCGAGGGTTCATCGCCAAAGAGAGCAAAATTATGGCACGATAAGCCAGATATACCCGCCGTGGCACATCCCTTGGACGTACAAGATGACCTCGTGCAGCTCATCGACCCCCCAGCCCGTGCTGGGATCGGGAGCAAACCACGAAGCCCTATCAAGTCGCCCTTTTTCGCCGAGCCTGTCACCCCGAAAGCCGTACCGTCACCGTCCAAAAACAGACCACCCGGCACAGTCTCGTCGATCCCTTTTCCCCCACTGGATGCACCATGCTTCAGCCTCATTCAGGAAGCACTGTGCCACGAACCCTTCTGGCTGCTAATAGCGGTCACCTTTCTCATCAAGACATCGGGCAAACTCGCCATCCCGGCCTTTCACGCGGTGAGGGAGCGGTTTCCGACGCCGGCTCACCTCGCCGACCCAGCATCCGAGGCTGAGCTGATGGGCATGATCCAGCATCTCGGCCTCGTCTCTAACCGGACGGCCATGGTACAGAAGTACGCAAAAGGCTGGATTGAGAGGCCACCAACGCCCGGGGTGAGGTATCGGGTCAAGGGATATGACAAGAGGGATATCGATATCCACCCGGGTACTCACGATAGGGGGGAAGAGGCGGTTGAGGCCGAGGAGCCGGACGACACGTGGGAGATCGGACACCTTACGCAGGGAAAGTATGCCCTCGATAGCTGGAGAATCTTCTGCCGAGACGAACTCCTCGGCCGGGCCCAAGACTGGAACGGCAAAGGCGCGCCGCCCGAGTTCCAGCCGGAATGGATGCGGGCGCGGCCCAACGACAAGGAACTCCGGGCATGTCTGCGTTGGATGTGGATGAAAGAGGGATGGGAATGGGACCCGGTCACGGGGGACAAGACGGCTCTCCGGCCGGAAATGGCGGCGGCGGTGAATGAGCGCCGGGTCGAGTACGACGACACGGGCGGGCTCCGTATCTTGGATGAGCCTAGGGCATCGTGAGGGGGAGGGTTTGACGTAGCACAGGATAAATGGTACGCCAATTCAGCGTCCGGCCGGGGCTCGGGAAAGGCTGTTCCCGTCTGGGATGCATGGACGATTCGGGCAACGGCTGCAGATGTGATGAGGTGGTTGGCCCCTTTTTCGAGTCCGAGGTGGCAGGTGGTGATGAATGACCTGAGCCCCTTCCCCCGCACCGCACCCACCCGGCTCTGTTGGTACACAGCAAGTACCCGTCTACTCCCATTACCTGAATACCCCCTGCTAATGCTTGGTATCCTGACCACGGCCGAGATAGGGGGATACTTGCCCCGAAAGAAGGCCGACAGCTTCGGGCGCTACCCCGCCCAGCGGGAGGCAGGGGCTACCCACCTCTGGCTAGGGCACCCCGCCAAACTCGAACCCAAGATGAAGCAGCCTCCGATCGACTTCCAGCTCCCGTCCGCCGTCCGGTCCGTTCCAGACCAAGCCAGACTCGGACTCGAACATCGCGTGCTACACTTTTCGCGAATAGTACTTGAAGCGCCTTCTTTCCCTCCCGTTCCCCTTCGGAAAGGCGAATCCCTTTCCGTTGCCGCTTCGCCCCCCGACAACCCCTTAACCCCCGCAAGCCTCCCCGGTTCAGATCGTCAGCATGGGTTCTCAAGCTGAGACGGAGGATGAGTTCACGGTGCTCGTCACCGGTTTCGCCGTACGTTGCCCTGCCCTGCTCAAGCCCCCGGGGCGGCATGGAATCCCCCTGAGAATGACGGAAACATGCTCTATTCCCCGGCGGCGATCATGATGGCGCGAACCGGTCCGGCTCGGTCAAGGGGTTCCCAAGCCTCAGCTTTGCCCTGGGCCCGACACCGATGACCCAGACCTCCCCCCCTCACCACCTCTCTCTGCTCGCCAAGCTGACCGCGCCCGCCTCAAGCCTTTCAAGTCCGCCTACCCCGTCAACCCAGCCTGGGAGATCGCCAGTCGCCTGCCGGCCTACCTCCCCGCCGCCGCCCCGTCCTCATCGGAACCCACGTCGTCACCCACCCTTCCCTGCGTCCGCATCCTCGTCCATCCCGAGGCCGTCCGCGTCAACTACCAGACCGTGCGCAAGCTCGTCCCTCAGCTGTGGCAGACGCGCGACAGCAGCGACCCGGAGGAGCATCTGCAGACGACGGATGGCGCCGGCGACCGCGGCAACGCCACCGACGCCGACTACGACGCCGAAGCCGGCGGCCGGGGGCGCCACCTGCCCGAGAAGCCGAAACGGATAGACGCGTGCATTCACATTGGCATGGCCGACCCCAGACTCTACTACTCCATCGAGCACCGCGGCCATCGCGACGGCTACACCATGCCCGACGTCGATGGCGAGCGGCTCCTGGACGAGGAGCGCCGCCGCCGTCTGGGCGACGAGTGGATCTGGTCCGGCGTGCCAGACGAGCTCGAAACAGCCTTTGACGTCGGCGACATTCTCGACCGGTGGCGGAAACACAGCCCGGTACGTTTCCTGGCCCCCCTTACCCCT
Organism: Plectosphaerella cucumerina; assembly: GCA_020746995.1. Classification (NCBI taxonomy): domain Eukaryota; kingdom Fungi; phylum Ascomycota; class Sordariomycetes; order Glomerellales; family Plectosphaerellaceae; genus Plectosphaerella; species Plectosphaerella cucumerina. The sequence continues at coordinate 3,906,370 of JAGPXD010000004.1, read as the reverse complement.
TGGCTCCCCTCTTCCCTCGTGTACCTCCGCCGGCAGTTGGGCACAAGAAACAAGACTGACCCTGCCTGCCTGCCAGCCCGACTCGGACCTGAGAATATCCGAGGACGCGGGCCGCTACCTCTGCGACTTCATCTACTTCTCCAGCCTCGCCTACCTGTACAAGCGCAACGAGCAGCGCCGCGTCCTCTTCCTGCACGTGCCCTCTGCCGCCACCGATGCCGCCGTTGCCAAGGGCAAGGAGCTGACGATTCAACTCATCCGGTCCCTGGCCGAGAGCGAGATCAAGCGCCAGCGTAATGTGGCCATCCGGAAGGGGGACAAGATCGCCGTCGAGCTGCGGGTGTAAGTGGTGGAGGACGCACGGGGACGCGAACGACTACCCCTTTCAGGGCCTCTTATCAAGTGTAGTCATTTCAGAGCGTTGTATTCATGCATCATAGTCCGCGGCGGGGATGGAGTCAGGTCAGGTCAGGGGGAGAAAGGGGGTTTTTGGGTAGCTCTTCGTCTTGAAATCGTGTCTGATCATCATTGCATGGTCTGTCTAGTACGCTATGCTGCCGGTGGTCTAGCTTCCCAGCTCCCCTCACAGCTTGCCGTGAGACTTTCTCGGCGCGCGCTCATACTGGTGAGGCCACTTTATCGGCACGTTGAGCTCCCTCGCGACATTGAGGACAAAGTGCGGGTCTCTCAGGAACTCCCTGGCCACCAGCACGGCGTCAGCCTGCGTCTTCTGGCCATGCTCCTCGTCAATCTCGACCGTGGTGGCCTGCTTCGCCGCGCCGCCGGTCTCCTGGACGATGCTCCTGGCCATCTCGGCCTCGGAGATCATGCCCACGGCGCCGATCAGGAGCTTCTTGCCGTCCTTGAGGAGAGCCTCGCGGATCTGGCCAGCGAGGGAGACCTGGTAGTACTTGTGAAGCTCGATCTTCTGAGCCGAGTTGTTGCCGCCGGAGGAGACATCGAGAAGGTCGACGCCCAGATCGGGGAGGAGCTTCGCCAGGCGGATGGATTGCTCGAGGTCCCAGGACTGCTCTGCTGCTGAAGGGTCGACGGCGTGCTCCATCCACTCGGTGGCGGAGATGCGGACGAACAGGGGCATGCCCTCGGGGATGACGGCGCGCGTGGCCTTGACAATCTCGAGCAGGAAGCGAGTGCGGTTCTCGAAGCTGCCGCCATAGTCGTCTGTACGCTGGTTGGACAGGGGGCTCAGGAACTCGGTCAGGAGGTAGCCGTGCGCGCCGTGAATCTCAATAACATCGAACCCAGCCTCGACGGCGCGGCGGGCGGCATCGGCGAAGGACTGGATGAGGGCCTCGATCTCGGCAATCGTCAGCTCCTTTGGCTGGGGCCACCCCTCGGCAAAGGGGATGGCGGAGGGGCCGACGACATCATCCGGCCAGCCGCCCTCTTCGACGGTGGCATGGGCGCGCTGGCTCTGGCCGCTGAGCCAGGGGGCGAGGTTACTCGCTTTGCGGCCGGCGTGTGCGAGCTGGATGCCGGCCTTTTGGCCCTGGGAGTGGATAAAGTCGACGATGCGCTTGAGGGGGGCGATCTGCGAGTCTTGCCAGAGGCCGGAGTCCTCGGGGGAGATGCGGCCGCGGGGCTCGACGGAGGTGGCCTCGACGATGGTCAGGGCGGCGCCGGAGATGGCGAACTGGCCGAGGTGGACGAGGTGCCAGTCGGTCAGGTGGCCGTTGTCGGCTGAGTACTGGCACATGGGCGATACGATGAAGCGGTTGGTGAGCTCGACGTCGCGGATGCGGAGGGGGGTGAAGAGGGTTGGGGCTGTGGCGGCATCGACGGGGGTGCCGGCCGGGGGAGACTGGGCGGGGGTGTAGAAGCCGACGCCGGGGGCCGGCGTGTTGGCGGTAGGCGACATGGTGACGATACGGCTGTTGGGGTTGGGTTTAGAGGTGAGGTGAGGTGGTGAAAGAGGGGTTATGTCGAGAGTGAGGGTGAAGACGAGGGGTGAGTGGGATGGATGATGGCTCGATGCTCGATTAAGGTATGGGAGGGGCACTTGGCGTCTTTATACATGTATGTACATCCCCCGCCGACGTCCTTCCCGATGCGCAATTTCCTGATCCAGTCATGATGCAAGTGTTGGACGTCTTTCGATCAGGTACGCCATGAGGCATCGGCCTGTAGTAAGGACACAGATAGTCAGGTCCAATGCCTTACCTAGTTTCCGGGCAGTTTCCGCAGTGTTCTAGCGGGGGAAACTCGGAAAAGAGCTGAAGAGGTTGTCGATGGGATGACGTGCTGATGCTCCGGGATGCAATCATTGGGGCCGAGGTGCAGCATCCATTGGTTAGGCAGGTCCGCCAGTAATGGGTTTTAGGGCATCGGGCTTTTGCAAGTTAGTGCTGGGGAAGGAGCGATGAGGCATCTGGAAGCGCGCTACGGGGTCGTTGCTGCCCTGACAGGAAGGTGTGGGCTTGTGATTTATCAGCGCTCTTGGGGGCGTATCATTACTCAGCGAGGTCGAGTACAGGAGAGTCAGTCAGTCCCTGTGCTGTGCCGGACTTTTTTCGCCCTCGCAGTTCAACGTGTGACGCAACCTGGAGGACGGCGGCATTCTCGCCGCCCCCTCTCAGTCATCATCCATCCCATCCATCCATCCATCGCCAACCCCGTTTTCGTCTCATCTCTGCTTGTACCTTACGCGGCCGAAGGGCATGGACCACACGCCCCCAACAAGCTCCGTCCGGTCTAGGTCCAGGGGCACGCAGGGAAGGCCAGGCCGTTAGGCGATCTGCAACTGTGCCTGCGAGTACGAGAAGTACGGTCGTCGGTGACCTCAGCTTTGCCCAGTGCCCAGCTCTCGGACGCTCCACGCCTCGCTCACGGACTCGACCTCCTCGGCTACACTTACCACCACAGCACATCTTCACTCCAGTCTCCCCGTCACAATCTCTCGAGCATCCTCGCTACCAAACATTGGGAGGGCCACGCTAGCCCAATGGAAGTCACCGTCACATTGGCTGGCCCCTTCAATCGACGGCTTCCACCACCAAAAGACCAGGTCCACGCCCGATGCTACCTTGTGGCACGTTTGTCCGCCGTCTTTCGCACTCTTCAGCTTCCCCAGCGCAGGGCACTGAGGGCCTGCTTGTCTATCTGCCAACCGTACATTCCACGAGCGAGTGCTCTGTGCGCATGTTTCGCTGAAAGGCAGGGGGTCCTTCTGTCAACCACGGGGCGAGAGTGAGCCGGCAAGAGAAGAGCAGGGGATCAGACCTGCATAGGACCAGGGGAGCAGCATTTTCCACTTGGCGACAGACGGTCGTCTTGAGAACTTGCGCTACACTGCGATCCCCGCCGGCCCTGTCGGTCGTTGGCCGGTCCCTTGCAGAACGCATGTCCCACCTGGCATTTTTCCTGCGACACGACACTCCTCCCGCCTCGAGGACAGGCCATGACAGAGAGATGCATGCACTCAACCCTATCGGCCTGCCCGTCGTTCGTCATGCAAGTCGACCATCAGCAAGCAGCGAGCAGCCCTGCCCAGCCAGCCCAGCCCAGCGCCACGGCATGCCGCTGTGGATTTCGTCTCGTGGTGCGACAGCCAGCGGCCCCCTTTTCTCCCCGCCTCCACGAGTCCACAACCACCAAGTCTCATCGCCGAGTGCCGCGAGCCGTCTTCCCGGTCAATAGCACCTTGGTCCTATGGCCCTTCCACGAACTGCTGTCCCTCTCTTCGTCCCGTCCATTACGTGGCGGTCCTGGCGGATGACACCTGAAGCACACACCTTCTGTCGGGGTCTGCGCTGGAAAACCTCCCCCCTCCCCCCTCCCGCGCTGCCCGCCAGCGCTGGCGTCCGTCCCGTCCCTGCACAGATGTTTGAAAGTCGTGACCATGAAACCAAACCCCTGTCAACACACTCAAGCACCCTCCATCCCGCCTTGCCCGCACCCTCAACCTCACCTCCCCCTCCGCTTTTTCCCTGCCACGCATGGCAACCCGTGCCGATGACATCGGGCATTTCTGGCAGCCCTGCTGGGGGTGCTGGGTCGGGGGAACCCTTTGAAACCGGCTAAGCTCTCAGGAACCGTACAAACTGACCTCGATAAGGTTATGGGCACGTCGGCTTCAGCGATCCCGGGCCAGGGTAAGGGCACTCTGCAGCGCGCCCTGGTGGTTCTGCCAGCCCTGAGAACGAATCCCCTTCCCCCGGGAGGACGGGACGAGGGGCGAGGTCGTCACCACCACCTCCTCCTCTGACAGCTACCCTGCACCTCAACTGGCCAGGCCTGTCCTGTCACTCGTACTCCAGGCTATCCTGTCCGGTGGGCGAGAAAGAGCGTGTATGAGTGAGATTTCGGACTGGCGCCAGATCCGACTGCCTCATACAAGTAAGCTCCAGCTCCCGAGCTCCCCCTCCACCATCCTCGCCTTTGGATGGTCCCCCCAAGCTCTCCGAGAGAGTGGCCTGCATGATTCGGCCTGCCCTTCGTTTGTACCCTCGTTTGTACCTTCTCTCTCCAGTCCTCGAACCGACCTACCTTTTCTTCTTCCGAGCGCTGGCCCGCGTTTTCTTTCCGACCTCGACCTATTTCGACATCGATATATCTTTTTATCCGTCAACATGGCCCGGCCCAGGACAATCGTTCACCATGCGTCAATGTCGTCTTTGACGAACGTGTAAGTCTCCCGCGCCTGGCTTCCCCCTCTCTCATCTTTTTGGCCCCCGTTCTCACACGCATCGCCCCCGCAGCTCTTCCACTCGCGACCTCGCCCGAGTGCGTGTCGGCCCGGAGTCTAGGGAGTTTCTCGTCAACAAGAAGCTTCTGAGCACCGCAGCTCCCTTCTTCCGGGAAAGGCTCGATGAGTCGCCCGCCGGCTTCGTCCAGCTGAACTCGGCCCAGAAGGCTGTGCCCGTGTGGCTGCCCGCTCAAAAGTCCTCGTCCCCCATCTTCTTGTTAGACGAGTCTCCCGCCATGTTCGAGCTCTTCAGCGTCTGGCTCCATCGACGAACCTCTTTCCGCAAGTACCTCGACGACCAGATTACATATGTCAGCGACGACGCCGAGTCCGAGTCCGTGGCCCTAGAATTCCACTGGGCCCTCGTACACCTTCACATCTTCGCCGCTAGGCACGAACTGCATGACCTCCAGGACTTGGCCATCGATGCCCTGCAGGACCTCTACCTCCGCTGCGACTGGGATGTCTCGGCCGCCTTCATCACTTTCCTCTTCGGCGAGCGGGAGGCGTGGTTGACCATCCGGCTGCGGCGATGGGCCGTCGCCATGGTGGCTTGGTCTCTGGCCGGCGGGCAGTCCCTTTCGAGGATACACAGCGAGCCGTCCCAGTTCGAGAAGCTACTCGGCACGTACCAGGACTTCAATACCGAATACGCCCTCCACATCGCCAAGCTCAGGAGCGGCAAGCTCGACGCCCGTATCAAGAACCCCCAGCTGCGCATCCCGGCCAACAAACTTCGCAATGAGGAGCGCCAGTTCGGCTTCCGCCAGTGCTCCTTCCACACCCACCGCGCCATGGTCGGAGAGCGCCGCTGTCCTCACTCGATGACCCCAAGAGAGCCGAGCGCCTTCCACATGGAGGTGCCTCTGTTCATTGACATCGGTCCCGCCCAGCCGACGCGCAAGACCAGGCACGGCAAGTCGCCGTCTTGCCTCGACATCTCGGCCGCCAAACCGCACAGGCCCATCAAGCACCTCAAGTCGCCCTCGTGCCCGGTCAACATGCTCCCGAAATTCGACTTCCCGGACCACGTCCCTCAACCCCTCCGGCCCCAGACGCCGAGAGTCAACACGGTCGAGGCGTTCTAGCGTCGACGGACGCCAACCATCCGGCAGGACCGCTCACGCACGTCCGTCGCGTATTTTCTATTCTTGCCTACTCGAGCTTCACGATGGCCCTGTTCGGCGAACACAGCCCCTCCGCTCGCTCCCACGTCCGTGGGCAGAGAAACAAACATCACCAAGAGGGCGACGACTGAGGGTTGTTTCCGGCTCACGGCTCGCGGCACACGAGCCGAACGGACTCGCGCCGCTAGCTAGCGGCCAGGAGCACGGCACACAACCCACGAAGGCCGAATCACTGGGTCCCCTCGGGGCTTCCTGAAACGCCCAGGCCCATCACCATCCAGAAGCCGGGCCGCACCTCGACTTCGGACGACGGGGTCACCCACCGATTGGTACGGTACTCGAACCCGTCGGCGCCAGCGATTCGGCCGGGCCACGGCTACTGGCAGCAGGTCCATTCAGTCAGCCATCAACAAACCCCAACCCCCTTTTGCCACAAACAAAAACAACAAGGCCTCCTCCTTCTCCTCCTTACCTCCTCCTGTCCCCGAAACACGCGCCATGGCAGAGATAGAGTGAGGAGAGGCGCCCCTTTTCCTTCTGCCCGCGGCGGAAACAAAACGCACATACACACCCCTCTCGGAGCCCCCCCGAAAAGTACAACCGTAACCGTCCTCGGCTGTCATCCGATGGCGGCAGGAACGCCGGGCTAAAACATCACGAACGCCCAAGAAGCTTTAGAGTAGGACTTAATTAATCTGATTCTTTTTTAAACACCCGCTGCCGGGACCGTGCGACCGAGCAAAAACAACAACAACAATTGACATCCGTGACCTTGTGATTCGTGAACAATCGCCGTTTCGATTGCGCTACACCTGACTGCGAGGCACCGGTGACGGGCTGGCGCCAAACGGCCGGCCCGGCTAGCCTTGAGAAGAGTGCATCACGGCCGGCTCCGCCTGCTGTCTGTGTCGCCAGAGAAGAAATCGGCCGTCTCCCTTGCGGGAAACCACTGTAAATCTGGCACGATCCCGCCGTGAGTCCTGATCCCGGCATTTCCATCCAGCTTGAGAAAAAAGATCCTCGCGATGTCGGAGGATTCTTCTGGCGGACGGGGCACCCCCGGATGGGGTGAAACGAGGGACCCGGTCGCGGTCGGCCTGCCGGCAGGGCGGGCTTGGGCTTGGGCTTCGCGTGCTCCAGTGTCACGACCACCTTGTGGATATGCCGTTATGCAGGTCCAGCCAGCTGAGGCGGATCCCTCCTGTGGGCAGCTCGGAGAAATCCCATCACAGTTAGGGCTGCACATGCACATGCACCGACAGAAGAATCCGCGTAGCTGCATGTCATTATTCGTACTATCAAAACAGCCTCTCAGGGGTAACGAGAAGGGCTGGGCCTGGTCCACCTCCATCGTGCAACGTCATGACATCCATCAGCCAGCTTCTCTCTTCATCAACTCGTCGCGTTTCCTCGTCGATGCGGGCGTCCCTCGAGCTCCTGCAAAAATCCATCTGCGTAAAACAGGGAGAAGCCCTCCATACCAGAATTCGTTCATCATCATAAAAGTCGTAAGTCGTTCTCGTGATCCGCAGCGGTCCGAGCAGGTTGCCATCCCTGCCTGGCGCCGCTGGGAAGAAGAAAACAGATCAAGAAAAACAAAGCCCCAGCCAGAACTGCTGGCTAGCCGCAAACACATGTTGCGAGTTAAATGGGAGACGGAGAAATAGCCTCGGCCAGTTGATGGGCCCGAGCGAATAGAAAAGTATGTCCAGGAAGCAAGGAAAGCGAAAAAGGCGCAAGATCCAAAGTGTATATCCGGCGATGGTTTGGCGAGGTTGGTCGAGCCTTGGGTGCTCGTCTTGGTGTATAAGCAGCAGTCGACAGCAGATTTAGAATGGGGACTCTGAGCGCCTCCGTAGGGGGGGATGTTGGCGAAGCTCGCGCAGGCGCTGGTCGAGATATGTCATGCGACCGTCCAGATCCCGAGATGGGACCGGGACAGCGTCCTCACGCCGCTGGATCGTGGCGAATGGTCGAATAGTTGCGCCCGCGCTGAGAGGCTCTCTCTTGAAGAGGCGGTTGGGGAACGAGAAGCTCGAGGTTGATGAAGCAAAGGGCGAGCCAAGCCGTGGCGGGTGATCAAGAGAGGTTTCGGGGTTCTGGCCTCCAGGTCCGCATGCGCGCAGTTGCTCCGTGAGGCGTCGAGGGCCGGATAGGAGCTCGGCCAGGTTTGTGCGAGGCACGCAGAGCACGTCTTCGTGCGTGTTGGTGCTCGAGCTGAACTGGGCCTGGGTCTCGGCATCTGGCAACTGCCCTCCATTAGGTGCCTGGGGCGACTCGGGGCGCACCCACAAGTCTGAGCCGAGACTGGGTCGTTTCGTGCGGCGCGGCTCGGCAGACGACTGTCGCGGCCGGCGCTTCTGCGTGTTGGAGCGGCTGCGAGTTAACCTTGCTGGCGACTGTAGCGCATGCTGTGCGCCGATGGTGTAAGGTTGACGTTGGAGCGGCATGGCAAAGGCAGCACCCAGCTCCGTGCTTGAGCTGGGGCCGTAGCTCTTTGCCGTGAAAGGTGAGGCGAGTCGGCGGTTTTCGAGAACGGGGGCATCCAGCATGGCAGACGGCGTAGTCGGAACTGCGGCGGCCCTGTCTATCGGTTCTGGCGTGGCTTGTGTGAGTCGAGCCAGCGGTCCCGAAGGCTGCATCGACTCGCAGGTGCTAAGCGCGAGTGACATGGACATCTCCTTGGACGAGAAGGCAGAGGGCATCGGAGTGGTCCTCCGCCTGCGAAGTCTCGCCACGGTCCTGCCAAATGATGTCGGCGTTTGTGCGTTTGGATGACCGGCACGAGACGTTGGCGAGGTCGCCATGTGCTTGCAGAGGTCTCTGAGGTGAGCCCTCGTCGCCCCGCCAGTATGCGGCCACTGCATGAATGTTGTCGGCGCGTCTCCCGTGGGCGTTGCGTTGCGGCTCCTCTGAGCGCCACCAGGGGGCTTGCTTGGGGGATTTGGTCCCCTCCAGCTCCTCTTGGCCTCGCGCGCGACTCTGCAGCAAACACCCTCAGGCGGGATGCCACTTTTCGAGAACCGGATGGGTGTCACCTTGGGATCCCGAAGGTACAGGCAGTATGTCGACCACAGGTGATTCGTCATGGGGGCCGTCCACTTGGCCCTCCTGCGCCTGCTGTCGCACGAAGGTCCCGAAATTGACGCGCCTTCTTGGAGAGACTTGTAAACTTTCGCCTCTCCCATGTTCGGACCAAGACATCGCAGATCCTCAGAGGTGATGGAGTAGCGACTAAACAGAGATGCGCTTGTGTGTGTCGAAACAGCTGTGGATGGCCGGCTGGACTCGCATTCCGGCGTCGATTCGACACTGCTGCACAGGGAACCGAGAGTCCAGTCTGGATAGCGCCTGGGGGAAAGCGATGGCGCAAGGCCCGGGGCCGGGGTCCTGGGCGAAGCCAATCTCCTGCCTCTCGGAACGGAGGCGAAGTCCAAATCGGCTGGGCGTTGGAGGAGGTCGCAAGCCATGTTGTCGTCGTTGTTCGAGGCCGGCGCGTCGTCTGCAAATGTCGCCGGGGGCTCCTCGATGCTGGGGATCGGCACGTCCGCCGCGGCGACAGACGCGAGGAACTGTTGTGTAGGGGCGTTGAGGTTGGAGGCAACGCGCCTCTTCAGCTTGAACTTTGGGCGCGGGGGCGAAGGAGGGCGTTGCATGCCATCGTCGCCCATGCAAGGCTCCGGTGTCTTTGGCTGCATCGAATCCGTATCATGGGGTCGGCCTGCCCTTGGTAGAGACAAGCCGCTGGAATGCAATGGGGTCATGGTGTCGGTGAGCGGGTAGTTCCTGGCATGCGGCGATCCGGCACTGGTATGTTGGTAGGGTCCAGTCGATTGGAAAGGCAAGCGTTGCGAGCATAGACGAGCGTGTGGCGCCTCAGGCTGCGACAGCCAGTCGTGGCGGCGGCGTGGGAGGCGGGAAGGCGCAAGTCGTGATGAAGTGTCGCGGCGCGCGACCGTGCGAAGAGAAGATCGTAGGTATCGTAAAAACAGAAAGGAAACGGGGCGGAGTGAGCTCGTTTCGCGGCGAGCTTCTGACCGTGTAAAGGAGTCGGGATGGCAAGAAGGGCGACGGCGACAGCAGCGGTTCTGGGCCGCAGGGTCGACCGAGCTGCAAAAGTGAGCGTGTGCAGCGGGTTGAGCGAGCGTGGAAAAGAGATCGAGAAGGGCGGGTGGATGGATGATGGCGAAGGAGACGGGGCGACAGGCGGGCAGGCGGGCGGGCAGCAGGTGCAGTGGAGAACTGAGATGGGACGCACCAGTCAGGTCTGTGGTGCCAGGCCGGGGGATCGAGTGGATGCCAAAAGCCGCAGGCGCCAGAAAAGGATGGCAGAAGGGCCAACAGAGAGCGACAGGGCGGGTGGCGTGGCGCACAGCTGCTAGGGCGCCGACGCAGGCAGGGGTGTCGTGGGCAGGGTTGGGACGAGCCGCCGGTGGTGAGCGAAGAGGTGAGGTGAGCTGATGGGGCCTGGTTCTAGCGGGTGCTTCCCTCTGCTGGCGCTGGCGTCCGGCCGCTGACCGGATCGTCTGAACGGATGGACTCTGCAGGTGCCCCCAAGTTCTGCTCTGCGTCCGGCAGCACGAGCCAGCAGGTCACCGCAGACTGAGGTGGATGACAGGGCAGCACAGGACTGGCGGTGGACCTCGAAAGTCCCTGCACACGCACAAGGCCGGCCTCGTAAAGTTGGTTCGTTGCAAGGAAGGTGCAGTAGGCGGCGGGGCCCTGCGCCTGTTGGCGATGTGATGTGTGCTCCCGGCTCTGGGTTTGGTCCAGGTCACCGCTCACGCGCAGCTAGCTGCAGCCGCCCTTTGGTGGGTCGAGCGTGGGATGCTTGCTTGAGGAGTGTGAGATGCCGTGTGTGGTTGTTCACCGTGCGTCAACTTCCGTCTTGTCAGAGCTCTTGGTTCGGACGGGCCTGACTCGTTGCTCGTGCTGTTCTCAAAAGGTGGGTGTGGGTAGGCAGGCAGTTGATATAAGTGTTCGGGTTGCTCGTCGATCTCCCTCCGTGGGGGGGGAGCGGATGTCCGTGTGTGAACCTCCCGTCGCAAACGCCAGCCGGTCCGATACTACTGGGCACAACCTAGCTGGCAAGTTGGAGATGCGGTCCAAACGCCGCCCGACGGCGAGGCTTCCGTCGAGGCTCAGCGTGGTTTGTAGTGGATCTCGGGGCAGATGATGCCATGCGATGCGTGGCAGAGTGAGACAATAGATCTGGGCTTCTTGGGCCGGTTTTCCTTTGCAAAGACCGGGCTTCTCTTCTCGTTGACTGGCCGCTGTGGCCACTGTGGCCGGCAGGCAACGGGCGGCAGCGATAAGCAGATGGCTGGGCTGGTGCAAAAGGAACCGTGTGAGACGGCGAGGGCACCGTCGGACGTTTGTCGTGCGGGGTGATGAGTGTTTCCTCGACGACGACGCTGATTCGGGTTTGGACTTGATGCTTTGCTTATGTGCTATCTTTTAGACAATGATCGGGTCGACGTGGTCGATTACTCGAAGCAGAGATGACTTGTCGTGGAGGACTCGACAGCAGGTCAGCCAACGCAAAGCAGGAGACAAAGGATCAGGCACAGATGACACCAGCCGTTGAGATGTGACCTGTGCGTAAGAGGCGAGGAGAACGGATGACAATCGTGGACCGAGGCCGTATCCAAGGGTGGGGATGGCGGAATACTCGAAAACGAGTCTGGCTGTCCGAGGTGAGAGGAGAAAGAACGCGTCGTGACGCGATCGAGACGCGAAACGACACGCCTTTCTTCGATGCGGGGCAAGTAGGAGCAGCCGACAAGGACGGATCCCCCAGCCCCCTCACTGCTTGAGCTGGCCAGTAGCGTACCAGCTCTTGCTTGGTTTTGCAGTGCTCAAGCCGGTCGTTCCTTCTTTCCTCACATCATGTTCAGTCCGTCCCCCACCTTCCTCGGGAACATGGATTTCTCAGTCTTGGAAAGGGCGATCCATGGGACTTGCAGGATGTAGGCAGGAGCTGGAAATGGGTACGTACCTAGGTACCTTACATGGTACCTTCCACAGGTCGTGCTGAACGTAAACGCCGTCCGACATCACCAGCTGCTCCGAGGACTGGCCGCTCATCTGGTCACAATGACCAACTTGAACCTCCAGTCCGTTCCCGTCGCTGCTCACGCCCCGAGTCATCGTGCGCCGTCTTCCAACCGAACCGAACTGCCAATGTACAGGACGAACACCAGCACCAGCGCTAGTTGAGATCGGCCCTGCACTGGTCAGCGACAATGCAATGCATGGGAACTCTCGGCCACAGTCTGTGCAGCCATGTCACACTCTGGGCCCCGCGCCTCGGTCCAATAACGATACGCGATGCCCAGACGGCTGCGAACACGCGAGAACGGCAGAGACGACAAGCGAGTCGTGCCCGGCCTCGCCCGGGCTGCCGTGAGACCTACGAGTCCCAGGGCCATCACCGTGACATCGGTCCAGCAAGGCCCGTCGACCGATGCCCTCTTCCAATCGATGCCACCGTGCCCGACCACATCGGATGGAAGTTGAAGCCAAGCTGAGGCTCCCTGTGGTAGAGCTAATACGATGGTCGCTGCAGCATTCTGCGGTCTGACATGCCACTGCATCCACACTGAGACACACATGGAGACGATGCAGGTACCAGGTCGAGAAGAGGGAGGACAACGTGAGGCTGAGCGCCCTTCGAAGAAACTGTGTCTGTCCACTGTCTGATGTCCTCAGTGCGCAGCCTTTCAACTGACGTCAAGCCCGGGAAAGACATCATGCAGAGATCAGATGCCCCAGTCGCATCCACAGTCTCCAGACGGCTACTTCAGACTCCACGATCGGGCATTTATTGCACGCGGCGCCATGCTGCCTAGACCTTGCTCGCGATGGGCCCATGATCCCGGCATATCAAAGAGGGGCAACATAACCAACACTCATCACTGATGATCATCGTTGTTGCCCTCCCACCACAACGACAGCAATATGGGAGGCTCCAGTGTGAGAAGAATCCTCCATCGACCTCCCGGGAAGCACGCGAGCCAAGCCGGGCGACCCCCGAACTCCGCGCCGTCCCAGTGGCGGCAGCCGTCAGGATGTCGGCCGGTCCGGCGCGTGCCTGGTCTGAGACGCCGATCGACCTATCTGGCGACAAAATACCCGTCACGTCCTCCCTCAGAACGCGACTGATTCAGGCGCGCCACATGCCCTTGCCAGCACATGCCCTTGCGAGGGGCAATGCTCAGCATGCCAGAATGCCAGGGCTGTAGCCCTTTTCTCAAGTCGCGCGAACCTACCTGTCGACTCGTCCTCCTCAACTCGAAGGTCCATCTTGCGCGTCATTCTCACCAAGCGGTGCAGTCCCGGGACTTTGGCGACGCTGCAAATAGACAAAAAAAGAGCCCAACATGCCGACGGTCAAATCCTCAGTCGTGGCTCAGGTCGTCAAGATCACCGTCCCCATCCTTTTCATCTTCTGGACCATCATATACTTTGGCCTGGCCAGGTCGCGATATGACGAGGTCGTCAGGGGCCTGCGAAGCCCTAGGACGATATTCATCAACGACTTTCTCGACAATGAGATCGACGGCAGATTCGATGGTCGGGGCATCGCCAAGCTCTGCAAGAGCAAGAAATGGACTCCAGGGCTGGTGATGAGTTGCGATCCCGCCCCTGGCGGCGTGGGAGAGGTCCGCAACGCGAATCTGAACTGCATCCGCATCGCTATAGAAATAGGTGGCAAGTCCAGTCCTCTGTCCCCTCTCCTCCCCTGGTTCTACCTGGGTGTAAAGGTCTAATACGCCTCGCACAGCTGAGCTCATCCTTCCCGAGATTCTTCGTCGCTCGGATACCGACATCACCATAGTTGTGCCCGACGCCGGAGGGCCGGTCAGGGGCTTGCCCGCCTCGCACTTCTTCGACCTAGACAACCTCAAAAGCGTGCTGTCCACATACTGCCCGCAGATGAAGGTCTACCAGTCTCTCGATGACCTCTACAACGTCCCCAGCGTCCTGGACCCCAAGACGTTCACCGTCCATTCATTTACTTCCGAGTTCAAGAACGGCACGGTTCTGCGCAACCCGCTCGCTCTCGGCAAGCAGTTCCACGAGTGGCTCAAACACGAATCGCCCCCCAAGACCCGACGGTACCCCCTGAGGGTGCACATGGAATCAACGCTCTACACCTTCCCAATCGACACCGACGAGGCCGACGTGACCCGAAACTTTGGGCGCATCCTCCACGTGCGCCGCGACGTCCGCCGTCTCGCTGCCGCGGCGCTCTGGACCCTCTCCAGTCGGTATCACTTGGATATGGATCCCCGCGTGTGGCACAGTTCCTCGACTGTTAGCGACTCGTATTTCGGCGTGCATCTGCGGATCGAGCGTGACGTGGACGAAGATGGCCACTTCCAGGACTACCCAACCCAGGCCGCCTCGTACCTCAAGCACATGGGTCAATCCAAAGCCAAAATCGCGTACGTTGCTTCCGGGGCCGACGACGCCAGGTCGGGCAACGGCGGAGAAGACGGCAGCAGCGCATACGAGGATATGCTCGATTTCATCCGTCGAGGGGCGGATATGGGCCTGACCGTTGTAACGAAGCGCCATCTCCTCGACGGCGGCGATCTCGCCGAGCTCCGCAGGTTGACCTGGGATCAGCGGGCCCTAGTCGACTACGAGGTTCTCCTCCGTGCCGGAGAGGTTCTAGGCACGGGGGCGAGCAGTTTCGCGTGGAGTGTGGCGCTGCGGAGAGCGCACGCCTTCGGCCGGGGCGACGAGGGAGTCCTCGACCCGGGGCGGTCGGTGGTCTGGCAGGACGACTATTCCACATTGTACGGCAAGCACTTTCCGACAGAGACCGGGGCCATGGCCTTGACTGTCTGGCCCTGAACTGCCGGCGGATCGGAGAGGACGCTCGATGTTGTGTGAAGCATCGTGGATGGGACAGAACGTTATGCAATGGCAAGAGAATACCCCTGATGCATGCCGCCGGTCTTCACAATCGCGCAGTAGTGATCATCAACCAGCCAACCAGGCCCAGCCACGAACGACTGCAGAGGCGCAGCGCTTGTCCGGTCACAACGGAGAGGCGCAGACGGACACCCGCCGCGCGCAGTGTTGCCCCTCTCTCCTCCCCCGTGACCATGGGATGGCGTCCCCCTTGATCCCGAGCCGACGTCTCGGGGAGTGAGGGGGCGGGGCGCGTCAGCAAGAAAAAGGGCGCTCATCACACCCACGCGGACGATGAGTGGGCGAAGGCGCACGTCTCGCATGCATGAAGCATTGCACATGTGCGCGCAAGGCCCCCAGGCGCCCCCAATGGCTGGCCCTCGTTCTGGTCCTGGCCCTGGGCTGGGCAAACTTCCTCTTTCTCTTGTGGGACGGCCGAGGGTACCGCAAGTGATGGCGAGTGGCGTGAAGGGTCAGGGCAAGGGCATGCTCTGGGTCGGGGAGGGGGACGACACCTTTTCGGCACTTCCACGGCCCCCTCGTCTGTCGTCTTGTGCTGAGATGCTGAACACCCGTACACGAGCAGGTGGTCGTCTTGACGATCATCACGAATCCTCGCACTGAATAGACGCCGAGTTGTCGAAACAAGCGCCGACCCTTGAACGAAGGAGTCCTGCCACGACAGATTTGACGTCAAAGGGGGGCAACAGGACGAATTTGTGACCAACGTCCTTTCTCCCTCTCACTCTTTTCTCCTCATCCCTGCGATCTGCGAGCATGCGGCCTCATTTTACTCACCTCACATCCCTTCCTGTTCGTCAACACATGTTGGTCGTCTTGTTCGCGGAGCATGGCTATTCAAGTCACAATCATTTCATCAAGCAGTCGACCCTGGAGCTCCGGCTGCCTCGTCGTGGCTGCGTCATCGAGGGGCCCTTGTAGGTGGTACAGGTACCCACCATCACACCGTGACCCGGCCCAACGGCGACCCTGACAACAACACCAAACCCCGCGATACCCTCCCCAGGTCCAAACAACCCCTCTTCACACATCTCACCGCGTCGAGCAGCCCGGCGAAAAACACCGTCACCTCTCTGAGAGAAGCGCGCATCGGCAGTGCGCGCACAGTCCCAGAACCCTCTCAACAATGTCGGCTCCACCCGCCGCTGATGTCGTCACACTCGACAATTTCCAGAGCCTGCTCCCGCGCTGGGACTCGGCTTGCTCGAATCACCTGTTCGCCCTGGTCGACATGGGAAGGTGAGACAGACGTTGTGCAACCCCCGCTGATTGGGGGAAAGGGGCCGGGCGGGCACCATTCCTTACCCCGGTGGACAAGGGCCGTTTCGCTGACCGCCTCTCTTGCAAACCAACAGCAACGGCATCCGCTTTTCCATCTCCGACCTCACCCCGCCTCAGACCCGGCTCCTGCGATGCGTCTACCGCGAGCGGGCCGGCATAAGCCTCTTTGACGCCCTCGGCGGATCCGGGCCCGCGCCTGCTGCGACACCGACGACCGATGACCGCCATGCCGACCGACCTCTCCTCTTCCCTCCCGAGACCATTGCCCAGGTCGCCGAGACACTCGCCCGCTTTCGCCGGATAGCCGATTCGTATGGCGTGCCTGCAACGCAGTTTTCCGTCCTCGCGACTGAGGCTATGCGCCGCGCTGACAATGCCGGGGTCATGCTCGCTGCCATCCGCGAGGCAGCTGACATTGGCGTTCACGTACTCGCCCCGCCCGTCGAGACACTCTTCGGCGCTGTCATGGGTTCCCGCTCGTCTTTTGTCGCGGTACCCCGCGGAGGGCTCTTCCTCGACCTTGGCGGTGGCTCCGTCCAGATGACATGGGTCGACACCACGCTGCCCGACTACGAAACCGCAGCCGCCCAGGCAGGAGAAAGCATGCCTTTCGGCGCGGCGCGGCTGATCCGCGTGCTGGAGCAGGAGGCTGCCGATGTCAGGACCCTCGAGACAAATAAGCTGCGGTCCAGCATGCAGGCAGCTTTCGCCAAGCTTGTCGACCGGTTCCAGACGCTCAGGGAAGCGTATCGGGCAGACGGCGGCATCGACGTATATCTCTGTGGAGGCGGCTTCCGAGGCTACGGATCCATGCTCATGCACAACGACACCATCAAGCCCTATCCCCTTTCGTCGGTCGGCACGTACTCGGTCTCAGGCGACTTCTTCAAGCAAACGGACCGGATGCGACGGACAAACGTCGAGACCAAGGACAAGATCTATGGTCTGTCGAGCCGGCGGCGGCAACAATTCCCTGCCATCGTTGAGGTCGTTCAGTCTTTCATCGAGGCGGTTCCTAACATCAGGACGGCCACCTTTTGCGCAGGCTCGAACCGCGACGGTGCATTGCTGATGAAGCTGCCCAGGCAGATGAGGGAGAGCAATCCACTTGACGTCCTGGGTGGGCTCACAGGGTCAGATATGTCCGTGGCAGAAGCCGTGCTTGGCATTCTTCTGAAAGCCATCCCCTCGAGTGTCGACCTCTCGGAGACAACGACAATCGTCTCCCTTGGGCTTGGGCCTCTCTTCGCGAAGCAGATCTGGGCGCATCCCGGAGAAGACGACGATGCAAATGCATCCTACTCGCTGAACGAGGCCGTCACACGAGACCCAGGCGCGCCTGGGCTCACACACCTGGCCCGAGCCGTGCTGGGAATAGCCATGTGCTCGCGATGGGGCGCCAACCTAGGCCCCATCGACTCTGCCCTGCACGAGAATCTCAAGGCCCTTGTCAGAAAAGCCGACCGCCACGCCGTGTTCTGGGCTGAATACCTCGGTGCCGTGGCAGGCATCCTGGTCGACCTGATGCCGGTGTGGCCCAAGTCGGCGGAGAGCGCATCGAGTCTGGTCAAGTGAGTCGCTGCAACATCGCATTCTTCCCCCGCCTCCCGGTCCCCAAATCGTTCTGAGAGCGACCTCGGCTAACACTTACCAGCTTCGAAGCCACCAAGGACCAGACGAAGAAGGGAAAGGACCGCATCAACCTGACGGTGCTCGTCTCCAAAGACGTAGGACTCGGAGTGAACCCAGACGACATCACGGAACGTCTCCACCGGGTCGGAAAAGTCACTGGAGAGCCGCGGGAAACCAAGGTAAAGGCCAAATTACAGAGACTCGAGATGTGACAAGCGACAGAAAGTCCCCCAAAGGAAACAAACGCCCCCAAATGATACCCCTCCAAATTCACAGCCAAGAAAAAGCATCAGGCCCCAATTTTCTGCCGCGCAGGTCATTTCATTTCATTTCATTTCATCGCATCGCTTCGTTTTCCTCGTTCGCAAGTCGTGGCCAATTTCGTGAGACGTTTTTGAGAGAGGGCGTCGAAGGATGCCCAAGGGATGCCCGACCTGACTGACACACGCCAGGTAAGTGCTGATTTGCTGTTGACAGCCGACTGACAATTCGCCAGGACTGCCTAGTACTCCATCGTCATCACCTCATCATCGATGTAATCGCTGTCGTACACGGCCATTTCATGGGGCTGGGCACGGTTTCTGTTGCGCTTGCGACCCAGGCGCTTGACCTCGTGGTCGACGACGAGGATCCTGACGAGCGTGTCGAGGTATTCCTCTGACGCCAAGATATCCGCATCTGCCCGACCCAGTCAGTCAGTCAACCGGATAAATTGCAGCGCGCACGGGGCAGCATGATGGGGGTCGGTCGAAACTCACGAAAGGCGCCGCGGTCCAGGCGGGCACGCTGGAATGCGTCGTTCAGGCTGTGCCACATCTTCTTCGACGAGAAGCCGCTGCAGTCCAGCCCAACCTGCAGGTTGCTCGCCTGACGGTAGTGGCTCCCATAGAAGGACAGCACAGCGACCAGCACCTCCTCGGTTGCCATCCTGCAGACGTAAAAGTCGGGGTGCGCTGTTTCGCATTGGTCAGCTGAGTCTGATTTCCTCCCACCCCCTTTTATCTGCCATTGGGGAAAAATGAAGAAGAAGGGGGGGCGTCTCGGGCAGCAAGACTTGTACGAGTAAAACGGGAACGACTTACCATCGATAGGATCACCCGCCTCGTGGAAGGTCTTGGTGAGGCCTTTGAAGACGAAGATCAACTGCCACAGGCCAGCCCACATCTGGGCCCGCGCCTTGCTGGGGATACCGGACGGCTTGAGGAACTTGTCGAGCTCGACGAGGATGTCCCGCTCGAGGGATTCGAGGGCCTTGCGCACAATCTGGCGCAGCTCCGCACTGATCATGTCCGGAATGGCATGAACGTGGGGGCTGTCCGAGGTGCGGCAGAAGAGCTCGTCCATCCGCCAGATCCTGTACATGCACCCCAGGTGGTGGATCTTCTTCAGCAAACCAAACTGCGCCAGACGGCATCGTCAGCTCATCTTCTCGGAAAGGGGGGGCGTGCGCCGACAGCAGCAGCAACAGCTCCGGCGGGGAAGGGGAAGAAGGGGGGGCTCCTTACCTGCGGGAGCGTGGAGTCGGCCTTGGAGTACATCATCAGGAAGAACTCGACACTCGACTCGAAGCCGAAGCTGAGGCCGTTGTCCCGCTCGTAGCGGATCTGGCCCTCGGCCCACCCGATGAGCTGCTCATGGGAGGGCACGCGCTCGCGGGGGAAGGCCCAGACCTCCATGCCCTCGGTGGCCTTGTCGACGCTGCGGCACTGCTGGAAGATTGCCTGGAGGTGGGGAGCCTGCAGATCCCCCGACTCGGAGAAGGTCAGGTAGACCTGGCGGAACCCCCTGCCCTGGGCACACCTGGTCTTGAGGAGGTGCTGCTCCTGCTCCCAACTCATGCCGGTGTCTAGGTAGGTTGTCTCGTGGTCAGCCCCCCTGTACCCACACTCCTTTTCGTTCCCGCGCCGCACCGCGGCCCCCCCTCCCGTCCGTTCCCTCCCCCTGTCCTGGCATGGATGGTGCCTCCCCCGGTCCCGCGGTGTGCGTCCCGTGGTGCGGACGGGAACGCTACGCTGCACGCGGGACAGGGAAGAGGGGATGACTCTCAGACATGACAGGACAGGACACGACGGGGAACAAGACAAGACGACCCAGCGGAGCCCGGCAGCGGCAGGAAAGGGGGGAGATGACTTACATCGGACAGGGGTGGTGTGCTTGGCAGCCTCGACGAGGGTCTTGCGCAGGCATGTGCGCTCACACAGGGTTGTGCCGTACTTGTGCTCGCAGGAGTGGCAGATGCCGCCCTCGGAGCACTTGAGCTTCTCGATTCGGCACTTGATACATGCGCCCACCTTGCGGACCTGGGCCGTCTCGACAGGGTTCTTGACGTGCCTGGAGGTGGAGGAAGAGGCAGCTCCAGAGCGAGTGGATGACGAGGATGACGAGGACGAAGAGGAGGAGGAGTGCGGGCTGCTGCTGCTGCTGCCGGGGCTGCGGCGGGTCGACGACTTCTTCTTGTTGCCATTGGCGGCGGCGGGAACGGCTGCGGCTGCGGCAGGGGGCAGGCGGAGGGTGCTGTCGCGCGGGAGGCGCTGGCCGGGGTCCGTCTGAGGCCAGATGATGTTGCCATCCTGCATCCGGGCATCCTCGAGGGTCTTCCGGGTGGAGCCTCCTCCACGCCTGCTCCCGCGTGCCAGCGGCAGCTGCTCCGTTTCGAGGGGCACGTCGACGGCGGAGGACGAATCCGAGAGGACGGAGGGGGAGGTCGCGTCGCTGACGAGACCGGGGGTGAGGACGGACGACGACGTGTCTGAGCGGCCCAGGCTCAGGTTGTCGTCCGATCCGTAGTATGCATGGAGGTCGAAGTAACGTTCCACAGGGTCGTCCTCGTTCACATTCAAGACATTACTCCGGGGCCAGGGCACGCCTTGCAGGTACGTCTCGACATCAGGAGCTAGTGCCATGTTGTTATCCGTGCAAGTCGGGGTGGACAAGCTTATGGGACGTCCGTTCCGAGACAAGGGGGGGGGTTCAGGTGAGGAGGGTAGGGGGATGGGATGGGATGTCAGGTAAGGGGTGTGTGGTGATGGTGGTGGTGTGTGGTATGGTATGGTGTGTGAGGCTGAGGGTCTTCTTGATGCCTTTGCTCTCTTTCTTCTCTGACTTCTCGCAGGAGGGCACTTCACCGAGAAACGAAGCTGGACAGGAGGGAAGCTGGTGATGTTTCGACGGGGGGGGACCATAGCCTAGCAGGCCAGAAAATGGATTATATTCCAGCCAGGACCTTTTTCCTTCCCCCTCCTTTCCCGTCCAGTCCAGTCCAGTCCAGTTCCCCCTCTTCCTCCTCTAGCTAGGCCCCGGCCCGCCATTGTGAGCATCGGGCTTTTTTCCTGGCAGTGTCCATCCTGTCCATGGCATGGTATGGCCTAGGGTAAGGGGACGACGAGAAATGCCCCGCCAGCGACGTTCTTCGGTGAGATCCGATGCTGTGGTTGGCCAATTCGTCGTTGTGGGTACCTGCTGCAGCCAATGGTATGTAGTCCGCTCACCAGAATTGACCACGATGCGTGGGCAAGTTCGCGACCCGATCGCTTGGGTCGGTGGACAGGGGTGCTGCCCCGTCTGAGGGGGGGGGGGGGGGGGGGGGGAGCTTCCATTCTCAGGGACCCCACACAGGGGGCAGGGGCGCCGTGAGGGAAAGAGCATCAGCAGGGCAGGCAGGCAGGCAGGCAGGCAGGGCAAGTTGGAAGTTTGGGAAGGAACGACCGCGCACCTTACGCAAAAGACATATCGCGAGTTGGAAAGATGTGCACCTCCATTAACCCATGTCCTGTCTTTCCAGTAAATCCGAACGACATGCTCAGCTTCCCACCTCCCTCCTCCGAACTCGTAATCTATCCGCCGACGGTCGACGGTTAGCCCGGCCAACCTGGGTTAAGGTGGACGGCACGCAACGGGGCCGGCTGCCAGACTACTGTACCCGTATGCCTAGCCGGAATCCATCCGAACCTACACTTTGGGTCTTAGGGTCTTTACCACCCCGGTGGCCTTTCTGGGACATGCCACTATGCGAGAGTTGCGGTGAGAGAGAGGGAGAGGGCCGGTTTGCGCAGATCCAAGAGACGTTCCATGCCCGGCTCACGAGGTTTCTCCAGCTGGGCGGTATTTGGGGTACTAGCAGCGACCAGGGCCCCCTCGAGTAAGATTAGAGGACCTCCGACCCGGTCTCTTGGGTAAGCCCCCCCCTCTACCTTGCTTGCCTATTCGTACACGGGCTTCGGCGAACTCGTGGGGAGGTGGGAGGTGGGAGGTGGGAAGAAGGAGGGGATGCTTTTTGTCAGGTCGGACAGGCTCGTGACATTCTCGGCTGAGTCTCCGTCTCGAGGTGAGGTGGAGCAGTAAGCTGGCTGTCGTATCGGCCGACGGAGGGCGCTGGAAGGGAGATGGTACCGTTGCGTGGTATCGTCCGGGGTCGGATGGAATATGCCTTGTTCCCCCCCCTCTTCCTCTCTCTTAAAGTCAAGGGAGCCCGGTCTTGGAGCGCGGCCGCGGGCGCGACAACCGAAACAAAACTGCCCGGGCAGCTCGGCTTGCGCGCGAAAGGCACGGAGATCAGAATCAACCCCCTCTCTTCCTGATGATCACGGGATGGACGAAAGGACAAACAGATGGCCTAAGATGGTTTCGTCTGCGTGGGGCTGTGTGACGCTGGGATCACACGTTCCTCGGCTTTTAAGAAAGGTAGCTATCTGCCCCTCATCTTGCTTACCGCCATGAAAAGTCACGACAGACTACCATCTTGCCATGTCCTTTTCACGACTTCTCCCCGCGAGACCATGGTGGTGGTTGGGCATGGAGTGATCGACGGCGCAGTCGGAGGCAGCTGTCGGCAAGTGCGCTCGCCGGCGGGCAGGGCGGGGTCCGAGACGCTCGGACCAGCACTGTCACCTCACTGACAAGCTCCGGGATCCGTAACCGTTGAGAGCGAGCCCAACATGTCAGAGGCAGCTCACTGAACATCATCTGACGTTCGCATGAAGTTGAAGGATCGAGTGAAAATTCGACGACACAGATCAGAATTTCGCCAAGATCACCACCTCTATCAGATTTCAGCAGAATTTAACATGGCCTCCCTGCTCTCCTACATCCCCATCGTCAACCGGCTGGTCGGCGATGACGTCCAGAGCATCGACTTGCCACCCGTCGACGTCCACGATGTCGAAACAGCCCAAGGCCGCCGCGCCAGGTGTCTGAAGCACCTCATCAAGGGCAACCACGCCAATCACTCCGTCGTCTACCACAACCTGCAATTCGACAACCACACCCCGCACATCCTCTCCTCGGCCTACCTCCTTGGCGCCACCGAGAAGCAGCTGCACGACATCTACGAGGTTGAGGCCAAGGAGCTCGAGCCGTGGCAGGACGCCCCTGCGGAAGTCACCGAGGATGATTGGCGGGACTTTTTGGGCGAAAAGGAGTACCAGAGGGGGTTTCTCGACTTTTTCGAGGATAACCTTGCCCTGGAGTTCTCTTATGACTGGCGGAAGGTCACGAATCACTTTCTGTTCACTGGAAAGGAGCCTCTCATCAATGGTGTTTTTGGCGGACGTATGTTTCCCGGAATCCGATGGCTGCGTGTTGTGCTAACCCCTCACAGTCGGCCACCCCCTCATCCACCTCGGATACGCCTACGAGATGAACTCAAAGGACATTGCCATGGAAGCCCTCACCCTGACAGCAGTGCAGTACAACTACCTCCACAAGTACCTCGACGATAAGAATTTCACCAAACCCTCTGCCTGGCGATCAACCTCCCCGCTCGAGATCCTCGACAAGGTCGCCAACGACAAGCGCTTCGACAGGCTATTCGAAGAACCTGGCTTCTCCAACGTCGACAAGCTCTTCGAGAAGCACGAGGACCTCGTCATGGAGTACTGGAACGCATGGGACGTCAAGGACCCGATCAAGCAATTCGAAAAGTCGCAGGAAGCTGCCGTCGCGCTCCTCGTCGCGACAGTGAAGCCCGGGACGCATGCGTACAGCTTCTTCATCGTCCATCTGCTCACCACCAGCCACGCCATTAGGATCTTGTTGCCGTTTATTCCGGCCAAGTTCCATGTCCCGCTTGTTCGGGGCTGGTGGCTCCTCGCACTGGCGGTGTACATTGCGCACTTGCGCCCGCAGGTTGACCCGGACAATGTCGATTCGGACCTGAAGGGGCGGAGCTGGACGTGGGTTGAGTCGCAGGCTATCAACTCGGTGCATGCTACTGATGCGCACTATGTGAAAGGTATGTTGTGTCTCTGCTTGTTGGAAGATGTTTGATGCTGACTGTTGTAGCGATTCGGGCGATCAAGGAGGCTGCGAGGACGTGGGGAGATGTCCATGATCGGTATCTTGCGGCGGCGGTGACGTTTGCTGATAACTTCCATGGTTGGGTGTTCAATTAGGAGTGTGATGAACGGTTGATGACTGGTCTCGAAGCTCACGATTACCTGCACTCATATCAAGGCTGAATATTGTAGCATGGCATATTGCAATATTGCAACATAATGACCCAAAATTGTACAAGGCCCAAAGCTGGTGATTGTTCATTTATTGCAGTCAATCTTCGTACATCGAGAGGAAGTATTTCTGGCAGCATGGCAGGTGCAAACACTGTGAAGTGACACGCCTGAAATGTCAGGGCCCCGCACCATTGGCCGGGGTGGCACCTCCACGCTCAGCACGGTCACAGCGGTCCGCCGCGACGGGTCCATCACGCTGACTGAAGCTGAACGGCAAGGCTGCCATCACAATTACCAGGTACACCACATCTGCGCGTCGCCTCGAGCTCCCAGGGAAACCCACCGAAAACCCCCGCCGATGCCATGAACATACCCCTCGCCCGACGCCCTAGTCATTGACGGCTACCGTCGCGTGCCGATCGTCTCCAATGGCACCATCCAACAAACGTCGAAAGACGACGGCCTTGGCCGACTCAGACGACGAGAGCCCCAAGCCGCGACAGCAAAACACCCTCGCAAACTACCTTTTCTCCTCGCCTAATTCGAATGGATCCCCTAGCCGAGCTCCCACAGCATCCCCGAGCCCCGTCAAGGCACGCAGCAGGCCGCCGACCACACAATCCTCGCGCAACCGCAGCGCGACTGCCAGCCCCGAGAAGAAGAAGAGCGCCGGCCAGCGTGGGAAGGATCAGGAAAAGGGAAAATCGGGGAACATCTTGACACTCTTCTCCCGACAGGCACAGTCGGCTGCTGCTGCGAGAACCGCCAAACCGACAACCCCCATCATCCTAGACGACGATATTGTCAGCGACCCGATCGACGACGACGATGACGATATCGTGGCGGACAAGAAAGCTAGCAGCTCCAGTTTTGTCGGACAGAATGCACGAAAAAGAGCGAGAGATGGGTCACAGGCTATCGCGGCGTCGACCGTCAGCTCGAGCTCAAAGTTCCTGAGACCGCCACGACCGGCCGCACCAACGGCGTCGCTGGACGACGACCTGCGACCCTGGTCGGAGCGATTCGGACCTACGAATCTCGAGGAGCTATCCGTACACAAGAGAAAAGTGGCAGATGTGCGCAAGTGGCTGGAAGACGTCCTCGGCGGACGACTCCGGCAGAGGCTTCTGCTGCTCAAGGGCGCCGCGGGGTCAGGCAAGACCACGACCATGAGATTGCTGGCAAGGGACCTGGGCTGCGAGCTGCTGGAGTGGAGGAACCCCGCTGGGTCAATGAACGCCAACATGGGGTATTCGTCGGCGTCGGCGCAGTTCCAGGAGTTCATGGGCCGGGGCGGCAAGTTTGGCCAGCTGGACGTCGACTTGACGACTTCAGAACCGTCCAGTACCGCTTCTTCCCAACAACAGTCGCCAAACGTCAAACGCATCATCCTCATCGAAGAGTTTCCGAACACCTTTGCCCGGTCGTCCACGGCCCTGACTTCGTTTCGGAATACTATCCTGGGGTATCTGGCCTCCAACACCCCGAGCCTGGCCAACTTCGGGCGGCAGTCCTCGAGCCAGTCGATCACGCCGGTGGTCATGATCATCTCCGAGACCCTCCTCACGACGACATCGGCCTCGGCAGATAGCTTCACAGCCCACCGCCTGCTCGGCCCCGAGATCCTCCGCCATCCCGGAGCCCGCGTCATCGAGTTCAACGCAATCGCGCCATCGATCCTCGCAAAGGCGCTGGAGCTCGTTGTGGCAAAGGAGGCGCGCAAGTCTGGCCGCAAGAGGACGCCTGGCCCGCTGGTGCTCAAGAAGCTGGGGGAGATTGGGGACATCCGGAGCGCGGTCTCGGCACTCGAGTTTCTCTGCTTGAAGGGCGACCTAGATGCCGACTGGGGCGCCAAGGTCATGTTCACGAAGCAGACGAGGAACGCCAAGAATGCCATTGGCCTGACAAAGTCGGAGACGGAGAGTCTCGAGATGGTCTCCCAGCGCGAAGCGAGTCTGGGCATCTTTCACGCCGTGGGCAAGGTCGTGTACAACAAGAGGGACGATTTGCCAGCAGGGTACGTTTCGGAGGAAGTGCCTGATCATCTGGCGCGCTTTGTCCGGCCTCAGCAGTCGCAGGTCTCTGTCGACAGCCTGATGGATGAGACGGGGACAGACGTGCACACGTTTGTGTCTGCCCTTCACGAGAACTACGCACTTTCCTGCCAGAGCTGGAACCCCAACAGCTGGTCCCTCTCGGCGATGGACCACCTGAACGGATGCATCGAATACCTCTCAGAGAGCGACCTCATGTCCCCGTCTTGGGACATCTTCTTCGGCGGAAAAGGCTACACCGGCAAGGATTCCGGAAGCCATCTACTGCGCCAGGACGAGATGGCGTATCAAGTCGCAGTTCGCGGCTTGCTCTTCTCGCTCCCGTCTCCGGTCCACCGCAAGGCCCCGGCCGGCGGTAAAGCGACCGATGCGTTCAAAATGTTCTACCCGACGAGCATCAAGCTGTGGAGGACCAAGGAGGAACTCGAAGGCCTTGTCGACCACTGGTCCACGAGTCTGCTGAAGGGGGAGGAGAGCGCGCCCAGGAAAGATCTCACGCAGGGTGCGGCAGCGTTCCGACGAGCCAAACCAGTTAACAACGACAACTGGCTCGCGGCGAGACGAGCTAAAAGCACACCGAACAGCACGCAACAGCAAGAGGGGGAAGATACCGGAGCGGCGCCGCTGCTGTCCCTTGGCAGCGCGGCGCGGAGGGAGATGCTGCTCGACCGGCTTCCCTACATGGCGCAGATCGCTCGTGGACGGAGGGGCGCGTTCCACTCGATGAAGGCACGGGATATCGAGAAGGTCGTCTCGTTCACGGGTATCGGAGGCCAGCAGACGGGAGACGAGTCTGGGGACGAGGCGCTCGGGGACGACGCCGTGCCGTTGACGGGCGAGGCGTGGGCGACGGACAAGCCATCGGAGGACTCGTCGCCGAGGAAGAAGGCGGCGAGGATACGGACGAGGAGTGATGGTTCGGTGGCTGGGTTGGCGGTGCAGGGGCTGGTGCTCAGCGATGATGACATTGAGGACTAGGGTGTAGAAACAGCAGGCGTTGTGTCAGGTCGGATTGGAGCGGCGTCTTGGTGGGCATCGGCATTATGGCATTTTGGCAGCACCAGTGAATTAACAAGCGGTCGAGACATAATATTTCAGACACAGGATCCTGTCATTGACGAGACTCGGCCACGACAGTCGTGAATGCAGCCTCAACTTGATATGCTCCTTCTTCTTCGCTACCTGGCAAGCCAGAGCAAGCAATGAAAAAGATGACCCAGAGGGTTTGCGTCGCCTGGAGGCAGTGTAATACCAGGGACACGGTGGGCAGGGCCATGTGCAAGCACAGAGGGCCTCACCCGAGGTACAAAAATAGGAATAATCAAGATTGGTCTCAATAGAGACCTTTCAGAGATTAAACTGAAAAGAACAGATACTACACTTGATCTAAGCCAAAAGGCTGGAGAGGGGAGCAGTTAGCAGATGAAGATTACGGAGCAAAGCATTTTCCCGGAGAGGTCTGTTGCTTGGGGGGTCGGGTCGACGTACCAAAGAGAGCTAAAGAGAAAAGAAGAAGAGGAGGAAAGGCGATGGGCGGCGAGGAGTTTTATAGCTTGGGGCAGGGCGGTGAGAGGGCTTGGTGATTTGGTGGGCGGCAGAATCAGGCGGCCAATCAGGGTGGGGCGCCCGGTGTGGTGGCTGGTGGAGGACTCTCGGTGAGGCTGTCCGCTGCACTGGTTCGACAGGCGACGAGGCACGGACAGGGAGGGCAGAAGATGGGATGCACCGTGACATTACCCCGAGTCGGAACAGGTGGCCCGGGATGAACACCTTCAGGACCCTGAAACGCAAATCGGTTCTCAGGCAGACAGCATCAAAATTTTAGCGCGAACCGTGTCATCTTTTCTCTCTCTCCAGCGCCTCTCGTATCCGGTTGTGAAACAGGCTCACCAAGTCTCGTACTCAGGCGATCTCAAGCTCGTGTCTCGGCAGCGGGGGGAAGCCATCACCGTCGTCAATCCTGGAGACACGAAGAAGCAACTTACAGTCCGGTCCGACTATCCCGGGAGGTCACGCAGTCGGCGGCGCGGCTTCTTAGCAAGACCCGGCACGACAAAGAAAAAGGCACCCGAGACCGAAATAACACAGCGTCGTATCGAGGGCAACCAGTCAGCGGTCAAAGGGAGAGGCGAATACCCCGAGACATGACAGGACGGAGTAGTACCCTGAAGATCATCTGCCTGCAGCGACCCGCGGGACCATCGGAGAAAATGAATCATTTTGTCCCATCTCAGGTCCTCCTGCTACAGTATGAAGGGGGACCCTGGATTTCCATGTGCGTCCCCCGTCCGGATGCGGACGCCCCCTTCCCGCGCGCTGGCTGGACAAAGACAGTCGACTCGGTCCAGGAACAGCAGCGCCATCTACGTAGGGAGAAGGGGACGGGATGTATTTGGGGATATGTCTCGCATCTTCCCCAACGGCCACCAGGGGTCTTGGCGATGGTCCCGTACTGTGCTATTGAACAGCACGACTAAACGATGGACATCGTGGATCCTCAGCCGAGCCACGAGGAGGAATTAACGGGCGGGCAATTTTTAGCACAACAGCACAGCAGGCTGTGTGCGACTGCGCCATCCCTCGATGGGCCGCACCGCTGGACTGGAGCTTCGAGTGTCCACCCGGACGCCATCGGTGGGGTTTCCCGCGAGCAGAAAGCATGGAAGATGCAGGCTGCAGCAAACGGCCAAGCTGGACCAGCAGCACGCCAACTGTCAGGATGACAGCGTGAAGACGCGGCCGGGGCACGGCCTCCCTGACCCTAAAGTTCAACCGGGCGGCCGATCCATCGGTGAATTGGGGCGTTGCGACGATGGAACCCGCTTGTCCGCCTTGCCTTGCCCGCCCCGAAGCCGGCCAGGGAGAACTTCGAAGGGACTCAGGCTCAGGGAGGATCGCGCCCCCTTTTTTTTTCGCCACGGCTGATGGCTGATGGGGATGGAATTGGACGACGGCAAAGTTCCCAAGGGGGCACAGCCAGACAGCGTTGCAGCGAAATGTCGATCCTCGCGCGGGGCCGCTCCATCTACAGAGCAAGGGCCCGGCCTGCCAGCACGACATCGTCCGAGGGAAGACATCAAATGTGCTCTAGCGCAGCCGCATCTGCCCCCTCTTGCAGAGCAGCTCTCCACAACTTTTGGACTGCAGTGACGACAGCACGAGGGGGTGGGTGGTGTTGGCCAACGTCATCAGCCCGTGGCCGTTCCATTTGCTCACGTACGCTTTGCTGGAGCTCAGCTCATTCCAGTCGTTGTCTGTCACGGGCTGCTTACCTGCGCAGGCAGGCTCACTGCGTTGGGGATGGCATTGGCTATTGTACGAAAAAGAATAGGTGTGTCGAGAAGAGCTGAGCCCATTGCGCCATCTGTACGACTTGCGACGAGACGGTCCTCTGATAATTTTTTCCTCTCGTCCCGAAGGTCGTCCAACTTCTTGCGCGCCGCTCTCACTTTCGCCTTGCCCCCCGGGGCGCTAGTCCCACGCCAACGCACCGTGGTTGCAAGTGTCCACCCCCCAAGCCCCCCCTGGACTTGCCCTGGCCTGGCCCTGTCCAGGTCAATCTGAACCACCTCAGTCTCTCCCAGTCCAGTGGTCGGTTTCAGGAACCTCTCGGCTCTGCGGTGGACGGTATAGGACTTGGCTTGGCTGCAAGTACAGGTACTTACTGGCGAGTCGCAGGTTGCAATCTGCGTGCCAGTCAGCTGGGCCACGTTCATTGCACCCGGCACACCCGACCCTGACACAACGCCTTAGTTTTTCATTGTCAGACGGCGACCACGGGCCAGTGCCAGTGCCAGTGAGGCTAGTCCTGGGCCGGCGCGGCTGTGACGACTCGCAGTGTAGGCGGGAAGCAGCTGCGTACCTGCGCTGCGGCCCCTTCCGGAGCTCCTGCCGAAACCCAGGATGTGGAAGGCACGACCGTCCGCACCCGCCCTTTCCCAGTCCCATAGGTCCACTTGAGCCACTGCCGGTCCCACGACCGACGGACAGACTTACGACAGCAACGAGCGGGCTATGCGGATGGACTTTGTACCATTAGTACGCAAGGTACAGGCACGTCTGGCTGGAAAACGTAATGTCAAGAGCTTGATGCTGTGTCCAGGTACTTACATGCATGCCCCTTGCCCGGTTGCCCGCTTTGCACAAACCTGCCGGGTTCTGCCCCGCCGCAGTGATGGGTCTCCCCTGGGTCAGTGGTCCAGCATCCGGTCCGTCGCCCTGTCTTGCCCGTGGATTCATGTTTCTGCGGAGACGCCCTTTTCCCAAGAGTCGCGTATTCTCCATCCCTCACCACCAAAAGTAGCACCATCCATTTCGTCCTCACTCTACCCGGCACGTTCGTTCTCAGGTTAGTCTGTCTACAGTTCAAGCACGCCCTCCCAGGCCCTTCCCCGAACCCGAACCCCGGCCTGGACTTGCTGTCCCACCCTACCCGCCGCGTCCGTCAGTCAGTCCGCCGGTGTCTTGGTCTTTGCTCTGCTCTGTCTAAGTCTCTGTCTCTGTCTTCACCCTCTCGACCAGGGGCGTGCGAGAGACAGAGAGCTGCCGCTACAAGGTTCTGACACCTGCTTCTTTCTGCCCAGGCCGATCCGATCAGTTCCCTCCCCCCGTCCCGTCCCATATTGACTCGTGGCCGCCCACTGCCACTGCCTCGAACATCCACCGAGCAAATCCTCCTCCCAACCTACATACCGACAAACTCCCCTCTACCTACCTAACCCCCCTCGGTTGGCTGCTATTCTCGTCGCGTCTGCATGCACGTAACACTGCCTCTTTCTCCTCATCCTCCTGCGACAGAGGGGAAAGCTGACAGCTCGTTCGCTGCCTTGCCCAATATGACGTCGAGTAAGTTCTCCGTCTCTCGTGCCACGAGGTCGACTCTTTATTCTCTTTCTTCACCCTTCCACAAATCTTCTTCCAATATATCCGACATCTTTGATCGGTCGCACAAACGTGACTCTGCAGCCTCGGCCTCCTCCAGCAAGGACAGCAGCGTCGACAGCGTAGAGACCCCTGCCTCTGCACCCCCTACCAGCAAACCATTGCCGCTGCCGCTGCCGGAGACGGAACACCCCGAGCTCCCGATCCCTCGCCGGGACACCGGTGGCCTGCGAGCAGTGCCCCCAGATGACGAGGAGGGCAAGGACGACGAGCACGAGCTAGAAGAGGAAGAGGAGGCAAGAAGGAAGAATCAGGACCACGGACGGCCGCCGCTCCCAGCGCGAAACCCCGGCGAGGAAGACGACCGCATGCTTGGCTGGAGCAGAGAGGATCCCTCAGGCATCGTCGCTCCTCCCCAGACCGCGACGACGGACTCCCCATCAGCCAGCCAGAGAATTGCGGCCGTGACCTCCCCTGCAGGTGGCGCTGCTGCGGCTTCGCCCACCCGCAAGGAACAGAAGCAGCAGCAGAAGAAGCTCGTCAAGGATCAGGCGTCCACGGCCGATGAGCCAGTGCTCCGGCCTCGTCCTTCTCCTAGAAAGTCCCGGACCTGGGCTGGCCGCTTGTCCACGTTTTTGCCTGCGCTCATATCCCCTCCCGCAGATCCCCAGCATTCCCCTTCCATTCACCGGAAACCTCTTCCGCCAACTACCTCCGCCAACAGCTCGCCCACGGACCCTGCCAACCCGCCAGAGGGCCTGGGCATACGCAGCTCGACGACATTCGACTCTGCCTTTATGCCATCCCACACCGACCCGCGGCTGCTGCAGCCTCTCGAATCTTCCGCGCCCCAATACGCACCCCCGCCGCCGCCAACTCAAGCACACGGCAGAGAATCGACCGGCCGTCCGCAATCCTGGGCGCCACGTCCCCCTGTCCCGCCCGCGAAACTCGCCGACGACTACAACGAGATGCCTGCTCTGCCATACCGAGAAGCTCCGGGCACGCCGCAGAAGGCCGCCGAAACCGAGCGGCAAGGCGGTGCTCGTCTGAAGAAAGAAAGGCGGCAGTCGCCGGCCACCATGGCTCCCCCAGCCGAAGGACCTGTCGAGCAGATAACTCCCCCGTCCCCGGTGGCCCCCGAGACGACATTGACGCCTGGAAAACTTCGCAAAGAAAATACCGAGCCCAGAAAGCGCAGCGCATCGCTCCAGCAAGGCAACCGACGACCGAGCTTCCCCCTGCTCGGCATTCAACCACGCAACACCTCGCCATCGCCCGACGGAAGAGGGAGAAGAAGCACATCCGCCCAGCCTCCTGGCGCGCAGGAAGCTCCCAGGGTCGTATCCAAAACTCACTCCATTGCTGCCAGCCAGAGCCCGAACCGCGACGACAAGCGAGGAAGACTCCGCCGCAGCTGGTTGCCTGGTGGCAGATCACGATCGAACTCGCAAGACATGGGTCGCGCACAGGACGCGCAGGCGTGGATAATTGGGACTGAGCCGGCCGGAGACTACTCGACAACGTTCCTCATTGGGGGCGAAAAGGTAAGCAGACTGCGCAGTGACACCTCGCCTCCACGAGGGATCATCCGTCTAACAGCGCACTCCAGGTACCCGAGCTGTGGGACGAGAATGGGACCGTGTTGGTTCATGTGTTCCCGCGGGGCGCAGGGTTCGGCCCGTCCTTCAAGGTACCCGTGTACGCCATTTCGGCGTCACAAGTCTTCAGCGACCTGATCCATGCCGAGATGACTGGCGAAGGTGCCGGCAGGAGTCGGGCAAGGAGCTTCACGGGCCGCAATAGCTTGAGTGTCGACGATGCCGCCCGCATCCCGCAGTTCACTTCCTCCGGCTCGCCGCCGCTAGATGGCTCGGAAAGCCCTGGCGATGTCAGGTTGTATATTCCCGCCGCCCCGGGCACCGCGCCCGGGCAGAGGCCGCAGGACCAGGCCATCGACTTTGAGCGCCTCATCGCCATCCGCAACCTCTTTGCGTTCTTGACGGGCCAGCCCCTGGCTGGGACCAAGGCCAACCCTACGCCTTTTATGGCCTTCCTCCAGATTTCAGCGCTGCTGATTGAGTTTGACTACACAAACCACGACGGTTCGACCTTTGGCGATGCTGTCGCTATGAGCTTCGATTTCTTCAGCAACCAGATGGTCTTGTCGGATGTTCGGCACAGTCGCGAGAAGACCTTGGAATCCCTCATCTTGGGCGAGCGCATGAGGTCCCTGGATCTTTACAACGAGGCCTTTGCTCACGCCGTCGGAAAGTACACAGCCATCATGGATCTTCGCTCTCCACTGCTGGATATGGTCACGCCGCAGACCCGACAGAAGCTTGAAAGGGCGCATCTGGACTTGATCGGTCGTCAGGACAACGTCAACAACAAGCTGGAGCAGTTCGAGTTCCCCTCGCTGTTCTCGGGCATCGCCAACTCGACGTCGATTGACGAGGTGAAGAACGTGCGGTTCAACAAGTGGCGCACATCCTTCAACAAGATGCGCCAGTTCGTCCTGGGATACTACAAGTCGACCTTTGGCAACTGGCCGCCCAAGGCCAGCAGCAAGAAGAACCCCTTCTCTGAAAGCGGTCTCAACCGGCTCGTGCTCAAGGCACTCTACTCGGACATGTGCGCCATGTACGATCTGCTCGTGGACCGGGACTCGCTGACGACCCGTGTCAACGGCGGCGGCGAGGATGACGAATCGTCTACGGACGCGGCCATGATCTCGGCTCTGAGGAAGATCCTGGTCGAGTTTGACTCTTCGACGCCCCCAGTCCTCCCTCCCATTCCTTTCGACGTCCCTCAGCTCCCTTCGATGCGGACGATCCTGGAGACGTACGACAGGATGGATGCCAAGGGCAAGCTCAAGTTCGACAAGCGGATCAAGGAGCACGAGCTCATCCTGGTTCTCCACAAGGCGTACAACTACGACACCAACACGCTGAAGATCCCCTTCCTGGCGGAGTTCAAGGACTTCGAGAATCACGAGGCCAGGGGCAAGTCGGCGGCAGATATCGCTGACCAGCGCATCGGCTACTGGCTATTCCTGTATGTGGTGATTCAGTCATTGCCGATACTCGTCGTGGACGCACCCAACCTCAAGCACACCGAGGGAGTCGAGTACTTCCTCTGCGAGCCTCCCATGGGCAACCCGCCGTGGATTGATGATTCGCAGGTGCGCAAGATGTGGTATGAGGTGTCGGGCGGCGCGGGCTATGTTGAGCTGTCGGCCGATTCGGTCACGTTCAGTGTCGAGGCAATCTACCACCGCAGCCACTGCTGGGCTGCCGCCAAGATATGGGAGTCGTCAACGCTCAACGACATGCCCCCCATGGCCACCGAACCGGTCATGTCGCCCCTCGCGCCGCCGCCCATGTTCATGGACCAGGACGGCTCGATGCCCAGCCCACCGTCCCTGC
The DNA here is from genome assembly GCA_020746995.1 of Plectosphaerella cucumerina. Classification (NCBI taxonomy): domain Eukaryota; kingdom Fungi; phylum Ascomycota; class Sordariomycetes; order Glomerellales; family Plectosphaerellaceae; genus Plectosphaerella; species Plectosphaerella cucumerina. The sequence continues at coordinate 3,871,870 of JAGPXD010000004.1, read as the reverse complement.
CTGCCGACTCGACCCCGCCGCCGGGCTCGCCCAAGTACGTCGGCCGCCCGCGCAACAACTCGCCCGGAGGCCGGGCCCTGGCCTCCCGAAACTCGGCGTATCGTTCCAGCATCGCCATGGGCCTTGAGCCGGTGCCTATGGGCCTGTCTGACCTGCCGGGAGACCGGTCCTCGCGCATCGGCAGCATCGGAGGCAGCATGACGGACCTGCGCCTGCCGTCGCGCGGCGGCCTACCGAGCAGCGCATCGGCGACGAACCTGCTCTCTGGCCAGTCTCCTCCTGTCCCGGAAGCCGCCACGGCGACCATGACCTTTGACGACATTCTGGGTGGGACGCCGGCCACCAAGACGAAGAAGAAGAAGAGCAAGTTTTTCTAGATGGGGACAGACACATGTTTGAACAGAGCGAGCATTGGAACATGCGGCGTTGGCCCAACTTGCAGGCCGTGTCGAGTTGCAGACATGCATTGCAAAAGCGAGAAGACATACTGAGAGTATCTGCTGCCACTGGATTCTTATGGCATATCATGATGGATTGAAAAAACTCATAGAAGCCCCCCGGGGTCATGGGCGGTTGCGCTGTATTTGGTCTAACAGGAGCATCTTGATGTAGACCTGGGAAACGGATTTTGACGATACTACGGACGATAATACACTTGCGCGTTTACCTCGAGGCTCGTTCTGACAAGCTTGCTTGCTTGGTTACATTGCAAATGGATCACGTCAGTGACAGGACCCTTCACCGCCGGCATCGTTAATACCCCCGGTGATGATGCAGACAGACCCCTGCGCATTCCCGATGGTTCCGCGCCTCGTTCTCGTCTACCACTTGCCAGAGAGGGAGGGGTCGTGGCGATCGAACCCGGCCCCCGTGGCCGCCAAGGCCTGTGGGCAACTGGCAGATGGATAAAAATGCCCCAACACTTTTTCTCGCGGGGGCCCCAGGGGCAACGGTGTCGGTGTCATCTGACCCCTCCGATCCGCCCAACAAAAATGTGATAATCCGCAGCACCGATCACCGGGGTTGTTGCGTCACCCAGTCTGGGGAAAACACGTAGGACAGCGGGGTGAGAGGAGGGGGGCGTGATACAGACGGGAGCACCCTGTTTCTTTTCGACCCTGAATTCAATGAACTTTGACCTGGCTCAATGTCTCTCCATTCCGCACCGTTGCCTCGGCAGGGCCGATCTCGTGCCTTGCCCTGCCTTGCTCGGTCGGGGCTTTCGTGGGGATCCGGGGCATGCTCCCTCGGCTGATGTGAGGGGCCCGAGGCAGGGGTCCGGGAAAATCTGGGGCAAAGGGGCGGGCGAATGGACGGTCCTTGGCCCTGGGGCAAGCATGACATCAGGGGTCCCTCCACCCGATCACGAGATCGTCCGCTTCGGCACAGGGTCCTCGTGCTGGAGACCGATCTGCGGTCCCCTGGCGCCGAGCCATGACGTTTATTTCAAGCACCTGCACAGGGAGGGAGCCGAGGTTCAAAGATCATCGTCTGTTGTTGAGTTTATGCAAGACATTATGTGTTTTCCTATGTGCACAGGCAGCTAGCCATGCCTCTCTCGTTGCCTGGCGGCCTTGGAGTCATCCGGACAGCTTTTCTCTCTCTGTCACTCAAGTGTCCAAAAATCCCAATCCGATTCCCTAGTGTAACAGACCAAACGCCGGGAGCCTCCAATGTCTCCCAAGGTGCCAGCCAGAAAAATGTTCCCAAGCCCGAGCCGCGCTGTCTTGATCCCTCCGTAACTTTTTGTACCTCGTGGCCGTGAACCGTGTCCGCCATGTTGTCTGTATACGCCGTGACCGGTCCTGATGAGCCAGATATTCTCATGACCCACCCAAAGACAATAAAAAACGTTAATGACAAATCGTTACAGGCTTCTCTCCTGGCCAGTTCAAGCACCCTGAAGGGCTTGTTGTGACCCAATGGTCGCCGGACAGATGTGGGCTTGCGTCGTTAACGGTGTGTCGTTGCCCTCGCCGTAGTGCTACGTCCATGTATATCGCGTCTCCAATATTGCTCGTCGAATGCTCGACCATGCTGTGTGGCTTTGCGCCATGCTGGGGTGTTTTGCGCTTCGCCGTCGATAAATAATGTATGTTGCGGGTCGTGCGTGATGCCGATGATGTGGTGTGTAAATCAAAAGTCGTCGTCGTCGTCTGGGGGGGAGGGGTAGGAAGGGGGAGAAGAAGGATTCGCAGAACAGAAATGCTGCGTGCCACCAAGCCCAGCCCCCTACTTCCTCCAGCCCACATTCCAGATTACATGAGCGATATCCCTGGCTGTGTTTACAGTATCAACTACCCGCCCGAAGATACCGTCGCTGGTGGATGATTCCCCCTCTTCATATGGCATGAACATACCTGACGATGTTCGTCGCATGCCTGCTGGCTCAGCGTTCAAACTGTTGGTGGAGGCGGATCGTTGCAGACCGAATCCCGTGTCGTCGGGAGACTGAAGGCCCGGCCTGGGACTCAGCATGGCCTCCTCGGCCTCCTCATCCTCATCCTCGAAGAAGAACCTGCCGGACGCCCGGGATGGGCGAAGCGTCTCCTGAGAGGACGAGGGGGAGACCAGCGGGCTTCGGACACTGTGCTTCATGGCTGTCTCCGTGGGTTCAGGCGTGTCCTCGCGGTATTTGAGCGTTGTCGAGGGGAGCATGGCGATCGTCTTGCTCTCCGCCGCTGCGGCGGCGTGCTTCGACTTCTTCCGCTTCAGGGGCAAGCGCTTCTTGGGCTTGGTCCGCTTCATCATGATGGCGCCGTCGCTCGAGTCACTGTCGTCGAGCGGATCCGCTTCGATCTCTTCCTCGTCTTCCTCGCCCTTGACATCGAGGGCGATGCACTGCTCCACCTGTTCGTTGAAATGAATGTGCCTCTTTTCGACGTTGGGCGATATCGCGCCCGATGTCGAGCTTGAGGCTCCCAGGCTGAAACTCTCGCGGCTCAACCGCCTCGACGAGAACGGGAACGTAACGTAGTCAGTGGCGGCGCGGCTCAGGGCCGGGCGGAGAATCTTCCGCCCGCCCTCCTTCTCCTGTGCCTGGACGGCGGCAGCGGCCGTCTTGACCAGGGAGGATGCAGACAGAGACCTCTGCAGCATGACCTCGGACATGCTCCTCTTCTTGAGGATGGGCTTCTTGTTGATGAAAGAGTCGTTTTTCGACAGAATGGCACTGTTCTGGGGCGATCCATCCTCGGCCAGGGCATTGCCGCCGGTCTGGAGGGGCCCGTACAGCCAGGTCACATCGCAGTCTTTCAGCCTGTAAGTGGGTTAGTTGCAGCTCAGAGTCCAATGAATCCTGATGTGACCTACCAGTTGAGCGCCTCGGGCGAGACGGTCTTGAGGTTGTTCTTGGCCTTGACCCACGTCCTCCAAGAGGCGTTTTCCAGGCGGGCGCTATTGGTGACTTCGGATCTCCGGGAGACAATGTACCTCCAAGACGACCAGATGTCCTCCTCCTTCCATTCGTGCGACAGGTAGTCGACGTGGCGTGTCGGTTGGGTCTTGACAGCCGTGTCGTCTTGGGAGGGTGCGTCGACCTCGAGAATAAACTCGGGAGTGCCGGGACGCGAAGTATCGGCCGAGTTGTCCTGCTCGGCAGGGGAGACGGTATACGAGTCTCCAGTTTTGGGGCTCGTGGGCGGTTCCAGATCCTCCGCCGAGTCGTAGAAACTCGCTCGGGAGTAGTGAGGCATACCAAAGTGCTCGTCAGGGTGCGTTGGTAGTTGCATGGTTTCGTCGCAGTCCAGGGACAGGTTGGTAGAGGGTGTGGATGCGTAGGAGAGGTCTTCCGAGTCGCCTGGGGCAATCCGGGGAGAGGAGGAGACGGACGAGGGGGCCGAGTCGGGGTATATCCTGGGGTTGTTCACATATCCGTCGGGTTTCCTGTTGGGAGAGGCGGCTGACGGAAAACTCGCTTGCCGCGAGACGAACTTTGGCTGGGAATGGGAGCGACGCATGTTGTTTGAGAAGTAGGAGTTGTCCTCTGATGGAATTATGACCGCGGCCATGCTGAGGTTGTGCTGGTCACGCGGTGGGACCGTTGGATGTGGATGATCAGGTTCGTATGGAGTTCGAGGCCAGCACGAGCATGGAGGTCGCGCCGACCGATGTATGGGTGAATTACAAGTGGTGTTGCAGAAATATCCTCGGCTCGGACGGTTCCTTCGGGGTGTAAGGCTGGTGGGTGGGGAGAATCACAAGTGTGTTGTGACAGCACCGAGGCAAAGGGGAGAGGCGGAGGCGGTGACGACGGCAATCGGGGTTGCGGTAGTCGTCTTGTGTGGTGTAGAGGGTGTCGAAGCCAAGGCAAATCCTACGGGTCGACGTCGTCAGTGGTTGAAAGCACGGCTGGATGGCGCACGGGCGAGACAAGCAAAAGTGCAGATGGAATTGGAATCTTGAAAGGGGAGGAGGGTTGGGAGGTGTTTTGACAGATAGGCGGAGGAGTTTGGGACCCGGCAAGTTGATTCCTATCAAGCGTGGCTTCGAGGGCGGGTTGGAGGAGGAGGGCAGGTGGCTTTCGCCAGACGAGCCGGACAGGAGCCGGGCCAGGTTTGGGGGGCGTGCTGGGGACGTGGGTGCAGTGAGGGTGAGGGTGAGGACGGGTGCGGTGTGTTCGATGAAGGAGGGGGGTGGGGTAGAGTGTTTGGTGGTGTATGTACGAATAGGTGGTGGTGGTACTTGGTGCGCTTCTTGCAGGTGCTTGGAGGGGGAACTAGCAGGTCTCGATATGCAGCCAGAGGGAGGAGGCGTCTGCACAACAGGCTGGAGAAGGTGTAATGGCAGGCCAAGTACCACCTCTATCTCCCATGCAGTGCCATGCGATGCGAGGTCGCGCAGGCGACGTACAGACCGACTGACGACAACGGTATCGCGGTGAAGGAAAAGCGGGTGGGCCGGCGAACAGCACAGCACCGCACCGGCGAGGCAAGGACATCCGACCACAGCGTCGCAGCGTCGCAGTGGGCGCGTGTTGGGGAGCATTGCTCCTGTCGCCAGACGTCTTGAGTAAAGCAGGCAGACAGACTCTTGGACGCACTACGCTCCAACCTTGATGTCGGCGACTGTCGGGGATGATAGAGAAGAGCAGGGAGAGGAGGGGAATGAGATGGCTCGAGACGAGGGCGACAGCATGCTGGGAGAAGAATAGGTATACACACCTTGAGGCGGACGATGGCGAGTGATGTCGGCCGATAGAGATGAATTGGCGATGATTGATTGTTACCTTTCCATACTCCTCGGTTTCGAAGAGTTGAAGGTGTCGCGTAGTTGTCGACTGGCTGCAGCGATGCGCTTCCGGAGTGTATGTCCCGCTCGATAGGGTTGGCAGACAGACAAACAGGGGGTGTGCGAGGATGGAAGCGCAGGATGCGACGGCTGGCGGCGGCGGTGATGTCAAGCGGCCTGCTGTAAATGTAGATGCGAAGCAGCGCAAGTGGTTGGTAAACTGCTGGCTGGACTGGGCGCAAGGTAGATGGATTTTGTGATTACGCCGGGCGATAGGTGTGTGTAGTAAGTATGCTGCAAGGCGAGGCGAGGCGAAGCGATGCGAGGTTGGTAAGGATAAGATGGGTATATGGATGGGTAGGAGGATCTGGAGAAAATTAAGGATGGGGGATTTTCGAGGGGGAAGAGAAAGTCGAGACGCCCCTCGCCAAGAGGAGCCAGGACTGCCAGGAGGCGATGTTGGGGGTCGAGATTCCGACAGGCGAGCAGGGATCCCCGAATCAGTGGGGAGGGGGGCAGAAGAAGACCTGGGAGGAACCGAGCGAAAGGGAGGAGCCAGGGGGGGGCCTTGTCCACGAATGCGAGTGTCTGAGTCTCTGTCCACTGGCGAGGCAGTCTCCAGTCTCCAGTCTCCAGAGCGGGCACCGGTACAAGGCGAGGCTCAAGTAGCGTATGTACGATTTAACATGGGGCGAGGTTTTTTTGTCCTCTCTGTTTGCAACAGCAGGGGCTCTATTGAGATTTATTTTTCTCGCGGTGACTGACCAGTGACCCCGATAGATGTAGGGGGCCGGTCAACCGGGGGTGTGGACGTGGAGGCGGCGGTGGAAGGGGTGGATGGGAGGGGGGAGGGGGGGCGAAGAGAATTTCCAGACGGTCGTCCCGGGACCCGGGGGGAAGGCCCAAGGGGAAGGGGAAGGGGGGAAGGAGGCCTGGCCGACCTTCAGTCTGAGTGCCCCCATCGCCCCTACCCTGCCCTGGCAAGCCTGAGCAACAAGCCTCGTTGGTACAAGTACCGCAGTCACCTCCAGGGCTCCCTGCGGTACCAGCACCAGGTGACGGGATGGAAAAAGATGGAGAAAGGCCGGTCTTGGCGGGCCTCGACCCCAGGGGACCGGGTTTGGGGGGGCCTGCTCTTGCCTGCCTTCACTTTCGACGGCACGCGTCGGCGGCCCAAGCCTTGGGACGAAAAGGAAGCGGGGGGCCGGGGTATAGCTACATCGGTCAAGCACGTTGACACACTGTAATGCCAAGTACCCAGTACGATGGGTCGTCGCTGCCGTCCCGATCCCAGAGTTGACGCGGAAGGCGTGCTACAAGCTGTTCTTACCTCACGGATGACCACATCTTGGGTAAGAATATCAGAAAGACAACCGGCTCGGGCAAAGTCTTGTCCAAGTCTCCGGTTCCAACCTCGAGGCTCGCATTCTATTCGGACACTCCTCAACTCTGAACAACCAACCACTCCCACGACGTTTGTTTCTAAAAGTACACCAACCAGTGCACGCACACATACACGCACACACCTGCAGAGCACGCAACGTGCCGCCAGACAGGGGGAGGTTTCTCTAGCAAAGTTACGGCGGTGGAGCTTTTCCTTCTCGACGACTCGATGTGACTCGACCCAACTTTGAACTCGACTCGATTCGACCCGACCGACCTGCAGCCCGCAAACCGACACCACCCTACCCACCCGCGGCTCGTCTCCCGGACAGCACCCCTGCCCTGGCAATCGAAAAAAAAGGCCAGAGAGGATCAAGAGGCACTTTCGGGGTGCCTCCGGTTTCATCCATGCTCCCCATCCATCAATGGCTTCGAGCTTGTTGTCGGCGCGCGCCTTTTTTGCAACTCCGCTCCAGTTTGGTTGTCGTACCGACAATCGGGCCATCTGGGGCGCCCTGGGGAGGCATCGGATTGGACTGGGCCACTGGTTTCCTAGGGGTCAGAGACATGGCTGGCCTGTCATCTCCAGGGTTTCAGCGCCCCCATCCACTGGCGAGCACGCCCGAACGGCGCGAACCACGCACTCATCCGTCAGGCCGCCCGTCGCCCGTACCGTACAAGCCAAGCCGTCAACCACTCGACTCGTTGTAGCAGTCTGTGGAGCCCCCAGAGAGACAGCATTTCACGTCGCAAACGTCAAGACCTGACCCTGAACGGATGCCATGCTACGGCCATGCTCTCTATCTCCATGCGACACCACACGACGCGACTCCTCTCACCCCATGTGTCTCGCCCATCGAGCTTCATGCATCTATCTCATCTCACGATCGAGTCCATCATTTGCGAAACGAGCACGCGGCTCGCCTGCCCCCCTCCTCCGAGCTTGGACGCGACCCGAGGGCCGTCGCCAGGCATGCGCCCCGGCACGCATTCGGCACGCTGCTCGGCAGCACACTGTACTGTACCTGTACCGTACTGTACTGACCCGGCCGAGGCTGGGCTTGACGGCGTCGTCGTCGGCGTCCTCGTCGTCTCGTGGCATTCTGGCCACCGCAGATCATGAACTGGCCAAGCTCGGCATCCCGGTGTGCTGTGATGCGCATCGCGGCAAGGAAGCACGCAACGGATGCACGCACGCAAGCAACGCACGTCGCATGCCCAGCCCGCCTGCAGGTACTGGGGCTCCGAGATCTCCCACCCCTATCAAGCACTCTTCCCTACTTGTAGATACCGATGGGCCGTGATCGACCAATCGATGGTCCGCATTAGCTTTGCGACTCATCACCTCTCGCCTTCCTCTGTCCCTCCCTTCCAATCCATCCCTCACATCGCCAGGACTCGGCCACTGGGCGAAGGTGGGGGTACGAGGCTTGAGGGAAAGACGCATTCCTCCCCGCCAACACCACACGACACGGGGCAACCAACCCTTCTGTGGGGATTGGCACGACCACCGTGGAACGTCAGCTCCCCTAGGGCTACCACCCCGTCTCATCAGCCAGTTGACCACAGCGAGACACAAGAAGCCGCCGTCGCCGTGGTGGATGAGGCTTCCGAGTCCGGGCTTGCGGGCTGAAGGGGTTGCTGTGCGTGGCCGGCCAGCAAGGAACCGTCCAATGCATGCCAGAACTCAAGGGACCCTATTACGTTTCCCCGCCTGCATCTGCAGCACGCTTACAAGTTTTCTTGCACGAACGGCCGGAGGCTTCGAGACACCCAAAAAAAAAAATCAAGGCTAGGCAGGCCGCCGCGAGGCCGTGCGACCATCGACTAGACGGCGAACCGTCGGCCGCCTGCTTCCTCGAAAACGTCCAAGGGGCAATGGAAGCCAAAGCAGATCTTGACCAGATGCGCCGCCATTGCCCTGCCGCCTCCCGCGACACAGGGACCATCAAGCACATGGAAAGAGAACAGCCTCCCGACTTCTCCCGCGCGGCCACCAGTTTGGCCGTAACGGCTTGGGACAGCCACGGCCGCCGGATAGACGACACTACCAAGCCACTTACGCCTGGTTTCTTCTTTTGTTTATTTCAGTTGCTTCTACCTGCGGTCCTGCGTTCTGGAGGTCGTTGACGTCGTGGTTATTTACGGCACGGTCACCGGCGATGCCGCGGCGGCAACAAGACGGCGCGCGATATTGCGGCTCCGGGAGGCGAGAGAACCTTGAAAGGGCGCGCGGCACGCTGCAACGCTGCATCATTCGGGGTCCACCTGTCGCCGAGATCCCCGTCTCCGTCTGAGGCGGGAAAGCAAGAAAGCGAGCAGATCCAACATCGGGACTCGGCCAACAGATGGGAAATCGTCGGCTCTACTTTTGACGGCGTCTCCACTCGATCCGTCCTTGGCTCGCTGGCGCCGAGCGGTCGAAAAGGCAATCTAGGCCCCCGATGGGCTCGCTCCTGGCCCACGCACACACAACCAAGCAAGACAGCACGGGCGACACACAGACAGACGGCCGACCACACACGACGACAGACACGGGCTCGCAAGCCGCAACCACGACCGCGCGCACTGTCTGGGGCCCGTTCCGGTAATCCGGTCCCCGGCGCAGCGCCGGAGCTCGCCTGGTCGCTCACCCAATTGATGCCTCACGTTTCAGAGCGCTGTCCTGTCCTGTCCTTCACACGGTTGCACGGGTAGAGAGGCATATCTCTCCGCCAACTCTCCGCGTCTGTCGTGCCGAGAGAGGTAGAGAGATAGCGCATGTCGTGTCGTGTTGACCCCACGTGATAGGCAGACTCCGGGTTGTCGAGCGACAAAGCGCCAGCCACACACCCTGGCGGCCACCCTTGGCTGATCAGTGATAGGGCTTTTTGCTTGTTCCAACCTTCCTATCTCGAGAAAGTGCGTGTGTGCTTCACGTCTCCCGCCTCGTACAGATAACAGCCTCCCTATCCGAGGCATCATCAACCGCACCAGGCGTAGCACAAGACCAGCGGGTTTGGACCACCGCATCCGGTTAACGCTGGCGGGCCCCAACAGCGAATGGTGGTGGTACTGCTTTGACAAGCATGATAACACGACGATGGAGGAGCCGACATCGCAGTGCACAGCAGCAGAGCACTGTACCGGCGCGACATCCGGATGACAGAAGACGAAACCTGGATACCGAGTATTTCCTCCTCTCGGCAGCCCCCCACCCCCACCCCCTCTTGTCCCTCTCCCGTCAGCCCCATCACCATCGACGACGACAAGGTTCGCTTCGGCTCAAAAGTTGAAACTCTCCGGGACCATGCTTTTGCAGGAGGCTTGCGGGACCCTGATTACCTTGCACCGCCGCTCACCAGCCCCCGTATCGTCGATGCATCTCCCGAGGCCAGCTATCACGTCAGCGGAGCCTCCCCTCTCGACATGGCCTGGTGTTGCTGTGCTTGTTTCGTCGTACCTGAAGACCGCAAACAACACACCAAAGCCTCCGTCGCACGCTTTCATCACAACCCCCTGGGCCCTGGCCTTGAACTAATCTAGAGCAACCAGCTGTGCCTGAACAATTGCAGTCAGGGACTTGGCGTACCAGGAGCGCAGAAGTCTACAAGTGCAGAGCAACGAGCACAATGGAGGACGAGCGCCCCCGCGCGTGGTCGACGTTGAGAGAGATGCAGGCGTGAACGATGCAAGCAAGATTGGGCGTTGTGACCAGTCATTTCGAAGCCACGCCCACACCCATCCAGAGAGACACCAACCACACACCATCTATTGCGCAAGCCTCCAAGCAATTGATTGACGAACCGGCCTCGCACACCACCCGTGCGGCTTAAGAGGCGATCAATGGCTCCACACACACTCACGCACGCGGGCGCGGGAAACAACATTCTCTATCTTCCCGCCTGGTCTCGCATACCAATCAGATGGTCCGTTCCCTTGACCGACTCGCACGCCGCTCCCCCGTCACCTCTGTGGCTCTCACTCTTGTAATCAACACACGACGCCACGGACCCTTCCCCGCCGTACCGCCAGGCCTGGTGTCTCACTGTGATGCTGGCGGTTCTCGTCACTTGACTGCCGCCGAACGTGGTGTCGCGAGCCGCTCGAACCTCGAAACATGGCGGTAGACTGGTGAGGCAGCAGCTTTGCACACTGGATTCAGTTGAAGCACTATTTTATCGGCTCCGGCCCCTCCCCCAGGGCGGCTCTCCACGGGGCAAGAAAACCCGCCGAGTGTCAAGGTGGAACGTCGGCCGGGTTTAATCCCTTGGCTGACGGCCGGGAGTGAGGTTATTTGGTGGGCTCTGGCTCGGCGGCGACGATGGTGCCCCAGCCCGCGATCCTCCTGTCCTTGTCCCTGGCCACTGCCAAGGTGGCCAAGGGGTCCATCAGAGTCCATCAGCAGGCCGGCCGTGCCTCGACGAAGTCAACGCATTCTCTGATGTGGTTCAATCCCTTGACGGTGGAAGTTGCCGGTCTCACAATCTACAACAGGAACCACGGCCACGGGTGTCTCAGCCGCGAGATGCTTTCGCGCTCGCATTTTTCAGGCCCCGGAATCTTCTCCGGACCCCGCCATTTTGTCTGATTCGACGGTCGGAACAGCACCAAATACGAGCCTCACGCAATCAGCCTTTGGCTCGGAAACATCCACTGGGCGGCGCAGCGTGGACATATCGAGCACAGCTTAAACAGCTCGATGATGTTGGGCCAGATCACAGCGTGGCCCGGCCAACGAAGACCTGGGGAGAAGCCTGCCGCCGATAAGGCGCGTTTGATAGGGCGATGCAGCAGGCAAGTCAGTCTCAACTCAACCAGCCACGTACCGGTCATGCAAAGCCGGTGCATCGTGGCACCCTGGCTTCCAAGGAGGGGACGAAAATGACCGATGCATGCGGCTGGCTGCAGGCGTTCGAGCTGGGAAGGCCTGGGCGGCTTGGGAGGAGACAAGGACCCCGCCGGCGGCGGGGCGGGCGGCGGAGCTGTGGAAGCCGGCCGGTCGGAGGAGCGGCATGGCGTCGCAATCGAAAAGGCCCCGGCCGAGGCCAACCTCGGGCAGATCGCGGCAAGGCAAAGGGAGGCAAGGAGGGCCCCATCCCTCACTGTGTGAACATGGGAACAGGGTGAAGATGAACAGGGCCAGGGCCAGGACCAAGGCCAGCCGGCGGAGATGCAGATGTGCGCCGCCTCATATGCAAGATTGGTTGCGGCCGCGGAGGCTGTCCGTGCTGACGGCAGAAAAGCAAGCACGGCACGATGCACGACTGTGAGAGAAAGGCATGGCGCGCGCAAGCCTCGATACCAAAGTCCGCCTCCGCAGGAACCAATGAGCCGTCTCGGACAGACCGCGAGGCCGAGGGGACGGTGCTGTCTCGCGGGCGGCATCCCTTCACTTCAGGCCAAAGAAGGTTGCGCCGGGCATGCAAACTACCACTACGGCGCCCCGCGGGGGCAGGAGGGGGGCTTTGGGGAGACGGGATGCTTGGCCGAACCAGACCGAACATGAACAGGCCTGACGGGTGCATCGAGCGCTACGGGGTAGGAGTCCTGGACAGTGGACTCGTACGAGGAGCGCAGCGCAGCGCTGTCCGAGTTCTGCAGCGTATCGGGCGCATCATCTTCACAGAGTTTGGTAGGAGATAGTCGAACCCGGGGACGGCGCGCGCGGCCTTCCCGAGATCCTCCGCCTCCCCTCGCTGTCTTTCGACCCGACGGTGGCTTTTCGTTCAGAAAGCAAGCGGCGAGCCTGCAAAAGGGTAGCACGGCGTGCCCACGAGCGGCGCAGTGCGACTTGAGACGAAACTATCATCACGGTGTTCCGCCCGTAGGGCTCTCGGTCATCGGAATGGCCCCATCGCGCTACGAGAAAGCTCCGGCGATTGTGAACCACTATCACCACTACGGCGTGTCTTGGATGTGGCGGGGAGAGGAGACATCGCGTGTGCGGCTGGTGGCGATCGATTTGATGGAAGGGGTGGAGGGGGGATGATGTGTCGCCGGGGGACGTGGACGGGACAGTGGAGCGCCAAACGGCCCGCCGAATTGCCCGACAATTACTCCCGGGGCACGGGGGTCAGGGGCCACAGGGCTCCAGTGTGTCCGGCCCCCGGCGCCTCGAGCACGACTTGTGCCGAACCGCCAGCGCACGGGGTGGTTCTCTATCAAGCGCCCAGGTCTGCCATGGCCGCCGGACGGGACGAGGATGCATGGCAGGACGGCAGAGATTGGCCTCTTGTTGATGGCAGGTTGGCTGACACATGCAAGAGGGCCGTCATTGAGACGTAGATCCATGGATGAGAGAGGGTCCTGCTGCAGCGAATATTGGCAGGGGGGCCGGCATCCGAGGCCACTGTCTGCGACGGAACGTCCTGCTGCGAGGCCCTTGATGGCTCCAGTACCAGTACGAGGCACGCTCCGGGGATAATCACGAGGTCCGGACATTACCTCGAGCACCTGTATGGTTGGTGTATGGGTGCGTCAAGGGAGCTCTCGCGATGAACGCAGGTACGAGGGCGAGTCTGATCATGCCACTTTGGAGCAGGACCCTTGCCCATCAAGTACTGCGGAGAATGCTGCCATTGACGACTAGCAGATCGTCATATTCACGTCGCGCGATGTACGAGGCTTGCACTCTGCGCGTGCTTACGCGAAGGAGGGAGGAAACATGGCCAACCACGACAAAGGGGATTCGCAACCGCTCGAGGGACCAGGTGCCGCGGTGCTATTGGGTGCCGGGTGTTGTTGTACTTGGTATTTTCTTATCTACCGCCCGCCCGGCATGAGCTTCGCCGTCGTCGTTCAGGGGTGGGCTACCCGACTCGTCGGATGCGGCTCCCTGCCTGGCACACACGCACCACACCACAGACACAACAGAGGAGGTGTGCCAAGGGGGGAGGGGAGACGGGACGCGCAGCATCGCAGATGTGCAGCCCCCCCAATCCTCGTGCGGACACCCTCCCCGTTCCCAGAACTGTGCCCCTCTGCCCCTCCCTCCCCTCTCTCGCGCGCCCGTAATGCAGCTCGCCAGAAGCAGTGCAGTTCTGGAAGGGCCTGTGATCGCCCGCGAGCAGGCCCCGGGATGTTATGCCGGGGTGGAGCAGGACGCTCGTCAGCGCCGTAGGAGATGACGAACGAACATGGCCAGTACCGAGCTGAGGAGACGCAGATGATAGTAGAGGAGACCGGCCCCCGCAGCAGTTACCTTCTCGGGTTGCGGCCGCATTGTCCTGGCCGGTGACGGAGGGCTCTGGGCGACGCCGGAGACAGCGTGGGAGGTGGAGGTCCGCATGCCGGTCCTCCGGGGCTGTTGTCGCTGCAACTTTGACGTCCTCCCCCCTCCCCCCCCCCCGAAGGAGGCGCCTGCGTTTGAGAGGGGGCTGCGGAGAGGTGGCGGCAGGCTCGTGTCTGACAGACGGCCTGCCAGGATGCGGCCAGGACGCAGGAGGGGAGGAAAATCTCCGAGGGCGCTGACCGGTGGCGGCGCGCTTGATGTCTTCCCACAGGACGGAGTGGCTCCCGAAGGGGGGCGGGAAGCTATGCCTCCTGCTACGAGGTTGTGCTTGTAGGGGGCGCGGCGAAGGCGATCTCAGGGGGGATGCGGAAGGAGGCGCAGAACATGCGCTTCTTGGGCGCCACGTCACGGACCTTGTAGATGGACACCTCGCCGGGGACGTCTGCGTCACCTGGGGTGAAGCGGATGCCGAGCTCGCTTTGGAGGCGGGCGCAGATCTCCTCGAGGGGGACCTCGTCGTCCTGCTTGGCGGCGAAGCAGTGGACGTGGACGAGGGGCAGCTTTGTGGCCGTGTGAGGCTCGAAGAGGGACTCGAGGCCGTGGTAGATGCCGCGGAAGCGGTGGGTGAACTCGAGGGCGGAGGCGGGGAGGTTCATGACGAAGTGGGCGATGGTGGGCGGCACAGGGACGCGGACGGCGACGGGGCGGGGGGCGTCGGGGGCGAGTTTGCGGGAGACCTTGGGCTGGATGATGGCGGCGTCGCCGGCCTTGTGGGCGTCGAGGACGATGTGGGCGGATTCGCGGATGAAGTCGAGGCCGTCCTTGTTGAAGGGGCGGACGTACTGGGAGACCTGGGCATGTCATCAGTCGAAGCACAGCAAAAGTCCTGCCGAGCGAAAGGGGCTGACCTTGTTCCGCTTGACGGCATCCTTGAGGTAGCGGTAGCTCTCGGGGTTCATGTCGTTTGCAAAGACGAAGACGCCCCTTTTGGCGGCGGGCACGGCAAAGGGTCCGATGCCGGCCATGACATCGCATACGACCTCTCCGGGCTGGAAGGACTTGACGAGACGGGTGTGCTCCGTCTCGAGCTTGCTGTTCCAGTAGACTTTGGAGTAGTCGAAGCGGAAGACGCAGTCGTTCTCGCGGACCTCGACGTCCATGTCGTCGGGGCCGGCGAGGACCTCGTAGGCAAAGGTGCGGAAGCGGGACTCGCTGCCGACGTTGCCGACCTTGTTGATGACGGTGCGGAGCTTGTGGTTCTTGTCGAGGATTACTTGGGCGATGATGGTCTTGAAGGGGAGGTAGCGCTCGCGGAGGTTGAGGTGGGCTGGGCAAGGTGTTAGTTGGGGAGGATGAGGGTGGGAGTGAGAGGGGACGAACCGACGTGGCCGGCGATGTTGAAGCCGACGGGGATCTCGTCGTGGAGGTCTTCTGGGATGATGGAGTTCATGACGTCGACTGAGTGTGTTAGTCTTTACCCCATGCTTCTGATGCCCGCGAAAACTCACGATATCCCCAGTAATCGTAGTTGATATCAACATCAAACGGCACCACCGAAAGCTCCTTGGCGCTCACGCCCTCCTGAACCACCGGGCCCCATGTCGACGGCACTTTATAACACCCATCAGCATCCCATCTCTCTTTTCTTTGAAAACTCACTCACCATCAGCCTTGACCTCTGGCTTCAGCAGAAGACACTTCTTCCCCGCCTCCACGGGGTCCGGACGGCACGAGTCAAGCCTATCCCAAGCCAGAAGCTCCTCGCCTTTGAGCAGCTGCTTGCGGTACTTTGCGATATTCCGCGGGTCATGGACCGTCGCCGCCGCGACGTTGAGAGTTTTCTGGAAGAGAGACCTGTCGAGGGTCGTCATGCCGCGGGCCAGTGGCGCGCGGAGGGAGAGCATCGTAGTGGTGGTGTCGGTCTATGTTGTCAGGGGCTGAATCTACGAATGAGGCCGGCCGGGCATTCCACACACCTCCATTGCAAGGCTGTGAGTGTCCGAGCTTTTTTTTTCTTCAGGGGGTGGTGGGTGTTGTGATGGTGGGTGACTCGACTGGGCGAGGCTGAGGAAATTAATTTGATCCCTGCTCAGGGAACCGGGGTATGTGGCGCGCGGTGGGCAAGTGGCTTGGAGCCTTGTGCTGCGCCACTAGCTCTCAGGGGACGAGGACTCGTGATGTCACTTATACCATTTTGCTCACTTCAAACGGCACGACTCTCACGAACGACATACATCGTTTTCGTTCTACGGGAAACATGGCGCAGAAACGTACACTCGATGCGTTCTTCGCACCTGTTGTGAAGAAGCCAAAGTCTCAAGAAGAGCCAGAAGAACCCGTAAGACCGGTATCCCCAGGCACAACCCTCTCACTAACATGTCAAGGCAACCTTCACCACACATCAGAACTACCCGTTCCCCATCAGAGACCTCCCATCCTCCCTAGCCCGGGAGATGTCCTCCCTCCCAGCCCGTCCAGGCAAGGAAATCAAAGACCAGCCCGACCTCGACCTCCTCTACTTTGAGCCCTACATGCCGTCCTACATCGCCAAGGAGATGTTCGCCTTTCTCCGGCGCGAGCTCCCCTTCTACCGCGTCCAGTATACCATCACCAGGGGCGGCGTGCCGACGGAGATTAATACGCCGCGGTACACGACAGTTTTCGGCCTTGATGAGACGGCTCGTTTTGATGAAGATGACGGCGCGGTCGTCGATCCAAAGTCAGGCTTCCGCATCAAAGACAGTCATTATGACAAGTATCCCCCGCGACCGATCCCCGCGTGCTTGGACGTCTTGCGCCGCTCGACCGAGGCTGCTACGGGGTGCAAGTTCAACTTTTGCCTGGTGAATTATTATGCTTCCGGCGCGGACAGCATCTCCTTCCACAGCGATGATGAGCGGTTCCTCGGCCCTGAGCCAGCTATTGCGAGCTTCTCCCTCGGCGCCCGTCGCGACTTTCTTCTCCGCCACAAGCCTCCCCCTCCCGGCAGCGAGGGAGGCCCAACGCCAAAGGCGCTCAAGTACCCCCTCGGCAGCGGCGACATGATCCTAATGCGCGGCCCGACACAGTCCAACTGGCTGCACTCGATCCCTAAGCGAGGCGGCAAGAATCCCGAGGATGGCGGGCGCATCAACATCACGTTCCGGAAAGCCATGGTCAAAGCAGGGACGGAAAATTATTACAACTATAACGTCGGCACCGGTCCCGTCTACAGGTGGGACGCCATCTCCCGAGAGATGCGGGTGTCTTCCAAGGCTTGAGACCCTCTACCGGCCCTTCCTGAACTGCGCGCTGGCAAAGTTGCGCAGCGCCCGCAGGAACACCTGGTACCCGACCTCCTGGTTGTCCTTGAGGCAGAAGATTTCGGTCAGACGGATCGGCCAGGGCGGGTATCCGTCGAGCTCGACGTGGGGTCCAAAGGTGATGAGCAGGTCGGGCTCGCCCATGATGCCTTCGGACAGCTCGGCGTCGATCAGGTCGAGGCCAATGTCCTTGGGGGACAGCTTGGCCTTTTGCGACATCTCGGCCAGCGTCTTCGTCAGGTCGACCATGGACTCGCGGCCGTCCTCGGCCGAGATGAAGAGCACGTCGAGGCTGCGGGGGTCGGCGCGCGCAAAGTCGCCGACGGCTGCTGACTCGAGAACCTCGTCGGCGTGGGGCATGGAGACGGTCATGGCGGGCTGGTGGCGGCCGAAGTAGGCGCGGAACTTTTGGTTAATGGTCTGCTGGACGAGGGGCAGGTGGCGCTTCAGGATGCCTGGGGAGATGTGAGTAGGGCTTCGTCAATGGGGGGAACCAAACATACCCGTCTTCTCGTACACGGTCAGCACGGGGATCTTGGCGCAGGTGCACCACACGGCAATCTCGGCGGCCTCGTTGATCAGCCTCTCCAGCTCCGTGCCGTGCCTGGCGCCCGTCTCGAGCTTGAGGATGACGCTCAGGTGCTTGGGCAGCTTCTTGATGCCCTCGACGTCCTTCTCGATGTAGGCCGGGGTGCGGTGGTGGTAGTAGAGGATGGAGGCGAGGCGGTAGGCGACGGTGTGCCAGGCCTGTCGTATCCGGATGTAGAGGGAGAAGATGCTGTGGATGACGACGAAGACGAAGAGGTAGAGCTTGTTCTTGGCCGCGCGCCGGACGCCGAAGCGGCTCACGGGGGCGCCGTTGTGCTTCTTCCACGTGTCGGCGGCGTCTGTGGCATCTTCGGGCTCGGTGTCGGACTGTTCGGGGAGGTAGTTCTGGGTAGGGGAAGGGTGTTAGCTGGGTCGCGACGGTGCTGGGGGCGGACGAACCTGGATGAGTTTCTTCTTAGTCTCCTCATTCAAGACACGGTGATCGCCCTTTTCGTCGATGCGATATAGCTCGCGGTCCTTGGCGTAAAGGGCCATGTTGGGCTCAGTTGGCTAAATGGCTGCTGTTCTTGCGGTGTATATGGAGTGTTGGTGATTTTTTGGAGATGCTCCCAGTGGGTTGAGATATGCGCGCGGGGGATGATGGGCGGACCGTTGGGGGAAGGAAGGGGTACTTGATAGAGAAAAAGACGGTGGAGGAAAAGGAAAAGCAAGGTTGCGCCGTGAGTCGCGCTTCTGGAGATGGATGCAGGGCCAGCCTCAATGCCGCGTCAGTCTGGCGAGCGAAGAGAGAGGGAGAGGAACTTGAAGAGTACACCTCTGTGCTGCGCTGCTTGGCGTGGGCCCGGGATGACGACGGCCGGGACGCTGTGGTGGACTGGAGCTGCTGATGTTCAGTGCTTCCTTCCAAGGTCCAGTCCAGTCCCTGCCTGGCTTGTGAACGCGGCCAGGGCGCGACACCACATTGGTCGGCAGGGCTGGGAACCAAGCCGCAGCCCGCCACAGGCCGGAGGTACCGGGGTACATGAGGCTGCTACGCCACATTGTCCACCTCAGCGCCCCGTGGCTCAGAGCACCCGAGTCTCGCTGGACAGTGGACCCCTCTGGCGACACTTGTAGGGGCCTCACCCCTGCACGAGGTACATTCCCGCGCACTGTAGCTACCGAGCAAGTTCGGGTACCTGACTTGGAAACCCGAGTACGCCAGCAGCCCATTGTCCAGTGACTTGTCGCAGTTCAACTCCACGCGAACACATCGCGACAGCCACCCCAATCGCCCATTGCTGCCGCCATGAAGAGCCTGGACGCCACCAGCTTGTTGCCTGCTTGACCTGCTCTACAACCCCCCAGCCGACAATCTGATCGAATTCCTCCCGACCTCCAAACTCCCCCACCACACTCTCTCCGGCGAACACATCTCTCCGAACGAGCACCACTGCAGACGACGATTACGAAGATACACGACCTCGACACACAGCCAGCTTCGAACGAAATACAGCCAGTAGTTTCATACTCCCTTATGCAATCCGGTCTCGGCACTTCTTCGTCCTCCCGCCTCTGAGCTTCTTCAGCCCACGACAACCATGGAGAGGGCTGGGTCTGGGGCCAAGTCCCTCTTCCCCAAAGGACCCAGCTTCTCCCTCGATGACTTCTCTAACAAGGACTTCATCGTTCGCGACTTTATCGACTCCCTGGCAGAGACGGCCGTGCCAGTGAATCGGCGGTCAGGTCCCGCCCAGCAGAGCTTCGATCCCAAGCCCCTCATCCGTTCTTTCGAGAGTACGTATCCCTCCTCCTCATGCGATATCATCATGCCGTAAGCTAACACTCACCCCACGCAGATGCCGTCTCACAACTCAGCTCCCTTTCCGACGATCTCCAGGAGAAGGAGTCGGACCTCCTCTCCAACGTGCGCCGCGCAGAGATCCAGCACGACCAGACTCTCGACACACTCGGTAGGAAACTCGACCAGTCCATGCAACAGTTCGAGGCTCTCGATCTCTCCCTCAACAACCCTTCGACAGCAGCCGACCGCGGCAGACAAGATGCTGGCGGCAATGTGGCCGTGCAGATCGGCGAGAAGCTGGAAGAGCTCGATCGTAAGAGGCGGCGAGCTCAGGATGCGAGCTTTCTGATTCAGTGCTGGTTCGAGGTCAGCGAGACGGGCCGCCTGAGCTCGCTCGAGGATGTCCAAAGACAGGGCGGCGCCGACAACAAGGTGCGATGCGCCGTCATCGCGCGCCAGCTCATGCGCATCAGCCAGCGGCTCGACCCCTCATCATGGGGAGGCCAGTCCAACGGCGTTGGCTCAAGGACCAACGGCATCACAAATGGTGCCTCCTCCTATGCTTCCTCCCCCGGGGCCACCGCCGGCCGTGGCTCACACAACACGCGCGAGGTGCTGGAAAAGTTCAGCGAAGGCCTCGAGCAGGAGCTCCTCCAACAATTCAACAACAGCTACCGCAAGCAAAACTTTGACGACATGATGGAGTGCGCAAAGGTCCTCAAGGACTTCAACGGCGGCGCCAGCGTCATCGCCGTCTTCGTCAACCAGCACCAGTTCTTCATCGACCGCGACCAGCTCCTATCAGACGAGGTCACGGCCGACGGCGAGACGTGGGATCAGCTCGCCGACCCGGACTCGGACCCTCCCGGCGTCGAGCCTAGCCTGCAGTCGCTCGTCGACGAGGTCAAGATCGTCATGCAGGAGGAGTCGTTCATCATCAAGCGCGCCTTCCCCTACTACGAGACTGTCCTCGCAAAGTTCATCCAGCGCGTCTTCCAGCAGTCCATCCAGCAACGCCTCGAGCTCGTCCTCGACAAGGCCAATAGTGTCTCGTCCCTCGCCTTCCTCCGCTCCCTGCACTCCTCCCGCGCCTACATCAGCGCACTCATCGAGGACCTCAAATCCCACGGCCTCACCGAGCACCCCGAGCCTGCCTCAGCCCAGATCTCCCAGACCCTCGACCAGCAGATGGAGGAGCTCTTCGTGCCCTACCTCGTCGGCAACTCGTACATCGAGCGCGAGCGTAAGAGCCTCGACGAGACGTACAACTCGCTTCTGTTCAAGTTCACCGCCTACCACGCCAAGCGCAAAAAGGCTCCCACCGGCTTCATGGCCTCCCTCGCCCAGCAGAGCACGCAGCTCATGTCATCGGCAAAGGACGCCTACCTCGAGCGTCTCGACTCGTCAGACCTGACGGCCACACAAAAGGCCATGATGCTGCGCGTCGCCGGCGTCGCCGCCAACAGGGACAGCAAGACGGAGATCGAGGTGTCCGAGGAGGACGGCCAGCTCAGCATCCAGAACGCCAAGCGCATGATCCGCTGGCTCGCCGAGAGCGTCCGCCGCACCCTCGAGCTCGGCTCCCCCACCGAAACCCCAAAAGACGTCAACGTCCTCCTCAACCTGCTCCTCACCACCATGGGCCAGGTTTACGTGCAGACGGCGCTGGACGCCGCCCTCGACCAGTCCACCTCTCTCGAGAACTCAAAAACAGAACCCGACCTGTCCTACCTCCCCTCCGTCCGCCCCGCCGTCACAATCTCCGCCATCATGGACCGCTTCATCTCCACCGTCCTCATCCGCCTCGCAGAATCCAACACCACCGTCCGCCGCGCCATGGTCGCCCAGACCCGGTCCGCCATCGAGGCCATTGAGAAAAAGACAAACGCCGTCATGAAGTCCAGCGTCGACGTGCTCACAAACTGGGTCGCCCGCGCCCTCGGCACCCAGAAGAAACTCGACTTCCGCCCCCGCGACGGCGAGCTCGAGTCCCTCCAGACAGCCACGTGTCTCCAGATCAGCACCTTCCTCGCCCGCGCCTCGCGCCAGGCCGCACAGGCCGTCGACGGCCAGAACATCGAGGTCTTTGCGTCGGAGCTCGCCGTCGCTGTGCTGCGTCTGCTCTTTGACCATTTCAAGAAGTTTTCGGTCAACGCCACGGGAGGCCTCATGGTCACGCAGGATATTTCGAAATACGTCGCCACACTCAAGGCTTTCGGGCCGTTGGCAAAGGAGGTTGAGGTCTCGGTCGAGCTGCTCACGGAAGTCGGGTCCATCTTCATCGTCGGGCCCGAGGCGCTGCGCGAGAAGGCGCGGACGCTGGCTGCCGGAGCCGGTGCGGCGGGTACGTCAGGCCGGGGGAGGAAACTTACAAAAGCCGATTTCCGCGCGTTCGTGCAGAAGCGCGATGATGCCGGGTCTACGGGTATTCAGAGCGTGCTGTCGGGGTTGTAGACGGACAGAGGGCAGGGATGGGGGACAGGCTGATTTTACGGGCGGAATGATACCAGATGATTCTTGATCAATACATGTGCTGCGTTCTACGCAGTCTTCTATACGGTGGTTTGTCTCGACTTTTGAAAAACAGATCCACCATGACGGTGAATATCCATGAATAAAACCCAGAGATGTGCCCTTTCCAACGCCTGAAAACGCCTTGCTGGAACTGGGGTATCTCTCTCTATACGTAAATCTCCCCCGTCAAGGGCTACCGCTGTCGCTCGAATCACTCTCCGGCTCCTGAGCAGCAGGCCGCTTTGTGGGCGGCTCCCACGCCTTAACTTCCTCGCAGCCCACAGGGACGCGACATGTGTCCCTCGCATGACACGTCTTCCATAGCACTTCCCGCACCTCGCGGAACACCTGCTGCGGTGCGTCCATGGCCCAAAGGACGTCAAGGTGCTCGTACTCATCAATGACCTTACTGTGAACGACGTTGACGTGCGGTTCCCTTCCGCGCTCGAAGCGGCGTAGTAGCTTGCGTCCGTCAACGAGATCGTCATCACCAGCGACCCAGAGCGCAAAAGGTGGTGCCTGCTCGTTATACCACGCCGAGAAACCACGGGGCTTGTGCGAGTGACCGCCATGGCCGCCCTCACCTCCCTGAACGCCGGCCTCGTCAGCAGGGAGGGCGTGCTTCTGCTTGTGATCGTCGGTGTGGTCCTCGCGCTCCTCGGCGCGGACGCTCTCGCGGGTGGCCAAGATGCACTTGTGCTTCGCGAAGCACTCGCGACCGAGCCACCAGCGCATCGATTCGGCGCTGACGTAGACAGGGGCGAATTGGAACATGCGGTTGCGCAGGCCGCGGTCCCAGCGCTCGTCGCTCCAGTCGAAGAGGAAGGAGAAGACCTTGTAACCCAACCAGCCGTAGATGCGCGGGTTGAGTATGCCGTGCCATGTCATCATCTGGGAGATGAAGCCGTGAATTCCAAAGACGACGCGGAACATGCCAGGTGTGATGATGCGCATGAACTTGAAATAAGCCTTGCCGATGAGCGGCCCAGCGTAGACGGCCGGTGCGAGGGCGCAGAAGACGGTGAGTTTCTCGCCCAGGTCCGGCCGCTGCTCCTTGGCGAGGGCGACGAAGGTCTGGGTGGTTCCCTGGGAGTGGCAGATGAGGCCGAGCTTTTCGAAGCCCGTCTCGAAGAGGACGCGGGAGGCGAGGGCGGGCAAGTCGAAGACACCCATCTGACGGATGTTCCAGCACCACATTCTGGGGTCGGATTCCTCGAGGAGAACGTGCTTTGGCTTGAAGCCGCAGCGGTTGTTGCCGAGCCAGACGTCGTAGCCTGACTTGCAGAGGTAGAAGGCCAACGAGTCGTCGTCGTTGACGCAGTAAGCACCAGCACTCTGCAGGAGCCCATGCATGAGCAGGACAGGAAACTTTGGCTTGGCGTCTGGGTCCTTGAGCTTTTTGTGAGAGTGCGCGAAGACTTCGGGGCCCCTTTGAGCGCGCTCATCGTCGGTGAGCTTCCGGTACTCCTTGGGGTCAAAGACGTGCCAGAGGTCGATGATGAAGCCGTCTTCGGTCTGGACCTGGAACTCCTCGACGTCGAGACCTACGCGCCGCGCGTAGTAGCCCGGGTCACAGACGATGGGGTCCGGGCCGCCCTCGGTAGGGATGAAGTCGCCGGCAGGTTCGACATGGTCGGGCGCGTGCTTCTCGGTGGCCTGGCGGCCTGCTTTCCACTTGCGATCCAGGTCTCGGCGACGCTTGGCCCTCTTCACCTCCTCTTCGTAAAAGGGCCGGCTCTTGTTCGGGTTGCGCAGAGTGAGCCTCTGAAAGAGCTTGCTGACGAAGCCTGGTATGCTGGTGAAGAGGGCACCGAGAACGACAATGGCGAGGAAGGCTAGGCTGAGGAAGAAAGAGGAGATGCGGAAGAGGAGACAGTGAATGTCTCTGAGCAGGGAGGGCGGGCCGTAGAGAGGTAACGGTGGGAAGAGAGGGTTGGTGTGTGACGGTGGCATCTGCTGTCGCAGCGAGCCCTCCTGGCTCTTGTAGGAAGAGGAGCAGCTGCTGGAAAGGCTAGAGTGTGGGCTGGCGCCCCGGGGGCCAGAGGTCGCACCGCCTCCGGATGGCAACTTTTCATGCTTATCCAAGGGAGCAGTCTCGGTACCGTCATCGAGCTCCTGCTTCAGCGAGTTCAGCTTGTGTGCCTCGGTCAGAGGCACGCCTGGGAGACGCTGGCCGCTGGACGTGACGATGACGGGGTCATGGGGGGTGACGAAGCGAGCCTCGACGGCGATATCGGTGGCATCGCCGGCAGACTCGCGGCGGACATGGGAAAGCTTCTCAGCCTGTTTTGAGAAGTCGACGGCGGCGGAGGCACGCGTTCTTGAGCTAGATGTCGAGGCCGCAGACTCGATCGACTTGCGCGCGGCGGTCGGGGGAGACGAAGTGTCCCCCATTGTGTTGGGTGAAATGGAGCAGAGCGATGTTCTAGATTTGGAGCATGGATGTCGTCGAGATGAGGCTCAATATCCTAGATTGAAGGGTAAATTGATGTGTAGATGGGACGATTTCTGGGCAGAAAGCCAGCCAGCAGGGATATTGAATGGCGTTGCCGGTGTTGACCCTGGCAGACGAACGCAAGACAAGGGTCTGCAAGTGAGTGAGAGCCGGAAGATTGAACCGGACAGGAAAGCACCGGGGTGGTGCAGATGAGGCGATCGGATCACCACCAATTCATGTTTGTCGAGTAAGATGTAAAGGGAGGTTGTCGACCCTAACCTGAGTCGCCTCTTCCTCCTTTCTCCTTCCCGGCCTGACTTGGGTTCTTTCCTCGTCAAGAAGCCAGCCATCAAACAGAGCCGCGCGCCGTATCGGCGACCTGACGTCATGGCGCAGAAGAACGTACCGCACCTGCCACCACATGCCAGTTGGTGGAGGCGAGGGAAACATTTCCGGCGACACCATCTACGATTTCCGGCCGAGCGATTGAACGACTTCCAAGACCCTGGGCATCATTGGGTGCTCCCAGCTGGCACCTATCACGGCACCGAGGTTTACAATGGTTGCACTTGTCGGCTCGGGGTGGCGCCGGTGCTTTGCCTCCGCTGGTTGCAAGACTAGATCACCTCAAAGTCAGCGGCTTGAATAGCGTCTGACTTTGGACGAAGGTGGCGTGTGTTGCTTTTAACTCGAGACGGGCGTCCTACTGCAGATGGAGACGATAGTCGGACATCTCGTGTGAAGGGATTCGCCGTGGTTAACTTCGCCTCGACATGGACTTCCAATCTTTTGTGGTGCCGACGGGATGCCGAAATTACTGGGTCGTCTTCCCCAGGCGTGACTTACATCAGCAGATGCAGCACAAGTACAGGGGTCCCACGGGCTTTTTTGGGGTGGCCTGCGCGGCGCGATCTGGTTGGTCGGCCCCCCAAAAGTCCCCTGTAAATGCCCACCGATGCGACCGGGCGTGCTGCGGGCAGCCGGCCTGCGGGCAGCGCGGGTTAAGCCGAGGCCCTGACGGCTGAAGCTGCCTCTCCGCAGCCGAATTGACAGCCGTCACAAGCTCGGGCTGGTCTGCGACTGCATCACGACCACCATTGCCATCATCACCACATCGCCGACACCCCACGACATTCGACGCGAGCGCATACAGCACTTACAAGAGAGCATGCTTGTTTCTCTCAGCTCAGTTCCATAAACTCACACACAGCTCCCCGAGCCATGGCTGCTGCCGCCCTCGCGAAGCGCCGGAGACGCAGGCGGCGCGCCGACAAGCCCCCCGTCGCCGCGACCCTCCTCCTTGACGGAAACCTCAGGGGCGATGTGGGATACTTGTCAGACGACCTCTTTGCCGACCTCTTTCCCCAGCTGAGTAGTGGTAAGACGGCTGCCTGCCTCACCCTACTCTTTACCGCATGCACATCTTGCTAACCTCTACCCCTCCAAGACCCGACCACTGCGCAAGACAACTCCCAGATCCAGCACGTCGCCATTGCCCCCTGGGCACCGAAAGCCTCCGCGGCCGAAACATCATGGACCCTGGTGCCCGTTCTCAGGGCCACCGACCTCGGCCCTTCCATCGCCCAGTTCTCGCCAAAGTCCATGGCACTCCAAAGCTTCCGACAAGCCCTTCAGACCGTCGCGCCCTCGAAGCTCATGGGAAGCGCCCGCGGTGGCATCGAGATCCTCCTCCTCGACGCCGTTGCTCTGCCCCTCGATACCGTCTTTGTGAATCTCGAAAAGGAGTCCATTAGGCGCTTGGAGTTGGGAGAGGGCACCTTCTTCAGCGAACATCCCGATGCCGCCGCCTCCGCTGGCAAGGGCCCCGCCTCCGCTGATGGCAACATTGCCGCCGCTCTCAGGGCCGCTCTGGGAAATCTTGCCGTCTTGCACTCGGGCGACCAGTTCCCCCTGCCTCTGCCGCCCCATCCCGTCACACACGTGCCTCCCAACGGCGGCGAGATCGTCCTCTGCGAGCCCTTCAGCCAGGGCATCCTCTCCCCCGATACAAAGATCGTCTTGATGCGGGGGAGCGTCCGTCCGAAGCGCAGCCACGGTGCCCTGACCTCCAGCCGGCCCCTGAACGGCGTGCTCGAGGATGACGAGGACACGGCCAACGACCAGTTCTTCTCAGCCGCCGAGGATCGGTACAGGACCGATGCCCAGGCCACCGAGATGGAGTCGGTCACAGAGACGGACGACTCGGAGACTCCAGGCTTTGACCACGATGACGAGAGCTCGGACGACTCCATGGACGACATGCTCTCGCTACAGGCGCCGATGTTGCACTCGAGCACCGCCAGCGGCATCTCTACCCTGCAGCCTGGCTCGCCCATGACCGTCGGCCGGGGGCGTAGGACCAACGGCGCGACAACACCCGGCTCTGTCTTTTCGTCCTTCACTGCTACCACAGCCCGCCCTGACCGTCCCAGGGGCCGCCTGTTCAAGGCCCAGAGCCTCGTCGAGCCCATCCCCCAGACACTCCTACACCCGAAACCCACGCCAGAGGATGATGAGGAGGCGAGGATCTACGTCGACATCACCTCCCTCCTCAAAGTTGGATGCTTCTCCGGCGACTGGGTCCGTGTCGAGGTGGCAGAGGAGCCCCCAGTAAACGGTTTCGGCGCCTTCGGCCTCGGGGGCTTCGGTGCTGCAGCCGCCAGTGAGGACGCCGAGTGGCGGCCCGTGAGGGTGTACAGCCTTCCCGAGGGCTACGCACAGAAGCCGGTCACGAGGATACCCAGCGCGAGGCATCAGGAGAGGAGGACGTCGTTCTTCGACTCGCAGGTTCAGAAGCCCACCAGCCCCGCCGCATACCTCTCGCCCATTCTTCTCGCCAACATGGACGCGCCGCCATACCTGCGCCTCTCACCGCTGAAGCCGAACCCGTCGCGCGGACCCAAGAGGCCCACCAAGTTCTCAAGGACATCCCACCCGCCCTTCGCGCGCGACATCACTATCCAACACGTCCGCTCGCCTGTTTCTGCCGAGCGCGTCTTCCAGACCGTCGTCCTCGCTGGCCTGAAGCGCTACTTTGCCGAGAAGGTCAGGCTGGCAAAGGCGGGAGACCTCCTGGCTGTACCCGTCGACACGCTCCTGGGCAAGATGTTCCAGGAGGCTGAGGTTGACGACATCATGACCCTCTCCAACGATACTTCCAGACCTGACCAGGTGGCGTGGTTCAAGGTTGGCCATGTCCATGCGCCCCAGCCCGAGAGCGACGACGATGAGGCCGAGGACATCTGGAGGGGGGTGGCCTGCATTGACAGCGAGACAGTTGGCATGAACCTGTCTGGCTTCGTCACGAGCCGAATCCCACCCACCATGTCCAGCACGTGGGAGTACTACACAGGGGTGAGAAGCATACCGAATCGCTCGGCCGTCTCGCCGCCCACAGCCTCTTCCCTACAGGACTCCCGCTACATCTCGCCCCTGAGACACAGACTACAGGCTCTCATTGCCGCGGCTACCAGCCAAGTGGCCATCCACGGGAAGATGGCGCCGATAGCTGTACTGTTGACATCGACGCACCGGCATATTGGCAAGGCGACGGTGGCTGCGTCTGCATGCGCTGATGTTGGCCTGCATACGTATGCCATCGATGCAAACGACCTGCTGAGCGAGGCCGAGGGCAGCGGCAGCGACGTCAAGACCGAGGGGCTGTTGCGAGCTCGGGCAGACCGAGCCCTCAGCTGCGGCCCGGAGTGCACGGCGCTCCTCATCAAGCACATCGATGCTCTGACAGCAGATCGCATGGTCTCAGCGTTCAAGGGGATTCTGGAGGACTCAAGAATCCTCATCGCGACGGCGAACGATGTTGACAAGCTGCCCAAGGGGTTGCGTAGCCTGTTCACCTACGAGCTCGAGGTGGGTGCCCCTGACGAGGTCGAGAGGGCGGGCATCTTGAGAAGCGTCATCGACCAAATGGGCCTCAACCTGGATTCCGACGTCGACATCACAGGGATTGCCCTCAAGACGGCGGCGTTCGTCGCCGGCAGCCTGGTGGACGTTGTCGAGCGTGCACGCGTGGCCAGACAGTTCAGGCTGGAGGACATGTCGCGCAAGGCCAGCTCAAACGACCGCCCCGTCACCATCAGGGACATTGAGCTATCTGGCGGCCCTCAGGCGGCCGGGTGCCCGGCGGCGCGATGCGTCACCAAGGCCGACTTTGACGTGGCCGTCGAAAAGGCGCGCAAGAACTTTGCCGGCGCCATCGGCGCGCCCAAGATCCCCAACGTCACGTGGGACGACGTCGGTGGCCTGGGCTACGTCAAGGAGGCGGTGCGGGAGACGATCCAGCTGCCCCTGGAAAGGCCGGAGCTCTTCGCGAGAGGCATGAAGAAGCGATCGGGCATCCTCTTCTACGGTCCTCCCGGCACGGGCAAGACGCTGCTCGCAAAGGCCATCGCGACAGAGTACAGCCTCAACTTCTTCAGCGTCAAGGGCCCCGAGCTGCTCAACATGTACATTGGCGAGTCCGAGGCCAACGTGCGCCGCGTGTTCCAGAAGGCGCGCGATGCGAGGCCTTGCGTCGTCTTCTTCGACGAGCTGGACTCGGTCGCGCCCAAGCGTGGCAATCAGGGCGACAGTGGCGGTGTCATGGACCGTATCGTTTCGCAGCTGTTGGCTGAGCTCGACGGCATGTCGGGCGGCAGCGACGGCGGCGGTGGTGTCTTCGTCATTGGTGCGACGAACAGACCTGACCTGCTGGACCCTGCGTTGCTGCGTCCCGGCCGTTTCGATAAGATGCTCTACCTGGGCGTCGCCGATGACCGAGACAAGCAGCTCAAGATTCTCGAGGCCGTCACTCGAAAGTATGCCTCCCTTATCTTCCCCTTGTGTAACTCCCAAAACGCTAACGAAAGCCCAGGTTCACCCTCGACCCCTCCCTCTCCCTTCCCCGGGTCGCGGCACAGCTACCCTACCACTACACGGGCGCCGACTACTACGCCCTCTGCAGCGACGCCATGCTCAAGGCCATCACGCGACAGACAGCCGCCGTCGACGCAAAGATCGCCTCCATCAACGCCGACGGTCGGCGCCACCCCATCTCCACAGCCAACTTCTTCGACCACCACGCTCGTCCCGAGGACGTCGCCGTCGTCGTGTCCGAGGAAGACTTCCTCGCCGCCAACAACGAGCTTGTACCCAGCGTCAGCGCCGGCGAGCTCGCGCGCTACGAGACGATGCGCGCCTCCTTCGACGGTGCACCCTCTTCCGGCCCCGCGCCTCGCGCCGCGCCAGCGCCCAGAGCCGTGTCCGGCTCCTCGACGGCGTCAAAGGGCAAGGGCAAGGCCGTCGCGAGGGATAAGGGAAAGGGAAAGGCGGTGGCGGCAGATGATAGCGATGAGGAGTATGACGAGGGGGTGCGCGGCGTCAACGGTAGAGGGAAGGGGAAGGGGAAGGCGGTGGCGGCGTTTGAGCAGGGCAACGCGAGTGATGACGACGGACTGTATTGAGGATATACGGGGGGTGGGTTGGATGTACTACTACATATTACTGGCAATATGCATGATGATATTGAAGGCTGTGCAGAGCGGCAATGCCGAAGGGAGTGCGTGCGTTGATTCGAGTCAGATGGGTGATGTTGAGCGGAGCCGGAGGGCTCGTGTCGGCCGACGTTACACATGCACGACCGACATGCTTCGACGTTCATCACTTGTGTATGCATCGAGTACGAGCCTGGATAGGAACAAGAATGCGTCTCATCGGTATCGCGATTACACCAGGGTAGGTAGCTACGGTCCGCAGAAACAGCATTGAAGCAAGGGACGAATCACTTCTGCGCCGCCGGGGCTTCCGTAGCCGCCGGGGCTGGAGCCGGGGCCGGGGCCGGGGCGGGAGTCGAGGCTTCCACCGGAGCTGCAGCCGGAGCCGGGACCGCTTTCGGCGCGGGCTTCTTCTCCTCCTCTTCATCGCTGTCGTCGCTATCATCGTCATCGTCATCATCCTCGTCTTCATCATCGTCATCCTCTTCCTCGTCGTCATCATCATCATCGTCGTCCTCTTCCTCGTCGTCCTCCTCGCTGCTCTCCTCCTCACTGCTTTCTTCTTCCGACGAATCCTCTTCGTCCTCCTCCTGTATCGCCGAGGCCTTCTCGACGGCTTTGATTTCGGCCTCGGAGGCCGCGGCTACCATCGAGCCGCGGTGAAGTGTGACAGGAGGCTCGATGGACTCGGTCGACTTCCACCGGGCGGTCGTGGGGCTCTGGACGGTCTCCAACGAAGGCAGAGCGTCGGAAGATGAGGCGGCCGTGGGCCATGTCCCCGAAGTGGGGGACTGGACGGTGGTGCCGGCGATGGTTCTGGTGGTGCTACTGGCGGGAAGAGGAGAGACGGCGGCCTTGCCCTTGTCTGCCTTGGCTGGGGTCGTTGCTGCGGCCTTGACTGCAGGCTCTGCCTTGGTGGGCGTGGCAGGCGGTTTAGCGGCAGGTGTCTCTGGCTCCGCCCCCGCCTTCTCGACAGCGGGCGTCTCGGAGTCTTTGGTGACCGGTGCCTCAGACTCCTTGGCGGCTGGTGCCTCGGATTCCTTGGGAGCGGGTGTCTCGGACTCCTTAGCAGGCGCCTCCTTTGTATCAGCGGGCTTGCCTCCCTTGCCGTGGACCTTCTCGCGGAGGGACTGCAGCCTCAGCTCCTTAGCCTTCTGGGCAGCCTCGTCTGCGATGGAGCGGATGGGAAGCGTGGCCTTTTCGACGACGCTGGGCTCCTTCTTCGGCGCATCCTTCTTTTCGGCGGTGGTGGATGCTTCGGCTTTCGGTAGAGGAGGGGCGGCAGGGATGGCAGAGGCGGGAGCGGGGGTGGAAGTCGAGGCGGAAGCTGACGCGGAAGCAGATGTGGAAGCAGCCGCGGCGGCGGCAGCTTTGGCGGCGGCGGTACCGGCTTTGACCCTTCTGACGGGCTTGGGAGGGTCTTTGGGCTTGTTGTGGATGTTCGGGATGGTGAACTCGTCGTAGTAGATCTTGACATGCTGCTTGAGCTCGCCGTACTCGTTCCAGTCCTCGATTTCGACGATATCCTGCAGAGGTGTTTGGTCAGAGAGGAAGCTAGAGTCGGGATCCTAGAGGAGCCACTTACACCCAAGACGAGGCCTTCTTGGACGAGAGCAGGAAGCTTCCTCACGCGACCGCTCTCATCTTTGCCGGCGCGACGGCCCCATAGCATGCGAGCCTTCTGGTCAACGGCGAGATCGACGGCTTTGAAGGGGACCCGGTTGGCGCGGAGGATGGTCTCGAGGCGAGAGGTGGCGGTAACGATGTGGGAGGAGCCGGCGGTCAGGGAGGTGAAGATGTACAGGGCGGGGTCGGTCGAGAAGGTGGTGGTCGACATGGTGATGGTGGGTGGTAGTGACTTGACGTCAGACTTGGTCGGGATGCTGGTATGTGCTTGGGATCGGGCAGCTCGAGCTCGGTTGGGCGCGGGGTAGATAGGCGTGCCAGGGCGGCGACGGGGGTCGGATCGGTCGGTTGCTCGATGCAGGGCTCCGGGGCCGGATGATGGGGTGGATGTGACTGCTGAGCTGATGGATGCTTCGTGGTGTTCAAGTTGTGTTTGTGTTGTGTTGTGTTGTGTTGTTGTCAGGGAGCCGTGACGGAGAGTCGGCGTCGGGGTTTCGCTCCACGTCGCTGAAACAGCTCGGACGTGGTGCGGGGGCGGGGTACATTCTCAGGGTCGGTCCAGTGTCGCCTGGCCTCCTCTCGTCGAAGGGGCAGGCACGAGAGAGCGTCACCTTCCATTCCAAATGCTTCCAGCTCCACCTCGAGCTCCTCGGTGCCACGAATTGAACAAGAGAATCATCCAAGTCACAACACCTGGGAGACTCAATTCGCATCTTCCTAAGCCTCTGCATCCCTCATATCAACGGTGTTCCAAAGTGTTAGCGATACCACGGCAGGTGGGCCTTCTTCATCTCCCCCTCAATCTATTCGTAGGACCCAAGCTCACGACTTTATCTCCAACAGTGACAACTACCGACCTGTCCCCGGACAGGGAAACCATGCCATCGACAGCGAAATGATCTCTGCTACCAAGCAAGGGTGTTCTGCCGCGCTTCATTTCGCAACGCTGCGGCCAGATCGTCTTCCAATTCAATCGAGATGACGTTGTTCATCTCGCAATCTTGGCCTTGCAGCAGCCGTTGATTGCATCTGACTCGACCCGACCGGCTTCATGCTGGCTGACCAGGGTCATCAGGATGTCCGATGTCGTGATGGCAACGGTGCATCTCGCAGATGGCCATCGCCTCGACAGCTTGTGCACACCAGGCCTGCCTCGGACAGCAGCCCATCGTTGGTCCGATAGACATTCCGGCACCAAGAAGCCTTGCATCACCTGGGCGTCGGACGCTCATGTGCGTGCAACACCACAGGAAAATCAGCCCGACACTCATCGGTCGTCAGCCCTCCAAGGCTCGCCTAGACTTGCGGCATTGTACAGTGCCTCTCTCCTCCCTTCGCACACGTGCTGAGGGGAAAGCCGATCAAGAGCCATTTGTTGGCTGCTCCCACACACAATCTGACAGTCAATCGGCCAACACCCGTCAGCATGAATCGGCCGATGGGGCCTCAGCGGAACTGCGTTTTTTGGCCCAGTTTTCCAACGTTCTAGAATCTGGTCGTCCCGCACACCACTCTGTGTTGTCGGCCCTCCGCCGGCTCTTCTGCCAGGGCCTCTGCCAGGTCGCCAGGAACAACGAGTGTGCTTGTCGCCCAAGAGGGCAGGGAGCGACGAAATGCTCTCGGCAATGGATCCGCTCGCACTTTCCGCGGTGCACATGGAACGTTCCACCACCGCCTCGGCAAAAAGCCTGCTCTACGAAAATCGCCATCTCATCAGAAGCAAGCAAAGCAAAGCAAGGGAAGAGCAGGCCAGGACAGGCCACTGTCCAGGGACTGTCGGATAGTTGATTGTGAGGACCGCCCGACATGGCCGTGAAATTGGCTGTGCGAGGGTCTGCCGTTTCACGACCCTGACCCGACCTGCTCCCCGACCCCGGTGCGCTGCGCTCAAGGAGGGTGCTGGGGCCCTGGGGCCAGGACTTGTCACAGCAGTTGCTTGTGCTGCCATACTGGGTGCGCTGTGCGAGGGGGCAGCGCCGACGTTGGCCGTGTGAGGCTCCTCCACTGCTGCAGCACCACCTCGTGTTGGGCCGTCGCACAGCGCAGGCCTATCGACGGCTGCTTCTGCAACGCCCCGGAAAATATCGCAGGAACCCCGTCTCGCGCGCCTCTCCGGTACGATTCAGCTGTCCCGACCCGCGCGCCGGGGTGGCGCAAACTTGGTCATCGTCAGCACCAGCACAGAGCAAGGCGCCACCACTGCGATGGAGCCACAAGTCAACAAACGCCGCCCTCCACCTGCACTGGGGCCCGGTCCTGGGCGAGTGCCTTGGGTGCCCGGCCGAGACCCAGAGAATATACCTCATCGCCTTGTCGGGGGGATGGCGCCGGACGTCTCATCGATGGTCCATCGACTGCCACCTTCCCCCGCCTGTTGCGGCGTTGCCCGCTGCCCGCCGCGCTACGTCTCGGTGGCTTGCAACGATTCTTCTCGGCGCGGAAGTCTGCCATGTTTCCCGGCGATGGCGCCAGCGACCGCGCGAGCGAAGCAAAAAGAACTTTGAGCGAGTCGAGCCGGTCGGGCAGCGGTCTAAGGACCAAGGGCGGCCAAAAGCCCGCCGCTGAAATCCTGGAGCGTGGATGGAGTGGCGTCGGCAGGGATCGACTTGTGTCCTGGGCGATCCCGCCCAGGGGCACGTCAGGCACCGGCCAATCATCCGTCCCCGTCCGTCCCTGTCGGCCTGGGATGGCCCCGGCAAGCTAGGGACAGCGCAACGGATGCCGGTCCCGCCCCTGTCCCTCGGGATCCAATGGCGCTCCCTCCTGGATCCCCTGAGCCCCCCTTTTCTGCCTCCACCACGCGAGGGTGCGCCAACGCCAGCGCCAGCGCCGGCGCCAGCACGGGTGCTCGCTGTCCTGTGCTCTGTGGCTGTGACCTCCCTCCCCTCCTTCCTGCAAGGCACCGAGTACCGGCCAAGGATGCAAGCTCTGTGAAGGGGGGAGGGGGGGCGCGCCTAGACCGACAAACGTTGTTGGCACTTCTGGGACGAGTCGCCACGGACCAGTGGGTGTGACGGCGCCAAAAAGAAAAAGTTGGGTCAGTTCGCAGCCCAGCCCAGTCGGCCAGGTTCTTGAGAAAGAGTTTTCAAGGGCCACCCCTCTGACAGAAGCGGGTGTCGGACGGGGGCTAGACGGCTAGAGGCCCTGGCCCGCTGTCCCTGGCCGTCGACCGGGGCGGGAAGAGGAGAGGAGGAGGAGAACGCACTTTGTGGGATGGATCTTGGAGGGGGGGTGGCCCACCCTTTCACCTGGTTGTTGTGCCGGCAGTTTGTGTCTGACTGTGCGTCTCTCCTCTCTGTCCCCGTCCCCGTCTCTCAGGATAAATACCCAAAACCACCGCACTCGCCCGCCTTGGTCACCCCCCTCTCCTCTCTCTCCCATCGCACACGTCGTCGTCTCGTACACCTCACATTCCTTCTCGGATTCATCCAAGCACCGTGCCTAGCTGCACTTGACCCTCCTTTCCAAACCCCCGTACGATACCAACAGACTCGCGCATCACCTCATTCTCTTGAGATATCCAACGTCGACGTTTCAACGTTTCAGCACAACATCAGACAACGGAAACATCCCCAGCAATCAAGACTTTAGACGACTCCCTGTCACCCCCATCCAACCGTCAAAATGCGTTTCACCGCCCTCTTCACCATCATGGCCGCTGGCAGCGCCATCGCCTCCCTCCAGCCCACCGAGGAGGAGACCACCACCCTCACCCAGACCACCACCAAGTACCTCACCGTCACCAAGTGCGCCGAGACCAACCCCGACTGCCCTGCCAACCAGGCCTCGACCTCTGTCGTCCCCGTCCCCGTCGAGCCCACGCCCGAGCCCGTGCCCACCTACGAGGTGCCCGTGCCGGTGCCCGAGGTTGAGACGTCGTCGGCCATCGCCATCGTCGAGACCACGTCCGCCCTGCCCGAGTACCCCGTCCCCGTCCCCACGTCGTCGGCCCTCTACCCCGTTCACAACGCCACCACCCACGTCGGCCCTACCGCCTCGGTCCCCCACACCACGCTGTCCTACGCCGTCCCCGTCGTCACCTCGACTCAGTTCGTCCAGCCTTCCAGCGCTCCCCCCGCGGGCGAGCCCTCGCAGGTTGCCGGCAGCGGCGCCGCCGGCCTGTCCGTCACCGGTGCCGTCATGGCCCTGGGTCTTGCCGTCGCCCTTTTCTAAGCGGCGCATGGCAGACCTTCTTCTCTTCTTATGACATGGCTTAGTCCCATGTTCATGACCGTTACTTTACCATCTTTTCTGCTTCTCTGACCGATACCACTTTTTTTCAACGGGGATAGGAAGATAGGGGCACTTTTCGATGTAGGCGGGGCGTTTCGTTCCCCGTGCTTCTCTTTTTTCAACACGACGGATACCTTCCCACGAAGGGTCCTACTTTGGGGGTGTTTTATGATATCCAGCATGGGAGTTCCAGATTGGAGGGCGTTCTTTAGAGGCGTCTTCCGCGGTGTATGGCTTTCATGGCCTGTCATGTCCTGGATCTTTGGATTGATCGCGCCCACCTTGCGGGCGCGCAGGCCATGACGAGGGACTTGATGATTTGACAAGATAGGATGTCGCCAGACGGGGGAGGCACCTCGCGAGGCGATGCACATACCCCTTTGACGACTGAACAATGACAAACAAGCCTCTATGAGCATAAACTTGTGTATTCGGTGAATGAGTGAATATCTTTGTGAACTCGACAGATGTTTGTCTTCTTTGTTGGGACGTTGCCTTCGAGGGACGTTCAGGGTTCGAGGCGGTTGGTTTGGAATGTGTCAACCACGTGGCTGTTGAGTTGAAGTTTCCACTGCCGTTGAATCCCACATTCCAGTCTGCGCCGGTAGGTGGTTTTCTTCCCACTTCCCGTCGGCACTCATAGCTCCTTATATAATCATACTTGGGTTCAATCATATTATCGAACTGCCAGATCTCTCCAATACGCACTAAAGCCCTGCGTCATGTCTTCGCGCCTCTCAACTCCAATCCGATTCCTGGTCCGCATCATCGTGATCAAAGCCCATTTCCTCATCTTTCTCCTTTTCCTTGGCCTGGGCCTGAGCCTGAGCCTGAGCCTGAGCCTGAGCCTTGGCCTTGGCCCTGGCCCTGGCCTGAGCCTTCGCTTTGGCCTTCACCAAACTCTTCCTCCTGAGATGTTCGGAGCTTGATCCGTAAAACGTGAAATATCTAGGGGCCTTTGCGATTTCAGCCTTGTCCAGGTTTTCGAGGGCGAGCTCGCGGGGGACCTTGGCGATGATGTATCTCCGTCCGAGGAAGGTGATCTCGACCTTTGGACCCGCATGCGTATCCATTTCCCACACCTTGCTGCTCGCGCGGCTGGTGGGGAGAAGGAAGTTTTCGCTGTTGTTGTTGATCCAGATTTGGAACCCAATCTCTCTGTCGAAGCCGTCGCCCATAGGATCGTCCGAGGGCATCGGGTCGCTCACGCGCTCCGTCTCGATCCGCCTCGCGATGACGGACATGGCCTCGAGTTGATACCAGGGCACGTGGAGGTTGTGCTCGGCGCAGTGCAGCTCGTAGACCATCCCCTTATTGCCGAGGTTCATGGCCTCTCTGCGGTGTGTGCCCGCTGCCTCTGCGGTCTTGACGAACTTGAGGGCGGCGAGGACCTCGGCCTCGGCGGCGTCGTCCTCTTTGGCGATGGTGCGGCGCAGCTCACCTGCGCCTCCTGCGCCTCGGCGCGGAGCTGCAGCCTGCGCTTCTAGCGCTTGCTCGAGAACCGCAGATATCTCTGTCGGGTCCTGGTGTCGGGTATGGCAGCGAGAATCTCGTCGTCCCGAGCCGGGTCGGACTCTTTTCAGAAGTCGGACATGTCCGAATCGAACATGTCGGTGCCGACATCGCTTTCCCATCTTAACTGGTCAAACCAGTTCGGTATAGGATTCCTATGTCCCTCTTCGTCCGAATAATAGGCCACGTTGACCTGAGGGGTGAGGTGGCTTGGATCCGTGGGGGAGTGAGTATGGTCATCGAAGAGATGTATGACACGCTCGGGACTGGACCTTCTCAGACGGAAGTTTGTGGCCTCTGGGGGTATATACTGTAGGCGTGAGTTGTTGGTCCAGGCTTAGCTTTCGTCGCGTCTCATAAGGTATCAACGCGTGTTATTAGAGTTCGACGCGTCTTATACGGGATCGACATAGTTCGATGCGTCTCATGACGGATCGAGCGTTAGAGAGACCATCACGTGCTTCATTATGTCATCGCACGATCCGGTTTCATCCCTCATGGTGTCGCGGGATCAGAAGAATGGCCAAGTTTCCCCAGAGGCCTTTCGTCTGCTCCAATCGTTCAAATTAGCATGTTTCCGCAGACGAATCCTCAAGCCAAACCAGTGTGGTATTACACTCTACATACAGAATCGCGGTAAATCCCCCGATGTCGCGTGTCGCTTTTCCAAACCCCAAAAACCGCGCGAGTCGGTCGCCCCCCCCCCCCCCCCCCCAGCCTGAAAGTCCTCGGACACCCAGCCGTCCGCTTTTCCTGTCCCGTCCATCCGTCCGTCCGCTATTTTTCAAGTTCCCGTTCCTCCCGCTGTCATTCTCTGCGCCCACGTGGATAGTCGTCCCACGTCGTCTTCGTCAAGCTTGAGACCACATTAAGACCCCGCCAAAAAAGGCACCGCGATGATATCTCGTACAATCTTCCGAGCCCGCCATCTCGTCGAGGGGCATGGCTTAACTGACGCTGCGTTTGGTCAATCATTGGCATTGTGAAGAGAAGATCAGAGAGACTCACCCGCATTTCCCCGCCTTGCACACTGGACACAGGCTCTCGCCGGCTGATGTCCTGTTTGGACAATTGCACGGCTGTACCGAGTGGTGGTCGCACTCCTTTTCCGCCATTGCTTTGCCGATTCTGGTGTTTCTTGCTTTGTTGTTCCTCTGCCTCAACCTGCGGTGGGCTCTGTTGTCAACAGAAAAGGCTGTCTGTCGGTCGCCCTCGGCAGTCTGATATCTGCGTCGATCTTTCGGTCAGGTTTCCGGTGAGAAGGAAGAGACCCTCTGCTGGAGTCGTATCCCGGGTCGCCGCCCTTTTCAAGTCGCCCGCCGGACACGCCGACCGACCTCGAAACGGACTGGAGCTCGCTTGCCGCTTCCCTCTTGACTTCTTCCTTTCTGTCGTTCTCCTACGCGGGGCCACCCCCCGCCCTCTTCTCTCCGTCACCCCCGGCGGTTGCTGCCCAGAGCTTCGCCGCACTGAAACGCGCTCCTTGTCGGTTCGGCCCGCTTTCAGGGCCCCTTCGCCTCGCCGCAGCTCAGCAGCTGGCGTGGTTACTAGCTCCGGTCGTCACGGTGGACTCGTCGGCTGTCGTAAGGGGGCGCCGCTGCCCGGACGACCTGGAACACGCCCCGGTCTCTGTGGGTGATCCTTTTGAACCTTTGCCGTCGTTCTTCAGCGGCAGGGCCACAAGGTCGGACGAACAGTTGCCAATGGGGAAGAACCCCCGGTCAGTGCGCCTGTATTTTTTTTCGTCAGTCTCCGTCCGAGGCTCCGATTTGTCGGGGGGCTGGGAGTTGGTCGGCTATGGGATGTGTTTCTGCCGACCAGGAATTGCTGCTCAAGAGCAAAGTAGGTATTTCTCTGCCGGTCTTGTACAATGGCATTGGGCACCTCTCTTATTTATAACAGCCATCCATGCATGACGAGGAAAGCCGTCCGACCACACCTCGCAATTCCCCCCTCGAGGAACCCCCCTCAAAGGGCATAAAAGTGACAGCTCAACTTTGCAATCCTTCCCTTCTCTTCCTTTCCGAGGGGGAAAGCCGCGAACAGTGAACACTGGCCCGGCCGGCCACACACACCCCCATGTCGAGCTCAACCCGGACAGGCCACCCACGTCCCAACATGCAGGTCATCGTGGGAGCACTAGCGCTAGCTGCGTCTCTGCCGTGCAGTGTGGCATGTGCGCGGCGTGCCTCTCTCTCCTCTCCCTTCCCGCCTGCTGTCCCCCTCCTTCTTTCATCCCACGGCTGTTGTGTCCTGCCGTGCGAGGCCAAGGAACGTATAGGAAGACGTGGACGACTCGGTGCCCTCGCCCACTTGCCGATGCCCGAGTCGACTATCTGCGACTCTGCCACTGCTGGTATACATCCTCAAAACATTGGCTGCGAGTCCTGACCGCGGCCCTTCCGGCCGATCAAAACTCCAACACACTCCTAGTCTCTCCCACCTGCTTCCCCACGACCTGCCAGCCTCGTCATCATGCCTGCCAGACTCAGCTAGCCGGGGGCGCTCGGTGGACCGACGTGACACTGCGAACAGAGTCCGTCCGCGGGCCCAGCCTAGGGCCCGCGCCGGGAGGACCTGGCCGAGGAAATTGGGCGGCGCTGCTCGGCCAGTGACCATGGTAGGACCGCCTCGGACCCTGGACTTTTTCAAATCCTGAGGGTGTGCTGGGACGGCCGTCCAACGGTACCAACCGATACAGCACACCATTTTGCGTGAGGGTACGTCAAGAAGTGCCTGTATTCACGCAGACCATCGCATAGAAAACCTCCCGGGGAGACCCCAGTCCAGCAGCATGGGGGAGTTGCGTTCAATTTCAGGGCATCATGTCCAAAGTCTGCACATCAGCCCACGTCCGCTTCCAGATCCTCACCCCCAAGACAAAGGCACGGTCTCAGGCGCCCGCTGAAGACCACCAACACCCCCTGCCCAGATACTCTCCTGCATGTCATCCTCGACGGCCACCATCCCCGGCCGCCCCCTGTCCTCCACGAGCGGAGGAGGAATGGGGCCTCCGCCACATGCGACCCCTATCACCAGAGGGCTTCTTCAGGGTGGTGGCCAACCGCCGCGGCGATGCTGATTTCCGTCCAAGCATTGAATTTCGGCTGTCCTCGGTGGAGAGAGCCGAGCACGATCCTGCATGCAAACGAGGTGTTGATCATGATTGAATCGTTGATGCACGAGGCCGTGCTGCCGGACGGCCGGCTACATGCATGGAGCGACCACCGCGTGACCAGGCCCCTTGCCCTGCCAGTGAGGACTCTCTTCTGCTACCAAGCAAGACCAAGAAGACACCGTGTCTGGGCGAGAGATAAGAAGTCTGGGCGAAGAGAGTCCTGCTGGTTGCAACGCTGCCTCTCGGCGCAAGCTCCTAGATGTCTGCTGAGTGTATCTTGCAGGTGTCCATCATGTCTTGGCCATCTGACATCCATCGTGATTTCTGACCGCTGTAAGGGCAGGACCCGATCTTCTTCGGAGTCAACTCCGGCCGCATCTCCCGCTCCCCATGGTTCATCGCAGCCCTATATAGCGACCTACTAGCACCGGGTAGGCCTGGCCTATCGGCACGTACCCTGACCATTCGACTGGCATATGCACTCCGTCATCCATCGTCTTCACCCCACCCATTTACCCAGTAGCCCTACCTGCCACTCCTTGAATGTCCTCTCCGCCGGCGGGAGGTGGAGCCCAGACTCATCAAGCGACCGGGCCGCTGCCTCGATGGCCTCGATGGGGAAGTTGACTTCCTGAACGTCCGAGGAGAAAGACTCAAGGAACTTGTCGGCTTCTTGCTGAGAAATCCGCCTGTAGAGCAGCTTCAGTGCAGGGCGTGGGCTTCCTCTCCGGGCACTCGTCGAATAGGCCATGTTGCCGTTGAGAATCCAGATGTACAGAGGCGAGCTTGCCGCCGTGCTGCTTTGGTCTGCTGCCAGGGCTCCCGGTCCCGGCAGTATCGGGACGGTGGGGATGACGACTGATTTCGAAGACCCCGAACGGGCAAGCGTGGCCAGCAGGCTCGCAGCGAGACAGTCTGAGCTCGTGGGCTCGAGGCGAAGAGACACGGTCTGGCAGGCGACTTGCCACTTGAAGAGGACTACTGAAGCGATGGAGGTGTTGAAGAAGCCCAGGTGGGAGGTACAGCCGGAACAGTGGACGTAGAGCATCCTCGGTGATGGCGAGTCTGCCCCATAGACCTCGAGGGCAGCAGACGTGGAGGTGTGGCTCTCGCCCCCGTCGCCGACAGAGAACTACACGAGAAGAAAGGTGAGCTATGGACGGACAAGACACAGAAAAGAGCACATGGCGGGTAGAGTTTGGTATTGCATTTGGACTGTCTGCTACTCTAGCATGTACCTCCCATTTCAATCTGAGGGTTGTCACTCCTCTGACGACCCCATCGATCAGGGAGGCTGCCATCCCCAGACAAACGAACCACGCTGCCCAGGGCAGGGGCTCGAGATGTGAGGGGAAATTGGCGACCGTCCGGCCCACGAAGGGGTCCGGACGAGGGTATCTTCTTCTCGGAGCTGGGTATCGGAGGCCACGTCATTGCAGGGCAACTAAATGCCACGACATGGTCGCCTTCTTGTAGCTCCTGTGGTCGGGGGAAGGGTGTGTGTGAAGCATGGGTGATCACTTACTCTTAGGCCGGAACAGTCGTCTTCGCTGAAGAGGAAGGACGTGAGGTCGACGAAGCCGACGCTCTTTTGAGCGGCGATGGATGAGTTTGCGCCATAGGCTCGTTGCGCGAGGTGTTCCTGAGTAAGAGGACGTTCCTGCGCGTGGCTGTGATCATGGCTGTGACTGTGGCCGTGGCCCTCGTCGTTTGGCTTGTGGCAGTGCCAAAAGTCCATCATCTCGGCCCAGTTCTCGCTCGGGAGGTCCTTCCATACGCCCACGACGCCGTCGGGGACGATCGCCCGGCTGCACTGGCGGCAGGTGACGGCTGAGCCTGGCTTGATGTCCGAGGCTGTCCAGGGAACGACGGGGTCCAGCCCTTCGCGTCCGCCGAGGCTTGAGGAGGTGACCGGTAGCCGCCATGAGAGGGTGCTTGGGTCCCCCGCCTTCACCTGAATCGGGAGGAGAGAGGGGGAAGACACTTGTCCGGGGAGCGTGAGCTCTTCCACGGCGGAACGATGGCGCACTTGGATCCTTGTGCCGTCGCCCGATACCTGTGCGACTGTGGTGCCGTCGCGGGGAGATGAGAGCGTCGCGACGAGGGAAACCTGCCGGATGTTTGGGAGAAGCTCCGCGTATAGCGAGACTGAATCTCCTGGGGTCGGCATTTTGCTGTAACGTCGGGCGGTTTTTGTATGTCGCTGGGATGGAAACTGAGAGAGAGGTTCGTCAGGCACCTGCACCGTTGTGTTGTGGTGGGGCGGGAGCTTGTGCACGGACCATTCAGCAGAGAAGTTCTGGAATTGGTCTCGAAGCACGACTGCACTTGGCCTTGGGAATGGGAATCATTGTCAGCCTGCACATCCAAAGCCCACCCCTCTCCTCCACGACGACACAGACACGGCGCACACTCCGATACCTGTCGAACCTAATCCGCACTTCAGTTCATCAACCTGACGACGAACCTCGGACCGTGCTCTTGGGACCCCCTCCTCCACATAGGCAGCCGGCACCATGGCGTCTCTCGGATCCTACATGAACAGTTCGTCCAGCCCACAGCACCTCTCTTGTTCCAATGCTG
The DNA here is from genome assembly GCA_020746995.1 of Plectosphaerella cucumerina. Classification (NCBI taxonomy): domain Eukaryota; kingdom Fungi; phylum Ascomycota; class Sordariomycetes; order Glomerellales; family Plectosphaerellaceae; genus Plectosphaerella; species Plectosphaerella cucumerina. The sequence continues at coordinate 3,828,899 of JAGPXD010000004.1, read as the reverse complement.
ACCCCCTCGCAGAGAAGGTGCTGATTGTCACGGCCGACTCGAGAATCCTAGTCGGCAACCTAGCTGCCGTCGACAACAACACAAATCTTGTACGTCCCCCCCTCCTCCCCGCAAGACGAACGCTGACCCTAGACCGACACAGGCCCTCAGCAACGCCCACGAGCGCGTCATCCAGACCCCCGACAGCGAGGATCCCTCCGTCGAGGTCCCCCTCGGCCTCTACCTGGTCCGCGGCGACAACGTGTGCACAATCGGCCTCGTGGACGAGAAGCTAGACAGCGACATCGACTGGTCCCTGGTCAAGGGCTCCGCCATTGGGGGCATCAAACATGTCTAGAAAGAGAGAGAGAAGAACGAGAACGATACCCCAGCACGCCCTCAACCCCCGCGACGGGAGTCATTTCCCATGAATTTTACGTTGACACGAGCCTGATACCCCCCCGAACCCGGAGCTCGACAGGGGGGGGCCACCAGCCAAACAAAACGCTGCACATGGGAGAGACCTGGTGCAGCAGCATGGCGTTTTTATTTTGAGTTTGCTTTGTTCATTTGGTACCTAGTCAATGGACATGGCCGAGGGCACCGGAAACGGGCCCCTATACAACCGGGGCACAAAACCGCAGTATTCAAGATTTGCCAGCCAAACCCCCCTCTACCTCCGCCCCGTCTATGCAAAAATCCGCCTCATCAGATCCTCCGCAAAGGCCATCTCGCCGGGCGAGCCAATCATCCGGCTGATCCTGTTGCCCTTGCGCACGCTCAGCCAGCCGGCGGTGTCGCCGGGCACCTGATCGAGCGTGAGGACGTCGACGTCGTCCGACTCGGAGGCGTCCTCGGTGATGCCGGCGGCCTCGCCCGGCTTGGCGCGGCACCTGCGGTCGACGACGTGCATGCCCCGCGTCCACTGGCCGGCCGTCTCGATGCGGATGTCCTCGGGCTTCTCGGTGCGCTTCCACCGCGGGTCCGTCGGCGTCAGGGCGTACCACACGGTCAGGGGGTCGTGCAGCGAGAGGCCGGGCTCGGAGCCGTCGCCGAGCATGCGGTCGATCTGGTCAAAGGTGCCCTTCATAAAGTGGTGCACCCACACGGCCAGCGGGCTGCCGGCGTCGAGGAAGGGCTGGACGCGCTCGAGGAAGTAGTTCTTGTTCAGGAGGTGGGGGGTGGTGATGTCGAGAGGCATGAGGGTGACCTTGAGACGGCGCGAGAGCTTGGCCGGGTAAGGGGGGAGGGTGGACTTTGTGGGGTGGATGGGCGGCATGGTCGACTCCGGGGTGGGGGAGGTGAGGGCGAAGACGCGGGCGGTGGCGACGGCGTCGGCGTACGTGTTGAATTCGGCGACGGGGGTGACGTTGCCCTCGACGTCGACGGCGCCGCCCATGACGACGACCTCCTTGACGCGGAGGAAGGTCTCGGGGTCCTCGGCGGCGGCCAGGGCGAGGTTGGTCATGGGGCCGACGGCGGCGATGGTGATGGTGTCGGGGGGGCTCTCGCGGAGGAGGCGGAGCATCTCCTTGTGGGCGGGCTCCTTGGAGGGGGTGAAGTACTTTGAGTAAGGGGAGGGGTCGTGGTCGAGGGTGGCCGAGTCCTTGTGGAAGAGGCTCTGCCAGCGGTCCTCGGCGTCGACGTGGGGGTGCTTCTCGTGGACGCCGTGGAGGCCGTCGATGCCGTGGAAGTAGTCGGCCATGAGCTCGTCGTCCTCGAGGGGCTTGGCGGGGCCGACGGCGACGATGGGCTTGTGCGTCTTCATCGTCTCAAAGTTGAGGGTCTTGCCGTTGGCCTCCCTCCACGTCTGCTCCTTTTCGAGGACGTGGAACATGGCAACGACGTTCTTGAGGCAGCTGGGAGAGTTAGCCCGTAGTTTCATCTCAGGAGCGTTGAGGAACATACCTCTGCAGGGGCACGTTGCCGTAGGTGACGGAGATCATGGCCAGCTCGAGCTCCTCGGGAGAGCTGGACAACGCCAGCAGCATGGCAAGGACATCGTCGACGCCTATTATGTCAGTTGAAGGATGAGAAAGAGAGGGAGAAGGTCACATACCTGGGTCCGTATCAATGATAAACCTCGTGGGAGCCATGGTGTTGATGTTGGTGTTTCTGAAATTTTACAACTAGAGTTACCGCCACAGTTGGTTATCGCGGGGTGAGAAACCGAAATTGCGGGGTGAGAGGTCAAGTTTGATGCAGCAAGCCCCAGAAAAAAAAGAGAGCCAGGGACAGTCTGTACAGAACACTGCCAACCAGGAAAATGTTGCGATGGGACAGTGAAGAGGAAATCGAAGAGTTTAAGAATACCCGCCCAGTGAAATCCAGACAGTCGGAGTCGGCCGAGTCCCGACCCAACCTAAGCCTCTGCTTATCGAACCCGCGTGAAGCCGTGGGTTCTTCCCCTCACCCTCCGCCTGGTATTGGCTCAGAAGGCCTCTCGTACTACACTGGCACGCTTTCCCCAAGGCCTGACCCCTCATCCTCCACTGAACATGACGCTTTGGCTGCCTCGTCCGGTGGGCCGCGGCCGCCGTTGTCGCTGCTGACATGGAGCCCGACTCGGTGGACTTCACGGGGACGGGGAATCTGGACGCTAGGCTCGTTCTGGTAGGTCAACCAACGGCTGTGGAAGACGACAGAGGGAGGCAAAAGGTCGGCTACGAATACCCAAGATGAGTCCAATTTGGTAATCACGGGTTTGAAGGCTATAAGCGGCTTCAGGCGATGGCTGAGAGATTCGTTCTGAGATTCAGCAAAGTCAGTTCCACCTCAAAGCCTCAATCGTCATGTGGCTGGCTGAAGAGGAGGCGAAGGAGAAGCTCTTTATCGCTTCAGTCTTAGATGTCATGCTTGACCATCACCACCGCGATACTCCCCATGCCTCTACCTCAGCTGAAATTCATGCCAATTCACAAGCCCAGGTCTCGTTTCATGCCACCAGCAGCCAGTCAGACTTCATTCGTCACCATCCCCAAGGTGAACCTGTCTGAATCACCTCGTCCTGTCCCCATCGGGCGTAGCGCCACCCGCTAGCGTCTTTCTCACGTGACCTTGGTGGGCAGAGCTCCCCAAGCTCTCCCCCCATTCCTGTGTGAACCTGGAGCGGCAAGAACGGACCTTCCAGAGTTTCTTCTGAGAGAAACGCCAGGTCAAAAAAGCCCTCTCGGTTCACAAAGTCTTCCGAAACCTCCCTTGCAAACCTCCTCTTCACTCACCATCCCAACTCATCCATCCCCGACTTTCATATCGGGATCTCACATCCTCCATCGCATCCATTTGCGCCGACGTGTCCCCTTTGGCACCTTTGATAACCTCTCCCCGTTCGGCACCTCTCACAACCCCTGCTCAACCAGGCCGATACGGGACCCCGTCTATCCAATCAACCCACCACACCTCTGGTCGCCAGCGGTTCCAATTCCCCGACACTGCAGCCAGCACGAGCACGGCCCCTGACATCCGGTCGGCTTTGATCCACAAGAGCAAGCACCCAAGCACCTCACCTCTGTGGACACTGGACAGTGGCACCTGGCAGACACCCCCTGTCACCCTGTGGTAAGGCCCCTTACCTAACTTTTTTCGCCTCCCGCCAAGTGGCCGACCGGCTATCCATCTGGACACGAAAGCAACCTGGACCTGGAGCACCGCGTGCTCGCAAGATCGTCCTCACACTGCCACCATCTCCCTTCTCCTCCTATCCACAACCTCTTCCTCATCATCCTTGGTGCTCCCCGTGCTCCAATCCTACTCTCCCCATTACCACACACTCCCTCCCTCTCTTACAGACCATCCTCGTTGCTTCCCGAGACCCCAACATCAAACACAGTACCGCTGCCCCCTTTCGTCTGAGCCCTGGAAATTGTTGATTAACCGACCTTTTGTACAGAGCTATATCAGCACAGCTCATCAGCTACAACCTCAAGGCAGAGCCACCAAGGTCTCAGTGAGCACAAGGACGCCAGAGAAGCGACCTTCTACCGACCGACAGCATCACGAGCCATCCGACAGCAACGACTCACCAGCGTTCCTGTTGAACAGCCGATCGCGGTCAACAGCTTCCCCCTCTATCGACACCCTTCCCTTCCATAACAACCCACACATCAATTCATCATGTCTTCTTCCGAATACCTCAGCACGTCCTTCATCGGCGGCTGGGTCACCGTCCTCGCCGTGGCTGGCGCTATGGGATACCAGTACTACTCCAAGAGCCAGCCGGCCGCGAAGAAGGAGAAGCCCAGCGCTGCCACCAGCGCCCCCAAGAAGCAGAACCGCGCCAAGAAGCAGCGTGCCGAGGCCTACTCCTCCGTCGCCCAGAAGGCCGTAGTCGAGGAGGCACCCGCTGTGCCGGCACCTTCCTCCAACCCCAAGAAGGAGCGCGATGAGGAGTCGGACAACAAGGCCTTTGCTGCCCAGATGGCCAATGTCAAGGCTGGCAAGAAGTTTGACGGAAAGTCCAACGTGGACAAGAAGCAGAAGCAGAAGTCGGTCAAGCAGTCCCGTGCTGCTGAGCCCGTCGCTCCCAAGGCCGAGCCCGAGGTTGCGGCCGCCGCCCCCTCCAACGAGGAGGTTGAGGCCGATGTGGACTCATCTTCCGCCGCCGCCTCTCCCGAGGTTGCCGCCGCCGACCCCAGCGGTGTCAGCGACATGCTTGAGCCTACCTCCAGCGGCCCCTCCGTCCTTCGCCTGACCGACACCGACAAGGTCAAGCAGAAGGCCAAGGTCGTCAAGGCCCCCGAGCAGGTTGAGACCAAGAAGCAGCGCCAGAACCGCAAGAAGGCTGAGGAGCGCAAGCTCGCCCGCGAGGAGGACGAGAAGGAGCGCAAGATTCTCCTGGAGAAGCAGCGCCGCACCGCCCGCGAGGCCGCCGGTGTCGCCCCCAAGGACGGCTCTCAGTTCACCAACGCCGCCGTCAAGTCGTCGGCCTGGACCGCCGGTGCCACCAACGGCACCACTCCCAAGAAGGAGGAGACCCTCGACGTCCAGCCCCTTGATACCTACGAGACTACTACCACCTCCGCCCCCGCCGCGAGCATCGCTCCCGCCAAGCCCAAGGACACCTCCGCCTGGACGTCTAGCCTGCCTTCAGAGGAGGAGCAGCTTGAGGCTGCCAAGGCCGAGGACGACGCCTGGAACACCGTTCCCACCAAGGCCAACAAGAAGGCCAAGAAGACCCAGTCTTCCGAGAACCTCGTCCCCAGCGCCCCAGCCAAGGAGGCCCGCCCCGCCCCCGCGCCGCTGCCCGTCAACGGCAGCTCCAACAAGCCCGCTCAGTCCTACGGCTCGTTCTCCGCCCTGACCGTCAAGGACACCGCTCAGGACGACGACGAGGATGTCGAGGAGAAGGAGTGGGACGTGTAGATGACGTACCCCAGACGAACGACACTCGATCGGTTTTCCATCACAGCGTCATTTCAAGGGTAGACCGCCCCAGGACAGGTCGGATGACCCTTTTCACTCTACACCAAACCCACGGCGTGCGTGAGGCTCGAGGATCGGATCCCTACACGCGCGCGGTTGCTTTGTTCTTTTAATGTACCAAAATTTGGCTTTGACCGCAGAGGTCTTGGATGGGCCGCGGGAAGCATCATCGAGCAGCACGGGGCGGCTTCGAGGGGCCCGTCCCGCCCGGCTCTCTCCTTCGGAAGGGACAGGCACTTTCCTCGACAGCGTCGGTCGCGCAAACACGGAGTTTGGACGAGTTCTCTCAGCGGTACGGACACGTCTTTCTTCCCATCGGACGAGGAGGGGTTCTCTTTTCTTGCCCCTCGTCGGCAGCAGAGAAGAGTCACTAGATTGAGAGGTTGTCAAAAAGCGGGGTTTCGGTCTCGGAGGACGGAAGGGGGTGGCCTGGCAGTCTTGTGTGCGTGGTTCTCGGGCTTTTCGAGGGACCGGCACGGAGGAATGTGGCCATGGTTCATGCAGGTAGCCACCCGTTTCGTAGTCAATTCTCATCAACTCGTCAAATGTGTACCGGTCTGTGGAAATAGAGGTTTGACAGCTTTGATATCATGTAGGTTCGCCTGCATTTCCCGCCTCTCAAGATACCTCTGGGACTGATCCAAATTGTCAGATGAAATCAACAGGAGGCAGATGCTTTGCGGTATTTCGTCTCCCAGAGAGCCGCAGTGAGGTGCGGAATCTATGCCATCGATCAGCAAGGTCCTCGAACGAACTTGGCCGGAGGTCCAGGGAGTAGAGCAAGAGCAACCATGACTCCTATCAAGTGAGTTGGGACGTGGAAAGGACGACCAGCAGATCATGTTGTCAGACTCCAAAGCCAACACGCATCTGTCGACTTCTCGGATTTCTGCCACTTTCTCTTCCCGACCAAAATCCAGCGCATCCGGGCTTCCTATCATTCGTTGATCACAAGACCCTGTGAAGAATCACTACATTATCAACAACTCGAACCTCTTCTCCCTACCAACACATTCTTTCAACACCATGGACTTCCCCATCGGATGGGATGAACAAGCCATTCCACCCGCGGAGCTCAGGCGCCTATGTGCTGCCGCGCAGTTTGCCCAATTTCTCAACGAGACAATCCCCCCATTCATCGAAGAGGAGACCATCGAGAAGAGGTCTATGGAAGAGGAGGCCAAGCTGGAGGAACCCGAGCGGAAGAAGCTCAAGCTGAATAAGGATGAGGAGGAGGAAGAAGCAGAAGTCGACTGGCGTTCTCTCCCGTTCCATTCTCCTCCCCTGCCCGTTCAGCCTCCCGTGCCGGACCACCCCCTTTCTCGAGTCTCCGCCGACTTTCTCGATTCTCTCATCCAGGACAAGACGAGACTTGGCCTAGCCGAGCCCCGCATCCATCGCGAGAAGCTCCTCGGCCTTCTGAACCAAGCCCGCTTCACCGACAGGGAAAAGTTCATGTTCTTCACCCTATTCTGCACATACGGCACCAGCGAGCGGGTCCTCGCCGTCTTTGACAACATTGAGCATTACAGAAGACACCCCTCCGCCGAGAAGATCAAGGCCTTCATCCGGGACAAGAGCGTCCCGGAAATCACACTCCTGGACAGGAATACATTCGCCCCGGCCCTCGTCGGCGTCGCGGATCCCTCTGCCGACTTTTACTCCTGGGCCCATTCGGCACCTAATGAACAATTGACTATCGACAACATGCTCGACAGGGTCACGGCCTGCCAACTCAAGCTGGACGAGCGGCTGCAGATCCAGGCCAGGGCCAATTTTTACAGCCGGTTCGCCGTCGGGGAATTCAATGCGTACATGGCGAGCTATGTCAGGACAAGAGACAACTATTATGCGAGACTTGGGGCGGAGCAGTTCTTTCTACTTGACCGGCGCAAGCAACCATTGAACACGGGCAGGCCGTACGTCAGGGAGGACATTGAGGACTAGTTGGAAGAGATGCGCCAGGACCGGGTTTGAGTGGTGTTGACGGGCTGTGAGAAGCAGGAGATGCGAGCATGCCGCATTTTGGTTTGGAAGGTTTGGCTGAGAGCAAACAATGGCGTAACAACATGGTATTCTGCCTGGCGGCCTGGATTTGCTGGGGCATTGAGCGGAAGAATCAGCCTGCCCTGGTGGTCAGTTCTGGCGATTTTGGGAAGCAATTTTCAAGCGACCAATGAATACATGCCTATGCAAAGCGGAAGAATATCTTCTGAGTGGCTTGTGGATCTTTGTCTTGTGACACGCTCACCACGACAGAACACGGGAAACAGGGACATTGTTTCTTACCTGGAATCAGAGTTATGTCTCTGAGCACTTCTACCGAGGTAAAACCTGGGCACGCAACTGTTTGTCGGCCCCTGACGACCCCGACTCAGAATTCAAGAGCTCTGACAAGGTGACAGATGCAAGAGCCGTCTTACTGTGGACCAACACGATTGCTGATCGACATCAAAGACAATGGCGTCTTTTCCTTCCAGCAGGCATGGGATGAGCCCCAGAAAGTCATCACGCGAGTCCTGACTTATCTGGGCCATGACAGGTTGGTCTCACCAGACGACGTTTACAACGGCAACAACTGCCGATTTATGGCGCTGGATCGCTGGGACCAGCGGATCTTCATGCTATGCGACCTGTTCAACGCGGACTACAACTTCCTTGAGGCAAATCTGGAAGGCAACAACGAACTCCCTGTGGTGGTGGTAAAGATCTCCCATGATACAATCAGGTCGAAGAAAATTCCACAGCACATCGGCATGGTGGGCACGTCGCTCAGGGAGCTTCACGACTTTCACGGATGGGAGAAGCGGCCACCTTTCAGTGTTGATCATGCGAATGGCGCATATCCGACGTTTGCTCTCACAAGGTCGACTCGCCGCGAGTAGGGACGGTGCTCTAAGCTGCCGTCGGAAACAAAACTCGGGGCGCGAGAAGGCACCGGGTCGTTTCCTCCCACCGCCTCCCTTCGCGGCCCGCCGAGTGTCGTCACTAGCGAGGACGCCATTGCGACTGGCGTTCGGGCTATTATGCGGCTGGTGGAGAGGGAGGATGGATCACATAATGCTCCGGTTCGGGGGCGACGAAAGCGGAAAACCAGCCTGTCACGATCCATGGGGCCAAGGCGGCCAAGACGAGGCGGGCGGGGTTGAGTCCACTGCCAGTGACGATGTCGAGTAAGCCAAGAACTTGAAGTCGGCGGAGGCGGGACAATCGTCATGAGCTCTATCGTCGAAGAAGCGTTCTATCTTGGGATTCTGTCGCTAGGAGAATTGTTTGTTGCAAAAAGATGCTACGTGACAGACGCCAGTGGGAGAGCGGCCTGCTAAAAAGCCGAGTCCGGGCTGCATCTGATCTCTCTTCGGGGGCTGCCTACGGCGGCTCCGTAGCGGAGGGGGGGTTCACGGGTGTGCTAACCTCAAGAAGGATGTTCAAGTTTGTCTCTCGATTTTAAGTTTTGTTGCGCCGACCACGCCGTGATGCAATGTTGGGGCCTGGCAGCAGCATGTCGTCAATGTTGTGTGCGACATGCCACGAGAGAGAAACGGAAGAACTCCCGTCTCCGAGTCCCAGGCGGTCAATGGATGTCGCCCTGGAGAAAATCGCCTGTGGCGCACGTTGGATCGGGGCATCATCTCGACGAGGGGGGGCACTGCATACGGGGAGGGGCTGGTGGAAAGGAGAGACCAAAGGCCCCGGGGGGTTAGCGCCACCAACAAGCTCGATTTCAGGCTGATTGCGCCTCCACACCCGACGAGATGCAGGTGTCGAAGAATGGCAGAGGAACCTGGGATGTACTTTCGACTGGGGGACTGGCCCCTTTTTCCCACCCAGATTGGCGGGACCGTGACGTGACCTCGGAGGTTGCACCCGGCGATTGATGGCAGTACAGTGCCTGGCACCCGCATTGGATCCTGCGTACAATCTCAACATGTCGTCGACCTGATCTGATGAGACTATTCGTCCCCTCAGTGCTTCTGGTGATAAGGCAAGTCGCGAGCTTCGTGCAGATGGGAGAGACACTGCACAATCCACAATCCCTGACGGCCCCCCGGATCGGGCCCGGTCTACCAATCCGATGCGACTTGATGCACCATGTCGGGAAGGCGGAAACCCATTGGTGGCCTGCGAGGTACCGCGCGAGTACTTGTACCTGCGGCCAAGACAGGCCCCCCGACGCTCTCCAGCCACCAGCGCGCACTCAGATTGGGTGCCCCGCTCCATCTTTAGCGAGACACTCCAGTGTCCCTCCCGTACGCGTCCCCCTCGCCGTCGCTGTCGCCCTCCCGTCAGTCCTGACGACCGCCTCCCATCGCTCAACACAACCCAAAAAAGTGATGGACCGTCCACCAGGGAGTTGAAGAACACCTCCATCCCGCGGACCCCTCCCGACCCCCAAGCCCCCCTCCATCCCGCTTCGAGTCCGCCCCTCCCCTTTGGTCCGTCCGTCCAGTCCGCCGTGTCCTGTCCCTGGAGGTGCCTTGCCTTGCCTGCGTGCGTCGTCGTCGTCGGCGTCGTCGTCTCCCCATCGCCGCCAACAACAAACCCCCCCCCCCCTTTCTGCACCCTCACTCTTTAAACACTTTCCCTTTCCGCCTTCTCCCGTTCCCCGCCCTCTTTACTCGATACACCCGCCAATTGCTCCTCAACCTCGACCAGCTCATCTCTCACCGACCTCCTCTCTGCCTCACCAGAGTCACCACTTCACCACACGCGACCTCGAACGCCGGCCTTCTTCAAGGGACCTTGTACCCAAGTACCAGTCACATCCCTGCGGCTCCCCATTGAGCACGGTACCGGGAGAGTACCCGCGCACTCGACTGGGTACTTACCTTGAAGCCACCACACTTGACTTGAAACCCCCCAGCCCACTGTCACTGCCACGGCTTGCGACTCCCCATCCACTTGGGCTCGAACCCTTTGATATCCCGCCGCAACCCCCTTTCAACTTCGACTCCCACTCCCGAAACACCACCACTACCTTCCCCCCCGCAACCTCGTGCAAACCTCCGATTCAAACAAAACGCGCCCCGGACCGGCGACAGACGAACTCGAACACACATCCCAATCGAGGGAACACCTTCGTCTCTTTTCCTTCCTCGACCATTCTTAACCAACTCCCGACCTCTTTGTGGGCTTTCCAAGGGCCGGTACCTCGCTGCCCCTTCGACCAGGCCGGGAACCCCTAGCATTCCAACCGTCCACCACCTCCCGCGGCGCATCGGCATGCACCAATGAATTGCTGCCCCTTCATTCACTCTCGCCGCGACCTCCCAGACTACCTTACTACAACAGCACGCCAGATCGCGCTCTCTCTCCGACCTCCTCCAATGCGTCGTCCTCCTCGCGGCCCTCTCCTCCTCTAGACACCCACGACACGATTCCTCAGTAGAGGCACGGCGCGCCCACCATGTCTCTCCTCGTGGCTATCCGGTCCGTCGTCTTCTACTACATGGCCTGCACCCCCTGCAACGATGCCAGGGCACGATACAGGCAGAAGCAGCAGGCAAAGGCCGACCGCCATGAGAAGCTGCGCATCCAGACCGAGCAGCCGGGGCTCTACCGCCACCCGTCACCCTTTCACACAAACCCCTTCTGGCAAGAAGATATCGACATCGGGCCCAAACCACCCAAGGGCAAGAACGCCAGCAAGAACGCCAGCCAGCGCGGCCTCAACAGCTCCAGCATCGGCAGAAATAGTACCTCCGCCAGCTTGACCTGCACGAGCTCCCACAACGAGGTCGGCTCCACCACGAGTCCAGGCAGCCCGACCATCATACCAGAAGGCTCCTCCCTCAGCTTCGACGACGACGGCTGGAACAAGCGCAGGTACCAGCGGGAGGACGAGGAGCTCTGGGGTCACGACTTATCCCGCATGGGCCACAAGCTCGTCGATAACATCGTCAAGGCCAGCGAATCCGCCGGTCGCATGATCAAGGGCGACCTCGCCCCCAAGGACCGCCTCGTCACCGATGAGGAACGCTCAAAATTCTATTTCACGCCCAGGAACCCGCCCGTCAACGAGTACCACCCTCCCATCGTCGGCAGCGCCCCCGCGCGCAAGGACGCCTTCCAGTGGATGCTCCAGCCCCCGCCGCCCGCCAAGGTCATGGAGGGCCGCGTCCCCGTCAGCAGGGCCCAGAGCTTCAACAGCTCCGCCAGTAAGCGGAGCGCAGGCCGCCGGGCCGGCTCCGCCAAGCCCGGCTCTCCCGACGAGCAGCCCCTCGATAGGCTGGTTCGCGAGAAGGCCATGCAGGACAAGCTGCTCGGCAAGGAGTCGCCTTCCGAGGCGGAGCTCATCGACGTCCTCATCGGCAGGAGGTCAAGAAACAACACCGTCTCCAGCCGCGGCCGCAGCATGTCGCTCGAGTCGGACAAGTGCTCCGACCCCTCGACCGACGGCGAGCTCGTCGAGCGCCGGCGGCGGCCCCGTGCCAGGCCGGCCTTTATCGACTCGGACGATTCGGACACGGAGCATGATGAGGACTACCTTTCGGTCAGGGACTCGCCCAGTAGAGGCAGGGGCATGGCTCGCGCCGCGCAGAGGCCCAAGCTGGGCACCATCCACAGCGCCAAAAGCAACTCCTCCAGCCGCGTCCTGTCCAACAGGCCCAGCGGCACCAGCAGGCCCGAGAGCCTCACTCCGCGCGCCGCCACCCCCTCAACGCCGGCCAAGGCGGGCCTGGGCCTCGGCGTCATCCCCGCCATCAGGGACGAGAACACCCCGATCGCCGTGGCCTCTTAGGCCGAGGACACGAAGTTCCTGGATCTCACCGACGAAGACGTCCTCGAGCTCTTCCCACCTCTCGTATACATCCCCGCCGCACACCTGCGGGGACACAGCATTTGAATCCCTTTCTTTCCCTTGGACTTTTCGCTTCTACCCTATCCGACCAGCAACAGCATCGGTTCCTCTTTTCAGGCACGGCTTTTACATCCATTAGCATTCAGGGGCATTCGGCATTTTCATCAGCAAGCAGGCAGGCAACTCATTCGGCGTCGGCAGGGCAAGGCGTTCATGGAGGGCGGGGTTAGGCCCGAGCATGACGGTCTTTCTCTTTTAGTTTCATTGGGTTCAGCAACAGTGTTCCTTCCTTTTTTCTCCCGGTCCCGGTTTGGGACATACACTCTCACACACACAAAAGTTGCATTCAGGAGTAGGGGGCTGGGATGCGGCGGGACGCGCTTTTTTTATTATCGTCATTCCTGGCCTGCAACGTTTTGGCTGGTCTTTTTGCATCTTTGGAAGGAGGACTTGCTCTCTGTGATCCGTAGAAAGTAGACATGGCTCGAGGTCCACCTTGGCCTTGTCGTGCATGGCAATAGCAGCACAAAAGTCTCTCAGAGGGTATCTGGCATTGATCATGATGTGTTTTGTGGTATTGTACAAGTTTTTTGGGCGTGTGACGACGCCCTCTTCCACCTTTTTCAGCCGCTGGTATCACGCTCCTTCGGGTATGCGCAGGCACCCACTTGATGCAACCCCCCCATGGTCTCGTCTTGGCCGGGCTAATGCTACAGGTGCATACCGCCCTGGGAGTCCGAGTCGTTATCGTCGGTGCCGAGGTCGCGCATCTGCTGCTCCATCGCTCTCCGCAGCTGCTCATCTGTCAGCCTGCCACCTGTAGGCGCGGTTTCGCTGTTGGTTCCGCGTGACGCCGCAGGTACGGAGAAGGAATCGCCCGGGACGTTATCGAAATGCATCTCCCCGCCACGGATGACGCCCGTCTGGAACGTCCCATCGCTCCATGCGGGGTGCTGCACGGCACCTCCCGCCGCAGATGTCTGTGTTGTCGTCGCCGTTGCACCTGCGATCCTATCCTCCTCCTCCCTCGCAGCCCGCAGACCATTCGTCGTCGCGGCGCTCTCCTCCTCAGGACCGAGATCCTCGGCGCTCTCAAACTCTCGCCATCCGAGACCGCGGCCCTCGACCTCTGCGCGCACGAGGGCGATGCGCTCCTGCATGCGCTCGATGACGGCCTCGTTCTCGCGGATGGCGTCGGCGCAGTCGGGGTCGGGCTGGCCGGGGACGCCGCCGACGGGGGTCTCGGAGCCGAGGGCGAAGGGGAGGAGCTGGATGTTGGAGGTGCGGAGGTGGGAGATTGAGTTGCGGATCTCGAGGACCTTGAGGTGCAGGGTTGGGAGGGAGAGGTCGGTCAGGGCGGCGGCGAAGCGGGCGGGGGATATGGGCTCCGTGGAGGCTGTTGTTGTTGGGTGGGGAGGCATGGCGGCGGACGATTTGGATGTAGTGAAGCTGAGTATCGGATCTGGCGGTGGAAAGTAGGAAGTCTCGAGGAGGAAAAGTCTTGGTCGGGACTGGTCTTGGTGGTGTCGTCGTAACGGGTGGTGCCTGTTTCGTTTGCTGATGGAGCTGTCGCATTTCCTGAAGAGGAACGCGACCGGGGAGCTAGAAGACCGCGGGGTCTGGCGGCCGAGGTGGGGCAATGACCTTATCGCCGTTGCACTCAGATTAGATAAGATAGTAAGCTAGCGCGTGTGTGTAATGGACGGTACCTCGAATGGCACGACTCCAAGGAGAAATTCATGATGCCGTCAGTCGTCGGTGCTCCGTCACATACAACGCCCAGCTCGAACGACACCCCCTCCAGCGCCCACCACCGACGCACCCACAGCCCGATCGACTGGTGACATGCCGTCGCCGACCCCGGAGCCATGAACTCCCTCGGCCTCGTACCGGCGCGGTCCGTCCTGCTGCTCGGTATCCGCGGCTTCTGCTCCCAAGCAGCCACAAGACGAGGCGCAAGCCGGCTACTATCAACATGCACCCTCACTAGCCCCACGAGAACGCCCGAGTATATCTCAAGAAGAGGCACCATCGCCGCCCAGTGCTTCGGTTTCCGCCTGCCTCCGCGAAACTACTCGACCGCGAACGACATCATCATCGATCGATACGAAGACCTGCCCCAGAGCTACACCGACAAAGAAGGCCTGCCATTCCGCAAGACGGACCTCTCCTCGTCAGAAGTAAAGCGGATATTCGGCCCCGGCATCAAAACCTCCGCCGCGAACCGTCTGCTCAGGATACTCCACGGACGACGGGTGGCGGGCACGCTCGACGACCCGGCATACCACGGCAACACCTCCACCTTCTCGCAGGACGACAAGAACAAGGCACTGGTCTACCTCCGCCGCACCACAGAAGTAGACGAGCTCCTCAACGCCGGTCTCCGCGCCGAAGACGAGCTCCGCGAGCTCGAGCTCGAGGCCGCCGGCGAAGGAGACCACCTCGACGACCCCGTGGCCGCCAAGCTCGCCAACAGGAAACCCGACCCCGTCTACGGCGACAGCGTCTTCGACGACATCCGCGCCCGAAACATCGCCAAGCGCGAGGAGCGGGAGCGCATCGAGGCCGAAGAGCGCGCCGAGCAGGAACGACTCCGCCCCGGTCCCCTGGCCAGACTCGACGACAAGCCGCGCGAGCTCTCCCCGCGCATGCAGAAGTGGATGGAGCAGGGCACCTCCGACCTCGACGCCCCTCCCGAGCTGACGCACTTTGAGCGTCTCCTCCCCAGCACCGCCCTCGTGGCCCTCTTCGTCATCACCCTCGCCGGCATAGCTGCCATCTACACGCCCCCCGGCGACCATGACCGGCTCTTCCCCGAAGTGAGCCCCGCCTACGCGACCGTCGGCGCCCTCGTCGCACTCAACCTCGCCGTCCACCTAGCCTGGCGCATCCCTCCGCTCTGGGGCCTGCTGAACCGCTACTTCATCCTCGTCCACGGCGCGCCCAAGGCTCCCACGGTGCTCACCTCGGTCTTCAGCCACCAGTACTTCCTGTGGCACCTGGTGCCCAACATGTTGGGTCTCTGCGCCATCGGCCCGGCGTTGCACGACGACATTGGCCGCGCCGGCTTCTTGGCCGTCTACCTCGCCTCGGGCGCCGTCGGCTTCCTCGGCAGCCTGTACTGGTTCACGCTTCGCGGGGTTCTGACGTCCGCCACAATCGGTGCCTCGGGCGCCGTCTACGGCATTTTCACCGGGTATTTCTGGCTTCACCGCTTCGACAGCTTCAAGGTCCTCAATTTCCCTCCCGACCCACTCGATGGGCCTCAGGGTCTTGTTTTCATCGCCTTGGCTCTTGCCCTGCATATCTGGGGTGTCACCCGTAAGGGTGCAAAGGTAACGGATTACCCCTCGCATTTGGCGGGTATGGCCACCGGCCTTGCGGGCGTGCATATCCTGACGGGAGGTCGCGGGCGCCTGACGGATCCGGCTGCCGTGCCGCCGGGCGGGAGGAGGAGTCGCGTGGAGTTTATGAAGGATGTGCAGGTGACCAAGCTCGGCAGCGGGCCGCGGCCGGCAGCGTAATCAGGAGGGGATCTAACTTGTTGTATACTACATGGTGCTAGGGAGTCGTGGTTTCATTGTAAGCATATAATGCATGCTCTTCACTTTCATTTTCCGACTTGTAATATGCGAAGGAAATGCTGTGATCCCGTCGTTCCGGAGGGTCTCGAGAGTACATGCACCATTGGATGATGCCGACATGTCTGAACCAAATTCCGCCCATTTTGCTATTGTCCACCAGATCAAGGAGACCCAGACATAAACTCGCTCTCGGCTGCGTCTTCGGGCACCTTTATCCTCCTACCATCCAGGAAAAGAATTGAATACCGTAAAGCAAACCACCACTCCAGGACGCCGGCGACCGGGACGGGCGTCCATCCAACTCCATCAGCCGCGCATGGGGCGCGAACACGGACACCGATGATGGAGGAGAGGCCGGGGGCTTTCTGGATATGCTGCAGGAAGAGCGTCTCCTCTCCCAGCAAGGAGATGGGTTCGACTGTCCAGTCTGGTCGAAACTGCCCGATGCACTCGCGATGCCCGTTTGTGTAAGAGACGAGCATGCCGATGACGGGGGCATGGGCTTGGGAGTCGGTGCGGTCCGTACATGGCAGGATCTTGGATACTCCGTTGAGAGAGCACGCCGTGTATTCCCAATCTTGTTGCAACCGCGAGAGGTCTGGAGTCCCGAGGGGGGTTGGAAGTTTCGGTGCTTCAAGGGGAGGGGAGGGATGGGGTTGGGTTTTGGATTCGAGCGCCATGTACTTGATGGGCTGTATGCTATCTGGGTTGTCCCAGCAATTAAAGTAAACTCTGGATTCGCTGTGCGGCACGGCAAAGACTTGTTCAGAGACGGCGGTGTGATGACCTCCGAAGACGGTGTTGCGACCCTTGTTGGTGGTAAACTTGGGTTTTGTTTTAGTAGGTACCCATGGTTGGCGGATCTTGAGGGAAGATTAGGAGATCATACCATCAGATTCATTCGAGCGTCACGGTAAGAGGTCGGGGGGGCCGCTTGCCTCGAAATGTGCGTGACGTACTCGCCCTCATCCAAGGGCATATACATCCACGCTGGCCATTGGTAGAGGTGCGTACCCTCGAGCAGGGTTGGGACCGTCTTGTCACCTCGCTTGTCAACAGCTATGTCGTACACTCCGCCACCAGTACAAGCAATCAGGTAGCCGACAGCGTCAGGGTGATTACATTCGAAGAATGTCATGCGGCGGTGGAACAGGTATATCACCGGGGCTGCAAGAGTCTCGAGATGGAGCAGATGTGGCGGAGACGGAAGCGGCGCGCGCCAGAGCATGTGCGAGAGGTGATCGCCACGTGTAGGGTGGGTGTCGTCTTGGATTTCCCGGATCTTGAGTCCCTGTCATGCAGAATTAAAATAAAAAACGAAACAACGTAGTTCTGAACGGTCGTGGCTTACATCGCTTTTGATATGGACTTGGACATTTCCGCAGGTTCCCCCGAGGGAAACTCTTCGCCACCAGGCTCCTGGGACTAATGCTTGGTTGCGGCACCATGCTTCGCGCTTTTCTGGAGGGATGAACACAGCATGGCGGATGCCGAGGTAGTCTTGCGCAATATACAAGTCCATCTCGGTAGGTCCCAATGCCCCTGGCAAAAGTCGAACTGTCCGTGTGCCAGCTACTGTGTCCAGGGCATCGTTGTGCAGGTCGCCGAGGTAGACGTTCCCCTCAAACTTGACGTATGAAGCATATACGGGCTGCCGAAGGTCGAGGTCGTGATCTCGCATCTTGGGAAAGGCGCGAGCTCGTTCCTGTGCTGCGACGATGGCGTACTCTTGCGTCATGTGGGCTGCGACCATGTGCCATAGCTCAGGGGGGAGGGCTGGGCCGAGGCTGGACTCGCATAGCGTTTTGGCCTGGGCCACTTGTAGACGTTGTCGGCGTTGTCTCTCATCAGCATTGGACGGCGTGTAGCCATGATTGGTGGCCGCAAAGAATGTCGGGGTCAGGTTGAAGAGCAACAGAGGGCGGCAGTGCGAATGGAGGCAGAATGATGTTTGAACATTGCAGATGGTGGTCTTCCTGAAGCGCTGATCGTGCACGTGAACCTCGAGCTTCCGGTTTGGGTCGATATATCTCTCCTCGTGAGCACTCTCTCGATACTCGAAAGCGCAAGACACCTCTTTCGCAGCAGGTGGGAGGGCTGTGGCGTGGTTAGACAGATTGAAACAGACGGGCAGTACATTCATCTTCTCACCGAAATAGATGAGTTCACCATTGACCAGACCAAACTGGCATGCGCGGCAGCGCGCTTGTTGAACACACCAGCTATTGGGAGGCGAGGGCCAAAGGTCCCAGTCCGAGTCGGACTCGGACATTTCGACTGAGAGAATTCCTAGTAGGTAGGTGTAGGTGTAGGTGTTGTTGACAGGAGAGGAAAATTCCCTGGCCGAGTATGTCTGCCTACAGGTTCCCAGAGGTTCAGCGGTGTGCCAATCAGAGACGAGCAACGACGTGAACATGCGTGTGCCACATGCATCTTGGTACCAGACCCGGACCTAGGTAAGAGCAACAGCAAGCCGTACATTCGCCAAGCATCGCCTTGATGGCCTTGTCTTCATCTATGTTTACCAGAATCATTCGTCTTGTACTATTTCCCCCCACTGTTCTTTGACAAGGCTGCTTTGGATCACCAGATCGACCTCTGCACCATGTCTACGCTCTACCACACTGGTACAAGTACTTTCTGTATAAAAGGAAGTCGGACACAATAGCATTCTGGAAGGCGCACCGGTCTTCGTGAAACACTTCCCCGCGGGAGAGTGCCGAGTCTTCAACAACCATGTCGGGTTCAGCACGATAACCTGACAGTCGACCTCCCAAACCAGCCCACTTCAAGGCCGGCAGAATACCTAAATCCCCTAATGCCACCCGGTCAGGCCGTGGAACTCTTCTGCCGGCCTCTTGGAAGCAGACAAGTCGACCGTATACATGGCGGTGTCAATGCCCTTCTCTGGCCACGCTATTTCGGCCGCAGCGACATTCTCAGGTCGATCACACTACCCAAAGGGCCGTGGAATTCACCCAAGAGATTGTCCCGGCACAAGATCGATGCCTGCGAGGCAAGAACCAGCCATACACTTGAAGAAGAATGAGAATACTGCCTGGTCAACCCCGTACCACTTCATACCCCTCTCTCCCGGCACATCAGCTGTTCCTCCTAATGCACAACCCCAAGTCTCAAGACCCCGAACAATGGAGCGTTGCCATTATCAGAATGACCCCTTCTGGCTCAACCTCGTGCGCGGTCAGCTATAGTCGAGATATCCGGGACTAACCCCCGGGAAAAGTGGACCCTCCGGCGCCGACTCCGAGACGGACCGCCGGTCGTTGCTCGCCTGGCCGGGAGACATGGCGTGGACATGACATGACGAGACGGACATCCCATACATGACCCCGCCTTGTGATACCAATACCTACCTATCAATGTGTCTGACTCGTCATACTATGAATACTCCGCCATGCAAAGGTGCTATTCCGGTCCTCCGGGGCCGACAGACCCGCGCCACCTTCTGGTGCATCCTTCACCCTAGCGTCTCAGGGCTGGCCTCTCCTACTATGACATGACGGACCACCCACGGCGGCAAGCCACGACCAGCCAGCACGAGACCGCCCATCGCGAGATTCTCTCCCCCTCCTTCCAGCGTCCCCTCCACGAACCCCTCATCATGGTTGCTTTTCCTCCCGAAGGAAGACATACCCCCGGCGCACGGATCCAAGCCGTCCTTCCTACCTGCAGGAATACAGACGCAAGACAAGGCCGCAAACATCCCGAATCTGCCACGCCTCCGACACGCGACGCAACCGCCACATATCATTATCACCAGACAGACGACACATCACATCCTCTAGGACAACACTTCCATCCACAAAACCACGGCAACCGAGCTACCCACGCCGTCCGATCATACATGCCGCCGTCGAGGCCCGGCCCCTCCAGGCTGAACCAACGGCGCCCGCCCCTCGAGTCCCAACACCCCGGATCAGAGCCCCGTGCGCGCGCCGCCCGAGCCCCCTCCGCCGCCTCCCTAGCGCACGCCAAGTGGTCTCGCCGACGAAAGCTGACAGGGAAAGAAAAAAAGAAAAAAGCTGTCACTGTCCGTGCCTCGTGAGGGTTCGTCCGGAGATTCTGACTGTTTGGCCCCCGTTGACAAGAACCTCAACGGCTCCCGCCGAGGAAAGCTTCTCGCCTCACCGTCGCTCTTGCGCAAGCGTGCAGGTCACCGAAGCGCCGTCAAGACAGCCTCTCGTGTCTGCCACCGCCAACAGCCGATGGCAGGCCCGAGCGTTCGAATATAGCCCCCAATAGGTATGCAGTTCCCACAGCTACTGTGTTTCCCTAGTTAGGACTAGCGTAGTTCAGACCTTCAAAATGGGCCCAAGCCATGGGAGTGAGTTGCTTGCCCCTTTTCTTCAAGTTCAACACTGTGAATGATGTGGTCGCGGCCCTATTCCACGCGATCTATCGCCAGCTCACTGGCACTCCGTCGCCAATTGCCACGCCAACCCCAAGCCCTGTTTTCCTTCCTTTGAAAGTCTCAAACCGCCCTGGTACCTCTCACCTTGCAACTGTACGGACCCATCTGGCGCCATTGCAAAGCCAATGTCCGCCTTTCAGCAACAGGCGGTTCTTCATGTCCTCCTCGGCGCGCCCTGCCTCGAAAGAGCCTGAGCCCGAGACCCAAAACATCAGCTCGGAGGATTGGGAAAATCTCTCCTCGCAAGCAAAACTCAAATCGATCGAAGGAGACAGCAAATGGGGCTGGGTCGTCTACCGATGCTCGTACGCCAAAGAGTGGGGACCTGCGTGGGAAAAGGTCAAACGAAGCATCATTGAAGACCTGCGCCAGGAAATCGCCGAGTCCGACACGCCCAGCATCGCGGACACTATGGAATTCATCTTCATCGAAGACCCATCCCTCGAAGGTGCGTCGACGGAGCAGCTGCAGCATCGCTTCCAGGCCTGGGCAGAGGCCCATCCTGATTATGTATACTACGAAGGGAGCCGGAGTCGGGCTACGAGGTTTAATTTCTTCCTCAAGGCAGATGCCGAGCTGATGCGTCGCGGCGATGTTGGTCTCGTTCAGGGCTGGCCGATTGAGCCGGGCGAGGAAGACTGGATCAGGATTGATGACGGTGACGTGTCCACTGATCTCTACGTCGAGTTGGGAAACCCCGAGATGTGGTACATATACTACACCGAACCATCTGGCTATGCCCATATCCACTGAGGTCTGGTTCCGGCCAACGAGGTGGGGGAAACACAAATACTTTGTTGGAACGCAAGATTCATACATACATTTATATTGTATACCCGCTGATCGAAACTCCCGACTTAGGCTCGGCTCAGGCGTAGCTCAGGCTAAAGTCAGCAAGGCCTCAACCTATATCCAGCCCAGATTATAGCGTTGATAAAACCCATCTCTGCCGTTATGGGATGCCCGAGCCAACGATGTGACAAGGATCACCTTGGTAATGTTAGAGCCTAGCTGCATTCCCCGGTCCCGCGCCCGGACGTCCGTCGTCGCCAGAATTCAATAGTCGCACGCGAATGCAGACGTGCCGGTGAGTGTACATCTGCCGGCCGCCCACCTGCGTGTGTTTCCGAGGTCACGGTGGCGAAAACAAGGTCACCATCGTGGATCGTGATCGCAGTGGCATCATGGCCCGGCCGTCCTTGGGCTTCGATCGGCGTGGGGGGATGGTCAGCTTGGCCCCGCAGTCCCCTCTTCTAGATGCGCAGGGCCGGAGTAGGATATCTCCGGCAGTCAGTCACGGTTGAAAGTGCTCATGGAAGAGGTACAATGTGCGGCTGACGCCTATTACATTCGGTTCGATTGTGCTTTTTGGCTCTAAGCGAATGAGTTCTCCCCCCGAAATATCATGATTGGAACGCCGGGTTGAAGAGGAGGGATGATAGATGGTTTAGATACAGGAAGCGAAAGCGAAGGGTATAGTGGGAAGATTGAAGTATGTTTTGAAGGGCAGAATTCGCCGTAGACGCTGTGGGACGCTGGTCGCTAGAAATGACGGAAAAAACAGATAAAATCAAGGGTGAGTGAGGTATCCAGCTTGTTTGGCCGGTTCCTTCAAGCCCCGCGGACCTTGTGCCAGAGGCGCTTCATCTTGCCTCGGTCGTGGACTTGGGCGTGCCACTGGTCCATGGCCGCCAGTTGCCGTTCGATGCTCTCCTTTGAGTTGCCCTCGCGTGCGCATGTAATCGGGTCATAGTCCTCGAGCAGGGCACGGGCTTTCTTTGCTGCGCAGTTGCGCTGCCAGCCGTACAGCTCGTTCTCGTTGGCGCGCAGGTCGGCTCTGGTGAGGGTCATGCGCAGGGTGATTTCCCGAGATGGAGGCGCCGTAAGATACTCGCCCGAGGGTTTCGGGGAGAAGGACGCCTCCTCAACGCGGAGGGGCCGAAGAGCCGTCTTGTCCAAACCGAGGGGCGTTTTTGGTGATTCCGGCTCAGCTGCCGAAGCCTCGTCGCTGTAAATAGAGGACTTGTCATCGGCGAGAAACGTCTGAAGCTTGTCGTCGTCGTCGGCCACGGGCTTCTTGACCTGAGGCGCCTCGTACTGGGAATGGGTGATCGTCACGTTTTCCTTGTTGCTGAAGTCGACCGAGTGAGGTGTTGAGGGCTGGGTGCTGTAACCCCTGTTCATCTGGTTCTGCTTGGATATGGACATCCACGACATGGCCCTCGTCCGCCGTCCGGCTTGATAGGCAGGAGGGGTCGTGGGGCTCGTAGGCGTGTAGCGAGGCAGCACGGGGCTGGCGGCCTGCATCGTTCCTGGTCGACTCAGGGAGACGGATGACCTGCCGAATGGAAGCTTCGTGATGGACATGGTCCTCCGGAAAGAAGGCCTGCGAGAGTCGTTGGCCGCCGGCAGGTCCTGTCGCAGACCGGCATGGTAGTCGTCCAGGTACAACTTCAGGTCCAGCTCCTTTTCCTCGTCTAGCCACCTGCAGCTCTCATAGAACGAGTCGACAGTCTGGCCCTCCATTGGACGGCTGTCAAACGAGGTTGAGTGAGACTCCATGGTCTTGGGTCGCACCAGTCGGCCGGGCGGTGGAATGTACAGGTGCTTTGGCTTCGGCGGTTTGGTGGTCTTGCGAACCTCGAGGACTTCCCTCAGGACGTCGTTGATGGGATCAAGCTTGGTGTTCTGGCCGCGAAGCTTGGATACGACGAGTTGCTCCTCAACGGTAAGATGCTGACGCTTGATTTTGTCGGGAAGGTTGAGGTAGAAGGAGGCGCGGCGAGAGGACCGCCTCCTGGGTGGATTCCAGCGCTGGTCCGCGGAATGCTTGAGCTGCGGCAGTCCCAGGGGGCGATTGGGGGCGGTGGGGAGCTCGGGTGCGTCCAAGCCCTGCTGGGTGTCAAGGGTGTCGAAGGCGGTGGGCGAGGGTTGTTGGAAGAAGCGGTGACGTTCGAGAATTGAAAAGTACTGCGCGGGGGTGACCACGAACTTTAGTAACTGGTTGACATGGCAGGACCCGGGAGAGGTCCAAGCGGAAAGACGCAATTGCCAAACTGAAGCGGGAAGAGAGGAATGCTAGGAGCAGCTGGTTCGGCCAGATGCAGGAACGACAGCTCTCGGCAGGGCGGGGGGAAGAAGTGTGAGGGGGTGAAGGATGTTGGCGGCGGGGCTGCCAGTGATGGGCTTGCAGGGCGAGGTGCAGCGAGCGGATAAGGACCCCCGGTCTCTGTTGCGAATGAGGAGGGAAGTAACGACGTGTAAAGGGGGTATAAAACAAGTGACTGGGTCGACAACTGCAGGACGCAGACGCTGATGCAGATGCAGACGCAAGACGCAGGCGGCGGGCGACGCAAGCGAAGAGGGGGTCCCTTCTGCGTAGGTATGCTTAGCAGGCAGGCGCGGCTTGGCTAGTGCACCAGAGGAGGTTCCTCTCCCGCAGGTCCAGGCGCAGGACGAAGAGTGGCTACTGAGCACGGTGCTGCAGGTTGGTATGAAGGGGCGGAGATATTGGTTCGAGGGCTGGGCGATTTGCGTCCGAGCGAGCGGCTGCGATCTGCCCAGGAGACGACGGATGCTGGATCGGGGGTTGTCTGTCTGGGGGACGTGACAGGGCCGACAGGTGCAGGGACCAACGTAAGGTCAACGTCGGAGGAAGGGGGGGAGGGAGAGAGAGAGGATAATAAGCCGCTTGGGATCTGCAGTCCAAGGTCCGGGAGAATGCCTCTAGCTCGCAAATGTCTCACAACCGGTATGGTGGGATTTGGCAGGCTTGGAATGTTACCGGGCCAGTGGGAGAGTAGCCGGAAGACCTTGTTGTTGACGAACGGCCCGGAGGCGAGGAACGCGGGATGAGGAGGGGGTAGAAGCCAGCAAGGTGAGGGAGGAGAGGGAAGGTGCGTCGTAAGGATGTGTGCTGTGTGATGATGCAGTGTCCCTGCAGGTGCTGCGGAGTTGCGGGCGTCTGCTGGGCTCCTCAAGACAGGTCGGTCCAGGCAAGTTCCGATTCCACTGTGGTGATAATGGCTGCAGTGGCGGCGTCTCGCGGGTATGCTCGGGACGTAGACAGGCAGACGAACGCGACAGCAGGTCAAAGATGGGGGATGGAGATGATGCGAGGGGATGGAGGGTCCGGAACGAGGCAGAGCCGGAATAATATGATGTTGCAGATCCCTGGAACTCGAGCCCCCAAAATGATCCTCTCTCTCAGACAGGCTGAGCCGCTTGTTCGCTGCCAGAGAGATGAATCAGGTCTAATGACAAGGCTGGCCTCTTCTCGACTTTGCTGTCTCTCTGCCTGGCCAGCAGCCCCTGGGTGTTCGGGCAACCCGTGCTTGGTGCTGGGGGGGGATGGGATGGGGGGAATGAGGAAGCAAGATTTGGGCACATCACCCGCCATGGGGGCCTGTCGAATCAGAGAGCAGGCGCCTAATTGGCGCCCAGGGGAGCCCAGCTTGAGCGCTGCCAGTTGCTGGGCTGGACGTGACAGGGGGGCCTCTGCCCGCCCACACCCCCTTTTCCACATCGGGAGGCTTTCTGGGTGGGAGGACTGGACGAAGAGGAGGGGCCAAATGGCAGCGGGATCACGGCCCAGCACAGAGATGAGATAGGGGCGAATGCCGTGGGCCCATCCCCATCTCAACAACGGCGACGAGCATGGGTCTGCTGCGAGCGCAATTCCAGCACGGTCGCCCGAGTGCTCGCAGGTACAAGTGCAATGTCTGTACAAGCACTTTGCCGCACTGCACTTGCAACTTGGAGAGGCCGAATGCCGAGATGGACGAATTCTTGCCCTGGTGATTGATCGTCGCTTGACGGACAACAACCGGGCCCAGACGCTACCAGAGCCTGGGTGACCGGGGAACGGCCGGCGCGCGGCCACCCAGGAAACAAGACGATCCCGGCCGAGAAGGGGAGAGACTGTGTAAGTCGGCCGCCTGAGAGGAATGCCAGGAAACAACAGGTGTAATTGTGATTGTGCGTGGGGTTTGTCTGGAATGCATGGGGCCGGCAGTGTGGAGGTCGGGCCGGAGAGGGATAAGAAGAAGAAAAGAGCAAATATCAATCAATGCCGATTCACGTACCTTGCGTTGGATGGCCGGTGGCAGAGCCTCAAACTCCCTCCTTGTCATGCTCGCGGTGGGATCGACGGGGCCAGAGTGAGCATCCGAGTCGGCATCCGAATCCTGGCGTCCGTCCATCCTTCCCCGGTAGGCCGAGTCTCGTTGAAGGACCGTCATGGCTGACTCTGAGCTGATGCGGCCCTGACCCTCAGCCCATGGGTCGTCGGCCGACAGTGACCTGTTGTCGTGGTCATTGTATGCGCGAAGGCCGGTCAGGTGGCTTTGGGATGATGATGGCCGGTCCGAGAACGGTGTTGGTGGCAGGAGCGTCGTGAAGAGGCGGCGGGTCGAGGCGACGGAGGGGGCGTGACGGGTGCGAGTGCCCTCGATATGAAAGACGGACGTTGCAATGGTGCTGCTGTCGTCGAGACGGGTCGACTGGAAACTCCGATCATCGTGGCCACGGCTCGATTTGTCGAAGGCCTGGCCGTCGGAGTTTTGCGGCGAGGGACCCCGCATCTTCACCTCTGGGCGTTCTGGACGGTGGCCGTGATCGGCTGCTGTGATCTTGATGAGAGGCAGGGGATAGCCGCTCTGCTGTGGTGGTGACAGCAGTGGTGAGGTGTTCAAGTTGTGGTGGTAAGTGTCTGGTGGGTTTGGTGTTGGTGTTGTTGAGGCAGCTGCGATGGCGATGCTCGATCTTGCTGACAGAAGGAACGATGAAGACCACCGGAAGGGCGACAAATATTCGGCGGCAGGAGCGATGGGCGTAGGTTCTTCCTCGCGGCTTCCCTCAAACTCCAGGCAGGAACCAGACCCAGATCCAAAAGCAGAAATAGCAGCAGAGGCAGAGACGGCAGGAGCGACCGAGGAAGGCTCAGCAGGTGCGGCTGCCAAACTTCTTATGAGGTCATCCGAGCCCGAGTCCCAGTCGTCAGCCGCGCAAGACTCCAGTCGAGGGCCAACCGCGGCGTCCCTGTCCTTATCATTATGCCCGCTATCCTTTTTCTCCTCCTCCTCTGCCTTTGCCCGTGCATCCTCAAGCGTTGGCTGCCACCACCCGCACTCCTCCAGCAGGTCCACGTCGCGGTCCCTCCGTGCTGGAGCTGCAGCTGGAGCCGGAGCACACGGGAGCGGGCGCGCGCTTTGGGACGACGACAAGGGGTTGCACGGTGACGGTGATGCGCCAATCCTCGGCCCAGAGTCCCAATTCACGTCGTATCCCCTTTGGGAGGTCTGCGGTGGTGGTGCCAGACCCATTTCCCTCTCTGTCACGGACTCCATGTCGCCCTCTTCTGCCTCTTCCTCTTCCTCTTCCTCGGTCTCCGCCCCGCCGCCGGCCCACCGACCACCGCCGGCAGTGCCCCTGCCCCTGCCTCTTCTCCTGTCCTCTCCCCTGCCGCTTGCTGCTCGATGCCCCTGGCCTTTTCCTCGTCGAGACCCTGTCTTTCCCCCTCCCCCCGTCGGCCTGGGCGCTAGGGACGCTGCGATACGACGTCGCTCTGTTGGAGACTCGTTCCTCTCGCCGGTCCTCGGGAGACCCAGCGGGAGATCACACGAGTCGCGACACGCTGTCGGCAGAGGAAGAGGCACAGGCAGGGCTGTCCGGTTTCTCCGGTGCCACGGGAGAGACCAATGCGGGAGTTGCAGTCGCCTACGGAGCGGAAAGGGGTCGAAACCGGGAGACAATGTCATGAGCGCCTCAGTCGAGTCGAGAGTCGAGTCCAGGTTGGTCCGAGTCGCTTTTTCGTGCACTTGTCACTAACAACAAAGACAGGACGGGGTTGAGCAAGGGTCCAGGTCCAGTCCAAGCGGAACGAGATGAGAGCCAGATCCATTGACAGCAGCGACGACGGCGACGACGACGACGTGCCCAGGGGGGCCATAATAATTTGTCGGCCCTCTTTCTTCACAAAGCACAGCACAGCGCGCACGACTCGGCTTCGACTCGTCTACTCCTGCTGTCTTTGACCATCCGGAGAGCACCACTATGAACGGAACAACCCCTTGGGACGTCGAGTCCCTGGCCGTCGCCATGCAGCGTGCCAGCGCTCTTTGTCTCGTCCGCCATGTTTGACGAGACATGCAATGCAAGGCCTAGGTAGCAGCGGTGCAACTTACATGCGCTGATGGCGTCCCGCCGTCTCCGGACCGCCGTCGCTCCTTGACGAGAGCGAGCAGGCGTTGCCGACCGAACTCAGTGCCCACGCTGCACAGCGCGCGCAAGATGCCGTGCCCAGCCGTCGTCGCACCCCTGTCCTGTCACCCCGGGGGCCCTCCCCCTGGTGGCCGCGTCTGTTCCTGAATGTGGCTTCAGGGGTTCGACTCGACTCGACTCCTCCAGCCTGGGCCAACCAACAGCAGCCTTTTCCCGGTGCCACCACCCTCCAGTGCCTCCACTCCCTCAATCGCTCCACCGTCTCTCTTTTGGCGTCTCTCTCCTTGGGACTGAACATCCCTGATCCTGCCAAATCGAATGTCAATTGTCAAACATCTGCTTACTGCGGACTAGCACGACAAGCTCAGGAGAAAGAGGCGTCTTTGATTGAACAGAGGCGTCCAGCCGGTGCCTTGTCAGACCAACGTTTTTCTGCGAGGTCGGGGCCTCCTGCTGCGCTGTGCGACTTCTCGGCCGCCCTGTGCGACCAAGGGAAACAGCCAGCCCAGCCGAGGCCAGCAGTTCCAGACTCGGCACATTCGAGATTGCCCTACGGGCCAACTAGCCTGCCGAGTCATGGGCTGGAAGATGCCGGATAGAGGTCCGTCACCGACACGGCCTTTTGCCGACCACTGAGTAATAAGTGAGTGTGTGGAACAAGGCACAGGAGAGCATAAGACTTCACTCGATACCCGTCCGTCCCCGTCGGCAACGAGGACGCTGCCGGTTGCCAACGGATATCCGGAGTTGGTGTCCGGTAAGCCTCACAAGCCTACAGTAGGCCCTCATGCCGTCCACATGGGCCAAGACATTCAGCCAGCAGTTGGTCGAAGCCTCTGCGCCTTACACATCTCCAGATTCGTGGGGCACTGCGAATAGAGGGCGGCCACGATCGAGCAGGCCAGGAACCCTTTCCCCTCCCCTGCAGGCTGCATGCATGCTGCATGGGGGACCATTTCAAGGGCCGCGGCTATCGTCCCCCGTCAGCCTACAGAGGGCGCTGGACCCGATTGGTATGCTGTTCGTGGTGTTGGCTGTCCAGATATCTCTCATGTCAGAGATCCAGGCCATCGGAAATCGGCCGTAGTCGCGCTCGTTGCGGGGACAGGATCCACGACACAGCAGCACGTTGCCCAGGGCTGGGCGTCGTCGCCCTGCATCTCCACGTTTTTGGTTGGTGGTGAGAGGTCGACTCTCTCAGCCAGCGCCCTCAGCCAGCGCCCACATCATCTCCTCCACCCCCTCTCGCCGGATGTTATCTTGCCATTGAGAGACCCTGGCTGCTGTGAGCCTCGTCACACTGAGGACAAGTTCAGCCAGCCATTTCTCAGGCTTTTGCCCAAGACTGACCTTTCCTGATTTCTCCGGACAGGGGCGGCCTGGAAGCTGCGGTGGAATGCAACTTCAGCGGCCATCCACACTCCGATGTAGATACCACATGCGGCTGGCAACTGTGCGTCCTCTGCTGATTGGTGGGTGCATTTGGTCGAGATGCTTCCACTTCCAGATGATGCAGTCGTGCCCGTCATCCAATGAGCAGGGCAGGCCGCGAGGTTTCATCTAGACACAACATATGCACCTCATCACGTTGGCGCATCCGCGTCGAATTCCATGGGCCAAGCTGTCGGGCCCTGGAAATGAGCAGCCGCCACCAACCGCTCTTCATTCCACCAGGGATTCGAAATCCACCGGGCCGACTTCTTGGGATGCGAATAGGATGCACCACCCGTTCTTCCAGACGCCCACGTGCGGCTGACGGGCGTCAGTCGTCCGCACCCGGTTTTGGGGCTCTGCAGTTCGTCCAGGCCATGCCAGCTCGTTTACGCTGCTGTCACGTCGTCACCCACGCGTGCGTTGGACGAGCACCTGGATCCTACATGATGTCGCTCGCCAGGAAAGGGATACCAAGACCTGGCGGACTGGGGAAGGGAGATGCCTGAGATGATGGCCTTTGTTTGCGGTGTTTCGAGTACCTCCCAGTTGTCATGTTTGCGTGATTGTGTGACGGAGGATTCCTCGCCTTGCGCAGGGCGTACTCGACGCCTGATGAAACCGTCGATCCGGGTGATCGCTTTCAACGTCAGGATGCTGTCCCTGGTCTCGGTGATTCCGAAATGCAGCTTCGACGAGCCGGCTGAATAGCAACAATGCGACTGTGCTGAGTATCCTGCATTTCTGACCAAGACTCTGCGTAAGATCGACACCCGGATGCCGAAGCGAGCTCGTCGCTCAGCCAGCATAGGCAAGGGAGTCTTGTCAAAGTTTCATCTTTTTGCTTGGTCAATGGACAATGCTTAAAAGTCAAAAAGACCAAGCCGTTGGCGCTGTCGGCGGCAGCGGGGCGGCCGGCGCATCGGTCACGTGATGACGCGTCCGACCGCAGGGACTGGTCGTGGTCAACGTCACGTCTCGATCGGCGAAAATTTGGGTGGCCATCAACCGACCGACGGACAGAACCGGCCACCAGAACCCGCATCACCCGCCGCACATGATGTTGCAGGGATCGGCAAGGCCGTATGTGTGCGTGAGATGTATGCACACGTCGAGGCATGCCTCTCAGCCGAGGCTGTCGACATTCAGAGCCCAGTATCCAGCACTCTCAGCCACTATTCACAATGAGACGCCTCACAGGGTGAGTCCTACTGACATCTCACAACCCTTGCAAGTAGCTGACCCCCGACAGACATATGCCACCGATAGGAGGCCTTCGCGCTATGGAGGTGGCGGTGGCAGAGGGGGCTCTCGCTATGGCGGTTCGGGGTATGATCCTAGGAAGCATCAGGCGTTTCGAGGAACGTCCGACATCCGCGAAAGGCTCCGGAAATGGGAGATTGGGAACGCGGCGGCCGCCAAGACTCTTCTAGAGGATATGCCATTTTCGGAGAAGCTAGGAAACTTCCTGACCCGGGCGCAGACGGCGCGCACCTACGCTGAGGATACGTCTCCCAAGACGCCCACCGCCGACCTCTTTGATGGCGATGTTCTCACCGATCTGCGCGCTCAGACGTCTGCGCTGCAGGCCGGCGATCTCGTTGAGACCAGGTATGTTGCCTGATCATCGCAGTTTGGAATGTTTCGTCTGACATGATGAAGGTTCGGAGGGAGCACCATCCCCATCCTTGGCGTTTGCCTAGGCCGCCATCACGGCCATCAGTACTTCTTCATGAACACCGGAGAAGTCCTGGCATACCAAAGCCTGCCCACCCTCTTCACCGTCATCAACTACGTCGATCCCGCCGAACTCGACGCCATCGTCAAGATCCTCCCCGCGCAGCCCCCTACCAAGCCGCGCAACGTCCTCGCCCACACCTACACCCCCGAGGCCCTCGAGGCCGCCGCCACGCTGCAGAGCAAGCTCGTCAAATTCTACGCCGACGCCGTCAACATCGGCCAAAACGCCCTCTTCTACCTCGACAGAGCCAGCACCGTCGTCGCCCACCCCACGGAGCCCTCGTACCTCAGCCTCGAAGAGCTCGCCGACCGCGTCCTCCCCGACTTCATGAAGAGGGGCGGCAAGCTCCCCGCCCACACCCTCTACGCCATGCACCTCGCCCTGCAGCGCGATGGCTGGGGCGCCAGGCCCGTCAACCTCCGCTGGCACAGACGGAACTACATTTACGAGATCCAGCCAAAGTCCGACATTGACATGTTCTCCTCCGTCCTCGCAAAGGTCCGCAAGCTCGTTGATGGTGCTGCCATGCGCGACGACCCTGGAAAGTCTGTCTCGCTCCTCCGACAGAACGACCTCGGAAGATTCATCATGAAGGCCCGCACCGCCATCCAGGCCAGCCGCACCCGCCGCGCTTACACGCCCCACGGCATGATTGGTCCCGCGACAGAGCCTGTCGCCGAGTTCCCCGAGTGGGCAGAGAGCGATCTCACTTACATCCGCTTCATCGAGCTCTGGGCGTGTCGTCGCGTTAGCCCCGAGGCCTCGCGGGTTGATAGTCTGGCATCGACCATTTTGCGTCTGACGCAGATGTATGAGGGCTCCGACTGGGTCGCCCACTGGACTGGCTTCACGTTCCTCCAGGAGATTGGCTGGATTCCGCCCTGGGACGTGGCTGCCCGGTATGACTACCGCTTCCCTGGCGCTAGCGTTGGTCGTGGCCAACCCATGGTCCGCCAGCCTGCGGATGTTGAGGCGTCCATGAGGGACGATGTCGCTGCCGGGGCCCGAAGGGACTGGGGCGACGCGAAGGTCTTCTGTGTCGATTCGGCACAGACGGCCGATGTCGACGATGGCTTCTCCGTTGAGAAGACTGACAAAGACGGCGAGTACTGGCTTCACGTTCACATTGCCGATCCCGCGTCCCGTATCAGCCCCGATTCTCCCCTGGCCAATTACATGGAGTCAGTCCCGTCCAGTCTGTACCTCGCCGGCTTCCCTGAGAAGATGATGCCGGTCGGGATCGAGCAGCAGTTCTCCCTGAACCCCGGCTGTCCAGCGCTCACTTTCAGCGCCCTAGTCAACGAGCGTGGCGAAGTGCTCGACCACGAGGTCGAGCCCGGCACAATCCACAACGTCATTCACATGACCAAGGAAGAGGTGTCGTCCATCCTTCCCGGTGGTGCATCTTCCGATAAACCATCAACCTCGAGCCTCTTCGCTGTTGGGACGGAACCTCCCATCCCCGAGCCCGTCAAGGTCATCACCACGGCGGACCAGCTCACGCCCCAGGATAAGGACGACCTGGCGCTGATGCACCGCCTGGGCGAGGCCCTAAGCGACCGCCGCACCGAAAAGGGCCAGCTCTCCACTGTCCGGCCGCACCAGCCGTCCCTCACCGTGTCGATGGACTCGGTCAAGGCCAGCACGGACGACTCATCAGGCTCCATCTCATGGGCCGGTGACCCCTACATCAAGCTCTCCCAGACCGTAGACACCGAGGCCGACCGTCTCGTCGAGAGGATGATGCATACGGTCGGCGAAGTCGCCGCCACTTGGTGCCGGGCCCGCGACATTCCCGTCCCCTACAGCACCCAGCCCGAAGCCGCCCGCAACGCCGCGGCCCTCCAAGCTCTGCGCCAAGAGGCCATCGACCCCCTCGTAGCGAGCGGCGAGACCCTCCCCTCCTTCATCCTCGACCAGCTCTTCACCCTCATCGGCACGTCCGAGCTCTCCTCCCGCCCCTCGCCCTTCTACTCCGTCGGCGTCGACGCCTACGCAAAGGCCTCGAGCCCGCTGCGCCGCTACACCGACCTCGTCGTGCACTGGCAGATCCACGCCGCCCTCGCCCGCGAGCGCGAGACAGGTCAGTCGCTCGTCGGCACAGACTGCTCCGAGGCCGAGTTCCTTCCCTGGAAGCGCTCGGCTCTTGATCCCAAGCTGCCGGTCCTGCAGGCGCGGCAGCGCCAGATCCGCGAGGTCGACAACCGCGACGGCGCGGCGCAGTGGCTCTTCCAGGCGCTGCTGCGCGCGTGGAAGTTTGGCGAGGCGCCGCTGCCCGAGACGTTGGCGTTCGAGGTCATTTCTGTGCCGCACTATGGCGTCAGGGGCAAGCTGCTCAACTTTTTCGGCATTACGGCTGTCATACCGCTGGCGCAGCTGCCTGAGGGGACGAAGCTCTCGGGTAGGATGCCGGGAGAGGTGCTGCAGGTCAGGATCTCGGATGTCAATGTTGTGACGATGGTTGTTGAGGTTGAGCCGCTGCATGTTGAGAAGAGTGTGCCGGCGGAGGTGGAAGAAAAGGAGGTGGAGGCGGATGTTGTTGTGGCGTGAACGAATATGGGAGGGAGGCTGCTTAGCCTGATGTTTGTATACCACTGTATATCACCAGCATATCATTGTAAGATAGAGTCCTGTCAGAAGACGGGGTGGGTTACCAAGAGACGGAAAATTATGTCTCACTAGGCGTTTAGAAGTGACTCTTAGCAGATAGTCACAACTCCTTGGACATACAGCCATCTTCAAATTGGAATCCGCAGCCTGGGTTGTCTGATGACCATTATAAGCGAAGTGGCTGAACAAAACCTCTTTGGCTGTTCTCAGTATAGGTACATCTATCGTCCTACAATATTCTCGAAGGACTCTGTACAACTGCTCCTCTACAACTCCAGCAGCGACATGCGCGCTGTATCCTACAGTCTATCCACCATGTATACCCTCTCACGGACTCTACTTCTACACTTTTATACACTCGCCCAACACTCAGCCCATACGCTCCGCCTCCTCCAACAACTTATCAACGCTAAACCTTGGGTCCGCCTGCGAAAAGTACTCCAACAACCTCCTCCTCTCCACCGCCCTCTCCAACCTCTTCGGGTCAGCAGCCCCCTCCCCATCCCACCCCCCATAAAACCGCTGAAGACACATCACAAGCCATCTCGCATCATCAATCGACGCCCCCCGCCCCTCAACAAGCTGTCCCTGCATCAGCACCAGCCCCGCCGGCCCATCGGCAAGATCGACATGATGCGTGATCGTGGTATGAGGCTGGGCATATTCCCCGCGGGCCTTGAACTCCGCGAGCTGTGTGAACATAACGCTCGAGGTGCGCGTCTCGGCGTCAAAGACCCATTGGAGAAAATGGATCTCGGCGCCCTGGCCGTCGCGGGGGACGGGGAGGACGAATTGGGGGTTGCGGCGGGCGGCGGCGGCCATGGACTCGTAGGTCGGGGCGTTGATGACGGCGCTGAGGGTGTTGGGGGTGTGGGCGTAGCGGAGGCGCCAGATGGCGGTGAGTTCTTTTGCGGGGAGTTCGCGGGCCTTTTCGAGGTCGAGGATGTCGGCGAGGGGCTTGATGCCCGAGGAGGGTGTTTTCGAGGAAGTCGAAGCTTTCTGCTGGACGGGCCGCGGCGGCGGAGGGGGAGGGGAACCGCCCGGCGAGGGCGGCGGGGTGTGCAGCTGTGTCGGAGGGGCCTGGTCGATGGTGGGTATTTCGACAGTGGCCTTTTTCTTGAGCTCCTCGATCTTGTCTGCGTACGCGGCCCTGAGGGCCTCGGCGTTGGCGTAGCCCTCTTCCCTGGCCTTGCGGTCGAGTTTGTCTTGGTACTTTTCGGCGATGGCGCGGGGCTGCTGCGTGGTCGCGAGGAAGCGGACGTCGTGGACCTGGGCCCAGCGGCGCTGGTTGACGGCGCGCAGGGACTTGTTAGAGGAGATGAGGAGCTGGCGCAGGGCCGGCGATCGCAGGGAGGCCATGGTGGGCGGTTTGGAGGATGTGGAGGTTTGGTGATGTCGAGATTTGGCGGACGATTGCCATTATCCAAAGCTCGGGTGGGTCCGAGAATGCACTGTGCGTGCTACTGTGCTATGCTGTCAATGCACTGTGTCGTCGACATCGATAGCCTCGAGCTGTATTGATGAAAATGCCATGATGATTCGCATGCCTTGTCCAACTATGACATCAATTGACCTGCAGCACATCCTCTTAACGATCATGTTAACAATCGAGACTCAGCATCCTCATTCCCGGAGTTAAGCCCTACGGAGTGACAGCGAGACCGACAACCGCGTCAAAACGGGCCCATTGGCATTTTCGCATCCTTCCCCAATACGGCAAGTGGAGATCCCTCGAGCCAGTGACGTCGGACGTCGCAGGATGGCTTACTTGAGCCACAAAATACACCGACGTCGACCAAGTCAAACCGGCAGACCGGTTAACCTTCACCTTCATCCCCTGGCTCTAGTAAGCCATCAAAAGTCCCCTCCTCCAAGCAGAGAGAAACGTCTTACCTCACCTATCGGAGTAATTCTACAATGCCAGACACCACCACCGCGAGCAGCAGGGGGCCGCAGGGCGAGACCGCGGGCCGGGCCGGACATGCAGCTACGGCATCTGCCAGTGCTCCCCGGAGCGGTGCCGGGCCCCGCAAGGTCAACCGCCGGGATCCGGAGAAGCGGCGGGAGCAGAACCGCGCCGCGCAAAAGATCTACCGCGAGAGACAGAAGCAGAAGATGCGCGACCTCGAGACCCAGCTCAACCAGGTCCAGGTTCAGCAGACGCAGCAGACGGACGAGTCTCCGTCGGTCTCGCCGCCGCAACAACCACAGCCTCAGTCGACGTTCCAGATGCCGCCCACGACAATAGCCCCAGAAGACCTCTCGTCCTTCCAGACCTCCTATCCAACCGTCATGGACCCCATCTCATCCACCGACGCAGGCCTGGACATGGGAAACATCCCCATGTTCCCCGACCTCCTCCCCTTTGAAACCACCACCACCTCCACCACCAGCATGCCCCCCTCCTCCCTCCCCCTACAAACAACCTACCCCCCGGAGCCAGACTTCCTCACCACCCTCCTCCAACCCAACCCCCTCTTCACCACAACCGACTCCCTCTTCCCCCTCCAAGACCAATACAGCGTCCTCCGCACCGCCAACTCCTGGCTCTCCGCCCCCCCTCCCTCCTGGCAAACCTCCCCCTCCTCAAAAACCATCCCCTGGCGTCCCCCCCGCCCCTCCAACCTCGGCTCCCGCTCCCGCCCAACCGAAGCCGGCGCCGAAGACGAAATCATCGAAGTCGAGCGCCGCCCCGCCCGCGGCGCCGCCTGGCACGGCGACACAATCATCCACTGCAGCTGCCTCGTCTACCACGAGCCCCTAGGCCGCTGCATGGGCAAAGTCCAAGTCTTCCCAGACCCCATGACCGTCCGCTGGCGCGAGCCCACCCCCGAGCCCGAGTTTCCCGGCCAGCGCCTCCCGGACCTGCATCGCAACACCATCCAGGTGCACCAGATGTGCGTCATGGACGCCATGCTACGCAACCTTGTCCTCATCGGCGTGCCCGTGGCCGTATTCTGCCACGACGAGACAGAATCGCCCTTCTACAATCACGGCGCCGCTGATGCCGCAGATGCAGACTTGACCGCCGTACAGCTGT
The DNA here is from genome assembly GCA_020746995.1 of Plectosphaerella cucumerina. NCBI lineage: Eukaryota > Fungi > Ascomycota > Sordariomycetes > Glomerellales > Plectosphaerellaceae > Plectosphaerella > Plectosphaerella cucumerina. The sequence continues at coordinate 3,792,638 of JAGPXD010000004.1, read as the reverse complement.
CTTTCCGCTCGCTGCGTCATGACCTTCGTCCGACGAAGATCCAGGTCGCACGGAGCCATCACCCATATATCGACGTCTTTCCCATCCCATCGGTGCGGAAGCGGCTGATCGAGCTGCAGTATGAGATTGATGAGGATGCTTTCTTCATCGATGCTATCAAGGGGTTCAGATGCTGGGGTTCGAGGCGCGACTCCAAGAGGGATCAGTCTTCTGGCACGGGCTCGCCGTGGGATATGCGCAGCTGGGAGGCCACGCCTGACTTTTTGGCAAAGTGGGCTTGCGTGCTGGGGGATGAGGACGGGGAGCTGGCGCGGCAGTCGCGGTGGTGGCGGGTGATGCGGGGAGAAGAGGATGATGATTTTTAGGCAGCCCATGGTCTTTGAATTTTGCAGTCAATATGCCTCACATCAAAGAAGCTATGTTACCTGACCCTCATGTGTTGAACCAATGACATAGACTGTGGACATACTGACGGGTGGTTTCACCATCCTCCAAGTTTTCCACATCACAAACACAGACTTAGCCATACGATCTGACGCGCAATCCATCAATAGACACTATTAATTACAGTTACGGCTCGGCATATGAACAAGGCAAGAAGACAGGCGGGCTCGAACCCCCGCCACGCTGGATCCCGAAAATCGCTGTGGTGACCAGGACCAGAACCCCCGATATATGCAACAGAAGATGGAAAAAGACAGTGCGGTGGACAATGACAAGCAAAGATGCAAGGCGTATCGTTCGTCAGGGAGGAAGGGGGGGCAGCTGAGAGATTCAGTGTGAAATGGTAAATCTTTGTTTTCCCCTGTTCTCGTGCGGAGGAAAAGTGACTGATGGTCCTGGATCCCCGTCCCCAACATCCTCCCCCCCATGGTGTTTGCTTGGTCTCTATCAACGGTGGCTTCGCTGGAGCGCTTCCCCTCGAGGGGTGGTGGTGGAAGAAACGAATCGTGCGCACTATCCAAAATCCTCGTGGTGCGAAATCATGGTGCAGGGACCGGGCGGGAGGCGTGGGTGCGGGAGTAACCCGTGACCTATGTTCTCATATTTTTTGGGTATATCATGTACAGATGGCTTCCCGGCCGAAGGAGGGCGCGGACCGGGATGCTGTGCCGTGGCGATTGGATGGACTGGTCAGCCGGGTTTTCTCAGCAGTCTGGTCCGGAGACGACCCGCTTAGAAGAGCTGGCCACAGCCCCAGGTCTGCTCGCAGCCGCAGCTGCCAGGGTCCTTCCACTCATCGTTGTGGAAGGAGAAGAAGACGGTCTTGTCACCAGCCACCTCACGGATGGACTGAATGGCCTGGGCCTGCTCGCTCTTGCCGGGGATGGCCTTGCCGTTGGGGATACCGCCGGTGGGCCAGCCGCACTCGAGGTTGAGCGAGGACTTGCCGCTGCAGACGGTGTTGAGGATGTCGAGCTGGCTCTTGACGAACTTGCCGGCATCGCTGGGGGCGACATCGGCGTTGAAGAAGGGGTGGATCTGGCCACCGACAATGTCGATGACACCGCAGAGGGCCGAGGTGACGTCCTCACGCTCCCAGACGCCGAGGGTCTCGGCGGTGGTGTAGGGACCGGTGTAGCCGGCGCCGCCGCACGAGGACTTGACGGAGGAGATGAGGTTCTTCAGGCCGGAGACGTCGCAGCGGTTCTGGAACAGGGCCTCGTTGCCGACGACGACGAGCTCGACCATGTCCCACTGCTTCCAGGCGGTGATGGCGTCAACCTGCTCCTTGATGTGCTGGGAGTTGGGGTCGCAGCTGTCCTTGACGAAGACGCCAATGATGAGCTTGAGGCCGTACTTCTTGCAGGCGGCGCCGACGTTCTCGAGGGTGCTGCAGTCGGTGGAGTAGATGCGGACGGTGGTGAAGCCAGAGTTCTTGATGGTCTTGATGTCAGAGTCGACCTCCTCAGCGGACTTGCAGGAGCCCGAGGCGTCCTGGCTGAAGGGAGTGTAAGTGATGGCCCAGTGGTCGCCGGGGCTGCCGCCGAGGGAGACGTCGGTGGCCTTGGAGGTGTCAGAAGGCTTGGGGGTCTCGGCAGCCTTGGTGGGGGCCTCGTAGACGGGAGCAGGGGCCTCGGGCTCCTCGTAGACGGGGGCAGGAGCGGGAGTGGGAGTCTCGGGCTCAGGGGCGGGAGCCGGGGCCGAGGTGGGCTTGGGAGCCTCCGAGGTCCAGGGGCAGACGACGATGACGTTGGTCTCGACAATGGTGGTGGTCACGGCAGGGCGAGTGTAGGTGCCGGGGGTGACGGTGGTGATGGTGGGGTAGACGACGGTGGTCTCCTCGGCGCAGTCGGTGGTGGTGGGCGCGATGGTGTACGTGCCAGGGGTAGGGCAGACGTAGGTGGTGGTCTCGATGACGCTGGTGACGACGCCCGAGTTGGTCTTGGCCGTGGGGTAGGGGCACACGATGGTCGTGGCCTCCTCGACGACGGTGGTGACACCGCCGTAGGTGTTGGGGCCGGGCGGCAGCTTGGTGGTCTCGGGAGCGCAGACGGTGGTGGTCTCCTTCACGGTGATGGTGGTGGCCGGGAAGGTGTAGGTGCCGGGGGTGGGGCACAGCTCGGGAACGGGCGTGGGCACGTCACCGGGAGGCGTGAAGGTCGAGGTGGGCTTGGGCTCCGCGGTGGTCACGGGGGTGACGATGGGAGCAGGGGCGCTCGAGGTCTTGGGCGAAGGAGGGTTGGGGACCACTGGGAGGTGTCAGTATGTGAGATATCGATGAGAGCCTCGAGTTGTAGCCGGCTCAGGCCGTCCGTCGGTGGGTGTACGTACGGGTGGCCTCGCCGTAGTAGGTGGTGTAGATGGTCTTGCAGCCGGGGACGCAGACGTCGGCCTCGGCGTAGCGCTTGAAGACGGCGTGAGCCTGGGCGTGGCGGTGGGCAGCAGCGCTGGCACCGGCGGCGGCGGCCGCGGCGATGATGAGAGAACCCTTCATGGTGAGAAGAGAAGAATTATGAGCGTGGAGGGCGTGTTTTTTTGGGTTTCCGTAATTCCGGGGAGAACTGGAACGAATGCCCGCTGAAAGAGTGAAGCGGTAGTGGAGGGTGAAGGACGAAACTACGTTGATCGGATCAACACATTGACGGTTGTTCGTGAAGAGAGGGAAAAGAGGAGGGGAGGAGGGCAGGCCAGCGGTTGAAGAGCAGGCCGGGTTGTTATTATTGCTGCGACTGGGACCGGGGGCGTGCGGTGGTGGGTGGTGGTTGGGTGGGTGCCAGGTGGTGGACTGGGCCGCCGTCTTCCACGGGATCCATCTGGAGGTGTGTGTGGACGACGGACGCACGCCGGCCAAGGGACCTGGGTTTGTCGATGCTGGGGGGATACGGGCGGCCGGGGACAGGGGGTGTGGGTTGAGGTTGGCCGGGTTAGGGAGATACCCTCATCTTCGGGCAGCGCAAGCCGGGCCGTTGTGGTAGCGAGCTAGGGCGACGCCGTCGGGGGCCCTGGTCGGCCGACTGGGTCGTTAAGTTGTGCGTGCAGGCCGGGCCCCTGAGGCTGGGGCGGTGACAGGCCGCATTGATGGCGAGTCAATCCACGGGATCCTTGATGAACTGAACTGAACCGAACACCCGCGGATGGCCGTATCTTTGACAGCAGCGAGTGCAGTGTTGATGCTATTCTGACGACGACGTGCCATATCGCCTCGGCAGCCGAGCCGAAAGGGCGACAATTTTGGTGCGAGTATCGTCTTCGCATCCCCGCGGGCTTCCTAACGTCGGGTGTACGGCAGTTGTAGCGAGTGGCCTGTGCCTCGAGCGGCGCTCCCTAGACGTGGCCAGGCGTTCATTTTGCATTGAGTGACAAGAGCACTATCGATGCCCGCTGAGGACGAGTCTTGGTCCATGTCTCGCTCGTGCTGTCAGCCTATGTGTTTGTGGTGCTGTGCTCCGATCCAGCGTGGGACGAATCGATGTTGTCAACGGCTCCGAGCCCCCCCATCCCCATCCCCTTGGGTCAGCGGCCGGGCGTTTAATTGACCAAGATTGCGGTAAAAAGGGGGTGTGGGTGGGCAGTGCTGGCGGACCGGCCAGGGCAGAAGAGATGAACCAAAGCTCGTCCAAGGACCAAGGACCAGCGCAAAGAGTCCAGCAGTAGTCGGAGGAGGCGGGCGGGCAAAAAAAGGAGGGATGCAGGGATGTCGTCGGGGGTGGGGAGGCAGCTCGGCCGTCGTTGGCAGAGACTGGCTTGTCGCGGGAAATTAGCTAAGCGACATTGCAGCGGGCTGGGCACGACTCGGGGGAAGGGGGGCACTGGGGCAGTGGCGACTGGTCGCTGGGTGCTGGGCGCTCACTGGGCAGGCGGGCTTGGCAGGATCTCATCTCACCAACTCCTTCCTCCTCCTTGTTCAGGGCTCACCCCCTCGCGCCTTCCATCCGTGTTCCCCGCTACGTAATGGCAGGTCCGGCATGGGGCAGGTGCCGCCGACCTTATCGCGGTCATTCGCCGGCCAGCCGCCTCGTGGGAGGCACTCTTTACTGTCCGTTGCTCTTGCCCTTGAAGCACTGCCGTCGCGATACCACTGACCAGTGACCACACCTTCCCGATGCTCACGAGGCAGGCACGGGCGGCCGGGCCTTCCCCCTTCGGGCCTTGCCCCTGACGCCAACGAAAGCCAGCCCGTGCGGTACCTGCATTCGCCAGATGCACAATCCAGGAACGGCAGCCGCCAGGTCGCCGGCCGCGCGACCCGACGCCAATCAGCACACGCAGAGTCAGCGCCTCGGCGCCCGGTGCACAAAACATCCTCAGCGTTCCCCCGAAGCTGGGGTCATCCCGTCCTGTCCACGCCATCGACCGCCTCCCTGGCTGTGCCGTTCACCCTTTGCTGGACGGACGTGGTTCGTTTCTCCAGATGTCGACGGCAGAAACAAGATGAACAAAAAAAGCAACACACGTCCCGAGTACCGACCGAACTCGCTTCCTTGCACAGAACATTTGGCTGACAGGATCGACAGACGTCCAGGTCCGGTCCTCGTGTCGCACCGCCCGCCAACGTCACATCCCACCCAGCAACCTGCAACTTCAGGTTCCCCCTCCTGCCGGCCGCATGCCCCCTTCAGGACTTGTGCAGCCTTCCCCGTCCAGAAGCAGCCATCTGGATGCCCCGGACGGTGTGGCCTGGCCTGTGGTCGAGCCGAGTCCAGTCGAGGATTCGAGGCCCCGTGCCCACAGTCCGCGCCTCTTCCGGGTCTTCCCCCAGGATTCACAGGAATAGATGCGACCCTCCGTTTTAGCCCCAGGTTCCCTCTGCCGGCGCGAGCGGTGGCCGCCTCCGAGGGCCACCTGAAATCACCGGACTCACCAGCCTCCACGTTCTATTCTTTCAGCCCATCCGCCCGTCCTCCGCCGAAATCTGATTGATGTCGAAACAATTGCGACCTGTGCCCCCTCGACAATTCTCACTTCCACCACCACGCTTGGTCGGAACCAGCGTGCCCCGAGATGATCTCTCCGTATCGCGCCAGGCGCCGGCGCTTGGCTGCGCTGCCAGCGGACATGATATGGGCACCACATGGACAGCCGCCCCTTTCTTACTCATCAGATCATCATCACCACCGCCGCCGTCGCCACTTGACCGTTGCAGCCGCCCCTATTTTTTCTCCGCCTCGCCCATCTGCTACCAGGCTTGCTGCATCTCTGCCAGGGCCGGCTCTCTCGTATCCCTCTGCCGCCACCCCCCCTGGGAGGATGAGGCCAAGCTTTTTGACCCCATCGCATCTCCGCCGGCCTGTAATGAGACCCGCCGTCCGAACCGGCAGGCTGCCCTGTCGATCACTATCGGTCGCCCCGTCGGCCGTCGCCCAGCCCGCCTGTCAACAATGCTGCGTGCGGGCTCCTTGTTCCCCAGGCCCGCGGCCGCCGATTGTCCACCCGACGGCCGCGCAGCACCGCCGCACTGGAGACTGAATGGAGAACAACAGCCCTGATCGCCCCGTTCAGCGTCGCATAGCCCGAAATCAAGACGTCGGGAGTGCGAGGCCTGGATCCGCCCATCTCGCACCCTTCGTTTCGGCTCGGGAAAACCCTCACTCCAGCACAGCACAGCGCACACAACACGACCTGCCCCGGCCGGAGACGTTGCACTGTCACATAACATCCCGAAAGCTGTGGCCGTAGCAGTTGCTGGTTCTAGCCTGGCCCGTAAAAGCGGTGAAATGAATCCCAGCCCGTCGCTCTGGTGAGTCCTTACTTGTAATTGGGCTCTCCGCTCTTGGCAAGCCAACCACTCAGCCACGGCAGATGAGAGTCCCCCTTTTTCCATCTGCCATCTCCCCTCCCGAGTCGACCCCGACGTCGTGTTGCTTTCTTCTCGACGTAGCTGTCAGCGTGTCAGCACATGCTGTCTCTCCCCGCTCTGACCTGTCTCGCCGCCGCCCAATCGGACATTTGACTCTTGTCTCGGCCCCGGCGAGGGACGAAGCAAGGGACTCAATGTCGCAGTGCAGCCAGCCCAGAGCCAGCGACACGACAACATTGCCATCTTTGCCATAGACACACTTGAGTCTGACTGCACATGTCTGTCGCTTTTGTCCCATCATGACTGCAGTTTCCTCACCATGGCTGCTCCTCTCTCTTGTCATGACAGCAGTCTCCTCATCGTGATTATAATGTCTCTCGTCATGACTGTGCTATACACGCTATCCGGCCATCCTTTCATGACCAACCCATCATCCCGATTCTAATCCTAAACCCGTCGTCGCTCGACGGTAAAATACACTCTTGAAACCCTCACGGCGGAGGACTCGTGGGTCATGGTCAACTCACCCAAACACCGGCCGTGACCCCGACGGCCTCGTCCGTCTCTACACGTCCTCGTCACTATCGTCGCCCAGCAGCTCCCCCTCATCCTCATCCACCGCCGCATAATCACCCCGTCCCCTCGCGAAACTATCCCTCGTCGTGAACCTCCTGTTCGCCCCGCCATTGAGCCAGCTCCCCCCACTACCGCCTCCGCGTCCACCGCCTGACACCCTCTCATACGCCGACGTGGCCGTCCGCCAAAGCGCAGACACCACAAGCGGCAGCGCCGCCGTGACGGCCACGAGGGCCGACACAGCGATGACGGGATACTTGACCCACGGCTGGTCGCTGTCGAACGAGTTGCTCTCGCCGAGCCGGATCTGGCCAAACTTGCCGTTCCAGTTGCGCCAGACCCACCAGCCGATGCCGCCGGCGACGGCAAAGGGGATGACGACGGCGAAGAAGATGGCCAGGCCCGATGTGCGGTGCTGGCGCTCGTATTCCTCCTCCTTGCCCTTGCACGGGTGCGACGTCGACATCTTGTCGTACTCCTTGCCGCCCACGCATGTCGTCAGCGGGATGCGGCGGTAGCCTGTCGGTTCCCAAAAGGTCGACTCGTCCGGGTTTTCCTTGCACCACTGCTCTGCCGAGATGGGCTCCATGCCGGATACCAGAAGGCACTGGGTGTTGCTGTCGAGCTCAAAGTTGTAGTCACTGCGCAAACCTGTTAGCATACGTTCATCTTGTCTTGTATCTTTCCTCGGCAACTCACCACTCATAGTCGTCCCGCGTGCAGGTGCAGTTGCGCATCTCGTACTGGCGCGGGATGCGGTAGTCGTTGTAGCACTTTGCATCCGGGTTCTTGCGCTGGTAGTACGACTGATGGCCGAAGAGGCAGTTGTTCTCCTGGAGCGGGTGTTTGGGCGACCAGAGGTGGTAGTCCTTGCTCTCTCCGTCCTGGATGGCGTCGCACGGACGGTCCGTCAGGCCGCTGAAGTCGATATTGACCGAGAAGGACTCGCCGCCGTCGCGGCACCAGAGGAGGAAGTTGCGCGACATACCCGAGCGCAGCGTCGTGATGTCCGTGACGGCCACCTCCTTCTCGGAAAAGGTGTAGTCCTTCCACGTCTCGCCGCCGTCGACCGTGTAGGAGATGCTGTTGGTCTTGACCACCTTGTTGCCGGTCGAACGGCGCACCAGCACGGCGATGGAGCCCTGGTCGCCGTATTGCCACAGCCAGGCGCCCTTCTTGACGCTCTTCCAGCTGATGCCGGCGTCGGTCGTCATGAACGTGTCTGCGTCATCGACCGACGTCAGGCTAGACCCGACGTTGCCGTAGCCGAACATGAAGCCGACGGCGCTGGCCGCCGAAAAGGTCTTCTTCTTGTCCACCCTCTCCGTGTAGTGGTGCAAGTGCAAGGCGCAGTCCGACGTGCCAGCACCACCACCACATGCGTAGTTCTTGCCATCGACGTCAGCCCGCGGCGGCGGGAGATACGCCCACTGCGCGCCATCGCTGTGCGAGATGAGCGTCTGCAGCATCTTCTGCCCGTCCTTAGTGGTACCCGCGACGCTGTTGATGAGCACGACACCCTCGAGACCAATGATCTTCTCAAAATCGACAAAGTAGTTGTTGTTGCAGTTCACCTTTGGTGCGCTCATGACGTACGACGTGCCGTTGGAGTTGCTCTTGAGAATGCTGCCGTAGCGCTGGTCCTTGGTCGTCTCGGTGGCCACGAAGAGGTTGACGGCGTGCGTCGAGCTGTCGAGGACGGTGTAGGCGTTCTGGTGGTCGACCTTGAAGTTGAAGGGGAACAGGGCCTCGGCGTACGTCTCGCCATCCATGCTCGCGAGCGCGCGTAGGCCCTTCTTCTCCTTATCCTCAGCTGCGACCACAATGAACTCGGCCATGGTGGCAAAGTCCTTGACATTAGACTCGTGCCGCTTCGTGTCCTCCTCGAAAAAGTCATTGCTCGAGATGATGACCATGGGACTCGTCTTATCCTCGTCGCTGTGCGCGAGGCAGATGATCTGCTTGTGGTCGCGGAAGCGGTACGACGAGCTACCCGTGAACTCGCACTTGCGCACGTACCGCTGCGCCGTGCGCCAGTTGTCGCCGCGGTCGAGCGAGATGGACGCCTCCTTGTGACAGCTGCCCTCGACCTTCTCGCACTTCTCACCCACCCAGAGCAGCCAGTCCTTCTTGTCGGGGTGGAAGGAGAAGGGGTTCTCGGCGCCGGCCTTGGAGGGCGCCTTGAAGGAGTGGAACGTCAGCGCGCCGTCGACCGTGTAGATGACCTTTTCCGAGTCGGTTGTGAAGAAGGCCGTGTTCTTGAAGTACTGGTGCGGGTAGATGCCCCGAATGTCCTCGTCCTTGAGGATGGGCTCCCACTTCTTGCCGTGATCCGTGGTGCGGTAGATGTGCTTGTCGACGCGCATGGAGCCGCTGCCGTCGTAGTCGACAGCCCTGGCGAGGATCGTCTCCTCCGCCTCGGAGGTGCCGCGCTCCAGGTAGACCTTTTCAAAGTCGCCAAGGTCCGACTTCTCAAAGACGTGCTGCGTGTGCGAGATATCGCCCGAGGCCGGGGGCGCCGGGGCGTTGACCGTGTCAGAGCACTTGCGGTCGACGGGATCGTCCTTCTGCTCGCCTTTAGTCCTCGTGCATGTGTTGCCGGGGATCTTGCGCCAGCCCGAGGATCCCTTGAAGGTGTCGTCGCCCTTTCCGTTCTTGCAGGCGCCTTCGGGCTGCACGATGGGACCCTCCTTCTCGCACTTGCCATCCTTGCGGACAAAGTTGTAGTCGCACTCGAAGTCGAGATCTGTGCACTCGCAGTCCTCCGTCTTGGGCACGGGGTCCTTGAACTCCTCCTTCATGAAGCAGTCGGCGTCCTTCTTGCGGCGGCGGAAGGTCTGCTTGTGGCCCATGAGGCATGTTGCCTTCTTGTCGTCGTCGACGCGCGCGTGCCACTCCTCGAGGTCGTCGTCCTTGCAGGTCCGCTCGTGCAGGCCCTCAAAATCGATGGCGACGAGGTGGAACTTAGTATCATCGGCGCTTGTCGCCACGAGCAGGAACTTGAGGCTCGTCGAGTCCTGGGTCGTGGTGAGGATCAGGGGCCGGAGGCGCAGGTCATCGGGCAGCGCGGCCTTCTTCCAGTTCTCACCGTGGTCGAGGGAGAACTGGATCTCGCCGACGTCATCCTTGTTAGAGTCCTTGACGGCGACGAGAACAGAGCCCTTGTCGCCAAACTCGTACTTGTGGGGACCGTCGAGGGCCTTCTTCCATGTGGCACCAGCGTTGTCGGAGACGTAGAGGTCGCCAGTGCCAAAGGGCTTCAGAGACTTGCCAGTGTTGCCAACACCCATGACGAGGCCCGGAGCGGGGCTAGAGAAGATGCGGCCCATGTTGTCAATGTCGCTGATGGAGTGCAGGTGGAGGCGCTCATCCCCGACCTTGATATCTTGGAAAGTCCTGCCGTCGTCAAAGGTGATCTGGGTGACGACTGTCTTGGCTTCGCCGCCAGACTTTTCGACCTCCTCGTAGTTCTCGACCGTGTTGACCAGGAAGATACCCTGAATACCGGCAATCTTCTCAAAATCGACATTGCCCTTGACATTGCGGTTGGTGTGCTCGAGGTTCTCGGTGAAGTAGGTACCGTTGGAGTTGCTAGTGAAGAGCACGCCCATGGGGTTAGAGGGACGGCCGGTGCGGACATCGACCTGGATACTGTAGTTTGTGCTCTCGAGGATGGTGTAGGCGCCCTGGTTGACCTTGTGTCCGTGTGCGGTGGGGAACATGGCGCGGTGCCACTTGATGGTGTCGTCGGTGACGAAGAGGGACATTTCGTCGGAGCCGGGGGCGGCGGTGGCGACCAGGAGGTACTTCTTGACGACGGCGATGTTGACGACGCCCTGAACGGCGTGGGTGGTGTCCAGGTTGGGCTCGAACTCCTGAATCTTGCCATCGTTCGTCTGGTAGAAGTTGTCCGAGACGAAGAGCCGCTGATTTTGTCTGAAGCTCGTGTCAAAGTCGGCAACGATGCAGAGGACGCGGTTCTTGTCCAGGTCTGCCTGGCCGGTGGTGAACTCGGCCGACGACTTTGCCCACCAGCAGCCCGAGGTGTCCTTACGCAGCTCCTTGCCGGCGGACTTGAAGTTGTCGGTCGTATAGGTATCGATGGTGGCGCAGAAGGGGCCGAGGCAGTTGACGCCGGAGAAGATGATGTAGTCGGGCTCGCTGGCGTGGAAGCGCAGGATCTCCATCGACTCCTTGTCGGGACGGGCGCCGGCGTCGAACTTTTGCCACGTCTTGCCCTTGTCGGTGGTCTTGTAGTGCTCCTTGTCCTCTGTGATGACGAAGGCGCGGCTGGGGTCGAAGTCGTGCATGATGAGGAGGCGAGACACGCCCTCGGGGATGTCCTTGGTGCGCTCCCATGTTACGCCGGCATCCTCGGAGCGCAGGACGTTTCCGTCGGGCACGTCCTGGTAGAGGATGACGTCCGAGTCCTCAAAGTAGCTGAGGCTCAGTGGCAGGTGCTTGACCTCTGTGGCCTTGATGGTGGGCGACTCGTCCTTGGCGAGAGCTGACGCCGTCCACCACAGGGCGGAGAGGAGGATGCGCCATGAGGCCGACCTCATCTTGTCGCGGGTGCTCGAGCCGGAGCCGGGATGATCATCAAGGGGGGGTTGCTTCGGGGGAGCTGGAGGCGAGCCGAGCCGGGAGGGGGGATCGGGCCAGGAGGCAGTGTGGTGGTCGATGTGGATGTTGTCGTTGATGTCTCGATGTTGTCGTCAGCAGCAGGAGCTGAAGGAAAGGTAGGGATGTCGGAAGGACTGGGGGGGAAGAAGGCTCAGGAGAAACAAATCCCTGTGCCGAGGATGTTATGGTGGTGTCGGATGTATCGAGTCGTGCCTCGTGTCGTGTGTTGTCGAGTCGAGACGCTGTTCCGACAGTCTTGTCCGATCGATGGAAGGGAACCTGGAAAGCCTTGGGTGCGTGCTTGCCTGCGGTTGATCTGTTCTCGCCCCAGGCTCCAGGCCCCTGGACCATACTTGGACCGAAACGTCAGCACGGAGCTTTCTGGACCTGTTTCGCCCCAGCGCGCGCGGTCCCGTTTCGCGCCATCCAATCCAGACAGCTCCTTCCCGAATTGGGGGCCACTAACAGAGCTGCCTATGGGGGGATTGGATGCGCAGGTACAGCGACCAAATGCACATGTGAGATTACATTTGGAACCATAGCATGCTGTCTTCATAGTTGACTGCACTTCGCAAGATGTGCTTACCTAGGTTAATTGACGTATAAGTTCATTTGTACAGGATAACCGAGTTGATACAATCGTCCAACAGCCTGGGTGTAGGAGACATTGTGGAAACATGTTTCCCTAGCAAGCTGCGCATCCAACAACCCCTAAACCCACCTGCCTGAGGCTGAAGCACCCCTATCGCCCAATCCCAATGGCCCGTGCCCTTCTAGTCCCCGATACCTCCCACCACACCACCAACAGCCCTCGGACCAGTACCCGATACATCCGAGCGAGCCCCCTTGCGATCTTCAGCTCGCTCCCGTCGGGGTCCGCCCAAGCTCAAGCTCCCGCGCCAGATCACCAACGACACATGTCAAGCACACAAACACAAGCTTCCAATGCAACCCTATGCCCATTCCCGTAGACAGCAGAAAAAATACGTCTTTCTATAAACCATGTCCCATTCCATGCGTATCCCCCTCCCTACCTGTTCGTGATGAATCGTCCAGATGCGGCCCTTCCAGAAAAGACCAGAAAAATGCAAAAGCCATGCATGCTATCGCGCTCGCCCGACTCCCTGATGCAAAAATGGAATAAATGCAAGAAGAAGAAAAAAGACCAAACAGGTCCCCCGTCCAGATATCCTTGCACGATAATCTGGATCCCTAGGAATGGTCGCCCGCACACACGCCCTGTATGTGCTCGGGTATCATGGTTGTAGAAATCAAAAAGGCTCCAGGCCATCGAGATAGAGCCGTCTCCGCTTGAGGCCCGGCTGGGACGCCCGACTCCGGGAGGCCGCTCCGTCATAACCTCCCGACCTGGGGCCCGGCCCGTACTGCAAGCGACGGCTGACCGTGTCCTGCCACTCCGCATCCATGCCCGGGCCGTCGTCCACGTCCCAGCGCGGCCCGTAGTCATATCGATCCAGCTGGACAAGCCCACCGCGATTGCGATCGCAGCAGAGAACGTTCAGCGTGCGCCCCTCGTCGCTGAACTCGACGCCACCAATCTCGCCAAAGATATCGAACATCTGCTTGCGCCGGAACGTCTGCGCGTCGATGATGTTGACATTGTCGGCCTCCTCCGCCGCCACCAGTACCCGTGGGCCGCTGCCCACCGGCGAGAAGCGCAGACCCCGGGCCCCCGCCATTTCCGTGCGGAGCGTTGTCACCGGTGTACACCGTCCGTTGCTGTCGGTCCAGCGCCGCGCATCCCAGATCTTGATGCCGCGATCCTGTGCCGCCGTCGCCACCGTCCAGCCATCGTCCGACCAGTCGCAAGCGAACCCGTAGTCCCGGTGACCGCGCAGCTGCTGCACCACCTCTCCAGTTTCCGCGTTGACGATGAGCGACTCGTAGCTGTCGCCCACCATAATCCGCAGACGCCGATCTGCCGACACGGCCGAGCAGTTCATCGGGAACGAGTAGCGCGTATCGAGGATGAACTGCCCCGTCGTCACATCCATCACCCGATACCCTTGGTCGTTGGACGAGAAGGCGACCCGGGCACCGTCTGAGCTCCGGCCCCGATGGATCTGGAGGTGGTTGGTGATGCCGCTGGTCGCGCTCGTCGTGATCTGCCCTCGCGAGTGGCCCTTGTCGGTCGAGTGAATGCCGCGCATGCAGTACTCCCCCGTGAACAGCCCGGCGACAACCACCCCGCACCCGGCATCGAGCGTCGAGATGTGCGGGTGGCTGATGTCGCTCATGTTCATAGCCACCTCGCTCTGGCCCGTCAGCGGGTTCAGCCTATGGACCGCTCGCCGGCCAGGATAAAAGGCATGCGTCTGCCCTGCAACCGCGAGCAAACTCCGCAGCTGAAAGTGTGACAGATGAACGTTTTGCCGCACATCCATCCGTGAGAACCGAAAGTAGCTCTCCGTATTAGGGACCTCCGTATCAGGCATCGTGTGCTGGCGCACAATGGTCAGTTTGACACTCATGAGCTGCCGAGGCTGGGCCAGTACTTACCCGCCATTTGTCAGAACCCGTCTTGTTAACATAGTTTCTGTACGTCAGCTGCCGCCGTTCACGAGCCTCTCCGCGCGTGATCCCCATCGCCTGCCAATTTATGCCCTGAGCGTCCAGCTCGTCGCCGAGAAGGTCGTCAAAGTAGATGGTCGGCCTCTTCCGGGCCGCCTCCTCTGCCACGCGTGAGACGTGCGGCACCCGCATCGACGAGGAGCGCATGCGGTGCGAGAAGTTGCCCAGCCGGGCCCAATATGTGAGAAAGTCCATCAGGTCCAGGTTGTCCGGGCTGAGAGGACCAAAGTGCGGGTTGCTCGGGGGAGGCGGCTGTGCCGGCTCGAAGCCCATGGGACTGGCGTCGCCTTGCGCTTGAGAGCCCGGCGGCGGTGTGGGTGCGATAGGAGGCAGGGTCACCGTACCCAGCTGCTGTGGAGTAGCGAAATGCGCCTGCATATGTTGCGGCGGCTCGAAATGTGCGGCGCCTTCAAAGGGAATGCCTTGGCCGTACGAGGCCATCGGGGGCAGAAGCCCAAACGGAGCAAGGCCCACGAGATCTGCTGGCGAGGGTGCCGCCATGGATGCCACGGCAGCGGCCTGCGACAGGTTCCAGGGCGGGCCTCCTCCGCCTCCTTGGGTGTCCGTCATCTGGTGATCAGCATATCCCTCGCTGACCGAGTCGTCTTCGCCGTACGCGGTATCGGCCGAGCCGTTGTCGTCGTCGTCGGCGGTGCTGTCGCTGCTCGGAGGGTGGTTTGGGGAGGAGTCGGACGATGGAACGGACGGAAGCTGTTGGTTCGGAGCGAGGGGGTGGTGCAGGCTGAAGAGAGCGGCAGCTGCGGCGGCAGCGTGGGCGTGAGCCTGGGCCTCGCCGTAGAGATAGGGGCCCAGGCCGTCGAGGGCAAGGGTATGCGCGGGGGAGTTTGTGTGCGCGTCGGGGTGCGCAAGCGCATCGGCGTGGACGGGGTGCTGATGTTGATGCTGGTACTGATGCTCGTGCTGCTGCTGCTGCTGCTGCTGCTGCTGGAGGGAGTTGAGTGCCGGCGGCGGGCCGGACCCGAGGTCGTGGAGATGGGACGAGTCGTGGGCGTTTGCGGCGTACCCGGGAGCCAGGACCTCAGAGGCGGCAGCCAGGGTCGTCCTGGGGGGCATGTTTGTTTGCTTGGATATGCTGGCTATGCCCTGCTCATAGACATCTGGGCAGGCGCCGGGACCATTCACCGTCGCAGTGGTGCTCGTCCGGTCGTGTGTGGGGAGTGCGCCGTTGGTGATGGCTTGAGATTGGGAGCCCGCCCTATTGGATGGCGCCGTGATTCGGGGCGGTCAGGCCAGGGTTGCTGCCGTGCCTCGTCACGTCAGCTGGTGGTGCGACAATCTCTCTTGGTCGCTCGCTCGCTCAGGGTTTCTTTCGCTTTGGTATGTGTCGGGGGCGAACAGGCAGGTCCAGGGCGGTCGTGGTGCGGTTCTCGGGTGGTGGTTGTGGTGGTCGGTACGAGGTCGGGTGACAAGGGGGGTTTCGCTCTCGTGGGATCAACCTCAGGCTGGGGACGTTTGATGCGCTGCGCTGGAGGGAAACGAGGGGAAAACGAGGAGAAGTGCGATGTCTCGCGCCGATATTCGTCAAGAGACACACAGCGAGCGGGTGCGTCTGGCGGAGGAGGGAGAGGGCCAGTGGTGGGGGAGGAGGAGGAGGAGGTTGACGAGGGGCCGTTTGGTTTGACTCGACAGACTGGAGGTGAAAGGAACGGGGAAACTGACTGAAGTGACCGTCCAGTGTCCACGCCTGACGTGAGGTGCCCCGAGATGTACCGTGTGCCAGTGCAGGTGGGCGATGGGACAATCCGGCCCAAACCACGTCGGGCCTACGGCGATCCACCAGGCCGTCAACTAGTGGCGGGTAGAGAGCGTAGCGGGGATCACTTCAGGCTTGCAGTCCCCTTGGGGCTCTCCGCGCTAGGCGTGCCGCGATGAAATACAGTGTGTAAATACAGCGGGGGCCCGCTATCCACCGGTCACGCACGCACCCGACACATCAAGTCCCTGGGGGCTCCAGCTGAGATGGGCATCCCGCGCCCAGGTGCCACCAAGATGATATGATATCGTCGGCACCACGTCTTGCACCGGCACATCCACGTCCTCTGCATTCAGGTGGGAAAAGAAACACCTACCAACCACCCACGGCGCACTCAGGCGCCATCAGAACACTCAGACGCTAACAAAATACCCCATCTTCATCGACATCCATCAGCCCTGTGCCTCGACAGATATCGACAATGCTAACAACATCCCCGAGGCCGCCACCCTTACATCAAAGGGCAATGCAAACGGACACCACACCCAAGTCTTCTCGCCCTCGCCCTACCCGTCTCCCCCTCTCGACGGGTTCTTGCAGCTCGAAATGAAGCCACCGGGGGGTCATCTGCCAGTGGCACTCCGGCCCACGAGCCCCGACGACCTCACTCTATTCTCCGATTCGCCCCATCCCTCACGGGTGGTTACACACCGGGCCAGCCTGGCCGCGCAGGAAGCCGATGGAGCAACACCAACCGCCCCAGGGAAGCAGGCCCAGCCCAGCCCGGCCGACCATCCTCCCGCCCGCCCGTCCGCCGCCGACGCCTTGGGAACTCAAGTGTCCCTGTCCTGTTTACACACTCGTATCATACAACATGCCCCCTGTCGGGGGCTGGGGGGCTGGGACGAAAAAGACTTATGACCAGTGCATCATATCAGCTCGTCCGATCCCCCGTGCTGACAGGGCGCTGACATGGCGAAAACTACTGCACCATGCCCGGCACTGTGAAACCCTCTGTCACTGACAAGCCGCTTGGGAGAGGGACAAGTAGTGCAAGAATCGACAGAGAAACACTACTTACCTGCCAAGCACGAGGACAGCAAGCCCCCCTCCCCCGGTCATAACTCACAAAACCCGTCCCGGCTCCAGCACGCCCGCTCATGCGGCTTGGGTCCCGGCGAGTCGTGCGATGCAGATGACCAAGCCATCAGTGCCTCGCTCGCTTGGGAAGGGCGAGGCCGGGGGGTCACTCTCTTCCCTGCCTCTCCATACCTCCAGCCCTCCCACCTGAAGGCAAAGACATACCAAGAACACCGGTGATAATAGTGACTGCCAGCCTTCCACATCAACTGGTTTTTATTTACAGACCATTCTCCCGATCATCAACTTAACAGCACCCAGAAAACCCATAGCTCCCCAGCAGCCCGGCCCCCCGATCTCGCCCTCTTCCTCGGGTGGATGCTCGCTCACCTGTACGTCGTTGAATCGGGAAACACGCACCCATGCCATGCCATGCTACGGCGGGTGGGTGGATGAACCGACCAAGCCGTGCCGCCCACCCTTCAACACCTCTCTCTCCCTGAACGTCCCCCCAGTCCCTGTCCTCTGTCCAAAATCCCCTCGTCGCCCCCTGTTTTCCTTGCCACAGTGCCTGCCCCCCTCCCACCCCCCCGGACTCGGCCATCTGATTGACCACTCACCGGCCACGGCCTCACATTGCCTCCCTGCCCCTTTCGGCAAGGCACCTTGCGCTTCATCACACCGCTTCTCTCCCGTCAGTCATCAGCGCCCTCCAGTTCGTCAGACGGCCGAGACTCGAAATCCGACATGTCATTCAGTCAGGCTCGGTGAGACCTCGACCCCGGACATTGATCATCTCGAGTCCTCTCCAGCAGCGCTGGCCAAATCTGACAGCCGCCTCGTCATTATGTGTCACTGATCATGTTTCCGAAATGTCCAAAATGTCGCCGTCGCAAGAGCGGCAGTGCTATTACTTGGGTTCAAGACGCCTATACCTACTACGCCTCCATGTGGCTGCGAACAGCCATCTCTATCTGACATGACCCGCCCCCCAAAACCCCTCCTGATGATAAACGGACCCTTCGCTGTGCGAGTCGCCGGGTCAACAACCGTGTTGGGCGATTCCCCTATATTAAAAAAAGAAAAGTGTCTGTTGTTTGCGTCGAAGCTCAAAAGTTCGTACAAAGAAGCAGGTAAATACTTCCACGACCGCTGAAAACCGCCGTCGGGGGACTGCGCATGTATGTGCAGGGATGCCCTTCGCATGCCGCCGCGATGAAGAAAACCCAGGGAAAACGCCCGCCTGCGCCGAGTACAGATGCCCTGATCATGCGTCTGAGTAATAGTCGTCCTGACGGTAGGGATGCGTCACGGGCGTCGACCACGTGTCGCTGCCGCCGACCACGTTCTCCTTGGACGCCCAGCCGTGGTTGGTCCTAGAGCGACGCTCGCGCTCAAACTCGGCCCAGCGCTTCATCGTGATCTTGCTGCTGTCGAACTCTCCTTCGTACTCGAGGCCGGCCTTCTTCGTCTTTTCGCCCGCCGTCTTGCGAGTATCACCCCACGAGAAGTCGTCAAACTTCCAGAAAGCGTATGTCGGGAGGACGAAGTTCCAGATGGGCAGCGCCAGCAGGTAGATGAGCATCCAGACAATGTACGACCACGAATGCGCCGTCACGACGATGAGGACCGCCGGCAGACCGAGAATGATAGCAAGGAGGATGAGAGGCAGAATCTGAGGCGGAGAGTTGACGATGGAGACAATGACTGTTACCGGGTTAGCTTCGTGTCATCTTGCTAAAGGCTCGCCGGGATGTAACATACCGACGTAGAAAGTGAAGGCGATGGCAGCCGGGAGAACAACAGTTCCCATCAGCTCAATGAACACGACAAACTGCATGCTGAAACAGAATGTGCCGCACAGGTCTCGGACCAGCACCAGCTCCATCAGGTTGTGGATGGTCGAGTTGATCCAGCGACGACGCTGCGACAGAAGAACCATGAACGTGTCGGGGACGGTGGTCTTGCACACGGCCTGGGGAACGAAGACCTGCTTCCTCTTGGGGAAGGTGCGCAGCATGAGCGTACTCAGGTAACGATCCTCGCCGAGCAGCAAGAGGTTCTTCCTGTGCAGGGTTTCGACGACGTTCTCCGAGTAGTGCTCGACAATGTCGGGGTTGGCAAGGATCGGGACCCAGTAGTTCTGGCCACCCTTCGGCGCCTTGATACGGTACATGCAGAAGCAGCCAGGCAAACAGGTGACACCACCAAAGACCGACTCGAATGACTTGGCCAGGTGGTGCGAGATGAAGTATTCGAAAACCTGGATGGCGGACACCCAGCTGTCCCTCTTGTTCGCGATCTTTGTCTCGCCGCAGAGACCCATGATCTCGGGATCCTTGACCATGGCGGAGAGCATGTGCGTCAGACTGTCGGGGAACACCTTTGTATCGGCATCAACCATGAGAACCGTCTCATAGAAATCGGGAGAGATGCCCGTGACTTTCCAGAGGCCGTTGAACATTTCGTACTCGAGCTCCGTCATGCGCTCGTCGAACATGACCTTCTGCAGGAAGGACATGAGGATGATCTGACTGTCACGTTTGCCACGGTTGCCGGGCTTGGACTTGGCGGCCTCGTCGGGGGTGCCGCACTTGACCACGACCATCATGGGGACGCGCTGCTGCTTGTCGACGGGAATGGCGGACTTGACTCCGTAGTCGTAGAAGCCCGAGTAGATCTTGGCCATGTTGTGGCGCTTGGAACCGCTGGCGACGGCGACGTAGGAGAAGGGCTCGACGTCGTCGGGGTGCACGGCGTGGTCCTTGAGCATGCCGAGGACGTAGTCGGGGGTCGACCTGCTCTCGCCCTGGCCCTTGATGATACCGTCGCAAATAACGACGATGACCTTGTGGCTGTTGGGGTAATCGGTCATGGCGATCGAGTCGAGGGTGGTGCGGATGCCGAGCTCGCCTTCAGAGTAGGCGGTGACAAGACACATGGTGTGGGCCAGAGGGAAGCCGTACGGCATCCAGTCGGCGGGCGGCTGGGGGACGACGGCCTCGTGGATGAAGCCGGCGGGACCCCTGTCCTCGCCGGGGCTGGCGGTGCTGGCGTACGGGTCGGAGCGGAGGAAGCTGCTGCGGCTGTCGTTGCCCTGGCGGTACAGCGAGTTGGGGTGCAGGAGCTGGCTGCCTGCGCCGGAGCTGGCCATGGTGGTGGGAACCCTCTTGGGGCCCATGCCGCGGTCGGGGTTGATGGCGGAGAAGCGGGAGGTCGTGGGCAGGAAGGTGCTGCCCCTCTTGCTCGTACGGTCCGAGCCGCCGACGGAGCTGCTGATGTCGCCGGTGATCCTGGGAGGGGCCTGGTAGATGTCGTTGGACCAGTCCTCGATCTGCTGGTTCCGCTTGCGCTTGTCACTGGACTGCGACGTCTTGGCGGCGCCGTATCCGCGGCTGATGAACCACTGGAAGATGAGGGCGAGCACGAAACGGGAGCCGACAACGGACAGAATGAGGGCCAGGAAGCAGTAGAGCACGACCTTGGAAGCAATGCAGCCGACGGTCTCGGTATCGACGGAGCCGACCTTGATGATCTCTTCGAAGCACTCCGCAATCTGCTTGTCAGCGGACGACTGGAAGGCACGGGTAACGTCGCGTCCGCGGATGGCCTTGTTGATGGCCGAGTTGGTGTCCCTCAGCTGCTCGAAACGCGTGGGAATGGTGACCTGGGACGAGTTGAACCAGTTGAGCAGGTTCAGGTCGAGAACGTTGCCCGAGTAGACGATGAGGTTGCGCGAGCTGTTGCGGATGTCATCCCAGGTGAAGTAGACGTCGGCCGACTTCTTGAGGTCCTTGTAGAAAGTCGAACGGGCCTTGGCGGTGGTATGGCAGCCGTATCCGAGGTAGTACGGGATAGTCATGTTGGGCTCGGAGGAACCGTCCTGCTTGAAGGTGTTGCAAGGGAAGTACCAGGCGAGCTCGCCGTCGCTGTTGGTGGGCACGTCCGAGTTGGCGGAGCGCTCGATGAGACCCTTGCAGCGTCCGTTGACGTTCTGGAACAGGAAGCTGCCGTCCATTCCACGGTTGTTCATGTTGGGGATGTCGTAGAGGATGTTGGCGCCAGTCTGGCGGTTGATCATGGGGATGCCCTCGGCGGGAGGGTGGCGGGAGCGGGTCAGGTCGTAGGCGGTGCCGTGGAAGATCATGTAGCCGTCCGAGACCTTGTTGACCTGCAGCCTCAGAGGGGGAGCGCCACAGACAACAGCAGTGAAACCGAAGGTGATGAAGCCGACGAAGCCCATGATGAGCAGGATCAAGCTGATGAGGCCCATCTTCTCCCTCCAGGCGCGCCTCTCGGCCTTTGAGCGCTTGCCGCAGCAGGCGATGATGCAGTCGGGAGCCCAGAAGGTGACGACGGCACAGTAGACGTTCCACAGGCTAGGCGGGCTGATCACCTCCTTGGGTCCGTGGTGCTTGCTGTGCTTGGCCGACTTTGTGATCTTGCCCGAGGTGTTGCGGCGAGACAGACGCTTGGTGGACGTCTTGACGCCACCCTTCTTCTCCTCCGATGCCGAGTTCCTGCTGCCCCTGTTCCTCGGGGGCGAGGCGTCCGATGCACCGTCAAGGGTGTGGGATCGGCTGCCGGAGACGTCGGTTGTGGCCTCGATGTCCTCGGCAATGGGGTCGTTTCCAGTGGAAGAAGGAATGACGTCCATCTTGGCGGCGTGTTTCCGGTAGTGGTAGTTTGGGTGGTCCTTGTCGATGCGGTTCCGCTCCGGCCTGATCAGACTCCTCTTGCGCTGGAAGGGAGCGGCGGACGCGGTCGACGGAGGGAACTCTCCTGTGGGTGAAAGAGGCATATCGTCTGCTTGGGCATTAGGGGAGGCGATCGTCTCGGCGTAAGAAGAGGCGGAAGGCCCACGGTCATGATGAGGTCGCGCTCCTACAGCACGGTAGCCACCAGCCTCGACATCGCCCGAGTTGTTGCGTCGGGACTGGGAATGCCTGTATGCATTTCGCTGGTCGTAGGGGCTACCGCCTGGCCGTTCGGGGAGAGACATGGTCCTGCGACGGAGAGTACGGTCAGTATCGATGGTCTGGAAGGGACTGAAATGCGCGAGTGCATTCCAGACAAGTCTGATGGGGGTGGACTTCACCCTTTCGGGAGAGGACGGGTCGTGGCTTGTCTGTCGCGCGCGCAACAGGGCCGAGAGGGAATAGAAAGGAGGCAGCGAGCGACAAGTGCGAAATGGCAATCTCAAATGCAGCGCCCGAGTGAAATCGGAAACAGCCGCAGTCGCGAATGGTTGCCAGGCCGCAATGCACGGAAAACGAGGGTGCCGCAAAGAGGATGAAGACGGGAAGGCTTGGGGCTTGGATGGGAGGAGATGAGGTCGTACTCACGAGTGGATTGTTATGGGGGACTGACCCCAGAGACAGGATTTGAGGCGGGAGTGCGTTGGCGTGGACAGCCCAGCCAATCCGCGACAACTGTGCGGGGGTTCCTTGGGAGACGGGAAGGCACTGTCCTGGGCCGCTGCACCAGATTGATGGTCGACCTCTGCTCGCGCCGGTTTTAGCGGCTAGCCTTGGTCTTGGTCGCCTTTGGCTGGCTGTGGCTCAGCTCAGGCACTGGCTTCCTGGCCAACTGGACTGGGAAACTTGGACAACGGGCAGCACGGATGCGACCCTGGGGGCTGGGGGTGAATTGCTGATCGGCAATTCAAGTTCCCTGCGACCCTCTGTCTTCGTCCCGTCTTTTTTTTGATTATTTGCAAGCTCCGTCCCGGTTCGCCTTGTGGGCCGGATTGGATCGTCTTTCGGCCGGACAACCTTTTATAACGGGTTGCCAGGAGGTCGGGGTGTATGTTACAGTCGCGTCACGACGGGCAACGGCTGAGCCAGAAAACGGTCGAGGCGTCGGTGGTCGGACTGGCGTGATCGGGTCGGGTATGGCAGCTTCAGTAGCCACCGCAGGAAGAATTCGGATCGGTCTTGTCGGGGAGGTCGAAGCAGAATAGGAGGATAGGAATATCGGCAGGGAACGACAGGACATGCACTCCGTCAGGGAAAGAAGGAGACGGGGTTGTCGAGGAGGACGGAGAGGAAGCGAGCGATCGTAGGTGGGTAGGGGTAGGATGGCACGGAACAGCCAGTTGAAGTGTCGGGCGAAGGGTGAGTAACGAGCAAACGTTCCCACGGGACACGACGTCGGTCCTGGCGCAGAGCTTCGGGTGATGTCGACGAGATGCAAGAAAAAGTGCAAAGCAAAGGATCGGGGGGCGGCGTCCTGTCGACGACGAAGAGGATGGGATAGGGGACTAGGGATAGGGACTTCCAGCCCGGTGGTGAGCGAGCCCGTGTCTAGGCCCCCTTGCCCGCCCCTTGGTGGCCCCCCCTCGTACGGTACGGGCTCATTCAGCGTCTCCTTGGCAGAGGGATGGGCCTTGTGCCTACTGTGGCAGGCCATTCGGTGTAGTGGCGGGCGGGCGGACGGGAAAGGGGGCCAACACGAGCAAGGGGGGTTGGTGCCAGTGCCAGTGGTGCGTGGGCTCAGCGTGTTGCCCGGGTACGGGTGAGGTTATTGACTTTTCGACGGCATGCAAGTACCGAGCAAGTCTTCGTCGTTGTCGCAAGTCCGTGTTGGAGACTGCGAAACCACCACGAAACGGCCCCTTGGCTGTCAAATGCCTGGCGCTGGTACTCGTAGGGTACTTGTCTCCGAGTCCTCCCTCGTGGCAGCGGTCCCGCCACCAGCGAGCAGCATCCGAGTCCGTAGTGGCGATCGGCTCGCCCTGAAATAGGCAAGGGGTGTTCTTTTTTTGCCCATCGCGTACTGCAGCATTGCCCGGGGTTTGCCTTTCCCGCTGACATACTGGCCATCTCCATTGGATGCTCGCTTTGAGCGTAGCCACCAGCTTGACAGTCTTCTTGTTCGACTTGCGCTGTTGATGAATTGCACGTCTCTTCATCGGCGTCATCGTCAAGTCTCAAGGTCCCGGCAACGATGTTTGGGGGCCAACCTGCTCGACGCTGGAATGTCTCTGTCTCACAATGTGGCCTGTCAATAAAGATACCAACATGTGGTTCCCGATGCCGAGCAATGTTGGTACTCGACATCCCTAGCCTCGAGGCTGGGACGCTACGAGGAATGTATTTGACATGGCTATCACTCTCAGAGCTCCACGGGATGAAGCAATCCCTCGCTGTTATCATGCGCATTGGGTGTGTTGAAGTGGCTGGTGCATCTGTCCATTCCCTCGCTTCACAGCCGGACCAAGCTCCTGGACGGCTTTCCCGGGAACAAGCAAATAACACACCGTGGAAGACCGGCCGAAAGGTTCGGTGCACCCACGCTTGGACGGAGCCAGACGAGGCCCCATCATCATTTGCCTGGGCGGATCTCCGCCCCTCCCCATCACAGCGAAAAAGGGGGGAGAAACATCGGAGGCGGTTTTCTGCCTTCCCACGCTGCCACGGCAGCCGGTTCACAGGGCTGCCGTTTCCAAAGCCGGGCAATGATGGGCTTGGCTCAGAAGCTGTCGCCGCATCAGCCGTTGATGGTCGTGCTGATGGAAGATTTCGAAGCATCATGTGAGCCGACACGAGGTCTGCAAAGCTATTCGTACCGAACCGCTTCCACCCCGCCCCCAAACGGGAACGGCACCGCAGAATACGAAGTTTCGCTCCCCAAAATCCAGGGGAGGGTCATGCAGTCTGCTCTTGGCGCCTATCCCTTTTTTTTACCTCTCACCCCTGCGGGATGGTCAGTGCTCGTCATCGTACCCGGTACTTGCGTGGACGAAAGAGAGCTCTTTTTAGTGGAGATGGCTTCTGACCCCGTTCGCTGGAGATGTCCCCTTGCGCTCAGCGCGTGCTCGGGCGTGGTGCAGTACAGGTACAGGTATCGCCAGATGGAGGCAGTGACGTGCGAGTCGTTCATGAGAAGACGTTGGATGGAGAGCTTGTGCCACCTGGAGCCTTACACAGCTTCCTTGACGGGCGTGCCGGTGACACAGACACCGGCCATGTGGTGGCCGGCGACGCCGTTCTTGACACGGGCCGGGGGGCGGTCAATCTGGCAGATCGGACAGGTGGGCGATAAGTTCGGATTGGACTCGTGGTCCCAAGATGGACTGTGACCTGCAGGCTGCAGGTGGTAGGTATTATCGTATACCAGCCGAAGATCCGCCCAAACATGGATGGACAGCCGTCAGTCGTTACAGGAGCAGCCCTTAAGCGACGATCCATTCTCATGAACTGGTGATCAAGCCTGTAACAGGACTGCTACTCTCAGAGGGCAGTGGCTGGGTGACATGGGACGGCGTGTTGAAACGGCGACATGGTGGTGTTCTGGCGATCTTGATGACAGCGCTCCCGAGTCCGAGTCCAGCGCGGGGAAATTTGGCCGGCCATGTTTGCTGCTAGCCAAAGCAGCAACGCCACGAACAACGGTTGACCCCAGGGCCGCAGTAGTAGAAGTACCTGTACACAACGCCGACACAGACGCAGAGAGAGCGTGAGGTGCAGGGAAACGCGCCCGATGCAATAGCGCCGGGCTGACAGGGATCGCTACAAACACGACGTCGCGGAGATCTAGCAGCGTGACGCCAAGGGTCCTCCGGGCTGAAAGGTTCGTCGATCAGGAAGATGAGGCCAAATTCAATGTAGGGAGGCCAGTCCAAGAGACGGGATTGCGCCAGGGGTAGGGCCTGGAGGGGCTGCCGGCTCTCAACTTGTGACGGTGTGTTTCCTCCTCGAATTTCCCGATCATTAAACTACGCGGCTGGCGCGTCTCATCGGGCGAGGTTCGAGTTTCGCGGGGGAGATGCGAGTCTGCCTTGGTCTCTGCTCGGGGTTGTAGGACTGGACGTTTGTGCCTGGTGTCGGATTGCGGGGTTAATTCCTACAGAACAAATGGATGAGAGCATCTCCATCGCTTCGACTGTTCGACTACATCACAGCCCAGCTGCCTGCCAGCTGATTGCTGTCAGCCTCGCGCTACACCAATATCCCAGCTAGAAGCCATCAGCGGCCGCCACAACGAACGTGTCCACTCCTACCTGTGCCTGGCGCGGTCCCAGCGACTTCCGAGACCAATGACGGCAACATGCCTAGCGAGCTCCGGCCTGGTCTTCTTGTTTAATGAGGCTCCAATGTTTCCGAGTCACTGCTTGCTTTCTCAGGCCGGTGGGATGACTTGGGCAGACCGACGGTGGATTCAATGTCGAGAAAAGTACAGTGAGCAAAGGGGTTGAAGTGGCCCTGCCAAGACGAGGTCGAAGGAAAAAAGACGCCATTCGGCGGCCTGATTCGGCCATCGTTCCCCCCCCCTCCTGGTCACGGTACTCGTCCGAGAAACAAATAACCGCGCCGCACAACTGCCTGGCGGGATACAATGATGAGGTCTGCCGGTCCCTGCCAATAGCTTGGCCGACATGTTGGGGGGGGCTTGGCCAGTTCAGTACTAACTGGCTCAGCTTGCCAGCCACAGACCAGAACGGGGTGCCTCTCCTGGGCTCGCACGAACGTTGTTAGTGTGTTCAAGTTCCTCCACAACGTCAGCCTCCCGTCCTCGCCGGATGAGTACTCGTGTACTGTGGAGGTTATTAATAGAGAATGATATGGGTTGGATGATGATTATGCTTCGACTGCAAAGACAGGAACACAGATGGAGAAGAGGAGAGGTTACTCACATCATCGTGAGGGAAGAAACTCCGGTGGACAATGACTGGAGGTACAAAGTACATGTACATTGACCCCGGGACCGATGGCCGTGAGGAAGGAACAACCCCCCGGGCCCTTGTCCCTGCCATTCTCGGGCTGCGGATCGCCACACCACCCTCTCGCACACCTTGCTGCCCCTTCCTTGGCCTGGCAAAGCTCCGAGGAGTCGGCCCTGAACTGCACCGCACCACAGAACGGGAGCTAGTGCGTGTTGTGTGTGCTCTCAGAATAATTTTATACGGGCCCGGATCTCCAAGGCTCCGCTCACCTCACCTGCTAGTCTGCCTCTCGCGCCTCCTGCAAGTCCTACTAGGCTCCCTTGGTGTTGCCTGCTCCCCTCCTCCTTCCAGGGCTCCTTCCGCCGTCCCTTCCACGCCGCCGGCTCCGAAACATAGAAACGCCAGCATACCTTTTCCTTGGGAGCATCGTGGTGGCGTCCTGTGCCTTTCGTTGTACAGGTAGCAAGAGCTGGTCCTGTCACCTTCCACGCCTCTTGCCATCCCATCTTTCACGTTCCGCCGCCGGTCATAGCTTGTTTCCGCCTGGTTCCGTCCGTCGGGTGGCTGCCTCATCGAGCTGGAGCCCAACATTCACTCTACATTGCATCACATCGCATCAGGCAGTCTGCAGCTTCCACCTCCACCTCCACCAGTTGTGTAGCACAACAAGGCGGCGTACTTCTCCTCGTCACCACCACCTTTATCCGCCTCTCGGCGGCACATCACCAACAGCCTTGTCAGTTCTGTCTTCTGGTCTTGGTCTTCCATACAGGTAAGCCCTCTCATCCTCCTCATCTTCGATTCCGTTTCTCGAACCACCCCGTCCCATCTATGCAACAACCACCTCCTACCAGGGTCCCCCTTCCCTCCCCTACCCTCGCCCGTCCCAAACATGGAACTCGCAACCCAAAACCGCAGCCTACTGCTGCGTCTCCAAGCAGCATCAGGTACAACCATGCTCGGTCTTCCCCATCCGGACATGGCCGGCGGAGAAAGTCACCGATGACATGGCCAAGTTGTTACTGCTGCTGGCCGCATATCCATCACGAGAAACGGAGGCAGGCCGGTCTGTTTTCCCCTGGCAAGCCGCCCCGCTGAATGCCGGCTTTCCCCCTCCTCTCATCGGAATTCGCTCTTCAACACGGGCCCCAGAAGCATTCCGGAGGACCGCTGTCTGGGTCAGCAGCAAGGCCAAGGGTGGCCCAGTGGTTTCCCTCCGAGTCACTCACCCCTACCTTACCATCCCGTCTGTACCAGTACCTTACCTCCCCAAGACTCCGAGGTCCCCTCCCCCCCTCCTCCAGGCTACCAGTACCCCCCGGCGCATCTCGCATTGTGGTGCCAAGCTACTGGCGGCCCCCCAGTCTGCTAAGGACCGACCCGATCTTCACTTCACCTCAGCTCAGCTCCTCCTCCGCCCACCCTCCCCGTCAGTCAGGCGCTTGTCTGATCCCTACCGACTGCCCCGAGCCACCTCACCCAGCGTGCTGCTGCAGTGCCAGTGCCAGAACACAGTCGCTGTCGCAGTCGCACAGGCGTCCACCGCCCTACTCGTGGGACCCCCCCGGCCAAATTCAACACCATCATTTTTCTCTCCCTCTCCCTTCTGCCACAGCCCAACACGTCTCTCTCTCCCCTCGCTAGCTCTGCCCTCACACTCGCTCGCTTCTTATCCGTCTCCGTCACCGGCTGGCCGACGTGTGACCTTTAAACTGATTCCCATTCAGCATCTAGTTGTAATATCTCCAGCTCACCGACTTTCCCGAGCCCGCTACTAGCAGCCACCAACCTGCCACCAGCACCGAGATAGTCGGGGTCCAATCGTTGTCCCACCGCTCGTTCACCCCGCGCAAGCGCCCCCCCCTTCTCCTCGCCCACCACGCCCGACCACAACGTCGGTGTCGAGCCGAAGCATCTTGCACGAACCCAGACCCAGAGACACGGGTCCCGTCCTCGCCGCGCACACTGTCCCACGGCACCGATCAGACCGACGGCAAGCGAAACGATCCCGCACGAAACACATGCCCGGGTGGGCTAGCCGACGACCATAACGTGTTTCCATCCGCTCGCTTCCTACGATCTCGGATCCTCTCTGTCCGGCAGAAACACCCTTCGGACAGCGGCAGGTCTTTCGAGGAGACAACAGACGCTCGTCATCTCTGTCCCCCTCGTCACCCGCCCTGCTCCCCGACCTACCACCTCCTCGACTCTACACAAAAATGGCCGCTGCCACAGCGACATCACCGCCGCCCGCAGCGAGCCCGCCTTCGAGCCCGAACCGCCGCATGCCGATCCCCCGTCCTCTCGTGTCGCCAGAGTCCATCATCGCCGACGAGGCTTCTCGGAAAGGAAGGCCGGCAATGCTCATGTCGGGCGGCATCGGCTCCCCGAGACTCCGGGAGGCCCCCGTCTCTCCTGTCCGCGTGAACATGCAGTCGGATGGCTGGGCCCAGCCATCCAACGCCGATATTGAACATGCTCGCTCTCGCGACGGAGGAAGCTTTGTTCTCGCAGACCGCACGCGCGAGAGGGACCTTCCCCGGACGCCCCATTCGCCCCAGCAGGCGCCTCATGGCGGCAGCCCGACGCCCAGGCAGCCCGCGCAAAGGGCCTATAATGATGCGTATGACTACCAGTCGCCCGACTTTGACCGGAAACCAATGTCCCCCGCCGCTGCCTCACGCGGTCGGATTGGTTCTGGTCCCAACAGTCCTACCCCTTCTCGTCTTTCCGGCAACGGCCGCTTCGACGCACCCCCGAGGTCCCAGCCCGCGGCGCCTGGTCGCCAGGCCAGCCTTGACGAGGATGACAACCGCCACAGTCGTGAGTCGGACGCCACCACAAGCACAAACAGACAGCACGACTCTGCCGACTCTTCCGCCCATACCAGCGCGAGCTCCATTGCCGGCTACAATGACCCGCAAGACTGTCCGGAGAACGGCTCGGCCGGCAGCTCCCTCATCGAGGGACACATGCCCAGGAATCAATCCGTGCCCCTGTTCCAGTATCACCACCAACAACACTACCCGCAGCGAGTCTCCAGCGTCCCTGTTCCAGGCTCCGCCTCGCATCCCGATCTGAACGAGGCGGCCGCCATCAACCGCCACCTGACGCCAGTCTCGGGCTTCCGCAGGACTTCCATGCCTCGCCCTCCCTCGGCTTACTCCGCCATCTCCGATTTTGGCCCTCGCGGTCGATCGCCCGGTCTGATGCCCGGCGGTTCGCACAACCGCGCCCCTTCCGTCAACTCGCGCAAGTCACCCGACCCGAGGCCTTCGTCGTACGCCGAGCTGCTCAACGTGCCGTATCCCCAGCCCGCCCCCGCCCCCATCAGCTTCGACAATACGAACCTGCGAAATGTGGTTGGCAACAACGCCTCGCTGCTTAGCGCTGAGAAGACGCTGGAGATGTACCGGCAGAACGTCAAGAAGACCAACGATCTCTCCATTCAGTACTCCTTCGCTGTCTTCCTCATCTCGACTGCGCAGGAGCAGGGCCTCGATTCGGACGACACTTCGCAGAAGAAGGAAAAGTCCCGCTCCTCGTCGCAAGAACTCGTCAAGGAGGCCAAGTCGATTCTTCAGAAGCTCTCCAGCGCCGGCTACCCCTTTGCGCAGTACTACCTCGCCGACGGCTTCGCGTCGGGTCTCTTCTCCAAGGGCAAGGAGGACTATAACCAGGCCTTCCCGCTCTTCGTGCTTGCTGCAAAGCACGGACACGCAGAGTCTGCTTATCGAAGCGCCTTGTGTTACGAGTTCGGTTGGGGTTGTCGGAAAGACCCCGCAAAGGCTGTCCAGATGCTTCGCATCTCCGCAACCAAGAGGCACCCCGGTGCAATGACTCGACTTGGTAAGGCCTGTCTGTCGGGTGACCTGGGCGAAAAACGGTACCGCGAGGGTATCAAGTGGATGAAACTCGCCGCCGAAGCCGCCGACACGGTCTATAACGCCGCACCGTATCAGCTGGGAAGCCTGTACGAGACGGGCTACGGAGACGATGTTTTCAAGGACGAGACGTACGCCGCCGAGCTGTTCACACAGGCTGCCGAACTGGGCCACCCCGAGGCCAACTTCCGCATGGGAGAGGCGTACGAACATGGCAAACTCGGCTGCCCGCGGGACCCGGCCCTCAGCGTGCACTTCTACACTGGCGCTGCCGAAAAGGGGCATGCCGCCGCCATGATGGGCCTCTGCGCCTGGTACATGGTGGGCGCCGAGCCCATCCTGGAGAAGGACGAGGAGGAGGCCTACGAGTGGGCTCGCCGCTCAGCGGAACTTGGTAAGAGCTCCCGTCCTCCCTTTTCGACTGGCGAACCGTACTAACGATTTCTTCTACAGGCTTTGTCAAAGCTCAGTACGCCGTCGGCTACTTCACCGAAATGGGCATCGGCTGCCGCCGCGACATCCTCGAGGCCAATGTCTGGTACGTCAAGGCCGCCGACGCGGGCGACGAACGGGCGAAGCAGCGCATCGCCATCATTCAGGCTGCCGTTAGCGGCGGCACCCCTATGGAGGTTGCTCCCCCGAGGAGCGGCAAGATGAAGAAGAGCGGCGACGACAAGGACTGCATCCTCATGTGAACCAACGACTTTGAGACGGTTCAACGGCACGACACACCACACACCAACACACACACATTCCGGCGTTTCTGGACATGTACTTGCATTAATGATCGTTTCCGCTCACGCTCCTTTTCGGCAGCGTGTCTAGAGAGAGAGGAGGAGACGGAGGGGAGGGAAAGCCCGTTAGAGAGGGAGGGAATTGCACAGAGATGGAGGGAATTGCACAGCGAGAGAGGGGATTGCACAGCGAGGGGGAGGATGCACAGCGAGAAGTGCTTGTCGAGAACTTTTTGTACGTAGTGACAGAGTAATGCCGCCTGTCTTGGACAGGTCTTGGAGATGAAGCAAGAGTTCTTCTGCACGGCTGTTCTGGTGATGTGATGTGACATGTCCACGACGAGAGGGCACATGGTGATGAAACACAGGTTGAATTACTAGAGAACATGACAGGCCGCCCGTTTGCAGCCTGAAATGCTCCGAATGGTTCCGTACAACAAGAGACAGCTCCCCATTTGAAGCCGTCAGACAGAAGGACAGCCCCAAGAGAGGGGAGGAAAGCAAAAGCTCATCATCGCCACGCCATGCGATCTGTATGTAAGCGCCGGAAAGGAAAGAGGGCACCACCGTCCCCATGAACAAAACACACACCCCTTCGACAAGACAGAAGGGGGAGGACAAGAATGGAAAAACAACGCCTGGCCATGACCTCATTAGAAGAAGAAGAAACAAGAAAGCGCCGGGTTTGTGTGGTCGTGAATCTCATGAGCTGCTGCCGCCCTTCTCCCGCTTCTTCGACTCATCAATCTCCTCCCCGAGCTCCGCGGGCCTACGCGGGTCAACATACGCCGAGAGACGCTGGTCGCCCCATCGCGCTCCGACGGTGACCCAGACCATCTTTGTGGGAATGCTGACGTTGACCGTCTCACGGTGACCCGTCCATCGCATGCGTCTCTCGCGGTCCATGGGGCTGTTTCCGAGACCTCCGTTGGCGGTCCACTCGCGGACGACGTTTTTGATAAAGTCGACCTTGCGGCGGAAGTCGTTGGCGGCGGGGATGCCCTGGAGCTCTGCGGGGATCTCGGGGCGGCGGCGGGAGGGGGCGGTGGTCCTGGAGGGTTTGGACTGGAAGTTGAGGAGGGTCTGGAGGGGGTAGGAGAGCATGGCGCGCTCGTCGAGGGCGTTGGCGGGGAGGGTGCCGGTGGTGGAGAGGGCTTCGGCGGCGTCTTGGGGGAGGTGCCAGAAGTGGCACCACGTGCCGGCGGCGTTGAGGACGATCTTGGTGTGGTCGGGGAAGTTGAACTGTGAAGCTGTTAGCGAGGTGATTCTTTCTCGGAGGTGGAAGAGGCACGAACCTGGAGGTGTCCGTCGCAGAAGACCCAGCAGCCAACATCGCCGAATCGCTGGTAGAAGGTCACCAGGTCGGAAGGCTGGGTGGAAGCGTCGGTGGGCTTCGCGGGCTGAGTCGCGTTCTCCTCGGCAAGGACCATCTCGTCCCGGCCATAGGCGATCATGTAGTTCGCAAACTTCTTCCACAGGATCACACGCTCCCGCTTCCTGTGCTCGTACACGTCTTTGCCGGCGTTGAGCTTTCCTGGGGTGCCGTCCTCGGCGATAGGCACACGGAACTTCCGTGCCGGAACACCGACCCAGTTCAGGCCCGCCTCGCCATTGTTCTCGAAGAAGTGGATGTCTTCCTTGGGCGGGATGGGCTGGTGCCTGTCAGGGTACGTCTCATCCTGACGTCTCTCAATGTGTCTCTCCGCGTTGCGGACGAGCATGCAAGCGCTGGGGAGAGTCGCCGTCTTGCCACTATCAGCTGTGGGAATGTCCCTCAGGATGCAGCCGACACCGCCGTCGTTCAGGATGTAGCCGAGACCGAACTTGTTCGTGTAGTCGACCCATTTGACGACGACCTGCGGGTGGGCAGGGGCCTTGTCCTTGGCCGAGATGATGGCCATGGTTCTAGCGTTGAGGGCACGCTCGAGCTCCGCCTGAAGCCGACGAAGACGTTCAAGGATGGCATCCGGTTGGGAATCGACAATAGGCTCCGGCGTCTCGGAGGGACTGAACAGGGTCGTGCTGTTGATGGACTTTGTGCTGCTGCTTCGCATCGTGTCTCCGGAGGCTGAAGATGGCAGCATGTCCTGGGTTGTGGGTACCGCCGAGGCAGACTGCGACTTAGGCAGAGGTGCCCTTCTCACGGAGGTCTTTCTAGGAACAGGCTCTTCTGGAGCCTCCACCAGGGGCTCGGTGGCAGTGTACTGTCGGACAGTCTTGGGACGAACCGGGACTTGTGTGGTTGTGGGTACCGCCTCTGAAGCAGGCCTTGCTCTGGTAGAGCTTGCGGGTGCAGCCGGTCTTCCCTGTGCTCGCTGTTGAGCAGCGAAGCTCTGAGGCGGAGCCCGCATGAGGCCAGTGGGCGCCGTCTGGGAAGCCAGCAGCTGCGTCTCGGGCTTTGCGCGCAGAGTTGAGTGCCCAGCGACGCCAGCTGGGTTCTGTTGCTTCTCCTTGAGCCACTCATCGAAAGGTCTGTACACGATATCGTCGGCCAGAGGGATTACGGGAGTCAATCCCGCCTTCTCCTCAGCGGCCATCTCCTTCCAGGTCTGAATGTGGTTAAGCTGCTGGTTCGCATACGGGCCGACAGCGCAGTCCTTGGAGGCGGCGCGGAAGTTCTTCATGGTGGCCGTCTGCAATTCAGGGGTCAGGCGGCTGGCCCAGAAGCAGGCATCGTCGGGCGGGAGAGTGAGCAGCTTGGTGGTGATCTCAGCCTCTGTAGGCATGTAGCCGCAGGTGAAGAAGGGGTGCTGCACAATGTCGTCGGGCTCAGGCCTCCGGTCGGCATCCTCGAGCATAGTCGCGACCAGGTCTTTGGCTTCGGCACTGATGTACTTGTTTGTGGTCTCCGGGACGGGCCATTCATAGTCCCTCTCCTTGGCGCGGCGGTAGATTTCGTCGGTGCTCGTCGACTGGAAAGGCGGCTTGGACGTAAGCATGGCGAACATGATGATGCCCAGGCTCCAGATATCAACCATGTGGTCGTGGCCCTGGCGGCCCTTTTCCAGAATCTCCGGAGCGATGTAGTTGGGCGTGCCACAGAGGGTCGTTCGGCGGATGGTCTGCATGTCTTTGCCAGTAACAACAAGCGCGGCCAAACCGAAATCGCCGACCTTGGCGTTCATTTGCCGGTCGAGGAAGATGTTGCCCATCTTGAGATCTCGATGGATGATTCCCTTGCTGTGCATGTACTTGATGGCGCCGGCCACCTGCATGGAGTAGAAGCGGACCTCGGGTTCCGTCAAGCCTTTCCGCCTTTTGACCATGTCCATGAGCGAGCCGTTGGGGCACAGCTCCAGCACCAGGTAGGTGCATTCCTTGTAGGAGAAGGCCCTGAAGAACTGGACAATATTGCGTTGCTTCATCTTAGAATGAATCTGCAGTTCGGTTTGGAACTGGAAACATCAGGTCAGCATTTTGGAGTGGTCCATGACGGACATGATGACCAACCTTCTGCTGCATCTTGCTAGGCATGTGGCTCTTGACAATCTTGAGCGCAAACCTATGCCTCGTCGGGAGCAGATAACCCTGGTGGCAGATTGCGAAACCACCCTTGCCAAGCATCTTTCCGACTTGGTAAACAGCGCCATCGGGGCGGTCGCCGCTGGGGGGCTCAGGCAGAGTCTCGGGAGGAGGAGCCGGGTGATTATTCTCCTTGGCGCTCTTGAGTTGGGCCACGACTGGCTTCGTCTTCAGCTCAACAGCCTTGGGCATTCCCCTCTTGGCGTTAGCATCTCGTGGTGAGAGTGCCTCCATGTCTGCCACTTCTTTTGCCATCAGTCTATGGGCCATCGGAGGTTGGTCGACTGCTGCTTGGGGAAGCAGCCTGGGGTGAGAGGCCTACGAGATGGCACGAAGAGAGGGCTGTCGGAGGTCGGGAGACTGGAAGCTAGTCGGGAGGAAGGAGGAAGAGGGAGGAGTCCTGGACAAGTTGGTCAGTCGGGTACGCCCTAGTCTGCAACAGCTTCCTTCGCGCCCTGTGCTCGCGCCCTGTGCTTTTGGTTTCTGCCTCGACAAGACGAGAAGGCGCCGACAAGTCGGGAAGGCGCACGTAATTTTGGTCCTACTGGAGCTTGCAATGCAGCAAGCATTTGTCGATCGAGGCACCCAAGCTGGCAGATGATCTACAGCGAGGGAGTGGCGCTGATGGGACGATGTCGCAACCACAATGTCTGCATCGATGTGAAGACACGATGCCGGGGAAGTGTAGCAGGGCATAACAACTCCCAAGTATGGCTGCTGCAAAAGATAGACAGTCGGTACTTACGAAGACACTGGAAAGTGCATGAAGCAAAGAGTCAAACACAGGGTATCGAGACGGGGTGGATGCAAGATGTGTTGCTCAAAGGGCCACCAACAAACACAATGTTGATGCGAAGCAGCCGTAATGGGTCGACCGAAAGGACAGAGGAGGCTTCAATGCGAAGCTGTTGGATAGCAGATAATTGCAGAGCGTCGGGGGTGGCTCGGATCGACGATGGGGTACGGTGTGCATTGGTCGCCATGCAACATTGAATGAGCTGGTGTTGACTTTTGCATGTCATGTTGCTGTGACAACAAGTCCTGTGGTACACACGACATTTGATTGGTGGGGCAAGCGGCTCTGTTGAGACCCACTTATCCGGCCGAGCCCGGTGCCGGGCCCCGGCCGTCCGACTACACCGAAATCCTCACCGAGAAATTAGGCGCTAGTGAGGCAACGTCCTGGGTGCATCAGCAATCTTGCCGAAGGACGAACGTAGGAATAGGAGAGCTCGGGACGCGTCGGAAACACCCTCAACACGTCAAACTGTAGCTGTCATGGTCCCGCTGCCTCTTTTCAAGCTTGCAGCACTCTTTGTGCGACACATCTCCAAGTATGGAGCAGTAAGTGTTCCCCTGACGTGCTGCTTGGCATGCCTCCAAGACTCTGTCTGACAGCTCCCCGTAGAACCAGATCAAGGCCCAGGCCCACGAACACCCGAGATTCCGAGCCATCGCTGCTCGCTATGGCCAGGCCATCCACCAGCTGAATATGCGAGGAAATGTGGCCTTGCTACGAAATCCAATGGCCGAGATCAAGGCAAAAGAGAAGGCTGAAACGGCCACGGTACAAACCAAAGAGGAGTTCGAGAAGGAGCAGGAGAAGAAGCGGAGGTCTTCAACAAAAGAACACGAGCAGGCGAGTGGTGACAGCACCAAAGGAGCAGGCACAAGGCCCAGCCACTTCCGGATATTCACGTCACAAAGCGTGTGGAGGCGCAAGTTCAGGCCTCTCCCGGAAGCCAAGGCTGTTGACCTCTTCGCGGATGTCGTGGGAGACGCCTTTATTCTGGGGGTTGCCGGTGGACTGATTGTTTACGAGTCCTGGAAAGCCCTGCAGAAGCCGGACAAGAACCTGGAGCGTATCAGGGAGCTGGACGAGCGGTTTGAGGACCTGGAGCGGAGGGAGCTA
Source organism: Plectosphaerella cucumerina (assembly GCA_020746995.1). Taxonomy (NCBI): domain Eukaryota; kingdom Fungi; phylum Ascomycota; class Sordariomycetes; order Glomerellales; family Plectosphaerellaceae; genus Plectosphaerella; species Plectosphaerella cucumerina. Next base: position 3,756,093 of record JAGPXD010000004.1, on the reverse strand, counting down.
GCTCTGGAGAAGGAAGAGGCGGATCTGATGCGGAAGGTCACAGTCCTGGAAGATGCCCTCAGGAAACTGACGGACCCCAAGACAAAGAAGCCTCTGCTCCCACCGCCGGAGCCGCCGCTGGAGCCGTCCCCCTCCGCTGTTGCATGAGCTTCTTGCCTTGTACCTGCAAGGCAAGAGTGTACCAACATGACGGGGGTCTAGCGAGGCATGCGAGGCACCCGGCAAGCCGCACGCCCGATGCGGTTTAACCCCCCTTCATCCTGTACTTCTATTGTTCACTCTGCGTGGAGTTTTGGGGCATGACCATAGATAGATCTGGGCATTTGGCCTGTGGCTGCAAGGAAAGAGCAGGAGCAGGACCCGCATAAGTTGCACCTTCCTCGAGGCAGATCACCCCCTCGCATCGTTGCCTCGCAGCTAGACCTTTTAGGTGCCTCTCCTCAAAAAGATTTCCCCTCCCTCTTCCACTTCTCCCACCACTGCCAGAGACCTCTTCTCCTCCCACCACCACTACCTCATCCTCCGCTCTCCGAGGACACTCTTCACCCATCCATCTGACCATCACCGTACTCTCCTCATCAACTCTTCACCATGACCGCTCGTGCTACCGCTCCCAAGCTTCAGGTCAGGTACGACGCTGGTCTGCTCAAGATCAAGGAGTTCATCGAGCCTCTCGCCCAGCTTCGTAGCCACCGCACGATCAAGCTCAAGCGTAAGTTTACCACCATTATCACTAACACAATGTGGAATGCCACTTCATTTGAAAACGGAAAGCTAACGTACAGTTCCCCTGACAGAGGCCAAGCTACGCACCCACGACCTTGAGTTCCCTCTCGCCAAAGAATCCCATTCCAAGAAGGGCCCCATCATCTTCCGTGCCATCATCACTCGTCGCCACGACATCAACGAGCAGCTCTGGGTCAAAATCAACCAGATGGCCGAGATCAGCAACTGCCAGGATTGCTGCGTCTTCGTCATCACCGAATCGATTCCCATTCCCGGCAATCGCAATGACCTCAAAGCCTTTGACAAGCGGTAGGTTTGATCCAATCACACACGTCCACCACCAACCATCCCTTTCTAACGCAAGCTCCAGTCTCAATGCCATCGAGCCTGGCCCAGTCCCCGCCATGCCCGTGGAGGGCATCATCGAGCTTGTCAACCCTCTTCTCCGAATGCACCTCTACTACCGCAAGATCAACACCCGTCTTGAGAGCTTCGGCAACAACATGCACGCCGCCTACAGTCAGCTCATGGAGCTGACTGACCCCTCTGCCCCCGTCAGCGACGCAATGATCAAGAGGCTGGTCGAGGCATACCCAAGCCTCGAGGCTCTTGTCGCCGCCGCCGCCCGCCCCGGAGGCCGCTCCCACATTAGGGAGATCGCCGGCCAGGAGCGCGGAGCGCGCTTCCTGGGCCTCCTTGACCGAAGCGCTCTGTAAACCGAGCACGGGAGGATACGAGTGAGAAACGGAACAAAAGTCCACCCGAGGGTGGCTGGCGCTGGCTGGTCATTTGTTTTGGCCGGGGGCGCCGTCTCCCCAGCCTGTATTTAGAGCCCCCCGGCCTCGCTGCCAATCCCCGTTCTGGGGATGGCGGCGGACGCGGGGGGCAATAAATGACTTGATCTCATCTTTGTTCTACGCCGTGATATTATCTGCTGTTCACTGCCAGGACCAGGATTTCGGAGAACCCGGAAATGGTTGTAACTGTCCACTGCCGGGAGTCTTTTGAGGACCGAAGATTCAGCTGTTTCGGATCAGTTGAAGCTCAGGATCTACACATGCAGCGATCGAATTGCTGTAGATGATACGCTGACGTAGATGCTGATGTTTATTGATAACTTGTAGCGTCTGTACAATACCTAGGTGCCTTTTCTTCCCCCTGTACATTTCTGCGTACCTAATTCACCATCGCGCTTTCCGGGCCTTCTTGACCGAAGCTCCCTGTAAACTGAGCGTTGGAGGGTACGGGCGAGGATCGGAACCAAAGCCCACCTAAGAGTGGCTGGAAGGTTGTTTCCGGAGGCTGCATCCAAAGGCCCCTGTCTCGCCGTCGTCCTCGAGATGGCAGCGGACGTGTGGGACTATAAATGCAGCTTGGAGGAGTTCCCCGCCGAAGACAGCAACAGCCATTTGCAGCTCAGAAGAAGTCCGCCGCATCTGCGGCAAAGACTTTGCGCCGCTCAGATGCCAATACTTATACGAACCATTTCCACCATGATTGATCAGTCCCTGCAGAGATTCGACGTGAAGGCTGGGTTCATGTGGCGGCTTCTTATGTGGACCCACGTCAACGTCCACCGCCAAAAGACAGCAAGCGGCTGGTGGCAGTAGCACGAGATCGACCTCACAAATTGACCCAAGGTTGACATGATGAGGGGCTATGCACAGGTTCTCCTGTTTGTCTGCATTTCCAGCGGAAAACATCGACGTATTAAGGCAGGCGTGGATATTTACGAATCAAAGATGCGTACTGACTAGCAGCAGCAACAGCAGCAATAGCACCAACACCACCACCACCAGCATCAGTAACACCAACACCACCAGCATCAGTAACACCAACACCACAGCACAGCACCATCACCAGCAACAGCAACAGCACCAGCACCAGCAGCAGTAGCCGTAGCACTATGAACGGCACCAGTACTCCCGGCACCGACATCAGTACCGGCACCACAAACGCCGCCGCCACCAAGAAGGACAGGAAGAAGAAAGAGTGCCAGGAAGGCCTCGTCGAAGACGTCGCCCTCACCAAAGCGTTGGCCGAGGCAGTCTGCCCGGTCAAATGCCCGGCCTGCCCTGTCTACCCGGCCTGCCTTGTCTGCCCGGGCTCGCGACTGAAGGGCAGTTCCTGCGTGGAAGTGATCCGACGTCATGGCGAGTGTCCCGAGCGCGAGAATATGTAGGGGTGGTCGTCGTCGGATTTGATACTGGTGACACTGTCTGTGCCATCCATCTTCGTGGTGACGTCAGGGGCGACAGCAACCATAATTACGCCCAGGACATCGTGCGACCGGTCCTCCGCATGATGCAACGCCGAAGAAAGATGTACACGCCTCTCGAGCTTCCCATCCTTGGCGAAAAATGGCAAGCCGAAGATCGAATACCCAGCTCAGGACCTCAAACCAAGCGAGATTACATTCCTCGAAGTGCTGGAGACGGCTCCTGTGCCGTCTCCTCAGCCACCTCGCCCACCACAGACTGCTCGTTGCGCTCGATGTAGTCGGTCATCTGTTGGCGAAGAGAAGCCAGGCCCGACGAGAGGGCGAATAGGTATAAGGGAAGTGCACAAGGAGGAGTTCAGGCGCCTAACGGCCACCCTCCACCACAGGCTTCACATGCTGACGATGAACTTTTTCCACAACCACGGTCTTCCAGGTGTGTAGTCCTCACAATAGAACACCTCTACAGCCTTTCTATCACGAAAAAGATGGCGACTTACATTTCTACAGGTATTTCGTCAATTCGACCGCACTTCAGGACTAGCCACCATACTGCAAGTCTGCTGCATCCTCGCGTTCTATTCGACACTCACCCACCGCCTGCTGTCGGTGACAGAGAAGCGGCGGCTGCTTTGGCGAAACGGCCGTAGATAGGTCTGGTGGTGGCGTCCAAAACTGTGTCTGTAGCCAGTTGGTTGACCCTGTCCGCATTTCGCTTCATGCGAAGAACAACCCCACCGGATTTGGTACAGAGTCCCTGCGTCTTCAAGATCAAGTAGCCGGCCAGGACCCGTTCATTATCGCACTCACTTGCCGCCACCTGGCTCCTGGAGGAATAAAGGCCCGGCTCTGGATACCAGAGCTTTGACAAGCAAAAAACATACAACACCGGGGATTCGCTGGTCGTCACCGACCCAACTACTGATCCGGCGCTCACTAGTTTAACTATGGGAGAGCGGACGGGATCCCGTGTTCTCTAGTGGCTATGGTCGTATGTGCTTGGAGGGGGTTCTCGGTGGTGTGAAGAGCTCGACTTCCTGACCAGCTTCGTGCGTATCCATTTTGGGTACATAGAGGAGGGGAGTTCTGGATGAGCCAGATGACCTAGAGACCATGGGGTCAAGATGCTCGCGGGTGCGACTGCTGAGCCATGGGCGGATTCTTCGAAAAAAAGCGCGACGGCAACTGCATGTGTGACGAGCGGATTCCTTCTCCGACCAAATCGAGCATACAAATCGCCACTTAGCAGGAAGCACCCAGAGGCGTCGTTCGTTCCGGAGAACATCAATTCGTCCTGCGTTCTGGAGAGATCCCGTAACCTGTCTGCCTGCTCAGCGACTTTCACGCAGCGCCGTCTCGACAACCTAAGTCTCGACAGCACCTAAGAGACATGGAGCCTGACATATGCCTGCGGAGCGAGTTCTGTCCAGTGACTTGGATTTGAAGCAGCCGACGGCTCGAACGTCCTGGGCAGCCAGGTTTAGGGTTGATATTCGATTCTTTGGAGATGAGACAACAGACAACTCTTCAGTCGGAAGACTGACAAGTCACAGCATTGGCCCAGATGCCAACCTACCAAAATCCTGCACGGCATATCCTCCAGGTGTCTTCTCACCCCGAGAACCTGGTTGAATTCTTTACGGTACATTCCGAGGCAGCGCCACGCTCGTTCCCTCCCGACTCCAACAACCGTGGTGCCATCACCCAGTCCCTCGGAACACCCCAACCCCGCGCACCCAGCCACGAGCAACTCGCCTTCCCAGCGGTGTGCGGTCGCATCGCACATGGCCGGCAATGTGCAGGGGAAGAAGATGTGTGTCGCCGTCATCCAATCAAAAAGCACGACCAACCGCCGGGGAAAATAAGGTAGTGGAGACCACGATGCGGGCGGGCGGGTGTGGTGTGGTGATTGATTGACCCGAATGCAGCGTGACGGGATGAATTCTTTTTTTATCCTGCATCACACACTCACCAGCCCCCGCGGCCAATGGGGAAATCCCGCAACGAACAGCATGCAAGATGCGGTCAGGGCCGACCGACGATTTACATCCTGCACTTTGGTTCAGACGTTGGAACTATCAAACGGTCTTCATCAAGTCGCGACGGGCTCCAACGGCCATGCCGAATATGTGCTGGTCACGAGGAGGCCAGATCTCTAAGCTCGGGCGCGTTCACCGCCCGCTGCGGTCGCCGACAGAGTGCTTCTGCACGTCCCCCCCGCAGTTCGTGATAGCGTCCTCAAGGCAGATCGACGGCCGCTGGTGGGACGCTGGTCTTACTGGCTATGCAGGGCCACGGACAGGACACGAACGCGCTCGAGGGCGGTGGCTGTTTTTGGACACTAAAGCCGTGCGTGGATGGGGGGCGGGCACACGCCCGTCGTCCCAAGCGTGGCCCAACAGCGGCGGTTTGGGATCGGGGGGCTTCGTCGCAGCCACGACGCGACGCTGATGGAGATCAGACTGGCAGCACGGGGATGGGGGGATGCTATATAGGATACAGGGCTCGAGCTCTTGAGTGGGATGCGTCACGATCGTGCTGATCTTTTGACAGTCCTGCGTCTCGCCCGATGTTCAGGGGGCCGACTGAGTGACAGACGACAGGACGGGCTGGACCCGTTCGTCGAAAGTCTCTGGCTGTCAGGTGGGCGAGGTTGTGTCAGTCGAGGAGGCATGTGAAGGGCGACATGACTTGGGAGGTTCTGAGTTGGCCGAGTCGGGAGTCGGTGAACTCGCCGTTCATGCATCGCATGCGTCGGCACGGTGGAGAGGCCGTTGAAGAGCCGCAACAGCCGGGTATTCGTAAGTTGTTGACGATAGATGAGCTGCCCGTTGCGATCCAACGTCTAGTGGCTTGACGTACCAAAGAACTTTCTACGAGCCCGGTCGTTCGCACGTCCTGCGCCGTGACAGCAAATTACAGTGATCGCAGAGTCGTGGGATGCATGCCGAGCCTGCGCAGAACCTCTGCATCTGACCACCCATCAGTCCATCCCCGCGGCTGGGACAAGTTGGGACTGCAGAAGGAAAGAAAAAAAGCTGGAGGCAAAGTGCGTGCATGACGAAGAGAAGCGCAAAGACGGGACGGGCGGACTTGGCACCTGGCCCCCCTGTCGCGACCGAGACGGGTTCTGGCAGCCAGCGCCGCTCTTGTCAAACGCGGCGTGCTTCAGCCTGTGGCATTGTCAAACCCTTCTCCGTCGGAGGATGGGACCGCCCTCGATCGGGCGGCCCGTCTCAAGTTCTTTGGGATGACGTTGGGACCGGGCAACGGGCCTTGCTTCTTGCTTTTTGGTTCTGCTGGACTGGAGTGCTTGCTTGCTCACGGACGGAGCGGGCGCCTGCCATGTTTCGCCTGGATGCTTAGTTGGTGCTTGATATTGATTGACCGTTGGGGGCGCTGCGACTCTTCAGTTGAACATGGGTTCGTGGACGGCGCACGGGGGTTCGCCGGACCGGACCACGGTTGAGGGAGGCTTGGGAAGGAGAGAGTACGACGACGGCGCGGCGGAAGTGCAGCTTCCCGACGGCCCTTGGCCTGGATGAGGAGGCTCAGCGGTGACGATGCCGGCTTCTCCCCTGGAAGTCGGCATCGTGCGAGCCTCGAACCACTCGCTGCATGCTGCATGCTTGTTTGTCGTGTTCTCTGTGCGCGGCTAGTTGACCCTCCGCTTGTAGATCATGGAGATGGCGGGAGCCGCTGGTAAGGCGAGATAAATTAATTAACGTGGCTAACAGTCGGAGGAAACATTCAGAGGGTTCTGGGAACCCTGGCCTGCAAACAATCAGTCCACTTGCAATTCCGGCTCTTGTGGTGTCCAGTGTCCTTTCCTCCTCTGTCCGTTCTCCGTAGCGACTTCCTCGTGCTGCTCCTGCCCTTCAAGCTCCACTTGCCATTCCGGGCGGGGACCTGGAGCATTGACGGGACGATGGGCAGGGGTACAGGGCAGGGGCCAGGGGGAGAAGGAGCTCGCGGGCAATGGCCCCTGCCTTCTGAGGGTGTTGCGGTTAGGACTCTCATTGGCCCGTGCCCCAATCTCTAACCGCCCGTGGCCTGCCAATCACACCCGCCATCTGCATTTTCGCCCTCTCTCGTCCCAGCGGGTTTCCCCTCTTCCCGAGCCACCACCAGCTTGAACACCAGATTCACCGTCAAGAATGTGCTCGCATCTTGCATCTCGCGTGCAAAGCCCCAAGCCCCCCCCAGCGGTCCCCGGACTAGTGGCTGGGCCCTTCAGAACGATCCCCCGTTTAGGCCGTTTAGGCCCGGCCAGTCGACCGCCCAGTGTCATACGTGTGCCAACAGAGCGCTTCACCCCTCGCCTGGACTGGACCGAAGCTGCTGGCCTCACTCTCTTTTCCCAAGCAAGCCAGGTCACCAGTGTGACCACCGCAAGTAGGCCCGGCGCCAAAGCAGCCAATATCTGCAAGTCGCATGCATCGGTTAACCCGCCATGGCCATGGGCCTGGCCTACAGTACATGCCCTCCATGAATTCTCTTAAACAGAACGTCTCGCTCGTCGCCCGCTACCCCCTCCCCCTCCCCCTCCTGAACTTCCATCATCCTGACATCCTCCAACCCTGATCTACCAGCGATCCAACCGGCATCTGCTTCAGCCTCCCTCGCCCCTGACAGCACTTCTGTCTGATCTCCAAACCGTCCTTCATGCGCCGGACGAAAAGCTAAAGAAGGCCGTCCCGTGTCTGCCCCGTCCAACCCGTCCCCCTCCCCTCCCCTGGTCAACGCACCGACCAGCACAAACCCACGACACCTCCCCTCCCCGTCTTGCGACCTGCGACACACTACCGGCACTTGGAGACAAGGGGCGTACCACTGTACCGCACCTCACCGCACCGCAGCCTCACCAAAGCCTGCCCACTCTTCTCTTACACGCAGTACCGCATCTGGCCTTGCTACACCATACTCATACCCTCCCTCGCCTCAATGCCGCTCGGATGCCGCCTGTCAGCATAGATCGGACCAGTACTACGTGCCCTCCTCGACAGGCATCTCGCCTCCACCCACAAACATCCGATACTCGTCCGCGTCGAGCCCCCTCCTGACACGGGCCACCCAGAAAGCTCACAAGCCCTTGTCTTGTGCTCTCTCTCCTCCTTGCCTCCCCTCCCCCCTGAGACCTCGAGCATCGAAGACGCCTCGACCTCCACCACCCTGGGAACCGTTCCCCACCCCAGGTCAGACCTCAGACCCTGGGACGTGGACCACCCCGGCCCTTCAGACACACCCAAGCATCCAGTGCCTGTTTCCGCGTCGTCTGGACTCCCCGCCTGCCACCCGGTCCCGATATACATAACTCTATCCCCTCGCCTCGACAGCCTTGAGACGAGTCCTTCTTCCTCCTCCGCTCGCCAGCGCTGTGCACTTGCCTGTCGATAGCCTTCTTTAATATCGGCACTCGTTCTTCCACTCTCCTTCTCTTCTCCCCACAGGTCCGGTACCTCTTCCCTTCCTTTCTCCGTGTGTGCGTTGGACGCCATATCTTTTCGGCCGGGTGCTGTTTTTCGACGACTTTCGGGGGTTTGGCTTGCAGCAACGTTCCTTTCTTTGGTGGTTCGACCGGATTTCGACTCTTCAACGATCCTCATCTCATCAACATCACACACACATCTCTCTCTCTCGGCTTCTTTCGAAACGACATCGAACAGCCAGTACCACCAAAAACAACACGCACACACCAAGCACCACTGAAGAGCTCTTACCGCGAACCGAAAGAAACCGGAAAGGAAACCACCCCGACAAAACGAAGGAAACACATCAAGCCAACTCGCCATCATGGGTCGTCTTATCAAGAACCACTGGGCTCGTCTCATCGTCATGACGGCCTCTGCCTGTAAGTGATGCGCCACCAACGAGCCCCAAACGGCCTCAGACTAACATCCTTTACAGACCAGATGGGCGCCGCCATCGAGGGCTTCTTCTGGCCCAAGATCTTCTGGGACTTCCTCACGAAGACCCTGGATCCCGCCGTGAAGCCGTTCCCGGTGTTACAGATCATCAACCTACTCCTGGGCGCCTTCATGTTCCTGCTCGACTGGCCCGCACCGGGCCTGGGCGGCAGCATGCTGCACCGCAGCCTCGAGTTCCGCCTCGCCATCCTGCCCCTCGCGGGTCTGGCCGCAGCCCTCCTCTACCAGGCCACCAACGCCGCCATCTACTACGTCGTCGCCCTGGTCGTCTACTTCTGGGCCTACAGCGAAGGAGAGGTGAGACCACTCAGCATCCGTTCATACAAAGGCAACTTTACTGACCATTCCCAAGATCATCTGCGCAAAACCTTGGACACTTCCTCAGCGTGGTCGCAACGGATCATCGCGCGCATAGGCTGCGCCTCCGTCCCGGAGCCAGCCTATTTCTTTGTATTACTTATACCACGACCATCCCGGGAATCAGTCCCCTCGACCTCGCAGTCTCCCTTCCCCCAACCCCAAAAGGGGCTGACAGAGAGGCGGACCGGGCACGAGATATGAAGCCGAACATCCCACCTGCAGAACCACGCTCAGCGAGCTCACGCTTCCGCTGGCGCCCAAAACCATCAAAAGACCAGTTTCGACGACATCCCGACATCTTCATGACGAGGCGGCGACGAATCTCACAAAAAAAAACCACAGACCATGACGAACCAACGGCTTCATCTTTTTCCATCTCAAATCCCGGTGTTTTTCCTACCTATACGCCTTTCTTAGTCCAGGTGCCACGGCCGCTCCTCTCTCACAAACGGGCCTCTCTCTCGACACAAACATCAGCATCGGCGTTTTTTTACATTGTTTTTCCCCTCCTTGAGCGAGGGTGGTGGTTGCACGGCCCAAGGGGAAGAGGGTGTGGGGCTGTGCGGAAACGGGGCCAAGGGAAAAAGGGGGGAACGTGGGAAGAAAGTGTGGAGGCGGGCGCGGCTCTGAGGCTGATGTTCCGTGGTCTGGTCACTCGTCCCCCCTCCCTTCGAGAGCGTTTCCAGATGACGCATGACGGAGACGAGACGAGACAAGAACAGCAGCAACACGGGGCTCACAACGTCACGGCCTTGGACGCCCGGGCCCACGCTGGCAATGCACTGCCCCTCCTCTTCCCTTCTTTTTTGGGATCAGGAGGACAGGACAGGACAGGACAGGACGGGCGAGAGGGACGAACGAGTGTCGCCTGCAGGGCCCCTCGGCTCATGTTGGCCAGCTAGCGATTCCTACAATCGGCTACCCCTAATATTCTCAAGAGAAGACCTCCGTTTTCCAAAGCCGTGTCCCTTCGTGTGCCATGATCGCGTGTGACACCCAGAGTCTTGGCACGCATTGCATCGCCAAACTCCTCCCCCTGGCGAGGCCAGGCCTGGGACACTGGGCAGTCTCAGTCGGCCTTGTCGACGTTGACGATGCGGTTGCGCTTGCAGGGAGGCTCCTCCCGCACGGGCGGGTCGCGGGCCAGGGGGTGGGTGGGGCCGAAACACACGCGAGACGGGCAGGCCGTCGAAAAGCTGGCGGTCGCCACGGCCACGGCCACAGGGGTGGGCATGCCGGAGCAACGCTACGAAAGGGGAGTATATCACGGCTGAGGTATTGGCAGGGAGAAGGCAAGGAAGGCGTGGGCTGATGTTTCTTGAGTCGGAGAAAAAAATGATGGGGCGACAACGGTCAGGTATCGGGGCTTTTCTGGACGGTGCTTGGTGAGTGCCCGAGGATTGAATGGGGGTCTTAGTCAGCTACATCGTTGCCAATCAGGGACGGATGTTCGGTTCGCGATGGCTTCAGCGCGGTCGCGGGACTTGACCTGCTACGTTCCAGGACAGGCGTTGTTGCGGTAATCACTACTTCGATTGACCTTCTGCGTCGATTGAACACGATTGACCTGCTGCGTTGGGCCACCGCACCTCCGAAGGGTTTGACAGCCGCCGTCTTCTCACCGGCAGCAACACCAGCAACACCGGCTCTTCAAGCTGACCTTGGGAGCCCGCGTTACGACCACGATGACGACCTCCCAAAAGAGTTTCGGAAAAGTTGCCAACATCGCAAAGATGCCGCCCGACCCCTCGAGATGGATGGAATGTCTACTGCTCTTGGCGACATGTGTCCCATCGATGGGTACTTGGCGAATATCGACAAATTACATAAATCTCCATCTCTGTCAAGCTCATGTCTCTGTACCGACGTCTCTCTCTCTCTTAAACTCTCAAAACCTCTGCGCAGGCAGTTATTGGTGAGGGTAGACGTCTGAACTCAGACGCACGCAATACACCCGCGCAGTTGAAGGCAACTCCCATGGACGCTCATCTGTCCGCAATTAAGAGGCGTAGAAAGCGATTGATTCCTCGGAATGAAGGACCAAAGACTCCCAGACCAGCCTGCCGCTATGACCGGCAGATCGTATGCTCAGAGATGCGTCGGAGTACAGTCTTGGTTCGAGACTCGGAATGGCGGGGAGCAGGTGGAAGCCTCAAGTCGCGGTGTGAAGATGTCAGTGGCGCCAGGCTGCGTCCGAGTCTCTTCCATCCTCTGTCCCCTTTCAGGATCTTGGCCGAAGCGGGTCGATGAGTGACAGCGCGATTTTGGGGCAGACGTGATCACGGGCCCGGCTGGCTACCTGATTTGGAAGTGGAAATGAATCCTTCGCCTTGGCGTTGGTGCGGTCCAGACGGAGTGTCGACATGGAGCCTATTTTGGGGAGGTATCCGATGGCTTGAGATGGACTTGCGAATCGATGTTTTGTCCTGGTACTTTTGAAGCTTCCAGTCTCTTTCCAAGACCCGAGAAAGTTGTCAAACACCAGGATGAGAGTCGGGAGGTAGGCGTTGTCCTACGGGAGCCTTGGCAAGCAAGAGTGGGAAGACCACTTAATTACCACTTGGCGTTGGCGTTGGCACTTCTGGGCGAAAGGATCCGCCCTCTTTCTCCTCTCCAATCTGCTTACAAGTACTCATGGCATCGTCGGCATGCCCAACTTCTGCCCACGACAAGACCAACACCCGGTATGCCCAACATGCGCTTCTCCATGGCCGTCGCGGTCCTCCTCCCAGGGACCGCCATCCTGGCTGCGCAATCCGAGCCATCCGGGAGCCCTACCTGGTCCAACGTACCCCCGGCCGATGAGTTCCTCCGGCTTACCGGCGGTACAGGTGAGCTCAGCTGCCTCGACACAGTCTACAAGACGAGGAAAGAAGGCATCACGGCTGACCACATCTATTTTTTAGTCGCCCTCCTCGGCGATCGTGTCTACTACGATGGTGGCCTGATATCCCAGCGAGGCTTCGAGACGTATTTGACGACCAGACCGAGTATGCACCCTGACCGCGGTGAAAGAAATGGAATGCCGGTCTCAGACATGCAGATAGCTGACTTGATACCTAGTGAACGCGACCCTGTCTATCGACCTCTCCCGGTCCTGGACTACTGAGAGTGTTGTCATCAATGAGACTCCCAAGTCCGACGGCATCGGCAGCTGGTCCTACCAACACAGCTGGAGTGACGAGGAGGACGGGGCCTTCTACACCTGGGGCGATGGCGCGATGTACATCCCGGACATCGAGACACCGCCACCGACTCTCTGGAAGTTCACCGCCCAAGGCACAAACGGCTCGGGGACCTGGTCCGAAGTTGACATTGCCTCAGAGGGCGATGGTATTCAGTCCCATACCCTCGATCGCCGCAACGGCGTCACCGTCAGCACACCTGGAGTTGGCTTCGTCTTCGGTGGGTTTTCCATCCTCGACGGCTCCAGCAACATGTCAACTGGCTACAGCTCGTTCGACTATGCGGCCAGGGAATGGAGAGAGCACTCCGATCAGGAGGACTCCTTTTCGGAAACAGGGACAATGTCTACCGGCGCTGCCGTCTTCGTGCCCGTCTTCGGGTCAGACGGGCTTGTCTTCGTCCTGGGTGGTGCCGAGTGGCTCGGGCAGGGCGTGGGGCATGGGAACATTGATTTCGAGAGAGTGCGCTTCTTAGACCCCGTCTCGAAACGTTGGTTCTCGCAGGATACCACGGGGGACATCCCCGCCCCGCGCGCAAGACACTGTGCCGTTGGCGTCTCGGGCGCTGACGGCACCTATGACATGTCAGTGGGAATGAAATGGCTCAACTTACCTTGCATCCATGGCTGACAGGACACAGCTTCATCTACGGCGGCCGGACAGAGAATTCCGGGGAACCCTTGACCGAGACGAGCGAGATATACGTCCTCAGCCTCCCCGGGTTCAGGTGGACGAGGCTGTACGGCGACCACGACGGCGAGGGCCGATACGATGCGCGGTGCGCTGTCGTAGGGAAGCGCCAGCTGCTGAGCTGGGGCGGTACCACGCTGGCGCTCGACTACTCCGATGACCACGGACTCGCCGAGGGTACTAGGAGTGACAGCAACGCAAATGGTCTCGCCGTGTTCGATATGAGTGCCGGCAAGTGGAAGACGAGCTACGATGCGGGTGCAGCGGCGTATGAGGCGCACGAGAGCGTATCGGCGTTCCACACAAGAGAGGGACTTGACAAGATCGAGTGGTCGTCGGAGGATGTAAGGGCACTCTTCGCATCCGACAATATCGAGCCACAAGCCCCTGGAACAGGAGGCACAGGCGATGAGGAGGCAGGGGCTGGTGATTCCAACGGCTCGAACGCCCTGGTTGGAGCCGCGGCGGGCGGGTTTGTAGGCGCCCTTGTTGCCGTGGGTGTCGCCGCTGTGCTTTAGACCAGTCGTCGCCATAGCAAGGTCGAGTCTGGGCCCCTTTTCCCACAGTGCGACCCCATTATAGGTACCTAGCTCTCTGCTCCCTGCACCAATCTAGGTTTTGCAGTTTCTGGAACTTGATCTATAACAGATGATTTTGGTTTTGGGTGTAGCGAGAAATTAAGTGCTGGCTAACACCTCTGGAAGCCTTGCTGGGTTGGGAGCATGACGGGGTCTTCAGTTGGGAAGTACCTTATGCTCCCATCGAGGGGCAGGCGAAACTGACATCTGTAAGTCTGTGAGGCTGCCTGAGAGGTATGAGAGTTGTTTCGCGAGGTTGAACCTTCTCCAATCTCTTCTTCAAGTTTAGAAGAAAGCTCAGTGTGTCCTTACTGCCGGGCACCCACGGACTGAACTTTTGGTCGGTCTGGGGTAGCCGTATGGGACTGACCCTTTGCAAAAGATCCCATCCACATGTTTAATACCTAGAGCCAGAAGAGATCCATGATGATCCTTGCCAAGGCAATGAAAGACACTTCCTTTGTGCCCTTTCTGTCCTTTTGTCCACAACCAGTCCTCCAGCAACCCCCACCCCCGATCACGGGGACAGTGCGCAGATGACGTATGAGATCTGCGCACGGCCCTTCCTGCCCCTCCACCCCGCGCGTTCCTCTCGCGACTTATTCATCCGTCGCGGGGCGCGTATCTCCGTCGCTGCCGTTCAAGCTGTTTTGTTCTGCCCGTTGGACAATCTGTCCCTCCTCCCACAACCCCGTCGACCGACCGACAACTTTCTCCCCGGCCAGTCCCTCGAGCTTCTGCCAAAATGCCGGAGCAAAAGATATCGGTACTCTTCGTCTGCCTCGGCAACATCTGCCGATCGACCATGGCTGAGGGTGTGTTCCGGGAATTCGCAAAGCAGCCTGAGTACAAGGATCGCATCGGCAAGATTGACTCTTCTGGAACTGGTCAGGACCTCAATCCATGATGGAAACATATCAGGAAGCAAAATTGACGGATGATTCCTTCTGCAGGAGCCTACCACATCGGAGACCCGCCCGACCACCGCACGATGCTGACGCTCGAATCCAACGGCATCAAGAGCTACCGCCACAAGGCCCGCAAGGTGTGCCTCGCCGACTTTGACGAGTTCGACTACATCTTCGCCATGGACCAGTACAACCTCCAGGACCTCCAGCGGCTAAATCGCGGCAACTCGGAGGCCAAGGCCAAGGTGCAGCTCTGGGGCGAGTACTCGGGCACTGGCAAGGCCGAGGAGGTAATACCGAGAGCCGAACTCCAGGGCGAGAGGCCGACAGGGAGACGAGAAGCAGGCAGCTAACGTGCGTGTGTTCAGGTTGAGGACCCCTACTACGGCGGCCGAGAGGGCTTCAAGGATGCCTACAAGCAGTGCAAGCGGTTCACGGAGAACTTCCTGGCCGAAGTGTTCCCCGACGTTGAGGTGACGACGTCGTAGAGGATCGCGAGAGAGACGCGCGATGCTACGTGGGGGGGAGACGGAGAGTCAGGAGATCTCCCCCTCGGCCACTAGACCAGATACCCCCATTTCAAGCCCCGTTATTCTTTTTTCCCCATGACCTCGCCCTTTTTTTCAATCATTTGACCCATGGCTGGTTCTGGCGAGAGTGCGGTGCCTCGCGTGCTGCGCCTTGGTCAGCAACAGACCAACCAAGCGGCATCTCCACTGGACAGGACGTGGCTCCAATCTCACCACCCTGGCAGGCAACGCCTCTCGCGCTGTTCCCGCAGATGGCCAAGCGTCCATCGGGGCGGCCTCAGCCCTATGAGGGCTTTAACGGGGGGTCACGTAAGATGCCGGGTTCGCCGCTGTTTTCAGCCATTGGCTGGGCCGACGACGCAGGTCATCTTTCGCTCTGCACCTAAGGAATGCTAGCCACCCCCTGGGAGGGTTGCGCTGGGCCAAGTGGCCCTGCAGTGGCCCCCAGGGCAGATGCTTTTCGGGGTTGGTCAGACTTCTTTTTGGGGGCTGAGGGAGGAAGCCCGACGGGATGGATTCGGCGCCGGGGGTGTGGCCACTGCATGTGCTGTCGAAGTGCAGTGAGACAGGCAGAGACATCGACAAAGGATGGGCTTTCCATCGCGAGAGTCATGTGATGGGACATGCCGTCCCGGTGTCTCCCAGAAGCATCCATCGCATCCGGTTTTGACACTGGAGGGCCCGCCGCCATTCTCCATCGGCTCACTCTGTCGCCCGTCTCCTGCTGCCCACGGCTTCGTACGGACTGAGGTGCCCGTCAAGTTTCATTTCATCCCCGCTGATGGGTTGTCGCGCGGTTACACATTACGGCGACTGAGCCAATCACACGATCAAGCGAGCGGAGGAGCGGCAGCAAAGCAGAGGTGTCGTGCTGTGAGGAACAGGGGCGAGTGCACCGAGGAGGGGCGGGTGGGGGCCGAGACCAGCAAATCAGGCCCGGCCAAGAAGCTTAAGCACCCTTTTCTTTGCCCGTCAGATGGAGACGGAAAGAGCATGGGGGGAGGGAAGCAGCGAGGGGAGAGGAGGGGGAGGGGGCGTGTCACCACCACCCTCACCTCACCAAGCTCACCTTGGTGCTGTGTCCGCCCGACGCCTTGATTGCACCTTCTCGGATCGGGAAATAATGGATGGGTGAGCACTGGCACACACCGGACCGCTCCCTTAGGCTGGCCCTCCCTCCACTGTCCGCCCTGGGACCTGGTTCCCGATCCTGGACATCCATTTGAGCTCAGCCAGCTTCCAGGTTCGGGGTGTGGTGTGTGCATGATTTCTTTCACAGCTGAGGAGCCGCCAGAACAAAAGCTCTCCCTGTCCCCCTGCCCCCTCCTTCGCCTCACCTCACCTCCTCAACCTCCCATCGCCGGTCCTTCGACACCTTTCCCGTCTTCAGTATCATCAGCAGTATTGCTTTTCCCTCGCTCATCTCGACGACGGATACCTTCACCAGATCAGCCAGCAGTACCTAGGTAGCCCCTCCCAGACGTCGCCGCTCGGCACCGCCCCTCTTCCCGCCGCCCTGTCAATCGCCCATCCACTTGCCCCGCTCCCGTCTCCCCCCGCCTCGTCTCGACTCGTTGCGTGCGTGGTACGTACTTCTTGCCAGTGGTCGCCCGCCGTTGTACCGTATTTCGACGGCTCCGAGGCACCCCCGCGTCAGATCAGGTCTCCGAGACTTTTTGACGAACCTCGCCCCCTCGGCGAGAGAGACGAAGAAGAGAAAGCGACAAATTTCGCAGACCAACCCCCGAGACCCCTCCAGCTTCTTCCCCCACCACCAAACGCGCAGCAGCAGCCATGGCGGACCTCCAGGGCAGGAAGGTCTTCAAGGTCTTCAACCAGGACTTTATCGTCGACGACCGTTACACCGTCACCAAGGAGCTTGGCCAGGGAGCTTATGGAATCGTCTGGTAAGGCTTCGCGTCCGCGCTCGCTGCTGAACCCTCCTGTTGTCGCCAGTGCTGACGCTGCTCCCCCCAGCGCCGCCGTTAACAACACCACCAACGAGGGTGTCGCCATCAAGAAGGTCACCAATGTCTTCAGCAAGAAGATCCTCGCCAAGCGCGCTCTGCGCGAGATCAAGCTCCTCCAGCACTTCAGGGGCCACCGCAACGTATGCCCCCTCTTCCTCCTCCTTCCGACGCCTGGCGACTGCAAACAAAGGCTGACCCCTCCTCTTCCAGATCACCTGTCTCTACGACATGGACATCCCCCGCCCCGACAACTTCAACGAGACATACCTCTACGAGGGTAAGCCATACCGCGCCACACCACGCCCCCGCCGTTGGAGCGTCATGCGATGGCGCTGCGCAGCCCCGAAACCCCAAGCTGACCCCCTCGCGAACAGAGCTCATGGAGTGCGATCTCGCGGCCATCATCCGCTCCGGCCAGCCCCTGACCGACGCCCACTTCCAATCCTTCATCTACCAGATCCTCTGCGGCCTCAAGTACATCCACTCGGCCAACGTCCTCCACCGCGACCTGAAACCCGGCAACCTGCTCGTCAACGCCGACTGCGAGCTCAAGATCTGCGACTTCGGTCTCGCCCGCGGCTTCTCTGTCGACCCCGAGGAGAACGCCGGCTACATGACCGAGTACGTCGCCACCCGCTGGTACCGCGCACCCGAGATCATGCTCAGCTTCCAGAGCTACACCAAAGCTAGTAGGTGTCCTGCCACGAATGATCCCCTCCCCCCACACACTGACGCAAGCAGTTGACGTCTGGTCCGTCGGATGCATCCTCGCCGAGCTGCTCGGCGGTCGCCCCTTCTTCAAGGGCCGCGACTACGTCGACCAGCTCAACCAGATCCTCCACATCCTCGGCACCCCCAACGAGGAGACGCTGTCGAGGATCGGTTCCCCCAGGGCTCAGGAATACGTCCGCAACCTGCCCTTCATGGCCAAGCGCCCCTTCCCCCAGCTCTTCCCCAGCGCCAACCCCGACGCCCTCGACCTCCTCGACCGCATGCTCGCCTTCGATCCCTCGAGCCGCATCAGCGTCGAGCAGGCCCTCGAGCACCCCTACCTCCACATCTGGCACGACGCCTCTGACGAGCCCGACTGCAAGACCACCTTCAACTTCGATTTTGAGGTCGTCGAGGACGTTGGCGAGATGCGCAAGATGATTCTCGAGGAGGTCTACCGCTTCCGCCAGCACGTCCGCACCCAGCCCGGCTCCTCCCACCTCGGAGGCCCCGGCGGTCAGCCTGCCCCTGGCCAAGTGCCCATGCCTGCGGGCGGCCAGCAGCAATGGACCAACGAGGACCCCCGGCCGCAGGAGTACAGCCACCAGGCTGGCGGTCTGGAGGCCGATCTTGCCGGTGGTCTCGACGGTCGCCGGTAGAGCCCGTGATGGGAGAGAGAGAGACACTGGCGTGTGTGGGCTTGGAGGAAAATGCAGGCGGGCCTGGAAAAGACGCAGCAGGGCCATGACGTTTGAGACGGAAACTTCCCTTCGAGGGACGGGTAATCAGGCTCTTTATGAACACTCTTGACGCGATACAGTTGCATGTCCGATTTGTCGTGACGTACTGTCTTTTGCTGCTCGTGCTGACGGCTCTCTAGCTCATGGTCGAACTACTTCCTCCGCCGCTGTGCGCTCTGCTCGAGACACTGATCACACTACCAGGCAGGGTCATGGTTCCAATTGGTGTTTTTTCCGTCTCACTTTTGTGAGGCGTGTCGCCAGAAGGATATGCCATCGCAAGCCATCTTGACTTTTGCTCTGTGTGGCTTTACGGCCAGGCTTTGCCCCTTCCATCCCACCTCCCGCACTCCCCAAGTTTCCCTCACTCCTCCCTCTCCTCAACTGAAAAGAATCTCCAAGATCCCCGACATCGGTTCAAGCTGCGTCTGAATCAACGAGAGAACAGACACACTAAGCCAGCTTTTCTTACCCATCTCTGTGAAGAGGGATAGACTCTTTTCGGAGTTCGAGAAGAACTGTGAAGGCGAAGGATAGGAAGATGCATGTGATGCTTGATGTTGATCTACCTTTAGCGGCGCTTAGGAGTAGGAGGAGGTGGAGGAGGTTTAGGCTTGGGCACGGCAGTGACGTCGTAGCCACGGCGGCCCATGTCGACGAAGCTGGTATTCTCTTGAGTGACCATTGTAAAGGTTGTGCAAGGTGCAATCTCGGTGTAGGTCGTGTTTGGGAGGTGAGCGAAGCAAGGAGGCTGCGTTGGTGTATGTGGCGTGCAGTACTCTCTCTGCGGTTGTGTGGGTTAAGAAGGGAAGAGAAGAGAAGAATACTATTGCTCCTGAAGATATATATACAGATGCAGAAATGTTGATTCGGGCTCATCCAGGGTCTTGAGATCTTGCAATAGTGACTATCTGGTATTGTTGGTGGTTGGTTGCACACTTTAGGAGCAGGAGATTTGCATTCACTTTGCGTCTGCGGTAGACTTCATGTGAATATTGGGATCTTGGTACCTACCTACGTGCAAGCAATACGACCTAACCTCCATTTGCTTATTGTCAACTCATCGTTGATTGTACTGTGTTGGAAGCCAAACGCGTCTTCTGCTCAAGCTTGTATTCTACACCAGCTCGTCTTCTTCACAAGCTCGTCTTCTTCACAAGCTCGCCTTCTTCACAAGCTCATCTTCTTCACAAGCTCATCTTCTTCACAAGCTCATCTTCTTCACAAGCTCATCTTCTTCACAAGCTCATCTTCTTCACAAGCTCATCTTCTTCACAAGCTCGTCAAAGGTAGATGAATTGCCCTGTTTACTACAGGCTGCCCCTCGAAAGATTCCAACTTGTCACCACTTGAAGGCCGACCACTTCCCCAAGAAACCATGCGCGACACTATTCATGCCCGAAAGAAGACCTTCGACGAAAGGAATATCATCGACACTGAGGAACTACTCCAAAAATCATTAACTTCTGGATTCATCATCCTAGATTTCGAGCACTGGGGAGCTGGAGACTTGAAATCTACGATGTGTCGCGGATCGGTCTCGGTTATGTGCCGCCCTTCACTCCCCAGCAATCAGATCCAGATCACCCAACAACTCTACAAGCCTACATTGATCGGCATCGCATATGCTGTCGCTGCTTCCAGGTTGTGGGAAAGTATGCGGACGTAACTTGTCGCGAAACATTCGACCATGGCGAATTTCAAACGGTCCCTGACGACGACGAAGAGCTGGAAAGCATATGATAGCTACTCTGACCCATGGCATGTCCCTGATGATGCCATCATCGCAAGCTTCGGTATGATCTTTGAGAAGGAAGTTCTAATCCGTCGGTTTCCCCGTCTTGCCCAGCGACATCATACGGACGTACAAGATCTCGCTGAGGCAGTCTCAGACCGTCAGACGCCGAGCATGCGCGATACCCTCATCGCATTGGGATTCCAGGGTGACAGAAAGGCTGTTATCGGTAGTGTTCAACGGCTACATTGCGCCGGCAACGACTTCGTTCGCATCGCGGTCATCTTGACATGTCTGCTATCGCGGGCATCAGCATCTTCTGTCTTGCACGTCGAACAAATCCCGTGACGCAAGTGGCTCCTCGGCAAGAGCTTGGCTCCGAGAAAACTGTGGACAGGTCGCCGTCCTATGCCGAGAGAGTTGTACCCTCATGCGGTCAAGGTGAATGTCCACAGAGAACGAAAATCAGTGCCAGCGACCGAGTTCATGACACCAGGTGAACTGTTGGCGCGCTTTGCGGACTGACAACCCAAGGCAGTCGGGGTTAGTGGTTCTGTTGGCTGGGTTTGTCTTTCTACACTTGACGAGCTTGGGGACTTTGTCGGCCAAGTCGATGGGCAGAGGTAGGAGGTGCCTGAACAAGTGGATGGGATCTGTAAGGTAGAGTCTGGGTTTGACCGGAAGTGGTGCCGGCGACGGATGCGAGAGCATTCAGAGAAGCGCAGCCAGCGGCGCAAAAGGCTTGTAGGGAGGAGAAGCGGGCTGATCGACTGCTGAGGAGGGAACAAGTTGAAGGGGAGGAGGATGTGGTGAACTATTTTGGATGCTTTGGTCTGGATTAATCGTGTACGAAACATCAAGGTGGACTTGATACACCGTTGATCGGTCTGCAAATGGGAGGCTTCGTTGTCGGTCCCGACGGAGGCCGGGCTCGTCATGACATCGCGCTCTTGCAGGGCATGCTGTAGGGTGCCTCCTGCGGTCTCTTTGGGTGTAATTCTAGGGCGGTTGCTTACTCCTAAAGCAGCCTCACCAGTCGCCCTCAGGTGGCTGGGCTCCCTCTGAGGCGGCGCTGAAAAATCAGCGACAACAACTTCCCTCAGAAGACTGACAAATTGACATATTAGTACTGGAATTTGACTGTCAGGTGCAGACATCGATTTTCAGGTTTCACAGAATCGACAGATGATGGCTGATCTGGTCGGTGGACCCGGGGTCGATTGGGGGGGCTAAGTATGATGTCCTTAACAGTCTTCTCGCACAGTACGTTGGCCGTGCGCTGAACATCATCAGCTGCATCCTTCGAGAAACTCCCAAGGCCAGTGCCGGATGATAGCAGCTCAAGTCCGCGTCAGAGTTCACGCTTACGCCAGTTTTCTAGTCGTCGAAGGCGATGCAAACTCCACGCTTGGATCGGTCGACCCTTGATACTTAAGCAGACAGCATGCTCGCTTTGGATGTTCGGTGTGAAGACCGGACAGATGCATCCCCATGGGGCCCTAATACACCTTGGTCACGGCCCTGCAAGGACTCAGACTGGTGGGCAAGGTCTGGTACCTGCGTCCATGGTTCGTTTTGAACCAATCATGATCGGATTCTCGAGGCCCTTACGAACGACGCAATGCACCCCCCCGCCGTTTTAGCTCAGTACCAGTATAATTAGAAGTATATCTGTGAGGTGTCGATACTCTTTCTTGTATCCTTCCAAGTCCCCATGTTGAACAACGCAATGCTCTACAGATTCAACCGATAACCCATTCCTCCCTAAGCTTTCCGGTTTTGGTGTTCCCTGTCACCTCCCGTCCCTAGACTTTCTGATACTGGTGTTTCCGATCATTCTATCACTGGACCCTGATTGTTCCCACAGAGCGGCACCATGGCTTCGCAACCGCGTATCTTCTTCGTGACGATCGACGGTAAGACCATCCCGTTTCTCAACGAATCAATCACTAATACATCCCAAGGGACTTGGGCCGGCAGCGTCAATAGCTCACGCCAGACTGTGGTGTCTGTGCTCCCAAGCCTGATGCTGCCCCAGCAGGGGAACTTGAACATCGTGCGGATCGCCGCCAAAGGTGTTGGCTCCGTCAGTGGTCTCATCAACGCCAATCGAGTCCTCAGCGGTACGACTACTACCCACCCACCAATACTTCTAGCCCTGACATAGAGCATCACAAAGCACTCAGTGGCCTTGGCACCCGAGGCAACGTGATCGAGACCTACAGTGAGCATTCAATTCCCCGCCTACTCTTTCGTGCTCAGGCGACATTGGTCCTAATGCGATTGAAGGAGACCTTGCCAACAATTTCAAGCCCGGCGACAAAATCATCCTATGCGGCTACTCTCGAGGCAAGTCATCATCCGTTCTTGGTTCGTTCGAGGTCGCGACAGTTACCTGCAGCTAGGTGCGGGAAGGTCCTTTCCAACAACGGCAGCTAACGTCGGCTCCCCACTACAGGTGCCTGGGCCGTCCGGTACCTGGCGCAGCTGATCCACTCGGTCGGACTTCCCAAGAACGGCGATCAGCGCCTTTTCCATCGCCTCTACAAAGAAGACGACTCGGTCTTGGACCCCGCCTCAGCCGCAAAGATCATTGAGGATCTCGGAGGTTACGAATGTGTGTAAAGAACGAGCCCGCCCCAGTTCCACACGATCCTGGAACTAATATCGAGTCTTCGAGTAGTCTGGCCTCCCGTGGAAATTGACGCCCTCTGCTGCTTCGACACGGTCGGCTCCTTGGGGCTTCCCTTTTTTGGCCTAGCAAAGCCACTCTCCCTCTTGCTCCCTAGAAAGAAACCAGACATCATATCGACGGTCGCACCGAGTAAGCAGTGTTAATCTCGCGCCCTTCCCACCGCCAAGCTGACCGTGCTCAACCAATACAGACGTCAAGCATGCATTCCACTGTCTGTCTCTCCATGAGAACAGGGAGCCCTTCGCTCCCACTCTCATGGCAGGCCCGAATGTTCAACAGGTCTTCTTCCTGGGCACCCACGGCGATATGGGCTGGGTCGAAGACGGCGAGACCATGGTCCTAGGCCCGCTGGCCTGGATGATCCAACAGCTCACAACACATCTTGGCATCCAGTTCGATCAGGCCAGGCTGGCCGCTCGCTTTCCCGCCTACCTCCTGCGAGCATCGATCCCCTTCCCCCTCAATCCCCCGGCCTTAACCGATGAAGACTCCACAATGATCGCCGCCAACAACAAGGGAGGTCGTAGATGGTGGCAGCAACCTATTGCCCGCCATACTCCTTTCCTGCTGGCAATCATTGGCAAAAAGCCCCGCCAGCCTGGATGTATCACAGACGGACCGCTCATACTCAATCCTTGCTGTGGAGGAGTGAACAATGCCGCCGCCGCCGCCGCCCCCCACGACCGGGATGCAACCCAACCGGCGATCGATCGGCAGGGCAGCAACGTTCTCTCGACTCGAGAAGTCCAAGTCCACGTCGGTGCCCGACTTCGCGCAGCAGAGGGTGCGCTCGACGCTGTTCCCGGTTACGTGGTGGCAGCGCCGCCGAACGCATCTCCGCACTGGGTACGGGTCACACGCAGTGAGGCAAGGCCTTCGCGAGAGAAGAAGAGGACTGGCCTTGACATTGCTGGCAGAACTACATCTACGGAGCGCCAGGAAGACGCATGCGAGGGCGATGGCCAATGCCAACTCTGCCGCCCCGCCCCCGTCTCAAATACCTGGTCCTGGGGTCGAGCCAAAGGTCTGGAGGTTTTCTCTGATAAGCTCACCGAGGCTCCCTACGGACTACTGGAGGCGATGCTCCTGGGAATACGGGACTGATTTGCTATGAAAGCAACCCCACATGAAGCAAAGGCTTCTGGTCATGACGGCGTTGGCGTTTTGGTTTCCTTGGTGCGAGAACGCAAGAACTTAATACCCCCCCAAAAGCAAGCGTGTACTTGAACGTACCTATCCAAGATATACGAAGCATGTTTCTTGCATTCCTATTTGTCACCTAGTTTTACAATACGAGACTGGGCCTCTTTTCAATCTATGTGGAGTTTCCTGTTCCCCCAGGCGGACATGTTAACGATGATGTTGACGAATTTCCTTCCTGAGCTTGCAAACGCCCGCGACACAGTAGATCAATCAAAGAAGCAGGCCAATCATCGCAGCAAGTCTTACGATACAAACTGTCTCGCTTCGAGTTCCATCCCAATGGCTCAAGTAAACGGCGTCGAGCAAGTCCCCTCACTTCCATTGTCCAAGGCGTCGAAACGTGCAGGCAGGTAAAGACCCGAAGGCGGACGAAGGACGCCTGAGTCAATTAAATTACGGTTTAGGACTATCATACATCAACTGTCTCCTTGATTCAGGGAGCAGACCCCGTGGGTGCCAGTGTTCCATCTTCCGGATCTCGTATTCATCCTCAAGCCTGTACACCTCCAGCCACTTGCCCGGATGGAAAAAATTGAGTTGTCGGCGCAGCTCGTTGAACAGAGGATCGAGATCTCCTTCGGTGTGCCAGCTGCTCATCCACTGGACCATGTACGTCCGGTCAGGGGTGCAACAGAAGCGTATAAAAAAGATATCGTTCTTATGGCGGCTGACAATCTCCATCATGACTAGTTTCGGCATGCACTCATATATGAGGTTACCTGCCGTGGCGAGCTGTGCGATGAACCATGCCGGGTCCTGGCTTTTCTGCAGTTTCTGTGATGTCATGACCAAGACCTCGAGGTCGGGGAAGTGCAAGTCGAGGGCCATGCTGTAATTGATAAAGTCGGAGGCATCGATGAGGAAGCATGTGGTTAAGACTCGAAGCCCGGTGGCGGCAATGGCGGTCTCGCGGGAAAGCTCTGCCATCCAACCGCGGAACCGCCTATCGTTGTAATGGCTGGGTCGAAGGTTCGGACTGGACTGGTAGTAGAGACTGACTTGCTTGACTTTATCCGGGAGGGCGGCGAGCATCGCGAAGTGTTCGAAACGAAACTGGCCCTGGGTGTGGTCTTCTGGATGCACCCATGTCTCGCTGCGGAAGCTGACGAGATTTGGCAGGGCCTGACGCAATATTTGACTGAGAAAATTCTCCGAGATATGGCGGTAGTAATGACGCCGGATATCCAGCGTCCTGACGATTGGAGCGGCGGCGAACAGAATTCGGTTGTTGTTGTAGCGGTGGGCTGTGTGGTCTCCCAGCGTGGCGAGGAGCCTCCGTTTGGCGCCCATCCGAGGCTGCTTTCTTTCACGGGCTCGCTGCCAGGCAGGACAAGTGTCGGAGTCATCTGGAATGGCTTTCGCCATATGATGACGATCGTATACCTCCTGACCCGCTCCGTGGGTGTATTCTCGGGAGAACCGGGCATCACGAAACCCATGCTGTCCGTCACTAGGAGAGAAGGCGCCGATGTCCAGATGAACTCCGTGGCGATTTGCCGGTGCCTTCCAGGTCGACAGGAGAGCGAAGAATCTTTGCAAGGTCTCGACGAAGATGATATCGTTCTTCAGGGCTGTTTCGTCGTCCTCGCGCTGCTCGCAAACTGTACAATCGTACTCGGGCAGCCTAACACGAAGTATGATGTACTCGACATGCGCTCGGCGTGGTATGTTGCGGTGGACGAACCTGTCAAAGTCGTCGAGGCGGTCCTGGTCGAGGACGAGGAGGCGGAAGTTGTCGTGGGGGAAAAAGTTGTGCCACTCACGACACACGAGGGGTAGCTGAGGGCTTTTCAATTGCAATGGTAGGGAGGACTCGGACTCGCGAACATGACCCAAGATCATCCAGCGAAGCTCAAGAGGGAGTTTAGACCAGCCGGTAGCCATGTTGAGAGAAGGGGGTTGTTTGATTTTATGAGCGAGAGATGCGAATGATGATCTTTGGGATGCAGGCAGAGTCGGTTTTGGTTGAGGTGTTATTGCAAGACCTTTGATAGGGTACTGGTCCCAGGCATCCTTGGGCAGCCACCAGTCTTCGACATCTTCCTTGGTGGCCAAAAGATGTGATCGTGGCGCTCTTGAGATATATGTGATGGAACTCCATGGCTTGCTCTGGCGACGGGGCAGGCTTCTGGTCATCGTGCGATTGCAACCAACCATCTCAAGGTGGCCTCCCACGCATACGCCACTAGCAGCCTGTGCGCGCCTCAGGCTGGCTCTGACCAAGTTCTCTCAACCCGGCCTCACCTGGGCCTCAAATTCTCTCCCACTTGGCGCAATCATCTCTGCTGCGCAAGGTCGGACGAAGCCATATGCCTGAGCCCACTCGATAAACCTCAAGCCCGGCCGACTCGGAGCCAGAGAGAGGTGCTGCAGGTCGATTTTTGCGAGGCGCCTCAATTCACCCTCGCTTCATTCATAGTCATGGGATGGGAGTTGATGAATATCGTGGAGAATCCGAAGAAGGATCGGTCGTACCTGCAAGTCTGGGGGAGAATTGAACGGGTTGAACGTCAGGCGGGCTGAGGTTATTTGCAACCAGAAATATCGACCGATTAGTAAGCAACCCGGTCATCATCTCTGGTTGAACCCCTGAAATCCCCTGAGCAGGGGTCACACTCCCCCGCAAATGGGACCTGGCTTGCCTGGCAAAAACCCAGAGCACCAGCCCCAGGACGTGCAGCTCGTGAGACACCAAGACGTGCCTCTGCTGGCATGTTGCCACGCGACTCCCGATCCCCCAACCCCCGCTTGAAACCGGGGGAATGGGTCGAGTTGCCGGGACGATTGCCTTCGTACGCACCCGGACACACACCATGACACGTCGCCGCCGCAACCGGCACTTGCATCATCCAAAACCAGGCAGTCAGGGGACACTTTTTGTATTGCTCGAGAGAGTCCCGGGAGGATCGCAACCAAACCCGGTCTCCTCGGGCTGCTCCGCCATTAAACCGGTTCGTCGGGAGCGGCCGAGCCTGCTCCCCCTTTCCTTACAGCAGGTGAACGCGTCCAGGGGGCATCTGCCCTCGACGCGGCGCGAAAATAGATGCAGCGAGGGGGTTTCCGTCTTTCCGTGAACAAACAGGAAGGAAACTAATCGTGAGAAAGCCATTGGACGGGGGGTAGTAGGAGAGATGCACAAAATGTAGATGAAACAAGATGGGCGGGAAAAGAAGACCAAAAAGTCAGGAAATAGAAGGTAAGAAAGATAAAAAAAAAAACATGGTCGTATGTCAGAATGAGCCCGGAACGAGCTGGGTATCTTGTGTCTCCTCCACTCTGCCGTGCAACCCCAGATGCTGCTGCTGCTCGCGTCTGCACACCGCGGCCACGCCCGCTGCGTGCGCCCTTTTCCTCTCCCTTCCCCTGGCCCCGACTCAACGGGGTATGTTGCGTGCGTACGTGCGTGCGTGGTTGTGTGTGTGTTTTTCGGATGGAGTTGAGAAGAAGTTCGTGGACGTGACGTCCGGTCGGATTCGGTCGTTCGCTCGTCTACGCGTGTAGATGGAAAGAAGGGTGGTTCGGATGGCAGCTGCGATGTGATGCCTAGGCCCTGCCCGAGGCTAGCGGATGTCGTCCGAGTGACCGAGGGGCGAGGCGGGTCACTTCTTATTTGATATTCTTGAACAGGTCGGAGCCGAGGCTGCCGCCGTCGTGGACGTCCACCTTTGACTCGAGGGCGCTGAGCTCGGGGATCATGGGCGGCGGGGGGCCGCGGACGACCTCGGGTCTGCTCGCGCTACCGTTGGAGTTCTGATACAGGTTGGTGGGAGCGACCCTCTGGCTGCCGTTGACGCTGGTATTGTTGTTGCTGCTGGCATTGTGGCCACCCGTGAACCTGCGGAAGAAGCCGCTTCCCCGCCTGGACTTCTTCTCGTCGAGGATGCTGCCGTTGCTGCGGCTCATGGGCCTGATGCTGGGCGCGGCGCCGTTGCCGTTGGATTGTGTTTCCCCCTCTGCGTAGGCATTGTTCAGTAAATTGCGGCTGAAGAGCCGGCGGATGCTCCCCGCCTTGCTGGAGGACGCCGGGGAGAGGGGTGTGTCATCGGCTGGTCTTTTCGTACCGGCATGGGGGTTGATGGGCGCGGGCGAGCCGTTGGAGGCAGCGGCGACCTTCTTGTCGGTGGCGACGGGTGTCTTGGGCGGCGTGGGCGCCTTCTCCACGGGGCTGTCGGGGGGCGCCGGGATATTCGTGCCCTCTGTCAGCGAGGAGAAGTTGAAGTTCAACGCGGGGAGCTCGAAACGCTTCGCGCCCGAGGTGCTCGTAGTGGCGGACATGTTGGTGCTGGGTTGGCTGTGCGGGATGCGGATGACGACGTAATGGGTTTGGGTCGACACGCGGCGGGGAGTGAGGTTTTGCCCGAGAGGGAAAGCTCTCGCACGCGCGGACAGTGACGCTTGGTTCGACGGACGGAGGGTTGGGTAAGAGCGCGGTGGCGTGTCCGAGGCGACGTCTGAGCGTAGGCGCGAGGGAGGCGGGAAAGCTTGCGTGCTCGGCGCGGGTGTGTCCGCGTTCGTCGACTGATGGCGGAGTGGTGGTAGTCGTCGAGAGGTAGAGGACCGGATGGACGATCGACCCGAGTGGTAGGTTTTGCCTGACGGGATTCCGGAGATGGAAACGGGATGGAAGGGTGGGTGTCTGACGGCGGGTGAGAGATGCGGGTGTTTCGTTTCGAATGTCAGACCGTCTGGTCCGTCTGTCTGTCTGGCTGGCAGGCAGGGAAAGGGAGAGTCCGAGCGAAATTGGGACCGAATTTCTGCGTGGCTTGGTAGTCGGCCGTTGCGTCCGGGGGGTGGATGAAGGCCAAGGGTCGAGGGTGGCGTAAACACGCAGTCGAGCAGGGGGGATGTGGCCGGGGGGATCGATCCAAGTCGTCGAGCGAGTGAACAGTGGAGAGTGGTGGACCGGGAGCGGTCTTGTCGTCGTTTTTCTTTTTCGTTTGCTCGTCGAGAACGAACGGGGTGCTTTCAGAAGTTCCCTTTCGGAGGAATGGTGGACTGGCGGAGGAGGAGCGTCGCAACCGGAGAGGGGAGCGAAGGGAAGCACAGCAGGCCGTTGGCGTCAAATGGGCCGGACTCTCCTGGGATTTGCGACGGCGGCAGAGCTCGGGGGGTGTGAGGAGGGATGAGATGGGGAACGTTTTAGGGGTGGTCCTTGCTCTTCTGCTGGAGCTGGAGCGAGCGAGGCTAGGACGGGAGAAGCGTGTGTGTCTTTGTCGGGGTCGCGTCCGAAGACGGGTCACGGTCGAGATGGGAGGGAGAAGCTAGGAGGACATGATCGACAACCAAGGTCGCGACGGAGGTCAATCATTTGCAATTGGGTCACGAGGAGAACGTCATCTTGTTGAGGAGGGTGTCTTCCCGGAAGCTTCGACGACGCCAGCGAGCATTCTAGCCAGAGTTGCCGTCAATGGCTTCTTCAAGTTTTTGAGCTGTCTCGTCCCTTCCCTTCCTGGGTTCACCCTCACCTGCTCTTTCTGGGGATGGTGGCTGGGGGAGGACTTTGCGTGGGCTCCCGAAGGAGGTCCCTCTTGGGCAGCGATCCCATGTTCAGGGGACTTTGCCCCAGAGCCCGCGGTGCGTACCGGGGCCTTTCCTGTTATGGACAGTGGGACCGAGAGGCGGAAAAGGCGTCGTCGGCACCGTGGTTCCTTCCGTCCTCCAGTCCCTTCCCGTCCTGGTGGCATCCAGATGTGGATTGCAAAAGTCCAATGCTCTGCTAGTGTAGAAGATAAGGTCCTGGGTGGACCGATAACCATACCGGGTAAGCCCCGGCCCACGTTCTTCACCACGCCCTCTCGGCCCTTGATCCCTGGCCATCCCACGATGCGATGGGTGCGCAAGCGAACACCTACCCCTATTCAGACGAATCCCCCGAAGCCTTCCCTAGAGGAACGAGCACCCTGCTATCAGAGCCGACCGTGCCGTCGGGCAGGCATCGCCTGGCGACGCGGTGCTGAGCAATGGATTGCTGAGGACGCACCTTCGAGTCATGCGCCGCCGGACCCTCGGAGCACAGGAGAGATACAACGTCCTCAGTGGCTGTCCGGGACGAAAAAGCAAGGCGTGCCGAGCTCGGGGCGCCATCCATCCCGCGGCATCCCGCCCAAGCCGCCGCCTGACGCCTGTCAAGCGACCTGACGACACTCAAGCACTGAACGTGGGAAGCTGCCCGCGGGGCAAATGCAAAAAATAAAAACGGGGACAACAAGCCGGCTTCTTCTGAACGACCGCACTGCCGCTGCAGCAGAGCAGTGAGATTTCGATGCGCGCAATCGCCGGTGCCGCGAACCTGCGCTAGGTCCTTGCTCGTCATTGGAGGGCCACGTGAACCTGCAGGACCGCGCATGTCGCTGGAAGGGGGGCTTCTGGAAGATTACCACCCTTTCTGTCTTCCCCTAGATTGGGCGCAGCGTGCTGCTATCAGCTGGTACCGCTCCCGTGTGGGCTCGGCTTATCAAACACCAGCTTGAAGCCGCGACATAGCTCCCTCGCCGGCGTCACACCGAGCATGTCTCTATGCTGTCCCAGACTCGTCGCACACTGGCCGACACACGCGTGAGCATCGGCAGGCCGTCCGTCATCTTAAAATCAACCCAGCTAATTCCCGAACATGCATGCACCTGCGACCGCCTCAAGCCTCAGCCAACGACGTGGCTTCGTGTATCGAAGTCTCGGCCCAGCCCCCTGTGTGGGAAATATGTGTGTATTGGTCGTGATACCTCGTCATGGCCTGGCTACCAGGTTCCTCTCACCGCATCATGTGTGTGATGCCCGTCTCGCGGTCCTTTCGTTCCGACCGGACGGGCCCCATCTGCTTGTCTGTGGCTCCCGGTGCGCCAAAATGCAAGAAACGCAGCTCCGAAATGTCGTGCAGTCCTATCCACCGCCTCATTCCCAGGACGCCGCCAGCCGTCCCGCCCTTACATACAGCCCTTTCTTGCCTATTTGGAAGGGCTGGCATACTTGACGGTCCACTCCTTGGCCGTGGCAATAGCTGCCTGCTCGTCCTCCTTCCAGCTCTTGGCCACGTCAGCGGCGAGGGGGTCGTCGGGGTTGGGGGCGCCGAGCAGGGCCTGAATGGAGAGGAGGATGGTGCGGATCTGGAGGGCGGGGGACCAGTTGTCTGTGATGTGGCAGTCAGCGCGTGTTGAGGAACCTAGGATGGTAGACACTCGTGGAGCTTACTCTTGAGGACGTCGAGGCAGATGCGGCCGAGCTTGTCGACGTTGGGGTGGAAGATCTTGGTCAGGAAGCGGATCTTGGGAGGGGTCATGGGGTAGTCGTCGGGCAGGAAGAGCTCCAGCTTGAAGACGCCGCCTGTAGGGGAACCAGTCAGTCGGGCCATATCTTGTGCGACGGCCGAGCAAGAGCAGACGCACCTTCATACGGTGATTGCGAGGGACCGTGGATCTCGACATCGAAGTAGCGGAGGTTGTCCTCGTGGGGAACGGCGCTGATACCCGGAACGCTGCAGGAGCCGTATTAGTAATGAAACGCGGCGACGAGGGTGTGGTTGTTCGTACGGCTCGGCCATGAGACGTTCGGTCTCCTTGACGATACGCTTGGGCAACGCCATGATGAAGAAGGGGGATATGCGGTGTAACTGGCGACGGCGAGAAACGTCAGAAATGTCTTTCAGAAGGCACGGGAGGGTTTTTGGATATTCTGCATACGTAGGAAGGCGGTGCGGCTGCTGTCTGGCGAGCGTGGTCGTCGCGACACGTTGCCGAGGGGCTGAGTCTTTGGCGATGGAGGGGTAACCCGAATGGTTTATGCACGTTCAAACAGCGGTAGAGTCGAGAAAATGTTGGAAAGAGCTTTGAAACTGGTTGCGTACTCGAATAGAAGCTCTGAATGGAAGTCGCGCGGTAGGCGGTGTCGCGGGTATTCGGCGGCGGTCTGGAGGGGTTGGATGGGAATGGAGTCAACTTGGCACCGATGCAGCCCCGCGCTCAGGCAAACGAAGCAATCGCCGCCTGATTAAGTCACCATGCAAAAACGCACCGGCCGTTTCTGGTCGCAGCAGAAGCGGAGCACCCGACGCGATGTAGACGTTGTGATTCGATAGCGGCAGATGGTGGATCCCGAGGCGGGAAACGAAGTATCGTCATAGCTAAATTGGCTGGAGAGATACTTGAGCGGTACCTGATGCAGGTAAAATGCGGGCCAGGGTCAATCAAGGCTGGCGCGAGATGAGAGCAGCTCAACTCAACGACACGCATCACCATTTCTACACCCGCGACGAAAGCATCGCCGCAGACGCCCCGGAAGTCTCGTCGCGGAGGGTCCCATCTCATGACGAATACAAAGGAACGCTCGATATACCACGAAAATCGCACCGAGGGCACCTTGACCTGGATGCTGCCGCCGCCGCGGCGCTCGATAGAGCCGAGGCTAGTGTCATGATGCTGGCGTGTCTTCCTGAGCTGCCATCATCATGCCGTCCTTCGACCAGGCTGATCCACCCAAGAAGGGCAAGATCATAAAATCGGCCTTTGATAGCGAGAGCTTCGATGCCGATGTCAGCTTCCACGTCGATGGGCTGGTCGGCTCAGCCACCATCTCACCATCGGGACGAGATGTTGCACTGGCATCGTGAGTGTTTACCAATACTGTGATCGTGGGCAAATGTCTAATTTTATCAGCCCGGACGGCCTGGCCATCATCGACCTCGACTCGCCTTACAACCCTCCTCGCCGCCTAAGCAGCCATGGTCTCCCCTGGCTCGTCACCGACGTGCAGTGGTCACCTTTTGCTGCCCGCGACTACTGGGTTGTGTCGACAGCCAACCACCGTGCTCTTGTTTGGAACCTCAACTTGCGCGACGACTCGAGCTCTGGTGCCATTGAGCACTCTTTGCAGGGCCATAGCCGCGCCATCACCGACATCAACTTTTCCGCCCATCACCCTGACCTCTTGGCCACGTGTGCCGTCGATGGCTATGTGCATTGCTGGGACCTGCGCCGACCGAGGCAGCCCGTGCTGACTTTTTGTGACTGGTTTGCCGGCGCCACGCAGGTCAAGTACAATCGCCAGGATCCGCACATCATGGCCTCGTCGCACGACCGGTGGCTGCACATTTGGGACGAGCGCAAGGCCTACGTCCCTCTCAAGTCTGTGTGTGCACACACATCCAAGATTTACGGCTTGGACTGGAACAGGACACGATCAACCGGGATCGTGACCTGCTCCCTCGACAAGAGCATCAAGTTCTGGGACATTGGCAACGAAGAGGATGTCCCCGAGCGCACCATCCACACTGACTTCCCGGTCTGGAGAGCTCGGCACACGCCTTTTGGCCGTGGTGTCCTCGCAATGCCCCAAAATGAGCCGGGCACGCTGTATCTGTACGACCGCCGTGTCGACACGCCCAAGCCGGCAGACGGACGTCAGCCGCCCGTTGCCACGTTCACGGGCCATGGTAACAACAAGGCCAAGGAGTTCCTCTGGAGGACCAGAGGAGGCATCGGGGACGACAACATCGATCGCCGGGACTTCCAGCTGGTGTCCTGGGGCGAGGATAACATGCTCCGCCTGCAGCGCATCGATGCTGCCACGCTCGAGGCCGTGGGCTACAAAAAGGGGCACAAGGCCCTCAACAACATGGTGCTCACGCGCAAGGGCGCCGCCTACAAGACCTTCCGCACCGTGGAGGACGCCGTCAACAGGGATCGCAGGAGCGCCACTATGAGTGACCCCCGGCCCAGCAGCGGCGGCACCGGGTACAGGCAGAGCGCGCTGACCATGAGCATGCGCTCGGCCTCATCGCCCTACTATGGCAAGGTCAGCGCTTCCTGGAAGGGGCCGTCTATGAAGGCCAAGAGCTCGCACCGGCGCCTGGATAGGAGCCAGGCGCATATTGGCTGGATGAAGGGTATCACCATGACCAAGAGAAAGTCAACATCGGCCGGCCTCAAGGGTGCGGAGAAGACGCCGAACCTATTCAGCCCGAACTACCCTGAAGACGACAAATGGGGAGAGCCCGACTCCATCCAGGAGGAGATTCTGCGCGTCAGCACGCAGCTGCCCAAGGTCAAGTGGGAGCACATTGACATTGACAACCTGACGCTCAACGCCTCGCTGAACGGTCCGTGGGGCGTCGATGGGGAGAGCATCTTTGTCAAGATCAAGGTCGACATACCGACGAATTACCCAAAGCACAAGGCGCCAAAGTTCTTCGTTGAAAAGACGAGCTTCATGCCGTACGAAATACATAAGAAGATCGAGCACGAGCTCCACCAGCTGGCCCATCGCTTCCTTGAGCGTCGGAAGCATTGCCTGGACGTGGCGTTTAGCTACCTGTTGGGAGACGTCGACCTCGAGACCAGCACGACCTTTTTCAGCAACGTCAAGGATTTGGACGACGAGATTGTGGTTCTTTCCGACGACAGCTCCAGCGAAGACGACGTCGATATCCCCGCAGGAGGCTCGGCGTCCATGTCGCAAGAACTGACCGCCAGCACGGAGTTTGACAACAATACCTTGGCCGGGGCCAATCGCCCCAATATGCCGCCGCCCCCGAGGCTGTGCGGCGCGCGCTTCGCGAACGACGGCCGCCTCGTCTGTTTCTTCCCGAGCAAGGAAGAAAAGGCAAAGGCCCCACTGTTCGCTCCCGCCGAGTCTCTGAAGGAGAGGCCGAAGGGGGAGCCGTTCTTTGGCGGTTTTGGCAAGTTGGGCTACGACTCGGCCCCGCGCAGGGACGGTCACGACGACGGGTCAAGCTCCAGCAGCTCCGACTCGGACGACTCCGACACCTCGACGTCCTCGGATGATTCCGAGGGGACCTCCATACATCGCACGAGCATATGGTACGGCCCCAGCCAGCGGTTCAGAAGGACCTGGAGCGAGAACCGCTCGATACGGTCCAGTGGTGGCGGGACCGGTGTCGGTACAGGCACAGGTACCGGTTCGATGAGGAGACGGCCGGGAGGGAAGCCGAAGAACACGCTCTCGCTACACGACATTTCCGACAAGCTCCCGGCTAAGAAGGAGCTGGCGCGCGAGTACGCCATCTTTGGCGACGGCGCGGACGTATGCGAACAGAACGCGGCGGTGGCGGAGAAGTATGGCCACCACGATCTCGTCAACATCTGGCGATACCTGGCGCTCCTGTTGCGCAAGGACATTCCTCTGGAACCCCTGGATCCGGAGCAGGTGGGCCATTCCATCTTGGTCGTCGCCCAACGGGCTGTCTCCAAACATGAGGGCCGCCGTGGCGACTTGAGCGGCCGCGTCAAGTGGGGGAACCATCCGCTGGCGCGCGGTGTCATCGACGATCTGTTCGACTACTTTGAGCGGGCGGCGGACGTACAGATGCTGGCGATGCTGTCCTGCATCTTCGGGGAGTCGTGGACGGCGGACGGCGTGGCCTATGCCGAGTCACACCTGACTCAGCCCGAGACGCCCATGCCGATGAAGGCACCGGCCTTTTCGCTCGAATATTTCCCCACGGATGCGTCGCTGTGGGCCATGAACGGGCGGAGCCACAGTAACTCGGCCATCACGACGCCGAGGACCATTCACACGCCAATACACTACTCGGGGTCGCAGTGCTCTGACGACATCCTGTGGGCGGGCGACCCGGGATCCAACTCGTACTCGTGCGGCGAAACACCACCAACGCGCCACAGGGACTACCTGGGCGAGGCGGGCCAGACGCAGAGCCTCTCGACGTCCCCAAGCAACCGCATTATCTCGCGGGTCAACTCGGGGCTGACGTCGAGCTTCGCCATCAACTTCCCGCGCACCTTTGCCGCCAGCACTGCTCCATCGTCGCCCCCGAACCATGCGGCGGCGGCGGCGGCCAAGAAGCGGCCGAGCCCGGCCGAGACCATTCTCAGCACCCTGGCGCCCAGCGCAGTGGCCAATGTCACTTGGGGCGGATCAACCATCATGGGCGGCGACACGGGCACGGCGCGTACTTCCATCTCGGATGACGAGATGCCTGGCGAGGACTCCCTGTCGCTCGTGCCTGTGGGTGTGCATGTGCACCTCGAGGACCAGACCATCTTCGACGACGACGGCTGGATGTCCACGCCGCTGCTCGAACCCAGCCGCAAGAACATGTATGCCGGCTACCGCTACATCTACGCCGAGATCCTCCATATGTGGGACCAACCCCTGGCGCGCCTCGAGATTATGAAGTTCAATGTGCTCAAGGACGTGGACGCGCTGGAGGGGGGACATGCTGCCGCGGCGGCCGCGGCTGCGGCGTCGTCGTCGCAGACCCATGGGTCATCGCCCATCCTCCTCGGCAAGAAGGAGCATCTGCAGTCGCTCATCACTTCGGGTCGCGGGCTGGACGTCACGGGCATGTGTCGCGTGCACGAGACGCAGCTAGAGCCGCTGAAGTACACGACAGCTTCGGCGGGCCATCTCGGCGGCGCCGTGGGCGTCTGCGATCGGTGTCGGCACACGCAGGCACAGCTCTTGTGCGTCTTCTGTCGCGAACCCGTCGATGCGCTCTACCAGCCCTGTCTGGGGTGCGGCTGCGCGAGCCACGAGGGGTGTCTGGCGGAGTGGCACGCCGCGGGCGAGGAGCTCTGCCCGGCAGGCGACGAGTGTAACTGTGTCGAGGAAGCGGCGAATGGCAAGATCGAGAGCTGGGCGGCGATTATGGCGGCTGTGCGGAGGGGACAGCAGGCGCTGCCGTCGCCGACGAGCCAGCGAGGGCTCATTGGGTCTATGTTGCCGCCGCCGGCGCTCGATCCCGCAGGGAACCCGGACGGTAGTGACAAGGAATGGGAGCGCGTGGCCGCTGCTGAGGGTCAGGGGGCGGTCAGCGGGGGCGCGGCGGTGATGAGCGCGGCGAGGCTCAGTCTTGGCAACAGGCTTAAGAAGGCTGGAGGGGACTGGTCGAGGGCATCGAATCTGAGGCGGAAGGATGATGGGAGTGCGAATGCGACCTGGCGGACGGGCCCGCGGTGAGCTGCAAGCTCGAGGAGGGATGTAATGTCACGATATGAGGCAATGTCTGGATTGTATGAGCGGCGTGTATGTACAGCAGAGGCATGCATTCAGGGGTCAGCCCCTATTTTCAGTCTAGCCATAAGGTCCACTGCCACATGCGAGAGATGCTTTTCAGTAAGTTACTCTGTTGATTGGATCGAGTCGCATTGGGATGAAGTGCTAATTGACGTCATCCAGAGAGCTGTCCGCGTATCGCCGGAATGGTCCAAGATCATCGCCGCCGCCGCGATGCTGTGTGCCACCCACCCCCTCGACATTCGAGAAATGCCCTGGGGTCATGGATGCCTTATTCAGATGGACCAGTTTGATCAGGTCTGAAATTATGTTGCACGATTAGAAGATGAGAGTGATGACAGGGACGCTGCGTATTTTAAGAGATGGGTGTTTCTGGTGTTCTCATCATGGCACCAGGTCAGTCAAGTAAGGTATCTACCCGCATCGCGCGTATTCTCCCTTGAATCCTCCGTCTCATCAACCCCAATCACAGGCCTAGGCAACAGAAGCCTCGCACAGGCGTCTTGGCACCGCGGAAGGATGCAGACCATCAGCCCCTGACGTAGCGACGATGATCCCGCTAGCGCACACCACAGGGCTGACTTGAACTCGGGGGCCTGGCCCCCTCTGACTTGGAACTCTCCGACAAACATCCCCGAAGATGGCTCCGTCTCTATCGCAAAGCCCGGCGTTGGGTGACGAGCCCGTCCACGTCGGCCCAGCGACGGATAAGTTGCGCCTGCTGAGGAGCCCGATTCACCCTGAGGATGCGGAGGGCACGACGTCAGGCCTGACGAGGCCGAGTAACCCACCTGGGATGGAGAGGATGGGATACAGATATGACCCGGAGGACTTTCCGCTGCTGCGGCGGAATGAGGATGCCACGAACCTCGAGGTCTTTTACGACCTGTTCCTTGCCGTGGGTTGCCGGACTCCTTTGTGGGGTGAGAACATGCTGACGATGTACAGGCCGTACGTCCCTCGTCACGACCTGCCCTCCAATACTGACTTTGACACATGTAGTGCCTGAACCTCTTCAATAGGAACCAGCAGATGGAAACCATCAACGGGCTATCAGCCTACGCCGGCTTCTTTTCGTGAGCATCCTTCTCTTCACGTGCGTTCAACTGCTCATACCCCAGACCAGGCTCCTCTGGACGACATGGTTCCTCACAAGCGCCTATGACGTCCGATTCCTCACCGACAGTGTTTTCGAGCGATGCTGCCGCGCCGTTCACCTCGGTGTCCTAGTCGGTTTCGTCACCGTATCGCCAAACTTCAACCTTGCGAGGCAGGACTCGCAGGTGTTTCGAACGTTTAGTACGTATGCCTCCGTTCTGAGCACGAACTCCGCTGACCGACCAGGTCTTATCCTCATGGTCTCGAGAATGTGTCTTGGGTTGGAGTATGGAAGTATCTTCCTGCAGGCTTGGAAGTACAAGAAGACGAGGTGGCAGTTGGCGACCATGTCGGGGCTGAACTTTTTCAATGGGTTCATCTACCTCGGTGTGTCGTTTCGGTTCAATCCGGACAGTTCGAGGCTTTTTATTAGTTGGTATGGCGTTTGCGCGGGTATGTTCTTCCTCTGATCACACACTCGCTCCGCGAACTCCGTGCTGACCCTCTTAGTCGAAATCATCACCGTCATGTTCATCGCAGTCAGCTATCCCATCCTCAGCTTCCAAGGCACACCCCTCATCCGCCGCCTCGGCCTTCTCACGCTCATCATCTTCGGCGAGGGCGTGACGGTGGCCTGCTCCAATATCACCCAGGTCATCGATGCAGAAGGCAACGGCGCCTGGAGTAAGTTCCCTCCCCTTTGCAAGCATTTCCTCCACTGACTCTAGCCTTTAGCCCCCAGCACAATCGGAACCGTCACGGCATGCATATCAATCACCTACCTCGCGTTCATGCTCTACTTCGATTCAGTCAGCAGGCTGCAGCTCCCACCGTGGCACCAACTCGCCTGGACCACCCTCCACTTTCCCCTCCATCTGGCCCTGACACTCTTCACCGAGGGCTGCGCGCAGTTCATCATATTCTGGAAAACCACCGAGATTGAGAAGGGCTTGCTGCAGGAATGGAATAATCTGCTCCTCGAGGCCGTCGACGAATCAACCGAAGACTTTTCCCAACCCTTCCGCGTCTGGATAGATGATTACTTCAACACCAAACCACCGCACTACCTGGTGTACCGCTGGACTCTTAACGACACCTTCGACGACCTGGCGGCGTTCAACGGGCCGTCGAAAGATACCCTGCGTGAGGTCGTTCGCACCGGTGATGTCGTCCGTATCAACAAGGCGGCCGAGGCGGACCCGTCGATCAAGCAGGCTATCAACGGGTGGACGGCCATGTTGTTCATGGCGCTCAACATTGCCAGTTCGGAGCTGGGTCTCGACTACTACGAAGACGAGTTACGAGACCAGGGCATCGGAGGGGCCGAGTCCCAGGCGGTTCTGGGCACTCTGGAGACGGAGATTGACGTGACGTTCCGGGCCTTCTACCGGATGCGAGTGGTGTTCCAGTACACTTTTGCCTGCGGCGGTGCCGTCATTGGGCTTCTCGCTATTTTGTCCGCTATTGGACGGAAGGAGAAGTGGACGCGGTGGCCGGTGGTGCGGACTGTGATCAATCTGGTTCTGGCCGTGGGCGTTGCTCTGGTGGCTGGGCTGACGCAGTTTGGGAACCATGTGCCCCTGGCGCGGTATCTGTTGACTCCGCTGGTGCTACCTCCGCTGGCCATCTTGTTCTTCCTGTTATTGGTGCTGCATCACTTGCCTGAGGGGCCTTTTTCGAGGTGTCTTTCGGTGAAGAGGTGGAGGAAGTCGAAGGGCGGCCCTGGAAAGGAGAAGAGGGTGAGCCGGGAGGTGGTTGAGGGAGAAGAAGAGCGGGATGTCGAGTCGGCCAGTACGCCAGAGGGGGTACGAAGCGGAGGAACAGACGTATCGGAGGATGGACAGGACAAGGTGCTGCAGGAGGAGCATCCAACTCGGCAGATAGTCGGTCAGATTGAAGACCTGGCTGCTAGGTGTCATGCTGGTCGGTGAGTGCAGCGAAAGTACATGAGCGGTCGATCAACCAGAGAAGATGACAAGCTGATAGAGAGGACGAGTTGCCAAGATGGATCGGCAGTAGCATCCGGCAGCGGCTACTACCCCTATTGCCCCCTGCTTGTGCGGCTGTGGTGACTTGGTTGAGGCCGTCGGTGACAAAAGTCTTGCCGCGCGATCGAGATGATCAGGCCCCCTGTTTCCAGCATCGATTCGATTCAAAAAGCCATGTACGATTGCCATGCCCGCTACCCTGCCACTATGCCCTTCTGGGCCATGGAGCGGGCATACCCGTCCTTCGGGGTTACCTTAATGCCTGCCGGCAAGCGATGTCCAATAGCGTCGGTATTGTGTCCCCAACCGGGCATGCATGCCCGGCCCGGGCCGTCGTTTTTCGGACTTTGCACTACAGCATGGCAACTCAGATCCAACCAACAGCCATAGCCGCCATCGTGAAAGCCTCCAGCTTGGGTGTTTCTGGAAGACAGCCCGACAGTCTAACCGCCCAAGTAGACCGCTCGTAACCAACGACTACAGGATCTCAAAGCCGCTGGACGGAGAAACTATCGGTCGCTCGCTTCTAGAGCCTGATACCCCTGCCCGGCTGAAGCGAAATGCAGCTAAACGTTTGTCTTGCGAAGCGATGTCTGCATACCAGCATTGGAAACCCTCCGAAGGTTGTCTATACTCGTCTCAGGCTACATGCACTCTCTGTCCAGGCCTTCCTGACGTGGCCGATTATTGGCTATTGAAATCGCCGAAGGGACTTGACAACGGGTTGCTGACACGGACTATCGCCACGGACTCACAGCGCATGGTCGCAAGTCAGGCATGGTGTTTTCGGCTAGCAACAGAATATGCAGCGGTCTGCCCTCAATAATGAGATGCAAATACAGATGTGAGCTCATCTTGATGGCTCTGCATTGATGGTTTACAAAAGAAACCCGCTGATGTTCTGATTGTAGGGGTGGTGTATAGTCTTTTGGAAGCTGGAAGCCCTCTCGGTCAACGCGACATGTCAGAGCAGTGGGCATGATACCGCGGCACCGCCTCCATTGCCGCCCATGTCTGCCGGGAGTAGGTGGCGGCCTGACTCGCAACATGCCTATTGAAGTCCGGGGAACGGGATGGCTGGACAGACATCCCGTCTCTGCCAGGGAAGTTGACAGCTTCGCAGGGGTCTCTGCAACCAAGGGGCTGGCTTCAGCTCGGCCTCATGCTGAGGATGTGTCTCTGGTGCTTCCCTCGCAGACATCTCGGAAGGTATCGCCTGCTACAGCCGTACTGCAGCAATTCGCCGCGATCCAAGGGCCACCTGGGTATATAATGAGGCCGTTTCTCTGCCGTTGGACTTCTCTCAGCCAGTCCCCTCATCCAGACTCGTGGTGTCTCATCAACCCTCATTCAGTCCAGTTCCTCCTCTCTCCCACCGTGCAAGTCCTCCATCCAGGCTTGTCACCATGAAGCTCACCCAAATCCTCCTGGCGGCCTTGTCGGCTCACTTCGTGGCTGCTCAAACCACCAACAAGGATTCCTTCCTTGAGGCCCCCAGCGCCAACACTGCTGCCGAGATCGAGTGCGCCTACCGCCGCGACTGCCTCCCCGATGTTGCGGAGCCCGACGCCGAGGGCCAGACATATCCGTCCATCAACAGCGTCGGCGACGCCAAGGTACACATTACACGCCCGCCGCACAACAAGGGCATGTTTTGGTCCGGCGTCCCCTACGAAGTCTCCCGCCAGACGGCCTCCGCCCATGGCCTCTTCACCCTCGAAATGTCCGTCTCAAACTGGATTCTTCACCATCCCAACCAAAGGCGCGGGAACCCCAACCGGGCTCTGTTCTGGGATCGGTTCTCCCAGGCCTTTTCCGAGATCCTTGCCGAGGACCACCACACCCAGGTCGCCGTTTCCCTCAGCGCCGCCTCCTTCTACGTGAACGAGATACAGCCCGACCCCTACTCAGATGGGCGCATGGTCCACCGCTCCGACTGGTCCGAGATCGAGTACCCCATCATGAGGCGCCATAACATCAAGGTCATCGCTTACCACCCGCTCGAGCTCGGGGAAAACGCCGGAATCCCCTACGAGCTCTGGCCCGAGGACCACGGGCGCAACTGGCAGATCGCGCACGGCCGAGGCCATGAGATCACCTCGCACACCTGCCCCGGTCTCCACGGCGTCTTCTCCTACAGGTGCGTCAACCGCCTCAACCTGGGTGCCTTCAAGCAGCACTGCGCCACGAACCCGGCCGTCTTCACCTACCGCGTCAAGCTTCGCGAGGACCAAGAGGCAGGCGGCCAGTGCGTGATGGATGTCCGGGGTGTTCAAAATGAGGGTAATGCTCTTTCTTTCCTCATTGATAATCTGCGTACAACGAACGGGGTGAAGCTCGAAGTTCGTTGCGTCACGGGTGCTACCACCTGCCCTGCCTAGGGGGGGGGGCGATCTGGATGGGAGGACGATCTGGATGGGAGGACTATCAGGATGGGAGGACGATCAGGATGGGAGGACTAGCAGGATAGGAGGATGAGCAGGTTAGGAGGGCAAGGAGGGGGTTGCCTCTTCGTACCGGACACCTCGACTTCCCTGGGCACTCATACATCGCAGTCGAGTGTTGATGTTGCCCATCCCGTCCCCGACATGTGTGTATTCTATTCGATTTGAGGCCTCTTTAACCTTTATATGAGAGCAGGGGAAATCAATGTCTGCTCTATAAGATATCTTATGTCTGGGTACTGTCGCTGTGGCGTATATGCTTGCCAATCTGGTAGAAAAATTGTGAGAAAGGGGCGGTCGATTCGGAAATCCAGCAAGAGTTTGTACATGAAGGTGAATGAGACTAGCAGCGGTCTGTCACCGATCTCACGTTTATAGGGGGATTTACTGGCTCAAGCAGTGGTGGTCAAGGCAGGAGGAGCCATTACTGCACGTGATACTTCTGCCTGTATTTTTCACGGGCAAGTTCCAAAGTGAATAAAGCAAGTGCGGCACTTGCCACGTCAGGATGAGAAAAAAATTCACTTTGGCTCCTTCCAAGTACAATGCTGCGACTCAGCAGAATGTGTAGCCCATCAACCTGGCTGAAGTGAGTTTCTGAACTTCTTCTCCCTCATCACCGCCACCAACCAACTGCAACCAACGAAACTCACCAACATCACCAAGATGAAGTTTCTCGCTTTGCTCCCCCTCCTGGGCTCTGCCCTGGGCGTCGCTGTCGACAAGAATGCCTCGGCTCATCCTGAGCAAGGTCTCACCAAGCCCAAGATCGAGGAGCACCCCCAGTACGTCACCCAGAGTTGCCATTCCAGCTCTTCATAAGTTGCTCTTGTTCCAAAAGTATGTGCTAACTTGCTTGGCAGGCACAAGCTCGTCAAAAACGACCTCGATACCTTCCTCGGCAGCCTCAAACCCGACCATCGCAAGCCCATAAGCCCCGACTCCTTCACCCGCATCGGCGACTACAAGTACACCTTTGGCCCCGACCATCTCCCCTTGTCGGCCTTCAACATGACGCCCTCCGACATCACCACCCCCAACCCCGACATCTCCTCGGCCCGCCTTGCTTCCTCCCTCGGCCTCGCCCCCAGGGACGACCCCGACAGCCCCTTCGAGTACAACCTCATCTGCCGCGGCGAGGGCCACTGGGCCTCCCACCACGCCACCTTCCAATGCCGCGAGTGGCTCGCCAGCCGCACCTACGACCACTGGCGCGTCAAGTCCAGCGAAGCCGTCAACCTCTGCACCGTCAAGGATGACAAGGACGAGGTCATTGCCCACATTTATGCCGACACCCGCAGCGAGGAGTATGTCGACGTGCAGGCGTCTGCAGCCGCGCTTGCGGTTCAGGGTCTCATTGACAAGTGTGGCTGGTGTACTGAGAAGGTGTGCCGCACCGGAGGCACCAACGACCTCTGGGGATACCTCCCATGGGCAATCCATGTCTTTGCGCCCAAGAAGTACCGGGATGGAGATGAGTAGGGGGCTTGGAGAAGTATGCCGAGGAAAGGAGAGGCTTTTAGATCCGAGGTTGACAATGTCGGCCTGACATAAGGCTGGGATTAGAGACTCATGATAGGTGCAGCTGCACAACGAGAAGAATGGAGCGGAATGCCGATAGTATCTAAAACCCTCAAGGCCACACATTACTCGCAGAGGCCGATGTCGTCGGCTCTCGTCGTATGAGCTCCCGCTCCGGCCGCCACTAAAGAAAGTCGCCATCTCATCATCCCATTGAATAATGAGCGGACGCCCTCCGAACGGCTGTCGTCCCCGCGCCAGACAGCCACCCCCGCAGAGGCGCGTAGGGTTGCTTGTAAATGCGTATGGAGGGGATGGCTCCCGCAGATCGATCACGCCACCGCGACGCCGCATGAGGTGCTGTAGCACGCGGACTCGCCGTGAGCACCGGCATCCACACCATCAGCCATCGGAGGATAAAAGACGGCGGGAGGTGTCGATGAGATGGAGTGAGAACGCCCGTTCAGAGTCCATCATTGCTTGTTGCCCGTTGCTCATTGCCACCCACCTCGTCGCTCTGCCCATCTCACCCTTTTCAGCCCAGCCCCGAATTCCAACGCCCAAGATCTGCCTCAAGGTCAGCCACTTCCTTCGCCATGGCCGCTGCCGCCGTCCTCTCGGCCGTCTCCCTCCCCCCGCCGCCCGAGACCCCGGCCTTCATCGCCACGCCCGCAGCGCGCCCGCCCCCCGGCCAGCCCGACATTCAATACCACCCGGACTGGCACAAGTACC
The DNA here is from genome assembly GCA_020746995.1 of Plectosphaerella cucumerina. Lineage (NCBI taxonomy): Eukaryota > Fungi > Ascomycota > Sordariomycetes > Glomerellales > Plectosphaerellaceae > Plectosphaerella > Plectosphaerella cucumerina. The sequence continues at coordinate 3,711,150 of JAGPXD010000004.1, read as the reverse complement.
AAGCCCGTGCCGCCCGCCGCGCCAAGCTCGATAACCTCCCCAAGACCGTCCCCGAGGGCTTCCCGACCGAACTCAAGGGCGACCTCGTCTGGGAGGGCGAGACTCTCGCCGAGACCTACGACTGGACCTACGTGCTTTCCGCCCAGCAGCTCGAGGAGATCGACCATGCCCTCGCCCATTTCAGATGTACGCTTTCCCCCGGCATTTGCCACCCACCCCCGGCCAACTCTGATACCGCAGAGTATGCCCATTGGTAGCAACCGATATTAACTACCACCCCCAGCCCTGAACCTCCCCCTGGGCCACGTCTCGGCCGACACTTTCCCTCTGCCGACGCTTCGCCCGGAGCTGCGCCGTCTCTCGCGCGAGCTGCACTCCGGTCATGGCTTTTTTGTGCTTCGCGGACTGCAGGTGGACCGGTACTCGCGCGAGGACAACATCATCATCTACACGGGCGTGTCGTCGCATGTGGCTGCCATTCGCGGGCGACAGGACTCGAGGTACCAGGGCCGTGAGGCCGACGTCGTCGTCACTCACATCAAGGACCTCACCGTCTCGGATCCGGGGAAGAAGGGCGACATTGGTAGCCCGGCGTACACAGCCGACAAGCAGGTCTTCCACACAGATGCGGGGAATATCATTTCGCTGTTTGCCCTTTCGACCGCGGCAGATGGAGGTGCAAGTCGCCTCGCGAGCACGTGGCGCGTGTACAACCATCTCGCTGCCACGAGGCCAGACCTGATCCATACGCTCAGCGAGAGCTGGGACGTGGAGAAGTGAGTTGCCTTGAGTGAGATGAAATGTGAGGAGAGGGAGCTGACGACCATCACAGCTTCGCCAAGGCCCAGGGCGACCAGGACCGCTTCATCAGCCGACCACTGCTCTACCACCAGCCGGCCACCGACTCGGCCCCCGAGCGCATCGTGCTGCAGTACGCGAGGCGGTACTTTGTCGGCTTCGGTGCCTTGCCTCGCAGCGCCGATATCCCCCCGATCACCGAGGCGCAGGCCGACGCACTGGACGCGCTGCACTTCCTGGGGGAGCGGTTCAGCGTGTCGACGAACTTTGAGAAGGGGGATATTCAGTACGTGAACAACACAGGCATCTTCCATGCCCGTGATGGGTTCACCGATACGCCTGAGAAGCAGTAAGTGGCCGGGAGCCCATTCCCAAGCATCCTCCGTGAGAGAGCAAATACTGATCTGAGCCACAGACGACACTTGCTGCGCCTCTGGCTCCGAGACCCGGAACACTCGTGGGAGACACCGGCAGCGCTGGAGGACCGGTGGCGCGCCGTGTACGGTGGCGTGACGCCTGAGAGGCAGGTGTTCCCACTGGAGCCCTACATCCGCAGCGAGAGCAACAAGGAGGCGGCGACGAAGAGCTAGACTGGCGCGGCATGCCGATCCGGCCCAGAGCGAGCCCTAGGGAGGAGGAACCGTACAAGCCCGTACCGTAGTCATGCTCACTTGGTCAGAGACCCCCATCTGTCTGACATGGTGCCGGCCGGGACAAATGTGGCCAACCCCATGCGTGACCCCCTCGTAGCAGGGCGTAGATCGTGACATTTGCTCCCCACGAGGCGCCATCGGACGGCCAAGGCTGCAATGGCACGACGGAAAGCAGGCTGACAGGCCTGGCGCACGATCATCCAAGACGACATGTCCGCGGGAAGACCGGAGGATGCATTAGCCATCCCGCCGTTGGTGCTGGGATCGCCACCCCCTGGCCCTTGGAGAACCGCCTCCGTGGGTCGAAGGACATGGCAGTCGTGTGGCAATAGAGGCCAAGGATCGCGACGGCTGGATCTTTGGTGATGGGCGGCGCGACGCAGAGTTTTTCCCTACCTAAAAACCCCTGCCAGAGAACGAGAGAAAGGAGCTTGGGAGCTTGAAGCCTGGGCGCCAGAACGGGGGGCCTGGGCATCAGGCGACTCGTGTTGGCTTGGGATGCCCCCAAAGGGAAGCTGACGGCGATGGTGCAAGTGTATTAGGGAATCACGAAGCATCCCCGTCAGCACCATATCCAGACGACGTCGGGCGGGTGGAGGGGCGAGAGAGGAGATGGTTGGCGTTGGGAGAAGGTGATGGGTCCGTGGTCCTTGGTGCCAGGGGCCAAACAGAGTATGATTTGACGGCCGCCAAGAGGAACAGGAGACCCAGTGATTCCCGTCGGGGGGGGGGGGCAGGGGTGGGATGAAGTGGGCGAGTCAGGGCGTGGCTAGGCCGTGAGACACCACTGTGTGTGTCCGGGGGTGGCTGGCTTCTGACCTGGCTGGCCCATTGAGTTACACCGAGCGGCGTGGGGAGCACAGACGGCGCGCGGGGGTAGGTTCGTTGGAGGGAGATGGGCGGATGGAGAGATGAGATGGAGTTGTCAGGGATAGGCATGGGGAGAGATGAGCAGAGCAGAGCAGAGCAGAGGAGAGATGTGGTTCCTTCTTTGCTTCTCCGGCACAACCCGGACTCCAGCAGATAAACTCGCGCTAGTAGCGTCGCGAAGGCTTCCTGTCCGGGAGAAGAGGAACAGAATGGGACACGAGGCTCATCGTGACATTCACGCCCGAGACAGGCAGCATGCATGATGGGAGGGGGCCACCACCACACCCCCAGGCAACGTTGATTGTAACCTTCATTCTTCTTCCTCCTGCAAGCAGACGCCTGTGCCACTCTGATCTCACACACCCCCGGCCTTGTTCCCAAAAAGAAGCCGACTAGAAGCGATGCCTCCCGGGCGCCTCCCCCGACCGCCACCAACGCCCTCCCGAAGACCCTGGAAGAGAAAGTAGACGGACGGACCAGGCGACAAGGACAGGGGCCAATTCCTCCTGGCATTCGTGCTCTGCCGCTGCGACGCAGCTGCGCGCTGGTGCTCTGCCGCGCCATGATCGCCAGGATGACGTGCTCCTTGGCCCGTCTAAGTCGGGAAGGTCGAGTGTCGGCGACCCTGCTCGACCGCACACCTCTGCTGCATCTCGGCCGCTCCTGGGATGATTGTGCCATCCGGCCAGGCGAATTCGCGTTTGGTCTTGGGGGGGTTCCCTCAGGTGGTGAGGGCACCGGGAGGCGAATCCCTCTCGTATCACGCCGTTGCGAGCGTTTGTTCTACCCGATTTCGAGTCGCGCAGGGCCCCTCGTCGCATTTTCATAAAGAGGTGGCCCCCGAGTCGAAGCTAGCTCTCTGTTTCCTTTTCCCTCCCCAGTGTGTCCTCACCCTCCCTCAGCCGTGGTGTCTCAAGATCCCCAAGCTCGTCTTTGCACGTAGTCCTCCCACACCGACCACCCCCTGCACCAAGACACACACAATGGGCTTCCTCGACAGGATCAGGCCTGAGACCAAGGCCGAGTACGCGCCTGAGAGCCGCGAGTACCACTCGGACAGCGAGGCGTCCGTCATCCACGATGGAAAGCTCCAGTACGTCCGCGCCGTGGGCGGTAATGGCGCCTCGGGATACCAGGAGGCCGTCGGCGCCCCTGTTGAGGTCAAGTCGCCGCTGGGCTACAGCGTCAACTGGGTTGCCGTTATCTTCCTGAACGTCAACATGATGATCGGCACCGGTATCTTCTCGACGCGTGAGTATCACTCTGCCCTCCCTACTGCTTCATACTGACCTGCTCAGCCGGCACGATCCTGGCACGCACCGGCTCTGTCGGTCTCGCCCTGATCTACTGGATCATTGGCTTCCTCTTCGCCATCGCCGGCTTCGGCGTCTACCTCGAGCTGACCAGCTACTTCCCCACGCGCAGCGGCTCCGAGGTCGTCTGGCTCGAGCAGTCGTACCCCCGCCCCAAGCACTTCTTCCCCGTCGCCTACGCCGTGCAGTCGGTCCTGCTCTCCTTCAGCAGCAGCAACGCCATCGTCCTGTCCGACTACCTCTTCCGCATCGCCGGCGTCAAGCCCACTCCCTGGGAGACAAAGGGCGTCGCCATCGCCGCCTACACCCTGGCCGTCATTTTTGTGATTGCCAACAACAAGTTCTCCCTCTGGCTGTCCAACATCATCGGCGCCATGAAGCTGATCCTGCTCACCTTCATCTCCATCTCCGGCTTCGTGATCCTCGGCGGCCACGTCAAGCGCGTGCCCAACCCCGGCGCCAACTTCAACAACGCCTTCCAGGGCACCACCGACTCGGGCTACGACCTGTCCCAGGCCATGGTCAACATCATCTTCGCCTACACCGGCTGGTCCAACGCCTTCAACATGGCCAACGAGATCAAGAACCCCATCCCCACCCTCAAGAAGAACGGCGCCAGCTCGCTCCTCATCGTCTTCGTCCTCTACTTCCTGACCAACATTGCCTACTTTGCCACCGTCGACAAGAGCGAATTCGCTACCGCTGGTACCACGGCCGCCGGTATCTTCTTCCGCACCGCCTTTGGCACCACCGCCGAGAAGGCCCTCAACTTCTGCGTCCTACTCAGCTCCTTCGGCAACCTGCTCGTCGTCCTCATCGGCCAGTCCCGCCAGATCCGCGAGATCGGACGCCAGGGTGTCCTCCCCTTCACCGAGTTCTGGGTCTCGACCAAGCCCTTCGGCACCCCCATCGGCCCCTACCTCCTCAAGTGGGCCTTCACCTTCATCATGATCGTCGCGCCCCCCGCCGGAGACGCCTTCCAGTTCATCATCTCCCTGAAGACCTACCCAGATGCCATCTTCCACGTCGCCTTGGCTATTGGTGTCTTCCTCATCCGCCACCGCCGCGCCCGCTCCGGTACCCCGGCCTCCGAGTTCCGCGCCTGGCTCATCCTCGTCGTCTTCTACCTCCTCATCCAGGCCTACCTCCTCATCATGCCCTGGTTCCCTCCCAAGACCGGCATCTACGGCGGCAACGTCAGCTTCTTCTACGCGACGTACTGCCTGGTCGGCATCGCCATCCTGATCGTCTGCGGCGGCTACTACTACTTCTGGATGACCCTCCTCCCCAAGTGGAAGAACTACACCATCCGCTCCCAGGTCCTCGACGTCGACGGCGACAGCGGCGCCAACACCCACCGCCTCGTCCGCGTCCCCAACGCCGAGCTCGCCGAGTGGGACGCCGTCCACGACGAGCAGGGCCGCCTCCGCCGCAGGAACGTCAACGGCGTCCTGTCCGAGGACCAGCCGCCCGAGTACGAGGGCAAGAGCGCCAGCCCCAGCGAGAGCATCTCCAAGGTCTAGGTGCTGCTTTGAGTAAAGGTCGATCCGGTCGGGGCGGCTGTCGTGCTGCGCGCGCCGTCTTGCCGGGTCAGATAGTTTCTGGAGGATCCCCTTTTGCGGTTGGAATACCCTTAATTGCCTTCTTGCGAATGGAGAAACAATTGATCCCATGTGGTGCCCTTGTATCGTGACGTCTGGTGATGGATGTGACGTTGAAATTGGCTGCCGGTGGCTGCGTCCCTAAATGGTAGGTGTGGCGGTCGCTAGGAGATTTGCCGGATGCACTAACAGGCCCTGTAAGAGCCAGCCAAGACGCCACCGAAGGGGCCCGTCAGTACCTAACAATTACGTACGGTATCTGCGGTCGTGATGCAGACCGCTTTGCTGTGCATTTCGGACTCTTATTTTGACGTTGGTAGATACGGGAGGTCATGATGACTTCTTCTTGACTTTGTCTTCCTCGAGTCGGGTCAGTTTCGAAGTGGCAGGGGTTGACCTAATTGCGCGAGTCTGACTTGCTTTTCTTGTCCATCCTACCTAGGCTACACAACAAAGATTCTCGTCATCCAACAAGCGTGAATGGTTTAGTGGTAAAATTCTCCGTTGCCATCGGGGAGCCCAGGGTTCGATTCCCTGTTCACGCAGGGTATCATCTTTTGCTTTTGCTCCTTCAAGCAGAATTCGAGATGGCTGCATCATGGCGAGGATCAGAATGATACCAACCAGACGATTGCAATATTCTTTGTTCCTTTTTTCTAGCCCGAGCTCCCTGCGATGGCGCCTTTCGGTTTTGCTGTCAATAGGAAAATAGCTTGGCTTTGGGGACAGTCACGAGACACCATTTGCCGATTGACGTTGGTTGAACATGGACGCCAAACACCATATTATTTTGGACTGTAAACTCATCAATATCTATCATCCGCGACCTCACAACGTCAGTGCAACAGGCATCTCGTAAAGAGAGGCCCTCGATGATCTGAACTGCCACTGCCAGTGGCGACTTCAATCGGACTTTAATCGAGCTCCAGCCTAGAAGCAAGCTGATGCGGGGCCGACCTTCCCATACCGGGATGTCACAGGCCACCTCGCCGCAACAGGAAGAAACCGACGAGGTTCTCTCTGCCCCGCGATGCGTGAGGTGGTTGAGCGAAATTACCCCGCCATCAATGGAGGGGCGAGAGGGAAAAAAAAGAACGAGCAGCAGAGAAAGAAGGGTGGCGGCGGCGCTGGCCGGAGCAACAAAACGCAGGCAGCTGGAGATCAGCGGGTGTTCCGTCCGCCTGAATCCACCTTGCGCATGCAACCGGGTGGCGACTTGATTTCCATCGGTCCAGACAATTCTCGTCGAACGTGTCTTTCTCCGCTGCGAGACCAGGAGCTCTCTGCTGCGACCGGATGGATGCGCTTTTGCGAGAGGTTAGGCGCCGGGAAGGGCAGGTTGGGCAGCACACGACACGCCCGCCAGCGGATACCTGCTACGTGCTCCCGGAATTTCTGGCGAGGGAGAGAGAGAAATGGAAGTAGGGCTAGCCCGGAGGGTGTGCAGCCTGCCGCTCTCGCCGGTGACTCCCACCAGGACCAGGCCAGGCCAGGCATCACAGGCGTCGTCGTCGAGATAAGACGATTTCTGGCTTCCGCCGCCCTCGAGAGACGTTTCATCACAAGGCAGGGGGGTGAGTTTGTCCACCCCGCCATCCCTGTCCCTCTTTTTTTATTTTTTCCTTCGGGCGCCTAGAGTCCATCGCGGGCCTGCGACCAGTTGTCCTGGAGACGCCGGGGAGCCAGTGCCCCGCCAGCTTGCTGCTTCGTGCCCCTCCATGACGGCAGGGGGAGACAAGGGAGCCGAAGGAGGGGCCAGGGCAGCAAGGGTACGCCAGGACGCACAAGCACAATCGCCGCTCGAAATATGCGAAAATGGCCTGCAGGAGGGGGGAGGGGGAGGGGAGGGGGTGCAAAAACACGCTGGCCTGGCGGCCTGACATCACTGGCACACGCCCCCCTGCCTTCTGCCTCCTGCCGCCCGCCGCCGCCCATCTGGAGGAGCGAGTCCGTTTGCCTCTCCTGCTTGGCCCTTTCCGCGAGCGTGGCCTTTCGCCGGTGGCGGTTTGGCGGTCAGAGTGAATGGAGTGTTCAAGACGCGGCCGTGGTGGGGCAGCGGGCGCGCCGCCCGCCCCATGTACCCACGAGAAGGTACCTTGGCGCATGCTAGGAGGCAATCGACGACGGGGTGATGGCAATGCTGTGATAAAGCGAGGTTGAATGGAATAAGATGCGTTTTGATTGATTTTTGATTTGAAGAGTGATACCTGAGTCCCGGGAAGAGGGCGAGCTGCTGTGAGGCTTGCTGTGGTGAGGACGTGACTTGGCTGGTCATTGGGACTCTCACACTCGGGCGCCAGAGAATCGGCAGCCAACCTGACCTGATGTCCCCCGAGACGAGTGGCTTGATTGTGATGAGCAGGAATCGCCAGAAGACGAGTTGATGCGGTCAATAGAATTATAAGCAGACGAACAGCTGGAGAGGATCATCTAGAGAGGAGATCAATCTGTTCATCTGGTTCATCTGCCACAGGCGTCCATTATCTGCACTCGATCACCCAGACTGCCAGTCCTCCGTTTGATGCTCATGCACTTGAATTTTCTGGAACTTGGGCTGATTCTGCCCAAACCCGGCCAGCGCCTCGATGAATGGAGGGGCAACATGAACCCCCTGATAGAGGGGCTGTCCGGTGTCTTGTCTCCAGAACGACGTCAACCACCTCTGCTCAGGCTGACGGCGGCCGCCCAGAGATCATCAAGTCTCCCCGTAAAGCGTGATGAATCCCATGAAACTCAGACATCACCAGTGATCCAAATGCCCAGGCGCATCATCCAAAACACGACCGTGGCCAGTCTCCCGAGCCACCAGCAGCAGCAGCCGCGCGCCCGCCAAAGGAGGGGCAGCGAACCTGAAGTGACCCCACCTTCGCAACTCAAGTGAATTTTTGAACCCAGGCCGCGGCCACAGAGGCCCACACCCCCCTGCCGACCCAATCAGCTCGCGCCGCCACCCCGCCGCCTGAAAAATCTGCTGCCCCTCCGTACCCCTCCTCGAGCCTTTTCTCGGTTCCCTTCAAAAGAGCGAAACTCCCCTCACCACCCGCTACCCAAACTCTCTCTCTCTCTTCGTCCGCATACCGTAGTCTACAAGCGACTCATCTGCTACAGTAAGATTCCCATCCAATATCCCCTCTCCCAGCATCGATTCCTCTTCCATCGACAACGTCTCGTCGGCTTCTTCGATTCGAGTGCACTTCATCGTCCGTACCCCGCCATCGCCGCCGCCGCCGCCCCGCCCTCGCTCAGGGGTTTCCCCGACCTTCACCATCACCCGCTTCGACCACTTCAACACTTCCACACTTTCATTCATACATCCACTGGATGATCTACACCAGTGGATCATTCACATCATCGTTGTCATCGTCCTTCATTGCTAACGTCGTCTCTCTCTCAGCAAACCTTGATCTCACGATCCCCCGAACCAAACACCCTCACATCTCATCACAACCGCCACAATGGGCAAGGAGGAGAAGGTATGCACACTTGCAAATCCTCAAAATAACTCAAGACGCTGACGAAAACAAAAAGAACCACATCAACGTCGTTGTCATCGGACACGTCGACTCCGGCAAGTCTACCACCACTGGTCACCTGATCTACCAGTGCGGCGGTATCGACAAGCGTACCGTAAGTTTTCCCGAAGTCTCAGGCCGAAGAGCCTCAGTTTCACCGTTCCCAAGCTAACCACCTGGCACACAGATCGAGAAGTTCGAGAAGGAGGCCGCCGAGCTCGGCAAGGGCTCCTTCAAGTACGCCTGGGTTCTTGACAAGCTCAAGGCCGAGCGTGAGCGTGGTATCACCATTGATATCGCCCTCTGGAAGTTCGAGACTCCCAAGTACTATGTCACCGTCATTGGTTTGTCTTCCCTCTCACTCTTTCACTCTGATCACTCGGCTAACCCCTCTCAGACGCCCCTGGCCACCGTGATTTCATCAAGAACATGATCACTGGTACTTCCCAGGCCGACTGCGCCATTCTCATCATCGCCGCCGGTACTGGTGAGTTCGAGGCTGGTATCTCCAAGGATGGCCAGACTCGTGAGCACGCCCTGCTTGCCTACACCCTCGGTGTCAAGCAGCTCATCGTCGCCATCAACAAGATGGACACCGCCAAGTGGTCCGAGGACCGTTACAACGAGATCATCAAGGAGACCTCCAACTTCATCAAGAAGGTCGGCTACAACCCCAAGACCGTTGCCTTCGTCCCCATCTCCGGCTTCAACGGCGACAACATGCTCGCCCCCTCCACCAACTGCCCCTGGTACAAGGGCTGGGAGAAGGAGGGCGCCAAGGGCGCCAAGATCACTGGCAAGACTCTCCTCGAGGCCATTGACTCCATTATCCTCCCCACCCGTCCCACCGACAAGCCCCTGCGTCTTCCCCTCCAGGATGTCTACAAGATCGGCGGTATCGGAACTGTGCCCGTCGGCCGTATCGAGACTGGTGTCCTGAAGCCCGGCATGGTCGTCACCTTCGCCCCCGCCAACGTCACCACTGAAGTCAAGTCCGTCGAGATGCACCACGAGCAGCTCGCCGAGGGTGTCCCCGGTGACAACGTTGGATTCAACGTCAAGAACGTCTCCGTCAAGGAGATTCGCCGTGGCAACGTCGCCGGTGACTCCAAGAACGACCCCCCCGTCGGTGCCGCCAACTTCACCGCCCAGGTCATCGTCCTCAACCACCCCGGTCAGGTCGGCGCCGGCTACGCCCCCGTCCTCGACTGCCACACCGCCCACATTGCCTGCAAGTTCGCCGAGCTTCTCGAGAAGATCGACCGCCGTACCGGCAAGGCCACCGAGACCAACCCCAAGTTCATCAAGTCTGGTGACGCCGCCATCGTCAAGATGATTCCCTCCAAGCCCATGTGCGTTGAGGCCTTCACTGACTACCCTCCCCTGGGCCGCTTCGCCGTCCGCGACATGCGCCAGACCGTCGCCGTCGGTGTCATCAAGGCCGTCGACAAGACCCAGGCCGCCGGTGGCAAGGTCACCAAGTCTGCCGCCAAGGCCGCCAAGAAGTAAACGTCTCCTCTTCAGCCAAAAAATGAAGAAAGAAAACGTCTGCGAATCTTGGACCTGGAAGCAGTTCTACGACTCACGAATCTCCTTGCTTTGAGAGGAGGACTCGGTTTTTGGAAGGGAGCACAGTTGTGAGGAAAAGGATCGGGCTCGCGTTCGGACAGAGATCCCCATGATAGTGTCACTACGAGAGATAGAGTCCCCCAAAAAGTGATTCCCCAACACACATGCTCCATGATTCTGCTGTGATGACCTGGCCCCATGATGAGATCAGCGATGTGAAGTCTGACATGCTTGGTGGTTTGAAAATGAGAGCACAGAATGCTGCTGCGAGAATCCCTCGGCTTTGAAATGTGGTGTGACAAGTTCACCTCTCCTGTCGTTCCAGCTCCTGATGCTGTGGCAATTCTGGAGGAGACAGCGGCTGGCGATGAGACAACTTGCGGTGGGACGTTTTAATTTTAGATGGATTCCGAAAACAAGCTCCAAGAAATTCATTGCCGTAGAAAGTTTCATGCCAATCCAAACTTTCGCATTGTTGTGGCCAATCTGGCATGGCTGGTCTTGAAGCCGTGGCGAGGCTGACGATGAGTGAGACGAGGCTGCGCGGGGCGGGTTCCTCTCACTTGCATCGTCAAAGACCGCGCGCAATAAAATCTTATGGGGAAAAACCTATGCAAAATCATTTTCTACATTGTACGGCTTGTGATGCAATGGCTAGACTACAAGTATTTTACAACTGTCGGATGAGACAGTACTACATTCATTGCCGAGGCTCCGTGTCTGGCGACGCCGTCTTCTCCGCCGCCTCAAAACCTGCCAATTCTGAATTTTCTGGCTCAGCTTCAAAGTCATCTTCAATGTACTCAACCTCCTCTGTCTCTACAGCCTGCGGCCCATCACCCCAGCGGACGAGCTTGCTGTCGGCCAGGGACACCGCCAGGTCGAGGTAGCGCTGACGCCGGACCGACTCGTCAGCCTCATCAGCGCCGGGCGCCATGGTGAGGGAGAGCTCGGCGCGGCGGCCGCCGTGGAGGCCGGCCTCGATACTGGAGTATGCGAGGTTATGGCCTTGATAGGGGAATTGAGCGGCGCGGCGGACCTCGAGGCCGAGGAACTGGAGGGTCGTGGAAGATTTGGGGTTCTCGGATGATGGCAGTGGAAGGCTGGCGGAGGGAATTGTGAGAGTAGCGGGGGCGCGTAGGCTGCCGGTCGAAATGTCGAGGTTAGACGCGTCGATGAAGTTGCGGAGGGCCGGGATGGACTCGGGGTCGCGCAGGGTTGAAGACGCCTGTCGGGTGACGCGGAGGTCGACGGGGCGATCGGGGAGGACGACGTTGGACTGAGTCGTTTCAAAGATGGCGCGCGCTGAGATCCGAGGGCTGGAATCCCATGTGAGGATGCCGTCTTCCGGGATGGTCTCGGGGACGTCAAGGCGGAGCTCAATTGTAAAGCGTGCTTCCGCGGCGGGGTTCAGAGCCACAACGCCCTCATCGACAGTGAAAAGGGGCGTCGTCGTGTGGTCGGGCCCGGCGGCGAAGCGAAGGACGATGGTGGTCGTCGAAGAATCTTCGGAGAGGAGGGCATCGAGCGGTGCGAGGCCGCTGGGCGGCGGGACCACGCTGGTGAGGGTATGAGCTGCGGGCTTGTCGCTGGAGATTGACGCGAGAACCTCGTCGGCTGTGGGTTGGCCTTGGGGCGCCTCGAAGAGCACATGGCCAAATGTGGTTGAGATGGACGTCTTGGGTGGTGTCCAGAGCTTCTCTTCCACAAAGAGAGCCTTAGTCTCAGACGACGCAAGAGCAGGGACGGAACTCGCGTCAGCCTCCAGTGGCCTGGCGGCATCCTCGCCCTCACGGTGAACCGGCAGGACCCAGCGCGCCCAGCTCTTCTGCCTGTCCATCCAGGGCAACTTCTCCTCATGGCGAGTGTCCAGATCGAGACGGCCGCCCACCGCCCGCGGCACGACGACGGTGCTCTCAGGCTTCGCGTGTGCGGTGTACAGAAGGCGCCAGATGGTGTGGCCCATCTTCTCAAGTTTGTCCTCTTCGTCGGGAAGGCTGTTCTTCACCCACATGATGCGGGCCTGGAAGGTCAGTACTGAGTATTGAGAGCAGGCGAAAAGAGGGCATACCTTGGCACTGCGCCGACTGCCGCCCTCCACCACATACGCAGCGTTGGTCAAGCGACACAGCTGATCGAGAACAGCCTCCACAGCTGGAAGGCGCTCCTTGTCTGAGGCTACCTCTGGAGCTACCAGGGCGATAGGCTCCTCGCCAATATTGTTCGTGATACGGTCGACCTCGTTGATGATGGTCTCGATGATAGTCCTCCGTCCGACGATGCTGAGAAGCTTCGTCCCAGGGACATAGGTGAGCGACTCTCCGGCCTGGAGGTACTCGGCCCTCAAGGCCGCCAGACGCTCATTACGCTCTTCTGCGGAACTGTCAGCACAAAAGCATCCCACAGGAACAGGTCAACGTACCTCCAGCGCCCAGCACAATGGCCACCGCCGGGTTCTTCACCGTCACATCCGTCATGCTGAGGCCCTCGACACGCTCCCAGATATCCAGGTGCCACTGCTCCATCATGAGCTGCAGCGTCTTGCGGGCCTTTGGGTTCATGTCGGCCGTGACCTCCAGCTTCTGAACGGGGCGGATGGAGTAGTTCGTGGTCATCCAGGGCAGACGCGGCCTCGAAGCCCCGGCCGCAAGGGGCCTCTTGGCGCCCTTCTGCTTCTTGCGCTCCTTGGTGATATAGTCCGTGAGCTGACGGTTCGTGAATCCCTCGCAGAGCTGGTGGTGCAGATCCCAGAACTCGGCGCCCTGGATGAGGCCGGCATCCGGGCGCAGCTCCTCAATGTTCTCGTGGGCCTCTTCGGGTGAGGGCTCGCCCTCGGCGGCTTCCAGGAAAGCTTGAATCTCAGCAGCGGCGCTTTCGGAATCGGCATCGGGCGCCGGAGACTCCTCGATCTTCCTAGGGGGCTTCGCGAGGAGGTCGTCGCGCATGACGATGGTGTGGGCGCGCTGGCCGAGCATGTCGATGTTGATGCTCTCGGGCTGCAGCACGACGTGACGTGTGCCGATGCGCCCCCTCCGACCCCTCGGTTTTTGGCCCGCAGGCGGCTGTTCTTGAGAGGCCTCTGGTGTACGTTCGGACTGGGCGCGGCCATCGCGGGCATGATGAGGTGTCTTTGCAGACTTGTCGGTCGAGGGTTGTGGCTTTGTCGGGTGTTCACTCGTAGGCTCATCGTAATCGGTCGGCTCCCGAGTCCTTCTCATACGATCCCTTTCGTCTATATCTTCCCTCCCCTTCGCTTCAGTAGCTTTCATCAAGCGCTCCCATGTCGCGTTGTCGCTGTACGGACGGATTGATCGGTGGTGTGTCGTCAGGGGTGGTCGGAGCTGGGGCACGCCGCAGCCGGGGCGTGGCCCGCTAAGGAGCCTCAATTGGCATCGTAGACAGACTCTCCCGGCCTGGGCGAGTCTGGAGGTCATTGGGAAAGGGATGAGGCACAGATGGACTGTACCCCAGATGTCATGGTATTCTGTCGCAACATAGGCCATCCGGGGTCATCTCGAAATTTTGCGACGAGCATCCGGGCGCGATAAGATAAGCGGTTGCTGCAGTAGGGGTCAGTCGTCTCCACACCCTTAACGCGCGACGCGGTAGAGTCGATTGACGACGACCAAGACTTGCGCGAACGGCAGTCGAAGCGAAGCAATTCTGCCCGATCCCGCTCTTTACAGAGAATCACAATGCCTCCCCCAAATCGGAGAAGACGCGACGTATGAAATCCTCGTCCCAACTTGATGCTCCCGCTAACCGCAGAGCTCCAGGCCGAGGACGACGCAGACGAAGACGAGAGGCCCCGCCAACGGCCGAACCTGGACAGCGATGAAGAACGGGACATGGCGCACATGGTGTCAGAGGACGCCGAACCGACTGCAGACGAACAACTCGCCAAGAAGCTGATCAGATACGCAATGGCGTGCGACTATGCGCGGGTGGCGATCAGGCGAGACGGCATTAAGGACAAGGGTAGGCACGGTCGCTTCTTGAAGCCGAACACCTCTGACACGGGTCGCAGCGCTGGGTGAACATGGCAGGGCGTTCCAGCGAGTTCTCAAGACGGCACAGCAGCAGCTTCGCACGATATGGGGCATGGAGCTGCGTGAGCTTCCAGTCAGGGAGAAGCACTCTCTGGAGGAGAAGCGCAAGGGTAGGTCAAGAGGCAGCACGTCAACCCAGGAACCAAACTGACCGGGAAAGCCATCAAATCACAATCGCAGATGAAATCGAGCAGCGGCGTATATGTCCTATCGACAACCCTCCCCGACAAATACCGATCAGCTGCCATCATCGGCCCCTCCCGCGCGCCGAACCAAGACAACGAGGCAGCTTACGTCGCCTTCTACACCATGATCATCGCCCTCATATTCCTCAACGGCGGCGAGCTGAGCGACCCCAAGCTGCGGCGGTACCTGCACCGCCTCAACGCCGAGGCGTACCTCCTCACGGACCCGACTGAGGAGGTCCTCAAGCGGATGCAGTCACAGGGCTACGTCATCCGGCAGGTGCAGCGCGACGCGGCGAGCCAGCTGCAGGGCGGCACGGAGAACGTGGTGTGGTACGTGGGGCCGCGGGGCCACGAGGAGGTGGGCATGGACGGTGCGAGCGGGCTGGCGCGCGAGGTCTGGGGCCAGCAGGAGGGCGAGGGTGAGGCGGAGGAGTTGGAGAAGAGGATCGGTGCGAGCTTTGGCGTGGTGCGTGTGCCGGTACAGAATGGGGGCGGAGAGCCGGAGGCGAGTCAGAATGGGACGCCTGTCGCGGGGCCGTCGGGTACGAATGGGCGACGGCGGACGAGGGGACAGGTCGAGGAGGAGGATGAGTAGTGGTGGCCCCGGTCGTACATTTGCTGTGGCGCAAGCCAGACGACGATATTAATGATGAAATTGCAACGCAACGCCTGTAACTCCGCTCCCAAGCCTCCCGTCCACGTTCGAAATGCTCATGACTGTACAAGGCCGACGGCCGGGTATCACTGTCTCGGCCCTCAGTCGTCCTCCCTTTGCGGCGGGGGGCCCGCAGGCTGGACCATCTTGCGTATCAGCCGGGCGCGCGTCAGGTGGACAGGCTCGTTCTCGGCGAGGGCGTTGTAGGCCAGCAGCGGGGGGTGGCCGACGATGGAGGCAAAGGTGTCGCGGTGGATGTTGGTCTTCCACTCCCAGGAGGAGGTGTCGGGGTGGCCGGTGCCGATGAACTTGGCCTGGAGGCGCTCGAGTTCTTGCTGGTTACGGAGTTTGTCGGCCTGTATGGGTCAGCGGGGTGAAATCAGGGAGGGTAGGGGAGGCGCACCATTTTGAGGTATTCAAACGTGTTGGTTTTGAGGTTGGTGATGCTGCTGGGCTGGGCCTTGGTGGAAAATGCGATGCGATACAAGGAGGTCGAATGCGGTAAGAGTCTTGCCTCTTTACTGAGAGCCTCTCAATTCGCTGCAAAAGTGGAACAGAGTCTAAAAGCAGCGGATTGACTGGAATATCATTGGAGATGACTAAAATCACACTGCAGACCCTCGCCGCTTTTAACATTCAGGCCTGCTACCACGCCTTGCAACGCAGCAGGTCAGCCGACACGGGAATTACCGGTATCGTGAGACTGACTGCGTCGCGGGATCTGCTGCGTTGATTGAACTGCTGCGTCCCTGCGTCGCGAGGATTACTGGTAGGAGGGCTATCGCGCTACTCCTTTCTCGGTTACTTGTAGTGTGCCTTTAGTCGATTTCAGTGTGATTTCAGTCAAGTCGCTAAAAGCAGCGGTGCAACAGCGATAAGATAAAGTCATGGCTCACGACACGAGCATCAGCAGCACCTGCTAGCAACTCACTTCACTTGAAGTTACTACGGCCAGCATCACATCAGCATCAGGCCAACTATTTCAATCGTCCAGGAGGAGACTTCGACGCATAATCAAAAACTCACAAGCTATTCTTGGCACGTCTCGGGGCCTCTCACCCGCCTCAATCCCCAATGGTGGAGACATGGGTCCGGCTGCAGTCGCAGCAAGATGCCCGGCAGAAGACGGCCGAGGCAGTCGACGCGGTCCGGAAATCTTGGGATGAGAAGCACGACGAAAAGAATGATCTGGCTCGGTTCAACGACACATACGAAGAAGTGGTCGAAGCGCTGCGAGCGCGGTACGCCAATCCCGCCGACGACGCCTGGTTCGCCGGCAACGAGGACCTGCTCAAGGAGCTGGACGAGCTCTTCACGAAAGTGAAAGCGCGCGAAGCCGACCTCGCGGACATCGAAACCAGGATCGCGAAGGAGAAGAAGGGATGGTACCGTCAGACGCTGCGCGGCTCGATTTCAGGGACTGTGGCCGAGAAGACGATGGGCCGGTCCGCGTTCCTGGGCGTATTGGATGAGTCGTCGAACTGGGCCGACGCGTCAAAAAGCGTCCAGAGAGCCCTCGAGGGCAACAATTCGAACCCGGCACTTTCTGACGTCCTCTCGAAACTCAGTGGCTTGGAGGGCGATGCGAGGGCGGAGGCCTTGATCGACCTCTTCTTCCGCGACCCAGCGACGGGCGACGTACCGACGTCATGCGCCAGCGCGGCCGAGTCGCTACGCAGCGGCTCGTCACTAGAGCAGGCGGTTCGCGGCCTCCAGCAGGGCCGTACGGACGCGGCATCGGCAAAGAGGCAGGCGACGGAACTGCGGCGGGAGCTGGCAGACCTGAAGCGGGGGCAGGCGGCGCACATGCAGGATAAGATGGCAAAGGCGCGAGACCGCCAGCGCAAGCAACAGGGCCCGCGGGTGGAGGCGGCGCTGTACGAGAACCTCCCGGCGGGAGCGAGCGCCGACGACGTGCGGGCGTGCGTGCTCTGCCAGATCTTCACCTGTCTGGGAATCGGGCAGGGGCACGTGTACGTCTCGGCGGAGAGCAGCGAGGAGGAACACGTATGTTTGGGCATTTCCCCTGGTGAGATGACAGATGCTGACAGATATTCTCAGGAGGCACACGTCGCGGAGGAGCATCGGTGCGAGGCGGGCGCGCAGTGCGTGCAGTTGACGGATGAGGATGTGAGCATGGCGAGCCACGACGGCGAGGAGGGGGATTCGGGGCCGGTGGTGTGCCGTGAGTGCGCTGAAGAGCTGAAGCGGCCGACGGTGTACTGCTCGGCGCGGTGCGCGGGCGGCGACTTCAGGCGGCACCGCGAGGGCGTGCACCTTCCGGCCCGCCGGGGCTCGAGCCGCAGCGTCGAGTCGGACACTAGGCATCTGGTGTACGGCGATGAGGATAAGGGCGAGTACCATGCCGAGGACATCAGGCGGTTTGTGGTGCCTCTCGACGAGGCTGTTGAGCGGTTTGTCAAGGGTCCTAACCCGGACATGGAGGTGCACGAGTAAGTGCCACAGCTGGCATCGTTTGTAAATCAAAACTTGTTTCTCATCCTGTGCGCCCGGCGGCTGCCTGATGTCTTGATGCCATCGCCGCATGCGTCTTGGGTGCTGACTGACGTCGGTCTGGCGGTTTGTACATGTACATGTACCTCTCCCGTTGCAGCTGTTTGTCAGCAATCCCCGCAAGGACGCCCCGGCGGATAGACGGAGACGGCCCCATAAACAGGTACGTACCACGACCCGCCTGCCAAAAGCCCCGAGGCGCATCGGACCTTTCGAGTGGGCCTCGTTCCGCCAAAATCCATCCCGCCCAACGACCACCGGCTCTCCCCCAGCGTCCGCCTGCTGCCTACGCCCCCCCCGAACCACCCCGGCCGCCCTCCCGGGTCATTCTCTGCGCATAGCACCACCATCAAGACCATCGCGCGACAGGAAGACGAGACAAGACGCGCCGCGATACTTGATCCCGTCGGCCCCTCCTCCGACCGGGAACGGCCTTCCTCTGTTCAGCTTCGAGAACGACCCAATCGACATCAACTGACATCGCCGCTACCACCCTCACTCATCGACTCATCGTGGCCCGTCGAAAACTCTCCTCCCTATCTCTCACCCCGCGCGCGCCGCATCTCCTCGGACCATAGGACGCCTCAATGGACGCCCACCCCGCTGCCGCAGAGGGCGTCAAGCCGGCCCGGCCAAAGGTCAACAACGCCTGTGAGGCCTGTAGGGCCGCCAAGGTCCGGTGCCAGCCCAGCGTGCAGAGCGGCATCTGCAGAAGGTCTGCCCTCCTCTTCCCTTCTGCTCCCCGCTTATATCTCGGGATTTGCTCCCCTAATCTTTCCCCTTCCCCTCCCCTTGTGGTACGACATGCCCGGATGATTGACTGATTGTCTCTGTCAGATGCCTTGAGTTCAAGAGGGAATGCGTCTTCAGAACGGGACCCCGTACGCGTAGACCGCGGCAGTCAAGACTGTGAGTGAATCCCCTTGCCCCCCCAAGTCTGATATCGCCATCGGCGGCCCGGCTCACACCACACCAGTAACCTGGATGGTCCGCGCCTCCCGCCTCCGCCTGGGCCCTCCAAGACCTTTAGCATCAACTTTGAGATGCCCGCCCCAGAGGACGTATCCCTTGAAGCCCTGGAGTCTCTCGCATCCCGCCACGAGTCTTACATCGACACCTTGCTGCCGCCTGACGACGCCCCTCACACCCCCATGTATGACGATCT
The DNA here is from genome assembly GCA_020746995.1 of Plectosphaerella cucumerina. NCBI lineage: Eukaryota > Fungi > Ascomycota > Sordariomycetes > Glomerellales > Plectosphaerellaceae > Plectosphaerella > Plectosphaerella cucumerina. Next base: position 3,692,263 of record JAGPXD010000004.1, on the reverse strand, counting down.
CATGATGGGTGCCCTCAGCTACTATCACCAGCCCGGCGGCACTGTCTTGACGCCGCCCTCCTCTCACCCTCACTCGCACCAGTCACCTCACTCGTCCTCCTCTCATAGCCACCATGGCGGCTCATCGTCCAGCCCTGGTGCCACGCCCCCGTCCCTGGTCTCGCTGTCCAACATTGGCATGAAGCCGCAGTTCAACCTCGACTCAGCCACCAAGTTGCTCGACATCTTCCGAGAGATGCTCACTCACTACCCCTGCATTGTGCTTCCCGTGGATGCCACTGTGCCCTCTCTGGCCAAGACCCGCCCTTTTGTCCTGCTGGCCATCCTCTCCGTCGCCTCGGGCGCTGCCTCGCTGCAGGGACACTCTCTGTATGATGATGAGTTCCGCAAGATCCTCGGCCTCAAGTTCGTTGCAGGGGGCGAGCGCTCTGTAGAGCTGCTCCAAGGCCTACTCATTTACACAGCATGGTGAGTTGTTCAGGAGAACCTAGCAGACCCAACCCCGCTAATCTCACCCCAGGTACCCCTTCCACCTCAGACCGAAGAACAAGCAGGCCTTCCAGTACGTCCGCATGGCCGCCGAGATTGCCAACGACCTCGAGCTCGTGTCACCTCCAGACGACGAGGTCATCACTCCCGACGGGCCCATCTCCAGCGAGCGCCTCGAAGGCATGCGCACATATCTGGCCTGCTACTACCTGGTCTCGGCGTGAGTCCAGCCCCGCTCCTCGCCATGACCCCTTTTGACACCTCTTAGCTTCCTTGTCACCTGGTCCAAGCTCCAAGTCTACGGCGTCGAGTACAACAAGTGGACCGAGACCTGCTGCGAGGTCCTCGAGCGCCGGTACGAGGTCCGCGGCGATCAGACGCTGTGCTGGCTTGTCAGGTGCACGTACATTATCGATCAGACGGGAAAGATCGACCATCCGGCCAAGGCTGACGGCGACGACGAGCGGGAGGCCCGCTTCAAGCTCAAGGGCGTCGAAACGCAGTTCCGCGAGTGGAAGGATAAGATCCCTCAGCATCTGCTCACCAATGGGAGTGAGTTACCCCTGAGCTTTGGTGTGGATACTCTTTGCTGACCACCTCAGGCGCTCTGCACATTGCTACGACGTTTGCTGAGCTGTACATCTACGCCTCACCCCTGCTGCGCTTCGGTGTGCCCCGGTCCGGCTCTAAGGGCGCCGCACGGTCTCCGCTCGTGCCGCTGCCGGACCGTATCGCTGCCTGCATCCCGGTGCTCCGCAGCTTCCTCGATGTCATCAGCGTCCTCCCCCAGTCAGCCTTCATCCCTGTCACGACAGTCGACTGGGGCAAGATTATCCAGTTCACCATTCTCTGTCTACGGATCTCCCTGCCACTACCTGCCTGCCCTGGGTGGAACGACGCGGCGGCACGCGAGTCTCTGCAGTTCGGCGCCTTCCTCGAACGCTTCTCGCAAGCTTCCGAGGGCGACGAGGAGGAGTCGCAGCCTCGCCCGGCCGGTTCGAGCATCACGGTTCTGTCGGCGAGCAAGGTTGTGTTCGCCGTGGTGAAGCACAAGTACGAGGGGCGGCTAGCTCGGATGCAGGCATCCGACATGGCCGTCGCGGCAAAGGGGCTCAGGGGGTGCCCGATGCTCGACGGCAGCCTCGAGTCATACTTCCCCTCGTGGGACCCCGCTATATCCACAACGTCGACAATGGCACTGGACTGGTACGCACAGAACCTGCAGACCATGGCCATGGTCGACGGCGGTAGCTCGGGCAGCAGCAGCCTCGCAGGCGACATGAACATGACAGAGGGCGATCGATCAGGGTTCCAGGCCGCATGGCCGGCTATGAATCTCGGCTGGCCTAGCGACGAACTCATAGTCGACTCGGCCGTGCAGCCGAACGGACTGCCCAAGTGTCCCATTGACCACTCGGGAGCATACGGGACTCACACGTCCCGATGAGCCGAGCATGATACTCGATGATCTTCAAGAAGCAAAGAAAGAAAGGAACAAACAATGTAATACTAGGTACGTCAGGGAATGGAATGGACTCGGTGGAGGTTACGTGTGTGTAGATACCCCTCAACTCTCGGAACGAAGGAATACATCCACGCTCAGCAACGGAGCTATTTTTGCCTTACTCACCCGCATTCAGGCAGCTTGGCGTGGGGAACCACGTACCCATCGGCCGTCTGACCCGGCTCCGGGGCCTACACTCGAGTACCTGCAGGATGGGATGGACAGCTCAACTTCAGCTGACCTGTCGATCACCGGCTGGGGGGCCACGCTACCCCCCTGAAAACTCAGAGCTTCTCACATGCAGGAAGCTGGGTGACTGACCTTGATGTTGAGGAATGCCAAGGATCGGCGTCATCGGCGGCGCATCACCTCCTCAACCGCGAGAGAAAGCCGCCGGACATTCTGAACGCCCGGATGACATTGCTTCCCTTTGAGCTGAGCAACGCCCCCCTCCCCGGGAAAAAGCCCGTGATAGCTTAAGTGGTACGATTCAGCGGTGAAGGAGGGAAGAGGCGTCCTCAACGCCGCCTATTGTCAGCAGCGAGCAAGGCACCGAGGGAGCTACTCGAGAGCTATTCCTCGTGTCCAAGCGAGGATCAACATGGGACGACGAGGCGGACGTTTGAGAATCAGAAGCGATGCGCCGGCCGTTCCTTTCAGGAGTGAGGCCGAGGATGCCGGCGCCCTCCGACTAGTCTTTGACGACGGGGGAAGAAGGGGGGATGGGATGGGGCACGGAGTTTTGGATATTGTGTCGGCCGCCGTAGAACGGCTGAAGCTTCATGGCGCGTGGCAAAACACAGAACAAGAGCAAGAGAGAGCTCAACGCCACCACGGAATATGGCCTCAAAGGGAAGGAGGTTGTTGGGGGGATTACTCAAGGTGGCGTCAAGGCCACCTGCGGGCTCGGAGGTTATGGCGAGGCGAAGGGGGGACGACGTCGTCCCAAGTCGAAGACCACGAACGAGGGTGCATTAGCATCGTCGTCGGCCCTGCAGAAGCTGCAGAAGCATGCGCCGTGCCTGACAATCCCACGATGACGATAGGCAGGACCTGCAGTGCCTTGGAAGCCCGGCGCTCTGGGTAACCTAGCGGCGCCGATCCGCCAACGCAGGAGAACAAAGAAAAGAATTGTCCGGTTCCGGCGATTCCAAAGTCAATGGGCGAGTCGTGGGCCGAGCGGGTGGGGGGGAAGGCCCGGAAGGGTGATGTAAAAAGCTCTTTGTCTTGCGACTACGGCTTCCCGCTCTCCCCCTCGGCCTTTGTTCAGCCGTCCTCCCGAGTGCCGCGCGCCGAAAGAAACGCTCCCCCCTTTCTCCACCCAACTTACTTGGAAAGGTGATGGGCACCAAGACGATGAGTTTCAACCGCCGCAACGGCGGCCGAGCCGGCGGATAGGCCGGGAGCGCAGATCAGGGCAGGAAGGTCGAGGAGGAAACCCCATCGCGAAGGCGTCTTTGTTGTGCTCAAGCCTCCTCCGCGACGCCGAGCTCTGAAGGGGGCGCGGCTAAGGACAGCTCCTCATCGTGCTAAGGAGGGACGGCATCTTCGTGGTGGAAAGTATGACGTTTGGGTGATCGAGGATGATGGGCAGTGCGGTGTTTTCTTGTGAGCTTGGGTCGGCGGTGGCTCCCGATCTCGAGGGAAAGCTGGTTGGTGTCGAGGGCCGTGTCAGAAGGTATAAAGCCCCTCAAGAGCGTCTCGAGATGGTCTGAGAAGGAGGAGAGAAGCAAGCAGTCCGCAGAGGTCTTTCTCAGGACATAGGATCAAGACGCCATATTCTGCTCATCGTCGGCGACCCCCCTTCTTATATCTCTTTCCTCACCTTCAGCTTTACTACCCTCAGCTCAACGGTTGTTCTCGACCAGGCCCATAGGTCTCAGCCCTGCCCATACCATGGTGACCTCGATCAGGAAGGCCGCCGCCATTGGCGTGGCCGTTCTGGCCATTGCCGGCCAGGCCGTTCCGTTTGCGGTTCCAGACCACTCAGTCGGAGAGGCAGCAGCGCCCGGCGTTGCGGAGGTACGTTCTGAGACATTCCGATCCGTCGGGACGGCTTGCTAACGGGTCATGTCTCACAAACAGCGGGGAGAAGGCTATTACTTGGAGCACCTTGTGGAGAGGTGGATGCCCGCCGGCGTGGGCCGGGGATTGGCGCGGAGGAGGGAGAAGAACAAGCGCTCCGAGACGACTGCCGATGCCGGCTCCGGCTCCGGGTCCGGATCTGGGGCTGGTGGTGCTCAGACGGATAATGGTGGGAAGACGGACAGCACCGGCCAGACGGGCGATGCCAACCGCAACGGCGGCGGCGGCGGTGGCAGCAAGGGCAACGACAACGGCGGCGACAACGGCGGCAACAACGGCGGCGACAACGGCGGCAACAACGGAGGCAACAACGGAGGCAACAACGGCGGCAACAACGGCGGCAGCGGTGGTGGCAAGGGCAATGAAAATGGCGGCGGCAACAACGGCGGCAACAACGGCGGCAACAACGGCGGCAACAACGGCGGCAACAACGGCGGCAACAACGGCGGCAACAACGGTGGACATGGCGGCAACAACGGCGGCAACAATGAAGGAAACCACGGCGGAAATGGAGGCGATAACGGCGGCAACGACGGCGGCGACAACGGCGGCAACAACGGAGGTAACAACGGAGGGCATGGCGGCAACAACGGAGGTGACAACGGAGGACATGGCGGCAACAACGGCGGCGACAACGGAGGACATGGCGGCAACAACGGCGGCGACAACGGAGGACATGGCGGCAACAACGGAGGACATGGCGGCGACAACGGCGGCGACAACGGAGGACATGGCGGCGACAACGGAGGTGACAACGGAGGACATGGCGGCAACAACGGAGGGCATGGCGGTGGAGGCGGTGGTGACTACCCGCCTCCCACCGACAAGCCGCCCAAGACCGACAAGCCTCCCAAGACCGACAAGCCTCCCAAGACTTGGACCAAGGACAAGCCTGTAAGTCATCCCTGAACCTGATTCCCCTGCCACGGCCGTCGGGATATCCCACAGCCTCCACTCTTGGATATGTTCGGAAGAGACACTTGCTAACATTGTGTTTCAAGACCACCGACGACCATGAGTGGCCTACCACCAAAGACCACAAGCCTACCACCACTAAGGATCACGAGTGGACCACAACCAAGGACCACAAGCCTACCACCACCAAGGATCATGAGTGGACTACGACGAAAGACCACAAGCCTACCACGACGAAGGACTATGACACTACTACCAAGGAGCACGATACGACCACCAAGAAGCATGAGACAACCACCAAGGAGCATGATACAACCACCACCAAGAAACATGACACGACCTCCAAAGAGCATGGTACCACCACCACAGAGGAGCACGAGTCAACAACTGTGACAAAGCCCACTACAGTGACCAAGCCTACCACGAAAACCAAGCCCACCACGGAGACCAAGCCCACCACGGAGACCAAGCCCACAACGGAAACCAAGCCTACCACTGTGACTGTTCCGACGACGGAGACCAAGCCCACGACGGAAACCAAGCCCACAACTAAGACAAAGCCCACGACCGAGACCAGGCCAACGACTGAGACCAAGCCAACCACGGTTGTGACCGAGAGCAAGCCAACGACCCTGACGGAAACGAAGCCCACCACTCAGACTCGTCCCGAGACGGTGACGGTAACAACAACCCCGGGACAGCCAGGCACCACCCTGACAATCACCAAGCCTGAGACTGAGAAGATCACCACAACGGTCCCCGGAAAGCCGATCACAACCACAGAGACAGAAACAAAGACCATCACCAAGCCCGGAGGTGGATTCGAAACAACAACCTGCATCACCACCAGGACAATCTACCCCACTCCTCCTCCGACTCCAGTGACAACCACCGAGACGGAAACCAAGACCATCACGAAGCCTGGAGGTGGCCTTGAGACGACCACTTGTGTCACGACCAGGACTTACTACCCGGGTCCTGGCCCGACGCCGCCCGGCAAGCCTGACTACCCGGGTCAGCCAGGAAAGCCTGACTACCCAGGCCAGCCTGGTCACCCAGGGAAGCCCGATTATCCGGGTCAGCCTGGTCACCCTGAGGGTCCTGGAAGCCCTGGCGGTCCCGGAAAGCCTGAAGGTCCTGGAAGTCCCGGCAGCCCCGGCAAGCCCGAGACTCCTGAAGGTCCCGGTAGCCCCGGAAGCCCTGATAGCCCTGGTAGCCCCGACAAGCCCGAGACTCCCGGAAGTCCTGGCAGCCCCGGTCACCCTGGCTCAGGCTCTCCCGGTTCGCCCGGCTCTCCTAGCGGCGGCGGCGGTGGCCACGGCGGTGGCTCCAGCCCGCCCTCCTCCGGCTCCGTGTGCTACGGCACCTGGGAGTGGGTGGCCAGCGACGAGAAGCAGGACTGCGCCAACGCAGCAGCCTGGGAGAGCGAGGGGAACGCATGGGCGCAGAATGGAACATGGAGGTATGACGGCACTTTGTGGACGTTCACCCCGGATGAGCCGAAGAAGGATTACTAGGAGAAGAATCTGGCATGGCATGATGAAAGAGAATGTACTGGCGCCCTTGATGGTTTGTGGCCATCGATATGATTAAGGGGCCATCTTTGAATAGTAATTGGCGTTGAATGAATTAATCACGATTCAAACACTGCTGGCAGAGCTGCGAGTTTTTGATGTGGCCTGGGTCTCCGAGCTTTAACAAGCTTCTCCAGGGGCTGACTGCGATTGTTTTCGTCAACATCAGGGGTGAATGCGATCTGCAAATGGCCATCCATTGAACCAGATGTTTGCTCGGAGCTTTGCAGTCTGTACTTTCGGCCCCAGATTCTAGTGATCACTTACAGCCAACGCCAGAATCCCCGAAAAGTTGGTAGCAGCCGTGTTAGGAAACTTACAAAATTGGCTTGGCAATTGTGAGAGAACATGGCTGAAGACGGAGCCTGTTGCCAGCTCCGACTGCTCGACCAGGAAACGGTGAACCTGACGGCTCAACACGATGCTCACATGGCTCTCATCTGCCTGCCATGAACCCTCCGCATGGTCCTTGGCAGCAGAGGTCAAGAACCAGGAAAGCGTCTAAGAAGATGGGCAACCCCAGATACCCAACTTCTCATCCCTCTCACAAGCTCACCGGTCCCAAGGACATGATATGCCCCCCACAGGCCTGGACCGCGTATCCTCAAAACCCAAGAACCAAGCACCACGCCCCATCACGACAAATTCGAGCAACCGCATAAAGACACTCTCCCGATGAACCACACACGTCGTTGTCAGCCACCAACCCTCCAGAGCCTCACCGAGATCCCGCCCTCGCTTTCCATCGGTCCGCCCCGGAGCCTCCCCTCCCCCTCCCAGGCTGCGTGCAGGGACCGGCGTCCCGAGGAACGGCATCCGGGATGGAGGGTACCACCCTCCGGGACGCGGTCACGGGGGCCCAGAAAGCAGGACCTCTTCCAAGAAAAAGGCTGTCTGTCCCCCTCGGCCCGGGGGCAACAACGCGCGCGCGGGGGGGGTGTACCATAAAGGGATCACGGCGGCTTCGATCGCGACCTGCCGGTCCGACAACCACTGGCTGCTTGCTACCTGCGAAAGGAGGGGGGGCGCATATTACAAAGTGCTTACCATCCCGCCTCCATCAGGCTGACCGGTCGCCCGCCTCGGTGAGGCCCGTCCCACCCGGCCGCATGCCACCACCAGCCACCGCCATGTCCATTCGTCCCCCTTCCCTCCCCCCTTCTTCTTGCTGAGGGCGTATCTATGGCCAAGGGCAGCAGCACCTTATCCAGATAGCCGACCTCTGGTTCCGGGCGCGGGGGTTGAGGTGAAGCGCGCGCTGGGATCGAATGCCGTTTCGCCACTTTCAAAGACTAACATAACGCAGATTGCGTGACAGGCTTCCCGGGTGCATATGGCGGAACCCCCTCCTCTCATGCACGCCGTCCTCACGTGCAGTCGTACACCATCACCACTCGACGCTTTCGTGGCGCGGATCCGGGACGGGAAATGTGGACAAAAGGAGCCGTGGGAGAAGAAAGTACAGCGCATCGTCAATGTCTCGTCTGTGGCTTGCCTTGCTGACGGACATCACTGGTCTGGCACGTGTCGGAACTCCCTCCGGTATGCAACGTCAAGCGGGCGCTGCGAGGGCGTTATTTCAAAAAGAGCAGAGGGGAATATACCCGAAAATATACTGCCATGCCAATACCTTCTCCCAACGCCGAAGGGTCGCAGGGCAAAGTATGTAGACGAGCACATCCATGACGCCAGGGCATCGCAGACTCGGCCCAAGGAGGGAGAGGACAACCACGCACTCGTAGCCTGATGACAGCGTCCCCGGGGCCCAGGCGTTCTAGGCCTCCAGATCGTCCCTCCCCTGCGCGCCTCGTCAAGGGGCCCGGCTTCAGCTCATCCACTCCCGCTCACACTCTGTGATCCAAGTACCAAAGACTCGAGCAGCGTACGTCCGCCACAGGACAGACGGACAGACAGCACTTCTCCGCCGCCGCCGCCCTGCTGCCTGCTTTCTCACATGCACATGCGCCGCGGCGGCACCCCCTTGGCATGCAGGAGACGACATGGCATGCCGCCGCAGCGCTGACCTGCCCCCCCTCCCCATCCTCGGCCGCCGTTACATCACAGAAACGCACCGCTCAGTCTCTCCCCTCACTTCACCTCACAGCATCCGATGTGCTGCGTTGCGCATGCAATTAAAAATGGTGTGTACTCATGAGTTCGGCCTCTCCTGGCTGGCAATGGCTCCCTGTGCGTGAATCCTTGAGGACATGAATGGTATAAGCCGCTCGTGATGAAGAAGCATGAGGAAAAACTCCCACCCCCTCCATCCTGCTCGGCCCAGAAATGAACCATGCCCGCAACTCGCTTCCATCCACACGCAAGACACACACGCAAATGCCGTTCCCACCTGGGGCCTCCCTCTCGCCCCTTGCGCTGAGTAAACGATAGCAGAGAGACGCAGAAATAGGTAGACGCAACAAGCAAATGGTGATCGACAGATAAAAACAGAAAAAAAGCCAGCGCGCGCGCAAAAGGAAAGACCGTTTTCCGTCTTTTTGAAATGCTGATGTTTGTGTATGCCATGCCGGTGATGACGGTATCCCAGTCGCCTTCCCATGTCCCGAAAGTTCGCCCCGCGTCTCCCGAGACGCCTGTATCATGTGCGGTGACCTTTTGCCCTGGCCCAAGTGTGTGGCCGGCCCCCGAGAAATTATCGGATGGATGCCTTCATCCTTCCCGAGGGTATCAATAACATGTGCTTGAGACGCCACGACGCCCCATGTGAGTTGTGTTTTTTTGTGGTGCCTTTTCGTTCTTCGTCGTTTATTCTCGGACTTCGCTGCTCTCCTGATGTTGGTGCACACGGCTCGTGTCGATTCCGGTATCCGATGAGGGGTGATGTATGGTTGCAGCCGCCAAGATCGAGCGGCCTTTTCCCTGCTGAGATTCCATCGGCTCAAGAATCGTTGACATGACCAGCCAAAGCAACACGGATCTGCCGCGTCCCGACCTTCCCAACTCCTGGCTAGACATGCGCAGGACTCCAACAACTCCACTCAGCGTCGCATCTCAATGCCGCCGCTACCAGAAAGGAAAATAGAAAGCAAAATATCAAGGAAAGGGGGGAATCATGTGTGGCCCAATGAATGTCGGAAAACGCCGGGGTATGAGCACTCTGGCAGTATCCGAGGCCGCGGGGGGGGGGCCCGTTGCGTCGCGTTGCGTCCCGCGGCGCTCCCTGACTGGCTCCGGTGCGAGGCCCTCTACCGAGAGGGCCGGCCAGGCAGCGCGGTATGAGTTGACCAATGCAGCATCGCTCCCAAACAGCCCATAATGCACCCACAACCATGCACGTTGCTCTGCTCGTCAATGCTGTGAAAAAAACGCCGGCTCCTTGACCAGGACGGCCAAGCCTCGGATGAGGCCCGCCCCGCCCAGGCAAGCAAACAATAGGGGAGAAAATAGCAAGAAAATGAGAAACGAGGCAGGAAATGTGTGCCCCCGTGACGCCTAGCGGCCCAGCATGTGAGGTGTCATGTAGTTGGCCGGGCTGCCGTTGCCCATCATGGAGCCCGGGCCACCCGAGGCCATGGGGCCGCTGAATGTGTTCCAGGGGTTGCTGAAGCCCGTACCGCTGCTCGGGAACCCGGCGGGGGTGTAGGACGGGCCGCTGAAGGAGCTGGCGAAGCGGGACTGGGCCAGGCCCGGGGGCGCAGAAAGGCCGGGCGGCGGCCCGGGGGCGGTCGCGAAGCCGTTGGGGCTCGCCGAAGAGCCCATCATGGTGTTCATGGAGCTGGCGGGCACCTGCGAGGCCGTCTGGCCGGACCTGACGCCCAGGGGGTTCTTGGAGAAGCTCAGTCGGATGCCGCCCTTGACGCTGTTGTGAAGCGGCTGTCCGTAGAGGTCGTTCAGGGCCTTTGTCGCGAACGTGACATCCTCGAATTCGACGAAGCACATGGGACCGTTCTGCTTGGTGCGGAAGCAGAGGCGCTTGTAGCCGCGCTGCTTGGAGAACATGGCCTTGAGCTCCTCCTCAGACGTGTCGATGGGGAGGTTGCCGACGTAGAGCGTGTTGCAGGGCGGGTTCTGGTCGGCCGGGTTGACGGGGGGAAAGTTGCTGTGCCTGCCAAAGTGGCCGCCCATCGGGTAGTGCATCGAGTGGGCGCTGCCGCCGTTGAGGCCCGTGGGCGACATGGCCGAGTGGTGGCTCGGGAGGATGCCCTGGTGGTTGTAAGGCGGCAGGGAGGCGGGCCCGGAGGTGGACGAGGGCGACGTGTTCAGCGAGAGGCTGGCCAGCTGAGAGATGGGCAGGTGCGGCACGGTGGCGCGGCGCTGGACGGCGGCGCCGTTTTCGGCGTAGGCGACGGGATCCTTGAGGAGCTCACCCGTCTCGTCGTCGTCGGCCGAGTCGTTGTTGATGAGCGACTTGCCTGAGATGCGGGGGCGCTCGCTGAGGTGGCTCCCGATGGGCGACTGAGGCGAGAAGAGGTTCTGGTAGCGCGAGCTGTCGTCGGGGTTGGGCAGGTCGGCGGTGCTGTAGCCGTTCATGGGAGGTGAGACCTTGCCGACGGGGAAGGTGCTGGTGAAGCGCGAGGTCTGGCGCGACGAGGGCACGGGAGGACTCGGCGCGGGATCGGTGCCGAAGCTCCTGGACAGGGCGGACGCGTTGCCGAGAATCTCCACGGTGATGTTCTGCTTGCCGTCCAATATGCTCTTGGCCTCATTTGCGCCGGTGGCCGTCTTGAAGCGCATGATGGCGGAGCACGTCTCGTCGTCGGATTCGGGGAGGACTTCAATGTTGACGAGCTCGTTGGACCACACGAGCATCAGCTGGATCTGGTCCTTGGTGGTATTCTTCGGCAGGCCGCGGATGATGACAGCGATGGGAGCGAGGGTGGCGAAGGGACTGGCTGCAGCCTTGATGGCGTCGTGCTCGAAGGAGTGGGATGCCGGGACTGGCAGGGAAAAGGGCGGTTGCGATGTTCTCAGCGAATGTGGCTGGTTTGCGTACGTTGGTGCGGCCATGACGAGGGGGAATATGTCGCGATGGACTATCGCGGTCGCGTTGGTGGATGATCGGTTGTGGTTTCGGCAGGGATGCGTCGCGACCCGAGGTCGTCGCGGGAAAAGAGTGCGGTCGGATTGGATCGAGTCGAGTCGAGTCAGAGACAAGTTCAGGTCAGGCCAAGGGTCTCTCGCGCTCGCTCGTATCGGGGGATGCGGAACGCGGTAACGACGCGCGCAGCCGGCCGTTGTCAGGAATGCGCGCGGTTGTTGGCGGTGGCGTTGGGGACAGGCGCAAAGGGATGAGGATGAATTCTTGATGCAGATGGACGCGACGCGGCGCGGCGCAGGCTCGCGATGATGCTGAGAGGAGCGAGAGGTGAAATCGATCGATTGATGAATGACTGTTGTAGGCGCAACAAGGTTGGGTGTGGGCGTGGCTACGAGTGCACGATGCAAGTCGGGTCGTCGAGTTCGGGTCGAGTCGGGGGAGTTGATGCAGCGCAGGCGCAAAAATGGCGTTGATACACGTGGGCGAGTATGGTCGCAAGTTCGGGTCTGTCACCGCAAGAGGAAAAAAAGGTCGTCGGTTGGATGTTGGGGGGGTTTTTGGGGGGGGTGGAAGACACTTGCAGTGAGTGAGATTTGGGGAGGGGGGGAAGGGGGGGAAGCGAGGAAGGCGCTGGGGGCGGGCGCGAGATGAGGTAGTCGCAAGGTTATGTATTGGTCGCGCGTGCTCAGGTGTGCCGATGTGGGTGGGAGTGATGGGAAGTGGGAAGGGGCGCACACAGTGAGTGAGGTGAAGGGTGGATGGTGGATGGGAGGCGGCGGCGGCGGCGTTAGGTTAGGTTGCGGGCGGGCGGGCGGCGGCGGGCTTGCTGGCTTGCTGGCTGGAGGGCTGGCTGGCTGATAGGCAGGCACGAAGGGGGAAGGGGTAGGGTAGAGCGTGGAAAGAGCAGCTGCAAAAAAGAATGGTGTGCTGCTGCTACTGCTGCTGGGTGCTGCTGGGCTGGGACTGGGAGGGAAGGAAGGATGGAGGGGGGGGGTCGCCCGAAGAGGACGGCTTGGGCCTGGCGCCGACCCTCTGCTGGGTCTTTGCGATGGAGGGAAAGTCTGTTCGGGTCCGGGGGGGCTAGGCTAGGCCAGGCCAAGGTATGCGTCAGTGTTCAGTTAGATGACAGGCCAAAGTACACTGTACTTCCGTCACTTGCCTGGCCTTGGCCAGCTTTGGCTTGGGGGGGCTGCCGGGGCCCCTCGAAGCTTGAACCGCGACGACAAGGTTCCCGGTGCCAAAGCTGGTGCGAACGGGGCTTCCGGTACCGCCGCGACTGGTGCAGTGCACGACCGGACTGGGGTCCGACTTGGTGAAGTACCGGGGGTGGAGGGGCAGCGCAGCGCAGCAGTAGCAGCAGGGAGAAGAGAAGGAGGGGGACGCGCAGAGACGGACGTGAGACGGAACCGTCCACCATTTTCGCTCTCCCCAACTTCAAAGCATCTGTCTCCGTTCGACTCCGCAACAGCCTCGCCCGGCCGCTGCACGCTCGCGACTTAATTATCAAACTCGGGCCATATCACGGTCAAGGCATTCGGGGGGACATGACGCGCGCGAGCATCAATCAGGGACGTGCCCTTTTACTACCCCATGTGGAGAGACTCGGGGAGGGACCTGGTCGTCGCGGAATCGTCTGGTTTTCTCACGGCGCACGATTTAGAGACAGAGCAGAAGTACAGCGGTACAACAAATGCGAGGAGGGGGGGCACACCCGTCCCCGGCGCTGGAAAAGATGTGTGTGTGTCTGTCTAACGAGCGAACGAGCGAAAGAAACAACCTGGTGTGCTTCTTCGGTCTCATCTTCTCTTTCTGCTTGCTGCTTGACGCTTGCTGCTGCTGCTCGCTCTTCGCTCCTCGCGTGTTGGTGTGCTGCAGCAGGCGGTACTTCTTCCACGTCGTCCTTGTTCCGCAGCGCAACCGCGACCAGGGGGGGCCGTCCATATCGTGCCAATCAGGAGCCGATCGCGTAGAGTGCGACCGCGGTGTGGAGAGAACAAGACACCCACCACCACCCAACACCAAGGGCCCGCCCCCCATCGGACGGGATTGTGCGATCGCGACATTGCTTCTTCGTCTTCTTCTTCTTTCTTCCTGGTCTCGTGCCGTGTGCCGTCTTGAAGTGACGACTGATCGATCGACCGCCGCTGCCGCTGCCGCTGCCGCCGCTATAGTTCGTCACCTTCCTACCCCTCCTCGTCAGGCACTGCGATGCGATCTCCTGATGCGGGTGACGAGAGTGTTCATCATCTTTCCTCGTACCGTACCCATCGGAATCCGATGGCGGGCCACGGGAGAGAGCAGGGTTTCACAACCGGGACCTCGAGAGAGCGAGGGGCGCCGCCCCTCCCCCGTCAAAGTGGAAAACGGGGGGTGAGAACGGGGAGGGAAGGGCTGCCAGCCTCGAAGTACTGGTGACATGCACAGAGATTGGATTGGATGGCGGCGAACCTTGTAAGTCTTGCGCGGCGCACCATCTGCGATGCACAGTACAAAGCAGCGCCTCGCCTTGCCCCTCGCATGCCTCTGCCGCCAAATGGCTTGCCAGGGGGGATTCGGCCGCGATCCTCGTACTTTGTACGGGTTGCTTCTCTTGTGTACTCGCAGAAATTCGCTGAAGGTTCCCTGCAGCAGCCTGTACGGGTGAGGGCATCACATCCTGTAGGAAGCCGTGCTGCTGAACGGCTTCGCGTACGGCAGTTGGAGATGCGTGTGTTACAGTACCTACGACACGTCGCTGAGTCCTGGACTCGACTTGACTCGACCCGACTCGAGTTGAACCCTACTTTTACAAGGGTGATGAGACGAAGGCACATGCTGGCTGCCCAGCAGACTCGGATGGAATGGAGGTTCTCAACGCTCCCGGCCAGAGAGCTGCCTTTGCGCTGCCTGCCCTGAACTGCCCGTTGAGTCGAGTCGAGTTGAGATCCCGGTCACGGAAGGTACCGAGGCACACCTTTCCATTCACATCCCTTCCCTTTTTCCCAACTTCCACTTCCCGTCCTCCCCGGTACGCCATCATCTTCTACCGCGCACGGTGTGCTATGCGTACGCGCCCAGTCATTCCCATCTCGCCCGGGGAGGGAGATTTGCATGCGGGCGCGCTCGACATGGACGGCACGTGTCGCGACATGGGGCGCCGCCAAGTCACACTTGGGAGGGGCAGAGAAGAGAGGAGAGGAAACGTCCACACACTGGGTCTGGAAGAGAGCCCGGCCGGGTGGGTGTGTGGCCACGGTCACCGAGCTTGAGGTGTGTGTGGTGTGGTTCGTCAACAAGCGGCTGCAGCGAGCGCGAGAAACTCCTAGCCCGCCGACGGCGACGCGATGCTCCGTCATCCCCGGAGAACATGCTGCGGCCATTCGGGGATTCTTCACCGCGGTGAGGACTGCAACCTCGGGGGACGGGCACTGTCGGGCAGGCAGGCGGGCTGCGCAGGTGACGAGTCTGACGACTGGGCTCATCAACCTGAAGCCATCGGCGGCAGATCTTCAGGGAAATATGGCAGGGTCAGCATGGACCCCTGGCCCGTCTTGCCCGTCCCATCGCATGGCCACCCGCCGCCTCCGGACAGACACGGCCACGATCGTCGACGCGCCGTGACAAATCCTCGGGTTCTGCCAGGCGCGGGAGCAAGGAGAAACAGCCAACCCCACAGCCAGCCTGCCCGGCATCGATATCCAGGTGGTTATCAGAAAGGCGGCATATCGTGCAGCCCGCCCCACGGCATTGTGATCAAGCGAGCTGCCATGTCTGCACGAGGCCCAGACGGACGGACAATGGGCGGCAGTAAGGGGCGTGTGGGTGGTGGTGCTGGCCCATCCGGCCCTACACTACCGCGCCGCGCCTCCAAGCCTTTCCCCTCTGTTCCCGCCAGGCAATCTCGAACCTGTGGCACCTCGCCGGCGGGGAGGTGGTGTGGTCGCTGGTCCAGCCCGATGCAGGTACCTCTTGTGCTGGTAGCCTGGCGTCTCTCCCCCGCGCGCACGCCCGCAAGCTGCCGAACGTGGGAGTGTCAGTGACGTTTGGCTTGACTCGAACCCGACCGGGCGAGACCTGGCCTGTGCTGCGCGGGCCGTACCAAAGTACGCGCAGATGGGCGCCCCGGAACCCGCGGCCGATCGCTGCACGGCCAGCAGGGAAAAAGCCAAGATGGCTCTCGCCGGCGACAGACAGAGTGAAGATCGGCTGGGAGGCGGTGGGAAGAAGGTGGTGGGCTTGGAGGTGCTCGCCCCGTCTGGGGAATGATAACCAGGGGCGTCGACAGGGCGTTCGACAGGGGCGCGATGTCGGGTCGGGTCTGCAGATGGCGGCCGTGATGGTGCTCCGTCAGTGACAGGCAAAACGTGTGCTGAAAGAGGACATGGCGTGATGATTCGAGTTTGACTTGTTTCGCTTTGCATTGCCGGCCGGTTGGCCCCTGTTGAAGACTGAAGACTTGTTGACGAGACATGGCCAGCTGCACGGCGAGGCGAGGGGTTCCCGGCTGATGGACATCTGCACTGATACCGGGGGGTGCACCTGCCTGCGTCTGCGGTCTGCGTCCATCGCTCCTTCCTCCAGACAGCTCAAGGCGAGAAGGTTAGGGAAGCTGCCGTCTTTCCTAGGGCGGAAGTTAGCGGGGCACTAGGGTGCCAAGTGCCCACTTGGCCCGCCCCACCAGGGCCTCTCCATCCCAACCAGGCCCGAGAGGGCAGGCACGCTAAAACCCTTTTCCCGGCCTTGGAAACCACGGCGGGACCTCAGACTCGGTATCCCAAGACGTCCAGTCCAGTCCAGTCCACCACGTCCACACCACCAACCGCAACGCACGAACGGCACAACCGATCAGGGCCTGTCCGCTCATTCATTCTTCCATCCATGCTCGTCCGTTGCCCATCCGCCGCCGCGTGCGTCCCTGCGTTGGTTTCCCGTTATCTGCCGACACAGCCTGGTCGGCCGAGGGAGATCCGGCCCCTCGTGCGCCTCGACCTCGACGCTCCCGACAAGACAAAGCGGCGCCGAGGCGCTCTGGCATTGTCCTTCGAATACGACCAAACGACCATCGAGCACAAACAAGCCATACTCGCAAACCGATCAAAACGGGCTCTCAGTGTTCCGTTCCATCCATCCATCCATCCATCCATCCACCAAACCAGCCAGCCCACACCACCTACATACAGTCTGCGGCATTCCTGCCCCTCCCCACTACCGGAATCACTCATCAACTTCCGCGCCGACCTCGCCGATCGCTAACCGCATTCAACAACCTGCTTGTCGTCGTCTTCACCAACCAGCGCGCCGCGAATAATGTGGCCGGCAGGAACCCCAAGGTCGAATCCCTGCTCACATCGTGTGCCAGACAGATGGTGGGCCAGGGCCCGTCTCCCCCAATCGACGACCTTGCAGGCCTGGAATCCCCCCCTCCCAAACATCTCTGCACCGGACGCCCAGTAGATCAGAACATCGTCATACCGCCGTCTTCTCACATCTCACCCGAATCTGACAGGTCCCCTTCCACCTGGCGCATGCGCACCCTGTCGGGGCCGCCTGTACCCCCCCCCCCCCCCCCCCCCCGGAAGGCCAGGGGTTGACATCGAGGTACGGGACCTGGGCAGCGCCTCGTCACTGACCCGTAATACTTCGTACATTGCTCAAAGAACAGACAATGTTTCTTTGCCAGTGCCAGAGCTCCAGGCAGGCTGAGGGAACCGACGGAACCCGGTGCACATGCGATGCGTCTCGTCTTGGGAGACGCTCTCGGATGCACCGCACCTGGACCGAGACCGGCGCCACTTTTGCCTTGCATGTGCTGCTGCTGCTGTTCCGCGGGCGGGCAGCGGTGCAATGTCGACTCTACCCAATTCAACGCGACTCGTCCCGACCCGGCTCCTTTCGTCGATTGCTCTTCCTGATGAGCCAGAACTGCACAACCCGGCCGATCGAAAGTGGCTGCTTTCGTCGATCATCGAAGGGCTTCCCCGCCTTTGGAGCCTGGACGCCCACAGTCGCACGCTGCGCTGGGTGGACCGAGTGCTGCGCCGTCGAGAAGCTTTGACCTGGCACCCCGAGTCCGGCATGCGGGATGCCGCTGCATCATCCCCGTTGCCGAGCCCACCTCGAGATAGCAACACGAGAACGAGCGCCGGACTGGCTGATGGTTCGAGCCTCCCCTCCCGCTCACGACTGGTCACGACGCCTAGGAAGCTAGTAAGCCGCCATGGCCTGGTGGCGCCCTCAGCGGGCGATCTGGGCATTTTGGGAGCACGAGGTCGGCGGGACCCGCCTGTTCACGGTTCACCTGAGAGTACCGTTTGGCATCGCCTTTCACGTGGTGCCAGAGAGTCCCATAAACTCAGCGAGGCGCAAGTTGCCCTGCGCCCTCGTTGCAAACATCGGGTCTGGCGCAAAGCCCGCAGTCTCAGTTCCCCTTGACCTGACCTAGCTGCGCTTTATTCCGAGTGTGACAAGCCTCGCGCTCGATATTAGGAGCATCCGGCCATCCGCGTATCGCCTAGCCATAATGGAGAAAGGCTTGAGCAACGGCATGCCAGCCCGTTGGTCCCTCCAGCGAACTAGCAAGGCTCCGAGAAAAGCTTGGCATCGCGACACCGAACTCTCATCACACGAGCCCCAATCCATCGGCGCGGGGTCTGGCATGTGCTGCTGGGCCGTCCGATCAAAGCAATCCTGGACTCGTTCGAAGCCACGGACCACCGGGACAAAGAGAGCACATTCGGGGAGGGAGGCAACAGGCACAAGGGCGTCGGACAGGCCGTGTTTGCCTCTGCCCCTCTCAGCGCCCATGGCATGGGGTGATGTGATGGACGTCCAGATCTTGGCTCCAGGCACGACTCCTATTTGTCTGACCTCGATCAAGTGAGCCACGGCCGATGCGCCAATTAACCTCCCGCCCCCCGAGCCTCGTGGACGTCAGTGCCAGGCCGGGAACCGTTCGCCGCCTGGCATTGGCTATACCTCGCTAGCCGCGTCGCTGACCATCACTCAGCCGGCCACACCCTCCCAGCCTGGGGAATCTGCAGGGACCGAGACGGACGTGCCGGCTAGGACGCAGGGAGGGGGTGGTGGCCGGCGGCCATGCCACACGCCTATTCAGCCCTCACTTTGCGCCTCTCTTCCTAAGGGCGGCGCCTCGTCGGCCATCCAGGACAGGGCGCAAGAATCGAAGCGTACGGTAAGCCATGTAACATTCCCTCGCGTGGTCTGCAGTCTGGTCCGTCGGGGAGGCTGTCCGAGAAGTCTTGAGAAAGGTGCCGAAACACGCCGAAACATGGCGTGCCATGGTGCCGTAGGCTTCGGGGGCCACGGAGTCTATTCCGGCAGCTATTGGCTTTTTAACGTTGCAGCCCTCTCGTCAGTGGGAGTTGGGCTCGAGGGTGCATCACCTGACACGGCAGAGGCCCGACCTCAACTTCCCGAAGGTGGTGTGCGTGCTCCGACGTAGCAAGAGGCTGCTGATGATGCACGATCTCCGGCATCACAATTTCTTCTCTGACACGGATTTTCAGAGGGAGACCTGATGAGACAGATCCGACCATGTTGATGCTGGTATGGAAAATTCTGAACCGGGGAGTCTGAGCAGAGCTGACGCTCGGGACTTCAGCCCGATTGGCCCTGCATCGCCCAGCCCCCTAGGGCTGACTGCAGGGGAATTGTTGGGAGGAACCCCCTGGACGACGACCCCCGTTGGATCTCGGCGGTGAGCTGAAGCACATCGTCCGAACATACCATCAACGAGCATCACCGAAATGGCGGAGCACAACCTGATCAAGGCTACGCGGCTGTCGCCGCCGATTGATACGTCGCTGCCTTACGATGAGACCAAGATCGCGGGAAAGACGGTCGTGATCAGTACGTGCTCCAGTCCTCTGCGGGGATGCAGAGCCTCTACCTCCAGAATAAAGCGCAACATCACCGCAATAGCTAACTCCTTTGACAGCCGGCGGCGCACAAGGTCTCGGCTCCGAGTTCGCCAAGCGATGGGCATCGCTCGGGGCAAGCATCATGGTCGGTGACATCGACGACAAAGTCGGCGAGGCCTTCGTCTCGGAGCTGCGCGAGAAATACCCCGCTGGCAGCCATCACTACTTCCACTGTGATGTGACCTCCTGGGACTCGCAGACGGCCTTCTTCAAGGGCGCCGCGCGCGCCTCGCCGCACGGCGGCATCGACGTCGTCGTCGCAAACGCGGGCGTCAACATACCAAAGGCCAACGCGCAGTTCGAGAGCCCCGAGCCCCGCCCCGATGATCCGGATGCCCCGCCCCGGCCGGACCTGAGGATCCTCGAGGTCAACGTCACGGCGGCCATGCTCACGGCCCACCTCGCGCTATTCGTACCGTTACCCCCGAGTTCTTTTTAACCGTATTAGGCTGTGTTAGGAGTTGTTGGAGTCTGTCTTGCGAGTTGTTTGCCACGTGGGTACCACATGCTGCTGCAGCGACTCCCAACACAGACTTCTGATGACTCCTGACACAGCCGTAAAAGGGAATTACTGACTCCGCGTGTCGTAGTGGCTGCCCCGCAACGGGCCCAACAGGCTCAACCTGCACCGGAACTCGGGGGCGGCGACCGCGGACGACCCGGCGCGGGACCGGTGCCTTGTCCTCATCGGCTCCGCGGCCGGTGTGTTTCCTTTCGGCGGGCAGGCGCTGGCAAGTACCCACGGTCTTCATCCCCATCACGGCTGGCCCTGAGCCATCTAGTCAGGCTCATGCCACGGGGTTCCCTATGAACATCCACAAGAGATGATCACTGACGTTGCATAGTACACCTGCTCCAAACACGCCATCACAGGTATCTTCCGCGCCCTCCGCGGCACAGCCTGGGCCAGCGGCGTCCGCGTCAACATGCTCTGCCCGTACTTCGTCATCGGCTCGCGTATGTTCCCTCCTGTGGCCGAAGCGGCCATGCTGGCCGGTAGCGCGGGCGGCGCTCGTCTCGAGGACGTCGTTGACGCCGCCACACGGTTCGCGGCCGATGACAGCATCGTCGGCCGCGCTCTGTTCGTGGGGCCCAATATGCATATCGAAGGCCAGGCACCCGGCGCGGGCGTTGAAGACGGCCTCGTGGACGAACGGGCTATATGGGACTGCTACGCCGAAGACTACAAGGACTCAGAGCCCTTCGTGTGGCGCTTCATCAGGGCTATGAACGCCGTGGAGAGGGTCAAGGGCTGGATCGGTTTCTGGCGCGAGTTCATCGGCGTGATCCTCCGCATGTTTGTGGGCAGGGGCGGGTGAGCAGCTGCTGGCTTGCTAGGTTGAGGCATGAGGCTTCAGACTTCAGGCTCATGCTGCCGGTGCTGTTGTTGGGAGTGTACCGTCTACGCAAGCAGACATTCGGAACCCCCCTTCCTGAACAATACACTGGTTCGCTCCAGCCTACTGACACCCCTGAAGTTGACTTGGCAATAGACAATGTGGCTGGTTCACTGGACAAGCTTTGTCCTGCCATCGCCTGAGCAGGATCATCGCTGCTTCGGATGCATGTACAACTGCTCTGCGCGACGGACCTGTGAGTCCAAGTTACTTGCAAACGCTCTGCTCCCGAGTCACGGGTAGACGGCGGGAGAGACGGCAAGCGGATGTCCGTTTGCACAAAGATCAGCCCGAACGTCGCAGATCATGACGGTTCGTCCGTGATATGCGCGTCCGGCGGTTGCACGACGCGCGCGGTTCGGGTGTCCTCCAGCATTGCTGCCGGCATGGTCACACGACATGCGGTCCCGTCCCGCCCTCGCTCCCTTGTGGCTGCCGACCAACCTCGATGACAGGATGAGCGTGGAGGGGCTGAAGAGTCAACCCCCGTGGCTTCGTGCCCAACGTGTGACTACGTGGTCATGGGTATGCCTTGAAAGGCGCCGACGCGACCCCCACGGTCTTCGTGTGCCACCCACGATGACATGGAGAGAGTGACCACGCGGCCAATGTGGGATGTCGTGCCCCCCCCCCCCCCCCCCCCCCCCCCCGAGCCCGTATAAGACATGATGCGCAAGGAGCGGCATCTTCGAGGGCGATCAGACATTGTGACAGTCTTGACTACGTGGCGCGGCTTGCTGGGCTCACGTAGACAGGTTCTTGGCCACGTAGATGGACCTCTTCCGTTCATACACGCAGTGTGTCAACAGATGTTTCCGGGCATGCCGTGATGGTCGCATACGTTTAAGCCATGGTCGTTTGATCGTGGCGATATGCTGGCCGAGCAGAATCGTGTTCGTGATATTTGCCACCCCCTGGATATGTCAAGCACACCACCACAGTATCTTGTGGGAAGCACGTGCGAGGTCCACCCAACCACATGTCAGCGCGGGTTGTCGTGCTGGATAAAAAAAGCAGTGCTCTAGCCTGGACGCCTCGAGTCGTGCTTCGCTGCACGAAGACGGCTGCCGTCGGGAGATCGCCCACAGCGTCGCGCCAGGCGGACGTTGGGATAGGGCTGTCCGCGTCGTCGGCGATTGCCATGCAGGCTTTCCGGTCCGGGAGAGACTACTAGTAAGGTGCCGGAGGGCAGTGCTGGACCGAAAAACGAGTCGCCGTCGACCGCCGTTGGCGCTGCGGCGGCTAAAAGCAAAGGGCGGCCTCTCGTCGTCCGGACGGCTCTGAAGGCGATGGGCAGATACTCTGCTGCTCGCCACTTGTCTGCCGCGTGCGAGTCGGGCACAGGGGGCTGGGCTAGATGGGTTCTGGAAGATGATCAGCGGTGTCATGACACGACAAGACGGGACGACGACGGCCGTGGGACATCGCCGACTCCGAATTGCTGTGTCCGGGCGAGTCATCGCTGCCGGCATTCGAGGGGGACCGGTGCCGTGGCTGGGGGCCCAGCCGAGTCGACATGGCCGCGCGAGCGCGAGTCTTGAGACCGGCGAGTCTCCTTCGAAGGTGGACTGGGTAGATTTCTTCTGCGTGTTTCCAAAAGGTGGTGGTGGCCCGAGGGCGGGATGGGTTAATGCCTCGAGGGGGCCGGGCAGACAATGGGGGGTCGAGGCGTCGTTCGAATTATGACCTATCACCAGCACATGCCTGGGAGGAGGTTTGACTTGACTCGAGTTGATGTAATGTCAGGTTCCGGAGGAGACGGGAGGGAGGCTCGGAGACTCGCTCGGTTCTCTTATTCAGACGGCAGTAGGCGGTGGAGCTGAGATGTGCTCGGGCACGGAAGGGCCGTTGGAGGCCAGGCCAGGGCAGGCAGGACCCGTGGACAGGACAGGGCAGGATGCATGCGGGAAGGCAGGAACAGCAACGATGGGATGTGATGGACATGAATGGCGGTGCAGGAGAGAGAGGCAGGAGAGGTACTTTAGTCAACGCCGCAGGCCCAGGGAAGGTACGAGTACCCCACTGAAGGGACCCCGAGGCACCCAACCGGCTGCTGTCCCTGGGACTGTGCCTATCGGGGCGGGGGGCGGGCAGCTTTCTGGGTCTCGGCAAGCAAGGTGCTGCCAGACCCTGTCGCTCCTTCCACGTCCACCGCCCCCGGAGCCTGCATACCACCCTCTCGGACGCACCTTCCCCTGAGCTCGGGGTGGTGGGGACCGGGCAGGAGGAGTAGACCTGGAAGGAGCAGGAGACATTGGAGATGGCGAAATATCAAGATGGAGATACTGTGTATCTGTGAAGGAAGGCAAGGTACATGTAATCGTAGGGAAGCTCCTTCCTTCCCAAGGACTTGCCCCACGCGGCACGCCTGCCACTTCCATCAGTGTCAACGCCTGGTGCACCGCTGGACGTCGCCGCGCCCCGCTTTCCCACTCATGCAGGGGGAACTGGACCTTTCCGCATTGATACCTGCTGTAGAAGAACGGCCCAATGGGCGAGCCCGACGCCCAGCGACTGAAAAACCTCGACGCTCGTCCCTTGATGAACCTACACACCTACTCGTACCCAGGCTTCTGAGCAAAAGCCCGTCCCGTCTCTGACCTTTGCCTTGTCTGACATGGCATCCCAAGAGTCCTGTTGGTTCCGAGGCACAGACACAGACGGGAAACAAGACTGAAATATCTCTCTTTACTCCTTCTCGCCACCCTCACACGAAGCAGCAACGTCACCAAACTCCGCCGCCACCACCACCATCCAGTCCACTGTCCACACGCCTCTCACTGCCGCCAGGGACCCTGCCCGCCCACCCGTTGCTCTGCCGCTGCCACCACTGCCACTGCGCTGCGCTGCCCGTTCGCTACACTAGGTCGTGCGTTTGCTTGCCCCGCCACGGGAACACGGGACATCCATCCATCTTGTCCGTCCGTCGTCGTCGCCGTCGCCGCCCATTCAACCAGCCATCTACCCACCGCAACGGTCGGACCCCCGAGGACCAGGACCAGGACCAGGAAGAAAACCAAACCAAACGACACCGACACCCTGCGAGAAAAAGGTCGCCGGGAAGACGGGAGCAGCCATTGGGCTCGTCCAAAAGAAACAAGCCTGACCTGTGGCACCCCTTCTTGTCGCCTCTTCTCTTCACACGCACACACCTCTCTCCCTCTCACACAAGAGTCGAGTCGAGGCCTGGACCTCCGGATTAATATCGACGGCGACTCGCTCAGTCGCTAGGCTGCACGCACTGCAGTCCTGAGTCCCTCCTCTCTTCTCCCCTCTCCTCTTCTTCGTACACACGCACTCCGGAACATCTCACCTCACTCCCACCTCTCAACGCATCTCGCCTGTGCTGTGTACCTGCGCACATACGGATTCGATCCTTCAGAGCTCATCCATTGTTTTGCCGATTCGCACTCCGACGACCACACCCCTCCCTCGGCGCCCATATCGTACGGCCTCCGCATTGTGCCCCCTCCGTCTGAGACGCCACTGGATCGGGCCCCCCAAGACATTCCGCAGGTAGCGAGGGCCGCCGACTAGCCTCCTCAGAGACATCGACTGCGCCTCTCATTGGGCGCCGCCTCTTCTCTCGTCTCGCATCGCGCCTTTTGAGCCTGCCCACAACTTGAACGCAGCAAAGCATTCGCCCGCCTCCACGGGGCCCTGTCCCCTGACAATTGACACGGCATCATGTCACGACGCAAGCAGCAGCAGCCCTGGTACGACCTCCGCGCCGTCCCTCATGTCTTGTGTTTGTCGTACTTTCTGCGAGGATCGGCGCTGACACTCTGTGCTACCCCAGCCGGGAACTCCACGTCGTTGTGCTGGGTGCCGGTAAGCCCGTTCCCCCCCTCCCTTCTTCCACAGCCCGCGGTCCTGCCAAGCATTGGCGACTCTTTGTCCTCGCGTGCATGGATGCCGGCGAGCAAGGCCCGTCACGTGAGAGTGGGCTGACAATGTACTTCAGGTGGTGTTGGCAAGAGCTGCCTCACAGGTGAGATGCTCGTCGTCGTTGGTGGTGTCGCATGGAGTGAGTTGCTGATGCGCTCATAGCCCAATTCGTCCACAACGAGTGGATCGAGAGTTATGACCCAACTATCGAAGACACGTATCGGACACAGCTCCAGGTCGACGTGAGTGGCCCGGCTGTCTGGAAAGGGGGTCGTTTCCCGATTTTACGTGCTTACATTTTTGTTATAGGGGCGGCAGGTTATATTGGAAATGTGAGCGCCTCGTCTGGTCAGCTGGACGATCTCGAAACTGACACATGATAGCTTGGATACTGCTGGCACTGAGCAATTTGGTATGCGCCCTGGGTCCCTGCGTTTGGTTTAGCAGGACAGTCGCTGACACGTCGACAGTGGCCATGCGAGACCTGTACATGAAGTCAGGTCAAGGTTTCATCCTCGTCTTCAGCATCACATCCGCATCCTCAATGAGTGAGGTAGAAATGCTGAGGGAAGAAATCACACGGATCAAGGACGATGAGCACGTTCCCATCGTCATCGTCGGCAACAAGGCCGATCTCGAGGAGTCGCGCGCGGTTCCCCGGCAGCGCGCCTTTTCCTGCTCCCGCCAGTGGAATGCGCCGTACTACGAGACGAGCGCCAGGACACGGGGTAAGGCTGCCCATTTTCCGGTGGCATCAAAACCCCCCTCAAGCTGACCC
This sequence comes from Plectosphaerella cucumerina, assembly GCA_020746995.1. Lineage (NCBI taxonomy): Eukaryota > Fungi > Ascomycota > Sordariomycetes > Glomerellales > Plectosphaerellaceae > Plectosphaerella > Plectosphaerella cucumerina. The sequence goes on along the minus strand of JAGPXD010000004.1, from coordinate 3,666,718 downwards.
CTTTCAAGTAAACGTTGAAGCCGTCTTCATCGACATCTGCCGCCAGCTTCTGCTGCGGGAGGAGAAGTTCCGGGAGCTGGAGGGCAGGGACGAGTACCAGGACGAAGAGCGGGACGTCGGTATCATGGGCCTGGCAAAGAGGAAGCGGCGGGCAAGGACGAAGCGGCCTGACGGCCACCGGTGCGTCATCCTCTGACAAGGCCAGCGACGTCGATTCTTTTCGACCACCCGCCGCGCCAAAATTTCGGAGCACTACACTTGCATGAGATGCACATGACGCGGTGGGCTCCCCGTCCGGGGAGACACGGACACGTCACTTTGGGATACATTTCTGGGCGACCATTCTTATTTTCAACTTACATTGGGCATGATTTACGAAAAAGACGGCATACACCGACCACCTACAACAGCATCAGCCATCAGCCACACGACCAGTCGAGCTCGAAACCAGGATTCATGAAGATCATTGTACATATTTCATACCCATTTCGCCTCCCTGACCAAACCCCGTCCGTCCGTTTCCGGCCTTGCCAGACCAAAGGCCTACGCTTCTATGATGTACAGTGAATCCCACCCGCCCAGATCATGACCTAACCCTACAGGAACGCCTCTCCAAAGCAGACATATGAAAGAGCCACAAGGCAAGTAGTGCCGGACCTAGCAGGTATGCTCACGTCGCCTTGACCACACCGACGCCGACGCCGATGGCCAGGGCGATGAGAAGCACGAGGGCGACACACAGGCTGATGGAAAGGCCGCCCCACTTGATCTTCTGGTTCCTGCGCCGCCGCGAAGCCATGTCCTCCGAGGCGTAACCCTTTGAGCCGAGGCCGACGTTTGCCTCGACGAAACTGGGGTTGCTGCCGTTGAGGACGACGAAGCCGCGGGCCTTGTGGCCGAAGCCGCCGAGCTTGGGGCGCTCGTCGGGGCGGTGGCGTGGCGGGGAGGCGATGCCGTCCGAGGACAGGGAGTGGAGGCTGTTTGTGTCGGCAAAGGGGGAGGAGAAGCTGCCGGCCGTGGAATCCTCGTTGCTCCGGGTACGGGTGCGGGCTAGGGGCGACTCGTAGGACGGAGGGGGTGGGAGGTTGGGGTGCGCGGCGGAGGGGGAGTCGGGGCTCCATCGTGGGATGACGGGTGACTCGCTGCGCTGGGGGGCGTCGGCGTCGGGCGAGGCGCGGATGACGGGAGGTGGGAGCAGGGCGAGCTGAGGCGGGTGGGTGAGGTCGGGGCTTGGGGGTTGGAGCTGGAGGAGAGGCGCCGTGGTTCCGTAGGGATCCTTCGAGGGGGGCCCGCGGCCGTCTTCACGAGGCATGGCGGGCATGTCCACGAAGGGATCGTCGAGGGTTTGGGGGTGGTAGTTTGGCATGCTGGGCGGCGGCTGGATAGCTCCGGTCCAGGTTTGACGGAAGAGGGGTCTTCCTTCTTTCTCTCACGGCGTGGGGAGGAGAGAGGACGGGATGTGATAACTCGACGAGACGGGCTGGGGGCGGGCCTGTCGTCGGGGAAAATGGTGATCAAACGTGACCGGGAGCCGGAGGGCTGAGCGTCGTTCCGGCGTCGGAGGGGTCGTTTGTATGATTGATGTTTCTGGGCGTCGTTGCAGGACAATCGGCCGAGGGCGTCGTGTCAAAGGGCTCGTCGAGAGCAGGGAGAGAATATTCCGGGGTGTGGACTGGATGTTTATCTCTGTCGAGGGATATCGAGTCGAAGCGAGTGTGGCGGGGTCTTTTCCCGAGAATAGAACGAAAAGAAGAAGAAGAAGAAGACGAACGAAAGTAATGAGAAGTAAAGCCGTCTTGAGCGAAGGGGACGACGATCTCTCGGGTTTTTTTTCTTTCCAGCACCAGGAGGAATTGAAGCGAGTGACGGGGTTGCGTTCCTTCGAGGGACGACGGGGGGGAGGGGAAAAGAAGGTTGATTTTGACACAAGGTGAACGAACGGGGAAAAAAGGGACGACGAGACGCGAAAGACTGGACGAGACGAGAAGACGAGACGGATATGGAAGGGAGCCGCAACGCGGGGTGCGTGACTTCCCAAGTGCCCATCGTTACCCAGCACCGTAGAGGGGAAAGGGGGGGCTCGCCTCAGTTTCCGATCGACGGCCGCCCGCCAATTCGGTGCGCAGCACCCGACTTTCATCCACTCACAGCTCACGATGCCAGGGGTATCCCCCCCTGACGCCAGTCCAGTCTGTCTCTAGTTGACGATCGGCCCCTGGGCGCAGCACGCAGGATTCCGAAACGCGCAAGGCCAGGGGGAGGAGGGCCGCCCGCACGGCCCCCCCCTTTTCCCACGTTCCAAGCGACCTCCCCCCTCGACCTGGAGCATCGCCACATTCAAATCAGCCGCTACTTTACGCGTCGACACGTCGCGTTACGTCTCAGGCCCCCCCGTTGGATTCTCTTTGTCCATCTGATGCGCGCATATGTTCGTCTCGACTCTTCTGCGGCGCGTGCATACCTCATCTGGGCGTTGAGCAGCGGATACCCTGGCACGACGGCACACCGATGCGACGGCTTCACTTCGTGTTCAGCCCCAAGGAAGCCGTCGCCCGCTAGCCTATCTGCAGTGCGCTTCTGCTGCCGAGCAACCTGAGGCGACCGCCGATACAGATCACGATCAGCACACAGCCACGCAACAACCAACAGATATCACCCAGATCATGACGATCTGACATCACCGCCATGTTAATCACACCGATCAATGACATTCCAGTTGCAGACTTCTTTCTATTCTCTCCGGCCGGCCATCCTCCGCTGGTGATCCTGCCGCCTCCGCTGCTATCTCAATGAAACACTCGCTGGCGAGCTAGATGCGTACAATGCCTGGAGGCGCTGCCCGGGGTCGGCGCGCTCGTCCCGGCGGCTATGAATGAAAATGATCAAGAAAAGGGAATAAAAGTCGGTCCGCAGCTTATATGCAACATGGCCGGCCGATAACCTGGTCGCCCGCCCCGTGTCTCCCTCTCCCTCTGCCATTCCATCCATCCAGTTTGTGGGCGCGACGCCATCCCTATCATGCCACGAACCACACGGTTCTCGTCGCCTCATTAGTGTGTTGTTGATGTTGTGTCGTAATATGTACAAGGCTTGCGCCTACTTTTGCTTCTCTCTCGTCTGCCTCCTTGCACTTCCTCCCGAGGCCTGCGTCAGCTGCCGCTCAGCTCTAGCCATCGTTTGGTCGCGCCGCCAGACCCAGATCCGGTGGCCGCGAGGTTGATGAGGAAGTGCACAAGGTCGACACTGATGCCGTCGGCCACGATCACGCTGGTCGCCATCTCGATCGTCACCCCGTTGCCGCTTCCGGTACTGCCTCTGCTGGCCTGAACGAAGAACTTCTGCAGCGCGCTTTGCGCACTCGTCGCCGTGCTCAAGTCGCGCTCCTGCAGGATGAAGAGGATCGTCACCCGTGAGAAGTCGAGCACCTCCTCCGTCACGGTAAATGTCGCCGAGGGTGCTGGCGGAGGCGCGATGCTCGACGTCGGCGTCGGGACCACCGGCGTGATGACTGTAGGGATTGCCGGCGGGAACGATGTGATTGTCGTCGTGATGGTGACCGTGCCAACGAGCGTCGTCATCACCTGCAGCGAAGGCACCGTGATGGTTGGGATCACAGCGAAGACAGGGTTGAGGTCCACCTCATCGCCGCTCTCGTCTTCGTCCATGACCACCTCCGCCGTCGGGACGCCCATCCGTGTCGATCGACCGTCGAAGGTGACCAGCGAGTTCTGTGCGATGCACGACAGGCTGGCCTGGTTGAACTTGGACAGGATCGTCGTGCCCACCAGCGGCACCGTAAAGTTGCTCTGCGCCTGCTGCACGAGACGGGGGATCGCCTGACCCAGCGTCACGTTGGTGATGTTGCCCTCGTCCGCCATCAGCACCAGGTTCGTCGTCGTGCACCCTGTCGCCCCGCTCACCGCGCACGTCGACCCCGTAAAGCCGTTCGTGCAGATACAGGAGCAGACGCCCCGCGCCACCACGTTGGTGCCACCGTTCTGGCACCGGAGCTGCGCCTGACAGTCTGTCAGAACCGGCTCCGGCGCGTTGTTATTATTTCTGCCGTTGTCGCGAAAAACGAAAAAGTAGAGCGGCACCGCGATGGCTGCCGCCACAATTAGCACCACCAGCACAGCAATAACGATGAACGCCCACAGCGGCAGGCCGCAGCACCGCCGTCCCCTCTTCCGGGTCGTGGCATTCGAGTCGTCGTCGTTCCGCATCAGCTCGCGGGGTTCGGCCCTAGCGCGGAGCTCTTCGGCCCCTACCGGAGCGAGCGGCCAGGACGACGTTGATCTTCTGAACCAGCTGCCGCGGCCGCGGCCCTGCGCCGGCGTCGCTGCCGGAGGGGGGAATGCTGCCAGCATGTCTGACAAGCCGGATTGGTGATTATCTTCCACTACGAAACAGTTAGCCTCGTGCTTGGCATCGTAAACACACTTCGACGTACTGGAAAGCTCCTTCTCGAATCCCTTCTCATCAGGCCAGTCGACGTTATCAAACCGGCTGGCGGGTCGCTTGCCGCGGTCCATCATGGCCGCAAGTCGAGTCGCTCGCTTGATCAGGTCGGGCAAGCTTGTCATACTGCCTCTGGCCTCCATGTCCCTGACGGCGTCGATGTCGAGTCCGAGCTTCGGCGGCCTCCTAATGGCCGAGAGCCGGCTGTATGGCTGCTGAGCGGGCATCGGCCTCGGCACCTCGACGCCCCCTGAGGCCGCCGCGAACGCGCCTAGCATGGCGTCGGCTGTCACGGCCGGGCCCCTGCCGGTGCCCTTGGCCATCGGGAGCGTGCCTGACGAAGCCGACGAGACCTCAACCATGCCGTTGCCCGCTTGGTAGACGTCCTCCCGGTTCTGCACAGGAGATGGCGATGGGCGCATGGACGGCGGTGATTGGTCGTTTTCGTTCCTGGTCGCCTGTTGGACCTGCTCGGAGGACGCGCCGCGGTTCATGACGATGGCAGGCTTGCCACGCTTTCCGATGCTAGCGCTGCGGACGAGCTTGCTCTCGTCGCCGTCATCGCCGTCGTAAGACTGGGACCGGAAACTTTCCTCCTCGGCCATCATGTCGTCAAAGTAGGCGTCGTCGTGCGGATCGGGGCTGAACGGCGGCGATGCCGTCCCCCAGCTTTCGGGCATAGCTGCGCTCGATGCGTATGACCCATGAGATCTCGAACGCGGGCTCTCTTCGGGGATCGGGGAGACGAGAGAGGCGTTTGAGTAGAACGACGAGGCCCCTCTCCTAGCTGACGGGGGCGGGCCCAGGTTAACACTCCTTCTTGGAGGTGCCAGCAAGGGCTGCGGTGGCGCCGGAGGCATCGCCGAGGGCATGGGGAAATCCGGGATAGATCCCACGGATGATATCGACGAGACGGTCTGTCTCGACGAGGGGGTGAGTGGTACCGACCCAGGCGCATCTTGGCTGTAGCGAGGCTCGGGGTCGGGTTGTGGCTGGTACTGAAAGATGGGTGTGTGGTCCTGCAACCGCGAGGCGTCCAGGATAGAGGGCACCTCGCTCGGCCGCGGGGGTCGTTGCGGTGGTTGGGATCGGCCGGGAGGTGGGCGGTATGGCTCGGAGCCAGGTGAGTTGACAGGCGAGGGTATCGGGCCTGGTAGTGGCCATTGAGGCATCGGGGTCGGTCTCGAGATGGGCCCGGTGACGCCGCCGCCGCCCTCCCTGCCTGGAGAACCGCCGCCGCCTTGCAGTCGCGGGATGCGCGATTGTCCGGAGGGGGGCGCTCGGCGCGGTGATGTGTCGGGAGATGAGTCGGGGGCCTGCACCCTCATCGAGGGCAGCTGACTGCGAGCGTCCTGGTTCGCCGCGGCAGCCATGGCTCTTTCTCTCGCCCGCTTGACGGATCCTGCTCCTAATGGCCGGTCCATGTTGGTTCCATATTGGGGTTGACTCATTTAGTACTTTCCAAGGTGTGTCGTGACATCCAATCGTCGCGGCGACGCCGCTCTGTCCGGGTTTTCGAAGCTGATCGCCAATGTCGCGCGCCTATGCCGCGGACCCGTACAGCCGTCTGCGTAACCCAAAACTTCCGGCGCTGTGGCGCAAAGGTGCTTTCGAATTTGTGTGGCCGGACACTGGTAGATTACGACGAGTAGAGAAGCGGGTGAACCGGCGGTATACGAGGTCTGTCGTCGATCGCAGGTGGTATGCCGACGGGGAGTTTTCGGGGGATGGTCGCTCGACGTTAGGGCGATGTGGTGTAACCGCGCTCAAGTAGCGGAGCGCAATCGACAGGCCAGGGAACGAATCGAGATCCCGTTGGATCTCAAGTAAAGAGCGGGAGGAGAGAGCTGGTCCTGGTCGAAAGTATCAGTACGAGAAAGGTTTAATGACGATATGAGCAGTGCTGTCGATGTGGCCTAGCATGCTAGTGCGAGTGAGTGGCGGGAGCGGGCAGAAGTGTGATCACCAGGCCAGCAGGAGGACGGGACGATGGCGGCCCAGAGGTGGCCTGTCGCCCACCCAAGCCGTCTAAGGAGGGCCCGCGCTGCCAGAGGGGACCCAGATGGGGGCCCCGGCAGACAAGGAATGCCCTTCGCAGGCGGCAGACTGGCGAGTGTAGGCGCGACGGTCACGCACGCTTGTTGTTTCGGGAGATAGGACGTTCCGGGATACAGCCAGGAACAGACATGTTCTAACGGGAGTGAACTGACCTTTGTGAGAGTGAGAGAGAGCCCGTGGACTGTCTACGTGCAAGTTGGTGCCCGGCAGAGGAGAACAACTGGCAGGCCGGCTGGTAAGGTTTGGCTAGGACGTCGAGCCCGGGTGGTGGTGATGTGGGCGGTCGAGAGACCGAGCCGAGCGGGTGGCCGTGTGTCCAACGTGTGTGTGCGTGTGCGTGTGCAGCAGCGTGGAAAGGAGAGTGCGAGGTGATCCCACGTTGTGAATCTCGCAAGGTCAGACAAGCTCCAGTCGCACGGCGCGCAGAAGAGTTCGAGGGTCGGGCCAGGAGGGACCGTTTCAGAATCAGAGACGAGCAGTGGTTTGTGAGAGTGAGGAGGCTAGGAGATGATCAAGGAGAGACAATGTCGTCTGAAGGTGAGGTGCGTCCCGTCCTGGGGATCGGCGTCTCTTTTTTTTTTCCTTTGGAGTCTGAGGCAGAACCCCGTCAAGTTCGTGGAGCGAGTGTCGCCGTGGGGTGGAGGCGTGGTCCGGGTGGGATAAACGAGTGTTGTATGCTGGATGGTGCGTCGTCAAGACACAGCCCTGCGAAGATGGGAGGGTCGACCGGTCCAGTCGGAAGAATCGGACAACGAGAGTCGGGAATCGAAGAAGAACGTTCGGACGGTGTTGGGCGAGTGAGTCGAGGAGGCTTCACAGGCGCAGACACGGGTGCCAGCCGACGATGGTACGAGTTGAGAGGTGGTGGGTGAGGAGGGCGAGGCGAAGGAGAGGAGAGGTGAGGACAGCAGGAGCCCACGGTCCGCGGGATGAGAGCCGAATAAGACTGGACCAGACTGATCCGGGGCAAGTATGGACCGGCCGGGGGGGAACTTATGACAGGCACATATCGCGTCGCCAACGTGGATGGGGCGGATCAGGATGTCAAGTCAGTCAGTGGGGGAAACCTGGGAATTGGAAAATCGTCAAAGACAAGGGGGGCCGAGAAAGGAACCTGCGACGGGAGGGAAGCACCTGCTGAGCAGAAATGTCGTGGCAGAGGCACTTTCTGGCTGACTGGTGGCAGATGCAGCACCAAGCAGGGGCAGGGAAGGCAAGAGGGTCCCCATCGGCGGCAGGGACCAGGGGCCAGGTCGGGTCAGTCGTTGCGTGCGCTGGTGCTGGTCCGTGGGCCGCTGCGCAAAGGTTCCTTGGCGGAAAGTGTGTCGACAGCTCCTTCCTGTCCGCCGCTCGGCCCTGCACTTGCCGTGTGAGGGGCGCTGCCTCTCGCTCCTACCCTCTCTTGTTCTTTGCCCGTCAGTCTATTTCTGCTCTAGCGATCGTGCGCAGCAGCCACAGCGGGAGACTATCGTCTGCCAAATTGCAGATTGCAAGCACGCACGAGCATCGTGCCTTCCCCCGAGGCATTGGCATGGTCGGTTCCGCGGCCTCTTCTTCCCCGCGACCTCGGCGGCGACCTGCGCGGATGGCTGCGTCTGTCGCGCATGGAGATGGTGGCCTTCGGCAACGGCCCTTTCCTCGTCCGCGGGACACGGCACACCACACTGGCTGTTGGTGACGATGAATGGCCTGGGGGCCGAGGGGGAGGAAGGAGGGACCGACCTGGGTTCCTCGGGAACATGGGCCAAGTCGTCTCGAGTGAAGTCGCAAGAACAGCCCCTGACCCCTCTTTTCCTGCCCGCCCCAGCGAATCAGGAGATGCCTGAACGACGTCGTTGACCAAGCGGAAACACTAGTGCAGGAACGGAGGCCCACCTCTTTCAAAACCCCTGTCCGTACCCTGGTACCATTTTTGGGGGTCCTGCGGCCATTTTTCCCGCAGATGGCCCATGGCGACGGCCTGCAGGGCGCAGCTGACAGGGGGACCCGCGAGAGTGTCGATCTTGATTTTGCTGGTCGAGATCCATCTCCTCTTGGCCCCCTCGTGTCGCTGCGTCGCATCGTCAGATAAGCCCCCGAACCCCAAGCCTCTCCCGTCATCCAAAACCCTGGCGTTTGCCTACTGCGACCACCTGGCTGGGTCGATCAAACCGCCCAGCACGAACAAACACGCGTGAGGGACACCAGCAGAACAGGTCGGCTGCTCGGGCTCGGATTCGAGCGTGTCCGGGACGCGACGCTTCCGTGTGTTGAAGCAGCCCCCTTCTCAAACGCAAGGGCCACTCCGCTCCAGCAAGACGAACCGATGGCGGACGACAACGGCGCGGTCTCCCGGATCGATAGTGAACGCGAGGTCATGATCCATGCCGGCTTGCCAGCTTTTCTCCTCGGACACGGCGAAATTTGCTTGCGATGCCCATGGTTCGATATAGTAGCTAATCAGCACCAGGCGGTGTACCATCGGCGCGGGCAGCGCCGTGGCGGACAAGAACCGATACGCATCAAGCCTCTCTCATCTGCTTTTCTCTGGGTCTCCCCGTTCTAGAATGTTTCACTCACACGATGTCCTTTGTTTAGCCGGCCGCCACGCCCACGGGCCAGGGCCGCGGACAGACCAGACCTTGACGATGACCGGCGTTTCCTCCGCACACCTACAGAATTGCTCCACTGTATAAAGTCCCTCCCCTCTACTTGCGGGAGATTGCAACGGCCTGATGAACAGGAGGACCAGGAGCCCCCAACCGTCAGCCCACACTCACAGCAACGGCGCATCTCAAGAGGGCAAGGGAAAGGCTTGTCGGTATAAACCTTGTCCCGCAGCCCAACGGCGCAGAGTCTTGTTGACCACGTCACCGGTGCTCATCTCGCGAGCGGTCGTGCCTCATTACACGATGTTGATCTTCACGATGCATGCCGTGTTGGGGGGCCCGAAGGATGCCGGACGCCGGCCGGCTTCATATATGTCGAACGACGGTCTCCGTTCAGTTGTTTATTCAGAGATGAGTTGACAGTGGGAGACTTTCTCCCAGCCACTGGTGCCTTGTGCAACTAGCCGATGCTCGTGTCGTGCTCCCGCGATGGTTGGTATGTATTGTGTCGTCGTCCGGTCTTGTTTTCGGCTGCCCACCACACCATCCGAATAAGACCTTCAGGTTGACCACAACCCCGACTTCATTACTCTTCATTTCTCATGATTCCATTTCATCGGCACCGTCGGTCCGGTCCATCAGCCCGACACCATCAGAGGCAGTCGCAGGCACGTGACTGCTAATATGGTGGCCCGGCAGCATCGGGATAGTTGAGGAATGCTGACATATTCCGGGACTTGTTGGCCTGTCAAGCGCAAGACATGTCTTGGTGCATTGCTTTCCAAGACCGCCGCCCATTATGCGCTAGACACGTCAACCACCAAGCAAAAGCAAGGCCTCCAGCTAATGCAATGCATCTATGCCATCGGATGCAGGGAAGGCTTCCGCTTGGGTAGGCTTGCTTCTCGCAGGCAGGCCTCGCTCCTCGCTCCTCGCTCGCAAGACTTGCATCGCAGGGCGGGAGCAGCGTTTTCGAGAGGTCACGCAGCCTCACCTGTCGGGTACCATCGTATCGACGTCACCAACCTCTCCAAAGCTCCCTTGAAATGACCTAGCCCGTGAAAAATATCGCCCGCTGGCTCCGGCATTTGTCTGCCCAAAGACCAATCATCGATCATGCTCCTCGCCCAAGTCCCGAGCCTCCCGGGCGCGGGTCGTCCTGGCCCCGCATATTTCGCGATTCACCGAGCCGCCCGCCTGATGTTTTGCTGCTCACGGTGTCTGCTTACGTACAGCCGGGCTGAACTTCCAGCCCGGCGCCCGCTAGACACGTGACCCACCGCGTCATTCGACTCCTCTCTTTCTCCACTCTCCTCAGCCTGGGGTGGGCGACCACACTGCACCTGCCTCCCCTTAGCATTTGTTGACGTTCCCGGCGATGCCGACCGACTACTGCTCGCCTGCCCATTAAAGCGACCGCAGAGCCAATGGTCGCGTCGTAGAAGACCGCAAGAAAACGAAAGACGAAAAACGCACGATTCACCCGTATACGCTCACTCGACCCCCGTGTCACCGATTGACGCACTCCGACCTCCCCCTCCCTCACCCATCCTCCCCTTTCGAACCAACAAACCGAACGGATGCTCTGGAAGCACTTCTCCGCCGCCGCGGGCCTGGCGGCTGTGGCCAACGCCCTCTTCATCGCCCCCGAGATATCCGATGCCGACAACAAGATCGTCAACGCCCTCCCCGTTCTCGAGAGCACTATCGCCCAACATACCCAGACCCTGAAGCTCGACTGCCCCGGATGTCCAGTCAAGATGCGCCGCCCTGATGGCCGCACCACCACCAAGACCGATGTTCCCAGCCACCTCGAGCTCTCCTTCGCCGTCGACACCTCCGGGGCTGCCGACAGGCTGCTGGTCAACGACTTTGAACTGTACCCCAACACGGCGTCGTGGTACACAACACTCCGCGCGCCCCAGGTCATCGATCTGACCCAGATGGTTACGAAGCACCCCCGCAAGGCCAAGCCTCCGACCCCCCAGCTTGGCTACGCTCTGGGCATCCGCCGTGTGCCGACGGAGGAGGACCGACAACAACTCGGCCTGATCGAGATCGAGCTGCAGATTATTGAAGTCGGCTACAGCTTCAACGACAACGTCCCCGCCGTCCGCCTCAAGCTCGTCGAGACCCCCAGCGGAAAGCTCATGATCGCCTCCGTGGACATCGAGGAGCGCAAGGAGGCTCCCGAGGGTTCCGAAGGTTCCGACCTTGCCGAGGATGAGTGCCAGAACGTCTTCTGCAGCTGGGGCAAGTCCATTGTCAAGGGCCTCAAGAGCCTGCGGCCCAGCTGCCACAGGGGCCACCGCGGACACGGACAGTACGGCCAAGTTGATGGCGCCCCTAGGCACCACCCTCATGCCAATCACCGTGGCCGCAGGCCCGGCCACTACCGCCAGCACCACACGTGGGGCCGCCTGCTGCAGAACATCACCTGGAGCATCTTCCTCCCCATCCTGATCGGACTGGTTGCCGGTGTCGGCGTTGCCCTGTTAGTACCTCTCTTCCCTTCTTTTGCTTGCATATCTGACTTGTCTCTAGTATCGGTATGATGATGGGCACCTTCATTGTCTGCCTCTGGCGGCTGGCCGTCCGCCGTCAGACTCCGTGGATGCGTCGCCACTGCCGGCACCGCCGCGGCCATTCGTGCCGCAAGGCGTCTCGCCGCGAGGCTGCCACCTATGCCGACGAGAAAGCGAGTCTCATGGAGAGCCAGGAGGAGGACATCCCCGCCCCACCAGCATACACAGATGCGGATGCGGATGAGAAGCCCACAAGCTCGTGATGCTGTTTTGGTGGTTTTGTTTCTTTACGACATGTTGATGAAGTGTCCCTTGCGTTTTCATCCACTCCCATCCCTCTTGGTCCTCAAAAATTCGCATTGAAGGCAGGCTGCACCGGCACATCGCCACAGTCAAAGACGGAGGAAGCCTCTTGAAGGCTTCCAGGTACCATGCGACACACTCCCTTGCATCTACATTCGCAGGCTTGTTTTTTGTCATTATGATCAGGCGTATACCCCACGTTCCCTCTATTTCATGTAGTCAATTGCAAGCGATATGACATGGCTCTCAACTAAATGTCATCCGACCCGTGCTCCTGCTGCTCACAACGCCACCACCGCATCTTGCGGCGAGATGGAGTAGTACATTGTCATGTATACCCCCTTCTTCGCCGAAAAGGCGAAGGACACGTACGAGTGCGAGCCTGTCGTCGTCTTAGTATCAGAGCGAGGGCTGTGGGAAGGCAGGTTAGCAGATGATCAGTCTTCGTTCCCCTCAGGATAAACTCACAAACACTCAGGCACAGCGTCCTCGTACTTCTCCGCCACGGCCCAGCCGCGGCTTCTGAAGACCGCGACGAGGTTCTTGGCGATGACGGCGTCGCTATCCGCGTACTGCCACACGGGCACGTACACCTTTGTCTCAGGCCACTCGCAGCCAGGCTTGAGCTCGAAGCCATAGCAGATACCCTTGTGGCGCGTGTCCCAGATCCTCGGCGGCGTGTTCTCCGAAGGTCCCACGCCAGGCCGGTTGTGCAGCAGCCCCCAGACGCCCTGCAGGATGTCGAGGCCCTCGAGAGTAACAGCATCGACAACCTGGCCGGCCAAGGTGGCCACCTCACGCACCACGTCAAAGGCATTACTCTCCGTACGGCCGTAGATCTTTACCCTCGCACCAGCCGCCGGGTCGACGCAGTCGATGGCGATCATCTCAAGCGGGACAGGGATCGAAGCCCCCTTGGCGAGGTATGCCTCGAGCCTGTCCGCGGCGGGAAGCATCGGCGCCGCCTGCGGGAGGGAACGGATGGCGGAGAAGGCGACGTCCTCGCACGAGGCGCCCGTGGCGACGTGCTTGAGGATGGGGAAGAAGTAGGCCTTGAAGACGGCGCGGTCGCCGTCGAGGTCGAAGGCGAGGAAGCTCGTGGGGGCGCGCACGCCCGCGGGGAGGCGGGCGCGGGCTGTGGCTTCTTCGGCTTTGGTGAGGAAGAGGGATTTCTGGAGGTGCTCGAACCAGGTGAGGTCGATGCCGTGGGCGCGGGAGGCGACGGCGGGGAGGATGGCGGAGACGATTTCCTGGGCGAAGGGGTCGGAGGGGGAGCCGCCGCTGCGGCCCATGGGCTCGAAGGAGAAGCGGATGGCGGAGGAGCCGCGGTCGGTGATGTTCCAGGAGGGTTCGAAGGGGGAGTTGTTGGAGGTTAGGAGGGGGAGGGTCGGGGCGTTGGGGCCGGGCTGGGGCCCGAAGGAGGGGACGACGAGGTCGTTGAGGAGGCGGAGGTGGGAGGCGGCTTGGTCGTCTGTGTAGGAGCCGGCGTTGCGCATGAGGGCTGAGAGGGTCTCTGAAGTTCGCCCGGCCCAGAAGGCCTGGTCAGGCTCAGAGATGTAGAGGGTTTCTTCTGCCGCTGGGGCGTCTACAGCCGCGGCGAGGGAGGCCATGGCCTGGGCGGTGGTGGGAGAGAGGGGGAAGGTATGCTGCGTGGGACTCTGGACTGAAGTCATCGTGAAGGTTGAAAGCAAGGGTATCTAGATAGGGTATCAAAGGCGAGGAGTTTGTCTTGTTCAGAAGCTGGAGGGAAAGGTAACCGGTCTGGCTCAGGGGATGATATAGATCTCGAAGTCCGACATGCCAACATGAGCTTTCAGATAGAGGGACTACCCGCTGCTCGGTCTCCCATCGCTGCGGTTCACTTGAAACGGCTCGTCCGGTGAGATGCGCCGATGGAGTGGTGCGGTGGCCGCGAGCTCGGGTCTGACAGGACCTCCGGCCGTTGCGGCGCCGGGGGCCGAATCCGGGACCACCGGTCTCAGGTCGGCGGAGGTTTGCAGCGAGGAGCAGTTGTGGTTAGATTTCGTCAAGTTGATGTTGCTGAACAGCCAACCCAGCGTGAACCTCAGTGTCTCAACGAGAACATTTTCTCAACTTTTAGATAAAATACTCAATACTACCACTTTCAGTTCTGTTTATTTAGAGAGTTCAAGAACCTCTCGAACTTGCTCGCATCGCTTGCTCCGGACCCGGCGTGGGGATTCATCTGAAGTTTGTCCGGGCACCGTGGCCACATCACCACGATAGACTTTGGCGGTCGGACCTCGAGCAGCTGGCTAGACCTCCAAGACGGCGTCAAGCCAGTGTTTTCATTCTCCAAATGGCTTTCGGTGAGTGTTGCATCAACAAAAAGCCAGATCGAACTGTCTTGGAAGTTGGGATTATCAGAACAGCCATTAGGACTCTATCTGGTTCAAGAGTCAAGAAGAATTACCAACAAAACCAGAAGAAAAGCGATAGGGTATCCTCCAAACGCCAATAATGCCATCCCCATGCTCACGTCTGCCCCTTGCCGGCCTCCCCCTCCCCTCCACACACCTGCTCCGCCATGCTCCGACACAGCTCCCTCATCGGCTCTTCGGCCAGGATAACAAACACCGAAAGATTCACCCCGACCTTCTTGGCCGCCCAATTCCTGATCTGCACCGCCAGCAGCGAGTCGACGCCGTACGACGCGATGCTCCTGTCCAGGTCAATATCTTGCGACCCGACCGTCGCCAGCCGCAGACCGAGTTCCCGTTTCAATGCCTCGCCAATGACCTCTGTGGCCCGGCCGACGTTGTCCCTTGGAATAGCTGCGTCAGCGGCCCTGCGGGCGCCATGGCCTTCGATGGAGGCGAGGTCCGGCGCCGGCATGTCGACGCAGCCGAGGTGCGAGTAGAGAGCTTTGTCGGCCCAGAAAGGGTCCTTGGGCTGGTTCTGTAGCATCAGGCCGCCGGTACCTACGCCAAGAACGACCTGAGAGGGTATCTTCTCATCGGGGCCAATATCGCCAGCGATGGCCCGCTCGATGACCCGGAGGAAGTCGAGGCGACGGATGCCGAGGAAGCCTGTGTCGCGCAGCTTCCTCATCATCGCAGCGTCTGCGGCCACCATGCCCACCTCCTCGACGGGGCCGACGTCAAGGGAGACGGCATGCCCGTGAATCAGGCCGCTACCGGCGAGGGCGTCCATGAAGGTGTTCCCCGCGGCATAATTGGCTTGTCCGCGGTTTCCGATGACGCCCGAAGAGCTCGAGAGGAAGACGAACCACGGCTTCCGCACCGGGTCGTCGAAGACGTTCACTAGATTCATCGTGCCCTGCGTCTTGGGCAGCACTGCCGTTTTCCAGTCATCGTAGGTCATCGTCTCGAAGAGTTTGTCCTGCCTTGGTCAGATTCATCGAAGGGAAGTGAATTAGGGATGAACTTACCCTGAGGACGGCTGCACCCTGGATGACACCGGAAATCGGTGGCATCTTCGGCGTGAAGTGGTTCATTGCGTTCCGTAGAGCCACTGCATCGCAAATGTCCACCGCGAGATGCCTGGCATACACACTATGAGAAGCAAGGCACTGCATGAGCTCGCGACCCTCGGTCGAGAGGTTAGCTGACCGGCCCAGGAACAACAAGTTCTTCGCCCCGTTATTGACCAGGTGCAGGGCGATGGCGCGACCCAGGCCTCCGAGACCGCCGGCGATGACATATGTGCCGCCGTTGATGCACGAGCTCAATTTCTTGACATCGGGCTTTGCAGTCACTTGAACAGTGCTCCTCTCGTCGGCGATGACCAAGGTCAGACCCAAGTCGGGCTTGTCCCTGACTGACTCCAGGGCGGAGGACAGGCGTGTAACGAAGTGCAGATTCGGAGTCTGTGTCATTCGGATCTGGTCCGAGAGCTGCTGGATGAACTCGCCGACTTGCTTGAAGACCGCTTCGACAATGTCGGGCTCTCCTGAGAATAGCTCGGTGAAGTTGACCCGGAGAGTTGAGCAGTCCGATCCGCCTGATGAGCCCTTCTGTCCGCTGGAGGAGTTTTCAATATGCACAACGGTGCCAGCTACATATTGTCAGCATGGAATTACTCAATTTTCGTTAGATAACTTACTCTTCTTCACCACATTGCTGTTGATAGGGATCTCCCCCAGGATGAGGACAATGTCCATCATCTTGCCCCCTGTCTTCTGCAGCAGTCTCGCATCCCAGCCAGGTTTGGAGCAATCCTCGATCGTGTCCTCAGTGAACTGAAAACTGTTCATCAAGACGCCCTTCTGGCACATCTCCCCCTTGCCATCGTTGCATATCGTCGTGTACACCTTGGCCCCCATTAGTCTGGCCACCTGGATCGCAACCTGACCCGTCGCCGTGGCGCCGCGATGTACAAGGACACGCATCTGTGGTGTGATCGGGCAGCGAGCCATGGCGTAGAATACGGAAACCCATATGCTGGGAATGCAGGTCAGAAGACTGCCGGTGAGGCGTATGGCAAAGCGGCGCTCCAGCCGAAGCCGGTTGCTGAAGGCACCCCCCTTCACCATACCCACCACCCAGTCGCCGACACGCAAGTCGGTGACACCAGAGCCCAGCGCAGTCACAATTCCGTGGACATCGACGCCGATGTCCTCGTTCCTGGACTGGCCCATGAAAATCTGTAGATCGCTCTGGTGGAGGGCGGCACCCTTGAAGTTGATCGCGACCTCTTGTGGACCAAGCGGCGCAGGAAACTCTTGTCGTACGAAGAACGCCTCCTTGAACGGTTCGGAATTCTCACCGGATGGCTTTGGCAGCCACACCTTCCTCGCACCTTTCTGGAACGACTGCCTGGTCTGTACAAGTTGACAGTGGTCCTCTTCCAAGATGTCGTTGAGAGGCTGGGAGAGCACGAGTCTCGGGATGAGCAGGCGGTTGCCCGACTCCATGTACTCCAGCTCTCGAGGCTGTCGTTCGACCTCCAGGAGCATCGATCGTTTCAGGACTTTCAGGATGACCTTGCTAGTCGTGCCGGCAGATAGAGGAGTATCGCAGCCCAGGGACAAGGTCACCATTGTCTTCTCAGGATCCTCTGAAGCGAGAGTACGAGCCAAGCCTGTGATGATGGCGCTCTGCGGCTTCTTGGTCGCTCCACCAGCACCTTGAGTGACCCAGAGAATGCTTTTCGCGACCTCCCTCAGGCTTTTGAAGAAGTTGAAGTCCTCCTCTCGACACTCCCAGAAGAACGGGCTGTCGGCAAGGTCGAACAGTGAAATGACGACACGGTCAGTCAGGCTGACGCTGCCGCTGACCACATCTTGCATCTTGCAGTCGCCAGCCCCAATGTATATGGCGGTCAGCTGGGCGAGGAGGTTATCCCTGAGCTGCAAAAGGGCCGCTGCAGCCCTATCAGGAAGTAGAATCATGACGCTCTGCCGACGGGAGTCCCGACGAAGCTTCTCGAACACGGGGGTTGCAGTCATGGGAACGGATTCCGGCTGATTGTGCAAGCGGTACGTCACCCTGTGAGCTGCCTCGTCAACAGAGCAGGCGCTGTCGGACTCGTAGTCCGTCCCCCGGTTCACCTCCTCTCTCCTCAGCAAGACTCCGTCAGGGAGCAGGTACTTTTCCACCGAGGCTGCACACGTGAAATCGGACAGGTGGATGATGAGGTGGTACTTTGGCGTCTCTGACGGCGATTTAAGGGCGCGAGTTTCGACGACATGGCCCAGCTGAAGCGGATCCAGGAACTTCTTCGCATAGCGAAGGGAACTGGCGAACATGTTGCTGAAGGTGTACCGCCCGACGCGCATCGAGTGGCCGCGAGGCGATTCGAGGAGTTTGAGGATGCGCCGTGCAACGAAAAAGCTGCCGCCGACCTGCAGAATAGATATTTGGGGGTACTTGTGCGTCATGAGCTCCAACAGCTTCTCGAAGCTGCCCGTGGGCGACATGGTGTAGTCCTCCTTCCACTGAATCTCGGAGCAGAGGTTGCGGTGGTTTGGGAGGAAGTTTGGCGTAGACAGGGCCGTGAGATGGAGTCCCTTGACCACCACTGGGGAATTGCTCCACGAGCCTCCTCCCATGAGGGCAATGCTGGCTTCTGCACCCCTGAGACCTTCTTTCTTCGCCTTGGCACAACCGACGAGTTTGTGGCCCGCGGTGAGCGGCATCTTTGCAGAGACGTACACGCTGTCGATGAACGTCGGGACCATGGGCCTGTCATCGAGAGCAAAGAGCAGCTGGAAAGCCGAATCCAGCGTTGTCGGGTGAATGATATGATCAAACTCATACTGAGCCGGCATCGTGGCCTTCGTGTCAGCGATTTGAAGCTGGCCCACGGAGACACCATCACCTTTGACCAGGAACGTGATGTTGCGAAAAGAGGGGCCGTAGTTCATTCCGATGAGATCAAGGGAGTCGTAGTAATGCTCAGTGTCGATGCGCGAGGCGTACTGGTTGACTGCTTTCTTGTACGCTGTAGCAACCTCAGCGGGAGAGGCAGCGAGACTGGCAGTCACGACGGCGTAGACGGTGCCTTGGGCATGATGAATCCATGAGCCGTCGAAGACTCGGCCGTAGATAGACCAATCGAACGAGACACCAGTCTTTGAGTCATCTGGGCTCGTACGCTTCATGTTGACCATCGTCTCCAGGCCAAAGTCAGTCTCTGGGATCACCATGGGCTTCATGATCTCCATTCCGTTGACCTCGAAGCCGGAAACGTCGAGCCCGTCCGGAATATGCTGACGTGCCCCCTCAATAACAGTCGATATCATTCCTGCGGCGGGGTAGATGATGGTCTGCTGGATCTGATGGTCCTTGAGCCAGGGGTTCTCGCTGATGCGAAGGAAGCCCCTCCATCGTGGCTCTTGGGTTGACGCGTCTACGCAGGGCGCACCGATCAGGTCCTTCCGACCATGTTTGCGCATGCGATAGTCCCTGGTCACCGTAGACTCGTGCCAAAAGGTCTTGCTGTGATCCCATGGGTACGACGGCAAGTTGTGAAGGGTGTTAAGACCAAAGGTCGTGTCGTTCCTAGCAGCCAGGTCAGTTTCTCTTGAAAGAAGCTCGGATGAAGATCTCAACTTACCTCGAAACTATCCGTGACATTTCGATCTCGCAGCCATGAGCCCACATGTCTCCGAGAGCCGCCAGGAAAGCAGCCCCTTCATCACCAGTCTTTGACAGCGCAGCCGCGTAGTACACCGGACCAGGAAACGCTGCAGTGCTGATTGTGTCCAGAGTCGGGGCTTTGAGTGTGCCATGGGGACTCAATTCGACCACCATGTCGGGGCGATCCTCCTCAAGCATGGCCGTCAGTGCATCTGCAAACCGCACTGGGGATATCAAGTTGTCTGCCCAGTACTGCGGGGCATGCTCGACAACGCGCATTCTCTTGCCTGTCAGGGTCGAGTACATCTTGCAAGTCAAGGCTTTGGGGGTGTGAGAGATGCGGCTGATGGCTTCGAGGTACTCTTTCTTGATCTTCAGCATGTGCTTCGTGTGATAGGCGAGCCCGGTGGCCACTTCGCGACAGAATATGTTGCGATTCCGTATATCCCTGACCACGGTGCTCATGTCTCTTGCGTTTCCAGACAAGGTGACCGACTTGGAGCTGTTGATGCAAGCCACGGCCACATCGACCTTTCCGGCATACTTGCCAAGAAGATCGAGGGCTTCTTTCTCGGACATGGCGACGAAGCACATGGAACCTCTGATCCTTGAGCGTTGTTTCAGGCGTTGTGCGCACTCTCCTCGGTGGTAAGAAACAGCCCAAGCGGTTTCGCGAGAGATCAGAGAGCAAGCATACGCCGCGGCAATCTCTCCTGAAGAATGACCAACGACGGCGGTGGATCGAACGCCGAAAGAAGCCAGTAGATCAACCAACGCGACCTGCAGGGCAGTGGTAGCCGGTTGGCTGACATTTGGCTCGTTGATGATCGAAGTCCCGGCTGGCTTCATCATCTCTTCGATGAGATCGTAGGAACAGTGCAGCTCGTCCTTGAGATATTCGGCAGCATGCTGCAAACTCTTTCGAAAGACGGAAAAATTCATTAGATCCCGTCCCATTTCGGGTCTCTGAGCGCCCTGGCCGCAAAATGTGAAGGCGATCTTGAAGTTGGGGATGGGTTCCGACGGCACGAAGTCATCCGGATGGAAGTCCGAAAGTGCTTGCAGCAACTCGGTGCGATTTGTGGCAGTGACGAAGCCTTTCCACTTGAAGTTGGATCGTCGACAGCCAAGAGTGTAGGCAATGTCGTCCAAATGCATTTCGGACAGCTCTGAGGGCAGGGCAGCCACATGGTCTGCGAGCGCCTTGGTGACCCGCTCGGCGGATGCCTTGTTGGGCGCTGACAGCAGGAACAGTTGACGTTTGGGTCCGTTCGAGGCAGGCTGAAGAGGGGTTGTCGAGGCTTCCAACAGCTTTTGACGATGTGTGTTGATGTAGTGCTGGCCTTCATCCAGGATGGCGTGGGCGTTGGTACCTCCGAAGCCGAAGCAGTTGACACTGGCACGTCGAATGCCGGGGATGGGCCAGGGGGTCGGCTCTATTGGCACCTGATAAGCTCGTGTCAGCATTTTCATAATAGTCCGAAAGAACCCTGCTCATCTTACCTTGAGCTTCCATTCATTGAACTTGATGCTTGGGTTGCCCTCCTTAAAGTTGATGTTGGGAGGGATGCTGGCGTTCTCGACCACGAGGGCAGCCTTGATCACACCCGCGATACCAGCCGCCCCCTCCAAGTGACCGATGTTTGGCTTTACCGAGCCCACGATGAGCGGCATGTCCGGAGATCTGTCCAGGGCAAGGGTCTGGGCAATGGCCTTTAGTTCTGCGGTATCTCCAGCCTGCGTGCCTGTGCCGTGGCACTCCACGTAGGCGGTCTGATCGAAGGGGAGGTTGGCTTGTTCATACGCCCGTTGAATATTGAACCTTTGAGCCTCGGGGTTGGGGAGAGTGATGCCTGGAGAAGTCAGATGACTGTATGATTCATGTGAGGATAAGATCGTACCAGCAGTTCTGCCATCTTGACTGAGGTGGCTGCTTCGAATGACGGCACGAATGGGATCGTTGTCCCTCAATGCGTCAGAGAGTCTCTTGAGAATGACAAGGCCAACACCTTCACCTCGGCCGTATCCGTTGGCTCGGGCATCGAAAGTGTATGACTTGCCATCGGGGCTGAGAAAGTTCAGGGCGGTCATTGGCATCATGGTGTTAGGAGTCAAGACAAGACCGGCTCCTCCAGCGATGGCCAGAGTGCTGTTACCTGCAAAAATGCTCTGGCAGGCTTGATGTAGGGCCACCATGCTGCCGCTGCAGCCTGTATCCACAGTCATGCTCGGGCCGCGAAGGTCGTAGAAATAGGAGATGCGGTTCGACATGATGGCGGTGCCGGATCCGGTGGCAGCGTATCGAGGCTGGAAGTCCATGTCGCGGAGGGAAACCTGCTCATAATCTAGAATCCATCAGCTACAGTGCTTTCGGAGTGGGGAAACATGTTGAGAACATACCGCGAACGAATGCTCCGACGTAGACTGATGTATCGGAGCCTTTCAGATCTTCGATCCGCAAGCCAGCTGGGACGTCTTAGCTATGCCGTGCCAATTCAAAACGCAAGAGATTCTTGTATCATACCACTTTCGATTGCCTCAAACGAAGTTTCAAGCAACAACCGCTGTTGGGGGTCCAAGGCTTTGAGCTCCTCTTCAGCCATGGAAAAGAACTAGACAGGTATCAGCTCGGATCAACCATCGGGGAGAGCCATGTCTTACAGATGCATCAAAAGACGCAAGGTTGTTTCGCAGGAAGTGTGCGCCTTTGAAGTGGATCTGAGGAGTTGGATGTCAGACCTGTTGAGGACTTGAGGGTTCTGGCTGTACTCACGCTGCCCTGCCGGTGACCGTCAGGGTGATAGAAGCCGTCGATGTTGAGACGGTCGGGCGGGAACTCGGACCAGGCGGACTGGCCTTCCTCCATCATGCGCCAAAAGCCATCGATGGAGCTGGCAGCGCCCGGGAAGCGGCAGCTCATGCCGATGATGGCGATGTCCTCCATCTTAAGACCAGCTCATGGGTTGGAGCCCGATTGGCTAGGTCTTAGACACGTCTGTCCGTTGAATCAGTGCGCTGAGGGTGGATGACTGCAGCTCAGATGATCTTTGTACAAGTTAGAGAAGGATGAGAGTGGTAAGTAGAGCAAGGAGTGGGCAGTGGGTAGGGTAGTAGAAAGAAAGCAGTGACAAGCAGAGCGAGTGAATGTTGAGATGGCAAGGGGCGGGACGAGTTGAACGCCGGTTCAAGAGTGAATAGCTGAGCGGGTCTGAGGAAACTGCCGGACGTTAAAGGTAAACAATGCTCGAGTTTCCGCGTGTTGATGCGAAACCGGAAAGGGGCTCTGAAATTTTGAGCGGCTGCAACGCGATATACATTTGGCCGCCGCCGGGGATGATGTTCGTTTGAGTTCTCAGCACCCGCGCGGCGGAGCTCGAGGACATTCCCTGAACGACTGGAGCTGCCACGGACAATCTAGGAGAATGAGACAAAGGAGTGAAGAAGTAACATCAACCCAAAGGGAGCCAGCACACGTGCCTTTGAACGCTGCTGCAGCAAGACCGAGGCCCGGCGGCAAACAGGGGCGATTGTATCGAGGTTCCGATTAGTGAAAGAGCCGCTCAACTCCCTGCTCATCAATACCATGTGGCGTATGAGAAAGTCAGCCTCTGCAGGGAAACTTTGGCGATAATACTGGAAGCTTTCTTGATATTGGCGTTGAACTCTTGCATGTCTCTGGTGACCTCCCGTGACGTGTGCAATGCCTCAAAATTCAACCTCCGTGGCATCGATCAATCTGAAGCATCCGTATGAGATCACCTGGAGGCCCCCTTCCTTGGTCGCAGCAGGCACCAAACGAAGCTTCCCGACAGACGCCGGCAACTCAAGGCGGTGGGAGCCATGGCCCCCCGATGCCTAGCCACATCACCTTTGTCACGCATACACCGAAAGCGCGTATAGATCAACTAGCCCAGGCCCCTTTCCCGGGTGACGACCTCCCGGGACCCGCGGAATCTCCTGCCGGCGCATGACAAGCCTGTCTGGCGGCAGCAGAGGCCTGCATGACTTTCCAAGGGGGCCGAAGCTGCGGTCAGTCGAGTCCGACCCAAACCAGCTGCTCGGGCCACACGCGGCCTATATTCCACCCGTCTAGGCCGTGGGACGGAGGGGGGCCGGGTTGAGCCAGGACGAACTGACATTGGACGGTCAAGATGAGCACACAAGGTTTTCCCGACGGACGGGGGACTGGCTCGGCGGTCCTTGGTGATGGGGTCCCTTCTGTCCTTCTTCGGGGAAGGAGGAGGGCGCATGTAATACGCCGGCGGTGAATACCCAGCAGGTTTGTCCGGCAGTAGCCACAGATCAGATGCTGCAGATACCCGGCGGCGAGCGGAGGATTGACAGTTCGCCGGTTGCCGGGCGTCTTTGGGGCAGGGCCTGACGTGGCAGATCATCCGTTTGCCTGAATCTTTCGGTCCAATTTTCGTCATCGTACGGTTGGTGAAGGGAGATGGCAGAAGCTACGTGGATCTCTCTTCTGTTGTCCTGTCAGTTACGGGTTGGTCGGCCCGTGGGCTTCCAGCACGGTCGTGAAGCTGCCATGTCGGCCGAGGCATAGTCCGATGCTGCGGGCGGCCAAGACATGCAGAAAGAACAGCATAGCCGGGCTCCCGAGGATGCACAGAAGGCATTGTATGACCTGCCAGCAATCCGGCCGGGCGTCTTTGATGGGAGGTGCAATGCATTGCTGGACGTGTCCTTGTCTCGGTCTTTGTTGCGGGGGGCCAAAGGAGCAGCCAGTCAGATTTCTGATCTTCTCCAGGTTCGTCATTTACCAGCCAGACTTGACTGGCGGAATGGTTGCGGCGAGAGGTGCTTGCATCGCATCGTCTTGGGAGGGGAGGCAAACGTTGGGTGAAGTTGGTCGTCGAGGCCAGTCCGGTGTGTGATTATGTAAGCGACTCGGACGATCAAACAACAGCGCTGTCAGTGGACGAGGCTCATTTCCTGACTTGGCCTCCTGCGAAACCACCTCACCAGCAAATGCCACTCTGCCCCTTCACCCATAGGTCGATCGCATCTGCTCGTTACAATCTCACTGAGACATGCCAGCGGTTTCCCGCCCCCTTCAGTTCGTATGTCGAGGCAGCCGCGCATGCATGGCAGGTTTCCAGCTCCAAAATGACGGTACCACAAGCAGCCCGCGGTCGCCGCCGACTCGTGGAGGTTCTCGGCCTCCTGGCATCTGATTGATGGGACGGACGCAGGAACCGCACGATCTGTGGAACCCACCATCTCAGCTGTCGCCTTGCAGCGATTCTGTCTCGCCGTTGTGGCCTCAGCAGGCCATCATCACCAGAAGGAGGGCCAGGCGACTGATTCCACTGGCGCCAAGATGCTGTCACAACACAGATGCTCGAACAAGGCAGCGCTTCGTGCTCCGGGGTCCGGGGGCGCGGCACTGGGAGGTGTGGCCCTGCCTTGGACAGTCCGTCTCCCCTCATGAACCGCTGCCTGACCACGGTGGCAACATGTCCACGAGGAGGGCTCAGCACGACATGCCGTCAGGCTGTCCCAGGGGGCGTACAGACGGTCCAGCACGGCCCACCGTGGCCCATGCCGTGTTCCCCCGGTGCCGTCACTGATGCTATTAGGGGGAGGTCGGCGTCGCGCAGGAGGCAGCACAGGACGGCACGCTGCATCAGACGGCCAGGCCAGGGCGTCCCGGTGCCCCTCTTCGCCGACACGGGTGGCCCATCTGTCCAACGGCGCCGCCAATAAAGCTTGCCGGGCCAGCCAGGGCCTTTTGTTTGACTGGCTTCTTTACGGCTTCAACATGTCTTGCATCGATCGGCGAGGCCAGTTGAGACACTCCCCCCCCAGGTCGTCCGCCCCTCTTCCATCCGTGCGCCCATCACCACCTCGACCAATGCTGGGGCTTCAACAGCTTCCCGCGGCCGGTTGGAGGTCGTTCATCGTGGCATATCGACCCGCAGATCGGGGCGCACGCCGTGGTCATGGGAGAAGAAAACCGCAGAGATATCCTCTTGGCCTTCCAGACCAGGCCAGGACCCTGTCCCCTTCTCCTTGAGTGACGAAATACAGATCCTGTCTGTCCCCTTGCAGAACCTTCTTCCCTCCAAGGCCCCAGCTGACAGCTGACACACTCTGGCCTCGCCTCGCACGACCGACGGCTCCCCTCTCCGTCCCTCTGCCGTGTACGACCATAGCAGATCATCTGCCTCGCTGCCTTTTCGGCTCCGAGGCCCCCATCCAGCATCATGTCTCGGCGCGCTGGAAACATGCAGTCTCCCCCTCCCCCCCGCTCTCTTGTTCCGCTCTGTCGATGAAGCATTCTTCTCCTTTCCTCGCCTGCTGCGATCCGTGGTGAATCATGTCTGCTCCTGAGGCTTGCTAGCCTCCCGTCGCCTCGCTCGCGAGCCGGAAAGTCTCTGTCTTGAGGAAATTAACAACGTTGAAAGAGCTTTTTCTGCCCCCGAGTTTGTCGAGGATCCGGATGAAACAGTTCATTTGACCGTTGTTCTCTGGCTGTTCGCTTCGGTGTTTGTGCCCCCTCCGTTGAGGTGGCTCCCGCTTGACTTTCCATCTCCTCCTCTTCCCTGCCTCGGTTCTCCGACCTGGCCTGGACTCTGTAGAACCCGGTGTTTCCTTCTTAAGCCGGCTCTGCCTTCCGAGTCACACGGCGGCGACCCCGAGGCGGATGCTTTCAAAGACTGTGCCTGCCAACTCTCATCGCTGTCTTCACTGCTGCTCATCTTCAGCAAGATGACATAGCAGCTTCGATCTGCTCTATCAACTTTGAGCTGGGAAGTAGCCACTGTCTACGTACTGGGCTCCTGCCTGCCGTTGGAAACAAACCTGTTCCTTCCCGATCCCGTCGCAAACACCTCGAGAACAACAATTCACTGGCTCTCTTGATTCTCACCTCATCTTCAACTTCGCGCCGGAAGCAAATCCACGTTGCTGAACCCTCACACGCTCTCTTGGTCTCAACACCCGCCTCTGCGCGTCGCTTTCTTTGCTCCGGCCACGGTCACTTTCGCTCATACTCTTCACTCAAAACTTACGTCGCCTCTCCCTATGGACGCGCCGGAAGGCACCTCTCGCCGCCGCTTGTCGGCTGGCCAACTTCCATACCCCAACCACTCTCTCGGCGACATGGCTATACTCAGCAACGTCGACTTGCAAGACGATGACATCAACAAGGAGGACTCCAAGGGCAACTTCATCGGAGGCCATCTCAGCCGAGCTCGGCAGGTCGTTCTCGTCACATGGTATGCCCCCATTGTCCAAATGTAGACCGCATGGCTGACAGCCCAAAGCCTCATGCTCGGCTTCCTCTTCTCCATCGTGGACACATGCATCGTATCGATCCCGCTCATCACCATTTCAGATGAGCTCGGTAACCACACCCACGCACCCTGGGTGATTCTTTCCTATCTCCTCACGTACATGGCTTTCGCCACCGGCATCTCGCAACTCAGCGACATCTACGGCCGTCGGAACCTGCTGCTCTTCTCTTGGATCATCTTCATCGCCTTCTCCATGGGCTGCGGAGCCGCGACGAGCATGCCGGCCCTCATCATCTGCCGCGCCTTCCAGGGTCTTGGCGGCTCTGGCCTGTACAGCCTCGCCCAGGTCAGTATTGTCGAGGTTGGACCTGGCCATCGTCCCAGTGTCGTCGGCGCCATGATGGGAGGCACCTTGGCATTCGCCTTCATCTGCGGCCCGTTGCTGGGCGGCCTCATCACGGAGAGGATCAGCTGGCGCTGGATCTTCAACATCAACGTTCCCTTTGGTCTGGCTGTCCTCGGTGCTCTGGTTGTCTGCTGGCCAACCGAGCCGCAGGCAGCGCACATCTTTTCGCGGTCTGCCTTCAACAGCATCGACTTTGTCGGTGGCTTCTCGCTTCTCTGCGGATCCGGATTTCTCGTGTACGGCATCCAACAAGGAGGTTCTGAAGCCGCTGCTTGGGGAGATCCGGAGATTGTCGCTGCCCTCTCGATTGCTGCGCTGAGCTGGGTCATTTTCATCGGCTGGGAGTATCTCTTGGCTCGCCAACGCTTCCCACATATTGCGCCCATCTTCCCAGTGCGTCTGGCCACGAACCGTGTCTACATGTCCGGCCTTGCCGTCACGCTTCTCACGGGCTTTCCCTTTGTGCCGCTCACCGTCATCATTCCGGAGCGATTCCAGATCGTCTACCGCAACCAGCCACTGACGGCCGGAGTCCACCTCCTTCCGATGCTTGGTGCCTGCGCTCTTGGGTCCTTCCTGTCTGGGGCCATTTGCAACAAACGGAACTACACGTCCTACATCCTCATGACGGCCACATCATTCCAGATCATCGGCCTTGGCCTCATGTCTACCCTGCAGGGGACAGAAACCGATATCCGTTCCAGCTATGGCTTCCAAACCATCTTCGGTCTCGGAGCAGGTCTCGTCTTCAGTTCGGCCACCATCCTGGCAGCGGTCAACTCTGCGGCCGAGAACGACCTTGCCGTGGCCAACGGAGCCATGGCGCAAGTCAGGGTCTTTGGCGGCTGCATCGGCATCGCGACGTGTACCGTCATCTTCAACTCGCATTTCAACTCGCTCCTGCACAACGACCTTACGCCAGAGCAGTTCGACCAGCTGCATCGCTCGCCTTCGTCCGCTCTTAACTGGGACACCAGCGACTATGAAATGGTTCGCGACGTCTACGCCATGGCCTACCCGGAGCAACTGAAGGTCATGGTGTACGTTGCGGCGTTCGCCCTGCTGGCGTCCTTCTTCACCTTTGAGAAGAACCCCACCCCAATTCAAGCCGCCGTGGCGGTAGCCAAGGAGCGCTTGATGAAGCACCATGACTCGGATATCGAGCTGAACGACCGGCGCAGCCTTCAAACCAGATAGATCAGTTGGATCTCAAGTCGAAGTTGCATTTCTTTCCAGGGGGGGGGGTTCGGTTCCGGGGAGTTTCATGGATATTCACAGATATCCTCGGGGCATTTGCTCTTGATGGGCAATTGGTGTACAAGCATACATATCGGAGCCCAAAACATCTTGGTGGGCGGATGGCTTCATCCGCTGGGTTTTCATAACAGATGCAATGGAAGGTGCGTCGCGGTAAGGTTATCACGGTGGCACTGCGAAAGCGCTTCCTCAGAGTAGCAATCAGCAGAACATCGATTATTGAACGGGTTCCTTGGTATCGTCTTGAGGTGACCCTTTACATAAGTCTAGAGTGAAAAGCTCTGGCGACTGGAGCTTACGAAGCCCCAGGCTGGCCTCAAGTGTGCTCCCCCGTTGCGTAGGAGCTTGAAACTGGACGTAGCACATATTGTGAGGTCCGTAGCACGCCGAGCCAAGTCTCGCTTGTTCATTGCCAACTCACGGCACCAGCTGAGACAGGGGCTGGGGATATTCGTCAGGTGCTCTTTTGAGCGACAGCAAGTCGACTTCAGCTCCAAGTAATGGTCGAGACCGTTGCCCTGTCCTTGGTGGACACATCACCACGAAGCCGACTGTGCATGACCTTTGGGGGTCTCATGCCGTCAAGGGCCTCCCCACGCGAAGCTGTAGACACCGCCTTCTCTCGGCTGGCATGATAAGACCCTGCTCATGCACAGATTGTTCAATGGTGACCAGCCAGAGACTGCCAGCACAGAGCAGAACGCGGCCGACAGACGTTGAATAAAGTGGAGCAGGCGCCGGCGAAATGGTGCCGGGACGGTTCACCGGCGGCGGCATCAGGACAGGGTATATCTTTTTAGTAAGGAACAGTCAGCTGGACCGAGTGCGAGGGCATGCACTGCGGGCAGCTGATCATTTTTGCTTTGCGTCCGGAACATGGACAGATCATGAGCAGGTCATCAACGATACAAGACAGGCACCGGATGGTGAGAGACGTGGAGAGTGCTGTTCGATGACCCCACCAAGGCCTGCCTGGGCGGTCAGCATGTGCGTTGTGCATCTCATACAAGGGGGCCCGTCCAATCCCGTCCGCATTGGGGGGCGCGGGAGGACCGCGTGCCCCGAGGGGGGAAGAAGTCCCATGCCCCGATGTGGAAAGTATTGGAGGGAGACGTGGTCGTCTGGCGTTCGCGGAGGGGCTGTCACTGCCAGGGGGTGATGGACGCGGGCGGTTGCTGCCTGACGAAGAGTCGCACAATGTCAGGGACGGGAAGAAAGCCCACGACGCGGGAGGCGCAGCCATCTCCGTCGCCGTCCGGTGAGAGGGAGAGGGCAAGCAATGGTGTTGTTGGGGGCCCGCCGCGCGGGGGGATGTCAGGAGAAGCAAGGAGATGGGATCTTCAGTGGGGGATGATTGGGTCTCAGTCACGCGGCAGGGCGATGAAGATTTGGCGGGACGGGCTGCGACCCTGCTGCTGGGCCGACGGGGGGATCAGCACTGCACTGAGCAGAGCAGCCTGGAGGGACCGGTGACTTCATCGCTGCTTGTGTGGGCAGCTTTTCTTCATTTCATCGCGATCGGCCTGCTCGGTGTAGGTAGGTACAGAGTGCGTCGACGGAGCGGGCGAGCGGGCATACCCGCCGAACGGCGATCGTGGCTCACAGGCGATCCCGCTCATGCTAATGCAGCGAGAGCGTGGGAAGGGGGGCTGGCATGGCAGGGCAGAGCCCCGATGGAGCGGTCCGCCTGCGATACAGCAGCACACCTCTTGCACGACGAGTCTTCATCCGACGAGCGTACCGGTGGGAGGTTGCGGTGCGGCAGCAGAGGAAACCAAGACATCTCTGACCCTGTCTCAGCGACGACCGGCCAGGCAAAACGTGTGCGCGCGCTTAGTCGCGTGCTGACCACGGCTTCGTCCACTTGGCCGCCTCTGACAGGTCGACGGGCCGTCACCCATCGCCATCCGTCGGGCGAGCGAAGGAAAAAAACGTTGGCTTGCAGGGCCGTCTGGCGAATGGGTGATGTGTGACGTCCACTCCGAAAGCCTGCCTGCACTCAACACACACAGGCAAGCAAGACCGGACCCCGTGGACGAGCGAGATGACGGCTTGTTCGCACGCTTCGTTTCCCCGGGCGGGTGACCTTGTGACCTTGGCGCGGTTGCTGGGAAGCTTTTCCCTCCCAGAGCCTTTTCCCACCCCGAGCCCGTTCGCCAAGGGGGCCGTTTCGGGCCTAGAACCTCGGCAGGGCGAAGCAGGTTACCTAATTTCAGAGGTGGTTTCGTCATGGCCACGGCGGGCGATCACGATCAAAAGTGTTTGGAGAGGGACCTCGGTTTGGTCGCCGCGCCACAAGCACAGGCACAAGCACAAGCCCCGGAGGTTTTGCTCATGTCGAGGGGCGTCGTCGATCGAGGCTTGGGTGCGAGCCTGCGAGCAATACCTTGCTGTGTCTGCCTGGCCTGGCCGGCCTGTCCGCAGTGAGTTGCACCCACACAGTGGCCGAGGTAGCGGGCGAGAAGCATCTTCCGACTTGAATCCCTCGTGAAGGGAGCCAACTCCGCCCGCCCGCTGGCGGTGGTTTGGTCTCCTCATCCAGGCCCTTTCCCCGCCCTGGTATTGCTCGACTTTCCGGAAACTAGCGGTGATGTGTGGCTTTCTCAGGGGCTTGAGGGTTCGACCGGCCGGCGCGCTGGCGCTGACAAGCAGACCGCTGCGGCGGGTTGGCGGGCTCGATAGGGGGCGAAGGGGAGGAGTCGGGGGACTTCGGGGGACCTTGGGGACCCAGGGCCCTTTTCGGGGCTGCAGGGCCAGGGAGAAACGAGTGGAGGAAAGCTTCCGGAGGACTTGCGGTCTGCCAGGGCGGTACCGGGCTAGAACCGAAACAGAAAGCTAAAACAGACTGGGTCTCCGGGTAACTGCTGGTCTCTGCCGGCGATGGGTCGAGTACCTACCTGTGGCCCCCGGCGGTCTCCTTGTCAGCCTGTCAGGTCAGAGGATCACTGGCTGCGAGGTGCTGTCAGTCCAGGACCCCGTGGGCCGTACCCACGGTACCGCGCGGCCGCGTTCCCCGTGCCCTCCTACCCCTGCTCGTCCGGGCGGCGGTGTCGGAAGAGTTCCAGAGTGGCTTGTGCTGGGGGTGCTTGGGGTGGTGCCGAAGCCTCTCGCTGGCGCTCTTCGATGTGCCGGGTTCTCCAGGTGTCTTCCCATTTTCTCGGGTCAACCCCCCTGGCCCTGCACCGTCCGTTCCTGACGGTGGCTGTCCGAAGATTGCCAGCACGATGGAAGGGGGATCCAGGTCGGAGACCGAGAGCCGGGAGTCGGCCTGCCTCCGTTATCGATGGCATGGTGGAGGTGATGGTCTGGTAGAGGTGATGGTGTATCCTGGGAAGACCGAGGAAAAAATATCAGAGAAGAAAAAGATGCCCCGTTGTCGAGTCTGAGGGATGTCGATGATGGGCAGAAGCCACGATGCGGCAGAATAGGAGTCGCGACTCGCGAGGCACCACCCAACTGATGGGCGAAGCAAACAAGCAGAGACCTTGCGCCTTTGTCCGCCGGCGCCCAGACCAAGGGGTATTTTCCTTTTAGCAGGCAAGGGATGGGCCCAGGAGACAGGCATGTGCCTGGCAATGGCGGGCTGCTTGATTAATTCATTTTTTTCGCCCTCTGGTCGTTTCTTTCTTGGGGTGACAGCCCGTGCCCGAGCTGGTGACCGATAAGGCAGGGGTGGCCATGGACAGGACCAAGTTTGCTTCTCTCCGGTTTGTGTGTGCCGTGTCAGGGTCTGGCAAGTCAAGTCTGGGTAAGGTTGGATGTCGGGTGTCTGGAGGGGCCGGACATTCCCAGCGATGGGGGAGGCGAAGGAAAGAAAAATCTGCATTGTGCTGAGACAGCATCCCCCGAAGCAGAGGAGGGCCAGAAAAAGAAAGGCATGTGAGTCGAAATATCCATCCCTTTCTCTTGCTTGTCAACGTCGGTGGTAGAACAGAAAAAAGGATGCCCAATCCGTCCCGGCAGAACCCTACCGTCGCGTGTCGGGCAAGTCGCCGGCCGGCACTGGTACTGGCTTGGAGGAAGTGACCTCCTGCTGCTGCCCTGGTCGGCGAGGTGGGACCGTCACTCGGATGCTCAGGCACCATTGCTTGTCATTCGGGACGGCGATGAGAGGTCCGCCGGGGGTCCGGGGTGTGAGGAGCCGGGCACGCGAAGAAACAGAGATGGAAGACCAGGGACGCTCGATGACTGATGAGGGTGACATGGTGCGATTGGGAGAGGTGCAGGGGGCAGAGCGAGGCAAAGAACATTGAGGTGGGAGGAGGAAGAAAAGGTACGTACCTCAGTCCCGCTCTTTCCTTTCCGGCTGGACCGACCACGACGTTGTGTGGGCGGGCGGTGGTGCACTGGTGCTGTCTGGGTGCGGTACGGCAGAAGGAGACGGGAGAGGGGAAGGTGAGAGAAGTATCCCGAGGTACCTTTTGTGTGTCACATGGGGGGCGGGGGACTTTCCCGGGTCTTCTCTGTGCTTCTGCCTCTTGCCTCTGCCTCTGCTTCTGCTTCTGAGACGGAGCCCGGCCCTGTCGAACAAAGCAGAACAGAACCCACAGGCACGCCCCCCGCCCCAATCGGTGGTAAGGCGAGGGCGAAATGACGGCCGGGATTGGCATTGGGATTGGGGGGGACCTGGATCTTTCCCACGCGTCCACTGGCAGTCCCGTCCACCGCAGAAGCCAGAAGCCCACACCCCCCCTCCTCCAGTCCTCCTCCCAGGTCTCCTCTCCAGGGCAAAAAGACCGGCCGACCGACCGCCCGCCACCACCGCAAACCTCGGGCACGCACACACACACTGTTGGCACACGCCCTCACCACTCCCACACCCCTCCCGCCTGGCGTCCTGTACCTTGCCCGGACGGTCCAAGGCCCTGGGGGATTGCCAGCTTTTCCCGTTTAACGACATCATCTTCCCGTCGCTACGGGATTACCTACACACCCTCTCCTCCTCCTCCCATCCATCCTCTTTCCCCCCCAAATCCCAAATCCCAAACCGCCATCAACTTTCTTCCCCAACAACCGTCCTCCTCTTCACACTCTCCACGACATCCTCCGGCGACCTCTTGTATACCAAACAAGAGCCCCTCCGAACCTCGGAATCAACCAACGGGCAAACACACCGCGGAGCCAGTCTCGTCATCGCCGAGCCCCCGCAGGAATTACACGTCAAGAGGTGGAACCGCGCCTGTTCCCGACGGCCTGACTGGTTGCTTCTCGCCGTGTCACTGGAGCTGCACTTGTTTCGTGCATACAGACAATCCGATCCCACAACATCCCCCGATTGAAAGCCGCCCAAAAGTCCGTCCGTTGCCTCTCGACCGCTTCTTTTTGCCCCCGCCTCCTTCCTGCCAGTCAGTCACCGACATTGAAAGCGATCCAGCAACACTCAGCACAACACAGCAGTCAATCCACACGAGCCAAACCCGTTTCGTATACTTCTTTCCCCCCAAAACCCACACCAAAACCACACCAACCCGAGGTCCTGGTCGGCAAGGGTCCTACAGAAATACAGCTCCTCCTTCCCCCGACGCCTAAGCGACGCTTTCGACTACCCGCACAATCGAATATTCGTCAAAGAAAGATATCCTCGGTTACGTCCTCAACTGCGATCAGGAAGTCTCCCGTGGGGACCCCATTCAACTCCACAAAACCCTCGACGTATCGTTCCTCGAAAACGATAGACCTCCTGCCTCACCCGCACCTCTTCCGCACATTACAGCCGGCGACACCACCTTGCATGGCATGAGTTCGGCCAGACCAGATACCTTGCGTCACCGTCTTTCTTCCTGCCTTGAGCGGTTATGGGCAGGCCAGACTACTCGTCATCTGGCAGCGTAACCGCCGACCAGTCCCGGTCATCCTCCCCCGAGGTTCAGCGCACCTCGTCCACATCCGACATGGACGTCCACGAGCCGCGGCGGCAGTTTGCCGGCATCTCCCACAGTCCCTCTCCACACGCGTCGCGGGACACGTCGCCCAACCGGCCGAACCAGGTGCGGTCAACGTCGTCCACAAGGGCGCCCCCCGCCGCCTCCCGGTCGCGGAGAAACAGCCACCAAGAAACGAGTCCCGCTCGAACACCCCGAAGCCACATCCCGCTGCAGACGCCCTCCAAGATCCTCTCTGCCGCCACAACCCCGAGCCTGCGACCAGCCTCGTCCGATCCCGAAGGCAGGCTCGCGGGGACGGGGCCTCAGAAGTATCCCGCTAACTCCGAGCCCCCGGCCAAGGACAGCCCACGATGGCCCGTCTCGCCCCGACTCCGGTCACCCCCTCCACAGCTTAACCGCCCCAGTTTCTCGGCTCGCCGCAATGACACGGATCCGCCCCGAATCAGTCTGCAGCGCGCAACGCCATCCCCCGTTCCTCCCGAGAGCGCATCCAACGCGTCAGAGAGCGACGCCGAGGACCCTCAGGCCCAGTCCGGCATGCGGACCCCGGCCATGACCAGCAGCTCCATGCTGGAGACGGTGCAGGAGGTCAGCCAGCCGAATTCACCCGGCCAGCTGGACTCGGCTCTGACACAAGTCAACGAGAAGCTTACTGGCGACACCGGCTTCAACCCTCTATACCCCATCCTTGCCGACAACAAGATCCTCACCCTCAAGTCTCCCACTGAAGGCGAAACCATCATCAGGTCCGAGACGCGACGCTCCACGACCACAGTCCCTCCCGCCATCACCCGACAGTCTAGCGCACTTTCCGCAAAGCAGGGCAAGACCAAGGCCGCCGGCGAAGGTTCCACCCAGGCCATGATCGTCGAGACCGAAACCGTCTCGTCCGTTCCCCAGGTCGCCCTGGCCCCCGGCAGCAAGGCCGAGAGTGTCAACGGCACGCTCAAGGCCAAGCCGAGCACCGAGACCATCCGGCCCAAGAAGGAGAAGAAGAAGAACAGCAGGAAACAACCAGCTGTTGCCCAAGGCACTGGTGAGCCACATTCATTTACTACTTCGACAGTTCCGTACCAGTTGCGCCATCATCAGTCAATGCGATCAGTGTCGATAGTGACCGATGGAGGCGTGTCCCCCGTCAAGATGCACAGTCAAGGACTGTGTCCCGACGAACCAAGTTTCAGGCTCTCTTCTACGCCTTGCAGCCGAACCTCGAGCATCAGTTTTTCCGTGAGCAGCCTACTGACAAGACCCCGTCCAGCGTCCTCCAAAGCCGACATTTTCGAGGCAAAGGTCGCCAGCGCCGTCGACGAAGCCGACACCTCTGACTCGGAGGAGACCTTTGTGTACGACTCTAACCCGCCCGATGGCGGAGACAGGCCCCGTCGATTCCACCACTCGAGAACCCCGAGCGCGACCTCGATGGTCAGCCAGGCCGACAGGACCGCCATGCGCTCCATCCACTCGGTCATGGAGAACACCGGCGGCCCACCCGTCACCATGAAGAAGGGCATGAAATTCGTCAACTCCTTCGCGGCGGGAAATGTTAGCGACAGTCTCACCACCGGGGATGACGATGGCAAGGGCAGCGGCCGTAGTGTTGGCCCTGGCTCTACCAGGGGTACCGTTCGTCACCACCACAACCACCTCACTCACATCGGTCGGTGGGGCCGTAACGGCAGCAACACCCATCCGTCACTCTTCGACAACGAGTCTCCCTTCCCTCAGGCGGCCCGTCCCAAGTTCTCGGGGACCGCATCCCGGCAGTCGTCGCAGCCTCCTAGCCCGAGGTTCCCCAACTCGCGGGGCGTGTCCCAGTCGATCAAGAAGTCGTCGATGCAGGGCCACTCGTACGACCTGGACGAGACGACCGGCGCTGATGATGAGCGCACCCCTCTCATCACCCCCTCGATGCGCTCGAACAGGAGCCGCGGCCGCCGCAACCCGGCCAACCTGCGCCACCTCGAGGCCCAGACGTACCGCCAGAGGCCTTCTTACCTGAACCGTTTCGCGGCGTGCCTCGTGGTTACCATGATGCTCCTGCTCGTCATCACCGGGGCCATCGGATTCATGTTCGCCACGTCACAGCCTCTGACCGACATTGAGCTTGTCTCCATCACAAACGTCATCGCCAGCGATCCCGAACTCATGTTTGACATGACTGTTAGAGCGCACAACCCGAACATCGTCGTCGTCTCCATCGATCAAGCCAATATCGAGGTCTTTGCCAAGTCCATCCATGCCGGCACCGATGGCGACTGGTGGAAACAGCCCGACGGGCCCGACGGCTTCCACATCTCGGACGACCCGCCTCCCGACGATGACCCGGCCCCCAATATGCGCCTGGGCGCCATCACCGAGTTCGACAGCCCCCTGTCCTTCGAGGGCTCGTTCTTTAACAAGGGCGTTTCCACCTCCACGGGGGAGATGCGCCTCGCCCTACCCGGTAACCATACGGCCGGCGGCTCGGAGCGCTGGAGCCGCATCATCCAGGACGAGTTCGACCTAGTCCTCAAGGGCGTCGTCCGTTACAGTCTCCCGCTCAGCCAGCGCGTGCGCAGCGCCCCCATCTCGGGCCGCGCCACCGTCAAGCCCAACGCGGCCAACGACCCCTCCTTCAACTCAACCCTGCCCTCCGACGGCAGCGACATCTCGTGAGAGCTTTCACGACCCAAATCTCTTCTTTGTCCCACCTTCCCATCTTTTTCCTTACTGTATACTGAGCGTTGCATGGAATGGCATTACCCCCGATCAGGGGCGGCGGCGGCGTTTATTCCCCCTACACAAACAAGCAACTTGACGGCCACAAATCAAAAAGCGAATCAGCAACATCACGACTACTCGATCCCTTACCCCGGACTGTACATATTCTCCGGGTCTACCCAACGGACCTGCCGTGGCCATTCGGCTGCGGTTAGGCCTGTTTCCCTCTTCCGCCGGCCTCGGAGGTGGCTGCAAAGCATCTCCGACGGCCCTTCTTTGACATTTTTCTGCGTTTGGGTTTGGTTTTCGGATTCGGCCCTCACCTGGAGGTGCACACACAGAGATAACGGGGCCGGCTCGAGCGAAGCGCTCCCCTAGCGATAGAACGGAACAAAAACTGGCAACTACAAATGTATTTGTAATGACCCTTCATGACGAGAGGCGGAAGCAGAGGAGGAGGAGGAAAGAGGTTAATCGGCCCAGGACTAGGAGAGGGGCACGCGAGGTGTAGATAGTCCTCTTCTCCACGGAGGGGGATAATTGACACTTTGCCACGATCATGGTTCAGAGACGTTATGAGAAAACTGCCGTGCCATTATTGCCCGAGATACCGAGGCCCGACATTTGAAAGGACTGATGCCGCCGCCCCCGCCATTTCTTCTATCTAGTACGTGCGTAACTGACTTGGGTATCTCCCCCCGGGGGATCAATCTCGTTAAAAAAACTACGGCGATCCCAAGGGGGGGA
The DNA here is from genome assembly GCA_020746995.1 of Plectosphaerella cucumerina. NCBI lineage: Eukaryota > Fungi > Ascomycota > Sordariomycetes > Glomerellales > Plectosphaerellaceae > Plectosphaerella > Plectosphaerella cucumerina. The sequence goes on along the minus strand of JAGPXD010000004.1, from coordinate 3,629,471 downwards.
ACATGAAGCAAAAAGACGTCCCGTCGAAGATTGGGGGCGGTTTCTTCCCCCTTTCCTGGTGAAATTTCCTCCCGTCCTGAGCGATGCAAAAATAAAAAGTGGTCATCCGTCCGCCCCAAAACGTGGAGAATTTATCCAAAGAACCCCCCCAGGGCGATATAAAACCTCGGGTGGAAGAAGCAAATGACCCTTATCGTAGCGTATCCGTCCAGACATATATATCATGATCTCTACACCTTACCCTGACCCGCACAGCGGGAAGAGGGGGAAGGGCTGCCCAGGTCGCTCATGGCTCGCGGTGTTCCGGGATCGTCTCGGACGTGGGCGTCGCGGGGAGGGGCTGCTCGGCCGGGTTTCCTTCCTTCTTTCCCCATCCGCTGGCCCAGCCCATCCAGCTGGAGCGCTTGTTGGCCGTATCCGTCTTGACGGCCTCGGCCTCCTGAACGAGGCGCAGGGGGCGGGGTTTGTTGCCTGCGAAAGTGGTGGGTTTCTCGACGTGGTGCTGGCCGCGGGGCGGGCTGGTCGTCTGTGATGAGGGGGCGGAAACGTCGGCCGAGTCGCCGGAGGTGCTGCTCGTCTCGCTGCGCATGCCGGGGAAGTTGCCCGCCGAGGCGACGGAGGCGGCGCCGCCGCTGGGGAGGCGGGCGGCGGCGCTGGGGTTCTGCTGCTGGCTGATGAAGAAGGTCTGCGAGTGGCGGGGGTTGCCGAGGGTGGGCGAGGCGGGGCCCTCGGGGCCGCGGTACATCTGGCTGACGAGGTTGGTGCCGGCGCCGGTGAACTGCTCGCTCATGGGGCGGCTGGCGCGGCGGGTGCTGCCGCTGCGGGTGAGGTTGCCGATGGGAATGCTGGGGGCGCGGTCGGGGTCCTCGTGGGCCGAGGGGCCGGGCATGACGGAGAAGGGGCGCGGGCGTGGCTTGCCGGCGGAGATGGCCATGGACTTTGCGCGCTGGAGCAGAGAAGGGGCTGCGCCGCCAGGGGCGGGAGGCAGGTCCTTGTTGACGTTTGCGCCGGTGGGGATCTTAAAGTCGCCCGACTGGTCGAGGATGTGCTCGAAGTCCTGGTGCTGGAGGAGGCGCTCGATGATCTTGTTGATGTAGAGGGTGAGGGCCTTGTTCTGGTCCTTGGAAGCCTTGAGCTCCGCCTCGAGACGGCGGTAGGCGGCGTCGCTGTCGCCGTCTGCGGCCTCGGAGAGCTCATCTGCGAGGCTGGTGCCGGCGCCGCGACCCTCGAGGGCGGCGAGGGCGTCCTGGTTGGCGTTTGAGGAGGCCATGTAGCTGAAGTCGCTCTTTGTAAAGTCGCCGTTGAGCGTCTTCTCCTGGAGGAGGAGCTGGTAGCTCTCGTTGTCCTCCATGAGGCGGGCGTTGGCCATGCGGGCTTCCATGAGGAGCTTCTCGACCTCGTGGAGGCGGCCGCCGCCTGAGTTTTCGGACTCGACGAGCTTGATCTGGGCTTCGGCGAGCTCGAGCCGCAGGGACTCGATGAGCTTGTCTTTCTGGAGGAGGAGCTTGGAGTTGTTGCGCGAGTCGCTGCGGTTGAGGGATGAGGGGGGCGCGAAGCCGCCTTCTACCGAGGGGGAGTGTGCTTGGGGGATGTTAGCTTGGAAATCATCAGGGCAATGGTGAGCAGAGGGGCTTACGTTGCCGTGATGGCCTGCCATCATCGTCGTGGTTGCGCTGCGCCAGACTATCCTTGAGGCGCTGGATGACCATCTGCATCTCCTCCTCCCGGTTGCTCATATCCTCCTTCTCCTTTGTCATGGAGGAGCGCTCAGCCTCGTAGATGGACTCCATCTCGCGGAGCTGCCTTGCGACATCGCGCTTCTCGTTCTTGAGGGTCTCAGTCTGCTCCTCGTATTCGTGGTTCTTCTCCTCGAGCTTGGTGGACTCCTCGAGGGCTTCGTCAAGGCGGGACTGGAGCACCTCGGTCTGCTTGCGGTATTGCTCGGAAGAGGACTCTGCCTTTGCCAGGCGGTCCTTGAGGTCGTCGAGCAGGGCAACGGTCTCTGCGCGGGCGGCCTCGTCGGCATCGGATGTGTTGCTCAGGGGCGAATCCTTTCGGGGGGCCGAGGCGCGGGCGGACACGGGGTTGCCTGTCCTGATGGAGCGGTTCCTGGCGACGCCGCCGGGGCCTGGGCTTGTGGTCGACGGCGAAGGGCGGTGGGCGCTCCTCGCGGGGGGAGTGCCGGGGGCGGAGGCAGGGTTGGGATCGACGGACGAGGCCCTGCCGCCGACGCTGGACGCCGGGGGCTTCTTCGCGGCGACTGTCGACATGTTGGCGATGCCTCTGTGTGAGGCGGGCGAAATCGTTGAGGGGAGCTCTGTTGATTTTGGGGTGGTGGTGTATATCGGACGTTTCAGGGCGAGCAGTGAGCCGCGAGGACTTCGAGGCTCGAAGGATGTGTCTCTCGGTATCTAGTTCAGGGTGCTGCTGCTGCGTTGCTGGCTCAGTCGGACTGGGGTGTTGTAGCGAGATGGGACCGAGTATGACGGTGTCTCATTCCTGTCAGGACGGGAATAACAATGCTCGGCAGGGCAGGGCGGGGAGAAGGGTGGTATGGTGTTCAGTTGCTGTGCCGGAGCGAACGTTTGTTTGGAGAGAACAGAAGGTGTCGAAAGAGGTGAGTTGTTGTTGCGGCGTCAGGAGTTTCGGGGGCAGGGCACGCGGGAGATTGGATGCAAATGCGACCGGACGAGGCCTGACTCCAATGTCGCAAATGCCGAAGCGGGTGGGCGAGGAGGGATTGGCCGCCACAGGGAAAGGGGTGTGGGGATCGTGGATCTCCACGCCCGTGGCGGAGGGTGGAGTCAGTTTGGAAGCTTGGGGCGGGCAGCAACCAGACGCTGGAAGCACTGGACGGGACCCTTCAGGTGGTGTCCGGTCACTGGACCAGCCAGGTTCGTGGCCGTGTTCATGCTGGTGGAGAGCCCCCCCAGGCGCTAATCTCGCCCGCCGGAAGCGACCCAGGGACCACTAATTTCGGCCAAAGACGCTGGAGCTCCCCTGTGCTTGGGTCCAGCTGGTTGGTCTGGGCCTGACTCTCCCCGTCCCGTCTGCCACTGTGTGCGGGACTCGATTGACCACATCACTCACATGTCTGTCACCAACAACGTGGCATCACCCAGGGCACCTCTTGGCTCTGCACCGTGTGTTCTGGCAGGCGAGACACATGCAGTCATTGCAGATGTCTGCCCACTTCCAGAAGTAAGATATCTACGACTATCAGTACCAGCCCGGCATCGTCTGCTTGACTAGCTCTGCTATCTCATTGTCCTCAACGTCTGTGCTCTGCTGCTGCTCCCGGCCCCAACCGCCGAGGCAGGAATCAGCAATGATGGGACGGTTTCTGCACCACCACAACGGCCCGACACGGACACATGTCGGATGGCCCGAATTATTCAGCGCCACCACCTCGCATCACATCAGATTCCCTCAAGGTCGGGTCGCACCGCGTGCAGCGACCGCTATGTTGAGGAGCCACAGCAGCGGTCATCACCGAGTGGTTGGGTTCCGAGCTACACTAGCAGAGCCAGTCAACCTAAATCAGACATCCCGAGTCCCAGTTGCTGACCGCGAAAAGGCTAACAGCCGCTGCCAAGTCTCGAAATAGACGGACGAGTTTGAGGCGATAAAGTCTCCGGCTGGACTGGACGACAGACTCAGGAGCTGGGAGGCTGGCTTAGATAAGACAAGAGGGAAGAGACAGGGTCACGTGTCCTGCCGGCTATTCCACATCAGGACGGCCCAATCACGTCACGCTGCACCGACCGGCGCCAAAAGCAGGGGTTCACAGCCCCTTCCACTTCCAAGTTCGGGGCATCAGCACCTTCAGCAGTCAGCACACCCAAGGACCAGGACATACCCACCATCACATCCCGATCTTTCAACTGGCTGGCGACCATCTGCATGTTCCCAGCAGCCCGGCCGGTCGTTCGTCCGTCCGTGACAGGTAGCCCTATGAAGATCAAGCATAGCCATCAGAAGGGGGTCCTGAGGGGGGCCAAACCTTGGAAGGAACCGGCCCCTGACCCAACAATGTCGGCGGCAGCGCAGGTCGCTCCTTCTCCGCCGTCTTGTCGTCACTATCCACATCACGTTCAGCCCCAGCTAGAGGAAGGCAAGAAGGCGCCAACGAGCCCACGCACGGGCAGTCTAGTACGCCTGCCGCGCTCACCAAGCTTGACACCGGAACTTGATGGCCTGCTTCATCCTTTCAACTCACCTTCAAGCTCCCGTTAGCCCCAGGGCCACAAGACGCATCGTCACCACCAGTAGCGCAGCATAGCGTCGCGTCGCGCGTGATCGTCCCCCTGAGCCCTGAGGTGATCCCGAACCCCTGGTCCCCCCCCTCGTCACATTTGCCTTGTACACTTCAACTGCCCTGCCCTGCCCTGCCGCCTGCAGTACATGTGGGGAGCAAGCTCAGCTAGGACTTGGCATCATCTATCGTTTTCGATACCGAGACGTTCTCTCCGACCTGTCGTTCTCTCGTCACAATAACCAGCGCATCTTCTCACCGCACGCCGCTTAATCCCGCCTTCTCTCACTTTCCATCCGCTCATCAACCACCGGTTCTGCCTCTGACCGCTCCTGCTTTTCGCCTCGCCTCTCACACTGCCTTGCGCGTCACTCCGCCTGCCGCGCATTGCGGCGTCCGCTCGCTCGTTGCGCCTATAACCACCTCAGGTCACGCCGCTCGTTTACCTTGCCTGCCTGCCTTTCAACCATGTCAACCGCTCGCTGAGCCATGGATTTCCAGGGCGACAACCAGTATGCATATGCGCACGCGCAGCCAAGGCCTCGTCCCAACCCAGAGCTGAATCACCGCGTCTCCAACATCTCGGATGTCACCTCCGCAGAGCCGCTGCGCGGCAGGGAGTCTATGGTCTCCATCGGGACTTCGTACCACGACGATCCGCCGTACCACAACGATGCATACGGCCGCACCGCAGCAGATCGCCTCCAGCCTACGCGGGGATGGGCAAGCTACCTCAGCCAGGGGAGCTCATCAGCCTCCTACAGCCCTCTCGACTCATCCGCCGATGCCGCCATTCCGCTGAACACATATGTCAGCAACGGCGATGAGGCCCGCCGACACCTCTCTCACGACACCATCCCCGAGGAGGACTACGACATCGGCCTCATCTCCCGTGCAGCCCCCATGGCTCACGGGGACTCACGCTACGAGTCGCTCGCCAAAGACGAACCGCCCGAGCCCGTCGTCGACCTCTCATCCATGACCGGTCCTGGCTCTATGGAGAACGACCCCTTTCTCCAGAGCCTCCAGGCCCAGGAAGCTGACGGCCATCTCACCCGCGGCCTCGGCGCCGGCTTCAAGCCCGAGGCCACCATGACCACCCAGCAGCTCATCGCCTCGAGCCCCACGAGCCCGACCATGCGCCGGACCTTATCCTTCTCGCGCAGGAACAGCGCCCGTCTCGACCGCCGCGCCACGCTTAAGAACCTTGGCCAGGACGAAGCGAACCGCCAGAACAAGGTCATCGAAGTCATCATCGAGGATGACGATGAGGGCGAGCCTCTTAAGCAGCTGCCTCAGTCCACCACCGTCGACCTGAGCGTCATCGCCGGCACCGTCAGGCCCCAGCCCACCTTTGCCACTAGACGCTCTGAGATCTACTACCCCCAGGGCAACTGGAAGCCGGTCGCCATGCGCTGGCCCTTCCTTCTCTTCCTCATCCTGCTCTCGTGTGGCCTCGCCGTCTCCTCAGAGTTCCTCTACCGCCTCTCCGCCGACCGCCCGCTGCTGCGCTTCCACATGCCCTCCGAACTGCCCCCGGCCCAGTACCTCGCCGTCAAGTTCGCCCCCACCGTCCTGGCCGTCATCTACGGCGTCTTCTGGCAGATTGTCGACATCGAGGTCAAGCGGCTCGAGGCCTTTTACCAGCTGTCCAAGGAGGGCGGCGCGTTGGCCGCCGAGTCCATCAACGTCGATTACACCACCAGCTTCAGCTGGCTGCGTCCTTTTCGCGCCCTGCGCTTGAAGCATTGGGCCGTTTTCTACTCCTCCATCGGTACCGTTCTGGGCATTTCCATCGTCCCAACCCTGGCTGCCGCCTCGGTAATCATGGCCCCTAGCCTTGAGGAGCGCCTCGCGGACCCCAACGGCGAAAAGAAGATTCTCATCCACCCTATCTTCTCACGTCTCCTCACCGCCACCCTGAGCATCTGCGCCATCCTTGGCATCATCCTGCTCCTCATCCTCTCGCGCCGCCGCTCCGGTCTGTTGGCGGATGTCAGGGGAATCGCCGGCCTGGCCTCCATGGCTGTCGTGAGCCATATCCTCGTCGACTTTGCTGGCCTCGACCACGTGCCGCATCGCGATATCCACGCCAAGCTCAAGTATCATCGCTACATCCTGCGAGATGCCTCACTCGCCCCCGATAGCGACAACCCCATTTCATCCCAACACCAGGACCGCTACCTTGACGACCACTTGCCCAAGAATCCCCATCCGTTTACCCTGCGCCTCAAGGGCTACATCCCTTTTGCGACCTTCATCATCCTCTTTGGCGGCTTCGTTGTCGCCTTCCTCTTTTCCCCCGCCAAGATCGTCGCCGACAAGGCCCCCTGGGTTGTCACTGGCCTGGCCGTCTGCGTCAAGCTTGGCTGGATCTGCATGGAGACGGATGTCCGCATGATGGAGCCATACTACATCCTCTACCGTCGGCACGCGCCTTCCTCGACCTTGATGCTCGACTACACCGCCGTCGTGTTTGGCTACCTGCCCATCCGCGCCTTCCTCGACCGCCGCTTTCTCGTCGCTGCCGTTGGCATCGGCTCTATCATGGCAGAGTTTCTCACCATTCTCGCCACTGGTCTAGCTACCAACCAGAGCACTACTGACTTCCGCCGCATCTTCAATATCCCCGAAAAGGGCGGCAAGTCGCGGCCAGACCATGGCGAGGCCAACTCGGGCACTGACACGGAGATTACTTTTGTCATCTTCTTCTTCTGTACCATTCTTATCCTCCTCTACATGTTCATCGTCCTCACCATCGTTTACGCTCGACGCCGCACGCCCTTCCTTCCACGCCAACCGAACACCATCGCCAGTGTGTTGGCATACATCCACCAGAGCAACATGATCTACAACTTCAAGGACACATCCAAGCTGAGCAACAAGGAGATGGCGCGCCATCTCAAGGGTCTCGACCATTCGTACGGCCTTGGCTGGTTCAGGGGCCGCGATGGACAGATGCATTGCGGAGTCGACCATGAGGAGCTGCTCCATGGATACAAGCACGGCGAGGATTATTCGCTCCGCAACCAGCCGTGGGATCGGCGCTGGGACTCGTACGACTAGGGAGAGGTAGGAGGGGAACTGTACATCAGCAACTTGCGGTCACGGACTGCTTATGACATATTCATGACGGAGACGAATACATGGACGAGAATATTTGCTCGCGACGCTTGGTACCATTGAGTGCTGTTCTGGGTCGATCTTGTGGACGTTTAGGCGTGCTTGCTGACAATGCTCACTCACAGCTGTACAACATGGCTATTTAGGTGCATTGATCCGAATGATGAGATTCCTCGCCTGTCGAACCCTTGGACTGGCGCGACTGGCCCCAAGTCAAACCACCCCAACTACTAACGGGCTTCCGCTCTTTGTCCGCGGGATATTCCATCTCAGATAGGTACTTGAGTCTCTCCGAATCAGGGCTTTGATTGTCAGTGAGTTTGTCCGTCTCACCAACAAAACGGGAAGCATATTTGACTAACCCAGACAAACGTATCAATGTTTCATAGTTCATACACCCGACACTTTCCTCCTCGACTGACACGGGTCCATCTACAATCTGATCTCGTCAAGCTGGCTGAGGACGCTCCGGATGAATCCCATACCCACCTCGATGCCGTATGGATCGTCTTCTTCCAGGCCTTGGCTCTTGTCCTCGTCAAGGCAGGACAAGCAGGCCATGATGGCATGGGAATATCTCGTCCCGGCGCTGTGTGGGACCTGGGTCTTTACCAGATGCTCCAAGTAGTCTTTGATGTGCCGAGATACAACTGCGGACCGGTCCAAGAGGCCCTCGACTTCTTTTGGTTTTCGCCCAGTCGTCTTCAGCCAGTCGTCAAACTCGTCCACAAGCTTGGGTGCAGGACACGGCAGTCCATCTGGGTCATAGGCGACGAGGGATTCTCCCAGACCCAGTTCCAGCAAGCATACGCCGAGGCTGTAGACGTCGTGGTGCATGCGGTATCTCTCGGTAATGAATTTGCCGTGCCGTGTCGGATGGCGGTAGAGGTTCCGATCCCAGCTGACGTCGCCTAGGAGAGAGGTCGCCCCATCTGCCTCTCGGAAACTGTCGAACCCCAGCAAGAACGTAGCGCTGGCCTCGCAGTCACTGCCCAGCAACAGCACCGACTCGGGACGGATGTTCTTGTGAACAAACTCGAACGTGTGTACCGATGAGACCGAGCGCGCGAGTGACTGCGCAATGGCGACGCGGCGACTCAGTGAAGCCATGGATGCCTTTTGGCCATGAAGTAGCAGGAACTCACGAAGCGAGGAACAGCTATCCTCAGGTCGGAACCCCTCAGGTGGTCGGAACACCATGGTGAAAGACGGTGCCAGGCCCGTCTCGATATCTCCAGGCACCTTGATCACTCCTTTGCAGCTGAGCAGCCCGAAGGCCAGAGGGTCCGCCGCCGTCAGTCTGCTCGCGAGCTTACGGGTGTCTGCGGTGAGCGCGTTGAGATCGGCTCCGGGCCGGCAAGAGATGGATTCGACGAAGAAAGATCGCTGATCCTTGCTCGAGCTGCTGCCCCGAAACACCGCTTTTTGGACGCTCGAGTAGCGTATCCCCTGCTTTTCAAGAGCGATGTTTGGCAGAAAGACTGACCGACGCGTTGCAGCGGATTCTTGGAGCACCCGACGCAGACTCTCTGCTGCGCGGAACGGCGTCTGTGTCGGCATTGTCGGCCCCGTCACTTCAGTGGTGCGTTTCGTTGACACCTCGAGCTCCTCTCTCCCCTTTGCAGTTTTCAGCTCCTCGTTGATGGCTGGGCCGGCTGCGCGCATTATAAGGAACCATGAGGGATCGAAGCGCCGCTGCCAATCCTCTACATCTTGGATGGCTTCGTCAATGGCCGACTTGACAAGAACATACTATGACAAGCAAAGTCAGCACAATCCCATACAGTCTGTTTTGGGAGCCACGCCCCATGAATTGAGACTTCTTTCCGCCATACCTTCGACTTTTTGATGCCATCACCAAACCCCAGGAAGCCCGGTCGCTTCTTGGACTCTTGCTGGACGGCCCGGTTGATGGTGGCAATGGCCGCCGACAGGCGCATCGCCAGGGCGCGTGCAAGCTCGTCAAGAGTGCGACGGTACTCCTCGTCCAAGTTCAAGCGCTCAATGAACTCGAGCTGCAGACGCGTGCGCTGCCAGGCGTGCTCGATGATGTTGATCCTATCGGCCACCTCCTCCTGGGCGATTCTCCATGCTTGGCAGGATTTGACGAGCACCTCGCCGACCCTTGTACGATGAGTAGAATTCCTTGTTACCATGCGGGGAGTTGATTGCTTACTTCCAACAAACTTGAATACCAGCGATGACTGCTCCAGGATCCATAGTCGAGTCAGGCGAGGCGATGGACAGACTTGAGGTTCAAGTTCGAACAACACATCGACTCCTAAATTACAAATATGTACAAACATGACGGAGGCCTCATGAAAAATCTTTGGTCCCCATTGGACAGAGACTGGACAAGTCGGGTGTGGCAATGCATGCGTCCGTACCAACTGGGAAGGATGGAGGCACATCAGGCTGTGGCCTATTTGCGTCCTTCTTCCACTGAGCCTGAATCCCCGCCTCCGCTTCCACCCTGTTTATTGAAAGTCAACTTGCGCTCTGGTGTCCACGATGGACGTCTCGGAGCGCTTTCGGCCATGGAGTCTGGAGACTGCTTTTGTCTCTGCCGACGAGAGACGCCATTCCCACCCCGACGCCAAGCCGGACGTATGGCGGCGAGGCCCCTTACTCGGCAGCGGAGGTTTCGGTGACGTCTTCAAGGAGACATGCGTTGACGGTCCTCGACGACACCAAATCCGTGCCGTCAAACGAATCCGAAAGTCCCCTCAGGCCATGCGCCTCCTTCATCGCGAGCTTGATGTCCTAGTCGACTTTGCGACGGACGACAACAAGCACCACAGCCGCGACCACTTCGTCAGATTCCTTGGTTGGTTCAACGACGATTCATATCTCTACATCGCCATGGAGCTCGTCCCATTTGGCGATCTCCAGTCGCACATTTCGACCAAACCTTGTTCTGAGCCGGAAACCGCCAGCATCATCGGGCAGATCGGGAAAGCATTGCAGTATATGCACGAGAGGAGCTTTGTTCATCGCGACTTGAAGCCGGCGAATATCCTCGTGGCCAGGCCGCGTCCCGACTGGCACGTGAAGCTGACCGATTTTGGAATCAGCAAAAACTTCAACGTACGCTGACCCTCACTCCATGGACTCTGTATCGTTTTGGCTATCTGTACTAAGCAAACCTGTCCAGAACTCCGAAATCCAAACCCGAACTGGCACTGAAGCGTACATGGCACCCGAATTATTCGTCCAGACAGAGTCCGGTACCATTTTTACCAGCGCTGTCGATGTTTGGTCTCTTGGGGCTGTTACCTTCAGTGTACGGACCGGCAAGGCGCCCTTTGCGAATACATTTGAACTCTACAAGTACAGCTCCGGTGCGACCCGGTTTCCGACCCAGCCTCTTATGAAATCCAGCGGCGCGTTTGTCGACTTCATATTCAGCCTTATGGAGAAGTCTCCGACAGGCAGACCGACCATGGCGGCCGTTCTGGAACATGAGTGGATGAGAACTGCTGGGGCGTTCGGAGCTGCAGCCAGGAACGATACCCTCCAGACAACCCGTCTGGCGAGCAAATGGGGCAGAACAGCTTCGGCTGCATGGGATACATACGAAGCGGCATCGCCTCTGCCGAGCATTGAGCTTCGCCGAGCCGCTTCTCTAGATACAGTCAGGCCAGTTGTCAATCTTCCTGGGTCTCTTTCGCCGAGGGGACACGTTGTTCGACCTGAGCATTCTGCTCCGTTAGAGGTGGAAACATCATCCGCCACTACACTGCATTCTCAGCGACAACAACATGCTAAGGGCCCACATAAAGAAGCATGGAACACGTTCGAGCGGATGAGACCGTATCCAGCGTCAAAGCCACTCGCGACCTCCGCAACACATCTGGGGCCGCCCTCAGCGAGTGGTAGTCCGGCAACATCAGACATGTCAAGGGCGACTACCTTGGCAGAGCAAATTGGCACAGACTCAGAACAAGGCAAGCCGATATGGAACACTCCCGGGTGGCTACACGGCGGCCAAGACGCGATGGTCCATGTCCCAAGCTACATCGCCGATCTCGACATGATAATGGATTTTCCATTTAACGCCACAAGTTTGTGCAGCACACTCTCTCTATACCAACGTTCGGCATCTCTAGACCCGGAGACTGGCGCTTCCAGTACCGGCTATGCCCGTCTGAGCCCTTCGACGACAAACTACAGCTTCAGGGTGGAGAGCGCAGGGTACCAGGCAGTGCTCAACAGTCTGGAATGCCAGGCCGTCGCCAAAGCCTTTGCTCTCGAGTTCAACTCCCTCGAACCTCAGGGACCAATCATCGACTTTCTTATCCGTCCATTCGTTCAACGATTCTTTGGGTACATGTGTTCAGACTGGCTTCACCTCGAAGAATACAACTATGACCGATCCGTAAACTTCATCAAGTGGGTAGTTGACGCCCCCTCCTCTCTTTGCTAGGATTTAACTGGTAGGGGGTCTCTAGGTACAATAGCGACTCTGGCTCTGTCAATAACGATACAAACAACGAGTGGAACCCAGCAGCTCAGGCGTTCTCACACTTCACTTTTGATCGGTCAGAGGGGCGATTTCTGGTCTGCAACCTCCAGGGCATTGAGGGTATGTTCGTAGACCCCGTCATTCATACCCTTGACCAGACCCGTGTCAAATTGGAGACAAATCGGGGCGAAGAAGGCTTCAGAGACTTCTTCCTTAAGCACCGCTGCAACGATGTTTGCCTCCGGCTTGGCCTCCAGAGCACCGGGAGAGACCTTCGCAACAGCAGCCTTAGCTTTCGAAAAGTCTGGCCTCTACCAACAACTGAGACAGGCCGCTGCTCCAACCCTATTTGCGGCCGTATCTTGCGCGACACCCACATTACAAGGCAGGAAAAGCACCTCTGGTGGTGCAAGCAGTGTAGACCGCAGCTTGAGAGGTCCACTGTCAAGCGTGTCTGCTCCAGCCGTGGTCCTCATCACGAGTTTTCGACGAAGATTTTCTACTACAAGATTCGGGGCCTCCAGGTGCCGACCATGTGTGAGCAGCATCGCTGAGGTGAAGCTCCCGACGATGGTGGAGACCCGGGCCCCGACGGCTCCCAGCACTTGGATCGTGTCAATCTTCGTGCTGTGACACCCAGCTTCAAGCCCGACGTCTTGGAATGCGCGCCTAATGGTGGTAAGAAGCATTGTCTCGAAATACATTGACACGTCTCGGGTTGGTCAACTGCACGGTTGTGGATGTTCCCTGGTGAGGACTCAGGGGTTACCAGGGAAGACCAGCTCATCGACCCATAATAGCCCGAGCTCAAAAAAGGGGCAAAAAACATACAACACCGGGGATTCGCTGGTCGTCACCGACCCAACTACTGATCCGGCGCTCACCAGTTTAACTAGGGGAGAGCGGACGGGATCCCGTGTTCTCTGGTGGCTATGGTCGTATGTGTTGGGATGGAGGCGCTGGCGTGTTCAAGACGTTAGGGTGTTGAGGCCCTGACCAAGGCAGCTTGTGCGGCCTGCTCTGGAGGCCGTGCTCAGGAAGACTGGCAAAAGGCACGAAACATCACCATCTCCTCCTCTGCAAACCAGGACTTCACACCAAGGATGTTGGCTGACGGCGCATCGATATTATGATTTACTCTGACACTGATGCGCAAGCCGCGATTGAGCCCTCTGAACCATCTTTCGCAAGGGATATTCCCCATCTTTGATCCCGGCCACAAGTCGACCGACAGACCTTCATATCACCTGACTCTAGCAGAAACTGTGGCCGCCTCATATACGATTCTTCTCACGGGCGTCACCATTCCTTCTCTACCAGTCCAATTCTTGCAGATTGCCTCGACTGTGTTGGGGTGCCCATGGTGAGACGAAGGCGGATGGAAAGAGAAAGCTGTGACTTCAGCTCCAGTCTCGAACTCCACTGGTAAAGAAAGTGTCAGTTAAACCAAGAGAAGCAATGGGAACACTTGCCAGACAACCAGCCTTCATACCTGAGAATAGACGAAAGGACGAGCGAAGTCAGAGCCGCACTACTCGTGGTCGCTGGCATGGCCACCGCCGAAGAGGGCAATTCCCCATTTGAGAATGGCGGGACCAATGTTCAGCATGAACATAAGTTTGGTCAGGTTGCAGAGGCCGATTGAGATTGAGCGTGAGAGGCGCTTCGCGACTTCCAGGCGCATATACTCGTCCAAGCGACGAAAGGCCTCGTGGTGCTCCCGAGCATCCACAACTGACATGTTGCCGTCCGAAGTGCGGCGGACGTCCTCAGCCATGACTCGAAGCTTTGAAACAGTTTCCTGGTCGAACGTCTCCAAAATCACGGCAGCCAAGTCGGGCCTGGGTCCGTCAGGCTTTGTGCCAAAGGGGTCCAAAGTCCAGAGAACAAAATTGCTGTACAGCCTGACGGTGAACGGAAGCTGCTCGAAAGCTGTGCGAGCCGTGTCAGCCGGAATTTCTGGAGGAGAGGCACCGCGACGATGGGGGTTGCAAACTTACCTGTCAAGATGAAGGACAGCTAGGCCATCATCTTGCAGAGGCGAACGGGGGAGCGGGCAAATCCAAGGCGGGGTCCGAAGAGGGCGCCGGTCAGGCTTGTCGCGAACAAGGAGTAGCGCGATAGACCCGGGGCGAGGGGGAACATGGTGACCAGGATTTGGTCGGCCATGACGTGGAAGCTGTTGCTGTAGTTGCGCGAGGATGTTGAGGTATGTTCAGGAAGACGGTTGGGTTCGACGTGGTGCTCGAAGTCTGGAACCCTCTTCTCGAGAAGATGGGAGGAAGAGACGAGAAATGCGCCCTGAATCAATGCTGTCGGGAATTTTATAGGCCAGGGAGCTCGCAGGATGTGCACGGGCAGACTTGGACTAGACGCGTTGAAAGTCCAGTGAATATGTGATGTCAGGTGATTTTCGAAGTGCCAGTGAATTCAGTGGCCACGGCACCCGAACCGTCTGCACCTTCAAGCCCTGGTCAGTGTGAGATAGATCTGATAGTGCGCCAAGCGATGCAGTCTGCAGATATGTCTACGCAGGCAACTGCCCAACTAATCCTCCCTGAGCTTCCAATATGCAGTTTTCGTAACCCCAACGCCAGACTCCTTGCCTCTCCCATCCTCGTGAAAGCGCCGGCCATAAAGCCTCATGCGAAATGAATGCCCTCCGAGTTGAGAGCGCTCAGGAGCTTCAAAAAGTCCGTCTCGTCGCACTGCCTGGCACGCTTCTCCGTCAGGCCGGTGCTCTCAAGTGCCATCTCGATCTTCTGTCGGACGAGCGCAGCCACCCTCGTCTTCTTGCGCTTGCTCTTCGTCTTCTCGGGCTCGTTGGCCTTGAGGGCGGCGAAGAAGTCTGTCGCGCCCTCCTCCTCATCCTCGGCGCCAACCTCGTTGTCATCGGCGTCGTCGATATCCATTACCTCATCATCGTCGTCCTCTTCAACCAGCGTCTCGTCGAGGGGGACGTTATTCATGGCGGCCCACACGCGGTAGTTCTAAACGGTGTTAGACGGGTACAAGGGGAGATATGGTCATGGGAACTCACCTTCTCCAGCATCACGAGAACCTCCTTGGTTCCTAGCCAGCTGCGGGGGGTCAGTACTGTCTCGTCTGTTGGGCGTGAGCTGCCTACCTTGCCCTCATCGTCCTGTTCTTCCTGTTGAAGCACTGCATGCATGTAAGCGGTTGTCTGGAATAAGAAACGAAGACGGCTCACAATCCGCAGCAGACCGTCAAACTCCTCGAAGCTGATGGTCGGCCTCTCACTGCCCTGCTTCGGCACGATGCGCACCACGCAAGAGTCGACCTGGGGTGGCGGCCTGAAGTTGGCCTTGGAGACTTTCATCTTTGAAGGGTCAGCAGCCACTCGTAGTATCACACAGACCGGGTGTTCTTACAATATTGGAGCACGTAGCCCAGAAGTTGGCGTTGACACTCAGGCTACAGACATCGTCAGTCACCGTCCATCAGGAGCAGGCACATGGCCACTCACCGGCCGTAGAGCTTGTCACCCGGCTTCGCCACCAATCTCTGACCGAACTCCAACTGGAACATGAGAATGGCCTGTCGCGGCGGCTTCGGCATGGCGAGCATCTTGAAGACCAGCGGCGAGGAGATCTGGTAGGGCGTGTTGGAGATGAGGACGTCAAACGGCACCCAGTCGACCTTGATGGCGTCTCCGAGCATGACCTCGAGCTTTCGTTGTTCTGGTGTGCCTTGGACACGCTGGGAAGACCATATCAGCACCATGTTCCCCCTCCTCTTGGCCTGCGCGCACCCACCTTTGTAACTTCGGCGGCCATCCTGGGGTCGAACTCGATCGCGATGAGCTTTCGTGCCGTCTCGAGAATTCGGACTGTCAGGTTACCGGTACCGGGACCAATCTCCAGCACGGTGTCGGTAGGCTTCAGCTCGGCTTTCTGTGGTGTCGGTTCTTAGCTTGGGGCATGGGTCGGTCGGATGGCAGAGGGGCGCATACGTTGACGATGGCGTCTGATACACCAGGGTTCTTCAGGATATGTTGACCGAAGTTGGTCTAGGAGACCGTCAGCACTGGGGTCTTCCATTCGGGGCGGCGCGCGCACGTTGAACTTGAAGACGTTGTTCGTCTTCTGCGAGGACGACGACGATTTGGCGTAGGGAGAGGCGCCAGCAGCGCTGTTGCGCTTTGCAGCCTTGGCCTTGCCCATGGTTGATACGTTTGCGGCGGAGGGTCTTTCGGGTGTCGCGGGGTATAGCTCGCGAGTTCCGACGTCGCGCAAGCAGGGTATCGAATGCCGGGTCTGAATATCTTCAGATCGAAAAGTGTCGGTGATGGCGGGGCACCGTCGAGAGTCTCGAAAATTTTAGTGGGTCTTCTCTCCAGATCCCGCGAGGCTGTCAAGTGTGGTGGGGCCGCCCCTCTCTTACTGGCCAGGCGCGATCCGCCACACCGGGTAGGACCTCTTTACTTGCAAAAATCTGTAGCGTTATAACCGGGCACGATTGAGGACTCGAAATTTAGGTGGAGCTTGCTTGTCAGCCTTGTGAAGCTCTCTCGACCACCAGCCCCAGGCTGCTCAACCTCAACACTCTCCAAACCCCGATAATCGCGCCCCTGCTGACGAGCCGTCCGACAACGACGCGACGAAAATGGCGAGCCGACGCGATTTCCTCAGCCAGCCGGCGCCCGAAAACTACATTGCTGGTATCGGTCGAGGTGCGACCGGCTTCACAACACGATCGGATCTGGGTCCTGCCCGCGATGGACCGAGCGACGACCAGATCAAGGAGGCCGTCGCGAAGCGTGCCGCACAGCTCGGTCTCGGCGCAGATGGAAAGAAGGACGCCGCCAAGGACGAAGAAAAGGACGATGAGCGCTTCAGAGACCCCGACAACGAGGTTGGCCTGTTCGCAGGCGGCCTGTACGACAAAGACGACGAGGAGGCCGACCGGATATGGCAGGAGGTGGACGAGAAGATGAGCAAGCGGCGACAGAAACAACGCGAAGCCCGCGAGCAGGCGGAGCGGGAAGAATACGAGCGCAACAACCCCAAGATCTCGCAGCAGTTTGCCGACTTGAAACGCGCTCTCGGCACCGTCACAGATGAGGAATGGGCCGCGCTGCCCGAGGTCGGTGATCTGACGGGAAAGAACAAACGAGCCAGGGCGAACCTACGAGAGCGCCATTACGCGGTACCCGACAGCGTGCTCGCCGCGGCACGAGACTCCGGCGAGATGTCGACGACGATATCCGACGAAGTCATGGCAGACGGCGGAGACGGCACCATGACCAACTTTGCCAAGATCGGCGCCGCCCGCGACAAGGTGCTCAAGTCCAGGCTGGAACAGGCGTCACAAGGCGGAGGCGATTCGGGGGCCGGCAGCTCGACCAGCATCGACCCCAAGGGCTACATCACGAGCCTCGACAAGAGCATGGCCAACGGCACGCAGGCGCAAGTTGCCGACATCAACAGGGTGCGAGAGCTTCTGACGTCGGTCATCAAGACCAACCCGACGAGCTCAGGAGGTTGGATCGCCGCGGCCCGTCTGGAGGAGCTCGCCGGCAAGACAGTAGCGGCGCGCAACGTCATCGCCCGCGCATGCGAAAAGTGCCCCAAGAGTGTGGACGTGTGGCTAGAGAATATCCGACTCAACGACGTGCGCAACGCCAAGATCATCGCCGCCGAGGCTATCAAGAAGAACGACCGCTCCGTGGAGCTATGGGTTGAGGCCATGCGTCTGGAGAACGAGCCGCGGGCCAAGAAGAGGGTCATCCGGCTGGCCCTGGACCACATCCCCGAGTCTGAGGCGCTGTGGAAAGAGGCCGTCAACCTGGAGGAGGACGTTGTCGACGCCCGGCTGCTGCTCGCCAAGGCAACCGAAATCATCCCCCTGTCGGTCGACCTCTGGCTGGCGCTGGCGAGATTGGAGACGCCTGAGAACGCACAAAAGGTGCTCAACCGGGCACGCAAGGCAGTACCGACATCACACGAGATCTGGATCGCCGCGGCCCGGCTGCAGGAGCAGATTGCGCTGTCAAAGGGCGAGGCGGGGGCCAAGGTCAACGTCATGAAGCGCGCCGTCAACGTGCTCGCCAAGGAATCAGCGATGCCTAAGCGAGAGGAGTGGATCGCCGAGGCCGAGAAGTGCGAGGAAGAGGGCGCCGTTGGGACGTGCGGCGACATTATTCGCGAGACGCTCGGCTGGGGCCTGGACGAGGACGACGACCGTAAAGACACATGGATCGAGGACGCCAGGGGCAGCATCAACCGGGGCCGCTACGAGACGGCACGAGCCATCTACTCTTACGCGCTACGCGTCTTCGTCAACAGCAAGACACTCTGGCTGGCGGCGGCGGACCTGGAACGCAACCACGGAACCAAGGAAAGCCTCGCGCAGGTGCTGGAAAAGGCAGTCGACGCCTGCCCGAAGAGCGAGGTGCTCTGGATGATGCTGGCCAAGGAGAAGTGGATGGCGGGCGAGGTAGACGACGCACGGCGGGTGCTCGGACGGGCGTTCAAGCAGAACCCGGACAACGAGGACATCTGGCTGGCGGCGGTCAAGCTCGAGGCGGAGAACGGACAGCAGGAGCGGGCGCGCAAGCTTCTCGAGGATGCGCGCGAGAAGGCGCCGACGGACCGTGTCTGGATGAAGAGCGTCGTGTTCGAGCGGGTGCTGGGCAACACGGAGGCAGCGCTGGACCTGGTGCAGCAGGCACTGCAGTACTTCCCGGCGTCGGCCAAGCTATGGATGCTCAAGGGCCAGATCTACGAGGACCTGCAGAAGCCGGGACAAGCGCGCGAGGCGTACAGCACGGGCGTCAAGGCGGCGCCGCGCTCCGTGCCGCTGTGGCTGCTGTACTCACGACTCGAGGAGCGGTCAGGTCTCGTGGTCAAGGCGCGCAGCGTGCTGGACCGGGCGCGTCTGGCGGTGCCCAAGTCCGCCGAGCTCTGGTGCGAGTCTGTCCGTGTGGAGCGGCGGGCGGGCAACGCGAACCAGGCGCGGTCGCTCATGGCCAAGGCGCTCCAGGAGGTGCCGCGGAGCGGTCTGCTGTGGAGCGAGCAGATCTGGCACCTGGAGGCGCGGACGCAGCGCAAGCCGCGCAGCCTCGAGGCGATCAAGAAGGTGGACAACGACCCGCTGCTGTTCGTGGCGGTGGCGCGGCTGTTCTGGGGCGAGAGGAAGCTGGAGAAGGCGCAGGCGTGGTTCGAGAAGGCGCTGGTGCTGGACAGCGACAATGGGGACTCGTGGGCGTGGTATTACAAGTTTCTGCTGCAGCATGGGACGGAGGAGAAGAGGGAGGAGGTGGTGACCAAGTGCGTGCTCGTGGAGCCGAGGCATGGGGAGAATTGGCAGGCTGTGGCGAAGAAGCCGGAGAACGCGCGCAAGGAGGTGGAGGAGGTGTTGAAGCTGGTGGCCGGGGTGTTGGAGAAGTAGGGCAACGGTCCGTTCACTGTCCATTTTGTATTCTAGCATCGGAAACCAAGGCGCAAGGCACAGAGCCGAGGCCGGCAGGCCAGGCGGTGGGACATTGTTCAATTAATTTTTTGATTGTCATTCATTGATCGTCATCCTGCCCCCGTCGTGAGTGGAAGAGGGTGAAAAATTACAACTACAGTAGTACGCCTGGTCCGTCCGTCCGTCCCATACTCGTCTCATTCTCATAGCGCCGAGGCCATTGACTTATTTGGCGTTGCCGCTGCTGAACCAGCTGGAGACGCCGCTCTTGGCCTGGGCCGCCTTGTCCTCGACCTTGCGGTCGAACTCGTTGACGGACTGCATGGCGTTGGCCTTTGCCTCCTTTGCGTAGGCCTCGGCGTTGCTCTTTGCGATGGAGAGCTGCTTGTCGGTCTCGGCGGCCTTGGGAGCGGGGTCAGCATGAGGGAGGGGGAAGGGTGTGAGAGAGAAGCGGGGAAGAGACTCACGATGTTGTCAATCTTTGCGCCGAGACGGCCAGCGGCGTCGGCGGCGTTGTGCTGGACGTTGGTGTCGCGGCTACCGGGGAGGTGCGACTTGACCTCGGCGCTGGCCTTGTGGACGTCGCCTGGGTGATGTTAGGGGTGGGATCATACAGAGGGACGTTTCGCAGGTTGACATACTCTCGAACCTCTTCTCAGCGACCTTGGGGCTACCGCCGGCTCCGTAGAGGTAGTATCCGATACCACCGGCAGCGGCGGCGGCGACGACGAGAGGGGCTCTGGACTTGGACATGTTTGCGGTTGTTTGTGTGTGGATGGGTGGTGTGTGGTGTGTGTTGTATGGTGAGAGGTGAAGAGAGGATCGTGAGAAAGTCGAGGATGGAATGATGAGTAGAAGAAGAAGGGAAGAGGTGCTACGTCAGAGGGCTGGATTGGCCGGTACTTATTGGGGGGAGAGGGGGAGCTTCGGGATGGCGGGCAGGGGGAGCTTTTCTCGGCGCTTGGCTTTCCTATGACATGGTTGCTACCTGCCTACAGTGGTGCTAGGCCGAGGTGGACTTGTGGAATGTGGGCAGCTGGAGGGGAGACAGGTTCCCGGTCCCGGGCATGGAACCTTGCATGGAATACTTGGTTTTGGGCATGCCATTCAGCTCCGGAGAAGTCGCTCCAGCCGCTGCTTCCTCGACTCCTCCAAGTCCCCTGCCTGTCCCTGCACCTCTCTGCCGATCAGGCACGAGCTCTCATGGGAAGTACGGTATGAAATTTGCTAGAGCTGGGATACCTATGCCCCGGCGACCGCTATTAGCCGAGACAAGGTGATGCTGCTTCGATTCGATGGCGATGGCGATGGCTGGCGATGGCGTACAGTTCAATGACGTAGTTTGGGACGGGACGGGAGCGCTGTGGAGTCCCGGGGCAGCGCGACTGCGGGGACAGGGAATGTAGCTCCAGAAGTGACCGGATGCAGCTGACTGCACGGGCCATGCTTTCAGCTGCTCGGCGCATCTCCACCTGCCCGAAGACCAGACCAGTCCTGATGTGTTCCAATGCATCCAAATTGCTGTGGTGTCGTGAGAGGACGGTTTCGACAATGTGAAGTTGAGAACATCTTTTTCAGTCACAAAATGATGCATAGGCTTGCTTCGAGTCCGAGTCTTCGAGGAAGGTAATTCCCTGTCAGGCGAGCTGAGACAAGGATGCCCCCGCGCTGGAAATTACTTACATCATCGACCACATTGACAGGCGCGACTTGAAGACGCGACATGACTTCGGCACGCGTGACGCGCCTTCTTCTGTCCGCCTTAAATTTCAATCCTCGAACTGCATGCTCGCTCCTTCCTATTCACACCACTTCCATCCATCCATCTGGCTTGACCTTAATCTGTCACGACACAGGCCAATTCACGCCATTATTTCCTCCTCGTCTTCCTCGTGGTTACCGTCAGGGCCCAGCAACGAGGGACGTCCCAATTCATTGCAACCAACCTGGCAACCAATATGCCCTTCCCCCTTACCCCATTGAAGCAATTTGGTGAATACGCTGACTCTCTCCAGGCACTCTCTTCATCAACGAAACACGACCTACCGAGGACCCGTGTCTCCTCATCCCGTTTCGATCTTCTCCCTCAGGGGCAGACCTCGACAACCTAGCCAACCGTCGGTAGAGGCCGGTACGCCTCGTCGTAGAACTCGTAGTGGCGTCAGCCAACCTCGACCGTGTCCTCATGGCCCGGCAGCTGGACAACGACGCGCGAGCTGGGTGGCACCCCCACGTTGGGACGGAATCGCGCTTCTGTCCCGTCGACACGCCAGCGCGCTCTCACCGGCCGTAGCCGCTACAAAGGTCGTGTCGGTGTGCGTGGTGCTGCCCCTCGGCACCGTTGTCTGCAGCAGCAGGGCGTAGGAGTACACGGTCGACTGGATCCCGCGTAGCGCGTGGCCCGGGAGGTCCACGCATGGCTGAAGAGCTGCCACAGCCGCTCGTGTTCGGCATCGTAGACGCCTTGTGTGCGTGCGGTTCGCCAAGCTGCCGTTGATGATCCACGTATCGTCAACAAGCTGCCCCAGCTGCTCGTGCTCAGCGTCGTAGTGGGCAGCTTGGCGGCCCTGGCCGAGGGCCACTTGCGTCCTGTGGACGAGGAAGGCATGGGCAACACGGTGCTTCGCCGTGGTGGTCTCGCTGGGGGCATCCAGCGGCGACTTTGGGTCGACCCAATCGCCGTACTGGTCCGTATCCCAGAGGCCATCACCGCGGCGCCACACGCCCTTGTCTATCCGACCTTTGGTGCCCGGTACTGCTCGCGGAGCATACCGGCATCCCCGTAGGCGAGCCACAGACTCCAGGGCCCTGTCGCCCCAGAGCCCGGCTGGGGAAGTACGAGCCGGGACGCGGCGCCCTTTGCTGTTGTGCTTCTCGCCGTCGTAGATCTGCGCGTCCCACGTCGGCCGGTGTTGGCGGCCCAGGTTGCGTCAGAGGGCACACGCACGACGGTGCCGTTGCTCTTGGCGACGACGAGAAGGGTGAAGAGGCCGATGGAGTCACCGTAGAAGTTGCGCTGGTTGTCAGTGGCGGCCGGTCCACCAGCCCTCGCCGACGTTGACGGCGATGGCATGGGCTCCGGCGCGTACGAGGGCTGTGCCATGGATCTGCGCCTTGCACATCCCGAGCGCCGTGTTGTATGGGTGGGCACTTTCGATGTCATCATAGCCATTGACGGAAAAGGCCTAGCAGAAGTACAGCGGCGGCTTGGGCAGGCTGGGGCCGATCTGGCGATGAGCGGTGATGGGCGAGGCGCCGATCCAGTCGTCTGCGTCGAGCAGGCCCGTCTCTACACCGATCCAGTCGTCTGCGTCGAGCAGGCCCGTCTCTACACCGATCCAGTCGGACCATGGCGTCGACGGATGGTCGGCGAGGCAGAGGCTGTGGGCGCGGGCCCTGACACTCACGCTCTGGGCGGAGCTGAGGGGTCCCGCGGGCCACGGTACGAAGAAGGAGTCGGCCGAGTTGGCGCTGTGCGAGATGGTGACGGCGGAGATGGCGTTGAGCTTGGCTTCCCGGACAGTCTCGAGGTCGTCAGAGCTCTACCCCTGACCGGTGGCATCGCCGTCGAAGCACCACGAGATGCGAGGCGCGGGCTCGGTGATCCCAAAGTCTATCAGGCGGTGCTCGAAAGACACCTTTGAGATGGGCATGGCTCATGCCGGAGTGCTCTTTGCGTTGTAGGGGCTGTGGTTGATGGGTCTGAGGGTGAAGGATGTGCGAGAGAGATTCTCTGCCGTCCGCGATGCTGCAGTCATGGAAGCCACTCCTCATGACTGGGCGACGGAATGGTCGTGACGACTGGCCCTTTTCTTGATCAGGGAGTCGTGGCCCGAGAGTGAGCTGCCGGCAGGTCAAGTTGATGTCGCCATAAGCAGACGTCGGCAAGCCTCCGGGGTTCTCTGGTGCACTTCCATGTCAGTCAGCTTAGTCGACCGCGGTCGATGGTAACCGGTTACTTGGCTTGGTCACTCGTGGAGCCGGCCCCCGCGCTTTCGACCAAGTTGGGTTTCTAGCATCCATGACAGTGGGCGCGAGCGAGGTGGCAAAAGATGGGGAAGTGGCATGCCCTCGTGGTCTGGTCTTCGAGGTTCGTGAGTCCATGTGGGGCATCCAGGGCAGACTATGGAAAGTCTGCCGGAGAGGAGGTCGCTGTGACATTGTCCGTTGATAGGACTCGGCGGAAGGGAGGTCATCCTGCAGTTCATGGCCAGGGGTAAAGGGGGAAGGCCGAGAATGTCTGAGGCACCCGAGCTTCGGCTACCGAGGGACCTTGGAGCTGGTGCATGGGCTCAAGCGACGCCTGGCCGTGAACATGGCATCTTTAGCCGTCAGTGTGTTGAGGTCGAGGAGGTGGTGCTCGGGCTGGAGGCTTTGGACTTTGAACCCGTGATGGCCTCACCGGCCGGGGCGCCAGACACCCCTCGAACCCCGACCTTCATGTTGACCCCTCAGTTCTTGCAGGTCTCTAGGCTGGCTGCGAAAATGAGGTAGGTTCCAGACCCGTGCTGATGGTCGCGTGGTTCCTTCCCCCTGAAAACCCGAGTCTCCTGTCGTCTCACGTTCGGGTTCTTCGCGTTTCTCGGGTTCGCCCGTGTCAACTCGGCCCCGTCCCATCGACCCTTCATGCGAGATCGACGACCATCAACCAATCCTACTCCCTCCCCCGCAACGTCCAGCTTCTTCTCGCCATTCTCCTTGTCCACTTGCCTGCAGTAGAGCCAAGCTGATGCACCCCGCAAAGCCGACATGCCGTCTTCGACATGCCCAGCCGCGGGGAACCTTGCAGGCTGGCACTCTTCAGTTCGGTACAGTTCGCACCGAATAGACCGCGGCCTCGGGTCCAACATAGCATGATGCCTGATCAAACCCGTCGTCCAAGGCGATGGCCTCGTGGAGGGGAGGAGGGCGGGGAGTTGTCGTGCAACGTCATGCCCCGAAGCCCCTGGCAGACAACATAAAGAAGGACCAGAGTCCGGGTCTATATGATAACCCTTAGCTGCACTGGTCTCATCATCGCACAGTCAGCCTCTTCCTCTGACTCCAGAAATGCGTCTTAGTCTCAACCTCGCCAGAGGAGCCCTCGTCCTAGCGCTAGCTCCCCTGGGAGGTCTAGCTTCAGGCAGCGCCTCCCACTCCGGGAGCACCAGCTCCTTCGAGAACCCAGCCGCGAGGGACCGGCCGCGCTTTCGATACTGGCTTCCAGACGCGTCGGTCGATCCGCAGACCCTCAAGAGCGACATTGAGGCCGCTGGGTCCATCGGCGCCGGTGGTGTCGAGCTTGTGCCCTTCTACAACTACGGCGGCGAGCTCGGCGGCCCGCCTCCCGGCGTCGACTGGTCCCGGTATGGCTTCGGGACTCCGGCATACATCGAAATCCTGCGCGCTGCCCTTGAGGCTCATGAGGAGAATGGGCTCGCGATAGACTTTGCCTTTGGACCCAGTGAGGGCCAGGGAGTCCCCGCGTTCCCTGATGACGAAGGGCTCCAGTGGGAACTGGTATACCTCTCGACCCTCTTGTCTCGGCTTCCTGACGATGTTGCTGACAGGCTGGATCCAGGTCACGCACACATCCCCAGTCTCGAGAGAGGGCCATTTTAACGACACCCTCCCAGGCTGGGCTTCCGGGTCCTTGGTCGCCGCCGTCGCCGCCTACGTCGTGTCATCCGTGAACGTCACCACAACGGCTCCAGGCCAGGCGGGCCCAACACAGGTCGTGTATGAGGACATGGTCCTGCGCAACCGCACCCTCGAGGATCTGTCCGACAAGGTCTCACCCTCAACCGGCCGCCTTGTTGCGCGGTTCCCCCGCCCCTGCGGCGCCGGCCGCTTCCGCATCTTCGCCTTCTATGAGCGGCGGACAGAAGCGAAGAACCTCAAGTTCAAGAACTTGAACAACGCGACGGCCACCATCTGGGATCATGGCTCCTATACCGTCGACCACTTCAGCGCTCGCGGCGCCAAGGTGACCACCGACTTTTGGGACAAGCATATCCTGAGCGACCCCGAGATCAAGGCCAAGCTCCGGCTGGTCGGCAACTATGGTGCGTACACCACCTCCATGCCGAAAGCAGGCCGATGACTGACCGACCCTTCCCCTCTCAAGGCTGGGAGGACAGCTTGGAGCTCAAGTCAACCCAGTCCTGGTCGCCCACCCTGCCTGCTCGTTTCCAAGCCCGATTCGGTTACGATATGCGAAGATATTTGCCCCTCTTCGTCTTCGGCAACAACAACATCAACCTCCAAAAGGACAAGCCCGGCATCCTTAGGGCGCGTCTCGACATCGACTCGGCAGGCTTCTTCAACGACTACCGCGCCGCCCTCGCCGACGGCTATATCGAGTACATCGAGACCCTCCGCGCCTGGCTGCGGGACACCCTCGACGCCGAGCTGTCCGTGCAGCCATCATACAACATGCCGATGGACATGCTCTCGATCGTTCCCCACGTCGATGCGCCCGAGTCCGAGAGCCTACAGGGCCATAACAACGTCGACGGCTACAGGACCTTCTCCGGTCCCGCGAACCTGGCCGGCAAGAACATCATCTCCAACGAGCTCGGTGCTGTGTTCAACCGTGCCTACAGCATCACCATCCCTGAGCTTCTCCACATGGCCCACAGATGCTTCTCCGGCGGCGTCAACCAGGTCGTCATACACGGCCAGTCCTACTCTGGCGACTACGCCAACACCACCTGGCCCGGCCATGTCCCATTCCGCTACTACGCCTCGGACCTCTGGAACACGAAGCGCCCGGACTGGGACCACGGCTTGGGCCAGGCCCTGGAGTATCTCGGCAGAATCCAGCATGTCCAGAGGCAGGGCCTTGCGCGCGTCGACGTGGCCGTGTACCATAAGAAGTCGATTACGGACCCGGACTTCAACACGATCTATCAGGCGGAAGATCTCATCTCCAATGGTACCCACGATCAAGAGCGCACACCCTTGCTGAGGTTGGTCCCCGCTGACGCTCCTCCCAGGCTGGTCGTTCAACTATCTGACGGCCGAAAACCTCGAGCTCGAACAGGCCGTCGTCGAAAACGGGATTCTCGCCCCCAGTGGCCCGAGCTACGTTGCCCTCGTCCTCCCCTCGTCGTCTAACCTCACGCTCGCGGCCCTCGAGCGCCTTGAGCAGTACGCCCAGGGCGGGCTCCCCATCGTTTTCTCAGGCAGCACGCAGGGCTACTACCCCGAGGGCTCCTCGGCGGACGAGGACGTCATGCTCGCAAGGCTCAACGCCCTGTTGGAGATCGACAACGTCCATGCCGTCCCGGATGGCGAGGTATCCGGCCTGCTCTACTCCCTGGGGCTGGCGCCCCGCGTCGGCGTACGTACTGACGGCCTCTGCTACACGACGTGGCGTGAGGACCCCGCCACCGGCACCGATTACGCCTACGTCTTCAGCGATACGGCTGCCTCGAGCGGCGAGCTCGTCGTCTCATCCGTCAAGAGGCCGCTCCTCCTCGACCCCTGGACAGGGACGCGGACAGAACTGCTCCACTACAGGGTCGAGGACGGCCGGACCATCATCCCCCTCACCCTGGCAGGGAATCAGTCGGCCATTTTCGCCATCTCCGATTCGGACGGGGACGCCCCCAGGCCCTGGTTCAATAATCTCCCGGCCGAGACGCTCCGAGCTGGACGAGGCTCGGACGGCCTGTTCGTCGATCTCCCCGCCTCCACGTCGGGAGTCGCCGTGCTGTCCTCGGGCGAGGAGGTCCGCCTTGACTCCGCCGCGCCTGCTGCTTGGAATCTGTCGGGCTGGACGCTCGTCGCGGAGCACTGGGAGGCTCCGGAGGACATGTCGCGGGCCTCCGTGGTGGCGGAGAAGCGCAACACGACAATAGAGCTCGACGGCCTTGACTCGTGGCTCGACATACCTTCCCTCGCCAACGCGTCGGGCATTGGCTACTACACCACCGTGTTCGAGTGGACGGCGCCCCTCGACGCCCGAATCGGCGCGTACGTCCGCTTCCCTCCCGCGCTCAACGCCGTCACGGCCCACGTCAACGGCCGCTCGGTAGGAACCCCCGACTATGCAGCGCCCGTAGCAGACATCTCGGACCATCTCGTCGCCGGGCGTAATGAGATTACGGCGGTGGTGCCGTCGACCATGTGGAACTACATCCGGACCAAGATGGACGTGATTGAGAACGGTGGCTTGCCTCCCATCATCGGGATGTTCGCACCTCTCCCACCCCCGACTGAAAATGGCTTGGTTGGGACCGTGAGCATCATTCCGGTGGAAAGGGTGCATGTGTCGTAGAGATCAGGCTAGGAGGTTGTATCCATGTCGATGGACGTCGAAATGATGTGCAAGTTGCTGACCCACAAGTACCTCGGGATAAATGAGCCGCTGTGGGTGATGGTGTTACATGCGTCGGAGGTCAAGGCTGTTTAGTGGAGCTATACGCGAACTATCATGACGTCACAGCTGGCACAGCTAGTTCCTTGCCTACCTTATTTACAAAAGTCATAAGGGTATATAAATAGAACTCTTATCTAGATTTAACTAGCTATTACATAGTTTTATCTTAGTAATAACTAAGCTTTTCTATATTGAATAATTATATAAAGAAATAAGTTTAGAAATGTTATTTTACTCTAATTTCTAGTTTAATTAAAGCTATCTTAGGGTATAGTTACACTTAGACACGCTAAAGAAGATACTAAGAATCACGAGGCATTAATCATAGCTCTGTAACTATTTCTACTGGTAAATCCTGCTTTAAAAAAATTAATTTAGGAGGCTTGGCTCCGCCTTCCCCCTGCCGCATCCGGCCCCTGTCCGCCGTCCTTGCTTCCAGGTTCCCTGGTCATCCATCGACTGTACGAGGGTGACCTGGAAGTCGACCGCTGCAACCCGACCAACGTCCTCCATCCCAATCCTGTGTTGTTGCTCCAACTGGCCTCCCCCACGGCCGGCAGCATCCACTGTGAAATCGCCATGCCAATCTCAGAAACGCGGTAACCATGCGGACATTCACGAAGCGGTCCTCTCGTCGCGTCGAGGACCTGAAGGACAGCGACTACGACCATGCCATTGACATGGTCGACGACGAGGGACGTCGCGGCAGGAGTCCCTCCCCGAAAGCCAGCTCCCCGAGTGCTGGCCCTGTCGCAGCGGTAGTAGCATCAGAGGAGGCAGACACACCCACCACCCAGTCGAGGCTGGTGCCGGAACACAGCTCGCAGATCGGGTCCCAAGCACCGGTCGTAGAGCGGGAGGACCTGTACGAGGATGCTCGCGAGAACCAGACCCCTCGCCAGTCTCTCGAGGCAGCAACAGAACCCGACACCAGTATGGACTCCCAGGACGATCCCAAGGCACAGGCATCAGGTCACGGCGGTCGCGACTCGCGGACGCCAGATACAGATGCCGACGGACCGTCCATCGAAGTACAAGGTGCGCATTCCCATCACTCCTTTGTCGAATATATCCCCTAATCAATACCACACAGGACCAACCCCCTTCGAACGAGATGCTCACCCGACCAATGGGACCGCACATCGCCCGACGTCCAAACACGACACGAGGGAGACGGCAATTGATATCCTCTGGGAGAACGAGCGGGGCTGTTTCCTCTGTGGCGCCGCCCTCTTCGCAGGTGCCGCTCTCGGCAACCTCGATCCCTCCCCGTGGACAAATCAGTACCATAAAACGAGCCCGACCGACATACGGACAGCGCAGGTCCCGGACCCAACCTGGGAGTGGGCGTGGCCCGAATGGCGCATCAACCGCGAGGAGGGCGTGGCCATGGACGAGTTTGGCTGGGAGTACTCGTTCATGTTTGCTAAGAAGTTCTCATGGCACGGGCCAAAGTGGTGGAACTCGTTCGTGAGGCGGCGAGCATGGATCCGGAAACGCGTCAAGAAGAGGCCGGAGGACCTGCCCTCGGACCCGCACATGCTCAACACCGACTACTTCAACATCACGCCCGCCCGGAGTCGCTCGTCTAGCGTCCAAAGCGCCCGGGGAGCCAGCCTCAAGGACGGAGGCAGCGTCAATGGCAGGCCTAGCATGAGCCATATGTCCAACGCCGACAGCATTCTCGAGGAGAAACCTGATATTGAGGACATATGGGTTCTCTTGATGGTTCTGCGTGCGGCCCGCATCGACCGCGAGAAGATCGAGGCTGTCGAAAACTACTTGGCGCATGCCCAGGACGGACTGGAGGACCTGAAAAGCCAGATGAGTGATATCATGGGCATCTTTGTCTTCCAGGCCTCACGGCGCATCCTCCTCAGCCGCCTGACGCAACTGCACGAGGAGATGGGCGAGGCCGAAAAGGAGGCCGGCGACAAGGAGGATGCGGGCAAGGTCGCCCAGAAGAGAAAGAATCTGGGTGCAGCCATCAAACACGCCGACGAGGAGGTCAAACGGCTGTCCTTCTGGAGCGATATCAAGAAGGTCACCGAGGGAGGTGTCTCGACGAGTGCCGCCGACGGGCGCGAGGGATGGGACGAAGGGTGGGAGGGCGTCGACCAGAGTGGTCCGGCGCCATTGAACCGGGGGAAGCTGCCATAATGAGGCGGCGCGAACAGCGATGAGAGGCACACGGACATTTTCATCTGTTATACCCATCTTCACATCTTCTAGCATGCCCCAGGTCGGCATTTGGACAGCGATCAGATGACGTCGAAGTCTCCTGATGCCTATAGCGCACATAAGGACTAAAAGAGCGTTTATTGATTTAGGCGAACTACCCATCGCTATAGCCGCTTAGTTTCTTCCGGTCCCCTGGAATTGCGCCCGGGCTTCGGCGTCGCGCGGCCCCACTCGGGAATAGATTTCCCAAGTCAAATCTAAGTACCAAATCCAACATCGACCTTCACGTCGACCTCGCTCTGCACCACGCTACACTACTCCCGCCCACACACTCGCCAGGACGATCACCCTCTCCTGTGCATGCGCCCATTGACGATATGGGCTGTCTGTAACAGATGTCCCTGGGAATCAAGCTCCTCTGGCGGATCCGGCCTCGACTCGCGGTCTCAAACCCTGCGCTTCCCGGGCGCCCCCCGACACTCCCTCGACCGATCCTCCCAGAGCTGCTGCCGCCGCCGCCATGGCGGTCACGGTGTCACGGCGGCAGCAGGCACGCCTCGACCTCGGCAGCCCCCAGAACCGACACCGACCATGACATGAAACCTGGGCCTACACCAGCACCTCCGCCCACGGCCGCGGCATCGATCACCCGCAGGCCGCGGCGGCAGCACCACCTCGACGCAGCATCGGCCCCGGCGATCAAGCAGCTCGAAAATTTCTTGAAAGACATGCCCGACACCGCCGCCAACGACGAGGAAGGCCTCATCGACCCATTAACGACAAGAGTCGCCGTACCTATGGACTCGGTCATGGACAAGGTCGTCAGCCGATACCCGGGCGCTAGAGAGACGGCCTCGAGCTTCAGTCGGCATATGCGGAAGAAGGACGGCAAGATGCGCATTGAGGAACGCCAGGCGCGGCATGGCGGCCGCATGCCCGATTGGCGACTTATCCTCAAGATGCTACGCCTGCACACGCACCGCGCGACGTGGAATACGCCGGGCAACTCGAGGACGATATGGGTCGCGGAGGGGATTGTTGATTCACTGCTGCATGAGCCGGACCATACGATTTGGGATATTGGCGCACGAACGGAGTGTGTTCTGGAGTTGGCGACGGGGGATGTCGACGTTGACGCTGCTGGCCGTCGTCTTGTCCGCCTGGTTCTTTCTGGGAGTGATCAGGCCATGGAGGCTGCGAAGGCTGAGGTGTCGGCTCTCTCGTTCTCGCTGCCGATACGTCTGGCTGGGGCTAAGGTCCGGCCACCCGTTGAGCACAGTATCGATACCCCGACACGGACGACAAGGACGACGCCGTGGTCGAGCAGCCAAAGGGATAAACGCCCATCCAACATCCTCACCTACAACTGTCTCACCCGGTTCGAGGACATCCCCCGACCGAACGAATGGACGACACGATCCCTCGAGGCGTACGTCATGCGCATCGTCAGGGCAAAACACCCCTCCCACGTCGTCTCCGAGCTCTACGGCCCCGGCGTTGACGCCCGCCACGATGCCGTCTCCCTCCTCCACCGCATCCTCTCCGCCGACGACACCCGTTCCTCCCTCTCAGTACGAGCCATCAAGCTCGCCCTCCAGTACATCGTCGACGTCGGCCCTGCATGCCGCCCCCAGGCCCGCGCCATGGTCCACCTCGCCACCGCCGCCCGCCTCCCCCTCGACACGACAGTCTACAACATCCTCCTCGTCGGCAACGCCCGCACACACAACCTAGAGAGCTTCCGCGACGTCCTCCGCCTCATGACCATGCGCGGTCTTGCGCCAAACTTTGTCACATGGAGCTACTTTCTCTCCATGATCGAGGATGCCGGCGCGAAGAAGCATGTGTGTCGCGCCATGGGCGACCTCGACCTCCTCCACGGCTTGCAGGGCCGGCGCGCCCTCGCTCACGAGTTTGTCTTCTTCGACCTCGAGCAGGAGCGCGGCCGTTGGAGTGGGGTCAACGCCTTCATCGAGCGCCAGAACGCCAGATACGGCGACCGTTGGCTCACCCCAGTCACGGCCGACCGCGTGCTCAACGAGCTCGGCCGTCTGGGAAAGTTCAGGGCGTGCGTCGAATTCCTCGACATTATCCTCTCCCGCCAACGCTGCAGTGTCGCCACTCTTAACATCCTCCTCAACCACGCAACACAGAACCGCTCCACCGCCCTAGCCATCATTGCCCTGCACCGCGCCCAGCGCGCAGGTGTCTCCCTCGACAAGGCCTCGTACAACGAGCTCTTCAAGCTCTTCCGCCTCCTCCACAAGCCGAACTGCATGAGCGCTATCTGGAGCGTCGCCTGCTTCAAGGGCCATACCACCTTCCGCATGCGCAATCACGTCTCAAAGATCTACCGCGACTATCCCGCCCTCCTCATCCCGGGGTCGCCACTACCGGACCCTGTCTTCCATCTCCACGCGAAGCCGGAGCCCATGTACCACCTCTGGAGGGATTTGCCTACCCTCCACCATGTCGATATGGTGCCTGAGCTCACTGAAGCTTGGGAAGCAAGGGCGGCGCAAAACGCCGAGGCGGGACTGAGGGATAGCTTGGAGGCGGGACAGAGCGAGAGCCCAGAAAGCGAGAGCCGTGACGAGGGACACAGCGAGAGCCACGAGGCCGGGCAGAACGAGGCCAGACATACCCCCAACCGCCCCGCCAACCTCGGCCCAACAATATCCGCCCTCTACCGCACCCTCTGGCCACGCCAAGACTGGAACCTCGCCCGTCCCCTCTACGCCCTCCTCGCCGAAGCCGACGCCGCCGACCGCGTCCTCGAAGTCCGCGGCAAAGCAAGACGCGAACGCGCCCAGCGCCCAGCCGCCTCCTCCGGTGCCGTCGACGAGTGGAACGACGTCCTCACAAACCTAGACCGCCTCCCTACCCCGGGCAACCCCCTCCTCCTCCGCCCGAAGAGTAACGCCCCCGGCTCTTCCTCCGTCGTCGCCGACCTGAGTCCGACCATATACTCACGGACCTATGGCGTCGCCGAGACCGAGACCATCCTTCCAGATCCCGAAGACGGGACGTCAGGGAACCCCTAATACATACCCATATAGAGTGCCCCGAGGCGGGCACCACATAGCCGAGACGTCAGCGTTTTCCACAGGCTGCAAAAAAGCCCACACATCATGTACATGTACAATACGCTCTCACCGGGAGCCTGGTTTCTGTATACTACCTACCTACATCTCGTCATGAACCACAAGAAAGCGGAGTTTTAGACGGGGGAATAGACTTGTTCCAACACATACACGCCGCTCATTGGTAGCGCACTCGGCACGCCAGTCTCCCGTGCCGCCATGTAACCAGCCCTACTTGCATCACGCGCCCTGCATGTCCGATCATCTTTAGAAATCTAGGTTTGTGTTCACGGGGGAATCCATGACTAGCTGGGCCTGCCTCCCCCGTTTCTTGGGGTGGGGTCCGCCGGGGCCGTCTCTAGGCTCGACGTCGTCCACATCCTCCGCATGATAGGGAACAAAGCACAAAGCAAAACGCGCGTTACGTCCCTTCCCTTCCCTTCCTGTCCCTGCCCATCCGTAAAAGACCCTCCAGCTAGCCCGCAGCCATAGCAAGGCGGGTCATTAATGCCACATCCTCCCCGTCGTCCTTCGCCGTCGTCCAGTCAATCAATCCGAGACAAGTCGTTGTCGTGCAGCCAAGACCCTTGCCGGGCTGTCATCATCATCCAGGGGCCTGCTATGCAAACCATGCGACCATCCACCCGATGCCATAACAACGCCGAATCCCTAAGCCGACTTCGCGTCCTCCTTGGCCGGTGTGTCGGTCTTGGACTCGGTCGCCGGCGCCTCGGCGGTAGGCTTGTCCGCGTCCGTCTTCTTGTCGTCTGCGGGCTTGGCGTCGGTCTTGGAAGAGTCTTTGGACACCTGGCTCTCGAGGTCCTTGTCCTCCTCGGCGTTGTCGAACATCTCGGTGTCGTCGGAGTCGGTGAGGACCTCGGTGCCGTCGCCGAGGAAGATGATGCGGCCCTTGTAGCCGCCGATGCCGAAGTTGCGGCCGCCCTTCTGCTCGGGGTCGTTCTCGTACTCGCCCTCGCTGTCGTCGAAATTGTGGTGCACGCCGGGACCGCGGAACTCGGCTAGATGGGCGCAAATACAGATCAGCGATTGGTTCCTTTCAACAGGGGAAATGGGGGTGTGGATGGATGGATGGCCGGGCAGCGATGGAAAACTGGAAAAGGGGGGTTGATTCAGGCGGGCGCCGCAGGGTGATTTAAGAGTGCTTCGGAGAGACGCGAAATGTGCAAATATGGGAAATAGCAGTCCGTAGTCATCTGCTCTAGGACGCCCCGGATGGTTCCGTACCGTATTCGGGGGGAGCACAAGGCCCGTCTCCGTTCGCAACCCGCCGAGCGACCTCCTCGTACCACTCCTCCTTACTCCTGCCGCGCAGGATGGCAATAATGATCATGGTCATGTTGTCACAACCGACACCACCAGTCTCCGAGTTGGAGGCAAGACAGTTGTCCATCATGTTCTCACAGATCTTGTCCAGATCCTGCTTGGCGGCGATGCCACGTCGGACAAACTCGACGACTGCTTGCGAGCTCTGGCAGTCCCAGATGCCTAGAGAGAAGGGTGTTAGAGAAGGGAGACCTTGCACGGGCTCAGAGCGGTGACGGAGCTTACCGTCGCAGGCAACGACGAGGAACTCATCGTCGTCGGTCAGCTCGTGGATCTCGACATCGGGGAAGGCGGTGACGATCTGGGCCTCGGGGGCGAGCTCGGCGCTCTTCTTGAACTCAAAGTCACCGATGGCGCGGGAAAGGGCGAGGTTGCCGTTGACGCGACCAAAGTCGACGAAACCACCAGCGGCCGTGATGCGAGACTTTTCGGCTGCAGACACATGTCAGGTCAGCCCAGTGCGGGGGCGCCGTTGGGGAATGGGGCATCGCGCGCCAGGCACGCACCTTCAAGCTGGGGCTTGTGATCCTGGGAGAGGGGCTTGGCGCGTCCCTTGATGCCGAGGACACTCCTCGAGTCACCAGCGTTCGCCTGTAGCACGACGAGTCAGCTCGTCATCTTCGCCCTCGGGCCAAGGCGTCGCAACTCGGCCACCCAGGGGAGGCAAAACAAACAATGTAGATCTTCTCGTCGTTGATGAGGCCGACACAGGCGGTGCAGCCGGAAACCTCCTCTTCGTAGCGAGGGTCTATCGTCCAGCGCATCAGTGTCAGCGAGCCCTCGCGCTGGAGGTGAGCGCCTCCAGAGGATGACGGCAGGCTTCGCCGGGAATGTCCATACCGTTGAGGATGGCACGGTCGGTGGCCAGGAAGCCGTCCTTGAGCGCCTGCTCGTAGTTGCCCTTTTTGAAAGCATCTTGTTTCCTGACAATCTGGTGGAGGTTCTCGCCTGAGAACAAGGCTACTTTGTCGCCGCCGTGGCCGTCGTAGACGCCGAAGAAGGAGAGCTTGGAGGCGTGGTCCTTGGCCTCGGGGGAGCCGGCGAGGAGATCGAGGATGGTGCTGTGGGCGTCCTCCATGCTTATTCTCCAGCCCTGCATGGCAGAGACACCGTAGAGGAGCCTGTCATCGCCGCCGGTGGCCGACGTCTAGAGAGAAGAGATTCGCGTCAGTTTTTCTGCGGCGGACTCGGACAACAAGTGGCTCATTTTTTTCGCGGGTCGGCGGAAGATGGACGCGCGGGGTTGGGCGCAGGGAGACTCAGAGACGTGGTCGGTGGCGGCAGCGGCAGCGGCAGCGGGGGAGGAGGGAGGACTCGACGATGTTGAGGCGTACCTTTTCGACGACGGGCTCGGAAAGAGTCTGACCCATGATGCAAGCTGCGATATCTCGGAAGCGAGGCTACCGGAAGAGGGAGGGTCGGTGAGCGGAGAGAGGTGGTCTGGAGGGTGAAGCGCGCGCAATGTCAGAAGCGGAGTCTCGTCGTTGGAAAATGGGGTGGATCAGGACCCGGTCGGTGGTGAGAGGGAATTGGGTGACAAGAGGGGGAGGGGCAGCAGGTGCAGCGAAAAAAGAATGCCGTCAGTGAGCCGCTGTCGAGTGATCAGGGCTTTTTGGTGGTGTGAAGGGAGGACGGGAGGGTAGAGAGGTTGCAGGCGGTAAAGTCACAGAGGAGAGGGCAGGCAGGGCAGGGTAGGTAGGTGTGGTTTGTGGTGGTGGCGGCCAAGGTGGTGCGGTGCATACTCGGACGGGAGTGAGCAAAGTTCTAGATCGCGCGCGCGCAGAATCGGCAGGAGCGGGGTATCCGAATCGCAACAGTGGAGGAGATGGGATTTTGGTGGGAGGCCTGCCGATCGAGGGTACAGTATGTCGCGCTGGCGTCGAGAGTGCTCGGTGAGGCGTGAGTTGAGCGGTCGGTTCGGTTTGCGAAAAGGATGGAGGTAGGTAGGGCGCAAAAAATGATGTAAGTTCAGCGGTGGTGATTTTTTTCCCTTTCTACTGGGTCGACAGGCCGTTGTTGTGGTTGATGACGGCGGCAGAATTTTCGAGCCCAGTGAAGATGGATGGATGGGCGCGACAGGAAGGGGGCGCAGAGCCTGACAGGAGGTCGCGTGTGCTGAGGTGTGCCTGCTGGCGTGTTTGGAATTGGGGCGTGGCGGCCGCCTATCACTACCGGCGAGGCAAGGCCTGTACCTCCAGGTCCCGTCTACGTTGTGCGACACTCCATGTCCAGAGGGAAGGGCCACCTCACGTTGCTAGGCACCACCGGGTCAGCATCGCTCCTTCCTCCAGAGATAGCAGTTCACCATTGCCTCACTCGTCCCTTACTCGCCTCGGGCAGCCCAAATTCTCGACTCGATGTTCGTGACGCCTTCCTTCTCTCCTTCCACCACCTTCCACCATCGGAACATCTTGTCCCTCGGACACATTCGCCCCCTGCATTTCCCTTTCGCAGGAGGATGATACGATTACACAGCCGAAACCGCTGTATCGCCTTACCAGGCCGTTCGGAAACCGAGCTTGTGGCAAGAAAGGCAGGCAACACCAGCCCTCGAAGACAGGCAGCCGAACATCATTGTCATCCTGCCTCGCCTAAACTCGAGACTACCTGTCGTTCACTCCCAGAAGACCTCGATGCAACTACATGCGGTCCCCGGCAAGTGACGTCTTTTGTTCCTGGAACTAGGGTGCCTTTGATGGCCCAAGTTTCTGGGGACCCCGACTTGCCAATGACTCGACTCCCACTTTGACAACAGAAAGATCCATGCTCACGATTTACCCAGGGCACACTCAGCGGAACACAGCTCAGAGCTCACTCGTCCAGTGGTTCAGCCGCACTTGGCCTCGGCAACTCCTCCGGACGCGAAACACCTCACTCTGTCCCCCCGCCTCATCTTACCGCCCCCCCATCCCCCATCCCTCCCGTCATCGTCACCTGAGCTGCATCGGAGCCTATCCTGCTCCGACACGCCCGGGTCCAGTCCGGCAGGGTCCTCCGGACTCCTTCCCGAGTGACGAGTTCCAACCAAACCGCCCCATCGTCATCTCTCAGGATGACCACTGGCCTCAACGCCCTGCCCTGCGCGACAAGTCGACAACCCCTCTCTCCTCTTCGCAAACTACCCCGCCATTCCCCACTGCCGCCACGACCTTCAGGTGCCCTGTGGCCAGTCGACGAAAAGAGGCGTCCGCGGGTGGCCCACAAACCCTGACCACGTCGCGAACCGAGCGTCTTGTCGTGCAGCATCCCCGACGCCCCCTGCTGCCAGGCACACCTCGAGTCAGGTCACCACGTCGGGACGTCCGAGGGAGCAAGGGAGAATTGGCGAACGATGTGACGGGACACGAGCACTTCAAGTTTCTTCTACGGAACAATCTGCTGGGTATACATGCTAAGGAAATGCTTGCTTGCTGGAAATCCGAACTCCGGACCGGTTGACCTAAATGTAGACAGGATACTCCCGACTCCCCGACCTCCTCCCCCTGGTGTCCGGGCTGTCCTCGCCCATGGTTCCAAAGGTCCCTTCTCTCCGCTGACGGGATCCAGGCCTGTCGACGTGCCTCGGGGATGCCGGGTCTGTGGTCCAGCCAGAACTGTCTTCGCTGGGCAGCACCCTCGAGCTTCTTGCCGAGTTATACTCCGACCCCATGCCCAGATCTCTGCGGGACCCCGCGGAACTTCGGACCTGTCGAATCGACGACACCGGTCGCTCACCTGCCTTGCCGGGCGGAAGAGGAAAGTTCCATTTCGTCGGCGACATGAGGCTGGCATTCGTGTCGCTCTGTCGAAGTGGTCGTGGCCGCAGCGAAACGCCCTTGCCCATCCACGACTTGTCCTTGGCCAGCGGCATCGGAACGTATCGGTTCTCCTGCGCATTTGACACAGCGCGCATCATCGACTTCACTGGCTGTGGTGGCGGTGCCGCCGTCGGCGGTGGCGCTGGAGGGAGAGGATAGAACGGACTTTGACGGATCAGTTCTTGGTACGCAAGGTCGAGCGACGTCCTCCTGTCGCGAACCGACTCGCGAACCGACTGCAAGTCTGCCGTGCTGGATGCCAGGTTGCGCGATATGGTGCGCCAGTTGGGCTCTTGGTCCGCTGACGAAGACGCAAACTCGGACGCGGACGGCGACAGGGCTGATGGAGGCAGCGCTGGCATGGACGGTATGCTCGACGCCGATGCGAAGTCATGATGGGTTCGCCTCGTGTACGTGGATCGAGAGGCCATGGACGCCCGGCTGCCAAACCAGGGGCTGGCTCCCGACCGCCGACTGACTGGTCGAATATGCGAGAGCTCACTGCCCCTCGAGTGCTCGCGTGTCAGGCCGTCGAGGCCAAAGACGGACGCCGTGGCCACCGTCACCTGGGAGTCACGGGCGTCCATGTTGTCCAGGTTGTCCTTGTACACCATGAAGGCAGCCGCGTCTGGCGTGAACCTCTTGCCGTGCGTCGGGTGGGATCCCAAGGCACTCTGCGGGTCCGGAATCGATGATCGCGGCGGCGTCTTTGGGTCTGCCGGCAGCTTTGGCGGCGGAGGCGGCGGAGGCACTGGTGGGACAGAGAAGAGGGACTCGTTCCTCCGGAAAGGTCGCTTCTCGGGATCACCTGCCCTTGTGACGGGTCTCTCGGAGGCGTGAGCCTCTGAGTTCAGGTGAAGGCTGGAACTTGACCGGTCCTCCTCCATCATCGGGATCGTCACATCCAACGTACTCCTCCATGAGCTCTCAGTCTGGGCTCTGAGGTAGCGACGCCGAGAGGGAAAGTCCCTGAGGCTGTCGTACACGCTCAGGATCGAGTTGTTACTGTGACGCCGCGACGAGGCGGTCCTGCCAACGAGTCCCAGGTGTCCCTCCTCCGACAACCACGAAAATCGCGATAAAGAGGCGGCGTTTTCGCTGGTGGACCGCATTCGCGACAGCATTGGAGGGGCCAGCGTAAAGCTGTGCTGGGAGTCGCTGTCAAAGCTCGAAGTGGTCCGCGTCGACCTCATACGCCTCAGGGCAGCGCGGAGATATCCTCTCTGCCCTGGCCTGTAGGTCGGCTCGGCCATAGGGATGGTGTGGAACGCCTTGATTGCTGCGATTCCGGAGGGGTCGTTACCTCCCGGCCCCGAGTTTTGTACGAATGTTCCCGGCACTGGGCCGGAGATGTCTCCCGCCTCGATACGGCGGAACTTCTTCTCCTGGCGGCGACGTAGGAGGATGAAAATGGCAACAAGCGTCGCAATGATGAGAATGGGTAGGATCACAGCCAGTGCGATCTGGCCCCCGTTGAGGCCGTCACCAAACTCGCCAGTGGCGGCAGCAGGCTCGGTCTCACTAGGCGTCTGGGTTCCCGTGACAGCATCGCTGGAGGTAGGTGATGGAGTGGGAGTCGTTGAGGTCGTCGACGTCGACTCTGTCGAGGACAAGAGCCGTAGCGTCGCCCGTTGTGTCTCGCTGTCCCCGGTACCCTCCACTGTCGCCTTGATGGTCAGGCGGACCTCCTCTTGTTCTTCGATAGAGTCCGGGGGAGTGCCGGACAGTACGAGATTGTCGATCTCAAGCCAATCCTGGTCTGGCTCTGTCTTGATGTCGATACGGACACCCCCGGGCTCCCACAGATACGGCTCGAGATCCAACTCGAAGGCCTCATCCGATGTGGCGTTGAATTCTAGAAGAGGCCTACGAAAAATTCCCGTGTCCACAAGAACCTGGAGCTGAACGCTGAGGCTGTCTGAGAGTCCGTTGCGAAAGGTGGCCGTGGCGTTGGACGATTGGGCGTCCCGCGGTACGTTCCCACTGATTCCGAGGGTATTGTTGTCGATGGACAGCCAGTGCGGAAACCCGTCGGTGGAAACTGTCAGCTCAGACGGCTCTACACGGTTGCCGTCGAGCTTGATTTCGGACGCCAGGCCGTCGTATGAGACATTGGAGCCCCGGGTGGCATTTAACTGCACCACGGGGTTGTCCATGGTCAGCTTTCGGCTGCCGACCACAACCGAGAAGACGATGGAGCTGGCGGAGAAGCCGACAATATCGGAGGCCACGACCTGGAAGCCAAAGGTCTGAGGTGGTTGTATGAGGCTTTCGAAGGGCGGCGTCTGCCCAGAAAAGGTAAGATTTGCGGCGTCGAAGATCATCCATGATGGAAGTGGACTGCTGTCGGCCGACGTGGCGTAGTAGTTGAGGGGCGCTTTGGAAGAAAAGGTCTTCTTGTCGAAGGAGAAAGCAAAGGGCGAAGCAGGGTAAGAAACGATTGCTCCGGGAGCAGACTGATCTCCAAAGTTGGATATTTGATCGGCGAGAGGAATCTGGACTGTCGGCGCAGAGTTTCGAGAGACAACGAGCGTCGCGCTCATGGCCGTGGATCCGGTTCCGTCGTCGGCGATAATGTTGACGGTTACACCAACGACATCCCCCGCGGGGACCTTGTCATCTTTGGGTGTGCCATGTAGTCGGCCGCTCTTCTCGTCGATGGAGAGCCAGTCTGGTGCGCCGCTGAGGCTATATCGTATGGGTGAAGGCGACGAGAAAGTCTGCGGTGAGAGCGTGTATGAGAAACTCTCTGATATCCTGGCGACCGGTGGCAGCTGCGAGTTGAAAGGAAAGTGAACGGCCGGTGAAGCAGCGACGAGCCCCAGGGCGGC
The DNA here is from genome assembly GCA_020746995.1 of Plectosphaerella cucumerina. Lineage (NCBI taxonomy): Eukaryota > Fungi > Ascomycota > Sordariomycetes > Glomerellales > Plectosphaerellaceae > Plectosphaerella > Plectosphaerella cucumerina. Next base: position 3,588,593 of record JAGPXD010000004.1, on the reverse strand, counting down.
GAGTGCTGCTATGCAGCATAAACTTGAGGGCATCGCGGGGATGATCGGCCTGATAGCGAGCGATTGGCACCGCGAGGACAAAGACCGAGGACCAGTTTGAAACGAAGGACGGAGGCGAGAATGGCTAGAAGAGAAGAGACATTACGAAAGAGAAGGGGGGCCGTCTCGCGGCAGGGCCGAGCAAGCAGGAAGGGGGGGAGAGGCACGGGGGACGGGCACAAGGGACGAGGCATCGTCATACATAGAGGGCGCCCTCAAGGGTGGCAGGGCTGGGGGACCGTCGTCCCCATCGAGGGCAATACCGCTCCCCCCCCTTCCCCGTCTGGCACTTAACGCGCCATCGCCGACTATGCGCGCCGCCGAGGACCCCTGATCGCGCGAGCATCGCGGTCGTGGAGATCGATCCAGCCGTCGGCTGGTATGCGGATATGGATATATTGGGGGTTCTAGGGACGCGGAGCCACGATGGACGTGTCGGCACATTCCAGCGGTGTGCGGACCGGAGGAGGATGGGTCAGACATTGCCTGCTAGGTCGGCCGAGGGGGCACCGGCGTTGGAATGTGACGAGTTTCAAGATGGGGATTATTGGAGGGCGCATGTGCTGGTGTTCGAGGGAGGAGGGATGGTTGAGGGATGTCTGGTGGATGACTCAGCAAATACTTTGCGATCGATGGTTTAGCGTCGTTTTCTTCGTCCCTCCTAGTCGTTCCTCTTCCTTCATGCTGGGAATCAGAGCGGCAGCGTGCCTTTTTCGCGAACGGGTACCACATCGACAGCTAGGCCACGGCCGCGGCGAGCAATTCTCGTCGGAGGCGAAGGGCCATGGCGCCCTCACCGGCTGGGACTCGTGAGGCCACCGTCCAATGCTATCGAGGCGTCTTCTTCAACCTCGTGTCCGCCAGTGGACTCACCCTTCAGTGCGCGGAAGGGGGGTCTGAGTTCCCAGTTTTCGAACATGAGATGCCACTCGCCGTCAGTATGATGGCTCAGTCCGTGGTCTTGAGAATTATGTCCCTACCCCTCTGTTACCAAGTCCATCCTGGGCCCCAATTGAAAGGGATTCTTGGGCTCGCCCATCTGCTTCCATCTCCCAAAGAGCTGTCCGTTCTCCTCCAGGATGAGCTGGAGTAGCTTGCTCCAGCCCGGCACATCAGTAGGGCGAGTCCTCTTGGCGTAAGGCTCCACGATCTCCAGCACTTTCTCGACCCATGGCCCGACGGTCTCGTCGTCAAGTCTACCGGCGCTCGTGATCTGTCGCTTCAGGTCGTCGATATGTCGTGGCCGGTGCGTCTCCGTCTCAAACGCCGTGCGCAAGACCCCTAGGATCATATGCGAACGTATCGCATAGTTCAGGCCGGTCATGGTGTCTCCGTCGACAGTGCCGGCCCCGGCCTCCTCCTTCACGAGAGCCTCGATCTCCTCCGCCGCAACAGCCGCGAGGAACATGATCTCCTCCTCGCCGCCTAGCTCCTCCGCCCAACCAATTTCGCACGCCTCGCCCCCCCTATTCTGACCACGCCACTGCATTTCACTCTTTCGAGTGCCGTCCAGGTCCGGCTCAACAACTTGGGCCTGAGCCTCGGTCGATTCCCATCGCTCTCGGGAGTAGTGTATCTCCCACTCGCGCACATCGTAATCCCCGTTCGCAACACGGCAACCGAACAACTCATTAAGACGCCATAACTCTTTGTAGGGTCTGACGTCAATGCTCTCGAATCTCATCTTGTTCAGCCAGAACCTGGTCTGGGTCTCCGAGTAAGGTTGGATATCGGGACAGTCCTTGCGTTGACGAGATGTGGCGTCCTGAAGTGTGGATGCAGCCAGCTGTCTTACTGTGGCCTTCGGGATGGTTGGCTGTCTGTAGTGGGTGCGGGTAACAATATACGCCCAGCGTGGTAGCTTGGTAGAGTGACCAGTACTGGTACCCCTTAGCCACGTGCCGGTCAGCTGCTCGCTTGAGTTTGTGAGGTCCCGAATGTTGGGGAGGCGCCAGAAGCGAGCCGTCGATGGGTGCGCAAGGAATGATGGTGTATAATACTCCTTCCACACCTCTTCGTGTAGAAGGTGGTAGTATTTGCCGTAGAAGGCTTCGAAGTTATCGTAGTATATGTCGTTGCCTTCAGGTTCCTTCATGTAGGCATCGGTCGCGCGGTAAATACTGGCAAGTAGCTGTGCTACGTAGAACACATCCAGGGTGCTTCCGGTTGGCCGTTAGTACGTGTCAAATCGATTCTTCCGCCACGGGATCGCGGCTTCCGACTCGGAGTGTAGTATACCGGTTGAACCGTAGGCTTCCTTTGCCAAATGACCACCCATGCGAATGAAGCTTCTCGGCGGCGTGAAACACTGTGTACTCACGCTCTGCATATATGATCGCGATTTGAAGTAACATGTAATGACTGTCGATGATGATTTTCCCGCCTTCGACGTCTGCCTTAAATTGCTTCTCGGTTGGGGTCGACATGTTGACTGCGCGAGAAGCTCGGTCCCTGGCTTCCGAGCGGACAAGCAGTATGGAAGAGAAGGAAGAGGGATTCTCGTTGACGCGGATGGAAAGATGGGCGCGGATCAGCTCGGTGACAGCTTTTCAGTACGGTTCACGGATGAACCTCGTTGTGTGAGTTGTTCAAATATTGCGGCTGTTTTCACACCTGGCACAACAACACAACAGACGAGATGTGCCGGCAGAGTCGCTTCGTCCACCAATCACAGCCTGGCAATCGTACTCCGCGCACATATTGTTCATCACGAATTGAGCAGTGAACGTGGTGATTATGAGCAGGCCACTCGTTGGGTCTTTAACATGGCTCGCTTCTTTCGTTGAGAGGCTGACAAGAGTATCATCGCCAAAGTTCCGCTGTGATTGGCATTTTTGCAAGAAGGCGTCACATACCTCGATAAGGACACAGCGCCTGAACACTACGATCTAGAGGACCTTGGGTCAAGCCACTCACGCCAGCTTGGGACCTGCGATTAGCCCGGGCGAGAATTATGACTGAGCAGAGACTTTCCATCTTCGCATGTGCTGTTTAGACGGACACATGGGGTGGGGGATCCCAGGTCCAGCAAAAAGGCAGAGGTGGCTTTTTCATGCATCTGGTCTTAAATATCGAAGTGTCGGACGCGAATGCGAGGCCCAACTTTTCGGCCAGAGGTTCTAGCTCGTCCCTCGAGACGTCCTCCAAGAGGCCGGGGTGCAGACCGAGCTCGCGAAGATGTGGTGTATACTGTGGCCTATACTCTTCCAAGAATTTGCGTGCGGCTGCGCGCATTTCTGGGTCTTCCCAGGTGGTGCTGTCGTCATATTCGAAACCATCGTCAATGATCAGCCGCGTGAGTCTCGGGGGCACGGTTGAGGGGTGTCCAATCGTCTTCCCCTCCTGCAGACTCTTGCCCATGTAGAAAATCCAGGGGACCGATAGGGTTCTCACTTTAGTGAGTATTGCAAGATCCAGAATGCCTGAGTATGTGACTGGTGGCACGTCAAGCTCTGATTCACCCGGCACGAGCTCTCCCCCTAGAGTCAGAACCTCCAAGGAGTCGCGTAGAGGTGCCAGGGCTGCGGTCAATGCCTGTAGATCGACGACCGGTGGGTCCGGGAGAACGTCGCTGTCGGGTCCAGCTTCATGGCGCAGGTTCCAATTCAGCTCCTTGACCCTAGGGCAGGCTGCAAGTATGGGGAGCGCTCTGTACTCGCGAATCTGGTCGAGGAATAGAGTCTCCAGGTGTTGCGGCTTCGGCGGCAGTGGCGATGGCCAGGCGAAGTCGAAAGGGTTATCAATCGAGAGGCTCAGACGTTGGACGGATGGGAGGTAGAACCAGCCGAGTATAGCTGGGGTGTTCTTGAAGGGACGAATTGCCCGGTACAACGCTTCTCCGATGCGCCGTTGGCAGATGGTCACATCGAGTAGCTTGGAAACGTCCGGCCGGAAATCGTGGTCGCTGCCTGCCTCTGCTTCAGGAGTTGGTGATTGGGCGGCATAAAAGACCGTCCGACTGAGAATACGGCTGTCTCTGGCAAAGTTTTGGATGACGGAGAGGCGGATGAGTTGAGGTAGGAGAGTAACGAGTAACGCCAAAATAGCATCCAGATTCCCCTCTCGGAAGGCAGTCTCCCACGTCTCTACATGTGGGAAACGAGTGCTGCGGATGATTGAGGACGCCTTGTCTGCATCTAGTGCCAGAGGAATGACTGGTGTGTGGATGTCTATATCCAAGGGGCCTTGACCGCTTAGATGGAGAGACCTGACGAGTGTTCGAAGCTCCTTGTGTTCGATTAGTGTTTGCAATAGTTTGCACACGGGCGGAATCTCCTCCGTCTTCCATTCCAGGGTGATGTCTTGGTAAAGTCGCGCCCGGGCTTCGTCAGAGAGCCGCCGGTTTACCGTCGAAAGAGACAGGTTGTCTGCCTTGGTCGTGTACACAAGAATGGCCTGCAATAGCTCCGTCGGTAGGTCGGAGAGGGATGGCATGGCGTTGAGAAGGGCTTCGATGTCTCGCAATAATGTGTTAATATGGCAGAACCGTCCAAGATCTGTCAGTGAGGAACTTCCAGGCAATCATGTGGGCGTTATGATTATGTAATCAAGTTGATCCTTATCGCGGCTCGCTTCTTTGGGCAGGTGTTCGCAGATTAGCAAACACACGAAAAAGCCTCTGAGACGAGGAAAGAGGACCCGGGCCTAGATCGTCGTCGGCTTCGGTCGTTGCGGAAAGAGCTGCCCGGAGCCCCTCTTGCCCCCGAAGTTAGGAGCACGGAAGGAGAGACGCTGCAAGGGCGGCGCTTGAAGTCGTAGCGGTGAATGAGGGCATTAAAGTCTCCTGTCCTCCTTCGCCCCCTAAAAGTCGATGACAGCGTCGCCTGCAAGCCGCAAGAAAGACATCAGCATCCCTCACCGCATCAACGCCACGACCCCCACCGAAAAGTGTCGCCCTTGACAGTGTTTCCAGTATCCGTTTGACCACCTCGCCTTGTTGCCGAGCTTGAATCAGCGGAACACCACCACAACCATCACAATGAGAATCCTCGAAACGCCGCTGGTGCCCGCGTCGGAGATGTCCGCACCGACGTCGGCGCCATCGCCCGAATTCTCGCCCCTGTCCTTCGCCGAGGAGCTCAGCGTGCCGCTGCCCGTGTACAAGGCGGCGCAGACGTCGAGTTTCGACATTGACGGCCTCCTGGCCTCGCCGCTGCGGCTTCACGAGGACCTGACCAACGGGTGCGGCGGCCAGACGTGGCCAGCGGGCATGGTGCTTGCGAAGCACATGCTGCGGTATCATCGCGAGGACCTGCGAGATGCGAGGATGTGAGTTTCTGTTGCCCGAGAGGAGAGGGGGACGCGATCCAGCCGCGGGGTGGAGGGGCAACACCCATCCCATCACATGCGCGCCGCGCCAAATTCAGGGTCCTTTTTTACTGACCCTCCCAACAGACTGGAGCTTGGTGCGGGAGGCGGTCTTGTGGGCTTGGCAGTTGCCAAGGGTTGCCAGGTGCAGACTAAGCAGCCGATGATCATCACGTTTGTTGCCCGTCCCCCTCCCTCTCAGTGGTGCTAACCAAGAGGATAGGGACCAGGACGAGATGTTCCATCTGATGGGACACAACATTGGGCTGAACAGTCTGGAGGACCGGGTAAAGCACCTCATCCTGAACTGGTATGTGAACATGTCAAGAGCCCCTCCCCTGCCCCGGGGTTTGTGCCACGCGGTTCGGGTCCCACGGCTTTCTGCCAAAGGAGCGACCCACGGAGTTCCGCCCGACGCAAGGTGTCGTGGCAGCGCCGTGGGCCAGACACATCAGACCAACACTCTGGCTAACACAACATGTCTTCAATCAGGGGCGAACCTCTCCCCGAGGCCGTTGTGGCTCTGAGGCCCGACGTGATTTTGGCGGCGGACTGCGTCTACTTCGAGCCCGCGTTCCCGCTACTGCAGCAAACGCTGTCGGACCTGTTGGCGCTGAACGAAAACGCCACCGTCTACTTCTGCTTCAAGAAGAGGAGGCGTGCGGACCCCAAGTTCCTGAAGAAAGCGCAGAAGATGTTTGTCGTCGAGCAGGTCGCGGACGAGGACAGGCCTGTGTTCAGCAGAGAGGGACTCTTCCTTTACACCTTCAGGAGCAAGAAGGCACAGCAGAAGCAAAAGGCGACAACTCCAGAGCCTGAGGTGGAGGGCACCAGCGCACAGTAGTAGCGCCTGAGGGCACGGAGTCAGGGGGTAGGACGGCGTCACGGGCATCATGAGCGACACAAATGCAACTGCCTTTTTTTTTCTTCCAGCCCGTCGCAAGGGAGAGAGTCAGCACACCGAGGGAGAGGCCTGGACGCGCACGGTACGGCACGGGATCGGGAGAAGGTCGAAGAGTCGAAGAGTCGAAGACACGAGCGAGCGAGGCCTGGTTGGCACGGTCCGGTTCTGGTCGGTTGGTTGGTTGCCCAGCCACCGCCGCCACTGTCGCAGGACGACGGGTCACCGAGTCTGCCCGTGGGCTGACTGACGGTGTGCCCCGGAGAGGGGGTGCGCGGTAAAAAAACAGGACCCGAAGAAAAAACTCAACACAGCGAAGGAGGGGAAGGGGGGAGCGCGAAAAATGCCTGTTGGTCGCTGGGCATGACTCTTCCAGTTCTTCCAGTGCGGTCGACGGCGGTGGACAGGCTCGACGTGTCCACCGACTACTGCAGCAACAGCGAGTCTGGACCCGAACGAGCGGCGATCGAAAGGTCTTGGTGCAGAAAAAGGTGTGGACGGCGGCGTCTTGACTCTCCACCGGCACAAGTACAGACTGTACAGCACTTGGTACAGCACAGCACGCACCGCACAGCAGCCAGCGTCGGGTGTGCGCGATGAGAGAATTTTCCACGCCCCCCGAGTGACGGGTTGGTCGCCCCGGTTTTTTGCTTTCCTTCGTCTCGCTGATCGTCCCGGATCACAGCCGTCGAGACGCGGGCGGAGGGTGTACTAGGGTGTGCTAGGCCCAAGAAGCCCCTGGCTAGTCAGGACACGAGAGGCCGCCATTGGAGGGTACCTTGCAGCTGCAAGGAACTCCCGGCTCTGTCCCAGGTCCAGGCTGCCAGGTCCAGGTCGTGCTCCTCTTGGAGGGTGACGAAAAGACCGAGGGCGCCGCCTCCCCCTGTCCGTTACCACGCCGTCTTTCATCCGTGAGGGCTGCGCCATCGGGCTCCCACACCACACCATACCACACAGTCTCTCCACTCCCGAGGTCCGGCGCAGGGAGGGGTGGGAGGAGGGGGGGAAAGGAAAGGGAAGGGAAGGGGAGGAGGGCTCGTTGTTTTGCGGCTTCGCACATGTTTCAAAGCCACGAACAGCCGTCTACCCAGCTGTTCGTCCCAATCGCGGCGAGCGACCACCCGTCCAAACAACACCCGGGAAACAATACTCGACAGCTTCCTCGGTGCTGGGACGGACGAGGGAGCTATGGGACAAGGAGAGGGTATATCAGACTTGAAGAGAGGGCATATGTGTATTGCGATCATCAGGCCGCTCCGACGCTCCATGGATGATGCCCAGTTTCTACAACACATGACGGATGGCCTGCTCGGTTTGCTTCTTTTTTCGTCCGCCACCCTGGTCTTCTTTTTACCACCTGGGCCTTTGCCTATCCCAGGAATTATCCCTCACACGCCCTGCCCTGCCTTGCCCTGCCCGTCCTTGGCACCAGCCTCCGTCGGTTTCTTCTCCACCCGCCCACACACCCTCCACGCAACGCACGCACACATCTCCCGCCAGCCCGGACCTGAGCCCTCCCCCCCCCCCCATCCACCGTTGCCGCTGCCGCTGCCGCTGCCATTCTGCCCGTCCAGGCCTGTCCCCGGTTCGTGCTTAAAGATCCCCGGCGCTGCTCCCTCTTCATGCGCCTTGGCTCCCCCCCTTGCCTCTTCTCTCCTCTCAAGCACCCTCCTTGTTTCGCAAAACAACAACGTTCCTTCGATCATCAAGACACCTGAGCAGCGCTCGCCAACTTGTATCCCTCTTTTACAGAGTCTGTTCCAGAGTTCCGAGAGCTCCCAAACACCAAAACCTTCCTTCCCGCAAGAAGACCAACCGCGCCACACTCGCAACATTCCTTGGATATCCGCCAGTGTTATCCCCCAGAACAACAGCAGCACCACTTGCACATTCCTGCTTCGAGCCCCAGCCTCAGTCAGGAACCTTCACCCCAGACCCAAAAGCCCCAGAAAAGAACGCCAGGCAGCGTCCCCCCCTCAGCTTTTCTCCCTTCTTCACACCTCATCCCAACCTCCCCCGTTCCGCCAACATGAAGACTACCTCCGCCGTCCTCTGCGCCGTCCTTGCCTCGGCTGCCGTTGCCCAGCCTCACGCCCACAACAAGCGCCATGTCCACCAGAAGCATGCCAAGCGCGCCGCCGAGGTCGTCACCGAGTGGGTGACCGAGTATGCCTACGTGACGGAGATCATCGACACCACCACCACCGTCTGGGTCACCCCCGGCGCTGAGCCCGCCCCGGAGCCTTCCACCTCCTCCACCTCCTCCGTCAACACCCAGGACGCCCAGTTCTTCGAGCCCGAGAAGCCCACCACCACCGCTCCCGTCGTCCAGCAGCCCGCACCCACCCCGGAGCCCGCGCCCACCACCTCCCAGGCCCCCGTCCAGCAGCCCGAGCCCGTCGTCCAGCAGGAGCCCGAGCCCGTGACCACCACCTCGGCCGCCCCCGTCGCTCCCGTCGTCACCCCCGAGTCCCAGCCCTCCCCCAAGGAGGAGGACGCCGCGCCCAAGCAGAACATCGTCTCCGGCGGCGGCTCCTCCAAGCCTAGCGACAGCCACACCGGCGAGCTGACCTACTACGACGTCGGCATGGGTGCCTGCGGCTTCGACGACAGCGGCAAGGACAACTCGGAGAACATCGTCGCCATCTCCCACCTCGTCATGGGCACCCAGTCCAACGGCAACCCCATGTGCGATCAGACCATCACCATCTCCGCCAAGGGCAAGACCGTCACCGCCACCGTCCGCGACAAGTGCATGGGCTGCGCCGCCAACGACGTCGACGTCTCCAAGGCCGCCTTCCTCGAGCTCTTTGGCAGCCTCGACCTTGGCCGCACCGAGGTCGAGTGGTGGTTCAACTAAGCTGAACAATGCCTCTTTGATTTTTGGGGTTCCTCTTTTGAGGACTTTTACGGCGCTTGGGACATAGACAAACAACACACACACACACACCACGAAACAAAGCCATGCTGGCTGACGGACTTCCCTGCAAGCGCAGGGCTCCGACGATGTCATGATCATCTACAGATATCTCACTTTTGGATGGGCGTATACCATTCTTTCACTCGCTTATGGGACAATACCTTACCCGGCACGGATTTGCCAAGGGTAGTTGGTTATTTTGGGAAAACAGATTTACAAAAAGAGGGCCCCCCGTCGACGACACTTTGATTACCCCTGTTGGGCCCTCTCGGTGTTGGACAAAAAAAGGGTCACGGCTTCTTTTTAGACTTGGGATCTTTCTTTGTACATATTCTCCTTTCTTCGCGCCTCTCCCGCCGACCGATCGACCTCGGTCATGGGGTGGCCGGAATTGAAGAAACATTCGACTCGGTTTGTTTGACCAACAGGCGATTGCAATCGCCTGTTGGTCAAACGAATTCGAGAAGGAAAAAACATCGAACAACATCAACTTGCGCGTCTGGTGACATGTGGTCTTGTGAAATGGGGTATCATTGTGTGCGGCTCCTTCGCGTCCGCCGAGCTTCCTCGTATCCTGACTCGTACCACCCCCGGGATGACCCCATCAGGAGGCATTGCCCATGACGGCATCCCCGTTCCCCTGGTCATCACCACCGGCCGACCCGTCGTAGACATCCTCGTAATCCTCCTCGCTGTCGGTCTCGTCGTAATCGTCATCGTCGCCCTCTAGGTCTGCCCAGCGCTCGGGGGTGGGGACAGACACAACGTCCGAGACGTCAAGGTCGTCGTCGTCTTCCGACGTTGACTCGGAGAAGGGATCCGGCTCCTCGGCCGCGGCACGCAGCGCCGCCAAGTCGCGCGTCTTCCGAGCGTACGGGCCCGTGCCGTAGGGGCGCCGCAGCTTCGCCGGCCGCGCGTCCGGTAGAGGGCGCCGGCGCTTCCTCCCCTCGTCGCCGGCCTCGTCGTCGCCGTGGCCAAGGGGTAGGGAGGGTGTATCCTCGTTCCGCGGCGGTCTGACACCATCGAGGCCTCCACGACCCATCCCGCCCCTGCCGCCGGCATAAATGCGTCGGCGCGACCTCTGCCCGCGCGATACCCGGTCATTACCCTCCGGAGCCTGAGCGTAGACAGTGACCTTATCCTTCTCGCTACGCTTCATCTTGAGGGCAATGAGATCCTCGAGGAAGCGCGTCTGGTTAGCGCGCTCACCCGTCTTGTCGCTCCAGATGGGGATGGAGATGCCGTGGGCTGTCTTGAAGTCGCGGAGGGGATCGGCGATTTTGGCCTCGACGGCGGCGCGGCGGTGGAGCTGGATCTCCCTGGTGCTGATGCGCGACCAGGTCGCGGCGAGCATGTCGACGTCGCCGGGGAGGGAGCGGATTGATGGGAGAGGGCGGGCGCGGGAGGAGACGTCGTCGGCGGAAGGGGTGCGCTCGGTGAAGAGGAGCTCTGTGCCGAGGATGCGGGACCAGGAGCCCTCGAATGTGCGCTTGCGGTAGTGGAAGATGGGGCGTTCAGAGTGCAGGTCAAGGATCTGGAGCTCATCGGGCTCGCCGTTGTTGATATCCACGTCGTCCTCGAGGTCGTCGCCGTCGCCGTCCTTAGTCCCCTCATCGCCGCCAGGGTCATCCTCCTCGTCGGCATCAGACTCAAGCAGGGGCTCATTGTTGTCGTCGTCCTCATCGTCCGAGTGTAGCCGGTGATGCCTAATCTCGGGCTTCTTCACGTGCTCGAGGCCGGTCCAGTTCCTATAATGATGCCCGCCACGCGCCGCCAGCGATATGACCCGGTTGCGCCGGGTGAATTGAGAGATGGAGAAGTCGACGGGGAGGTAGTATGTCTGTGTCGGCGAGGTCAGTACTTTCCGATGCTCGGGTGATTGGTCAGGCTGCTCACCTCTGTCTCGGTATTTGAGTACTCATACTCCCACTCGTCCTCGTCCTCGTCGGTGTGTCCTGGGACGCCCTGAGGGAGAGGATTGGATGCGGGGAGTGCAATGCTCGCCGCTGCAGCAGCTTCAATCGGGTTTGTAGCCATGCCGGGTGTTGCGACTGATTGGCCTTCAGCGCATGGTCGGTGCAAATGTGCTGCTGCTGCAATTGAGGCCGAGACGGAGAATTGTTGAAGAGGCAGAGTCAAAACATTTGACGCCCTGAACCTTGGGACCTCAGATGTGCCTGCATCCACTGATAAGATAAGCACTGTGCTGCACCCCGCCGCTCTGAAGCAGCGATCGGCCTCTGCCCCTCCTTCCGCCTCGAAGTGCAGCGACTCTGCCCCGCTATCGCATCGAGACAAAATTCCCCTTCAAAGACAACGCCAGAACGTTGAGTCACATACGCCCGACCACTCCCCCGGCATCATTGCCATCAATCGCATATATAAGGACTACATACGACTTCGACATATCCGAAAACCTACCAGACATCCAAAACACTCCCAACTCTCGCAACAGCCCCTCCATCAACATGCCAAAGGTCCACCTCCTGGACTATGTCGCCGGCAACGTGCGCAGCCTGGTGAACGCCATCGAGAAGGTCGGCTACGAGGTTGACTGGGTGAAGACGCCCGAAGATGTGGCAAAAGCCGATGTACGCTTCCCCTATCCCTGTACCGCCCCTGAATACCTCTGACCCTCTCAGAAACTGATCCTCCCCGGCGTCGGCCACTTCGGCCACTGCATGAGCCAACTCTCCCAAGCCGGCTTCCTCCCCGCGATAACGAAACACATCGAGTCCGGCAAGCCCTTCATGGGCATCTGCGTCGGCATGCAGGCCCTCTTCGAGGGCTCCGTCGAGGACCCCGACGTTCCCGGCTTCGGCGTCATCAAGACCAGGCTCGACCGCTTCCAGGACGCGACAAAGTCGGTCCCCCACATCGGCTGGAACAGCGCCAACACGGGCGGCGTGTCCATGTACGACCTCCGGCCAGACTCTAAATACTACTACGTACACTCGTACAAGGCCCCCTACAAAAAGGGCGAGCTCGAGGCTCAGGGGTGGACCGTCGCGACGGGCACCTACGGCGACGAGACCTTCGTCGGCGCCGTCGCCAAGGATAACATCTTCAGCACCCAGTTCCACCCCGAGAAGAGCGGTGTCGCCGGTCTGAGAACGCTCCGGGCGTTCCTTACTGGCGAGGGCGCCGCGGCGCTGGCGAGGGCCGACAAGATCGAGACTTCCGCTGCGGCACCCAAGGACGGCCTCACGAGGCGCATCATCGCATGCCTCGACGTGCGCACCAACGACTCGGGCGACCTCGTCGTCACAAAGGGCGACCAGTACGACGTCCGCGAGAAGAGCGAGGGCGGCAACGTGCGCAACCTCGGCAAGCCCGTTGAGATGGCCAAGAAGTACTACGAGCAGGGCGCCGACGAGGTCACCTTCCTCAACATCACCTCGTTCCGCGACCTCCCCCTCGCCGACCTGCCCATGCTCGAGATCCTCCGCAAGACGTCTGAGACGGTCTTCGTCCCCCTCACCATCGGCGGCGGTATCCGCGATACGGTCGACACGGACGGCACAAAGGTCTCGGCCCTCGAGATCGCAACCATGTACTTCAAGTCTGGCGCCGACAAGGTCTCCATCGGCTCCGACGCCGTGATCGCCGCGGAGGAGTACCACAGCGCCGGCGGCAAGCTCTTCGGCAACACGGCCATCGAGCAGATCGCAGGCGCCTACGGCAACCAGGCCGTCGTCGTCTCCGTCGACCCCAAGCGCGTCTACGTGCCCAAGCCCGACGCGACCCGCCACGCCACCGTCCACACGCGCTTCCCCGGTCCCAAGGGCGAGGAGTACTGCTGGTACGCCTGCACGATCAAGGGCGGCCGCGAGACGCGCGACGTCGACGTCGTCGAGCTCACCCGCGCCGTCGAGGCCATGGGCGCCGGCGAGATCCTGCTCAACTGCATCGACCGCGACGGCACAAACTCGGGCTTCGACCTCGAGCTCATCACCCAGGTCAAGGAGGCCGTCCGCATCCCCGTCATCGCCTCCAGCGGCGCCGGCAACCCCGCCCACTTTGAGGAGGTGTTTGCGAAGACGACCACCGACGCTGCCCTGGGCGCAGGCATGTTCCACCGCGGCGAGTACACGGTCAAGCAGGTCAAGGACTTCCTGGGCGAAAAGGGGCTCAAGGTGCGCCAGTTTGAGACGGCGCTGTGATGGCCAGGGGTGAGACGGCAAGTCGGGTCACCGTGGGAAGGGAGGTCATGTTTTAGACTAGGAAGCCTGGAGTTACTGTGAGATTTTCTCGTAAAAAAGACACACCTGCATTTATTGCACTGGATAGAAGAACATAAGCTAAAAAGAGAGGCCACCGGCCTCGCCTTGAACAGACTACCATGACAAGTCCTGTTTCCTGCTAGCAATGATCCCACGAATAGATAGACCCGGAATAAAGAGAAGGCAAAACACCGTAAAAAACGACGGCCAATCCTCCAATGATGATGGCTCAGGCTCGACCAGCCGAGTCCTCTGCTTTTGTTGTAGACCTAGACTTTTGGAACAATCCTGTTGTTGTTTGACTTGGCGCGAGCCGTTGGTTTGTGCGTCTGGGTCGCCGGGGAAGCAGAAGAACAAAATGCGGTTCAGGCAAGAGATGATGATGAACGCAGAAGGGGGGAGGATGCGGAAGGAAAAAGTCAAGAAACCGAGAAACGCCGAAGAGAGTGTTGTCCCGACTACAACTCCATTCCCATGAACAGCCACTCCTTGCTGGTCACGTCCAGGCCGTGGGCCCAGTGGTCCAGGGTAGTGAGCTCAAACCCAACCCATTGCAGGCTCTTCATGAGGCCCTTGGTGTCGCCCTCGCGAATGCGGCGATCGATGCAGACGACGAGGTGCTGGCAGTCCAAGGGACCGTCGCCCAGTTCGATAAGGGCCATGAGACTAAAGCAAGGTCAGCGGACATGATATCTCGATGAAACAAAGGGGGGGTGTACGTACGCTTTCTTCAGATCGGCGCCGACGACGTTGTGGTCGAAGAAGACAAAGAGCGACTTCTCCCTCAGGTCGTCGGCGACGAAGGCGTAGAAGCTGGCGCCGCCGGCAAAGTCCCAGAACTCCAGCCAGGCGGTGACGGAGGACCCGGCGGGCACGACGGCGGCGCTGGGGTCGCTGGGGCCGTCGTGGCCGAGGCGATGGCGGAGCTCCGAGTCTTCTGGCGGCGGCGTCGGCAGCATGTGGTGTGAAGCACCCATCAGGCGGGAGGCGTTCGAGGTCGTGTCACCCTCACCGTGGTGGAACACGTTCGACATGCGCTCACAAAAGAATCTCTCACATTCTTCCCTGATGACGAGTGCTGCCCCCCCTCGCCGGGAGGTTCTCTTGCCGCGAGCGTCGCTGGTGGTGGTGCGCTTCTTGGAGGATGTCTTGGGAAGCAGAGCGAGCTCGTTGGACGGCGTGATGGCGGCGAGGGGGGGCTTGAAGGGGGGGATGGTAGGCCTGAGGAAGGGACCTCAGGAATACCACTCGACCCCTGGGGAGGTGTCAGTGGGCGGCAAGATAAGGGTTTGTTGGGGGTCAGTCAGGACTCACCGGCAGCCCCGGTAGTGCAGTAGTGCAGGCCCTTGAGCGAGCCCGCGGCGTCAACGAGGTAGCAGCTGGCAAGGACGTTGGCCGTGCGGACGACGTCCTCGCCGTAATTACTACTGTAATTATTCATGGAATTTTTCATGGGCGACATTTTGAATTGGTTGGACGGGGTGGTTGTCTTGGAACGGGTTTGGGATTGAAACGGGGAGCGGGAGGAGGGATCGGCGGAAGGCGGATTGGAATTGGCGATTGGGGAGTGTCGAGCGAATTGAATCGGGTGCAAGTTTGAATTGAGTCGGATTTGTCTTGAGCTGGCGATTTCTCAGGTTGCACGAAGGCGACGACGGGTTGTGGCAGGCGATGGATTGATCGGAGGTGAGGAGAAGGAGGCTCGGGGGAGACGGGGGAGACGACTGAAATGGGAAAACGGGCAGTGGGTTTAAAGAGGCGGCAGAGATCAAAACGCCCGCGGGCCCGTGGCCACCGGGCCTCTACCACTGCAACAGGGGCTGAGGGGGGGAAAGTCGCCATTGAATTGTGGGGCGACCTTTTTCCAGCACCACGAGGTGTCACGCCCAGACGGAGGGCGCGAACGCCCGGGCCCCGGAAGGGTCGGTGCAGGACTCTTGGTGCGGGGTCTTGGTGCCGTTTGTGCAGTGGCACAGGGGGGCGAGGGCGCACCTTATTGGCCGGCTGCGAACGCTGAAGGGTGCTGTGAGACCACGCCGACGGGTTTGGCCTGTCAAATGCTCTCCGGGGGCTGCAGACGGTCGCTTCCATCCATGCAGCCGTGCTGAGCGTTCAACACTGCATCAATTTCGCCTCCGCGGACTGGCCAAAGGGCAACGGCGGCCGGCAGGAGGATGCACCTCAACTGGCGGTCGCTCTGCAAGGAGACTTGGCGGTCTACCAGTGGTTGGCCCGGGAGGCAGGTCAGATAGGACAAGGTGAAGGGACTGGAAGATGCTGGATGAAAGCCCGACGGGGATCGACAGTCGGGCAGCTTGATGGCGTTTGCGCATAACCCAGGGTCCCACCCAAACCTCTCTCCTGCAAACGGGCTTGTTCCTGCAATGGCCAGGGAACACCATGCTCTTGGCCCTGCTTTCCCCTTGGACGCCACGATGGCTTCTGGGCTTTGGCATGCCCGGTCGCTGCACCGAGACGGGTGGCTGTTACATCATTTTAGTCACGAGGGCGGTGCGATGGCGAGGCCAAGCCCCGAGACGGCCGTCTCCTTCACGGTTCCGCCAGGCATTGCGTGACATGCCCTCACTTGAGTCACCGTTTAGCAATAATGACTCCAGGTGATGTCGTTTGAAGAGATACCAACACACGTTGACATCTCGCCATCCATCCTGCCCCGGACATCTTTTGTCGTCGGCCCCATCCCCGGTGTGTCGTACATGATTCATGCTGTCGTGTCTTGTCAGCGAGCCGTTGCCCGCCCCGAAACAAAAACTGCGCCGAACAGTCATCTCATCCCGCCCTTCGGTCACGCGGGGTTCTCTCACCAACTGCTGGCCCTATCTGAGCGGCGCCGAGGTGGTGACGAAAGCCCCCCGCGCCGGCATTGGTCCATGGTGATGCTACCCTCCTCCTCAACTACCGACCGCCCATCATCCCTCTCTCCCTTCCCTCCCGACCAGCCTCTCCTTGCCAGGACTGGCAAAACATCGTGACGAAACTCCCTTACTTTTAATACCTAATATATGCGCGGCACATCGCCTGCCTCGCCACCCCTCCTCGTCCGTAGACCATGGCGCCCGTGATCTCGGCCTCAAAGCCGACCTTCCCATCCTACCTCGTCCCCTCCTTCAGACTCCCCTTCCGGCGGCGGCGACAGACCACCACCTCCGCCACCTCCGACGTCCCGTCCCTGAGCAGCTCTCCCGACTCTTCCGCGTCCAGCTCCCTCTCCGCCTCGCCCACTTCCTCCTCCGCCCCCGTCTACTTTGACGCCGTCGCCCACGACAAGGTCAGCCAGTTCGACAGGTCATCCCCCCGCCGCCTGTCCCGCGCCACCCCGGACACCCTCCGCTGCTCCACCTGCTCGTCCGACATCGCCTTCGCCTCACAGATCGTCAGTAAGGGCTTCACCGGCCGCTACGGTCGGGCTTTTCTCGTCTCGCCGCCCCCGCCCTCCGCGTCCCCGGACACCGCCGCCGGCCCACCGCCGAGCCGAGACCTGATCAACATCCGCATCGGCCGGTCCGAGGACCGCCAGCTCGTCACAGGCTGGCACGTCGTCGCCGATATAAACTGCGCCATCTGCGGCGTCAAGCTTGGCTGGAAGTATGTCGACGCCCGCGAGGTTGCGCAGCACTACAAGATTGGAAAGTTTATCCTCGAGACCGAGCGCGTCGTGGGCTTTCGATCCTGGGAGGATGTCGACGCCATCATCGGCTTCGAGGAGGAGGACGTCGTCCGAGGCGGCAACAAGGGAGAGGCCTCAGGGGCTGACGAGGTCGCCTTTGACTCCGATGACGAGGATGAGTGCGAGGACATTTTCGCGGGCACCTGGGACCCCGTCGTGGTCGCCCAGAGGCGGAGCCGCAAGGTGTCTCGCAGGAAGGCCAGCGAGGCCTAGCAGTGACGACACCCCTGACGCAAGACTTCCCTCTGCTGCGTCTTTTGCTTTTTGATTCCCTCGGCGTTATAAATTGGTACTCACGGCATGGGGGATACGGTTACGACACGATACCACACGGCACACCGCCAACTCGACTTTTAGGAAGGACACAATACCCCTGGTAGATCTCTGGGTGTTTGGGACGGACTCAACGACTCTGATAGTAGTAATGATGCAATGATTGTTGGTATTTCATGTCCCACAACTGCATAGTGTCCCAAATGGCAGTCGCCATGACCATCCCTAGTGTACTCGTACAATGTCTCCCTTACTCCTTGGGCTCCTCGGCGGCGTAGTGCAGGTAAGCGCCGAGCAGCTTGATGCCCTCGATGTAGTTGCGCTTGTCCAGCTTCTCGTTGATCGAGTGGGCGCCGTCCGTGGAGCTGCCCATGGGCAGCAGGAGAACGTTCTTGCCCGTGGCCTGCTCAAAGGTGAGGGTAACGGGAATGCTGCCGCCCTCGCGGGTGTAGTCAGGCTCGACACCCCAGACGCGCTCGACGGCCTTGGCGGCGGCCGAGAAGTTCCAGTGCTTGGGCGACGCCACCCACCACTGGCCAGAGTGCTGCTCGTAGACGTTCAGGGTGTTCTTGCTGCCGAGCTTGGCGAACTGCTCCTGGACGTACTTGATGACGGCGGCGTTGGTGGCCTCGATCTCCATGTTGGGCACGGTGCGGATGGAGAACTTGCCGATGACCTTGGCGGGGATGACAGTCTTGGCTCCGGGGGCGGAGAAGGCGCCCTCGATACCGTGCAGGGACAGCGAGGGGTACCTCCAGCGGCCCATGAGCGTCGACTTCTTGTCGTCGTAGATGGTCGTCTTGCTGCCGAGGGACTCGAAGATGTTGTCCATAGTGAAGGCGATGTTGTCGTACAGAGACTCCTCATCCTTGGTGATGGGAGCGACCTGCTCGGCGATGCCGGGGATCTGGATCTTGCCGTTGGTGTCAACCAGCGTGCTCATGACACGGACGAGGTCGGTCATGGGCTCCTGAGCGGTACCACCGAACACGCCACTGTGCAGGTCCGCGCCAGGACCCGACACCTCGATGGAGTAGTAGTTGCAGCCGCGCAGACCGTACGTCAGGCAAGGCTTCTCGGTGCCGAGCCAGTAGTTGTCGGAGATGCAGACGGCCTCGGCATCGGCGAAGTACTTGTTGGCCTCCTCACGGATGAGGTCGTCAAGACCCTCAGAGCCGTACTCCTCCATGCCCTCGAAGCACATGAGCAGGTTGACGGGGAAGTCGATGCCCGCCTTCTGGTGAGCCTCGATGGCGTTGAGCCAGCCCAGCACGGGGCCCTTGTCGTCGGTGGAGCCGCGGCCGAACATCCTGCCCTTCTCGTCGACGGTCAGGTCGAAGGGCTCGGTGGCCCAGCCATCGCTCTTCTCGGCGGGCTGCACGTCGTAGTGTCCGTACACGAGGATGGTCCTCTTGCTCTTGTCGCTACCGTACCTCGCCAGGACGACGGGGGGCAGATCCAGACCGGGCTTGCCGGGCTGCTCGCCAAGGGGGCGAAGCTCCACCGAGGCGCCCAGAGCCTTGAGCTCGTCGGCCAGGAACTCGCCCATGCGGACGACATCGGGGCGGCGCGCGGGCTCGGCCGAGATGGAGGGGATGGCGACCGCCTTCCTCAGGCGCTCGATGAAGTGGTCGGCATCGGTGTCGACCTGCTTGAAGAAGCCGTCGAGCTGGGGAGCCATCTTGCGAGCCTGGTGTTCTTGGATGGAGGACGTAAGGTAGGAACGGGAAGCTTGGAATCTTTTTACGGGCTGTCGAAACGGTCTTGAAGGAGGGGGAAACTTGAAAGAGGAGGTGCTCGAGGTCGCCCGAGGGCAACGGAGCACCAGAGTTCGAAGCAACGAGATGCGGGGCATTACGCCTTCCAGAAAAGGTACTTGCTCATTGGTAGACGGGAGGCAAGTACTTGCTGATACGGACGAGACCCAGCGACCATCCTGAAGGTGCGGTGCAGAGAGCTCTGCTGTCGGCGGGGTACCGGCAAGCACCGGCACAGCTGGGTGGGGCGAGAAGCAAGGCAGCTTATGTAACTGGCCAGGCCGCGGTAACTGACTAATTCACCAACGGCACCCACGTGACTCCATCCCTCATCCCTCAAGGCACCAATGGAACGGAACCTACCTAGCGCCTCAGGAGCGACAGTCGGAGGCGCTATTTCTTCCTCCTCTTCCCCCAGGTTCTTCAACCCCAACGTCCCAACCTTCATCATCAAACGCCATCTGTCATCGACATACGTTTCGCCAGCTACCGCGCTCTGATTCACATTCTCTTTGATCTCTGACTGCGACACGTTTGACGATTCAGCTCCATCGACTTTGCCCGCTTTGGCCGAAACATTCGCTCGACAAGACCACGTGCCCATCGCCAATTGCCTGCCTGCCCGCCCGCCCGCAACTGCGACCCCCTTCCACCGAGGCTACTAACCCAACTGGAAATATACCAGGACTACTTCTCTACTGATGGTGCGTGGTGAAGAAGCGATCTGGCTGTGAGGAGGACTTCAAGATTGGGCTTGCCTACCTTTTGCTCACCTGCCTGCCATCCTGCTGGCATTGTACTCTTTTCTTCTTCCATACACCACCCCAAGTTTCACTTGTTCTTTCAAGTAAAATCAGAATTGATTCACCGTCCTCTGAAAGGTGCAGCGCGAGAGAGGTCAAAGAAAGAAGAAAGAAGATTGAGCGGGAAACAAGAGGGTTGTCAGATACTCACTCAACCAATACGCATTCAAAGGACAACCAACCGACTCTCCTAAACGACTGCGAACCAGTTTCCTGAACCTACATCGGTGAGGAATCTCAGCCTACTCGGGCTGTTCGAGACGTTCCACCCAACTCCCTCTACACAACACCCCGCAACCCGCCGCCATGTCGTCTTCAGTCTTCTTCAAGTTCAAGTCGCAGAAAGAGCCGACGCGTGTCGAGTTTGACGGCACCGGCATTTCTGTGTTCGAGCTGAAGCGCGACATTATCCTCAAGAGCGGCCTCGGCGATGGTACCGACTTTGACCTCGCGATCTACTCCGAAGATGGCAGTGATGGTAAGTTGCAACGAGCATACCACACCATTCCAGCACAAGCTGACAGGATTCTAGAATACGACGATGACACAACCATCATCCCCCGATCCACAACCGTCGTGGCCCGTCGCCTCCCCGCCTCTAAGCCTGGCGCTGGTCGAGGAGCGCGATACGTCTCTGGCAAGATGCCGCAGTCGGCCAAGAACTCAGCCCGCAGGGAGCAAGCCATCAAGGCTACCACATCCAAGCCGGCGAACTCGACTGTCTTCAACCAGATGAACAGCGCCCTGACCGAGGAGGAGAAGATGAACGCTATGTTCGCCGCCCAAAGCGAACAGTGGTCTGCCCAACAGGAGGAGATGTCTCAGTACGTATTGCCTTCTTTTATTGCGCTTGCGATCCAAATGCTAACTCGCCACAGTCAAACCCCCGTCTTCAACAAGGGCGGCGCCAAACGGCCTGCCAACGTTCCCGACCACGATCCCCCCAACGGCTACATTTGCTACCGTTGTGGCGAAAAGGGCCACTGGATCCAGCTCTGCCCCACAAACGACGACCCCGAGTTCGACAACCGGCCAAGAGTCAAGCGTACAACTGGTATCCCTCGGTCGTTCCTCAAGACCGTTGACAAGTCGGCCGTTCTGGCCCAGGCTGGAGATGATGACGCCAAGCGTCCCTCTGGTATCATGGTCAACGCTGATGGAGAGTACGTCGTGGCCGAGCCAGACAAGGCCTCGTGGGAACAGTTCCAGGCGAGGGCAAAGTCCTCTGCAACCGCTGCCAAGGCCATCAACTTGGGAGACAAGGAAGTAGAGGAAAAGGGCCTGGCTTGCCCCATTGACAAGAAGATGTTTGTAGAGCCAATGATGACGCCGTGCTGCAAGAAGACGTACTGCAATGATTGCATCACAAATGCTCTCATCGAGTCGGACTTTGTCTGTCCGAACTGCAAGACGGATGGTGTCTTGATCGACGACCTCAAGGTCGATGACGGGGCCACAGAGCAGATTGAGCAATATCTCAAGGAGAAGGCCGAGGCCAAGTCGAAGGCGGAAGCACCGGTAGAGGAATCAACGTCAAAGACGGAGGCCGAGCCGGCTGCTGCGGAGAAGGACGAAAAGGCAGCATCTCCCGCGGCTCAGGGTTCGCCGACCGGAAGTCCGGCAAAGCCTGCAGACGACAAGGATGAACAGACGGACAAGACCGACAACAAGTCACCGACCTCCGCCACTGCCACTCCCACAACCGTGGCCGCCGATTCAGCCGCCCCGGCTGACGCCAACCCCAAGAAGCGGCCCGCGGACGAGCTGATGGAGAACCCCAAGATTCCCAAGGCCCCAAAGGCCATGCAGCGACAGATGGAGCAGCAGCAACAACAACAACAGCAGGCCATGATGAACGGCATGTTCGGCATGCCTATGAACCCGATGATGGGTTTCAACGGAATGCCCATGAACAACTTCCCCATGGGCATGCCGAACATGGGTATGCCAATGGGAATGCCCAACATGGGTATGGGCATGCCCATGATGAACGGCATGAACCCCATGATGGGCTTCAACGGCATGAACGGCAACGGCGGCTTCAACGGCGGCTTTAACAACGGCAACAACATGAACGGCGGCATGAACGGTGGCATGGGCATGGGCATGAACAACTTCAACAACCAGCAGCAACGGCACAACTTCACGCAGCCGAACAACGATGACGGCGCATACTTCCGCCAGCCTGTCAACCCCCAGCGCCACCAGCAGCGCCAGCGTAGGGTTCGGCCGAGCGATTACCGCGAGCTTTGAGCGAGACGGGCCGAAGCATGAGGGGCTCCTAGGAGCATCCGAGGATTTTTCACGACTTGTATAATTCACTCTACACGACCTTTGGGCGAACCGACCGAACGGGACGCCCTCGCAGCATGGGGACGAGAATGGCGTTTAATCAAGGGGCATGGGGGGTGCGAATCATGCCATTGCATTTCGGGGGAGGATGTGGTCTGGTCACGGGGAACATGCGAGGTGTTTCTGCCCCGGGGTCGAAGGCGACCTGGATGAAGACAGGCCACGAGCGGTGATGGTCTTGGGGGGCATTTTGATTTAGCGCATAGTCATGGTGCTTTAGAAAACGGCCTACGGCTGAAATAAACACGTTTTGACAACTGAAAAAAAAATCAAGCACAAAGTGTGTTGGAACCCCTCTAGAGCAAGGTGTCTTTACTTTCAATTCTTCATTGACGACGTGACGCGTGATGGTGCGGGTATACTGCCATGCTGCCTGCCTCCCTGTCTACTCCTCCCCGCCTACTACCTACATCCCACAAGTCTAGTCTAGTCCATCTCCGGGGGCTGGTACGGGTTGACCAGCATGTCGCTGAACTTTGACAGGCGCTCGGTGCCGCGGACCTCCTCGACAAGGAGGGGCATCTTGACGACGTTGAACTCGTCGTAGAGCTCGCCAATCTGCTCGAGGTACTTCTTCTGCATCTTGCGACGGGCGTTGCACTGGTCGCACTCTGAGCCCTTCTTGGGGAAGAGGAGCTGGTTGACGACGATGCAGTGGGTGTCGATGTTGTAGCTGGAGAGCTCCTGGATCATGCGCTCCGTTTCGTAGAGCGAGAGAAACTCTGCGATGCAGACGCAGACAAAGGTGGTGAGGTTCTCGTCCTTGAACTGGGCGTTGACCTCGGAGATTGTCTCGCGCAGGGCCTCGAGCTTGGCCATCATGTCGTTGAGGTTCTGGCCGTTGGGAAGCTGGCCGCCCTGGCCGAGGAAGCCGTTGAGGAGGGGCCCGTACTGGGTCGAGAGCTGGGAGACCTTTGCCAGGGCCTTTTCGAGGACGGTGGGGAACTGGAGGAAGCGGAGGGTGTGGCCGGTGGGGGCCGTGTCGAAGATGATTGTCTCGTAGGACATGGACTTTACTTGTTTCAGGATCTCTGCGAAGGACATGGCCTCGTCGATTCCGGGGATCTGGAGGGAAGGAAGTCAGCAAGGAGTCAAGAGGGGGGAGCGAGTGGGGAGCCACGCACAGCAAACGCCAGGTCCTGCATCATCCCGCCGAGACCGCCGCCCATGGCGTCCATCTCCTCGGCGCCCTGTCCGGCCAGCAGGTCCTGCATGCTGCCGTTGGGGTCGATCTCCATGGCGGAGAGGTTGTCGAAGCCGTCGACGAGACGGGCGTCCTTGCCGAACTTTTGGTTGAAGGCGTCGGAGAGGTTGTGCGCCGGGTCGGTGGAGATGAGCAGGACCGACTTGCGGACCCTTGCGAGCTGGATGGCGAGGGAGCACGATGTTGTCGTCTTGCCGACGCCGCCCTTGCCGCCGACGAAGACCCAGCGCAGCGAGCGCTGGTCGAGGAGGGACTGGAGCGACGGCTCCATGGCGTCGACGTCGATGAGGGCGGCCATGATGTCAGTCGCGAGAGGGAGGTGGGGGGTATGCGGGCAGATGCGGTGAGGTTGAGGAGCTGTTGTGTTGGAATGTATCGGCGGGTGTGGAGTCAGACTGTCGGGTTTGAGAGTTGGCGATGTCTTCAGGTTTGTGCCGAGCTCCAAGATAGTGATGCTTCAAGTTGTGGTGTTCTACCAAGTTCTAGAAGCCTGACGTCGACCCGTCACTGTGATGTGGCTCGGCGGCGGTGTTGGAGAAATGGCGGGGCACAGTTGTACAGTGCAGAGTGTGTCTATTAAATAATTCGTACGGCCGTGCTTTACGCGCTCGTGCATCTCGACGTACCTAGGCACGGACGACTCGGCGAAAAGTCATCAGAGGCCATTGTCAACCTACCGCCGACGATGGGACTCCTCAGTTCCCTTACCGGAGGCCGAGATGTCGTCCGGAGTCTCTCGAAGATCGCGTCACTGCGCACCGTCGTCCTGAAAGTCGAGCCGACACCCGTCAAGCTCAGCGAGCGACGGGCGGTGCTGAATGCGATCCAGCAGATCGTCAAGATCGAGGTCTTCCGCAAGCTGGTTGGTCCCTACTGTTCCCCAGCCCCTTATCAGCATCCGCTGACATGTTCTACAGCCGTCGAAATCCTCGGACAAGTCATTCATGTCTGTTCTCAAGAACCAAGACGACATGAAGCGGCTTGTCGACCGCAGTCCCCTCGAGTTTAATGTCATCACGGAAAAGCCGAGCACCGGAGTCCTCTCCTTCCTCACGAGCGCACCATCTACCAACGCAATCATAGATGAGAAGACCGACTCCTCAGAAAACAAACCCGAAGATAGCCCCTCCCAGACACGCAAAGCCGCCGCCGACAACACGACACAGAAGCGACGCTTCAGAGTGGAAATATGGCCATTGCCTGGATACGTTCATGCGTCAGATATCCGGTCCTCGCCGCTTCACGGACCGTGGCCGCCGCGCGGCAAGGTGGAGCTGGAAAGCGTGCTCAAGGAGTCATTACCAGACAACATCGCGGCGCGGGGGCTCTTCGACTGGGAGACGGGCGGCCAGGTGCCGGACGCGGCAAACACGAAGAGGCTGGAGGACGTCCTCTTTGGCCACGTGCCGATGGACGTGGGGAAGAGGGCGGTGCAGGAGAGGAAGAAGCGCAACGAGATGAAGAAGAATATGCCGGCTGTCATGGAGGGGCTGCTGCACATGCGGCGCGAGGGCAGCGGCGGTAAGAAAACGAAGGAGAAGGCCGCGCCAGAAAACACCGACATGTGAGCAGGCGGCGCACGAATATGGCTGACCTTTGCCCGAGAAGGCCAAACCGGTCGTTGCGATACAGTCTGGCAACACTTCGGCATTGACCTGGCGGCATTGACGCGGGGAGAGCTGAAGGTCATCAGATGAACCGACCCTGGATCAGCGAGGGGAAGAAACAACGATGACTCGAGTGTCACACGGCTGCAACGCCAGCGCACGACGAACGACACATGGCCCTGGAGGCCGTCAACTACACTTCTACGCGTGGAGATGCTGCCGTCACGAGAGAACGGCATACGCGCAAGCAGATGGGCGCCGCAATGGCAGTGCGACGAACCACGCTATGGTTCTGACTCGCGCGCCGCGGACGTGGCCGAGGGGACGACCCCCAGCTTACGCGGCGACGATCTATAATCCACCAACACGAAAGGGCACATTGAGAGACAATGGAAGCGGGAGAGCTTCAAGTCTGACCCGATCCAGCCAGGTCAACCACGATCCACGGATGAGGCTAGGGGGATCGAACCAAGAATCACAGGTGACGACAGGTCAGACACGGCTCGAACAAAAGAACAAGCTAGACACAGATACCCCAGGGCCCAGATTGCCCAGATTTCCCGTCGAGAATAGAAAACAATAACCTGGAATATGTCCGACACTACCAGCGCACTAACAGCCGACCAGGCTTAGCCCGTCGTTGCGTCGCCAGCGCGGCCCGGAGCTGTGGGTGCGTGCTGCCCATCCATTTCTGGCGCAGCAAAAACAGCCCCTGGAGAGTGCTGTGCTCAGGGTCCAAACCTGAACACAGCCTTGAGGCGCCGGCGACGTCATCGCATCATCGACCCACTGAGACACCACACAACGCGCGCTGCATCCCCCCGGCTCGGCACCTGGCCCCCCTGCCCAACGTTGCATCGCCAGAACAATGAGGATGCGCGACCAAGAATTCCCCCCCAGTCTGTGGCTTCACAGCGCAAACGACGTCCTGTCCTCCGGTGACGTACGCCCCTGAGCGCCGAACGGCCTACCATTGGCAACAGCGTCGGCGCGCCCTGGCTCACACGACCGCATGCCCGTCGATCTCTGATGCGATGTTGCAGCGAGCCCCGACAACCGCATTCCTTGTTTTGGGCACCCACCTTTTGCTCTCAGGTCTCTCCACGTCCTGGGGCCCAGCCGAGGGAGACCCTTTTTGCAGGGCTGCGGCTGCGAAGGGGTCGTCACTGTATGATGCAGGCAGGCAGGCAGGCCCTTGCCGAGTCCCCGTTCCTGGTTTTTGATTAGGGGTTCGTCCCACGCTGCCGTCCTCACTGACTGTATCCGTCCATGACTATATATGAGCCACATCCCATCTCTGTGTATCACTCGCCTCCCAGATCTGCATCACCACATCCTCTCTCACTCGCCTATATCAGAGTCCTCGAGCTCAGCCAAAGAGCCTCTTGTTCTCCGGCAAGACATACTATCCACATTAAACAACAGCCAAGAAAGCACCTACACCATACGAAATGGGCGCCCTCAACTTCGTCAGCCATTTTGGCACCTTCCTGCTCCTGGTGGCAACCATCCTCCTGGTTATCGCCTCCATCACTGCTCCCACGGTGAAGAGCATCTCCTTCATGACCGTCGACCTCGGCGATAATGCCGGCGCCATCACATTTGGCTCCTTTGGCTGGTGCCTGACCGGTGCCTCTAGGTAAGCAGTCCTCCTATCTTGTCCACCTCTACAACATACTGACTTGCGCAGCGGCAACAGGTGCTCCGGCACGCACATCGGCTACAACCCCGCCGAGGTCATCTCGAGCGTCGAGGGCTCCAACTACTCCGGCACCAGGGCTGGCACCGCAAAGGCTCTGACCAACGTCATGATCCTCCACCCCATTGGCGCCGGCATCGCCTTCATCGCCTTCATCCTCTCCATCGGCTCCAGCTTCTTCGGCTCCTTCCTGTCCTCCCTTGTCGCCGGATCCGCCTTCATCGTCACCCTCGTCGCTCTCATCTGCGACTGGGTCTGGATGTCCCTCGTCCGCAACAACGTCAACGACGACCGCGACGGCGGCAGCCGCGTCGGCCGCGCCCACTA
This sequence comes from Plectosphaerella cucumerina, assembly GCA_020746995.1. Classification (NCBI taxonomy): domain Eukaryota; kingdom Fungi; phylum Ascomycota; class Sordariomycetes; order Glomerellales; family Plectosphaerellaceae; genus Plectosphaerella; species Plectosphaerella cucumerina. The sequence continues at coordinate 3,561,493 of JAGPXD010000004.1, read as the reverse complement.
CGACGCCGCCCTGTGGTGCGTTCTCGCCGCCGCCATCTGCTCCCTCATCGCCTCGGTCATCCTCTTCTTCACCTGCTGTGCCGGCCGCCGCAACCGCAGCCGCGCCGAGCGCCACACCAGGGCCAAGGCCGACTACGCCAGCCCCCCTGCCACCACCCACCGCAGGCGCTGGTGGTCGCGCAGCCGCTACTAGACGGCTCGTCGACAACTTCTGCCACAGAAGTTTCAGTCAGAGATGAACGAGAATCTAAAGAAACACGACGGAATGTGAGAAGAAAGCGAGTTTTGAGATTGCGCAACCCCCATGATACCACGCCTTTCACACATGACGGCTTGCCGTACATGTTGTACTTTACATAATCACCCTAATGAATACAAAAACAAATAATGAAACTTTGCGGTATTGAACTTTGTGAACAAGTGATGTCTCCAGCTTGCCTTGCCAAATTTGAGCCCTCATTTTCGGCCGGTCACCATCCAGCGCCCAAAGGCGCAACGGTCAGCTTCTCCGATCGTATAGTGGCTAGTATGCCAGCTTGTCACGCTGGAGACCGGGGTTCAATTCCCCGTCGGAGAGTTCTTTTTGCTCCTGTTCACGATGCAACATTTTGGCGGTGACTAGCTTGCCGAGGCGGTCAAGGATGGGCCAGCAAACTTCTCTTCCACGGACCCGCAGGACGAGAGCATCTAGGCGACCGTCATCTTCTCCGATCGTATAGTGGCTAGTATGCCAGCTTGTCACGCTGGAGACCGGGGTTCAATTCCCCGTCGGAGAGTACCTTTTTGCTCATCGTCTGGGAAACCTTGGGCTCATTCATATTTGTAGCTGTTGTGTTGGTTGAGAAAGACCAATTTTGTGGGTTGCCGCCGCGCTGTCGGACCGCACCACGTGTGGTTGGAATCAGTCCGAAGGAATCATCTTCCTGTTGGTTTTGGGGGCGAGGGTGAAAGCTATTTCAATCTACGGGGCTTTCTTGGTCGGTGTGTTCATGGCGCAAGTTTTCTAGATTCCCGTGTCCGGCGAAAGGTGGCAGCGAGTAGCTACTATCTGCAGAAGAAGTGCCCTTTGAACCGTCCCAGACTGAACCAAAAACACGGTAGACTTCCATCCTCCATATTTGCAGCATAAGTGGCAGTCAAGATGATGATGATGGCGCTTTGAAAGTGCAAGCTGATGATGAGGCGTAGGAGAGACTTGAGAGCATCTGACAAATGTGGTAAGGGGAAAGGCAGAGAACTCCTTGTGTCAATCTTGAACTGCAGGTAGTAAGGCCAGACATATCAACTGATGCCGAGAAGCAGATTATTAGTGAGAAGGGCAGTTCGGAGACGGGACCGAAGCTGCGAGGTTATGTATTCTAGCTGCCATAAACCGCTCTCACGTTGTGAGTTCTTAATACCGAGGACACTCAAATCTTCTAGAACCCAAGGCTGGTCCAAGAACATCTGGAAATGCATCACGCAAAAATGCAGGCTGCCCCCATTGCCGAAGTTGCATTGGTGGCATTGGCAGTAGAACACCGCCATGTCTTTGTCGAATTGGAAGGATGACGATCTGCATTGGATTCAGGTCAGTCGCGGAGTAATGGTGACTTAAGAGCTTAAAATCTGTGACGTCTTTCAAATCCTCCCAGCTCAACTCCCCGAGCTTGGTGTCTGATTTCGTGGTGGTGTGCAGACAGTTCAAATGGGCTGAGTGACTGGCGGCAGCTTCAAATCTAGCTAGCTGCAAGGGAAAAGGGAAGGCATTGACTGCCTGCCCTGCATGCCCTGCACGGGAAAAAAGCAGCCGCGGCAGCTACTCACGTGCTCTGTGGCCGAATTTCGTCACGGTGTCTGTCTCGTCCACAACCCCACCTGCCGAGCCCATGCCTCATGAACCCTCGATTACCTGTCCTTCCCATCAACGGACGTCGCCAGTGGCTCAGCGGTTTGGCTCGACAATCGCTGGGTGCATTGGAGCAGAGGCCACGGCGCGGGTTCGATTCCCGCTGCAAGCAAAACAGCACCCGGGTACGGCCGGTTTTCTACCCCTCTGGATTCCTGCATAGCAGGATGCCCGGAGGGGGTCTTTTTGGTATTTCCGCGCAGGCACATGCATGTATATCACGCGTCTTTCCACCCTGGGGATGACTTTATGATAAGAGTAATTCGATGCATTCCGAATCATTCATTAACAGATGCAGCCGCTGGTCATCTCGCGATGTTTTGATGCGGATACATGGTGTTGAGGTGCAAAATAGGGGCCACGGTTAGTAAGCACCACCTGGGCGGATCGCCAAGGGGAAATTTGCATGGTCGATCGACGTCACTGGTCTGGGTAAAAGCAGCGGGCCCGAAACCGCATTCTGCTCAGATCGGCCCGGCGAAACCCATCCCGGAATCTTGGCCCTGCTCTCCGACGGTGCTTGGCTTGCATCAGCGAAGACGAACCGGCGGACAGCCGGTGGGTGGCGGGGGACCAATCAAGGTTGGCAGACCTTCCACGGCGAGAGAGCTGCCGCGTCGATCCAGGTGATCACCTGTTTCGTGTGGGAGCAACGACGACGAAGCCTGAAAGCGATCCCAGCCACAGCAAGTTGGGTGCTCTGGGGGAGGGAACCAAGGGACGCCAGGCGGTCAACGGGTGCTGCCGCCCAACGGTCGCCCGTCCGTCCCAACCTTGAGGCCTGGAGACTGGAGACTGGAGTCTGGAGGAGAGCCCATCGGCAGTTGAGTTGAGTCAGGCGGGGAAGAGTCGGTGAGCTGGCGTGTCTCTGACGACGCCGGTGGGAGCCAGTCACCGAAGGAAGGCGCAGAGACATGCAGCGCCTGGACGCGGTCACCAGCGCTATTCGTACCTACGGATGCGGCATATGCCAGACAGAGAACTTAAAGGTGTGAGGGAAAATGCAATGTCTGATGTCAGCCGTCAAGCGTCGCTGCAGGTCTGTGATGCGAAGAGGAGATTCGTCGACGCGGGGCGCAGTGGGTGCGCAGACCGAATTCACAAGCCGACAGGCATTACGAGCGGTGGCTGATTTGGGCAGCGCTGCCCGGAGGAGAGCGACCGTGGATCGCACCTGCAATTAAAAACGGCGAGTCAAGGTTTGGAGGTTTAGGCGAGGCAGGTGGCGCCTGGTCAGGCTGAGCGGCGGGTGGCTAGGCAAGATATGGCAGGCAGGGCAGGCGCGATGCAGTGCCGCTCTTGCCACGGGCCACGTCGTCTTGCCTCCAGCTGCTTTGCCCCGGTCGCTGGCGTCCGACGTCCGCAATCTGCATCTGCGCCCCGGCCGATCACCAGCCCGCGCCAGCACCACTGCAACCGTGACCTCGGCGTCGCCGCCCATTCCCCACGGCGGCACTTTGACCTGTGGCTAGTCATAATAAAGGGTCAGATGCCGCCTCCTGGCTCACCGAGCCGCCTCCTCGTCTCTTGTTTCTATTCTGGATCTCGTCTCCGTCACTACCATCTGTCAAACTTCGACCAAACAAACACCAAAACGCCGTGTTCCGACCACACACCCTCGATCGATATCTCGAACCTAAAAGACTACGCCGCTGCGCTCCAGACCACTCGATCTCATTCCTCGCCTTCCGCCAGGCAACTACCGCGCGCTTCTTCAGTCTCACGGTGGACCCGCACAGCACAGCTCGCTCGGCCCTTTCAACGTTCGAAAGGGTGTCCCTGTCCTGCTGAAGCTCCCCATCAAGCTTCCACTCGATTAGAGCCTCGGCCCACGGCCATTCCGTGGTTGCTCTGACCTGGTAGGTTCCGTCGTCTCCTTGTCTTTTGCACTCAACCCGAAGCCCAAGCCCCAAGCCCGAGCAATGGAGCCCTGCCGCCCTCGGACGTAGTCGTTCCAGAGGCGCCCAGGGCCATGAGCCACCTGTCACCGCCCCCCGGAGGTTCCTCAGCGCAGGCCTCTCACGACCTTCAAGCCCAATCAGCGCCCCTTGTCTGGGCTGTTCGCAGTGGACGTCGAGTGGCCGCCCCAACAAAATCGGACCCCTGCGATCCCTGCCGCCGGGGGCCTTGGCCGGCACCACCGAGGAGACCACGAGCATCGAAGGAGGGCGAATCGCTCGCTGCGGCGCTGCGGCGCCATGGCGCACTGCAGGCCTCCCCCTCACGCCTGCATGGCCGCGTCCTGCGCGACTTCGCGGCATGAGGAGAAGAGGGCGGGGGATGCGATGCACCGATGGACTGCAGAGACGGACGGCCCTGGCCTGTCCACCGACTCAGAATCCTGGGCGGGCTCAGGAGGCAATTCAATGCCATGCCAGTGCACCCGCCCGGCGAAATGATTCAGTCGACCCTTCAGCCCTGCCTGGCGGCCCACGGAAACCCCCCGAGTCATCTCGGGAATACCTAGCCCAGTCAGTCGGACTATTCGTTCTGGGGCCGCCCAGTGGACGCCCATCCCGCTCCGGCCGAGCCTCATCTCAAGTCGTGCCGGCGCCATTCATCACCCGCCGCATTCCCCAGTTTGGGGGGGACTCGTCACCGTCCAAGACGCTAAGAGGCTAATCGGCAACCCTGACCGAACAAACACGGGCCCTCCTCGTCCTTCCTGTCCTGTCCTGTCCTGTCCTGTCCTGTCCTGTCCTGCCGCCTGGGTCCCCTCCTTTCGCTTCTTGTCTTTGCCCAACGGCCTTTTTGCACCTGATCTCTTTCTTTCCTTTCCATTCTTTCAACCTGGACCTGTCATTGATCTGTCCTCTCCCACCCCCCTGTTTCCTCACTGCAACTTGCACCGCTAGACGCCCCTGCACATAGCTTTGCCACCCACACCCTGTCTTACACCCAGGATTCATATATCCCCTCTTATCCACCCGCCTCGACGACGATGCACTAAACCGCCTTCTTCTCCACTACAGATCGCAACACAACGAACCTCTTCAGCTCTACTGAAACTCTGCACCACGCCACCTCATTCACCATGCCCTCTGAGCCTTTGAGCCCAAGCCTGTCGACCTCGAGCCGGCACAAGTTCCCCAAGCACGACACTGGCTTCCCGGAGCCCTTCAATGGAGGTAGGAGACATGTACCCTGAACTTTGTGGCCCGACTCGTTGCTGACATGTGCTAGTTTCCAACACCACACTGCCGCACCCCGATGCCGACCTGTCTCCGGATGCCGTCATCTCACAGGAGGACATCAACTTCACCGGCTTCATGCGCCGCAGCCGGCGGCCGTTCAACCGCCACAAGACCAAGCGAACCATCAGCCATGGCCGCATCACAGCCACGGCAGCGGAAGCACCCTTTGTCGACGCCGTCATCGAGGAGGAGGAGGACGGCGCCTCGGCCGACGGAAACATCGCTGGCAGGTCACGGTCCGGCTCTAGCATCAACCCTTCCCGAACAGGCGGCGTTCTGAGCGTCTCGACCGGCCGCCCGTCAACCAGCCGCGACGCCGACAGCGTCTTCTCGCACAACATGGGCGACGTGTCACCGACTACCTCTACGTCTTCTATTAAGAAGAAGAAGGGGGGCATGTTCAGAAAGCTTGGCTTCCTCAACTAGGAACCGGGGAGCGACGGCCAATCAACACAGCCACACGGCCAAAACGATTACACCACGAATAATGAACAAGCGTTGTTTACTGCTTCAAGCAAGGAGTTTGGGACTTGGGAGCATGGGTTTAGGAGGTCTGGCAGTACAGCCCGCGAAAACAGTCGGGGGCCGCAGGGCCACCCGGGGCGGGGAGGGTAACTGTTAGAAGGACCATGCAACACTGGCTGCACCTACGTCACCTACAGATGGTTTTCACATCGTCCCACACAAGGCACGGCACGGCGGCCGGCATAACACTCTTTATAATAATCAATCCATCATCAATACGAAGACTGTATTCTGTAGTTTGCCCCAGATTCCAAATCAACCTGCTATGCAACGGCCGCGTGGCCCCATGCCCCTTTCTGTCGCTGTAAAACGCAAACACCTGAAATGTCCCACTCCTCAGCTGCCGCGGTAGGTGGTGTAGTTGTACGGCCCCAGCAGGAGGGGCACGTGGTATCCCTGACCCTCGAGGACGGTGAAGACGACGACGACCTCGGGGAAGAAGGGCTCGATGCCCTGGGCGGAATAGTGGCCCTCGACGTCGAAGCGGAGGGTCCAGCGGGAGGGGCCCGTGATGCCGCCCAGGACGTCCTCGAGGGTGTAGACGGGGACCTCGCCCGAGGCGTGGGGGTCGCTGTAGGGGAGCCAGACCTTGATGCGGCCGTCGTCGTCGGTGAGGGACTCGAATGTCTTGGGGGCGCTGGTGAGGGTGTCGGTTGTGGAGGGGGCGGGGGTGGAGGAGAGCTGGACGCGGACGCCGCGGGCGGGGCGGCCGGTGGTTGTGTCGAGGATGTGGCAGGTGATGCGGTCTTTTGCTTGGGGGGCGGCCATGATTGCGGTGGGGGGCAGTTGCACGGAACGCTGTGAAGATTTGGGAGGGAGAGGAGAGGACGTTGATGGGTAGGGTGAGGCTCGGGAGGGCGGTCGGTCCCTTTTGATGGAGCGGGACGGGATGGGATGGCGGGGTATTCGGGAGCCTGAGCTGAGCTTTTGGGCTGGACGGGGCGCGGTGTTCCCCGGTCACGGTGTCAGGCCGGCGGCGGCTTGACATTGGCCAGCCTGATTGCGGCCGTTTGCGCCGCCACGACGATAGGACTTTTTTTCAGTCTTCTACGATTTTTGTATCGTCTTGGACCTACGGATGGCTGCGCCTGTGATCCCATCGTGTCACGCTTACCCCGCCATTTCGGGCTGTGAGGGGTCCAAGGCTGCCATGATATGAGGACTGGCATTGCGCGCCCAGAAGTCCTAGGCTAGGAATGGGCTTGATTGAGGGCTACTAAGAATAGAGAGAGATGGAAGGCTGTAGGACTCTGAGGTTTTATTGTGCTTATTCTCAATCGCTGGTGTTCATCACGACGGCATTCGGCGTGTGGTACAGGCTGGTGGCGGCGACCGGCAGGCTCCGAAGATGAAGGGCGATCGCTGGACGGTGGCCCCGCCTGTCCGGGCGGCCGGCGACGATGGCCCGTGCAGGTCCCGTCGCGATGGCCGCCGGGAACGGGTGTTACGTAACCGGTCTGTTGCGGTTGTGTCCCGACGGTGGGTGCCGAGGGATGTTTGTTTGATATCGGAGGGGGAATTGTTGTAGATGTGGTTTGTGATGGGAGAGTGGTGACTGTGGGTGCAGCAGTGAGTGGTGGCATATTGTCAGGCGAGGGCAGAAATGGCCATGGTAAACTGGGGAAATACTTGGAGTACGATGATGAAGAACAGCCCTCATACACCCATGGCCAGGCCAAAGACACCATAGAGATCATATTCTTCAGTTGAATTCCATTCCCAACCAATGCCTGTGGCCATACCGCGATGACTCTCGACAGACAATTATCACGTGGTGTTGGAAAGTCGACTCTGATTCAATGAAATCACGGTCACATACCAGGCAACACGCGGCGCCCCTGAAACCGGCATCGTGGGATGGAATGGCGAGACATAGTCGCCCACTCAATGCTGTGCAAACGCTATCCAGAAGACACCGGCATGTGCGATGACAGGGCCAAGAGCCTCGCGTAGAAAGCAGGGTCCGGACGAAGGTCCCGAAGGCTTGGCGCTCGGTCGAGACCCGGGCGGGGGAATGACAGCGATCATCGAGCCGATGCGCTGGCTGGCTGTGCGGCGTGCCTGGCGATGATGGGATGGATGGATGAAATGTCGCTTGCCGATGCAAGACGGGAACTGTCGACCGGCTGTTGAGGTCCGCCATTTGTCGCAGGCCCTTGCGTCATCATGGGCTGTTGAAGTTGCGTGGCCGAGCAAACGCCCAGCGGCGCCGAGCGTTTAGGTCACGCAAGGACGATACGAAGAGACTATGAGACTCGTGTACAGCTCATGATCAGAAACAGAGGAGAATGGGACAAGCCGAAAGCCAACAAGGTTCGAAGCACCGTGCAGCTGCTAAAACCGCGATGGAGCGCTGCTCTGCAACCCCAGCCTGAGGTGCCGTGGCCTTGATGAATCACGACGTCACCGCGCTCGATAGGCGTTCCTAGGGACCTTCTGGCGCTAAACTGGAGGCTCTAGCCCCCCCACGACCCCTAGCCGGGCGTCCTTTTAAGGTGCGCGATAAGGGCGCACTAGTCCCGGCCAGTTGCCTGGGCGCCCCACATCACCCGCTGAGCTCATCAAACCAGCGACGTCGCCCTGCAGCACCGCGCAGCAATCAAAGCCGGACCAAAGGTCATCTCTCTCTCCTCTCCCCTGTACCGTGTCGACCACCACACAGCCCGTCGGTCTTGGTATTCGTCTCGTCTGCATCTTGGCACCCGCCAGTGCTGACGTACCCGCCTCTTGGAAAATGGCCCCAAGCAGAAAGCAGGCGCGTCGTCGGACCCCCTTTAGAAAAAACTCCTTGGAATAAAAATAAACCCAAGGCCCCCTTCCCGCGAGATGGATCGTTGCACCTGTCTGTTCATCCTCGATCACGAGTGACACCATTGCCAGGCGCCGCGTCGCCGTTTGTTCTTCACTTTCGTGATACCCTTGCGATTTTCAATCTACTTTTCTTCAAGTTCACCCGCAATGGCAGACAATGAGAAGAATGAGCGAGTACACGAGGAGCCCACTTCCCAGGCTTCGGACACACCCCGGGAGGAATTGAACGAAAAGACCGAGCAGACATCAGACCAGACGCCGAAACCAGAGGAAGCCCCCCGGCAACAGAGCAGCGGCAACCTCGCGACACCCGAGCAACAACCCGATGGCCGCCGCCCCTCCTACATGGGCGAGCACCCCATCCGCTCGTCCAAGAACGTCACCTACCTCTCCGAAGACGAAATCAAAGAGTTCCTCGACGACCTCGACCACAACAACGACGGCTTCATCGACTACGGCGAAGTCGAGCGCAAACTCGACCAGGCTCACGACGAGCTCACCCCCCAACCCGACGCTCACCATGTCATCAAGTCCTCGCACGACTCACACGACGCCGAGGCTCGCCATGCCTTCTTGCGCATCATGATGGGCTCCGATGCCCAGCGCATTCCCCGCGCGGAGTTTGAGAAGATGGTGCGCGAGTGGAAGATCCCCTCGCTCAAGCAGGCCAAGAAGGAGGAGGACGATGAAAAGGGATACATCAAGCGCCTGCCCGGCTGGCGCAAGATCCGCGCCTACTGGGCTGTCCATGGGCCTGAGATCGCCTTCATGGGCCTTGTCTTGTCGATGATCCTCGCGTTCAGCATCTGGCAAATCGTCAAGTACGCCACCGTCTACCCCTATGAAGCGGCCTTTGGCTGGGGCGTCGTCTTTGCTAAGGCAAACGCTGGTGCCATCTACCCGACCTTCTTCTTCCTCATCCTGAGCATGTCACGATACTTCTCCACCTGGCTGCGCCGCTCTTACTACATCTCGCGCTTCTTCAACTGGGACTTGTCGCAGACCTTCCACATCCGCATCTCCTGCCTCGCTCTCGTCTTCGCCACGCTGCATGCCATCGGTCATCTTACGGGCTCCTTCGTGTCCGGCAGCAACCCGGCCAACGAGGAGCACGTCGCGGCCGCTCTCGGCCCCGACGCCGTGCCGCGCCCCTACATCGTCTATGTACGATCGCGACCCGGTTGGACAGGCCTCACCGCCTTGGGTCTCTTCTGGCTTCTTGCCGCCATGAGCATGCCGCAGGTCCGCAAATGGAACTACGAGGTCTTCCAGATGGCTCATTTGCTCATGTTCCCCATCATCGGCCTCATGATGGCTCATGGCACCTCGGCCCTGCTGCAGTGGCCCATGTTCGGCTACTTCCTCGCCTTCCCAACCCTCCTCGTCCTCATCGAGCGTATCATCCGCATTGGTCTCGGCTTCCACTCCATCGACGCCACCCTCAAAGTCCTCGACGATGACACGGTCGAGATCACCACGGTCATCCCTAGCGAGCGACTCTGGACGTACAAGGCCGGCCAATACATCTTCCTCCAAGTCCCCGACATCAGCTTCTTCCAGTGGCACCCCTTTACCGTCTCCTACTGCCGCGGTAATGAAATGTCCGTTCACATCAAGACGGACGGCAACTGGACCAGCCGCCTGCGCAAGATGGGAGGTGACTCGGGCGAGTCCACCATCAAGGTCGGCGTCAACGGGCCCTTTGGCGCCCCTGCCCAGCGCTTCTACGACTTCAACCACTCCCTCATTATCGGCGCCGGCATCGGCGTCACCCCCTTCTCTGGTATTCTCGCCGACATGCAGTATAAAGACGATCAAGACCACGGCGGCCCCGGCTCCGGTCAGAACGGCCACACCCACGACGACGACAAGAACCGCCGCCGCAGCAGCGCCCGCCGCAACGACTCAGACGCCACCACTACCGCCCCCGCGGACCCCAACGCCGCCATCGGCGCCGACCAGATCAACGAGTCCCGCAAGCCCCAGGCCCGCCTCGCCGGCCGCTTCGCCGACGACTACCGCCGCGTCGACTTCCACTGGATGGTCCGCGACCGCAACTACCTCCTCTGGATGTCCGACCTCCTCAACGACGTCTCCCGCTCCCAGGAATGGCACCGCGACAATGAGGAGACGCCCCATCTCGACATCCGCATCAACACCCACGTCACCGCCAAACGTTCCGGAATCGTCACCCACGTCTACCGCTGGCTCCTCGAGATGCACCGCACCGACAAGCACCCCGCCTCGCCCCTCACCGGCCTTCTGAACCCGACGCAGTTTGGCCGGCCGGACTTTGACCTCATCCTCGACGAGCACTACGAAGAGATGAGGAGTTTCCGGGCTGCCAAGCGCGCTGCTCGCCCGCAGTCGAGGGATAGCAGCAGCAGTAGCAGTAGCAGCAGCAGTGAGGGGGATGGGGAGGATGAGGAGCTCAAGGTTGGCGTGTTCTACTGTGGTGCGCCGGTTGTGGGCGAGATCTTGGCGGATAAGTGTCGTGAGTTGACGGTGAGGGGACGGGAGGATGGGAGCAAGATTGAGTATCACTTTATGATTGAGGTGTTTAACTAGACGGTCTGGGATACCAAGACTGGGGTTTGGGATGGGATGGGAAGTAATAGCGATTTGCTTGTTAATTTTGATTTGCCATGAAATGTGAGTTCCATTTTAGTGTTGTCGGTTGGGTTTGTTTCTGGACGGGCCAAAATTCTCTGTTGTCATGGTCTGCTTTCTGTCAGGAAAACTGAGTCTGAATACCAAGGCTCTCAAGAGCTGGAATCAGGGGACCTGATTGTTCAACTAGTACGTGCCTGGGTCCGTTGCCTCCCGCGCTTTGATTAATGTACAAATCCGAGAGTCCTCTCACTCGTCACTGTCCGTGACTTCTGGGATTGAGTCGACCCAAAGTCCCAAATGCCCTGTGTCGGCCTCTCCACCCTCCCGGTGCGTCGATGCGTCTTCAGCCTTCTTCTTCTCTGGATATACCTGCCATGGAACAAGTGGCCGAAAACCACCGTGATGGGGCTCGCGGGAGCTATCCCACTTCATCTGATGCAGTGTTGTTGGATGAAGTATGACTCTTGCTAGCTCGAGGTGCTGAACTATGTCGCAGGGGCTGTAAGTAGTCTCATCGAAATCGACCATGTCGTAGTTTGAGAGGCCGAAGGGCAGCACGAGCACCTCGCAAGTGATCGTACGATTGAGCAGTTCTGATGCATATTTGGCCCAAATTTTCGCCATGTCCCTGAGTCGCCGTACTGAATGTGGCTGTTGATGCATGGCCGCATACGATTGACCACCTCGAACAATGAAACGAGCGCGGCTTTCTGTCTTGTAGTATGTCCAGATGCAGGCCACGTTTCTTTCGGCATACCAAAGCTCAAGGACCTCCAGTTTCGGCATGAGGTTTGCAACCTTGGTCGCATTCGTGAGCAGCTTCCATGTATCTTGCTCCTGCTCTATGTGGAAGCTTGCGGGCCAGGTCGACCGCATTAGGTGCTTCGAAGTAAGACACAGAGTCTTCAGCTCCGGCCAGGGCCTGATCTCGGCAAATGAATCGGAGAAGTGGGAGAAGAAGTCACTCGCGTCAATGATAGAGCATGCCGAGAAGCTCTGCAACTTGGGGAACATGTGACAGACTCGCCACAGGGCTCCGCTGACAGCCAAGTCGCTCGTGGGCGAGTACCGATCATTTATCTCGAGGTTCGATGAGCGATCCTCAAAAATGTCGAGGGATTGCAGCTCTCTTGACACGGAGCAGTACAGTAGCTCTTTGAGAAATCCGTCGGCTTGGGTGTGGCCCAGCCTGGCCGCCTGCCACCTCTCAATCCTTAGGTTGACGATGCGGGGGAAGCAGTTCCGTGCCAGAAACGACAAGGCGGAGGTCGAGATTGAACGATAGTACTGCCTGCGTGTGAGCAAGCCAGTGACCTGTACATACCGAGTCAGTAAACACTGTGCATGGTCCTTCGCAGAGGCGTGACCCGAGAGCAAATTCATGGCTGGGGTATTGCTGAAGCAGTCGCAATGGAAAGAATAAGCAGGGGAAAGCATACCATGTTGACGACACGAGGTGGCTTTGCGCTTTGCAGCCCATTGGGCTTGAGACGCAGTTCCAAAGGCCGACAGCCACAGACTCTGTTGAATGCATGAAGGTCGACCGCGTGATAGCTGGTGCATGCTTCAACTAGGCTGCTGACACGACGCTGCAGGAATGGCTCGTCAGGCCGGTGAGGGTAGCGTCGAGCGAGTTTGTCGTACGTATCGCTCAGACGAATACTTCGAAAAGCATGCTTGCCATCGGATTCGGAGGAAACACTGAGCTCGAAGGTGAACCCGAGTTCTTTCGCTGGGTTGAGGCCGGTCTCCAAAGTTGCGAGGATGTCCATTAGGGAGCACAAGGCGTTGGTGAATATGAGTTCGTTGATGATGGCGGTGTCTGGACCCTCGGGCGTGATGCTCTGGGCACAATCGTACTCTGGAAGGCTGATGTGAAGTCTCAGGTGTCGGATGTGACTGAGCCTCTTGGCTTGGATCGTGCGGCCGAAATCAGCAACATCGTCTTGTTGGATGGTCAGAGACTCGAAATTCCGCGTCTCAAAAAACTGTTGCCATTCTCGGCAAACAGTAGAAAGATTGCTGAACTTGGGAGGCTCTGTGCTGTAGTCGGATGCTGCATGGTTCCAGATGATGAACCGAAGCTCGGGCGGAAGATCCGCCCAGCCAGCCATGGCTACTGGGCTGGAGAAGGAGAGTGATTCTGTGAATGAACAGTGAAGAAGACAAAACAGAAGAGAAGACGAAGAGAAGTGGGAGAGGCAGGTCCAAACTCTCAAGTTGCGGAAAGAAGACACGGGCCTGGCCTGGAAAGTTGATGCGAGTTGCTCACAGGCAGGGCGCGGTGTTGTTGTTGAGGTTGTGGGTGGTGGTATGGAAAGAAGGGAAATAAATCCGGGAGGTAGAAGAGTTTTGGCCAAATACCGTGACAGTGGTGTTTTCGCACCTTCCCAGTCTGCCTTGGGATTCCACCCACGCATTGGGAAGGAACCAAAGGACAGCGAGCCAGGCATCCACTTCTGATTCACAAGGTAAGGTACCTACCAGCTTGTGATTGCCACTTTCAACATGGGAAGGCACCTAAAGATGCAATGGTCTGAAAATACAGTAAGGTATCCATGCATGGGAGTTCCACCACAATGTGTGTGGCATGGCCATTACATCGATCTACTACTAAAACATCTAGTATACACTGGGCAGGAGCAGGAAGGGGCACGAACTGAAGGTCAACTGCCCCAAGCCGCCAGAACCGCTCCCGCAGGCTTCTTCTTCTCTCCCTCAACCTTCATCTCCCGCACCTTCAGGAAACTCCCGCCCGCCATGGAAATAACCACCCCTCCGCTACCATCACCACCCGAGGACCTACCCGTGTCCACAAAGGACATCACAGTCTCTCCACCCCGAGAATCCTCCCCCTTCTCAATCGTGGAACACCTAATCCCTCTCTGCTGCCCCTCCACCCCATCAACAACCTCCCCATCCTCAAGAATAACCCTCTTCCTCTCCGTCCCCCGCATCACCTCCGTCCACAACGGCCCCAGCACACGCTGATGCCTCACAAACTCTTCAGCGCTCCAGCTCTCCCACCGCACCTGCCGATCCTTCTTCACCAGCTTCGGCGCGTGACTCAACCCAGGTACGTCCTCGTTGGGCGCCACGGCCTCGTGAGGCGGGACGTGGACGCCTTCGCGGAGGCCGCGCACGAGCATCTCCGCCGCCGCGGGCGTGACGAGCTGGTGCAGACGACGCAGGTCCGCGTCGGGAGGTACGGCGATGCCGGGGAGGGGTGTCTGGGCGAGGATGGTGCCGTGGTCGAACTTTGCTTCGTGGAGGGTCTGGAGCGTGATGCCTGTGTGGCTGCGGTTTTGGAGCAGGGTGTGGTGGAGGGGGGCCGGTCCGCGAAGGCTGCTGGTGTCAGTTTTCAACTGATGAATGGAAGACGGCTGACGTACTCTGGCAGCAGGGACGGATGGAGGTTAAGGCCGCCGTACTTGGCGAGCCGCAGCAGCCGAGGAGGAACCATGAGGCCGAAGGACACGGCGATGATGAGGTTCACATCCCAGAATGGCTATCTAGTCAGTACATGGTGTTCAATTATGTGGACGAAACTCACAGCCCAGCCGGTAAATGTGTTCAGCTCATGTATCCGGAGTCCCAGCTCCTGCGCCGTCGACTTGATGGGAACTAGACACTGTTACTTCCCATCCCTCACGCGTCCCTTTGCAACCCACCCTCTCTGATCGTCTTCATCCCCCGACCGGTCGGCTTCCCCGGCCTGACAACCACATCCAGCGACTGGATCAGCCCATCGTTCGCCTTGTGCTCTTCGTGCAGTGCCCGCAGCGCGGCGATGCTAAACTCGTCCGACCCGCAGAACAAGATGCGCAGGGGGTCTGACGTCTTTTGCGCACGGTGCGCCGTTGTCGAGAACCGCGGTCCCGGGAAGGCTGGCAGCCAGTTCCCCGGGAGACACAACCTCATGAGGCGCGGGGGCATGGTGACATTATGCGTTGCGTGGTGGATAAGGAGGGTGTATTCAAGCCGCGTTGGAGACGCGACGTTGGAGGATGCAGGTTTTAGTGAGTTATGCACGGCGGGTAAGCATCTACCGGTGGATCCGCCCCTATTCAGCCCCTGGTCCTGGGCCTGAGTTCATCGTCAAATAGCTTCAACAGCCCACTCGCAAACCACCACCCATCGTCCGTCTCCTTTGAGAGGCACCTCCCATACAGGTTGCGATACAATCACCACAGATCCCACACCCACCGCTGCTTTTCTTGCTAGCCCAGTTGACTTGCCCTCTCCAGCCAGCATGATCCTCAGGCCAGGGGCACCAGGGTCCGCAACAGCCTCATCGCGGAGCAGTCGCCGTCCTCTGACCAGATACATTGCGTTCCCAGGCCGAATCTCATCGACGACGACGCGCATCACAGCGTCGGGAGGCCTGTCGTGCCCCGTCCAGCCTCTGACGTCCGCGAGCCAAGACTGCATCTCTGCTGCCATGCCGCCGTGGACGTACTTTGCTCCGCGTCGTTGAGGCGAGAAAGCCTCAGGTAGTCCGTCGGCCGGCGCTTCTTCCGTCTCGGGAAGCTTGAAGCGCGGTGCGGCGAGGAATCTTGGCTGTTGCTCTGGGTTCCCGCGGCGTTCGTGGTCCGACAGATCCATCTCGTCGTCCAAGTCTGAGGGCGAAATGGCCAGCTCATCGTCCAGCTCGTGATCCATCAAGTCCGCTCTGTGACCGTCGTCGAATTGCGCAGTGTCCATACCGGGTTCGTCCTGATCATCGTCCGAGCCTTGCGACAACGGGCGTGTCCGCCGCCTCTTCGGCGCAGGCCCGTCACCAGCATCCTCATATTCGCCCGCTGAGTCCGCAATGACCGACTGACTCTCTTCCAAGACGTCGATTTCCGATTCGACCTCTATTGATTCACGGTCTGCGCCCTTGCCGACCGGGACGGGACTGGGGAACCCCGCGGGGCTGCTCGAGGGCACATCGTAAATCTGTTCCCTATCGCGTCTTTGCGTCGAGCGCACGGAACCTGGAAGAAGAAACGCCTGCGTCGAAGGAGTCGGTCGCGGTGTGGTATTGTGCGCGGACGAGGGCGGCGCAAAGCGCGGGGTCGCCTGGAATCGCTGGCTGCTGCTGGCTGCGGCGCCTGAGGGCTGGAACTGTCGTGGTCCGGGTGTATCTTGCTGCGAGGCTGCGATGGGGCGTCTCGAGGGGAGGAAGCGGCGGGGATCTGGTGTCTGGAGAAGGCTGGGTCAGCAACGTCATTGACTTGAGGAAGTTCACGAACGTACGGAGGGAGGAGGCGCGCCAGGTGTCATGGCAGGCCGGTGCTGAACATCGCAGCCTCGACAATTCGTCCGGCCCTTCTGACCGTTGTTGATGCTCGGCTGGTCGGAGCAGTGGCTTTCATTTCTGGGATGTCGTGGGGTTTGTTGTTTGCCGTGTGCTTGGAGACAGGTGGATGGGGATGCGTGAAGCGCGACGGTTCGGTCCATGGCGGGGCGTCACACTGTGCGAGCCCCGCAATCTGCATCAGTGCTGAACCACCGCATCACGAGCATCATGTCCGGCATCAGATATCACTTCGCAAGCTTCAAGCATGGCATAACTCCATGAAAGTCTTTGGCTACACTAAAAGAACAAACCAACATGCCATCCATACCCATATCCAGCCATCTCACCCTTACACCAAACACCAACCCAAAACAATCACTCAAACTTGCCCGCGCCAAACAACCCCCCAACAGCCCGTCCTCTCATCTCCGCACCCTTCCACTTCTTCGCCTCCCTCTTCTTATCATTCTGCTGCAGCAGCGCCCTCCGTTCCGTCTCCCTCGCCAGCGCGCTGACGCCCGACATCTTGCTCGCGTTCTTCTTGATCCTTCCCGTCTCGTTGAAGCTGCCCGACGTCGTCGTCGTGCTGGTGCTCGCCGCGCTCGCGAGCGAGTTGGTCGTCGCCCGCCGCAGCAGCGCCGGCACCTTGAAGCCCGTCGACCCTGAAGCGGCCGGCATGGCGAAGGCGAGGCGCGATGAGGCGGAGAGGTTCGAGGAGGACTGGCGACGCAGGGACATGCGGTCGATGACGGCCGGCTTTGTGCGGCGCGGGTTCGTTGCGTTTTCCTTATTGCTGTGTGATGTAGATGGGCGGTCCTCGTCGTCCTGCTCGTCGTCGGAGAGCAGTGTCACAGTCGGGGCGTTAAGCGCGTCCGGGTCGTCGAGCAGGCTTGAGACGGACTCGCGGATCTCGCTGATGTTGGACGGCTTCTTGCCATTCTTGGTTCGGCGCAGGTTGGCCGGCGCGCGGGTCGCGGGAGGCTGGCTGGCAGGCGCGGCCTGGTCCTGCGACTGCGACTGAGATTCCTCCGACTCGGCCGGCTCGATGGCCATGTCGAGGAAGTCCATCTCCTCGTCGCTCTCGCGGTCCTCCAGGGTACGCAGGAAGGCCTCGTTGCCGGGCTTTTCCGCGATCTTCTTGACCCGCTCGTCGGCGAAGAGGGCCTTTTGCATCTTGGCAAACTGGCGACGCTTCATCTTGCGACGGGCCTCGCCGCCGTCGTCAGAGTCGGAGAGGTCGTAGTCGGCGCCACGCTTGCGGCGGAGGGCGCCCGTGGTGATGTCGTGGAAGAGCTTGTCGACCATCTTGACGTCGCGTTCACGCTCGCCGTTGCTAGGCCATGTTAGCTGGAAGGTCTCGAGGCTTGACTGGAAGGGACTTACGCATAGAGAGCGGCAATCTTGCGCTCGTCATCGGCATTGCCGGTGGCGTCGTCGTCAATCATCTCCTTGACAGACGCAGCATCATCGTCGCTGCTATCCTCGCCATCGGCGCCGCCAAGACCGGCGTACTCATCCTCCGACTCCTCGGCCTGTTCCTCGAACATGCCCTTGGCCTTGCTCTTCTTCTTGAGGAACTCCTTCCGCTTCTTCTCCTTCCTGGCAGCGTTGGCCATGACGTTGAATGCGGACACGGCGACGGGCTCCTCGTCGAACGTCGAGGCGATGACGTTGGTTTCCTCCGTCTCTTCAGCGATGCTCGCAATCTTCTTGCGAAGACGTCCGCGGCGAACGAGGGGCGAGTCCATGATGATATCAGGATCGTCTGCCGGGGCCGGCGTGGCTGTGGGGGCAAGCGAAGGAGAAGGGTCGACGAAGCGGCGCTTGAGCGGTGTGTATTCGGCCAGTCCAACATCCTGGGACGGTTCGAAGGAGAGCTGGGTGCTGTCCATGTCCTCGTCCTCACGCAGCAGGCTGTCGAACCCATGCATCTGGGACTGGGTGAAGTGAAGCTGGATGCCCTGGGTTTCGCGGGCTTGCGTCTCCTCTTGCTGCACGTTGGTCTGGCTGTCGGGGATCCTGTCGACCGCGAGCTGCGTGTCGTCTTGAGACATGTTGGCAAAGTCAGGGAAGCTGCCCAGAGTAGGCATGGGGGACTGCATGGTGCCGCCAAGAGGTCCGGCCTGGCTATCGTCCATGGTACCGGCGAAGATCTGGGTGAGTCCCAGGCCAGCGGCACCTGCAACGGGCAGGCCGGGGATGAAGGTCTTCCTGGCGGAGCGCAGCACCGAGGTCGGGACTGCGGGGGACTTGGTGTTGGGTGCCGCCGGCGAAATGGCGGACAAGACCTTAGGCCTGGGGGTGGCCTCGACCATGTCGCTGTCGCTGTCCTCTTCGTCGTCGGAGATGACGTGGATGTTCTTCTTCTTCGTCCGCCGAGCGTTCGTTGTCGGCAGCTCCGCCCCTTCGTCATCCTCGTCGGCATCCTCCTCGCTTGCCTGGTCGTCGACAAGGGCGTTGGGGGCGTCCTCAGCGTCGGATTCGGCATCGCCCGCCTCTTCCTCATCTTCGGATCCCGACAGCTCGACGTCACCTTCCTCCACAGCGTCCTGCCCCTCGTCGGAACCTTCGTACTCCTCGTCGTCGCTGTCATCCCAGGCCAGAGGGTCAAGCTCTCCGTTCTTGATCTTGTCCTTCCGGTCCTGCTTGGCAGCAGCCCGCTCCCGCTCCATGATCTCCTCGGCCTCCTTGCGCGCCCTAGTGACGATGTCGTCGACGCTCTGCATCTCCTTCTCCCGCTCCTCCTCCGTCTGAATGTAGATGCCCTTGGATCGGAGCATCTCGAGGCGCTGCTCGCGCGCCGCCTTGGCTTGTTCGCGGGCACGCTGCATCAGAGAGAAGCTAAGTTCCGAGGCAGTCATGATCGGCACGTCGCCCTTGCGCTTGGGCTTCCGGGAGACCGGGGCGGCAACGACTTGCTTCTTGTCGTTGACGCTGTTGAAGATGGCGTCAAGCCTCTCCTTCCTCGTCATGACGACTTGCAGCTCGTCGTCGTCGGGGTCGAGCGAAACCACGTTGACCGGGACCTGGGGGAGCCTGACACGGAATTGGCGTTTCGGCTTCGCCTCGGTCACGGCGGGCTTTTGCGGCGAGTCAATTGCCTTGCCCTTGCACTTGTCCAGCTTGGGCTGGGTGGCAGCTCGAAGCACGTCGTCGACGTCGGGAAGACCTTGATCCATATCGTCGACTTCGGCCACGGCGTCGGCCTTGGGAGCCTTGTCGGTGGGCGGCGAGCTGGGCGGGGTGGCGCCGTCTCCCATCTCGACGTCCGAGTGGACAGAGACAGGGCTTGTTGGCCGGCTGGAGCTGGCATTGTTGGCTTCCGGGGCGGCGGCTGCACCGGCAGTCTTGAAGTTGAAGCGTTCGAAAAGGCTGGCCTTTGTGATCTTCTTCCTCGTCTTGGCCTCGTGGGCGAGCTGCATGTTTCTGGCCATGCGCTGTGTCTCCCTGTTCATCTCCTCAATGGCCTTCTTGCCGACTTTGCGGGTGGGCCTGGCGCCCTGGGTGAGCTTGCGGCCGCCCTCATCGTCGGTGATGCTCGAGTCGTTGTCGTCATCTTCGAGGATCTGGGCGTCCAGCTCTGCTTGGCGAGCCAGCCTCTCTTCCCGCTTGCGCTCCTCCTCGGCCTCGCGTGCCAGCCTCTCCTGGCGCTTGCGTTCGACGAGGGCCTTGAAGCGGTCTGACTTGAGGGCGGGGAACTCTTCTTCCGAGTTGGAGTTCTCGGCTTCGTCGACCGGTTGTGCAGGGGATGGCGGCGCGCTCGAGACAAAAAGAGCAGAGCTTGATCGTGCGATTGGGGATCGGGGCGGTGGCGTGGCAGAGTCGCGGGCCGGCCTCTGCTTCAGCCGGCGGGAGAGAACCGGCAGGTCGTCCTCGTCTGTGTTGGTGTCTTGTGATGTGGTGCGAGGCTTGGGTGAGCCTCCTTGCATGCGAGCGGCAAGGCGACCTCTTGGCCGAACATCTTCTTCTGAGTCGGCCATGGCATCGTCGGTCTGTGTGGTGGTCGTGGGAGGAGACCTCTTCCTCCGCAGAGGCGGCAGAGGCTGGTCGTCTTCATCTTCCGAGCTGGTGTCGATAGCTGCGAGTCGTGCCTCGAGGCGGGACTTGGGCGAGAGCAGCAGCTCGGGTTCCGGGCTGCTTCCCGGTGATGCTGCCCGGGACGCCATTGTTGATGTGTGTGATGATGTGATGTGAGAATTGGTCGGTTTCAAGTGGACATTTGTGAGGCCGACAAGTACAATTAGCGTGATAGGTATGTAGTTGCTGTGAGTATTGTGTGTGTTGGGAGGAAGAAAGCTGTTGAAGAGGAGGTACCTGGGGTGATGTAGGTGGTGGAGCTCGACGCGTCGGGTCCGAGCTGGGGACGCGACAGAGCGTGTTCGTCAATTAACAGGGGTGTTAATAGCGCGAGCCCGCCGCGAAAGTGACGGGACAACGCGATATGCCCCACTTAAACCTCAGAGTGCAACGACTGCGCCTTTGTCCAGCACCCAATCTCAGCTTCATCCGACTCCTCTCGGCTTCACTCACAAACACCAGGCACTCTGTCCCAACGAAGCATGCAGCAGACTGAAATTATTCAGACGCATCAATACACATGAGATTCGAATATGACGGCCTGTCAAGCAGCTTTACGTCCTGCTAATGTCCAACGGGCCAGACGCAAGCTTGGAAGCACTAAATCATTATCACGACCAACCCATCTCACGCCAAACTCGGCGCGATTACCATGCCCACCGGCCTTCCACCACCCTCTTACGTTAAAAAGGACCCCAAGTACGCAATATCGTCATGCGGCGGAACAAACTCCATCCCAGCCCATTCATGTAATCCTGCGTCTTGACCGCCTTTCCCACATTAATCCAGTCAAGCTACACACGTCAGTCTCGCTTTCTCACCACCTTCTCCTCAAGACACATACCAGGATCACATTGGCCTGCATACCCCACTGCGCCTTGCACCGCTCAGCCTGGCCATAGATGGAGTTGAACGAGTTTGTACGTGGCGCCCTGAGCTGGTCGGGGAGCTTGATGTCGCCAAAGGGCAGCTTGATGTTGAGGAAGTGGTTGACCATCATCATCAGTTTCTTGGGGTCGCCGTTCTCCGGACGGTCAATGTTGCAGTTGGGGAAGTCCGGATCGGTCTCGCCGAAGGGGGTCTCCCAGTAGTAGTCCCACTGCGGGAGGATGTAGTCGACTGCGTTGGTATCGGCTCCGGTGTCTACGTCGCCGTTGTCAGCATTCATCAGACGCGAGGAAGAAAGCTGAGACATACTCATGAAGACGATGAGTCGTCGCTTGGTGTCGATGAACTCCTGGAGTGTCGGCCAGTCCTCCTTGGCCAGGCGCCGGCCAGGTCGGTAAGCGTGCTTCTCCAGCCCTGAGCTTTTGAAAGCCTCATCATACTTGTGCAGCGGCAGCTCATCGTTGTTGTTCAGCAACAGCGTCACGACCTCGTTCGGGTTCTTGTCGATCCAGGCCCCGACCTCCTTCAGATAGTCCTCTATCGGGCCCGCGTCGAGGAGGAAGCAGTAGCTGTGGCACATCTGGGGATGGCCCTTCTTACTCTGTGTCCTGGCCTGGAGGAAGCGCACGCCAATGTTGAGCTGATCCGTCGGCGAGATGTACTGGTTGTGCGTGGGCTCGCGGCCGACGAAGGCGCTGTTGTGGGAGCCGACCATTGTGATATTGGAGAACTTTTTGCCGCAGAGATCCTTGTGGCCGTTGCAGGCGGCTGCGGCGAGGGCGGCCAGGCCGAGAGGGAGGATGTGCGAGAGACGCATCGTCACCAAAGCTTTGTGCAGAGCACGGGCGGAGGGAGAGGATTCTTGGCGAGGATCCAGAGAGAGGGCTGATGACGGCGGCCTTTAAGCAGCTGGCTCTGAGGCCTCTGTGACGTTTTCTTCAGCGGCGTGATGGCTTCCAGTGGCGCTTCAGGCACCTCGTCCTCAGCGGCTTGATGGCTTGCGATGGCGCAGACTGGGTGGTAAGGCGTTCAAAAATCAGAGAACCTCAAAACACAAAGAGGTAAAGCTCGCGGAATACGTCGTTCACGACCATCCCAGGGGATCCCCTCCCAGGATGAGGCCGTTACGATCTACATATACCGTCCCCGGGAGAGGCGCTCCCCCCTCACATGCCCCTGGCGCCGGGACATTGGCCAGCACGGCAGATCAGCCTCTGTGCGACCGACATGGGTCAACAGTCGAATAGGCACGGCGATGCAGCGACACGGGCTGAGATGGGCTGGCGGGAGGAGATGGGATCGCGGTGTATGCCGGGGCATGGTGATCTCTCGTTGGTCCCGCGCCACGGGCGCATGTGGTTCAGGGGCGGAGGAGAGCCGCTGGCTGACATGCTGTGGCCCCGTGATTGGATCAACTGCCTTCATGGAGGAGATGGGGAGGGTAGCATTGGCTGCTGGGATGGTGGGAGAGGACCACTGGTAAGGAGCTCGTCCTGGAAGGTAGGAGAGAAGAGATGGCCGGGTTGATGCCAGCGCGAGATGGTGTTTTTGGACGGGATAGCCATTCAGGGGCTCAGGAAAGGGGGTGGAGTGCTGCTGGTGCCGGAGAGGATTGACCTGCCCCATTTGATGTCAAATTCGATGGAGATACGCTGGCGAGCTTCCTCCGGGGAATAGATCAGGGTTCAGAGGTGGTATAGGTTCAGAGGCAGTAGTCAAGCCGTTCCACGTGGTAGTCAGCGAGCGGGATCATTTGCAAACATCACAAGAGCCCGCACGCTTCTGACGCGGAGGCATTGAAACATCGTCAACCTCATGAGTGCGCTGTAGGATTAGTCAGGCAGAGAGCCATCACTCTCAAGGACGCCTAGCGCTTGGATGTCGTCGAGGCCGTACTTATATGCGCCTGACATGATGGCCGCTCTTCGACGTATAGGGTTTCGGAGATAATTGTAATCCGACGTCAAACCCCAGATTCGGGATGCGACGAGTGCCGGATGTGCTTGGTGGAAGCATCAAAGGCGATGGGAGGTGTGTACCTGTACTCTGCCAGGTATGTGCACCACGATGACGTGTGAGTACCGGTACACAGCCTGACCACCTGCGAAACCGGCGACAGGTGCCAGTGACCCCCGTTTCCAAAATTAATCTGGAAATACCAACCCGCACGAACCCCAGAGCCCCGAGTGCCGCGCCAAGCTGACCTCGAAAGGGTGCTTTTTCAACAGTCCGGCGCCGCCGTCGCTCGTCATGCCATGATCCATTGTGAAGCATGATTCGGATTCCGCCTGTGACAGAAGGCGGGACGAGGCTAGTTCGCTCGGCCGCATGAGTCGCAAAGTGGTTGATCCTGACCGAGGACCTCGGGTGGCCGCGGCTGATTGGCCGTGAAAGGGCAAGTCGCGGTACCCGCGAGTGGAGACGAGGGTACAAGACGGGCACGGGGCGGGACAGGGTTTCACCCCGGTCAAGTACCCTCGACTTTCCCGCAATGCCAGGGTTTGGCAGAGGCCGGTGCTGTGCGAGAAGGGCCTGGAAGCATCCCGCCGTCGCGGTGCGCGGATGCGCGAAGACCTCCTGAATTGCACAGATTGCGGGACTGCACATGCAGGAGACCAGCCGGCATCTTGTGCATCTCCAGCTCCGACAGAAGTGGTGCAGCCAGCCCATCTCGTCATTTCGTGTTGAGGAGTCTTGGCTGGACTTCGCTTGGAGGCGGCCAGGGGCGTTGCTTGGGCGGTGGCGAGGCTGCGGTACCCAGTACGTGGGCTCGGGGGGCTGCGGCAAACCAACCGATTGCTTTTTTCATGCCGCTCCTTTCTTCTCAAGGGGGGCTTGGGAGAATGACTCACACGTCGCCAGCCTGAGAGCAGCATTCCACCCTTCGGCGCAGCGCTGCGACCGTGTTGCACCACCACGAGACCTCGCCGCTCCCTCCCTTGGTCCTGCCTGAAAGCGGCGGGAGACGGGATGTTCGAAGGTGCCGGAGAATGAATGAACGATGCCCTGACCCTGTCGACGGAAAGAGTGATGTGATGGCCCAGGTGAGGCGACAGCGCGCGCGATGTGACCGGCCGAGGATTCAGGGGTCGGAGATGGGGGTGGAAGGTTGCAGTTCAGGGGTGGTAATCCGTCAGAGCAACCTCCTGGAAGAGGGAGCGACAGCATCAGAAAAGGGGCTCGCCCATCGTTTCAGAAGGGGTGAGGGGGGCAGGGTGGTTGGGCCGCGGATGGTCGTGATTGCGCCAGTGCGTGAGTAAGATTGGGGGGCCGGAAGAGAAGAGGTGGAGGGGGCAAGCCAGTAAAACCCGCCGCCGACCGTGAGCCGACGGCGGCGCTGCAGCGTATTCGTAGCGCGTCGAACCAAGCCGGGGCCACTGTGGGCACACACGGGGCAAAGAAAAATTGCGGGCGCGGGCGCGACGCGACACCGACGCCCCCCTCAGGCTCCCCGTCCCTCCCGTCGCCCCCCTGAGAATGGGCGCGGTCGGTCAGAGAATCAGACGCGAATGCACATGCAAGCCAGAGAGAGGAGGGTGTTGGCGCCCGTCATACGTGACAGGCTGCGAGAGGTCGGGAGCCGATGCATGTTGGAGAAGGTGATTGATTTTGTTGTCGATGGGAAACGATGAGAAAAACGAGAAGAGAACGACGGCCGACTCGTCGTCGTGGTGATCGCCGAATGATGATGATGACAGGCGACGGGGGCGACGAAGCGGCGGCGGGCCCTCTCTCTCGAGCAAGCGGGCGGGCAAACAGGGAAGAAAGGAGGAAGAGTTCAAGGAGGAAGCGGCTTGGGCTTGGGAGAAGAATTTTCGGGCGACATGATGACAGGGCTCCATTTCGCGCCATCGGCCGGGCCCCAGCGGCGGGCTCTGCGATTGGCTACTCGTGCCCCGTGCCCCAAGACCGGGAGGAGGCTTATCGCCCTGATGTCGCGATACATCCCGAAGGACACGGGGTACTTGTCGGGGCAAGTGGGGCGCCCGTACGTCGCGGCGTGTGATTGGGCGCATCGGCTCCCTGCTAGCTGGCGCCACACCACAATCTCGTTGCCTGGGTGGCACCTGCCGAAAATTATAAGAAGGCCATGCCCGCCGGCCTGCCTTCTTTTTGATGTTCTCGAGATCCGACCCCGGCCTTACGTAATCCACCTCACGTTCGGCCCTCTAATTTTTCCGTCATTCCGCCCCCACCTTGACCTCCATCCCCCCTCCCCACAAATCCTCATCGTTGACATTTCGTCACTCCAACGTCTTGCCATCTCCAGACTTCACTTCGCCGGTGCAGCCTCGAGACGTCAACGACTCTTCTCTCCTTGAAGAATCTCTTTTGCGCTCGTACCTTCGACGCAAAACGAAAAACAACCTCAAAAAAAAGAAGACGAGAGCGGCCGCGTCTTAGCTGATTGCGCCGACCACATCCCACCCCAAAAAGTCGACCGTCGATCCTCATCCGACGCTCACATAGACAGGACTGGAATACGTCTTGTCTGACTTTCCCCTCTTCGTCATCTCGTCTCGTTTTCGTCCCGCCCGCACGCGCGACCATCGAATCCCAATCGACGACCGAGTCTCCTCCTCCCTTTCCACAGGCAGAGCATTCCGATCGTCGACGAGGTCGCCGCGCTCTGTAGAACCACGTTCCGTGCGCTCCGCCGCCGACAATAGAGAGACATTTCGTGCCTTTGAAGAAGTGACGAAGTCGGTCCACGTCCGGGAGACATCAACCGTCTTCCGCCACCTGCCACCTTTTTTCTCCGCCGAACGAGCAGGAGAAGATATTCCCAGCTTGTTTGCTGTAGGGGGACACATTCACTTGTTCATCTCCCACCCCACAACTGGTAGGTTTGGCCTTGCTGCCTCGGTGCCTTCCCGCACCTGCCAGCCTTGATCCCCCTCCTTCCTTCCACAGCAACAATAACAAAAATCTGTTTCTGCTACACTGCACCAATCACCCACTTCCCGCAAATCAACTTTTCCCCCTCTCCCGCCAAAACTCCCACAAACCTGCCCTCATACTTCCCACGCATTTCCCTATCTCCCACCGCAACCACGCATTTCTAGGTGCGTGGCTGTTTGGCTGGCTGGCGAGTGCCATGTGGTTTAGAAGAAGCAAATGCTAACGCGAGAATGACACAGATCTGCTCGATCCGCTCAGTCCGGTTGGAACAGTCTGTTGACACGCGCGACATCATGGAGTCTATCCAGACGCACCCCACGACGGCTGCGCAGGCCAAGGCCTTCACTGCGCCCGGCTCGCTTGCCTTCCCCGGCGGCTCCAACGAGTTTGCTCCCGCGCCCAACGGCGAGACCGTCAACGGTCAGGTCCCAGTTCCCAACGGCCAGCAGCCCGCAAACGGCAACGGGGTGACTCCCGCGACCCCCGCTGCGACGCCTGCCGCCGCTCAGGGCGGCAGTGGCTTGACGCCAACGCTGCAGTATGTATCACCCGCATGAGGCTCTGTTACAGATCTTGTGAAGCTCATCACGCGCTCCTAAAGGAACATCGTCGCCACGGTCAACCTCGATTGCCGTCTGGACCTCAAGACGATTGCCCTGCATGCGAGAAACGCAGAGTACAACCCAAAGGTACTGCTCCAGTCACGGTTCAGTGTTTTGAAGCCACAGGGTTGCTAACACGTCTGTCCCAAAGCGTTTCGCCGCTGTCATCATGCGTATTCGCGACCCCAAGACCACTGCGCTCATCTTCGCCTCGGGCAAGATGGTCGTCACGGGCGCCAAGTCCGAGGATGACTCCAAGCTGGCTAGCCGCAAGTACGCGCGCATCATCCAGAAGCTCGGCTTCAACGCCAAGTTCACGGACTTCAAGATCCAGAACATTGTCGGCTCGTGCGACATCAAGTTCCCCATTCGTCTCGAAGGTCTGGCCTCGCGCCATCACAACTTCAGCTCCTACGAGCCCGAGTTGTTCCCTGGTCTCATCTACCGCATGATCAAGCCCAAGATCGTGCTTCTGATCTTCGTCAGTGGCAAGATTGTCCTGACGGGCGCCAAGGTCCGCGAAGAGATCTACCAGGCCTTCGAGATGATCTACCCCGTGCTTCAAGGTATGCTTCGTCGGTGTCTACTTGTCATGAACTTTCGCTAACTCGCCCCAGATTTCCGGAAGGTCTAAGCACGGGTCATCCACCCC
This sequence comes from Plectosphaerella cucumerina, assembly GCA_020746995.1. Classification (NCBI taxonomy): domain Eukaryota; kingdom Fungi; phylum Ascomycota; class Sordariomycetes; order Glomerellales; family Plectosphaerellaceae; genus Plectosphaerella; species Plectosphaerella cucumerina. Next base: position 3,534,057 of record JAGPXD010000004.1, on the reverse strand, counting down.
GGGCGTGGTGCGTCCCGCACCACGACCCATCATCATCACTTCTGCACTTTGTACGAGTAGACTTCTCTCTCACTTTTCACGATACCACGATCGCGCTATCGCACACCCAAGCCGGTCGGGCTACACGTGGGTGCGCGCGCCTATCACATCACTCCCAGGCCGCGTACCCCACACCGCGTGCAGTCCCAGACGGTCTGTATACCTGATTCTGAAGCATTGCAATGGCGTTGGGGAAAGGGGAAAGGTTCTGGACGGGCGGGGAAGGGTTGCCCGGTCCACGGTGGTTTGCTTGGGGCTGAAGCCAAAAAAGAAGGAAGATATTCCCATCCCGCGATTCTCATAGATTCCGAGGGGGCCTTTACGGGAAGGCTGTAATGTCGACCAGAGTGGACTGACGTCGTCGCCGCGGTCCCGGGAGCGTTATATCTCCGCAGCGATGAGCAAGACATCTGCGGGATGCCGGGACGGGCACAGCTAGCGGAGGAATTGACTTAATTCAATGACCAGCGGCCGATTCAAATCTCTGTGACGATTTTTGTGACAACGTGTGAAGGTGTTGTCCCTCAACGGTGAAGTTGACATCCCGATATTCACTTATCCTCAACACATGCTAGATTTCATCAGGGTTCAATGAAGAGCGCCACCGCCTTCAGCCTGGATACAAAAGATAGTCACCGACGCCCTGACATCCGCCACCGCCGAGAAAGGGCCGCCACCGCAATCGACATCGTGATGCCTCGGCCTCGGCCCTCGCGCACGTCACGGCCGTGAAAGGCACGGACTCGCCATCAACGTACGACCTGACGTCGCCCCGTCCGCGCGCCGACAGCCGCCGCTGCCACGAGCGCGCTGCTGGACCGGGCCGCTAGGCGACTGAGCGCACGGATCGGGGATAATAAGAAGGGCGGAAGGGCTCTGACCGCGGACGGCGGGCTAACGAGTCAGGGGTTCGGTGATGAGTGATGTTGTCGTGATGTTTGCTGCTGCCGGCGGAAGATGGGTTGGGGGTCAGAAAGGTGATAAGGATCGGACGTTGCGAACGTGAAGCCTAACCCCGACAGGGACGTCTTGCGAAGAGAGAAAAACATGCCGAGTCAAGATTCTGGTTGCCGGACAGTGAGCGCGTGGAGCCCATGCGCTTTGATCGGACGAAGGACGGCGGAGCTACGGGCGCTCCGGGCGGGAGCTCTGGCTTTGTGTTGTGGAGAGGGAGGGGGACTGTTTCCGTCGAAACATTGCAAACGATGATTACACATGTCCGAAGGCCGAGATGGATGGACGGCCACGTTCCGCTTCGAGGCGCTTGCTGCGAAGAGAAAGCCTGACGGTTTATCACGACTGGCTGGTCAACCAGGACAAGGGCGGTTTCAACGAATCTCGCGACTCGCGAAGCTGGCCCCAAAGCTGATAGGTGGCCCTTTGGACGAAACACTCCAGTCAGCCCCCCTCCCCCCCGCATCTCTGGAAAGTGAAGGGGGTGGAGATGACTTGATACTGATAGCGATTGGCATTTCGTCTTTCCCCTCCGCCGTGGCCGTGCCAGGCAAACGGGAAACAACAGGACCTGCATGCGCGGACCCTTTCTCATTAGCCACGACCAGAGGCAGAGTGGTAACACGGACATAAAACGTGGGGGATGGGGTCTTGTCCGGGGTTCTTTTTGCGCTGTCGGAGTCGGACCAACGACGGTTCACGGGAAAAGGGGGGAGGGCTCGCGCAGGATCGGCGGTCACATGGCCCGGGAGAGCTGCCAGGGGGATGAGAGGAGATTGGAAGGGCCATCTCCGTGCCCCTCTCGTACCAGGCTGGCGGCATCTGCGGTCGACGACGCCCGTCACGCTGCCGCTGGCACCCGCAGCACCGACCGTGCCGCGGGCATCGCAAGAGAAGAAACAGGGAGCCAAGCTCTTCGCAACGTCGGACCAAGAGACGAACGGCCCCGACGCGAGCCGCTTGGCGCCAGGACAGGGGGCTGAAGGGAAAGGAAGATCATCTACTGGGCGGATGCCCGAGGAGCTAGAGGGCGGGTGAGCAGCAGAGCCAGCTGAAGGGCCTGAGGGACTCGGAGACGGCGATGGGCGTGGCGGACACGCTAGCGAGGCAGGTACCGCATCTCAGCACGATGGGCTGCTCCCCCGCTTGCGCTAGAAGCCGTCCAGGCACGCCAGGCGTGCCGGGCCATCCTGGATACGGGAGGTGGTGGCTGACGGGCTTGGAGTTGGTGTTTTTGTTTGTCTCTTCTTGAGGCGGTCGCCACGGAGCGCACACCGACGTGCAGGGTGCAGCCAAGTCAGATGTGCCCCGGGGCCGTCTCCGGGCCAATGCGGCGGTCGCTGTTGACATGTTGGCTGTCGCTGGGCTGGGGCTGCCGCAAACGGCTCGCCCGTCTGGTCTTCTTGTCCGACATGTCGACCCCACTGTGATCTTGGGTAGCACCGATTTCCCTGATCTCGTCCGCGAGGGTTCGGGGATTAGCCCAGGAAGGGGAAAGCAGCGTTTCCTCGCCAGCTGCCGAAAGAACTGGAGCCGCGCGCCCCGGCGAGATGAGTTGGCCCGGCTGCGGCATCGTGCCCCCTCCTGCAGTGCGCATCACAGCGCAAGCAGCACCAAACGACTGGAGGTGGCCGGCCACCCCGGCCGGACAGGCCACGAGCCGAGGAGGATGCGCAGGGGTGGCGCCAGCTGGGTAGGCATGTTCGCCGAGGAGCGGAGCCGCGTTTGTTTGCTTGCTTGCTGCGCGGCCTGGGCGACGAGAGAGGCGAGAGCTGGACTCCGGCTAAAAGACCGCAGGAGGCTCGAAGGGGAAGCTGGCAAGGGGCCTCGGGCAAGCCACAGGCCGCAAGGGAGGGTCGGGACCGGCATGGTACAGCACCCGTAGAGGTAGGATGTAATGATGCTGACACCATCTGGCGGCGGGGGGCGGGGGGCAGCCCAGGGCCACATAAACAACCGCACATGACCGGCGAGTATTTCATTCGAGGGGGCATCGCGAGTCGAGCTCCGCGGGGGGGGCTGGACCAGGGGGTAGCCAGGCCAGGGGTTAAGGTCGAGGAGGCGACGGCGTCGGCGATGGCGGCGAATGGTAGGCTGCGCGGGTGCTGCATGCGATATCGATGTGCAGCAGGCTTGCTCGTGGCCGAGAAGAATGCGGTGCAGGCGCAGTTGCTTGGTTCAGGGGGTTTGAGAGAGGAGAGGGGGATGGGGGGGAGGATGCAGACGGACATGCTGCAGCCGAGCCCGTCATGCGTCCGAACAGGAACCCAGTGGGTAAGTTGCATACGAATAACAAGCAGCAATATAGGACGGGAGGCAAGGGATGAGCAAACGGGGTGCATCCGGCGTAGCAATGACACCTGGAGCGATGGACGGCCAGATTGCGATGACACCCTCTTTCTTTGCCCTCCTTTGCTGTTCGCATTGCTTGTCTTGATTGCCTGCCCTGTGCTGTCCTTGCCTTGCCTTGCCTTGCCTTGCGTCGCCTTTGAGGTTGTTGCGGCGCGGTTGGCATGAGTCGGGGTCTGATGTCGGCCCTCTCCCGCGTCACACGGAGGGGGAAAGCTCGGTCAAGACATTGCATCGGCTGTGCGACTCGACTGAAGAGGCGGCCTAGACATTGACCGAGGCGCGGAGATGAGCCAGGACCGGCGCTGGGAGAGCGTCAAGGCGTTGACGGTCAGGGCCGTGTAACCTGGGGAGATCTTTTAGCAATGGCAGGAGAAGAAGGGGTTTCGAGACATGGGGTGTTGATGAGCGAGATGGTTGTGCGATGTGATCTTGGGCAGGCGAGACATGTCTGTGCCGTTTGAGTGTTCGTCTGTTTGATTGTTCTCGATGGCAAGTGAAAGGGCTCGATATGCGACCTCGACTCAACTGGACTCGACTGGACTCGACTCGTCCCGAACGCCCCGGTATCCGTACCGTCTCCCGGGATCTGCGCCGTCCTGGTCCAATCATCGACTGACCGGTGATGCGCAAAAGCAATGTTTCCCGCAGAATGTTTCAATGACGCTCAGACGACTCACGAGCGAGAGGGGGCTTGAGGGGAGTCGTTCAAAGGTTGCTTTTTCCGGCTGGCCTCGTGGGAGGCCAAGCAGGCGCAGGCACGTATTATCGCCCGCATTGCATTGGATTACCGGAAGCAGTTGGTTGCCAGCCTGGGGGGGGGGACATGAATGGACGTGGACATGCGCTGATCTCACGATAGGCTTGTGGCTGTCTGACATGACAGACGGACGGCCGGCGCCCGGATGCAGACGCCATCGAGAGTCGGGCAACATCAGACACACTGGCAGTGGGCAGGACATGGAGTGACCTGCCGACTTGCAGCAGAGCCTCCTGTCATCGGTGTACAGGTACTGCAAGCCACTTGCCGTTCGCTCTTTCTCACTCTGACACTCACTCTCACACTCTCCTTCCTTCCCCTTGCCTTCCTTCCGCGGGAAGTTAATTTCGCAACGGGCAGGAGCGCTGCGGGCCTCGGGGGAACGTGCCCCAAAGTGCCCCCCTCCATCTCTCCTTCCTTTAGTTCTTTCCCCCCCTGTGATGGAGTGCTGAGACCCTGGTCGCGCCTGCCCTTGCTTGGCCCCCTCTCGCCCCCCCGCCGCCTGGCCAGTAGCGGACGCTGCTTCCATCGTGCAGCAGCGCACCTTCTGCACTAGCCCACCTCATGTCGGTACGTATCCGCTTGCTGGAGATTTGACGTCCGGGACAGGGAACAGGTTCCATTCAAGGACCGACCCGTGAGATGGGCCGGGACCTTGCCGCTTTTAGTTTGACTCGGCACTCAGTGACGCCGAGCTTTGGAGAAGGCTTAGTGGCTGAGGGTGCACAAGTCAGCCACCATGTACAACTTCAATTGGAAGGCAAGCGATTGCACCGTCAAGATGGTCCGTTTACTTCTGATGCCGTGTTGAAGGCGATGCTCGGTTTGGAACCATATTTTTTTCATCTTTAGACCAAAGGTTTCAACGAGCAGTAGACAGCATCACCTCACCAAGACATCTCCTTCAAAAGAGAGGCTGGAAGTCAGGCAGGGTTCTCGACACCCGCCAGGTACAAGAGCTGGTCAACGATGCAGAAGAACCAGCATTTCCACTCGATATGATCATCAAGAAGCAACATCAAACAGCAACGATGACACGGCGGCCCTGACTTACAACTCTTCTGCGAACCATACCGTTGGAATGACCGTTCTGGTTGTGCTCACTCATGCACAACCCCCAGGCCTCCAGACGGTGTGGCTCAGCTTGGCCTCCCCAGGACCACAATCGACGACAACGCTATGCCCGATGAGGACGTCGCACCAGCTGTGGTCAATCCCACCCACCTTCCACCCTCCACCCAGGACCGAGAGGCGATTCAAATTGCGACTCTGCCGGCCACGGCCAGGACCAGGGCCTCCCCTCCGAGTCCTCTCCCGTCCGTCTCCGTCTCGCCATCTCCCGTGGCCGTCTTCTCCTTCTGCTCACCTCCTTCGACACAACAACACCACAGCTCGAATATCCATACCTGGCTTCTTGAACTTGTTCCCGCAGCTCGAACTTCAGGTCAACCCCTCCTCTCGCCAGCGAAACATCAACACCCCGCGCTGTTTCGACCAGGCTTCCACACACTCGCTTCGTCTCATCCATCACCCGTCAACCCCCGCCGCCGCCGCCCTCGCTCTCGCCCTCCTGGCCTCACCTCACCTCACCTCACCTCACCTCCTCATCCGTCTGATGCCGTTCCCCGGTGCTTAGGAACATCGCATTCGACTGCCTAGCTAGGCCCAGGAGATGCTTCGGACCGTCTACCCAGGAAACAAACCTTAACGACTCAGCTTCCTCCAGAACCCTCTCAACCTCCCCCGACCTGTCCGGCACCCCAACCGCCGAGAACCCCTCCGCCCGCCCCCGACCTCACTAGCAAGCTGTCCGTCTGATCTCGACACCTGCTCTGTCTGCCGCTGTCCGTGGGTTTTCGTCATTGACCACGCTCTCGCTCTCGGCAGAGCTGCCCAAACGACGAACCAGGAGCTCGAGTGTCTTTCCTTTCTGATCCTACCTTGCGACGGGCGCATCGCACTACGGCAACATCGACCGGATCGCCCTACACCACAACAACGGAACCGAACCTACCCCACGCCCCACGCTGCACTCCAGACCACACCACACCTGCCTGTCGGTCCACGTCGTCGGGTGCCGTTCTCGCGTGCCGCAACCCGGTCTATACAAAGCCAGCATGCTCTCGTGATACTAAGCCTTATCTATCCCGACCCGTCCCCTCCTCGTACGCTCCTCCCGGCTTCCTGCCGACCCGCTTCCAGAGACTCCAGCCACCATGGATTTCTTTGAAGGCTTCCTCCAGATTCCTCCGGATCGGGGCCAGATCCTGGGCAGGGCTGTCTGGAAAGTATGTCACTCGCACTCCTCCCAAAGCCTCCGTCCTTCGCAGGCTAACAGTTTGTCTTAGTCCCGCTACGTCGTCATCGGCAAGCCCAATGCTCATCGCCAGAACCCCTCGCACCCGAGTCTCGCCCAGGTCATGACCACAAGCCGCGTCCACACAGGTGCCCCAAAGACACCCTCCAAGGCCAACTTCCCCGAGGAAGATGTCATCGCCCTGTACAAGGCACGGGTATGTCGCCGAACTCACCCTCCTCTCCTTTCCCCCTAGATCTGACCGTAACCACCGCAGGATGATATTGAGCCCGCCCACATGTACCCCCTCAGCACCGTGAGCGACTGTCAGGTCCAGATGGTGGCGCATCGAAAGCAAGGCCCGGTGCTGCCCACCCTAGTCATCTCTATCAACGACAAGGAGCGGAAACGCCGCTCCAGCCGGGCCACCGGCCTCGTCGCCAACAAGGACTCTGGCGGCGCGACCCTCATGTTCCGCACTCTCCCCGACGACCACCACGTATCTCTGCAGGACTGGGCGCGCTTCATTATCGGCAAGAAGACACCGATGAGCCCCGAGAGCCCGGCTTCACCGTCCTTCATCAACCCATTCGCGCCCCGCTCCCAGACTGTCGAGTTCCTGCCCCGTCCTGGCAGCGGCAACAACGGCAACTCCCGATCCGCCTTGTTGCACAAGAACTCCATCGCCCACTCATCCCGCGAACGCCCCATCACCTTCAGCTCCGAGTCACCCAGCCTCCGCTCCAAACGCAGCGACATATCCTCTCCATCCAGCGCCACCCACCACTCCCCCATGGGCTTCACCATGCCCGATCTCAATAAATACACTACCGTCCTGCCGACCGACATCCCCTCGCCCGTCACCACTCTCGGCGACTTCCACCAGGGCGACTTCATCGAAGGGTGGACCTCGGCTCAGGGACGGTCGTCGACGTTGAGTTCCCCGGTACGCGGCCGAGGCAGCATCAGCTCATCGGGCCCGCCCGCCATCGCCACCATTTCCAGCTCACCCCCCATTCCCAGGGAAACTATCCTCGACCGCGCTTTCCAGCTCAAATGCATTCCCGGCTCCGAGAACGTGGTGCCCGGTGAAGAGAAGCTGAGCTCCCTGGCCCGCTTCGATGCTCTCATGCGCGAGGCTGAGGACAAGCGCCGGCAGCTGCAGAAGCCGCAGCCATCAGCCCCAGCGAACCGAATCGCTACCCAAAGCGCCTGGGACAAGGACGACTCATCCGATGAGGAGGATGAAGGGGCTGACAAGGACGCCTACTCACTGTCTCAGGAGACAGATGGGAACCGGCGAACAATCATCCCCCCGAATGCCCAGAGAGCCCTCGAGTTCCTCATCGGCCGGCATGAGCCCCCGCCGACGCCCGCGACCAAGCCGCCCACGTCAAGGAGCCCAGCCACCTTCCACGGTCCGCCCCCTCAGGCACCTTCCCGGCCACACACTGCCCATTCCAAGGTGCGGCCGACCGCAGGCCGGACACATAGCCAACCCCCACTGGTCCCCTCGCCGCAGGAGCGGCTGGACGTTCCCAACGCACCACCTGGTAAGACATCCGAGGACGGAAACCCGCGGTCCGGCAGCGAGAAGCGCCTCTCCACATCGAGCGCGAAGCGGCTGAGCTTCACCGAGTTCACCAAGCGCCTCTCCAGCACTAGCAGCTTACTTCTCGTCCAGACCAACGCGAGCGCCGGGAGCAGTCGCGAAAGCAGCGAGTACGACCGAAATCCATCACCAGCGCCCCGGGGTACTTTGAACGCTAGGGGCGCTCCCCCTCGCCCGAGGGAAGCGGACCGGTGCGGGTTCCGGCCAGGCTTTGTCGAGGGCGGCCTCTTTTAAGGCACTCGACCATATCACCACGACACTTCACTTCTCGAATACCCGCGGCCCCATGCGTGAGCAGCGGGTCCGGGCCTTACACGACTTGAACAATCTACTTTACCTAATATGCCACGGCATCACGATTTATGAAACAACGCCATGACGACGCGGGGCGGGGGTGGCCGACCTTGTCTTGAACACAATGTTCGGCCGTTGCCTGGCTCCGACGAGGCTACACGGGTGGAAAGAGACAACGATAGAACTGGGGGAGGCTATGTCATGTCGGCTCGGGCTGTTTGGCCCGAGGCTGGAGCACGTTTCGTGGGCCGCGCGGCGGCTACACTCATCTCATCATGGAAACTACGGGGGGGAATCTGCCACTCAGCATGTTTGTACGACTCGCATTGATACCACGCTCACCCTCGAGGTGTTGAATCACATTTGCTCGATTATATCAATGATTGGTAGTATCACGCGGCTTAGGTGATGTCATGAAGAAGCAGCATTGATGAGTATGTAGACACAAGTATTGTGTTGACGAGTGACCTCACAGCCGCTGAGTGTATCTAACCAGCGAACCGAGCCTAGCCAGAAGCACTCCACGCCGGCTTCACAACCACAAAGTCCTTGACAACAGCCGTCCCCTCGCGCAGAGCCGTGAGCTGGGCGACGGTACACTGGTTCGGCTTCAGCGGGATGCGCTTGGTGTAGCAGAACGTCGGGGCCGACGGGCCAGGCGGCGGGGACGGGATGTTCCTGATGTTCGACAGTCCCGAGGTGGCGTAGCCATTGCCGACGGCGGTGTTGCCGGTGGCGATGTCCTTGCCGTCGAGGGCGCGCTGGTAGATGGCGTAAGCGGCCTCGGGCTTGTAGTAGGGGGCCTCGTGGCCGGCGCCGTTGAGCTTGGTGAAGGAGAAGTTGGCGCGCTGGCGGGTGTAGCCTGCGGAGGAGCCGGCGACGGTCAGGGGGGTGTAGCCGGCGGAGGCGAAGGGGGCGCCGCCGAGGGCGAGGGAGAGGTCTTCGCCGCCGAACCACTATGATGCACGGAGTCAGTGAGTTTCTTTTTGGCTGCTCTTGGAGTCATGGAACAGATGTAACTCCCGAAGCAGCCAGGTTGGAACAAATAACTCGTAGATGGACTCACGTTTGAGCGGAAGTCGCGGTCGCCGTAGATCAGGTGGACGGGGATCGAGGCGGCCAGGAGGGACTTGATCTCGGGGATGAAGGAGCGGACGATGTCGCCGCTCAATGTGAAGGGGAGGTTCAAGGCATTGCTGAAGGCGGTCATGTTGACCTGGGTGCCGAGACGGGCTTGGTTCTCGCGGCGGTTGAGGAAGCCGAAGGCGTAGGGGGGAGGGAACTGAGCTCCCAGGGGCTGGGTGATGTCGAAGGCGTCAAGCTGGGAAGTGTCAGGGGGGCAAAGACGGAGGGATGGGAGATAGACTTACACCTGCGTCTTCTGCCGGGTCTCCGGTCGTGTTGTAGCACACGAAAGCGGCATAGCCACAAATTTCAGCGGTACCTTGCTGGTTCCCGCGGCCCTCGGGATCGAGCTCATCGAGGGTGGCGCGGCAAGCATGGACGAGGTCAACGCAGCCTCCGGGCGCGCGGAACGCAGCATCGATCTCTTCAGCCTCAGCCTGGGAGAGGACGTCGATGCCATACGTGTTGGAATACGCGAACTCGAAAGAGCCGGGAGCCTGGATGAGGATGTCGACAAAGGCTGCAATGATGCCAACGCTGGCGATGCGGATCGGGCGAGGCCGGCAGAGGAGGTTAGACGAGGGGGGAGGGGTGGTGGAGGCGAGGGCGGCGGACTGAGCTTCGAAGTAGGTCGCGATGGCGGGTGCGTAGTGACCGCCGCTGTAGGGGTCAGTCATGGCCCGAGGGGCGGGGAGAAAGAGAGACATACTATGACTGGGACCAGAGGTGGATGCTCGGACGACTATAAGCTTTGAGGGTGGAATCGGCGGACCAGGCTTGCATGAATGTCCAGAGGACGCGGGCGACGTTCTGGCTTGTGCCGATGGTGCTTTCTCCGCTCTGGGAGGAGAAGATACCGTCCTCGAGGACGGAGTTGGTGGGAGGGGTCTGGCCGGGGAAGTAGATGTCGCCGCTGGTGAGGTTGATGCGCCCCGGGGAAGGGACATCGAAGCTGAAGCCGGTATGGATGGGCTGGTCGATGTAAAGGAGGTTGGCGCGGTTATTCCAGGACCAGGGGTTGTTGGTGGTCGTCTTGGAGTCGGGGTTGACCTTGCAGGGACCATTGTGGCCGAGGGCCTGGACGTCGTCAGTCGACAAACATGATGTAAGGAAAGGGGGACATACCTGATCGATGGAGGGGGAGCCGGGCCCGCCGTTAATCCAGAGGGTCAGAGGATCGGTCTTGGGCTTGTGGCGGGACTCGAAGAGCCAGAAGAAGAGGTTCTGCTCAAAGGGGAACTCGGGGGTGGCGGGGATGGAGACCTTGCCGGCGTAGGACTTGAGGCCGGGCTTTGTCTCGCAGAGGTTGGAGATCTGGGTGGTCAGCTGGGCAGCCAGAGTTCGTTGATGGATACGCTCACCTTCTTGACAGTAACCTTGGGCTTGCTTGCGCCGCAGGTATTGCGCGGCTGCAGCGGCGAGGGAATGGCTGCGACCGAGGTGATGCCAACGAGGGCCGAGACGAGGACGGAGAGCTTCATGGCTGGTTTTTGGTGATGTTGTTGTCGAGAAGATGCCGGATATTCCGCAAGTCGATCTCAAGACGAGTGTTGTAAAGCTGTTATTGACGAAACAACTCAATACCGCGAAAATTCGCTGATCAAAAAACCGCCAATGGAGCTCAAGCACAGTGAATACTTATTGTGCTGTTCGAGCCTGCCCTTTCCTCAGATGATGGATGACACGGCATTGGTGCACCTTTTATATCAACACTTGCGGAAACCACGAGCCGCAAGTCAGTTGCAAGTCATGTCCACCCACCACGTCTGTCGTGCAGGAAATATTGCCCCATCGCCCAAGACCGCAAAGAAGCAAACGTCCAGAAACCGGCGTGAATAGGAGTCTCGTGCGCTCGCCCTCCCCGCTTCGACGAAGTGATGACGGGGGAAAAGAGAAAGCTCGGGCGTTGAGGGGGTCTTTTCTGTCCCTTGGATGGGAGGAGATGTTGCCGGGTCGTGGATGAGACATGCGTCTCTGGGCATGGCTCGCATGAGGTGTGAGGGCTCAAGTCTCAGGCCGGTGTCTTGCGTTCACCTCTCTCTCTCTTGTCGAGATCACAACCTCTTTTCTACATCTGACCGTCATACTCACTTGATTCATACTCACTTGACACAGCACGAGATGAAGCTTCACAGCGTCTAAAACGCACCACCACCCCGTCCCTAGGCACAACCCGTCTTCATCGACCACCGCGTCGGAACCACCCCTCCCCTTCGCCGAGCCCAGATCAGCAAGGAAGAAAAGCAAACCACCTCAATAGCACCCAGAACCCCGGGAAAGCGAGACAATCCCCCCTTGAGAGATCGGGCAACCTAACCTACCTGCCAACGCAACGCCCCGGAGATCGCGCCAGTCCCTTGTCTTCCCGCCTCCGCCTGATATCTGACAACCACCATGCCATGTCCGCATTCGGGTCTGAATAGCCCCTCGCTTCCACGCCGCCTCCCTGCGTGGCTGTCATGTTGCTGCGTCTCTCTTTTAGGTTGCCCGATGACCGCCGTTGTCGGCCAACCATCCCCAAACCCCTGGACGTGGCAGTGCCACCATTCGTCCCAATCCTTCTAGAAGAACGTCTACTTGCATCTCCTGTCGATCATCTGGTCACGCTTCTGCACATCCGGCCAACCACACGTCCTCTCTCTACAAGGAAGCTTACCTGCGTCTCCTGTCAATCACTTGTTCACATCCAGTCCAGCTGCACATCCGCTTGACCACATGTTGTGTGTATGGTGGGGGGGAATCTTTATTCTGCTTCATCTCCGCGGGCCCTGCCGCCCTTTTCGTCTGTCCAGACATCTGCTCCCCATTCGTATCATCATATCCTCCAATCGCCTCTTCCTTCCTCACCGCCCGCCTACGACAGGTACTGATGCAGGGCCTCCTGCTGCTCCGGCGTCAGTCGTTCGCTGATGAACTTGGAGATGGCGCCTCCGTGACGGCCGTTCGCTGCGCCGATGTACGCGCTGACCCAGGGGGCCACGGCCGTCACCTCAGGGTAGTCATCGCGCGCCACCGGCCGGCAGGTGTTGAGGGCCGTGTACGTCATGCCGAAGCCGATGTCGTCAACGTCGGCCTCGGCGATGAGCTCGTCGCCCAGACCGCTGGCCACCACGGGCGGGTTGACCAGGAGGCCGAGGAGAAGGCCCACCGAGCGAGCCCATCCCTTGTGGAACTGCTGCGCGAACGCCTGCGACTCGCACACCGTCTTGGTCAGGCTGATGACTGCCAGCTTGCGGTCCACCGGGTTCGCGAGCTTCTCCGTGTCCGCAATGATGAATGTAGGGTAGACGCTGGTGAACAGGTTCGCCGACAGGCTGTTGGCGTGCTTGATGAAGTAGTCGGCGCCGTAGCCCTGCTCAACCCGGGAAGAGATCAGGTGGTAGAACCGGACGAACCGCAGCCTCAGTGATTCGGCCGGTGTACCCTCCAGCTTGCTGAAGATGAGCTGGAGGATCTGTCCGAAGTAGGTATCCAGAGTCGTCCTGCGCACGTCAGTCGCCGTTCTTGTTGGGGGTGCTTTTCTACTTACGGCTCAAAGGTCTTGACCACCGCCTCGATGATATCGAAGCCGTACAGCTGGAACTTCTTCGTGTTGAGCAGCCTCTGGAAGATACCGAGAACCTGCTCCAGGAGCTTCTCCGACTCAATGTGCGCCTTTGTCGTGGGGACGATGGCCGCGAGCAGCCTCGTGCAGGCCGGCACGTTGCCCTTGGTGTCCCACAGCGGGGGCGCCAGCAGCGGTGCGAGGAACTCCTTGTAGTTGGCAGACACGGCCTCGGCCGGGCTGACCTCGAGGAGCTGGGCCAGAATCTGGAAGACGTATTGCTGGAATTCTGCCAAATTGTTAGCCTCGGAAAAGCCCCTTTTCCCTGCCCAACTTACCCGTCACGTCATCAACGAGGATCTGGTGGAACGGCTCCCACAGACGCTCGTTGAACAGCTTGGCGTGCGCCGCCGAGCAGTACCTGACCAGGGCGCCGAGAGCCTCAAAGTGGTAGTAGTAGAAGCGCGGGTTGCTGGGGTTCTGCTTGATCATGTTGGTGATGGCGATGAGGTGCCTCAGGATGCCCTCGGCCATCGGGGACGCGCCGTCCTTGACAACGACGAGGATCCTCATGACGCAGCGCATCAGGAACTCGTTCTCCTGCAGCTTGGCCGGCGTCGTCTCCTTCTCGATCAGCTTGAACAGGTGGTCCAGCAGGTCCTTGGCAAACGGCTGAATGTCCTCACGGGGGAACATCTGCTTGCCGGCATCGTCGGTCAGGAAGAGCACGCGCTCGACCGCGATGGCCGCGTACGAGTAGACGACGTAGTTGTCCGAGGCCAGGTTCTGGATCAGCGGGGTAAAAGCCACCTTCCATTGCTCCTTGGTGAGCTGGCTGCGGAACGTGTGCAGGTACTTGATGGCGTCGACCTTTGATATGGGCTCGACGCCAGCCGCGCCCGTCAGGTCGCCGGCAATGTGCTGCTCGAAGAACTGGACCACGTTGACCAGCGGGTTGACCGTCTTGACGCCCTGCGTCGCCGTGACGGCGCCCTTTGACGCGATGGAGATGAAGAGGTACACGGCCGTGTCCTTGGCCTTCCAGTCCGACTTGCCCTGCTCGAGGTAGTGGTTGATGTACTTGCTGACGACACCCGTGACCAGCTGCTCAAACTTCTCCTGCAGCTTGCGAAGGAAGTCGGTAGCCGCGCGGCGCCTCGAGTCCGTGTCGGAGCCCTCGAGATCCCGTCGAATGTACTCGATAGGCTCATCCTCGAACATCTCGAGGTCCGACTCGCGCAGACCGACGTTGGGCAGGATGACCTTCTCGACGACCTGACCCAGAACCTCCTCGTTTCCGAAGACCTGCGAGTGGACGGTGGTGCCAGCGACGGCAGTCAGGAAGTGCAGGGCCTTGCTGACGATGATATCGTACTTTGTCTCGAGGCCGATGGTCGACAGCAGGTTCCAGGCGTTTGTGATGAAGGGCTGGGTGTACTTTGAGAAGTCCTCGTCGTACTTGACGACATAGAGCTCGAGCACCTCGCAGATGTCGGCCTTGACGACGTCAACGACAGAAACCTCCGTGTCGTCGTCGGTATCGAGGGCCGGGTTCGCGTAGTTGAGGTACTTGTGGAAGAGCTCCGAGAGCGAGGACAGGTGCGTCTCGAAGATGGGCGGCATGTCGTGCGAGGAGAGGTCGTAGAAGATCTTCATCATGAGGCTCAGGGCCTCGAACCAGCTCTTCAGGACATCCTTGTTCTGTGCGTTTGCGTCGATCTGCTTGTCGGTGGTGATGAGCAGGTGGACGAAGGGCTCGGCAAACGTCTTGATGACGTGGTTGATCTCGGTGTACAGCTCGTCGGTGCGGAACAGCGGCCGCCACCGCGAGAAGATGGAGTGGGCGACCTCGAGCACGCCAATGTTGACCTTGGGGTCGGTGGAGGAGAAACGCTGGACGAGCTCCTGTGTCAGGGTGTTCCAGCGCTCCCAGAAGTCCGAGTCGGCAATGATGCTGATGGACTCGCCGAGCTGCGTCTGGACGGATGGCGGGCACGCAATCATCAGCCCGATAAGCTGCTGCTTGATCGTGGTGACCTCGTCGGCCGGCAGCTTGTAGTTGCCCTCCTCGTCGACATAGTTGCTCCGGATGAAGTTCTTGAAGGCGAGGGCGGCGGCGAGGCGGGTCTTGAGGGGGAGAGAATCCGAGGAGACGATGTTGAGGAGCTGGATCGAGTACTGCGACTTGGCCTGTTCCTGCTTCAGGGCGCTCTCGGCTGAAGGTGGCCGTTTGGTCAGCAACGGAGGCAAACGCCGTTGGCGGGGTTCGGCGCAGGATGTGGTGGCACTGTACCTTTCTTGTGCTTGGATGGATCAAGAGTGGCGTCCAGAAGCTGGGCAATCGTGCCCATGTCCGCTGCCATCTTGACGAGAATGGAGGATACGCGGGGGGTCGTCGAAGGGGAATGGAGGATGGGGGGGGAGGTGCGGGATAGGAGGTGCGCTTCACCGTCTTCTCTGAGCTACAATTCTCTGGGGTGTTTGCTTTGCGGGATGGAGGTAGGTTCACTTTGTTTTAGTTGGAGTGGGGGGGAAAACGGCTGCCGCAGCGACGGCGGGGGACGCAGCTGGCGGCGGCCGGTCATCACGTGCCAGCTGGCAGGAGCTTCGGGGGCGGCCCGGGGGGACTTGAGCGCCGAGGTGGCCCGTGCAGAAGCTCTCCAGTGCCGCAAAAGCAAGCAACGGAGCTTCTCAAATGGATATGACGGTATTGGCCTGCTGTGATGATTGACATGCTGCAAAATTTGACCAGCTATGGTGTTTGATCTATTTTGAAGAGTACAGCATGATTTTTGTCAGTCAGAGTGTGCTTTTGGCAGGTTACCACGATCGTCTCTCATCATTACTGCTGTCAGCCAGATGCTAGTTCCTTCAGCCTGTCTTTTGAAGGCGGAGAGACAAGCCAGATAGCTTGGTCTGGCCACGGTACAGCGAAGCCGACGCGAAAATCTACTCAGGGCGCGTCGCGACAGAAGCTCGTGTCCCTGGAATCAGTCCTGGCCGGACCCCTGAGCGACGCTCGGAGCTTCCGATCACAGCCAGCCGCGTTCGGACATGGCGATAGGCGCCTTGACGCGGTACTTGGATCGCCGGTGATATGGCCCGGGTATCGCATACTAGATGGCAAATATAGCATCGTACCCAGATATTGCCTGCCCACAACGAGAACGTGTCGCGTCATGCAGATTTATCCTCGCGTAATCAGACCGACACACATGTCGCGGGTCGAGCTCTGCTGCAGATAAAGACATTCCACGGGTCGTAACACAAGGATGCCAGCTAGACAACTTGACAGAACCAGACAAGCAAGAGACACACGAGCTACTTGCCGAAACGGGACATGCCGACAGGAGCTCTTCTCCTGAAGAGGCGCGTTCTGAGACTTTGCGCCCACAACCGCCCACTCGCCATCAACACTCTGGCTGAGACTCGCATGGAAACATCCCGTGAGACAGCAGGTCGGCACGTCTGCTTCCGCCAAGCTGTGACGCCCGACTGAAAATTTCTCTCTCTTGTCTCAGCTCCCAAGCAAGGAGACAATTAGAACAGAAGGGGGGAGAAGCTGCTCCGCGGCCTGACGAGCAGATAGGTACCTCCTTAGCATGGAGTCTTTTGTTTCACCCGATGACGGAGTTAACCCCATATCATGCCCGTCTGCCCAGCTGAGCTTCCCAATCCGACCGGCCGCAGAGACAGATCAACTCCCCACGGACTGCTGAACCACTTGACCACCACTGCACTGGCACATGGCGTTCGAGACGGGGCCCGAGGGACCTTTGTCATTGGCCGCCCGAAGCCAGAAACAGCCCGGATCAGCTGCTGCGGGCTCCCGCCAATCAGTACCCACCGTCCGCCTCTCCACCCTGCAAAACCCTCGGCCTTCCTGGTTCATCATGCAGGTACCGATGCAGGCCTCTCCCGCCTGAAATTGGCCGGTCCGGGACCCCCGAGTGACTTGTGGCCTGTCCTGCCTGGGTCCTTCTTGCCCTGCGCTGCCCTGCCACTGCCAGACCAGGACCAGGCTCCTCCCCGTTTTTTTATCAGACGGGACGGGAGAGTTGCGCCTTCCAAGACCTGCTCCCCTGACACTCACATCCATCTGCTGTCGCATCCAATCTGCCTGGGCTTGGTTGACTTTTGGTTGCCGGTGGATCGACCCTTTTTTGTTCTCCTTCTCGTTCGCATCGTGTCCGTCATACTTTCGTCCTCGACTTCCTCTCAAGTGCCGACCACCAACACCACCCGACTACCAGCCCGCCCGACCATGATCACGCACGCGCAGTAGCACATTCAAAGACAGAGACACAGGCCATGCCACGCTCTTGAGATAGCGTCCCGTCTTGCCCTCCCACACCACACATCACCCACCACCCGCCCGTGCTCGTGCTCGTGCTCGTGCTCGTGCTCGTGCTGCCCGATGCTCCGCATTCCCCGGCCTTAGCCATCCCACTGACCACCGACCACCGGTTTACCCCCCTCTTCGCGACACCGACACCGACACCGACCTCAAATTCGAGCACCGACACCGACGAGAACCCCGCGCACGACGTGCCTATGCCACCCTTGCCGGGAGATGAGGCCTCTGCTCCAGACTCTAGCCGCGCCGGTGGCCTGGCCAACGTCTTCAAGGGCTTGACCGGCGCCAAGCTGTCCAAGTCGCCTCCTCCGAGCCTACAGTCCGCCTCGTCCGCCGCTCTCCCGCCCATGCTCGATCACATGGCTGCTACACCCGGGGCCAACCCCTCAGCCTTGTCCGCCAACCACAAGGACGCCATAGTCCTCCTCAAGAATGGCCCGACGCATGAGCGCATCGCTGCCGCAGACTCCCTCCGACATGTCATTGCCGAATACCCTTTGAGCCCCGTGCTCGAGGTCTGGGATGCCGCGAGGGACCTGATCGACCCCGAAAAGTCGGCTCCAGCCCGGAACGCCGGCTGGGAGCTGCTGACCGAGTGTGTCAAGCACAAGTCGTCCACGGACCTCGAGCGGAAAGACTTCTTCGACACCTTGACGGCCCATACGAACCCCGACGACTTCCACCTACAGCTTGCCGCCCTCATCGATCTCACCAGGCACGGCCGTGACCTGTCCGGCTTCGACTACGACGTCATCCCTCTGCTACGGAAATGGCTGCGCGACATATACCAGGTGGTCAAAGCCGCCAGGAAGCAAGCAAGCCGCGAAGCCAAGAAAAACCACACAAAGACGAGGCCAACAGCCACCGCCGAGGAGAAGAACCTGCAACACCTGTTCGCCTTTATCGTCGAGGTCATCAAGTTCAGCTCAAACGTCGCCGATGATGCTGCGCTGTCGTCCCTCGTCCAAGGACTGGTCGTTATCTGTCTGGACACAAACTCGGAGCAGGACCTGCGCGCATGTATCGGCGTTATTGACGCCATTGTCACCTTTGGTGCCCTGCCGAACGAGAGCTTCCGAGAGTGCGTTCTGGTCATCGGCTCCATCTTCTGTCTAGTACCTTCACTACACAAGCCGGCATGGCATACCCTCTCCATGATCCTCAAGTCGCACAACGGCCACGCCACTGTCCGCGTCCTGCTTGACCTGCTCCGCGGTATGCCCGGGAATGGGAGCAGTAAGGGCAAGGACACAAGGAACATACGGGGCGTGCTCGCCGTCCTCGAGAAGCTACTCACCAAGACTGCGGAGAAGGGCTACCCCACCATCCCGTTCACCCTTCTCATGGAAGGTCTCAGCGCCACCGTCCACGGCACATCATCCGTCAGGGTGCAGTGCGCAGTTTTGACGCTCATCAACTCGCTATTTGATGACGGCCATGGCAAGCTGCACCCCATGATTGTCGAGGAGGACTGGGCTGCCCCGTTAGCCGTGGCCAGTGAGTGTGCGAGGAGAGCGACTGCTACCATGAGCGGGGACGGCGATTCTGTCTCGATAGATTCCGATTCGGACCGCCCGTTTGAAGCAATCCGTGCCGAGATAGTGCGTCTCATCACCCGCCTTGTCTCCCTGATGACTGTCAAGTCTACCGAGTTCATTCCTCGGCAAGCTGTGATCAAGTTCCTCACAGACGTTCACATCCTCTTACCTGACTCGGCCGCCTGCGTGGTGCTAGAGTTCTTCCAAGAGTTCCGGTGTTGCTCCCCATCCGATGTGCTCTGGGAGGCAAACCTGGGGCTTGTGCGACGCGAGTTCTTCGCCAACAGGAACCGCTCCTCCCGGGTGCGCATGCTCGCCCTTCGATCCATCACCGAGGCGTACGAAATGCTGGATCTCGTTGGAGAGCACATGGAGAAGGATGCCGTGCCCAGGCTCATCAAGGACACGCTGACCGATGTCTCCGAGGAGACGGACGTTCAGCTCCTCGAGGCTCTGGTGGCATTCATGGTCGATGTGGCCGTCGCCTCCGACCTGGCCTTGTTCAACATCATCACCAGCACGCTGAAATCTGTCATCGGCAACGACCGGTTACGTCCCCCGGTAGCCCAGGCCCCCAGCAACCCGAGCACGCCGACATTTGACGACTCGGATCCAGAACAGACCGCTTCAGGCATTGTGACCAAGGGCTACATCAAGCTTTTCATGCGGTGCATGGACTTCAGCGCTGCCAAATGCTCACGACTGTTCGACTTGCTTGTGAGCATCGCCAAGGCCAGCCATTGCACCACCGACGCCCGCCTCACCGCCATGAAGTTCCTATTCAGACTTCGGGCGGACTGGGGCGGCTCCATCTTCCTTACACTAGATACCGACTCGGAGGGTCTCGCTGCATCGTTGTTCAGGACAGAGGCGTCTCTTGCCCGCAAGCATGCCGGGGACAGTGCTTTCCAGACTCGAACAACGAGGCCCGATATTGGACCCACGGTGCGGTCTTCCAGGGGCGTGTCGTTCAGCCATGCCGGACCACAGGACCGCGCCATTGCTGCTCGTTCGTTGAGCGGAGCCAAGCAGAACAGCCCGCAATACAGACAGCAGTGGAGTCTCCCGGATCCGAACGCCCTGCCCTTTACTCCGTCTGCCATTGCCAGTCTGGTTCTTGTTTCCCATGCTCAGGGAGGTTCCCAGTTCCTGTCGAACACGGATGAGCCTGCCAAGCCGGACGAGCAAGGCCACGCCACGCCCCTGAACCTGGCTTCATGGCTCGAGACGATCGTTCATATTCTCGAAAAGGGGGGCGATTGGGAAGTCACCAGCATGGTCCTAGTTCATCTGCCCTCGCAGCTCAGTAACCATGCCATCTTCCGTGGTGCCATCCCTCAGATGCAGAGCCTGCGGCGGATCGTTTGCGAGCAGATCCGGACGAACTCGTTCCACGAAGCGCCCATATCCACGGGACTGCGCAGGGCTGACGTCGCCATCTGTCTGTTCCACAGCTTGACGATGATTCTCAGCTACCACGCACATTTCCTGAAGGATCAAGAGGACGAGATTGTGCGAGCATTCGTCCATGGCATCTCAACGTGGGAGAGATGCGCCAAGTACTGCATCCACGCACTCTCCATCTGCTGTCACGAGCTCCCATTGTCGACCAGCAAGTGTCTTGTGCAGATGCTGCAGAAGATGACCCTCATCATCACTCAGCCACACGTCGCCATGCACATTCTGGAGTTCTTGGCTGGACTTTCCCGACTGCCTAATCTTTACGTCAACTTCCGAGAGGAGGAGTACCGCATTGTCTTCGGCATCTCCATTCGGTACCTGCAATATGTCCGCGACAAGAAGCAGTTCTCAAAGTCCCCAGACTCGGCAGCTCCGACACCTACAACAGCCGAGGCTCAGGGCGGTGTCTCGGATGACCTCCCGCAGTACGTGTATGCACTGGCGCATCATGTCATCACCTACTGGTTCCTAGCGCTCAAGCTCCAAGATCGCGCAAACATCGTAGGCTGGCTTACCAAGGCCCTCGTCGCCGATGTAGATGGTGCGCAAAACCTGGAGGAACAGGCTCTGGTAACCATCGACTTCATGCAGCGCGTTACGTACGCGGACGCGAACGAGTCAGCTGCCGATACACTATTCACCGAGCAGAGGTTCGGGGAGATCCAGAAGCGCCGGTGGCTGAGTGGCAACAGTATCGTTACTATCGAACAGGCTACAGCTACCGGCTGGGCGCAGATCACCAAGCGCCAGGCATCGGGAACGTCGTCGTACACGGTACGGGAGGCCTTTAAACCGCCGCCGATCCATCAGACGCAGCACATTGCGGACACAGGCAGGGAGGGCGACATGAGCAACAGGGTGCTGCCCAGCCACCTCATGGTCCAGCTGATGACGTCGAGCCCGCAATTTTCAGAGGCACAGCGGCCCATAGCTCTGCCTTCGGACGACGCGGTTGAAAGAGCCATCCGCGTCTTCGACCGCAACCCGACCGTCGACGGCCACAAGGTCGGCGTCATCTACATTGGCGAAGGTCAGACGGACGAGGTCGAGATCCTGGCAAACGTTTCCGGCAGCGCGGATTATGTCCACTTCCTTAACGGCCTGGGCACGTTGAGCAAGCTCAAGGGCTCCAAGATCAACATGCAGGGCCTCGACAGGGAGTTTGGCACCGACGGAGAGTACACCTTTTGCTGGCGCGACCGGGTCACGGAGATTGTGTTCCACGTCACGACGCAGATGCCGACCAACCTCGAACGCGACGCTTATTGCATCTCCAAGAAGCGGCACATCGGAAACGACTACGTCAACATTGTGTTCAACGACTCTGGGCTCCCGTTCAGGTTCGACACCTTCCCGAGCGAGTTCAACTACGTCAACATCGTCATCACGCCCGAGTCCCGCGCGTCCTTTGTCGCTACCAGGGAGACGCCGCCGTCCGATAAGGAGGAGTCGATGCCGTTCTACAGGGTTCAGCTTCTCAGCAAGCCCGGCTTCCCCATCATCTCGCCGGCGTCAGAGACGAAGATGGTCTCCCTCAAGGCCCTGCCGGGCTTCATCCGCCTCCTAGCGCTGAATGCCTCCGTCTTCTCTACCGTCTGGCAGAATAAGGATGGCGGCGACACTGTCAGCTCCTGGCGCAATCGCCTTCGCGAGATTAAGCGGCTACGGGACAAGCACGCGCCCAAGGTGACTGCACCGAACAACCAGTTCGGTCCTGGACACGGGCATCCCGGCGCCGGCAGCGGCGTGAACCCCTCGCCGCCCTCGACATCACTCGGGGGGGGACACCATGGCGGCAGTCTCGGCGGGACGACGCACTTCCCCGGGACGCTCGCCGATCCGGGCCGGCCCGCGAGCAGCGTCCGCGACAGCTTCGGCAGCAGCCTCCGACGCTCGTCCGTAGCCACCTTTTTCACGAGCACGAGCGAGCAGACCTCGCACAGGAGCTCCGTCATGTCGACGAGCACGACCACAAACGACACGGAGATTGTGCCGCCCAACCCGGCCGACTCCCTCGCCGAGGCCGTCGACTTTTCCAAATGGGCGTAAGTCACCGGCATTGCGCAGCGAAGGTCTCGCGCCGCGATTTTAGGCGGCTTCACATAACACCACCACACCACACACTGCTTTTACACCGGCGTCATATCAGGGGCATGAGGGGTTGCCGCCCTCGGGGGACGTAATTGGTTTCCCAGGGTTTCACGAAAAAAAGGGATGGAGAGGGGAAGGGGAAGGGGGCATGGCCATGTTGCGAATACCACAAAAGCTACCTACTACTGTATAATGGCCGCCCCACTGCGCGGCGGCCGTTGCCAGATAAGCACGCGCGAAGAGACACGAGCATTGATACCACACATGACATGACACTTGGAGCGAGCGATGCGGTGTTGCCCCGGGTGCATCTTGTCTCACTCATCAGCGACCTCGGCTGGCAGCAGGATCGAAGCGGGACGACAGGCTCGGTAAGACACGCGAGATGCCGTGTAACGGCGCCGGTCACGGCGAGGAAAACATCGGGCGAAGCGCCCATGCAGGCCGCGCGCCGGTGCGACGCTGGGATTCCTGCTTTGGTCATGGCGATTGTTGTGCGTCGTGAGAGGAAAGCCCTGAAAACGGCTTGTGCGGCTGGGTCGTGCTCCTGTGATGAGGCAGCGACCTGCAGCCCGTCACGCAGGCGGACATGGGCTGCGTCGAGGCCGCATGCTCAAGACAATGCAGGTCGGCGGGGGAAGTAGCTGGTTGGACGCCATCGCATGAAATCGTTGAGTACCAGTATGTTTGAGGTAACCTAGCTGCCAGGCCCAGCCTGCCCGTGCTCGACCACCTCGTCCGTGTCGACGTGCTTCCACAAGTCGGCGTACCTCGCCCATCGGCGGAACCCTGCTTCAGATTAGTTTCCATGGCGGCGTAGATGGGTGCGGCTCACTCACCTAGCCCGGGAAAGCCGTGGTCCCCTCCCCTGACGGCGTCCAGGAACATGTACCTGTAGCCTCCTCCCGCCAGAGTCTTGACGGAGTAATCCAGCAGTCTCACCATGATGGAGTCCCTGTTGTTTACCATGCCCGGTTCTTGGTCTGTGTGGGTTAGCTTCTGCATTACGGCCCAACGATCTAGCAACGTACCGAGTATGCAGATGCAGGATAGGCCGCCGACGTCGCTGCCAATGGACTGAGCCCATGGCATATCCTGTACAAAGGGATGGTCGAGTGAGGGCATGTATAGTATCGCGGTGGAGACTATCGTTGCCCCTTCGAAACCGACGATAATGTCGCCCTTGAAGTTTGAGTTCGCGACGCGGGTGTACTGCGTAAGCCAGCCCTGGTGTCCCTTGCGCGTCGACACACTCGCCACAAGGCGTAGGACCTGTTCGCGGTCAGAGGGCGTGTACCGCTGAAAGGACAGCCCTGCCATTGAGAGGCCCCTCTCGGCCACATCACCGAGCTCGAGAAGCCAGTCAGAGGCGTCTGGGTTCTGACCCAGAGGAGCGGCTTCACCATGCCAGCCGCGGCGCGCGAACCAGCCCCCGAAGCGAGAATCGTCAGGTACACCATGGAGAAGTCGAGGAAACGTGGAGCCGAGTCGGATGTGTTCGACACCAGAGCTTTGTCCGAGAGCTCGAACACCAGCATCGTGCAAACTCCGGCCTATTCCGCGACCCCGGTACTTCTTCCTCACCATGAGCGCTGCGAGCGACCCGATGCGTGGTGAGTCGCTGAGGTCTTGGTCGGCAGTGTAAATGGCACAGAAACCCAGGACTTCTCCCGTGATGGGCTGCCGTACCACGAGACACAGGCACGAGGCTCGATCGAGGAGGGAGCTAAGGATATGCCGAGAGATTTGAAACTTCCCAGGAAGACAATCATGCCACAAGTTGTGGATGGTGGCGATATCGTCGTCAAATCTGCAGGCTCCCACTTGCCATTGGCGAGGCGCGATCTCGGAGGCATCCTCGAAGGCGGGATAAGGTGTAGCACCCGGAGTAGCAAAGGCGAAGCGCGCTGCGGCTTGGAGGCTCATTGTTTCGTACCCTTGCGTCTGAAAAACTGTTGGCAGATTCCACATGGGAAGATCGTACTCTTGGCT
This sequence comes from Plectosphaerella cucumerina, assembly GCA_020746995.1. Classification (NCBI taxonomy): domain Eukaryota; kingdom Fungi; phylum Ascomycota; class Sordariomycetes; order Glomerellales; family Plectosphaerellaceae; genus Plectosphaerella; species Plectosphaerella cucumerina. Next base: position 3,509,645 of record JAGPXD010000004.1, on the reverse strand, counting down.
GTCGAAACAGGCAATCACGAGAAAGACAGAATCCTGACTCGTATTCAAAGCAATCAGCGCCATGTCGGCCTGAGAGGGCTCGTTGTCGCCAGGCGGGCCAGACATGACGAAGACGATGACCCGGCATCTCTGTATGAAGTCTTTGTGATATGCCGTGATGCCGTTTTCCTTGGTGTAGGGTACATGCCGAACTGCTGGATGAAATGATGCCAGAGCGCGGCCTAGGGCCTCAAATGGGTCTCTAGATTCATTGGGGTTGTCTACCGGGATGACGACGGGTGTCAGCAGCAGCAACAGATCGTCTTCCCTGAGAGTTTGGCCAAGAGGCAAGGCTTGCTGGCGGTCCCACAGGAGGACGGGATCGAGGTCGGGAGGCGGGCTCTGCATTCTGATTCCACCAGTTCTGCAAGGGTGAAAGAGTGGTCCTGGTCCGCGTATCAGTGTCTCAGAACGGGCGGTGACGAGGTCGAAGAATTACAGTAATGGGCTTCGAGATGGCTTTTGGAAGTTTCTGCTGTTTCGAGGTGGAAAGTATGAAAGAAACACCGACTAGGGCGCGGCTCGAAGGCTGGCCGGGGTATTCACCCTTCTTCTGATCGTTCGGGCTTCCAGATTCCACAGGCTGCCATCCCGCGTCCAGGGTATTGGGAGGGAGCGACCCTCCTTGAGACAGACTGCGAATGGGCATGGAGCACGGAACCGCACTCTTGCCTGCAGTGGCGAGCTTGGCGCGTCGTCCTATAGCCACGGGGTTGCCAGCAATGTCAATGCTGGATAAGGTTGGCCAGAAGCAAGTTCAACCGCCAGCCACGCCCGAATCATTCTCTCTCAAGGGACACTGCCAAGAAAGCTGACGAGAGCGTGCGGCGGAGACGGCCGACCGGCCAGGGTGCTCGTCTCGGTGTTTGGAAATGCGGAAACTTGTCAGCAATTCTGTCGTGCGTCTGATCAGATGACTGATGTTCTTGTCTCAGCCGCGCGCAGCTTCTGCCTAGTTGTATACGCGTGGAAGGTCACGGTCTTCCGGCAGCGCCGGGCATCCCAAGAGGCCTTGAAACGTGCTGTGATGCGGATGAGCTTGTTGGGGCGGAACAGACAGTCGCTTCAGCGCTGTAACTTGCAGCGGCATTTGACAACCGTTCCCTGAAGCCATGACGCCGATGCCCCGGCAGGCATCTTAGAACCGGGGGATGTCTTCTGCCGTGGTAGAGAAGACGGGTTCGGTCTGAGATCCTGTCTGCATATCACGGGTGATGGCCGATGCAGGTGTGAAAAGGATGCTCAACGATGATTCGCGTAGAGGTCGACATGGTCAAGGTCCAGACCATGCTGGCCACCCAGGATCTACAGAATCGCCCATTTCTCATCTTGTCGCCAAGGGTATTCGCGGTGAAAGATCCAAAGTCCCATAATGCAGGCTTGGGTGGCGCTATGCGGCCGGCAGCAACAACCTGCTGTTCCAGGCAAACTCAAAAGTCGACAGGTCAACTCGGAGATCCATAGTCCCGTCCTCGAGGGCGCCATGGAACGATCAGAAGCGAGTCGGTGAGAGATGGTTGCGCTAAGGAAAATTCGGGACATCGGTCAGAGACCCATGCCGCTGCTGCAGAACCATACAGTGAGTGTACTTAGCTGCCAACCGGAGGCGAAGGTTTCACAGGGGTAGACAGCGGGCTGACAGACCAGGGCGGGGAGTGTCGGCTGCTGTGGAAGGGATGTCATGGGGACGTCATCCGCGGCCTCCGTACATCGGAAGGTGGGTGTTGAGAAGAACTTGGTTCGACATGTGAGGGTGGGCATATATACCTTATGCCAGAGTAAAATGATGCTGTCGTTGGATGGAATTCGTCCGCTCAGGTTGCTCTTGGTGGGCGAGATGGAGGTGACCTGAGGTTGGTCATTTCCATTTCGAATGAGGGAGTCTTCGAAGGACATCAGGCTGGGAAATATCTCCAAGGCTAACGCGGTCGCTCCTTCTCCAGTGCCATAGATGTTCAGAGTCACCAGACGTCGCTCTTTCCTCGTCCATCCTGAGGGTATGATGGTGTTCGAGGAAGGAGCAACCCAGGGAGCGGGGCACGGCCGGGATTGAGTGGGGCACCGGGATACCGCGCGGCCCCACAAAATCGATCTTGATGCGACCACTGAATGGCCCCAGTCGCGTCTCTGTCCCAAGACGCGTCTCAACACCAATACACTCTCATGATGAATGAATGTCATGTATGGTTAGCTTACCCGCCCGTACATTGATCATTTTCTTGCAAAAAAGGGAGAAATCTCACCTGGACCGACCCACGGACCTCACCAGGTGCCGGCCCTCATGCGGCCTCTGTCAGAATGACCACCCCTGAGCAGTTGCTCAACGATCTCATCGAAGATGTCGTTGAAGGTATGCATGCCTCTATGGCCGCAGGATGAGATCAGAAACTCATCATTTGCCAGCCTCGAAAACACCGGCAAAGAAGCGCGGCATCAATGTCAAGCCAACTGTCGCGCAGCTGGCGTCCGCCATCTACGAACACGGCATCAACAAGGAGCAACTAGGGAAACTCCTGGACCTCATCTGCACACCTAGTTACCTCGACCAGGCCAGCCTAAACGCCCTGCTCAACAACTTGTACCCAGCGACGAGTATTCAGTCTGATCACATCCTCAAACTTGTCGGGTGCCTGGGACAGGGTGAGCTCAAGCCCTCATACTCCATCCAGGCGGGGCTGTTGAGATGGCTGGTCATGGTGTACCATGTCATCCAGGAGCCTGTCATACTCTCACACGCATACGCCGTTCTTTTCAATCTGTTGGAGACGGCTGCCATCAGGTATGTCCGCCTGTTCAATGGGAGGTCTGTTCCAGCTAACAGTCTGGCACTCACAGACCACAACTGTGCCACGTGCTGGCGGTCATCACACGCCGGAAACATGTGCGGCCATTCAGAATTCAGGCACTGTAAGCGCAGCTCGGTCTTCTTCTCATGATTCATGCACTCACGCTCGGAAGTCTGCAATTCTCGCGAACCAGCGATCCACCATTAATCGGGTTGCTTCGGATCTTCAAAGACTACTATCCCGAGATCATCGTAGCCGAAGCCGTCAGGGGCAAGGCATCTGCGTTCAAGGTGGGTTGACAGGACTCTTCGAAATGTAAAGACCTCACACTGACACCTACAGCACCCCGACTTGGCGTGGCGCGAAAGGTTGAACGACATTCAACGAGAGCACGCACAGCGCACCGCCATCGACAGCCTACAGCCCCGGCACGGATTCAGCGTCAACCGCGACAACTTCAGGAGAGGCGCGGCTCCGAGACCATCCGGTGTTCCTGGCGTGCATACGTCTCATGCCAAAGAGGTAAGTCCAGCTCTGCCATACCGCCACGTTTGCTGACGCACACAGACCTCGGTGACCCTCGAAGAGGTAAACAGCGCAGACAAATTTGTGCAAAAGATGGACAAGATCGAGCTGCCGAACCAACTCGCGGCTGTGCTGGCCGACCCCTTGCTTCAGAAGCTGCTAGTTCTCCGCAAGGACGAGACCACCTCGCGGCGAGTGACGCTTTGGATTGGGGCGGCGCTGGCCGACTTTCTCGAGGGCAATAGCGATACCAAGAGCTTCGTGGACATGATGGATGTCCTGGTGGAATATGTGACTCGGGCAAAGGTATGCTTTGACGTTCTTCATCAAGCTACCCTGCTGACAGTAACAGGAAACACCACCTATCGTCCTCAACTTCCTCGTCAAGCTGTTTGCGACGTGGAACGGCATCGATGCCCAGTCCTCCATTCTTAGCATCATGTCGTTTGCGACATTGGTGGACTTCAGCGGTAGGTATCCCTGGCTTTAAATCCTAGTGCCAGACTAACCCTCCCAAGATCTTGAGCTCCTGCTCGTCCCCCTGGAGAACTGCCTCCCTGCCACGGCGGAGGCCCAGCTCAGCCTCCTGGGGTTGTACCGCGACCTCCTCCGACACTGGACGGCCCTACTGAAATCTCTCGAAGTCGTTCCAGAGGGCCGCCCCCTTAAATCCGTCCGCGGGCTCCAGGTGCGCGCCAACGCTCTCGCCCTCAACCTCGTGCACGCCTTTCCCTCGCAGCGCGTACACGCTGGCGTCCTAGAATTCTACGAACAAGCCGCCGCTACGACAACAGACCCCGCCCTCGAGCCGTTCCTGCGCATCGCCCACCCGCCCGCCGAGCTCGTCTACTCCCTCTTCTTCGCGTCCTCCCTCGTCAACGTGTCTCGTCTCTCCGGTGTCTTGGCTCGATACAAGACGGCCTTTGAGGCAGCCATGGTCCGCGACCGGTCCGCCTATACAAACAAGGACCTGCGGCAGTTCAATGGCTTCCTCATGGACCTCTGCAACTGCCTCTGGCGGGGCCGGGCCTTCAACGCTACGGATCGGAATGCCCTGGCCTGCACGGCGTCGCCGGCCGTGGTGTCGCGATATCAGCGCTACGTTGATAGTCTCAACGATGACCTGCACCTGCACTGGCTGTTTGGCTTCTCCTTCTCCCCGGCGCTGTGTTTGCGCTCCATCTCCTACGTGCGCCGGCTGGAGGATGAGGCCGACGCCGAGGCGCTGTCAGCGGGCCGGCGCGGGCTCTCCACAAGGCACGCAGGGCCCGTCACACAGAGCAGTCTTCAGCGGCTCGCCGCCGCGAGGGGCCTCCAGCTGTCCTGGGCCGAGTATAGAGTACACGTGCTCCAGGGCTTGGATGGCGAAGGCTTCGTGGGCATAGGCGCGCTGATGCGGAATGTGATGAAGGGCCTTCAAGGGACACCTGTATCCAGCCAGGCCAGTCTGACTGGGGCAAGGTGAAGGTCACGATTGCAGTGGTAGAGACGAATGTATGAGATACCCGCGGCGTCCTCGGTGGAAAACCTGTCATTTCCGCCTGCTTTTCCTGTCAATATGCTAGGCGCGGTCTAGTTGAATCGACCGGCACTCTGCCAACCACCCCTGTGGTGTTGAGGATAGAGGGTATATGTGTGAGAAAGGAAAAGATCCGCCATGTCATGTCTATGCAAGCCGTCGTTGAAGAATGCGCAAACCAGACGCCATGTTGGGAGCAAGTTGAGTGTGCCCCCGTACGCCCACCCGCATGCCAAGCCCTTTCATGACCAGTCCGTGTTGAAGACTCCTTGCTGTTGAAATGCCCGCCCGCCCATGCTGGTACCCATAACTCCGATGTTGAAGATCAGAAGACGCCAAAATGCCAGAAGGATATGTTGAAGATTACAGCCATTGCCGGGCTGATGTCACCTACTTCAGCAGGTGGGACTCGTCGCCGTAGCCGCCGTAGCCGCTGGTGTCGTAGGACTTGCCCTCGGGCACGATGTTCGCCTGGGACCTGGGACCGCGGTCCTTGAGGTCCTGCTGCAGCCAGCCGAGGACGATCTGGCCGAGGGTGCTGTTGCCGCTGGTTGAGTCGGCGTTCTCGAGGAACTTGCCGGCGGTGCCCCACTCCCTGACGGTGCCGAGGTGCATGTGGACGAGGTGGGTAGGCCATCCGGCGAGGTTGTCGAGGATATGCGTCGCATAGACGATTGTGCAAACGCGGGTCTCGGTCTCCTGGCGCAGCCAGCCGAGGAAGTTTGCGCGGGAAAGGACATCGAGGTCGACGGTGATCTCGTCGAGGAGAAGAACGGTCCAGGGGCGAATAAGACCCATGGCAAGCTGGACGCGGCGGCGCTCACCGTCGCTGACGGCGTGCATGCGCCAGGTGGTGTCAATGTCAAGGACGCCGATGAGCTCGTCGCGGCGGTCGGGGAAAGCGTCGCCGCCGACGGAGCGGAGGAGCTCGTTGACGGTGATGTCGGTGCGGACGATGGGGTTGAGAACCCACTCGAGGCCGAGGTAGGTGACGCCCTCGAGGCCGGTCTTGAAGGGGTCGACGCCGCCCACGGAGATGGAGCCGGCGGGGGCGAGGCGCTTGCCGGCGAGGAGGCGGAGGAGAGTGGTCTTGCCGGCGCCGTTTGCGCCGATGAGGAGAGTGCGCGACTGGACGGGGAGGTCGAGGGTGATGTTGCGGATGCCGGTCGAGTAGTCGGGGAAGGTGTAGGTGAGGTCGCTCGTAGCGAGTGTCGGGGGTCTCTGAGGAGCCATGGTGGGCGAGGGGGATGAGGTTTGATTAGGGAAAGCTTTTGACGGTTTGACGATGCAGATTTAGAGTCGGGTGCAGAAGCAATTGAAGGAAGAAAATGCGCTCGTGACTCAGGACTTTTGAGAAAGAAGAGGGGGGAGGTTTCGTGATCGACTAGGAGAAATATGCTGACGGCTACATTCACGCCGCGCGGTGAACTCCGGTCCCCGCCAAGACGTGGGGCGCGCTGCATCCCGAACCGCCGAGCGGTGCACTGCACTGAACGTGATGGAAGTTCCAGCGGGAGAGCGGTGTGCTGGGCGCCACAAGACCCCGCGGTGGCTGCTGAACCCCGCCCTAGCCACAGTACCCCTGCCCTTGTTTCTGGAGCTGGCTGGTGCTTTACGCCAAAAGTCGCGACTCCACGCGTCTGGGTCAAGCTTCAACCTCCATCGCCAAAACCAGAGCTCCCATTCAATCTCTGCGACCTCTGCATACACGGTATTCCGCACAAAGGAGCTGGTGACCACGACGTCAATTCCTATCTACCATACAACAGCCACTCCAGGCCACCCGTAGCCATGGTCACCCTCGACGACGTCGCTGGCCTGCTCCAGAAGCCTGCGTAAGTCCCAGCATTGTGTCCCAGTCCTGCCTAGCTGATCCGCGTACAGAGATGTCGAGACAGCACCCGTCGAGCGGACACCGTCCCAATATCACCCCCTGAACACATTCGCCCTCGAACACAACCGCTCCTACAAGCAACAGTATGCCGACATCTACTACCTCCGTCTGACCAAGATCAAGCCTGCCGTCGAGGCCATTGCGTCCGAGACATGGGACGGCACCGTCATCGGCGGCGAGGCCGTGAAAAAGGTCGATCGGGTATTGGATGTCCGCCAGGGAGAGCTGTGCTGGGTCACAGGCACTGTCTACATGGAGATGCCCCTGAAGCCGAGCATTCTCGAGGACGTGTCCAAGGACGTACGTTGCAGGCTCCTGAAGTCCCCCCTTAAACAACTGCTGACAGTCTCTAGCGATGGCTATCTGCCCCGATATCAACGCAAAAATACTACTCTGACGATGGCGTCGACGAGGTCATGCTGGAGGACGAGTCAGGCCGCGTCAAGCTAGTGGGCGACCTGCTCAAGACAGTACACCTGGTGACAGGGTGCATCGTGGCAATCATGGGCACGGAAAATGCAAATGGAGAGTTCGAGGTTATCGACATCAAGTTCCCTGACCTGGCACCGCAGCCCGAACGGTGGTCTCTGACGAAACCGCCTGCGTCCAGCGGGAAGAGCACCGACGGAGACGAGGAGATGAGCGATGGCCCCACACGGTCGAAAGGCAGCAAAATCGCCGTCGTCTCGGGCCTCTCCTTCTCCGGCAACGACCCCTCTTACGCCGTCGAGCTGGACCTACTCCTCGAGTACCTCCTAGGCGAAGCTGTGGATCCATCGGCGCGACACGACGTTTCTCGCATCAGCCGGCTCATCGTAGCCGGTAACTCCATCTCGACAGCCGACGCCCTCAAGCCCGCCGAGTCAACCGACAAGAAGCCAGCCGCCAAAAAGTACGGCTACGACGCGTCGACGTACAACCCGCGACCCAGCCAGCTCTTCGACGAGTTCCTCTCCGAGCTGCTTCCCTCCATGCCCGTCACGCTGCTCCCGGGCGCCGAGGACCCGGCCAACGTGAGCTACCCGCAGCAGGCGATCCATGCCGCCATGTTTCCCCGGGCGCGACAGTGGGGGCCGGATCCGGCTGCGACAGGGACGGCAGCGGCTGGTGCGCCGCCCGCATGGTTTGACAGCACGACGAACCCATGGGAGGCTGAGATTGACGGCTGGCGCGTGCTGGGCACGGGCGGACAAAATGTCGACGACGTGTTCAAGTACGTCGACAGCGACGACAGGCTGGGCATGATGGAGGCCATGTGCCGCTGGCGGATCAGCGCGCCCACCGCCCCGGATACGCTTTGTACGTAATACCTTGCCCCTTTTCCCGCGAGGCACCTTACTGACGAGATACAGGGACCTACCCCTTCCAAGAGGACGAGCCATTCGTCATCAAAGAGACCCCCCACGTCTACTTTGTAGGATGCCAGCCCGAGTTCTCGACAAAGGTCATCGAGGGGCCCGAGGGGCAGACTGTGCGCCTCGTGACGGTGCCGCCGTTCTGCGTCACCAAGGAGGTAGTGCTGATCGACACGGAGACGCTGGATGTGTCGATTGTTAAGATATCAACGGCGTGACGGGACGTGAGGGCGCATGTTATTGAGAGGCGAAGTCTTGCAGGCGCAATATACCCCCGAGTGAGCTTCTCCAATCCATCCCGCTGTCTGTTCCGTTCGAAATTCCGTGTACCATGTCAAAGTCATACCGCCATCCTCCCCAGATCCAAGCCATCGGCACATCATCCCATCATATCAACCTCCAGAACCGACCATTCGAATATGTCCTCCCAAATCAATCCCAGAACCAATCATCCTCCGCCTCAGCCAGCTCGACCTCATACTGCTCTCTCGTAATCGGCCTGCCCAGCTCATCAACCCACAACTCCTGCTTCTCCCACTGATGCATAATAAGCTTCTGCAGCGAAAGCATCCGTCTCTGCTCCATCGTCGCCTTCCTCTGCCTCACCTCCATCGCAACACAATCACCCTGCCAGACGTCCCTCTCGCCCCGGCGCGCACGACGCATGCTCGCCGCATGACGGAGGTCGAGAACGATCTCCGTCTCGCACAAGCCGGTCTCGGGACTAGGCAGCTCGGTGTGTACGAGGACACGGATGAACTGGCATGGGAGAAGACGCATGGCGGAGATGACCTCGCCCTTGGGGTCGAAGAAATCGATGAACGAGACGTGGTTTTCGTCGTCGGGGTCGCGCTGAGGGGTGATTTCGAGAGTCAGGGTGTGAAGGCGCGCGCGGCGGGGCTCGAGGGCTGTGAAGACGCGGATGGCTTGGGCCATGGCGGTGCGGTAGGCTGGGGATGAACGGCCTGGCTCGGCGCGGATGCGGATGCGGCGGTAGTGATGGCCGAACTTGCGGACGTTAATGCGGACGGAAGGGTCGAAGGCATCGTAGGGAGCGGCAGCGGCGCGCGTGACGGCTGCGGCGGGCTGGCTGGCGGGTTGGCGACGGGCGGTACGAGTCTTATGGCGAGGTTCAGGCTCCTCGTAGTCGTCATCGGACTCCGTCTCAGACTCATACTCTGTGCCCTCAAAGTCGTCGTCAGCGTCGTCGGCGTCGGTAATCTCCTCGGCGGCTTCCGCGGCCTCCTCGTCCTCCTGAGCCTCGGCCGACTCTGTGCTCGGGTCGCGGAGGCAGTATTCGAATTCGTTACGTCCGTATAGGACTTGTATGCACTCGTCTGCGATCTGCGAGTTGACCCTCATGATCGCCGGGTGCAACTGGGAACGAAGTTGACGATGGGCGCGGCCCAGAAGGGGCTCTGTCCATCCGTTGCAGACCTGGACCCTGAGACGAGAGTCGGTATCTGGGGCGAGGAGGTAGATATAGATCTGCTCCCTGATCTCGAGGGGCAGACGGAGGAAGGCGGGAAGACGGGTTGGACGCCGGGGCTCTGCCTCTGTCTCGGTCTCCGACTCCGACTCGTCGATGAAGGGGCCAGTCTTGAGGCGCTTGGCCGGTCGTAGAATGGGGGCTCGTTTGACGGGAGCAGGTCGCTCATCCTCCGTCTCAGACACGGTCTCGTCATCCTCCTCGTCTTGTTGGTCGTCCTCATCCTCGTCATTGTCTTTCGCAGCCTTCGCAGCGGCCTTGACAGCCCTCGCAAGACGTTTGGCTTCCTTCTCGGCCTTGTTCGCTGCAGCTTTGGCAGCTCTGGCGGCCTTGCGCTCCTCTTTGGCGGCATCCTCTTCGTCCTTTTTCTTCTTTCTCTCAATCTTGGCCGCTTCTCTCATAGCATTGCGCTCTGCGACTTCGGCAGCCATCTTCTTCTCCCTCTCAGCAGCCCTCTCCTTGCGGCGTCGCTTGCGGTCCTTCTTCCTCTGCTTCTCCTTTTGCTCTTCGAGGATGGCGTGCTGTACTTTGAAAGTCTCCATCTCTGCATGGTACGTTTTCCAGAGGCGGGTGACGGTAGGAGGGAATGGTCTGTCAGCTTGATTCTCTTGCGCCGGGCCAGGCATCTCGAGCTCGACGTCGGAGCCTTCTTCCCAGACGGCTGGGTTTTTCCTCTTCTGTCGAGGCATGTTGCCTGGTTCTTGCTGGGGGCAGCTGTGAGAGGGTTCTTGGAAGATATTCTTTGGACGGGTATGTAGATGTTGTAAATGGTAGAGATGGATGCGGAGATGATCAAGATCCCCAAGTGTAGGTGCGTTGGGAGCTGGATGCTGCTGTTCTTGTCTGCTCACCGGAGGTGTAGCATGTGTGGGAGGATTTGATGACTTGACCTTTGTGTGAGTAGCCTTGAAGGGTTCGTTTCCGGGCAGCTGAAGACGACTTGGAGGAAGGAATCTGTCCTGGCAGCTTCGTTGTGGAAGGCGGAAGGTAGGCACTTGCCTTGAATGTTGGTTCTCTGAACTTCCCGGACTTGAAGTTTCTCAGAGGGAAAGAGATCTTGGGTTTGGAGATGTTGAGAATCCCAGACACCGAAGAAGTCCGAAAGGACAAGCTCGGAAACTGATCGTGAGGTGTGTTTGGGGGCAGAGACGGGAGTATCTCAAGAGTGAGTTGAAGGTTGATCGAGAAGAAGTTTAATGAGCCCTTGCAGTGCTTGCGTAGTAGAGCTCCAGCTTCGCTGCTAGGGTCCTAGACGGAAGGAACGAATTTTCTTGTGTGGATTGGGTTGTCGACTGTGTTGGACTGTGCCAACCAAGTCTGGGAAGGAACTGGTCCGAATCAGATTGCCTCAAGTTGCCTCTGTCTCTTGATGTGTCACGCGGAATTCTCTCATGGTAGCTTTTATTGGGGAAGTGACAATATGGTCAAATTCACATGAACTACCTAGGCTACCGACTTGAAGGTATTTACCTTTCTGGCAGTTGTGTCGTTGGCACACAATGTACGTTTTCCTACACAACGAGAATACCATTTTTTACCGGCATACTTCCCTGAGCCGACGGAATGATCCCTCGCGGAGGCCTGGCTGCATCCTTTCTTCTACTCGCACGTCACGTTTGCTGAAGAGTCAAGAATTTATCATGTTCAACATTTATCTCCTAAACTAAACAAATTTGCATCTTGCCTTAAGACAAATTGTTTTTTTGCCGTGCTCTGAACACCAGATAGGTATGTAGAACTGCCACATCGCAATAGTCACACTCAACCCGGCAATCAATCATCTCTGGTGTTTCTGCGTCTGCCGACCCCTAAACACCAAGCCCCATCTCCAATCATCACCACCAAAAAAGTTCCGCCCCCACACCCCCTAGCGAACAAAACCACCTTCCCTCCCCAGCGATCCAGGCCGATCCATCATGCACTACGACCCCTGAATTCCCGCGCCCGGGCACCACGCTGACGGGAACTTTTGGACATTGACCCCACCTCTCGACATGTAAACGCCCTTCGGCCTCGTGTGACTACACTGGCTTCCATCTTGGCGTTCGGGAAGCTTCTAGCGCCACGATCTTCCATCTTCGATAAAAGGAGACGAATATCCAGTATTTGGATGGGAAAATATCAATCATCGATCTTTGCAAATTCCTATTTCCTGTCGTGTACCTACAAGTACCCCGCGTTGTCGAAATCATCACGGAAATACCCCGCCAGTACGACAAAGTGGGACTCCATCCGCGCTTCAAGTTCATTCACCATCAATCTTCCTTCACCTTCAACACCACCATCATCACAATGGGTTCCGCCACTCCCCCAGCCAAACGTCCCTGGATCGAAACTCCCCTCATCCCCTCCCCCGAACTCTCCCGCGCAGCAGGCTGGTCCGTCGTCCCTCCCCTCCCCCTTCCAAATCCCATCCTAACCCTCCCCCAGCACCATCCTCCTCAAGCTCGAAAACCTCCAGCCCTCAGGATCCTTCAAATCCCGCGGCGTCGGCAACCTCGTCTCCCTCGCCGCCACCCCCAACGCCCACTTCTACTGCTCCTCCGGCGGCAACGCCGGCCTCGCTTGCGCCCACGCCGCCATCGCCCTCTCCCGCCCTTGCACGATCGTCACACCCGTCACCGCTCCGGCTGTTGTTCTCGATCGTCTTCGCGCCCTCGGCGCACGGGTGGTCGTCGCAGGCGCGGATTGGAAGGCATGTGACACGCATATGAGGGATGTACTTATGGCGGAGGACGAGCATGCCGTTTACGTGCCGCCTTTTGATCACCCCCATGTTTGGGATGGGCATTCCTCCATGGTTCGTGAGATTGAGGCTCAAGCTCCCTCGGACTTGCATGCTATCGTTGCGTCGGTCGGTGGTGGAGGCTTGCTCAACGGCCTGATGCAGGGTGTTGAGGAGTGGTCCTCCGGCCCTCGCCCTGCTGTTGTTGCTGTTGAGACACAGGGCGCGGATAGCCTGAACGCCAGCATCCTCGCAGGAGAGCACGTCACCATCCCAGGCATCACGTCCATCGCTACGAGTCTAGGATGCACACACGTCTCGGACAAGACGTGGGACTGGGCCAAGCGCAAGGCCCGTCTCGGCGGGAAGCCCGCTCCCGCCGACGGACCCCCGGCCGCTCTTGAGGGTGTTGTCGTATCCGATGCAGAGGCTGCCACGGCCTGTGTGCGCTTCGCTGACGATGCACGTTTCGTCGTCGAGCCCGCGTGCGGCGCCACTATTGCGACAGCTTACAACGGCGACTTGCGCCGCGTCCTGGGCGCTGGTCTGAGTGACGAAGAATGGAGCCGGCGCAGCGTCGTCCTCGTCGTCTGCGGCGGTTCAAACGTCAACATCTCCGTGCTCGAGGGGTACAGACAGACCTACAGCTCGCTGGTCGAGTGGTAACCGGGAGGAAATACACATAGAAATGGAACATAGACGGCATTATAAAGCAACGATTTTGATCTTCTTCTACCGCTCATACCTAACCTCCCGATACGCCTCCCCTCTCCATGCCAAGCTGCCTCCCTCCATCACCCTCCCAAAATCATCCAACACCATCTCCAGCTCCCCAAAATAATTAACGCCCCCCTTCTGCACGAATCCCACGCGCTTAAACAACGCCACACTCTTCCCATTGCTCTCGTTAATCTTGGCCATCAACCCCATCAGAACAGGCTTGCCTGTATGCCCTCCCCCGGCGGCGAACTCTTCCAGGATCGCGTCAACGTTGCGGTGGACATACTCCATCAATGCCGTGACGGCGCCGAATCCCACGCCCTTGCCTCTGTGCTTTGTCTCAGCGACCATGACGTCGATCTCGCCGACGTAGTCGTCTCCGTCGTCGGAGGGGTAGAGGAAGAGGTTGACGTCGCCGATCATGCGGTCCTCGGCGTCCACGTCGCCTGCTGACACAGCCTCGGGGTTTGAGGTGACGGGTTCGCAAAGGATGAAGGTCAGTTTGTCGTGGGAGGAGCGCCACGAGGCCTGGTTCTCGTACTCCTCTTGGAGGGTCATCGGCTCCGAGGCGGTGGCTGCTTGGATATCCTGGGTGGTGTTAGTCGTCGTTCGAGTATGAAGGGCCGGCTTCGTACCGGGTCGCTCATCCAACGGTGGTACTTTTCCACGTGGCGGGCCTCGTACGGGACGAGCGTCACCCGCGAGGCCGCAATTGCTGAGAGGTCAGAATCAAGCGTGGCATCAAAAGATGTGTATGAGGCTCACCGATGTACTCATTCACCCTCATGCTGTCGTGCAGTCCGATCTTGTTGTGGGTTGCATGAGGGAAAATTGAGCGGGTCAGAGTCATTGGCCGAGTCGTGGCTCAGGGGCTGAAGATACTACAAGCAAGACGTCTCCATCAACCACATCTCTCATTCATACAAGTCCTACATCGCGCTTGTCCAGCTCGGACCATTCAAACAATATTGTACATCTCACCATACACTTCTCCGTACATATCCCAGACATTTCCCGCTAATCCTCAGCAGCCGGCGGCGGGAACAGTGTCGTCCACTTGCCCTTCCTCCCCGGCTCTTCCTTCTTCTTGCCATACTCCAAGTCGCGACCCAGCCCAGCGTGCTCAAACGTCCTCGCGCCCTCAGCCACGCCCAGGATGTCCAGCATCTGGCTCATCTTCCCCGGCATGAACGGCTGCAGCAGAATAGCCGCCACACGCAGCGCCTCGGCTGTATGATAGATGGCCGCATCTCGCTTGCCCACGTCCTTCATGTTCCACGGCTCCGCCACCGTGATGTACTTGTTCGCCTCGACAAGCAGTTCCAGCGCAACCTGGATGGCCGCGCTGGGGTTCACACGCTCCTCCATCGCGGCGGTCATGGACGGCGCCGCGGCCTCGACGAGCCCGATGAGCCGGGAGTGCGGACCTTCCGATCTTACAAGGCCCTGCGTGCGAGCGTGTGCCACAGCATCGGCAAGCTTCCACTTGCTCGACCGCGTGACGCGCCCCAGCGTGTTACCAATAGTCGACTGCAAATCCTTCTCATACCGCGCGAAGATGAGCGAGTTCTCATAATCAGCGTCATTCTCAATACCGCCGTCGCGCAGCATGAAGTACCGCATGGCGTCAAGTCCCCACCGCTCGACTGCGAAAAAAGGGTTGACGACGTTGCCGAGCGATTTCGACATCTTCTTCTTCCCCAGAGTCCAGTGCGCGTGCGAGAGCAGCTGCTTCGGCGGCTCGATGCCCACGGCCATCAGCAGTGCAGGCCAGTATACCCCGTGGAAGCGCAGAATATCCTTGCCGATGACCTGCACATCAGCCGGCCAGCCGCCCTTATCCTTCTCCGGGTCGCCGGGGGCCCAATTGGGGAAGCCGGCTTTTGTGATGTAGTTGATGAGGGCGTCAACCCAGACGTAGATGGTCTGCGACGGGTCGTCGGGCACGCGGATGCCCCAGTCAAGGCGCGACGCGGGCCGCGACACGGACAGGTCCTCGAGGTTGTTGGTGACCCAGTGCACGACCTCAGCCATACGCGTCCGCGGCAGGATCCAGTCGGGGTTCTCCTCGTAGAAGCGCAGCAGCTGTTCACGGAAAGCCGTCATGCGGAAGTGGTAGTTCTTCTCCTCGATCCACTCGACCTCGTTGCCCGACGCGACCGAGGCCATGATGGTGCGTCCAGTCAGAGGGACGACGGTGCGCTCGATCTCGTCCTCGGCGTAGAAGCACTCGTCGCTGACGCAATACCACCCGCTATGCGTCGTCTCGTAGATGTGCCCGCCCTCGCGTAGGAGGTACCAGAAGTGCTGCACGGCCTGCAGGTGATCGGGGTCGGTCGTGCGCACGAATATGTCGTTGTCGATGCCACACGCGAGGGCGAGGTCGCGGAACTTTTGGGAGTTGGTGTCGCATAGTTCCTTGGCTGATACGCCTTGTTGTGCCGCGGCGCGCTGCACCTTCATTCCGTGCTCGTCGGTGCCGGTCAGGAGGATGGCCTTGCGCCCTCGGAGCGTCTGCCAGCGCTTGATACTGTCGGCAAGCATCATGGTGTACATGTGGCCCACGTGGGGGGCTGAAGGTCAGCGGAGGGTAGGCTGAGAAGAAAGGAGTGCATGCTCACAAGCATTGACGTAGAAGATGGGCGTGGTGACGTAGAATGGCTTCGAGGGGGTCGTCGAGGCAGAGCTCATGGCCCGCCGTGTCTGGGAGGATGGTGCATAGCTGCAGGAGGGACACACCCAGGACGGCCGGGCGGGCTGGCGTCCGAGGCTGCGGGCGGCCGACAGCCTCAATGGCCTCGGGAAGGCTGCTCGAGGCACCATTGATTACATGGGTCGAGTATCGGAGGGCGAGGTGGTTCTGGCCGAAGCTGGTCTGTCGAGGAGATGGGAGACGCTTGAGCTGGACGGGATGTCTGACGACTTTCTGTCGGCGTCACGTGCACTGTGTGATAACTGTACGCGGAGCTCTTATCAACATGCCCCTCGAACTTTTGCGCCGACGATGAATCGCGTCCCGCCTCGACCATCTCCAGCATCATCCCCCGTCGCAACACACCGCCGCCTACCACAACCACACCCTCACTTGCCACTCGAGCTGCCTCCCGTACCACAAGCTCTACCCATAGCCCCCAAGGCATCAACCTCGCAACCATGGCCCTTCCCACTCCCGAAGTCCAGATCAAACAAGCAGCCGACAGTAACCCTCCCCTCCCAACCTCCCCCCTCCCATCCCTCACTAACTTCCTCCCCCCCAGCCGCAAAGATCTTCATGGACGCCTACTACGACGCCATCAACCGCCGCCGTCCCACCGCCTCCCTCCCCGCCTTCTACATCTCTGCCTCAAAAGCCTACTCCGCCCACACCCCCGACATCTCCATCAACGGCCTCCACATGACCTCCGTCGCCGACTTTGCCAAGCTCCTCGAAGACAACTACATCGACGACGAGACCGCCGCCCGCCCGCCCACCGGCCCCGCCGCATCCTCCTCCTCCACGCCCCGCGACGCCACCCTCCCGCAGGTCCGCTACGAGATCGAAGCGTACGACGCCCACGTCCTCAACCCTGACTTCAACATCGCCGCGCCCCCCGCCGTCCTCGAGGCGAAGGACAAGACGGGCGCAAAGTGCAGTGTCCTGATGCAGGTCACGGGCCGGGTGTACTATGGTCGTGGACGCGACGCGCCGGCAAAGACGTTCAATGAGACGTTTGTGCTAGTGCCGAACTGGGATACGTTTGGAAGGAACCCGCCCAAGGGCATGCGTCGCTGGCTGGTCATGAGCCAGAACTTCCGGACGCTGTAGGAGATTGGAAGTTTCATGAAGAAAAAAGGATGGAGTTTTAGGTTTGTTTTCGTCCTGTAGGGACCATGTGCATCATTAGGCGTTTGGGCGGGAATAAGCGGCGGCAGGGCCAGCAACTTTGAACATGCTTGATTTTTACTCGAGATTGCCCATCATGTCGTGATTTTAAGCACTCGCCGCCGCAATCTGCTGCTTCCTGTACTTCCAGTACCCCGCGCGCACGGGATCCCACTTCTCCGCCAACCGGTCAAGGCACGTCGCGGCCTTCTCGCCCTCTCCCTTTTCAACATAGACATCAGCGAGGAAGTCCAGCGCATGGCTGCTGCGCACCTCCTCCGCGTCACCCTCACCCACACCGCGGGCAAACTGCGCGGCAAACTCCTCCGCCTCCGCCAGCGGGCGGCCACCCTTGACGAGGACGCCGCGGAGGTAGTTCCACGCCGCCTGGTTCTGCGGGGCGATCTGTGCTTTCTCGCGGGCGTAGCGCAGCTCGCGGTCGACAACGGAGGCGGGCACGGCGGGATCATGCTCCGTGGCGTGCGACCCTGGGGTAGAGGCGCTCGGGTCGGAGAAGACGAGGAAGAAGCGGTGGCTCCAGGCCGAGTTGTTGCGCACGTCGTCCTCAATGAGGGACTGCGTGGCCCCTAGCTCCTGGGCGTTCCACATGCCGAGGCGGCGGACGAGGTACTGGCGGTAACTCCAGACGTGGTAGTTCTTGGTGTCCTCCTCGAGCATCACCCTCAAAAAGTCCGACTCATCGCGCGCGAGCTTGCGCACGGCGTCGGGCTGGTCGGCGACGGCCTCGTAGGCGCGGTCCAGGAGGAGCTGGCGGTGGTGCCAGATCTGGTAGTTCTTGAGGTGTTCGAGGGAGACGCCGTTGAGCCACTTGAACTCGACATCGAGACCGATGTTGAGGGTTCGTACTACCCGGAAGCGGTAGAGCCAGACGGTGTAGTGCGCGGGGTTCATCTCGATGATGTGTTCCGTCAGTCGGAGGACGCGGGGGGAGCACTCCTCGGCGGCCATGACGGCGCGCAGGTATCCGATGGCTAGGTCAGGGGTCAGCAGATAGGTATGACAGTAGTGGAAGGGAGCTCACCCTCTGCGTAGTCCTCAGGGTAGGCAATGGCAGCCAGGGCGCCCTCCGGGTCGTTGACCGGGATAGGCACAACATCATCCCACTCAGGGTCCGTCGCGTACGGCCCCATCTTCTCACCATACAGATCCTTCCTCATCGTAGCCATTTCTTTCCTCCTCAGCCTCTCTTCCTCCACGTCAGCGTCCGAGACGTCCTCACAGACAACACCGTCCGGACCCTTGTAGCCCTTCGCAGCAAGCTCCCTCTTCTGCAGGAAGCGGCGATGCAGTGCCTCTAACGCAGCGAGGCGGGCCCTGGTAACGGCGCGCTGCTCGTTCTGAGTGATGGAGAGAGCGCCGAGGTCGCGGCCGAGCCTGTCCTGGCCCCAGGCGTAGTCGCGCTGCTGGCGAGAGAGGCGGCGGGCGGGGAGGGATTCCTTGGAGACGAGCTTCCAGAACTCGCGGTCGGCCTTGTTGCCGAGGACGACGTCGCGGGAGAGGACGCGGGGGACGAGGGAGGCGTTGATGTAGGTCTGGCGCTCGGAGGGGGTGAGGGCGTGGATGCCGCCTGCTTCCTCGCGGCGCTTCTCGAGCGGGTTGGTCTGGTAGAAGCGGTGGCGGGTGCGTTCGGCGAGGGTCGTCGGTTCGGGGAGCTCGGGGGCTATAGGGCGTGAGAGAGGCACGACAAAGGACGGTGGGAGGATCGAAGGTAGGGTGGGAGCAGGATTGACACTAGGAGGGGTGGTGATGGAGGGGCAGGATGGCGGGGGAGAGAGCTGAGAGGGAGGGAGGGGAGATTATATCGGGTTTGTTGGCCATGGTTTGGACCAGAGCCTGGAGGGGGAGAACAATGTCTACTGACCCTTTGACGCAGCTTCCTTGGCGGTGGAGCTGGCTTTTGCCTTTGGTGGCATATCTGCCGGGGGAGGGGGTGAAGTTGGAGAGAAGGTGGTGGTGGAGGACGGATCTGGTGTTTCTCGTCGCAGTCTCGTCGGGTGCTGTGTCGCTGCCGTTTGGTGCCATCGTCCACCGGCCAGCGGGGAGCTCACCGACCCCACCTGCTGCAGTACTACACGATTGCTGTCAATTGTCCTCGACACAATGTCAGAGGACAATATCAGAACACCCGCCACCACCATCCCTTGCTTTCACACCAGCAGGAGCATGGATGATCAGCCATTCGACTAGGCAGTACCGCAAGGTATTTTCTCTAAATGCCCGGACATGAGAGAGCCCGATCTACCGCCCCAACCCCCTAGACGCCGCCTCCCCCCAGTTGGCATCATGGCCCATTCGTGACGGCAGTATTTGTACAGAGAAAACGAGAATAGATACCCCAAATGGCCTTCAGCCCCTCCCCTGCACCGATTAAGTCCGTGGCGCTCATCCCCGGCCCGTCTAGATTAAATCCATCCCTTTGCTGTCGTCTCCCTTGCTTGCCTCTGGCTACCTACTCGGTCTCGACCCGCCAGAACTTCCATCCCTCGCGCTCGCCTGTGCTCCCGTGCACGCCCACGAGGCGCTCGACGCCCTCGTTGCCGTCGGCGTTCAGGAATTTCGCCAGGTCAATCTCCATGCCGCCTTCGTGGTCCTCGTCCATGCCGTTCTTCAGCACCGCCGGCCACAGCACGCCCACGCCGTCGCCGCCCAGCGTCGTCACGAACTTGCGGTATCCCTCGTCCTCGAGCTTGGTGTCCAGCTCGTCCAGCCTTTCCTGATCCACTCCCGGCCGCAGCAATGTGATGGAGCACCCGCCACCGCCGGCGCCTGTCAGCTTCGTCCAGCCAATGTCGCGATGGTCGACGAGCTCGCGCACGCGCTCCAGCCGCGGGTGTGACACGCCCAGCGACACGAGCAGGCCATGGTTGATAGTCATGAGCTCGCCGACGCGCCGCAGGCTGTCCTCCTCCTCGCTGTCAAAGTCGTCGTCGTCGATGAGAGCGTTGGCCGACTGTGTGACCCTGTCCATGGCATCGAGGATGCTGCCGACCAGTTTCGGGTGGGCCTCCTTGAGGCGAGCGACCTTTGCCACCTCGTGGGCCGTCGACTTGGCCTGCCGGGTGTCGATGAGGAGGAGGGGCAGCTCGGGGAACTCCCAGAGGGGCCGTACGGCCGGGGGCCGGTTGTAGTCTGTTCGCTGGAAGACGACGGCCTTGCCGTGGGAGGAGACGGTGTTGTCGACGCCCGAGGGGTTGCCGTGGATGCACATCTCGTAGACAAAGGCCCAGCGGTTGATGCGCTCGAGCTGGGTGCGGGCCTCATCGGGAGGCTGGTCGGGATGCGGGCCGGAGAGGGTGCGCAGCTGGAGGAGAAGTGCAGCGGCGACGCACACCGCGATAGAGGCGCTGCTGCCGAGGCCGGCGCCTATCGGGATGGTGGAGCGGAGGGTGTAGAAGCAGCCGGGGAAGGTTTGGTGGCCGAGGGAGCAGAAGAGGTAGAGGAAGCCGAGGGCGGCCATCTGGTGGATCTTGCGGGTGTCTGCCGGCTTGTCGGGGGAGACGTCTGCGAGGAAGGGCTGGACGGAGGCGACGAGCTCGTCGTCGAGCTCGGTGACGAGGCTGTAGTAGTACTTTTTCTTCTCCTTGCTGTGGAAGACGGACCACGGCAGCTCGTCGATGTTCCATGTGTGTTCGAGGTCGATGTCGGGGAAACGCAGGGTGACGGTGCGTTTGGATTTCGAGAGGGAGGTGACGAGGAGGTAGGAGCGCATGGAGATGGCTGCTGCGATGGCGGCCTGGAGGGCAGAAGAAGTCAGCGGACTGAAGAGGAGAGGGAGTGCCTTTTTCGAGGTGCCTTGCCTTGCCGTGGACGACCGAGTGCTCGCCAAAGACGATGACCTTGCCCGGGGCCGACACCATGAAGGCGGGAGCCATGGGGCTCGACTGCTTGCGGTCCATCTTCTGGCGATGCGTGAGGTGTCCGTTCAAGTTGCCGTTGCCGTTGACGTGGGAGCTTCCCCCGGCGCCGTTCATGCCGTCCACCGCGTTCCTCATATCCGGAGTCCGCACAGCCATGAAACCACGACAGGCGGGCGGCGGCGGCGGGCGCAAAAAGCAATGGGGGTCGTCGCGTGGATGGCGGTCACGAGGGGGGTGTGGTTCAAGTCGTCGCGGGGCGAGTCAGAGGAGACGCTGGAGGGCCCAACAGTCGCGTCGTCGGCGAGGGGTGTAAGTGGATCTGCAGACAAAGGGGGCGCCTGCAAAGGAGAGGTGTCGTCGTGGTTGCTGCAGTAGTGGAAGGTGGTTCGTTTCTAGGCGAAGTTCGGAGTTGAAATTGGGCCAATGGGCGAGGTGTTGAAGCTGAAAGATCGAGTTGTAGCGAGAGAAGGAGCAGAGTATTGCCAATGGAAGTAGATGGGAAAGAGAAACGGGGTGTTGTTCGGTCCAGGAGCAGTCGCTCAGGGACTAGCAGGTGGTTCGTGGTAATACAGATAATTTCATTAGGCCCGGGGTGGTCGGGTTTTCCGCCTAATTGATTAGCTTCCAGTTGATCTGCTGCCTCCGTCAGGGCGCCCCGGGTTTGCGCGGGGGGTCTAGACTGCTTGCAGTGCTACTTACTCGTGATCGTGATGTGGATTCAACGAAAAAGGGGCGTCTGCCAGTGATGCGCGATGATGTGGTCGAGGGAGGCGGCGGTCAAGATGCAATGCAGGGACAGAGGATGCCATCTTATGAGCCGTCCACTTCTGCTTGCGCTGCTTGCGCCCCCCTCCAAGTCGTCCGATGACGACGACGCAACGGACCTTTGTGGATGGTCACCAGGTCCCCGGCAAACTTGAACGGGCAACCCCTGGATTTGCATCGCCTCCTCCCAAGATTGCGACCCGGCGCGCCGGGGGACGGGGGGGGGGCGCCCAGTCCGCTGACGGGCGGCGCGCAAAGAATTGGGACGGATGAATGCAAGTCGCTTGACAGGCGGACAGACAGACAGCACAGCGCCATTGGTGTTCCCCTCGCGAATCGATGAGTGGTCTACTTATCCTCGACAGGTACCGACGGATCGCGGCAGGGGCAACAAGCCAGTGTCAGCGTGCCTGCGTCGTGTTCCCGTCGTTGAACCCGAGGACACCACCGTCGTGTTCGGCCGGCTGTGCAGTTGCCAGACCGACATACAGATTCATAATGACGCGGCGACTCACCTCCGGCGGGGAATATTGACTTCCTCCCCGCGTCTTCAGCCCTGTTGTCTCACGACGAGAAATGTCACGGGGACCACTGCAAACACGACGACTCGCTCTGAGCTACCACCCCTCTCTCAACGTTTCCCTCTCCCTGCACCACCCCGCTAGCAAACTAGACTTGGGACTGTAAACCTCCGGAGTCCTTCACCGGCTCGCCTCGATGGATGTCCGATGCGACACACCCCTCATCCGGCACATCCGTCGTCGCACAACTCCGGCTCGGGAGACGGCCTGGGATGGTACAAGCCCGGCCTTCGCTCCGTCCGTAACATCACTCGTCCCGTCAGCCAGCAGAAAGGAAGCCCCTTTTTCTCTCGTCTCCTCCACGGCTCTCGGCAACGGCCTGCATCATGGCCCACCCATCCCCATCCTTCACCCCGAGCCTCGTCAACAGCATGCAGCCTGATGGGACGACCGATGAGTAATCCCGCCCATGGCACCATTCGATTGCAAGACTCCAACGTCCAGCCGATGATGCATCATCATTGCTTGCCTAGTCGTGATCGTCTAGCAAAACACCAAGGCACGGGAGCCAGCAGCGTCGTAGTACCCCGCACCCCGCCGCGTCTTACATCAACTTCCTCCTAATTCCTCTCTCCCTCTCATCTTGAACTGTACGACCAAACCACTCGGCTGCCCACTGCTTCTGCCCTGCCCGCCATGACTGTCACAGAGTTCGCCCTCCTCCCGCTCAAGTCCCGCGGCCCTCTCCCCGCCGACCTCATCGCCCTCCTCGAAGAAGCCCAGAAGACGCAGGATGCTTGGGTGCAAGCCCGCAACCCCTCACAGCCCCTCCAAACCCGCGAGGCCCGCGGAACAGCCATGCTCCAACAACTCGAAGACCCCTCCGTCCTCCTCATCACAACCTTGTGGCCCTCCCCCGACGGCCACAAGGAATGGATCGCGTCTCCCGAGAACACATCTACCATGAAAGCCCTCTCTCCCTACCTCGACACCGCCGGCGAGCGGCACGTCACCCTCTTCCACCTCGACGCCACGCCCCTGACCGACTTTGACCCTACCTCGCAAACCTCCGCCCTCCTCGCCCCCGTCCTGAGCGTCGGCCGCTTCACAGCCCGCGAAGGTGCGAAGTCCGCCTTCCAGGACGCCTTTGACGCCGCCCGCTGGGTCGTCGAGGACGTCTCAAAGCCCTACCCCCTCCGCGGCGGCTGGCGCATCGAGCGCAAGCGCGATACGGACGAGTTCATCACGTTCTGCGGCTGGGAGTCAGTAGACCAGCACATGTCAGCTATGCAGCACGAATCCTGGCACAGCTGGACCGCCGCCCAGGCGCACCTGTCCACTGCCGACGTCAGGCACTACAAGAGGATCGTCTAAACCCCCCTCTCGCCGTCCCCCATCAAGACAAATCACCCATCACGTCTCCGAGTCGTCCCCTCGTGCTTCCGTCGGTGTGTGTGTGTGTGTGCTGAACATGTTTCTTTTCTGTCCATTTGGCCAACATCTGTGCGCTGGGGCCGACTGTCCATAGTAGTCGGCGGGCGTCACCCCATCTTTGCCTAGAGAATATTCCCCGACGCCGTACCGTGAATAATTCTCAACTTGTCCGTCGTGTGAAGCCGCCCAATGAAGTTTTCCGGCGGTGCAGCCCGGTGGTTCTCACCACTGCTCCCCCCTCGTTTCCCGGCTCAAGCCTGGAACATGCGCAATCCCCGGGTGGGAGGGGACTTTCCGCCCCTCCCATTCCCGTTTCCCCCCTCTCAATTCGTCATCGAAGTCCTCGCGGTGTTTTGGTTGGTGTTCGGTTGGGGTGTATCGCTTAAGCGGTCTTCTTGTTCTTCTTGGGAACCTCCTTGATCTGGAGCGCTGTGGAGGGAGGGACGTTAGTTGCCGGAGTCCTGCGCCCGCTGCACGGATCGCTACTCACAAGGAGGGAGAGACTGCTTGAGCTTCTCGGCCTTCTCAGAGTCCTTCAGGACAAGGGTGTACAGGTGACGCGAGCACCTGACCTTGAACTTGACCTGGGACGAGCCGACAGTCTTCTTGATGCGCGCCGCTGCAAGTGTCCGTCAGTATTCCATTCGTTGGTTCAAGTCGTCGAGTCCGTCGAGTGTCGTCGAGGGTAAAACATACAGGAAGCGTCCTTCCTGCGGGCGATCTCGATGAACTGTAATTCCAAAAGTTAGCCAATTGCCCACGCAAAAATCTCCCCTCTGCTTCTCCGAGCGAGCGTGCGCACCTTCTTGATATCTCCAATCTCACGAGGCATTTTGGCGGTATTGATGGGCGACCGGGGGACGATTGGGGAGTTTGGGCTTGTCTGGTGGTATTTCGTCGGGGGATGGGGGGTTTTTCGGGAGAAATTTGGTTCTGTGGGATGGCCGACAGCATCCCTGGCCGGCGGCCGGCTGGTGGCGCACGGACCAGGCAGCGTGCGCCCCGCGCCAGGGTCCGTGTGGCTGAGTTGTGGGAGACGTGGCGTCGAGTTTGAGACCATGACCTGCTTCGTCATCGCCGACTTACAAGCAGGACGGGAGCCAGGCAGCATCCCAACCTCGAGCTGAAGCACTCTTGAACACATTGGACATCTCTTCAATCACCTAGCAAGATCTGATTCAAGCAGAATATCACCATGCCGACACCACTTGATCATGCGATGAAGTCCAGGGTAAGTTGAGTCCCCTCTCACCTTGCTCGTGCCCACTAACACGCCACAGAACTCGCTGCTGGGTACGTACTCTTCTACACTCACCACGTGGCCATGCCACTCATCTCTCACAGCATTCGGCGGCCTCGTCACGGCCGTCGCCGTCTGGGCAGTCTATGGAGGCGACATGTTTCCCCGCGAGGGAGACCCCACGGGGTCACCGGAGGACTGGTCGCGGGAGGACATGCGGCGCTGGCTTTCTGCAGTGAGCCCCCCGCCCTTTGTCCTATTGTTTGCCACTGACAATGTCGCAGCGCAACCTGTTCCCCGGAAACTCGGCTACGAGGGAAGAGCTCCTAGCGAGAATCCAGGCCAATCTGAGGATACCTCGGGCGCAGTAGTCGATGACAGCAGTAGTCACTTCATTTATACGTAGTTTGTTCAGCAGTGTAATTCATGGCTCACTGGCCTTTTAATCAATCCCACATCGACATTTTCACATCCATCGCACCTTCCTCCTTGAACCCTACAGCTCATCGCGGCCAGTGGTCTTGCCCAGGGTGGGCTCCTCGGCCGCGACCTTCTCCGACGACGTCCAGTCAAGCGCCTTGAGGCGCTCCGACAGGTGCGGGTGGGAGAAGTGGTAGGTGGCGTACAGCCAGTCGGCATCCATGGTGCTCAGGTTCTGGATCTGCAGCTTGATGAGAGACTTTGCCAGCTCGGTGCTGTAGCCCAGGTTGCGGGCAAAGGCGTCGGCCTGGAACTCGTACTTGCGGCTCAGGACGTTCATGAGCAGCTTGACAACAGTATCCATGGGCGACAGTGCGTCGGAGAAGAGGATGAAGCCGATGACGATGGGGTGCTCGAAGAGGAAGCCAAAGTCGGCGTACAGCGAGTTGTTGTTGATGAAGACGGAGAAGAGGGAGAAGATCCAGATGAAGTGCAGCTGGGAGGGCGAGGGTCAGCGGGGGGAATCTGAGAGAGGGGACAGAGGATGCATACCTGGGAGATGCCGAACAGCCTGGTGGTGTGGCCGAGGCCCCAGTGGCCCAGCTCGTGGGCGAGGACAGCGACGACCTCCTGGGGCTCGCTCTTCTCGATGAGGGTGTCGTAGATGACAATGTGCTTCTTCCAGGGCAGGCCGAAGAAGTAGGCGTTGCTGTGGGCACTGCGCTTGCTGCCGTCGATGACGAAGAGCTCGTGCAGGGGGAACTTGAGCTTGGCGGCGAGAGCCTCGACGTTCTGCTTGAGCTCACCGTCCTCGAGGGGCGACAGCTTGTTGAAGAGGGGCAGGATGGCGATGGGGTAGATGGTGATCATGAACATCTGGAGACCGGCGGCGAAGAGCCAGAGGTAGAAGAAGAACTGGTTGCCCGTCTTCTTGATGATGGCGAGGAAGCCGGCGAGAATGGGCGGGGTCAGGATGAAGGTGAGCAGGTTGGACTTGAGCATATCGGTGACGAAGAGCTTGGGCGTCTGCTTGTTGAAGCCGAACTTTTCCTCGAGCACGAACGTGTGGTAGATGGACGACGGGAGCGAGAGAATCTGCTGGATGACGACGAAGGAGAGGACGAAGATGATGGAGTGCGAGATCTCGCCCGTGAAACGGGCGGGGGCAAACTTGAGCAGCAGGTCGCCGGTCAGGGACCAGAGCTTGGGAAGGACGTCGAATTGGATGAAGGCGATGTTCTGGATCTGACTCCAGAGACCGTTAATGAGCTCATACTGGATCTTGGCGCGGCCGTAGGCCTGGCTCTTGTCGAAGACTTCCTGGGACACCTCGCTGGCGAGCACCGCGGGGGGCTTGGTCTTGCCGAGGACCCTGTACTGGCGGAGCGAGAGGAGCGACTCGAAGACGTACTGCCCGACGGAGAAGCCGAGGATCAGCTTCTTCCAGGGGAAGAGGGGCCGGTCCAGGAACCTGGCCAGGCGTTGGAGGAAGTCCATGGGAAAGGGATGACACGCGGCGGTGTCGAATGAGGGGATGGAAGGGGAGGTGGTGATGAAGGAGTGCAAGGTTAAGGCGTCCTCGAACCGAGCGCAAAGTGTCCGGATCTCTGTCGCGCGTCGAGCTGCACCGTCGGGTGGTGCGGGAGCTCCCACGTCGCAGCAGTTTGGGGTGGACTGATTGGCTCGGAAAGGGTGGATACCCCGCGTCACCATTGGCCGGACCCACCAGGGGAAGCAGACAAAGCTTATCTTGGCCTTCGAAAGGCGATAACGAAGACTCGAGATATGCAGCAAACCGGTCGTCGAAGAAATTCCCACGATTTCGACCTCGGACCTCACCTTGCTCTGGACGACAGCACGACCAGCCAAGCCATCACGGCAACCACACCACATCACCACATCACAATGTTCCGGCTACCGATAGCAAGCGTCACCCGGCGCGTCCTCTCCGCTCCCATGGCGCAGGCCAGCAGCACCATCTGCAAGCGGTACGCCTCCCCCTGACGAAACAGCACCATGTCCCCACGATGCTAACACCCTTCCTCCAGGACTTTCGCCTCCTTCACGCCCCTCCGCCCTACCCTCTCCGCACGACCGACAGCCTTCCTCACCCGCCCTACGCTCTCCCCCTTCGCGCCCGCCACCGCTCCCACCGAATCCGCCATCGCCGACCTCGTCCCCCGGTCCGCCATCACCTCGCACCCGGCCCTCGCGCAGATCCGGTGCGGCCCGCGCAACACGATGCAGGGCAGCACGCGTCTCGTCCAGCTGCGCAGGCACGGCTGGCTGCGGCGCATGAAGTCCAAGACGGGGCGCAAGATTATCATGCGGCGGCGCCAGAAGGGCCGCAAGGAGCTTGGATGCTCCGTGTAGAG
This sequence comes from Plectosphaerella cucumerina, assembly GCA_020746995.1. Lineage (NCBI taxonomy): Eukaryota > Fungi > Ascomycota > Sordariomycetes > Glomerellales > Plectosphaerellaceae > Plectosphaerella > Plectosphaerella cucumerina. Next base: position 3,482,098 of record JAGPXD010000004.1, on the reverse strand, counting down.
AAAGAAAGGGGAGAATATGGCATGGATGGCTGAGGAAGTTATGGCCTGATCATGCCTTGCGACATATTCTGTACCATACCACGCATGTGCCCGGGCGGCGATAGAGAAGCCCGTGGCTGGACGCGCTCGGCGCGTTGTATCAACAATTTACCACATCAGGGATACTGCCGACGCTTGAACCTTGCTGCTGATCTTTGGACTGAGCAATCTGGATGCCCTGTGGTCCAGATGTTCTGGCTGGGGATTGAGACGACTCTCCCGGCCGTGATGTGGCCTGATGTCAATTGGCAAAACTGATCAAGGCTCACTTTCTAGGTAATGAGCATTGGCTTCGTAAGCTGCATTATCTGCATGCTGACTTCCTGGAGGCTTTGCTGTTCGACAAACTTCAACGAGTCACTTTCTTCAAACATGTACTTCAGTGTCCAAAAGTCATCAGATTATGTTCTTCAATTCGCCGTTCGGCCGATCATCCAACCCGCCTCGACTACTATTTACAATATTGCCCATCTATATAACAGACGCCCGGGCACAACGTCCGACAATTCATCACATCATAACATTATTTTTACTTTCCCCTGGACACCTACGCAGTGTGCTCCTCAACCCACTCAACATCCTGGTGCACCCAGGCGTTGAGCCTCTGCTCCAGCTCCGCATCAGAGATATCCGCCTGGCGGGCGGTGGGCGAGTTCTTGGGGTTGCAGGCGGAGACATCGGCGAGGTAGTACCCGTGCGCGTCAATGTCGAGGCCGAGAGTGCCGCCGTTGCAGCCAATGTTGGCGATGCCCTCGCAGACACGGAGGTTGTTGAGGGCATGGTCGACGGTGGACGATGAGCCGCCGTTCAGCCAGTACTCGGGGCTCGTATGGCGATAGCCGAAGAGAATAGGGGGCAAGCGGGAGACGGGGTCGGCGCCGTGGGTGAGGCGGAACTCTGCGCCGGCCTGGGCGGTGACGAAGTTGGCGAAGTGGTCGTTGCCGACGCGGGGGGAGCCGAAGGAGTAGATGTCGACGGGGATGTTCTCGACGCGGCGAAGGTAGGCGGCGGCAATGGTTGCCACGGCGCCGCCGAGGGAGTGGCCGGTTGTGATGACGGAGTACGTCGGGTTGGCGGCGCGGGAGGCGCGGACAGCGTCGAGGACGGTAGGGCGGATCTCGGCCCAGGCGTCACCGAAGCCATTATGGACTTTGCAGTTCGCGACCAGATCACTGCAGGAGGAGAAGGTGAACTGGAGGTTGGTGAGCCAGTTCCGGACGTTGGCAGAACCCCGAACGGTGAGGACGATGGCGCGGCGGACGTGGTCGACAGCGACGAGGGCGCCGAGGCCGGACTTGGGGCCCTCGACTGAGGCTACGGTCACGGCGCGGTTGGCCTCGACGGTCTTGCAGGCTGAGGCGGCACAGACGACGGGTGCGCCGGGGGCGTTTTCCGAGTTGCAGTAGGCTGCGCTGGCGTACTGGACGAAGAAGCGGAAGTTGTCGAGGTCCGTCTGCGTGGCGGAGATGGCTGTGTGTGTGTGTTAGTCTTTTGTCGAAGAAGGCCAGGGGAAAAGAGGGGAGCTTACCACGAGCGTCAAGGTTGTTGAGGGCCCTGCTGAAGTCGGCGAGGGGGACGGCCGAGGCCAGGGCCAGCAGGGAGAGGAAGGGGACGTTGAACAGCATGGTGGACGGTTGGGTCGAGATCTCGGCTTGGGCTTGGATGGCTGGCTTGGCTTGACTGAGGAGCTGCTGGTCCAAGGGAGGTCCAGTCCAAGATGAACGAGGAGAGGCAGCCGTGTTTATAGGGACAGCCGGGATGGCCTCACCCGCAGCCTCCGGGTGTCGGGCAGGTCTCACTCATCTCGCGTGCCCCCCTCCCTCTCCCCCTGGGTCCTCACCTCTTCCTGAAGGGTCACGGACGAAGGCAAGGCCGTTGACGGTGGTGGCCCTGGCCCAGTGGCGCCTGGGTGGTGGGCAGATTCCCGCGTGGCCGGGCCCTCACCCGCAATGGCGCAAACAAATCGTGGGGTTTTCTCGACTCCCGTTCGAGGGGGCCGAGCTTCCAGGGGTTCCTGGAGATCGAGCCTGTTTGGGCAAGGCGGCGCGCGGCGATGATCCCTTGACTGCCCCATCGGACGTGGAAGCGCTGGTCGCTAGTGAGGAGGGGCTGGCTGGAGGGAGGAGCTGAACCTTTTGCCCTGTGCTTGTAGCCTGTGGGTGATGGGCCATCTCAGACGGTTGGTGCCGTGACGGCCGGAGCCTTGTCATGTCTCAGTGTTGTGCCGACATGGTGGTGGTGGAGGAGGACGCCTCGGCGGCTGCGAGTGAGGCTGGAGGTGATGTGATGGGCGTCTTCAGCCGTGTTGTTCATGTCGGGTAGGCGGGAAATCTCCAGACACCGCTGATCGTCCTCTCCCCTCCATCCCTCCCTTCCCCCTCCATTGCAACGGCAGCGCACGCGAGATGCGGCCAGGATGCAAGACGGGCGATCGGCAGTTGCTTGCTAATGGTTGTGTCAAAACACCACAGCTTGCACGGCCTGCACGGCTCCAGGTTTTTCGCGCCTCGCTTCCAACCTTTCCATCGGCAATGGCATCGAGGGATGCAGTCGGGCGCTGGTCCAGCTGCATCTGCCCCCAGACCAGAAGGGGCAAAGGCCCGGGGGTAGTGCCGGATGGGGGACACCACCACGTTTCTCCGAGGGGCGCGTGGGCGCGTGGCCCGCCCATGGCGTTCGGCAAGGATGCCGCCCGCCCAGATCCGCCGCGCTCTCGGGGCGCGGTTTGGCGGTTTACTGGTCAGTCGGGGTCCCGTGAGTGTTGAGATGGCAGGGGATTGCTTGGGCAAAATTGGATGCCATGCGTGGAGATGACCACGAGGACACAGTCGATCTGCTTGGACAGTCGCCCGGCGAGGTTGTACGGCGCACAGCTTCGGCCCTTTTGCACTCAGAAGCCTGAAGGGGACTTTGGGTGTGCCGGAGGAACTGTGTCGGGGCGGTCAGGGCGCGTACTTGGGACTCAGAAGCCTGACAGTCCGGGGGAGGTCCCTGTCCGGGAGTCGAGGACCCCATCACGATGCGGTCCACAAAGTCCGCAGAGAACAGGCTGGGCAGGGCTATTTCGCCGATGAATTGTTGAATGGTGGATTCGCCCATCTCCGGGGGCGGGGGACAGTTCAACAATTCTGGTGCCAGGGTGGCGGGCTTTCAATTACCGGTGTCGGGTCAGGTGTGAGCTGTGGTGATGAAGCTTGAAGCGGGAGATTTGGAGTCGTGGATGAGATGGCAGCTGTCAGGGAGGAAAAGGTACCTGGGTACTTGGGTACGTACCCCGACAATGCTGATGTGACCGTGACGGACGTGAAAGCCACCACAGGCACCGTGACTACAACCCAGATTCGGTCGTACAGAAACCCGAACCCAGCGCCCAGACTCTGGGGTGCGGCGGGCGAAAGGGAAGCGAAGCCTGCCAGTGGAAAGACCGGCGACCAGGCCGGCGGGAGACAGCGGACAGACGTCTTCAAGAGGAAATGGGCCCCGAAACAAGTCACACCGCTCGTGGGACCAGCTCCCTTTTCAGAGCGGGGGGAGATCTCAACAACTTGGACGCGGACTTTTCTCGAATTTGCCGGGGCTGGCGATTCTTGGCTGGAGCAGGGGCCGCTGCTTATCTCGTCGGGCGCGTGGTTGCGGGCGCGGTGCTATCGTCGGGTATCAGTGATGGTGATGATGCTATCGCGGGATTCAGCTCAACTTGAACTCCATCATCACGATCGGGACCACGACCATGACGGAACTAAAACCAGCACGACTTCCTTCTAGCCAGCTTCTATTCCGCACTGCCTCTCAAACTAATGCACTAGTATATTAATCAATATACTCGCCCACCCCCACCCTCCCACACACACCTCCTCTGTCCTCAAGTTCTTCCCCGGATATCGACGGCCACACAACTCAAGCGGCCCCCACTGTGACCCCCCGATATCACGCACCTCGATGCAACCTCCCCGGCGTGCATATCCATGACAGCACAGCACAGCAGTCTGCCCTCACACACACACCGCGTCCTGACACGACAGGCCGCTGTCAACCGTTCTGCAGTGCCGTCACCAGATCATCCACCCACCCCTACCCCCAAAGGTACGAGTACCGCTGGCCCCTCGGCCGAAAGCACCCAGATGCAGCTAGCAGCTAGCATAAGAAAGCAACCGTTATCCGCGAGCAGCCACCACAGAGCTGATCACCGGATCATCATGACCCACGGACCCGTCCTCTTCTCGGCCACTCGCAATCTTAGCTCCTCGTCGTGTTCCTGACTTGTCCTGCAAGAAGCTGCGGAAAACCAGGCCATGACCGCTTTCTTCGTGCAGGAACCTCGGCTGGCGTCCTCTTCTCAGCTTTCTGTCTCGTGAAAGTGTTCTCAAGTCTGGTTCGGGACCTTGCTTCTCCCCTCTAGTGTATGCCGATCTCTACCATCCTCGATCATCTTGAGTGAACCTGTCTCTCATGTCGTGTGCCCATCCCCGGGGCATGACCACGCGTTGGTGATACTTCTCGTGGGACAGGACAGACTCAATATTTACTTTGTACGACAACTGGACCGTAGAATTAAGACCTTTGTGAGAGGAGACTCGGACTTTATTACACTGACTCGCCCCGAAAGCTTGGTCTTGACATCAACTTATACGCCCCATGACCGAATCATGTCATGTCCCCTCAGCTCCCCGCCACGACCCCCCGGTCTCTGGTCCTCTGTGACTCGGATGCAGCCATCTAATACCACCTCACATCCCATCCTCCTCCACCCCCAGCCGGTGACGATCCCCAGACACAGCTCTTCCTACCCTCCACGATGCCCAAGCGAGCCAGGGCCCGCAGCAATAGGCCCGACTACACTGCTGCAACTACACACTCCTCATGCCCGACCGATATGGCGCCCCCTCCAAAGAGACATGTCACGCAGCCCGCCCCCTCCAAACACGAGCCCGATCGAGTCGGGCTGCCCCGTTCTGGGTACCATCTGCAAGTCTTGGACTGACCAAACGGGGACGCAACCGAACGGTGGTGCTATGCCCCCTCTCCCATCTTCGCGGAGCAGCGCCCGCCCCGCGGTGGTCTCGAGCGAGCCGAGGGGCAGATCACCGAGATTCATGTCTAGGGCTTAGTGGTACAGAGCTATAGCTACGTCAGACATGTGAAAAGCACGTCGAGTGGAAGCTCGATATAAAGCTCACGGCACCCGCGTCAGGGGTCCAGGGCAGGTCTCGCGAAGAGCCATTGCGTCGCAACTCGCGGTGCTGTTGTCTTTTACAAGTGCCCATCTTGTGATTTGGAGCTTCCTGCAGCTTCAGAATGTCGTTCCTCAAGGCCTCGCTCCTCCTGCTGGCCGCGGCCGCTGCGCCGGCGACGTCCAGTGCTCTTCTCCCGAGAGACCCCGTTCCCCCGGGCTACGTCGCCGTCTCGACATATCCCACTCCCCATGGTGGATGGGACCCCGACTGGGTCGACAGCTATGCCCGGGCCAAAGCCATCGTCGACCGCATGACCCTCGCTGAGAAGACAAACATCACCTCTGGAAGTGGTTGGTGGATGGGTAAGACCTTTCGCCCCTGAAATAGCATGACCTCTGCTAACGACGACCCCAACAGGGTACGTCTTGACATCACAATCTTAGATCACTTCCTACTAACACTCATTCTCCCAGCCGCTGCGTAGGCAACACAGGCAGCGCCGAGCGCGTCGGCTTCCCCCAGCTCTGCCTCTCCGACGGCGCCACGGGCCTCAACTCGGCCGACAACGTCACCGCCTTCCCCTCAGGCATCACCACCGGCGCCACCTTTGACAAGAAGCTCATGTACCAGCGCGGCGTAGCCATGGGCAAAGAATTCCGCGGCAAGGGCTCCAACATCTGGCTCGGCCCCAGCGTCGGGCCTCTCGGGCGAAAGCCTCTCGGCGGACGCAACTGGGAGGGCTTCGGCTCTGATCCGGTGCTGCAGGCCAAGGCTGCGGCGCTTTCTATCAAGGGCGTCCAGGAGCAGGGCGTCATTGCTACGATCAAGCACTTGATTGGAAATGAGCAGGAGATGTACCGCATGTAAGTGATGAATTTGGCAGGGGAAGATGCGATGGTGGGCTGACGAGATGCAGGTACAACCCCTTCCAGGAGGGCATCAGTTCCAACATAGGTCAGTCACTCCCTTTGCCCTTGGAAACCTCGTTTCTGACACAGACAGATGACCGAGTTCTGCACGAACTCTACCTCTGGCCTTTTGCTGAGGGCATCCGCGCCGGCTCAGGCGCCGTCATGACCGCCTACAACGCTGTGAGTCTTACCCCTATATCCTCCGCCCCTTACCTCCCCTCGCTCATGTCCTCCCCCAGGTCAACGGCACCGCCAGCGTTCAACAAAGCTACGTGATCAACGGCCTCCTCAAAAACGAACTCGGCTTCCAAGGCCTCGCCATGTCCGACTGGTTCAGCCACATGCCCTCAGGCGTCCAGAGCGCCATCGCCGGCCTCGACCTCAACATGCCCGGCGACACCCAGGTCCCCCTCTTCGGGTACAGCTACTGGATGTACGATCTCACCCGCTCCGTCCTCAACGGCTCCGTCCCCATGGATCGCATCAACGACATGGCCACCCGCGTCGTCGCCACCTGGCTCAAGCTCGGCCAGGACAAGGGCTTCCCCAAGACAAACTTCCACACCCAGACCAAGGATGCCGTTGCGGACATCTACCCCGCCGCATGGCCCTTCTCCCCCCGCGGTGTCGTCAACGAGTTTGTAAAGGTCCAAGCCGACCACCACCTCGTCGCCCGCGAGGTCGCCCGCGACGCCATCACGATGCTCAAGAACGCTGGCCCCCTTCTCCCCATCGCCACCTCCAGCAAGATCAAGGTCTTCGGCACCGCCGCCCAGACAAACCCCGACGGACCCAACGCCTGCGCCTTCAGGAGCTGCAACAAGGGCGTCCTCGGCATGGGCTGGGGCTCGGGGGTGGTGGACTATATGTACATCGACGACCCCATCTCCGCCATTCGCCGACGCGCGGCAAACGTCGAGTTCTACGCCAGGGACACCTTCCCCAGCGTCCCCGCCCCGGCCGAGGACGACGTCGCCATCGTCTTCATCACCTCCGCCGCGGGCGAGAACTCCTTCACCGTCGAGGGCAACAACGGCGACCGCAACAAGGACGGCCTCCGCGCCTGGCACGGCGGTGACAAGCTCGTCCGCGACGCCGCGGCAAAGTACAAGAACGTCATCGTCGTTGTGCAGACCGTCGGCCCAATCCTCGTCGAGGAATGGATCGACCTCCCCTCCGTAAAGTCCGTCCTCTTCCAACACCTCCCCGGCCAAGAGGCAGGCGACTCTCTGACCGCCGTCCTCTTCGGCGACGTCTCCCCCTCGGGTCACCTCCCCTACACCATCACCCGTCAAGAGTCCGACCTGCCCGACAGCCTCGCCAAGCTCATCGGCGACACCAACGGCCAGCCCCAGGATACCTTCTCCGAGGGCCTGTACATCGACTACCGATACCTCAACAAAGTCGGCACCAAGCCCCGCTTCGCCTTCGGCCACGGCCTCTCCTACACCTCCTTCTCCTTTTCCAACGCCTCCGTATCCTCCGTCGTCCGCCTCACCTCTCTCCCTCCCGCGGCCCCTCCCCGCGCTGCCGTCCTCGACTTCACCCAAGCAGTCCCCGCCTGGACCGAGGGCGTCGTCCCCGCCGGGTTCAACAAGATCTTCCGCTACCTCTACTCGTGGTGCACAGAATCCGAGGCCAAAGACGCAGTCCGTGCCCGTGAGGAAGGCAAGAAGTACCCCTATCCCCAGGGCTACTCCACCGTCCAGCCCCAGGCTCTTCCCGCCAGCGGCCGCTCCGGCGGAAACCCAACCCTCTGGGATGTCATGTTCCGCGTCTCCCTGACTGTCACCAACACGGGCTCTACATACGCTGGAAAGGCCTCAGCCCAGCTGTACGTCCAGTACCCCGGCGACTCTGCCGTGCCCGAGACTCCCGTCATCCAGCTGCGCGACTTTGAGAAGACGGCAGAGCTGGGCCCGGGACAGAGCGCCCGCGTCACCCTCGAGGTCACCCGTAAGGACCTGAGCGTCTGGGACACAACCATCCAGAACTGGGTTGTGCCCGCCCCACAGGGCCGGTACAAGCTGTGGATCGGTGACTCGAGTGACAGGCTGTTCTTGGCCTGCTACACCGACACGCAGCGGTGCGAGAGCGGTCTGAGCAGCCCTGTATAGGGATGAGGGATAGGAAGGGGGAAGTAGTGTTGTGTACATACGACTCGAATGAAGCTCCGCGAATGACGAAATGAATTCTCTACCGAGACCTGCCGAGGGTATAGCATCGTACCTGAAAGAAGCCGCAACGCCCCATGAAAACGAACCCGTAGCTAACCCATGCCTGCATGTAAATGTGCCCTTCCCAATACATCATCCCGAGGACTCCCCCTCATCCGGCAATCTCCACGCCCATAGCGTTGGGGACGCCAATCAGAAGCACACCGCGAGGGACGTTGTGCTCGCTCGTGACCTTCATGCATCCCCAGACAATCAACTTCTCCAGCGCCGGGCAGCTTCGGAAGATGCAGCCCACGACAAAGTCGTCAACCTCCTCGCAGAGACTGAGATCAATATCCCTGAGCTCCTTATACACAGTGTCCTCGGCAAAGGCAGCCTCGAAAGCCGCCTTGGTGATGTGCCGGCACGAGGAGACGTTGAGCGAGCGGATGTTCTTCATCGAGTGGGCCATGATGGCCTTGAAGCCCTCGCCACAGAGGCCGACGTTCTCCGAGTTATCTCGCGGCTTCATGGCGTCCATGTGGCGGCAGGACTCGAAATCAACAATGTGAAGTGGCTCGTTGGCCCATTCGGCGAAGAGATCGACAAAGCCTTCGTCCGTCATAGCCTCGCTGTCCTTGATCCGGAGTTTCTTGAGCTTGGTGCACTTGCTCTTGATCATGGTGAGGAGCTCGTCATTAGCCTCAGGGACTTGGCGCAGGGAGAGAGTCTCGAGGTTGTCGCCGAGATCTCGGACGAGGTGAACGAGGGTCTTGGGCGTTATCTTCTGCTCCAGGCGAAGACTGAGATGCTTCAGATTCTTGTTCAGACCAATCTTCTTGACGCCATCACTGCTGAGCTCCTGATTGCCATCGATCTTGAGGCGCATCAGGTTGGGACAAGAATCACTGAGGAGGGCAACGACGTCATCGTTGAAGCCCTTGTCGGTGGCATAGACTTGCAGAGTCCGCAGCTCGGTACCCTTGTTGGTGAGGAACTTGCTCCAGCTCTCAGACGTGATGAGGTTGGCTCCGTGCAGGCTCAGCTTCTCGAGCTGGGTGTTGCGCGTCATGATGTAATCCATGACCTCGTCCTTGAACTGAATTGCGTCGCGAACCTTGAGCTCCTTGAGCTTGGAGCAGGTCTGAAAGACGCCAATCAAGTCGTCCGTGCTCAGATAAGCCGCCGTGTAGATGCTCAGGATCTCGGTTGACGGGCGCACAAAGAGGGCCAGCGTGGTGGGCTTGAGAAGACGTCGCTTGGAGAACAGCCTGGCAATCTTGTCCTCGACGTGGGTAGGCAGCTCGCCCAGGCTGTCAGCGAGATGGACATTCTGAGCCAAGGTCTCGATGCAGAGACGCATCAGGTTCTTGGCACCTCGGTGGTAAGTACCGTCCATCATGCTGCTCTGGATGTTACGACGGCGGCCGACGCCACCGGCTGACTTGCGCGGCTTCTTCTTCTTCGGGAGGTCGTCTTCGTTCTCGGCATTCTTGCTGCACGAGGTACAGAGGAGACCGCCGTTGGGGCCTGGGCGGGAGTAGGGTGTGACGGTGAATCGCTTCTCACATATGTCGCAGTTGGCAATCTGGCCAGGGGCTGGCGCGGACCGTTCGTCGAAAAGGGCGCGTGCTATTTCGTCCAGGTCGTCATCGGATCCGGCATGGCGGGTGCGCCTCTTGAATGCCTTGGACGCCTTGATTTTTTCAATGGCCCTCTTCTCCTTGGCCTTGCGCTTCTTCTCCTCTGCCTTGGTCTCATTCTGGCGAAGACTGAGAGTCGTCGTTGAGGGGCCTGCTTCAGCCTCCTCCTCCTCCTCAGCGGCTCCACCGGTGGTATCGGCAGCAGCAGAGTCAGCCGATGCGTCCGGGGCCTGGGCGTTGGCCGCGTTGGCAGCAGCGCGACGTTCTTCAAAGTCGCTACGAATCTGCTGCGCCGAAATGTTGTGTGTCTGTGGTAAGGTCAGCAGGTGCTGCCATGGCCGTGTTTGAGCGTAAACTTGCCGCCAAGAAGTCCGTCAGGGCGGACTGGCTGTGAGGGGTCAGTGAAATGTCAATTTCAAGACTGAAAACTGACTTACGGCCCTATGACATTCCGACCGGAGCGACGATTCGACATGATCTCGAGTGATGGCCAGGTGGCGACTTCTTGATGATGAACAGTAGGGTGAGAGGGTCCCTTCTCGACGAAGAGGTTGTCAACGGTGACTCGATTTCGGGAGGGTGCAGTCCCGTGGTGATGTCAAGGGTTGATGATTTGCCGAAATGAAGGTTTGGAGAAGGAGACGCGATGGAAACCACTTTACGCGACGAAAGATTGAGATTGGAGGTGCCGAACGGGCGGCGGCATCTACGGACTTGCCGTCCAAGTAAGTACTTCGGTACCTACCTCAAGTGAAAGAAGTGTGGCCCGAGCGCCTGTACCTGCCTGGTCGAGCTTGACCTGCCCTGCAGCCAGTCGGATTGGGTCCTTCCCAAGAAGTGGCGCCAAACTGATGACCTGTGGCAGGCACGAATCATGCTCTGATGGGTTTCCCACCCTATTTGCCTGCTGCTCAGCTGAGAAAAGAAATTCCATCAAAGGGCGTGAGCGTGAAGCCTGATACGCTGCACTGTGTGCTGCACGATCTTGCTCCGGGTTTTGGGGAAGCCCAGTGATCGGTCACCGTGCAAACGGGACGGGAGCTAATGCAACCACTTGCGTCCGACCCCTGACCATCTTAGCGTCATCAGTGTGGGAGGGAGGGAGCACTGTGCCCATCACTCCATGTTTCACGCCACTTTGAAGAACGCTCCTTCCGCAAGGCAGTATCACAAAAGCAGGAAACTGTCAAATCAACCTAAAACATGAAGAAATACAGTCAATAAGACTGAAAGGAAGTTCAGACCTTTTTTCTCCAGACTGATGTTCCATTTCTCACCATCAAAGGACATCAAAGCCATCTGATCGATCCCTCAGCTCAGGGGAGGGGACGGCAAGGACGGACAGTGCGCGATCACTAGACGTCAGCAAGGAAGGTCCCAGCAGCCTGCAAGGATTTCCAGTGGCAACTCTCCCAACACGTGACTTCGCTCCGTCGACGCGTTCCTCCCCAAGTTTCGTTTGTCCCACCCGGGGCATTCACTCGATCGCTGTTGCCCACTGCACCCCTGCCTGGCCCCTCTCTCCTCCAGGGGCAAAAGGCATCGACGCAATCCATCGCTCGGCTTCTACGGTATCGAGCAAGATCTCCTGCGGCTTGCCTGGCCGAGGCCTTTTCTTTTCCCATCTACGAGCCTCGCCTAGGTAGGAACCGAGGCAGCTCTCCATCATCTCAATCACGGCAGAATTCTCTTTTCTCTTCTGCACGTTCCTTCCCTATCCCATCCCATCCATCCCACCTTCCCTCCTTTGTCAGGGGCAGGCCGTCGCACCTATTGGCCACCTTTTGGCGTCTCACGCCTCTACCCTCCGCCACCCAACCGCCCGAGTCAAACTCGTCGCAGACAACTTTCATTCTTCAATCTCCCATCCCCTCGGCTCAGGCCTGTTGCCGCCTTCGTGTCCAGCGTCACAACGCCGTGGGACATCTCAACCATCGGCAACCTTGAGCCCATCACGCCCGTCAACGATACACTTGTCACGGCCTCTTCTGTTGCCCTGTCGGACGACTTTCGGAGATAAATCGCCCTCCACCTCATTCACCGTTGAGCCCTGCCGCCACTCCGACTATGCGTCGCAGCCGCAATTCCCAGCGGCGCAGTGAGGCTGCCGACAGTAGGTAAACCTGGTACTCCAAACCTCAACACTAAATTGACCCCCTTCAGTGTCGCCCGACCCGACATCCACATCTGGCCGTGTCACCCGCTCTTCCTCCTCCCAGAACCTGTCAGACATGTCTGCCGCCCCCAACCTGCGCAAGAGCCGCTCCAGAACCTCTCTGTTGAAGACCATGGCTCAGCCAACTGCGCCAACTTCGGCCGAGGCCACTTCACCCAGCGATTACACTACCCCCGCCACCAGTCTCGAGGCCACTCCCGCCCCCACTGATTTCGCCTCTGCAGTGGATGAGAAACCCAAGGCGAGCTCTTCCATCGAGATTCACCTGCCCGCCATGCCCAAGGCGTCCAAGGGTTTCCGCCCAACGCACACACTTGCAAACACGACCATCCCCGACAGCGACGATTCGGACGATGGTTTTGTCAAGCCGGTCCGCGTTAAGCACACCCTTCGCAACCCCTTCCGGAAGACCCCCAAGGTTGCTGATCAGAAGGGCAAGTCCGCCGTCATTCCCGATAGCGACGACGACGAGCTCGACGGCCTCGACAACGACGAGATTGTGGCTCGCAAGCTGCAGGAAGAAGAGTACCGTCTGGCCGAGCTTGCCGACACCAAGCCCCTCATGCCCAAGGCTAAGCTCCCAAAGCTGAAGAGCAAGGACAAGGCCCCAACTACGGCTCGGGCTGCTGCCCCTGCTGGTGGCAAGAAGCGTGGACGCAATGCTTCGTCGCCATCTCCGAAGGCCAAGGGTAAGCGTCCCGCCAAAAAGATGAAGCCTTCCTCGTCTTGGACCGATAGCGACGATTCAATGGATCTGTGGGACGACTTTGTCGACCCTGATGAGGAGGACGAGGACGATGGTGATTTCACCGACGCCTCTGACAACGGTCGTTTTGTCAAGAAGCGCGCCACGGTCAAGAAGCCGCGGGCGGCGCCAGCTCTTCCTCGCACCGACGCAGAGGCCAGATCCTCGGGCCATATCTTCAGCGACGACTCTGACGATGGCTACTCCGCCAAGAAGCGCGCTCCGGTTAAGAATCAGAGAGCAACCCCGGCCACCGGCATCTTCAGCGTACAAGATCCCTGGATTCCACCAAACCTCCCATCAGACCTGGACTCGGACTTGACCAGCCCGGCCGCGGTTTTCACGACGACGGACTCTAGCGATCCCGAATCGGGCCTCAGCCGGGCTGTCCATAACGCCAGCCGCAACCGTCGTGGCTTCCACAATAGCATGTCCAGGAGAGCCGTCGCGGAGCGCATCAGGCTGGAGGAGAACCACCCGGAGCTCGCGACCATGTGGACGGATCTGGAGGCGACAGCTCCCATCGCTGCTGGCAAGGCAGCTCAGCCGAAGCACATTTCTCGTCAACTCAAGCCCTTCCAGCTGGAGGGCCTGGCCTGGATGATGGCCATGGAGAAGACCAAGTGGAAGGGCGGACTGCTGGGCGACGAGATGGGCCTCGGCAAGACCATTCAGGCCGTCTCGCTCATCATGTCCGATTTCCCCGCCAAGAAGCCGACCCTCGTCTTGGTCCCGCCTGTCGCCCTGATGCAATGGACCTCCGAGATTGCCTCCTACACCGACGGCCTGCTCAAGACATTTGTCTACCACGGAACCAACGTCCAGAGCAAGAGCATGACGGTCAAGAAGCTCAAGGAGTACAACGTCATCATGATGTCGTACAACAGCCTCGAGTCCATGTACCGCAAGCAGGAGAAGGGCTTCAAGCGCAAGGCCGGCATATACAAGGAGAAGAGCATGATCCACCAGATCAACTTCCACCGCGTCATCCTCGACGAAGCACACTGCATCAAGACCCGGTCTACCATGACCGCCAAGGCCTGCTTCGCGCTCAAGACGGACTACCGATGGTGCCTCAGCGGCACCCCGCTCCAGAACCGCATCGGCGAGTTCTTCTCGCTCATCCGGTTCCTCAACGTCCAGCCGTTCGCCTCATACTTCTGCAAATCGTGCCCCTGCAGCTCCCTCGAGTGGAGCCTTGATGATAACAGCCGCTGTACCAGCTGCGGCCACGCGGGCATGCAGCACGTCGCCGTTTTCAACCAGGAGCTCCTAAACCCTATCCAAAAGTTCGGTTCCAACGGACCCGGTCGTCAGGCATTTGACAAGCTCCGCCTGCTCACCAACCGCATCATGCTCCGCCGTCTGAAGAAGGACCACAGCAGCTCCATGGACCTCCCGGTTAAGGAGATCCACGTGGACCGTCAGTTCTTTGGCGAAGTTGAGAATGACTTTGCCAACAGCATCATGACGAACAGCAAGCGCAAATTCGAGACGTACGTCGCGCAGGGCGTTCTGCTCAACAACTACGCCAACATTTTCGGTCTCATCATGCAGATGCGCCAGGTGGCCGATCACCCGGACCTCATCCTCAAGAAGAGCGCCGAGGGCGGCCAAAACGTGCTCGTCTGCTGCATCTGCGATGAGACGGCCGAGGACGCCATCCGCTCCCGCTGCAAGCACGACTTTTGTCGCGTGTGCGCCAGGGGCTACCTGCTGTCCTCGGCAGCCCCCGATTGCCCGCAGTGCCATATCCCGCTGTCCATCGACCTCGAGCAGCCTGATATGGAGCAGGACAACATGCAGGTCAAGAAGTCGTCCATCATCAACCGCATCAAGATGGAGAATTGGACGTCGTCGTCCAAGATTGAGATGCTGGTCCGCGACCTCCATCGCCTGCGCTCAGACAAGGCGTCCCACAAGTCCATCATCTTCTCGCAATTCACTTCGATGCTGCAGCTGATCGAGTGGCGCCTGCGCCGTGCCGGCCTCAGCAGCGTCATGCTCGATGGCAGCATGACCCCTGCACAGCGCCAGGCCTCCATCGACCACTTCATGACGAACCCGGAAGTCGAGTGCTTCCTCGTGTCTCTCAAGGCAGGTGGTGTGGCCCTCAACCTGACCGAGGCGTCGCGCGTCTTCATCGTCGATCCGTAAGTTGCCTTGACTGTCTTTGAGTGTACGGTTGGCTAATATTGTCTAGTTGGTGGAACCCTGCCGCGGAGTGGCAGTCTGCGGATCGTTGCCACCGCATCGGCCAGACCCGTCCCTGCACCATCACGCGCCTCTGCATTGAGGATTCCGTGGAGAGCCGTATGGTTCTGATCCAGGAGAAGAAGACGAACATGATCAACTCGACGGTCAACTCGGATGACAAGGCCATGGAGTCCCTGACCCCTGAGGACATGCAGTTCCTGTTCCGTGGCACCTAGATGTGCGGTTTATTTTTTGGAGGCAATTGCCAGGAAGCACTTTGCAACGATGAAGTGTGATGGGTTTGGACGGCCGGGTTGCTTTTACGGGTATTGCGAGAGAGTTCGGAGTTGGAGGGCCGAGTCCCATTGAGCCGTGTCAGGGCCGATTTCTCATTATGGAGGTAGTCTTTTCCCTGGGTTCTAGATCCGGTATCATCAACTGGCGGTTTTTTGGTAGTTTAGAGGGTACAGGTGCCTCAATCACAGTTCTTCACGACTCCTTGCATCGGCTGTGAAGTGGGAAGATGACTTTGAAATGCTTCTACAGATGGCAGCTACATCATACACAAACCTACGCCGAGCTCGCTTCTCCCTTACAACCGCGACGAGGGCGGTTGGGAGCCGCCATTGAGGTAGGCATTGGCCAGCCGTAGCTGCGCAACAGCCTCGTCAACCATCTCCGCGACAATCTCGCCAGCGGGCTGGATCTTCTCGATAGCCCCAGCGACCTGGCCCATAAGGTGGGGAACGTCAATATCGTTTCCCTCGTCAAAGTCGTGCTCGATGGGGACGACACCGGCGTCGCACAGCTCCCGGACCTTGTCGGGCTTTGCGTGCCAAGAACGGATGTAGTCATTCGTTTTCATGCGGAGAGGCCGGCCGGAGAGGACGAGGGTGCGCTCTGTGCCCTCGAAGCCGCAGCTGACGACTTCTTCCTTGTGCTCGTCGGAGCAGCCGGCTTCGAGGGAGGCGACGAAGCGGGTGCCGACCCAGACGCCGACGGCGCCTTGCATGAGGGAGGAGGCGAGGCCGCGGCCGTTGCAGATGCCGCCGGCGGCGACGACGAGGGCGGTTTGGCCTTTGAGCATGGGGGGACGGTACTGGAGACGTTAGGGGTGTCGGAGGAAACATGGGGAGGAGGGGAGGTACCTTGCGCGCGACGTCGACGACGGCCGGGATGAGGACCGAGTTTGCCACATCGCCTGTGTGGCCGCCGCCCTCGCCGCCCTGGGGACACACGAGATCAACGCCCAGATCAAGGGCCTTGACCGCATGCTTCGGGTGTCCGACCATGTTCATGACCAGAATCCCCGCCTCGTGAAGCCGATCGATGATCCTCCGCGGCGGCACACCGACGGCAGAGACGAACAGGCGCGCGCCGGACTCGATGGTGATGTCGATGAGCTCATCGAGCTTGCCGTGGGTGTAGTCGTGGTTGGTGGCGCGGGCGCCGCCTCCGACCTGGGGGAGGGCGAGGTCGATACCGAAGGGGAGGGCAGGGTCGCGGAGGGCGGCTTTGAGCTCGGCGACGATCTCGCGGAGCTGGTCGGGTGTGTATTGGAAGCCGCCGATGACGCCGAGGCCGCCGGCGTTGGAGACGGCGGCGGCGAGGGCGCCGCCTGAGGTGCGGGCCATGCCGGCGAGGACGATGGGGTGTTGGATCCCGAGGAGGGTTGTGAGGGGGGTTGTGATGGGGCCGGAGGGAGGCATTGTGGCGGTTTGGGGTGATGTGTTGTGGTGATGTGTTGTGGTGGTGATGCTCGAGGTTGAGCTTGTTCGATGTCAGGGATGGAGCTTGAGATATCGAGTCTTAATCACTTCCCAAATGTGCGTAGAATATCCCGAGGTAGAGCAGCAGTCGTCTCGTCACCAATGTCCCGGTTCCCCTTTTTACCCGGGGCAGATGCAGCAGCGGCTTCTTTTGATGTCGCGCCCGTTCAGTTGCACGTGGAAGCGAGCGCCCGGGGTGGTCGATGCGGGGGAGGGTACAGCAGCTCGAACAGGCCCATGCGGGGAAAGATGGGGTTCGGACCGCCAAAGAGAGCAGGTAACCACTGAACCAGCAGAAAAAAAGGCCGGGGTTGGTGGGTTTGCACCTCGGCATTTCCCTCTGCGGACAGCAGCTCGTTAGTGCGAGAGGGACTCTAAACCGCAGTCAGGTCGGGCTAGTGCCCTCCCGGAGTTCCGTGCCGCGTCGTGCTTCTGTACGATTGCCAATTCGGTCCATCAGATCGTGACGATACACAGCATGGTGCAGCATAGTTGAGCCGCAACTCTTGTGACAATTCGACGACTACGCCAGTGCGAGCCCCTGGTGGTGTACATGCCAAAACCGCTGTCGCTTCCATCCATAAACCCAATGCTCTCATCCCAGTCCAATTATCCAAAGAACGGCAGTCTCGCCGGCACAAAGCTCTCCGTGGCTACCGCAGGCACCTCTTTCGGCGCATCCACAGTTTCCGCCGTCTCCTCCCGTGATGACTCCTTCAAATCCGGCTTGTCCGAGGCCACGAGATCCTCTGATGGTGTTTCCGGTGCTTCCGCTGCCGCCTCCTGTAACTTTGCCGCCCTCAACCCCCTCTCTATCGCCAGCGCCGTCGCCGCCCTCCTCTTCCTCTCCACCTCGGCTTCCTCCTCCTGCTGCACTCTCTCCTCCTCCCTCCTCAGATCCTCCATCGACGGCATGCTCAACACCTCCGCCGGCGTCGGCGGCACGCTCCCCGCCGAGCTGTGCCGCATCCCCATTGTGCTGCTCCGCCGCGACAGCTGCGTGTCGATCGTCGCCCGAGAAACGGTGCGTGACATGCGTCCCGATGCTGGTCGCTTGCCCTTGCTGCTCCGCGTCCGGCTGCTGCTCTTGTCGTCCATGCCTCCGCCGCCCATCTTGTCGAGCACCATTGTGAACTCGTCGTCGAGCGGCACGGCGTCCTCTTCGCCCTCTCCGTCGCTGGGGAACAGATCCCCTCTTGACCGGTATGAGTCTGACGTATCGCCTGACCCTGTTGTTCCGCTTCGTTTCCTACTCGTCGGGAACCCGGCCGCCTCGTCGTCCGAGTAAAAGTCTTCATCGTCGTTCTCATCGTGAGGTAGCAGCGGCTCGTTCTCGCCGCCGAACCCTCGTCGCCCGGGTGCGTCGTGCTGTTTCGGGTGGTCCTGCAGGTCTGCCGCGCTGGGCTTGTATCGTAGAGTCTTGCCCAGTTTCCACGGCAGCCGGCTGAGGAAGCCGATGGGCTGTGTGCTAGGGATGATGGTCGGGTCCTGCTCGCCTCCCTTCTTCCGCCGCCCGCCTCTCGTGCCATAGCTCATGCCTCTCTTGCGCCTGGGCTGCTCCTGCTGAATGCCGGCTCCATCGCCGCCGTTGTGTTTCCGCTGCGAGCTTGTGCCGGCCAACAGACGGTCCCAATCCTCGCCGCCCCAGCCACCGCCAAGGATACCGCCGCCCTCGAGCTCGTCGGCGGCCCAGTCATCGTAGAAATCGAAGCTGTACTCGGCCCGGCCCTGTAGCCTCTCGCGCTCCCTCTGTCGCCGGGCGCGCTCCTCCCTCTCGCCCAGGCATGGCGCAGTGCAGCTCTCGAGCGACGCAGCTATCGAGGCGAAACACGGGTTGATGTAGTTGTGCTGAAATGTCCAGATACCGGCAGCCGCATTTTCCGTGACCTCTCCCGCATTGTGCGATAGCCTGTTCCAGCGCTGTCGCATGCGGGGGTCCTCGAGGAACGCCATGGTGATGCGATAGAATTGGCGATAAGTCTTTGGTGTTTATCGTATGCTCTGGAAGCCGGCCAGGTCGCTGGCTCTTGTTCGTGGCCCTCGTCTCGGGTCGCGAAAATGTTGAAACGTGGTTTGGAATCGAGTCAGAAAATGACGTCGGACGTCCAGACGGTATCTCGTCCAAGCGCAATTCGGGGCGGCTCTAGCGCAATTGATTCGGGGTCGTCGCGGGTGGCAGGCTCGGGTCGGAAGGCTGCTGGGTGCAGGTTACGTGTCGCTTGGAGCAATCATTGAGTTGTGGTGCAATTCTTCGAGCTGAGGGTTTCGAGGGATGGAGGGAAAATTGGCGGCTCTGTTGACTCGGGTGGTGGTGGTGACACAGGCAAGGCAGTGAAGGGCGGAAAGAGGCGCCGCAGGGAGCTCAACAGATGGACGGCATGGAAGTGGAGGCTGACGGTCCCTTTCCCTGCGCTGTGTGCGTAAGGCGGGGCGGGGCGTCTGCCGGCGTGCTGCAACCATCGGTGGCTGCAAGTGGCTGAAGACGTACAGCAGCGCAGCGGTCGTGCTCGGCCTCGCCATTGGGTCTTGTCGGCGGTAGTCGACATCACACTCAACCACATACACAAGCAATAGGCAACAACACATCCATACAGCAAACGTACAGTTCAACAATGCTCTACACTATCAACAGCTACCATCGGCTGGGGGATCCAGACATTGTCAGCCAAGTGAGCATCGACCTTCAGTTCCTGATCCAAGCGGGGAATGCGCGCGCGCAAGCAGACGAGAAGATGATGAGCGCAGGTAGTCCAGATGATGAGCATGGGCTGAACCAGGCCACTGCAAGAGGCGCCGTCCTCAGCTTCATGTTCAGCCAGACCCGCTGCTGCCGCCCCATCCCCGGCGGATGCACTTTGCAATGCGCGATCGAATGCTGGTGGGGGGCTGCTTCAGGCTCTCGGCGGGACTGCCGCCACCGCCGCCCATGGTCTTAGACGAGCGGCGAGACAAGGCCGTCAAGGAGCAGCGCCGGAGGCTTTGGACCAAGCTGTTCCTGCGGGACGATCCGCCCCGGGAAGGGGGCGCAGAGCCGCCGCCTTCGTTCTGCTGGTAGTCCTCGACCGCCGGACCTCGCTTTGGAGCCCCGGCTTCACCCATGAGACCGCCCGAGACCAGAGGCCCGCCGCCGCTGCCGACGCCGCCCAGCTCCCCGACTTGGGCTGCACCGAGACTCGTCACGCTTCGTCCGGCTTCCTAATGTCCGTTCGTGGTAGCCTGCGCCGCCGCCGCCGCCATCTGCACCGGGGGCCTCTCCGGACCGAACGGGCGCGGCGCCGGGGGCTCGTCGCCCTGCTGCGGCTCCTCTTCCGTGTCGTCGTCAAAGTCGTCGCTGTGCTCCTCGTCGTCGACCTCGTCCGAGTATTCGCTGCCGTCACCGTCGACCTGGCCGTTGCTATCCGAGTAGCAGCTCTCGAGGGTCGCCGTCATGCCCGCCGGCACCTTGCGGCCTTGCTGCTGCATCTGCTCGATGATGCTGATGAGCTTGTCGGCCTTCTTGGTTGCCTCGGCCGTCTGCGACTTCATCGACTCGCGCTCCTCAGCCATGCTGATGATGTTGGCATTAGTGGCCTCGTGCTTGCGCTTCATCGTCTCGTTCTCCTTCTCGAGCCTCTTTGTCTTCTTGGACATCTCCTCCATTTCCTTCCGAAACGTGAGAAACAAATCGTTACTGTTGTTAAGGGTGTCCTCGACCTTGTAAGGGCCGATTAGCCGAGGGTCCGACCCGAGGGCGGGAAGGAAACGAGGAACTGTGTGTTCCTGCTGCGACGTACCTGCTTGAACTTGTCCACGTAGACGTTGAGCTGGTTGCGGAGCTCGGTTTCCGTCTTGGTAAACGTCCGCACCTGCTCCTGGAGCTGCCGCGCCTTTGTCGACTCGACGTCTGCGTTCTTCTTCTCGCGCTCGTACCGTGCCATGTGGTATTGCACCTCCAGCTCCTTGGTGCGCATTTGCGAGTGGAAATGCAGCTCGCGCAGCTCGTACTGCTCGATCAGAGACTTGAAGCGATTCCGGAATCTGTTGGTAGCCCAGTGTCAGCGACTGCTTCCTCCTCTCTCCATCGTGCCCGGGCACTGACAATGTATCGACACTAATGTCGACGACCTGCTTCCGTGGATGGTCTTTCTCCTCCTGTATGCCCTCGAGCTTGCCCAGCAACGCCGCATACTTGTCGTCGTAGGCCGCGCTATTATGCTTGAGGTTGTCCTGCAGAGTCTTGTTGTCGTTCTATACGGCCACACGGGTTAGACGGGGTTCGGCCCGCAAAGCAAGCACCGCAACAGGAGCCCGAGGCGCACCTTGTACTTGTTGTTGTCCTTCTGCAGCTCCCGGCACAGCTTCTCCAGCTTGTCCTTGAGCCCCACCGTCTTGCTCAGTTCGGTGCGGTTGGCGTCCTTCTCCTTCTGGAGGGTGTCGCCCCGCTTCTTGTTCTTCTGGTTCTCGCGCTCCACCCGTCGCATCTCGGCCAGGAGCTCGCTCGAGCGGCGTTGAAGGTACTCGATCTTCTGCATGTCGCTCATCTTAGAGACCTGTTGCAGCATCTCCCTGTTGGCTCGCTTGACCTCGCGCTCTAATGGACCGCCACCAGTCAGTTGTCGTGTATCCGGGAAACGCCGTGAGGGAGGGTAGGCCTACCAATCTCCGCCTCCTGGTCCTTCTCTCCCGCAGCATCCTGCTCCAACTGCGCGATACGATGCTTAAGCAGCTTCGATGCGTTGGAGTCTACCGGCGCTGGCGGCTTCTTCTGCTTGCCCTTTTTAGTGGCGGCAGTCGCGTGACCTCCGGAATCTGTCCCGACTGCCGCGCCGGCATCTTGTGAGGTCGCGGGCATGGCGGAGGGGGCGTTTGGTTCGGTGGACGTGTCCAGGATCGGGGTGTGGTCCTGGACCCGTGTCGGATGGGTACAGTTATTGCCTCAGGTCGTCGCAAGTCTCGGGAGCAAAGGTCGTTCGTTCGTCGTTGTGTCCTCTTCGCAGGCCTCTCGGGAGGGACCCAGTCGTCGGCGCGCTGTCGATCACCAATGATGCTGACTATTGATGCTTGGCCTGCACGGGTCGGTCGGCCAGACGATGCGGTCGGTCGTAGGTGGTTTGCGGGTGGCGAGGGGAGCTGGGTGTGGTCGAATTGCCGGGAGGTTGAAAACGGAGGAGCGGCTGACTCGGTAGGGAAATCGGTCGTTCTGTGTTTCGCACCCCGACGATGTTCCGGGGGAGGGGGAGGAAGAGCGCCGGAGAGGGCCTGAGTGATCCCCTGAAAACGCGAATTGCACTGCCGCGGAAGGAACGGCTGTCAGGTACCTTCCCAATCACGGATTTACAGGTGTCGGGGTGTCGACTGGGCGCGTGGGGTTTTGGGATTCTTCGCAGGGCCTTTGCTTTGGTCCACGCAGAAGGAGAGGAGATTAATCAGAAGTTGACCTGACGCCGTGACCCGGACACAACCAATCCACCGGCTTAGCAAAAGACTGCCCGGTGCGGTGCATCGGACACTCTTGGATGGACGGATGGGATAGGTGGGTGACGGGGCTACTGGCGATTCCCCCCCAGTTGATTGGCTAAAATGAGGCTGGACTCGTGGTAGCGACCCGGTTGGCCGGTAATAGAGCAATATTGGGAAGAGGCCGATTCTTCGCCTTTGCACCTCGCAAGCCCAGCAATGGAATGCCCAGGGGCCAAAAGTGCGCGCGAATGATGGTGTGTGTCACAGTTCCAAGGGGCGTCCATGGCTGTAAAGTACACTATTTGCCTCCCCGATGACGCCCTTCTCCCTGCAACTCAACGCAATCCTGTGGGCCTCTCCCACTTTCTGGCAGGTGTCGAATCCAATGAACCCGGTTACTTGCATGCAAAGTCTGGGGCACAGAAAATTTAGCAAACCCCTTTAGGAGGAGACGGAGTGCTGATGCAATGGACTTTTCGGGTCCGATTCCATCAAATCACATCACGGGCTGACAGGCTCGATCCATCGGCCACGAGTCTGCAGGCGGCTCCACAGTCGCCCCAGAAAATCGCCGAAGCTCCGTGATGGAAGTTTCCCGACGCGCCTGCTTCGAGGACTCATCACCATACTCCAGCGTCCCGACCCAACGCACCTGCCGCTCTTTCCCATCAGCGATGCTGGTCTTGATTTGAGCAGCGCATCCATTCGAAACACAAGGCGACCATAATGTTGCGCAACACCGCCACATCGGCAGCCCGCAAGGCTGTCATCGAGCTCTCGCAGCTTCCCAAGGCCGGCGAGAAGCTCCATGGCTTCACCTTGGTCAGGACGAAGCACGTTCCTGAGTTGAAGCTCACGGCGCTCCATCTCCAGCACGACAAGACGGGCGCCGACTACCTTCACATTGCCCGCGACGACAGCAACAATGTCTTCTCCATCGGCTTCAAGACGAACCCCCCGGATGACACGGGCATTCCCCATATCCTGGAGCACACGACGCTCTGTGGCAGCGAGAAGTGAGTCGCACGGCTCCCTCGATGCCCGGCGCCGCAACTGACCGTTCTTCCAAAGATACCCCATTCGCGACCCCTTCTTCAAGATGCTCCCTCGAACGCTCTCCAACTTCATGAACGCCTTCACTGCATCCGACCACACCTTCTACCCGTTCGCCACCACAAACTCCCAGGACTTCAAGAACCTCATGTCCGTGTACCTCGATTCAACATTACACCCTCTGCTGAAGCAGACCGACTTCACTCAGGAGGGCTGGCGGATAGGCCCCGAGAACCCACAAGCCGCGCAGTCTTCCGATGCCTCGCCCGAGGACAGCAAGCTCGTCTTCAAGGGCGTTGTCTACAACGAGATGAAGGGCCAGATGTCGGACGCCGGCTATCTCTTCTACATCCGCTTCCAGGACCACATCTTCCCCGACATCAACAACTCGGGTGGTGATCCCCAGAAGATCACCGACCTGACGTACCAGCAGCTGAAGGACTTCCACGCCAAGCACTACCACCCCAGCAATGCGAAGATCTTCTCGTACGGCGACATGCCGTTGACGGATCATCTTGAATCTGTCAACGCCCAGCTGAACGCCTTCGATAAGATCCCCGAAGACACGACGATCCACCGCCCTGTGGACCTGAGCAGCGGCCCGAGGGAGTACACGATCGAGGGCCCCATGGACCCTCTCGTCGCTCCTGACCGCCAATTCAAGACTTCTGTCTCTTGGGTGCTGGGTGAGA
This sequence comes from Plectosphaerella cucumerina, assembly GCA_020746995.1. Lineage (NCBI taxonomy): Eukaryota > Fungi > Ascomycota > Sordariomycetes > Glomerellales > Plectosphaerellaceae > Plectosphaerella > Plectosphaerella cucumerina. The sequence continues at coordinate 3,458,105 of JAGPXD010000004.1, read as the reverse complement.
CGTCGGACGTTGTCGAAACCTTCTCGCTGGCCCTGCTCTCAACTCTGCTGATGGACGGCTACGGTTCGCCGTTGTACCGCGGACTGATCGAGTCGGGCCTGGGCACCGACTTCAGCCCGAACGCTGGTTTCGACAGCTCCGGAAAGCTGGGCATCTTCTCAGTCGGACTGACCGGCGTTCAAGAGGCCGATGTGCCCAAGCTGAAGGCCGAAGTGCGCCGGATCCTGGAGGAGGTTAAGCAGAACGGCTTCGACCGGACCAAGATCGACGGCTCTCTGCACCAGCTGGAGCTTGCCCTCAAGCACAAGACGGCCAACTTTGGCATGTCGCTCCTCCACCGTCTCAAGCCCAAGTGGTTCACTGGCGTCGACCCCTTCGATTCGCTGGCGTGGAACGACACAATCTCGGCTTTCGAAGCCAAGCTTAACGCTGGCGGCTACCTCGAGAGCCTGATTGACAAGTACCTGCTTCACGACAACACGCTTTCCTTCACCATGGCGCCCTCGGCGACTTTTGGCGATGACCTTGCCAAGGAGGAGCAGACGAGGCTCGCCGGCATGATCAAGGAGGCTACGGAGAAGGCGGGCGGTGAGGCCGAGGCTCGCAAGCAGTTTGAGGCACGAGAGCTCGAGCTGCTCGTCGAGCAAGGCAAGACCACCACCGAGGACCTGTCCTGCTTGCCCACCGTCCACGTCAAGGACATTCCCAGGACCAAGGAGGCAACAGTGGTGCGGGACGACACGGTAGACTCGGTCAAGATGCAGTGGCATGAGGCGCCCACAAACGGCCTGACCTACTTCCGTGCCATCAACACCCTGGACAACCTGCCCGACGAGCTCCGCGAACTGGTGCCGCTCTTCACTGACAGCATCATGCGGTTGGGCACGAAGGATATGTCGATGGAGCAGCTCGAGGACCTCATCAAGCTCAAGACGGGCGGCATGTCTGTGGGCTACCACTCGACGCCGTCGCCGACCGACTTCCACAGCGCGAGCGAGGGTCTCATCTTCACGGGAATGGCCCTCGACCGCAACGTGCCTGCCATGTTCGACCTGATGCGCAAGCTGATCCTGGAGACCAACTTTGACAGCCCCGAGGCGGCGCTGAGGATCCGTCAGCTTCTCCAGGCGTCCGCTGACGGCGTTGTCAACGATATCGCCTCGTCGGGCCACCAATACGCGCGCGGTGTGGCCGAGGCGGGCCTCACGCGCAACGCCTGGCTGCGGCAGCAGATTGGCGGTCTCTCCCAGGTCAAGCTCGTCACTTCGCTGGCGAGCCGGCCTGAGTCGGACGGTCTGGTGGATGTGATCCAGAAGCTCAAGCAGATCCAGGCCCTTGCCCTGGCGGGTGGCAACATCCGGACGGCGCTCACCTGCGGCACTGAGAGCGTCGGCGCCAACTCGTCGGCGCTGTCGACGTTCCTCTCGAGCGCGCCGAGGGATCTGCCTTCGCTGCCCAAGGCATCGCCACGTGCCTTCTCGAAGGACATCAAGGCGTTCTTCCCTCTTCCGTACCAGGTGTACTACGGATCGCTGGCATTGCCGACGACGTCGTACACATCGGCCGAGGGCGCGCCGCTCCAGATCCTGGCGCAGCTGCTGACGCACAAGCACCTGCACCACGAGATCCGCGAAAAGGGCGGCGCGTACGGCGGCGGCGCGTACTCGCGACCCCTGGATGGTGTCTTCGGCTTCTACTCGTACCGCGACCCCAACCCCCAGAATACGCTTTCCATCATGCGTGGCGCCGGCCAGTGGGCGGTCGACAAGCAGTGGGCGGACCGCGATATCGAGGAGGCCAAGATCTCCGTCTTCCAGGGCGTGGACGCGCCGCGGTCCGTCAACGAGGAGGGCATGGGCCGGTTCTTGTCTGGCATCACGGATGAGATGAAGCAGAAGCGCCGCGAGCAGCTCCTGGACGTGACTCGCGACCAGGTCCGCGAAGTCGCGCAGAAGTACCTCGTCGACGGCCTGGCTCGCGACGAGGGCCGCATCGCCTTCCTGGGCGAGAAGCGGCCGTGGGTCGACGAGACCTGGAAGGTCAACGAGATGAACATCAACGGGGGCAACTAGGCGAGTGCCTCGAGATGTCCGCCGAGACATGCAACCGGAGCCGAAGCCATGCTCCCTGTACCACCACATAGACAGATGACGTTGTACAAACCTGTACCAACACACGAAACGCCATAATTATACCCATCTCCTGGTTCTGATGCCCCTTTCTCTTCTCTCGGGGACATTTTCTTTCTTTCACCTCGTACGAAGCGTCCAGATACGATACGTCTCCCTGCCCTTACCTCACGATGGCTTGGAGACCACCACAAGACGCGAGAGCAAACTTCCAACCCGTCTGGGGGCGCCGGTTCCCTTGAGTGGGAGCTGCGGGCAACCGACGCGGGCTCGCATTCTCAGAGCCGAGCTCCTCAGCTTTGGATCGCCGGACTAAAATGCAGAGTACAGGCCCATGCCCATTCCTCGTGATCTCATGATGTCTTGATTTCCCGTATCTGCGATGTGCCAATCGCCCCTTCAGGGTCGTCTCAATGCAACCCAGGGTCGTACCGTGGAATGCTTCTGCGCCATCTTCGCTGCGTCATTGTCTCAGTCCGCCAGCGCACAACACGAGGCAGCGGAGCGGGCCCTGCATGTCGCCGAGCCGAGCCTTTCCCGTCTTTGCATTTCAGATCACGCGGGGAAGGAGAAAAGGAGGGGCGGTGCGGTGCGGCTCGCCTGCCGATACGAGCGACAGCTCGCTATTGTGTGTGGTGTGTCTCGCCCAGGCCCGTCCGGCAGCCGTAGCCCGAGGTGGCCAACCGCCAACCGCCCAAACCACGCGAAAGAGAAAGAAAGCCACCCCTTTCCCCCTAAAAGTCTCCGTCACCCGGGACTGCATCATCGCGGGCCTAGCGTGGGTCTATTTCTGCGCGCCGTCGTACGGTCCCAGGCCTCGGGTTGGCCGAGCTGACTGTCAGTGTTGCCCCGGACTTTGGATCGACAGGCTGGGCAGACGCGCTGGACGAGCCGGCGCCCGAGGGAGGCCGGGGAAGGCCGTCTGCCCCTCCTCGTATCAGCCGCTTTGGTGATGTAACGAGCAAGCTCTCATCCGTCTGATCTACGGGAGGGGAGGTTGAGGTATAAGAGCGACGAGGACGCGCGATGGCTCTGCTGTTGTCGAACTCATCATCAATTACTTTTCAGTCTTCTCCATCAAAACACCGCCAAAATGCAGATCTCTATCGCCCTCTCCCTCCTCGCGGCCGCCGCTTCGGCCTCCGCCCAGGGCAAGTCCTGCCCCGCGCCGCAGCCCGACGTAAAGTTCGGCGTCATGGCCCTCCGCTCCGCCTCGCCCATCCACTTTGCCACCCTCAGCGCCGCCCAGACAAAGCTCGCCCTGCACCTGCCCGAGCAGAACGCCCAGTGCGACGGCGAGGAGGAGCTCGGCGCCGTGCTGTACGTCAAGGACGGCGAGCTGTACTTGTACGGTCGCCCGGATGCGCCGCAGCAGATCTACGTTGATCGTTCCGGCATGGGTAAGACTTCCCCTTATCTCATTCTGTGATGCTTGTACTGACGGTCGTAGGTCAGGGAAATGTCGGATACTTCGACAAGGCGACCGGAAACCCGCCCCGGAATGGCGAGCTGAAGGGCTGGGCTATCGTCGAGGAGAACCTGACCTTCGATGGCGATGGTCTGCTTGCTTGCCCTAGCAGCGAGGATGGCACTGGCCCGTGGTATGTCTGGGCGCCTGTTGGCATTGCTGAGCCGGCTGGCCTGAAGGGATGCCTTGGCTTCTCTGCTCGTGCCATTCCCCTTACCGACCCGTCTCGGTGCACCTACACCACGTCCACCTAGATGAGGGACGAGATGGGGACGGGGGTGAAGACTAGGGGATGATGAGGCGGTTGTGGTAATGGCATTAGACTACTTATATCGACGTAATCGTAATTGGACTTAACTTCTACCGCGACGGTCTCGGGTTTGGCTTTGAGTGGTGACACATCTGATGTTATGTTGTGATGAACGGCTGTGGCTTGGAAAGCTGATGTTGCTACTGGGTTGTATGGTTCAGACAATGCTGTAGATGAGACGGGACATCGATGGTAGACTGTCAAAGAGGAGAAGAATTCAATCATCATCATCCAGTTCATCATTGTCACCCCTCGGATTTCATCACATCATAACCCTGGGCTGAGGCAATGATCTTGTATTTGGCTTCCAGCTGCTAAATAGCTTGACTGGTCTAAAGAGAATTTGAGATCAAGTCGGCTGATACAGCCTAGCTACTCGTATATGAGTGATAGCTATGGAGATCAATCGCAGGGGTAGTTGGTAGGCTTCTTGCCGCCCTTGAAGTTGTTCCACCAGTTCCTCTCAGCCTGGATGTTGTTACACACTGGCAGCGAGATGAGTCCCGGGGCGCGCACGTTGACGTCCTGGATGTTGCTGAGGAACTCGTTGTTAACGGGGTCGATGGTGGGCGCGCCGTTCTTCTTTCCATTTTTGTTAAACGTCGCCACGGAGCCGTGGACAATGTCGTCAACCGTAATCTGGCCCCAGAGCTGGCCGTTGAGCTGGTCGGAGCCCGGGAGCTCGAGGAAGCCGCCGCAGCTGCCACCACCCTCCCCGTCGCTCTGGCAGTTCCTGTCGGGCTCTGAGGCGCCCACAAGGAAGAACGCGTTGCCGTCGACGCAGACGCGCGTCTTGTCCTGGACGGAGCGCGAGATGATGCTCGATGTCAGGTACTGGTCACAGGCGATCCTGCCGTCAAGGATGAAGGGACCCAGGTCGCGGCCAGAAATCTTCCACGCCGTGGGTATGAGCATTGCGTACAGGGCGCGCCTCGCGAGCTTCTTGATCTGTTCGGTCGACAACGGTTCGGCGGTGGCGTCGATGAGTTTGCCGTCGACGATTAGCTTGTTCAGCGCCCGGTTGCTGATCATTCCGCCACTGAAGATATAGCTATTGAATGCGTCGGTGCTCTCGTACCAAATCTCCATGATGGCTAGGGAGAAGACTCGTCAGCACGGGGGATCAAAAGGATCGAAAAAAAGCTGTAGCAAAGCGAGAGGTGCATTCTTACCGTTGATGCGGTCCGACAGGACGTTGTTCGTCGTGATGCGCGCATCGCTGTCAGAAGACGTCACAGTTAGTAGGCATTCTCCCGCCAATGCCCTCGAGAGGAACTCACGCTGCGGTCACATCCTTGACCAGAGTAAGACTGCCGGCGACCATGCTGTTGGTTTCGTCCTTGAGAACACCGAGCGTGTTGGGGTTGGCTGCAAAGTAGGACTGCTTCTTGAGCACGGAGTTCCAGAAAGGCGCCGCGAACGCCCCGTATCCGAGCGTCACAATGTCAATGATAACGGCGAGAGGCAGGGCGTCGTTACGTGCGACTGGCGCGAAGATCTCGGCAAGCTTGTTGGCTTCGGCGCCGATGTCCTCCTTGACAGTTCTGATCGAGTCGTAAAAGTTCCAGATCATCTACATGATGTCCGTCAGTTGAGTCGTCTTGGCGTGTCAGTGCGGAGACTCACGTTGCTCAGGGACACGAAGGAGTTGGCAAGGAAGTAACGCGCTGGGAACGTCATGTCGTGGCACTGCCTGAAGGTACGGCACCCATTGGCGCTGTTTAGAACCTGACAGTGCATACTTTCCGGTCCTTTGATCTGGTTGGAAATCTGGACAGCACCAAGTCAGCACCTTCGTCAGAAAACCATAGTTGAGCTGCGGCACACATACCCAGACTGGGAACGCCACGTTGCCCTGTGCACCAGCCAACCACAAATATGTCCAAGTCCAACGCAGCTGGTCCCATAAGTCGGTGGCCTTGACTTGGTTCCAGCGCCACTTGGCATCTTTCGTTGCGTCGTTGACGCCCTCGTGCGTGCAAGGGATGGCCTTGTATGCGTCGCTGCCCGGGCTCATGTCTGTCATGTCAATGATCCAGCCACCATTGCCGTTGCTGCTAGTCGGCGGGCGGTTGCTGCACACACCCTCTGGGCAGTAGCCACGGGGGCAGACGAAGGCGCAGAGAGGAGCGTACTCGGCGCCAACGCCCTGACCAGGGTAACCCGAGAGGCCCGTCTCCTTGGGCGGCGTGATGGCCGGACCCCAGCCTGTGCAGGTGCACTGGGGCTCCGGGCAATAGCCTCGACCGCAGGCAAAGTCGCAGAGACCAGTGAGACCACCCGTACCTGTGCCGGAAGTGCAGGCGCTGGCAATGGTGTCCTCTGGGTCGGGCTCTTCGGGTGGGATAACACACTTGTCCTTGGCCGCGGGGTCAAGGGTGCAGTAGGCGGCAGGACAGGGACCATAGTTGCAGGCAAATGAGCAAAGCCCCTTGTAGGTGCAGTCGGCGCCGGGCAGCGGGTAGCCCTCGCGGTCGAGGGCCGGCAGCTCGAGCAGAGGCTTGCCGATCTTGGTGCAGGTGCAAGGACCGGGCGGGCAGTAGCCCTGGACGCAAGCGAACTTGCACAGCTCCTCGAAGCCGGCGCGACCGTTGCCCTCCATGCAGGTCTGGTCCGCAAGCGAGAGAAGGGGCTTCTTGTTGACGCCGCGGCTGGTCTGCACGCCGCCGACCCAAGGGTTCCAGTTGGTGATGCCCTGCTCGCAGGTGGTGCGCAGGCTGGCGCCGTTGAGGGTGGCGATGACGGCGCCGCTGGCGGGGTCGACGAGCTCGACAGTCACGCCGCCGGTACGGCCCTTGTAGGCGTAGGAACCGTGGTACATTCCGATGTTTCCGTAGGGAACGTCGTCCCACTTGACAATCTCAGTCAGTCCTCCGACACTGACGCGGAGAATAGCAGGGCTACCGAGGACGGCCGAGATGAAGATCTTGTCCTGAGCGAGGTCGCCGGGGGGCAGCTCCTGCTGGACCTGAGCGGCCGTATTGCCGGTGGTGCCGCCGGTGCCGCAGGCGGCGGCGGGCGTGAGGCGGTACCACGAGACGAGGACTTCCTTGGTGATGGTGGCGTGGCCCGTCTTGTACGTGTCGATGGCAAACGGCAGCAGCATGCGCCAAGCATCGTGGGGGTAGCCCTTGACATAATTGTAGGGGGCTTGCCCGATGTCGAAAGCGACGTAGGCCTTGTCGTTAAGAGGGCCGATGTAGTGTGACTCGCCATAATCGTTCCAGGAGATGATTTGAAGGTACTCGGGCTGGTCAACCCACTGATTCTGGGAGACAAGAGAAAAGACGAGGTTCCATCGCTCGTGCCAGAGGGAGTCGCCACGCCACAGCCAGTTCTTGTTGTACCCGGGAAGATTGGTGTAGAACCAGGGCGATACGGGCATCATGTAGGAGGCGCCATCAAGGAAGATGAGGTAGGAAGCGTCGATCTCCATGTCGGTGCTCTTGGGACCGGCGGGCCAGGCACCCCAGCTGAAGAGGCCGTCGACAGCGTTGGTGCGGACAGCACGCTTCGCGCCAACGGACGACCAGCTAGGCATAAAGTAGCAGTTTGTCTGAGCCCTGATATCGGCCCAGTCGCCGGAGCTCTTGAAGCCCTCGAAGGTGGACACAAGGGGCTGAGAGCCACGGCGAAAGTGAGCCGAGTGCTGGCCGTACTGCTTCAGGAGGCCGATGACGGCGTCCTTGGGCCAGTCACCATGGCCAGCGTAGTCGAATGAGAAGAGAAGCTTGAAGCCAAGGCTGGCAGCGGCCTCGAAGGCCATGGGGATGGATCGATCATTGGTGGGGTCGGCGTTGGCGATGTTGAGGACGAAACCATCGATGTGCGCCTCCTGGGCCAGGCGTATGTCGTTGAGAAAGTCTCCCGAGGTGTAGTGCTCGGTGTTTCCGATCATGAAGTGGGCAAAGACTGCCTTGGCCGAGGCCTGGGCGGCCAGGAGGAGCGTGAGGAGGAAGGAGAGGAGCTTCATCTTGAAGGCCACGCGGTAGGCCGAGAAAGAGAGCGATGAAGCGTGCCGAGAAAAGGTAAGACGAGAGGGGGTCGTGGAGTTGGATATTTATGCTGAAGTCGTCGACGGTCTCCGACTACTTTATGTCGTTCAATCATGACACCCGAGGAGAAGACGCTCTTCAGCGTATTGCCCCGCTATCCAGAGCGAAGAACCCGATGGGGCTGTATTGCCGTTGCATCCTGCTACCCGTCAACGGCTTGGCAACAAAGATACATCTCGAGGCGTCTCGGGAGGGGCAAGATTGATGTCTCGCCAGCGCTGACTGAGCCCTCGGCGATGTACCTGTGATGGACCGAATGTTAGCACAGAGATGAAGAGCCGTTGAGCACATCCCATCGCCAAGCCCCGGGTCGCATGTTGCCCACAGAATCAAAGGGTCCAGCCAGCGTGCGGAGGAACTTTGTATCGACTGCATCCGCAAGGCTCTTAACGGCCGTAGGCATAGCCGGCGGTCGAGAGGCGTCGCGGGAACGCACGTGGGCGACTGACTGGCAACAGAGGTCGTTCGTGGCCCCTGGAGCATGCCGCCGGCCCCTGGCCCGGCCGTGAACCCCTGCGCGGGAGGATAGTGCCTGCATCGGTTCCCGTCCGAAGACCCTGCAAGCGCCGGTGCGTTGGGAACTTTGGTTCTTGCAGATGGGGAAAGACAGAGTTACCCCCTTCGCGACAGAACGTGAATGGAAGGTCTTGTGTCTTTTGGATCTTTGGTGCTGCAATGTCGTTGATGCCAGGCGGACTCGGTCGCCGGGATCGTGAAGTTCAGGGCCACGTGCGGCGTGGTCGCTTCAGTGTTCGTCCAGCTCGGCTCTCTCGGCACGCCGTTTGCATCGCCAAGAGCATATTCCCGTGCAGGGGTTGCCTCCTCTGAATGAGGAAAGTGTTGGTGTGAGCAATTGAGAGGGATTGGAAGCAGTACAATCACTTGAAGAGGTCGCAGTTGGGAGGGGGAACGTAGTAAGAGCGTCTTGACCCGACGGTGCAGTTCCGAGATGTCATGATGATTGATTGATTTGGAATGATAGAAACATGTACTCCTGGCGGCGGGGATGATGAGCTTCGAACAGCTTGAAGTTTGTGAAGGATGGATGATGGTGATGTTGGTGTCCATAGTGGCTCACTGGCAGTCTCCACTGGCAGGTGCAGCAGGGATTACGTGGGCTTGCTGACTCATCATCTCACAAACACCAGCATCATTCGGCTAAAGATCAAAGCAACATACCTAAATTCAAGTCACTCCAACCGATCAGTTCATGTCGTGTCACGCGGGTGATATGTTCACTAATCGAATTATCTACACCTCCTCTTTATCCCCCTTAATCTCCCGACAGGTACCATCCCATATCCTGTCGGGAACCAATATGTCCCTCGGATCCATCCGCAACCTCTCCATGAGAAGAGCAGCCTGCGGTGGCGACGGCGTCCACACCTCCGTCGGTGCGCCTCCAAGGTCCGTCATCTCCGCCGCATCCACGCTTCCCGGGACGAGCCAACCCTCAGCACGGCCGTCCATGGAGCTGACACGATAGAGATCGAGTGAATTCGTGCCCCTGAGGTCGATGGCCGAGGGGTGCAGAACAGCAGCGCCGTCCTTGGAAGAAGGCCCATCTGCGGCGAGCCCTGTCGAGCCTTCGTACCCGTAAGCGGAGGACGAGAGAGCAGTCACCGTGTAGGACGTGGTGGTGGTCTGGTCTATGTATTTGTCCTTCCTGGGGTGCCACATACGGGTTCTCGGCTGGTTGGAAGACTGTCTCGTATGCATGCGGCTCTCAGAGAGGAGGTTGATGGCGGGAAGACAGGCGCATACAAAGCCGATGGTGAGTTCGATAGTACTAAAAGGGTCAGCCTGACGAGCGAGAAGGCTTTCAAGAGGACAACCTACCCGCACAGGTTCATGACGACAAAGTCGCCCGTGACGTCGTTTGTGAACTGAAAGACGTAGATCTTGTACTCGCGGAAGCAAGCGACCGCGACGGCGGCACCACCGGCGCCCAACATGGCGATGATCTTGAGCTTGCGGCAGAGGGACATGCGCAGGCGCCATATGAGGGGAATGGGGATGACGAGGATAACAAAGTCGGTGATGATGGCGAGGGCGGTGTCGGTGAGGAAGACCTTGGGCTGGTCGAGGCAACGGCCGTGAGGGACGGGGTCCCAGTAGTGCTGGATGGGGGTGCAGATGAATATCTTGACGATCTGGACGGGCAGGTAGGCGAAGAAGATGAAGAATACGAAGAGGCGGATGCATAGGGCGACGCGCTCGTAGACGGCGAAGACGCGGGCCATGACGAGGAGGATGGTGGCTTTGACGGCGAAGGCGGCGGGGATCCAGACGATGGAGCTTGCGTAGAGCCACTGGGGATGTTAGTGGAAAGAGCAATGAAACCAGGGATTGGGATGCGTACCATCAAGATGAGCTTGTAGTTCTCAATGGTGACCTCCCACGCGTGATAGCCCTCACCATGTCGGCCCACTGGTGGTGTCAGTTCGCGTATCCATCAAGGACAAGAGAAGGATGACTTACTCATGAAGCATAAGAAGATGTAGAAGACGCTGAGAAACTGCAAATCATCAGTCCGGTCCTGCCATGATCAAGATATCCGTGTTCCACCCACAAAAGCGATGATGCACATATCTACAACGAGTCAGTACACACTCATAAACCCAAAAACACGTCCAAACTCACAGTCCTCCGCCAGCGACGGCTTCCTGATGCGAATCTTCGCATAGCAGCGGAGGGCGAAGCTGACGACGATAAAGGCCAGGCATATGCTCAGGCCGACAATGTTGACCGTGTGCAGGTAGTCGGCCGGGTTCTCGAGGTCGACCACATAGCCGGGCGGCGGCGGGAAGGCGCCGCTCTGCTCGGGAGGGTCCGTCGTCGAGGGGGAGGGGGTGCTCGTCATGGTCCGGCGGGCATATTTCGTCCCTCGCCAATATGCTCCCGGCGTGATGGTGATGATGTTGCTGCTGCTGTGATGGCGTCCGCGACTGCCTCGCTGCCGGCGGCGTGCTGATCCATCGAAGGCCCCGGAGAAAGCAAGACGAGGAGGGAAGCAAAAAGCCAAGTCCGGATAACGAGCAGGTAAGAAGAGGGCGCTTCGGCAGAAGAAGAGACGCCAAGGAATTCTTCTGGAAGGGGGGCGGGAGCGATCTTATGAGGCAAGCCCGTCCCGTCGATCCGTCCAACCCTCCCTTTAGCAGAAAGTATAATCCGGGGGGGCCCAAACGCGTTGCCCCTTGCCCTTTCCCCCCTCACCACTGGGGTTCTTCAGCATCGGGTGTCCTTGAATCACCGCCCGCGGGGGACCGGGGGGAAAGTTGGTGCATGGACTAGGCTCTGTGACGAGTCATGCCGCAGGTTTGCTTTTCAGCAGGGAGGGGGAACCTTGGGAAGTTGGATAGTTGGGACGGTTTGGCTTCGTCGACTCGTTTGGCTCGGGCTTGTTCGGTTCGCCGGGCCAGTTCCATACCGGCTTAGAGGGAGAGGCATTTCGTCAAAGTGCCGACGGGCGGTCATCCGGCAGAGCTCCCGTCCGGTCGAGTCGGGCTCGAGAGGTGTTCTAGCGCTGATGCTTGGACGTTCGGTTAACTCGCTTTTTGGGCGGCCGCTGCGCCACGGGTCCACGGACATGGTCGGGGGGATAAGATGATCGCCGCGGGAGACTCCGGGTTGGGACGTGGCAGTCTTCTTGGGATGTAGACCGCTTCTTTCGAGGGGGTTGCACTGGCAAGTGGTGATGAGGGTGGGCGTTTTGCCGTCTGTGGTTGAGGGAAGAATGCAGTGCAGGGAATCCGGACAAAGAAGCAACTGGACATGTCTCACTCGTCCGCCGAAATTCGGCAGTCGAGACGGCTTCTCCCGCCCGGGCTGCTGAACGGGTGATCACCAGTGGAAAAGGCCTAGCTGAGGCAAGCCCTGGAAGCTGAATCTGGCGCATATCTTTCTAGAACATTGCCCTACTGCGTCCCTAGTATCATACATCATTCTCCCCCGCGCCTAGTTGGAGTCATGCTCGTGCTGCACCTTTTCCGGCCCATCCAGCTTCTCATCCGACGCATGGACCTGTCCTGCAGCAGCGGCCTCACCATGCTCCTTCACCTTGTAGTACACCACCGGCAGCGCGATAACCAAACTCGCCGGCAGCAGGGCCCAATTGATGGCAAAAAGCGTCATGTATGGCTTCTGCCAGTTATCAAGGCTGTACATGATGGCCGCGCCGGCCGATTGCAGGCCCTTGTACATGCCGGCGAAGTAGGCGAGTCGACTGCTCGAGTTGCTGAGGGCGCCCATGAGCCAGTAGACGTAGGCCTGCCAGACGGCATCGAAGAATCCGTAGAACCAGTAGAGGACGAAAGGCGCGGGAAAGGCGGAATCGGTCCAGTCAATGAGAGGGGTCTCGCCGCTGGCGACTGAGGCGCGAGTGTACGTGCGCTGGAAAGCGTAGCCACAACCCCAAATTATCATTGTGACGGCGAAGAGGCCGGCGAGGCCGGCAAAGGCACGGGCGCGGCGACCGAAGCGGGTCCAGTCGAGGAGAAGGCCGAAGGCGTAAGCAGCGATGATCTGGGCCATCCAGTACATGAGGTTGTTCAGCGAGCGAGTGCGAATGTTGAAGCGAGCAAGGTTGACATCCTGGGCGGTCAGTAAGGAAAATAAGTAGAGGTTCCTGGAGGCTTACATTGAACTGGTAGGTGTAGAAGATGTTCGAGCTGAAGAACAGAGGGAACAGCAACACGACGTAGGTATCGTCGCGCAGCACACGCCACACGCCGACAACCTCATCTACAACAGAAGGCTGCTCGACGCGATCGATGCCAGTGCCATCAGGTCGACGGACACGCTCAGTGCGGCACAGAGCAAGGGCGGAGAGGCTGCCAAGGGCAGTAAGTGCGAGAAAGCCGATGTATGTTGCGTTGCCGACCGAAGCCTGGGTGGACTGAACATTCTGGATCAGGGGGACGAGACCGCCGATGACGGCGCCAGCGTTGAAGATTGCCCAGAAGATGGCGATGAAGCGACCCTTTTCGCCCTCAGAGGCGTAAGCCATCATGATGGCGCCCTGGGCTGTCCAGAGCAGGCCGGCGCAGACACCGAGGATGGCGCCGGCGGCGATGACGAAGTTTTCATTCTGGTTGATGTTGTAGGAGAGGAAGGCACCGACGTAGAGGGGGTACCTGGGGTCTTTAGCGTCGTGCAGTCACTGACAGGCGACATGGGTGAAGAGACTCACCCCAGGGTCCCCACGAGGAGAGTCGTCTGCAGCCCCAGGAGGTTACAGACCGTACCGCCAAAGAAGGCGACAACAGCAAAGGTCGAGTACAGCGCGATAGTGGCCTTGTTGGCCGCGTCGGCATTGACCTGACCACCGCCGCCGAGGCCCGAAAGGGCGTTGAACATGCCGGGGCATCTGGGCGAGTCAGTCGGCGACCGGGGGTGGGACACCGGGCGGGCGCCGGAGATGCCGGGATGTAACTCACAGGAAGCACACAAAGGAGAGCAGGACGACCTGGAAGACGGGGGATGCGTAGTAGGGAACCTTGAGACCCAGGAGACTCCAGTCGCGGTACATCCATCCCTGAGGCCGGACGGGGGCCGATGCCTCGACGGGTGGTGATTCTGGGTCGGACATTGCTTTGGGGGTAGAGTGATGATGCAAGAGGGAGGTTAGGGAAGGGTTTAAGCCAAGCCAAGTCGAGTGTACTTCTAGCCGAGCCGTCGGATCGAGGATTCCAGCTGAGGGATGCCGGGCAACGGGTTTTGTAAAAGGGTTTGAATGGGGGCCGCGTGGAATGCTTGCCCGGCACAAAGGGGGGGAGGCTGTGGAGGGCCTGGGGAACGGCGTGGGGAGAGAAACTGGAGATAGACACCATGCCCTAGGCCTGGGGCTGAAGAAGAGAAACGTCGCAAACGGGCAGCCCACGCGGTCTGCCAAAAAGCCAGCGCGGTTGACGTTTCCTCTCCTTCGGTAACAGCCGCACGGCCGCCGGCGGCGGGTTGCACCCGAGTCTGAGGGGGACACTCGCACAGAGAGGAGAGAGGTGTTTGTTAGCGGCTGGCCGCATCTCCGCCGTTGCCAGACGCGGCCAACGTTACACCCGAGGCGGCCCCCTGTTCCGGCGTAGCGTTGTCCTGGGGGGGCCGCTGGACTCTTACGGTGAGACCACTGGACCACTTGGGGCGGGTCAAAGATAGGGCACATTGGGAGCTTCAAGCACCCGTTCTTTGGTGTCGCCACATGGCCATGCCACTTTCGATCTAGCAGCAGAGGTCTAAAAACAAACTGGTCTGGTTCAGATTACCAGGGATTCCTCATGATGATGGGGTGGCTTGTGCCAAGCTGCCGGCTGATCTAACGACCCTCTGGAGATGGAACGTTTGGTACAAAATACGGGTTGTCTCCTTTTTCACGATGGAGCCATCCATCCCTTCCCCCTGATATTGGCATCGACATCCCAAGTTGACATCTTGTTTCTGATTGACAACAACCCTCCCGTTCGACCGAAGTTCGCGTCCCACGGATTCTCCGAGTCATTCCGCAGCTCTAGCGAAAGGTTGGGCCGCTGGCTTCCTCACGCAAGGCCTGGCGCTCGATGAACACGCCTACGCGACTCGACATTCCCCCAGCGTGTGACCCCACGGTCGTACTAGCAAACCCTCGCCACCCGAGTCTCCGCGAAAGCCCCGTATATTCTCGCTATCTACTGCTAAACCAAGCTTTCTGGAAAAGCCTCACCCGCATTGTGCCCGTGGCCCCGTGCCCAGGGAAGCGAGAGCGACGCCCGCACCGATGAGTGCGCTCTCCTTTGCTGGCGCGAGTCTGATCTTGGGCATTCGTCCTTCATGGTGCCATGGCCTGTGAATGAGGTCGTCAAGATGGCCCTGGCATGTCTCCCGATAGCCAGGGTAGTTTTCGACCACACTGCCGCTGAATGCGACTGTGGTCATGTCCATTGTGAGTTCCTTTGCAATGGTGGCTGCCCGCTGAAGAGAGAGGCTGGGATTTTGTTCCTCCTCAAGACCGTCCCGTCGCAGCTCCCATGATGCGTGGACATATGCCGCCACGAGCGCTGCAGACCGGCGTGAGAGAGCTGCGAAGATGCGTCTCAAAGCAACCATATCTGCCAATGAGGGTTCATGTTCAGAGGGGTGCGCAGTGGCAAATGTTTTGCTCGCCATATCAAGATCGAGACTGCGATCACTGGGACAATTAGAGATGCCGTGATCGGAAACAAGGGGCTGGACATACCTCTCCACCACAGCCATAGTCGCTGTGCTCAGCGAGTACACCTCTAGAAGACTTGGAGGCACGATGCCACCCAAGAGCCCGTGCGAGACGATCCCCTCAACGATGATCCGTCGACCAACTTCCCCCAAATACATCCCGCTCGTCATGTACTCCAGTGGCTGCAGATAGAGGCCCAAATCCCGGCGCAACTCGTCGTCCCAGACTGTCGCTGGCAGGATTTCGTGGCCGAACATGCCCGCCTCGGTGTTGACAACGACATCGACTGCATTTGCGAGCCACGCCTCATCTCGGTCGAATAGCTTTGAATGTCCCACCATCGACATTGGAAGATAGGCTGCCACATTGAGGCCAGTCCCTAGGATGAGGCCGAATCGTGTCGTCTCATGCGTGTAAGCTGACGAGATGAGCGTTGCTCCTCCGTCGTTGAGAATGACTCGCAGCTGGGCCGGAAGACCAGCGCGATTGCAAGCTGCTTCGATGACATCGGCAAGGTCGCTGCCGACAAGACCGTCGCTGGCACGGAAGCCCTTGCCCATGGGGTGCATGCGACCGCTCTTGAGGGAGGTTTGTCTACATCGCCACATGAGTCAGTGATGTTCAAGCCGGAGAAAGCCTGGAACGGATGCGACCTACTCAATGGGAAAGCTCCACGCGAGAGCCATGGACACGACCTCTTCAGGCATCAGAGCGCCAGTCTCCTCCAGGGTCTCCACGATTCTCGCTGCCATCCAGTCGAAGAAACAGTGGCCAACCAGCTTCTTCACTGTCTGATCGATCTTGTACGCCTTGAAGCTGACGATCTCTGCATCTCTCCTGCCGTCGAGAGAGACAAGGGCGACTCGAAGGGTTGATCCGCCAACATCTAGGGCAAGATAACGCCCCTTTTCCTGGCCGGTCGGGAGAGTGCTGCTGTATGAGGGGAGCATGCACGCAGGGTTATCCTGAAGGCGCTGCCTGAGCTGGGATTTCAGGTCTCGAGAAAGTCGAAGCAAGCCGTCGTCAGTGAGAGGGTTGAGCAGCTGAGACTCAACATGACGGGAAAACTCATGGGTCGTTGACTGGGAGTAGGTGATGTCTCCGGAGCTGGGTGCAAATTTGCAACGCTGGATGATCCACGAAGGCAGACAGAGGAGAATGAAGGCATGGATCCATTGACCAATATGCAAGAGGACTATAGGCACAAAGAATGAAGGGTTGGATATAGTACGACGAGATGATGAGCGATGCATGTTTGCAATCGTGAGGGTCAGAAAGGCAACTTGGAAGATTACAGGGCCGAGGGTTTGTCCTGACAGGATTCTTGCAACTTCCAATATTTGGGGACGACATCACGTCAAAGGAATGCCTTCTTCTTCAAAAGACAGCCCGGGTTGAAAAAGCCGTCTAGAGAAAAGACAAACTTGGGCAACTCGTACAATGTTCGAGGCTTGGTCAACATCTTCGATGGAACGTCGTGCACAGACTGTTCAAACCACCAAGATTCAATTTCCTGTTCGACCTAGACACCCGATTCTCTCGGCCGAGCGGAATGTAGAAAGATACAGGTCTCCGAGAAGGAACGTCTGCCACAATCGACTTCTTGTCTTGGCTCCATCGCACCCTCCATGCCATGGACTCCACTACAGCATAGATGCTACTGTTGCTTCAGCCGACGATCGTGAGGGGCACGGGGCTTTTGTGGGGGTACTCCAGGCGCTGGTAGCATCCGTCCCAACCCCGCCCCTCCGCCTGGAACCTCATCTCTCGATCTCTCCAGGGCGGGGAAGTGCCTGGTGGCACGCTAGGACTGCTGGACCTTTGGGGTAAGCTGCCTTTCGACCGACGACTTGTGCCGCATCAACTGCCATGGCTGGAGAAGTCGAGCCAGCATCGAAGAGTGGCCTTCAAGAAGCCTGGATGTCAGAACAAAGGGAATGAACGATCACATGAAGCAGAATGTAGGTCCCGCATCTTGCCTGATTTCTTCAAACGGAAAATAACCACCACAATCTCAGTTGTTCCGATGCAATTGTACAACGCACCTATCCCAAAGTGATTCTTGGGAGATGGCACTGCGGAGATGGAAAAATAGGTATGCAAGTTACCAGGGACACCCAGCACAATGATATAAACTGACTGCCCAGCAGATCACAGCAATGCTGAAAACCTGAACAGCGGCTGTAACGTCACCTCAAAATGGAGTCGCTTTTCAGGCCGGCCCACCAAACATCCACAGAACACCGTGCGGTAATCGAGGCACCCCTTTCCTCACGCACTGTCCCAGACCTCCACCACCGGGCAGGCAACACTTCATCCGTCTTCGAAGCGAACTGGGTGTCCTCAGATGATTGCCGACGTGTCAACTTCTATTTAACCCTTGACACATGGGCTTAATTGCTGGTGTTTACTCGTAGAGAGATGTCTCCCATATTCTAGACATCATTCGAGATGGCTGGGTAGAAGTGCACATCTTTCTGCATTCTTCTCCATCTGGGGCATGAGAATACCTAGCCTCATGGCCATCAAAGATTTACCCCATGATGAGACCTGGTGTTTTTGGGTGCCACTCTAGCGGGGCTTATCTTCTATACTACAACTACCTGTCTACTCATACAATCATTGTCCCGGCTCAATGCCATCTGGTTGTGCCTCATGGCACTTCATCCTCCATTCCTCCTGTGACTCGTCAAACCCTGTCTTGCTTCCCATGCACACCTTGCTTGTGGCCAGAAAGCCCTGCTTACAGGGTCATGATCTGAATACTTCCATCCAGGCCCTCGCCGATCAGCATCGTCTCATCTCCGAAGACCACGAACCTTCCATGGAAGACGTCGTCCCATTGGTCCTCCCCCGGCATGATGTAATCACTTTGTCTGATGCAAGGACGCCAGCGGCCAAATATGTTGAGGCGCTCCATCGAACGATAAAGGGATTCTCTGGCAGGATCGATCGTGTAACCATTGAACTGCTCGATTCGGACGCCCGTTTCCATCTTCTTCCATGTGATGTTCATGGAAACGCCGGCCGCGACGTTGTGCACGTTGGCGACCTCGAACATGTTGGGGAGATTTTTGGAACCCGCAGTAGGGCTATGATGATTCCAGACCCAGTGACGCCAGTGCGGCGCCCATCCGGGCCAGTCGGGAGCCCTCTCTGTGTGCCGGTGATCTCTAGGAGTTGGCTGGTGGCATGGTTTGGCACATTTGTTTGCCCAGACTTCGCCGTCTTCATCCAGGGGCAGGCCAATTGACGAGACTTGGTGGTATACGCCGCTCATGTTACGGTGCTCCAGGTGAAAGAAGACGTATCCCTTGAGCGAGTCATCAGCCCCAAGAGTCGAGTGGGATATGTGGAGGCGCAGGAAACGCGGTCGGCCTCCCTCTGAGCCGCTTCGGACGTCTTTCATGATTCTGTCTCCGGGATCCAGGTTCCGAACGATGACGGGAGATGTCTGAGTTGCGCTGCGGCGGATGTCCCAAACAATGACTGTCTCCGTGATCGCTCCACTGCGGCGCTTCGTGCCTCGATTCTTGAGGCAGAGGTAGATGGCGTAGTGTGTCTCATTGTGGGCGCTGAAGAAGGTGTCTTCTCCCTCTGTCGCGATGATAAAGCCTTCTGGGCGGATGACCCACGAGAACCGAGGTGTGACCTGGATCTTTTCAGACTCGTCGCATTTGAGATCAAAGATCGTAACCGAGTGTTGATGAACATGGTCAGCGGGAGGAGAGATGAGACAGGCATTCCGTGCCCACTCAAACGCCAAAACGCCTCGGGTCATTCGGACACGCCGAATGAAACGGCCATTCACGTCGAATCCAATGTCAACTTCGGGACCGACCATGCCAGCTGTGACAGTGGCAGCAACATATGCCTTCTTCTCTGGGCTGAAGTACACAAGAATGCCTGTGTGCTGGTCGTACGCCCAGGCCGGATCCGCGTGCCTGTGTGGTGAAATCAGTAACGATTCAAGAAAAAGAAGAAGTGCCTTCTCCATGGAGACGTCCTGCATACCTTTCGTAGTAGTGGGTGAAGCCTGGCAAACCCCAGGGAACGACAGGAACGAACCAGTGGACGTCACCTCGAGCTTCGATCTTCCTCAGTTCGAAGTAGGTTCGAGTCTCGATGGACAGCTGCCTTCGGATAGTATCAAGCAGAAACCTTGTCCACGGTTGGCTCTTGATACAAGCCCAGTCTGCTTTTACACGGGCAGCCAGATCAAGGGCTTCTTCGCCCATCTCAACGCCAGCCTTCCTGGCAGCCATCTCCGCGGCCTTGGCCCTGTTGACCAGTGTGGCGTAGTCCGTCAGCGGTACCAGCGCCCTTGAAAGAGGGAACTTGGTGCGAAGGAACTGTCGGGCGAGCTGAGAAGAGCCCATTGTGGCACGCATAGTGGAGGAGACCATGCGGCAGCTGAGGAAGTCCCAATGGTCAAGATACGTCAAGATCATGGTGATGACGTCTTCGGGGAGCTGGTCCAGGAATATAGCCTGGTTTGCTGTCGGTGAGCTCGCGAAAGGGAGCTGAACCGATGCGTCGCCGCCAGACTGATACTGCACAACAGCTTGATGCTGAAGGCCCGCACTGTTCTCGCTCTGCTCATTTGGCTGGGCTGCCTCATTTGGTTGGGCCGCCTCATCTGGCTGGGCCTCGCGGTCGGACTGGACCTTGCCATCAGACTGGGCCTCGCCGCCGGACTGAGCCTCGTCGCCGGACTGGGCCTCCTGGGCGGACTGGACCTCCTGGGCGGACTGGGTCTCGTCGTCGGAATTGATTTCCTCGAACGCCCTCTTCACGCCTCCAGTGAATGTTTGTGTCTGCATCATCGTTGGGCGTCCAAGTAGCAGCTGCTGCTGCTGCTGCTGCTGCTGCTGCTGTGGCTGAGAGTGGAAGCCGAAGAGACCCTGCAGATGCTGAGGCTGCTGCTGAGGCGGGAAGAGATTCTGCTGAGGCTCGGGCTGGAAGAGATTCTGCTGAGGTTGAAGCTGATACGACAGGCCCTGGGAATGGTGCGGCGACTGGCGGTAAGAACTCTGGAATCCAGAGGGTTGGAGGGGTGTCATCTGTTGCTGCTCTTGGTTTTGCTGGACACGCTTCATCTTCTTCTTCTTCTTTGGGAGTTGAAGGCCTTGCTGCTGCTGAGGGAGCTGAAGGCCTTGCTGCTGCTGAGGGAATTGAAGGCCTTGCTGCTGCTGCTGAGGGATTTGAAGACGTTGCTGCTGCGGTTGGAATTGACGACCTTGCTGCTGCGGTTGGTTTCGGAGGCGGTGCTGTCGCTCTGGCTGCTCAAAGAGACTCGACGTCTGGTACTGCGGCCCCTGATGGAGCAACGAGGTCCGGATCGGCTCCCACGGAGACAGGTCTGAGTCCTGGTTCTGCTGCTGCTGAGAGGGGAATGGGTTCTGGGGCTGCTGCTGCTGAAAACCCAGGTACGATTCGTTCGAGGTCTGATACTGCAGTGGCTGAAAGAGGCCTGGGTTCTGGTGCTGCTGCTGAAGGGGGAAAAGGTTCTGGTGACCCAGCAGCGGAGGAGGCATCGCCTGCTGTGGCTGCTGAATAGGGCCGTTCAGGCTGAGGTGTTGAGACGGATGCGTGGCCTGGCCTGGAAGAAGCTGCCACTGCTGCGGGTTCAGAGGATCCATCGATTCCTTCTGAGAGTTAGCATCACCAGGCCTCGACTGAGCCCGTTGAAGTGCGGTGCGAGCCGCAAATTCTGTACTGACTTGCTCCTGGTGCTCACTCCTGGGCTCCATTGGATCATGCCCATACGGGTGCTGCGGGTTATCCGGTGCCATCTTGACAGAAGGCACCTGACCTGTAGTGTTGCTTGTGTGTGTTGTCCTGCAGTGGTGGACGGAAGGGGGAGGATGTGGTGGTGATCTGAGGGGTGGTGTCGACGGTGTTGTGGGAGGAAACCCCCGACTAGACTTTTGTCGAAACTCTCACCATCTAGTCTGTGGTGTCTGGGATGCGGAGGGGGTCCGCTGTCCAGTGAATCAGACAGATGCAGTTAATGATGGCAAGACATTCTAGGAAATGCTGCCAGAGGCGGTCCATGCTAGTCTGATGTTGTCGTGGTCGTCGGGGCGACTGGACAGGACGGGAAATCCGGGACCGGTATACATGTTCTGATGGAAGGAGACGCCTCTTTGGGAAGGATGTGAGGTCAAAGACGGCGTGGCAGGTGCGGACGATCACAAGGCTCAGCTAGATGCGGCATGCTCAGTGGTGAATTAAGAGTTGCGTGACGATCATCTTCATGCCCTTACTTCTCTGTAGAGAGGGCCGTGGTTTGGCATCATCTGCAAGCTTCCTCACCCGAATGGTGGGTTTAGACAAAAACTGTCTTTGGGTACACATATAAGGCGCAGGGCTGCTCCGGAAGCTGGATGATGATCAGCTTGATGCTCTTACTTCTTTGCAGATAGGGCCGTCATCTTGACATCAACTTCAGACTTGCTCGCCAATGTAGGGATTCATCACATACTACCACTGGAATGGGACGACATGACGGAGATTCGGTGTGCTTGGGGCTGACTCGGGGGCTGCATAATAATCAGCCTCATGCTTGCCCCTGCGGAAAGAGGTGTCTCTTTGTTCTCACTTGCGGAGTTGCTCTCTAGATATTTAGCGGACTCCGCAGCAATTATCACTGGACAGGAAATAGAAAAGTGTAGGGCAAGTGTCGTCGACACATGTTGCAGCGGACATCGAGTCTTGGCGTGGGAGGCTGATAACTTTTCGCGTGGGACACTGGTGAATAGTCAATTGGTGCCCAGGGTCATGACATATCGTGGTCGATTTGGCACTCCCACTCATCACCCTGTCGACTGGACATAAATGTAACGGTGATTGTAATTCCTCTGTCATCGCTGCTACAGAAGCTCGAGGTCGCCATCGTCGAGGCTTGTTTGCCCACAAGCCGCGCCCTCTGTGAGCGAAGGCCTCATCCAAGGCTGGCCTCGAGATGGCCCCGGAGCGGCGATCGTGCTGCAGCCACTCGGCGGTCCGTGCGGGATGCTCGATGTATGCGAAGATGGATATGTAAGGGTGCGTCACTGAGAGAATGGGTGTAGATATGGGATCGCTCTGGAGCCGCGTGTGTACTTGCGCTGGTAGTGTACGCGCATGGTGTGAAAGATATGGTGGATTAGGCTGTAATTATGCTTCTGCATTATCCTTTCCGCTTTAGGTCATCATCATAGGGGTAGGGGTGGTCGCGGCGTTTCCGCTCGTGGCCGATTCCGCTGGCGATTTGGGCACGGTGCCGGGCAGTTGGAGGAAGCCGTCGTAGTACCGGTCCAGCCACCTGGCGGCATCCTCGCCGGCATCATCGATGCTCGAGTCCCAGCGGGCGAGCGAGCCGACGTATCCGTCGGGACGGACGTTGACGATTGCCACTTCACCGGGTCCGAGACTGCCGAGCCATTTGTTGGTGCATAGGCTGCCTCGCGTGTCCTGTTCGGGAATGTTGTCGAGGTAGAAGGTCCATCTGCTGTCCTGCAGAAGAGGAGGAAGGTCTGCAAGCTCCACATCATCCTTTGGCATGGTGGCTGTTCAACAGTCAGTAACGAGCGACGTGGATGGGAAGGGATATGAACGTACTAATTAGAGCAAATGTGAAGAGATGGCTGACGGCAGTGTAGCGCTCTGGCCGCTGGTAGATGTCCTCGGGAGACGGCAGACGGGGCTGCGCGGCGTACGAAGCGCTGGCAGCGCCCGAAAGCTTGCTGATGAACGAGTTGGCGCCGGCGATCGCGTGACAAAACGTCTCCAGGAATGGATTAGATGCCTGGATGTCCCACATGAGAAGGTAGATGCGGAACTGTCCCATCATGGGAATATCAAGCTGAACATCGACAGGGTTTGAGTCGATGTACCGAGTGACCTTGGCGGGCGGGAGCAGGCAGCCCGGCCGGGCTTCGCCCATCAGGATAGCCTGGGGGTCGGAGCGGTTGAGCGGGCTTTCTGCGTACTCAGCGCCAATGCCCGAGATGAAGCGGACGTTGGTCTTGAAGTTCTCAGAAAGAGCAACGGCGTCGCCGCCGGCGATCTTATTCGCGTGCTCGTAGTCGAAGTTGACGAGGTCCAGAGCGATCTTTCTCCGCTCCTCCTCGTAGCTCTCCAGCAGCACGGGTTTCGCAAGGCCACGGACGGCCAGGTTGAGCTTCCATGCTATGTTCCACGAGTCGTGCATCGACGTGTTCATTCCCTGGGCGGCCTTGGGCGAGTGGGTGTGGGAGGCGTCACCAGCCAGGAAGGCCCGGCAGTGTGCGTCGCAGAATCGACTGGCGACGCGCTGGCCGATCTGGTATCTTCCGAACCACTCAATGTACTTCCAGTCGACATTGAAGGGGGCCATGATCTGCTTAGCCCGGCGCATGATGAACTCCTGGCCCAGCTCCCTCCGGTCCGTCTTCGCGCTCGACTTGAGCTCGATGTAGAAGCGCGTCATGTTCCTTTCGCGGGGAATGATGAGGATTGATCCGTACTCTTGGGAGTAGACTAGTGTCTTGGACCAGATGTCGGGGAAGTCGGTAATCAGCTCGCCATCCAGAACACCCCAGATGGAGGCTTGAGAGAGACCGATTGCGCGGGCGTCTGGGATGCTCTTACGCACCTTGGAATGCGCACCGTCGCCTGTGCATGTCAGTAAGGGGGGTTGGTATGGCCATGGAAGAGGGACCTACATCCGACAAGGTATTGGGCCAGGATAGTCCTGCGATCCTGCGTGACATTGGCACGGCAGTTGACCTGCAACGGGTTCGCCTTGTTTTCCGGCACGCTGTACGACTCGAAGGCGGTGTTGCGCCGCACTTCCACGCCTCGCTTCTTCAAATCGTCGATAAAAAGGCTCTCCACCATGCCCTGGTGTACCAGCAGAATATAAGGGTCCAGCACGTCGATCACCGGCGGGTAGTGGACCTCCCTGCCCAGTCTCCGTAGCGGTTCTTCAGCGGTGCTGCGCCAGAAGGAAATATCGTATACTCGAACGCCGCGCTGAAGCAGCGGGTGGGCCAGTCGCATCTGTCGGAAAGTCTCGATCGTCTTTGGCTGCAGTCCGTCGGCTCTGTGAGGTTATGTGTCAGCTTGGAGGTAGGTAAGCTTGGAAGGGGAGGCTGCTGCTTACCTGCCTACTGGCGTCTGGTCGGCTCGGTCGTCGATGACCTCGACCTTGACACCAAAGCGACCAAGGTTGGCCGCGAGCATGAGGCCTGCGGGACCGGCGCCGACGACGCACACCTGTGCTTCGATCGGTGGTTCGGGCAAGCTGCGCAGCAGCGTCAGGGTGTCGACGGCGCTATCAAAGTTGGCCTGGAGGCGGTTGACGCCGCTCCGCTGGTCGTCCATGGAGGCCTCGGACTTGACTGGACCTGGTGCCATATCGTCGGTCGTGGGCTATGTCGAGCGATTTGGTATGGCTTATTTTCGTTCTTTCAAGCTTGTCTGGCGTCTCGGTTCTCAACGGCGCATCGACCGGGTGTTCGTGGAGGTGGATTTCGAGGGATATCAGGGTGGCATGAACCGCCAGGAATAGGTCGTTTCAGGCAATGTCGATCGGGACGACGTTGGACGCACGCGACAGGCGGTGAGCTTGGCTCCCAGCGTACAGCGTCTCCTCGCTGAACAGGCGGACTTTCGATATCGGGTTTCGGGGAGGCTCAATCGCGCGATGGTGGGCGACGAGCGTCGTGGGCCGATCTTTTGATCGAGGGTGGATATGTAGGCGATGCAGGGGCAAAGAGCAAACACAGAGTCGTAACGGCGGCAAGTCGGCTGATGCAGTCCGGCAGCAAAGGGAAGCGGAGGCAGCGAGACAAGGCGAGGCGGACAGAGAACAAGGCCTGTCCGTTGGTCGTCCCCAGCGCGACGGCGAGAACCAGAGGCAAGCCGTAAGCAAGGGTCAACGAGGTTCAGGACAGGACAGGACAGCGCGGCGGCAGCGGAGGCGGAGGCGGCGACCGAGGCAGGCGGGCGACGAGGTGGGCGAAAGATTTAGTAGTGCCTTGGGTTTCCGAGGGGGCAACGCGGGCGCGGATTGCTGGGACAGGGTCGACAAGATGCGACTGGGTTGATCTGGAGGGATGTCATCTGGAAACCGGCGGCATGGTTCGATCCGGTCACAAAGTCTCCCCGCCTCTGCCGCCATTCCAGCGGGCGGTCGAATTGTCGCGACGGGACCCCAGGGACACGGGCGCAAAAATGGCATGATATGACCCCGTCGCACGAGGCTCGTGGAGTGAGAATGGGCTGATTTCCAGCGTCACTCCTTCCCCACGCGGCGCCGCATCGTTTCGACGCCCTATCATTGGTCAGTTCTGTCCCTGGCCCCTCCGCCGCGGGGCATATTTCGGTTCTAGGCCCGCTACCTGCCGACAGCTTGAAGGAACGCCAGCGAGGGTCGCTCCTGCCTTTCGCTGCCATCCGACACCACCAAGCTCCCAGAGGTCCCCAAAAGGACCGATGTGAGATTACATAATCTTTGGTGCCGAAACATCCTGGGTCGACAGAGCCAGCATCTGAATCTCTCGGCACTGCAGGAGGCAGGTGCTGTATGCCGGAAAACTTGGAAGGAGCACCCGCCCGCGACCCTCACTGGAACCTCGCGGACGACACGTCGTCCTGGAAATCCGCCCCCGCCGACATGGACGCCAGAAGCTCTCCCAGCTCTGGGTTGTAATAGTCGTTCATCTGCATGTCGAATGGATCCCACGGCACCAGGTCGTCCACCGTCGCCGGCTCCACGACTGCCGTTCCCACGACCGCCGTCACCTGCCCCGCGTTGGCCAGGTCCAGCATTGCGCGTGCCGCATCGTCCCCTGGCTCCCTCGGATACAGATCCAGCCGCGAAGACTCAGAGTCTCCAATCTCACCGCCCGCCGCGTGCTGGCTCCTGGTGACCCGCGGTAGCAGACCGTGGCGGGATTGCATGTGCCCTTGCGCCGCCTCGTCGGCTACGCTCGATGCCCTCGACGACCGGCCGATGGAACCCTCGCCAAGAGATCCGACCACCTTCTCGGCGTCTTTCAGGCACTTTCGTGACCCAACCAGGATCTCCTTCAGGGGCTCGGCTAGTCTCAGCGCCTCTGTCAACTTCTGCTTGACACGCTCAACGCAGCGCTCGCCTTGCGCCGGCAGCAGATCCTGCAGATGTCGGCAGATCTGCGCGACCTGATAGATAGAGATGGCAAGGAACCCGTCGCCAAATGCGTCGCCCGGCTCCAGGCGGCCGATCTCGGTCCAGAAATCACACAACCGAAGCGCCATATCAAGGCAAGCCCGCTGGCAGTAGTCGACAAAGTCGGGTGGAGTGACCGCGAGTGCCTCCTTGGACACCGACTCGCGGAGCCCAGGCACGCAGAAGCGATACAGATCACAGTGGCACTGCATCCAGTGCATGTGCAACCCGATGTACTTGGTCGACTCGGTCGAGTGTGCCATCAGGATCAGCCTGTCTGTGCTGAGCTTGAGCTCCGTGGGAAGCCTCTGTTCGAAGCGATCGAGCTCTGCCTGGAGCGCCTGCATCTCGGGGTATGTTGTTGACGGGCTGTCGCCAGTTCTTCTAACCCTTTTGGTGTAGCTATCACTTCGTCAGCATCTGCCAGTACATCGCAATGTCGGGCCACCGATTACCTCAGAACACGGTCCCGGATCAGATGCAACTTCAGCTGAAATGCATACATGTCCATACCCATACCGTCCTGAGGGCTTTCGTCGCCAAGGAAACTCGCACGCGACTGCCCTCCCCTTTGGAAGCTCTGCTCATCGCACGGCAGCCGAACGTGCATTCTCTCCGACGGACACACAGCCAGGTCGCTGATGCCGCCGCAGAACGTCCGGTCGAGATGGTAGATGGCCCAGACGAGCCGACGGCGGGTCTCCTGCGCTACCGAGTCGAGGCTCTCGTCTTCATAATTCAACCGCATGGTGAACACCAGCCGGGCGGCCAGAGGCAGCAGGTTCCACGCCTCGGCGAAGTCGGCGGCGACAAACCGAAATTGCACCAGCAGGACCATGATCTGGAGCTGCGTCGCGTTGTTTCTGGCAACATGAGACAGCACCTCCCTCTGGATTTCTCGCATCCAGAGCCGCGCCATAGCCTGGCCATGTTGGTGCGGCTCAGCTCGGTAGCGACCAGTTGCCATGATCGCCTTCAGCAGCGTCTGGTCCAGCCTTCCCGCGATCCAGTCGGCAAGAACTGTCGGCTTGTGCAAAATGGCGGCTGCAGACCGGCTAGTTGTCTCGAAATATGTGTCGATGTACCCTCTGATTGTCGCCTTATCGAGGGTGACGTCCGTTCCAGCCCCCAAGGTGCTCGCAACCGTTCCTGGGGTCGTCATGTGGCCGGTAGATGCGCCGTCATCGAGCAGCATTGCGTTTACTGGCCCTCCGCCGAGATTCGTCTGATGCGTGCCCCCGAGCTCACCAGAGCCTGCCAGGTCCTCGCAAGGCCAGCCTCGGGCCGCGCATCTGTCGCAGGGGTACTGTCCGGAGCATCGTGCCTTGACGACCCGACACGCCTTGCAGGCATGCCTCACTCTTTTCCGCTTGGTTCCCGCCTGGGTTAGCTCCGCCGAGTCCGAGATCTCAGGTTCGGGGCTGGAGGAATGCCGTCCAAAGGAGCAATGGAGCTGCAGCCGAGTGCATGCGCGACACCGGGGATGGGTCCTGTCGCATCTGACCTTGCGCGCCCGGCACTGCTTGCAGGAAGGCGGAGCCCGTTGCGAGTTTGTTTTATTCTGCCTCCCGGCATCCGATCCTGACGCCTGCGCCGTGTCTTCGGGGCTCTCCATGTTGCGTCGCTGGGGAGGGTGTCTGGCGTGTTGGCGGTGGGAATGCGTCGTCGGATGAGGGCGAGAATTTGACGGTTCGGCGATTGATGGTCACAATGCCGACCCGCCGGATCTCGCTCCAATGCCCCACAAAAGACCGGATCTCGCCGGATCTCGCTTCATGACTCGCATCGCCAGGTGCCATGAACGACAACCTGCTGTGTTCAAGTCAATCGACACAGCAAGTCTGGCCGCACCAGGCGCTCAGCAGACCCGTGCAGTCTCGGCATCAATGAGTGCACCTACCTTGATGAACTTCTGGAATTTTAAGTGGGCAAAGACCGCATCGTCTTCAATGGTGCGAACCCCGTCACCCCCGGGCCCTGACCGTCCAAGTAACAGTGAGATTCACCATTCCTATCTTCTGTCTGATGCCCAGCAGCTCTTCCCGATCTTCAAGGTGCTACCGTCGCCCACTCAGGCTATACATTGCGTTTACTGAGTTGTGCTACCGGCCTACCCAAATGGCATCATCTCCTCCCAAGACACTTGGCATTCTGAGTATGGGTGAAGCGGCTCCATGGCAAGGTAGTCGCGAAGCCCCCATTTAGAGTTCAGCTTCTCTACAGATACCGGCGTGAGGGTGTAAGCAACAACCCCTGGCTCCCGTCGCTTGCCACTCCGCTTCCGCGCCAATTTGCGCCAGTCCTCGAACATCGTATGCTGGGATGTGTACTGATTTGGCCATGTGCTTCCAAAAGACACCTTTGGCGGCTTCCTCTCCTTGTTTCTCATCTCGAACCAAAACACTGCGCCGGAACCTCCACCGCAGTTCCAAATCTGCAGGAGTTCGAGTCGGGGCATGAGACTGGCCGCGTGACAGGCGGCGCGTAAAAGTCAGCTTGCTGCTGGAAGCTACTCTCGCTACTATGAGGTCGGAGGTAGGAGGAAGTAAGGGTAAGTTTGCGTAGTTTGCTCCATTTCTTCCTGGCCGGAGAGCTGGGCGAGGTGCTGTACCATACTCCAGCGTAGTGTTGCCCGAAGAAATCCGACGCTTCCGAGATCCAACTGAGACAGACTTCTTCGAGATTCAGAGTGAATTGCGCCAACTGAAGGCCGAGGCCATGCTTTCCGAAAGGCGAGGTAAAGATGTGAAGGTCTGGGTCAGTGTCCTCAGCCAAAAACAGGCTTCTGAGCGACTTGGGAAGACCGCATTGACGAAGTTGCAATTCGAAATCTGCTCTGAAAGTTAGCGATGAGTCTTGGCTCTTATTCTCAAGGCTTTCACACACTATTGATATAGTCTCTTTGCCGGTCCGTGTAGATCTTGCGCCAGTTCTCAAGGCGGAGATTTTCAATGTTGGCGAAGCTTTCATGGAGAAGCTTGAACAAAACACCGGGAGAGAAACTCCTGAAGCTTGACCGTCTAACTACCAGACTGGTGACGATGCTGACTTCTGGCAAATTTTTCGTGTAACCCCAGAGCCGGGGGCCGGACCGTGCCGATGCAAAGGTCAAAGGCATCAAACCTAGGAGCCTGTCTTTGCCGCTTGGCTTGCCAGAGACATTTAGAGAGGGGTTTGGGATGGTATGGACGCCGTTGACCCAGCCATGTTGTGGATCATGGGTGGCAGATGCTTCGTGGTGCAAACAAATCATTTCTTCGTCGTCTATCCGATCATTCTGCCTGTCGACAAACGGGGAGCGCTCGTTCAAGCATAGGTGTCGGAATACGTGCTTGTTGTTGCTTGGAGAACGGATGCTGACATCCAATGTGAGGCCTCTGTATCCTCCCCAACAGCTTCGTGCAGTCTTTTGGTCTCCATGTGAGAGGATATCCAATAGCTTGCAGACTGCTTTGGTGAATATCAGTGAGTTCCTGACAGGTAGTTAGTATCTTCTCGAGCCCAACACTCGCGATGTCATTTGCCTGGCCTGGAGGGCCTTGCTCTCCGGGACTTGACAATCTTTGCAGCTGTACTCATCTAGGACGACTTGGAAATGGAGACCTTGGATGAGTGCGAAGCGGTACTGATTCTCCCTTCCATGATGCTGCTGAACTGGTTCAAGCAGGACTGCGTCAGGCGCAGATGGCGAACGCCGAAATATCCGGCACTCAAACACAGCCTGCCAGTCTCGGCACACGCTCGCACATTTGGCGAGCACATGGTCCTCTGGGTGTCTGCGGCAGTCTTTTCTGAGGAAACCGAACACCATCATCTTCAGCTCCAGTGGGAGCGCGGACCAGGAAGGCATTGTGAACGTGTGCTCAAGTACTTCGAATGATTTGAGAGATGATTGAATGTCTGTCCGCAAAACTAGGAAGAAGTTCGTCGAAGAGACCAGGCTACAACCTCAACTTATGTACATCCAACTTGTCACCGACCCAGGTAAGAATTGGAGAAGCAGACAGCCATGGCTCTGAAGAGTCACGGAGGATCAGCCAGAAAGCATGTGTGGCGCCTCGACGTATGTTTCAATCACGAATTCATGAATTCGGAGAGTTGCTGTGTGCCTGGGTGATGTGAATCCCCTGCCTTTGGTGACTTCACGATTCGTCGTGGAACAACTTGTTGTATTAGTGGCCCGGATCCTTTCTGACGGTACAAGCCGGCTGGCAACTGTCGGAGTCAAAAGTTCGAAAGCCATGAGTGATGGCCGTAGAGCCCGTACTCTGCTGTATGGTAATCTAAGTGCCATCCGACTGGTGGCGCTGCGGCACTGTTTCGCATTACAGGTGCCTCCCAGTCCTTCAGGGCTTGGCCTGTCTGAACGTGGTGCATGCTGTCCTCCCCTCCTACGCCCTGGGTGCCTGGCCTCCCTCAACTGGCTGCCTGGTCATTCGGAGCAAGGGTTCGTCTGATTGAGAAAAGGCAAAATTGACTGTCCCACGCTGCATCCGGCAGTGATGTGAGAGTGACGGGATTGGAAATGCCCTCTGCGGATAGGGCGTTGGGTGCCCCCTGGAGACTTCGGGCGGCGGGGGGGGGACGACGGGAGCTCAGCCACTAATCCTCCGGCCTGTGCCCTGCAGAACCCGGCAGGCCAGGGGCGGATGTGTCCTTCTTGGATGGTTTCTCCGCAGCCTAGTATCGAGGGAGATCTTAGGTGGCATTTCCCTTTACAGGTGAAGCCCGGACTGGGGCTCGGCGCCCGGGTGTGTTCTGGGCGGCCAGGGCCTGTCACCCCGCAAGTCCAGGGGCATGGTGACCTCCAGGTGTAGACAATGCCTTGCTTGTTCCTCATCGCCATGCAGCGATACAAGCTGGCAAGCTGCATTGAACATGTGTAGTGCGTACCGGTACATTCTTATCGCGACGAGCATATGCAAGGCAGTCTGGACTTCCTCTGCGCAGAGACAAGCATTGGCCAGATGAGAAAGCAATCCGGTCGCCCGATAAAACCCCTGAAGCGCACCACCTGGATGTTGCATGTGATGTGGAACTTGAAGCAGGCCTTGGCTCGACACCCCCTCTATCCTGCAGCACTGCAGCGCTGCACCAGACCTTCCGATGTCCCTTTGGAAGGCCTGTGATTTATCCTATTTACCTACATGTACTCTCGGTGCCCCTCTGCCATCACGGCATTGTCCCAGGTTTCCTTGCACGGACATCAACACCCATGGCGGACGTCAACACCATCTCGACGGCCGTGGCCGTCGGCCTCGTCACCTCAGCCCTGCTGTACTTCGCAACACGCAAGCATCCCAAGAACGGCGAGAAGCCCCTCCTCAAGATCCCCCTACTTGGAGATCTGCACAGCTCTCCGATCGAGCGACCTCTCGAGAACTGGGACGCCTGGGCGCAGAAGCAAGGGCCCATCGTGGCCACCAGGGTCTTCGGCATCGTTCCGATCGTCGTTCTCAATACCTCCAAGGCCGCAACCGAGCTCTTCAGCCGTCGCAGCCAATGGTACAGCAATCGGCCCCCTTCGGTGTCTATGGAGATGATCACCGGCGCGGGGCCAGGCCAGTCCCGCTTCACTCTCATGCACTACTACGACGCTCACCTCAAGCTGCACCACCGCTTGCTGGCGCCGAGCCTGGGGCCAGTCGCTGCGCCGAGGTACATGCCCCTGATGGAGCTTGAGTCCAAGCAGCTGTTGAGGGATCTTCTTGGAATCATCAAGGAGAGCAACGACGGTGTCATCTCCACGGGCAATGTCTATCCTCTGTTGGAGCGGGCGCAGTCGAGCGTCATTCTCGCACTGCACTACGGCCTCCGCATCCAGGACTTTTCAGACCCCATTCTACACGAGATCATCGACACCCAAACGAAGGTGACCTATCTCGCTGCAAACCCCGGCCTTCCCGACATGATGCCCTTCCTGCGCCATCTGCCTAGGTTTCTTTCCCCTTGGCAGCGCTACGCAGACGAGCTGTTCGCTGAGCAGGCCAATCTGTATGGCCGCCTCTTTGAGCACGGCAAGAGCTGCCCCGGGTGGAACGCAACCAAGCAGGCTCTCATCACCGCCGAGAAGCATGCGCCCAAGGGCGTCCCGGACATTGATCTTGCTTTCACTCTAGCCACATCCATCCAGGGCGGAATGGAGACGTCGCCGCGCCAAGTCCTCTGGCTCTTTGTCGCTGCTCTCCAGAATCCGGGCTTCCTCGCCCGCGCCCACGAGATCCTCGACACCGTTGTCGGCCGTGATCGCCTACCCCGATTCTCTGACCGCACCGAGCTTGTATACATCGACGCCGTCATCCATGAGCTCTTCCGCTGGCGACCCATCTCTCCCGGCAGCATCCCGCGGCGAGCTGAGAAAAAAGATGAGTACAATGGCACCCGTATCGCCAAGAATGCTGTCATCATCGCCAACGCTTGGGGTATCGGGCGCGATGATGCCGTCTTCGACCCAGCCTTGGGTGATCTTCAGGATTTCCACCCGGAGAGGTGGCTACGGGATGAAACTGAGGAGGACTCGTCTAGACTCCGCAATGAGCTCCCGCTGCCTGTTTTTGGTCAGGGCAGGCGCAGCTGTCTGGGTAAGCGGGTGGCTGTCGATGGAACCTTCATGCAGGTTGCGAACCTGCTGTGGGCGTTTGATGTTGAGGCAGTGGATGAGGTGAACCCGTGGGACATGGTTGTCGTTGGGTTCATGACGGAGCCGAAAGAGTTTCGGTTCAAGCTTAAAACTCGTGGACCTTGGGTTGCTGATGTGATTGAGCGCTCATGGAAAGAGGCTGACAAGGGTTTGGACAAGGTGATGGGTGCTTCTGCGGATGTCGAGGCATAGACGGGAAGGTCTTGAACAGACGTGGACAATCTACTGCAGCTTGGATCTAATGGAAAGCCTTTGATTACCGTCTAGGTGGATGATGAAACAAATGAAAGTCTAAGATGTCAGACTCTAGACATGATGGGGTGGACAGATGAGAACCAAGGAGAGTTGGGAGCAGGTAAGAAATCCAGGTTAGCGAGAGCCCGGGAGGAATTTGGAGAGAGAAGCAATGGATCCAAAGCCCTTGCTCTTCCCCTGTCCCTTCTTCGGGACCCTGACCAGCCAGTAAAGCCCAAGGGCAGCGGCTATGTTGAAGTCAATGTAGATCCACATGAAGCCATAGTTGCGCCATCTCCGGTTGTAGTCGCTCGAGACCGTGCCAAGGAAGACGTCGGTGCTGGCAAGCTGACAGAACTGACACATCGTGGTGCTGCTTGCATCGGCCAGGGCGCCGCCAGCGAGCTCCATGTACGGCTTCATGTACTCGCCGCACGTCGTGCCGCCACCGGGAGCTTCGAAGGAGAGTAACTCGAGTGGTGAGCACTCGACAGCGTTGCGCGCTAGACCGGTGGAGAGCAGGGCGTCGACGAGGTATGTCAGTGGTGAGGCGCGGTACATGAACTTCCAGAAGCCTGGCAGAGCGGTCTCGGGGACAACAACGCCGCAGAAGATGAGGCAGAAAGCGAAGAGCAAAAGGCCCAAAGTCGCTCCAATCTCCGCCGTCGGCACTGCGACGACAACCATGTCTGCGAAAGTCGCCTCGAAGAGGAGAAACGCCCAGATGAGAAGGAACATGAGCGCTCCCCGTTCTGTCTGGGCCCCAGCAGCGGCCGCGTTGTCCTGCATGCCGACGAGGTAGTAAAACGGGAAGAAGACAGCTGCCGCCGCCAAGGTGTTCCACGGCAGCTCAACGATAATGTTGACCAGAATAAAGACGTACCACGAGTACGAGCGCGAAGCCCGCTCTCGTGCCTCGTACTGCTCGCGCTGGAGGATGAAGTTGGGCATGGTCTGGTACAGGAGGAAGGCGAAGACGACCAGGAGCATGAAGATGGAGAACATCTGGCTCTGAAGGCCTTGCAGAGACAGGGGGGCGTTGAGGAAGGAGAGGCCGATGAAGAGGCTCTGCGATAGTGATGTTAGCCTAGTTCACCTGATGTGTGAGTGCGAGACGTACCGTAGCGAAGCAGAGGATGAGCTTGGAGTAGATGTATGACGGGGTGCGCCAGTACTGCTGGAAGACGCGCTTCGTGCAGGCGGCGAGCTGAACGCGGAACGGCGCGGCATACATAGCCGCCTCATCGGAGCCGGCTTCCGCTGGTGTTTCCCTCTTCAGCCCACGCAGGCGATCGAGCTCCCTTTTGTTCGCCTCGCAAAGGCTGCTCCCCCTCCAAGTCTCGGGCCAGTTGCGCTCCGCCCTCGCCCCCGGCGCAGCGCCGATGACCTCGAGCATCCACTCCGCAGGATTCTCATCACGACCACAGGGACGGGCTCCGAAGCTCTCGAAGTATCCAGCGAGAAGACGGGCGTCCTCGCCGACATCGCCGAAGTAAACCGTCTTTCCGCCGTGGGCGAGGAGCAGGAGGCGGTCGAACTGCTGGAAGAGCATGGCCGAGGGCTGATGAATAGTGCAAAGGATTGCTTGGCCGTTGTCGGAGAGGCGGCGGAGGAGAGACATGATAGACCACGAAGTCTGGCTATCAAGGCCGGAGGTTGGTTCGTCGAGGAAGAGGAGTAGGTCAGGCTTGGCGGCGAGTTCGACGCCGATGGTGAGGCGTTTGCGCTGTTCGACGTTGAGGCCTTGACATTTTAGCTTTGCTGCCTAGGTATGGGTTGGGCTTGACTCCAGGACTTACCTTCGCCAGGAACACCAATGACAGCTTCTGCATATCTTTCCATCTCAAGAAGAGCAATCACCTCCTCGACAAAGGCATGCTTATCGGCCTTTGACACGGCGGCAGGCTGTCGAAGCTCGGCGCTGAAGCGCAGGGCCTCCCGGACGGTGGCGGTCGGCAGATGAATGTCCTGCTGCTGAACGTAGCCCGTCTTGCGCTGGAACGAGGGGCCTCGCGGGATTCCGTTGACGAGCATGTCACCAGTGACGACGCCGGTGGTGACGCGGTTCGCAAGGACGTCGAGAAGGGTGGTCTTGCCGGCTCCAGTCGACCCCTGGATTGGAGGTTAGCTTGCCGCGACGTCCAAGAAACAGTGCTGCTTACCATGAGAGCCGTGAGAGTGCCGGGCTTGACCCAGCCATCGACATGATCCAGGATGCGTCTCGTCTCGCCCTTGACGGACACCTCGTAGCAAACATCCTGCCAGTGGAAGACATTGTCCGTCAGGGGAACCACCGCAGATCGTTCGGTCTTCTCTCCGACCTGAGTCTCCCGCTTCACTTCGGTCTTGGGGGCGTCGTGAGCAGCCACAGTCTTTCTGCCGAAGACGAGGACCTCACCCTTGGACCTGTTCGTCTTGATGTACTCGGCCGCCAACACGTAAGTGATGGAGTAAATGACGATGAAGGCACACAGGATTCCAAAGTTCCTCCAGAGATGCGCTCGAGTGTAGCCGTAGTTGGCGCCGATATAGAAGTCGCCATCGATGAAGTCCGCCCCAGGTGCAGCGCCAGGTACGGCGCAGGCACGGTTGTCAGGCGAGGCGTCGGGGTAGGCCGGCACAAACTGTAGGCAGGAAAATTGCCTGTCTGTGAACTCATTGACGACGAGACTCTCATAGGCGTAGGCGATGGGGTTGGCGTAGTTGATCCAGCGAAGCCAGCCCTGCATGTCGCGCGTCGGCAGGATGAAGCCGGTGTAGATAACGAGTCCGAGAATCAGGATCGCAGCTGGTGTCAGGGCCTGGTGCACCGTCTTGGACGACTGCCCGATCGTCCGCAGCAGCATGGACATGGAGAGCGTGCAGGTGAAGCCGAAGAGTAGGAACGTGAAGACAGCGTCGACCTCGTGGCGCAGACCGGCCATGAAGTACAGCGGCAGATTGAAGGCAAGGGTCGAAAGGATCTTGGAGGGGAGGTCACAAATGGTGGACGAGACGGCTTCGGCGAGGGGGCGGTAAAGAGCGTAGCGGGCGTGCTTCTCAACAATGGGGCGCTGGGCGTAGAGACTGAGGATCTCGAGGGCGCTATTGAGGCCGTTGAAGAGGATGGCAAAGTAGATGAGGACGCAGCGCGAGTTGATGGAGGAGGCGTCGTCGGGCAGGTCGAAGAAGACGCTGCCAAGGAGGAGGGAGATGACTAGATTGCTGCCGACGGTGACGAAGAAGAAGAGCTTGTCGCCCATGAGGCGCTGGTAGCCACGGGTCATGCAGAGAAGGATCTGCATGGGGAGGGAGATGGTATAGGGCGAGGAGTTGGACCTGGGGTTGTCAGTGGATGCCTGTGGTGAAGGGGGACGGGGTTCTCACGTCAGGGGTGCTCGTTGGGCGGCCCTCGCGGTAGCGAGACTCGCTTCTTGCGACCCATCCATGGGATATCGCTTCTCAAACTCGGCCACAGACGCCATGAGCGATGCGCGGGCCTGGCTCGTCTTCCACCTCTTCGCAAACTCATCCGGAGTCTTGGGCACGAACTCCTCATACCCAGCCCGCACGATCCTCTCCGACGGGTTCGTCAACGACGTCAAGAAATCCGCCGTCGTTTGGCGATCAGGACACTGATATCCCATCTCAACAAAGTACCGCTTCGCATCCGCAGCAGCACCAAAGTAGATCTGCCGTCCCTCGTACAACACGGTGACCTTGTCAAACGCATCATACGCCTCCTGCGAGCCCTGATAGACAGCAACGACAGCCAGAGTCCTCGCAAGCTGCGTCGACATCCTCAGGGTGCGCACGAACTGCAAGGCGGTGGCGCTGTCGAGACCGCGGGTGCTGTTATCCCAGCACTGGATGGGGCTCTGGCCGAGGGCGACCTCGACGATGCTGACGCGCTTACGCTCGCCACCGCTGACGCCGCGCACGAAGTCGTCGCCGACCTTTGTGTTGACCGTGTGGGAGATGCCGAGGACGGCCATGACGACGTCGCGGAGGTGACGGGCGTAGTGCTGCCTGCTGACGCCGGGCAGGCGGTTGCGAGGGGTGCGGGCGAGAGCGGCGAACATGAGGGTTTGCCCGACGGTGAGGTGAGGGAAGTGAACGTCTGTCTCGGCTTGGTAGACGGCCTCGCCGCGGAAGGTCTTGTGCATGGTGTGGCCGGGGATGCCTGAGGAGGTCAGTAGGTGGCAGACGATGGGGTGGAGGGGGGCAGACCTTGGTAGCTGATGTGGGCGTCTGGGCTTAGGTTCAAGCCTTCCATATCACCAGCGATGGTCTTGAGAAGGGTTGAGACACCACTGCCGGGCCGTCCGAGAACGAGGAGCATCTCGCCCTGGTTGACCAAACCATCGAGATCCCTCAGGATACGGACCTCCCGACGGCGGTTGCCAAAGTATTGCTTTATCATGAGAGGCGCCTGCAAGAGAACGTTGAGGACGTTCTTTTGGTAGTCCGTGTCTGTTCCATAGCCGTGGACGGATAGCTGGCGGAAGGAGACGCCGGCTGCATACCGCGGGTACTTCTCAGGGTCGGCATCGGTGTGCTGCAGCAAAGCCTTGGCCCATTTGGCGGCGTTGAACTGATCAGGGCGGGACGGATCGAGAGATGGGTGAGAAGAGAGGAAAGGGTTGATGGTAGGGTCGGCGTGGGAGGCGGAGCGGACCAGCTCGAGACTGTAGCCCCTGACGAGCTCATTGACGCGACTCGTGGGGGCATAGGGGGCCGAGTCCTCGTCTTCGTCCGAGGTGCGGCCATGACCTGCCGATGAAGATGGAGGCGTAGTCATCTTGGAGGGTGCTTTGAAAGTCGATGGCCTTCACATGGAGGACCGGGGGCCC
This sequence comes from Plectosphaerella cucumerina, assembly GCA_020746995.1. Lineage (NCBI taxonomy): Eukaryota > Fungi > Ascomycota > Sordariomycetes > Glomerellales > Plectosphaerellaceae > Plectosphaerella > Plectosphaerella cucumerina. Next base: position 3,420,075 of record JAGPXD010000004.1, on the reverse strand, counting down.
ATGGTAAGGAGGCCGATGGACGATTTATACGTCCACATGCCAGACGGGCGGCCTGAGCGAGGCCTCACCGGACGGAAACCCGTCAAAAGGACATTGTTGATCATCTTCGTCATCGCCCAAGTAGGGAAGCTCGATCCCGGGCGTCGGGCGCAGTCTGTGATTGTCGGGTGTGTGTGTGGTGACCGTGTCGGCAGGTTCGGAGTTTTGCAGCTGCATGTTGACGTTCAAGTTTCAGGACGCACTAAACCGCTTTCGGTATGTCGGGCCCGCGCCCGACTCATGCCCCTTTTCAACCCCTTAAAGACGCCGATGCCCCGGGTCTCCGTCCACACGTCTCCGCCCCGGCTCAAGACACCGAACCTCTCACTTCTCCCCTCGCAAACGCGCCCAGATCTCGCTACCACAGCTTCATTTCCCATCTTCCTTTTTTGACCGCCCCCGAGATGCCAAAGTCGGACTTCGGGCCCCGGCTCAACCGGTCTTGCGATGCCTGCCAGCTCCGCAAGATCCGGTGCGTTGGTGAGAGCCCTCTCTTGCTTTTGCATCATCCCGCAGCAGACAGCCGCTGACTGCCGTGTCATATGTCAGTCACGGAGGATGCGAAGATTTGTACTGCTTGTCTCGTAGGTTCCAGTCTCCTCACCAACCCCTGCTCGGATCGGGCTCGACCCTGGACCTGACACCCGGCAGAAACGAGACGTGGTATGCCACTTTAGCATCAAGAAGCCAGCACATCGACAGAATGGTGAGGCCTCCTCTCTCTATCCAATAGTGACTCCCCAGAACGAGCTTCTTACTTTTCCGCCAACTCAGTCGCGAAGCAATTCCTCGCACCGGCGCCCAAGCGCACTAGGTCCACGGCCAGCTTGCTGCCTCGAGAGCCTTCCGAGCCATTAGAGCCACAAGCCCGTCCTTCGGCACCGGCAACACCGGGGGCTACGTCTCCTCTTTACAAGGCCCAGGATGCTCGTATCCCGGACATTTACGTCGACCGTCTTCTCTCCCAGGCCTCGCAAGATGGCGAGGCGGCCCCCGAAAACTCCACGTTCATACCGGTGAGCGAATTCTTGCACCTCTTCTGTGTGAGATTAGTGAAATCTAATAGTTGAGCTAGACAAACGGCATCTTCGGTTCGTCAGCGGGTCCTTCCATTGTCCCTCTGAGCTTACCTGACCCTCAGATCTAGGAGCACGACACAGCCTCACCTTCTTCTCGGACAGGAGACTCCACTCCCTCGAGAAATGTCTGCAGAACAAGAAAGTCAACCTCTTGGTTGAGAGAATCGAGACCGTCATCAGCGCTCGCTTGAGGCGGCTCGACCCGACTACAGCCGCTGCCGCTTCTTCAAGGCCCCCAAAGCCCTCGCTGACGGTTCTGACAAAAGAACAGGAGGAGGAATATGTGAAGCGTGAGTTGTTCTCTCATCCTCATCGACCTCCCACAAGACGTTGCTGACAGCCTTTCAGTATACTTTGAGCACGTCCACCCCCTCTACCCCTTCATGGACGTCAATTCCTGGCAGGCCACTGTCTCAAGGCCCGACTTTCACCGCGACCTTGACCGAAACAAGCCCTGGTACTGTCTCTACCACGCTGTACTCGCGCTTGGCTGCCAGCACGCTCAGGGCGGCAGTTTCGAAGCAGGGAAGAGCAGCTCCTGGGGCATCTTCTCCCTTGCCCTCGCCGGCTTCTCTGATCTCCTATTGCTGCCAGACTCGCTCATCGTCCTGCAGGCCCTCATGGCCATGTCTCTCTACGGCCTTGGCGTCGATGCCCTTGCCATCGAACACGTCATTCTTTCAGAGGCCGCCCGCCGAGCCCAGAGCATGTCCAAGATGCAGTTTTCCGGTACTGCGGCTCATATCTACCGGAGGACGTTCTGGATGCTGTATAGCATGGAAAAGGTCATGGCCTTCCACTTTGGAAGGAGTTCGGTCAGTTCAATGCTTGGAGGCACTGTCTTTCTTCCACTGACCAAGTACAGACCTTCGTCGACGGCGACATTGCCTGTCCCATCCCCGAAATCCCCGAGGCCACCAAGGCCGGCTTCAACTGGTTCCTCCCACAGATCCGCTACGCCCGCCTCCTCTCCAGAGCATACACATCCCTCTACTCTGTCGGCGTCTCCTCAAATCCAAGCTCCTACTACCTCGGCGTCGTCGACCAGCTGAGAGCCGAGCTCGAGCAGTGGAGAATGTCGCTCCCCGACACGGGCTTCCGGCCCGGAGGAAGCGTCAAGCCACAGGCAATTATGCAGCGGCAGTCGCGCTACCTCGCCCTCACGTTCCATTACTTCTACCACAGTCTTCTCCTTACCCTCTGCCGCACGACGCTCTGGGCTGCCCCCGGCGCCGGCGATGCAGAAGCGCTGGCAAGGGCGGAGCGCAGGAAGCAGCAGGCCCTCCTCAGCGCGAGAGCGGTGCTTGAGCTCACGGCCGTTATCGACGTCGAGCCTCACACTCAGGTTTGGTATGTGAAGCTGCCCAGAAACTTTCTCTCCTAACTCCGCTAACTAGTCGCAGCGTCTTGGCCGGAATTCCCCTCACAGCTCTGTTCGTGCTTTTCGACATGGTCATCCAAGATGGCGGAGTCCGCACGCACGAAACTCAAACGAACCTCGCTTTGCTCGACATGGCCGCGGGTCACTTCAGCAGAATCGAGTATGCCAGTGGCGGCACCCTTCCCGGGTCTCTCATCGCAGAGTTCGCCCACGTGGCACGAGACTACGTCAACGCAAAGCCACGAGATGCGCTGCCTACTGTCACGGAGCCTGGAGCCGCTGCCACGACTGACGACACGCTAACGACCCCTGCCCCGGAGCAGCCCATGTCTCTAGCGGGCGTCGACCAAGCTGCTACGACAACTATTTGGTCCTTCATGGCAGCACCGGAAGCAATACCTGCCATGGACAGCAGCTTGCAGCTTGACGGGGAGTACGGCGTCGGCACGGATGTCATGGATCTGTTCAACTACTTTGTACCGGATCTTGACCCCATGTTCTACGAAGGCGCTGGTGCGTGGAAGGAGTCGTCAACTTGGGGTTAGCCTTGGTGTTACTTTTCTCCTATCATGTACATCTATGTAACAAGTCATCAGTCAACAGAGATGCCCACGATGTTGCACGGCCCGGGGTCAGACGATCCCTGGCCACAGAACTCGGATGAAGCACCATCTGCATTGATGCCTTATGTTCTCCACCGCCATATCTGTAGCCCTGATCTGCAGCAGACTTGACTGCAGAGATCTGGAACAGTCCATCGAGAACATGTGAGGTGCGCCGCTGGGCCATTCTGACGACTTACAAGTCAGTCCAGAGAAAAGGCACACTTGACTGGTGATGCTTCGCGGGATTTTGTTCTCGGAGGGTAGCTGCGGGGTAGATGAGACGCCTTGTTGGTTTGGTTGGCCGGCAGATTATTTCCTGCGACGTGGCATGACGCTGTGAAACGCGAAATGCCATACTGGAGAGGAAGATCTCTCGAATGCGACCTTTTTTTCGATTGTGCAATCTTCTTCAGTCAACTTGCCTGGGTACCTTATTTCGGTACTCTCAGCTCGCTGTATAAAGATCCTTGGCTTCAATCTTCACATTCCGCCGTCGTACGCGACATGCAGCATCAGGACATGATGGAACTGGACATGTGCCCCGAGACTCCTCCGCAGACCCCCCATGAGACGTCAGAGCAATCGCGGGCGTTGTCTGATGACCGAGTTTCTGAGCTAGTCCGGATGGTTGAAGCGCAGGACAGTTCCATTCAACACATTCGGGGACAACTGGAGCGCATGGAGGCTATGCTGCAGGGGATTCTCGACGCAGTACGTTGTTTCCTCACACATCTGTTCTATCCCTTCCTCCAGGCTCCCTCCTTAACTGACATCAAATGATTAAGTTCCAAAACACCACACTGGATTATGACCGCTTGTCGTTGCTTGAGCAGCCGGAGAACGGCTCTGGCCACGGAACCCCGAGCCTGACGGACACTGATGAAGATTTAGCCTCGGAAACAACAGAACCTCAATCTTTGAGACCTTCAGAGTTTTCGAATGACAGCACCTTTGATGATGAGGATGAGCCGAGTCTTGTCTCATCAGACACGCCGGTACCGGGCCCGGCAGATGACAACGACCAGTTGGGATCAACATTCTGGAACGAGCAGGTGCTCTCCAGCGAGTATATCAATCGTTTGAAGATTTGGTTCCGAGACGTCCTGATCCATGGGTTCGAAGGTGGCATTCGTGGGGTTCGACCCCGCTCCCTGGATGAGACGCCGCTTCATGACGACAGCCCGCCAACATCCCTCTGCCTCGCTGGTCCGGAACGGAGCGGAGTGATGAATATCAGAATGGTTTCCCTACCGTTCATGGAGGATGATCGAAAAGAGAGGACTTGGGGTGCCTGGGATCTGGGTGCGGAACAGCTGATCTTTCAGTGGCCACCAGGAGTGCCCAAGTCCATCTTGCTCGACCCCGGGCATTTCCGGCATGAATGGGATTTCTGTCAGGGAGCTATCATCGGCTTAGATGAACTGTCTTACGACCAACATGGCATTCCTGTCCGAGTGTTTTGGCGGTCGTGCCACGACTACAGGCCGATAAGTCACGGTTACCAGCCTGCCAGCAACACGTCCAGGATCTACGGAAGAAGCTGGTGAGCCCCCTAGCCACATCCTCGGGACGAATTCATCAGAAGTTGACATGTACTCAGGCGAGTGTGTCCTCAGCAGCCGGTACTGAGCGGGTCCGTAGCATCACTCGCTTATTCTCAGCTGTACGGCGGTGCTGGGCGTAAGTGCAGTCTCGCTTTCATCAGAAGATACACGGTGCCTGCGCCCACTACGCGTTGGTCAAGATGGTGCCGCATGGCCGGAGGCATATTTCACATGCAGTTTCATCTCCGGTCTCTATCGACGTCTTCGACTCCAATCACCAAGTCTCGAGCCTTGGATGACCACACTCCTGGGTTCAACCTATGTCGAAGCAAGATGTCTGTGCCAATCTTTGGAGGCAGTGATAGCACGCAAGTACTCGAAGAACGCGAATCGATTGCCATCAACACGTCTCTTGCCTCGGACAAACCTTACTTTACGATGGTAACACTCACCGATTCCGAGCATCTTCTAGAGCAAAATATGGACGAGAGAGCGGCGTGGGGTGATGATGGCATTTCCATCTGCGGAAAACTCACAGGTATCGCCATATTCCAGCTTGTTCTCCGCCAGGCTCTTGACGAATGGGCTACAAGCTGGAGGACGACATTGGATCATCTTCAAGGGGTATGGCTCCATTGGAATCAATCTTCGCTCCTCAGTAACAACGTTAACTGACTCGCTTCTTAGGCGGCCCCTTGTTTATCAGCACATCGTGCTTGGATAACTGACCTTACCGCAGACTTGCACAGCATGCGGCATGATTTCGAAGAGTCACTCAGGGGCAAAGTTGAAGCGAGTGACTACGACTTGGTCCAGAGGAACTGGGATCACCTGATGGGTCACCACCGTGAAGCTGCGCAACAGCTTCTCGGTCGTATGACCTGACTGCTTCAAGGCGAATCATACATCAAATGGTGTAACTGATGACGGATGCTACGGAGGTAGAGCGAGTATTAATGAAGTCTTTGAGTTGAAATAAATAGGCACCAGATGCAAATGCCCCCATCCATGGATCTCAAAGAGTCATTCATTCAGGTCAGGTAATTACTTGGTCTTTCGCGGACACCAAGCGTACTCGGACTGATTTCATCGAATTAAATGACAAACTCAGCGATAGTTCCCCATAGAATTATCAACAATGAAAGAAAGGACACAGGTATCAAGCTATCGTCCGCTGGGGAGAATACAAGAAGCCATGCTCCGCTCCAAAGACATCTCACCGGGCCCATGCTGGTTTGTCCCCAATTCTTCCCTTTCGAATCGCATTTGCCGCAACGACTCCGGATCGAAGATGGCTTCCGAAACACCCCGAAAGTCTGTCGGGTATCCTGCGGGAACGGATTCGCGAAATTCCGCAAAGTGATGAACCTGTAGAAATCTGGGCGGGTCGTCCTTCCGCAGCTTGACGAAAAGCTCCCAAATTGCCTGGAACATCCCTTCTCGGTATTGAAAGCCGTGACAATACCAGTCCATCATCGGCTTCCGGTCCTTCCCGTAGTAAAAGCGGACATGGTAGCCCCTGCGTGAGTTACCCTCCCAGAGAACCAGGGACTTGAGTTTCGGCATGTGAAAGTAGGCGACGATGACATGTAAATATACTAAGAAAAAAAAAAGCAGAAGCTGTATTACTATGTAAGTAACGAACTAATCATCCATTATTTACAGGATATAATAATATTATAGTTTTATATTAAACAACAATACTGTATCTAAGTATTCCATATCTTAATTTAAATTAAAAATGCCTCAATTATTACCTTTTTATTTTATGAATGAATTAGTATTTGCTTTTAGTATAATAGTTATTGTCCATGCTGAGGAAGTCGTCAGGATACCCATGATCCAGACAGTCCGAGGTCAGGACCATGTGCTCGAGCTTGGGTAACTGCAAGTCGGATTCGATGATCTCCGTCAAAAACATCTCGGCTCTGACACCGAACGCGGCAGTTAAGGTTGTGAGGCGGGTGGTAATGTGAATCGTCCCTGCCATGGGTATCATTGGACGGCCCCAGAGTTGCCAACGGCGGATTTATCCTGATGGGTCCAAGTTGTCTTCGAGTCGGGGAACTTGTTCAGACTCCTGGTAGATGGCGAGATGATTCAGCGTGTCTGGGAACGCTCTGAAAATGACCTTGTACTCTTCCCAAAATGTCGACGCGTCTTCGGCGGATGCGTGCAGCGGGACCTCGTGGCGGAAGCTCTGCAGCTTGGGAAGACTTTTGTGGATCAACTCGGCGAGGTAAACTGGCGAGATGTGTCGATGGTAGTGGCGCCGGAGGACTAGGGCGCTGATTATTGGGACAGGCTCGAACTGTAATACGTAGAAAGACCAACAATCTGGACAATTGCACCGGTCGCCAATCGTCGCATATGTTCGTCGCTCTGATCCCTCACTCCTCGAGGGATTGGTAAGGTCGCACACACGCTTCCATCCAGGGCAGCCACTGCTGCTGAGAACAGCCTGGGTCCGTTTCTGGGCCAGAACCTCCTGTGAGTGGTGCTTGTAAACGTGTTGAGCGGCCCCGTAGCGGTAGTCTCTGGAGAAGCGACACTCCCGAAAGCTGTGCTCTCCGTCGCTCGGGGAGAAGGCTCCGAGGTCCAGCGTGATACCGGGGTGGCAGCTTGCATCAAAAGATGACATGATGGTTGTGAGCTCGCGAAGGGTGTTGAGGAACATAATAGTGTTGGCCCTAGCGGTCTTCCCGTCTTCAGGCTCTTCGCAGACGCTGCAGTCGTAGCTCAGCAGCTGAACACGGAGGACAATGCGTTCGACGTGTTTGATCCGCGAGTTGTCGACCAGCTCTCGGAACATGTTGAGTCGGTATTGGTCCAGTACGAGGATACGGAAGTTCTCGTGGGCAAAGTAGCGGTGCCACTCACGGCAGACCAAGGGGAGCGCAGGGCAAGGAGGGTCGTCGGTGGACCATGGATGAATGATGTCGCGGATGTAGTCCACGATCATCCATCGGATCTCTTGGGGAAGGTTATTCCAGCCTGAGGACATTTCGACTGAGGAGTGAAAGCTTGGCGTGAGTTGATTGAGTCTGAGCACCAGTCTGACTGAGCTGGGCAGGAAAAGATTGATGTGTGGGCAACAAGAAACAAGAATTATCTTGTCAAGAGGGGAACATTCTCCTATTTTATACCCTCCTGACTTGGGGCCCTTCTTTTGCCTGTAGCCGGCGCAACGTGGCTGGACGGCATTCTCGGAGACGAGTGAGTATTTCGAACGCCACTATGCTGTCAAACAAAAAGCCCAATGATGGCCACCTCGCCGCCACCTCACTTTCCACCACTTGATGCCAAAAAGGCGGTTTGTGGCGGCGAGCCTGTGAGTCGAAATTATGCAAAGGTCTATGGTACCTCAGCCTGATGGCACAGAAAGAAACGGCCCCAGGGAGTACGGGATAACATTCCGGGGACAGGTAACTCACTTTGAGGTTTGATACTTGGAGACAGTGCTTTACATACATCTACTTAGGTACTTAGATGAATAGAGCACGACTGCGAGAGCCCAGCGTTGCCTAGTAGGTTGGTAGGTAGGTAGGCCGTCACGTAGTTGAAATGAGCAACATGAGATTGTAGAAGTCAACACCATCACCGAGGAAATGCGAATGAAGACTTTTCTCATTCCAGCCTCCAGGTGAAGTTTAATCAGTGGCTATGATGCTCACTGGGAGATATTTTTGGACAGCCAGTGTTATCAACTCGGTGGCATTTAGTAGCGCCTTCAGATCCCTCGTCTCGTTAATCTCAATCCCACACAGATCACTTATAAAGCGTCGCGACGCACCCAAGCTCCTAAGGACGACTCTGTTGTCATCAAAAGCGATTGCTGCACGATGGCCAATCGGTGATTGAGCTGGTACGATGCAGTGATCAGTGTTGTCAAGGGGGCTTGGCCAGCTCGTTCATCAGACATCTGCAAAGGTGCATTTCAAGCTACCACGATGCAGTTCGAACCCGCCTGATGTAGCCGTCCTGTCGGTCACTCTCAGTCACTTTGCGCCCCTTCGCTGTTTTCCCAAGTGGGGTGGCTGACAGGCTGTCAGCCTCACAGACTGACCCAGGGTCGTCATGATGAGGTGCGCAATGATGATGCAATCCTGCCCGGGCCATATTGTCCCTGCTTTGCGGCCCCTCGTCCGGCTCCGCGCTCTCGTCGATGACGGATGTCGCAGCATTTCGCCTCTGGCGGGGCCATTGTCAAATTCCAGAGCCGGTGATCCTTGTGTCCCCATCATGAGCTCGCCAGTCGCTGTCACGGCGCCGTAATTTCGGAGCACCAAGCATCGCCATACCAGAATCGTACATGTATGCACCGCCTCTCTCGACCCAACAACAGTGCTCGCCCGCCACGACCGAGCAGAGCAGAGCGAAGCGGAGAGGTGACCTGCGACTGCGACGAAATCCACGCAGAAATCCTATCCTACAATACGACTCGCTCCGTCGCCGGGCGCGTCCACGCGCAGCCAACAATGGCGACCGCCTCCCGCTTCTCGTCGCTCCAGCGCGAGCGCGAAGTCCAGGAGTTCCTCCAAACATGGCGCATGGCACAGGGCTCCTCAAACTGCGTCGCGGCGAGCATCGAGGGCATTGCTGCCCCGGGCACGCTGCGCGAGCAGGGGTTCACGCCCCGGGCGTCCTCAGACAAGGCCCTTACCGGCTTCGCGCAGCTGGCCGTTCTGCGCCTGGACGTCAAAAACGCCATGATCTCGCTCATCGACGACGCGCACCAGACGATCTTGGCCGAGGCCACGAGGGGCATGCTTCTGGGCAGCGTCGGGCGAAAGGAGCCGGGTGCGAAGGACAGATCGAGGGCCGTCGACGACAACAGCGAGCTGTGGCTTGGCTCATCAACGCTCATCCGCGCAGAGGCCATTTGTGAGCACTGCCTGAGCAATCAGTGCACCGCCCGCGATGGCGACGGCGATGGCGATGGCGATGGCGACGGCGATGGCGATGGCGACGGCGATTCGTACACGACGGCCGGCCTCATCGTCCCCGACTGCAGCGAGGACAACCGCTTCAATGACCGGCCGTACGTGGTCTCGGAGCCGGGCGTGCGCTTCTACGCTGGCGTGCCCATTGTCTCCCGCAAGGGCCACAAGCTAGGCGTCTATGCTGTGTCCGACGACAAGCCCCGGCATGGGCTCACTGTGGACGAGCTGCGCTTCATGGAGGGTGTTGCTCAGGCCGCCATGGAGCACCTCGAATGGGCACGAGATCGCGTCGACCGGTTCAAGGGCGGGCGCATCGTGCGCGGGCTGGCTGGGTTCATCGAGAAGTGCTCCAGTACAAGGTCGGCGGGCTCATCGGTGTCTCCCGAGGGAAGTGCCGGGCAGCCAGAGACCGTCGCGGAGCCGCCGCCTGGAGAACATGAAGCTACCAGTAGCAAGCCTGAGCCGGAGCCGAAGCACAGCGGCCTGACCCAGATGTACCACCAGGCCGCCGAAATCCTCCGCCACTCGACATTTGCCGATGGCGTGGCCATCTTTGGCGCCACGACCGGCGACATGCACAACTCCCTGCGGCCCAGCGGTGAGACAGCGTCGTCGGATGAGGAGGACTTTGCTCGCCGAATGTCTGACGGCGGCGGGTCGTCCGGGAACAGCTCCAACAGCTCCGACTCGGAAGCATCGCAGCACAGCAAGCCGTGTCAGATGCTCGCCTACTCGCTCGCCGACGAGAGGCAGCGGGCGTCGATAGGCAAGGGCGGCTCGGCACTGCCCCTGAGCACCCTCGAGAGGTATTACAGCATTTTCCCAAAGGGCAAAACGTTCAATTTCACCGACCAGGGCCGCGGATTCTCGTCCGACGACGATAGCGCCAGCGACCGAGAGCCGGCGACAGCCGCAGGCGACGGCTTGAGCGATGTCAATAACAGCGATAACAACAATGACAACGACAGCAAGAACAGCAACAGCAACAGCAATGACAACGACGATAGCAACGGCGGCAAGACGCAGTGGCGCGGCCGCCGGCGCAGGAACAAGAACAGGGTTGACCACAAGCAGCTCCTCAAGAAGATCCCGGGGGCCCAGATCGTCGTCTTCGTGCCCCTCTTCGACTACCTTGAGGACCGCCTCGCCGGCGGCATCTTCCTGTGGTCGCTCGCGGCAGGCCGCATGATGAATCTCGACGCCGACATGTCGCACCTGAACGCCTTTGGGAGCAGCATCATGAACCAGGTCGGGCGGATCAACATGCAGCGCAACGAGGTGGCCAAGACGACCTTCATCGCGAGCATGAGCCACGAGCTGCGCAGCCCGCTGCACGGCATCCTCGGCGCCGTCGAATTCCTCAAGGAAACAGCCAACGACTCGTACCAGACCAGCCTGGTCGAGTCGATTTCGACGTGCGGTAGGACGCTGCTCGACACGCTGAACCACGTGCTCGACTACAGCAAGATCAACAGACTCGGCATCACCAATTCGAGAAGGAGGGGGAAGAAGGCGGTCGCGAGTCGCGGGCAGGCGCGCAGCCGTAACTCGTTCGAGAGTATCAACATGACGACGGCGGTGGACCTGGCCATACTGGCTGAAGAGGTTGTCGACGCCGTTGCCGCAGGCCACACTTTCCGGGACATGGGCAGCGGCACAAGAAAGAAGACGAAAGGAGGGCCAGAGCAGGCGTGGTCAGCCAGAAACCGCACGACAAAGCAAATCGCCGGTCACGACGGCCCGGTCGCCGTGCTGCTCGACATCTGTCCGCTGTCCTCGTGGGTCGTCAAGACGCAGCCTGGCGCCGTGCGGCGGATCATCATGAACCTTTTCGGCAACTCACTCAAGTACACGTCCTCGGGACACGTCCTCGTATCGCTCCGGGGCAAACTCAACCCCGACAAGAGCCGCGTGGACGTTCTGATCCGGGTCGAGGACACCGGCATTGGTATATCCGACGAGTACCAGCGCAGCAGCCTCTTCGTTGCGTTCAGTCAGGAGGATACCTTCCAGCCAGGGACGGGTCTCGGCCTCAGCATCGTCAAGCAGATTGTGGACTCGCTTGATGGCAGCCTTGACGTGCGCTCGACCCGAGAAAGGGGCACCAGGGTGGACGTCAGGCTGCACTTCCCCGCCGTGCCCGTCGACTCGCCCGAAGCACCCCCCGAGTCCGGTGACCCAGTGCCGACCGGCTTGAAAGGCCTTCGGCTGATTCTGGTCGAGGGCAAAGAAGGCCGGGGGTCGAAGGATAGCATCCAGTCGCGCCAGCAGCGTATGCTCAACGAGATCCTGGCAAAAACGTGCGCCGAATGGTTCGAAATGACCGTCGTGCGAGAGAGCGACCCGAGCACGAGCAGCTCCGACGGCGACTTGTTCTTGTACTGCGAGCCACCCTCAGTTGACGACCTCGAGGCGAGCTTCGACCGGCCGGACAACAAGCCCAGCCCGCGGACCATGAGGCCCATCATCATCGTGTGCCTGGACGCCGAGGAGGCCGGCGCAATATCCAGGACGCAGTGCAAGGTTCTCGCTCACCTTTCGGGCATTGTGGAGGTCATCCCGCAGCCGTGCGGCCCGCGGAAGTTGGCCAAGATCTTCGAACACTGCTTCCGGAAAGTGGCCCGCTTGAAAGGCGAACAGGACTCGGTCAAGGCTGGTGGAAGTCCGGATGGCGGGTCGAAGGAGTCCAGACGAGCAACCGAAGATGAGCAACAGAACGACAGGAAGGAACAAGAAGCCGGCGGTGGAAAGGGAGACGCGCGCAACTTCGATGGTCACGGACAGGATCACATCGACGAAAGTGAAGACGAAGACGCCAGCAGCAAGAGGGAGAATCCAGCACAGCCCGCGGCCCAGCGCGATGGAGAGATGCCTCCCGCATCTCCTGCGCCTTTGAACCCCGGGACGCCCTCTCTCGTCGTCGGCCGGATCAAGCCACAGACGAGATCCTCACCGCGAAAGTTACACGTCCTTCTCGTCGACGACAACAAGATCAATCTCCAGCTTCTCGTCATGTTCATGAGAAAGTCCGGCTTCACATACGAAGTTGCCGAGAACGGCCAGGAGGCGGTGGATCAGTACGAACGGGCATCCCGGACGGCGACAGACGTTCCGACCGACTCCAAGTGGAAGCCGCCATTTGATTTCGTCCTCATGGATATCAGCATGCCAGTGATGGACGGCCTGGAGGCCACCCGAAGGATCCGGGGTTTCGAGAAGAGTCACCACCTGCGGCCGTCGGCCGTGTTTGCGCTGACGGGGCTGGCGAGCGCCGAAGCGAACGACGAGGCCATCGCCGCGGGTGTGGACCTCTTTTTGCCGAAACCTGTGAGATTTGCTGAGTTACAGAGGCTTCTCGCTGTGGAGGAGACGCCAGCAGTCGACAGGGACAACCCTATTGACGCCATGATGAGGAGGAAGCGGGAGGAGAACGACGATGCACCGAGCGAACACCAAAATTCGGGTTGAAGCTCATGTTAGATGACATCATTAAGCAAGGCCGGCGTTCACTTTGATCATAATGACAGCGAAAGATTAAGGACCTCTCGACAATTCTGACAACCAATGAGGTGATATAATAGGTGGTAGGGGGTAAGCGCCTGGCGAGTGCTTGACGAACGATGTTGTCGCGAGAACAGGTAGCCAGTCGCAGCGGATCAACTAATTTCGGAGAATGCAAGCGAAGAAATTTGAAGGCGCATGGTCTGATATGAGTCTTGAAATGAGATTCATTATGTAATTATGATGGCCTTTTGGCATCTATCAACGTATCTAATGGAAAAGTCCGTCACCGGAAGCCCTGCCACATCAAAGCAGCGATGCCAACGGCCAACAGGCCACCAAGCGAGGTACCCGTAGGCGCAGCGCCATTTTGGTCGTTCTTGGAGCCTCCGCCGGCCGTGGCCCCTTGAGCCTCGCCGCTGACAGCACCCGTGGCCGAGGCTGCAGCGGACGAACTGTCGTCTGACTCCTGGTCCGAGCCGTTGCCGCCCGAAGATGAGCTACCGGTGCCGCCAGAGGAGGAGCCGTTGCCACCAGAAGAGGAATCGTCGTTGCCAGATGAGTTGTTGTCCGATGAACCAGACCCAGATCCAGACCCCGAGTCGGAGCCGCCGCCCGAAGACGAAGAGCCGCCGGTGCTAGTCGGCGAAGAGGTTCGAGAGCTCGTTGTCGAAGGCTTGGGGGGCTTGGGACACGGGTTCTCGTACACCCACTGCTCCGGCTCACCGCTGCAAGTGCCCGCCTTGGAGGCATCGAACTTGCCCTCGGGGTACATCCAGCACGTGCCGCTGTGGTAGGGCGACTTGTTCTCGTTCCCAGGCACGAAGACGGCATAGTTGCAGTTGTCGCGCTCGGCGCACTGCGACAGGCACATCGACGACCCGCTGCTAGCGGCGCAATCGTAGAAGCATTTCTCGTCCGGGGGAGGGTAGTCGCACACCGTGGCGATGGGCTTGGGCGTGTCGGCCGCAGCGCAGGCGCCGTCGGTCGGCGTCGGGCCGCAGTCGGGCTTGTCGAAGACGGAGAGGTAGTCGCAGCCCGGCTTGCCTAGGCTGGCGTCGAAGGTCTCGCCGGGGTACAGCCAGCAGGTGCCGGTACCGGTGTAGGGGTTTCCAGCGACGAAGATGACGAAGCTGCAGGGTTGGTTCTTGTTGCAGTACTCCCAGCAGCTGGCCTTGCCCGTGGCGGCGACGGCGGTGCCCGAGAGAGGCTCTTTGTAGTCGCAGAGGGTTGTAATGAGGTTGGCCTTGCAGTCGGACACCTCGGGCTCGGGGGATGGGTACCAGGGAACGGGTGTGCCTGTGGGTTCGGGGCCTCCGGTGGCCTGTCGCAGGCCCTGGGCGAGAACAGTCGGAGCGAGCGTGAGGACCGAAGCCCAGAGAAGAGAGCTCTTCATGGTTGTAAGCGAGTGTGGTTGAGGAACGAGAGACGAAAGTGAGCCGTTGAATCCGGGGGGGGGCACGGAAGAAGGTTGATTTCCGGGGGTGGCTTCGGGTTAAATATGACTCGGACAACAGCCTAATTCAGGCGATCCTCCACGATGGATTTGCCCCTAAAGTCCCTTCTACAGGTGGTCAAAGACACGAGGCACGGGCCGGTACATCGCAGATCCCTGTCTAGCCGCTCATTTAACCCCTGCAAGAGGTAGGCAAAAGTCCCCAGGCGCCCAAGAGTCCTCATCAGATCTCGGATGTGACTCGCCGGCATCCTTGCTCTAGGGCCCGCTCTCGGGGCGAGAACAGCCTTACAGGGGGCGGCCGAGACTTTTGTGCCACTCAAAATGGGTTGGCCGTGGCGATGCTGCGGCACAGCGATCCGTGTCGACGCCCGGCCAAAGAGTCAAGTCAGCTTTACGGGTTTGTCGTGTCGCTTTCGCCGAGCCCGACGCAGACCTGATTGTCGGCTGGGAGTCACAGGGCACATGCGCAAAACAGTGATGCTTCGAGAAGGAAAATGCGCCACTAACCCGGATCTTACGACGATCCTTGCGCGGGTTAGTCGTTCTTGGCAGGGCCGAAGTCCCGACATGGACCTGCCGAGTCCCGGCCGAGTGACCACCGGTCAGCAGCAACGGGGTACCACCCCTTCCCAACTCCCAGTATCTCTAGTTTTAAGAATCAGCAGTCATACTTGAGAGGACCACTCCCTCGTTCTAACAAAATCCCTTCTTGGTGACTCATGTACAGATGTTCGCGCCATGCATGCGACGTGCACCATTCAGCTGTTGCCGACTAGAGAGAAGCCATCTTCGAAGGTGTTAAGTTGTGTCACGAAATCAGCAAAGGTACATACTGTAAACGATGACAGTGGCCAAGTTCTTCGCCTCCATCCTTGCCTCCAACAGCCTGGGCCGCCGACACTACAGCGTCAATTAAACTACGATCGAAAACATGATCAGTGAGCCTGGATTCATGGATCTAGGTGCTCATATATATGCTTTAAGTTGACTTCGTGCGACTGAATGAGAGGGCAAGATCCCAGGTCTCATTTTTCGTTGCCCCATAACGCTCTGCGCCGACCAGAACCCAATGCCTTCGAGACTAGAGTCCTCCGATAATCCCGGCTCGCAGGACAATTCCTCCTCATCTCTGATTTTACAGGTTCCCACACTCAGCCATCGATGCAGCCGCCATGTTGCATCTCAGCTTTCCGTTCAAGTCGAACTGAAGGTAGTCGTCCGGATTGTCGAAGAAAACCCGCCCAGCCTTTCACAACTCTCGTCTATAATTCTGGTGTTGAAGATTCTTCCTAGTATCCCCTTATCGCAGCATTTTCTGTTCAGCCTGTTCAGATTTGAAGCCCGCGCCCGCGGACGAAGGCCATCCAAAGACCTTTGCGTCATCTTCAGACTCGTACTCAGGAGACCGTTCACCTCATAATTACTCGTGTTCGAGCATTTTCAAGGCCACCTACTTAGCGCCCAGCATTCGCATGGATCCCATTGTGGTGGGCGTCTTCCTCCTTGGGATTAGTGGATCGCGGCATTGAGTCGAACCAGTCGAGGCCTGGAAACTCCAGCTCGACGCCGTCGCAGGACTTGAAGAGAGGTAGCCGCCGGTGCTTGGCCATCCGCGAACAGTGTTTTAAAGCGAATGTCGAACGCGGTATGCTTCGCCTGCGTCGGTCCGGCTAGTTGAGCCCAGCGCTTGGTGAGGGCGGCGGCAATGATATTGCAGACCAGAAGGAAAATTCAGCCAGGGGCCACTATAGTAGCGATTGAAATCTACTTCGGATCGTGACCTGAATAATGGAAAGCTTGGAGGCCATCTAGGGTCGACAAATTGGAGGCAACGGACGCTGTCTGTGCGAGTTCAGGGGGCGGCACAGATCATATCCACAGCACACTTGCGCTATAAATAAGTGAATTGGGGGAACCGGCTCTTCAGAATGGCGCTAAAGGCTTACACGGGTGTGTACCTGGATTGTCTAGGCACCCGCCTAAAAGCCTGGATAAGCTGTTTTAGAGCCGATTCGGCGAAAGCATTGGCAGAGGCCAGGCACTAAAAACCCTCGACAGAGGTATATTATAGCCCGTTCCTTTTCGTCCTCA
Source organism: Plectosphaerella cucumerina (assembly GCA_020746995.1). Taxonomy (NCBI): domain Eukaryota; kingdom Fungi; phylum Ascomycota; class Sordariomycetes; order Glomerellales; family Plectosphaerellaceae; genus Plectosphaerella; species Plectosphaerella cucumerina. The sequence goes on along the minus strand of JAGPXD010000004.1, from coordinate 3,403,433 downwards.
TTTCTTACGGACGTCGTCATGCCTACTGATAGGAGGTTGCTTTGACAGCGTTGTGTCTCCTTCGCGATGCATCAGAGTGGGTGCTAAGGGAGAAAAAGCATCAGAGTGGGTGCTAAGGGAGAAGAAGGACAAGGCTTCCTGCCCTGGTGCCATATAGAGAACAACCAGATCTCTCCCAAAACTGCACACTCTGAGAGTGTCCCCGAGAAAGCCAACACGGGAGGTCGGGCGGTGCTGATGAAGACTATGTGCCATCCCGCGTCGCCGTCGTCGAGATTCTTTTCGGCATTGAAGCGGTACGCGCCTCTTTTAACTGTGCAGATATGCGAGGTTAAGCGGCACTATCTAGATGTCTCTGCCCTGATGGGAGAACATCTGTCAGTGCTGCCCCTTCCCGACCTGACTGTTTTCGGACATGGCCAGTTTGTACCGCAAAGGTGCTTTCTACTACAGGGCGCACAGGTCGGAGAAATACCCAAGGCTTGGGCTCGGCCAGGTGTTCAACTCAAGTCTTTAGATGAACTCCAGAACTGGTGCTCAGACACCACCTTGCACTGATTGTGCGCCCATCATGAAAATCGTCGGCAGCAGTGCTGGTGTGGAAGCTCGGAGAATCTCTGTCTTCTCTGCAGGCATCCTGCTGCCTTGATTGAAGACCTTCCTAACTTGTATCCAGTTGATCCTGTCGGCCCGATGCTCGAGTCACGAAACCGCACGTGTAGCCTGCCTGTGGTGGCGGATTCGACGCCCAGACCTTCGGAACAGATTGCATCTGAATCATGAGGTGAACCATCCATCTCGGAAGATGCCGAAAATGCTTGCCTGGCACCCGAGCCTTGTGATGAAAATGGTTAGCAAGTTGACAAGGTCTTGGCGCCCCCATCTCCATCAGACACAGCACAGCCGACTGCCTTTCCTCATGTGGTTCGGTTAGCTCCTCGTTTCGCTGAGGTGACTGTATTCAGGGGTCGCGATCGTGTCGCATCGCCTGATTCCGTACAAGCGCCATTGAGAAGAGGCAGAATTTCAGCGCCCGTTTATCTATGTTCATCTATGTTTCAGGCAACAGGCCTGCTTTATGGGAACCGATCGTTCTTTTTTTGGTCGTCTCGTTCATCTAATGGGCAGCGCGATTGGCCGGGTCGGCACATCATTGTCTACAAATTGATTGCATACGAAATATGGCCAAGCCGGCGAAGCCCGCACTCGCATAGTCCATGTCTGCACTGCAACCAAGGGCGTCCAGCCGTCTGAAGCCATCCCGAGTCGCTTCAATCCTTCGGGCCGTGCCCAGGCTCAGCGATTGTGTCTCTCTTCCACAGCGTAGCGAGAGTCAATGGAACTATGGCACTATTAGGCTTTTGCCTCGATACTCAATATACTTGCAGGTCAGGAAGAATGCAGGCAAGAATTTGATATGTGAAAGTTGAGACTGCTGCCTGCGATGTGAGCATCTCGGTAAGCTCATCGTCATGCGACCGTGGCGGAATTTGGCCGCAGCTTGGGCAACCCGCGAGTCGTGCAGAGCTACACCAAGCCATCTTGGGCCGAGCGGGGGGCCGTCTCTCACGATAGCTTCTTGCACGGGTAGTTGTGTGGGTGCTCCCGCGGCCTCCGTGATAGAAATTAATCTCATGCGCCAAGACACCCCGCAATAGGCACGTAGTATCGGAAGACTTCACCACGAAGAACTGGAGTCGCCATCAAGGTTCACATCTCCAGACCTATTGCCTATAAAGAGTCTCGATGGGAACCCCAAGATGAGAAACTACTCACTCTCTCAAGCACACTCACTTCTCAGTCTCTACCTACCACCACACCACACTCTTTACAACACTTTCATTCATCACCAATCCCAACACTTGTTCAAACATCTATCAAGATGCGTTTCACCACCGCCACCGTTGTTCAGGTCATCGCCTACCTTTCCGTCGTCGATGCGCTGGCTCTGCCCACTGATGGCGCCATCTCCATTGAAGGCCGCTCCGCCGACGATGCTCCCGTTCAGGAGCTTCAGACGGTCCAGGAACGCGCCGACCTCCCCCCCTCCACCTCCATCGTGTTGATGGGCGTCAAGGAGAACGGTCACTTCATCGAAAAGGAGGACCCCGCCGGCATGGAGGGCGCGGTCGCTGTCACCAAGCGTGCCAGCCCTCTGGTCGTTGCCATCGCCGGACCTGCCATCAACGTTGTTGCTACCATCACCGCTGCCGCTATCAAGGCTGCCGTTGCTGGCCTTGTGTCCATGGCTTTCTGGAACCCTGTAAGTTCTACCTTCCCCCGCATTTATGCAATTCAAGCTCACTGACAACTCTGCCCCAGGCCCGGGAGAACTTCACCAAGAACACGGTCCGCAACATGTGGCAGACAAACCCTGACTCCAACCGCTATGGCGCTGCCATTTGCTACAACAAGGGCTACAACCTCAAGCGTCCCGCCGGTATCAACGGCCTGCGCAGTGCCAAGCTGAGGATGGGCGCTTTCAACACCGAGTACGATGATTGACCCCTAGTGTCAGGAATCACAGCTAATCATGATCTCAGCTACGACTGCATGTACATGGAGTACAACAACCAGTTCTACACGCACAGCGAGGGCGGTTACATCAACGTAAGCCTTTATATAACCTGTCTCATATTGAAGCTGCCCTAACCATCATTCAGCTTGCCTACCACTACAACTCTGCCCGCTGCAACCACGACAGGAGCACCGGCGACCTTACCTGCAACTAAACGCCTTCCAAGACTTTCTCCATCCATCAACGTCTATGGAACAATGACAGGAGACGGAGACAAGAATGGCAAGGCAACTTGACATGTACATCAATTGTCAGAGGATGCCTTTGTTAGAGATGGAGAACGGGACGTGTCTGAGGACAGATGAGATGTATAGATATTGATATACGCCTTTTAGAAAAGCTGTTCTTTGTACGAGCCGATCTGCTCTTCTACTGACCTGTGCGGGTGTGTTGGAGCTACAGAAGTGACGGCAGCTGGGTGAACAATTGGAAATTTGTTCCAGGAGGCGCACCACTTCTGTCCCCCCCATGCCAAGCCGAACTGCAATTCCCAGACATTGGTCAGAGGCCAGAGGACTTTCAGTTCGTAGACGTCAACACGTGAGCTTCTCTCCGAGCTGGTTCATGTAGCCTCGCCCCAGAACCTGCTTTGATGCCGATTGTTCTCAGCGATGGCAAGGCCGACTACGTCTCGGCAGCGCGCGTCTGGCTCAACAAGTACCCAATAAGCTCACACGGCTCGGACAGCCCGAGATTGCAGGTGGCGTGGGCTTATTGGGGAGGAACGTTCGTCACATGTACCTGATGTGTGGCACTGGCGAGGGTAGGCTTGGGATTGAAGCTAAGGTCGATGGCAATTTGATGGTAAAGTTTTCCCCTTCTAGATTCAAGGTCGCGGCCAGACTTCTGGAAATAGATACCCAACATTCGTGGATGTCTTCTTTTACCCCTGCAAGGACCTGTGGGCCACAGACCGGCCCCATGCATGTTTGATAAGCTGGAGCTAATGTCCCTACCCTTGTTGTGCAAGGGGAAACAGGCTTTAAAATCTGACACCATGACTTGCCAAGAGTCTGCTAGAATACCTAGATAGGTAGGCGTAGAAATGATCAGAAAGTATAAATACCAGGAGAACAGGCCGCAGCGGAAATCCGCCTCCACTACCATTGGGTGCTTCCGACAAGAAGACTGCAGCAACAACAATGCAACCCCCCAACCGACCCGTCGAAAGTTTGGACGTCCTCCCCAAGAGAGTGATCGTTCATTCTGGGTTCGTATTCTCCGGCCACTTGGATGTTCCGCGCCTTCGGGGAGCCGCCGCCAAAGTCGTCGAGGTATACCCGGAGCTGAATGTGTCCATCAAGGGTGACTGGTTCACTGTGAGTTGCACTTGCCTGGCTGCACAACGTTAGCACTGCTGACATTGGCGCCCTGCCTAAAAGCTTGGCGAATGGCGCACACCCGCGTCGAAAGGACCTGCGTTGGACTTCAAGCATCGCGAACTGCCTGACAAGACCCTGGCAGATGCTTTCGGCCCAGCGGCGGCAGCAGCAAAAATGGATCTGGATGCCTCATCCAAAGTCACGTCTCTCGGAATAGCTAATATTCCCGATGCGCAAGGTCTCTTCGGCTTTGACGGTCCGTCTGTTGGTTCCCTCGGGTTATCTCCAATCCCCACGCTCTCCTTTCGAGTTAAGACCCTCGGTAGCCCAGATGACGGCCACACTCTACTGGCAATGATCATTCCCCATTTTATCACCGACGCGATGGGCTTAGGAGGGTTGATGGAGACTTGGGGCAGGCTCTACAGAGGAGAGGCCGTACCGACAAGAACCGAGAATCCTCACCCGGACCTACTCAAGATACTGGATGCAATGCCAGCCGTTGATTCCACAGCGCCTATCAAGGAAGACGAGCAGCCAGGCAGCGGGCTGAGAGCTGGTTTCCTCGACTTCTTTTCGTATGGCAAGGATATGGCGCGACTGGCTTCCTCCAAAGAGTTCGAGGAGCGCTATGTCCACTTTCCAAGCCGGCTGTTGGAAAAGTATCGCGACGAAGCCAGAACCCGTCTTGGATCAGATGTTCCGGGCCCCTCCGTCAGCAGACATGACGTTTTCAGTGCCATGATGCTCAGGGTATGAGACTGTTTCCCACTCTCGATGTCTCATGCGACATGACGGTACTGACGCGTATTACAGCTATACGCCAACTCGAGCTTCGTATCAGATGAGACTCAGCCTTTCGACTTCTACAACGTATACTCCATGTTGCCCGTCTTCCCAAAGGGGTCGCTACCCACCCCCTATCTTCACAACATCAACACCCCAGGGTGGTTCCCCCTCTCCTCTTCCTCGTTCATTTTATCGACATCGCTGCCTGAGCTTGCTACCATCATACGCAGGCGCCTCAATGCGCTACGAACCGTCGACAATGTGCGCGAGGTGATACTGTACAACGAGCGCATGGGGTCTGCACTCGGACAGGTGCCGCGGGTAGATGCCAGGCACGGGTGGGGTATGGTTTCCAGCTGGGGTGGCGTTGAGGACATGGCCAGCGCGGGCTTTGCTGGCGAAAAGCTCGTTTTTCTGCGGCCGGCCACACAGAATCTCGGGGAAATGGCGGCACCAAACATCGCTTATTCGTTCCGAGACGGGCATGGGGGCATCATCTCCCGAATTGTTCTCATCAAGGGTGATTGGGACGCCATGTGGGCCGGCTCAGGGCTCGATGGTCTTGAAGTCTGATGGGGGACGCTCCCTTTGGGGATCACAGAGAGAGATGGTAAAGATATCTAGCAATAGAGGGCTTGGTCTCGTGAACGATTCACAGTGGTGAAAGATGCATATGCCGTAAATGCCGTGAAGTCCGACGTCATGGATTGGTAGGTACCTCAGGAAAGCTGGGTAGACTCAGCACCGCCGACGCTCGTAATGACACGCTTTCCCCGTTTTCGACCAACCTCACCCCCGACCCCAGATGACACCAAGCCGTGAGATCACCGGGTTTTCGCCCTCCAACACCTCCCCATAGAACCCTCTGACCGACCAGCTCGAGTTGCCAACCACCGGCGCCAGCTCAATAATACTGCTCCGATCAACGAGCCCCGCGGCCGGCTGCTCAGGAACATACCGCAGCGTAGCCACGTCAAGCGACCACTGCGGCAGCTGACCCCTCTCATCCGCGCGGATGAACTCAACCGCACTGACATGACCAGCATCCCCTTCCCTAACCTTCCCAGCACTCAGCTTCGCCACGATCAAATCCGATCTCACCGGACATCTCCACACCTCGGTGCCGGCCTTATACACACCATGCGTCAGCTCCTTGCCCGTGAAAAATTACACCTTGATACCCGTCAGCCGGCCCCCAACAGCAGCAAATCCAAGACTCTGGATACTCCACGAAAAATCAATCTCTTCCAACGCGCCGAATGTCTTGGAAGACCCCATTGCCCCTGTAGATACTGAGTGTCCCATGAGGAACCGGCCAGGGAAGCCGTTGGGCCGCGGGTTGCTGGCGTCGCGGATCAGCTTCCGCAGCGCGGGACTGAGGGCGAGGAAGTCCTTACATAGAGGCGGCGCGGGACGGACAGACGGCATGGGAGCGAAGGATTCTTTGCCCCAGATGACGCCAAGGGTTTGGAGGGCATCTTTGTAGGCGACGGTGACGAAGCCGCGGAAGCTCCAAGGGTTGTCGTGGTCGGGCCGAGACCAAGTGGTTGTCTTGGGGTCGATGAGATCGCGAGGTGGTTCTGCAGGCTCTGCTGAATCGGCAGTCAGCTTCTCATCCCCGGCTTCCTGGGATTTATTTGCATCGCCATGTTGCTGTCCAGGGGTTTCGCCAGTCCCCCTTCTTCCCTGCCCCTTTTACGGCCCCGCTTTCTGATTGTCCCCCTTTTCCGCGTCGTGGTCCAGAGCTTTCGCCGTGTCGAGGACTCTGCACTGCGACGTCGCAACAGCGAACCTCGTGATGAACCTTTTATTTGTCTTCTCGTAGACCTTGGTGGTGACGGCGACGTCGTAGATGATCTCGGACCCGTCGGCCTTCAGGGCGAGGACATGCGTCGCCGAGGGCTTGTCGCCTCACTTCCCATGACTGACAGTATTGCCATTGGCATACTGGATTTGCAGAGACGAAATGATGCCCTCGGCGCACCAGACAGACAGCTTTGTCGGGCGGAAAGTTGGGTCAAGCTGCTTCAGGTCATTTCGCAGCGTCTCGCGTGAGTGTACGTTCGTCGTCTCGCCCACGAAGCCTTGGACACGATAATCCCTCGCCTTGCGTCCGACATCATGCAATGTCTCCTTTAGTAGCGAATTGTGCTTCTCAAAAGGTTCGCTGAGCTTATACACGGGAACAACACCATAACCCCGCTCCTCATCCTCGTCGGGCGCACAGTAGCCAAGGATCAGGGCGCCGTTGTTGTTCTTCTCTCCGTGTCGGACGCCACCCTCGGGCGCCACGCGCATGACAGGTAGGAGCTGTCGGAAGACGAGGGGGTTGAGGAAGAAGGCGTCGCGGCCCGGGTCGCTGGCCAGCTGGGGGTGTTTGGCGATGATGTCGACCTCCTTGACGATCTTGGACATTTCGAAGAGGCAGACCCTGCGCGCCTCGATGAGGCCGGCGAAGGAATTGTGGAAGATCTTGTACTTGACCCTTTCTTCCGCTGGGGCGCCGAGGTGATTTTGTCTGGTCACGGCGAGGTCGTCTAGGGTGACATTGTTGGCGGGCTCGTCAAACTCATCATCCTCCTCTGGCTCCTCTTGGGCAGAGAAAGACTTGGTCGACATGGACTTGATGGACATTTTGCCCACACTGCTGGCCTTGATTGACTTGGTGCTCAATCTGGAAAGACCCTGCTTCTCCGACTCCGCGACGGTGTCGCGCCCCGTCAGGAGATTAACATCGTCCTCTGTGGCCCGGACTTTGACTTCTGCGAGATCGACTATCTCCTTCGGCGGCGTGGCCATCTCAATCGTGGCACGACGGGCTTCGAGCTCATACGTGGCCTGGAGATCTGCTTCCACAGGACCTTGTAGTCCATATAGTTGTCGAGCAATGCGCCCGTATGAATCCCGGCGTTCTCGTAGTCTAAGGGGCGACACGTCCTATTCTGGAGGTGGAAGCTCTCGAGGGCCGTATACTTTGTGAGGATGGCGTATGTCCGCTGAGGTGTGATGGCCACGAGCTCCGGGAACGCGGCGGCGGTGCGCTTGAGCGTGGCGATGCTCCAGTCATCACCCGGATTCTTGATGCTGCCGCCCCCGGACCAATTGACTGCTATGGTCGTCTCGGTGTCGCGGGTGATATTTTGCTTGTCCATTTCGAAATGGCCCTTGACGTCTAGGGACACGCCGGCAGGGGTGGTCATGGACGCTTCGAGGCCAGCCTTGATCTCGGTGATCTTGGACTTGTCGCTGACTTTCATGGAGATGATGGCATTGAGTTCGCCGCCCTCCTCCCAGCCTGAGATGAAGGTGTCGCCGTAGACCTGGGGGAAGTCCTCAGGGCGCATGTCCTCGATCTTTTTGAAGACTTTGAAGACTGTGAAGTTTTTGCTGGCGTCCTGGACCTGATTGGTGACCTTGACCTGGAGGTGAAAGTTGATGTCGCTGGCCTTGAACTTGTCGCTGTCGACGTACGAGCCGTTGGCTTGGCCGCCGATGGTGCCCGTCTTGATGGATAGAGAGCCCGAGATGTTCATTGCCTCTATACTATGTCAGCAGTAGGCTCCTCTTTCACCAAGTCCAAAGCAGACACTCACCTGTCACATCGCTGACCTTGTCGACAGAGCGGGATGAGTAGGTCACAATCTGTGCCTTGACCCAGGGAGGCCGTTTGATCTCAACTTTCCTTTGCTTCGACTTGGTCTTCCCGCCCATGACTCTCTTTTTCTCCGCCTCGGCAGGGTCGTCCTCATCACTCTATGGCTCTGGAGCATCCTGGCTCTCATCGCTTGTCCCCGTCGGCGTAGGAGAAGGGGTCTGATACGACTTCCGACTCAGCGAGAGCAGATACGCCACCGCCATCACCTCCGGAAACCTGGGAAGAGTCGTTCCCAGACCTGCGGAGGGCCTCATCCAGACGTTTCCTGTTCTCGGGGGTGTTTTCGAGCACGGCGCAGTCGAGGCAAATCTGCTGGATATATGGGGTGAAGCCTTGACCCAGGCGCATTGAGTTGTTGTAGGGTGCAAGTAGTTGGGCCATTTTGTCGGCGACTAGGTGCTCTCCGAGGGTGGAAGCTGAGAACGACTCGCTGGTGATGTTTGTGATGCCAGGCGATTCGCAGAAGAGAAGCCTCAGAGCGAGGGTACTCTCCAGCTCTCGAATCGGCACGAAGCTATCGCTAGGTGATCGCCCAGCGGCCCCAACCTCTAAAGTTTCAACTGCTAGCACCTGGAACAACCCTGTTAGGGTAAGCGTCGGCGGCTGGGCGAAAGACGCCAGCATGGGCCAAACCCCTGTCGACACAGCTCATGATCCATAAAGGGTTCAGCGATCAGCCATGGAAGCGGGCAACATCAAATGTCAAGACAGTCATGGCGTTCCTTACGACGGACAGCTCGAAGCTCGATCCGTCGACAAGCCCCTCGACGACCCGACGCGGCCGTCTCTCTCAGCGTTTGCAGAAGCTGGCCACCCCTTTTCCGTCCACGCCTCCGGCGAGCCCCGTGGTATCCTCAGCGGCTTCGAATCATCCTGCATGACCTCACCTAAAGAACCATGGCTTCATCCATCAGCCGGCCCCTTCGATCTCGGACCACATGCATCCAAAAAGAAGCGACTGAAGATTATATGTATCCTCCTAGACACCCGGGGCGGTAGCGCCTCCTAAGAGACCTTCCCCGAGCCCAGCTTGGGGAAGATATCGCCCTGCTTGGTCATCGTCGTGGCCATGATCTCTTGAGTTCGGAAGGATGAACTCCTAATATGGCTCGGTGAGGCAGAAGCCAGCGAGAGCAAGGCCAAATTACACATGCAGGATGATTTGATGGTGGCTTCAGTGCCAGGTGAGACATCAGATGGGCACAGAGGAACTATTCACACGGATCCGTGGCGATAACCAGCCACTACCTGCGCTAGTTCATCAGCTCCGGCGGGATTTACCGCCTTGAAACGCGTCTGGCGAGCTTCCCCTCACCGGTTGTGCCACTGGCGTCATGGTAGAAACAAACTCAGGACGGTGTCTGGCCGTCGTCGCACTCGGGGAGTCGGGCACCAATGTTCCAGGTTTGCGACGTTGGAATGCCATCCCAGCCTCCCCAGTCCCGGATTTTCTTCCTAATCTCTCTGTTCAGTCCTACAAGCAGTGAGTCTCATTGTTTGTCCGGTTCAAACAGAGAACTTTTTCGCCTTGTCCTCCACGTAATGAACTTGGGTCTCCAAAATCTTGACATTCTCCGAAGCAGCCGAGCCCCTCCGTTCAAACACCCCCGAAATCTCTTCAAGCGACAGGCCCTGCGAGAGCGTCAGTTATCGGTCAACCTCGTCTCCAGCATGGACCCTACTCACCTTGGTCTCCGGGAACATGAAAAAGATGGTCGTCAGAACAATCGCCAACCACACGCAGTACACGATATAGAACTTCCAACCCAAGTTCTCCAGCCCGACAGGGTTGACAAACTGATTGAAAAAGCTCGCCGCTTTGGCAGTACCCGTGAGCAACGCGACGCCCTTGGCCCGGATCGTAAAGGACATGACCTCGACTGGGTACGCGACCGCAAGCGGGTTCCAACAGATGTTGTACGCGCTCATGAAGAAGACGATGCAGGCCAGAACCCCCGCCCCCGTGGCTTCGGACCGCGTGCGCGCGAAGACGCTCCCCGCGATGGTCCACGCCGTCATGCCCGCGAGCATTGACGCCGTCGCGCATAGAAAGAGCGGGCGCCGGCCCACGCGATTGACGAGGTTGGCCCCCGTTACAGCCACGACCATGTTCCAGATCTGCAGGATGCCGTTGATGAGTGTGATGCGATCTTGCGAGGTGATGCCGATAAGACGAAGCACCGGGGCGAGGTAATATGACACGAGCCCCATGCCGGACCACTGCGGGAAGAATGCGCAACAGAGCACGAGAAAGGTGCGGTGGCGGTTGGCCGGGCCTCGGATGAGTTCACGCCACGACGTGCTACCCTCGGTCGTCTCGAGGCGGATGGTCTCTTTGATTTCCTCAAACTCGGCTGCCACGAGGGGTGAAGTCTCGTCACCATCGGCGTGGTACTTGACGAGGATAGCACGTGCTTCATCGTGGCGGTCCTGTCCGATGAGCCAGCGGGGACTCTCTGGGAGAAAATACAGACTGATCATGTTGATCAGTGCCGGTACGACCTGTAGAATCGTGGGCAGGCGCCATGCCCAGTCAGATTGAATGCGGTAGCTGCCGTACGTCGTCCAGGCTGCGACGATGGACTAGACGGTCAGCATGAGGGGGTCAGGTGGCTTGGAGAAGACTTACGCCCAGATACCACAGCGTATTATACATGGAGGTCAGGGTCGTCCGAGAGGCGGGGTGCGCGAGCTCGGCGGCAATAGTAGGCGCCGAGCTCGCGGCGACGGTCAAGCCGAAGCCGATGAAGAATCTTGAGGCCATGTACATTGCGGCTAAACTTCATCAGCAGAAGACCCAGTATCAGAAGAACGTGAAGACGAACTGTTCATGCTCGCCGTTTGGATGACAGAGGCGATGATCATGATGACATCCCCAGCCAGCATGGCCCATCGACGACCATATCGATCCGAAAGCCAAGCGGCAGGGTATGTACCGAAGACTGCACCTAAGGGAAGGACTGCATTCATAATACCCAGGAGAGAGCCCTTCGGCTGGTTGAAGTCTGGGATGGTGGTCAGTTCTGGCCTTCTACGTCTGACGAAAACCGGGACTCACAGGCAAGCCATCGATCAACACCCTGGATCCCGTTCATCAGCGAGCCGTCGTACCCCATGGCCGCGCTGATGGTCAGAGATCCAGGGATGAGCAGCAGATACAGCCGCACCACGCTCCTACTCATGGACGAGACGTTGTCGTCCTTGCTGAGAATCATGGTTGCCATAGTGGGCTTTCAAGGGATGCGGGGTCGATTCTGAATCCGAAGATGGTCGGGCCGAGCACCCAGTCTGGCATCGGCACTGATTGTGCTATCGCGAAGGGATATCCCCAGGAATGTGTGCTCAGAAGGTCCAGACCCGTCGTTGACCAGGAGTGGAGTGGCGATGTGGGAACGTCGAGGGGGACAAAGATAACATGTTTGTGGGGAAAATCCGGATCTCCTCGTCATCTTCTAGAACCCCCAAAAGACCAGCTTCGCCTTCAGCCCTTGACTCGGGGCTTGTTCGAGAAGGTCCCTAGCGGAGGGCTAGTGCCAGCACCAGGCAGCCCTTCATCTGCCGGCCGCTTGGCTCCTGTCTCGAGATGCCGTGCCCTAGAACCCTTCTGGAAGGAAGCTAGCCTGCGTCATGACCGATCCGAGTCACCCGAGCCGTTGGAGCTGCTCGTGATTGGGACGCGGGTCCGAGTCAGATATCAAGCCATCAAGCCACAGGGTGGTCGCTTGTTGTTGATGGCTTGGACGGTAGGGGTCCGGGGAGATGCAATGGGACAGGAGCTGAAGCAGGGGTGCCTGGCTTGTTGATTTGAGTTTGGAGTGAGATTCATGTCCCCCTGCAGGATTCAGGTGCGTCTGCAATGTCAGCATATGACATGTGACCGTTGGTGAGAGCTTCCGAAGGGGGACAGACACGGTTCGTGGTTAATGTATCAGACTTCCCGTCTGCAGGGGCTGATTCCCGACTCCGCCGCTGAAGTACGCTGGCCCATCTCGACATCTCAACAACCCCTCATGGTGTAGTTGGCTATCACGTTGGACTGTAATTGTTTATCTCTTTCATCTGAAGGTCACCGGCTCGATTCCGGTTGAGGGGAATTCCTTTTTTGTCCATCTCCACATCTCTTCAAGAACTGGGACGACCCCTGAAACCCGAATTCTTGTCTGTTGCTGGGTCTGGGAGTTCAGTCGCTGTGATCTTGTGGCGAGCTCCTGTCCAAGACGTAATCGCCGCCGTCTCCTACTCCCGAGACACCCTTGCCTCGTAGGCGGTCCAAGCCTGCGCTTGGCAACGCTTCGCCGCCTCCACGGGATCTTCCGACAAATAGATGTCCCTGCCAACAATGACAAAGTCCGATCCTCCCGTCACAGCCACCGCAGGAGTCTGGTACTGCTGGCCCAGGGCGTCGCCAGACTGCCTGCTGCTAACGCCAGTGGTGAAGACGACAAAGTCCTCATCGCCCTTCTGGCCAATATCCTCGCCAAGTCTACGCATGGCCACAAACCCGATGACACTGTCCTTATGGTGACGAGCCACCTCGATGCAGCGCTCAGTGTAGTGCCCAACAGCCAGGCTTCCGGCGGTGGTCATCTCTGCCAGGATAAGAAGCGCCCGCTTCCCACGATAGGGGAACGACTCATCAGCCAGGACCTGCTCGAGCGCCTCGACGACACCCTCACCACCGAGGATGCTGACATTGACAATATCAGCCCACTCAGAGATGCGCAGGGCACCGTCGTGATACTGCTTATGGGCAGTCACGCCAATATCGACGAACTTGCGGTCCTCGAAAATGAGGAAGTTGTGCTTTTTGGCGAGGGCAAGCAGACCCTCAACAGTTTTATCTCCAAAGTCCCGGACAATATCCATATGCGTCTTGAAGACTGCGATGTAGGGGCCGAGGGCTGGGCAGACCGCAGAGTCAGCTTGTGCTGGCTACGCTGGCTTGCGGGCTGGAGGAAAGCAACGCTCGTGTCCTACCGTCTGCGAGCTTAAGCAGGCTGCCCGTGTCGGTCATGTCGGCCGAGATGATGAGGTTGGACTTTTTGGCCTCGGCAATCTGGAACAGCGTGCGGACGACGGGGTGCTCCCCGCGGAGGGAGTAGGGGCGGGAAGATTGGGAGGACATGGTGGTAATGCAGTGTCTGAGGTGTTTTCCGATTGAGGTGCTGGGTTTACTTTGATTTGGATGATCAGAGTTGATTTGTGTGCGTGGAAAAGATAATTTATTTGGGGGCGCTGCAAATCTGAGCGCCACTGGGCAGGCAGGCAATTTTGCTGAGCACCTTGAACGTTGAGGTTCCAGGTTGTGGCTGAGAGCCGCAGTCATGCTGTGACCCCCTCGGCAACTCGGGGTGGGACCCTGGATCTGTGTGGCCACGGCACTGACAGCTCGTACGGGATTCATCTGCTTGCCGGTTGCATCGATTGGAAGCACAATGGTGCTCGCACGGCAACATGCAGCTCTGGAATCTAGGGGGAAGCGGGGGGTTCTTGATGAATACACGGCGAAGCTGAGGAGTCAACTACTAAAACAGGGTGATCCAGCGACCGGGCACTTACTCCTACCTACATGTATCGTACAAGGCCAGTCCAAAAACCAGAGAGAGAGGCACCAACACAACTTGAGTCAATTGACCAGACATGAAGTAACTATTGACTTTCGGCAGACATCGGGATAACCTTGAAGTTCCGCCTCGGGAAATTCAGATGGAGCTCATGGCCTTCAGGAGCGGTCGAACTGATAACAATCTCTTGAGAAGATAGCCCGATGAGCTTTCCGCCATCACAGTGCTTCACACCTGACGAGAGGTCGTCGGTACGCCAGACCTTCACCCGCTGGCCTTCTGATAGACCAGTCGCCCCTGGAACTACGGCGTGGCTCTGCTCAAAGTATTCGCTCTGCCGAATAACCTCAGCGGCTTCTTGACCAGTCATGGAGGGCACCTGGTCCATCATGGTATCTTTGACTGCTGTTGCATACCTTGCGAGGTATACGGAAGTGTGCGGGAAGTCTTTCGCGTTGAATACCTCTTCGGGGAGAGCCCCCGGCATTTGGAGCATGTAGTGCAGAACGAAGGCGGCTGTCAAACATCATCAGTGACATGTTCCGCTTGTTGATTCTTCTTGCTACTCACCGTGAATATCAGCCAGTTTGACCGAATCAGACCCCAAAATCCACTGGCGTCCGTCCTTGAGGAAGTTTTCGAGGAGCGAGATGTTCGACTTTGTCAAGACTAGGCCAACTGCACGGTTCTGGGCCCGAGTCTCCATGCTGAAATCGATGCCCCACAGCTCCTTTCGATCTTGAATGAACTTTTCGTCGCGTTGAGAAGGGGAATATCTAGCGGCATAGTCGCAAACGCAGGGAAGATGAAAGCGCTTTCGGTCCACTCCTCGAAGAGGCTCTGAATCGCCTGCTGCGCTGGCTCGGAACAACCGAGAGGCTTGTGCTGGAAGAGTTGCTCCATCTTCTCGAAAATGAGACGAGAATCGAAATATACATCTCTTCCGATGGCCAGAAAGGGAATCCTGCGGTACCGCACACCCAGGAGCTCGACGTCTGGTCGTGGCCACATCATCGGCTGGAGACACTCGCTGAAAGCAACGCCCCTCAGCTTGAGATATGTGCCCACCTTGTCACCCCAAGGGGATCCAACGTAGGTGTAGAGAATGATGTTTGGGTTAGACATTGCAGCAAGGGCCGACTTGATTGGGTATTCGATATGTAAGTGAAGATGGCATCAGGATCAGAGTCGAGAGCTGAGCCTCACTCTTTATCAAGAGCCCGGGCTTTCATTGTGATAGATCAAATTTGACCCCTCGGCATGATGTTTGCTCCGTCTTGACGTCCACTTAGACCCATAAACCCGCAATCCCGGATGCACGCCCACGCCCGATCTTCAAGTTCGGCCGAGTGGTCTCCATAATCCACCGGCCTTTCCGGATTCATGGCGCTCTGTGCTTGAGCGTGTTATTGGCTTGACATCACTTAGGTCTCCGACTTTGATGATTGGACCGGAACTCCGGCGCCCCGAGATCTTCGGGGATTGATCGTGCCGCGTCCATCTAAATCCGTATTTACAGTACTTCGATTCCGTCCTATGCCGTCGAAGACGTCACTGCATACGGATCTTCACACAATATTCACCCACCCAGGCCGGATCGTTGGCAGCACCGGCGTATAATCTCCAAAGCCGAGCACCTCCCACACCATGTCGCTGTCCCCAAGCGCCTTCTCCTCCAGCCTTCTCCGTTGTTCTTCCGTCGACTTCTCTTTATAGCCAAATTCAACCGCAAGGCACCCGGCCTGGTTGTCCATCAGGCCATGGACATACCCGTCGCCAATTAGCTCGAAGTATTCCTCAATGTTCGGTATCTTGGACGGTCGTGGTGGGGTGTACGGCCTCAGGATGGCGGGCATCCGGTGGCCTTTGATCACGGCCATGGTGTCGCCTACCCGAGCCATTGATGGCACGAGGCAGAAGTAGCCGTGCTTCGTGATGGCGAATCGAGCGTCGTGCCAGATGGAGGAGATATTGATCGCCTGGACATACAAGGGGGTGTTTTCGGTGAGGAGAGGGCCTGTTCCGTTGGCCGCTGCTGCATTTCGCTCGATGAAAACACCCCATTGCTCTTGGACGTACTTGGCACCAACTATGTCCTGGCGGTGGTTCATGCCAGCAATGAGCGTAAGCTTGTATGCGTCGAGCAAGGTCTCGCCTGTCATGTATGTCGGAGTTGTCTGTTGCAAGATTCCGACCTGCTGCACCTCCGACTCCAGGAAGCCGCCAATCTGTTCAGCGCTGAGATGAACGTCCTTGGTTGTTCCCAGGTCACTGAGCGCCCCTCCGGCCCATACAACCTCATCCCTCATGAACATCCGGAAACTGAGAGCATTGCCCAGGCACTGCTTCGGCCGGCCTTTGTACCACTTGTGAAAATCCTTCGACATGCGCTCGGCATCGTAGGTTCGTCGATGACTTTTTGGCAGTACCTTGGCCGTTGCCGCGTACAACAACGAGACGGTACCCTCGTAGGGAGGTCCGCCCGCCGCCCAGCTTGAGTGTTCCGGAAGCTCGACTGCCTCATGAAGTCCGCGGTAGTCGACCACCCAGGACGGCAACTGCCAGTCTGCCGGGTGCCGGGCTTTCCCACATCGACTGAGCATCGTGATGACTCCCCTAGTGAGCAGCTGCTGCGTCACATTGGCGTACAGCGCCTCCCATGGAATCTTGTAATCCACTTTCGGAAGCCACTCCGGATACCTCGTCTTGGTCCCCGAAGAGCCGGCGTTCACCGTGAGGTGCGAGTCGGTGATGTATTCCTTGTACGTGAGGAGACTCATGATTGTGTAGATCTTGTCGCGGGGATCAGTTGACTCATGGTACTGGGCGGTCAACAACAAGGTGCGGTAGGTCGGCGTGATGATGGTAGGGTTGTCGGGGTTCGTCGGGAAGCGGTACGTCCGAATACTCTGCATCCTTTTGATGGCGAAGATCTTCCTCTGAAGGGCGAAAAAGCTTCCTTCGATGTGGGACGGCAGCTCGGAGCGGATCTCGGAGGTCAGGATCCAGCCGAGAGCGAAGAGGTGGTCCCATGAAATCGTGTCGGTGCCGCAGACAACCCTGGTGTCGGAGCATGCCGAAGCTTCTTGGAGAACCCAGATGCGACCAAACCATGGCCGTGTCATGAATGTCACGAGCGCCGATGCCGTGTCTTGGGAAACCGTCAGGCCACAATTGGTGTTGGGATCAAAGATGTAGGTCTTCTTCATCCTCGCCTCGTCCATATCCACACCCCAGAGCCCGACCGTCTCTTCGTACTCTCTGATGAACTTTGCTGCGTCAAGCTTGGCCGCGAACTGCATTGCGATTCCGCTGTACTTGTCCGGACGTCCGAGCCAGATGACGACCGACCGGGCCAAGGAGTAAACGAAGTGCATGGCGCTCACTTGGTCTTCCCTTTCCTTTCCGTCGCCCTGGTTGATACAGATGGCATCGATCCAAATGGTGCGCACCTGGTTCGGCAGTCGAAGGTCATGAAGCATGTGGAATGCATTTTGCTGAACTTTGAGGGGCACTCCGCCACAGTCGACGGTCTCGGGGTTGGTGGCCGCGCCCCAGGTGTATGATGTGGCTTCGTATCGTCCTTTGATGAGGTCGATGCGTGTCGGGACCAGACGGCAGCGTATCGGGTCGGCGTCCGCTCCGGGGAGCAACTCCAGTACTCGCAAAGGCAGGTCGCCCTCAAGTTTCGAGTAGATCAATGACGCAACAGATCTGTTCCAGTCCTCCATGGCTTCCGACGGGGTGGTGGTCATGGTGAAGGTCGGTCTACTGTGGCAGGCGAGCCGCTGATGCCTGAAGGTGGAATGCGGCACCGCTGCAGGTCGTTGATGCAGGTCGCCCGCCCTGCGAGTAACCGACCAACTGGAGGCGAGGGCGGGCCACATATGCCGTTCACCGAGATTCTCGGTCTGCGCCATGTTCATCAGGAGGGCAGAGAACTCAGAAAATCCAGGACTAAACATGTTCTGGAACTTCACCAACAGCAGGGCGAGCTGGACTTGAAGGTTTGTTGGCCGATGTGTTTCTACTACCTTTTCAAAAGACGTCTTGCGACCATCCTCGCCCTCACATCAGAGACAGCACCACCAAGGCAGCCACTGCAGCAAACCCAAAGCTCGTCTTGACCGCTCTAGACGCGTCCCCCAATCTCGGCATCGGGTATCCCTCGATCTTGTACGGGATTGAGCTTTCACCTTTGGAACTCCAGCCAGCAGACCTATCCGCATCAGGCGCCTCCTTCCTCATCTGCAGTTCAAGTCAGCAAAAGTTCAGTTGAAGTCTCCTGAGCCGAGGACTCCCCACGTCGGGACCGGACGGGAAGTGAATGTCCGGGCATCATGACTAGCCATGACTGGGACCAAAAGACGAAGAAACTCTAGGCGACTTACCACGCTGCTAAACCTGATGGACGCGGCGTAGGTGCTGTTGGCCTCGAGAAAGGCGCGCGCCTCACGGGGATCCCAGATGGCATCGCCAGGCTCGTCGGATGATCGACCCAGGGCGATGTCCCAGACCCTGTAGCCATCGTCGCCAGCTGGGCTGGTCCAGTCGAGCCACGCCGTGATGTTGAGGAGGCCGACCCAGTCGCTGTCGGGCTTTTCTGGCCGGTTCCAGGCGACTTTGATGGGGGCCGAGAGGTCGAGCGTCCCGCCCCTGGGCAGGACGAACTGGCCGGCGCTGACCAACGTGGCCGACAAGACGACCAGGAAGAGGGCCGTGAGATGGAAGAGTCTTGGCATGGCGGAGGAAGGGGTGGAAATGCCGCGATGGCGTCGTGGGTGCCGGGTTTGGCAAGAAGAGGTGACTGGCGAGGGTGAGGGAGGGGGAAAAGTCTGGGCACCCGTCGTTGTAGGCCTTCGTGTTTACCGCTGAAGGATGGGGGACTCGCGGGGTGTATCCCCTGCCAAGCAATTTCCCGGCTCAATACGGAGGGTCGTATCTGCAAACTCATAGGGCTGGATGCATTGGGAACAACAGGGATCATGGGCTTGTGAGACGCGCTCTACCTAACTTAAGCGAGGCCAACACACCCTGACAGTCTCTTTGTTCTATCCTTCGCTCAAAACCCAGCTCCAGGGCTCGAACACGATACCTACTACATGTCATCTTCTCGACTGCAGTCTACTTCGCGACACTAACACGCCCCTCATCGGCCCGGGCGGTCACAATCGCCCCCTTCTCCGTCTCGCCCTGACTCTCCTCGTCGACCTTCTGCCCGGCGCGCGCCTCCGCCAGCATGCCCGACGTGTCAGTCTTACCAAAGTCGCGCATGCGCACCTTGTTGTTAAACAGCCAGTCGACCTGCTCAAGGGTCTTGCCCTTGCACTCTGGCACGCAAATGAAGACGAATACGAGCGAAGCCACGGAGATGGCGCCGAAGATAAAGCCGACTTTGCTGCCTAGGCCTGCGCGGTCGGCGAAGACGAGGTAGGGGATGGAGTAGTTGACGACGAAGCTAGCTTTTCATCAGTGATGTCTTTCTACGGGGACATTGTGAACTCACTTAAAGAGGACGTTGACGAAGAAGCCAATGCGGGATGTCTTGTCGCGCAGACGCATCGAGGTCACCTCGGTGGCCACGACGTAGCAGAGCGGACCCCAGCCAAGAGCGAAACTTGGGCCGAAGAGGGCCATCATGCCGACTGTGGCCTTTTTGAGTGTTGTCGGTACGGGCTCTTGGACGCCGAGGCCGCCCATCGTGATGAGCACGGCGGCCATGCAGGCCGAGGATGTCATGAGCATCACCCTAGCTTCGTCAGTATCGGATGAAGCAAGGCGTCATGCCGATCCACTCACCTCCTGCCAGTCTTGTCGTTCAGCACCAGTGTGATGACCATGACAGATGCCGTGATACAGCTCGTCATGAGCGTGAACAAGATCGGGTTCATGACGCGCAGCGACCGCACAAAGACGGCACCATACTGCGACGAAAATGCCTGTCCTGTTGCCTGCTGGAAGAAGTTGACAGCCACGACGATCAGTGTCCGCCGCAGGTTGACGCCACGGAACACCTCTGTGAACTTCCCCTTCTCTGACTCGTTCTCGAGAGCAAACTCGAGCTCGCGGAATTCGGCGGCAATCTCATCCTCAGTGAAGGCCCCCTGGCGCAGCTTGTGCAGCGCCGCGCGGGACTCTTCAACGCGGCCTCGGCGAAGAAGCCAGCGCGGGGACTCGGGGATGAGGAAGATGCAACTGGCCACGATGCTGGGAACAACGTAGAAGAATCCAAGCGGGACGCGCCATGCGCGGTTGTCGGGGAAGTGGCTGGTTCCGTAGCAGATTGCGTTGATGACCACTCCTCCGAGGATCAAGGACCATTGGTAGGTGCCGACAACGAGGCCGCGGACGGGAGCCGGTACTGAGAGATTTAGCTAACCTCGGGAACTTCTGGAGAAGGAGACGTACCAATCTCGGACTGGAAGAGCGGCACAACGGACAGCTCCATCCCGACGTAGACGTAGTTGAGCACGCGAGCAGCCATGATCTGCTCCCGCCGGTTGGAAGTCACCGCAATGGTAGCCGTGACGAGAGCATAGCAGCTCATGGCGAACATGCACCACCTCCTGCCAAAGTGGTCACACACCCATCCGCCGATGAGGACGCCTGAAAACAAAGTCAGAAGCAGCCCAGAGAGTAGATTGTGCCGCTGTAGACATACCTGCCGCGAAACCGATGTAGTTGAGACTGTTGAACAGCGCGAGCCAGTCTGTGGGGAGGTTGTACCGTCCCAGAGACTCGTTGTACTCGCCAAACTGCCGCTGAAACGGCTCCATGGCCTGTGTCGTCGCGAACGCCTGATTGTCGAAGCCATAGTTGAAACTTGAAACAGCGATCAAGATGACGGAAAGAAACAACGAGCGGTTGAAGTACCGGGCATTGTTGATCTTGAAAACGCCCATGGCGGGTTGAGCTGTGGTTCGACTCTTTGGGATGTTGTGGCGATCCTGCTTTTCGTCAAGGGAGATGCAAGCACAACTGTCCAGATGCCCAGTCTGCTCGATGTTGAGGCTCAAGTTCTTCCTTGTCCTCGCGGCTCAGTCGAGTATATATGCTCTCCCCTTCGAGCCGCGTGATCCCAGGGTTCAGTTGCGTGATTGAAGCTATCCGGCTGTCGGTCTGGAGACACCACGTCGTCGTGAAGCGCGATCCGGGAGGCTTGAGGGCCGGGTGCCGGACGGCTCGTGGGAGCGGCACATCCGAGGATGACTTTGTTCCGAAGCCAATTGGCTCTGGGGTTTTCCGGGGTGCAGTGCCACGTTGACTCTCCTCTCTTTCCCCGTGGGGAGGAGGAAGCAGAGACGTTTCCCGGGGAAGATCCAGCGGTTTGGGTGCGAGATTCGGGGTTCGGGCCTCGGTTAGGGCCAATCGGTGGCGTTGGCGGCGCCGGATGGAGGGGTCCACTTCGGCCGAGATCCGGAGGGGCGTCGGGCCCGAGCCGGGGCGAGATCCGTTCCGGCCGGGTCGGCCACCGACGGCGTGCTGTCGACGGTGAGGACGACTTCCGCATACCCTGAAGATCACGGATTGCGCAATCGAGCGTGTACAACTACAGATAATATTCCTCCTCTCCGTCTGCTTTCCGAGGAAATGCCTCTTCCCAGCTTCAACCACCCTCTCACCTCAATCCTCTCTCAGACTCCCATCATGACGCACTCCCTCCCCCCAAAACCAATCCCCATCACCGTCGACTCGCCCAACGGCGGCCCCCGACCAAACTATGTAATCTTCATGCCCGACCAGCTCCGCTACGACTCCCTAGGCTGCACCACCACCACCCCCGAAGTCCGCACCCCCAACATCGACGCCTTCCGCGCCCGCGCCACCCTCTTCACAAACTGCTTCCTCCAAGCTTCCGTCTGCTCCCAGTCCCGCTGCAGCATGTTCACCGGCACCTACCCGCACGTCAGCGGCCACCGCAGCCTCGAGAACCTCATCAAGCCTTGGGAGCCCAACCTCTTCCGCTCCCTCAAGGAGAACGGATACCATGTCGCCTGCCTCGCGCCTAGGGGGGATACCTTTGCCCCGACTGTTACAGAGCTCAGCGTTGACGAGTATGGATTCCTTGAGACGCCCGAGTACATGCCTGGGTTTGCGGGGAAGGGCAAGGGAGGGAACAAGAGCTCGTCCCCGCCGCCGGACCCGGAGGATGTCTGGGGGAGGCTGTTCTACCGCGGCCTTCGCGATCCGAGCCACATCCTTGACTATGACGAGGCTGTCGTCCGCTCTGCCCTGCGTTGGCTCGAGTGTCCACCTGACGACAAGCCATGGGTGCTCTTCATGCCGCTCATCTTTCCCCACTGCCCCTTCCAGGTTGAGGAGCCCTACTTCTCCATGTACGACCGGGCCTCACTCGCTGCTCCAGCTGCACGTCCCGAGGATCGCGAGGGCCATGAGCCCGCTTACATGGCCGCCATCCGTGAGCGGTATGGCACCGCCCGCGCCACGGACGATATGTGGCGCGAGATCAAGGCCACATACTACGGCATGATTTCCCGGCTCGATGACCAGTTCGGGCGGGTTCTCGACAAGATCGACGCCTTGGGGCTGTGGAAAGATACAGTCACCATGTTCTTCACCGATCACGGCGAGTACCTCGGCGACCACGGGCTGATCGAGAAGTGGCCGTCGGGACTCTCGTCCTCACTGGTGCAGGAACCTCTGATCATCGGCGGCGCCGGCCTCCCGCGGGGCAAGACAGTCGACGCGCTCACCGAGATGGTCGACCTTGTGCCGACAGTACTAGAACTGTCCGGCATCGGGGAGCACTTCCCCCACAACGGTAAGTCATGGGTCCCGGTGCTATGCGGCGACGAGACCCATCACAAAGACCACGCCTTCTCCGAGGGCGGCTTCCTCCTCGCCGAAGAGCCGCTTCTCGAGCAGGCACCCTACCCGTACGACATCAAAGCGGCGCTGCAGCACGAGGACACGACGCTAGTCGGCAAGGCTATCGCGTTGAGAGACAAGGAGTACGCTTACATCTATCGGCTGTACGAGCCGGCGGAGCTGTACCACCGCGCCAGCGATTCGCACGAGGTTCGTAACTTGGCCGCGCTGCCGGAGCATAAGGCAAGGGTCGACGGGTACGAGCGGGTGGTGTTGAAGTGGCTGGTGGGAGGCAGCGACTTTTTGCCGTGGCAGAAGGACGACCGATTCCCCAAAGTGGACCTCAAGAGTCCGAAGGAGCAGATGGAGGAGAGGCTGAAGAAGGTGGGCAACAAATTGAAAGTGAACGGGGACAAGGCCGAGACGAAGGGTGGAAATTGTGTGGTAGCATAAATATCTCATGTGGTATCGAAAGCCCCTGGCAGCCAGAAGCAGCAGTATTAGATGTACATTTTGGAGACCAGCCGGCCCCCTTCCCTCACTTATCGCCCACCAGCACGGTGCTCCCCTCGGCCTCCCGCTCCTTGTCCGAGTAGTGCTTGTCGAGGTCCTTGACGACCTGGCGACCGTTGAAGGAGGACATGAGGCCCTCACTGTGGGCGCGGAAGGCGACCTGGTACCAGTGGGGGAAGCAGCGCAGCCAGGGCAGCGAGGAGCCGGCGCCGGGGATGACGATCTGGCCGCTCTTGCCGCGCAGGACGGCGCGGACGACCTCGTCGGCGACGGTCTGGGGCTCGAGAGGGGGCATGAGGAAGCCGGCGCCCTGCTTGTAGCCGGTGAAGAGGGGGGTCTTGGTGTAGCCCTGGTTGACGAGGATAGTGCGTACGCGAGGGGCCTGGTAGCG
This sequence comes from Plectosphaerella cucumerina, assembly GCA_020746995.1. Lineage (NCBI taxonomy): Eukaryota > Fungi > Ascomycota > Sordariomycetes > Glomerellales > Plectosphaerellaceae > Plectosphaerella > Plectosphaerella cucumerina. The sequence continues at coordinate 3,379,792 of JAGPXD010000004.1, read as the reverse complement.
CGTGGTGAGCTCTGCGGTGAGGCCCTCGTGGAAGGCGTGGGCGGCGGCCTTTGAGGCGCCGTAGTCGACCATGTTGGGGACGGTGAGGTAGGCGGCGTAGGAGGCGACGGTGACGATTGTGCCGTGGTTGGAGCGGACCATGTGCGGGAGGAACTCCTTTGTGGTCCAGAAGTGGGCAAGGGTGTTGACGTCAAAGGTGAAGCGGATGTCGCGCTCGGAGGAGTCGAGGAGGGTGCGGCCGCGAGCTACGCCGGCGTTGTTGATGAGGACGGTGGGGTTGCCGACGCGCTCGCGGATCTGGGCGGCCACGGCGGCGAGGCGGTCGGTGGAGGTGATGTCGCACTGGAAGTAGTGGACGGAGGGGCCTAGAAGACGTTAGGGAGAGGCTCGGAAGGGGGTGACGGAGAGGACTTACCCGCTGAGAAGGTCATCTTGGGCTGAATGTCGAGTACGGCAACCTTGACGCCGCGCTCGGCGAAGAGCTTGACAATCTCGCCGCCGATGCCGCCAGCACCACCGGTGACGAGGACGACCTCACGCGACCAGTCATAGCGGTCCTGGACCCAGTTGTTGAGGACGCGGTCGTTGAGCCAGTTGTTGACGGTGCGCAGCAGCGAGGCCCACAGCAGGAACTTGAGGCGGCGGTAGGCGGCAGGGAAGAGGATGCTCAGGTCCTTGCCCTTTTTCGTGTAGCGGGCGAGCAGCACGAGGGGGAGGACGAGGTTGGGGTTGAGGGCTGTGCGGCCGATGAGCTTGAAGATGGGGTCGGCCACGAGTCCCTCGCGGGGAAGGATGCCCTGGTGAAGAGGCATGTCGACTCGGACGGCGATGGGTGGCGGTCGTTGGAGGAAGGTTGATGGTTCGATCAGTCGGGGATGGTGTTGCGACTACGACGGGGCGACAAAGGGGGGTGCGACCGAGCGGGCGGGAACTTGTCCTATATACGGGGGGTAACGGTCTCGGTTGGCGGAGAGTAGAGCAGAAGCTAGCGGCGCATGTCGCATGCGCATGAAGCAGAAACGGGTGGGTGGTTGGCCCTCGGGTGACACGGTCAGGTACAGGCACAGCTGTGTGCTGTGCCTTCTGGAGCTGACGAGAGCAACGGTCCCAAAGCAGCTGGATGGCCGAGGCCAAGTTCTCCCGTTTCTCCGGCGGAGACGGTGTCAGCTTTCCAGCCCGAGGGAAGTCATCCGGTTCGAGGTCAGGGAGATCCCGCGGGCTACAAAGGCGAGACAATTTTCTTCCTTGCTGTGTCTTTCTTCCATGGCGACGACAGCAAGGTACCTGGAGCTTCACCTCCCATGTGGGAGCTCCATGTCGAGTGGCGCGCTGGCGAGTGCAAGGAGAGCTGCCGAGGTCCAGCCCCGGGCTTGAATGCGGGGAAAAGAGACAGGGGCGCGCAAGGGAGCGTCGCAGTGGTGGAGGTGAAGTGTGGAAGGGAAGAAGAACCAGGCAATGAGACGTGGAGTGGTGACACATGCGAAGAAATCGGTTAACCGGTTTTGGGCAACCAATTCGTTCGATTGCGGGGATGAGCCGCGGCCACTAGGGGCGTCGGAACAGCGCCCGTCTCGCTGGCAGGCGCTACCGTGGCAGCGCCAGTGTCACCTCATCGCTCCTTCCTCTCTCGCTTGGACCAATACTTCTACTATTGCGCGCCAACATCAGACGCAACTCCAACAACATATATTCAAATCGGCCGTTACTCGTCAAAGTGCCCAAAGATAAATAGAACAGGCACTCGACACATTACATCGCCTTAAGTGCACCTACATCGCCATGTAGGCAACGGCCAGCGCGCCCATCCAGACAGCACCTCCCCAACGACCCAGCGTCACCGCACCATCCTCATCAAGCTTCGGCGTCACCTCAATCTCGACAGCCTCGCCCGGCGCAGTCGGGTAGCCGAGCGCATTGGCGGCCTCGACGCCCAGGTCCTCGTAGGAGATGAGGGGGTTGTCGAGGGAGTCGCAGGAGGGGCGGTCGTCGCGTTCGGGGATGCTGTTGGTGACGAGGATGGGCACGTCGAAGGTGGTGTAGTGGTCCTCGTCATTCAGCCGGAAGTTCTGGCGGATGGAGATCTGGGAGGTCAGCGGACGGAAGTGGTGCTCGGTCCTGGGGTACTTACGTTGTACAGCCCCCGGTCGCTGTCGTCGCCCTCGGGCTGGCCGTCGCCCACGAGGCAGTCGGGCCAGGCCCAGTTGATGTGCTTGACGGTGCTGCCCTCCTGCTGCAGCATGATATCGCCGTAGGTCGAGTTGTCGGCGGTCGCGGTGCCGTTTGTGATTGTAAAGTTGCGGCCGGTGCGGTACGAGGAGAGGAAGAGCGTGATGTTGTGGATGGCCGTGGCGCTGTCGTCGGCGTAGGGCGGCAGAGGCAGGCGGCCGTTAGTGGTGACATCGAGGGAGATGTGCAAGTCGTCGCCGCCCATGGGCGTTCCCGGCTGGGGAGCGTTGAGGATAGCAAGACCGGGTGTGTAGATCTGGCCATTGTGGATGGTAAAGTTGCGCGCAAAGTCGGCCTCGGACTGAGCCATGGCGGGGGCGAAGGCCGCGATGGCCGTGGCTGCGATGAAGTGGGAGCGCATTATGTCGAGGTAGTAGTCGAACGGAAAGAGAGTCGCTGCGGTCAACGGCGCGGAGGAAAGGACTGTGGGTGAGTTGGACGGGTATACTGCGCTGCGCTACCGGGCGTATTTGCTGCAGAGTTCAAGTTTTAGTTGGTGATGAACCTGGAGAGGTTCGACAACAGCGACAACAGCGACGGGATGCTCGAAAACCCGCGGTGCGGTCGCGACAAGGATGCGATGCGGCGACAACGGGCGAAAGTGGGCACTGCTTTGATCAGACGGATCGACTTTTGCAGGGCGGAAATGAAGCACTAGGCCAGATGGGGGGCCAAGTGAAGCGATGAAGTTGGCGAGATTGGAGGAAGCAGTCACGCTGGTGGTGATGGATGTCTACGAGTATCAAGACGGCGTGGAAAAGAAGAAGTACATCAAAAGATACCAAGCCTCCTGCATGATGCCGACGTCAGGCCCTTCACCACCCAAACATCGCACGTCCATATCAGAACACAGCTTGGTGATGCCCCCCGGTGACGTTAGGTGCGGCGTCTTTGGATCCGTGGTGACTGGCGCAAAGCAGGTTTCAGATTGAACAGCACCCCGGGCCTTGAGCCGGCTTGGCGGGTCGAGAGGTTCAATTTAACCACGGGCAGCACGACGGGAAGTCGTCGGTAGCTGCTGACTAAGATGTTGCGGGAAAGGGAAGGGCGTGTTGGCCCCTACCACTGAACCAGGACACATCCATCACCACCACACCTCGCTGCAGCAATGTGCATATCTGATCAGGCTGCGAGCCTGAAAGACCGTACATCTCCAACTTGATGGTGCGCCACCAACAGACAGGTTTTGTTTGCAAGCCAATGAGGCCCCGAGTGCCAGCGCTGGCTGCACTCGCGAGGGGCCATGAGCAGCCAGCCGTGCTTGGCCTGCATTCAGCTGGCAAATCGGCATAGGTTCAAGTGGTACGCCGGATGAGACCTCCAGTCGTTCGACTTCCATTCATTAAGGCTGCACCCGCCCTTCTCTTCTGTCCTCTACGTCTCCGCAATCATGCCTCCCGTGTTTTCTTGACGGCATCTCATACGCTGTCCTGCGACAGCAAGGATCGAGCAAAGATATTGATCGCTTGCAATGAAGACGCTTCGAGTACTCGCTGCTTGGGCAATCTATCAGTTGACGGCGTGTGGTGAGCATTTACCCACCTTGTTCACACTCTACCAAGGTGTATTGACTTACGGCTTCGCTCTCCAGCGCAGGAAACCAGTGACCTATGCGACAGCGTCACTGTCACGCAGGTCTCTCAAGACATTCCTTGCGTGACCGTCGGCAGTCTTGTCATTGACCCCGATCTCGCCGGTACCTTTGAGCTCGACGGCGTTCGTCAGGTCCGGAGCCTCCAGATGAACAACAACGCAGGTCTGAAGCGTCTGAGAAGCACAACACTCGAGAGAGTCGTATATGATCTGTACCTCAACAACAGTGGTTCCCTGACCGAAATCTCCCTTCCGAACTTGACTCATGTTCAAGAGTTTATCGTCGAAGATGCTCCCAAGCTCTTAACCATCGACGTGGGTGAAGCCGGCGTCCTAGGCGGTGATTACTTCGCCATTTGGGGCACAGCGATGGTCGACCTTACACTCAACCCGGTCGCAGTCGGCTACTTCAACATCAGAAACAACCCTTCCCTTATGTCATTCTCCAGCAGTGTTCGGAACATTTCCGGATGGGCCCATATCGAAGTCAACAAATGGATATCTGTGTCCTTCGTCTCCCTTCCCGATTTAGTCTGGGCCGGTTCACTCTACATCAGTCAATCTGGAAGCGTCGGCCTCGGTTCTCTTGAATCTGTCTACTCGGCATTTGAGCTGGTCAACAATGATTTCGAGTCCCTGTCCCTTCCTGTTCTAAAGACCGTCACCGGTTCTCTGACCATCACCAAGAACACCGAGGTCGTCGAGTTAGACTTTCCACAGCTCGAGACGGTCGGTGAATCTCTCACAGTATCTGAGAATCCCGCAATCGTAGAGCTGGACGGCTTCCCCAAGCTCGCAGACGTCTCTACTAAGGTTGTGCTGGACGGCGATTTCAAGTAGTAAGTCCCCTTCTCTGCCTGTCATTCTTGAGTCGTTGCTGAGATGTTTATCCTGTCATCAGCGTTGAATTGCCTAGTCTTTCCAACGCGGCCGATGGACTTTGGGTCACGAGCTCCGAGAACATCAGCTACAGCTGCGCGGCCCTCGAAAAGGTCTTCCAGAGCGAGCGGCCACATCAGGCGTTTGAGTGCCGAGGCTCTGGCGAAACGGGTGAACAAAATCAAGGAGGCACGAATACTGGCGGCCAGGACGGTGCGCAAACCGTACCTACACCATCTCTATCTGGGGGGGCCATTGCCGGCATCGTCGTCGGCGCTCTTGCTGCTGTCGGTATCCTCGCAGCAGGCTTGTTCATCGTCCGGAAGCGCCGCAGAACTGGAGCCGCGGTTGAGGAAGCGACATCTGCGATTGATGCCGATGACCTTCGGGACCCAAAGTTCTTGGGACTTCATCCGGATGGATCCGAGCTGCAGGGTAATCCACGGTCTGAGCTTGCGTCGCCAGACCCAGAGCTTGAAGGATCGAGGGTGAACGACGCCGGCACTGTGTACTACGAGGTGGAAGATACTGGGCGTGTCGGGAGGAAGTAACCAGAAGATGTATTGCGGAACAGATTCTTATTGTATCTCGTCTGATGCAACAAACTTGGAGGCACAAGCATCTGTGTGGAAGTAAGAGGGGAAAGGTGAAGATGTACCGAGTCAGGCCGCAGAATGCAGTGAAGATACCGGGCCGTACAGTACGGACACGGACCTCATGCTACTCACACAGTCTCGGTGGACCGTCGGAATCGGCCGAGGCTCCACGCCCAAGTCCGGCATCAAAACCACGGCAATCTCAGACCATCCTCGACCACCTCCCCTCTCACCACCACGGCCTGATCTCACCCATTAGCCCTCGCCGTGCTCTTCAATCTCACCTCCCACGGCCCCTCAACCCCCAGGGACTTCCATCCGTCATGGCCGCCACCCGCATCATGTCCCGCCTCGCCGGCAGGTCCCGGCCGGCACTCACCTGCACCCTCCCCGCTCGCAGCCGCATGTACTCCTCCGCCGCCGGCATCCAACAGCTTCTCCGCGTCTCGGAAGAGGTCCGCGACGCCGTAGCCACGGATCGCCCTGTCGTGGCCCTCGAATCGACAATCTACACCCACGGCGCTCTGGGCAATGACCTCCTCCTCGAGGATATTGTGCGGCGCAACGGGGCCGTCCCCGCCGTCTGCGGCATTCTTGACGGTGTGCCTACCGTCGGCCTGACCCCCGACGAGATCGCCCGGATGGTCGATTCAGGAAACGCCCGGAAAGCCTCACGTCGTGATATTGCCTACATCGCGGGTCTTGTGAGCACCCCTCCCCTCAGATATGTGCTCCCTGCTGACACCGCCAGGGCCTCCGCGGCCAGAAGATCCACGGCGGCACCACAATCTCCGGCACCATGCTCCTCGCCCGCCTCGCCGGCATCCGCGTCTTCGGCACCGGCGGCCTCGGCGGCGTCCACCGCGGCGGCGAGTCCACAATGGACGTCTCCGCCGACCTCACCGAGCTCGGCCGCACCCGCGTCGCCGTCGTCTCCTCCGGATGCAAGGGCTTCCTCGACATCGCTCGCACCCTCGAGTTCCTCGAGACCCACGGCGCCTTCGTTGGCACCTTTGCCGACGGCCGCTCCGGGGCCATCGACTTCCCCGCCTTCTGGGCCCGCGAGTCGGGCATCCCCTCCCCCACCGTCGTCGCCGACGAGAGCGACGCCGCCGCCATGATCCTCGCCCAGGAACGTCTCGGCATCGAGTCGGGCATGCTCTTCGCCAACCCCATCCCTGAGGCTGACGGCATCCCGCTGGACGAGATGCGCGTGTTCATCGAGACGGCTGTCCGGGAAGCGGCGGAGAAGGGCTTCACCGGCGCGAACAACACACCGTATATCCTTAAGACCATCCGTGCCCTGGGCGGAGAGCGCATCCCCCTCGCCAACAAGCGCCTCGTCCAGGCCAACGTCGGCCGCGCCGCAAGGGTTGCCGTCGAGTTGTCGCGGATGCTCGGCGCCGCGCCCTATCCCTCCCCGGCGTAAGTTGAGAGAAGCTAGGCAGACGGGGACGCATGGTCTGACTTTGTACATAGCCCGGCGTCATCGTCAACAAGCAAATACCACGTTTCCGCGAGCCAAGACACCACTCCACCGCCGCCAGCTGCCGGCCCCGTAGACATCCTCGTAGCCGGCTCCGTGGCCGTTGACCTCAGCTGTGACTTCCAGCCGCTGAGCCCGGCCAAGGGCAAGGCGCCACAGCTAGAGACGTCCAACCCGGCGGCCATCAACCAGTCCATTGGCGGCGTGGGCCACAATGTTGCCCTTGCTGCCCACCGCGCAAGCAGCGACAGCCGCGTGCGCCTGTGCAGTCTCGTCGGTGACGATACGTGAGTCAACGCACTTTTTCAGGAGTTCATTTCTGACCCTCCCAGCGCTGGCCGAACGGTGCTCGCTTCGCTGCGCGCCAACGGTCTGGATACAACTGTAAGTCTTTCTTCATAAGAAGACATGGCTGCTTGCTGACGTTCGCAGTACATCCGCCAACTAGGCAGCGAGTACCACGTCGCCAACCGCACAGCGCAATACGTCGCCGTCAACGACGCCGAAAAGAGCCTCGTCCTCGCCATGGCCGACATGGGCATCTTCAGCAACCACTCCTTTCCCGAATTCTGGAAGTCCGCCGTCGCCGGCGCCCGGCCAAAATGGCTCGTCGTCGACGGCAACTGGAGCGCCCGGGATGTTCGCGCCTGGGTTGATGCCGGCCGCGAGCACGGTGCCCGTGTTGCTTTCGAGCCCGTGTCAACAGCAAAGTCCATCGCCCTCTTCTCCCGCGACAACCTCGACCTCGGCGTCTATCCCCACGCTGCCGTGGATCTGGCTTCGCCCAACACCCACGAGCTGCTGGCCATGTGGACTGCGGCCAAGGAGAATGGCTTCTTCGAGAGCCACGACTGGTTCCGCGTCATGGATGCTTTTGGGATCCACGCCGGCGCGCGGGAGCGCTTCGTCCACATGACAAGCCGGGCCCTGGCCGACGAAGGCGTCCCGGTTCAGACGATGCAGCTGCTTCCATACATCCCGACCATGGTGACGAAGCTTGGCTCACGCGGATGTCTGCTGACGACAGTGCTGGGGCGGGATGATCCCCGACTGCACGACTATGCGCACCGCGAGTACATTCTGACGCGGGCGCACCCGGACCACCCGACTGTTGGAGGCGTCTACATGAGGCTGTACCCGGCGGCGGAACGGGTCGAGGACGTTGTGTCGGTCAATGGCGTTGGGGACACGTTCTTGGGCGTGCTGGTCAATGGTCTGTCGCGTGGGGGGCGCGTGGAGAAGCTGATCGACGTGGCGCAGAAGGGTGCCGTGCTGACGCTGAAGAGCCATGAGGCCGTGAGCCCGGACCTGGGGCGTGTTGATCGGCTGCTTCGGGAGGCCATTGCCGAGCGGTAGAGAAATGTCTGGGGGAGGTCAGTAGATATGCCATCCATAGCGACTGATTTGAAATACCAGGGGCCGTAGAAAAGGCCCGTCTTCCATCTTGGCATGCATCGGAGCATTGCCCAGGCTTCCAGCAGGGCCTCAGCACTAGCCTCGGGCTCCGGTGTTGCACGAATTCCTCCACTGTCGAGCCGCCAATGAAGTGAGAGGGATGCCCGCATCAACAACGATTGACGACTGCCTGGAGCCACCACAGCAACACAACAAGCAACACCTGTCCGCCCGTCGACATGGCATGAGATACTTCCTTTTGTTCCTCTCAAAGAACAACTTCTTCTTCACCTCGCACCAGCACATCAATCAAGATGCCCACCCTCAGCCAGGTGCAGCACCGGCTGCTCGACATTGAACTGGCGTCCAAGTTCGAGGTCCAGTCGCCGCTCCTCCGGAATTTGGCCCGGCTGCCGTCCGAGGTCATCGAGCACATCATTTTGTTCGTCCTGTTGCAAGAGCAGTGCGTGTTGCGCTTCTTCGCCGGCGGCATCTTCTGCACCGACGCCGATGCGGGCCTGACACCGCTTCAGGCACAGCTCAGCGCCATCTACGACCTCCGCCGTGTTGATGTCCACCGTATGCCGGGCCTCCGCGGTGTTGGCGGCACACATGAGGTCCTCGACTCCGCGCCGCACATGTCCGGCATGTTCCGCACCGTACCCAACAACAAGATCGTGCGATGGTCTCCAGGTGTGCGCGATATGCTCATGTACTTCCCGCGGCACTTTGCGCAGGCAGCACGGTCGGCGCGCCTCGCCATGACTTACTTTTACGACAACAACCGGACCGGCTCGTTGTCCATGAATGACCCGTTCTTCACCTCCGCCGCCGCCGGCACCATCCCGGAGCGCCCGCTCTTCATCGACCCCCGCGCTGTTGAGGACCTGCCCTTCTCGCCGGGGCTGTTTGCCCAGTCGACGCCCCCAGCGCCCGACCGCACGGCCGGCATACGCAACCTCGTCCTGGGGAATCGCACTGGGCGTGCCGACCCGCTCAACATCCGCTTCATGGATTTCGGGGTGCGTGGCGCGGTGCCTGGGGTGGCGACGACACGCAAGGAGCGATTCCGGACGCGCATCCTGCGCGAGCAATCGGCGTGGCTGGACATTGACTGGGCGGTCATGCGGCGGCTGAAGCGGCTCTTCATCGACCTCTCGTGGGTGGTGCGCGTGGCAGGCAGCAATGATACTGTCCGGGAGGGCGCCGCGCGCATGTGCGAGCATCTCGATCTGGAGCTGCTCGTCATCTATGGTCTACGGTCGTCACCGGAACGCTGGTTCGGCGCCCAAAGCCGGACCGAGCGTGTCCTAGGAAGGCATTCCGGGCTCGAGCGACCGGTGTTTGACGTTGGGCAGTGGGCGGCGGACGAGGTGCTGTCCATCGCGGGCGAGGAGCACATCAACTGGGTGCGGGTATTTGGGGGTGCCGTCGCAGCCTGCGGGCGACTCGTGTTGCTGGATGACCGGCTCGAGGGGGTTGACTGGGCAGCGTTGGAGGCGCTCGCGGTCGAAGAGAAGCGCATCCTGGGAGGGGAAGGACGCCGGAGTGAGGGTTGATCAGAGATCGGGAGCTTTCTTCGATGGAACAAGTATGAAAACGAAGTGTTAGTCCCTAGCCCGGAGCTCAACCTCGTCATTGAGAAACTCAGTGTCTCTGGTGAAGCACCATGAGGACATGGAAGGAGCAATCAGCCGGCACTTGGCACCTGCCCCGGACAGTGCTTGGCGTAGCGCGCTCAGGGGCGGGCGAGCCAATGATGCGTTCAGTGGGTCACTGGCGTCTTAGTCCAAGACATTTGCGCTGCCCTGCGCCTTCCCATCGTTCAAGCATTAACGCCCTGCACCGCCCAGAAAGGGGACTCCGTGGCGTCCTTTTGGGCAGGTGCGACTGGCAGAGCCAATCAGGCCAAGCCGTTGCAACGATCGCAGCAACCACAGTGGAACGGCGTGGCACTGGGCTGCCAAGCTGTGATCCTTCGCTCTCAATGGATCAATACCCGAATGTCTGTTGCCTGCTATGATGCGGTACTCCGACCGTCATCATCGACTTCAAGCTCCGCCTTCTGTCTGACTTATGTACTCGCTTTGCATCATCTTCAGCCATCTACGAACTTGAAGTCGCTTGTCAACACTTCCAAGGTTCCGACTCGCTTATCCCTCGTTAACCTCCCTTGCTCATCGAGACCCCAGACGGACATACCCCGACGACACCTCCAGACGGAGATAAGCTGCTGGCCCGTGCCCAATCGCGGTTTTCGTCACTCATCTCACCTCGACTCTCACCAACGCACCAGGCGTCGCATCGCTTCCATCTCGCCCTCGCCGATGCACGCGGGGAAGTGACCTCGCCCATGCAAGGCCTACTGGCGTGCGCCAACTTCCGCTGCCACAGGCGGCGGGCCTCGTTCTGCGTCGTCCTCCTGGTCCTCGCCCTCGTCACATACGGCACAGTCCTCTACCTGACACGCCAGCCCGATCCGCGTATTTTTCTCACGCCGCGCCCCTCGTCATATCGCAAGAAGACCGAGTTCTTCGAGTGGCAGACGTCCAGCCTCTTCTACCCCGTGTCCCAGAACACCACCGGCAAGACCACCGAGGAGCTGTGCCGCTCCTTTCCGCGAGAGGTGCTACAGACCATCCAGCCCATCCTGCGCATTGGCCATAGCGATGTCGGCAAGCCTGCACTGGAAGCACAGCTGAACAGCGTGTCCGCTTGTCTCGACAACCTCATTATCTTCTCTGATACTACTGAGGACGTCACGAAGGACCACGTCTCCATCGACGTGCTCGCCGATGTTTCGCAGTTCTATCGCCAGGAGTCGAGCGAGTTTCGCAAGAACTATGATGCTCTCAGAAAAGAGCAGCTCACAGGGCGGCCCGACACGTCCATCAACGGAAAGGTACTCGACAAGTACAAGTTCCTCCCCATGATCGAGCGCGCATGGAAGATGCGCCCGGAGCGCCCATGGTATGTCTTCTACGAAGCAGATACCTACATCTTCTGGGACAACATGCTTCGCTTCCTTGACAAATTCGACCCCGATCACCCCTTGTATATCGGCTCGCCCAGCCGCGGCCGCAAGAGGCCAGACTCAGGGGCTCGCTCGTACTTTGCCAACGGAGGCCCTGGAATCGTCATGAGCCGCGGCGCTATGAAGAAGTTCCTCGAGCGCAAGGTCGGCACTGATGGCGAGTACACCGACGCTCCCCTCTCAGAGCAGTGGGCCGACCACGTCGTCGAAGACTGCTGTGGTGACAGCGTCCTCGGCTGGGCCCTCTACTTCGCTGGCATCCCCGTCAGCGGTTTCTGGCCCATGTTCAACCCGCACCCGGCCCATGGCCTTGCGTTCTCCGAGGACTACTGGTGTCAGCCCATCCTCACCCTCCACAAAACGAAGCATGAAGATGTCATCGACCTGTGGAAGTGGGAGACGGAGCGACGGCAGCAAGACGTCAGTCATCTTCCACCCTTTGTTAACGGCTGATCACTAACCTTCACCAGATGCCGCTTCTCCACCGCGACCTCTACGACTTCAAACGCGTCGAGGTCGCCGGCGCAGTTGAGGACTGGGACAACGGCAGCTGGGGAAAGTTCAGCAGAAGCTGGAAGAAGATCGACAACGACGCAAAGGCGTCCGCTGCCAAGACGGCCCCCGACTGCCTCGCCGCGTGCCAGTCCAACACTCGCTGCGCCCAGTGGACACACCACGGCGAGGAGTGCACGCTGGCAAGGTCCTTCATGCACGGCCTTGCTCGGAAGCCCGAGTCAACCGGCACCCTAGGCTTGCAGCAGGAAAAGTACGTGAGCGGCTGGATGCCAGAACGCATTGACAAGTGGCGGTCCGACCACTCTTGCCCCAAGGTCCAATGGGTGCGGGCGAGCATCACCAGAGTGTGGTAATATCGGCAGCAATCTAATCATGAATCTCCGTTTGCACTTCTATCTGCTCACACGGTGCCGTCTCTCTGATGTGTTGCTGGTTCCGCGGGTTCATCGGAGACCGACCACCCTCCGCCACCCATCGCGCGCGAAGAGGGCAGGCCGTGATGGACCGCCCGTGTGACGGCTCGCGCAGACATGAACGCCCCCCACATGCCGGCCAAGTCGATAGTAATACCACGAGTGCTATCAGGCTGCTCCAAAGATAGAGGCGGTGGCGGGTGTATGGCACCGGGCTCTTCCCGGGGCATCCTGTCGCCGTTGTGTCGATGCCCTCCACCGGTTCGATGCTACCCCTCTTCAGCGGAAAGCCGTCGAGACGCAGACTGAAGTGAACGGGCGTCACAAACATCTGAGAAAAAGGCTGGGGCTTTGTTTCCGGTTGGTCTTCGTTGCGAACCACTGCAGAGACCCAAGAAAGACCGGCCGCTCCCCGGACATGTCCGAAGCACGCCTCCAGCTGGAAGCCATCGTGACATCCTACCATCTCGCCTCCTATGGTAGCCTTGCATCCCCTACCCCCATGCCAATCTCGGCCGCCCCATTCATCCTCTTCATCCTAAAGCAGAAGGTCTCACACGACGGTCCTTCCATTCCGGATGTTCTCGACACGTCTGGCAGGCCACTCGGCCATTTTACCCACCGGCAATCGTCTTTAGCCTGAACAGACCCCGCAAGCCGGTTATGCACAGCTCCTTGGCAGTTCGACATCGACAGACGATGCAACTCCATGCCGTTCTGTCTCCATGGCCCATGCAACGCCCACACCTCGCCTGCCTACGCGAGGACCCAATGCCGTGCCTCCCAAAAATCGCCGACGCCCGATATGGCCTGCTGACCTGCAAAGTAAAAAACGCCATGCGAGAGGGCCGCCCCCGGATTTGCTCCCCACGCGCCCTCTGGCACCTGCAGGCTTCGGAGACCGGACCGGGGGGCGGACCAATGTGGACGGACGACTTTTTCCCCCCGCCCCTTGGGCATTGCTCCGGCGAGGGATCAATATCGAAGGCTCATGGCGGGTGGAACCTCGAGGTGATGAGTTGTTCTGGTGGGATATCGTGATAGGCGGTGGTTCGGCTGGCAGCCGGATGGGAGAGTCTGGTCCCGGGCTCTTGGAGGGGAAGCAATATGTTTTTGACAGTCTGTTCCAGAGTTGATGGGTTTGACAACCAGGCTTTGCGGACGACCTCGGGGCGTGGAGCCTCCGTGTTGACGAGAGGAGGTTGTTGTGAATGATGTAGAGGACGAGGAGGACGACGCAATTCATATAAATACGAGCCCAGGAAGTAGGAGAATGGCGAGAGGGATGACAGCCCAGACAGACTCGACACTCCTAAGCATCTATCACAGAGAGATCTCAGAATGCTCATCAAGTCCCTGGCCGTGTTGGCCGTCGCCACTAGCGCAGCGGCGCAGGAGATGCTTCGGTTCTCCTGCTCCCGCCTCCTCATCGACCGTCTTGACCCGTAAGTCCAAACATCCACAAACCTTACAGACATCACAGACTAACAACACCACAGCCTCGTCCAGCCGGGCATGTCCCCCTCCGGCCACGTCCACCAGATCGCCGGCGGTGTAGGTCCGCCCCTGAGCCGTCCACATCCACCTCAAGCTTACACCTCTGTAGAACGCCTTCAGGCCCAGCATGCCGCAGTCCCTCGACCTCCCCTCCACCAGCACCTGCACGACCTGCACCTTCAGCGAGAATTTCTCCAACTACTGGACAGCCAACATGTACTTCCGCGCCCGCAACGGCACGCTCATCCGCGTCCCCCAGTTCGCCAACCAATTCCTCGAGGGCGCCGACGGCGGCATGACAATCTACTACATCCCCCCCTACGACCGCAGCCGCGTCACTGCCTTTGCGCCGGGCTTCCGCATGCTCGTCGGAAACCCGTTCCTCCGCGAGGACCGCAACACGCGCGACCAGCAGCAGTCGAGCTTCCGCTGCTTCGAGGCCAATTTTGGCGGCGGCGGCGGCGCGCCTGGCACGGGCTCCGACACGAGGAGCTTCCCGAACAAGCCGTGCCCTGGCGGGATCCGGACGAACCTCTTCTTCCCTACGTGCTGGGACGGGGTGAACCTCGATAGCGCTGATCACAAGAGCCATGTTGCGTACCCTGTGGGGGGCACGTTTGAGACGAACGCGCCATGCCCGTCGACTCATCCTGTCAAGATCCCGCAGCTGTTCTTTGAGATCATGTGGGATACGCGAAGGTTCAACAACCGCGCTGAGTGGCCTGAGGATGGGACGCAGCCGTTTGTGTTCAGTATGGGCGATGTGTGAGTCTGCTTCTGCTCCCCGATGGATGCGTGCTAACGGAAAACAGGACCGGATATGGCCAGCATGGTGATTACATGTTCGGCTGGCGCGGGGATGCGCTGCAGCGTGCGATGAACGCACGCTGTAACGTTGCCTGTCCCGAGCTGAGGACCCAGACCGTGCAGCAGGCAAACCAGTGCAAGCTGCCGAGCTTTGGCGGCGAGGACATTGACGGACGTGAGTTCTTACCTAGGTACTATCAGACTCTGGAGATGTACTGACAAGCCGTCACAGCATTCAGGGCGCTTCCCGGCGACAACCCTATCACTGGGACCTCGCCCCCCGTCGCGGGAGGTCCGCCTCCTACGCAGCCTCCGGTCGGACAGCCGCCGACGCAGCCCCCTGTTGGACAGCCACCCCCCTCGGGAGGCGGCGGTCAGGCACAGCGCTGGGGCCAGTGCGGTGGGAGAGGCTGGACTGGCGCGACGCAGTGCGTGGCTCCGTACACGTGCCAGAGACAGAACGATTACTACTCGCAGTGTCTGTAGGGGGGAGGTCGATGGCAGGAGGAGGCTAGGAGCTGGCGTGGAATGTGTGAGAATGGGAGGGTCTATTTCCGGGGATATTTTAGGTGTGAATACATTCGTTGCAGTGTCTGAGAGCTTGACGGTAATGAAGAGCATTGGTCGTGATGCGTGATGGTGTTCGTCTAACGGTGAGCTGCCAGGGACGAAGTACGAACGTACTTTTTGTGGGACTCAGCCTTACCACTAGAGACCCCTCTGATTCGCGAGATGTCTTGGACGTGCCCCCCTCCCCACCAATGAGCTACCCCTCCCACCATGCAAGGCTACGCCGCCGAAAAAAATTCCTGGACGCACCTCTGGAAAAGTGCGGCCCAGCTACAAGCGGAAGCAGCTTCACAGTCGGAAAGTGCCCAATCGCCCCCAACGTCGACCTCCCACCCCCCGACACCCACAATGGCCGACAAGGACGATTTCGAAGCCTTCTCCGACGAGTCGCCGTATGACGACTCGGCAAGCAACTCCGACTCCGATTCCGACGACGAGTTCACCGCGAAGCTCCTCGCAAAGAAGGATGCCACCGTCACCGCGAAAGATGCAGAAGAGGAGGAGCTCGAGCGCCTAGTGCTCGGAAGCAAGGCCACATTCCGCGAGCAGCTCTTCAAGAATGATACATTTGGCGACCTGGAACTCCTTGAGCGCGAGGCACAGCTCGACAAGGCCGCCGATGGCTCTGGGCTCGACGCAGTCGACGACGCAGACCTCTTCTTCATCGACGCCGCTGCCCCGGCGGCACCCGGGAAAGCTGCCGGCAAGGCCGCCGCATCTGCAGAGAACAAGAACGCCGAGGCGCCTGCGTGGCAGGACAGCGATGACGAGAGGCTCACCGTTTCCCTGGCGGGTGTGTCGCGGCTGCGCAAGCTGCGCATCTCGGCCGATGAGGACGTCGTCAGCGGCGCAGAGTACGCCGAGCGTCTGAGGCGGCAATTCGTCGTGCTCAACCCGCTGCCAAAGTGGGCAAAGGAGTCTGAAGGCCGGCCGGCGAAGCGCAGGAGGCGGTCGTCGGCGGCAGCGTCCGAAGACATCAGCTCCGACAGCTCGGAAGAAGAAGGCGACGAGGGCGGTGACGATCTCTCGGCGGCACCACTCGAAAAGCTCCTCCGCGACGTCCGCACGCTCGCCGGCCGCGGCGGCGCCGACAAGAAGAAGCAGCGCCTCCGGCCCGAAGTCATCGACATTCAGCGCACACGGCCCATCCCCGACCAGCACAAGGCCGCCGTGTCCAACCTCTCCTTCCACCCCGAGTACCCCGTCCTCCTCTCCGCCAGCGTCTCCTCGGTCCTCTTCCTCCACCACATCAACCCCACCGCGCACCCGACGCCGAACCCGCTCCTCACATCCGTCCAGGCCAAGCAGGTCGACGTCCGGCGCGCAGAGTTCCTGTACCCCCAGGGCGACCAGATCTTCTTCGCCGGCCGCCGGCGCTACTTCCACAGCTGGGACCTCCAGTCGGGCGTCGTCCAGAAGACGACGCAGGTCCAGGGCCATCGTCTCGAGCACCGCTCGATGGAGAGCTTCCGCCTCAGCCCGTGCGGACGGTACATGGGCATTGTTGCCACGACCAAGAAGGGCGGCGGTATCGTCAACGTCGTCAGCGTCGCGTCGCGCCAGTGGATTGCCGCCGCGCGTATGGACAGCAGGCACGGTATCGCTGGGTTTGCGTGGTGGGCCTCGGGAGACGGCATGACCGTGCTGGGACGCGATGGTTCCGTCGGCGAGTACAGCATGGAGCGCCGCCGCTTCCTCGGCATCTGGCGCGACGAGGGCTGCGTTGGCGGCCTCGTCATTGCCCTCGGTGGACACCACGGCCCTGCCGCATTGGGAGGCGACCGCTGGGTCGTCGTCGGCTCAAGCTCTGGCGTCGCCAACATCTACGACCGCAACGAGCTCATCACGCGGGACGCTAGCGCCGCGGACCCGGACGACGCCGACGCCCTCGTATTCAAGGAGAACCCCGAACCCACCAAGCGCCTCGAGCAGCTCGTCACGTCCATCACGGTCCTCGCGTTCTCGCCCGACGGCCAGCTGCTGGCCTTTGGCAGCCACCAGAAGAAGGACGCGCTGCGCCTCGTCCACCTGCCCAGCTGCACCGTCTACCGCAACTGGCCGACGGAGAACACGCCCCTCGGAAGGGTGACGTGCGTGGCCTTTGGGAGGAACAGCGACTTGTTGGCTGTCGGCAACGACGTGGGAAAGATCCGCCTGTGGGAGATTCGGAGTTAAGGGATGGGGACGGGTGGTTTTTTTTCAAATTGCATCAAATACAAGCGACACGAGGCTTTCTACGTTTTGCAGTGAGGGGTTCTGAAATGGTGACTATTTCAAGTGCAAACGCCAGTTTCCTAAACGCCCCTAATTCGTTCGACAGAACATACGGCACTCCTTGGGACAGCATTTCTCTAGCCAAGCCATGCCCCTACTTTCTGTGCCGCTTGACTTTGGCCAGCATGATTCTGAGGGCACTGAAATCCTCAATCTCTTCCTTCGCCTCCGCCATCGAGATCTTGCCACCACGCACACAGGTGTATGCCGCCAGCCGCCTCTCGCTGCTGAACAAGATGACGTCCTGCGGCTTGTTCTGGGCTCCTAGGAACTGCCCAATGTTGACATGGAGCGGCTTCAGGGCCTATTCTTGTGTTAGTCCGGTAATTTGTTTCTAGGGAGGAAGCGACGCTTACCATCTTGCACTTGAGGATGCTGGAGAAATCGCCCTTCTGACCCAAGTCGGCCAGAAGCTTCTGCCACCGCTCGAGCGAAGTTTTGCCACCACTGTTCCAGTACCGCGTCCATTCCTCGACAGGGACAACGCCCTTGTTTTCGAAGATCATTCTTCTATAGACCTGGTTGTGCTGGCACCAGCAGATGACCTGCTCGCAGCACTGGTCAGAATCGAGCCACGAGTCTGGGGAGTCGGCGCCTTCGACCGCCGGACGGGTCTCACTGGTTTCTTCATGGACGGGCAGCGTGCTGCCTGCGATGAGTGACCCGAACAGATCCTCGTGATCCAAGGTGCCAGCCGACTGCCGCTCCTCCTGGGGAGGTTCCCAGATCGGCTTCCTCGTCATCCTGCTGCTTCTCCTGTCCAGTTTCAGGCTCTTCTTCGAGGGTATGCGGTTGGTTCCGACGGAATAACCGTCGATGGGCTCTGGGGCCTGAGCGCCCTTCGGATTTAGCTCAAAGGGCTTCGGGGCCTGGAATTTCTTGACATCCTTGTCGATGGGCTTGGAAACTCGAATGTACTCGTACTCCTCGTCGTCGAGATGGACGGAAGAGCTGCTGGGGGTAGCGACACACTCCCAGTCTGAGCCTTCAGATTCAACGTCATCGTTGTTGTCATGAGGTCCCTCAGAGAAGAGGTCGTCCATGTCGTCGTCGGGCGTGTCTCTTGTCTCCTTACTCTTGCCAAGGGACGAAACGTCGGGCTCAACCTTGACAGGCAAAGGACCTCGCCTGACAAGGTTCCAAATGCTTCTCCCGTCCCAACCATTGTCGCCTCCATATACCGAAGCCTGCTTAAGGGGAGCCCTGACACGGACGTGCTGCTCCATCTGGGCAAAACTCCAGTAGGAATACTCCTTCTGCACCGCGTACGAAAGCTCCCGGGGACCAAGCTTCAGCCGCTCCTCCCTGAGAAGCTTCTTAACAACGTCGCAAGTGCGGTCAAACTGTTCGGACCAGAATGAATGGCGCGTCGACTCGGTCCACGCCCCACCGTAGCGGTTGATATGCTTGTTCGCCCCCGACAGGTTCGAGGCATGAAAGGCCCATTCGATCATGGCGAGGCGGTGCGGCATCTTTTCAGGGTATCCCTTCATGGCAGTGAGAAGCTCGTAGGTTGACCTGGATTCGAGAGGTTCGAAGCCCTTGGCGGCAAGGAGGCTGTTGAGGTCGAGGAGGGTATCCCTCCACGCCCTGAGAACGGCGATGGGAGTGCCGTTCGGGGACGACAACCCGGGTAGGGCGTCACCAATACTCTTGGACCGGTCATCCGTCGACATGATGGGAGATTTGGGTAGTAGAGGGTGGTTGAATGGGAGGCAGATGGGAAAACGTGGTGAGAGGTGGGGATGACGGGGGAAGAGGGGAAACGGGGGGCGACCTCGGGTTGCTCCCGGGTTTTGTGTTGCGGTAAGTGGACTTTCTGTGGCTTGTGTTCAACTGTCAGACCTTTCTCGTTGCCACATGGTTGAGGGGGCGTTCTGAGGCGACGCCGCCTCCATGGGCGCCAATGTCAGAGGTCGCGCGATCCGGCTGACCACCTCAAGAGCCGGCCAGGTAGCCTTACGAAAGTTTCCTTGACCAATGGTAGCATGGTCGTGATGGATGTCCGAGCTGAAGACTGAAGACATCACCGGTGATGCATCTGTATGCTGTTGAGTCCTTCACCTATCTTCGGCAGCCCAGGCCCTCGGTCACTATCCACGACGCCTCCATACGCGAGGTACTTCGTGGCGTCGAAATCACGTGTACATGAACATCGTAGAGCCCAAGGTAGATTTCAGGTAGTACAGACCTCCTTCAGAGGCAAAGCCTCCCATCATGGAAACCAGCCCCCCGAGTACTCTTTCACATAGGTAGCTGTTGTCGCGGCAGTGGAACCAAGGATTTCATGCCTCAAATCAAGAAACGCATGTTTCTAAGGGGCCCCACTGCCTTGATGGCTGGAAGAGAGGAACGACTCAAGGAGGTTGGCGAGGGGGTACAGTGGCGTCTACCGTGGACCAGTCGTGTCAGATGACCCAAAGGCCACTGTGTTGACCGATATGCTCTTGTGATATTGTAGAGCCAGCCTCGTCTAAAGATATGTTACCTTGGGAGCTATCGTTTCCTGGTTTGATTGATGCCTTCGCAGGTTGCCTGAACGCCATGTCTGCCATGCCGATGGCCATGCCCAAGATGAGGCCCAAGCCACGCAGAACGGAGAGTCTGCCACATCTTCAGGCAACACTCCTCAAATTTCGCAGACGCCACCTCTTTTTTGGTGAAAATTCTTCCTCGACCGTGGCTTAAAAGTCCAGAGCTGCCTCTTCTCTGAGCGGTTCCCATCACCATCCATTTTCCTCCTTCACCTCACCAACACCAGCATGAAGCTCTGCACTTCGCTCGTCCTCGGCCTGATCGCCCTCTGCGGGCAGACCTTGGCCCTTCCCGTCCGCTCAGGCCATTCGGACCAGCACATGTGGGACACAGGCAGTAAACCGCTTCCCTTCCTCCCTTCCTCATCCGTGCCCACGATGGCCGACGCGGGTGATAGCCATCGCAACCTCAACTCAACAACAAGCACATAGACTGCTACTAGGTTCAATACATCAAACATATGCCCGAAGTAGAGTGCTCGTGGCATCTCAACACCGTATCGGTTGATCAGGGAGAGGGCGACAGTAAGTGGTTGCGTCATGACGTTGTAGAGACCGGCGGGACGAAGGCTGACATGCATGATAACAGGTTGATTACCCCGTCTTCTTCTCTCCCGAATAGGACGTTGCGAGAATCACCCCGGACAGGGCATCAAGAGCAGGGCCCTGCGGCGACCTCTTCCCTCAGGGCTCATGCCACCGTGTACCGGTCGGGCATTGGGCTCCGGCAACAGTCCGGCTTCGAACAAGTACGGCTCGAAATGAATCTCGATACGACGACAATCCCGAGTCACCAGATGAGAAGCTGGTTTGACCAACAGGCGCTTGCAATCGGGCGATAAACGGAAGCTTGCCCCGTCACTGGGGCAGTCACCGGACAACATGGATTGGCGTCGAAAAGGCACGGATGTGGCAGCTTCTAGGTGTTCGGAAGATGAAGAAGGGCGAGAGGGTTGGCGAATCGCTGGCTCGGCGTCATTTAGCCATGTCTCTTGCTGAAGAATAGCGCTCGTCGACGAACAGGGCCCGTTACCAATGAGCAACGCTTCAAACTTGAAGTCAAGAAGAAGAGTGCTTCGACGGAGTCTTGTAGATTTGTGTCGTCTGCTACCTCTAATTCCAGCCCTTGATTGCCTCGCCCACCATCGTGTGCAGTGCAGCTTTCCTACCATCATCGCACCAGCTCCCATCGATGGAGACCCTCGCAATCCTCTCCCATTCTGTCACAGACAGGCCAAACGCGTCCTGAACAGCGCAGTAGTTCTCCAGCAGGTCTCCACCAAAGTAGGCTGGGTCGTCGCTGTTGATGCTAAAGTGCACACCGGCGTCGAGGAGGGCCCTGATGGGGAGGTCGGCTACGGCATCGACGCCCCTGAGCACGACGTTGGAGATGGGACACAGGGTCAGCAGCGTCTTGGACTCGGCCAGGCGGGCGACGAGGTCGGCGTCTTCGGCGACGCGGCGGCCGTGGTCAATACGACCGACACCGAGCTCGGAAATGGCAGCGTCGACGTAGGCCGCCGGGCCCTCCTCGCCATAGTGTGCTGTCAGATTCTTCACTCCGCCGGTGCGGGCGGCGTCGTAGATGGGCTTGAACAGGGAGGGGTGCATGTTGAGCTCTGTGCTGGAGAGACCGAAACCCGTGACGGTACCGTCATGGAAGTGTCCAGCTTCGAGAACGGTGTTGAGCATCTCGAGGCCATGAGCGACAGGCAGATGACGCACAACGCAGGGGATGAAAGCGACGCTCATCTCGGGGAGCTCGACGGCTGCCTTGGCCTTTGCGGCGGTCATGCCGGAGATGACAGTCTGATAGGTGATGCCGCGATCTGTGTGCGCCTGGGGATCGAAGAAGATCTCGGCATGTCGAAGTCCCTGAGCGTACGACTTTTCAAGATATGCGTAGGTCAGGCGCTCGAAATCCGACGGCGTGATCAGGACGGAGAAGCCGATGAAGTAGTAGTGCAGAAAGTCGTCCAGCGACGTGAAGGCGCGGTACCGCTCGTGCAGCGTTTCGGGCGATGTGAAGGCCGGGTCATCGGAGGGGAGGGTGATGGAGTTCTCGGCGGCGAGCGCGAAGAGGAGCTCAGGGCTCACGGTGCCTTCGATGTGGAGGTGGTGCTCGCACTTTGGCAGCGCCCGCAGGAAGTTGTGGAAATCAGTCTTGCACATGGTGTCGGTTTGCGGGAGTATTGAATGAGTGTCGTTCAAATCGAGGAGTGAGGCTCCGGGGGAGGCGAGGGAATATGTGTGTTGCGGACGCTGGATGTTCAACGGAGCTGGGATGATGCCGATGGGGTCGCGGCGTTCTTTCGGAGAGCTCCGATGGAGGCGGCGGGCCGGACCGGCTTCCTGTGTGTCATGCTTGGACGGCGGTCTCCATGATTATCGGTGTGGATTGACCTCTGGCGGCGACGTGGCATCGGTCGTGGTGAGCTTCTCGGGGTCAATTGGCAGGGCCGGGAGCCAGGGTCGAGCGCTCCGTTTGGTGTTGGAGATGACAACTTTGGATATCAACAGCTGCTGGTGCTTGGTTTTCAGGTGAAGCAGGGTGGCGAGCAGCAGGCTGATATGCCGCTAGAGAGCGCCATTCCATCCACGTGGCAGATGAATCCGAGTAGAGAGTTGAGATGGAGGGGAGGATCGCCGGCTTGATCTTGAGCAAGGTTGGAAGTTCACGACCCAGACTAAATGACGGAGATGAAGGGTACTTCCGAAGACGCTGCTGGCATCGAGGCCGGCCAGGTACACAATATTCGTGGCGTCGCCCAAGAGGGATACCCGTCACTGATAGGCCCACCTGAGTGTGGCTTGGGACACAGTCAGTGAAGGATGCTTGGGAAAGAGCATCTGGGCGCAACTTCTAATGTCCTGCTTCCTCACTCTGGACCTGCCGTCCCTCTGTATCACGACACTTCTCGGGGCCGACATGCCTGTCTGGTACGGGCAGGATCGCCGGACCCTTCACGATGTGACATTGCCGGGTTCTTCCTTCCGTCCTGGTGCTAGTCTTTGCCCTCTATTTCCACATCCACCCACCCAAAACTACATCTTCGTTCAGGAAGCACTTGACAGCGCCAACTATCGTCATCTTGATCTCTCCAGCTCTTGACAGAGCCTCTCACTCATACAACCAATCTTCCAATACTGGTGTTCCCATCGGCTCCTCACTCCAATTCTTTCCAATCTGGAGATCAACCGGAACAGCCCTCCTGGAAATCGCCGCCAACCCCTGCTCTTCACCACCACAGACCACCGAGGGGACATGACAGGATGTGGACATTCTGCCGTGCCTGGGCCCGTCTCATTCGTCCAGCGAGCCGTGCCCAGACTCGGCCGCCCGCTCCTTGATCAACCGCGTGGTGCCCCGCCAGTCAAATCGACCACCTGGAAGACGGAAGACCCTTGTCTATCTCGTGCGCCCCCGGCACCCCCTCTCGACTCGTCGTCCATCCCACCCTTGTCCCGTCGCCTCCGGCCTTTTACCTGTCCTGCTGCGATGTGCCAGGCGGCCCAGGCCATGCCGCTGGGACGGGGATGCTGGCACGCAATGCGACGTGCATGATAAGCATCTGTCCTCGACCCTTCCTCTTCTTTCTGCTCCGCCAGCAAGCTTCCTCAACTTCAACGACCATCACTGCGACCTCGTCGTGCCGATCACGAACCCATCGACGGCCATTCCCCAAACGCGCGCAACCCTCGTGGACCCCTAGGCTGAGCACCGCCGTAGCCACACCCACACGACCGACCGTTCTGCCCTGTCGTTCACCGACTCGCACCCCGGCCTGCGCCTGTCATCCCGACTACAGTACAGTACTCGACCACTGCCGGACAGTCCGCCCCCCTCACACCGTTATCGCCACCCGCCCAAACCACCGGCTTCATTTCGTCCCAGGACGCGACCGACTCCCCCGCCACCAGACTCCCGACCGAATCTCGACAATCATACTCCCTCGACCGAACCCAAAGACCTGTCGCACAGTCCGTCGTCTTTGTCTTCTCCGTAGACGAGCGACAGTCCCGAATCTATTTGTACCGTACGCCATCGAGCGCAAGACGCGCATAGCTTGCGACTGAACCGACCTATTTGCCTTTGCGACACCCACAGTATCTGCGATCTCGACCCGCGCACTTGCGACCGACGAATCCAGCGCTTGATCAGCCCTCACATCTTCCGAATCCCGGCTGGGAGGCGGCCCTAGGACCTCTCAGTGCAGAAACCGCTGATAATGGCGCCGAATAGAGACATCGAGCTCAATACACTCAAGTACAAGGAGGACTCTCTCGGAATGGGCAGCAGCTACAGCATGCGCGACTTCAGCATGCGGGAGCCCTCGTACGATCCCACCCCGCGCCGCGGCGCATGGGGCCGCTTCTTCGAGAGCTTTGAGCGCGACCCGGACCGGAGGATGATACCCAAATACGCTGCCTCCTCCCGTCGTCACACCGACGAGGTTACCGACTACGACAGCATCAACGACGGTGGCGCCCACCACTACGATCTTCAGCACGCCACGCTCGTCACATCCAATCCCAGTCTGGCCAGGAAGCTCAAGGGTCGCCACCTCCAGATGATTGCCATCGGAGGCTCCATCGGCACAGGCCTCTTCGTCGCCTCGGGCAAGGCCCTTGCCAACGGCGGGCCCGCCTCGCTGCTCCTTGCCTTCAGCCTTGTGGGCGGCATGCTCTACTGTACCTGCCAGGCCCTTGGTGAGCTGGCAGTCAGCTTTCCCGTGGCTGGCTCCTTCTCCGCCTACTCGACCAGGTTCATCGACCCCTCCTGGGGCTTCGCCATGGGATGGAAGTGAGTGTTTTTCACAGCATTACCAGTTCACTTAGACATCAACTAACCAAAGCACAGCTATGCCTTCCAATGGCTCATCGTCCTGCCACTAGAGATCATCGCCGCATCAATAACCCTTGGGTACTGGCAGAAGAACATGACAAACGCAATCTTCGTCACCATCTTCCTCCTCTTCATCATCGGCATCAACATGTTCGGCGTCAAAGGCTACGGCGAGGCCGAGTTTATTTTTTCGCTCATCAAGGTCGTTGCTGTCATCGCCTTCATGTAAGTGTCTCTTCTACACTTCATCTGACCCGCGCTGACCCCTCTTAGCCTCCTCGGCATCGTTCTCAACATCGGTGGCGTGCCCGGTAAGGGCTACATCGGAGGAACATACTGGCACGATCCTGGCGCCTTTCAAAACGGCTTCAAGGGCCTCTGCAGTGTCTTCGTGACGGCTGCCTTTGCCTTTGCCGGCACGGAGCTTGTTGGCCTTGCAGCCGCCGAGACGGCTAATCCGCGCAAGTCGCTCCCCACTGCGATCAAGCAGGTCTTTTGGCGAATCACCCTGTTCTACATCGTCGCGCTCACCCTCGTCGGCCTGCTCGTGCCCTCCAACGACCCGAACCTGGCGACCAACAAGAACACCTCGCAAATCGACGTCAACCTGTCACCTTTTGTCATCGCTATCAGGAACGCAAAGATCGACATTCTGCCGGACGTTATGAACGCTGTTATCCTCATCGCCGTCCTTTCCGTCGGCAACTCGGCCGTCTTCGGTTCGTCGAGAACCCTCGCCGCCCTTGCCGATCAGAGGCAGGCCCCCTACTTCCTCTCCTACATCGACCGCAAGGGTCGCCCCCTTATGGCCATCGGCGTCGCCTCCGTCATCGGACTGCTCTCGTACATTGCCGACCACCAGGCCCAGGACCAGATTCTCGACTGGCTCCTCGCTGCTTCAGGCCTCTCGTCCATCTTCACCTGGGGCTCTATCTGTCTCTGCCACATTCGCTTCCGCGCCGCCTGGCGCGCCAACGGTCGCCACCCGAGCGAACTTGCATGGCAGTCGCAAGTCGGCGTCGCCGGCTCCTGGTGCGGCCTCATCATGAACCTCCTCGTCCTCGTCGCCCAGTTCTGGGTCGGCGCCTTCCCCATCGGCTACGTCAACAAGAGCCCCGGCGAGATCACCCGCGAGTTCTTCCTGCGCTACCTGGCCTTCCCCATCGTCGCATCATTCTACATCGGCCACAAGCTGTATTACCGCACCAAGCTCATCCACATCAAGGATATGGATGTCGACACGGGCCGTAGAGACTTTAACCTGCACATCCTCAAGGCTCAGGAGGAAGAGGAGAGGAAGTACTGGCCGCGGTGGAAGAAGGTCTACAAGTTCTTGTGTTGAAGACGTAGCATGTGTTTCATTTCCATCTAGCCTGGCGTTCTGGTCGTTGTGATGCTGGATATCCTGGGCAGGATTTTGGTTTGGGGAATAATTGGGCGTCTCGGGCATCGCAATGGCATGCCAGAGACATAGACACGTTCTTCCATCTAGGGTTATTCGATCTGGAAAGTTCAAGCGATATTATTGTTCTCGAAGCGAATGTCTCATCGCCACGGTCTGAAGTCCTCCATGCTCTGACACCAGCCAAGCCGTTCCTCGAACGATACCCTCCAGCGCACGGATGGGATGTACAACCACGCACGTTTGGCACATACGCCATCAGCCGCGCGGTGAGGTTGCACGAGAGCAAAGTAACGAGCAACACGTGCCGTTTCGCACAGTCACACCAACGCGACCGTGTCTCCATCTCTTCACGTTGATTCTCGCGATGCCCCCTTTTTCTGTGGAGAGCCACTCGCCGTGGCGGTGCTCCGCCCCGCGTGTCAGCTTGCTCCAAAAGTTCGGGCGAACGTCACAGTCACGTTCGCAATGACAGGAAGTCTGCCCATGAACCACCTCTCGGGCTCCCGAAACTCTGCTGATGGACAAGCGCACGCGACCGCTCGGCCGTTCGTCTCAGCAGCTTCGACACGCGGCGTTCCTGGCAATCTACTCGATACCTCTCTCGGCTGACGATGCCGTCACGGGGATTACGTTGCAAACGGCAACCTTGGCAGGCGTGATCACGAACCAGGATGATGATGGAATGAACGTGATCTTCGTAATGTCTACCTGGCCATGTAGGCAGGGAATGCGCGGCGCTAAACTAATGGAAAGAAGAGAAAAAGACAACCCAGCCCCTGAACGGAGCGGCAAACCCCCATCCTGTAGGAAAACTCCGTCATGGGAATGTAATCACCCCTTTTTCATAATAAACGCGCTCAAGAAAACGATCGTAATCCGCTGCATCTCATGTCCACGCTCAGACCAGGCGGCCTCGTGAAACCGGAGGCGGAGCGGGCATGTCCGGATGCTGCAGTGCACCCGAGCCGTCCCCTTCCGTGGAACGACTCGCGGGCCGCGAGTCGGGGTCTGCCGCTTGCGACGTGACGTTGACCGATGTCCGCACCGTAATGTTCGAGTTAGACGCCCGGCTCAACACCAGCGGCTCGGGCATCATGCTTGTGCGCTGGCCGAGGCTGAGGTCGACTGGTCCACCGCGCTCGATATCCCACGATCTTGGTGTCTGGACTTCTTCTGAACGTTCCGTCTCCCGCTTGTTCAGTTCCATCTCAGAGCCATCAGGGCTTAGTGTGCCGGGCTCGGCGCGCGCGTCGTTTCGGCTGGCCGCATTGGCAGCTTCCACGTTGAGACTGGTCGCCTTGGAGTTCCTCCACGGCGCGAAAGACGAGCGCTTCCCGCTGGTGCTGCCGCTGCTGCCAGTCTCTTTGCCGAGAGACTTGGAAGGCGAGCGCGATCGCTTGTTGGCGGTCCATCCGAAGCCCCAGTTCTTGAAGAGTGGTCGGAAAGTGGCCAGGCAGGCGGCGATGATGCCCAGGGCGGGCTCCATGATGGACCACATGCCAACGTCGATCGTGACGTACAAAAACTCGATGGAGATCTCCATGTGCTTCACGTACTGGAGGCGAACCATTGGTGCGATGCCAGCACTGTTTCTCGTCAGCCACCATTCCCGAAACAAGGGCAGTGCTTCACCTACATGATACCGATGCTGAGAAGGAAGGCGATGATCGCCTTTGTCCTCCGATTGATCTTGACATGCCACAGGATCGCTACCGGGAGAAGGCCCAGGCACCAGTCGGAGAGCGAAGAGATGATGCTGTGTACCCAGAAGGCCGTAGGGATAACAGCTACCGGGACGCAGGAGCCCTGGAGACCGTAGACCTGCTTCCAAAAGTAGACGACGGGGCTGCACTGGAAGAGCAGGAGAAAGAAGAAGACGATCGAGACAATGGTAATGAGGACAAAGTTGATCCAGATGATCCATATGTGTACCCGTTCTGAAGCAAGGCGCAGGAGTACCACGCATACTGATGCCCGGATGGCCAAGGTGACGGGCGAGTAGAGCACCTCGCAGATGAACCAGGCTCGGAGTGATAGGGCAGCGGCGTCGACACTGAGCTCTTCTATCCGTTTTCCTGTCGCGCCGTGGAGGACGCCATGCAGTGCCACAGTGCCGTAGGCAAGATACATGGTCTGACAGTTGTTAGTCGGACTCACTAGGTAGATAAGCACGAGCTTTGGAGCCTACCATTGCCAGGAAGATAAGGTAGTCATCGAGCGTCACCTTCTTCACCATGAAGATCCGGACATATGCCCTGATGACGACACAGATACCCGAGAGTAGCAGGAAGACGAGCTGAACGAAGAACAGCTCCATACCCCGACTCTTGATGTCGGGCATGCCGGTTGACGCCATGATTGCCGAGAGAGAACGCTCTTGATGGTTCGGCAAAAGTCTGAGGAACTCGAAGGGCGGAGCAGGATATGACAGATCTTCGACCTCGGAGACGAAGAGGATACCTGGGCGCGGGGGGGACGGCTAGTTATGTCTGACCCGGACGAACGCCTTCCAGGATGGCCGAAGAGGGGTGACGGGGGAGGAAACATGGGCTGAACGGTTTTAAGTAACTGGCAGGGTGATCGTGGGCAACGAGGAGGCGGCGGCGGCTTTTCGACGCCCAGAACGTCCGAACCACACCCGACACGGCACCACTCGAGGCCGTGTGCCAGAGTCGAGGGACGAGGGGTCGGAGGGCCGGCAGGTAGGCAGGTACTGTACTTACTGCACAGTCCTTGTAGTGCTCCGCCGGCCAGCATGCCCGTCATGTCAGCCAAAAGTTGACATGTCAGCTCCAGAGGCGTGTGCGTCCGAGATTCTGCGTCAAGGGTCCGGAGCATGGCCACGATGCGCGACCAACGAGGGAGGGCCCGCACAGACGACGGATCCGGGTCCAAAACAACACAGAGGATGGCGCTCCCGCGCAGTTGCCCACTCGGGCAACCTAGAGGGTGTCTGTCTTTCCGATTGCGAGCGCTTGCTTCGCCCATGCAGGAACGGTGGGGGCAGGGTGGTGAATGGCCCGTGGCCGGGGATCGACGTGGTTCCCGCCCGTTTCGACCACATCGCGGTGCGGACGTCCACGGAGGACAGCCGTGCGCATGCCGCAAAGACTATCCGATCTGTAGGTTTACTGTTGCAGGCGTTCAGCTGCGGACAGAGACGAAGGGAACATTGGACTGCACCATCTTTCAGAAAAATTGAAAGGTTGACGTGTTGCTTTGCGCTGGTGGCGAGTGGCCAGGGCACAGGATTGGCCCGGATGGGGTGCGGACTGGGGTGTTCTCTGAAGAAGAAACCATCATGGAGCCGGTCCAGCTCCCCCGGAGGACGGCGGTGGGGGTTGACAAGGGTCGGCGCCGTATGACAGCAAGACAGGTCTCTGGCATACGGGCACTCCAGGAGTCCAGAAGCACGAGAGAGGGTGGCCGGGCAGCGAGGCAAGCCAGGGTGGTTGTCGTGGTGGAGATTTGATCTGGAACACCACGGGTACCACGGGTTGAAGGGAAGCCAACGACGGAGCCAGATCGAGCCAAGGCCGTACAGACGTACGAGGCTGTGTGTGTGCCTGGTGAGGGTGTTGAGACGGCACTAACGCGGCCTGCTCAGATGGCAAGAGAGCCAGCGCCGACCGTCCACCGTCCGGTCTTTGGAACAGTCGTGGCGAGCGTGTGCTCAGCCCGGTCAAAGCGGGAAGGCAGGTCGGGCGACGGAAGTGGTTGTTGCGCGGGATGGCGGCGTGGGCGTGGTTTGATGTGATGCCTGGCTCCCGGGTGTCATGTAGATGGGTGGACTCGGCAGTGGTTCATCTACGATGAGGTCGGCATGCCGGGGTGGTGGTTCTGGCGGCGGGAGGCAGGGAAACGCCAGGATCTGGCCCTTGGATCCGATTCGAAGACCAGGACGGCGTTATTGCGAGGTGGTGTTTCTGGGCCGTCTCGCCAATCGACGGCGAGACGATGGCCGGACCGCAGTGGGATGGACAAGGGTTTGCGCCGGTCGAGGTCCGTGCTAGGGTCGACCTCACGGCGATGGCAAGATGGTTGGCCCGGCGGGCGAGTGTCTGAAGTGACAGCTCGAAAAGGGGACCGAGCTCTGTCACATCCGGACCGCTGCCAGTCTCTGATAAGCGTGCCTGGCGTGCCTCGACCTGCGGCTCCCGGGGTGCGGTCGCGTCAGTCGTACGTGTGGCGTGAGATCCTGTCCCTCAACATGCAGCCCTCGATCCTGCAGATTGATCGATCCCCGGCGTGCCGTCGCTCGATGAGTATCTGGCAGCCGGGCATCTCGCAAGCATTGTCGTTTACGGGCAAAGGTCCGGCAGCCTCGAGCAACGACAGGACGTTGACGCCGTTCGGTGGAGAGCCTGCAGGGCTGAGATGGAGGGGCGGACTGCGGGAGCTTGGGGAGGTGGCCTAGACGGCAGATGAACCCTGGCAAACGATTAGTATTTGCCTCCACCACGATCTTATGGGATGCATATTCAGAAGCCGTCAAGATGTCAGGCATCGGGCGGAGAGTGGAAGCCGGTCTCCGCGGTGAAAAGTCCATCTGTCTTGCAGCATGGCAGGACGCTGCCCGCTTGATCGGCGGGAGATGGCGATGTTCTGGCAGGAGGTGAGCATGTACTGTACGCCGAGTATCCCCGAGTGCCCCCGCGAACGCTTTCTTTTGGCAGCTCGGGCGGGCTTTTCAACCCTGTTCTCGCCGTCGAGGAGCGTGGCGAGACCGGACCTCGTGGGGACTCGATGTCAAGATGAGGCATTTCCAACGGACGATGATGTTTGTTCTCGCTGAAAATCTTGATCGAAGAGCCTAGAAGACGGGATGGACAATGGTGACTCGGAAGTGGGAAGGTACGATGCAGCAATACCGTGACAGCGGCGGCGGCAGGACCGATTGTCGGGAAGGAACGACCAGCCAGCCACCCGATACACTAATGACGTCTGGGTGACAAAATGTATTGGCCATCTCTCCAACCAGCATGAAGGATGCGATGCTTTTTCTGAGTTCGAGGCTCTCCAATTGTCTCAAACATTGCAAGTTCCCGTGCTGCAAGGAACGTGGCGGCCGTCAAACAAACGTGGTGTCCCGTCGACCAAGTCCAGCCCCCCGAAGGCCCGCCGGAGAATCTGAAGCTCCAGGTGTTCTCCAGTGGCAACATGTCAGCGCTCGATCACCAACACTCGCAATTGCAGCAATCACTCCACACCTCATGCCCCGGGCGCCTTTTCTGGCGCATCGGTTTGCTGTCAAAGGCGCGCAGTTACAGCGGAGAAACCAGCTGCCAGGGTCTACGGACCTGACTCGCAAAGGTTCGCCGATACACTGCAGTTTTCTTCTTCTCCGCCGCAGCACCGACGAGACCATGTGCGTTTGGAACCGTTTATCGTGGCGTACTTGTCTCGGGAATCACCACTGCCGCCAGGTGGACTCTAAAAGCCGCGCCATCGCACGTGGTTGACAGCTCGAAGGCCTTGGCGCCGCGGAAATCAATCCTCAGTCTCCAGTCCTGGGATGGCCTTCCCTGCCTGGGATGCTACGGGCCAGTAGATATCGACGGATAAGTCCTTTTCACCATGATGGAGTATGATGGCGCCATCCAATAATCAACCAAAATCCTTCACTGTCACCATCCTTCGACGACTCGACCCCACTACCGACGAGATGAGATGCACCGCTATAAGAGCATGCGATCTGCAATGGAGAGGTCTAACGGGCAGAGTTTGCTTTTGACACAAGCAATCCTCTTCGCTTGAGTGACCGACTGAAATCATGGCCTCCGAGAAGCTTCAGCAACCCGGCTCGGCCGTCGGAGAGCCCTCCGAGGACCTCCCAGAGGTTCGCGAGAATGCATGGATCAGGTTCATGACGTTCCTCCACTGGTACCCGAAGGACATGCCCTCCTTCGAAAAGCGCCTGGTCCTGAAGCTTGACCTGATGATCCTCGTCTATGGCTGTCTCTGCTTCTTCACGAAGTACCTGGATCAAGCCTCTTTAACCAATGCCTACGTCACGTAAGTCCCATCTGTCCGCCCCTGAGTTAGCGTTCGTCTGACAAGACCAGCGGCATGCGCGAGGAGCTGAAAATGTTCGGCAACGAATTCAACTACGCCGTCATCACCTTCTGGAGCTCGTATTGCGTGTTCATGATTCCCGCGTGTTACTATCTCACGCGCTACCCCGTCAACGTCGTGCTGCCGCTCTGCGAGCTCGGCTGGGGTGTCGCAACCTTCGGTCTCGCCTGGGCTCAGAACGTCCAGACCATCTACGCCATGCGCTTCTTCGTGGGTCTGTTTGAGGCATGCTCCTTCACCGGCGTTATCTATGTCATCGGCTCGTGGATGCGCAAGGGCGAGATCGGCCGCCGCGTCGCCCTCTTCTACACGGCTGCCCCGCTGGGAACCATGTTCGCAGGATACCTTCAGACCGCAGCCTACCGCGGCTTGACTGGCGTCGGTGGACTCGCGGGCTGGCGCTGGCTGTTCATCGTCGCGGCCATCATCACAATCCCAATCTCGTTCCTTGGATATTTTGTCTTCCCTGACGTGCCCAGCCGCTCGCGCCCGCGGTGCTTGACGGTCGAGGAGCATCGCTACGCCCAGGACCGTATCGCTGGCCAGACGGCGCCTCCCCAGCTCAAGGTATCCCGCGACATCTTCGCCCGCGTCTTCCGCCGCTGGCACTGGTACCTCTTTGTCGCGCTGTGGTCCATCGGCAACCAGAACAGCCAGATCTCCGGATCGCCCTTCAGCCTGTACCTCAAGGCCAACCAGGACATCTACTCCATCACCCGCATCAACACCCTTCCGACCATCGCCACGGCCGTCTCCGTCGTCACAGCTTTCACAACGTGCGCCATCGCCGACCGCATCGGCCGCTTCTGGCCTCTGTTGCTGGCCGTGTCGTTCCCGACCGTCATCGCCCATGCCCTGCTGGTCGCCTGGCACGTTGGTGAGGCTGGCCGCCTGGCTGCTTTCACCATTGCCGGTTTCGAGGGCGCCCTGTTCCCGCTGAGCATGGCCTGGGCCACCGTCACCATGGCCAACGATGCCGAGGAGAGGGCCGTTGTAACCGCGAGCATGAATGCGATCGGTCAAGCTATCGTTGCTTGGAGCCAGTTGCTTCAGTTCCCTGCCGTGAAAGCGCCGCGCTTCATCAATGGCTTCCTCGGCGGCCTCATCACCTCGGTGCTGCAGTTCATCGTCATCCTGGTAATTGTCTGGTTCGCCCACCGACAGAGGAAGAATGAGTCCAACGGTACTCTCTCAGAGCCGACCGAGGAGGTCGCGGAGACCATCTTCGATAAGAAGGGCGGGGATGAAAAGACGGCCGTGTAAGTTGTGGCTGGCATTTGGATTACGGGAGTGGGTT
The DNA here is from genome assembly GCA_020746995.1 of Plectosphaerella cucumerina. Lineage (NCBI taxonomy): Eukaryota > Fungi > Ascomycota > Sordariomycetes > Glomerellales > Plectosphaerellaceae > Plectosphaerella > Plectosphaerella cucumerina. Next base: position 3,346,349 of record JAGPXD010000004.1, on the reverse strand, counting down.
GGAGGAAATGCTCCGAAATCGAGATGCCCTAGCGAAACACCGAGCCGTTGGATGGTTCCGTGGGGCTTCTGGCATCTAGAACGGTCGAGTGATGTCGGGAGAATGACGTATCGCCCAAGACTTCGATTCCTAGCGGGTCAAGTCTGACGACACCATGGTCTAAGCTATTGTACTACTCATGATATCATGCTTCTTCAGAGTTTGCGGCTCTGTCTCAATAAGAGGTCGACTTTTCCCGATTCCAATCCCCCAACCTCGACGTGACAATCAAAATCAATCCTAATAATTAGACATCGCGCAATATGCCCGACCAATTCGAAAAAGGTAAGTACTCCGCCGACATGATAATACCCTCCAACTAATAGCCGCAGGCCACACCGTCCCGGTGACGCATCAGGACTTCCCCGGCAAGGAGGGTAAAATGCCCGACTCGCCCGAGCCCCTGTTCGACCGCATCCCGGATCACGACGGTGGTTCAAAGCTGTACCAGGCCGCCGGCAAGCTCAGGGACAGGAAAGCCATCATCACGGGTGGCGACTCAGGCATCGGGCGGGCTACGGCCATTCTGTTCGCCATGGAAGGCGCCGATGTCCTCATCGCCTACCTGCCGGAAGAGGAGGACGACGCACAGGAGACCAAGAAGCGTGTTGAAGCCCACTGCAGAAAATGTCACCTCATCGCTACAGACCTCACCGACAAGAACAACTGCCAAAAGGTCATCGACAAGGCTCTTGAGACCCTCGGCGGCATCGACATCCTCTTCAACAATGCCGCCTATCAGATGATGGTGCAAGACATCAAGGATCTGCCCGAGGACCAGTGGTTGCATACCTTCAACACCAACATCCACTCCTTCTACTACCTCTCCAAGTACGCCCTGCCGCACATGAAGGCCGGCGCGACAATCATCAACAACGCCAGCATAAACGCCTACATCGGCCGTCCCGACCTGCTCGACTACACATCGACAAAGGGCGCCATCGTCTCCTTCACCCGCGGGCTGAGCAACCAGTACGTCTCCAGGGGTATTCGCGTCAACGCCGTGGCCCCCGGGCCCGTGTGGACGCCCCTCATCCCGGCGACGATGGACGACGAGGCCCAGAAGCAGTTCACCAGCCCGATGGGCCGACCCGCGCAGCCGTCCGAGATCGCCACGTGCCTGGTGTTCCTGGCGTCGACGGACAGCTCCGCCATCAGCGGGCAAACGATCCACTGCAACGGGGGTACCATTGTCAACGGCTAGATAGGTAGCTGTCGACTGCCGTGGCAGCTGCAGTGTCACCGTGTCATTGAAATGGCAGAGAGCAAAGCTTCCAGAATCAAGGGCCCGGAGCTGTTCTGCACGCTAGTCCCTCTCAGGATTAGCGTCATGAGGTGAAACAGAGCCCGACCTGGACACGACATCCCTGCCACTCGATCCATCTTCCCCGGGTCGCGCTGTGCTTTACTGTCGTGTTTTGCATAATATTGAGGGGTGGAGTCCTGTAGCGAGTGCTTGTACCGTACGGTATCTAGACCAAGAGAAGCTGGCGCACAGCATGAATCCAGCAGATGAGGAGAATGTCGGTTCTTGGCGCGATTGGCGAATCACATGCGCGAGCGTAGTCGTAAACATCAACAACCCGGGCTAGTGAGTGCTGTCAGGTCTCCTAGGGCGCGGCCACCATTATAACTCCCGCTCTGGAGTTGGAAGCATCAGACGGGTCATGTTGTCCTTCGCCTCTGGTGTCAGGTATCGCTGTGTTGGCCCCGCGCACAGATGAGGCGCATCCTGATTTGTGCTGGTGCATCCAGCAGCATGCGAGGGGCAGAATGGAAGCCGTCAGCCTAGATAGATCGATACCTGCGCCTCAGTGCAATTTCCCGCGATGTCCCCGCATTGCCAAAGGTAGAGGCCTAGTGAGTGTGCCGCGGGCTGGCCCCTCCAACGCGGCCAGGGGTAAAGGGCCCCGCCAGGCAGGTACCTCCACCTGCAGCTTGGGTACCTACACCAAAGGTAGCTCCTGCTGCCGACGGGATGGGAAGGGGCAAACAAGGAAGGGAAGCCTTGTCGCGTCTCCTCGCCTTCCCGGAGCAGAGCAGAGCAGGAGCCCAGCCCAGGTTCCTCACGAGTCGATTCGTCCCCGGCGCAGGAACGGGGGTCATCCCTTCAATTTGCCCTCTCCGCCTCGACCCTTTCCCTTCTCGGCCGCGCTCGACGTCCACCACACGTGTTGACTTGACTCCTGGCCTTCTGCATCTGCTTCTTCTGGCCCTTGTTTTTCCTCCCACCCCCCAACACTGTTTGCCACTATCCAATTCTCCCCCGTCTCGGTTGATCCTCGAGACTGTTTACGCGCCTGGCACCTCACGATAACGACAAGCCTCACCGACATACCTTCCTCTCCGTCTGCTGCCCTCTCCGAACGACCGACCGCAGAGCCTGCCCGCCACAGCTCGTCGCCGGCCCGTCATGTCTGCCTCCGCAACATACCAGCAGTTCCTGGCTGCGCCCAACTCTTCCCTGCTCGCCGCCAACGCGTCGCTGCACTACATTACCACCACAATCTCCTTCAACGGCCCTACCGAGATCATCAAGCACCTGAATACCCTGCGCAACCAGGTCACGAAGAAGGCGGAGGTCCCGCTGGACGTCATCGACGGCCAGAACGCCCTGGTTGTTATCATCAGCACCACCTTCGAGTTCCACACCACCGGCGCCGTCTTCCTCCCCGGTATTGACGACAACTTCCTCGCTGACCGCACCGTTTACATTCCCATTGTAAGACGCATTGGCCCTCGCCCGCCGCGGCGCCGAGCTCCCTCCCCGTTGCGATTCGCGCTGACCCGTGGTCTCCGTAGACGCACATTGTCAACTTTGATGCCCAGGGCAAGATCTCGCAGATCCGGCAGACATGGGACCAGGGCTCGTTGCTCAAGCAGGTTGATGTTATCGGCAAGTCCGGCCGCAACTGGCCCATTCGCGACAGCCAGGAGCAGATCAAGTTGATCACGAACTGCCTCAAGGCCAGCGGCAAGATCGCCGCCTCGGCCCCCGACGCCAACGAGATCATCATCCGCTCGCGCGGTAACACGCAGAACGCCATGCGCGACCCCCACGCCACCCTGTCCCTGTTCGCACCCCGCGAGCAGCAGGAGGAGGCTGTGGCCCAGGCTGCCGTGTCACCCTACGCCGGCAGCCGCCCGCACCAACGGTCCATCACCGACATTCTCAACGACGAGCCCCTTGACGAGCCTTCGTCCCCCAGCAGCGGCCGCGCGCGCGACTCGTCGCCGAACAAGGCCAAGGTTGGCGCTGGTAAGAACTTTGCGCCCAGCCGCCTGTTCGACGCCGACCCCAACGCGCCCCTGGAGCCCGAGTCGCCCGAAGACACCCGTAGCCCTGAGAAGTTCTACCGCCCCCATCCCACAAAGTTCAAGCACTTCGACTTTGCCGACGGCTCCGACCCTCAGGACGCGGCCGTCGCACAGGCGGCGTCTGCCGCCAAAACCACCGCGGCAAGCAACCGCCCCCACTCCTCAAAGGCCAACAGCAACTGGTCGTTTGAGGACTTCACCACGCCGCAGAAGCCCAAGGCCTCTAAGGCCTACCGCCACCAGGACGTGCGCCACTGGGATACCGACAGGAACACGACGATCCAGGAGACTCCTGTTCACAACAACCACAAGGCGCGCCGTGACGCTGACCCGCACTTTGAGTTCATCGACGATGGCGAGCGCAATGGCGATGCCCGGCCGGCCCATCCCCGCGGCGCCGGTACCAATGAGGGCTCGCACCTGTACGAGAACAACCTCTACAACGAGGATGGCTCTGCGCCCACACCTGGACCGGCTCGCGCGCTAGGCAACATCACGAACCTGTCGGACCGCCGCAAGGACTTTGATGCCCACTTCGCCATGACTGACAAGTCACCGAGCCTGAGCGGCCCTCAGGTCCACGCCGGCATTGGCGACAACCAGCAGAAGGCCGTCAATATGATGAACGCCAACTGGTCGTCATACGACAAGTCGCCGGTCGTGCAGAAGGAGAACAAGCCGGCGAAGCAGCAGACCGACGAGACCGGCATCAACATTGCTGGCGACGGTATGGGTGGCAGGAAGGGCACCAACCGGGACTGGCTCTACGGCGATGATGATGACACCCCCAAGCCCGCGACGAAGAAGCCAGTAGCGGGCCAGAAGAGCTTCTGGGACTTCTGAGCGGGCGAGGGGCGGCACCCGTCTCCTGTTTTGGGATTCGGAGGTGCGATTGACACCAAAACATGACGTCCCGGCAACCGGCGCGCCGGGACGACTACCAGCATCTTTCCATCACTTTGTTTTTGCGCGTTGCTCTCCTACTCCCCGTTTGTATCTTGACGACTTACTACGCCTACGCACGGCTCACGAATCATGAGGACTCTACACTTAGCACCCATAGTCCGTCACAGCTGCTTTCCTTGCCTCGACGTGCCGGACCGTTCTCCGGCACGCAACCGCTTTTCTGTCTGTCTGTACAGGGTACCTGGATCCGGGGGCGTCCGTCCGCCTCGTCCCGCGCTTGGCTTGCTGGCTGGATACCTCGAGAATTGGCAAGGATAGGGGCCCGCTGAGGGTCGGTGTACGATGTATCTCAGATTGCAGTTGCTAGCCTACCGTACCTTGCAGAAAAGAAAAGTCTTAGTCAAGGGTGCGTGCCTAATGTGATGGAACGCGGACGTCAGATGTGCTGTCCTCGTGCGTAGATGAATCGATCATTTCGTGCGATGCTAATGTTGGTACACGAAGTAGGAAATAATGAAGCTCTGCCGGTCGACCTTTACGGACGCCTGGTCAGAAGTTCGACGTCGCCTCAGCCTGGAGCTCAAGGCTTTGCATCCCCATCTCGCCCGGCAGATGAACGTGTCCGTCCTGACACTGCGGGCACCATCCCTCTATATTCCGTATACACGCCGGGTCCTCCCCGGGTCCATTCTAGCCCTCATTCTCCTCGATTGTATCCCCCTTCACAGCGCGATCGCCCCCCTTCGGCTCTCCCTCACGTGCAGCAGGCCCTGGAGACCGCAGCACACGGCGAATCCCTGGCGACAAAAAGTCAGTAACGAGATCATCCCCCCAGAACGGTGGTACGTACTGCATAGACGATGACGGCTACGAAGAGCGTGGCCGCGACGGAGGATGGGTCCTTCGGGTCTCCGTCGCCGCCGACGAGCTCGTGGTGCTCCGCACGGAAGAGGAGGGAGAGAGTGCCGAGGATGAAGATGGCGAAGATGGAGACGACGGTGCTGTGGGATGTTAGTCTGTTGGACTCGTGGGCGGACGTGGAAAGGTGTACCAGGTCCAGGCGTTGCCGGCGCTGACGACGGGCTTCATTGTTGTGGTTTGTGGTCGCGACGCCGAGGTCGGGGTCGGAGGGAGGGAGGGACGTGGCTCTTCGGAGAGGGGAGGTCTGGGTCGGTCGGTTGGGAGTAGATCGTGATCGTGGGCTTCGTGGTCGCGGGTGATGGATGATGTCGAGGTTGGAGCTCCCCCCGTCCAAGGCGTCCGTCGAGCTGTCCCGGTCGAGGTGCTTGATTCGCCGCCCGCCGCCAGGCGTCAGGATTTGGGGTGGGCCAATCAGCGGTCGGCGGGGATTGCTTCACCGAGGCTTCACCGAGACATGAAGACATCCCTACAGTAGACCACGCTGTTTTGCGAATTGTAAGTAGGTAATTCAATTGAATGTTCAATGCTATGTGTCCCTTCCATCTCTCGTCCCGCAAAGCCAGGCATCATCTGCCCAATTCAAGCTCGCAGGTTATGCATGTACAAGGCCGTTACCGACATATTTCTCGTCCTCATCCTCATTGCTCATCTTCATCACTCCTTTGGCGTCTCGACGATAATCTTACCATCGGGCCCCCTCGGCTTCCGCTTCCATCCCGTCGACATGAGCGGCGGGATGTCGAAGCGAGGGAAGATGTGGCCCTCGGTGTTGAGCACCACCTTGTCCAGGGGGATGAAGTCGTTGGGTGAGAATAAGAGGTAGAAGTACTTTAGCGTCTCGGCCTGCAGCGTGTCAGCGTTCAAACTCGTCTTCTCTCAAAGGCATGCACTCACCAGCCAGAAACTCTCCAGGTTATCCTTGACCACGGGCGGGACCGTGTTGGCGTTGCTCAGGCTCGTGAACCCCCCGCCGTCCTCGACGGAGGTGTGGTTCACGAAGGACTTGAACATCTCCCACCCCCAGTCGCGGTACTTGGGGTCCTCGGTGATGCGCCACATGTAGAACAGGCTCTCTGCCGTCTCGGGCCGCTGCAGGTTGTGCGCGTCCTGGGAGTGGACATCAAAGTCCTTGCGCCAGGCTGCGGCGGGGTCGTCGTCAAACTCGGGGGCTGGGCCGTGCGGCGCGTCGTGCGGCAGGGCAGGCTCGTCGACGCGGAAGTAGGTGATCTCGGCGGCGAGGCCCGTGGCCATCCACTTGTACATGCCCCAGCACGTGTGCATGAGCTCGCGGGCGAGCTTCATGTCCTCCTCCTTTTGGGCGTTCCAGGTCGGAAGCTTGCGGGCCTCGGCCTCGGTCAGGCCGCCCGTGACGGCGAGGGCGATGGTGCCCGGGTAGAAGCAGACGAGGTGGTCCATCTTGGGCACAAGGGGGCTGTCGAGACCCGACGGCCGCTCGCCGATGATTGTGAAGCGCGAGGGCGTCGTGTAGGTGACGAGGTGCTTGCGAACGCCGGCGAGGGACTGGTCCCACATGTCCTCGTAGATGGGCTCCTGCTTGTTGGTCTGCAGGTACTGCTTGATCAGGTACTCGTAGTACGAGTCGCCGCGCGAGCCCAGACGGACGTTTGAGCCGCGGAAGCCGCCCGAGGCCGGGTGCAGGAAGATGGGGAGGAGGCCGTCGCGGGCGCCGTTGTCGTCGACGACCTGCATGACCTTTTCGACCTTGTCCCAGAAGTCCTTCTCGCCCGTGAGCTTGGCGAGGTACTTGAACTCGAGCTGCAGCGTCGTGGCCTCGGCGGTGGACGAGGCGCCGCCGTCGGCGTGAGACTCCTTGCCCTGGTACTTTGACAGGATGACGCTGGCGTAGGGGACGCCCGAGGCCGTGTCAAAGGCGGCCAAGAGGCGGTCGGCTAGATCCTTGGCCTTTTCGAGGTACAGGTCCTCGCCCGACTGGCCAAAGTCATCTTCGGTCAGCGGAGCGAGTTCGGGGAACTCGTTGGAGAGGTAGTGGGCGGCCAGGAGGCCGCCGAGCATGCGGATGGTCGTCTCGAATGTGTTGACGTCCTGGTCCTGGTCCCAGGTTAGGGACTTGGACAGCCACTCGCGGGCGTGGACGACGCGTGATGTCAGGTTCATCAGCATCATGGTGTCGAGTGAGTCGATGATGATCCAGCCGAGGCCCTTGGGCGCCATGTACTTGCCAGTCTTGGCGATAGGATGGTACTCGTCGTAGCCTGGGAAGACATGGTCAGCAAAAGTCTCTCAGATTCAACGACATGCCCAACTCACCCCAGCCGTAGCGAGCGTACGCATCCCAGCTCAGCTCAAAGGCCTCCTTGACCCTCTCCCTCCTCTTGTCCCAGTCGGCCTTGTTGCCAGGCGGCTCGGGGGTGCGCAACCACGTCCACTGGGCGGGGTCGAGGTGGCTCGAGTGATCTGCGAATGCGCCGAAGAAGTATAGGCCGGTTAGGACGAGCACGACGAGGCCCAGGGCCGAGCGCTTGCGCCGCCAGAAGGGCTGCAGGCGGCGCGAGGCGGCGTAGGTGTAGGGCTTGTCCTTGTACATGGGCAGCTGGGATTTTGTGCCGAGGAAGCCATCGACGCGGCTGTGCACGCCGCCGAGGAGGCCGCCTTGCTGGTGGCCTCGCGAGGAGCCGCGGGATGTCATGCCCGCGGCCTGCCAGAGGCGGTCCTCATCGGCGCGCTGGGGGTCCTGGAAGGACGGGACGTTCCGGGGCACGGCGAAGGACATGTTGCCTAAAGGGGCGGGTTGGTTCTCGGCTGCTTGTACGCCCCGACCTGCGCGACCCGGTGGGTTGGGTTGTTGCTGCGACGAGGAGGATGGTCGGAAAGCTAAGCTATGGGAGAAGCTCGGTGCGATCGCGTGCGCATGCTCGAGGCCCTCGTGGTCGGGGCCGGTGTGTCGTCGGTGGGGTAAAAGGCCGCCGAGGGGATGTTGACGTCCGTCGGAATGCCAATTGCCCTGCAAGTGTTCCCGGTTCGCTCGGGAGGCGGGAGGTGGGAGGAGATGTCGTCCGGAGAAAGCAAACACGAAGCCTTTCGAGTCCGGCTCGGCTCCAGCTGCGTGTCTACACTGACCTTACTCATGTCGCGCCCCACTTATCCCCGTCTCCCCAACTTGACCTCCATTGTTCCCTCGGAGCTTTCCATCAACACTCACTCATACAGTACTTGGTTTCCCCCTCTTTACAGCCCATTTCCGGTAGCACGATGTTTTCACATGCCGAGGGAGACGCGTCTGGTCGAAATGATGAACACGTGAAAGGCGACATCGACCAACGGACGCTGCAGGCGTTCAAGCCTCTTCCTCCCCGGACAATCCGACATGTCCCTGTTCCTGGAGAATGGGAAAGAGAGCTTCATCCAAAGTGGCCCGAGTCGGCCTTTAGAATCCCGGACGCTATCCCCGACGGCTTCATCTACTTCATCACCCGAGGCGAATACATTGGATCTGGCTCAACAGCACTGGTAGAGCGACTACCTTCAGGACACATTGTCAAAACTCCCCTTGTGAATCCGTACGACTCCTGGCAAGAGAAGAAGAACCGCAAGAACATGGACCGGGAGCACCAAGTCTACCTCCAGCTAGGATCCATTCCTTTCGTGCCCAAACTAATCGACTGGGAGGACGAATCCAAGGCGTTGACTCTAGAGTACCTCCCCCGCGGCGACCTTCTCACCTTCCTCAAGGGTTAACATGACGCTCATCACGACATGCGTCGGAAGTGGGCGCTCCAGGCAGCCCAAGCGCTGACGAGCCTCCATTCCGTCGGAGTAATCCACCAGGATGTCACACCCCGGAACTTCCTTCTCACCGAGGATCTTGACCTTCGAATCTGTGACTTTGCCGGGAGTTCGTACCCTGGAAATACGGCGTTTACTGGATCGCCGGGCCCACGGTACCAGTCCAAGATCTGGAGACGAGGATACTGCCCTACTCAAGCAGACAATGTCTTTAGCCTCGGTTCTGTGCTGTACTTCATCATGACGGCCGAGGAGCCCTTTAGCAATCTTGATGATGAGGAAGTCGAAAGCCGGTTTGGAGACTTGAACTTCCCAGAAACCGACGGCCTCAGCTGTGGCGCTGTCATCCAAGATTGCTGGCGTGGACGACTCTCTACTGCGGAACAGGTTGTGGCGGCTTTGGTCTGAAAGTCCTAGGGTGTTTCGATGTCCTCTTCTCCACCGTTCTGACCACATTGCTACCTGTTCGATCCTCTGTATGCACTCGCATCTTTCCGATTGAATAGCAACATGACAAGGCTGGAATTTACCTGATCGGAACAAAACCTCACGAAGGGCACAGACTATGCGCAATTCTCGCCGAGACTTGCGTTGCGCCAACTCGAGCACAGATCACATAAGGTAGTAAGTTGAACAAGAGTAAGCTGACTAGTGGGAATATCCGTTGACACCGTTCGCAACGACTTCCTTCTTCAGCTCGCCATGTCCGTTAACGCCATTGCTCTTGACTTTCCGAGGCTCGGCCACTCCACCGCCCCGCGCCAGGAGTTCGTCAACCATCTCTCGACATGTTCCCAAGTATCTCGTAGGATCACAGAGTTTCTCGAGCCTCTCATCCCGCAGATTCTCAACAACAACAGGCACCTCCCTCAGAGCCTCAAGCAGTGACCTGCCACCTTCATGTGCAGTGACGCAGGCGCGGTACACAATCTCATGCGCCTCCTGCCGTCCCGTCGATTCTGCGAGGGCCATCATGACAGCCTCAGCAACAATGAGACCCCTCGTCGACCGCAGATTGGCGAGCATGGCGTCCTCGTTGACCTGCAACCCCGACAGCGCAAAGTCGGCCTGGTGCAGCGCGCCAACGACAGACACAAAGGCCGTGGGGATAGCCGCCCACTCGAGATGCCACGGCCCCGAAGCACGCTCAAAGTCCGTAATCATGGCGTCGAGGAGCAATCCCGACTGCGCGCGAAGGATCTTTGACTGCGCGAGAATAACCTCGCTCGAGATGGGGTTCCGCTTCTGCGGCATCGTCGACGACGCGCCGCGGTGGGGGACGTACGGCTCCGCGACCTCGTTGAGCTCGTTGGACGACATGATCATCAGGTCCAGTGCGATCTTGCCGAGGGTGCCGCCGACCAGGGCCAGGAAGTTGATGATCTCGGCGACCGTGTCCCTGCTCACATGCCATGTGATGACGGGATCGCGCAGGCCGAGGACGGCGGCGAGGGTCTTCCTGACACGAACGCCGTCGGCGCCGAGGGAGGCGAGAGTACCGGCCGCGCCGCCGAATTGGACCAGGAGGCAACGTTCCTTGATCTGTGTTAGGCGCTCGGCGTGTCGCTCTAGGCCGGAGAGCCAGACGGCGCACTTGTACCCGAAGGTCACGGGGAGGGCGTGCTGAAGATGCGTACGGCCGGCCATGGGGGTATCCCTGTACTTGGACGCCATGGACCGCAGGACGGAGGTGATGCGGAGGAGAAGGCGCTCCACAATTGCGAGTCCGTTGCGCATCTGGAGGACTGATGCGAGGTCCATGATGTCCTGGGTGGTGGCGCCCCAGTGAATGTATCCGCCTGGAATGGGTCAACAGGCAGAAATAGAGCTTGGATGTCGTCGACGTACTTTTGCTTTCAGGAACCCATGTTGCCATCTGCTCAACAAGCGGCAGGACGGGATAGCCCACAATCTCCGTCCTGGCGGCGAGCAACTTCCAGTCGATCTTGGCCACATCGCTGTGATCGCGAATAGCATTCGCAGTGCCCGGAGGAACAATGCCCTCGATCTCTTCGGCCTTGGCTAGGGCGCACTCGGCCTCAATCATGTGGGCGACATAGGACCGCTCGGAGAAGCACTCGCGCACCACTTCCGTGCCGAAGATGTTGCCAAAAAGAACGGTGTCGAAGACTGATGTAGCAGACATGATGAATGATTGATAAAGTGCAATGACAAGATTTTCAACGATGAGCCAGTCATGTCTTGTTCATGCAGGTTTATAAGTTGGCTATCCTCCGGCTCATGGAGAGGTGACATGCCGGTCGGGCCGCGGGCGAAGGATCGGCGACGGAATAGCGGGATAGCGGGATAGGACGGGGTTGCCTTCGGAGGCTACGCCGAGGGTCTGGAGAAGGCGGGGGTGGTCTTGGACATGTTTGTATTCCGGGGTAAAATGTGGTTGAAGTCTTCGAGATTGCAATGCAGCACCGCTCATTTTCAGATACTGGCCGATAGATGGGCTTGTTGGTCCGTCTGAAGTGCTCCCGCTGTCGCTGGTGGAAAAGGGGCGGCCACTCACACTGTATTCGGCACTGGCCTGCCCTGTCCATGGAACATCCTTAACCTGTTCACCTATGAGCCCCGGGACTTCCTGAAAAGAAGTCCAGCGGCGCCACATCCATGGAATTGGTGAAGTCAAGCACAGACTCCATTGGCCAATCCCACACGTTCCATGAGACCTGATCCCATCCGTCCGGGAGCTGTGCCCCTGGGTCTGGTCCTCGCCCTGCCTCGGAAGCTGCTGGGAAAGTCTTCTCGCGCAGCATGTCTAGAACGTCTGCACATTGGCCAAGCCGATGCGCGCTGGGGTCTTGTCCGTCGGAAGTCAAGTCTCCCAGGTGGCGAAGGGCCCGGATGCACCGCTGTACGGTCCCCTCCAGCTCTCCATCCGAGTATACGGTCTCGTCGAAGTTGCTTGGAATTCCTGTTAGGCGCTGCTTCCAGTGGAAGTATAGCAAGGTGAGACCAGACTGCCATAGCATGTGTGCACCGCTGGGGTACAGCAAGCTCAAGAGGAGACCCTCGGATGTCGGATGCGAGGTAGCTGACGCGTCATGGACTCCAAGACCGGATGCCAGCAGACTGATGAGTACCCCCGAGGCTCGCGTGCATGCATGAAGCGACTTAGTGGACTGGGGATCCGGGCTGGTGAAGCTGAGTGCCGGTCGGTGGATCTGAATGGTTGCAACACAGAGCACCACCCTGAGGAACAGCGCTTCAAACGATGTCTCTGGCTGGAACTCGGTCTCTGCTGCTGGCTCAAAGGCTGTCCCTCCACCAGCACCTGATGAGGTCCATGGATCGGTATTTGACGATGCACCCGGAAGGCTGCGTGTCCACATATCCAGCTCTGCCTGGAGGCGAGTGATCTTGGCCACACCTCCACGCCTCTTAGTCGTAGTGTACAGATTCTCGAGCGCATCGCCAATGATCTGAGAAATCTTGAACAGATGCAGGGCTGCGTCTACCTGCGACCCTTCGCCGGGTAGTGGGAATGCCACATGCGACCGCGACAGCAGTTCGTGGTCCACGCTGGTTGGGAGGTCCGTATCAACATCCTGGTTTCGAATGAGACGAGGAAGACCATGATATGTGCTCGAGAAGCTGTGAAATTCATGTCAGTGACGCGTCGAAGGCCGGGGTTGGGAGTACTCACGTGTCGAGCGAGTATTGACACCACCATACCCTTCGCCGCAGCTCCGTTTCCAAGGGATCAAATCTGAAACGTTGGGAATGACGATGAAGCCCCAGGCTTTGCGCAAGGCGCGTGGCAATGCCACCGAGATGCGAGGCCATGGTGTAGCGAGATGACACCTGGAGATAGACCTGCATGATTTCCAAGGCCTGCAGCGTCTGGAGACACGGTCGCTCCAGAACCTTGTCCAGGATGGCGGTCGATGCTGCGTAGTGCGTTTCCGAGAGGCAAAGGAAGTGGAAGTGCTGCTTATCGCATAGACCCCCGTTTCCAATCGAGCCCAGGGCGAGAAGGCCCAAGATCTGATGCAGGACGGCAACTGATTTGTCGTTCAGCGGTATCGTCATGTTCATCAGCTCTCTGAATGAATCAAGGGTTGTTTTGGCGTGTACGATTGGGTAGATAGGGGTCCATCTGTTGATTGCAGCTGTCAGGACATCTTCTGCGTTGAGAGGCAACCCTGCCATGATGGCCCGCACCATGTCATGGTCGGAAGGTCGTCGGGCGGTGAAACCCCATAGGTCGTGGAGATGCAGACTGTAGATGGAGCTAGGGAACTTGGCAGCATCTAGGCGAAGCATCTGCACCTGCTGTTCAGCCTGGCTGACGAAGTGGACGCCGGTGGTGGAGCCTGCGAACATCGCGACATCTTGGTCGTCGGTCACCAATCGACCCATGTGGCCGACAATAGGCTCAGTGACAGGCTTAATACTTTGGGGATGGGCATCTGTAGTCGCTAAAGGGCCATGAGTAATGGCCGCTGACCTTGGCCCAAACGCCGAAGAGCCATTTTGGGGACGCAATTCAGGAATGGTGGTTTGAGGAGAGGCACTTGAATGCTGATCTGTTTGCGGATGAACGCTGGACGGAGTCGTTCGACGTTGCTCAATCCCTTCAGCCTCGTAGAAACTTGACATGGTCAAAACAAATGCCAATGATTAACAGATGTGACTCTCACCTCTTTCGCTTCCGATTTCTCTGAAGCTTTGCAGACCTGACGCAGATGATGCCGGCGGCAAGGCAGGGGGAGCACTGGAACCGTCAGAGATGCCATCAGAGTTCCAACCTCAGCTGATTCCAGTTTCAAAGCGTACCTCATCTCCTTCGCCATGACATCTGATCTTCCGGCTGCAAGCAACGTCAGCTAGGTCATCGCTTGGGGTTGGTACCATACGTACCGTCTGCAACGGTCACTGATTTCGCCGGTCAGCAAGGCATCTCGGTGCCAGAGTGTTTACGATTGACGCACCAAACCTGACCTTTGGTAGGATTCGAGGGATTCATTTGTAGCTCATGGCTGGCCCTCGACATGGGTGCTGTCAGTGAGCCGCGTCACGGTCACGGTGGTATGCTCGTGGTGACATGATGAGTGGAAGGAGTGTCGTCGGCCGTGACTCGGCTCCGGTGATGTGCCCGATGGGTCGTCACGTGGGGCATTTCCTTCAGTGGGCAGACAGCACTGTGATCGCCCCCAACTTCAACCAAACTTCAACTCCAATGGATACCGACACCGACACACTCTGGTACCTACTCAATATTGACCCCCCCCCCACGCAGACTTCCTCCCGAATACATGTAGGATTCTGTCCTTCCAGCTCTGTCAGAGCAGGAATGCAATGATTCTGGATCCATCCGTGAACCTACTAATGAGGCAGATTTCCAGGAAAGTTGCCATTCGCTTCAACATGGACCCCGCCTTCGAGTGAACACAACCAAAAATGTGAAGGGTGCAAAGCGCTCGAAACTTCAAGTTTTACTTTCTAAGAAATCGATCGCATGATCTTTTGAGACCAAGAAAGCGTAGTTGAATCAATAGAGTTGGTATTTCTCCCCTTTCAGACCCGCCAGGTCGTGGAATTTGCACTGACTGAGCTGATCGAATTGCAGCGACCCTGGCTTGCCACTTGCATGTATCCCAACTCACCACCAGACCGGAGAAGACCGCCAATTACTTCTAACATGGCCGGTTGAATCTGAAATGTCTCCTGCCAAGACGGCATCTTCGACGCGGAAGCATGGTGACGACCCACCTCGGAGCGGGATAGCAGACGGCGTAACGGAATAGCGAAATACTACCCCGGACTGTTCTCCGGTCCTCCTCCAACGCCGTCGCCGCCCAGCCCATCTCCGCACGATGCCCCGGACTCGGACTCTGGAGAGTCAGAGTCATCTGGGGATGTATGGGGAAGAGAACCTCCGCGGAGGCGAGAGGTATATATACTCCAGCTTCCTCCTTCAAGTTTCGAAGGATTCGACTATCCCCAGCATCTCCAAGAATACTTCCTCCCATCCTTCATCATGGCTTCCAACTCCGCAAATGTCAAGCTCCCCATCGAGCACACCGAAGACCCCTCGGGTGCTGATCACACCCTCGAGAAGCCCCCTCCTGCCCTCGACCCTATCGCCGCTCTCAACGACCCCGACTGGAAGGCCAAGGAGAAGAAGCTCGTCCGCACCCTCGACATGACACTTCTTCCAATGCTCTGGATCCTCTATCTATTCAACTACCTCGACCGCACCAGCATCGCCCAGGCCCGCCTCAACTCCTTCGAGCAGGATCTCGGTCTGGTCGGCTCCCAGTTCAATATTGCCGTGTCAGTCCTCACGGCCGGATACATGGCCGCCCAGCTGCCCTCCAACATGCTCATCACACGTATCCGTCCGTCGTTGTACCTCCCTGGTGCCGCTATCATCTGGTCATTCGTTTCCGCCGCCACGGCTGCTGCTACCGGCTTCGGCAGCCTCGTTGGTATCCGCGTTTGCCTTGGTATTGTGGAGGCACCGCTGTACCCCGGTGCGGTGTACGTCATGTCGTGCTGGTATACAAGGAGCGAGCTGGCCCTGCGATTTGCCGTGCTCTACACCGGCCTCGTGCTCGCCATGGCTGTGTCGGGCCTCATCGCAGCCGGCGTCTTCGCAGGTCTCGATGGCGTCAATGGCCTGGCAGGCTGGCAGTGGTTGTTCATCCTCGAGGGTGCCCTGGGATGCCTCTTTGCTATCATGGCCCTCTTTGTCCTGCCTGACTATCCCGATTCCAAGACTGGAAGCACTCGCTGGTCCATGACTGAAGACCTCCGCCGCCTGGCAGCCGCGCGCATGGAAGCCGACCGCGTCTCCGAGCCTCAGAGCACCCGCTCCGTCTGGGGCGGTCTACGCCTGAGTTTGACAGATTACAAGACATACCTCTTTGTGCGTACGCCTCCCTCCTTTTCATGTCAGCTTGCTAACCACCGCCGCGCCGCAGATGCTTTTCAACCTCGGAATCACGGCCTCTTATGGATTCAACAACTTCTTCCCCTCCATCGTGCAGGGCTTTAACATGGGCAGCCGCACCACCACACTGTTGCTAACGGCCCCGCCGTACGTCCTCGGTGCCATCGCCTCGCTGTTCGTCTGCCATAGCAGCGACAAGCGCAAGGAGCGCGGATATCACATCATCGCGGGTGTCGCCGTTGCCATCATCGGCTTCATCGTCTCCGCGTCCTCCCTTCAGCAGGCTGCTCGATACACGGCCGCTTTCCTGTACATCGGCGGCTTGTTCTCGGTGAACCCCCTGGTGTTTGCATGGTATGTTCTCATCGCGGCACTTTTTCGAGGATGTGTACTGATGTCTTCTGTTCAGGGTCATGTCGACACTATCCAAGACGCCCGAGAAGCGCGCTGCGTCTGCTGCCATTGTTAACGTGTTTGGGCATTGCGGCAACATTATGTCGCCCTACTTCTTCCCTTCGTCCGACGCCCCGCGATACCTCATGGCGATGCTCATCATGCTGGGCATGGCTGTGCTGACTATTATTATGGCACTGTCCACGAAGTTTGTTCTGGTCCGCGAAAACAAGAAGCTGAGGGTTGAGTCGGAGGAGAGGGGAGTGATCTACAACCCGTACACGCTGTGAGAGTGATATTACAAAAGGGGATAGTCCACGAGTCAGACGAGTCGATCGATCGATCGGGATATCTGTTTTTTTCCTTTGGCGAAGTGTTGGACAGTACACGTTGGATGGTGGTGGGTTGCGGGGACAGCGCTCAGCCTGGGTTGTTGACTTGAACCCCCGAACACGACGTAGTGTCATTTGGAAATCGGAATAATGAAGCCATCATGTTGAATACCATGTCGCCATGACGAAACACCAGGTTCCTTAAAAAACCACATGTCCAGTGTGTTCCCTTGATGTCGCTGGAACACGCTGGCAGGTTCAGTCACTCCAATAGGCTGCCCCGCAATGCTTCATTTGAGGTGGCCCGACATCCCCGCCATCTCAGGCTTCCGCTGGCAGGTTCCTTCCATCGACAACTTCAGTTGAACTCAAAGACATGCACCTGCTACAGTGTGCGTGATCGAACACAAAACACACACCAACACCAAACTAAACACCCACGGCAACTCCCCCATGGATCCAGAGCCATGGCTCGCTCGTCAGACTTTGCCCACTTCCCCCACCTGACAAAAGACGAGTTCGCAGAGGTCTGCCACCTCTTCGACCGGCGATACACCCAGGCCACCCTCGGCCCCCTCCGGCGGCGATGGCAACTCCGCGTCGTTTCCGCCCTGGCCATGGCCTTCGCTTTTGACGGCGGGCCCTCAACATATGTCCAGATCATCCGCCCGCTCGAGGCCGACCTCGACCACGGCGGCCTCTCCCTGGACCTGGACAAGTTCTCCTTCCGTGACGAGGCCCTCGAGATGAACGACCAGGCGATGGCCGAGGCTGAGGACGCCGATGAGGTGAGCCGTACCTCAAGGCACCGTCATCACCGATGCTGACAGTACAACAAGGCTGCCATCGCGAAGGATCCGCTGTCTGCTACGGACATTGGGCGCGTCGTCTACGAGATTCACCTACACCCCACATATCAGATGCCCTGTCTCTGGTTCACCCTGCAGAGTCTACCTGCCTCGGAGCCGGCATTTGACATCGATACCGTCTTCCGCCGCCTTGTGCCGGACCAGTTCAAGGACGCCATGCGTGGCGCTGGCCCCATCGGCGGCATATCAGGTGACGTACGTAGTGCTGCACGTTATTGCTGTGAATTTCTCGTCGTTTCGCGGGCCCAGAGCCCCGTGTGTGTCTGTCCTGTACGCTAACGAGTCCCGCAGCACCATCCCGTCACGGGCCTGCCCTCCTTCTTCATCCACCCGTGCCTGCTGGGCGATGCCATGGCCGGCTTCGACTGCAGCAAGGACGACTACCTTATGACCTGGCTGGGCCTGGTCGGCGGCTGCGTCGGGCTCTGGGTGCCCAAGGAGATGGCCATGGGGTAGGTAGCCGCGCCGCGCAACTCGCCCTTTCCCTCGGGGGTATCGTATGTCTCGTCATAGATCCGTTTCGCTCCCCATCGCCCCTCAGTCATCGTCGCTGTCTTCCTCCATGGCCACGTCCGAGTCCGAATCCTCCTCCTCCTCCTCGTCCCGTTGCCTCTTCTGTCCGCGCGTGTCTGGCGAGTTCGTGTCCCGCATCGTCTGGTCGCCGGCCGACTTGGCTGCGGCGGGTGCGCCGGCTGCGGGTGCTGTCGCGCCTGATGTTGGGGCGTTGAAGATTCTCTGCTGGAGCGATGTGACCTCGACCTCTGCCGCGCCTCCAGCCATCTTGAAGGTGCCGTCGAGCTTGGCGACGTGGTTCGACTTTGACTTGGCGTACTGGATTTTCTGCGCCGCCACGGGTTAGCATGGGAGTATTGTGTAGAGGCCGAGCAGGGGCGCACTCACCAGCTGGCTACCGAGGAACTCAAACCCCTCCAGCGACCGCATCGCCTGTGTTGAAGTCTGCACGTCCCGGAACGTGATGTGTGCCTGGCCGCGCATCTTCATCGTCTTCATCGCGACAATGTCGAGGACCGGGCCGTAGGTCGAGAACAGCATGTATAGTTCGGTCCGGAGGTCCTCCTTCTGGATCTTCGCCGACGGTAGATTCGTCACGTACAGCCTTTGCATCGCGTCAGATCCATTGCCATCAGGCCGCAGGGGAGGCGCACTCACGTCTGGTTGGGGGGTATCGAGGTGACCTTAGCTGGGAGGTTCGCATTGTGAGGCAGCCCTCGGGGGGCGACGGCAGCCATGGTGGGTGCTGTGATTATCGATAATACTGAGGCTGTCGTTCGTCAAGTCGTAGTCTAGTAATTGTCTAAATTACGGTCGAGGTGGCGCAGAGAGGGCGGAGAGGGCGGTAGAGATGATGGTCTGGCTCCGAGCATGGAGTCGCGCTCGAAAGAAATCAAAGCTTCTGGCAGCCGCCTCACCGAGTCGGTAGGCACCTTCACCGACATCACATTCTCTAGAACTGTTCTGGCTTAGCGCCCCCAATGTCTGGGGCCACCCCGCCACGCCCCACCTTCCGCCCAGAGGTGACGACAGCCACCTCGACAGCTTCCTGGCGCCGTCCTCTTTACCTTCACACATCCTCCACAACAACAAATCGACCCCCGACGGTGATAGTAGAGAGCTCCTCCTATCGCACATACCACCTCACCGAAAACATGGCCGCCCCCGAGGTTCACCACCTTTTCCACAACCCAATCGCCGACCACTCCTTCTCGGCCGATCGTCAGACGCTGGCCATCGCCAAGGACTCGACTGTCGAGCTGTACGGGCGCTCCGGCAAGGGCTTCCAGCTTCAGGATGAGCTGAAGGGCCACGACAAGACTGTCACTAGTGTCGACATTGCGCCCAACAGCGGCCGCATTGTCACCTGCTCTCAGGGTCAGCACTTCCCCTAGCGATACATCCCCCCCCTCTGACTCCCGCTGACGTGCCCCCCGCGCAGACCGCAATGCTCTCGTCTGGGAGCCGACACCCCAGGGCTACAAGCCGACACTCGTCCTCCTCCGCATCAACCGCGCCGCGACCTTTGTGCGCTGGTCGCCCAACGAGACAAAGTTCGCCGTCGGCTCGGGCGACCGCCTCATCGCCGTCTGCTACTTCGAGGAGGAGAACGACTGGTGGGTGTCCAAGCACCTGAAGAAGCCCATCCGCAGCACCATCACGTCAGTCGCGTGGCACCCCAACTCGGTGCTCCTCGCCGCCGGCTCGACTGACGCCCACGCTCGCGTCTTCTCGTCCTTCATCAAGGGCACCGACGCCCGCCCCGAGCCCACCGCCTGGGGCGAGAGATTACCCTTCAACACTGTCTGCGGCGAGTTCCTCAACAACTCGGCCGGCTGGGTGCACTCGGTCGCATTCTCACCGAGCGGAAACGCCCTCGCCTTCTCCGCCCACGACAGCAGCATCACTGTCGTCTACCCAAGCGCCCCCGAGCAGCCCCCGCGCGCGGTGCTGTCCATCAACACGCAGATGCTCCCCTTCATGAGCATCCTGTGGAGTGCCGAGGACGAGATCATCGCCGCCGGCCACGATTGCGAGGCCTTCCGCTTCAAGGGCGACGAGGGCGGCTGGGGCCTTGCCGGCACTCTCGAGGCCAAGGGACGTCCCGGTGTTGAGGCCCGCGAGGAGTCGGCCCTCAACATGTTCAAGCAGATGGATCTCAAGGGCAAGGTCAAGGACGACACTCAGCTCAAGACGGTTCACCAGAACACCATCTCGACCATCCGCGCGTTTGAGACGTCGGGTGACCGCGTGACCAAGTTCAGCTGTAAGTTGTCACGCACACACATTCTCCATGAAACACAGCTGACTTATCCATTAGCGAGCGGCGTTGATGGCCGGGTTGTCATTTGGAGCACGTAGATACCGTGATTGGGATTTTACCAGGGCTAGAGATGAGGCATGTCTGTAGAACCCTTGCATTGAAGCCATTGGTACTCGAATTTAGTTTCAGTTGATCTATCCTTCGCATGTCTGACTCCTGACTGTGTTTATACAGCCAAGCATAAGTTCCACTGTTGAATCCTGACCCAGGGCAGCACATGCTGTACCATGACTAATCACTCCGTGACCGAGAACGCTCTGACGTCCCCTGTGCCCTGGCCGTCTCACGCTAAAACACGCCGCCAGCAGGGGGCGGAAGCGCTGATGTAACCAGAGCTCCGGCGCCCCGCTACAGCCGACGTGTGTCGTGAACGTCAAATCCCCCGCTGACGAGCAGCAGAGGGGCGACAGCTCTTTCACACCAACCGTGTTTTGATACCCAAATCCGCACCCAACTATAGTCCAGGCGGACGACGACGCCATCGTTTCTACTTTTGCGGGTTCGAGAACGCGCCATCAAATTGCGACCTCCCTTTGTGTTGGAGCAGACCTTGGTGATATTCCACCATCCAAAAAGCGTTCACTCCACCGCCCGATTCTCAGCCCAAACCCCCATCGAGAGTCGCGACTTCCCTTCCGGCTGCAACGGGCAAACCCAAAACCACACCCTCGACCTGTCGACACCCGAAACACCCTGCAAACATCAACGAATTCTTCTCCTCCCAACTAATCGTAACAAGGACCCTCGTCCGGGAATGTCAACACCTGGGTCGAGATAGACCACATCTGCCCGAGCCGAGAAATCGACCGAGGCACCCCTCCTCCGACGCACGCCGTCATGGAGCAACCAATGTCGACGCAGGAGCGGCAGCTCTGCGAGTACCTCCGAAACCTCCCTTCACGGTTCGACTACCGATACGATGGCTCGGCCCCGAACAATCTCCTCGAGAGCCTCTTCTGGTCTTTGGCCGGAGGCGAGCGCTACATCGGCCACTTCTTCCCCCAGGGCCGACCGTCCCACGACATGAAGCTGAAAGACGCCCAAGGCGCCCTCGAGGGTGCAGAATACACAGAGGCGGCACGCGGCAAGCGGTGCGGCCACATCTTCAAGGCCGGCGAGGCCTCGTACCACTGCCGTACCTGCAGCACCGATGACACGTGCGTCCTCTGCAGCCGGTGCTTTGACTCGACCGATCACCAGGGCCACATGGTGCGCATCTCCATCTCGGTCGGGAACAGCGGGTGCTGCGACTGTGGCGACGACGAGGCCTGGCGGCTTCCCATGTTCTGCACCATACACTCGGAAAAGTTCGCCAATACCCAAGAGTCTAAGGGCAAGGAGACGGCCGGTCTGCCCGAGGACCTTGTCCAAAGCATGCAGATGACCATTGGGCGCGTCTTCGACTTCATCTGCGATGTCATTTCGTGCTCCCCCGAGCAGCTTAGACAGACCAAGACGGCCGAGTCGATACGCAGGGACGAGGAAATGTCCAGACTGTCTTCCGAGGTCTATGGCGAGGGCCCAGTCGGCTCGTCCGAGTTCGCCCTGGTTCTATGGAACGACGAGAAGCACACCGTGGAGGATGTCCAGAAGCAGATCGCCCGCGCTTGCAGGACAACAGAAGCCGTTGGCTTGACGCGCGCCACCGAGACGGATTTCCTTGGTCGCAGCATCCTCAAGCACCTCGACGACCTTGACACTCTCCTGGAGATGGCCAAGAAGCTCGAGGAGATCAAGGTTACCGTCACAATCCGGTCATCCAGAGACACGTTCCGAGAGCAGATGTGCGGCACCATGATCGAGTGGCTCAGCGACATCTCCGGGTGCAGTGTCGGCAACGATCATCACATCCTCCGGCAGATTGTGTGTCAGGAGATGATGAAGCCCTGGAAGCAGGGAAGCCCCGGAACAAATGCCATGGTCGGCAAGGACGGCATCTACGACGAGGAGCAGCTCCACCGGCGGGCAGAGCTCCAGCATGCCCTGACCCAGCAGTTTGTGCTCCAGATGCTGCATATGAGGGGCACGGGTCAGGCGCCGGACGACGACGACGACGATGACATGTCGGACGAGGATGATATCGACATGGGCCCCATCGAGGGCACGCCATCCAGCCAGGGTGGTGACGACGACGAGGACGACGTCATGATGGTGGACACGCAGCCCGACGCTCCCGCCGACATTGGCATCGACTGGCGCGCCAACGATCAGTCGCTCGAAGAGGACGAAGCCACAATGGCAGGCTACCCTCCACCTCCGCCTCCCCCGCCCGTGACCGCCGGCGCTCCGGCCACGGCGCCCCGTCGGACCATCAGAGACCGGGACGTCACGCCGTCTGACTCGGATACGGCCGAGCCTTTGATTGCTCCGGCCATCTACGCCAAGGCGAACATCGAAATTCCCAAAATCATAGGCCAGCTTGACAAGAACCCGGCCCCCAAGCCTGGGCGCTACTGGCTGGAAGCGCCTCCCGGATATGTCGACCGGGGCGTGGTGCCACCCGCCGAGGATGTTTTCCAGAGGGTTCGCCTCGACAGGCTGATTCTATTCGACCTGCGTATGTGGAAGAAGATGCGTAACGACCTTCGCTCTCTCTACATTTCGACGGTCGTGTCCATCCCTGAGTTCAAGCGGATTCTGGGGCTGCGCTTTGCCGGCCTCTACACCGCACTCGCTCAGCTCTATCTCATCGGAGACAGGGAACCGGACCACTCCATCATCAACCTGTCCCTGCAGATGCTTACGACCCCATCCATTACGGCTGAGATCGTCGAGCGTGGGAATTTCATGACGAGCCTACTCTCCATCCTCTACACATTCCTAACGACGAGGCAGGTTGGCTACCCGTGGGACGTGTCCTCGAATGCGGTGCTGGCCTTCGACTCAGGGTCCGTCACGAATCGGAGAATGTATCATTTCTACCTGGATCTGAAGTACCTGTTCGGGTCTCCCCACGTTCAGGAGAAGCTGCGGAGCGAACAGCGCTACCTTTTGCAGTTCCTTGATCTCGTCAAACTGCACCAGGGTATTGGCCCCAACGTTAGAGCCGTCGGCGAACACGTTGAGTACGAGACGGACAGCTGGATCACGGCATCCCTCGTCACGCGGGAGATCAACAGGCTCGCCCGGCAGTTGGCCGACTCATTCAGGAGTGTGCCCGAGGAGGAGTCGCACTACGTCGACATTGCCATCAGGACCGCGGCCAAGACGGTCATCCTCAACTCGATCGGCGCCGAGAGGCATCGCTTCAAGCAGGCAGAAATCAAGGAGGAGGTCAAGTTCAAGACCCTGGGCGACTTTGAGTTCGACCTCGACGCGGCCAGCTACGACGTTATCAAGTTCACCGTCGAGGATGACCCTATCAGCCTGCACCACGCGCTGCACTACACCCTGTCGTGGCTCATCGAATGTGGTAAATCCCGCCCCGCGTCGAGCATGCGCGCGCTCCTGAGCTTTACCGCGCAGGACCTTCTGTCGCAGCCAAAGTCCATGGGTCGCAAGACGATGCCTAGGCGGGATAACTCGGCCGAGGATCTCCTGATGGCCACTTTTGACTACCCCCTACGTGTCTGCGCCTGGCTGGCTCAGATCAAGGCCAACATGTGGGTGCGAAACGGAATGAGTTTGAGGCACCAGGCGGCGACCTACCGCGGCGTGAACCAGCGGGACGTGTCGCATCACCGCGACATCTTCCTGCTCCAGAGCGCCATGGTTATCTGCAACCCCAACAGGGTGCTGGTGTCCATCATCGACCGCTTCGGTATGGAGAAATGGGTCAAGGGGCTGTACGAGCAAAAGTCTGCTGCCCAGGACGATGCGCAGCACCTCGACGTCGTGGAAGACATGATCCATCTTCTCATCGTCCTCCTCAGCGACCGCACCTCACTGATCACGACTGAGGATGAGCCTAATTCGGGTACCCTCGCCATCCGCCGCGACATTCTCCACACCCTGTGCTTCAAGCCGCTCTCGTTCAACGAGATCTCCAATAAGCTGCCGGAGAAGTTCCAGGAACAGGAGGACTTCCACCGCATCCTTGACGAGATGACTATTTTCAAGCCTCCTGAGGGCGTCTCCGACGTTGGCACATTCGAGCTCAAGGACGAGTTCCTCGAGTATCTCGATCCGTATATCGCCCACTACAACAAGAACCAGCGGGAGGAGTCCGAGATGGCCTACCGGAAGAAGATGGCCCGGCGGACTGGCAAGCCGCTTGACGAGATTGTGTACGAGCCCAAGCTCCGGCTGATCCCATCGGGCCTCTTCGAGGGCCTCTCCGACTTCACGGGCACCGGCATGTTCGCCCAGATCATCTACTACTCCCTGCTTTACCCGCTGGTCGCCAGCAGGTTCACGCCAACGGTACCTGCCACGAGGATCGAGACTTTCCTGCAGGTGGTGCTGCACCTCGTGCTGGTTGCCGTGACAGAGGACAACGCTACCGAGGACGATGCCGATCTGACCCAGCACTCGTTCATCACCATCGCCCTGTCTAGGGTGGCGAGGAGCAACTTCATGGCTGACGCACCGGATGCGAGGACCATCGTGGCCCTGCTGGAAATGATGTCGACCAAGGAGGACTTTAAGGCCTGCCACCCCAAGCTCGCACTGATTCTCAAGCGCATGAGGCAAAAGCGTCCTCGCAGCTTTGAGACGGCCTACATCCGCCTGGGCGTGTCGGTCGACAGGATCGAGACTGCATCGCCAGCCAACAACTCGGCCGAGGAGGAGCGGGAGCGCAAGAAGAAGGCCGCGCTTAGCCGCCAGGCTAAGGTCATGGCGCATTTCCAGCAGCAGCAGAAGAGCTTCCTGGACAACCAAGGAGACATCGACTGGGGTTCCGACCTCGAGGAGGACGAGGATACGGAACAGACCGAGGACCGCAAGAACACATGGAAATACCCGACGGGGACGTGCATCCTGTGCCAGGAAGATACGGATGATCGTCGCCTTTACGGGACATTCGCCATGTTCAACCAGAGCATGATCCTGCGCCAGACGGACTTCCAGGACGCCGATTTCGTCCGTGAGGCGTTCCACTCGCCGGCGAACCTCGACCGATCGGCCGAGGAAATCAGGCCCTTTGGCGTGGCCCACGAGAACCGTCAGGAGATCACCAAGATCAACGCTGCCGGCGAGGCGTTCTCCTGCGAAAGGCAGACGATCGGCAAGGGCTTCCCAGCCAAGCTGTCCAGGTCTGGTCCCGTATCGACCGGATGCGGCCACATGATGCATTTCAGCTGCTTCGAGGCGTACATTGACGCGACGACGCGGCGACACCATCACCAGATCGCCCGCCACCCTCCGGAGGACCTGCGAAGAAAGGAGTTCGTGTGCCCTCTCTGCAAGGCACTGGGCAACGCTTTCCTTCCGATCATCTGGAAGGGCCAGGAGGAGTCCTACCCCAGCCTGCTGCAGCCGCAGAGCGACTTTGGCGAGTTCCTCGCTGTGCAGATGCGGTCGGGCCATTACATTCGCGGCGTGCCCAGGCCGCCGGATAACATCCAGGCGTACTTTGCCTTCTACAACCGTAACGTGGTTAACTCGACGCTGGCGGACAAGATGACGCAGCTGTACGAGGATGCGTGGAACGCTGAGGATTCTGGAAGCGAGATGAACATGACGACGCCCATGAGCTCGTTCTTCTCGGCGGCCAACACGCCCCTATCGTCCCGCCGGCCGGCGTCGGCGACAGACGAGGCGCTGGGCCAGGCGGGCGAGCTGGTCAAGGTGTACCGGCGCATTCGCGACACCATCCAGACCAACCGATTCAAGTCCCGGCATCCGCTCGAGATTAGGGAGCTTCGTGAGCGCGACGAGATTGTCTACAGCGACGTGCTCGTGCGGCTCGTGGGCTACTCCATCTCGGCGGCAGAGATCCAGCAGCGAGGTACCGAGGCGCAGTACGGCTTGACGCTGCTGGACAAGATCCCCGAGCTCGTCCTGACGCACTTGCGCATTCTTTCGGAGACGACAACTTCATACATCGCCACAGGCGGAATGAAGTCCCGCGGTGACAACCGGGTGGACAACGAGTTCCGCAAGGACAGCGAGCGACAGCACTGCCAGCTCTTCATGTCGCAGTACTTTGGCGAGGAGACGGAGAACGCATCGCGGCCGGTCGATTTCTATCCGCCGCTGATGTTGCAGGACTCGTTCCTCTTCCTCTCCGAGTGCGTCTTCGGCCTCGTCCCGGCTCACGGCTTCGACGTGGGCCACGTCCTCCGGCTCTGCTACCTGGCCGAGATTGTCAAGACGGTTCACCACATGTCGCGCAACATTGGCCGGCAACGCTGGCTCAACAATACTCTGCACAGCAGCAGCCAGAACGCGGCGCACAACAACTTTGCGCAGTTCTGCGTGGCCGTCAGCAGCATGGGCATGGACGTGCACGCGGCGTCACCTCCCGAGGACGGCACGACCAACGCGGCTTTCGCGCAGGCGGAGCTCGACAGCCTCGAAAGCTACTACGTCTTTGTGCGAAAATATGCCCTCTGCTTCCTGCGCAAGAGCGCCATCCTCATGTACGTCAAGTACGGCGTCGACCTCAACAGCCACGTATCGCCGACCCCTGATGCCGACGAGCTGGACCGCCTTGCCGAGGCCCTCAAGCTCCCGAACTTCGACCAGATGTGCGCGGCGCTCACGGACCACGCCTCGTCCTTTGGCTGGCCGGCGTCGACGTCGAGCCTCGTCAGCGGATGGGTGCGCCACCACATCATGTACATCCGCCCGCTCATGGAGAGTCGCGAGCTGCCCGACTCGGCTCAGCTCAGCCACCCGGGTATCTTTGAGCTGGTCGGCCTGCCGAAGCACTTTGACACGCTCATCGAAGAGGCTACCAAGCGCCGCTGCCCAACAACGGGGTTGGACATCTCGGATCCCATGATCTGTTTGCTCTGCGGCGAGGTCTTCTGTGGCCAAGCCGTCTGCTGTCTCAAGGAGCGGGTCGTCTCGCCCGACAGAGAGCCGCAGCGCATCGGCGGCTCGCAGCAGCACATGGCCAAGTAAGCTTCCCTCCCCCTCCCCTTTCAGCCTGGTACTAACACCCTCCCCCAGATGCCAGCAAAACATCGGCCTCTTCCTCAACATCCGCAAGTGCTGCATCTTCTACCTCTTCCGCCAATCGGGCTCGTATAGTAGCGCGCCCTACATCGACAAGTACGGTGAGACGGATCTGGGCCTGCGTCATGGAAGGCAGCTGTTCCTCAACCAGAGGAGGTACGACTCGATGCTGCGCAACACGTTCTTGAGTCATGGTATCCCGAGCTTTATTAGCAGGAAGCTGGAGTCGGAGATTAACAATGGCGGATGGGAGACCATCTAAGGGCGGCTGTGTTTTCTTTTGGGCGTTTAGAGAGGAGGGGTTGTGATATATACATTCGGCGCCGGAGGTTGTCTCTCCGCTTTTATGTCTAGTTTCCTTGTCATAGAGGAAGATATGATTTACGAATAATCGGGTGTGAAGAAGATGGGTATAAATTGTGTGTGGTGATGTATCTCTGGCAGCTCGCCTCATGGCCTGTCGACGTCCATGTCTTCTTCCACCTTGATGGGCATCTCGTTTCTGCTGCCATTGACCCTGACCTCAGGCGGTGCCGGCGCAGCCTCGGCCCCCTTATGCCTGAATATCCTGACCGAGCCATCCTGGCCAGCAGTAACCATTGCATCGCCCCTAACATCCACCCAGAAACACACCTTCCCCGGATGTGCAGGGAAACGCTGCAATATCTCCTTGGACGTGACATCCCAAAGAACGACATCACCATCCTCACTGGGAGAGGCGACAAAAGCAGCCTCTGGCGCCGGGCCGGGGCCGGCGGGCGCGCCATCGAGGGGAAGCAGGCCGAAGCAGCCGCCGACGGCGAAGCCCTGGTTGCGATGACCCTGGTATGTCTTCTTGACTGTGCCGGAGACGTAATCCCAGAGGCGGATGCAGTTGTCGAGGTTGAAGGCGAGGACGTAGCGGCCGTTGGGGGAGAAGCAGGCGGCTGTGACGGCGGGGTTTTCTTCGTGGACGAGGGTGCGGAGGCATTGGCCTGTGTAGGTGTCCCAGATGCGGCTGGGGGCAGTTAGCGATGAGAAAAAAGAGAGAAGAAAGGGGAACGTACATCAGACCGTCGGTCGAGCAGCTCACGACGAGAGTGCCGTCTTGGCTGAAGCCGATGCCGCTAACGGGGTCACTGTGGGCAGGCAAACTGCGCATGAGACGTCCAGCGCGCACGTCCCAAAGGAATACGGCCTCGTCGTAGCTCCCCGAGGCGAGAATGTTGCCCTTTGGCGAAAAGGCGATGCACATGACGTAGTTGTGGTGGCCGAGCATAGGTGGCATAGGTCGTGCAGCGACGGTGCCGCCGCGGGTGCCCTTTGCGCTGATCATGGGGCGGGCGGTGATACGGTCCCAGAGGCGAATAGCCTTGTCGTCGGATCCGGTGGCGAGGGTATCTCCATCAGGGGACCAGGCGACGCAGGAAATGCCAGCCATGTGACCGACGAGGGTGTCCATGTGTCGTCCCGTGGCGGCGTCCCAGAGCTTGACGGTGCCGTCGGACGAGGCGGAGGCGATCCATCGGCCGTCGGGGGAGAAGCGGACCTGGGAGACGGCTTGGTCGTGGCCGGCGAGGGTGAGGTAAGGCTGGTAGTTTGGTCGTAGGGGGGGAGAGCGGTGGGGGGTGGCAGGGGCGGTTGCGGAGGCTGAGGCGGATGCTGGGGTCTGGTCATCGGAGAGCCGGAGATGGCGGTCGACTTTTCCGGAGAGGCTGTTGCGGCGGGAGGAGGAGGTGTCGGAGCGGGCGGAGGAGGGGGTCGATTCTGAGCGTGTCCTGGAGCCGGAGGGCGAGCGGGGGGTGAGGGCCCTTTGGCTCGGTGAGGAGGGGGAGTGTGTTGGCGAACGAGGTTGGTAGCGGGAACGCGAGCGGGATCGGGAGCGAGAGCGGTAGGAAGAGCGAGATGGTGATGAGGCCGCTGGCGGTGCTTTCGAGGGTGGTGCGCCCCTTTGTCGCGGGGGGCGGGCGCGGTCGTAGTAATCTGCCGTGTTGAGCTCGTCTTCGCTCAGGCCCCCGGGCGGCGGGGACCTGCTTGGCTTTGTGCGGGCTGAGGGGCGGCGGGCGGCTGATGAGGGCTCTTGCTTCTTCTTCTGCTGGCTAAATGAGGGAGCTGTGAGCTCGTCGGGGGAGCTGAAGCGAGGGGTCGTGTCGTTGCTGTCGTCGTGGAGGGAGACGCGGCGGCGCTTACGAGCGGGCGCGGGCAGGGGCGAGGCGTCGCCCGATTCGAAGCCTGACATGTTGGGGGAGCTGGTCGGAGGTCTGCTGCAGATAGATGGTTTTCGGGGTGGTAGATTGCAAGAGAGCAAGACGGGCAGCTGGATTGAGGAGCGTAGTTGGTGATGGAGGTGTGGTGTTGTAACTTTTGGGCAGGGATCAGTCGCGACAAGACACGCCTCTAGCTCCCAGGACCGTCTTCTCCCCTATTGGCCCCTTTCCATCAAGCGGGTCCAGTGATCGGAGCCGACTAGCCCCGGGCGCCGACCCCTAGTCCAGATCAGGCTCCAGGACATGATTGGCCAATCGCCCACAGCACCCCCGTTCGCCCTTTCCCTTCCCGCCGTTGCCGTGTGCGACTTCCCATCCGGGGGGAAAGAACATCGAACGACGAACCTGAAGGTAAAACTCCAAAACCCTCGCATCACCGCTTCCCGCGCCTATAGTGCATCTCATATACCCCTCCTTTTCCAAACAGAAAGGTAAAAAAAACATCTTTCCGGCCCATCGTCTCAGATATCCCCGCCAACCAGCCCTATAGCAACCACCCCGCGCAAAAAAGCCTAGCGATTTATACTCCAGGCCAGCGCCGGGCCACGGACTCGCTCGGACACTCACACCCCCCATACCCGACCAGAACCTATCACTTTTCTCTTCAAGCCGCGCCTTCCATCGGGGAAAAGAAACGACTGCCCGCTTGCCATTCAAACAAAAAGCCGATACCTCGCCTCGGCCCCTGGTTCATCCCATGTCGTCCCCATCTTCGTCCCCTCATCCTCCTTCTCCTCCCCCTCTCATCGTCTCACCTCCTCCCGAAGAATGCCAGCCATCTAAAGACGACGACGACAACGTCCCAGAGGACGCCTCCCCGGACACCTCCCCAAAGGACACCGCCACCACCATGGACCCTCCCCCCTCGGAGATCAACGTCCTCACCCTCAACTGCTGGGGTCTAAAGTTCATCTCCAAGCTCCGCGCCGAGCGCATCACCGAGATAGGCCGCCGCATCGCCTCCTCCGACCCGGCCCCTCACGTCGTCGCCTTCCAGGAGCTCTTCACCCAAGATGACTACCGCGCCGTCCGCCTCGAGACCCGCCGCCTCCTTCCCTATGCAAAGTTCTACGCCAGCGGGCCTTTTGGCGGCGGCCTCGCCATCCTCTCCCGCTGGCCCATCGAGGAGTCGACAATGTTCCGGTACCCCCTCAACGGCCGGCCCGCTGCCTTTTGGCGCGGGGACTGGTATGTAGGCAAGGGTGTCGCCTGCGCAAAGATCCGTTATGGGCCCGGCCGTCGGGATATCATCGAGGTCTTCAACACTCACGTACGTCCTCCCCTTTCCTATCATCTCACCTCCCGATCCAACTGACGCATCTCCAGACCCACGCCCCCTACGAAGAGTCCTACTCCTGCCACCGCCTCGCCCAGTCCTGGGAAATCGCCAAGCTCCTCCGCGCCGCCTGCGACCGCGGCCACCTCGTCCTCGGCCTCGGCGACTTCAACATGCGCCCCGGCTCTCTCCACCACCGCATCATCACCGCCCACGCCCCCGTCCGCGACGCCTGGCGCGTCCTCCACCCAGACTCCTCCCTCGGCGCCGCCGACGACCCTCTCGAACTCACCCGGCGCCGTCCCATCCCCACCGCCGAGTTCAACATCCTCGAGAACGGCGCCACCTCCGACGGACCCTACTGCACCTGGCGCTGGACAGCCAAGCAACAGAAGCTCCTCGGCCGCAAAGGGGAGCCCTGCATCGTCCCACCTCACGTCGTCGACCGCAAGGGCAAGCGCCTCGACTACATCTTCCTCGGCGACGGCCGCCGCCACGTCTCTTCCGACCCGGACCTCCCCGGCCCCGCACCCGCCGGCGGCTGGGTCGTCAAGACCGCAAAAGTCGGCATGATGGACCCCCACCCCGTCCTCGGCTGCTCCTTGAGCGACCACTTCTCCGTCGAGGCCACCATAGCCTTCCACGTCCCCGACTCCATCCCCCGATCTCGCCCCCTCTCCTCCGCCCTCATGAGCAGCCACAACAACCTCCAACAAGAAACAGACTACACCTCCTCCGCCGCCGCCCTCACCACCCCAAAGGACGGCACCTTCCTCGCCGGCGCCTACCTCGAATCCCCCACCGCAAGCGAACACCATCTCCCCGACCGCCTCTCTCTCACCCAAACAAACACCCACAACGAAGACCCCTCCTCTTCCTCCCCAGACTCCCTCCCCACCACCGCCGCCGGCCTCTCCCCTCCTCAAGACCCCAAACTCATCCGCCCCGACCTCTCCCTCCAACTCAGCGCCCACCCCCCCGCCTCATCCGACAACGACCCCTTCCCAGCCTCCACCTACGATGAGATCCTCCTCTCCCTCCACGCCTACACAGCCCGCGAACGCAGCCAACAACGCTGGCGCACCTACCACTTCCTCTTCTGGCTCCTCGCCTGGCCCGCCTCCCTCGCCGGCGTCTGGTTCGTCCCCCGCAACTTCGTCTCCTTCATCCTCCTCCTCGTCGTGCCTCCCGGACTTGTAGCCGGCACGGTCGACGGCCTCATGGCCCTGCTCTTCTTCAACTCGGAGCTTCGCGCCCTGCGTGAGTTTGAGTGGGAGGTCACAAACGCAAAGGCCGTTGCAGCAGGCGGCGCTAGCCACGACGAAGATGATGAGATGGTTGTCGAAAAGGCCTGGTGACCGGCAAGTGTGTACTGTAGGCCCTCGAGACGAGCGATGAATGCATGACAGCGGTCTCCTACCCTTAATCACATTCAAACTGAAGCATACTTTTGGAACGACCCCGTAGATTGGCTTGACTGGCACCTTGGACTACACCGTGACAACGTCTGTCTTGAACACCCTGGACTCTCTGTGCCCGCCCCCTTCAGGACCCCTTCCGCATCTGCCGATTCTCGCACCCCTCACTGCCCATACGCCTGCCAGTAAGCCGCAGTAGGATAATCATACTGCCCATCGCCGTGCCAAAACCCCTTCGCCGCAGTATCTGGACGGTACATGGCGTACGAGAGGTCCTGATCGAAAAAGTTGGCGGGCGTCGGGATCTGGTACTGGTGTGGCGTCGGCAGCAGGTCGCATCCGAGCGACAGGTTCGCGCGCGCCCGGCCAAGCTCGTCTTCTAGCATGCTCGGGACGCGGGGCGGCGTGGGCGCCTTGAGCCAGGTGTATCCCAGAAACCCCGTCTGCTTTCTGATATTCATGACACCCCCTTGCGTGGCCTTGTCCCGCAGGAAGATGTCTCGCGGCCGCTTTCGCTCCTTGCACCCGAATTCACGGGCGTACTGCTTGAGCTTTTCCTTGCCCCCGTCCGAGAGACAACCATTGGAGTCGATCTTGATGTTAATCTGACGGAGCTTCATGGTATCGTATGGCCGCGCAATCATGCCGATGAAGGTGGAGATGGTCTCGCTGTAAAAGCCCTCGCTCCGGAGAAGCTGGCGGATCTCGTCGTGGGAGGGTATCAGCTTCTCTGACTCTTCAGAATCGGACCAGTCTGAGATGGGCTCGTCCTCCTCGAAGTAGCGCGTGTCTCCCGCGTCCCGGAGATGAGGAGTGAACCCCGGTGTCATGCTCTGGAGGTTGTGCCAGTCGATGCCCCTGAACTAACGGTGCGACTTGATATCGACGGCGTCGTCCTCTGCAAAGACATATTTTCGGGGGTGTTCGCCAATGCCATATTCGGCGTTGTAGTCTTGTTCTCGGTACTTGATTGACGAAATCCGTTCCGTCTTTTCCGCGAGAAGCTGTAGGATGAGGTTTTGGCAGTCAATGCTAACATAGGGACAGTCGGTGGGGAATTTGAAGGTGCTGGTGCGGTGATGCTGTGACCTAATGTTAGCAGTGATGACGGACGACCCTCAAGGACATGAGGACATACCAGAATATTCTTCTTGGTTTGGTGCCGGCCTTCTTCCGACAGAAAGGGAGTTCGGCCATAGAGGCATTCGAAAAGGATGATGCCAATGCTCTACTAGTCGCATCTGCCATCGTACTCGTCCCCTTTGACGACCTCGGGCGCCATGTATTGGCTCGTCCCCACGACGGAATGTGCGAAGGATCTATTCCGGCCCATTCGCCAGTCGAGCAGGTCGCCCACCAAGGGAATGTCTCCGTTCGAGTACAGACTCTTCGCACATGACTGCGGAGGCTCGTGTCGGTCGACTTCGTCCTGGTTATGGGCTCGCTTGGGGGGTTGCGCCGTCTTGCTGTATTTCCGACAGTCATCTTCATCACCGCGGACCCGGATGCCCAAGGTCTTGCGGAGATACTCGCGATGCCACTTGTAGTAGGAGGTGTCGTGGTGCCACTGGCCGTCGAAGGCGAGCCCAAAGTCGGAAACCTTCAGGTGGCCCCTGGCATCGATGAGGAAATTGTCAGGTTTGACGTCGCGGTGGATGAAGCCCAACCGGTGTGCCTCCTCGATGCACACAATCATCTCGGCAATGTAGTGGCGTGTGACTCGCTCGTCGAGGATGTTCTCGCGTATCAGCAGTCCCAAGAAGTCGCCACCAGGCATGTAGTCCATCACAAGGTAGAGATTGGTGTCATCTTGGAAGCTGGAGATGAGAGGGACGATCCTGTCGCAGACTCCATGTTAGTCGTGTTGGTAATAACTGGGACTCAGAAACTTACCAGTCAGAGTCGGCCGAAGCAATGAGGAAATCTCTCTCGGCTCTCAGGTGGCCCTCCTGGCAGCTGCGGATCATCTCGGTCTTTTTGATGACCTTCATGGCGAGGACGTGGCTAGGCTGGTCTCTCATTTCCTCGCGTCGTCTTTCCTTCACGAGTCTGACGACGCCGAAGCTTCCTTTCCCGAGGATTTTGACAGTTTTGTATCTCTTCGAGCAGGACCCGGGTTCTTCCTTGACATATTCGGGTGCGTTGGTCGAAGATGGCCCGAATCCAGTGTTGAGACGTCGAGTCACGGCTCTGTAGCTCTCCCACCTCAAAGTTCGAAGCTGCCTCAGGTAGTTGGTTTCGTTTTGGAAGAATTGGGACTCCAGTTCGAACTTCTCTTCAGGAGACAGGGCAGGGTTCTCCTCCATCTGGGTTCGCAGCTTCTTTAAGCGAAGTTCTCGAGCTGTGGGACAGCCGTCGAGGGATTCCTTGTACAAGGTCTCAAAGTAGGTCTTGGTAGCAGCGGCCCATTCCGAGGCACGAACCCTGGCGTCGTGGGAGTATGCTTGCAGCGGCTGCTGCTTCCTCTCATCATCGTTCTGTACCTAGCGGATGATGTTCATGTCAAGGCGGGGCTTGGGGTCCAAAAAGCTGCGGCGTGTGGAATCCCGGCGAGGTTGGCTGGACCCAACCGACGTCTGCCGCGTCGATGGCTGGGTGCTCTGCGGGGACGACTTGACGACGCTGGGCGCCGTGCTATCGCTGCTCGGCCGGTCCTGGCCTTGCACGCGAAGAGCCCATGCGCGGTCGTCGAGCAGGCGAGCAACCTCTTTCTCCTCGGGAACACCCCCGCGGGTCAGGCGGTCGAAGAAAGTTGATGATCTCTGACGGACAAGTGCGTGTGGCGCTGGGTCACGGTCAAGGTATGTCGTTGAAGAGCCTGCCAAAGTGTTAGTGCCAGCATGACCAAGGAAAGGGTAGGCATCCAGACGGTTGAGGCCAGCACGTTGTATACCGCCCCTCCACTTCCTCAGAGCATCTTCGGCTCTGTCAACGAGGTCACGGATGCGGCGTCTCTGGCTCGCGGACGAGCCGGTGTCAGCATGATAGCTCTGCAGGCCGTTGCTGACGGAGACGGGGACGATGCCAGAAGCGTTGGTGGCGACGTTTCTAGTGGGAAGGGGATATTGGTCCAAGGTTGCGTCAAAGACGGGTGGTTGTCTGGGGCTGTGTGTCCGGTTGGAATGCATCTCGACGAGGAAGATGCGGTTGAAGTGTAAACGATGGTTGATGTGGATGAAGTGAATGTCTGCGGGTGTCGGATGATGGTATTGATGCGGGGCCTATCAGTGCAAGGCAAGCTTGGAAAAGAAGGAGAATGCCGGGACTGGTGACACCGGCTATGATGTGGCGAAAGCTATCATGAATGATGAAGTGCGAAGAGACGGAGATGGGAAGCAGAGGTTCTAGGGATGCGGGAGGGAGAGTTGGAGTCTCGAGATGGGATCCCGCGGGCAGGCATGGGGAAGGAAGTCGAGGGGGCATCACGTCATGTCGTCCTTCCGTTCAAGGTGAGGAGGGTCGTTCCTTCCTTGGTGTCCATGTCACAACACTCACTTGGCTGCTTCCTCAACGAGTAACGGCACACATAATAAAAGATACAAGCAGTAGTCAGTGGGAGTATATTCCCTCGCCGTCCATCTACATACAGCGAAGCCGAAAATGGCCCCGAAGAAAACCAGCTCCCGCGTCCCACCGACACGGACACGGGAGACTTTTTAAAACCCCTGACGCCAATCAATGCAACGCAGAAACCCTCGCCTCGTCATCCCCTCGGGCAGGCCCCGGCGAAAGCACTCTCCTCTTCCGTTGTAGGCAAGAGGGTCGCCGTCGCATGAGGGCCGCCGCAGGTCGGAGACTCTTCAACACGGCATTGTGTGTGACCAGAGCAGGCGAGCGGGGCCAGGGAGAGACATTGTTGTAGTAAAGACAAATGAAACAGAGGACCGGGATGGTACAACAGGCGAGCCGCTCACTTGATCTCAAGAAGCTTGACGTCGAACAGCAGGGTGCTGTTGGCGGGGATGCCGGGCAGGCCCTTGGAGCCGTAGGCGAGGTGGGCGGGGATGGTCAGGCGACGCTCGCCGCCGATGGCCATGCCGAGGACACCGATGTCCCAGCCCTTGATGACCTGGCCCTTACCGGCCTTGAAGGAGAAAGGCTTGCCCTTCTTGTTGGCTGGGGGAGAGCATGTTAGTACTTGGTAGTGAGATTAGGATAGGTGAAGCTGCTTACCATCGAAGACCTTGCCGTTCTCGAGCTTGCCGATGTAGCGGACACCGACGTTGTCGCCATTCTTCACGACGCGGCCCTCGCCGATCTTGCGGTCGTCGATAGTGACACCCTGGACGACCTTGACACCGCCCTTGCCGGCCTGCTTGGCCTTGGCGGCAGAGCCGGTAGGGCCCTGCTCGAGGTTCTTGGCGAACTGAACCTTCTTATCGGCCTTCTCGTCGGCGGCGACGGCCTCGCCCTTGTTGTTCTTGGCCTTCTTGGCAGCCTTCTTGGAGGCCTTGTCGTCCTTGGTGATGAGGTCGTCCAGACCCTCGGCCTCGTCGGCGGCGCGCTTGTTCTTGCCCTTCTTGACAAGCTTGGGGGCCTCCTCCTCGTCCTCCTCGGAGTCGACCTCCATGACGCGGGGGTTCTCGAGGTCGTCGAGCTCGTCCTCCTCGGAGTCGCTCTCGCCACCGAGGAGCTCGCCGTCGAGGTCGTACATATCCTCCTCGTCGTCCTCGTCCTCGGAGTCACCCTCCTCCTCATCGTCGTCAATGACGTAGTTGCCGGTCAGGTGGACGGCGTGGGTGCCGTTGACGAGGAAGAAGACGCGCTCGTTCTCGCCGACGTGGATGTCAATGGGCTGCTGGTAGGTCTGGAGGTGGTCATGTCAGCGGGGGGTCATGCTAAGGAGAGAGCAGCGGGGTGTAACGTACGCGCTCGGTGTCGAGAGTGCAGATGACGAACTGCTCGAGGTCCTCCTCCTCATCATCAGAGTCCTCCTCGTCGTCGTCCTCCTCATCATCCTCCTCCTCGGCAGCGGCCTTGGCAGCGGCCTTGCCCTTGCCCTTCTTGCCCTTGGGCTTGGCCTCGGTCATCTCCTCGTCAGACTCCTCAGCCTCGGCCTTCTTGAGGGCCTCGATGAGCTGAGCCGCCTTCTTCTTCTTGGGGTCGCTGGGACCGCCGTTGGACTCCTCCTCAGAGTCGTCTTCCTCGTCCTCGGCAGAGGCCTCGAGAAGAGCCTTCATGTACTCCTCGTCAATCTCATCGTCCTCATCGATCTCGGCGCCGAAGCGCTGCTTGACAAGGCGGAGAGTGGAACGGGGGACGGCAGGGATGTTACCCTCCTCATCAGCCTGGGGCGCCTCGGTGGGGTCGACGGCAGCCATGGTGATGCGGAACTGGGGGGAGGAAGTTAGCAGCAGTTCTCGAGCTCGGGGACAGTCGCGCGAGGACGACCGCCAGCCATTGGAGGTAGAGCGCAACATACAGAGGCAGGGAACTCAGCGGCGGCAGGCACCAGGAGGCCGGGAGGGACCTCGAGGCCGTAGAGAGCGACAGGCTGGGGGGCCATCTTGTCTGTGGTTTTTGGGGGAGGTTGCGATTGGGACGGTCGAACCGGAGAATAGACGCGGCAGAATAAGAGTCTGGGAGAAGACTCTAAGATGAATGCAGAAGGAAGTATGCAGTCAAAGCTGTTGCGCGCGGGAGGATGGATGAAATCTTCAACGCTTGGGGTGGGATGGGGTGAAGGATGGGAAGAGAGAGGATCGATGTAGCTGGATGGGACTGGACTCGAGACTGCCTTAGTACCAGGCAAATAGCAGCCGGAACACCCTGGACGGCTCGCCGCCTGCTGCCCGAATTTTTTTCTGTCCCAGAACTTTTTCGACCCCACTCGACGAGCGCTAGCGCGATAAGACGGCTTATCGGGCCTATGGCAACGACGGGGCGACCAGCTCTTCTTGGGGAAGAACTGCAAGGAGCCGCATGGACGCCGAGGTTGATTGGACCCTGGGCCTTGGCGGTCCACTGGAAGGCTGTTGCTGTGCTGCTGGTGAGCTCAGAGCGTGCAGTTTTCGAGGGTACGCCATCGCTCCTGCCTTACTGCCTGCCTGCCTGCTCGAGTCGGTGAGAGCCTAAGCACAGCTGTGACCCGATTATCGAAGAAGTGCAAAGAAGCAAGAAGATTCAAGTTCGATATGCCTTCACTACCAACCTGCCCCTCTCTTTGCTGCATTGACCATCTCGTGTCAACCACTTGACTACCTAAGAGCAACAGAGTCCTCACATCCTACACCCTCACACCTGGTCTTACACCGTCTTCGGCTTTGACCCCGGACCAGCAAAGAACGCCCTGAGAATCTGCCAAACGACACCAGCCGTGAACCTCGCCGTCCCCTGCTCATACTCCTGCGGCAACACACCAACCTCGGCCATCATAGCCCCCATCTCCACCACCGGCCCAGGGAAGTGCGAGCTCTCCCTGGCATACGCCGTGACCAGCTCGTTGCCGTTGGTAATACCGCCTATCAAAGTCAGTAACTAATCAAAAACCAAAAGACAACACCCATGAAGGGCAACTCACCACAAGACCAAAACCTCCCATCCCTCGTCCACCTCAACCGATCCCCCACAAACTCCGCCCCAGGCCACCTCTTCCTCAAATCCGCCTGCAACCCCCGTGGTCCACAAACCCTCCGTCCCTCCAACAGTCCACTCCGTCCACAAAGATAAACCCCCGTACAAACACACAACACATCCGCCCCTCCCTCCTCCATCTGCCTCTTCAACCACCCCGTGACCTCCTCCCCAAACTCCTCCGCCGGATCCGCCCCGGGCACCAGCACGACATCAAGCTCGCCCGGCCCCACCTCGGAGTCGGCAAGGTCGTGCGTCGGGATCAGCGCCGCCGAGGCCGTGAGCGGGATGCGTCCCGCCGTCATGGCCGGTGACGAGGTGATGTAGAAGATGCGCACGCTGGGCGCCACGGCCGCGACATGGGCGGGGATCATGGCGAGGTTGCCGAGGTATTCGCGCGACATCATGTGGAGGACGTCGATGCAGGCCATGTCGAGGAGTTGTGTGCCCGAGGGCATGTAAACACCGATGCGGACGACGTGGGGAGTTGACTGGCTCATTGTAGTAGTCGTATAGTATGCTGTTGTTGTTGATGTCTTTTGTGATGCTCCGTTTGCTCCAACTCCATCGGTAGCCGTCACGGCTTTATACACCAGCTCCCATTCCAAGATACCTTCAAACCTCCGAATACCTCTGGATACATCTTCACCACGACGCTCTCAACTTCCGTTGTCCTCCCAGCGATATCTCAGCCAAGTCCAGGCAGCCTCGTCTCCTCAACACCTCATTGGCTCCTGGTCCCCAAACCTCCGACCTGCTTCGGAGCTTGCTCGCCCGCGGCCTGAGACGCAGCCCCACCCGGCGCCGGTCGACCGTGGCCGTCCGGAGCTCAAGCGACGGCTACTCCAGACTCTCGTATGCGAGTCAGGTTTCGAGAAACAGCCCCTATCGCGCTAGACCGTTCCACTTCCTCCCTTGACACAAGTCCCTTCTCCGAGACTCCGTCTTGATGTCCAGGCAGGTGCGCCCTCCCTCCTTGCTAGTAGCCTTAGCTTGGGGAGCTGTGCCATCTCGCCGTCGTCATCCATCTGTTTCAGAGGGACTTAACGGCAAAGGGGATCAATTTGTTTCTCTTTGATGTCAAGCTTGCGGAAGGGGGTTCATCAATGTCCGTCGCATGGGACCTCGGCCACCGGGGAAGCCTCGGAGAAGGTCCTCGGCAGTATCATGCACCAGCAAAACTCACTGAACGTCCATGTTTTGATCCGCGTTTGATTATGAATTATAGGGCTATCGAGTTCTCAACGGGTCGACCGACAAGCCGTCGCGTCGTGCGTTTTCCCCGTCACGAACCCCCCCCATCCCAGGAGTCCGCGCCGGATCCTCGGCCTCCTGACCACAACTCGTACAACGCGAACCCTCCGCCGCCAGAGTCAAGTCCCGCGGCCTGTCCAGGTATCGCCTCGTCCCGCCCCTCCTCTCGCCAAGTCCCCCTCTCCTTCGTCGTCTCTCGTTAAGCGAATGTACCTGGACGGCTCTCTTGCTCGTCAAGTTCCTGCAGTGTTGCACCCAGAACTCCGTTTTCGAGGCCCCATTAAACTCCACGCCGCCCCCGCCGTGCTCTAAAATGCCGTGATGCCGATGCCGTGCCATGCCATGCAAGAGTGGGAAAAGAGAAGAATCGCCCTCCTCCCGGTCTATGTACAAGGGCTGCCGTTTAAGGTGTGCAGCCCGCCTCCTCCAGCCGGGAAAAGAACATACCCTCTGTATATGGTATTAAAACCGCCTGGCTGGCGTATCCAAGGCGGTGTCTTTTTTCCAAAAATAATAAGGTCGTCGCCGAGCGAACGACAGAGAAGCGAATAAGCGAAGGTGCGGGTCGTCAAAAGCCCGCACGCTGTGGTGGTCGGGACCGGGTATTCGAGATGCAGAAATTCAAACAGAAAACCGAGGAAGGATCGTGGGCGGGACCGATGAAACTTTTCGTCGTCGTCGCGGCCGGGCCCTTCGTTGCCCACCTCACGCCATATCCTCGGCCTTCGTCAGCGTCTTGACTCGTTGCCGCACCACCTTTGTGCTGACGGTGTACACCAGGTCTTGCGTCCAGAGCTGGCTGATCTGCGCCTGCGCCGTCGGGATGGAGCCGTAGAGGGGTGCCACCAGGGGGATGGCCATGTAGTCGACAAAGTTCTTCTTGACCTGGCGCTTCGAGAAGCACATGCCCTCGTGCAGCCCTGCGTCCTTCATCTCCCGCTCCCTGGCCGTGACGCAGACGTCGTGGTACTGCTCGTAGAGGAACATCAGGAGGCCGACCTCCATGAAGCCCAGGGTCCGCAGCACGTTGGAAAGGTCAAACACCCAGCCCAAGCCGTGCGGGTCCCCGTTCCCCTCGGCAACCCAAACGTACAGTGTCGAGGCGATGACGAGGATGGCCGTCTGCATGGGTAGGAAGTGCGCTTCGAAGACGCGGTGGAGCATGTAGACGATGCGCTCCCAGTCGGGGCTCCGGAGGTTGACTTGTGTCACGTCGGCGAAGATGCCGCTGTCGGTCGGCTGCTTGGCCGGATCCTGGATCCCCAGCTCCGTTTCGGGAATGTAGGGGGTGGTCTCGTCGCCAATAACGGCGTGCATCGGCCGGTACGCGCGAGCCGTGTGCTTGCGCTCCTGCCACAGCTCGACCAGCTTGCGCAGGGTGAAGCCCGTGTCGAGGGCTCCCCACATGTGCCGCAGCGCCTGCCTGTACCGCGCCCTGACACCGGCGTAGACACCATGCAGTCCCTTTGCGCCGTCAGAGGTGATATTGCTTTGGCTGACGGGGGCGAAGACGGTCCTATTTGTCAGGTTTCCATTGAGGGCGAAGAAGCACTTGATGTACATGTGCAGGTCCTCGCCGATGGCGTCCGCGTCGCAGTCCCAGCCGCCGACCTGGTCGGCCAGCGATAGCGGGACCGAGTAGACCGAGGTAGGCGGCGCGATTGACGAGCCGTTGTAGAGGCCCGAGAGTCCACAGCCGGCCCAGAGGATATCAGCAACGCGAACCAGGGCGGGGACCTCGTGCGCGTTGCGGTCGAAGATGATGGGCGCCGAGTAGAGGGTCGTGCCGGCCGTTTCGGGATAAGCATGGTGCATAGTCGTAATTTGAGTCGTGTAGTTGGACAGGAGGTGGCTGTCGGCTGTTCGATCCCCGCACCTGTCAGTAAACGGGACGGTCCATGCAGGAACAAAGCCGCGTGAGGGGATTGAGGGGAGGGGAGCTCCCTAAAACAAAAAAGGGAGCTATGGCTTCGGGACGTACCGTCGATCCCCGTGATAATGACATCCTTGCGCGTCTCGAGGGGATACCTCTCGCTCGCTCTCCGCGCGGCCCACGCCATGTTGCTGCCCTTGCCGGCCGATTCGCCGGGAATGTCTGAGGGGTGCAGCGTGTAGTCGATGCTGCGGAACTTTTTCAAGTACTCTTGGACGAGGCCGCCAGCCTTGAGCTCGACATTTGTCTCGCGAATTTCCATGGCGAGGTAAATCTGCAGGCGGACGTCAGCACAAAAGGACAAACCAATCGAAGGACGCGCGTCAATGGGCGGCGAGGCGGCGCCAAGAGAGCACACTCACGTCGTAGCAGCCGCGGGCCTGAGGGTGGGAGGCCAGCACGTCAAGGGTCTCCCGCAGAGTGTCGACCTCCTCCTTGTAGTTGGGGATAATGATGGCGTGGATAACGGTGTCGTCGAG
This sequence comes from Plectosphaerella cucumerina, assembly GCA_020746995.1. NCBI lineage: Eukaryota > Fungi > Ascomycota > Sordariomycetes > Glomerellales > Plectosphaerellaceae > Plectosphaerella > Plectosphaerella cucumerina. The sequence goes on along the minus strand of JAGPXD010000004.1, from coordinate 3,303,819 downwards.
GGGGTCGGCGTCGGTGTAGGGCTCGAGGTCGATATCGCCAGCCTCGCTGCTGGCGGAGGAGCATGCGTGCGACGAGGTCAAAGTCTCGGCGCTGGACAGCGACGTGGACGAGTTGCGGCGGCGGGGAGCGACCTTGAAGTCGCGCATGGTCCTGTTCTTGATGACCTTTTTCAGGCTGCGGGTGATGTCGAACATTGCGTAGCAAGACCGCATGGGGAAGATGAAGGTCAGGACGTGGATGAAGAGACAGTAGTAGGCGAAGACGTGAGCCGTGTAGCCCTCGCCACGAGCCGGGTTCGGCGCGTGGGCGTCGAGGGCGCCATGCTGGTGGTAGTCGTAGCCGCTCCGCGACGCGGCAGCCTCCTTTGAGATGACCCAGTAGCAGAGCAGGGTCAGGAAGATCATGGCCAAGCCGCCGGCGCGGCGACTGTACCAGGTGAAGAGGGACATGGCGGCAGGCGAGGCGGCCGATGACCTGGACCCGAGAGTGGAAGCCGGAGCCGGCGCGAGCCCAGGAGGAGGTCGGCAGGCGAGACGCGAGGACGAGATCGAGGTCGACTGCGAGCTTGGCGGCGAAGGTCCTCTTGTGTTTTCGTCGTCAAGGTTGAGGTCGAGGTCGGGCTCGAGGTCGTCGTCCTGGTAATCCGGCGCTCGGGATGCAGGTGATAGGTGAAAAGCAAAGTACTACTGGTAAGAGATTTGGGGTTCGTCGGGAGGGAGGAATGGAAAGGTGGAATAGTGATCCGGGGGAGAGAGAGAGGCAGATGAGCGAGCAAGCGAGCGAGCGTGGCACGGTGGCAGAGCAGCAAGCAGCAGCAGCGTGCAGGACGGACACGACGACGGTCGAAGCAGGGAAGACAAGGCAGGCAGGGGGGAACGGGGGGAGGGGAGGGGGGTGTCTAAGCTCGGGGGAAACGAAAGCTTGGGAGAGTGTCTCGAGGCCGTTGGAGTTTCCAAAACGGTGACCGTGGAGGGAATGGCTAATGTGACGACAATGATGACTGGTAAAAGAAACAAGGGGTAGCTTCAGCAATGAGAGAGAGCGAGCGAGCGCGCGGGCGAGCGAACGTGGTGAGAGGGCGGGCTGAGAAGACGGAGAGGAGGAGGAGGAAGACGTGAGAGGTGCGGCGATGTAGCACACTGGTGTTGGTACCTGGCCCGGTGTCCAATTCGAGGAGGAGCAGCAGCAGCAGCTTCGCGGCGCAGCTAATGAGAAGCCCCCCTGGTGCTATCATCCAGGCTCCCAGGGGGTGTGGGGGTGCAAAGGAGATGGGGAGGAAAGGGGGGAGCCAGCAGCCTCGAGGTCCATCTGTGGTGCCATTGTCGTGATGCTATTGGCGTAGCGGGACATGTTGAATCTCGCTTCTCGATCGGGGCGGGCTGCCTCTTGGGTGGGAAATAGACGGGCGGACGTCGAGCTGCAGGAGGGGGTCCATCGGTCATCGGAAATACGGCCGACGAGATGGCAGCTTGGGAGCCAAAAGAGTGGCGCGACGGGGGTTCGCGGGCAGCTTCGACGAACCAGTGACGGCAGCAGCGACCGGGGAAGATGGGGGGAACTTGGGAAGGAAGGTGAAGGGGGTTCAAGAGAGCCTGGGGTGGCACGGTCCAGGAACACCAAACTGTCAGGGGGAAGGCGGCGGCCCCCCGTTTTTTTCATGGCGGGCGGGAAATGAGGACAAAATACGGGCCGGGGCCTCTTTCGTCGAGGACGAGGACTGGAGGAGGAGGACGCGTACAGTGGACGGGAGATGCGTGGCAGTGCGGGCCAAGGCCGTTTTGCCCAGCCAGTGCGTCAGTCCGGCCTCGTGCAACGCATATCAATTCGCCGTTCCCCGAGTTTCGACCTCGGCGAAGGGCACGGGCGGTCAATCGAACAACGGGCAGCCTGAAGGTGAAAATGGGGTGAGGCTGACGATCACGTTGGGGATGGTGTTTTTTCTCTTCCTTTGCCAGTCCCACGTCGCTGACGTGATGGTACCGCGGTCTGGCCCAGACCGCAATCTCCCCCCCCTTCGCCCGACACGCGGAACCACCCCGGGAGGACGACCATCGGATCGTGGCCGTCTTTCGAGTGAGTTGGTCGTTTGCAATTCCTTCAATTGACGTCGTTTGTCAAGTTGGGATGAACGATCAGCACAGCGCAGCAGTGCGCGCGCCATCTTATCGCCCCCGTCTGTCATCTCAAAGCCACATGCCAGCCATGCGTCCATGTTTCTAAATTCGCGACTGAGAAGGAGCCTGGACGCGGGCTGAAGCAGACCGCAGTCATGAGATCGACCCCCCCCCAGAACGAACGCTCATATGCAGCCCATTTTACCGGCCCGTCGCTGTCGACTCGTCGAGGCAGTGCACTGCACTGCTGCATCTCGCTATCTGCATGGACCCCCCTTGCTGCCTTGTGTACGAGTACAAGTACAACCCGACGTCAGCGCCATTTCAACGTCCCCGCGCCCGAGTCCTTGGCCTTGGCCCTTGGCTTTCGGGCCCGGGGGCTTTCCATCGAGAATCACTGATTCCCGTCTCCCGTCAGCCTCGAGCCGTTGATCAGCCATGCCGCCAGAGCCACGGCGGACTCGAAGACCTGAGGTACAACAGTGGTCGTGATAGAAGTACACTGATGAGCCCCCCGTGGGGCGGAATGCGGCGGCGCGCGTCTCTCCAGCCGCAGCGCACCACCAGCGCCTGGCACCATGCACTGCACTTCCAGTCGCATGTCGACCGCAGTGCATGCCGTTCGGGCGTGCTTGCGACGCCTTCCCCTCCCTTTAGTCCCATCATGTTGGTGCTATCCGGGCGTAAACGAGAAGCCCAGAGCCCGCGCCCGGCATCAGTCTTGCCATTGACGGCTCTCTGCTGTCTGACTCTTCGATCCCGTGCCCATTGCCCCATGCCATTGTCACCTTTCGCGGCCCCTCCCCTCCCCTCAACAAGAAGCTCAGACCTCTCCGCCCGACGCCCGATGTTGGAACAAGCAAAGGTCCAGCCCGCCCGGTCACGCCTTATGCCCCACCGCCACAGGGACGCCCCAACTTGAAGTGGCCAACCGCCCGTCGCTGCGCCGATGGCTGCGATGGCTGCTGCTGATGATGTTCCTTTAGCATTTGTATTCGTACTAGTCCAATTGCTAGTAGACCCCTTCTCCGATCCGTGATTGCTTCCGCCGCGCCTCGCCCGCCCGGCCGATACTTACTCCTGACGCTAATATGGGGGGTTCAACCTAACGCCTCTTGGCGGAGCCCCCCGACGACGCCCTCTTTCCGCCCGGGGAGATGCCATCGTCGGGGTGGAAGAGCACAGATGACTGCCAATTTTTTTTCTTCTTGTGCCGCCGGGGGGTCGAGCCGAGAAATGAGCATCTGCTCATCCAGGCAAAACGTAATATTGCATGCTGACCCCCGATGCACCTCATCGGCTGGGGAGCGCAGGGTCCAGATCACGAGTTCCTGCCAAGAATGAAACGGAGTCTCCGTCTGAAACCCCCAAGTCCGCCGCGCTCCGTTCATTCTTTGTGCATCGCGAGCCTGATCCCTCGGCCGGCTTCCATGTCACACACCGTTTTCCCTCACGTCCAGCCACGAAGGATGGATGTCTGCACGCGGCCGCAGGGCGGTGTCGCGACGAGTCAGCCGCCGCTAGGCTGAGGGCCTATCTGAGAGTTGTCGTGGTCCACGATGTCGCGATTTCGCCCGTCATTGCTCATAAATCCAACCTTGGCGCACTCTCAATCGTCTCACAAGGCCCGAGTATAGAGGCATATAATCACTTGGGGCGCCGCGCCGCTTCGATATCAAGGCAAGCATGCGCCACGCGCCGCGCGATGCCCGTCTCACCGCCATGCCAGTCCGCCGCAGATCGTCGCAGGAACCGTCACACGGCGTCGCGTCGTCGCCAGCGACGTCTGCCGCTGTTCAACGTTCCCGTTTCTGGGCCTCTGACTGGCCCCCGGTCGGCTGGCCGAAGACAAGCCTTTTTTCTCCCGCCCCCATGCCGCTCGCGGGGGTGAGCGGGCGCGCCCGCAGGACTGGACCTGCCTGGCCCTCGGTTGCCGTGCCGGAGGCTGCCCAGCTGGACGTCAGCGACGCCATCGGACAGACGGTCTGGTGATGCAAATTCGAGCCTCAGAACGGGGGGTCTATCGAGGCCAGAGGACGATTCGGCCCGGCGTGGTATGAGAGGGGAATAACCGCAGGCCACGCGGCTACCCCGTATTGCGCAGGCAGCGACTTATGCCAACGGCATCGGTTGCGCTACGGCCTCTTTGAAGCGACGGAAAAGCAAGCGCATTGTTAGTCATCAGTCCGGCGCAAATTGCCCCGTCAGGGCATGCCCAGCCGGAGCTCGACCGAGCATGCGAAGCTGCCGCATTTCAAGAACTGTCCGTTCGATATCGGCACTCACCGATCAGCTGTCGGCAACGAAGTTTATCATCGGCAAGGCACCGACGTGTTCAAGGATGGAAGACATACTCTGTGCGTGAATTCATGTCTAAACAAAATGGTTTTTCGTAGAGACGGCGCCTTGAGCGTGATGCCAGTTCCAAGTCTCGAAGCTGGAGTATTGGCCGGCATTGGCCGATCGCAGGTCCAGTCGCACGGATGCTGGACGGTCCCTCTGTCGGCACTCGACTTGGTATACTCGTGCCTCGAACCCCAGGTTCTGACCTGCAGGCATGTCGATGTACCGATCAAGCTCCGAGATGCATCGGTCGCAGGCTCCACGTCCCGGTGCCGATACGAAGCTCAGCCACGCTGCATGAACGGTCCTGGCCAGACCGGGCCCGTCGCCGCGCAGCATCATGTATCATTACTCTTTCAAAACCGGGGGGTATCTGGTGCGCATCTCTAGTCCCGGAGTCGAGATGGGCTCGGTGCGGTCGCTCAATCGCCTTTCCAAGCGGGCCGCTGCGACTCTGGCGGGCTCCAGCGCAGGGGCATAGAGCCGCAGAGTTGATAGTTGTATGGTTTGGCAGGTTATCCAGTGCATGCCGATTTGCCATGTCAGAGCCGTGCGCCTTGCGCAACAACCCAATGCGCCATGGTAGGTGTCCAAGTCTTCGCCCGAGGCGCAAGATGTAGCTTTGTCGGTGGTGAGGCTGTTTCAAACGAACTTTTCGAACAGAGCCTCGATGGGCTTGGCAGCCTGTAGCAAGGACGAGTCAGTATAACCATACCGTGTTGGAGGGAGTGACAGCAATGGCTTACGTCGATGAACTTCTCCAGGTCCTTGTCGAGGTTGGCCAAATCGTCTTTACGCTTCTTGTTCTCAGCAATGAGCTTCTGTTTCCGCTTGGCCAGCTCCAGCCTCTGCTGCTCGAGGGTCTCGCGTTGTGCGCGCTCGTGGGCGATGCGGGCGACCATCAGGGCATTCTCGTCGTCGTTGGCATGGTCTGGGAACTCGGCGATGAACTGCTCGACAGGGATGAGCGGCAGCTTGAGGTACGAGTGACTAAATAGGTCAGCGAACAGCCTTATGACCTGGGCAGATGCGCTCACTCGTAGGAGTCGCAGGCGCTAATCTCGCCCTGGAGATGTCGCTGCTCGTAGTACAGGTTCTGGAGCTGCAGGTGGAGGCGGTCGACCTCCTGTCGGGCCTCTGCGGTCTGGGACTTTGTCTCGCGGGCGGTGATGTGGGCGGCGCGGTGGAGGCCGCGGAGGTGGGAGATGTTGGTGAGGAGGAGCTTCTGCTGCTTAGACAGGTCGGCCTCGTGGTCTGGCGACAGGCCACTCGCTTCGTCTACCGCCTGGAGGACGCCGATGAGGGAGGCGGCCTGGTCGCGGGATTGGGCCGACGTCTGGAGGACGGCGTCGAGGCGGAGGTCGGTGACGATCTTGGAGAGCGCCATGTCGGCAGGCGTAGGTTGGAGTGGTGGTAGGCGGAGACGTTTGCTTCGGCCGCGTCGGGATGGAGATTCGCGATGCAACGGCTGATGGTTGGATTTGGGTTGGCGCAAAAGGTCGAGTGAAAGAGGAAGGCGGTGACCGCAGGGAGGGTTGACCAATCCGAGGTTGGATTGTGTAGAAGTGGATCTAACTGTCTGTCAGCTGCAACCCGGTGCCATCGCTTCGCTGCACATCACACATCAGCTCACTCTTGCGGCGGAGGACGTGGCCCGGCCGGAGAGATCGATCCATCTTCGATTGGCCATCGATTTGAGATCTACAATTCGCTTCCCTCGACTGTCCAACTAGATACTCACAGTCTCACTCCTTTGAGAATCAAACTTTCGAAATGGTCCCTCGACTTCAAAGTTTGGCCTAACTTGCGGCTTCAGTTGCCCTTAACGTCGTCTTTATTCGAGCCATCGGAGAGCAGCAGTCGCGACAGGTGCTCCTCGACGCCACCGCGGTCATCACTGCCCGTCCCAGGGACCGCCGAGGCCCCAAGGCCCTTCCAAGCCCGGACCCCGCGAAAGACGCTTGGGACGCTGGCAACCCGCTAATCAGATGCCGCCCCGCCGACCGGGGGCCGCTCCAGCTGCTCCCTACTAACTCCCCTTTCAGGCTCTTCACCGTGTCCCGTCGTCAGGGGACCTGGGGCCAAACAGGGCGCTCGCCCCCCGCCGTAGCCGAGAGTTTACCGGGGTCGTTTCGGTGCTCTAACTGCTCTGTCATCGGACGGAGCGGGGAATCGTCCCCCAGGGTTCTGGCTGTTTGTGGGAATGGAAGCGCAGTGAGTGCTGACCAGCGCAGACCAGAGCAGCGGCATTGACGGCCAAGCAGATGAGCGTGGGGAGCCCACCGAAAGGACCAGTCCTTGTGATGTTGCTCCTCTTCGCCTCAAATGCCCTCGCTCATCCGCCTCGTTTGTCCCCCGCCTTCCCTCTTCCAGTCCTCCTCTAGCTCCCTTGGCTGTCAAAGAAAAGGGACCCAGATTGCTGACACGCGGAAAGACACACCCAAAGTACCTTGAAGACATCCGCCCGCCTCGTCATCAATCGCTCAGCCCTCGGCGCTCCCGCATACTTGCGTCACAGTACTAGTAGCTCGGTACCTGACATTGGTACATCTAGAAGCCGCCCCTCCTCGCCCAAGTCCCTGCAGAAACCGAGACCGTTGCCCATCAACAACCTATCTCGACCCTACATACATTCAACCTCCGAGACATTCGCCCCGAGGAACCTCGTTCTCCCTACCGCAATCGCCAATCCGCCCCCGTGGATCCCATTTCGACCCGCAACACCCCCGGGACCCTCTAGCCGCCGAGCCAATCCACTGCCGCTGTTGTTGAGGGTCGCATAGCGCAGCGGAACCTCCGTCGCCTCCGTCGCCCGCATTAGCCATTCCCAACAACTCGCGACCCATTCCTGCATCCGTCCGTCCCTCCCTTTCAAAAAACGAACGGCCCCGCGAGCCAATCGAGCCCCTCGACTGTCACCCGTGCCCTTCACATGCTGCCCTGAGTCGACAGCAACCCCTCGAGAGGAAACAACACCACAGGATCCCGCCTTGAAAGAAAGGCCCGTCCTCCTCCCCGCGACGACGAGGGCCCGTGACAAATCACAGTCATGGAACCCCTAGCCAACATGGCCGCCATGTCGTCCTCCACCTACGCCTGTACCGTTCAGGACGACGAGGTCGTCGGCGTCTCGTCAGGTTCACAGCTCGACGCAGGAGACGTCAAGAGACGACGCCGCCGCCACTCCTTCTTCTTGCCGCGGCGGAAATCAATCGTCGGACACATCATGGATACCGAGGAGGGGCTCTTGCTGAGGGTATGTGCTGATACTCCCTCCTAGACGATATGTCGCTGACCACCTCCCCCACAGGTCGACCTCTTCCTCTCCGAACTCGAACGCCGCCTCGACTTCATCGAAAGCTACGGCGACCTCCGTCTCGACTCGAGCATCGCCCGCGCCTTCGCCACCCTCCAGGCCGTCCGCAACCGCTGCTCCCAGGCCTCGGAGGAAGTCCTCGGCGAGGGCCGCCGCCGCCTGCACGTTATGGTCGAGACCCTCGAGGCACGGTACCAGGAGGGCCTGGCCTCGGCCGAGTCACTCAACGAAAAGGCCCGCCTCGGCATCGAGCTCCTCGATGACATGCTCTCCGACTTTGAGGCCCGCGCATACAAGCTGCGCGAGCAGGGTCTCGCCACCGCTGCCGCCGACGCAGCGGGCGCCTTCATGAACGAGGGCCGCCGCGTCGTCGACCAGAGCATCCGCCGCGCCCACGAGGTTGTCGACGAGGGCCTCGAGCGCGCCCGCCGTGCCGCCGAGAGCCTGGAGGAGCGCATCCAGCACGCCATCAGCCGCGCAAAGGAGACAGGCCTCATCGTCTACGACGACCTCCCCGTCCCCTGGCGCGTCAACCCTCACATCATCCGCGGCTACCGCTTCCGCGAGTCAAAGATCGACTGCGTGAAGTCCGCCTTCGGCATCTCCAACGAGTTCGTCAACATCTGGTCCCACGCCATTGGCCTCGTCATCGTCCTCGCCGTCGCCCTCTACTTCTACCCGCGCAACGTAAACTTCCACCTCAGCACAAAGACGGACATCTTCATCGCCGCCGTCTTCTTCTTCACGGCATGCTTGACCCTCGTGTGCTCCACGATCTGGCACACCATGAACGCCGTCGCTGACGTTGACGCAATCTCAATCTTCGCCTGCGTTGACTACACGGGCATCTCGCTGCTCATCGCTGCCTCCATCGTGACAACAGAGTACACAGCCTTTTACTGCGACCCCGTCAGCCGTTGGGCCTACATGTCCGTCACTGCCATCCTCGGCATCGGCGGCGTCATCATGCCCTGGCATCCCACCTTCAACAAAGCCGACATGGCCTGGGCCCGCGTCGCCTTCTTCGTCGGCCTCGGCGCCACCGGCTTCTCGCCCATGATCCAGCTGTATTTCACCCACGGGCCCGACTTTGTCCTCGCCTTCTACAAGCCCATCGCCCAGTCCATCGCCGTTTACCTGGCCGGCGCTCTCGTCTACGCTAGCCACGTGCCCGAGCGCTGGTGGCCGGGGGTCTTTGACTACGTCGGTGGCAGCCACAACTTGTGGCACTTTGCCGTCCTGGGCGGTATCCTCTTCCACTACAACGCCATGCAGGCATTCTTTACCGATGCGTTCCGGAGGGCAGAGGGCGAGTGCTCCATGTACTGAGCTGTGAGCAAGGGAGAGGGGTTTTGACATGAGAATTTTCGATGCATATGATACCACGATGGTTTCCTGGGAGGCAGAGCTCACACGGCATAGCGTTTGCGCGGCATGGTGGGTGGGCGGTTCAACACACATACAGAGTAGAAGGTCTGTATATCGAAGACGGTACCTGGGGCGTTTTGGTCGTCCTGGTCCCTTCGAAATGACCACGGTACAAAAAAACACGGCAGTAGCCGTAGTCATAATTCATAAACGTTTACCTGACCCCGTCTGTTCCCACCGCAGTGGATCATTACCTGGGGTTGGGGATTTTCCCAGCAGATGCGTCCAAACGCCGATTCCTTTTCCCCCGTGTGATATTACCCCCGCCCCTGAGCCCCTGGTGGTGAGAAGAAGAAAACCCCCTTATTAGGTCAGGTCATCACAGGGCGTGCGCGACAATGGCGGCGTACGTGTCGTCTGGTATCCTCTCTATGATCCAGAGGGTGCGCTCGATGACCTTTTCGGCCTGCAACGAGGGAAACGCCCTAAGCAACCTGTTGGGGCTGTGAGGTGTTAGTAGGTCGCAAAGTCAAATAGAGGGGAGAAACGTACCTCGGCGAGTTAAGGAGCTGGTCGCGCATGCCCATGAGCTGGGCGACGATGCACAGGATATTAAGATGCGGGCCGTATGCGAAGAGAAAGTCCCACAGGCGCAAGACCTCAGGCAGCGGCGGGGTGCACGCACACAGCGTCAGTACGCTGGGAAAGGCGTATAACTCCGCGGTGAGGCCCTTGGAGAGCAGGTATCCGCTGAGGCGAGAGTCGACGGTGGCGAGGACCCTGTCGACGAGCGCGAGGCCCTTGTGCACGCCGTCCATAGCGCCGCGTATGTATCCGGGGCACTCGCGCGTCAGCAGGGTGTGGAAGGCCGTGAAGGCTTCCGGCTCGGAGCGGGCGGCGTAGAGGAAGGGGGCGGCTAGGACGTTCATGCCTTGAACGTAGGTGCCGGGCTCGGAGGCCAGAGCCGGGTCGGAGGAGGAGCCCTCGGTGGTGAGGGTCAGGGCGCGGGCGCGCTTGGCTGAGGGCGAGGAGGTGGCGGGGCCGGCGGAGGATTGCGGCCGGGAGTGGGATGTAGAGGGCCGCGTGGTCGAGGCGGAGGAGGTGGCGGGCGAGGAGAAGACGGGGGGATGTTGGTTGCCGGCGCCTTCGCGGGTGGACGGGCGGTCACGCAAGCGGAGTTCCTCGCGGGCGTCGTGGAGTTTCCATGCGACGGCGTTGAGAAGGCGGATGAGGCTTGCCTCGGAGACGCGGCGGCGGAAGAGGGGGTCGGTGGTGAGTGTGCGGAATGTATCGTTGCGGATCTTCGAGTAGGCGGGTGATGCGCCGCGATGGACGAGCGCGAGGTAGGCGTCCGTGGAGAGGACGGGAGCGTTGAGGAGGACGACCCAGACGTAGATGCGCATGGCGGACATGCCGTCCGCGTCGCTCTTGACGCCCTCGCTCAGGACCTTGCGGCGGGCGGCGCCGAGGGCCTCTGCGCGGTCGTCGTGGGAGGGGCTCTCGCGGAGGAGCTGGGAGAGGGAGAGGGCGGCGTAGCGATTGGAGATGCCCATGAGGGCGCGCTTGTTGGCGGCGACGGCGGCCGAGTGGTGGTGGGAGAGGGGTGCGGCATCGCTGTTTGCGCGGCCGCGGGACTGGTGGTGCTGCTGGTGGAGGAGGCCATGGTGTTGCTCGCGGCGGGTGGGGGAGACGTTGCGCTGCTGGAGGCGCTGCTGGGCGATGAGCGAGGGCTGGCCGGCGGGGGCGATGGAGGCTTTAGATCCGAGGTTGTGCGCCGACTGGAGCTTGCGCAGGGCGCGGTGCGTTCGTGGTGAGGGTGGTGGGAGGAGGTCGGTTGTGTGTGCGAAGGAGGGGACGGGCGCGTCCTTGGAGGGGCTCGGCATGGTTTGTTTTGGGTGGGCGGAGACACGGCCTTCACGTCGTGGGTGGTTTTGGGTGTCGTCGTGATGCGGATGGCATCTGCTGGGACATTGGGATGACAGGAGGACGGGCGGACTGGCCCGGCGGTGCGAGCGAGGGCTGTGGTGGTGGCCGGCGACGACGGCGGTCGGGGAGGTTGGTGTTGTGGGCGGGCCTTGTCGCGGTTGGCGTGGTGTCGTCAGGGCGTGGGTGGGCGCTGGGTGCTGTCAGGTACAGGGGGGCTTGCGGACCCGACGCGCTGGAGCCAGCCGCAACGGCGGGGAGCCAGCTGAGGCGGCGAGTGGCCAATGGGAGAAAGGCATTGTTTCACCGGCGACCGAAGGCTCGGTGAATTCGGTAAGCTCGGTCAGTCACCGAGGCCCGCCGTGTTAGTGCTATCATCCCCCAGGATATCGGCTCAAGCGGCAGACTTTGGCGAGGCCGAACAAACTCTATGCATAAACTTGTGGCACCGTCGATGCATGTGCTTTCAAGGTCCCCAGGGCGAGTGATAGCAAAGGGGACTTCATCTCCGGCATTGGCTGTTGTCGCCATGTTCAGGGCTGAAGGCTGGCGAATGTCACCATCTCACCCTCGCGATTGCGACGATGGAAAGCTTGCGACGCCCGGAAAGGACGGCATGGAATACGAGAGCTGAGGTCTGTGGTTGTTGGTGATTTGCTATTGTTGTCTGGTCAGCTCATCTCAGCGTCTCGTTGCGAGATGCATCTGACAAGATAATGAACAGGACGAGTGGCTGAAGCTATCACCTGTGGCTAGAGATCCACGTGGGTTGTGCTCCCTCCTTCTTCTCCCAAGCTTCCATCCGCTCCTCAGCCACAACCACCTTCCAAGCCGCCCGCCGACTCCCGCGGCAAAACTCGACCGCAGATCCTGACCACACCCGCGCGCCCGCCCTGCAGCGCGTGTCATGCGTGTACCTCGAGCCTCCGTGATTGGCCTAGCCGCCGATGGCGTGCTCCCGCCTAACAAAACCTTGCGGTGGGGGGCGAACGCGACGACAGCCCGACCAAGCTGACAATCCCGCAGTGGGCTCTCGCCTCATCACAATGACAGCATACCATCTCAGAGCAGCAGAGACTGCGGCCAGGTCCGCAATGACATGATGGCATGTCTCCACGGAGCCCCCGATCGTTCTCCTGCGCGCCACACCCCAGTCAGACTGCCGCTGCCAAGACAACGACCCGAAGGAGGGTCGTCGTGATGGCGGCACGACCCTGGGGATAGAACCCGAGATGATGGGGGCGGCACCACGGCATGCGGCACGCGACAAGAGGGTCAGCTGTCGGCCGAATCGGCACCCAGACGATGGCATCAAGCCAGGGGTAGGATTGCACCATCGTTGACTGTATGCGAGAAGCTCAACGCCATTGGTCCCCCGCTTCCACGTCGACTGTATTATACCGGCACGGCACCGGCACGGCGGTCCTGTGGTTGTGCCTGAGATTATCCATCAAACATATCGACTTGACCGCCACCGACGACTCGACTTTCTCCTCGTCCCTTCGTCTTCCACAACCTTCTTTCTCCGAGCGAAGACCGGTCGCGGCGATTCGTAAGAAACAACGCAAACAAGCTTGTTGCCCGAGACCCCATCGATATCCACACGCTCGGGGCATGATCGGCGCCATTTGCCCATCCTAGCTTCTGTCCTGTCCTGCCTGTCCAGTGGAGAGCCGTCCCATCTCCATCAGAAATCGAAAACCCAGCAAGCTCCCTTGCCGGGCTTCCGTCACCCGTCCCACGTCACTAGACTTGGAACGGCAAGGCCCCGATGGCGACATCGATACAGAGCCCCATGTCAAATCTCGAGCCTCACAACGTCCACGCTCGATGACCAAAGGCCTGGTCTGCCTGCGAAAATACGCACCATCTATAGATCTCCGGGGCCGGCCCGTCCGCGACTCTTGTCCGTGAAATATATTTTAGTCTGCCGGCTGATCATCCTCGGCATCCTTCTCCCAAGCCCATCCTCGTCTTCGTCCCTTTTACCTTTTCCCGCCTTGGCGCAGCAGTACTGAATCTCGAGTACATCACACAGCGCGACCATGGCGAGCACAAGGACAAAAATTGGCCACGGCCTGGCCAAGGTCCTTGGCATCCGCCTGCAGGAGGACCCCTACGCCGACGATGTCGTCCAGCGAGGCGAGTCCGTCGTTTCTACCAACAGCTTCGTCGAAGATGTTCCGACAGCCGGCGAGTGGCTGCGCGAACTCGTCCCCGGCCGCAAGGAGACGACCCGCTACTTCAGGAGCCTGTTCCCTTTCGTCAACTGGATCGGCCATTACAACCTCCAGTGGCTCATCGGTGACCTCGTCGCCGGTATCACCGTCGGTGCCGTCGTCGTGCCCCAGGGCATGGCCTACGCTATTCTCGCCAACCTGCCGCCTGAGTTTGGTCTCTACTCGTCCTTCATGGGCGTTCTCATCTACTGGTTCTTCGCTACCTCCAAGGACATCACCATTGGTGTCAGTGTTCCTTCTTCTTCTCCCCAAGGCTGATCCCAGCTGACCTCCCCAGCCCGTCGCCGTCCTGTCCACCGTCGTGGGCAATGTCATCCTGAACACCCGCGATGAGTTCCCCCAGTACGCTCCTCACCAGATCGCCTCGGCCCTGGCCATCATCTCCGGCGCCATCGTCCTTTTCATCGGCCTCGCCCGCATGGGTTGGATTGTCAATGTCATCTCCCTCACCTCATTGTCCGCCTTCATGACCGGCTCCGCCATTTCGATTGTCGTCGGCCAAGTGCCCACCATGATGGGAATCACGGGCTTCTCGACCCGCGAGGCTACCTACAAGGTCATCATCAACACCCTCCGCCACCTCGGCCGCACCAAGCTCGACGGCGCCATGGGCCTCTCGGCCCTCGCCATGCTGTACCTCATCCGTTCGTCCTGCTCCTTCGCCGCCCGCCGCTGGCCCTCCCGCCAGAAGACCTTCTTCTTCCTCTCCACCCTGCGTACCGCTTTCGTCATTCTGCTCTACACCATGATCAGCTGGCTCGTAAACATGCACCGACGTGAGCACCCGGCCTTCAAGATTCTCGGCAGCGTTCCTCGAGGTATGTTCTTTCCTCAGCCCCATCCCTCCCTTCCCTTGCGCTGACCCTCTCCAGGCTTCCAGGACGTCGGCGTCCCCGAGATGGACACGCAGCTCATCTCGGCCTTTGCCTCGGACCTCCCCGCCACCGTTATTGTACTGGTCATCGAACACATCGCCATCTCAAAGTCCTTCGGCCGTGTCAACAACTACACTATCGACCCATCCCAGGAGTTCGTGGCCATCGGCATCACAAACGTCTTCGCTCCCTTCCTCGGCGGATTTCCCTCGACCGGCTCCTTCAGCCGCACCGCCATCAAGTCCAAGGCCGGCGTGCGGACTCCCTTCGCAGGTGTCATCACGGGCCTCATCGTCCTGCTGGCCATCTACGCCCTGACCGCCGTCTTTTTCTACATCCCCAGCTCCTCCCTCTCGGCCGTTATCATCCACGCCGTGGGCGACCTGATCACGCCCCCCGACACCGTCTACCAATTCTGGCGCGTGTCCCCCCTTGAGGTCTTTATCTTCTTCATCGGTGTCATCGTGACCGTCTTCTCCTCCATCGAGAACGGAATCTACGCTACCGTCATCATCTCCGCCGTCCTCCTTCTCTTCCGCATCCTCCGCGGCACCGGCCACGTCCTCGGAAAGGTCAAGATCCACTCCGTCATCGGCGACCACGTCATCGGCGAGGACCACCGCGACATCGTCGGCGAGTACGGCACCTTCCCCGACAAGGACAGCGCCGCCCGCAACGTCTTCCTGCCCGTAGATCACGCCGACGGCACCAACCCCCAGGTCGAGCTCGACAACCCCTACCCCGGCATCTTCATCTACCGTTTCTCCGAGGGCTTCAACTACCCCAACGCCGCCGGCTCCCTCGAGCACCTCGCCGATTACATCTTCGCCCGCACCCGCCGCACCAACCTCGAGACATTTGAAAAGCCCGGCGACCGCCCCTGGAACGACCCCGGCCCATCCCGCCGCGCTTCCAAGGCTGCCGCCCAGCGTCACGCCGTCGAGGGCCGTCCCACCCTCAAGGCCGTCATCCTCGACTTCAGCTCCGTCAACAACGTCGACCTCACCTCGGTCCAGCAGCTCATCGACGTCCGCAACCAGCTCGACCGCTACGCCGCCCCCGACGTCGTCGACTGGCACATCGCCTGCATCAACAACCGCTGGACCAAGCGCGCCCTCGCCGCCGCCGGCTTCGGCTTCCCCACGGAGGCCCGCAACGGCATGCAGCACCGCTGGCGCTCCATCTTCAGCGTCGCCGAGATGGGCGGCGCAGACTCGGCCGCCGCCATCGCCGAGAAGCAAGCCAACCAGCGTCGCGAGATGGCCCTCGCCCCCGTCGACGAGGAGTCAGCCGTCAAGACCGTCGACCACGACGACATTTCCCGCCCCGCCGGGGGTTCCTCCTCCGACGGCGCGAGCCTCGACGACAAGACGGGTGGCGTTCGCGAGATCACCCGCCGCAGGGGCGTCGTCGTCCACGGCCTCAACCGGCCGCTGTTCCATGTCGACCTCACCAGCGCGCTGCAGAGCGCCATTGCCAATGTTGAGGCGCGCGGGGAGATTGACGGAGAGATTGAAGACAAGGCGGGCGATTCGTCCGCCACCGTCTGAGGGGTGGTTTTCTTCTACTTTTTGCATATGGGAAGCGTGACGCCCCTCGGGGCACGGCGTTTTTGTTTTTCAGCAACATTGTTAGACACTGCATCTGATACCACTGAGCCGAAGAGCCATGAATGATAACGTTCGACAACACGATGGGTCCACGTGTGATGTTTTGCCACAAGCCTTTCCCTATACGTTCTGGTTTCATCATGCTCTTTAGGCAACCCGGACTCGGTAATATTTTGGAGTCATCGTGGCAGTACTCTGTGGTTCCCCCCCAGCGAGGTCGGCTATGCCAGCAACTTGAAGAAACACCAGCAATTTAATCGACGCAGCAGCTTAATCGACGCAGCAGCTTAATCGACGCAGCAGCTTAGTCGACGCAGCAGTTTAATCGACGCAGCAGGTTAACCGACGCAGCAGTTTAATCGATGCAGCAGTTCAATTAACACACCGGGTTAATCGACGCAGCGGGTCAACCGGTATAGCAGGTCAACCGGTACAGCAGGTCGACTGGTGTAGCAGGTCGACTGGTGTAGCAGGTCGACTGGTGTAGCAGGTCGACTGGTGTAGCAGGTCGACTGGTGTAGCAGGTCGACTGGTGTAGCAGGTCGACTGGTGTAGCAGGTTGACTGGTGTAGCAGGTCGATCGACGCAGCAGTTCAATCAACGCAGCAGTTCAATCAAGTGGGCGGACCAACATTCTTATCGATAAGCGGGATTGTGCCCCTCCATCAAACGCCGGCTGGCTCAACAACCACCTGCATCTAATTCACCACTCTTCAACATCCTTAACACCCACCCGCCACCAACGCCGGACTGCGCGCACACATACTCACTCACCATGGCTAGAAGCCCTGGGCCTAGGTCTTCATTTTCGCCGCTCCCGGTGACGACGGAAGATGTAGATGTAGGCCGCCAGTTCCGCCGGGTGACAGTCGGGATTTGCACCGTTCAGACGGCAGGTGAACGCTTCGGAGACCCAAACGCCGCCCAAGTTATCCGCGATCGGGCCAACGCTCCCCAGAGCGGCGGCGCAGGCACATGGACGAATGATAGCGACAGTGACGACGACATCGTCCCTCAGACGCCGGATCAGATGGCCTCGGAGACCCCATGGAACCAGTCCGGGCCCCCGCCTCTCGAGCATCGTATCCCCCGCACCCAGAAGTATCGCAACAACCTCACGGCAATGTCCCAACGCTACAACCTTTACTTTGCAGCTTACGGAAGCCGCATCTTCGTCTATCGCCCTCGCTCATCGCCCATTCTACTGACCCCAGAGCCGGAGCTTATTCTCGCCACCAGTCCCGACGATGTTGACAGACGCATCCCGCCCAGCCAGGACTACATGCATCCTCACCAATCCAACGCCATGCGGACCGGCTTCCTCGGTCAAAAGGAGATCTTGGCGATTGTTTACGACGATGGAGCAGTGTACGCTTTCTACATCGATACGATAGCCGCCTATATTGAGAACACCACTTTCGACACCGTCAAGGGCAAATCCAACGCTCTCCCCATCCCAGAGCCCTTCTTCAAGGACAACGCTGGGTACTCCGCGTGGGGTCTCGCGATCCACCAGGCCTCACGCCTCATCGCAGTCAGTACTAATCACAAAGAGATTGTCGTCTTCGCCTTCGGTCTCTCCCGCTGCGGTATTCCCCCAACGACGGTCACCAACGTCTCCGCCCGCTACGCCTTCCGCCGCTCCCGCACCCTCCGCATCGTTCTGGTCCTGGACGCCGGTGCCGACAACATCCCCAACATCAGCTTCCTGGACAACCCCGACGGCACCGCACAGAAGATCTGCGGCACGGATATCCGCGGTACCCTCTGGATAGTCGAGATCTGGCGGCCCCTCTGCGGCCCCGTCCGCTATTACCCCCCACTGAATCAACCGGGTACCACGGGCTGGGACGTCCTGGTTCTGCCGCATACGAGCTTCGTAGCCAGCAACTGCGTTCAAAACACCCTAGGAACCCGGGATACCGAGCTGCGCGTCGTCAACGATAACATAGACATCACCGCGGGTCTCGCCACCGTCCCAGATAACCCCGCCGCCGCCGACCACATGCCCGTATGGACCCTAGCAGCGCCGCCGGCAGCGGGAAGCGCCCACCAGCAGTACCAGAACTTTTTGCTGCCTTCGCCCGGCGCAGCACCGGGAGTCCAGAATAGCGCGGCATTACCGAATAGCAACGCTGGCAACGCTGGCAACGTGACACCCGAACTCGTCCTTCATCCCGACAATGTCATCGACTTCAACAGCAGCCCCATTAGCAACTTTGAGGAGTGGCCGGGCAGCCCCAGTAGCGACGATGAGGATATCTGGCCGGAAGCCCCGCCTCACTTCGACGGCGAGGCCCCTCCCATTGGGTTTCCCTCATGGGCCACCCTCTTCCCGCCTGGAACTTCGCATCTACCATCGGCAACGCTCTCCCCTGGATTTGTGTCCTACAACCCTCAAGCTGGTCAGACCTTCATGGGGCAACAGGCATACCCCCCCTCTTGGATCCAGAACGCGCTTAGCCAGACGGCTCAGACTCCTGGCTTTTCTTCCGCATCCCAGTCCGCACACCGATTCCGCGGACCGCCACTATACCCAGACGGCCTCCGCCCCATTCTTCCGCCGAGACCCTCTCTTAATGATGAGGATTACTTCCGCCTGTTCGACGCCTATCCACACGATCTTGTGTACATGCCGCATCGGGGCACCATCTACGGGCTCGCCACCAAACCTCTGGAACGAATCCGTTTCTTCACTGCCAAGCGGTCAATGGATCACAATACATGCAAGATTCCGCCGGGCTCCCCAATGGACGGCGCAATGCGCTGCTCCATCCTTCGGTCCTACAACAACGATGTTGAGCTTATCAATCCGGTACCGGGACTTGCCAACGTTATATGCCGCAGACCCGTCGGCCTCCCTGAGCGACCCGGCCACCCGGTGGCCAACCGCAGGCTCAATATGACCCTTCACGTGCCCGAGCTCTCCCTCGTCATCATCGGATCCGTCCTCGGAAGAGTCGTCCTTATCACCCCAACTCGATTCAAGGGCGATACGAAGCCCTTCTTGAATCGCACGTGCCGTCTTAAGTACGGCTTCCGCATCGATCACATTTTGCCACGTGCCAGCGAGGAGCGCAACAACAGCAACCTTCCTCGCCGCAGTCTCCTTTACGGTATCGCCGTCGCCCCTGTACCCGAAGCTCCCGCCGATACAGCTGGCAAGGGGAGCCTACTTCTTCGCCGCCCTGATTCGCGGCGCAAGACGGCCCTGGGGCCTGGCACGCGACGATACCGTCTGGTTCTGCACTTTCACAACCACGCTATCATTACCTACGACCTATCACGCGACGACGACGGCGCTCTGCAGGTCTTTTGAGGGGGGTTCTGCATCTTTGCTTTTGCTATTCAGCGTTTGCTTTATCGGTATGCCCAGTCGACAGCGAGTGCTTTTGTGCATGGGATGGGAGCATTTGGCGTTTGGGTGTCGCGAAATCAATACCCGGGAGTCTGACATGTGCTGTTTCTGGCCGTTTTAAGGTGCTTTATTGCTTGGTTGTCATGTAGCGGAATACATGTTAAGCTGCTGCGACGATTGACCTACTGTACCGGTTGACCTGCTGCACCGGTTGCTCTGCTGTACCGGTTGACCTGCTGCGACGATTGACCTCCTCTGTTGACGAACCTCCTCTGTTGACGAACCTCCTCTGTTGATGAACCTTCTCTGTTGATGAACCTCCTCTATTGACGAACCTGCTCTGTTGACGAACCTGCTGTGACGACAAACTTGCTGTGACGACAAACTTGCTGTGACGACAAACTTGCTGTGACGACAAACTTGCTGCGTTGATTGAACTGCTGCGTTGATTGAACTGCTGCGTTGATTGAACTGCTGCGTTGATTGAACTGCTGCGTTGATTGAACTGCTGCGACGATTGACCTGCTGCTTCAGTTGAGCTACTAGCTTGGAAAGTCCATAACACCATTCCTCTTACACAGCTATAGCCATATAAATCGAGACCTTTCCAGTGTGCACTTGATCAAACTGAGCGACGATCGGTAGGATGAAAGTACCTTTCCACCATCACGACAACCATTCAAGAAGCAGCAACACCCTCTCAAGCAACCAAGTGTCATTTTCATCTACCCAACCCATCCAACGCCATCTCATCCCATCATATAAACTCAATGGGAAAAAGGCCCTACTCCTTCTTCTTCTCCCCCGCCGACACCCACCCCTCCTGCGGCGCCCTCATAATCTCCGTCATATCCTTCATCCTATAATCCAAAATCGGCGTCTCCCAATCATCCCTCACCAACGCATACGTCTCCTTCTCATTATCTTTGGGCTTCCTCGGGTTCACCGCCCAATACCCAAAATCCGCATCCACAACCTTCAAATACCTCAGCAGATTCTGCCAGTAATTCGCCGTCCCCATGCTCGGCCTGTCCGGCGCCCCGAATTCCCCCACCCACACGGGCGCCGTGTCCCCCTCGACGAGATAGCCCCAGTTCTCCCGCATCGCGCGCACGAAGCTCGCGTAGCCGCGCTTCGAGTAGCGGCCCTCGAGGCTGCCCCAGCCGGACCAGGCGTAGACGTGGGCTGAGTAGACGACGCGGTCGGGTTTGTCGAGGACTACGGGACGGTTTCCTGCGCCGCGGAGGTCGTTGCCTGATTCTGTGCCGCCGACGATAATGAGGAGGTCTGGGTTGATGCGGAGGAGGCGGTTGCCGGCGCGTTCGGCGGCTGAGGCCCAGCGGTCCCAGGGCATGGTGCCCCAGACGCCGCGGACTTCGTTGCGCAGGTCGGCGCCGATGACGAGGGGGTTGTTGCGGAAGCGGCCCATGAGCTCCTCCCAGTGACGGATCCAGTCCTCTTCGGTCTGGCGAATGCGGCACAGCGGGCCGAGGTGGTCGTTTGCCCAGCCTGCGTCGCACGGATCGGCGCCGCAACACCACGTTGCGTGGGTGATATGGTTGTTGACGATCACCGCAAGCCCAGCATCTGTCAGAGCCGTCACGCACGCCTCGAAGATATCGACGGCATGCAGGCCCACGAGATCCGGGTTCGCGGCAAGAAGGTGCGGCATGATGGCCGGGTTGGCCACGAGCAGCTCGTCGGCGTAAGGCAGCCGGACGCTGTTGAAGCCCATGCCGCGGATGGTCCCTGCGATGGCGCTGCGGTGGCGCACGTCGAGACCCCCCGGGATGAAGAGCTCGTCACTCGCGCCATACCAGTTGACGGAGGCGAGTTTGAAGCGCCGACCACGCTGGTCGACGATATCGCGGCCGCGAGTCCGCAGCGGCAGCTCGTACGAGGCGATACCCGTCTCAGCCGCGGGCGCCAGCAACGGCCGCTGCGCGAACAGGCGAGACTCTGGGTCCGGCACCCACGGGACTGAGAGCGCTGCCTCGGCGCGCCAAAGGTAGTGCACGTAGCCGCCCAGAAATATGAAGATCGTGAAGAGGAAGAACATGGTGGTAGGTGTTGGCCGCAGGCGGCGGAGTCTCTCTCGGGTGGATTTGGAGAGAGCACACCTCTGGAAGAGGGTGCGGGTGAAAGTGCTGAACTGACTTCCGTCTCGAGTTCCAGCTTCTGCTGCTTCTAATTCCGCCGGAGTCGTGGGCAAGCGGATGGAACCGATGGGAGCAGGTCCATAGTCCGACTCGTCGTTGATCGATGAGGGCAAGGATGAGGGGATGGCAGAGGCGGGCGTCGTCGGTCGTGGTCTCCGTGCCAGTGTCCGCCTGTACCCGCAATACGAGGCGGCCACTGCCAGTGCTGTCCGAGTCGTGGTGGGGCGTCGACCAACCGCCGGAGCACGAGGTGGCGCAGCGACAGGCCCAGTGTCGTCGCTGTGCTGTGTCTCGCCCGGCCTCGCTGTCGCCGTCGTCGTCACCGCGCCGGGGTGAAGACGTGAGGACGATGATCTGCCCCGAGTCCAGAGCCTGCTCCATCTCCAGCCAGGCCCAGACCCAGTTCCCCTCTCCCTCCCCGCTCGCTCGATATCCCTCAAATTGTCGGCCTCCGCGTCGAGGGGCAGCCCGCCTTCCGCGGGCGCCACTTGCCTCCAGGTTTCAGGGTGTGGCGGTGCTGTCGCTGTCGCTGTCGCTCCCTGACTCTCCTCCTCCTCTGCCCTCAGGCTCGCACCCTGCCCCTCCAGAGACGTCATTCTTCGTCAATGCCCCCTCCTTCGCCCAGCAGCATGGCCTTCGACCAGGCCAGAAGTAAGAACAAGTCGCTCTCTGCTTCGTTCCAATGGGTGGCATTCGAGTAGAGTCGATGGGAGGGAATGCCGTTTCAGCAAGGCGCCGTGTGTGTGCAGCTCCCACCGCGTGAGACACCACACAAGTGCTCAGTGAACAGCTGCCTCCGGGGCATCCAATGGCTTTATGGCCGGGCAACCCCTCTTCCACCCACTGGCACTCCTCCCGGGCGCATCTCACGCATGCTCTTCTGCTGCAGTGCGAGCCAAGTACTAAGCGGCTCCCAGAAGAGCCGCCCTTCCCGAGCTCCGAACATGCCGAACCATCAATGCCGTATCGCAGCGCAGTACTCCGCCAGCTCCGGCCAGGCGGGCGGGCGCCCATCTTGAACTCTGCTAGCCGCCACACCGCCCACGGCGCAACAAAGGCCGTCCCGGTTCGCTGGGCGCACTAAATAACGCCCGCCCTCCCGGGAACTTGGGGCGGCCTCGGACTCCCACCGCCGCTCCATCGGGCATGGCCGTCGGTCACTCCCAGAACCCCGCGGCCGGTGATTCCCTTCGTCTCGTCTGAAGTCCCGAATTCGCGTCCGCCACTCCTCATGCACCGAACATCACGAGGCGCCTACACGATTATGCTGCCGTCCCAAATGTTGGAAGTCTCTCTTGACATTGCCACTTCTTCGCCCACGCTAGTCTGTAGTCACTGGCCTCCCTCTCTCCCCGTCTGTCGTCTCGTAGGACGCATTGGTGCCACTGTCCCCTCAGTTGGCCCTGTTGGTTTTTGAAATAATAAAAAATCTCCGGGACGCCGGCGCTGATATACCCCCTCCTCTTCATATGCGTCACTTCATGGCCGCTCAGGCCAGGTCCGCTCGCCTCTGTGTGTGCCGCGGTAGGCCCCCCTCCAGTAGTATAGGTAATATAGATGAACAAAGTCGTAAAACAACAAGCAAAACATGCTGTGTGTGGTGAAATAGTGAGCCGCTCCGCTTGGTGTCGGTTCGTCGTAATGAGGCACGTGAGTGCGTCCTGATCTCTGCTCCATGTCGAGCTTCCCTCGTATCTCCATTCGTGAGATTTTGTCGCATTGGTAGTAGTAAAGTATACAAACCCCTCATATCCTGTTCATGCCGAGAGGGTTCATCGTCTCCCACGTCTCGTTGGGGTCGTTGCTGTTGTACGCCGGCCGGGCATACGTCGGCCTCGAGTCCCAGCCCGGGGGCGGGCTCCGCGGAGGAGGGCTGCGCGGCGGGGGGCTCCGCGGGGGGCTCTGCGGTGGCCGCGGGCTCGAGAAGGACCGCGCCGGGGCGTGGTATCTTGCCGTCTGACCGAAAAAGTCGGGCGTGCGGCGCCCATCGTTTCCGCCGGATGGTGAAGCAGTGATGGCTGGTTCAATCGGTGTTACAGCAGCACTCGAGTCCTTCGAGAGCATCTCGTACGCACGGTTGTCCTGCTTGATATCATATCGCGCATCGACCGACACAAACTCCTTCTTCGGTTCGTCGCGCACAGAGCGCGCGAGATCGATCCAGCCCGTGACCATGGACCAGCGGCCCAGGAGCAGGAGGAGCCAGATGCCGTTGATCTGTTCACATGTCAGTTGGGGTGTCTATCAAGGGGATGCCAAGGAAGGCATGATGCCACTCACGCCCAGGAGAACGAGCACAGCAGTGATCGTAGCCTCGTTTACGACTAGCGGCGCCGCCAAGTGTAGACACTTGTTTTTGTCGCCTTTTTGCGCATACAGGCATGTAGCCCACTTGCCGGCGGGGCTCTCCAGCCCCTCTGTGGAAGTCTTGATGTTGTGCACCGTCATGTCCTGGAAGACGAAGATGACGGAGAAGAAGATGACGTCGGCGATAATAATGAGCACAATGGCGATGCCTCTCCACTGGAGAGCAATGACGCGGCGGACTCGGCGATAGGCCTGGCGAGGGGTCATGGTCTTGACGCTGG
Source organism: Plectosphaerella cucumerina (assembly GCA_020746995.1). Classification (NCBI taxonomy): domain Eukaryota; kingdom Fungi; phylum Ascomycota; class Sordariomycetes; order Glomerellales; family Plectosphaerellaceae; genus Plectosphaerella; species Plectosphaerella cucumerina. The sequence continues at coordinate 3,279,924 of JAGPXD010000004.1, read as the reverse complement.
CCGAATAGGTCGGCAGGCTCGAGCCTTCCGTAGACGCGCTGTTGTCCGAGAGCGAGGCGAGGTACACCTTTATGCAGTAACCGAAGGTGGCGAACTGAATGACGACAGTAGCAGCGGCGAAGATGAGAATGGGTATCCAGAAGGTGGCCATGCTGTTCTGGTGGTTGATGTGGCAGGTCGCCCCGAAACGGAACGAAACGCCGCTGAAGACGAGCGAGGCGATGATGATGATGACGGGGATGCCCCAGCCGCTTGCCTGAGACGCGAACATGAAGGTGCGGCCGACGACGACCTGCCAGCAGATCTGCAGGTGCAGCGACAGTGACCGGAGGAACACCCACATGACGCCAGCGAATCCGCCAAAGAGGAGGAACGCGCCCGATGCGCCGCACACGGAGCTGGTGTGCATGTCGTTGGGGGTGATCTCGTTCTTGCACTCGTTCGGCCGGGCGGCCAGTGGGATGATGAAACCCATCTGCAGGGCTCACCTGTCAGCTTGCCATCTCGACAAAGTATCAGGGGAAGAGTGACCACCTACGTTCATGAGAAAGACGGCGCACGTCAGGCTAATGCTAAGGTAATGCCTGTTGGTCTTCTCGACAGGGAGGAAGGCCCACGAAATCAGTAGGAAGACACATGCGATTGTGCCAACCACGGATATCCAGTTTGCAATCTCCGTGAGGGTTGTGAAGTAGTCCGGATACACCCACTCGGTCAGCGGGCAGGGGAGACAGCAGACCAGTCCGGGTGACAGGGTGGAGCACATTCTGCCTTCAACGACTAGACGGCTGGGTCAGAACTGTTGACCACGGAAGAGAGATACGTCAAATCAACTTACACCCTTCCGAGTCGTCGAATGTGGACGGCGAGTAAAATGGCAGGGGGCATCCCCCGCGGGCCGGGTCCAGTGTAGTCATGATGTTCCGGTCGAGGGCCGTGTCGAGTCCAGAAAGAAAGATTAGTTCAAGAGTTGTAGTGAGAGGTTGGGCGGCGCGGACAGCGGAGGCTGTAAAGAGGAGGCGATCAGGCCTTGCGGATGGGCGTATGTAGAAAGCAGGCTATGGACGATCGTGGCTGTCTAGTTGGTCGTGCCGTCGATATGGGTGGTGAGCTCCGAGACCTATTGAAAGGTGGGAGTTGATGACGGGTGAATAGTAATACACCGAGGTGGTCGTGTCGAGGTGGTTGTGTCTGTCGTGTGTGTAAGGAGAGTGTGTGCCACTTCAAGCAGGTCGGGGAGGCGGCATATGTCTCTAGACACACATCGTGGTCGAATCTGCCGTCAAGAGTAGGTGGAGAATGGGGGGACGAGCAGCGCGGAGGGCCAGGTCAGGGGAGGTGGGCGACTATGTATACTGCACTGAAGCGTCCGAACTGGTGGACGGCGGGCGCGCAGGATGGACAGGGCAGGTAGCACGGCACGCGATGGAGACGAAGGGACCCAGACCAGGAGAACTTGTGCGGGTGAGCCAGCCCAGCTGGGGGTACTCGTAAGGGGGGTGGGAGGGCGTCAGGGCTGTGCATGTCACTGGCCTTGCCGTACTGTACCATCCAACCCCGTCGCGAAGCGAGTCTGGAAGAAGAGAGGAGACCGGGGTACCACACGAGCGAACGACCCAACCACGCGTCGCTCGCGGGGCCCGCAACGGGAAGTTTTTGGACAGAGAAAGGTGGTGAGGTGTGCGCATGTTGGAACCCAGCCCAGGCCGTCCGCCGGCGCATGGCGGGGGATGAGGACGAGCGAGGTAGGGTAGGGTAGGGTGGTGGTTGATGGCGGAGGGTGTGAGAAGTGGGTGTGGGTGGCGGGCGGGCCAGGGGCAAGGGGCAAAGACTCGGTGCGTGCTGTGCCTGGCATGACCCCTGGGCCCAGCGGTGGAGAGCCGAGCAGGGCGGCGGGCAGGGGTCGATGGGCGGTGATGGCTCTTCCGGGCGACCAAGCAGACCCCTCCAAGCTCTCCAACCCAGGCTGTCAGGGCCAGCCGAGGGCCACGCCAGCCATGCCATTGGCGTGCTGAGAAGGCCGATTCTGGCCTACCGGAGCGAGGGATTTCGAGGCGGGGCCAACAGGAGGCTTGTCGGCGGGACTCGCTGCAGGGGCAATTGGCGTCGGTGTCTGTTCTGTCTTCTTCCTTGTCAGTCTGTGTCTGTCTGCCATGCAGGCCGATGTGAGGATGCGAGGTCTGGGGTGGGTTCGGAGAGGCAGGGGTGTGGTGTTACGAGGAGTTGTCGCGACACCCCTCTCGCACTTTGGTTTCGCACATCGGCGTCCACGGTTGTGAAAAGTATAGATGGAACGATTTCAGCGTGTCCTTCTGGAGATGACACAAATGGCAGACAAGATGTTGAGATGGCCAAAGATGGGTTGGGGTTATGGAAACCTCCGCTTAGTGCTTCGGGGGATGAACTTGAAAGGACTTGGAGAACCGAAAGAGTTCAGGTGAAACTGACCGGCCACGCAGACGTGGAAGGAGGCAGCAGCAGGATGTCGAAGATGGGAAGGCACGATGGGCACCCACAGACAGGTGGAAAGAAAGACCTCCGGCGCATTAAGGTCGGCAGGAGCGTAGCGGCCACCAGCGGGCCGCTAGCAGGTCGCTACTGCCTGACTCCCTCCAGGTGTCGGCTTCCGCCCCTAAAGGGGGAAGGTTGGATCCAGAGCACTGGACGCGGTGTGCGGGCGTCAACGTCCCTCGTCCCTGCCTGCCACTTTCCATTGCATTTCATTTTCCACGCGCAGGAACACCCCGATGGAAGCTTGGAAGAGGCGAAGCAAACCTGGAAGCTCTGTCTGCAATCTCGTCTCGAGCGCGCAGAAAAACCTACAGAGTCGCATTGAAGGTGATTTGCGAGTCTTCCAGGTCGTCATCGTCCACATTAGACCTCGAGGAGCACGGCCCGACGGACTTGTTCTCGGCAGATCGCGAGACATTGCAAGCCACCCACCTAACCCACCAACTCCTACCAGCCGGACACACCCCTCGGTTCGACAACGCTTTTTGATCTTTCTGCCCACTGACGGTTCCAACTCAACGGCGATGCCCCAGACAAACCAGGCTCCTCCCCCGAGAATCACTGGATCTGTCCCCCGCCGTCAAGTCCCCCATTCACGCTACCATCGACGCCGCCCAACGCATCTCTGCCACACTCGCACAAAATGGACACGATGCCCGACGACGGCGTCGCCGTGCCACTACTGCCGCTAATCTAGTGCTCCCGAACCACCCAAGAAGGGACAGCCCGTTTCAGGTCGTCGACGAACGGGGCACACGGGGGAGCTCCAGTCCCCTGGATGAGGTTTCCCGCCGCCAGCCTCCTGGGGCCTCGCTGCTTTTACAGTCGGGACAGTCTGACGCTCGTAGCGTGGTGGCTCAGCTCCACGTCTCCAGCCACAGTCAGACAGAGGATCGAGGGGCACTTGCGACCGACGCGGAAACGGTCCCATTTCTACTCAAACGGGGCTTCCATCCGTTAACAGTCCACAGCGTTCTGGTCACCAGAGCACACATCTCATCTCAACGATGAACAAAAGACATGACCACTTGGCGCAGACGAGAATAGGGAGAATTCTCTGTGCTGGGTCCGGCTGGCTACATAAGGTAGTATGGAGAGGTCCTTGTTCCTTTCAGTTGTACTGCCCGCAGAAGTACATATCACTGCCGACTCCCTGCTGCCCGATGGAGATGCGATAATCTCCCCAGGTGGCCCAACCGGGCTTGTAAGCGCCACACTTTTGGCCAACTTTCCCTTGAAGGTGCTCCTCCATCTCCCAATGCTTGCAGAGATGCACCACGCGGTCGAAGTTACAGAAGTAAACCACGACACCGCTATCGTGGCCGTACATTTTCTCGTATGGCTTGATTTCGGTACCACGCCAGTTGGGGGTGGTGGCGCCGCAATACCACTTCATCCATATCATGACCATGTCGGTTATCTCTCTGTTCAGGCTCCTCCCGTCGCCACAAACGTAGTTCCAGCCTGACTGACGCTTCGCGAGGCTCACTGAAGAGGCTTCATCGTTCTCGTCGTCACGAGTTGCGAGGTGATCGGGGGGGCCTCCCTCGGGCAGCTCGATCCTGGTATGGTGGGCGACGCCATCAGCGCCGATGGTCACGGAGAATAAGCCTTCCGGAGCCCCCTTGGGAACGGTGATGCCCAGCTCCTCAGAGGCACCGGGAACGTCGAAGCTCTGGATGATGAAAGGAGAGTCTTCCTCGGCGCGGGGCGTGACCAACGCGACAGCCGAGGTGACGAGGACGGACGTGATGATGGCAGCGGATCGCATCTTGGTGGGGCTGGAAACCAAGGTTGGACTCGACGGAGACGGGGAATTACAGTAGGTTGGCAATGGGGATAATTTGCCCGAAAGTGAAGGGATCGTGTCTGCTTATCAGTCAAGCACTTGGACTGTGAATCTTATGGACATTTATAGCAAGATCATCTGCAGCCAAGAACGCGGTTTGCGCTGGTTTCCCTCGAGCACCGCTCTGGCTGATGTATAGAGGAAGCCGCTGCAACGCTGCAGGCCGCCGGATGGCCGTCGTGATGCTCCAGCGATGCGCCAGTGCACCAACACGCGGATCATGACCCCACGGTCGCATGCTCGACATCGCCAACTGACGAACGCCCATGTCGGATCTACAGGGTCTGGTTGGCGGTCATGCGGGACACACCTGATTTGCCTGTGTCTTGCAGGACTTGGAGATGCAAGAGAGGTTCCCCGGGCTGTTGGTTGCAAGTGCAGTTGGCGGAGGCCGGGCTGGGCCGCAGCCCGCCCCTTGTCCCGCGGCGGTTGACCTTCCTCAATCGTCGACACGGGCCGGTCGAACGTCCGATTGAGTGAACATGGTTATCGCCAACTGCAGCGGCGGGGTGGGGGCATAATGGCGCGGGGTTTTTGCTGTTGGCATGGAGAGTGCGAGGGGTGCTGGTGACGAGTATGTCCATCGGTGAGGTTGGGTGCAGTTAATGGTGCGTGGCCTTCGAGAACTACGGTGCGTGTACCGCTGAGTCAAAAGACGGATCCGTTACTCAGTAACGGTAGGTTTGCACCTGTATACCACGCACGATAAGAATTGACCTGGGGCAGACATTCAATGGACGGTGGCTGGTCAGGAAACCTGTGGTTATGCGTGGTTGAACGGTTGGGTGACTTGAACGTTTCAGCCAACGGAGAACCGTCAGGCTGAGTCCGTCCATCTGTGTGTGGCTGGACTGGGGCCCGGCTTTCGACTCGAGCGCTGGCAAGAACGACAAGTGCGCTAACCCGATCTAGGACATCGTTGATGGAGTCAAACCACTGACGTCTGTCCCAGAGCTCCTGCATTTGACTCACCGCTACTACGCGACTTGTTTTACCCGACGGAGACAAAGGCCGAATTTGGGCTTTACCAGCTTCAGTGGCTTCAGTCTGGTGTTTCCCTCTTGATACTATTCTTTTCCTGGCGTCTTCGGCAGTCATGTTGGGGGACTTACTTGCCGGGCAGTCAACAGCGACAGTGTGCATTACCCCAGCCCCGCCGTCGATGCTCCCACAGAAATCCATCAAATCGTCAGCATCTGAGACCAGTGTTCAGTCCTCGCCGAAGCCGAGACATATGGCGCTGGTTTGTCCTACAGAATCAGAACACCGTGCTTTCTCTCGGCATCGCCCCCGGCCCGGGTCATTCCTCATCACTGCCGTGGCCCGTATCCAAAGATCCTGGCCAGAGATCCGGGGCAGGCGCCCACCTCATTCCCGTCGTTATTACGAATTAGGGCTGAACTTTGAACCACCTCCACCTGGCGCCGAGGGCTCGGCATCGATATCGCAAACTCTCCTCTTTTCAACCTCTCGACGGGTTCTCGCCGAGCAAAGTCTCTGATGCCTATCAGATCCATCAAAGATTATGGCATTCACTCCCCTGTGTCGCTATCACGGACGCTGGCCACGGCCGGCCGACCAGCCATCTTGAGCATCGACCTGGTCCCTCCAATGACTCTCGCGAGCACGCTGATCGACATGGATGGCCTGGCCTGGCCTGGCCTGCCCGCCCCCGCCCGCCGCGCCCCGAGAAAGAAAAACCCCGATGGTGGATCTGTATCTGTATCGGTTCACTGGCCCGCCGCACCAAAGAAGCGCTGCCGTCACGGGAAAAGCAAATCAGTGAACGGCGAGACCAGTCATCGCGTCAATCGCGCCTCAACAACAAAAATGTGACGAGTCTACCCCAACGGTGTCAGTGGGCGTGATAGATCGGCCGGCGCGGCGGGGGCGCTGAGCCGTCCCCCGGGCCCCGCGTCCAGTTGGTTGACGGCCGTCCAATGGGCCCTGTGACGGGCTGTGAGAGGCTGGCTAGACGCCATAGAGGAGTGTTCCGGCGAACGTTGACGCACCTGTCACAGCGCGGCACAGCAGCGGCGGCCTCTGACTGGCTTGCGAGGTGTCGTCGACGGCCCATTCAGCATCGTGGACGAGCGCCTTGGTTTTTTCAATATTCCTTCAATCGCGGCGCCGCTGAGCCTTGTACACAGGGCTCGACCCAATCACTAACGTGACTGACAGCGGCGGAAGACACAGCTGGGGACTGTGACGCAAGTGATGCGCGCCCTCGGTTTTTGTACGACCAGTCATCATCGGTGCGAGGGCTGTTCCTTCCCAGGTGTTGCTCGGCCACTGGGAGTAGCCAGCCCAATTGGAAGGAGCGACGGGCAGCCAGGTCTGGTCAGCTGGTCCAGCTTCGAATCTCCAACTTCCAACTGCATCAAATATTCTTGGCTTCAGCGCACCACATGTCCATATTGATCGAGCTGCGCCAATCCTTCCGCCATGGGCCCATGATACAGCTGGCTTCTCGATGCTCATTTCACTCCTCCTCGTCAGTGGTCACCGTCACCAGGACGTCAGTGCGAAAGATGCCTGCAGCAGACAACACGTGGCGTGGCACGTCTTCGGCACGCAGCGAGCACGGCCGTTGAGAGAAGTCCGCCGTCACACCGTCACGCCATCAGTCAAGCCCGACGTGCTCAGCTCGCCTTCTAGAACCATTGGGGGCTGCCTCATTCGCGGCCTTTGACAAGGGCATCGATCGGGGGTCCTCGCCCTGTCTCTCTTCCCGATAACGTCCACCTCCTCCTTCAGGCCTGGTGCGAGGCGGGGGGACGGCAATGGCATCATCCTCGAGGAAGGAAGCTGTCTGCCATATCTGCACCGCGCTGCATCCTCCTCATTTCCGTCCGGGGGAAAAGGCGAGGTTGTGGAAGTGATCACCACCGTCTGTCAGCAATGCCTCGCGCTGCACACCCCGAGGTGGGCGTAGGGATCCTAGATTGACCCTTTCAGGAGCAGCCTCCGCGATCTTCGCGAATATTGGAATCGCTGCAAGGCATCCGACAGGGGGCAAGAGCAGGGGGGATTGACGACGCAGCCCGACATGCCGCAGGCACAGCAAGATGCACTCGACGCGGATGATACTGGATATTGAGCATCAGACAACATCATGTCTTCGACCAGCACAAGCACTCGACTGGTCGCCATGGCACTACTACCACGGCATATTCCAAGCGATCATTGCCCAGGACCAGGATCCAAGCGGCGTGCGTTTCAATTTCCACCACGCGACGCGCCAGATCTCAGCCATCGACCGCCGCGAAATAACGTTGCGCCTCTTTCATCTCGCCCATCTCGACTGCAGGTGAGGCGGTTCCAGGCCACCGGGTAATCACAGACTCGGTGTGCTCATCTCACCCCGATGACCGACTTGCCCAGGGGAGATGGTTCTCGACTGCAGGAAACACGGAGAAAGATGCAGGCGAAGGCTCGGCAGGAGTTGGTCCCGCAGTCAGCAAAAGACGGGGTTGCTGTCGCCGAGAAAAATCGCTCAGGGGCAGGCCACTGGAAGCAGAGGAAGAGAAGCCCAGCCACGGCACCCACCTTCTGGACACTGCACAGGAGCTGCAGGCACTGCAGGCACCGCACACGATGGCTCCTCCCGGGCGGCCGGACCCCACCGAGCTGCGGTAGACACGGAGCATCCTAACGGCATTTGGTCATGGTCCCCCGAAGAGGTGAAGCCGGGGTCTCTCGCCTCAGACCAACCTTGGGAGCCTTTGTCTCTTTGTCGGGTGCTGGACGCTCCCGCTTCCCGTCCGCTGAAGATGGTCGAACACAGCCGCGATGGTCAGCCGTTAGACTTAGGTGTTGGACGGTTCATGCCGTCAGCATGCCTCTGTCGGTAATTGCGCATCCAATAGTCCGTCCGGCGATGGACGACCTGCGGTTCCGATGCCAACCGAGCCAGGCATCGAGTTTTGGAGATGAAGCTTGGATGAGGGTGTGTCGGATTCAGCCTCTTCAACATCCTTCCCGCCCGCGGGTATCGTCACCGAAGGCCATGGCGATGGGAGGTTGTACTCGGCGGCGAGAGACCCTGCTCGCATCACATCGCACAGTCCTCCTGCCCGGCCGGCCGCCCGCCGAGTTTTGCAGTACAGCGATCACACGGTACCATCCAGCCTGGGGCCCAACGCGCCTCTTTTCGGCCGTTGCGCCATCTCTTTCCAGGCCGATGAAACCGCTCCGCGACCGACGTTGGTTTTTTTTTTTGGCGCTCGCCCCCGGCTCCTCCGCGACACGTCAAGTTCGTCCCGAGTCTTTTTGCATCGCCTTGGCCCCTCATCAAGACGAGACGTCCGCGGCCGGGAGCGAGTCCGAAGGAAGGGAAGAAACTTGGCACTGAGGACTTTTGGTCGACCCGCCAGTCCGGAAACCCCTCTCGTCGCACGACTCCTGCTTTCGACCGGGACGTCCACTTCCCCATCGCCCATGGTGGTCTACGGGCGATTATTTGGGGCAATATCCCCCCCTTCCAAGAAGATTCGTGCCTCCCAGCCACCCTCAATGCGTGCTAACCCTTTCCTGCACCCTCCGCCGACTGCTGCGGGCCACAAATGCAGGCACACACGGGTTTTCTGGGACCGGACCCAGAGGAAGAACACCACAGACGCGTGCTGCAGGGCACAGTGTATGGGGTAACATCCGGAGCGCGGTGTGGGTGGGACGGCAGCAGAGGCGGTTGGTTCGACGGCGGACGTCCGCGGGAGCAGGTGCCTGATGCCGCGGGAGCGGAGAGGTGGTCCCCCAGGGCTTCAGGGCCTTCAGCTCGTACGAGGATGATGGGTGAGCGGGTTCCGGCCCACTGGAGGGGGAGGGTTTTGCCACCGGGGGCATGTCGGTAGGGCTTATCGACGTCCAGGGCTCGAGGAGGTTGCCCGTTCCTACTTTCCTCGGGTTCACCAGATCAAGGTGCGTCGCAAAGCTCATGATGCGGCGCATACATCGCCTGTCAGTCAGGCAAGCGCCTGGTTTCTTTTCCAACCCCTCCTTCACGACGTCAGTTGGCACATCGCCATCTTGGATCAACCCTGCTTGTTCCCTCCTCTCCGCTGCCAGCAGCCCATGTTCAACCTCTTCGGGACAATGCCAGAACTCCACCAGCATCTGACAGGTGGGGACAGGCTCGCGGCCTTGTCCTTGGAGGCGCATGGCAGCTTTTTGGGGTCCCGGTCGCCTGTGGAGAGCAGAGCAAGGCGTCACGGTTCAAAGTTCCTCCAACGGCCTCTCAAGAAGAAACCTGCTTCCTGTCGCTTGGTCCCCTTTGCGCGGCTATTCTTGAGGGACTCTGGCTGTTCGCTGTCGGCCGACCAGCACTGAGTCTGAGGGTTCTTCTCTCTCGAACCATCCCAGTGTAACCGTCGCACCCGGACCGGGGAGAGGTCGTTGGTTGCAACGTCGCTGTCGGCGGGGCCGTCGCCCTGCCCTGCCCTGCCCTGCCCTGCCCTGCCCTGGTGCTCAGCTGGCTTCAAGGCGACGGCGATGCCCTGATAGAGACGGGTGGCTTGGTTTCGACGTCGCCTGCGCTGCAAGCTTCGACGTCGCGACACTCTCGCATGGAGGTGGCGGTTTGGGGATTGATCAAGTGCCCGCGACAGCCGCAGGAGGGTGGTCCTGCGATGCGCTGGCATCAACGCTCATGCAACCCACCATGCCGGCCGAGAGAGCATCCGGGGGACGTCCGGGGCATGGCATGATACCGACTTGTTTCGTCGGCAGCTGCGACGCTACACCCCGACGTCTCCTCCGCGCGCCGCCAAGTGTCTTCCCGTCTCGATATCATGAACATAATGCCCGAGCGGACCTACAATATGGGCATATATGATCTGATGGCTGGGGGGTAATCGCCGCATGCACGGGCACAGGCCAGGGGTCAATCGACCGCCAAAGTTGGTGCCATTTTTCGATGTTGCAACCTCATCATCATGGGTAATATCGATAATGTCCCATCGCGCACATTGCCCCGGGGAGGCGGCACGGTCGCCTGCTGCTGCAGGCGGACGTACTTGGCCAGGTGCTGCAGCATGCATTTCGACGTGCTGGGGAAAATGGCTCTTGGCGGGGGATATTGACTGCAGGCCTCTGCTGCCGAGAGGGTGTGTTGGGACACCTTCTCAGAGGAGGAAAGTAGGGCCTTCACGTGCTGCTGCGCGCAGAGTGCAGGAGGGGGAGTAGGGGTATGGGCAGCGCCGAGGACCTCATCTTGTTGGGGGCGGCGGGCAATATGTCCTGGCCTCGGGGTTTCTCACCCTCGTCACTGTGGCCGAACTTTGCTGGCGCACACGTGCGGGCTTGGATCTGCGTCGTGGTGCTTGTTGTCGACGGGGGTTTGGTTCTTCGCCGGTGATGGGACGTGTGTATCGGCCCGTCTCGGCCTTTGCAGGGACGTGTCGGGCGGACTGGACGGCGCTGGGGAGGGAACTCCGGGGGGAGGTGCTGCGCTAGGTTGATCTCGGTGAAGCTTGAGGTGCGGTCGACTTGCAAATGTGCTTGAGTAGAGGGTACCGTGAGTTGGCGAAAGGCGTTTACAAGATGCATCAGCTCCGGTGGCATGTGAGGGGTTGGGATATGCATGTGCGCTTCCATGTCCTTGGGCTGGGGTTGGAGGATCATGGGCCTGTCGATGTCGAACGGCTCTTCCTCGTCCACGCTACCCCGGACTGATGCATGCCTCCTAGTTCATCGTCGCCTGCATCCCCAACATATGCCCATCCTCCAGGTGATGGTGGCGCATCGGGCTGCGTAGTCACCCGGTCCATCCCGTTCTTACGTCCCGGAGAAAGACCTAGCTGCAGGATGTGACGTTCGTCGATGCTTCGGGTCACAATTGGTGGTATATCTGCAGGACGGCAGAAGGCTTGCAGAGACGTGAGCACGAGAAGTTCGGACTGGGAGACGTCGCCCAGGGAACTTGGCAGAAAACTTGAGCGTACCTAGGATCCGTCATTCAAGTCCGGAGGAGGCCGAAGACAAGACCTGCCAAATCTTGCGTCGGGATTCACGGGAGCCTCAAGGTCTTCAATGGGCTTCGACATGATGTAGGATCATCCTGAAATCTCTCAAGAGAGAGCCGATTGACTGGTTTGCCGTGGGCGGCTGACAGTAGGAGGGGTCAATGCCGTTGTATCTGCGCCTGGAGGCCACTTGAGATGTACTCATTGCTCCCAGCAGTTTATGTCTAGCAACGACATGACCACCCTCTGGCTCATCTAGGACATCGCGACCACCTACTTACTCGCCCCTGACAACATTGATCACCGGGCTCGCGCGAACCTCCCAAGCACCCCTCTCCCCCTCCGACCAGAAGGGTCGAAGGGCCCTCGTGACATATCGGTAACGGCCCGAGGGGATGACAGTACCATTCAAGAACTGGCTCGGGAGGTTCGTCCTCGTTGTCATGCCATAGATATCACGGCCCACCCATTGCTGCTCATCCACGGTGCCGATCAGGCCGTTCCGCCCGGGGACGCCAGGCCACTGAAGCCTCGGCACGGGATAATCGGCCTCGATGACGTCGGTCCTCCAGACGGCAGATCCCCACCTCGTCTCCGAGACGGTGTAGATGCCGTCTCCCTGCGCGAGGTTCACGGTTGTCTCCTCTGTGATCGGCTGCGAGGTGGACGACCGTAACCAGGTGAGGTCGCGCGGGCCAAAGGGGTCAATGGTCTTGCCGTCGATGGCAATACCGGCGTAAGGGACGTAGAGCTTCTCCCCGTTGGAGCCCTCGAGGGCGATGTACCCACCGAAGCTGGGTAGCCTCTCGGGCTCCTTGAAGCCCGTGGGAGGCAGGATGCGGAGGCGCAGGACGGCCGTCGCGTCGGGGCAGACGGTGATGCTCTCGGACGCCAGGATCACTTGTGCGCGCTTGTCGTCCATGACCTCCGGGAGCGGATAGGTGATGCCGCCTGTCGGGCCGCTGTCGAAGGCGTACGAGGAGAGGGCGGGGAGGTGAGATGCCTTGAAGGTCACGGGCTCAGAGCCGTGGTTCGTGATGTCGATGTTGAAGCGGGTGCGGAGGGCGTTGGCGCCCGTGTGGTTGAGCTCGAGCCTGTTGGGGGACAGTTCGATCTTTGAGCGCACGAAGGTGTCGGCGTTGATCTGGCCGGCGCCTTGCTGGGCGACTGGGGCGAGCACTGAAAGGTCGCTGGAAGGGAGTGTTAGCGACTTGCCCAATATGCCTTCATGGGAGACGGTCTTCAGTGTGGAAGGGTTTTCTTACACTTGCTTGTCGGTGAAAATCGCCTCTGGGACGCCTTCCAAAGAGAGTACGCTGGGGTTCCACGCCAGAGGGGTACCCGCGGAAGACAGCCGGCGAATGGCTGCCAGGGTGCCGTTGACCCCGAGAGCAGCCCGACCTCCATGAGCAGAGAGATACAGGGCGGCCACACCGGCGAGGTAAGGCTGTGAACGTCAACATACGAAGACACGGATGACGAGACAGGACCTGGCAGGCTTACTGTCGACATGGAGGTGCCAGTGTGGATGGCGTAGGAGCTAAGTGCGCGCGGGTAGGTGCTGAAGATCAGGCCTCCTGGGGCGAGGACGTTGGGCTTGATGGTGTTCTCGTAGCTCAGGCCCCAGTTGGTCAGCCAGCTCGTCTTGCTCTGGTTAAAGCCGCCGTTGAAGTTGTGGATGGGTGACTCGGGGAAGCTGATGAAGATGGTCTCGTTCCGGAGGAGGCGTTCTTCGAGGCTGTCGCCTTCTTCTTTCGTGATCAGGGCGTCTGAGGACGTTAGCATATTGCTCACGTCGACACGGTCTGCTGGCCTTACTCTCGGTCTCGGCTGGCCACGTGAAGGGCTGGAAGACAGGCCGCTCGTCATTGATGATACTGCACCGTACAGTCAGCTTGCCATCGGGGACGTGAACGACTGGACTGCAAAGGGGTCTCACATGAGGAATCGGCTGCCTCTGGCCACTGCCGAAGCGCCGACGCTGCTGAGATGGCAGTTCTTGGGACGTCTAAGACCGGACATGTCAGTAGTTTAACCTCTGCGAAATTCGAGATATGCCCAATCTCACCGAACGAGGATGACGCGGTGATGAAGGCTATTGTTCCACCCATCCTCCGGGAGAAGCTCACAGCCGTCGCCAAAGGTCTCGTCTGCGGCGGCGGCATAGAGCTGCAGGCCGGAAGAGGCGGGTCCCCAGGTGTCTCCCCACGGCAAGCCGGTGTATGAAATGTAGGGCTTGACAGCCACGCGGTCAGCACTTGATCAGGAAAGAGATGCTTCCAAGTTTAAACTCACAAGCGACGATCCCGTGTCGTTTCCATTGCGGACGGTTGCGATCCGGCCAGGGAGGAAGTCATTGTCCGTCGAACCAACAGAGATAACATGCTGTTGAGGGGAACAGTCAGTGAGACGCCTAATCTAGGGGTCACAAGCTGGAGACTTGCCTCTGGAGTCGAACCCGAGTTGACCATGTACGAACCCATCTGCCCGCCATTACCGGCTGCAATGATGACGAAGATGCCCCGAGACGCGATCCTCTCCGCCAAGAGGGCCCAGGGAGTGTACGCCCAAGCTGGACCGGCGACGAGGCTGACGGAGATGACGTCGGCTCCGGCCTCGTACGCGGCAATGTGGGCTTCCAGGATAGCATCAGTCCGGCCCAGGTACTTCTCGCTGCTCGTCTTGTAGGCGAGGATGCTGGCCTTGGGGGCCACGCCGGTGAAGAACTCGTCTTCGGCAGCGATGATGCCGGCGCAGTGAGTCCCGTGGCCGTTATCATGGTCCATGGGGTCGTCGTCAGGTGCTTGATGAGTTGGCTCTATGTCTATGTATCAGTGATATGATCTCGTGGCAGATATTGCCGGCTGTGGGACGTAAGTACCATCGCCGACAAAGTCATAGCCACCGATGACCTTGAAGCCGGGCCCGATGCCGCCGCCCAGGCCAGGGTGCATGTAGTCGACGCCCGTGTCGATGACGGCCACGATAACACCCTCGCCCAGAATACCTGCATCGTGCAGCTTCTGGACGCCAGTCTGCAGGTCTAAAAGTACTCGTCAATTACTTCCAAGGACTCAAGACTGTGTAGGGTACTCACGAGGACCGTCTGGTGGAATCTCAAACCCTCCATCCCGAGCCTTGAGACGCGATGCTGCATCACGGGGGCCTTGTCGAACCTGCCCCTCCGGCCTCGGCGCATCCTCTACAGGCCAAACTTTCCCGACGACGCTGATCTCTTGCAGTTTCCCAGCGTCAGCATCGTCGGACAGGCGGATCGAGACACCGGAGAAGAGCTCCGAGGTGAAGTTGCGCAGCGACCAGACCTCGACGCCGAGGGAGGACAGGGCTGTGAACAGTTCGTCGACAACTTGGGCACATTGCGACCCTGAGCAGCCCTTAGAGGCGGCCTCGTCGAATTCGACAATATACTCGCCCGGGATGGCCTCAAATTTGGGGTCGGTCTCCTGGGCCAGCGCCGTGGAGATGTGGCCGACGGCCGAGAGGCTCAGGGCAAGGAAGACAGATCTCATGGCGGACTAGTGCGAGCAGAGGTGCGGTCAAGGAACGAGGTTGTTGAATCTGAACAGAAAGACGCCAGCTTCATAGGGGGGTTATATGGTAAATGTGACCCTCATATTGAATCGGAGGCCGGTCGCACAACAGCACGCCATCCATTTTGCCATAGATGCTTCTTAGTCCAAGCCTATCTGGACAAGATCCAAAGTGCTCTTGGGGACCTATCTTCTGCTCCGCCTGCAGCCTAGGCAGGGTTGTGGAGGTGACGATAAGTACAGAGTAGGAAGGTCGTGATACTGTGGCATCTGGGGATATGGGGCGATGGTGTATTGCGACATCGGAGAATCGGGTCTCGATGGAACAGTCATGGTTCTTCCCCGCTTCACGTATCTGATCTTCAAATCCCCTGCACCATTGCCTGTAACCCCGGGTTTTTTAACATCCAAGTCCATTACCTGGATGGTATACATGTGCTGATGAAAGGCCTCGGGTTGACCACCGGCTGGTAGACCTAGACTTGGTGACGACCGAGTGTGCAAGGGGATGAATCAATGGCGAGCCTCGACTCTGGAGATCTATTCTCGCCGACAAGGTTTCGTATAGATAGAGTAGGAGTCGCAGGTACGAACACAGCGCAACCCGCACCTAATCGGGCAGCTAGAATGCCGAGCGGTACGAGGTTCCTGCAGCCCCATACTTGGGGCCAACAGGGGTGAAGCTGGGTTTCCAGGGGCTGCAGCCCAAGGTAGAAGCAGTATCACGGTCCAATAGGCTCGGGCTGGATTGCGCCAACTGAATCTGCCTGAATTGCTCTATCAAACATGCGACTCGAGTTCAGAACTGGTTCGATTTCGTCATCGCATGCCGCCATCTTCACTTGCGCGAACCCAAGACTCGGTGACAGAGGAGCCCGTCAGTACGAAGATGTATAAACGCCGACAACAGCTTGACGAGCTGGCCTGGGATCAAAATGACGCCGCAGAAGAAGAGTCTCACAAACAGATGGTGAAAGCAAGTCTCTGTCGACGAGTCGAAGATATCGTCACCGTCAAATGCGGCAGACCAGCCAGGTTGGTGAGCATCATCACTGGCGGGTTCAACATCCATTATAAACTGCGCTTCAGGGGAGAAGAGCCGTCGTCGGACGTTATGGTGCGAACTCCCTGGCCATCTACAGTTCAATTTCCCGGCGAAAAGACCCTTTACGAAGCAGCGACGTCGGAATACCTCAGACTCAATACACGCCTTCCTATTCCAGAAGTCTTGCACTATGGCAGAGAATCCGATGTCGGACCCATTGTCATCCTTCGTCATGTCGACAACAGCGGCGACATGACGGATCCCCTCGCCGTCCAAGGACGAGACCCCGCCTTGACCCCCGCGTTAAATCTAGATCTCCCGGAGGGCAGGCTCAAAAGCCTCTGGGGCAAGCTGGCGTGGGTCTTGCTGGAATTGGCGAAGCCCAGCTTCCCTTGCATCGGGTCTCTCCTGGAGATCGATGGCTCGTTCCAGATTGCCGGTCGACCCCTGACGCAAAACATGGCTATAATGACGCAGCTTGCTCATGTTCCTTCGGTCATCTTTCCCGCTGAAGGCAAGACCTTCGCGACAGCCGACGAATGGTACCTGGAACTATCCAAGATGCACCTGGCGCAGCTGGTGTTCCAACACAACGATGTCGTCTCCAGCGAGGTCGACTGTCGGAACAAGTATGTTGCACGGCAGCTCTTTCGTAAGCTCGCAAAACAGGGTCGCCTGTCAACCTTTGGCTTCGCACAAGACAACTGGTCTGCCGCTTCTGTCGAGCAGGCGACACGCCCCAGGGTCTCTGTCCCAGATGGCGCGGCCGCCTTTCGCCTCTGGTGCGACGACTTCAGACCGGTCAACGTCCTCATCGGCGTCAGCGGCCCGGACGACGAGATTGAAGTAACCGCCGTGATTGACTGGGAATTCACGTACACGGCACCAACACAGTTCGTTCTCGACCCGCCCTGGTGGCTGCTCTTCGAGACGCCCGAGATGTGGTTGCCTTCAGGCATCGACGAGTGGAGCAAGTCTTACGAGCGACAACTGAAGACCTGGCTTCAGAGCATGGAGGAGCAGGAAAGTGGCGCCGCATTTCTGGACGACGTGCCGCTCTCGGCACACATGAGGGAGAGCTGGGAGTCTGGCCGCTTTTGGCTCAACTACGCGGCGCGGAAGAGCTGGGCCTTTGACGCCATCTTTTGGAACTTCCTCGACGAGCGCTTCTTCGGCAAGAGGGCTGCAGGGGCGCCCGACGAGGAGTTGCGGAGGATGAGACTGGATCTTCTGGGTCGAGAGGAGCTGGAGGCTATGGAATTTTTCGTGACACGGAAGATGGAAGAATCTCGGGAACGAATCTTGGTGGATTGGGAGCCGGCTGAGGCGAGACGGCGGCTATCGGAGGTGATGTTTTGAGCCTGGCTTCCAGACTGATGGCAACATGAATCAAGCTCTGCCTAGGGCAGACACTACCTGCAGCAAACGGGCTGCTTAAATATCCAGGTTGCTTCACTCTTCTTTGTTCGAGGTCTCATCTGCATAGTTGAACAGGAGCGCCCTGACCTCGAAACTTTTTCGCTTCCGCGGTTGTTCAGTGTCAAGCGAGAATGAGCAATGTGCGCAGGCTAAGTAAAGTGGTTAGGCGCCTGAATAGCACTTGCAGTCTTTGATGCACTCACCACGGGCAGGCACATCTGAGTCTGAGTCGAAAATCTTGAGCAGCGTCACCTCGTCCGGACGCTGATCTCGGAGGAAGTAGAACTTCTGATCAGGATGATGGTACGGAAACAAGGTCGCGCCCTTGTAGCTGCGGCGAACATGGTCACACTCCACCAGGTCTTCGTCCCGAAGCGTTGATGCATCGCAGAACGCGAGAGGGTAATCTTCTACAGCGTGATCCACGGGTCTCCAGACACTGTGTGGGAAGGGGAATTTAGTTGAGGGACTTGCGGCATCTGACAGCCTGTTTAACATGCTGATTCTCATTGAACTTACTTGATCACTCGGACACGTCCGCGAAGGAGACGCTCGGCCTCGTCGCCGAGGAAAAGTCTGATCCGGTTCACGACAGCCCTTGGAGCATGGTCTATTCGGCCATGTCAGCAATTCAAAGAGACTTACATCACAGAGACGAAAAGATCATACCAATGTGGACGTATGTGACGGGCCGAAGCCAGATGGACAGATCGTTCATGTCGGTCACTTGAGGTTCGGTGGAAAGTTGCGAGTCCCTGAGCTGTTCTCGGCACGATCAGCATAGTGAGCGTTGACGAGGAGAGTCCTCTGACATACCCGCCAATCGAAGAAGTGAACCTTGTCGAATCCATCTTGAACATGCTTTCTGAGGATTTTCTCGACCTCTGGGAGGTACCTGTCGCGAATGACCTGCTGGTCTGCCAGCTCGGCGCTCGTGAGTGTCAAGGACTCGTGACAAATCTCGAATCCGTTCTTGTCAAGCGTGAAGTCAGCCAGACGAGGGCGGATATCCGCGAAGGACTGATTTCTAGTCTCGAACTCGACATTTGTCATTCGTTGATCCGGAACATCTGGGGGGATGTCAAAGAGAATCTGGAAGGGCTTCTCGATTTCGTATATCGGAAGAGGGCGAATGTAGTTGATCTCGGCGGTCACAATTGACGTTGAGTCGCCCATTTTGAACACTTTGATCCGAAAACCTCTATGATCAGCAACGTGGGAGGGAGCTTGAGGGCTGGATGTGATGGGCGGGGTAAATGGCTCTGGAGATATTCCGAGGTTTGATGGCATGACCCTTATCACAGATCCCACAGCCTGCCTCCCCTGGTCTCCTGCATCCAGTGCTGCTCTTCGGTGACCGAATTTGGCCGCGGACGGCTCGATGCCACCCTCCAGCCCACGTCCAGCGGGGCATCATGCTCCAATGACGAGTTACCACGCACATCCAGAGCAGGCAAATGGGAGATCTTGCCCTCCCGTGATCATCGAGGAGCCCATATGTAGGTTGGTCACATGTACCGTGTATGCGGTTCGGGGCCGAGCCTGTCAGTTCGATAGGTACTTAAGTGGCTCGGAGGCGCCCAAGAAAAGACTCGGAACTGGCCACATTGTTCAGTAGCCACCGAAATACTGCCAACCGCGACAATGGCCCCTCAAATCCCGTCGACGAAGGCCGACTTTTCAGCTCAGGCTCCTCACCAAGAAGGCGCCTCGACTAAGCTTCCGTCGAGCAGCAAAGGCGTCCCTTCTTGGGTTCTCGCGGCCACAAGCGAGGACGACACCCGCGCCCAGCCGTGGAAAGAACATTTCGGTAATGAGAACGATGCCGACTTTGCGAAGGGGCGGGACGAGATCCACTACCACCCTGCCAACTGCAACGAGATTTACGGCACGTCCGGTATCAACGGCTAGCCTGGGCATGAAGCCCTGGGCCATCGATATTCGGTAAGTCAGACTCCCTTCGTCAGACGGTCACCAAGATGGCTGGGAAGATCCAAGAGCTGAGACATCTTTTTGACCGGAGAATGAGAATAGGAGGAAGCCTGATGGGTGCCTGATGGTGCGGGGAAAAGCATGTTCCTTCGAGGATCTTGGTGGTGTGCTGACGCCTGCATTTGCGCCTAGCCGCATGGTCGAGAACCAATAGATCCGGGGGTATGTTCTGCCGTGGCGAGGTGCAGCTTGCATATCACCAAAGTAAGGCTGTAGACAGCGGAAGGGAGGAGGAGTTGGGGGCGGGTATTTCCATTTCCCATTGTTGCACTTTCATCTTTGATTGGATCCAAATACTCATGTATCCCCAAAGCTGCACGGTTGTTCAATATGATACTCGATTGTTTCGTTGGCTTCCTTGTTCATTGAATTTGATTTCCAGCGCTCTCTAGTCTCAAAAGTCGCCAGTCCCTCGGAAGAAGCTTGAGGCCAGCCACTATGGCTCATCTGCTTTGCTGCATCAGGGCTCGAGACCACATGAAAGACGACCAAGATGAAAAGAAGCAGCAGACTATGGCGTCAACATCAGATTCATCGAGCTTGGGCAGTGGCCACGTAATCGACCTGGTCAACATGGAAACCACTGGCTTCCAGAAGCGACTCTGGGATCGCGTGCTGGAGGAGGAATCGCGGAAGCTGAGGGCGCAGACTCCGGCGAACCTCCGAGGGGCCATGTTGCTCCCGGTACCTACTGCAGCCTCCCGCGGGGTCGCGCAACAGCAGCAGCTCGCCCTGGCTGAGGAGTGTCTGCAGAGACTCACGACGCAATACAACCAGAGGGGCTGGTCCAGGCGCGTTTCCATCATCCGTGACATCTTTGAGTCAGTCCAGCCATTCACCGTGGCGGTCAACACGGTCGTGCAAGCCAGTGATGCAGCCGCAATATCGTGGGGCTGTCTCACCCTCGTCTTCACCGTCAGTCCGACATCCCCGCCCTTCACCTCGCCTCAGGCAAACGCCGGCTTTTCTGACAAGTCCAGGCCGTCCTGCGTTTCGCGAGCTTCTGGGACGATCTGCAGTCGCTCCTCCAGGACCTTGCCACGACGCTGCCGAGGCTGCATGCCTACACCGACGTTTACCACACACCGCGCCTACATTCAACCCTCAGGATCGTTTACTGCCGCTTCAATGGCATATGCCTGAAGACTCAGGCGTTTCTGAATGAAGCTTGCTTCGGTGAGTGCACGCCTACATGTCACCCTCCTTCGCCGGTTCAAGATTGTTGGATTGCTGACGAGAAACCACGTCGCGTTCGAGTGCAGCGGCTGTCATGAGGCTGCAGTGGACAGCTTTTGCTCAGACCTTCAAGAGAGAAAGTGAGGAGCTGCGGAAAGCCACCATCGAGTTTGAAAAGGAGGTCACCCTCGCGAGCCACCAAGAACAAAAGACCAGGCACGCCGAGATCCTCGCCAACTTGACCACCATTCAGCACACGATGTCCGCGCCCGACGGGAGCAGTGGCTCGGCGGTAGTCGTTGAGAACAGCTTCGTGAGCAACATTCATCTTCATCGCAACGAAAAGTTCACCGGACGCGACGATGTCCTGGCGCAGATCCACGCATATCTGCATCTGGCAGAAGAAGGCACAGATACCGGCAGCGCCTCTGGGAAGAAGCCTCGAGCTTTCTGCTCGTGTCTTGTACATGCCATCGGCGGGATGGGCAAGACCGAAGTCGCCCTAGAATACACGTACCGGTTTCGGGCGCTGTACACGCACATCTTTTGGGTTCGAGCCGGTTCGCCCGAGCTGCTTGCTCGATCGTACGAAGAGATATTCGACAAGGTGGGGCTGTTGCCAGAGAGCGGCGATGGTTCGCAAACGCAACAGATGAGCCAGGCGCAGAAAGTCCAGGGCACTCTCGACTGGCTGCGGAATACCAGTAAGTGGGCATCTCATGAACAAGATACTCTCGAGAATCAAGCCTTCCAGTCGCTAATCTGCCCCTCAGGTAGCCAGTGGCTCCTGGTTTTCGACAATGCCGAAGACCCGGCCGACATCCGCCCCTTTTGGCCCGCAAGCCCGACGGGGTCCATCATCATCACCTCGCAGAATCCCGAGCTCTCGCAGCTGACAAAGTACCAAGTCCCTTTGCGTCCTCTACAATCAGCAGAGGGCGCCCGTCTGGTACAGAGCTACCTGTTCCGAGGCGGCTCCGAGGAAGATGCGGCTTCCAAGCTAGCAGCGGCCCTCGGCGGCCTCCCTCTGGCCATTGTTCACTTCGTCGGGTACATCGCTCGCTCTCAGTGC
This sequence comes from Plectosphaerella cucumerina, assembly GCA_020746995.1. NCBI lineage: Eukaryota > Fungi > Ascomycota > Sordariomycetes > Glomerellales > Plectosphaerellaceae > Plectosphaerella > Plectosphaerella cucumerina. Next base: position 3,258,347 of record JAGPXD010000004.1, on the reverse strand, counting down.
CCGATTGACGAGATTGCCGAGAGTTTGAAGGAGAGGCTTCAGTCGAGCCAGATCTGGGACATGGTTGACGCCTCTGTCTCCGCCTCGACGCGTGCGTACGAACACTCCCTGGCAACAGTCTGGGACCTCGCCCTCCATCGGCTGTCTTCCGACGCGCGTTTTCTGATTGAAAAGATTGCATTCTTGGACCCTGACCATCTTCCAGTTGACCTGTTCGCGAGGCGGCCCTCTGAGACGTCCGCCGACTCCAAAGTGGCCGTTGACGTCGATGCCCTAGCTTGGCAGTACTGGGAACCCACCAGGTAGGGTCAGAAGAAGCTGTCGAATAGTGCTCAAAGACTGACTGACTTCGTTTCCTTAAGGTTCAATGACGCTATCGGCATGCTGTGCCAGAGAAACCTGGTCGAACGCTACATGTCCCCTGACGGCGACTGCCTCAAGACGCACAGGATGCTCCAGCGATCCATCCTGCAGCGTCTGGATAGAACGCCCGACAAGAGACAGGCTGCCTTTGAACAGGTGGTGTCTATCCTGCGCCGATCCGTGCCCACGATCAACATCATTGGGCGCAGTGACAACAGCCAGTTCCCCGTGTACGCCAAGTACCTGCCCCAGCTGCTCGTGCTTCACGAGAGCAGTAATCTTGCGTCAACCGATCCCGGCACGAGCCGCGTCGAGGCAGGTCTCGGCTTCATTGAGCTCGTGGCCGACTTCGGCTTCTACTGCCGCACGCAGGACGAGACAACGGCACTACCCGTGCTGCGGTCTGCAGAGGCCGCATGCGCCGAAATGGATAAGGACCGCGAGTGGTCGTCTTCCAAGGATGAGGCAAAGCGCCGCCGCTTCCTCAAGCTTCGGGCAGACATCCTCTCCCTGATATCCGTCATCGTTAAGCCGCGCGGCAAAGCCGGCCAGGCCGAGGCGTTCGCCTATCTCGACCGCATCATCGAGATTCGCAGCGCAGAGCTCGAAGGCATCCCGCGCGAGGCCTGGACTGAGGAGCAGACTACCAATCATCATCGCGCTCTCGTAGACAGGGCCTTGACGCTCTGCTACGCCGACCGCGTGGAAGAGGCCGCGAGGCCCATGGAGGAGGCCGAGTCCTTCTACGCTTCGGTAGGGAATGAGACGAGGCGGCAACACGTGCGGATGCAGTACACCTGGATCCTGGCGACGAGACAGGACGCTGCGAGGGCGAAGGCGTACGGCCAAGAGGCGGTCGACTACATGACCCGCGAGCTCGGGGCGGATAATCCACTCACGCAGCAGGCTCGCTCCAGATTCGGCGCAATACTCTTCACGATCGGGGACGTCGAGGGATCGAAGAGGGAACATGAGATCTCGTTCAAGTGGAGGTTTTTGCGGTACGGACGCTACCACGACGAGACGCTGGGGAGTCTCTTCTGCCTGGCCGTGAGCAAGCAGCACCTAGGCGACCTGGCCGGAGCCGAGTATGTGCTGTCGTTCTTTTGCCCTTTGCTTTTGCCTCGCTTTACATGGGTACACTGACCATTCGTCTACCCAGGGAGGACCTCAGGACAGTCCTTCAGCAGAACAGAACGTCAGAGGAATGGCGAGAGGCAGATGTTTACCGGGTCAAGTATCGTCTGTTCCTAGTTCTCGAGCTGCAGGGGCGGCGGACCGAAGCCAATCAGGTCTGGGCTGGGATCCAAGAGTATCTGTCGACGAGAATGGGGGAGACAGGTGAGGCTCTCCTGCTACGGAGTAGGCGGGAAATCGCCGAGGTCTTAGACGGTGACATTGTGACTCTGGATCACGGTCGGACGGCAGGAATCTGGAGCAACGGGACCTACTGGTAGTCCCAGCTCTGAGCAAATAACTTCGATCAACAGAATTGGAATGTCAGCCGTCGGGCTTGTATATGTCCCTTCGACTATATGGCTAAAGAGATATCTAATACTTGTTTCTACTCGGGGTGTTGTGTGTTGTCCAGGCCCAAAGGCATTTAGAGGTCGTGTTTCCTTGAAACTTTGGACAGTCTCAGTTCTGATGCCACCACGATTTCCTGACCGGTCGTTCCGTGGCATGTCATTCGTGTAGACTTGGAGCTTTCCAATCCGCCCACCGTCTCCTCTTCTCCTTGGTTGCAACCGCCACCAGCCACGCCAACAATATGAAGAACGACATCCGAGCCCAGCAGGATGACGGCCATGCCAAGGTAGTTCAAAAGCGGCATGTCATGGAAAAGCAACAGCACCAGATATGCCATTTGCCAGAATAAGAAGAGTGCCATGCTGCCGATGATGACGGCTACACCAGCAGCCTGGTGTACTTCGAAGCGGGGGTTGCCAGTGCCGAACATGTGTAATTCTGCGGAGATCTCCAGAACCTGTGATTCAAGGTAGTGGCCATACTTGGCTATTTGGAGGAGTGTAGGGTTGAGGTTGCCGTCGCTGTCGACCTCATAACGAAAGCAGCTTAGGCCGCGGCGCCACAGGCTGTCGGCATGGGTTCTGGGGTCTGGCATCAGCGTTCGGATCGGGTCAAGGGCCTTCAAGAGAGGTTATTCTGACGTTTTGATGGGCTTGGAAGACATGAGGAAGCGAGGTACCCGTGCCTGGGCACTTTCTGGCAATTATATGGTGTGTTGGATGGTGGCACAGACAGAACTATGCTGCGCAGAAGTGGTAGACAGATAGGTGGTGTCAAAGGCGAGCGTGGGCTGGTGTGACACGGACAGTGAGCGGCAAAGATCATTTAGGACACTCTGAAGGCTTATTTAAGATCGGAGAGATTCAAGTTTTCCGCCATGAGCATCCACGAAACTTGTGGGTGTTCCACCGCCACTGCGAAATGCCACCTCAGCAGGTCGATAGAAGTAGTAGGTCGAACAAAGTAGTAGATCGACTGAACCAGCAGATCGATTGAACCAGTAGGTCGATTGAACCAGCAGATCGATTGAATCAGTAGGCCGATTGACGCAGCAAGTCGGTCGAAGCAGTAGGTCGAGCACCCTTACTATATTTGTTTCGTGGCATTAAACAGTATTCCGAACATTACTTCTCAGACTTCATATCTAGCACTTTCTCCTTGCCGGAAGCTTTCCTGCCAGGAAACCGGTAATTTTTGCCCCCAATCCATGACTCAGGTGCGTTGGCATACTCAACGTCCACAATCTTCCGCCACTCAGGGTCTTTGGGGTCAGAGGGTCGCTGGCCAAACTTCTTCTTGTACTCTTCGAGCGCCCTGCTCTTCTTGATGCGATGGAAGTCCGAGATCCTGGTCTTGAGATCTTCCGCCTCCTCCTTTTCGCGCAGACTTCGTAGAGTTTCCTTCGACGCCCCCATCCGTTGTCGATACTCTTCGGCGGTTGGAAGTGTAAAATTCTTCCATGCATCTGGAGCGTCAGCCCACAGCGTCTTAAGATGCTCCTGCCACTTCGGGTCGTCTTGTTCGGGAGGCTCACGGCCGAACTTCTTGAGGTCCTCATACCAGCCCACCTCCTTGATGATTCTTTTCATGGTCTCAGGGTCAGCGTAGTTGCTGCTCTTGAAGTATGACTCGGCCCACTCGTGGTACTTGTCAACGTCGAACATCCACTCCGGGGGATACCATCCACGCAGGCAAAGGTACTCGTCGATCTCGTATGAGCTCAACGGGTGAGATGGGAGAGGCAACTTCTCGTCGAGGTCGTAACCAATGTCGGTGTAGCATGCGACGTCGGCCTGTGTGAAGTCTGTCATGACAACACCGTGCTTCACCGGAATCGGATTGACGACGTTGACGATCTCGCGCTCCTTCCCTTTGCTGGCCTCTGCAGTGACGATGTTGTTGTCCGGCTCAGTGGTGTTTATCTTCTCGGTGATGAGGAAGACTGGTGGGGCTCTGGTCGTAACAGTCGGGAGCTTGACGCCGAGGTATTCCAGGCGTGAAATGGTGTCCAGCATGTTGCCAAAGATGTCCAGGCGAACCTCTTCTTGCTTGAACTTCTTCCGGGGCTTGACAATTGGGTTGTTCGTGTCATCGACTGCCTTGGTGAGGTGCTGCCACAAGGGTGATCCATCAACATGCTGGGTGAGGATGACGCGGATAGGGCGGAACGATTGAGCGACGAGCTTGGGCTGCTGGGAGGGATCACCGTTGTTGTTAGCGGCGGCGGCGACGGCGGCGTCGAACTGCTTTCTCTTCTCGCCCTCTGCTTTCAGCTTCTGCTGCCTGGCCGCTGAGGACATGACATTCTTGCGGAAGTGGTCGAAAGTGATGTCCATGGTCCACGTGCCGTAGAAATGGGGCACGAGGTCAGGCTTGTCCGTGTATGTCTTGGTGTCGCGTTTGTCGTGCAGGTGTACAAACGCTGCCGCTTCCTGGGCATACTCGCGATCGGCCTCGGCCACAGGATCAACGTAGCCATGATAGTGAAGGGGATCGAAAATTTTCGCAACGACCTTGCGAGGGAGATCGTGTGTCTTGTAACCCATCTTCTTCCACAGAACATCAGGGGTATGAAGAACCTGGCATATAACGACCTGTGCTCCCTGGTCGTTGGAGGAGAGCTGGCCCACAATCTTGATTATGGTCTGTTGGTTGTCGATGAACCAACTTGGCATGGGCATGATTGAAGGCTCATACCGCTCTCGGGGATGAAGGGCGTATATCAAGTCCTTTTGGTTGAGATGCCCGACAGTTGCTGGCGAGATGTCGAGAACGCCTGGTGTCTTGACGTGTTTGTAGCCCGTCTTGCCGAAGGGCTCAGGGGGTCGGTGGCTCTTCAGAGAAAGCTCAGTTGCATTGGCATAGAGGGGATGGAACTCCATCGTGCTGAAGAGACTCGTCCGTAATGACGGTGGGAACGAATATGACACCAGAATGCTCAGGTGCGCTTCATGATTTGTGATCTTTAGACAGACTAGGCTGGTCGACAAAGGGGCCCGGAGTCCAGTTTTCACGAATCAAGGTAGAAGGATACGAATCAAAGTAGAAGTATACGAGTTAAAGTAGGATATAAAGAGTAGTAAAATTTTAAAAATCAAAGTAGGGCGAGAAATGCTTGTTACTTCTGTCGAGGGGTTTGTGGGTGGCTTGAGGATGTGTTTCAAGCCATGTCCCAACAAACCTGAAGAATGGGTGCTCTCAAGCTGGTGGGTGGGAGATGTGGCAGACACTGTGTGTAGACTGGCTTCATGCTCCCAAGGAGTTTGCGCCGTTGCAGATCCTGCCCCCCAGCAGAGTGTTTGGTGAAGACTACACCGAGCATCCTACACCCCCGTACTACTACGAGCATCCTGCACCCCCGTACTACGAGCATCCTGCACCCCCCGTACTACTACGAGTATCCTGCACCCCCGTACTACTACGAGCATCCTGCAACCCGGAAGAGTGTTTGGTGAAGACCACACCGAGCGCCGTTGCAGTCCTAATCTTGGCTGTGGCCCGGCAGTCATACTTGCCCTTAGGCATGCTTAGGCATGCAAGCAATTGCCGGAATGTCTGCAGAGAACGGTATTTGACACGGAGAAAACGTCTTTGGGCTTGTTTGTAAATACTCACAATCATTCCCGGCTGCAAACCTGTCACATTTGAGGCACAAAGTCATTGCCGAGAAGGTTGACAGTACTTTGACCTAGTCGCCAGTCTGAAGTCCTACATCTTTGCTCGCACTGCCTTCCCCGAGACCTCCTGTGCCATAGTCCTCAGATCCTTATACAACACCTTGCCCATGGCGTTCCTCGGTATCTCCTCCACAGCATACACCCCTCCCCTCAGCCGCTTGTACGGGCTGACGTGCCTAGCTGTATAAGTCGCAATGTCATCCAGATTTCGAGAGCGATCTTGAGCGGTGCGTTCCTTCAGAACGACAAACGCCGTCGGCAGTTCGTTTCCGTTATCCAACTCAAGTCCGACGACTGCTGCATCCGACACTGACCGGTGAGTCTTGACGACGTCCTCAATCTCCTTCGGAGAGACCTGGGCCCCGTTGTACTTGATCAAGTCCTGTGGAGGGTGCGTGTCAGCTTTCTCGAAGGCGTGTCGCCGCAAGCTTCATAGCTCTGTTGCTCCCATGCGGCGTACCTTGTTCCTACCCGTGATGAAAACGTAGCCGTCAGCATCGACAAAGCCAACGTCCCCAGACCGGAGCCACTCGTCCACAAATGCCGCTCGCTTCTGCTCGTCCGTCTGCCCGTAGTATCCGTTGGTCGTGGCGGGGCCTGGAGTCGTCAGCATAAAGGAAGTGCCTACTGCATGTATGGCGATGTACTGTACTCACCAGATATGTAAATCTCCCCTTGTTCTCCCACTTGCACCTCTGACCCATCGTCTGCACAGACCTTGATCTTGTTGCCATCGAGCAGCTTGCCCACGCTCTCCCAGGGGCCGAGATTACCTGGCACTGGCATCGTCGCGAGGAAAGTGAGCTCCGTCATGCCCCATCCTTGCTGGCAGAACCCTTCCCCGGCCATTTTCCTCGTGACGGCCTGCTGAAGCTCCGGAGTGCACCTGGCGGCGCCGACAACGACGTGCTGCAGAGATGGCAACGTCAGACCCGCCCATCGATCATGCACGACGAGGCGTTGTAGGATGGGCGGGACGGCGAACAGGAAGTTGACGTCCTGCCGCTCCAAAGTCGAGATCAGGAGGTTGATGTCGCTGCCGGGGACCAGGTAGTTCGTGAGTCCCATCCCCAGAGACAAGAAGCAGTTGATCAGCATGCCGGCGACGTGGGAGCTGTCGAGGGTGCCTGCCAGTCTCGGCCAGCGAGATTGTGCGCGCAACATGTCGGACCACAGGGACCGGATCTGGTATACCATAGCGATGATGTTTCTCTGAGAGATGGTGACGCCTATTCCCCACGACGGTCTGGTCAACACGACGGTTTGGTCAACACCACACCTGGCTTGTGGCCAGAAGTCCGGAAGTTGTTCCAGTTGAGGGGGCTACATACCCTTCGGATATCCAGTCGTGCCGCTCGAAAACACAATGACACTGGTTCTGTTCGCGATATCTTCGTTCCACTCCCGATTCCAACTGTGGGCATGATCCGAGATGAGAGATTTGTTGTCGGAGGGAGTCCAGACTTGCATCGTTGCAGAATCCTGGAGGACAATCTTGAAAGGGTGTTTGACGGTGCGCTGGGCCTGCTGGGCCGTCTCCAGGGACTGTCTCGAGCAGAGGACCGCGGTGGGCCGAAGGATGGCAACGCGGTACAGCAGCTCTTCGACGCTGGCCTGCCATGGACAGGTGGCGACGGTTCCACCGGCCGCGATGATGGCCAGAATGTTGGGAAAGTGTAGCGGCTGGTTCTCGGACAGGAGCACCACGACGTCAGGGTCCTGTCGAGCGCCTCGGACGAGACCAGCCGAACGATAGCCACCTGCCAGGCGACAGACCAGATTGCGGGCGGTGGCCTTGTCAATCTTCTGTTCATGAGCCTTTGCGTTGATCCAGATGGGCTGGTCCTCTGGCACATCGTTCTCGGCAAAGAAAACAGTCAGCAAGTTGCCTGAGGGCATACTCAGAGGGGCCATGGCTGGGGCTGGACGAGGCGGACTGCAGTAGCAAGAAAACTACTAGTAGATGGGGACAGGATGTTTGCAGACGTCAAGCTACCTCGCGGGGGCTAAACGACAGCACAGGCGAGGCGTATGCCCCCCGAGAACGAGACTGGAGGTGTCCTCGGGGTTCCTTAAATACGTCCCACCGAGGCCGTGAGATCATGCTGCCGCGGTTTGGACGTGACCTGCCAACTACCCCATACCCCGCGTCTCGGCTGCGAGCCATGGAGCGACCGGAAGTGACCGTTTTGGTCGATCCGACTGGGGTTCCGGGAGGCTATAAGATCGGCTGTTCGGGCAATGGTGAACGGCGGCCCCCGGCTGAGGAGTCAAGCAAACAAGGCCCAACCTCACAATCAAAGCAAACCAAAGAAGAGCATACGAGCCACGTCTCCCAAAGTCTGCAATGGCGCCCACCGTGCTTTACAACACCTCAGAGGACGGAAAGGTTGCCTACCTCACGCTCAACCGCCCCCAACACTTCAACGCCATCGACTCGGAGCTCCCTCGCGAGGTCCGTGAGGCGGTCCAGAAGGCCAACAAGGATCCGCGCGTCCACTGCATCGTACTCAAAGGCTCCGGGCCCGGATTCTGCGGCGGCTACGACCTCGGCGTGTTCGCCGAGCGCGCTGAGCGCGGGCGGACTGACGGTAGCCAGGACGTCGGCGCGGGCTACGACCCCCTCGTCGACTACAGCATGATGAAGGAAAACACGGAATGCTTCGCCGAGCTCTTCCACAGCGCGAAGCCGACCATCGCGCAGGTCCACGGGGCTGCGGTCGCGGGAGGCAGCGATCTCGCCCTCTCCTGCGACCTGGTGGTCATGGCGGACGACGCTCGGATCGGGTACCCGCCGGCTCGCGTTTGGGGCTGCCCGACGACGGCCATGTGGACGCTCCGCGTGGGCGTGGAGAAGGCCAAGCGGATGCTCTTCACCGGCGATCTGATCAGCGGCAAGGAGGCGGCGGCCATGGGGCTGGTGCTCCGGTCCGTGCCCGGGGACGAGCTGGAGGCGGCCGTCGCGCTGCTGACGGACAGGATCAAGACTGTGCCCGTCAATCAGAACTGGATGCACAAGCTGGTGATCAACGGGTATGCCGAGGCGCAGGTGGAGAGGGCGCAGAAGCTGGCCACCATCTTTGACGGCATCACCAGGAACTCGCCCGAGGGCGTCGCGTGGCAGAAGCTGGCACAGGCCGAGGGGTTCAAGGCTGCCGTCGCGGCGAGGGACGAGCCTGGCAGGACGGAGGAGTACCGGAAGATGTGGAAGAGCCAACTGTAGTCGTATGAGGACTGTTGGGTTCCAGACAGCCAGGGTAACACATGAGATCACAGGCCTGACGGAGGGGCTGGTTCAAGCTCGGTTCGCGACGGGAGTTGACGCGTTCAGTCACGTGATCGGAATGTTCCTTTTTCGGTCAGAGCCGAGGAAGTCCCGGCATTTTGGAAAATCGCATGATACCTCGCGATTGTCGCATGACAGCAGACCAAGGTAGGTCTCGCGTTATTCAGCCTTCAACAGTTCAATCGACGCAGCAGCTCGACCACCAAATGTCATGCGATACTCGCGAAGGTCATGCGATTTTCCAAAACGCCGGAAGTCCCGACAGCCGGCGGATCAATCTCAACGCCAACACCCACCCACCTACCTCGTCTATAGACCATGTCCAGCATGAAGTAACGTCCCACCCAGGCTGGATGCCCTGCAGCCTCCTTTCTTACCCGCCGGGGAGTTGGCCATGTCCCTGTGATCATCCGCATCGGATGCTCACCAAACCGGACAGATTGACAGGATACACACGATCGTCAGCATGAGCTCGGAAGCGTGGATCAATCTCCAGCCGGCGGAGCTTCGTTCCGGGACATCACCTCCAGACCCAGGCCGCAAGAGGGTCCGCAACGCCTGCGCGAGATGCCGGCGGCAGAAGCTCAAGTGCGACAGGACCCGGCCATGTCCCCTCTGCGTCCATGCAAGGACCGAGTGTAGGGAGGTGGCGGGACGTGAACGCGCGACAAGGCGCTCCGGCAGGCTGAAGCGGAACATTGACGGCGGCGGGGTCGTCACCATGGACCCTCAGACCACCGTGCCCGAAGAGCCTCTGTCCGGTCACTCCTCTCGATCGGCCGACAGGCCCCCGGAGCCTCGAGAGACCCGGTCGGCTCTCCACGTGGCCAGACAGGTCGGCTGCCCCTCGACCGTCTTCCCATTCCCGTCTGCCCCCGCCTGACATGCGTCACGTTAGATCTTCAAGTCCTACCGCTTCCCAAACCCTCACATCCACAGCGTCGACGCCATACCAGATGCCACGCCCGCCGAGGACGGTCCCGCGCCCGGCCGGCAGGGCCTCATGCCCGTTTCGGACATCATAGGCGTCTCCTTCCCTCCGCCGGACGTGTCTCGCAAGCTGCTGCAGTCCTACATTGACTCCATGCACTGGTACCTCACCGTCTTTGACGAGAGTAGTATGCGATCCCGATTGGAGCCCGTTTTCAGCACAGGGCTCGCAGAGGCTCATCAGAAGCCCCACCTAATGCTCGCTCTCGTGGTCCTGATTATCGGCATCAGATTCCGCGACCCTGAAGAGGACCAGTCCACGTCGGCCACTGACCTGGAGCGCATTGGGGAGATGCTTGTCGAGGCGGCCCAGAAGGGGTACCTGTTCGCCATGGAGATGCCCACCGTCGAGTCCGTGGCATTCTCCTTCCTGCTGTCCTGTCACTACCTCTTCAGCCAGCAACCGAACTTGTCCGCCATCGCCATGGATGCCGCCGTCAACGCCGCCCAGACCATTGGCCTCCACCAGGAGTCGACTTGGGGAGCCATCGGCTTCGTCGAGCGCCAGATCCGCCGGCGCGTTTGGTGGACTGTCTTCACCGGAGCCACGTACGTGTGTCTTGAAGTGGTGTGGAAGTCGCAACAAGTTTGGAGAGGCTCTGGGGACCTAGCTGATGATTGATTGAAGGTATGTGGCATTGACGCACGGCAGACCATCGAGGGTCACCGCCGAGTCGTGCGACGTTCAGTCTCCCGATGACCTCGAGGGAGACGCGGTCCCTCCGTCCGAGTTTGCGTCCCTCGAGCACCGCCACGACGGCCGGACGCAGCCGCTGTCGCTGTCGTCATACGTCCGCTACAGGAACCAGATTTACATCATCGCCGCGTCAGTCTCCCGACACGTGGACGCGTCGCGAAGTCAGCCGGCCAAACTCGTCGCGGAGAACACAAGACGGCTGCACCGACGCCTGCTGGAGTGGGAGAAGACCGTGCCCCCGGAGCTGCGGCTCGCGACGTACGCGGACACCGAGGGCGCAATCGACGCGGACAGGTCACACCAGCGCAGGTTCGCGATGCAGGCCATGGCCCTCCAGATGGCCTACGACAACATCCAGCTGGCCCTCGCGCGGCCTTTCGTGCCCGAGAAGCGAGAGCCACGGGAGCGACGCGGGCGGGTCGGCAGCAGCAGCAATTTGGACGTCAGCCTCCTTCTTCAGCAGTGCTTCACCTCGGCCATGCGGACCTCCCTCATTGGGAGCAGCAGCACGGTGCACATCCTGCGGTGCATGCGGAACAGCCCAATCAACATCCACCTAGGCGTGCACGCCTTCGCCGCCGGCGTCGTCCTTGGCTCGCTGGCCCTGCGGGACCCCTTGCTGCCCGAGGGACAGGACCGCAAGAGAGGCATGGCCCGCATCATCCAGGCCCCGCGAGCCGCTGGCCTCACGGCACAGGTCTGGGTCCAGGCCTCGGCCGTTCTCACCGACCTCATGCATGTGGTGGCGTCCGAGGAGGTCGCCACATTGTTGGCCGAACAGAACGACGACGGCGGCGGTGGTGGTGTCGACATCCAGCAGCTAACTGTGACAGCCTTTGGGACCCCGCCCGAGTGGTACGCCGAGGCTCTAGGAGACCCCGTCGCCCTGCCTGGCGAAACGCAAGCGGACATCCGGGAAGTCGCCACGCAGACGCCTACGGGTGATGGTCCCAACGTCCAGGCGGGCACCTGCGAGGTCGCGCGAGCCGAGGATTGTCTTTCTCCAGACTCTGGCGAGCAGCAAGGCTTGCCTGAGGTTCCGGCGACGGTGGAGGCGGATGCGCAACACGACCTCTCTCCCTTTTCCGAGTTTGTGACCGAAAACTACACGCTCCTCAACTATGGCCAGGCATGGATGCTCGGCGACCTGTCACATTGTTCCATCTAGGCAGGTACTCAAACTACCTAGGTGAAGCCCCTGCCCAGCTAGGCACCTACGAGACAGCCACGCAGGCTGCTACCTAGCGAGCAGAATGGACAATGGCTATCGTCTGAGGAGCTAATGCATGAAGCATCCTCATGTTTTCTCCTGCCCTTCTCGTCAAGGGCTATGATTCAGAGGCAAATGCACGCTTGGCAGGGGCTGAGTGGTGCATATGCCTGTCGATGACTACTGAGCTGTCTCGGCATCTCCACATGTGTGTGCTTTCCGCGGATCGAGAGTTGTGGGTAACTTGAATACGCGGAAAGAGTTTCAGGGGGAAAGAACAGCAACGGAATAGGGGTTTGGTCAAAGTTGCCGCCCACCGTCGATGGGATTCTCAGGCAAAGCAAGGCTCTTTGACGTCAACTGACTTGGGGTCGTTACTTCAGTCTTACAATCAAGAACATCGTGGCAATCTCCAGGTAACAAGCCCTCCGGGCGACTACTTCGTATATCGCTCATTGAAGTCGGAGTTGGCGACTCGGCGATCCTAGGAAGAAGCATGTGCTCCCTAGTCACTGCTGTCAAACATGAAGTCGAGTCGGGAGCCAATCATACTGTGCTGGTGACGTAGGCGGGTGGCGGGCCGTAATCCCGCACATCATGACAAACCTCATCTCAGCAATTTATAAGGCTTCACGGCCAATGGCGAGTATGCCAAGAGGCACCACAAAGACCTGCTTCAGCCTGGAGATAACCCAAATTTTTGAGAGGATCCTGATGCACTCACCGAGATGCGTGTAGCTTACTAAAGTACCGCGCGGCTATTGAAAGCGGACATGATTCTCCGTCTTGGAAACGTTGTCTTCACGATCGGACGGGTTCAATCTTGGAGAGGAACAAATCATGTTATTGATAGCCTCACCGACGTCAAAACCAACACGCGTATCGAATCCTTCGACTGATCGATTTCATGCAGGGGTTTTCGAATAGGAGATTTTGAGGATGATTCAGGAAGGTGCATGCATCAGTGTGAGCGAGCCATCGAAAGATGGCAACAGGAAGGTCCGAAGGTATGACGATCGTGAGTGAGTGACAAGCCATCTGATCATTTCCGAGAAAGTATTTAAGAAATTCATCCAACTCTGCCGTTCAACCCAGAATAGCAATCAGAAGCCACCAGCCGCTGGAGTCAAGCCGCCTCGCATCAATATCTGCTCATCACTTTCGCTACCAACACCGTTTCTAAGATGCTCTTCTCCAAGTTGGCGGGCCTCATGATGGCCGGCCTGACTGCCGCCACTCTGGACTGTATGGGACTCATCGCTTCCACTTTGGGTACTATTAGCTGACGAACGGTCAACAGCGTTCTCGTACGAGCGCCTGGACCAGAACAACTCGGTACGTCATGGAGGCCACAGATACCAAATCGCCACTGACCAGCAAAGGTTCTCCTGATCGTCGACCACCAAGTCGGTCTCTTCAACTTGGCCCGCGATTTCGACGGCACGCTCTACTACAACAACATGATCGCACATGCGGCCATCGGCAAGCTGTTCGACATTCCGGTCATCCTGACCACGTCCAAGGAAGATGGTATGTGTTGTGTGTCTGTCACGATGGTGGGAGAGTTTGGCCCCTAACAGACCCTAGGACCTAATGGTCCCCTTCCCAAGGAGATCCTTGAGATGTACCCTGACGCCACCATCATTGCACGACCTGGCGAGATCAACGCATGGGACAATCCCGAGTTCCGTGCAGCTGTCGAGGCGACCGGCCGCAAGCAAGTGATCATCGCCGGTATCGCGACGGAAGTCTGTAAGTATCATCCCCAATGACCCGCACTACCTGAGATGTTCCATCCAAAAGATAGAGCGCATAGAGATGTGATGTACTGACGATAGGCAGGCGTGGCTTTCGCGGCCCTGTCCATGCGCGAGGCGGGCTACGGCGTTTTTGCCAACGTGGAGGGTTCTGGTACCACATCGGCGCTCGTTCGCGACGTCGCAAACCTTCGCATGGTGGCCGCCGGGGTTCAAGTGGGAGGAATCTTCAGCATCGTCGGCGAACTCTGGCGTGACCACAGGAACGAGCCAGGCTCGGAGAAGGTCCTCGACTGGTTCCAGCGATATGCGCCCATGTACATGATTCCTGCTCAGCAGTTCAATGCTTTCCCGGGCAGTGCTCCGGCCGAGCTGTAAGGTTGTCAGGGTCGGGAATCGGGATCGAACGCTGAAGTCGTTGTATGGAGTTCTCAAGATGTTTTGAGTTTAAGCTCGGCCGGCTTCAGATGGTTGGAACGGAATAACAAGAATATTCTACTGGGCAAGTTCGAGTGTCTATCACAGGGGTCGGTGTTTCCCCCCATCTATCACGGACTTTCCTATTATTTATACCTCGCATTGCTGATTTTAACTGGGAATCGGTTACCCCGTCGTAGACTCCGACGACAAAAGCTACCTTGAGATACTAAATCTTGCATTCGGACGCCACGGATGAGACGGCGCCCATGGAGCAAGACAAGAACAACGTTGCGCGCACTAGGCCAGAGACGGGGCATAACTAGTCCTGACAGCCCCGCGACCTTTTGGAGGCCCTTCTTCTTCTCAATTTTGCAAGCAGGAAATTATTACAAGCTCAGTGGACCTGAATCCGGCGATCGTGATGGTACTCGGACACACTGTCGCAGCCCAGTGCTACCGAAACCATCCCTGGAGGACTTCAAGCGCCCCCAAAGCGCAATGAGGTATATGTCAGCTGAGCGGCGCGGCAACTCAAAGGCTCGTTTGTCTGGCGACTGCCGAATGCGCAGCTTTCATTCCGTTCCCAGCCCTCTTGGGTTTGATCCTACCTTACGATTCTGCTTTTCATCTAGCCCGGCGCAGCTGCCAAGCAAATGTGATCTACCTAGGTGACCGGAGTTAAGACCGGGGCGTTTGACAGGTTCAATTACGAAATGTTTACAGCTATAAAGATACGACCGACCCTCGGGCGATGGGCAAATTGGAATTACACACATACCTAAGGCATCAGCGCCTCTCAAACCAGCTACCCAGCATGACGCAGGCGCAGTTCGACCAGAGGCGGTATATGCCGTGCGAGCCCACGCAGGACGACCATGATCACTACGACACCCAAGAGGAGTCCTTCGGTCTGGCGGCGCTCGGCTCCTCCTTGGGTTCTTCACCTCGTATGTGTGCTAGAGCCGCGCTTTCCAAGCCAATCGCCATCCCCGCCTCAGATACCAAAGTCGGCTCCCCTTTTCTACGGGCATACCCCATCGAGCTGAGCCAGTTCGGCATATCACACGAAAGCTTCCTTGCCTTTCTCGACAGGCTCAACAGCGTTTCCGCTGGCAACCCTCCACTCAAAGCCCTCGGCATCGCCGGCGGTATCGTTAGCCTGGTCCCCATGGCCACGGCTCAGGTTGTTGGCACAGCTGTCAGGGTAGGTGCCACCGTCGGCACTGCCGTTGTCTCCAAAGGGCGAACGGAGATTTTCATGCGCGAGGCCAACCGTGACCTTTTCGGACCTCGCGGTCTGGAGTTGCACATTGCCCGACTGGACGCTTTGGCCAAGCTCACCGGCATGCCTCTTTTCGATGCCAATGGAAATGCAATGCGCTTTGGTCGAGGGGCTTCCATACTGGGTGCCCTCGACCACACCGACGGCAATTGGCTCAATGCTCAGGAACGGCGTCTCCAGGCGCTGGAACCGTACACCTCACCCCTCGAGCTGGCCCCGCAAGCCGCGCCCACAACCACCTTTGGGAAGATAGGGGGCTTCTTCAACGACATGAAGGATATGAGGAGCGACAGAAAACTGGTCAAGCAGCGTAACCGGACCTCGAAGAAGCAACACAAATTCGAGAGGGTCACAGGTCAACCCGGCGCGAGGAATATTTTACGGGATAAGGAAGAGAATGCTGCACACAGGATTAAGTTTGTGTTCATCACTCAAAAGTTGGTAGGGCAAGATATCCGGCATTGACTTGAGTCTAATTGAAACGCCCCTTTGTCCCGACTTCTCGATGAACATACATAGATCTCTATCCCCTTTAATACCTTTAAGACCTAGTTTGTAGAACTTCAAGGTCTCTTCCGAATTATTTACATTATACTGATAAGTCCTATGCTTTTCTAACTCCTCTTCCTCAACACTATAATCCCAACACTTCGACAGCTGGACGTGACTCCGGGATCCAAGTATAAGTACGGGGCTACCGGTTGGGATATTCTGAGAAACTTTGAACAAAACGAACTCGGAACACCGTCTCAGCTGGAAAAAAGAAGCGGTGTGGCTGCGACGGAAGATTTGAGGTATACGATAGCCTGGGCCAAGGGTGCATGTACTCCGGAGTGTTGAAGCACCGGCTCGAGGTGAGAAGGCAGCCGAATAGGCTCTGCCGGCTTCTACTCGCCATGCTCCGAGTCCTCATAATCCTTGGAATTATCTCGAACATCCACCTCGGCGTTCCTCGCCTCGAAATCTCCGTTGTCCACGCGCTCCCCATGGTCTTCTCGGCCTCGCCGAGTTTACCCTTCTTTCAACTGCCGATGGAGCTGCCCAAATGAGTCCCGCCGCATTGATTGTTGGACCAGAAGAAGACCTTGCAGTCCTGATCCAGGCGGCGAGATATCCGCCGCCCCACTGTGAGGATGAAGGAGAGAACGATATTGGGAAAGCTGATGCACCGGCCACCAAAGTCCCGCCCCCTCGGACTGGGAAGCGACGTTGATACACTCCTCTGAGCTGAAGGTGGCTAGCTTCTAGATCTGCTTGAGGGTCCCGACGTTCTGGTAATTACAGACGCCCTCGGCGAGGTGGACCGCCAGATGCCCGGTTAGACACATGAAATTAGTGACACCGAAAACAAGCCCCAACACCAAGTGACCTGTGGGGTCGTCCAGTCGTCTACCCACTTACCCCTCTTTACGTACCCCAGAATCGGTGAGCCTCGGCATCTCTGGGGCCGAATCGAATGGCAGCCACTTGGAGTGGCTGAATTTCCTGGGGAAGACCCCTCAGATGATCTAGGATACAAAGCAGTGCACTACGGGTCAGGACACCCCTCCTCCATCGCTACCACCTGAAGAAAACAATTATTAGCGAACACTCACTCACCTCAGCACAAACCCGCAAGACCATCAGACAGAGATCACAGCAAGCCAAGATGCCGGAATCCACCTCAAACCGGGATGAGAATCCCGTCATCGGCGGCGACTCGTCGGCCGGGGAACTCACCATGATACCGTCCTTTGACAGCCCTCAGGAGGAGAGGGAGTACCTCAAGGGCCGGCTGGCACTGGCCTTCCGCATCTTTTCCCAGAAGGGGTTCGACGAAGGGTGAGTACCTTGGCAAGCTCAACCTCGTGTTGCCGTGTTCTGATGCAGACTCCAACCAGCGTCGCGGGCCACATCACAGTCAGAGTAAGCAGTGCTGTCGAATACAGAAATGTAGACCATTGTGACGTGCTGACGCAGGCTGCCAGGATCCCGTCGAACCGTCAACCTTTTGGGTAAACCCATTTGGCGTGGCATGGCCGACGCTTCGGGCCTCGGACCTCATTCGGGTCAACGGGTCGGGCAAGGTCATTGACGGCGGCCCCGTCAGACTGCTGAACAAGGCGGCCTACATGATCCACCACGCTGTCCACGAGGCACGGCCAGATGCCAATTGCGTGGCGCACTCGCACGCAGTGCATGGCAGGGCCTTCTCGACGCTCGGCCGACCGCTCGACATCATCACGCAGGACTCGTGCGCCTTCTACAACGATCTTGCGCTGTACGAATCGTTCGGCGGTGTGGTGCTCGACGCCGATGAGAGCGGCGAGATTGTCAAGGCGCTGGGCGGTCGGAAGGCGGCGATCCTCGCCAACCATGGCCTACTCACGTGCGGCAAGACGGTCGAGAGCACCGTCTTCTGGTTCATGAGCCTCGAGACGTGTTGCCGCGTGCAGCTTCTAGCCGACGCGGCGGCGGCCGGTCGTGGCGGCGAGACAAAGAAAATCCAGGATAGGGAGGCCGAGTACACGTACCGGGCGGTGGGCACCGAGATGGCCGGATGGTTCTCGGCCAAGCCGACGTTCGCTTCGATGGAGCGGGAGAGCCGTGGGGAGCACCTGAAGTAAGGACTTGTAACATATCCTTGGTGTCTTGGCTTGGAGTTTTTTTCAGGACATCCATGTCTTTCAGGGCTTCTCAAGTATGTAATGTAATCTTGTAGTCTCCCTGTATCTAACGCTGCCGGACTGCTCTGCCCCTCACATTGGGTATGCCACTTCCAAACATGCCCAAGCGCATGTAGTCTGTCACGAGGAGGCAGGGCCGGTTGCTTGCAAAGACGACCGTTTCCCCCTACGTATACCGTGTGACTTGTCACTCCGCCACATGCGCGGGGACCAAGACATGAGGGACCAACTGCTCTCCCTGCTCCCTGCCGCATACCTGTCTCAGGATGTGGGCTCGTCCCGTCCCGTCACTTGTCACATCCACCCGCCTCCAAATGCCGGGGTTCACTAATACGGGAATAAGACAACCTGCCCTCTTTTGACCGTGAGCATATCTACTTCGTCTGAGTCTCACCTCCCCTCCCCCTCCTATGGTGTGCGGTTCTCCCTTGCCTCATCTGCCAAGGAGTCCAGCCTCCAACGTGTCCCGCCGGAAACGACTTCCGGTACCCTATTCATGGTGATGCTTTCGTGCCGAGCCGGAGATGCAGTGGATCGGACCCTCACCGGTGAAGATGCACTTTCAAACTCACTGCTTTCCCGCCCCCTGCCTGCCGAGTACAAGCCCCCTGGGAGCGCGACGGCCCGTGGCGGGGCCTTCTTGGCCTACATTTCAGCTCGATGGGGTATGTCTTCAATGTTCTTCACACTCAACCACTTGCGTGCCTGTTAGGCAGTGGAGGCGCTTTTAGACTTTTGATGCCGGCCGATCAACCGATGTTGCCTCGCTACGTAGGCAACTGTACAGTATTTGATGCTGCCGAAGGAGGAATGAGGCGTTCAACGTCTAGGAAGAGCGCCAGGACAGGTTGGAAGGTGAAGCAGTTAGGATAACGGCGCACATTCCTCAGTAGCTGGAGGTAGACCAAGGAGGGCCAAGAAAAGGCTGGTCATGAGTTCTCAACGAGGCTTCATTCAGTCGTGTTGCCATCAGATCCACCAATTCCTCCCCAACGTCTTAGTAACGCCAAGGACTCAGAAGTAGACGAGTCTCAGTCTTTCTGCCAATACGCGTCGCTTCTGCAATAGCGACTAGGAATGTTGCCATTTTTGCGGACTCTCTCTCGTAGCCTATGGGCCATGATGGGGTCACATGCGGCCTCCCACGTCAAGCCATGTTTCGGACGCTCACCGCTGTCAGGACCGGCAACGGTCGGCGTGGAATGTGGACGGTGTTCAGAGATGGAAAGTGGCAAGTATCTCAGGAATCTGTGTCTGGCATTGAGTTCATGGCTAGGAGTGGACTCTCGCGAGGGGGTCGTGATGGCAAGGACACATCCGGATCATTGCCAGCGTGACCATGCGACTCCCTTGCCAGTTGGAGATGCGTCCACCGATCAGGCACCAGGATACCGTCCTCCGCATGAGAGACGACCAACAAGTACGACCAGAAAGTCTATATAAACCCAAGCGATCTGCCTCCTTCACCTGCCTTTTCCTTTCCTCACCACCTCATCTCATCTCAGTCCATCACTCTCTACTACTCTCACAAACAAACACCCGAGTTCTCAACTCCAAACAACCATTCTTTCACAATGAAGGCCTCCAACGTTCTCCTCGCCCTTCCCGCCCTGGCCTACGCCGCTGCTACTCCCGCCGCCGTCACCGTCGAGGAGCGCCAGGTCCCCGGCCTCCCCCTCCCCCAGCTCAACTGCATCCTGGGCATCACCGGCATCACCCAGTGCCTTCCCGCCGGCGTTGAGCTCAACCCCGTCAACCTCCTCCCTTCTCTCGTCGGCTGCACTCTCGGCATCGTCCTCCAGGCGGTTGCCTGCGTCGCCGGCGGCCTTCCCCTCCCCGTCCCCAAGAACTAAGGGACACAACGCACCTCCGGCTCAGCATCGACAAGGAACTCCTACGGGGGTGGCTGGAATCACGACGGACTGAAATGACGAGTTCAATGACACAACGGCCTGCGAGGTCGGGACAACTGGCTCTCTCAGGGGCCAATCATGACTCTGCCCGGCTTTGACAGACAAATATACAATCACAGTAGCTTTTAAGGAGCGTATTTGCAGCCGAGTGATAAAACACCCAAAAAAAATCAACACGGGGTATTCGGATCGCCGCCGCCATTAAGGAGTCGGCGGCCTCTTAAGAAGAGCAAACGGAATTGCTGCAGTCCGTCGGCGGTGGCCGCCTTACAGGCCTTTAGTTTTAAGGAATGGGCCCTCAAATGCGATGAGATGTTTCTCTACGCTCGGATCGCTGGGTTTCCCATCGCCCCTTAGGTACCTATGCGCGGCAGGGGTTTTCTGCTGGGTTTCAGTTGTTTTCCCAGCCCGGAGCCAACCTCCTCTGGTGTTTTCCCCTTGTATTAATATCACTGCTGAGTTCTGTTCCTTCGAACTAGATATAATCGTGATGATGTCTGGCTGAACTCGAGACGTACCCCACTGTCGCTTGGATGACTCGCATTCCCTGGCCCCGCAGCAAACCTTGACAAATGGCACCGAGTTTTCTTCAGCCTCGGCTCGACCATCTGGAACACCATCCTCAAACTACAAGGCTCACTTGGCCAGCTGCACCCAAACGCAATGACACACTCGTACGAATCAGAGTGGCCCCAGGGCGTAACTGTCGACCAAGACCTGGTGGCCTTTTTCCGCTCCTTTTACGAAATTTCCGACATAGAGGGCGTCGTCGACCAGTACGTCGACCAGTTCACGCCCGACGCGACGTTCATCCCGGCCACGAGGACACTCAAGGGCCACGACCAGATCCGGGCCATCCGAGCGGCCCAGTGGCAAAAGGTCGGCAAGCGCACGCACAGCATCGACAAGATTTTCCCCTTTGGCAGCAACAGCAACGAGCTCATGCTGTACGGGACGGTTGCCATGGAGTCACAGGAGGGGTCCAAGGGCAGCCTGGACTGGGCGGCGCGGGCCATCGTATCCAAGGACGCGCCGGATGGAAAGTACAGGCTTAAGTTTTACCAGGTGTACTTGGTGAGAACATATGGCTCCGATAGCGTCAGCGAGAATATGACTGACCTAAGGCGCAGGACTATGGCGCTATCTCCAGATTGTAGGCTTCCAAAGAATAGAAGATTCAGTCCTCCATGCCTCATCGTCGCCTCTCCATGCCCCCCTGTCACGACTGGGACAGTGTCGTGGCCTGTGAATGCCACTCAAACACACGTATGAAATCTACCTCTAAGACAGCTTCAGCCCATCTAGATGAGTCGAGTATCCCCGGAAGGGCAAGATCTGGCGTGTCCTGGAAGACGCCCGTTAAACATCGCCAAGCCCACCGACGACTTCATGGCCACGCCAGGAAGAGGTTTAGAGAAGCGACGCTCACCAAGCAAGGTGTCCGTCTGTCGACAAGAGGAGCAAAAATGAGGGTGTCTTCAAACAGCGAGTGGTCTAAGACTGTTTCAACTGCCGTCCAACTGTCTGATCCAGTAAAAAACATACAACACCGGGTATTCGCTGGTCGTCACCGACCCAACTACTAATCCAGCCCTCATTGGCTTATCTATGGGAGAGCGGACGGGATCCCGAGTTTTCCAATGGGTATGGTCGTATGTGAAAGTTGATGGCATCGCGACGAATCATGATGGGTGTCGTACCACGACACCCGACCCCTTTGGCTCGCCCAACCTCAAAGCCTCCTCAGCGCAGTTCAAGGCTCCCAGTTGTTCTCTCTGACTTCCACCTGGTGGATCCACGCTCGGGGTAGCGCCTCGGCCGGGTCATCGCTCGCTCGCCGAGTTCGGACGTGGTGCATCGGAGAAGACATGTCAGGCACGTGCACTGAAAGGGCGCGCTCCATAGAATAAGGCTTCCGCGGCGATGGCTCCACGTCGTGTAGATTCGGCCGTGATGATTCGAGTCCGCACCGCTCAGTGCTGATGTCGGGCGACGAAGACCCGCTCGGAGCAGCCGAGTGATCCACCGAGCACCGAGCATCAGGACGCTGGAAGGATGGTGGTTCGGGACGGCCGAGTACGGCATCTGCGCGAAACACGCAGGGTGGCCAGGCATGAGATGGCATTATCTCCTGTAAAAGCCATGACTGCACGGTGTCGTAGCGACGTGGTGGTTGTTGACCTAGGATGGGATTCCCCGGCTGGTCGGGTCATGTGACGCAGGCCACACCGCCTCGCCTCGTCTGGGCAGAATCACCCTCACGACGTGTCCGTCCTGCGGTCACCAGCACCCGACAGGGCAAGAGCGGCTCTCTGCAAAGAAAGGGAGAAACCCCAAAATCCTCGGAGCCTTGGCGGGTTTCCGCAGTCTGATATCAAAAACCGCCGCTGCCTCGAGCCTCCCCGCCGTTGATTGGCCATCGGAGATGTGCGATTGCCCAGGACGTCCCCCTCCCTCCCGGGCCAAGAAGACAAGACCCTCCCCCCTTGTAGATCGGCCCGCCGCCGCATGGCCAAGCTTTGGGAGCCAAGCCCGAGGGGCATTGGCCCGCGGGAAGGTGGTGACCAAGACTTTGGCATGGGGACGACAAATCGTTTGTCCACGCAATGACAGCGACTGGTCCGGCGGTCGCTGGCATTTCCGGCCGAGCGACACCGCGACCGTTGGCGACCGGGAGGGCCTCCGACTGCCGGACGGGTCAATCATCCCGAGAGAGACAGAGAGACATCTTTCTTTCCTTGTGCATGGCGGCTGAGAGGAAAATGGCCTGAGTTTGTCACGCGAGCTGATTGCTCATGTGGCCGATGCGCCGACAAATGAATGATGCGCGGCGCAGGGAAGAAGGGTGCTCGGTCGGATGATAGGCGCCCGAGGTTCGCTGGCTGAAAGATAAGGGCGTCATTCCTCGACAGAACGTTTTCCCCCCCTCGATGGTGGACGGCGGGATGAGGCGTACCAGCACGCAGGTACACGCCAATGATGGGAGCTGAGAAGGGGAAGCACACTCACTCAGCCAGAGCAGGGGAGGGAGGGGACACGGGTTATCGCCAAGCGATTGGGCTTTTCCCGCCCTGTGCTGTCATTGTCAATCAACGCCTCCCTCAAGCCTGATATGCGGCGGGATAACGCATGACGGGGCTGCCGAAGTCGGGCGGCTGGCTCGCCGTCTGGGGAAGATAGGAAGCCTCCCGCGAGATCGACGCGACGAGGCCACAAGCCCGGGGCATGATACTTGTATCTCAGGCCGCTCGCTTCCTCTTCCTGCGTCTGTCGCGGGGCATGCAGACCGGGCGCTAGGCCGTTTGGATGCCGCAATGGCATTATGTACGATATGCACCTTTTACCAGCTGTGGCGTTCAACCCGGGGAGACCCGTCCGCAGACCCGACCCCCCGTTCCCCCGTCTCTCCTTCTCCCCCGCCCATCCCTGTCAGGGCCACATGCCGCCGTCGTCGTGATGACCTGACAGCTGTGAATGTGTGTCTGTCCTTATCTGCGGGTTCGAGATGGGGGGTCCCGCTTCACTTGATCGCCGCCTCGCAAATGCTAGTCCCGTCCGTCGTCGTGGTTTCAGAGGTGACGACACGATCTGACCGGGGGGCAGAATGCTTCGACCGGTGGAATTGGGTACCGGTGGTGACAACCCGCTCCAGTTGACCATCGACTACCGACCGAAAGGTCCGGGCCCCCAGGTTTTTTCTTCGAAGAATCCCGGCGCCGGGGAGAAGGGGGGGGCTTGCGGGCTGACGGGCGAGTTTATTTTCTGCACGCCGGGCCCAGCAAGCCCAGCTCTCTGCATCTGGAATTCTGGACCTATCCGCTCGCGCGTGTCTGGAACCTGGAGTTTTTGGTGTCGCGCAGCCCTTCCTTCGAGTGTTCCGTTTCCGGGGGCCCGACTCTCGGGGGAGGGGGCCGAGAATTTTGGGCGGTGGGACGTCCGACGCTAACATGTGCTGCCCTGTCCTGTCCTGGCCGCCCAGTCCGGAACACGGAGGGCTTGCGCAAGTCGCACTTCTTTTCTTTGAGAGACCTGGAAGGAAGACTGGCTGGGCCGGGCTGGACAGAGAGGTTGCGCGATGCGATGCTCGCTCCTAAAATAATCGCAGTGCGCCCGAGGGGTAAGATGCGGCGCGGCATTCCGGGGGAAAAGGGTTTGGGCTGGCGTAGCACGACGTCTCATCCTTCGATCCTCCTGTTCCATGGAAAGGGTCGCACGGAGAAGCAATTGAGGTGCGTGCATTGCTGCGTTGCGCTGCGATTTGCCGTTGGAGATAGATGCCGTCTGACTGGTGGTGACGGGAGTGAGCACACCTCCTTGGGTAAAATGGCCAAGCAGGGTCCAGGGCCGCCCAGGCGTGGGGCGACGCAGTGCCTGGCAGTGCCTGCCTCTGCCGAGCCGGGTGGAAGCGACAGTGGAGACGGGGCACCCAAGGCACCTTCTCCAGTGCTGTACCCTTTCCCTAAACCACCCGATCACTCCTTCCTCGACTTCGACCGCCGCTGCGCCCACGCCCCCCTACGCCTTCTTTGTCCTCGCCAATTGTCACGAAAATAAGCTGTCTGCACTGCAGAATTGGGCCCTTCCCTCGCCCGAACCAGCGGTATCGCGCGCACCCCCCCTGCCTTCCCCCTTCGGCATGTGTCACACGCCCCCCTCCCCTGCCCCTGGCCACTCACACGTCGCCGCGCTCCTATCTCTCGTTTTCAGTCAGTCACCTCTATTACACGTCCCGCAGTGATGCAGCGCAGCGCCTCTTCTTCCCTCACCCACGCTGGCCGGTGCGCCGGCGCCTCAGATGCGATGGCACACCACATCCGTCCCCGGCTTATCAGGCCCGCCCCTTCGAGGAGCTCAGGTTCAGGGATCAACAGCCAGCCCCGGCGCGCCGGCGTTGGCCCCAGCGGTCGGCGGCGCGCCCTTTCGTCCTCGTCCTGCTCCTCGAGTCGACCCTCCTGCGGGGGTACCAGGCCCCCTTCCATCCCACTGATCACCACGACCCAAGAAAAAGAAGAGGAACATGCGAGTACTGCTCACGGACGGTACCCGTGCCTGCGGACGGGGTACCCACGACAACCCCCCTCCACCCTCCCACCCAACCCAAACTCCCACCCCGGGTCCGGCTTCGCGCTGGCTGGTCTTATCTCAGACATTTGCTCACCACCCTGACAATGTGTGATTTGATATGGCTAGCCAGCACCCCGTTGTGGTCCCCCCTCCGTACTGAGATAGTCGATCCGTCGGTACAAGCAACCCCCTGCCGCCCCCCCTCGCGTCGTCCGTCCAGCTTATCCCCCCGGGTCCGGAAGGTTCATATATATCCCCTCGACCCGCCCTCGTCTTTCTCTCTTCCGGAACAGCCAGGCCTCTTCTCGACGCTCCATTCCACTTCTCGACAACCCCTTTTACATCCTCGCCGGGGCTCTTCAACAACAAACCCGTCAACGTCTCTCCTTACCACAACACCCATCAACATCCATATCCGGGTCGACGTCTCGACAACACCAGCCCAACATGTCCTATACCTGGGTAGGAGCTCCTACGGAGTTCAATGGCACCGACGAGAACTTCGGTGGTGATCCCAGTATGTTCACAATGAAACAAACGAGACGAAATTTGGCGGGCGGCTGACACTTCACCCCTACAGCCACCGAGAACCTCAACCAGTGGTACCAGTCTGGCGACCAGGCCTATATCCTCGTCTCGGCCGCCATGGTCCTCCTCATGATTCCCGGCATCGCCTTCCTCTACTCGGGTCTCGCACGCCGCAAGTCGGCCCTCTCGCAGCTCTGGGTCGCCATGATGACCTTCTCCGTCATCTGCTTCCAGTGGTACTTCTGGGGCTACTCGCTCGCCTTCAGCGAGACCGCCAGCAACGGCTTCATCGGCGACTTCAGGCACTTCGGCCTCATGAAGACCCTCGCTGCCCCCTCGCCCGGCTCGCCTCTCGTCCCCGCCCTCCTCTACTCCTTCTACCAGATGATGTTCCTCGGCGTCACCGCCTGCCTGACGGCCGGTGCCACCGCTGAGCGCGGCCGTGTCATTCCCTGCATGGTCTTCATCTTCTTCTGGGCCACCCTCGTCTACTGCCCTCTCGCCTGCTGGGTCTGGAACGTCAACGGCTGGGGCTTCAAGTGGGGTGTTCTCGACTACGCCGGCGGTGTCCCCGTCGAGATCGGCTCCGGTCTGTCCGCCCTCGCCTACTCCTGGGTCCTGGGTCGCCGCAACGAGAAGATGATGCTCAACTTCCGCCCCCACAACATCTCTCTCATCACCCTCGGCACCATCTTCCTGTGGTTCGGCTGGCTCGGCTTCAACGGCGGCTCCGCCTTCGGTGCTAACCTGCGCGCCGTCATGGCAGTCTGGAACTCCTGCCTGACCGCCATGTTTGCCGCCATGACCTGGTGCCTGCTCGACTACCGCCTTGCCCGCAAGTGGTCCCTCGTCGGCTGGTGCTCCGGCACTATTTCGGGTCTCGTCGCTGCCACTCCCTGCTCCGGCTTCCTGCCCCCCTGGGCCTCGATCATCCTCGGTGTCGTCGCCGGCGTCGCTTGCAACTTCGGCACCAAGATCAAGTTCATGCTCGGCATCGACGACTCTCTCGATGTCTTCGCTGAGCACGGCATCGGCGGTATCGTCGGTCTCATCTTCAACGGCTTCTTCGCTAGCGGTGCCGTTATCGGCCTCGACGGCGTCAACACTGGTGTCACCGGTGGCTGGATTGACGGCAACTACGCCGTCATGTACAAGCAGATCGCCGTCATCGTCGCCTCGTGCGCCTACTCCTTCGTCGTCTCGGCTGCCATCGCCAAGATCATCGACCTCATCCCCGGCCTGAAGTTGCGCGCCTCTGAGGAGGCTGAGCTCCTCGGCATGGACGACGACCAGCACGGCGAGTTCTCCTACGATTACGTCGAGGTCCGCCGTGACTTCCTCGCCTGGACCCCCCACCAGACCGAGCCCGCCGGCGAGGGTGTTCGCTTCGTTCCCCAGCACGGTATCGAGGAGCACCAGGTTATGGCCGACCGCAACTCGGCGCCCACTTCCCCCGAGCCCGCCACCAAGCCCGCCCCTGCGGACTCGGAGGAGGCCAGGAGCGAGAAGACGCAGACTGCGGCCTGAGCGATGTCGAGCGAGGCTGTTGGGAGTTTTTTTTTTCCTCTAATATTTTCCTTGGTTACGGCAAAGCAGCGGGACGTTTTCTAAAAACGGCGTTCTTCCTGTCTTTCTCGCTTTCCCCCCCGTCGTCACCCGGACAGCAAATGCACCGGGGCGGCAATTTGCGTTTGAGCGAGCATGTTGATTGTATCAATACCCCCCCAAGACACCACTTTCAGGGTATATTGAAAGTGTGCACCATAGTAGACCGATGAAATTTACTTGACTCTTCATACTTTGGCCCGATGTCGCGTGAGTGTTGTGCTGTGATCGGGTCGCGGGCTGTGCATCGTCTGGGAGAGGTGATCGGCATGTGCACGGCGTCGCCCGGTCGAGGTGCAAGTTGCATCCTATCTGCTGCGCTCTGAGTCGCGGGGAGCATGGGGTGGGCAGCCGCGGGAGAATGCAAGACGAGGCCGGGGGGAGGGGGGTGGGATGAGTTCCCTCGCGAGTCAGAAGCCGGCGAAAAAGGGTCGAGATAAGGGAAGAGGCTGTGAGTGGCCGGCGGGACAAATAGGCTCGGTCGTGGCGACAACGGATCGGGGCATCGAGGCGGAGCCAGCGGCCGTGGAGCTGAAATTGGAGGTGAAAGAGAGGCCGGGGGGGAGAGGGAGAAATCAGGGAAATGGCCTGCATGTGCCACCCTGGCCTGCGCGACGGACGGGCTGGGCTGGCCTCGTCTTTATCGTTCGACACGGGGGAATGCAGAGGCCCGAGGGGAGGAAAAGAGAGAGAGATGGCCGTTCCTGGACCTGGAGCGATTGAATGTACCGCGTGGGCGATGTACTTGGCGGTACTTCCAGCGCTCCAGAGGCGCAGCAGCGATAGTCTGGCGACGGCATGTGGCCGAGGTCAAGCTCGAAGTGCCATCGTCGGTCGATAAACGCCATTTGACACGCGAGCAGACATGCGTCACTGTGCAGTTTAAAGTCTGATAAAGTGACGTCGTCGTAGGTTTAAGAAAACAAAACGTCGGACGAAGGACGATGGACGTTGAAATAGCATCCCGCCGCTCCCTGCAACCCGCGCCCGCACGAAGAACACCAAGAGATCCTGCCCCGGATCTTGGCCGTGCCCAGGACCCGGCCATCAGGAACCGTTTGCCATGCTGCAGGCGGGATCGATCGCCAATGTCGTGTCGCGGTTCCATTTCTTGTGTATGGTTCTGGGGGAGGGCCCGTAGGGAGGGGGGGGCGGCGCCTGCAAATCCTCCTAGGAACGAGCCGAGCAGCGGGCGCAGAGAGCGTGCGGGCGCACGACGACTTGGCGGATTGCTTATCGGCACCACGACGACGACGACGACGACATGTCGTTGATGATGGAGGATGTCGTTGAAAGAACGTCCTTCGCAGAGCCGCAAGGCGCCCCTGAACCAGATTCCAGAACAGAGGGCACCCCCTTGCGGCGCGCGAGAGGTCTGGTTGGTGAAGGCTGGGTTTTCATAAAGTAAACATCGCGTAATGGCGAGGCACGGGCTGCCCCTGGACCCTGGGTGGGAGTCCCACGACTTGCGACTGCCGGGCGCGGGCCGGGGCGATCGGCGGCGGGTGAGGGCACGGGCGAGGAACGGAGGGCCGGGAGGGACATGGATTGAATTAATTTGATGGCGATTGAAGGGTTCACGATGTTGGGTTGGTGTTTGGTCTTGCGAGAGTTCGTCTGAGATGCAGGGTGGGATCAAAGGTGGCCAGATGGCAGCAGCTGGGCTGCAGAACGTCCAACACCCCGACTTGGACCAGGCGCGCTGTACTAGCTTGGTCGCGCAATATATTAGTAGTAAAACATAATTCCTATGAACTATGGTTTTTGTAATCCCTCAAGGCTTTCATTGGATCATACATGAATTGGCGCGAGCAGATAAATAGAGCCAAGACAGTGATGATGAAGAAGGATGAATCTGTCTGGGAGGGACTGTGTCCGCTCCCATCCTGCTTAGTCAGGACCGAGTACACCGGTCAACCCTGACCGGTGTGGGTTGGTCCAATCGGTGTAACTCGGTGAACCGCAGCATAACGGACTTGTTCGCGGTGCTGCCGCTGGGGTGTGTCCGAGCGATGGCGTCATTACTATAGTTCGAGGTGCAGCTAATGGCTTGTTCGCAGCGCTGTGACCGGCAGCTATACTGGGATTCCTTGGCCAGTCTTGACATTGATGTTCGTGAGAAGCCAGCGATCCATGATATCAGTCTCCCGAGTCCCGCGCCAGGTCAGCTTAGCAACGTGGTCGGAGACAGCAGCGGTGGTGCGAGTCATAGTACAGGTCTCAGTCTGTCTCATCATCGCTCTTTTAAGAAGCCTCGGTAGATGCCTCGACGGCCTAGACGGGCAGCTGGGTACTTCAAGATTAACGTCCTAGAGGGACACCTTGGTCCTTCGTCTTCTCAAAGACAAGCTGCAGCGCGCTGTATTCCCAAAAGAGACAGCACTGAACTGCGACTGGACTACAGGCATCCCTGTCGGCTAAGTGAAGCATTTGGCGCAGTACTGGGCTGACGGCTATGACTGGCGGGCACAAGAGTCAAGGCTGGACAGTCTCCTCCCCCGGGCCCATTTCGAGACGACTGTCAATATTGATGGCTTCGGAGATGTCACCGTTCGCTTTGTGTACCAGAAAGAGCGGAAAAGTGAACAGCATCCCTCTACTCTTCGTCCACGGCTGTGAGTTACTACCCTGCCACATGCATCTCCATTCTCCAAGACCTGCGGATCTGAAGCCGGTCATCTGACATTCACAGGGCCCGGCAGCATCTTGGAGGTCATCAAGATATTGCCTCTCCTGACGAACCCAGATGAGGGCCAGTCATTCCATGTCGTTGCCCCCTCGCGTCGCACATCAACACCATCACCACCGCGGAGGCATTCGGGACACCAGAGGCCTTCGCGGAGGCCGTGAAGAACAACCCACCCTCGACCGATGAAGAATGGGCAGGTATCGAGCGCACGAAGAGGTTCAAGTCTGAAGATGCCGGCTACTACCACATGCAGTCCACCAAAACCACAACCCTGGGCCTCGCTCTTTCCGACTCGCCCGTAGCGCTCCTGGGCTGGATCTACGAGAAGCTCCCCACCTGGGCGGACGAGTACCCTTGGACTGACGACGAGATCCTCACCTGGGTGTCCATCTACCACTTCTCCACGGCAGGGCCGGCGTCGAGCATACGAATCTACTACGAGTTGGCTCACTCGCAGCCGGAGCTGACGAGGAAGATATTCGGCCACATCGCGAACGTCAAGCTCGGCTTGTCGTATGTCTCGCCTTCATCTTGGGGCCGGACCCTAGGGCCTGTAGTCTTTGAGGCCAGGCACGACAAGGGCGGGCACTTTGCTGCGTATGAGGTGCCAGAGCTACTGGCGAATGATGTGAGGACGATGTTTGGGGAGAATGGAGGAGCGTGGGAGGTGACTAAGAGGCTCCTGGCGGCTTCGGAAACGGCTCGGTGAGGGCTGGACTCGAGTGATACTGCGTACCTACTTTCCCGCCTAGTTTTCTGGTTTCGCGTCAATAGCTAACATCTCCTAGGTAGGGTAAGTTTTGGGTCACTAAAGGGGGTGGTTCTGATTCCTAGGTAGAGATATAACTGAAGATAGAGTAAAAGCCAGCTCGCACGTTTGAACCTGCTGTACCGACCGACCGACCGCCCAAGTCCAACGAGACCATGCCGTTACTCCCGATCCAATGCTCACCTGAGTGTGTACAAGTCTTCAAGTCCAAGCCACCCGAACTCAAAGTCTATGCAACAGCGCCACGTCTGAATCTTCAGACGCGACTGGCTCGCCGGCTGAGGCAGAGGTCCCACGCTGTCGGGTCAAGAGATGTCAATGAGCAAGCTGTTCAATGACCATAAAGCTCAAACGCATGAAGTTTTGCATCTATTTTGATGAACATAGTTCCTCCCTTCGACCAATGGCTTGCTTGTAGATGCCGCCTACGGGCATCTTGCCCTATATTACTCGAACCCTCTTGAACGCCATAAGATCCCAAAATCTGCCCATCCACGGGCAGCTACATCGTACAAATCGAAAGGCCCAAATGGAAACACACCTTCAAAGAGACCCATCAACCACCCCCCTTCTCCTCCACCGGCCGTCCATCACTCACCGCTCCATACGGCAAATGCGGCAACTCCCCATGACACGCATGGTCATAATCCGCCAACTTCTCCATCTCAGCCTGCACCTTGATGAACGCCCCAAGCTCGCACCATCCATCAACCCTCGCCACATCGCACTCCGGAAAACTCCACCCAAGGGGTACAGTCCTCTGATTCAGCACGAAATGCATGTACTTCGTCTCCCCTCCCTCCTCGTAGCCTGAGCGGTCGGCTTTCAACGGCTTCGGGGTACGGATGATCTCCATGTCGAGCCGGGCGCCAAAGGGCGTGATGTGCGAGACGGTCATGTTGTGCGGGCCTGGGTGGGCGTCGGGCTTGAGGAGGTCGGCGAACTGGCGCAGGCCAAAGGCGGTGAGAATGGAGGCGATGTTGGTGTCGTGAGAGAAGTCGAAGTAGATTGTCTGGTTGAGGGGGAAGGTTTCCTCGTTGTCGTCGAGGGTGGTGTTGATCTGGGAACCGGAGTAGCCGAGGGTGTGGTTGTTGAGGCGGGCCATGACTTCTTGCTGGTAGCCGATGCCGACGGCGCGCTGGGGGTGTCAGTTGACGAAGCAAGGGGATGGGGGGGTTTACTCACTCCGGCTGGGTTCTGGAACATATTGTTGCCTGCAAAGGCGAGGTCGATGGCGTACTCAAAGCCGACCCATTCCTCGTACGTAAAGAGGTCGCACCAGCGGCTGTAGCCGTAGGCCACCTGCGGATGTTAGGGACGTGACAGGTTCGCAGCAGGGTGAAACTCACAGTTTCATACGGACACATGGTCTGCGCCGCAAAGGTGTCGTTGGTGGTCCAGTCAAGCCCCTTGATCATGCCCTGGAGGCGCTTCGTGGCTGCAATCCGTCAGCAACAGGACCGACCGTGTCCCGAGAGGAGTACCCACCGTCCTTCAGGTAGTGCGACTGCCATTCCAGAGACGCCGTCTTGCCTGTGTTGTGCGACCATGCCTGGGGGCAGTTGAGGTAACCGGCAAGCGAGTTATTGAAGCCTGAGTCCTCGATGATGACCTCGATAGTGGCGTTGTTGGTCCTGCGGACGTCAGAAAGAGGGAGGGCAGGGCAGAAGGGAGACATGGCTCACCATTCGAGGCCGAAGAATCCGGCAAGGAAGTACTCGGCCGACTTGAGCATCCGGTCCTGGGTCTGCAGCCTGTCAGCAGGGGTGCGGGGTTGCCGTGCGCAGCGCGATGCTTACCGTGGTCCGGACGATGAGCTTGCTGTTGGGGTTGTACAGTTGCCCATACATGTACGAGTGCAGAATTCCTAGAGAAACGTGAGCAAACCATCACTCCCCATCACGGACCCGGTTCACGGCGCCCCTGAGACCTCAGTGGCGTGGCTCCAATGTCGCGCATCAAGCTTGCTATGTCCAGCGACACAGCATAGCAATCGACGCAGCCAGTCTCCCGATGCGACCAGGCTCTTGAGAATCAGTAACCTGCCGCATCGCTCGACCTGCTGCGTCGGTCTAACTCGCGACATCGGAGTCAAGCCACATCTCCGCCACGGGAATGCCGAGAACCGCGTCCCTCGCCATCATCATCGGGACATACCAGACTCGAACAATTCCGATCGACCTGCGATAACGTCAGTCACAACTCCAAGAAACCCAACTCCCCCAAGTCTCAAGACTCACCCTTCGGCACCAAAATCTCATGCCCCAGCTCATACTTCCAACTATTCAAGAACTCCAAGGCGCCACTAGCCTTGAACCTCCCATCCCTGATCTTGTCTCCCAGCCTGGCAACATCCGAGTCCAGGGTAGGATACCTCGATCCATGCCGTGACAACATCTGCCTCTTCGTCAGAACCTCTCACCAATAGTCTTCCCCAAATAACCTACCTGCAGCTGCACGAGCTCAGCGCCCTCCGGCATCCCATACTCCTCCACTCCAAACCCGGGAGATGGCTGGTACGGCGAAAGATACCCCATCAGCTTGAAGATACTCTCGTTCTGGCTCGTCATGCCCTCGATGGGCACCTGCGTCTGCAGCGGCGCGTTGGGCACAAACGCCACCGTCCCCGTGGGCACTACCTGCGTCTGGGCCATGAAGGCCGCCTTCCCCGTGGCCGTGGGGCCGGCCCACAGCTCCGGCGTCGTCTGGAAGTATTGCGGCACGTGGCCCTGGCCGTCGCCTGCGAGGCACCTCCAGACGCCTCGCGGGGGAGGGGTGCGCACGCCGTGCCAGGCCAGTTCGAGGGTCAGGCCGGCGAGGAGGCAGCCTGCGAGGGCGAAGAGGAAGAGCATCAGGGGACGGCGGCGGCGGGCGGCCATGCCCGTGTCGTAGCCTGGCTGCAAGGCGCGGGGCATAGGGATGGAAGGGAGGGCCGGGAGGGGCTTCTCTGGGAGCCGGCGGTCGAGGGCCGAGGGGTGGCGCCGGTCGCGGCTCGGGCCGGGGGAGTCGGCGTCTGTGTAGGGCTCCGGGTGGCGGGGGCTGTCGAGCTCCGGGACGAGGTGGTAGCCGGGGCCACCGCCGCGGTGGCGCTGGGACTTTGAACCCGTCGTCATGGTGGTGCGGCCCGATGAGCGCGCGAGAGGATGGCGGCGAGGATCGCCGGAGGACCTCTGGCTTGCTTCACCGCTGGTTTCCTTTGCGGGCGAGAAGCCGCAAGGCTGGGTTGGCTTGGCTTGGCTGGCGTTTTTGGGGGGCCTGCGACAAGGGGGATGCTACACCGCGGAAGGGAAGGTGGGATCCCGAAGGAGATAGGTCCGGAGGAGGGGAGAGGGGTGAGGGAGGTCTGGTCCCGAGGGCGGGCCACGCTGGTCTCGACCTGATGCTTGATGATGATCCCGTACGGGGGCCAAGAGGGGGGCAACAAGCAAGGGGCTCGACGAAAGACGAATGGTACCGACGCTGCACTCCGAAGGCGAGCAGACGTGATCGACGACGCAGAGAGGGGAAGCTGGGAAAGGAGGCAAGAGGGGGAGAGCAAACCGGAGTTCGCCCCGGGAAAGCTGTGATTTGTCGTTGGCTCCGTATCTGATACGCGCGGGAGAGAGCTCTGCCAAGACCGCGGAGGATGGTCGACGTGCGGCTCGGCGCAGATTCGAGTGCGAGACGACTGCAAGTGACAGGCGTGGCGGCGCCCGCCTGAGAGACGATGCGACGTGCGGACAGGGGATTGAAGGTGTCCGGGTCTCGAAGATCTGATAATGGGGCCGGCGTCGTTCGTGGAGTGTGTGTGGGGGGGTGAGTGAAAAGGGATGTCGAGCGACGTTGACAGCGCGCGCGGTCGGACGTCAAGCCGCACCTGGATGGGATGGGACGGACGTGATGCTGCGGCGTCCGAACGACGGAGACCTCGGGTAAGCGGTGAGGTCTTGCAGCACTGAGGCCAGGCTGCGGGCTTCGGACTTGCGTCGTGTCGATACGGGGCGACGTGAGGCGAGGCGGTTGGAGTTGAGGCCCTGTTGATGCGACGTGAGAGGAATGGACAAATGTTCCCTTTGATGCATGGCGGATTTGGATGCTTGACCCCTGTCGGTCGGCCCGGGCCCCATTTCCCGTTTACTAATAATGCCTCGGCCAATAGGCTCTCGCTCCGTCGGCCGCCGGTGGAAATTCGATATCAGGCATGATTGGCCAGAGCAGATAGCTCGAAAGATAGTGGCATATCACGTGATACCGCCAACGTCGACTTCCTCCCTCGACTTCACCTCACCTCACCACCACACGTCTCTCAACAGCACCCGTCCATCCAGCCCCTTTTGCCACTCTTCGACCACCTCTCCGAGTCTCCAAGATATCCACTACTCAACGGAGTCTTTCCTCCTCCTCATCTCCCCCTCCTGCATTCCCTCCCAGCCTCCCCTATCCCCATCCCTACTCTTAACCTCCCACCACCTATCAGCCAAGCATCTCGGCCCCGGGCCTCCCCCCATCCGGTCCGTCGACATCACCCTCTGCATGCGCCCAGTGCTGCACGCCGCCCGAAGCAGAACCTCGAGCTGACCGCCCACGGACACGCACTGCTACCCTGACACCCCCCGACCTCTGTCTAGCTCGCAACCTTTCTTTTCCCGCCGACGCCTCCCTGCATATCGGAGCCCTCCCACGGCCTGCCCCTGCCCCCCCTTGACCTCAACCACACCCCGCGCGCCACCACCCCTGCTTCTCTCGCGCATGCCGTGACCGCCGCTCCCCTCCCCCGATGTCGCTTAACCACACGAAAATCCCCGCGATTTTTCGGGGCCGTCGCAACGTCGTAGCAGACACGGACAGCCCTGACCGTTGACGATGGGGCCAGCCGCTTCATCTCCACCTCCTAGATGACATACAAGCTAGTCAGCCGCTTTTGCCTAGCTCCTCGCCTTTTCCTCGAATCCTCGTCCTGGACCTGGCTCGTCGACATGCAGTCAAGCAGTGCATGTTCAGATAGGCCCAGTTCTCGTACGTCGTCGTCGTTACACAGCATATCGGCGCATACCTGTCTCTGCACTCTCTCGACACCACGACCGCAAACCGGCATGCATCCCCGCCGCCACCGACTTGTCTCTACACATCTTCACGGGATGGATGATCGACACGACACCCCCCTCTCGCCCGTTCCCTCCGTCCTCCCATGTGGTCGCACACGCACGTGTCGCAGTCCCCTTCTCCCTCTCAACCATCACCAACCACCATGCGTGACTGAGATGCTTGAAGAAAACGGGATGTTCACCCGGTCCCCTGCCTACTCACCGGAAGCTCTTCCGCGCTGTTCCCGCCGGCATTAAGCTCCCCTGCTAACCTCCCTTCCCCACGCTCCCCAAAAAGGATAGCCCAAAAGTCCCGAAAAAGAAAACCCCACGACCAAAAAAAAGAAACCTCCCTCGACGCCCAGCCTCGTCACCACCTGTGATCCCCCTTGCTGCCTCGCATCGGCACCTCATTCCATCCCCCTCGCCTGCAGAAAAAGCCCATCCGTGCAGTGCAATCTTCACGCCTCGCAGCCGCCCCACCATCCTCTCCCATCATCGACAACGCATGAGCCCATCGGAACCCCATCGACAGCCCCCACGGCCACGACAATCGAGCCTCCTCGCCCTCCATCACCACTTCCCCCGTTTGCCTGCCCGTCTGTCCGTCTGCCCGCCTGCCTCATCGACCCGTCATGCTGCATTAGCGCTCCAGACGCATCACCTGACACATGGCTGCCCACCCTGCCACCAGAGCGAACAGACCAGAGCCCCCCGTACCTGTCCTGCATGCATACTACTAGTAGAAGCATGCATGTACATATCACACCACGTTCATCGTCTCCAACGTACACGTAATCGTTCCCCTCTGCGACCCAGGTTTCTCCGAAACGAGCCTCCCAATTGCCCCCTCACATATCTCCTCGCCCGCCGAACGGGCCCTTCGTCTGATACTCAGCCCCAGTCGCCGCACTGCGGGCAACCGCCTCGAGTCCTTTGTCTGTCTGCACGTCACCGACTTACCCCTGTTTTTCCCCTGCCATCCCGCCTTCCCCGAGGAAACTGCTCGCCCAACCGCCCGGTTCACGGTAAACGGGCCCTGGCAGGACTGACGGTTGATTAGTCGTACCTAGTAGTCGTTTGCGAGCACTCGTCAAAGTCCTACCTTGATCCCCCTCCCACCCCCTTAGCTTGCATCCAAACCCACACCACTGATTCAGCCCAGTTCATGTCTGTTGGGGTGCCACCATCCACCGACTGCGGCGCACGCCCTCCTCTGCTCACCCCCTGAACCTGGCCTAGAGATTGACACGTAGTACAAGGAAACCAAAAGGCAAGACAACTCTGTCTCGAACCTTGGCCGTTCTTCATGATCCGGCACAACGACCTCCCCACTCGAAATGCGCCACTGGCATCATCTGCCAGCCAAATCAATGCAATGAACAGGACCATGAACAGTGCGAAACATTTATTACATAGGATCTAAGGTAAAGTAGGATGGGAGCACAACGTGCTTGTAACGGTACAGCGGCCACTGCTTCCTCGCGCAAAAACACCCCAGCAAACGAAATGCTGCAGTCCAAAACTTTTCGCTACCTGCACCCCCTGAGAGTGTATGCACCATGCGAGTTTCCACGCCCGCCCCTGTGATGAAGAACCTTGACGCCGCAGTAAGTACCATCTCCGGTCCCCTCGACCTCCTGCGGGAGGAGGCCGGGACCACGCCGTTTGTCCGATGCAGATGAACCATGAGGGGAAAGGCAGCGCGAGCGCAGTCGTCACCATGCGGCGAGTCTGCGTACGTGCGCCAACTGGGCGAAGGCTAGTTGGTGTTGATGCGGAGCGGGAAGAAGCCTTCGGGCATCGGCTCCAGGTGCCAGACCCGGTCGGCATCCCTCTCAAAGGCCTCGAACCAGTCCCGCTGGAGCTCCTTGGGAATGGCCCAGCCCTGCTTGCTGTCGCGCAGCAGCATGCGCACCAGGTGACGCTTCTGCGTGCCATCGGTGCCGTCAACGAATCCCTCGCGGCGGTGAAGGATCGTCAGGTTGTTGATGAAGTGGATGTCGCCGGCCTGGGTGGCAATCTCGAGCTGCGTGGCCTTGGCAATGGCCTCGATCGAGTCGAGAGCCTCGAGCTGGCGTGGGCTCAGCTTCGGGAGCGATGCCGAACGCGGGTGGGCGGCGCTGCCGACCAGGGGCGTGCGGCCAAAGTTGATGATGACATGGCCGTCCTGGTGAAACAGGATCGGGCGGCAGTGGAAGCGAGGGCTGCGGGTATCCCTGGTCAGTTTTCTGTGCATGGCCGTCATCTCGCCGGTGGCGTCCACTTACAAGGCAAAAGGCCAGTCCGAGCGGGCAAGGAGACGGATCATGTCAGGCCTCGTCGCGGCCAGGACGTTGTAGATGGTGTGGCCCGAGGCGATGATGCACTTGC
The DNA here is from genome assembly GCA_020746995.1 of Plectosphaerella cucumerina. Lineage (NCBI taxonomy): Eukaryota > Fungi > Ascomycota > Sordariomycetes > Glomerellales > Plectosphaerellaceae > Plectosphaerella > Plectosphaerella cucumerina. The sequence continues at coordinate 3,220,465 of JAGPXD010000004.1, read as the reverse complement.
CGCCTGAAGCGGCGGTGCTGCGAGTCAGCCAGCTGACAACATCGGCAGCCTCTTCGGTGTGGAAGGTCTGGCGAGAGTCAGCGTCAGAAAGGGCCTCGTGTGAAGCATGGGGAGAGAACTCACAATGGGAGCGGTCGAGTGGCGGTGATGCGCGGCCTTCTGCTCAGTGGAGCTGTCGGCGACGATGTGGACTGGGAGCTGTCAGACACTGCGAAGTGGAGATGGGAAGCAAAAGGGAGAAGAGAGGGAAGAGGACGAACCAAGCATGTTGCCCTTCTTGTCCTGCCGGCCCTGGGTGTCCGCGATGTGGCTCTGGATGCCGAGGTGCATGAGGGTCAGGTCCTCGACTGAGTACTTCTTCGGATCCAGGCCGCGCACGAGGGCAAAGCCACGCCCAGAATGAATGTCTCGGGAGACCTGAGCCAGACGCTCCTTGAGACCGGGGAGGGGAAAGTTCTCGCGGGTGACAAAGTCACCACCGAGGGCGAGTCCTTGAGAAGTAGGTCAGCAGGTGTCCCTCTCAGTGGAAAGGGGAGGAGATGGGCCAACTTGCCCTTGAAATAGTCCAGAGCAGCCTCGACCTCGGCAATGTCCGAGCTGGCGAGCGTGAGGATGAATTCGTCCTCGTTGCGAGTCATGTCGGGCCCGACCCAGGCGGACGGGGCGGACACGGAACCGGGGAAGTCGTTGGGAAAAATGGCTGGCTCGGCACGGGTGGAGTTGCAGCCGGAGTCATGGACGAGGCCGGCCGCGGCCCGGGGGATGGGTCCTATGGTGGTTGAGGCCATGGCTGCAGATCCTGGAGATCCGGGTGTGCTGTCGAGTGCTGGGGTTCGAACGTGCGAGTGGCGCCAGAGAAGAGAGCTATGCTCGAGTGGGAGAACGGAGAACAGGCAATGAATGCGGGTAGAGGCGCGATGGAACGACGGCGGTCTATTAGCGGCGATGCGATGCTGCCGGGGGCGTGATGCTTGGAGATGAAGGCACAAAGTGAGAATGGCGATGAAAGAAGAACGCGAAGTCTGGGTCGACGAGGGTGGGCGGAGGTGTTGAAACCTGGGGAATGCCTTTTATACAACTCGGTCAGTGGCCATGAAAGGAGGGAAGGAGCAGAGGAGGAGGGTTGGTGAAGAGGAAGGAGGGGACGAAAAGGAAGGAAGTCGCTCTCTTGCAAGCGAAGGAGTACAAGGAATCAACACGGAAGGAAAGAGCCATCTCCCTCCCCCCCTCCTCAGTGCATGAGAGTCGTCGGTCTTGCCCCCCCGGGATATTCCTCCTGGTTCAGAGGTGGGCAGCCGAGTATGCGGGACTCGACGCGCTGCGAGTCTTGTGATACCTCAAAATCATGGTGACACACTGCCGTCAGGTCCCAGGATGTCTCAAAATGGAGTCCAGCTGTCGATAGCCACCTCGTGGGCCCCCGGCGGACACACCCGCCCGCCCGCCCTGGATCGAGGTGAGGTCGGGCGAGCGGTGTGTAAAGTGGTCAGGCGCAAAGCAGATGCCGCCGCCGACGACGAGACAGGTACATGAACGGATGCCGAAGATGACAGGGACAAGGGGGGGAGGGGAGGAGGACTGGATAGGTAGGAAGAGGAAATCGAGCGAAAGGAAGGCGAGGGCGGGCAAATTGGGGTTCGATGCAGCAAGGCCGGCCACATGAAAATTGCAGTCGGTGGAAGGAGGCGAGCTGGAGGTGGTCTGGTTTGCTTGCCAAGCAAGCTACCTTACCCAGTCAAGGTACCAGAAGTGGCAGTGGCAGCAGCGGCAGCAGGAGCGGTGGGCCAGACATTCCCGTCCACCTCGGCCGTAACCCCATCCACCCCTGCCCGTTGTGCTGTATTGTGACGTGCTCATGCCAGGTGGGAGGGTGCTTGCCCTCCACCTAAGCTAAGCCCAAGCCAAGTGCGGAAGGGACGACTCTGGTTTGGGCGGGTGGGCAGTAGGCAGTGGGCAGCCGGACAGGCAGGCAAGAAGGGACCAGATGGGTCCTGCCCGCTGTAGAAGGTAAGGTAGGGAAGATTGGGAAAAGAAAGAATCCACTGCAATGGAAGTTGAGGCAGGTGTGCTGGGTCCGGCTCGGTCTCGGCCACTAACAGAAACAGAAAAGGCCCGGTGCCGCGCTCTGCTGCTGCAGGACCAGGACCCGACTGGACTTGTCGACCCCTTTCGTCCACCAAGGCGGCAGAGACAGGTCGGAACTGGACGGGAGCCCTTGCCCCGGCGTCGGCATGGCATGGCGGTCGGAAGCCTCCGGCCTTCATCCGCCCTCGGCACCGACCATCAGATCTGACCACGGTGCGGTTGTTGGCAATGGCCATCGTGACCCCGTGACCCAACGATTGATGTATCGGATAATGATCAAAAGCCATGCGTGCCTGGCTGAAGATTATCGCTCTCCGGGGCTCGTAGAGGTGTGCTTCGCGCCCGAGCAGCTGCCCAAAGGGCTGATCTCTGCTGCAGATGACCGCATCGAGAAGGAATGGTTGAGCTGGCGGCTCATATCGGGACAGCACGTCACCCGCGCCGCTCCGGCACCGAACCACACCGCACCGCGCCGCACCGTGATCGGTGGTCGCTGATTGGGGGACTAGAAGCCGTCGTTGAAGATGTCGAACACACGGACCTGGTCCTTGCAGTGCCATCATGCGGCTTCCCTTTCGCGGGTACCGGGAACCCGGATAAGGTGTCGCCGTGTCGTGTCGTGTCATGTCGTGTGCATGGATGCATTGGCATAGGCCGGGGTTGAAGTTCGCCGAACCTAGAGGGCTCCCCCGAGTCGGCCTCGTTGACGAACGCCCCCTTCTAGCAGTTTCTGTCCAGTACCATGGGTAGGAGTTCCGCACGCCTCAGGCCGCCACTGGATGCCAGGAGCCGATCCCGAGGACGCACTACTGCCGACCCGTTGCCGACGGCGATGATTGAGATGTTGTGGCAGGCGAGCATCGTCGACGACCAGACGCCGCGGTGACGGCCCCATGGGCAAGCCCATCTGGTGGAGCACAGGGGTGGTTTGTAGCTCGATGCGTCGTTGCTAGGAGTGGCCGCGGGCATTTGACTCTTGGCGGCGACCCTGTCTTTCCATGTGCCGGTTGTGATGGGCTGGGCCAGATACTGGGCTCGGCCTGGACGCTCGCCATGGACGGCCGGGGAAGCTCTCTGATCTCCCGTGTGGAGCTCCGAAGATAGGGACGTCGTAGTTCGTCCCGCCCCGGACGCCGATGATGAGAGCATGACAGGCTCAAACAGGGGACGACTGAAAGAAATCGTGTGTCGCAGCAGACGAGAGATGCAAGAAGACGCGAAGCACTCACCCAATATTAGTGACACCAGGCCGGGCGTGCTGAGGTGTCGTCGATCTTGCCCATGCGCCGTCCTCATGTCACCGCAAGAGGTAGGAGCGTGGGCGTGGGCGTTTGATGACCTGGTCGATACAAGCACAAACGGGTGAGAGTGGCAGACACCCGCTTCGTCATTCGTTCGATTGCTGGACTGCTCCTCGAGGCAAGACTCCCGTGTCGAATTCCGCGCCTGGTCCGGGAGGGCTTTCGTCGGGAAGCTGCGTGTATGGAGAGGTCAGTCAAACGGAACGGGGTCCGATGCGTGGACGTCATGTAAGTAGAAGAGGGGGGAGGAGTGGTGCTGGGGCTGGAGCAGGTGCTCGTGCTCATGCTCGTCGGCCGATGTGTGAGGGCAGACTCGAGATCGGGGGCAGGGGACTGGGGCAGAGAATATGGGCATGCAAAAGAAAAAAGGAGGCCAAGCAACACCCCCCTGGGGCGGGCTCGAGTTGCGACGTGGTGTCGAGAACGAAATGGTATTGCTTTTGGGAGGGCCAAACCGGGGACAAGCCAAAATTGGCCGCCCTGGCCGCGTGCGTTCGTGCGAGCCGGTCTGCAAGGCCACGCGCCTACTGTAATCACTCGTGCGCGACACCTCGCGCTCGTCAACATCCTCCTCTTGTGCGACCATCCATATGTTGCTGGGGGATGGGGGGGTGCGTCTTCCGAGGCCCGTCCGGCGCGGCCGCGGTGGCTCGAGAATGGAACAATAAAGAGTGCATTGGCGAGGAGGACGTTGGTCGAGTCAAACGAGGCGGTGGTCGTGGTGATGGATGTCAGTCTGGTGGATGGCGGCATGGCGAGCTGCCACCCTAATCCGTGCCTGGCTCGGCCCTGCGGCATGCTGCCGTGCCCACCTAAGACTGTGTCTGTATTAGACGGTCTGCGCAGCGCAGTAGCAGTGGCAGCAGGAGACACACCAAACACAGGCGCGCGCGTGCTCACGCATATGTTTGGTCGTCTCCCAAAGGCAAAAGCCCATGTTGATTTGGGGGCGAAGAGGCGGGCCGTTAGGTAAAGTAGGAAGACCGGATCGTGTTCCATCACCGTGCTTCGATTGTCTCTCTCCTCGGAATATTTCCTGTCATAACTGACCATCGGCTTCGGGGGACCGGACCTGTGTCGCAGTCTGCCGATGAGATGGGGCCTCCCAGTGGCCTACAGAGAGAAGGGTTCGAGCCCCCTCCCTCGTGTCTGCCCTGGTGGATCCCTAGAGCTGACCGACCCCCCGGCCCCTTGTCAGGATCGCCCCTGCATCGAGCTGTTAGGGGGGTGAGGGGCGCTGGCTTCAGCGCAGTGCAGCGTCCATGCAGGTCTCGACGGAGATGGGGAGGACTCGGAGCGGGATCGACTCAGAGCGACGTGGTGAGGTAGACAGAGAAAGAAAGAGAGAAATGGACGAGACAACATGCCGTCTGCCGTTAAACGCCGAGGATTTCTGCCGCCCTCATTGGTACCACAGCGCATCAACTGTCCCTGGTCCCCGGATCGAGGGGAGGGCGTCTGCAGGCCGGCCGGGGGCTCAGCAGCGTTGTCGTCGTACACCCGTGGCACGAGCGAACGCGATGCGGGATCGACCTTCGGTCGTCTGGGTCAGACATGATCGCATGCTGGCACAAGTAGGTTTGCAGAGAAGCAACAACAAAAGCCACACGAGGGAGGAAGGCATACCACCCATGGCGAATGTGAGAATGCCATCTGTTTCCACCGGAGTGAGTGGCTGCTGTCGCAACACCGATCACGAGCTGATCGTGCTGTGGCTGGATGGTGATGAGCTGAGCAGAGTCGTGAGCTGGATATTGTCCACAAGCTGGCTGTGATGCGCTGCAGGTGCGTTGTTGGTTCAGGTGGCCGCGAGCCGCAGCCGCCGGGGAACATGCGCATGTGCCCGTGACTTGCTCGACATATTGTTCAGACCGATCGTGGAGCTTGTCCTACCACCATGCTGCGACATCGGCGATCTTCTCTTGGCCCCTCCCACCGGTCTTCTGAATAATTTCTGGTGGCTGAGGGCGAGGCTGGCTATCCTGGCACCACGGTCGTTCGCGGCGACTTGCAGCACCTCTTGTTGATTCGCAGGGCTGCTGGGCTGCCGGTGCGTCCCTGTCACCGGCAGCTCCCGTCCCATCCACGAGCGGCCAGTCAGCTACCGTGGGAAAATGCCTAGTCCTGACCGGCCTACCCAGAAGCCTGGGACCGGTCACGGCGAGGCTTGCCGTGTTTGCTTGGTTCCCGGGGGGCTCCCGTGTTGCACATCATTCGCTTCAACAGCCCTCCACGAAGCACGAGGGCGGGCCGCAAACACCGGCGTGCGGGCTGTTCCGCCCGTGGGCCGGCAACCCCCCAACTCCCAACCCCTGAACAGCCGGGGACAAGAAAGACAGTCGGTCAAGATGCCGGTGTGTGTTGTATCGAAGGGTGGCCTGCCATGGACCCTAGGCATACTATCCATCGTCGCCTCCCCTCCCGTCGGGGTGGACAGGAGGAGGGGTGGGTGAAGATGCTGTGACCCGGTAGGCGAAGCCTTGACCGACTTTGATGAAAGCGGAAGAAACAAGTGGGCATCGGTGAGCCGCCAGACCAATCAAGGCTGTACTCAGCAGGGCGCTAAAACACCAAGCATTGGACGTCTGCGGCATCACCACGCCCCCCTTTCTCCCTCCCCTCGACTCCGTCCCACTCGGTGACGCGGAGGAGCACACGCCCATGCTGCCGAGCGGGTGATTGCTGGTTGTCTGAGCTGCGGCACGTCTCGGACATGTTGCCATTTTGGCCAGCTAGGCTTTGGCGCCCGCTCATTGAGAAGCGCCGGCGGTACTGCTTGCTTGGGCTGCGATCAACGGGCCAGGAGCTGCATTTGAATCCTGCGTTTGCACCTGGCTCTCAATTTGCTCTCTGTCGCATGCACACGGGATTTCTCAAGTGACAAGCCCGCCCTGCTGGCTGGCATACATGTCAGGCGATTGATGATGGTCTGGCAGTCTGTCCCGTTGAGAGAAGATAAATCTGACGTCGTGTGTTCTGTTTGAAAGCCAGTCCCACTCCTGGAGCACTTGGCTGTGCAGAGAAGTCGTACTGGAGGGCAAAGGCATGAGAAGCCAAGTCCTGCTGCTTCGAGTCGACTGCATGTTGAACCCCCCATGCCCCAGTGCATGTGACGTCTGCAGCAGCGAGAAGAAATGAAAGGAAGGGAAGGAAACCCCAGTCCAACGCCGAAAAGTCGTGGTTCGCTCATGTGCAATCAACCCGCAAGACGCTCCCAGTTGTGTGTGTAGAGTTGGCTGACCCAGAAGTAGTCGTGCTCAAACTGCTCTTGTTGATGTATCTCTTCCCAGCTCCGCTCTGGATACGCCACTCATCAGCCGGCCTGTCAAGGAGAAACAAACAACCGGAGAAGGACTCTGTTCGCCGGGAAAAGGGGTACGTGTAGACTTACTCTGGGTCAAGACCCACTGCTTGGTGCGCTGGACATAGTGCATCTTGTTGTCGTCCAATTCCGCCAGGCCACGTAGGTCTTGCTCGCGGCAGGCCTCGGTGAATGGGAACATGCCCTTGTTGCAGTAATGGAAGTATGAAAGCAGCGTGTTTGCACCTAGGAGACAAACACACTCGTCAGCGGCCCGCTTCCGGGAGGGGGGGGTGGGGGGCCGAGGGGAGGGGGGAGGGGGGGCAGCGCGCAGCAAGCAGGCCTCGCGCGGTCCTTGCAATTCTACCTTGCATATAGTGCTGAACCTGAACCTCGCGTGCCCACCGTCGCTAGACAAGACCGGTCAGCGTCCATCCGACAAAAGTTGGCCCACCATGGCACGGCCAAGGAGGGGTGAGGGGGGAGGTACCTGAAGGTTGTGCTTCTTGGCATACTTGTGGTCGTGAGCCATGAGCAGGGCAGCGTTGTGCAGCAGGATGAATGTGATGAGATACGTGGTGAACCACGTGGCTTGCTTGTTCTCCTGCACCATCTTCTGCAGCAGCTCCAGCAGCTTCTGGCGCCACTGGGCTTGGATAGACACCCGCAGAATGTTGTCAATCTGTGCCCCCATCACCGGGGGCAGAGGCCGCTTGCCGTGCTGCGGGCTGTCGGTGGGCATCTTCTTGATGCCCAAGGTTTCTGCACCAATGATGGTCGTTGAGCTTGTTGTCAGTCGAATGGCCACCCACAGGTGCAAAGCCCGTGTGAGCAGATTGCGCTCAGCCTCGGGGATATTTGGGTCCCGGCTCTGAGACCATGCAAAGTGGTAGGTCTCCCTGACGTGCGCGTGAACCCCTTCACCGCGCGGAACGGTGCCAGTGCCGATGACTGCATCGAGGAAGGCCATGAAGCCGGCATAGTCGCGGACGCTCTTCGTGATGTACTTTTCGTACTCCGTCTTGGCCTCCTCAACGTCTACGACGGCGTAAGGCGGTAGCTCCACCTCGCGTTTTGTCCGCCGAGCATCTGTCGACGCCCACTCTCTGATCAGCTTGTCGCCGGGCTGTGGCTTGAAGCGCTTGACTCTGAGAGTGACACCGTCGAGAGTGAAACCCTCCGACACCATGATTTTCCTGTCGGTGCTTTCGGCCCAGGTGGTGATACTGTTGTCGAGAACGTCGTCCTTCCACCGCAGCGTCCATTCCTTGCCTTGAACATTGCCAGGCTTGAAGAGCTTGACATCCGTGATCTTGGAACGGAAGCAGGGGAGCCTCCAGGTCTTTGGGTTGGGCCTCTGCTTACTGCACGTCTGACAGGGCCCATCAGGTCCCGAGTCAGAGTTGGCAACGCACTGGAAGACAAGTCAGTAATGATCAAGACCCGAGGCGCGTCGGGGCGCGCCCGAGTTCGTGTCCGGATTCCCATGACTAGACTTACTCGAATCCTTTGCATTCGGCACCGGATACACGATCCGCGTTTCCTAGTGGCCGCCGTCTCGTCTCGCGCCTCTTTGGTTGCGAACGGTCCACGTTTCGAGGCAGGCGCTTTTTGGTTGCTCTGCAGGAGGATGACAGCCGGGTTTGTTTTTGGCAGCCTGTCAAGGTCATAGGACGCAATTGCCTGCTCAGACTTGACCATGTCAAAGCATGACTGCGCACCAGTGAGGGACGCCGTCATCTGCACTTGTGCTGGGATTTCAGCGGCAGGGGCAATAGAGCCATACGAGAGGAGGGGGGTGCGGTCGGGGGCGTTCGTTCCTGGGGCAAAGGCCCCTTCGAAAGCCACCATCGGCATGGACGCATTGTCTCTCATGCCGGCCATTGGGTAAAGGGTCGCTGATGGTGCGTCGGAGAAGAACCCGCCGTCCTGTCGGATGGCAACGGGGCTGATAGGGCTGGTCATGTGCATGTCCTGGAAGTTGGGCACAAATTCCAAGCCCAGACTCGAGTCCATGGCATAGGATGACGGCTGGCCAAAGGTGACCGAGGCAGACAAGTAGTCGCCCGGAACTTGGATTTGCGCCGATGGGCGTTTCTCGCCAGCGTACTGCTTGTCTATGGTGTAGTCGTCGGGTCCGGGCCCCGGAATGGGCTGGTAGGCTATAGGCTGGTGGTCAGGCATCATGATATAAGAGAACAGAAATGGAGAGGGATGCAATGCTCTCACTTACCTTCAGTCTCGAAACTTGTCATGCATGTAGGACACAGCACCATCCGAAGGTTTGCCAACCCGTGGGCGACTTGGTGGAAGCCACTGAAATGCATCAGGGAGCCAGGACGGCATGCACAACCGCCATCCTGTCCCGAGCCTTCATAGGCAGGTGATTTCTCCATGGCATCGCCGTGAGCAGGGTCGTCGGACTGCCGATGAAACGGCATCGGGAAGTCCTCGGCGTGTGCTTGCCTCTTTCTCGGGAGGTCACCGTGGGCAAGTTGATGAAGACGATGAGGGGTCAGGCCATATATCGAGGCGGTCCGTCTCACGAGATCTTGATACTCGTATGGTAGGGACTGAAAATCGACGGGGGAGGAGGGGGAGGTGAGAGCGATAGGTAGCGTCGAGACTACCGGAGAATCCGCGAGGCCATGAGGCCGGCGCCTTTTCAAGTGATTGGTATCCTAAGGGGGACAGCGATCAATGACGGGCCCAGAAAATGATGCCGGGGGGGTCCTGAGGCGGACGGGAGCAAGGGGGAAGGGGGGGCGAGACGGTCAACGCAAACGCGGGCCACGGTGTGACGGTGGCGGGGACGAGAGGGGCGTACGTGGAGGAGGAAGACGGGTGCCAGGATGGGGCAGTGATATATCCACCCAGGACGGACGCACCGAGGACCAGGGAACTGGAAGAGGAGCTTACCATTATGTCTGGCGAGGGGTGCGGCGGCAGAGGGGCGTTGTGCGCGGACAGCATGTGCAGGTACCGCGTTTGGTGCGTGCGACGAGGGTGTCGGCACGGGGCAGGCTTTGAGCCGGAAGTAGCAACTGAGTAGCGAAGACGCCTCGAGGGAGTGCAGAGCGGACGTCGCCTCACCGGGGAGGGGTGGGGAGAAGCTACGCCATGAGGGCCATTGCCACCCCGACCCCGAAATGACCCCTTTGTGTAAGTTGAGGAGTGGAGTGCGGGACCGGAGCCGACAGGAGGAGGATGCGGTCCCGTCGTCGAGGTGGACAATGTGGTCGGCGCGTCAAGGAGTGAGAGGGTAGGAAAGGCGGGAGTCAGACTAGTGGGAAAGTGCCCTCGCGAGACAAGTTCGAGGCAGCCGAGCAAAAGGGCCAAGAGGGGCACCCGGGGGGCTGCTCTCTGGCAACGTTGACGAAGAGGTGGTGGGCGCGTATGCGATCGCGCAGGTTACTGCTTTCTGTTTCTGCGCGCGCGTGTGCGATTCCTGCGTTGCTGCTGGAGCTGCTGCTGCCGGTGGTCGCCGTGGCCCAGGATAGCAGTTCCCAGTTGTTGCTCAGTCGCTGATCGCACGCAGCCGATCAGGCACAGGCGCCGCGTGACGGGGGCTGCACGGGGTGGCTCCGAGTTCGTAAAGCGAAAAGATGGCGCGAGGTATGGCGGGCGGAATGCACAGCGGTCGTGATCCTCGGTCAACATCGATTGGGTGTTCTCTGGCGGTGGTCGCTTGCAAGTGCTCGAGGGCTGAAAGGGTCCGGTGAGGGTCGAGATGAGTGAAACTTGTGCTGAAATGTACTATTTGACCGGTCTGAGGGGTACCCATGACAAGCAGCCAGGGGTGAGGGAAGATGATGCCACGCGAGAGGGCCCAACAGCCTGTCACTTGTCACCCCTCCCGGGCCAGACTCCCACACGGCTGGGAAGGGCGTTCCTCCCCTGGTCTCTGGATCACCCGCGTGGTTGGCCTGAATTGAGGAGGGAGGCGGGGACTCGGGGGCCGCCCAGGGCGATGAGTGAGCGAGTCTGCCGATCATTCGCTGGCCGGCCGGCTCGGTGTTCCTTCCAGGCCTTCCATCAGCCTGTTCTGTGCAACGACCAGGTTGACGGGCAGGCAAGGCGACTGCAGGGCAGAGGGCAGAGAGGGGATGACGCCCGGCATCTTCGCAGTGTCCCTGCCACCTTGCAGGGCCCATGGGCATTGATTGGCGACGGCGGTCGACGCAATCACTGGCAACACCGCACGTGTGAGTGTCGAGTTTTTTTTCTGCAGTCGCCCGCGGTTTCCCTCTCACGGTTCCCTGTCCAGCATGAAGGATGGACATGGGGTGTTTAGGCATCAGGTGACGAGTCTTGGTGGTTGCAATCTGTCGAACCGACCCGGAGGACCGAGGGCTGACAATATCTGTCAGCTGCCCATGGCAGGGGGAGGGGGCTCATAAGGGCGACGCCTTCGGACACGGCGGACCTGCTGCTCGCCGTCTTCTGGAACTCGAGCCTGGCCATCTGCAGCTTGCCTTGACAAGGCTGTACCGGACCCCGCCCTCCATTGTGCGATCAATGGCGCGCGCGGTGCCCATTCGACCGGGTCGCCGCAGTTGAGGAAGCACGGCTCGACCGAATCAGGCAACCGGTGAGGCCCTCGCAATGTGGGCTGACACCCAAGTCGAGGTCCGTGGCCGCCCTTGCATGTGTCACCCGTGTGGTGTCCTCGTGTTTGTCTCGTTTCTCGCAAAGGTCGGTCAAGCCCTCCATGGTGGCCGCAGGCGCAGTATGCAGCCTATTCGATCGGGCAGGGCATGAACTTTCTCGAGAAACCTCTTCCAAAATTTGCCTCGGCGCGGAAACACACATGGCCCGTGGGGTCGGTGGAGGTTGGGGAGAGACGCGAAGCAGATGCAGGGGGTGGCTCGAGGGTCGAGCCAGGCTTCTGAGCGCCGGTCAAGGCTTGTCTCACCCGACCCTGGCACTGGGCAGCCCGGTGAGCTGGGCGGCCTCGTGGTCGAGGGACTTCACTTGTACGAATGTAGCAGCGGCGGCATGGCAATGCAAGGATGCGGTGGCTGCATGTGCCAGACCGGGAGGGAATCCGTGTCGTCGGTGCGTCAGGCGAGGTGTCGCACAGGCAAGAAAAGTGCCTTATCGTATCGATCCGAGGGGACCAGACAAGCTGGAGGATGAATGAATGGCTGAAGTGTTACGACGGGCATGGTCTTGGCCGTTGTTGGCAGATTGGAAACGGCGACCGCGAGGGCAAGAAGCAGGATGATCCTTGGCTTGATGAAGGAAACTGGACGGGGTTAGTAGAGTGCCATCGTGAGGCGACATGACGATTTGCGAGGCGGTTGCATGTGGCTGCAGGAAGAGAACCTGGCGAGCAGACAAACTCGGGTGTTGTTGGACTTGCAGTGAACCCCCACCATCCTGACCGACTGACCGACTGCCTGCCTGCCTTGCTTTGCCTCACGGCAACTTAGTGCAGCCCGTGGGATGTGAGACGGAATCGGACCCGGGCTGCAGAGCAGAGAATGCGAGCTGCATGCAAGGTAGGTACTGCGGTGAGGCAAAAGGGAAGAAGAGGGTGCGGTCATGACATGCTGCCACGGTGGTGGATGGTCGAAGTTGATGGAGGGCAAATGCGTCAAAAAGTTCAGCAAGGATGTCTTCGGGGTCATCTCCGTGCGGGAACCAAGGCCAGGCCGACAACACCTTCCCAAGATCATGTTATCGCAGGTGCCATCAAGACATGTACAAGTTCGCTTCCATTGTCCATCTCTCCTGCCTATGTTGTCAAGGTATAAGTAGGTACAAGATGCTTCGGACGAGTACGAGTAAGCTGCAGGAGCGACCAGCCCGGCGGATGAGGGGAAAGGGACAAAGGAGGAAGGAAGCACCCGACACATATCTTGTGGATGAGTCAGCCCACCCTGTCCATTCTCTTTTGAAGGAGGTCTTCGGGTCGCTCGAGACCGTTCGAGTCTGTTTTCCCAAGTTCCATCGACCTCCCTGATCACACGGGACGCCCAATTTCTCAGAACCTTGATCTCCCGTCAGCAAGGCGAAACGCGTGAGATGACATCCAGCATGTCTATATGGACGCCATTCGGAAAGCTTGATTGCCCGTCAAGCTGGTAACAAACAAAACACCCCGGTCACGGCCCTGGTCCCTGTTCCAGCTCATTTGTCAGCCCGACTGCCCTTCAGAACGGGAATCTGATCGATCGCTGTCCGCCGGGCCCCCAGCAACTGAACGACAGCACTCATTGCAGGCAACCTGGACTGGCCCTCGAACGACTGGCTGCTGACCAGAGATTGCGACCGGCGGATGTGACTCCCTGCCATCCAAGATTTTCCCCGCGAAATGAGGGCTTCAAGGTTCCATCGCCCCCTGACTCCCCGAGGTTGGTCTGTCTCGCTCCGCCTTCTCCGGTTGTCTGCCTGCCAACAACTGGGTTGGGCGGGCAAAAGCAGTCACTTCTCAGGTCGGCGCCCATGCATGCCGCGCGCTGGCCTCGCACGACTGCAGTGATCATGTGAGTAATCGCCAACAGACCACAATGGAGCAACCAATCGGACGTGTGGATCTGGCTGCCTGGTCTCAAGGGGCTTGCATCAAAAGCCCTAAAAGTCAGGCCGGCCAGGGTACGTTGGCAGAGGAGAGGGACGGACGGGTGAAGGTCTTGGGGGCGTTGGGAGGCAAGGGAGGGGTCTCCGTCTGGTCTGGCGATGGCCTCAGCTCTCTCTGTCCGATCATTCATCTCTCCTTCTCCTCCCCTCTCCTCACCTCGACGCGACACTAGCTTCCTGTTCATCTCGCCACCCGCGAACTGTCGTCAACTCGAGGTCCTGTCCGCCGAGGCCTGTACCCCGCTGACCGACTCCTGCCGCCTCCCATCCCGAGATGAAGACGGGGCTCTGTATGCACCCTCATTGACCACCTCACCGCACGGTGCCATCGCCAATCCAATCGTGCACTGCGCGAGCAGGTGCCGCCTCCTGATTGCAGACTCACCGGTCGAGCTGCGAGGTGCCGCCGGCCACCCCCCCTCGCGGTACGGATGCGCTGGAGGAGAATCGCGAACACCCGCGGATGAATACCCTGCACCCGCCTTCTTCAGACCCAGACTGAACACAGGGCCTCGGGCCGTGACCTTACCTGCGATACCACCTATTGCCGTCCGGGCTGCCGTCACATCAGGGAAGCAAATCCGCCCGCCGCTTGGACTTCAAATCCCGTCCCCGACCGGTCGTATGTGCCCTCAGCTGCGCGCCTTCCTGCCCTGTCCTGCCTTGCACACAGGCAACCGAAGGCAGGAGCACATGAGGCAGGCGATACCCTCAAGGAAACTCGAAGCTAGGAAGGTACAGGTAGGTACGTACCCACATCACCTCACAGACACCCCAGGTACACTGTACCGCGCCGCGGCCACCCAAGGAAGGAGCCCATCACACTCGCGCCTCGGCAACTGCGAACCGACCGACGGGTATTGCACCTTCCCACCCAAGCAAGGCCGCCTTATCCGCCGGGCAGTCACGACGTTTCTGCTAGGCGAACCTGCCTTCCTTCTCCAGGTCACCCATCAACCGCCTACCTACCTTGCCGTACCTTACCTGCCGGGAGCTACTGCCGACACTGAACGGCTAGGTTGAGGCAAGGGAAAGAAGGCACCTCGGGCGTGGAAGGCAATCCAGGCAGATCGGCCGTCACACCGTATGCACCTGCCGCCGTCACAAACCTCTACCTTTCCACCGGTAACCACACCTCACCTGGCACATTGCCCACGTCTCCAGCCTCGCGATACTACCAGGGTGAGGTGCGCATCGTACCACGCAGTATCCCTGCCTCACCGAATCCGTCCTGCCTCACCGGCATACCGCCAGTACACCCTCTCGGCTCAACCTGATTCGACCAACCGCCAAGAACACACGCGCCTTCCCTGACCTTGACGCCATCTCGTTGGCCACAGCTCGTCTCTTGGTGTACTCGGAACCATGGAGCTGAGCCCAGACACCATTGACAGTGTCATCCATCCCACGGCGGCCTTCCTCCCGCACGATGCAGCTCGCAGCCATCCCGCCGTGGGATCCATTACGGACACCCCGTCACCTTCCTGGGAGATGTCGCATCTGAACCCCAAGAACCGCGTCGACAGCCTATCTCCGTTGTCGGAGCCCCTCTTCCGCATCGATGGGTCCACCGCTTTCGGCTCGCAGTTCTATGCCGTGCCCGTCTTCATGGACCCCTTGCCGCCGCTGCGCATCGACGTCTTCATCCCCGAGCTCTCTACCCAGCCGCGCCACATCAGAGACATTCTCGAACTGGATCGTGCGTTCCACACCAAGGATAGGACCAGGGTGGCGCATCTGGCCATCTCGAAGCACATCCAACGACGACTTCAACTATGGACCAAGACTTTGGACCAGCCCGGAGACTACCTCGGCAGTCTGCCCTTTGGCTCCAGGATCGTCTTCAAAAACATGGCCCTTGATATCCGGCAAATCGAGATCGAGATTGGACCGGCCCATGCTTTGGAGACCTTTCTTTTCTCGGAAGCCCAGTTCAGAGAGACGTGGGGACCAGACATTCACCTCCCACCTGCCATCGACATATCGCAGGTTCAGTTCCTCGAGCAGATCCACGACAGCACCTGCCTCGTGCGAGTCGATGGCGTCTACCACATCCTCAAGGCTCTCACGAGCTTCTCAAAGTACCTCTACCACGAGCTGAAAATGCTGCTCACCATGAAGCCGCATCCCAACGTCATGTCTTCGCCAGTCCACATCGTGACCAAGCAGGTCAAGTTTGGGGCGAAGAGGGCCGTCATCGGTTTCACCCTCGAGTATCACGAACACGGCACAATGCGGGACATTGTCCCGCTGCTTGGCTCCAGCGGCGCCCTCACCAGCACCGAGCAGTTCAAGTGGGCCCTTCAGATCGCCTCGGGCCTGACTCACCTCCGTGAGACGTCGGGCAATTTCTACCCCGATCTGCGACTGGACAACATCGTGCTGTCGTCTAAGAGGGACGCCATCATGGTGGACTTTGAGCAACGTGGCGTCTGGTGCGAGTTCGCCGCCCCCGAGGTCAACGCTGTCGAGTACATACGAATGATTGCAACTGGAGAAAATGTCCCAGAGGACGTTCGCGAGAAGTTTGCCGATCGGATGGAGACGCTCTGCCCCGGCTACGAGGATCTTCTGTCGAGAGAAAAGTACACCAACCCGCCTGGTGGATACAACGTATCTTGGCTGTCACTCAACCCCGCGGAGCAAGAGGCAGCGGAGGTTTACATGCTAGGCAGGGTTCTCTGGTGCCTCTTTGAAGGTGTCAGTGCGCCCCAGAAGGCCACCATCTGGATATCCTACCGATGGGAGTCACCTCTGCAGTTCCCCGCCTACAGGCGTACGCCCGAGGCGATCCGGCGCCTGATCGACTCGTGCACAAAAGGCCGCCGTCCGACCCTGGACACCACCGTTGTGCGCCAGGGAAGCCGGCTTGTGCTCAGTGGACAGGATCCTTCCGAGGCGACACGCGAAGCTGTCCTCGACGTGGCTCGTACATGGTGGACAAAGGAGGTTCGTTGGGCCGAGGACTATCTTGACATGAGGCAGAGCCAGATGGCATCGGGTCAGTGGAACTACAACCCTTATGACAGGCCTAAACTTCGAGAGGTTCTTCAGCAACTTAAGACGATCAAGGCTGATATGGGGGTCATTTGAGACGGCAAGAGATCCAGCATGGCAGCCGGCCCAGCCGGCTTGCTCAACATCATAGCTACATGAACCAGACATAGCGACATAATATAACTTTTGACTGAACTCCAGGGCCCAGGCCGAGAGACACAACCATCGTCTTGTAGGTAAATTTGACACGAAAGTCTTCATGTTCACCTCCAGAAATAATCTGCAGAGATAGAAGCTAGCTGGCCCGCAGCCAAACTGTAATCTCGACGACTGCCACGCCCAGCGGCAAAACAAGGAACGAATCTATCCGAAGAAAAAGCCACGCCATCACTTCATCCTCTTCGACCAACGATCCCCCGACGTCTGTCTCCCCTGCCTCTTGGAACTGCTTCGCGTCACTCCCTCGCCCCCGCCAGCGGGCTTCTTCAACGCGCTCAACAATCTAGCGAGCTTCTCAACATACGGCCCCGGCGCGCCGTTCACGCCAACGATGTCACTTATCACCTCCAGATCCTGGAGGAACTGCGCCGCCGCGTCCGGCAACAGCAGCAGCGTGCCGATGATGAAATCCCCGCCAGCATCATCCCCGATAAGTCGGGCGTAGAGGTTCCTATCTGCTCGCGTGGGGCCTGGGTGGGCGTCGGTATTGCGCGAGGCGACGGCAGCAAGGATGCGCACAAGGGCGCGGCAGGCGGAGATGCGCTCCCAGGCGGCAGCGGGGCGGTCGCGCCGGAAGACGGTGGAGCGGATGAGGCCGGCTACGCCAGTGATGTGGGTTGCTGCCCAGGCGACGTTGCGGGGACCTTCGGGGGAGGACGGGGAGGAGGAGGCGTCGAGCTCGCGGAGGACGAGGGTGACGCGCTGCTCGAGACGGCGGAAGGGGTCGCGCGCGGGGGAGGAGGGGCGGGAGAGGGAGAGGAAGTAGTGGTAGAAGTCGGCGTTGTCGAGGAGCATTCGGGCGACGGTGCGTTCGAGGTCGTGGCGTTTGATGATGTTCTTGCCTAGGAGGGGGGAGGCGAAGATGTCGGGACGGTAGGATTCTGGGTCTTGGTCGGCGACGGCGGCGAGGAGTTCTCTGGCTTCTCTGGCTCTGGTGGGTTCTTGGTCGTCTTGGCTGTCTTCGTCTTCTGAATCGGAGGCTTCTCTGACGACTTCGCAGTGGAGGCCTTCAGCGGCGACGTCGAGATGGAAGCTGGCGATGCTGCCGTACGGGTCGCCGACTTCCTCTGCGTAGCCCTCGGGTTTCATGGTCAGGGGCGCGCCGGGATCGTGCCCGTAGAGGGTTTGTCTCGCCAGCTGGTCCAGCAGCCAGAGGATATGCTTGCACGGGTTGGAGGCGGCGGCGCAGGAACATCTAGGTGAGGGAAAGGGGCTGCCAGGCCCGCCGATGCGGATGGAGCGCGGAACGAGCTCAGACATCTGGAAGGCGTAGACGCCATCGCGGAGGCGGCAATACTGCAGAGTGAGTCTGGGAGGGTCCTTGAAGGCTTCCCGCACACGGGACTGGGCGTCAGGGGGAAGGTTGTCGACGCGGTAGGAAAGGCGCGAGGGGGAGCGGATGACGGACGGAGCCTCGTCGTCGAGGGAGCTGTCCGATTCCGAGTCGATGTCTGTGCTGGACTTGTCGTCGTCTTCGGCGTGAGACTGAGCCTGGGCCTGGGCCCGTGATCTCGTCGTGGGTGTCATTCCGCCGAGGGAGAGCTTGCCAAACTTTGATGTGGGAGCGGACATGGGAAGGGAAGAAGAATGCAGGCGATGCTGTGAGGGAAGAGGAGGATCGAACCCCTAGCTGCGGAAGGAGGTGTTCTTATAATAGGAGGATGATGTTGGGTCGATGGACTCGGTTGGTGGTTCTGGCTTGATATGCCGTCCGCTACAGAGGTCGAAGCAGACAATAGCGTGGCAAGTTGACTATCTCTCCCCCTACCGACCACCGACCCCAAGCCGGCCGCCCCCTTCGAAACCCGCCGGAGCGGTTCCCCAACAGCCATGGCTTCGAGAAAAGGCAGCCACGGACGAAAGTAGACACGGCCGCCTCGGAGGCCCGACCCCATCCGTCCATCGCCCATGCCGCTCACGCTCACGCTGATGCTGATGCCTGAGGGCTGAAAGCAGCTCATCCCTTCGTTGGAGCCAGTCGAATCTATCAGAATCGCTGCTGTTCACTCACACGACCAGCTCCGGCATCAAAGTCCAAGAAACGGCGTCGAACTAAGGCGGCCCATGATCCGGCCCGCCGGGGGGCGGAGCACCCGTCGACCCAGCCGGCCGGGTCCGAAAGAACGCCATCAACGGTACGCCGGGGCCGGGGCGGGGCCTCCAACCCCGCCGCTGAGGTCATTTGTCCAGCGGCGTGGCTTAGCCTTCATCCCTAGCTGATTGGTTCATCCGCCATCTCAATCAGTAAAATGCCCTGTAAACCATTCCCCACCTTGCACCGCCCAACCCGGGCCTCCATTCCTGCGACCGCCCATCCATCACCACCACATGGACAAGAAGTAGACGACTGCCTGGCCCCCATCATCCAGTCTTCCTTTTCTCCTCACAGCCCGTTCTGCGGCCATTCCATGCGACCCGGCTCCTACTCGCCAGAGCGGCTGGACGAGGCATTCTGCTGCTTCCCCTCCACCATTCTTCCCCTCCGGCATCACCAAGACGTGTGCCGTGCCGTTGGCTCCTCCCTCGCAGTCTCCCACCGTCAAGTGACGAGCACCCTGCAGCCCCTCTCTATCTCCTCTTTACAAGCAGGCAGCATAGTTCCCATCATCGTCTGCCATGACTCAACTTCGTCCATTTCCCAGCTCGAGGCCTCCTACGCCCGAGGTTCTTCGACTTGTCGCTGCAAGTCACAGGCATCAGTCCAGGTCCTGCTCAATTCCACATAGCGTTCTCTCCAAGAATAGACACCACACCTTCATGTCATCTGCCGAACTGCCCTACACCGCCGCAAAAGTCTTGTGCGCGGGAATCATCGTGACTCGCTGGACGCCACGAGGGAAAATCAACGGCCGACCACCTGGCCGGGGAGGCCGGGCCCGCGGCCACGGCCAGGCTGTAAGTTGGTGATGGGCGCGCGCAATATTGGCATGCCCGCAGCAGTGGCCGGCGTCAAGAGAAGGCTGATTTTCAAGACACCATCTCGTCATCATCACCACACGGCATGTCAAGCAGGGTTGGTCAAACAATGTGAAGCCAATTACCTCAATAATACACAAAGCAAGTCCCATACACCATATCCCAAGCATTCATGCCCTTCAACGCCAGCCCTTTCCAGCCAATTCGCCCAAGCCTTCCGACAGCCAGGCCCAGCCATTCGTGCATGCATGGGCTGCGAGGCGGGTCCGCAGGCGAGGAATGCGTGTGACGACCCCTTCGCCCAGACCCCTCCCCATACAGTGCCAGCCGCCGTGGAATTTTACCAGAACCCAACGCCCACGGATGGATGCGCAAAGACAAGATGTATCGATCGTATGTGCTGTGTCGTCATCGTCGTAATCATGAGCTAAGCTCGGTGTGAGCAGAGTAGACAAGCCCCCAAGAAACGCCTCGAGGAAAACAATGGACGGCCCGCTCAGACGCCGCCGTGGCGACGCTTAGGCCTCCCGGCAGGTCCCTAGATGCCGTTGGAGACCTTGCGTGCCGTCGACGCGGCCGTCGCAGACGTGGCACCGTTGCTGATGCTGCCGATGCGTCCGCTCGTCTTGCGCACACCGTCCTTGTTTCGCAGAGGCGACTCGCCGGCCCTCTTGCTGCCCCGGACCTTGGTCAGGATGCCCGAGGCGCTGCTAGCCCGCTCGCGCTCCATGCCCTTGACCCGGCCCGTAGCCGTGCCGATGTTCTCGACGTCGTTGCTGGCATCGTTGTCGATGTACTGATGGTAGACAGTCGTGGTCGTGTGGCTAACCGACCGCATCTTCTCCGTCCTGCCGGGTGACTCCGACGGTTGCTTGCGGTGTGACCGCACGCGCACGTGGATCTCCTCGTCAGACTCGTTCGAGCCAGACCGCCGCGACACAGACAGCCTCGCCTCCGACTCAATCTCCACCTCCTCAGCCAGCGTCTCCTGGTACGTGCCCGAGGGCACCCGCTGGTAGGGGTGGTGGCGGTCTGCGCGGTTCGTCTTGCGGGGCTGGCCGGGTGTCGGCGCGGGAAGGTAGTCCTCGTGGACAGCGACGTTGTTGCGCTCGTCCTTGACCTCGCTGAGCGGCGTCCTGTTCGACGGGCTGCGCTGCGGCGGTGGCGTGGATGCTTGACCGTTGCGAAGCGACGCCTTCTGCATGGCACGGATCGGCGTGCTCGGCGCCGGGGCGGCGGCCATCATCTCCTTCCTGAGCTTCCTCTCGATGCGCTCCTCGATCCACCACTCCCTGAAGGTGCCCTGGTGAATGTGGAGCCAGTGCTGCTGGGGGCCGACAACCATGCCGGGCCTCATGAACCGCATGAACGAGATGACCTCGTTGGCTGTGAAGCCATGGCGGTAGATGAGATAGGCGCCGATGAGGCATCCCGTCCTGCCCAGGCCGGCCTTGCAGTGCACGGCGATGCCCTTCTTCTTGATGGTGATCATCTCGTGCGCCATCTTGATGAACTTGCGGACCGTGGGCATCGTGGGGCACGTGCCGTCGTCGAAGATCATGTCGAGGTGCTGGATTCCGAGGGCCTCGAAGAAGGATGGCGAGTACAGGGGCGAGTTCAGTCGCACGACCAGGCCAATGTTCCTCTCCGAGAAATGCTTGAGCACGTTCTTGAACGGCTGGGGAAGCGCCCGGTGCGCGTCCACCTCGGCCAAGGTCTGAGGCAGCTGATTCCACTCCTCGGTGCCTTCCATCACCTTGGCGACGGGCGTGTGCTGGGGGGAGGCGAAGGCCAGGAAGTGCGGCGAGATCCAGTTGAAGTCACCGTGCTCGACACGCTCGAACCGCTCGTACTCGTCCAGGTCAAAGTTGTCCAGAGCGCAGCAGCCCTCCTCCTTGGCCTTCCACACGCCGTAGACGACGTCCTGCACCGTGATGCCGTAGTCGGCCTGGCTGTACCCGGCGTCGCGGAACGGCATCAGAGGGGGGTCGACCTGAGCGATCGGGGCGAGGGCAAGGTGAGGCGGCCAGCTCTGGATGAGGACCATGTAGCAAGCAAGAATGCAGGCGGCATTGGCACGGCCTGAGGCATAGGCGGTCAGCAAACGGGGATCACTTCTGGGAGAGAGGGCGCAGACTCACTTCGCGGGTCTGCGCGGCTCCAGAAGACGATGGGCCGGTCCTTGTTCTCCTTGGCGCCCAGGACATCGTGGAAGTGGAGGGCGAAGCGGTACAGGTGACCAATGTGAAGTGGGCCAAAGTCGTGGTGGAAGGCGTTGTAGAGGAGGATGTCGTCTACGGTGAAGTAGTACGGCGCCGGCTTCTGGGATGCCTCGACGGGGGTCGGACCGGCCGTCCTCTGGCTTCTCTTCCTGGGAGACTGCAGGGGCTCGGGGTACGGGAAGACGGTGTCGGCGGTCGGAGGATGGTGGTAGGCGGCGAGGTACAACCTGTCTGGAATGTATGTCAGAACCGATGCTGGGCAAATCGAGCACATGAAGGCGGGCTGAAGAGGAGCGACGAAGTAGGACAAGGGCTGGATCTCGAGCGGCATCGGCTGCGGCCAGCAGGGTCCGGGGTAACAATGCGACATGTTCTGATCCATGCTGTGGGCTGGTCGAAGCTCTCGTGTGCACCGTGAACAAGACAGACAAGACATACCTGGGATATACTCGACAATCTGGCCCAGATGCGCAGACGTGCTTCTTGAGGAAGGCGCCATTGGAGCGGTATGTATGCGTCCTCCGCTAGCTCCTTCTAGGTCGGCAGGTTGCACAAGGTTGCCTGCAGCGACTGCTCGTGGGGAAGGTACCACGGCAATGGTGACGCAAGGCGACGTTCCTCAAATGTTGGTTGCGGTCCGAGCGGTGTCTGATGCCGATTGCCAAACAAAAAGCAAACAGGCTGCTTGGAGCTGCAGGATGAGGGAAAGGAGGGGAGAGAGAAGCGATGTGTTCGTCGTTGCGCGGCGCTCGGGGAATGATGCAGAGTAAAGAGGCGCTCTCGTGATGTCGGCCCAGATGCGGGCTGGCGGTGTGCGTTGCGGCGGTCGGTAGCTCGAATCACAACAACAGACGAGGGGACTCGGAGCAGCTGCGCGCGAGGGAGGGAGAGGCGAGGGGACGGAATGTTCAGAACAGACTGCCGCTGATGCAGAGAAGCTGCGATGCACGATGCAGGAAAGGAGAAGGGGAGAGAGTAAAATGCTCGGGTGCGAACAAGAAAGTGGTGGTTGTGGGAAGGAAGGGGAGATGCTATTCGGGAGCTGCATGCGACGATTATAGGGTGGTGCCCAGTGTTTTTGTAAAGCCCAGCCCGGGCGGCCCTGTTATTTTGCTGCATGTCTCCTAGCGACCCCCGGGGGCCCTGCCAAAACAGCCGCCCTGGCCAATGTTGTTGCGGCCCCCTAGCGCGTCGTCCCGGCAACCTTGCCCCTGGTGGCCAAACACACCAGCCACATCTGCACACACACACCGCCTCGTCACCCCGGGCCGCACAGCCACTTGAAGTGCTGGGGCATGTTTCTGACGTCCCTTGCGCGGTGACTGGAATGGCGGGGCAATCGTCCAGCGACGGGCGGGCGCTTGCTCTGGAAAACCAAAGGGCCGGCTTGCGACAAATCACCCCAACGACCACCACCAACACGGGTGTGACATTGAATGCGCCGACGCCCATCATGTCTATCGCCGAGAGCGCCCCAGACCCCGGCTTCCCCTGCCGCATGTACGAGCGAACACCCTCATCCCACAGGCTTGTGATCTTCTGACCACCCCTCCTCACAGGAAGCTCGAGATCCCCTTCCCCACCAAGCGGCTGGCCGACATTGCGCAAAAGGCCCTCGGCGTCGACAAGGAGCTCTCTCCTCTTGTCAGGCGCACCCTCTCCCTCGAGGACGGGCCTGACTCGAACGACGCCACCTTTCTCAACATCCAGTACGAGGCGACGACGAACCGCATGCTTCGCGTCGCTGTCAACTCGTTCCTCGACAGCCTGCACCTGACGGTGGAAGTCATGGAGCAGCTGGACGAGGATGTGCTGGAGCAGAAGCAGGGCTGAGGTCTTGTTTTCATGTTCTTGGAAACATGGGACACCTTCAAACACAGCATCTATGCGAGCCGGGGATGCAGGAAAATCTCGCGAGAGAGGCCCACCCCTCATCGCCCATAAAGAGCACGCCGCTGGATCTTGCCTGGCATACGTCAGGCCTACCAGCTTGCATTACAGATGACACAAAAGTCACGGCGACATAGGGGCAAGATATATTGTCCGATGACATAGTCTACGCGAGTAGATAGCGCAGACTTACGCCCCTAATGGATGATCAATTCCTTATTGCCTCCTGGTATATATGTAACAGGTATCTCCTATGATGCTGCCGCCGCCGCCGTGAAGCACGTCATTATCCAAAACGCCAGACTAAAGCAGGCAACCGCCGATCCGGCCCTGCGAACCCCTGTATTAGGTTCATGACTTTTCCTGTATCCCCAGCTTCTTCTCTGCCTCTTCCGCCCTTGCGTTTGCCTCGGCCACCTCCTGCTTGAGCTGCTTGATGTACTCTATCGCCAGTTCCACGGTGTTGGCCTTGCTGCTGGGCGTGCTGTTGCCCTTTGCGTCCTTCTTCTCCTCGGCCTCGGCCGCCTTGGCGTCCTGCACGCTGGGGGGCAGCAGCGCCGCAATCTCCTGCAGGGCAGAGTTGATGCGATTCCGCCGGCCCTGCTCCGCGATCTTGTGCGAAGTCCGCTTGGATGTCAGGTTGTCCGACAGCTCCGTCGGGTACACGACGCCTGGCACAACCGTTCCCTCGAGAATGTTCTGATAGTTCGACTTGGACATCAGAAGACGCGACGCTGAGTCTTCTGCCGACATGCCAGGCGTGCCGGGTAGGAGTGGCTTGATGTGCGGGGAGATCTTGGGCCGCAGCGCTGGTGAGACGTGGACGGAGCTTACGCTAGCCCTCTTCTTGCTGCCGCGAGGCGCAAGCTGGGGCGTTCTCCGCGCGACAGGGCCTACCGAGCCGGGTGCGAGGTTGGGACTCGCAGTGGCTGACGTCGTCGACATGGGCTTGGCGAAAATCGGAGAGGGAAGAGGCTGGAACGTCGACGTGGCCCTCCCGCGTGATGGCTCCATCGGCGATTGTGTCGGTGTTTGGTTGGTGTCGAGCTGCGGCAGCTGGTTCTTAAAGTTGGCGGACTCCGGCAGTGCAAAGTGCTCAATGGTATCCGCGGCGCCCAGGTCCAGGGGGTCTGTTGAAGGGGCGGCGCCGCCGCCGGCGCTGGAGGACGGGAGCTTCATAAGAGATGCCGGCGTGGCAGGGGACGGCTTTCCTTGGACGTGAGGCGGGAAGGCAGGAGCTGCCTGCTGGTAAGGCTGGGGATGTTGAGGCCCGGCCATCGGTGACTTCATCTTGTTCATCGGGGGTGGCGGCGGGGGCATGTCGGACAGTGTTTCCGGCGACACGGATGCGTTCTCGCTCTCGCTGCTCATGGCGGCCGGGAGCAGGGTGGACGGCAGCATGTCTTCCTGAGCCTCCTGCATCTCGGTGAGGGCTTGCGACACCATTTTGGGCGTCGGGACGGTCCTCTTCTTCATGGGTTTTGTGATTGGCGACTGGCGCACGCTGCCCTTGCCCTTGGCCCGCGTGGCGTTGTTCTTGCGGGCCTTTTTCGAGAGGTCAACCAGCGGTTGCGCGGGCGCGGAGGAGGTGGTGTGTTCCAGGTCCATCTCGCCGGGGGAGTTGTGATTCGAAATCGAATTTGATATCGAGTTGCGGTGGTCATACGGCGAGTTGGCCTCACTCTGTGCATGGAGGGCGGGAGAGGTGAGAGGGCTGAAGTAGGCGGCCGGGAGAAAGCTGTGATCCAGGTGGAAGTGAGGATCTATGGGGGTCACTGCTGGTGACACGAGGGGTGTGAAAGCCATCTGGGAATATCTCATCAGCATCTCGGGCAGACTCGGGACAATGCATGCGACTCACGTCTTGCTGCTCCTTCATGCGCTGGTAGCGGCTGTCAAAGACGTTCTGCTGGCGCTGGTCCTGGCTGTAGAACTGGCCGCTGTTTGGCGGCATCTCCAGGCTCTGGGGGGTTGGGGGCACCCGGTTCTGGTTTTGGCGAGCGTAGAAGGCGGCCTGCTGCTGGACCTGGGCCTGCTGCTCCTGGAGTTGGCGCTGCTGATGCTGCAACCTCTGCTGCTGAAGGAACTGGATCTGCGCATCAATGTCGCTAATCGGGTCCTGCGGCTGCGGCATCTGAATGATCTGGTGGGCAGGGATGGAAGGGTGCGATGCGGCCGAGGACATGGCGAGGTGCTGCTGGTGCTGCTGTTGATGCTGGCTCTGGGGGCCGGGGCCGACGGGCTGGCTCTGGCCGTTCATGACCATGGAGTTGTCGGTGCCGCCCATCTGTGTGTCCATCTGCTCGCGATGGGACTGCTGCATCATGGAGCCCCCGTTGGCGGCGCCAAAATCCTGAAAGTCGAACTGCAGCGACTCGCCCATGCCTCCCATGCCGCCCATGTCGAGGAATTGGTGAAAGTCGTCGTCGCCGCCCGCGGGCAGCGACTGGTCCTGGGTTGTCCAGCCCGAGGTGTCCATCATGGCCATGCTACGAGGCCGAGTGCGGGATCGCTGGCGTTGGCGGGAAACGAGGGGTGCCGGCGCAAGGCAGCTACGGTCGTCGTCGTTCGTTCACTGGCCTATTTCGAGGTGTTGAGAAATGTGAACGTCGAGCTTGCTGAGAGCGGCATGTCCACGAGGGGTATCGAGGCTCGTGACGGGTATCGGGGCCCAGGCCGAAGCAGCGGGCAGCCGGGTCGTGATGGGCGGTGGGTGATTGAGGAGCGTTGCGCGGCGGCGGGTAGACAGGAGGGCGTTCCGAGACCGAGCGGGCGGGTGCGCAAGTGCTGCGGGTGGCCGTCAAGTAAAGCGAGAGACCAAGGCCGGCTGGTGAGAGTTCGAGTCGAGCAAAAAACGTGTCGGCCCGAGAGTTGGAGAGGAGGGGGAGAGAGAGGGAGGGAGAGGTGGGTTGAGTTGAAACGGGGAGTTTGGTGGAGGAAAGAAAGTAAAGTGTGTGAGAGAGATCTCGAGTTGAGCCGGCCGGAGCAGGAGCAGGAGCACTGCAAAAGGTGGGATGGACTGGAGGGCAGCGAGGTGGTTCGTCGCGCGAAAACGGCACCGTCAGAAGGTCGGGTCAGTGTCGGTCCAGTCCAGCCCACCTTGAGTCCCCTGCCCTTGTCGGCGGCAGTCCACCCGGCGCAGGTGAGGTTCGGGTAGCGTGCCCCGCCGGTCGCCAGCGCTGGCCGCGGGCTTGCTGTGCTGCAGAGAGTGCTGCAGCCTGCACGGTGGTGGTGATGTGGGCGGTGGGTTGGTTCACCTTACCGTGGGTGCTGCGCTTCAGTGGGTTGTGGGCGCCACGGTCGGAGAAAGGAGAAACGGAGACGCTAGGCTTAGAGTGGTACCGTTCTACCTCAGAATAAGGCAGATTCACCCACTGACTAACGAAACGGATGTCTGTATGGTGGGTCAGCTTACGGTGAGGGAGTGGGTGCCGTGGGAGAGTATTCCGGGCAGGGGAGGGCCAGGAGGGGCAGCAACTAGCAAGAGGGGACGCCCACCGCTGAACTTGGAGGCCCGGTGTCTGGGCGATGGAAGGTGGGGGTGACTCCTCGAGACGGGCGCACACTGAAGAAGGACGATTCCCTGGGATGACATTGCGACCGACATGGACGACCTGTTGGTGGCTCGGACTCGGCGCGAAAGGCGCATCGGCGGCGCAATTGCCCAGCTGGGAACCCCGGACCCCGCGACTCGACAACTTGCTCGTGAGAGATTCTTCCAGCGAGAGTCTTTTTTGTCCCAGTGCCTGAACTCAGACCTCCTCGAACACATCATCAGACGGAGGACATGTTCCTCGCGACAGCTGGAAGAGGAAGGTAAGGTATGTAAGGAAGCTACCGCTTTACCCGTGCTTGCCGTGCAAAGTCCTTCTACCCGTCATCGCCCTCACATCTGGGAAGGAGGTACTTGTACATCAACGGACCTACTTGCCCTCTCCGTCAAGCTGCCACGAGCCTGCAGACTCCGGGTCAATTCCGCCCTTGTCCCCCGGCTCACTAGGTTCCTCCACACAGAGCACAACCTCCACCTCAGCAGCAATATTTGGTATATTCCCTGCTCATCTCGACAGTCCCTTGTTGCTGCGACAACCTCACCCCGCCGGATGCCCTTGTCTAGTCGAGGTACTTGCCTGCCAGAGTACGAGTAAGAAATCCCGCCAGGAAAAAAAAGTATTTTGGTGGCCGCCCTAGCCCAGGGAGTCAGGGACCAAGACTCGACGGATCTCCGATAGCGTGCGGGATCCCGTTGGCACAGACAATGCCGTCGACGCGCGACAGACCCCTTCGGCATCCACAGGGCCACAGCACAGCGATGGACAGACGGCCTGGGCTGGCTCCCACACGCCGTTGACCTTGGCACCTGGGAGCCCACGTCGGATGCATCACCGGCTTTCTTACCCGCCGGCTGGCTCCTTACAGGACAGGGTCCCACCAGACAGCTGAGCTGCATCGAGACGAACTTCGAACGGAATGCGAGAGAAAAGCCCTCTTTTCGTCTCTCGTCTCATCCCCCTGCCTGCCGCAACGACCGAAGACCGAACTACGAGGCCGGGCCCCGTTTGTAGCCGCCACAACGCTGGTACTCAGCAAAGCCGGCGTGAGGAGACCAATCTCTCGCATCCACCCACATCCTTCCATTCGATTCACATCAGGCCGTTGGACGCACAATTTCGCCGACGGGCCCCGGTGGCTGGCTGTCGCGTGAGATTCAATCCCGCCCGCGAGTCGGGAAAAGGGTCGGCAGGGGCCCCAAATGACTCCCTCTTGGCCAGGCGCTCGATTCGCCTTTCTCCGGGTCGTCACCGAAAAGGGGACCGTCTCGTCGACGTTCTGTGCCCTTTTGCAATTATGTAAAATCCTCCGGAACATGTCTCCTGCCTGTGTCTCCTGAGCGCCGAGCGAACCCCTGCCGGACGACGACACCCTTTGCAGGACGTGGGGGCACAGTCACGGCGATGACGGGGTGTTGGGCGCCCAACCCAAAGGGCCAGGCACATGCATCACTTGGTCGCCGGTACTCGTCCAGCCGAGGGGTCACCGAACGGCAGCATACGTGCGGCCATCTTCTTCTGGAAGCTGTCAATTTTGTTTGTCTGTGCGAGAAGGATCACTCCCTGGTTGTTCTCGGCCGGCTCCGAGTTGGTCGACAAGGCTGGCATCAAGCACGGCTCGTGAAGATGGAGAGACATTTTGCGGCCTGCTTACCTTGCCTTATGATCGGGCACCGAAGACGGGGAAATTGGCCGGGTTGACCGGAATCTGTCTCTTGGGACGCCTGACCATAGCGTGGGAGCTTCTCGACACTGTCCCAAACGCGGACCGTCCAAAGACCGACTCGGCCGCCAGCCACGGCCCTTGAGAACGGTCAGGCATACCCCGCTCAGGGGTCGCGTCCCGAACCGTCACCGATGCCTCCATCCGCCCACCGAAACGGCATGCAGGCGTCGATAGCTTCGGCCAATGCCTGGCCTTGATGCCACGGGATTGCTTCAGCCACATCTGCAGGAGGGCAAGATCATTCCCCCGTGCGCCTAGAGTGGTGCTGTCACGCAGCTGCCGACAGCCAACCACACCAGGGCGAGTCTGCCTCGAGCCTCGTCGAGGCATGTACAACGACATGGTTCCAGCGGCGAGGGGATTCGGGCCACGCAGATCAGCGTGACAAAAGGGGCGGCTCGGCCGACCCGAGACAAGCACGG
This sequence comes from Plectosphaerella cucumerina, assembly GCA_020746995.1. Taxonomy (NCBI): domain Eukaryota; kingdom Fungi; phylum Ascomycota; class Sordariomycetes; order Glomerellales; family Plectosphaerellaceae; genus Plectosphaerella; species Plectosphaerella cucumerina. The sequence continues at coordinate 3,191,250 of JAGPXD010000004.1, read as the reverse complement.
CTGGCTGCCTGTGTCCTTGTTCTTGGCCTAGACGACCAAGCAACATGACTTGCTTCTCCTAAAAGACTCGATCCAATCTGACACGGTACCGCCCCAGGAAGAGGGTGGTTATGGCGATCATGGTCTTCCCGCGCGTAGGATTCAACCCCGGATCTGTCCTACCTCACGCGTTCACGCCACTGACTCGGCCGTGCATCGCCCTCGTCATCCTACAGGATGACGCTCGGTGAGCAAGCTGATGACCCCCATCCCCCGCGGCACACCTTGGACGAGGTGTGGCCAGATGGATCTGACACGGCAAACCCCCATGGAGTTCCCAGCTGAGGCGAGCCATCCAGTCTGCAGGACAGAAAGGAGGTCACCCAGCCCCGCCTCCGCCTCCATCGTCCCTCGAAGACGGGTCCATCCTCGACGACAGAGGGTGTCTCCAACCAACGGGAACCTCTCCGACTAGACGCAGCGGATGCATTACGGTTCCGCTTTCACAGGACCTATCAAGATCGACGGACCAGCGAACACATGGCACCTCCGCTCCCACGGGGACGCCATGCTGCGGAAGGCCGCCCTTGCGGCCCAGACCCAGCCTGACGGAGCATCGCATAACCGTAAATGCGTCTTCCCCTGCGTCTGCCGCGCCGGCGATCCCGCAGCCTGGGGCGCGCCCGGCGCAGGTGTCCGACCTGGGCCTTCCAGAAGGGCCCAGTAGAAAAAGGAGGCCGGCCCTCTCCGGAGGCGCGCGTCTGGTCCCGAGGCGGCGGTAACCCCGAATGCATGTGATGCGGTTCGTGGGATGGTCTCGATGGCTTCACTCGGGGAGCAGACCGATCAGGGCTTGATCAGCGGGCAATGGCGATCTCGGTGTCCAGTGACACCTGAGAGTCAAGCCAAGGCTGCGATACAGTTCCCATTGTCATCTTGGCGAGAACATGTCCTCTGCGAACCTCCAAACTAGAGACACAACCGTCAGCAAAAGCTCATCGTCAACGACAAGGGCGCGACCCCCTGACGCCTCCGTGGAGGTCATCACCAGCCGACCGACGCGTGGGGAGAGAGAACCGAGACAAGGGGAGCCCCTGAAGCAGCTTCTGCCGGGCATCAAGTCCCCTCCTGGACGGGCGGGCGAGCGAAGGATGTGGACGGACGTCCATGTTGGATGGACGGACGTGTCAACGTTGAAGTTGCGACCACGTGCGTCCCTCATTGGCCAGGGGAGCAATATCAAGTTGGCCCCCACTTTTGAATAGGCCGGTCCATCGGGCTGCCTTGCAAACCCGACCTTCCTTCCTGCTTGCATCTCCTAGGTAGGTACCTGCAGGACATGGCCAAGGACCGTCTACTTTTTTTTCAATGCTTCCACCGTTTTGTCTGTCCTGCCGGTCGTGAGGAACTATGGAGGTTCGCCGAAGGTCCGACGCCCCGTCACGCGAATATCGCACTTGTTCCGGTACCGAGAGTGTGGAGACACTCAGCCGTGGGTGCAAGTACCTGTACAACCAGCGAAATATCACCAGAGACAAGAAGTCCTGGGGCATAACCCGTCCGCGATGCAGCAGATGATTCGACGCAGCAGTTCAATTGATGTAATACATTAACAGACACAACAGGTCCGCGCTGGAGCTTGAGGTGAGCTGTGTTGCCGTCTGAGGATTCATCCCCTGCCTGAATGGCTGTTGGGTGGCTGACTAAGAAAGTGCGACGATGCCTCACCGCGACCAAGACCAAGCCAATCCATAGGAAGGGGGCCAGGCCACCTCATCGACGACAAGTACACGGCCCAATGCCATAGCACCAATCCCGTAGTTTCAGCCGCCGCCTCTATGACACAGAATGATTCTCATAAATGCCTGATTCAATCCCCTCGCCGGCAGCAAGCCACATCCCGCCAAGGCTTACAGTGAAACCCCCCCAGGCTTCCCTCACCTACCTGTGCCTTTCTCAGGTGTATAAATACCACCCCTCTCGCTCTTTCGCAAGATTAGAAGCCCTTGCTGTGACATTCGTATCGCCCGGAGGCATTCCAGTATCGCGGATGACCGCGTTGAACAAGAAGGGTAAACAAAAATTGTGCTTAAAAATCGTAACACCATGGTGCCAATGATGAGACTGAGCATGCGGCAACACCAAGTGCCGCTGCTAAAAAGTCCGAGGCACCCGATGGGCACCTCGGTCAGCCCGGGTGTGCGAGGTTGTCATTTTGCTTGCTTCCATGCGTTTTGCTTATCTTGCATGAACTCTGTTTTCTTTGGTTGTCAGCTTAAGAATCGCGAGATGGTGGATGGAGGGATGAAGAGTGCTTCCATGAGAGAGGACGTTGGTCGATGGGGTTAGGCCAAGCCGGCTGATGAAGTGCGGCTGCACCCGCTCAGCCTCGCCTGGGCAACAAATGCCAAGCACCACATCTTCCCAAACTCCATGTCACGCACCAGGGAATAGGTTGATCAACTCAAGAGCTGTTCGAATTAAGCAGGCTATTCGCTGCGACTTCTCTTCCACCTCCGGCGTCTCCCAAAGCAGACAAGCGGCTATATACGCCGATCGCCCTCCGCCATCCTTCATCACGGGAGGGAGCCACGCTTCCATCTCCCACCCACCACCGCCGCCTGGGGCTATGCACTCGCCCGCTCGTTATGTAGTATTCCACCCGCCGCGGGGCGTATTACATTTCGACACTGCGTCCCACGGGACCCAGCGACGAAGCTGACATTGTCGCGCAAAAAAAGGAAAAGGAGAGACTAGAGTAAGAAGAAAAAGAGAGAGAAAAGAGTGAGAGAGTGATAGAGAGAGTAGGGAAAGGCTACGCGAGATTTGGCGTTGTTCGAGATGTGGAAAAAAGACTCCCTGGTGCAGAGAACTGTTTTCGGAGGATTGGTTTTGTTCCTTCCGCTCGATAAGGACCGACTTGAAACGAATGACCGGTCCATGGCGGTCGTGGTATGTGTGGTTGTGGCTCTAAGTGGGAGGAAAATAAGAGAGGCGGGACTTTGTACAGAAAAATAAGCGCTCGGCTGGGGCATGGCGAGAGGCGACGTGGGCCGGCGACTACCCCCATCGGACGGGGGAGGGGCTCGGCGCGCACGCCGCGACCGCAATAGACGGAAAGACACGCTGAATCGCTATGCTGCTGACTCGATCCATGCGCCGGGAGCGACTGTGGATGGGGTTGGGTTGAAGGTTGGAACAGAAGAGTGGTAGCTGGTGGTGGGTGTTGTATGTGAGGGGGTGGGTGACTTTTGGGCAAGGTAGGTTCTCTAAGTCGTCTATGGTCGATGTGGCGTCGGTGCAGGCGCGTACGTATGTTGGCGGCCGAGGGATGCGCCCAGCCTCCTCTTGAGGTGGAAAACCCACAAGATGCTCCGAGTAATGGCAAACAAACACCTGGGTATAAGGTGGCAAAAAGCCAGCAGTGACATGGTCATGATGCAAGAAAGTCGTGATGCGCCGCAGATGTGTGCCCGGGGCTATACATGCCCCAGGCCCGGGAGGAAACGGGATGAAATGCGAGTAGGGGGTGGGTGCTCAGTGTCACCCTGTCTACACCCGCGAGTCGTTACCCGCTCCGTAGGCGCCATGGCCTTGTTTTTGCAGGTCACCCAGGTTGAGCCAGCTCATGTCGGACGAGCCGACCTGGAGGGCCATGTGGGGGTGCTTCGGCTCGGGCATCGGTGGCGCCTTGGTACTCGGCGTCAATGGTGTCGGCTGGTGCTGGTAGAAGCTGTCCGTGTAGACGCTGCTAGGCGCGCGGTCGGCACCCCACGACTTCTTGTCCTGTGTAGGATCCCACATCTCGCGGATGCTCTCAGGAACACCGCTGGAGTAGCCTGAAGAAGCCGAAGAGGTGGGCCGCTCGATCTTTCCAGACTGCTCAGCGTTCAGACGCAGCTTGTTGGGCCAGTTGGCCACCGTCGGGCTGCCGGACATGACACGGTTCATCTGTGGCCGGCCGTCGAGGTGCAGAGGGGGAACAGTAGCAGAGTCCTGAGTGATGCGACGAGGGGCCGAGTACTGCGAGCTGCGGTCCGATTCCTGCGTCATGCGCTTCTGGTTGCCGAATCCAAGTATGTTGAGAGCGCTGCCGCCAGACCAGTATCGGTTCCATCCGGAGCTCCTCCTCGTGCCATCAGCCGCGCAGGCGGGAGGGGCCGCTCGGGGCTGGCCACCCGTGCCGGCAGCAAAGGACACGCCCTTCTCGTCGTTGGTAGTCAGTGACCGGCCGGGACCCTGCATGGGCATGGGCTTGCTGATCTGGTCCTTGGTGGGAGAGTGAATCGTCGACTTGCGTCCGTCCTTCTGGCCGAGCTGGCCCATGAGGATAGCCATGGAGGAGAAGGATCCGGCCGAGTCGTTGGTCTGGTGGCCGCCGCGGAACTGCGGCTGCGGGGATGCGTCGCCCATGGCGAGCTCCTTTTCAAATTCGGACGTCATGTTCTTCTCAACCTGGCGACGGCTGCTGGCGGCACGGGCCAGGTTGTTGTGGTTGTTCTCGAGAGCCTGGCGCTGCAGCCTCTTGCGGCGCACGCAGAACAGGAGGAGACCGAGGAGGAGCATGGCGAGGGTGATGGTGCCGAGGACAATGCCGAGAATGGCGTTGGCGTCGAGACCAGAGGAGCCAGCGGCACCCGCGGCGGCAGCGGCCGAGTCCGTGGCAGAGGCTGCCGGGGACACGATGGACAGGTTCGAGGGGGTGGTGGAAGCTTGCGAGGACGCCGTGCTGGTGCTGGAGGTTGTGGTAATGGTGGAGAAGGTAGAGGCGGTGGACGAGGAAGCCCTGGTCGACGTGGTCGAAGCCTGTGTCGTGGACGAACTGCTCTCGTCCTCAAGAACATCCTGGTCCGAGAGGAGCTTCACAGTGTCGTCCCAGGTGTTGACCCTGACATCGTAGACGCTGAAAGGGTCCTGGGAGTTGCCTCCGGCCAGCACGACCTTGTCGTCACCTTGAGCAATGGCAAAGTTGACGCGGGTGATCTCCGGGGCAAGCGTGTCGTTGTATTTCGGCCAGTTTGCCACAGTCAGGTCCCTCCGAGCCAGAGCCGGAGCGGCCGGTGTCGCTGGGGTCTCGGAGCCAACAACAGTGGCGAGGGTGATGTGGGCACCTCCGGCGCCCTGCAGAACGGTACGTTGCACCTTGTTGGGAATCTCGCTCATGTCAAAGGTCAGCAGGTTCTTGGAACCGTCGTCACCGTCGACAAGAACGGCCTTGACGACCGAGGTGTCCTTGGGCATGGGCTCGGCCATGGTGATGCCCGAGTCTTGCCAGCCATCGGATCCGGCGTTGAAGAGCATAATCTTGGTGTTGCCGCTGCTGCCGCCGATCATCATGATCTGGGAGTCGGACCACGGAAGGACGATAGGGTTGGTACCCGGAGGCGACACGGTAGATGAGTAGGCACGAACATTGTACGGAGGGGCCGTGTCGATGGTGAAGGACGAGTCAGAGATGTGCTGGACGCCGTCGGTGTTGCCGGCGTACGTGACAATCTGGTTGGTACTTTTCAAGTAGGCGGCGCCGTGCCATCTCCTGTTACGAGCGACGGGCTCGGCCGAGTTGATGGTCTCCCAGGTGCCGGTCGAATAGATGTATCGTTGCAGGCCGTTGTACTCGGGCTTTGACGACTGGCCTCCGACGATCCAGAGAGCGGCCTGGGTGGCGTCCGCGGGAACAACGTTCACGCATGCGGCGCCATCGACCGACTCGCCGGACGCGAGCTTCTTCCACTCGGCTCCATTGGTGAGCTCGATAGACTGGAAGGCACCTGCCGAGTAGGTGTATAACGTGTTGTCCCGGATGACAGAGCAGATGTTGTCGAGCGGGACCTCGGGAGCGGGAACAGACATTGTGTTGTATGTCCTCGCGGGCGGATGTTTAGATGGAATTGGGGGATTTCGAGTTGAGAGAAGTGTGCGAGGGGTGGTGGCCTCGTCTGCGGTCGCTGTCGAATCGTCTATTGCATGACTTAGACGACGGCTCTTTGGATTTCGGGTTGTCTTCGGACGTCAGGCAAGGGCCGTGTCGTCGGATGTAAGGCGTGTCGTCCGAACAGAATAGGGGGGAAGACAGCTCTGCATGAATGAGCAACGAAGGTCAGGCACAGCAGGACATCTGGGGACCGACCTGAGACTGGGTGAGAGATGTCGACCCAGGATGACGAAGGTGCGTCTTTCGAGGGTCGGGAGAGCAACCGGAGCGTGCGGATCGGGGGGTTCGGCTGTTGATGGCGACGATCCCGTGGAGAGAAAGCAAAACAAGCGCACTACGGGCGTAGAGCAATTGAACGGTTGGAATGCTGGACGATTGGGATCGGGACGACACCTCGTGGAGCGGGAGTGGTTGACCGAGGCAAAGGGACGATGGTATGGCTCCGAGACACAACAAGGACCGGCAGGCTCGCCTGGTCTCAGATGATGATCTACGGAACAAAGTTTCTCGTGTTGTTTCCCGTCGCAAGGGAGGGCGAGGCGGCTGTGCTGTAGGTCGGCTTTACAGTTCAGAGAGAAGAGGGCGGTGTTCTCCTTTCTGGCTGCTCGATTCTGAGGCCGTAGGTGTCGCAGGTTTTCCGAGGGTGGGCGGCAGGGTGACAACGGGACGGGGTCGATTCGATATATCGGACGAGGTCGTCTCTTGAACTGTTCAACCCGAAACACAGGCGGGTGAGGATGAAGATGAGCTGGCAAGTTCCTTCAAGGAGGTCGTTCGGATGGGGGCGAGGTTGAAGCGAAGATTGGTCGTCGAGGCGAGTCGAGTCGATTCGAGGCGTGCTTCTCGAAAGGGGGCGGCTAGCAATAACAGCGGCAAGGAGTGACTGGGAGACGTCCGGCGGGCGGTCCTTTTGGATGGTCGGTCGGATGAATGAGGGAGGATTGATATCAACGTGCCAGACGATGAGCAACACTCCGTCTATCTTTCTTCGACTCGAGCGTGAGTGAGAGGTGAAGGGAAGCCCGGGATGGGGTGACGAAGAGAGAGGCGGACAAAACACCAGGGCAGGGCAGGCAGAGAGAGGAGGGCGGCTGGGTGCTGCTGGGTACTCGACCAGGACAGGACGGACGGACTGGGTCACGACAGGACAGGGGACCTGACTGTGAGAGCGCAAGCCCGAGCGGGAGTGACAGGGCCGTCCTCCGCCTCGCATCTTCCTCTCACTGCCAGCAGCGGTCGTGCGTTGCTGGCCCGGGGGGGCGCGCGCTCGTCGAGTGTTCCTTCCTGCTGTTGCTGGAGGAGGAAACACGAGGCGGGGGGCCTAGGAAGGTGCACCTGGACAAGGGCTCGAGACAAGGCCAAGGGGGGCTCGGACGGCGCTGGCGAATCACGACCAAGAGCGACGTTGGATTGCGGCCCTGAGGAGTCTAGCGCCTGCCCCGGCCAAGGTACTGGAACGGCTCGAGTGACCAGGATCCGAGGGGGCCGGGTGGTGTCTTGACAAAGTCCTCTCCAGGGTCCGGGTACCCCTTCGCGCTCCGGCGCCCAATCGAAGGGCGTCTACGAATAACAAAGACGCACCCCCCTCCCCCCGGGCCCGGGGGCCTCCCCTGTCGGCGAAAAAGGGGTAAGGAGGAGCGCTGCCCAATGGGCGACGCGTAGCATTTCCGTGCCTTGCATTGGTCCAGTCTTGGTGGTTCCCCCTTCCCGTGCTGGGCGATGGACCTGAACATCGCAGCGCAGCGCAGCACAGTCAGCGGCGGCGACACTGCACCTGCCCCCCGTTCATTGGGCGGGTCCGCCGCAGCCGAGAATAGCAGGAAGGGCCAACCAACCCCCAATGGAGTCGTGCCCAAGCTGGGACGAAATGAAAGCGACGAGGGCCGGTAGCCTCTCATCTACACACAACAGCGTCCATAGTGGTTTGCTATGCAAGGCCCGCGCTCGAACCCGATGACGCAGGACCTGACGTCTCTTTCTGTCTCTGGCACCCGTCAATCCCCTGGACTGAGCGCAGGTCAGTGGGAGAAGCAGTGTGGATGGTGGTCCAAGTCGCAGGCGCAGGACGCAGGCAGCGGCTCGGATACGAGACGAGACTCGACTCCTCCTCGGCCACCGCAGACACCTCAACGTCCCCCCTCCCCTCGGGTCGCCCCCTCGTCGCTGCGGCCTCCCGAGCAGCCCCCTGCAGCATCGTCGCCCTCTCTCTGCTGTTCCTCCTGCTTGGCGGGAAGCAGGAACGGGCAGTGGCCCAGTCTTGGGTTAAACATTTGTGGCAGAGGAGGCCCCCAACATCGCCTGATTGGCCCCGGCGCCTAGGCTCGCAAGCCCACATTGTGCCCTCCGACTGAAACGCGCCATCTCGTGACCCTTGTCTCGGTTCGCTGTCCGCACGCCCTGATGTCCCTAGCCTCACCCTCTGTTCCTCAGAAGTCTGAAAGCTCCAAAGCAAAAAACCACACCGCGGGCAAGCAGACTGGACTGACACGGCACGGCACAGTCAGCGACGACGATCCTCATCTTCCCTCCTGCCCAGAAAAGCTGCGAAATATCAAACCTTCGCACGGCTCCTCATCGTGGCTCCATGACATCACCCGCTGGTCCTCCTTATCTTACGACCTTCTTGACCTTCTTCTCCGTGGAGCGTGGCTGGAACAAGCAACGAAAAAAAAAATCTGCCTCGTCCTTCTCCCGCCGGGGATTTTGAGCCCAGCACTGCAGACGCCTCACCGATGGGACACCGCGGCGCAGTGCTCGCATCAGGGCTCGAGCGACCCTTGATGCCTGCCTGCAGCGCACGCCGCCGCCATCCGCCGTCCGTCGGCCGGAGCAAGCAAGCAATCCTCCATCCTTCTCGAGCACCTCACACTCGTTCATCTTCTGGAAAATCAATATTTACAGGCCATCGGTCCAGGGGAGCACGGCCCCCTTCCGGAGCTCGATCTTTAGTTGAAAGCTGCCGCCCCCAGCTCACCTCACTGACCACCGCCCGCCGTCCGAGTCCGCGCCCATTCCACATCACGCGACGGCCGGCTGCTTCCACTTGCTGCCATCGCGCGACGTGCCACACACGCCCAGCGCTGGACGAGCCCTGGAATGCGCTGCTTCACTGGCATCTGCTGACAGCTCAGCTTTTCTTTTGCTCCTCTGGCAGATAGCGGGCACGCCACGAGCCACATGGTCAGGCATTGGCACGGCCGTTTCCCCCCTCCCCTCCCATCTTCGGAGCCGTGCCTTGCTAGCGAGCACCGGTCGTGATGCCCCCTGGACCGTGCCCCCGGCGCCCAATGCCACATGCAGACCATGCCACCGTCTTGGGTGCTCCTCTGACGGGATCCGGCCCACCGCTGTGACCCGGCTGTATTGGACTTTCAATCAATAGTCCGGTCGTCCCCTTCTCCGTGCGCCAGCTGGTTATCTCGTCCTCGTCGGCCGGTGCTCGCCCGGTCAATATGCTCTTTCTTCCAGCCCCCCGGTACTCCACCCGTCTTGACCTTAATATCGACGACACCGGCCGGAAGACCTCACACGTTCCGGCCCGTAGCCGCTGTTTCGCGACTGCTGGGGTCGCCGGTAGGCGAGGACATGGAGCTTGCCTGGTGATGGGGCTGGCCGGTTTGCACGTGAAGTTCATCCTGGTTCGCAAGTGAAGTGTCTCGCACAGTCGCACCTGTGCTCGGACCAGCATGCCATGTTGGTGACGGGACATTGTTGATCCGAGGTTGGCTGGATGCCAGGCGTCAAGTCGATATCGATATCCTCGCCAGCACGACGCTCCGGTGTAAGAACCTGACGTGCGGAAGGCAGTGAATTATATGCTGTTGTGCTATTTGAGAATTATTATTTTGAAGTCGTTAGATGGAGTGGATTCTGCTGGGACACGGCATTTGACGTCGCATGCTCAACCATTTAAACTTGATACATACCAGAGTGATATTTCAACCACATCAAGTGCCTTGCCTCCAAGTGAGCGTCTAGCTATCAAATGTTACTATAGTTAATTCTCCCATGCTCAATAAGTAGTCCATATTCAGGCAGGCATTTTCTTTGTCTAGTATTGTCATGCTGCATAGCGACATTTGCACCAAATCTCATCAATGCCATGAATGCATCACGACTGATACACTACGGTGCGCAGTGACTTTGACTCGGAACGGTTTCAATCCTGGTTGGAACGATTCATATTCTACTTTACTGCAATTTGGCCATCTGCCATGCTGCTCAGCTCCTCTTCAGTGAGGCATATCCCACCACTTAGATGTTGTATTGACATCGAAAGCCCATGGGAACGGCAATCACGACGGGTTGTTCCATCCACAACCCCAACGTCGTCAAAATAACACACAAGTCACACAGAATCAGCAAAACTCCATTATCCAGCATTGGACTCACACTCGGGGTGCCCTATCCATCACGTTGTACGGAACCATCAACGACAAGGCAACACAAAGACCACAAGACCACCCCCATCACCCTATTAGATGCTCAAACGCAACCACATCCAAGAAACGTATATTTCAAACTAAAGTACCCCTCCGTCCAACCACGCGCCTAGAACATATATTGTCGATCTCAACCCGCGCCCCCAAGCAACCATTGGTCGATGTGTCACCCGGGCCATCGCTTTCAGCCTCACCAGCCGCTCGGGCGTGCCACACCAAACGACAGCCCATCTGAGGGGGCCGTTCGTCATACCCCAATGTGCCATCTGCCGAGACGGACTTAAATCAGTCGGATACTGCCCGTCCCCGACCTGTGCGTCACAAGCTGAAGAAGCATCGACACGTGACAGTCACGACAGGCAAAGCTTGAAGTTGAAGACGTGATGTTCTCATGATTGATGCATGCGCCTCGCTGACCACCCTGAATCCGCCTCCATTTTCCTTCGGCGGTGCTTCCCTGCTGTGGTGGTAGTTTCTCAGACTGCTTCACCTCCAGTTTCTGCCTCCGCCAGACATGCTGATCCCTCCTCCTCCTTAACTCCGCGTCTCGGAGAGCGCTGGCCCAAAGCAAAGCATTTGCTCGTGACTCGGGGAGCGGCTCTGGGTATTATACAAAACAGGAATCCTCAACGTATCTCGACCACGTCGAGGAACGAGACTCGTCACATGCAACGGCCAAGACCCAGCGTTGTCAGTCCCATCTAGGAACTGGCGAAAGCATCCGGTGGCAGAATGGACTGTGGTAGGTTAGCTTGTGATACTTTGATGATGGGCGTTGAGGAATGACCTACCCTCTTCTCGTTGAACACTGCAACAGCGCGATCGTAATCCCAGGCGCAGTCCACGAGACACATCTCGGAGTATGCCGGGGTCATGTTGGTGAGCTTGCACAGTTCCGCAATTTTTGCTTGGCGGATCTGGGCCTCGTCTGGCGCGACCGCAGGGGCGGCGGGGGCAGCCAGGACGTTTGGGAGGCCGTTGTAAGCGCGCAGCGAGAACATGTCGCTGACGACGCGGATGTTGTTGCTTCCCGGCTTGCCCGGTCCGAGGACGATGCTGCGGGAGAAGCTGCGCAGGCCGCGCTTGCCCGAAGGCTTGTCAAGCTCCTCGAACTGGCCGTGCACGAGGATAATCATGCCGTCCATAGCGGGGGACTGTCCAAGAGGGTCGGCCAGGCCGGGCAGGAGGTGACAGTCCATGATGTACTTGGACGTGTCCGTCTTGATGTCGGGGTGTGTTGTGGGGGGAAGCTCCTCCCAGATAGGCAGGATGGCCTCTCGCCCGACAAACAGGCGCGACTTGCGGCCGTGGTGAGTTGTGATCCTTGTCAGGTTGCGGGACCTCTGCAGGTAGGCCGCCCAAGACATGGGTGCGGGGCTGTCCATGTCCCGAATGGCGTTGGAGTCGAGCGAGAGGGAGAATTGGCTCTCGTCGTCGTAGTACTTTGCAAGGAGTCCGAGACGGTCTGAGTCGAAGAGGGCAAAGAGATCCACAAGGAACGTCTCGCCCAGTCCGTTGGTGTCACGGAAGTCGGGACCATGTTGAGGAATGGGCCGCGGCTTCGTGAAGTGGCGGAGCTCCTCAATTTGTGCTGGCGTCAGTTGCTCGCCGTTGATGTCCTTGAGCTTCGGGAAGAAGCGAACGAGCTCGGCCCTAGCCTTGAGATCGTTCACGTTCATGGGGTTGTTGCCGATGTACAGCGTCGTCAGCTTCCGGAACTTGCCCTTCCACAGGGCAAGATCTGTCGTCTTTGTGAAGCCGTTGCCGCTCAGGTCGAGGTTGAGCAGATCGGGGAATGTCTCTGCAACGACATCGACCTGCTGAATAGTGGTGATGCCGTTGTTGGCGAGGCTGATGCTGTGAATGTTCTCCATCTTGTCCTTGTGGGTCTTGAAGAGGTCGTCGCAGATTTTCATCATGACGGCGATCATCTTTTCAGCCCGCTCCTTGGACTCAAGGAAACCCATCTGGACCAGGGCTTGATCCTGGCTGAGTGAGTCGAGTTTGAGGAGCTTGTCGTCGACGAGATAACGCGACGCGAGGATGTTGGTAAGCTTTGCCTTGAGGTCCTCAGTGCTAGCGCGAGCCTCACGTGCGGCGGCGAGCGAGCCTTCGCAGTCTGTGATTTCCAGCTTGGCACCAGCAAAGGTGAAGTTGTTGACCTTGATCAACTCCTCCGCGTCATCCCTTGTTGCTCCAATTTCCACAAGCTCTCCGTTGCGGCGGTGCTGTCGATGATTAGCATGACAAAGTCTCCCTGAGCGAGTGACCAAAGGGGGGGCCACAGGCAGGGCATAAGCAAGCCGGTATGGGAGGGGGGGCTGTGATTGTCTCTCGTTCCGCGGTAAAACCTTGACGTGGTCGACGAACTCGGCACCATTCGGCATCCCTATGTGATTCCCACCTGCGTTTCCGTTAATTCAACTCACCTGCTTGATTACCACGGGTAGATGATCTTTGGTCAGGGTTGTGGCCTTTCGTTCAATGAAAGAAAGGAGGTCTCTCAGTCCACCACCAGAGTTTCCTGCGGCCTTGCTGTCCATCAGGCCCTTGACGTTCAGCCACACGAGTGGCACGTCCTTCTTCTTGAGGGACTCCACGCCAGCACCATCCAAGTGGCGCGTGACGGCGTTCTTGACCCTCTCGCTTGCTCTTGTTGGTCCTGCCTTGTTGGCACCACCCCGCCTCGATGAGGTTGAGGGTTGGCCTCGGGTGCTTGTGGTAGGACCTGAGCCGCGCTTGGGCTTGGCCGGTCCAGATGCGTCCATATCGAGGTCGCCGTCCCTGTCTGTCGGGAGGGGTCGGCCGCTGGATCGCTTGGCAATGCCGCCTCGCGATGCAGCCCTCGACGTGGGCCCGGCACCACGGGGCTTGCCGCCGCGGCGAGAGTTAGGAGCCATGGCGATAGTGGCAAGTGGAGTTTTTTTTTTGTGGTGTTTGTTTTGTCGCGTGGACGAGGCGCGGCCGGGTGGCTTTGGGGGTGGTCGGAGACGCGTTCGGTGAGCAGATGAAGGGTGGTGGGCACTCTCAGCGGGAGCTCGCTTGCTTGCTGCACGCTTGAGGAGTGGTAGTAGAGTGGCTCTGCGAATCGGCGTCGTGTGGTGGTTGAGGAAATAACGAATAGGTTGTGTTGCGACCGGGAGGATTGAAGTGTCGGGCGCGTTTTTGGGTGTTTCGCGACGACGAGAAGGTCGAGAGGCTAGACTCTGCCAGACCAAGGACAGACGGCCAGCTGTGCGCAAAACAGCCCGAAGCGCGGTGAACAGAGGCCTTTGAAGAAGAATAAATGTGTTGTTCGGTCGAGGGCTGGCCTGCTGTGTGAGAGTTGACTGTGAACAAAGCCGGCGGTTGGGGGGATTGTTTCCGACCGGATGGAGTTTGAAAGATGCTTGAAGAAAAGTACTTGGGTGCTGGCCGGTTCAGTGACGTTTGATTCTGCGCCGCGAGCGACAGGCTTCCGCAGGCAGCCAAGTGAATGGTGGGGGTGGTGCGTCTGGCCAGTCAGCGAGCCGGACGGGAGAAACCTGAGAAAGAACGGGGATTTTCAACCAACCACTGGCTTTCTAGGTCAAGACGTCGGTGATTGGCCCAGCGCAAGAATCACCACTTCACTGCTGGGGTTGTGCTGTGAATGACGGTTGTGTAGTTTCGATGAGCCAGCGTTTGAAGGTTCTTCAGAGTCATCAGCTGATTTATGTTCCACACGGTGTGTTTGGCTGGTAAGAGCGGCCCTTCCTCAAAAGTGTGATACACTCGAGCAGCGTTGGGGCCGTCGGGGCGCCTCTTGGAGGAGGAGCGACCGCACGTGACTTGGAGCTTATTTCGCGTCACCCTCAATCAAACACGTGAATCCAAGTCTGCATCCACGACCTGCAAAGCGTCCTCGAGACGGCAACAAGCATCGAAGTCCAGCAAGCACAGCTCTATACTGTGAAGTATACTTTGATATTGCCAACATTATAGCTGCATATCGCTGTCCTGGTGTAGCAGTTCCGGCACTACTCCATTTGATCTCACTCTACCAAATCTATCAAAGCCAGTCGCGCTGTGACGCGTCGACCCACCAGCTATCGACTACCTCCCTACCTGACCATCACAACCAGGCACCCGCGTCGGGCACCAGCACCCCTTCCAACACCGCCGCCTCACCTACGGGTTACCATTCTCCAATGTGTTGATACATCTGGCCAACCTCCTTCCCGAAATCTCCACTGGGACCCTGCAGGCTTCACCATGGACTCAGATGAGTACGACGACATCGCCGACGAGGACCTCGCAGAGGCTCTCACTCAGTCTGAGAACTTTGGCGGTTCTTTCACGGGCGCGCCGGGCAAAACAGCTTCCTCCAAAGCTAATGGAAATTCGACGGCCGCACAGCTGGGTCTCAGCGAGTTCGACGACCTCCCAACAGATGCCTTCTCGTCGTCACCCGAGCCAGGGTATGGCGCAGCAGCCGCCACGCGTGCCCCGCAGCAGGATGTCTCCAGAAGACAGCCTGGAGTTTTCCGCCAGACCACGTTGTTTGGAGAGAGACTGGAGTCGGCAGACACAGATCGCCCTCTTGCCCCGAATCTGGGGAGAGTCTACCGGGGCGACAAGCCGGATGTGCCTACTCAGCATATCCTGGACCTGGACGCCCTCAAGACCTGGTTGTACCCCAAGAACCTTGGTGCTATCCGCGACTACCAGTACAGCATTGTGAAGAATGGACTCTTCAACAACACACTTGTAGCTCTGCCTACCGGCCTTGGCAAGACCTTCATCGCCGCAACCATCATGCTCAACTACTACCGCTGGACCAAGACGTCCAAGATCGTTTTCGTCGCCCCCACGAAACCCCTGGTGGCTCAGCAGGTCGATGCTTGTTTCAACATTGTCGGCATTGCTCGCTCAGACACGACAATGTTGACAGGAGAGTGTGCGCCAGCGCTGCGTGCCGACGAGTGGAAGACGAAGCGTGTCTTCTTCATGACGCCCCAGACTCTCTTGAACGACATCTCAAGAGGCTACGCCGATCCAAAGTCCATCGTTCTCCTGGTTATCGACGAGGCCCATCGCGCCACTGGAGAATATGCGTACGCCAAGGTCACCAAACAGATCCGCCGTTTCAACCCATACTTTCGCATCCTGGCTTTGACAGCCACGCCCGGTTCCAAAGTCGAAACCGTTCAGGAGGTCATGGACAACCTGGGCATCTCCCACACTGAGATCCGCACCGAGGACTCGATGGACATTCGGCAGTACGTCCACACGCGCAACATTGACCAGCGCCTGCTCGATCCCTCGGACGAGATGTGCGAGATCAAGCGGCTATTTACCCTGGCTCTCAAACCCCTGATGGACAAGCTCACACAGCAAAACGTCTATTACGGCCGTGATCCAATGGCAATCACCACCTACGGGCTTATGAAGCAGCAGAAAGAGTGGTTCCAGAGCACCGCCAAAAGCAAGCCAGAGGGCGTCCAGAACATGATGCGGGCCATCTTTGTTATCCTCATGTCCTTGGCGCACTCCATCAAGCTGCTCAACTTCCACGGCATCAAGCCCTTCTACGACAATCTCAAGGAGTTCAGGACTGAAGTCGAGTCCAAAAAGGGAGACAAAGGATCCAAGTTCAAGAAGCAGATCGTAGCCGACGCAAGCTTCCAGGAGATGATGGACCGCATCGAGTCGTGGATGCGTATACCCGACTTTGTCGGCCACCCAAAGCTGACGGAGCTCGCCAACACTATCCTGAACCACTTCATCGACGCCGAGCAGCGGGGCGAGACGACGCGAGCAATCGTCTTCAGCGAGTACAGAGATAGTGCCGAGGAGATCGTGCGGGCTCTCAACATCCACAGGCCCATGATCAAGGCTACCGTCTTCGTCGGCCAGGCAGATTCGAAGCGGTCCGCCGGCATGAAGCAGTCGGAGCAGATTCAGACAGTTGAGCGGTTCAAGGAGGGCCACTACAACGTGCTCGTGGCAACGTCCATCGGCGAGGAGGGCCTGGACATTGGTCAGGTTGACCTCATTGTCTGCTACGACGCATCGTCATCGCCGATCCGCATGCTCCAGCGCATGGGCCGAACGGGCCGAAAGCGCGAGGGAAACGTCGTGCTCCTTCTCATGAACGGCAAGGAGGCGGACAACTTTGCCAGCGCCAGGGACAACTACGAATCGATGCAGAAGCTCATCTGTGAGGGCAGCCAGTTCAACTTCAGGCACGACCTGTCGCCGCGAATCTTCCCCAGAGAAATCAAGCCAGAGGTCGACATCCGTTTCATTGACATACCGGTCGAGAACACACAGGACAACGCGCTGCCGGAGCCGAGGAAGCGGAAGGCGGCGGCGGCGAAGACGAAGAAGCTGCCACCTAAAAAGTTCCACATGCCTGACGGGGTTGAGACGGGGTTCATGAAGGCCTCAGACCTGGGCAAAGCGCCCTCGGCCGCAAAGAGAGGGCGTCCAACGGCGACCGCGCCCCCTCAACCTAGTGAGATGGACGAGCTGGCTGAGATGCCACCGTGGGAGCACGTACTGCTCAACAACAGACAGACGGCCGAGCTCAACCGCGTGTATAGGTCACTTCCCGCCACGGAGCCTCAGGAAGCAGAGTATCCCAGCCTCGCTGCTCATCCGCTCTCGCAGCGGGTTCTCCGTCCAGTGGGCAGGGTTAAGCACGGGAAGCGGACCAAGAGGTTCGTGGGTCTCATGTCGAGACTGGCCAAGGACTGCTACCGCAACCCCGGCAACGCCTGGACATATCCCTACGGCGAGACGGACTCGAGCAGGTGGAAGGAGCTGCCCGGCCCGGAGTTTGCCAGCGATACGGCACAAGGAGGAGTAGACCTCCCATCAGCCGTGGAGATCTCCGACGACGAGACTCCTGTGGCGCCACAACCGAAAAGACGCAAGACGGCGAAAGCGCCCCGAAAAAGCGCTGCTCGGACTCCAGCTGCCAACGACGCGGCCGCGTCTGAGGACGACGAACCGACCCCACGGCCTCGAGGACGGAAACCCAAGGCAGCACCCAAGCCGAGGAAGAGAAAGGCCGCGACCAAGAAGGGCCCGGCAATCAACAGCGACGAGCTGGGCGATGACTGCGAGCGGAGCAGCGACGTTCTCGACACGGACGGGTCCGACAGCGGCGGCGACCTGGTCGATTTCCTTGTCAGCGATGATCACCCCATCTCGAGCCTGCCGGCGTCGTCCAACCTTCCTCCCAGTAGCCAGACATCTTCGCCGGGGCCGGCGCGGCGGAAAGGAGCGCCCTTCTTCGTGCCCACGCAGTTCACCGCGACGCAGGAGTCGATGGATGAGCTGCCTGATATTGACGCGCTGACGGCCGATAAGGGCGCGAGACGACCGTCGCGACTGACGGTGGTGGACGAGTCGTCCGGCGACGAGGTGGACGAAGACGAGGACGTTGTTCCAACGAAGCAGAAGGGGCGGTTGCAACGGCGGCGGGCTGTGGTCGAGGAGAGCGATGACGGCGAGGGCACGGATTATTCATAAGGACCAGAACGGGTCTTGCTTCTTGATACCCCATGGTGGACATGTCATGAGGGAGTTGGCAGCGGAGGATGATGGAAATCAATGTGCAATTATATGACGTAGAGCTCAAGCACCACATTACGCCTGCCCTCTCCACCCAGTTTCTCCCTCGTCCTCGTCCAGCATCTATGCCATCGGTGTCCCTATTCCGCATTGTTAGCCTCTGTCGAGAGCAATGATTCAAAACCACCGCGGCAGGAAAACAACACTTTCAGAAACCCGAGTTAAAAGCACGACGGACCCCACCTCCTCCCCCGCCGACACGACGCTCAACCACCGGCGCCTTTCAGGGGACCGAAAGCACATGACGGTGCAGTCCAGCCCCCCAGACGCTCTCAGCAGCCGACGACGCCGCACCTGTCCGAGGGATTCAGCCAAAGGGACCGTTTCACCCGCGCTTTCCGCCTCCTTCTCCGAAGAAAAGGAAGAAAGTCGACGCGGGGAGAGCGGCCCGGGGCAGTCTCAGACGGCTCTTCCTAATTGAGAATGGGGTGTAGAGAAATCATCATTTGTGTTGGGGAGGAGCGCGGTGGTTGATTTGTGAGCAGTGGGCGCTTACCGATTGGGAAGGTCGATGGCGTAGGCGGGATGCGTGGCGAGGATTCGGGGTGCTGGTGAGGTGAGGGCGAGGTTGTATGGAGGTGGGAAGAAATTGCTGAGGCTCGAGATTTTTGAGGGAAGGCTGGAGCTTGGGCACGTGCACGGGATGGAGCTTGTGTGGGGTTCTGAAGGCTGGGATTAGTCATCGGGCAGGTGCGGCAAGGACAAGGTGCTTGGCCTTTGGCTGTGATCGTTCAACATCTCAGTGAGCTGTGGGGTTTCTCTTGGGTAAAGCTTCGGAAGAACGGCTTATAGAAGATTTTTTGAGTCTCCCGAATAAGATGATGAAGGCCTTAATACAAGAGAGGCCAGAGAAGTGGTGGCTACGTTCAGTGGAACATCACGAATAGCAAGGCGCAGCAACTGGGTGAAATGGCTTCATCCACTATCTACGCTATCTATTCCACCGCCCTGTGAGGCCAAACCACACCTCCCATCTGCAGGTCCATGGCCGATGTGACGATGGCGACCTTAGCGCGCCCCCGGGCGTCAGGTCGTGCTCACCTGCAGCTGGCGGCCTCATCCCGACCCCGCCAATCACGCCAGACACGTCATCCTCAGAGGTCACGATGAAGTGAACGGATGCAAGAGCAAATTGTTCTTTCTGCATTGGCAGCTTGTCCTCTACCATTACGAAGCGCCCATGTTCTCTAAGCATCGCTGACATTCCCATCGTCGCTGGCCGCCTGTGCGTGCCTCTGACGTTCTCCTCCCCCCTTCTCCGCTCGGTACCAATCTTGGTTCTGAATCCACGACATCGCCGTTTTCGCGAAGAATGAAACGTGAGGTGAGACGTCTGGAAGGCAAACCAAACAAATCAGAGGAGAGACAAATATACAAGGCGCGTGAGGGCGGTCATGCGCCCCCCGTGATCCCGCCCATCCGTCCGTCCGTGTGTGCTGCAAAACATATCTTGTCATAAAAGTCGTAACATTCTCATGCCCCCAACAGTGTCGACACGCCGGTCCGTTTACTGCTGGTAGGTGGAGAAGTCCATATTCCAATCCATGCCGTCGGCAGCGAAGAGGTCTTGGGACGGGTTTTGCGAGAAGCCAAGGCCAGTGCTCGGGACCTCGCCGAAGAGAGAGTCGAACTGGTGGTCTTTGGACAGGCCGGTGTTGGAGAAGAGCTGGAAGTCGCCGCCGACGCCGTTGGCGGGAAGGTCCTCGAAGCCCTCGTCGACCTCGGCCATGGAGTTGGGGGTGAAGAGCATGGCGTTGCCCTCGCCGATGGGGGAGATGTGCATGGGCTGCTGGGGCATCTGCATGGGGAGCTGAGCAGGCATCTGCGCCATGTAGTTCTGCTGCAGCTGGGCCATGAGCTTGTTGTCCTGCCACGCCTGCTGGGCGATGTGGGCGGGGATCTGAGCGTGGGCGCCGTAGATGTCGTCGTTGATGGTGAAGTCAACGCCGTCCTGGTACGTGCTGTAGGGGCCGTACGAGGAGCTGTTGGAGGGCGTGCTCTGGTCGAGCAGGGGAAGGTCGAGGTTGATGTCCTCCATCAGCATGTTGCCGGTGGCGAGGAAGTTCTCGGCGAACTCCTCGTTGGTGGGGTAGGCGGGGAAATCGAGCACGGCGTTGCTGCTGCTGCTCATGCGACCGGCGCCGTTGAAGGGCATGAAGTGGGAGACGGTCTCGCCGGGGGGCGTGGCGATGCTCGCGTTGCTAGACGGCGTAGGCATGTTGCCAAGCTGGGGCGTGGGCTGAGCGGAGCTGGGGTCGCTGACCGACTTCTTTGTCGTGGTCTTGCCGTTGGTCTTGGTGCGGACGTAGGTCCAGCCATGGGCCTTCTCCATGTGCTGCTTGCAGTTGGACTCGCGCTTCGACTTGTACGGGCACGGCTGGAACTGGCACTCGTACATGGGGGGCGCGGACGAGTGCTTGTCGTTGATGTGGCGGTCCATCTCCTTCTCGGTGGGCCAGCCGTAGTCGTGGTACTTGCAGGTGGTGAAGGGGCACTTCCAGGGACGCGAGTGCGTCTTCTCGTGCTTGGTCAGGTCGCAGGGACGCTTGAACTCCTTGTCGCAGCCGGGGTGGTTGCAACGCTTGGGGGCAAGCTCCTCAGGAGTGGCGTTCTTCTTGCGGCGGGCCATGGAGCGCATGATCTCCTCCTCGTCCTCGGCCTGCTGGCTAAGGGAGCGCTTGAGCTGGATGGGGCCCTTGACGTCCTCGTCAATGTCGACGGGAAGGCCGGTGGCCATGGAGATGGCCTTGCCGTCCTTGCGGATGCGGACGAGCTGGGCGGGCTGGCCGTTCTCGGCAATGCCTCCGATGAGCTTGACCTCGTCGGTGCTTGGCAGGATGTCAGCGGGAGGAGGTCCGAAGACGTCGGCTGGCGATACGTACCGGTCGAGATCCATGATGTCGACCTCGTCCGACTCTGCGTCCTTGGCGGCGCGGAGCTGGTCGGCGTACTGGCGGATTTGCTCAACGAGATCGATGAAGTAGCCGTTGGTGTAGGGGCGGTCAGTGGTGCGTGTCTGGTCACGCTCCGGCAGGTATTCGACTGTTGCTTGGATGCAGCGAATGGAGGACAGGCAAAAGTCGAGGTAGAGGTCTGCGGTCTTGGCCCTCTCCTTCATCATCGTCTTATAAGCGTGTGCCCAAGCGAGGTCGTCAGGTGTTTGTGAACTTACGGGAGCCATGAAGATGAGAGTCTTCTCGAGGTCTCTAAGGCAGACGATCTCCTTCTCGGCGATACGGGAGGGGACGTCCACAAGGATGGGACGGAAGTCGCGCAGCTCACTCTTTGCCAGGAGAGGACGAAGGATGTGCTCGCTGATGCGGTTGATGGCCTTTTGGGTGAGGCCCGGAAGGTTCTGCACGGTGGCGGCGGACCTGGTGATGGCTGACGCCTTCTTTGACGAAGGGCCAACGGTGGCTGAGGAGGCGGCGTGTTTCTCAACTGTGGAGGCCAGCGAAGTGCCGAGACCGCTGTCTGATTCGTGATTGTTGGAGGAGCGACGCTGTCTCAGGCGCATGGAGCGGCGCTCGGGCGCGGGCTGGTGTTCTTTGGCGGCCATGGCGGGGTCGACTGTGGGAGGCTGCGCGAGGAAGCCGCGGGGGACGGGAATGCTCTCGTCACGCCAGGCGGCGCGGGTAGGTCTGTTGGAAGGAAGGCCCTCGAGGCTGAGGGTCTTATCGACGGAGCCGATCACGAGAGCGGCACGGCGAACGTGGGCGTCGACGACATCGTCCAGGTTGGACTGGGCACGGCTGAGGGTGGGAGGGACGAAGGCGTCCGAGGTTGAAGACAGCGGAGAGGAAGGAGGAGTGTGGAAGGTGGCGCCCTTGCGGAGGCCCATGGTCTTAATAGCTAGGCCCTGGGAAGCCGAGTCTGGGCGAGTCACCGGAGTCCTGCGGCGGGGGTTCGGCAGGGACATGGTGAAGGATGTATGGGGGGGCGGGCACCGGGCTGGTATGGCCGGTGTCCTACTCTGCTGCGGCGCGGCGGTTAGCCCTGGTTGGATGGAGATGGAGACAGCGAAAGCGTGATGGCAGGACGGGGGGCGTCGGGACAATAAGGACGGTGTGTGAGTCACCCCAGCGATGCCAGGACGAATTGTCCAAAGACGTGTCCGGGGAAGGGAAAGGGCAAGGGCAAGAGGTGGGAGAAAGAGGAGGATTGGTTGGGAGGCGATCCGAGGCGAGGCCGGTTCGTCGCGACGACTAGCGGGAGGAACGGACAGGCGAAGGGAAGGGAAGAGAAGAGCAATAAAGGGCTCAGTCCTTACTTGTGATGTGTTCGATGTGATTGAAGGCAGTCGAGCGAAGCCTTGGATCAACCGAACGATGGTTCGATGAGGATTCAAGTCGAGAAGATGACGGAAAAGGGCCGAGGAAAGGCGGGCGATAGAGCGAGGCGCGGAGACGGCGGATATATGTCGAGGGGGCGATAAAGGTATGCCTGATTGCAGAGCGGTGCGGTGCGACAGGGAAAGGCCGGGGCGTTACGATATCAGATGAGACGAGACGGCTGGATGGATGGTCACTGGCGTCGGGGGCCAACACGCGTCGCTGTCGCCGGCGGTGGGATGGCAGAGTGATGTCCAAAAAAGCTGATGGAAGTCGAGGGAACGCGATGGTTTGTTTGTTGCTCGAGGGGAAGGGAGGCAAAAAAGGACGCGATCTGGGGGGCAGGAAGGATGATGATGGGGGGAAAAGGGGGGACACGATTCGAGTCGAGGTGGAAGATGGTGTTCGAGGTCAGGTTCGGGGGGTTGTTTGTTCGATTCGGGGGGTGTCGGAGGTTCGAAGAGGGGGCGCAGATGGGGTTTGGAGGACGAGAGGTGAGGTTCAAGTTTGGATGTTCGAGCGAGGGACGCTGGAGTCCTCAACTTCTGGGGTTGGTGGTCCCCTAGAACGAGCGCTGGCGCTTTTTGGGACACCGAGCACCACTTGGGAGGCTGCTGCCTAAACCACCGTCGCACGCGGGCCAATCGCGACGGATCCGGTGGGGCCCCGTTCGAGGCGGAGCGCTGGACGGCGAGTCCTGGCGAAGATCAGCCACGCCCGGGGGACGACAGGGGGGGCGGGTGAGGGGGACAGGTGTTAGTGCACGGCCCGGGCGGCGTTGCTGGCATTTCCGCCTCGCGGCGCCGAGATGTTAGACCTAAAGCAGTGGACACCAACAGAATGCTAACAGCCCGGCGGCCTCGTGGCGTGATGCAAACTCCGCCTGTCGCCAGCCATAGGGCTGCCCCCCTATCGAAAGCTACCTCTCGCCGCCCGTCGAGGCCGCTAAATGATGACAGTGCTCGCCGTGCAATCCGAGAAGCCCGGCCCCGCCCATCCACCTCATCCATCTGGAACCAACCATCCACCGTGGCACCACGGTCACACACTCTCTCCCTTTCCTTTCGTTCCCTTCGTTTGTCATCCGCCCCGGCCCCCAATTTCCCATCCTCCCACGTCCGCATTCATCACACACCACCCGCGCGGCCGGCCCGTCCTAAATCGAAGGCACCCGAATTCCTCCCTGTTTTTTTCCCTTTCGCTGCTGCCTCGTTTGAGGGACGGCTTCAGACCACGTAATCCACTTTCCTCCTCGTCTTCCTGTCTCTCGAGAAAACCCCCCAACCGTCAGTGGTAGCGAGTCGCATGAGATGTCTCAGACACCCGGAAAACCGT
The DNA here is from genome assembly GCA_020746995.1 of Plectosphaerella cucumerina. Taxonomy (NCBI): domain Eukaryota; kingdom Fungi; phylum Ascomycota; class Sordariomycetes; order Glomerellales; family Plectosphaerellaceae; genus Plectosphaerella; species Plectosphaerella cucumerina. Next base: position 3,167,626 of record JAGPXD010000004.1, on the reverse strand, counting down.
CCCATCTCAAGACATTGACGACGAGCCTATCACCGCCCACCCCCGGTACAAGGATCCGTTGGCCAGTGGTGGCTGAGGCCAAACCAGCCCGTGGGACCTGGACCTGAGGACCTCACAGCAAAGCAACCCCAAGCACGGCCGCAGCACCCACCCACCTTGGACCTGAGTCCTGCATCTCGCCTGCAGCTCTGTTCTGTCTGCCCATTTGCAGTGTTCACAGCGAGCACCGTGAACCAAAGCCAGGGGCCACGGCAAGCTGGACTGGGGGCAGCACATCAACCGGCTTGCGGTTCCTCCGACGCCCGCAGTTCCCGGTTGATGAGCTTGGGCTTGGCTTGGGCTCTGGCTCTGGCTCTGGGCCTCTATCATCGCATCGTTTCGTGTCCACGGGCTCGAAAGCAAGCAAACACCCGGCCAATGCTCGCCCTCCTCGCGCATATGTGCTCCTTCGAGACGCACGTCAAGTCATGCCCTGGCCTTTCGGTCACCGCATTCAGCCAGATGCCCAGACCCTCTGTCGCTCTGCGTTGCGTTGCGTTGCGTTGCGCTCTGCGCTTCGCTTCGCTTCGCTGCACTGTCCCGGGGTCACCGCGTTTCGGCACGCCTCGGAACAAACGGCTCGCTCGCATCTGATTGCTTCGCTGTCCCTTCCTCTTCTTTGTTGGCAGACAGACAGTCAGTCCAGACCTGCACTGTGCCACCGCCTATCGGGGATCTCGTATACTTTACCCAGCCGGTGACAGCAGGGCCCGGCAAGTTGCAACCCCCCCGCCCAATGAACATGGTCAAGGTGGCATTATCTGGGCACACCGCACGATGCTGCTGCTCCTCCCCACGCATAGGGCTGATGTGGACGATGGCCAAGAAGGATGGCCTCGCGTCCCCCTCGTCAGTCGTTGACCCCCCTCTTGGCGCCTGTCGTCTCCCGTGTCCTGTCGATCTCTTCGCAGTTGCACTGTCCAGCCACATCTCGTAGCTCCGTCCACCGTCGGGGCTGACACGTCATGAACCAACAGCAGCCCTACAGTCCGTAACCACGATCATGGCCTCTCCATGGATCAACACGCGAGAATCCTGGGGAAATCCATCCCGCAACTTGCAACCTGGCCTTCCCAAACGAACCTGATGCGCTGTAGAGACCGGCCCGTCGCCGAGCTCGTCCGTCTATCGGCTTGGCGCCTGCGCAACCCCGGGCCAGAAACGGGGTCATCCTCCAGGCGGCAGAATAAAACCACAGAGTGGCCGCGCGTGTCGCTACGCATGCCCACTGATGGATGGTTGCAACGCTACAGCCGCTCCAGCGCTTCCACGTTCCTCCGACCTCCCTCCCGTGATCCACCGCCACAGAGGACCGTCGCGGCAATAGTCCTCGATTAAACCCCTGAGTACGGCTCATGGGTACGGTTCCCGCGCCCTAGCGTGGTCCTTAAACCGGTGCCTTGAACAGGGGGCCACGAAAGCATCACATCACATCACATCACTCAGGACGAAAATCACTCAGACATCACCAGACCGACAATTTCTCCACCCCCGGGTGACTGTGACCTCTTTTTGCATTCGAACTCTTCCGGCTCTAGCTTATCATGTCTAGCATCCCCGGCCTGACATCATCGTGCCGCCACAGTCCTACTTCCCCTGCTTCATGCTCGCCCGCTTCCACAGCAGCTCAACCTCCTCCATGTACTCCTCTATCGACATGCCCTCGGGCCAGACATCGTCCCGCGATGCCTTCGCCCCAGCAGTGCTGCTTTCCTCCTGCCCAGCAGTAGCACTATCCTGAGCCCGAGGACCCTGCGCGGTCCCCGGCACCAGCGGCAGCGGCTTCAGCTCAAGCCAGCTATATCGCTTCGGCTCGCCGTAAACGTCAACGGCCTGCGTTGAAAATGATGTCCTGCCAGAGGACAGCTGACCCTGCGGCATCACCGCCAGGGCGGCCACGGGGTATCCGCCCCCGTTTGGGAGCACGACGCTCTCCTGCGGCGCCGGCTCCTCGGGGGCTCCGCCCAAGCAGCAGAGCCAGTCTGCGATCCTCTCCCGGCCGAGACACCTCCCGCACGACCCCGGGTCCTGCCAGCCCATGTACTTCGTCGTCGACGGGCAAGTCAAGGAAAAAAGGCACGGAAAGAACTTGTAGCGGAGCTTCCTGGCTTCGGCCACGTACCTGCTGCAGTGGCTCCATTCCTTCTGCAGGTGGCCGCACCGGTTGAAGTAGATTTGCCTGCTAATGCACATGGTGTCTCTGGCGGTGGTTTCTAGTTTTTGAATACGGCTGATGCCGGTGATGTGATGTTTTGGAAATGTGTTGATGTGTCTGCGGTGATGTCTTCAAACATGCGATGTGTCTTTGCCTTCCTCTGAAATAGAAATCTTCAATACAGATCCCTCCCCAGGCAATGCGCAAGCTCTGACATTGGTTGTGTTTTTGAGTCTTGTTCTGTTCTACATCCATGTGCCTCAAAGAGTATGTTGGAGAATCAACGCTGCAGAACGCCAGCACAACGTCTTTGTGGACGTCTTTCACGGCATACAATGCCTTGATTTTCTACCAACACGAATCCACCCCTGCTTTGTGACTGCCGCCTTTTGTTCAAGATTCCAGCTAAGTAGGGAGACCCAAGGCGCATGTTCCAGGACTGTCGAGACATCCGTGGGCTTGACTCGGTCGTCTTTGACGCTGAGATCAAAAATGGAGACCATGACGATAACCATGCCGAGACATTGCCTTGAAGACATGCCTTACAGACACAATATGTTAGAACAAGCCCCTTAGCGGGCATGGCCTGGAAAAGCACTCCAGGTCACCCATGAAGAAGCGCAGCCTGGCAAACAGTCAGCTTCGTTACGTTGATACTTCCTGTGTCCCTAGACACAAGCTTTGTCGCCTCATCGTAAGGGAAACATCCTCGCTCAACCAGAACAGAGCCCCTGAGACGAAACTCACGACGAATCTCGAAACAGCCATGGATATCCTATATCATCATCGAGGGAACCATCTCGATTCATTCATTCAGCCCCAACAACGCATTGTTTACCTCACCGCACTCGACACCCAACTTCAGTGCACCCAAAGACCCCCCTAACACCCACCCCCAACATCAACCATGCGCCTCCCGTGGTCGAAGAAGCCCCTCCCCCAAGGCCAACAGGTCATCCTCGCCGCCGTCTCCTCCACCGGCCTCATCCCCACCCGCGGCCACCAGGAGGTCCTCTCCTGGCTCGCCGGCCAAACCAGCGACGACGCCCTCGCCAACGTCATCAACCAGACCGCGCGCGACCCCCGCAGGGTTGTGCGCAAGATCGCCCCTCCCGCCCGCGGCACCGATGCCGTCAACGGCTGGCTCGCGTCGCAGAGCGACATGTGTGTTAGCGAGATCATCGAGGCCCGCAACCGCGCGAGCACGGATATCACTACTAGTCGTCGGGACTCGTTGGACTTGATGTATTTCAACAGCTCTAGAGCGTCGGTTAGCTCGAGGACGTCGGTTGGGTCGGAGGTGAGGGACTATCTTGATGGTATTGGTGAGGCTGCGGAGGCGGGCCCGGAGGAGTGGGATGTGGAGGTTTATGATGCTATCCCACCGTCTCCTGCGGAGCCCGTTGATGGGAAGTATCTGGCCCTAGCTCTTGAGGATGGTTGTGACGATGAAGAAGCCGTCCCCGAGACCTGGGGTGACTTCCAGACTGCGGAGGATGAGGAAGGGGAAGAGGAGGATTATGAGGATGACATTCGTTGGGCACCCGACGCTGTGCGTGGAAACGTCCTTCCCCTCGCCTCTGCTGCTCCCCGCAAGGCCATCATCGTTGACCGGCCATCGTTCACGCCAATGGAAACCGAGCACGCCAACCTCCCCGTCTGCGTTGGCCAGCCCATGCGGCCCCAGGTCGTTGATATTCCGGGTACGGTGAGCTTCTCCTCAGACTCCTCGGACCAGACTGATGGCCCTCAGGCTCAAGGCTATCAAACTCTGCCAACTCATCCCGCACTTCGAGGTCAGGACTTTACAGTCCCTGACTGCTGGGATGATGGATGGATGGACGAGCCCGAGCCACCCGTCGCCGTCAAAGTCACCCCTCCCTCGCACCCCGCCCCTGAGCCCCCTGTGCCCGAGTCCCAGGACAAGGACAAGTTCCTCGCCGTTCCCGATATCGACACCCTCTCCGAGCCTCCCCTGGACACTGAATCCCTCGTCGACTACTACCTCGATTCCAACAATGACCCCGAGTCCGACTCCGACTCCGGCCGCGACAGCATCGGCAACTTCAAGTGCGAAGTCGAAGAGGAAGAGCCCTGCCATCTCCTCGGTCTCGCCGCCCAGCCGTACCTGGACACTATTCGACAACATCTCTCCCTGCCGTCCTCCACTTCCCCCCGGGAAGTCCAGCACTACCTCTCCCGCAACGTCGAGATCATCCGCGCCACCATGCTCGGCGTAGTCTGCAACCCCCGCTTCCTCGCCGCCCAACACGAGGAGATCTCAGCTTCCCCCACCGCCAAGCAACACAACAAGGCCTTCGCCCAGGCCCTCGGCAAGATTGACTGGGACACCGACATGGCTCAAGGCGGCCTCGTCCCAGCATGCACCGGCGCCCTCGCGGCCGGCGAGGCCTTCGTGACCCAGCGCATGCGGAAAAGGAGCCGCGAGCACCTCGTCTCCGACACAGATATGAGCTGGAGTCAGGTCAGCAGGCTCCTGGAAGTGGCTGATTTCGAGGCGGCCACGACCCTGGCCGACCAGGACAAGCTGGTGCGTTCCGGCCGCACGGAGGAGTTCATAAACCTCGTTCGCAAGGGGGTTTTGAGCAACGAGAATGGGCTTTTCGGCCATCGTGGTGGCCTTGTGCGCACTATGGGTCTTGAGGTGTCACGCTCGGGCTCTGAGAGGATGAAGTGGAAGCAGGAGAGGGGACCGCGGCCGAGCCCCCTGAGCAGGGTCACGAACATGTCGGATGTTGAGGGCGACGAGAAGGACGAGGCTGCGGAAGCTTCGACGTAGATGTTCTGGATATGGCGGTTCGTACTTTTGGGCTTTATGAAACAAAATAGAGATGATGACATCGCTTCCTATGCAGACCGTTCAGGGTATCATGCCCCCTTTCCCGTGTGATGATGATACAAATATGCAAGACGCTTTGAAAACAAGTGGCTCGTACATGTCTTTTCAGACATGATTCCAGCCGTTCCAGGCAATAACCTGCGTCTCATCGATCAGGCATATCCGCCCCGGCTCATGATTCGACTTGCTCTCTGCCTCCCAGAGGGCCATCCTGCCATTGACGACCTTGTCATCCAGTGATGACGTCGAGCTCAGCCCCCTGATGTAGTTGACGAGCCTGCCCCTAAGGATGCCCCATACGCTGACCCAACTACTCCCCGGCACCGGATGTGTGGCCTCGTATGCCTTGGGGTTGTACCCGACGCGCACGCGGGGGTTGAGGAAGACGCCCAGGTCCTGGGTGAGGGGGTTGTCGACGTGAATGAGGCAGCACTCGGAGCCCTCGAGGTGGTGACCGGCGAGGGAGTCGGAGATACCCCTGAACTTGAGGCGCTCGTGCTGATTGGAGGAGGAGAAGGGGGCGGCGGGCATGGCGACGATGCCGTTCCAGCAGCTCTGTACGGGGACGGCGGGGGAGTGCTCGACGAGGGCCTTTCTGCTCCTCGGTGAGCGGAAGTAGGGCCACGTCATGGTCAGGTGCGGGTCACCCTCGCTGTCGCGCAGGGCAAATGTGTCGTAGAACTGCGGGGGGTCGGAGAAATCGAGCGAGCAGGCGGCCGCGTACACGCCGCGGTTCGTATCGAGTAACGTCAGGACGTCCTCGGCCTGGTACAAGTTAGCACAGAACAGGGCTACCACAGCATGGAGACACCATACCGAAAAGTAGACGTCGTTCAGGAACACCACCTTGTCAAAAGTGATGCCCTTATCCGCCATATCCCACAGATCCCGCAGCGTCTTATTCCTCAGCTTCGCCAGGTACGGGATCCTCCTCAGCTCTGCAGGGCTGCGACTTGTCTTGATCCATCCCTCTGTCAGGGGCTCGCCCTCGCCGGGTGCATTCTCCAGCAACTCCTCGTGTGTGACGTTGTCCATGGCGATGTGCCTCGGCACGCCCCGCGACGCGAGCTCGCTATCCAGCCACCCGAGCATGTCCTTTGTCTCGTCCCAGCTGCCGCTCTCGTAGATACTGACAAAGACGTTCTCGTGGCCCAGGGCGTCGGCGAGTGCGAGCACGGAATCCTTCCACTGCATGTAGATGAGGTAGGCGCTGTTCCAGTGCAGCGCGGCAATGTACACGCGCTCGTGCTTCCGCGGGGTGTCGAAGGCGCGGGGCCGCAGGTCGCGGACAGCGATGTTGCGCTGAACCCATATTGTGTCGATTAGGAGGACGAGGGAGAGGATGATGAGGATGAGTCGGATAGGCCGGCCGCGGGCGACACGGCGGGCGTACAGGACGTTGGACGAGAGATAGCCCATAGTGTCGGGGTATTCGGATCTCTAAATCTGTGGTGGTGTGGTCGGCGACTGCAGGTAGACGCAGGAGGGACGAGAAGCAGGTAGGACAGCCATGCGACGGTTTGATATCCAGTCAATGGATGATGCCGCGTCTGGATCAGGATTCTGTTCGAAGCATGGAAATCGGTGGGAGCCAAGGCGCCTGTGGCCAGGCAAACTCTCGGCAGTGGGTAGTGGTCGAGGTCGAGGGCATGAGGCGTTGTGTCCCGATGTGTCGGACGGGAGGAGCGATGGAGACGAATGCGCGGCTGCGATCAGCGCCAACAGCTCCGGTAGCAGCGCTAGCGGGCCAGGTACAAGGTCGTAGCGGACCAGGAATTTACAGAACCCCTGATTTCTGAAGACTTGGCAACCCAGATCGCCCGGCCAGGCCCCTGAGCCCCCCTAAGCCCCTCTATTTCATTTCTGTCAGCCGAAACACGAAGTGACACGTCAGGGCTTGATTGGCCAATGCTCGGTGTGACAGTTTCCAGAGGGGCGATTAATTGCCCTACCGTAGCAGCTCGTGTTCGTGTGTCACCAGCATCACAATCATCGTCGTAGATATCACCGACTCGAATAGCAAAGCTAGTAAAAGTATTCGCAGATCGTACATGCATGTGCCTATCGCACAAACCTGGGGGTCATGATCCGAATGTCAACGAGGACTAAGTCATTACGTCCCCTATTTTCCCCTCCGCGCCACATGCTCCCGATCAAAGTCGAGTCTCGCGACCAACGTACGACCGCATGTCTTAAGTTTTCGACTCTCCCGGCGTCCGTGTAAGCTGCCGTATACACGCCTCAGCAGCTGTGCCCGGCGGCGGACGCATTTTCAACTTCGCCTTCGCGTCTCCTATTTCGCAAAGTGAAGGTCGTAGCCAAGCCACTTGCGGGCGTTGACCTGGTCGACGCTGAGACCGGGGTAGCCGTACGTCAGCGGCAGGAAGAAGTACCAGGCGGCGGTGAGGGCCGCGAGAATGACGCCGCATGCAATCCAGGCGCCCATAAGGCTCTGGCCGGCGAGGCGCTCGCGGGCCGTGATGTGGCGCTTAGGACCGTCCAGCTTCTTCTTGCCGTCGAAGTCAACAGGCTCCGCGGTGAAGATGAACTCGAGCAGGGAACCGGCGACCAGGCTCGACGCAACGTGGGCGGGCAGGTAGTGGTGCAGGAACAGCTGACGGCCCATCAGGAAGAAGGGGAAGTAGTGGGTGGCCCAGGCCAGGAAGAAGAAGCCGGTGGAGTTGTACAGACGAGAGCGCGAGCCTAGAGATGGAGTCAGCTTGAGTACTTTAAGAAAAGATTAGAGCACATAACATACGGCGGTCAAGAGCGTCAATGCCGCGGCGGAGAGAAAGCTGGTCGGCGCCGACGATGCCGACGTAGACGGCCAGCAGACTGCTGGCGAGCCACCAACCGATAGGGTTGCCCAGGAAGTAGATCTGCTCGCGCGTGTCGTTCTTGGTCCAGAAGCTGACACCACGCAGCAGGAATGGCCACTGGTAGGGGTGGCTGGAGTAGGGGTGGCTGCTGGTGAGCTTGTTGTTGTGGTAGAACATGGCGCTCTGGAGCTCGAACCACTTCTTGAGGAAGGGCATGCTCTTGACCTCCTTCTTGGGCTTGTTGCGGCGCGGGTGGTCGGCGGGCACCGAGGGAATGTCCTCGGCGATCCACACGTTGGAGCTGGGCGCCAGCTGCTTGTTGCCGTTGATCTCCTGCTGCTTGAAACCCCACTCGGGCAGCGGCTTGCCGTGCGTCCACATGGCCACCTTGCTGGGGTTGTGAATCAGCTTGAAGTGGCCAGCGACGCTCTTGAACTCGGTGCTCTTCTTGCCGTGCTCGATGCGGATCTCGAAGACCGAGTCCTTGGCACGGCTGCCGAGAGCGTCCTCGACCGAGACGGTGGTGAACTCCTGGTTGGTGGGGTAGTAGGGGGAGGCGACGTCGTGCGAGAGGAGGATAGTGTCGGTGACGACGTGCCTGAGGCGGACGAGGTCGTGGTTCATGACCTTACGGCCGAGGGCCTCGTCTCCATCCAGCGGCAGGATCTGCCAGTAGTTGTTCGTGTCGTTGAAGGGGTAGCCCGTGACCTGCTGGCCCTGGCTCGAGACGCGGCCGTCGTCGTAGCGGAGGGGGTAGCGGTCGGGGTGGCTGTGGAGGTAGGCCTTGGTGTCCTTGTGGCGCATGGTGATGGAGTCGTAGTACTCAATGTTGATCGAGTTGGCCAGCATGACGTTGTCGCTCAGCGTCTCCTGGAACTCGGGCGTCATGAAGTCGTCGCCAGGGCCGGAGCGGTTGAGGATGTTGAAGTGGACCTGGAACCAGAAGAGGTAGAAGAGGAAAGGCAGGCCGACGAGGCCGATGGCGCGGGCGCCAAAGTGCTTGCCAAAGGTGGGCAGGCTCAGAGCGCCACCGGGCCGCTTGACGTTGAGCAGGTCCCAGAGGTCGATGACGACAGCGGAGCCAATGGTGATGAAGGCAAACAGACCGACGTACTTGACCGAGATGTCGGCCGAGAGCGCGAAGCCCGTCAGGACCAGCCACTTCCACCACTTGCGGGAGAAGGGGTTGTGGCGCTGCTTGTAGAACTTGATGTAGAAGAGCAGGCTGCAGGCCATGGCGAAGACCAGGGTGGCGTCGAGCAGGATCAGGCGGGTCTGGCCGATGTGGGCGTTGTCGAGGAGAACGAGGCCGGCGGCGAGCAGGCAGGCGGGGAGGGTGTAGCCCGACTCCCACATGATGAGGTAGACGACGGTGACGGTGAGGGCACCGAGGATGGCGGGCATGGCGCGGAAGGCGACGTAGGGGACCTTGTTGACAATGTAGGAGTCGCCAATGTTCTCGAAGTGGAAGTGACCATCGTAGCCGACTAGCCATCCCATAAAGGCGAAGAGGAGCTTGCCGAAGGGCGGGTGCACATCGAAGAAGTAGGTGCGCTCGAGGTAGTACGAGGCGAACTGGAGGGGCGGGTGTCAGCAGGAGAATATCGTGAGGGGCTCCAAGGAGAGCTGGAGAGCTGTGACTGACCTTGCCAAAGTGGACTTCATCGAAGACGACCTCGTTGGGGTGGCTGATGCCCCAGAACCTGGTGACAAAGGCAAGGACAGTGGTAACGACGAGGCCGATGCGGTACTCGAGGTCCGACTCCTTCTTGGGCTGGGTCTTGGGGACGACGGCGGCGGTCTTGGCCTTGGGCTTGACCTCGAGCTCCTGCTCGGGGGGCGTAGGCGTCACGGCCCTCTTGGGGCCATTGTTGCGCTGGCGCACGCTGCCCTGCGGGGTGGCAGTCGTGGACGCCATATCGGACGAAGAAGAAGAAGAAGAAAAGAAGAGTTCAGAGCTGTCAGAAGAGAGAGAGCGCAAGTTAGCACCAGGCCCTGATCGCGACTGACAACTCGACGAGACGGAGCGCGACAGCTGGTCGAGCAGAAATCGTTGAGAAGTGTGGAAGGAGAGAAAGAAGAGCCGGTGGTTGCAGCTCCGTTCAGTCGTCCGTCACCAGAGGACAGATAGCTTCATGGGCCCAGAATTCAGGGGGCCATTGGGATTGGCCCAAAAAGGTGTCGACGCGCGGAATGCATGCACAAAGGGGGAACTCACAAGTGTTGCAGAAGGGAGCGCCGCCGAAAAAAATGACGACGGGGGAGCCGCGCCTCGATAAGAGAGGGGGGGAACTGGCTGGAAGGAGTGTAGAGAAGTACTCGAGAGATGGAATGTCTCTCGAGGGATGGAGGACGCTGACACGAGGGAGTCGACGTCTGGCGCGTTGAACTTCACTTATTGCCTGCAGTGCCAGTGAGCAAGCGGGTCTGGAGCTTCAGGGTGAAAGGCCACGAGCTCCAATTGAACTTGAAGTCGATCTGGTCCGTGCTGATGAGTCAGCGGCCATGACAGGCGCCTTCCGCGTCTAAGCGCAGGAAGCTGGATAGACATTCACCACCAGGACCAGGACCCGATTCAGCACTATTTTCAACTCGTAATGGATCTTTCAAAGCTCGAGACTCCAGTATCGCTCCAATACCTTCTCCGGTGATGATTGAATCGAAACGATGGCTTGATCAGACCCCCGGCCACCCTTGGCCTTGGCATTGCCCGAATGGGAATACGCGCAAAAGTTCCAGGCAACCTCGATCGCGATGAGGCACAACGTGTAGATGGCATCACTTTTTCTCCAAAGTGCCCTCTCGCAACCATCGAGGACGTCCAGGAAAACGCCATGCGCCAGTTATCCGTTTCAAGTCGGGCCTGGCCTTCCATCCTCCTGCCCCTCTTTCCCCTCCTCGTGGCTTCACAGGACCTAGACAGCATCCCGTCGCCGCTCATCTGTCGCGACACCCTCAACGGGGATCCTCCCTTCCGCCACAATGACATCCCGTGCCTCCTGCGTTGCTACGACCCGGTCTCCGTGCCCACTGGTGACCTCCTCCCTGGCATGATCAACGCCACGGCAATCCCCTACTGCCAGCTCGACTGCGTCCACCATGACGCGACGCCCGAACAGTCGGCCCGCGCTCCGGACTGCAATGCCGGGTGTGAGACGAGCAACGCCATGGGGCCGGAAAACATGGGATGGTGCATGTTTTGGTGTGTCGATGGCTTTAGCGATATCGTCCACTCGACAACGTGCGTCCCCTCGCTGGTGTATGGCGACCCGACGCCGACGGAAATTCAGCCTGGCTTCACAGTGACCCGACAAAGTGAGAGACCCCCGTACGTTATTCCCTGGCATTGCCGAGCCTGACATGTATGCAGTGTTCACTCAGCCGCCCGAGTACGTTGCGTGGCTCGAGACCCAGACCATTCTGAGCGACCAGACGATCCAGACGGTGGCGCCTCAGACTTCGTTCACGGGGAATGACCAGGAGAGCACCAGCTCATCGGGTTCTTCGGCAACTTCGGCAACTTCGGCGGTGGATGTCAGCACTCCTTCCAAAACGGCAACCTCGACTTCAAGCATTGCCCCTGAATCGACGACGACGATTTCATCAACCGAGGCCGAGGGCCAAGGACAGCAAGGAGCTGTTGAGTCTGATGATGATGAGAGCCAGGCCATCCTGTCAGTCGAGGCCTTTGCGTGGCCGGGATTATTGACAGGAGTAGCCCTGGTGGCCAGCATGCTGTTGTGATATAGTAGTGAGAGATGGATGATAGCAGTAGGACAATTTTGTGACATACACAGAGAAGCAAGTTGATTATGTCTTGGGATCCCGGTGTCATCTACAGTAGCAGTTTCATCGCCTCAACCTCCCATCTCATTCTCAATCCAAAGCTATGAGGTCAACCTTCTCTTTATGTGAGAAATGGCCATCAATGTAAATTGGGCCTGGCTGTAGAGCCCGGACGTCTGGATAGAGAGCCCGGAAAAGATGGGTCCCCTCAGGCTGCTGAATTATAAGACTCGGACACAGCCAGTTAACTACTTTAGATAACCGCGTTAATTGGGGGCGTAGATAGACTGCGACCGAGAAGTTAATCTAGATAGATAGTTGATCTAGATGGACAGTTGATCTAGATGGACAGTTGATCTAGATGGACAGTTGATCTAGATGGACAGTTGATCTAGATGGACAGTTGATCTAGATGGACAGTTGATCTAGATGGACAGTTGATCTAGATGGACAGTTGATCTAAATGAACTGCGACCGAGTAATTAATATTGACAGACCTACCCGTGGCCTTTCGGTCCAGCAGCTTTGGCCATCGCGACAGCAGTTTCCGGGGGACACACTTTCCGCGCCCTCTATCCAGACGTCCGGGCTCTACAGCCGGGCCCTATAAATTCGGTCCCCGTATAGGATGCACATATCTCCATCCTCAAAGAGCTGACCCAGCGCTCGGATGCAACCGACTGTCGGGCATTTCCCGGGCGCCGAAGAACGGAGGCGGATGGCGGGGTCGGGACCGGGGCGACACCGCCGATTGGACCGGGCATCCACCAGCGCCCTCAACGGAACCACCACTGACACGACCCCTCCTTGGCCATTGACACTCACGGAAGCTACCCGCAGTCGAGCCGCCTCCTACTTGTACCTGACATGTCTTCACTCCTCACCAGATCAGCCCTGCCGAGAGTCATCGCCAGAACCGCCCTCATCCGCCCCTTCGCCACCACATACCGCTTCTCATCCGCAAAGCAATCCGGCATCATGTCTGAGGCTACCAACGTCTACACCAAGGAGGCTCCCTTCCGTGAGAATGAACCCCCACCTGATACCACTGAGCCGTCCAGCTAACCACTATCACCAGCCCTCGGCCCCTACGTATGAGCTCTCACTCTCGTAGCGAGGATGTTTCCTCTTCGTGAACCCAATGGCTAACCTCTTCCCCCTCCCTGCAGTCCCAGGCCGTCAAGACCCCCAACGCCATCTACTGCTCTGGCCAGATCCCCCTCACCGCCGACGGCACCTTCATCGAGGGCTCCATCGCCGACAAGACCAAGCAGTGCATCGTCAACCTCGAGGCCGTCCTCAAGGAGTCGGGCTCCGCCATCCAGAAGGTCGTCAAGACCACCATGTACGTTATCCCGGAGTCCTTTATTACTGTATCAGGCTGTGTCAGGAGTCGTTCGAGTCTGTCTCGCGAGTCGTTTGTCGCGTGGGTGCCACGTGCTGCTACTGCATCAACTCCCAAGACAGACTCCTGATGACTCCCGACACAGCCGTGAAAGGAAGTTACTGACTCCGCGGCATCGGCAGCTTCCTCTCCGACATGGCCCACTTCGCCGTGAGTGACCCTCTGAAGCAAGTTGTGGCCAGCCAGCCAGACTGACCTTTCCCGCAGGAGATGAACGGCGAGTACGAGAAGTGGTTCACCCACAAGCCCGCCCGCAGCTGCGTCGCCGTCAAGACGCTGCCCAAGAACGTCGATGTCGAGATTGAGGCCATTGCCCTGCCTTGAGCGGTTTGACTGTGAAGAGGATTGGTTACAGGTACTCATAGGCTTCAAAGAGCAATGACAAGTTGTTCCGATTCTCAGCATGGCCGCCACCGTATCGATGCCTATGTATTTCCGTCTCGCTTGTGATATCTGCCATCCCCTAGTCTGGCTGTCGAGGAAGGGAAATGAGACGATGAAGGTCTGATTCTCGCAACGATTGCCGTGGAAGCCCTCGAACTCCAATCCCGATGCCCTGTTGTGTCATATGCTCGCCAACATCATACAGTGATCATGGCCAGCGTGCGCGTCAATTGTCCCAAGTCATGCAATCTCAGGTCGTCGTAGAAGGTGGCTCTATGCTCTACACTCCCTCGCTATCGGTACACGTCATCCGGGCATCCCGCCCAGGCGCATCGATCCTCCCTCCGGTATCCAGCTATTTCGTGCAACGGTTTACTCTTCGTCATCGGCCTCGGCGTACTTGGCCCGGATGTCCTTCCATTGGCGCTATCTTCGGGTCAGCTTGATGTACGTATCTCTAATTCATAAGGTGGAACTCACGCCGCGGTTGAGGTAGTCCCAGTACTTGTTCATGCCAGAGTTGAAGCCCCTACGACTCGTCAGTATCCTGTGTGCCGAAGTAGGCCAGCGCTCGGTCGGGCGGAACGTACAGCTCGAAGGCGAAGCCGCCGGCGAAGACGAAGCCAAGCATGGTGAAGTTCTGCTTGAAGATCAGGCTGTTTTTGAGCATATGTTAGCTTCTGGATCGTTCGTTCACGCTGTCGGCATTTCGCGTGTTCGGGTCGTGCCGCTCCTCCTCCAATCAGGCCATTTCGTCTATGGCTGCCCATTGCCCTCATCCCAGCCCAATTGAAGGAGCCGCAGCGGCATTCGAGCGGGACGATCTGTATGTGATTCTCGGATGGAATTCGGGGCGACTGACTTGTAGAGGGAGCTGGCGGCGGCCTGGATGAAGTCATGAGTGATTAGCAGAGGGTTCATCGGGCAGGGGCTGGCGGCGCCATTGGCGGGTGGCGAGAGGCGTACCATCTTGACTATCGGTAGCGGCGAACGCTGCGAGGACGTATCTTCGAGTAGGTTGGGGTTGTTGCGGTCGACCGGGTCGGGAAGAGTGTCGTCGTCAAGGGCGATTGAAGCTTGAATGGATGTTCCGTCGGGTCCTGCTGAAATTCGCGATCATCCGAGATGTTCCCGGCACCAATTGTGCGGTTGGTGATTGGCCCGCGCAGACCCACCGGACCGGAACATGTTCAGTGTGCCGTCAACTTGTTGGTTCAAGATCGCCTCGGCTGCGCCATTGGGTTCAGGAAGCATTCAAAGCTGATAATTCGATCCTACCCGATTTTCAAATCAGCACAAAATTCTCAGGGCCAACTACTTGCTGTTTCCAGGCGCGGCGTGTGCTGTCGAACCGCTTCGCATCTTCCCATAGAGACTCGGGTTCTCAGCGCGGGGCATTGGAGCCACTTCCACTTCTCGACCTCGAGTCCAGCGTGGGCCCGTCAGGCGTCGACTCGGACGACTTTCGCTTCTGCCTCGCACTCACTTTGCAAGCCACATTTCGCTCAGCAGACCAAATCTTTCCCTCGCTTCCATTCCACTGCGGAACACAACTCGCTTTCTACACACCACTCGCTCTGCGACCACTCTAGCGGGCCTGAATTGCCCATCGCCGAACAAAACCCCGCGCTTCGCTTTCTCGCTTTCGACCCCCAGACCGAAGACAAGATGCCCGAGAAGAAAAAGGCCGCCCAGCCGTCGAATGCAGGCATCATCACCGATAATTCCGGCGACCGCTTCATCCCAGAGTCCCAGCGCGCAGACGGCACCACCCGCAAGGCCATCAAGATCCGCCCCGGCTTCCGACCCGATGAGGACATCGAGCTCTACCGCTCCCGCGGCACCGAGGCCAAGAATCGCCCGCGCGTGATCCCCGGCGCCGCAGCCGCCATCACCGAGACCGACACCGCTGCCAGCAATAAGAACGCCAAGCGCCGCGAGGCTCGCAAGAAGGCAAAGGAGGCCGCCGACGGCGACGACGCGGAGAAGCCAGCCGTCGCATCATCTGCCGCCCCTGCCACTGCCGCAGAAGAGACTGAGGAGGTTGATCCCGAGGTTGAGAAGGCAAAGAAAGCTAGGGCTCTTAAAAAGAAGCTCAGGCAGGCCAAGGAGCTACAGACCAAGAAGGAGGGAGGCGGATCCCTGCTCCCTGAGCAGATTGCCAAGGTCATCAAGATCAACGAGCTTATCCGGGAGCTGGAGGCTCTTGGCTTCGATGCTGATGGAGAGCCGAAGGACAAGGCCGACGACAACACCAAGGGATGAACTGCCAAAGTGATCAGCCACGCAAACTTCGGGCTCGCCCACGACTTCCCCAACCGCCAGTTCTCCGACTCAGATGACACGGCCGCCGGGGCTGTCAGAAACTCCAGCGAACATCTGATGCCACGGATTCCGACTCTCGTCAGTCGCTGCTGACCCTTGCGAACGCCGATTCGAGAAGGCAATGGAGACAGCTGAGCCTCATGCCGACTTGGCCCACGACACACTCTGGATTCAGCATGCATGCCCTGGCCTCCCAAATAAGTTACACGAGGCACGCGCTCAGAGCTCACGGAGACTACTCTTGTTTCCGGACTTTAAGTTGAACTGCCGGCAATATGACACCGGGACAGCCCAATTATCGGCTCGAAAGTACCTCTCGGTCCCACCCCATGAGTGCCGCGGTACACCGCCACTGGAGGAAAAGGTGCCGGGGCTCATTTGGGGAATCCGGTGGACAGTCAATAGAAGGACTCGGCTCAACACCTTCTGTAGATACCGAGTTCAGAGCACTCGATGATGTCTGCTGTCTGGACGACGCTAATGAAAGAACCTATACCAAGGTTTCCTCCTGGATATCACTTGCTTCGCAGCCTTTGTTCTCCGTGACACACTCTCTTCTTGCATCCAGATTTAGGATTTGCCCTCTTTTATGAATGCCTTGACGACAAGCACACTAGTCACATGCGCCGGGATATCCAACTCGATGAAGCCTTGTATGTCAATAGCTCTCGCTGGGCCATGCCATGCTGATGTTTAGGCTGCAAGAATCAGTGCAAGGCATCTAGACACGAACGATGCTCGTGTTCTCATGACCCCGAGACAGATGTGCGTCTATGTGACGGCAGACAATGCCAGGCGGTGGTTGAGAGGTATCATGAAAAGGCCGATCCAGAATGGATGCCAGGACGGGGAGCACCGAGTACATCGAGAGGACACGAGACATGAAGCGAAGTGTCGACAGTATGGCTTTCGAAACAAGTACGTTCAGGGCAGAGAACCATCTCTTCGTCCATTCTTCCAAGATCTGAATAAGCAGTGGATTTCTCTCCATTTTGCACCATGTACTTCAATTGCACCCTTCTCGTTCTCGTCAACTTGTCACCCGCCGCTCATTCCATCGGCAACACGAATATTGCTTCCGAAAAAAATGATTTAATGTTGGTGATGTCGTCACATCGGCAGAGATGGACCCTTTGAGGTCACAAGGGAAGTTGGATTTGTTTAGCTGGTAAATGCGGTCGACATCACCCTTCCCACCAAGACTGTTGCCATCAACCATCTGAGCCTCGATGAATCGTGCAGCTTTGGAAGCGCCATAACTACTCGTGCCCAAACTCAAGTCTCATCATCAAGAAGAAGGAGGAGATCTGAAAGAAGATCTCTACCGAGTAGCCCTCGAAGGCAGGCTTCGAATCCCTGGACAGGGTCTCTGGTGTCTTCCGTCTTTATTCGGGCACCCATTATCCCGCTTCCTCCTCCGCCGGCTTGAGCGTCCACCGCTAGAAACGGATGCCTGGCCATATTGGCGGCTTTCTTCCTTCTGGCCGTCACCCCCCCCTTGCCTGAACTGCGTCTTCGCCGTCTTCGAAGTCCCTGTCATTATGATCTGTGATATTGACTCGCACCGCGCGCATGTCATATTGCAGGCTGTTACATTAAAGAAGATGATCATCATGACTGCCTGGGAAGCAGAAGAAGCCCAGTATCTTCCCCGCCCCTGCAAGCCCCGCAGATGTCGGTGTCAACACGTCCTACCTAATGGACTCTGTACCTCGAAGGCCTACGAGACGTGACCATTGGTTCACAGTAGCTTGGCTCGCGGAGACCAGGCCTCAATGGAACCTTGCTCGCCGGGCGCGCTTCCCCGCCTCCCCAGAGCCACCAGACAGGGTGCCGCCGGTTCTTCAAGGTGTGCATCGTCCCACGCCCCGCTTCCCCAGAGTGTGGGCGTCACCTCCGGAGCCTGTCGCTCTTGGGTGTTTGACAGGGGCACTGCAGCAGTACCCGAGACGATCGGCGGCTTCGACACAGTGACGGTGTTGGTTGCGTCATTCCCCCTGAGCCTAGTCGATCGTCCCAATGAGCCGGGATGCAGGACTCGTAGGGCTGGCCGTGAGGGGAAGTCGAGGCGCGAGGAGGCTCCTCCAATGGATGACAGTCCAGGGGAGCTTAATGCAACGACGCGTTCCTTGGGTTGCAACGTTTGCTCCTCATCTTACCCCTCTTCTGTCACCTCACGACGACATGCGAGCGACGGCTACAGTATTCATCAAACGAAACTTGTTTGTTTGTTGTTGTACAGGCTAAAGAACAGATGGCGTGATTATAAAACAAAGGTAAGCGGCCGGTCGTCGCCGGACGCCGACACCGCGAGGTCGTTGATCGACCTCGTCGAGGATATCAAAGATGGATCGAAACCATCGTGCCACTTCTTGGCACACACGCAGATTTCCTTCCTCCCTCCCCGCAACCTCTGATCCGAGCGGCCAATGCGTCTAGGTCTATGTCGTAACGTCGCTCTCTTTAATGCAGGAATGCCCCGAGGCTACTCGTCTTCTCCGCGCCTCGGACATTTACTTGGACTCGTCCCAGGTGGGCTTCAGGACAAAGGGCTGAACGCCCTCGGCGAAGGGAACGCCCAGCTCAAAGAGGGTGGAGACGACCTTGGAGAAGTCCTTGAAGAAGAGCTCGTTGTCCTTGGCGTAGGCCTGGACGTGCTTCTTGAAGGCGCGGTCCTGGATCAGGACGTAGTCGGTGGGCAGCATCATGAGGGTCTTGGTGGTCTTGTCCTCGTACTGGGCGGGGCCGTTCCACTTCTTCCACTGCCACTTCTCGTCGAGGAGAAGCTTGTAGTAGTCGTTGGTCAGGACGGTGGGGGAGAAGGTCCAGGGGCCCTCGAAGCCGGAGCGGGTAGAGTGGCAGCGGCCGAGGGCGTGGGCGCCGGAGAGGGCGACGATCTCCTGGTCGTTGAAGCCCATGCGGCCGAAGATGTCGCGCAGGTGCTTGCCGCCCTGGGTGGCGTCGGGGAGACGGCCGTCGGGGGTGCAGAAGGAGACGTCACGGTCGGAGCGGCCGGGGCGGTAGGGGATGATGGGGCCCTGCATCTCCTGGAGGGCGGTCACGCCAGCGAGGATCCAGAGGTCGGAGTAGGTGATCCAGGGGAACTTCTCTGCAGAGGGGTTAGCGATCAGCTCAACCGTCACAGGTGCTCGGGGCTGGCTTACCCTTGACGGGCTCGAGGAAGTCGCGAGCAGCCTTCAGGCCGGCGTTGGCGCCGTGGCCAGACTCGGGGGAGAAGCGCATGGTGGCGCCGTTGGAGCCGCCGGTGCCAGTCTCCTTGTCGTAGGTGCCGCTGGCGTGCCAGGCGAGGCGGACGAGGACGGGGCCGTAGCTGCCGTCATCGTACTCGTCGTTCTCCTCGAGGCGCGAGGCGATCTCGTTGTAGACCTTCTGGTAGTCCTCCTTGGTGGGGGTGAAGACCTTGGGGGTAGAGCCGGCGGAGACGCCGCCCTCCTGGGTGTAGTACCAGACGCCACCGGCACCGGCGACGGCCAGGCCGGAGAGCCAGAGCCAGGTGGACGAGCCGCTGGCCTTGGGGGGCTCGGAGGAGTAGAAGCGGCGACCCTGCTGGCGGAAGGCCTGGCGGGCGACGGGGGCGGCGAAGGCGCTGCGGGTGGAGGCGCGGAGGGCGCTGCGCGCGAGCTGGCGGGAAGCGTTGGCGGCCATCTGGAGGCGGAGAGTCAGAGATAAGCCGAAGAGGAAGTGGGTGGTCGAGCAGGAGAGACGACTAATGGGCGCAACGTACCCTGGAGACTTTGGAGGGAGTTTCTCAGATGTGGACTGGAGGAAGAATAGGCAAGCCCTGGAGAAGAAGAAGGGATGGGTTGATAAGGAGGAGGAGAAAGAGTGTGGGTGGCCGGGGGGGTGGAAGGAGAAATCTCGAGTCTTCCAGATATCGGGGAGAGATATGGGGAGGAGGCAACTTTTAGCAATGGGGGGGGGCACCGGGCACACCAGCACACCTCAACCTGGCGCTGGCTCCGAGCTGCGTCGGCTCCTCCCACGCACGGCAACGACAGCCAGAACATCCCTCACACTCGGCTCTGCTTCCCTCCCTCAGGCTCTCACTTTCCAGTCCCGATTCGCAAAGGGGGTGAAAAAGAGGGTCCAGGGGAGAGCGAATAGCTAATTGGAACATGCTGAGTGGCTGGATTAGGGGTCCAGCAGTCCCCGAGACCCTCACTTTCCAGCACAGGTCGCGCCGTGCAACCGCGCGGTGGAGCGGGCGGCCAGGGCAGGCCCTTCCACCATGGTGGACCTGTCTGACGCAGCAGGTGCCGACGGCGCGACTGCTTTTTCGTTCGTGCAGTGGCCGTTCCGCGGGCGAGACGCGAAACAACGTGAGCAAGAAGTCGGCCCACCTTTTCCTTCTTTTCGCCGCCCTTTTTTTCTACGACGTCGGACCCGACAAAACTTCCTATCGGGGACTAGCTCGCCCGGCATCCTGTCGAATCTGCCTGGAGGCACGTCGCCGTTATCTCGGCCTTCCGGGTTCGTACCAGGCAGGCGCAGCAAACGGTTGCAAATGACTCTCGAGAAATTCCCTGGAGTGGACAAAGAGACGGGGAGACGTCGGTGTGGTATTTGTCATCTCCCTCCTCCGATGCCACGCCGAGTCTCTATGCCGGGCTCTGACACATCGCGGCACCCCTTTTTCGGAGGCGTTCAAGGTCCTCGTGATATCACACCATTGGTCTTGACGATGGCATTGGTCCTCGTCTATTTTTTCAACTCAAAGTGATTCCTACGTCTCCGTCAACGCTCCGAGCCCTTTCCTTCCAGCCAGCCGAACCGAGCCGTCCCGGGGCTCACGCACGCGAAAGCGACCCTCAATGACGACTTGCACCCCGCCCGTTCGAGTCACCCTCGCCGCTTTTCACCCCCAATCTCCCATCCAGCACTTCCAACGTCGACCCTCCCGCCCCATCACTGTGGTCGACCCCAGCAACCGGGGAGGCACAGCACCAGCAAATCTGCATCTGCCCCAGAAAAGGGCTCTCCCACATCCCTGTACTGCGGCCCTCCGTCGGCACGGCAAGCGCACTTCCGCAGCGCGGATTCTCACGCCACTTGGCCAACAGGCCAACCACGAGTTTATCCCAGAGACGGCAACGCTCTCCCAAGGGTCTGACTCAATGCCACGCGGGCTGCTTACATGTGACGGCATGGCAGGAATGCGATTGCGCGCTACCAACGCTGTCCAGTCGGATTAACCCGAGTTCAAATGCCTGGGAGTCTTTTCGGTGTTTGAAAAGTACAACATAACGCATCGGGGCATGACTCGGCTTTTGCGCACGACCTCCTTCCGTTGTCGCATGCCATATGATGAAGCTGGATGGACGTGACTATCCATCCCTATTTTCTCTCCCGGCAGACGGGTCGTTTAGAACTCTTCTAGCAACTTCTGCCGCGCTTGCTTGCCTTGGTGCATCTCCCTCCCCGGCACGCGGCATCTAGCACCGGAGGGATGTCGGCGGATGCCGAAGTACCGGGGACCTCCCCATCCGCCATCGGGTACTACCCGATATCACAAACTTCAGAGTCGTCCGTGCAACATCACGGGCACCTTTTGCGAACCATGTTCAACTTTGTATGGTTTGTATTTATGTATTGCTTGTATTCATCGCCTCTCGTTACAGCGACAACAGTCTCGACCGTTGTGCAAAGACCCTCCAGCCATGAGCAACTGACTGCACCCTTTCTTGTGCACGTCGGCCCCGTCGAACTGGGCAAACAGCTCGACCAGCCCCCAAGTCTGCCTCCCATGATTCGTAACACAGGCATGTTATAGTACAGAAATGCCACACGCGGATTGCCCCGACCAGAGCCCCCCTAGCCGTTCAACTCCCGGAAGACAACAGAGTAAGAAACACGCACAGAGAGACGCGACCCTCTAGTTGAAGGGAGCGTTGCCCTGGCCCTCGGCGCCTGCAGACGCGTGCAGCTGGTAGAATGTGAGATACTTGGCCTCGGCCTTTGCCCTGGTCGACTCGTCCAGGCCTCCAGGGGCCGCGCCGTTCTCTTTGCCGGCTGCGCTCGCGCCATCAGCGGCAGCAACAGATGCCGGGCTATCGATATGTTAGCATGTTGGACAAGAACACACAAGGATCGTATCAACTTACCCAAAGATCTCGCGATCGAGCTGCAGGAACTGCTTCATGGCGTCCTTGCCTCCGCGCTGCTGCAGATAACCCAGGTACGCCTCGAACAGCTCCATCTTGGTCGACGCCGACAGGCGGCTCTTAGACCGCAGCTCCGTGAAGATTTGCTGAACCCGCTTGCCGTGCTGCTCCTCCGTCTCCAAACTGGTCGGCTGCTGGAGCTCAAATTCGACCCACTTCTCCCAGAAGAGACGGCTGTCCGCGTACCACTGCACGTTCTTAAGGAACACGTTACGCGCTTCCTCGATGGAGCCTTTAACCTTCCAAAGCAGGAACGCCCACTCCGCCACCAGAGCGGCCTTGGTGAAGAGATCAACCTCTGGCGAGTCAATCTGCGTCTTGTAGATGTCGATAGCAGCTTCGAGGCCGCTCTGGCGACGCTGCAGGTGCGCCCAGGATGTGATGGCCTCGATGCAGTCGGGGAGCTTGATGAGGATGGAGGCGTGGATGTCGCGAGCCATGTCGATGCGGCCGCAGCTCTCCTCGAAGTAGGCAAACTGGAGACGGATGCCCGGGCGGCTGATGGGCACGAACATCATGCATGCTCGTTGGTAGATGATCCGCACCTCCTCTTCCTTGCCGGGCTGCGCCGACATCCACCTGGCGTAGCGGAACCAGAACTCGTCGTAGAAGGCGCAGGTGACCAGGCAGCGCTCGTAGAGGAACACGATGCGGGCATAGTCGCCCTGCGCCTCCTCAAAGTCCAGGTACTTCCTCCAGTTGATGACCTGTGAGTACTCGAGCTCGGTGACGTGGAAGTAAGGGCGTTTCATCTCCGATTCGTACGTCCATCTCTTGGTCGTCTCAGACTGGGTGTTGTTGAACGTCTCGTAGTACAAGGCGTCAATCCTTCCACGAATGTCGCGCTCAACCTCGAGCTCCTGCCTCTGCACTCCGGCATAAGGTGCCTCAACCTCGGCCCGGATCTGGGTGAGGGTTTCCGGATCGACGAGTTCTGTGACGGGGCGCGTGTGTGACAGCTGGCGGAACTTCTCGTAGTATCGGGCGTACTGGTGCATGGGAATGCTAATGATGCGACGGAGAATGGCCAGGATCTGGGCCTCGGCCTCCTGGCGCTCCTCGTACTCGAGGTACTTGTCCCAGAAGGGGTGGGCGAGGAAGTCGAGGCCGACGTGTGCGGCACCTCGCTCGAAGAGCCTGTACACATGTGTGAGAAAGTTTGATCAGGTCACAAGGGGGGTGGGGAGGGGTCTGGATGGTAGGGAGGGTTTGCTATACAGGAGAGACGAGGGAAGCCATGGGGAATGAGGAAGGAAGCGCATCAATCCGTGAGCAGCCAGCCCTCGAGCGTCAGGGGCGCAGAGCGACATGGTGCGGAGAGCGGGCGGATCAACCACATATCATGTGAAGTCAAGGAAGCCTGGCATGTGGTGTGAGAGAGCATCCCGAGGGGGGGTGGCCGCTGTTGGCAGTCCTCACCGGCTGGCGCTGGAAGCGACCGGAAGCTGTGCATGCATCGAGCGTGGCGATGATGCCACCACGCGAGCGGATGCGAGACCCCGCCGAGCGGTGCGCTGTGACGACGGTGATGTTCCAGAGGTTTGGAGGGGGGAGGAGGGGGAGGGGAAGGGGATTGGAAGAAAAGCCGGCCGTGTATACTTACTCTCTGACGAGATGTGGGACATGCGTCGTCTCCATTTTGAAGGAGCAATAGTCGGTCCACAAGTCGACAGAATTGGTGATGCTGGCGCACCCGCGCTCGTAGACCTTCTGTTGTGTAAGCAGTTGTTCAGGGGGGAGGGGACGAGATGAGGGCATCACGTACGAGTTCGGCGGACTCGGGCCCGGCGATGTTGAACTCAAGATCGGCGTACTTTTTCCAGTAGCCGAACAGGAGGGGGAACTTTGCGAGGAATCCGTCGTAGGCGCTGCGCATCGATGCGAGGGCTTGGGGGCTGGAGTTTCGGTTCAGTCCGCCCTCCTGGCCTTCGCAGGCGCGGATGAGCTTCTCCCATGTCTCGAAGTTGTCGGGGTCGAGTTCCTGAAGGCGAGGATGGTCAGCAATGTGTCGCATATGGATAGCATAATGCTGGGGAGAGGGTGGTCCAGGGGGAGGACGTACGACTTCTGCTTGGATTGTCTTGATCTCGACATCCTCCTCGCCCGAGGCGCCGTAGTGGTCAAAGTCGGACATGGTCGCGATGCGGTGCCTGCTCGATCGAAGGTTGCGACAGGAGCTGGGAACGAGCCTGGAAACGGTGGGATGGGTTCAAACTTGTAAAGGTTGAATGACCGAGAATCGAAGGCGCGGCGATGGCGAAGCTAGAGAGAACGAGCGTTCTGTCGTCGTTGGTGGATAACCAGCGATGGGGTGGAAGGTGCAAGAAAGGCTCGGGCTGGATGCGGCGACGGCGACAAGGAGCTGGCGCGCAAAAAGAATTGGCTGGGGGCATTGATTGACAGGCCCAAAGCCCAGGCCAGCATTGAGTGGCGGCGGTTCATCAGATGGAAGTGGCTTGGCTGCTTGCCTGCACGTCCCAGCTTGGCGCGTGCACGGCAGCAGCCCCCACTACAGGCGGCGCATGGGCCATCTCCGGCTGGCGGCAGCGGAGCCCATCAAAAAGCTCGATTTTTTCGAGGGCCGAAAACTTACTTCCTCTTTTCCATCATGGCTAATGACGATACCCCATTCAAATACATGATAGGAAGAGGATGAACGCACCCAAGTGGTGCATGATCACAACTATACCATCTGAAGCCTTTACTTTCAAGTCGAGTTTACACTTCTGCAGCTGCATCATTTGCGCCAGAAGCTTCTATTCTTCTACGTTTCTTTCCCAAGAGTCGACTCCAACGAGGCAGCTGCCATTCCTACCTCCTGAAGAGCACTGGAGAGTTTTTGCCAGCAAGCAAGTGCTTTGCTAGGCTGCACTCTTCATATTTTTGCTTTCGTACCGGAGGTAGCATGTGAGGGTTGCAAGTTAAACTAGAGAAGGAAGGCTCTGCATGTACCACATCAGTTGTGTTCCTTGATGGTTCAGGGAGTCAAATGTTCAGCAGATGATTCACAGGATCCTAGCTTGTCAATACATAGCCATTAAGAGAATGCAACACCACGCAGCTCGTGTTGTGTCTGATACAGATGTGCTGCCACTGGCCTGAGAGGCTGAGTGTCGTTGTCCCTGAAGCTCCCAGCTCCCGTCCCCCGCGCCCCGCCAAATCTAGCGCCAGCGCCTGAGCCACCTCACGCCCACAGATGGTGGTGCATCCTGGCCAGTTGCAACGTCATACCGCACTCTCACCATTTCCACTGCCACACATCTCCATCAACCTCTACCCGTCGACAGCCCCATTTACTGCCAAACAGGCTGCGCGCGTTCCTGTGCAACATTTCGGATGTTTGTACCGCCAATCATCAGTCATTGACACCGTCTCCCGCCCCAGTCCCCCCCGGCAGACTGCCTCTCGACTGACCGACCCTTCGAAGACACACCGAGCGCCCTCCGACCCTATCCCGACATGCGCCTCCTCTAGACACTCGAACCGACTGATCGCAGCCGCCCGTCACGATGGACTACAACGCCGGGAGCCATGTGACCGTGCAGGCCCTGGCCCCCGAAAAGTCCAGCCAGCTTTACATCCGCGACTACCCCCACCGCTCCGTCGCCATCGTCTCCTCCACCCACGCCCTCATCTTCCGATACAGCTCCAACTCGTCCGTCGGGGGCGAGTCTCTCGGCAATGGACATGCCTTCCCGCCGCCCCCGTCGCGTCCTCGGGGCAATGGCGCCGACTCGACCGCGGCAAAGTGCATGGTCGAGTTCACCCCCATCACCAAGAATACCCTGGCCGACTACCGTGCCCTCATCCCCCGCCCCATCTTCGGCACCCTGGGTCTGATCTCGGTAGACGGAGATGTATTCCTTTCCGTCGTCACGCATGCCGCCCGCGTGGCCACCCTGCGGCCAGGCGAGACCGTCGAGAAGATCGCCAGCGTCGAGTTCTTCTGCTTGAACAGCGACCGCTGGGACGACGTCGTCGCACTGGACATCCCTGACCCAGACAACTCGGATCCCTACGGCCCAAACGCCTTTGGGCAGAACCTCAGTCGCCGAGATATAACTCTGGAGCACCCCTGCCTGGAGCTGCGCAAGCTTCTCAGCAACGGATCCTTTTACTACAGCACAGACTTCGACGTTACCAACCGGCTGCAGGACAGACCCGTCAACTCGGCCCTCTTCGAGATTGACAACTTCGACGACTCGTTCCTCTGGAACTCGTTCATGATTAGCCCTCTTGTTCAGTTCCGCGGGCGTCTGGTGCCTCATGAACGAGAGATTCTCGACTCCTCGAGGATCCTCACCTCCGCCATCCGCGGTTTCTGCCGTACAATCGCCATCCCGCAAGTCAGCGCCCCGCTAAAGACCACGGGCACCGGTCTCCCCTCCTACCTGACCGTCATATCGAGACTTTCATGTCGGAGGGCAGGCACAAGATTCAACTCGCGTGGCATCGACGACGATGGCAATGTGGCCAACTTTGTCGAGACGGAGACAATCTACTGGAGCCCCAGAGGCACCCTCTTCTCATACGGTCAGGTGCGCGGCTCCGTGCCTCTGTTCTGGGAGCAGGCGGCCGATCTGCTCCCCGGCAAGCAGAACATCACCGTGACGAGGCCACCTGAAGGAGCACAGCCTGCATTCGACAAGCACTTTGAAGACCTCGAGCACGCTTACGGCGCCGTTCACGTCGTCAACCTCCTCAGCGAGGAGAAGCCGGGCGAGGCCCAGCTCAGCCACCTCTACCACAAGGCCATCATGCGCAGCCCCCTGAGTCAAGTTGGCCCAGAGCAGTCCCGGGACCATGCCCTTCTCAGAGAGACGCACTACGACTTCCACGCCGAGACACGAGGTGGTGCCGGCTACGAGGCGGCCAAGACCATCCGCCATCATATCGAGAACTCAACGGACGCATTCGCCTACTATCTTGCCGAAGAATCTGAGGACGCCGCTGATGATGCTAAGACCATCACCAACGGGGGGAGTGCGCGCATGGTCGTGCTCCTCCAGCAGGAGGGTGTCTTCCGCACAAATTGCCTCGACTGCCTCGACAGGACCAACCTGATCCAGACTCTCATCAGTCAGATGGCGACCGAGGCCTTCCTCGCTCAGCGAGGCGAATATGCCACCTCTGACTTCTGGCTGAGGCACTCAACCCTGTGGGCGGACAACGGCGATGCACTCTCCAAGATCTATGCAGGCACCGGTGCACTCAAGTCATCGTATACGCGTACCGGAAAGATGTCGTTGGCTGGCGCCATTGCAGACGCTCGCAAGTCTATGCAGCGCTTGTACCACAACAACTTTACCGACGCTGCGAAGCAGACGACTATCGACACCCTTCTAGGAAGACTGGTAGGGCAAAACCCAGTCATCCTCTTCGACCCCATCAGCGAGTTTGTCACCATGGAGCTGGCCAAGAGAAGCTCTGAATTCTCGTCTCAGAAGGACATCAGCATGTGAGTGTGCCCTGATTCTATGGCTTCTTTCTGTGTTGGCTAATCATGTGACATCAGCTTGGTCGGCACCTTTAACCTCAACGGCCGGACAGAAGGCATCGACCATGACCTCTCTCCTTGGCTTTGCCCCGAAGAACTGGGCAGCCTACTCCCCGATATTGTCGCCGTCGGTTTCCAGGAAATCGTCGAACTGAGCCCCCAGCAGATCATGAACAGCGACCCGACTCGGAAGCAGCTCTGGGAAAAGGCTGTGAAGCGGACGCTTAATAAGCACGCGCAGGATCGGGGCGAGCGCTATGTCCTGCTTCGGAGCGGACAGCTCGTCGGCGCGGCACTGTGCATCTTCGTCAAGGTCTCGGTGCTGAAAAGCATAAAAAATGTTGAGGGCAGCGTCAAAAAGACGGGCCTGTCGGGCATGGCTGGCAACAAGGGCGCGGTGGCTATTCGGTTTGATTTCGCCAGCACCCCCGTCTGCTTCGTGACGGCTCATCTGGCGGCCGGATTTGCAAACTACGACGAGAGGAACCGGGACTATGCCGTCATCAGCGAGGGCCTGCGGTTCCAGCGCAACCGGGGCATTGATAACCATGGTATGTCACATGAAATCCTATGATTATGGGCATAGGAGCTGATCTGGATACAGACGCCGTCATCTGGCTCGGCGACTTCAACTACCGCATCGGCCTTGGCCCTGATGCGGCGCGCAGTCTCGTGAAGCAAAAGAACCTGGCCGCTCTGTACGAGAACGACCAGCTCAACCTGCAGATGGTCGCTGGCCTAGCCTTCCCATATTACTCTGAGGCTCGCATCAACTTCCTGCCGACATACAAGTTTGATCTCGGGACCGACACCTACGACACATCGTGAGCTGTCATCTCACTGCCGAAACATCGTGGCGGATATGCTGACGTGATATAATAGCGAGAAAGCTCGTATCCCCGCCTGGACGGACCGGATCCTGAGAAAGGGGCAGTACCTGCGCCAGTCGTCGTATAACTCGGCGCCCCTCAAGTTCTCGGACCATCGCCCTGTCTACGCCACGTTCCAATGCACCGTCAATATCGTGGACGAAGCCATGCGTGAGCGCATCAGCCAGGAGCTGTACCAGCAGCGCAAGTCCGACGTGGGAGATATCACGGCAGTGAGCCTCAGCAGTGAGGACACGGAGGACGAAGACCTCATCGGCTACGACTCGATTGAGCCTGGTCTGCCAGCGGCGAGCTCTGACCGGAACAAGTGGTGGCTTGACAACAGGCAGCCAGCTCGGGCGAATATCCAGCCACCAAAGGCGTCGGGCTCTCAGTCGACGGTGTTGAACCCCAACATGTCGGCGAACCCATTCACGCCGTCGCAGGAACCGGACTGGATCTCGGTGCCCAGGGCGAGGGTGTCGTCGTTTTCGGGCAACCTGTCCAGCTCACCCTACGAGCATATCCAGATCCCAGGCGACTTCTTGACGTCGACACCAAGCTCGGCGCCCAGAAGACCTCCACTGAGAGAGGACCACAGATCACAGCTCGATGGAACACCACCGCCGCCTCCACCCCCGAGACGGCAGACGGGGATGTCTTCCGGGTCCGGGTCGGCGGAGGCACCTCTTACCTTTAGCAAGATGCAGCCGCAGCCAGCGGCACCCCCTCGGCCATCATCGGCTTTGTCCGAGCTGTCCCAGCTGTCGCAGCACTCAAAGGGCAAGCCGCCACCTCCTGTCGCGAAGAAGCCATTGCACCTGGCATCTGGGTCGCCAACAACAGCGTTCAGAGCTGGGAGCAATGGGACCGGCCGTGCAGCAGAGGAGCAGCCACCGCAACTACCCATCAGGTCATCGACCGGGTTCGGAAACAATAACGGTCAGAGACCGACGTCGGCCTTGTCAGACCAAGGGCGACTGCAGAGTGGCCTCGGCCGGCGGGTCGAGACCTGGGGAGGAGATGGCCAGTCGTCGAGGCCCGGCGCCGTGCAGCTGCCGGGGATGCGGGCAGGTGAGCAGCGACCGCGCCAGTCCCCGACGCCTAAGAAGATCCAGAAGGCGGCGCCGGTCGATCTGCTCGACTCTTTGGATGATGATGGGAGCCCACGAGACATGGGCGGCTGGGAGACGCTGACCCCGAGCAACTATGGGCGTTGATATATAGTTGGGTCGGTCGGAGTGCTCGTGGCGACGCAGTAGGCCTTTATTGGTATCGAGGCATGATTTTGGATGATTCGGCAGAAACGGGAGGAGTCCTTTTGCATGGGGTATCACGAGAACCACGCATCA
Source organism: Plectosphaerella cucumerina (assembly GCA_020746995.1). Lineage (NCBI taxonomy): Eukaryota > Fungi > Ascomycota > Sordariomycetes > Glomerellales > Plectosphaerellaceae > Plectosphaerella > Plectosphaerella cucumerina. The sequence goes on along the minus strand of JAGPXD010000004.1, from coordinate 3,137,953 downwards.
ACGAAGACGGGGACAGAGGTCGGAAAAGCTTCAGAAAGGGGAATGTGATGCCAAGCATTCAAGTACAAGCGACGTTCAAGTCCAGGTCCAGGTCCAGGCCTAAGGTCCAGACCGAGGGAATGGTTCATCGTGTGATGTCTGTCCAAGTGCAGGTGACTCAGGGGGGGAGGTGGCGCGAGTCAGGCGGAGGTGTCGCATGCAGCCGTGGGCCGAAGACGGCTTCCCGGTGTCAAGCCCGCGGCGGCAGACGTGTGAAATGGAGGGTAGCACACAATTGGAAGTAGGTACTTGTGCTGGTTGCTCTTGCGGTGCTCTTGCGGTGCTGAACAAGCGGGTGGCCAGGTACCCCAGCCTTGGCCCTTCTTGGCCCCCTCCAGATGGAAGCTTATTAGCACGGATGGGCTCGGTTCAAGCCGGCGGGGGAACTATACATCTTTCGCCCCCCCCCAAGGGCACGAGCACAGCTCACGGATAGCCTGGAAAAGGCTCGAGCTCGAGCGACGACCTCGTCCCGGCGGCCGCACTCGATGCGCCGAGGTGGTTCCCTGGGGCTGGGTGCCAGAGGGGAGGCGGCAATGCTAAAATGTGGGATGGCGAGGGTTTAGTGCCTTTCCGGCCACGGCCTCAGAAGGCCCCGGCGTGAACGGACGTCCGCCTCAGCGATCTCGGATGCGCTAGCAGCGCCATGGAACGTCATCTCGGGGGTGGGCGGGTGGGACCGACTTGTACCACCTCAGCACTGCACCCGCGGCATGCTGCAGTGGGAAGGAAGGGAAGCGTCCTCCCGTCGACTCGGAGAAGACGTGGACGGCCTCGACCACTGGGGGCAACTCACCTTCCATTGCGTTGGAATGTACCTTTGCCCTGGACCCGTCCCTTCTCGTACGAGCTTGACTGTCCCCAGCCGCTACCTACCTAACCTACCTACCTTACCTTGCCTTTTCTGACTTGAGTACACTCCGTCCTTTTTGCGGTAGGTGCCTTACCTCACTTTGACTCTGCGCACGGGAAGGAACCTAGCTTATTTCAAGCACACCGTCCGTCCCATCCCATCCTGACCTATCCATCTTCTTCCCTCCTTCGCCCACCGTCCGCCCTCCTCGCCTCCCCTCGTCACCAAGCCCTCATCCGCCCACCCTCAACCTGCGTGTATCTCTGCTTCTCCCGGTGCCCTGAATCGACCGCGATATGGACCCCTGAACCCCGGCCGAACCCGTGCAAGAGGAAAACGAAACGGCACGTGAACGATACCACGACACGAAAACACACACACACTTTCCTGGCATCCATATCTTTCGAGGATCCGCCTGTGCTACGACCATCTCCAACCCTTCCAAATTCTCTCGAACAAAGGTGAGTGGAAACCTCCATTTCTCCCCCGTCGTCGCCCCGGTGATTTTCAGGGCGAGACATGTGGCTGACTCTGGCCCAGCCTCGCCGCCCTATTCCACGTCCCACACCGCTCTCTGGCCAAGAAAGTCAACCGAGTCAGACGGGGGGGAAAAGAGCTGGAATCTTGGTCCTGGCATTGTTCCCGCGAGAAGAATCGGCCCTCCACTTCCTCCTCCAAGTCCCGAATTCGCGGTACATAGACCCGGGCATGGTCCTGCCCACTCGCTCGTCGGAGCACTCCCAGCAGCAACCGCAGAGCAGAGTGAACCACTGAAGCAGCGAGCCGCCATGGACCTGGACGCCCAGCTCGACGATGCCGCCACCCGGCCTGCGACGCTCACGCCCGTCAAGGACATGGGCGACGGAAACCCCAGCGCAGAGGCACGAGAGCAGGCCCGCCTGATCAGGAAGCAGCGCAACGCCCGCGTCGAGGCGTGGCGTGACATTGTCGCCGTCAGCGCCTCCGACTGCACCTGCATCGGCTCCTCGCCGCCATCCTCCTTTGTCGACTCGACCGCCTCATGGGGCGCCGCCGCCAGCAACACCACCGCCGCCGGCGAGCTCCCGAGCGTCCAGGAACCCGTCGACTCCCCCGCTACGACCGTGAGCGCATGGAAGCCCGACGGGCCCGGCTCCGCCTCGGCCGCGCCCCAGTGCCGTCACTGCTGCCGGCTCGGCGCTCCGTCCTTCATGGGCGAGAAGGAGGTGGACGAGTACGCCGAGATACCCCAGCAGCGGCGCACTTCCTCCATCTCGAGAATGCTGAAACAGCTCACCACCCGCATCGGCCTCGGCGACAGGAGGGCCAGCGACAAACGGCCGCACATACCGCGAGGTGCCGATCAGGGCGCCGCCGTTGCCCCGCCGCCGGGTGCGACAGCAGGCGTCCAGCCGACGTCGAGGGATTCCTTTGCCGAAAGCCGCAAGAACAAGATGAAGCAGACGCACCGTGACAGGCAGCGCCATGAACACCACGGCAGCAGCGGTGGAAAGAAGCGTTCCGTTTTTGGCGGCAAGGCCAGTCTCGACCTCAACCAGGTCAACGAGGTGCTTAAAACGCAGATGCCGGCCGGTCACTCGGAGAACCTGACGTACCGGCGTGCCGGCCAATGCGCCCACTCCGGCATGAGGTCGTCCTCGTCCCCTCCACGAGGCGACAAGCAGGCCGACGACTCCCTGAGCCTCTCTACCAACGAGGAAGACGCGGCCGCCAATCCCGTCGTCACGCAGCGGATGAGGCAGGCGGCCCGCGGCATGGAGCGTATGGCACGCGCCCAGCAGCTGCTCAACCGCGTCAAAGACCTGGGCGACCCCTGCGTCGACGAGACCCCGAGCAGCAGACCCCAGGCGAGTTCCGGCAAGGGTAACCCCATGGCCCGGAGGGCGGCCCCACCCGTCCAAGCACCGGCCTGACTGTGCATTGCCGAGCCACGAGGCTACAAGCCTACAAAGCCGTCCGCTCTCCCACCGCCAGGTTCCTCCTTCCTGCATATGGCAGAGGAGAGATCGGACGATGCACCTCGCAGCCCGACCTCGCGGGTTTAATATGACTGATCACGACGGGGAGGGGTGGTTCTCTGGATGGATAATAGGGGTGTGGTGCGAGGCGAGGTGACCCGGAGAATCATCACCACTCACTTACTGCCGGGCGCCACGATGACACCTAGGACAGGGAGGCTGGTGTGTCAGAAAGAACGAGCACTTGCCGATTCGACCCCAGATGGTATAGGACAGGACAAGAACCTATGTAATTTTCACGACGAACATGAATCGACACTCAAGCCCAAGAGCAGTAAATCCCAAGTCGCGTGCGCAATGTCGTGTACCAACTCGCCTTATCTCTGCTGTCCACACACACTCACGGAAGCCGTCAGGCATCTATCCGCGCACCACGGCGCCCGCGCGGGCGTTGGTTGGTGAACCTTGTGTAAACCGAGGCGGCCCCTCCCCGCGCAACATGCACCCATCACCGAGTCCTCATCACCCCATTGGCCTATCCTTGACCCCGTGTCCCTCCGACGTGCGAAGGAAGGGAAGGGAAAGGAAGAAAAAGCAAAGGGCAAAAACCTACAAGCCAGGTGCTGGTGCTGCGTGGCGGTGCCCCCCGTCGTACCACCACCACCACCACCACCAACTGCGCGCCCGCGCCCGCTGCGCAGACTTTTGTTGTTGTTGTGTGATGCAAGATACCCCGCACCAGACCGCACCGCACTGCACCGCACCCGCCATGTGAGATGGCGTCTTTTTTTGCCGCAGCGCGACACGACGAGGCGGGCATATGCATGATAATTTACCTACAGAGCGGCAAAAGCGCAGATGTACAGTTTAGCTGTATTGATTTTGTAATTTTGCTTTCTGCTAGGGGCAGGGGGGACGAGGGAGGGGGGACGAAAAGGCCGTCTGATCTAGGAATTTACTGCGCTCGCGCGCCCTGTCCACCACGAAATATCCCTGGTCAAAAACGTGAGGAAAAGGGGGTAGAAGGCCGCGCGGCAGACAAACGCAGAAGAACGTGAATACCAACGGGGTCGTCATTAGACATGATATCCTCCACAGCTGGCGCCTCCCTCGCGGGAAACCTCCACCACCTATCGTCATGGAAATCGGGGGCGGCTGCAGAACGGCAGGGGACGGGGGCAGTGGACGCATAGAAACATCGCAGGGGGCGCAGATGGGGAGGGTTACGAAATCAAAGCTGGATTATCTCGGGCATAAGGAAGAAGAAGGAAGGGGGGGCAATACATCGAAGGCATGGGGAATAGAGGAATCGAGGGGAGGAGAGAAAAAGGTTCTTTTGGGACGGCCATCTGCCACAGTAGAAGAAGCTTCCAAAAGAGGACCCCAGCCTCCAAAAAGGTTTCCGTGAACGGGGGGTTGTCAGCGCATCCATGCCAGGTATTTTCCTTCCAACGCATCCGAATCCTCTACTCCATGTCCTCCCTTGCCAGAATCGTCACCAGCTAGCCTTCTGCTAGCAGACAGGCCCCAGACCTCCAGCGGGGGGAGGTTGGGTGACGCCTCGCGGCGGACGGAGCGCCGCGACTATGAAACCATCTCAGGATGACATTACCGAGATGGGGCGAGTGGTATCAGGTGGTGAACGGATTTAGGAAGCAGCGGCGGGGGTCTCCTCGGCGGGCTTGGGCTCCTCAGCAGGCTTGGACTCCTCCTTCTTCTCCTCGGCGCCCTCGGCCGGGGCGGCGGCAGCGGTGCCCTCGGGCTCGCCGCTGTCCGAAGAGGTCCAGAGGGTGAGGTTGTCACGGAGCAGCTGCATGATGAGGGTGCTGTCGCGGTACGACTCCTCCGACAGGGAGTCGAGCTCGGCAATGGCATCATCGAAGGCCTGCTTGGCGAGGTGGCAAGCGCGGTCGGGCGAGTTGAGGATCTCGTAGTAGAAGACGGAGAAGTTCAGCGCGAGGCCGAGGCGGATGGGGTGGGTAGGGGTGAGCTCGGTCTGAGCGACGTCGGTGGCGCTCTGTAGAGGAAAAGGAGAGGCAAGGTCAGTTTTCTGATCAAACTCGACTCGACTGGACAGGGGCAGGTCCGAAGAAGCCGAGGGGAGATGAGGGCAAGCATGCATACCTTGTAGGCCTCGTGGGCGGCGGTGGCAGCGCCCTTACGCTTCTCACCGGAGGCGAACTCGGCCAGGTAGCGGTGGTAATCACCCTTCCTGAAGAGTGGGGCAGCCCGGTCAGCAGCTGATGGGCACGTGGTTGAGGCGAGGGGGGCGCCAGCCAGCAAGCCAGTAGGCAAGCCAGCCAACGATGATATCCCAGGGGTGATACGTACATCTTGTGGTAGAAGACCTTGGACTCGCCGGTCTGGGCGTTGGGGATGAGGCTCTCGTCGAGGACATCAAGGACGTCCTGGCAGACCTGCTCGAGCTCGAGCTCAATCTTGGTGCGGTACTCGCGGATGGTGGAGACGTGCTTGTCGGAGCCCTTGCTCTCCTCCTTCTGCTCGATGGAGGAGATGATGCGCCACGAGGCACGGCGAGTGCCGACGACGTTCTTGTAGGCAACGGACAGGAGGTTGCGCTCGTCGACGGTAAGCTCACCGCCCAGCTTGGCGACCTCCTTCATGTAGCCGACCATCTCATCGTAACGCTCGGCCTGCTCGCAGAGGCGAGCCAGGAAGGTCTTGCTGTAGAAGTGGAAAGACACAACGGTCAGCGGGGGAGTTCACAAAGAAAGACTGCTCACGACCGGGCGTGATGGGGGGTGGCCGGGCAGTCGGGTTTGCAGCCTTGTGCGAGAGCATGTGGCTATCGGCGGGCGGGGGAGCGCGGCTGAGGGCGACAAACCTTTCACGCTGCAGGAAGACAATCAGTTAGCGACGCGACTTCCAAAAGGGTACCATGATTTGACTCGGATGTGCTCAATAGAACAGAGAGGGTATGAAAGGGAAGGGAGATGCATCGGTGGTGCGCCCTCGAGGCATATTGTCGGCGTCGATGACCGGACCAGCGAGGGGCGCGGGTCGCCGGCAAAAGGGGGGGTCGCCCCGATATTGGGCATCGCGAGGGACGGTGGAACAGGAGGGCAAACTTACATCGCCGGACATGATGGGCTTGGCCTGGATGTGGTGTGTGTAGTTGCGCTGGCTTGCGGGTTTTGTGTTTGGTAAAAGGGGACGCTGAGACGCGGGGCGGAATCGAAAGTCGGTGCGGGAAGAGGCAGGCCTCGGGTACGTTGGGAGAAGTGGTGGTGGTGTTGTTTGGGAGAGAGTGAGGGAAAAGGGCGTAGGCGTTGAGCTAAGTGCGACGGGGGAAAGTGAGCAGTTCAGGGTTTGGGGGGGGGGGCGACCGACGGGGCGAGCGGGCGGGCGTGGAGTGTCTGTCGCTAAGGTACCTAAGGCGGGCAAGGTAGGACGGGACTGGGGGGGAAGGGACGTCGCGAGTGAGCCTGCCCGGGTGCAGATGAGGTGAGGTGGGTGAAGATTCATCTCCCTCTCCCCCCTCTCACGCCCATTCCACGCCTCTCATTGGGGGAAGCCGCTTGTCGCCTCGCTGTGAAATGGGCTCTGTTCAGCGGCTGTAGGCGCTGTTGCGTTGTGCCTGCCCGCCCGGGGTGTTCTTTCCATCCCACCCGGGGTGCCCGCCCACCTTCTAATGGATTCCTCGGGGTCAAGGCGGTCTTTCCAGAGACCTGAGGAAGGCCCGCCCGCTCACGCACGGCAGGTGCTTCTTGCCTTGCTTCTTGCCTGCAGGACACTCGAGTGAACAGGGTGAGCAGACTGACCTCGGGTTCAATATCCACTCCGTGACACTGGAGAGGCAGCTTCTTCTAGCTTCTACAGACTCATCCGGCCTCGCCTGGAATTCGGGACTGGGTAACATTGCCAGGCCACCCTAGGCATGGGTGAGCACCCATCGGCACTGCCAGATAGCTGGGCAGACTGGGCTGAGCCGGCGCCCTGGTACGGGCACATCAAACATCGTTCCCCAACCAGCATGAACCCAGGCAACTTGAAAACACCATGAATCACACCCGATGCCCTCTTCCAGCCTGGGTCGGGCATCGCCACGGCCCAAAACATACACAACACCCATCCCCCCTGTCACCGATCCGCGTAGGAGACTGGATGTCCACGTCGTCTCCTGTCCTGTCCTGTCCCGATCGCCCGCCCACCTGACACCCAGCGAGCCAGCGCATCAGGGGCCTGCCCGCAACCCACAGGCCAGCCCAGTCCGCGTCCAGCCCAGCCCAGTCCCAGCGCACCGTACCGTCCAGACGGCCCCTCACCCGGTTGCCCCTCATTTCTCCGTGGTCCACCAGGAGCGTGGCTATTTTCCTGTCGCTCCTCCTGCTGGGAAACTCGGAACGGGAGGGAGGCCCCCCTGGATGGATGGGCTCAGGAATGATCTGCCTGCATCGTCGTCTTGGCCATCTAGCTTCTCATCCCATCGTCGGGGGCACTCCCTGCCATGGACGAGGCAGACTGTCATGCTTGGAAGCCTTGCCCACCCCCTCCTTGAGGCGCGGGACTTGACCAGTCGTCACCAAGATCGGGGCGTGGTTGCCCTGCCTGGTCTGCGCCTGCGCCTGATGCCGTGGCCCGGTGCCCCACTTCGCTCCTTGGGTTTGTTTTGGTCATCCTCAACAGACCTTTGAAACAATTGCACGTGACATGTGAAACCGGTCAGCTTAGCACCAACTGCCATTGCGCGGTTCGGTTGAAAGAGATAGATGAAAGCACGTTTGTCTCTCGATGAGCAGGATCTCTTGATGAGCAGGAAGTAAATCAAGTTTTTTGGTCCGCAGCTTGAACCTCCAAGTGGGTTGGAATCCCACTAGTTCAACTCTTGCTCGTGGTTGATGGTCATGCTGCGCAGGTAGCCCGGGTTGTAGCCATCGCTGGTGCCTAAACACCCCAAATCCCTCAGGAGCCGGTCGTGGCAGAGCACTTCAGCTTCTTATCATCACCTTCCTCAAGACGTCCCCCAACATGTGATGAACCACAGACGACGGTTTTGTTGTCCCAGGAACAAGGTATGGCCATCCTCTGCGAGGCCTCCCCTCCACACGACATCCATGGCCGTCGATCCTGTAAGCTCCGAGGTCACCCAACCTGACAGGCCGGTCAAATCATGTTCTCATTCTCATACATTGCTTATCCAAACGCCAGGGTAGTCCCCAATCTGCAACCCTGCAGCCCAGTAAACAGTCACACGCTTAATACCACAGGTTTTTACAGTTCTGATCGCCATCCCTCCTCGTCGATGCCCCCCTAGAGCTCATCGGGAGAGGTGTCGTCCGGCACGGGGTACTTCCGCCCCCAGTCGTTCGGGTCGCCTCCTGGGATGCAGAGCCCGATCCGCCAAAAGTAGTCTCGGTGGGCGAAGAAGAGCTGCCAGAGCTTGAAGCGCGCTGGGAACCTCTTCGCCACCCGTACCGTTTCCTCTCCTTCGGTCTCAACTTCCACCTCAGTTTCCAGCACGGCGTCAGGATCCTGAGCCAGCGTCTCGACAGTCTCCAGGTCATCCGGGTGTACGTCGCCCTGGGCCACACAGTTCCGATCCCCGGCGCCGTGGCAGACAATGATATTCTCAAGCGAGGGCGAGAGCTCCTTCTTGTTGATGAAGAACTCGCCGCCGTGGGGCCTGTATCCCCATTCCGTTAGGGGCAGCATCGGCACCGGATCATCCACGTGCGTCACGCGGCGGAACACACGCTTCTCAGGGTCCTTCTCATCCTGCTCGGACAGCCCAAAGACGGCATCGACGTAGTCGCTGAGGCCTTGGTTGCCGACCTTGGGTTCGCCAAAGGTCGTCGTCACTGTATCGTTCCAGCCGAGCGTTACGGTGAGCTCTAGCGCGGCGAGCATGGCGACTGCGCCGCCCAGGCTGTGGCCGACGAGCTGTATAGGATAGCCAGGGTATTGCTTCCTGAGTTCCTGCAGCTCGGGGATCACTAGCTTGCGCGCCTGCTGCCACGACTCCAGGAAACCGCTGTGGACTGTGCAGTTATCGCAGCGGTGCTGCGGCTCCCTGGGCGTGTCGCCGCCGTCGTCGGGCGACGGGTACGGGACGTATTCCTGCGGGACGGTACTGAGATCGACCACGGTATTGGCGATGCTGTATGTGCCGCGGAACGCCACAATGATGGCCTTTTCGCCCAGCCGGTCTTGCGCATCCTTGTCCGCATCGGGGCGGCGCTCCCCGTGGTCGACAGCGATGTAGCCGCAGCTGTCGCTCATCAATATCCCGGTATTCCATACGGTCGCAAGCGTCAGGGTTGGGAATTCCCTGCAGCGCGAGGCGCAGGAGAACGGCTCGGATACGCCTGTGGTGCCGACGCAGTAGGCAATGTCGACGAGGCGGGACATGCGCTCGAGCGAGGAGAAGAGGGCGACGGATATCGGCTTGGGCGACTCGTCGTGCGACAAAGCCAGAGGCCGCTGGACGTTCGCGGAGGCGAGTGCCGCTGCTGAGAGCAACCCGCCCAGTTGTAGGAGTCGAACCATGTCGGAGGTGAAGGTGGCAAGTTGTGCGAAGATCGTAGGTTTCGGAACAGATACTAGGTAGTTTGTTGCTCGTAGAACATTGCTCGGCCCATGTAGGGCGGGCGGGGGCACGATAGAGGCAGTGTCGATGGGTCGATTAGGTATATGCCGGCATGAATTGTTGACCCCAACAAGCGCGGTCAGGGCACATGATGTCGCCGTCCTCGGGGGAAGCGATCGTGAGTCGATAGGTTTGGTGCGATCAGGACTCTGGCTGCCGATGGGGCCCTGGCAGTGGAGAGCGTGATATTATGGGGTGAGGTCATACGCCTGGACGCTAGGCGCCAATTCGTGGGCGCCCGCCAGTCACGCCCAGGCAATTTGATCACCTGAGTGGCTGGATGGGCCCCTCCCCCGGAATGTGGCCCTGTCCTTGTGCCTGATGCGGAGGTTTGGTGCATTGCCTCTTCATGCAGTGCCGCTCCGACATGGACCCTGAACTCATCACTTGCTTCTGGGCAGTCTAGAAAATGAAATTTCTATGGTCTGGCTATTATTTCTATTACTCAGAGTCCATGTGTTGCTCCTATTCGTACACGGGCTGCGGATGTACAGCGGCGCTTCAAGCGGCAGACGTTGGGGGCACTGGTGCGATGCTCACGAACCTGGCGGTGACTTCGCCGGCTGAGCATCCTCCTGCGCAAGTGTCGTCCGTGTCGGTGTCATCGCCACAGCTAACCTCGATCACCGCTGTTCCTGCAGCCTCGTAATCGGCCAGTCTACACACTCGCAGTTAGCATTCGCTGGAGACGCCGGGGCTAGAGGCTCTACATACCCATCATCGCCAGGGCAGACCTTCTCAATCAACGTCAGCTGCGAGTTCTGCCAGATGAACAAAGCCCTGGCGTCCTCGCAGGGGTATCGAGGTGTCCTTCCGCCCTCAACGACCGGCACTGATGTCGAGTTGAAGTAGCACGTCGTGCTGACGGTTGTCTTGTCGTCTGTGAATCCAAACTCGAACGCATCGAGCGTATTGCCGTTGTCTTGGGACTGCGCGGTGAAGTCGGAGACGGTGAAGTCCTCGGGTAAAACGCAGGAGTCTGTTTCAACCATCGCGCGGATCTGCTGCGGCAGCTCTGCCATGTACGCTGCCATGGCGTTGGCTGCCGGGGCAGCGAGCAAGAGGATGGAGAGAAGCTGATTCATGGCTGCAGGTACGTGTACAAGTCGACTTGAAATATGGCGAGAGGGAAAAATGTACGAGGCTCAATTACAGACAAGCCGGCCAATATGAATATCCTGGGCCTGGCAGTTTGACATCCGCGGCCGGACGCTCTTGCCTTTTAAGATGTACACCACGGGATCCGCCGGCCAAGAAAAAGGAGCTGCATCTCCGTCTCCCTTGCGGACTCCCGAAAGGGCCGACCTAGGAGGAAATACGACGTCCAAGTTGGAAGCAACTGCCGATCACTGATGCGATGAGCCGTCTAGTGTAGCAACAGGGTTCTGTCGGAGCGAGGATCGGTGGAACGCGGCTAGGTTGCGACGGCACTTTCGCACGCTTCTGCTCACTCCTCTCATCAGCCTCGAGTTGCACGTATGAACGCCCCAGGAGGCAGAAGGCCAGATCTGGAAGCATCTTGTACCTCACAGGAGGCCGCACCGAGGAACCACGCGTCCTTTCCCCTTTCATTGCGACAGCCGGGTCGGGACGACTCCCGGGGAGACGAAGGACTTCGAGCATCCAGCAACTAGCAAACGCAAGCACGGACGGGATAACCGCCAGGCTGTGGAGACGTATCCCCGCCTCGACACCTGATGACCGCGGCGCACGTAACCAGCGGTTGCTAGCAGGAGGCCGTCGATGAGCGGTCTGGTAAATGCAACGCTGCAGCTATCGTCGTGTTTTGAACCGGTGGAAATGTTGGATACACCGCCGACAGCTGACGATCACATACGACAAATCGAGGTGTGGTCTGTCGATGGCACCGACTGACCGACAACGTGAGCCTCCCAAGACAGCGGCGCCGCCACCGTCAACCTGACCATGCGCTCGGCAGGCAACGCGCAAGCGGTCTGCAAGATGTCAAGGTGACACGAGCGTGCGAGAGTCCAGACGGCCGGGCTGGAAGACCAAAAACCGAGATGCGGAGCGCCACGCACCAAGACCTACAGCACTGGATGAGGTTCACGATGCCGACTTATCGATAAGACACCTCGGTTATGTCAGCATCCACCAGCCATCCCGATTCGCTACCACACAAAAGCCCCACCGCACAGAAAATTTGGCCGAAACTCCACCGCACCCAGGGACCCCATCGACCCTCGATCGCGAATTTCTTCATGAGAACCTCTTCTCTTCCCATCGCCCAGTGACCAGAACTCGACAATCCGCCAACCCACCCGTCGACAACCCCGAAACCGACAACACAATGGCCAAGGAACAGCCCACCCGCACCGGCCTCGCCGTCGGCATCAACAAGGGCTTCGTACGTCGTCTCACCTCCTGGAGGATCTCTGCATCGCCCGTCGGCGGTCGATCGCCCTGAACACAAATATCAGGACGCTGCGATTCGGCCCTCGGGTCGGTGCAGACGATGGACTCATCAATCACGTACAATAGTAGCTGACCGGTTCGTCTCGTTTGCCTGTTAACAGAAGACCACCGCCCGCGTTGCCAAGCCCCGTGTCTCTTCCATGAAGGGCAAGGTCAGCAAGCGCACTGCCTTCGTCCGCGACGTTGTCCGTGAGGTTTCTGGGTAAGTCGATACACCTGGGTTGGACGAGGCTGGAGTATGGAACGCTGGACGGACGAACATTCAATGTTCAGTCCTGTTGCGCCTCTGCTCCTGCCTCGTCCTCCCACATATCCCTATCACATGCATCGAACAACAGCTAACCACTCCCTCTCCAGCCTCGCCCCCTACGAGCGCCGCGTCATTGAGCTGCTGCGCAACTCCAAGGACAAGCGCGCCCGTAAGCTCGCCAAGAAGAGGGTACGTTCTCTCCCCCGATCCCACATAAACACTCCCCAATACTAACACCCACTCCCAGCTCGGAACCTTCGGCCGTGCCAAGGCCAAGGTCGACGAGCTCCAGCGCGTCATTGCCGAGTCCCGCCGTGTCACCCACTAAGCGGTTACTCTCCCATCGGGGGGCGGATTAACGAAAGGGGGCTGATCGGTGTATACGTACAACGGAAAAAAAGCGCATCATCCGGACAGCGATGGCGACCGGCTTCACTCTGCGCAACGGATGTGGATTCCACAACACTCATGGTCTCTCGGCGCGCGGGTAAAATCATTCAGGCAAAGGGTCTTCTGGAGGATGACCAGGAATGGGTCCGCCGTGGCCCTCTGGCCTCCAGGAATAGGACAGCTGCGGCTCCGCGGAACGGGGTCGTGGCGGAGGTCATGACGAAAATACCAACCAATACCCCCTATAATGTTCAAACGGTCTCACAGCAACGAAGTCCGCGGGACTTTGTGACGTGATGCTTTTTACATGTCTTCATATGCTTTGAGGCTTCTTCTGCCCTGTGGTATCTACATCTACTTCTTGCCCAGTTTGAGCCACTTGGGCAACTTCTTGGCCACGCCCTCGCCCCGGTCGTTGCTCTCTGGTTTCGATAGCTGGACCTTCTTGCCCTTGTCCTCCGGATCCGACTCGGCCTTTGGCGGCTCGGGCACCTGAACCGCCGTGGCGCGCTGTGCTACCGCGCTCTTGAGGAAGGGCTGCTTGCGGACGTCGGCGGAGACGTTGTCATCCCAGGAGAAGTTGACCAGGACGTTCCTCATCATCTTGTAATCATGTACGAGGAGGTTCTTGGGACCATCGCTGTCCTTGATGAGGGTCTGGCTCCCGGACACGAGGAGCCGGAACTTCTGGCCCTCGTTCGCCATGACTGACCTCACGCCCTTGTAGAGCAGTGCACCGGACGCATCGGGTCCGAAAGACCACTGGGCCGAGGTGTTGTCTGGGAAGCGCACACGGACCGTCACAGAGCTCACTGCTGCGAGTTTGGCCTCTCGGGCCTGGGCCTGCTCCTCCAACTCCTTGTCCGAAGGGAGCCTCTTGTTCTGGGAGCTCTGCATGAGTCTCGCCTGGTGCAGCTGCGCATGGGCAATGGACGGCGTGTAGTCTGCCTCGTCCAGTGGTGCCAGGGCAGCAGCTGGCGTTGTGCCTGATGGTGCCTGGAAGACACTCACAGGCTGCAGAGGGTCTGAAGAGACTGCCGGGTCGACGTCCATAGCGTCCGTTGCGGCCACTTCCTCCTGAGCGGGCTGGGATGTTGGCTCAGCGACTGGAGGCTCGGGTGCCGCCGTCTCGGCTTGGGGCTGTGTCGTTTCTGGTGCGGAGGTGTCGACGGGAGCTGCCTTGGCTGGCGCTCCAGTCACTGCTGGAGGTCCCTTCTCCTTGGTCTCAGCATCAGCAAAGTGCTGGCTGATCTCCTCCATGGCCGAGAACAGTGTCCTGTCTGTCAGGCGGAACGACAGGCGGATCAGCACGCTGCCAGAGTTGTAGCCCAACTGCGACAGCGTCTTCTGGAAGTCCGGTAGGGAGGCCAACTCTCGTCCCATGATGTTGAGCACCGGAGTCTCGTAGTACAACTGGCCGCTGCCGCTCTGCGCCGCGCCCTGGGTCTGCGCGATGCCGCGGGCGGTGATGTTGATGTTCTTGCCTTCGCTGGCCGCCTTGCTCTCAAACTGGCGCAGCACCTTCCACAGCGCCAGGTCACTGGGGAACTTGTCCATTAGCCGGCCGCCGGGGACGATGTTGGACTCGGGAGGGGGTAGTTGGAGGGCCACAGAGACGGCCGAGGGTGTGTTGGATTTGAGGACGAGTTCGAGCTTCGCGCCGGGCGACAGGCCGGTCTGTCGCCATGCGACGGAGAGGTCGACATTCTTCTGCTTGTTCCTTGGACTGGTCAGCACGCTGCAGCCAGGCGGGCTTGCCCGAGGAGCCGTACTTGAGTAGGTATCTGTCGCTGGTGAGGTTGAGCTTCTTGCATGCTTCCTGGAGCACGTCGGTCATGTAGGTGCCGGGCGTGACCTTGACCGTCGCCCGCCTGAGGTCCGTCGCGATGACGGTGACGTGCGAGGCCATATCGTCGTTCGTGGGGTCGTCTTTGTGTAAGTAGTGCGTAGTGTATTGTGACGCTGCAGGCCAGCGGTTGGCGGGGTAGAGGTGGGCGGACTTGGGACAGCGACTGGGATATGTAGTGTCCTAAGGATCGGTTGGGTGTTGCTTTGCATTCAAGTCCTCTTGGTTTCCGAAGTACAAGGAAAGTCGTGGAATATGTAGTCGCAGGACGGGAGTGCGAGGCGGGCCGCCCAAGCATGGAACACAGCAAACAGTGGAGGGGCGTTCAAACTGGAGGCCAACAAGCAAGCATTGGTAAGACGGAAAGCGAATGACCTACAGGCGTCGCTATCGCTGCTGTTAGGGGACCTCGGTGCCTGGAGGGAGAGGTACGATAGCGGATGGGTACCTGGGGTACGTACCTCCAGCTTGCCTCCAAGGGTTGCGCCTGCCCGCCCAGCTCTGGCCAATCACCAAGCTCGAAACGTGTAGAGGCCCCGTTCCTGCCGGCCGTCCACCCATCGCAGCCGCGCATGTCGTGTTTGCCTTGCCCCAGCTTGAGTGTCCAGCAACTACCACATTCAAGCTCCGATACATCACCAGCCAACGTCAAGACCCCCGTCCATCCATCCACGCCAAACGCCCGAACAACCTGCCCACGACCAAACTTTGCGACACACACTTCGGACTGCTTCTCTAGAACCCGCACAAAGACGGGAACGCTTGCGATCCCTTGGCCCCAGCAGCCACAATGGTAATGTCATCCACCTGCCCACATCGACATCCCCCAAGCTGACCGGCCTCACCACGCAGTCTTCTCCCTTCTCCATAAGTTCGTTCACCCAACCCGACCGCCGCCGCGCTCCTCCCTAACATGACTCCCCCCCTCCAGATGGCGGCGCCTGCGTCGCAATGGTCGGCAAGGACTGTGTCGCAATAGCCTGCGACCTCCGCCTCGGCCTCCAGGCCCTGACCGTATCCAACAACTTCCCCAAGGTCTTCCAGTACGGCGACGTCTTCCTCGGTCTCACCGGCCTGGCCACCGACGTCACTACCGTCAGCGATGTCTTCCGCTACAAGGTCAACATGTACCGCCTGCGGGAGGAGCGCAACATCGCCCCCCGCACCTTCGCCAACCTCGTCTCTTCGTCCCTGTACGAGCGCCGCTTCGGCCCCTACTTCGTCTCACCCGTCGTCGCCGGCCTCGAGCCCAAGACCGGCAAGCCCTTCATCTGCGGCTTCGACAGCATTGGCTGCATCGACTTCGCCAAGGACTTCATCGTCTCGGGAACCGCCAGCGAGCAGCTCTTCGGCATGTGCGAGAGCCTGTGGGAGCCCGATCTGGTGAGTCTTTCGCCTGAAGGAGAATGAGAATGATTTCGTTATAGACTACGGAGTTGCTGACATGAACCGCCGCAGGGCCCCGATGAGCTCTTCGAGACCGTCTCGCAGGCTCTCCTCAACGCCGTCGACAGAGATGCCCTTTCCGGCTGGGGCGCACACGTGTACATCATCGAGAAGGACAAGGTCACCAAGAGGCTGCTGAAGGGTAGGCAAGACTAGACGCCGCGTAGGCGGTGGACGTGGCGTGGAGGCTGCCGGTCCTGCGGCTAGTCGGCCAGAAAGACTGGTCCGATAGCCAGTCGACACGTAGCTTGTACCAATACAGACGAGTGTGATCATGAGCTTGCCCCATTCGACAGCGTGACCGTGGCGAAGCAGCATCAGGAAGTTGGAAGTCGGCTATTGCCAGCCACGTAGGATGGCGTCTCTGTCATTGGAGGATGGTGCAAAAAGATAGTCCAGAGGGGTACGACAAGCAGCAACACTGCCGAAGGCATCTCTCTGAGTAATAAAGCAGCGAGTGCGATGATGACCATTGGAGAGAGATTGTTGTTAACAGGGCGCTGCCAAGAGATATCACATACTATTCAGAGACAGCTAGATTCGACTAGCGTTTTTCAGATTTGGAAGATCGCATCATCAGGACCAGAAGCGGCGTTCCCAGCGCAGCATCTGACATCAACCCCACCCCGGGAGAAGCAGAATGCCTCTTCCTACTCATCGACAACACAAGGTTCACAAGGACCAAAAATCTTGGAGTGCAGCTCTATTTGCGGCAAATGCGATCTTTCAACACCTCGCTGGCCAGGACCTATCTACGGAACATGCCCAAAACAATCGCCAGGGTCCCGGCCCCAACAGGGCCCAGAGAAAGTCCCGTGGACGCTTCCTCGCTCACACGACCATGGCCGCCTCGCGGCCGCCGACGCGCCCGGGTAGGCGCCGCGCGGACCGCAGGGCGTGGGCCGCGGGGCGGGCAGTGACATCTATATGCCGGGTTATGGTACATCTGTCTATCCATCTACTAGCGTCGACTCTGCGACTCCAGGCCAACGCTTTACTGCTCCTTCTTGGACTTGGCTGCCTCGTCGACAGACTGGGTCTGCATGAAGAAGGTCCTCTCGAGGAACTTGAGGGCTTCGTCGATGATGCTGCGGGACAACGTGAGCTGGTGTTCAGTGGGCCTAGGAGGTATTGGTACTTACACGACGGGGGCGCTGATGTAGAGGACGGCCTTCCACTCGAGCCAGTTGAGGGGCAGGATCTGGAAGAGGCTCTGGAGGATGGGGGTGTAGAGCAGGGCGAAGTGGAGGGCCATGGAGAGGGCGATGGCGTAGACGAGCATCATGTTCTCCCAGAGGGGAAGGGTGAGGAGGGACTCGCTGGAGGAGAGGGCGTTGACGGCGTTGAACATCTCGATGACGACGAGGATGGAGAGCGAGACGGTCGAGGCCGACTTTGCCATGTCGTTGGAGAACATCTGGCAGCCGATCTCGGGGAACTGGGTGGAGCAGCGGTGGAAGTTGGAGATCTGGGAGAAGGTGATCTGGGGACCCTCGGGGTTGTACATGAACCACCAGGCGTAGCCGGCGACGGTGGCGAGGCCGACGTAGGTGCCGATGACGAGGTAGCGGAAGAAGAGCCAGCCGCCGATAAGGGGCTCGTCGCGCTTCCTGGGGCGGCGCTTCATGATATCGTGGTCGGGGGGGTTGAAGGACAGGGCGGTGGCGGGGAGGCCATCGGTGACGAGGTTGACCCAGAGGAGCTGGACGGGGATGAGGGCCTCGGGCATGCCAAGAGCAGCGGTGAGGAAGATGGAGACGACCTCGCCAATGTTGGAGGAGATGAGGTAGCGGATGAACTGTTGGGTGTTGTTGTAGATGGAGCGACCCTCCTCGATGGCAACCTCGATGGTGGCGAAGTTGTCATCGGCGAGAACCATGTCGGCGGCGAGCTTGGCGACGTCGGTACCAGAGCCCATGGCGACACCAATGTCGGCCTTCTTGAGAGCGGGAGCGTCATTGACACCGTCGCCGGTCATGGCGACGACCTCGCCCTGCTGCTGGAGCAGGTCGACGAGCTTGGACTTGTGGCTGGGCTCGACGCGGGAGAAGAGCGAGGCAGAACGGGCGGCCTCAGCGGCCTCGGAGGGGCTCAGGTTGTCGAACTCGCGGCCGGTGAAGGACTTGCCGGTGAGGTCCTCGTACTGGCCGAAGACGCCGATCTGGCGACAGATGCTCTCAGCGGTGTTGCGGTTGTCTCCGGTGATGACGATGACGCGGATGCCGGCCTCCTTGCACTTGCGGATGGACTCCTTGACCTCCTCACGGGGAGGGTCAAGCATGCCGACGAGGCCGAGGAAGGTCATGTTCTGCTCGAGGCGGGAGTACTCGGCGGTGGTCTTGGCGGACTTGAGGAGAGGGTTACCGGAGACGTCGGAAATGCTGGCGAGGGCAATGACACGCATACCGCGGTTACCGTACTCGACGATTTCCTTGGTGATGAGGTCGGAGAGCTTGCGGTCGAGGGGCTGGCGCTTGCCGTCGGCGCCAACAAGGGCGTGAGAGCAGCGCTCCAGGATGGACTCGGGGGCGCCCTTGACGAGGAGCTTCTGCTCCTTACCGTTCTGGACGACGACGGACATGCTCTTGCGGTCACGGGAGAACTCGTAGGTGGCGACACGGCGGTACTCCTTCTCGTAGTGGCCGCTGGCGTGGTGCAGGAAAGCCTCGGGGGCCGAGTTCTCAGGGGCGCTGGGGCCGAGCTTCTCAACGAGAACGCGCAGGGCGCCCTCAGTAGGCTCACCGACGTTGGTGTAGGTACCGGTCTTGGAGTCGTAGGCGAGCTTGGAGTCGTTGCACAGGGCGGCGACCTCGGTCATCTGGCGAATAGTGGAAGAGGCGCGGGGCAGGTTGACGGCGATCTCGCCCCTGGCGCGGATGGCGCCCTTGGGAGAGAAGGTGGAGCCCTCGACGTCGAGCTCGACAAGGTCGTTGCCGGCGTCGTTGAGGTGGACGATCTTGTTGACGCTCATCTGGTTGGTAGTGAGGGTGCCAGTCTTGTCGGAGCAGATGACGCTGCAGCTGCCAAGGGTCTCGACGGAGGGCAGGCTGCGCACGACGGCGTTCTTGGCGGCCATCTTGCGGGTTCCGAGGGCGAGGCAGGTAGTGATGACGACGGCGAGACCCTCGGGGATGGCGGCGACGCCGAGGGAGACGGCGATCTTGAGGTAGTAAATGGCGCCCTTGGTCCAGTTGCCGTGGCTGGGGTCGTTGAAGTGGGGAATGTTGATGAGCCAGACGAGGATGCAGATGACGGTAATGACCTTGGCCAGGCTGTCGCCGAAGTCATTGAGCTTCTGCTTCAGGGGGGTGGGCTCGGAAATCTGGGCGGTAATGCTCTCGTGGATGTCTCCAATGGCGGTGTTGCTGCCGGTGAGGACGACGACGGCGGTGGCGCGGCCAACGACGACGGTGGTACCGGAGAAGAGAATGTTGACCTGGTCCTGAAGGACGGCCTTGTCGTCGGTGACGATGGCAGTGTCGTCCTTGCCCACGCTCTCGCTCTCGCCGGTGAGAATGGCCTGGTCCATGGAGAAGGCGTTGCTCTCGATGGCGACAACGCGGCAGTCGGCGGGGACACGGTCACCGACGTGGACGGTGATAATGTCGCCGGGGACGAGCTCCTCAGCCTTGACGCGGGAGTACTTGCCATCGCGGAGGACGTTGGCTTCGTTGGCAGAGTATTCCTGAAGGGCAGCGATGGCCTTCTCGGCGCTGCTCTCCTGGGAGACGCCGACGACGGCGTTGAGGATGAGGATGGTCAGAATCTGGGGAGGGTGTGTTAGCGGAAAATCAGGTATTGCGGAGTGTTAGCTAGACGTACAACAGCGGGATCGACAAAGGCGCTCCAGCCCTCCTCGTCCTCGAAGAGGGCCAGGACGAAGGAGACGGCGGCAGAACCCAGGAGAATCAGGACGAGCTGGTCCTTGAACTGCTCGAGAATGAGCTCCCAGAGGGGAGTCGGGGGGTCTTCGGGGATCACTGCGCGAGGAGGAGGGGTGTCAGCTAGAGTCGGCGCATGGCATGTCTGCCGTGGGGAGGAGGGGAGGTTGCGAGCGTACTGTTCCTGCCATACTTCTCGCGGTTGGCGCGAACCTGGTCGGCCTTGAGACCGGTCGCGACGTCAACCTTGAAGTTGGCCAAGACATTGTCGGCGGACTTTGCGAACGCGTCCTCCATCTTGTAGCGTGGGGGGTGGAGGCGAGCGCGCGGGGCGCAGAGCGTCTATGTGAAGTTCGTGCGAGAGCCTCTCAGTGTTGCTGCGAGAGGGTTTCGGACGAGAAGACTGGGCGTGCCAATGGCGTGTGTATGCGATGGGCCCTCTGCTGAAGATGTGCAGCAGTCGTGTGAAGGAGGGAGGAGGGGTCCGGCGGGTGAAGGATATCACTTTGTGGCCGAAGGTGGGTGGTGGAGGTCGAGGTTGAACTTGGTGCGCAGCAGAGGTACAAGTACTAAGTATGTAATGTATGCACCAAGGCCGGTGGTGTTGCGTATGCAGTGGGGCAGGAGGGGAGAAGGAATGACGGCAAAGGGAAGAGCCAAGAGATTCCACGGGGTTCGTCGGCTTCACCTGTACAAGGTGTTGCGTATGTACAGCACGGAAAATGAGATCGGGAGGACGGCCGTTGCGGGTTTGAGACTGGAGTTTGCTCTCGACCCAGGCGGCGACGGGCCGAACAGACTACGTGTTCGTTCAGTGGCGGGTGCACTTTTTCCAGCGCGGTTCTGGAACCCGCCTTGAAGATGGATTTTACGGGCCAGTCCGAACTGGACAATGTCGCTGCTTTAGGAGACTTGCACTAGGGACCCTGGCAGCCCTGAGGACTTGGTGATGTTGCGACTCGATGTGTGACTTTAAATAAGGGGTCAACTACAAATGATCTACCCCTTTGGTTTTGGAGTTCTGTTTCTATTCAATAAAGGGGGGAAGCTTTGATGTTGTAACCACCTATTTAGATCTCAGTCCTGTTTCACCTTGTTCGGTTGATGTCCCTGACCACGGAGACTGGACGGAGACATTGGCGAGCTCTCCATGACATTGGGAATTCTACCTACCGACTTGTTACATCTCATTCTATGATTATTTTACACCAGCGGACTTCTTCCTATCCTTCAATGCTGCCATGGCTGTACGATCATGTTCGCCAAATGCTGGTTCAACGTGGTGATGCCTGGAGAGAAGCAAAAGTGGCAAGAATGCTAGTCCCAAGTTTGGTACTTCGCCAAACTGCTCAATCCCAGTTTGCCGTCAGCCGCCTTAGAGCCTTGGCCCTGTTTGGACTAGCCTGACCGTGCGGTCTTCAGGATGACCAAGCGACCCTGTGCCCCGGGGTACCTTGCCTGGAAACACAGCATTGACCTCATACTGGGTTTGCACTGCACTGCTTTTATCACCTGCCCACGACCACAGCTGTGCTGTAGATTTCCGACCTTGAGGCCACTGCAAGTCCGGGAACTCGGAGGATACCTGCGCAGACTCTTCAAGCTTGGCCTTCGTCAGCTGGCTGACCCTGACTCGCCTCGCCCGCCTGGGAAAAGGGCGCGGGGCAGCATCCAATGAAACGTCTCGAGGATGCCAATGCGGAAAGAACGTGCCTTAGGGTGGGAACCCGATGGGGACACGGGGGCGACAGGGGAGTCGGGGGACGCGGTCGCGGGGGCCAGACCCAGAAATAAGGCCGGCCTTCGGAGATGGCTGGGATCTCGGCAACAGTCCGGAAGGGTCCAGCCTGGGGTCCGATCGAAGCAGCTGCAGCACGCTGCCGACAGCTGGCTCTACGGTCTCATTCTTTTCCAGGGTTCCTCGCCTGCATCGGTCACGTTTGCAGCTTGGACAGAAACAACCACATACTTCAGAAGTGAGGCATGTAGGTGTTCAAGTTGCACATGCCCGGGCCCAACTCCGCCCCTCCGCCCTCCGCACCCCATGACGGATGCCCGCCCTGCAGTGTGTCCGTCATGTCTCTACGGTTGGCCCAGGGATGTCTCCCTCAAACCCCCAACCCTGGCCTCCCGTCGGGCAAGGTGCGAGTGCGACCATAGCTCGGAGCTCGGGTCGAGCACGCCTTCGTCGACAACCACTGGCATTGCATTATTGCATTGCCGGACAAGGATCTGCCAAGATGACGAGCATTAGTCCGTCCTTCTCCCTGGGCTGGTCTGGTGTTCCCGGCAGGGTCAATGGCCCGACCCGGTCGATCACTCCCGTACTCTGATGAAAGCTGTGCCAGTGAGCCGCACATCTTCCACCTACTCCGTCCGACTATCATCTGTAGGTGCCCGAATCCCCGGGTCCTCAACCTTGGGTCTTACTTCCCAAAGCCCTCTGAGCGCTCACTTCTCACGCCATTGGGAAAACAAGACCATCCGTCGTGCTTATCGCCTCCCCCTCTCGCGCAAGCCACCCTGACGGCGAGGCCATCTCCAGAGCACCCGCCGACGCCTCCTGCAAGCCCCATTTCCTCGCCGCTCCGAACCGGCCAAGGTTTGGTCCATGTTGTCCGACGCTGCTTGGGTAACCTATCCCCCGCCCAACCTCCTCGATCCATGGTCACGCATGCGGGGGTCTGGTGATACCTGGGGAACTCTCTGGTGGCTGCGAGGGCTTGGTGCTGGTGCTGGTTCTGGTTCAGGTCGGGGCATGCCTGTCCGTCGCATCCGAGCCAAAACCGTGAACCGCGCCGCATGCCGTTGTCACTGCATTCCTCGGCTTCCTCGTCAAACCCGCCCGGCGCACGCTGGCACTGCAATGCAGTCGATTCCCATCAGCCAAAACCGAACCTGCTCCCTTCTTTCCGTGACGTGCTGCATGTGTCTGTAGGGGTCCTCATCATCCCTCTTACCTCAACACCAACCACGCCAGCCAGCTAGTTCTGCTGCTCATCACACGCCATCTTATGCCTCTCGTCCGTCACCATCATCCAGCGCGAGACGGACCCCCGAGTGAACTCCGGAACATCCAGCGACCCTGCCAACCGACGCCGATCCACCCTCATCCGCTCCCTCGAGGCGTCAGCCATTTGCTGCCGGTCCAGCAGCTGACCGACATCGTTTGCTCAAGAGGCGTTGACTACATCGCTGCCGGTTCGAACTA
Organism: Plectosphaerella cucumerina; assembly: GCA_020746995.1. Taxonomy (NCBI): domain Eukaryota; kingdom Fungi; phylum Ascomycota; class Sordariomycetes; order Glomerellales; family Plectosphaerellaceae; genus Plectosphaerella; species Plectosphaerella cucumerina. The sequence goes on along the minus strand of JAGPXD010000004.1, from coordinate 3,115,036 downwards.
GGTAATCTTTCCTGCCTCTCTCGTCCAACCCCAAGTCCAAACGTAATGCCTGAATGCTTACCTCACTTGCCTTCCTTAGGTGCTTGTCTAGCTCCGGTCTCTCCTTCCCGGTGCACAGATCCGTCCTGTCGTCCCGTCCCGTCCCCCACCAGGACTCACCTAACCTCGCATCGATCCGATCTCCTGCTGTGCCACCACCCCCGAAATTCTAGGCCAGCCTAGTCAACACCAATCGCTCTGGCGAGACCTCAGGTCGTCCTAGGTCCCGCCCCTTCCCTTCCTGCTAAGGCAGGCGTACATATGCCCGACCCGTCCTGGCCTTCCTCCTTAATGCCTGGCCGCTCCTTCCCTTCTCGTTCGAGACTCTCGTCTCTGACCATCAGTCGTGCTGCTTTTCTCATTTACGCCGAGCCCTCATCGTCCTCGTCCGTGCCATCTTCATCCGCATCCGCATCCGACAGACCTCCCTCTGCGATATCCATCGGCTCCCGTGCTCCGAACGCTCCAAAGGCTTCGTCGAGTTGGCAAGACAGTTTTGCATAGCATTCTCCCCCCTCCCTGCTACTGCTGCATCATGTATTGAGTCTCCGCATGAGTGCCCTTTTTTTGGACTTTTTGGTGTCTTGGAGTTGGATCTTACTATTGCGCCTTTCTTGGACCCTCGAACTCGCCTTACGGCAACACACACGACGGACAGACATCATGGCAGCCGTCGAAGTACGCCCCCTGACATCCCACTCTCAATCTTCTCTTCGGAGCACGCCGGCTTCGGAATCCGACCACACAATATGCCGCCATCCAACACACCGTTCAGTCGACCTGCCGCCTCCCTCCGAGAACGCCGGTGGTAACGGCGAGGTCTCGTCTTATCTGGACGGTCTCCCGATTGACGGCGTCGACATTCTCAACACCCTCGATAGCATGACTGCTTTCAAAATCACGCCGGCCAGCGATACCAACCCCGGAGAAGCCAGTCCGTCACGACCTTCCTTGTCAGCACATAGTCATGGCCGTGTCGCAAGCACATATCACGAACCTTTCGAGTACAAAACACCCTTCCACAAATGGATGAGGACCCTCCACAAGCGAGCCCGGCAACGACCACGATCCGCGACCCCATCATGGGGTCCACACCTTCATCTGTCAACGCCATCAGTTGGAACGAGGAGTGTGGCCAGGTCCCGCCGGAGTCACCATGCGAGGTCATCCTCTGCCTCCTCATACGCATTCGTTGCTGCGGTAAAAAGCGCCAGCGGCAGTCTCGCCAGTGCCAGCGGCGTCACACGCCAGCGAAGAACCACCAGCCGCTCCCAGGCACATTCCAGGACAGAGCGCAGCAGCCGAGCCTCCTTCACAGCCGCCAGGCTCTCCGAGGACAGCGGCTTCGGTGATCGTACGGCCCCTCTGGATCCTGCTGCCGCAGACCGTTCGCTGCAGCGGCGACGCATTCTAGAAGAACTTATTTATACCGAAGAAGGGTATATTAGAGATGTGCGGTTTCTGATGAATGTAAGAGTAGATTTTCCGTTCTGTCCCCTATTCTGGACCATGACTGACTTCCCCAGGTTTACGTTACCATACTCGCTTCCCTGCCGGCCATTTCTCGCGGCCTTCGATCCTCCATCAACCACAACCTTGCGGAAATCATCGAGCTGCACGAAGAGATCCTGGGTGACCTGCACCGGATCGTGCCAGACTCGGAGTACACGCAGTCAGACGCCTCTTTTCCTCCCAGACCCTCGACCGCCAACCACGGCCACCGCAGGTGGCGAAGTCTCGACGCGGTGCCGGAGGATAAGGACTCCATGTCGTGGCTGAATGACATCCCAGGGCTGACATCGGAAGCCCAAATTGCGGGGGACGTGGCCAAAGTGTTTAGTCGCAAGGCAAGTCGACAGCTGCTTCTAAGCTTGAAGTTGTTCTAACCAAGACATCCAGATGGACCGGTTCTTCATATACGAAGAGTACGGAGCCAAGTACGAGATGATGATCATGGACGTGGCCATGACACACCGCACAATGCCCGACTGGGAGAACCATCAACGTGGCCTCGAAGTTCTAGCCTCCTCTTTGGGTTCCTTCAACTCCCAGGGGTATCGCTCCCGGAAGTCCCTGACCATTGGAGACCTACTTGTCAAGGCAAGTCGCGTGTGTCACTGGCCCTGAAGCTCTACTGACTCTCCTGCAATAGCCCATCCAGAGGATATGCAAATACCCTTTGCTGTTTGCCGAGCTTCTCAGGCATACTCCGGTTGAGGACGATCCCAACTCACACATGGAGGTGGAAAGCGCCCTGCTACGCCTTCGAGAAGCCACCGCCGAGATCAACAGGGCAACCAACGACGTCAAGATGAAGAATGTCCTGCAGAAGACGTGGATCTTGCAAGACCGTCTCGTCATGCCGAACCAGGTGCGCCTTGCCCCGCCCGAGATCACGACACACACTGACTAGTTATCAGAGAATCGATGCATCCTCACGCAACCGAATCAGGTCTTTCGGCCATGTGGAGCTCTGCGGTACGCTACATGTCTGCTGGCAAACCAAAGAAGGTGTGAAAGGCCAGTACATGGTGGTGCTGCTATACCGCGACATGCTGTGCCTCGCATCGGCCAGCAAGGTGGACCAAATTTACACGATTGAAGCGTGCATCACACTCAACAGCGTCAAGGTCGAGGATGCAGACAATGGAAGGGGTAGGTCTTGCCATCCCAGGTGCACCGGAGAGCCTGGCGCTGACACACATTCCTCCCTAGGCCTCCAATGCCACACGGCCCCCTTTTCCTGGAAGCTTGTCTTCGAGTGCGATTCGCAGTTGTACGAGATCATCATGACGGCCTGCAATGCCCGCGAGCAAGACGAATGGAGGAGCCGTCTTGAGCCACCTGCGACTGAGGGTCTGGTCGATTCAAGTGTCTACAGCTCTCTCTACCTCGATATCAAGAGCCTGGGAACCGTCTTTAGCAAGCCAGGTGAGTGCATGGAGGGCGCATTCGCCCTGAACACGGAATCTGATATCAAACAGGAACCGTAGCTCGCCGCATCTCGATACACCGGGCCACCACGGTTGGACCCAAGCCCGGACTATGCCAGGTCATTTTGAAGAACACAAGCACTCTCAAAGACTCGACGACATCACTGCCGCTGAACACACCCATCAATCGGTCACAGTCTCTCCTGACGCACTGCAAGGTGCCTATCCTGGCTCCTCACCGGGGCGAACGGGCGAGGCTCGAGGCGCTTCTGGCCGATGTCTGGAGCCGAGACCTGCTACCCTTTCCAGGCATGACCAGTCGGTCCAGGAGCGAGCAGATTGTGCGATCCTCGGCCAGCACCGTGATGCGGAAGCTCAGCGTGACCAGCATCGCGAGCTCATTCACCCGGCGATCCAACAGCGTCGTGAGCATGACCAAAATGTTCAGCGATGACGAAGCGGCGGACGGCACTGCCGACCCTCGGAGGATGACTTCGTTCAAGCTCGCTCGAGAGAACAGGACCATGTCGGAGCAAGAGTTCGAGACACCGCCAGAGTCCCCGACGAAATCCACGCTGCCCAACATCCAGGACGAGTCGGATGGCAGAAGCTCGCTGAGCAGCGAATCATCACACGGTCTGGAAATGGCGGCTGCGGTGGTGTGGGACAAGAAGCAGCCATTGCTCGAGCAAAACCACGCCGGCGCGACGGTGCCAGTCTTTCCTTGCTTGCCGCCCGCAGCCATCGCCATGAAGAAGGAGACTCGACACAAAAGGGACGAGGAGCCCTCGCCTAAGAGCACCCCATGCCCTTCTCTCGTCTATGTGGCTCCAACTGAGGACCGAGACCGTTACCAGAAGAAACCCAGGCTTTCGCACAAGACATCGCGGCGATGGGCCAGGGTGGGTGGTCTCAACAAGGACATTGTCGTGCAGGGGCTCCGCAGCATCTTTCGCTGAAAGGCAAGCTGCTGTCGCGACATGGGGTTCTGCTGCGATGATGTACCTTTGTATGGTTAAGACGCATGTTGCATGAGGTGTCGTTGATTACAAGGGGAGCATGGATATCATAATCAGAGCCGTCTAGACCAATACAAATAAGCCAGGGGCTCAAGCACTGCCAAGACTCGCTCCATGGAGGTAATTACGTGAATCTGGCCTCACCGGAGTTTTGTGTGTCACGACGATGCGATACCAGGCACGTGGGGGAGCTTCCGAGGGGCTATGACGTCGACGAAGGACACAGGGCGGGATGAGCTCCAGCTTGTGTTACCAGCACCTTCTTTGGTGGGGAATGGAACACTGCGAAACGTCAAGTGACGCCGAGGCGGGGCGTGCTCCATCTGGATTGATTACCCTTCCTGAGGAAAAGGAACGAGAGTGACGACAAATTCCCGCTGTGAGCAGAGGGAGAGCGGCGTACCTGATTTGAGCAGGGCCATTTGACAGCAAGGTACCCGGCGCCAGATCACCTCAAGGAGAGGAAAGGGAAGCTCCGGCAGGTACCTCGCTGTAGTGCGGGGCAATTGGCGGGGCTGAGCTTTGGTGGCCCGCAATGTCGCGTGTTGCGCTTCTGATGACGTAGCTCCGACACCTCCCGCCAAGTTAGGAACCTACCAAAGACAGGTAGCTCTTGCATAGCTCACACGCAACGAGGCACCTGCCGGAGAGTAGGTACGTAGGTAAGGCAGGTACTTGCAGATGAAACCAGATCCAGCTGGCTTCCGATTCTCTCATAAAAGCCAATTCCCAGACCCTTTACCCCTCCTTCTGCCTCCTCTCATTCCCATCAACCCAACTCAAGATACCCCCCCAATCAACAAACCAAACAACTTCACGAGCTCCGTCTCACCCACTACGAACAAACACCCAGCCACCCACCAACCAACACCCCTCACAAACCATCACAATGACTCGCGGCGAGGGTCTCACTCACAAGGTTGCCTACAAGGCCGCGTCCAACACCTTCCTCGTCTTCGTCGACGACCCAGAGGACTACAAGAAGTGGCAGAGCGACAAGAGCGTGCCCCTGTCGCACTTCGTCTCGACCTTCAAGATCTTCTACACCCACGGGTAAGTGCCGCGCGCCCCGCAGCCCATCCCCCCCGCAACCAGGACGGCTGACTGACGTCACAATCTAGACAAGGCGTCCAGGGCACATATGATGGCGCGTCCAAGGCGACGCTCGCGAACGAGTTCGACACGGAAAATGAGGATGAGGTGATCAAGATCATTCTCGAGAAGGGCGAGCTGCAAAGCCACGAGGTGAGACTACCCGTTGCCGACACGATTTCATGAACCGATGACTGACGATGATTGTTCACGCAGATGCCCGCCAAGTTCGGCACCAAGAACGCAAGCAATGGTCCTCTGGGCAACTAAGCAGTGTCGTGTCCGCATGCGGGCAATGGCGCTGGGTTGCACTCCCTGGATGCGGAGAGGACCACCTGACTTGGGCGCACCTCCACGCCCTTTCTTATCCCACCGTCCCGAGAGACTGGTTATATGGCCGACCCTTGACTCGTTGCCGCCTTTCTTCCACGCTTGACATTGACTGCCAGTCTGAAATATGAGGTAGCTACCGCACGAGACGATTAGACAATCGATCGTGCGTTGTGCAAGACGTGGCCTAATTATGGCGGTGCCCGGGTGAGAGATGAATCGGATATTCCTCAACTCGGCGGACGGGCATGGGCTTGGGACGGAGGGTTATTCCTATCTAGCACGGTGGTTTACTTCCACACTCCGGAGAATTGACGAGCGCAATTGATGAACAACCCAATTGATCCCTGTCTTGTGACCTTCCAAACGCTGCCGGTGAAATGCATCAATCCTAGGCGACGAGAACTCGCCCTATGATGTATCTTGAGTATGTCCACAGACAGATGGAAACATCAGTCCACACCTGCTCCCTGTCGAGACTTCGGCCGTGACCCTTTCGCAATGTTGCTCCGTGCTGACCGCTGGCTAGGTCGAGCAGTTGGGCGTGACGCCGCTAAACATCAACGGGCAAAGTTTCGCGGGTAGAACGTGAAGATGGGAACCGGCCTAAAAACGCCACGCTGAAGCACAGAAGAGGGGCATGCGGCCAGGTAACAACTGCGCATCGTGAGCTCAAATAGCCACGAAGTCCGACGCCAAATCGAATGTCGCCGTTCTCTTCTCATCATCTCATGCTCTCCAGGAATATCGATCACTCAGAGAACATTCATCACCATGTCTGACTGGAAGCCCCCCAAGTTCGGCAGTCCCATCTGGATGGCCATCCCCGCCGAGGACGTCCCTCGAGGTACGAACCCCTTCAATTTCTTCACGATACTCACTAATACCTTCTAGCTAGCAAGTTCTACAAGGACGTCTTCGACTTTGACTTCAAGCCCAACACGCCGCAGTACCCCGAGGCTACGCACAAGATGTTTGATCTTGCGCCCAAGGGGGTTAGTCTTAGTGGTGGTATTGAAAAGGTGCCGAACGGGTCTGGGATCTTGAAGACGGGTGGAGGGGGGGTTTGTATCCATTGGTTTGTGGAGGATGTTGAGAAGAGCGGGGAGGTTATTGAGAAGGCTGGGGGGGTTATGCTGAGTGAGGCTGAGAAGGAGGGGGAGCATGGGCTGTATCGCTTTTTTAGGGATACGGAGGGGAATGTTGGGTCGGTTTATCAGATGGTTTGAGCGGTGGAGGTTTGGATGTTGGGGAAGGGGGGCGTGATGGAGGAGTGTCTATGGCAGAATGTTGGCTTGTATGTACATGCTTAGCAGTTCAAAGGGTTTGATTTTGTTGTTTCCAGGCGCCGAAGGATGCGGAGAATGGACAGAGCCTGTCGATGGAAGTTGTATCCGGGTGTGACTCCTAGACTTGGTCGGATCGATCGCAGGATCTTTGAATGCTGTGAAGGTATTGTGGCCTGGGCATCTTGCGGGCAGATGAGATGATGGGGGACTGTTTTCAGGGCATTTCAGGTTGCGCAGGGGTTCAAGTTGGAGAAGATTTAGCGGCGTCGGGGAGCGTGAGGGCCCCTGAAGGTCATGTGATGCAGCCTCCAGAGTCCTCGGTCGACGGGGGTTGCAGACCACCCTTGTCTACATTATCATCCCCCCCTCCAAGCCCAAGCCATCCCGACTCAGCTCCCCTCCCATCTCACCAGCCCATCAAATGGACACATCCTTAGTCGCCCGGCCAAAGAACAGGCGAAAGGTCAAGACTGGCTGCCGCACGTGCAAGTACGGCACTCGCTCATGACCACACCTGCTCAGTAGGCAGGCAGGCTGACGCCTGTGCCAGGATCCGGCGGATCAAGTGCGATGAGGCGCGGCCCTCGTGCCAGAAATGCGTCTCTACCGGCCGAGCATGCGATGGCTATGGCATCTGGAGCCGTCCTGTAGTGCCTGCACCCGGCAAGCACAATGGCCGCCCGCAGGTCCGGCAGCCAAGTCCACGCCTATCTCGTCACGTTGCAGTCCTGCCGACAGGCACCGTTACCGTCACGGGACTGGAGCGGCTCGGTTTTGAATGGTTTTTGGTCCGCTGCAGTATCAAGCTCGCCGGCGTGTTCGAGTCGGAGCTCTGGGCTACGATACTCTCGCAGGCGAGCTGGGGGGAGCCCGCGGTGATGCAAGCCGTTCTGGCCCTGAGCCTCGCGCACAAGCAGGATACGCTCCAGGCCGCCGAAGGTTCCCGCCCGGCAACGCTCCGAGGTGCACCAGACGAACAGGAACAGGTTGTGCTACGGCACTACGGCCGAGCCATCTGTCTCCTCCAGCCGCATTTCTCGGCCAGCACCAGGACATCGGTACGGATCGCCGTCATCACCTGCCTCGTCTTTGTGTACCTGCAGCTGCTCCGCCAGCAGCATAAGACGGCGCATGCCCTACTTCGGACGGGCCTTGGTCTCCTCCGGGGGCTTCAGCCCCGGCCTGATGGTGATACGACGTTGGTCTTGAAGTCTGAACAGCAGTCTATCGACGACTACCTCGCCGAGGCCTTGATCCGGCTCGATATTCAGATGGCACTGATGAGGCACGGCTCCAACCAGCAGTACAATATCGTGTTGGACCCAGCACCCCTGCCCATGGTCTTTGACTCGGCCCAAGCGGCACGACAACGGCTGGATATGATACTGTACGAGATACTTGGTCTCGCGCGCATTTGTCGGTCTCCCCAGATCGATCTGATCTCAGATATTCGCGACCGCCAGATGAGCATACAAGCAGCTCTCTCGTCATGGCTCACGGTATACGACGCAACAAAGGCCGCCAGCGCTGGAACGAACACAAGTGCCCGCGACGAAATGGGCTACCGGCTCCTACGAATTTACCACGCCATGGCATGCGTCATGGCGGCTACCTGCACATTTCCCGAGGACGAGTCCGTGTTTGACCTTCACGAGGGCCGCTTCGCTTCGATCGTCGCCCAGTGCGGAGAGCTTATTGTGATGGCCACCGCCCCGTTCACAATCTTCAGCATCTTCCTTGGAAGCTGCCCGCAGAGGGTCAACTTCCTCCCAGACATGGGCGTCATTGCACCCCTGTATTTCACGGCTCTCAAATGTCGGGTGCGTCAGCTCAGGCTGTCAGCCATCAGGTTGCTTATGTCCACGGGCTACTACGAGGGCATATGGAACGGAACGGCTGCCGCCGCCATCGCATGGGAAATCGCTGAGATGGAACGTGTGGGCACCGCTGATACTGCTGCCTATGGGTCCTTTCAAGCGGCCCTCTGCGACGAAGGCAACCCAGAGCCGGCGTCGTCTGCGATCACCAGTGTCAGTGACGTGTTTCCACGGCTGACGGATGATCCGTCTGAGAGCATCGTCTTCATATGTCAACAGATGAGGAGCGACGGCAGCTGGGAAGTCATTGAAAGACGATGCCAATCGGCATAACTCTTAGCCGCCCCAGAGGTTCACTATTTCAGCCTCCCCTTATTTCTCTACGAAAGTCATGACGCGCTGCATGCGAAGTCATTCACTATCAGACCAAGAACTCATCGCGTATAGAGACCATCCCAAATCGAACGGCACATCCTGGTTGGCCACCCTTACATATGCCCCTCGAGCTCCTTTTCGGTCCACTCCCAGAGCCTCCGCCCTAGATCCTCGTCTGCCGACATGGCGCTCCCTCTGCCGATGACGCCCACGGGCGTGTAATACTCGCCGTTCTCAACGCCGGCGGCGGTGCCGGCCCAGAGCTGCGACTTGGCACCGTCCTCCGGCGATAACCCGATGAAGGGGAGAGCCACGAGCTGGTACAGACGAAGGATGAGGGGCGCGTCAGGAGACTTCTGAAGGTCTGTCATGACGACGCCGGGATGTACCGACACAGTGGTGATCTGTGGATGCCGCCGCGCCATCTCGCGAGCGTACAAAATGTTGGCGAGCTTGCTCTGGCCATACCGGTACACGGTGAAGACGCTCTCGGCGGTCGACTTGAGGAGGTCGAAGTCGATGCCTCCCGAAACGGTGAACCTGTGCGTGGCAGAGGTCGTGATCACGACGCGGACGCTGTCGGGGATGCTCTGCGGGATGGCAGCAGTGGCCAGCAGGAGCGGAGTGAGGAGTTTGAGAAGCAGGGCGTGGCCCATGTGGTTGGTGCCGAACTGGACTTCGTACTCATCGGCGGTGACGCCGGCGGGGACGGCCATGATGCCGGCGTTGAGGTAAAGGATGTCAAGACGGGAGGCGGACGCGAGAAATATCTTTGCGGCGCTCTTGATGGCCGCAAAGGAGGCGAGGTCGACGGGGAGGAAGTGTACTGCCACGGCTGGGACCTGGTGGCGGATATCCTCGATGACGGCATCGGCCTTTGCGGCGTCGCGGGCGGCGATCCAGATCTCGGCTGGACTGTGCTTTGCGATGGCGAGGGCGGTCTGTCTGCCGATGCCATTGTTGCCGCCGGTGATGAGGACGACCTTGCCGTCGAGAGACGGGATGTCCCTGTCTGGGTCAAAGTTGATGGTCATGATGTTCGATGTGGGAGGGGGAGGTTTTTCGCTGCTTGGCCTGATGGTTCCAAGTCTGAAGGGTGCAGAATGCCTTCTTTTATACGCCTCCGCCCTGCATGACACCTCCTTTCTCACTCTCGATTCCCAATCCTCATACCCTTCTTTTGACTGGTCATGGATGGGGGAGGATATAACTAACACACGCGGAGTGAAGCTGCACGGGGTCAGTCGTGATGCCCCCCTTTTTCTGACATTTGACCATTCAGGAGGCAGGAAATCCGAACGAGCCAATCCCGTGTTACGATGGCTTCTCACGGTCATGGAGGATGTCTTCTGAACACCAGTCAACGGCCCTCACGTAGCCGGCACGAGTCGGCATGGCTGTCTTCTCGTGAGACGGACATATGGCCGGAGTTTAGAGCCTTTCGGGACTTTGGGCGATTTTTGGGCCCCATGCTGACAAGCTCTGCGGTCTGGACGAAGAGTCAGGGGTACACTGGGACATGGCGCATCCGCCTTCTCTCAGGGGAAACAGCGAGGACTATTTAGCTGAAGTTGAACTCAACAACCGCCCAGCATCGGCTTGAAATCTCCGAGTTCCACCGCCAAAGAAATTCGAGAGTTGGCACACGTCGAAAAGTCGCAACTATCACCCTCCTCCCAAGGCCCGTGCCGCTTTTCGGCCCCAGTCTCTGCGTTGCCCGACGGTGGAGCGGGTGCGCCTGGGTTGACGTCAAAAACTCTTGGTACGTCCCACAACTTGCCCTGCAGCCTGTAGGATTCATCGAGATGCACCTTTTCCCCCGTCCAGGCGTCCGGGGCCGACACCGCTCAGCCTGAAAAGTCTGGGCACTGCAGCCTGCCGGGCGCCCTTCTCGGCCGACGTGTGCCGCTGTTGCTGCGGGAATGCAGTGCCACAGGCAAACAGGCCAGTAGTGGACGTCACACGGTCGTGGCGAGCAGGAGTTGGCACCGCAAAGCCCATCCACTCAAGGCCCAGTGTAAATATCTTGGCCGACATGTTGCCCGGTTGTGACGGCGTCGGGAATCCTGCTGGGCATTCAATTTCTCTTCTTTAAAGGCCATCCGTCTTGTCGTCTTGAAAGTTGCAATCCGCTCTGATCATCATCTCATCTTCATCTCTCGCGGCTCAACATCACCTCCAACACACACACCACCCTTAATCACATACCCTCCACCGCCACAATGAAGACCTCCATCACCGCCGCGTCTCTCCTCTCCCTGGCCGCCGCCCAGACCATCCCCATCCCCGTCCTCCCCGACCTGGGCGAGTGCGTCTACCAGGGCTGCTTGATCAACGGCTTCGCCCAGGTGGACTGCGCCCTCACCGACAACGAGTGCTACTGCCGCAACTTCCCCTCCATCGCCGCTGATGTTGAGCCCTGCCTTCGCGAGCTCGAGTGCCAGCAGTCCGACATCAACAGTGAGTGTTCCCCACACGACAGTGACGATGGTTCCTCACTAACACCCACCCAGACCTCGTCGAGGCCTTCCAGACCTTCTGCAACAGCCTCGGCAGCGCCTCCGCCTCTGTCGAGCTGCCCCTGACCCTGACGCCCACCGCGTCCGAGGTCGTGGTCGTGCCTAGCTACTCGAGCACCTTGACAGTCACGCAGACCAGTGGCATGGCCACGGTGACGACGGATATCGAAGTCATGTCGACGGTCGAGATTATCTCTTCGCTTCTCGACCTGCAGACGTCCAGCGCTAGCGAGACGGAGACGGTCACGGAGACGGAGACCGAGTCGGCCACCGCGACAGAAACTGAGACTCAGACCGAGACTGTCACCTCTGCCTCGGGAACTGCTAGCCCTACCGGCGACGGCAACGGCGATGGCGACGACAACACCGAGGACGGAAACGAGGGCGGTGACGAGGGTGGCGATGGCGAGAACGCCGCCCCTCGCGCCCAGGCCATGGGTCTTGGTCTCGCGGCTGCCCTTGTCGTGGCTGTGGCTCTGTAAGGGAGTGTAACGAGCTTTAGAGCATCACGATAGATCACGCAGCGGGTCAGAATGGCTTGTAGTAAATGTAATATCATCTAAACAACCCCAGATCACCGTGATGATCCATTCGTCGATCCTCTGTCGATCCTCTAGCTCTATACAAAAACAGCAGGCCTCTGGGCCCGCGGGTCTAATCCGCTCATGCCTGTGCCGCTCGTGACATATCCAACACAATAAATCTCGACATTACCATAGACAAATATGCCTCCTCCTCTAGAACCATGTCTCCTTCTGCAGGCCAAAGCGGCCCAGGGCGCTGCCGTCGCCGCCGTCGGCACCGTCGAACCATGTCTCGAGCTGGTCGAGGTTGGCAAACTGCTGCGCAAACTCCATGCCCGCGCGGCGCCTCTTCTCGACCATCTTCCAGTCCCAGCCGGCGTCGTCAGCGACCTCGCCGAGATCAGCCTCGTCGCCGACCTGGTTGGGGCCGGAGCGCCAGCCGCCAGGGCGCTCGGGCAGCAGCTCGCTGCCCTCGAGGATGTGGGCGGGGTGTACGGTCCACCGGCCCAGCTTGAAGACGTACTTGCTGACAGCAGTGGCGTGGATCTTGCTCTTCCAGACCGTGTTGGCGTCGGCGCCGCCGGTGCGGGTGCGCAGCTTTCCGAAGCGGGTGTCGAGATACTCGGCGGGGCGGGCGACGCCCTTGGGGACAAAGTGGGTGACCATGTAGAGCCACTTGCGGTCCCAGGCGAGCACGCGCGTCCACATCTCGTAGCCGCGGTAGCCGAGGATCTCGCGGCGGAAGGAGCAGTGGACGGCGCCGAGCATGATGCCGAAGCGGCCGCGGCGGGGCTTACCGGTGACGTCGTCGAGGACGAGGCCGGTGGCGAGGTTGTTGTCGAGCTTGCGGAGGCCGGTGCGGAGGAGGTAGGAGGCCATGTGGGTGCGAGCAATGTCTAGATCGGAGAAGTAGGTCGAGTTGGACTTGTGGATGTTGTAGTCGATCTCCATGATGGGGGCGTGGGATTCGGAGATCATGGGGCGGAAGAGAGCGCGGGGGCCGAGGACGGGGGCCTTTTGGATGAAGTTGTGGAAGAAGATGGCGTGCCAAAGGCGGTACTGGGGGAGGATGTCAGCATGGCAGAGGGAAGGTAGGAGAAGGTAGAAGGGGAGACGTACGGTCCACACAAAGGGCATGTTCTTGAGGTTGAGCAGCGCAAAGATGAGCATCAGGATGCGGCTGAGGCGGCCCGGGCCGGTAAAGTAGTTTGTGAGGACCTTCTTCCACTGCGTCTTGTAGATGGCGTAGGCGGCGCCGCCGGCCGAGAGCAGGCGGATCAGGCGGACGATGCGCATGGGCTTGCGGTCGATGTCGGCCAGCGAGGCCTGCGGCTTGGAGGCTGCGTTTGTCATGATGGGCGTCTAATGGGTGCGAGCCTTGTCGGACGGGTGTGGTTGTCGGCGGACGGCTGCGGCAATGCGATGGCGGGCTGCGCCGAGGAGCAGGACGAGGATGGCGAGCAGCCAGAGGGGGGCGAAGCGCAGGTAGCAGAGGAGGGTGCTCGAGCACTTTGCGAGGAGGGAGTGACCGCCGGCGGACGGGAAGGGCATGCGCGAGACGATGCGATGCGATGCGATGCGATGTGATGCGCGATGCTGACGGGCGGATGTCACGGTGGTGTCGGACGGGGTGTCGGTCTTATCAGGGGAGGTGGTTATCGATGGGAAGAAATTCGTTGGGCCGAGGCTTCCCTTTGCTGACGGGACGGACAACTCGGATCTGCTATCGCATCTGCCTCTGCCCAGGATGGCTGTGCTGGCCCTAGCGAAATTTACGCCCCTGCACCTTGGTGTCGTGGGTCGCGTGTCTTTCTTCCGGCCCCTGAACGAATCGCGTCCGCTGGGGTGCTAGGCCTGTGGGGGAGGAAGCCGGAGGGGAGGCGGCGTCATTGGCTGCGCACCGTGTGCCTCAACTGGTGGGGCTTCTGATATTTTAGGGGGTTCTCGGTGAGGTCGGTGAGTGAGGATGATGGACTGGTGGTGACGATCGACATGTGATTCTGGGCAGTTGCTGATTGAGTGTAGGAGATGGACTGGTTTCCGCAGTCTTGAAGGGGATCTTCTTCGATTTCCCCGAATTTCATGACCTCGTTCGATGGATCAAGGACTTAATCGTGTGATTCGAGTTAAGTGCAAAGGATTGTGTCTCAGACCGCCCGTTACCTTACTCGTGGGGTATAAGCAGCCAGTCTTGGAGGCGTGCAGATGCATCAAAAGTCACCAAAATATCTGCGCCTGATGGTCTCCATCCTCCACTCCTCCGGCCTAGGCGTCACAAACTGATCGACCGGCTCTTCCCAGAACGGATTGTAGGGGTTGACATACTTCGCCGTGGTATACTCCCAGTACGCTGGGAACCAACCTGCCGTCTCCCAGTCCACAATGCCCACGACGGTGTCCCCGCGGACCAATATGTTCAAGCTGCTCAGGTCTCCGTGCGTCAGGACCAGCTTTTCATCTGCTTGCTGGTAGAATGCGAACAGCTCGCCGATGTCGGGGACCTTGGTGCAGTCGGTGGTATCCCAGGGCATGCCGTCGACCAGTGCTTCGTGGAACTCGCGGACGGTGTGGAAGTGAATGGACGGGAGCTGCACAGCTTCCATCTTCCCATGGGCCCACTCTCGCGCGCTGGTCAGGCCAGTCCAGGGGTCGAGTGGCTGGGCGACATGCGCGTCGATGCATCTAACGGGGGAGAAGCTTGGGCCGCCCAATTGGAACCTGGGGAATTCCGAGCATGCGACACGACCACACCGCAACCTACCCCGACCCCGACTCAGGCTGTACTGCAGTGTGCTCCGGGCGCTCTTCTCCTCACGGCCAGTGTACGAGTAATCCCAATTCGCCTCCTACTCCAACGACTCCCTTCCTTCTCTCCCTTCTTATTCCCCCCTTCCTGTACCAACACCGCCTCTCGATGGAGGCTTGAGCATCGACAGCACGTCGTCTCCAGGCTCGCGCAAGGCCACCCGAGGTCCCGTCGCTTTCGGCCGCTAAAGCTACCTGCCATCTCGGGGCTAAATTTTGCACCCTTCCAAAAGTCCGAACCACCACCACACCACCCGAACCGCTGCATCCGGGGCAGCTTCACCACCACAAAACCGCCGATCGCCACCCCCGTACAACCTCACCGACGACACTCCAACTTTGCTCAAAGGGGCCCGACCGCCCGACCTCCACCGCCCATCATGGTCCTCACCCACACGACGAACCACAACTACGCCCACCCCTTCCCGACCGTGACCCTCGCCTACTTCCTCCGCTACTCCTCCCCCAACCTCAACCCCTTCTCCAAGCACGTCCTCAGCACCGACACCATCGAGAGCCGCGTCGACCCCGTCACCGGCCGCCTCCACACCACCCGCATCCACCTCAAGAAGTCCCGTATGCCCGCCGCCGTCTTCAAGCTCCTCCCCACCTCCATCACCGGCGGCGGCGCCGGCGACAAGCACTCCTACATCCTCGAGACCACCGTCGTCGACATGCGCGAGGGCTGGATGCGCGCAGAGAGCCGCAACCTCAACTTCAACAACGTCCTCTCCGTCGTCGAACGTCAGAGCTTCAGCCTGCCCACCCCCGGGTCTGCCGCCGCCGACTCGGCCACCACCACCGATGTCGCCACCACCGTCGTCTACCGCTCCCGCCTCGGCGAGAAGCTCCGCGCCAAGAAGGACTCCCTCGCCGAACAGGGCTCCGAGCAGCTCCGCGAGGGCCGCTGGCTCACCGGCTGGGTCAGCGGCCTCGGCACCCGCGGCATTCAGCGCAGCATCGAGAACATCGCCTCCACCAAGACCGAGGCCCAGATGGGCAAGAGCAGGGAGGGCATGCGCGTCGTCCTCGAGCGACTGCGTAACACGGGCGTCGTCGGCGTTCTCGAGATGATGCGCCGCGAGAGACAGCTGGCATAAACACACCTTCATGCCATCACGCCACGGACGACGCACCCGTTGTACACATATCACACCGTTTTGGATTATAGCGCGGCGCTTCAGGACTCTTTCTCACCAACCCCCTTGTTTTTTTATTTTGTATTTCCCCGCGGGAGGGCCCTGAGAGAGGCTCTCCCTGCGGCTGGCGCACACGACGGAGGATATGGGCCGAGGGGCTTCCACACTCTTGTCATGCCAACCCCACTGTATGACATTCCCCCCTCTCTCTGATGTATGGATATCACGGATTTTTGGAGAAAAATGGCGAACATCATGTTGTGAGTAGCTACCACAGGCCGAGCGAGGCCATTTGGGAAATAACAACACTTTCAAACAAAAGCTTCGTGTGTCATGTGTCTGGGTATTTTGGGTCTATGCTACAAGCGTTGTACAGGTCTATAAGTTGGTACACTGGCTCTGCGGAAGCCATCACTTCTTCCCCTTGCCTTTTGCCTTGCTGTCATCAGCCTCGGCTGCCTCCTCGGCCTCTTCGATGGCGATCATCTCCTCGATCTCCTTGGAGATGAGCCACTCTCTCGCTCCGTCGACGAGCTTATCCAGGGATTCACCACCCACTATGACGTCGTCCAGGTTATATATGTCCATGCCGCTGCGGTGGTCGGTGACCCGGTCCTGGTTGTAGTTGTATGTCCTGATCTTGTGGCCACGGGCGACGCGGTGCGTGGCCAGCACGCTGTTGCGCAGCCGAGCGGCCTCCTCTTCGCGCGCCTCACGACGAATGATAGCCACGCGCGAGCGCAGCAGCCTCCATGCATCCTCACGGTTCCGTGACTGCGACCGTGAGTCCTGCATACTCACAGTCGTCCCCGTCGGCATATGCGTCAGTCGAATAGCCGACTCGGTCTTGTTGACGTGCTGCCCGCCCGCGCCTCGGGCGCGCATCGTCTCCGACCGCACCTCCTGCGGATTGATGTAAAAGTCGCTCTCGGGGTTATCAATGTCCTCCTCTGCGGCGCCCGTCTCAGGGAACGCAGGGAGCACCCAGACAGCCACGGCACTCGTGTGTAGCCGGCCCTTTGACTCTGTGGCGGGCACCCGCTGGACGCGGTGCATGCCTGCTTCTGTGCGGAACATCTCGTAGGCGCCCGGATCGGCGATTTCGATAATGGCTTCTTGGAGGGGCATCTCGCCGGCTGCTGAGTGCGCGTCGCCCGCCCCATCGGCCATGTCGTACTTCATGACGTTGGCGCGGAGGCCGCGGCGGGAACAGAACTGGCGGTACATCTTGAAGACGGTATCCGCGAAGAAGCGGCCCTCGAGACCGCCGGGGCCGGGACGGATCTCGATCAGGCAGGGAAGGTGGGAGAAGGCGTCTTTTGGTGTCAGGGCTTCGGAGAGGCGGCGCGAGACGGCGGAGATCTGGGCGTGGGTGGACTCGAGCTCCTCGCTGGCCATGTCGCGCAGCTCGGCGTCGGGGGAGCCGAGGAGTGTGCCCAGCTCGGCGAGGGCGGCCTGGGCAGCTTCCCATTCCCGTAGGGCGTCGACGACGGAGGCGAGCTCACCGGCGCGACGGGCGGATTTGTTGTCGAAGGACTCGGAGAGGACGGCGGAGAGCTGCTCGTGCTCGACGGAGAGCTTGCGGGCGCGTTTGAGGAGGGCATTTGGGAGGGCGCTGGGGGCGTCTGGGGGTCCAATTGTTAGCTTTGGGCGTGGGAGGAAGGGGAGAACGGGGGGTTGAACCTGTGCTGGCGCGGCGGACGAGGGATAGGATGGCGGAGCGAGGCCGCGATGCCCTTAGGCAGCTACGGCAGACCCATGGTGCGGCAAGCATGCTCGTCCGTGGCAGATGCTTGCGAGGTCTGGCTGGGGGAAGGAAGGGTGACCAGCTGGTGGCGTGGTCTGGTTGTTGCAGAAATTCTTCTGGTCGAAGCTGTGATCAGCATTGGAAGTCGAGCTGGAGGTGAAGATCATGCTCAAGACAGATGCTGCCAGCTGTGGGGCGCGATCTTGGCCGTCCATTTCCTCCCCTGACCCTCCAGCAACCTGTAATACAAAACAATTTTCGATTTGGATTTTCTCCAGAAGCTTGCAATCTCGCAGCTAGGTACTGACGGAATCAAAGAGGTATCAGAAGACTCCCCTTCTTCGAAGGGTTGTAGAGGACTGAGCAGTGAGGTCCATGACGATGCCTCTACTGGAGATTGCGCCATGTTCTCCCCGCCTCTTCGTGCTATTCGACAGTGTAACTTGTATTCGCTCAGAGTCAATTCGAGTCCAATCATGATAGCAGGTCGTTCATGTGTGACACTTGCAGGGTGTCGGTGTTGAGGGATATCGTGAGCTGCAGTTTCGTGGATGCTTTCAGCCTCATGTCACCAACAGGGCGTGAACCAAAGAGTCACCGCTGAGGGGTAACCTCAAGATCAACTCGAAGACATAACAACCTCCCATTAACCCAAACACTGGAGGAATAACAAACAGTAGATTCTCTCTGTTGAACATCAACTCTGAGCAAGCATCGGCTTCAACTCCAAAACACATCCCCAAGCTCCTCACCTCCATCACCCATCACCAACCCTCACCACCGTGACCATGACCCTCACTCTTCACATTGGCAACAAGCGCTACTCTTCCTGGTCCCTCCGACCCTGGCTCCTCCTCAAAGCCCTCAACATCCCCTTCGAAGAGAAACTCCACTTCATGGGCGGCGACTTCCGCCAGCGTGCCCTATCCTCCTTCTCCCCGACCGGCAAGGTCCCCGCCCTCCACTCCGCCGACGGCATCATCGTCACCGACTCCCTCGCCATCATCGAGTTCATCGCCGAGGACCATCCATCCGTCTGGCCCGCCGACCGCCCCGCTCGCGCCTGGGCCCGCTCCGCCGCCGCAGAGATGCACTCTGGCTTCTCCGCCTTACGTTCCGAGTGTTCCATGAACGTCGCCCTTCGCTTCGAGCCCAAGCAGCAGAGCGACGCCCTCGCCAAGGATGTTGCAAGGATCGATGCGCTGTGGACAGAGGGCCTTGAGAGGTTCGGTGGGCCGTGGCTGGCGGGTGCTTCGTTCACGGCTGTAGATGCCTTCTACGCGCCTGTCGTGAGTCGTCTTCAGACGTACGCTATCACGCTTTCGCCTGCTGCTGAGGCGTAGAAGGAGAGGGTTCTCGCTCATCCGGCGTTTGTGGCCTGGGTTGAGGAGGGTCTGAAGGAGACGGAGAGGCTGGAGGATCATGAGCTTGAGGCTTATGAGGGACGCACGCTGCTCAAGAACCTGGCCGCTTGAGGCCTTTTCATTATCCAAGTGTATGCTAGTATCATTCCAGACTCTAATACCAAAACGCCATTTTGATGTTTCCCTTATTGGCAGCCTCCTCAGTCCAACCTGCGCTCACGCCCCCAAACCTCGTCCGCATCGCGCTTGCCCTTCGTCTCGGGGACGAATAGCATGACGAGCGTCATAGAGACGCCTGCGAAGATGGCAAACAGGTAGAAGACGTAGCCCGAGCCGCCCCACAAGTCGTTAAGCGCGTTGTTGACGATGGGGAAGAATTGGGCAACGAGGAAGGTGGCAAAGTAGTTTGCGCCAAGGGCCCACGACTGCGTAGCACCAACAGCCTCCTGGCCGACCATCTCCGAGGCCAAAATGAAAGGCACGGGGCCCAGACCGACGGCGAAGAAGGCCACAAATACCACGACCAGAACAGCGGCGATGGTCTTGCTGCCAAGGCCGATGGAGATGGCCAGCAGCAGGGCGGCCACGCCCTGGCCGGTGCCGGAGATGATGATGCAGGTCTTGCGGCCCAGCTTGTCGGGCAGCACGGAGCAGGCGAGGGTGCTGAACAGGTTGACGACGGAAACGAGGATGGTGAGCAGCGCGGACTTGACCGAGATGGCGTTCTGGAGCAGCGAGGTCGAGTACATCATGACGGCGTTGATGCCGCCGAGCTGTTGGGCAAACATGACGATGACGACGGCGGCGATGGCACCGCGGTAGAGAGGATCCTTGGCGACCTGGAGCACGCCGACGTGGACGGGCGCATCCTTGGGACCGCTGCTGTTGCTGCCGCGGCGCGAGTTCTCGCTGAGGGCGGGCGAGAGCAGACCCTCCTGCTCCGCAGTGGCGGCGTCGCCGCCCCAGGTGGCCGTCTCTTCAGATATGTCGTGGTCGGTGCCGCGGATGCGCTGAAGGTGCTGGCGGGCCTTTGTCGGCTGGCCGTTGGCGGCGAGCCAGTTGGGGCTCTCGGGGACGAGAAGGAGGCCGATGGCCTGGACGGCGGCTACGACAACGCCGGCGCCGAGAATGTAGCGCC
The DNA here is from genome assembly GCA_020746995.1 of Plectosphaerella cucumerina. NCBI lineage: Eukaryota > Fungi > Ascomycota > Sordariomycetes > Glomerellales > Plectosphaerellaceae > Plectosphaerella > Plectosphaerella cucumerina. Next base: position 3,094,906 of record JAGPXD010000004.1, on the reverse strand, counting down.
AAGCAGCGCCGTGGCTGAGGAAGTACCCAAGGGTCTGGGTCAGAAGGATGCCGACGTTGATCGAGACCTGCGTCATGGTGCCGAAGAGCCCGCGGTACTTTGGCGGGGAGATCTCGCTGATGTAGAGCGGCACGACGACCGTGGCTGCGCCAGCGCCGACGCCCGAAAGCAGGCGGCCGAGGCCCAGAACAACGGCGCCAGGGGCGAGGGTCTCAAGGGCGGAGCCGAGGAGGAAGACGAGAGCCGTGACACGCATGGCGGCGAGGCGGCCGCGGCTGGAGGCGAAGGGACCCGAGGCTAGAGCGCCGATGAAGCCGCCGACGGTGAAGATGGCCGAGACTGTGGAGAAGGCGGCGTCGTCCATGGGGATACAGTCGGGGAAGAAGCCCGGGGCGGGCTCTGGCTTGCTGGAGTGCCAGAAGTTCTTGATGGTCTCCTTGACGCCGCCGGCGCCGGTGGAGACGGCCTTTTTGCGGCAGGTGATGACATCCTGAGGGGTGTTGAGCTCGGCCTGGCATCGCGGGGGTTAGTTTGCGGTCAAGAGATCGGCGGTAGGGAGATCTGGGGACGTACGAGGTGGAGGCCGAACTGCAGCGGGCCGAGGGTGACGATTGCGATGAGAAGGAGGAGGTGGAGGGTGATCTCGTCGGCGCACTGCCTCACGCGCGTCGGGAGGACCATTTTGGCGGTGGGTGGTCTTGGTGATGTCGCGAGGTGCGGTGGTGATGTTGGAGAGAGAGTCGGGGAGGAAGAGGTTGGATGTTCAGTTGCTCCAAGGGCCTGGCCTGGGGAAGCTCTCACCTGGCGGGAAGCAGGCCCGGGGAAGCAGGCCCGGGGAAGCGAGCCCATTGGCCGGGGAATGTTCCCCTCGTATTCAGGCACCGCCAGCGGCAACGGCAGGGGTGGCTCGCCCGGCCATCACTCTCGGGCGCGTCGGGCGATTTGGGGGTATTGACTTTGAGGCTGTGAAGATGATTGAAGAGCACGTATCATTGTGGTATCATTCGGGGGACCTGATAGATAGCCCACGGCACAGTTCACCTCGGTTGATGTGGTGACAGCTGGGTCGGGAGCTCTTAGGTACACTTCTACATAGGTACATCCCTGTCGAAGAGCTGGCCGGGTCCGACGATGGCGCTCAGTCGACCTGAGGAGCAGATGACTTCCAAGCTGCCATTCCAGAGCAATAACCTTCACCCCACTACAAGCTTAATGTCTTCTGTATGGCCAAGCCTCAAGCTCTGCGTCGGCTGGTGATGTCGCCGGGGAAGACCCCGGATCCACGCGATGTCACAGCTCCCGCCGCGGTCTCCATCGGCGCCCTTTCGATGGCCTGGCGGGGTCTCGGCGGGGTTCACATGGGATGCGGAGGGGCATCGGATGGTGAAGCACCACTGGCACCACTGGCACCGACATGAAGGGCGTTAGGCTTGCGAGGATGGCGTCAACTTTATCGTCTGGCCTACTACCTTGCCATTCGTAGGTAGATGACAAATAAAGCTCGCAATCCAGGAATCTTTTCCCGCTCGACCATCTTGCAGCACTGGCCCCTCACTTCTTCACTTCTCCCCTCACACCCCTCGCCTCACATCCGAACATATCACCATGTCGTTCCCCAAGAATCTCCTCATCATCGGTGCTACAGGCCATATCGGCACGTACATCACGGAACAGATCCTCAAGGCCCAGCCGTCATTCAATGTCTCCATCTTCACATCCCCGGCTACCGCCTCCGGCAAGGCAGACCTCATCGGCGAGCTGAAGAGCAAGGGCGCCAAGATCATCACCGGCGACGTGACCAAGGCCGACGATGTGAAGAAGGCCTACGAGGGTATCGATACGGTAATCTCCGCAGTCGGCCGCAACGTGCTCGAGACCCAGATTGAGCTCATCCGCCTGGCCGAGGAGTCGTCCTCCGTCAAGTGGTTCTTCCCGTCCGAGTACGGCACAGATATCGAATACGGCCCAGAGAGCGCCAACGAGAAGCCCCACCAGCTCAAGCTGAAGGTGCGAAAGTACATCCGGGAGAACATCAGCCGCCTCAAGTACACCTATGTCGTGACCGGACCCTACGCCGATATGTTCTTCAGCCTCCCTCCTAAGGCCGTCGAGGCCGGCGGCTACAGCGTCGACGACAAGAAGGCGGTGCTGGTCGAGGACGGCGAGGGCAAGGTCGGCTTCACCACGATGCCCGAGTAAGTGACCCTTACCCCTGCAGACACATAATCACAATGTGCTAACTACCTCTAGCGTCGGAAAGGCCGTCGTGGCAGCCCTGCGGCACCCCGAGGCTGCCTTCAACAAGGCTCTCAAGGTGCAGTCGTTCGTCGTGACGCCCAAGCAGATCCTGGCCGAGTTTGAGAAGCAGACGGGCGCCCAGTGGCAGGTCTCCTACACGCCGCTGCAGACGCTGCGCGACGCTGAGAAGAAGGCCTGGGCCGAGGGCAGCCCTTTCGCCACTGTCTTCACGCTGCGCAGGATCTGGGCCGAGGGCGGCACGCTCTACGAGAAGACGGATAATGAGAGCATCGGTCTGAAGGATTCGGAGCTGGAGACCCTCGAGGATGCCGTCAAGAGGGGTCTCACTGTCAGGTGGACGTAGATTGGTGCGGATAGTCAAAACGAATGCGAATAGTAAGAATTCCTGGATAAAGATTCCAATTGGTCTGGTTGGAAGCATCGATGATGAACTTGAAAATGAGATGCACGCAGACAGTGACCTCGAACTGAAGGCATCGAGGCCGAAATATGGGGAAGGATCCGGGAGCTTCTTATCGCCCCGGTCCCTCGACAACCGCCCTTATCGCTGATCATCCATTCGCCCCAGGCCCATTAAAGTGGGTCCGTGGTCAAGATCTCAATGGCTTCCAGTATTTTTTTTTCTTGTACACCCGCCCGGATCTCGAACTAGGCCCCAGCTCGGCTTCACCAATCCGACACCAATCGCAACCATGTCGACGATCCCAGAGTCCCCTAGCGGCGCGCTGCCGAAGCCGGAGAAGAAGTCCAAAAAGGACAAGAAGGAGAAGAAAGAGAAGAAGGAAAAGAAGCGCATCCGCGAAGACGAACCAGAGGTCGCCGAGGAGCGAAAGCACAAGCGATCCAAGAGCACCGCCGTCAACACCGAGATCTCGGCCCCCCCATCTCCAGACCTGTCGGCTGCACCCATCAAGACCGAGGTGACGTCGCCCGTGGAAAAGAAAAAGAAGGAGAAGAAGAGCAAGGACAAGAAAGAGAAGAAGGACAAAAAAGACAAGCACGCCGACCCCGAAGATGCCGCCGCCGAGAAGAAGCGGAGGAAAAAGGCAAAGCACGCCGACGAGGCCGACGCAGAGACCGAGGATCCCTTCGCCCCTCCCCCGAGCGCACAGAAGGACAAGAGGAAGCGGAGAGCGAAAGCGGACTCCCCGGACCTGAGCGCCGCCGCCGACGCCGACGAAATGGACATCGACTCCCCCTTCCAAGCCTCGAGCAAGTTCCGCCAGCCGCCCGACGCCCCCGCCAACCCCCAATACCCCTTCTTCACACAGACCGTCTCGCTCTTCCTGCCTCTCTACCCCGTCGGCTGGTCCGAGCCCTGCACCGCCGCCGCCACGCAACATCTCAAGCCCATGCTGAGCCGCTACGTCCCCGCCCTGGGCGGCGTGCTGCTCGCCTTCCGCGACGTCGCCGTCGCCGAGAACCCCGGCCGTAAGGGAGCCGCTACCGAGGCTGGCGGCGGCTGCGACGTGCTGTCCGTCGATGAGTTCGCCGTTGGCTTCGGCTGGGTCACGGCCGAGGTCGACTTGTTCATCCCCAAGCGCGGCGCCTGGATGGAAGGCACCGTCAACCTCGAGAGCGAAGGTCACATCGGCGTCGTGTGCTGGGGCAAGTTCAACGCGAGCATCGAGTCGAGCCGCCTGCCGCCCGAGTGGCACTGGGTGCACCTCGACTCGGACGAGGCCATGACCGGCAACGACGACGCAGTTTCGACCTTCACCGCCGACCAGGAGCACGGCGCCGTCAAGCAGATCCACTCGACAGGCTACTGGGCTGACGCCGACGATCGCAAGATCAAGGGCCGCGTGCGCTTCCGCATAAAGTCATTCGACGTCGGCGTCAGCGGCGACCACGGCTACCTCAGCCTCGAGGGCAGCCTGCTGTCGCGCGAGGGCGAGGAGGCGGCCGTCGCGCGCGACAACGAGGAGGAGCTGCGCCGCCGCAGGGGCCGCAAGGGCGGCGTGCTGCTCAAGCAGCGCCGCCAGGTGCCCGAGTTCAGCCTGACCAAGTTTGGCGAGGTCGAGGACGAGGAGGACAAGGCGCTGCGTAAGGACGTCTGGGACACGACGGAGCCCGAGGTCGCGCAGGGTACCGAGGGCGCCGAGGGGTTTGCGGGCATCACCAATGAGGAGGAGTAGAGCTGTTCTCAGCGGGGGCTCGAGGCCGTCTACAACATTCTCTGGGAGCAGCTCCGTCACGGGCTGTAAGGAGGAGAAAGTCACCTTTGATGCATTTTGTAAGCGAGACGGTGTTTAAGGATTGCAAAATGGGACACATTGCTGTTGAAGCTGTCAATGATGAAGTGCTACAGACTGGAGGGGGGGCCCTAGGCAAAGTGCTGCTTGAAGAAGCGCTCGAGGGTCATGAGCTGGGCGTCCTCGCCTGACTTTCCCTGGGCGGCAGCGGCAGCGGCCTTGAGCTTGACCGGGAGGGTGGTGTCGTTGGGCACGCCGTAGTACCGACCGCCCGAGTACTGGCAGAATGCAAACATCTGCTGCACGGTGATGAGCGCCGTCATGCCGTACGTCTCAATCTCCTCCCACGATTTCATGAAGTCGAACCGGGCCTTCTTGCCGGTGACTGTGCCGATGTCAGCACGCCCGGAGAGACTCTTTAGGAAAAGGGGGGGAACATATCACCTCGCTCATAATCGGGGATGACCTTCTCCAGGGACCGCGACTGGCTGAACCCCTGGACCAGACGGCCAGCATACGCCTCAGGGGCGAGGAGCACGCCGTGGACAAGGTCGCCATAATCGGCCTCCATGGCAATGAAGGGCACCTCATCGGCGGGACCACCCCAGCGCGGGCAGGTGAATGTCAGGTTGCCGTCGGCGTCAGGGGTGTGAGGCCAGCCGCCGAAGACGCCCATGATCTCGGCCCAGAGGAAGGACTCCATGTACCAGCCGGGACTCACGTCGACGACAGACCTGAATGGCTTGGACCGGGCGTACTGTCCGACAGCGTGCTTCTCTGGACGAGGTCAGCGTAAATGCCCGAGAGAAAAGGGGGAGGAAAGGGCGCACCGTCAAAGGCCTTGGCAGGGACGGTGCCGTTGGTCGTCTCAGATGCGGAGGCCATGCCAGAGAAGATGAAGACCTCCGCGCCGGCTTTGACAGCAGCGTCGACGATGATCTTGCCCATGTCCTCCTCGGTTGGGCCGTCTTTCTCGTTGATGCACTGGCGAAAGGTCAGTACTCTGTCTCTTGGTACCCACCTGTTGATGAAGTCTTACCGGGTCATCTGAGTTGATGTTGGCAAAGACGGCCCAGGTGCTCTTGAAGGCGGCCACGAGGGAGTCCTTGTTGAGCCCATCGGCCTGGACGACCTCGACGCCGGCCTCAGCAAGGGCCTTGGCGGCGTCAGAGTCGGGCTTGCGGGTAATACCGCGGACTTTGAAGGTGCCGGACTGGTCACGGAGGAGAGCGCGAGCAACGCTGCCTCCTTGTTGGCCAGTAGAGCCGAAGATGGTGACGATCTTGGTGGACATAATGGATAGTCTGCAGGGTTGTAAGAGTAAAGAGAGCTGAGAGGTTTGATGTTTCTGTCTGCTAGATATTGACTCCTTGCTCATCGACAGACCTTCCCTTTATACTTCTCTCGCCGTCTCTTAGATCACCGCTGAATGCTTACCCTTGGCTGAATTCATAATCAAGACAGGCACATGTTCATCGAGAATGCTGCAGCCTGGAGGCCGCGTCTCATGGCGCTTGGGCGTGTGATGCCTCTGACGAGGATCAGTAATTCAAAAGTAGTTTTTCAACAGAGGTCAACGAGAAGTTCATGATGAAGACATGGTGTCGCAGGCGGCCTTGCCATTCTTGGTGTTTTAGGCGTTGGGGGAGGGCTGCGATTGGTTGTCTTTTGAATAGTAATCGAGAAATGGTGACGATTCAGACAGGTTTAGGTGCTCAGCTGAGGAGTTGGGGGGTTGGAGAAGGACTTGAACAGATTGGCACAGCCATGGACATGTTTTGGTGCTGAGATTGTGAATTGATGATTACTTTCTCTGTCTGATCAAGTCCCAGCACGTCTCTCTTGACATCGTGAGGTGTTGTTGCGTCGACATTTTGTCAGTATCCGCAAGCAGACTAGGACCTCCCCTGGAAGGCCTTCTTGCTGCGAATCATCTGCTCGAGCTGCAGAACACCAGCCTTGACACCGTCCACCACAAGAATGTCACCACCCTTGGCCGCGCCATAACGGGCCACAGCAGTCTCGCGGATAATCTCCTCAAGCCCAGCCATGCCGCCGCACCCCATGGCGACAACACCAACACCCCCATCGCCAAGCAGCTTCTCCGTCGCCTTGACGAGCTTGGCACGCACCTCCTCGGGACTCACATGGTGAAAGTCACCAGCCGTCAGGCCCGTGGACACAACCCCGCGGAACTTGAGGTTCTGAGCGGCGCCCTCGGGTTCACCAAGGAAGCCGCGCACGCCGTCGGACAGGTGCTTCTCCCAGAACTCGCCCGTGGTGACGATACCCCACTGGCTCTCAGGGGGACCGGTTGAGGTGTGCGGCAGCAGGGCGGCGGCGGCAAGGATGCTGGCTTCGAAGATGCCCGTGACGGCGACGCGGCTGCCGAGCTGGCGGGCGAGCTTGTCGACGAGGGTGTGCACGCTGTAGCAGGCGACGAGGATGCCGTCGTACTTTTCGAGCTCGCCGGAGCGGGTGAGGTCCGCCAGGGCCACTTCGGCGCTCTTGCGGATGTCCTCGCCGTTGTCGATGCTGGCGGGGCTGTCCGAGGGGGCCGTGTAGGTCTTGATTTTGATAGACTGAGGGGAACGAGTGTTAGAAAGTGTCGGGTTTGTGATGCTGGATACCTACTTCGGGAAGATCAAGGCTTTGGATGGCCTTAAGCATCCCCTCCGTCATGGCGACGGAGGAGTTGGGATTGACCACGAGGATGTTCATTGTAAGTGATGATGGTGATGGGCTTGAAGAAGTGATCTGTTTGGCCTATGTGTTCTGTCTTGATTCCTCCCCTCTCCTCCTTCCCTCCTCTGTTGTTTCTCTCTTGTTATCGTCAAGTTGAGGTAATTCCTGCGAGTGGCGTTGGAGGAGGGGTGCCTCCGAGTCACAGTGGAGGTGTCACGTGATGATGAATTTGTGATTATTGATCTTGCTCTGGGTGATCCATCAGACTCTCATGGCCCATCAATTGGGGCAAGATGAGCGTCTTCAGTCGACAGGCGAAGTTGAACATAGGTCCTGTGGTGTTGAAGGAAGGAGCAAGCATGCAGACCACGATTGGAAGTACTTCTCGGTGACCCGCTTGACCGAGTCCACACCGAGTCCTTCGCCCGAGCCACCTCCACTGTCTTCAATGAACGGCCCGTGCGCTGCTGCCACAGCACAGCCCCAGTCGTGTCGGTCGGTCGCCAGCCTCCACTCCAGTGACCTACCCCACCATTGACGACGCCGACGCACCTCGACGTGGAACACCAAGGCCACTGTATCCGTGACCTTGCTTCGCACCCAACAACCAGCCTCGCTGCCACCAAACAGCTCGGCCGCCCAGCCTCCATCAACACACATCACTCTCCCGAAAGCTCCCTGCCGACCTCACAATGTCGGAAGCTCCAATTGGTAAGCTCCGACAGACCCGCGACCTCATCCCCCGGCCCCGACTCCTCACCATGCTGACGACGTCACGCAGTCCTCGATGGAGGCACCGGCTTCCTCAAGGTCGGCTACGCCGCGCAAAACTTCCCCGAGTTCCAGTTCCCCTCCATGGTCGGCCGCCCCATCCTGAGAACCGAAGAAAAGGGCGACAATGATATCGTCATCAAGGACATCATGTGCGGCGACGAGGCCGCCGCCGCCCGCACCATGCTCCAGATCAGCTACCCGATGGAGAACGGCATCGTCAAGAAGTGGGACGACATGCAGCACCTTTGGGACTACACCTTTTTCGAAAAGATGAAGATTGACCCCCGTGGGCGCAAGATCCTCCTCACCGAGCCGCCCATGAACCCTCTCAAGAACCGCGAGCAGATGGCCGAGGTCATGTTTGAGCGCTACGGCTTCGGCGGTGTCTACGTCGCCATCCAGGCAGTCCTGGCCCTCTATGCCCAGGGTAAGCATGGCTCCTTCCGTCTCCCGTGTACCATACCCCGCTGACGCTCTTCCCCTCCAGGCCTTAGCTCCGGCGTCGTGGTCGACTCGGGCGACGGAGTCACCCACATCGTCCCCGTCTACGAGTCGGTCGTGCTCAACCACCTCACAAGGAGGCTCGACGTTGCCGGCCGCGATGTCACCCGCAACCTCATCGCGCTGCTCCTGCGCCGCGGCTACGCCCTCAACAGGACGGCCGACTTCGAGACGGTGCGCCAGATCAAGGAGAAGCTCTGCTACGTCTCGTACGACCTCGAGCTCGACAAGCGCCTGAGTGAGGAGACGACGACCCTCGTCGAGAGCTACACCCTCCCGGACGGCCGCGTCATCCGCGTCGGCAGCGAGCGCTTCGAGGCCCCCGAGTGCCTCTTCCAGCCCCACCTCGTCGACTGCGAGCAGCCCGGCATCGCCGAGTTCCTCTTCAACACCATCCAAGCCGCCGACGTCGACGTGCGCTCCTCCCTCTTCAAGGCCATCGTCCTCTCCGGCGGCAGCAGCATGTACCCCGGCCTGCCCTCGCGGCTGGAGAAGGAGCTCAAGCAGCTCTGGCTCACCCGCGTCCTCGGCGGCAACCCCGAGCGGTTAAGCAAGTTCAAGGTCCGGATAGAGGACCCCCCGCGCCGCAGGCACATGGTCTTCCTCGGCGGCGCCGTCCTCGCCAACATCATGGCCGAGAACGAGAGCATGTGGGTGACAAAGGCCGAGTGGGACGAGCAGGGCACGCGGGTGCTCGAGAAGCTGGGGCCCCGGTAGGTGGCAAACAGCAGGGGGAAAGCGCCCGGAAAAAGGGTGCAGTCAGCCAGCAGGCCGCCGGGCGGGCGAGCATGTTTGATTCTTTTTCGAGCCAGGTTAGAGCAGAGCATTATGAAAAGTCCAAACTATCCACAGCCGGGGGGCCTGTTCGCTTTTTTATCTGTGTTTACCACTAGCTTCGCTCATCTCGCAGACACAATTCCCTCCCGCCTAAACAGAAAGTTCGCCAACAGACGCATAGTCCTCGTCCACAGGCGCAGCCTTACCCTCTCGCCGCTCCTCACGTTCCGCCCGCCACTTACCCAGCGCAGCCCGACCCTTGAGCAGCGGACTACTTTCTGTCCCTTCATAAGCGAGAAAGATGCAGACGGCCCATACCGTAGCCGTCAGTGGCCCTGCTATCGTCCAGAAACGCCTCTGTATGCCCTCAAAATCCAAGCCGTCCGGCCCATCCCCCATGCTCAAGTACGCTGCCACGAAGCCCGGTGGCAGGAAGAAGACGGTCACAACGGTGAAAATCATCATGGCGCGGCTGTTCTGGTCTGCCATGATTTCGGCCCGCTGACGCACTTCGGCGTCCATGTCGTTCAGCGTCTTGTCGATGCGCTCGAGGTCCTCCAGTTGCTTCGTCAAATGCCAATTTGCGCGGTTGAACACTTGCATCTCCAGTTGCTCGAACGCCGCGGCCTCGCCAGCGTCCGGAATCGCGCGGGATTCGGGTGAGAGAACTGCCGCGACGACATCGAGAGCTTTGATCTGGGCCGAGAGGAAGTCGGTCACGAGGCTCATCTCGTCCTTGAGGGCGCCGATGCTCAGAACCAGTCGCTTCTCTGGTTTCCGTCGGACCTGCGAGCGCTGTCGTCGATTGTCAGCTTCTGATTCCTTGTTCGTTGACAAGGCATGCGACTCACCTGTATCTTGAAGTAACCATCGTATAGCTCAGCCACGTGTTTATCCCCGTACACAGGGACGCGTAGGATGTTGTGGACGACCTGCATCGCCACATAGGACGGCCCAACTACGTCCATGAGCCGCCCCTTCATCAAGCCCTCGACACTCCCTGAGGAAAGTTCCGGAGATGCCAGGACCCTCTCTGCGTCGTGGACCTGTCCCCCGACAGCCTCACCGAGCTTGAACACAGCCTGTCGTTGGGCATCCACCTTGGCGCTCCTTAGTTGCCGAACCCGCGGCCGGAGGACTTCGACTTTGTACAGCCACGAGACGTTGTCGAGGAGCCGTGGCAAGGCGCACAAGAATACCACAAGCAGCTTGAAGGCCTTGAACAGAGGCGGCGGTAACCCAGCGGCAGGCCCCTTGAAGCCGCCCTGATAAATCACACCTGCTTGAATCCTGGCCGTCTTCTGGGCTATGCCCGCCATGTTCTTGCGGCAGCGCAGTAGGATCTCCCGGTAATCCTGCTCCAGCCTCTCCCTGCTTGCCTCTTGGATGGTGGAAATGTACTCTTTGAGGTGCATGTCGGCTCGAAGTCCGACGGCATGGGACCGGCGGAGATGAGCAATGGCTTTTGAGGCGTTCTTGTACACTTTGCCTGCGCTGCAGTCCTCGCATCTCGTTTGCCCGGGATGGGCCAGCTCGCTCTGGGCTCGGAGGGATATCACCCACCTCTCTGCTTTGTCACTTGTTGGCGCGTCGTCCAGGTCGGGGTCTGAAATCTCAGCATCGCTATCCTTCAGAGCCGCTGCTGCGGTTGGGTCCTGGACCACCATCAGCTTTGACTGCAATTTAAACCTTGTAAGTGTGAAGCTTCTCACCTGCAAAACACTGGACAACGCTCCAAAGCAATGTCTCACAGACAAGGCTGGTAGATCCTTAGGAGCAAATGCCTCCAAGACTCTAACACACATATCGAGCAAATTCTCGGCCAAGGACGTCAACTTACCCCCCTCACTTTGGGGGAATCGACCACCCTCTCTGAACGCGCGCAGGCGAGTTCCCCCAACCTTGAACGACTTGCGTCTGTGTTCGAAGTCTTTAAAGCTCTGCGGCTTCGCCGCAGCGAAGACGTCGTCTTGGGAGAACGCCTGATACGCATCTTCCACCAAGGCGTCTCGGTGCGCTTTCTTGGGGATCCTTATGATACCTGCCTCAGCCATCATTAAGCGCTGCATCAGTGCATCACCACTCCTGGAGAGCTCGGCGTCGCTAGGCATCCAGCTGAGGAACGGAGGAACCCTATGGTCTGGGTCGGGCACAGGGAGGGTTTCTTCCTCTTCCTCTTCAGCTGCAATTGTCAGTGTGTTCTTCTGAGATAAAGAAGAAGGGACTCGCTTTTGGCGTTTGCCTGGTTCAGTGGCAGGAAGTTTATGTCGTCATCGTCGTGGTCCTGGGCCATGGGCGTCGATGCCGTGGAGTCTTGGCTGGATTTGGACTGGCTTCTGAGTGATGAGTTTGTTGATCTGGAGTGCCTTCGACTCTGATATTGGCTTCCTGAGGCAGCCCGTGTTGACTAAGAAGTCTTTCGGCCTCTTGACCGGCCTCGTCGGATTGACGACGCTGATTGTGATTTTCCATGGCCTTTCGCCCTCCTTCTGTCACTCGAGCCGCGCTGGGATCTACTGCCAGACCCTACAGAAGACTCTTCCTCAGACGAGGAACTTGACTCAGGGTCTGACGAGTCCGGGTCTTCTAAATGCCAGCGAACCATGGGTATCTCGTCGCCCCTGAGCAGATTGGACCATTTGCCCGCAGTGAGCTCTTCTCCTTGCGCTGTTTCAAGCCGTAGTACCGTGGCGGTATCAACCTCGTCACCCATGAGACCTCGCGCATGGAGCAGCACAACACCTTGTAGTTCCTGTATGGGAAATTTCTTCAGTGCTTACTGATGACTGAGCTTTGCCACGGATTCACCAACAAAGAAGCTCCTGCACTGATCGAGGGGGGCAAAGGTCAACCGGTTCTGGCTGTCTATCAGCTGTACAATCTTGCTCGCTGCATCGCTCGAAGTGCTGCTGTCAGTCACGGTGATGCTGTCACCTTCCAGCTGCGCACGAGAAGCGTCACCGTAAGTGACCAAGCCTGCTCGATGTCAACGATACTCACGAATAAGGGTGCTTCTTTTCAGAACCCACCAGCTTTGGTGACCAGAATCCAAGTTTGGCCTTCCCAAAGTATCTCGTTGGTCTTTGCCCCTTCATTCTGACGAAACTGCTGCATATTGGCATGGGCTGCCGTTCTGTCAAGATGTCCAAAGGCTTCGTGCAGCCTTCGCGGCGGGCAATACGCCCGGCTCGAGTCTTTGGGAAGTTTGCGGTTGAACTTTGCCACCTGAAGGTTCGGGACGGACGCAAAAATGGGCGAAAGGTCCACGAGGTCTTCGTCTTTGCCTTCGAGATGGATGTCGCATCGCAGAACTGTTCCCGGTTTGATATGCAGATCCTGGTCCCATTTCTTGTCTCGCACTGTTCGGAGAAGCAGTCCTATGGCGTTCCGAAGGGCGACATCGCGAGTGAGCTCAAAGTGGGCGATGTTCTATATGGGCAAGAGAAGCAGATGTCCTGGGTGTGCTAAAGATAGTTGTCACGACTTACCTCAAACTCGCCAAAATTCATGTGGTTTCGCTGGACATGTCTGAATCGAATGAGTTGAGGCGCAGCAAACAAATAGCAGGAGGTGAGCTCACATCCAGTTCATGCCATTCGACGCAATCTTCTGGCCCTCATTCTTCGTAACGGGCTTACAACTGGCTCTGACAAGCTCCAGCGGCTCGGACCCGTCATGTCCAATGATGCGTGCCGAGGAGAATTGGAGGCACTCGAAAGGCTCCGGCGTCCTTCCCAGGCCATGGAAGGTGGGCTGACGCTGCACCTTGGATTCCATCTCATGGATATCGCCCTTTGATAGCTTGAGGGAGAAGACTGCCTGTTCGTCGACGACGAATCTTCGCACCGGGTTGGTGTCGTTCATATGGCTGGCAGTACTGCTCGCAACGTCCGAACCGCTGCCGTCATCCGAGCGGCTCGAGCTTTCCGAGCTGCTTGCACCATCCAATGTAGAAACTACCGAGATTGCTTTGTGCTTCTTGCGGTTGATGAACGATAGCCTGATTGGACGAGGGTGTGATCGTGGCTTTGGGGCGGCGAGAGTGCCTGGTGGTGGTGAAGCCCGGGCCGCAGCCACTTCAAGCTGAGAAGCGGCAGGGGAGTGTTCCTGCTTCTTTTTGGACGACTTCCCCGTCATCCATTTAACAAATGATCCTTGTGCACGGCGGCGAGGCTCTGCCTTGCTCATGTTGAAAAGATACTCCCGGTCTTGCTGCGGCGGCGGCACCCCCTGGGCCGTCGACGCCGCCGGGAATTGCCCTGACGATACCCCTCCAGGACGGCCGGGCTGGTGAAATGGACGCGCCCCGGGAAAGCCAGGAGGGACTTGGGGTTTGGGCTTCATTGGCGGCCACATCTTCATAACGAAGCGACTCCCCGGCCGGACGCTGTATTTCCAGAATTGCGGAAGAATGATGTTGTCATCCTCGATCAAGTCGTAATGACCCAGTTGTACCTGGGCGCCTATCACGCCCACATGGGCAAAAGCACGACGGATCGTCGTCTCCATGCCCTACCGTTTCGTCAGTGAGACAGGACAGCTGATAGGTGGCAGAGATCTACACGTACGTCCCATGTCCTCACCTCCTCGTATGGAAACAAGAAGGTTCTGCCGACGGCATCCTTGAAGTGAACTGCGTTCTCGTCGGACAAAGGTTCCTTCTTGTGGCTAGCATCGGGCCGGGACGGGATGTCGGGGCTGGGACCTTGAGTAGCCTTCGTAGTGGGAGGGGCTGGTGCTTCCGAATCATCGTCATCGACGGTAGCGTTTCTGTTCGACTGCATTGTGATTGTTCAGTGACCTCTGCCGGTTTCAGCGCATTGCTCGTCAGCCGTGATGGTGAAGAGGGGGCGGTGAATGATCACCAGCCCCTCTGTGAGGTTTTGTCTTGGCAGCTGCCCTCATGCATTGCAGGTGGCTCTGCATGATCGCTATCGCCGCGCACATTGGTACCGCTTTGGTTCGGCGGAGTCAGCTGGCGCTTATGGAGGTGTTTTCAACAACCCCGGTTGAGGGAGCCACAAGGTCATGTCGATGAAGGGATATGAACATATTCAGACAATTTCAGGGACAGATGAGCAGATAGGCAGATGTAGGAAAGTTGAAGTTGTCGAGATAGCGGGCAAGGATTTTAGAGGTTGTTTGCCTTCATGAGCATCCCCTGTCATAATTTGAGTCGTTGCCTCTCTTGTCAATGGATTTATTCACGTCGCTACATTTGCCTCAGTGTCTGGAGTGTGTAAAGCATGGCTTCCTCCATATTCGCCTCTAGTTCAGGCGGAAGCAGGTCATTTCGCGCAGGGTGGCGTCCCTCCAGTAGCACGCTGATTACAGTCAGAACCGACACAAGGATAAGGAAGAGGGATTGATGGTGTAGAAACTTACCGCCTTCAGCAATTGTTCCCCTATCGTCAACCCAGTACTGTTGGTGTTTGTCAGTGAATAATACACTAAGGGCAGGCAGGGAGGACGCCTACGGCACACCAATCACCAGAGGGGTGGTGGCTTTGCGTGTTCATGTACGTGCAGGCTTCGTGAACCTTGACTAGAGATACAATCAGCTGACAGCCGTGCTTCTTTTCGGACACGAGACTTACGGCCGTTGTTGAAGGTGTGGACGTAGTTGTTGGCGAACCACCGGCCGTCGGCAGCCTGGGCCCAGGCATTGGTACCAACGGCGAAGGACAGGGCCGCGGCGAGGGTAGAAAGGGCGACGGGGAAGTGCATTGTTCTAGTAGTTGCGAGGACTCGTTGATTGTTGGGGACACTGAGAGTTGTGATGGACTCAAATTGCATTCGAGTCCTGGGCGGGACAAGTTTTATACACAATTTGTCCACTGACTGAGGCAAGACGGGATACACGAGAATGGCCTCAAGGCAGATGTATCACCAGAAGCTCATTAGTGCTGATTCTCGGATCAGACGGGCATGGATGGCTGCATCGCCTCCTTGGAGTCTGTACCTTGTAGGTGCGAGAGAAGTGGTTCATCGCGTTGCCATGATGATTTTCCGTGTCAAGTTGATCTAGCAAAGGGCGTATGCTGCCGCTGCTAAGGCCCCTGAACCCGACCCAGCCAATCTCGACTCTGAAGTCACATCTCAGTCTCCATCCGTGCCTGCGGGATGTGCCTAGGGCCTCTGGAGGCGGTCTTCGGCAGCATGTGGCCAGGCTGGGTAGCATCGTCAAGTGCGAAGGGGCCAATGAGCCTGTACGGTTTTGGCGGTCACTTATTTTTGGCGGCCAGGGGTAAGAAAGGAGCTGCCGAATCCACCGAGGAATATCTGGGGTTGAATCCTTCCTTTGAGGATCTGCTCCGCCAATCGACCAAGTCGCACAGAGAGAGCATACTGAGACTTCGGAAATGCTTGTTCGAGGCTATGTCGCCTGCGCCGTAGATGGATTGAAGCGAAATCAAATGTCGGCTGGTGTGGAAGAAAGCTGGTGAGGTGTCGCCGCATTAGGAGGCAGGCTCGCCCGGCCGCCTTTGCTGCTATAATTATGCTGTTGAAACATGCCGCACCCTCAAAAGCGGCGATGAGCGCGGGCTCGGGCCAGGACGGCAGTGACAACAGCGTCTCTGGGAAGGAACGGCCAAGGACGGGAAGACCAATGGCCGCTCCAACACATGGGCAGAGGGAAGGTGCGGTGCGGCGCGCCTGCCTCGTGTTGCTATCTTCCCCTTTGCCCAAGACGACGACGACGCAACGACATCTGTTACAGTCAATCCTTGCGCCCGTATGTTTTTTGATCGCTTCGCATGCACATTGATATCGCGAACTACATCGCACATTGCGCATACTTTGCCTGCTTGACTTTCGCCCCCAACGAGTCCGGCGCATCCCGCCAATTCAACCGGCCAGCATCCCCATCCCGCGACGCGACATTGATAGCAGCAGCAGCAGCCGCATCCCACTCGACGTCGCCTCGCTTGCTCTCCCTGTCGCATCACCGCTGCTTCACTCATCCAGGCATCCCAGGGTCGGCCGCTGATCCTAACCACGGGCAGCCCACAGTGCGGCGCGGTTCCCCACGTCCGCCCACCGGCTAGGTTGCTTCATCCTTGCTGCCCACCCGGCACTCGACGAGACGAGAGAGAAGCCCGCGATCGCTCCCCCTCAGCGCCTGCGCTGTCTGTCCACCACCTTCATCGGCCGGTCGGTGCCAGTTGCGCATCCCCTAGACGCACAAGCTTCCCCCACAGCCACGACCGGGTCATCCTCCCGGTGTGTCGCTCGTGCCTAGTCAGGCAGCAGTCGGATCATCGCATCGCATTCCGGGGAGAAGCCACGAGAAGAGCATCTCGGGTTCTAGAGGGAGTTGTGGCGGCGAGTCCCGGGCGCGAACGAGCGAGACACTCATCGACCAGCTGGGTCACCCGAGTGGCTCGAGAACGACGACGACGTCGGACGGAGACGGGGATCCTCGTAAAAGAAAGGACTCGGGGAAGAGGCGGCGGCTGAACTGAGAGCAGGATGAGCCAGACGAACCCGCCATCGGGCACGTCGGCACCCACGACTGTTGCTGCGAGTGTGCGGACAGGCGCCCTGAAGCGCAGCGTCCAGGCCGCGTTTGACGGTATGTCGCCTTCAAAGTTCTCGTCTTTTCTCTGATTGATTGTCCCTGCACTGCGCATTGTTCGTCCCCCCGATGCCTCTTCTGCCGCGTCGGCAATTTCTCCGCCTAAATTCATTCGTTCGTTCGCTGTCATTTCCCCCCAAAGTTCCTTACCCGAGATCCGCCTGGGCCGGGATTGCGGGCGCCCATGGACCCCCAAGGCGTCGTCAAACATCGTCCGCGCTGGGCTTGACAAGACACTACACGACTCTCTGTCTTCTCCCTCCGGACTATTTTTTACACTGCCCACCTGCCCACCTGCCCCTCGCCCCTTATATTCCCCGTCGTCAACGGGGCTGATCCTCTTGCTCGCGGTCCCCGATCTTTTGGCGGCCCGGGCACAAGTCCTGGCGGCGCCCAGCAGAGTAGAGCGGGCCAAGTGTCCGAAAGCTCAGCAAGTCCGAGTCGTCGCGGACGGGGCGGGACCCTCGCTTCCACACACTCACTCATCCTTCTCTTGCGTCTGCATCTGCATCTGCAACGTCCCTTTTTGCTACCCTGGTGCATATATCCCGCCCATCTACCCGCCCAAGCCTTTGTTAGGTGCGCAATCGAGAGTTTGGGGGCCACACATACCCGTCCCGTGACGCCAGCCTGCATCTCTGTCTTACGCGGGTCCCTCTCTGTCTGTTTGGTCACGCTCATCGCCAAACGCCGGGTCTCTCCTCCCTACAGACGTCTCAACGTTGTTTGAGCGGAACTCCCGAGGCCTCGTCTGCCGCCCCTCGTTCCGTTTGCGCTATCGGCAACCAGCCGCACCTTCGAATATCCGGACTGTTCCCCGTGGCGAGATGCCCTAGGCTTCTTTCAGCGCTCGGCATTTGATCGGCGGTGTGGCACCAGCGGCCTTTCTTGGACCGTCTTCCGTCCGTGATATATACAGACCTCTCTGCCTACCTCCCTCCCTGCCTGCCTGTGTTGAATCCCTGGCTCTGCGAGTGCGAGTTGATTCTGTCTGCTCTGCCCATCATGTGGCGAAGCGGAGGCTATGGCGGTTTGCAAATTCCCTGTACTTGGAGCCCTCTTCCACGCACATGTGTGTCTCCCCTGCATCGTGAGTGAGTTGCTGACCACCTGCGTACAGACCCGGCCGACCGTGGCAGCGGCCATGAGCGGTATCAGCCCAAAGTCAGGATTGTCGAGCGGTATAAAGTCGTCGGCTTCATTAGCAGCGGAACCTACGGCCGAGTCTACAAGGCCCTGGGCCGCCAAGGCCAGACGGGAGAGTTCGCCATCAAGAAGTTCAAGCCCGATAAGGAGGGTGAACAGATTGCCTACACCGGCATCTCCCAGAGCGCCATTCGCGAAATGTCACTATGCAGCGAACTGAGTCACGCCAACGTCATCAGGCTGGTCGAGATCATCCTCGAGGACAAGTGCATCTTCATGGTCTTCGAGTACGCCGAGCACGACCTCCTTCAGATCATCCACCACCACACACAACAACCGCGGCATCCCATCCCAGCCCAGACGGTCAAGAGCATCATGTTCCAGCTCCTCAACGGCTGCCAGTATCTACACTCAAACTGGGTCCTCCACCGCGACCTCAAACCCGCCAACATCATGGTCACGTCGGCTGGCGAGGTCAAGATTGGAGATCTGGGCCTGGCTCGCCGCTTCGACAAGCCCCTCCACTCCCTGTTCAGCGGAGATAAGGTTGTCGTGACAATATGGTACCGCGCGCCAGAACTCATACTGGGCACGAGACACTACACGCCCGCCATCGACATGTGGGCCATCGGTTGCATCTTTGCGGAGCTGCTGTCCCTTCGACCCATCTTCAAGGGAGAGGAGGCCAAGATGGACAGCAAGAAGACCGTTCCCTTCCAGCGCAACCAGATGCAGAAGATTGTGGACATCATGGGCATGCCTACCAAGGAACGATGGCCCTTGCTCACGTCCATGCCCGAATACGCGGCTCTGGCGACGCTATCATCACCCATGGGCCACCTCGCCCACCATCACAGGGGTCACGGGGGCGTGCCCCAGGGCTCGAGTCTCGAGAAGTGGTACTGGACTACTGTCAGCCAGAGTACCGCAAGCAACGCCACTCAGGCTGCGCAGTCCACCGCCCCGCTTGTCTCCCTTGGCGTCGAGGGCTACAAGCTGCTTGCAAGCCTGCTCGAATACGACCCCGTCGAGCGTCTGACGGCCGCCAAGGCCCTTCAGCATCCCTTCTTCTCGACGGGCGATCGTCTGAACCCAACCGCCTTTGAGGGCCTCAAGAACGAGTATCCACACAGGCGCGTCAGCCAGGATGATAACGACATCCGGACCAACAGTCTTCCGGGTACTAAGCGTAGCGGTCTGCCGGACGACTCTCTGAGGCCCGACAAGAGGATGAAACACTAGGAGGATAAATTCTCAGCGAACAATACAACCCGAGGGCGAGGGAGATATTCATCGATCTTTGATGCCCCTCTCAGCTGCCCAAACACGCCCCCTGGCCATCGGAAGCTGTACGCGGTTCAAACCATGACGCCTCCGTACATGTCGTTTGACGCAGACGACGAAGTGACCGGAGCACGGCACCTGGGACGATGACCTCCCGGAGAGGGACGGCATGGTCGCTGAGACCATTGTCGACGAGCCTCTTCTAGATTCCACGAGCTTTCCATGACCTCGATGTCAGGCGAGCACCGCGACCACGTCAGCGACGTAGGGCAGCTATTACTTGGCAATGCCTGGCTGCTGTTTGATACGGCGCCGTACGTCGTCCTCTGGAGCCAGTGGGCTCCCAACCATACATACCGGTAGTTGAAAGACTCCATAACACCAAGCCATCACATGAGAACACCCACACACAGTGACATGCAGTTGCGGCTCGCTTTTTGATGTTGTTGTATTTTGAGAGAATCATGAACCCATTCCCTCCCGTTTCACGCCTCGTACTCGTATCGAGTATTTTGTGTTCATTGTGGACACCTAGGGAAGAAAATAGATGTGCCGATGGATGCCAAAGAAGCCAGAGCCGTCCGTAACGCACACACAAAACAGGACCCCAGCCGCCCCCCCGCCGACGAGGGGGAGAGGAGGGCCCATTTCCTCCCCGCGACTTCAATCCGCACGCCAGTCCGGCCGGGTCGTCGGAGGGCTGCTGCTGCTGTTGATGCCGCCGAGTCGGGAGGGCGACGCGGGAGGGGCACGACGTCCCTGCCCTGACCCTCGCGCCCGCAACCTCCCTGCCCGTCGTCGTCGTCGATCGCGTCGAGGCATCCCGGCCGGGGGTATCGGTCCTTGCCCCCCTCGCTTCTCGCTGGTGGCGAGACGCTTACTCCTTCTTCTTCTTGGCGCCCTTGACCTTTGCCGTACCCCGCAGCGTCTTCTGGCGGTTCTTGCGCTGCTTGCCTGGGAGGGGTTAGTCTGGGGACGGACGAGAGGCCCTGACGGGGAGAGGAGGGGGAACGCACGCTGCTGCCTGCCGGCCCTCTCGGCCTTGGTGGCGAGGCCGACGCGGACGAGGCGGTAGTTGGGCTCGAACTTCTTCATGGCCTCGGGGGAGTCGTAGACGAGGGCGAAGCCGGTGGTCTTGCCGCCACCGAACTGGGTGCGCAGGCCGAAGACGGAGATCTGGTCCTTGACGGCCTTGTACAGGGAGCCGAGCTTCTCGCGGAGCTCCTCCTTGGAGATGTTGGCACGGCCGGGGTGGAGGATGTCACTGGAGGGGATCCGTCAGCAAATGTCCATGGCCGCGATATCTTGCTTGTTGGTTCTGTTGGGCGGGACGGCGGCGGTCGATGGGCGAATTGATTCGGATAGGTTTTCGTTGGCGCGCGCGGATGCCTTTTGCCACCTGGTGTCGGACTCGAGGCGGGCACGAGAAAATATGGCACAAAGTCGTCGAAATGTCGCATCGATCGATGCCTCGGGCGTGTTTCTCGTTGTTTTCGATATTCGAAGCATATTGTCGATGACGATTGCAATCGCGCGCGCGTCGGGAGTTGTCGTTCTTCGTCGCCTTTGCCCGCCCGTTCGCCGCCTCCAACAGATCCGACCGCACCAAGAAGAAGAAGGGCACAAAAACTCACACGACCATCTGCTTGCGGCCCAGCAGGGGGTTGCGGATGAACTTGCGAGTTCGCAGGGTGACGGGGGCGTCTTCCGCCATTTTCGAAGACTGTTTGACGATGGTGGTCTCGAAAGGGGTGAAAGGGGGGTGGGTGGTTGTCGTCGTCGTTCTGGCACAACTCTCTTCGAGAGGTTTTGGGGCGGGATGGGTGAGTTGGAGAAAATTCACGAGGGGCCGGCTGACTGGCTCGCTTAGCGAGCCCTAGAAAATGGGTGGGGCGTGCACAAGGGGGGCGCGGGCGAGGGAGCTGGTGGATCATGTGACTTTTTGCTGAGGTAAGGGCCTGGTGTCGCGTCGCGGGATGCCGTGCGTGGGGTCCGCCGAACGGCGGCCGGTGCTTGATCCCTGACCGACGGCCATGGCGAGCCGGGGTCTTCGTCAACGACCCGGACCAGGCTTTTCCTGCCTACATATGCAAAAGTTGGATGCGCGGATCGCATTTTGAATCCTAGCCAAGAATATGGACGAGGCACCCGGTAACACGGCCAGCGCCCTGCGGTTCTGTCATCAGGTCCTTCAGCTCGAGCAGGACCTCGACTACCCTCCGCCCGAGGTCTTGAGGGAGGCAGAGACCCAGAGTCTGCTATACCGGAGACTATTCTCAGAAGCCGATGATGGCCCATGCTATGCGCCGCCAACGCGGTATCAGGTCAGGGTTCTCAAGGACCTCATCCGGAAAATCGAGAACAGCATCGAGGACTGGGATACTCATGTGAGTACCATGTCCGCCGATAGCTCCTGTGTGAGAGACTGAACGCCACCGTAGGAGGTCTCGGAGGATCTTATGAGCCGTCTTGCCGAGTTGCTCGCCACGCCTATGCCGACTGAGCTTGACTCGGCACAGCAGAAATCATATGTGACATACCATCTCTCCCGGATATCAGGCGATTCCGCCCCAGGGCCAGAGGCAGGCATCACCCTCCTCGAATCCAGGTCCCTCATTTCGGCGTCGGGCACTACAGGCCTGCGGACGTGGGAAGCGGCGCTGCACCTGGGCGAGTACCTCTGCGCCAATTCAGACATTGTGAAGGGCCGTAACGTCCTCGAGCTCGGCGCTGGCACAGGCTATCTGGCCATCCTCTGTGGCAAGTTCCTCGGCGCACGGCGCGTCGTGGCCTCGGACGGTTCAGACGACGTAATCAACAACCTCCCCGAATCCCTCTTCCTCAACGGCCTACAAGACGGAGGCGCCGCCATTATCCCAATGGAGCTCCGCTGGGGTCACGCGCTGGTCGGCACCGAGGACAGCGCATGGGACGGCGGCGAGACCGTGGACGTCGTGCTGGGCGCGGACATCACGTACGATGAGCGTATTCTGCCAGCGCTGGTGGGAACGCTGGAAGAGCTGGTGGGCATGTTTCCTGGGGTTGAGGTACTCATCTCGGCGACGCAAAGGAACGAGGCGACGTTTGAGTCGTTCCAGGACCGGTGCCGGATGGCAGGGCTGGGCCTGGAGGAGCTTGCTTTTGCGGTGCCGAAGAGGGCGGCGCAGGAGGGGCCGTTTTATAGCGATGCTGTGCCGATACGGATTTGTAGGGTACGGAGGGGGGAGAGGACGTAGCGGTGGAGGATGAACAGACGCCCAAGGGTATGTCGCCATGCCAGTGCTTGTGATATTGAAGATTTCAGGGCGTCTTGCTCTAAGGGGTTGATTTGTTCACGATGAGAACGTCTAGGCAGGCCAGACGCACCGGTCACAGTGGCCTGTCAGTCACAGCAATGGGCTGCCTTTCGAACATTGTGATTTTTTACAGAGTCCCTGTTGACTTCTTGGATCTGTCAGGGTGTCGGTGTCTTGAAGCCTATAGGCTTCCCCATGCGAGATATCAATTGCAGCCTCATGACCTGATACGTGGTTGATCACGGTGGAAAGGGCCAACACGACTTGCTCCGTAAGCCGTCACCTGCAGACACCGGAGAACCTGTGATTACACGTACTAGTCGGCCAGTTAACTCACCCTGAACACTCCAAGACTTGGACAAGGCCAGGAGTCTCCTGTTGGGCCGTGGACATGACGACTCATACTTGAGGGACCACATATCCAAACTGAGAGAGCCAGACTGAGGACTGCCTGCAACACTGAGATCAACTTCTAGGCCATGGTCACAGGCAGAATCCTGTCATGTGAGTTGTTCAGTGAGAAACGCAACACAACAGCCGTCATCGCTGATGTGACTGTCTTGCGCATCTCTCAACAGCAGGCCCAACTGTTCCGGAGGCCTGCCAAGTGCCCATTCTGACGCTCTTGATAGCCAGGGACCGTCCCCATCTAGGTCGTAGGGTGAACGTGATCGCCACATGTTCATGCCGTAGTGTCACACCCGGTTGATCTATGCCTCAGCCACGCTTGATCAACAGGCAACACGACGCCGGCGGCGAAGTAAAATAAACTCCGTGACAACACGCATACGAAGGACGAAACCCAAAGTGTGGCTGCTACGTCACCCTCAGACACCTCTCGAGTTTGATGTGGCTAAAGCATCCTCCCCCCTGAGGTCATACGCAGAGTGTGGCGTGCAACGTGTCTCGGTGGCGAAAGGTCCAGGTCTGGAACGCGTCCCGTGTCTTGCATGTCAGCACGGGCTTGCGTCGATCTCACTCGATCATTGGGCGGGGGCGCGATGGCCGCGGGGGATCGGGATGGTGGGAGAGCTGGGCCGATCAGTTGATTTGCCATGTGCGGTGAGAAAGTGCTTCTGGTGTTTCTGTATCTGGGAGGCGAAAAGATGGCGAAAGGGTTGCGAGAATTATGGGTGAGTGATATCAGGTAGGGCGGTTGTGCCAAGTTTGGGATGTTGGAAGGCCTTTTTTGGCGCGGGATATGTTGATTGGGTGGTATTTCCACGAGAGGCGGGAGGGTCCCGGAGCTAGCACCGCCGGGCCCTGGGCTGAACCTGGCAGAAGGAGAGCCGCCGTTTTCAAAGATTGTTGAGTTCTTTTTCTCTCTTCTAGGGCGGGCGAAGATAAGGTAGAGGGAGGCAGCCGTGCTAGATGAAGGCTATGAAGTCATCGGGGACAAAGGACCGGCGGCGACACGACACGGGCAGGCGCCATGAGGTACCTTTCGAGCTGCTCAGGTACTTTTCTTGTCCGCGCTGGTTGGCCCGACTTTCAGACGAAGGGACTGGTCCCAGGTTTCTGGGCGCCGGGCTGCAATGAACCTGCTTCATCGCGCTTGCTGACGATCATGTTCTCCGGGACGAGCGCCCGGGAGGGGTGGGACTGCAGGTACGGGGGAGACGTTGGGAAGATCATGTGTGCTGCGGCGGGAGGTCGAGCGCCCATGGCGGGGAGAGAAGATCGGAGGGGGTCGTCCGGCCGATTATTCGATGATGGAGCAGGGGATCGGTTCAGGGTGAGTTCGGTGAGGATAGTCAGGTGCAGGTGCAGGCAGGGCAACCCAGCTGCCCAGCTTGCCAGCATCGGGATGTGCAGTGGAGGGTGGGATCAGGATCCAGGGGAGGCTTGAACCTCGGAGCGACGTCCGGCGACGGTGGCAGGGTGGTCCCCGATGAAGTTTTGTTTGTTTGTTTGTCTGTCGACAGGTGTGGCGCCGCCCCGGCTACATTCCATCTTCTGCTCGGACAGCCAGGGAGGACGTTCGCGGCGGCGCATGAGCCGGGAGTGACATCAGGCGAGATCCGAGGGGCGATGGCGCTGCAGAGCTGGTGTTCCTGGGCCTTGGCATGTTGTCGGACAAAGAAGCGTGGGACGTGTACTGTAAGCGCAGACACTACAACTACTGGGGCGATGGGCCGGTCATGTGTTGCGGTTGAAGCCATTCAGGGGGTTCGCCGTGGTTTCCGCCGGCTCGGATGGATCGTATCATACGAGGGGACCAAGGGACAAAAGGGTCCGTCAGGTCATGGTTGACGTAGTGTTCACGTTGTGCGGGCCAGTGTTTTCTTCCCCGTGGCGTCTGTCACGATTCCGATGCAGCGGAGCCGGACTGGAGCCAGGCATTGCCAGGGATGGAATGAGAAAGGGCAGGGGGGAGGTGAAACAGTGGGAAAAGCTTGGGAGGGGGGGATTTTCAGTGGCACGGGGCTGCTGGAAGACGATCTATCGGGGTGACTTTGAACGTGTGTGGCCTGGCAAGAACTGGATATGGGGAAAAAGGGGGGCCCGAATACGTCACATCATTATTTTGGGACGACGGAGCAAGCTCCAGCTCCTGGCGGTGACGGGTGATGGAAGAGGAGGGGAAGCTGCTGGGACTGATGAGATGCGACGGGAATGGAGCAATTGAGTTGAAAATGAAGAATGGGGATTGCTGTCGGAATCTGTCTGCGATGCGATGCGATGCGCATTGAAGGCGGCATCAACACAGCCATTGGGGAGATTTCGGCATGGGACACTGACTCGCGGGTTCCCGAATCCCCTCCCTTGATATCCATCGAGAACTTAACCGAACTTCCATCCACGGGCACAGAGAAAAGTACGGGCAAGCCACAGCTGCCTAGCCAAGCCTCATAACCACGACAGCAGTCAGCCACAATCACACCGTCAGCACCACGCGCGTGGACGATAGACAAACTGGGCCAAGCACTTCGCCCCTCCCCTGACGTCGCCATCGCTGGCGTCCCTGTCGCGATTGTACTGCCTTCCCGTTGCAGACAGGCGCCGCTTTTTCGATAAGCAGAGAAAAAAAGACAGGCAAAAGACGCCACGACCGGGCGCCGATTGCGAACCAAGGAAAAAAAGGCGGCTTGCGTGTTGCCTCTGTGTGGTGGCCCGCTTCGTATCCGCCCAATCCCCGCCGGGCAATTTCCATATTTGGAGTGCCGAAAGAGTCCAGAACGTCGAGCCCCCTTGGCACCCCCGGGGCGCTTCCGACCCCTGCACGCGGGCAGCCATCAGAGGCCAGGACTGTTGGAGTTGCAGGCCTGCAGCACGTTCGGTTTCCACTGGGAGAGCCTGGAGCTCAAAGGGGGGGGGCCCACCGCTGGGGAGCGTTCGCGCGTTACGCCATCGACCTGCCAGTCCACACCTTCCATGTCTACTGGACCACTGTCCACTATCCACAGGCCCCAGCACCCCAGGCGCTCCCGTCGCTCACCTGCTGCACGGGCAAGCCGTTGGCAGGTTCCCTGGAAATCCCTGGATTCCGAGATCGAGTTTAATGAGCCCGCCCGTCCGCCACGAACTTGAAGACGTCAATCTCGTGCTTTGATTGACGCCGTGCCGTTCCTCATTATTACCCGTCCCAGCTCCTCCTCCGCTCCTTCGTGATCATATTACTAGTAAACGCCCGGTGCCACTACCGATACGACAGGAAACGAAGCAACCCGACTCAGTCTCTCCCCCCTTTTTGGTCTTTTTGCATTTGCGCATCAAAACCCCCGGAACTCGCCCCTTGCTGTCAACGTCTCATCCCCGTTGGAGCCGCGCCTCGCCCTTATCATCCGCGAAACGCCCACCCCGTCCGAGTCCTCACACCTGCATATTAATTGCCCGTCACATCCATCCATTTCGTGTCGACCGCCTTGCAAAAGTCGACAAACCGAGCCACACCCCTCTTCTCACTGCACTGCAGCAGCAGCCCAACCAAGCCCAGCCCATCCCCCCGTATCCGACGACGCCTCCCTCCGCCCTATCAGGAACCCGTCAGCCAAGCACCTCTTCAGTCCTTCGCCGCCCATTGGAGCACCATCTCAGCCCGACGGTCACCTGTGCTTGGACTCGCATCCCATATCTGCAGCGGCATCATCTTGCAGTGCTCCAGGTGCCCAGCATAAGAACACAGACCCCCGAAACCCCGAACCATCAGCCGTGGAGGGAAACGAAGCTCTTGGCCTAAACACGCTCGTCCATTCGGGCCCTCTGCCGTTCGCAACCCGGGCACCCACCGATCGCCAATCACCACCCATCCTCTTACCACACTCTTACACCATTACCACCCGGCGAACTTCACCAGCCCTTGGCCACCCGGACACTACAAACAAACACGGCGCCCCGACATCCAACCAGCCAACCCCGCATCGCCGCTACTGTACTCGCCTGAGTGCACGCCAACGCTCGCACCCTTCCTCCGCCGCCCTAGCGTCAGCGTGTCTGTTCCCAGAACTCTCCAGGCACGCTACCGACGCAAGAGGTCGTGGCCCGCCACACCACACCACTGGCACACCACACCACCATCACCAGGTCGGACCAAACCCAGCAGACGGCGCCAAATTCTCCACAGGGATCGCCTTCCTGCCTGCTTGAGCGCGCTAGGTACCGCTTGTACCTTTTCCACCGATCCAACCCAACGCTTGCCGTTGCTATCGCTCTGCCTGCGCCTCCCCGGCCGCCCAGCCCATCCCATCCCATCCTCGATAATAACTACCCTCGAGCTTCCTCCCCCGGGGACACCGGCCGTCTGGAATTCATCCTGAACTCTTGTCGCCTCATCTTTTCCACGCTGCATCACCCTCTCCACGCGGCCACTTAACTTCTTACCTCATACCAATACCACCTGGCCAACCTGACCAACAAGTACCACCCCGATTATTCACCGAGGACCTCTCCCCCCCTTCCTCGACACACACCCTCCAGCCCGACCTCTCTGGCTCGCCATACAAAAACACCACCACCTCCCTTCCGCAACCCAATTCCCCTCCCCCGGTTGCTCCCTCAGTCAGCACTATCGATGGGATCATCAAGAGGCACCCGACACCACTCCTACACACTCCACGTGCCATCACGATCAATGTCTGCCACCATGATGCCGACACCACCAGACTCGCCCCGGATGGATCACTCCGGCGGCTTCGCCATGCAGAAATACTTCATGCTCGCCGAGCAGCACGAGGAACTCCGCACAACACTTGAGAGCATTCGTGCCTCAGCACAATATCCCCCCGTCTCCATCACGACAACAACATCCTCCAGCTCTTACGCCTCCACACCCGCCGTCTCGCCGACCCGCGGCTACTCCTCGCCCTTTGGCCAGTGCCCTCCCTCCAGCTCTTCCCGCCACCACAGCCGCCGCTCCTCCCTCGCCGGCCCGCCCAAGACGCGCCGCAACAGCACCGCCCTGACGACCCTCCCCGACGAGTCGATTCTCTTCCAGCTTGCTGAGGAGGAGCAGCGTCTCTTCGACGTCAACGAAGCCATGAAGCGCGCCCTCACAGAGCTGCTCAACGGCGACCAGGCCCGCTCCGATAGGACATTCAGGAATTGGGTCCAGTGCCGCCTCATGGAGACGGAGAAGGAGTTGCGATCGGAGCGCAGGCGCAAGAGCGCGCCATAGGACGGCACGCTTCCTGTCCTGGCGCCCGCGCCTCCTCCTCCTCCACCACCACCACCACCACCTTCTACCTTCTACCTCACTTCAACCACCTTCGACTTGACATCTTTCAACACTTTTCCACACGTGGACATAATGCGGCACGCGGCCACCGTAATTCAATGGGCCGTGGCCCTCACCTGAGCGGGAGAGGCCTGACATTTGGAGCATGGCGTTACGGGGACTATTTTGCGTCGATCGAGCGATCGGAAATCGCCGCGACCTCTTTACTTCCATTTATCCGGGGAAAACTATGGGAACAGTTACCTGGCAAGGCATCTATCTGCACACACAACTGGCGATTCTATTTTCTGGTATTTTCTGGGCGACTTTCCCCACATCCTTCATGTCTGATAAGCGGGACATCATGCCACCCCCGGCCGGCAGAAGCCGGCGGGGAGGCTTTCTGTAGGATAGTAGTAGTAGTAGGGGTACCATCCTCTACCTGTGACCTGACCTTAGGTAAAGGAAAAAAGGTCACATCAGCACAGAGTGGCACGACAGGTTTGCCTCTGGGTATGAAACAACTTTTTACCTGAACCAGAACTATGCGCCCCCCCAAGTGATCGGATGTTCGCGACTCGGCGGCGCTAGCAAACGCCCGGCGCCCTGGGGATGAGGGCCGTCAAGTCCAAGCCGGCCCGGTTTCGCCACTCGGCTGGATTTTGATCAGGCTGTGTTGTTGGCCGGGAGCCGGGAGGGACTGAACGATTGATGCGGTCGCCAGCGGGATCCGAGTGGTGCTCTGGGAAAGGTGATCCTTGACCTTCAGAGTCAATTCCCCCGGCCAAGCATGCAGCTTTCCCCGGATCTTGGCGGCACAGTCTGGAGACGCCTGTCTGAAGTGACAGATGGGCCGACTGCAGGGGCCGTAATTGGCTGTGCTGGTGATGTCTCGGGCTGCACTGTGACATCTGCCCACAATCACACCAATCAGTCACGTGCTCACTTTTCGAGATCGCACTGTCCTTGTATGACTAAGCTATCAGCTCCAACCACCAACGTCACTTGGTCGCCAACCGCCAGGCGCGTCTGTCTGCATGCGTCTTCACTCTTTATCCACAGCCGCAGCTGCCCACGCCGGCTGAAGCATATTTCAACGATCGATCTCGGAAACCGACAATCCGGAACAAAAGCTATTCTTGCAACACACAACACCTTGCCGAATCGATTATCGCTGTGATCCGCGCGGCTGCCGCAGCAATGTCGGTGCTCCTCGAGACCAGCGCCGGGGACATCGTGATCGACCTCCTGGTCGACTACGCTCCAAAGCTTTGCGAAAAGTACGCCCTTCCCTCCCCCGCTCATTCCACCTCCATGCTCAGCTGACCGAAGCGTGTGTACAGCTTTCTGAAGCTCTGCAAGACGAAATACTACAACTTCTCGCCCGTCCACTCCATCCAGAAAAACTTCTCCTTCCAGACGGGCGATCCCCTGGGCCCGTGGTCCAAGGAGTCCGATGGCGGCACGTCGATATGGGGCAACGTCTCGGGCGAGAAGCGCGACAAGATGTTCCCCGCCCTCTTCCACCCCAAGCTGAAGCACCTCGAGCGCGGCACCGTCAGCATGGCCACGGTGCCGGTTGACGGGGACCCTGAGACGCGCCTGGCTGCCTCGCAGTTCATCGTCACCCTCGGCGAGGACACGGACTACCTGGACGGCAAAGCCGCCATCTTTGGCAAGGTCGTTGAAGGCTTCGACGTGTTGGAGAAGATCAACGAGGCTATCGTTGATGAAAAGGGCCACCCGCTGGTCGACATTCGCATCAAGCACACCGTCATCCTCGACGACCCGTACCCAGACCCGGCAGGGCTCCGGGAGCCGAGCTCCTCGCCGCCGCCTAGCAAGGCGCAGCTGGCGACGGTGCGCATCGCCGACGAGGCTGCGCTGCACGAAGATGACGGACTGGCTGAGGAGGACTTGGAGAAGCGGCGACGCGAACGCGAGGCCCGCGCCCAGGCGTTGACACTTGAGATGATGGGTGACCTCCCGTTCGCCGAGGTGGCGCCGCCAGAGAACGTTCTCTTCGTGTGCAAGCTCAACCCGGTGACGACAGACGGTGACCTGGAGCTCATCTTTGGCCGATTTGGCAAGATCCTCAGCTGCGAGGTGATCCGTGACAAAAAGACGGGCGACAGCCTGCAGTACGCCTTCATCGAGTACTCGGAAAAGGCGTCATGCGAGGCGGCGTACTTCAAGATGCAGGATGTGCTCATCGACGACCGGCGCATCCACGTCGACTTTTCGCAGAGCGTCAGCAAGCTTAGTGACGTGTGGCGCAGCGACGAGAACAAGAAGCGCAAGCAGAACGCCAACGGGGCACGGGGCGGCTGGGGCGGTGTCGATGAGCTGGAGAAGAGGCGGCAGTACCGCGACCAGGATGACCGGCGCGATGAGCGGTATAACCTGGTGTATGGCGATGAGGAGATGAAGGGACGCCATGCGCGGCAGGATGCGAAACAGGAGGCGAGGCCGCCGCGCGACGACCCTCGACAGGGCGGTGACAGGGAAGGAGGCCGTGACAGGGAGGCAGGTCGCTACCAGGAAGAGGCGAGCCGCCGGCGAGGAAACAGCAGGAGCAGGAGCCCCCGGGGCGGTCGGCGGTACGACGGACGGCGCGACGACGATCGTCGGGCGCCCGCCGGCGGCGACCGCAGGGACAGGAGAGACCGCGAGAGGGACCGAGGCGGAGATTATCGAGGCGGCGGCCGGGGCCGTTACGATGATTCTAGAAGGAGGTAGCGAGGACAAATCCACAATGCGCCCGAAAGAAAGGGGGGCGGCGAGGCGAAGGGAAGGTCGTGGGGAGGAGAGAAGCCTCGATCGAGCCGGAGAGGCGCCTGCCCGCGGGTTGACACATCACCTGCCACTACGATCCCAGTGCATGAGGGGAGGTGCTGCATGCCGTATCTGCGTCGGGCTATTTCCCCCCCTTTCATTCTTTCATTCCATCTGTCTTGTCTGCATCTGCCGCAGCCGCCCGCACCGACTTTTCTGGACGAGCTACCCACCGCCTTTCGTCTCCTCGCATATCGCTTCCCAGTAGGGTCGGGCGTTGGGGGGGAGAGGCCCTGCCAAGGCGAGGATGTCACACAAAGAAGAGGTCAGCCAGCCCCCATATGTAACCCCTGCGTCGAGCTCGAGGCCGGAGGTGCTCCGGGGATGTGCCCCCCCCCTGATGGACGTATGACCCCCCCGGAGGCTGAATGTCCTTCGGGAGCGTTATGCATATGGGGGTCCAGCTGACTGACGTGCAGAGGCCCTGTCCGGGACGGCCTCATCCGATGTCAGGTATGCGTCGGCGGCGCGCGCGGAAATCTGTCCCATCCCGTGGCAGCGCGATGCG
Source organism: Plectosphaerella cucumerina (assembly GCA_020746995.1). Classification (NCBI taxonomy): domain Eukaryota; kingdom Fungi; phylum Ascomycota; class Sordariomycetes; order Glomerellales; family Plectosphaerellaceae; genus Plectosphaerella; species Plectosphaerella cucumerina. Next base: position 3,063,414 of record JAGPXD010000004.1, on the reverse strand, counting down.
ATGCGATGCGATGGGAGGGGCGGGCGGGCGTCGGCGGATTATTCTGGATCGCCCAGATGTGAGTGGGCGGGCTGGGGGCACTTGCTCGGTACGATCTCGTCGATGATCGCGCCGGGAACCCGGTTCCCACACCTCCTCTCTACGATGAGATCGGGCTTGGTGGGCGAACAGGCGCGCTGCTCGTCATCAACCCTTGGAGGAGAAAGGGGGGGATATGTTTCGGCTGCGAGGGCCACGCGAGGAACTGTCCACTCCTACCACCCCTTCTTCTTTATTCGGACAGGACTGGACAGGGGATGTTCTGTTTCATGGCCGGGCTGAGGGACGAAAGAGCGCATGTGGGAGATGCCGTGGCGCCTTGCGTCAAGGCCCTTTTTTGATGAGCGGTCTGTGTCTCTGTGTCGGGTACCGACAGCATGCGCGACACCGGCTGCCCACCCCTTCGCCTCGCTCCACGCCAGACAGCTGTCAAGCGCCTGAATGTGCCGAGCTACCATGTGGCCCGACGACAGGAGGTTGAGGAGGGAGGGGGGGGTTAGTCTTGTTTCCTCAGGCCAGGGAGGGCCGGGTCGCGCGAACGCCTCCGGGGATGCGTGTGATACGCCCGCGACGATCTTCCTCGATGGGGGTTTGTATCTCATCTTTGCCAGGGGAGTCTATGCTGGGTACCTGGCTCAGAATTGTCTCGAGGGCTAAGGACCGAGACGAGGCCTCAGACAAGTCGTCACGGGCAGGGAATCGACTGGCCGGTCGAGGACGACGAGCCCTAGGCCAGACGGCCAAGACGTGAGGCGTCGCGTGTCTGCTCAGCAGGCTGGTCTGTCTTCGAAGGGAGGTTACACAAAGACGAGAGGCATGGATGGAGCTCCGTCGTGCTTGAAGGGGGGGGGGGGGCGAGTTCGTTTTTTCTCTGCGGCTCTAGGACAGTCGTCCGGTGAGATGCATGGTGGCATGCATCTCCTGGACGAAATCCCGGTTGCTGGAAACGTTGCCCCGGGGAAACGAACAGGGGGGATGCCTGGGCCGGCCGCCGCTGACGTCCGGGGGTGCGGGCTGGTGCAGCTGGCTTCTGGACGTGGAGGTATGGTTTGGAGATGGCAGTGGTGTTGACCGCCTCGGGGACGTTGTCAGAGGATGGTCAAGGGGAGGGAAGTGTGGTGTGCTGCAAGGCATATCGACGAAGCCTCGATATCTGCCGTCAGTACGAACGGCTTTACTCGGCTGGCCCCCCCTTTTTCTCTCACACCGCATCACTCCTCGGTCATGTCAGATATGTCCCATCAGCCGGCCGTTTGTCGACGCCGAGTTGGCCGCTCGCTTCAGTGCGGGGATTTTGCCTCTCTCTCGCTCTTGGCATGCCGTCGTCCCCCTAGCTTGAGGCTCCTTTGACACCTGGATGATCCCGCTGAAGAAAAGAAAACGGAGAACTACCACACGCTGCAGCACCGGAGGGAGGGGGGTGCGTCGGGCTACTCTGCGGCCTATTGGTCGGCAAATGCACACAAACAGCATCATGGCCCCTGCGGTCACCTCATTGGAAGAGCCCCAGGGCGCGCATGTACTACCGACGCAATCAGTCTGACCTTTTGCTCTCACTGCTCTTTTCCGGTCTGCTACTGTTGCTTGTTCCCCGGTGCCGGTCGTCGTCAGTTGTCTCTTGCAGGCGGCTCGCTGGACAGATGGACGGAAACACCCCCGGAGCCTCGCTTCTACATACACATATCGAGTCCGTTTGTCGGTTCACTCTCGGCCGTGTCAGATCTGCCAATGAACATCCCATCCCCTCTGGCCTGTCACCAACCTTTCCCCCGCGTTGTCTGCTGTACCGCCTACCTCAACATAGCAACAGGAATAGCACCTTCTCCTCCTCGTCCCCTCCCCCAACAAGCACCACCAGGCTCGCACAGGCGTAACATGCCGCGCCTCCATGTGTATCTGTGCTCTGTGCTGCCCATGTCCCACCGCGGTGTGGGGGGGCATGAGCAAAGGGCGTCTAGTAGGTAAGACGAAAGGGGCGTCTGCCACGGTTGACAGCTGCTTGTCCGTCCCTCGGGGGGGCATGCGGGCCTGTGGTTTGCACACACACACATGATGGGGGGAACCTGTCACATATGCCCTCCCCCGCCGTCGCCTCCTCCAAACGAAACACAGGCACACATAGAACAAGAACGAGGGGGGCACAGGCCAGGCCAGGCCAGACCAGGCAGACATGCTGCTGTTGCTCTGACTGCGTCCTTTGTGAAAGCCCCCGAGTGACATGACATGTCCTGGGGGGAGCGTATCGCCTCGCCTCGCCTCGGACCTTGCCTGGGCGCTTTGTGTCACGACGTGGATGGACTCCGGGAGAATCGGCCTCTCTCGGCTTTCCTCTCTCGGTGCGCGCATCACTTCTGTCCGAGGCTGAGGGTCGCAGGGCTATTCGGGGAACCTTTCTCGGCTCGAGTTGAGCGATCGGGGTCAGGGGATGAACGGACATCTGCAATATCGCGAGGCGTATGTGTGTGTGGGTGTCAGGGGTTCGGTCGTTGATGGTCGACAGGGGGGGAGGGAGACCTTGCTCCCCAGGACACCCTCCTTTCCCCCAATCTACACGCCGATCTGGCCCTGGTCTCCTTCACCCTTCCCGCTGCCAGCCATCTCTCCTCATGCAAAGACCCGAGCTGGTGTGTGGGGGGTGACATCCATGAGAGGAGGGAGGGGGGTGTGGCACTTCAACTTTCTCCTGATCGACCAACGACCTCCACGAAGACCAGAGAAAGCAAACACTTCTCGTGACCCTGGAGAAATAACACATACACGCACAACACACGCGCAGAAGTGGCCCCCTACCTAGGCTAGGCATGTCTCTCGCGAAGACGCACACAATAAGATGCGACCCGTGGCCCGCGATCCGGTTCACCAACTCACGCCCCCATGCACTTCTCCTCCTCCTCTTCCTCTTCCTCGTACATCCCATCACACACTCTCTCTGTCTCTCTTTCCGCACTCGCTCGTGCCACCCAGGGGAATAAAGTCACCTCTCTCCCGTCCCCTCTTCTTCCCACGCCCCCCCCTGGCCCGGTTCCTGTTTAAAACACACTCAAGTCTGACAAAGAAGCCCGCCTCGAACCCTCTGCATCCTCTTCCTCTAAGACAAGACAAGACAGCACACGCTTTCCCGGACGAGGACACGGCCCCGAACCTTGACAGCAGCATCATCATCATCACCAACAGGAAAAAGGGGGCGCCAGACGGACCCCTCTGCTGAAACGAGACATCTGCCCTTCCACCGCAGCATCCAGGGGAGATATCTCCTGCCTCCTTCTCCTTCCCCTCGCTTCCTGCAACCCACCAGCGCAAAAGCCGGGGAGACTAGACGCGAGAGAGAAGTGCTGTACCATGGTCGACCCCGTCTGCTTCTCGACAGACTCCAGACGATATAGTAGCCGCGTCGGGCCGCTGCTGCCCGCCTCCTTCTCAGACCGTCACAACCGCTACCCTTTGTCTTTGATCGACGCCCGGCCGCCCTCGAGGATGATGACCGAGCGAGAGCCAGAGATTGACCAGCAGCCGCGGAAGCGCATCGCCGTTGCCGTGAGTTCTCCTGTTCCTCCTCCATCTGATCTTGATATAAAGGCATCGAACTTGAATACTCACCCCTCCAGTGCGGCAGATGTCGAAAGCGCAAGATCCGCTGCAGCGGCGACCCCGGCAACGGCGAGCCCTGCACAAACTGCAGAAACGCCAACGCAGAACCATGCCAGTTCCTGAGGGTAAAGTTCCCCTTCCCCCTTTCCATTGGTTTCCTCCTCCTGACTCTCCCAGGTTGCCTCCCAGGAAACACCCATCCTCCATGACCGCGGGTCCTTCAGCTACGACATCGAGACGGCCAGGAACCACCACGCCCGCCAGTCCGCCCCATTCTCCCCCCAGTTCGCCCACGACATGCCCGACGGCCTCGCCCGCTACCCGACCCCCTCGTCCTCCGGATACCCCTACGCCTCCGCCGCCCGTTTCTACCCGACCACCGCCCCCTGGCCGGCAGCAGCAGCAACCTACCCCGACGACGTCGACTACGCCGCCATGGGCACCTACGGCTCCTCCTGCTACGCTCACGAGCAGGCCGCGGCCCCTTACTCGTACCGCATGGCTCCCGCCGTGGCAGTCAGGCCCTCGCCCTCTCACCATCATCACCACGGCGCCATGTACGCTGACCCGTCGTCCGCATCGGCCTATCCCGCCGTCCACCGCCCAACCGTCAGCATCGAGCCCTCGACAATGTCCCTCTCCTCCGTCGCCGCCGCCCTTCCGCCCACCATGGACAGGATGCTCCCCTCCATCGGGGCTTCCTCCTCGTCAAAGGGCCTCGCCGTCGCCGCCACGGGATACCATCACCATCACCACATGGACCCCGTGCCCTCCGCCTACGGGCCCGCAAAGTCGGCCTCGAGCAGCAGCCCCGACGGCTCTCCCACAGACAGCGTCCATGACCCCTCGGGCCACCACTATGCCGCCTACGACACCTCTCCCGTCTCCGCCGGCTTCACCCATCCCGCTTCCCTAGCTGGCAGCGGCGGCGGCAGCAGCCATCGCGAGTCCGCCTCGACCGGCTGCGGCTCCGACACGTATGCCTCGTCCACCGGCACAGGCTCCCTCTTCGCGGACACGGAGCCGCTGGCCCGCAGCCTGCCGGACTACTCTGTGCGAAGTGGCCACTCGTCCCGCCGCGAGAGCGACTCGTACTCCCTCGCCGGTCCTCACGGCTACACCATGCCCGCAGGCCCGATACCCTCGCCCTCCATTGCAGGCCGCGGCCTCCACCAGGCTCAAGCCCAGGCCGCCGCCGCCGCCGCTGCCGCATCGGCATACATGGTGTCCGGCCCCAGCGGCGCCGCGAGCACCTCGGACCCCTCGTCGTCCCCCAAGGTCCAGGACGCAGCAACCTCCGCCCACTCGGACCTGCAGCGCGCGAGGATCGCCCCCAGCCTGTCCGCGGCCTAGCCGGCTGTCCCAGGTGGCAGGGTGACAATGGGGCAGAGGGACGTGAACCGCCTTGGTCGCACAACGCTGATAGACGTCTGGCACAGTGTTGGCCCGGCGCCTCGCCCTCGCCCCGTCTTGCGCGACGGTACAGCGCAGGCTTGCTTGTACGGAACGCCCAACACGTCATGCCTTTGCTCGGTACAGACGAGGTCTGTGGTGCTCCGCCAGAGGGAAGGGGGGGTGCGCGTCCCTCTGGCATCTTTCTCTCTTCCTCTTCCCTTCCACCCCTCCCCAAAGATGTGTGAGTCGTCGACCCAGGCGGAAGAGGGCGACGGGTCACTCACTCACTCACTTCCTCTCCTCCACCCCCACACACCGGCTACTGTCCCATTCTTGTTTCTGCTTGCGCGTATTCCTCCTCTCTCTCTGTCCTCCGTCTCCCTATCACTGCTGCAACGCTGCGGCGGCCTCCCCGCCCCAACTACCACCTCTCGTCGGACCCTCGTCGGATGGCGTTCCACCCGGCCTCTGACAAGCATACGGACAGCTGTCACGACATCTGGATCGGCAGCTTGTGCTCTTGGCATCGGAACTCAACGGGGGGGGCTAGGCTTTCGCTGTCGTGGCATGCCTCGTGTTCCCCTGGCTGCCACCCCTCTCCTCCAACACTGGGCTCTCCCTCGCGCTGTCAGCCAGTCGCCCACCACACACACACGATTGTGGCGGCCTCTTGGAAACTCGACCCGAGCCCGCTGCTGCAGGCACAAAATGTGCGAAATCTCGCCATGCCAGGCATCCTGCCAGGGCCATCATCCGTGGCTTTTTTTGGTTCTCCTGACACGTGGCCCGGGGTTGGGATCTCGAGCCGACGCCTGCCTGGCCTGGCCCTATCGGACCTTTGTTTCCACTGCGACGTCCGTTGGCGCCACGAAACGGACTCGATCGCCGGTCGGCATGGCAGATCCTTGTGGCACGGACGGGGAAGGAGAACACGGGGATTTGCTCCCAAGGGCCGCGTCCCTTTGCTGCCCTGCCCTGCACCTTCACAGCCCTTCGTTTCGGTTGCCTTGTCCGTGTCCGGGGGTGGATTTGCGGACGGCTCGCGGCCTCTATCCCTCTCTCTAGCCCAGGGCGTGGCGGTGGCCTTGTGCGACCATGCCTCCCGCTTCCTGAGGCAGCTCCGGAGGGTGCGAGGGGGGTCTTTGTGTAACCCCAGATGCCCCCTCCTGACGACGTCCGTCCTCGAGCCCGCCCTTTATTTTTGGCCGCCGGCCCCCTCCTCCCCTCCGGTCCTTCTCCTGCAGACACTTCGCCTATCAACGCCACCTTCGGATCTCCTGTCTGAGGATATGCTTCCCGGGGGATAACGGGCGCGCAGCTTTAACCCAGCCGCGTCTCAGTTGGTGTCGTGTTCTCTTGGGGGCAACGGCCAAGAGACATCCTCGTGTCAGCATCGACGGCATAGCAACGCATCGCATGGTCCTCCAGGCCCTGTCGATTGGGCCAGGTACGAGACAACACACGTCTCACCCCTTGTCGGTTTTCCAGTTCTCTTCTGGTTTGTACTGCGCGTTGCTCTTCCTCCTGTTCTTTCCGCTCGTTTCCGAGGCTGCCTCTCACAATGCTCCGTTCTCTGTTTCCTTGCCTGTCGCAGCCCAGCATAATACCGTCCTTTGGCATATTCCCCCAAGGAGCACTTGTTCGGCGCAGCATTAAGGTTTCTCATCATTCTCTTGCGGCGAACACAAAAGGCCTGGATGGGCCGGAGGTCATGGCTGGCCTACTAAAAGGGGGCGGGTGGTCGTCAGGGGTAATACTCGCGCGCTTGGTGCCGTGTCGAGCCTCCCCCCTTTCGGCCCGGTTGTTCGAGCATCGCCCTACACGGGGTTTCCTTCCAGTCGCACGGCGTCCGAGGGGCACGAGGGAGGAAATTTAATCCGGGACGATGACGGAGGCAAGGCCCCGATGCCTCGGGTAGTGGTAGTGTCTTGTTACGTGTACTCTGTGCACTAGGTAAGGGACGCTTGGAGACCCCAATGTCGGGGTCCGTACATGTAGCGAACTCCTGTAGTCTTATTAGAGACTGGCGACCGAGCAATTGACGAAACGAGTCAGGCAACTGAATACACACGGCACTTTTATTCATGAATGTTGCATCGGGAAGACTTGGGTATTTGTCTTGATCGTGGCTCATTATTATATGCTCGCCCTGGAGTACGGCACTGGGTGTCTGGCCATTTACAGCTTCTGCGTGGCAGCCTGCTCGTCCACTTCGCAAAAGGCCTTGAAGGTGACAAACTCGTCGTCCGGGCCGCCGTCGGACTGGAGGATGAGCTCGGCGGTGGAACCGACAAAGTAGACGTGGCCCTCGCTGATAACCTCGACGGTTGGGCCGACAGAGATCTTGCCGGTGCCGGACGTACAGATGAGGATGCTGGGGCCTTCCAGGGGGTCGAAGGTGGCCTTGGAGCCGTCGCCTCGGAGGACGGTGCGGACGACGCTGAACTCTTCGATGGGAGGGTCATAGAGGTCGACGGTGGAGCCGGACGAGTAGGCGGCGCGGTTGAGGGTGGCGTAGGGGTAGTCGGTGGGTGTCATCTTCTGCTCATCGATGGGGGCATAGTTGTAGGTGAGCATGTCGACGAGGGTGGGCACGTCCTGGAACTTCGGGGTGAAGCCGGAGCGAACGACGTTGTCCGAGGCGGCCATGCACTCGATGATGTCGCCCGAGACGTACGCGTGGATGTCGTCAGCGCGCAGGAACATGGCCTCGCCGGGCTGAAGCTGAATGTAGTTGAGGAAGAAGAAGACGAAGAGGCCGATGTCATCGGGGAATTGGCCGTTGAGACGGATGACCAGCTCAGCCAGGACGGAGCCGGGAGAGGCAGCGACGCCAGACCCTGCGAACGAATCGGCGTCAGCCTTGGCGAGGCGCACGAGCTCGGCAGTCTGAGTCTTGATCTCTTCGGGAGTGGCAGAAAGGAGCGAGGCGAAGACGTGCTGAAGGGCCGTCTTGTTGTGGGCCCTCGTCTCTTCGGACTCGTCTTGGGCGCTGGCGGAGCTGGCCTTGACAGTGGCGATGAACTCATCGGCCTTGTGGTCCTTGACGAGGGCCTTCAGCGGCGGGAGGGACTCAAGGAAGTGGACGATCTCGTTCAGGGGACGGAAACCGCAGAGACCCTCGAAGGGGGTGACGGCAATCGTCATCTCGGGCTTGTGGTTGTCATCGAGGTAGTTCTTGGGGTCCCTGGCGTGCAGCTGCTCGGCCAGCTTCTTGTTGGGGTGTGCCTGGATGGAAAGGGCCTTGTTGATGGACAAGACCTTGAAGAGAAAGGGGAGCTTGTTTCCAAACTTTGCGGCGACGGGAGGGGATAGAAGCTGAGCATTGTCCTCGACAAGCTCGAGGAGGGTGCGGCCGGTCTTGGCATCCTTGGAGGGATTTGAGGGGTGAGTGCCCATCCATAGCTGGTCCGTGTCAGTACTGGAGGAGATGAGATGATGGCGGACTGGAAACAGAGCTAGGTAAAAGCATTGCTCACCTCGGCATATGGCTTGTCGGCCTGAATGGAGAACCCATCGGCGGGAGTGGTGGCGGCATAACGGGCGGCGGCCGAGTTCTCACCCTGCTTGCCCCAGTCGTAGGAGTTGACGCCACATTGCAGGCGGATGAGAGGGACGGGGAGCATGGCTGTGAATGGTGGAAGCGGTAGAGGGCAAAAGTGATTGAATTATGGAAAATGCCTCGAGTATCTTTGGCTGACAGCGCAAAGTTTTGTAGCGTGATAAGTCCCCCTCTCAGGAAGGATGTCGAGGAAGGAGCTTTCCTGAGCTGACCCCACCATGTGAGCTCCCGGGGGAGCTCCTGCCGCCCTCAGCCCGCCCACTGCGGTTTGACGTCAGGTCCGCCGAGGGAACCCCGCCATCCAGCTTGAAGGATTAGCCGGGGTCAGGCCGGGTGATAGTAGACAATGCTGCGAATGGGCGACATTACTAACAGAGTCCAATGGAAAGAGAGCCGCCCAATAACACTCACCCAGTCAGCCATCTCACCAGTATCACGGTAACACTACCCGCGACTTCAAGCTCATCATTCGGGCGCGGCCCGGGCTTTTTACCGCCCTCATCTCGAATTGAAGTCGCTCGCCTGCCTCCCTCCCTGGACTCCCACACCACACCAGTCGGACCCATATCCACAATCGACAAAAGGCTGCCGCCACCGAGCCGAATCACACGTCTTTTCCCCGTGCCGGCACGCCAAGTGGAAACCTGAGGGTTGAGGCGAGGCAAGGAGGCGCACCCGGGCACCGGACAACTTGGCCGCGACGACAACTCGTCGGTCGCTCTCTTCTGTCTCCTGATTGGGCAACCCTATTCCTCCATTGTGCTCGAAGCCCATTCTCATCATCAAACCTCAAGTCCCAACGAGGCGTCCGCCACTTCTCCCACTCATTACTTTCCCGGATCCTAGACATTTACATACTTTGTCCATAAATAGCGGGAGACGCCTGCCCCGCCCCCGGATATTACTCCATCTCGCCTACCCTACCTTACCTAGACTTGGGTCTCTGATTACATACCGCCATTTCATCCCCCTCATCCCTCATTCTCGTCCCTCGCTTCAACATAGCTAAGTAGCCCCATGTAAGTGCTTGGATCAGCAGTCTCCAGCATCGTCATCTTTTTTTGCAGCCCTTCGCATGGCTTGTCCCGTATCGAATTTCAATCAGCCCATCAGCAACTACCACTGCCCGCATCGCATGTTTTTCCGTCGGGCCCCCAGTCGCGCCAGACACTCCAGTCGCCCTCGTCACCCAACCACCATTCATCATGGCTGACCAGAAACGTCCCAAGAAGCAGGACTTCCTGCCAGAGGTGACCGATATCAACATCATCATGTCGCAGAGGGCGCGTAGCGGGCGCAACTCGAACCGCAACAATGGCGGCGGCGGCGAGGAGAGTCAGCTGTGGGAGATGATCAAGTCGCAGCTCAATGACATCGTCACCGGCGTCAACACGGACAACGAGAACCTGGCCAGCCTCTTGTCCATGGACAAAAAGGCCGCTATTGCTGCCAAAGACGGTGGAGGCCCTACCGGCAGCGATCTCGGCAAGATGGAGCAGCTGTGTCGGACTGGCGTCAAGCTGTCCGAGGCCAACTCGGCTACCATCCGCTCCACCATCGAACAGCTCAACGTCCTCAAGGCTCTGCAACAGGCGAATCACAAGGAGGCCAACGAGAGTCTATCAGGGCCCTCGGCCTCGGGGTCCAGGACCGGCGGCACCTCCCGCCACCGCGACGTCAGCAACACGGCTTCGTTATACGACTTTGACGGCGCAGGGGACTCTCCAGTTCCCAGCCCAGCCGGGCCCTCGCGGAAACACGGCGACCGCAGCAGCAACCGCGACAGCATCCCCCCAAAGGCCGATAGCGTCGAGCCGCAGGGGTCTACCGGCAGCGGCGGGCCCGGCTCATCCCAGGGCGCCGCCGGCTCCTCGGCCGCCTCGGCAGCAGCAGCCGCCGCCGCCCTCGCCCGCGGCGGCAAGCCAAACTTCAACAAGGGCGACAAGGTGGCCTTCAAGCGCAAAAAGGAGGAGCCCACGGCCGGCGAGGCCCCCTACGACTGGATCCTCGGCGAGGTCGTCGGCGTCATGGGCGAGGGCAAGAGCCGTCGCTACAAGTGCCTGGACGTCGAGCCAGAAGAGCCCAGCAAGGCAAAGGAGTTTAAGACATTCGCCTCCAACATGATTCCCATCCCCTCGGAAAAGGACGCCGCCGCCCTGCCAAAGGTCGAGGCCGGCAAGATGGTCCTGGCCCTCTATCCGCAGACCACGGCCTTTTACGCCGCAGACGTCGTCAACACCGAGGCTGGCGGCATGACGGTCAACCTCAAATTCCACGGCGAGAACGACTCGTCCACCACGCACCAGGTCGAGCGGCGCTTCGTCTTGGAGTTCCGCGCGTAACGGGCGGGCGAGCCTCGATCTATTTTGTGGCTTCAGGAGTCGGGGAGTTCACTGTTGGGTGCGGGCCGGGGGAGCATCGGCGGCGTTTTTACTATTTGGATGTTAAGAGGACAGACAGCGCCCTCGTCGCTGTACCGCAGCGGTTGTTGCTTGTTCTGTTTGCTGGTTTTGCTGCTGCATGGCCGCGTGTGCCGCTGGGACGCGACAGCGCTGGAAAAGGGGGGTTTGGTTTCAAAATCGGCCGCCGTCGGCGTCGTTTCAGCGTCGTGTGAAGGGCGAGGTTATCTATAAATACCACCAAGGCCGCGTGCCGTTTTACCCGTTCTTGTCGGTCCTGGAGAGGAGGTGTCTCTGGTCTGATCTCTCAACTCGAATGGTCCGGTCTTGTCTGCAGGTCCTCGGGACGACGGGAAGCTGCGTGGGGGATCTCTCGTGCCTCGACCAGATGAACCGGCGTTCCCGCCCCGTGCCTGGACCCGAGGCATCGGGCCCGGAGACCGAGGTGCCTGACTCTAGCCGGCCTTGGCCTCCTCCCACGACATCTCCGATGACAAGCCAAGCCCGGTTGACAGCGGGACGTTGACAAACATCTCCAAAGAAGGCATCTCGCTTCATGACTCGGCTTCGTCCAGCAGTCCCAGTCCCAGGACGAGGTCTCGACCTCCCCAGCCTGACAATGCACCGCCCCCCTCGCTTGCGCTTTCGTCGCCAGGAACCCGGCGACGCTAACGGCACTTGCCTCGATCACTGCCCTGAATAATGCTGACCAACTCGATTACGCCGGGGGAACAGACGCCCCGAGGTTGGCTGGGCTGCGCCGGTAGCGCGGGTACGTCTCCCCCGCCCTACGATCTACCCTGGGGCACGGGAAGCGTGACGTTGGGTTCCCCCGCGTGCCGGCGCCAACGCGTCCCCTTCGGCGAGGGGCGGGCGGGCATGGATCCTGAATCTTGGTGCGCCGGCGCTGTGTTGCCATTTGGCGCGGCGGGAGAAGGGGCGATTTGACTTTCCGTTCCACGCCAGCCGATCAGGGCTTGAACAGGGAGTTGACCTTGCTGCAGGCTGGTTTCGTGCGGGGGTACCGCGGATGGGCAGGGAGATGAGACCTGGCTTCGGAGGGCTCCAATGCCGGGATGATGACGATGGTGGGCGTTGGAGTCGTGCAAGTGCATGTAGGTCGGGATGATATAAAGCCCGCGAGGAAGCCAGCAGCCTTGGAGATTGGGAGACACACACTCACAAGCATCACTCACTTCTACACCGAGCTCACCACCCGATACCCTTTCATCCATCACCATGGCCCGCATCGCAACCAGCCTCGCCGCCGCCGCCGTCCTGTTCCAGGCGGCCAACGCGCAGACAGTCCACCGCGTCGACGTCGGTGAGGGCGGCCTCACCTTTGAGCCCGCCGAGCTCACGGCCGCCGTGGGCGACTCTGTCGAGTTCCACTTCCTCGGCGGCTTCCACTCCGTCGCCCGCAGCAGCTTCGACTCGCCTTGCACACCTGTGAACGGCTCAGACAACATCTTCAGTGGTCCCATCACTGGCCCCAGTGATGAAGTCTTCACTGTCCCTATTGAGAGCGAAGACCCCATCTGGTACTACTGCGCCACGGGCCAGCACTGTCAAAACGGCATGGTTGGAGTCATCAACGCCCCGTGAGTACCATCCTCTGCCACAGACGAAGAACAGAAAAGCTGACAACCTCACAGCAGCAGCGGCAACTCCCTGGAGAGCTACAGGAACGCGGCGGCCGACGCCTCGATCAACGAAGCCCCCAGCGCCACGGGCGGCGGCACCTTTGGCCCGGCTGCCACGGGAGGAGCCAGCGCCTCGGCATCGGGCAGCGCCGCCGCCGAGTCGACGTCGGCGGCCGCCACGAGCTCTGGCTCCGACTCGGCCTCGGAGACGACCGCGAGCACGGAGGCGACGCCCACGGGTAACGCTGGCGCCAACCTCCGCGGCGAGATGGGCATGTTCGGCGCGGCTGCGGCGGCGCTGGTCGCCGGCGTCATGCTGTGAGGGATATGGAGAAGCAGGTTTGGGTGCCGAGAGATTTTGTTTCGTTTTGTTTGGATTATTGGTTTCTGGAGATTGCGGCTCATCTGGGGCCGTGCTGGTAATTTGGTATATCCATGGGAGGGTATAATGTGTGCGTGTAGGAGTAAGATGAAGCCGTGTTTCCATCACATGCTGTGCGAGAGTGATCATATCATGATGATGATGATGGTGTTGATATTCAAGTTGGTGCGATGCTCATGTTGATATGTCCGCTGGAGAAAGGCAAATCATTCGAGATGCTGCTTCCCTTTGACTGCAGCTGCTCATTTGGGTGTTTCAAGAGGTACCCAATCAGTGGCTCTCACTTCCTCTCCAGACCCGCCTGCAGCCCATTGGTCACGGCGCACGAACCTGCCCGACCGAGTCGACAGTCGGGAAAATCCCCGTGACCTCGTGCAGATGGAGCCCAACACCACCAGGGACCTGGACCCCTCTGGGTCCAATGCACGCCCCTGACAGACTCCGCTCCCGCTAAGATTTGGGTCCCTTCAAAGGGGCCTCGCCCCTAACTTGTGCAGGTCGAGGTGCTGTAGCGGCGCGCATCACAGCGGCTCCAGGGGCGGCCACCTTTCCCGTCGGGCATGTGGCCGTCCTTGGACCTGCAGCCCAATTCCCACCTCGCGTCGACGAAACCCGCGAACCCCTGACGCCGACTCGCGTGAAGCTTCATCCTCCCACGTTCCCTCTCTCCTCGCATCAGCATCATCACTCCCCCCCCATCGAAACGCTCCCCGACAAACGCAAAATAGAACACTCCCTGCCGTACTCGCGTCTGTTTGCCCACGCATCAACCTCCCTCCGATCCTGACACCCGTCCTCAAACAGCAGGTCGACCCGGAGGCAGCCCTGTTTCGTCCGGTCCCTGCGCGCACTCTCCTGTCTTTTCGCTTCTTCCAACCCCGACCGACCCCTGCGATTATCGATTCGACGTCGGCTTATTTTACCGTCCGCCACCCCAATTGGCCCAAGTGCGTCCATCCCGGTCCTCGATAGTCCATCATCACCACATTTCCCACCTCGCCTGTCGTCGACCGACTCGTACGCCTCGACCATCTGCATGTGAGTTCTCCCTGCCCGTCGCGTGAGTGCCATGCTTTTTGCCTCGAGCACCACCATCACACCGCACCAGAACTGACGAGCACCGACGCAGCCAGCCCCTCCTTATCGCATCACCCGAGTTCGCGACAACCCCTTCTCCCTCCCGTCCGAACCCCGAGATCCAACGAACACCTTGGTTCCCTCGTGATCCTCGACCCTCGTCCTCCACTACCACCAACAGCATTCCACGCAAATAACCTCGCAACACCGTCAACATGGGCGGCCAATTGTCCAAGATGATGGGCAAGATCTTCGGATCCAAGGAGATGCGCCTGCTCATGCTCGGTCTCGACGCCGCCGGCAAGACCACCATTCTCTACAAGCTCAAGCTGGGCCAGGACGTCACCACCATCCCCACCGTCGGCTTCAACGTCGAGACGGTAACCTACAAGAACGTCAAGTTCAACGTCTGGGACGTCGGTGGCCAGGACAAGATTCGCCCCCTGTGGAGGCACTACTTCAGCGGTATGTCATCCCAACCCCTCTCCCCCCATGCCTGAGCCCCAACTGACCCTCTATGTCCGTAGGCACCCAGGGTCTGATCTTCGTTATCGACTCGTCCGACCGCGCAAGAATCGAAGAGGCCAGGTCGGAGCTGCACCGCATCATCAACGACAGGGAAATGAAGGACAGTCTGCTGCTCGTCTTTGCGAACAAGCAGGATATCGCCGACGGTACGTGTCCACTGGAGCACCTTGCTCTCCCACCCTCCCCGCTGACTCTTCCCAGCCATGAAGCCGCAAGAAGTCACCGAGGCCCTCCAGCTGTCCAAGCTGAAAGACAAGATCTGGTACGTCGTGCCGAGCTGCGCCACGACCGGAGAGGGCCTGCTCGAGGGCCTCGCCTGGCTGTCCAACAACGTCAAGGCCCCGCCGACGCCTGCCAAGAAGGCTTAATTCACGACTCCGACACCGACTCCGACGTCGACACCGCAACTGTAACGATAGTATTTCACTTTCAGAGGACCCCAAACGCCACCCTTCGTGACCGACGCCAGGCGTCAAGCGAAGACCAGCGATCGGCCATCTGTGCCCCCGACGAGGCATGCCTACAAGACGAACCTCCCAGTCCAATGCCCTTACTTGGCTGCATCCACAATGGGAATTACCCAACAGAGACGCCAGAATATCATATGTCGGGACACGGCGGTCGAATCCAGCAGCCAAGACAGCAAGGGGGCATGCTCGGAACACCAATACGGGGAAGATATGAGGACCCAGGACGCCCCTGTCCACGGGGCATGTACGACTGCGACGGAGCATCTGTGGAGGACACGGGGGTGGTGGGCGGCGGTGCATGGGCACAAAAAGGGGCGGTTCTTGATCTGTTCTCTTCTGCTGGACCCTTTCTTCGATTTCTGAAATACCCGAACCTTGTTTTTTTCTCTTTCTTCACAACCCCCCGCCAGGCCCCCTTCTACTTTTCTTCCTTCCTCCCGCCTTTGCTTTTTCCCCGCGCCAACAGCACAGAATTACGACTTTCTTAATACGAGGGAGGGGGCCAGGTCTAGAAGGAGCGCACACTGCAGAAAATGATATGACGATGGTATTCATGGTATTCCCCCTGTGACGCCCGACGCCGGTAGAAAGTATTCGCTTGAGATATCCCCCCCGCCATATGTGCGGCCTTCTGTCTATGTCGTTTCTCCGTAAATGCTGACCTGCAGCTAGATGGTATGTCTCTCTCTCAAACTGGTGTTGGCCCAGGCTCGAGTCTGGGAGGGCTCAGAGCAGGAGAAAGGCAGCGGTGCCGCAGGCCAACGCGATGACGGCCCCAAGCCCAACTCCCCTCGCCGGCGGCGCAGCGGACACAGGGACCAGCGGCCTATGCCAACCGCACTGCGTAGCGGCAGCAATAGTAGCGCAGCTGTAGTACGTGATTTGCGTGAGGCCGTACTCGGCCAAATCGGCCGTAGGGCGCGGCGCAGCATCCGGGTCGGCGGGGATGAGGACGTCGTAGTCTGGCGGCCCGTCGGTGGGACGGAACTCGTTCTGTGTCGGTGCTGGTGCCTGAGCGGCCATCATGACTGTCCAAGACGGCGGGGAGGCTTCTTCTGGCGCGGGTGTCTGCGCTGGTGGTCGTGATGCTGGTGAGAGTGGTGCAGGAGATGTTGCAGGAAGTGCTGTGGCCGTCGCTGCGAGGAGGATGATGAAGAGGGAGAGCATCTTGCGGATCAGCGAGAGCATCGTGTTGAGTTTGATGTTGCCCTAGAGCTGAAGGTTCGTCGTCTTGATATATAGCTGTACGCCCTGAAGCCGTTCCAAGCACACGGGAACCGCTCTGACGCAGTTCTTTATCGCGTCTCGAAGAATAAAATACAGAACAAGTGAAATTATCAGATGAGGAATCAAAGATGGAAGAGCAAGGAAAGAAGGTAAGAAGAACGTCACACGTCCTGGGTTCATCACGCGAGGGCTTCCTCCTGATAGATCATACCTCACCTCTTCCCAGTTTGCGCCTGCTTCAATCATACCTCCACACACACGGTGCAGCAATCGGCCCCTGATGTCCTGTCTTGTTTGACCAAGGCAGGCGATGGGTCACAGTCGTCGCGGGCGGTTTGCATCCCGCTGGCCACGAGGTGTTCCTGGTCAGAGGTCTGGGGGTCGTCACGCTCCGCTTGTGGCCAATCGTTACACAGCGTCGCGATCAGCAGGGTTGGTCATCGAGCTTGGGGGCGCTGCACTTGGAGAAATGTCCCAAAAATTCGAAAAGCGACTGCAAGAACAGAAAGCCCATCATTGGCGTTGGCGACGAGTGGTCGTGGATGCAGGGGTTTTCCCCACGGTCTTTTGAAGGAGACCTGGCGACCAGTCGATCGGCCCGCCACGCGGCGGTTGGGAAACACAACCAGGGGTCCCCCCTTTCTTTAACAAATATCCTTTGTTTCATCGGTCCCTACTCCCCTAAAATACAAGGCCTCGCGTGGAGGCTCCCGGGTATCATAATGACGGGGCATCATCAGCCCTCTCTCCGTCCAGACTCTTCCTCAAATCTCCCCGTCCCAGGCTATGCTGGTCGAGCGACGCGGCTTGCCCTTATTGTACACCGACGTGGCCGACGCCGTACCGCGGCGTATGACCTGCCTCGCGCTCGCCGGCATGCTCACAGCGCGCGACGCCGCCGCCTTTCCCCTGCCCCTAGCCGCGCCCCGGCGGACAGCAGGCTTCTGCGCCCGCGTCTTGCCCTTGGGCGGTGTCCTCTTGGCAACCTCATAGTCTGCGTCGATGTCGTCCTCAGCGTAGTGTTCCTCCAGGGGCGGCGCGTCATCGTCGTCGTCGGACGACAGGGCCACCACCTGCGACCCTTCGGGAATGGTGAAGGTAGACGTCCTCCGGGTCTTTGTATTGGAGAGGCGCAGCTTCGGCTTGTCGTTCAGCGGGCTGAAGACCGACCCGGTCACCGGCTGCGTCGAGTTGGGGAAGAGATTCTTCTTCGGGGTGGATTGTCCATCTTTGGGACCTGCAAACTCCGACTTGAGCTTGAGCATTGGCGACTCGGGTCCACTCTTCGACATGCTCCGAAGGTTCCGCGATGTCGTCGCCGTGTTCCACACGTCGTCGAGGGTCGGGAGGGATACTGCTGACGATGGTGTTGAGGACATTGTGCTACGCTTCGGCGTCGACACAGCCGGCTCGGCCTTTGACTTTGCGTCTCTGGCCTGGGCCTTGGGCGTCAGCTCCTGAGACGTGTCTTCGCTGACATGCACGAGCCGCTCAGGAGAGTTCCCGATATCGTCACCCAGGAAGTCAGGATCAGGTTGCCGACCACTGTGAATGCTGCTATCGGGAATCAGCAAACCAAGTCCGGGCTGCCGAGGTTCCACATCGTCGCGACTTACCCTCCGTCGGTCGACGCTTCCGGGACGCTGTCAGGGACAACATCCTGAGAAGCGTCCGAGGCGGCGTCAGGCTTGGGAGACGTAACAGGCTGCTCGGCTCGGAGTTGCCGGGACGGACTGTTAGTCTGGAGGCGTGCGGGCGACCCCCCACCCGTTTTATCCAGAGACTCGCTCCTTGATGTCTCGACCTGCTGCACAACGACCTGCTGCACAACAACCTGCTCCTTCTCGCTGCCCTTCATGGTTTCCGTTGAGCTGGACTGCTGCTCGATGGCATCAGGCTGCGCGGACGTGGGCGCCTCAACATCCATCTCTTCGAATTGCGTCTCCTGAACGACGCTCTCGGGCAGAGGACCGTCCTTCTGGGAAGTCTCTGGGTCGACGTCGTAAGCCTTGGGCGGCTGCTGCACAATCCTGGGGTCGATGAGCTCCGAGAAGTTGAGGGTACGGTACCCATCATCAGGCCCCTTGGGGCTCCCGTCATCTTCATCTTCGAAATCAGGAACCTCGAATCGGCCATAGATACGCTGGCCAGTAACCTCATCATACTCCTTTTCATCCGACTCAGGCTCGCGGTCCCGTTTAGCAAGGAGAAGGCGGATCTGCGACCCATCATCGCCCTCGGCCTTAACCACGACGGCCGTCTGGTCGACCAGTTCCGGACCCCAGCTGTCCTGCCCCCCAAGACGCCAATGCTTGTGTGTGATGACCATGCCGGGTCTGGCAGCCCCCGGAAGCAGCGCCGGGAGAGTTGTCACGTCGGCTGGGAGAGCGGGAAGGTCGTCGAGGTCGGAAAATTGGCTTTCGTTCGCCACCAATATCGAAGGAGGGTCGTCATAGTTGAGCACCACGTCGTCGACTGCAGAGTCCTCCCAGGCCGCCCACGACTCATCGGGCGTCTCCGCCTCGCCACCCACCTTGGCTTTCTTGTGGTTGGCATCCGCTGCTTCCTCTTCATGCTGAGCAGCTTGCTGCGCCCGCTTACGTTTGCCCTTCTTCTTGCTGAAATTGCCCTGCTGCTGAGGATCCCATCGCTGGACAAAGGGGAAGGGCGGCTCGGAGAGCTCGATGCCCTCCTGGCAGCACTCGACGGCGCGGTAGTTGATCCTTTTGCGCCAAGCATCAGGATCCTCCTCCTCGACCGGAGCGTCGACTTCCATGGCCTGTTCGGCAGCCGCCTTGGCTTCTTCCTCGGCGCGGTGGTTCTTGAGGGGCCGGACATCCTTCATAAGTTTGTCGCGGACCTTTTCTTCGGCAGCCTTGGTCTTCGGGTTGGTGAAGCCTAGCGCGCCAAACAGGATCCTGCGTCCGGCGTCCACATTGAGCTTAAGCCGCCGTTGGACCGTAGGCGACGTCGAGGCGTCTTCGGAGGTCGACTTTGCGGCATCACCCACAGTCTCCTCGGCGATCTCCTCAGGCTTGTCGTGAACTGTCTCGTCGAGGGACGCGGGAAAGTTGCCAGGCGCGTATGGGGTAGGGGCACTGGCACCGGCGGCAGACTTGGCCTTCTTTCCGGACTCGGGCTTTTCCGGAGTGTCGACGTGCATCAGGTCAAGCAAAGCTTGCTTCCTTAGCTGCAGCTCCGTCAACTCTGTGGCCGTTGTGGTCTCCGAGGTCTCCGTCTCAGCAGCCTCGAGCTGACCAGTCCGTCCACCTGCCTTGGCGAGGCGGCGACGGAGATTCCTCCTTTGGGTTTTGGCCATACCTTGTCCAGGGGCAACAGAGGTCGTGGGTTGGGTCGCGGCAGATGGTTCCGGCTTGTCCGTCCGAGACTTGTCTGCCGGGGTCTTGTCCAGATTCGTGATATGAGCAACGGCGGGCTTGCTCGACACCTCGTCTGGTTCCGAGTCCGAATCACTTGACAGATCCGAGTCGTCATCGCTGCTGCCGCTGCTGCCGCTGCTGTCACTGCTGATGTCGCTGTCACTGCTCACATCGCTACTGCTGCTCGAGGATGCCTCGGACTCGGGCTGCGCAGCTCTTGCAGCCTTTGATGCAGGTTTTGATGACGGTTTCGCAGCCTTTGGCGCAGCTTTCGCCACTTTCGGCGTGGGCTTTGCAGCTTTCGCCCCTTTTGCAGGCTTGGTGTTTGAATCCTCAGCGTCGTCAGAATCTGAGGAGCCGTCCTCGGAATCTTCGTCAGATCCGGAGTCAGATTCAGACCCAGACTCTAAATCGGATCCAGACTCCGACTCCGACTCACCACTACTGCTCTCGTCTCTGACGGCCTTCCGTGGAGATTTGTTTGTGGGTTTGCTTGACGCCGCAGGTTTGATAGCCGTAGCAGCCGTGGCAGGTGCATCAGACTCAGACTCGTCCTCAGAACCAGATTCAGAATCCGACCCAGACTCGCCGCTGCTACTGTCTTCGACGACGACGGCCTTTGTGCCTTCACGTTTGACGGCTGTTGCAGTCGCGACAGGTGCCTCGGATTCAGACTCAAACTCAGACCCGGACTCCGACTCGGAATCGCCGCTACTGCTGTCTTCGCTGTCGCTGATAGCGTTCTTGGGAGGTTTGTTTGAGGGTTTGGCTGCGCGTCCGAAATTGACAGGAGGGTGAGCTACGGGAGATGCATCGAACTCGGATTCAGACTCAAGCTCCGATCCTGACTCGGACTCGGACTCTGAACTGCCCTCGCCATCGCTAATGACGATCGTGTTCGGCCCCGTCTGCCTGACAGTAGTGGTATATCCCTGCGCGGCCTCGTGTTCGATGAACTCCTGCAGCATGCTGGGCATGCTACTCCGATCAGAGCCCACATGGGCGGCTTCGTAAACTTGGGGATGTCTGATGACGGTATCGTCGCCATCAGATTCTTCAGACACAGCAGACTCGACCGCGCTCGTGGTAGTGTACTCCGAGACGTGGCTTGAAGACTCCCCTGAGGAAGAAAGGGCGTCCTCGGCCTTGCGCTTTCGGACCAGAGGGCGGCCTCTAACCGCCGTCAATGGGGTGGGCGCATCAGGCCGGGGAGGTCTGTCGGCGGCCGTCCCGTGGGCAGAGAGATCTCCGTTGAGTCGGCGCAGTTCGTCGGCGAGAACATCGCTGGGTATCGCATGGCCTCTGCTCGACGATCGGGTATTGTACACGGGACGGCGGTCTTGCTCGTCCTCCTCGTAGTTATCGTCGTACTCATCATCGTCGTCCAGATCTTCATCGTCGTAGCCACCTGCGAACCGAACGGAGGTGGTGCGCCTCGACCCGTCTCGTCTGAGGTGTGGTGGGTAGTCAAGAAGTAGCGGGGGACTACCCTCGTCGTCGTCATCGTATTCACTCTGTTCGATCCTCGCGCGTTTCCGAGGCGGAAGGTCGACAGGTGGCCGATTTCTCGGTGCGTTTAGCCATCGGCGGCCGTAGGCCACGCCGTCAACGAGATGTCTGCCATCGGAGGTGATCTGATGTCTGCCACTAGCACGTCGGATCCGTATGTCATCGGTGAGCAAGGAGCGTATTCTGTAATCGCAAAAGTCAGCGGCGTTACAGCGAACACGGAGATGGAGGGAGACAAACATGACCTGGTCCTCGTCCTTCAGGACCTTGTCAACCTGCTGGAAGTGGAGACACTCGAAGGACGTCCCGTCGGCGCTCCTAAGCTCGACAACGTAGTCCTCAAAGCCCCAATCTGCGCTCTCGAGAGGGACGACCTCGTTGACTTTCTCAACGAGCTTGGAGATGGTCGAATCGGGGCCGGTGGGGGCGTTCCAGAGGAGGTTCACGTCGGGAAGGCCGTGACGGCGGACTTGCAGCCGGAGCCGCAGCTCGCGGTCCGCCATTACGGGTCTTTCGATGGCTGTGTGCGGTCTTTAGTCTTTTGATGGTTGAGTCCAGCTGATTTGACGTTGAAGTGGTGGTTCGTGGTTGGGAGAAAGCTTCGGCAGAGCAATCTGCAGTTGAAGGGCAGAAGCAGGGCTGGCAGGCAGGCGCGTCGTTCGCGCAAAGTGAACCTCAGTGTCCCAGCAGTGCTAAGAAGAAATATAAGTGGGGATGCCGAAGCTGCAGATGACGTGTGGGGTGCATCCTCGTCCCCTGTCTCGTGTGCATCTGCAGCGCTGGGGCCCCTGAACAGAGCCTGGGTCAGCGCTGTCGGGGGACAAACGTCCAATCCTCGGTCTAAGCATCGTGGCAGAATGTAAAGTTGATTTGTACAACTCCTGCTAGGTATTCGCTCGACACTCCTCTCAGAGTGCTCGTCGCGCATGGGTTCACGACCGCTCCAGCCCAGCCCATCCCGCAAATGACCGCCCAAACTCCCGGATACATGACTGTATATGCAAAAAAACGTGTGTATTGATTCCAGCCCACACTCTTCCGTCTCTCATGACGGGAGAGCACCCATATCCAACATGTGGCCCATCTTCTCGATCTACCGACACTGTCAGTCACGGTTGCACAAAACATTAGGCGACAAGACCAACATACCTTTGTCTTGAGATATCCCTCCACCTCCTCGCTCCTGAATCCGCCCTTACCCTTCCACGACAGCGGCACCATAGCAACGCGCTCCGTGACGCGCACCTCCCTGTTCGGCCCCTCGACGGCGCGGATCTTGTCGGGGTTGTTGGTCAGGAGTCGCACATCCGTCTGGCCCAGGTCCATGAGCATAGCCGTGGCGAGGCCGTAGCTGCGCGCATCGGCCGGGTGCCGCAGCAGCAGGTTCGCCTCGACCGTGTCAGAGCCCAGGTCCTGGAGGTTGTACGCCTTTAGCTTCTCGCCCAGGCCGATACCGCGCCCCTCCTGCCGCAGGTAGATGATGATGCCGCCGGCCTTGTTTCCCGGCAGGCTCATCTGGCGCGCCGCCTCGTCCAGCTGCTCACCGCAGTCGCAGCGCGCCGACCACGCCGTCTCGCCCGTGTAGCACTCGGAGTGAATGCGCACGAGGGGCGGGCCCAGCGATGCCGGCGGCGCGGGTGCCTCGAGCTGAGGCGGCGGTGCGCTTGTCGCGCCGGAGGCCATGCCGCTCGTGGTGCGCCCGGGGAAGAGGCGGCCCGTGTAGGCGCCGCGGATCATCCTATCCATCTCCGTCTCGCCCTCTCTCGGCGCATCGAGAGATTTGCTGCGGATGTGCGGGCCGAAGACGATGGCCAGGTGCTCCTTGTTGTCGACGTTATTCTGGTAGAGGTGCAGGAACATTTCCGTGCCGGTTGTGGTTGGGATGCGCGCGCGCACGATGCACTCGATCTCGGGCAGGGTCTCGAGGAGGCGGGGCCGCTTGGTGCCGCAGCCGCCGCTCGGGACGGAGGAGTCGACGGGGACGCCGCGCGGCACTTCGGAGGGCGTGGCCGTGCCGGGGGTCTGTGGCGGGGTGAAGGCCGGGGAAAGGAGGGAGGGCGGCGGCAGGTCGGAGAGGTGTGCGTGGTGGTTCTCGAGGTCGAGGGCGGAGATTTGTGAGTCGGCGGGCTGTTGGCGGTGGTGACTCGGAGTGCCAGTCTCCGAGTTGTGGTCCGCGGCCTTTGTGCGCGGGGAGTAGAATGAAGGCAGATGCGGGGTGTCCTCGTGCCACTCTTGGGTGGGCGCATTGCCCGTTGCTGTGGAATCGGAGGCCGGCATTGTGGCCAGGTCGGGGTATCTTGTGTCGTGCAGGCAGGAGATTGTCTGTTGTCGGCGGACTGCGCAACTTGGGCGACGTGGAGGGCCGGTGTCCGAGTCTTGTGGGGGAGGAGGGGTCGTGCTCTCTCTCTCGGTCGGCAACGGCGGTGGTGGGTTCTCGAGGATGGCGCGAGCGGCCGAGTCAATTGGCGACGGACGGGCCGGTTTTGGGAGGAACAATTTGGAACAGGTGGCTAGAACTCTGGAGGCGTCTTGGATTCTAGGTTAGAAGACAGTATGCGCGCAGGCTTTTTTCAGAAAGAAGTGTGATGATGAGTGATTGTCGAGTATGACGAGACATGTGCCGCCGAAGAATTATGGCCGTTCGGCGATTAATCAGCCGTCATGTAATGCGGTCCTCGGAGGCTAGTGTGCTTGCCTCTGTCTTCACGTTCGCCGAGGTTCCAACAGCGTGTCAACCGTTGTGCTCAATCCCCCTTTTGATCTAGTGGCATCGCTGCTTACCACTCTCGCCAGATCAAACGGTGCAGCTTCCACGCAATGTGAGCCCACTTGCACGAAGCACTAAAACAGCGAGCCCGGCCCCGGAGGTACCGCGCGCGGGCATCGGTAAGACCCTGACCCCGCGGCGGGTCCTGGGCCGCTGGAGGGCGCGGCCCGCCCGCCATTCGGGAAGGGGCGGTCGTCCTCGGTGTCGGTTACGGTGTTGAGACTGACTCGAACTGACTCAGCGGTGAGGCCGTCTTCTCAGCATCACCACCTGGTTTCCAACCACATCATGGACAAGGAACACCGACAACCTGATTCTTGTCCTGAAGCCGAAGGGTCTCTGTCCTCTCGAGTGTTGATCGTATGGTGACTCATTACTAGAATGCCTGATGGAAGGGTGCCCGGCGCTTCGGCACTTCATCACTGCTACTGCGACTTCAATGGCGATGACAGGCCTCTCAAGCCTCAGATCGCCCATCGACAACATCAAGCCGTGAATAAACCCCCAAGAACAAGTCATCCTCTCGTTTCATCACTGTTATTCTCGACAGCGGCCTTGATCCAGCCAGTACCCAACTCCCCACCGCTGCCTGGCGCACCTCCGGACCCCGAAGAATCCATTGGCCACGAGCCTCCCGCGCTGTTACCACGCGCCACCTCTCCCCTGCCCCCCTCCGCCTTGCACGGCACGAGGCTCACGCCAGCCCTAGAGAGCGTGCATCGTTCCTGCATGATGTTTGATGGGCGATTGTTTTCCTCCACTGCCGTAGGTCCAGCCCGTCGCGGCTTAGTTTCGTCTGGGTTGTCCGTTGTCCCTGGAGACCACACGTCCCAGGGGGTCATGGTGCTTCACCTACAAATTGATGTTGACGCGTCGTGGCCCAGAAACACATGAAAGATTTCCTTAAAATCCCGTGAAGCCATCACTTGAAGCAGACTCCAGAACACTCTTCATCCTCATCACCAACTCCATCATATCCGATCTGTTTTGCAACATTCGTTCCCGGCTTCTTCAACCCGATAAAGCCAACACGGCGTGATCTTCATCTAGCATCACTCCAGCCACTCCTTCGCTCTTCACTTCGGCTATTCATCTTTCCCTGTACTTCCTTCCGTCATAATGACCAACTCCACCTTCTCCAACACCATCGCATGGCTCATCCCCTCGGCCGGGAACCGCTGGGCGGCCGAAGCCATGCGCATGCCCCAGAACGCCTCTAGACGCATCGACGTCAGCCCCTGCTTCGACAGCATCTCCGAGGACAACGAGCAAGACGACGCCTCCGCCTCGGAGCGCGACGAAGACGGCGACCGTCTCTCCTTCGGCAGCCCCCGCTCTGCCCTCAGCCTCTCCTTCGACCACCGGCCCCGCGGCCTCCGCGGCTTCGTCATCGGCACCGACCCAAAGTCCTGCGACATCGTCCTCCCCAAGGTGCGTGGCGTCAGCCGCCGCCACTGCCATATCACCTTTGACTCGGAGAAGCGGCTGGTCCTTCGCGATACCTCCAAGCACGGCACAACAGTCTGGTACGACGGCCGGAACAATGGCTGCCGCCGCGCATATACCTGGCTCCTGAGCAGCGGCTTCTCGTACGGCTTCCCCGCGGCCGTTGGCAGGATCATCATAGACATTCAGAACATTCGCCTGCAAATTGTCGTCAACGCCTGCATGACCCAGTCAGACACCTTCCAGGCTCAGGTCGAGGACTTCATGATGGCCGTCTCGCCTGTCAGCCTGCTGCCGAGAAATGACCCTCTCCTGCCGGCGCCCCTGCGTATTCAGCGGCCCGTCCTCGTCAAATACACTGTGGCTGTCGAAGAAGGTTCGCCCCCAGAGACATACCTTTGGAACGCCGCCAGGCCGTGGGAGCCCATGGTCAAGGCGCGGGACTGATCAAGACGTCAGCGTCTGGGGCTTCTCGCGTTCATCCGGAATGGGCCAGAAGTCCAAGCCGCCCCCAATACCAGATTGAAAACATCTCGACGCTCGTTTCGTACTCCAGCATGAGGATCCATGCACCACTGTCCCTCCTGGCGAGATCTTACCCAATATACCCCCTTTTCCCTCATGTACCTAGTTAGCGCTCAATACCATCACTCAACCTCCCATGCAGCACCCTCGTCGTGTGATCTTGTCAATTGATCCGCCCGTGGCCTCCGAGGCCCGAACACGCCCTGGATATATGTGTACATGCTCGCATCGCAGTCGGGTATGCGTCGGCCGGTTTCCATCGCTCAGTTGCTCCGCTCGCCCTTGGCCGCGCGCAGCTCGTCCATCTTGGCGACACGCTTCTTGAATTCCTCGTATTGGCACTTTTCGTAGCCGTGCCTCTCGTCCTGCGGGTTCGTTCGCGTTAGCATGTTGTGCTCTCGGTAGGCGTGGCTTCGTCTCGGGGGGTTGCGTACGCTGCACTTCCAGGGAAGGTACCAGGTCTCGGTCCGGCAGCGGTTCAGGGGAATGAGGAGGTGGGCGCAGCTGTCGCGGTAGGCGAGAGGGAGGCGAGCCTCACGCATCTCCTCACGCGTTGCCGGGCCTGGGGAGAAATCGGGTCAGCAGGGAGGCGGAAGGGCGGGGCGGGCCCGCGGAAAGAGCGTGTTCCAACCTGTCGGGGCGTTTGAGGAGCCCATCTTGTATCAATTGAGGTGACTGGGTCTCAATTGGGTGTTGTGTCGGGCTACAGGATCGTCGAATCCGGTTCGGTGCGAGGGTTGAGGTTCCTGTCGAGCATCGCCGTTGTTTCGTCCGTTCGCCAGGCTGCGTTACCTAAGCATGCTGGCCAATCATGCAGTCCGGATTACTGGTGGCTCCATAGAGGATGTCACGTGGACATGGCATCAATTCGATGTTGATTTGGGCATGGATGAGCACTCAGCTCGGTCAGAGGGGAAAGATTAGGAGAGAGAAACATTCGTGGGAGTCTCTTGAAAACAGGAGAAGTCTTGCGGCCAAGTTTGTGACGACAGGCGGGCTGTAACTTTTGTTCTGAGAAAACATAATACCCTCAATGCAGTTCTCAACATCAACGGTTGAGTAGTGTAATGGTTATCACTGCGGATTCTGATTCCGCCGATCTGGGTTCGATTCCCAGCTCGACCTTGACCTTTTGCTTTTTGGCGCACCCACCTCACCCTCCACACCGGCACACATCTCGATGAAGACAACTTGCTCTCCTCCACCACTCCCCGCTCACTCTTGGACCCAGCACCCCATCCCGGTGCCCATCAATCAGCGGTTGAGTAGTGTAATGGTTATCACTGCGGATTCTGATTCCGCCGATCTGGGTTCGATTCCCAGCTCGACCTGAGTAATCATTTTGCCGAGTGTCGCCAGGTTTTGCCTCCATCGACGTTGCACCGCATCACCTTCGACGGTCTTATCTTGGGGTTGTCGTTTTGGCAAGTTCAATGTCGCATCTTGCTATCCCCCCTCCGGACTTCAACCTTGTCCGACTTACCCGGATCTGCACCATAATATCCCCGGGATGGAAGAAGGAACCGACTTGGCCTTGGCTGTGCAGTCTCAGGTGAACACACAGGGCCACTGTCTCCACGGAGATGCAGGACCCATCGCAGTGACGGAATCCGGGGCGTAGTGCGGGCGACAGAGCTCCAGACCTGAATACCGCCAGCAAGTATCGCCAAAGTCGTCATACGAAAGCTCAGCAAACAGCGTCTTCGACCTCAAGTGAACGGACGAAGCACCGCGTTCAGACGGTCATCTAGCGACTCTGTCTCGGTCACCGAACATACCTCCTCCCTCTTACCACGCCCGAGCCATGCGCGCCGCCGGAAAGAAGTCCCTCCCGGCGTCCTGGGCGATCGGCGCCGCGTGCGGGAGTGACGTCGGGCCCGGCGGGTGACGCATGCCGAGCCCGGGAGCGCCGCTTGGCAGATCTAGGTGCGCGTGCGCCGAGACGACGCCGCCGGAGCCCCCTATCTCCTCACGGCGGCATCCTTCTCTGGCCGTCCCGTATCGGCGTCAGCGGCCGTCATCTGGCTCTGGGACGCTCACACCCTCAGCACGTCTCGCCCGACCTGTGTGCTCCTCGTTGTGCCGCCGGCTCACCGACCAGCTGCATCCGTCTTCGCCTGCGCTTCTAGATGTGGCCTATGGCTTCTTGAACGTGTGCTTTGTCTCACGCGACCCCGGATCTGGCCCTCTTAGCCTACGTAACCTCGCTTGCCCGCCGTTGACCAAGCCCTCGGGGCGCGGAGACTTCCTCTTGCCCTGCAGCGCCGCCTGACGTCGATGCAACCATGGCGTCTCGCCGTGACCTGTTGTCGCCAAGGGGATCTCCTTGGAAATACTCCACGGGGAGATAAGCTTCTTGACCAATTGAGTGGTTCAGGAAGGCCTAGTTGTTCCCTAATCCTGCTGGATGGTGAGGTCGAGCCATCCCCTGATTCTGTAAGACGAATGTCCCTGATCGACGGGTATTTGAACTTGGAGACCCATGGTCTCCCCCCCTGAGTTTCTTCAGAGCCTCTCTCTCCAACGGCCATAGATCACAGGTTGTACACCAGCCCTCACCTCTTGATAGCTTGCTACATATTCTTTGGCCTCATCAACCACCCTTCTACATCCTTCCAACATGGCGTCCGACCCTCGCTATGACGGCGCAGCACCAAACATGGTGTCTGACCCCCGCTACGACGGCACAAACATGAACAACAGCCACAGGGCTGACTACGCCTTCAACGCTGAGCCCGGCGCCATGGAAGCCCAGCAGGATACCCTCTCGCCGCACCCCCTCGCGCCACAGGACAGCACAGTCAAGCCCCCCGTCGACGGCGTCATGAACGGCCAAGGCTACGAGAGCGAGTCCACCCTTCCCATCGACGGCCGCCACTCATACCAGACGACCGAAAAGAGGCGCAGCGAGACCGAAGGTCAGGTCGGCAACCTCTTCGACCAGGGCGGGAAGAACTATCGCACAGTTGGCCGCTGGATGTCCGGCATCATTCTCATCACCAACCAAGTCGGCATCGGTATCCTGTCGCTGCCTGCTGCCCTGCAGACTCTGGGTCTTGTCCCTGGCATCATTGCCATTATCGGCCTGGGTCTTCTCTCCACTTACACCGTAGGTTTCCCCTGCCACCACTGACAGATTTGATACTCACTCCTCTAGGCCTATGTCCTTCTCCAGTTCTACCGCAAACACCCCCACGTCGTGAACGTCCCCGACATGGCGAGGATCGTCGGCGGGCCCATCCTCGAAGCCATCGTCGGAATTGGCATGTTCCTCAACCTGATCTTCACAGGCGCTTCCATCTCCGTCACCGTCTCAGTAGCGCTCAACTCGATGTCGGACCATGCCCTCTGCACCGCCGGGTTCAGCGGCATTGCCTGCATCGCCTTTTGGCTGCTCTGTCTGCCGCGCAAGTTCTCCTTCGTAAGTACAAGAACATACCCCAGCAATCATGTTCATCCCGCTGACCTGAACACAAGGTCGCCAAAGTGGGAATCCCCTCAACCATCTCTATCCTCGTATCAGTCCTCATCGTCATGATCGCTCTCGGCGTCTCCGGCCCCTCCAACGCAGAAGAATCCAACCCCGACATCGACATCATCATCGTCGGCTCCCCCACCTTCATCGAAGGACTCACATCTTGCTTGAATATCTGCTACGCCTACGCCGGCAACGTTGGCTTCGTCTCCTACATGGCCGAGATGCAGAACCCCTCCAAAGACTTCGTCCCCGCCCTCTTCATCCTCCAGGGCTTCTCAATCCCTCTGTACGTCATCGTGGCTATCGTGATTTACACCCTGTCAGGGCAGTACACGCGCAGCCCCTCCCTCGGCTCCGCGCCGATCGTCCCCGCAAAGATCGCCTACGGCATCGTCCTTCCCTGCCTTCTCGCCACGGGCATGGTCTTCGGCCACACGGCCATCAAATATCTCTACGTCGTCATCATGAAGAAGCTCCGCGCCACCGACGAGATCACCTCCCGCACCCGCAAGTCCTGGGGCGTCTGGGTCGGCTGCGCGACCTTTTACTGGGTTGGCTCGTTCATCATGGCCAACGCCATTCCCATCTTCGACTCTATTCTCAGCATTTCATCTAGCACCCTGATCGCCTGGTTTGTGAGTAGAGCCATCATCTCCTCGTGTTACTTGCACGCTGACCTGCCGCCAGACCTTTGGAATCAGTGCCGTCTTCTGGTTCCATCTCAACTGGCACCGTCTCTTCGCAAACTGGAAGAAGATCGCCCTTACCATCGTCAACACCCTGATCCTTGTACAGGCCCTCTTCATGAATTCGGCTGGGACTTGGGCGGCGGTCGTGGGGTTGATCAACATTTTCAATGATCCAGACTATGAGATTGAGAGGCCGTTTACTTGCGCCGATAACAGCATCTTCTAAGTCGGACGTGTTACTTCAGGGGAATAGATGTACGTTAAATGGAAAGCTATGCCTGTTCGCCATGATAGTATACCACCCTCACATACGGATGTTTTTAAATCACAAAACAAGAAGCCATCTCATCCGTTTGGTCAGGTTCATCATCTTGGATTCTGCTTTTATCAGACTGCAGGCTTCCAGACCCGACGCTTCTCAACGCCCCCGTCCCCCGACCCTCCTCCTCGCGGGCCGGGGCGGGATGGCGGAGATCCTCCATCAACCCCACGACACTCGTTTTATGGAAAATTAAGCAGACCAGCCAGCCAGTCCTAGAGACTCGATTTCCCGTCATCGCGACTAGGGGTTGTGCGGGTCATGGGTGGTGTTTTAAAAGGTGGCGCTCGGCGCGGGGGAGGACCGTTCGAAGCGCCCCCTTTTCCCACCTGGTATCAAACTAGATCCTCCCCACGCGGGGGAGAAGGGGCAGCACCGTTGGTCGTGCATCTCTCATCCGTCCAGTCTTCTGAAAAGAACCACATCCCTCCATTTCTCTCCTTCACAGCAGGGCAGAGCGGCGGGCCCTCCGCTCCAGACGGGCCGTCCTCTTGACCTTGGGTGTGCGGTCGGGGATGGGCTGACCAGTGGACTGAGACACGTACTGGTCGATCATGACGCCGACCCAGGCGGCGCCGGCCTGCTGACGGACCATCATGGCCTGGATGTCGGCCATGGACATGATGACGCTGCCGGGGGTGCCGAGCGCGGGCTGCTCCTGCCTCTTGATGGGCTGACGGGGAGCTGCGCCGGGGGCGGGGGCAAGGGGCGAGCCCATGGGGATCATGCCCATGGTGCCGCCGACAGGCTCTCCAACCTGTCCGGGGACCTGTCCGGGAGCCTGGCCGGGGGCCTGACCGGGAGCTTGACCCGGGGCGGCCTCGCCGGGGATGCGCTGGAACTGGCCTGGGGCGGGGCGGGGCTCAGTGGGAGTCTGACCCGGGACCTGGCCGGGAGCCTCGGGAGTCTGACCGGGAGCCTGAGCGGGAGTCTCACGGGGAGGCTGCTGGACCTGGCCACCAGGAAGCTGACCGCCAGGGAGCTGACCACCGGGGAGCTGGCCGCCAGGAAGCTGCTGGCCGGGCTGCTGGCCAGGGAGCTGACCTCCAGGTTGCTGGCCAGGCTGCTGACCGGGCTGGCCGGGCTGAGCAAGCTGCATGACGAGGATGAACTCGCCATCGACCTGGTCGACGGGAACGGCGACGCGGTTGTTCTCCATGTCGAGGAGGGTCTGGCGGGCGATGGGAGTGAAGGTAGGCTCGAGCAGCAACTGGGTGGCGGCGGGCGGGGCGTTGATGGGGGGACCGGGAGGGGGCTGCTGGCCCTGCTGGGGGGGAGGCTGCTGGCCCTGCTGAGGAGGGGGCTGCTGGCCCTGCTGAGGGGGAGGCTGCTGGCCCTGCTGAGGGGGAGGCTGCTGACCCTGCTGGGGAGGGGGCTGCTGGTTGTCCGCAGGGGGTGCAGACGGCGTCGCGGCGGGAGGGGCGGACTGCTGACCATCGGCAGGCTGGGAGGACTGGGGAGCGCCCGAGGAGGACGAAGACTGGGCCGGGTCGGCGGGCGTCGGCTGCTGGCGCTTCTGGGGCGCGGGCCTGAGCTGACCGGAGGCGCCGCCGGGGTTCTGGACGACGGCCCTCTGCTCGATGCTGAGGGCAACACGGTCGTTGGGACCGGCACCCATCTGCTGAGCCGCCTGCATGAGGCGCATTCCGTTGACTGTGCTGTGTTAGCTGCAAGGAACATTGAAAAGCTGGTACAAAGCGACTCACGAGGGAGCTGGACGACAGCAGCCATGCGGTTCAGGTCGGGCACGACGCCAGCCAGGTTGCTGGTGACGAGGTAGCGGTAGTTGTCTAGGGTGGTTAGTCTGGTTCCTCCAGAGTCAAGCTGTAAAGGGATTGCTACTCACTGACGGGCTGAGTGCCGCTGGTGATCATGCCAGAGCTGACGCCGTTGACGACGTTGGCCTGAATGGCCATGGGCTGGCTAGCGCGGACGGACATGCGAAGACCATCCTGCCACTCGACCTCCTGGATGCCGGAGCCATCAATGCGGACAGCCTGGTTGGGGTCCTGGCTGAAGGGTGCGAGGGACTGGCCGGTCTCGGCGGTGCGGCGTCCGACAACGACGTACTCGCCGTCGATGCTAGTCTGCCTGACCATGCGAACGTTGGACTCGCCACTGATGGTAGTGATTAGCTTGGGCTCGGAATTGACATGGGAGAAGGGACGTCGACTCACTCGTTGACAGTCTTGGACTCCTCGAGGATGACCCAGGCCTGACGATCAGGGGACAACTTGGCCATGAAGGTGTTGTCGACAGTGATTTGGTTCTGGGTCAGGGCATTCCTGTCGAAGGGCATGATGATCTGGCCTCCGACGAGGTCGTTGGCCTGGTTCGTCTGGATGGTCATGGACTGAGGAGACAGTTGAATGAAGGGCTGTCCGGTGCTGCCGACGACATGGCTGGCAGGCAGAGGAGCCGTGTTCTGGTTGACGATGATTTGCCGTTGCGTCTGGGAGAATGTCTCGACTCTGGAGCCATCGGGGAGAGTGACGCGGTTCAATTGCATCTGCGGGATGTCAGTGAATCTGAGAAGAGGGAAGAGGAGGGTAAGGGTTAGGGAAACTCACGTCACCGTTGATGTTGACGACCTGATTAAACTGGACATTTTGGTCCTGGGCGAGCACGGCAGCAAGTCTTGTCAGGACGAGCGCGGCAACGAGGGGGAGTTGTCTGAAAGACATGATCATCGCACAGCGAGAATTAAGTCAGATGAAGAAGCAAGGAATAGAAACAGACACGCCAAGAGGTAAGAAAAATAATAAGGGAACAATGATAAAGTGGTCGTGGTATCAGTAGAGAAGTGAAGTCAACCACCGGGGCTGAGGGGATGTCCAGAAGGGAAAGAAGGAGAGACAGAACACCGCTGACCGAGCCCGCGGGAACAAAAAAGAACTGGGGGGGAGGAGGAGGGGAGGAGGGGGGAGGAAAGTGAAAGGACAGAGCTTCAGTGCGTGGAGGAGAGAAGGAAACCAGGTCGAAGGAGGGGGGGGCGGACCCTCAAGAGGTGATATACGGAAACGGGAGGGCGTCAAAGATCGGTCGACAAGACTCCTGGACCGGGCGCGATCAGACCAAGGCCAATTGGCACATAAGCATAACTGGGCATGATGCCCCATTGCTCCTCCGGGGCGGCTGAGGCGCGGTCTTCCGGCGTCTGCATTTCGTTTCTTCTCAGGCGCTCCCGGTCGAGGTCGGGCTGGACCAGGGCAACGGCGCGGCGGCAGGGTGTAGCAAGGGCATCATGACGAGGCCGGGCGCAACGGTTCCGAGGGGGAAAGTTGGGGGACGATGGGCCTGCAGCGGGAGGCGGGCATTGAGGGCGGATGCCTGGTGAGTTTCGCCGGTCGGCGCAGAGGGTTTCAGCTGAGGCAGATGGGACGAGTTTCTGGGCGTCTTGGGAATGGCCTCAGCGGGTGATGGTAACAAGAGGCGAGGTAGAGGTAGAGGCAGCGGCGGGAGGTGCCGGCTGGGCGGTTGGCGGTGGACGAGCCATCGTGGGCTGTGGACCGTGGACCGTGGACGCTTTGGTGGTGTTGGAGGTTTGGCCGATGTCGAGTGATCCGAGATCCGGCGCCCTGAAGAATGTTTTAGGGTCGGGGTGATGTGTCGCAGGGGGGAGCTTGGCGGCGGCGATCCGAGCCCGGGGATCACCGTTCGGTTCGCAAACGTTGGGTGGGCCAAGAGGCGGGCAAGGCGGGGTGGGTTGGGTGCTTTACGGTCTGGGAGGTGTGGTGACTCGGTGGGTTGGTGACGGAGACGGTTGTGTGTGGCGGTGGTGGTTGTGGTGGTGGTGCATGGTGGTGTGTGCTTGGTGTTTGTAGTGGGTGGTGATGCAGGAAGAAGAGAAAAGGGGTCCGAGCCCCCCTTCGGAGGATCGACCGCGGCCACTAACGCGGGTAGCGTGACTAGGGCAGGGGCAGCCAGGGGAGCGCCTTGAGCGCCAGGAGCGCACGGCAGATGGTGTGGGGCAATCGTGACTAGGGCAGGGGTACGTACCTGCCTGCATTGAAGGCCGATGTGGCCGATGCTTCAAACGGACGACACGGGATCATCCCAGCACATCCCACGACAACATCAGCAGAGGCCATCTCTAATCGAGCAAAGTTGCGAATATGGACGAGCCCTACAGCAACGAGGGCGCAACTGGTCACCTCCCCCTACCCTCCACGTCTCCGCGGCGACTCGAGACTGTCGGGGGTGAAACATCGTGGACCAGGCAGACAAGGCAGACATTGCACAGATTGGACCAGGACGAGACGACCGTTCGATGACCGACTAACACGCCGACACTTTGTTTCCATCACCGCAAGATGCTCCTTCATCGACCACCCTTCCCAGTCCATCCCGCTTACCAAGACCACGAACCACGCCCCAAGCGTTCCCCTTCGCCCAACGGTCCCATCTCACCACCCACCCAAGCCGCCCCGAAACCATCATGACTTCAGTTGCGCCCTCCTGGAAACAACAGAGTTTAGACTCTCCAGTCTTCCCCGCCGTCCAGATGGTTGCCCTCGTCTCGGATCTTTTCTTGGCATCACCTCACATCGACTGGCACCTCGACAACTCTGCAGCCCTTGCCCAGCAAACCACCCAACCATCACTCAGAAATCACCCGAGTCACTCGACTGACAACCGGCTTCCGCGCCCGCTGAGCCTGTCTGGTCCCATCTTTACGACCGACTCCAGACCACGCTGGACCAGATCGAGCAACCAGAGGGCGGCCCTGCGACGCTGCCCCTACCCACTGGCGGCGCGCCATCTCGTCTTTTCGAGCCCACGCGACACGACAAGAGAAGGGGTCCCCGAATCCGAAAGAGAGCCGCCCCGTCTGTTCGCCCGTACTCAAATTCTTCTTTAAGGTTGACCGGCCCTGCGCTCGGGGAATCCGTGTTCCTGGTCTCGTTCCTCCTCGCCTGGTGCTTTGTTCTCGAGTCGCTCGTACAGTAATCCCTTTTTTCCCGTACGCCACAAAACCTTCGTTCCTTTCTACTTCTCTTCTCGAAACCGTTGCAGGATACAGGGGATCCTCTTCGCTACCTCTTCTTCCTTACTAGCTTCCTTTCTAACTTTGTACCACACACACACTCCTTGTTTCGTTTCCGTGGCGCAGCTTCGCACTTGGCCTCTCAGTCCTTGCTTGTAATCGACATCACACACACCTCCCTGCGGGAGATCATACACACACACAGCG
Organism: Plectosphaerella cucumerina; assembly: GCA_020746995.1. NCBI lineage: Eukaryota > Fungi > Ascomycota > Sordariomycetes > Glomerellales > Plectosphaerellaceae > Plectosphaerella > Plectosphaerella cucumerina. The sequence continues at coordinate 3,027,797 of JAGPXD010000004.1, read as the reverse complement.
CATCACCGCACATCTTACACTACACCACCACACAACATGCACGGCCTGATGCACATCTCCCTGGGCCTGTCCCTCCTTGGCGGCCTTGGCGACGCCGCTCCGGCCCATCACGGTCAGTGGACGCGCGTGGCGTCGAGGGCCCCTGGCTCCGCAGGCTTCGTTCTTGCCAGGCAGGCCACCAACGGTACTGCGCCTCCCGCCGCCGGTGCTACCCCTAGCGACACGCAGCTGCGCAACGCTGTCATGGGCTGGATGAGGGACACAGGCAAGGTCACAAACTTCCTCAACTCGGCCACTTCCCTCACCGGCGACGAGTACACCCGCCAGGCCCAGATCGCCCTCAACGCCGAAGTCGATGAGCTCAACCACAAGAAGATCCTCGACGCCGGCCTCAGCTCCATGCCCTCCGTCCAAGCCGCCAACGAGATCCTGGACACCCAAGGCAACTTCCAGAACGTCGTCACCGTCCTCCAGAACATGGTCAACAACGGTCCGGACACCGCCCAGGCTGACGTCGACGCCATCAACAACAACCGCTGCGTCAACGTTCTGCCCAATATCGACGCCTACTTCGCCGCTGCAGGCATGCCCGATATGCAGTCCTTCCGCCCCACCGGCTGCCTCGAGGTCGCAGGCGCTCCCACCGACGTGCCACCTGCCCCTGTCGTTCCGCTCGTTCCCGCCGGTGGCGCTCCCCCCGCTGCCGGCAACGGCACGGCCCCCGCGGCACCGGCGACCCCGGCCAGCGGCAACGCGAACGCCGGAGGCAACAATAGCAACACTGGAGGCAACACCGGAAACCAGAACAACAACAACGGCGGAAACAACGCCAACGTCACTCAGCCTCCCAACAACGCCAGGGCTTCTTCCTCGCCCCTCCCCACCAGCACCTCGAGCAGCACCACCACCAGCAGGCCCGCAAACAACGCGGCCGCCAAGGCTACAAGCAGCTCTTCCTCCTCCTCCGTCGAGGCGGCAGACTTTGCCGAGCCCACCGGCCCGACCAACTAGGCGGCGAATTCGAAACCGTGCCCACCTCCGACCCCTTGAGAGTGACGTGCTGTCACAGAAGCAAAGAAAAATGTACCATCATCTAGCCCTCAAATCAAGCGAGCGCGCATGGCGATATCTACGTGTCCCTTGATGAAATTTTTGATTTATTTGTTTTCATTGTTTAAAAACGTCATGATTTTTTATCGATTTCGTGATATTCCACCATAGACGACGCCGGTTCTCCGGCGGAGATAGACCATAGGGCGGGGGGGGAGAGAGAAAGAAGTCTAATACCAAAAATAACACGGGCTTCCATCGCAATGCTTCGGAATGGGTATCGCTGGAACAGCCCCTGAGTCACGGCATGTGCCCACGTGGGCTGCCAAGTCATGCTTCCGCGGAGGCGCCGACGGCGGCAAACGAGACGAAAAAAAGAAGGGCGGCACGGCTTCCTCCCGCCCGAGAGGGCCCCCTTCTTTCATGCGCCTCGCCCGATCAGTACTCGAAACGCCACCTGGGGTCCGAGTCACCCGGCCAGTCAGGAACGTCGCCTACGGCCTTGACCTCCTCGGTCAGGACGGCGCGCCTCGTGTTCTCGCGGCGGAGCACGAACCACAGGGTGGCGCAAACGATGAGGTTGAAGACGAGGTAGCCGAGCGCGAAGGAGTGTCCAACGATGTACCGGGGGCCGTCGTTGGCGCGGTACAGTTGGGTGCCAAGGATTGCACCGCAGTTGCCAATCGAGATTTGCATTGCGTTGGCAACGGCGCGCTTGGTCTGGCCTGAGACGTTGATGGCGGGCCAGGAGAGGACGAGAGCTGTAGCTGGGTAAATTCCACCGGCAGCGAAGAATGTCCCTGCGTACGACAGGCCGGGCCGGCTCTTGGGGTCGGTATTGGCCAAGAGAATAGCGTAGCCTATCATCGCGAATGTTGAGCTGCCGGCGATGAAGACGGCTCTCTTCCCGGTGCGCTGAGAGAGGAGGGCGACGCTGAGGGTTGTAATGAAGGCGAAAGAGTAGGGCGGCACGGTCAGGAGCTGTGCTTGCCAGGCCGAGTAGCCCATGTCACGGATGATAGTGGGCTGAGGACAAGTCAGCGATGTGTGCTCAGATTCAGGGGCCTATGAGGGGATCTTACGAAGAAAAGCGAGAGCGTGTAAAGGGGCAGAGACATTGAGTGGAAGCCAAGACCATAGAGCCAGCACTTGATATCGCCGAGAGCCTCCTTGACGCCAGCCCAGGTGAACTCCTCGTGGTTGGTCGCATCACTGTGAGCGGCAAGCCTCGCGCGGAGGAACTTGCGCTCTTCGTCGGTGATGAACGTCGCCGTGTCGGGATAGTTCTGGATGAACCAGTATGCGATCACACCGACGAGAACAGTCGCGATACCTTCCTGCGGGGTTGTCAGGGATGCGCACTGTGTGCGGTTCAGGGGGGACGTACCAGGATGAAGATCCAGCGCCAGCTGTTCTCCCACACGACGCCCCTCATGCGGCCAATGCCCTGAGAATGTTAGCAGAGAAGTACAGAGGGGGCGGTGTCTACTTACGTAGGCCAGGACACCTCCGAATGCTCCTGCCAGGGAAGCAGCCGAGAAGAAGAGTGATACTCGGGTGAGGACCTCCTTTCTGGTGTACTATTTCATATCGTGTTAAACCAATGAAATCGAAGAGACTCAGGGGTACACTTGCCCACATGGAGAAGTAAAACACCACGCCGGGGAAGAGGCCGCTCTCCGCCACGCCGAGTAGGAAGCGGACGACGAAGAAGCTGGCCATGTTCGTGACGACACCGAGGAGCGTAGCCACGATACCAAAGGCGATGGTCAGGGTCGGCAGCCAAAAGCGAGGCGTCGTGCGCTTGAGGATGATGTTACAGGGGACCTGGGGATGTAAGCGCTTGCATCAGGCAAGGGAGAGGAATGACCGACTTCGAACAACACATATCCGACGAAGAACAGCGTCAGACCGGTGAGATACTGGTTGCCAGCTACATCTTGTTAGTCTGGAAGTAGTACAGGGGCGGAGACCGGCGTACAAATGCCAATGTCAGTGGCGAGGCCTTCGATTCTTGCGTTTCCAACTAGCATCTGTCAGCGCATGTAGCGAAGGTCAGGATACATCTTCCCTCACCATTGGATCGGTCCAGGAATGACAGCAGGTACAAAATGCCAACCGTCGGCAACAGCTTCATGTCGATGCGGCGTATCAGCGCCTTCTCGTTAATGCCATGGTGTGTCTCGAGGTCCCGGACAGCTTCCGACGGCTTCAATGTCGTGGAATTCTCGTCATCGGCGCCGCTGCTGCTATCGGGCTTCTGCGGGACGGGGCCGGGTCCGTCGCTATCGTTGTGGACGTTGACGCTCTTTTCGTCGCCCGGGAGGAGGGGCCCCGGGCCGTTGGAGGGCTGGGCCATTTCTGTGCTCGGGAGTATGGGGTGACGTGACCCACGAGGCGTCTCTATCGTTCGGGGCCTGGGACTAAAGTCAAAGACAAGAGATGTGGCTTGCAAGTACCGTTCTGTCGTTCCATCCCCGTGGAGCCTCCTCGAGCTTTATACGCCGGGGCAGCCGGGGTCCAGGCCTGCTTCTCGAACCGGTTCTCTCAAAAGAAAACGACGAATTCTCTAGTCAATCCCTGTTGCTACCCCTCCTTCTCTCCTCGGAGTTCTTACGTTCTTTCGCAAAAAGGCCCTCCTCGCGTAGACATCGACTGGGGACCAGGGGGGGCCTCGCGCCGATGCCCGTTGGCTGGGCCGCATGGCATCATCGGGAAAATACATCATCACTCACGGTCCTGATTATGATGAGACTGCCGACTTGCCATTTCAGCGCCTAGCGGCAGTCGAGGGCGTCGCGGGGGTGGACTCGGGGGTTGACGTCGGGCGGCGCGGTTATTGGCCGGAGCCGGATCACGACATTGCCGCGAGGCGATGGCGACATTGCAGCCACGGCCGGGGTCGGATGCCCGCCCTAACGAAAGACGGCATTGGGGCCGGCCGCAGAGATACCCAAGGCCAGTCCTAAAAGATAGAACATGGGTGCTCCTGGGCGTATGAACTCGCTTGATCGATTCGTGGGGGTGGCTGCACTGACCAAACTTCAAATCCCGACGCGAGGTCGCCGCATGTCGTGCCCGTCGCTCGGGGTCGATGTTACACCGACACATATGGATCGATAGGACGTCGCCGAATGATATGTCACGATTTGTAAACGATCATCACCCCTAGGACCGATGTCGGGTCTTTATGTGCATGTGGTGTCATTCGGTCATGTCGCCGCTCAGGGTCTAATAGTACACTTCATCTTTTCATAAACATCCTGCTCTCTTACGGCCTCTCAGCGGCCACTGTCTCAGCCGTCTCGCCCTGGATGTTCTCGGCGCCGGGAATGTCGGCAGCGTTGCCTGACTTGCCCCTTGCGCCCGGGGGAACGCTGACATCCGCACGCTGCTCCCTGACGGGATCCGTCAGATTGGCGCCGACACCCTCCAGGCCGGCGCGGCGCTTGCTTCCGTCGTGGAGCTCCTGGCTCGTCTGGCCCGAGCCAGGATGGCCGAGGCCCTGGTGGACGTCGGCGCTCGTCGCGCCGATCAGGGTGTCTGATGCCGCGGCGCCGGTGCGCTGGCTGGGAGTGTCCTCCGGGCGGACGTTCGGCTGGAAGGTGTTCTCGGCCGGTGCGGTGCCGGCGGGGAAGGTCTGGGCGTGGAACTCGGGGACGGCGTCGTTGCCGACCTTGACTCCCGGGGCGTGCTGGTAATGTTAGTCTGACTGTGCAGAAGGGGAAGAGGCCGGTTGACGTACGCCCTTGGTGGTGAGAGGCTCAGAGGGAGGGACACGAGAGTGGAACTCGGTGTTCTCCTTGGCGAGGGATTCGGTGTTGGCAGACATGATGTTAGGTGTGTTTGGGGTAGTTGTAATGGGCTGTTGCTGAGTATCAAGTAGTCAAGTAGTAGTGGTGGATGGCAGTAAATGTTTGTCTGATTGATGGTGCTCAACCACAGGCACTCGCCCGACTCTTATAAGGGTTCATTGACAGATCATTTCGAAGGCCATCCGATGCCATCGAACATGATGTCACATCGAGCAAATATGATGTATTGCATCCATCAGCGCAACCACAATGGGCCATGGCCACTTTTCTGATGACACCGGGCCCAGCGATGAAGTCAGAAAGTGGTGCTCAAAGAGCGGCAGCCCACCACACCGTAAAGCTTGATCCGCCTAAACTCAAGACACTGGTCTAGATGGTGGGTTGGACCCAGCGGTGGTGGGGAGAGATGTCAGGATGTGTGGGAGAATTGTGGTGGTGAGAGATGCCAAGTTGGTGGTGGAGAAGGGTCCGGACAGTTTCCTCCGTCGGTGAAGAATTCCATCTCTGATCTCGGTCAGTCTCGGTGTGGGGCCTCACTGGCCGGAGGGCACGTGCTTTCGTGTCGAAATCGCGGGGGCACGCTAACATTTCCCGTCTTGGCATCGCCGCTAAGTTCAATGAAACTGATGAGCCGTGCGTTTGAGGGGCGCCCTTTCGGCATCCAAGCTGCTTCACTCGAATCCCACTTCATCAACAGAAGGATTTCCAACAATCAATTCCATTAATTGCGCTGTCGTGTATCGAGAGACTGTGCAAGCTCAACGCGAAAGCGTCGCCCATCATGAATAACGGAGGCCGCGAGGTCATCTACATCTCCTCCGATGATGAGGACGCCACGGCGCCGGTCAAAACGCAGCCACAGGAGCCCAAGCCTTACCAGTGGCAATACTCAACAACCCCGCAACCTGTACACAGTCGCCAACAAATCTCGACGCAACCGAAGCCAGAACCCATCTACAACACCTACCAGACCCTGAATTATCACAGCGGCGGCATGCCCGGCACTGCGGTCAGGAAGCAACCCAAGCCAGAAACTCAGGTGTACCACACTCACCACTACAACATGGCGCCCTTGACAAGAAGCCAGCCAAAGCCAGAGCCTCAGGCATACCAGACTCACCCAAGTATGACGCCCTCATCAAGCAAGAAGCCGTCACAGCCCCTCCCCAGGGCCTCCCAGACCACACCCAGCTCCTCGGCAAAGAAGAGGAAGGCCCAGCACGACGAACCGTCAGGGTCGCCCGAAGAGAAGCGCGCCCGTAGGTTCCGGCCGCACCCTCCCAGGTCCTTCCAGGATGTCTACGATCGTGCCACAAGCCAGAAGTAGGCATTCCGCTGTCCTGATACCATCTACTCACCTGCTGACCCTTCTCCAGATTCTTCGTGCTGGACCGTAAGCGCCGCGGCACCCCCGAGTGCCCAGAGGAAAAGGTCGAGATGACCGGGTCAACCGGAAACATCTACACTGTCCACATCAAGCAGGTGCCCACTTGCACATGTCCGCACTACCAAAAGGGCAACCAGTGCAAGCACTGGATGTGGGTCATGTCCCGCGTCCTGCGCGCAGACTTCAAGCACGTCTACCAGCTCGCCCTCCTCAGTGAAGAGCTGCGAGAGATCTTTGCCAAAGCGCCGCCCATTGATGGCCCCGGCGCCGCTGCAGACAAGAACCGCAAGCCTGTAGAGGGAGACTGCCCCATTTGCTACAGCGAGCTCGAGGAGAAGGGTCGCAAGGACAATATCGTCTGGTGCCAGGCCGCGTGCGGCAACAATATTCACAAGCATTGCTTCGAGACGTGGGCGAAGACGAAGCGTGGCAGCGATGTCACCTGCCCCCTTTGCCGAAGCGTCTGGCAGGGTGATCAAGATGTCGTCAAGAGGATTCAGAAGAATCGGCCGGTCAACAGCGATGGTTATGTCAATGTTGCCGACCAGTTGGGCATCAGCCAACACCGAGGTGTGTACTTTGCAATGCTTGGCGCAGAGTTTTGGATTTCGACTGACACAGGCTTGCAGATACCAGCACGTACTCCTCGTGGTGGGGCCGCTACTGAAGCAACAGTGTTACAATTGATCAGACGAGTACAATGATATCTCATCTCAGGCAGGGGAGTTTGGTCAAGTTATTGTTCAGCCTTATGAGTGCATGAGCCCTAGGCTGCAATTCTACGAATACTTTACTCGAGATTACTGGTACAGTTACAACACGTCCATCCTCCGAACGCATCAGTTCTTCTCCCTCTCGGCCTTCATCTTCGCATCCTCCTCCTCGTTCTTGGGCACCTTGACAACCATGGGCACCGTCACGGCATTGAGCTTGCGCAATCCCTGCATCACCTACGTCAGCACTCACACACGTCCACCCCTCGCGCGAGGAGGGGGCGGCTCTCACTTCAAAAGGCCACCACGGCGCCACGGTGCAGAAGACACTGAAGCCCGCCTGGCTCAGCGACCCCGCCAGCGCCACGGCGCCGGCCAAGTAAGAGTCGCGGAAGGCGGCACGTACCTGCGACAGAGCGCCCTCGGGCAGCTTGTTGTTCCAGCGGTCCTCGACCTTGATGATCTTGCCGTCGGGCCCCAAGTCGATGCGCACCACGCTCTCCATCGTCTGCTCAGTGCCCAGGCCCTTGAGCGTGTAGCTGTTGGACAGCTCCAGCTCGATTGGGTTGCCGGACGACGTGACTGTGTGCGACTTGATGACGATGGGGTTGAAGAGCGCGGGGAGGCCGTACCATTGGGCGGCGAACTTGTCAAATCCCGTCGCTGTGGTGATTGGGTCCTGGAACGTGGCGTCCTTAGCCCACAGGGAGAGGTGCTTGAGGGTTGGGTTGCCGTTGAAGAGCTGGCCGCGTTAGTGGATGATTTTCGTTTGACAAGGGTTTGAACATACGTCCAGGACGCTGCCGACGGCCAGCTTCTGCTGTTCTGACAGGCTGATGCCGGACTTCTGGTTGATGCTGGTGTTCTTGACGCCGATGGACTCGAAAGTCGGGGCGTTGGCGTCGGCGGAGGCCTGGGCCTTGGCCGTCTCGGAAGGGGTACCGGCGGGCATGCTGCGCTGTATTTCTGAGGCGAAGGAGCGGGTTGCTGGGAGTGAGGCGACCTTTTTGGCGACGCGGAGATTGGAGGGAAGCGGGAATTTCATGTAGACGGTTGAGTGCTCAGGAAGTGTGTGAGACGAGTAGAGGGAATGATGAGTACTAGTAGTGCTAGGAGATGAAATGGGGCGTTGTAGGTCTCACTCACGCAGGCAGTGGTGATGTGTCGGTGATGTAGCTTGGCTTCCCCGGACTTTGACGTCACGACTTTTGTATGCGCCGAGCGTGTCGCCCAGCACAACACCGAACACGTGTGATCCACATTTCTGCTTGGGGGACTTGCATCCAAATGCAACAAGTTGAAGCGTATTTCAACAATTGTGATTACATGTATGTTTCTGAGCCTCAACTTTAAAATCTAGATGGAGGATGCCAGATACAGTGCGCTGTACAGTGCCCTGTTGCAGCATGCACAGTTACCCCTGAAAGGAGGGAGGTGGGCGGGTGAAGATCACGATCCAGCCTGGTGTGGCAGTAAGCCGTTTTGTAAAACTTACTATTGTGCGGGCATTCTATTGTCTTGTACTATTATATTCTTACGCATAGTGTGCGTTTTATGGAACTCGCTCGACACATGGTACATTTGCAATCAGAAGAAAAATGCAGAGAAGGACGGAAAATGAAACGTGTTGACGGGAACTGCGATTGCAGTTTGAAAATCAGGTGCGTGCCCATTTCTATCGGAAGTATTCTCTCAGAATAGGAAGGTCGAAGACTCAGCATCGCATGAGGTCGATGGGCCTGACAAAATGAGCTCCAATGTTTCAACAACGAGAGAGTACCTGTCACTTTTCAGACATATATTCCCCCAGAGGTTATTTGCTTGAACGTGATAAGTTAAGGGGGCAATTGGGAGAGAGAAGAGTATTTGAGGCTACATACATCCGATCTCCCGCCCGAGGAGTTACAACATGCCGCCTGCTCTCACACTGAAGCCTGCATTGCATCCAGTTGACCAAAGACCTCGCCCTTGAGAGAATTCCGAGGACGAAGGAACTTCCTATCAAACGCCTGTCGCTCATCGGCCAGACCAAAGAGGAAAGCCGGCGCCGATTTTGGTCGTCGGGTGGGGAAGAGTTGCTCGCGATACGCGTACGGGCGCTGCTGGGCACCAGTTCTAGGCGACAGGACACGTCTCAACACTTTCATCGGGACACCAAAATCTTGTAGATCCAAGGTTGCTAGTATCAAATAATTGTGTCTTCCCTGTAGAGTAGGCGAAATATTGAACAGCAGCTCGGCTCGCATCGTTGGGGCAGCCGAAGAACATCGTGCGGAATGAAAGGGGCATGCGCCTAGTCCGCGATGGAGCTTCGGCGAGCCCTTTTAGGAAATCCAAAACCTGATGATGGAAGATGATAGAGAATGATTCATTTCGACTCCCCCTCACTCCAAGCACCAGGCACACCCACCATCCCGGTCCAAGTACTGGTGCCAGGCCAACCATGCATCGCGGGATGGCCGGAAAGCTAGGAGCTCCTGCCGCCGGGGACGTCCGAGAACCCGTGCCGAGTGTTGGCATCAGGCCGCTAAGCATCGCGGGATAACGGGGTTGTTGTGAGATGCACGGAGACCCAGTCGAGGCACACGGCCTTGATGATGGCAGATGAATCATATTGCCCAGCTGCGGTGAACCGCGTATCCCCTCAGTAAGCGAGGCAGGTGCTCGACGTGAGGGGTATCGTGGCAGACATGACGAGTATAAAGACGGGTGGCAGGTAGAGGATCGAAATAGTGACAGAAGCAGTCAACATTGCTAGTCAGGACGCAGTCCTGGACCCAGACAGTGATGGGCTAACAGACAGGAATCGTCTGAGTCCAGCTCCCTCTTCAGAGTAAGCATCAACCCCTTCTCTCCTTATCGTCCCCAACCAGTGTATGCCGTGATGACAGCCCTTCTGCTGAACCCAACGCAAACAAAACCTCTGCCGGGCATCGTCCCGGCTCTGTGAAGCCATAGGAACCGACATCGTCTGAGCATCAAACACTGGACAGGCATGCACAAGAAGATCGCGAGAAATGTTGACAAATCATTCAATCATTCAGAAAGCTAACGCACACTCTATGCTTTAGATCCCTTGCCCATCTCCATGACCCTCTTGAGGGCGTCGGTCTCGGCCTCCTGGCGCGCAAGGCGCAGCTTCAGGTCGTCCCTCTCCTGGAGGGCCGCCTCGAGGAGCTTCTCCAGCTCGTCGATGCGGTCGAACTTCTTCTGACGGTATTTGCGGGCCGCGATTGTGTTTCGCTCGCGGCGGAGGATGACCTCCGGAGCCTCGCGCTTGGCGGCGGCGGCACGGCCGGACCCTGAGGGGCCGCGGTGCATGCCGGAGCCGGAGCCCGAGGCGCTTTCGGGGCTGACCGGGATGCCGACGCCCGTGTGGGGCGACGACTGGCCGGAGCTGGAGTAGAGGGTGAAGTCGTTCCCCAGCGAGGCGGTCGATGGAGAGAAGTGGGGAATGGCGGCGGCGGGTGTGAAGTCGACAAACTGAGTAAAATCTGGAGTCAGGGGTTAGTGGGTTGAAGATCGAGATTGAGTAGGGGTTGCCATTAACATACCGGTTCCAATCTCGAAATCAGGCATAATAGGAATAGTGTCTTCGGCAGGCAGACCACCGGAGGTCAGATCCCAAGCCAAGGGGTCCCACGAGGGAGACTCAAAGGCCTGGAGCCCGGCGCCGGCGGCGGGTTGTGTGCATACAGCAAAGGGGTCGGCGGCGATCCCGTGTTGCCACACGTCAAGACCCGAAGGACTGGCGGCTGCCGTTGAATAGCCAAGGTCTTCGGGCCATGACGTGAAGTTACTCGGGGTCGAAGACGGCCTGCTGACTAGCGGGCTGCCAGAACCCGACGGTCTGGATGCATGCGCTTGCGTTTGCAGTGGCAGTGACCATTGTTGCAGGGGGGCGGGTCGGCCTCGAGGAGGCCGAAAGACCGGTTATAAGGGGTTGGAGGGGGTTGCGGGTGGCTGCGCGACGGCAGATGTGAGGATGATTCCTTCGAGAAGGATTGGAGTTGTCGAGGTGGCGATGGGATGGGTTGAAATAGGGCGACGGTGACAGGTGAAGAGCGGGGGCACATCACCCTGAACGCCCGCCCCCCATCGGCTGACGGTATCCGGGACGTACGCCAAGACACGCTAACGGGCTAGCGCCCATGAGTCATTCTTGGCATTCGCTCGCACCATTCCTCTTGCGGACCAATCAGTAGGGTCTGACATGCAGATACGCGGACTGGCCAACACCGGTTATGGGCATGTGGATGCCTGGAGCTCGACATCGTGCCTGGCTTCAGACGACGAATGTCATCAAACGGAGCACCCTCCCTCACTCCTGTCCTGTCTTGCTCGTAAATGTGCCTCGGGTTCTTCTCTGATCCCGCACCCTTCTCTTTCACTGCGATCGCATAGTTCAGGGGAAGATCGAGGTTCTGGCGTCTTGGCTCCCGTTTTCGATCAATCGCCCGGTTTCCCGCCAGTGGCTTTTTCCGACACCCCGGGAATTACGCGCGCGCGCGACTGTTTCCCTGGTACTTACCCCTCCTCCCTCCATCCGCATCCCATCCGACGCCCGTCGCACGTGCGGCATAAGGCTGAAGGTGGCGAACGGCATGGTCAACGATAATTAGCCGCACCCCCTTCGACCAGTCGAAAATGAGCTCTCTGCCCTGGAGGCCGAGGCAGGACGACGAGCCAGTGCCGGCCGAACATCCCAGGCGCCCCTCTTCGTACGATACAGCCTGATCCCCGTGAAACGTGCTCCGTGCCGGCCGAGAACTGACCCCTCGAAAGAACGTCCTCGACGGACAACAGCGCCGATGCGGCACCCTCCGCTTCCCACCATCACAAGCTCTCGCGGACTAGCACTGCAAAGGTCCGCACAGGATGCGTCACCTGCAAAAAGCGGCACGTTAAGTGCGACGAAACCAAACCGTTCTGCATGAACTGTTTGCGCATCAAGGGGTTCTGTGAAGGCTACGCTATCAAGCCCAGGAAGAAGAGGGCAAAACCGGCGCCCAAGCATGTTGAGTCGATGGCCATGGAAGTCGTGCCTCGAGCAAGGTCCCCGCCAGTGTCGCTGCTGGAGCCCAACATCAACACTATTGACTTTGCGGATCAGCAAGCAATGCTGTACTTTGATGAGTTCATCGACCTCGCCGCCCGGTACTTCCCTTCCCACTCGACCATCACGACGCTCTGGACAGTCACGCTGCCGCAGCTCGCGCGGACGAACGACACGCTCCGGCACGCGGCCATGGCCATCGGCGCCCTTAGCAAGGCTCACGAGGGCGGCACCCTCCCGGACCTGCCAACTCACAGGACGGCCCGTCAGTCGGCGGTGCTGCGGTTGCGCGAGGAAAGCCCGCATTACCACAACGCCATCGTACACTACTGCGCGGCGCTCCGGCTTCAGGGCCAGGCGCAGACGGACACCTTCGTGGTGCGCAGCACAGTGTTCCTCTCCATCCTCTTCATCTGCTTCGAGCTCATCCGCGGCGACCGCGGGTCGGCTCTGTCACATATCAACTACGGCATGGCGTTGCTTTATTCCGTTGTTCAAGGCGACCAGGCCCAGGACCACATCGCCAGCCTAGCGCCCAACCCAAAATACCTTCTGGGCGAGGTCGCCGACACGTACCTGCACCTGGCGTCACAGAGCCGATCGGTTCTGACGGGGAAGATGGGCGAAGAGATGCCCCTCGACGGCCTGATCAAGGATCTGGCTAGGAATGGGCAGACGATCGAGATGTTCTTCCTCTCGCTTGCGCAGCTGCCGCGGCTGTCGCTGCCGGTATCGGTTGACACGATGCCGGCTGTCTTCCGGGACATACATGAAGCCGAGAAATACTGGATCGCCGTGCAGACGTGGTCCGCCGAGCTGGGCCCGGGCCTGATCGAAATGTTCACAAAGTCCAAGCTGCTCGAGCTGGAGGACGATGACGAGATCAACCAGATGATGCTGTCGCTCTTGCGAGACCCAAGGATGTTGGACATGGCCGCCCGAGTGCGAGTCGTGTTCAAGCGGTTCGACGACGCGTTCCTCCCGCTCTACCACCCCTACCTGATGCGCGAGGACCAGGACCGCGAGGTCCTTCTGCGGCTGCTGTCGCTGCGGATGCAGTGCCTCATCATGGCGCTCTTCATGGCCCTCCCGGACTTTGGCGACGTGGCCACGATGGAGGCGCTGACGCCCAACTGCCGCGAGATGATGGACACGGCCGAGGTTCTCCTCCGCACCTCGCTCAAGGGGGCCGTCAGTCCGGTACACCACCTGTCGCTTGACGGAGGTGTGCTGATGCACCTCACCTTTGTGAGCTTCTTCTGCCGCGACCCGCTCGTCCGCGAGACGGCGATCCGGCTGCTGGAGGAGTACCCGCATCAGAATGGGCTGTGGGACTCCAACGCGCACCTGGCGCTTGCGTTGCGAAACCGGGGCATTGAGCGTGTCAACGCCAGCGAGGGCACGCGTCTCGAGCAGTGGCTGCGGCTGTGGCGAAGGGAGCACATCTTCGAAAACGCCGGCAAGCGTGTCGTGCTGCGCTTCATGGATAGGAACGCCGAAACGGGCAAATGGGAACTTGTCGAGGAGTACACCGACATGCGGGAGAATGTCGAGGATATGGTGTGGCGGCGCCAGCCTCTGTCGGGCAAGGGGAGGTTCATGGTGGCCAACATCTTGGGGCTGTCTGACAGCACGCGTTAGGGCGAAAAGGGGGTTTGAAAGGCGCTCTCAGCTCCGGGTGCCGCGAGGGCCCGTGTATATTTGGACAGAAACATCCACACTCGGCGGGCGTTTGGGAGCGGATTTGCGCGGTTTGCGCGGTAGATACCACTCAATGTACATTTTGAATACTTCCCTCTGGATAAAGGGCATTGGATGTCAGGCAGTACCTGGGTGGTGGTGGTGGCTGGTGGTCTCGGAGCTGGGTGCCGTGGTAGACGGCGTTCATGATGGGGAGTTTCACCCATTGATGTCGAGGCGACCACCACCATGGGGTGCTTCGCTTCGTCTCCCTTCGTCTAGGGCTGAAGTTGATTCTCCTCTTGGCTTGAAACGAATCAGCCTTGGCAGCTGCAGATTATGCCGTCTGAGATGGTTGAACGATTTCTTACGTTGAGCAAGTGATATCAGCATCAGTAGTCGACCACTCCCTGTCCGCATAAGTTGTCGCGGTGCGCATCAGCTGAGCGGGACCGGGCCGCATCCAGCGACATGGTCTGGAATGCATGTAATTCAGGGTCCGACGGCGGCATCTTTCCAGGTGGCTGTGTTGCGTTGTCTGAGAAAGGCCGACGATGTCGAGACATAGAGTCTCTTAATTCCCCGAAAAAGCCCGCCCGCATGAGCCCCGCCAGCGGCGTGTTTCTTCTGGAATTCCAGGATGGGGTGCTAGGGCGAAAATGGTGCCGAGGGATGGTGCGCTTCAGATTGATGAGAGGGGCCAGACGCGGATCAGTGCTTTTTTCCTGGTTGTGCGACACGTCGCGGACGGAGACCGGGTGGCTGGCTCCCTCGTGGCAGGAACGCACAATCATCGATTGAGGGAGGACAGACACCCTGAGGGAGAATTGGACACACGAGGGTTAATCAACCGCCCATGCCGTGCCGCATCGTGGATGGGTTTTGATGCCGCCAACCGAGAGGTTCGTGTTGCACGAGACAATCTCGATCCCATGTGGCAGCGGCTCTGGGCGTCGGATTTGATGGTCCGGGATCATGTCTGGGCACGCATCTTATCCTCGACGTTTCGTTGGCGATTGGAAGGAAGTGAGGATGAACATGCACAAACCCCTGCGGTCGATGAATTGGCAAATATCCCAGGGATTGCAGTGCGATGGAGATCAGCAGATCGGTCTCCCTCGCAATCAACTCATTGTCCACAGATGATGGGATGGGCCATTGGAGGAAAGAGGAAGAGGAACAAGAATCTTCAGTTCAATGGATCAGAAGCCTTCTTGGGCAAGCCGGAGGTAGTCCGGGGGCTAGACCCGTTCCGAGGGGGGCTGTACGGTTGATCAGCCAACCAACATCTGCAGGCGGCGGGCCGCGACACGAGGTTTTTGGTTTTGGTTTGCGTGCTAATAACGGGCGGCTTTTGCGAGAAGACTGCGACTGCGATTTCTTGGTTATGCGGTCGCATCGGATGGTAAAGTGGGCGGCCCGCCCAGGGGAGGGGACGAGAATGTGGACGGACGCCGACGGAGAGCGTCATCGATCTGGCGGGGGCCATGGGCTTGGGAATTGCCATGGTGCAGCTTCTTGGCGTGATATCGCACATTGACGATGAATTCTACTTCAATTGCAGTGTCTATCCGTATGTCGCGTCTTCTTCTCGGTCGCTCGGTGGCTCTGAGTGGCGCGCAGTTGATGCTCGAAATAGCAGCGCCATGAACGGCCCATCGCTGGCGTCGGGTGCGGCAGCCCCCCCGCCTCTGGTGTGTGTGGTGCCATTGCCGGCCATCGCAGTGGTCACTGTGGTCGTCCACGGGTTGGGTGGCTTGGGCGTTGCTGTGGGGAGCGCAGGGGCGCCTTCCAGTTGCCAGGTTCAGTCCAAAGTTCGGGCCTTCCAGCGTTGGCCTTGGATCCCCCTGCCACCGCCTTTATCCCTGATTGGTGCGTTCGTGTCTTCCTGGCCATCTCCCCGAGAGACGAGACGACGACTGTGGAGACCCGGGCTGCGGTTCCAGGGGGCGATCTGCCATCTGCCTCAAACAGGGAAGCCACGGGGGAGGAGACGTCGCACTGCCTTGCCTTGCCGTGCTCTCCCGTGCTCTCTCGCCTTCCCGTCTGCTGCATCGGCACGCGGTTCTTGGTTTTCTTGGCCCCCTTTCCCAGGCACGTCCTCCCACTTTCCTGTTTCGCAAACCTTCTCATCGCCACATTTCGAGTTGACGTCTTTTTTTCGACCTTCGACTCGACTCCCTAGAGAGATTCGCGGCATCACCGAACGGCCAGTACCACCCCGGCAACCCTAGGCGCGGGAATACGATCCCGCTTGTGCACTTCCACTCTCCCCAGCCTACATACCAAAAAGGCGACAGCGGCAGCCTACTCGTAATAAGCGGCAATACGAACTGGAACTGGAATTGGAGCCCCCGGAGCGGACTTGCGACGACTTGCGCGCCGGGAAAGTTGCCGGCCTGCTTCTGAATCTGGACTGGACTGGACTGGTTTCCTGTACCTCTACCATCGCCCTGCGCCCCTCGTTGTCTCGCCGTCGACTCTACCTCATCCAGCCGCTCCTCCACTCCGAAAGACAGCTCAAGCCCCCCCAGCTGGTGTCCCAAAATACGCCCCAGCCCAGCCCAGCCCAGCCCAGCCAGCCCTGTGCTCTGCTCTCATCCCTCCCTCCACCCAGCTCCCTCTCTCTCCGCCCTTCCTCAGTCATCACCATCGCTTCGCCTCCTCTCACCCAACCCACTCGTTCGACCTCTCCTCGTGGGTCGTTGTCGTCGCTGATCCCCTCCCCGACAACGATACCCTCCTCTCGCTTCCTCTCCTCCCGTACCCCGTCACGATCAAGGTCGAGTCGCCTTCGCCCACATCTCGTAAAGCACCACGGCGGGACAGTAGTCAGAGCCAAGCCAAGGCCTGCGTGCGTGTCCCGTTTCTCGCTTTCATCTGTCGCCCCTCGGCCACATCGTTCGAGACGGGCTAGGTTGCCTTGCGCCGGCCGACTGCGCATCTCCGACTCCGACTCCTCGAACCCACCCACTCTGACACTCGCTTGCCGGCCCCTCCGCTCGTATTCACCCACACGGCCATGGCCTACCGCAACTACAACAATGGAGGCTACGCCGAGAGGCAGCCTCTGAGCGACTACCAAGACGCCTCGCCTCCCCGCCCTCACCGTCACCAGTCCCCATACCAAGACCAGGACCCTTACAGACAACAGGGTCCCTACGACACCGACTACGCTCCTCAAGGCTACCAGCAGGACGACTCTTACTATCACCAGCAGTCGCAGCAACCGCCACAACCTCGCCAGCAACAACACCACGCCGGAGGCCACCCAGACTCTTCCTACAACCGCATGCGGTCAGAGCGGAGCCAGGGCAGGTCAGAACGCGGCAACTACCCCCCGGCCGCCGCAGTTGGAGCAGCAGGCGCCGCCACGGCATACGGCTCACAGCACGCACATCACGCACCACCTCCTCCCCCGCCACACGCCAGCAACAACTACGGCGTCACCCCAGGCTCCGACAACTTTAGCGAGACGGCATCAGGCGGCATGGCTGGCATCGCCTGCAGCGTCGCCGACCAGAACACCAGGGAGAGCGGCTTCGAGGCCACGCGCGGCGGACCCCAACCCTACGGCCAGGGCCAGTACAACAACCCCAGCATGCCACAGCAGGCCTACCACACCCAGAGCCCCCGACCCAGCGCCAACGGCATGGAGTCTCGCTCCAGCCTGACGCCCCTGGGTGCCGCCGCTGTCCCCCCAGGCATGGGTACGCCGACCAGGACCCCCCACGGCTACGGGGCCCCCGACCCCTACAACGACGACCCGTACCAGTCCTACTCGACTTCACGAAGCCACGACCCGAACCTCGGCGTCGTCAACCCCAACCTCATTATCGACGACGGCGACGACGGCCTTGGCTACCGCAAGCCCCAGCGCGGCTCCATGCTGAGCCTCTCCCACAGCGACCGCGGCAGCAACTCCAACGCAACGTCCGTTGCTGCCGGCGCGGCGGCAGCAGGTGGCATGGCAGCGGCTGCCGGAGGGAAACATGGCGCCGGCTATTACGCCGTCAAGAACCAGAGCGCGTACGACCTTGGCAGCTCGGGCGGCGAGAAGCCGTCCGAGTGGATGTCGAGCCAAAAGTCCAACAAGAAGAGGTGGAAATGGGTTGTCATCATCGGCGTTATGGTCCTCATGTGAGTAAACCATCTCCCCAATCTGGCAGTGGCCGGGTAACTAACACAATCTCGCAGCATCGGCGCCATTGTCGGCGGCACCGTTGGCGGTCTCCTGGGTGGCGGTCGCGGTGGCGGCGGGAACTCAAGCGGTAGCTCCCGCGGCGGCAGTGGCCAGTCTGCCGACGACGACACCAAGGCCAACGGTGACCTCAACATCAAGTCTGCCGAGATCAAGGAGCTCATGAGCAACAAGAACCTCCACAAGGTCTTCCCCGGCGTTGACTACACACCACTGAACGCTCAGTACCCCTACTGCATGCACGATCCGCCTTCGCAGAACAACGTCACGCGCGACATTGCGGTCCTGTCCAAGCTTACCAACATTGTCCGTCTCTATGGCTCCGACTGCAACCAGACGGAGATGGTGATCCATGCCATTCAGCAGCTTGAGCTCCAGAACACCATGAGGCTCTGGATCAGCGTGTGGCTGGATAAGAACACGACGACCAACGACCGCCAGCTCAGCCAGCTATACAGCATCCTGGACGAGTTCGACGATACGTACTTCGAGGGCGTCATTGTCGGTAATGAGGTTCTGTTCCGCGAGGATATGACCGTCACGGAGCTGGCTGGCGTCATGGACAGCGTTCGCAGCAACCTGACCGCAAAGGGGCACAGCCTGCCGGTGGCGACCAGCGATCTTGGCAGCGCCTGGACCGCGGAGCTCGCCGCGTCTTCCGATTACCTTCTTTCCAAGTGAGTGAACACCATGGCGCACACAGCCGGGCCCCGTATGGGACGAACAGCCACTGACGCCAAGCCGCAGCATCCACCCCCTGTTCATGGGAGTCGACTCGTCCCTCTCAGCAGGAGAAACGTGGAATTTCTGGGAAAACAACAACAAGCAGTTCTTCAAATCGGACAACAACAAGAACATCATCGCGGAACTCGGATGGCCGACGGCGGGCGGACAGGCGTGTCCTTTCGAAGCGACGTCGTGCGAAAACCCGGCCGTGGCCAACATCCGCGGCGTCAACGATCTCATGGACGGATGGGTGTGCGACGCCATGAAGAACGGTACTCAGTATTGGTGGTTCAGCGCCTTCGACGAGCCCTGGAAGGCGCAGTTTGACACGGCCACCAGGAAGTTCGAGAGCAAGTGGGGCCTGATGGACGTCGATCGTAACCTGAAGGACGGCATCACGATCCCGGACTGTGGCGGCGAGGAGGTGCCGAAGCTGACGTAAAGGGTGTCTTGACGCCTTGCCGTCACGATGTATGCGAGGAGAACGGCGTTTTGGGGGCGGTTGTGTTTGCGCATTTTGTTAGCCAGTCCATCTCGAGACGGTGTCTTTTGAGTTTTTATGTATCTAGAGAAGATGTCGAGAAAGGTTGGCGGGCGGGCGATGTTGGAATCTGGTTCTGGGACGCCTTGGTATGAACAAGTATATAGCGATGGATGACTGCCAGCCTTGGGACGGTAATTGGACTTGATGGATGTACCAATACACACGGTAGATGGAATTTGTGAGTTGAATGTGATGTGCCGTGTAAGTGGCGGGGGAAACGTGGAGTTGTTCTGGACTTTCCTCCGGGGAACGTTGAGGACTCGGAGGCACCATGACAGGGCGGCACGACCAGTCACCGCGGCGACATATTATAACCACCACAATCGGCAGGTACGACACGCCTTGCTCCTTCCTTTCAAACATCTGGATTCCCCGAACCTGCCCGCCCGCCTCCAAGTTCTTTCCCGTACTAAATGTCACCTAGCCAATTCTTTTCCCGTTATAACACCCACGAAATCTTTCCTGGAAAAATCAGAGCAGGGGCTGCAACTCTCAAGGCTGTGCCACCGCACTTCAACTTGAAGTCGGCCGTCAAAGCTTCATCATCAAGCCTCGTTATTCTAGCCGGGACAACAGCAACCGAGCAACGTCTCCTTATTCACTCCGAAAATATCGAGGAAACTGCCCGCCAACACGACACCACGAAACGGCGACCAAGATTCCTCCCACCATGGAGGGAATGCCATTGCACATCGTTGCTGGTATACTGGTCCAGCTTGACACAATGCGACAGCTCGCGGCCACGATCTTGAGCCATCGAATATTCAACGCCGCGTTCAAAGACAACATCCGCTCCGTCTCGCAAGGTATCATCATGCAGCAGATCCCAGCGCGTGTCCTTCCCTTCTCTATTGCGCTCCTCGAATCCACCCGGATTGACGCCGATGACTCCCTGGGTGTTCTCCTCGTGATCAAGAACCTCAAGGATCGAATTGCCGACCCGCATCTTGCCGCGAACCTTCTCGCCAGCCTCACGCTTTCAGACTACTGCTTCCTCAGCAAAAGCCAGGCTGCGGTCCAGTCTCTCAGCGCCAGCATCAGCAGAGAGGCACTCCCCAGCTTCGCTGAGAGGTTTGGAGCAGAGAAGCGCGTCACTGCCACGGCGGAAGAGACCTTCCGCCTGAACAGAGCATTTTACCGGTACCAGATCATGTGCAACCTGTTCTGTACCCACCGGAACACAGACGAAGAGCTCTGCGAGGAGGAACGCAGGGAATTCTTCCATGGCTTCCACTCTCCGTGGGTAAACGAACAGCTAATTTGCGCGTACTCGTTCCTGGAGCGAGCAGTCACAAAAGGTGCGTAACCCAACGACACGTGAACCTAGGCCGGCTAGACTGACTTGTCGCCGCAGCATACGATGGTCTTGCCGCACATGACATTGAATGGGGTGAGCTACCCGTGGACTGGTACAGCAGCGCAAAAGAGAATCCCCGGATTCAGTGGTTTGTGAGTGGTCACGATGCCCATTACATCAGGTGTATGGACTAACTGACGTACACGAAAGCTCCGAAACGGGCTCGAGTTTCTTGGCGCGGTGGCAGATGCACACACCTATGACGAGAGGGTCCGGCTGCTACGTCTCAACGATTTCGACCCCGCAACTTCTGATCTCGAGCCTTATGAACAGCTGAGGTCCATGATTTCTTATGAAGTCAAGCAGGACGCCATCGACCTTGATGACGGGATGCTGTTGTCTGTCCTCAACGCATCGGGAAGGCTTGCGCGCCTGGCCAGAGGTCTGGACGGACCCAATGGGTCGGCATCCTCGAGCCCGTTCCGCACGTGGCTGGTCACGCACTCGAACGATTTCGTCTGGGGCGCCATCTTCCATGGGCGGGACCGAAACCTCTGGGAGTGCGGCTACGTCCTCTGGGACGCCGAAGAGGTGTCGAAAGAGCAGCTACGGTACAGGGGCGCTGTGACAAGGCAGATGGAGCCTCTGTTCCAACGCCTGACAGATTCCTGGAGTGATGAGGATATCGAGCGTTCCAGGAACATGAGGACCGACCTTTACCTCGCAGGAGGGCGCGGGTACTGGCCCAAGGAGGGGCTCGATTTCACAGGCGTCCGTGGACTGACCGAGGAGAAGAAGCAGGACCTCCTTGGCAAATGGAGGGGAGAGGAGGGAAATTAATCTGCTGCGGGAATGGAGGGAAGCCTAGGAGTGACCACAAGAGACAAAATAATGAGTTTGCGGAGGCGGCGAAGTCTAGTATCGCCCAAGTGACAACTAGGTCAGGGCCCGGTGATATCATCTCAGACGGGAGGCTCTACAGTGCCCGAGCGCTTCTATACAGGGAGTAAAGCCCTATGAGAGCTATCAATTTGATCTTGAAGGTTCTTTTAGGGGCAGACTGGGTTGGTTGCTTTCAAGTCAAGTCAGCGCGTGCTCCTGTCCCGACTGACGCGCCATAAATGATTCCCATAAAGCCCATGCGAAATGACCAGGCACTTTTAAGAAAACAATTACTCAATCATTGTTTTCTGGGAGGCGCATCTCCAGGCCGGCAGGCTACGCCATCGCAAGCCATCATGTCTCGAGCTCTGACTGGTGGCTTCGCGCCGGGTACTGTACATGCCCATAATGTACTCGAGGTGCTCCTTTCTTCACAGCTGGGTCATAACTCAGCCTTTACCGTGTTCTCTAGGGTCAGCCGGCTTATGTGCGGGTCAAGTACGGTATAGGCTACAAGGAAAGAAGTCATTCAGGTTATGTAGTCCCAGCTCAAGTCCCTGTTTCTCGAGGTTGAGTTTTGGCTCCAACCCCTGAATTGAGGGGGTGCGGGGCACCTTTCCCTCTGCGACGGATTGTGAGGGGCATGGCTTCAGACAGGAGGAGGAAGGAGACCCGGCGCAGAGGACACGGCTGCACCCTGACCAGGAGGTGCCCCGCTATGCAGCCCCCTAATGCAAGGTCCTAGCAAAAGACAAGCCCCGTGCTTCATTCATTCGACTTTCTTCCCACGTCGAGCCTGCCTGGCCATTCTTCCCCTTGACCTCACCCCCTCTCCCACCTCTCTCTCTCTCCTCCCATCACCTCGATCCCTTTTCGCCTCGCAGTGCAAAAGGGTGGCGGACCTTTCCATCTCTCACCTGCCGACTCTCTCTGCATCGGACTGACTCGACGTTTTCGACGACCTCCCACACGACCACGAACCCCTCCTCCACGAGAACCTCGAAGCTTGCTCGCTCCTGTTCAAGAAGAAAATTCCGCATCACGACTAACGACGTAACGGCTATTTCCACCTCGAATCCCTCAATTCTCCGACTTTTTGCTCTCCACCGAGCAATTATCGCATCGCATCACATCTCACCTACCCCGAACACAACGATACCCACGCGCAGACCCCATACCTTGTAGCTTCCGCCCCTCAAGCTTCCAACGACCTCCGACGAACCTCCGACACCTCTCAACGAAATACTTCACCACCAACATCCCCACAAATACAATGGCTGAACTCACGCCGCCCGCCAAGACGCCCGAGCCGAAGCAGCAGTATGTGCCGCTGACGTGCCACGGCCACACGCGCCCCGTGCCGCACTTCTGCTTCTCGCCCATCGAGAAGGACGGCCAGTACTTCATGATCTCTGCGTGCAAGGATGGCAACCCCATGCTGCGCAACGGCCAGACCGGCGACTGGATCGGTACCTTCATCGGCCACAAGGGCGCCGTCTGGCAGGCCAGGCTTAGCCCTGACATCAGCAACGCCGCCACGGCGTCGGCCGACTTTACAGCGTGAGTCTGCCTACAAGCCTGGCCCCTAGTGCCTTTTGGATCGCCGACTGACTCCGCGCGCAGAAAGATCTGGAATACGCACACGGGCGAGGTCCTCTACACGATCCAGCATGACCACATTGTGCGCGCCGTCGCATACCCCCCCGACAACTCGGACCTGATCGCCACGGGCGGCCACGAGAAGAAGCTGCGCATCTTCGACCTCTCCAAGTACGCGCAAAACGAAAACGCCGAGGGCACCACCGAGCCCGTCGTCATCCCCGCCTCCGAGGGCCACGAGATTGGCGAGGGCGTGCACAAGGGCGCCATCAAGATCGTTGTGTGGACGCAGAACCCCAACATCATCGTCACGGCCTCGGACAAGACGCTGCGCTGGTTCGACATTCCGTCGCAGCAGGTCATCAGTGAGGAGACCCTCGATGGCGAGATCAAGACGTGCGAGCTCGTGTCGCTCGCGCCCGAACACCGCTCGCCCTACGATATTGGCGGCGGATGGCCCGTGCTGGCCGTCTCCGCCGGCAAATGGGTGTACTTTTGGAGCGGGCCCAACGCCATGGACGAGCTGAAGCGCATGGACATGAAGCACGGCATCGCCGGCCTGGGTGTCGATCTCAAGGGCAGGAAGATTGTCGTGGGCGAGGAGCCAGGCACCTGGGGCAAAGTGTGCAACTGGGATGACGGCAGCGCGATTGGTATGTTTCCCCCTCTCTTTATTCCGGACACCGCTGACACTTCCCGCAGAGACGCACAAGGGCCACCACGGCCCGATCTGGTCCGTCGTCTTCTCGCCTGACAACAAGCTTTACGCGACGGGCTCCGAGGACGGTACGATCAAGATGTGGAAAAACTGCGAAGGCTCGTACGGCCTCTGGCGCATCGGCGAGGCGGGCGACAACAAGGCCGCGGCGGAGTAGAAGATCGCCGGCAGCCGCCGTTCAGCTTCGGGCACGGCGGACAGCACCACCAGCAGCAGCGGCAGTGGTAGCAATGTGTGGTCCGTTCCCAGCCGCAACGTCTCGGGCGGGAGCACACTCTCGGGCATGACCACCGTCTCCGAGGTGTAATGATACCAGGGATGCGGCCGGGGGCATCTGGCCCTTTTCTTCGAGCTGTATTAGAAACATGCGCGGCGCATCTACGGGAGGCTGGGGCTCATTACTAGAGGGGCTGCTGCAAGGATGCAGGGCCGGTCTTTAGAGGCAGATTTTAAGGCTCTGCTTGAGATTACAAGTATTCAGGGCTGGTTCTTGTGATGTGATGATGGGTATTATTCGGTCTGGGGCCTGTGAAATGGTCAAATCGATGCAAATGGGCTGGAAGCTGAGATGCCCCGAGACCTGAAGTTCCCTTCCACTTCACTTCAAACAAGTTGCCTCGGCCACTTGCCCCTGATTCAGTGCCTTGATGGCAGAACGAGTGATGCAGAGCGATGATGGCTGCTGACTAAGCATGCAACCGAGGGGGCAACGATGAACGCTGCACCGGCGGCAACGGTGACCTCCAGCCCCACCCCCGAGCTCAGGCACAGCTCTTACGTATTGCGCGCCAGACTGAGGGGCAACGCTTGTACCCAGACATCCGACTGACGTGCTTTAATCAGCAACCTGGAAGGACGAGCTACCTGCATACCCGTGGCCAGTACCTGCCTCGACCGCAACGGCAGTGGACAAGCGCAAGCTTCTGGGTGCTTCTTTGCCGATCCAATCCTCAACCCCTCCAAAACTCCAACACTACCACCTCCCTCTCCACGACATCACCGCTATACGCCGGGACCTGCCCTCCCCCAGCAACACCCCTCACAATGGCCGACTACAAGCTCGCCGCTCAGCTTTCGGGCCACGAATCCGACGTCAGCTGCCTCCTTCCCTCTCTCGTCGCTATTGTCTAACCGATCTCTGCTCAGGTCAAAGCTGTCGCCTTCCCCTCCCAAGATACCATCCTGACCACATCCCGCGACGGCAGCGTGCGGATATGGAACCGATCCTCCGCCGGGTCCTTTGAGCCCACCGTGCTGAGCCAGACCTCCGAGTTCGTCAACGCCGTCGCCTACATCCCGCCGTCCGAGAAGTACCCCCAAGGCTTGATCGCCTCAGGCGGCAAGGACACATTCGTCGAGGTGCGGCAACCGCAGTCGGCGCCTTCCGACGACGCCGAGCGCCTCCTCATCGGCCACTCCCAGAACGTCTGCGCCCTCGACGTCTCTCCCGCCGGCAACTACATCGTGTCCGGCGGTTGGGACAACAAGGCCATTGTGTGGAACACGTCGACGTGGGAGGCCGAGGTCCACCTGACCGGCCACGACAAGGCCGTGTGGGCTGTGCTCGCCTGGGACGACCATATCGTTATCACGGGCTGCGCCGACGGCAACATTCGCATTTTTGACACGACAAAGGCCATCGGCGGCCAGGCCGACGCCGTCTCGACAATCTCCACGTCAGACGTCATCCGCGCCCTCTGCAGACTGCCAACGGGCCCCGCCAGTGCTGTCGACATTGCCAGCGCCAGCAACGACGGTCTCATCCGGCTATGGAAGCTCAACGGGCAGCAGCTGGGCGAGCTTGCTGGTCATGAGAACTTCATCTACTCCCTGCAAAGCCTGCCGACGGGCGAGCTTGTCAGCTCGGGCGAGGACCGCACCGTCCGCGTGTGGAGGGGTGAGCAGTGCGTCCAAACCATCACGCACCCGGCCATCTCGGTGTGGGCTGTGGCAGTCAACAAGGACACGGGTGACATCGTCTCGGGCGCCAGCGATGGCGTCGCTCGCGTCTTCACTCGAGACCCTGAGCGCGTCGCCGACGAGGCCACCCTCACCCAGTTCCAGGAGTCTCTCCAGGCCTCGGCCATCCCGAAGCAGCAGCTGCCCGAGATCAACAAGGAGAAGCTCGCGGGGCCGGACTTCCTGAAGCAGAAGTCAGGCACCAAGGATGGCCAGGTCGTCATGATCAACGAAGGCAACGGGTCTATCGGTGCCTACCAGTGGTCCATGGGTGCGTAAGCTTAGGAAGATGCCGGGAATCATGCTAACTTATGATAGGCCAGTCTGAATGGATCAACGTCGGAACTGTCGTCGACTCGGCGGGCAGCACCGGCAAGAAGGTCGAGTACAACGGCAAGTCGTACGACTACGTCTTCGACGTCGACATTGAGGACGGCAAGCCCGCCCTGAAGCTTCCCTACAACCTCTCCCAGAACCCGTACGAGGCGGCGACAAAGTTCCTTGGCGACAACGAGCTGCCGATCAGCTACCTCGATAACGTGGCCAACTTCATCACGAAGAACACACAGGGCGCGTCCCTTGGCCAGTCGGCGCAACCGTCGGCGCCGGACCCGCTCGGCTCCGACTCGAGATACCGCCCCGGCGAGAACAAGGAGTCGGACAAGCCCAAGATTCTCCCGCAGGCCAGCTACCTGAGCATCACGGCGGCCAAGTTTGACGCCATGATCAACAAGATTACGCAGATCAACACAAACATGGTCCAGTCGGGCCGCAAGGACTTTGCCCTCAACCCGGCCCAGGACCAGGTCCTCAAGGACCTGCGGGTGGCCGTCGAGAAGTCCAAGCCTATCGAAGAGGAGGGCCTGGACCTGGTCGTCAAGATCGTCTCCAACTGGCCTTACTCGGATCGTCTCGCCGTCCTCGACCTGCTGCGATGCATGGTTCCCTCAGCCATCGTCGCTGGCTACTCTTCCGAAAGGCACAGCTCTATCCTCCAGGTCGCTATCACGAGTGCCGCCGAGGTGCCTGGCGGTGGCTCTCCCAACGAGAACAGCGTCATGATGGCCCTCCGTGCTGTTGCAAACATCTTCGCGACCGCCAAGGGCCGCGAGGTGGCGGCCGCCGATGTTGCGACCGTCGCGTCACTGCTGGAGCTCGTCGTCGGCATCTCGGGCGCAGGCGTCGGCCAGAGCAACCGCAATGTGCTGATCGCGGCGACGACGGCGCTCATCAACTACGCCGTGCTGACGTACAATTCCAAGACGAGCGTGTCCGACTCGGAGGTGGTGAAGCGGCTGCTCGCCGTGCTCGGCAAGATCCTGTCGACGCAGAGCGATGCCGAGGTGCTGTACCGCGCCCTGGTGGCCCTGGGGACGTTTACCGTCTACTTCAAGGCTGATGCGGCGGCGCTGGGAGCCAAGTCGTGGGTCGAGACGGCGAAGGGCAAGTCGGCCGAGTCGAGGGTCAAGGATGTGGCCGACGAGTGCCTGGCGCGTCTTCGGTAGAAGGGGAAGAGGATGGGAGCGGTTTTATGAAGACCGCTGCCGAGGTGCATACATAGCCGTGCCTAGACATGAAATTCGACATGACGATTACGCTAGCAAAGTGAAAGCAAGTGTTTGAAATGTGATTTTGATTGATGTCGGGCTACTCTGCCACGATGGATTGGATTCCTTGAGAACCGGTCTGGGGTTCGCAGATTCATAGATCTGACTTTTGCTGTAGTTGAATCCTACAGCTTGCTCCCCTGGGAATATGAAATGAAAAAGGACACTGTGCCTCCGGGTCTGGAGAGAAGAGAAGGAAAGAAAAAGAGAGAACGCCGGTATCTATGCGCCACCCAGCCGCCCCTTTCGCCCTATGTACAAGCAAACTAACAACGCCAGACGGAACCTCTCCTGCCGCAGTGGATCATGCGAGCATCCAGAGGCCGGCGGCGAGGAGGGGCGCCCAACCGACGGCGGGGCCGAGGTAGGAATGCAGCCTCCGAACGGCGGATGAGCGGTACTCGTCTGAGCCGGAGGCGCGCATGGTGACGGTGTAGATGTCCGCGGCGCCAATGTCCGTTGAGTTGAAGCAGTTGGTGTCGTTTACCTCTGCGATGCGGTCATCGCCGGGTTCGAGGAAGGTGATGTCGACGCACTAGACATGTTAGCTGTGAAGCGGAGGGAATGAGAGGAGGAACATACGGAGTAGAGAGCGGCGCCGTGCATGGCCAGCTCGATGACCTGGATGGTGGCATTGTCTCCGGCCTTTACGGTGACGTTCTTGGGCATGGCGAGCTGGGGCAGGCAGACCGTTCCGGGGTAGGGGTTCTTGCTGGGGCCGAGGATCTGGAAGGGGGTGGTGAGGGGGCTGGAGAAGTTGAGGGGACCGCCGTCGGGGCCGGCGTCGCCGAAGCCGATGTTGACGTAGATCTCTGCGGTGGCGTGGCCTTGGAACCAGCCGGGTTGGAAGGCGACGGCGCCGCCGGTGGTGGGCCAGTAGGTGCGGTTCGTGGTCAGGGGGGTGCCTCCGCCTGGGGGAGTCAGTTGGGGAACAGGGAGGAGGTGAGGATGGAGGGGGGAAGCTTACAGGGGAATGTCCATTGCATGCCGTAGGGGAACTCCTTGTTTGTGATGAGGCTGTTGCCCCTCCAGCCAGGATAGGAGATGACGATGTGTGCGGAGGCCGAAGCCGCGAGGGCGAGGGCGGATATCGTCGAGGAAAGCATGGTGGTGTGTGTGAGGAGGTTGAAGTTGAGTTCTGGTGCGAGCCGTGGGAGATGACCCAGTGAGAGGGAGCTTGTGTGGCTTGCTCTGGCGAGGCTGATCTGCTTCTTTGAAGATGTGTGATGAAACGGCGCTGGCCTTTGTCCCTTATCCTGCTGTTCGGCCCAGCCTCGATTTTCGTTTTGTTCCAACGGGAGCTGTTCGACACTGCCGGATAAAGCGGGGAAGCGGCTCGCTGCAACGTCGACAGCGGGTTGTTGTGGTGGGAGTAGGTAGTCCTTGGGGGTCTCGCGACTCGAGGCTCTGCCTGGCGATGTCGAGAGGAGGAGGACTGGGTATCGGTGCTGGTTTTCGAATTATGTCTGTTGGGCGAGGAAAGATGGAGAGAGGAAGCAGCAGGTAGCCCGGGAGGCGGCCGGCGGGTAGGCTAATATTCATCGACCACGTCTGCAGACTGCAAGCCCCGGATAGGTGTGCGTCCCCCCCTCCCGTGGGCGTGTCCAGCCGCCCGTTCGTGGTCACGGCGCATGGCATTTCTGCCACCGGAGAAGGGACGCAAGGCACTTGCAGCTGTCCAATTGCGGTCTGCAGGGAGTCGCCCCCCCGCCGGATGTCGTGAGAGGGTGGTCGAGGGCAAGGCCTGGGGGGGTTGGCAGAAGTGTGGTTGTCGAGCTTACCCCCCTGTCGACGTCCAGACCCTGGACTGCAGACGGGATCGCGCGACCAATGAGGGCAAGGCGCGCCGGCGACTCGCTGCGGGAAGGACAGGGCCCGTCTCTTGATTTGCTGCGGGCAGGTGAAGCGCAGCACAGGGTGGTAGCCAATGAGGGGGCGGGGTCACGTCGAAGCATCGCGGGCGGGACCGCTGAGTGGAGGAGGGGAGATCGGCTTTGCAGGGATCAGGGCCCGTGTAAGCGCCCGGCTCTAGCCCGTGGTGGGGCGGAAGCACGGCGGGGAGGGGCTATTCGATTGAAGGTGAGTGAGGTGAGAAGAGTGTGTGCCTTTGGGGGCTATTCTGGGTCTTGGGTTGCGCGGCCGGAGTGGAAGAGCCCGGTGCGACGCCGGGCGATCCGTGAGGTGGCAGCGGCGGTAAATGGTAGAGTTGCACAGTTCGATCGAGGACGCAAACTTGCGCATGTCGTTCGATCGTCTGGGTCGAGGCCATGGGCCAAGGTCCGGCCGGCCGTGGAGACGGGGCAATGCCGGTCGTAGTGGAGAGGTGAGCTCCGGTACAACACCGGCCGATCGTTGAGGGTCGGTGTTTGACTTGGTGCAGGCGCCCAAGGCCGTTCGATGGCGGTTTGCTTAAGGTAAACCGACGTTATGCCAAACAGTTTGATTACCTGGCAAGCAAGCAAGTCACTGGCATGTATGGTTGGCCCTTTCGGCTTGGAACTTGACCTGGGAGACGACCTCGAGGCGCCGCCACCTGTGATCTAAGTTGTCCACAGCAACATCTTGAAACCCGCCTCCAAAGCCACACGTGCCAAAACAAATCGAGAAAAAAAATAAGTACGTGTCTGCGTCTGTCAGCTGGAATCTCTCATCATGAAGCATTGCTGATCAACATCAGAAGGTAAGTCCTCTCTCAGAAAGTGCTTATTTTCATCATCCACCCGAATCCCTTCCGTAGGGCCGATCGGGTCTTTTTTCCCACAGAGTACATTGAGCCTTTCCCTTGGGTCCAGAGCTCTCAGCAGGGCACGGCCCAAGACGTGCGTCCTCAGAATCGGCCAACGGGCATCGAAGTTGATGTGTTAGGTGATCCTTCGATGAAGTGTGAAAGCGTCTCATCATTGAGGTTCGACATGTCAACGGATGCATTGGAAGCAGCACCCTTACCTTTGCGCCATGACTGTCGTCACCAATGGAGGTATGTCTGGTCTGTCATCTTGTATAGTCTCTTCGTCTGGAAGGTGCTTCCGGGGAAGGGCGGAGTGATGCTGACATGGGATAGGAGCGATGGGGCGACTGTGTCTGGGGGGAAGTGGCAGTGTTGGTCGGGGCGAGGGTGATTCCTTCCCTACCTACTGTGCATGCATAAACCATGAAGAACAGTTGGACGGTGATGAGAAATGTTTGCTGCTCATGCTGGTCACCTGGCTGGCAGGCTCTCTTGAGGAGAACTTGCTCGAAAGAGCGCATCCCTCTGAGTCCGCTTCTGTTAGTCCCCCGCTCTCAGTGGCCGATATCATATCTACCGGGAAGTCCTGGTACATGTTCAATGCTTTATTTGTTGCTCAAGGTGGAATGCTCCTGGGGAACACTATACGTGGTCGAGGCAAGGTAAGTAAGTGCATTTGATATCCGGGGGTGGCTGTTGAACGGGCAACGAATATGTAAAAAGAGCGCCTAGCCTTGAATTTACTCATGAGATGTCTTCGAAAACACGTCGGAGTTATATGTCAGTTCTTCCCGTCGGTCATTAAACCGTGACGTGTCACGTCCTGGATGAATGACACCGACGACCTCGAAGAGGACGTTGGAAGCACTCAGGGGGCGAGAATGCTGGTCCTAATTGGTCTTACTGAGAATGTCGGCAGTCGAACCGCAGTGAGCATTCATTTGACCGTCGAGGGGCGAAGACGGGCATTTCCCACGTCTGGTCAGTAAGACGATCGCCGCTGACGGAGCTATACGTTGCCTTGGGGTGACTGGGTGCCGGTGTCTCACGAGACGCTGTAAGCTGACAGTCTCCGGCACCTCGGCGGTGGTAGCACGGCGGCTGGGCCACTCATCAATAGCAAGGGTCTGGCGGACGTTGTTTGATTCAGCAGCCCACACACACCGAAAAGTGACGACGCAGTCCGACGCTCCGCGCCTTTGTGTGCCGAGAGGAGGCTCCCTCCCGTCGACGTGTCCCCGGAACGCAGCGAGGCGTGCTTCGTCAAACCAAGGCCGTGTCACAATTGTGCGTGCCGGGTGTCAGGAGGCCGGCAGAGAGGCCTCGAGGCCGCATCGGCGGCGGCCATGCCGATGCAAGATGGAGCACTCGATGTGGGCGCTTCGAGGTCACGAGCTCCACGACAATGCTCGGGTCGCTTATGTAACACAGTTTTTGTCCATTTGGCAGGCGGTCTAGCTCGACCCCTCATTCTGCCGCGCCAGACAAATTCCTGGCGACCTCCCCTCCAGCACCTCGCCATACGACAGACCTCATCGATCCAATGCCGGCGGACGGTCAGACAGACGAAGAGTGGACGAGGGTCAAAACCAAGTCGCGCCGTCGGCAGGTTCCTCGGAAGGTCCCCGCCGCGACCACCAAGAAGGCCGCCCCAGATGCGGCCCCGAGCACACTGACGGTCGCCGACATCGAGGCCGAATATGAAACGTTCCGCCTCCGATGGCAGGACGGTGAGGCCTCGCGCCGGCTGAAGGAGACCATCGAATCGAACGTCGCGTCCGGAAAGGCCGTGCGAAAGGCCGTGTGTCTCGGCATCGGCACATTCGATCCTGATCATGGGGGCTGGGACGCCAAGAGGAGGACGTACATACAGCTGGTGGCCTTTCTGGACATGGTGAAGCACATTTGTACGTACAAGTATGGACAAATGTTTGCAGAATACAAATATCTAACGCTTGGTGACTCCAGCCGAGTCCTCGAAAGACCCCATCCCGTGCATCTTCCAGGAACCCCTATTCTCCGACAGCGATAAGGCGTTCATCGAGAGCCTCGGCCACTCGGTCGTCGAAAGTCCCAAGGCGTTCGAAGCCGTCGACGAACATACACTTCTCTTCGCGGTACACATGTACCGACCTATATATGAGAAGGCCCTGGAGAAGGCATTGCCTGCGGCTTTCGTGGGCACCGGCTGGAATACGTGGGACGACGTCGGCAGCCTGAAAGAGGGAGAGTTTGCGTGCATGCGAGAGATGCATGAGTCGCACCGACTGTTGCCGTTTCCCCAGGATGGAAGCCATACGACATTTTCGAGCACTTGTTTGTATTGGGCGCCACGGGCTGAGGTCTCGGTCAGCGAGAATGCACAAGGACAGTCTGTGGAGGAGAAGGCCGGGGAAGCTTCCAAGACCAGGGCCGCCTCCGACACTATAGAGAAGTCGGAGACTGGAAAAGCCGAGAAATCAGCTCCGGTGTCTGAAAAGGCTGCCGAACCGTCTCCGTCCGAAACATTACCGAGTTGAAGCAAGTCCTCCCAAGAATCCACTTCGGTCCCAAAGACGTGCGAGGTACCTTACCATCACCTGGTTCACTTAAACGACCATCAATGCTTGAGGCTGCTCACCAACGACCATTCGTTGAACTCGCCATGTCTTCCCGTACACGCGGCAAGTTTTTCTCCTGCCTCGGCGCGTAGCTCGCTAAACTGCAGACTACTAGTAAGTTGTATGTGCCATAGCACTGCTGTAGGTTTGGCCTAGTTCATGCCAATTCTTTCCGTTGCCTGTACTAACATGTGCAGATGGCGAGATCTAGGAGACATGGGCCGCTGTCAAGCACTTCCTACGAACGAGGCTTCTACGCCAAACACTGCCCTGCAGCTATGTTTCAGTCAAGCAGTCTAACATGTCGATTCTTGGGTGTGATGAATCAATAACCAGCCACCCATCTCACCCGACGGGTGGCTGGCAGCCGCTTGTCAAACACACCCCGAGTCCTGGTTGGTCGCGGAAAGAAGCAGGCCTGACATCCCACCCTTCAGGCACAAGGAACCAACCTGTGGCGATGCAAGATGCTCCGGCAGGGCAGCCTGGTCGCCGCTTCAAGGGCGATTCGGCGAACGCAGCCTGATCGTATCGCAGGTGCGATATGATGTCTATTTAGGTCCCAGGTGCCTGTGGACTGCCTGAAGGGGGTCTCTGATAATTGTAATAAGTTGGAAGGTCCCAGAAATATCTTCGCCAACACACACCGCATCCTTTCCAGGACCTTCAAGTTCACCTGCGACCCACTCTCAATCGCCGACATGGCACCTCGCAACGGCGGAGGCGTTATACTGTCTGTCTATTCCCAAGCACAAATCACGATGGGCTGTAACTGCTTCGACGAAAAGCCGCGCTAAAGCCCAATGGCGACGTGTCGGGCAAGACTCGGCATCCTCATCAGCGCATTTGCCACGCTCGAGGGTCCATCAGGCATCTCGGTGTATCATTGGCAGATTGTCGTCTCCCTGGCTTGGTTGTCGAATCTGACGCCTCTCCTTGGCTTGACGTTCTTGCGCCGATATCTCCAGCGTCATCCCTTTGAACGAACCTGGGGACTAGTCGACATGGCAAGTCTTCATACTGCTACTTGTCTGCCTGGTTCCCAATAGGATACTTCGATTGGTACCTGGATCAACAATGAGAAATCTTCGAGCTTTCCAGCCCAGAACACTTTGCTCGATGTTTTTTTGACGTGGATTCCCTCACCCAACTGAATCAATCCAAGCCATTCACGAGGAGACGTCCCGTAGGCTCCGGCGAAGCTATGATCTTCAGCATGGCTCTTCTAGCAATCACCAGCGCTATGCGTGCGATCAAGTTGATTAAATGGACGGCGATCTTCATGAATCGAAGAGTTCGCAGAGGGGCCAAAAACCTCGGGGTTCGCATGGTCGTCTATGCATCAAAGGGGATACCGTCGCGGAACCCAAGACCCGACGCGCTTCGAATCTCCCTGGTGGTGCAACCCATGGCTTTTCTCCTTTTGACGCAAGATTTTACACAGACTTTTACGTCTCGACAGCTTCGAACATTTGGTGGGCATGGGCAGCGGCTGCCTGGGCCACCATCCGCGTCTTGCAGTCCAGGAGGTCTGCCGAGGTTGACGAATGTGAGTTGACCTTCGGCAGACCATAGCGGTGCTGCTATTGATCGTCCCTACGATTACGGCAGGCCATATGCTCTGGCAGTTTCGTCCGCAATGGGCTCGATTTCTTCGCAAGAGAAAGCCCCAGTCTGTCGCCACTCGGATTCCTTCGCAAAGTGGTTTCGAGTGCGGAGAGGCCGTGGATACCACACGTCCCGGGCATGACGATGGGCACGAGTCTCCATTCCATCACTTCGTGGTGTCCATCCCCCTGGACGACTCAGCTGGAGATCAGCACCTGCGCCACGTCCACGATCTCATCTACCACAGCTCCACAAGCTACTCACAACCATGGTCCAGTGCTTTCCTCGCGCTAATGTGGTCTCAAATATGGCTTACGACTCTCGTTTTCCTCCTCATGGCCAGCTTTATTTTCGTCGGACCAACTGTCGGCTTTTCAACGACCATCGGGATTTTCTTATGTCTGCAGCCGCTCAACTGTTCACTGTTGACGTTGCTCGGCATGAGAAAGCTGGCACCCGAGGGACAAGAAACCAGCGACAGAAGGGCAATGAGAGGAAGACTTTCCTGGGTCTTCTTGAAATGGCGCGAAAGCAATGCTGTGTGGACTATTCTTATGCTAGGGTTTTTGACTCTGTTTTTGGGGACCTTCCCCCTCCCTGGGAACTTTGTATATTCCCTTCCTACTCAACCGCTTCACTTTGTCGGCCCTTGGTTCTTTTACTATGTCGACGCCTTCATCGAGGCCATGGTAGTATCGGGAGCCTAGGCCGCCTGGAGGGCGGCATGAAAGGGAATTATGAGGTAGATTAAAAGTTTGTTTGTCTCGTCGGGAACGCAAACCTCTTGTCGAGCCAAACCGCCGTTGTCAGCGGAGATGAAGCCATATTGCCCTTCACCAAGACCCCTTTGACATCTGTCACTGCTCAACTTTGCTTTCCTGTCCTCTTGGACTGTGTCTTGCATGTTTTCCCGATCTCACGTGACGTGGTTGGTACCCCACCACCGTCCATGCTGTCACTCGTCACGCACCATTCTCGGTGAAGCCCGTGAACATCCCACCCGCTCGCCGCGCTCACCGAGCCTCACCTTGAATCATCCGCTCCTGCCATTCACTCCCAGACACGCCCAACGCGCCCTATCCGTGATATCGAACTTCTCGAGTGATCCTAGCACCAAATACAGATGGCGCAGTGGTCAAGAGCTGGCTCCCCAGCCTTTGAGATGGACATTAAGGCTGACAAGACCCGATAGGTTCAATTCCGGCTTTCTCCTCGCTCCCGCCGGATCTCAATGCCTCCTCAACGAACCCTCCCTTGCTAAGCATTCTTAGACACAGCTCTTGAGCCCGAGCCCCCTCACGGGGGCCGCCGGGCTCGCTTGCTAAGGCAATGCCAGTAAGTAAATCCCCCCCCTCCCCCCCTCCCCGGGGAGCCAGCCTGGGCCACGAAACCATCATTTTTGCTGTTTTTGGTGGTGGTGATGTTTTGGCCTGGAGGTTTGGGTTTGGCACTCGACCGTGACCTGCCATGCAAGGCAACCGGGCATCTTCACCCACTACCGTGACCACCACCAAGGCCACTTGCCCGCCACGGGCCTTGCACCTCACTTGACGCCATTCGCGGCCAACCCATCTCATCTCGTGATGTTTTTGTTTTGATTCTTTGCACTTCCACCACCAAGAAACATCACCACCTTACTGGCTGCACGCCATGAATATGATTGCACGTCCCAAAAGCAAACGCTAGCCGTGCAAACAAAGGGTCAATCAGCAGCCGCAATCGACAGGGTCTGCGGCATCCTGCATATCAGATGAGATCTACACCGACAGTCCAGCATTAGATTGCCCATCACTTGCCATTATATCCCCAGGGCAGTCCCCTTTCTTCTCCTGAAGATCTGCCTGCTCAGACAAGACAAGGCCAGCCAACACAATGCCCATCCAGTTCCCGCGCCCAGGCGCGCCTCTGCAGCGCAAATCATCCTCTGCATCTTCCAAAAAGGGCCCCAAAACCATGGCAAGTCTCACCATCCCACCATCATCACCACCTTCCGCCATGCTCCTGCTAATCCCTTACAGCCAGAAGATGAAGCCGTCATCAAAGCCCGAAGCATCATCAAAGCCGGCCTCCGTCCCACGACAGGCACCGACTGGACCACCGCGCCCAATCTCCCAACAACAGACGAAGTCCTCCACCAGACCCTCGCCCGCCCTCTGCAGAACCTCGTTGACTCCAAATACCTCGATAAGGACCGCTACCTCGAGGTCCAATACCGCCTCCTCCGCTACGAGGGCGTTGAGCCCCTCCTCCGCGCCGTCGACAAGTTCCGTGCCAACCCCTTGATGAGAGAAGACCCAGAGACCTGCATCTACGACAAGGTCTGCTGCGTCAGCCTCAATATCATCCGTCTCGGGCCCCTTGCCCGCCTGCGCTTCTGCAACCTTCGCTCCGACCGCCTCATCGACTGGGGTCAGACGCAGCGCCTGACACCAGGATCATGTGTCGCCATCTCCACTGCCGCAGATGCCTTCCGCACCCGCTGCTGGATCGCCTTTGTCTCTGGAAAGGACGACAAGAACATGGATGAACTTGACACCCCCGTCATCGACGTCGAACTCGAAGACGCAGGTAGCCTTGCCGACTTTGTCGACCCTCGCCAGGAGTTCGTCATGATCGAGGCCCGATCGAACTACTACGAGGCCGTCCGTCACGTCCTGGCCGGTCTCCAGCAAGCCACAACCGAGACCTCCCCCCTGATGAAGTATTTCACCGGCATGGACCGCGAAGTCGGCCTCCCCCGCTCCATCCCGGGCCCGGACAGCCTCCTCGACATCTCGGCCGCCGCCCCCATAGCCCTCAAGCCGGGAACCCTCCAACTGCCTGCCAGAGGCGAAATCCCCCCTCCCCTGCAGACGGCCACCGGCCTCGACGGCTCCCAGCTCGCCGCTCTGCAGCGCATGCTCGCCACCGATCTCGCCATCGTTCAGGGCCCTCCCGGTACCGGCAAGACGCACACCTCCATGGCCGCTCTGCGTGTCCTCCTGGCCGATCCCGCCGCTGACGGCGCCCCCATCGTCGTCACTGCCCAGAAGAACGACACGGTCGATGAGCTGCTCGGCCGCCTCCTCGCTGGCGGCGTGCGCTGTGCCCGTCTTGGAGGGCAGAGCAAGAACGACGACGTGGACCGCTGCACCCTCGTCAAGCTCCGCGAGCAGACCCGCTCGGCGAAGAGCCAGGAACTCGAGACCTTGCTCAACTTCCAGCGCGCCAGGGCAAAGTTCATTGTGAACCGGTGCCTACCCTCCAGGAGGGTCCTCTTTCTCGATCCCAAGCATCTCGAGGAGTGTGGCATCTTGACCGCTCGGCAGTGCCAGTCTCTGGGAGGCGTCACCAGACCGGCCGGCAAAGATCCCAGGAAGAAAAACCAGCAGCAGCGGATCCCGCCCATCGAGGAACACCCCTTTGCCCGCTGGCTTGGCGGCCGCTTCTCCGTCCGCCCTGAACCGCAGGCGTTCCAGATGGCGCGCGTCCCCGGCGACGACGGGCTCGACGATGCCCTACATTGCCATCTCGCCGAGGCCGACAACAGCCACAAGAGGAAGGACACCATCAGCAGCCAGGTTATTAACTTTGGCGCCTGGTGTGATGTCGGCATCGACGACGTGACCATCGGCGGTCGACGTCCCCTCGAGTCTGAGCAGGAGCGAAACCTTGCTGCCGAGGCCCTTCTTCGTCACGAAGACCTCTGGCAGGCTCCCGCGCAGACCCGCCCGCTTGTCTATCGACTTCTCGAGGAGCGCATGCTGCGATGCTCCCAGGACGCTCTAAGGGCGCTGCTGAGCGAGATCTCAATGCTCACGCACGCCCTCAAAGCCGAGCGCTGGGTCGAAGACTTCGTGGCCATCCGGGCCTCTCGAGCCCGCGTCATCGGCTGCACCACGACAGGCCTCACAAAGTACCGCGCCCTCCTGGCCGCCCTCGCACCCCGTATCGTCGTCGTAGAGGAGGCCGCCGAGAGCAGGGAGGCCAACATTTCAGCTGCCCTGTTGCCGGCCGTCGAGCGCCTAGTCCTCATCGGCGACCACCTCCAGCTGAGCCCACACGCCGACGTCATGGAGCTCGCCCGCCCGCCCTATAACCTGCACATCTCGGCCTTTGAGCGCTTCATCCTCCGCGGCGTCGCCTACACCACCCTTTCGGACCAGCGGCGCATGGCCTCTGAGATCCGCGCCGTCCTCAACAGGTGGTACCCTACGCTCCGCGACCATGCTCGCGTGAGAGACCTCCCCCGCGTGCCGGGCATGGGCGCCGCTCGGGCGCTGTGGCTCGACCACTCCCAGCCCGAGAACGGGAACCGTTACTCGTCAAAGTTCAACGCCTTTGAGGCCCGCCTTGTCACCGGCCTCGCTCGGTACCTGGTGGCCGGCGGCGTCGACCCGGCCCGCATCACCGTGCTGGCCTTCTACTCGGGCCAGAAGACGTACGTCTACAATATCATGCAGCAGGTCCCCGAACTTGCCACCCTGCGCGATGTCGAGGATGGCTTCGTCACACGACAAGGCGTCGAGGTGCAGACCGTCGATGGGTACCAGGGCAAGGAGAACGATGTGGTGCTGCTGTCGGTCGTGCGCAGCCCGGATCGACATGATGCACCCAGCATCGGCTTCCTTGACCGGCTCAACCGAGCCATTGTCGCCCTGAGCCGTGCGAGGCTCCTGAATGTCGTCGTCGGGAACATGGCCAACCTGCGCCGCTGCAATGATGCCCGGGACATCTGGGACCCTGTGGCTGAGGCCATGCAGGTCGTCAAGGCTGGAGCCGTTCCGCTTGTCTGTGCTGCTCACGGCAAGGCCTTTTTCGTCGCCGCATCGGCGGAGATCTGGAGGTCTCCGACCAAGATTGGGTGCGGTGCGGTCTGCGGAACGGTTTTGGCGTGTGGCCATACCTGTCACGGACGATGCCACCCTCAGGCCACGGCCCATGCATGCGCTTGCGGACGAACAAAGGCGACGCTGGCTCAGGCTGTCGGCGTGAGGGCCGTCGAGATAGACAGACGGGATCTCAATGCCCACATGGACTTTGTGGTCGCATGCGAGGTGCAGAAGGAAAGTCTTATCTGATGAAATTCGGGAGAATTTGCTGCGAGTCGAGATCAAGAGTTCGCTGGTGCTTTGATGAAGAGGTGTATGAAGAGGACGGGAATGAGATGGTTAGATATGCGCTTTGAGTGTAGTATCGCCTCATCACACACAAGCAGATGTGTAAATGATTCTCATAAAATCATATTCGGCATGTTCTCGTGAATGCATGTTAGTACTTCAATGGGCTGTTGCGGTTACGCCCTCGACATGTCCAACCCCTCCTGTGAGATGACCGAGTATCCCTTTCGGACTAATTACCTCCGACAACAACGGGTGTAGCTTGCACTCGTCGCACCGGAACATGTCGTTGAGCCGGGCCAGATTCTCCGGATCGGGGGAGCAGACGTAGTAGGATGCATGACGGACCTCCAACACTACGCCAGTCCTCGCCATGAGCTCGTGGAAGACGTCTGCGTCGATGCCGAACATCTGGTGTCTCTGCGGCGCCCAGAGAAGTCGGAAGCTCCGTGATGTGGTTCTGGAGCCTGCCGCCTCGGATTGGACCAGATCGTAGAGCTGGCCCATCCGTAGACC
This sequence comes from Plectosphaerella cucumerina, assembly GCA_020746995.1. Classification (NCBI taxonomy): domain Eukaryota; kingdom Fungi; phylum Ascomycota; class Sordariomycetes; order Glomerellales; family Plectosphaerellaceae; genus Plectosphaerella; species Plectosphaerella cucumerina. The sequence continues at coordinate 2,988,012 of JAGPXD010000004.1, read as the reverse complement.
ATCGGGGGTCGAAGTTGCAGGTCGATTCCACACGCGGACATGAGGAGTGTAGAGGTTGTCTTCCATCTTCACGAACCCTAGTGTGGGTGGTGGAGGCGGCTGGGAGACGAGCATGCGTCTCCAGCTTGCCCCGGGGCGCGTGAAGCGGCGCATGGCGGCGTGTCTCATCTCCTCGACCGTCTTTGGCCGCTCACGCGATTTCGGGGGCAGCTGCGTGGGTAGAGGCACGCCGGTAGCGAGGGGCATGGATGCGTAAAAGGACATGGCCGTTTGGCGGATGCCGACGCCTTGAGGGTCGAAGAAACACCGGCCGAAGCTGGCTACGAGGAGCGGGTTGAAGTCGGTAGTAGCGATTCCGTGACCTGCAGCTTCAGAGGCCCGTCTTCGTCGCTCATCGGGCCGAAAGAAGAGGTGCTGCTGGAGAGCTGGCGAGGAAGTGATGACGCTGTGCCACCATGTACTGACTCTCTGTGCAGACAACAGGAGCGTCGACATGTCGAGCTGGAGGAGGATCAGCTCCAGAAGCTCTGGCCTGCAGAGGACGCCATCGATAGCCGAGTTTTCTGGCCGAGGTGCCATCGTGGAAGCGGTGCCGGTTGATGGTGATGATGAGGGGAAGTTAATCATGCCATGTTCAAGCTGTCAGCTTCCTGATGCGATGTAGTTCCGGGGTACGTACCGACTTACACGAGAGGGGGAGCTTCGGTACGTACCTTCTCGATTACCTCAGCACTTTGCTCAACATAAAACGGCAGGAACACTAAACCCCATCCAAAAGCTCCAATTCGCAGGCGGCCGGCCTCGACTTGTCGACCTCGACCTTCCTTGAACAACCCGACCCGCGTCTGTATGTCCGCGCGCAAGAGAGGAGACGGGACAGCGGAGACAACGACAGAGCAGCCACCGCCAGATTGAAGCAGCGCCGAACATCACCAATCCAAAGAACCTCCGAAAAGCACACGCGACACCCCGCGCGCCATGGACGAAGATGAGAGGGGTACGTCTGCCCTGTAGATTGACGCGCTTGCCTTGCGCGACGCTCGCTGACAGTCTTGCCGACAGAGTCCAATGCGAGCTCCGAGAACGAGCAGGATGAGGTGATGGAGGATGCCGACGATGGCGAGCCCTACAACGACAACGACAATGACAACGAGAACGACAACGACAACGACGAAGACGATAATGACGACGATAATGATGACGGCGACAGGGACGACGCCATGGATGACGCCGGCGACGCTACCGTTAAGGTCGAGAACGCGTCGGGCGCGGGCGACTCGCGGTCAGGGGGAGCTGAGGGAGGTGCAGCAGCATCAACAGGGGCATCGGCAGCGGCATCAGCTGGAGAGGCAGTCGACACAAATACCCGCGCCACGACATCGCCGTCGGCGCAGCTGGTTCGGGAAACGATACCTGACACATACTCCCGACTGTACCCTGCGATGCGGCAGGAGGCCCTCGACGCCCGTCTCTACGACATCGTGCCCACCATGGCCGCGCACCAGGCCACGAGCGTTAACGCCCTCGCCGTCACCCCGGACTTGCGATACTGGATGACGGGCGGCTCCGACGGCTACATCCGCAAGTACGACGGCCCCGCCACGATCAACGGCAAGCAGCTCTTGACCGTCGCCCAGCGCCATCCGTTCGTCGACAGCGTCGTCAAGGCGGGCGTGCTCATGTCGTACTGGGAGAACGAGGAGCCGGGCCAGCCTAATCCGCGTGGTAATGACGAGCACGTGCTGTCGCCCGTCTACTCGCTCGCCGTTCACTCCGAGGCCCTCTGGTTGCTGTCCGGCCTCGAGTCGGGCGGCATCAACCTGCAGAGCGTGCGCCACGACGAGGGAAAGCGCATCGCTTGTCTGCAGCAGCATACAAACGCCGTCAGCGTCTTGACTCTCGCCCAAGATGAGAAGAGCGTGCTCAGTGGCAGCTGGGACAAGAATCTCTTTGACTGGGACCTGAACACGGGCGATGTCAAGCGCCGTTTTGAGGGCATCGGGGGTCAGATCTCCGCCATTGAGCTGCGCCCTGTTACCGGTGCACCCATCCCCGCCGAGGCGTCCGAGACATTCTTCAAGAGCGAGACCTTCCTGCCGCCCAACGACAAGCCGCTGCGCAACGGGTCAGCCTTTGGCAGTGTGCCTCCGGGCGGTGGCGATGGCGCCGGCGACGCCCTTGCGCCAGCGCCTGCCGCCGCTGCGCCCGAGGGTCAGGCCTCGCCCGCCCATGAGTCGCTCTTTGGTGGTAGTGACACCGGCTCTCTCTTCGGCGAGAATGTCGGCGGCGGCTTCGGCGGCGAGGATGACGATGAGTTCTCCCGGGCCATGAACATCGGTCTCCACGATAATACTGGTCAGGACGGTGGCATGGATCATTCGGCTGACATGGCTATGGCCAATTCGTTCCAACCCGACGCGGTGCAGCCGCCGGCCCCTGAAGGCAGCCCAGAAGTGACGCGGGCCGACTTGCCCGCCGCAGAGGGCGATGCCGCCACGAACGCACCAGCCGCAGCACAGCCGACGAGTCCTGCGCCCGACTTTACCGCGGCTGCATCACAGCCCATGCCAGACCTGGGCCCAAGCCAGACCGAGACGATGCCGTCGGAGCCGATGGACGCCATGGCCGCTATGGACTCGCCCTCGATGATCTTCAACTCGGAGCCCGCGGCGCCGGCGCTCGAGCCGTCCCAGTCGGCCGACACGGTCTTCCTCTCGGCGGCCTTTGACGGTACGATTCGCGTGTGGGACCGCCGTGTGCAGACCCCGGTGGCTCGCATCAGCACAGGCTTCGGCGTGCCGCCCTGGTGCATGGCCGCGTGCTGGAGCCCCGACGGCAACTGGATCTACGCTGGCAGGCGCAACGGCACCGTCGAGGAGTACAGCATCCACAAGGCCCGCGGCGGTTGGGAGCCGGAGCGTGCTCTCAAGTTCCCGGCCGGCAGCGGGCCCGTCTCGGCGGTTCGGGCCATGCCGAACGGCCGGCATCTCATCTGGTACGTGAGACCTGGACAAAAACGGTGAAACTCATACTGACACACTCGCAGCGCGTCTCACGACATCCTGCGACTGTATGACCTGAAGGATACGGCGGCCGCGAAGCACTCGCGCGTGCCGTTTCTCATCGTCCCCGGGCCCCCACGCGCCGGCGTCATCTCGAACCTGTACATCGATCGAACGTGTCGATACATGCTGTCGACGGCTGGCACGAGAGGCTGGGAAGGCTCGTCGACTGAGGTACTGATCGGCTATGAGATCAACGTGAGTAGCGACAAGTCTTGAATCAGGGGAGACAGGAGGAGTAGTTTCTGAATCCGGACATGCATCATCACACTGGCTGGAGTTTGGGTGGGCCGGCGTTTAAAGGGGGGGCCATTGGATCGGCCTGGTTTGGATACCCTTGTATGGTAGCACGGTGTGATGGTAGATCGTGGGAGCGGCACATGCACGCTTCTGCTTGTTTGAATAGCCATTTTTACGCTGCAACCTGCGAACCCCGTGAACTGAGCCGGGCCTAGTGTATCACGTATCCGCTGAAATCTCCCGCAGGCACCCGCCGCTCAAACAGGATGTCTAGCTCCTCGTATGTTCGGTCGCCCGTCTCAGGGACCCTCACCCAGGCCCACAGGAGGCACAGGGCGGCGAGGGCGGCAAAGACGAAGCCGAGCTTTCCCTGCAGGGCGGCTTGGTCCGGGGCGATGAGGTAGGGGATTGCGACGGTCATTAGGATACCGAAAACGCCTTGGACTGCGGTCGCCAAGGCGATGGTCTTGGAGCGGACGCGGGTGGCTGAGACCTCAGAGATGATGACGAAGCAGACGGGGCCTATAGTGAGATCGTAGACAAAGTTCCAGAGGAGCATGAGGCAGGCTTCGGCCCAGATGGCGGTGGAGGGCCGCCCGGGAACGCAGTCGAGGATACCGATGGCGAGTTGGAGGATGGCCAGGGCTGCTAGACCGGTGAGGTAGATCGTTCGGCGGCCGAACCGGAGCAGAAGGAACCAGGAGAGGATGGTGCCAAGGAGGCCCATGACTGGAAGGTCGGTCAGCATACAGAGAGTACAGCGGTTGGGGGAGACACTCACGAAGGAAGAGGATGGCCATGTCGAAGGCTCTCTCCGTCGACAAGCCGGCCTGCTGGAAGAAATAAGTGCCATAGCCGACGAGGTAGATGCCACTCAGGACCTGGGCCGAGTAGACGCCGACGGATATCTCGGTGCGCCTCAAGTTCGTTCCCCTCAAGCAGTCGCGATATGTGCTCCCGGCCTCATTTCTGCGCTCCAGCGCATCCGTGTCAACGATAAAGGCCAAAGTCTCCGAGACGTCAACCCCATGAGCGGCAAGGCGCTTCAAGCTCGTCCCAGCATCTACCGTCTTTCCCTTACGGACCAGCCACCACGGGCTCTCTGGCACGAAAGCGAGGCCTGGGACGATGATGGCGATCCAAACCCACTGCAGCGCAAAGGGCAGCGAGTACGCCCAGTGGCTCTGCAGACGGGAGGTAGCGGCGGTGACGCAGTTCGCCAGCAAGGCGCCAATGACGAAGCAGAGGTTGATGAAGGCCGATAGATGGCCGCGCAAAGCGGTGGGACAGACTTCTGAAGCATATGCTGGGGCGATGACGACGAATGAGCCGAGTACAAGACCGGCGAGAAGCTCGCCGACAAGCAGGGTGGGCAGGGAGCGGGCGAGGAACTGGACGAGGACGACGGCGGCGGTTGCGGCGACGCAGGCGGCAAACGTGGCCCTGCGGCCGTGGATGTCCATGGGATAGGCGGCGAAGAGGGCGCCGACGACCTGGCCTAGGGGGTTGCCCATGGATAGGGCGGTCTGCCAGGCGGCGGGGATGATGTAGCTGTCGCCGAAGGGCCGGCCGAACGCTTTGCGAAATTCGGGGGTGGCGAAGAGATTGCCTAGGAGTTGGGGATCGAAGGAGAGCATGACAACCCCGAGGGAGACGAAGGCGGACCAGAAGACTGCGGCGGGCCAGGCGCGGAGAGAGGAGGTGAAGGACGGAGCGGGGGCGGGGGCGGGAGAGGCGGAGGACAGGAGCGGCTGCCTCTCGCCATCGGTAGTGGTGGGATCTAACGACATCTTGAGTGTGGTCACATCTTGATTCGGAGTGTCGAGGGCTGATGGCCTGCGCTGTGGTGTTGCTGTGGTGTTGATTGCTGATGAGGAGGGGTGATGAGGAGGGGTGATGAGGTTGAAGGTGAGGTTGAAGGAGAGCGGCTTATGTCAGCTGGATCAATAGCATGTGACGTCTCCATACAGTGCGCAAAGCGGGGTTGCTCTCAGGGGGTCGATACCCATGAGGTGGCTAGAAGAAAGTATCACCATGGACTCGAGCAGTTGAACAGGCGCGACTCCAGCTCGAGATCGAGAGGTGCGTCGTTGAGAAAGATTCGGTGCTCGTGGTGCGACATGCTCACGGCAGACCTTAGCCCTACATGGGATTACACTTGTGTTCCCAGGCACAGATGGTGACATTCTGGCGGGACGGTCGACGTGAGCATTGGCATCGGTATCCGACCGTGGATGCAGATATTGAGAGCTTCCAACGCACTTGGATAAGATGGCTAAGAGAATATGATTGAAATAGAGAGCGGACTGTTCGGGCCGGGGTAATGGTAACACCCAGATGCAGAGGACGGGGGCAATTGTCATGTGGCGACATGCCAGACTTCAGAGTACAGGAGGACAATGGCCTTAAGACGAAGCTTCAGTAATAAGAACTCAACAGGGAGGAATAAATAGTATCTGTGGAAGTTTCCTTGCTTAAAACCCTCATGTCGTGACAGCGCCAAACAAGTTGCAACGTGCCGTAGCCTACTTCGCTGACTTGAGGCAACCCCTGACCCCGATTTTACTCAAGCATCGACAATGCTGATCAATATCTTGTTTTTAGTCAGAAGGCATCTGGACCCTAATAGCTTGTCACACGTGAGCCGAGTCCCCAAACACCCCGTTGCAAACATCCCTCGCCTCGAGCCATGCTCACCGACAACGCACCACATGTCATCGCCTACAGACTTGCTTGATGAGATATCGAATCAATAATCGGAAACTCCAGGCGACTGACTGGTCCAAACCATTCCAGTTGAAAAGACCAGGACCCTCATCGACTTCCTCCGCCAAGTCAAGCCCCTTGACCACCTGACTTCACCGAGTACACACTCACAAAAAAAAGCAAACGGCCGAACGCCACCCCGGCCCTGGACATCAATCCCCATGTCCATGCACCCCGGCGCTGGCGGATCGCTGTGCCGAGATTACAGCTGCGGCCCTTGTGCGACGACGCCACGCCCTCTCGCTCGACCTCACCGAGCACATCTCCGTTTGCTCGACCCCCCTCCCCGCGGCCGTCATGTCACCGTGCCTTGTGCGATCTCGCCCCCATCTTCGACGCCTTCCCTGCGTGTGCGACGACGTCTGCGCGTCTAACACGTCCCACGTCACAACAAGCGAGAAGGGAAAAAAAAAGCATGGCCAAGTCCTGGATATCATCGGCAAACAGACCCCAGGCCGTTGACAAACCCTCGGCCTAACGCCCAAGAACAGACGTCGAGTCCCCCCGAGATTGGGCGTCGCCCGACTTCTCGTGCGACAGTCCTGCTGTCTCAGCTTTGTGGAAGGAAAACAGCCCAGGACCCCATGACACCTCGACAGGACCCCCACGATCACGACGCCGGACCACATGGCAGATGGTATGACATTGATAATGCTGCTGGCTAAACTCAGGCCTGAGAGCCTCTGCTGAGGTCGAGGAAACAAGAAAGTAAGAGCAAAGCTGAAAATGCGGTTGAACAAAGGTGTCTCTCGACCCCCCTCGACGACCGAACCGTCGCCGAGTCACACGAAGCCCATAATCCAGCCGTCAGAATGACGGGAAAGCAAGAGAAAAGTGACAGCAACCCCCCTCATTCCGAGGGGGACAAAAAATGACCGCGAAAAAATGTGACAATGCAATCGCCATATGCAGAAAAACCTCGCCGCCAATGCCCCTCTCCGTCTCATGCTCGTGACACGTCTACTCTCGTCAGTCGGATAACGTCCTAGAAGTCTCAAAACTCTCTTGCGCATAGAGGAAAGAACGTGCAACATACCAGGACGTGCTCTTGTCAGACTGAGCAGCCGCCGCACCGCCCGTTGCCGTGCCATTGCCATCCCTCGCAGCGCTCCCTCGGCCGGCAGTGACACGCGCAGACGACCAAGGGGACTCGCCGCCCTCGCGAAGCCATCTTCCAATGGCATGATCGCCCCTGTGCGGCGTCTGCTCGCCGCCATTGTCAGTCGCCGGTGATCCGTTCTGCGCCGCCGTGCTGCTCCCGTTTCCGTTGACCTGTGGCTGGCTCATCACCACAAGGGATATGTCTGGTTCTTATATTGGTTCTGCTGCTTCTTGACAATGTCAGTGCGGGCCCTTGCAAGGCTGCCCCGTGGGGAAAGGGGAGAGGCGAGGCGAGGCACCCAAGACGGGGACGGGGACGGCTACGGGAGCGGGAGAGGCCTACAAGCGTGGTCCGGTGGACTGGGTCGGTGCGTTCTTTTGTCTTTGCCTCGAGGTCGAGGGATCTGAGGCGAGGATCTGGCGGGAGGGTAGAGGCAGTCTGCAGATGAAGAAGTGTAATATCTCGATCAGATGGAAGGGGAGATAGATGATGGGATGTGAATGACAGCTCAAACCTCAGGGGCGAGGCAGAGACGAGGCCCTCGTCTTATACAAAACATGACACGCCCATGAGCCACGCCCGCTTCTCTCTCCCATGACATGACATGTCCCAGTCCCGCCCAGTCATGAGGTGAGTGACTCGCTGACCTTTTCCCCCTTCCCCTCCCGGTAAGCAAGCAAGCCATCACGTATCCTCGCTTGATCCCGCCTCTCGCGTCGTGGCCGCGACGACATGGGGGGGACACCTTTCCACGCCGACGACGTCGCGCCTCGCAAGCCCATTGGAGCCAAGTTCCCCTCCCTTCCACCCCCTGTACATGCCCTCGTCGCCCTATCCGACCAACGTCGGCGTCCGGCCAACCGGCGCTGCAGCAGAGCCGATCCTGCGAGGACCTCTGGAGGGAAAGGGGGACAGCACAAGGTAGACAGCCAGGCAAGGTATGTGCTTGATGTGGGCACGACCTCTCGTGTCACCACCCAGAGTTGGGCCGAGAAAGAGAGCAATTCGTCAGCCACCAAACGGACAACCCTCCCCCCTGCCGCAACCTTTTCACCCCATGCAAGGGCGGCCATCGCGACTCCCACGCCTCATCGCAACGTCGGGCGTAAGATCAGGCGGCGATACGCGAGGACCGGTGAAGAATAGAGTGGCGTGGTATACCAGGGGTGGCCCTCACAGCGACGATATGAATGACGATGCTGATCCTGATTACCCCCCTTCCCCATGTCGCTTCGGCCATCGTCTCGGCCGTCACGCCCGGGTATCGACGTCCTGCAACCACTTGAATCGGGGCCCCCCTCCCAGCTCATCAGGCCGATGACCGATGACCATCCACACCCCCTCCCTCCCCCTGAAGCACATCATCCGCGCCGGTAGGTAGAAAATAGAACGCGGACAACTCCGAGGACCAGTGGACGACAAAGAGGCCACCACGCTTCGCTATCCGGCAGGGGAGATCCCAACGGAGATGATTCCGAGCCCAGTCAAGTCACCGGTCGAGCCCTTACGCCGACGCGCCTCTCGCGGGTAGCTGCATTTCGCCCTCATAATGCGATACTGAGAGACCAGGGACTCTTCCTGGCGGCGGAAGGGGGAGGGGGAGGGGCACATCCAGCCCGCCCACCCACATACCGGTAGCAAACCCCCGCGGGCGGTCGCAGCATGTGCCGGTGGGGAGGGGGGGCCAGGAAGCAGATCATCCTCTGACCGACAGATCAGGGCAGCGCTGCCGCCGCCGGCACCTCGTCTCGGCGGTGTCGGGGTCACGGCGGCGCGCAGGCTGGAGCAAACGGATGATGTTGTTGTTGTTGTCGTCCTGGGCTGTAGGCACTGGGGAGAGCATGGCATCACACGGCACCCTTCTTCCGTTGTTGCTTCAAGAACATTTCATTGCTAAGAGCCCGAGACGCCAGGGGGGGGTGTTGTGTTCCATGATACCTTTGCTCTCTGATGTCTCCCGCCCATCCATTCCATCAATCCATGTTTCGTCCTCCCCTGGTCCAGCCGAAAAATAGGAATGGCCCGGCACCACCCCCGGCATCCACCGCCCGCGGACTGCGCTGGTGACCCCTGTCTTCTTCTGTTTCTTCTTCCTCCTACTCCTCTCTCTCCTCCTTTCGCTTACATCTTCTTTCCATGGATATCCGCGCCGCTTTATCTTGTTGCCCATATTCATGACACGGAGGGGGATCAAAAAGGAAACTTGGGGGGTTGATAGAAACAGTTAAGAAAAAGAGTCCTCCCTCCTAAATGACGTCGAGACAGAAGATTACCATTATATACTATGCACGTCGATCTCGACGGGTATCCAGCGACAGTGCAGTGAGACGTAGACAAAGAAAACAGAGATCGCTCATCGTTTGATCGACTCATGTGAGGGTATGTGTGGGGTATGGTGTGGCCGTTAGGTGCGGCTGTGTGTGCGTATGTACGTTATATGCATGGGTAGAGAGAGGGTAGGTGACACAGATCACTGGCCGATGGGCGAGTGGTAGTATTGGACGGGCACCATGGGCCAGCCTGTTGATACCGGGGTGGGCGCCTGGCCCTGTTCCTCGACGACGGTGCCGGTGAAGCCGTCCCAGCCGTCGAAGACCATGGGCGACGACATGTAGTTGAAGTTCATGGGCGGCGCCTCCTGGGGCGGCGGCGGCAGCTCACGGTCAAGCGGTGATGGCGTCATGGACTCTGAGCTGGCCCGACTCTGGCTAGGCGTGTGGAACACGGGGGGAGGCATCAGCCCGTGATGGCTCATGTGCTGGGCATGAGCCTCCATTGGCGAGTGCTGGGGCCTCATGTCGACGTAACTGGGGGAGTGCAAGCTGTCTGGTTGCGAAGGCACCACCGGCGTCGTCGGCTGCTGGCTTGGGAGAGTCTGGGAGGGGACGGCGGGAGGCGGCAGCAGTGGCTGAGGCGGGTAGCTCTGCTGGTGTTGGTGTTGCTGCTGGTGGTGTTGCTGTTGAGCCTGGTGCTGGTGCTGTTGTTGTTGTTGCTGCTGCTGCTGCTGCTGTGGCGGCGGCGGGGGAGCCAGGGTCGGCTGGGGTGGGTAGCACTGAGCGTAGTCCATGGGTGGCGAGGCCGGGACGTTGAGGAAGACGAGATCGGCGAGTTCATAGGCAACGGCAACGATGGACTCTGCCTCGTTGGTGGGGCCGGAGAAGAACTCGAGGAGGTCCTGCAGCTGGCCGGCGCACTCGTTCTCCATAAAGCCCTGGGCGCGTCCCGTCTGGGTGGGGTTCCAGCTGAAGTTGGGCTGGCGGCCGGCAAACTCGGCGGCCTTGCCCATGAGGATGTCCTTCCACGCCTCGTGAATCATGGGCTGATGCAACAGGCCGTAGATGACCCTCGAGTGCATCCAGTCCGACTTTGTCTTGCCCGACTCAAAGTGGCGGGCAACGTGCTCGACGTGGCGCTCACGGGAGGGGTGCAGGGCCGAGCAGAAGCCGCAGGCCCAGTACTTTCTCCGCTTGAGGTACTTGACGACCTTCTCCGAGTGAGGGCAGGTCTTGCAGCCATGGGACGACTTGTGGTGCTGGTTGAAGGTGTTGGCACCCCAAAAGCTCCTGTTGCAGCCGGGCTCGGGGCAGGGGTACTTCTTCCATCGCTCGTGGAACTCCTCCTCGTGGCGCTTCCAGTCGTACTTGCGCTTGAAGCGCGTCTCGCACGAGGTGCACCAGTAGTAGTTGAAGCGGCCAGGACCCCAGCCAGTCTGGGCGCTGGCGACCTGGGGGAGGCTGCCGGGAACGCCGATGGAGTGAGCGGGGACGCCCTGGGAGTTCTGGGCCGAGGGTCCGAGGGTGGCCTGCGAGTAGTGGGTGGAAATGGAAGCGTTGGAGTTCATGGATCCCATGGACCAGATACTGGCGTGGCCGGAAGAGCCGGAGCTGGTGGACGAGACGGAGATGCGCGGCCTGTGTCCGAATTGGGGGTTGATGATACCGGGAGGAGGGGGCGGGAATGCCGAGATGGGGGTAGGCGGCGAGGAGAGGGCGGTGGATGTCGAGGGGTGGTTGTTGTTCGTGTTGGTGGATGAGGTGTTAATTCGAGTAGACGCGTCGTCCATGACGGTGTCGGTGGAGGAGGAAGAAGAACGATCACCGGCTTCCCACATCTGAAGGAGGACCTCGCGGGACAGGCCAGAGCTCTTGAGTACTTCCAGGGTCCGCCTCGCGTCGGCGAGGACGTCCGCCGGGGCGTCCTGCATCTGGTGATCCATGTCGTCGGACGTCAGTTAGACAGGATGCTGGCGAGAATCGAGACTCGCTCAAGTGATTTGATAGTCGGTCAGTGGACGGGCGCAGATGCGATCGCGTCCCTCAGTGGCCAGTGTTAGGTAAGTTAAGGTGTAGTCGTCGGTGACGGGACGGGACGGGACGACGGCGTGGTAGGTGTCGTTGGGCGAAGCGAATGATGGGACGAGATGGTCACGTCGAGGAATCCAGCCTGGGGTTGATTGAAGGCGTCTGGCGTCGGTGATGGTAATGCTTGATGCTGGTGTTGCTGCTACAGTGCTGCTGGCAGTGTCTGTCTTGTCTTGTGTTGTCTTGGGTGAGGCCGGCCGGATGGTTTTTTTTACGTGCGCAAATACGGGAGATTTGCCGCCCCTTTCGGGTTATCTTTGGGATTGATTGACCGGGGATGCGAAAGGGGGAGAAGGACGAATGTCGAAAAACGAGTGTGTTGCGCGGCCGGAGCGCGTCGAGAACGAAAGGCGAGGTAACGAACGGTGGTTGCAACAGGGTTGCGAACGATGGACTGAAGGTGGGAGAGGGAGAGGTCGTGAGGCGAGGCACGGCGGAAGAGGGTATCGTAGCTGGAGGGTGGGAAGATGGGAAACCGAGAGGAGGGCCGCCCGGGTAGGTAAGGCAGGGAGAAGGCACGGTAGTATTGGCCGTCCAGGGGGGGTACACTAAGGTAGGGGGGGTAGGTAGCCTGGCGAGCCTGGGTAGGGGAGTTGAGGAGGAGGAGGAGGAGAAGAAGGGGGAGGGGGGGGTGTGGGCGTGGTCCAAGAGAACGGACGATGAGCAGTTAGTCAGGAACAGAAAAGGGACCTGACCAGGTTCCTACTCGTAGAGTCGTGGGTAGGAGCCGGGAATCGGCCGGTTGGCAAGTCTTGTCTGTTCGGGTCGGGTCAGGTCAGGTCAGGGGGTGGACGAAGGAAGGACAAAGGGTTGGGTGGATGGACGGACGCGGACGGAGGAGATGGGACGGACGGGAGGGCGGGATGAGGGGGGGAAGATGGATGGATTGGATGTGGGCGGGCTTGAAGTGTGAGGAGAGGTGTGTGCGTGCGAGGGTGAGCTCTGCTTTGCGCGTCTTGCTGTCTGACGGGAACAGAACACACACACGGCGGAGAGAGGTCAGGTTAGGCCAGGCAAGAAGGGCCCGCTACGAAACGAAGCTCTTGTCCCAAAAGGTGACGGCCTCGCCGCTAAGACAAACCGGGCAGTAAAATCGAGCAGGAGCGACCGAGCAGGGGGGAGACGAAGGGAACGAGGGAAGGAAGGAAGGGCTGGTGCGTGCGAGTGCCAACCCAATCCAAACCAATTCAATCGAGCCCGGATCCCAATGTCCATCCACTCACTCACTGTGTGTCTGTGCCTGCGGGCTGCGGTGTGCTGTGCGTGCCAATGTGCAGGGGTTGGCGAGTGCGTACTCTACTGTACGCGCGCTCAGTCCAGCTCTCAGCACATCATGGATAGGGTGCCCCGGCCGCGGTGATCTGTGCTCTTGCCGGGATATGATTGATGTACAGTGAGGTACGATACAGGAGAGCGCGGCACGGGAACGAGGATCGTCGGACTGTTTGTTGTGTGTGTGTGGGCGGGAAGCACCGCAGGCCGACGACAGTTGACCGATCCAGCTGCGCGCTTCTTTTCCTCCGCTCTGAGATGCTTCTCACTCGCGTTGCTAATGATACTGAAGCAGTTGCCGGGCGCGTGGACATCAGCGGCGCACACTGCAGGCGCCTGCAATTTGCGCGACGCCGCCCTCGTGTGGCCTGCTCTCGCAGCCGCGGTGGCTTCTTCTTGTGGCCAGACAAGCACGAGGAAGAAACGATATGGACCGAGGCAGATGCGGCGTATGGGGCACCTAATAAGTGCCTCGCCCAGGTTGTACAGTGGAAGTAGAGCACGAGTAAGACAGATGGGCCAGGGCAGGGCGCGCGGGCAGGCTCAGGGTCAAGGGTAGCATCAGCCGATGGCGGATGGAGCTGGAGCTGGAAGACGAGACGAGACGATGTTAAAAGCTCGCCGCAGAAAACACCGACCGACCGCTGACGAGAGCATGAGGCTGCTGAGGTCCAAAAGTCGGAGAGACGCTGAAGACCGCCGCCGTTGAGGCTCAGACTCCGACGAAAATAGAAGCTGGCTGAACGTTGTCCACTGCAGCAGTGCCAATGCCGACTTCAAGTTCTGCAGAAAAGACCAGGAAGGAGCGAGGGACACGCAGAAGGAGACCACCTGAAACATATTCAAGGACCGGCCACCGGCACGCGCCTGCTTTTCTCTCTCGCGCACCCGCGCACTCCCGTCACGCAGAAAAGAACCCGACTGCCAACTGCCCCCGGGGAAGCTGCAAGCCCGCCGTGGCAGGCACCAGACAGCCAGCAGGAGCGACAGAGAGCAGCGCGCCCCGGTGTTTCGAAACGAACCTCGTGGGCGCCGACGCTGCACGGCCGCCCGCTATGGCCAATCAACATCCGCCCTACCCCTGAGCTACCCCTGGCCGCTGCCGGCTTGATCCTTGCGCAATCTTTGCCGTTTCCGAGCGTTGTTTCCGTCATGTCATTGTCCCGCCGTCCCTTTCGGGCACTAGCGGCGCCCGTGGGTCCTTACCGAGCCCGGGGTGCCCCTGCCCGTTTCCCGCAGCGACGGGAATCCGCGGCTCCACTGGTGGATGTGCCAATCTTATTCTCTGCCAGGAGGAAGGGGCGCCCTGTCCGCGCCTGCCCACTGCCCAGTCTCGTTCTTTCCTTTCTGAGGAGAGGGAAGGAAGCTGCTGCGAGTTGGACCACTGCAGTCTGCAGCAGATGGAAAGAACCTGCGCTTCACACTTCCTCCTCCCTCAGCAGTCGTCTGCTGTGCTGTTTCATCTTCCCGCCCGCCAGATCATCATCCATGACCATCCCCCACCCCGCTCGGATTTCGGAGCCCGATTCAGCAGGCTCGCCCACTATTCCGTCCCTCTGCCCACTGTGGCCCTTGGCCTTCAACCACAACCCGCGGCGGGATGATGCACGCCACTTCCACCTCACCCACGACCACGATCCCTCGTCTCCCCCTGCCCGCCCTGCACCCGATTTATATTGCAGTACACCTTGCGCGCCGACGAAACTCCACGCCCCAAAGGCTCTTTGGTCTCTTTTGGTGATCTCACCACTCTATGTGCAGCACGGTAGCACCGCACCTCAACACCACCACCACCTCCTTCGACGACTCCGCCTCCCCCTGAACCGATGCACCTCCACGGCCGGCCCTCCTCTTCGTTGATGGCTCCGTTTCAACTCGGCTCCTCCTCCCACCTCTCCTTTGCTGCCATCCGTCACGGCCTTCGCGTCCGCGTCCGCGCCCGCCGCCGTCAGCAATGACTGGATTGACAAGGACACTGACAGGCGGACCGAGCGACTCGCGCCAGACAGTCCCCGAGCCCCCTTCTCGGCAAGATGTCATTTCAAGTACGAGCAGCAAACCTCTTGGTTGAAGGGAGGGACGTGGACTGGGGGCTCGGAGCGGGGGGCGGAGCGAATCAGCCGCGGCTCTCCCGTCAGCACACAGCACACAGCACACAGCACACACAGAGCGCCCTTGGCTCCCACTCCGATCATCCCTCTCGGCGCACGCGCGCACGCCCTCGCCCTCGACCACGTACGTCCACGCGCTCACCTCGCGATCAGCAGGAGGTCCGAGAGCCGACGTGGGCGTGAAAGTTTGATGAGGGCCCCGCGTGTCGATTTTTTAGCAAGCACGTTCGCTCGCTGCCAGCGCGCGCCTCGTCACTACCACTCGTATCCCCGTCCTGACTATCCGAAACTAGATTCGCCTGCTGCTGCTGGCTGCTGGTGCTGCTCCAAGAAAAAGCCTTGGCCAGGAGACACGCCAGGGCCAGCCACAGCCGCGCACAAGCATATCGATTTGTCTTGTCTGATTGCCCTCGCTCGAACTCCTCTGCCTCCCACCACCCGAACCCACACCACACCCCGTCCGTCCGCATGCGAGCATCTGCACCTCCCGACACGGGACACGGCTGCCCCTTTCACGCGCCTCTTGGCAGGGCTTCGTCCAGATTATCTCCGAAGACCCCGAAAAGGGGGCCCGAGCTCCCATTGCCGGCGCCAATGTCGATGGTGCCTCTCGGGCTTTTGTTGGAAAATCACCGGCCTGCCTCTGGGAGATATTACCAACACACCAGCTAACCTCTTTTGGTGACCTGCCCAACTGCCCAGACCAGGAAAAGACACCAACTGCTGCACTGCTGCGAGTCGCTTTTACCCGCCCACGCGGACCTTTTGGCATCTGGTCTCACCCCGGGCCGAACGCTACACGTGCCGTCCCCAGGATAGTTCTCGTTATCGTCTGACGCCAGAGAGAAAATGGGCAATGTCTGGCGGAGCCGCTCACTTTACTCACTTCACTCGGTACTTACTTACTTACTCGTGAGGGCGTCCACGAATCCGTCCATGCGGCCGGCCCCCAACATGGCTGCACACGATGCGACGCGGCACCCCGAAACGAGGGCACATCGGTCGGCGCCGAGGATCGACGATACGGCAATCGAATGAAGTCATCGAAACCCCGTTACACCACCCAGACACCCCTTGCCTGACCTGGCCTTGGCCTCTCTGCCCCTGATCATCGTGCCTATTCGAACACAGCTTTTGTATGGACAAAACAAGGCCCTTCTCGTTCCGGGAAGTCGATCGCCTCGTCCCGCCTCGGCTTCCTTGTCTTGTCTCTCAGGAACGTCTCCATGATCCATCCGCTAACACGTCGTAGTCCCTCGTAGTCCCTTTCTAGTCAGGGGCACAACCTGCTCGCGAACACGTCCCTCTCCACTTGGCGGCGATCAATCACAGATCCCAATGGGTTTTGTTTGCCTGTGCTCGCTCAGCTTGGCCACGCCCCACGTACGGCTGGCGACATGCTGTGCTGTTGTACGGGGACTTTCCACCAGCTGAGATAAACGGCGTGCCCGTCGCCGCATCTATCCAGAGCACGCTAAAATAATCCGATGCTCGGTGCATGATGGCTGCCTCCGCCGCAACGGGTTCTGGCGCAGGAGACTTGCGCCACCGCTGACGTGCACCTCCATCGGACGATTTGCTTGGAACCCGAGACCGACCATCACCTGCTTCGGGGCAAGGCGCTGTCGGACTTATACATCGATTGCAACGAAGGATGGGCCAATCCTTCTCCTGTCCGCATACTACGCCGGTTGCCTTCACTTTCTCGCGAAAGACTTCTCGTCCTCACGGTCGCGTGGTCTGCACAGGGGCCATGCTCCTGCAATTCCAGCATGCAGCATCAGCCAAGGATAGAGACGAAGGCTTGCATGGCAGGCACCACCTGGCCTCAACGTCTCGCGATGCTCGTTCGAGAGACTGTGCTGCAGAACACGTACAGCGCATGTACCCACGCCATCAACGTCTTCCAGATTCAAATTCTCCGAGAGCCCGTTCGCTTCGGTTGACCCTGCCGTCGCCCGCCAGACTTGCGCTTTGAGGCCCCGCGAGGTCTGTTCGCTGCCTTGTCTGCATCATCTCGAGACGACCATCTCATGGTCCGGTCCTGCACCGCCTCCCACCATCCGTGCAGACGGCGCTCATCCGAGCTGGGCAATGTTTCGTCTACCCCATTTAGGATAACAATCTGCCCACAACAACGCGACGCGACTCCCTCTCTGGCAGCGCGTCTGTGCCTTGATGGACACATCGGGGGCCCGCTCGCCCGACCTCGCTCGTTCTTTCACGTCTCGCGTCACATCGCGCTGGCTGTCAAGGGTCCTTCGAGATCAGACTACCGTTTGTTTCCCCTGTCGGCCCCTTCAGCCCGAAGAAGCCGAGAAAGGGGCGCACGCACGTCCGTCCGCGATGCGTTCGTGGAGCCGGACAGGATGAACCTCTTCGTCAAGGATCCGCGTCGATCATGTCATGCATCGTCCGCCGGCGAGCCGAAGGCTCTCCAACGCTGTCGAAACCTCGAGCTGCCTGGCACCGAGTGCAGCTCCATTCAACGCTGCCTCACGGTCCGACAAGATCGAGGCGACTGCTCGTCCGGGGCTGCCTGGGATGGCAGCGCCTGACTCGACAGGGCACACCCAGGGTCGCACGAAGAAAAGTTTCTTTCTTGGCCGGTGCCGCACCTGGCCCGACACCCAGAGGGGGGCGGTGACGTACCAGATCGCCGTCCGCGATGCGGCCTCCTGGGGCCTCCGTCTGTATCTGGCATACCGGGCGTTTCTTCAGCCAGCCAGGCTGCAGGTTGCCACCCTCCGATGGTGGCCCCTCGGCGTGCGGCTAGGACAGGGCACTGAGGCCAGCTGCCTCGGTTCCAGATAGAGTTCGGTCTGTGGCCGTTTGACGAGGTACACGGGGTATACGAGGCAGTCCTCGTCCACGATGCGGGATTTGAGCGCGCAAGCTGATCATGAAGAGTGTGAAGATCAGGTGGCAGGAGGCCGTCTGCCGTTGAGAGTGGCTCCTTTTTTGCGCATCTCTTGCTGGGAGGGTGATGCTTGCTCTGACTAGTCCGGCGGAGCTGGGTCGCTCTACCTGTGACACGAGGTTAGGTGAGGCTTCGGGGAGTCAAGATGCTCAGGCATCTCAGGTCTGCGGCCTCCGGTCTGGATTCCAAAATTTTCAAGCACCTGAGGACCAGGAATTGTATTGCGAGTGCAATAGGCGACTGGGTTGCGGTGTGAGCCTGGCGCAGAGGCCTTGGACATTTGCGCGTGCCGTGATGGTAATGCGGTGTGGAAGCAGTCGCTTCCAGCCACTTCAGGCGACATGATTGCAGTGACTTGACGACGAGCCTGAGCCTCAGAGGTCAGCAGGTTGTCTTGGTGCTTGACTTCGTCGCGCCGTCTTCTCCGTCACGTTGGGCCAGGCTCAATCCCGTGATCGAGTTCACTTCCTTCGCAGTGCCCATCTCGTCAGGTATCTGATGCCAAAGTGATCTGTCAGGTGTGACAAGTAGAGACGGCAAGGCACAGGAGGAATGCACGCAGCCGGTGATCATCATTTATTACGTGCTTCTCAGCTGCAGAGGACTGACAATCGATCACATCGTGCCGGTACCATCGCCTGGCCCATGCAGGTTGTCCGCCTTTCTGTCAGATATCTCATCATCTGCAGGTCTTGAGCGGATTGTCATCTTGAGCGCCACAATCAACCCGGCCACTTTACAGAGAAGACATCAGATAGGTCCTGTCCTGTAAGCAAGCTGTAGGCTTTGATGGGACCGCTCTGAAGAGCCTCATGTACAATCGAGCTGTGCAATTGCCATCGTACCTGGGAAACCAGACGGAACTGCTTGGGAAGCTTCCTTGATGAATCGTCATGGTCATCCATTCACCGAGTTCATTGGAATCGTACAGGACTTCAAGATGCCGGACTGGTCAGTTCAGATGCCGAGATGGCCTCTGGTTTAAATCACCATGAGCACATGTCCTGTATGCAAGCAGAGATACGTCTGACATGTTCGGTTGAGTTTTAGACTGATTTCGATCATTCTTCGAGGGTCATTGTGTGTATCTCGCCATGAGCCGGACATCTAGACAAGCTAGCCAGCTTCGTGACAGCTAATCATCAGCTGCCAACTTGATTGAGATGCTACAAAGTTTCCAAGTCCTGTGACATGGCTGGCCTGGCTGTTGAGAGTCGACACATATCATGGCACTCTCCTCACAAGTACACACCCCTATTCTACGAGGCACACCAACATCCAAGGCAGAGTCACTCGTGACAACAAGCAAACAATCAAACCAGCCATCACCCGGATAGTCAGACACCGTCCGCTCATAGATCGAATACTAATGTTCTGTTATTCCATCGTCACCCTCCGAGGACTACAGATAGCTCACGTGCGACGTACATCCCCCGAGCCCTAGCCAGCCTCTCTCCCCTCCCCTCGCGCGACGCCCAAAACCAAAACAGGCGCCGTCCTAGAAGACAATGATCGCAAGGCGTGGTATAATGAAGCCTGAAAGCCTCGCAATGTGCCTCTCCGTCCCACCGTTCCATACATAAACGCCAACCATTCGTTTTGACACCTGGACCCTCCCTGATCGTGTGTAGCGTGTGAGGGTTAAGTTTTCGAACAGACGGGAAGAAAATCATTGGATAAGAAACAAGGAGAGGACAAGAGGTATCCCCAGTTCGAGGACACGCAACCTACCGGATCCGCCGCCTCTTTTTCCCACCCCCCGGCAGCGGCATCCTCGTGATCGGATCGATCCTCTCCATCTTCGGCCCCCGGCTGCCGGGGTCCATGGTATATGTGAGCTGCCACACCTGCCCGTCCTCGTCGGTGCGGAACTCGACGATCGGCGCCTCGAGCCGGGGCGACACGTACGTGATCCACTCGCAGTGCTCCTCGTAGGCGGCTGGGTTGCTCATCTCATCTGGCGAGAGAACAGTGCGCTTCGGGTCCGAGATCTTGCGCTTCCCCGCGGCGTCGAGGCCCGCGAAGCTACGCATGAGGAAGTGGCACACTGCCCGGTCGCAGTCGTCCATGGGCCGCTCCTCCTCACACTTCGTGATGAGGCCCTTAATGTAGTCGGAGTGTTTCTTGAGGAGGTGTTTCTGGGTACACGTGTTAGCTGCCGTGCTTCGTTGAGGAACTGACAAAGCCTACCCTTAGCTCCGCATGGCTTCGGTTGACAAACGGGCAATTGTCGAAGACACAGTCGATGACATGCGGCGGCAGCCGCCGGTTACAAAGTGGCGGGCAGCAGTCCTGCTCGACGACTCCCTTGCGCAGACCTGGATCTGTATGCGGCATCGGCCGGTACGACGGGTGTGGGTCACCGTACATGGTGATACCCTTGATACAAGGATCTCCGCCGACATCCGCGAGGTAAAAGTAGAACTGAACGATGACGAACATCTCCAGTCAGCCACAGTTGCACGCACCGGCCTTGGTCTCACATACCTCTTCGATCCTGGCCCTTTTTAATGTCGGATTCTCAACGGGCGCCTGATGCTCGTCCTCCCATATCGCGGGATTCCTCCCTCGAAGTGTGGTACTGACAACGCCACGCCACTTGAGCCCGCAGATCTCGCACCGGAAGATGGGGTCCTTGTCGCCATCGTCGCCCCAGCCCACCTTGGACGGCGGCTGCTTGAAGGGCATCGGCGCTCCGCCAGGTGCTGCCGAGCGTCCTGCCCATCCGCTCTTGAACCGCTCGTCCAAGCCGAAGTAGTCTATCGAGAATCCCTTGGTTGGCGAGTGGCCCTCGGCGATGGAGATACCCTGAAACTTGAATGGTGTTGTGGTCTTTGGCGGCTTCACATCCTCCTTCTTGTTGGCCAGGACCTTGGCTACGTCGCCGTCGATCTGGACAATAACGCTACGTGCCTGGTTGCTTCGGTCCGCCGATAAATCACTGGGGTTAACGGAGCCAGCAATTGGTGCCAACGTCGGCGGTGGTGGTGGCGGCAGAGCCGCATCCAAGGAGTGCACATCCGCATCCGTAGTCGTGGTTGCGTCCTGGGCCGTGTCCCGGACGACGTAGTCTCCACCGGCAAACCCGTGTCCGGGAGGTGCCGTCACCGGTCCGGCCGGCGGCGGCGGCGGCGGCGGCGGTAGCGGCGGCGGTAGAGAAGTGTACGACGGGCCGGGAAGTTGGAACGGGCCAGCCTGAGGCCCCGATCCGATTGTGCTGCCGCCGCCGTTTCTCGGATAATTGTACGCAAGCGGCCCAGGGTTCACGGGGATGTTCTGGGACATGGGCGTGGCGGCGGCGCCAAAGTGCCCAATGGCCGGGGACACCGGCCCCCAGGGCTGCATCGTCGGGTAAGAGTCATGGCAGGACATGAAGTTGCCGCTGCCCAAGAGGTGGTGGTTTCCGAAGCCGCGGCTGTTGTCTGGCGTGTTGATGACGGCCAGGCTCATAGCTCGCGCGCGTGTACAGGTTGGAGGTGTATCGAAGCGCGGACACGTCAGGCGGTCGTCAGGGTGATGTCGGGGGTGTCATGGGGATTTGGGGGGATGGGGGTAACGGGACGGGGGGAGGCGCAGGTTGAAAGGGAGCACGACGTCCGCCACCATTGGTGATGATGCGGGATATGTGCTGTGCGGGAGGTGGATGACAAGCAGGGCCAAGCCAAGGTCCAGGCGGAACCGAGAGGCGGAAACGAAAGGCACGAAAGGGCGGGCCACGCACATGCACCCCTCGTCGACGACGACGGACGCCCCGCCCCTCGGGCAGGCTGGCTGGCCTCCATTCCCGCGGGATGCTCCCCTCTCCTCCCCCCATGCTCGAGTCTCGGACCTGGTCACGGGCGTGGCATGGCAGCAGGCATGGCAGGCATGGCTTGCAAGGGGCCTGGGCGTCGACACCCTGTAGCCAAGTCAAGCCCTGTGTGCCGTCCTCTCTTTGCTCCTCAGCAGCAGCAGGAGGCAAAGCAGGCTGGCAAGCTGGCAGGGAAGCGCGAGACGAGTGCGTGGGCCCCCCGTCAGGATCGCCCGAGTATCGCTTGCTCAATGTTGGGAGGAAAAAGCAAACATGGGAAAGAGAGCGTCAAACTGCGGCGTTGGACCCGCGACGAATCGTAATCTTCAAGACACGTCCCCCCCCATGCAGCTGAACAAGGGTTAGGGCGGACCCCTGCGGCATCTCGCCACTGATCGAGGGTGCATTGTGTGTGTGCTGTGAGAGAAAGAGAGAGCGAGCGAGGTGTGTGTGGTGACACCCAGGAGGCCGGGCTTGGGATCTGGGGGGCCACCACGGCGGCCACCACTCCTCTCTCTCAGGCCAATGATTGCTCCAGTACACCCGCATCCCTGTGATGGCTGGCTGCGGCGCGGCCTCTTGCGCAGATGGAGTGCCCGGAACGTTGCCGCGGGTGCCCCATCAGGCTGCGCTAGCCAGGGTATTTCTGTCTTGCTTGACGTGTGTGTGTGTGTGTGTGTGTGTGTGTGTGTGTGTGCTGTGCTGTGTGCCTGCTGATTGTCCCGTCCTGGTGCGCTGCGTGCTGCGTGCTGTGTTGGTTGTGCTGTGGGCAGCCGAGTATTGCTTCTTCTTCTCCCACCGCCCGCCGCCCGCACGCACGCTTTGGTCCTTCTGTCGCATGCAGACAGATATCGGTATGGTACGCGCGTAAGAGGCGGCGGGGAAAGAGGAGCGTGAGGCACTTTGGCAGCGTCGCAGCGTCGTGTCGTGTTACCCTGCTGTTCGCTCCGAGACGGAAATGAGACCTCTCAGGCACGTACAAGTAGGCAGGCTGTCAGCCTCCCAGGGTCAATCCCCCCGACTATCTTCGGGGGTACCATTGCCCGGGCTTGTTGCCTCATGCCAGCGGCCCATCCACGTTGTGCAGCATGGGCATGTCCTGGCGTCCCCGGGCGGGGCCTTGGGCGAAGTGAATCCTCCCGGAGAGAGCCTTGGACGCCGCAGGGTGGCACAGTCCGAGAAAGAAGCCCAGCCGGAAAGCATTCGCATCTGTCGACTCGCCTATCACCCCTGCTCCTCTCCCCTTTCAGCAGGTCGGTCGGCCGGCCCACCCAGGCCATCAAGCGTGAAGGGAACCCCTCCGATCGTCAGGAATCTTCTCTGCCGCTCGATCGATCTTGAAGAATGGGAAGGTGCATGTGCGCGCCTCGGTAGAACGGGGTTGCTACCCCCCTGAAGGGCCTGGGAGGGGGAATCTCCTGGGCGGGCAAAAGCGATACCCCTCTGGGCTGGTCGCCCCCGCAGACACGGGGCGGGAGATCGAGACTTTCCTCCATTTGATCAGATGAGATCAGGGGTGGGAGAAGAGACATCTTGAGAGACAAGATCCGCCGATGACGGGCACCTTGCATGCTGCTGAACATGTTGGTCCTTGTCGATGCCCGGCCACAGGGCCTCAGCACCCAGCCCAGTCGAGGCGAGCCATGATTCATCAAAGGGATCAGAAGCATCTCCTTGTGTCGCAGCAAAAGCAATTCGTGCATGGTCTGGCTCGCTGCAGCTGGCCGAGGGCCACGCAGCCTCTTGTCTCAGTGGTCGACAGGCGGCCACATGCACCGTGTCAGGCATGTCCTCGGCGGCTCTTTTCTCTCGAGATTCTGCCGTTCATATACTGTGTCGTCAAAGATCGAGCCTCGACGTCGTTGCCGCTAGTTTCCCTCGGCGAACTTGGGGCTTTCGGATGACACGGGCCCGGCGCTGTCCTGTTCAACCCCGCGGCGGTTGCCAGGCAAACCTAGAGCCCCTCTCATCCCCGGGAACCCGAATCCCGGCCCGAGGCGAGGCGGCCCCTCCTGGCACCCGCGTGCTCCTGGCAGAAAGAAATCCCCCGACCGATCGTCCAGGTAGTGCCTTGTAGCGTAGCGCGGCGCTTATCTGGCCGCCGGAGTCCGGGGCCGTTGCGAGATTGGTCTCTTGTGTGCATCACTGTAGATCGCACCCTCATTGCATCGTTCCAAGGCCGCCACTTGATATTGCAGGCGCACACCCATTCGTCGTCGTGGATGCCCCGCGCCGGCAGCCTGCCTGCCGTCGAGGACTAGATTCTTTGATTCATCGTCTTCCGCGATGCATGTCTGACCGCTTTCGAGCATCGGCCCTGTGCCACCCAGGGCGCCGGCCGCCCGTTGGTGGCTGGTCCGTTGGTTGCGCCGTCCGTTTGTTCTTCAAGGCGGTGTGCAGGTCTGCAGTATGCAGCAGACTGCAGTTTGCTCATCGTCAACCAGGCCCAACAGCCTAAAGACTCACCAGTGTCCTCATTCCTCCCCGCCACCGAAGGATCGTTTTGGCTGCGAGGCTTGCTTGGCGTCTTCAGCCGCCAGCTCGACCCATCGTTCTGCTCCCCAGCATGTCACATTTCTGCATGCCGTCAGAGACACGGGCGAGGGAACGTTTCGTGGCTGACACAGCCTGACATGGCCCAGCCTGACTCGGCCCCTCCAACTTCCATCGCTTGCTGGGTATCAAGATTGTTCATTTTGACGGCGCCGTTCCCCTCCTGATGTCAGGCGGTGAGGGCTGATGCGGACGGGTCGAGGCCGGGCTAGGCGCTCGTGCTGAAGTAGTAGTTATTCCACAGGTATTCGTAGTCCTCCAAGATGCCACCGACGAGGCTGGGCATGCGCGCGCTGACGCCGCCAACGACACCCTTCATGACGTTTTCGTAGAACGCGCCGCGCATCGTCCACCATCCCATGGCCCAACCCCTCTTGCTCCATTCGTCCCGCTCCAGCGGCGTCGACCGGAAGCTCCTGTCGCGCAGCTGTCGTGCCGCGTATTCGACGCTCAGACCGATGAGCCACGGCGTCCACGACTTCTTGTTCTTCGTCCTCGAAAGCGCAATGGCGTACACGAGCGGCGCCAGGATATGGAGGACCTCGGCTGCCTGCGCAGTGCCCTGCACCTGGTTCAGCAGCTTCGTCGCCGGCTTGATGTCGTCCGCGGTCAGCACCCTACCCAGGAGATAGCCGCTGATGTCTCCGGCCTTGGGCAAGGAGGGAAGGTTCATGCCCGTCCTGGGCATCGTCCACTCCTGTTCGTGCGCTCTGACGCCGTTGTCTTCTTCGGCAGACTCGCCCTCCTTGGACTCACCCAGCAGCGCCCTCAGCTCTGCTGTGGCATCGTCCTCCTTCTCTTTCTCCTCGGGCACCGGCTCGCGTTCGGGCAAGACTGGCGTGACGAGTGGCCGCGAACGTGTGATACGGAGGAGCAACAGCCGGCAGAGGGCCTTGATACCTTCCAACAGCACCACCACGCGCCACCGGCCCTTCTCACCACCCCGCCGCTTCGCCGCCATCTCGCACAGTAGCTGGGTGTATGTGACCATCTGCAGCATCATCGCTATCCTGCGATATGCCGAGCTCCGCGCCGTCCAGTGCTTGGTGTATCTATTATGTGGCGGGGCGATCTTGGTGATCGGAAGCCGCGACAGGGCGCGGGCTAGGAGCGAATCATGGTAAAGGGAGAGGAGCTGCACGCCCGAGTGGACCGTCTCAGAGGCGATCTCGGCATCGCGAAAGCGTCCTGAAGAAGCGATATGTCAGTCATTGGCCTTCGCATCGAATGGGTGATGCTGCCCCAAGGGGCCGCGACAGACGTACCAGGGATGATATACGTCAGCGACCGGAGCGCAGACTCAAGTTGCGACACCTGGCTTGCATTCTTGG
Source organism: Plectosphaerella cucumerina (assembly GCA_020746995.1). Classification (NCBI taxonomy): domain Eukaryota; kingdom Fungi; phylum Ascomycota; class Sordariomycetes; order Glomerellales; family Plectosphaerellaceae; genus Plectosphaerella; species Plectosphaerella cucumerina. The sequence continues at coordinate 2,962,504 of JAGPXD010000004.1, read as the reverse complement.
TGATGAAATCTTCGTAGGCGCGAAGCCATTGCGGCGGCATCGAGAGGATCGCGCCGGCTGATGGCGGTCGATACGAGCGCTTCTCCTTGTTCGGGACGTCGGCCGGTGTAGACATGGCGGAGGCCAGTCAATGGGCGGGGGAGGGCGTGGTTTAGACTCGGACGCGGGCTCGTGTGGGGTTAGAAACACAGAGGAAACAAATTACGGCGATTCAAAAGTATGTGAGAAGGTCGATGTGACGACAAGATAGGAACTGAATGGGCGCAAAGATGGAATGTGGTGGTTGAAATGGGGTGCGGTGTCACGACAGCAGCGCTCCATGATGCCTCGGTTGGGCAGGCGCGTCACGGGTTGCGACTTCCCTCCACTCCACGAGTCGTCCCACCAATCTGGACTAGCGTCCCTGCCACGCCTGGCCATATGAGCCGAGGTCGCTAGCATGAGGACGGCAACATACCTCAACATCATGAGCAGAGAAAACTCGGCGAAGTCTACATGTACGGAGTTGTTATTGACACGATCAGCATGGTATACTGCAACTCATCAGCTGAAATGCCCTGGCAGATCATTGAGTGTATGTTGCTTGTAGCCTGAGATCATCACCCAAACCGTTGGCACTGCCCTCAGGCTCCTTGTCTGGCCCTGCCGGGCTCATGACAGCAAATCTCGTCTCCCCAACGATGATCGATCTGACGGCGTCTTCTATCACTGAACGCCATCTCAGAACCGCTCGAATCCCGCCTCCTTGAGCGCCTGTCCGCTCGGGAGCATCGGCCGGCCCTGCATCGGGAACGGCCAGAACAGCGGATTCTCCATCGCATCTGCCGTCTCCGCGACCTGCATCTCCGTATCGGGTGACCTGAGGTCCCTATTCCCACCTATCGCCACATTGGACGACGGCCCGCTGCCCCAAGCGCAGACATAGTCGTCCTCGCTGACGTTTGGCGCAAAGAAGTTGAGACTGCTGGTGAAGGGCTTGACGCGGTTGGCGTACTCCTCCATCCCGACCGAGTCGTTGCCCATGTCGACGTCGATGTTCCACTTCTGCGCTAGGTACCGGAGAATGTTAAGCGCCTGCTCGGCAAAGTGGTGGCATGGCGTCATCTCCTTGAGGTCCTCGACACCCTGCTTGATGGCCTGCGTCACGTGGGAGCTGAGCGACTCCTTGGCCTCGTCCGACGGTTCCATGACGTCTTCTTGGTGCCGCTGCGTCGACTGTGCGGATGCACCGATGGCAAGGTGCATGATGGACGACGTCAGGACAAAGTAAGGCACGAATGATGGCGTGCGTCGGAGCGTGTACAGCTGTGAGTGCGAGCGCAGCAGGCCCTGGATGGCGTCTGCCGCCTGCGAGCAGACATCTCGCGGCAGCACTTTGGATCCGATGATCTTCAGCTTGATCAGAGGCCGGAAGAGGAGCAGGATCGCGAAGTGGTAGTACATGCTGTGGCCCCTCAAGTCAGATGGCGCGGTGATGCGGCTCAAATAGGGGAGACTCACTGTGTGAACAAGACCGAGGGCGTGAAGTTGTGGCCAAGACGCAGCACTTCGGGTATCCGGTCGTACCAGTTCAGATACTGGGTGTAAATGCTGAGCAGGTCGCGGCTGGTCAAGGGCCGCCCAGGCGAGTGCAGAATGTACAGGCTCTTGTGTACGAGCTCGCTCAGCTCGCAGAAGCACTTGTACACCGATCGCACATTAGATGGCTGCTCAGCGCTGCGTTGTAGAGGCGCGCCTGGAGATCAGGTCAGCATCATTTTGTGGGCTTGCTTAGGACAGGGCAAGCCTACCATCGTCCGTGTAAGGAATCCATAGCGACGCCTCGATGTCATCGATTATCGCGGGCTTTGGCGGCAGCTGGGGGAAACAGGAGCATTGAGGCAACGATCCCGTTGCTAGAGACCAGGCACTGCACAAGTTGTCAGTCACTGGCCTGCAAACTCTCTCTCGTGGACACTCACTGGTCCAACGCAAAAGCACCCCAGAATGTGGCGGCTTGGACAGCCAGCTGTGCCTCGTCTCCCTTGTCATTGACGCGATGGAGACCCATCTCCACGGCCAGCCGGATGCTCTGACCTGCGTAGAACCAGCTCTCGGAGTCACGACCACAGCTCGCCTCCCGGATGGACATTATCCCCAAGGCCTGGATTGTGGTGAGGTTGTGATGGTCCTCTTCTAGATAGAAGAGACGCTGGCACTCCTTGAAGAAATGGTCGCCTGAAGAATACGGATCGTTGGGGTACGCGCGCGTGCTGGCCTTTGTCGAGAAGCGGCAGCCCAGGGCGAGGAGGGCGTTGACGAGGATCGATGAGCAATACCGGGGCAAGCCGTCCTGGAAGTCTCGCAAGAAGTGCTCCTTGCTGAGGGAAGCAAAGGTTGGGTATTCCCAGCAGAAGTAGAGCGCGAGAAGATGCTGAACAAGGACCACGTCTGTGGTGACGGTCGACCAGGTCGTGGCAGGTTGGTTCATCCGAGGCGACTCGAGCGGCGCCAGGATCTGGTCAAGCCCACGGTACCTGGTACTCTCGCTCCCCGTGTCGGCGTTCAGGGAGTCGCCCCAGTAGCCAATCTGGTTCTGCGGGGGCCTGTTGACATCGGCGCTCCAGTTCATCGAGTCGGCATGCGAGTTGCTTCTTGTGCTGTGGCTGTGCGACGAGAAGTGCCAGGGGCTGTTCGGATCGATTTCTTGCCGAATACCTGCACCGTGTTGTCCAGTTGTCGGGCTCACGATGCTCCCACTCGGCCCGAGGCTCAAGGTAGAGAGGCTGCCTGGACCTGACGTATTACCCGTGAAGTTTGACATGCCCGAGATGCTGGTGTCCGTGCCGCCCGGCTGCCCATAATCCGCGCGGGTTGACGGTGTCTTGTTGAGCCAGTCGGATATGGATTGGACTGAGTGGCCGTTCCGCAGCCGTTCCATCACTTCCTCCCATGCCTCTGGCCGCATGAGGGCCGCGAAGACCTTGTCACTGGAGCGCTTCTGGAGCCTAAGCTGCTCAATCTCGGTTCGGAGGTGCTCCTTCGATTGGCGCACAGGGATTTCGTAGATGCATTCGATGTCCTTCTGCCCTTGACACCGTCCACACGGCGTCTGACCATCACACTGCCCCGCGTCAGCGGTCTTCGGGGCATGGGGATCCGCCGCCGACATACCTTGGCGCGTTTCTTCCTGCATTCGGTGCAGGCGTTGGGAGTCACGATTCCCAGTCCTCTCCGCCGCTTCGAGGCTGGGTTCTCGGCCGCGGGAGCGGTGTTGGAAGGCGCATTGGAAGAGGGGCCGGAGCTCGATGGACCAGAGGGCGTCGAGTTGGCCTGTGTCTGTCCGGCCGAGGGCCCGGCCGAGGAGGTTTCCTGCTCGCCGCTCCCACGACGGGCAACCTCCTCCATGCGGGGCGAAACTGAGCGCTTCACGGTGGGCGACCGCCCGTCCGGCGAGGGACGATCAGCGTGAAGTGTACGGGTGAAGTCGGGGGGTGCGGCCTATGGCATTCTGAGAGGGCATACGTTAGCTGGCACTTCTTGCTAGCAGTCTGAGAGTGAAGCAAGTTGCCCGGGTCAAGAGTAGGGGCGAGGGGTGACGGAACGGCGACGCGTTTGCAGCGCAGGGTTCTGGGAGACAGCCGGGGGCTCCTTGGCATGTTCAAGGGGTATTGGCGCGGCAGCACAGAATCTCCCGCTACGCCAGCTATTTATTCCGCCCAAACAGATGATGTTGAACATGGCGCCATCCTCGGATAGCGGTACGTTCAGCTCGAACATCGCCGGCACCCCCAGCGCTGTCGTTGTTTGTCGCCTGACGAAGGCCGATGATCGGTACTCGGGAGGGGTTGGTCGTCGCGTCGCTCGGGTTGCGCTTGTGTGAAGTAACGGGCCGAGGGAGAGGAAGCAAAAGCTGACCAGCGCAAGACCCGGGCGTTGAAGATGCGCATGGTGGAAGACGGGTACTCACCACAAGGGCAGGTACAGCATCGACAGCTGCACGTGGTCCGATTTACTCGTCGAGGTTCGAGGTGGGGAGCTCGGTGTCGGGAGAGGAGGGAGGCAGTCGCGACTGGCGATCGGTCGCGAAGAAGGTGCGGTCAGAGGAGAGACGGCTACCAGACGTTGATGGCGGGCAAGCGTAAAGCGAGGTCTCGGTGCAGTGTCTCTACGAAAAAGCTTCCACTTCCAAAGTAAGGCATCTCCAGGTGGGAAGGTCCGAAAACCAATGGAGGGGGAGCTGACCAGATGGCAGTTGCCATAGGTAAGCAAGCCCCCCTAGCTGTGCGCTCGCCCGCTGAACGAAAGCTCCTGTCTGGGCCTCGACCTCGGCGCTAAACGCTAAGTGGCGCCTATAAACACATTGAAAATGACATCACCTTGACGGTCAGCGCCCCGGTTGGACAGAGAAAAGCCGATCGAGCTTGAGAATCGAAATCGGGAAATCCCAAAGTTGGCATGTTATGTAAGCGATCCGCCGACGATCTCTTTGACCCCAGACGAGCCATTGCCGTCAAGAAAGAGCAGTTGCCCGTATCCGAAGCTCTAGGATAGTTGTCACACCCGACAGAAAAGATACACGGGAGTGCTGAGCGTCTCAAAAATCGATCACGATCTCGCCGATTCAGGCGGAAGCTTTCATTGCGTTTGGCGGGAGTTGCCCCTCCTCGGCCTGAGCTTCCTCCCCTACTGCACGAGTCAGGTTGTCAAGCTAGGTTCTCCGGCACCTATTATCCCCGCTGCTGCGCAAGGCACCCATGTGCCGAACCTCACTCATCCTACCTTGTCCTGGCGCTAGCACATGTCTGACGTGTAGGGCTGCGCGCTGCCTTGGCTTTTCATCGTTGCATTTTGGCTGTCCTGACCATTGCTTGAGAAGTGACGCACAACACGCCCCAGATCCTACTCCGACGATGCTCCAAGTGCTCCATCGTCATACCCGTAATATGCCAGATTGTCCATCCCAGTTGCCTTTACAAGCATGTGTGCTCCCGCCATCACCCTGAATAAAACACAGTCCTGGCAAAACGTCAAACGTCCTTGTTGACCACCCCCTAGTAGTCCTTGTAAGGGCTTCGTCCAACCTTGACAGGGCTCCTGCGGCCCTCCTTCTCCGAGTGAAACCGTCGTGACGGCGTCTGTGGCGGCGGCATGATCGTCTTGCGCACCGGCGATGGCGCGCCGTCCGTATCCGTGGCGTCTGTGTCCACATCGATCTGCTTGCGCCGCGATGGTGTCTCGATGGGGACGTACATATACGCCTGGGTCGATGGACCGGGGAAGCCCGAAGGCTGCGGGTGGCCGTGGGCTGGCGTCGGGGGTACTGGCGTCGAGACCTTGGGGTGGTTGCTGCTGCTGGATGCACCCGCCCAGTGGTTGAGACCGAAACAAAGGAAAAGAATGCCGAAGAGCATAAACTAGAGAAGTGTCAGTTCCGCGCCCTTAACGTGAACAAGTGAAGATTTGCAACTTACGTAGCTGCGCATCTCCATGGTTGTCGCAAACGTGTTGAACACCCCCGCGACCTCCTTGGCCGTGTTCCTGACGACCATGATAGACTCAGGGTCCAGGTACCTGCACTCATCCCACTCATCGCACATGGTCTGCAGAGCGGGCCGATCGTTGCCCTGGCAGTTGTTGACATCGTACTGCGTCTGGCAAGCCGCCGCCCGGGCGACAAGCTCACGGCGAGCGGCCGAGTTGGCCGTCATGATGTCGCCGCGCACCGTGGATACGATGGCCCAGGCCCAGTATCCGAGCGCAGACACGACTGAAACGTTGACCAGGAAGCTGACCCATTTCTTGAGGTTGTCCGGCAGGTTGGGGTGCCTGTTGATGAGGTCGAAAGTCGAGGCCAGCATGCCGTTCTTCTGGGCAGCCTTCCTCTTGGAACGTCTGCTCCGGCTCTCGGGAATCTGCGTGTCCGACTCGTCGTCATCCGAGTAGGAGTCGTCGCGCGATGAATGGTACTTGAGACTACCGACGTCGCGGTCGCCGTTGAAGCGCTTGCGCTTGCGCAGCGCAGGGTAGTCGCGGGGCGGGCGGAAGATCTCGCCCCTACCGGAGAGATGCTTCTTCGACGACAGGGCGGTCTTTGCGTATCGCATGTTCTTGTCGATCTTGTGGGGGGTAATGGTGCCCATGTTGAGGTCGGAGAAGCGGTCAAAATCGGGGGTGTCGTTGGGTACGTCCGACTGCTCCGTCAGCGCAGGGCTGCTCTCAGCCTCCGAGAAGACAGTCTCCTCGAAAGGCTTCCTGGGCGTTGTGAAGGCTGGGTTTCGGAATGGCGGCGCAGTGTTCGACTGCTGAATGCGTGGCGAGAAGAGCGACTTTTGCGGGAGCGGCGGCAGCGGTTTTGAGGGAGTGTTTGCAAAGAGGTTCGGGCGAGAGCCGAATTTGCTAGGAGAAGCGAAAGCTGGAAGGTGCGCCATCAGTACAAGTGTCGCCGGATACCTCAGGATTCTGGAGACGGTCTTACCATTCTGAGAGCCTTGACCCCTTCCGACCTGTGCAAAGGGGCTTGACGCATCGAGGGGGCCCTTGTCCTGGTACTCCCAGTCCATGGGACCTTCATATGTCCTGCGGTCCATAGTTGCGATGCGATGTGGGAACGAAAGCTACGCAGGGCACAGCTCTGTGGCTCTAAATGGGATGGGATGTAGGTGGGCTGTCGGGACCTTGGAGCTTTTCCTTGCAGCAGTTCGGATCATGAGTCCAAAGTAAACAAATCGAACCCCACTGTGGCAACCAGCAGCAGCTCCCGCAACGTGGAAGGGACGACCGGCTTCCCACTTCCGATAATTAGCCGGCTGTCAGCGCACGGACCACTAAATTCTATCTCAGGAACCGGCAAGGTCTCCAGCATACTTTCCAAGCAAGGCTGCCGCTGCTTTCTTTCATCCAACTCCAACAACTTCTGTCGACGACGACCCCAGACGACGAAGCCGCCAGGCCGACCAACCGACCCGGATCTTCCACACCAGCCGAAACCTCAGACGCGAAAGGCAGTCGCTGGAATCAACAAGGAGGAACAACCGAACCGCCCCAACCCTTCCATCCGAGGCGCGCCCTCACCCATCCCACAAACATGTCAGACAACGAGCTGGACACCATCACAAAGCCGGATCCTCTGGCCAACGAGGACCTGGCCGACGATGTCCCAGCAGCCCTCTCAGACAACGACGTCCCCATCGAGGATGCCGCGCCCGACCACGACTCGGACGACGCCCTCTCCGAGATTGACGAGAACCAGTTCGAGGACTACGACCCGGAGACGGCAGACATCGAAGACCGACCAGTGGTGGTGGATGAGGACATTGCCAAGACCTTGAAGGCCTCGCGGCGGAAGCGCGCCGACAACGAGCCACGGAAACCGAAGGAGGGGCGCCGCGAGAAGAAGCGCACCAGGGACGATGACGATGGCGGTGCCGATGACTTTAGCGATGGACGCGGTGCCACGCGCAAGTCCAGGCGCGCTGCTGATGGACGCCAGAAGAAGGCCACGCCCGAACCCGAGAATGAGGACCACCTGTCGCCCGAGGAGAGGCGGCAGAGGGCCATCGAGCGGGCGCTGGATGCGGCGCTGAAGAAGCCCAAGATGAAGAGGAAGCGCAAGGGCGAGGATGTGCGTTTTCCCCCTTGACATATGTCATCTCAATACTGACCCATCCCAGGACCTTGAGGACGAAATCGACGAAGAAATCGCCGAGCTGAAGATTGCCATGGAGCGCGCCTGCGAATACGATAATAAGGCACGCGAGAGCGGCGTCCCTGCCATGCGCAAGATCATGCTCCTCCCCAAGGTCGTCGGCCTCCTCAACCGCACCTCGGTTCAGGACGCCGTCCTCGACCCCGACACAAACTTCCTCCAGCACGTAAAGTTCTTCCTCGAACCCCTCAACGACGGCAGCCTGCCCGCCTACAACATCCAGCGCGACATCTTCAAGGCCCTGGTCTCCCTTCCTATCGAGAAGGAGGTCCTCCTCAGCTCCGGCATTGGCAAGGTCGTCCTCTTCTACACCCAGTCCAAGCGGCCCGAGATCCAGATCAAGCGCATGGCCGAGCGCCTCGTCGGCGAGTGGTCGCGCCCCCTGCTCAAGCGCACCGACGATTACAGGAAGCGCCGCATCGAGACGCGCGAGTTCGACTATGAGTATGTTCCCCCTTTGCGAAAGCCTCTTCTTGTGCCTGTACTGACAACCCCTTCCCACAGCGCCCTCAAGGCCACTCAGCGCACCGGCTCGCAGATGACCCTCACCCAGCGCCCCTCGACCCAGTCCGCCCGCCAGGCCGAGCGCGACCGCATCCTCGCCCAAAAGTCCACCTCGAACCGCGCCCGCCCCGGTGGCCTGCCCGACAGCTACAGCATCGCTCCCGTCAGCACCTTCGATCCCAGGACCGCCCCGGACCACCGCCCCATCGGCGCGAGCGGCGCCGAGGCCTTCCGTCGCATGACGGCAAAGGCCAAGAAGCGCTGAGCTCGCTCGGCTTGCTTCCTATTGCTTTTCTACTTCATACTCTGCTCAGGGTCCGATGGCGTTGTGGGGTTTTGCTTGGGACGGAGACTTTCATAGGAGGCTGAGGGGGCATCATACATCCGAGCGGCCGGCGGCGACGCCAGCCGTTGTGTAAAATCCAACATTATCGCGAGTTTGCTACCCTAGTGGAACGCTCACATTCTGGATGAAATCCACAGTAGCTCTCTCATCGGGCCCTACCCTCACACATGTGACTCGCGACCATGTCTCTCGTCGTGCCATCAATCCCCAAAACCATGACGATGCACCAGTCATTTGACTTCGCAATCACAAGCTACCATCTTGCTCAGCCAATCCCTCGTGCGATCTCCCATGAAAATCTCCCGCGGTGCCTGACACGACGCTTCAGGCCTCCATGACTCGCCCCGCGGCATGTCTCCGATGCAGCACACACACACAGAGGATCACTTGACCGCCCATCTCGCCACGTCTCAGACCACGCCCTGGCATCACACCACCCACAAAGCATGCGTGTGCCGAATGAGTTATTGTTGTTGTTTGTTTGTCTTGTGCTTCTTTTTTACCTAGACAAGCGCGCGCTGGCCCCTAGATACCGAATGAGCAAAGTCTATCTATTCCTTCGTGATCATTGAATCGGATGTGCATGGCCTGGCAATGAAAATCACATGTCTCCTCTTAGACTGCTTTCCCCTGCAACCACCAGCCTCTTGCTTGTGGGACGGCGTCAGCCGCCGATCGAATGGAGATGCTGCCCTGCCCTGTCTGTTGACAGCGCAGCGGGGTCGATGGCTCGAGCGTGGCTCCTGCAGTGTCGCCCCCTCTCCCTCCTCCTCTCCGAAAGCTTCGCCGCCACAAACAAGACCAAAGGCCAAAATCATGGGGCCGGGTCCGTCTGTGCAGCAATATGCCAGCAGCTATGTGAAGCCGACGAGCGCAAAATGAACATGAGCATGTAACCATGGACGCCAGAACAAATGATCGAAACGCAATGGTGCGGCAAGCCAACAGGCCGGCCTGCGCAGAGACGCCGTTACTCAGGTGATGGCGCGAGCCACTACCGTTTCCTGATCTCGTTCGCCCAGCCCTCGATGCCCTCGCCACGTCCGCCCACCTCCAGTCCACGGATTGACACGCCCTTCATGCCAGGGGTGTCGGCCAGCCAAGGGTGGCCGGCCATGCCGCCAGCGTTTGCCCTCTTTTCTGGCACAAGCTCCAGCATGGGTGTGAGGAAGTCGGCGACACGTCTTCCCTCCTCGTCCTTGAAGTGGTACTTCTCCCTCAGCACGTCCGTGAGCGCCCAGTGGCGTAATCGGTGGATGTTGCGCAGCTCGCCCTTGCGGTTGAAGATCTCTTGCGACCACTTGCCCGAAAGGCAGAGCGACTTGGGGAAGGGTCCGAGGAGTTCGATGATCTGTGCGATATGGTCGTCGTCCTTGCCATACTTAGTGCCAGACTGTGGATCGAACAGATAGTCCCCAGTGATGAGCTCAAACACCTGGAAAACTGGTCAGCAATGCATCAGGCGAACGAGACCACTGTTCATTAACGTACCATGGCTGCCATGCTCCAGACGTCGGTGCTGGCACCCCACTTGGCGCCGAGGATGACCTCGGGTGAGCGGTACTGGCGGGTCTGGATATCATTCGTGAAGTGGTGGTTGACCCAGCAGGCGTTTCCGAGGTCTGCAATCTTGACGCTGATGATGTCGAGGTTGTAGGCGTCGTCGGCCTTGCGCTTCTCGCCCGACGAGGCGGAGGAGTTGCTGGTCTTGTCTAGGGAGATACCCGACACCTCTCTGGAAAGTAGATCACTGGATCAGCGGAGGTCAGTACACGGCCCGGCGCTTCTGTTCCTGGAGCCCGACTTACGCCGACTTCTCCCGCTTGTCGTCACGCTTGGGCGAGGGATCTTTGGATTTGTTTCCTGGAGAATGCATGTTAGCGGGCCGAGTTTTGAGCTGAGGGAGGTGCGTCCCAACGTACCATCGTGCAGAATGCCGGAGAGGCTGGTGTGCGAGTTGGAGGAGGGGAACATGTTGGCGTGGTTGAAGGAGGCGTTGAGGGGCGAGGGTAGGGGCTGGCTGCCGGTGATGAGGGTCCTCCGCCTCCTGCGGCCGTTGCGGTTGTTCTCCTTGTCCTTGTCACCGGACTCGTTCTTGACGACCCGCTTGACAATCTGCTCGACGTCGCCAATCTCGATGAGGACGTTCTCGGGCTTGAGATCTGTGTGAATGATGCCGCATTCGCGGTGCATGTAGTCCAGGCCGAGGAGGACCTGCTTAGTGATCTGCTTGACGAGGGCAATGGGAATGCCGCGGTGATTCCACCTCTTAATTAGGCCGAGCAGGTTCTCGCCGAGCACCTCAAAGACCATGCAGACGTGTGTGCCGTTGGGGCCCTTGTGCTCGAAAGAGTCGAGGAGGCTGACAACGTGCTTCCTGCCGGGGTGGTCGGGCTTTGCGTCAACAATCTTCTTGAGAAGCTTGATCTCGTCGATGGCGGTCTCGGTGTAGTGGGCGGCAGAACGGACGACCTTGAGCGCGACGTGCTTGCCGGAAGTGTTGTCGCGCGAGAGCCAGACGGTGGAGAAGTGACCCCATCCCAGCTTGCGCACGATGGTGTACTTTCCATCCTTGAACTTCTCGCCGATGGAGACGGGGTGGTAGCCACCCTTGCAGTAGTCTTCGGAGTCTTCTTCGTCGGCAGTGTTCTCGTTAGGGTCCTCGCCGGTCGAGGAGGCGGGTGAGGAGGGTGTCGCCATGGCGGACAGCTGATGCGCTCTGCAAGAAAGGAACGGAGGTTAGCATTGAAGTCTTACAATCATGGCGTTGCGAGTGGTGGCGGCGTTTCGCGAGGGGCAGAGAATGGGAACGGGATTTGATGTGGCGAGGGTGGCCGGGGGGCGGGACGAAGAAGGGCGGTGCGAAAATGGCGGGGAAAGGATGCGAGGGGCCCGCGACAGCGAGAGAGACTGTCGCAAAAGCTTCGGTTTTCGGGCGACAGAACCTTGTCTTGAAGAAGCTCATCTTGGCCACACGAATGCGCGCTCGGCGGCGGCGACTCGGGCAGAGGGTCTGAAATCAAAGAATAGAAACGACGAAAGGAGAGAAGGCGGTTTTTCGGGCGCAGCTCAAGAACTGGCACCGGTGCAGGGCATTTGGGAGAGTGGAACAAGAGCAGAGCAAGAGCAGGACAGGAGCCCAACGTGAAGGGGGATGGACGGCAGGCGGGAACTGACTTGACTGGCAGGGTAGCGAGCGGGAGCGGCAGAGAGGGTCACCGCCAGGGCCAAGGCAGGGAAGGAAACCTAGGTAGGGAAAAGGAGGGGGATGGCAACAGACGGGGGCGGCGCACCGCAACTCGCTGCGTGCGTGCGTGCAGTGCAGGGGGGGTTTCGGAGGGGGGATTTGAAGGGTGAGTGGACAACGGTTGCGCCCAGTAAAAGTCGAGGTTTGATGTACGTGGATCTTCCCCCAGCTGGCAGCAGACGCGCCGAGATGGAAGCGGTCTCCCCAAGTCGTCTCCAACTCGCAGTGCCTCGTCCGGTCGCTGGGCTGGGCTGGGCAGCTGGGGCTGGGCTGGGCCGGCGGGATTGACCGCGCGAAAAAAAAGTCTGGGCACCAGCGCGCGAACGCTTTCGCATGCCCAACCTCCAATCGCGCGTCAAGCACCGCACTGCTCAGCACAGGCCGCGACCACGGGCCAGGGCAGGCAGGAGAGGCAGGACAGGGCAGGTAGAGCGAACAGGGTAGCCGTCTCCAACCGCGATCCACCCCCACCACTGCGGCCGGCGCGCGCTGGCTGCTGGCGTGGTGGTGAGGGCTGGGACAAGAGCAGTCGGAAAATGGCGCGAGGCGGCGACCCGGTGCTGGGAGGGGAGGGAAGAGGAGGGAATGGGAGGTGCCAATGGGGATGTATGTCAGATAGACGGGATCGCGGTTGACTTACTGTGCGTTCTCTGTGGTGATAATGGGCTTGAGGGCGTCCTTCTTCTTCTTCTTTCCCGCAGAACTGCCGTTGGTCGCATCGGCGGCCGAAGCGACGGGTGGGGGGTCTTGACCAGGCGTCGCGGGCGTCGCTTCGGTGGACTGTTCCTTTTCACCAGCCATGGTGGTCGGGTCTGGGGGGTTTGTGTAGGCCTTTGGGGCGATGGGAGTGCGCAGCGAGTCTGCTCTGGTTGTTCGCGAAGCCTGCGCGGTCGGGTTGTTGACCGGGCTTTAAGTTGGCCTGATAAGGCGGCGGCGGGCGCTTGGTGGGAGAGCGGTTATGGGTGCGGTGCGGTAGGTTGCGGTCGTCGATTCGAGAGTCGAGGAATGCCGGACGTTCGAGCAACTGCGCGATGGGGGATCTGTGTTCGGGAGTGCCTGAGACAAAGGGCGCCTTGAAGTTGCCTGTCTGCAGCGCGTGGGCCGAGGGGTAGGTGGTGGGTTGCTGTGGAATGCGCCCGGGGGAGTGGTGGCCGTGGACGTCCCCGCGAATGCGTCAGTGTCGCAACCGAGGGGGCCGGCTGGAAAGGAAGACGAAGGGAGGATGCACAAGGTCGATTTGTGCTGATCCTGATTTGCGCGCGCGATGGGAGAGGTGAGGCGAGTTGGATCGGATCAGGCGGCGCGCGCGGGTGGAAGAACGGGAGGAAGATAAATGTGAAGGTGGTGAGGTAAGGTTAGGTTGGTACCCACGGGTATCACAGCTTGGGCAGGAGCCGATGGGGCAGTCGGGTCGGTCTTAGCGCGGCTGATGATGCAGATTGCCGTTCTAACAAGAGGAAGTCATGGACGGGGACGAGCGTGTTCGGTACCATGCGAAGCTGATACGATGCGACGCAAGAAAAAACGGTTGTGGCAGTCAGTCTACCGACCGCGCTGGATGGTGCGATGCGGGAGTGAAAAAAGGGCCAAGCAGGCTGGGAGTCGAGTCGAGTCGAGGTAAAAGACGAAATCGATGGCAGGTCCAGGCCGGGACAATTGGCGGGGTCGAGTCGTGATCGAGGCTGAGCACAGGCACTGGACCACTGGCGGGTGGACGGGATGGGCTGGATCGGGCAGTAGCGCTAGGGCAGCAGGTGCTCTTTCCGCGCGCAAACTTTGGGAAGCTGCGAAGGGCGTGCAGTAGGACGTGCCTGGCCAGACTCTGTGTTCGTTGCGGGGATTTTAATAGGAGACAGCGGACAATGAGAAAAGAGGAATGAGTTAATATGATCAATTCCAGGTTTGGCTAGATGCCCCAAGGCAAGCTTAAGTGTGATGTGATGCGCCCGGGGCGTGGTGAGGGAACACACACTGCTGCACCTGCCACCTGCCTCTTGCACGGGATGTTGATGAGCGACCCAGCAGCAGTGATGTAAGAGCCACGGGATTCGGTGGGGCAAAGGTTCCCCCCAAGTCCAGTGTCCACGGCGTACCTTGCTGAAATCGTCGGGCGCCCCGGTTATTCCCTCGGGAAGGCGGCGGCGCTGTTGTCCGTGGCAGACGGCGCGGCCCAACCAGAAGCCCGGAAATGCACAACATGGGGGTCCGACTCGAGTTCGTCACGGGCATCCATCACCAGAAGCAAGTCACCTTCCCTCCCCCTCACATCACCAGGGGTGGCACGGCCTGCGAAAGGGCCGCTGAGGAGGACCCCTGCCCTGGGCCGTTTCGATAAACAGGATCGCGATGCGCCGTTGGCGGGGTGAGCCGTCGCTGACTGCATCATCAGCTCCGGCTGGTCTTGATCGATTCCAACCGAGTTCATTTGTCGTTCTTCTGCTCGAGCTTACCACTCATTATTCTGAGATCGCAATCTTCTAGCGTTTGTCAACAAACAGACGTGATGGTGTCGAGGTGGGGGTACAACACCCAAGCTTCGTACTCGGGCAGTCCTACACTTCATCCTCTGCAGAAACGGCCGTCCTCAAGACGTCCTCTTGAAAGCTGAAATGCTACCTTCTTGGCATTGACCATGCCCGGAAACCCCAACACAACTTGATGCTTGCGGAAGGCATCGCCAGTCAAGAGAGAGCCGGCCGAATTCGGACAAGCTGACATAAGACGACGCTGGAGCGGCCGTGATGTGGAGTCCCCAACGGCGGCTCGGAGACCGACATGAACCACCACTCCAGTCGACAAGCACCGCAACCCCTTGCACGATCCACAAGGATCACCACCTTTGACTCGTGGTTTTTTCTACTCATCGATTTGTCCCTAGTACTTCTCTCACCACTCTCAGCGATGATGAACGACTTCAGCCCTCCATCACACTCACCATGGGATCAACAAACACCATCCTCTACAATGCCGCCTCATTCATCGCCGCCCTCTTTCTCCTGGAATCCGGCGCCGACAGGTTCATCGATCACACAGCCATCACTGCCCGCCGCCTAGGCGTATCCGAGACAACCATCGCTCTCCTGACCGCAGGCTGCGAGTGGGAAGAGGCAAGTCGGAGCGAATCTCCCTTTGCGAGTTCCCGACACTCATCCTTTGTCCACCCGTAGCTCATCGTCGTCGTCTCATCCCTCGCCCAGGGCCGCCCTTTGCTGGCTATTGGCAATGTCATCGGCTCCTCCATCTCCAACATCCTCGGAGCCTTCTCCTTAGGCCTCATCTTCCGCCAAGGCGATGGCCCGGCTCAATTCGACCGGAGCTCGAGGATCTATTCGGCCCTGCTGCTGGGGCTCACCACTATCGTCATGCCCGTCTCATTAGTGGCAGAGGAGAAGACGGCGTCAGTTGCATTTGGCGGCACCCTAATCGCTGTTTTTGTCGTTTACGTAGCTTCTGTGGGCTATGCCATCAGCCGCGGCACACTGTCCGCCCCTGAGGATTCCGACAGCGACAGCGATAGCGACAGTGACAGCGACAGTAGCTCGGATGCTGGCTCTGTTCGCCAAGCACCGCGGGAAACTGACGTTCTCCTCCCGCAATCACAGTCCGCCTCCCGGCGACCTCGACACAGCGTAGCATACCATGTTGGTCAGCTCGTGCTCGGCTTCTTGGCCGTGTCCCTGGCCGGCTTCGTCCTCTCCTGCGCCTCCATCAACATCGCCGATGCCACAGGTATCTCAGACGTTCTCTTCGGAATAGTCGTCCTCGCCATCGCGACGACCCTACCCGAGAAGTTGATCGCTTTCATGAGCGGCCGCCGAGGCTACGTCGGTATCCTCACCGCAAACACGGCAGGAAGCAACATCTTCCTCTTAACACTCTGCCTTGGAATCATCCTCGTGGGCACACCGGGCGTCTCTGACGGCGACAGCGTCAATCTCATCGAGCTCGCGGTGCTATGGGCGTCCACTGCCGGTTTCGCATTTGCAGTCTGGTTTGGTGGCCGGTTCGACCGCTGGATCGGGAATCTCCTGCTGGTGGGCTACATTGCCTTCATCGTTGCAGAATTCACTGTCATCCATTGACGCCCGCGGCCGAACAATTGCCCCGCTGTTCATCGAGCAATGACTTGTTCAGTTGTTTGCTCAAAGGCGCCGGTTCGCGAGTCTATACGCTCGAATTGACCACAACCCGACGAACCTTTCACTCGCTGACCCCTTTGTGCTGAACAACTGTTCCTCGCGACAACCGTACAATGTATTGTCCGCCTCTCACTGAATCACCAGCGATCTTGAGATGAATATCTCAGGGTCTTTCACTGGTGACTTCTTCCGTAGTATAAGAGTAGATCTTTGGAATATCTTCCACCAGCTTCTACTTGTTGCTTCTCGCAAGCTCTAGTTGCTGAACTGACTCTTCAACTCGAAACAACCAAAACACCATCAAAGATGATCGCCGCGCTATCAAGCCCTCTCTGGGCTTGCCTCGCTGCCTCTGCTGCAGATGAGTACACCTACCTACAGGACTGGCGTGCCGGCATCCCCACCTACCGAGCACCAACACTTGACCCCGAATGCTCCTACTGGGAAGTCACATACACAAAGAAGCAGTCTCCCTGCAGCATCACCGGCGTTCCTCGCTTCTTCCCTCTCGGCTTTCACGGCCCGTCAGATCGGTCCATCTCCGCCATCCACACAAGCCTGCTCTCCGCCGTCAACATGTCCGGCATCCAACTCAACAGACTCCACAGCTTCATGCTATATCGCCCCGTCAAGTGTGCCATCCGCACATTCATGCTCCAGCTGGAGTTGCGGCAGTCAACCGAGTTTTCACCGCAAACACGGCCCGATCATGAATGGATCTGTTCAGAGCTCGCTGAGCGGCTGGGCCAGCGAGCCCTGGGTGAGGTCACCGCAGATGGACCCCGGTACCTGGACAGGTGTCTCGCCAGTTGTCTCCAGAAGCTGATCGACCTTCACGATGACGCCGGCTTCTTCTGGGACTTTGGCACCGGGATGACTCTCCTGAATCTCCTCGGGACTGTCATCGACTTGTTCCTTCAGGCCTGGGACGCCTACAGGCCGTGGGCCGCGTCGGGCACGACAGTGGAAGACTGGTTCCTCTGGACAAACACTAGTGACCCGTGGATCGCCTGCCCAAACGAGTTCACCCTCGAGGCTCGTCCCATCAGCGAGTACTGGCCTGCGAAGCCTCCGCAGGTCCCCAAGCGCAGCAAGACGCCCCCGCCTTGGGGAGTCTGGAAACCGACGCCTGCAGAGCTCACCGCCCTACACGCTGAAGCTCTCGGATCGACTGGCAAGGATATCTTCCTCCCCCCTGCCCCCACTGAGCCGCTCTGGGAGTTTGAGAGTATTTTGGACTGTAAGTGGCAGGGCAAGGGGCGCAAGGGGAAAGTGTGGTTCCTGGTGCAGTGGAAGGGCTTTGAGGCGACATGGCAGCCCGAGGACGACTTTATTGGATGTTCTGAGGACGTTCTGATGAAGTTCTATGAGAAGCCTCGCAAAGCTGGTCCGCCTAAGTGGCTGATGGCGTAGCTGGCAATCCAATGGACGCAATGGGTTGAAGAGTAATGGTAATGAGCATGGAAGCATATCGAAGCGAATTGACATTGTACAACAAGAGAATCAAGTCTACACATGGTGAACTATACTAGAACAAGCGATGCCCCATCTTCAATGCAGACACCCGGGTGCTATGCTAGCTTGTCGTACAGCCGTAGACTCGGCTCTATTCACCATCAAGTCATTGTACCCTCCGAACAGATTCTGAGGTATCACAAAGTCCATGCAGTGCGCGGCCTCTTACTCGAGTGCACAATGTCCCCTATTTTGTTGCTCCTGAGTTGTTTCGAAGTGAGACATTCAACAGCCTAGGTTACCAGAGGCAGCACATGGTCTGTGAAACCACGGTATCAACCTCCTACAAAACAGAAGACATGCCATCAACAAAACGGACAGAATCTAGAAACCTTGATGGTCGGTTTGAGAACATTGGCGAGCAGACATGTCAAATGATCAATAATGTCGAACGTCGAGCCGAACCTCTGGAGTGACCATGCCTCCACAGAGACGGTGAGCATGAGCATCTGACTTAGATGAATCAATCCACTGACTGAACCATCCAGAGAGAGCGAGGACGCCAAAGAATAAGCAGCCGGGATGTACGAGGACGCAGCCACGGTAGACATCAGAGCCGGAGTCGCAGCATGGACAATGGCCGTGTCCCTTCTCGTGCTGGCAAGAGTCGACAAGGCCTTGCGAGCAAGCTCACGACGTTGCTGCGATTGATGGCCGGGGCGACGGTCAGCGCAAGGAGGCCGGGCAAGAAGCGCAGGCCGAAAAGACGCCTGAGCAGTGGGAGCGTGAACTCAAGTGGCTCTCATGATCAGAGTAGGTCTTCGAGTCCGGGTTCGGGGCAGGGAGGCGGCGACAATGGGTCTGAGGGTATGCCAGGTGTGTCACAAGCCTGAACATCTGATTGCAACGAAAGCTTATCTGATTGAGGCCATCCCCATGCCCCTCCGGGGTTCATCAAGATGCCTCCAGGTCATCCCTTCGTCAGTCAAGGAGGACCCAGGCCTCCGGGGCCTCCTTTCTTCACTCAACCTCCCTTCAACCCGGGCTCAGCGCCTCCTCGTCCTCCATCATCACCGCGATCCGAGTCTTCAAGGTCATCCAGCAGCCAAAGCTCAACAAAAGAGTCAAGGCTTCACTCTGCAGATGACAGTCCCCCCGAAATACCGATCCAGCCTCCAATTCCCCAGCGAACAGCCTTCTACGGCGAACCCAAATACTCCGAGTACCAGCTGCCGGGAGACCGACAACCATCGCCTAGACCTTCTTTCCTATCAGCCCTGCCTGACGACGTACAAGTCAGCTCCTGGACGGACGTGACGCGCGTGAGCTGGACAAAGGGGCGAGTCGGCGAAGTCGAAGACGAGCACATCGAGGCCAGTCCTCCACCGGACGGCCCTCCTTTCCCACCAGGTGCCAGCGGCGGCCCCTTCAACCCACTCAGTGCACCTGCTCCTCCGAATCTTTTCCAACCGCAGCCAGGAAATATGCCGCCTCCAGGGATGCAGCCGTTCTCAAGTCCCTTTGGCCGTCCACCAGGCGAGGCCTTTGTTCCTGGGACCCAACCCTAAGGCAAAGGCCGACGCACCTCGCTGAGCAGACCCCGAGACCGGCGGGACCCTGGACTGGGGCAGGGGCAGGGTTCCCTCTTTATTATTAGGTGCCCCAAGCAGCCGGGGTGGAGCAGGGCCCGAGCTGCCGTTTTTTCTTCAACCCTGTCTGTTGGGGCGGCCGGGGTGGATGCGGTTCGGATTCCGCGTGGACGGGGCGGGAGAAGCAATGAGCGCCGGGAATCTCATCACATGCCGACACTGTTGCCGGCGGCAATTGAAAGTTTTGAGAGGGCCTCTTCAGCTAGAAAGCCACAGAGTCACAATTCACGTCAAGTCGAGCTTATTGAAGATCATCCAGTAAATTACGCCTCTTTAGGCCAGGATGCTAGTCCTGTAGGGGAGATGGTGGTTAAGATATCAATCATCGTCAGATCGTCAGTCATCCGGCCCATCCGTCTTGGGCACCCTTTCCCAAAAATGTTTTCCGTAAAACGCCGTGTCCCAAGCCCTCGGGTCTCCCCACGGGGTGGACAAACTCCCCGTAGTCCGAATATGATACAAACGGTAGGCCGCCGAGAGGCGGCAAGGAAAAGAAGACACAATGCCACGAGGGGCCCGCCGGGAAAAACACATGCTGGCTCGTCCGTCTCTTCCTCTATGATGCACGCTTCTTCTGTGGTGGTTTCCGTCCAAAAGGGAGAGAGAATCGAAATGCAACACGAGCCTACGCCCAGTAGCCGCCAGACTCGACCTGAGAGCGTTGCCAGCGCTGGACCTCGGCCAGCTTGCGCTCCAGCTCGAGGTTATCCTTTGCGAGCTGATCGTTCTTCTTCTCAAGGTGTCCGATGTACTCGGTCGCCTTGCTCAGAATGGTAGCCTTGTTGAGCTTGCGGGCGGGCATGAGGCCGCCAAGCTCCTCAGACGCGACAACCTCTGCGTCCTCGTCGATGCCGCCATCGGCATGCTGCTGGTTGACGACGCAGCGGAGGGCGGGAACGGCGTCGCGGAGGGCGAGGATCTTCTCGTTGATGTTGACGCGATAGCGCTTCTCGATGAGGTTGTGGGGGTTCTTGCTGGGGTCGGCGTGCTTGGTGCGGCGGGCCGGGGGTTCGGGGGAGGTGGAGCGGGAGGAGGCCGAGTCGGAGCTGGAGGACTTGCGCTTCAGGTCCGAGCGGGTGGGCAGACGCTGGGAGGAGCGGGTGGCGCGAGAGGCAGAGGCGGCGGGCATCTTTGGGCTCGCGGGCCGTTGGGCCAAGCGTGTCGTTGTCTGCTGCTGCTGCTGCTGCTGCGTGGCGGCGGCGGGTTGGTAGCCACCACCGGTCTGGAAGAGGGGCTGGGCGTCGTTCAGGTCGTCACGGCCAAAGGGGACGACAGAGTCGGAGACGAGGTCGAGGGGGTTCGCTGTGGGGCTGAGGGTGGGGTTCTGGGAGGTCATGAAGGCCATTGGGCCGCCGAAGGACTCGCCGTAGAAGACGTCGAGCTCGGGGGACATTTCGGGCTTGTCGAGGTAGGCGGGCCACTCGGCGTCCAGGGGCAGCTGGAAGGGGTTGCCGAAGATGGGCGAGATGGGGGAGCCTCTGGAGGGGGCCGAGTCGGCGCTGTAATCGGCTTGGGGGTCGTAGTAGGAGAGAGGGGAGACCTCTGGACTCTGGGGGGGAGAAGGATTGTTAGCGAGATGGCCGGAGGTGGTGGAAGGGCCCGAGACGGGGACTCGGGGAGTCAAAGGTGTCTGTCGGGGAATGTGACAGCTCAGGGGGCCGGGGGCTGGCGTGGGTTGTTGCTAGCAGTGCTGCAGTGGCGCCAACGGCGCGACCCTGAAGCGGGGCAATTTGCATGCAACGCGGGCTGGGCGGCGGAAGACGGGAGGGATGAGAAGGGATTTGCCTTACCATTGAGAGGGCGGCCTGGGAGGGCAGACGCATGCGGTCAAAGTTGTGCTGGGCTATCCGGCCGGTCATGTTGGGTTTGGTGGAGTGTGTTGTTGGAGGGTTGGTCGAGTGGTGGAGTGTTGGAGTGTATCGAGTGCCAGGCTGGCCGTGGTATGAGGTATGCAGGTGGGCTGTTGTTGTTGATGATGTAGATGTGGTATGGTGGTGAGGACGGCGGAGGACTAGGATCCTGGGGGCCGATGGTGTTGGTGGTGTTGGTCGATTGGTGGTGTTCAGTGTTGCGTGTTGAGGGGAATCATAACGGACGAGGGTGATGATGGTGGTGGGGAGATGGGAGACAAGATATAACCATGGGCCGGGCCAGGATGGCTCGCGCCGAGGGGCACCGGAGGTAGAAAGTCTGGCATCGGGGAGGGACGGTAAGGGCAACTGGCGATGAGGGACGGCGCGTCATACGAGAGGCACGGGCTACGGGCTACGGGACCACCAGATGGACATGGAGCAAGCGAGCAAATGTGACAGCAGAAAACCGTGAAAGCGACGGCCAGGTTGCCAGGCTTGCAGGGGCCAGAGCGTGGGGCACACGCCCGGCGCCTCGTGCTGGTGTGCTGGTGTCCTCGACGGAGGGGTCCGACCTGGCCGGGACGGGAAACAGTCGATCGACCGGGGCTCGAGGGGCGACTCCGGGACGACATGGCCTGGCCAGCTCGGAAGAGGAAAGGGCTTGCTGGGCCATGTGCCCTCCCGCGCGCCGCCGGTACCCTTTTTTTTTTTCTGGTCTCGGGTCCCAACGACAAGCCATGGCGAAAGCCTTCGGGTGGGCTTCCATGCGTTCGGCGTTTGCCTATTGACCATTGCCAGGTACAATACAGCAGTGCACAGCACTCGTCTGCTAGTGTTCCCGGGTCATACCCACAGTCTCCCGGGTGGGCACGAGAATGGAGGGCGGAAGCTTGCAGGGGGAGGTGGACGTGCAGTTTGACAGGTCTTGGGCGGGTCTTCTGAGAACTGATCGCCATGTGCAGCCTGCCGGGAAAAAGAAAGAGGATCGGATCAACAGTGAGGAACAAGTTCACTCACCGGGAAGAACTTGAAGCCAAGGGGTGAGTGAGACAGAAACAGGGCAAGACAGCTTTGCCTCGTGGCCACGGGCATGTGTGTAACACCGAACATCACAGCTTCTTACCGTCTGGTCTGCTTCATCGGCACCAGCTGCTGCTCCCCGTGGCGCTGCCCTGCGTATTCGTATACCCGTGGCGTAGGGCTGTGCGACCCGTCCCAAGGTGGTAATTTTCTAGCCGCCGCGCCGACGGAGCCAGGCTGGACCATGTCAAACTCGAGGGCATAGACTCAGAAACGTCCACCGCAATGAGACGAGTATCGCGACAGTCGTGTGATGGTTGCTTCTCCGGTGAGGGTCTCGGGGGTCTCATGCCCTCCCTCGCCTTCATGCCGCCGCGAATCTTGGTCAACGGCCGATCTTCGTCTTGGAATCCCCCTCTCCTCGTGCGAGCGAGCAGGGCATTGTCAACAAACCCCGTCGTCCTTGATCCATGGTCCGGGGGGAAGCCACAGATCTCGATGGCACGCATCTCACTCGAGATTTGAGGCTCGAGATGGGAAAATCCGTGATGTCACTGGGCCCCCAAACTGCGGGTGTCTGCTGCCGGTAGAGGGGGGACCGAGGGGAAACCGAAGGCCGAAAGGGACCGGGGGTCGTCGACTTTGCAGATGGGACGGACGGAGTCTAAAAAGCCAACGTTCGAGTTCAGAAGAAAATGGGCTGATGGCTCCTCATCGTTCGAGCGCCCCACATCAGCCTAGAAACAGCCCATCCCCACGTCCGATCGAACGTTGACTGGCCCGGGACCCTGCAGATATGCGACAAGTCACTCTGTACTCGCACGACGCTGTCACGGTACGTTGACCCATATCGCGGTAATAGCCCGGGCCAACTCTTGCCTTTTTTTCCCGCATTCTCCCGCCGCACTGCTGGACAGCTCCCGTCAGACTCACTCCTTCTGCCCGAGGCGTCTCTCACTTTGAACAAATTCATTTCCCAAAACAATGCCGGTGGAATCAATCATCAATTCATCTCGACTTCCATTCCGCCGCGCAGTCATCCCCATCCCCATCCCCATCCCCATCCCCATCACCCTTCCCTCCCAGGCTTAGACTCCGCGGTGGAATTCCGTCCTCGAGTCATGCCCCGCGTACGTTGGCACTGCCTTGACTTAGACAGCACCCTGAACGGCACTCACTCATCCTCAACCACCTCACGATGAAGAGCTGAAGCTTCCGAGCCACATTGGCCACAGCTTCACTCGTGAGTAACACGGCCAGGCACCGCCACGCGCCCCTGCGGATCTCCAGCTCTCACCAGTACCCGACACGCGACGTCCACGCGATCCCGAGACATTGTCCGCCACGTCCTCCCACCCACTGCTTACAGACGACAACGCTCGTGATCCCATCA
Organism: Plectosphaerella cucumerina; assembly: GCA_020746995.1. Lineage (NCBI taxonomy): Eukaryota > Fungi > Ascomycota > Sordariomycetes > Glomerellales > Plectosphaerellaceae > Plectosphaerella > Plectosphaerella cucumerina. The sequence continues at coordinate 2,939,211 of JAGPXD010000004.1, read as the reverse complement.
CGGCACTCGGCGGTCACACTGACTCATCTCTCAGCGCCGCCACGCCATGCGCCGTACTGCCTTCGGGCGTAATGCTCAGCTGTCGACTGACTAGCAAGAATAAGAGAGCACGCCTCAGGCTTTGGGTTGTCGCGAAGCCATGTGGCTCGGACCTCATAGATGCGCCCCGAGATCCATCGGTGTCGGGACTTCGATGATCACAGCTGAGTATACAGTATGAGGTCGCCATGTGCCACCCGAAAGGACTGAGCGTGAATTAGATCTCCTCAGCCACGTGGTGATCTCCGACTAAGGCAAGAAGGTCACCTCAGTGGTCAACCTGGAATCTTGTGCAGGCCGTCCTCTCCAGGCCTTGATTAGGCACTGGCACAACCTATGTGATCTGTCTCACTGCTCACGGCAACCGGGTCACTGACCCATCTCCTTCGCGACACTCCTGAAATGCTCCGCCAGCTCGTCGGCAGACCACTGATTCGACGCAACGCAAAGAAGGGCATTCTTCATCGCCTCGTTGACCTCCTCATCGTTCTGGACGAACTGCCCCTTCTGTAGCTTGAACCCGTTGACCTTCAGGAACATATCTGCCGCTAGAAACGCGGCCCTCTTGTTCCCGTCCTGGAAAGAGTGGTTGAGAATGATTCTTTCCGAAAGAATGCCCGCCAGTCTGAACAGGTCCTTCTCGCCGTAGTGGCAATTGTTGGGAGGCGAGTCGGCGGCAGACTGCAGCAGGGTGGGTTGACTCGGGCCAGGGCGCAGGACGTGAACTTCGTACAAAGTTGCTATCTGATTGGCGCTGAGAAATCGAAGAGCACGATTTCCCCCAAGAAACGACATGAGAGCGGAAAATATGTGGGCGGGGAGCTCGTGGTGTTGTGAGAGGGGAGATGGAGGTTGGAAGTCTGTCCAGGCTGGTGAGCTGAAACGCACCTCAGTGGTGTGCAAGACGCTCAGCTAGGTGCAGATCAGTGCTCTGTTAGCGCCTGTATGCGCTAGTGACCCCTGGCCTCCCCGCGGTCAAGTTCAAGTTGCCTGGGCGTCCGGGTCCCTTTGGGGCGGGCTGCTTTAGTGGGCCCGGCCGACTTTCTTCAGCCCAAGGATCATGAATCTCGTCGCATGCAAGTAAGTATTATGTATGGTACAGGTAGGGCGAGATCATGCCCGATTTATGGTGCAACTTTTACGTGCGACTCAGCATCTCTAGCAGCTCCTTCCAGTCTTCACCGGATTCTCTCGACAGTTTCTCGAATTCCTCTAAAACAGGGTCAATCCCGTACCTGCCATGTAAGTGGCTCGCTGGCAGAAACATACTCACCTTCGGGAGACCCGTCGAGAGTAAGAGCGTGCCAGTTGAAGGATGTCCAGAGAGTGGCTGGGCTCACGTCGCCTTTCGTCTAACGGGGGAGATCTTGATCAATCTCGACGCGAGGATGTGGCACGTCACCTGTTGATGTATCAGAAACATGTACGGCGCATGGCGAAAGCCAGGCCAGCAGACGGAGAGAAAAGTGTCGTGATGCGTGATGGAACACCATTGGAAGCTTTTTGAGATCATTCCCCGGGTCAGTCTGTTGTTGTGTGACGGCTAATCTGATGAGGTCTCCGAGCTTCGGCTCGATGTAGATAGAAGCTTGGTGTGAATAGCCAACACGGATCTCGGTCTCAAACGACGCTGGGATTCCCTTCTCGTTGATAGTTACGAACCGAGCCTTGGCCTGAGAGAAGGATCGCTTCTGTTGAAGCGGTGTCGCTAAGCGCCTCGGAAAGGTGCATCTCCAGATGCTATAGCTGACGCGTGATCGCATCGTGTTGAGAAAACCCTTGAGTTGGCAGGCAGGAGATGTTTGTTGGTTGAAGACTTCAAGTTGACTGACTTCTGAAGGCCAGCACCTGCTGGGAGATATCCAGCTTAGTCATCAGTATGTCGTCCTTCATTCCGCTCCGATGATCCAAGCTTGCAGTCCCCTTGGAGCTTGGACCACCCTGCGTCATCGTCACGCTCCTCCTTGCGCTCCTTTAGGCGCAAGTGGTCGTCTCCAAATTCAGGGCCTCCACCACACGACAAGTCCGGTGCCTGGCCGGACGAACCATCCACATCGTTTCGTCACCTGCCAGCCAGGTATCTGACGAACAGCAACAACAGCGCGAGGCCCGTCGGCCGCTTCTGTAACCTCTCCTTACTATCCTCTACTTTCTCTACTTCTGTTCTTTCTCAAACGCAGGCACTTGCTGGACGAACCACGCGACCACGGCCCGACAGAGGCTTCTCTGTCCTCTTCTATCACGATGGTTTCGTTTTGGCCCTGGAAGGTAGGCCGCACCACTACCCCGCCATACGAACTCTATGCTGACTGAAATATCTCCAGGGCGATGACTCCTCTCCCGCCTCCTTCGAGAAGGCCCTCTCGACACTCTCAGTCAGGATCGCCGACCTCCAAGCCCGCCTCGAGCGCCAGCGCGCCACATCCCGGCGCGTCCGCGTCCTCTGGATGATCTATCTTTCCCTCGCATATCTGATCTATTCTATCGTCATGGTACTGGTCGTGGGATACTACCGCTTTGGTCCCTGGGACTGGTCAGGCGTTGCGCTTGGACCAGTGCTGTACGTTCCCCCTGAATCCCGTCGCATCCTCCCTCTAACGAGCGCCGGGCCGCAGCATCTACGTCACGAGACTAGCCATCACCTCATACTTCAACTTCCGTATTGACAGCCTGACCGAGGAGCTTGAGCGGAGCCAGGAGGAGCGCGCCAAGACGATACAGAAGCTCAAGGACGCTACAAAATACGATTCAACCCTGCAGCTGCTCGAGAAGTACGGCGGCAAGCCAGGGAGCACCGCGGAACCCAAATCCAAGGGCAACCTTCGCGAGGGAGACGATGAAGGCCCAGGCCGTGGACAACAGCAGCAGCACCCGGGACAGCGAGTTCCAAGTCGCACCAACATGCCGCCTCCCCCGACCGCGAACATCCAGCGCCGCGACGCCCCGCCATCATCACCAGGCTCGCCGCAACCAGACCACGCCGCCGCCCACCAGCACGGCCCCACCAACCCCCCCGTCGACCTCGACACCAACGCCAAATTCGCACCCAACGCCTTCCTCGACCAACCCCCGCACTACGCCCAAACCGCGCATCACGACGGACCGCCCAGCTGGTACGACAGGGTCATGGACCTGCTCCTCGGAGAGGACGAAGCCGCCGCAAAGAACCGCATCGTCCTCATCTGTAAGAGCTGCCGCCAGGTCAACGGACAGGCGCCGCCAGGCACGCGGTCGCTGTCGGAACTCGGCATCTGGAAGTGCATGACGTGCGGGGCCTCCAACGGTGAGGTTAACGAGGGGAAGCGCCTCATCAAGGAGGTCTTGGACGCGCGGGCCGCCCAGAGCAACTCTCTGGAACCGGGAGAGGAATTCAAGGATGATGATGATGACGATGCGGAAGATGTTGGCCAGGAAGACATTGGGCCGGAAGGCCGGACAACCGGCAAGCACTCTGATACGGGAACGAGAAAACGCAGGGGACGGAAGTAATGGGTGGCTATGGAGTTGTACATGCATGGCACCCAGCGCTGCCTTTGGTTTATCCCGACTGCCTACACGGCTTTGACGCACAGCTTCTTGTTTCCATCCGACTCAGAACGATCATTTGTCGATGGGGGTCGTCTCCCGGATCATGCACGCAGGGATGTAATTGATGGCAAACCACTCCGATCGCTGGCTCAGCGAGACTTGCACCCCGATGTGTCGGCGAAGCTCAGTGGTTGAGATGAAGGTGTACCCGTCAGGATCTTCCCACACGGGCAGATATGTCATGTTGTCGCCACCAGATTTTATCTCAAGTACCGACTCGCGCAGACTGCGAGTGGTGATCTCCGCCAGCATGACACGAGTGTCTCCCCTAGAGACATGGTGCTGGGCTCGCTTCATCGCGTCGGCTATGAAGATAGATCAGCTCGAGTATTCCTTGACAGCAGTTCTGCCCCTTGCCTTTGTTGTCGAAGACGGAGATGAAAGGAGTGGTGTGCACTGGACGGCTGCTCCAGTCGAGATGCTCGTGGAACTTCTTTGGGGTGATCCAATGATGATAGTTCATCAAGTAGCGGCCTGTCTGTGTCCAGAACCCAAATTCGTGGTCGAATTTGGTGAATGAGTCCTTATGCTGGACACGATAGAAACAGGGCGGAGGGTGTGGGGTGTCGGTTAAGTCCATCTCGTTATCTGTTGTTCGTTGTCTTGGGAAGGTTCGCTGTCTTGGGATGGTTCGCTGTCTTGGGATGGTTCGCTGTCTTTGGAGGGTACACTTGAGGGAGAGCTTCGGCAAGTGGACAGTATCTCGTGGGCTTTTCGGGGAGAAATAAGGCCCTTTTAAAAGCCTGGGGTAGTTGACGGTCTGTTCCGCTATATATTTGACTTTGCCTTGTGGTATTTTGATCTTTGACGGCGTAACGTAAGTACGAGGAGTCGACATCACCTAGGCTCACTGAAATTTAGCTTCAGCCAGTCCGGTCAAGGTCGATTATAACACCGGACAAAACAACTTCCTTCTGAAGCCCTACTGTAATTCCATAACCGATATGATCAGTAAGATCCACGATATACATTTCACCGAGCCAAAGGGGAATATGATTCTTGAAAACCAGCCTGACTTCTTGAAGATGTATCTCCTGTATGCGCCACAGGGGCCCGGTCGTGTGGCGTGACAAGCCACACGCCACAAGTGACCCTTGCCTGGCACGGACTCCCCCAGGACTTCCAGTCTGAGACTCCCGTACAGTTCTGGCACGGGCCACTTTTGACACGCCTAGCAGCTCTCAGCTCGCCGTCCCAAACCTCCAAAGGGTCTCAAGGAACAGAAGAGGCCACCAAGCATCTTCTGTCGCAACCAACCCGACCGCATAACAACCATCGCAATTCCGCTTCCTCCGCGGCACAACGAGCCATCGATAGACTGCCGACGATGCTGACGCTTCTACTTGACATCTCATAACCGCAACACCCACTGCCTGGCCTCCCTCGTGAACATACGGCCCTGGGCCAGGCATCACCATGTTCCAGGTACGTGGCGCCAGCCATCGCGACGCCTCCTCGGCCACCCTCACCAGCTGACTCGGCCCCTCCAGAGAATAAAAGCGTCGATCGATCGGACCATCGCCGAGGAGCAGGCTCGGTCCAAAGACCTTGTCAACCAGCGCTCTGCATCCACAGCCTCCCGCAACACCCCGACCAAACGAACGCGCGCCCAGAAGGATGCCGCCGCCGCCGAGGGCGCTATCAACCCCGACCCGGCCGTCTTCGAGGCTGCCTTTGTGATTGACGACGGAGAGGATCTGAGCCGCTCCGGCACTCCGAAGCCCGCCATGACCGATGAGAAGGGAGGGGCGGAGGCAGCCGCCTCTGCTGACGGATCCACGCAGGACAACAACGAAAAGGCTGCGCCAGCAGACGGCCAGGCTGCAGAGAAGTCGGATGCCTCAGCGACGCCCAAAGCGGAACTGACTCCGGAGATCCGGACTAAGCTGCGCAAGCTTGAGAAGCTCGAGGCGACGTATCCCGGTACGAAGCTGTCGCATTCATCTGGTTTGCATCAATCCACTAACCCATACTCTTTCAGAGCTTCTTCGGTCCTATAGGATCGCGCATGGCCGAGCCACATCGATCGAACCCTTCGAGCGTGCCCTCAAGGAGCATACTAGCGTCATGTCCATCAAGGAGCCCGAAGCGCTGGTCGAGTACCTTGACTCGCTGAAGCAGAAGGAGCAGCTCATCATGGAGGAGTACAAGAAGGTGTCTATCGAGAAGGACGAGTTCAAGAAGAAGCTCGAGCAATCCGAAAAGGACGTAGCGGCGCTCAAGGAGGAGGTCGCGACTCTGAAGTCCGACAAGCCTGCCGAAGCCGCCACGACCGCCGACGAAAGCGCGCCGCCAGTCCCGGCCAAGGACCAGGGGGAGACTGAAAGCTCTCATGCCCGGACTCTGTCAGCCAGCAAGTCGCCCGTCCAGTCGGTGCTCGGCATCTTCTCGCCGAAGCAGAAGGCCGCTGATCTGGAGCCGGTCAAGGATGAGGGCGGCGACTTCTTCTCCTACGACGACGAGATTCCTCAGCTGCAGGCTGATGTGGCTGCCAAGGCCGAGGAGATTGAGAAGCTTAACAAGGAGGTGACCTCCCTCAAGAAGGACCTCTCTGTGGCCAAGGAGTCTAGCGCCGAGCTCGTGGAGAACCTGGAGAAGGCATCCTGCGAGGCCAGCGAGCTGCGGGAGTCGTCGGCCGGCCAGGAGTCACTCAAGAAGGAGCTTGAGGCTAGGAATGCCGAGATCAAGTCTCTCACAGAGAAGCTTGAGACCGCACAGACACAGCTCAACGAGACCAAGGTAAAGCTGGAGGGCGAGCTCAAGAACCTCACGACGACCAACAAGGACCTGCAGACCAAGGCCACCGAGTCCGAGGGCAAGACCAAGGAGCAGACCGCCCAGGTTACGAAGCTTACCAAGGCCAAAGAGGACGCTGAAAAGAAGATCAAGAACCTCACCGAGTCGATTGACGAACTGAAGAAGCTCAAGTCTGCGGACGAGGACAAGATTGCGCAGCTCACCAAGAAGCTGGAGGCACAGCCGGCGCAGGCTCTGACACCGAAGCCAACAGCCCCCGCGGCGCCAGCTGCTGAAGCTCCGGCCGCTGCCGCTGCCGCCGCCCCCTCTGCCTCTTCCAAGAAGAAGAACAAGAAAAAGAAAAAGGGTGGCGCCGCAGGAGCGACAGCGGGTACGCCCGAGGTGGCAGCGGAAGAGGCTGCCGAGCCGGCCGCAGTCCCCGAAGTGGTCGAGCAGAAGGGCGTGGACGCACAATCACTTGAGGCGGAGATCGCCAGGCTCAAGGAGGAGGTCACGGAGCGCGACGCACGGATCGAGCGTCTGGCCAAGCAGCGCAAGACCGAGGAGGATCTCCGCGAGGAGATTGACACGCTACGGGACGAGGTCTCCGACATTGGCCAGGAGCACGTTGTGGCGTTGGAGAAGATCAAGACTCTCGAGGCCGAGAAGGCGGCGCTCAAGGCCAAGATCGAGGAGCTCGAGAAGGAGATGGGCATCCAGGCCAACTCGGCCGAGGCATCGTCGCAGCTGCAGGCGACACACGACTCCCTCAAGGGCGAGTACGAGGAGCTGCAGTCCAAGGCGTCGACGCTTCAGTCGGATCTGGCGGCGGCGCAGCAGCTGGCACAGAACCGCTACAAGGATCTGACGGAGCTTCGCGAGGTGCTGCAGAAGGCGCAGCCCGAGATGAAGAGCCTCCGCCAGGACTCTGCGGCGCTCAAGACGACCAAGGAGGAGCTCGCGGCCAAGAACACGGAGCTGCGCAACCTCGAGAAGAAGGAAAAAGACCTCAAGGCCGAGCTCGCCAAGGCCCAGCGCCAGTCCAGCGACCGGGAAGGCGACCTCAAGACGGCGCGAGAGAAGCTGTCTGCCGAGACGAACGCGCGGCTGCGGCTGGAGGACGCGCAGCGAGTGGCGGGACGTGACCTCCGTCGCTCGGAGGCGGAGAAGGTTGAGATCAGCGCACGCGAGGAGAAGGCGACGCGTGAGCTGCAAGAGGTTCGCGAAGAGGCCAAGAAACTCCGACCGCGGGTTAAGGAGCTCGAGGAGGATGTGGAGCGGCTGCAGAAGGAGAAGCGCGCGCTGCAGGACGAAGCCAGCCTTAAGACGCAGCAGTACAGCAACGCGCAGGGACTCCTGGGCAGCATGCGCGACCAGACGGCAGAGCTTTCGACACAGCTCAAGGAGTCGCGGTCGCAGTGCGAGTCGCTCGAGGAGGAGCTTGCGGAGATCCAGAAGCACCTGGCTGAGCGGTCGCGCGAGGCAGAGCGCATGCGCGGGCTGCTGGCGGACGTGGACGAGCGCGCCGACACCAAGGTGCGCGAAATGCGGTCACGGATGGAGGCTGCGATAGAGGAGCGCGACCGGATCGAGGACGAGTCGAGCACGGTAGCTCGGCGCAAGACCCGCGAGACGGAGGAGCTCAAGCAGCGTGTGCGCGACCTGGAGCGCGAAGTCAAGGGCCTGGCCAACGAGAAGGACGAGCTTGAGGAGAAGGAGCGCGAGTGGCGGAAGCGGCGCGAGGAGCTCGAGGGTCTGGAGGAGAAGACGGAGGCCGAGGTGTCGGAGATGCGGTCAGCCGTGTCGGACCTCAGGACGGCACTGGATGCGTCGGAACAGCAGGTGCGGGACGCGGAGAAGCAGAAGGCGGACCTGCGCAAGCTGCTTGAGGAGGCGCGGCAACGCTACGACAAGATGTCCAAGGAGTTCAAGGGCGTGCAGGCCAAGCTGGGGTCCAGTCTCAGCTCAGGACGCAGCTCAATGGACTCGTCGCGGTCAGGCCTCAACGGGGCCGCTGCGGCTGGCGGTGCGGGAACCCCTGCGGGCGGTGTCACGGACAATGTCTACCTCAAGACGATCCTGTTGCAGTTCCTGGAGCAGAAGGACAACCGGATGCGGGAGCAGCTGGTGCCTGTGCTCGGACGGATCTTGCAGTTCAACAAGTGAGTCAAGCTGGCCCGGAAAGAATCCGGAAAGAAGAAGAAAAGTGCTAACGATATTTACAGGGCCGACGAGCAAAAGTGGCGAGCAGCGGTGCAGCACATGACGGTGCGTTGAGGGATGATGAGGAGTCGAGGACGGGTCATGGATGAGGCCATCACGGACCTTGATGTGACGTGTATCGGGAATACCCACGGTTTTCTTCAGTCTGGACGGATGGAGGTGTATTCTATGGCTAGCATTGGCCGGGCCGGGCCTGGCCGGGCCTGATGCTCAACAAAGCTTCATGACGATGTGTGGTGCGTATGAGGAAGCATGTCGCGATGTCTGTTCAGGAGGTTGGTCTGGCCTTTCCGTCACCGGAGAAGGTCGTCCGGGACTAGCACCGCCTTCTGCCAATCACGGGCGTGGACGAGGGAGGCGGCTGCCGAATACAGCAGGTGGGCTGCCGCTACGGCGCATCCCGTTAGCGCGTGTACGCTGTAGCTTGATCTGCTCAGGGCGTGCCGCCTGTAGCACCCGCTGTAGTGAGGTCCAGACTCGGACCTGGATCGCGATCACCGTCTCGCTGTCGTCATGGACCTCATCTTGAGGTCATTGCCGATGCAGAAGTCGTCACAGTCAACTCATCACCCTGGCGGGGTATATATAAGCTTAGCAGGAGCTTATCCCGCCAATTGATTCTTAAGTAAATCGTCCGTCATGATTCTTTCGCGAACAGCACCTCGCTGTTTCTTCCTCCGCCACGCCCGTCTAGCACCCTTGACAACCTTCACCAGAACACCAATCTCCATCCATTTTCCCACCCCCCGACCGACACATTTCAGCACCCAATCCCCAAAAATGGCCAGCCAGAAGACCTCCGGCGCCGAGGGCAACTCGCACTTCACGCGCGACAACCTGTTCAACCTCTCCGGCAAAGTCGCCCTCGTCACCGGCGGCGGCTCCGGCATCGGTCTCATGGCCACACAAGCCCTCGCCAGCAACGGCGCAAAAGTCTACATCACAGGCCGCACGCGGGAGAAGCTCGACCGCGTCGTGGATATGTACAACAAGAACATCTCGGGCGAGATCATCGCCATCCCCGGCGACGTGAGCAGCAAGGACGGCATCGAGGCGCTGGTCAAGCAGCTCGAGGAAAAGGAGAAGTGTCTCTGCATCCTCGTCAACAATGCCGGCGTCAGCTCTGGAAAGTTTGAGATCGCCGAGGCTTCGTCGGCGGCCGATGTCAAGGCGAAGTTGTTTGATGTCGAAGAGGCGCAGTTTGGCGACTGGACGAACACGTACCGCACGAATGTCGCGAGCGTCTACTTCGTCACCGTCGCCTTGCTGCCGCTGCTGCAGAAGTCGAGTGAGAGACACGACGGATGGAGCGCGACGGTGATCAATATCAGCAGTATTAGCGGTATGATCAAGTCTTCCCAGAGGCATTTCTCTTACAACGCTTCCAAGGCCGCGGCGATCCATGTCAACAGGATGCTGGCGGCGGAGTTGGGCAATATTGGCATCAAGGTGCGCGTCAACAGCATCGCGCCCGGCGTGTTCCCGAGCGAGATGACGACGGATGATTCGGACCATACGCAGAAGAGCGACCTGGAGAAGGAAAAGTTCGAGGGCGTGGTACCTGCTGGACGTCCGGGGAAGGACGAGGACATGGCGCAGGCGGTCCTTTTCTTGGCTTGTAACCAATACCTCAACGGTCAGACTGTAGCGGTGGACGGGGGCTACACTCTCGCCGCGGGACAGTAGAAGCATCACGAGAGGAAGATTAAGTCCCGTAGTGTTGATGGAATCAATCAACAACAATCGTCCTCGTACCATCGTGAACAAGCTTTACCGGTCTATCCCTACACCCCCGGGGCCCGCTCACGCCCCCCACCGCAATCGCAAGATTTGCTGTGCAGGATCTGCAGCCAGGGGACCGACGTGGATGGGGCACGGCGCGACGTGAAGCTTGTTCTTAGCTCCCGCCTGCCCGTGGCCGTCCGAAAATGGCAGGGTGACATTGTGATCTGCCGCGGGCGTGGCGCGCCATCTGCGAATAGAGGCAAGAAGGCAAAGCTGCAATGTGAAAAAAAGCAAAAGACCCCCTCCGCGCATCCTGTTATACAGGAATCCGGAGGGGTAGAAAACCGCCTACCCACAGTAGCTGAGGCGGGCGAATTTTACTCGGTTCAGAAGGGGAATCGAACCCCCTCGCCGTGCCAATATTACACCAGTATTATTACCGCTAAACTGCGGTCGCGTTGGGACACCGACGGTCTGTAAAAGGTAGAATAAATCGAGGGGTTATAAGGAAGGGTGCGCGTCCAGTTGCATCACATGCGTGCTCGTGGCGCGCACGTGTTTTGGCGGCGGAACGAGCGAGAGCGTGGAGTCTGGACAAGCCGGGTCAGAAGCACGATGGCGCTCACTCGCGCCCCCTCAAGCAATGCACTCCCTGAAAATATCATCGCCATCCGTATCAAGGTATCGATTGATCAGCTATTCCATCGGCCTTTCTGCCGCTTCGTCCCCCTCAGCTGGCTCAACTCTGAAGCCCGCTGGTGTGGCAATCCAGCCACCAGTGCGACACCCAGCAAAAAATCACACACCTGGGAACAAAACACCAGAAACCCAAGCCCGAGATATCACGTCTTCCCAATTGCTGAATCAATTGCTTCCCGCATCATGTCCAAAGCCGGCTAACCCCAAGTCCAGGGCGCCATGACGTGAAAATTTTTCCTCCCCCAACCCCCATCCCAAATCCCCCGTCACGGGCACACACCGAGGAAAAAACAACACCAAGCCCCCATCTCATGCGTAGATGCCCCAGGAGTCAACATGTCAAATATTCCATGTGGGGTCCCCGTTCCCGCGCAGGCCAAGATCGCTGCTCCCTGCCCTTGCCGTGCCCGGCAGCCCGGTGAGTCCCCGCCCCCCGGTCCGATCATCGACACGCCCCCCCTCACACACCGGGCGGCCCGCCCGAAGCTGCCTCAGGCACGCTCACCGTTGTAGGGCTGAACCGGCGTGCCAGGAACCAGGGACCAGGGGGAGTGGGTGATGCCATGCCATGCCATGCCGCCCCTGCGTGACCGACGCACATCGCGCGGGCCCTTCCGCGTGCTCGACTCGACGTCAGTTCTTCAACACCGCCATGGACATCACCACGGTCCTTGTACGTAATGCACATCACGACTCATCACCATCACCACTCTAGTTTGCTCATAAACCACCACGTAAATTGATCATCCAGCCCTTGCTACCCAGAAATGACACCTGAGGCCTCAAGACCTCTCTCCCCATCCACTTCTCCCGCCATATACCAACCCACCCTCGTCGTCCAATCTCGGTGGAAACAAAAACGCCGCCAAACATGCTGTGATACCCCGCAAAAAAATCATCAGGAGAGGGGGGGCCATGGTGAAGAAAAAAACAGAAATGTGGAGTGGGGTTGACATGACTGGGGATCAGAGCTCTGCCGCGCACTCCGGGTATCAAAATGTGAAGTCCCTAATGCTCAGAATATGTTGTGTGTATGACCGGGGGGAATCATTCCGTAACGCAATGATGACGTGGAAGATGCTGGGGGGTAATTGATGCCGTCCGAGAACCCAAATGAGATATCCGGCCATGTCCGACATATGAAAAGACAAAGGAAAGGGGTAGTCAGATAAATAAGGAGAGGGGTGTCGTGCAACATGAGAATGTCATCTGTCTTCGTGTGCTTCGTGCCATGCCGGATGGCCCGCGCTGCTTGCTGCCACTGCCCGCTTACATGAACTTGCGGATCCAGTGCATGTCGAGCCAGCCGACCTTCTCGAAGGCGGTCCACAGCTTCGAGGCCTTGTTGACGTCAATCTTGCAGGCCTGCTGGGCATCCGTCTTGCGGAACTCCTTGCCGTGTTGCGCGCAGTCGCGCCGGCGGATGAAAATGCGCCGCTTGCTGGTGAGGTACGTCGCGCAGTCGAGGCGAAGGTTGGCTGCCAGGCTCAGCTCGTCAGGGTGCAGGAGGTGTGCGTGCGGGTCTTGGGCCAGGTTGACCGGCGACCCCTTCCAATCCACCTTGAGGCTGTTGGGCTTATTAGGGAGGGAGTCGAGCGGCGGACAGAAATCATCGAGGGCGTTGAAGTCGCGGTCCTCGCGATTCGGAGCCACCACACGGCGTCCGGGCTCCGGTGTGGTACTGCGAGGCCGGCCCTGGCCCTTGGGGGAACCTTGGGGGCGTGTGGGTGCGCGAACGGTCGTGCTGCCAGGGAGGCGGGCGCCCTGCGACGGCTTGACGACGCGGTCGGGCTTGGCCGTTGGTGTCTTGACAGGCCGGGACACCGTCCTCGACGAGGCAGCAGATTTGGCTGCGAGCCTAGCAGGCGCGATGGGTGCGTACCGCTTGTTGTTCCAGCGGTCGTGGTTGATCCTCCGATCGTTGACGAGTAGCTCTCGCTCCTTCTGCATCCAAGAAAGGCGGTCCCGTGAGTACATCTTAAGCACCTGAGACTTGACCTGTAGGGCAAGCTCGTACTCCTCGGGCCGAGGGGGCTCAGAGCTGCGGAACTGAGTGGCGTCCCGATGAGCGATGTGCTCGCTGACAAGGCGCCGGTGCTGGACCGACTCGCTGGCGGGGAAGAGCGGCTGCTGGGGAGGGCTGGGCACCACGTCGTCCCGGGGGTATAGGATGGGGTCCTTGATGGCGTGGGTCGTCAGGGGGGTCGCCTCGACGGCGTCAGCAGCAGCCTGGGCTTGAGTCTGGGGCGAAACTGGAGGCGACATGGGCATCCGTGGTCTGGCGTCCTTCAGGCTGGCCTCGCCGCCCCGCGCGATGATGGTTGTGGGGTCAGCGGCGTCCGACTGGCCGGCATGGTGGTTGAAGTTGTCGAAAGGAATCTGGTCGGGCGGTGACATGAGACTGTTGAAGTCAAAGGCGGGCTTCTTGCCGGCAGCAGCGCCAATTGCGGCCGGGGTTTGTCGCGAAGTGAGTCTGTTTGCCTCCATTGTGTCGCGGGAAGCGGATTGAGTTGCAGAGGGGGAGGAATTGGTCTGGGAAGAAAAGGGCTTGGGGAATTGAGCAACAGTTATGTTTCCATGACCCTGCAACTGGACCGGAGATTGGTGAGACGTCTCCGCGTGTTTGTCAGCCATGGCTGGCGTGGTGACTCTGTCTGTGGATGGTAGGTGGCGATAATAGGCGTGCCTATGTGTGTACACGCAGGCAGCAGAGGGGAGGGGGGTCCTGGAGGGGGGGATGTGGCGGAGCCGGCCCAACTCCGAAGCGGCAGACAGACGCTGGAGTTAACGGAGAATAGGGGAGGGTGGAAGTCGATGGAAGATGGACGTGCAGTAGGGGCGACACGGAAGGGGGCCAGACTGATTTTAAGGCCAAGGACCGAGACTCTGGTAGGCGAATAGGGTCTTGAGTAGAATAGGAGCAAGAAATGCGAGTCTTGGGTTTTCCGATTGTCCTTTGGCGGCTTCTGGGTCCCTTTTCTTTGTGTGTGTGGGCTGATTGAGGGCGCGCTCAATTGATTGAGTGTGAGGGCTTGGGGTCAATGGGGCCGTCGGTCAGGTAGTAACAAGAGTGAGAAAGCGTAGTTAGGCTCTAAGCCCCCGGTCGCAAATGTGCGGGTGCTGCCTGGTCGAGTTGTTGTTGTTGATGTCCGTCGTCGTCCTGTGATCAGTCGCGTCTCGAGAAAAAGCCTGTGTCGCCGATATGATGCAGAGACGGAATGATGTGTGATGAATCACCGGCCAGAAGATTGAGGCCCTGAGGAAGGCCTAGAGGTCGCAATGGTCCGCGGAGAGGGAGAGGTCCAAGTTGGATGATTGAGGTCGCAATAGGGTGTGTGATGGCGGGGTCAGTGTCGTTGGATGATGGATGGCCTGGTGTGGGTGCACAATGGGATCATATAAGGCGGCCAACGCAGCGTCAATGAAGGTGAGGGATGGCGCGGACAGTCTGGCACTGGATTGAGGAATGGTCAAATGTCGCAGAGGAGAGAGATGTAGGACGGAAAACGCCGCAGAGGGAGGATGATGAGGCCCGGCGCAAAGGGGTCATTGATTGATCATGGACAGAGCGGGAGGGGGGCGCATTCACTCGCTTGGGGGGCAGGACCTGAGAGGACAGAGCAGAAGAGGAGGGGGAAGTCCAGGCACACACACACAATCCATTTGCTCCTCGCCGACCGACAGGCAGCGCGCCTGGGGGGGTGGGCGTCACACACTCCCCCCCGAAAGTGCGAGGCAGCAGAGCGCGCAATGGGCCAGGCCAATCTGGAATTACAGGACGAGGCAGCGGCGGTAAAGCGAGCGCGAGCGCGAGCGTGGGCGTGGGCGCGCGCGGGAAGACTGGAGGACGAGGATGGTGAACGACGGGGACGACCTGAGGAGGGAGTCACGCCCAACGGGTCGCGCGCACCCCCTCGTCTCACCCGCACCCCCCTCACAGCGGGTCAGGGGGTCCGTCGGGAAGGCTGCCTCTCGCACCCTGTCCTGCCTGTAAAAAGAAGCCAGGCTCCCCCCCCCCCTGTTTGGCGCCCGATCTGGGACGTTGGATAAACGCACGCCCCCTTGGCCCCAAGTCCTTCGTCCTGTGCGGGCGACTTTGAGGGCGGCCTTTCGACATCGACCTGGCCACTTGACCAGTGAGACCGAGCCACACCATCTGATTGGATGTATCCTCTAACATGACTTGTCTCCAGCTCAGCCGGTCGATGACGGCAGCACAGAAAGAGCCGTTAGAGCTGGTAGGCTGTCGACTTGGCTTCAAGTCGGTATGTCTCCCGGGTGTGATATGAGGTGGGACAAAGAGAGCGGCTGACTGGGGAGGAATCACATCCCGCCAACTATGGGGAATGCCTGGTACTAGAGGGGGGCGTGTGTGAAGTGTGAGTGTGTTTCTGGGGCGCCGTGGCTGCGGAGCAGAAAGGGCACCAGAACCTGAAAGCAAGCAGGGCATCTGGGGAGGAGTTGTACCCCCAAGCCCGAGGTACCGCAGTCCTTGAATTCGGTACGTTGCTGTGGCTGAGTTTCTGGGAAGTATTCCTCTCGCAATCCTAATCCCCAAGGGCCAATGCTTCTTCTTGAAGCAAGGACACTTGACGTGGCAGGGTATTGTGCCGCTGGGAATGGCCCCCAAGGTGGCATATCATGTTTCTTCGCTGAAGACACGACGTCTTGAACGGCCAAGAAGGTTTGAAGGGTCTCCGCTGTTGACATGGACGAAGCGGGTTTTGGCGGGCTCGAGCGGACTCCAGACTAGGGAGAGTGGGACGTCATCCTCGAATAGCTCCGTCTCATGCCAAATCGGCTTTTCGATTCTTGTGCCAAAATGGCATCATCATAGGTCCAATGCAGCGGTGTTCGTGTTGGCCCAATGCCCATGAGTCGGCAGTTTTATCTCGTGTCATCGTCGAATGCTCCTCGCAGGCCTCTGCTCTGTATCAAGGTGAGTCGAGGTGAGGTGTGTTGACAATGGTGGCAACGCATCGCATCGCACCTCCGAGGCAGCAGGCGCATGAAGACAGGCAGAAAGGCGTCTCGAGCCATTGGCCAATGGCAACCTCCTCGCCGCTGGGGCGGACAAGGCCCCCCTTCCATTCGCCTGTCAGCTCCGGCCAACACAGCACTGAGCAGCAAGCGCATCAATGCACCGGAGCAAAAGGACGAACCTCTGAATGCCACACCGCCTGCAGCGCAACGCGCAGGGCTCGGGTTAGGCTCCGACGGAGGGGGCGAAAAGCGGGTAGCGGACGGCGGTGACTCGACTCGACTCAACAGAGGGGGGTGCTGAAGGGCGAGAGGGGAGTTATTTCGAGGCCAAAATCCAGAGCGTCCCTCTCGATGAGTCCCGTCGTTTCGTGTCGAGAGGCGGAGGTGAGTTGGCAGGCATGTGAGTCACACTGGGGGCAGGCCGTGAAGAAGGTACGAAGTGGGAAAAGGGCGGTTGATTGGTTGATTGGCCTCGTTCTGGGCAATCACGACGCGGAGCGGAGCCTGAACGATAACCGCAATGGGCTTAGCGGCATCGCCACACCCCGATAGACGTCACCATTGCGCGTGGAAGGTGCTGGGCGGTACCTTCCTCATCCAGCGGCGTACCGACCGACCGCGGGGTACCTGCCCACCGCCTGGGCGGCTGCATTGAAGAGTGCCCGAAGACGTGGAAGCAGTCAAGGCAGTGAAGGTGCTGTGGAACGTGTTGCGGCCTGATGTGCGGGACTGCCCTGGAAGGATCGCTGTGCGGTGCAGTGGGCGCTCTGGGGCGGACTGGGCTGCCGCGTGGATCCTCCCGACGCCAGGGCTCGTTTCTCCCGACCGCATTGTGCGCAGGCTGCCAGATTCCCATCCATTGGAGTTCATTCCATCCATTCGACATTCGACAATAACGGTGATAGTCCCTCTGGCTTTTCTTGACATCAATGTTTATGGTCATTGCATAGGTCCGGCGCGACGCAATGCGTCCATGATCGTCATCATGATCCCAATGGACCCTGTTCCTGGCCACCAACAATCCGACTTGTCCGGCTTCTTCGCCCTCCGGTAGGAGGTACAGACGGTCCGCGTTCCACCACCAAAGGGGACGAATTGGCTTTGGGCCGAAGCAAACCACGGCAAAGCGCGGGGTTCCTCTCCGGCTTCTTGTCACTGCTGACAGCAATGCTGATGCAACAACTTGGGTCCGACTCGCTCTTCGTCCGAGCCTCCCGGCCACTGCCACGGACACTGACACTGCACCAGGATTCATCACATCAGCATCCCGACTGAATCGAAGATGAGCCATCATTGTCCAGTGCCTGCCGGCCAATGGCCCTGACGCGGTCCATCGACGTATCACAGGGTGGCGGACGGTGCAATTGATGGCGTCCCAATGGTCACATGGCCCCCCTCAACATGGAACCGCCCAGCTGAAGGCCATTGGAGGTCACCACCGCCCATTGCCCACTGCCCACTGCAGCAGGCCACCACGATCGATGCCGTGCTGTTCTCGGGCCGCAGCGGAGCAAGTCGTCAGCCGTACCCTGTTCTCGTCCCCAGAGGCCAAGTCCAAGGCATCTGCAATCAATTAACCCGACGGCGGTCTCGGGGCATCCTCTATGTGCCTCCGCCACCTAACGCCGAAGCCTAGCACACCGTCAACCGAGGGCCGCGCAATGGCGACTGGTGCCTGCCCACCTCTGCCTCTTCCACGACTTCCGGGAGGACAATTGGCACTCGAGCAATGGACGACGCGTTCAATTGACCGCAGCCTGTCTCGGATGACCCGGCGTCCTCGTTTCTGTACCACTCGACACGATGCCCGGCGAGCGCAGCACTGAGCACGATCGATGGGGGCCGCAGGGGAGGACACTGTCTGCAGGCAGATTACAGCCAAGCCAGACGAGACTCCTCTGCCTGCCCCCGTTGCGCCCCCCAATCAGATGGGGCCAGCGACATCCCCTCCAAGTGAGCTGATCAGATTAAGACACACCCTCCCCTCCCCATCTTATCTTCGTCCACCTTTTGTCAGGCAGTCCAGTCTCGGCCCGCACCCCTCGGGATTTCTCAGGAGGGGGGTTCCTCGCCTTTTGCAACCTACCCGGATGATTCACATGACCCTGTCCATGGACACGGATGACCACTTTGGAGACACCGCGAGGTCTGGGGGCTATCTCACTCTCACTATCTGCCCTGCTTATCGACTGAGCTAGTCCGCCTTGGTGCGCGCTCTTCATGACGGTGGGCAGAGTCACTTGACGACCATGATGCGAGACATTTCAAGCATCGGGTGATAACGATAAGATGGCGTGAACAAAGAGGGTGGTCCCGCTCCACCGTTCGCGCTGGGCGTGAGGGAGGCTAGCGGGAAGGCGGGTGACGCTGTTGAGGATGGGGGAGACGTGCGACGTTCTTCACATGTCGCAAGGCGGCCGTGGTCTCGCGCCTAAGCCCAGTGATCCCCCGCCGACGACTGCCCCTCCTCGTCGCATGACACGGCGGGCTCTCACCGCTCAATCATTGCGATTAATAGGCCGAAAGGCTAGTTTTGGGACCGCCAGGCGCGACGGAATCCACGGCCGTTTCAGCAAGGAGCAAGCAGAAGTTGCGCGCGGGCGGAGCAGGGGCCGGCGGTCATTGATTTGTGAGGCAGACAGGGGGTGCTGCTTGGACATTGGCATTTACCCCGCGATGGCCTCACCCGCTGCACTTCACCCCTCCATCTCGCGCAACAGCCCCTCCGTTATCGCTTTATCGCCGCGACCCCTCCTCCCCCTTGCTCCCCCTCCCCCTCCCGCGCCAAGTTATACTCTCGTTTCATCAGAATCCCACTCACTCTTCCGAGCCGGTCTAGAAGGCCTGCGGTCTGCGGATCAGCATTTGAACCTCCCAGGTTCCTCAGCTCGTCATCTGCTCTCTCTGTCTTCCCGGCTTTGCCCTAGCCCAGGAACTCGGGCGGTCCGCCTGACCAGCTTCATGCGCGACATGACACCCATCACGACAATCACCCAAGATATCATCCATCTGAGGACTCTCCCCCCAATGGAAGCCCGCCAGCAGACGCAGAGCCTGGGGACGACACCGAAAAACCAACCGGCGGCACCCATGCTGGCGCCACTGGGTCAATGCCAGCCGGCCAGCCGCATTGATCAATTTCCGATTCGGCGTTCTGCAATGCCATCTGTTGCGGGGGTGCCGCGAGCCGTCTTGCGTTGATGGAAACAATCAACGCCAACACTGACTGGACAAACACATGCTACCAGCAATCACTTCCAGCAACGGGGTTGCCGCTGGCCAGACGACGAGGGAGTCTTGGTACGTTGCAATATCGCATGGCGAGGCCCGCCCAGGCCTGAGCTGGATGCATCTCGTCTCTTTCCTGCATTGGAGAGTCTCATTCGTCAATGGCCATCCCTGCATGGTACCCCGGGGCAGGCAGGCGCCTCGATGCGCCTGGTAAGGCTGCCTGCCGTCGGGTTGCTTTTTGTGAGGCTCGATCTATCGTGGCAGTTTGCAATTCGGTGATGGCAGCTGTGTATCCTGCATTTCTGAAGGTGAGGTGTTCTCATCTTTTGTTTTTCCACATGCGACCAAGTGCGAGGCAAACGCAGATCTGACCTTCCAAGTGCCTTGCCTTGGCTTCGCCTCGTTTGTCCTCCTCTATTTGCATCCCTAATGCATGATCCTTCGTGCTCCCAGCAGAAAGCTTCGTTTCTATGATGGCGAATGCTGTAGTATGCCAACTCGCTCGTACCATTCCTTCGTCAATCGTTATGCGCCCTGACAGCCTCATGACTCCAAGGGAGGGTCTCTTATGAACCGTCCCCGCCAAACGTTCTCTTCCCTCTCTTATCCTCCCCGATGCCTTTACTTGGGGACAGAGTTGGCATAGTACGCCTCGGCGTAGTTGGGCGTCCCCGCCGCGGGCGTGCCCCTGGCGACGCCGTTCTTCCTGTAGTGCAGCCAGTCGATCCACGAGATGATGGCGACGTGAAGGACGACGACGAAGATGACGATAGCCATGAGGCCGATGACGACGCTGATGCCGCATGATGTACCGGAGCAGAAGGTGCTGATGCTCGAGAACTTGAGGATGATGACGACGAGCCAGAAGGGTATCTCCATCGAGTTGAGGATGACGTTGGCCTTGAGGCTCGCCCACTTGCGGAAGCGGGCCGACCGCTCGGTGAGGATCTGGTAGACGATGAAGAGGATCGACTTGACTCCCTGCCAGGGTGGTTAGTGGATGTTTCTTTTTTTTCCGTTTGTTGAGGTGTGGTCGAGGACATACCATTGCGATGACCATGATGTCGCCTCGCCCGAAGAAGGGGGCGAGGTTCATGAAGACGCCGGTTAGGATGATGGCGATGATGATGAGGACCAGCTCGAGGACGTGGGCGCGGAACTTCCACACGGGCTCCAGGAAGCGCTCCAGTACTGAGGGAATCATCATCTTGGAATTGGGGTTGTTTTGTCTGGCGAGCGTGTGCGTAATGCGTCGTTGAATTGTTCGTCGGTCGTTGATCGGTCGTGAAGTCGTTCAGGAGGTCGTCAGGGGGAATGCTTGGGGAATTCGCACTCGGCCACAAATCGCAACTTGGAGGAATCGTACAATGTTAGAGAGAACACCAAAACATTAACCGACAAGAAAACATCCAGTATTGATATACGCGACCGCGAAACCGCCAGCCACCCGCGTACGCAAGCTTTCGCGAGTTTCTTCGGCTCAAGCATTCGTGAAGTTCGTGATTCTCGGGTGTTGTGGAGCCATCACCCGAGTCGTCTCGGCTTCACCCGAGATTTTCGTCGCGCGGACTCGGGTTTTTCGCCGCATCAGCCAGGGGCATCCTGACTCGACGTCCCAACTTTGATTTATGCTTCTATTCGGGGCAGGATCTGGGGATCTGGATCTGGAGCCTAATGTAGATCTGAGGTTGATCCTGCGTCTGTCCCGTCGCGCCTCTTTCCAATTCGAGCCGTTGCGTTACGTGGCGCGCCCGTCTGCCACGCGCTCAGCCCTCCCGGGTGAGGACCAGGTCGACCTGGATACAACCCTCGAGGTCTCCCTGGTTGTACGGCCGCGGAGTTACCCAGTAGAGCTCCCAGCCTTCTGCAGCGGCGTCGTCACCGTCTTTCCACGCCACCCAGTACCCATCGTTGATATTGTCGTTACCAATTGACAGCTTGACCTCCTCCAGCGACCCTGCTGGCGTCGTCACCCATGAGTCGTGGTAGACCAGGCTCCCGATTCCGGATGGAGATACCTCCCGCGAGGCCTGGAGCTGGTATGGGCCCCGGCCGCTGGGGCCGCGGACGGAGAGGAACCCCGCTGCGTTGCCGCCGCTTTGCACGGACAGTGTCGACTCACTGCCGGAGAGCTGCACGCGCAGGGTTTGCTCGTTGCCAGCTGCGGGCTTCAGCACGATGGACTGGTCGGCAGCGATGGCGGTCTGCGTGCCACTCAGCTCGCCATGGTCACTGTCTTGGTGAGTGATGACGTCGGTGAGGGGGGGCTGGGAACTTACCTCTTGATGCGCAGGGAGTACTGCACTGAAGTCATGGTGGAGTTTTACGGGGAAGATTGTCGAGTTGTTGATATGGTTAAAGTGGGATATGGTTACGCTGTGGAATGAAATGGAGATGGAGGCGTGCATGTTAGCTAGGTGACTCTCAAAATCCATCACGTGAGAGTTATGAGAGTGTTCGGGGTTCGACAGAAGCGCTCTAGCTCCCTGCAGAGCGCATGTAAGTATCCGTGATATGATGTCTGCTGCCGCAGCAAACAGTATTGCCAAATAGCTCGGAATCAAAAGAAAAAGGCGGCCAAGGAGATCAGGGGGTATAACAGAAACATTTACCCTGTCAAACAGCCAAGACCTGCCAGTAGCAGCCGACAGGGAGGCCGGAGGAGATTCCGAGTCAAACCGGAAGATGACCCACTTTTCCCGACGCCATCTCCGCTGTAATCCGGCTGATGCCCGGCCTTTCATAGACTACCCGGCTCCCCTTTTCAAGATATTGAGACACTACAAGCGGTGTGCCGCTTCGAATCATTATGAGATATTTGTATGTTCTTTTAAAGTTACTAAGACACCAATGAAGGGTTTTAAAGCTCTGCTCACTGTCAAGCCTTGAAGGTCGTGTTTGGGGAGTGGTCATCAAGCGGAGAGGCTGTGTTTTACTGGCGTTTCTTGTAATGCCATACATGAAGAAGTACGCCGAACTCATAAAGAAGGCAAATCCAAGCTTCATGGGCCTGGTTTCACAAGAAAACGCAGCCCCGGAGCGCCTCAGTGGCCGGGACAAGCACCTCCCCTCGCGGACACCCCCAAAACACCACCGCTTAGTCGTCATTCCGTGAGAACCGTGAAAGCGGCAAGAACAGGGCCCTGGCTCCGCTTTATGGCCTCTCACACTCTTAAGAGTTTGTAAAACTCCCTCTCCCTTCCTTGTAGAAACAAAACCACCACTCTTCCTTTCATCCCCACCCCCTCAACATCACGATGCAGAAGGACAAGAAGTGGTGCCGTGGCGGCCATTCCCTCGTCGCACCCACCCAGGACGGTGACACCGATGGTGCCCTCATGCCGCTCCACAAGCGTTACAAAGACCAGCATATCACCTACATCTGGCGCACCGAGGTCGGCGCCTTCCGATGCAGCCTCTGGATCACCCCCTACGCCAAGCCCGGCAACGAAGTTGCCGGAAAGCCTGGTCCGGAGATTAAGGCGCCTGTCTGGATGCCTGTTGATCCCAAGTTCGGACTCGACCCCATGGTCCAGGTTCATACCGGCGTTGCCCCGGCCCCGGTTCCCATCACCACTGCGGCTCCCGTCGTTGGTGACAACACCGGTTCCGGCCCCGGTCAGCCGCCCGGTCCCCCGCCCGCTCCCGGTCCCAGTGTCCTGGAGCCCGTCAAGAATGCCGATCACAGCATAACGGCTCGACGAGCCATTCGCAAGAGGGCCAATAAGAGGCGTATCCGCATCCGCCGCGTTCATGAGGAATGGGATGTGTAAACGGAGAGATGGGACTCAGACTGAGAGTGAGTTTCTAGCGTTTCCGACTGTTGACGTTTGGACTAACTGATGGCAGACCACCAAGACCTCTTGATTCTTCTTACACGTCAACAACCCGGCTCTCGATCGACCAACATACCATGGATGATGGATAACTGAAAGATTGGGGATGAAGAAGACTGGATTAAGGGTCAGAGACTTTGTCAAGGTGGACATATGGTTTTCATGTCACGATCTGACACCGACCGGTGCTCCGTCAAGCTAGACTGTGTGCCCTACACAAGGGTACCATTTCGTCTACACAAGACTACTTCATAGGCTGATGCCTAAACTCTACCGTATCTTGGAACGTGACTAGCCCACCGGGGAGTTTGCAGTTGCAACATGTTGGCTTGAAGAGAGGTGCCGAGGTGTATGCCTGGACACAACTCTACAAGCCAACATGTTGCAACTGCAAACTCCTCCGGTGGGCCAAATCCCCTCAAGGCCTCCTTAACACGCTGACACGTGTAAGATAGCAAGGCAAGCAAGCTAGACATATTTGTGGCAGCCTGCTCTCCGGCCTCTGCCTAAAACCTGATCGCCCTGGGCAGCCTGCCCACGACAAGGCTGCCCAGTGGAGCTCCACTGTCTGCCCGGCCCTGCTCACTTCCGCGAGTTTGACGACATGTCGCGGGCCACAAGGCCGCTACTCACGTGGTGCTGCAGGAAGCCGATGCCTGCCTCCAACAGGGGCCCTGCTTGGCCAACGGTCAACCCCGCCCCCTCAGGTAAAGTCGTAGACCACCAGACTCTCCCGCCCGCCCTGGGACTCCTTGAGGACGATGACCATTTCGTCATCAAAGCCGACCCAGTTGCGCTTGTCATCCCACTCGCTCGGCCCAGCGGTTGCTGAGGCCGCCTTGCCAGGCTCATCCCCTCCCGCATCGTCCAGCCCACTAGGCCGAATCTCGATACTCTTCCCGCCCGCCCTGCCTTCGAGCTCCCACACCCTGATCTCCTCGCCTCGGCAGCTGACGCTGACTGCCTTACCCCGCGCGGTGATCTCGGCGTCGCTGATGCCTGATGTGTGGCCCCACAGCCGGATGCCCGGCGACACAGACAGGGCCTCGGCGCTAGAGGTGCAGACGTGCAGGATGAGGGTATTGTCCGGGAGGGTAGCCAGGAGATAGGGGTGGGTGTAGCAGAGAGTCCGTGGTCCGCCCTGTCGAAATGGAACAGGACTCGGTGAGGACTCAAGCGGCTGGCGGGGGCGTGTTGCTGACGCAGCGCTAGGCTGCCGCGTGAGAGTCACCGGCGACGAAGGGCGTGCCTCGACAACGGGCATGGTGTAGGCCAGGCGAGTGGACATGACTGCCGACTCGCCGCTGCGCAGCTGGCCGATGTGGAGGTCCTGGATGCCTATTGACCACCCTTCGAAGGTCGTGAAGGTGTAGGCGATGGAGGCTACGACAGACCCAGCGATTCCACGGATGGACAGGGCCAACGGGGCGTGCGATGTATGCGACTGGAGAGAAGTGACGAGGATGGGTACAGGCAGCCGCCGAGGCTTTGAAAAGTCCCGGCCCTGCTCGTCCTCCGTCTCGCTCTCGGTCCAGTCCGAGTCATAGCCGAGCCCAAGTTTGCCTCGCGCGGCCACTGCTGCAAGGCGGCGCTGGCGCTGCGACTGGTCAAAGTCGTAAAGCGAGATGAGCACCGACTCAGTCGCAGTAAGGAGGTACGGATGTCTATACGCGATGCCGATGAGCTCGCCGTTACTTGACTTTCCGTGACTTTGGCGCAGCGCGATGGTGCGGGAGGCTAGATCAAGCCTCCAGACGCCGAAGCTGCCGTCGACGAAACCCAGGCAGATGTCCAGACCGCCCTCCTCGAGGGCCTGCTCATCAACGCCTAGGCATGTCGGACAAGAGGGCACGTCGTCCTCATCGAGAAGGTCGACTTGCGCCAGAAGAGTCTTGGTCTTGAGGTCCCACGCTCGCAGGCCCGACGCCTTGTCTGCGGTGACGGCGATGCCCTCGACGACCTTGACCAGCGTCTTCTTTGGCGGCGATGTACCACCTACATCCAGCTCCTCGACTGAAGCCTTCCCGCGGGCCCAGTTGTGCCGCAGCTTGTACTGTCTCTTCCAATCTTCGAAGGGCTCTGCCTTGACGAGACCGCCTCTCTTGCCGCGACCGCCGTCGGCCCAAACGGCTCGGCGCGCTGTGTAGTGCAGCTTGCTGCCGTGACGCTTGGAGCCGTCTCGGAAGCCGGGGATGCGCAGTGCGCGGGGGAGGACGAAGCGGGCGTAGTAGAGGGCTCGCCAGAGCTGCGAGTCGGAGGCGAGGCGGTGGAGATGTTTCGAGACAAGGCCTAGGCCGAGGAGATCGGTGATGGGGAGGAAGGAGAGGACACGCAGGGTCA
Organism: Plectosphaerella cucumerina; assembly: GCA_020746995.1. NCBI lineage: Eukaryota > Fungi > Ascomycota > Sordariomycetes > Glomerellales > Plectosphaerellaceae > Plectosphaerella > Plectosphaerella cucumerina. Next base: position 2,913,811 of record JAGPXD010000004.1, on the reverse strand, counting down.
GCTCGTCGGAAAGCGAGGAGAGCCTGTCGCCGGGGTTGCGACGCGATAGCGGATCGCGGTTCAACCGCTGCAACTTGCGGGGGAGTATGTCATCGTCGACATCGCCGGCGTCGTCGGGCGTCCACTGGCGCTTTCGGGGCATGGGGATAGTCTTCTTGCTGTTGATTCGAGTCTTTGGGATATCGTTTGCATAGAGATACTCGTGGTTTCTGCTATGGAGGTCGAGGGTGGAAGATCGGCATATCGGTTGAGGTGAAGACTCGAGTCTTATTCATCATGGTGGGAAGGCGGCTTGAAGAGGCGGCGGCGGTGTGCACCAGAAGGCGTTCCCGAGGTACCTCAGCGACTAATCCACAGGCGCCATCGACTTGCTCTAGATGACTAAGCAGAAGTACTCTGGTCTGGCCGGATCACGACCAGCAAATGTCAACCTCACTTCTTCCTCATCCTCTCATTCTGTCACCATCGCAGGGAGCTACATATCAGAACATTGTCGCCTGGTGCAAACAAAACGCTCTCGTACTTCCGAACCAGCCCGCTCTACCTCTACCCGCACATTACCCACGCCACGATGCCTCCGGTACGTACACTCAACACCGACACTATCTCCTACTCTAACACCCCCCAGCGCCACCAAACCCTCCCTCCTGCGGCCACGGCGGCGGCCCGCGAGGCCCTGCAGTCCTTCTACTGCGAGCTCTGCTCAAAGGGCTACTCGCGCATGAACGATTATGAGGCCCACCTCTCCAGCTACGACCACAGCCATAAGCAACGCCTCAAGGACATGAAGGCCATGGTCCGCGACCCCAACGCCGTTGCCCGCGCGCGCAAGGCCGAGGCAAAGGCCGACGGAATCGTCAGCATCAAGATTGGCCAGGCCGACGCCCAGTCCGGCGGCGCATCCAGCGGCGGAGGTGGCGGCGGTGGCTTCAAGAAGGGAGGCTTCAAAAAGTCAAGCTTCAAGTCGGCCTTTGCGCCCGTAGACGCGCCTGCGCCGCCTCGCGGGCCTGACGCTGCTGCCGCTCCTGCTAGGCAACCCGAAGGCGCTGAGAAGGCTTTGGCCGGTGGCGGCGCGAGGTCGGAGCTCGTCGAGAGCGATACCGACGACGAGGATTATAAGCATTACGACCCTCGATACCCGACGGACTGATCAACCACGAATGGACGAATGATTGCCGCGAATGACCGGGGCATTGCCCGTCGCGGGCATTCCTTGCCAGCAACATATTCCACGACATGTCCAGCACCTCACTGTATCCACGAACCGTGGAACTGCGAAATGTCCTCCTCCAGCAACCCCATGACCTGCTGGCTCCCCGAGAACCAGTTGGCCAGCGGATCCGGCTGCATGCCCACCTGCCCAAGGGCCGCAGCGTGGGCGGCAGCTGCTGACGGGTCCACGGCCATGTCCGTAGGCGGCAGGCCCAGGGCGCTGAGGTACATGTCGAACTCGCGGTTTATGGGAGCGCCGCTGGACGTCTCCTGGGCCTTTGCCTCAGCATAGGCGTGCGCCACGTTGCAGAGCACCTGGCAGAGCTGGTAGAGCTTCTGAACCGACTCTGAGCAGCCGCACACGGGGCGCAGCGACTCGACAAAGTCGTAGAGACGGCGCAGGTCGTCGGGCGACGACGTCTCGATGACGTAGCAGAACAGCACGAAGAAAGGTGCAAAAGGAGTGATTAAGATGGTCCTGCCGTTTGGATCAGATGCTCCGCTCTTCACAAAGCAGTAGATGGGCTTCTCAAAACTCACCAGTGCACGAATATAACCTTGAGATCATCCCTCTCCAGCTCGAGCGACTGCATGCTCTCGTGGTGCAGCTGCAGCGCGAATCGGGCGCTGTCCAGCGACTCGACGGTGAAACGGCTACCGGAGCCCTCGGGGGCAGGCAGGGCGCGGTGGATGAGGGTCAGGGTGGAGCGGTAGGTGATTTCGTCGCCGCGCAGGTGAATGCCGATGAGTTCCGAGGCGTTGATGGCGCGCAGGCCGAAGAGGGCCTGCTCGCGGATCTGCGAGGCGGCCGACATGATCTCCTTCTGCTCGGCCTCGAGGCGGCGCGCGATCAGGGTTCGTTCTTCCTCGGGCTTGGCCATGCCGGCGGGGCTGTACAGGAGCTCGTAGACGCGGAAGCCTAGGTCGGCCTCCTCGATCCAGTTTGTTATGATGGGGCCCCATGGGTCTTCTATCATGGAGCTATCGATCCTGCGAGGGGTCGTGATGTTCCAATTCTGCATGACGGCGGGCATGCCGAGACGAACGGCCAGGGTGCGGTCGAGCATGTAGGTGTTCCAGAAGACGAGGGCGCGCAGGTCTTTCTGGCCGGGCTTCTCGGGCTTGTTGGGCGAGGGGCGGTGGTAGCCGAGGATCTGACAGAGGGTTGCAGCGGTTGAATTGTAGTGCCATGCGAGTGAAGGTTTGGAGATGTTGATAGCGTAGACGACCTGCGAGGTCAGTGCTTGCACGAAAGGTTACAGCGATGAGCACTGCCTGGGAGACCTACGGCGATGAGCAATGCGCAGATGCTTTCGTGCTTGGCGGGCATCATGAGCGGCAGGGTGGTCAGGGCTGTCTCAAGGTTGACCTGGCACATGCGATGATACTCTTCGAGCTCTGCCTTGACGACAGGGTCTTTGGCCTGGTAGATCTGGTCGGCGATGAAATAGTAGAGTGAGCCGTTGACTATGATGAAGGCAGAATGGGAAATGTTGTCAGTGCAGAAGTAGACTTTGCGACAAAGATCCAGGAGATCGTCGAGGTCAACGAAGAAGCAGGCAACGGCGAAGATTCCGGGAGGGGCGGCTGGTATTCGTCAGAGAAAGGTGGTTGGATTCAAGGGGCTGAGGATGGAAGGACGCACTCTTCTGCATCTTCAGCAGCGATACGACCGTCTTCATCGGCGGCATGGGCAAGTCCTGCAGACCGCCGGGGGGCATGGGCTGTTGCTGCTTAAGCTTGAAGTCGCGGGTCGAGGCAAAGTTGTTCTGCATGGCGACCATTTGGCGGAGCGAGGACAGGGCCGACTGCATGTTGGGGGTCAGATCATTGAGCGAGGCGCGGCTGACGGCGCTCTCGAGGAAGTCTTTTGCAAAGGCGGTCTGCGATGTGAGAGCCAGGTCAGCCTCCATGGCCGAGTCCGAGTCGTCATCGGCGCCGGCGTCTGTCGGTGCGGTACGCAGGCCGGAGGCGGTGGTTGAGGGTGTGGCGAGAGCAGCAGCGGCCCGGCCGGAGTCGAAGGAAGTGCCGGAGGCGGCGATTGTGCGAAGGGCCTCTTCGATGCCGGAGAGGCGTTCCTCGATGAGGTCGATCTTGCGTTCACTGGGGGTGTCAGTCACTCTGAGAGAACAGGAGGTGGTGGGACGGACTATTGATGTGAGATGAGGACGCGCTGCCTCTGCTCCTTAGGCTTATGGGTGACGCCGATGGAGCTGCATGTCCTCATGGCGACACGGCAGTTTGAACATGGTGTCGTCTTGTCGCAGCGGATCTGTGGTCATCAGCCGGGTGTCGTTCAGGCCCACGATAATGAGCCGACATTATTTCAGTCTCGCCCATGATCTCTTACCTTTCGCGTACGGCACTGGTCACACTGAAGGGAATCAGCACTGTACAATGACAGCTTGGAGGGAGGCCCCGGCAAGGGGTGGACTTACCGCTCTCCGGTTCGGGTCCTCGGGGCCCGCGGACAGCATGTCATCCATGGCGCTGGTGTCAAGCAAAGCAGGGCTTCGGGATTCACACCCGAGACAGGAGACGGCAGCTGGACGTGAGTAAGTGGGTTCAGTATCGGTAGGCGCCACCGGTGAGGTTTTCGTCGTTGTTGAGATCGTCGTCGGCTTGAGTGCGTGAGATGTGCCGAGTCGGAGTGAGTCGACGACCGGCGGTACTTCCGAGTCTTCAATGGTCAGTCCAAAGTCCCCGACTCGATAATTCAATGGGGGCCTACCGCTGTAAGCCGAACTGGCGGCAGCAACCACGTCCGGCCTAGTAGTTGTTGATTCGAGAAGCTGAAGTTTGTTTCAACCCCGGGATAGTTGGGATGGTGTTGATCGTCGAGTTGCGATTGGGTTTCAACAAGGCTGTCGACTGGAAGAGCTGGCGGTTTCAGCGGTTGCGATGCTAGGTGTTAACACGAGCCTGAGTTCAATCAAAGACAGGACAGATCTGCCAAGGCGGCCTCTTCATCACCCCTGGGGCCACGGCTTTTCTTAACGCGACCTGGCGGCGCTGACGCGTTCCTCAGACATGGAACTTTTGGCACCATTCATCATCTCCAGGCAGACACAAACACCGCCGCTTCAGATTGCAGTGTACAGTAGGCCAGTGCAGTGCAAGTTCAGCGCAATATGGGAGGAATCGCGGCGATTCGATCGGACCCACGGCCTGTAGAGATGCGCCGGAGCTCCGGGGTGTGCCCTGAAGATCCCTGCCCAGGTGCTCGAGTCACGGTTTTGTTCGCTTCACAGCTCGCGGTGTATCGGCAGAAGCCAGACCTGGCAGTGGCTGACTCGCGGAAGACATTGACTCGAAGCCTGAATTCGGAGCATTGCTCTCGGTACTTTGCGTCTAGATGCCATTCAAGGCTCCCGATACATGCGCCATATCCGCCGTGTTCAAGTCGCGCCTCGCGTCTCGCGGGTTGCGGGCATTGTTGGCGTGCCCGGGGTCAAGGTTCCAGCGGCCCCCAGGCACTCTCAGCGCTCAAGAACAGGGGGAAGGGTTCTCAAGCCTGGGAACACGGCATCTCCCGAGTTCACGGCCGCACCAGTCAACCCCTACCGGTACCTGGACACCCCACCTTCCGAACTTGGAAATATTACAGCGAGAGGGTGGCCTTGCCTGTCCTTGTCCGTGGGGCGGTCAGTGAAGACCTGGACTCGGAGTGGCCAGCAGTAGCTTCGTGTCGTCGGTCAATCATGATATGGAGGCTATGTATAAGAGTTGAGGTGGCATGACCCAACTACAGCCTGGGATTGGTCGCTGCGAGAAGCGTGTGCTCCGAGTCCTTTACCCCTGATCTGTCCCTTGGTCGATGTCTCCTTTACTCAAGATCAGGAACGTCATGGCTATGGGCTCGATATCCAGCGAATCTGGACTGAGCTTGGAGCATCAACGCTACAGGAGTCTTCGATTCAATTAGAATCGCTACAGCGGCTCCTTCTACTGCATCTACAGGCCGGGAGGTTCAGGTACTCTCTCGATGAGAATATGGCTTCTGTACTCCGTGAGCTGTACCGAGATGGGGAATAGATAGGCTTTCAAGCAGAGACATCTCGGGGAATGGATCAAAAGATGACTAGTTCCCAACAGAGATCGAGATGCATGCGGCAACTTTTGGTAATTTTCCAAGGCCAAATCAGTGTTTTGATGATGTTCTGAGCCAAGGGGTTGTATCGGCTCTAGGCAGCTGATGATGCCCTCCCTCCGAGTCTAGAGTACTTATCCGGTCAATGTCACACGCTTAGAGAAGCTGAAGTATCATTGTCAGAATAAATACGGCCAGAAGTTGTAATAATTAGGTATGAGATTTTATCCCGCCAAGATTACAGGCCAAGCTTCCACTGCCAGCACTCGATGCCCGCTGCAAAGGGGCAGCGGGCCCTGTAACGTCCGCCCCCACCGCTCCGCCGCAGAAATCCGGGGCGGCCCAATCCACCGGACCCGACTCGCACCTCCAGCCTATGACGCGCGCAGGATTGTCATCATGGAACTTTCGACATCTCCCATCCCAAGCTTTCCCCAGACAAATTCCCACCTCACCTCCAGACCGCCCCTCGCCCTCAATCCAATCCGCCATGGCGTCCTCACAGCCGCGCCCGCACCTGGACGAGCGCGCCTCTCAGGAAACCCTCGCCTCCCTCGCCCAGCTCGACCCAGCCCCCATCGAGTCCCCCTACGACGAAGACGATGCCGCATGGCAATCCGCCTCGGACCCGTCTCTGAAGACACCCTCCCCCCTCGCCGGCTCGACAACATCCTCCATGGGCCTCAGCGGTAGCCATCACGGCGGCCACGGCGCAATTTACTACCGTACACTCTTTCCCCCTCTCCCTCGTCATCCTCCGCTAACACTTCATCCACCAGTCACCCGCATCCAGCGGTACTCCTCCTATATGATTCCCGTATTCACATCAATCCACTTTGTCAACACCGGCCTCATCCCGCTCCTCACAGCCTCGGTCCCCGCTTCAGAGACATACCTCCTCCAAGCCCGCGAACTCTACCAGACAACCCTCTCCGAACCCCTCCTCGTCTTTCTCCCCATCGCCGCCCACGTCGCCTCGGGTCTCGCCCTGCGCCTCGTCCGCCGCTCCCAGAACATCCGCCGCTACGGCAGCGGCGAAAAGGGCCCCGCCTTGCGTCCCTGGCCTGCCTTGAGCTGGATCTCCGCCTCCGGCTACGCCCTCGCCGCTTCTGTCACAGCACACGTCGCCGTGAACAGACTGCTGCCACTCTGGGTCGAGGGCGATAGCTCGAATGTTGGCCTTGCCTACGTCAGTCATGGCTTCGCCCGTCACGGCATCCTCGCATGGGGGGCCTACGCTGCTCTAATCACAACCGCCTGCGGCCATATGGTCTGGGGCGCTGCGAAATGGGCTGGTGTCGCCCCGACGGCAATGGGCTGGTCAGGTACCGGTAACAAGGTGCTCGATAAGAAGGCCCGGCGGAGCAGGAGGCGCGCGTGGTGGTCCATACAGGCTGCCGCCCTGGCCCTGACCTCTCTGTGGGCCGCAGGGGGTATTGTCGTTGCCACGGCCGGCCGCGCTGATGGCTGGGTGGCCAAGGTGTATGACAACATTTACGACGCCCTGCCCCTGCATATTTGACCTGGCGGCGACGCGCTGACCGCTTTGGTCTCGCCTGTATGATTTGGAACGACCACATGTACAACTATGGAATACCCTGGCTAGATATTGGTGCGCTGCATCACTGTAGACTACGAAAGCATGAGCCTCTGTTGACTTGAGACCCTGTTCACGTCGAGCCTGCGATGCCACCCTCTCTGATCATGCAAAACGCTGACATTGTATAACCCCTCTAGCTATACAGGGCGCAATCGCCAAATCCCAACGCACTCGCTATTCCCTGCTTCATGCATATCTAGCCATAGCGTTCCATCATGGCCGCATCATCCCTCCAACGTCGCTGTCACTGTCCCCAAAGGGGACCATAACTGTGCTTTCCCGCCACATTGCCATCCCTCAGAACCAAAAGCTATGCCTCGAGCCGGCCGAGGAAAGAGTGAAGCCGCCATGATCCAACAAGTGTTGGCCGGGTCCATCAGGAACAGCTGGACCGCTTGCTCACGACCGAACACGTCCTCCGCATGGACCGCCGCCGCCAAAATTGTCCAGGGAATTGGAGCCCTTCGCAAACACTATGTCGGGCTTTCCATTGGGGCAGTCGTCGCTTGGATTGGGTCCTGTGTGTCCCAGGATGCGGTTGCAGGGAGGCACCGTGCTCGCGTCGTCAGCCATGTACATCCAGCCGTTGCAGGCCTGGTCTTGGTAGCACTGCTCGCAGCAGTCTACGGCGTCGTCTGCCAGGTCGAGCTTGAAGGACCAATTGGGTATGGAGGAGCCGATCCAGTTGACGCCTCTGACAAACTGCGAGGAGTTGCACTCTGGGGTCTGAAGGTAGGGTTGGGTCAGCATCTTGCTCGCGACTTTTAGGCGTATGTGTACTCACAACGGTGGAAGTCGAGGCTGGGCGCCGCGTCGTAAGTGTCGAGGAGAGAGAGACGCTGCTGACATCCGACGATGTCACCGAAGGAATAGCCGGATCATTACCGCCATCATCGGCCACGCGGTTGCTAGACTGGGTGATTGCAACGGGGATGACAATCGCTATGATGCTCACCAAGACGATGGGGAGAGCGATCACCCAGGCCTTCTTGTACCATGGTATAGTCACGACGGTGGTAGGTTTCTCGTCAGAGCTGCTGCGGCGATGCTGATCCGCCTCGACATCCACGCCGGGGGGTGCCATGCTCTCGGGGGCATCGTAGACAGCGACCTGTGGTGCGGCGTTGACGTCGAATTCAGCCCAATTGGTGCCGCTGTCACGAGTCTGGTGATGAATCGGGACGTCCGCCAGGTCCTGTTGAGGATCTTCGTGCTGTGGTGACTCCTGCTGCTTCTCATCTGTCTTGTTATCCATGGCGGCTATGGAAAGTATGTGCTGTTGTAAAGATGGTGGGAAGTTGTGGTCTTGGTCTGCGATTTGATGCAAACGAAGAAACGAAGGTGGTGATACGTAGGAAGTGAACGGAGGTTTGATCACCAGGACGTCACACTCCGGATCTGAAGTCATTGTGAGTCAGTCGGAACAGGGAAACGTGATGTCGAGTGATCACTAGAAACGAATGATGTATGGAAACGTACTGTGGTGTGGCAGGGGAACTCGGTGGGAGAGTTGGGAAGAGTTTGATGTTGCCCCCAGGTATCGAGGAGGTAGGTTGAGCAGAGGCAGTAATGGAGTGAATTCCGAAGCAGGTACTTGGGAGGAAGGCGTTACCCTTGGTGATGTCAAATCTCGAAGATAGCAGCTGCCTCCTGCAGTTCCGCCCAAACCGGCGGCCTGGAAGATCGGGAAGGCGCAAAAAATGAAATGCGGACCCAGCCGTTCAGTTCCTGTACGCTGAGATGTGATGCTTGCTCAACTTGAACCGGAAGGGATCATAGGATGGAAGCCGTGATCGTGGACTCCAGGTTTGCGTATGTTCGTGGAAGAGGTCGTCAGTTCAGCTGCGGCAAACCCTCAGGCGAAACAAGCATCATCAAGACGGACCACGGCAGTCTGCACCTGAAATGCAGGCCTACCACTTAGTATACCTGCCATGGCTCACAGTCCACGAATGCCAGCAACCTAATGTTACCCGCCTCCCGCGCCCCCTTTTTGTTCAACGTCACAAAGGCATGTCGGACAGCATCTCAGGCAATCTCGCCCTGTCCTGACGTGGTCAAACTGCTGGCCAGCAAAATGCATGACCCTTTTTTGCCAGGCTACTTCTCGAAAGATGGATATGCACATGATACTTGACCATCATCGACATCAGAAACCCTGATCTTTATAGCAATAGGACTCTGAATCAGGGCCCACATCCCAGAAGACATCATCGCTCCCCTACACCGCTCGGCGGGCTGCATGTCACACAGACTGGATCTCGAGACAGGTTGAGGGGGCAAAAACCGGGCCAGGACGGAAACCAAACAGAACCCCTGGGGGGTCTGTCGTCATGTATTCATCTTCACGTCTATCTGCACCTCCTCGACACACGCTTGCACCAAAATCTATCAACTCCGTTGCTCGCGAAAAGCTTAGGCAAGAGACTTGGCATCGCCGGCCTGCAGCTTGCCAGCAGCGACAAGGCGCTCGACCTCGCCGCTCCAGACAGCCTTGATCTCACCAGCGACGGTGAGGCCGTTGAGCTTGCCAGCAAGGGCGGCGATCTCATCGGCGTCGATCTTGGCCTGGACGGCGTCGACGTCGTTGAGGACCTGGTCGATGTCGGCGGCGGAAGGCTCGCCGGCAGCGAAGTAGTTGGCGTCCTTGACGGAGCTCTTGAGGATACGCTTGTTCTTCTTGACGGCGTTCTTGGCGGCCTCCTTGGCCTTCTTCGCGTTGTCGCGACCGGCCTTCTCGGCGGCCTCGGCCTCCTGAGCAGCCTTGGCCTCGGCAGCCTTCTTGGCAGCAGCCTCCTCGGCGGCGGCCTTCTCGGCAGCCTCCTTGTCGGCCTTCTTCTTGTTCTTGGCGGCGTTGGCCTCCTGGCGGAAGCGCTTGATGCGCTCGTCGCTGGCCGAGGCGTCGTCTAGAAGCTTGCGGAGGCGGGCGTTGTCCTCGGCCTTCTTCTTCTTGCGGGCGTTGGCGTTCTTGCGCTCCACGTGGCGCTTCTGGTCGCGGTTCTCGTTGTCGTCGGGCACGTCCTCGTCGAGGTACTCAAAGGTACGCCAGCTGTCAAAGTTGTACCAGAAGTTGTAGAAGGTCTCGACCTCCTCCTTGGTGGCGTTCTCGCCGCCGAAGGGGGGCACGGGGTGGTTCTTGGAGAAGCGGCCCTCGGACTTGAAGACGTTGCTCCAGAGCTTGTAGTAGTTGCCCTTGGCGATCTGCTTCTTGGTGGGGGGCTCAACATCGGCGCGCTCGTCGACGGAGTCGAACTGGCGGCGCTTGATGGGGTCCATCAGGACCTCGTTAGCCTTCTGGATGCACTTGAAGAAGCTGTCATCGTCGGTGATACCGGCGGCAGCCTTCTTGTCGGGGTGGTGCTTGAGGACCTTCTTGCGGTGGGCGCGCTTGATCTGGTCCTCGGTGGCCTTCCAGCGGTACTTGGAGATACCCAGCACCTGGTAGTGGTCCTGGTTCTGTGGCGGAGGGGTCAGCGTTTGCCGAGGGCGAAGGCGGGGTTGTTCCTCCTTACCTTCCAGTCCTTGGCGTCGCGGGCCAGGTCCATGGGGTCCTCGGGCTCGCTGATCTCGCCCTCATCCTCGTTCTCGACCTTCTTCGCGGCCTCCTGAGCCTGGATACGGTCGTCCTCGGAGAAGGTGCGCTTGTGGCGGGCACGGCGGGCGTGGGCCAGGAAGTGAGGGCCAACAGGCTCGATGGTGCGCTGGGTGGCGGCGGAGAGCTGGCCGATGGACTTGAAGTCCTTCTCGGCCGTCCAGCCCTCGGCCAGGATGGGGAGCGCCTGCGGCACAAACGTTGCGGAAGCCATTGCGAGATATGGCGGTTGCGGTCTGCAGTGTCGAAGCGGAGAACAGAGGCTGCGAACGAGCTGGGACTCAAGTTTTGCTCAAAATTTCAGTGGAGAGGCCGGAGGTGGGGTCCTCAGCCAACCCTGCCAACCAGGCGCTATGTGAACCCCCAACATAGGAGTCTTCATTCAGTGCCCTTTACAGGACAAAGCCGTGTCTCAAAAAGCTCTCAGATCAGAGGAATACTGTCTGAGTACCTATCTATTACTCTTTCATATCTGCTCTCTTGAAGGTGCCTTTGCTCTCTTCTAGACCATGGCTGGCTAGGTACATCCTCAAACGACGGAGACGTTTGGCAGTGGTGCATGACTAAGCGGGTGTGTCGATATCAGGGGAGACATGGAAAAGTTCTGGAGACCTCGGCCGGGCGGGAACATCCTCCTCCAGATACACCACCCCTCGCATATTCAAGATGGCCCTCGCTGCGTACAGAAGCCTCCTGCGCTCTGCCGCCATCGCCTTCGAAGGTACGCCTGCCCCATCTCATCTACCCCCCTTAGCTAGCTAACATTGGCACCACAGGCGATGTGCGCACCCTGCTCGCCGCGAAGCAGCAGATCCGCCAGAGCTTCCAGGCCAACGCTGCCCTTGCGCCGACCGACCCGAACACTCAGCCGGCTATCGACCATGCCTTCGAGGTCGCCAAGTTTCTGAGGGAGAACGTGGTGCAGGGCACCCGGCAGGAGGATGACAAATATGGTGAGTCTGCCCTGGCTTGATGCGCCGCTTTACCCACGTCTAACAACATGCCACAGTCCTGCGGATACACGAGCACACCGAGCGCGGAGATAACGAGTCGATCAAGACGGCTGGCAAGGGCACTCTCGGCGGTGGCGGCTGCTGCGGAGGCAGTGGGAAGAAGTAAAGAGGACTCTTAGGCGTGGACTGCCTCGAGCTTGTATAACACTCATGATACCCTGTAACACGACTCTCCCTCTATACCGATCCTGTGCTTTTTGCAAATGACCTTCCCCGTGCCGCCATACGCTAAACTCCGTGACTCCGACATGCTTTGAAATAGTCTTGATACAAGCGACGGTGGCGCTACTCTCCTGCGAGACTGGCGTACTTCGGTCCGTCGTCGGCTCCCGGAGGTGGTGCGACAGCTGCAGCGGGCGCGGCGGCCTCTTCTTCGCCCTGTCCACTGGTGAGCTGCTTCTGGCCTCCTCTCTGGCCACCGCTCCTTCCACCAGGTACCGTCCGGCGTCCGTCGACAAGCATCTGGCCACGCTCCTCCTTGTTCATGGTGCCGATCGGCTTGGGCATTCCCCACCGCACCCGCAGTGGGCAACCAGCGATGACCGCACGACCCTTGCAGGCGTCGGCGGCCTTTTCGGCGGCCGCTCTCGTCTCGTAGTTGATGAAGGCGCAGTGTGACATGTGCGAGCACACCAAGCTCTTGATCTTGCCGTGCTCCTTGAAGAAGTCCCGGATCTTGAACTCGGGCAGGTCGTCCTCCACGCCGGTGACGAAGAGCGACATGATGTTCTGGTCCTGCGGCGGCTGCCAGTCCTGGGGTCCTGGCGGCAGTTGCGCCGCGCTGGGAAAAGCCTGCTTCGACCTGCCGGGGCGAGCACCAACCGCAGCCGCAGCCCTGGAGTCTCGCGTCCTGATCGGACCGGCGCCTCCAACACCAGCACCCACGGCTGGGTTTCCGCCCTGGCTGCTGCCTCCTGCGCCGCCAGCCTGCTCATCGCCGTCCTCGATTGTCCTGCCCTTTCTGAAGTATGGCTTGCTCGTAGCGAGACGGCGCAGCAGCTCTCTCGCCTTGTCATCCGTCTTTTCGTACTCCTCAATACCGGCGCGGCCCTCTTCGATGGCGCGCTCGTTGTTCTGCGCAAAGTATTCTCGGTTGATGTCGGAGGTCGGGCCCGGCGCGACCATCTTGAGCGCCGCATCGCGAACGACGATTGGCAGGCCAAATGACAGATCGAGCATGCATGACTGGCAGCAGTTCTTCAGGCGCGCGCACGTCAGGCAGATGTTGGTTCGCTTCTTTCGGCCGTGGGCGCGGTCGGCGCTCCAACTGAAGACGGTGAAGGGGCGGGTGCACTAGAGGCTGGCGCATTAGCATCGGGTCGTGTCAACGGTAGGTGAGTTCCACATACCAATTTGCATTCAGCACCGTGATCCTCCTTGAGCATCTTGACGTATGGGTTGTCGGGGAGACATGTTTCGCAGACGGAGGGGAAATCGGTCGTTTCCCAACCCGACCGGTTCAGGTCTTGCTTGATCTGAGGAGGCATCGTCGCCTGTGCGATGCGACTTTGGTTGGAGATGTCGTGAGCTGCTGTCTTGCCGTGTGGCGTGGTGCGTGATGCCGGCAAGCAGGTGGAGTTGCTTGTGGAAGCTGTTGATGCGGCGCAGAAAACTGAGGCTGGACTCTATCTTATCGCTCGAGAGTCGCGACTTCCCCAAGTCACGCTAGTCATTACTAAGCAGTCCGTTAGTCAGCGGGTGGCGCGGGAAGATCGATCAAGATCGCCTCACTGCAGGACCCAGCAGGTGAGGCTCTCCAATCCTTGGAATGTGAGATGCACATCATCTGCAGTCTTACTTAGGAACCGACTTGTCTGAAGAACAAACTGCCCTACATAGACGCCAAAATTTGTTCAGGTGGCTGGACGAAGCAACCAGCCATGCAGCGCTCTCCACATCATCGGCTAATTGCGCCTTGAAATGCATAACCCAGCCTCTGTCTTCATTCAATGCCTGCGGCAGCAAGTCACGAGTCGACCCGAGGAACAATCAGCGATTTAGGGACAAATCGATGCGGACGTTCTTGCGATGGCGGTAAGAGAGAGCCCTGCAACATGCCCGAGTGTCATATCATCCCGTGTCCCTCCCGACTGTCACATGCGGGTGCCGTGGGAAACCCGAACCTCGATATCGAATTCGTATTCGCTTTGCGCCTCAGCCAAATATGAGGCCCCTTTTCCGCGTCGCCAAGGTCGCATTACACCGCTTTCCGCTCACGGTCAAGCTCGCAGAGATTGGCCAATCAAACGCGCCCGTGACACAAGCCGAGAGGAACATCTGAAGTTTTGGTGGGGTTCCTGGCTGTCGTCCCTGACGCCGCGTCCCTGGGTTAATTTGGCAGCGCCGCCTTTGCAAAGTACCTAATAAAATCTAGGCTCGCCCCTGGATCACCGCCCGTTAGACTATCGCGTCCCTCCTTGATCTTGATCCAGCCGTTCTTTCCTTCCCCAAACACAACAAACCAGTTCTCAATTCAACTTGAACTTCAACAGTCGCCAACATGGTCGCCTCTTCAACCACTTCCAAGCTGGAGCGCGAGGACAAGGCTCGTGATGCCGAGTTCAACAAGGCCCTCCACGGGAAGTCGGCCCAGGCCCGCGGTGGCATGGCCGCCATGTTCTCCAAGGGCCACGATGCGAAGCAGGCCGCCGTCGACGAGTACTTCAAGCACTTTGACGGTCAGTCTGCCAAGGACGAGACTCCTGAGCAGCGCGCCGTATGTTCTCCCCGCCCCCGCGTCCCTACACCGCCAAAGACTGACGGAGAATCTCCATAGGCTCGTCAAGCCGAGTACGCTACCCTGACCAGGCAGTACTACAACCTCGCCACCGACCTGTACGAGTACGGCTGGGGCCAGTCTTTCCACTTCTGCCGCTTCTCCCACGGCGAGCCCTTCTACCAGGCCATTGCCCGCCACGAGCACTACCTCGCCCACTGCATCAACATCCAAGAGGGCATGAAGGTTCTCGATGTCGGTTGCGGTGTCGGTGGCCCTGCCCGTGAGATCGCCAAGTTCACCGGCGCTCACATCACCGGCCTGAACAACAACGACTACCAGATCGACCGTGCCACCCACTACGCCAAGAAGGAGGGTCTGGCCCACCAGCTGGACTTTGTCAAGGGCGACTTCATGCAGATGAGCTTCGCCGACAACACCTTCGACGCCGTCTACGCCATTGAGGCCACCGTTCACGCCCCCACCCTTGAGGGCATCTACAGCGAGATCTACCGTGTCCTGAAGCCCGGCGGTGTCTTCGGTGTCTACGAGTGGCTCATGACCGAGAACTACGACAACGACAACCTGGAGCACAGGGAGATCCGCCTCGGAATCGAGGTCGGTGACGGTATCTCCAACATGTGCAAGATCTCCGACGCTCAGGCCGCCATGAAGGCCGCCGGCTTCAAGATGCTCATGGAGGAGGATCTTGCGGAGCGCGACGACCCCATGCCCTGGTACTGGCCCGTCTCTGGCGAGGTCAAGTACATCCAGACCGTCGGCGATGTCTTCACCATCATGCGCATGACCCACTGGGGTCGCTGGGCCGCTCACCACTTCTGCGGTGCCCTGGAGTGGCTCCGCCTCGCCCCCGCGGGCACCAAGAAGACCGCCGACAGCCTGGCTGTTGCCGCTGATGCTCTGACCGCTGGCGGCCGGCTGCACCTGTTCACCCCCATGTACCTCATGGTCGGAAAGAAGCCCGAGTAAGCGGAAGGCGTGCTGCATTTTACAAGTGGGGGAATAACCGGCGTCTGGGTGCGCGGAAGATGAAGGCCAAGAGCCATAGACGTGTTAGATGACCAGGGAGGGGATCAAAATATCGGCACCAGCGATCTGGATTTATATAGCATTAGTTTAATACGGCCCTGCGCAGATGTTCGCATGGGCCAGACTTCACGTAAATCTTTACTTGTTTGTTCCAATCCGTTCCTGACTTTCCTTGTCTCATCCCGTTGGTCCCCTGAACTTCAACCGTCGCTTCGTGGATTAACCCCTTCCATTGGCCACGGGCTGTATTTCCGGTGGCCTGCTATTCCCGACCGACTCAACAGCACCTTCGGGGGGAAACGGGCGAGGCGGTCGTCTTGGCGCATTACATAACCCACGGCCACCCGATAACACTAAGCCTTCTCGGGCCTAGCTTCCGACCCCCAATTATCCCTCTCCCCAACACAGCGCTGTGGCCAGGCCAGCCAATTCAACGGACGGACATTGTAGCGACCGAAAAGTTGGGGACACCGCGCCTACCTACCAGAGCTAAGCAAAAAAAGCTGTCGAGCAACCCGCCGCCCTTCGGAAATTCCCTCTACAGCTCCGTCCCTCAACCCCCTTCCGCGACGACCTCATCCTCCGCCGGTCTCCATCGCCCCCGGGAGCTGCCAATCCGTCGTTTATTCTTCGACAATCGTCCTCCTTCCTCCTTTATCCTCTCCCGCCCTCCCTACGATTTCTCCGTGACCGGTCGGAAAACCCGCCCGACAAACCTCCTCACGCAAACATGTCCCGACTCCTCCGCCCTGCGGCCCGCCTGGCTGCCACCTCCAGGGCCGCCGCCCTGCGCCCTGCCGCCACCCAGTCCTCCCAGTTCTTCAGCCGTCCCGCCGCCCTCGCCGTCCAGTCGAGGACGTACTCGGACGCCAAGGGTGTCAAGGAGTACACCGTCCGTGACGCCCTCAACGAGGCCCTCGCCGAGGAGCTCGAGCAGAACGACAAGGTCTTCATCCTCGGCGAGGAGGTTGCCCAGTACAATGGCGCGTACAAGGTCACCAAGGGCCTGTGGGATCGCTTCGGCGACAAGAGGGTCATCGACACGCCGATCACCGAGTCTGGCTTCACCGGTCTTGCCGTCGGTGCCGCCCTGAGCGGCCTGCACCCCGTGGTAAGCTTTTTTCCCTCGTGCACCTGGCCTGGTGGCATCAATCAGACACGCTTGCATCAAGAAGAGCAATCGCGCATTCGTGCCACGGCCCTTGAGCTTCTATGGCTAACCACGCGGTCAACTAGTGCGAGTTCATGACTTTCAACTTCGCCATGCAGGCCATCGACCAGGTCGTCAACTCGGCCGCCAAGACCCTCTACATGTCCGGCGGTATCCAGCCCTGCAACATCACCTTCCGTGGCCCCAACGGCTTCGCCTCTGGTGTCGGCGCCCAGCACTCCCAGGATTACTCCGCCTGGTACGGCAGCGTCCCCGGCCTCAAGGTCGTCTCCCCCTGGAGCGCCGAGGACGCCAAGGGTCTCCTCAAGGCCGCCATCCGCGACCCCAACCCCGTCGTCGTCCTCGAGAACGAGCTTATGTACGGCCAGTCCTTCCCCATGTCCGAGGCCGCCCAGAAGTCCGACTTTGTCCTGCCCTTTGGCAAGGCCAAGGTTGAGCGCTCCGGCAAGGACCTTACCATCGTCACCCTCTCCCGCTGCGTCGGCCAGGCCCTCGTCGCCGCCGAGAACCTGAAGAAGAAGCACGGTGTCGAGGTTGAGGTCATCAACCTGCGCTCCATCAAGCCCCTCGACATCGAGACCATCATCACCTCGATCAAGAAGACCCACCGCCTGCTGTCGGTCGAGTCCGGCTTCCCCGCCTTCGGTGTCGGCGCCGAGGTTCTCGCCCTGACCATGGAGTACGGCTTCGACTACCTCGACGCGCCCGCCCAGCGTGTCACCGGTGCCGACGTCCCCACCCCCTACGCCCAGAAGCTCGAGGAGATGTCCTTCCCCACCGAGAAGCTGATCGAGGACTACGCCGCCAAGATGCTGCGCCTGTAGATGGGATTTGTCCAAAATGGGAGTTGGTAGCGCGATGGTATTATTTTTGGAGATGGGCTTGCGAGGACGGAATCGGCCGACTCGGACTCTGATAATGGGCCACTAGACGCTCTCTCAGATGGAGCGCCCCCTGTACTTGTAGTTGCATTGTCACATAAACGAACACTCGAAACCCAGTGGTGGCGGCGGAACATGGGTCCCGTGCTGCCTGGGCGATGGGGAAGAACTCAGAGTAACAAATCACCAGCCTATTCTGTCCACCTGGAGCGAGCGAGCGGTGCCCAAGAGCTGGTGTTGAGAGGTGCTATAGACGTAGACTGAATTGATATTCGCTGCATAGTATTGTCTTCGAGTTTACCATCAGTGATCTCCATCGAAGTGTCTGATGTTTAAATATTGCCTTGACAATGTCTCAGTGTACCCGAGTCCGGTGCTGTTTCTGGTGCTTTGTGGTTTTAGCGGGGTGAAGCTCTGGCGTCAGGCTGCCCACCTGTGGGGCTCCACTTCGTCCTCACCACACGTCAGTGCCAGTGCAACGCTCGTTCACCTCATCACCTTCAAGCTTCATCGACGACTGTCAGCTCGTCCAAACGACGACCACTAGGCCGGATCATCACTCCCGAGATCGGCCACGAAGTCATGGCAACCGATCTCGCAGAAGCCCTGCGCGGTCTCCGCCTCGACGAAAGCGACGTCAACATCGATGACATCCTCTTCGAGCAGCGACCCCGTAAGAAGATCAAGCAAAACTGGGCCGAGCTGAAGAGCCAGCTCGAGAAGTCGTACCTCTCGCCGTCGACCTCTTTCTCGCCCGAATGGCTCAACAATCTGCAGCAGTGCGTTCTCCATAGAGTGTCCCAGCTTGTAACGTCTTCTGCTAACCGCCGTCAGACGCTGGGAGTGTCCTGTCGACTACACGGAGCTCCTCAACATTGCCCCGCCTCAGACACGCACTGTCACCAGATTTGAGCGACATGGACTCGAGGGCCGGGTGACCGGTTACAAGAACGTCACCGTCCCTGCCAACAGCGCCACGGCCAAAAACTCGACCTCGTTCTCCCGCAAGCCTGCCAGCAGGGCCGACTTTGTTCGCGGTGCGGCTGGCTTCTTCCCTTTCGCTCCCGGTGGTCTGGAGGGCATCGAATCAGCAGCTGCCCTCGAGGATCAGCTCCACCGGTCCAGCGCGCCCCTTGAGACCCTCGGTTCGTCGAACAAGCTCGAACGAGTCATCAAGCTGGGTGAAGGTGGCCTTCTCGAGGTTGCACCTGGACTGTCCCGCGGCATTGATCTGAGCGCCAAGAAGACGGATCAGGCCGAGGCCGAGGCTGTCGAGAAGGAGCTCGACGAGGAACCCGAGCAGGCCCCTGATGCCCCAGAGGATGATGTCGAGATCGACACCAATGGTGTGGACGATGTCTCTGACGAGGCAGAGGAAGATGGAGAAGACATCGATGCCATTCTTCCTGTCGAGTTCCCGGCACTTGAGCCTCACGGTACCCTTGCTGCATCGAGTGCCCGAAAGGCTGGCAAGGAGTGGGCGCACATGGTCGACATCGATCGCGACATCACCAACTTCCGCGAGCTCGTGCCCGACATGGCTCGCGAATGGCCGTTCGAGCTGGACACCTTCCAGAAGGAGGCCATTTACCACCTCGAAAGCGGAGACTCTGTCTTCGTGGCCGCCCATACCTCTGCTGGTAAGACGGTTGTTGCAGAGTACGCCATCGCACTGGCTGCCAGGCACATGACCAAGGCCATCTACACCTCTCCGATCAAGGCCCTCAGCAACCAAAAGTTTCGCGACTTCCGACAAACCTTCGATGAGGTTGGTATTCTCACTGGAGATGTCCAGATCAACCCGGAAGCCAGCTGCCTCATCATGACGACAGAGATTCTGCGCAGTATGCTATACCGCGGTGCCGATCTCATCCGCGACGTTGAGTATGTCATCTTCGATGAAGTCCACTACGTCAACGACTACGAGCGTGGTGTGGTTTGGGAGGAAGTCATCATCATGCTTCCCCAGCATATCTCGCTGATTCTGCTGTCTGCAACGGTCCCCAACACACACGAGTTCGCCTCTTGGGTTGGCAGAACCAAGCAGAAGGACATCTACGTCATTTCGACCCCGAAGCGCCCTGTGCCCCTAGAACACTACCTCTGGGCGGGTAAAGACATTCACAAGATCGTCAACTCGGAGAAGAAGTTCATCGAGAAGGCTTGGAAGGATGCAAACGGTGCCCTGCAGGGCAAGGACAAGCCGAAGCAGATCGAGAACACCCCCGCCGGTCGCGGCGGCGCGAATCAGCGAGGCAACCCTCGGGGAGGCCAGAGGGGTGGCAACCAGCGCGGCGGGCCGAGAGGTGGTGGTCCGCAGCGAGGCGGTGGTCAACAGCGTGGTGGACGGGGCGCGCTTCGGGCCAGCCATGCTCCCGGGCACATGGGCAGGGCAGGACGCCCCGGCGGCTTCTCTTCTATGGCCCAAGACAAGAACCTCTGGGTTCATCTCGTGCAGTTCCTGAAGAAGGGCAACCTGCTTCCGGCTTGCATCTTCGTCTTCTCCAAGAAGCGCTGCGAGGAGAACGCAGATGCTCTGAGCAACCAGGACTTCTGCACGGCCTCCGAGAAGAGCGCTATTCACGTCACTATCGAGAGATCCGTCGCCCGCCTGAAGCCAGAGGACAGAGTGCTCCCTCAGATCGTCAGGCTGAGAGAGCTCCTGTCTCGCGGTATCGCCGTCCACCACGGCGGTCTGCTCCCCATTGTCAAGGAGATGGTTGAACTGCTCTTTGCCCAGACTCTTGTCAAGGTGCTCTTCGCGACGGAGACCTTTGCCATGGGTCTGAACCTTCCCACGAGGACAGTCGTGTTCTCCGGCTACCGCAAGCACGACGGCCACTCTTTCCGCAACCTGCTCCCTGGCGAGTACACGCAGATGGCGGGACGAGCCGGACGCCGAGGTCTGGATCCCGTCGGATCCGTTATCATCGTTCCTCCTGGCGGAGGCGACGAAGCCCCTCCTGTTGTTGATTTGCAAAAGATGATCCTGGGCGAGCCGTCTAAGCTGCGCTCACAATTCCGTCTCACCTACAACATGATTCTCAACTTGCTGCGAGTTGAGGCACTCAAGATCGAGGAGATGATCAAGCGCAGTTTCTCCGAGCACGCCACGCAGCAGCTGCTTCCTGAGCACGAGAAGGCGGTCAAAGTGTCCGAGGCGGATCTTGCCAAGATCAAGAGGGACGCCTGCGACATCTGCGACAAGTCCATCGACGAATGCCACCAGGCGGCTCAAGATTTCAAGCAGCTGACCACCGGTCTCTACACCTCGCTGCTGAATCTGCCGATTGGCAAGAAGATGTTCAGTCGCGGCCGCCTGATCGTCTACAGCCGTGACGGCATCCGTACCGCGGGTATTCTCCTGACCGATGGAGCCAGCGTCAAGGGCTCGACAAGCGGCCCGACGCTGCATGTCTGCGAGTTTAGGACCGTCAGGGAGACCCGTGACTCGACCGACTTGCTGCCCTTTATCCCGGCGCTCCGTCCCTACTTGACGCCTCTTCCCCAGGCGAAGAAGCACATCGGCGTCAAGACGCTGCACATTCCTGTTGAGGACGTCGAGTGCTTGACACGGTACCAGACCGCCAACATCATCCCGGATATCTTCCAGGGTGGAGATCTGCACCAGAAGGCGAAGACCAGGGTTCACGCCCTGTGCCGAAACTGGGATGATCTTTACGATGAGATTGATCTTTCCAAGATTAAGAACATGGCTCTGCAGGAGATGATTGAGAAGCGTCGCCAAGCAACAATCGTTGTCTCGAAGTCTTCAGCTCTCGAGTGTCACCAGTTCATCCGCCACGTAAGTCATGAAACGGAGTCTTTCCAAACCGCAACTAACCCCTTTTTAGTTCGCCATGTGCCACGACCAGTGGCTCATCAAGGATCACATCTCGCAGCTGCAGCTGGCCCTTTCTAACCAAAACCTCCAGCTGCTGCCTGATTACGAGCAGCGCATCCAGGTTCTCAAGGAGCTCCAGTTCATCGACGAGAGCTCCCGCATCCTGCTCAAGGGCAAGGTGGCGTGTGAGATCCACTCAGGCGACGAGCTCGTCCTGACGGAGCTGATTCTCGACAACGTCCTTGCGGACTACGAACCGGCCGAGATTGCATCCCTTCTCTCAGCGTTTGTGTTCCAGGAAAAGACGCTGAACGAGCCCACGCTCACGGGCAACCTCGAACAGGGCAAGGAGACCATCATCGCCATTTCGGAGAAGATCAACAATGTCCAGACTGTCCACCAGGTCATCCTGTCGTCGGACGACTCGAATGACTTCATCTCGCGACCCCGATTCGGCCTCATGGAGGTTGTGTACGAGTGGGCCCGTGGCATGAGCTTCAAGAACATCACCGACCTGACCGACGTGCTCGAGGGCACAATTGTGAGAACCATTACGAGGCTCGACGAGACGTGCCGCGAGGTCAAGAACGCGGCGAGGATCATCGGCGACCCGGAGCTGTACCAGAAGATGCAGACTGCGCAGGAGATGATCAAGAGGGACATCACGGCTGTTGCGAGCTTGTACATGTAGATTTCTGCCATTCAATGGCAAATCATGTCATGAGAGATGTGGGACAACAAGAGTTAGAGTAGATGGAGTACGACCAAAACACGAGTAATGATATCTCTTGATGAAGTAGGGGAAATGCGCTAGCAAAGAAGGTATTGTGGAAGAAATGCCGGTGCGGTACTACACAGCGGCGGGAAACGAGCGAAGGTGCCCATCAATCATGCTAGCCATCCAACTGTCCCCCGGTATAATGAGTAGTAGCCCAAAAAAACGCCAAACCCAGCCCCGTCGATTAATTTGGATTTTCGGGTCATGTCTGTTCATCGTCCGCATGTCCGTTCTGTTTAGGCCCTCAGGGCACGGAGCCTCTGCTGGAGAGCGTCCTCCTCTTCCGCAGTGGGCTCAGCCGCGGCCGAGGCAGGCTCCTCCTTGGCAGGCGTGGCGCTGTTGAGCTGCTGGCTGAGCTGGACGCCGGCGTCGTCGGCGAGCTTTCCGAGGAGCTCATGCACGGCGTCCTCGGAGACCTGGGTGCTCGTGGACTGGGAGATGGCGTCCTGGTAGATGCCGTTGGACATGGCGTATTCTTCATTCTGCTGCTTGAACTGCTCGAGGGTGACGAGGGTCTGCGGGGGGAAGTGTGTCAGCAACAGGGTAAAACCGCTCAGTGACGGGTGGTGTCGAGAACGCACCTTCTCGGGGTTCATGTTCCTCTGGGCGATGGACATGGTCCGAGACGACTGGCCCATCATGTTGGTCATGCGGTTCATGGCGTTGTTGGCCTGGATCTGAGCGGCCGAGAGCTCGGCCATATCGGCCATTGAGTCCATCTGTTGCGCGAGAGCCTGCTTGGAGAGCAGCATCTTGGCCTTCTGGTAGGCCTTCTGGGTCTCGCCGTTCTTGAGGAGCTGGAATGGGAAGCGACGTTAGCAAGGAGCGGAGGTGAATCGGAAGGGTGAAGAATGCGCCTTACGTCCTGGATCTGCTTCTTCAGGATCGGGTCCTGCTTGGCGGCCTTTTGGGCCTCGCGCCTGGCCTGCTTCGCTTGGAACTGCGGTAGGGAGTCAGCGCCGCGGATGTGCGTGGTTCTGTCGACGAAGCAAGACTGCGTCGCTCAGACTGTGGCAGCTACGTACCCTGGCCTGGAACTCGACCTGCATGTCGCGGGCCTGCTGTCGGTTGTTCATCGTGTCGGTCGTTGGGGTTTCTTGGTTAGGAAGAGGGGCTTTCGGCTGACGGCGCGGGGAACGACGTCGACTCGGGGTTGTAGGGCGATGGGTTCTCAAGGGCTAGAAGGTTGTCTTTCGGTTGATGCCAGCTGGGCTGTCGGTGAAGGGGTTCGAGAGGTACGGCGGCAGGTGAATTTGTCGATGGGCAAGGCAGACGCAGAGGCGAGGTTGGAAGTCTGGATGCGCCTGATGTTGCGCCGCTCCCCGCCATCGGGGCTTGGCCAGCGCTTGGTGCAGTGACGGGACCGCCCCGCCGTGGCGTCCTTTGCCAGTGGGCGGCAGGTGCGGCAGAATGTCACTGGACGCCCGGTGACAGAGAACAGGAGTGCCACACCAAGATGACGTACCCGACCAGCATACTCAAGCCGCAAAGCCACAGTCGCATCAACCCAGCCAGGCCAGTCTGTGGCTGAAGTGGAAGGTATCGAGCAATCTCCCAGTCTCATCTTGGTTTTCTACCTACGTCCACTTTCCATCAACTTTGAATAACTTGTCGGGGATTCGGCCTCACAGGGCCGACGTCTCTACATGTCAGGGCCCGGTCTTCAATACCATGGCGAATGGCTTCGGCTGACCTCGGCAGCAGACATCGAGACCAACCTCGTGCTGTATTTACAGCATCAGCAGGCTGCCACCGACTTCCAGGACCGCCTTTGGAACCAGAGAACACAGCTTGCATTACTCGTCCGTGACGCGCTTCGCCTTCGCCCGGGGGATGGTTGCGAGATATGCCCGCGGCAATCATGGATATAGGGTGGATTCGATGTTTGTGTTATGGTTGCTGTCAATACAGCTGGCACGTCCACAACCTATGTCTTGCGCTGCCCTCTTCCCCATCGGGTAGCTGATCTCAATATCCGGGTACAATGGACGAAAAGCTTGGATGCAAGATTGCCACTTACATCTACATGGAGGAGCACTGCCGCGACATCCGCATCCCGAAGCTATTCGCATTCGGTTTCACCGATGGCAAATAGGTCCGCTCCCCAGTCCCTCCTCTCACATCCACGCTTCTCGTCTTCCTCAGTTCATTCATCAGGACCAAGCGCCTTTGCACACTCGTTTCTGGCGGCATCTTCGACGACAGCTGCACCGAAGTTTTGGTCTTCCTCTTGTCTCGATCTACCATCCATCGTCCTCACCTCCAAGAGCCAGGATTGGTTATTTGCTCCTCGAATACATTGGTCCTGAAGTTGGCCGGATGCTTTCCACGACTTGGAAACCCTTCAAGGATGAGCCAGAGCGGAATAGATGTCTCTACAAGGGACTTTCACGGCTCATGCTGTGGCTGGCTCGAGCCCCTCAACAACGAATTGGCTCCTGGCGGTTCCCACCCCGAAGATGCCACCATATCACTGACCAATCGCCCGCTGATGGTCACGACAATAAGTTTCGAACACAGTGGTACCCCGCGAACGATACAGCAAGACCAGACGTACAGTTGCACGGATAGCTTCGCCTCGGACATGCTCACAAAACACGACGAATATATGCGACATAACCCACACGCTGTGGCGGACGAGAACGATGCCCAAGAGCGGATGGCAATGAGAACGTTACTACGGGCTGTTTCGCACCATTTCTTGATGCGCGAACGCCGCCACGGGCCTTTTCTTGTGCAGCTCACTGACCTGCACCAAAGTAACATCCTTGTCGATGATGACTGGAACATCACATGTCTGGTGGACTTGGAATGGGTCTGCGCCCTGCCAGCAGAGATGCTGTCTGTGCCATGCTGGCTCACCGGCTGTGGCGTTGACGAGATCGTTGGTGAGCAGTACGAACTTTACGACGCGGCCCGCCAGACATTCTTGTCCATCATGGAGGAGCAAGATACAGCCAGACATAACAAGGTGGCGCGTATCCTTCAAAATTTCATGGGACTCCAAACGGGTGTGGTTCTGGGCGTCCCTGAAGTCCTTGAACGCCTGGCCCTTCCTGTTCCAAGACCATATACTGCCCAAATTCTTTACCGACGAGAAGGCATTGGCCATGTTGACGCCAACCTCAAATTTCTGGCAAGTTGAGGCTCAAGTGATGGCAGAGCAGAAGGCCAAAGATGAATTGGCATACCAGGAAGAACTTCGGCGTCATTGTACAGCCAGTACCTGAGCTACCGGGGCTGGCTTAGGAAGCGGGGTCGGGCTGCCATGTGCCAAGACCAATCGTGAAGTGGTGATGCGTCGAAAACGGATGAACCAATTGAAGACGAAGCCTGGGTGCATACAACTTGGAGTACCAGAACTGACACTCAACTCCTACACTCTGTTCCTTACCGACCTACCGATAGTGTTGTCGACGAAATCATTATGGCCACAAAGAAATTGAATGTTCAGTCGTTCCCTCGACCTCCCCTCCTCGAGAAGTTGTCGAGACACATCCAGATCAAGTGGATGGGCAGTGTGATTGTCGACACCAAAGATGCATACTGGGTGCTCGAGACGCATCACCCTCCCAGTTCGTCTCCCGTTGGCTCAAGGTCAGACTCACGACTAACATCTCTGCAGCATACTATCTTCCCCCGGACTCGGTCAAGGTGAAGCTCAGGGGCACGCCCAGGAAGACGTTCTGTGAGGTAATATCCCCCGGCGGCGGCTTCAATGTTGCCTCTGTTCTTGTGAAGTTCACCTGCTCATCCGCCCTGTGGGATTACACCCGAAGACAAAACCTTACTGACTGCGTCCAGTGGAAAGGATCAGCGACATACTACGCCATCACGTCTCCCGGAGACTCGGCAGAGACAGTGTCCAACCGCATCTGGTCGTACGACAACCCAACTGGCGGGTTCGAGCCCATTCGTGGGTATCTGTCATTCTACGCGGGGCCTTGGGACTGTTTCGTCGACGGAGAGAAGGTTGAGCCTCAGCCGGGGGACTTTTACGGCGGCTGGGTCACTTCGGAGATCGAGGGCATCGTCAAGGGTCGGCACGGCAACTTTGACCCGGTCGTGTAGGATACCTTGTTGCGGTAACAGATTGCATATGACATCCCCGTGGGGAGATCGAAAGAGGCCCGGCCCGGCAATCGAGTAATACCGTGCGTGCTGCTGTCAAAATTCGGCTCGCTTCCCGGGAGACGGCAGGCGGCTTGGGGAGAGAATGCCGTCTCATGACCAATGTCGTACATGGCCAAGACGGTGCATCGGTATTTGAGCCCCCATTTGGAGATGCGGCGGCGTCTTTCCCCCCGGGGAAGAGGGTCCTGGGGGAGATGTCGCCCCCCTCCCTCCTCGTGACGAACCCCTCACCACCGGAGCCTCAACCCTCACGGTCCGTGGATGCCGAAGTCTTCTTCATGCACTGCAGGCAGGGCTTCTCCGCGTCCCCAAAGCGAACACCACGGCGGGTAGGGTGCGGGGGAGGGGACGAAGAGGAGGGGGGTGGAAGCCGAGATGGGAGAAGATGGGCCAGCCCGCGTTCTAACTTTTGGCAGACCAGGGGTGGGCATTGTCATTGGCAAGGGGCAGGCAGATGCAGATGGCGGGGGAATGTGGAGTGAGATGCCGCCGTCAACTTGAAGCAAGCGAGAGCGACGCGGAGGATCTAGCCCCCGTCTGGCGGCTCGCACGAATCGCAAGCGACCTGCCCAAAGTGGCATCGAGGGGCGTTGTTGGTTTCAGGGGTACAGCAGGACTGCGCATCTTTCGCCCCCTTTGCTCTATTCTTCAGGCTCCATCATTTCATGCGGGCGCTTCACGGAGCGAGCCGTGTAATGGGATGAGTTGGAATGGTGGTGGAATGACTAGCAGCATTGTTTCCGAGGGGAAGAAAAAGCTCGGAGACCGACCCGGGGAGAGTCATGTCGAGCAAAGGGGGGCTTGAGGGCCGCACCGCCTCTCCCGCTTACTCGTATGCCTCGAACATGGGTGCCTCCGGACGGCATGATCGGGGGATGTCCAGAGCTCTCGGCGGGCCGCGCAACAGCCAGGCAGATCGTACCGAGAGACGGACACGGAAGGGAGTCAATGTGTTACCCGCTTGTGGACCGGACCATCCGGCCAGGGGGATCGTGCGGGAGGAGAGGCGAAGGGGCAAGCAAAGCAAGGGAGCAGCTTGAGAAGAAGGTCGTCCTAGTCAGTGCCGATCTCATGCCTGAGCAGCTCAGATCAATGTCTTGACTTTCTCTCTCAAGAGGAAGATCGTGAGGGGAAAAGGCTTGGGATGCTGCAGCCCCTCTGCCCCTATTCTCTCTCCCTAACCTCCTACCTCCTCACCTCACTCACCCTGGCATGACGTGCGTGGGTGCTATCAGCTTCCGCCGAGTTCCACGCGTTACACGTGTACGAGCGCCTCCTGTGGCCGGAGGGCGGAGGCCGGCCCAGAAGCCCTCGCCACCGCAGACATCCCTGGCATGATGGAGCCCCCTGATGAGCACCGGGGGAGCATTGGCTGCAGGCTGCTCCAGTGCCCCCAAACGGCGCCCGCAGTGGGCCTGGCGGTGCTGCAGCTCTGGTGCTGCTGCTGCTGCCTCTTGCTGGGTTCAGGCTTCTCAGTCTCGCCTTATCTTTAGCAACACTAGCGACGAACCGTCTCGTCGCACCACTCCACGTTTCGCAAGACTTGACGTGTGGCGGGCTTAGTTTTAGGGTGCTTTGCCCTTCCCTTCCGGATCGCGGCAGACGGGCTCTAGTCAGTCGTCCGAGAGATCGAACAGCCCCGTGTCAGGAAGATGGGGTGGTTGCCTGGGCGAGAGCGAGAGAGAAAGAATGAGTTTCCCTGACGGGCTTCTCGAATCATACCTGCCTGGGCAGGACTGGGCTATCTCGTCTGATGGGTTTATCGAATGGCGAGAGTGTGGGCCGGGACATGCAACCCCCTGTTTCGGTTGCCTGAGAGAGACAAGAGGTCTTGACAAACGGCTGCTACTCACAGTGATCCTTGCGCCTCGTTGATCTGAGTCTGCGCTACTCTACCCGAAGTGCTGATTGCATCTGGCCCAGGCCTTGGCGCGTGTTGCACGGCGGGCAGCTGGAGCGAGGAGAGACATGGCATCGATGTGAGGCACGCTTGTCTTGGTCCGCCCTTGGGACAGAGGCATGAAGGCGTTGATGGCAGGGCAACTTTCTTCGAGGCGGCGTATTTTCACCCAGACGCGTGTCAGGAATAGCACACTTTAGCCTTCGGATTCATCGGTTGCGGCTATTTGTCTGTTGCAAGTGGCACTCGTCGGCGAACACGAACGCGGATGGGATGAGCGAGCGGCGGCGGCGGCGGCGGCGGCGGCGTGGCCGAGCAGCACTCCATTCCAACCGCGTATCAACGCGAGTCCGCCATCGTGGGCAATGCAGTAAATGCGCTACGCGTACTACTGAGGGCTGACCCGACGACTATGAGAGACAAGAAAGGAAGCATCATGCAGGGTGTGGTAAGACAAAACGGGTGGACGAGCTCCAAGTGAGACCTCAATGGACGCCATCGGGCTTGAGGGATCTTCGAGGGAGGGCTGAATCTTACAGCCGCAACAACTCCCCCCTCTCGTGCCGCTGCCGTCAGCCGGCGACTTTCTCGGGATCCGGTCTGAATATTCGGCCCTCTCGGAAAGCGCCCAGGCCACGATACTATCAGTGATTAATGACGGGTGGGCGTGCCCGCCCCTGAACTCAAGATAGCAGCAGTTGCAAACAGATGGGCGAGCTTGCGAACGGGCCGGGCTTCGTGGAGACTTTCGTACCCGTACTCTATTCGTGAAATGACCAAAGGGTTTACGGCAAATTGGCAACCTTGATAGAAAGTACGAAGAGAGTAGACGACGAGCACGTGCTGGGGGTGGCTGGGGGGGACCTCTGGCGGGGGGAAAGCGACCCTGGAGATCATTTCACGACAAGGGAGCAGGAGCCTGGAAAGGGGGACGGGCGTTGTCAGTGTCGGTACGACTCGACACTGAACGTGCGATTGTCTATCCGGGCCTCCCTAAAACGAGCCCTGGGGCCGCTGCAGGTGTTTCTGGTTCGTGGGGCCGCCACCCTCGAGCTGCCCCAAGTCCCCAAGTCGTCAAGGGACAGGGACACACTCAGGCCCGAGTTCCCCAATCCGGCTGGGCCAACGTCTCTTCCGCGAGTGCAGATCTGCGCATCTGATTGGTGGTCTTTGTATCAAGTCGGGGGACGGAAGAGGAGGCCTGAACCTTGCAGCATGTGTGTGGCCCGTCGGCGTCGTGGCCCGGCGACACCCAAGACAGCCAGACAGCCTGAACTCGCAGTGTGCTCCAGCGCTCCTTCCTTGTGTGAAGTGAGTTGAAAAGGGGTACCCGCCTGGGGTGGACCCTTCGGCTCCACACAGCCCGCTCCACACAATCCAGCCCCTGGCTTGGGTCTCGGAGGCACCCTTTTGGACGAGGGGGGGACGTGGACCAGGGAGTGATGGGACGGAGCACGCAAGGAGCAGGAGCGCCCGTGGCTGTTGCCTCAGGCATCCCCCATTCCTCCCGCCCACACCCCTGCCCCCCCTCCGCCCCCTTACGAGCACCAGCTCTCAACGTGGCCACAATTCATAAAGAGAGGCCACATCTCCTTCCCGGCATCTTGATCCTCGACTTTTGTGCCAGACCACCTGACCGTGGACAACAAGCCACCGTGTCCTCTTCACAAACCTTCCCCATCACCACCAAGCCTCTTTCGGCGCCCCTTACAGCTACTGCCTGGCTGACTCATTCATCGAGTCGAGCCACCACCATGTGGTCTAGCTAGGCAGCCGTCATCCTTCCCCTTCTATTTCTCGAGACCCATCCTAGCTTGCTGTACGCTCGTTGCAGCAAACACACCAACCAACACACCACCTCTTCTGATCTCCATCTTATCAGAC
Organism: Plectosphaerella cucumerina; assembly: GCA_020746995.1. Lineage (NCBI taxonomy): Eukaryota > Fungi > Ascomycota > Sordariomycetes > Glomerellales > Plectosphaerellaceae > Plectosphaerella > Plectosphaerella cucumerina. The sequence continues at coordinate 2,883,946 of JAGPXD010000004.1, read as the reverse complement.
GAGATCTGGAATCCCGCCACCGACCAAATCACAAACACACTACACCAAACCACCACACAGCTTGATCACCCTCCAAGATGGCCACCTCTTGGGATCAGCCCATCAAGTTCGAGGACTCGCCCGCCGAGTCCTTCATCTCGACCCCTGGCGACTCGTACCCCTCCCTCTTCGAGACCCAGACCATGGACCCGACAGAGATGATGACGCCCCCCGACTGTGGCGAGGACGGCGCGGAAGACGACAACGCGTCCACCGCCCCGTCACCCGCCGCCGATGGCAAGAAGGCCACCAAGAAGCGCAAGTCGTGGGGTCAAGTCCTCCCAGAGCCCAAGACCAACCTGCCTCCCAGGTAAGCTCCATACCCTCGTGACATCATGACCCTACCCACTTGCTTACACCTCTATCAGGAAACGGGCCAAGACGGAAGACGAGAAGGAGCAGAGGCGCGTCGAGCGTGTTCTCCGTAACCGCCGCGCCGCTCAGTCATCCCGTGAGCGCAAGAGGCTCGAAGTCGAGGCCCTCGAGAAGAAGAACAAGGAGCTCGAGGCCGCCCTGAACCACGCCAGGCAAGCAAACCTGCTGCTCGCCGAGGAGCTCAAGAAGTTCCGCCGCGATTCTGGCGCACGCTCCTCGTCTCCCTTCGACTCTTTCCACTCGGGTACCCCCGTCACCCTGTCGCAGGACCTCTTCGGTTCCCGCGACGGCCTGCGCACTCCCGAGAGCCAGGCATCCCTCGTCGACGAGCTCATCAACTCGACGCAACCCAACGTCACCGTCAACCCCGCATCACTCTCACCCGCCCTCTCCCCGGTCGCCGAGGCCGATGAGGCGGAGATGCAGGATGACTCCGTGACCACGCCGGCGCCCGCCGACGTCTCCTCCGACATGACACAACGTCCTGCTGCGATGTTGTGCGACCTGCAGTGTCAGTCGGAGGAGATGCCGCGGTCCTGGATGGCCACCCAGTCACCCCTGCACCCTGCCTGGACCCAGTGTCTGCAGCTGTTGATGATCACTTCAACAGCAGTCATTTCGGCCTGTCAGAGGCCTTTGATGCAGATCGCTATGTCCTTGAAAGCGGGCTTCTCTCTTCCCCCAACTCAGTCGATTACGAGAACGATTATATGGCTGGTGACTCGTCCTTCCTCTCGGTCGACCCGTTCGACATCACAGAGTTCCTCCACGACGAGGTCAACAGTGCCCTCGCCGCCGACGCGATCGCGCAGCATGACGCAGCGGACCCGCTCTTCGGCCACCACATCTCCTACTCTGAGACTCAAGTCTCTTCAGAAAATCCTAACCTGCAGCCCCAATCTGGCGCGTCCTCTTATGGATGCGACGATGGAGGCCTTGCGGTTGGTGTCTGAGGGCAGCGAGTCTCGGGTGGGCGGTCTGGAGGCAGAGGCAGCAGCGGTCACGCGCGACGCGCAACGCGACACGCAGACGTGGTTGAATGGCAACCCGTTGCCCTCACGTGAAGTCCTCATGACGTTGCTCTGGGCTCTCCGAGTCGAAGAGCGGAAGCTGATCCAAAAGGGTCGGCTTCCACGACCCCCATCATCACCCGAGGCGAGCTCCCAAAACGCACCGGCCAGATATACCTATACATTGACGACAACCGCGGCGGCCGCCCTCCAACAAAAGAGGAGAGGTGGACCACTGGCGGGGGAGGGAGAGGAATGTTTGCGCACTTGCTGATTCTGGGATGGTTTCCGGCGGGCCTGGCAGACAAAACTGGGAAGCGTTTGTTTTTGTAAAGGCGCAATTTGGAGGCCCGGCCCCAAGCAGCAGCGAGTGTCGTATGGCAAGACGACCTGGTGTAACAGTATAAGAATTGATGACTTGCACGACACGCCTGTTCCACTTGATGCCATGTGATGTTATCTACAGTAGTATAGTTCATGTGATCCAGACATTCTCTATGCCGGCGGCCTATGCTGAGGTCTGATAGCAAGCCTACACGAATTATTGTGGGAAGTTTGAGAGCATACTCCAACGGTGGCATGGACACATGGTGGAGCAGAAGGAAGAGGTCATAAATCATTACTGCCAGGCACCAGCTACCACAGCCCACCCATTTCTGCCATGGCCGCCTCGTCATCGGCAAAATCGTCAGCTGGTGCGCTGGCCTTCTCGACTGCCTTGCCCTTTGCCCCATTTGAATTCCGCTGCATGTCCGCGTCTGCCTCGGCCATCAACGCATCTAGGTCGTCGTCATCATCGTCCGCAGGGGCCTGAGCGGTCTTCCCGTTCGGTGGTGCCTGCGTCCGTCGCGAGTCTGCCTCTGCCTCCGCCATCAGTGCGTCCAGATCGTCGTCGTCGTCCGGCTCCATCGCAGGTCTGATGGGGACGCTGACGGGTTTTGGCCGAATCGGCGTGGCGCCGTAGATGTCCTCTTCGTCGTCTGGCACGTCGTCGGCCGCTGTTGTTGTACCGACGGGAGCGGGCGTCTTTGGCCGTGCCTCGTCTGCTGCTGGTGCGATAGCTGCCGGGGCTTCCTCAGGGGGGAAATCTTCGTCATCTGCCATTACTGAGGACCTGGGCTTGCCCTCATCGATCCAAGCTACTCGCTTGCTGGTAAGAGCACGCTTATGGCCAGCCTTTTCAACCATGGCCAGCGCATCGAGGAACTTGGCCTTGGGGAAGAGGTCGTCGAGCCAGTATTGATAGAAGGAGAGGAGTCGGGCGGCGTCGGAGAACTGGTAGGCGCAAACAATATGAGCACATGGAGGGGGTAATTGGGAATGGACTTCAGTTGCGGACCTCGTGACCCTTGCCCTTGAGCTTGAGGTTTCCCGCGCGCGCTCGGAGGTTGGGAATGCCATCTTCCGAAAGAAGCCGGGACTCATCGAGCTTGACTCTAGGTACTCTTGCGCGCTTGTTCACGTCGACTTCTTCGTCAATGCCGAGGCCATCCGTCTTGCGCTTCTTCGACTTGTCTTGTTGGCTCTTGTCCGGCTGAGGACTCGGGGAGCGGAAAGGGTCATCTTCGAAACCATCGAGGTTGAAGTCGTCGAGATCATCGTACGGTTGTGCAACATCGGGCGCCATTTTGAGGATCGTGATTATCGAAAGTTGCCGAGGGGTGCCAAAGTCTCGAAATCGTAGTCCGGCGCGTCTGGTTAATTGAACGACGCGTCGTGGTTAATGGGCTGGCCAGCGACCCCACACCAGCTCCCTTGCCCGGCGTCTGCTTACATAAGTCGAACATTCCGGCCTGAGGCAGACTCTTCGGCTTCAACGACCCTCGTAGGCCAGGACCATCTCAACCTTCAACTACAGGCCCGGCGGCGCAATTGACACAGCTTTGACGGCGAATTGGCGACCGCAAACATGTCGAACACACCAAGCACCACCTACGCGCTGTCCAAGACAGTTCAGAGCGACTACCCGGTACGTCGCCGCATCCCAATGGGCTTGGAAATCCCGGCCGTGCCATTGGACGAGGGAAAGCTAACGATGGCCTCGCACAGCTCATCGACAACGACCCGTACGACGATATCCCCCCCGAGACGACGATGAAGCGAAGGAATTGGAAGCTGACGGAGGATCGATTGGGTTTTTAGGCACTTCAGGCGCGTCATCGGCTATGCTCGCCCCTCGGACTACGTCCACGGCGCTGTAGCGGCGGCTTTTGGCCCCGCGGCCCTCCTGTTCATGGAGAGGTTCTCGCCCTCGCACGTCGGCAAGGGTGGTTTCGCGCCCGTGCTCCGCCTGGCCGGAGCCATCGGCCTGACTGGCGGTTTCCTCTACTTCTACCAGCGATCCAGCCGTACGTCGCCTGGCACCCAAAGCCGAACCTTGAGACTGACACCACCGACAGTGAGATTCTACGGCGCCACCGAGAACGCCCGCGAGGTCGAGATGGACATGCGGGAGATGGTCGACAAGGTCAAGCGCGGCGAGCCGCTGTACGGCGAGAGCTCCCTGACGCCGCACATGCAGGGCGTGGCGGCCCGGCAGTCGCGGTACTCTGCGCTCTTCATGGGCGTGCTGCCGTGGTTCAACTTTGTCAACCACAACCAGCATGGCGTCGACACGGCCAAGTACTACCGGCAGGCCGAGAGGGAACTGGAGGCCGAGAGGACGAAGGCATAGAGGGGATGTAGGGCAGGAAGAGGGGCGTGGGCAGCTGGGGAAGGGGGAATGCTGCGTGTGTATATCTCAGTGGGCGGAGTTAGACGAGAGAGGCTCTCGGCCGACAAGAAGACTTTGATTTGTGTTCATATGCGGTCATGCTTTGACCTGGAGCCTTGGCTGTGAAGCCTTGGGAGAGATGGATGCTTAAGTTGTGAATTGGTTGGTCGTTCGTCATGATTGTAGTGCTTCAACTACAAATAAAGCTTACTCATAGCTTGAGCTGAGCCTAGCTCTATGCTTTCGTGCTTTAGCCTGTGTATGGTCTTGTTCTTGACCATCTGCATGGTCCTGGTCGTCAAGTATCACGAGTACGTCTGCCGCAGCTCCAAGTCGCGGACCATTGGGAAGGTGAACACCCTTCCCGTTTCAAATTGCCCTGCATACAATAAAGTCTCACCATAGAACCAAAGACTCATCGCATGCACACCGCTAGGATGCGTCACCTCTGGCATCTCCAGGCTGCAACGTCACGTCCACGTACCACCACCATCCGGCCGGGGAAAGTGTGGGGGCCATCGACACCGAGTCCGTATCTGAAAGAGTGCAGGTGTGGGAATACGACAACATGAGACCACCCATTCCTGCATTGGTGCTTACGCAGATCTCCCCAACCTCCAGACGGGACCGAAGGAATTGGATGCAAGTCGCGATACTCGGGCATCACGGCACACCTGGCGGCTCTGCGGGGGTGAGATAACGATCTAGCTCGTACCGGGAGCGGCTTCACCCACCACGCGGATATTGGCGGCCCCAACGGGGTTAGACACCCGGGCCCAGATGGGAGATTGGCCTCTGGAGGTTGACTCACTCGGGTCACGTGATGTGCACTCCAGAACCCATTGGCGAATCAGGACGCCTCATGCTCGCCGAAAACCCTGGGCCGGGTGCTGCATGAAACCGTGAGGGCGACCAATGACGATACAGCGGGTGACCCGCCCTGTGTCCTCTCACGCTTATTATTGGCCAGACGTGGGTACGCCGGCCGTCAGACGCTAAACCAGATTCATCTCGCCGACGAGGCGTGATGCCTCTGCACCTTCCCCGTGCTGCGCCTTGGGTGGGCGCTGGCGAAAGTTGCACTGGGCGCTGGCGGTGCTGGGCTGAGGATGGGCTCAGTGAAATACCGTCCCTGACTCCTCTCCGGCCCGTCCAGACTGGTTCCCCTTCCCCCTCATCTTTTTTCGACCCCAGACCAGACCGATCAAGACGCGATACATTCGACGTCCGGATCACAAGACTGCTAAATTAGTCAAAGTTGACTTGACTTTGCCGGCTTCTCTTCCGGTTTCCCGAAATCTCCGTCCCCAAACCTCGACTCTACCTCACTGGTACAACCAGCTCAAAGCACACTCAGCCCCCAGCTCACACCCTCATCGAAAGAACGACAGACAGCCTCTGAACAAGGTTGGTCCTCAGCAGTCTAAACACGATAGTGTTCTCTGAATCTCATGGTCCCCTCCTCTCAGGCTTCACCTCCGTAACAGCACCGCTTTCATCTCTGGCTATAGACCGCCAGTCGTGTTCCTGGTGTCATCCGGCGGCCTCCCTGTCAGACCCTCGATCCAACCCCCAACGACGACAAGCAGCAACTTGTCCTCTCGCCCAACCGCGATAATCAGCACGATTCATCGTCACATCATTCATCGTAGAGCCGCAACGGGAGAAATGCCCGTCATGTCTCGCAACATGGCTCAGGGATTCTCGGTATCCCAACCCACCTTCAACTCCCCTCTCCAGTTCTGCCCTGCCCTGGGCACTCAGGAGCTGGATGACCTGATCAACGCTTACGTTCCCGGGTCCGCCTCTCTCCAGGAGAAGCGCACCTTTGTCTCCATGGATTTCTTCAACTACTCGCACGCCACCGGCGAGTCGTTCCGCTACTACTCCGTCCCCAGCATGGCCACCTCGTCTGCCGAGTCGAGCCCTGCTCAGGACTCCGGCTACAGCTCCAGCTTCGTCTCCCCCGCTCTATCCAACTGGAGCTGGCCCCAGGCTGCTTCTACCTCGGCCTCGACCCCTGCCGTCGTCTCCAAGAAGAGCCCCGTCGCCCGCGCCTCACCCCCTGACTTCTCAAACATCCCCGGCATGAAGATCATGACCAAGGACGGCCGCGATGTCACGAACTCGGCCTCCAGGGGCTGCAAGACCAAGGAACAGAGGGACCATGCCCATCTGATGCGCATCATCAAGGCATGCGACGCTTGCAAGAAGAAGAAGATCCGCTGCGACCCCAGCCACAAGAAGCGCAGCTCCGGCGCGACCCCGGCGGCACAGGCCCCATCACAGTCCACTGTCAGGTCCAAGACGGTAGCCAAGAAGACCAAGCAGGCAACACCACCACCGACAGCTCCGTCACCACCACAGAGCTTCCCGTCGGCAGATGATGCCTCTTTCTTCTTGGATCCCGCCATGGTCGACCTCGACCTTGACCTGCTCGAGATGGATGCCGCAATGGCACAAGACCCATGGAACTCGTTCATCGACTTTGACGAGTCCCTCGCCACCATTCCGGACAACTACGACTTCTTCTTCGACCCCGCTGGCCACTTCTCCCCGATCTCCAGCGTGCCTGCTGTTCAGGACGCGTCCTTCTCGCACGTCCAAGACTACGCCGCATCCAGCGCGCCTGCCCCGGCTCTGCCGTACATGGCTTCTGGAGCCGCTGGTACCGACTACGTCGACTTCAACCTGTTCTCTCCGACGTCCAGCTTCGTCGACGACGAGAGCATGCCTGTCAACGACATTGGCATGGTATCCGCGTCGGACTCGTATGGTACCGTTCGCGAGCCGGCGGTCTCCCCTGCGCCGCTGCAGCAGGTTCCGGAGTACTCTGTGCCAGGTCCGCGCGTAACGCACGGCGGCCAGAACGTCAAGGACCAGCAGTTCGTAAGGAGGCGAGACAGGCCCGAGTCGAATGCACCTGATGGCGTCGTTGCCAACACGGGAGCTTCCTCCTCCTTGATTGGAGGCGTCCAGAACTCCGGCGGAACGGCCGTGGCTACAGGTCACGGCCAGGAGCGTTACGCACCTAACCCGGGACAATCACCGTCCGTTCATCTCTCTACGACACCAGCCGACGCAGATGCTAGGCGAACACGACCTCAGGGCGCTTCACGTGGAGGAATCGACGATCAGTGTGCCTCTGGTGCCTCACGAGCCGCACCTCTCTTGAGAGAGGCCGGCGTTGAGCGCTCAAGGCCACTACAGACCAGTCGCGGCTCCTCGGCAGTCATTGCTACGTCGGAGCGTGCTGGCGGCGATGCCACGGTGAACCAGTCCGCGGTTGCGGTACCTGCTGTATCATCTGCAGTAGTCGCTGCTACAAGGGAACGAACGCTGCATGCCTCGGTCGAGGTGTATGCTACCCGTTCTACCAGCGCTGGAGTTGTCAACAGCGGTCTCATCGTCGAGTCGCACCACGTCACTCCGTCGTCACCCACGACAAGGATTTCCCGCGGTGTGGGACGCTTCGATGGCGTCCCGGGAGCCCAGGATGTCGAGAAGGTCCGTCGTGGCCTTCAGCAGTCGTCGGTGCAGAAGCTGCAGCAGCAGCCGCAGCAGAAGCCCGCGCACTCCATCGATGTCCTGATCGCTCTCGGAGTCCTCGCGTCGGGACTGCCCTCCCCCCTGGCCCTGTGCCTCGTACAATTCGCGCTCGGCCTCCTGGTCCTCGGGTCGGTCTTCCTCCCCAAGGCCGTCATCGCCGAGCTCGCGTCCTCCCCGGAACAGAGAATCTGCGGAACCACTCCCCTACCGTCCTCCTCGGACCAAGACGAAAAACATGGCCCGCCCTCCACCGCCTGGCAGCAATTCTGTCCAGGCGGGGCTGGGCGGCCGTCGGCACAGCATCACGAAGCTTGCCGCCAGATGGATCACCACCGGCCGATATCAGCTGTTGGGCGCCTGGCGGCCTTTGGGTTGTCCCGCGCGCTCACTCAGTGGAATATCTAGCTGGGCGTCTTCCGTTTCACGTGTCTTGGTTCAATTTTAGGAAGCGGTTTGTTTTGCTTTGCTGCTACCCTCCGACGCCGTTCGCGGGTCGGATCTTGACGGGTACGCTGTAGCATTTTTGGGAGCTTTTGGTTTTTGAGATACCCCTCTGTTCTTCTCTTCTTTAGGTCCTCTGGTCTACCTACGCTTGGTGGGTGCTGGGGGCCGGCATAATACTGGTCAGTCGGTGTGGTGGCATTTGGGGGTTTGGAGGGATGGAGAGGTGATGGAGATGGAGATCGAGGAGTGTTCAGTGTTGCAGTAGGAAGTTGCAGAGGCGCATCTCGCCCGCCACTTTTTCGAATACATCCCCGATTTGACCGGAATAATCGTCCCCTTCCACTGCTGCAAGTCGTCCTCATAGAATGAAGCCAAAGCCACCAGGGGCATCAATGGTGGCGGTCGGAGTCAGAAGAGGCGCCTGGTGGTGTCTCCAACATCACGTGACAGCGTGTTTGCTCCACTCCTCACCTCCCGAAATTCTCTTTGACACTCATCGGACAGTGGTTTTCAAATGTAGAGTCAGTCAGCTAGACGCCATCTCATTGACTCTTGACTCTTTGATCATTCGGCTCCCCCTGAGACATACAGCACAGGGTAAACCCTTTAACACCAAGCAGGCGGTTTCGGAAGTGCAGTAGAAAGCCGAGAGGGAGCCGTTTGTGACCCCCAGACGTAGGTAGGGCTCCTGCGTGTGAGGACAGCCAACAGGCATCTTTCGTTGGCCGTCTGAGTCTTCCCCTATTGTCCATATCTTGCGTTTGTCTCGAGCCGCCGCTTCTTGAAGGCGTCTCGGGTGTTTACTCCTTTACAAGATTCTCTCTCGCGGACGTCGGCCTAGAAACACAGCAGCAGCAGCAGTGTATCATCTGCTCCCAGTCATCGTTTCCGTCTCAAAGCTGTGCCCTGTTCAGAGCAGGCGCAGCCTTTTGGACTGGAGGCAAGCTACTGGGGGTTTGATAGGGAGAAGCCAAAGGACGTCGTCACGTCACGGTCACGGTCACGGTGGAAGGAGCTGCTGCCATCATTATTTCACCCACCGGGGCCTCCGCTTTTCCCTCTTGCCCACAATGGCCAACCTCAACGCGCCTTCCTCGACTGCTGGTGCATCGGCACGCGAGCCTTCCCCTTCAACAGCCAGCACCGGCCGCCGTCTTTCCACAAAGGGCCGAGCCTTGAAGCGCTTCCTCCGTCGGCTCATCCCACCTTTCTCGACCGCGTCATCTTCAACCCCATCTCAACCATCCGCATCCGAGGGCACAACAGACACGGCCACCACCGAGGGTGAGCAGCCTAAGACTAGCAATCCTCCATCTTCATCTCAGAATCAGGAGCTCGACAAGGAGCAACCCAACGACAAAATGGCTGTTGACGCCCGCGATGCCGAAGCTGACAAGGAGAACCAACCTCCCAAGACTGAAAATGGCACCGCCAGCGCCATGGCCAAGCTGTCACTTGACGGCCGGCGCTCTTACGAGAAGCCGGTCCTCCCCATGGGGCTCAAGCTGACGGCCGAGGGACTGAGGTCTAGCGCCCCCAAGCCTATATCCATCCACCAGGAGTTCATGGACCAGGCCCTTGACATGGTCAGTCACTCATTTCACAAATCACCCTGTTTGCATTGCAGCTGACCACCTCAGGCTCGCCTGGCACTCCGCACAAATGAGACCCCTGTCGGTTGTGTCCTCGTCCACAACAACAAGGTCATCGCCAAGGGCATGAATGCGACCAACGTCACCCGCAACGGCACCCGTCACGCCGAGTTCATGGCCGTCTCCGCCCTCCTCTCCTACCGTCCCGAGGGTGTTCATTCAGACGACAGGAACGCGGAGCCGCGCCATGTCCCCACCGTCCTCTCTGCCGAGGCCGCTGCTGCCAGAGAGCGAGACAAGGACGCCGAGCTAGGTCCCGACCCATCCCTCAACGACTCCGAGTACGTCAGGAGCGGCCACCTCTACCCCTATGGCCAGAAGATCCACACCGACCCCCGCGTGCCGCGCTCTATCATCGCCGAGTCCGTTCTCTACGTTACCGTCGAGCCCTGCGTCATGTGCGCCAGTCTGCTCCGCCAGCTGGGCATCCGCAAGGTCTACTTTGGCGCCGTCAACGACAAATTTGGTGGCGCCGGAGGCGTCTTCAGCATCCACCTCAACTCGATCCGGCCGCAGGAGCTGGCAAAGCGTGCGAGCGGGGAGGAGGCCAGGAAGAAAGAGACCAATCCTCTCGGACCCATTGTCAACGGCCAAACCCAAGCACGACCCCCCGTCGTCCACTGGCCCGATAAGCAGCCGCAGCAAAAATCGAGTGGTGGGCAATATCACCAGCCGCAGTCGAACCCCGACGGGGACGGCGGAAACGTCGAGCCAGGCTTCGAGATCGAGGGAGGTTGGGGACGCGACGAGGCTATTGGCCTCCTCAGGCGCTTCTACGTCCAAGAAAACGGCCGAGGTTTGTGTTCTCTCACCCACTCTGCGTTCACTTCACTGACGTATTTCCAGCACCTCAACCTCGGAAGAAGGAGGGCCGGGCTGCGAGGCTCGCGGCTATGGAGCAGGGTATCATCCTGCCGGGCTCAGATCTGCAGACTGGAGCCACGCCTGGCGAGACCGGCGCCGGTGACACCGCCGCCGAGGCGGACAAGACGGCGCTCGATGCGGAGATTGCTGAGATACCGCTCCAGCAGCCTGTCCTGGAGGGCAAGCAGGAGCCTACCAGGTCGTAGACGACCTACTAAAGCTGTCACTCGGAGGAAGGCCTCGGGAAATGCATCTGTATCCTGCAGGAACTGCCTTGTCGGGGCAATAAGGCCTCCGAGAAGACGGTGGTACGCAGGAAGAACAGGGCCATTTCAGGAAGCATCCTGTGGATTGTTGGACTTTTATTGTTTCAGTCAAAGATGACTGCCGGAGCCATCAAGGTAGACGCGGGCCTGCCCCGATATGTACAATCATACGATACCCCGAACGGGGCTTGCCGGCACTTCTTGACCGTCACTTGTGGTTCTCGTGAATTCGTTGGGATTTCATTCCTCGTACAGGGTCATTGTATTGTTTTAGAGCAGAGTATCGTAAAGTGTCGTGTCGTGTCGCATGTCATGACTATTTTCCATCTTTGAACCTTTCCAAACGCCAGCGCAAACTGCATGAGATGAGAGAACCAGAAGATGCCAGAATATGTCGTCAGAAGGAGAAGAGAAAATGCTCGATCCAAAGAACCGGAATACAAGACAACAGGTTATCGCTTTTTGCTCTTTGAGCGCAAAGCCCCCGTGGCCATGGGCTGCACGACAAACTGCTTGAGGCCAAATTCGGTGGCCTCGCGCATGGCCTGGTGACGCATGCCGCCGCGGCGCATCTTGGAGTGCTTGTTCCCCACGATGCCGTCGACGATGCCGGCTCCGAGGGCGGCTGAAGCGACGCGGACGCCCTTGGGACCGACCCAAGGGGAGGGATCGTCGCGCAGCTTGTAGGCCGCCTGGGCGCCAGCCTGGAGGGCGACGCGGGCGGCGGCGCCGACGGCGGCGTAGGAGGCAACCTTTTGGGCGCGGGATCGCGACTTGCTCCGGCCGCGGTCCTGGGATCGCGAGTCGCGGGCAGGGGGTGCTGACTGTCGTGAGGCGGGGACGGAGCGGGCGCGGGAGGGGAGAGGGCCGGCGGCACTGCGGGAGCGAGGACGGGGGCCGGGGCCGGGAGGGGGAGAGTAGTTGCGGGATCTACCTCGAGGAGGAGGAGGGGTTCTACCTCGGGGAGGAGGGGGGCTGCCGCGGGAGGGATGTCGTTGGGAGCGGTGGATGGGTTGTGTCTGGGCACGGTTCGGCCGGGCGAAGCGAGGGTCGTCGTCGTCCTGCCATTTGACGAAGGTCGGGGCGGCGCCGGATCCCGGGTGGTAGTCCCGAGGGCCCCGGCGGGTGTCGGCGCTCCGTGGTGGATACCTGCCCTCGGTGACCCGGCCAGGGGCGTCACGGTCTTGGCTGTAGCCGCGGCCACGTCGAGGGTCGGTGTCTCTTGGTGGAGGGTGTCCGCCGTAGCCCCATTCACCAGGTATTTCTGAGCCTCGTCGAGCACGGGGATCTCTTGCTCGTGGGGGGCTGGGGTCCCGAGCTGGGAGGCGTGAGGGTGCCTCGCTGCGGCCTCGTCTGGATCGTGTGATGGGTTCTGGGGAGTGGTCGTAGGGTCTTCGGACGGGCCTCATCTCGGAGGCGCCGCGGGGTTCTCGTGGGCTTCGAGGGTCCCTTGACATGGGAGGCTCTCTCGACATGGGTGGTTCTCTCCGACGGTAGCGCTCTTCGTCTCTGTCTCGGGGTGCCCAACGGTCATCGTGGTAGGCGACCTCAGACCGGCGGCGGTACGGGTCTGCGTCCCGTTCGCCCTGGCGAGGAGGATAGGGGTCCCAGGGTCCAGTAGAGCTGCGAGGCTCGTCGTACGGGTAGTCGTCGACGGACCTGTGGCGGCTGTGGCGTGCCATGTTGTCGATCGGTGCCTCGGGGTTGGGTCGAGGATACAGAAGAAAGTGCAGGCAAGGATACTTAGGGGGTGAAGATGCAGGGACGCATCCTTCTGAATTGTCTTGGGTGTAGGTACGCGTATGTATAAAGCATGGAGGGTCGGGTCGCCGCAGACCGCCAGCATGCACATGAGACATGAAATACCCAGGGCGGTGGGCAGCCAGCCAGGGACAGCGAGACCCCTACAAGCATGACGATAGCGTCACAAGCGCAGCGTCGATCTCTTGACCTCCTCACACCTCAGCCCCCTCCCCGGACTTGTCTACTGCTTGTTTCCCGCGGAGGAGCTTAGCTTCGGCCGGGCGCCAAGCCGGTATTCCTGACGCTTGAGGAAGAGGGAGCCAAGGAACTCCGGAGGAGAGTGGAGCGCCGTCATCCCACCCACGCCCGCAACGGCCTGGCCTGACAAAATGACGGTTCGGGTTGTGTCAAGAGCATGGGCTGTTGGCTGCTGACCGCCCATTGCCATGTGGACACGAGGGGGAGGGCTGGTGGTGGTTGAGGGAGGACACGGGTGGATGGACTGTTCCGTTTTTTTTGGTGTGGCTGAAGTCTAGGGTCCAGAGAGCGCGTGACGTCATGCCGGCCAATGGGCGTCGTCGAATCCGGGCTGTATGAGGACATCGCGCAGGACATCGTCGCCCATCGCTGTTCCGTACAAACCCGCGGCTGACAAGTACGCGGTCGATGATCGTCTGCGGTGAGGGGAGGCGGCTCCGCAAGGAGCAGTCGTGTGGATGAGACGACAAGATGTGCTGCGCTTGCCAGCGTGTCGATGGCTGGCACCGTTGAGGAGCAGCAGAGAGTGGTGGACCATGTCTGAAGTTCGCCTCCTTCAAAGATGTGCCTCGGCGCATGTCGACTCTGGATTCGAGGGGAATATGCGAGGCCAGGTGACAGGTTGCGGGAGCGAGAAGAAGCTCCTATTCTCGTCAAAACCCCTCACCCAATGTTCAGTCTTGGAGGACGGTCATCAGTCGCACAGGAAATCGTGCTTCTCTTCTAGCGCTTCGATATGCGCACAAACAGGGCGGAGGACGGGACCGGCGGATGAAATGCGACGGCGGCTGCGAGGGTTGACCGCATCTTGCTGCCCTACAAGCCCCTGACCTGTCCTACGCTCAGAAGGCGCGCCAAGGGGGCACAAGCTGAGGCGAGGCGAAGGATTTTCTTGAGAAGAGCAGAGGCCTTCACTCCTATGGATGAGAAGATTCATTGCAACTCGCATATATCGTTGTCCTAGGCTTCGGATGGCCAGCAAGGGGCATATCGAAAGTCTCCTCTGTCTGAGCTCAGCCGTGGGAGGCGATGGGAGTCTCCCAAGGGTGAATATGGACGCTGGTGTTCGTGGTCGGTCGGCCTACCGGGTGTACGACAGCACGCGGTACGCATTCGGCTTTTGAGCTTGTGCTCACAACTTTGAGCCAACTTCGGACGATACGCATGGGTCCCTGCCTCAGAAGAGTGACGCCGTATCCTGAAAAGCAGCTTGTTCAGGGGCAGGCGAATGATGATTATTGGCTCAGGGAGTCGCCCTCATGTTGTGTATGTAAGGGCTTCCGGGGCTGTTTCTTGTGCATCGCGGTCGAACTTGAATGTCATAGTGGTGACGGGGCGGCGTCTTGTTTGTCAAACATGGCCTAGGGCAAGACGCAAGCTGCTAGTGGTGACCAAGCAGTTAGTGCTGCGTCGGGGAGCATTAGAATAGCCAACAACTTGTGTTCAGCAGCGTAGGCTCGATACTCTCCCCGTCAACTACCTCCTGAGCGTCAAGCCGCAGCATCGTACAGCATCAGCAGAGGACTCCGCCCTGAAGCCGCGTGCCTCGTGATGCAGCATACGGGGCGACATGGCAAGCGGTGCGAGTGCAACGCGTCCTCAGGGGCACGTCTCACAGCGAGCGGATGATGATGAGCTTCCACCGCGACGGGAGTGGCCAACGAGCCGAGCCAAGCTGAACATCTAGACCGTCTGGCGCTTGCTTGTCGGGCGGGAAGAAATGGGTGTTGACTCAGGTCGGCAGTGGGGGATTTGTGTGAAGATGGTCGGATCGTGCGATGGGAGGAGATAGGAGTGTGCCTAGCTCCCTCTGAGAAGCACTGGCCGGATGTGTGGCGCGGCAGCGGAGTCGGCCGTGGCCAGTGTCGGGGAATTGTGTTATCGCGGCGCGCTGGTTCGTAGCGTGTCGCCCATCATCCACCGACAAGGCTGGCAACCCTTGCGTCGGCGCGAGGGCATTGATGAGAGGAATGAAACCGATTTCAAAATCAACGGTGTTTGGGCGCGGGCTGCTCTTTTTTCACTGCAGATGGGGCAAGTGGAGAGCACGATGTCAAGTCTGACCATGCCGGCATGTATTTCCGAATTGACGCCGCACATGTAGGGGAAGCTGCGATTGAGGAGCAGTCTACTCAGCGCCTTCCGCTGCCTCCTGAGTTCAGACAAGAAAGGAAGGAAAGAACGCCTTACTCGCGCCTGCTCTTACGAGGCGTCTCGCCAATCACACAACACCACGCGCCTCCCTCAGCTCAAGTAAAGTTCCCCGGCAGGCGCGACCCTAGAGGCATTGGCGCACTTGCATCTGCTTGTCTCAGGGAAGGACCGGTCTAGAGATCGCTGGACCTTCCTACTTGCCATGTGTCTTGCTGGTGGCTGCTTCCACCCCGCGCACTACCGCAGCCCCCAAACCCGGAATGTGATGAGCGTTGGAGGAGGCCGTCGGTGGCTTGCTTCACCGGCGACCTCCGCCAGCCCGCCAGTCCGGATCCCTTCATGAACACGCACATGCATCTGAATGCACCGAGGAACGCACGCGATAAGGGTGACATCTTGCGTCCCGTCGATCCCTGGCTTCAGTGCTCACCTCAGCTCCGGCTCTCTCCACACCCATTGCCTTTCTTGTCCTGCGCCGGCGGCCTGTCTTGCCGAGCCAGTAACTTTCCCCCGACCCCGGCGTACGCCGGCATCCATTCAAGCTCCCCCGGAGCACCAAGCTCGGAACCCCCACACACATGCGAACTGCGTATCGTATCGTGCCGCCAGGGGTTGCGGACCGCACGGGATCATCTCTCTGGCGGGACGAGTCGACAGACCGAGACACCAACCGACCAGAAAAGGGCAAAGGGGGAGGAAGGAATGGGAGGGACACGGCTCGGACACAGCCATGGCCATGACCGCCACCATCAGTCCAGTCGATATCACGAGCGTGACACGGGCCCGGCCGCCGTCCACGCAGGCGCAAGCTACCGCCCGATTACCCCTCGTGCCTCCGGATATGGAGGTGTGTCTCTGCGATGCTTCGTTCTGCCGCCGACACCGCCGCAACGCTAGACGGAACACCAAGCTGCAAGCCACCCAACGGGAGGCCGGGCCATCAGCGACGGCGTCGACACAGGCCGACAGCAGCATCCATGCCATGCCACCCTCCCTCTCTCTCGGCCGTGGTGCCCAGACTCGACAAGACTAGGGCCCCTGATAATGCGAGCTCCACACACCGCCGGCCGACGCCCAAGACAAGCCAGCTTACCCTTGCAATCTTGGCGTCCACAGCCAAGTCGAGAAGGGCCCCCGAACTGGCCTGGAAGACAAGGCAGATCACAACCACCAACGGGCAACGGCACCACCGCAACGCGCCGCCAGCACGCCAGGACCCAAGCTCAGGTCCACATCAAAGGGGCATGTCATGTAAGTCCCGCGTTTCTCGGCCTGCGCTGACCTGCCCACTTTCCGCGAGGCCCGATGCAGCAAATGATAGCCCCCTTCCGCCTGATAGTGGCTCGAGCCTGGTCTTGTCCTCTCGAGATGCCATCTTGTCATTGTGTTTATAAAAAACACTCCGCCTTTCCCACCCCACCGCCACTCGGATCTTCACCTGCACCTGCAACCTTTTTTCTCTCTCTTCCGGCCTCGGGTACAAGTACTCACTTGCTCCATCTGTACTCGACATCGCTTTCTCGGATTTTGCCAACGAAAAACTTCGCAGCTGTCTCTGCCCATCAGAAACAGACAGACCAGACCCTGACTCAGAAGCCACGAGCGCAACCACGAGGCGAGGCGGGGTGCATCCAGCGTCCGGCCACCCCTGTTCTTTGTTCGCCAGCGTTATCAGTGGCCCCCCGATCGATTTGTCCAGGGGTCGTCCTGGCCGCTTCACATCCTCCTAGCCCCCGCCGCTACACCCGGGACCCGTGGCCAACGACTCAGCTTGCACCAGCTATCACACCCTGAGACCCGTATCGGTACCTCGGTCTCCAACTTGTCGAATTCGATTTTTTTTCGCCTCTCCGGGTCGCCGCGCGCTTCCAGATCGCATACTTGTACTCGGGCGCCGCGCCTCGCAGCCTCCCCTTGCTGTCTGCCGTCCCCTCCCCCTCCTCCCCCCGCCAACCCACCATCACCTCCTCCCGCTTTACCGACAGGAGGGAACTCGTCGCCGAGACTTGCTTGTCGCCATCATGGGGTTCGCTCAGAAGATCAACCAGAAGGTGGCCAAGAGCGCTGCCGGAAGATGGTTCAAGCTCGAAGGCTGCGGCCATGTAAGTCGAGCCGTCCCAAAACACCCTTCCCGCCGCCACATTCAATGCGCCCGCCCTCCACCCCCTGCAACTCGGCCGAACGGACAGAAGCGCCATGGAACACTCGACAGAAGGCACAATACTGACGCCTTTGTTTCTATAGCCCAAGGAGCGCAAGGGCTCTTACTTCCTTACTGAGCTCCGCGCCGGTGTCATCACCTTTTTCGCCATGGCCTACATTCTCGCCGTGAACTCGAGCATTGTTTCCGACAGCGGCGGCACCTGTGTCTGCGAGAACCCTGCCGCCGATGATCCCATCTGCATCGCCAACGAGGCCTACCTCCTTTGCAAGGCCGAGGTTCGCCGCGATCTCATCACCGCCACCGCCGCCATTTCCTCTCTCGCTACCTTCTTCATGGGCGCCCTGGCCAATATGCAAGTTTGCCCCCTCTCTGACGACCCAGCCAATCCCACGTGTCAGGGTCAGTCATAATAACCTTTTTGCGACGACAGGCCTGTCGGTCTTAGCTGCGGCATGGGTCTCAACGCCTACCTCGCCTACGATGTAAGTCGCAACACGGCTCACAGCCCGTCCCCGCTGCCACGTCGTCGCCCGGACTAACCCTTTTCTTCCCAGGTTGTCGGTTTCCACGGCTCCGGCCGCGTTCCTTACGAGGTTGCGATGACTGCCATCTTCGTTGAGGGTTTCATCTTCCTTGGTCTGACCATCCTCGGCATGCGTCAGTGGCTCGCCCGTGCCATTCCCCGATCCATCAAGCTTGCGACCGGTGTTGGTATCGGTCTCTTCCTGACCATCATCGGTTTGACCTACAGCCAGGGTATCGGTCTGATTGTGGGTGCGACCGCGACACCCCTCGAGCTGGCCGGTTGCGCTCCCGAATGGCGCGACGAGGATGGCACCTGCCCCAGCGGCGCCAAGATGCGCAACCCTACCATGTGGCTCGGCATCTTCTGCGGCGGTATTCTGACCGTTGTGCTCATGCTCTACCGCATCAAGGGCGCCATTCTCATCGGTATCCTGCTCGTGAGCATCATCTCGTGGCCTCGCGGCACCTCGGTCACCGCCTTCCCTCCTGGACCCATCGGCGACGATGCCTTCGATTTCTTCAAGCAGGTCGTCACCTTCCACCCTATCGGTCGCGTCCTTGCCGTGCAGCGGTGGGATGTGTCGGAATACGCCAGCCAGTTCGGTCTGGCGCTCGTCACCTTCCTTTACGTCGATATCCTCGATTGTACCGGTACCCTGTATTCGATGGCCCGGTTTGCCGACTTGATCGACGAGAGGACCCAGGATTTCGAAGGATCGGCTATCGCATACATGGTTGATTCCATTTCCATCACCATCGGAGCTGTCTTCGGTACATCCCCGGTGACCGCCTTTGTCGAGTCCGGTGCCGGTATCGGTGAAGGTGGCAAGACCGGAATCACCGCCATGGTGACCGGTATTTGCTTCTTCATCTCCATCTTCTTCGCTCCTATCTTCGCATCTATCCCGCCCTGGGCGACGGGCTGCGTCCTCATCCTGGTTGGATCCATGATGATCCGCGCTGCGGTCGAGATCAACTGGCGCTATATCGGCGACGCGGTCCCCGCGTTCCTCACTATTGCCGTCATGCCATTCACCTACTCGATCGCAGATGGTCTCATTGCTGGAGTTTGCAGCTACATCCTCATCAACACCCTTGTCTGGATCATCGAAAAGGCCAGCTTCGGAAAGATCGTCCCCTACAACCATGCTGAGAAGGATCCTTGGACCTGGCGCATTCCTGGCGGTCTCCTTCCCGGTTGGCTCACTCGCCTGTTCGGAGGAAAGAAGGACTTCTGGCGTCCCTACGAGTACGAGCCCAGTGCCCCTCTCGAGGAGACCAACGCCCAGGACCGTTCGACCAGCAGCGATCGCGGCGAGTCGCTCGGCCCGACCAAGGAGACCGAGGTCAGCGAGCTCGCCACCGGTCCCCAGTCTGGTACCATCTCTCCTTCTCAGCAGCAGCAGCGCCGCGACTCGATCCAGGGAGATAAGATCCAGTAGTTTTGAGCGTCGAGGCGGTGGACGTTGCAAGTACACGAGAAAATCTTGTTGGAGAAGAAGTTGATGGATAAAGTGCGACGATACAGATTATGATTTCTGCCGGAACGGCACATAGGGGGCCGTTTCGTTTTGATTTTTACTCCAGGCCAGATTCGGCACCTTGGATGTCGATAGTATACCCCGTTTCTACCTGTATCTCAGTTGGTCCCAGCAGATGAGGGCCATGTGACAGGACTGCGTTGCCCATCTGAGGGGATGCAGGATACAAAGGTACCCATGTACAAACCTACCTATGTAATAAAGCTGGCTAGAGTTACTGTGGAGGCGCCTCGAGTGATGTGAAGATTGATCCCGTCTCGACATGGGGTCAACCCCGCATCGGGAGGACAAAACTACCTACTAGTAACCACCTCCCGAACCTCACTCTTACTGTCGGAAGACATCTACGTACTCTCACTACGTCTTCTATGACTATGTGGTCTATCTCCTGTCACTGTGGTGCTACAGCACAGTCCATACGCCCTCGCGCAGGAGGAAATGAAGGCATAGCGCTCTGCCACTGCAATGTGTGCAGATTCACCACCGGCGCGCTTTGCACCTCTTACCTTCCCATTCAGGGCCCGCCGGACCAGCTTGACAAGACAACTTCGTACGAGCCCGGAGACGGAAGAGTATTGATCTTTTGCTCGGGGTGCGGATGCCACGTCTACCGGCGTCGAGAAGCGGACGAAGATTGGGAGGTCGCCTCGGGCGTCATAACGGGAGGAGATGAAGAGGGGCCAGAGAGGTTCTTCACTCGCCACGTTGGTGTGGAGGAGACACGAGATGGAGGTCTAAGCCGCTGGCTTCACTTCGGTGAGGGAAAAGAACATGTCTCGCCACCGGCAAACTCCGCCGAGCAGAGACTGGAGGCAAGCTGTCACTGCCGCACCGTCTCGTTCAGTATTTCAAGACCATCGCCCACAAGCCGCGAGCCGAGGTCCAACTTCCCTGACCTCATGATGCCATATAACCGCACCGACGCAAAGATCCTCGAAAACCCCGGCGACGAAAAGTGGTGGCTCCGCGATGGGGGCAGGTTCCTCGCCGGAACGTGTGCGTGCGTCTCATGTCGATCGACGCTGGGCTTCGAAACACAGGCGTGGGCGTTTGTGCCCCGGACAGACATCATCTTCGCGGGCGAAGACACCCCTCCGGATTTTGAGGCGCTGCATCGCCGCGGGGTACTGAAAGGCTACGTCTCCTCCGAGGGCGTGGTGCGAGAATCATGTCCCCGGTGCGGCGCGACGGTCTTCTGGCGGGATCGGTGGCGCCCGGGAGTGGTTGACGTGAGCGTTGGGCTTCTGAGGGCTGGGGAAGGGGCGTTGGCGGAGGGATGGTTGGACTGGTGGAAGGGGAGGGTGAGCTTTGCCGAGGACGCGGGGAAGGGGAGGATGGGGATCGCGGCGGCGAGGGCGGAGAGGTTGATAGGGCAGCTGGAGGAGGGGCTCAAGGGCGAGTAAGGAGGTATGGTCTTGATATTCATCTACTTCGTGAAGACGCCATATGAAACAACGCCGAATATGCACACTCAAACTCCTGACCCGTGATTTTAAGCCGGCCTTTCCATCCCGAGCAGGTCATGCGCCGTCTTGCTCCATGCTCCTCCGCCAGCTCTCGAGAAGCCCGGGAGCTTCAGCTTCTCTACGGGAGCAGTCTCCTTGCGCACCGGCACTGGTACTGCCGCGGGCATGGGAACGGGGACGGCCATCCGTAGCTGGTTCACTGTTGCTAACGGCAGGGCGGCGGGGACGACGGTCTGGGGCAGTTGTCCTTTCGCGTCGGTCTTGAGCGCCGCCTTGCGGCCTCTAGTCGCTGGGTTCACGATCCTGGGACGCTGTCCTGGCACTTGCGGTTGATTTGGGGGTGGGGGCGCCGATGCCGATGTTGCAGACGTGGAGCGCCTGAGGTTGGCGGGCATAGGAGGAGTGCCAACTTCGACTTCCTTGTCCTGCACTACTGAAGGAGTCTGTTTGGCGAGAGGTCCAACTTGGCCGCTGGTTGAATCTGGACTTGGCGCTTTACGTGGTTCTACTGTCATTGCCTTGGCCTGCTGAGGTTCTTGGGCGGCCGGCTCGGCATGGAAAGAAACGTTCGTTTGGATGGCTTTGCCATTGGGAACGCTCGGCTCAGGAACCACTGCCGGCGGAGGCGACTCTTGTTGATGTGTAGTCTTAGGCGGGATGGCGGGTGCTGGTTCTGGTGCTGGAGGGTTCGCAGGCATCTCTTGTTGATGTACTGTGTTGTCGGGCGAGATGGCAGGAGCCGATTCTGCTGGTGGACTTTCCGGCTTCTGCTCGACGGTCTTGCTGAGCTGCCGCGTCTGTTGGCTAGAAGTCCTCGTCTGGGGCTTCTCCTTTGGCTCTGGCTCCTTTTCCTTAGCAGAAGCCTTGGTGACATGAATTGTGTCTGGAACTTCTTCTACTGCCACTGTCTCGACTGGTGACTTGGATTTGGTGGCTGCAGGTTGTTTTGTCTCGGCTTCCTTCGGCTTCTCAGGTTCATCCTCGGATGAGACTTCGTCTCTGGGCCAGAACAGTACCTCCTTACTTTTGACGCCTCTTCGAAGAGTAGCAAGCCGGGCACCTGCTGCTGCGAAGCGATGTGCCGTCTCAGCTGGAGTCTGGACGGGTGCGGGATCCAATGTTTTCGGGTCCTCGATGGGAGCAGGCGACGTCTCCCTGCTCGGATGGCAAGGCACTGACTTCTCCCTAGGCTGAGCACTGCAGAAATCCTGCGCCTCATCATCCGAGAACGGATCGCTATCCCGCCTCGACTTTGGAGGGCTGTCCGGGACAGTATCAATGTCCTCTTCGCTCTCACGTGGTCGTGAAGTTCTGGAAACAGCTGCCGGCCGCTCTGCCCGCCTCTTTGGCAACGGGACATCTGAATCCGATGAGGAATCAAAGTCAACAAAGGGATTAGATGGCGCTCTGGACAAGCTTTTCCGCTTTGCAGGTGGTGGTGAGTGGACTTCTGTCTGATCAGAAACCACGGGATCCGGTACGGGAACCGGAGGTGGCCGTATGACTGGACGACTGGTGTTCGGCACCATGGGCGACTCGACACTAGAGACAACCTCCTTGCTTGCCTGTGGTCCAGATACAAGCATGAGACGGCGCCTTCTCGACGGCTTGGTTGTCGAGACAAGCATCGGTGCCTCTACCACTTCATCTTCGTCTAGGTCCGGGGTATTCAGGGGCGCTTGCTCTACGGCCTTGGCCGAAGCAGGTTTGCCCAGCACTCGAGCGCGCGACTCAGATTGGGGTTTTGGTGCAGAGAACGGCTTTGGCGCGGTCTTTGTCTTGCGAGGAAGACTAGCTTTCGGCGATGGGGCACGCTTGCGAGTGCTGGGCGAGTGGCGAACTGGTCGGCTGAACGTCTCCACGACGTCTTCGTCAGAGGACACTTCGACAGCGATTGGGGCGTCCCTGGCTGGGCGAGATGGTGTCTCCTTCGGGGTCTCATCTGTGCCTCTCCCAAAAGTAGCCTTCTGGCTTTTGGGTCGAGCTGGCTGCTTCTGCTGGTTCGATGGAGGGGCATCGCTCCGCGAGGCGGCGGTAGACGCAGCCTGAGGCCTGGCGCTGAAGGTCTGCCGAGCTGTCATTGGATTTCCGGTCCCCTCTGCAAGAACAGATCGATCGAGAGGTTGGTCACGACGAATCTTCTGCAGTAAGCTCGCGGGTGCTTGAGACCGGTAAATCGGGCCGGAGGGTACCGCAGAGGGCGCCGCGCGAGTCTGCTGGCTGTCGCCGATTTCCTGGCTTCGTCGTATTTTCCCGCTGGCTGACCAGGATGACAGAGACAGAGGAGCACCAAACAAGTTTTGAGCATACCCGCTCTTGCTGGGAGGAGATATGTCGGCCTTCCTCCGTTTTGCAGGCCGGTTGTTTTCGCTGGGAGTGTCTCCGTTTTGTGCATGACGCTGCTCAAACGGTGACTCGGTCGGCACGACGGCACGGCCGATGTAGTTGGCCCTCGGGGTCGTCGAGACATCAGCCAGCGGGCGGACAGGGGCAGCAGTCGACGGTCTGCTCCGTGACGGAGTTGCTCCCGAAGCCGCCGCGGCCCGGGCTTGCCGCTGCTCCTTATCCTTGTATCTCTTCTCGATCAACTCGGAGAGATCCTGCTCCTTGCTTCCAATGCACTCTGCGACTTGAACAATGACGCAGCCGCGCTCAAGCTGGAACTCTTCGCCATCGCCAAAGTCGTAGTCCTCGTTCCAGTGCATGTCGCCGATGAAGTTGGCCTTTTCGTCGTACACCATGACGCGCTTGTTGAAGGTGTGGTACTTGAGCTTTCCATCTTGCCATCTCTTCTGCTTTCGCTTCAGGTCATGTGTGAAGAGGCACACGTAGTCGAGAACTGGTGCTGTGGTTGGGACAACGGAGGCGGAGGGCGCACCCATGCTGCCGCGATGGGTGGACATGGTGGTCGGAATGGCATGTCAAGTTCGTTCGCAGGAGGTGCGTCGGTTCGAATGAGCGAGAGCTGCCCTGTCAGTCGACTGGCTCTAGGCGGTGGAAGGCCGTGATTCGACTGTCTAGACGCAATGTCTGAATGGCATCGTGCGTGTCTTGTGGCGATGGCGCGTCTCAGCAGGCAGAAGAGAAGAGCGCGCTGCGGGGTGACGCGACGCGACGCCAGACCATGTGACCAGGGCAATGATGTGAGCTCCTTTGCTGTGAAGACATCCGCTGACATAAGCAGGCAGCTCACCTCGCACTTTGGGCTTGACGTGGCTGGCCGGGGCCAAGGAACAGGTGTCTGATTGGCGCCCGCCCCGAATGTCAGGGACAGGGGGGCAGTTTAGCGCTGTTGGGGCCGAGGGGAAACTTGAAGCCACCCGACAATGTGACTGCAGGAGAAGCAGACACCCCACTTTGAAGGACTGACGACAACTTGAACAGGCATCTCCGAGATTGTCTTCATCTCGTCATGGGCCTCGAGCTTTGCCCTGGTCGGTTTCTGTTTCTCGTCCGATCTGGGTTTCGAGCATGTCACTGTCATCCGTAGCATGAAGACGGGCAATGGCGGGCTTCAAGTTGAATGGCAGGGGGCGACGCCGCGCGTCAAACCCGAAAGTCAAAACTCCAAAAAGCGGGTGCGCAAGTTCCTGACAGCGACGATCGGCCGGGCGAGAATAGCAACCAGCGAAGTCCCATCTTCACGAGGGGCCGCACCTCGGGTCCTGAACGCGAGCACCCCGGGGCTCGTAACGGGGATGGCTTCCCGAGCTCCCAATCTCGTCCTTGCGGCGCAGCGCATGAAGTACCCGACAAATAGCCAGAAAACCGGACTGAGGCGACTCAAGTTCCTTGGCCGGGCTGCGCGCGCAAGTTCCATCCAGGCGGGATAGGGCAACTTGGTAGGGTCACAACGCCCGCCAGGACGGAAGAGTGGCTCCATATGAGATGCATGGTGGTGTCGTGGTGGGTGTGTGTGTGTTCAGTTGGTGCTGGTGCTAATACTGGTGCTGGTGTTGGATCCATCCATTTGCGTGACCCAGAGCCCGGTGCAGACGTGGACCGCTCCAGGGATGGAAGGTGGTGCTCCTCCCCTTCTCAACCCAACCCCTCAACTCTACTCGACCTTACCTGTCTCTTCTTCGCCTTTCCCACTGCCTGGCCGCCTCTTATCCCCCTTTTCCCTGCCCCCTTGTTGAAACGTCGGACTGGCTCCGTACGCAGCATTGAGCCCTGACGACTGTATGACGACGCTACCCGCTTGCGCCCCGTGGTACCTCGCTCGTTGATATCCGCCGCCTTGACTTGGCCTTGCGACGAGAAACCTCCAAGACCGACCTGCTGGTCTCCCACCCGACATTCGCTCTTCGTCGCCAAACCAATTGACACACCTAGGCCATTCCGTAGGCCGTCCAGCTCGCTGCCAGCTACCCTGCGTCTGAGACGCTCCTCTCGCCCGGCATGGACAAGATGTCGCGCTCGTTCGGGCGCCTCCTCCACAGGGGGCCCGGCAACAACGCAAAGGTGTCCGCTATTCTGAAGGACTTTGAGGATGCCAGTGCCATTCTCCAAAAGGTCAGTCGACTCATAGCTCCAGGCACAGGGAACCTGTCTCCAGGGCATTCGCTAACTCGGCCAACCCAGATCGTCGATAGCAGCAACACCCTTCGCGACTCCTGGGTCAACCTCGGCCAGCACCAGTTCGGCATGGCAAAGGAATACCAAGGCCTCTACGACCCCATAGGAAGCGGCGACGGCTCCAAGGGCGCCAACACCCCCACCCCCGATCTACAGCTCACGCGCACCTTCGCCCTGAGCGAGGTCTACGCTGGCCTCAAGGACGAGCTTAACAAGGAGGTCGTGGCCATCGACACGCAGATCATCCAGCCCGCCACCGACGCCCGGAAGTGCATCCAGCCCATCAAGAAGACCATCAAGAAGCGAGAGGACAAGATGGTCGCCTATGAGAAGGCGCAGGAGAAGGTCAAGAAGCTTCAGAGGAAGACCGACAGGTCTCCCAAGGAGGAGACGGCGCTCGCAAAGGCGGAGAACGAGATGACACAGGCTTCAGAGGTAAGCCCCCCTGATGTCTCTTCTGATCGAGGGCAATACTAACGATGCTTGCGCAGGAATTCCAATACGCCGACGACCACCTCTCGACCTCCCTTCCACCACTGTGCGAGTCCATATACAACCTGGTCCCCCTCCTCCTCGCCTCCCTCGTCACCACAGAGAACCGTCTCTTCGCGCTGTATTACACCGTCCTGCACAACTACTGCCAGGAGAACCAGTTCCCCTCGCCGCCGCCAGCCATGAACGAGGTCGTGGCTGACTGGACCTCGGCCTTCCAGCCCGCCCAGTCCGAGGCCGAGAGGCTCTACATCATGGCCAGCGGCAAGGCCGTCCACATGCCCATGAGCGGCCCTGGCCCCGACGCCCAGCAGGCGCCCCCGCGCCCGACCGGCCTTCGCCGCATCACCACCTGGGGCAGCAACAAGGACGCAAAGCCCCAGGACACCGAGCCCCCGCCTCCGAGGACCCAGCGCATCCCCTCCACCACCTCCCTCGCCTCCTCCGACCGCTCCGCCCAGCTTAGCAGGCAATCCTCCCGCTCCAACCTCGGCCAGCCCACGGACTTCACCACCGCCACCCTAGGCCAGACCACCCCCGGCGGCCTATCCCGTATGACACCGAGCTACACGCCCTCCCGCGAGAAGGGCGACTACTTCGGCCACCAGTCCCAGCGGGAGTATCAGAACGGTAGCGCCGCCACGACTCCCATGAGCACAGCGAGCTATGGCAGCAGCGCCATCGCCAAGAAGAAGCCCCCGCCGCCGCCCCCGCCCAAGAAGCGCATCGCCGCCCCTGTCGAATATGTCGTTGCCGTTCATACCTACCCCGGCGGCCAGCCAGGTGACCTGGCCTTCAATGAGGGCGATAGGATCAAAATTGTCAAGAAGACCGCCACAATGGATGACTGGTGGGAGGGCGAGTTGAACGGCCTCAAGGGTAGTTTCCCCGCAAACTACACCAGGAAGGAATGAGCCGGGGCGGGGAAAATGATGGTCCCTGTTCTGGCAACAGAGGGCTCAAGGCGGGTCTGGGGAGTAGGGTTTTTACTGGGGACGTTGAGATGATGGAAGAGAGCTATGTGCGAGGTTGGGCTGCGGCCGGTAGACAGGTCCGTTGCCCAAGCACCCCTGAACGGTTGAAGCACAATGCAAATACCGTCAATAGACGATTCACACTCATTGCGTGTACTCATTGCTTGTCGCCTCACGCGATTCTCATTCATCATCCCCGCCAACCTGCAGTCTCTCCCTGTCCTCTAATCTGTGGCCAAATATGGCTGGTAAATCAGACTTCTATCCCATCTGGCTCTGTATGCCCAAGTCTCCGTGTATCAACTCGTGACGCTGCGAGGTGCTGTAACGCTCACGTCCACAATCTGACCATCGACTCCCTCAGCCGCGGTCCCATAAAACGCCTAGAATCGGTGTATGCCGCATTCTCATGCACAAAAAGGAAAAACCCAAACGATGGTGTGGTGTCGAGAGGTCTTGGTTACGCCGTTTCCTGGTGTGGGTAGCTTCGTCTCGACGAACTAGCCCATGATGTACGGGGGTATCATATGACGGACAAAGAAAAATCCTCCTCCTCCTTTTTCTCGTGGTTGCCAGGTGGACCACTCTAGATCATATCTCGCTTCTGCTTCCACACTCCTAGAAAGATGCTTGCGGCCCCGCCTCGATGGCTGGAGACGAAGGGCTTCGCAGGAAGGCCACTTCGGCGCGCAGGGCGCGTGCAATGTCCTCGGAGTCGCCGAGAATGGTAGGACCACGTCCATGGTCGAGGTAGCCTCCCTCTCCACCCTCCAGGTCCATGGGCGTCACAGGTCCAGGGCTTCCCAGGGGCAGGAGCCGTGGTGAGGTTGGCTTGTGGATGCTGGTCATGCCGAACTGCTGCAGGGACTGTAGCGGAACTCCGTTCAGGCTGACGGTGGCTGTGGGGAGGGTAGCCATGCCCTGGGGGACGTCTCCGAGGACTTGGTTCGCGGCCAGCCTGGCCTGGGCGATCATGTCGCGTTGGTACTGTTGCAGCCGCTGTTTTGCGTCCGTCCGTGGGATAGACTCTCCCAAGCGGACCGAGGTCTGAAGTTGGGAGTCCGACTTGACAGGAGATGACAAGTTGCCGGAAGTAGGAGGCGGCGGCATCATGTTTGGTGTTTGGGAGACGGGAGATGCGTGGCGCTGCTCGTAGTTGGAGGGGTAGTATTTGCCCATGGGCAGTGAGGTGTCGTGGGCGCCGCTGGGAATGTATGAGGCGACTGGGGTGTTGGCGCTGGACTTGTCCGCTTCGCGGCGGAGGTGACGTGAAGGTTCCGGCATTTTTTTAAGTGTAGGTGGTTGTTCCGTGGTGCGTGAACGTATGTCGAGGGGGAGATGGATGGTTGGGTGTGGTTGTCGAGACTTTTTAGCTGCAGGCTGGAACCGATGAACCCGAGCGGTTGGGTCCTCGTGGAGCGGAAAGTAACCACTACGTCAATTGTCAGCGCTGCTACACTGATGATCCCGGGAGGAAAGTGGGTGTCATGGGAATCTCTCGATGGGGCAGAATAGTGTAATCGTAGGGCAAAAAGGGCAAAGAAAGGGGAAAGGTACGTACCCAGCTCTGTCACCGCGGGCGGATAGCGGCTCGGGCGGAGTGTGGTTAGGAGCCGAGTTGTACTTGCGGAGCTGTGGCGGTTCAATGGCGATTGGGCGAGAAAGATTGGATCTCGAGGGTTGAAGTGATGACGATTCGCCCAGCTTAATAAAAGGACGGTGGGTGGCGCCGGCGGTCTCGGCTGCTAGAGTGGCACGGTTCGTGGTTAGTGAACAGCGTCAGGGTAAAACTTTGAGACGTTGGGACGGAGGTCTTGGGAGTGTCGACCGAGTCGAGTCGGACTGTCGGGGTCGAGTCGAGGAATGGGGATGACGCAGATGTCGCAGGCTTTCTCTTCCACGACCCCGCCCCGCGCCGACGTCGTGCTTTTCAGCATGGACCGCTTCAGGCAGTTGCGGTGCGGGCGGGGGGCCGGCGGGACGGAAGGAAGGAATAAAGACCGGGTGCAGATGGGGGGAGATGGGAAAATGACGACTCGGCGCCCCTGCAAACAACTCGAAGACAGGGGGCAGCGAGCAAAGCGACAGCAAAAGCGACCAGGCAAAACCTGCTTCGCAGTGCTGCGAGGCCGGGCCTCCCTGCATTGCAGGGACCACGGCGCATAAAACACAAGGGGCGCAACCTGTATTTCCAGGGAGCCGTGCCCTGAGGGAATTGTTCCAGTCTGCGACCGGGGCGGGCGGGGGGAAACTGTGCTGTGCTTGGCTCGTACGGCAGGGCAGGGCAGGGCAGGGCACCAAGGTACCTTACAGGCAGGATCCCCCCGCCGAACGCACGGGAACGGCACCGGCGGCGAAAGGGGCCCGACAGTGGTACATCGGTGCCGCTGGGCGGGCGCTAGGGTGTAGTGGAGCGAACCCCGCCCCGCCGGCGTGGGACAGATGATGGATGTTCGGTGCGAACTGAAGGACGCGGACGTGATCTGGAGGGTCTCAAACACTGAACTGCCCTAACGGGCGACGGAGGCTCGGGCTCCCAATGAGGCATCAAGGCCCCGGGGAGGCGTTGCTGCCCCGTCCGATGACCGACGGGAGCACACGAGTCGGCGGCTCGGGGCGGGGAGACGACCAAGAGGAAAAAGGGAAACTAGTGACTTACCACGGGATAGTTGGCGTTGTTGCAGCTGGTGCTGCGGCGCTTCTGGCGGCACTGACGAGGGAGCCATGGCCTCTGCTTGCGAAAGCTCGCCAAAGGGCGTATTGGCGGCAGACATGACAAAGTCCAGCTGGTCCTCGGAGCGGTTCGAGCCCGCCGAAGCAACGGACACGTCCGACGAGTTGGAGAGCGCCCTGGGGCTCATGCCGGGCCGTCTTGCCCGCGAGAGGTAGGAAGACGACTTGAGGGACCGTCCCAACGTGGCCATCGTGTCTTCCTGGTCCGTCTCTCCGCCGTGTCCTCCTTGTTCGCGAGCACCCGGAATCTGCATGCGTTGCTGAGGGTTTCTTCTTGTCCGGCTGTGGTGGTAGCAGCAGGATGGTTGGTTCGATGCGCTGTCGTGGCGTGGGTTGCGCAGGGCCGGTGCCGGCTCCGATTCGGGGGTGGTGCAGGTCGCGGAGCGGTAGGAGACGAAAGTGGATGGTGCAGTGCGATGTGATGTGGGAGAGACCTTTTCGGTTGACGATGTCTCTGCTCGTCTTGCGAGGTGGTGGTCTGTGTCCGGGCCAGAGAAGCTGGACTACTTTGGGGTTCTTGATTTGTCGCACGATGTCTTTACCCCGCGGCTGTGGTCGGAATTCGAGAGGCGCTCAACAATATGATGTTGCAGAGAGATGGGGAGGCGTAGGAGGAGGAGGGAGAGGAAATAGGCAGCGGTTTGGATCAAAACATTTGCTGAGCAGAAGACGGCGGAATTTGAAATGCAGGAGAGAGATGGGTATTTTTGAAGATGGGTCGCAGGAGGTTGCCCCGAGGACAGGCAGGACTGAAGTGCAGGAGAGCTCGAGAGGAATAATAAAGTAGGGGCCCCCGTCTTGGAAAGATCGACCCGCCAATCCACAGTACACACTGAGGCACTGGATGAGGTGATGTGAGGTGAGGGTGAGGGAGGGTGAGGGAGGGTGTTGGAGCAACACAAAGGTACCTCAGATATCGACAGTGCGTCACTGGGCGTCGCTTTTACCACCAGGGTACTCGTCTGATTCGCTAAACAGGGCAAATGCGCTGGTCATTCGATGTACCCCCAAGTAACCTCTACTTGGGCGCCAAAAGATAGGAAAGTACGAGGGGCAGCGAGGCAAACCAGAGGGACCCGGTGTTTCCATTTCCACTGCATCCCTCGATCAGATGGAAAGCAACCTGGTTCCATAATAATGGCCCATCTCCCCATCTTCCCGTTCATCCAAGTGACACGCCCCCGGTCCCCAACTAGTACTACTGTGCCTTAGTTCGCTCGCCTGCCGTATTCTCTGGCACGAGGGCTTCGGGTGAGAACATCCAAGCATCTTAGCGAACGAGGGGAAGGGAAGGGAAGGGAAGGGGAAAGGGGTGAGTGGAAACGGGAGATGACCGTCAAAATTGCCCGTTGGCGGAACTGTGGTTTCTTGTGACTGGACGACGTCAAGGCTTCCAAGCCTTGGCGGCCTATGGAGAAGGCTGAGCTCGAACACCAGCCAGTAACACCTTCTTCCTGGTTGCCGTACTCCGACCATCTCCAGCCAAGCAAGATGAGCCCTCGCCTGTACCAGATACCTATCGCCATGGCCTTATCTCAGGACAATTTATGTCTTCGTCACATCAAGCGCAAGCGGAGGACAGGAAACCCTTCCATGTCAGCCACCGCCCGTTGTACCATGTCTCGCCGACTTCAAGTTCCATCTTTGACGAATCCGTTTTCCTGAACAAACAGAACAGCGGACACGGCCACCTCCTTCGATCCGCTGCGCCCGCTGCCCAGACGACATGTGGGCTCGTCTGTCTCTCCCGCGCCCCTCCTCACTCTTCTCTCAGGGTGCTCCCCTCCCATGTGCGCCTTGGCCGAACATCCGGGGCGTGGGTCTCGCATATCTCCTCGGGCGCGTCTTGTTTGCGCTGGAAGAAAAAACGTCGCCTGCTTCTGCTGTCTGCTTCCATCACAAACGGCCCCCCTCCCTCCCCAGGGTGAGAACTGACGTAGGACATGTGTATCGCCCACCTGCCGGCCGAGAAGGACGGAAGCTCACTGGCAGGCCGGCGCGTGGGAGGCGACTTGCGGCGCTGCAGCAGCCTGCAGCATCACTGGCACCTCATTCCAACGACCAACAGTCTTGAACCACCCGTCCATCCTTCACTGGTGGCTTGCAGGGCACTGCTGCAGCTGCTAATGCGACCCTCTTCTGCCTCACAAACGCCAATGCCCCAGGAAGACTCCGCAAGCCGAGAGAACGCCCACCTTTATTTTCCTCTTAGCGATGCAGCACCGTAGCACTGCAGGGCCTTGTACCAGGTCCCAGCAGCCAAACAGTTCGACAAGCCGCCCGCCCGCCTTTCCACTGCCAGATCCGTCCGCATGCCGCCGGGCCAAGAGGCTCAAAACACCCCTCCGCGGACAACACATGCTATCTGTCTGCTGGCCTCCTCCGGCCTGAGACAGTCTCGCACGAGACGACTCTTTACGAGCCACATATCATCTCCGAGGATAAGCTCACCGGGCAGAAAAATCAAAGCACAAGATCCCTGCCTCCCGTAACTCCCTCTAGCTCACTTCACCTCCAGCCGACATGTGGACGACCAAGACAGGGGTCCATCCGAATCCCCAAGTTCCAAGAAATACGGCCAACGGTGCACAGGGCTCATCGACGGATTCCCGCCGCCTTGTCTACTAGCTTGCTAGCCGTGTCCGCCTGCCTTGCCGCGACCAACCATCTGCTGTGGCGCCCACGTGAATCGTGCCACCGCTCTTGATAGACCCCAGTGGTCTGAACATCTTCACACTCACCGCCTCGCGCCAGTCCGGCGAGGGAAACCTCCTTGCGCATCGCCCGCACGAGTGGCAGGGTTTGGTCCCCCTTGGGCTCTTGGTGTTGAAGCCCATCGGATTCTTCTCACACGCCGCAGGATCGGCCCAAGAATCCCATCACATTGACCAAATGCGACGCCAGCGGGGGCGCCCCCTGGAGATGGAAGGGATCGCCGTTCGTCCTCCCCCTCCATCTCCTCTCCCCGTGCGGCCTGCCGTCCAAGCCGTTGCTTTGCTGGGCGTCCGGCTCTGTTTTGCTTCTTGGCGGTTTGCAACCCTACCTTGCCTTCCCGCCACCACGGGCATCGGGCCCCGGGTCCGTCGGAGGCGGGCATCATGGCCGATGACTCTCTCTTCGCGCCATCTCGGAATATGGCCTTGCCAAGCTTGCACCTTGGTACAGATGACCGCGCTGTACAACCCCGGGGGATATCCCTCTGGGTCACGCCACGGCGTCGGTGGGCCTTGCTCTTGCGATGCCCCAGAAACGGACAATGTTGTGATGAAGTCGGTCGGGCTCCCAAAACACACAGACCCCTGACATCGCCACGACTTCAGCCTGACACGTTCCCCCTTCGACGCAGGAATCTCCCAAGACCCCTAATCTCGTCCCGAATGACGGTGGCGAATCCCAGACATCATCGCTGTTGCTAGCACCCCCTTGCGCATTAGGTCGACAAAGGGGCATGCCGCATGTCTGGTCGTTCGTTGGTGCTCCCAGCAAATGCGACGCCAGTCGTGCATCCTGCACCTAAGCCGCAAGCTACCCTCTACGTCATTTTTCTGGTGGCGCTCGAAATCAGCAGCACTGCAACCAGGACCCCCAAGCCAGCGTGTCTCGACACCTTCGACCTCCCGAGGGACTAGATCCTCGACATGCGTCCTTCACAGCCTCAACAAAGCCATCCTGGGCTGAGGGCATCCAAGCCCAATGCCGTTGTCGATCGTAAGCACACGGTTGTCTCTGTCCTAGAGGCCCGTCTTGCGAAACGGCGACTATCTTGCTACTGCCGTGCTGATCTCATGCGGGCGAGCCTAGCGTTGTGGCTGTCGCTTCACCAGCCGTCTCGGGGCCGCTGATCTTACCTGCCGTCAGCGCTGACCAAGCCTGGGAAGCTTTTCGAGCTGATGTTCAGTTGAATGGCGCATCTGCGTCAGGTTGCGCAGACTAGCCTCCCTGGCGCGAGGGCTTCTGTGAGCATTCCAGAAGAGATGTGATGTCTCGCAGACGAAACGGTGTTTATGACTGGGTTCTCACACGCGCCAGAAGTCGACAACTACTCCTCCAAGTCTCTTCCCACGTGTAGCACTCCCAGATGCTGTTGCAAGTGTCCTCCTTAATCAAATCATCACAGCAGTTATCCATGAATGTCAAGCCCGATGCATATTGGGGTACGGCGTACTTTGATAATCGTTCTAAGTATCGATTCGCACAAACCTCCGCTATTCGACCTGGTGACCAGCCAGTAGCGAAGGTGGAAAAAAAAGAAAAAAAAAGAAAAAGTGAGACGAGACGAAGCTGCGGCTCTGGTATCAACCTCCGCAGTATCCTCTTCATCGCGTAATCCGGATATCAATATTACCTTCTCCACGACCGAACCCAACACGCCGTAGTTCGCGCTCGCCGCCTCGTACGCTGTCATGTCCGTGCGCGCAGCAATGTCCATGTGCGCAACAATGTCCATGTGCGCATCCTTGCGCTTGTGGGAATCTCCGTTCTTCGTACTCTCTGACGAGCTGCGTGCCATCAGGAAGCGTGGTCACTTCGACATTGTAGGTGATCAGCTCAGGCTCTACTTCCTCCTAAACCCTAGCACGGCCCGTGAAGCGAGTGTGCTTCTCCCGGTGCCTAAGCCAGTAGATGCCCATCGCGACGGCGGAAATGAGCCAGAGGAGGGCGTTCGTGAGCAGGACCCAGACAGCGTTCTTCATACGTTCGATGCCTTCGTCTCCCTCGGCGTCTTCCTTGATGTACATCTGGCCGAAAATGCCAAAGGCCGCGATCCAGAGGATGAAGACAATGGTGTCCCACACCCAGATGTATCCGATGCGCAGGACGAAGGGAATCAGATAGATGAGGGACGTTACGGCGGCGATGCTACCGACGACGACTGCGTAGGCCTGTGATAGAAGGGTCAGCATTTGATACGAAATCGTCGTCGGTGACGGGAAGTGCGAACCCATTTGCCATCAACGTATCCTCCGACCTTGTTGGCGCGTTGAAGGTCTGGCGCATAGAGACCAATGACTGTAACGGCCATGACGAGCTGTGCCAAATGAAGGACCGAGAAGCCTAGGTACATGGCTCCCATTTGAAGTAGACCCATGGTGGCAGAGGTATTGCGATGCGATCGCAAACGTGTGGGCGGCGGGTGATGGTTTAACGATGGTCGTTGTGTTTGATGGATGGTGGATTGCGCAGGGAGGAGGCTCCTGATCCGGGGGATTAATGCCTGAAATAGAGTTTGTTTTTTTGGTTCGCGGGGAAGGTGCGTCACAAGCTGAGGTCTCAACAACTCGGTACTTGTGTGATTGCTCGAGGGTCAGGTAGTGACGTCTTTGCGATTTGATGTTATGATGGACGCCGCTCAAGGAATTGAGTGACGACAGGGAGGGAGAAAACTTTCTTCTTTTCAAGAGCTAGGATACAAGACGACCGGACGAACCATTCCTTTAAACTAGAAAGGGCGCCCCTTCCCTTCCCCTCCAGCATCCCGGATTTCAGGGTCCGGTCCAGCAAAAAAGCAGGGTCTCGAACCCATCGAGCTCACCGCACTGCAACCCTGGTGGTCGTTCCAGTCCGTTCTCGTCTGAACCTCGAGAGCGAACAGGGGCATCAGGGCCGATGACGTCGTTCATCAGCTGGTGATTGGCGCGAAAGGCGCTCTGGTGAGATGCGCTGGCCAATGACGGGGCGCCGATCGGCGGTCCTTGGACGGCGTCTCGACGATGCGCGCTCGTCGAACTGACGTCTGACCTTGCTCAGCATCTAGCGTCTTCAGTCCGTCGACCCTAGACCTCCTACGGCTGGGCTTGAGCCGGGAATCACCTCATCATGCAGCTTTTGGTGGCGGCTCGGCCGTCCCCGGATCATCGTGATCCGTGGGTCGAGCTGGAGCTCGTGGGTGCAGCCATTGCCCACCGCCCGGGTGATCCCCTACTTGGCGACGCCGGTGTTGGAATCTCTCCGAGTCGGAAAGTATCGTGGCCAGATGCAGGGACCGAACAGCCGGCAGCGAAATATGGAAACTGTTTGGTTTAACTTCAGAACTCCAAAACCGATTTGCTTCCTTCCTCATATTCAGTCACGTCATCAACAACAATAGCTCAAATACTTTGAAATCCCGCTGAAGCGGTTGCTGAAATTGCTTGCAGTGACAATAAATAGGTATACACGGGCATCGCCCTATGTTACAGCTGATACACAGCGGCAGGGTATCGACCGTCCATCGCTTGTTAGGACGGCCCCCGAATCATCGTCTCAAATCGTTGTTACACGTCGCCGCTTCACCGACGACATCTCCATATCCAACACAAATACACCCACGCATACCAGCCCGAGGCTTACGGCATCGACGTGGGAATCTTGACCGCACCCTTCTTGCGGTCGTTGAA
This sequence comes from Plectosphaerella cucumerina, assembly GCA_020746995.1. NCBI lineage: Eukaryota > Fungi > Ascomycota > Sordariomycetes > Glomerellales > Plectosphaerellaceae > Plectosphaerella > Plectosphaerella cucumerina. The sequence goes on along the minus strand of JAGPXD010000004.1, from coordinate 2,848,029 downwards.
GGGCACACCGTAGCGCATGCCGATGGCCTTGCGGCCGCGACCGCTCTTGCCGGCGACGTCAATGACGACGTCCTTGAAGCGGAACTCGAACCGCGGCGTTTCGATGCGCGCCGTCTTGTTCTCCTCCTCGACGCGTCGCTGCTCCTCACGGGCCAGCATGGCGTCCTCCTGCGCCCTCGTGGTGTTTCTGAACTTCTGGAGGGCATCGCCGCGTTTCATCTGGCGGAGGACGTCCTTCTCCATCGTGATCAGCTCCGGGTGCGGCGACCGTTCGTCCGGCGAGAGCATGCTGCGGTGGAACGCCTTTGCGGCGTCCTTGCGCGAGAACTCTCTCGACTCGGACACGGGGACGAAGAGCTGCTGCATCGTCAACTTGTGGACGTGCAGCTCGTTGATGGGCTCGTGTTGTTCATCAGGGAAGGTCTGAGGGAGGTAGCGCCGCAGAGCCTTTGCGTACGGCGTCGCCAATTGTTTTCCCTATCAATGTGCCATGTCCATGTCAGCGGATCCGAACCAAGATAGCGCGTGGCAAGTAAACATGTGTAAAATGGGGGGACAGCTAGAATCAGCGAGGCTCGCAGTGCCAAAGGTGTAACCATGTATTGCGTCTTCAAGACTAATCGATTTGTGAAAGGGGATCATCATGAAAGCTGCATGTCGACATCGACATGGAAGAGAAGGGGGGAGGTGGGAAGAGGTCTGTCTTACCTTTGCTCTCCAGTCTCTCTCAATGGCACCCAACCGGATGACGGCAGCAACCCGCCGCACGTCGACACCATGTTTTGCGGAGACAGCCTTCAGAGACTGCTTTTCGCGCGTCACCATATCATAAATGGCATTCTTCTTTGAGTCGGTCAAGACGGCCTCGCTCCTGAAGAACGGGTTCAGGGGGAAGGGCTGGTTTGGAAGGTCGCCGAGGTAGGTAGGTGCCTCGATTTCCGTCTGAAACTTGGAGCCACGCATACTCGTCATGTATTTGTACATCTTTTGCCGCAACAGCGTCGTCTTCTGGTTCTGTGGTGTTGTGGAGAAGCTGCTTCTGCTGTGCATGGGGAGACGCGACGCCGTGGGAGTAGGGGCCGCGCAGCGCTTGGTGGTGGCGGCCAGCACCGAGGCCGCGGAGCGGGACGACATGGTGATGATGGAGAGGTGGCCGCTTTGGCGAGCCTTTCCACACAGAAGGTTATGATGGGGGGTGCATCAGGGCGTTCAACGGCCGATGGGAGGAGTAGAGGGGGGGGATGAATTGGATGGATTGGTGTAGGGAGAGAAAGTGAAGGAACAGAGAAGGGGACACAAAATTCTTCTGCTGTTAGCTCATGCCATGGTGGCCCGTGCACGAAGCTTCAGAGTGGACACTGCACGGGACACGCGACTTCAGTTCTCTGGGCCCTAACGGGATTGACAGACTGGACAACCCCGTCGCGTAGGAGTCGGGGCCCATGACACGCGTGTCAATTGAGCAATTGGGTCAATTGGGGTGATAATTGGCAGAGCGCAGAGTGGATTTGGTCAAATGATGTAAAGGTCCTCGGGTATCATGTATGTCTTGGACTGAAGTTCTGCGCCGCTGCCTCGATGAATTTGCCCGCTCAATGGCATTCTCCTCTCCGTCCCCGTCTCTCCCACCATCACATCAGGTGGCTACCTAGTTACAAGTACAGAAAAAGCAGTTGCAGATGGCGAGCACATGGTGGACGCTGTCAATTAGTACAGTGCGTGCTTGCTTTGGTGCTTCAAGCCGCCGTGTCCAACGCACGCCCGGCCGGCCGGCCCAAACGAAAAATGACATCGTGTTCGTTAAGAAATTGGGGGAGCAGGATGTCCCCCGGATCGTGTGCCGCGATGGACCGCCACCCCGTTTAGGCCGCTGCTGTCGTCATGGAGAGGCGGTTCTTTTTCGCCTTGGCCTTGGAGGCAGATGCCTTCTTCTCAGCCTGCTCCTCCAGCGTAAAGTCCTTCCACTGCCGCCAGCCGTCAAAGTCGATCAGGGCCTGCATGCAGCCCCACTCCATGACCTTGCGCTCGAGCCAGACAAAGTTGACGGGCTGTATTGATGGTTAGTCTCGAGGGGCGATACATAATGTGTGTAGGGGGAGAGGGGATGCTCACCTTTGTCAGGAAGTCGTTGCAGCCGGCCGCCAATGCCTCGTGCCTGTCGCTCTGCAAAGAGCTTGCCGTGAGCGCCACAATGATGACGGGGCTCTTGAACATCTCAGGCTTCTCGAGCCTGTCCTTGTCCTCGAGCTTGCCGTCGCCAGCCTCCGGGTCGCCCGGCGCGCTTTCGGCCGAGGACGAGAAGACGCCGATGGAGTTGAGCCTTTCCAGCCGCCGGATTTCCCTGGTGGCCTGCAGGCCACTCATGACGGGCAGCTGAATGTCCATGAGAACAAGATGGAAGCCTCCCATCTTCCACTTGTCCACGGCCTCCTTGCCGTTCATTGCTGTCTTCCACCGTACCTTGAGTCGCTTGACGAACGCCTCGAGCAGCTTCAGGTTGATGGGGTTATCCTCGACAATGAGGACGTTGATGGGGGGTACGCCGCCGTTGAGCATGCCCGGTGGCAGGACGGGGTGGTCGATGGTCTTCTTCTTGGTCTTCAAGCGCGAGCTAGATGGCCGGGGCGAGGCCACCCTTGGTGGCGGGGTGGCGGTCCTCTGGACCTGCGGTGGCTCAACGGCGGCGGAGGGCGAAGGGACGCCGGGGCCTGCAGGTGGCATGCCGTTCGGATCCGAGGTGTTGGAGTGTGTCCTAGACGGGGGTAATCTCGGATGGAAGCTGGTAGCGGACTGAGGCGGCGCGGCCTGGGAGGGCTGCGAGGTGATGGTGTTGATGATGGTTGGGGATGATGTGTGCGTCCTGCCAAGCCGCGGCCGGTCGGGCCGTTCCCTATAGGCGCGAGACCGTGTGCCACCCGGGGAGGGTATGGGTGGAATCTGGCCCGTACCGAGCACAGCTATGGAGTGAGGCTGGGCAACGTGCGTGGTGTGTGTTGTGACACCGTTAACCTGGGCGACGACAGGGACTGGCAGGTTCGGCGAAGGTATCGGGTTCACGACTGGAAAATAACCCTCCCCCGCCTCTGATGGCCTGCCGTCGTCGGGGGCGGTGGCGTAGTAGATGGCATGGGCGGGACCGGCGCGGGGCGAGGGCCTCGGGGTGCGCCGGGTCGGGGTGTCGATGACGAGGGCCTCGTCGACGGTCTGGCCGCCGGGATAGTAGGCGTCCAGCGTCCTGCCGACTGGCTCTTCGGGACCGAGGATCCTCTCTTGGCGCTGCTCGCGCGAGACGAGGCGCAGGACGAGGTCGGGCGAGTCGAAGTGCCTGCCGAGGGAGTTGGCGTACTTGCGCAGGATAAGGTCGCGGACATCGTCGACGAGGTCGTCCTCGTTGACGGTGATGAGGGTTGCTGAGCCGGTGCCCCGCCTGACCCAGACCTTGCGGGTGACCATGTTGGCGTTGATGGGGAGGAGCGACTCGACGTTGAGGAGATCGGGGTCTATACCGTGTGTGTGATGGAGGAGGGTTTTGATTAGTGTCGTCTGTCGGTTGGGCAGGAGGCTCTGTCGCCGAGGCGGGCCAGTCGGCCTCACGGGCGACGTCGTCGGCGAGCTTGAGCCGGCTCCAGCGGTTGGGAGGGGCGTGTATGGAGCGTTTGGAGCGTCGGTACTCTCGGACGAGGTGCTCAGGGGGTCGACGTTGTTGTCGGTGGGAGAGGCGTCGGGTGCGGTTGTGTCGACGGTGGACTTGGGCACCGCTGTGAAGAGGTTTTCCGAGTTTGGCAGGAGGGCGGCGCCGGCTAGAGGTTGGTCTTCGTTGATGCTGGGAAGCTGGGAAGAGACTGTCGTCGGTGGTGCTGTAGCGGCAGCAGTGGAGGGTGGACGCAGATCGTTGCCGTCTGTGGCCGCGTCACTAGCTAGTGGGCGGTCAGGCGCCGTCGTCTGTTCAAGCTCGGCGTCACGGGCGGCGACGGGCTTGCCGACGTTGCTCGGGGATGAACTGCCACTTGTGGCGGATGAGGTCGGGACGGTCGAGCTTGCGGTCGGGGGCCCGTCTCCGACGCTGTCGGGGGATGCTCGGTGCTGCTGTTCTTGTGTGGTGGTGGCAGCAACAGGAGGAGCGCGGACCGAGGCAGGGCGGGAATGGGTATGGGAGCGATCGTCGATGGACGCGATGCTCTTTGCTTCGTCCCGCTGCGAAGTCGAGTGCTGAGTCTGCGTCTCCCGATCGCTGTGGGCCGAGGAGATGGAGGCGCCGGTGGAACTTCTCCGAACAAACTTGGCTTTGAGACGGGCCTTGAGGTTGGAGCCCATGAGGACGAGGCTTTGGCCAGACCGTGACCACGAGAGTGGCCGACGGCGGCGGGCAGGAACTTGAAGGGAATTTGGGTTGAGACCCGGCACGGGAGCGTCGGTGACAGGCGGGAGCGGCCAAGCCGAGCGTGCCAACAGGACCGGTTCTGCTGCTAGCACAGAGGCAGAGGCAGGTGCCCGTCGCTCGTGGGTGCTGCTTGCCTTGTGAGAGTCAGTGGTGTGACCTGCTGCTACTGGTGGTAGTGTTGTGGCTGGTGCGTCGGCGGCGGCATTGGGGCTCGTGACGGAAGGTGGCGGCGGACAATCACGGGACGGCAAGGTGTCGAGACGACGTGGATGAAGAGGACTCTCCGAAGATGTGAGAGGAGAGAGAAGCGATTGATCGCGAGGTTCGGTGCCGGGACCGGGTTCGAGGCCGTCTGCTCTCAGAAGCCGGCTCGCGGGAAAAAAACAGTCGTATCGTGGCAGCCAGTAGCAAATGGACCTCATTCGGGGAGATTGGCCGCCTTTCACAGGGGGGCTCGAGCTCTCCACGCGCAGCGCACTCATCTGCAGCTGCAGCCGATGGATGGATGGGCCTGCTCTTCTCTTCTCTGCTCACTCTCTCACACACTTCTCACTCTCGCTTTTCCTGCAGCAGGCGCGGGCCTGGCTAATAAGAGAAAGGGGGACGCCTGGCGGGATCGAGATGGCCCAGCTCAGGCTTGCTTTGCCCCTTTGCCCCATCCTCCGCCTCAAACCTCAACCTGGAAATGCTCGCCCTTGGTGAGAAACTTCAAGGATACCGCCTGAAGACGCAGTGAGCTGGCACGGGAGGGCACGTTTGATGCGACACGCGCCTGGATATGCGGCGGCTGCTTTTTCTCACGCGTCTCGATTTGGAATGGGCCGCGGTCGGGAAGCCAGGGACACCCCATTCCCCGGATGGAATTCCACGATCAGCCCAGGGGAGTCTAGGGAAGCCCAGGGAAGATGGTCCGGGCCTGGTGGGCGGGCGGGACGGGCAGACGCCAGCAGCTGTGTAGTCGTGACACCTGCCAGCAGATGAGGCCGGCGACGCGTGGAGTCTCGAACGTGGACGCGTCGTGGGCCAGCTTCATGCAGTGATCCGCCCCTAGCTCCACGCCAGCGCCCAGCAGTTGGACAGGTGCAGGTGCAGGTGCAGGCAGGTACCAGGGCATGAGGCCACCTCACCCTTCACCAGGCAAAAGCAGCAAGCTGAACGGCCACTGGCTCCATCCAACCAACGGAACACGAGCTTCTGAACGAACAGCTTACGTTTTTTGCCCTTGCCCGCCCGCATCCGCATGTCGTCGAGCCCCTTTTGACGAAAAGGCCTCCATCACTGCTCACACGTCCGACCGACCGTGGGTTGCCGTCCGTCCCATCCCGTTCCTCCATCTGTGCTATCTCTAGCTCGCGCCGAAACTCCAACAATTCTTCTCTCCTCCTCCATCTCTTCCCCCCTTCACCTCCCCCCCTCCTCCCCCCTCCCCTTTCTACATGGCCATTGCCATTGTTGCGGCCCTCGGTCTGTCCCAGTGAATTGTGCCTGCATGACGACCAATTAATCCATTCTTTCCTTCTCGACTCTCATTCACCACGCTTGACCACGACCGCCGCCCCGAGCGAGCCCCTTGTCAAAAAGTCGCCCGGGCCGCCCTCGATACTCCATCTCGAGGTCCCTACCACCCGCCGGCTTTTGCCGCTACAACAACCGCACACCTCAGGCTCGCCCAGCTCTAGCTCTCTGTCACCCGCCGCGACAGAAGCTACCGACACCTACCCGCCCCGTGCGCTGTCATAGCCCGACCGACCAACCTCAAGCTCTCTTGCGGCGCAATCGCCCAAACCCCTTTCAACCATGGCCGCCTCGCCTCCTGTCGCGGGCGCCGTGCCCGTGGAAAAGCCCACAGCCAACACCTCCAGGGCCGTCTCCAAGAAGCAGAAGAAGAACGCCAGCTACAAGTCCGATGGCGTCGAGGACAATGATCCCTTCCTGCTGCCCGGCACCGACTACCAGCTCACCCTCTTCCTGACCGTCATCTCTACCATTGTGCGCGTCTTCCGCATCTACCAGCCCTCCAGCGTCGTCTTCGACGAGGTCCAGTACGTCTTCTCTCTTCGTCCCGTATCTTCCTTGCGCAACAACCATGGCTGACAACTTCCCCCACCTCCAGCTTCGGTGGCTTTGCGACGAAATACATCAAGGGCAAGTTCTTCATGGACGTCCACCCGCCCCTGGCCAAGATGCTCATCGCCCTGACGGGCTGGCTGGCTGGCTTCAAGGGCGACTTCGACTTTAAGGAGATCGGCAAGGACTACGTCGAGCCTGGTGTCCCCTACGTCGCCATGCGCATGTTCCCCGCTGTCTGCGGTATCCTGCTCGCTCCCACCATGTTCCTGACTCTCAAGGCCACCGGCTGCCGCACCGTCACCGCTGCCCTTGGCGCCTCCCTCATCATCTTCGGTGCGCAAGCTTCCCCCCCTCCCGTCTGCCGTGTCCAGCGCTAACCCTTCACCAACAGAGAACGGCCTCCTGACCCAGGCTCGCCTGATCCTGCTCGACTCCCCCCTGATGATCACCACCGCTTTCACCGCCCTCGCCTTCACCTCCTTCACCAACCAGCACGAGCAGGGCCCCGAGAAGGCCTTCTCCCTTAGCTGGTGGTTCTGGCTCGTCATGACCGGTCTCGGCCTCGGCGCCAACTTCAGCATCAAGTGGGTTGGCCTCTTCACCATCGCCTGGGTCGGCAGCTTGACCCTGGTCCAGCTCTGGGTCCTCCTCGGAGACACCAAGAACGTCACCCTGCGCGTCTGGTTCAAGCACTTCACCGCCCGCGCCTTCTGCCTCATCGTCATCCCCGCCACCTTCTACCTCGCCATGTTCGCCATCCACTTCCTCTGCCTCGTTAACCCCGGCGACGGCGATGGCTTCATGAGCTCCGAGTTCCAGTCCACCCTCAACAACAAGGGCATGAAGGATGTTCCCGCCGACGTCGTCTTCGGCAGCAAGGTCTCCATCCGCCACGTCAACACCCAGGGAGGCTACCTTCACTCGCACCCCCTCATGTACCCCACCGGTAGCAAGCAGCAGCAGATCACCCTCTACCCCCACAAGGACGAGAACAACGTCTGGCTCCTCCAGAACCAGACCCAGCCCCTCGACAGCAACGGCCAGGCCATCAACGGCACCGGTGCCTGGAACGATGCCCCCATCTTCATCGAGAACGGCGCTGTCCTCCGTCTCTACCACACCCAGACCCACCGCCGCCTGCACTCGCACGATGTTCGCCCCCCCGTCAGCGAGGCTGAGTGGCAGAACGAGGTCTCCGCCTACGGCTACGAGGGTTTCGACGGCGATGCTAACGACTACTTCCGCGTCGAGATTGTCAAGAAGCAGTCCGCCGCCGGCGTCGCCAAGGAGCGCCTCCGCACCATCGAAACCAAGTTCAGGCTCGTCCACATCATGAGCGGCTGCGTCCTCTTCTCTCACAAGGTTAAGCTCCCCGAGTGGGCCTCGGAGCAGCAGGAGGTCACCTGCGCCAAGGGCGGCACTCTGCCCAACAGCGTGTGGTACATCGAGGCCAACGAGCACCCTACCCTCGTCGGCGACGTCGAGAAGGCCAACTACCGCCGCCCTGGCTTCTTCGCCAAGTTCCTAGAGCTCCAGAAGGTCATGTGGAAGACCAACGCCGGTCTCGTTGACTCGCACGCCTGGGACTCCCGCCCCGAGTCGTGGCCCATCCTGAGGCGCGGCATCAACTTCTGGGGCCGTAACCACCGCCAGATCTACCTCCTCGGCAACCCTGTTGTCTGGTGGAGCTCGACTCTCGCCATCGTCGTCTACGTCCTCTTCAAGGGCATCGCCCTCCTTCGCTGGCAGCGCAGCTACGGTGACTACTCCAACGTCACCTTCAAGCGCTTCGACTACGAGATCGGCACCTCGGTCCTCGGCTGGGCCCTGCACTACTTCCCCTTCTTCCTCATGGCGCGCCAGCTCTTCCTGCACCACTACTTCCCGGCCCTCTACTTCGCCATCATTGCCCTGTGCCAGCTGTTCGACTACGCCACCGCGAGGATCCCCACGGCCCTCGGCCTCAAGAGCTCCATCTTCAACCGCGTCGGCGCCACTGCCTTCCTGGCTCTGACCCTTACCGCCTTTACCCTCTTCGCACCTCTTGCCTACGGCAACCAGTGGACCAAGTCCGAGTGCAACCGCGTCAAGGTCTTCTCCAGCTGGGACTTTGACTGCAACACCTTCTACCAAAACGTGAGTACAACCGAGATGATACCCGCACACAACATCCCCGCAAGGGGTCGTGGATGAACCCGACAGTCCCGTCGCGCATTCCGGACTTTCCTGGACCACACCTGGCGAAACCCTGGTGGATCACGGATAGAGTGCTTTTTTGTTTTGTCATGACTTCTTTTTTCGCGTTGGGGCTTGGACACTGATTTTGCGTTCTACATAGTACACCCAGTACAGCATCACCCCTGTGAGCGGTTCCGCTGCTGCGGCATCGACCGCGGCTGTCGAGGCCAAGAAGGAGGGCGAGCAGAAGACCGGCGACAAGAAGGAGGGCGACGCCGGCATCTCGGGCGCGCCCGCGGCCCCCGTGGTCGAGCAGCCCCGCGTCGTCGCCCAGGAGGAGCGCATCGAGTACCGCGACCAGGACGGCAACCTCCTCGACGAGGAGCAGGTCAAGGAGCTCGAGGGCAAGGTCGAGTTCAAGACGCGGTACGAGACCCGGACGCGCGTCATCGACGAGGAGGGCAACGAGGTCAAGGCCGAGGCGGCCAAGGAGGAGGTCGCGCCTCCCCACCCCGACGTCCAGGGCGTCGATCAGGAGACCAAGCAGAAGGAGGCCGCCGCCGGCGACTCCAACATCCCCGACGTCGCCGAGAGCGTCAAGGGCGAGCGCGAGGCCGAGGTCAAGAAGCCCAAGCCCGCCAGCGAGGGTGGCCCCGAGGCCAGCGCCCGCGACGAGCTGTGAGGGGATGCACTTCCGCGCTTGGCTTATGATCTTGTCCTCTACCGGCGTGCCCCTTTTCTGCGACTTTTGTTCCGGGCGTCCTCTAGACTGGGGGGTGTTTGCGCGCCGACTTTTTTTTTGCTTTCCTGGTTGGGGAAAAATGAAGAAGAGGAGGAGAACTGCGGCGTGGGCTCGCCACGCTGCGGATGTATGAGAGGCGCTCGCAGTTTGGACGTGCGAGCGACCTGGCTTTGGAAGCACACCATCACCACCCATTCTCCTTAGTGTCGTATGCCGAAATCTTTACTATAATGACAATATGACGGTCTGCGGATGAGTGACATCGGGAGCTGTTGGTGCTCGGTGATGCATCGTAAGTTGTGATGGAAGCTGTCAGGTGTATCAGGGGTTCATCAAGCGTCTCATTTCATCACTGTCGCACAGAACTTCAAGTCTTGTCCATCGTCCCCATTTCACATTAAGAGCTGCACGCTTAGGTGTGGTGTCGAGCTCAGTCAGGTAAAGCATCTAAAGCCATGGCCGCCCGTCCATCGGGATGAAACCTTCTTCCCATGAAACCGCATCCTCGTCCCTGTTCTCCCCGACAAGCAAAAAGGTTGGGTGATTGTGCACCTCCCACTGCCAAACCGCCGAACGCCGTTTTGAGAATCCGTAGAACCATGCTATGCCATCCCGACCCGTGTTCCACCTTCCCTTCGGCCGTTCTATCGTCTTCCTCTTCCGTCCGCCAAGTCGCGATCCAAAAGGCCAGGCCGCCCATCTGTGGGGGTTCGCCAGACCCCAGGCTCGTCAAGATAAGGAGATATTATGAATACAGCGTAGTAAGTGTGCCTGAGAACGCTCGGTATGATGTGTTGATTAACCAGATGTCTGGCCGCATTGTGGGTGCAGGTCATCCGTCATAAACAAGATTGCTAGTCGCTGGTCTTTTCGACCGTGGGTATCGTCAAGGAGAGGCGCTTCGACTCTTCACCGGCCGGGTCCGCCGGGTTCATGGCGTCCTTCTCAGGGACCGACAGTGTCGAGTCGCTTTCAGTCTTCGTTGATGTATTGGGGTCACCGGCAGCCTCCTCATCGTCTTGTTTCAGGGAGGCACCGCCCAGCTGGTTCGGCTCGGCCTCGTCCGGTGTGGCGGGAGTCTCCGTGATGGTCGCCGAGGCTGGCGAGCGAGGCGGCGTCGACGGCTGCACCTCCGGTTGCCGGCCTGACTCGTGACTCGGTCTCGGGCTTTTCTCCGAGTCAGAAAGAACGGGATGGCCGGCCGGGACGACGCCGCCTCCGATGCGGGCCCAGAACATCTGCTCGCGGAGCCTGACGCTCTCCTCCCAGGCTGCCTTCTCAATGTCGTCGCGCTCCGTCCGCCAGTGACCGTCCCTGAGGATGCGCAGGAAGCTCAGGAAGTCGCAGGTTGACCTGACGCGGTTGAGACAGAACTTGCAGAGGGGGTATCGCTGAGCCGACTCGTTCTCGCTGGTTCTGAAGCGGTGATAGCGCAGGAACTGCTCCTCCTTTCGGCTGTCGCCACAGATTGAGCAGGCGTAGAACTGCGGCTTGATGTACGTCGAGTACGGTGTGCTGGAAGGAATGGGCTCGACGACGATGGAGCCTTCAGCCATGGCGCTGAGAACACTCCTCCGGGCAAGCCATGACAGACCAGGTGCGGCATCGAGGCGAAGAGTTGGCTCAACATCCTCAGTAAGGACGCGCTTGTAGTATCTCGAGTCCTTCAGGGCCAGAGCGGGCGTTGTCGACTCGGCCGAGGCGTGACTCGTCGTCGAAATGGGAGTGTTAGGCGACTGCGGGGAGGAGGCAGCGGCGAGAGCGGGCAGCGAAGTGGTAGAGGCATTAGAGGGGTGGGCACTGGAGGTGCTGCCACCAATGGAGCCGAGGCGGGCAGCGGCGGCCATTGAGCCCGAGGAGACCCTCACGGCGTGAGAGCGGGAGAGACGAGCTAGAGCGGTAAAATCTTCGTACGAGGCCAAGTCGGTCCGCAGGACGGGAAGAATGAGGTGACTGAAGCTAGTGGCGTAGGAGGGTGAGACAGGTTCCAGGGACGAGTGGGGAGCGAGGCCATCGGTGCCTGGGCGTTCGTCTTCCTTGCCGTCGGATCGGGCAAGGCCGGGGGAGGATGGGGCGGTAATAGCGGCATGCTCGTCACGCTCGATGGTCATTTGCTCCATGACGTTTTTGAGCTCGGCAAGCTGCTCCTGCTGGAACTTGAGGAGGCCCTCGGTGTCGGCGATCTGGGCACGCAACTGGTCGTTCTTCTTGTGGAGGAGATCCTGCTCCTTGCGAGCTTCCTCCTTTGCGGTGACAACCATCTTGTTGGCCTCCTCGAAGAGGGCTGTGGTGAGGGTTTCGAGCTCAAGCTCCATCTTCTTCTTCTCGGCCTCGACATCTTCGCGGTGTTTTTGCTCGGCAGAGACGCGGGCCAGGAGCTTCTGCTTCTCCTGTTCGACAGCCTTCTTGCGGACCCAGACGTCGCCGGCGAGCATCTCGCGCTGGGTGGCATTCCTCTCCTCAAGAACCTTGATCTGCTCGCGAGCCTGCTCCAGTTCTGATCTCGTGGCCGATAATGTGTCGTCGAGGGTGGTCTGGTAGTTGATGGCGTTGATGAGCTTTGTACTCAGGGTGGCGACCTCTGCATTGAGGTCTGGGTGATGCGGCGAGTCTGTGAGGCTGATTGCCGGGCTCATGGCGCGGCTTCGGGGGTCGGGGAGGGTGCTGAGCTCGGCCTCCTCCTCGGCTGGCGAGGGAGGCAGGGGCCGCAGTCGTGGCGAGTCGCTCATGATGCTGAGATCGGAGACGGAGGGATGTCTGGCGGGTGTCCTCGGCGGTCTGGGGCTTGACGAAGTCGGTACCGTAGAACGGGATCTGAAGTGGCCGTAGGATCTGTTGGGGTTACTGGAAGCGGGCAGTGGTTGCGACCACCCTGCAACAGCGATGAAGCTATTCCATATATTAGTCTTGACCATTTTGGCGATGATGCGTGGCAGCGGTGCACACGGCGAGGCGAGAACATTGGAAGAACGCCGATTTCGAGGCCAGGCAGGTCAAGCAGCAGTCCGAAGTTTGTGGGAGGGAAAGGAGGGTGAGGCAAACGCAATACAGGGGACAACAACGTACGACTCCATTGTGGGCGCGGCGGCTCAATAGGGGCGGCGGCGGCTGTGCCGTATTCACAGCGTAGGTGGCTGCCAACAGGGGCTTCAGGAATTCCGTCCTGGGCAGGAACAATAGAGGCGCTCCTAATACGGGTTTGCGGGTGGAGGCCCGGCGAGGCGATGGGCGACGTAGGTGCTGGGAGGTGAGACAATGGGGGCGTTTGTTGGAGGAAGGGGCGCCGGAGCTATGGGCAGCGTGGGCGACGGAAGGGACGAAATTCCAGGCGCGAGTCAAGCTGGAGCGCTGGTAGATGAGGAGGAGCGGATAGGTGTAGGTAGAGAGAGGAGCTCAAGGGAGGGAGAGCAAGAGGGCGGGCCTGCTTTTTCTCAATGACGCATCCGCATGGCTGTCGTGTTCGGGAGGGTCGTGTCTCGCAAGGTCGATCAATCGGTCGGTCGGGGGCAGTTGGGCGAGTCGAGTCGGGTGATCAGACGGGCGGGTGTGCGTCTGTGTGTGGTGGTGGTAGACGTCGGATGTGGCGGTGGAGGAGGAAGCCACGATGGTGAGTGCAGCAGTTGCTCGTGAAGGTGTAGATGGTAAAGGTCCGGTAGGTATCGAGGAAGAAAGGTAGAGTAGAGTAGAGGAGAAGGAGGAGGATATGACGGACCGGGGGCCAGGCCAGGAACAAGAAGACCAGACCAGACCAGGGGACCAGAAATGGATAGACGGATGGATGACGGATGGCCGAGATGCGGAGAGCAGACCAGAGCGGCAGAGCCCACAAAGAAAGGTCGACCAACGGGAGCACGAGGGAAGCTAGACGCCAACGGGCAAGTCTGTACAAAAAGTGACGGAGTGGACCGCTGGACATTGGATGGCGGAGGCGAAAAAGCGCAAGCTACAAGCCACTAGGCGTTCGGGCGAGACAGAGGGACACGAGTCGGCGGCGTTGGAGTCGGGAGGCGCGGGAGAAAAAGCAGCACCGGGACATCCATCAGTCAGGCCAGACGGTCAGCGCCAGTGGCCAGTGGCACGCTCGGCGGTCGCTCTTTCCTCTTGTCGACCTGGCGCCCGCCCGTCTTGAGCCGACCCTAGCAGAGCCGCCGCCATCGTCAGCACCCAGCAGAAGAAGCAAGCAGCTGCTGAAGTCCCCTGCACCGCTGAAGGAAGCTCCCATCCTGGGGTGCTCTTGCTTGCGCTGCTGTAGCCGAGATGGGGTTGGTCGGCAGTGCCCCGGGCGCCCCATGGAAAGTGGAGATGCGGCGCAGGGCAGCAGGTCACGGCGCCAGATGCGCCCTGTGCGTGTCCATCCATGTCCACGTTCAGGTCTTTCCTCGGGTCTCCCGTCTCTCGACGGCTCCGCGCACTTGCTTGCCACCGAGGTGACAGTCGATTTGCGATTTGCACGAGCCCAGTTGAGGTGCTGCGGCCATTGCCCGGCGCTTCGGATGGCGGTGCGAATTCGGGGCCCGAGAGCGGCCTGTCACTGTGTCCGCCCCCACCCCAGCGCCTGCTGCCTCTTGCCTTCCCCTGCCCGCCCCAATCAACCACCCCTGTACCCTGTCTCCCTTGGCCTTCAGTGTCCTGCCCGCTGGAGCTTGGGCGCGGCCTATCAGCATCGTACCGCCCGCCGCGCACACTTTTTGCTTTCCCGTCCGATGACCCTTCCAGGCTTCCCGACCTGCTTGATTCAGCAGCTGCTTGCAAGCCAAGCCGACGCACGCAAAGCCCCCGGCCATGACGACTCTCTTCTCCTCTCCATCCGATCGGTCACCTGCCCGACAACGAACCTCTCGAGTTCTGTCTGGTCTGTCCGTCGTCTCGCATCCTCGTGCTTTTTCCGACCACTGACTCGCAAAAAAGCAGCACCCCACGAGTCCGACCCTCCCGCCCACCGTCGGAGATCATATCGCCTTCCTCTCCAAGGTTGTCGCCTGCTCGATGCTCGCTCTCGTCCTCCCCCATCCCGCACCCACGCCCGCCGCCTGCGACTCTGCGCTCAGGCCATCCATATCGTCACCCGTCGATAATCCCGCCCAGGGTGCGAACCAGATCTGCCACATGGACCCAGGGCCATCCTTGCCCCTTCCCAAGTCCCTACCTTGCGTGCTCCCTCCCTCGGCTCCTTGAGTCTTTCGCCCCCCGGCTCGGCCCAACAATCTGGTGCCCTCCTCCGCCGCTCCCGCGCCGACTGACTGACTGACATGACTTTGCGATCCCGCCGCTGTCCGATTTTGCGCGATAAAAGAGCCATACCCACCGATTGTGGTAATTGCAAACATATCCCCATCGGACGACTCGCCCCGGGCCTGCGTCTCCTTCCGGGCTCGATCCGACATCTCGTCCGGGCAGCGCCTTGGCTTTAAACCTCTTGCTGCAACATCGTGAGTTGTGCAATTTCCCAACGCGCCGGGCTGCAGGTCATCCATCTGCTTGTGGGTTGCCAAATCCTACGCGCCGCGGCACCCCCCGGCCAACTTACTTGGATCTCGCATCTCGTCCCAGTGTCCCACGCATATCGCAAGGAAACCGGTCGCGTCGCGTCAATTCAATGACGACACGCACACATGCTCATCTCGTCCGTCTTCATGAAGAAAGCTCTGTCTCCTCCCCTCCGAGCTCGGGCCAGCTGTCGTCGGAAAGGGTCTGTGTCGCACTGTTTCATCTCCCTCGTGTTACGGGACCGAGTCTGCGAAATGTACGGGGGTTATACGATACGAACGACCTCCATCCATGTTCGCGTCTTCGTCTTCTCGTGTCCGGCCCGAGGCACGCGTTTGCGGGAGTCCGCAGACGATCACTCACGTATCCCCAGACAGACCCCACGCATCAGACGAACGAAGTGCCACAAATCAAGGCTTCAATTAATGCCAGAGGTATCCTTGGGAACAAATTCTACACAGGCACACTGACTGCCCTGCGTATATGGCGCTGCCAGCTATGGCGGGAATCGCTGAAAGAAACAAACACGCCCCCTGTCCTCGGGGGGCTACCAGGCCACCTCGGGCCCTTTGTACAAAGGGAAAGAACAAAGAAATAGACAGGAGAAGTATATGTGGTGAGTGTTGCGGTAGATGCGAGGGAAATGTTGGCGCATATGCTGGCCAGAACTCGCTCGGGCCATGTCAAGTTTGCCCCCTGGCCGTGATGCCTTCACCTTCAGCTCAGTCGTCGTAGTCGTAGTTTCCGTTGGCATACGGGTTCCACTCCATGCCTGGGTAGCTCGTTGCGCTCATCTGCGGCGCCTCGGCTTCCTCCTTACGCCTGCCCACCGATGACGGCCCGTCCTCGTTGGGGTCGTAGAGAATCTTCTCCTCTTGCGCCTCAAGACGGATGCTCCTCTTGCGCTCGTCCTCCGTGTCCTCGAGCTCGGCACGCGTGCTGTTGACCCGGATCACCTTGGGCGGGCCCTTGGATTTCTTGGCCGCGCCGTTGGCCTTGCGCGCTGCCTCCTCCGTCGAGCTGATGCTGATCTGGCTCTCGCCCGTCCGCTGTCGCTCCAGCGGCTGCTTGCGCGGCGTCGCGTCGTAGATGTCATCGTGCGCATCCTGGTTCGCCTTGTGCACGTTGACACGGAGCCTGCTGTCTGCAGGTGTCGTCGGCTCGGGGACGCCCTTGACGCCGTTCTTCACCGGCGCCGCATCCGCCGCGACGACCTGCTGGGGAGGGGCCTGGGACACGGAGCTGCCAGGGGCCTTCCTTGTGATGCTTCCCTGGGGCCGCACTGTCGGCTGTTGCTGCTGCTGCTGCTGATATTGTTGTTGCTGTTGAGGCAGAGGCTGGACTTGGATCTGAGGATCTTGCTGGCCCTGATGAAGACTCTGCTGGAGGTGCGGAAGAGGGGGTGACTGCTGCTGCTGTTGAGGCTCTTGATGTTGATGCTGATACTGTTGAGGTTGTTGCTGACTCAGAGGCTGGGACTGGACCTGGTGGCCCTGCTGAGGGCCCTGCTGGAATTGTGTGGTAGGAGGTGTCTGCTGCTGCTGCTGCGGCGGCGGCGGCGGCTTGTTCTGCGAAGTGAAGTAGCTGCCCGGCTGCTGAGCAACCTGGTTGACCTGCTGATGACCCTGTACCTGCTGGTAGCCCTGTTGAGGACCCTGGAACTGTGCAGGAGGAGACGGCTGTTGCTGATACAGCTGCTGCTGCGGCTGCTGTTGCCAACTCTGCTGCTGCAGCAACTGAGGCGGCTGCGAAGTCTGCCGCATCCCCAGGCCCTGCTGCGTCGGGAACTGACCCTGTGACCTCGCCGGCGGGGAGCTGTATGCCCGCGGGGACGGGTCGACGATGCTACCCTCGGCATGGACCGCCGCGTATCCCTTCGGAATGGGCACCTGTTCATACTGCTGCTCCCTGTACCCGTTGGGCGGGAACTGCTGCATCGGGTGAGGGCCACCACGGCCCAAGTTGGGCGGGAAGTTCTGGCCCTGCTGCTGCTGTGGCATCGGGCCCTGGCCCGGTCCATAGGAGGGACGCTGCTGGAGCTGTCCAGGGTTCGACCCCGGCCCGAACGACTGTCGCTGTTGGAGACCCGAGCTTGGTCCCGGCCCGAAAGACCCGCGTTGCTGGAGCGGCGGCGCCTTCTGGCCGGGCATCGGAAGCACCGGGACGTTGGCGGGAGAAATCCGCTGCTGCTGATACTGCAGGTACGGCGGGGATCCTCTACGGTCCTCAGGCGGTGTCTGCTGCGAGTCCGGCTGCTGAGGGGTTGGCTGGACGATGGAAGGACCCTCAGCTCCTTGAACGCCTTGGTTCTGGAAAGGCAGGGGATTTTGCGGGTGCTCGTGCGTAGGACTCTCGTACTGGAAGCCTGGAGGCGGAGGAGGGCGGTTCTGCTTCGCCATCTGCTGCTGCACATGAGGCGGTATCGGTCCCTGTATGTTGGGCTGCTGCTGCGGGTTGAAAGGTCCTTGGGGAGGTCCCTGGGGGCCCATCATCTGCTGCGGACCGCTGCCTGGTGGCCCCGGAGGAGGGAAGCCCCGGCCCATCTGCTGAGGCAGAGGGCTCTGCTTGCCATGGGGCTCCGGCTGCTTTGACGATCGCTTAAAGGCGCCAAAGAGAGACTTGCCCGAGCTCTTCTCCTTCTTCTCGGCTTGCAGTGTCTGTTGCTGGAACTGCTGAGGTACCTGCTGCTGCGACGGCGGCTGCGACATCTGCGACATCTGGGACTGTTGCTGCTGAAGAGGGGGGCGAGGACCCTGAGCCTGCTGGGCAGGCTGCTCCGACTTGCCCCTGAACAGCTTCCGGAAGCCGCTTGTCTGTGTTTGCAGCGGAGGGGCAGAAGAAGGCGGCGAAGGACCCATAAACTGGCCTGGGCCTTGCATCTGCCCAGGCATAGTTCCCTGACCACGACCTTGGCCGCGACCCATGAATTGTCCTTGGAAGGGGCCCTGGCCCTGCATTTGGCCTTGAGGGAAACCAGGCCCGGGAGGACCTTGACCAGGGCCTTGGAATGAACCTTGAGCGCCCTGGATCGGACCTTGAGGACCTTGACCTTGGCCCTGGGGGTATTGAGGGCCATGAGCGGCGCCTTGAGGGCCTTGGGGGCCCTGGGGACCTTGAGGGAAAGCCTGAGGACCTTGTGGGGGGCTCTGTTGACCTTGAGGACCCTGGAAGCCCTGAGGAGGACCCTGGGGAGGACCCTGAGGAGGACCCTGAGGAGGACCCTGAGGAGGACCCTGTCCCGTCACGTGGCCCCGACCATGACCGACAAACGGTCCAGGGCCACCATTCTGCTGCGGCACAACAGAGCCGGAAGGGTTCCACCGTCCCTCGAGACCCTGCTCCCCAGAAGAAACCCGCTGGACGGGGTTTGATCCCAGCGGTGCGGGCTGCTGCTGCTGCTGCTGGGCAGGCGGCGTAGACGAAGCCACGGAAGGCTGAGGCTCATCTTGTCCCGCATAGATGCTTGACGCCGTCGACGGCCCCTGCGAGGATGCCTGCTGGTTCTGAGAGACGCCCGCAGGCTGAGGAGACGCCGACAGGCGATCAGTGGGAGTCGGCTTCCTGATGCTCGGATGCTGTGTCTGTCGGACGACGAGGCCTCCAGCTGAGGCAATAGTGCTGGGTTGGTCGATGCGAGCGGGCTCGGCCTCGGGGGTCTGTTGCTCAGCCTGACGTGCCGGCACAGGTTGCACGGAGGTGGTCATCTCTGGCGAGCTGGCAGGGCTGACGCTGACCTGTTGAGTCAAGGCCGGAGGGGCATCGATCTGTCGGTCTTCCTGGTGCTCCTGCGTCTGGTTGATACCAGTGTTCGCAAAGTGACTAGGAGCCTGCTGTCCGTTATTCAAGACAGGTCCATTGCGAGGCGCCTGGGTCTCAGGCTCCGGAACAGGAGACTTGGGAGCCTGGACGTCATCGGGCCCATACGGATGCGAGGCGCGGCGCCCTTGGCCGGCGGCCGAGTCGGGAGACGAGGTTTTCGCCGGTGGCTGGAAGCCACCCCTCTCCTGGTCCGGGAAAGAGGCCGGGCTCCGGCTCGGAGGGGAGACTCCCGCGATCGGATGAACCGGCGGGCCCTGAGTCCTGAAGGGCGGCGGCTGCTGGTTGAGGTTCGGCGACTGGGACCACTGCTGAGGGGGACCTTGACCCGACACAGAGCGCGGGGCGCCCGGCGGCGGCGACTGGTTATCACCCGATTCCTGTCGAGGCCAGGGCTGCTGGCCGGGAGCAAAGCCGTTGGGCCCGTTGGGCTGAGACTGCTGTGGCATCCCGCGGCCGCCTTGAGGGAAGCCTTGAGGTCCCTGCTGATTCGGACCCTGAGGGAAGCCCTGCTGCGGTTGCGATTGCTGAGGGCCCTGCATGAACTGAGGGGGACCCTGACCGCTAGCCTGCCTCGGCAGACCCAGATGTCCAGGAGGGAACTGCTGCAGTCCCTGAGGAGGCGCGCCGCGTCCACCGGGGCCCTGAGGGAATTGCTGAGGTCCCTGGGGGAACTGCTGCTGCTGCCCAGGGAACGGAGCCCCCCGGCCACCAGGCCCCTGAGGCGGCCCAAACTGACCCTGAGGGAAACCAGCGGGTCCTTGACCCTGCTGCTGCAACCTCTGAGGCTGCGCATTGTTCTCCCTCGTCTTCGACGAAGACCTGTTAAACAGACCACCCAGGAAGCTTCCCGTCACGCGTCTACCACGGTTGTCCTCAGGAGGAGGAAGCTCCATCTGCGAAGCATTAGTCGTCACCCTAGCCATATTCGGCGCCGACCCCGCGGTATCGCTCATCTGCCGCCCGGGTCCAGCAAGGGGGCTCGGCACCGCCGGCTGGGTGTTAGCAAGAGCCGAGTGGCGGCTCTGGATGGAGGGAGCCATTGACTGCGATGTGCCAGGCTTGGGTTGCGGCTGTTCCTCTTGCTGGTTCGAGGAGGAGCGGCCGAAGAGCTTGCCCGTCATGGCCGAGAGGCGCCTCTTAGAGGTGTTCTGGCTGCTGATGCTGCCCTCGGGCTCGTTGGCGTTGCTCATGGTAGAGCTACGGGAGAGCGCGGGCAGGCCAAGGTTGGAGGACCCGGTTGGGACGCCAAAGAAGGACCGACGCCTGTCCTGAGGCGCGATGGGCTGAGGTCCAGGTCCCGAGGCAGGGTGGCTGGAGGTATCGCTGACGCTGGGCGCGTCGTCCCTTGCGTCCTCTGCCGCCCTGGGCCCGCGGAGGTTCATGAAGAAGCTCGAGCGGCGCTTCTTCTTCTTGTCGAGGGCTTCTTCGGTCGCGTTGCTGGAGATGATGGAGACGTCGTCGGGACGGATCTCGTGGGCCATGGAGCTCTGCTGATGGGGCAAGGCTTGCGGCGGCGCGGAACCGCGTTGCTCTGACATGGAGGTCCTGCGGTCACGCGACGCAGAGCGGAAGCGCTCCCCGATTTCCTTGAAGAAGCCGGAGCTCCTGCGGCCCCGTCCACGGTCGTCATCCTCTGGAGGTCCGATGCCGGGAATCTGGAACTCGCCAGACTGCGTGCGTTGGAGGAGGGTCTCCTGCCGGCCCAGAGGAGCCTGGTACATGTTGGGAGGGAGGTCAGAAGACCTCCGAGGGCCGCCTGGGGCTGGCTGCTGCTGCTGGAGCTGGGGGGGAGGAGGTCCCTGGAAGCCTTGCATACCAGGAGGGGGCTGCTGTCCCGGGCCGCCGGCAACGCCGGAGAATAGGCCGGGATAGCGCCTGGCAGACGAAGGGGGCGTCTCAGAGAACTTCTGGCGAGGAGGCATCTGAACCTGGGACTTCTGCTGGACAGGTTCCGGTCTTCCGAAATTCTGAGGACCAGGCTGCTGCGGAGCAAACTGCCGTGGGGCATCGGGAGCGGGCTGGGGAGGGCCTGTCTGGAGAGGTGCTCCCGAGGTAGGCTGGGGCGAACCAGACTGCTGAGCAATCGGCTGCTGAGGACCAGGCTGTTGGGGGCCATCCTGCTGAACATGTCCCTGAGGCGCGTTGCCCTCTGGCTGCTGTGGCTCGGCCGGCTGCTGTGCATCCGCCGGCGGCTTTCCGGGCGACGACGGACCCGTGAAGAACTGACGGCTGCGGCTCGCGGAGAGGAGCGGCGCCGATAGATGCGACTGCTGCAGGTTCCATCCTTGAGGCGGCACGTGCTGAACGGGATTGCCCTCGGGCAGGACGGTGCCCAAGGGAGGCATCGACCGTGGCTGCTGTTCAGACACAGCCCTCTGAGTACGGTTCTGTACCGGGAGGGTCGCCGGGGCTATGGCGATGGGCTTCTTCTCTGGGTCATCGCCGACATCGACCTCCTCCGAGTCATGCGAGTTCCGAGGCCCCAGGGTCGACGAGCCGCCCAGCGTGTCCTCGGCGTGGGTGTCATGGCCCTGGAGTCTGGCCTGCGCGCTGGCAATAGCGGCATCGTTGACGAGGGTACCTGATCCACGGCGACTGCGCGCCTCGCCGTGCTGGGATGGCGGCCTGGCGTAGCTGTTGGTGTGCGTGTTGGTGTCCGAGGGACCGGGGTAGCTGGAGCGAGGGACGCTGGGATCGTTCATCTCATCCTCATCGAGGGAGAAGCGCTCCTTGGCCTTGCGGGTGTAATTGAGGCCAAAGGTCGAGCTACGGCGAATCGGCGGCAATCCGATGAACGAGTTGTTCTTGGTCGGGGATTCCGCCCTCGAATTTCTCCGGTCGGGCTGTGCGGGCTGCGCCTGGGCGACGGGAGCAGCGGCGATCGCAGCTCCAGATGGCACCTGACCCGTCGCCGCGGCGCGCTGGGAGTCGACCATGACCCAGTCGTCAATCTTCTCGTCGGCCGCGACAGGCGGCGCGGCGGGCTTCCTGGCGGCGTCGTTGGGATCGTCGCGACCCAGCAGCGAATGGGTGTCTGAGACGGGCGACACTAACTCGTCTGCCAAGCTATCGCTTCGCTGGTGTCCAGCGACATTCCTCTGCGTCTGCAATTGATGGGGCGGCTGCCACTGAGACTCCTGTCCGACGTCGGCACCAAAGGGAGACACGCGGGTGGGCTGTGGAATCTGGGGAGCCGAGTCTGAGACAGAACGCTGGTGCTGGTGTTGGTGGTGATGTTGCTGTTGCTGTTGCTGTTGCTGCTGATGCTGATGCTGCGGCTGGAACTGCTGGCTCTGGTTCGGATGGGACATTGATTGTGGAGGTGGTGGGCCGGCCGCGCCATCTCGAGTACCGGTGCCAGTGCGTCCACCGAGGCTAAGGGCCCAAGACGACCGGCGATCGGGCTTGGATTGCGTTGGCGCCGGCGCCTGCGGCGACGCAGCCGCGGCTGGGGCTGTGGCTGTGGGGGAGGAGGGCTCGTCGTTCTGCGGAGAAGACAACAATTAGAAAACCAAATGTTCACCATGCGCGTCGTCATGAGGATGAAGTGTGAGTAAGAAGAGAGAGAACAGGCGTCTAGTTGTAAGGAATACATGAATCGTAAGCAAGTCGTAGCATTCCTTATTCATACAGCTTTTGCCGCTGCCCCCGTTTCCCCCACCCGATCGTCGTATTCCCCCCCTCTTCCTCGGAGAAAAAGGGGATGAACCACGACGGCAGGAGAAGAGAGAGAGAGAGAGAAGTCGGCACTCCCGCCGCGCGGGGTCAACTTGAACAGGAGGGAAATGACGGTCCGGTAAAGCCTCCGGCACCGTATCTGAGAAAGTGAAAAAAGAAGAAGTGCAAGTGCCTTGGTGATGTGGTCCTAATGAGAGGAATGATTAAGGAAATACCTTGTCCCTGCGGAGTTTATCCTTGCCCTTGCTAAGCAGTCCCTTGCCCGCTTTGCCCGCCGCGAGCAGAAGCCCCTTGCCCTTGGCCCCTACTTGTCCGCTCGAGTGTTTGAAATCGCTCGCAGATGGGAGTGAGCCGCCTCCAAGCGTGCCGGTGAGGGGCCGTCCGGCGTGGGGCGTCGAGCTGGTCGTCGGCGAGCTAGCGTTCAGGTACTGCTGGTAGTACGGCTGTTGAGTTGGCGCCGCCCCTCCGCCCCCGGCCGCCGCCTGTTGCGGCGCCTGGTCGAGCCCGTGAGGGGTGCCGGGCATGGGCACGTACGCGCCGTTGAAAGACGCCGATGCGTTGGCGTGGTCGGGATGCTGCGCCTTGACATTGACGAGCCAGTTACCCAGACCCGAATCCATCTGCGCAAACTGCTGGCGTGTTTCGTCGTACTTGGAGATCCTGTCCGCCGCGTTGGGCAGCTCCAGGATCTCCCGGAACGACATGATCTTGACCGGCGCCTGAGGTGCTGGGTGCGGTGACGGGGGACCCGACGAGTGCGGTGGCGATATCGACGCGCCCAAGCCCTGGGGCTCAGCATCGGTAACAACCTTGGGAGCTGCAGAATCTGCGCTGGAACCAATGGCCTTCTCGTCAGACAGGGCAAGGCTTTTGGGCTCTGCCATGGGAGTTGCTTCCGAAGCCACCGACACAGGCGACGGTGCCTGAAGCGCCGCAGAGAAGGACTGATCCCCACCCCGCGGCAGGCTGCTCACTTGCGACACCTGGTGAGAGATCTGCGATGCGTCGTCCTGGCTGTTGAGACGCGCGTTCTCGGCCAAGCGAGAAGGCAGTTCTGATCCGCCCCGGGCCGATGATTCGGATTCAGGCTCGGCCACGGAGGTGATGGGATCGACAGACTTGGTCGACCCGACATCGACAACGGGCACCGGCTGCACCTTGGGCGCGGCCGGGCCTGTCTCCTTGTCCGAATCTTCGCCAGTGTCCTCGGCTCCACCCTCCCAGGAGAACCTCCTGGGGCGAGAATCAATGGACGGGTACTCGCGCTCTGCGGACGGGTCCCGAAGGGGACTGCGCGGGCTGAGAGGCTGGATCTCGGGCAGGGATTCGACGACCGCCGCGTTGGAAGACCGCGAATCAGGCTCCGTAGTCTGGGGCTCGGTCGCCGGCTTGTCGTCGCCGCCGGTCCAATAATCATCGTAGACGCCGTGCAGGTATGTGCTCTCCCGAACGGGTTCCTTCTCGGTGATCGGCTCTTGTGGCTGGCTGGTCGTGATCGGTTCGTGGGTTGGGCGGACAGGGCTGAGGGTCCTGATGATTTCCTCTCTGAGCTTGTCGCTCTCCTTAATAGGCGACGGGGACGCGATCGTGCTGAGGGTGTTTTGCCGGTTCAAGACCTCGGGTGGGGCGAAATCGTCCTGCACGGTATTGACGGGGTGAATGCCAGCGCCTGCGAAGTCGTTGGGCGACGAGGCAGAGGGACGAATGGTCTCTGGGGAGCTGGAGGAAACGGGCACAGCCGGGGACGCAGAGCGCCCGACACCGGCGTCGCTGTCGGTGTCCCTGGAGCTTCCAGCAGAAGGCTTCTGCGAACCTTCGTTGACGGACGGGTCGCGCTCGTTGTAGGATCCCTGGTCGACAGACCTCACCGAGTCGGACACCCAGTCACCGGGCAGAGACGGGCGGAAAGGCTTCGGCGGTGCGAGGGCCGGCTCGGCCGCGGGCTGAGGGGACGGCGAGGGAGATGGCGCAGGCGAGGCCTTGCTCCGGAGCGCGTCGGTGGTCATGTTGGAAGTCGGCAGCTCGGGAGAGGCGTCGATCGACTTTGATGAGCTCTGAGCTCCAGCATCGGCCGAGGCGGCAGAGAACGAAGGCTGGTCGTGCTGGGGAGATGAATAAGAGGATGGCTCCTCAGGAAGGGTCGGCACGGGCGGTGCGTCTGACGAGAAACGGTTCGCGCTTCCGGAGAACAGGTCATCTCCAAACATGGACATGCGAGCAAGGTCCGGGAGCTGGGGACTCGTGGAGAAGCGCTTTGTCTCCTCGGCGTGGGAAGAGTCAGGGTAGGCGGCAAACTGCGGGGGCTGGGTGGCATGGCCGGTCTGATCATCAGAATCACGAGCGGGCCGCTCCTGGTGAGAGGAAGGAGCGTCAGACGTCAGGTTGGGGTCCGCGCTAGACTGCGGCTGAGGTTGCTCCTGCAGCAGGTGTTGTGGCTGAGCCGGAGCGTCCCCGGGGCCGTGAGCATCTCGGCCGCTAGCGGTGGTTTCCTGGAGGTTGGGGGCGGCCGCAGCCTTGCCGAATGCGCCAGAGTTCGGGGGAGGGCTCTGGTTGTTGGGCCGGGCAGACTGAGCTTGATCGTAGGCCGCATAGTAGGCGGCCGCCGGCTCCTGGCTCAGGGGCGGGGTGGAGCGGTCGCTCGCCCTGCTGGGCAGGTCATCGTGCTGCAGCTTTGGCGACTCGACCGAGGGGCCATCTTGCTGCAAGCGTTGGTAGGGATCGGGTTGCGGCGACGACCTTCGCTCGGTCACGCGGTCGGGGCCAGCGGCGTAGAGGTCGCCCCCTGGAGGCGCCTGAGGCTGGGTCTGGATGTGCAACGCCGGGGGCGGGCCGGAGTCGCGAGGTCTTTCGGCGAGTGGCTGATGCTGGTGCTGTTGTGGCACGATGGAGGGCATCGGGGGTTCCGAGGGCAGCCTGCTGGAGGCGTAGCTGGCCTGGCGAGATCCGGACGGCCGCAGAGGAGGAACGGCGGGCACGGGGGCAGGCTCATCGTAGTCGTCTGCGCCCCAGTCGTCGCCGTCATAGTTCTGAGTTTTTGCTTCGACCCATTTCCTAGTCTTGGTTCGATTCACATTGGCTCGGTAACTGGCGCTCTGGGGGGTGTCGGGGCTCCTGTGCAGCGAGATTGCCATGTCAGCTTGGAAACATGGAGGGAACGGAAGCATTTGGAGAAGCACTCACAGCGGGCTGTCGACGTGTGCCCTGTTGTAGGGATTCTGGTAGGTGCCGTCCATGGTGCGAAAGGTGCAATGATTGCGATCCCGTTACCTCTTCATGCTTGGGCGGGTGGCGCGTCAATCGAGAGGGGATCGCAGCTCGTGTCGACGAGCGGCGAGGTCGAGGTCGAACAGGCAAACAGGCGCGCTGCTTGACGAATATGCAGACGAGGTATCGCGCGCGATTGACGAAGAATTACGAATAGAAGAATTATGGCGGCGACGAAGGATGAATGCACTGGAGGCGGAGAGAAGGAGAGGGGTGAGTGCGTGTCGGTGGTGAGAATGAACAAAAAGATGGCCGGGTTCAGTTGCGTACGACTGGACGGAACGGCAGGCAGGCGGCCTCGACAACAGGCCCGTGGATGCTCGATGCCGATGGATGGCAGGGCAGGCAGGCCAGTGGTGGTAAGAATAGAAAAACGGGGGCGACGACGGTACGCTACGCTACGGGGGGATGGGGATGGGGATGGGGATGAGGTGCAGTGGCCAAGGCCCAGCTGGAGTGAGGCTTGCGTTGCGTTGCGTTGCGTACGAGCCTCGGTGGAAGCAAGGTCGCTGTAGCGTCACGAACAGGAGCTTGAATGGGGCCGAGGGGGGAGGAGGCAAGCAAGACAGGGAGGAACAGCTCGTCCCATCGAGGATCTCTCTGATGGATACACGAGGTCACTCATCACACAGAAGTGCAGTGGAGATACATGCTAGACACATTCTGCGAGATGAGATGACGGGGGCAGGCAAATTACGTCTGACAGACATGGTTGGTCCAATCCACTTAATCAGGAGCGAGAGGCTGTGCACCACGGGCCTGGGGGGCCGCTGACGACGAGGAGGCGATTTTGAGTACGCCATCACTATGCTTGCACTTGTACCCATTCCTGCCATTCAATGCTGTTCCTCTACAACCGGTTGAAGATGTGAAAACGAAGACGGGGAACAAATTTTGAGCTTGGTTCGGCAGCCGGATCATGCCCCCGGACGGTACCACGGACTCTGTAGATCGAGTCCGAGCTGGGGTGACACGTTGAATGGATGGCCAGAGCTTCAAGTCTTTCTTTTTCGGCACGGACGGTCGCCCGGGATGGAACTTGAATGCACCAGCCACACTGGCCACATGGCGTGTTCGCCTCCATTCGGGTGAAACAAGACTGAAGGGTCCTCGCTCCTCCCAACGAATGGGCCTGCTGCTGCCAGCTGTCCAAAGACCGCAAGGCCGCCGCGCAGCCTGGAACAGTCGCTGAAAGATACCACGTTTGCGACGGGGCCAGTGCTACACAGGCAATCTTGGCGACGCCCGGGACGCGGCCACCACTGACCACGGGGCGCCCGACTGACTTCCACGACACCTTGACTTGACCCTTCAATCCTCAACAACCCTTGCCGCCCCCCGGCTCGACTCGTGCCCGCCTCTCCTTCAACTCGACTTTCGAATTTTGACGCTTTCCTTGCCTCGACTCGACCGACGCGCTTTTATCCGCTACGCCCCGACAAACAAACTCTCCTTGGCTACGAAACCTCCGTCTTCTATTCTGTTCCAGCCACATCGCCCTGTTCCTTCCGCGGTTATACCCATCGGCTTCCACGTATCCCCCGAGACTCCTTTCGCCCCGAACGCAACAACCGAAACCTCTCTCCCCCGGCGACGACGACGATCAGAACAAGGCATTTTCAATCGCATTTCGATAAATACCCATCTCACGCACGGTAGCGATAATTCGAAGCGACAGCGCGGTTCCCGCAACCCGCCGACCGCAATCCAACTTCCTTCCTTCTTAGACACACACGCGCCTCCCCGACCCAACACCCGCCATGGCCGTCGCCTCGATCCAGGACCGGACCTCCGAGTTCAAGTCCGTCCTGGCGCAGGCCCAACGTCGCCAGAACAACAGCAAGGTCGGCGCGCAGCGGCGCTCGCTCCTCAACGATGCCCAGAAGGCCGCCGCCGACGGCGACAACCGCCCGCGCAGGTCCGACTTTGCGCGGCAAGCGGCCACCATCGGCAGGAGCATCTCGGCGACCATGGGAAAGCTAGAGAAGCTCGCGACACGTGAGGACCCTTACCTCTGGCTGTAGCAACGGGGAACCTCAGTACTAACATCTGCCTCTCACAGTGGCCCGGCGGCGGACGCTCTTCGACGACCGGCCGGTCGAGATCAACGAGCTCACCTTCATCATCAAGCAGGATCTCTCAGCCATCAACCAGCAAATCTCTCAGCTCCAGGCCGTCACCAAGCAGCAGCACCCCAAGGCCGACCAGGAGGGCGAGCACAACAAGAACGTCGTCTTTCTGCTTCAAGGCAAGCTGACCGACGTGTCGGCAAACTTCAAGGACGTGCTCGAGGAGCGCACAAAGAACATCCAGGCGTCACGGTCGCGGACCGACAACTTCATCTCCTCGGTACAGCAGCACGCACAGCCGACGTCGGTGCAGCAGAGCGCCTCCCCTCTCTACGGCACCCCCAACCGCGGCACACCCTCGCCTGGCGCAGACCTACTGTCGCTGAACCCACCCGGCGACCAGCAGCTGCTGCTCATGGAGGAGGCGCAGCCCCAGAATGCGTACATTCAGCAGCGTGGCGAGGCCATCGAGGCCATTGAGAAGACCATCGGCGAGTTGGGTAGCATTTTCGGCCAGCTGGCGACCATGGTTTCGGAACAGAGCGAGATGATCCAGCGTATTGATGCCAACACGGAGGATGTTGTGGACAACGTCGAGGGCGCGCAGAGAGGTATGTCGGGCTGCAGGTCTCGCGGGGTTGGTTGAGCGCTGTTGGCTGACGTCTCTTTGCAGAACTCCTCAAGTACTGGGGCCGAGTATCGAGCAACCGGTGGTTGATTGCGAGTGAGTGACCTGGGTTACCCTTCACCCTCCTGGGCTCATGATGCTAACGTGCCTTCCCAGAAATGTTCGGCGTGCTGATGATATTCTTCCTGTGAGTTGACCCCCAGAGATGTACCGCTGGCAGACAAAGACTGACTTCCCCTCCAGGCTATGGGTTCTGGTGGCAGGTTAGAGAGAGGAGACGAACGGAGCATTCGACAGAAATCGCATCCGCCGGCGTTGGGTTCTTGTATGACCAGGGTTTTTTCTCCGTCTGCCGGCGCAGTTCCAGGGCGCAACCACTTGGCCGGATAGAGTGTTGTTCTCGCAGCTTTTTTTTTTTGATAGATCCGTTAATCACAAGGGACGAGACGGCATCCCTCCCCGCCTCCTGTGGAGACCGCGGGGGGTTACGTCGAGTCCTGTTCAGTTTCCCAGGAGAGAAAGTCCAGTCCTGTCGTGCGTGGGTGAGCCCCGCCCCCTCTTTGATCTGGAGGTTGTGACAAGCGTCGAGAATCTCGGGTTTCTTTCCCCGCCTTGCATGAGGTGGGCGCTTTCTTGAAATTTAGTTTAGGCACGAGTCCCCAGCTGGCAAGGCATGACTCGAAGTGCCGGCTGGGTTTTGGTCACATTGTAGTGTCCGGCGTACGGGGAAGCCCTCGGGATGATGTCCGGCGCAAGCAGCAGCAGCAGCAGCAGCCATGACCTCAGGCTGACATCTGGGATGAACTTGATGTCTACCTCCTGTCAGACAAGTTCGTTCCAAGACGAGATTTATGTAAAACCACCAGCAGCATGACACCTCTCAAGACAACCCGCAGCGGCCGGATCGGACAAGGCACATGGAAGCAGAAGAATTTCGGCGGAAAGGTAACCCGACGCGCGCCTGGCGTTCAGAGTGGACACAATTCTCCACGAACGGGATGCGCCCGAAGACCGACCCGTGGGGGACATGGAGCAGCACAGAAAACCCGCCAAGCCCCCGCCCACTTTCAGGGGCAGGGGCCCAGGGGGGCTAAAGTTTGTGTGTCTTGTCCGTGTGCAAGTTGCCCCGCGAGGGGCACATGTCCTTTCGTCATAACTAAATCTCGAGCAGAGATTCCGCCGGGAGGGGTTGGTCAGGCTGGGTTTTCCTGACGACGGATATGCGCAGTCCTAAGTATTTCGCCGCCCTGACTGTAAAAGTCGGGCTCCATGTTTACCCGGATGGACGATCATCCTGCCCAGGCTCATCCCAGGAGGCAAAAGTGTCTGTCCCCGGGCCACCAAAGGAGGGGATAGTGCCCGCCGTCCACAGACAGTCCCACCGCGGGGTTGTCGCCCCCGAGAGCTCTCCCGCTCAATGCCACGGTGGGCTCCCGTCAGGCTGGATTGATAAACTGAGCATCGGCGCGCTGCCCGCCCTTCGGTCCAAAGCAGCCCGGCTCCCCTTCTTCTCTCGTAACGCCCTCCCTCACAAGCTATTTAGTTCTTCCCCAGGCCCCCCTGACTCTTGTTTCCTTCTCTCAACCTCTCTCCCACCTACTCTAGTGATACCCATACTCAACACACACACATCTCCAAAATGGCCAACAAGTCCTTCAAGCTCAACACCGGCGCCGAGATCCCCGCCATCGGTCTCGGTACGTCCTCCTCTTCTGTCACCGGCTCCAGAAACGGCCCCCGCTAACATCCCCCCAGGAACCTGGCAGGGTGAGGCCGGCAAGGTTAAGACCGCCGTCTCCTTCGCCGTCCAGAACGGCTACAAGCTCGTCGACTGCGCCTACTGCTACGCCAACGAGGATGAGGTCGGCGAGGGCCTCAAGGAGGCTTTCGCCGCCGGCGTCAAGCGCGAGGACATCTTCGTCACCAGCAAGCTCTGGGGAACCTACCAGACCAGCGACGAGCGCGTCGAGCTCGCCGTTGACAAGAGCCTGAAGTCCCTGGGTCTTGACTACCTCGACCTCTACCTCCTGGTGAGTTCTCGTCTGCAAGGAACACGCCTGAACGAGCAGGACACTGACAGAGACAACCTCAGCACTGGCCCGTCGCCATGAACCCCGATGGTGAGTTCAGATCTAACCCTAGACCTTTTCACCCCGAGACTGACCCTCCAGGCAACCACGACAGGTTCCCTACCAAGCCCGACGGCAGCCGCGACATCGTCCACTCCCACTCCCACATCAGCACCTGGAAGTCGATGGAGAAGCTCCTCGCCACCGGCAAGGTCAAGGCCATCGGTGTCTGCAACGTGCGTCCCCTTTTCTTCTCCCAACGTGCTCCCCGCTGACCCCCCCGCAGTACAGCAAGCTCTACCTCGAGCAGCTCCTGCCCGAGGCCACCGTCGTCCCCGCCGTCAACCAGATCGAGAACCACCCCAGCCTGCCGCAGGACGAGATCGTCGACCTCTGCAAGGCCAAGGGCATCCACATCATGGCCTACAGCCCCTTCGGCAGCACCGGCGCCCCCGTCTTCACCGCCCCCGTCGTCGTCAAGATTGCCGAGAAGCACGGCGTCCCCGCCGGCACCGTCCTGCTCAGCTACCACAGTGCGTCCACTCCCCCCTTCTCACTTCACCTCTCTCTTGAAATTCCTGTGTCTAACAAATCCAGTCGCCCGTGGCAGCACCGTCCTCCCCAAGTCCACCTCGACCGACCGCATCAAGGCCAACCTCAACACCGTCGAGCTCGACGCCGAGGACCAGAAGGCCCTGGCCGACTACTCGGCTGATCTCGTCAGCAAGGGCGAGGTCAAGCGCTACGTCTACCCTCCCTTCGGCATCCAGTTCGGCTTCCCCGACAAGTCTTAAGCGTCTCTTGTTTTTCTGTCTCCCAAAAGTGGCATCATACCAATAGATCTTGATGAATAGACTCTTTACGAAGACAAGTGTGCACTCTGAATGATGTGGACAATGAATCGAGTCTAAAGCCTAGGGTAGTGAGAAGAAAGTTGAGTACCGTCGTCAGGTCTGCTTTGAGTTCCAGATGGCGGTACAGAGTAAGTGGCAGAGCACCAGGTGTTGCAAGTGGCAAGGTCGGAGACATGGAGGCAACAGTCGATGCCAGGAGGGTTACTGGTCTGCATCGCCGTTGAACAATCACTAAGTGTGTCGAACAAGCTCACTAGGAGAGCGTAACAAAGTCATCATCATCATCATCGTCATATTTTAACACAGTATATCGGCCTCAGTTGGACGTGTCGACCAACACCTTGAGCACCAGGTTGCCCTCTTCATCCTGGACCTTGCCAGCCATGGCAAAAGCGTCATTGATCTTGTCCAGACCCTTGAACCGCTGAGTGATCAGCTTCTTCAGATCCGGCAGCCCCGCGGGCTTGCTAGAGACGAGCTTGATGGCCCTCGCGTATGTGTTGGCGTAGCGGAAGACGCCAATCAGGTCGACCTCCTTCAGGGCGGCGGCCGAGATGGGCAGCGTCTGAATAGGGGTGCCCATGCCAATGATAAGGATCTTGCCGCCAGGCTGCGTGGACTGTGCCATTGTTAGTATCTGCTATCCTGGGAGAGCAGGGGGTAGGAGAAGACGTACGTAAATGGCCGTGTGCATGCAGCTCTCGACACCAGTACACTCGTACGTAGCCGTCACCTCGCCGACGTCCTTGCCGTCAATCTGTGCCTTGGCAACCAGGTCGGCCACCTCGCGCGCGTAGGCGAGCTTCTCTTGAATCTCCTGCGGCCTGCGCGCGGGCACGACGACGCCGGCATCGGCGAAGCCGTTGGCAGTCGCAAAGGCGACGCGCTCAGCATTGATGTCGCCAATGACGACCTTTTGACCCTGAGCCTTGCTCAGAGCGGCGGTGAGGAGGCCGACGGCGCCAGCGCCGAGGACGAGGACGGTGGCCGAGTTCTCGGGGATCTTGGCGCGGTCGTGGGCGTGCATTGCCACGCCGAGGGGTTCCAGCAGGGCGCCAAGCTCGAGGGAGACGTCTTCGGGGAGCCTGGAGAAACAGTGTCAGCGATATGTCTAGCTCATGAGGGGGAGAGGTCGGACTCACTTGTAGCTCCATCGCGCGGGGTGGTTCACACGCTCCTGTAGCGTGCCCTGGGCGTGTGGCCAGGCCTTGGCAGAGCTGCGGAAGGTCATGCCCTTGCAGATGTTGTAGCGGCCCTCGGTGCAGAGACCGCAGCTCTCGCAGGGCTGGCCGACCTCAAGGGCGACGTGATCGCCAACCTTGAGATCAGTCACATCGGGACCGACAGCGGTGACGACTCCAGCAGATTCATGACCCAGTGTCAGGGGCTCGCGGACGATGATGTCGCCGTTGCGGTAGTGGTTGAAGTAGTGGAGGTCGGAGCCACAGAGGCCAGTGGCCTGTACTGCGACCTGGATCTCGCCGCTGCCAGGCGCCGGCAGCTCGCGCTCCTCCTGAGAGGATGTTAGACAGAAGGGGAGGAGGAGGACAGAGAAGAGTGCTTACGATCCTGAGATCCTTCGCCCCATGCAGAACCGAGGCGAGGACCTTGGCCATTGTGATGTCACGAGTGGGAGATGATGGGAGATTCTAGGGTAATGGAGTTCTTGGGACAGAATAAGAGATCAGGGAGGCGTTCACGAGGTCAAGAAAGCTGGAGTCGAGGATGAGGACGGAAAAGAATGCGACACGCCGGACTACGGTTCGACGACATTTTGGACCGGCGCGGACCCGTCGCAACCATCCCGCGAACGCGAGTTACCCTACGCAACTAACTGGCGGGGAGGTAGGGTGCGGATGCGGGTGCGGGTTTGTGGATGGATGGAGGGGTCAAATCGCGGAAAAGGGGCCGAGTCGTGACCCCCGCGGTTCCACCACGACGGTCTGGGCGCCCTGTTGTCCGCGCCACACGGCAGGAAGCCCGGCTCGAGGCAATTGTCGCCGAGGCGTGCCCCAAAGTTGGCTCCGTGGATCGGCGGGAGGTCCTCGACTTGCACTCGAAAAAGATGGACTTTTTAGCGGCAATAGACGGCCCATCGTGCTAGCACGGCCGAGGATTGGGGGGACACGGGAGCGAGTTGGGGAAATGACCAGAAGAAACGAGCCATGTACACCGACGTCACTTTTTGCCCCTCACTGCCCCTCCATTTGCCCCAGCAACCGGCCTTTTTGGGGTTTCTTCGGCGGCGGGTGACCTGCTAGGTACGGGGCCGGGGGCCTTTTCCCCCATCAGTGCTGGGCCCGAAACGGCATCTCTTCCCGCGGGGTCGGAGTCGGGCAAGTGATGCACGAGGGGGAAGGAACGGATTTCGCACAGCTCGACCGACGGACTCGGTGACAGAAGCGGGTACTTACTTTTCAGTTGCCGACAGAGCTCAAGTCGCACGGCAATCCAACTCGGCTCAAGCTCCGACTGATACACCCGGTCCAGCTCTTTCTTCCCATTGTGTCGCAGCAACGAGATCTCCCCCTCCCACCTCTCCAAGACACCAGATCTCTCGACATCTTACACATCATGGCTGCCTCTTTCTTCTCCCTCGAGGGCCAGACTGCCCTCGTCACTGGCGGCACCCGTGGCATTGGTCAAGCTCTCGCCATTGGCCTTGCTGAGGCCGGCGCAGACGTCCTCCTCGTCCAGGTCAGTCTCCCAGATCCCCCTCAAGACTCCCTCGAGCTCCCCTGACACCCCCCAGCGTGACGAGTCCGTAACCTCCACAAGAGACGAGATCCGCAAGCTCGGCCGCAAGTCGGAAATCTACACCGCCGACCTCAGCTCCGCCTCCAGCGTTGCCGCCCTAGTCCCCAAGGTCCTCGCCGACGGCCACCAGATCCGCATCCTCGTCAACTGCGCCGGCATCCAGCGCCGTCACCCCTGCCACGAGTTCCCCGACAACGACTTCAACGAGGTCATGCAGGTCAACCTCAACGCCGTCTTCACCCTCTCCCGCGATGTCGGCGCCCACATGCTCAAGCTCGAGCCCTCCCCCGTCACCGGCCGCCGCGGCAGCATCATCAACTACGCCTCCCTCCTCTCCTTCCAGGGCGGCCTCAACGTCCCCGCCTACGCCGCCTCAAAGGGCGCCGTGGCCCAGCTCACAAAGAGCATGGCCAACCAGTGGTCCGCCGACGGCATCACCGTCAACGCCATCGCCCCCGGCTACATCGAGACGGAGATGAACACCGCCCTGCTCAACGACAAGGAGCGCCTCGCCAGCATCAGTGCGCGTATCCCCGCCGGCCGCTGGGGTACGCCCGACGACTTCAAGGGCACCACTGTCTACCTCGCCAGCAGGGCCAGCGGCTACGTCTCGGGCCACGTTCTGGTCGTCGACGGCGGGTGGATGGGCCGGTAGGTGGTTGTGCAGAGTAAGCAAATTTAGCGTTTGAATTAGACTTTTGAACATTCGATGAGGAAATGTAAGACCGCGGTGGTCATGGAGAGCATCTAGCTGGAGGACAAAATGAGTCCTCATCTGGCCCGTCGTGCAACATGAAGACCCCTCATCATGGGCCCCACTTTGACCGTCTGCGACTACCTGCAGTGTTACCTGCCTACAAATATCTGTAATTTCAGTTGAACCAACATGGCCTTTCGTTTCTAACGACGCTCTCTAGGGAAGCAAGCCCCCGAGTGCAGGAACGAGACGAGACCGACTTATTGGGGACGGCTGATTCGCTTTGATCTGCTCCCTGCTTCCTTCGACTTGACTCCGTGTCACCTCCCCCTCCTTCGTCTGGCGCAGCCGACCACGTCGCTGACCCGAGCCGACTCACCCACTCACGGTCGACATCCAGTCCACGCACCATGGCCGCCGCTTTTCACGTCTTCAATCACCTGCCCCTGGAGCTTCGTCAACGCGTCTGGGAGCTCAGCCTAACACCCCGCCGCGTCCCTCGGGGAGGCTTCCCCGGCCAGTTGGAACTACCACCCCCTCCGTCGGCACCGCCACCAGCCGTCTTGCACGCTTGCATCGAATCCAGATCATACCTTGTGCGATACTATACCAAGGTTTTTGTCGGGGAATCTCGGTATATCTGGGTCAACTACGATCTAGACACCATCTGCTTGAATGAGTGGTGGCTTGAGGATCTCACCACCGAGCTTCCTCCTATCAAGCACCTGGCAGTCTATTCTGTCGACCACGAGGAATTTGAACGTCGATTTATCGGCGACATCGAACATATGCCGTCTCTGGAGGACGTTGAGATCAAGCCCGACCAGAAGGGGGTTTATTGGTGGTACGGCTGGGAACGTGTGATGGTTTACCTGTACTACACCGACACCCCAGTACACTTCCGCACGATAGTCCTGAGCCCCGACCCCGATCATAAGATCCCCGTGTTAAGCCCGGAGAACTTTATCAGGGTGAAGCGTGACTACCGCAGAATGCGTAGAGCAGAGAATCCCGACTGGCAAGGGGGAGGAGAGATGTCGGACAGCGACGACGACGACGTTCGTCGTCCTGGTCGACATTGGAAATGGGGTCCTTCTCTTCCCTGGAGGCGAACTCTAAATTCACGTTGAATGAGCAATGACGGTGTAGACTTTTGTGTTCAGTCCATAAGGACCTCTATCCCGCTGCGCCTCGTACTCTCAATGCTATGTTGCGTAGCGGTAGTACTATAGCTATCGAGAGCTGCCACACTCTCTCTGTCAGGACTCGGTGCATAAACATGCCGGTCTGAAGAATGGCTCCCAGTCCTGGAGTGGTAACGAGATCCGCGATCCGTCCACTGACGTGCTCACCGTTGTGAGCGAGTGTAGCACTAAGGTACTTGTACCGGTAACAAGGACCAACCCTGCGGCAGCAGCGCCCGTATGCATATCTACGAGATGTCGCTGTATGATGGAAGCCCGCGAAGATGACTGGGAGCGGCTGCATGTATCTACTTCAACTGTTCCTCTCGCCTCAAGAAACGCTGCAAGCTCATGGGCATCTCCCCTTTCCCAACCTGACCTATCGTCAGGACAAACCAACATACCCAGACGTATGGAAACACCCCAGGCCACCTCTCGTTTCCAGTGAACAGACGTGTACAAACAAGGACCGCGGCACAAGGTTTAACGAAAGCAGTAGCTGTTCAATTGAAGAAAGCAAATGCTGACGCTAGCAACCGCTCTCTTCCCACGCACCCCCGCCTCCCATGCCTCGCACTCAACAGACAACAGAACCCAAACGCTGATCCAAATGCAAGCTTGACAAACGCTGATGAAACAAGGTCGAAGGATGGTTACTGAGTGGGTATCTTAAGTCGCTGAAACGAACAGAAAACAGACGCTGTCGCTGGGAATCGCTTGACCGAAAGAGAGAAGGCAGAAGTCACTTTAGCAACATGTCAGACGACAACAGCAGTTATGGTGAGGGTGGTGATGCACGCGGATTTGCAATTCATCCACGTCTTCCCAGCGAGAGCCTGGCCCGATATTCACAACGACCTCGGTTCTCTGGCACCAGACCTTGGTCCGAGAGCTTTTGGGCCTGCAAGTCTTTGCCTGCATAGGCCTTTGCTTGACCACGGGAGGTGCCCGAGCAGGGGTTTTGCCTCTGCTGGGCTCCTTGTCCATCTTCCACGCCGCACGCCACAAGTGGCAATCTTTGCGGATGTACCTCGCCTCCTCTTTTAAGAATTTTCCAAAGGAGGGCGAGGCGGAGCGTTCCTGTTGGGAAGCCAAGCGACGCTCGCCAATGTAGCTCTTTGCATCTTGGGCGATGAGCTTGATCTCATCAGAGGCAAAGTAGGCGAAGAACCTCAGTGCCTCTTGAGCTTTCTCTGCCCGCATCTCTGCCGGGCTGAGGGTGCCCTTGGGCAGGAGGTATGTGCGCCTGAAGTCAAGTTTTCGGCTACACGCCTGCGAGCCCCGCGGATCAGATGCAATGGTACTGGAACTTCCCATCGTAGCCATTCGGGTGGACGTGCGAGAAGAAGGCATGATGCCGGCTTTGTTTTGTTCTTGCCGGACTTGGGTTTTAAGGGAGGTACTGAAGATAGCGAGCTTCTGAACTTTCAGGCTGCTGAGTCAAGGAGAACAGCGAGTTACTTTGGAGGTCAAG
This sequence comes from Plectosphaerella cucumerina, assembly GCA_020746995.1. Classification (NCBI taxonomy): domain Eukaryota; kingdom Fungi; phylum Ascomycota; class Sordariomycetes; order Glomerellales; family Plectosphaerellaceae; genus Plectosphaerella; species Plectosphaerella cucumerina. Next base: position 2,810,678 of record JAGPXD010000004.1, on the reverse strand, counting down.
CCTCTGGTACACTCAAGCTGTAGGGGGATCAAGCTGCTTTGGTAGGCAAGCTGATGTTGAGTAGAGCAAGTAGCTTTGATGGGCACGCTGCTGTTACAGTCAAGTTGCTCTGGTATGGTAGGCAAGCTGATGCTGAAGAGCTTCAAGTCAGACGAGGCACAGAGATCCAGTTTCTGGCACGCTTCTTTTACAGTCAAGCTGTTCTGGTATGGTAGGCAAGCTGACGATGAAGCGTTTTCAGGCAGACGAGGGCACAGAGAATTCAGCTGATGATGATGCCTTCTGAAGACGATCAGAATGAAGCGTTGCTTGAAGTGTTTCCTTGCTTGAACGTCCTGGTACAGGCTGGCAGTATTCTGAAGTTCAGTGCAGAATTTTGGCAGCGGTTTCCCTAGTAAATTGAAGTGTGGATGGGGCAAAGAAGAAGAAGAGGATTTCGAATTGAGCGGGGAACCGGAGGGGCATTTATGCACCAAGTTGGGGTCAAGTCTACAGGGATTGAGCAGAGAATTGGGAGGCGTTTTCTTGTGGCTGTCCGCGAGGTAGGCTTGGAGAGATGGATGGAAAGGCGAAGAACGAGCTGGAGCTCTCAACTCCGGCGAGGCGTCCAAGAAAGAGGTTGACGAGACACTGTTAGAAGGACGTAGAACGAGTTAAAATTCTGAACTGGCGCCGGTAGAGTATCGCAAGCCACAAAAGCAGAAAGAAATGCGCGGATGGAATGTCATGGAGAACGCCTATAACCACCATTCTCGGTATGTGGCTTGTGTGGTTGCTTTCCAGAGTCCCTCGGAACGAATTGGAAGTTAGAAGATGTTTCCCCTTCTTTCCAGTCACCTTGAAGAGCAATCCAGCCCCGGCAACGACTCTCTTCCGGACGTTTCCATTGAGTAATTGGCTTCTATGCCAGTCTGCCCAAGGAATTCCCTCGAACACGCGAGGCGAGACCATGCTGCTCCACGGGCAAGCCTCACAAAGTAAATTCGCTGGCACAAAAAGTAGTTGGAAGCGACTCGAATCTTCAGCAGAGAGCTGTGGCTTAGCCGGGCGTCCTGGTGACACATATTGCAGCCACTTCGGGCGGCAGCAATGAACACTGCTGTAGAGCATCGTCCCGGAAGAACAAACTTTGATTAACCGTTGAGCGCTCATCTCTGACTACGATCCAATCATCTCAACCCGAATTACTCTGGCCTACGACGCCATAACCCTCTCCATCCAAGGATACACATGGGAGTTCGCCATCGGATATCCCATGTGCAGAGCACCCTGCAAGAACCTGTAGTCTGTCAGCGCATGCTCGCCGTAGTTCCCGGATGGCACACACCTCGCCTCCTTGGAAGAGCCGTACTCGAACAACATCATCGAGTCTTCGATGGGCATGAGTCCATCATGAGTTCCCTGCCGAACATGTTAGATGTGTTTCCGTGGAACCAGGGCTTGTCACCCACGTTGATCAGGAGCAGCCGCGTCGAAGGCATCTCAAGGATACCATTCTTCAGCAGCGAGAACTTGTCCTGGGCTTCCTTTTTGTAGGCCTCAGCTGAGTCAAACCCATGCTTCATCGCCATGGCCGGTGTCAGCCTGCAGCATGAAATGTCAGCATAACATCCACCAAGCGAACGTCAGGTGAGAAACTTACAAAAACGGGTACTCATGTCCATCAACCTTCTCCAGCCACTCGCGGTCGTAAAAGTGATGACACCCCGCCCCATGGGCAATGGACCCAATCAACCTCTCCGCGTGTGTGTGCGCGATGCGGATCGCGTAATATCCCCCAGAGCTCAACCCCCACACCATGACCTTTCGCATATCGAAGCGGCCATCCGCCTCCATCCAGTCCAGCACGCTGCTCCACAGCCGATCCGGGCTCTTCGGGTCCGCAGGATCGGCCGGACAGTCAGCTGTGCCAGGGATCTCGACGACGACACTTCCCCATCCCCGGGCCAGGAACTCGTCACACCGCACCGTATTGTCCGGTCTATATCCATCTAGTCCTGTGAAGAGAAGAACCACGGGGCACTTGGTCCCTTGCTCCCGCGTGGAAGCCGGCACCCTGACGTAGACTGGGATCTGGGAGCGGTCACGCCCTTGGGCGTGGGTGTGAGGAATCATGGTGTCTTCCACGGGACAATCCCACAACGCGCCAGCCTTCATGTAGGTCTCCTTCTGGGCCTCCCATGCTCGCCACTTGATGGGGCAGTTGACTTCAGGGAAGGACGTGATGTACGGGAACCGGGCGATGCGGTAGACGGTGCAAGCGCGGAGGTAGAGCTCGCTCGCTGCGTCCTTGTTACCGGCGGCGAGAGCACGGTCGCCCTGGCGAGTAAGGGATGCACCGATGGGGAGGAAGGCTTCGGTGTATGCTGGTGCCGTGCCGTGATCATCCTGGATGTTGTACTGGTGGACTCAGCATGTGCTGCCGGGAAAGGGGTCGGGCGTGAACATACCCTTGTCAAGTGCTCGAAGATGCCTTGAAAGTCGTCATATTTACCGTCGTGAAAAGGGTAAACCGACTTGGAGCACTTTGCTCGAATGCGTCAGTTACTGTACAGACCGAGGGCCTGAGAACGCGTCTGCTCACCGGAAACTTCCACTTCGTCTCCCACAGTGCTTTGATACTCTCGTGATGAGGCATCTGCCGCTCAAACGCTTCCTTTCCCATCATCCATGACCTCTCCATCGCCTGCTCCTTCTCCTCATACGTGACGTGAGGAGACATTGTGTGATGGTTGAAGTTATGAGAGCACCCGAATGACTCGTTTCCTTGCGAACTGGGGACCTCCGAGCCTGGAGTGGACGATTTTGACTCTGTTGATGCTGCGGCGTCTGATGAGAGCCGGCTGTTCGCCAAGGATACTGCCAGGAGCGTTAGTTGCCGTATTTCAGACCTTTCATCCTCGAGAAAGAACATACTCTGACTGAATCGAGGCGACGCGCACTTTGTGGAAAGCCCTGGCGAGGTCGTCAAACATGTTGTGTGACGCGGGAATCATTTGGTCTAATATGCCAGGAGGCAGGGACGGGGAGATAAGGTGTTTGCTAAATATGGTCGTCGACGACGGAGCTGCCAGAGCGATTGGCAGAAGTATGATGGTCACGGACCGGACACGGATATCAGGCGGGGAGCGGTCGAAGGTTGGGGATATCCGGAGTCCGAAGGCACACACACGGGGACGGGCCGTTATTTGTAAACAGCCGGGAACTGGACACGGACATTTGAGGTCTGGAGTCGGTCTCTCTCTTTTCTCTGAACCCGTCCGAGTCAACACGCTGTCTTTCCGGGACGAGATTGGGCCCCCCTCTCGTGCGACTCTTGGCCGGACGAGGGCGCGTCTTGACTCGTCCTGCGACGCGGGGGAAGCTGTCACGGCTGTCACGGCAGTGGAGGCCACTGGAGGGACGTATCTCTGGAGTGGCCATTCACAGTGACATTTGCATGTGACAATTGGCAATGGGGTGACAAAGGCGGCGTTGGAGCCCAGAATTGGCCAATTCGACCGTTCTTTGTCTGGGCGCTCGGTCGAGCCCCTGGATCCGGAGCCTCGCGCCGCCCGTTGCACGCAGGAGCGTCATTCGAGCTGTCCGTGCATCGGGACGAGTAAGGTAGCTTGGCGAGTGAGGAAAGATGCGCTGGCATCAGCTGGCTTGGTGTGGTTCTGGAGTCAGCAAAACCTGACCGTGCAGGCCGGAATGTAAGCCCCAGCAGACCGGCGGAGAAAAGTAAGATGCGTTGGAAGATGGACAAGATGTCTATTACCTCGCCTGTAAGCGAGGATTCGTCGAGGCTCGTCTATAGCCTGGAGCCTGGGTGCACCGCCAGCATCAGCACTCGTTCCGCAAAGGCCTAGACAGCCTGTAGCAGCAACGACAGCGGCGCCTCTATCCAAAAGACCCGACGCTGCACGCTCTCTACCCGATGGGTCGCGGGGAAAAAGCCAAAAGATATGTAACGCAAAATGATGAAAAGTGTCAAGGCCGGGCAGAGCCTGCTCAGGCCTTACTCTTGGGTCCCTCGTAGTAGTGTGCCATTTGCAGGCCGGCCCTCCGGAAGCCGCACTTGACGTAGAAGCCCTCGTTGGCCTCACTGCAGTCGAGGATGCTCTTGTAGCAGCCGACCTTTTCGGCGACAAAGTCGAGGGCCTGGATGATGCGCAGGCCGAGCTTCTTGCCTTGCTGGTCCTTTGCGACAGCAATGTCCTCGATGTGGCCGACGGCGCCAAGGTTGTGGATGCTGGGGAGGGGAAACGTGTCAGCAGAGGAAGCAGGATAGGCGGGGTGTCAGAGGCAATTGGTACGCACAACTTGCGCTCGACGATGAGAGCGCCGGTGCCGACGACGGCGCCCTTGGAGGTATCCTCGACGACAATGATGTAGTAGCTGCCGGAGGATGCGAACCAGTCGTACTGGCCCTGGAACTTGTCCTCGGGGATGTCGCCGACGGTGGTCAGGACGCGCAGGCAGTCGAGGAAGCCAGTGTTGTAGTCGGAGCGGCGCAGGGCGCGGATGATGTAGCCCTCGGGGAGGTTGGCGGAGACCTCAGGAGAGATGAGGTCGGAGGAGAAGAGGCCTGCGTCGGACATTTTTGCGGTGTGCGAGGGGGGATTTCGAGTCAGAGTTCGAGATGGAGTTCGATTGTGGTGTTTGAAAGCGAGTGTAGCAAGTTCGATGAAAGAGGCCAATTGGCTGTTGCAAAGGTTGATCGAGGGGTATCGTCGTCGGGCTGATCGAGGGTTTGGTTGGAATGAATGGAAAGACAAAAGTGTCGATGCTTGGTCGAGGGGGAACGCGGGGCTATTTCTCGACTTGTTGATCTCACCAGCCCAGCCCAGCCCAGCCTCATCCAATTGTGTCCAGTGTGACCCGCGCGCTTTACGAGCTGAAGCGGGCTGGCTGGCGGACTCACGGGCTCGCCGGGTTGTACCCGCGCCGCGCTTGGCTTGGTCGCGGCGATCGTTGCTGGGTGCGGCAGAAAGAGCAGGTCGGAGCTCCCCTGCTCTTAGGTTTTAGAGCTGCAAAACCCCTGGCCAGGCCAGGGACGACCCAGGAAGCAGAGGCCCTGGACCCTGTCGGCCCTTGCAGCTCCCGCCTGGACGGGAGGTCGGGCAGCTCAGCCTCCACCGCATTTGCCCCCTAGAGTGGGCCGCCTGTATGCTATGAATAGAACGCCAAAGGGTGCGACTGTCTCTTCAGCCACAGGCTCTGAAGATATTTCCTGCAGACCGACCAGTCTGTCGTCCTGCCGCAATTTTCGTCCTCCACAATGCCCCACGACTCTGCGAGCTATCACATACGACCATACCCATTGGAAAATACGGGATCCCGTCCGCTCTCCCATCGTCAAGCCAATGAGGGCCGGAGTAGTAGTTGGGTCGGTGACGACCAGCGAATGCCCGGTGTCGTATGTTTTTTGCCGTCTTGTTGTCGAAGTCCAGCTGGTCATGGAGCAGTACACCAGAACCCTGGCAATCTTGCTTTCGCCGGGTCGTTGACACGCTCACAGCCTGCCTTGAACCGCTCCTCCTTCCCCGGGAGATAGATGCCTGTCTTCGGGCTCAATCTCCACTCCAAGTCAAGCGTTCCACTCTCGTCGCCTTGTGGTTCAAAGGACATTGTTGCCATATCCCTATCGGCCTGTTCGACAAGGAATGGAAACCAATTGGCCAGCCGGAGCCGCCGCCTGTTCCTGGGTTCGTCAGAAATCCCCTGCTCGAGTCCCTCGTCTTCGCTATCGTCCGAGTCGATGCGACCCTCTACATCGATAATCTTGACCCAGTTCCCCCAAGCCAGTACGATCTGCTCGTCCAATGTCATGGAGGCCCATACGGCCTCGTCGTCGGGCACCTGGGCAAGCCTCTCGATCGCCTCCTGGTCAAGGTAGACGAAGAAGCCGCCACGTGCAGATATCACGAGGTTCAGCTTCTTAGCACGCTCGTGTTGGTACAGCCAGGCCGCGGCCGGATCGGCACCGTCGAGGGCCGCGCGGTCCTCGATGACGATATTGTGGTGCATCCAGCGCAGCTCAGCCGCGACTATATCGGGGAGAGTGACTCTGTGCCCGGGCGGGCTCGCGTCCGTGTGCTGGCGTATCATCTCGCGGTACCATTCGGCATAGAGAGGCGCGTTGGAGGGCGAGTGAGTGGCGGAGAAGTCACGCTCGACGGGCAGCGGCTCGGGCGGGTGGTTCTTCTCCTCAATGTCGCGTTGCACCCATCTGGCATGTTGCCAGGAAATACTGACAAGCATTAGGCGGCGGATGGCACGGACGGCGCGCGCAAACAGCTCGTCGTCATCGTACGAAACCCGGACAATGTCCGCGCCCCAGCAATGGTCATGATTGGTATCCAGGTGACAGAAGCTTCCAAAGTCGAGAAAGTGTCTGAGCCAGTCGTGGAGGGTGTGCCCCTGCGACGTTATGGCCCGGTCCATGAGGACCGTGAAGTTGTGGCTTCCAATGGTTTTGCACGGTGGCGGGTCGTAGGGATTCATCGCGAGGCGTTGCTGGGTTTGAAGACGGGAAGGAGCTGGGTCTGAAGGGTGATGCTTGGCAGAGCAATCGGCGAGAAACCTGGGTCATTGCCATGCCCAACCTGAACGTAAAGTCATCCAGATACAGCTGAGGTAATCAGGGTTCAGGGGCAAGATGCCCCTGGCAAGTTTGCTTTGGTCGGGCAGTCGATATGCCCACAACCCACTCGGGCCTCTATCAGGACGTCATGAGCCAATCGAACACATGCTGTGTGTTATCGGGAAATCCAGGACATGCCATTCCAGTGGTGCCTGTCGCACGGGAGAGCAACTGCAGCGCCAGGTCATCATCGTGGGTCGTTCCTTCCTCGTCCTCCGTCGTCATTGCGCACGGATCCCCAACTGCCACGTGACATGTCCTCGCCCGCCCGTCACATGTCGAAACATGCACTGAACACGGCCCATCCAATGACCCCTCCATGCGTCCATGCTCCCGACTCGGAGTCCAGCCCAACAACTTTCAACCCCCATTCCAGTGGCAACTCCATGTCAATAGTCGGATCGAACCTAGACAGGCCCCGTCCGTCGAGATGTCGCCGTCCCCCGCTCGTGCGGACCACAACTCGTTCTCAATCTACCTAGAACCCTTCCTTCCTATCTGTGCCTACCTGTACTACTTGTGCTTTATCTGTATCTTACCTTACCACCCACCTATCGATCGCCCTTCCTGTCGGGGCCTCTCTCGAATCACTGGCACCACCCGACTTGACTCGTGCCCTCACTCCTGACCATGGATTCTGATGACGAAGATCTCGACTCGGGCGGCGAAGACCAGTCACGAGCCCTTGACCTCGCCCATGTGTCCAACGTCCAGGCGGGCCCAACGGTCTTCCCAAGCCACATCGCCTCGGCCGTTAGCCTCGCCACACGCTCAAGCTGCCTCGCCATCCGTGTTGGCACCTTCATCGGTTCCTATGGCTTCGATGCCGCCAGGGTCACGACCCTCTCGAGCCTCGAGCTCGGCCGCAGCATCCTCGAGGGGATCCTCGCCCGCGCCGGCAAGGAGATGCTCTCGCGGTCTCAGTCCGATCTGTCGCGTGCCGATGCCGAGACCGTTATTGAGCGAAGCCTCGAGAACCTGCACCGCGCCATGTCCCAAGTCGTCTTCTGGACATCCACCGGCTTTCACGTCACCAGCACCACCTTTTCCATCTTCTCCGATATCAGCCAGCTGCTCCTGACCTCGCTCGATCAGTTCTTCGGCTCTACCGACTCCTCCCGGGCAATTGCTAGCATCATCACCCTGATCCGCCGCGAGTTTCAGAACCCCGTCACCGGCGCCGATGGCCAGCAGGTCGGCGTTGTCGACCTCGTCATGGGCCTTTGCGCCTTGGCCTACCTGCAGCGCAAGTGCTGGCGCCTCGAGGAGGAAGAATCCCGCCGCCTAGGCCATGAGGAGATTATCTGGGACGTCGTCGTCCTCAACGACGGCGAGCGCATCGACGTCCACGAGGACAGCCTGTATGGCGTCCATAAGGGCGCATACCAGGATCCCCGGCCGAATATCCTCATCTCCACGCCCGGCCCCACACCGAGCCCGAGCATCCTAGCCACTCTCCAGCGTCACAGCAGCCAGGACAGCTCCGATGAAGACGATGACGAGTCGCCCGAGACGAGACTGCGCAGTCAGATCATGCAGACCCTGCCAGCCGACGCCAAGGTCTCGATATCGACGAAGACAGTGACCGAGAAGACCATCACCGTTGACTTCCAAGGCACCGAATCACCCGTCTTGTCGCCACCGCCAGGGGTCGAAATTGTTGAACGAGAGTTCCTGCCAACCTCGAGTCAGGCTGGCGATCTCGTTCAACGGCAGCCGGCTCTTTCTCCTGACGTACCTACGCAACGAGTCGTCTACAAGGTGTCACGGACCAAGACGCGGAGCACAAACTGCCGCGGTCATGCTGCCTCCGAAGACTATGCCGCCTCGGTAGTTGAGTCTGTGGATAGTGATGACGATGGTGACAATGGCAAAGCCTCTCCTATCATCTCGCCACCTCCGCTACCCCCTCGCTTCCCCATCCACGCCATGAACTCTTCACACCTACCGAGACGTGTCAGCTCCAGTGGAGGATCCCCCCAGGCGGCAACGGCACCCCGACCAACCGGCATCCGTAAGCCCTCGATGCCAGAGATGAAGCGTCCAACAACGCCCCGGCCCTCTCCCGGAAGACCCTCGCCGCCGCCACATGCAAAGAGCAGCCCCGAGAACGTACCCAACCAGAAGCGCCAGCGCACACCACTCGCTCCTCTGCCGGCTAAGCAGCCTAGGCTAGAGAATGCGCGTCCCAGCCCTTCGACATTGGCCAAGCCGCTGCCCAAGGCAAAGACAGACCCCGTGTCGGAGAAGCCAAAAGACAAGAAGACTGGCATCAGGCAAGCCCTTAAGCGCGCTCCAGTCTCGAACCTGTCAAACCTCTGGCACAAAGACCCTGCCAGCTCCGGGAGCTCTTCGTCAGTAGCCAAGGAGAAGAAGACATCGCGTCTTCCGCCGCCGCCACCTGAGAAGCCATTCCAGCGACCGCCCATTCCAACTTTCCGTACAACACCAAGTCGTGCCACCGGGCCAACCAAGGCGTCTAATCAGCGTGAGAAGCCCCCTGGTTTGGACCCGGCCACCATCCCCCGCAGCTCATCAAGAGCCAGCTACATCTCCGTACACGAGAGTCGCCGCGACTCCATCGTGTCGCAAACGGATACATTCTCGGTTCACTCCGTAGACATGGGGCCACCGGCGTCACCCATGTATCCCCGCCGTCGGCCATCGAGCAGCTTCCTTCGACAGACGCCTAGCAGAGATCTGGAAAACGACGTACACGCCTCGCCTCGATCGATTAGGACCCGCCGTGGCATGCACAGAGGTCACACCCCGAGCCTGAGCCTATACAGCATCGCCACCAGCGGCTCCCAAGCGTCACTGGTCCTCTCCTCGATGCACCCGAAGAGCGCCTACACCGACTCGGAGGCCATCGACACACTGCGCCGAGCCGGGACACTCGATGGCATCTTCCCGTCTTTCCACCTTCTCAGGAACGTGACACGGTTTATGCGCTTCTCCTCGGCTTCATATGGCTCACGCTTCCTCAACGTCATGGGCATCTCGGCCGCGATGCCGCCTTTGAAGAGCAAGAGCCTGGAGAACACCCACCTCGAGATCCGCGCCTTCGCTCACCACACTGAGATCCAAGCCGAAAGCGTCCTTCTCGCCTCCTTTGTCGACACCCAGGGCGGTTCCGACACCACAGGCTCCACGGGCACCGGCGTTCCCCTGGTACACTACATCTCCCTGGACCATGAGTCTAAGGCCGTCGTTCTCGCATGTCGAGGCACGCTCGGGTTCGAAGACGTCCTCGCTGACCTGGCCTGCGACTACGACGATCTCCACTGGCGCGGCAGGGCATATCAGGTCCACAAGGGCGTCCATGCCTCAGCAAGGCGGCTCCTGTACGGCGCAGATGGTAGGATTCTGTATACGCTCAAAGAGGCTCTCGATGAGTTTAAGGACTACGGTCTCGTTCTCTGCGGCCACTCTCTCGGCGGCGCCGTCACAGCGCTTCTTGGAACAATGCTGGCTGAGCCCAGCCCGACGGGCACTGGCTTCGTCACATCCGCCGAACCACACCGCCGCCTCCTCACCTCGGGCGCCTACAACCCCCAGGGCGATAATAACCCCGCGCACATCTGCCTCCCTTCCGGACGCCCCCTGCACGTCTACGCCTACGGTCCACCAGGCACAATGTCCCCGTCCCTGCGCAAGGCGACCCGCGGCCTCATCACGAGCACCATCCACGGTAACGACCTGGTGCCCTTCCTCTCCCTTGGGGTGCTGCACGACTTCCAAGCCGTAGCCCTGGCCTTCAAAAACGACGGCCATGACGCCCGCGTCGAGCTCAAGCATCAGATCCGCCAGGCCTTCCAGACAGGTATCGCCGATAGATGGTACCAGGGTGGCAGCAGCGGTAATCGGTCCCCCGGCGCAGACGGCGAGAGCCCCTGGTCCCTGGCGGCACTGACGAGCCTTCGCGCCGGCATGACGAACCCGAAGCTGCTGCCGCCGGGGGAAGTCTTCGTCGTCGAGAGCTCAAAGGTCCTCCGCCGCGACGCCTTCCTCCTCGCCGAGGAGGAAAACTTTGGCCGTCCGGCGCAGAGGGTCGTGTTCAAGTACGTGCGGGACGTGGAGGCGAGGTTCCGCGAGGCGCGCTTCGGGACCAGCATGCTCATGGACCACAGTCCGGCAAAGTACGAGTCGGCCCTGGGGAAGTTGCGTCTTGGTGTGGCGGACGTGCGGTAGATCTTTTACTTCTCCTTCTCCTTCTTTCGAAAGGCGCTTCGCCTAGACTTCATTACTTATTCCCTTTGTTCCCCCCTTTTCATTTGTCTGGGCTTAGAAGCGGCTAGGATACCACTCGGTCTGGGAAGGCTGGCACTACGGCGGGCCTGTTCACATAACAAAGTTTGGAAAATGGTCTGGATAGAAGGATTGCTCAAAATACCACATTGCTTAAATTCTCAACATCGAAAATGGCTGCCGTCTACTCAGGCTTCTCTGTCACAATCTTTCCAGCATCGTCGTAGAAGATCTCCTTGACCTTGACGGAGCGCAGGTGGTCGACACCCTTGCTAAGCTCGCAGTCGTGGTGGAACAGCCACCAGCGGCCCTGGAACTCGACGATGGAGTGGTGCGTGGTCCATCCGAGGACGGGCTCGAGGATACGGCCGCCGTAGGTGAAGGGTCCAAGGGGACTCTCGCTGGTGGCGTAGCAGAGGTAATGGGTGTCTCCGGTCGAGTAGGAGAAGTAATAGAGGCCGTTGCGCTTGTGGACCCATGCGGCCTCGAAGAAGCGGCGGTCGTGGTCGTCGGCGAGGATGGGGGCGCCCGTTTCCGGGTCGAGGATCTGGACCTCCTGCACGTCCGAGGCGAACTGGTGCATGTCGTCTGTGAGCTTACCGACGCGAGCGCCCATGGAGGGCACGCCCTCGCCCGTGGGCTCCTTGGGGCCCTGCCAGTCGGCCTCGAAGACATCGTTGCCCTTTTGGTAGCACTGCAGCTGGCCGCCCCAGAGGCCGCCGAAGTAGAGGTAGGCCTGGCCGTCGTCGTCGACAAAGGAGGCCGGGTCGATGGAGTAGGAGCCGCGGATGGGCTCTGGGTCCGGGGTGAAGGGGCCCTCGGGGCGGTCGCCGACGGCGACGCCGATGCGGAAGATGCCCTCCTTGTCGCGGGCGGGGAAGAAGAGGAAGTACTTGCCGTCCTTGAAGGCGGCGTCGGGGGCCCAGAGCTGCTTGGAGACCCAGGGGATGTCCTCGGTCTTGAGCACGACGCCGTGGTCCGTAGGCTCCTCAGCCGGGTCCAGCGACGAGGTGCTGAAGACGTGGTAGTCGGCCATGTCGTATTGGTCGCCATTGTCGTTGAACTGGATGTCTGTCTCGCGGTCGTGCGACGGATAGATGTAGACCTTGCCCTCGAAGACGTGGGCCGACGGGTCCGCCGTGTAAATGTTGGTGATGAGGGGAGCCATGGTGGTCGGTCTGGGGTTGAGCGGGGTACTCTTCAGGGGTCTTGGTGGTTCAGCCGAAGCAGCGTCCTGACTTCGAGTCGTGAGCTGTATGTCGGGCTAGGTGTCTTGATGATGATGTTGAGGGAGAACAGCCGGAGAAAGGGTCCAGCCTGGGCGAGCAGATGAGCAGGACCAGGGGCCCTTTTGTGGCCGGACGATAGCGGGGTCCCCCCCCAACTGCCCCTCGTGAGGTTCGGACACTGGGATTGCGTGAGCTTGGCGATGCTGCCATGAATTATGGGCAGGGTTCAGCGTTGGCGGGCGGGACGACAAGAACCGATCAATTTACCCAGCGCATTCTCCCGGCCCCGCGACCCCACCTTTCCGGGGGGCAATCGCCCGCTGAAAGAGCCGAAAAGCAGCACAGCCGAGAAGTGCGACCTTGAGTTGTCGTCAAGCTCAGAATGATGCCGCTCCGGCGGCGAAGCTGGCCCCGACTTTAGCCGGGTTGGGAAGTGTGGAATTCCCGGTCTTCTGGCTAAGTCGGGCCGTCGGTGCATGATGCTGCGCTGCTGCACCTCGGGCACTACAGCCAGCAGCAGCAGGTCCCGTTCTTGCATGCTCGTTGGCGCAGGGAAACGTTCGGAGAATGTCTCGCATGTCCGATGACAGGTCGCCCCTGTAGTGTCGATGAACGGCTTCGCTGGGTCCCTGGACACTTGGCTGCCTTTCAGAGGCTCCGTGTGCCCTCAAAAGTCCTGGACGCCCGTTTCGCCCGACCTGCTCTCCCGACGTTGGTCCGACTTCTCGTCAGGCTCGCTCACCCAAAATTCTGGGTCCTCCTCCTCGAACCAGGCATCCTCGGCGTCCCGTCTCTCCATGACATCATAGGCTTCGTCGAAATCGACCACATCGTAGTCAAAGTCCTCGTCCTGGCCGTAGACGAAGCGGTCCGCGAGAAAGTCGCGCCATCGCGCCCTGGCCTCATCTTTGCCTTCGGGTGCAAAGAGGTCCAGATCCACGGCGGCCGGGTTCGCTCGCGGGCCTGTCGCCGTGGCGCTGCCGGGAGGTGTCTCGGCAGACTCTTCTGCCTTCTTGGCCAAGTCGGCGAGGCGGGCCTCACCTCGTGCGAGGTCGCCCTCGAGCACCCGGGAGTAGCCCTTGCGCTTGCCATCAGCCTCCCTCTCGGCCGGCGTCTGGTGCTGCCTGATCAGGGTGTCGTAGAGCAGGGGATCTTGCGGCTGCATGTTAGACACCGTTGCAGCGGGCAGACAAGATGACGCGGTGTTCACGACGTCTTCTCCGTGTCTCTACACGTACCGGCAAATTCGTGCTCTGTGCTGGCAAAGTATTCGGGGTTCCGGTTGATGTACTCGCGCCGCCGGTTTTGCGCCCGGATCTCCCGGGACTTGGCCGGTGACCTGGCCGGTCGAGGAACCGGCTTCTCGTACGCCGGGCCGCTCGGCTGAGCGGGCCCATCTCCCTCGGTATGTGTGACGAAGGGCATTGTGAAGTTGAGTTTGGCGGATGATTGGGAAGAGTGTCAAAGCACAACTTGAACGCATTTCGCGATGAGCGACGGAAGGGAAGAGCCATGCTGCTGAGTCAGCACTCAAGTCTCGCCCCCTTTTCTTGGTCAGGGGCAGCCTATAAGTGGGCCCCATCGTGCCTTCCTCACTGTCAACACACATGACACTGGGAAGGCAGGGAAAGTACAGGTGATAAGCTGCGGATTCAAGTGCTCAATACTGAAAGCGCAGGGTGGCCGAGTTAGCCGCGTCGTCTGTCTTCACGAGATGGGTTGGTTGGCAGTCTGCGCAGACTTTCGAACCCCATCCCTGCCGAAGCAGCCTTCATTTTTTGTTTTTCATGAGCAGAGAACTCACATTTTCTAGGGGATAATTCACATCAGAATACTTCACATCAGATACCAAAAAGGATTGATCACCTCTTCCAACTGCCCCCTTTTTGGTCGAGCACCTGCCTGGTCAGGGGCAACCTCAAAGTGGGCCCCATCGTGCCTTCCTCGCACCACGACACATGGCACTGGGAAGGCAGGAACTACAAGCGTGGGCCATAAGTGCCATTCCATGTCATGTCAGTACTGGAGGTGCGGGATGGTCGAGTTGGAACTACGAGAAGTAGAGAGACCTCGTCCCGAGATGGCGTGAGAGGGTTGCTCTGTCGACTCCCGTTCCCACCTCTGGTGCTCTTCATTTTTTCCCCTTTCTCTTTTTTTACTACAAGATGTCCGAGATGAATCAGATCAGATCAAAAGCCACTGGATTTCATCTCCACGGGCTGCGGTGTCGTCTGTCACGCAATGTCGCTACGATCCAGTCCCAGGACTTCTCTACAAAATGCACTTGTCTGGACTGCCCTGGCGCCCTTTCCAATGGGATGGAAGTTAGCCTGAAGGAAGGAAACAAGCCTTAGCCAAAGGTTTATAATCCCTGATTCCCAGAAGTTTTTCAAGCTGGGTACCCGGGCACTGGAGACGCGGGATGGTCTAGTTGAACTTTTACTTCTTCTGCAGCCTGAAACCCCGAGATGGGGGATTGCCATGGCAAACCTTCTTCTTTCAATCCCCCATCCCGCCTTCTGGCGCCCTTCATTTTTACACTTTGTTTCTAGCTATTAAGGACCTGGGAGGAATCCTACCAGATGCAAAGTAATTGTTATTCATCTCTACAAACTACAACATCTCCAATCACTCGTCACTCGCTCCCTGCCATCAAGGCCCCCAACCCTTCACTCCAGATACATCGTGTTGAAGAGCCTGTTGCCCGTGTCGGTGCCACCCTTTCCGGTATATTTGTTGTCAGACACCCGAAGAGCAGCAAGGCACAGGCCACCACCTCCGACGAGCTTGTCCAGGGCGTACGGGCCCTCCGAGACGGCCTTGGCCTGCACCACGCCCGCGAGAACGGCGATGCGGATTCCGCCAGGCGTCAGAGATCGGATACGACGCACCATCTCCGTGATGGAATTGCCGCTGTTGATGACCGAGTCGACCAGGATGACCGCCTTGAGGGGCTTGATCTGCTCGGGCCCCAGGTCGCTCGGCTCCTTGGCGTGGATCAGGGCCGCGGCGGGGAAGGCATCGCTTACGCCAAGGGCAATGGGCTCACCGCCGCGCATGAGAGCGATGATGCCCGTGGTAGACTCGTTGCGGAGTCGGTGAGCCTCGGTCTGGCCGCCCTGGACGTGGGGCATGAGGTACTTTTCGAGACCAAGAAGCTCCGAGAGGAACTCGATGCTGAGGTAGCGGCCGACCTGGTGATGGGCCTCGCGCAAATCACGGCCCTGGATGCTGGCGTTCCGCATGGGAGCCATCAGGAGCTTCGCCATGGGGGTGTTGGTGGCGTGCTTGAACGGCAGGATTGCAGTAGGGACCGGTCCCCTGGCATGAGGAGGTACTTTGGTGGCCGCATGAGGAGGAACTTTGGCGGTAGCGTGAGGAACCACGTTGGTGGTCTGAGTGGCCTTGTACTCGGGACGATGGGCCGGCATGCAGCGTAGACGGAGTTCCTCGTCCAGGGAGGTGATCGGCAGCATGTGCGGGCTCAGGCGACACCTCGAACCACGAGGAAGGATGACTTGGCGAGCCGCAGTGAGAGACGAGCTCGTGATCGCCTTTTCGAGGACCGTCTCCATATTGACACTTCGACTATCCTCCGGGCCGACGATGACGATGGCCTCATTGGCAGCCTCCATCATGGGAACGTCGAGAGGACTGTCGCCCAGAGCTACGACGTGAAGGCCATGCTTAGCCTTGAGCCTCTTGACGAAGTTGGCCTTGACATTGGCGTCGATGACGTGAGCGGTGGGGTCGCTGGCTCGGCCGGCGCCGATGACCTTGATCCTGTCGGCAAGACCGACCTTTTCCATGATCTTGTCCCAGATGAGCTGCTGGCCGCAAGTGACGATGATGGCCATGATGTATGGCTTCGAGGTGGCCTTGCGGATGAACTCCTGGAGCTCCGTGTGGACCGACACGGCCAGAGCGACCTCCTCGCAGAGGACTTCGTACTCCTCGGCGCCAGGCTGTCCGAACAGGATGGACGCCTGGTGGAAGGCCTTGTAGGTGTACTTTAGGGGGCCGCGGAACAGAGCCTTGAGTGGACAGGCGCGGTCATGGGGCTGAATGCCTCGTCCAGCATCAAAGGCGTTCCAGAACTTGACCCCAGTATCCGAAGTGGTGAGAGTCTTGTCGGCGTCAAAGACAAAGACCTTGTCGAGTGAGCCGTCCCGTTCAGCGACGAGGCCGTCGATGCGCTGCTCGATTCGGCGCCAGTTCTTCTCCTCCGAGTGATGGTGGAAGTTGATGATCTGAGACCGGATCCTGGACTTGGCGAGGAGCACCGGCTCGTGTAGCTCGCAGGAGACGACGGAGAAGAGAATTCCTCTCTTAGCGCAGACTTCGCGGAGCTGCTTGAGCTCGCTCTTCTTCCACTGCTCGAGGTGCGAGACAGAACACGGCTCCCGATTGCGGGTCTTGTCGCCGGCACGTCGCTGCGCAATGATGTCGGAGGGGACATCATAGTAGATGATGTGGGTGTACATCTTGGCATCCGCATCGGTCCATGCAGTGACGGGGTCTTGCTTCTCGTTCCAGAACATGAAGTGACCTGCGATGACGGGAATCCTGGAGCCATGGTCATACTTCTGCAACATGCTCCAGGCTACGTTCTGCCGAAGGGCCAACTGCTGCTTGTGGCCCAGCTTCTGGAAGGCCTCGAGTCCGCCGGTGGTGGCGAAGGCAATGAGGTCCGAGCCTTCGAGGAAGTCGACATCCTTGAGGGTGGGGTCTGCACGCAGCTGGTTCAGGAGGAAGGTCTTGCCGCTGCCAGGAAGACCGTAGATGCCGATGATGGGGCGTTGAGGGCTCGGGAAAGATGATGAGCCAAGAGAGGATGCGGTGCTCGAGTCTCGCTTATGTTGGATGGAAGGATTGCTCCCTGAAAGAGAGATGAGGGGGCTCGGGTGAGGCATGGTGCCAGAAGATGATCGATGATTTGCAGACTCAAGTGTGATGTGTCTGCCAGTGGGTTCTGTGTTGAGTTATCCTGTCTGGAATACAACTGAGCCCAGCGGGATGCCTCTTTATATGTCCCTGACCCTTCATGCTTAGAGTATGCCGTCCTGATCGCTTGCCCATGATTGCCTCTGGAGTTTTCGTTTCCTCGCAAGCGGGAGAAAATAGCAAAGGCCCGATATCGAACAAACATCCGCGTCGCAGCTCACAGCCTTTTCGGCATCAGTGGCAGAGGTCGAACCCCGATCTGCCGGTGTCGCACAAAGTTCGTGATAATACATGCGGGAGGCCCACCACCACGAGAACCTCTCGCCGGACGTGATCTCATGCTCTCGTCATCCAAAGTAGGCTCCCGAATGCCGAGGATTCAGCCGTATTAAGCGAACGAGGGACTCAGGGGAGAAGAGGCCACCAGCGCCTAAGCCGCTGGCAAACATGGCGGAACCTGACCCGGTCGACGTCGTTGCGGGCGGCAACATCTGCGGCCTTGCTGTCTTTCGCCGGGTTGACGCACTCCCTGACCGAACGCCATGCCGTGCTTCCGGAGAGGCGCGCAGCTACTCGGTAAAACTTCCATCGCGAGGTGAACTTGCAGAGAAGGTAGGCGTAGACGAGGGCGTGGCGGGAGGCGGAGAAGGGGGGCAGGCTGCGGGTCGGGAATTCATCGTGAAGCGACCGGCTGAGAGTGAAGAAGACATCGGATGTCTCGCTGAGACGTTCGAGGGGGGACTTTGCCGCCCGCAGCTCGCCTAGCTCTTCGCGGAGGCGGTCGCGGTACCAGGCCTTGGGATGGCGCTGCAGGCCGAGGAGGCGATGCCAGCGGCGGAGGAGACTATTCAGAGGCGACATTTCGGTACGCTGTGCAGATGCTGAGGGAATTGAAGGGATTCTTTGCTGTGTACGAGCAAGTTTGGGGCTGTAGCCTGGAGAGAATGGGTAGTTGAGAGCAGGCGGGCGAGCTGTGATGGGCACTTGGCTGCGGGCGTTTAGAAGATGCGTGATCGAGCAGCTGGCATTCACTCGTCAGGGACCTGACGGCTCTAACGCCCCGACTGTGCTTACGGCAGAGCACATGGATGTCCAGACGTCCTCTGTGATTTGAGTGAAGATTGAGGGAGCAAAGCGACGGCCAGGAGTAGCCCAATCACACCCATCCCCATGCTAGAGTGGGATCTTTGATGCCTGTATCTTGGTCACCTTGGAAGACGCATCGTGACGGATGTCGAAACGACGTTGAGCACAGAAAAGTGCTGTTAGTGTCGGATGTGTCTGGTCGTCAATTCAGGGGCTGGTTGAATGAAGTCCCCCAGAAGTCGTGAACGTCCGTGCTGGCTTAGTCATTATGTGGTAAGGCGCACCACATGCCCGAAACGTCGCCAATGGCTCGTGCCACGCCTAATCCACATTTTCTGCGATCGCGTCCTCATGCTGGCAAGCAAGCTTCTTCCAACCTCGTGTCGCCTCACCTCGCCCTCCACCACCCACCACCCCCGACCTCCCGACCGGACCGCAGACACAGGCACATCCCGAGAGTAGGCGCATCCTGTTGACATGGCCTCCGCTGCGACTAACGGCGATGCCGCCGCTGCTCTAGACGATATCAAGCCCCCCGCTGGTGTCGTCCTCCCTCCGCGAGAGATCCGCAATGTGCTCGAGAAGACGGCCGGCTACGTCGCCCGCAATGGCTTCGTCTTCGAGGACCGCATCCGCGAGAAGGAGCGGTCCAACCCAAAGTTCAGCTTCCTGAACGACACGGACGCCTACTATGCCTTTTACCAGTGGCGCCTCGAGGAGATCAAGGCTGGTCGCGGCACCGCCATCGCCGCCGGCCGCGCCAACGAATCCGCCACGCCGCTGCCCGAAAAGCCAAAGGGCCCGCCGAAGCCGCCCGACTTCCAGTACTCGGCGCGCATGCCGCGCATCAACCAGAAGGACTTGGACGTCATCCGCCTCGTCGCCCTCTTCGTGGCCAAGAATGGCCGCCAGTTCATGACGCAGATTGCCCAGCGCGAGGCCGGCAACCCGCAGTTCCAATTCCTCGTGCCCAACCATACCTTCCACAACTTCTTCCAGCACCACGTCGATCAGTACACGGCCCTGCTGCGGGCCAACGGGCTCGGCGGCGAGGGCGGCAAGCTGAAGCAGGAGCGCGTGGCCGAGCTGCGCGCCAACATGGAGGACAAGTACCAGGTGCTGGGCCGGGCTAGGCAGCGGGCCGAATACGCAAAGTTCCAGGAGGAGGAGAAGATTAAGAACGAGCAGGAGGTGGAGAAGAAGAAGGAGGAGTTTGCGCGCATCGACTGGAACGACTTTGTCGTTGTCGAGACCATTGTCTTCACCGATTCAGACGACCAGGCCAACCTGCCGCCGCCCACCAACCTGTCAGACCTGCAGTACGCGTCGCTCGAGGAGCGCAACAACGCGTCCATCGGTGCCCACCTGCGCATCGAGGAGGCCATGCCCGGCGACGAGGACACGACGTACAACGCCCACCCGGTATCTCACGCGCCCTCGTATAGTTTGCCAGTGCACGCCGGGTACGCCCCTCAACAACCGCAGCAGCCGCAGTACCCCCAGCAGCCATACTACCCCCAGGCGCCCGAGGGCCAGTACCCACAGGCGCCGCGCCGGACGGCTGAAGAGGAAGAGGAGGAGCGTCGCATCCAGGAGCGGACGAAGGCACGGGAGCGGGAGCAGCAGGCGCGGGCTGAGGCGCTGGGCGGCAATGGTCCGATGAAGATCAAGGAGAACTACGTGCCGAGGGCGATGCAGCGGGCGGCGCAGGCGCAGCAGATGGCGCTGTGCCCGAACTGCAAGCAGCAGATTCCGATGAACGAGCTCGAGGCGCACATGCGGAGTACGTCCCCTTTTTCCGATCTCTTCCCTGAATCATCGCTAACAACATGCAGTCGAGCTCCTCGACCCCGGGTGGAAGGACCAAAAGGCCAAGGCCGATGCGCGCTACGCCTCTGCCAACATCTCGGCGGCCGATGTCGCCAACAACCTCAAGCGGTTGGCCAGCCAGCGCAGCGACGTATTCGATGGTGTCACAGGGCAGCCGCTCAGCGAGGAGGAGATGGCGCGGCGGAAGAGGGCGGCGGTGCACGGCGTCGAAAACCCCAACATGCCGGCGCCGGCGCCGAACCCGCTGCAGGGCCTCAACGTAGAGGATCAGATAAGGGCGATCCACCAGAGGTTCGCAGAGCGGAAGTAGCCTGCTTGAAGGTGAGGTTGTCCACGGAGACGCCATGTATGTATAGCCCTGGAGGTGAGAGAGCGGTAATTGGGGCCATGCTACGGTACCTGTCCCGACCGGAGTTTAGGCGAATAAACATTGAAAGCTTCTGTCAAATATTTCAATTGGTGCTGCCTGATGCAAGGTAAGCAAGGCAGTGTGGAAGGAGCAACATGCTGGAGGTCGCGTGCTTTGGAGCTTGGAGTGCTGTCAAATAAAAAGCGTCACTGACTTCAGCCGCCTGTGGCTTGCGTCTCCCCCGCATCTGCACGCCGCCGCAAAACGCCAGCGTTATCGTCCGTGGCAGGCCGTCGGTCATCCGCCCCCCACCGTGACCCGCCCGCTCACCTCCGCCTGGCTGGGCCACCTCAGTGTCGTTCGGCTCCCACCCCCGACCCCGACCCAAGAGCCACGATCATCCATCAACCACTAGGCTATCCGCCAGAACCACCCATCACCATCGGACGAAAAGAGACCAGCGCGCGAATTTACAACCCACCATCCGACGACACCTCCGACCTCAGCTTCACCACTCAGCTCCTCCTCGGCGCACATTTGCTTCCACCAGCGCTCTCGATCGCAAGACCGCGCCCGCGACCATCCACGCTCATCCCCCCTCCGTCCGTCACCACGGATTCCACCGACCAGACCACGGCTCGCGCGCACGGCGCAGAGCAGCCCCCGTCCCCCCAGTCGCCCTCCCTAAGCTCCGGCTCGACCTCGCCTCGGCTCCATCGATCCATCATGCAGGCAATGCCGGATAACCGCCAGCAGTCGTTTGACGAGATCTACGGCCCGCCCGAGAACTTTCTCGAGATCGAGGTGCGTTGAAAAATGCCGCCCCTGACCAACAACTAGCAACAACATCTGACACCCCGCGCAGGTCCGCAACCCGCGCACCCACGGCATGGGCCGCTCCATGTACACCGACTACGAGATCGTCTGCCGCACAAACATCCCCGCCTTCAAGCTGCGCGCCTCCACCGTCCGCCGCCGCTACTCCGACTTTGAATACTTCCGCGACATCCTCGAGCGCGAGTCGGCCCGCGTCACCATCCCGCCCCTGCCCGGCAAGGTCTTCACGAACCGCTTTAGCGACGACGTCATCGAGGGCCGCCGCGCCGGCCTCGAAAAGTTCCTCAAGATCGTCGTCGGCCACCCCCTGCTGCAGACCGGCAGCAAGGTCCTCGCCGCTTTCGTTCAAGGTATGCCACTGACCGCCGGCGTGATGACCGAGGAGGAGGGGGAGGAGGGAACCGCTTCAGAGGCTCAGGGAACGAGCGATCCCCCCAGCGCAGCGAGCAGCAGGCCCCCCTCGCCCCTCTCGTCCGACTTCCTCCGCTCCCTCGTCACCGCGGAGCGCCAGCAGGACGACCTGACGTGGATCGTCGGCCGGACGAGGACGCGGCGGCGCTCGTCGCTGCTGGGCGGTGCCGGAGCCGGTGCCGCACGCCACCAGCGCAGCAGCAGCAACCTCAGCAGCAGCGGAGGCGGCGGCGCCGTAGCCCGGGACGCGCCAACGTGAAAGGAGTTGTGGAAAAGAACCAGCTGGCTGACTTTTACGTCTCCTTCGCAGACCCCAACTGGGACCGCAACGCGTGGTGACTGAGGCTCCGCCTCGCCTGGGCCGGCGCCGCCGCGTCCTCCTCCCCCTCGCCGTCGTCTCCCCTCGCCGCCGCTCACGAAGCCCCCGCGCCGCCGCCGCCGCCCAGGGTCCCGAACAAGCTGCGCAAGAAGCCGCCGCGGCCCCCGCCTCGCGCCGACACACCCATGCAGGGCCTGCACAAGGTCGTGTCCGACTCCCCGTCCGAGTGACGACGGCGGGCGAACCTCCCCCTTTTTTCGTGGCGAAGGCCGCGATCGATTTCTTCTCTCTGTTTTTGACGGGATGGTGGGGGCTGAGTAATGGGAAGGCAAGGCAGGCGTCTTGACGCAACCTCACTTCACCCTGAGCGCAAGTGGCATGACAGTGCGGCTGGGATACTTCCTGAAAGCATCCGGCCGACCAGCATCATCAGCGTTGCCTTTTCCTCGTCACGGCGTTTTCCGCGGGCTCCTTTTCGTTGTTGTTCTGTCCCTATGACAAAACGTTTCTCTGTATATATTTTCAGTTCGCACGGCGGATGCAAGTTCTGATTGAGCAAAGGACGAGATTGAGCGACCAAAACACGGAGCGATGAACCAGCAGTAGTCTAACTTTCGTTGGTATTCAGAGTTATATCTTCATGTCTGCCTGTCCCTGCCCAGGGAAAACAGGCAATGAGGTGTGAGCTGTCTGCGTTTCATCTGCCATGGGTTGTTGTACAAAAGTTTACAAAGTGTAATCTGCTTCAGGCCCGTCCCCTTTCTTTTTTTTTCGCCCCTTTCCATATGCCCACGCAACGCCGCCGAATGCAAAAATAAGGGGTCTACCCCCTTCTCTCTCTCCTCTCCCCGGCTGTTGCCGCGCAGACCGGCTTCCGGTTTATTATACAAGAGTAAAGGTTGTTATGGTTGGTAGTAAGACAGAGTCGGCGATTCTTCGCCGAGTGAAAAGTCTCTGGTGTGGGAGGTGGTGTTGGTATTACAAGGTGTCGTGAGCCAGAGCGGCCCGCTTAGTTGTTCGACGGCACGTCGAAAACGCGCAGAATGCCCTCGTACATGCCGAACATGACGGCCGCGCTCGGCACGGTCCGCATCAGGTGCGGCGTCAGGCCGCCGTACAGGCCGATGAGGCCCTCCTGCCGCCACACGAGGCGGAAGCACTGCACCAGCCCGGTGTACTTTGGCTTGCCGCCGTCCAGCGGCGCCTGTCGCAGTCTCGTCCTCGCAACCTTTATCGTCGTCAGTACAAATCCTCTAGCGTCAGAAAACAGGCCTACTCACCTCGTGGGGATACGCCAGAATGGCGGCGACCAGCTTGGCGCCGCCCGCTGAAAAGAACTTGCCCGTCCAGTCAACCGTCCGGTCCCAGACCGTCTTCTCACGTCCACTAGCAATAATCCGGGCCTCGCGCTCGGCCAGGGACACCTTGAACTGCTCGTACAGCATCCACTGCAGTGTGCTCTCCGCGACGCCGAGGTAGCTCGCGCTCATACCCTTGTAGAGGCCCCTGAAGCCCTCATTCCGAAGCACCTGTCGCACGCAATCATAGCTGTTGCGGTACTGCCGGGCAGCGACGTCGCCTGCGCGCCTGGCGACGCTCTTGTCAAGCTGTAGCCGCGTCTTGATCATCCAAATGGGGTTCGTCGCCGTGCTGGTCACAATGCCGGCCATGACGCCCGCAGACAGATGCACCCACGCCGCCTCCTTGCCCTCGTTGGCGTAGTCGGCGATGATGCGCTTGCCATTGCCGTAGGTGTAGAAGTTGATGCTCCTCGCGGGGATGACGCCGATGAGGTTGGGGCCGAGGCCTTTGAAGAGCGCCCGCGGGCCCTCGAGCTTATATACGTTGGAGAGGATCTGCATCGTCTCGCGGAAGTGGAAGGCCGCGGCGCGGATGGGACCGAGTGATGTCGCTGGGCGGTTGGCCCGGAGTTGGGCTTGGTAAAAGTCGGATTGGAGACGGGTCTTGAGCACGTCGAGGGGTGCCGTCAATGTAGCTGCCGTCATGCCGCTGACACTGTTCCCTCGCGTCAGCCATCGTCATTGCTCCATGTATGCAATGGGGGCGACCTTACCCTCCCGCGACAAAGTGAACCCACGACTTGGCGAACGGTGACGCCTTCTCGGCCATGGCCGGGTTTTGCGCCGTGTCTGGGATGATGTCTCCCGTCTCTCGAGATGTCACGAAGGACTTTGTGTCTGGGTGCGCGCCATTGAGGCCGGGCAGCCGCCGGTCGCCGGGACCAGCCATGAAGTTGTTGGAGGAGTGATGAGCCATCGAGGCAGGGGGTGGCGACGGCCGTCCACGTCAGACGACAGACAGGATACTGCTGGCGGCCTAGCAATGTACCATGGGAGGTTGGATCGATTATTGTTTTGCGAGTCGCAGATGCGGATTTTCGTGCGGGTGTTGGTGCGGGCTGGGTGGTGGCGTCGTTGTCTTCACCGGGAAAAGAGAGTGTCGGGAATGATGTGCATCATGCGAAAGTACCGGGAGGGCCGCTCAGGAGGTTCGAATCGCCTGTCGCAGCGTGACAACTTTTTCTCGACGCGCCTATCGCCGTGTCATGGATAAGATTGTGGTCAGTGCGCAACCCACCTTACATAAGGGTCCGCTTGTGTTGGCTGCTCACTTTCACTTCCAAGTTGCATTGGCCGTTCTGCGCCAAGCTCGGGTGGTACCGAACGACAGGTACCGGCCGTCGGTGCCAAGCAAAGCAGTCCGACGACATCCTCTCTTGTGTAACATGGTCATGATGTTTCTCATTCATTCGGGCGCTACATGTTTCTCTCGTGACAGGCCTGCTTCGCTCGCCTCGCTACATCAGGCAGAACCTGGTTGCTCGGACGTCTTGTTTACGCTCCGAACTTGTGTCTCGCACTATTTCGTTCCACACACTGGCTGCCCGAAGGCTGCCCACACTTGGTCGGTTTTCAGTGACTCGGCGTCGCTGATGAGTGATTCGTCCTCGAGTCCCTGGCATCTGCCGCAGCCGCAGCGGTTGACGCTATTTGGCTGAGCAGTCCCAGGTCTCTCTGTTGCGGAGGATGATCGTTGCGGTAGTGCATCTCCCGCTCCCAGGGGCGCGAAGGGGACCTGGCGGGCTCCCGGTCGACGTCCATGTAACCGCTTGGCTGCCTTGAATGACCGCCGCCCTGGCCATTCTCGCCTGGTGACAGAGGGGCCGAGGCGTGCTGATTTCCGCGACTACCGGGTCTTGAGCCTTCACCCCTCGAGCCAACCGACTCGGGGCCTGAGTGTCGCGCCTCGTCATGCGCTGGGTCGTACCTCGAGCTCGTCGACTGAGCATGAGAGTACGCCACGGGTGGGGGCTCTGAATCGCCAGAGAGACCGGTTTCCCGCTCCAGCCACGCGATCTCGGCCTCGGTGATCGATTTCCATCCACACTTTGCGTGCTTCTTCGTGCAGCCCTGGCAGGCTGTCAGGTACTTGATGCAGGGCATCTTCAGCCGGCGGCACCTGTCGCAGGGAGGGTGAATGGCCTCTCCCCTGCCGAGCTTCTCTATTCGAGCCGTCACCGCCGGCCTGTGATCCGCCGAGTTCTCCGGCAGCTCCCGCTGATGCATTGAGGAAATCGACGAAAGGGGCGAGCGATTCGGCTGCAGGTTGATGGGAGGCAGACGGTTGTCTGCGTGACCGATGCCAAGATGTCCATGGCCTCCCTCGAAGGCGCCGCCCAGCGAGCCTCGGGGCGTCAGCGAGTGTGACGGGTGCGACTGGAACTGCAGCAAAAGATCGGCATGCAGGTCGTAACTAGAGCTTTGTCCCCCGTGACGATGCTGAGAGCTGTGCGACTGGAAGCCAGCACCCGCCGCCTGGTGATTTGGCCGTTTCGAGCTGATAGCGGCCTTGCGACCGCTCAGGTGATAATTGAGCTGACGAGCCCTTTTCGCCACCTCGTCTGCCTTCTTGATGAGGACCTGTAACCGCTTTTCGACAATATCAAGGGTCGCCAGCTCGGCCGTCTCGTCCTCGGGCAGGGGCGCCGAGGGCACCACGGAGAAATGATTCAAGGCGCCGTTCACTATCAGACGCCAGTCATCTTCGAGGATCTGGGCCTGGACGCCGTTGAGGGTGAATTGACATGTCCGCTCCCCATCTGAATTTGTCGAGAGGACGAACTTCTCGGGACTGGCTTTGGCAAAGGTGACGACATCGAGCCAGCTGAGGGCGGCATGCCCGTACGGTGACGAAGGGGAGATGATGATGGGGCCCTCGAAGGCGCTTTCCATGGCCCTGAGAAGGCGCGGGCCGGTGAGCTTCGCTCCGAGGTTCGCCGCGAGGCTTTCTTGGCGGCTTAGAACCCCTGAGTCCGTGTGAGTTTGGTGTTGGGCAATGCCTTGAGGGCATGACAGGGGCAAAACACGGACGACATACCTTCATAGTTGTTGATGAGCCCGAGCACATCGGCAAAGGTGTCTGCGTCACCCTGGATGAGGTCGAGCTTCCCACTGCTAGACTTGGACAGGTAGTTAATGTATGATGAGTTGCCTTGCGACTTTGTTAGCTCTGGGCATTGACGACGAGAGATCAAATCGCCGAAACTACGGTGCGCGGTGTGCCCGGGAAAAAAAGCGCTCACGGGGAATGTACAGGACCACGCGACGACATGCTTCGTTCGGCCTGCCTGGGCACCGAGTGAGGGGACATGGGCGCGGCTCCGATCAAAACATGACCTCTGTCCGTCGCCGATGCGCCGGCGCCCCTACTACTCCCCGGAGGGTCTGGGCGGTCCGTCGCAGTATGCCAAGACAAATCGACTCGTCCCGGGGGTTCGGCGCGAAGGCGCGCGTGCGCAACAACAAGTGGACGGCGCTCGTCGCAAACACACAAGGACTCACCAATCTGAGGCGGAGGAGGGGGTTGCGGAATGCGGTCGTTGTGAATGGACTGGGCGCCCGTGTCATCATTGTCGCGTTTCCGCTTGTGCGGCTCGAGGGCGTCCGACACATGTGACATTGTGCCTGCGGCGGCGGGCCTGGAGCCGAGAAGACGGGGGGGAAGCGGTCGAGGTTCGGGGTCGGTCGAGGGAGGGCCAAGAGAATTTGGCTGCGACGGGGGATGAAGTAGGCAATGCAAGGTACGGAACGGAGGAGCACAGCCGGGCCCCGGAATCCTGGAGCGAGGGCCGGTGCAATTCGCGCAATTTGCGCCAGGAAATTGAACGGCCGTCTCTCGATGGTGGCTGTGTGAGTGTGAGAGGCCGGGGCGACGACTCGTAGTGGTAATAGTACGAGTAGGTTGACGGGCCGGGACCAGACAGAGCGGGCGGCGGTTCAAGTTTGGTGCGGTGCCCGTAAGTAGGTGCTGTACTTGATGCCAATGTCAGTGTCAGCAGCGTCCAGCGAGTTGAGTGCTGTCAGCGCGGGAACGGAGCTCTGGGCACGGGACGGCGCGGTAGTTGTCGTCGATCTGATGGGAAGAGGTGTCTTGGCGGTATTTGGGGGAGAGCTTCCTGACTTCCTCCTTTTCCCCTTTCTTTCTTTTTGGAATGGGGTGTGTGTGGTCGAGAGTGGCTGGGTGCACGAGGGTTTGGGGGGCCCAGAGCAGTCTACCCAAGATGGTGGTGGTGGTGGTGTGTCAGTGCCGGTGACATGGCAAAGGAACGAGATGCCTGGGGGACCTGAGCAGCTGGACTTGGGTCGTGGTGTGAGGCGGGACTGGAGGAGGTGTGCGGAAAAACTGGGACTCTTCCAAGGGCCAGCAGATGGAACGGACCGACCTAGGCAGGTCGTGTCTGCGCGATATGCCGGCCAGCCAAGTCCAGGGGGAAAGTTGAAAGGAACGGGAGGCCAAAGTTCACCGAGAACCGGGACGGATAGTCAGGTTTGATGCCAGCCGGGGGTTTAGGGCGGGCGCATCACATTTCCCTCAGGCCGGGCCACTGACACCAGACACTGGACCGCGGGCACCGCAGGAGCATCGGCCGAAGCTGGCGGGGAGAGTGGAGGTGGAAAGAGGAGGTTCGGCTCCTCCCCCCCCTCGCGCTTTCCCTTTCATTGATCCAGAAATGCCCTGGAGCGACAGCACAGCCCGGGCACAGGCCCCCCCGCGGAAAGCGCGACCCAGCTTCAAGTTTTAGCGGGAGGGCTCCCACGACCCACCCCCCGTCCGCTTGGGGAAATTTTCCTGTACAAGTATGGACTCGCGCTCGTCGCAGAGAAGCTCACCCCGCAGAGGTATTTCCAGGTTCTTCAGCGCCGGCGACCTGGCATGTGCGTGCGTGGGGGACGTCACCGACTTTCCATTGTGTCTTGTGGACATCGGAATCGCATTTGCAGCCACCTCGACTCGACGCCCATCACTCACACGCCTCGAAGTCGCCGAGCCCATCTGCCGGCCATGCGGATCCCGGAACTCTCCTCGACCGAAGGGCAACACCATGTAACAAAGCATCAGCGAGATCGACCGGTCATCGAGGTCGAGCCATCTGTCTGGGCCGGGCCATCCATCCAGAGACACACAGTCTACCCGCGGTCGGTAAATAGGTCTGAGCTACCAGAAAGCTTCAAAGAGCTCCAGGGGCCCAACGCCGCCGTTCGTCCCAACTCGCCCTGGGCGGCAGCCAAATTAGACTACCACCAGCCTACTACAGTATCCGTGCTTGAGACATGGGGAAGAATCAAGAATGGGTGGCGGGATTTCCGTCGGGGAGAGAAGGCAACCTGGCCGTCCACCCGCCCGCCCAACCCGCTGAACGTTAGATGAGGGGTCCGGAAGACTTCCGGCCCAGCTGCACTGCAAGCGACGCGGGTGGTGCCTCACTGCCTCGCTCCCTGCCCTGGCCCACGATATGTCCTGAAGCGGTAGAGCGCGTGATGTCGCCCGCCTCGGGTCGAGGTGAGCAGTCCGAGGTGCTAGCTACTTATAAATGAAAATGGTAAGCCGGGCTGTCAGTGATCACATTGGGTGCTGAAGTCGGACAGGGGCCGTCCTCCGATCTCTCTGTCGCAGCGCAGCGGTGAAGATGGCCACAGCTGGGTTGTTGTGAGGCCGGCCAGGCAAGCCAGGGTCCTTGGTCGTGCACGCACCAGCTGAGGTCGGCGTCCTGGCCCGGTGAGGTCAGTCGACCCACTTCCATCCCGCCCCGCGCTGGCAGTCGCATCCCGAGCCAAGACCCAAAGCCTCCTCCCGCGTCCAAACATCGGTGCCATTCCTCAGCCTTGCAGCCGAAACGGTGCCCCAACTTTTTCCCATCGGCGACGCCATATCAACAACCACCCCCTCCACCAGCGATCGCATCAACCACATCAACTCCCCTCCCCCGAGCCACCCGACAATCGACGGACGACCAGACACGCGCGCGCCACTCATGGCTGACAGAGGCTCCCACCGAGGCGGAGGCCGTGGCGGAGGAGGACACCGCGGGGGTCGGGGCGGCGGCCGTGGTGGTCCCCACGGCGGCGGCGGCGGTCCCGGCAACCAGGCCGGCGGCGAGCGCGAGAGGCCCAAGAAGGAGAACATTCTCGACCTGGGGAAGTACATGGATAAGAAGATCACCGTCAAGTTCAACGGCGGTCGTGAGGGTAGGCATCACCCCTCGGTGGCGCGGGGTCAAGTTGCGAAAGATGCTGACATGCACGCAGTCACCGGCACACTCAAGGGTTACGATGCCCTGATGAACCTGGTTCTCGACGACGTGGAGGAGGTTATGCGGGGTGAGTCTGACAGCTCGGTGTTTGTGGACAGAACCCTAACGAAGATATCGCAGATGACGAGGGCAACGAGACGACGCGCTCGCTCGGCCTGGTCGTCGCAAGAGGCACACTGCTCGTCCTCGTCAGCCCCGTCGACGGCAGCGAGCAGATCGCCAACCCCTTCGCCCAGCCCGAAGACGATTGAGCTAGGATGGCACGACGGACGAGGAAGCAACACACAGCCCGCCCAGGGGCGCACACATGATCCCACGCCCATGCTGTCCGTGCAGCCACATCGACTACAACGACTGTCTGCTGTCGACAGGAATGCACCGGACAAAAGGAGCACATGTGTTTTGGAAGGGCAAAATAGCAGCATATATCTCACCCAACAGCGCATCTCACCCATCGACGTGAGAACCTACGCCACGGGATATATCAGACGGCCCCCAGGCTTGAAGAAAACAGACGCTTCGGCTGTTGATGAAAAATTCACATTTGCACTCCAGTAACCCGCTCGCATCCGCTGCCGTGTCTCGCCCGCCCGTCGAAACCACGCGAGCTGCACCGTCCGTGCCCAGCCAAGCCATATACATAGAGAGAGACTTCCCCCGAGGGACCAACGCCCCCAGCTCGTAACCCCAGAGTTGCCTGCGAAGAAACTCCCTCGCCCGCCGTCATGATCGAAGCGCCGAGCCCAAGCCGTTTCTCTATACCCACCAGCCAATACCAGCCACCAGCGTGCCCCGTTCAAGCAGCGTCCCATCATGTTCGTTTCCAAACCCCGTCCTCATGAGTAGTTCAAAACGGCCCTGCAGAGGCATAGAGAAGCACTTGCTCAGCGACCACCCCCTCAGAGACCCCTAGCCTTATGAGAGTTACCCTTGAGAAGGTCGCCGAACGCGCTGCCAATCTGCTTTTTGAGCTCCTTATAGCTCACAATGAAGACCGACTGCTCGTCGCGGCTCGTTAGGCAGATCCTCTCCTCGGTGCCAGCGTCAAGCTTGTTAAGACATGAGACAATGTGCCCAATGTTGACCACCGGCTGCCCGTTGGCGTCCACCTGGTGGAAGACGTAGTCCCGGAACAGTTTGAGCATGTAACGGTCGCCGTTCTCGGACCACTGCCGGTCGCCGTCGAATTCCTGCCGCTCGTTGATGGCGCCCAGCTTGGCCATGAGGCGGAACATCCTACCGTTTTCAATCTCCCGGTACAGTTCCGCGGTCGCCGAGTCGTACGCCTGCATCTGCGAGTCAAAGTTCTTCATGACCTGGCCCGCCATTTTGGAGATGAAGATGTCGATCGTCTTGGTCTCGCCCGCCTGGGCCGGGAACAGAAGCCAGGCGATGCTGCTAGCCAGCGCCTCGGAGTAAATGTTGCTGACCTGCTGCAGGATGATGTTGACGTTGTTGTAGTTGACGGACCCGGGCGCCGTGTTGCTGGCAAGAGCGAGCATAACCTGGCCAAACTGGACCATATCGGCTTGTTGCAGGTCGGGAATCGGGAGGCGCGACTCAAAGTCCACAACGTCAAGGATGGAGCAGGCGCCCAGTCGGATCCTGTTCTTCTCGGTCACGATGATCTTGCTCGGGTCGAGGCATCGTGCCGCCAGATTAAGGGCGTGGATGGATCTGAGCGCGTTCGCAAGCTGGGTGATGTATGACCACAGCACATCCTCAGGGATGGGGTTTCTGGTTGCGAATCTGTTGGTGGGTTGCGCAAAGTGCTGCTGGATAAGTGTCTTGGAGCGAGGATGGTAGTCGTATACGAAGATGATGGAGCTGTCGCCAAACTTGCGCGTGGTAAAGGCGCTGTGAACAGTGACGACGCTAGCGTTGAGCACCTTCTTCCAGTCCTTGACGGAGCGGATCGCATTTTCATTAGTGAGGCGGAAGTCTAGGCCATGTCAGGAAGCACAAGACGTAGTAAACCGAGGACAGCTTACCCTTGATCCGACGGAGGCAGTATGGTTTGCCGTTCTCTTGCGAGATTCCCTTGTAGACCCAGCTGACGTATTTGAAGGAGGTCATGTTCTCCCGGTTGCTTGTATCTAGAGGAACAAGCGAGTGATAGTTGTCGACCACTGGAAGCGAAGTATCTGGACAAAGTCAGCGGTTGTCTCTGTCATGAGCAGCAGAGACACATACTGGCAAGCACCTGGTGTGCCGCCTCGAGTTTGCGCTGCGCCTCCTCGCGGATATTTTCCGGGAGAAAGAAGTCATGCGTCTGTCGTTGGTATGGTAAGAGGCCCTCGCGGGTTACGCCAAGCGGCGCGTAAAGATGATATTGGAGCTAGGAGCTGTTAGCTCGACACCACGCAACCTCGCACGACGAGTCTTACCGGTTGAATTGGTGCAGCAAAGGCGTTTTGTTGTTGGAACATGGAGGAGGAGCCTCCCATGCCGGAGGGGTCATCAAGATAGGGGTTGTACTGAGCCGAGGACAGGCCTTGCCCGAGGCCAGCCATGGAAAAGGCATCGTAGCTCATTGGTGTTTCTGCGGCGTTTCCATTGGCATTGGGCTGGCAATGAATGGTCAGTTGCATCCCCGTACTCGCAGCATGTCACATACAGATGAGTTCAGCTCATAGCCCTGAGGCGTGAACTCTTGAAACTTGCCGAGGCTGAAGCCGGGGGCACCACCCGAAGCATCATTTTCTTTGGTTGCGGCTCCTGGAGTCACTGCGGCGGTCAGAACGAGTCGGTGCCTTAATAGCAACCGCCCAAGGGCACGTACCGGAGCCCCCGCGAGGAACAAAAGAGGCAGCGCTTGCAGCAGTGGTTGAAAAGGTAGTCTTCCTCGAGGGCGCCAATGGGGCGCCTGACGGAGATGATTGCAGGCTCGAGGGAGTGAAGGAGGGAGAATCGACATTGAGCCTCTTGGCGCTGCAGGGACGGACCAGGTTAGCAAAGGCGTCTGCTCTGGCGGGCTGTACACCGAGGAAACGCGCTGTTGCTCCGAATACCCTCGGCGAGGCTGGGCTTTGGGTCGGGTGTCCTCATGCCACGCGACACCGGCAGGGATGGTCGTCCAGATGGTACCCCGCAGGGAAATGTCGCAACTTACAGGTCAGAGGGCGTGGTTGCTGCGGCCTGGCTGGAGCTGTTGCGGTTCTGGTCGTGGTTGAAGGCGCACCCGCTGTTCTCGTACCGGCAGTGGCCGTATATCAGGACGTTCCGGCACAGGGTGTCCTTGCTTTCTGCGAAGGCGGCGGCATGGTCAGCGCCGAGCGGGGGGGCTCGAGTCTGGGGACAAAGGGTTTACCTCGAGTCTTTGGTTTCGGCGACGAGCCGGCCGGGCGGCGGAGATCGTTGGAGGCATAGCGCGACGTCGCCATGGTCGCTGACGAGGGTGTTCGGCTTACGATGGACGCCCCTGGAGGCCGGATCTAGCACGTCTGGGAGGAGGGGCCGTCAGTGACTGTAGAGGATGAACCAAGAACATCTCCAAGCCCGCCCTGCTGTTCCGGGTCGGGTGACTCGACCTCTCGGCGGAGAGGCGCGAGGCGACGCGTGGGGCAAGGAATTGACTCGAGGCAGGCGGGGGACTCGGAGGGCTGGCGCGGCGGTGCATCGGAGGACGAGGTTGAGGAGAGGGGGAAACGCACTTGAGTCGCGCTGACTTTGCCCATGATTCAATTCGAGTTGTGATGCGGCACATGGGCCCGGGGACGTCGAGGGAGCGGGCGGCGGACGAGGATGGATCTTTGGCGGTGTTCGTGTCGCGCGTCGGGCATTGGCAGGTGGAGGGTTGACGGGGGAGGGCCCAGCGGAGCGACGTTGCGATGCTGCGCTGGTTTAGGTCGACACTGGAGTGGGTTGCGCGCGGGCCCGAGGAGCGGTCGGGTGCTGTGACGGGAGGTCAAGTTTGACGATCCAGGAGCGGCAGCGGGACGCTAGAAGGGGCCCAGGATTCCCCACTGGAGTCGCGGCTCAGACATCACTGTGACCCGGCTTTCCAGGGACGGGCTGACGGGGGACATTGGAGGGGCAAGGACCGGAGGACCTTGATGAATGCAAGTACCGGGGTGTAGCGCTTGACTCGGGATCCTGATATGACGATAGACGAGGAGGGGGGCCTCGTTGTGCCGATAAGCGCGTGACCCGCTTTTGCGTGGCCAGGTGTCGTCACTTTGCCCAGCACCTCCCGTCACGCTTCGCCCGGAGCTGTGGTCGGCGGCGGCGTCAAGCTGCAACCTCCAAGCTGTCACTTCCCACTTGTGGCTTGTACCACCAAACAAAATCGCTGGCCTTTTGAAACTTGCGACAACACACCAACACTGCAACCTGCAGCAGAGATCGACGCGACATATTCTGCTCCTCAACAGTCGAAAACAGTTTCATACTACACATCGCCCTCAAGCCGAAACCAGCGACTGTCTGCCCCCCGACTGCGAGCCCACCATGGCGGGTGAGGGAGAGTTCGACATTGCGCAGCTAACGCCGACACAACAAGAGGCGCTGCAGCAGTACACCTCCGTCACGGACCAGGACGTCAAAGATGCGATACCCATCCTGCAGCGATCGCAGTGGAATGTTCAGGTACAAGACCCCCAGCCCCCCTTTCCTGTGAGGACAACCCCCCCACTGATTCCTGCTGTCCAGATCGCAGTAGCCAAGTTCTTCGACGGCGAAGGCCCCGACCCCTTCGCCGAAGCCATCGCACAACAGCAGGATGCGCCCCGAACGGTTGCACGGCACGAGACACTGCAAGACAGCCTCTATGCTCCCATCGGCAACCAACAAGCGCGCGCGCGGCCAGACCCGGCGCCCCGGGTGGTGCCCCAGCCGAACCGGGTGCACCGGCCGCCGTTCATCGTGAGCCTCGTGCTGGCTCCCTTCAGCCTTGGGTTCACCATACTGGGGAAGCTGTTCCGCACCGTCTGGTACCTCTTCAGCTTCCTTCCGGCGCCCATCCGGCCTCAGCTGTTGACAGGAGGGGCGGCGACGGGCCTCCGAAGCACCAACGGTCGGCGCATGCTGATGCCGCAAGACACTGCGGCGAGGTTCAAGCGCGAGTTTGAGGAGGAGTACGGATCAAGCGAGCTGCCGTGGCATGAGAGTGGCATCGCGCAGGCGCAGGACCTCGCTAAGAAGGACCTCAAGTTCCTCTGGGTGGTCCTCATGTCGCCGGAGCACGATGACACCGAATCTTTCGCGCGGGAGACGCTGCTCGCGCCCGAGGTCGTCAACTTCATCAAGGACCCGGCCAACAACATTATTCTTTGGGGCGGCAACGTCCTCGACTCAGAGGCGTATCAGGTGGCGCAGGAGTACAACTGCACCAAGTATCCCTTCTCAGCCATCGTATGCCTCACACCCAAGGAGGGCAGCACACGGATGAGCATCGTCAAGCGTCTGGCGGGACCCATGCCCCCGGCAACGTACCTGTCCGAGGCGCAGACGGCCATCAACAAATACGCGCCGGAGCTGAGCAGCGTGCGGGCAGAGAGGACAGCGCAAAAGGTGGCCCGCAGCCTCCGCGACGAGCAGGACTCTGCCTATGAGCGGTCCCTGGCCAAGGACCGCGAGCGTGTACGACAGCGCAAGGAGGCGGAGAAGGCGGCCGCCGAGGCGCAGCGCAAGGCCGAGGAAGACGAGGCTGCCGCGGCCAGGCGCGAGGAGCAGCGCGGTCAGTGGAAGCGGTGGAGGGCGACAACGATCGATGCCGAACCCCCAGCCAGCGACAAGGAGGTGGTGCGCATCGCTCTGATGATGCCCGAGGCTTCGGGGGCGGGACGGATCGTGCGGCGGTTCCCCAACGACACGACTATGGAGGCGCTCTACGCTTTTGTGGAGTGCTATGACCTCCTCCAGACGGCCGGGGAGGATGAGAAGACGCCGAAGGCACCGGAGGGCTATAAGCACGAGTACGACTTTCGCATCGCTTCGATTCTGCCGAGGGAGGTCTACGAGCCCAGCGAGGATGTGACAATGCGGGAGAAGGTCGGCCGCTCGGGCAATCTCATCGTTGAAGCTGTCGTCGCCGAGGAGGAGGTCTCCGAGGCAGGAGACGATTAAGGGAGGGAAGCGGCCGGTTCAAGTTAGATTTCGGGCCTCGCCGCCTACTTCGAAGTGGGAATATGCATAGAATTACGGTTGTGGCCCAGGCTGCTGGCCGCATCAACGACGGCATATTAGTGACCCTCCACTCTCTCCAGCATGGTTTTTTAGTGATCTTCAGGGTTCGCCGTTGTGGGGATGGTGATCGGACGAGGCACCAACGGCGCCTCTCCGAGTCCCCGCTCCGAGCTCGGTGATGTGGCTGCGTGATGCCCGGGGATGCATGCCGCATCGAGCTGGGAAGCATTGCGCGGCCACCCACGTTGAAAAAGGGGATGGGGGCGACTGCTGATTCCTGCTTTGCCGCGCAATTTTGTTCGCGCGGGACGTGTTTGCGTAGTCGTGTGAGGCTGTGCCGGGAGGCGGCGGGGTCGTCTTGGGGGGATTATGGGATAGGAGGCGGGCGGGTGATGTTTCAGTTGCTTGGCATGGCAGTTGAATTCATCCGCGGGATAAGGCGTGGTGTCGGCGAGGTCTGGTATCACCACGGATGCCTACCTTGCAAATCACAATGGCGATGGTTCCAGGCATGGAGGTTAGGTCTGATACGAGCAAACAAATCTGGACAAGAGGCGAGATGCATCCAGGGGTCCATCCCCAATCCATGCCGTTTCTGCCTGGCAGTGACTCCCCTTTGGTGATTCGATGCGATCCCTCTGCATCTGTGACTCCTCGACTCCAGGCACGACGACCCTTCCCCAGTCCTGTTCGTCGAGAACGTCTTCCTCGTGCATTATCAGTCGCATCCTAAGGACGACCAACAAGCAGCACCCCTGTTCGAGGACCACCCCAAATCAGGGACGGACATGAGAACGTCTGGTCTGAGGATGGGGCATATTGAAACGACCAACGGGACGGACGTCGATGTCGATGTCGCACGAAAAAGGGGGCAGGGGGGATTTGAAATCTCTTCCTCGTCACACGGACGTGATATCGGTACAGTACCTGCGTGCGTGCGTGCGTGTATGGTGACGATGTGGCTGTCTGTCAACTGCAGGGCCGGACGGACGCGCAAGCTGCCATGAGGTCTTTGCTGGGGGGGACGTGAGTGTCGAAGGGACCAAGGGGACCTAGAGCTTTTCGTTCTTGATGCATGACTCGGAGTTTAGGTAAGTTGACCCATGGAGAAGGTGAGCGGCGCAGCAAGCGGCGTCTTGGACCCTTGGCTATTGGAAGGAAGGAAGGGAGTTGTGAGGTGATATCCATCCATCTGACAGGCCCCGTTCCTTCCTTCAATGCCCCCCGGCCCCCCGCCCGCTACTACGCCGGTCCGAGAGCAGCGCATCACCTGGACCCTCCCGCCGTCCCTTGGCCACCAACACTCCACTGGCAGTGACCGCCCAGACGCCCGCCAATCTTTAAACCCCGACTCGACCACCACGACCGCAACCGCGCCCCCAACGTCACCCTGGTTGCGCGTCACTGCATCTGCGTCTCCCACCCGACCACCATCGTCCTTTAAACTGCAGACCTCTCCCACCGCCCACAAAGCCACAGAATTCATCCCCGACGCTTCTCCGAAACATACACCTCCTCACGAACCAGCAGCGCCACTGTGCTGCCTGCATCGAAGCTCCCCCTTCTCGCGCGCGCCGCTCGAACCAACAACCTCCACTGCCCATCATGCCCAGCATGAAGGGGCTCAGCATGAACCGGATGATCGGGACGATCAAGAAGAGGACAGGAACTGGTACGGATTGCATACATCATACGCGACTCCAGTGTCAATGGCTGACAGTTGCGCGCAGGACTTGGTGGAAGTAGCAGCGATCCCTCCGTCGTCCCCGCAAACGAGACGGTCGAGGCCACCGCCGTGCGGAGCCTCGTACGAAACCCGAGTCCCTTGCAGCATCAGACCAATAATACTGACAACACCCTCTTCACAGAGACAATTCTGCGAATCCGGCGGCCCAAACAAGCAGGCAAGCAACCCCCCCCCCCTATCCGAAGCTCCCGGACCCCCAGTCGACTAACATCACCACCAGGGCGATGAAGTCCTCTACCTCCCTCCCATCGTCGACGCCGCCGAGTCCTCCCCGGCCGCCGCCTCCGAGTGCGCCCGCCAGATCCGGAAATACCTGACCAGGGAGAACAAGGCCAAGGCCTCGTGGCAGTACAACGCCATCATGGTCATGCGCATCCTCACCGACAACCCCGGCAAGAGCTTCACCAAGAACGTTGACCGAAAGTTCGTCGACGCCGTCAGGGAGACCCTCAGGGCCAACCGCGACCCCAGCGTCCAGCAGATCCTCATGGAGACCCTCGACGACTTTGAGAGGTCAAAGGCCGACCACGAGGGTCTCGCCGAGCTCATCGCCATGTGGAAGGCCGAGAAGGAGTACGCCTGGAGCAAGGTATGCCGGCCTCTTCCTGAAATATTCCCTACTTCGCCTTCGCGATACTGACTGACCGCCTCAGCTGCAACCTCAGCAGCCCGCGCCGTCCCCCTGGCAGCACGCGCACCAGTCGCAAAACTACTTTGCGCGCGACCACTCCAACCGCAAGCTGCCCAACCCCGTCGAGCTCGCCAGCCGCCTCGAGGAGGCCCGCACCTCAGCCAAGCTTCTCTCCCAGGTGGTCTCCAACACCCCTCCCGAGGAGCTACTCAACAACGACCTCGTCAAGGAGTTCGCCGACCGCTGTCACAGCGCCTCCAAGAGCATGCAGCTCTATATGCTGGCCGAGAACCCCGCCCCCGACAACGACACCATGGAGTCCATCATCGACACCAACGAGCAGCTACAGACCGCGCTGAACCAGCACCAGCGCGCCGTCCTGACCGCCCGCAAGAAGCTCGGTCTCAACACCACCTCCGAGCACAACTCACCGACCGTCATGTCCCCTGCCCCAGGCGGCCCTCAGCCCCCTGTGCCCGACACTCGCCCACCACCCCAGCAGCCGCAGCAGTTCCAGCAAACGCCTCCACCCGGCCAGCACAGCCCGCCTGCTCCCCAGGCGCCCGCGACCAACTCCTTCTCACGCCTCTTCTCGCGCAAGCCCACCCACAAGAGCAACGAGTCCGAACGCTTCGAGCCCCCTGCTGGCCCTCCGCCCGGTCCCCCGCCCAAGCAGCAGTACACTCCTCCGCCGGCCGCCGCCGCCACTCAAGCCGAGCAGGACGACCCCTTCCGTGACCCCCAGCCCGACGCCGCACCGCCTCCGCCTCCGCAAAAGCTGCCACCCGGTCCCCCGGCTGACGGCCCTCGACTGGCGTATGAGCCCTATCACCCCGGCTTCCAGCAGACGTCAAGCTATCTGGATCGCCAGGAAAGCGCACACGACAACGCGACCATGCACGGCGGCGCCAACGCAGCAACACCGGGCGGACTGAACACACGCAACCTGCAGAATAACGACGACCTCTACGGCGCCGATGACCTGTACGAATCCTCGCCGAACCGGAAAGAGCCGCCTCGGAGGCTGTAAGGAAGGGCACGTGATATACCAAGTGAAGTGGCCGAGCAGCGGGGGGAGAGGAGTTCTTTTTTTGCTTCTTGGGATATCTGCAGCTCCCACAGTGGTTTTGTATGGCAGTAGAGCACTCGACGCAGTAGCGCGGCTCGTCGATGGCCAAGTAAGGGGCGTTTTATTTCCGTGCATAGCTCGCAGGCCTTTTTTCTCATTCTTCGTCGCAAAATTTCATCATATATTCTCCAGACACCCTCGCAAATCATTCGTTTACCTACCGCTCTGTGGCCAGACCGTCAAAGGCCCTCGCAAGATGTCCCAAAATGGGTCGGCGTGGCTTGGCCTTGGCTCGACCTACCGACGGGATCGACGTGTCCTTGTTCCGAGCTGAGGCGAGAGTGTCCAGCCACCCGGAGCCCGAGTGCGGGATAAACGACGGGTGCGGCGGTCGAGAGGGACGGGAAAGGCGTATCGTTGGCCGCCGGGCGGGGAGGGGTCGACGCGGTGCAGCTGCCGGCTGCAGGCGTACCTGTGATCGACGCGGGGGCGTGCGTGCGGGCGGCGGCAGGTTCGACGACAGGAAAAAGGGGCGGCGGCGGCGGCGGCGCGGTGTTGTCATCGGTCAGACGAATATGCCAGACCAAAAGGTGACAGAGAGGCATGTTTATCAGGATCAGGAAGCACGACGTCTCGTCTGCCCGGCCAGCTGCCCTTTCGTCCGAACTCCTGCATGCGCCAAGCCGAACATTGCTTTCTCGGTGGGCTCGCGGGGACAACTCACCTTGTTCTCCTGAAGACTTCAGCCGGAAGCGAGCGAGGACATCACTTGGATGGCAGGGCTGGCGCGGAGGTTGGCCTGTAAACAATGGCGGTGTCGAGACGAAATGGCCAATCAACCGGCCTGGTACCGTATAGTAGGCACGTCTTTATCGAAAGGGATTTCGACGTCGGTTGGAACTTGGGGGGATGATGTTCATGATGTGGAGTCGCGGCTGCACGTGCCTTCTGGCGAGGCAAGGGTCCATGATCTGACCATCAAGCTCACATCTCGTAGGCGAGAGTCTCCGGCTCCTGCTCAAGATGCGTTATTGCCGGATCCCATCATGACGATCTCTCCCAAATTGAGCTCGTCTGCCGCTGGGTGATAGATTCAGGGGCAGGCCGGAAGGTGAAGCCACTGGCCGTCACAGGTCCCGCGCGGGCGGTGGTGAGGTCCCGTCGCGAGAACCCGCCGCTTCGGCAGGAGGTTGCATGTGCCGTAGCGCCCCTCACATTCCCTAGGCAGACAGTCCATCAAGCAGGTCGCAGTTGCATGCGGGCCTGCGCTGGCATCGCGACACGAGCCCGAAGCGGACTGATCTCCAGCGCCGGCGGGCGGTAAGCGTCTGCAGGCATGCTGCAAGTCGGTCAAGAAGGAGGCGAAGCGGGGACTGGACCCAGGCCGCGTCCCTGGCCACGAGTTCGTTTCCTCGGTGGCAGGCCGGGGCGGTAAGTAGTCGAAGGCCCCTGAAAGGATGACTGCATCTCAGGGTTTGCCCCATTCTCCCCACCTGCGAGACGAAAGCCGGCGCGATGTACAGTAGCCACGTCGCCAGTGCGACTGACTGCTGTGCAGTGAGCTCGGTAAAACATAAGCCGGCAAGGCATGAATGTAAACACGTGCAGGTTGGCGAGCCCCAAGGACGTGCTCTGCCGTTGCCGTCAGGACAGGTCATGCTGCTTTGGAGTAGGGACGTTAACGGGCAAATCGCATCCACGGGGAGGTGCCGGCCGAGCTTCAGCACAGACGCTGGGGTGCCAGGGGGTTCCCAAGCGGGTGGTTGTGCGGGAGTCTGAGCACTTCAGACGACTCTTGTTTTCCATGCCCTTGCCCTACCCTACCCTCCCCTGTGGTTACCTGTGGTCTGGTTCCTTTTCCCTACCGGAAGGTTGACATCGGAGATTTCAGGCGCCGGGCGATTGGCTCGTCCGGTGTCGGCAGGCGAGCGAGATTCAGGGCAGCACGGCCGGTGGCGGGGGGGGGGATCGAGTCCCTTGTTGTTCAGAGCGTGCGATCCCAAGTCATCGGGCTGCCCGAACTTGAAACCATGACACGTCCGGCTTGTCTTGAGCTTGCCGCCCTCAAGCGCAAGGAACGGCAGAGGCGAGCGTTCCGATTCGCTGTCCAGAAGTTGGTGACAGTCTCGTGCCCAGAGGGGCACTTGTAGCAGAGGTATTGTCGGGGAGTGGGTGGGCTGGAGGTGAGGGGTCTTGGCTGGCGAGCACTGGCACCTAGGAGGGAGATGCCGATGCTCATGACGAGTGGTGTAGCGAGAGATCGAGAATCGGGGCTATATTTGGCCGGCAGTGCGTTGGTTGTGCGTCCGACGATAGTCGGCAAGATGGAGATGGAGAGGGGGCGGTCGACGCATGCCGGGCGCCATGCGTATTCCATGTACAAGTAGCGCGAGAGATGCGAGCAAGGATTGGTATCTCCGGGGCTGGGGAACGAGGTGCCCTGGTGTTGCGCTGAAGACTTGGAGGTTGCGTTGCATTGCTTGTCTGTGGGTGCCGGGCGTTGGGGACGCAACTTGGGGGGAGCCAGGGGGCCCAGGGGGCACAGATGGAGGCCACGGTGTGAGGTTCCAGTGGACGTGCAAGGGCCTCCGTCGCCGTTTCCTTCCCACGGTGAACAGAGCAATGAAATGGCAGGAGCGACACAGTGCGTGCGACAAGACCTCTTGAAGCAGGTGCGTCAGTGTCCACTGTCGGAGCACGGGCAAGCGCTGTGGGTCGCGGCAGGAGCCATCCACCCGCCCGCCCTGTGCACCGCTCTTGCTTCTAGATCGCCAGCACAGGCCAGCGACCTTTTCGCCCCAATTCCCCTTTGGGGACATAGTTGCGAATCCTCAACCACACTCCGTCTCCTCCTGGTCCCAGCGTCATCTCCTGCACAGTCTACACTGCGCTGCGCTGGCCTGGCTACGCTGCGTGCGTGCATCATCCCCGTCCCGCCCGTCTCTGCTTCGTTCGTTCGACTCGAAACGAAACACGGAGCCGACGGCTCCCTTTCATCACGACGAGTCATGGTTGGTCCCCAAGGCCCCCTCTGTTCGCCTGCCACGGGGCGTTTCCGTGGTGCCGTGCCGCCACAGACATGGACACAGATATGGACACGGACACCAATCGCTCCCACCAGGCCTCGTACTCGCAGAGAAGAAGCAGAAGAAAAGGGATAACCGAGAAAAAAAGAAGGCCCTGGCGTGCCGCATGCCAACCCGCAAAGCAACCCGCGCGCCGTCGCCGTCGTCGCCATCCGAAGACAAGACAAGCCAAGACCTGTGGATTCACAACCGCTTTTCCATCTCTCATCAGCCGCCGTCGCCCGCGTCAGTGTCGCCGCCTCCGCCGAACATCTGTCGTCTACCCACACCCACACCCCCCCTTTCTCCTCGCTGCCTCCGCGTGCGTCTCTCCCATCATATCGCATCGCGACTAGCACCCTTCTTGATCGGTTGTTTCCACCTCGACCCCTTCCTCCACATTGCCTGCGGATCGCGGCCGTTCTACTGGTGATGCGTCTTGGGTTCTCCCTGTTCGACCTGCAGCGCACCCTGCGGCCCGGGATCTAGGACACACTAACTAAGTAGGACACGCCCTCCACCACCACCACCACCACCACCACCACTCGGTGCCCGCCTCCATCTTCCGTTATTCCTCCGCCTCGCCCGCCGTCCAACCGGGACGACACTACCTGCATCCTTCTCCTCCGCGCCGCGCCGGCATCCACCCCGTCCCTTGGGGGCAGCTTTTCTCTCCTCCTCTCCTCTCCTTTCCCCCACCGCCCACTTTCTCCCCGTCCGTCTGTCTTGGTTCGTGACATACTCCTGAACCAGCCTAGTGCACCTGTCACCGGAGCGGACCATGATATTAGCCCCAACCGCCGCGGCCCCTGAGCCCCGCCGCGCCATCGCCTCCTTGTGCGCCCTCACACCGAGCTGTGGGATAAGTATGGCCTTGTCCTCGCCGTCTACTTCCCTCGACTGCCTGGCTCTTTGGTCTCCTTCTAGATCATCTCATGACGGGCCTGCCTCCCCAACCTGGTCAAGTCGCCCCTCCCGCCGTCCCATCCATGACGCCCGGCTGCCCAGGTGTCGAATGGCGACCTCTTCCTCCCACCAGGGTGCTTCGAGAACATGGTCCTTGGATGACCTGAGCTCGGAGCTGCTTGCTCTTATCCTCCAGCATGTAAGTGGCTATATCCTCTCGAGAAGTTCCTCCTCGTATCTGACCATTTGTCCAGCTCCGAGACGTCGACCTCCTGGCACTACTGGCCGTCCGCCTCGTCTCGCGGAGATTCGAGGCCCTAGCAAAGCCTATTTTCTACCATGTGTTGACCCTCAACGACAAGATCGTTGATCCCGATGCCGACATTGACTACCCAAACCTCCTCGACAACGTTGCTCGCCATACGAACCATGTCGTCGCTCGGAGTGACCTCGACCCGAGGGGCATCGCCAGGGTCCTGGCAAACGTGCGGCGGCTACAGTCAGTCAGGTACGTGAACGACCATCTTCGCAGTACACGGCCTTGTTCTTACCCCCTCGCAGATGGTGCTACGTCGACGCTGAGCTGAGGAGTGGCCGATACTGGCTCCCGGCCGACCTGCTCGACCCCCAACATCCCCGCTTCCGAAACACCGTGCTGCACGTCGAAGGCCTGCCACTCCGTGACTACGAGGAGCCCGCCCAGGACGCATACGTCAGAGCTATCCCGACCGAGCTGCTTGTGTCGTTGAAGCTCGCAAGCCCCGCCCCGCCTCTGACCACCAAGCTCAACTCGCTGAAGC
Source organism: Plectosphaerella cucumerina (assembly GCA_020746995.1). Lineage (NCBI taxonomy): Eukaryota > Fungi > Ascomycota > Sordariomycetes > Glomerellales > Plectosphaerellaceae > Plectosphaerella > Plectosphaerella cucumerina. Next base: position 2,766,841 of record JAGPXD010000004.1, on the reverse strand, counting down.
AGCTGCTGCTCAGGTCGCAACGGCTCGAGACCTTCCACTACGAAGGCAGGGGTCAGGGCACAAACTTCAGGTTCTCCCACGGCGATCGCATGCCTGCCTTCAAGAACCTGACTCTCAAGTCTTACGACTGGAACCACACAAGGGAGGAGGTCGCGCGGCATTGGGATCTCTCCAAGCTCGAATCGCTGCAGCTGGACTCGGTCCCTATCTTCAACTTTCTCGCCTCTATCAACCTGGCCAACCTCTGGGAACTCAAGCATCTCCATTGCGAGGACTTCAGCGCCCACTTGCTGACCGATAGACGCCAGGAGGCGACTCGAGGACTCCACATGTTGATCAAGCAGTACATCAAGTCGCTGCACACTCTGAGCATCTCCTGCCACACCGCCTTGTTTCCCCTGGACGCCATTCTCGGCCACGCGCACAGCCTCGAGGTCCTGCGCTTTAGGGATCACGTCGGCTTCGGCGAGGAGGACCGCCGCTGTCCGACATTGTGGCCCGCGGATCTGGCCACTCTTGGCCGCAACCTTCCCAATGTCCACACGCTAGAGCTCGACATGGACATTGCCCTCTGCGACCCGCCGGAGTTCCTGCGCGCTGTTTGCACCTTCCAAAGGCTGCACACCTTGACGCTGCATGTCCAGACTGTTCTGCACCCGCTCGAGGTGGTGCATCCTGGAGTGGACCGCGACCAGGATGCGGCCATGCGGATGCTCGCCTTCCTGCGAGCCTGCAAGAACGAAATGGCGGCATGGGCGCCGCCAGGCCCGGAGCCATGGCGCCGCATCGTCATCAACGTTGGAGGATGGCGTCGCGTCATGGTTCGGCGGTACAGCACCGCATGGCGGCAGCAGAATGAGAATGGCGTCTTCGCTGAGCGCTGCTTCGTCCTCGAGAGGGGACCCCTGGCAGGTGGTCAACTGGTGTTTAGTGAGGAGCGCCCCATCGAAACGAGGTCGTCCACGCCGACGCCTGAGAGGATGCTCAGCAGCGCCTGAGCGGGCGACATCAGGACAGGGCATTTGGCATGATGCATGACTTTCATATTATCGGGCGGCCTAGAATCTTTGAAGCGGGACATGATACCATTGCATTTCTGCATAGCCGGATGGCGGGGTTTTACTAGTACTTACCACGGGGAAAACGGAATACATACAAACTTCAGAACCTCCTCACCCAACGTCATCCGTCCCAAGTCGCGCCCGCCTATGCACGAACGTCGGAGCCCGGCGACGCCATCATCGTAAGCAAGAGACGGCAACGGGATCTTTTACCGCCCGCGCGCCGCCTTCCTAGCGTCGGCGCAGCCCGAAAGTTTGATAGGCCGACTCCTTGCAAAGCTCCCGCGCGTCCGTCCGTGGGGGGGGGGGGGGGGGAGCCGCGCTCCTGATCCCGGGCGGCCCCATCGATCGGGCCGGGCGGCGGGGACGCGGACCACGGACGCGGACCGGCGGCCCAACCCGCCCCGAAATGAATGGGGCGTCGAGACATGGGCAGAACGCCATGGCTGGCAACGTATGTCTTTGGGGCAGCATTTTCAGCCGCGCAAGGAAGTTGGACGAATCGCAAAAGTGACAGCATTGATAGCAAATGTTGGGGTGTCGCACGGCGAACGGCGATTGAGCGGGGTGCTCCGGGCGCAGGGCCGCAGACTCCACCTCCGGCCGCGCCGCGCCTTCCAGCAACCGAGCCAAGCATGCATGCACACATATGTGCCTGCCGATCCAACGATTCGGACAGAGGGGTGTGCAGTTGGGAGGTCTGGCAGGGCGAGGGCATGGGTTCTGGCGGCCAACATCCCAACAAACGCTTCGGCCCGAGCTGCTCGAGCCGGTCGATCTGGCCGATGACGCCCTGAACGACAACAGTGATCTTCGTAGTCATTTCTCACATCTCCTCTGCGTCGTCAACGTAATTCAGACAGTTGTGTTCTTGGCGTGGGACTCTCGCCTGTTTCGGATAGCGTCCCGCACCTGCTGGCGTATCCGCAGGGCGACCTTGGGGGTTCGATGCTCTCCCATCCTTCCAACCAAGCCACCTGGCTATGGCTCGGGCTGATGATGCGATGTCGCCCTGACTTGAATGACAAGCTGTAATCCGCGTCAGCTGACCAAAGTTGAAGGAATGCTACGGCTCGTCTCGGCGGAGCTGGCGCGGACGGCAATGCATTTGCACACCCTCCCATCCTGGCATTCGGCGCGATTGGACCCCCTGGCATGTCTCCCGACAACGTGGAACTGTCAAACGTCAGCCGGCATGCAAGGACTCAGCCTCCAGCGCCGAGGTCTCGCCCTCGCGACCCTTGACTCGGCCCTGAACGACTTCGGTACCGAAGCGAAATGATCCTGTCTACTCCTGTCGCCCCAAGGATTCCAGAGGAAAGAGACAGCCTATAGTAGCACTGACGTCAATCGTCAACTTGGACAGAAAGAGAGGTGCAGGACTAGCGGGTCACGGCTCAGGTCTCTCTGCAAGGGACGAACTCCATCAGCTTTGGCATGCAGCACTAGCGTGGGTCTGGGGCCGGCGGTGACGGCCCCGTGACGGCCGAGGCCGGCGCGGTGCCGCAACGTCCCGTTCCGAAACATGCCCGGGACCCCAGGAAGTGCTCATGCTCGTCCGCGCCGATTGTTGTTGCAACCCTGGGTTTGAGGTCTCGGACCTGCCATAGAGACCGGAATGCTCGGGTGTCGGATTCGCAAAAGGATTGGCACCCCGACGCCAGCGGCTTGGACCTTCAGCTGCGCAGAGGCGCGGGCTGGTAGATCGTCTGCTTCCTGGCTCCGGCCAAGGCAACTTGGTCGTCTGTTGCGCTCGTGTTGTCGGCCAGATAATCGTTGTCGTCTGTGAAGCGCAATGCCGTCCCCTCGATACTCCAAACATATTTCCCCACACGGTGCGAGGTGTGCATGTACATATCGGCTGATGTCGAACATAACGGTGTTGGGCTCCGGTGAGGCTGTCACTTTCCTCACCAGCATTAGCAGGGGTTTCGTTTTGTTATCTGAGACAGGGGGGAGTGATGTTCTGATGGTCATTTGCGTCAGAAGCAGTCTGGTGGCCAGTCACAGCCTGATCTGAAGGAATGCAGGGAGGGTTGTCGTAATTACCAAATTTACCGAATATTCGGGACAGGAACCACTCCCAAGGAATGCATGTGCGTCCTCGGCCATTTCTTCCCCTAAAAATGCCCTTCATCCTTCGGGAAGGGTGTCGTGGTTGGCCTGCGCCGTATCAAGCGAGTGGCTGTTTTCGCTGTCCCAGTTTGGCACTGTCTCGGCCAACCTGGCTTGACTATTACGTTCGCGTAATTGTCTTGGTGATGTTTCTTCTATTGTGAGTCAGTATTTACCGGAGGCTCACTATGGAGAGAGACTTGGGACATACGAGGCCACTCGAATATGGAACGTCGCAGGGAGGGATGCATCCTAGCAGGACGTGTCCTCCGATGTGGAGTTCAAAAGAGAGAACTCCCACCCAGAAATCGGCCGTTGAGTCGGTGTGCTGTGTGTGCCTGTTTGCATGATCGGATAAATCAGCCATAAGCCGGACATCTGGTTGCCATGGCATATGCCTACAGCTCAGCCGAAGCAGTAGTAGAGACGCGTCGACCTGCTGACGATTGATGATTTCTGTCGGGTGATCTTTGTCAACACCAAGAGTTACCAGTCAGCCTGGAGTTTCAGCCCGATGTAAAGGCTGATTTGGATGGCAGGAGCTCTCGAATCCGTTCTTAGCACGGAGATGGTCGTCGAGATGGCGTTCATAGATGTTGATATGGTAGCATGATGGCTCTTTCTGTTGTTTGTGTTAGCGGATCGGAGTTGGACGTGTTTGTCGCCCCCTATCTACAACAAATCGCATGGAAACCTTCCGGGATCTTCTTCGTCTCCTTCAAGAGATGGAAAGCAGAGGTAGGCTGTAGATTGGAGGGTTTGATGCTTTCGGGATAGACTGCGACACCGGAAACACGTCTCGATTCCAACCTTGGCCAAAGCAACACCGCGATGTAGTCAAGGAAAAGTATGGGGAATCGATGACATACATGCCTTGAAATGCTCCGTTTTCGTCAAACCAAGCTGTTCCAAGCACTGGAACGTGGATAGGCTCCTGGAACCCTCGCATGGCGAGATCGCGGGACGGGCAACGGAAGGAGTCGCGGGATCATGGGGGCTCGAGGTCAGGGTCTCTGTCTCGGCTGGGCTGCTCTTCCGAAGCTGTCTTGGATTTGATCCTGCGCGGCGTGGTCTTGCGTATATTTCTGTGTCTCGCTGGCCCTCTTTCTGTCGGCGAGATCTTGCCCAAGGAGAATGGTGCTGGCGATCGTGGCATTCCCGACGACAAGCCAGAGCCCCGAATGCCGGACCGAGAAGGAGGAATGCGTGCATGCATGCGCATACACAAGCGAGCTCCGGAAGTGCCTATCGGTCTAGCCTGCCAAGAGCCAAAGGTTGACAGGATTTCGATAACAAAATATAGATGCTTTCGTCGTATGCTTGCGGCTGGATGATGGGAGCTGGAGCGCAGATCCAGCCCACGGTCGTGTTTTGGGAGGCGAAATGACGGGGCAATGTTAGGTGATAGGAGGAAAGGGGAAAGTACCACCACCCAAATTCTCTTCCCGTTCCTTCCCTCCCAAAAGCCCGTCTTCCGCAACAGCCTCTCCAAGGCAGGGAAGGTACAACCCCGTCACTTCCTTCCGTAGTTCCAGCTCTAAAATTTTATCATGCCTTTTTGGACTTGGACCATTCCACTGTTTGCCGGAAGTCCTCGAGAGGCCTCGACTCCTCACCCCTCCATCAATGGTTCGGTTTTGTCTTTGTCCTTGTTGCGAAACCTGATCTCCGGATCTCAGCCCTCCTCAGCCCTTGCCACCTTGGACGAAACCGCCGAACCGTTTTGCCTAGCACGCTGGCTTGCTGTTGGAAGCTTTCCTGGCAAGGTGCGCGCGTTTCTTCCAGGCTCTACCACCCTCGGGACATGGAGATACGCCTCGGCAGACGTGCAGGCTAGCCTCACATCAACAGAGCAGACACCTGATGAATGCAACAAAGATGCTGACGCGACTATTAACAGTTTTTGATACTTCCAGAGCGCGCTTCGGTCGTCTGTTGGGCAGCGGAGCTGCAAGGATGAGCAGCAATCGCTGGGTACGTCGGAAAACCAGTTGTACACCACGACCATCGCAGGATCAACAAAAAGCAAAGCCACAGCATGTGACGAGATCCCTCTGCAAGCCTTCATGCGCGACACGCAGGACCCAGCCGCATTCCCTGCATATCTGCATATCTGCAGACTTCCCTGCTCAGCCAACAACGACACGACACGGAAATCGACAACATCAAATCATCCCACAGCATGACCGATTTTCAGGAGCCTCCCAGGCCACCTCCCTGCCACAGTCTCAGCCGACCCGACCCGCGCGCCCTGGGCCCCCCCTTGGACAGCTCCGAAGACACACATGTCTCATTCCTCCCGGACCTTCGGAATCTACTCCTTGTCCATCATGATTCGATCACTCTATTGTCCCCACGACTAACTCTCAAGGGAGACCAAGCCGGTGACTCCATTTGCATACCGCAACCGCACACACACTGCAACCAGGTGCCTGGCGATCCTGAACCCCTCCATCAGCAGCCCCTCCGCCGCTGCGGTACAATTCCCGCTCAAGGGCTTTTCAGCAACTGTCCGCAGTCATGGCGGACGCCACTGTGCCGCGGCCCCACGACTTCTTTGTTCTTCCCAAATCCAGCCATACTGAAAAGGCACAAGCACTCGGGTCCTCACACGGCCCAAATCTCTGGTCTCGGGCTCGGGCAATCGCGCGTCACCAGCTTTGGGCCCTCTTTCCCCTCCCGGGGCTTTGGTACTGGGCACGGTCAAGCCATCGGGTCACCGATCGAGCGCCCTAGGTCCCGGCTCACCGGTGTACTCGATGCGGCACTTTTTATGTTCGCACCACACGAGGGGTGGAGGACACGGCACCCTGATTTCGGCCTTGGGAACAGTTCATCACATCTCCTCAACGGCGTCAACTAGAAGGAGACGGTCCACGCGTCTATGGCTGCTGATGCATCTCCAAGTCGGCCTGACCCACAAGCCGATCCGACGGAAGAGCGCTCAACAAACCGTTCTGCATCTTTGCAACCCTGTCCCTCGTGACAGACTCCGCTTCCCTCCTCACCGCCGGAGAAGCAGGGGACGAGTAGTCGCCGTGTCCCTCGAGGCTAGCTAGTCAGCAACGGAAACAAACGAACCACAGTCCCAGCCCCCGAGGCCACACAAGAAAGAAAGCGGAATGTCCGGGCCTTGGCTGGCGCCTTCTCTAGCCACCCAATGATGCTTCTGAACAGCCTCGTCAGAACAGAACCGCATCTTGACCGCTCGCCCACGGCTCCAGTCCGCCCCTCTCTCTGACCTCTCCTCGCCGACGTTGCCACAGGGCCTTGCGTAGCACGGGGCTAGCGCTGGCGCCTTGGGTTCCGGTGCCAACGTCCGTCCCCGGGAGAGATTGTCTGCATTAGCCTCTGCGCCCACACATGCAACCACTATGGCTTCTCCTCCCCTAGTCCCCGGCTGGTCACGGTGGTCCCTGGGGCTTCTCATCATCACTCAGGATACCCCTCTCCCACTGGGGGCTTGTTCGAGGGAGAGGCTGCTTCTCCTTGCTTCTCCTGCACCTGCACACCCCTCCGCGCGTGCAGAGGGCGCGCTTACTTGTGCACTATTCAACGCAAACCAGGAAGGAGCCCATCGGGACTCGGTGAGCAACTTCCCATGCCGGACTGCAGCCGCCAAGCACAGACATGTTCCAGGAATTATTGGCTGCTCAGATGAGGGGATCCAATGTCCCCTCCGACAAGGATACCGCTGCTCGGGCCCCTGATCTACCTGCCCGTCATCGACATGATGAGATGATGAGCCAGATGTGGCTTCTGATCAGGAGGACTTAGGCAGCCCGGGTAATGAGATGCCGCAACACGTGTGAAGAAAATAAGGGGCCGAGTCTGTGCCTCGTCTTGTGTTGTCCTATCGTCTCGAAATGGGGCCCGGGGATGGACGATCAGGGAGAGACGAGGGAGGACAAGGCTCCTGCGGCCCCTCTCCGCGGCTCACGAAGGGGGCGTGGCACCAGCACAGAAGAGCAACGGTCGACCCAGGCTTGAAGAGGGGGGCAGGCCGCAGGACCACGTCGGAGGGAGGGTACATGCGTCCGGGGCTACTGCTCGTCTGCACCGTGTTCGCCGACCTGGCCCTCCGCCGACTCGGCTTGGCCCGCCCGTTCGACAAATTACGTTCTCCAGACGCCAAAAAGCTGGAAAACGGGTCCGTCGTCGCGCTGCAGCGTGACAGCCAGCCAGCGGAGCAAGCCCGGCGCCCCCTCCGCACGCTTGCAGGAAGTCGAGCTCACGTATTTGCCGCCTCGCATCTGCACACCACCTAGTAGCAAAGCAACCCCAGGCTGGGAGGATCGGTCCAAGTGAGGGGTTATTGTTGCCTACGGCCGATACGCGCGCGTGCGCACGCACATACAGACATGTCCCCCCCTGGTGGAGATGCCACCGCAGGCGCGAGAATGCTGTCCTTGTCTCAAAACCCCGACCCAACGAAGGGGGGTGAAGAAGAGGGAGGGAACGGGAAGAGACAGAGACAGAGGGAAGGTCTCACTCACCGCTCCGCGCAATGGGAGGGGTGGGCGTATATGGTACCTCCCTGGGATACACCTCGCTTCGGAACTTGCTTTGGGACCAAAGGGTAAGCTCATGGCGGGAGTCTCCAGCTTGTCGGGGGGAACAGCGCAAGGCGGCATTCACGGGACGGGACGTACTGCATAGTCCTGGTCTCCGCCCGCGGGCGAGCTCCAGCCTAATTTTTCCCCCTTCGCTCGCTCGGTCTCGGCGCGGGCAACATCAGCTGGACCAGCAGCAAGCAGATCAGCCACGCGGCGCTTCTGGGGCGCCTCTTCGATGCGTCACGTCGGCCCATTTGGCCCTGACCAGTATGGTTTGGGGGGGTATTTGTGGAGGATGATGGCGTCGCCGCCGCAAACGGGCTCGCTTGTCGGGCTGTCTGATGTACAAGTTGCGTAGGAAGGGCCCGGCAGTCCCCGAAGCTGGCCGGACGGGCCAGGGCAAGGCAGTCAGTCCCAGAAGGAGGGACAAAGAAACACGCCTGATCATCGGCCGGATGCCATACGGCCTGGGTGTCACAACCCGGTCATCTCGTCCGGACGGGAGGGAGGAAGAGAGGGGGGGCTTCCTTTTCTACGGTGAAGGTGATCGGATAGGCGCCTGTCTCGAAGGGGGGTTCAAACAAGGGGTGTCTTTCCCCCGCGGGATGCCATCCATCTTCATTTCCAACTGGGAGCGAGTTTCCATCATTCGTGGGTTCGAAAAATCTCCCGCTCTGTCCCTCATCATCTCCTGTCCCTTGGGTACGGTACCATCCAGTCTGGCGGGTGGGCCCATGTGGGAAGGGGGTGTCAAAAGGGGAACATTCTCTCTGTCTGTCTCTGTCGTCCGCAAACCCTCTCCTCCGAGTCCCGGCGAGACCACTGCCGACAAGAGCCTTCTCTTTGTCTCCCTCGTCTAGCCTCGTGATCCGCGGGCGGGCCCTCAGCCCGCCTCCGCCTCTGGGCGGCCAATGTATCGGGGCGAGCGGTCAGCAAGTCATCCAGCGCCAGCGCCGAACGAACGAAACAAAAACCACAAGAAAGGGCGACGCCATATCCGGACCGCCCCGAGACCCCGCCCCTGAAAAAAGGCCCCCTCGGGCGCGGGCCACCACCCATTCGCAAGCGGCCTTGACTCGAGAGACAAGACCCGATCTATCTCTCTCGTCGCCACCGGACCGAACCTGCAAGGTACGGTACACGCCGAGACGGCGGGTGGCCGGCCGGCGCGGCCCCCATTCTGGCCTTGTTTGTGTGTCGTCGAGGCTGGGGCTGGGCCCGGTGACCCGTGTCATGTCAGATGGGATCGGATCATCAGCCAGGCTGTGACGGCCGGCTCCCACTAGACCCGTGCGTGTGGCCTTGTCCATCCGCAACTCGGTCGTGCTCGGGGCGAGGGCAGTGTGTGCCAAGAGACCATTCACGCAAAGGTGGGATGCGGCTGGCGAAGGGGGGAAATAAGAGAGACAGAGAAAGAGTGGGTGGAGAACACACTCATGACAGATAGGACAGACAGGGCACCCTCGGCTGGGGTAGGGGGCTCCCTTTTCCCCCCTCACAGACGCAATCGTTATCCATGACGTGCAAGCGAAGCAAAGAAGTCCGGAATGACAACCACTGTATTTTTCGACACCCCCTTGCGGGTCGTCCTTGTCTCGCGCTTCCGTCCGGCCCTCTCTGGCCTGTCTCTCTCTCTGTGTGTCTCGGGAAAAAGCAGCAACACATTACACGACGTTTTCTTACAGCCCGTCCGTCCGTCCCCCGCAAACCACCCCCTGGGCCCGCGCCGCCCCTAGTCACCCGCCTACCCGTCTCCCGTGATGCCACATTCTCCTCCCCTGTAAGACGACGCTCAGCTTGGGTAGAAGAAGAAGAAGGAAGAAGTGAAGCAGAGAACGATGGAGAAGAAGACAAAAATATTTGAATAAGGGGGAACAATCTTCCACCCCCTGAATACGTGAAATACGCAAAGCAGTAAGAACGCGACTGCCAAAAGCAAGTGTGCCGTGAGGCATACCAATCTTAACCCTTTCCGTCCCCCAGTGGGAAAACAAATGACTGCGAGAAAACAAAATGCTGCAGGATTTTCGCGAGAAAAGCCACCACCGAGGCAACGCCCGAGAGACAAAAATGCAAGTCCCGGGGTTCTTTTCTGCCATGATGTTGCCCCTTCCAGAAGGGACGATGCTGACCGGGGGGTGTGCGTGTGTGACCTCAACTCCTGTCCGTCCGCCCTCCGAGACCTCTACCCCGTCACTTTTTGGTCCGACGATGATCCCAGGGCGCCTTTGTTCGCAAGAAGAATCCGAAAATCGAGAATGCCGTCCTCAGCTCGACGGCTGCCTGCCCATCTCCGTGTGACGCTTCGCGGTCCGTGGCACCAGCCGGTGCGGTGTAGAATAGAGGGTAAGAGAGTCGGTTGCAAACAGAAACCTTCAAGTCGCGGAGATCGAAAAACAGACTCGAGCGCAAAAAAACGGGAGGTAATGCCCTCCCGCCGAAATAGGAGTGCCTGGCCAGCAGAAATCTTTCCCTCCTCATCTGATGGCTGGCCAAAGTACTTGTGAAATCAAATCGTCTTGTGTTCCCTGGCAATCGCAGCTCGGTGACTAGCGCTTGCCGCTTGATGACCCGCCCCGGTTCAGTCGGCCCAGCATGTTCTTGTCGATGTCCATGCTGGGGTTGTCAAGGTTGCCCAAGCTCATGACACCGGTAGGCTGTCCAGCGGCTGGAGTCGAAGAGTTGCTGTGCCTGGGCCCGGAGCTGGACGCGCGGTCCTCGCTGCCTGGGCCCATAGCAACGAAAGAAGCCTGCCCGGGGCTGTGCCTCGGCGGAGGGCCTCGCGGATCGGCGCCATAGGGGTGCGAAGACCCGTAGGACGACATGTAGCCCCCGGGACTGCTGTGTGCCGAGCTCGAAGCTGGAGATCTGCGTCGAGGGTCGTCCGCCATGGCGGGATCGGGGGGAGGCGGCCGAAGTTCGTCTCCGTCATCGGGTTCTCGCGCACGGCGCCTGCCACGCTGGTCGTACGGCGGTGGGTAGGCGCCTGTAGGAGAAGGCAAAGGCTGGCCGTAGTAGCCGTTGCCGCCTTGCGGAGGGGGCGGACCCGGCGGGTAGGGTTGCTGAGAAGGATGTCCCATCGAACCCGGAGGCAGCGGTTGGCCGTAAGCCCCGTACAGTGGCGTGCCAGGGGGAACGCCGCCTGGGACTGCGGAAACGGGGATGAAGGCCGTCGAGCTGGAGGATGAGACTGGCTGGAAAATGCATTCCTGGTTCATCCGGCTGCAGTTGATGCATTTTCCACCTGGTGCGCTCTGGTAGCCACTGCACCGTATCTGTCAAAAGACGGTCAGCACTGGTTAGTCGCTTCGGACTCGCCATGGGAAATTTTACCTTTCTTTTCCGGCAGTATCTGCATGCGATCGAGGTTCGCTGCCTTGGCGCCGCTTGAGGCATCGGCACGGCACCCTGCCCATAGTCCCATCGTGGTGGCCCTCCAGGAGGAGGCGGGCCGTACTCGTATCTTTGGGGCGGCGGCTGGCCATACTCTGGGTATCGAGCTGGCTGTGCAGGCGGGCCGCCGTGGCGGTAATCCGGGTGGTAAGGATCAGGGTAGTGCGGCGGCGGAGGCTGGCGGCTCCTGTAGTAGTCGTCCCGGCCGTCCTGAGGCGGATACCCAGGAGACCTAGGGCCGGGATGCTGCATCGGTGGTAGTTGGGACTGAGGATGGCCTCCTGGCGGCGGTGGAGGGTAGCCGTTGACGGAGCTGGGCGAGGCGTTGTAGTGAGGGGGCCTCGGCTCGGGACCGCGGGGATCGCGATCTGTGGGAGGGTAGCCCCGGGCGTACTGTTGCTGCTGCTGCTGATGCTGCCCGTACGGGTCCTGGATCGCTGGCAGGGTCACAGGAGCAGCCATGGCTGCTGGTCTGTCGTCGCGATAGCCGTGTTCTGCGTGCTGAAGTCTCTGACGGGGGTCGTCGTCGCGTGGGTAAGCTGGGTCTTCTCTGTGATGTGAAGGCGGCCCGCGTCCCTGCTCCTCTGCCATGCTCTGATTACTTTGACGACGCCAGGGCGCGGAAGCCGGCACCTTGCCTCGTGGCGGATGGGTTATGCGACAGTGTCAAGGCTGATGATGACGACGAGACGATTTCGCGGGCTGGGAAACAGAACCGCAGCGCGTCCTCAGGCGCATTTGCCAGCAGACAAGGCTTCGTGGCAGGAGACTTCTGGTGGATGCTATCTAGGCGCGCAGAAAAAGGCGTGTACCGGGCAAAGTCCTGGACAACTGCCTGACTGGGCGCGAGTAGAAAGATGGGGTGACGAGGCGGACCTGGGTCGGGCGATTAGGGGAAGTGACGAATTCCGAGGCTGCAAGGATCAATGAGCTGGAACTCGAGGTGAGGAATAGTCTGAATTCCTCGGAGAGTTGCAGGAACCGTGGCGGCCCGAGGCGAAGGAATGCGACCCGGGGTCCAACGAGGTGACTCGACGAGGACGAGTCGGCCGTAACGGGGTGGAACAGAGTGCAGAGAGAGAGAACACTGCGGTGGCGACGCTCTCAAGAGGATACTCCGTCAGAGTCTTTGAAATCGTAATGGCGCGCGTCCTGGGTGGCAATCGCGCAAATGACGGTGACGAGTGGCGGTTGAAAATCGGCGGCACAGGCGCGAGCCCCCTGCTTCGCTGTGCGCGGACAAGATCCCAATCTAGTCAGTTGTCGTCGTAGAGGGGCGGACAGCAACGGCGACGACGTGCAGCTGCGCAAAGGAGTGAATCCAGGTAATAGGCGTCCTTGGGAAAAGCCCAATGTGCGCGGATGGCAAAGTTGGGCCCAGGGAAATGGTCAGGTCAGGCGTCGGGCGTCGAGCCACCGAAGACTCCTGGGCGTCGGTGTGTTGGTTTGGGTCGGGGTCGGGTCGAGGACGAGGGGGGCGGAGCGCGTGGGCGTGGTGTTGGTTGGGGGTTTGGAGATGGTGGAGGAAAAGGGCAAGGCAAGGTCAGGAAGGTGTGGATGGTGGAAGGAGGGATGGCGCCAAAGAAGTAATCCGGGAAGGAACCACCCAAGGACCGCACCCTGTAGTGGAGGCAGGTGGCCAGCAGGACCAGAGTCGAGGTAAAGGTGCAAAAAAGAGGCAAGGGCAGCAGGGCAACAAGGACAGGGCCCCCGTCCCAGTCCCAGTCCAGTTCCAGTCCAGTCAGTTGATTGAGTGGGAGTGGGAGTGGGAGTGTGCAGTCGACAGGCGTGGACCAAGGTCAAGGTGTGTGTGTGTGGGTGGGTGGGCGAGCGGTGGGGTCGTCCTTCCCCCGTCGGGTCGAGGGGCGGGACGCTGGAGGGGGGTGTACCTTAGCTCGGTACCAGGCCATGCATCGTCCCCTCTTCGACTCCTCCCTGTCCCCGGCGCTCGGGGTGCTCTGGAGCCAGTAGGAAGGTACAGAGTAGGGGGGGGTGTCCAGGGGGGGGCCAGAGGGAAGGGACGACTGTGCTTGGAAGGGGGGGAAGGAAGGAGGGGAGGGGGGAAGGGCACCGGGGGGCCTGTCGATTTGGGTCCCAGCAGCTGCAACTGGCATCCACTTGCACCCTGACTAGCCCGGCCTATGGCAGGCGCCAGGCGGTATCGCACCGTACCGTACGCGGCGCGGCGCAGGAAGCTCGGCTCAGGTGCCAGCACGAGGGACGAGGGACGGGACTCGAGCATGGTCATCCCCTCCAACAGCCCAGCCCGAACCCGCAGTCCCATCAGCAAACCCGCCGCCCGGCACCAGCGCCAGGGTCGGCCCAAACTGGGACCGGGGAGGGGGGGAGGGGGGCAAGGGCCAAGGGGGATGATGGACTGGACGGTCAGGTCGGGGTGGAATGCACGCGTTTGCTCTTAGTGGCCTCTGCCCCCCTTCTCTGTCTCCCACCCTTCCTCTGCTACGACACTAGACCGCTGGACCATCTCGCTGGTGGAGGCGCCCGCCGTGCCTTAGTCTGGGAATGCGGCCGGACGGGACCGTGAGAGAGGAAGAGGCACAGCTGGGAGGCAAAGGGGGATGTGTGGTTAACGCAGGTACGGTACTCGAGATGCCGTTTCTCAGACCTCCCGTGTGTGGCTAACTTGATGAGGAATCATCAGCCAGCGGCTGTCTCGTAGCCTCTCGGGTTGCTGGGATATACTAGAAGCTTTCCGGAGGCCAAGTCTGAGGTCGGTCAGCTTTCGCCGCCCGTCTACGGACAAGGCTAGGCTGGAGAGTCCCAGCGGAGCCAGCCCCGGGCCAACAAGGAACATGACATGATGTGCAAGCAAAGTACTTCAGAGGCAAGTAGATACTTGGTTGAAAACCACCATGCGCTCTGCCGGTCGACTGCAGCATGTCAAGACTATGCTGACCTCGCTCACCGAGCTGGACCCAAAGCCTGATACCCAGCAGAGAACAAAATGGGGGTGAGAAAAGGGGGGGTGAGATCGACAACAGGCACACACGTTCCATGGGGCCCCAGCACCGCCAACCTGGCCGCCCACGTTGGCGTGCAAGTGCCCATTCATGCATCACTGCCGCCAGATTGATGATGCCGCATCTCGCTCCACGGCCGCGTCGAGACAACATGACGACAGCCGCCCCTGGGCCCGGGCTGGGGCTCCCGACGGGCTGTCCGCGGACGGATGCAGAGGCGGGGACAGCCGCGCCTACGAGGAATAACTCGAGCTTGCACGGCTTGCACGGCTTGCACGGAGTAGCGTTGGAGGGAACAGCGGGCGGGCGGATGATGTCGCGCCGGGCCAGGTGGCTGATAGACCCTGCCCTGCCCTCTGTGCAAGCGGGAGCATCCATCCCCCCCTGGCGTGTGTCCCGAGTCACGGGTCCAGGGAGCATCGCCGCACTCGTCCGGGGTTCCCGCTTTAGCTGCAACCCTTTGCCCGGGTTTCTGGCCTAGGCGCCGCAATCCTGCTGCCGGTGCCGCTGTCGCGGTCGTTTGGTTTGGTCGCTCCTCGCTCGGGAATCTCGAAAGCGCGTGTTGGCATCGGCCGGCGCGCCGCCCTCGATGACAAGGCGTCGAGCCATGCATGCACAGCGTGGCACGAACCAGCTGTGCATCTCACACTCAGCAAGCAGGAGACGGCGAGTGGCTGGCTGGCTGGCTGGCTGGCAGGCAGGGTGCCTGCCTGCCCGCGTGCCTGCCCGGTTGGGCGCTTTGGGGATAGGGCGCGGCAACCGGCGCCTCATCTGTTCGTTCCCGTTTTCAAGAGAGATGAGATGGATGGTCATGACGATTGTGACGGGTACTCGAGGTCGAGTCCGGTGCCCGACTGATCGACGCTGCCTTAGCGACCAGGTCCATCCATGGGCGCCGGGACGCTTTGTTTGCTCACACATGCCCCGATAAAGTGCCTTGCTGTTTGTTTGTTGGCGCCCGGTCCAACCAAGGTCGCTGTCGTGCTCGTGGTCGACTACCTGGCCTGGTTGCCCGACACTGTCGGCTCCCGTCGCATCCGCGCAGATGCCGTGGTTGCACTGCAGCCTCCTGCGCCCCCCCTCTGCGGCCGTGTTCTCGATGAGTCTGGGGGACACGGCGGTCATGTCAGAAAACAGCCGCAAACGGAGAAACAGCCGAGCTGCGTGCTGGGGGAGGTCGGCCGCAACGCAGGAGATGACTGTCAGCTTATCATATTTCAGACCCGGGCGAGTGATCGTGGCGGCTCGGCACCTCGTACGAGTCTCCAAGTTGTGGCTGCTTGAATGTCCGAGTCGAGGCATGCGTTGCGTCGCTTTGTGATACCGACTCATCCCGTCAAACGTTTTGACAGGCAAACTGTGGAACCGCCCTAAAGTAAGTTGAGAGTAAACGTGGGCGGACTGCATCTGTCACTTTCGTCATACGGAATCCACTCCCTCACCAGACGGACGGCTCCGGGGGGCATGTGGCCGCAGGAATGGCCGCAGGCCAAGGGAGCAATGTGTGTGGATGACATGGATCTCTCCGGTGGGCCGCCTCGCCGCCGCGCTGGTGTCACCAGTCGAGTGTCACACCCCGTCGAGAGATTTCCTCCTCCCTGGCAAACTCGGTCACGCACCGCGCTGGCTCGCCACGGCGGCTGCCAGATAGCCAGCGATAGAGTAGGCGGGCCGGCTTTTGTCGGTCGAGGGCTTGTGTGCGTCTGGCGACGGCCTGTTCAAGGCTTTCCGGGGTGGGCGCTGGGGTCGTGTCGACAACGCCGTGTTAGCCGGCGCCAGGATGAGGCCGGTCGTCTGCGAAATGCAGGATTCCGAATGAGACTGGCTAATCGCAGGACAAACGCCTGGCGCGCTGCTCCTCATGCCGGCACACGGCAGCGCGCGAGGAAGGTCGCAGAGAAAAGAAAACGACAGATGCGTTGGTCCTCGCGGTCCGGCAGCTGGCTCTGTATCATCCAGAGAGAGGCTGGAAACCAGGCCCACCGGGATCTTGATCCGGGGGGCAGAGATCGATCTAGAATCGTGGTTACGGGACCCGAGGAGAGAGAGCCGCATGGTACCGGTAGGTTCCCGGCCAAGAGGAGCTCGGAACGGCCTCGGGAACTACTGCAGACTTTCAGATGATGGCAACGAAATCCCCAAGAGACCCCCAGCGTGGCCAGGAACGGGTCGCCTCTTTGTGGCCCACGCACCCCAGCCAGGTTGCCTGGCTGTCATCGGCAGCTGGCGTGCCCAGCTGGCCTCGCTCCAGGTCCATCCGCCGCCCCGCGGTTCCAGGTTGGGGCTCAGCTGATGAACAGGCTTTCCGCTCAGAGCAGCGAGCGCATGTTCTTGTTCGTATCCAGGCCCAGGCTGCCCCACTGGCAAAGGACATTTCAGGGCCGACGAGCCATGTGTTTTGGGAGGGGCGGCGGTGATCTGTCGGGCGGGGCCTGCTCGTGATCAGAGGTCGATCAAGAGAGCCGAGAGGAGCAGGTGTGAGAGCAATGCGCCTTCAGCCACTGTGATTCGCGCGCCGGGCTCTGTGAAGGGTGGTGATCTCAGCTGAGCTTTCAACGCCAGTCCAGCAGCTGGTTCCATCAGTTCCTCGTCGTCGGCCAATGACCAAGCTTACCAGCCAGAGCGCGTGCTAAAAGAAGGCCGCACCCATCGTTTTCGAGATGGACCAGGCAAGCCAGGCAGGCCAGGGTGGGCGTTGACCGCCATATTCTGTCCGCCATGGACCGCTGCTAGCGTGATGGGTCGTCGACCACCCGGGGGTGCTGCCCAGCTGTGACCAGGCAAGACCACCAATGCGTGCGAGGGAAACAGAGGTGTTGTTCAGTTGGTCCAGGGTCCGCCTCCGCTTGTTCGCCTCGCCCCTGGTGTTTTCGGGGCCGAATTGACGAAGGCGATCAGGTACGCGAGCTGTCGAGGCCGGGCGATGACTCGAACCTGAGGGCCTTGTCATGGCGGGAATCGGACGCGTGGGCGATGGATGGAGGGGCTGATGGAGGGGTTGATGGGGTCGGCATCGCAAATGTCATGCCTTCGGAGCGTTTCCCGGAAGCAGTCGGCCCCAATGATCCAAATGGCCCCCCCGCGCGGTCCTCGCTCCAATCAATCATATGACAAGAGAACCCAGGTTCGGGCAAGCCCGTGGCGGCAGCATTCCCAGCAGAAAGGTTCCTTCGAGTCGGGTCCTGGAAATGCGATGCTGGTGACCATGATTGGCCGACTGCGTACTGTCCGAGTGCTGCCACTACAGGGATGGGCTGCCTTGGAAGCGGCGAATAGGATGACGGGCATGGTGTCTCGAGTTCTAACGCCAGCAGGAGGGGTGGTGGGTATGCCAACGGTGAACCGTGATCAGGATGGCGACGCCGTTGTAAAAGGCGCGTTCCATTTCCTCCATCCGAGGGGGCACGCTCGGGGCTTGAAAAAATCTCGATGGATGGAGGGTGCGTGTCTGCTTGAATGTGGGCAGGTGAAATTTTCTCCCGTTCCACTCCTCGAAACGGCCAAGTCTGGTATCGCCACGGTGGGCATCCAGTACCAAGTCCTACCTGATGTGCCCGTACCGTATGGCAGTCGCAGTCGTGAGATGGCACCATGTCACAGATGGCGGGCATGGCGGGGTCGTTCCTTCCCGCACATCACATCGCGCCCGCGTTTGCCCCACGAGCAAGAGGGCAGGTGTTTCCCGTCCCGCCTGCAGGTGACGGAAGGTGCGCACTGCAGACCGGGCAGGAACTCACCTACCTCGGCCGCACTGGGTGGTGGGTGACAGCGACGGACAGCAAGGCATGAAGCAGGGAGCTCTTCCCACTTCCCCAGTCACAGTTATAGGCTTCGATCGGATGCCTAGCTTTATTTGGTTGCCACCGACAAACAAAGCTCACAAACAGTCCATCCACGTCCTCTGCACCACTCGATTTCGACTGACCCCGAACGATGAGGGTGACCCATTTCCGACAACACCATGCCGGCGACACGTCCACGATGACTCCAACCCCTCACCGACTGCGCATTCGCAGGGGCGGTATATTTGCCGGCCTCTATAGGAGCGAAGGGCCCTCCCCTCCCTCAGTCGCCCACTGCTACCTCGCCTCGGCGCTGTCACCCTCCTTCAATTGAGCTTGCCACTGATGCTCCCGCCAGCTGCATCTTCCCGTGGTAGGGCTCGCGTCACTCTCATCTCTTCTGCGGCCCGGACCAGCCTGCCCCTTTTGGCGTCGCGCACATCGACGAGGGAACTCCCGTGCCTCCAGCACCTACGCTATCACTGCCGCACCGTGACGACGTCTGTCCCTCGTCTACTTGGGACACGACGTCCGGGGCTGCCTACATTACGCCACCTTCACATCTTCACACCGCATGTCCTCCCTCGGCCGGCATCGGGACCGTACCTTGTGAGGTCGCCATACACATCTTGGTCCTGTCCGGGTTCGGTTGCGATACTCTCACCTGACTCGCACGCATATTCACATGACAACTTCGGCTCGCTCATTCTCAAGTCTTGGCTCAGGCGAGATGTGGTATCGTTGCGGCGGTGTCCTTCGACGTCGCCGTCTTTGGTGGTCCTTGCGCGCGCACATCCAAGATCACTCGGCGCGGCGCGGCGCCGGCAACACGTCAGTGATGGAATGGTGACCGATGGGGCCTCCTACTTCCTAGTCCTTGGACTCTCCATCCAATCCCTGGTTGGAACGTTCCTTTTTCCCGTCCCTAGCGGTCCGTCCAGGCGGGTAGCCCACCGATGTTTGCCCGGCTAAAATGTCTAGGTCCCTCCCGCTCCCACCCTGGTCAGCTTTCTTACCTCAGTGGCACCTCACTGGCGGGCTCTCGCTCACAGATGTTCCACGCTGCACACCACCTGAGCGCATGGCCTTCTGTTCCACAAGAGTTTTTTGGTGGCTGCTCACAGCACCTCCTTGCGTGCCGCTTACTTACGGCACCACCACCGCCGTCGCCGCCACGGTCCTGCCACATGACCCCCTTTACTGGGTGAAACAAGTCTACCATAGAGGGTTTTCTGGCCTGCAAATCGCGCAGACCTCACTGTCTTTCAACAACATTCGTCTCTGCCACCCTGCGTCAACGCTGAAGTGGGCTGGCTCCATGGCGCCGACGAGCACGCACAGTGCAACCGGCCATGGCTGCCACACCTTGCCGGGGGTGCACGAAGCCCCGGACCAGGGGTTGTGGCAGGGACAGGGGCCCTCATGCATGCATGTCCCTGGGCCGACCCTAGACGCCTCCCGCCCGCTCCCAATGGCTCCTCCCGCCGCTGACCGTTCCGGATCTCATCGCCTTGTACTGGTACCTGCTTACGGGGGATGCACGCCCGTTGGCGGCGAACCCCTCGGTTCTTCTCATCTCTACATGGCAAGATATCGGGCCGGCACATCTCTCCCTCGCGGACTGTGGACGCTGCAACTGCACCAACGATGGTCTTTGCCCACCAAACTCGCTCAGCCAGTCATGCTGCAACTCTTTCGTCTACTTCGCCCTTCGCAGCTATTGTTTGCCAACCCTGCCCAGCCCATGCTTGTCGGGCATCGATAATGGAAATGGCAGCCCGATCCTACACGAAGCGGAACATCACCCCGAAGCACCCAGGAGCAACACAAAGCCCAGCGCTTATTTCCACCTCTTTCCCGTTCAGAGGCCAGCATGTCTCGGAGACACCCATGGCCTCACAGTCTCCAGGAATTTCGTAGGACGACGACGCTGCCGTCTACATGCAAGAGACGCACCGAATCTTTGCGATCGATGCATTCGACAACGAAAGTTTATCAAGAACATGACGGGCCTTGACTATGGTTTGGCGCACCATACCTTCATTTCCCGCCGGCCTCGAAAATCATCGGGTGTGATTGAGACGTCCGACGACCACCAAGACATCATAACTTTGTGTTAAGCCCCCAAAACACAGCAGATGTTGGCTCCGAGACAAGCACGCTTCCGAGGCCGCAAAAACACCATCACTATGGCCGCGCCAGGGAGAGCCCCTGAAATGGACGGCCCCTTCTCCGGTGCAACATTGGACAAGCGTCGAGCCAGTCGCCGCCCAGCTCAGAGCTAGGCCGAGCCACATCTCACACCACACCGCCTCAACGTTCCCGACCATTACGAATAACTTGTTGCATGTTGGTGTCCTGGTCCCATCGGAAGCTTGGGGTGTGCGAGTCACCATGCCATAGGGATCTCATGTTGACACGCAGGAAGTTGACGAAAGCAAAGAGCCACGTCTCGTGACCACCACTTAGCCCGCAGCCTAAGACACCGGCCATGACTGTCCCAGGGTTCCTGGGAATCGGCACGGAGATGGCTCTGGACTGAGACGGAAATGTGGCCCATCTTGTCACGTGATGCAATGTCGCTGCACGTTGCCGTCATTTCCCGTCGTTCCCGTGGGTTCCCCAATTTTAATGTTCCTTCTATTGACCCGTCGTTCAGGAGAGGGGGTTCAAGTTCAGCCCAGAAGGCCCTCGGGCCGCATGTCATGCCGTCCCGCTCGAGGCGCGAGACTTGGATCAAAAGCAACGAGCCGTTCGATCAATTCATCTGTTCTTCCGATGCTGCAAGAACCTTGCGGTTCCTGAGCCGGACTCGTGCTCTGGCCTCCACGTTGGCTTTTCGCCAGGGTGGAGGCCGCAAGGGGGGCTAACTTCTCAAGCCTGGTCCTGGCTGCTTCCGACGGTTTCGTCGACTGATCTGCGAGACCTTCCCCTCAGCCCGACCAGCTGTGTGTTGCTGGTCTCAGTTCATGGCTTGGAAGCTCTGCAGTCCGTTCCTAGACCTGAGCCACGCTCGCGGACGACTCCTCCAATGTCTCGCCTCGGCTTCGCGGGGATTCTGAGACCCAACCTAGCGTCCTGGAATGCAATGTCTCCTGCAGTTGGGGATGTCAGGGAGAATGCAGAGTCGCCGAGATTCAAGCTGTGTGCGTCAGCACTGTTTGTCGGGGAGATTGGCTGCGAAGATCGGCACCCTCTTCACCACAGGGGATATGAGAGCTGAACCAACAGCTCCAGGGCGGAGTGTGGACAGGACGCCGTCGCAGTTTCGCTACGAAGGGCGAATGGCGTAACAGGCGCAAACATTCCGCATCGCGAGGCGTCGCTACTCACCTTGGCAAGGACAATTTTTGGCCGAAAGCGACTGCTCACAGCTCAGAGCCTCCAAAAAGGGATGCTGTTTTGCCCCGCCAGCCATGCCCTGTCGAGAAGGACATCCTCCGGGCTAAGCGATCACCTCTGTGTGACACGCTGCAGAGTTTGAATGTCGGATCTCCGGCCAAAGCTTCTTCTCTGGAAACGATGGTTCACATGGAGAATCTGCTGCGGCGAGTCGTTGACAGATACTGAGGTGCAGTGCACGCTTGAAGTGTCCGGCCGACGGCGACGACGACGATGCCGCCGCCATCCCCAGCAAGACGCGAGGCACGCGAGATACCATGTCTACCCACCCTCTGGCACAGGTTTTCCTTTTCTCTCGTGCCATTTGCCCTGGGCAATGTCAATGTGGGAGCGGCCCGCATAATGAGCAGCGTGTCTCTTCCAAAGTCCCTTTCGCTGAACCCCCCGGCAGGATCAACGCTCAGACGGCGATGAAAACGGCCTACTTGGCCGAAAATTACACACTGGCCACATCCCGCCGAGGAATGGTCCCGCGATGGTTGCATGCCGATTATGCGCAATTGTGCACCAGGGAGAGCAGGCGACGTGTACGGGCAGACGAGCAAAGCAGCGGTGAGAGCAATCAGATGTTGGTCAACTGCGCGGCTTTCGGCTATACCGCAGCCATGTGTGAGCCACAATGGGTCACATTGCCGCCGTGTCTTACCACCACCAACAAGCACTGTTATGTGCTGCCAACGCACATCGCGTAAACGCCTGACAAACGCCGCATCAGAGAACAACCGTCCTCCGTGCGGCATTCCTCGACTCACTGGCGTTGAGGACTTCACATTGCCTGTCCTGCTGACTAGATGGGATGCTGGGGACGCCCGCCCATGCAGCCTGGGGTGCTGCTGCAGGATGCGCCGTTGGCTGTTGGTGCTTCAGCCAGACGCATACGCAGACGCTGGCCCAGCCGCAGACGCAGGCAGCCGGGTAACACATGACTTTGGCGGCATGGGAGATGAAGTATGCCCAACGAAGGACCAAGGAGCCAGGCGACTGCAGGTGAGTAGAGTAGACCAGAACATGGCGCAGGTCGAGCGAACGTGCAGCCCCGGCAAACGGAGGCAATATTGACGAAGATCAGTGGAAACGTGGGAAGCTATGGGCGAAGCTGATGCAGGTGCAGCTGCGTGGCCCAAAAGGACTCTTGGAAGCCTCCCAGCGTGCGGCTCGATCATCCCCTCGGCCCCCTTCGCACCCTCGCACTCCCGTCCTCTGCCCTCATCACTCGCCCTCGTACGCGATCACCGTTCCTGTCCCCACCCCCAGGCCCGTGGTCTTCAGCCGGACCGTTCCTCGTCTGTCATGCAGGCGGGCGCGCACCAGACACGAGGAACATCCATCGGATCACCGATAACAAATGGCGTCGCTCGCCAGAAGCAGGGAGCAGTCGCGCCAACAAGAACCCGGTCTTGGCGAGAGGCGACGACAGGACAGCCCATCAGTCGATCCACCCAGCGGCATCGCCCAAACGTCCGCAAAGAGAGCAGCGTCCCGGTCCTGCGGCAGGCCCCCCTGCCCTGGATTGCCTGGGCCGACCGTCTCGTTGGTTGCTACACCCTCTCTGAGGAGATATACCCCGGCCGGGACCGTGCTTACCGCTCAACAGGGACCGCATCTCAGCACCCATCGCCGCACCGGGCCAGGGCCAGGGCGGCGCCATGCCCCACGAGCTACCCGGTCGCCCGCCGTAGGCTCCCCGGCAGCAGCAGCATCCTGTCATCATTCACGAATCACCCGCCATCGAGGACGAGTATCCCGGCCGGCCGCATGGCCAGGGGGCGCCAGGGGGGGCGTGGCGGCATGCACTGAGCCTCTGACCAGGGGGGCGGGGAGTTGCCAGCTGCCTGCGAGATGTGAGCAAAATCCAGCACTCACGGACAAGTCGATACCCGCGTGCTTCGTTCAGCAGACGCACAGTCCTGACGGATTTCATGCGATTGTCGAATGGACCACGGGACGACGGCCATGCCGAGTACACACACGGCACAGGCTTCTGACGGCACCTCGCATGTCGAAGCCCGCCCACGCCGAGCCCTCGCAGCATGTCGTGCCACGATGCCGGACGGGACTGTGCTCTCACCGCCCGCATGGCCGTGCAGTCACACGCTGCAGGCCGATGCAGCAGGATATAGCACCTCCCTCCCGGCCGCCGATCCATCGCGTCTGGGTGCGAGGGAAAAAGTGTGTGTGCTCGTACGTGCGTAATGCACTTTGGATGCGTGCGTGCGTGCGCGCGTTGTCGTCGTTGCTTTTCTCTTGCACCAACAGCGGCCAAACCGGACCAAGACCAACCCAACCCCCTTCTCAGTCCACCCCGGGCGCCGGGTCCTGTCTTGGGGGACTCGGAGGAGAAGACGGGGCAGCCGCGCGCTTTTACAGCATGCGGGTCCCAGCCTGCCTGTTTGTTTGCAGTGTGGGTGAGTATCGCGCGTGTTTCCTGCCCTGCTTATGCGCGCAGCGCCGACCAACGCCGCTTTCCTGCAGACGGGTACATGAGGAGGATCCCGGCGAGTCGACTCACTCCGGGGCTCTTCTCGCTCGGCATCACCATGGAATCAAGCCACCCCCCGTTTTCCGCCTACAAGTACCTGTTCGTTTGTACTTGCTCAACGCACGTCCAACGCTCGTTAAGGCCAGGTCGGCGGGCTCATCCGTCGACGGACGGCAGAGGGAGAGGAGCCCATGGCGCCGTCGATACGATGGTGGCCTCGCGGACGCCTTTCTTGGTCTGCTCTGTTCACTGCGTGGCCCATTCCCTCCTCTATCCGTCCCTCTGCATGCCGTCCCGTCTGGTCCAGGTTTGACCGGACTGGTGTCGTCTCCGCCCGTGTTCCCGCAGCGGCCCCCCGCGGATGCAGCCGCGTGCCCCCCCCGTCCCATGTCACATCTGCTAGTGCTGCGCATGTCGAGTTGGGTACCCTACCCTTCCTTGCGGAGCAGAAGACTTGTCGACGACGACGTGGCAGTCGGGGTCGGGGCCGCGGCCCATCACCATCGGGTCTTGGTGCCCATCACAATCAATGAACGCAGCCATCCATCCATCCGTGCCCTCCCCCCTTCCCCCTGGGGGCCGGTCTGTGGTCTGCGGCTTGCCTGCCCTGCCCTGCCCTGTCACTGTCATGCCGCCCAGTGCGAGGTGGACGAGGACGGGCCGTTTGGTTCGCTCGTCCTCGCCCGGCAGGTGGCCAAGCGGCGGTATGCTCCGCTGCCGACGCTCCCTCGCCTCCCTCCTCTCCTCTGCCCACACCCTTCTTCTTCGTCAACCCCGGTTACACAGGCTCGCTTGCACAATATCAGGGAGGTCGGGGCTTGCAGGGATCTGGGCGACGACGGAACGGAGCGTGCCAGGGATCAGCGACACATCATTTGGCGGCCACGTGATGAGTTGTCCCCGCCAGATTGCGCCTGGGCCCGACCTACTTTGAGTGATGAAATATTGGGGAGAGAGGGGGTGGACAAGGCAACGCCTGCTCGCTGGACGAGTCCGTGGGAACGCCCCATCCCCCCTTCTGTTCCCTTCCCACCCCCGGCACCGCGGCGGACGCCCTAGGTTGCCAGCAAATGGGGGCGCCTCGACGTTCGGCGTCTTGGCGCCGTCCGGGGACCGGACCGGGGGGAAGCAACAGCGGCGTGACGGAGCTTCGGGTGTCGGGGGCTTTCAAAGATCGGGTCGGCCGGCCGGTGACTTTTGTAAGCTGGACGTCGGTCACCTGGAGCCAAAGGTCGCCGAAGGTATCGAAGATGACTGCTCCGTAGACATTGCGGCGCATTTTGGTGCTGAGACCATAGTTGAGAGAGTCGAGAGACGGGGACTACATTGATTGTGCCCGAAAAGTCTCCGCTACAACAGGCCGCCCCGTCCCGTGTCTTGGAGCGCCACCGTCACTACCATTCAGCTACTTGCCTCCGCACCAAAAACAGCACGATCCACAAGTACCCCTCATCATCATTCCGTCAAGACAAGACAAGAAAAGACAAGACACCACCAACGCACTACTACGGCAGCTGCCCGTCGCAATCTCACCAGCCCGACAGCAATCTGAATGCCCAACGCCCGTCTGCTCCTCTCTTCCTGTGCACTACTACCGTTCGCCGCTTGGTTCCTATCGCCTTGGCTTCTCCAGCTGAACGCCATCCTGCAAACACACTACTACCACCGCCACCACGCGGCACCGACCCCCGGCCATCGTTACACAATGACTGACACGGCCGGCGTCAACAGAGCCTACTTCAAGTGCGTGGCACCTGCCGTGCTCCCCGCTGGTCTCATCGCCCCCTTCGGCCTCGGGGATCTGAGACCGGGTTCCTGCAGCGTCCAGACGACGTTGGCCGATACGTTTGTTCCGTGCGAGACGCTGACTTGCCTGCCCTTGACAGCAAGCTCGCCTCTGATTATGACTCGAGGTTCGAGAAGACGGTCACGCAGTTGATCGATGAGATCCAGAAGCGTCGCTACTTCATTAGCGTCGACTGGATCGAGGACGATAGTGATGATGAGGATGAGATTGAGGGCCGAGCTGCTGCCGTCAAGGACAAGAAGGACGAGCAGGCCCCCATCAGGCTTCTCGACTATGCCTGTGGCACAGGTTTGGTCTCGAGGGTGCGTTTCTTTCCCCCTCCCGTCGGCCGCTGTGCTCGCGGCTCGCCAGTTTGTCCCGGCCGCGTTCCCCTCCGGCCCGCCCCTGACAGACCCGAGTCGCACACGGCGGGGGCCAGGTCTGCTGACCCGTGTACCCCCGACGACGGCCGGTGTTTGCTCTCTTCATGTACATGGCTGACTTTTCGCAGGCCCTGGCCCAGTACACCACGCAGTGTGTCGGCATCGACCTTTCGGAGAACATGGCTGGCGCATACAACGCCCGCGCCGAGAACCAGGTGAGTTGTGATTTGTCGTTTTTGAGATGGGCGAATCATTCCCACGAGGCACCCCCGGAATCGTCGGGGAAAAGGAGGCGGGGGAGGGGAGGGGTTAGTCTCTGCCTATGCAGGTCGGCCACAGTCACACGAGCACGCCCTGTGTTACCTGTCACACACACACTCACTTCGTTTTCACTCACGTAAACGTTTGCACACATACATGCAGAGCGCTAATATGGGTGTCTAGGGTCTGAGCAAGGACGAGATGTACGCCTACCACGGCATTTTGACTGATCCCAAGGACCCCAACCCGGAGGCTTTCACCGGCCCCGAGTTCTTCAACTTTGACGTTGCCGCCGTGGGCCTGGGCTTCCACCACTTCGACGACCCGGGCTACGCAGCCAAGCAGCTCGCGGCCCGTCTCAAGCCCTGCGGCGTGCTCTTCATCCTCGACTTCCTGCCCCACGCCCCGGCTGGGCACGGAGATAGTCATGGGCATAGCCACAGCCATAGCCACGGCGGTGCTGGCCATGGACATGACCATGGTCACAGCCACAGCCACGCGGATGCCGGTGATGACACGCCGCTCGACGCGGTGCCGACGGTCATGCACCATGGTTTCTCGGAGGAGCAGGTGCGGACCATGTTTGAGAATGCTGGCGTGGGCAAGGACTTTGCCTTGGCTGAGATGGGTGATGGCGTGGTCTTTCATAACGGGAAGTCGGGAGAGAGCATGAAGAGGCGCATCTTCCTGGCTAGAGGTGTCAAGGCATAGAGCTAGTGAAGCTGAGACACGAAAGATGAAGAGTCAAAGCATGAGTGAGCTTGGCTCATAATATGAAGGCATTCATCATGTTACTCTATATCTCTACTTGGTCTTTTCCAAGATATCTAGTCTTTGAGTGCTCTCATGCGTCTGCCAGGTCGACGACGAAGCCGCCACCCAGGAGGATGGCAGGCTCATCGATGTTGTTGTGTTCGTAGCTGGATTCCAAGGTTAGCTTCCACCCTCATCACAACGTCAACACCGCTACTCACCTGAGGGTGCCAACACCGCCAGCCTCAAGCAGGAAGGCCGGACCCTCATGCAGCTCCTTGCGCGTCCAACGCAGGGCCAGAGCACGCAGAATGTGGCCGTGGGCGACGATGAGGACATCACCGCTCTCCTTGGCCGCGGCCTCGGGGCCCTTGGCTAGGACGGCCGAGTGCCACTTGTCGCGAACATCCTGGATGAGACGATCGAGACGCTCGCTGACCTGCTGAGGGCTCCTGTGGTCAAAAGTCAGAGGGTATCGTACAGGGAGCATATAACGGAAGTTGCACTCACTCGCCACCGGGGCAGCCATCCCGCCAGATATCCCAGTCTTCGCCGAGTCCCTGCTCCTTGCGCTGGCGCCTGATCTCAGGGCTCGTGATGCCTTCATAGTTGCCGTAGTCCCATTCGCGGATGTCCTCGGTGACCTCGACGCGGGCACGGCAGGAATGGCCGCCAGCCTCCTCGCTGGCGCCATGGGCTTGCCAAGGCAGGGGCTCCTCGAGGCCAAGGTTCAGGAGCTCAAAGGTGCGCTGGGCGCGCTTGCGGGGGGAGACGTAGCTGTTGAAGGTTAGCTAGGGGGTTCACACGGGGGTCTAGCCCCTATTCTCTTCGAGAACATGGGCCTGAGAGGAACAGGAAGGGGACTTACATATGGCACAGCTTGCGCGGGACGATGAGCCTGTCGTTACCGACGAGAGCTCGGCCCGTGGCCCTGATGCGCTTCTCGCCGTTGGCAGTCAGCGGGATATCGGTGGAACCGGTGTGGCGGCCGTTGAGGGACCACTCCGTCTCGCCGTGACGGATGATGAAGACTCGGGGCGCCATGGTGACAGAGGGGGGGTTTTCTTTACGAGATCGGGATGAAACCTGTCGGTGAGGGTACGAGTCAGTGAGCGAGATCGTCCCATCGGCGGATGGCCGGCGGGATGACGGGTTGGCCTGGGTGCACATGTGCTATGCACATGCACATGATGAGGCTCTGTTGGGAGAGGGTTTGAGTCTTGGGACGGGCGGCTCGTGACGTTATGCCAGACGTCACATCTCAGGGATAAAATGGCAGACTTCACTTGAAGGTGGCTTCTGGCCTCTTTGCCCATTGCCTTTGCCCATTGGCATCCTCCTCAAGCCGGATCAGCCATGGGTTGCGCCGTGGCTTCTCATCGCCAACTCGGTGGAGGTTGAAATCCACCACAGACCGACCGGCGCCGCCCATGTCGACGATCCTTGGCCGTCCCATACCTCGGGGCTTTGTTTCAGGTGCTCCCACGTTGGACTCGAAACGGCCGAAGGGGTTGTGCGTCGGGTCGTCGCAACTCACCTCGAGGAGGACGGCGGGCGCGCCTGTTTCAAGGAGGCCCGAACGGTGTGGGGGGATTGGGGGTGAGGGGTCGATTCGTTCACCCTCGTTCGTCTTGTGCTGGGCAAAGGGAGGTAAGGGAGAAGAAAGGCAAGGAGAGCGTTGTGTCTGTCGGGTTGACGTTGGGCGGAACGGGGGGCCGTGGAGATGTTTCTTGGGATGAGTGGACGTCCGAGTCTGGTACTTGTACTTCAAGTTCGTACCTGCAGGGCCGATGTTCCCGTCAAGCGCCACGCGAAACTCTGGGCGTCACAGTACACTGTATGAGGCTTCAGTGGGCGGAGATGGCGGTAGGGCTGCGATGAGAAAGACGAGGAGAGGAAAGTCTTTTGCGTCTTTTGATTTTTCTCTCTTCTTCCACTTTTTCAACCCATCACCGCGAAAAAAACAGGCTCATCGTCCTCCACTTCACCATCACACCCCTCTCGTTCCGTGGATCATTCGCGCGGCAATGACGAAGCGCGAGAGCGAGCGTTCCGATCCGGATCCAGCGTCTTCGGCGGGTCGATTACTAAGGGCCCTGGGCATCTCCGCCGTTAGCACCAGCAGCTGCCGCCGGCCCGGCCCAGACGCAGGTCTTGCACCGCCGTTCAACGACCACCGAGGCGACGACATTGAACTCGACGACTTTGCATGCAGACGACGACACCGAGCCGCCCACGAAGAATATACCGAGAACCATACCAGATCATCCACCGGCAGCGCCTTCACGCGACCCCCGCACCGCCGATCCTCCTCCGTCACCAGCCTCGAGTCCGCAGCAAGCACCTCCTCCACATCCTCGACATCCTCGCTCTGGTCGCTCTTCGCCCCTTTCTCCCGGGACGCCGACACCGCCCGTCAAAAGGCACCCCGCGAAGTCCGGCGCCAAGACGCCGCCCACCAGGTCTGGCGCGACTACTGGTGAACCGCCGACCGAGCCCCATCCCATACACATCAACACCATCGCACAATGAGCGCCCCCATCTCCCGGAGCGGCCGCAAGCTCCGCGCAGGCGTAATCGCAACCTGCTTCGCCGCCGTCGTCTTCACAGGCGCAACATACGGCGCCGGTCTCAAGACACAAAAGGAGTGGGACGAGGTAAGCCCTCCCCATGCCCGACCCAAAGAGCACATCACTGACCTATGCCGCAGCACCGCAGCGAGGTCCGCGCCCTCACGGCAGAGGAGCAAATCTCTATCCTCCAGACACAGCACAAGGCCCTCCTGGAGCAGCGCGAGGCCCTAGAGACCAAAGTACGCAACTTTCAGCAGCGGGTGAAGGACCGCGACGCCGCGAAGGCCAAGGAGGCGGCCGACAAGTCGACATGACCTGGCCTCCTCGTCAGACTGTACCGTACTGTACCACTACCACCATGTAGGCCGGCCAGAAGGCATGTAGAGCTGGCCGTGCCCTTTTTTATGATACCCCCTAGACTGGATGAGCAGACATGTCATCACATTTCAAACAAGACGCTTCAGACAAGACCACATGCCCCATGCGAAAAGACTACGCGTACTGATACCATTGTCCCGAGTCTATGCCGCTATGCCATGACCCAGCCAGACCAGACCCTCCGTGTGTGTGCTCGTACTCCTATCATGTGTGAAAACGCCGCCAGCCGGCCAACCGAATGATGCCTTCTGCCCCCCTTTATCTAGGCCTGTCCTGCCTCCTCCTCCGTCTTCGGCAGCGGGATGGCCCGGTACAGCAGGATCAGAGCCGAGTGCGACTCACCACCGCCCGAGAGACCGTCAATCTTGTCCTGCGTCACCTCGCTGACCTTGTCATCGTTGAACCACCACCACTTGCCGTCCTCCTCGCCCAGCTTGCCCGTCTTGGGGTCCACGCGCGCCTCCTTCTTGACGTACGCAGTGTAGTGACCACTGTCGGCGCTCGAGCCCTGATGTGTGACCACACCGCGCAGCTCGTACAGTCCTGACTGGTTGGCGCCCTCATCCGCCAGCAGCTCCTTGTTGATCAGGCCGAAGAGCTCCTTCTTGGCACTGAGGAGCGCCGCGTCCTTCTCGGCGTCCACCTCGGCGTCCGTCTTGTAGGTCTCCTGCATCTCCGTGTCGGCGTCGATGGCCGCCAGAGCCGCGCCCTGAGGCTTCTTCTTGTCGTTGGCCTTCTCCAGCGCCGTCTTCTCGCGGGTAGCGCCGCCCGACGAGCCAGCGACATTTCCGTCGTCAAGAGGGTTGATCTTGCGTCGCTTCCGGGCCCGCTCAATGTCCTCCTCGTCCTTGCGGATCTCACGGATCTTGTCGCGCACCGGCACGAGCGCCGACTTGAGCTTCTCGTCGCAGAACTCGACGACGTCCAGCTCGTGGGGGAAAGTGACCTTGCGCATGATCTTGGCCTTCTTCTGTGTGTCGCGCCTCCAGAAGAAGCGCACAAAGTGCACCGTCAGGTACTTGGGCAGTCTCGAGATCTGCGACTTCTTGGTGTAGGTGATGTCGCGTTCGAGCACGGCCGACTTCTTCTCAATCGTCTCCGAGAGACCCTTGAGGATGCCGTCGCGCAGGTGGTTGATGTTGGCGTCAATGTGGCAGTTGAGCTTGAGGAACGTGTCGACCGACTCGACTGGCTGCTCGCCGGCATCCTTGGCTTCCTGCTCATCAGCCTCCATGATGGCCTTGGTCATACCCGACATGTACTTGTCGACAAACGAGTCACCCTCGGCGCCTCCGAGGTGCTGCTTCAGCTGTGAGATGATCTGCGACCAGGCCTCTTCCGCGTCTTGTTGGGCGTAGCCGTTTCCCTGCTTCGACTTCTCCGCAAACTGAGGGAAGACGGTCCTGAGTGCGCTTAGGAACGCCAGAGGGGCCACGCCCTCCTGCGTCTCCGACATGTTGGTATACAGCTGCTCCAGCGGCTTGGCGAGGTCGGCCGCCTGCAGCTGTGCTCCAAGGCCCAGACCGCCTCCGGCGGCACGGTTGCCGCGGCCCTCTGCCTTGTACTTCTTCAGCGAGTCCTGGAGCTCAGGAATCGAACGGAGGGTCTGCAGGGTCGAGTTGAGGTAGCAGGTGTTGCCGAGGTTCACCAGGCCAGCGGGGGTGGCGCCTTCCTGCTGGGCGGCCTCGGCCTCGGTCATGTCCTCCATGAACTTGACCGTCTCCTTAGGACGCTGCAGTTCGTTGTTGTTGCCCGAGGGTGTGCCCATCATCATGATGGCCTGGCCGGCCTTGAGGCCTAGCTTGCTCATGTCGGCATCATCCTTGAGCTGACCGCCCTTGACGAGGATCTTCTGGCGTTCGGGCTCGACGCCTGTCAGGCTGTATAGCTGGTACTTGAAGGTCTCGCCATTGGATGTCAGGTCGACTTCGACATCGTACTTCTTGCCCTGGTGTTTGACGGTGACTGTAGCGCGGTTTGTCAGCGGTGTGCAACAGACGCGATGCCGCGGGACCGTGGGAGCTCACGTACTCGGAACGGACGCCATGGCGGTCAATGTGGCTCAGCACTCCACTGGCAGGAGCAGAGAGAAGAAGGATCGAGATATGGAAAGGGTTTGGATGCAGTACAGCTCGATGCGTTCTGTTGAGGCGAGGTTGTCTTGGGCAAGGAGAGATGGAAGAGGCGAAACGTCCCCCACCGAGTTGAAGAAGAAGCTTGGAGAAGGCAACTGAAGGTGCGTCACCTGGCGGGTACAAACACCAGCACTATTTGTTTGCGGGGCACCAGTGTACCCTCACATCCCGCCGAAGCTCACTGTGACCCTGCCCGAGCAACAGGGACCGGGTCAGGGCACGAATCAGATGCCGATTGGCCAGGATCCATTCTTCGGCGGGGGATCAGCATTATCGATAAATCGTGTCAACTGCAAACAAGCTCTCGATTACCTAAGCCATTCAAACCACGTTGCTGTCGCCGGCTCCCCTACACGACTTCAGGGGCACTCGCGAGGTCACGTGGCTCTGTGCAACCTCCGCACGCCTCGAGGCAACGCCCCAGCCTCCGCTCCTTGGTGCGGCGGTGCTGTCATGCTGCCCCACCACGAAACGTCACGCCCGGTCGAGCTACTTGCTGCCAGCCGACGACCAACATCACGAACCCCGCGACCTAGCCATTGACCCCGACCCACGACATCCCCAGGTCCGGACGCAAGAACATCGCGGCCTGGACACCGGCACCCGCAGCCATGGTGAGCAGATGCCTCTCCGCCGACATCGACCCCTTCCGACCACCCGCTGACATCCCCGTGCCTCTCCAGTCTCAATCACTCCGCCCCTACCTCCAGGCAGTCCGAAGCAGCCTGACGGCAAGCCTTACCCTCAGCAACTTCGCCTCCCAGACAGCCGAGCGACACAACGTCCCCGAGGTCGAGGCCCAGAGCTCCCCCGAGGTTCTGCTGGCGCCCCTGACCATCGCCCGAAACGAGAACGAGCGGGTGCTCATCGAGACGTCCATCAACTCGGTCCGGGTGTCCATAAAGATTAAGCAGGCCGACGAGATTGAGCACATCCTGGTCCACAAGTTCACCCGCTTCCTGACGCAACGAGCCGAGTCGTTCTTCATCCTGCGGAGGAAGGCCATCAAGGTCAGCAGCCGGCGCGCGATCCGGACAGGCCGGGGCAACGAATTGCTGACGTGTACACACGAACAGGGCTACGACATCAGCTTCCTCATCACAAACTTCCACACTCAGGAGCTCCTCAAGCACAAGCTGGTTGAGTTCATCATCGAGTTCATGGAGGAGGTCGACAAGGAGATCTCCGAGATGAAGCTCTTCGTGCGTGCCCCCCGCCCGACCAGGATGCCAAGCGAAGGCAGCTAATCATTGCGCAGTTGAACGCACGAGCCAGATTTGTCGCCGAGTCTTTCCTCACCCCTGTAAGTCTTGCTGGACAACGCCTGGCCCAATGAAGCTCACCGCCTGTAGTTTGATTAAGCATGTAGCGATTGAGGCTGGTACTTTTCCTGGCCCATCATCAGCCTGGCCAACTGCCCGGGCGTCTTCCTGTCACGCGGAGTTGGAGGCAGTCATGAAGGGGTCTCGGATTGGCGACCGCCTTTGTCCTTCTGGTGTTTGAGCTCTCAATAGATGACCATTTACGTTGCCCATGACGATCAGTGCCTCACAGCTTCGCGGTACTCCTAGTAGTCCTAGGCAAAAGAGCTGCAGCCTCAGAGTCTGCCCTGTCGTACACGTCGCCATGTCTTAAATCCTGGGAGGGAAGACTCAGTCTTGGCCACTCAAGTGTCGTCTCACCCAGGCCTTGTACTGCTGACTTGCCATATGTACAAAGTCAAAAGCCAGAGAGACACGCTGAGACAGTGGACTTGACTCCCCCACAAAGCACGTCGCATTCAGACATTCTCCGACTACGCAGTCCCCTGCCATGGTGCACCCGGCCATCATGGGCTTTGTTCACTTGACCCGCAGGTCACCGTCCTGGTGCCCCACGTTCCGCCGGCTGCGATCAACTGAGCAAAGACAACAGGGAAGCCTCCGTGTGAATCCCTGCAATCACCATGAGCCTACAACCAGGCTCTGTCTGATTGCCTCTCTATTCTGGCAAAACCAATAGGCTTTCTCACACACTGGCATCTCTCCACTTCAGAGTCCCTCCAGGACTCTGTCTAAGTCCATTGTCTGACTGGCCTGTAGTCTATGTGAAAACATTTAAGTCCTATGCAACCCTGACCTTGGATTGTGAAGTTCCATCGTTGCCTCTCATATCCTAGGGCTGTCTCTGTTGTCTCTTAATGAAGTGCATACCAGGAGTATGACGCACCTTGCCCATAAAGCCTAGGTGACAGGATTCCCCAAATGGCACCCACTCTTGAGCCTGAACACCGTGATTCCGGCACTGACCACGTGACGACTGCCTGTAGAATCCCACTGTTGTCCTCCTCAAAGGCCATGAAGGACACGGCCCCAGCACGGACCAATTCGTCCCTGCCAGTCAAGACTCCTTCTTCCCGGCATCCTGTGAATCCCAGTGAATGCCCATATTAACCATTTTCCGACCCGGAAAGTCCTGTCCCTGCCTGTACATGCCCAGACTGTCCCCTTGAGCCCCTGAATGCCTGTGAACCATCGCCATCGCCGCACGGACCATCCCGTTCCTGCCCCTGAAGTTCACCATCCCCTCTGGCCGCCTCGTCACCTACCCAGAAACCCACGTGAGAGCCCCCTAGATAAAGTGCCTGCCTTCCCAAAGTCAAGCTGCCGCGAAGTATTAACGCGCTCAGAGTGAAAGAGACGCGTAGCCCCCTCCAATACGCGTTCTTGAGTCCGCACTCCCCACCTGCCTAGCTCAAGGCACCTCCCGGATGTTGTGATTTCCAGCCGTGCAACTCGTCCCCTCCCCCTAGACCTTGACCCGCGCCCTCTTGCCCAACCCTTCCTCTCTACCTCTCTCTTCCATTCACCCGCTACCCTCTGGACGCTCACTTGATCGCCCACGACCTCTTCCTCCTGTCTCATCAGCTTTGAAGGCTCTCAAGATCCTTTGCAAGGCTCTTAAGAGAATCATCGCTTGATCTTCTCTTCTTGCGAAGCTTTCTCTCGACACTTGTCAAGCGACTTTACCTGACCGTCTCGATTGCAAGCCTCGGCTTTCAAACACTGGTGAGTTCTCCCGGGCTGCACGCTTGTCCGTGAGTCCCCTTTCTGGTCTTTCCTCTCTGCCCACAACAACAACTTGCAAAGAAGGGGTTTGTCTCCCTCTTCAGTGCACAGCATTACTGCCCGAACACCAACAACGACAACTATGTCTTCCCAAGGCTAATTGTCAGGAATCACGCATCAGTCGAAGCAACTGGAAGCTGACCCTACCTTCTCTAGCAACCAATACCCTGCCAGGATCAATCGCAAAGATGTCCTACAAGTAAGTCGATCTGTCCACTGGTCGCTGCTTCGGCTTTCGCTGACCTTTCTCAGTCGAAACAACAAGGGCAACATGCCCGAGGACCAGGACAATGAGCAGGGCGGCGCTCCTCTCTCCGAGCCTCCCCCTCGTCCCAAGTCCGTCCTCAACCCTACCACCGAGGCCTACCGCCCCAAGACCACTCTCAAGGACCTCGTAAGTCTGCTGCTGTCACCTACACCAGAAGTCAGACACTGATACCCATTCTCAGGAGGCGACCTACCAAAAGGTCACCCAGGGTCCCCGCAAGTTCGACAACGGTCCCATTGACCTTGGCACTCCCACTCCTGCGCCCCGTCAGCCGGCCCTTGCTGGTCACCAGACCCTGGGCAACTTCATCGACGATGACCCTTTCGTGACGAAGCCCAAAGTGCTCCGCTCGGTTCCCATGCCTCTCCTCGCCCCTGGCGTGCCCCATGGTTTCCCACCCCACCACATGCAGCCTGGCTATGCCCCTCACCTTGGTCCTGGCTACCAGGTCCCGGCCGTCCACGGCAACGTCCCAGCCGGCCATGGCCCCAGCGCGCCTGGCTTGCCCATGCGCCCTCAGGTCGCCTACTCTGGCGGCTCTGTTCAAGGCCAATACGTGCCTGACCAGTTCACTTACTTCAACGGTCCCCATGTTGAGTTCGTCGACGGCAAGCCGGCCAGGTACTATTACCTGCCTGGCCAGATCTATGGTGGCCCTGTTCCCGGCTACCCTCAGGTTGAGCCGACTCAGCTAACCGTGTCGACTGTCCCGGGATTCCCTTCCATGGAGCACATGACCGGCTATCCGGCTGCCAAGCCCGCCGGCGGTCTCCAGGCCAGCACCTGCTTCGGCGTCGACCATCAGGATCCGGGCACCGACCTCGTCCGTGTCGACAATCGTCCCAAGCTTCCGCAGGAGAGCCAGCCCGGCGCTCCTAGCGTGAGCAACGCGGCTCAATCTGCTGCTGAGACCTCGCAGAAGTCCGGTCAGTACGTCTCGGAGGCCCCCAAGGATGCGGACGGTTACACCGACCCCTACATCACCACTCCCCAGCGTACCGGCCAGCAGGGCAACTCTAGCTCCAGCGAGCCCGTCTCGAGCGGCAACAAGGCCGCCCTGGTGGTTCACCAGCCGAAGAAGGACGACCCCTCCAAGGTCGACAAGCTCCGCCCCAAGCCGGAGATGCTCTTCAAGCCCGACAGGAACCCGCAGCGTCTCTTCTTCAAGGACGAGTGGTACACCCTCAACGTCGGCCCTCTCCCGGCCGCCCCCATTCCCGCAAACGTCTGGAACATGCGCTCGGAGGAGCTGAGGCAGCTCACAAGCGGTCCTACTGGATACCCGACCATCGCGGAGGCCCTGGACCCCAAGTACTTCCCCTTCGAGCCGACCAACGAGGAAGTCAAGCGCTCTACCCGTGGTGTCATGCGCATCAAGAACGTAAGTGATCGTGTTTCCCAGTCGTCGCGAAGATTGCGTGCTGACGAAAGGCCCAGATCCCGTTCAACACCAGGCGCTGCGAGATCATCGCCCTCTTCGGC
Organism: Plectosphaerella cucumerina; assembly: GCA_020746995.1. NCBI lineage: Eukaryota > Fungi > Ascomycota > Sordariomycetes > Glomerellales > Plectosphaerellaceae > Plectosphaerella > Plectosphaerella cucumerina. The sequence goes on along the minus strand of JAGPXD010000004.1, from coordinate 2,729,946 downwards.
AAGAATGGCCGCATCCTCAACGACGTTGATGAGCCCGTCCACATCATCATGGACCGCGTCTCGTCCAAGACCAACGATGCCTACGTCGAGTTCGTCGACAGAGTCGATGCCGTCAATGCGATGGCCCGCTTCAGAAAGCTCAAATCTGGCGAGAAGCCCCCTCGTCTGGGCGATCGTACCATCATCATGGAGGTCTGCGACCAGGCCGATCTCATGAAGGATCTCTTCCCCCGCGCCAACAATGTCGTCTGGGACGACAACATTCCCCTCATCCTGCCCGATCGCACCGACCGCGTCTACGGAAACTTCCGCGGCTTCATCTCGGAGGAGGAGATGGTCATGCTCGTCAAGCATGTTGACGCCCCGTACCGCGTGAGTAGCAACGAACCACCCCTTTAGAAGCCGGCGACGGGGATGTACTGACCATGAGCAACAGGCGCCCTTCTCCAAGGAATGCCCCCAGCGCCCGTACGAGTGCCTCATCTCCACCCTGAAGAAGATGCCCTGGTGCTGCCCCGAGGGCATCACCGTCCGCCAGCGTGACGCCATCTTCCAGTGCGCCTTCCAGCTGATCATGCGTCTGAAGAATGCCATCATCAACCAGTCTGATTCGATGAACCTCAATCCGCAGCTGCTGGGCCGCCTCAGAAGCGCAGTCATGCTGTGCCCCGGTTTCACCATGACCCAGAAGGACGACTTCGTCTATCTCCTCAACATGAATGGCAAGCAAGCTCTGGCGTACTGCCTTCCTCGCTTTGCGGCTTCGTGGTGCCACCTCTATGGACTCCGTCCGAAGCACAATGTTCCGCTTGATCTGCTCGAGGTACGTCCCCCCGTCCCCCCATGGATGCCCAGAACTGACCATTGTCGGGGAAATAAGTGGTACATCGCCGTCATCCGCGAGGAGACTCTGCGTCTTCGCGAGGCCGTCCCTCTCGCGACCCGCATCGCCATCCAGAAGCTCACCGACGCCAAGACCGAGAGCTACTTTGGTGACTTCTGGGTCGAGCTCCACCGTGCCGCCGGCCCCGGCTTCGACACGGAGACGCTGGCCAACTGCATCGAGCGCGAGCTCATCTGCGTGGAGCGCGTCCTCCGTCGTGCCTTCGGACAGTAGTCGCCATGGATGTGTCTCATCGGCTGCCATAAAGGTCGGTCGGCTGTAGCCATTACCTGCTTCTGTTTCCAGGATGAGGATGGATTGCCCGGTTTTTGAACGGTTTGGTTCGGACGCTTGGTTGTCAGAGTCTTTGGGATGATCGGTCTTGGCGATGCAGGCGACGGCATCAAGTACTGGTGGGAAATCAGGCTAGGGCTGGGACGTTGAATCGAGCCTCGGGTACGAACAAGGTCGGCAACACCTCTTGTTAGTGGGCCCAGTTCATCAGGAGGGTAGACATGGACAGAAAGGCGGGGGATAGACAGGGCTTCCGGGTCTTGCCGACAATGCAAATTGGTCTCTCCAAGGTGATGGGCCGATGCTGTGGTGGTGATGATGTGCATGGTGGCGGCGTCGGCGCTTCGCTGGTAATTCGAAAAGGTACGAATTCAATTCTGAGATGGATTGATGCTAATAGTTCGCAGGTTTTGCCTTACAAGGCTATCGTGGAAGCCGTGGGCTGTTTGGGGTCGATGGAGCGAGGTCGAAGTTGCGTGTGGATCTTCCCAGGTTGAGGCTGAATACCCGACGTCGCGGGTTGGTCGGCCGCTGCTTCCCGCCGTCGGGTGTGTGTGCCAGCGGCCCAGTGGTGTGGCTGGGCGCGCGGGCCATCTGCTGTCGGGGGCTTTCGGGGACATCCTCCCCCCGCCGGTCGAGATGGGTGGGCGGCCACGGCGTGTCCCGCTGCAGGTGACAGGGGCCGTCGTTTAGGGCCCCTTGCGTTGCGGGTCCGCGTGGTTCGGCGCCATCGCGAGCGGGTGGAGCTCGGTCCCCCGTGTCGGGTCGCAGTCCTTGTCGATGGGTGGTGCACGGACCAGCTTGGGTGGTGAATGACACGGGAGGGGAGGGAGAACAGAAATGCTGTTGATGGTGTTTCTTGACCATGGTGGATGGGATGTGCCGTCGGTGATTCGGTGGTATTGTCTTCGTTGTGGTTCTGGGTGGTGTTGTGAAAAACTGACTGTTGTCCAGGAGGGGCCCGGCACAGCTGCCCCTGAATGATGAGCATGCCAGGGGTTCAACTTTGGCGAGGACCATCTTGGGGACAAGAAGGGAAGCCAGAAGAGCAGCAAGACTGGCAACGACATGATTCATCGCTCAAAATGGTTCCATCGACGAGTACTGCTAGGTGCTTTCGTTTTATCTCTCGGCCTTTTCCAGTACCCCTCAAGCTGGAAGACAAACATCCCACAACCATCTCTGATCTACCTTTGCTTTTAAGCAACCTGTTGACCCTGGGCTTGACGCTCTAACCTCTTGAGAACGCCGAGACTACCGTCCTAGTACATACGACCATAGCCACCAGAGAACACGGGATCCCGTCCGCTCTCCCCTAGTTAAACTGGTGAGCGCCGGATCAGTAGTTGGGTCGGTGACGACCAGCGAATCCCCGGTGTTGTATGTATTTTTGCCCTTCCTCCTGGGCAGGGTTGACTAAGCCCCCAACGTACCCACGTCTTCGATCGCGACCTGTTCAGGGGCATATGCTTCGTCACCAGCCATGGCGCCCATACCGCCGGTGGCTGTATCGCGGTCATCTAGAACCTCTACGGGGCCGTCAAAGACGCCAAGAAGACGCACCACAATTCTCGAGAGTGAGCTGCGCCAAGTCGAATGCCGGAAGTTGCCAGAAAGTAACACGATACAAGGTCGAGAAGTGCTTCATCGACCTGATGCAACTGGCCGTCGACGTCCAACACCTTCCCTCCGGCGCAGCCCCGATCCCAGCCAGCGGCCCAGGCCCATACCGGGTCTTCCGATTCCACGACGTCAAGGGGGGTCTTCTCCTGAAGCACATGCCTTCGGATCAAGAGGAGCGTTGAGAACGCCATGCTGAGGAAGATGCCTCGCTGGCCCCAGAAGTTTTCGTCGCTGATCTGTTCCAGCCATTGAGACGCAGTACCCTGGACTGATAGTGGGAAACTGCGTTGTCAACGCGGGATCCTCAAGAAGCTGGGAGAGAAGGCACTCGGCCGCATCATTTCGGGTGCCACCCGTCGATCTAACCTCAGCAGATTCAAGCCCTGCGAGAGCCGCGAAGACTTGGCTCGCCAACATGCTTCTGGGGGGGAGGAAGAGGAGGCGTTTGATGAGCAGTTCGGGGCCACCCTGCCAGCCGAGTACGCTGGCTAAGGCCGCTTGGTCGAGGAGGCGGTGATGCTGAGGCTGGGACCTCGGTCGGGCAAGGTGTCGAAAGATGCTTGAGCGGCGATAGGGACGATTCGGAGAGGGGCGCTTGTCGTGCTGTTCTTCACCGATGAAGAGTAGAAGATCCACATCATCTCTTGAATATGCTTTGTGGATGATTTGATGTGGTGGTTAGAATCAAGGGACGGAGAGCGTCAAATTTTACGTACTGGTGAGAGACCGACCGGAGATTTGCCACCAGATGATGCATTTCTGCAACTCCTAAGGATGCGTCTGCCATTATCAACGAAACACTGGAACAGCTGGAGCGAAGTTTGCTTTGCGATGCGAAAATCACCTCACCAATGCACACCACATTCTCCCCGGATACAGACAGGACGACCCCCGAAACATTCCACGATCAGTCAACGCAGTCGTCACACTGGCAGAAGCGGTTCCTGATTTCCGTTAGTGTTTTTGTCTCCTGAGGCGCGCAGTTCATTGCCGATACCACGAGGACGGCATGATCCCTGGAGTAGGCCGGAAGAAGCCCTTCCCGGTACCCTTGGACACCAAGCACGCCAAGGTGCTCCCGGGGGTTGTCGTGACAGCGAAGATGAACGGCACTGCCGGCAAGATCACCAGAGCCAAGGGAGCATCGCAAGTGGTCTTGTCGAGTACCCGGGCAGGAGAAGCACCTGCATGTCTCGACTGCTGAAGCCACATCAGACTCGCAGTGAGTCGCCAGGCAGAGCAGGCAGAGTCGGCTTGAGCTGTCACATTGGAAAGAGCGCCGACCTAAAAATTGACGGAGGTATGTTCAGATTACATATATCAGGTAGTAGTACTGAGCTTGCTGTTTGGACCTATTCCGGGATTTCGCCTACGAACATGAGCTTGTGCTTCCTCATGTGGCCCAAAAAGCTCCTCGCGGTCCAAGCTGGCCCTCTCCATGTAGTGCTGGTGCATCTCTGGGCAGTCCTCTTGTATTGTAGCCTTGGCCTCCCAGGTCCAAGTATCGTCGGAGTCGTCAAACCCGCTGGTATCCCACCCGACTTGGAGTTGCGTCGGTCTCAGTGGCTGCGGCGCCAGTCGACGCTCATCATGTACCGCCAGATCTTGATAAGGGCAAGCTCCAGCGACGGCTCCGTCTTGACCCATCCTACCATCTCTTTTGAGCCTCAGGCTCCCATTCTCGGCGTGATAGGGCATGTGTCGAACTGCGTTGTCTGTCCCAGTCAGCTCTCGGGTCTCTCCTCGTTGGCCAGGTCCCCGTGCTCGACTTCAAGCTTCACGAGGCTGACGACACGCTGCATGTCGCGGGCGTCCCATTGCATGGACCCCGTGAGGAGGCAGCGTGACAGCGAGAAGGGGGCGTGGAGGGTTCCGGATGGCTGTATCAGGCAGTCTCCCGTGGCTAGGGGATCGCCGACTTCGACAGCTTTCGAGGCAGCCAGTGCCATTTGACTCGGATTGTCGAGAACTCGTCGCGAAGCTCTGTGGTGCATGAAGCATACCAATCAGATGTCCTCGAACTTGGCCTTCTCCAAGGGATCTTGGCATGGAAGGACGATAGCTTCGACCTTGCGGTTGACTACGGTGAAGTAACCTACGAAAGATGTGTGAGATCTGCTCGAGGACGAGGTTTCATTTGTGGGAGTGCCATGTGGAAAGAACGTGGTGGATGTCTGGTAAACGAAACGTCTGTAGTGACCCGACGAGTCTGTGTTGTATTAACACGGCTTGATCATATCTACGGTGGCAGGTTAAGAAGTCGCCAACTCAACTCCATCGGTCTAGGGGTGGTAGGCAGAGGGGCAGGATGTTCGTAGCGTCGCACGCTTGGCAAGGGATCAAGTGTCCAGGTCGGAGCTGGCTCCGGAGATGCTTCCTGAAAGTCCCGACACGGGGTCGACAAAGACCTCTTGAATGGGGATGTCGCCTAGACGCCGAGTATGAGAAGATTTGGTGAGAAGTCGACCTGGGGTCGTCAGGTGAGAAGGTCGAAGCGCAGAGAGTGACCAGTCAGTCCGACTTGAAGTCACCATCCGCTGGATCCCGAAGCCTGGTACGGTGACTCCATCAGGGGCAGTACCCAGCTGCTCCTGGGGTGTACCGTACAAATCCTTGCTCACACGTCTGTCGCGAAAATGATGGATGAGCGACGGAGCGTGCCGCGATGAAAGCTGAGGTAACGGAGAATCCGTTTAACCGCATACCACCACCGCCGCGCCAGCGCCAGCCTTTCCCCATCCATTTATCTCCCCTCAATGGTGTTTTTCTGGACTCACCTGAGCATCTTTGACCACAGACCTCCAGCCTCACACAATTACCGCCGCCCGCTGCATTCTCGACTCCAAGACCTGGCCAGCGTCTGACGGGCATCCCGTGGCTCAAGTCGGGTCGAGTGCTGACCTCCCCTCTCCTTTCGACAACTGGGTACGAGGACGAACTGACGTGGGCTGGCTGACAACACGTCTCCCTTTGGCCCCCCGTCTCTCCACAGCCCCGTGCACCTCCCTGGTGCTCTCTGTCTCTCACCAACACCTCGACCCCTCTCCTCGCATCCTCAATCGAGCCAGAGGCACCTCGTTCCGTGTCGTATCGCGACGATTGGCAGCGGACGCAACATCGTGACCCCATACGCACCATCCGTCCACCCCGTCCACCCCGTCCTCCATCTGCACACAAACAGCCTGCAGCCTTCTGCAGCAGCGATTGTCAACAAAACACGCCCCCTTGCCCGTTCGGACCTACCGGGCGCGTATTTCGTCTCCCATTTTGCCGTAAAAATCCACGGCCGCCGCCTTCTCGACCACCTTCCTTCCGCCCTCCACTTCCCACCTCGGGTGGCGTCCTCCTGCCGACTGTATCCTCGGGAATCAACAGACCGTCAATAGGGACAATTCCCATAGACGTCCATTGTTGGAGCCCCCTGTTGGCCTGAACTGCCTGACTTCCGAGCTGCTGGCTGCCAATCTTCGTTTTTGCGGGGACGCTTTCACCCATTGAGTGGGCGTTCTGTTCTGGTCAGCCGTTATCCTCCACGCCCCAATCTGTACCTTCCCCCTTACCGCAGAAGTACCTCAAGCTATCGGCTCGCGCTTTCTTTGGTACAGTTCCCACCTGCCAGAACTTTACCCTTGCCTGCACCTGCACCAACGCTACCTACCTGTACCTCCCCACCCACTCCGTCCCTCCTTCCACTTCCACCCACTCACATCGTCCCCGAACCCCGGTCTGTCGCACTTTCCCGTCCTCCATCCACCCTTTACAGCCCATACCGCGACGGGACCTCGCACCTTCGCCCCCAGCACGTCTTTTCGTGTCTTTCCCTCCTTATCCTCCTCACCACCATCCGACCTGCCGCATATCGACGCGTCAGAGCACGCCTCGGGGGCTCGAAAAGCTCGACCAGAGCCTATATCACCAAAAGTCGCGTCGAGCACTCCCCAATTCATACGTACATTACACACAACACAACATGTCTCTCTCTCCCAGCCAGAGCAGTGTTTCCGCTGCGCCCCTCGATTCGGGCTCCGAGCACGTCGCGTCGGCGACATCAACACCCCCAACAAACTTCTCCGACAACATTTCAGTCGCCTCCGATGGCATCAAGGTCGAGACAACCCCTGCGCCAGAGGCAACTGCTGCTGCCACATCAACAGCACCAGCACAAACTACACAAACAACACCAGCCGCCCCAGAGTCTGGTCGCCCGCGAAGGGCTCGCGCGAGCCTGCCTGTCTACAACCTCGCGAAACTGAGCGGCACCTCCCACGGCAAACGCCGCGTCAACGGAGACGAGCCGACTTCAGCACGCAAGCGGCGCAATGTCAGCGGCGAGACCCTCGTCGCCGAACCCCAGGCTCCCCGGCCCGCCACCTCGGGCGCAGACACCGCCGTACGCGATGGCATCAACGCGCTGGACCTCGAATGGTCCATTGACAAGCTCGACACCCCTGGCAAGAAAAAGGCAGCCTCCGAAATCATCCCAAGGGCCACTCGGTCCAAGGCCAGCCTCCTGGGCGAAAAGTCCAAGGCCGTCATGACCAAGGCCACCGTCCTCGGCAAGCGCGGTCGCAAGGCCTTCGAGGCCGGCATCACCAAGATGTCGCGCGAGCTGCGCCGCCTTCAGGATACCAACGAATTCACCGGCATCGAGACCAAGCCCGTCCTCCACACCATCTGGGCCAAGGGCAAGCAAGTCACCCTCGAAGAGCTCGAGGCCAGGGCCGCCGCGCCCCCGCCAGCCAAGAAGGCAAAGGTCGGACCCAACGGCGACAAGATGCCCGTCGAAGAGTCGGCCAAGGATAAGAAGAAGGACAGCGCCACCGAGGAGACCATCGAGGTCCACACTCGCAAGGGCCGCCGCACCAAGCGCTGGCTCGACCGCGGCCTCTACGCAGGTCAACCTACCCCCACCACCCTCTCAGACGGCCTCTCCACCGCCGCCGAGAAGAAGAGACTCGCCGAGATCCCAGAGTTTTCCTCCAACGCACCCATCAACAAGACGTTCCCTTTGCCGATGTTTAATGGACTACGGACACTGATGAACGGACGGGACTTCAAGCTCCCCTTTGATGTCTTCAACCCGCTGCCGCCTGGCCAGCCCAAGCCGGAGCACTGGACCAAGATCTCCAAGAGTATGCTACCCTCACTTCCCACTGCCCCCGCTGCCCGCTGACACATGCGCAGACCGCTTCGTGGGCGATGCCGCTTACTTCTGGAAGAAGAGCCCTCACCTTTCCATCGACGGCTCTACGTGCATCTGCAAGCCCGAAGATGGCTGCGCAGAGGACTGCCAGAACCGCATCATGCTGTACGAGTGCGACGACAAGAACTGCAACATCGGCAGGGAGCACTGCACCAACCGCGCGTTCGCTGATCTCGCCGAGAGGAAGTCCGGCGGCGGCAAGTACCGCATCGGCGTCGAGGTGATCAAGACCTCGGACCGCGGCTACGGCATTCGCTCCAACAGGTGCTTCGCCCCCAACCAGATCATCATGGAGTACACTGGCGAGATCATCACCGAGGAAGAATGCGACAACCGCATGAACACCAAGTACAAGAACAACGACGTATGTTGTCATGATTGCCGAGTCGGGCCACGAAACTGACTGACATCTCCCAGTGCTACTACCTGATGAGCTTCGACCAGAACATGATCATTGATGCGACGACCGGTAGCATCGCTCGCTTCGTCAACCACTCATGCAAGCCCAACTGCAGGATGATCAAGTGGATCGTCTCAGGGCAGCCTCGCATGGCGCTCTTTGCAGGCGACGACCCCATCATGACCGGCGACGAGCTCACCTACGACTACAACTTCGACCCTTTCAGCGCTAAGAACGTTCAGAAATGTCTCTGCGGCGAAGAGAACTGTCGCGGTGTCCTCGGCCCCCGACCCAAGGACCAGAAGCCCCCGAAGGCGCTCAAGGCTGAGGGCAAAGGCAAGGGCAAAGGCAAGGGCGCAAAGGCCAAAGCCAAGGCCAAGCCGAAGAAGACGGGCGTCGTCGTTGCCACCAAGACCAAAACCACGACGAAGAAGACGATCAAGACCAAGGTGGGAACCAAGGCCGTCGTTGCTAAGATGGCGACGAAGAACAAGAAGACGACCACCGCCAAGACCAAGACGACACTCAAGGCCGCCATGAAGGGCGCCATCAAGGCTGGGAAGAGGAAGCTGGCCGACCTGACTGAGGACCAGGACGACGAGGAAGATGGCAGCCCGGCCAAGAAGCGGAAGATCAAGACGCCCACCGGCGTCAAGCGCACCATTTCCAGCGCCAGCTCAAAGGTTGCAAAGGCAGCCGCCAAGGGCGCCGCAACCGTCAAGAAGAGCGTGTCGACAGTCAAGGTCAACGCCAAGTCTGCTTCTGCCGGCAAGAAGAAGGCGGCAGCCAAGGTCACGACAGTCCGCGTTTCCAGTCACGGCAGGGTGATCAAGGCCAGTACCAAGGGCCGAGACTCACTGCAGCAGACAACTCTCTCGTCGCGCGCATCCAGCCTGACCATTGTCGCCGCTGGCAGTGAGTCGACCCCGGGGCCCAAGACGCCCAAGAGCCCTAAGAGCACCAAGTCGGTCAGAACACCCCGAAGCGCGAAAAGCGCCAAGGATGCCGCCAGCGCATCCAAGTCTCCGCGCAAGGCGCTGGATCTCCCCCGCCCCAACTCGCGCATCCGCCTGGTGAGCCCAGAAGAGGCCACCACGATCACCGCCCTGGCTGTCTAGATGCTGGAATATACCAACCAGCCAGCCGATGCTATTTGCTTCACACACGCACACAGCAGACGATATCTGCCATCGACACCCGTTTCCTTTTTTTTTTTTCTTTTTTTTGGCTCCTCCCATCATTTCGCCTGCCCACACGAAGTAGGCTTCTCCCAGGGGGGGATTCGGACTGGAGTCCGGAGTCTCGACTTTTGTTTCTCCGCATCATTTCTCTTGCACTCTTGTTTGGCGTTGGCACGAGAAGGAAGGTGCAGGATTGACCTTCAACAGGCTAGGGGGGAAGCATCTGATGTTTCATGTGGAATGTACACTATGGTATGCCTGGAGGCAGGATTTTTTGCTATCGCAGCACATGGCTCGGTGTGCCAGAGCTTGTATCTTGTCCTCGATGCTTGGCCATGTCGTCTGGCCTGGCCCTCTTTCGGGCTGTGGCTGGGAGAAGAGGCAAGGCAAGGCAGAGGGCATACCGCGCTGGGTCAAGAAAGCCCGGCCCTGGACGATGGAGGCTCATTACCGGGGAAGCGGCTGCGCCCTGTTGCCAGCGTGGACCTGAATTGACCTGCTTCTGCGACAAAGTGCCGACCGACTTTGAAGTGAAATGAACTGACCATGCTGCGGCGGTGAACCTTCTCGCCCGGGTGTGACTCCTCACGGACCTCGGTGTACGTATGCCTTGTGGCAGCGGTGAGCGAGAAGCAGGTGCGAATCTGACCGGTGTCGCCGACGTCGACGTCAGGACACCCGGTGAGGAGGAGTCCAATCGATGCCCGACATGTGTATGCGTGTCCGGGGCGTGGGTGTCAGGGCCTGGGGTAGAGAGGGGGGAGCAGTTTGTCCGACCGGTTCCCCCTAGCGGCGTCTATGCGGCTCCGCGAGATAGGGCTGCTGCGAGGGGAAAATCCACAGGCCCTCGGTGGTGGCCATATGTGGCTGAGCACCCCAGAGAAGCTTGGGCGTGGGTTCGTGGTACGGTGAGGCTATCGCGACGGGAGCGTTAGGCACTGGCGCCCAATGCCTAATGGCTGGGGATCAATCAGGCTGGGGGCACTGTTCGGCCGAATGCCTGGGGACGGGAGGACTTGCACGTGGGACGCGATATGCCAGCCAATGCGGGACGGTTTTAATGCTCCTTGCGTTCTCGAATCCTTCCTTGCCTTGGCTGTGACCGCCTGGTCCCAGCTTGGTGGTGGCGAGATCCTTGATAGGTAGGGGAGGTGTGGCAGCCACATGTGCGCCTTCACACGTGCATTTCGACGACAAACTCCATCATACCCTCAACTCCGTCGAGGGAATCGCCCAAAATCGGCCTTGGAAATGCATTTCTAAAAGTTGGCATACATTCCCAACAAATACACCACCTGTCGGTCATCGTCCGAGGCCTCACGAGTATCCTGTGGCACAGGTGGCGAAGTCGCGAGCATCACCGACGCCTGCTTTGGACCTCATCAGGGGAGGGAACAGCTTGATTTACCCGGTACTTATTTCAAAGTGCCAGGCCTGCCTATGCCCTGAGAGACCTCGTCCAGTGATTTAGGTCACCTGCGTGAGACTGCTGCACAGCCCCTATTTCAGGACCCACTGCGAACACGAAGTTGTACTGTACTCGAGATTTGGTTTTCGCTGGAATTACCCGCGCACATTGACACAAGCGTGGAGCAGCATTGGAAGAGCAAAGTAGAAATTCAAGAAACAAAGTCTATGAGTCGTTTGAGGGCCGGGCATGATGTGTGGCTACACATCCGTTAGTTGTCATGGGCAGATGCCGCCGCCATGAGCCTTTCATCGAACCTTCCATCCACCGACCCCCTGAGTAACCGTGTCATCGAGACTTCCGTCTAGTCTTGGAAAAGAGCGCAAAAGGATGGGCGATAACGACAGATTGATGCTGGCCAGACAAAGGAGAAGAAGCGTTCCGTAATAGTGATCCCGAGATGTGGCGCCGGGGCATGTTGGCTTGGCGGGAGGGAGCCCCGGGTCTTGTAGCTGTCACACCCTCCAGGTAGTGACGCCGAGTGAGTGAGAGATATCACTTGTGGTGGTGATAGCCGTTGTGGTAGCTGCCGTGAGAGCAAATTTTCCACGATGAGGCTGTTGGGTCGATGGCCGACGTGTCGGGCGCTGATGAGAACAAGATGATTAGCGGGGGGTGCGACAGACAGGGGTTGATCTTGACATACACGATGACTTCGTGCCGGTCTCAAAGGCATCCATGGGCATGCGACTGTTCTTGGGGATCGGTGCGGCAAGGGTGCAGCAACTGGTCGTGAGAACGTGCCCACAGTTAAAGCACTGGACATGGATCGCCAGGTCCATGGTGGTGCCATCGAAGCACTGGCACTGTTTGGGAGCAGCGTTAGTTCAGTTCATTATCGGCTATGAGAAGTCACTCACGCAGTTCACCAATACCGACATGATGAACGAGGTTGTAGGGGAAAGGGGTTGGGAAACTTGGGGTGCGAGTTCGCGGGAGACGAGATGTCTGAGAGGGTAGATTGGGATGGGAGTGGAAGCTGTGATGCTGATTTTCTGGATGAACTGAATCAAGAGGAGCAGAAGAACGTGCCTTCTTTTATCAAAGAATTGACTCGACTCTGGAAGGGTTCTCCTGAGCTTGCCAGAATGCCTGCTGTTGCACTTCCACTCCATGCCAACCCAATACCGCCCTCAATGCCGTAACATACACCTCCATTGCAATGGCATTCCGCATAAGGCGCCCGCGACGTGCCCCTCGTGATGGCACAAGTTCCAAGGCAACACCCCTCGGTGAGATGCTCGCACCCATGGGAGCCAGTGGAAGGGCCTTCGGTGTTCGCCCTAGGCCACTGTCCGGAACCTCACCATGGCTGTGTCGAGACGCCAGGGCACAATGGCCGTGGCACTTGGTGATTCTTGACATCGGAGTGGACTGGACTTGTAACGGCATAGACGCCTCAGCCAGGGTGCCAAGGACGAGGTGACGATAAGTCGCCGCAAAGGCCAAAAGCGTCGGTGACGAGGGGCGAGGCGGGTCTTCGTCCGCACGCCCTGACTGGATCGTAGGTTGCACATGCTTGAACTCAGCACCTCACCGAGCTACACCCTTGTGGCCGTGACCGTGAGGCAGAAATGACGGACAATGGCAAGCAGAGCTGCTGTCGAGGAGGCGAGGACCATCGATGGTCTTGGAGGGAGGCCCAGGAAAGTGACGGGAAGCCACAGCTGGCTGCAGGGGGTCGTGGGAGGTGCAACTGATTTCCAGTAACAAACTCAAGCCTGAGGGGGTCTAAGCCCGCTAGCTAGGTGTCGTTGAGCCTCATGGTGGAGCTCTTGAAGAGGCCGCCTCGACTGCGCTGGAATTGGCGGAGGAAGTTGAGGCTCGAACAAGTCCATGGGAGGCGCCTGGCAGTGATCGCGACGGCCGGTGTGAGTGGTCGGAGCAGAGCCGCATCCAAAAGCGTGCTTGTTGGGCTAGAAAGGCAAACTCGGCTCGGCGGCCGCCCTGTCTGCCGGTAGCGTGGCCGCCCTATGCCAGTGGATAGTTCGGTCTTGACACACTGTCATGTGAGAGGCGCAGCAATGGATGCTGTAGGTACGGTGACGTCGACAATGATCAAGTTTGTGTGGTGTTCGCGCTTCTGGACTCGATGCGCGCCGTCGGACTTGTGCTCCTCCATGAACCGTACAAAACAAAGTCGAACCTGGGGTTTGAGCGCCATCTTTCTGAATCGATAATATTGACGAAACGCTCCAAGTGCGTTGCAGTAGATCCGTAGGTACCTGCATGGAGGTGGGCGGGTGTGCCGCATTCGAGGGTGCTGTCCCAGGCTGTGGCGTGCATGACGACAACCCGCAGGCAGCCGTCGCGTGTCTATCGGGCCTTGCAGAATGGTCAGCGCGGCCGATCAAAGCAGAACAAAAACACATACTTGAGGCTCAAATGACCAAATGAGATGGAAGTGGATGTTGAAAATATCGGGGCGTATTGGAATAGCAATTTGCAAGTGGCTTGCGAAGTGTTCACACGTCGGTACATGGCAGCCCGTGCCGTACTGCATCAAGTGCCTGTTGCCCCGTGATGAGATGCTTCCGAGGTAAGAATCCACATGTGGATGGGATAGTTGAGATTCATGAGGTCTTGGCCCATTGATGCCCAAGCAGATCCTGAGTATCGTGTTCTTGTCTGAACTGATGGCGAGTCGTACGCATTGACGACGAAGTCGGCGCAAGAGCTCGAGCAAACAACCCGGGGCCATGGAGGCGCATCTGGAACATCGTAAATCCTATTTCGAAGTGAAGTCCACTCATGAGGCTCAAGTTCCATGCCGGATCCCAGGATTTGCTGTCCAATAATGGTGCTCCCCGCAGGGGCATCAATGAGTCCTCGGTTCTGATACGCCAGTTGGCAAGTTGCACAGAGCTTCGACCATTGAGAGATGCAACTGGATATGACATCTCGCAGCAGAGCGGAGCTTGTTGATACGTGGGTTGCTTGAGGCTGACAAGGAGCTACTGCAGGGAAGCTCCAAGGTGGACGACCGCGTAGTACCCAGAGAGGACGCCATGAGCAGACCTCGATCCCATTTTATAATGAGATGCGGCTCTGCTCACAGCGACCACATGAGCAGAGCCTCATTTTCGTTGTCCCATTCGATCCGCAGAGCCTCAAGGCAAGCCTGATGGGTAGATGTGCAGTATACATCTTGTCGGTTAGCGACGGATGCCTCGTTGGGGGCCACTATCAGGGCAACATCATGACAGATGGCCCTGATCTCCTTGACCGAAAATCCAATGAGCTGAGGTGTCGCCATATCAAACTTGGATCAGGCGGCTGAAATTCCAATTTGGCCTGGCACAAGGTTCGACAGCGCAGTTGAGTCTGCTTGTTGTCGTGGGGGGCCTGGAATAAATCGATAATGGATGGTCCAACCTCACGGCCGGGCGACGCGCCAAAAGAGAAGAATGATGCAGATTTGTTTGACGGTAGGTATTATTCGGCCACGTCTGCTTCAGGTCTCAAGCCATCGCTTGGTTGGGCCCGACGCGTGGCAGCTGAGGCTGATGAGGCGTCCGTACGTATCGGTACTTGGCATCAAGTATGAGATAGGGAGGCAGAACCAACAAACCGTCCCTCGGTACCCGAACACTACTTCTCATCCTGGGAGTTGACTGGTAGTCTGAGAACACTCCTTTCGTGTAATTAGCGGTGTACACCCTGGCTGACTGGGCTCCGGCGGACAAATTGCCGGGCTGATGCAAGGCCAAGAGTGGTGAAAAGTAATCGTCCGAGGTATCCGTGAACAGGTATGACGAGACAAACAAACGAGTCCCACGTTGAAGATGGAACGAAATGTGTCCTGTGGTTTTGTTCCAGGGTTATCCCAGGCATTTAAGGAAGCTGCTTCAAAACAAACTGAAGTTTGGGGGCGGCAAGCCATATCAACGGTATTAGTCATCACCTGCCCCTGCCCGGTGCTTCATCTCCCGAAGCGCGCCGTCAACTGACGATCGGCATGTTGGCAGGAAGGCACGGACCACTGCAGGTCGTTGCTTCCTCCGAGTCCAAGCCATCACATGCGGGCGTACGTCAGCAGTAGTCGCGACCGCAGCCAGAACCTTGCAGGCCGGCGAAAACACCAAGAGCCGTGTCGCGCATAACAATACGTCCATCTTCCCGGCGCATCCAGTCGCTTGTCCCGCCCTCCGGTCTATCCTGGATCAGAAACACCACGCCGGGCCCGAGACAACGGCTCCCTCCCGCCCCTCCCGACTCGACACCACCATCCGCGATGCGCCCCGCGCACAATGTCCGAAGCGGAAGCAAGCCACAGAGCAATCGCACGATGGACCAGTAGGGTTATACCGGCCATTCTCGCCGGAGTCGCGGGTTACGGGACTTACGTGGTTGTCGATCGTGTCTGCAGTCAGTTTCCCGCTTCGTATCAGCCAGCCGAACACTCCCTGACGATGCCTTCACAGTCAAGTTCCTCTACCAGGAGAGAAACCAGCCCGCCGCCATCATCGTGATCCTCATTTTATACTTTCTACTTCTCTTCTTATCGCTCTGGTCGTACATCCGCACGATATGGACTATCAATACCGACACCGGACTGGTCCCTCTTACGCGGACGCCGCCACCCCGGCCAGAGCGCCAGGCCAGCAAAAAGCACAGCAGGCGCAGAAAGGAAGGCGATATCGAGTCGCAGCCGTATGCCAACTCTAGCGCTCCAGACTCAGACCCGAACAGCCCCGGGCTGGAGCGATTCTACACCAAGGAGGTCTTCGTGTGCGAGAGCGATGGACGCCCCAAATGGTGTCCTGAGTGCTGCAACTGGAAGCCCGACAGGGCCCATCACTCGAGCGAGCTCGGCCGCTGCGTCCTCAAAATGGACCACTACTGCCCCTGGGTCGGCGGCATGGTGTCCGAAACATGTATGTTCCGATTTGAACCTTCGGTGTGTGCCCTGACGCTGATCTGCCTCTCTAGCTTTCAAGTTCTTCTGCCAGTTCACTTTCTGGTGCGCACTCTACTGCATGGTCGCACTGGCATCTTCGGCGTATTGCCTCGCCGAAATCATTCACGAAGGTCGCCCGATGGATGGCCACATTATCGCGGCGGTCGCCATCGGTGCCTTTTTCGGCCTCTTCACCTTCTCAATGACACTCACCTCGTGGAGGTACATTTTCCTTAATGTTACGAACATCGACATGCTCAAGAAGGCTTGGGTCTATCAGCTTGCCATTCAGGTCCCGAGGGGCACTCCCTCGACCGACAAATACACGACGATTACCTACCCGTTACCCGACTTTTCGCCGTCCACGCCGTCGGCCGCAGGCGTCAACGGGCATGCAACAGGCCCAGCACCGCCAGTCGAGGGCCAGCAGAACACGTCATTTGCTAGGGACCAGATGGCAACAAAGACATTTGCTGTCGTCCGCACGGAGCACGAAGAGAACCCGTGGGACCTCGGCTGGCGGCGCAACTGGGAAGAGGTCATGGGAACGAACATCATGGACTGGCTGTTCCCGATCCGCAAGTCTCCCTGCGCTAGGCACGATGTCGTAGAGAGCGAGTATGCTATGGGACCGCTGGTGGACACCATTAAACGACGATACGGCCTCGACAAGCTACCCAGAGAAGGCAGCGGCGGCATAGAAATGCGCGACGTGAGGCGAGACAGCCGACGGAGCCACCGCAGCTGAGGCGGCATTCAGCAGACGCTGGTCACGGCCGCGATACTTGATACCACTTGACTATACACGACATGGCAAGGCGCAGGAACTAGGGATATATATATAATGAAGCATGGGAATCATTGGGTATTGTTCGAAGAGCACTTGTAGCATTGGTGCCAGCACCGCGGTGGCTGCTCGAATGGTAATTGTAATACAACCCGGCCCTCGGGCGTCTCCTCCCCTGCCGCCAGCGGTTCGCCTCGACCTGACCCCTCGGCCTGACCCTGCCGGTATCATGTGCTCACCCGGTGGTGCAGTAGTCGCACTCGACATGTCTCTCTCCTAGTCTCTCGTAGCACTCTGTCTCCAAGCATACGACTTTTCCATCATCTAGCCTTGGTTGCGACGTGTGACACTGGCAACATTCCCAGTTCCCACCAGCCGTGGTTGAGAGGCTGGGTTCGGCGTCTGCAGTCGGCGGGGGAGTGGCGGGCTCCGGGGTGCTCTCGCGGTTATCTGACCTGTTGCCGCACGTCAGTTGAGTGGTGGGAAGTGGTGATGTCTGCGTATGTACTAACATGATGTCTTGCACTTTCTGGCCGAAAAGGTGTGCGAGCTGGTCGTCGCGGTTGTTGTCCTGTAGATTTGCTTTCTCGTTGAAGAACCCTTGGCTGATAAGATTCGAAGACATCGTAACTCTCCGATGCCCTCGTTGTCCCAGTAGACTTTATAGGTCCCGTCAACATAGCTATGTCCTGGAACGCCCAGCAGCTCCCAGACGGCGACGATACGAATCTCGAGTGTCTCGAATCTCCCACCTTGGGGCCCATTTCGTGGCGTCAATTCCTTGGGGCCAATGGGGTCCAGCTGGGTGTACCGGCCAAGCAGTCTATGTTCATCTGCTGAAGGAAGGCGGCAAGCGAACGGGGATCATCGGCGTTCGTTCCAGGGGCCAGCCGCCGCAGCCGCGGGCCAGGACCGGAGTAAGCCTCGAAGGAACCCTGCCCAGTGGAAGGATGGATAAAATTATCCCAAGATGAGTCGTACAAGGCCGTGGAAAGCAGGCTTTCCAAGATTATCCACGACATGGAGGCGTCTTGGTTACCCCTTGCTTGCGCAAGTGGGGGTGGGACGGAAAAAGGGGGCGAACCACGACCGACCTCCTCGCCGTCTGCCATGACCGAAAGCCGAGAGAGAAAGCACCTGATAGCCCGAATTGGGCCCGGCAGTTCGCTTGCTTTCTGCGACTGTCTGATCCTTAGACCGGTGCCATGTGTGCCCCTCGCGGGTGATCATGAGGGCGGTGGATCCTGTCCTGGGGCGGAAAAGGCAACCAAGCCATCCAGGCAGACACGGCGACACTTTCGAGCCTATCCCTCTCCGGTGACCTGGCATGTGGAAGAAGTCTGGAAGCCTCGTCTTTTTCTTGAACCCTGTAAAGGGGGTGCCCCTGACAGTGTGTCATCATTGCGCATGTGGTCGGGAGGCAGGCCCCTTTTATCTGGCTGAAGACCAAGCGCACACAACGGTGCGGTAGGGACGGGCCATCGAATTGCTCGCCGAAACCAGCACTAATTTACGTTGCTCAAGATCTCGTGGATGTCGTTTTCACTCGCCGTTGTGATGGGAAGGCCGGCAGTATCAATCCCTCGATCCGCCGTGCCACCATCACCGCCGTTAGCTGAATTTGATCCTGGAAGAAGTCAGCGCCAGTGTATCAGCCACGGGACCCAAGGATCACTTACCTTCTCGTATGGTGGGATATGGCCCCCTTCACGGCATGGCCGAGGCACCTAAATCTAGCGTGATAGCCGAGGGAGGGGGAACCAACATATCCGCAAGGCTGAGGTTTCGAAACGAGTCATTCTGCCAAAAGAGGCTGGCAGGAGCCTAGTAACACAGCTGGTCAATGGGAAAGCTGGAACTCAGCCATGTTGTGAGACCGGGACCGTCATTGTTTTGACATCACCCCTCCTTCGATAGAAGTCCGATCGTATATATGGCAGCACAACAACACCAGTGGAACGCGATCGTGTCTCATGAGCAGCCAGAAACAGAGACCGGAAAGCGGCGTTGAGCCGAGTGTTACACCAACATGCAGCCAAGACCCCAATTCGCTGCCTGGGGGACGGAGAAACCACTGCCGTTTGCTCCTTGAGCTCGATCGCAGCTCCGAGATCCGATGAGCTTCAGAACAAAGCCCATGCATGGAAGGTTGGAATGTCGCCGAAGAATCCTGTAGAGACACCCTTCTCAGCGAGGGGGGCAGCCTGTCGATTCCATATGGGGTACCGGAAACGCTCCAAGCCGGCGACCTACATGGGGGGAGAACCGTCATTGTGCAGGTGGGGTGATGTGTTGACCGGCCACATGGAAGGTCGTTGGTGCACCAACGATGCCAACCATAGAGGCTAGGCGGTTAAAGCCCCGCAGCCTGACACCTTCACCAGCGGCATGTCTCTCCAGCGCTTCACAAGGTCGCCGTCCGCCGGGCTGCCCCTCTGTGACTCGATGCCAAGACAAGGGAGGACCAGATGTCAGATTAGGGCAAGTGGCATGCTGGATTTAACCAAGACCGGCCCCCCCGCGTGTGGGATGCTATTCTTGGGGTGTACCGGAGCTGTGGAATGTGCCCCCAGGAAGGGGCAGAGCTGTGAGACCCGTACACGGGAGGGCAGATTTCAGCAGCAGCGAGGCAGCGAGGCAGCGTTCATGGCCCCAGCCGCAACCACATTTCGGTTCTACTGAGATCGTACTCAAGAACATACGGTCTATTCGCAACTTTGACCAAATGCACTCTTTGGATAACGTAGGTATAATTTTGAAACGTGTGACAAGGCTGAGATGGACCGGTGAATGGAGGGGGGAAAGGGAGCTTGGAGGCGAACAGAGGGCTGTATCTGGGCCTCTATTGATAGCTAAGAGCTTCAAATAGTGAACTTGGAATACTTTTGGCGCCGTTGAAGCTCACCGGAAGCCAGGGTGTTGGAAGGATGGTCGTCCAGTTGAGCGACTGGAAGATCACGAAGATGGAGAGCCTTCTTGCAACCAGGCCACTTTGCAAGCGGGACATCGGCGAATAAGATCATTCAAAGCGCCCTCAATCGCTCGAGTGAGAATGCTTTCGAGCTCGGCGATATGACTGTGTCAAAGTTGAGGTCAAGTGGTGGTGGAAGAATTGTGGTGACGATATGGTCGTATGGCACAAGTTGAACCTGGTGGGTACGCCCACACCGAAAGACGCTAAGCTCGGTGTGGCTGTCGCCACAGTGCCAACTTCAACGCGACCTCCAGTCCGGCGCGTCGACAAATCGCGGTCATGACCTCGAGACTCTATCGACATCTCAGCATCGCATCCATTTTCGGTTTTGGATAGAGAACTTCCGAAGGTCCAGGTGTCTCAAAGAACACCATGATATCGAGTTTTCCTTGATATCCAGCGAACGCGGCAAACAGCGGTGGACGGCAGCGACGACCATGTCTTCGTCACCACAATTTCGTGAATCATCACCGATCCACGGATACGAAATCCGGAAGTCCAGGTTCACTTACCGCCACCTATCTCTGCTGGCATCATATTCGACAACATGCCCTCTCAGAGTGATTGCCCACATCGACCTCGATGCGTTTTACGCGCAATGCGAGACGGTCCGCCTTGGGATCCCCAAGGACAAGCCGCTCGCTGTGCAGCAGTGGTGAGTTAGGTCTCTGCTCAAAGTTGAAGTCACGACTGACAACATGCAGGCAAGGCCTCATCGCCGTCAACTACCCAGCTCGCGCATCTGGGATCGGCCGTCACTGTACCCTGGACGACGCCAGGAAGCTGTGCCCCGAGCTCATTGCCCAGCACGTGGCCACCTGGCGGGAGGGCGACGACAAGTGGGCATACCGCGACGATGCCGCCGCCAACATCGCCAGCGACAAGGTCTCGCTTGACCCCTACCGCCTGCAGTCGAGGAGAATCTTGGCCGTCATCAAGGAAGCCCTACCGGCCGACCTCCAAAAGGTGGAAAAGGCGAGCATAGACGAGGTCTTCTGCGACCTCTCTGCTCACGTCCACTCCATCATGCTTGAACGATTTCCAGAGCTGGCAAACCCGCCGCCATACGACGACCCAACCGAGAGGCTACCACGCCCGCCTACCACAGCTCTTGACTGGCAGGCAGACGCCCTGATTGACCTGGATGAGGAAGGCGAGGCGAGGGATCCGGACTGGGACGATATCGCAATCCTCATCGGCTCCGAGATCATCCGGCACGTGCGTGCGCAGATTCTCGAGAAGCTCGAGTACACCTGCTCCGCCGGCATCGCAAGCAACAAGATGCTGAGCAAGTTGGGCTCGGCCCACAAGAAGCCCAACCAGCAGACCGTCATCCGGAACCGTGCGGTGGAGCACTTCCTGTCCGATTTCAAGTTTACAAAGATCCGCAACCTAGGCGGGAAGCTCGGGGACAACATCGCCTCCACCTTCAAGACGGAGACCATCCGCGAGCTGCTCCTCGTTCCCATCGATCAGATGAAGTCAAAGCTAGGCGATGACACCGGAACGTGGGTCTACAACACGATCCGAGGCATCGACTCAAGCGAGGTCAACTCGAGAACGCAGATCAAGTCCATGCTCTCCGCCAAGTCTTTCCGCCCAACCATTGACTCGCCGGAGCAAGCGAACAAGTGGCTGCGTATCTTTGCCGCCGACATCTTCGCCCGATTGGTCGAGGAGGGCGTGCTCGAAAACAAACGCCGGCCCAGGACGATAAACCTGCATCACCGCCACGGCGGCCAGGTCAAGTCCCGGGGGTCACCCATCCCCCAGGGCAGGCCCATCGATGAGACATCACTCTTCGAGCTGGCGAGGAATCTTCTCGGGCAGATCATCCTGGAGGGTCGGGTATGGCCCTGCGCGAATCTGAGTCTCAGCGTGAGCGGTTTCGAGGAGGGTGTCACTGGCAATATGGGGATCGGCGCTTTTCTGGTCAAGGGCGAAGCAGCCCGAGCGCTTCGGCAGCAGGAGGTTGACGACCCGGCCCGTCCAGGGGCCCCTGAGGACCGGCGCCCAAAGAGACAGCGGACCGATGGTGGCGGCGGAGGCGGCGGCATCGAACGATTCCTGATGAGACACGCATCCTCAGATGACACCCCAAGCTCGCCGGACCAGGGCACCGGGGAGGATCCCGCGAAGGGCGCAGCAGGACCCGCGGCCGACGAACACTTTCCCGATGCGCCCATGCCCTCCTTCACCTGTTCGCGGTGTAACGCAGGCTTCACCGACCCAGAAGACCTCCAGAGCCACCAGGACTGGCATATGGCCAAGGATCTCCAGGAGGAGGACCGCCGCCTGCAAGCGGCGAGTGCTGCTGACCGCCCCTCCGCCCCTCGAAAGTCCGGGGACGCGAGGGCCTCGCCTGCGTCGTCCTCGAAGCGGGGTGGGCGCGGAGGTAAGCTGGAGCAAGGGCAGAGCAAGTTGAGGTTTGGCTAATCACTCGGGGGTTCCTGAATCCCGATACGCTCCAACGGTGCAGCAGCGGGTCAGAGAGTATCGTCTGCCGCCCTGGTGCCCGATGATGCGGCCTCATCCCAGCTTGATACGGACCGGGTCCGCGGTCCCCGGCCCTCCCGACATGACAGGCACGCTCCAGGATTCGAGGAGTCGTTTCTTTTTGTTGGGGAGGCGGCCGGACGCGACGCATGCAGGAAGCAGGCCAAACCCGAGAGGCCGGGTGTGGTGTTGTTGCGTGGCAGCGCAGCTGGCCGACTCGGAGAAGGGAAGGGTCTGGAGCGGCGTGCAGCACGGCAGGTCGTCCTGCGAGCCGGCCTTGGAAGGTGCCGAGCGGTCTGCCGACGCGGGACCCCGGTGGGAGACACGCTGGCGATGCGTTCAGGGTGCCCCCGCGATGGCATTCTGGATATTTGAGCCCCTGACTGAAGTCGACGGGGTTTCAAAAGGGGTTCTGACTCGCAAGTTACGAGCTCCATTGCGTCCCCGTTTCCCTGCGGTATGACGGACAGCCTGCATCAGAGGTCATGTCTCACAGCGCCAGGTGTCTAGGCCTCAGGCAGGGCGGGCGAGGTCTTGTTGCCACGGGCTGACCAAACAAACGATGGAGTGACGCAGTCATCCAGCATCCGCGACGTGCTGTCGGCGGTGGAGATATTGATTGGCCGACAGTGGTCTCGGGGCGAGCGCATGTGGGTTGGGCCACCACTGGCTCCAGGCATTGATACCCAACGGTGCCAACCTCCCCCCAACCACTCAGGAGCAGCGGGACCGACCCCCAAAGCGATGTCTGGCAGGTCACGGGGAAGGCAATTGGACGAGATACTGCAGACACCCGACGCCCTTTCCTGTGGGCAATGTCGCAAGATCTGGATCACCGCTCCTCTCTCCTGTTGTCGCACGCAACACCGTCAGGAACAGGCGTCGTTTGCCCGCGAAGCGCTTGGCCCGGGTGACCTCGAACGGTACCTGACCGGCTTGGTATGTGCTTAGGAGCTGCTGCTGCTGCCGACGGCCGTTGTTGCGCTCCCAAGACCGGATGAAGCAGGGTTGAGGCTGTCGGCCGAGAGGGATCTGCGAGAAAATCGAAATTTCATGGCACAGTTGTCGTCGAGAAAGGGTCCTGTCTGCAAGGACAAGTTTGCGTGTTCCGAGTCAAGGGGGGGTTTTGGCAGGGAAGGGTCGAGATGGAAGAGCAGCCATCCTGGGTGAAATGTCTGGAAACGACCCCTTGGGTACGGTAGAAACGGTGCCCAAAGCTCTTCGACGTCCAGCAGCCAATAGAGTGTGGCACCAATACCGACAGCCCAGTCCCGGGAACCGATGTCGTCAGGCTCCGGTGCCACCGCCTTGGGTACCGAAACCTGTCAGGCAGGGCGGCCGGACCACGACGTGATCCCTTTCCCATACCAGATGAGCAGCCAGACAGACCATTAGTTGTATTGGGCTATGCATCCCGTTTTCGAGTGTCCGTCTAGTGGCCTCTTGACATGCTGCCAACAGCGGGGGGGCGAAGGGCGGATGGGGTCTGCCGATCGAGCCTTGGTTTGACAGCGGTGCTGCCCGGAGGATGTGAGGTCTGTCATTCTGGAGATCGACCGGCAAGGTCATCCTGGCGAGCGCGCCATCCAAATTCGGCACCGACGGCGGTCGGTTTCTGTGTGCGGCGGGATGCCGTCTCCTCCTCTTTCGCGTGGGTCATCCAATAAACGAAAATCAGGAATCGTTTTCTCGTGCTCCGATTGCACCAGAGCAGAGACTGCGGCGTCTTTGCAGAAGGAGACTGGTCTGCCAGGGATGCTTTGGGGGGTTGCCAGAGACGAGGACAGCGCCAGCCAACTACAGGCTGCCAGCGAATGTGGTCGGTCGTTCAAGTTGATGAGAGGACGAACCCCAGCCACACAAAGCTGAAAGGGGGGTGAGGGGACCCGGACGTGGTTCTGTGGGTGAGGGAGGGCGAGGGCAGACAGGCGGGAGCAAGAAGACCATGTTTCCCGCCACAGACCGACCGGGAAGACAAGACAAGGTCACAGTGTGTTCGGTTTTTTTCTGGCTGCCGCTGGCCCAGTTTTGCGACCCACATGGGCTGGGCTGCACAGGCTGAACAGAGTAACAGGGCGACACCTCACTGGACTGCGCGGGAGGGGAGGAGCGATGGAGGAGCTGGAGGCCCAGCGGCCAGGACGAGGCCCTCCGTGCGTGCTGCCCCCCTGCTGGCCCCTGCTCCTGCGCTTGCTCTTGCTGCCCTGCTGCTGCCCGCACCATCTGGCCGCTCACTTCAGTCCACCCTTCCCCTCCCACTGCCGCCTGGTCCTCCTCTCCGTCTCTTTCCTCGTCCTCTTCTCCTCCGACCTCGATTTTCGCGACGCCGCAGCTAATTCCCCCTTCGAGAGCACCACCCGTTTCCTTACCCGCCGAGAGTTTCATCCTCCTTCGCCCTCGACCTCGCTCTCCCACCACCCACCCCGCACATTCAGACGCTTCGCCATGGCGTCGAGACGACCTCAAGGAAGCGCCCCGCCAACCGGTGCGGGCGGCGGAAGCGGTCGCTCCAACGAGTACTTCGTTCCTCGCGACGGTATCGACAGGGAGGTCATCACGGCCGATATCTGTCGCTACCTTGGAAACGATGCTCTGGTGCGACCGGGTCACTACGAGGTACGTCGTTGTCGCCAGCCCAAATCCCGCAACCACCCAAGGCACACCGCTGACGTCGTCCACCACAGAACCCCCAGACCGGACAAGTCTCCCAAGGCTACTACATCACCGCCTACCGGAATCTGACCACTGTAAGCAAACACATGACGACGCAACAACTGCGCAGCTTCCTTCCCTCCGCCCGAGACCGACAACTGACACGTCCTCCCCCAGGCTATGATTGACGATCTCAAGGCCGATTCGGCGAGATGGGAAGCAGAAAGGCGGCAACAGGCCGCTCGGAATGCGCCAGCAGGTACTTCGAGACCGAGCGGTGGTGTGAAGGGTCAACCTTCGAGAAGATCTAACTCCCCCGTCCTAGGGTACCGTGATTCGGCAACCCACAACGCGCGCCAGCACTTTGGCCCCTCGGACTCTGGCCCCGCCGGCTACTCAGAAAGTCGTGACCCCTATGACAGTGCCAGCTCCAGGTACCCAGGCTCCCTCGCCCCAGGCTACTCTGGAAACTCGGCCGGCAGCGGTGGCTTCCAGCAGCCCCCGCCGCCCGGTCAGTACGCGTCAGGCGGCGCCTACTACCCTCCTCAGGCACAGGGCGGCGCCCCCTCGTTCTCCCAGCCCGACCCCAGGGACAGGGACCCCAGGTATGCAGGCGGCCACCCGTCAGGCTACGGAGGAACCATGGACCCGCCCTACGCCGCGACCGCGGCCAACCTCCAGAACGTCCGTTACAGTGACTATGCCGCCGGCGGCCCTGCTCAGGCATCACGCGGTGGCCTTCCGTCCTCCATGCCTGCCGCGCAGGCGTCCACTTACATCAGTGCTGGTCCGCCGCAACCGACAGGTTACGCACCCGCTCCCGCAGGTGGCTACTACGGCCAGGCGCCCTCGAACCCGGCCTACGGTGGCGCGCCGCCGCCGGTGCAGTCCCAAGATCCGCTCTACGGTCGCGGTGCGTATTCGTCAAGCAAAGACACGTCCAAACGAGCCTCGTCTGATTATGTAGCGTCTCCCGCAGGTGCCAGCCAGGGCTTCAACTCCGCTCAAGGACAACAGTATGCCGCGCCCCCCAACCAGCGATCTTCCGTGCCATCACCCAGTGCTCAGATGACGGGCGGTAACCCGCCGCCGCGACCCCGCGAGCGTGAGAGGGAAAGCGACAGGCACCACACGGACCGCCACCGGAACCAGCCACGCCGGTAAACCCTTCCCCTCCACGGACTTTTTCTATGGCCACTGCTCTGGACTCCACGAGATATCCCGCTCGTGCGCTCGTTGCTGTGATTTTCCAATCCCTCATGAACCTGGGACACACGGAATCGGATCCTCATTTCCATCGGCGTCGGACCCCTCTACGTTTGTTTGTTTCCCACCTCAAGGACCAAAGACCCAGGACTCTCAGGTGCACCGTCACCGGTAGGACATGCAAAGTTTGCATCTCCAGCTCCTCCGTGCCCAGGCGGGACGCGGCCGCGTCGTACTCTGCTCGAGGGGAGCGAGCATCTCCATCGCCAGGCTCTCTCACATCACAAACCTCCCACTCCCTTCGGAAACCAGTAATGGCCCCGGTTTTCCGTCACTTGTTCCATTATTTCAGGACTCGGCTTGGGCATCTTGGGTTCTCACATCATCACGCATGGCCTCTGGACTTTAACGACTGCATATATGGACGGCCAACGATTTCTCTGCTCTTTCTCGTCTTCCAGAACCCGGAAGGCGCCTCCGCGGGCTGGCATGCCTGCTACGTGCGATCGAATTTTCTACACAGACGAAGGGACGAACCCGGAGCGGAAAAGAATCGACGTGGACCTTTTTTTCTTTTCTTCCTCTCCTCCTGGCAAGACGATATGGGCGGCGGCACTGCTTTTTTATCAAGGCGAAACCTGGATCACCTTGCTGTCTGGATTCCCGACCTGCTATGGCGGGACGTGATGTGCCCTGCTCTTTTCCCTCCTGGGACTGGTTCCGTCTTGTTCTTTCTCACTGGGCTCTCCGGCGTTTCTGGACGATACCTGGACGTTAACCCATAGATCAAGGTCTGCATCTGGACAGCAAGGTGAGTCCTCGGACCTGTATATACCTGACTTTTGTGGCACCGCAAAGGACTTGATTCCCATCTCTTCATCCCATGGATATCATTTTTCCAGAGTTCTCTCCTTGGCCATGTCTCTCACCATGCGCGTTGATTGCCATCTGACACACAGAAAAGCCCTGCTTGGACTCAACCACTTTCCTGGACTGGACTCCCTGGACTCCCGGACCGGACTGGACTACCTGGCTGCTCCTGCAAGCTCCCGTGGTGACTCAACATTCTCAGGATGTTTCCCAAGATTGGACGTGTTCACTGGCACCCCCTTTGGACGTCGAGTTGCTTCTATGGATCTCCATGCTGGACCGTGTCTCCCCGATGGTTCTCACCATCTTGGTCGCCCTGACCAGCAAGCTGGACCAAGCTTGAACGTTGCTACCAGACAGTCCTGCCAAGGACTTGCTCTGCGTCAACAAGAATTACCGATGGATTTTTCAGGTAAGCTGGCTCGGTCCAGTCATTTGGGATATGCATGTCTCCAGTCAAGGATGCCAACCGTTTCTCGACACGCCTGCACAACCCAAGAGGACTCTATCGCGCTTCTGCTTTCACCTCTGGACAGCCGACTCCCGGCCTCGACCCCAGGGTTCACTATATGCCTCACAGGATTCTCGTGGGCCGAAGTCGAACGGACCCCTTTGTGGTTGCGAATGATTCTTGGATTCAGCTTGTTTCTGCTCGGACTTGCCCAAACAGGATTGCCTTGCTTCTCACCGTGGCCACCTTGGACTTCTGGAGGAACTATCTCCGCATGGTACACTGGACTCCCTGATCTGGACTGTCGGTGTGACTGGACTCATTTGTGCGACTTCCTTCGACACGACACGCGATGGACCGACAATTCCTTTGCGACTCCAGGAACTGGCCTGTGGCCCATGGCAGGAAACTGGTGTCAACACGGGTTTTTGGATATTTGTTTTCCTTCTGCGGTGAAGTCTGGGAGACGGGATTTGCTTCAACAGGTCTGCTCATGAGTGGGTTTTCATGCACGTCGACGTTTCTGTTTTCCTCGGGTGTACTATCAAGCGGTTGAGGATGGAAGGAGTTCTGGAATACGAACATGGTGGAGAGTTGCGCACATCCGCTGCCCATTCCGTGATCCTCGTCTACAGAAATGTTCGAGCACGATTGCTCATCGTGCAGGTGTCTGTCTGCTGGGTGAGTGGGAGCTGGTTCACGTGTCACAAGCCTGCGAGATGCCATCATTGCCGCGTGGGCTGATTGCGAGCACTGTGGAGTGCGCCAAATCACAATGGCAGAGCCATATCTGTCAGGTTCCACGAGGTGAGGTGCCGAGACCTTTCGAGGACGCCTGCATGGGGTCATCTCGCGTATTTTTCCTCGTCGAGGTTGGTTGTGCCGCTCCGTAGAGGACTCGACGCTCCCAACACACGGTACAGCAATGATTATGTTTATGGCAGGCTAAAAAATTAGTGGTCGTCTGGCGGGCGACGTACTGCCGCTGGGTCGATGAGGCAGGGCTCGTGGTTGTGACTCGACGGAGGAGGAGCCAGTTCGGGATGCTACAACGTCACGGCGATGGAGGCCAAATTAGCGCGGGGGTTGATGGTGGTGGGATCCCTGCTGAGGGGCGGGCGGTGAGAAGGCTGAAGTGGTGATGGAGGCGTGGGAGATATGACGGCGATCGGTGGCGTAAAGGATAAATATTACGATTGACTTGGATGGTCGTCTACGGCTGTCAGTTCAAAGGGGCTGCTTGTCTCTTGTGGTGGACGATCAGGAGGAGTTGCTTCACGACTCGGGATGATTGACATGCCCGCCGTGGCTGGTGACCTGCTTCATTCGGAAACAGATCGGATGCCAACAGCCTCGCCGCGCCTGCTAGACGACGCGATGCAACAAAGAACCGCGGGAAGGATGAGTATCGCTGCTGCCAGACATGCAAGGGCTGGCCCATCCCTCGTGAGCCTGAGACTCGAGTCCCGTCGGATCTCTCGCTAGATGCCGAATTTAGGGCCGCCTTTGTGTGGTGAGCTGGCGAGGGCGGCGACTCGGAGCGGTTAGACTGGTTTTCGTTTGCTCACCGCCCTGCAGCACCGGGCTGGCTTACCTCACCGAGAGTGGATGGGTACCTGCCTAGGTGTCTATCAGGTGCTGCCGTCGAGCATGCCATCCTGTTCGACCACTTGTGCTGTTCGTCAGCCTGGCAGATTGGTTGAACGCTGTAAATAGCCCGGTTCGCGCGTGTCAGTCACCTACTTGTCTGTAATGCGAAGGCAACGGAGTGGTGGGGGTTGCCTGAGTCTGCCCAGGGCTGCCAGGCTGAATTAATGCCCTGAACCTACCAGGCCCGTCCCGGTGCTCGACTGGCTGCAGCGGGTTTCACTCTGACCAGTTAGGGTCTCCATCCCTGTGGCCGGCTCCACTGACCCCCCCTTTGGCAACTGAGATTCGGTCGCGGGTAGAGTACATCTGGGACCGCGGGGTTTGCCACCACCGTCGGGGTACCGACCCTTCCATTCAAGCCCCGCCATCCGACGGTGCAGCAGCGACGAATTTTAACTGCACCTTTGGTTCTGCCGACCGTCTTGCGCCCTCGTCTCTCCCGCCCTCGTCGCTGCTGCCGCCGTTGTTGTCGACAGAAACGCCCCCCTTCAACAACAACACAACAACAACCCCGCCATAGCATCCTCAATTCGCAGACATGGATAACACGGCGATCCGCGGCCTGCTCCTGGCCAGCTTGGATCCTGATGCCGACACCAGGAGACGGGCCGAGTTGCAGCTCAAGCAGGTATGCGCGCCCGCCCACCGCCCGCCCACACACACAAGCACCGCACCGCACGCACGCAACGCACACGCCGCCTTTTCTCGAGTCCCGACCCCATTCCCACCCATCCCACCGCCCGCCAGCCCGCCTGCCCGAACCGAGCCTCGCCGATATACTTGCCTCGTCGAGATCGCGGGATGCTCTCGCAACTTTCTGTCTGGCGGGCGGGTGCCCGATGGCCTCGCCGTGCCCGACTCGTGTTTCCGTCTGCGTTCCGGGGCCCCGTTGTGCTGACCAGCCTTGTGCCGCCGTAGATCGAAACCCATCCTGGGTTTATGGATGTTCTCCTCAACATCCTCGAGGCCGAGCAAGACCAGAGTGCACGACTTAGCAGTGAGTAAAGCCCTTTTTACGTTGTCGGCTGGCGATCTCCAGTTGGCATATCCTCCCCAAACCTCGAGCCAGCCCGTTAACATACCAACCCCTCCACAGCCGTCATCTATATCAAGAACCGCGTGAACCGATCGTGGGCAAAGACCGACCAATATGCCAACGAGAATCTGATACCCGAGGATGAGAAGGCACGTTTCCGGGACAGGCTGCTGCCTGTCATGGCCGCCTCGCAAGGCCTCGTCCGCCAGCAGATTATCCCCGTCCTCCAGAGGATCCTGCATTTCGACTTCCCCGACAAGTGGCCCAACTTCATGGACTACACCATGCAGCTCCTCAACACCAACGACGCCCCCTCGGTGCTCGCCGGCCTGCAGTGTCTTCTTGCCATCTGCCGCGCTTGGCGCTTCCGTGCGCCCCAGAGCGAGGTTCGCGTCCACTTCGATAAGATCATCGAGCTCAGCTTCCCCAGGCTACTGGCCATCTGCAACGAGCTCGTTGCCCAGGAGAGCGACGAGGCCGGCGAGATGCTGCACCTTGCCCTGAAGGCTTACAAGCACGCCACATGGGTATGCCTTGCCGGTTACCCCTATCTGCCAGGCGTGCCCCGCATACTGACGACCGTGTGAACAGCTCGAGCTTTCCGTCTACCTTCGTGAGCGCGATACCAACTTTGCCTGGTGCACCGTCTTCCTCAACACCGTCTCCAAGGCGATCCCCGCCAGCGCCATGGCCGAGGAGGGTTTCGAGCGCGAGAAGCACCACTGGTGGAAGGCCAAGAAGTGGGCGTACTTTAACCTCAACAGGCTGTTTATCAGGTGCGGATGCTTCCCTTCTATACCGATGCGCCGCGTCTCCTTTACTGACTCGGACCCAGACACGGTAACACCCAGTCAGTGGCCGGAACCAAGGACGAAGGTCAGGTCCAGTATGCCAAGGAGTTCTCCAACACCATCGCCCCCGAGATCCTCAAGCACTACCTCGCCGAGATCGAGAAGTGGGTGGCCAAGACCGCCTGGCTCAGCCGCCCCTGCCTCACGTATACGCTGGTGTTCCTCGACGAGTCGGTTCGTCCTAAGGAGATGTGGAACCACCTAAAGCCTCACCTGCAGAACCTGGTGACGCACTTTGTCTTCCCGGTGCTCTGCCTCTCCGAGGAGGATATCGAGAAGTTCGAGGACGAGCCCGACGAGTACCTCCACAGGAAGCTCAACTTCTACGAGGAAGCCTCGGCGCCCGACGTGGCCGCCACCAACTTCCTCATCGGCTTGACCAAGAATAGGAGGGCCCAGACCTTCGAAATCCTCAAGTTCGTCAACGCTGTTGTCAACGAGTACGAGCAGGCGCCCGAGGACCAGAAGAACCACATCAACAAGGAGGGCGCGCTGCGTATGATCGGCACCCTCGCCCCCGTCATCCTCGGCAAGAAGAGCCCCATCGCCGACCAGGTCGAGTACTTCCTTGTCCGCTATGTCTTCCCTGACTTCACCAGCACCCAGGGTTACCTACGTGCGCGCGCCTGCGACACCATCGAGAAGTTTGAGCAGCTCAACTTCCAGGACCAGAACAACCTCCTGACCATCTACCGCCACATCCTCGACTGCATGGCCGACCCGGCCCTCCCCGTCCGTGTGACGGCCGCCCTGGCTCTGCAGCCCCTGATCCGCCACGACATTATCCGCACCAGCATGCAGACGAGCATCCCTACTATCATGCAGCAGCTGCTGAAGCTGGCTAATGAGGCCGATATTGACGCCCTCGCCAACGTCATGGAGGACTTTGTCGAGGTGTTCGCCGCCGAGCTGACGCCATTTGCCGTGGCTCTCAGCGAACAGCTGCGGGACACGTACATGCGCATAGTTCGCGAGGTGCTTGACAAGAACAAGGACGGCGACGATGAGTACGGCGACTTCCTGGACGAGAAGTCCATCACGGCCCTGGGTGTCCTGCAGACCATTGGCACTCTGATCCTCACCCTGGAGAGCACGCCCGACGTGCTGCTCCACATCGAGGCCATCCTCATGCCGGTCATCCAGATTACGCTGCAGAACAAGCTGTACGATCTCTACAACGAGGTGTTCGAGATTATCGACAGCTGCACTTTTGCGGCCAAGGCCATTTCGCCCACCATGTGGCAGGCCTTTGAGCTCATCCACGCCACCTTCAAGGCTGGCGCCGAGCTCTATCTGGAGGACATGCTCCCGGCCCTGGATAACTTTGTGCAGTACGGCTCGGGCCACCTGATCCAGAAGCGCGAGTACGTCGAGGCCCTCTTCTCCATGATCTCGGACATGTTCGTCGACGGTAAGGTCGGTGGTGTGGACCGCATTTGTGCATGCAAGCTGGCCGAGGCCATGATGCTCAACCTGCGGGGCCACATTGACGATTACGTGCTCCGGTTCATCGAGTTCGCCATGACGGTGCTGGCGGCCCAGGACGTCAAGATCAAGGCTTACAAGATCCACCTGATGGAGATTGTCATCAACGCCATCCACTACAACCCCCTCATGACGCTGCAGTTCCTCGAGTCAAAGGGCTGGACGAACCGCTTCTTCAGCTTGTGGTTCGGCGGCATGTCGAGCTTCTCCCGGGTGCATGACAAGAAGCTCTGCATTGTGGCCATCTCGGCCCTCCTCGGCCTCAGCGCTGAGCACGTCCCCCAGAGCGTGTCGGTCGGCTGGCCGCGCCTCCTCCAGGGTATCACCGAGCTGTTCAAGACGCTGCCGATGGCGATGAAGAGTAGGTCTCCCTCGCCGTGAGATAGCAAACTGCCAACTAACACGTGTCTAGACCGCGAGGAGGCTCTTCGGGATGACTACCGTCTGGATCTCGAGGGAGAGTACGGCTACAACGACGACGACGAGTGGGGTGAGGACGGCGCGAACTGGGCTGCCGAGGAGGCTCCCGGCGAGACACCCGAGACGACGGAGGCCCGTGATGAGAGCACCGCCTACCTCGAGTTCCTCAACGAGGAGTCCCAGAAGTTCTCTCGCGCGTCGAATTACGAGAGCGAGGACGACCTCGGCGAGGAGAGCGTGCTGCTCGAGTCGCCGCTCGACAAGGTGGACCCGTACCAGCTGTTTAGTGCGACCCTGATGAGTAAGTCGAGTCTGGCCCCAATGCCCGTGAGGTACTAACCGAGTGTTTTCTTCAGGAATGGAGGAACAGCAGCCCCAGTTCTACGCCTCGCTGGCTTCGCACCTCAGTGCCGAGGACCAGGCGGGCCTGCAGAGCATCATGGCCAAGGCCAGCGAGAACGCACAGGCGCAACTGCTGGCGCAGCAGCAGGTTGAGGCGACGGCCCAGGCCGCGAACGGCGGCGCGGCTTAGAGGAACCGACTACGTCGCAGAACATGGCTGCGGTGAAGCCGGCCCCAGTCCAGCGGCGGGCACGGGACCCAACCGCAACAGCCATCAACACCATCTGCCCGCACAGGCACAGCTCTACGTAAGGCATTCACGGTAGCTGCTCACACAACTCCGGAGCCGGGCCGTCTGTCATGGCAGGACCCCACCCTCGTCCGCCGGCGCAGCTCAGCATCAGCAGGCGATGGTCAGGGAGCGGGGTAGAGGGCCCGACGGGGAGAGGCCAGAGATTGGGTTGCCTGGAGGCAGACGCCCGCTTCATTATGACGGTCTGACGAACGAACAGTGGCTCGACGGGGAGGACGACGGGATGAAATGAACATGTGGGAACCTGGAGGAAAGATTCACATTGTTTTTGGGTTCAGTAGGCGCCCATTTGCTGGAGTGTCGGGCAACCGATGGCCAGCAGCTCATGCACAAGAGGAGGAAAAGGCGGGATCGAGTCGAGCGAGTGCACAGAAAGAGTAGGTAGTATTCCCCCCCATAACGCATTTTCAAACGAGTAAAAACAACAAATAAAAGACACCGTTCACGACGAGGAGTCATGGTGGATGCTTGGACTCATCAACACTGGAGTCCATGTGTTTACGAGATGGCAACGAAGACACAGCTGGTGCCCAGTGGGAGCAGGTGTTGACGAGCGATGTGACGAGGGCCGAGACTCGAGGATGTTCCCGATATGTGACGGCCACCGGCGGGATCCGAGACGACGCCAGGCGCTGTGGGACCTCTGAACGACACGGAGTGGACCACAGCTGGACCTCCCGACTCGGGAGCTCAGATGGCGGCGGGCAGGGCAGCTTGGCCTCGACAGCGAATGTGTCACTTCTCTCTGGTGCATTTCTTCTTCTCAACACATCATCTCCAACGCCTACTTTGACGACAGAAGCATACATCTCTTAGTTTATACCCTTTGACTTGAACCTTGCTACGAGCTGCTGTCACCGCCCTCATCCCTTGCTCGAAACACCCCTCCTTTCACCCCTCGACGTCCGCTTCACCATGACGTCCCGCTATCGCGTCGAGTGTAAGCATCTCATGATCGAAGCTACATCAGAGTCATTGCTGACATTTGGAAGACGCCCTCAAGACGCACAGGAGAGATCAGTTCATCGGTATGAGTCCCGGGTGGAATGTCGGTGTGGTGCCTCTTGGTGAACCCCTCACGCTGACCAGCCTCTAGAATGGATCAAGGGCCTCCTGGCAGTGCCGTTCGTGCTCTACTCGCAGCCCACGGGCGTGTTCGATGCCAATGGCGGAAGCGTCGACCGCATGGCCGAGGAAGCGCACCGTCGCTACGCTGAAATCCTCGGCGATGTAGAGCGCATGGTCGACGATCACAGTGCGTCTTCCCCTCCCTCTCTCAAGCTTCATACACTGACCTCCTCCCCCAAAGTCGACCGCCAAAGAAACCAAGACGCCCACCCCTCAAAACTAAAACTCCTCGTCCCCTCCCTCGGCCAGTTCTTCACCCGCCTCCCGCTCGAAGAGGCCTTCAACGCCCAAGACCAACGGCGCCACATCTCCTCCCGCCGCTACGTAGCCCCTTCCTTCAACGACGTCCGCCTCATCCTCAACTCGGCCCAAGTCCGCGCCGTCACCGCCGGCAACGCCCTCCAGCTCGCCACCTTTGACGGAGACGTCACCCTCTACGACGACGGCGAGTCCCTCGAGCCCACCTCCCCCCTCGTCGCCCGCCTCCTCGGCCTCCTCCGCCGCGACATCAAAATCGGCATCGTCACCGCCGCAGGCTACACGACCGCCGACCGCTACCACGGCCGCCTCCACGGCCTCCTCGACGCCGTCGCCGCCGCACAGGACCTCACCGACGCCCAGCGCCGCGGCGTCGTCATCATGGGCGGCGAGGCAAACTACCTCTTCGCCTTTGACCCGGACGCGCCGCACCTCCTCACCCCCGTCCCGCGCGAGGACTGGCTCACGCCCGAAATGGCCTCCTGGTCCGACGACTCCATCTCCGCCCTCCTCGACGTGGCCGAGGGCGCTCTGCGCGAGTGCGTCCGCTCCATGCGCCTCCCCGCCACCATCCTCCGCAAAGACCGGGCAGTGGGCATCATCGCGTCCGACCCATCGATCCGCATCCCCCGCGAGAGCCTAGAAGAAACGGTCCTCGTTGTCCAGAAGATCCTCGAGCTCTCCGCCCTCGGCATCCCCGTCGGCGGCGGCCGCGCCGCCTCGCCCCCCATCCCGGCCGATAAGCGCATCCCCTTCTGCGCATTCAACGGCGGCCGTGACGTCTTTGTCGACATTGGCGATAAGTCGTGGGGTGTTACCGTGTGCCAGAACTGGTTCGGTGGGCCTGGTACGCCGATCAGGGGCGAGAGCACACTTCACGTTGGTGATCAGTTCCTCAGCGCTGGCAGCAACGACTTCAAGGCTCGCAGCGTCGGTACCACAGCTTGGATTGCAAGCCCCGCTGAGACTGTCGAGTTGCTGGATGAGCTTGTTGAGCTGATGGATTCCAAGGCGTGAGAGGGGGGAGGTCATGTTTCCATCTATCTATCTGTCTGCATTTGCTTGTCTGGCGCAGTCCGGGGACGGTTCGGTCGGTCATGGACGTCGGGTCACTACTTATACCAAGATTGTACGGAGCATCCATCATAAGCACGAAATTGAATATTTAGCGCACATTCTCAAGACAGGCAAGGTGGTATCATAATAGGTTTTGATTGATTCGCAGGGCAGGCGCTGGCTGCAACACGCGGCGACCTCATCCTCTGTGCCCTTTTGCCAGTCTACTCCTGGGGCGTCCTCCCCGCATCTCTCACGAAGCCTGAACTCTCCTATCCCAGGAACTCGATGTATGTAGAAGAAGAAACCGAAAGCTCGGTGTGAAGGGGGTATTTTGTAATATGCCGAACCATTTGTCTTCCTCCTAGTCCGCCAGCCCGGCGGACCGCTCGTCCCACCGTTGAATGCAATCGTGTCGGAACCCAAAGTCCAGGTAGCCTGGCGCAATCTTTTTTCGTCTTCGCGCTCCTGGCGGCGAATGGCCGCTCCCGGCGAAGCTCTTGTCCCAAAACCCCAGTGTGTAAACCCATCAACCCAAGGAATATCTATCGCCGACCAAAATTCATTCGCCTGCTGTGGTGGTGTGGTGCATTTGACAAAAGAAATAACAATGAACTCGGGCTCCCGTGAGAGAGATGCCCGGCGAAGGAGTGCGGGTGCTGTATCAAGACTTAGAACATGGTGCCCAGTGGTGCACCAAAGTTGTTGGTAGTCTTCTTCAGCTTGAGGGGAATCTCGATCGAGTCGTCCTTGGGAGTCTGACTGCTTGAATCATCATCGTGGGCGTCAGGCCCCTTGTCGGCCGAGCCATCGTTGCCGGGAAGCTCGGCTTGCGTGTTCTCCTTTGCCCCTTGGGCAGGGCCCTCGTCGTTGGCCGACTGCATGCAAGTTGGTGTAGCCTCCTGGCCACCACGGCTGACGTCCTCCAGCTTCTCTGATAACCGCCGGAAGAAGATCTCGTCGTGCGCCGGGATGTTGCGTACCATCAGGGGCCCTTTGAGCGGCCTGTCATCGGGCACCTCGTGCATGGGCTCTGGCTCGGGAATGTCCTCGAAACTTGCCTCAAGCTCAAAGGCGACAGAGTCCTCAAGGCGGGAGACGGGCTTGCCGTTTAAGTCGCGGTGGTCGCCGGTAGGGGCGGCCTCCAGTCCCAGACCAGTTGGCGTTTGGCTGCCACTCTCCCCGGCCACAGTGGCTACTTCCGTGCCGGCGGCCGTGGGGAACTGGGACAGAGAGTGATTCGGTGTGTGCCCGGCGTGCATGACGAGGCGCTTAGGCTCGGGTGCAGAGAGGACCTGGAGAGTCTGCTCCTTGGAAGAGTGTCGCCGCAGGACGGCACCGTCCTCCTCAGTCGGTGAAAGGTTGCGTGAGGTCGACTTTGAGTCATCGGTGCCCGAGTCGGTAAAGGTCTCCCTCTGCACGGCCGGAGCGCGTAGCGGGACACCCTCGAGCTCCGGGTGGATGGTCTGGATGTCGACGATGGGGACGTCCTCGCCCTTGGGAGAGCCCAAGAAGTCAATTGGCGGGGACAGGGGATGCATGTTCTGAGCGAAGTGGGAAAAGTGTAGTGTCTCGGGATGCGTGGACGGGGAGATGCGGCTGCCGCCAGGGCTAAAGACCCGAGGTTGGGAATGGAGGTCAGTTATAGCCGTCGATGCGGCAGTGCCGTGCAGATCGTTCCCAGCGATGACGGGGAGGTGCCGGGGGCTCGACAAGGCGATGTCTGTGGATCCGTCTCCACTGCACCTGGGACCCGGGATCGAGACGCTGACGCGAGCGACCTTGCCGGCCTTGTCGAGTTCCAGACGCTGGAAGGCGGCATGAAGGTTGGTGTTGTCGCTCTCGAGGCCGGAGACGCGCTGTCGCAGCTGGCGGATCTCCTCGAGCATGGCGGCTTTCTCCTCCTCCCACTCGGTGCGCTCCTCCTCCATAATCATGCGCTCCTCTTTGTAGACCTCTTCGACGCGCTCGCGGTTCGCTTCCATGTACTTGCGCTCGGCCTCCCAGGCCTCGCGAAGGCGGCTGTTCTGTTGCGACAGGCGGCGGATGATCTGGGCGGTGGTGGCCGAGTCCACGGCGCCGTTTTTCGGTTGCGACGGGACGGCGGAAGACAGGCTCGGAGAGTAACCGTTCCCGGGGTAGGCCGGGTGGTTGACTGGCGATGTGACGGCGGAGAAGGTCTGTCTCGTGGGGATTTCGCGGTCGCGGCAGGCGGGCGGCGAGAGGCTGCTGGTGCGTCGACCGTGGGGAGCGTCGTTGGACTGGGAGTCGGGCGGCGAGAGGAAGGACTGGGACTGCGGCAGGGGACGGGCCGAAGCGGAGGACAGGGGCGAGTAGGCGTGATGATGTTGCTGCTGCTGGCCGGACGAGGGATGGGAGTTTGTAGGTCTGGTGTCGAAGTAGCCGGCTTGGCTCGCGAGATGGGCGAGGCCGGCAGGTGATGTGGTCGAGTGGGGGATGAACCGGCCGCCGCCGTTGCTTCCGTTTGACATGAGCGGGCCGGGGCCGACGGAGGAGCGGTGGTTCATGGTGCGAGCGTTGATGGTGTCGATTGGGCCGCTGGCGGATGTGGGCAGGAAAGAGTCTGTCGGTAGTCTTGCCATGGTGCCTCTTGACGACCTTGGAAGCCGCGGTCGCGATGATGACGATGTGGAAGGGAGAGGGGGGGCGACACAAGTCATGGCAGCATGAGTTAAGGGCAGATCGGGGATCTGCAGGCAACGGGCGGGACCTTGCTCAGGAACGGGGGGAGACTGCAGCGGGCGTGCGCCTTCCTAGCCTATGTCGGGTGTCTTGGTGTCTAGGGGGGCGGCTTCCGTGGTTGTGATGCCTCGGCCAGCGAGCCTATGAGGGCAGTCGGGGCTAGTTGTTGGGAAAGTTGGCAGCGTGTCAGGGTGGCTTGCGTATGTTGCGCTGGCCGGCCGGTCGGTCGGGCGGGCGTCGATCGGTGAAGGGCTGGCTGGCTGGGAATGAAAGGAAAGGGCTGGCCGTGTCGAAGCTTGAACCGGGAAGGCGTATGACGCAAGGACGGACGCCGACGCAAGGGACGATCAGGGCAGGCAGGGCAGGCGGTGCAGGTGCAGGGCAAGACCTGAAAGAGGGACCTCGGGACGTGGAGGGGACTTGGTGCTGCTGGACCCCTAACCTAAGGTTTGTGCCGTCGGAAGTGGAAGTGGTGGCCGAGGTGTGAGCGTCCGTCAGTCGGCCAGGTACGGAGCGGGAAGCTGGTCTGGACGGGTGTGTGGTGGGTGGTGGGACGAAAGATGACTGGCGTCTGGCATACGGCGGCGTCTGGACTGGTCGGGGTCTCGGGGTCCTATGTGAGGAACAAAGGAAGCGGCGACACACGGGTAATACGGAAGTCGTCGAGATGGCGGGATCGAGTAGCAGGAGTGTGTAGAGTAGATAGTTTTGGGAAGCGGAGAGTACTTCTAAAAGGGTACGTAGGCAGGTAGGCAATAATATTGTCGGAAGGACGACGACGAGGCAGGCGGGCCCGGGACTCTGTTCTGTGCAAGTGGGTGTCGTTTTAGCAAAGCGGCCCAGTCTGTACGGTAGAGTGTTCCTGCCCTGTCTGTCTCCCGTCCCTCCATCCCTCCTTCCCTCGGATGAATTGTGGATGGGCCGAGCCTGAGGCGGAGGTGGAGGTACCTCCGATGGCCCAATCCACCCAGCCCAGCCAGCCCAGCAAAAGGGTTCGGGCAGGTACCGGCACCTCCTCCGGGCAATCAGGGAGCATGTAATGGTCACTCCCGTCCGCCGCTGCTGAGAATGGAATGGCAAGGGAACCTGAAGAGAAGGAACATGTGGTACGTACCTGTCTGGTCTGTGTGTGCTAAATCTGTCTCCCGTGGGAGGAAGCTGCTGGACACGAGCTATTGCTTTGTTTGCTGATGCGGCTTCGAGGTGAGGTGACTCCAGTGTCCCGACAACTTTTTGCCGGTTCCAAGTCGCTGCTGTTTCTTCCCAGGCCTCGGCCAGCGCGGGAAACGGGGTCCTGGCCGCAATTTAATGACCCAAAGTGGGCATGTCCAGGTCGGGTCGGGTCCCTCTTCTCCTCTCGTGACCACGCGACTTTGGCGCCTCATCCACCTTTTTTTCCCATCCACCCAAAGGCCAACCACACACCCACGCACACTGCACCAGTGCCCTGTCGCCTCTCCGCTCCTTTCCCCGAATTATTGACGAGATGCCGGTCCTCGTACCGTCTGTCCCCTGCTCGACCCAGTCGACGATCGACCTAGAATGGCCCCGGCGACCGCAGGCCAAGAGTTCTCAGACCGACCACCTGACTTGACTCCCACAGGCCTGGCTGAAGTTATCCCCCCGCCCTTTCAGCATCTGGGGTTGCACACCACACCGGTAGACAATCCAAAACAGCCTGCGCCGTGGGATGTGCATGATGGCCGCTGCCCCCAGGGCTCAGGGCCCAGGCGGATTGGGCGCCCTTGGCTGCCGGCTGCGCTCCCGGTTGGACCCTGGATGCGCCTCCCCTCCCTGGCCGCCCGATTTGGTGGTTGCGTGTGACGGTGTGAGAGAAATAAAAGATGGGGTTCGACGCTTTTGGCGGTGGGAGACTCCAACCCGCCGTGCCACGAGCCGCACCGCCGCACCACCGCACAGGTGCTTGAGGTCTGGGTGTGCCCAGGGGTCGCGTGGAGAGATGGGGAAATTTGCCGCCCGGGGGTTGATCACCTGGACGATCGGAAAGAGAAGGTCGTCTTCCATCGTGCAGACCAGACCTCGCTCACCGGACATCTGGATGCGAGGACGAAGTCGACAGTCGACAGCCGACAGGCCATAACCACGGGGCGTTCACAGTTTCGTTTCTACCGCCCCCCTTCTGGCTGGACATCCCCCTTTCGGCCACATCCCTTTTCCTTCCCGTCACATCCCGTGCGCGCCGCGTCGTGTCAGACCCGTCACAGACCAGCAATCGCCCTCGAAAGCTGTCACTCGACACACACCCTTGGACATTGAACACATCCTCAGAAGCCACGGCCGTCGGGCTGGCGGACAGATGTGCCCCGGCGTTCAGAAACCTCCAGCTGCAGGGGAAAGCCGCCACGGCCCGTCCTTCCCTTCCCTTCGGTCCACCCCAGCCAGCCCCTGGCTCAAACGCCCACGGGGGTGAGGCGGCAATCCCTTGGCTTCCGGACCATCTTCACCATCTTAGGCCCCCCTCGTTTGCCCACCAACTTGCTGATAGGCTAAAGGCCGTTTGGCTGTGTTCACCACAAACAGCCCTTGTCTCCTTCAAGCTTCGACCCCTTTCTTATTCAGAGTGTCTCTGAGAGCCCGTTTGTGGCTTCTCCCACAATGGATTCGGACTCACCCTGAAGAATGTACCAAACCCTCGTCCGTCTCGTTTCCACCGACCATGTTTGGAAAACGCACATCGACCTGATGCGAGCAGGCTTCCTGCGTTGACAGCGCACCTCCCGACGCCAGCTTTCGCTGCCATTCGCGACCCCCTCTTTGCTGGGCCAACCGATCACCGCCATTGGGCCAAGGACGCGTGGTCGCTTGCTGCGCTGAGCTGCGCTGTTGGGCTGCGCGGGTGACGTGTAGCCCTTCCTCCGCCGGCTGCAGCGCGGGATGCCCACAGCTGATCACGTTCAGGTTTGCCACGCCACAGTCGAGGTCGCTCGACTGACTTGGAGGCAATACAGTTGTGTCCTTTCTCTGACACACCCTCGATGCCCTTCTGATCGATCGACAAAGGGTCCCTCCAGTCCCCGAAGTGAGGCTGAGGACCCTTGGGACCCTGCGGCTGGCGTGCGCTGATCATTCGATTCGCCCCAGGACCCTGAAGCTGCCACCTCGTCGTCGTTGCCGCTCTGGCCTTGGCTCTGCTGACAGCTGGCGACACGTATGCTTCGCCCGACAGGCATCGGTCAAGGTGCGGTGAGCTTCTCGGCCTTTTTGCAGGGTCACCGCTCGGGCCAGGTCATCAACCCCGGCAGTCTGACCGGGGACCCAGCTTTCACCGCTGGAACTCTCATCTCTCTTGCGTCGGAAAACATCGGGAGACAACGACTCGACCTGTAACGTCTGGAAACATTCCACGCCGGGAACCCGAACACCTGGCCAACGCCGTCGGTGTGGAGGACTTTGTTCGGACGCCAGGTCAGGCCTGACCGCCCGTCGAAGGAGTGGAAACAACGGGGCCTCTGTGTCAACGGCCTCGCGACGGATCGTGAACGTGGCCCAGTCACGGGAGAAGGCGCTTGCGCGTGCGTGCCGCTGCTTCTAGAACCAACCTCCTCGAGCCGCCCGATGACGCTCCCGGCGCCAATCTGCCTCGCCGGCCTAATCTGGGAGCAGGGAATCCACTTCAAAGTGTCTCCATCGCCGCGAATCGTAGCCCGGCCGTCTTCTTTCTGTGGCGGCCTCACGACATCGCCGTGGTCCACTTTGGCACCGTGACCTGACTCGACGGCGCCGAGATAACGCAAAGCAGGGAAGCTGGACCCTCTTGCGTCCTGCTTCCTGCTTCCGGCGCATCTGCCGACGCCGCCGTCAGGCTCGACTGCTTGAGGTCGGCGTCCCACTACTATTTCCGCCGATATTTCCTCGGTGTCGGCCCGAGACGGTCTCCACTGGTAGGGCAGCCCGGCGTCGACGAGGAGCTTCGGCGATAAGGCGTTGCGGCCGCCTGCGGGACTGTGACTGTTGTGCTGTACTGTGAAACAGACCCGTTGCGGGGCGACACGTCGACTTCCGAGACCCTGAAAAGACTTGATGTTTGAGGCAAGGTGATAACACGCTCGAGGAATAGTGTGAGATGCGTTATCAGCAGCGTGGCGTTGAAGCTTACGACAATGAGGCGTGTACACGAATCCGAGAGCGAAGTCTCGCACGTGTCTAGTGTACCAGCCTCATCCTGGACGATGTGCTGTCGGTCCACGCTACAGCCTCGTGTCAGATTGAAGCTCTCTGGCCGACTGGGCCGATCGAAGCCAATTTCAACTTCGAGGCTTTCACGAGGAATCAGCAGTGATAGGGACGCCGCTGCAATGGAATACCCGTCCAACCAAGCAGGTTGAGTGGCTGAAGCCATTCTTCATGGCACAAGGCTTACTTCCAAGGCTGACAATCACATGCCAGTGCTGTATCATCCAGCCCGTGGACCTTTGATGACAAGTGTTTGATGGCCATGTCGTTGGAGGGTTTCGAAATCGTGAGCACGTGATATCAACCCTGCTTCAGGATTGATGGGCTCTGTCTGTCATATGATGGCTCACCGGCAGTGTGACGGTTGCGCAAGCCCTGGCGTATGCCTGCATGTGAGGATACACTGCAGG
This sequence comes from Plectosphaerella cucumerina, assembly GCA_020746995.1. NCBI lineage: Eukaryota > Fungi > Ascomycota > Sordariomycetes > Glomerellales > Plectosphaerellaceae > Plectosphaerella > Plectosphaerella cucumerina. Next base: position 2,686,712 of record JAGPXD010000004.1, on the reverse strand, counting down.
GGAAAATTCCCCAGTAGGAAGTCGCGCACATGCCGACAGTTCCAGAGGCCTGGTCCCTCGAGGAGCGGATATCTTCGAGGCCGGATAACGACTCTCGATCGGCAATCCATTGCCGGGTGGCTTTTTTGTCCACGAGCACCTCAATGTCAGACTCGAGCAGATGAGCCTCATTCGTCCCTTGCCTGGAAGCTGCCCCCATTGAGCAACGGCCGATGGCGGACTCGGCAGTCGTAGCGATGTGACGACCACCCGCGACATGCGCCTCTCGCCTGGAGCCATTGGTCGCATTGGCAGTCGGCTGCAGCACACAAAGTGCGGGGTTCGTGAAGCCGCCACGACAGCTCGACGATCCAAGGGCCACACTTGATATGCGGCCAGGCTCCTCGCTTCGGCTTTGCCCGGACAGGTGGTGGGTTGCATGGCGTCGCCGGTCGCGCAAGGGGCTGGTCGGTCCCGGCCACTGATAGTGATACAGCTGGCAGATTATCTTCGAGCTCTTGTCGACCCTCAGCTTACTTACGCGTGGCAAGCAACGACCCGGCGCAAACCTTGACGATGTTCCAGGCCGCTGGACCGCCCGCCTGGGGCACGCGGCGGTGCTACCGGCACACTCCCGCGCGGCTTCATTTGCGGGTTTGTGTCAAGGCGTCGAGTCGACCCCGCGTTCCTCCCACGGGTGTGTAGCACCAAGCTACTGTTTGGCGCCGCGGGATGTGGGATGGGCGGGCGGTTGTACTCTGTACGACTTCGCGGGATGGGGGAAGCACTAGGTGAACAAAGTTCATCGCGAGATGCCGCCCGCGGGGGAATGAGAAGGGCGAGAGGGTTGCGCGTGGCAACTGGCGTCATCGGCATCTCCGAGCTGTAGATCAGATAGCAATCTCGACGCTGCTGGTGGTTCGACTTCGATTGCGGTCGGATAACCTTGAATTGGCGAGGGTTTTAGCGTTTGACGTTTTTGAACAAGCACGAGGCGGGCGAGGAAAAACCGGGGGAGGTCCTCGAGGAGCTCTCTCGTATCACAGGGCTCGAGCTACCCATGTGCGCCGATGGAGGGTGAGGGATGACCGCGGAGCTGGAACATGATCTCATTGTTCGAGATGGAAGAGCGTGCATGTGGTGCTCCAGCTGATTTGTTCCTCGTTGGAGATGGACGGATGGCGCCCCTCGATCACAAGGTCCAATTCTTGGGCCTGGATGTCGGGCCAGCTTGCTGAGCATGTCCCGAATACCTGGAATGACTTTCACGGTCAACTTGTCAAGAGATAGAGCTCGAAACACGACCCGAAACGGCGAGGGACTTGGTGGCTGTGGTGCTTTTGATGGCTAAAAGACGTGCCGAATTTGCCGTAGAGGCCCAATCAAGCCACGGCGGAATGTTCAGCCCTGCGAACGAGCCTGCGAGCTGGTGCAGGTTGAGTAGCCGCCTGCCGTGCTCTGGTCGAGGCGTCGTGGTGACGGATGATGGGATGCGGCGAGCTTGCCGACGCAGTGACGCGCTGTCGTGACGAATTGCCCGATGTAGGTGATTTTGGGTCTTTTGCCTGATTCGATGACCCCGTGGGGCACGATCTGGACCCCGTGAACGAATCGACCAAGACTTGTGAACGGATTACCACATCGTGAGTGGGTTTTTATGAATTGTTCAGGCAGATGGCCAAGGCGGTGAGGACGTGGGCAAGGATGGCTTGGCCGTGGGTGGATATCACCGCCGGGCCAAGGGGACATCTCGCAGAGAGAGAGATCTGAGGTGACGATATCCTCGCGGCGCGCGGCTGGATCGACGGGCAAAAGGCAGACAGGCCAACTGGATATCCATCTGATAAGAGAGCGGGATGACTGGTTCGCTTCGGTCGCTCCCAAGACTTTTCCAAGAGATCATGCAGGCGTGGCATCACCTCTCCACAAAGCTTCAGTTGTCTCGGCGGCGCACTGCAGATTGCCAGACCCCCCCTGTCGCCTGTCGCCTGTCGCCTGTCGTCCGAGTCGGCCGTGCGCCAAAAATAAGCACGCCGGAGAATGACGGACTCGGGACGGGAGCGAGGTGCGTGCCAGAGCCCAGAGGCGCTGTTCAGGCTGTGTGTGTTCAATGTTCATTCCTCCCAGGCGGAGTCGGTCTTGGCGGCTCCAGCGGCTCGGTCACGGTTCTGGGCAATGGGAAAAGAAGGTTGGACAGCCAAGACGGAGAAACCATTCCCAAGGGGCGGTCATCTGATGTTGTTTCGCGGTGTGCCCTGGAGGCCGAGTCCGAGATGCGTGCCCAGGCCAGGTCCCGAGTTTGGCGGGTGAAGTATCAGGTACTTTGGTGGCCCGGCGGCGCATTCTCAGTGCAGGTGCGGGCGACGGCGGGCGGGCCAACTGAGGTGAACAGAGAAGGGCAGGATTAAGCCTTGCCAATCCCTGGAAGGGGCCGCACGCATTGCCGAAGTCAATGCGCGACGTTGATTGGCACGCGAGCGATGGAGAGAACTGAAGCGCCAGGGCGCCCAGGACATCTTTGGGGACGGGAAGGAACGAACGGACCAGGCGAGGGCAACTTCCTTCTATGAAATGACTTGCGGTGGACCTGGGAAAGCGAAGAATACGACACGAAAGCGAGAAGACTCAAACAGTCGGCAATCATTGATACGCATGGCCCGTCAATTGATTGCCCGAAGCGAAAGCAAGCAGGTATTCGCGAGGCATCATCTTCACTCACACCCTCAGCCTGCTAGCATGTCACCCGCGTTGCTAGTTCAGCAGCAGGCCCTGCCACTTGCAGCACCCGAGGCGGGCGATCCTCTCACATCCTGGACATCCAACATCCAACTGAACCTGGAGCGAGCGCCTTGCATCGACGTAATTATTGCGGGTCGCGCCCCCGTCCCCCGTCCGCCGTCAGTGGTCCGCCGTCGCCAACAAGAGAAGAGACGCCGAGTTGGGAGATCGATCCATCATCCCTGGAGCGGTGCTGGTCTTGGCGCTGTGCCCCCTCCCCTCTGCCCGTTCCCCATCCCACCGCCGCCGCGCCTCCCCAAAAATCGCGCCCCCCGAATCCCGGTCCCGGTTTCCATCCCAGCCCCCAGTGGTCTGTGGTGCCCCCCGCGGTCCAGTGTCATCGCTGCGCGTCAGGACAGGACGAGACGGGACGGAAAAGAGTAACCCACCTTGCTCCCTTGCCCCCTTGCCCCCAGACGATCAGTGATCACGTACTTGTACGTACTTGGTTCCCGTAAAGTACCCGCGCTTCCAATATCGGTGGCCCTGGTACTTTCCGGGTTCTCCACGGGCAGCGAGAGCGAACCAAACTTGTTGGAGACTGGCAACTGGAGAGCAGTGGACAGTGTGGAGGGGCGCTTCATTCAATTGGGGGGGTCGATAGGTACCGTGGCGGCCCCGGCACTCTGGTCCGCCTGCTTCAACTGGATGACCGCCGGTCCGGCCGTGACCTGTCCCAGTCCCAGTCCTGGCCGCCGTCCGTCCGTCCTCGTTAATTGCGCCGAAGTTGCCCTTTAATCACTCATTGCCTCTTCCTCCCACGGATCCCCCAATCTTTCCTCCCCCAAAGACCCCCGAGACGCCTTCACCTCGCCTCACGAGAAACAGACACACGATCACCGTCCGCCTACCTACCGCCTTGCCGCCTCGACACCTCCGCCCCAGTGGGTGATTCAGCAAGCCCCGGTACCACGGATTCACCACAAGGCTCAGTCAGGCCCCCTAGAGAACCACCAAGCAAACCCTCGGTGTACCTCTGTACCTGCAGCCCAGCGCCAGCGCCCTCCCCACTCTTGAGGAGGCGGTTCGACACCAACCACAAACCTGGCGGAATTCTCTTGTTCGCCGTTCGAGGTGGAAAAAAAGTTTCTGATCTTTGAAATGGGATAGACTTCTTCTTTTCCCTATTCCAAAATCAACTCTCCCCTCTTCTTCCTGTTTCAAGTCATCATCACAACAATCAAGCCCTTGCTGAGCTTACCTTCCCAACGCCACGGCCTTGTCTCGGAACGAAACGCGACCTCCCAATTCTCCGGCGGCAGCTCCCAGGCATTCCAGCCCCTCCAACAAGCGCTCGGTGACGCCGTTCACGTCGACCAGACCCCTCCAGAGCCGACAGAAAGACCGGCCCGGACCCAACAACTTGGAGACAAGCACGCTCCCGCTCCCGACCAAATAATCACGTCTTCCCGTCTCGGCTATCTACTTCACAAGTCGATTGCCCCCCGGCTTCACATCCGACGTTGGAAGTTGTTCTTTTTGATTTCTTCGCTCCCGCCCGACAACCGTCCCCTTGGGTCTGTCTGTCTGTCTGTCTGTCGTTCCAGCTCGACGGTCGGCCGCAGCGAAACAGCAGCAGCTGCCCTCCACCTGGAACCCCTCAACCACTGGCTGCCCGCCCGCCCGCCAGTCCCCCCTCCAAATTCACAGCACCTGTCCCTCTTAGACCAGTCAGTGCGACGACGCCCGAGTCTCCTCCATCGATCGCTCCTGCTCCCGCTCCCCTCCTTTTCCTTCAGCTTGGGCGAACCGATCTCCAAATCCGCAACCATGAGCGTCTCGGCCAACCTGACCAACGGGACGCCGCTCTCCACGAGCGTGCCATCAGGTGTGTGCTCACTGCTGCAATTCCCTTGTCCACCCGACGCACCTTGCGTCATTGCTTGACCACTCCCACACACCACCCACACACACTCGCGAATCCGCATCCTTGTTCCCCTAGCACCCTGCCCTCCTCTCCGCTTCCCCTCCATCACCCCCCGGCCAAGCATCACGGCGAGGCCGTCCCCTTCCCTGTACGCACCTACAAACAAAAGCCTGCCTTCCCCTAACCTCTCCTCTCCTCTCAGATGACGACTCTCTCCTGGCTATACGCAAGTACAACTCTCTGCCGCTCTCTGCATCTCCCCGCCAGTTCCCCACGGACCTCGCTAGCCCCATCCTGGAAGGCGATGAGACCGGCACCGAGTCGCCAAACGAACCCATCACCCCAGTCGATGTGAGGCAGTCGCAAGAGTTCACCACCGTGCCCACCCCCGACCAGCCTAATTTCAATCACAACAACGCCGCCGTCGTTGTCGCTCCCACCTCGGATCCTTATCATCAGCCCACCGCCTCGGCCAAGTCGGTCCTCCTCGACTCAACCGCCGTCGCCGACGCCGCTCCGGCCTCGACCCCCAGCGCTAAGGCTAACGCTGCCGAGAACCCGAGCCATCCGCCACCGCAGCCCGCCGCTGCTGACCAAGAACCCACAACACCCACCCCGGGCAACATCTCACGCCGAAGCACTCGCGGGTCTACCCACAGTTTTAAGCGGAGCGTCTCCAACCTGTTCAGAAGGACGAACTCATCCTCCGCGGCGACTCGTCCTGACATGGGCTTCACCAGCTCAATGTACAATGGGGGCTCGGAGACTGCTACCCTCAACGACACGGTCCGCACCAAGGACAACCGCGCCGACTTCTCCCTGAATACATCGCAAACCACCACCCGCTCCAACACCCCGCCATCCCCTACGTCACCGCTGGAGATGACGAAGACTTACACCAACTCAAACTCGATCACGGCGAAGAAGACCAACGGCAGCCTCATGCCCAACCCAGACGACTTTAAGAAGAGCCGAGCCTCCACCGGCCTGGCCTTCCGCTCCCGCGCCATCAACTTTGGCGGCAACTCGGGCTCCCCGGGTAAGGACAAGCAGCCCAAGAAGAAGCACTTTGGCCGGAGACGCAGCTACGATTCGGACCAGGCCACCAACGAGGCCACCCACCACCACCACATCGGCCACCGCCACATCGAGCCGTCACCATGGCCGCAGATGCCTGACGCCGGTGTCGGTGTGAAGTCTCGTCGTCTCAGTATCAGCCTCCCCGATGACTTCCACGTCGAGGTTGCCGATCTCCAGCTTGAATACGAGTACCAGAACAAGTTCTTCGGCCGCCACGGCAAGCACCTCGGCAAGGGTGCCACCTCAAAGGTCACGCTTATGTCCCGCAAGGGCTTCGTCAACGAGCTGTACGCCGTAAAGGAGTTCCGCAACAAGTCCAAGGCCGAGACCACCGAGGACTACGACAACAAGGTTAAATCAGAGTACAGCATCGCCAAGAGCCTGCATCACCCCAACATTGTCGAGACGATCCAGCTGTGCTCAGATCATGGCCGTTGGAACCATGTGATGGAGTACTGCTCGGACGGCGACCTCTTCCAGCTGGTCGAGAAGGGCTACCTCAAGAGCCCTGACCGCGCCGCCGACCGTCTCTGTCTCTTCAAGCAGGTCGTCCAAGGCGTCAACTACCTCCATAGCAACGGCATCGCCCATCGCGACATCAAGCTTGAGAACTGCCTCATCACTAACGGAAGCAAGCTCAAGATCACCGACTTTGGCGTGTCTGAGGTCTTCTCCGGCACCCACCCGGGTCTGAGGGAGGCGGGTGGCCAGTGCGGCCAGAACATGTGCGATTTGCGCCTCTGCTCGCCGGGCATCTGCGGCAGCGAGCCCTACATCGCCCCCGAGGTGCTCAGCAAGAAGGAGAAGTACGACCCCCGCGGCATGGATGTCTGGGGCTCAGCCATTATCATGATCTTCCTCACTTTCGGCGCCAACATCTGGAAGCGCGCCGAGGTCAACTCGGGCTCCCAACATTACGACGTTTTCGTGAAGCAGTGGGAGAAGTGGAACGCCAAGCACACGGGCGAGGACGCCCGTATCACCGACACGGATTACCCCTATTTCGTCCCCTTCGACCAGTTTGTCAGCCCGCCGGCCCTCCGCAGGGTTCTCCTCACCATGCTGAACCCCGACCCGGCCAAGCGCGCGACCATCTCGGAGGTTATCAACCACCGCTGGGTCAAGAACATCGAGTGCTGCCAGCTCGACAGCTACGACGACCCTTCCAAGTACATTGACGCCTCCAAGCCGGGGGCCACCCGCGTCAACGGCCAGAGGAAGATCTTCTGTCACAACCATCTGCCGCTGGTGAGCCACGGCCACTCTCTCGGCAAGATGCCCGGCCAGACGGGCTACTAGGTCGTCTGGAGGGACTCGGTACGATATTATGAATGAACGTTGTTGTTGTTGTTGTTGTTTGCGGCCCCGGACGGACGGGGCCGCCCTTCCCTTGTGGTAATTAGGTCGAGCATGTTGGATTGTCACACTGCATCCTCTGCTCCCTCGGAACGGCGTTTTAAGGGCACGACATTTGGCTCGCGGCGCTTCTCCTGCATTTAGGCATGGCCCGGTTGCTTGCTCGCACACACGGCGGCGGTTACCTATGCGTCGAAAAGAACGCTCATTTTTAGCTGCCTGTCCTCATCAGTTTCTTCAGTACAATAGAACGCATATGAGACTGAGTCCTGAGATGTGTTTGCCTGACATGTATCCGATACAAGGTGAGCTGTCCAGGTGTGGTAGGTACATCCGCCGGCGACGTAAGTGGCTCAACGGGCCCCTCAACAGCCCCTCCTGACCGGCGCTGCGGCGTGGGGGCACACTCGCTGGCGAACTGGTGGGCTGCGGCGCTGCGCTCAGGAGCTGCTGCAGTGGCTGTAATGGGCTGCCATTGTTTGCCGGCCTTGCCGGTCAGGCCATGGTTATTGGTTGATGACTTCCATCTTGCCCTGGCTGGAGGTTTGAGGCGGATCCAAGGCTGCAAGATTGAAACTGTTGGGACAGAGGCGTTTGACTGAAATCCTCAATCATTTTCAGCTGGCTGCAGAGAGCCATACCGACTAACTACCCTCACATACGCCGCAGCATGGCGTCTGCTATACATGATGTGCTCGATCAAAAGCCAAGGGACGAATCTAATGCCGGGTCCCCGGAGATACCGCCTTGGGGGATCTCCTTCTGATGACAAACTCCTGCATGGTCCCGCACCGATGAGATGACCCGAAACGCCGAAAGTACCGTTTACTCGTAATGAAAAGGGCGTCTTGCTGGATTAGACGCCCATTGTGAAGTCGTGCTCGATGCCGGGGGTGACGCTCGCCATGAACTGTGCCAACGTCAGCGCGGGGTCAATGTGGTGAAAAAGGGCCACTCACCTTGAGGAACACGACCAGATACTGGTCCACGCGGATGGCGACCTCCGCCTCATCGACATCACTCTGCTGCACCTCCTCCCACTCATCACCCTCCTTCTCAGCAGCGGCCGCGGCGTCCTTAACGTCGAGCTTGCCTAGCTCGTCGACGAGGCCCTCCATGCCGTGCTCGCCGACGGACTTGCCCTGACGCAGCTTCTCGCGGCGGACGCGGAGGGCGGCGTCGGCGCGGTCGAGGAGGGTGCGCATGACGGAGGCGTGCTTGCAGGGGTGGACGCTGGCCATTTTGATGTTGTTGGCGAAGAAGGGGAAGTCTTCCAGGGTGACTGTCTTGTCCTTGTAGTCGCCCATGATGTCGTCCATCATGGACGAGGGCGGGAGGGGGCTGCCGTCGGCGAGGTAGCCGGAGAGGTAGAGCCGGGGGGTGCGGTAGTAGGAGGAGTACATTATGTAGAGGGTGTATGTGCGGCGGCCGCTGGAACAAACGGTCAGTATGCGGTTATGGAAGGGGCGTAGGGAAACCTACCCGTCCTGGCCGTCGGCGCTGGTGTCCCGGATGATAGCCTCGTCGTCATCCTCATCCTCCATATCCGGAATATCATCATCCAGCGTGCCGCTCTCGCCAATATTTCCAGCATCGTCAACAGTCCGCACGTCCCTCGCCTTCAGCGGCTGCGAACTCGACAGCCCGCCTGTGCGCAGCCATCCCTCGTCGTCGTCACCGCCACCGCCCGCCGTCTTGCCCTCGACAACGGCCTCCTCGTGGCCCGCGTCGCCGGCAAAGTCGTCGTTGAGGCGGCGGTTGCACGGCACGTTGCGCGTGACGAGGTATTGCTTTCCGGGGGGCAGGTAGCTGGCGCGGCGGGAGGGCTCGTCGGCGTCGCCCCAGGCCCAGGTGGGGAACTTGTAGACCAGGTAGTCGCCGGCGGCGACGAACTCCTCTGGCGTGATCTGGCCGGACTGTCGGAAGGTGGACTTGTGCGTCACCGGCGTGTACCGGTCGCGGAGGGTGTTGACTGTGGAGTAGAGGAGGTTCATGATGGGCGGTTGCGCTCCGGCTGGGGGTATCGTAGCTTCGGGGTGTTGTGGTTGGGCTTCAGGTTGGAGAGGATTTGTCTCTCAGGGAGGCCTTTTTGTCGTCTTCTTCGGGTGTTTCGGTTCTGACTGTTGATGATGGAGTTGGATGGAAGCGGTTTCGGACAAACAGGCAGATACCGCCTGGGTGAGGCAAGTTGGGGTGCTACGTAAGGGAGCTTGATGCTGCGGCGATCACATGGCGGGGTCGCCTGATGGGGGTGGGTGGACAGGAGGGGGCGCAGGGCTTATCTTATCTTTCGCCAGGCACGTCACCTCAGCATCGTTTTACACAGGTCGCGATATGTCACCGGTAAGATGGAAGAAATGAGACAGTTCTCCTTGTCATTCAAGACCTAGATTCGCTGTCATTTTCCTCGTGACCTTATGACTACTCATCCTCCTCGTCGCTAACCTCCTCCCCAGCGTCTATCGCCTCCTGTCGCCGTTTCGCCGCCCGTTCCTTCTTCCGCTCCAGAAGCTTCTTCAGCCTGGTTGCTGAGTTGAACACCCCGTTTGTACCACTGCCACACGCGGCGCATGTGGGATCCTTCCGGTACCGTTTCAGAGCGCAGGGCTCGCAGAAGTAGTGCCCGCATCTTGTGACGATGGGCGACTTGTACGACTCCTTGCAGATGATGCAGACGAAGGGGATGCTCTCCAAGAGCGCCTCGTCTTCTGCATCAGCGTCGTCGTCCGCCTTGGCCGTCCGGTTGGCGTCTGCGACGACCGTTCCGCCCATGTTCTTCTTGCCCTTGGACACGTTCTCCCACTCCCTGTCGAGCTGCCAGCCGGCCAGTACGCTCTCGCGAGCGTGCAAGTATTTGCAGTTGTCTCCCTACGCACGATAAGTTAGTTTCAGTTCACACATATGTTTTGAGTGGAATTTTGCGTCACTTACGAAGCCACACTGGAGGAAGAATCAATGTTAGCAGCGGTTCTTCAATTTTCAGAGCAGTCTCTCGCTGTTTCCAGCGGGACAGGGGGCGGGAGGCAACTTACGAAGCCGGTCTGCTTGTAATCCTTGCACACATCCGGGGCGTAATCTGTGATTGTGATAGTTCTGATGTTGGTCGGCGCTTTTACTGGGCCAACTGTCCGACTGGGCGCATCTGTCCGTTTCTGGATGAAGGATGTTTGGTTGGCGAGGCCTTTGTAGGTGCCGTCTGGGGCGGCATCTTGTGTCTTTGCCCCCGACCGAGTGGAGCCAAGAAGGTTCTTCGCGGACAGCTCATCTTTCGATCCCTCGTCGAACCAGTTGCTGGATTTTGTTGCGTCGTTGCCTGTCGACATGGCGGCATTGCGGTCGGCGGCAAAAGTCGTCGCGGCGAGATCTCGGTCTCTCGTGACGTGGTCTTTTGATGTAGCGGTGACGGTCGCAGTCTTCTTCCTCCTCTTGACGCGGTGCCCTGCCTCATCCTCGGAGGAAGAGTAGTCGGAGTCGGAGTCGCTGTTCGCTGGGGGTGGTGTCGCTGGTCGCTTGCGAATGTTCGCTTTGCCCTTTGCGCCGCGGCGCTTGAAGACGGCCACCGGGGCGGCCGCGGATTCGTTCTCGGCTTCGGAGGTCATTTCGATTGCTGGTGTCGTATGAAGCAGTTCCAAGACAATCGAAGATGGATTGGGTTGAGTTTGGAGCTGCTGCTGGTGATGTATTTCTCGCGATCAACTGCTCAGGACGGACCTCTAGCTTCGTTCTGTAAGCAAGCCACACCTTCTGTGGCTGACAAACATGAAGTGGCGCGTGGTTTCTCCATCCATCTGTCTCAAAAAGACCTAGCGCCTGCATGATGGTCAGGCGAACGATTGGACCAGGCCCGGCTGCTTGGGCTGACTAGCGGGCCCCCTTATTAGACGGCACTTGTTTATTTGTTTGGGCTTCGCGAGCACAACGGCCAGTCGAGTGGCCAGCAGTCGATGACTGTCGATGGGCTCGATGGAGCCAGCCCGGCGCTTACCAGTTTGTTTACATCTGGTGTTGGCGATGGTTCATGCTGATGCTGCCTGCACGCGGGATGCAGTCGTCAGAGCCATTGTTTACATCCTGTCGATGCTAGCTCTGTCGGACCCAGTGACATGCAGCTTGTGATGACCTCCCCCCTGAGACTGCAGCAAGCCGCATGTACGCTTTGAAGAACCGGGCCACCTGCGACAAGAGCTCTGGCGGTGAGCAGATCGCGATGGGAAGAAGCAATCACTTTCAATGACTTCAGGCCGGGCCAGAATGGTTCCCCAGATGCCCAGAGAAAACGGAGAGGCCATCGGGAAGAAGTGATATCATCGGCAATGACATGCAGTCTTTCCTCCCCAGGTCTACCGTGTGCTTGTGCCCGTGCTGCGCGCGCGTCCACGTTCGCAGGGCAGACACAAATAGAGCCGGTGGATGAGGTGCATTGAGTTGGCAGATTACACCAAGCCGGACCCTGGCCAAGGTCCCCAATGGCCCACAAGCGCCCACCTTTGGACCTTGTTCGTTGACATTGGATGCCCCCCTGCGAAAACTGCTGCAAGGTTCTGCACTGGGAAAGAAGCTGGAGGGCCTGCCCCGTGTGTGTGTGCCTGTCCGTCTTGTGTCTGTGTGTCTGTGCCTGTCCCTCGCGGCCACCCCAATCTGTGAAGCTCCGAAGGAAGGGTGGGAGAGCGCACAACCTCATCACCGTTCGCGTCACCACCTTCGTTCACCCTCTTCTTCCCCTCCCCTCCTTCTTCTCCCTTCCCCCCACGGTCCGCCCATCGTCTCCCGTCCGGCAAAACCTCACCGACGACGCGGATGGAAGTAACAGCCTAAAGCGGTTCTTGAATCACGACAAGACACCAGCCCGGCCCCTTCCCCCGACCCTTCTTCTTCTCTCTCTCTCTCTCCCTCGTCTCTTTTTTCACGTGTTTCTTCAGTCATCTCCTCGTTTTAATCTCTTCTTGCTCGCGTTCCCGAAACACCTGGACCGTTGTACGACGTCAGGGAAGAATAGCATTGTCGCTCGGCTCGACGTTCTGAGTGGTCACCGTCCGATCTACACGCACCTTACTGCTAGCAGCAGCAGCGACAACTTACCGGCGCCTACAAGCTAAACAAGGAGCACAGCGTCTTGTCTTGTCTCCGCCCCAACTTCGCGGCACGCGCAGACGAGACAGTTCCAGAACAATTCGGCAGGCCATTCCTGCTGCTGGTCTCATCCCCAGCATCCTCCCGCGCAGTCGTACCTGGAGAGCCAGCTACGCGCCCCCAGACTTATAGGCTCCTTCTCACTGCCGACGGCGGCATGAGGGGACAATAGTACGGCCCTCGGTCGCGTCACGCATATTTGGGCCCGTTACCACACCAGCGCCCGCGCATTCCACCCCAACCCCGACCCGGCCATCGTCAACAACCTCCCGGGCTCTGCTCTGGTCCTTTACTTTAATCCTACAACGAAACCACCGAACCATCGGTCGTTTCCTCCTGCGGCAACTACCCTACCGACAAGACTCTCTACCGACCGACCCTCTTTTCGAATTCCTTCTCCTTCCCTTTTTTCTGCCCTCCCTGTGCTCATTCGCTTGCTGCATCACCTGCTTTCTTTTTCCACGCGTCGTGTCTGCGTTGGCCGCATTGGTTTCACCGGCCCGTGTGTTTTTCTTCCCCGTGCTTCGTTCGACAAAGCACGAAACGGGTCTTATCGCGACGCACGTCTTTCCTGGAGCTTCAGCAAGAACGACCCGTCCGAAGTTGGACCCCAAAACCAAGTCCACGACAACACAAACAAAAACGTACCGAATGGTTTCGATAAGCCGACTGTAGACACGACCCGACGTCAAGCCAGCCCAACATGGCGTCGTCTTTTGCCGACCGGCCATTTCTGCCGCCCGCCGATGCGGACGGTCAGAACGACCCATTCGTGTCCCCTACCGCCCCGACACACCACCGCTACTCCAACTTCGACAACCAGCTCTTCGCCCTGAGCCCTACCTCCTCGCCAGGCCAGGCGAAGCGCGCCCTCGAGGCACACCTGGCCGAGACGGAACGCCGCATGGCAGAGGCCGGCAAGCTGGGCACCGCACTCGTGCAGCAGCAAAAGGAGCTGAGGGAGCGTCTCAAGGATGTGGAACAGCTACAAGCCGAGGGGGAGCTGACCCCCGAGCTCCGTGTGAAGCTTAGCGAGATCGAGAAGGAGTACAACGATGTGGCAAGGGAGACCGCGCGCGCGTTCCTGCCCAAGCAGAGGATCCCCAGCAATGAGACAGCCGGAGGATCGCCCTATGTCCCAGAAGGTCGTGGCGGGAGGGTAAGTCTTCGTCTGGCCAGCTCTGTTGCGCTTCTGCTAACCAGCCGTAACAGCGCTCCGTCAGTCCCTCCAAGTTCGAGAGTCAGGCCACCGGTTCCCCCACGAAGCTCAGCGTCCCGAACCGTAAGATACGGAACCAGCCGACAAACCGCGTCCATGACATCGAGTTCGCCGCCGAAATCAGCACCTCCCTGCTCGCCCAGGTCCGCAACCTCCAGGCCTTGCTCGCCGAGAAGGATGAGGAGATGCGCGACATCAAGGCGGAGAACTCGCGCCTTGAGGTTGAGGCCGAGGGCTTCCAGCAGCGCGTCAAGACCCTGGACGAGAGTGAACACCGCTATAAGGACGAGAACTGGAACCTCGAGACCCAGATCCATGAGCTCATCGCCAAACAGAAGGATAGCGCCGATCGCGAGAAGAAGCTCTCCCAGTCGCTCAACATCATCCAAGCTGAGAAGAACCAGGCTCAGAAGGAGCTTGACGAGACCAAGCTCTCCCATGCTAAGTTGCTTGAGGAGCACGAGGCCATGGTCAAGTCCCACGATATTGAGCTGGGCACCGCCAAGCGCGGCGCCGCCCTCGCCGAGACGGAGCGGAGCACCCTTCAGAAGAAGATTGACGACCTGACAAACCAGAACCAGGAGCTCGCCAGGGCCTTCTCCTCCCAGCGCGGTCGCGCCCTGGAGCGCGACGCCAACTCGGGCATGAGCGACGAGGACTTCCAGACCGCGGCCGATGACGTGACACCCGAACACTCGCCGCCGCCCTCGCCCGTCAAGTTCACTCCCCGCCACTCCATGCTCGAATCCGAAACCCTCAAGACGTCCCTTCTCCACGCCCAACGCACCATTCAAAGTCAACGCTCCCAGCTTCACCGCGAGAAGACCGAGAAGCTCGAGCTCAAGCGCATGCTCCAGGACAGCCGCGACGAGCTGGAAAGGGCACGCAGCGACTCTGGTGGCCTTGGAAACCGACGAAGCCGTAAGGTCGACTCGAAGGAGTTCAAGAAGCCCTCCAGGGGCCTCCTCGGCAACCTGCGGACCGCCAAGAGCGAGGTGTTCCTCGACGACCCCGACTGGGAAGAGCACGACGGAGGCAGCCCCAAGGGTTCACCAACGCACTCGACGCCCACCGCCCGCAAGTTCGCCATTGGCGAGTACCCGCAAACCACCGACACAAGCGATCACTTCGACACGGCTAACGAGACGAGCGACGCCGCTTTCGAGACGGCAAACGAGCGTGGCACCGAGACGGAAGACTTCCAGACGGGTGCCGAGGAGTTCTCCGGCGACGATGTCGAGACGGAGACTGAGAGCCCATCCAGGGCGAGGTCTAGGAGGCCTCATCCTCTGACGCTGTCCGGCAACCGGAACTCTTTCCACAGCACGGCATCGACGTCGGGCGATGAGGACTTTGACTTCAACGAAATGCAGACCCCTCTGGCCCAGAACCAGCCCAAGATGCGCCTCAAGCTCAGTCGCGGCCTTTTGAACAGGCGATCCCGGCAGGCTAGCGAAGAGCCAGCCTTCCAGAGCAGCCCGGCGAGCTTCGTATCTGGCAGCGCCGCCAGCACTCCCCAGCAGGGCGGCCAGAGCCTCTTTGCAGAGCTTGCGGAGCTCGAGGGCAGCGATGATGAGTCGGTTAATGCCACCACTCCTAGTCGCAGCAGGAGGTCCATGACTCCCGCCTCCGTCATCAGCCGCCGCACCGGCTCCATTCCCGCCGTTCCGCCTCTGCCTAACATGGCCATGGTTGACAGCGGAATCATGACCGACCCGGTGAAGAAGGATGCCGCCGCCCTGGAGATCCCTGGCGTTGGCCCCGTGCGCCCTGCCATGGTCGACTCTGGCACCATGACAGAGCCCCTGGAGACCTATCTCGACTCCCCGGCCGCCTCTGCCGCCTCTGAACGACCCAGGACCATGGAGTCGGTCATTGCGCCGGCTGGTGCGTACTTCGGCCACGACGAGTCTCCTTCGAGGCCTCTGTCGACGTACAGCGACGCGAGTGCCCAGCACGATCCTGATATGACCAGGAGCTTGGCCCAATTCCCCGTGCCGCCGTCCATGCAGCGGGCCATCGAGGTTCCTGCTCCTGCCCCCGTCCTCGGCTACGCAGCCCTTGACCAGCTCATTATCGACCCTGTGGAGGAGCCCGAGGTCGTGCCCGTTCCACCAACACTGTCCTATGTGACTGTCGACTCCCAGCAGATCGAGCCCATCAGCGAGCCCGAGGTGCCTCCGCCGCCGCCAATCGTGCTCGGCCTCTCCAGCATTCAGTCCGAGGACGTGGAACCCGTGGCCGAGCCGGAGGTCGTCCCGCCAGTGCCTGTCCTGGCCTTCTCCTCGGTCGTTTCCGAGCTCATCGAGCCCATCGCCGAGCCCGTCATCACACCGGAGCCCCTGGTTCTTGGCCTCTCCCCTCTGCTTTCAGAGTCTCTTGAGCCCAAGGCCGAGCCTGCGCTCGAGCCCCCAAGCCTGTCTCTGTCGACAGTCGTATCCGAGGCGGTCGAGCCTATCGCAGAGCCCGCCATTGAGCTTCCGGCACCCCCGGCACCCCCCAGCCTTTCCATGTCGACGGTTCTGTCCGAGGCGGTCGAGCCTGTTGCCGAGCCAGAGATTCTCCCCGCAGTCATCCCTGCGCCAGTTCTGGCATTCGTCCCGTTGGTGTCGGAGGAGGTCGAGCCTCTCGCGGAACCCGAGGCGCCGCTGGTGCTGCCTCCCACTCTCAGCATTTCGCCCCTTTGGGAGCACAACATCGAGCCTTTCGCCGAGCCGGCAGTACAGCCTGTCGCCCCAATCCTTGGGTTCTCTTCTCTCGTCTCCGAGGGCGTCGAGCCCGTCGCCGAGCCTGTCGTTGAGCCTATCATTCCCACCCTCGGCTTCTCTGGTCTGCTCTCTGAAGGTGTCGAGCCGCTTGCTGAACCGATCGTGGAGCCTGTGGTGCCAACTTTGGCGTTCTCCCCCCTGCTAACCGAAGGCGTTGAGCCTCTTGCCGAGCCTGTCATCGAGCCCGAAGTGGTGACACTTGGCTTCTCGACATTGCTCTCGGAGGGCGTCGAGCCAATCCAGGAGCCTGAGCCCGAGGCACCCGCCCCTATCGCTCTCACCCTCTCGACCATCCACTCTGAGGGTGTCGAGCCCGTCGCCGAACCGGAGCCAGTTCCTGCCATGCTTGGCTTCTCGCACATCAACTCTTGGGATGTCGAACCCCGAGCCGACCCTGCTCCTCTTCCCCCCGCCCTCTCCCTTTCGTCCATCGCCCACGAGGAGGTGAAGCCAATTGCCCCCCCTACGCCCCCAACGGTGGCTCCGACGCGCTTCGCCTTCTCGAGCATCGATTCTGTCGAGACCAGGCCCATCACCCCGCGCAGCCCCTGGCGCGATGGATTTATCCTCCCCAGGGATGCAGACATTCCGATGATCGAAAGCTCCCCGCCAAGAACCCCCGACCACACTCTGTTTGGTGCCATTGGACGCAACAAGTCGAGCAGGGGGCGTGCCCCGATTGAGCCTGTCATTGCGGAGGACGAAACCAGACAATCCCCAAGTGGCGCACGTCAACCCGACACTCCCGAGTCGCAGCGGCCCTTCAAGGAGATCTCCACCAACATGGACTCGCGACCTGCACGAAAGCCTTCTGTCTCCATGGCGGACCAGGGAGCTCAAACAAGCCTGACGGCTGATGCTATTGATCAGATGTTGAGGGCCAAGGCGAGGGGCCACGAAAAGAACATGTCCATTGATAGCAGTGTCGGCACTCCGGGCACCGTACGCATCCGGCGACTCTCACATGGCCAGGAAAGCCCCGCCTTCTCCCGCGAAGCCTCAGTCGACCTCCAGAATGACAGCATCCTTTCTCAGAGGCCAGGCAGCGCCGC
Source organism: Plectosphaerella cucumerina (assembly GCA_020746995.1). Classification (NCBI taxonomy): domain Eukaryota; kingdom Fungi; phylum Ascomycota; class Sordariomycetes; order Glomerellales; family Plectosphaerellaceae; genus Plectosphaerella; species Plectosphaerella cucumerina. Next base: position 2,669,483 of record JAGPXD010000004.1, on the reverse strand, counting down.
CAGCAGCGCCGCCCCAACCCAACCCCTGCCGCCACTGCCTCCGAATCACAAGGAGAAGATCGAGGCAGCCAGGACAGGTTCGTCTCACGGAACTCAGGCCCCGGGCACTGTTATGGGCCCGCCGCTGTGGCCGGCTTCCGCCATGAGGAACCAGCGCCCCCAGACGCCCAGCATCGTCAGGCCTCAGTCGCCCGCGTCGATCAAGATCAGCACGCCCACGCCGCGCGCCGCCAGGACGAGCTCTATCACGCCGGGCACGGCCATCATCCACTCGCCGACCAAGGCGTCTGCCAGGAGCCGCAGGTCTTCCATCTCATCCTTCGCCTCAGAGGTGGACATGCGCTTCGGCAACCGCAACATGGGCTTCGAGACTGCAGGCTTTGGCCCGAACACCGATCCTCGCATGATCCAGGCCATCACTCAGACCATGATTGGCGAATACCTGTGGAAGTATACCCGCAAGGCAGGCCGCGGCGACATGTCTGAGAACAGGCACCGTCGCTACTTCTGGGTGCACCCCTACACGCGCACTCTGTACTGGAGCGATCGCGATCCCTCGGCTGCCGGGCGCTCCGCACTCAAAGCAAAGAGTGTCCCGATCGAGGCCGTCAGGGTCGTCACCGACGACAACCCGATGCCGCCGGGCCTCCACCGCAAGAGTCTCATCGTCATCTCCCCCGGCCGCGCCGTCAAGTTCACCTGCACGACCGGCCAACGCCACGAGACGTGGTTCAACGCACTCTCGTATCTGCTCCTCCGCACCAACGACGAGGGTCAGAACGATGCCGAAGAGATGGTCGGCAACCTGACCCAGGCGGACGTTGACGAGTTCAACCCCCAGGTCGGGCGGGAGCGCGTCACGGCCGGCAACCGGCCGGTGGCGCCCCAGTCGCTGTCATCTTACAACTCGCGCACGACCCGGAACTCTCCGGCGCTCGACATGAGCATGGAGATCCCGACCCTCACGCCGACCCCGGGCAAGTCCAGCGCTCCGCAACGGCCCTCGATAGGAACGCTGGGCCGGCTTAGCGGGTACTGGAAGAACAGCCAAGTCCTGTCGGGCACTTTCTCCAGCTTCCGTGGCCGGACGACAAGCGGCCAGGCGGGCAACAGCATCTACGAAGCCAGCGAGGTGCACGACAGCGCCGAAGATGTTCGGGAGATGATCGAGCGCCAGGACAGAGAGGCCGACCGCCTCGAGAACGTCCGTGCATGCTGCGATGGTAAGTGTTCCACGGAGGAGTTCCCCCGGGGTCTGGTCCCCGTGCTAACAAGATCTCAAGGTAAACACGATGTCGGCTCGCTCCACCACCACTCCGTCTCTAAGCGACAGCGTCCGAGCCTCGGACGCTCAAACGCGGGATCTTCATCCACGCCTATGAGCACGATGAAGTCCCGTGCCTGAGTGCTGCTGCAGTGCTAAGAGGCGCAGCAACCTCCAGAAACAAAACAAAAGACACACGACACGCCGTGTCGTCCCAACTCTCCTTCTCGTCACTCGCTCCTCCAAACTTTCTACATTCGAATTGGATCTCATCCTTACGACGGCTATCGCCAGACGCGACGACCTTGACGACTTGCCACGACGTGTGCATTTCTTTCCTATCCACAACCCCCTTCGATAGAAACCTATACCACCCGAAGAACCATTTCCTTACCCATCCTTCTCTCTGCAGCCCGCATGGCCACTTACTAGTAGTCCCGGGGCAGGGCGCTGCCGTCAAGCGGGCGTGGCCGGCGCTTTAGGTTGGCCGAGCCCCCGCAGGCAGGTCGTGCCCTTCTACGGGACACTCGGCCTAGGGGCTGCATCCCGTGTTTTGTTGGTGTTCAAGTTGGCCGGGGGCTGGAGTTTCACAAAGAAAAAGCTCCCTCCAGAGGGGACCACAATGACGAGCACGTAGAAAACTGTCTGTTCACCACTGTAATGCATAGCTATCATATTTACCTTTCCTGCACTGCTGTCTCTCCCGTTCCCTCCTCGTGTTACAGGACTATCTGACCATCAAACGAACCGGGCGCTACTTGGGCTCATCCCATCTAGACATCTAGAGCAACGCGCGCGCGGGCAACCTCGGCTGCGTAGTTTGAGGGCCTGGGCGGGCGGACTGTGCAGGGCTTACCTAATGATGATGGTGGTTGTTCCTGCCGCTCGGCACCTTCTGGGCGGCCCTGACCGCCAAGACGCTGCATCGGAAGCTCCCTCCCCCGCAGAGCCGACCAGGAATGGCGGGGACGCTATGGCCAGCTGGCAGCAAATCACATGATGGGACCCCGGCTCTTAATTGGATCGACCGACACCCCTGGGCGCCCTACGTCAGGGCGGGCACACGCCTGAGCTGCCCTGTGCCTTCCGACGCCGCCGTGCTGCAGTGACCACTCCAGCGCCAGCTGAGTGGGCCACCCGCTGTAGTGGAGGGACGAGCGAACTGCCGCGCCCGGACGTCCACTGTCATCCATCCTCCTTCTGCTCCCGCACCACAGCACTCTCACACATCCGACTCCCGACCAGCTTCTCTCTTGTCCGAGCCCGAGTTGCTAAGCACTATTTCCGTACTTTTGGGTTTAGAGCCACCGTTGCTCCTGTTTCACCACCCGGCCTCGTCACGGCCATGATCCGCTCGCCTTCTCGCTGACGACTACAACAACCGATCTGACACTGGTCCTCCGGCGACATAACCCCCCTCCCCTTCCCCGACACATCCACCGATTCATGCCCCCGAGGAGCAGACCGCCGCCACCGCCGCACCGAGAAGCCAGGAGCAGCTCCGCAGCCGCCGCGCGTAGATCGCAGCCTCTGCCATGGGGAGCTGGACGAGCTTTCTGGTTGCCTACCTCTTCGGAGGCCTGACCTTTCTTCCGCTGGTCGTTGGAATCGTCCTGGGCCATGCACACCTGACGCTGCCGTACCGCGACTCCTCCGGCGCCCCGAAAACATCCACCACCGCCGCTGCTCCTGCCGCCCCAGACGGCATCATACAACCTGAGGATGACCTGACGGCTCTGGAGAGCACCAAGGCCGAGCAGGGCTACGGCAAGCAGAAGAAGTCAAGTAATGCGCAGGACGGTGAGGTGGCCGCTGGCTACTTTGCCGTCTGCCGTGAATATGTCCCCATGGGGCTCAACGCGAAGCCTATCGAGCGGGCGACCCCCGTTGGTACTGCCACCGTGGCCGCACCCAGCCAGAGCGTCTACCAAACCATGTATCGCAGCATCTTTGACAGGAAGCCGCCTCCGGGACCCTTGGACAGCAAAGCGGCCCAGAACCAGAGGCCCAGGAACGCGGGCAACGTCTTCTATGTGGTTTTGAGGTTTGTCTCGTATTCTTCCGGATGGTTCGGCACCCTAGACTGACATGATGTTCCCCACAGGCATGGACACCTGATGCTCTTTGACGACGAGGAGCAGATCGAAGTTCGCCACGTCGTTTCCCTGGCCCATCACGACATCAGCATATACTCTGGCGGCGATGTGACCCCCGAGGGCGAGCTCTTTATCAAGCGCAACGCCCTCAAGCTCACCCGCCGTCGTGACGGCCCGGAGGTCGGTCCGGACAGCAGGCTGTCCAAGCCTTTCTACCTCTTCTCCGAGGACAGCTCGGCCAAGGAGGATTTCTACTTTGCCATGATCCGCAACCAGCAACAGTTCTTCGAGTCGGATCTGAACCCGCCCAAGCCCAAGCAGTTTGACGTCAAGAACATCATCGGCCTGGTGCAGAAGCTGCACTCGTCTGAAGAGCACCAACAGACACGATGGCTGAATGCCATCATCGGCCGCGTCTTCCTCGGCTTGTACCGGACCTCGGACCTGGAGCATCTCATCCGCGAGAAGCTCACTAAGAAGATTTCCCGCGTCAAGAAGCCGGCCTTCCTCTCCGAGGTGGTGATTCGTAAGATTCACACCGGAGACTCGGCCCCTGTTCTACTCAATCCTCGCCACAAGGACCTCACCATCGACGGTGACTGCGCTATGGAGGCAGATGTCAGGTACAACGGCAACTTCCGGATCGAGGTCGCTGCCACGGCTCGTCTCGACCTGGGTACACGTTTCAAGGTGCGCGAGGTTAACCTCGTCCTGGCCGTTGTCATCAGGAAGCTTGAGGGTCACGTCTTCTTCAAGATCAAGCCGCCTCCGAGCAACCGTGCCTGGATCTCTTTCCAGACCATGCCCAAGATGGAGATGGATATTGAGCCCATCGTGAGCTCCAGGCAAATCACCTACACCCTCATCCTCCGCCAGATCGAGAGCCGCATCAAGGAGGTCATCGCCGAGACGCTCGTCCAGCCCTTCTGGGACGATATTCCCTTCTTCCACACCGAGCACAAGCAATGGCGCGGCGGCATTTGGGAGGGCGATGACGCCGTCGCTGCCACCCCGGATTACACGACGAAGATTGCGCAGGAAGGCGACGTGGACGCGACGGAGCAGATACAAAACAACAAGGAGGCTCATGAGGATGAGCTCATGCCCATGGAAAAGAGCCACAGCGCACCACTCGCGGACAACGTGCCGCCCGCCGGCTTGTTTAGCAGGAAGCTGGCCAGCAAGAAGTCTGCGAGCACACTCGCGGGCACCTCCACCGGCGCCGAGACAAAGACGCCTGCAACCTCGATCCCCCGTCCGCTTAGGTCGCCTTCGGTCTCGAGCACAACAGCGCCCGTCACGGATACTGCCCACGCGGAAGTCTTCAAGCCTTCGACATCCCCTCCTGACCACGCCTCGCACATGATGGCGGCTCTCTCCGCCCGGAACTCTCCCAAGCAGACGCCGGCTGATTCTCCTCGCCGGCCGGCCTCTGTGTCCCAGTTCCCGATGCAGCCTTCCTCGGGCGACAGCACCGACAGCGACAAGGAGCTAGACAAGACGCCCATGCCTCAACCCCGACGGGGCACCGCTTCTTCGAATGAATCGGCCACCAACGATGAGGGGGCCACAACGCCTTCGTCTCCGTCTTTCAGGAGCTCTATCAGGAGCAACACCGGTTCGATCCGCAGCAACGCCGAGTCCATTTCGAAGGGCCTCTTTGCTCGAGCCAATACCGCGGGTTCGACGAACAGCGGCTCATCGAATGGCGATCCCAACCACAACAAGCGAAACACACTGGCCGCCGTCGCGAACGCCGCCACACAAGCTCGCCAGTGGGGATGGAACGCGCTGCAGAAGCGCAGGGAAGGGTTTGCCGGCGGCAACGAGTCGGAGCCTCTGGACCTCAACAAGCCCATGGGTCGGGGAAGGCCTCTGCCCCCGCCAGGCACCCCGCTGCCCCGGCCCGAGCGAGGCTCCAAGGTCACGGCCATTCCCGTTCCACAGCGCAAGCCTGTGCCGGCGCCTGCGCTGCCGGATCGGCACCACTCAGATGAAAGCGCGAACAGCCGAGGCGAGCTGAACTCGGAGGGAGATTCAGCTCCTCCGCTTCCTTCTCGCAGACGGCGCGAAAGCTCCAACATGGACGCAGGCTACGAGGTGGAAAACATGCTCGTTGTGGAGGCCCCGATGGACTCCGAACCCAGCACGCCTCTTGACGACAACGTTCGGGATTTCAACTACCCGCCTCATCTACGCCTGGGAGGCGAAGGGGATGGCACGACGACACATGCATCGCCACTTCGGGCCTACCAGGACTCGATCCCACGAGCGGAGGTTGAAGAAGGGAACATCACCGGACCAGAGGGCCTGGCCAAGGGCCTCCCCGACAGTCCGATCGAGGCGCGCCCTGTTGAAAGCCAGGAGGATAAAGACGACTATTCCGGCTGGTTGGACAACTCGGAGGACGCCGGGTACGAGAAGGCAGACATTATGGGAACGCAGCCGGGCAGAGTGAACATTGAAACAAGGAGTTAATAGGCGAATACTGCAGGACTACCTCGGCGGTTCGGCCGACACATTATCGATAGCCACGGGTATGATGGCTCAGGATACGGCAGTTGTACACAGCTAGATCGGTGTAGAGGAGCGGCAGCTTGGTTGGCTTCGTACACGGCTCGGACCTGGTGTTTGGGAAGGAAAGAGGAGTAATGGTGTCATTGGAGAATACAAGTGTTTCCTCGTTACTTTGGATTTTAGTAGTTAATAGTATCAAAACAAAGATCCCAGCATTGACTAGACGGCAGAAATCTTCATCGTACAATATGAAGATCCTCAAGTTTGTCTGCCCACGAGCTGACCGCGATGGAGTTGAGGACCCACAGGCCTGATGCAGTCGGTGTGCTCGTCCTCAGCCAATCAAGGCGCCTCTGGATAAGCCAACGCTCGGTGTAACGTCATAGGCTCTGTCCCTCGGGCCACAACAGGCAAGCGTGCACACAACCTGGGGCGCCTGCAGGGACCTCACCTTATCTCGCGTCCAGCGGTGCGCTGTGACTGGCTGCTGTGATTCTGATAGCGCCCAGCGTGACTCTCTGCCTGCCCTGGCCGTATCTGCCACCACCCCTCGCTGCATCCGTGACCTTGTGCATTTCCGTTGTCGGCCGTGTCCGCCTGACTCGACTCTTGTCTGCTGAGAACCTTCAAAGTTCGTTCATCACACATCCAAGCTGTCGCGACACACTGCCACGGCTCAATTGCTCCAGACGACCGACCGACCGATCGCCAGCGAACAATGGCCTCCTTCTCACCAATGGCCTTCTTGGCCTCAGCGCAGTCTCCCCCGATCGGGGTGGCCCTGTCTGGCATCTTTGGCAGCGTCAGCATGGCCTCGTGGATCTGCTTGCTGGTGCGTCCCCAGAGCCTCGCGACAGCCTCGCGAACAAGGCGCAAGCAGCCAGTGGTGCTGACTCTTTCTAGCTGCCCCAGCTCATCGCCAACTACAAGGCGCAAAGCGCAGATGGCCTCTCCATGGGCTTCCTCTTCATCTGGCTCCTCGGAGATGTCACCAACCTCGCAGGTCCGTGACCCCGCGATGGTGTCTTCGCTGCTACATCGACCGCTGACTTGAACCAGGCGCCCTCCTCACCCACCGCGCACCGGCAGCAACAGCTATTGCCGTCTACTTCTGCATCGCCGACCTCGTCCTGATCTGCCAATGCCTGTACTACAACGCCAGGAACGCGCGCCGCGCTTCTCGCTCCGCCCAGCGGTCTGCGCAGTCGGAACAGCCCGCGGGAGAGACGGAGCCTCTTCTCACCAACGGCCGCCGCAGCAGTTCTTCTGGCCTGCCGGGCTCGCACCGTCGCCATGCCATCCACGAGGAGACCAGCTACGAGCCGCTCCGCAAGATTGTCACTGGCGAGGACGATACGCCCGATAGCAACCCGTGGTTGCACAACACGCTCAGCATTGCTGCCGTCTGGGTCGTGGGTGCTGCTGGGTGGTTCATCTCGTACAAGGCCGGTGCTTGGGACCCTGAGGCGCCTGATGAGCAGCCCTCCAAGGACGACCCTCTTGCGCAGGCCGGCTTGTTCCTGGGATACATCAGCGCTGTGTGCTATCTGTGGTGAGTGGGAGTGTTGGTCTTGCTTCTTGGTGGATGTACTGACCGAATGTTTGCAGCGCTCGCATTCCCCAGATCATCAAGAACTACCGCGAGAAGTCGTGCGAAGGCCTCGCCCTCCTCTTCTTCCTGCTCTCCCTGACGGGCAATATCTCGTACGGCGCCAGCTTGATCGCCTACTCCCAGGATAAGGACTACCTTATCTGGACGGTCCCGTGGCTCGTGGGCTCGTTGGGCACCATGTTCGAAGATGCGATTATCTTTGTGCAATTCCATATGTACTCGGCCGGGCCGAGTCCTGGCAGCACTGCTTAGGATTCTCGGCGCAGGAGACACATCTGCCCCCTTCACCACCCCTACGCAGCTCGAGAAGCGCGAGGGCCGTCGTAGGGGGCATGTGTCGAGTGATCGGATGCTGATGGGAGGAGGAGGGATGGGTTCGGAGCGTTCCACGTTGGATGTTGGGTCGTCTTCACCCAACGTCACACCATTAGTCACCTTGGTTGCATCATTGGGTGTGCGTTGCATTTCCCCGGCGTTCACGCGAGGCTCGAACCGCTGCTTATATGCGCGTCATCAGCCCTGTCGTGGTTGGATGACGCCGCACGACGGTGTAGCCTCGCTACGATTGGTTTCACATGCTGTACTCCCCTTTTCTAGGGGTATGACCGCAGAGGGTAGGACTTTTGGCTACTCTTGCTCTAATGATTTACGGTCTTTGGGTATGCAGTGCGATTCAGTGCTCGGTGCATTACTTGACACATGTAGGCGTCGGCATGCCCGAAGTCGAGTCTTGAAAGAACAGACGAGAGGCTATCTCGGACGGAAAAGAGCGGTGCGTACTGCCACCAATCCTAAGAAGTCATACCTGCAGCGGTAGGCGGGTGCATAGTTCCTTTAGAGGCGGCCTTGCACCCGGTAGGCGGCCAACTGTCAGTCTGCCCAGTCTCGGTCACGAACAGAGTTTGGACCGAAGCCAATGACAACAATCGATGACAGGAGCCGGTTCGCCCGTTACTCGGTGAGTGTCGGATGAACGGGAGGAAGTATGATGTGCCTTGCGATAGAGCACTCCTTGCCAGCAGGCCATGCACTTGGAACTCACGTCTCAAACGTCTTCACGGCCACTTTGGTTGTAGAGGTCTCACCATCTTCAACTGAACAAAACCAACTCCCTCCCCCTCCCCGCCATCACTGGAACACACATGCTTGCGCCAGTGAGTCAGATCTCAGGTCAGCCCAGCAGGCCTAGCCGCAACCTTCTCCCTGGCGCCGAGCTGACCATATGGCTTCTCAGCCCTTCTCGCCCAAGACTACAACGAAAACGGCCTGGGCTGGACGAACTACACTTCAGACACACACACTGATTCGAGTCAAGCTGCGGCGCCACGGAGTCGAAGCCGCCCTGACCCTGGGTTCCTCATCCGTCGCCGCTGGTGGCTGGCGAGACCCCTCCCCTGGGATGATCAAATAGGGGACTGTGCCAGTCCTGTGCTGCGTCCCGGCATTCTGGGACCTATTGCTTGCTTCCCGACATTGGCACGCCGCCACCCGCTGTCGTCGCATTCCTTGTCGCCTTGGCCACGGTACTTCTATTACCAGGTCAGGTCTTGGTCATTCTGGGCCAGAGCGTCAGAGTATTCCACGTGGGCATCTCCTGTCCTCGGGGACTACTCCTAGGTTGTCACCACTGGTTGTGAGCACCTATCTGGGTGTCCCGGTTGACAAGCATCCCTCACCCTCATCATACTTCAACTACTGGATTACAGACCGCCATCATGTCCCAAGCCCGGTCAGGATTAAAGGCCGAGGTCACCCATGCCAACGTCAACGCCCACGATGCCAGCAGTGGCCAGCTCAACGACGGCTTCGTGGCCAAGGTTGTCCACACCGATGGCACTATCGATTACATCGATGCCAGAGCAGTCGGCGGCGATGTGACGGAGATGCCAGCGGGCTACTACTGGAGCTCCAGCTTCATCGGGACAGTTGCGGTATGATTTTAACCACGGCAGGCTGTGAAGCTGAACTAACATAACTTCTCAGGCTCAGTGCTTCGCGACCTTCTGCGCTTACCTAGGATGGGTGCTGCCAGCCAGTACTCTGTACGCCTTCCCCATACGACTCCTTTCGGTGGCAATACTGACCATTTCTAGTGGCCTTATCAACGCCGACATTGGACCGTCTCCGAACATCTCCTGGGTCGCCACCCTCTGGACCATGGGCAGCTCAATCGGCTTTCTGCTCTTTGGTCGCCTCTCTGACATGTACGGCCGCCGCTGGATGGTGCTCGGTACCACGATACTCGGCCTGACGGGGTGCATCATTGGCTCCTGCGCCCAGAACGTCGAGACCCTCATCGCGGCGAACGTCTGCAACGGCATCGCGGCAGCGGGCCAGCTCTCCTTCGGCATCGTCCTCGGCGAGCTCGTCCCGAACAAGTGGAGGGGACCGATTGTGACGCTCGTCTTCTTTTCCTCCCTCCCTTTTGCTGTCTTTGGTCCCATCATCGCCCGGTCTCTGTACAGCAATACCGTCTCCAAATGGCGCTGGAGCTACTTCATGGGTGACATCTTTGGGTTCTTGTCCCTGGTGCTTTACTGGTTCTTCTACCACCCGCCAACGTACGAGCAGCTCCATGTCCAGGGAAAGACGCGGTGGCAGATGACCAAGAACCTCGACTTTGTTGGTATCCTCTTGTACGTCTCTGGGTGTATCCTATTCATCATCGGTCTTTCCTGGGGCGGTGTCCAGCATCCCTGGAGTTCGGCAGAGACGCTTTGCACTCTGCTCATCGGCTTTACACTGATGGTCTTGTTTGTCATCTATGGTATGTCGACACTCATAACCCGACTTGTTGCAGGCCAGCATCTCTAACTGGCACATATAGAGGGCTTCTTCTGCCGGGTCCAGCCTCTGATGCCGCTTCGGATGTTCAAGAACCTCGAATTCGTTGGTGTAATCGCCATAGCGACCATCGGCTCGATGATCTACTACAGCCTTACGGTGCTCTGGCCCTTGCTGATCGGTACACTCTATACCACCGACTCGATACAAATTGGCTGGGACAGCAGCGTCGTGGGAGGTGGCGTGCTGCTCGGCCAGCTCATCGGGGGCTTCTTCATCTCGCACGTACCAAAGGTGAAGTGGCAATGCATCGTGGCAGCAGCCATGACGCTGGCTTTTACAACGTCCATGACGACTGTCGACCCGGATCGGTGGGCTGCGACGATTGCCATTGGGACAATTGTCTGTATCGGTAAGCTTCCTTGTCTTGTCTGACCTTGTCTTGACTCAACTGACGACTCTCCCCTTCAGCCATCGGGTTCATCGAAAACATATCTTTCCCTGGTGTGACACTTCTCTGGGAAGCACAAGACATCGGTCTGGCCACGGGGATCCTAGGCTCCATCCGCGGTCTGGGAGGCGCCATCGCTCAGGCCCTGTACGGTTCGGTCCTGAACAACGCTCTTGCGAAGCGACTGCCGCAGCATGTCGTGCCAGCGGCCACTGGCGCCGGCCTATCGCCAAGCTCGCTCGAAACACTATTCGCAGCCATCACGGCCGGTGACCTGTCGACTGTACCTGGCATCACCGACGAGATTATAGCTGCTGTGGGCATCGCGGTCAAGCAGGCGTACACCGAGAGCTTTAGGCTTGTGTTCTACGCGACCATCCCCTTCTCGGTGATACTGTTGCTGAGCTCAACGCTTGTGCCGAATATGGAGAAGTACTTGAGCCACAATGTGGCCAAGAAACTGAACCGTGAGAAGCGTCTGCCGGAAACGAGGGCCGTGGATGTTGAGAGGGACCAGGGGGTGTCCGCGAGATACTAGGGCGCCAGACATGTAGGATATTGTTTGGGCTAGCAATTGATGTAGACCGATAGAAATGCCTCTGAAAATACGGAAGAACTGTATGAGCCATGCTGGGATCTTTGTGCTAGAACATCACTGTGATGATTGAGGTTGAGAAGATGCTAAATTTTGGTGGGGGTCACTCGGGGGTCGGGTCAATGGCCGATGGCGGGGCAATTGGCGGGGTTGCCGATCACGGCGCCGCGCGACCAGCGCCGACTCATCGGACGCTGTGGCGGCGAGTCCAAAAAATGGCGACCTTGACTCACTGCCACACCTTCTCCCGATCATCACCATCCCTTCTTGCGCATTTCTGCCTCTGCCAGGACTCAATTCCTCCTACCTTCAGATACCATCGCCAGAAACGACACAATGGGCGAGATCCCCGTCAAGAAGTGCGGTATGTTGCCCTTCCATCTACCCCGCCATCGACCACCTCCTCCCTTACTCTCGCCTCCATCGACAGACACCCTCAAGCCAGAATACTAACATCTTCTCCTCCCAGGTGTCCTCGGCTGCACGGGCTCTGTCGGCCAGCGCTTCGTCCTCCTCCTGAACCAGCACCCCTCCCTTAAGCTCGTCGCCGTCGGCGCCTCCTCCCGGTCCGCGGGCAAGAAGTACCGCGATGCCGCGAGATGGAAGCAGGCCTCGCCAATGGGAGCCGTCGGTGACCTGATTGTGCGCGAGTGCAAACCCTCCGAGTTTGCCGACTGCGACGTCGTCTTCAGCGGTCTCGACTCGGACGTCGCCGGCGAAGTTGGTGAGTGACCACGCATATCCCTGGCAGGTCTATGGCTCTCAGACTGACCTCCTCCCCCCCAGAGCTCGACTTCCTCAAGGCCAACATCCCCGTCTTCTCCAACGCAAAGAACCACCGCCGCGACCCCCTCGTCCCCCTCGTCGTCCCGACCGTCAACCTCCCCCACCTCGACCTCATCCCCCACCAGCGCGCCCAGCACAACCTCGACAAGGGCTTCCTCGTCTGCAACTCCAACTGCGCCGTCATCGGCCTCGTCATCCCCTTCGCCGCCCTCCAGGCCCGCTTCGGCCCCGTCGAGCACGCCTCCGTCGTCACCCTCCAGGCCATCTCCGGCGCCGGCTACCCCGGCGTCCCCTCCCTCGACATCATCGACAACATCGTCCCCTTCATCCCCGGCGAGGAGGACAAGCTCGAGACAGAGGCCCAGAAGATCCTCGGCGCCATCTCCTCCGACGCCACCGCCCTCCAGGACCGCACCGACCTCAAGGTCAGCGCCACCTGCACCCGCGTCCCCGTCATCGACGGCCACACCGCCTGCGTCTCCCTCCGCTTCGCCCGCCGCCCGCCCCCCTCGGCCGAGGAGGTCAAGGACGCCCTGCGCTCCTACGTCAGCGAAGCAGAGGCCCTCGGCTGCCCCAGCGCTCCCTCCCCGGCCATCGCCGTCTTCGACGAGCCCGACCGGCCCCAGCCCCGCCTCGACCGCGACCTCGGACGGGGATACACCGTCAGCGTCGGCCGCGTGCGCGAGGACGAGAGCGGCATCTTCGACCTCAAGTTTGTCGCCCTCAGCCACAACACCGTCATCGGCGCCGCCGGTTCGAGCATCCTCAATGCCGAAGCCGCTGTCCTCAAGGGATACATCTAGGCCACAATTGCTGGTATGATCTAGATCGCATGTAGACAGGCTGCTTTTGCAAAAAGTTCAAATATGATTCCCCCACCGCAGCGGACCCAGATCTTGTGTGCACATATTAATATTCGCTCCTATGATGTGTCTTCCAGGTCTACCCAATGCAGATATTGTGTCTAGACAAGATATCGCGCCCACCCTTATGGAAAGCCTGTGATCCCAGAAATGCCGGTCTCTAAGCGAGAGGTTGGAAATGACTCGCTTCTAAATAGAGTATGTGTGTGTCGCTGCAGTCAGCGACGTGCGACCGGTGCGGAAGCTAAAGAGGGTATCGAAAAAGCAAATGGTCGTCAGACATGGACCCTGCAGAGAACGCAAGACCTCAGGATCATGGCTTGATGTCTTGCTTCTCGTCCAGGGTCGGGAATGGTTCCGTATCTTTGGGGCTGCTGGGAGGGGAGACGTCGGGCTTGTTCGTCGTCTCCTTCGCCGAAGCCTCGGGCACTGCCTCCTCCCTCTCGTCATTGGAAACGATGCGGTCTAGGTTCATGGCCTGCTCCTCGGCCACCTCATGCGCCGGCGTCAGAGGCGGTCGGCGGAAGTTCGCCGAGTCGGTCCGCTCGTACAGGTCGGGGTTGATTCTCAGCGACGTCTGTGACGCCGAGTTGATGTGCGCTTGCTGCCTGAGCGAGTTGCTGCGCTGGCGGTTGTGCTGGCCCCTGATGGAGCCCATCGCGGACTCGGGCCGCTCAGCTTGCTGCTGATCCCACTCGGCAAAGTCTTTTGCGCTCCAAGACGCCCGGTGAGGCCTGGCGCGTCGGGGGAGGCTGCCGACAGAGTAACGAGAGCTGACGCTGTTGGTCCGGCTGGGCCTGTTGATGGGTCCAAAGGGTGCGGCATTGTCGCCGGACTTGTCCAGCTCGCTGATGGCATCCTCGTCCTCGTCTTCAATCTTGCGTGCCCGGCGGACATTGTTCACCGAGAAGGTCCGCGATGGTGGCAAGATGGTCGATGGATCTGGTTTCGCGGAAGGGGGCAGGTCGGGCGCGGCTTCCTGCATATGCTCATAGTAGCGGACCCGGACGCTGTCCAGTGCCTCGGGCCTGAATGTCTCTCGGTTGCGATGGATGGACATCCAGGAGGACACCATGCTGACAACGACGAGGGCCAGCACTACCAAGGCCAGAGCGGCCTGGATAACAATAATTATGATTCCGAGAACAGTCGAAAGGATGCGGCTGATGCCAAAGTCGCGAAGGAAGGCGATCGAGAAGCCAGCCGTGACGATCTTGCAGACACCGAGCATCCACACGGCAACGACGGCGTTTCGCTGGCCTTCGTATGGCCTGAGCTTAACGAAGACAACAAAAGCGATGATCTCGAGCACGAACAAGCCAAAGACCTGGGCGAGGGGGCTGCGCGAGCCGCCGCCGAGGAAACACGCGCGAATGAACTGGTAGCTGAACCAAAGAGCGAAGAACCACCACCTCGTGCGGCGGTAATGGGCCGTCAGCCACCCGAAGCGCTTGAGGTAAGCCTCGTCCTTGTGGATGCTGCCGCGGTTCGGGTCTTCGTCGACGAAGCCAATGCGGAAGAAGGGCACGCTGCCGTACTTCTTAGCCGCCGTCTCGGCCTCACCGAGCTTACTCGCGCGCGAAGCCGCAGGGAAGGGGACCGTCTTGAAGAGCTTGCCCTGCTCGAAGACGATCTGGTCGGGGCCCATCTCATACTTGCCGAAGCGCAGGCGGAAGTAGCAGGCGTACGTGATCAGACCGCCCAGACCAAGCAGCAGGAGGACGAAGACGATGGCGGCGATGGCGATGGGGCCTGCCGGGGCGTTCATGTTGAACTGCAGAAGGGCCAGGGTCGTTAGGGGGAACGAGGCCACGAGAACGGTACGAAGCACGCCGAAGCCGAGGTAGCCGGGCAAGTGGCTGCGGAAGTAGTCAAAGCCGTCTGACTTGATGACCTTTGTTCTGGTGAGGAGGTCCAGCGAGAACTTGGCGACAGTGATGGCAATGATGACGACGCCGATGGCCACGAGCCACCAGATGAAGCTGACCATAAAGGCTGTCGCGGACGGGACACGCGAGGGAACAAGGTTGCCAGCGAAGGCGGACCAGGTCCCAGGCATGGGCAGACCAGGTTGGACGGGGTGGCCGTGCCATGAGTATGGCCACGGGGCGGTGGCGTTGAAGCCGTCCTCCGAGCGGCGGTAAAGCTCGGAGCTCGCGCTGAGAGCAGCCATGGACCGTCCGTAGATAGCCTGGGCCAGACCGCCATCAGTGTTGATGACAGCAGAGCCAGCGCCGCCGACCTGGCTGGCGTTGCCGGTGACGCCCGAGAAGCCGCTGAGCGAGTCCACCATTCCTGGGGCGCGGATAATGCCAGCCGACCAGGCAAAGTTGTTGCGCCAAGCGGGGAGGACGCTCGGCCAGTCGACGGAAAGGGCACCGGTGAGGTAGATTGTATGGAAGGCCTCGAATAGGACAAGGACTGAAAAGGCATGGGCGTAGTGCGTGCGCATGTGAGATATGCTAACTCCGTAGATGGCGGTTATGAAGGAGGAGACAATCGCGAACAGTGTGAAGCCTGCGAGGCCAGACGAGACGGCGTAAGGGTGGGAGAATGATCGGCCGTTGTGCATGACGGCGCGGAAGCAGCCGATTTCGGTCTGGCTCGAGTTGGCGAAGATGCGCATCGTGGCTGTGCCTTCAAAGTCGGGGATATCGAGGGCGATGGAGGAGAGGTTGCCCACGTCGGCGTCTGTGAGGAAGTTGACCGCGAAGGCTTCCACTGCCGTGGCAGCTTGTAGGGGGCATAGACTATCGGGCGTTAGGTTTCGAGATGTATGGGCCAGTCTGGGAGTTTGCAAACCTCGAGATATTGGCGCTGCAGGGGTCTACTATCATGTCGAGTCTGCTTTCGCCATCTGGGGGAGGTCAGCGGGTGTTGTGAGGGTCGGAAAAGTGTAAACGGCGTTTCTTACAGGCATCGATGGCAATGTGTACTGGCAGATTTCAGTTAGCTTGGAAGAGCGCAGTCCGGAATCTGATGCGGCACTTACGAATGACATTCTCCTCGCGAACACTCGTCGCTCCGTTCATCTGGAACAGAAGCGCCTTGTCTTTCCGGTAGTATGCGGCATCGTACTTTGTAATGTTGAACAGACTCTCTCCGCCCAAGCAGTCGCCATAGTCTCCGGTGTATAATGAAGGATGTTGCTTTTCCAACGCATCGTATCGCTTCTCAATGTCTGTTTCGTCGGTCTGAGCAAAGGCGGTCGTGGCCAGGCCAAGGGCGAGACAGCCGGCGGCGGCCCAGCTCGTTGTTGTCGGGGGTCGCATTGTGTGGGTGATGCGCGGCGATCTCGATACGGAGGTCAGGGGTCGGCGGAGGAGGCAGCAAAGCGCGAGGCCTCACTCAGCGCAATGCGATTCGGCTTGGGACCTCTGATGGAAAGGGATGTCGCGAGGTTGACGAGTGTAACGATTCAAAGGTGCAACAGCACACTCCAGGTCGACGAGGTCGGGTTCACGGGGAAATGACGCCTAGAGATGCTGGTATCTTGGTCGACTAATGACACGCTCGCTTTCTACCGCGTCTCGTATCGGGAGCTTGGCGGTGCCAGCTTCAGCGTCAGGATGAACTGGGAGTGCTCTGTCGGTCGTCTGATGGCTGTTGTCCCTGGAGACAAGCCTTGCAGCCTTTCAGTATACGAAAAGGGGCGCGTTAGGAGGCAGTGCTGGTTATCGCGTCGTTGTCGCGGGTCTCTTCTTCAATGTCGATATCGCGGCGCAAGCTCCAATTTCGGGGGCAGACCAACCACAAGGGGCGGTGGAGGTGGGTGGGCTCGCAACTGACAGGGTACGCGGATCGGTCCAGCGTCGCCCAGCGCACGCGGATCGAGAAGAGGCCGTGATGATGAATACTTGAGTGTTGCCAGCGTCCGGAGGAGTGGTCAAAAGGGAGATGGACAGACTTGCTGTCACCTTCTCATCCGAAAACCAACAGGTTTGGTGGCATGGTAGAAGCAAGTTCACTTGAGACGGCCGGGGTATGATAAGGTCTTATCCCAGCAGCGCAGCACCCAGACCAGGGGCTCGGGCGCGGTTCAGGCGGTCGGCGGTCAGGCCCCTGTCCTTACTGGCGACACAGACAGTGGAAACACCGAGGGACCCGAAGCCGAACGTGAATGGGCGGCAGCGGAAGGCGGACGATGCGCTACGGTGCGACCAAGCATCGTGCCAAAAGCATGCCACGCCCTTGATCCAGGCACGGCTGGACCGGGGCCTGCAGGGAGAGTTGGACAGCGTGCAGGCGCCCGCCCGCTGTTGGGCCCTCTCCCCGTCGATGATCGGTTGGCGGCGTGGCAGTCTTATTGGGCCACGGGACAAGCCGCCAACGTGGATTTGCGGCGCGATCAAGGAAGCAGGGGGCTTGGCTGTCTGTTTGTTGGCAGCAGACGGCGGAGTTGGATGAGCGCGGCAACGCGGGAAAAGATGGCTGGGAAGAAACATCGGGGTTTTCGTTTGAGGAGGGCCTGGGGCCGGACAGTTTCAGTTGCACTACCTGACTCGGGAGGCTTTTCTGATGACGGACATGTGAGGAAACAAAGAGTGCAAACAGTCCGGGCGTCCGTGAAGTCGATTCGCGAAGGCTGTGGCGTCCGACGCCGTCGGTGTTAAAGCCGTGGCCGAGACTTGTGAATGCCAGACGTCGTGGGTACATTGTCTTGCTTGTCCCAGGCGGCTGTTTGACGCAGAGGAGCGGCAGATTTTCTTCTGCCAGAAATTGATCGCCAGCCATGCCATGCAAGGTCTTGCAGGATCAGGTCCCGAGATGCAGACTGCCAGACAGGTGCAGCGGAAGCTTGAGCGGGCGGGCCTCGGGATCTTCGGACGCGATGGTGGACTGCCAGGAGTTTGTTCCCGCTTTGCGACGATCATCGAAGCCTCATCTGGTTCTGTTCTGGGATAGAGCTTCCCGGCGAGCTCCCTAGCGGCGACTTAGCACAGGGCGGACAGCGAGCGATGCCCCGCCGTTGCCTTCACCGCTGCAAGGCGTTGCTGGTTTGGTCTTGTTGCCACTGGGTTGACATCGAGGTGGCTGGTCGCTGGTCGTCGCGTCGAAGCGAAGCAGAGGCTGCCACGAGCAATTGCCATGCAGTGGTGGCGGTTGACTGAAAATTCGGTTGGTGCCAGCGCCCCCACGTTGGTTGGCACTTCCAAGATGATTCTTAACCGACCCTCACCGAGGCGTGTGATGATCTTCGCTGTGGTTGCCGTGACAGACCCTTTTCTTTCGAGAGGGCTTCGGGCAACAGCTGGTCACGAGGGCTTCCGACGGATAAGGCACCTTGCTGCGGGAGTATGGCATGTTCCAGGGTCCGGATGACGAAACGACGTGGGGTGCCTCTTCCATAGAGAGGGTATTGATATGGAAAATGACGACGATAGAAAAGCCTCAGACTGGATGACCCGTCGGCCGGTCCGGTCAAAGTCCACCCCGCGGAGAAGGGCCTGGGGTGGTAGAGCTGCGGTGATGTACCTTGCGAGCACGCCATAACGGGGCAAAATGGCGTGAAAATTCGAACAGCGAGAGACACCAGCCAGGATCCACCTAGTGAGGCGTCGCTGCCAAAATTGGGTTGTACCAGCCACAATAGAGGGGTTGCGATGGCGGGGTGGTTCGGCTAGCGTTCTATGGCATTCTGCTTTGGAGGGGCTCACATATGGAAGTTGGAAAGCACGCTGCTCGAAGCCAGCACCGTGACCATGAGAAGGAACTTGAAAAGCAGAAATGCTCTGTCTCGAGATACAAAAGTCCACGTCTGCGTCAACTCATCCGCGCACCTCCTCGGAGCTCTCCCATTACGCCATGTGCTGCATGAGCTGTCTATCACGCAAAAAAATCTGAGGGATGCGCGACGTCGCTGATTCGCCGGGCCGGCCAGGCACGAGCACGTCATACGGGCTAGACGGGTTTAAGGTCCACCACCTTCTAACAAGGCGATCAGTTGTCCAGCAGCAATCTGACCTGTGTTGTACCTGGCCAAGGCCGGCGCAGAGCAGCGCGACTGGCTGGCTCCGTGATGTACCGAGCCATAATTGGGGGTCCCGCCGGCACCGGCGAATGCGATGGAGACGGAATGGTTGTCGGAGAAGAGAAGGGCTTGATTCATAAGAGAACATGTGGCCGTGAACCTCGCTCCCTCCGAGTCTCCTCTTCCTGTTCCTCCTCCCCTCAAGCTTGCTTTGTCTGACTCTCTCTCCTCCACCGTCCTTCTCTCGTGTCAGATCACGACAATTGCTCTCGTGCTGACCTCTGGACCCCTCCCTCGACCCCTCCGTGATACCCCTCCTCCTCCTTCTCTCGCCCCTCCACCCTCACAATGGCCAACTCTCCCCACGGCGGCGTCCTCAAGGACCTCTTCGTCCGTGACGCTCCTCGTCACGCCGAGCTCCTGGCCGAGTCCGACAAGCTCCCCTCCCTCACCCTGACCGAGCGCCACCTGTGCGATCTCGAGCTCATCCTTAACGGCGGCTTCTCCCCTCTCGAAGGTATGTCTCACCCGTGATCCCCAGACTCGAGGCGACTCGGCTAACAACTTCGTCTCCAGGCTTCCTGAACGAGGCCGACTACAATGGCGTCGTCAAGAACAACCGTCTTGTTGACGGCAACCTCTTCAGCATGCCCATCAACCTGGACGTGTCCCAGCAGACCATCGACAACCTCGGCATCAAGGCCGGTGCTCGTATCGCCCTGCGCGATCTCCGTGACGACCGCGCCCTCGCCATCCTGACCGTCGAGGACGTTTACAGGCCCGACAAGTAAGCGACCCTCCACCAGAGATGGCCCAGACAACATACTGACAGTTGGCGCAGGGTCACTGAGGCCATTGAGGTCTTCGGCAGCGACGACGACACCCACCCCGGCATCAAGTACCTCTTCAACACCGCCCAGGAGTTCTACGTCGGCGGCAAGCTTGAGGCCATCCAGAGGCTGAACCACTACGACTTCCTCGACCTCAGGTGTACGTCCTTCACCCCTCAACTCTTGCTCAGACAACAGACTGACCTGACCTCACAGACACCCCCGCCGAGCTGAGGCTGCACTTCGAGAAGCTGGGCTGGAACAAGGTCGTCGCCTTCCAGACCCGCAACCCCATGCACCGCGCCCACCGTGAGCTGACGGTCCGCGCCGCCCGCTCCCAACAAGCCAACGTGCTCATCCACCCCGTCGTCGGCCTCACCAAGCCCGGTGACATCGACCACTTCACCCGCGTCCGCGTCTACAAGGCCCTGCTGCCCCGCTACCCCAACGGCATGGCCGCCCTGGCTCTCCTGCCCCTCGCCATGCGCATGGGCGGTCCCCGCGAGGCCATCTGGCACGCCATCATCCGCAAGAACCACGGCGCCACCCACTTCATCGTCGGCCGCGACCACGCCGGCCCCGGCAAGAACAAGAACGGCAAGGACCACTACGGCCCCTACGACGCCCAGGTCGCCGTCCAGAAGTACCAGGAGGAGCTCGGCATCAAGATGGTCGAGTTCCAGGAGATGATCTACATCCCCGACCGCGACGAGTACCAGCCCGCCAACGAGATCGCCCCTGGCACCCACACCGCCAACATCTCGGGCACCGAGCTCCGCAACCGCCTCAAGACCGGCAAGGATATCCCCGCCTGGTTCTCCTACCCCGAGGTCGTCAAGGTCCTGCGCGAGCAGAACCCCCTGCCCGCCCAGAAGGGCTTCACCATCTTCCTGACCGGCTACCAGAACAGCGGCAAGGACCAGATCGCCCGCGCCCTGCAGGTCACCCTCAACCAGGGCGGCGGCCGCTCCGTGTCGCTGCTCCTCGGCGAGACCGTCCGCTCCGAGCTCTCCTCCGAGCTGGGCTTCACCCGCGAGGACCGCGACAAGAACGTCGCCCGCATCGCCTTTGTCGCTTCTGAGCTGACCAAGGCCGGTGCCGCCGTCATCGCCGCCCCCATCGCCCCTTACGAGGACGCCCGCAAGCAGGCCCGCGACCTCATCGAGAAGTCGGGTCCCTTCTTCCTTGTCCACGTCGCCACCCCGCTCGAGTACGCCGAGAAGACCGACAGGCGCGGCATCTACAAGAAGGCCCGCGCCGGCGAGATCAAGGGCTTCACCGGTGTCGACGACCCCTACGAGAACCCCGCCCAGCCCGACCTCGTCGTCGACCACGAGACCCAGTCCGTCCGCTCCATCGTCCACCAGATCGTCCTCCTCCTCGAGAGCAGGGGTCTTCTCGACAGGCTGTAAGCGGTTGCTCGCCAGGGTACGATGGATGCTTGCTTGGATGATGACATGTTACTGCGAACCGTTATTTTACGAAGACATTTTTTTGGAGTCTAAAGGGTTGGATGGATTGATCTGCGGGCATGGAAAGTTATGAAATGGGATGGACCATGAAACGCTTAGACTCGAGCCGGATTGGTGGAAGGATCGATGGATGCATTGGATAAAGTCCTCGACTCGGGTGTAATGGGCTCACCCGAGATCGTGAGCATGAAGAGCAGAGCGCCTTGGGTTGCTCTGAAGATGGTAGAAAATAGACCATATCTGACATGATCTCCAACGTCCCCAACGTGCTTGACCTCGTCTGTCTGTCGGCTAGTCTCCGAGGATGCAAATAGCGCTCAGCACGCTACGTTCTGGGGGTGCGAAAATAGACTTGTGAGAGGTGAGGCGAGGGGGATTTGGGGGCCTCGTTGGCGGTGCCCGATTTTCGATGTGATGGAGGGGCGACACGGGCGCTTAGGAGGACCCTTCGGTGGAGTGATTGGGCTGGTTTGGTGCCTGATGCTGGTGTGGTGACATGCGGCTGTTTGGTCTGAGCCAACAGATGGGTGCGTGGACTGGTGCCAAGCTCGCACGGTATGACGCCGAGTCTGAAGTATCGGATGGCAGCGCTGCTTGATGCCTGGGAGCAGAAGAGGTACCATCTTTATGTGAAGACTCAACAAATTATTTCCCTGTATTAGGAAGCGTCCGAATCGTTTCAATTGAATCAAGTATTGCATCTGCGTTGATACCCATAAAACACACTCCCAGTAGTACTCCCACAAGAAAGCCCACAGTGCGCATCCCACGAAGCACACCAACAGCCGTTGGCCAGAGCTCCGCAACTTCTCCCCCGCTGCACGGAAGCCTGACAGGCAAAGTACCTGCCTCTCCGTCTCCAGTTTGTCCAGTCCCGACCACCGCTCCTCCAGTCCTGTCGTCCCTTGTCGGCGACCCGACCACAGTCCCGTGTTCATCGACTCACGTTCGACTATTGTCCGGCTGTGGAATCATCTCTGCTTCACCACCCGACCAGTGACACGAGCGAGCCCGACCTTTGCCAGCAACGACATCCCGGACCGGATCCCAGACCGCTCCCACACCTCCAGGGTTCCGCCTGGCCAGAACAGAATCGATCTTCGCCCTAGCTCCGTGCTACCGAGTGGAAGCCGTCCGCCGTCTGTCCGCACCCACCCAGCGCACACCCCCTCAGCAGCTACCTTGCCTGGCTACGCAAACGTCACACTCACAGTCACACCAACGACCCCGTCCCGACTCTCCCGTCGGGCACCTGCAAATGCGCGACCATGACTTCCAAGGATGATCGCGACGTCGACATCGACGACCGCCCCCGTGAGAAGAGAAAGTCAAAGTCGAAGCGACCCGAAGGCGACAAGGAGAAGGACAAGGACAAGGAACGAAAGCCGAGTAGTCGATCTTCGAGGTCCAAGAAGGAGGGCGGCAGCGAGGTGTCACACTCCTCCCACCGCAGACATCGCACACGAGAGGAGAAGGAACGGTCGGCTTCGACATCAGAGCTCGTCTTCGACTTCGGGAGGTCGAAGAGCTCACTCGTTTCGATGGAGCGAGTCTCCCTACCCTATCCGACCTTCAGCAAAGCCCACAGCAAGGAGGCCGTACACAGCCGCGAGGATGTGTCTGGCTCAGCCAGTGGCCGACGCCCCGACCCTTTGACCCCCGAGGCGACCGATATTGGAGGGCGCAAAGAGCGACCGGAGCGACCAAGGTCCCCCGACTACACCGAGTCGCCCAAGGCGCCAAAGTCCAAGGAGGCCAGACCACCAAGCCCTCCTGAGACGGACCTCTCAGGCAAACGACGCTCCGGCTCCGGCACGCCAGACACGGCCCGCGAAGAGAAGAAGGAGAGGCCGAGCTCGAGGCTCAGCAGCTTGTCGAGATCGGCGTCAAGGAACGACGAAAAGTCACGGCTGAGCACAAAGTCAAAAACCTCCAGTCAGGCCACATACGTCAAGACGGCGCAATACATCCCGCCTGGCATCCAGGAGAGTCTGGGCGTGAACTCGCGGGGACCCTCCCGATCATCATCCAAGAGAAGCGTCTCGAGCAAGGGCGGCAAGCAGCCCGACCTCGTCGATGCCGATTCCTCACCAGAAAGCGCCCAGGACTCGTCGCCGAGGACCCCGATACAGGCGCCCCAGTTCCCTCCGACCGTCTATCCCATGAGCGACCCGAAGCATTTTTCCGTCTTCGACGAGCCCAACATCACCCCATCTGGAACGCCCGCGACCGATATGGGCGATCCGCTGCCGCCACCGCCGCCACCACCGCCTCCCGTATTAAACGTTCAAGAGGCGCCTCGGGTGGACTATCTGCTTCTCAACGGCGGCCTGCCCTATGCCGCGCCCAAGAACTTCCTTTCCGTGCTTCCCCGCCAAAACGGAAGCAGGCCCTCCAACCCCCCTCTCACCGGGGCGCAGACCCTGTTTGCCCCTTTCTTCAATCTTCTGGAGCAGTACAACACGGTGCTGCAGAAGAATGGCTCCGTCGCTGTTGCCACCGGCCACAGGTCCGTGGCTCGCCGCCTGTTGGACCGCCTGGAGAACGTCTTCTCCCGAGAGTTGCCTCCCCACGGCTGCGGCTGCGTCATGTGTGATAGGGATATGGAACGACACATTGGCCTCGGCTGGGGCGAGGTGCTGGAATGGGTCAGCGGCCGCATCGAGCTGCCTCCTTGGCCGCCTATCGACCTGGCTGAGCTCGGCGTTAAGGCTGCCGAGATGTCTGCCGACCTGCCCCCGCGACCCGCGTCGCCCATCAAGATGGACCCCGATATTGCTGAGGAGTTCCGCGAGCACTACCTTCGTCAGACCAAGAAGGTCAGGGGTGCAGTGGACAAGTGGCTCACAAAGTGTGACGGCGCTCCCGTTCCGCCTTCACAGGATGTCGACGACGAGACGCTCTCATTCGCGATACTAACCAACCTCGACCCTGAGGAGAGGCCATACTTCAACGCGATTCTTACTGGGTCTCGCGAGATTCTGCCATCCATTCGCGCTCCCACCCCTGTGCGCCGGCCGCGGACCGAATTCGTCATCAAGGCCGGCCTCTCGCTGCAACGACTGTACCGGCTTCAGCAGGCCCCTAGGGATGCCGAGACGGCAACGTACCTTGTCAAGCACCCACACACTCACGACCTCATCGTGGCGCTGTCCGATATCAACACCTCAGAATGGGAGATTCTTACATCAGGCAGGTTCGACGGCTTCTTGTGGTCCGGCGCTGATACCGACGACATTCCTACCCCGACTGCCGATTCTGGTGGTCACTTCTTCGGCCGCTCCCCAAGCGTCCGCGGCACGCCGGGTCCTCAGTCCCGCACGACAACGCCCTTCTCCCGCGGCGCCACGCCGGCTTCCTTCGTCAGCGGTACTTCATCAGCACACCCAAGTCGCCAGGCCGTCTCCAGGGACGAGGAGATGGAAATGGCCGCCCTGGCCGAGGTCGAGCGCGAGATCTACCAAGGAATGGAGGTGCTCGAGGACGCCTTTGAGGCGCTCCACCTCAAGGCCGAGATGGTCCGCACGGCGCTCCGCACCCGTGGTGCTGGCCTGATGCTCAACCTGCAGAATCGCGGCTGCATCGACGTGCTCCCGACCCAGCCCGGCTCGGCCAACTCGCTCAACTCTGGCTACGAACGACCGCAATGGGCCGGCGAGGGCGAGGACCCCGGCGCCGTTAGCGACAGCGACTGGGGCGCCGACGATTTCGAACTCATGCCCGACGACTCGGCCAGCAACATCAGCAGCTCCCGTCACCGGCGGCCCAAGAGGCGCGTCGAGCGCAGGACCCCGGCACCCATTGAAGAGGAGGAGGAGAACTAGGCGAGGCGCCATTCTTGGGGCCCCAGCCATCGATCGCGACACTGTTATCGGCATGTTTTGTCACGACGATTATGAAGCGCAGCAACTGTCTGGAAAATAACGGCCTACTGACGGCCTATGAGGAAAGCATAGCAGGCGACGTCTGAGAGAAGAACATGACGGAGGGACACTTTTTTTCTTGCAACGAGCTACGAGCTACAAGCTCACGGATAGCTGGGACACGGAATGTGGCTTGTCACGCCGATGTTTGTAGGGATTTTGACTTGATGGAGTTCAGGCTGGGCATGGGCACGGTTGGGGAGGAGGGTGACGCACATATAGATGCCAGTTGTGTGGAAACAGAGCCATGAAGGGATACCTGTTCTGAGGAATAGACATGTGAAGTCTTGCACATTTTTTCTCTTTTGAGAAGGTGCTCTCAGTGGGGTCACTGCCTGGTACTTGACGAGGCGCGGCGCGGTAGGCAGGAGCATTGGACTGTGGCCTGCCAGTGGGTGGCTCAAGTGAATTCAGCAACCTTGGAAGGCACTCGCTTACAAAAAAAGAATCCAGGTTGGCCTTGCCGGAACCTTTCCCTTCCATCTTCACCATCGATCGAGCAAAGTTCAGATCCTGAAGTCTCTCGACGGCCTCATTTCCCATACTGTCCCAATCGACCAAGCCACCTCCGCCTGCTACTTCCAAACAAATCGCCCCTTCCGCCCCCAATACCCTCTCCTGTCCAACACATCATGTCGTCCACCTCACCAGGTCAAGGACAATGGAGTGGAACATGGTATGGCCTGCCTGGAGAAATCCAGCTTCTCATCCTGCGAGCCCTGATACACGACGGCTGCCCACTGAGTGGTTTCGTCACGGTATGCCGACAGTGGCAAACGGTGATCGAGCGACACATCTTCAGTCGAATCCGACTTACACCATCACGCCTCGCCAACTTCGATGCGATGCTTCAGAGGAATCGAGTTCTGGTCCGCTACATCTGGTTCTGCCTGGAACTTGACGAATACGACTGTGCCACTTGCGCACCCACGCCGGAAACAATCCCAGGTGAGCAGGAACATCAAAAGGCATTTGAGATCAGCGGACCAGACATCACGATGGCGTTTCGGGATCTGTTCTCGAGTCTCAGCACATGGAATCAACACGGCGGCCTGACGCTCGACATCAGCCTGTATTCACCGAGCGACTCTGAACACTGGTTCAAATACCTGACATTTGTCCCCGATATCCCCTCGAATCTGCCAATCGATTGCCGCGCAAAGCAGGCCACTTCAACCCGAAAATATCACGATCCTGAGCATGGTTGGGTCGCCGGGTTTCGACAATCTGCCCCGCCAATGCCTGCTTTCGACAAAATCTTCCATCCAGTGATGAAAAATGGGCGGCCATTTGACGACACGCGGTCAGAGCTTCAATGGTGGGATCAACTGCCAACTGTCCCAGTCGTAACTTGCTTGCTTCTGCGGCAACAGAACCGCCGGAGATGGAAGTGGGATTCGCTGGCACACATGATTGCCCGGCTTCCTAGACTTCGGGAACTACATTACGAACCCTGGAGGGAATGGGACTACTGGCAATTCAGCACATACACTGGTAATTGCTGCATCCCCCTCCATCCTTTCAAACTGCATCTCGCCATGTTTTGTTTGGGTGCTCGTATACTAACAACATGTACCATGCTCTTAGGTTATTTCTTTCTTCTCCAGTCTGTTTGGCGGTCAAACAAGTCCCTCAAAAGACTCGTGGTCTTTGAGAACTTCAATCAGCAATATACATGCACAATGCAACGATTCCAGTTTGAGGTCGGCTTGGCCGAACGCGATGCCATCCGAAAGGCAAACTCACTTGTTGGCAAGATGCTCGCACTCATGAGCCTCAAGCTTGAGCATGTCGCAGCATCTTTCATCGCAGATGCCACTGATTTCTTCGAGATAGAACCCTCTTGGGAGTGGCCGAGTCTGAAATCACTTGTTCTGACTTCAAAGCTCCTCACCCCCAACGAGACATCAACAGACATTGAGGCCATGCTTCAGACAGCGGCGTCAGCGGCTATGAAGATGCCTCAGCTAGAGACGATGGAGATTTGGAACGGACGAAAGGGGCTGGCGGCGCTCTTTCGGTACCAGGCGCCTCGGAAATCACAGCCTGCCGTGATCCTATGGAGAGGCACCTGGCATTTGGCAATGGAAGCACCTGTGGTCCAGGCTTGGAAAGCTGTGATACACCAGCATGGTGGGCGAGGACTCGACTTGGTCCAGGAATGGCTGGATAAAGCTACCATCCAGTCTCACGGAGATGCACTCCAACAGCTCATGCTCTCAGGCCAGGTCATTCGCCCTGTCTCGCTGCAGCAGATTCAGATGGAACAGAAGGCTCTAGAAGGAGTAGAGACGAGGTAGAAATGGTGGCTGGGAGTACGGATGACGGCAGCGCAATACAGGAGAGCTGTAAGGCAATACGACTTGTTCCCGAGTGATGCCGGTGGATGATGATGGTGTGTAAGAGACACTGGCCTTGCCTGCGGGCTGCCACAGGAACACCAGTCGATGACCACCTGCAGGGGATGCGTAACCCCGCGCTGTAGGTTCCCGCTCTAAACGGAGCGCACTATTCAATGGAACGGTTTCTATTGGGCAATTGTGAACCGCAAGACTGGAGCTAGAGGCTGGACTGTACATCAACCGCGGCAGAGCTTGGACCCCGCCTTCGAGGGGGACGCGGCAGTGATGCTGTGATCCATGTCGTGCTTAGAGCTTGGTACTGTGAGCGGGACTGACTTCGAGAATGCTTCAGAAGTGAAATGTACTCGAGTGTAATTTACGAGAGCTGTGGTCTTGGAAGATCTCCACGTTCACTAGGGGCCAGTTGAGGCCGGAGATCCATGAAGTTGCATCGCTTCACCGAGTCGTCGTCATTGCTTGGATATCGGAGAGCGATGATTACGGATCATTACATAAACAGACATTGCTTGGACTGCATTTGTTTCGGATCTTCCCGCCCTTTGGATATGTAGGCCGGTCTCTGGCTAGGTTACACAGCAGCTTCGTTTTCATGAGCTCCGATTGTGCCGATTCATTTCTCGTGTTGACCACGGTAAGAGCTGGTGCTGGTACTCTTGGAAGTGAAGCAGCACTGACATGCCAACAGCCTCATTACAGTCCCGCCTGAAGACCTGACATCGTCACAATGGCCAATGAAGCTGGAACTGAAGGAAAGCAGGTCGGGCCGCCGCTCCTCGATCTGACCATCGACAATATCACGCCGAACACGATCCGGATCAACTCGCAGAGCGATGACCGGCGCTTGACCTACCTCATGTCGCGGCTCGTGACGCACTTGCATGACTTTGCTCGAGAGACACGCCTTAGCAACCAGGAATGGATGGCCGCGCTGAACTTCCTCGTCGGCTGCGGGCAGATCAGCAGCGACGTCCGTCATGTAAGTCTCGGTGATGCCAAGGTGGCCACCCTGCTGACCCTTGAAGGAATTCATCCTCTTGTCCGACGTTCTCGGGCTCTCGATGCTGGTGGATGGCATCAACCACCCCAAGCCACCCTCGTCGACTGAGGGGTCGGTCCTCGGACCCTTCCACACTCATGATGCGCCAACTCTGTCCAACGGGGCCGTCATGTCCGCCGACGAGGCAGGCGAGCCCCTTCTGGCGATATGCACCGTCAAGGACCAGCAGGGGAACCCCGTTGCGGGTGTTAAGATCGATATCTGGGAGACGGACAGTTCGGGACACTACGACGTCCAACATGAGGTCCGAGACGCACCGAGCGAACGGTGTGTCATGGTCTCCGATGCCGACGGGCGTTTCTGGTTCCAAGGCATCAAGCCCGTCAGCTACCCAATCCCACACGACGGGCCGGTGGGCAAGCTGCTTAAGCTCCTCGGGCGACACTGCTGGCGACCTGCGCATGTGCACTTCATGTTTGAGAAGAAGGGCTGGGACCACCTGATCACGTACGTTGCACCGTGACCGGGCTCGGCACTTGCTGACAGATTCGCAGCGCCTTGTACATCCGCGGTGACCCTTACGAGACGTCTGACGCGGTGTTCGGGGTCAAGAACAGCCTTATCGTCGATCTCGACAAGGTGGACGCGGCGACGGCGGCGGAGTATGGTGTCAAGGAGGGCACGTGGTTGCTCAGGTACGACTTTGTGCTGGTTTCGGAGAAGGAGACAGATCAGCTCCGGGATCGCAACGCGGTCGAGGCTCTGGCGAAGCTAGGGCTGAAGCATTTGACGCTGGTTGATCATCTCCCGGTGCCGGAGGTGGACTGAGGATCGGGGTGACTGAGAGGCAGCGTGGAGATGTTGCAGCTGTATCGACTGGTCGAGTAGTTGGTGAGAATGCTTGAAGTAGAAACCTAACCTGTAGTTTCCTCGGATCTGCCGAGTGACCCTGGACCAACCTGCCAGTGACCGAGGCCTATGAAGGCCAGGCGCGACGGTAGCACGGGAGCTTCCGCCGGGTGCCCTGGCTGCCCGTGGTCCAGGCTTCGAGGTCGAGGTCGAGGGCCAAGTCAAGGCACGGGGTCGCTGTCCGCGTCAGATGATGAGAGCGTCAGGTGTGAGTCTCACCACCTTCATTGGTGTTGCCTTTGTTCGGTCCGTTCTTCCAAGGACTGTGACGCACCCCTGCACTTCGGGCATCGGTAGGGAAGCAGCGACCGGGACACGAGAGTGACCCATTTCTCGAGGGAACATCCGGAAAGGTATCTTGGCCTGAGTCATAGGTAGCACATCGCGACCCAGAACCTTCGATCGAGTACTCCAGCGGTGGCACAGCCTTCCTCGGTGCGGCCTCCGCTTGCATGAGCCGGCCCGCAGGTGGGTGTACTGCCTTAATATTTGCGTATGGTCACAACTCCATTTGGAGATACTGAGATACATGGTGGTCACTGCAACGGAGACGGCGACGGGTCTAACCCCCCCTGGCGACAGCCCAGCCAGCCGCTGTGGTCATCCGTCGTCCCTGCCGCCTTTGCCCCTCGGCCGCCCCGCCCCAGCCCGCGATACGCTCCATTTCAGCTCCGTCACCCCCAGGTTCCCAAACTTAGACCTTCACATCACCAAACCAACAGCGCCCCCGAACTCGTCTGCAAAGAAGCACCGCTCTTCACAGCTACACGCTCGCCCAAGTCGAACCACAACCCTTCCACAACCACACACGTACCAGCGAGACACTTGTTGTCGGTCGCTCGTCCCCGGACTCAACAACTGCACCGTTTCCCCCAGTACCCCTTGACCGACGTTTTTATGTCAATTGAGAATCTCAAGTCCTACGGTACGTCGACTCTCTGATAACCTAAGAACCATGACCGCGACACCAGTCATGGCCAGGGTCTCTACGGTCAAGGGGCTATCTCGGCTTCACGGCGAACACCAACTGACACTCCTCCCTCGCAGATCCCTTCGCCGAAGCCGACGAAGACACTGGCAAGTCGCAGAAAACACAGGATTATATCCACATCCGTATCCAACGTACGTTGTTTCCCAAGGAGAGAGTGGTGAAATGCCGCAAAACACGCGACAGCCAACCAGCCTTGGCCGCGCCCGTGGCTGTGTCCGTTTTGGGTGCGGCCTTTGATAGCAGCCTTACTGACGTAACCCCCCAAACAGAGCGCAATGGACGAAAGACCTTGACCACAGTCCAAGGACTGCCCAAGAAGTTTGATCAGAAGAAGATCCTCAAAGTGATCAAGAAGAAATTCGGTATGCAGCTTTTTCCCTGACGTCTGCGGCCCTGTCGACTAACACACTCCCTCTCAGCCTGCAATGGTACCATCGTGAACGACACGGAGATGGGTGAGGTCATCCAACTCCAGGGCGACCAGCGCAAGGACATTCTCGAATTCCTCACCGACAAAGCCGAAGGCCTCGAGCTCGACCACAAGACCATCAAGGTCCACGGTTTCTAAGCGCCGTCACCAGTCGCCGCCGCCTTGTCCCCGATCATAACCGACTCCGGTGCTGCCATTCGGGCTCTGCAGGAAGGCCCATGACCACGGCCTCCCGCGGATCAGGTATCCCAGAATGGTACCTGGGGTTTGGAGGGATGCGGCCGACAAGGACGGCCGTCCTCAGGGCTCGCGGGACTGATCCCGCAGCCTCACGGAGGACGAAGGCGACTCGTGTCGGTGGGCTCAGAGAACGACATCTATACATCACGAAATAGGAGTCTAGAGCTCAGACCGCTCGCGCCGAGGTTGGCTCTGCCGTCGTGTCGGCGACGCGGGTCCGCCCGATACAGGGCGCCCATATTTATAGCGAATGAACTTATTCTCCCCCAAATACATGTCACCATGGATGCTCGAAGATGCGAGTGAACTTGAGGACAGCTTCAATGCTTCCCCGGGTGTCTGTTCGTTACCTGGACCAACGCATGTCCAAACCGCTCGACACTGAGACTTTGATGCAGGGTATCTAATGATGTTCCCAAGAAAATGACAAAGCAAAATGATATCCCAAAACTCGGAACGCCGTATCCTGCGCCTTGCTAAGTAAGGTATATGTCAGTGTGGTGTGCCCTGTCCAATGTCGGACATCACAGGTCGCACTTGGCGGCGACGCTGGACGTGCCCGAGGGGCCGACACCACCGTTCCTCCACGTCTGCCAATAATCCATAAACATGCGTCCGTATTGGTAGATGGGCGGCACCGGATAGTCGGATCGGTCCGAGTGGAGGTGGGCCAGTAAAGCGACCATGCTAAGGAAGCTGGCGATGGAGAAGATGTTGATGGACGTCGAGGTCTCTTTCTTGATGTTGATTTTCCGCTGGGTGATGTGGTAGCAGATCGTCAATGTCTTGAGGTTGAGGGTCAGTAAATGTATCTTTAAGGAAGAGTGGTAGTCTGTTGGACGCACCGTGGCAATGCTGATCCAGCCGGGGAGGAGAAGGCGAGCATCTTCGAAGCCGCCCACTATGAAGAGGATGCGCTCGGTGAGGAAGGCGTTGGTGCAGTTTATTGTAAGCAGGCGGATGATGGCCGCTTGAGGGGAGTATCGGATGAGCCTGTAGTGTGCTATGTTAGGAGAGAGCAATACCAGGAGAGGTGCAGACGTCAACTAACCAGCGAGACATGAGGCAGTCGGCGAAGAAGAAGGACAGGTAGCCAGAAACGCCGCACTGCGAATGTAAATTAGCAGCTGACGACAAAACACCAGCGTCCTGTTCAAACTCACCCACATGACCCCCAGCACCATCTCGGTCCAGGGATACATGAACGGCCGTCCTCGCGGTGTCGGCCATGCCCCCGGCGCCCCAGCGGGACAGATGAGCTGCGTCTGGGTCACAGCAGCCTCCTTCCACTGGCTATTATGTGCCGCCTCTCCAACGTTCACGCCCATATCGGCCGCGGCTTCAAGAAGCGCGGACAGCGGCAGGGCCAGCAAAGCTCTCGTGACGAGCTGCAGGGCGGGCCGTAGCCCCCAGAAGATGGCGGGGCATATTGACAGCAAGCGACTGAAGAAGAGCCATGGCCGCCAGGGTTTCGGGACCTTGAGCACCACGGCGATGCGGGGCTCGAGGATGGAGGCGGACACGATGACGGGCGAGGAGCGGCGGCGCGGGACCGTGGCGGCCCTGGCCGGGGCGACGGGGTTGGCGACGCTGGGAATGGAGGAGAGGGACTTGGTGTGCAGGGCGGTCAGGGGGGTTATTGTGCCGCCCGAGGCAGCGCGTTGATGCTGCGGCGTCGAGGGCAGCGGCGTCGTCTCGTACGGCGGTGGTCTGGAGAGGGAGCGGGAGCGCGGGTGGTCCATCTAGGACGAGGCCGGGTCGGAGGCCTGGCGGGAGATGTGTGGTTGCTGGTGTCGTGTGGCCATCGAGGAGGGTGCTGGCTTCTCGGGGTGGATGTTGTGGTGGTGATGACGAAGGATGATGGCCAAGGAGGAGGGCGGGGAGGGGGAGGTCCGACTAGAACAACGATGTGCCTATGATGCAAACAAGCTTGCGGTCGGAAACCTGGAATTAATTGCCCTCTCGGCGGACAATTGTGCGTTTTTTTCGGGCAAGGGTGATGTGCACGTCGGCAGCAAGGGGATTGCCAACTTTGTGACACAACACGAGCCGGACCTGTGGACAGGTCTTGTGTGCTGCAGTGTGTGCCAGTGCTGCAGGTCGGGAGGATGCCGCCCTGAACGGTTTCTGCTGCGCTCGCTGCATTGGTGGACTGCACCACTGGACGCCTCCTCAAGTCTCAGCCGCCCCGGGGGCCTCAGACAGACGGGAGCTGTGCTCCAAGGGTCGCGCGAGGTGGCTCACGCCCAAGCAGGTCCCGCTCTGGGGCGGGCCAATCCCCGCGTCAGGACGAGTGAGGCGCTGGCGATCTCCAATCCCGCCGCGGGTCTCGGAGGATGCTCGGGGATGCTGCCAGTAGGAGCCAGCTGCGACAGAGTGGCCAATCGACCCTCGGAGCGACGGTCCAAAAATTTAGAACATCGTGATGGGTCGACACATCCCGCGGCTCTGTATGTAGCTTTCCTCCGTCGGCCGCTCTCCTCGACACATCCCTCGATACTGCCTACACGAGGCATCGACCCTCTCCACCGAAGGAGGATTCCAATCGGTCCTTGTGCGCCTGCGAAGCCCCTCCGACGACCACGCTTCTCAAGCGTCCAACACACCCCTCCACACACTCGACATGCTTCGCACGGCAAGCAGGCCGCTCGGCGGCCTCGTCCGGCCAGCACAGCCGTCAAGCATCATCTTCAGAAACTATGCCGCCGGCATGGGCGCGTACAGGAAGCAGGCCAGGCAGCAGATGCTAGAGGCGGAGAAGGACATGTCGAACAAGCAAAAGGTCACCCGGGATCAAGTGAGAGCGCACATGTCGTTCCTGCCAGGTGCGTTTCCTCCGTGCCCCCAGGGTTGAACGGGAGGTTCTCCTCGGAGAGATTATTACTCACACGACTCTCTCACAGGATTCTTCATCCCGATGCCCCTGGCCAACGTCCCCAAAGCGCCCAAGCAGTTCGCCACATACCAATACTACCGCATCAAGGCCAAGGTGCTCGACTACCTCGCGATCCTCTCCCTCCGCTGGCAGTCGAAGAAGACTATGTTCACAAAGGCCGCCATGGGCATCAACCGCGGCAAGGCCCTGGCGGCCGGCAAGGCCCTCCACGCCCGGCTCGGCCAGGCCATGGCCTCCGGTGACCGCGGCGAGCTCCGCCAGATCGCCATGCCCCGGCTCTACGAGTCTCTGGCCGCCACCCTCGACAAGCGCGACAGACACACCCGCGCCACCTGGGAGATCATCACCAACCACGGCGCCCGCCTCGTCGCCCACCGCTGCGCTTTGCTCCCGAAGCCCTTCCCCGACAACATGGTCGTCGAACAGGCCGTCGTCGCCATCGACACCACCCAGAAGCTCGAGCGCTACGACGCCCGCACCAACGAGCTGGTCCCCGGCAGCACAAAGGTCCAGAGGCGGACCGAGTACGTTGGCATCCACCGCTCGTGGAACAAGAAGACCAACGAGTCGGACGCCTGGTCCCTGCTCGGCAACACAAAGGAGACGACGCTGGAGGACTGGAACGACTGGCTCTTCTACGAGCAGCAGCAGGCACAGGACAACGTCAACAAGAAGCTGAAGCAGGCGAGGGAGGGCACTCTGTAAGATGGAGGACAAGTTGCGAGGAAAGGGTGTGGAGCATATAGCGGAAGGATAACGCATGCCACGGACGCGGAGGAGCGCCGCGGCGAACTTGTATTATGTATAATACGTGTAACTACTTCAAATGGCGGCCGGGAAGGTGAATTTGTCTGTGGACTGAAGACCACATTTTGCACCCGGGTGTACAAATTGAGAAATAACCTCAGTTGAGCGATCGCTGCCATAGTGACTGGCATCGCCTAGCTTCGCTCTCCCAAAGGAGATGTCGAGCCAAGCACTCAGAAGAACTTGCCGGCGGGCTTGGAGTCGGCCTGCTCCGAAGAAAGCTCCGGGCGAGGCTCGCCGAGTTCGTCTCCGAAGCCGCTGTTGGGGGTGGGGGGCGCGTTGTCGCCGTAGTAGCCGAAGCCAGGACCCTCGGGGCGGTCGAGGGCTTCGAAGCGGCGGCCGCTGCGCTTGGCCTGAATGTACTGGAAGGACAGACGGAGGCCGAGGGCGGCAAAGGCCCAGACGATGCTACCGACGGGGGCGGCGACGAAGAGACCAAAGACGCTCCAGTCGTTGGCGTACAGACCCTCCGAGACGAGGAGCAGGTTACCGGCGCGCCGAACGTCGCCATCGTAGTAGATGACACCGAAGATGAAGGCGCTGATGATGCCGCCGATGCCGCCGACAATGACCTCGAATCCGCGCCACCAGTAGCAGGAGTCCATGAGACCGATGCAGAGGACCGGGACCACGCAGGCCGACACGAGATCCGAGATGAGGTAGATCTGGAGCACCGAAGGGGCGCCCAGGGCGATGGCGATGGCCGGGGCAATGATGACGACAACGCCGCCTCGGATCCACCAGATGTTGAGCTTGTTGCGGAACAGGTCGTTGGAGGCGGACGAAACCATAGCAGTCTGGAGGGTATCGAAGGCGGCGCAAGACAGAGCGACGACCAGGACGAGAACGAGACCAACAA
The DNA here is from genome assembly GCA_020746995.1 of Plectosphaerella cucumerina. Lineage (NCBI taxonomy): Eukaryota > Fungi > Ascomycota > Sordariomycetes > Glomerellales > Plectosphaerellaceae > Plectosphaerella > Plectosphaerella cucumerina. Next base: position 2,633,827 of record JAGPXD010000004.1, on the reverse strand, counting down.
CCCACGGGGGGAGCTTGTCGAGAAGGAGGAAGAAGGCGATGGATCCAGAATCGGCGACCTGGTCCAGAGGCAGGGCACCAGACCAGACAGCGATGAGACCGGTGCAGCCGACCATGGTCAGGATGACAAGCATAGCGCCACTGGCCATGCTGACACCGAGCCAAAGGTCCTTGTCTGTCTTGGAGGCAAAGGTGCGGAGCCAGTAGCTGGACAGGAAAAAGTTGTTGGTCAGGATGCACACCGGCAGAATGTACATGAGCTGCCATCCGAGTAGGGTAGGCTCGAGGAACTTCGACTCCTTGATCAGGGACGTGTCAATGTCGGTCAACACGCCAATGGTGACGGCGGCGATGATGATCAGAATCATGACCATGGTGGCTTGGACAGTGTCCGTCACGAAAGAGATCCTGAAGCCTCCCAGCGCTGTGGGCCGTCAGTCTTGTGCCATCTTCACGGATGCCATGAGAGGACTCACAGGTGTAGATGGTGGTGATGACAACCTGTACGATCATGACTGGGAGCTGGTTGATAGGAGTCAGGGCGGTGACGACCTGGCCAACGGCGGACAGCTCAGCCGTCAGATACAGGAAGAGGGTGACAAGGGTGGCGAAGCTGAGGTACAGCATGGCGGCGGTGCCATAGCGCTGGCGAGTCCACTCGGTGAGAACGAAACCCTCAGGCGTCTTCTTGCGGATGATGGAGCCGAGCCAGGCGAACACGAAGAGCGGCAGCGCAACAGACAGAGCGTAGACGAGGACGCCCTGGATCCCAGCAATGGTGGCCAGCTCGGGCCAGGCGAACAATATGCTCGAGCCGAGACCTAATTAGTTAGAAAAAACGGATACGCAACGGAAAGGGGGGGGAGGGGGAGGTCGATCGGAGCGGCAGCACATTTCCCACGCAAGCATTAACTTGATCGAGTATTACGGTGCAATCTCAGCTTCGTCTCCACGCCGGCGCGCATCTCCTCTCTTTCGCGTGAGCGAGGAAGGGAGGTTGGATGCCGCGCCGGGGCTTCAAGTCGGCGCCCGTAGTGAGCCGCATCCTCATCGGCCTCGGGTTCACCTCGCGGGGGAGGGACCTCTGCCTGGCATGGATGAAAAGTGTCGAGTCACGCATGTGGTCAGGATCAGACGTCGCCGTCCCACGCGCAGCGTCCCCGAGGCCGCACGAGGACCTGGTGGATCTTTTGGGTACGAACCTAGCTGTCAGTCGTCATGACGCGTAGCCCTGATCTCGTCTCGAAAATACTCTCGCAAGCGTCGTGCGTCGCTGTCGGCGACTGGGGCGTGCGGCGTAAAAAGCCCTTGGTGGATGGATGTGCTGCTACCGCTCTTGACCTCGGGGGAGATGCCACGAGCGCAACAAGGCGTGTGCTTCACATACCGCTGGCGATGAAGTTCAAGGCCAAGGGGAAGGCTGAATGGTGTTAGTGATCGGACTCTTCGGCCGGGGGTAGGCAGGCCATGGGAGCAGAGCCGGGGCGAAAGACTGTCGACGAGTCGACTCCCTCAGAAGCGCATGGCAAAGTGGTTGTTCTGACCCGTTTGAGTGCGGTTTCCGGACAGGAAACCACCCTTGAGATTGTGCCGGAACTTCCAGGCAAAGCTACATCCCATGATCCTGCAACGGAGTTAGTCGTGGTTCGCCTAGGTCGCTCGGGATGAGTCCCGTACAGGAAGAGGGAGTAGGTGGTGAAGATGATGGCATTAGATGCCTGCGGCGAGGGAGAGACCATCTTGGCGAGGCTGTCGTCGGGATGTCGTCGAGCGTCTGATACTGGCGGTCGTTGATGTCGAATGCGAGGCTCAGGCAGGAACAGGTGGGATGTTCGGGGGCGAACGAAAGCGATGGCGATGATCACGGTAATAAATAATGATGAGACCCCTGCTACCGAGGAAAAGGTTAGGAACTAGATGGACCTGGGCCTGGCTGGCGCGCTCGCGTTATTGCGGAGAAAATCTCTGCGAAGGAGGACTGGCGACCCACGAGACCAGTGGCAGACCACCAACGAAGCGTCGCCAAAGCTGAAGGGTGCACGGAATCGGCGCCATTAGCGTGGGGGATGACCCCACCATCAGTGGCCCAGTGGGCGCTGAGTGACTTGACGGGGGAAGGCGCGGGCAACCCACTGGCGGGGTCCTGTCGCCTGTGATCGCTGCCGCCGCAGGGTCGTTGCGTCGCTCTGCTCTGCGCTGCTGCATTCATCAGAAGTGACGGGATGCTGCCTGCTCCGGTCAGTGGGACGTCATATGCAGGATGAACTGCAGGAGGGGAGGCAATCGAGACGTCACATTGCGCCCAATATGATCCTTGCCAGTGATGCCGCATCCGTCCTGGCAGAGCTGCCTTTTCAACTGATCAGAAGAACTTCGGGCCGAGCTTCTCCAACCCGTCGCACAATCTCCAGGGTCTCGGGTGGACTCGTGTCGAGGTGAACCCACAGCACCCCGGCAGTGATTGCCGTAGTGTCACTCGATCCGCCTGTCAAGAGCACTACGATGCAGTTGGGTTTCCTCGCCAACGATCCTTGGGCTTCTCATTTTTGTAATTTTGAATCGAAGATGTTCATCGCTGCCCTGGAATCCTCCATGCTGCTTCAAACTCTCGCCGGCTTGAGAGGGTCCTCAGCGACTTGTTGGGAAAGATGGTGAAGGCCTTGCCATTTTCATCGTCTAAACCTGCCAATCTTGTTAGGTCCCAAATGTCCATCTAGATCTTAGGTCGTGACTGCTTGAAGAAGTTCCTTCCTCGGAAAATAGAATCACCATTTCATCTGGTGTTCTGGACCGTTGAGCCCGGCCCGTGCGCAGTGATCCGTGGGGTCACCTCCTGCTTTCCTGACCGCTGATTCGTGCGCTTCCACGTGATCGATCCACCTTTAGCCGTTGGCACGTGATGAAGGTTATATGGACGTTCAACGTCTCAAGTTGACGTCGGGTAATCGATTTGGGGGGATGGATATGTTGTTGAGCATCGTTTCCCCTAAGGATTGTCTCTCTTCAGAGGCAACTCGACCCTTCCGCCACTGTTTTCAACCCACTGGGGTGTTTGGACGACAATTCCAGCTCAAATACGTCCAGGAAACTGCCATGATTGGCACCCGACGCTGTCCTCTTGAGTTTAGGGCTACTCCTTGTTCTGCAAGTGAGAACAAGGCTCTTGGCTGGCGGACGAGGACGCTCCAATGAAGGCACAGATGGTCTGAGGAGATGTGATTGTTTTCACACCACCACAACACAACGAGCGCAGCCTTTCGCCATTTCTTTACCACTTCTATTCACTCACTGTCTTTGCTCTGAGATGGAGTTTGGATGCAACCCCTTGCTCTTGATATCTGTGGCAGTAGAGGATTTATCTGTCCAGGCAGATTTTGCGTTGCTTGTAGGCATGTTCCTGACTGCTGCTGCCCCTCCGCCGTCCTCTCTTCTCCAATCCCCTTTCGTCTGATCGGCACAAGTAATGGAGTGGAATGCCTTAACAGCAAGGCAATTTGGTCTGGCTCACGTGTGCGGTTGTTGATCTTCTGGATGAAAACCAAGGACCAAGTCCCAAGCCCACCAAAATCTTGCAATTTGTAATGTTGCAGTCTACTGTAGCTTTGATTTACCACAGCTCAGCTGCTCATTGTCCCTGTTCTCTCCAGATCCTGCCTCCAGCTGACGCCCGAGTCTTGATTCCTTAACTCATTCAATCCCTTCCAGCCCAGTCCTTCCTTCTTCTCGCTCAGACAGCGTGTCCTTCTTATTCAGGGCACCGTCCCGTTCCCGTTCAACGCCCGCCTCCTTCTCGTTCAGGCCGCCGCCCCCTGCCCGTTCGCCCTTCACCTGCCTCGGAAGCTGCAGCCATCTCCCGCCGTTGGGACGGTGCCCAAATTCGCTTGGGTATTGTCTGGAGATGACCATGCTCCAGCACCTCCTGGCATGTGTGTCTTTGTCCTCCATCTAGCTCCTAGAACCATGCGAGTCTGTGAACCCTCGGAGCTACACGTGTCCACCTGGGCTTTCATAGTCTGGATCAGAAGTCAAGGGCCCTTTCTCGTGATGCCTGTAACACAGCCCTTCACGTCTGTCTAGGTCTCCCTGTCTGGGTAGTTCTGGCGTCTAGTGACGCTGTGACTCTGGCGGTCTGCTGCCACAAATGCCTCTGTGGTCATCCTCCAGGTTCCGCATATTCCGTAGCGTCCACAGCTTCTGCAGCTTGCGGGTGCTTTGACGCATCAAGAGCTTCATTGACTGCCTCCAAAGACTGTCGAGGCTCGCTGCCACCTTCTCGTTCGGTCTGCGTGCGGGTGCCGCGACACATCAGCAGCTTCAGTGTCTGCCGGCGAACAACATTCAGTTTCACCGCCATCTTCTCGTTCAGTCTGCGGGTGCCTCGACACATCGGTAGCTTCATTGCGTGCCGGACATCACCGTTCAGCTTCACCGCCATCTTCTCGTTCAGTCTGCGGATGCTTCGACACATCGATAGCTTCATTGCGTGCCGGCGAAAAACGGTCAGCTTCACCACCATCTTCTCGTCCAGTCTGCGGGTGCCTCGACACATCGGCAGTCTTATTTTCTGCATGATATCACCGATCAGCTTCACCACCATGTTCTCGTTCGGTTTGCGGGTGCCTCGACACATCGACAGCTTCATTTCTCTGCTGGCCAACACCGTTCAGCCCCGCCACCACCTTCTCGTTCGGTTTGCGGCTACCTCGACGCATCAACAACTTTGTTATCTGCCGGCCAATAACGTTCCGCCTCAACACCACCTTCTCGTTTAGTTTGCGGCTGCAACGACTCATCGATAGCTTCATTTTTTGGGCCGGCCAATAACGTTCCGCCTCAACTCCACCTTCTCGTTCAGTTTGCGGCTGCAACGACTCATCGACAGCTTCATTTTTCTGCCGCAAAATACCGTCCAGCCCCCAGGTATAAAATAATTTCCCCCCCTCCGTCCCCTTGACTTTTTCCTCTCCTCTTCCACCCAAACAACCTTGAGTACCTCGTGAGTTTCCCACTCACCACCACTTTTCCAACCCATTTCTCAAGGCACAAAGCTTGCAGCCAAAAGCCCAAAGCTTGCAGCCCAAGGCCCTTTGACAATTCTTTCTTCTAACACATTTTTTCCCCAGAAAGGACTCACCACACCACAGTCATCAGAGTAAGTCTTCCCCATGTGCGAATCCATCATCACACGCATCGGTCGATCATGAAAACCGGACGATTCGATCACCGGACGTTTTGCTCTCCTTCTCCGGCGAGTTCCTTCTTCGAACCGTCTCCTTTTTGGACGAGTCTCTTCACCAAACCGTCTGCTTGTTTCGGACGAGTTTCTTCATCAATCCGTCTGCTTTTTTGGACGAGTTTCTTCATCAATCCGTCTGCTTTTTTTGGACGAGCTTCTTCATCAATCCGTCTGCCTTTTTTGGACGAGTCTCTCCAGCGGATGATGAACTCTCACCAGATAAGTTTGTCCACAAATTGAGCAGTCTCACTAACACGTCACCTAGCATCAACAACCTTCATCACTCAACGACCTTCATCACACGATCGATATCATGTCTGACAAGCCCGGTCCCGCTCGTCGGGATGTCAAGGACGTCGAGGAGGACTTCGACGAACTCAGCATCCGTCCTACCACTCCCGAGGAGGAGGCTCTCATCGTCCGTACCCGAGAGCGCAACCACGACTTCGCCTACGGCGTTCGCCCTCTGATCACCCCCCCTCGCCGTGGTCTCAGCCGCCGTCATGACGACATCGACGATGACAACCGTGGTGGCTACTATGCCTCGCGTCCCATGCACCGTCTCCCTCAGACTCCCCGCTCGCGTCCCCCTACCCGCGACGCCCAGTCTGAGCATCCCGCCTCCGCTTGCGTCTTCGTCGCCAAGTAAGTTACATCATCCATTGCTTCTTCTGCAGATCCTAACAGTGGTCCAGTCTCCCCCAGGGCTGCCCCGACTTCAAGCTTGAGTCTGCTCTTCACACTGCTTTCAGCGACTATGGCAGAGTCTTCATCAAGGTCCGCCGCGATGGCAACAACATGCCTTTTGCCTTCGCTCAATTCACCAACGACGAGGACGCTCAGAATGCCCTCCGACATGGTCGCGACCGCATCATCGAAGGCCGTCCTTGCCGTGTTGAGCCTCCCCGCGCTGCTCAACGTAAGTCTACTTGCTCAGGCCTCTCTTCGCTTTCCCCTGCTAACAGCTTCAGTCTCCTACTACATCATTCGCCGTGACGGCAACGACATGACCAAGGAAGAGGCTGTTGAGACCATGGGCGAACTCGATCGCATCTCTCTCGTCAGCATCCTGAACGAGCGCAGGAGCCAGGCTCTCGGAGCTCTTGGAAGGTCTTTCTCCGTCCAGTACGAGAGGTGGAACGCTTCACGCGACGTCGTCGGCTTCTTCCGAGATCACCCAGTCTACCGCATCGACACCCTGACCGACATTCCTCCCAGTCGCGTCTCCCGTCCTGCTCCTCGGTACAACAACAACCGCTCCCCTCCTGCGTACAATGACAACCGCTCCCCTCACCATGGTCGTCCCACGTACACCGCCGAAGGCGACAACCGTTCCATCTGGATCAGCAACCTCGAAGCCGACGTCACTGACGAAGAGCTTGACCACCTGGTTTCTCACATTGGCCGCGTTGTCAGCTACCGCATCGGAGTCTCCCGTCTTCCGACGCAGGGTCGCACAAGCAGTAAGTTCTTGGCCCCCTCACGCTCTTTTGGCTCTCTGGCCGGACATGGTGTGCTAACATGTGGCAGATGGTCTTCAACTCAAGGCTTGGGCCATTGTCGAGTTCGAGACTCTCGAGCAAGCCAACAACGCGATCCGTCAGCTTGTAAGTTATCCCCATTGTTTGTTATTTGCCTTGCCTAGTTCTGACCAAATCTACCTAGAACGGCGCCAATGGCCCCAGCGGTGAACCCCTGAACGTCGAGCGCAAGATCGGCAAGAACCGCAACGCCATCTCGCAGGGCGATATCCGCCAGCGATTCATCCAGGACGGCAGAGCCGACACTCCCAGGTACGACGAGGACGTGCGCAACTCCCGTCGCCAGCTCACCGATCGTCCTCACAACGATCGTTCCCGCCGCCAGCTCCAGAACGAGTCACCGACCCGCGCCGCCCAAGAGACCTCCGCGGCCTCTACAACTCCAGCCTCGTACATGCCTGGCCCCGCCCCGTCCATCTCGGACTTCACCCCGGCGCCGTCTTTCCCGACGATGCCCACGGTCCCCTACCAGGGACCCTACATGCAGCCGCCCGGGTTCGCCCCCGGCTACCAGTTCCCGATGGGCATGCCGATGGGCGGCATGGGTTACTTCGGCGGTCCGGCCCACTACGGACCGGTCTACCACACACCCGGTCCTTACGACCCGATGAACGCCTTCCAGACGTTCACCGCCCCGCCGGCGTTCGTCGTTGGCGGTGGCTTCGCCCCGTCGGACCCCTTCCAGGGTCCCGCCGCCAGGTCCGAGCCGACCGGTGGCAAGGAGGAGGAGAAGAAGGGCGAGGAGGACGAGGAGTGATGACCTCACCTCCCCGAGCAATACCAACACGATCATCATCAATCATGGCAACAGAGCTTTGGCAACGTTTTCCCGGGATTGATTGAAGTAGATGGAGGCGTTGGGTCCGACGATCCCATTGGAATGGGGAATTGAACAGTCGGCGGGGGGCGTTTTGGTGGTCGGCCCAAGGGCCAGTTGTTAGATTAGTCGCCTGGTGCCAGCCTCTGCTGCTGGCACCAGTGAATACAAGGCGCACGCGCGCATCACACACATATCGAGAACTCGCTTAGCAGTCGCACGTCTTGCGTGGTCACACACAGATCAAGGGTCCGCCTAGAAGTCCGCACATCTTCTGCGGACATTCACAGGTCAAGGGTCCGCCTAGCAGTCGCACGTCTTGCGTGGTTACACACAGATCGAAGGTCCGCCTAGCAGTCGCACGTCTTCTGTGGTCACACGCGGATCAAGGGTCCGCCCAGTAGTCGCGCGTCTTCTGTGATCACACAGGTCGAATACTCGACTAACTATCACAGGTCTTCGGTGGTACACGTATACTAGGCCTTAGCTATTGATCACGTGTCTTCGGTGATCGCAGAGATCGAGTAGTCGACAAGTAATCACGCGTCTTCTGTAATCCCACAGATCGGGGAGTCGACTGGTAATCACGTGTCTTCTGTGAAACTACAGATCGAATACTAGACTACCAGTCAGGGGTCTTCGGTGATTATACAGACCGAGTACTCGTCTACTAGTCGCGCGTCTTCTGTAAGACACATATACTAGGAGTAGCTGCTAATCACGGGTCTTCGGTGGTTATACAGATCGAGTACTCGACTGCTAGTTTCACGTCTTCTGTGAGACACATCTACTAGGAGCAGCTGCTAATCACGGGTCTTCGGTGAATATACAGACAGAGTACTCGACTACTAGTCTTAGGTCTTCTGTGAAACAAATATGCTGGGGTAGCTGCTACTTACGGGTCTTCGGTGATGATACTAATCGAGTGGCACGTCTTCTGTAGAGTATGTATATTAAGAGTAGCTCCTAAATACGGGTCTTCGGTATTCGAAATATTAGCTATTGTACAAGAAAGTCGAACGGCGGACCTTACGGCGGAGTCTAGCTGAATTCGTGTGAAACTTACTCGATTTGTACTTCAGACCGCGGGTCCGCACTTTTTCTGCCGTCACGGCCTATCAGGCCAAGACGTGGGTGTTCATGGCGGACTTTACTGCGGACTCTAGCTGAATCCGCGTAGAAATTACTCGATGTGTACTGCGGACCGTGGGTCCGCAGTCCGCAATTTCTCAGCCGTCACGGCGTATCAGGCCAATGCATGGCGGACTCTACTGCGGAGTCTAGCCAGATCCGCGCGGAACTCACTCGATTTGTACTTCAGACCGCGCGGGCCCGCACCTTTTTCTCGTCACGGAGTATCAGACTGAGGCATAGCCCTTCGCGGCAGACAGTTACATACCGCCTTACGGTCATCACAGGACGTATTTCTCAAGTGTCACGCGGGCACTAGCTCGAAATAGGTGCCATCCACGAAGTCTGTCTTTGTTCTGCGGACAGGTGCTACTGCATCCGCAGCCACATGACAGGGTCGTGCTCTCCCTTGGAAATCCTGTGAAAGTGGGGACTTGCATCCAAAGCTGTCAAGCTTTACAGTTGTGAAAGTAGCCTGTGGATGTCGACTAGGCAATGTTGGAGCAAGGAGCTAGGGTGTGAAGGTTTGCGTCTTGAGTCGTGTGTAGCAAGTCGTGTCGTGGCACTTCAGGATTATGTCTATTGGAGCTTGTGATGCTCTTGTGGCACTTTCACAGGCTGAGAAAACGCCAAGTCCATAGGTCTCAAAATGCGTCTCCGCTTGAGAATGTGAATGTCATGACAGAGCTAGCATTGTCCGGAAACATGGGCTCGACAAGTTGGGAGCTTGACACGAGGCGGGGCAGCACGGGGCGTAGGATGTGTCCATCACAAGAGACGGGATGAGAAGTGTAGCGAAATGTGTCGAATTGGTGCGGGCGAGATGTAAGGCTTGGGAAGCCGCTGGGCGGGTCAGCATGTGGTGCAGGTTGCTTCCGACCTCAGGGCGTTTTTGTATATACGGGTCCCGCGGATCTATACCGCCGAGCTTGGAAGACCCGCGGCTTGGATTACTACTTCCGTGTGGTCCTGGATGTTCTACGGTCATGCGTCGTCTCTGACAAAAGAAGAAGCATTCGATTCATGCGGGCCCGCGGACTCGAACCGCCGAGTCTGGAAAACCTGGTGTGGAAACTGCTTCTTTCACGGGACTGTGGTTTGGGATGTTAGGCGTGCCAGTTGTTGACCGTGACAGCATGGCATAGGTCCAAAATAGTGTATCTGCTAGTCTGTGAAAGTTGGGTACTGCTGTGTGGTGTTGTGTAGATGCAGGGAGCAGACGACAAAGGAAGACGGAGACTTGGGCGTGGTCAAAGCCAAGGGAGAGCGACTGACGCCGAGGTGCTGGGAATGGCCGAGCCTTCGGTGCGACAAAGGGAAAATGATTGCTTTCCCCAACAAAGAGAACAAAGAGATAGTCGCAGACAAAGCATGGCGGTGTCTTCGTCCTCGAGGTAGTCGAAGTCGAAGGGTCGTGATGGTGGACGTGAAAAAGGGGGCGAGTCACGTGTGAATGAATTAGCGCATTGGCCAACTGACGTTTCGGGGTGGCGGGCGATTGGGAGGGACCTCGATGGCGGGTCGGCCGGATCTCGAGACCGAAGGTTGGTAGCAGAGCTTCTTGCGCATTCAATTCCAACGTGCTGAGCTTCGACGCGAATTCGACAGCTCAGGTCTCCTACGGATTCACCGAACACCAATGCACACTAGCGAGGGGCTTGCCGGCTCGAGGTGACGACAGCCAGCGACAATCAGGAAGAGGAAGCATCCCAGTCGCCAAGATGCGCGCGACGACATGTCTGAACAAGAGCTTCCTCGGGCGGAGCATTGATGAGTTCAGACGGCTGTCAGGAGTTGGTGAGTTGGAGCGCTCGGGTCGGTCTGCCGTGAGCGACAAACGCTGACGTTGGAGGCGCGCAGTTTTCCGAGCCGAAGGCATCAAAGGCCCGTCCGGACCGCTCATCCTCCACGATTTCCGAGATGCATCATCTGTCGATACCTGCAAGACCATGTGCGACGAAGAGATCGGAGGCTTCTCCCGCAGCAGTCTCGACTGGCAACCGTTCGACAAAAGCGCAGCAGCGCCCGCCGAAGCACAATCGACCGCCGGCTACGCGGTCTTCCGAGGCGAGATCTCGACAGAACTTCCGAAAGACAAGCCCGACATCAAGCGGACAGGATACGCAGCGTGGAGGACACTAGACCGGCCGGGAACCGTCTTCGGCAAGAGTCTGTGGGATATCGACATGTACGCATTCCTTGCCATGAGGATACGATCCGACGGGCGCAGCTACTTCGTCAACATCCAGACCGAGAGCGTGGTGCCGACAGATCTGCACCAGCACAGACTCTTCGCCAACAGGCCGGGAGAGTGGGAAACAGTATACGTCAAGTGGAACGACTTTGTGAGGACGAACCACGGCTTCGTGGTCGAACCGCAGACGGAGATCCTGCGGCGCAAGGTCAGGACGATCGGCTTCGGTCTCACGGATCGCGTTCCTGGGCCTTTCGAGCTTTGCATCGAGAAGCTGTGGGCGACCAACGACCTGGAGGGAGCAGACGTGGTGCTGGGCGCCCCAGAGGCTGGCGAGACGGAGAGCACGCTGAAAGATCGCAGCGGGAAGAGCATACGATGGAGCTAGGTGGACGGACAACAGCAGGAGGTGGAAAACAATGCCGGCGACGGCGAGAAAGAGCTTGTCGCCTGGATGGACGGACATACCGATATCCTAGGACGAGGCAACGAGGCTGCGATGCCTCGTGGGAAGACACATTACGAAGGGCTCTTCTCTCGGGCGAGGCAGCTTGAACAATTAACATGATACCCGAAGCTGGCGTGGTCCTCAAGAGACCTGCCTGTCGGCTGTAAAATATGTAAACCACTGTAGCATCTACAAACGCAGAATAGACTGACGATGCACTTGTACGAGAGGCATGGTGCAGAAATTGGGATGTGGCCGTCACAAATGTATTTCAATCATAGCATCTTTAACAACTTCAAGTGAGAAAATTCAGAATCAGACATCCTCTCGTGATGATTTGGGCTGTGCCAGACGAGAACACTTCTCAGCGCAGCTCTCGAAGCTTCAGACCTAAATGGGGCTTGGTGAACCAATCACCGCCGCTGTCAAGTGCTGCCAGTCGTGAAGCTTAGAGTGGATGAGGCATGTGCATCACGACTTCTTCGAAACAATCAACTCTGCAAGTTGTAATCGAAACCGCAAGATATCGCGGAAGGTGCTCCCCGATCGGCTTCATTTCCGGACCTGCCCTGTTCTGGCGGCGGAAGGTCCCTGGCGCGTGGTTGCCTCAAACCCCAAACCACCAGCGCGCCGTGCTCCGACGCGCCGAAGAACAACACCAAACCCACCCACCTAGACATCGCTCGCGCAATGCGCTGCGACCGAAGGTTGCCGCCTCCCAGCTCGCTCAATTCTCGATAATCGACATCCGCGGCTGCCACGCCTCAAAGTGAGCCATGGCGCGATATTTGACACCGGCCAAGATTGGGCTGCTGGCGCTCATCGAGCTCTACATCGAAGAGCAGGTCCCCAACGCCGCCGTACTTCCAGTGCTCTCATTCATCACCTCACACCTTCTCGATCATGATCCCGATACTCTCAACCCGGCCAGCGGCACGCGTTGGACAAAGGCAGAAAGGGCTGTCAGCCTCGTCATCTCCATTCGAGACTTCGAAACCCTGCTCAGCGCTCATCCCGTCCTCATCGGCTTGCCCGGTAGGAAGCTATGGGATACCTTCCTCGACAAGCTCTGGGCAGTTGATTCTCTGCATCAGCTTCACGACTTCTTCCTGCGACAAGTCAACGCCCTCACAAAGCCCAAGGGGAGTCGGAGACAGCGGGCAGATCAGGGCAGCGGTGGCATTCGCCTGACGCGCAACTCTCCCTTCGGAGTCTTCGTGCGCCGCTGCCAGCTCGAGTTCGCCCGCCTGCAGTTCCATGACTCTGCCGAGCTATGGAAAGAGTTCGTCAAGTACAGACAGCCGACCATCGGGCATCGACGCCGGCGCAATCCTTCCTTCGGCCGCATGAGCTTCGACCAAGTCTTGAGCCTGGGCGAGCAGGCCGAGTGGGATCAAGAGGCGGTCTCCGTTCTGGCTTCGGTGGCCTACGGCGACATGCTAACCAGTGCATCTTCCGCCGGCCTCCCGGTGAGCACGGATGATGTTGAGCTCCTACTGGAGTTCCAGATCGATCAGATGCAGAGTGAGTCAGGTCTTTCGAAAATGGACTGGCAAGCCACTGACATGTTTAGAACATGGCAACCGAGTGCCGATCGAGATCCGACATCAGTTCCAAGATTTGCTCAGTGACTGCGCCATGATGCCAAGTCTCAGGCACTATCTCAGGTTCGTGTTCTCCTCCGATATCATACTGCTGGCAGCATACTAACTCGACGCAGTTTCCTCGATGCTTGGAGATCAGGCGATTATCCGACTTCATTTGACCACCTACATCGCTACTTCGATTACACGATGCACAACCGAGACCGGCTGTTCTACCAGTACGCGTTGATGAATCTTGCCGTTCTTCAGGCAGACTTCGGATCCCACCAGGATGCGGTGGCAACCATGCTGGAGACGGTCTCTACAGCTCGCGAGAACAAAGATATGACCTGTCTCAACTTCTCCCTTAACTGGCTCTTCCACTATGGACACGCACATCCAGACCTGATCCGGAATCTCGAGACCGACAGCATGCTCGGTACTGGCAAGGAGAGCCTGGCCTACCTCCGCGTCAAGGCCAAGGAGACGGGCATGTGGACTCTGTGGAGCTCTGCACTGCTCAGCGAGGCCAAGATGGGTCTCGCGGACGGTGAAAGTGTTGCCTCCTCACTGGAGCTGATGGTCCGCAGTTCGCACCTTATTGTCGAGCGTAACATGCGAAACATGTTTGGCGCGCAGCTGTCCATTTCCATGTCTCTCTGGGAACGACTGGGTCTCACGCACTTGTCGACTGTCGAGAGCGAGATTTTTCTTCGATGTCACTCGCGACACTCCATCTTCGATGACCAGCTCAAGGTCACTTGCAGGCTGGCTATGCAGCTCGCAGAGAAGGGCCGGTACACCGACGCTCTCAAGAGCCTCGAGACTCTCGACGAGAATGCCCTCCGAGCATGGAAGCCAAGCCAGTATTGGCACAAGTACAGAGGCATCATCAAACTGGTGCGGGACTTGCGGTACAACAACCTGGACGGAGCGGACCAGATCCTCGCCCAGCTGCTGCAGTCCAAGGCGGACGACCTTGAGCCAGAACTGGAGTGGACCATCAACTTCCTCCACGTCGAGTACTTTATCCGACGTGGCGATCTGGATGCCGCGTTCGAGAAGGTTGACGGCATGCTGCAACGACTACGAGATGACAAAAAGGACATCAGCCTTAGGGTGCGTCTTATGCTTCAAAAAGCACGCCTTTTCGACCTTGCAGGGCGACCGCAGAGAGCTTTCACTTTGGTTGTCAGGGCCGCAAGCATCGCCTGGCGGGCACGCCTAGTTGCAGGTCTCTGGCCAGCCATTGGAGCGCTCGCCAACATCCTCACGTCGCTGGACGAGTTTGAGGCGTCGGTTAAGCTGCTGACGGCGGTCATTCCTCGCAGCCTTGAGTGCGAGTCGGCCAGGCTCAGCGGCACACTCTACTCTTACCTGGCAGACGCGAACATGGGACTGGCCGGCAAAGCAGCGAAAGGCTCGGCCCGGAGGATGGAGTGGCTCACTAGGGCGGCCGCGGCTGTCCAGAAGGCGTTTGACAGCTTCTCGAGCATCGAGGATATCGAGAAGCAGTGCGAGATGATGGCGAAGAAGGCCACCATCATGAAGGTGGCGGGTGATAAGAGACTTGCAGCCGACTACGCCGCGGCGTATGTGGCTCTGAGGCAAAGTGCTGCGGCCCTGACGATATAGATGTGAAATGATGAACCCAACATTGTCAAAGGTCACGCCTGCTCCCTCGTGATGCCTGTATGTGACGGTCAAGTCTCCGGATGAGCTCAGTGGAAGTGAGCTGTCACTGGAGGGCCATGTCTTTATCCAAGTCGGTGACTGATTTGATTGCTCTGAGTCTAGGAAATCATATACAGGCAGCCTGGCGCTGACAGACGGCACGCCGTCACGTCGAATCCCTCTTCCACCCAACCCCTCTTCAGCTCAGCATGGCCCACAACGCTCATCCGAGTTGATCTGTTGACCAGCCGCTTATTTGTCCTTGTTGTGGTAGTTGACGTTCGGGTTCCAGCTATTGACATGTCAGCAATGCAATCTTTGTGGCAGGCATGGAGTCATTGGCGGGCGCTCAAAGACGCTGCCGGCCAGTTTGGCAACATCTGCCAGGGACTTTGGGAAGACTCGGCTGATGCGTCGCGAGGTATTTGTACGTACAAGATGGTCTATCAAAATGTTAGCCATGCAGTCAGCGGTCTCGTTTCGCGGCGGAATCTCACCTTGTCACCGTCGCCCCAGCCGTAGTTCTTGGTGCGGATGTTCTGGTAGGAGTACTCGACGCGCTCCTCCAGAGGGGGCATGTGGCTCCAGTGCTCCCAGTGCTCGTTCCAGAGCCTGTAGGCGTTCCAGCTGGCGAGGCCGAGGGCGGGGATGCAAGCGCTGTGAAGTGATAAAAGAGTCAGCCAATGCTCAAATGCTCAATTGCCGGCTGTCCAGGCTTGGACGCCATATTCACACGGCATGTGTCGGAGTGTCGGTCGGGGAATTGGATGTTCTTCGGGAGACGTCGGGAGGGAATTGTGCGACGGGATGCGGCGGGTGTTCGCGTACTAGATGGAGATCTTCTTCCAGAGGGCTGTTCCCAGTGTCAGCAGTGACCCTCATGAAATCAATTGACCCCTCGACGGGCGGCTGTCGGACATACCAGTGCTGCCGGCTGCGTGCTCCTTGACGTGCTGGCGCTCGCGGATGAAGGCGTTGTCACCGGAGGAAGCCAGGCGGCGCTGGACGGCGGGGGTGCGGAGCTGGGCGGCGAACCGCGGGGCGGCGCGGAGGACCTGGCGTTGGGGGAGCATTGTGGTCGTTTTTCCGATCGAAAGGGCGGTTCGAGGGAATTGAGGATGTCGTGATGCTTCGATAAGTTCGAGATCAGGTCATGCAAGCTCGGTTATGGGACGTCACGTTCCTGCCTTGCAAATGAGGCAGGACTCATTGGTGGGCAGATTGCTGCTGACTCATCCGCCGCCGGATCGGCTTATCGCTGGCTTATCGGGCTGTCAGGTGACCTCGCACCATGGACGTGTATGCCACCATTGATGAACGTCACCCAAAGCGCGACAGTGGCGATCAGCATCCGCGGACGCTGTCGTCCTTTTCCTTCGCCGTTCCTGCCCTTCTGTCAATCATTTGTTACGGAAGCTCATCAGAAGCGGAGTAGCGGGCTCTGAATGCGCCAAGAGCCTTCCTTTCCCGTCTGCCAATGTCTCGTGACGTGACCAGTACCTTCTCCGGAACCGCGGCCTCGGATGTGGAAGGAAGTTGATGCGGGAAAGTGAGCTTCGAGCTCCTGAATCACTCAAATTGTGAAGTTGTTGTTACTGCACAATGCCTCTCCGGTTGACGACGTGGAATGGTGAGTGAGATGGCACGATCCTTCCTACACCTGCTGACGAAGGCCAGTCAATGGCATCAGGTGAGAGGGACAGGTTGGCTCATTCGTCTGTGCCCATTCTTATCTTTCTACAACAGAAACCCCTTCGGGTATCAGCCATGGAGAGAAAAGCGGTCGTTCCAGGTGAGCATTCATGTTTGGCTGCGAAACGCGCTTTCCATTAACTCGTGTAGGCTATGTTTGATATCCTTGAAGCGGACATTGTCGTTATGCAGGAAACGAAGATACAACGGAAAGATCTCAAAGATGACATGGTTCTTGTGAACGGCTGGGACGTCTACTTCAGTCTTCCCAAGCACAAGAAAGGTGAGCTTCCTTCCCGGCAAGAGACTCGACAGAGCCCTTACCCTAGATGCTTCAGGCTACTCTGGCGTGGCCATCTACACACGCAATTCAACATGCTGCCCTATTCGAGCCGAAGAAGGTATCACCGGCACGCTTTGCCCGCCCAACACTTCAGTCAAGTTTCGCGACCTCCCCGAGTCGCAGCAGATCGGCGGCTACCCCCGCCCTGGGCAGCTATCTGGAGAGGTGGACGAGGCCACTCTTGACTCTGAAGGACGATGTGTCATTCTTGAGTTCCCTGCCTTTGTGCTCATTGGCACCTACAGCCCGGCGAACCGAGACTCATCCCGCGACGAGTTCCGCGTGGGCTTCCTCAATGCTCTCGATGTGCGAGTCCGAAACCTCGTCTCCGCCGGCAAGCAAGTCATCCTGACGGGCGACTTGAACGTCGTCCGCTCCCAGCTGGACACTTGCAACCTCTTAGAGGCACTCCGCAAGGAAGACATGACCCTGGAAGATTGGCTAGCGATGCCTTCCCGGCGTTTGTTCAACCAACTCATCTTCGAGGGCGATGTCGTCGGAGAGCGGGACGAAGGAAGAGACGTGCCCGTCATGTGGGACATTTGCCGGTGCTTCCACCCCGACCGCGAAGGCATGTACACTTGCTGGGACACGAAGAGGAATACCCGCCCTGCGAACAATGGCAGTCGCATTGACTACGTCCTTTGCTCGGCCGGCCTGAAAGACTGGGCCATCGACTCGAATATCCAAGAAGGCCTGATGGGGTCCGACCACTGCCCAGTATATGTCACCTTTGGCGACACGGTGGACCGAGGGGGCGAGAAGATGCATCTGCTCGATCTCATGAATCCCGAAGGCATGTTCCGCAACGGCAAGCGCATCCGGGACTGGACCCCGAAAGATCTCCTCCCAATGTCGGCAAAGCTCATTCCCGAGTTTGATCGCAGGCGAAGCATTCGAGACATGTTCATGAAGAAGCCGGCGACAAAGCAGCCGACAACAAACACGACCGAGTCCCCCGACGCAACAGAGAACTCGGCGCCAAACACACCTTTGGACAGCACGACCGAGACTCGACGTCCTTTGCTGCAAGAGAGCACTCCGAAGCTGCCATTTGAAATCAGCAGCACAGCACCAGCCGCCCCTCCAATTGAGGACCTTTCAAAAGCCAAGTCGCAGACGTCTGCAAAACGCCCTGCCGACAAACCCTCCTCTCCAAGAGGAACCTTGAAAAAGTCAAGGACGAGCGAAAGCCAAGTTTCCAAGACCAACGGCGGCAAATCGCAAACCTCGCTTGCAAGCTTCTTCAAGCCCAAGACCCCTCGCAAGGACCCTGCCGCCCCGAAGCCAGCAGACTCTCCGCCCGCCCCCAGCCACGAGTCCCCCGGCCGCCCAAAGGCCGCCACATCGACCTCATCCCAGGCCGAGCCGTCGTCACAGCCCATCTCGGCCCTCGACGCTGCCGAAAAGGTCTTCGATCCCATTGAGACCAAGGAGTTATGGTCCAAGTTCCAGTTGGGTGCAAGACAAGCGCCCAGGTGCGAACACGGCGAGCCGTGCATCAGCCTATTGACGAAGAAGCCAGGCGTCAACTGTGGTATGTCAGCCATTTCCCTCCCCATTCCCTCTGCCCATGCGCCATCCATGAACACGTCTTGAACCACGGCCGCCCTCATTACAGTCCTGATCTAACTGCTATTGTCAGGGAGATCATTCTACATCTGTCCTCGACCGCTGGGCCCGACCGGAGACAAGGAGAAAGGAACCCAGTGGAGGTGTGCTACCTTCATCTGGAGCAGCGATTGGAAGAAGGGCCAGACGTGACCACCACGAATAAGACCCGCACGAGTCAATGGAGGAGGCCGAGGCACCCTTGGCGAACAATGAACCCGTGCTGGCGTCTAGATGCAGATGTAGCAGGACTCATAGGCATGACTAGTACACTTCATTTGGCCCATGGAGGTGTCCACGGTCTGTGTATTAAGTCTCAATACAGACTGTTCAGAAAGGGCATGAGGCATTGAGACCGTCGAGGTCCATAATCTATGGTAAAAACGCAAACGGACCAAAAGGAAAGGTATCATCCTCCAACGCCAGGTCACTCCTGTGACCTCGGTATGCCTTAAACACCTTGCGTGATGACTTCAAATGAAAACCTGCAGGATCCATCACCGATCGGATTCTCAGATGGCTGGGACCCGCCACTATCCCCAACACTCTTCAGACTGCTTGGTGTTCTCGAAGTCCTGCCAGTCACACCAATGACTCCATTCCGAGCTTCGGGATGCAGAACTTTCTCTTGAAAGCAATCTGTCACCGATCACCTCGCTCCGCGTCATTCTTTGAACCGCTGTCCTAGGCAATCATACACAGAAGCGAATGCCGTGTGAAACCATTGTGGTCTTGCACCAGAACCTCTTGACGTTGCGGATGGCGAGTAGGGAGGGTTTTCAGGCGTGATGTAGACCCAGCCAAATGCCATGAATGATGACATACGCCAGCGGACTTGGACAATGGCTATCGACTTGCTAGGGAGTCAACAGGGTACAGAAGCAAGTCTGAAAAGACTGGGTAAGGTCAGTTTATAAACACATTGGTTGAGAAGAGCAATGACATACCGACATACCTCAGAGAGCCATGCTCAATGCTGTTCTGTCGACATTCGCCAGGTACTCCTGCAGTGCCATCGCGCTGACGGCGGGCTTGGGTTCGCTCTCAGCAGCAGCACGCTTGCGTGCTTGTGACTTTGCTTCCCTCCTGCGGGTGGCCTTGTACTTGTAGTCGGGATATCGCATCCTGTGCTTCCGAGCCTCCTCGTTTGCACGCTCTTGCCACTCATTCTTGGTCTCGGGCGTCTCGTTACGCCACATCTGAGAGACAATGCCGGCTGCTTCGATGAGCTTCATGTCCTCGTGCTGGTGAGATTGAACTTACAGATTGTGCCTGCGGGAGTTCCGGGCTGAGTGCGAAGGATTTCGCGGGAGTGGTGCTGACGGTACAGGATCCACGAGTTGGGAGGCCGGGGAATCCGACCCAGGACTTGATCAGTGATGTCCACGACGCGCTCTGCTCGAAGAGTGTTAGATTTTGTATCGCTCGTAGAAGTGAGAGTACTTCACCATTCGCGTTGGGAGCAGAAGTCTTGGGCGGGATGCTGCGCTCATCCTCGACATCTCTTGCAACGATGATGTAATGCTTGCCGATGTCGTTGTACTTGAGACTGGTCGGCAACCCGATCATTTGGCTTTGGAAATGTTAGAACGAACTCGCGATTGGGCTCTGTGTTGCATTACCTCAAGTTTGCCTCTGCGTTCCGAGCCGCGGCGAGACCTGCCGATGCAGGCAGAAAGACGGCCATCTCGGAACGATCGCTGGTCACGACGAAGGCGGCCACGACACGTGAGTTCTCCATGATGATGGTTCCCTGGTGATTTGGGAACTCTGATGGTCGTAGTTTGGGAAGAAGGATGGGTTTGCGAAGTAGAGGTGATATGGTATGTCCAAGGGACTTGAGAAGGTCGCAGAAGAGAAGTGTGCGAGTGGGATGGGATGCGTGGGAGAGTTTTGGAAGAGAAGGGGTGATTTGGGAGACGCGAGTAGAGGGTTGTTCGTGGAAAAAGTTTCTGTGGGAAGAAGAAGAACGTGGCGGGAAACTACACGGGTCACTGGATGGCAAGAAAGTAAGGTAGGTACTCAAGTTGCAAGTGCAGTAATCGGAAGAAGCAGCCCAGATGTGGGTAAATACCTGAGGTAGGAAGGCAGGTGAGGCAGTTGCAGCTACAGCACCGAGTGTACGCTGGTGGGCAGCAGGCAGTGGGGCTTGCGGTCACTTCACCAGCCTGCCACATCCCACTCCTGCCTCGGGCTTGAAAATTCACTGGAAATTTCCATTTGTGTACCTTCCTACCTAGGTGCGCTGCCATTTTTTCTGGTTCCTGACCAGTACTAAGGTGGTAGGTACGAGTAAAACGCATCAGCGCGTCACATTCGAGGTGAGCATGCCACAGCATTGACCTGGGAGATCTCAGCATCCCAAGCAGACACCATGTCAATCCCGCAGGTCCTTGACTTGGCACCTTTACGAAGCCGCCTATCTTTGGGACTGCCGACCTACTGTCAAGCCAATTTGCAGTTCAAGAAGTCCTTTGCTTGGCACCGTTAATTCGCCTCGCATCGTCTGTATCGTTGGCAGTGTGTGTGCTAGGCCAATTACCACTGCGGTAGTTGTATGCAATCGAAATTTGAGATGCTTCTTGATGCTCGTTATCGTTCGGAGGTCCATCAAGGGCCAAAAATTAGATTCCCCAGATACCTGGCATCTGAAGGCACTCGAGGAAGGGTCAGCGTGGGTGAATTGGCAGGGGGCAGAATCCATACCGTGTCACACACTGTACTTGAATAAGTGACTTGGTAAGGTATCCAAGGGGGTTCACCTCAGGCAGTACTACTTCTCCTTCCGGAATCTCATTCTTTGATTTCCATCATGTCCTTACTTCTCAGGCCTCTTTCTGATTTACTTATGACCTCCTCCCCTCCTCTTTTTAGTTTACCCCTGCCCGGCACTTCTCCCACATCAGCCTTCCCTGGAGAACTTGCCTCCAACTGCACGAGGGTCAGGAGCCGAGCCATAACCAACATCAATTGTTCCAGCTCTCTGCTCACTTGATCTTTCTCTCTCGTACTCCCTTCTAGGAGTCACTTCCGTCGACACAATGCCGAACTCCAAGGCATTTGCCATGGACGACCAGCCATACTACGACTTGTCGACCCAAGACGGCCTCATGGCCTTTGTCGGAACGTTTCCGCCGCAGCTCATCGTCGACTTCGTGTCCCAGAACATCAATGGAAACTTTCTGCAAGATCTCGCAGCTTTCGGTCACCAAGCCCAGTCTCAAGCCGCGGCTTCAAGTGTCGCCTCCGACAATGATGAGATCATCCCCGATGAGGTTGTCGAGACAGTTGCGTCGGAGACCAAGCCCCTGAGGCCTCTCAACGCCTTCATGGGCTTTCGATGTAAGGGTTTCCAAACATGACATCGTGCTCTCGTCACTTGCTAACGGCATCTTATGTTATAGCATGGTACTCCAAGATCCTCCCCGATGCTCAGCAGAAGGACATCTCGTCCTTCATCACCAAGCTTTGGGCGCAAGATGTCTACCGAAATGAGTGGATCTTGATTGCGAAGCTCTACTCGTCTGTTCGGGACACTGTCGGCAAGAAGAACATCACTCTCAAGTCTTTCCTTTCGCATGCCTGCCCGATCATGCAAATCATCGCCCCTGAGCACTACCTCAAGACCTTCAACTGGACTGTGTCCATCAACGAACTTGGAGATCGCACCCTCCAACAGGACAGCACGGCAGCCAAGAATGCTGCCCCGATTTCGAACCAAGGCAGCCCCACCACTGAGATGGAGCTGCTTCAAGCAATTCTCAATGATGGTTTCATGCCCAAGTATGCTCCAATGCTGCTTGAGAGACTGGCTGGGAATGCGAACGGCCTCATGACAACATCTCGAGGCAACAGAATGCAGGAGTTTGTTCAAGCTCTCATGGACGACCCGACAGGCACAGCTGCTCAAGTTCTTGGCTCCGCCACTCCAGTCATCACCAACACTGCAGAGGTTGAGGATCTTTCAGCTCTCAATGACAGCTACATTCTGGACGAAAACGAACTGTCTCACTATCCAGTCAACATGGCTCAAGAGCTGCAGAGCCAGCATGCCTTCAACATCGATCGATCTGTTGGAGCACAATTCGAGTATCTGGAGAACACGTCTATCAACACAGCGTCGTTTGGAGCTGGAAATCAGATCGTCTTCGAGAACCAGCCGCTGGCACGCACCTTCGAGCAGTCGGGATTCCACCAAGTCGCCCCATCAAGCATGAACGGAGTTCCTCACCCCAATGGTTTCAGTGCCGACTTCATCCACCATGGTGCTCTCCTCAACTTTCCCCTGTCTAGGGACCATCAAGAGGAACCAGTCAGTGAGTATCTCAGTTAGGCACAGCCTGTCAACGAGCTAATAGATTCTAGGCCCAGACGACCAATACCAGCACAGCGTGGGCAACAACAACAACTTTCGATACTTCTAGTTTCCCCAGTGCCACATTCTCGGCCAGGTTCTAGATTGCGATGGATTATCGAGGAATCAGTTGGGTCCTCCTGGCGTTGGGGAGTCAGGGTGTCAGCGCACCTCAAGTTGGCATGAATTCATCTCGAGGTACACGAAGAGTTGGTTGAAGATACGACTTTGTGGTGGTAATTGCAGCATTCGGCCATCATATGGTCTAACAAGGCATGTTTTGAGAAGGGACATGTCATCATCGAGTTGGTACAGGCCAGGCAGGCATGGGCACGCATTGGTCGGCCACGAGGCGATTGTAGCTATAGAAACGGGCCGCAGAGGACAAGGTCAGTGGTGGCCAAGTGCCTCGGTAGCTAGACGGGCAGATATGCCAGAGTGAGCGATCACGCATACGAATGAGCAACGGAAATGAATGAATGGAACCATCTTCCCAATCGTCCGCCCGCAGGTGAAATGAAGGCGAAGGGGGTCTGGGACAGAGGGCGGGATGACAGCTGGAATGCCGGGCGAGTCTTGGACCGCACACAACTGGGCACCGAGGGCACGGGTCACGAAGCAAACATGACTGGGGCGAGGGAGGCGACGATGTGTATGGTAGACGTTGAGATAGGCATCATCCCAGGGGTCGCTAATGCGAGACAGGGTTCAGGCTCACAGGCGCGCAGGCGGGCGACAAGTCTGGCGCAGGCCAGGTGACGTGGGCGACGAGGCCGATGGAAGCCTGGAGCGCGAGCATTCCGCTCCTAGAACGGGGGCCAGGGAGGGACAAGCGAGAGCTGGTGGTGCGTGTAGGTCTATCGGTGGCGGGCTTTAGGGTGACGAGAAGATCGATCTGAAGGGTGACACTCAACGGCTGGTCTCTCTTTTCAGAGTATCTAGCCCAGAGATTGGGGGTGAAGGGGCGGCGGTTCTGGGGGAGCGAAGGGTGCCCGCCCAGCCACGGGCTCTGGAAGGGGCAAGGCTCAGACGGGCGCGCCGAAGGTCGAGGAGGGTGGGTGGACGGTGCGGAGGAATGGGCGCAAGGCAAACAGGCGGGACGAATGCGGATGGATCAACGCAGCCAGACGAGACGGGTTCGTGGCGGAGGGATGGCGGAAGGGTGGTGGAGGGTGCGCCGCGGACAGGGGTCGAGGATGATGGAAGAGAGATGGTTGCTCACGGCCCCGAGTGCGAGTGTTGTGTCGAGACGAAATCGAGGCGGATGCATGTCTCGTGGCGTCTGCCAAGACGTCCAAGGGTGACGGTGTGTCGCTTGGGGGTTGCATTTCCCGTGATGCTTGAAAGAGGCTGCGGGCGCTCAAAGTGCGCCACAGCGCGCCGGTATAGCACCGGGTCCTTGGTCTGCGTCGAGTAACACGGCATGTACATGAACGTTGGAAGGAATCGACAAGCCAACGCGCCGGGGATCTGGTTGGTGGGTTTCTGGAGGAGGTGATGATGACCACAGAGACGGAACCTCGCTCGGAGTACAGTACTATCGCGCCATGCCGGCGGAGATTTGAAGCTGCGTCGTTCTGCGCAACGCCATGGCGATCAGCCTCGCGGCTGGAAGACGTCGAAAATATGATGGTCGTCATGACTGAGTTTTTCTGCCGCAGGGAGATGGGGCGAGCTTCGGCAGATGTCTCGAGACGTGGCAGGCGGGGCGGGACTTTGGTCGAATGTGGCCTTGATGCGCTGAACGAGTCCTGCTGAAGTTGGCCGTCCCGCGAAACACCCCGCCGCCAAGGTCGGCTGGTGTCGGCGAACAGAGCAGTCTAGGGAGTTTTGAGCGACGCTTGTCTCTTGTCTGCATGAGGGATGCAGTGCATGGCGAGGTTTGAGAGGCGAGAACGGCGCCTAAGACGGCGTGGGATGGACCTGGAGCGAGACACTGAAGCTGAGCTAGGGAATGTCAAGCACGGGTTAAAGCGGGGTGGAGCAGCCCACAGGGCGGAGCGTCACAGTGGCTCCGCGTCCGCTGTATCTGCCACCTCGGTCGGTCCAGTGTCGGTTCAGCCTGAAGTCGCGCGCTAGAGGGAGATCGCCTGACGGCGTCTGTTCCCCCCCGGTCGTCGTCCTGTCGAGCTTGTGCCCTTCATCGCGTTAGCCTGTGGGTGACGCACTGACGGCCGTCCGCCGTGGAGTATACGCAGGTAACCTGCAAGGTTGGCATGTCGTCAGGGCTAGGCTAGGCTTGGGCGCCCTGGGGGCCTCGGATCTTCCTAGGTCGGTGCACATTCCCCCGCGACCCTGCCAGGACCTGCCTGGCTTTACAGGGCTTGCAACGACCACGGGACCGCCTATCGACGCATGTCAGTGGACAGAAACCATGGGTTCCGACTTGGCGAGAGGCCGCGGCACCCGGAGCTGCCGTGCCGCGCGACGCCTCTCGCTTGAGCACGGTCAAAGTTGATCGGGTCGGATGCTGCGATGCCCGAGCTGAGCTTACCGCGACGGGATCGGGCGACACTTGCGTCTTTTCGTTTCTCGCTTCGTTCCTTTGCTTCTGAAGCTGTGGTGCCAAGGACAAAGACAGGATGGCGACGAAGACGGGAGAGGGACACTGGACACTGGAGTGGAGTGGATGATGGCTGGCTCTTCCCACTGGGGGGCTCCTGCCGAAGATTGGCGGTAGGTACATGCTGTACTGACGAGGAAGGCGCACCCTTCTCGCAATCCATTGCCGACTTCCAAGACGGGCAATCCGCTCTGTCAAATCCCTCAGCCAGCATGCTGCTGCCGCTGGGGGCCGGATTTCATTTTCAATGTACGTTGGTGACGTCTGCGAGGAGACTGCAGCGCGTCGGGCCAATTCACGCACGTGGTGCGCCAGCCGCCATAATCGCTGCAGGCGCACGCCGACTCAATTCGCCCATGATTACGCCAGAAGAGGCGCTGGCTGCAGGCTCGTATGCAGTTTGACAACGCTGTGTAACCATGGCCACGTGCGGCAGACGACGTCGCGGCGGCAGAGATAAAAATGGCAGTTGCTGTAGCAAGCAAGGGCAGGTGGCAGGCACCAACTGAGGTCGGCAGCCAGCCACCAACAAATGGAAGGAATAAAGGAGGGAAGGGGCGATCGGTGCGACCACAACCCATCCACAACACCCACAACATCATCCTCGGACACCCGTCACAACGCATTGGCGAATCACCTCCTTTCGCCCCCATCCATCTCGCCATTTCGAGCACTTAATCCGACTTCCCCAGCGCGAGGTCTGCAACGTCTGCTACTTGGCAACCGATGTCATGTCATGATGGGGGACAAGAAAGACCGACCGAACCCCTCGGACCCGCCCCCCTCGTCTGGTCGACATCGTCTTGCTGTCCATCCAATCTTACTGACGAGCATCTAGCGAGCGAATCGAGTCCTTGGCTGGCGGTTGGCGGTTGGTCTTGTCCTGACAACGACCCCGGATCCCGGTCGAAAGAACCCCTGTCGGGGCAAAGATGGACGCGTCCACCTCCGTTCCGCCCCACGATGGCCGGGCATGCTTGGTTCGTGCCCTCCACTCCATCGCAGGGTCCCAAGATGGCCTCGCCCTTGGTCAGATATTATCACCAAGTCCCACCCGATAGAACAACAGGGCACGGCCTGGCCCAGTGGCACAGTGGCCCTGGCAGCACGGGCCGTGAGCCTGTCAGTCAACCCAACCAGCACAAGCATGCACTGCTGGTGTCTTTGCAGAATATCCTCCGGGCCTCGGCCGGAAACGAGACACGAGCGCCCGCAGCGCGAGCCATCGACGACAAAGAAACTCCGCCTGCAGCGTCCTCACCCTCGTTTTCGCCTCGCCTCGCCTGGCCGGGCAACTCTGCCCATTCCTGCAGCGCGGCGAGACCTCCTTGAGGTCAGTTGACCCCCGTCGCTGTGCCGTGTCTCGTCTTGTCTGGAGGTCTCAGCATCGGACGACATGGCCGGGGCCTGGGAAAGGGGAAGCCAGACGTGATTATTGATACGACCAGGAGTCCAGGTCCTCCTCTACGGCATTGCACGCGGCCACCGCGGCTGGGCCTACGATGTGTCGACGTGTCATAATGACCTCTCGAGCATCTCGAGCATCCCAGGCCTCTTCACCCGGAGCACTTGAGCCGCCAAGCCAGCATGCGGAGCCAAGAGGGCTGCAACAGCAGCAAGCAGGATATCCGATGAGACCCTGATGCACTCTGGCCCTGTCCAGCTGCTGCTGCAAGCTGTCGATACGCGACCCACAGATGGCCCGCGAGAATCTACGGCGTGTGCCCGCCAGTCCCGATCACATTACGACCTGTCGAAGGCCAAGACGCCGGGTGGTCGGAATTCCGCCGGTCAGGGAGACACAGACACGGCAGAAGGACAAGACTGCGCGAGAGAGAGGAGGTTGAGAGGGCATCACGGCACTTCCGAATCTCTTCGGACTAGGACACCGCTTGCAGTCTCCACCTGCCGGGTGTGTATTGGCGCAGTTCTCTCAACGTTCGTCGGGGGGGAGCAGAAGAGCGGGGATTTGGGGGAGGGAGGGGGAAAAGAAGAGAGGAGAGGCAACACGGAGAAGGAAAGCAGAGCGCGGCTGGGCGTCCGTCCGTCTGCTAGAGGAGAACTGGGGACTGGGGGGCCTGGCATGTCACGGCTCTAGCTCAGATTCCTCGTTCGCCCATTCGATCGACATGCCCCACGCCCTCATCCACGCCCCTCACATCCATCTCTCTGCCTCATCCGATAGGGCCGCGGCATCAGATACGATCCCCCTCGACGCCCACACCCCTCCCCATCATGGTAAAGCGCCGACCCGATGCTCTGGGACGGCCCGCCCTAGTGTCATGCACGCTGAGGGGCTAGCACTGATCACATTTCGCTGATCCTTGCAGGGGGGGCCGTCTGCATCTCTCTCGCCCACAACCACACCACTGCATTTGGACATGGCCTGGGTCCCTGACGCCGACCTGCCAAGCCTCGTCTTTCCTCCTCGCCGCCATATCTGTACCTCTTCGTAGTGCCTGCGCGGCGACAGCCCTGCGAGAGCCGCTAGTCCCGGGGTCCTCCTTTCTACTTGCTTCAAGTTGATCGCCGACCTCCTCTTGGGCCAGCTACCGGTACAGCCCAGCTACGCATGCCCCTCGTCCCCGCAACGGAACGAGCTGGCATTTGTATCGGGGAGGTGGAACTACCGCCGATGGACCCTGGCCGGATGAGCAACTCCCCAGCCGTCTGCACTCGCCGCCTGGCCACCACACCTGGCGCTCGCCCCCCCTCCGTCACCTAACCCCCCTGGCGGTCGGCAGCAGGAGTCGCAACCACCTCGATACAACCGCGATGCATCTCCTTGCATCGGAGACACCGGCATCAGTGAGGGCCACTCTCATCGACCGGTCGACATCGTATCTGGCATAGCACTCCCGCTCCCCTCCTCTCCACGTGGTCACCGCCTTTGATGCTCGCAAGCCCTCCTCGCAGCAGACACGCACACGCGCATGCCAAACACAAGTATGCAGAAGATGCAACGCCACCCTCGAGGGCTTCATCCAGGACAGCATGAGGAGGGAGCAGCAAGGGTGACCAGTCTTCGAGGCCCATGCCCCCCCATCTCCCTCACAGCCATGCCCTGTTTGGTGTGTCCCTGGGGGCCTGTCCTTTTACCCTGGAGTTCGGCCCCCGCAGCACGCAGCAGGGGTATCGTGTGGTGGGATGGGAACACTTTGCTTTCAAACCCGGTACCTGGGCCGGGGCCATCTGTATCGATCATCGAACCCCCCTCTCCCCGGGGGAAAAGAGAGAGGAAGGGGGACGAGACCTGCCGCCCAGCCCGTGGCTTCTTCCTTGCGTGCTTCCTCCAGCGAGAGCACCCCCCAAGGTATCTTCAAGGGGTTTCTTTAGAGTCGCACTGTCTTCAGCTCCAGCCGTGGTGTGGCTCCGGGGGTCTCCCCGAGGGGTGCAGATGAGCGGCGCCGTTGTCCCTCGCATCCCGCCCAGTGAGCGGGACGGAATCGTCCTCAACGCTTGTCCCTCCCAGATCTAGCTGAGCCGTTCGAGGCTGAAGGGGGCCCCTCGATTGCCCCACGCGATAGAGGCCGCACCGGGCGCCGTCCGGCGCTGCTAGTCAAAACATCATCACCAGTGTCAACACGAAACTGCCTAGCAGAGCCGCCGGATCTCCCTTCAGCCGGCGACGCCTGCCATGGCGCGTGCCTTGCCGATTGCGCCATGCGGCCACGCCGTTGACAGGACGGCTTTACGATGGCCCGGCGTCCGAGGGGAAGGGGAAGAGGGGAGGGGGTCCCCGTGCCGGGCTGAAGACTCGCCTCGTTCCTAGCCAGTCGTTGCGTGGCTGGCATGGGGAGGGAATCTTCACCGGACGGGAGGCATGCCTCCGGAACCTCGACAATAGGGACGCATGCGAATGAATGGGAATCCGAGGCGGGGCGCGCGGGGGGGGGGGACAACACAAAGTTCTTCATCCATCTCACTAATCTAACAGCCGTCCCGGACGAGTAGCCGTGTGGGACGCGGAGAATTTCAAACGCTTCTACTGACTGTGCCGTCGGGTCTCCCGGATGCATGCTCGCGGGACACGCGAGCGCTGCTGCAAGGAGCCCGTCGTGATGACGCCTGCCTAGTCCTCCTGGTATGATATCTTGCGCATCTCGCCCAGCCTGTGACGCGCCGCCGCGAGGTTGTTCTCGAGCTGAAGGATCTCGACCTAAACAAAGTCGTGTTAGTATCTCGTCTGTGACGCGTCGTATACCATCCGGGGACTTTCGGGCACCATACCTGCTGCTCCATCTCGCGGACCTTGAACTCGTGCGCGCCGAGCTTGGAGTAGTCGACCTGGTCGTCCTCCTGGTTGCGGTCCTTGATCATGCTCTGGACCTGGCGCACCAGGGCTCTGCATGCCGCGCCCACGGCCTTGCTGGCCTGCTCGAGGTTCTCCTGGCTCTTGCTCATGAAGCCGGCCTTGACCCTGCTGGCGGCCACGAGCTGCGCGGTCGAAGCGGCCACGTCGTTGGACGCCACGATGAGCTGCTCCGGGCTGTTGCGGTTCGAAAGCACGCCGTCGGCCGTCTCGATGAGGGTGTTGGTCGACGCCGCCACGGCCTTTGCCGCCGAAATGAGACCCTCGGTCCAGCGGTTGTTCTTCTTGTAGAAGGCTGTGCGAGACGACGAGCCGCGCCCTGCCTGCACGATCTCCTGTTGCGTGACCGCCGCCGCCTTGATGAGCTGCGCGATGGCGTTGGTCACAGCCGTGGCTGCGTCCAGGATCGAGTCGTGGACCTTGAGCTCGTACGTCGAGTAGCCATCCCTGGGCTTGTTCTTGAGCTTGGCCAGCCTGGCCGCCGCCGCCGCGATGGCGTCGGCAGCCTTGCTCAGCTCCTGGTCAACAATGTCGCCGAGGTCGCCCTTGCCGGCGAGCTTGCCGGCGTTGGGCGCGAACGTCTCGACGAACTTGTTGAGCTTCTGCAGGTTCATCTGCACGTCGTTGTTGCTGTTGATGACGACGTCCGTCTTCTGGATCGGATCCATGCCTTCGAGGCGGAAGCTCTGCAGGCCACGGAAGAACTTGACCGTGGCCTGGGCCGACTGGCGCGTGCCGTTCATGAGGGTGTCGCCGCTCTTCTCGTCCGTGGCGAGACGGTTCAGACCCTTTGCGTTGCTGCACACATCGGCAATGGCGCCCGAGAAGACGTTGATCGTCTTGATGAGATCGCCGTGGGGGCTGTTGGGCCCGTCGGCGATGAAGTTGTTGAACGCCGTCGCGAACTCCATGGCTGACGACGAGGCCTTCTCAATCTGCGACAGAACGTACGACGGCGAAGCATTCTGGTTGCCGGCCTGCATGGTCGAGTCGAGCTCGTAGAGAGCATCATCGACGCGCTGGACGCCCGACTGCAGCACCGAGTCGATGATGTCGTTGATCTTGTCGAGGTTGGCCATGATGAGCGCGTCGATCTGGCCATCCAGGGCCGTGTCCGTGTCGCCCTGGTTCAGCTTGAGCTCGTTGAGCTCGATGAGCGTCTGGTCCATTCCAGCCTTGTACACCTCAAGCTCCTCCTCCTTGTCGCGGAGAAGTTGCTCGATGTCCGTGTTGCCGTTGGACAGCTTCGCCTGCGCGTCCTCAAGAGCACGCGACTTGATGCGGAGGGCCTCCTCGAGATCGGCCATCTCGCGGTTGTACTTGGACAGCATGGTCGAGAGTTCGTTGCCCTTGCTCCTCTCCATGTTGTCCGCCTTGTCGAGAGCCATCCGGAGCTCCCTCTTGAGCTTTTCGACCTCGTCCTTGTTGCTGCCCGACAGGCGGTCCTTGTCGTGGAGGGCCCTGTCGCGCTCCCTGATCATGTCGGCGAGCTCGAGGTTCTTCGTCTTGATCTCGCGCTCGAGCTTCTCGCGCCTCTCGATGGCCTCCTGAGCCGAGGCCGCCTTGAGCTGCACCGTCTTGAACTTGTTGAGGAGCTCAAGGTGCTCGTGCCGGAGCTGGGAGTAGAGCTTCGCCAGCGACTCGTACTTGGTTCGCCAAGTGTTGACCTGCTCCTGAAGGGCGCGGATCTGGTCGTCACGGCTGTTCAGCTGCTGTCCTAGGCTGCCCTGGATCTGCGATAGCTCCGTCTCCAGAGCCTTGACCCTCTGGTCGTACTGCTGCAGCATGAGCTGGTCCTGCTCGTATTGCGCGCGCGCACGGAAGTTCTCCTGCTCAAGCTCGGCCAGCCGGCCCTGCGTCTGGTACTGCATCTGCTGCTGCATCAGAGCCTCCTGCTCGCGCTGCTGCTGCTCCATGAGAAGGCGCTGCTGCTCCTCAAAGTCGCGCTGCGCCTGCATCGAGGCCTGCTGTTGCGCGAGCTGCTGTGCCTGCTGCCTCTCCTCGAGCACCCTCTGCTGCTCCTCGTATTCGCGGTTCTGTCTGTCGAGCTCGCTTTTCCAGAACTCGGAGATCTCGTCCGGCTCCTGTGACTTGGGCTCGGGGGCGGGGCTCGGCTGTCTCTCGATTTCTTGTCTCGGCCGCGCCGGGAGCGCCGGGGCCTCGTCGCCTTCGCCCAGCAGGTTCGGCGCATCTTGCGGCAACTTCGGAATCGTGATGAGACTGGTCAGGTATCGGAGGTTGGAGCACTCGTAGTAGAACTTGACCAGGCGATAATGCTGAGCGTCGTACCGTTCGCGCAGAGGCGCAAGAGCATCATCATCGCCGGTGCCTAACACCGTCAGCACCTGTCATGGGACAATTGTGGAAGTAAGACCTACTCGAGTGCATCGCGCGAAGCATGCTGGTGATGAACTTGTAGATACCATAGCTCTCCTGTACAAGGGGAACCAGCGCAGAGATGCGGCACTCGTTGTTACCGACGTGCCGGAAGTGAGAGAAGATGAGCTTCTGGAACTGCTCAATCTTGTCCTGGAGAGTCATGAGGTCGGTGATGGTCTCGTAGCCCTCGTTCGGATCGTTGATGGCGCGCAGACTGAGATATTCCTCGTACTCGAAGGTGCCGTTGAACTCGGAGTGCTGCTGATGGAAGGAGAGCTTCGCCAGGAGGTAGTAGACGTATTCCTTGATCAGGGGCGCATACCCGCGCACGCCTTCTCCGGAGAGGCCGCGGCCCATGCTGTCAATCCATCCCCTCTGAGCAACTGCCTCCCTCAGGGTGGCAGGGTGGCCTTCTTGCAAAACTTTGTGTACGGTGATCAACGCTTTGAAGGTCATAACTTCGTCGGCCATGAGGGGTTGCCTGTACAGCGAGACATTTAGCTAGCTGCTGCCCAAGGGAAGCCGAGGAGGCACTTACACCTTCATGCCTGACCAAAAGGCCTGGGAGGACCGGTGATCCCATGTGTAGACGATGCAAGCACGTACATGCTTGCGCTTTGGTGCCGTCTCGTCGCCATTGGTGGCCTTCTTAATGTTGATGGCGAGTTCCTGATCGGTTCTTCGGCTGCTGTCAGTAGACCGCGCGCGGCATCCTACCGATGGAGGGGAGAACAAACTTTGTGTGAGACGTTCCCATTACGGAAGCCATCTTTGCGGCGGGTGTGCACTTGCGCGAAGCAAGCTCTCGGTTGAGTGTTGGTGTTGCGGGGAGGAAGGAGGTGGTCGCCGAGCCGCCGCGGAAATGACGTCTGGGGAAGTTGCACGATTCGGGGGCTTGGGTGGCAGCCTGGCAGCTCCGCGCGGCGCCGACCAAGGACTACGACTGCGGAGCTGATTTAATGGAGCGGCGATCCTGGTATTAATGCGCGTGAATCAGCAGCACGGCGGCGAAGCAACGCGGCAATTCAGTCTGGGAGACAATCGTCGTCAGCACTGACGAAGCTGTCGAGAGAGATCTCGTGGCCCTTTGGGGGGGACATGGAGTGGCTGGGGCGACCAGACTGCGCAAGCTCTCCATTCGCCAAGACTCTCGGTTCTGCAGCAGCCCAAAGGGGTCGGGCGGCGTCGTGGCGTGTGTCAACTGTGTGTTGGAAGAGCCGACCGAGCCACCTCTAGAGTCCTCGTGGCGGTGCTCGACATTTTGTTCCGCTTGTCTGGATTGAGTGAGGCGTTTGGGCGTCAACTCAAACCGGGATGCCCCACACTGTGCCGTCGGCCCGCGCGGGATCCTGTGGCACTGGGTCTGATCACGTGATGGCATACGCAATGTATCAGTGTGCCCGAGTTGCTGTCGCGGACGCTGCCGCTGGGGATCAATGTCAAGACTGGAGGCATGCGATCGGTTTCGCTTCTTCTTCTAGACAAGTGAGGCGCTGCGCATGTGGTTCGTACTCGCCGATGGACTGACCATGGCGAGACTTCCATACCCGACAACCTTGAACATCGTCGTTCCATGGCCATGCGCGCTCCGGTCGCCATCACTATAACAGTCACCGAGATTCAAAGCCCATAAAGTGCTGGAGGCGCAGTCATTGACATTGAGAGTTTTCATTCCCGGTGGACCATGCCGGATCCACGATGCCCTTCCATGCTAGAGACCTCTGCCGGATCACATGTAACACCCCGCGCACGACAAAAAAAGCAAGTGATATGTTCCATTCCTGTGTGGAATGCCCCTCACGGCGTGCCGTCTGTCGCGTTGGACGAGGGGGGCGACCTATCATATCGAGGTCGTCATGTTTCGCGGCAGCATGTGCTGTGCATGTGCCTTTTCCCAGTTTTCCCATTCCCAATCCTTCTCGTCGACACCTTAGATGGTCGTCTCGTAGGCCAGAGGAGTGACAGTCTCGGGGACGTTCTCCTTGAAGGAGATGGTGTGGGCGTCGCGGGGACCGAGGGGCTGGCGCTTGAGAACGACGACCTTGCCGTCGCCCTGGGCCTCGGTGCGAAGGCGGGCGTTCTCCTTGACGCGGCGAAGGAAGTCGTCGCGCGAGCGCGAAAGGCGAACGTGCTCGATGCGGATGTTCAGGCGCTTCTCGAGGTAGCGGTGCTTGACCTTCTTGTAGATGATGACGCCAACAGCGGACTTGCTCACGTTGTAGACGACGCCCTATGATTCGAGTCAGCGCTAGTCATTTACAGACGATCTGGGGTGGTGGTTCTTGGGTGCGGGGCCGAAGCCTGCCGCAAAACACCAAAAATCATCACCCAAACCCAGAAAATCGCCAAATATTCGAAATCAACCACAACAACATGAAAAGAACGCCAAACTGACCGTCTTTCCGTGGTAGACCTTGTGGGGCATGCCTGAGTAAGCGTTAGTATATGTTATAGAAGCTGTGTTCATCCATGTGTGGATGGGGGCAAGTTGAAGCCTCGAAGTCGGAGCTTCGGCGAGAAAGTCTCGACATCGGAAGCCGCTTGAAAAACGCACCTTTCTGGACCGCGCCATTGGCAACCAGGTCAACGATGTCGCCGACGCTGAAGGTTGTGTCAGTTTGGGAGGGTTGAAGAAGTTGTTCCAGGCCCAAGGGCCAGAGGGCCTGAAGTTCGGTTGGTGAAACTCACTGGTACTGCCTCAAGTACGTGCTCATGTTAATCATGCCATGCTGGCGGTGCTTGCGGCTGAAGGCATACTACAGAGGCCTCGTCAGTTTCTGTATTGATCGACTGGTGCTGCCAGAGAATGCTGGAGCGCATCGTCGCATGGCGGTCGGAGCAGCGCGGGGCTAGATTTCGGGGCAGAACTGACGCGAGTGCCGGCGCGGAGACCACTGGCTTTTCCCATTGTGACGGTTGTTTGTCGTGAGACGGGTGACGGGTTGTGGTTGTCGAGATCGGAGTTGGGTGGAAAGCTTCGAAACTGAAGTGAGAAATTTGGACAACGGAGGAGAAATCGCCCAGTTGTGTGCGAGAGGCCCCATGTCTGGCGGCAGGCGATGATTGGCGGGGAGTGGGGCTGGGGCGGTGCAATCGAGCTCGTGTGGCTGAGGAAGGCTGGTGGACTCTGGTTGGGGCCGCTTCAATCCATGGAACATCAATCACCATGACACATGCTTCGCATGCCATCATCATACTTCAACCACATGAGGCGCTGCCCCATCTACACACGAACTACGGAAGCCTTCCTATTGATACCTGCGTCGAACTTCATTGCTTGAGATCGTACGAAGAATGGCCGTCTTGGAGTGGGTAGTGAAACCAGAGAAGACGGTTTTCATGATTCACTAAACATCGGACCTGTTCGTTTCGGCCAGTTCTATCGGGGTTGTAAAGCTGGAGTCAATGATGAAGTCAGACACTCTGCCATCGACACCGGCGACCGACGGACACAAGAGTTATTCACCTCCGTACGTTTTATTGCATGGCTGTCGGACACGACTTGAATTCTACGGGAAAAGACCAGCACACTACACTGCACTTCCCCACGCTCAGGTAAGCTCTAGAGATGCGGCATGATACGAGCAACTGTGATAGCTATGCCGCCGATAAAGTCGGCGAGCGGCAGCGGCAACATTACTTGCGAGATGATGACGATGTGACGATCATGGATGAACGACTGTGGCCCTCGAGCCGCGACGAGGTGGTTAGAAGCCTCTGCACGGTTCAGTAAGACGCAGAGCGCTGTGTAGGGACGGAAGTACATCAAAAGAGCAGGAAACTGTTCATCTTCATCAGTGCACTATTTGAATCAAATATACTCCAAGTGCGCCGGGCAGCGGTGACAGCAGAGAGGTAGACGGGCTGCAGGCGGAAGCAATCCTATTCTCGTCCGCCATTTGGGCATGTCTGCTACCAGGCAATGCATCTCTGCTGTAGTCCCGTACCTAAGGCACCTGGGCTTGGAGGTGACGAGTTGGAAAAAACTTCGAGACAGATGATTGGGTCTCAGAGTTTGCGCTAGTCCCATCCGAGCGAAACGCCAGCTTAGTCAGCTGGAGGGTAGCCGAGACTTGCCCTAACGCCCACTTCCAAATTGAAGTCCCTAGGAACTTTTCGATTCGGATCTTCGACTTCATCCTCAACCACTCAGCCGACAACTTAGGACGACAAGCACGATGGCCCCGTTAGTACCCTTTCCCCAAGGGCAGTCGCAATGACAGACGCTCTGCCGACTTCGAAAGAATCTCGACGACGCCCGCATTGCGCGCCCTCCCCCCTCCCCTCCCGCCGGACGAGACTTTCCACGTTCTCGCGATGGCTCCTCGTCACCTTGAAGGCTTCAGCTAACTGTTTCTCACTCCAGACTCTCCTATTCTAAGACCAGCCGTGTGCCGCGTCGCCCCTTCGAGGCCGCTCGTCTGTCAGTATAACTCTGGCCACTGGATGCGAGCTTGTCTCCATCTATGTCTGAGATCGAAAAACTGACCCCGACAATCCAGTGACTCCGAGCTTAAGCTCGTTGGCGAGTATGGTCTCCGCAACAAGCGTGAGGTCTGGCGCGTCCAGCTCACCCTGTCGAAGATCCGTCGTGCTGCCCGGTCAGCCTGCCCGCAATCCCCGAGATACCGCGCGCCTGTTCGCTAACACCAGTCGCAGTCAGCTCCTGACTCTCGACGAGAAGGACCCCAAGCGCCTCTTCGAGGGCAACGCCCTCATTCGCCGTCTCGTGCGCGTCGGTGTCCTTGACGAGTCCCGCATGAAGCTCGATTACGTCCTGGCCCTGAAGGTTGAGGACTTCCTTGAGCGCCGCCTCCAGACTTGCGTCTACAAGCTCGGCCTTGCCAAGTCGATCCACCACGCCCGTGTCCTGATCCGCCAGCGCCACATCCGCGTCGGCAAGCAGATCGTGAACGTCCCTTCGTTCATCGTCCGTCTCGACTCGCAGAAGCACATCGACTTCGCCCTGACCTCGGCCTTCGGTGGTGGCCGCCCCGGCCGCCTTCGCAGGAAGAAGGCCAAGTCCGCCGAGGGCGGTGCCGGTGAGGAGGAGGAGGAGGATGACGAGTAAAAGCATTGTCTTCTTCTTTCGGGCATAGGTGGTTATCAAAACATTCGGGTCGGGGAATACCAATCGGAATCGGTCAATTCGCACCGCGGCGTTAGCCATAGGATCAATGGCATGACCTCATGAGGAACAAACCAAGTCTTAGATCCACCTGAATCAAGTGTGTTGCCACCGATATGAGAGATGCGGAAGGGGTATCTTTTTTTTCCCAATTACTATCACAGTAGCTCGTCCTTGCCGAGGAATTTCGCCATCGGGTCGTTGGCTGCCGTCCGTTTCCTCCTGTATTCGTCCATCTCTGCCTCGGAGATGCCGCTCATCATCTCCTCTCTTGTCCGCTTCTTCGGCGCCTGGTCCGGTTCTGCGACGTCTTGTTTGGCGACTTCGGTGTCCTCATGCTGCTCGACATCTTCCAGGAGACCTGCGCCCATCCTCTGCCGTTCAGATGCCTCCAGCGCCGCCTTGCCGTCATCGCCGGTGCAGTAGCTGTTCTTGACGAACGAGTGGCAGCAAGCATAGCCCCATTGGAAGGTCGACCACCAGCTGCCCCAGACCGAGGTGTGATTGTTGACGAGCACGTCTTCGGCGTACTTTGACTTGCCCACGTTCTTTGGCGCGCCCTTGATGAGCCCGCTCTCATCGTATTCGACGTACTTTTCCGACTCGGTGACAAGGTTCTTGATGTCGTCCGGCATGCGGTAGCCCGAGTCGTCGCCGTACATCTCACGCAGCTTCTGCTGCTTCTCGGCCCGCTTCTTCTCCATCTCTTCCTTTTGCTTCTTGCGATAGAACTCGCCGGCGGTAGGGTTGGCCTGGAGATGTTGGCTTGTGTCGCCAGACTTTTCTTGTGTCTCCCAGGCTAGGGACTGAGCCTTTTCAAACTCGCCGGCATCGCCAGAAGCGCGCATGAAGCCTTCTTCGGCGAAGAGATCGGCCGCCTTGTCATTCGTCGCGCCACCGTCGATAAGGGCTCGCGTCTTGGGATCGTATTTCGCCGAGTCGAGATCAAGGTTCAAGAGGTACTTGGCTGTGTCTTCCCTCAGTCGAAGCTGTCGCGTCGCGGTGCTCTGGTGTTTTCTCATGTCGTTCTCCTCGGCATACTTGTCGCCCTCGTCGTCCTTCTCGTCGTCCTCGCCGTCTTTGGCTTTTGCCATCTTGCGGAGCTCCTCCATCTGGTTGAAGTCTTCCACAACGTTACGGTACTCCTTGGCATCGTAGCCATTCCACCGATCGCGCTTCGCATCCCAGCCGAGTTGAACATCCTGCAGTACGTCGTCTGCCTGGATATCCTTGCCCGTGAACTTTGCGCCTTTCGCGCGGGGACGACTAAGGCAGTCCTTGGCCTTGTGTGTCATGGCACCGCAGTTTTCGCAAGCACCTTTCCGGTACTTGGTGGCTGCTGGGCCTGCCTTCCGCCCACGATCGTACCATTGCGACTGCTCCTTCTTTTTTTGTAGACGCTGATGTTCGAGATAGTCGGTCTGGTCGCCTTCCTCGGTTGCGTAGAAGGGCCGTTTACTGATGAATGAGGGGATGTAAATGTTTTCTTCCTTGGACGCAGCGCCGGCGCCGGAACCGGAGCCGGACGCCTTCGGATCAGGCCTTCGAGGCGGAGGTGGCGGCATCTTGAAGCTGTCTGGTCGCAGGGAAGGGTGGGCAGTTGATCTCGGCGAAGTTGCTGTCGCAGACAGGCAGAAGTTGAGATCGGGTGATAAGATAAGACATTAGCGTAGTCACATGACAGCGCGTCAAGGCACTACAAACAGCGTCTTTCATCACGACAACCACGAGTTCAACGCGACATCGGCATCCACGACACCTTGTTTGGCTGCTATCATGCAGAAGATAGTCAAATATCGTCCCCAGCCCCCATGAGATCCGGCAATGATGGATGTCTTCCGGGTGAGGCTGAACTGCATCGACCATTACCAGGCAGCGCCGACGCGGTATGACCCGCAGCTGAGGAACGACATCAAACCCTTCGACATCAAAAAGGGCCCCAAAGTTCCCGTCATTCGAGTCTTTGGGTCCACCGAGACAGGCCAGAAGGTCTGCGCGCATATGCATGGCGCGTTTCCTTACCTGTTTGTGGAGTACACAGGAAAGTTGGATGAGGATGAAGGTGAGCGGATGACCCGGGATGCCGTGCTCACACAAAGACTGACACTGCCAGTGGGCGCGTACATTTACCGGCTCCACCTGTCCATAGATCATGCCTTGGCTGTCAGCTACAGACGTGATCAGTTCAGCGACAACGTCAAGTATGTGGCACGGATTACCCTCGTGAAGGGTGTTCCCTTTTACGGCTTCCACGTTGGGTACAAGTTCTACCTCAAGATCTATATGTTCAACCCCATCGTTATGACGAGGCTGGCAGACCTCTTGCAGCAGGGCGTCATCATGAAGCGAATCTTCCAGCCCTACGAAGCCCACCTTCAGTTCCTGCTACAGTTCATGACAGATTTCAACCTGTATGGCTGTGCCTATCTGGATGCATCAAAAGTTTTCTTCCGAGGCCCGATTCCATCCCAGGCGGCCGAAGAAAACTCCCAGCATCTATGGCACGACCGCTCGATCCCTGCCAAGCTCGTCACGGACGACATGAGCCTCCCTAGAGTCAGTCACTGCTCCATCGAGGTCGATATCAGTGTCCAGGACATCCTCAATCGCAAAACCGTGCGAGAGCGGCGGCTTCACCATGACTTTGTGGAGCGCAAGCATCCGTTGCCCAATGATATGAAGCTGGTGGACAGCATGGCTGGGCTTTGGAAGGATGAAACCAGACGACGCAAGTTGAAGATGCAGAACCCGGCTCAGGGAAGCAGCCCCTTTCCTGCTGAGGTTCTCGTGTCCATGTCTGCCGACCCGCGCCGTGCTCCATCTCAGGGTTGGATTCACGAGGAAGAATATCGAGAGGAGATTGAGCGGTTGATCGAAGCCGAGAAACCTGCGCAGAATCAGCCTTGTCCCGGATTCGACGACTTTGTCCGAGAGGATCCATGGAGCTCCTCTGTCCAGACTGCTCTCGAGGCGGTTGAGGATCTCTTCCCTGAAAAACTAGCTTCTGTGCTGGGTCTTCCTGCTCCGGTGTCGAAGCTGGGCCCGGACCCTGCCAGCAGCATCGAAGTTGACGAGCAGAGGATCTTTGACGCTGATCTCGACTCTGGACCTTTTCTTCGAGACTCCGACGAAGAAGTCACTCCCCAGCCCGATCCGGCGGCGCAAGCCAACATGATCAACGCGGGGCCAGGTGCTCGAAGCAAGCCTGAAATGGCTGTTCCTCGCGCAGGGCCAAAGCAAAAGGCTACAGTCAATGGGCTGACGTACCATCCCGCTCTCACGAAATATGCGGGAGTGGCTGTCAGTCGGGTCAAGTCAGGAAACCGACCGAATATCCCCTTCTACGAAGATCTCCTGCATGCTGCTGATGAACGCGGACTGACGAGCAGGATCCGTGGCGATGCGCCCGGGTCTGTATCCGTTCCGTCGTTGAAGAGAGCCGCGTCCCTCCCTCTGGCCAAAGACGAATCCAAGAGGACACGACTGGGGATGGCAAGCCATCCGGATCTGGACGCAATCAATCGACGATTATGGACAGATGAGTTAGGCATCGAGGCATCGAGGCAGCTGCCACCATCTCAGCCAAAGAAAGTAGAGGTCCTGGCACCACCTAGCAGTGGAGGGAAGAACCAAACTCTCAACTTTCCCATCAGCAAAAGCCAGGAGTCGCCTCATAAGATGCCCTCTACTCGGGAAGAGATGCCCGTGGGAGTCCAACAGGGGACATCACAAACAGGGGACAAGAATCCTCGACTGAAGAACTTGTCGTTCGATCCCGTTGTTCAAATTCTTGGAGAACCGAATGATTCTCCGCTTAAAACGGGCATCACCGCGACAGAGTCTGAGCCAGACCTCCCCAAGATGTTGAGCAAAGCACGAGCCGCTGTTCAAGCCTTCTCCAGTCAGAATCAGATCATCATCGGGGGGCTCCCGCCACTCAGGGCAGATGTATACTCGTCACTGGGTACCGACC
The DNA here is from genome assembly GCA_020746995.1 of Plectosphaerella cucumerina. Lineage (NCBI taxonomy): Eukaryota > Fungi > Ascomycota > Sordariomycetes > Glomerellales > Plectosphaerellaceae > Plectosphaerella > Plectosphaerella cucumerina. The sequence continues at coordinate 2,592,849 of JAGPXD010000004.1, read as the reverse complement.
AAGCAACACCTGTCATCTACCAGGACGCCTACTACAGCGACGACAAGGATGTGCCACCCAGGCCGAGGGAATATGCTGGCCGAGAGTTTCGGCTACAGAGCCATGCCTGCGACTTCCTTCCGTCATTTGACCCTTCTGGTCAGTCCCTCGCAAGCAGAGGCTTGGAGGATGAAGATGATGCGGCCGATGGACATGAGCAATTCGACATTCATGACTACAAACTGTGCTCCTTCAAGGACTGGGAAGTAGCACGGCCGCCGCCGACGCCTCAAGAGGTTGCAGAGTGGTGTCAGAAGAGACAAGCCAAAGCCAAACATGCATTGGCATTGGCATCGCCATCGCCATCGAAACCACTCCACAGCCCTGGTCACCAACGATTCTTCTCTCAGATAGACGGTCCGAGTCCGAGGAACAAGCATGGCTTCAAGTACTCGCAGAAGATGAAATCCACCAGCGTCAAGCATGAGGCGCAGTACATGAGCACCATGAGCCTCGAGGTACACGTCAATTCGAGGGGGAAGCTGGTGCCCAACCCCGAAGAAGACGAGGTGCAATGCGTTTTCTGGTCCATCAAGGCAGATGGCACGGCCAGTACCAGCCAAGGTCAACCAGGAGACATACTGGCGGGCATCATTGTGCTCTCGCCGGACGGACGCCTCGCGGAACGAATACGCAAGCAGACTGGTGTTGAGATCATCGAAGAGCAGGACGAGCTGGCCATGATGGTGCAAATGGTTGACATTGTGAGAGCGCATGACCCCGACATCCTGACCGGTTACGAGGTCCATGGGAGTTCCTGGGGGTACCTGATCGAACGAGCCCGGCTCAAGTACGACTTCGACCTCTGCGACGAGTTTTCCCGTGTCAAGTCCAATTCGCACGGGAGAATCGGCAAAGACAACGATCGCTGGGGCTTCAACACTACCTCGACCATTCGCGTCACCGGCAGGCACATGATCAACATTTGGAGGGCGATGCGCGGTGAGCTCAACTTGCTGCAATACACCATGGAGAATGTCGTCTGGCACCTCCTTCACCGACGCATCCCACACTACTCCTGGAGGACGCTCACGGGATGGTATCAGGGCGCTCGTCAGCGGGATCTGAGCAAGCTCCTGCGCTACTACCTCACCCGCACACGGCTCGACATTGAACTGCTGGAAGCGAACGAGCTGATCCCGAGAACGAGCGAGCAGGCCCGACTGCTTGGCGTCGACTTCTTCTCCGTCTTTTCGCGCGGCTCCCAGTTCAAGGTCGAGTCCATCATGTTCAGGATCGCCAAACCCGAGAACTTCATTCTGGTTTCTCCCAGCAGGAAGCAGGTGGGCGGACAGAACGCGCTCGAGTGTCTACCGCTCGTCATGGAGCCGCAAAGCGCGTTTTACAGCAGCCCGCTCATTGTGCTGGACTTCCAGAGTCTGTACCCCAGCGTCATGATTGCATACAATCTGTGCTACTCGACCTTTCTGGGGCGCATCGTCAACTGGAGAGGCATGAATAAGATGGGGTTCACCGAGTACAAGAGACACGAGCGGCTCCTCGAGCTGCTCAAGGACCACATCAACATCACTCCCAATGGCATGATGTATGTCAAGACGGAGGTGCGCAAGTCTCTGCTCGCCAAGATGCTCACAGAGATTCTCGAGACACGGGTCATGGTCAAGAGCGGCATGAAGCAAGACAAAGACGACAAGACACTCCAGCAACTCCTCAACAATAGGCAGCTGGCCCTGAAGCTGCTAGCCAATGTCACCTACGGATACACCTCAGCATCCTTCTCAGGCCGGATGCCCTGCTCAGAGATTGCCGACAGTATTGTCCAGACAGGCCGGGAGACTCTGGAGCGGGCCATCGCCTTCATCCACTCCCAGGAGCGTTGGGGGGCTGAAGTCGTCTACGGCGACACGGACAGCCTATTTATCTACCTCAAGGGGCGAACCCGCGATCAAGCCTTCGATCTGGGCAACGAGATCGCCAAGGCCATCACTGATATGAACCCCAGGCCCATCAAGCTCAAGTTTGAGAAAGTCTACCACCCCTGTGTCCTCCTGGCAAAGAAGAGATACGTGGGCTACAAGTACGAGAGCAGGGACCAGATTGTCCCCGAGTTTGACGCCAAAGGCATCGAGACGGTGCGGCGGGACGGCACGCCCGCTGAGCAAAAGATCGAGGAAAAGGCCCTCAGGCTTCTTTTTGAGACGGCCGACCTGAGCCAGATCAAGTCATACTTCCAGTCGCAGTGCGAGAAGATCATGCGCGGTGCCGTCTCGGTCCAGGACTTTTGCTTCGCGAGAGAAGTGAGGCTCGGGTCTTACAGCGACAAGGGGCCGCCACCGCCGGGTGCACTCATCAGCACCAAGCGTATGCTCGAGGATGCTCGTGCCGAGCCCCAGTATGGAGAGCGTGTCCCCTACGTCGTGGTGACAGGCGCTCCCGGCGCACGACTCATCGACCGGTGCGTGGCACCCGAGGATCTCCTCAACGACTCGCATGCCCAGCTTGACGCCGAATACTACATCTCCAAGAACCTCATCCCGCCGCTCGAGCGCATCTTCAACCTCGTCGGCGCCAACGTTCGGCAGTGGTATGACGAGATGCCCAAAGTCCAGCGTATCAGGCGACTGGAACACAACCCCGCAGAGGGCGCCGCCATGGCCCAGGCCAATCCCGGGGGTTTGGGCGCGTTGAGGAAGACTCTCGAGAGCTACATGAAGTCGGCGTCCTGCATCGTGTGCGATGTCAAGATGAACGACGAGGGCACACTCTGCGCCGAGTGCAGGTGCGACGTGCCCGGGAGCGTGCTCGCCTTGGAGACACGTCTGAGGAGTGAGGAAAAGCGGTATCAGGACATCATGCGACTGTGCCGGACGTGTGCGGGCATGCCGCAGCTGGATGAAGTGCCGTGCGACAGCAAGGACTGTCCGGTATTTTACTCGCGCGTCAAGCAGAAGACCAAGGTGGGGATGGAGAGGAGCATCATTGAGCCGGTCATCAAGGAGCTCGGGGCAGAAGCAGCCATGGCCGCCCTTGAGTGGTGAACGAGGAGTTGAAGGTTAGGAGAAGTAGCTTGATAGCTCCAAGTAAGTTGCTCAACAAGTTGGATAACCTAACTGCTCGACCCGACTGGTATTAGTATCTTGCTTGTGCTCACAACAAACCACGATCAACCATTACCACCTGGCGAATCACCTCTCATACTTTCTGATAACATGAGAGGAGGGGAGGCCGATGTTGGGTGCGGTTCCGGCCGTTGAAGCGCCGGAGCATCTCAGGAGTGAGCACTTGTCGGTACGCCCCGCTGCCGTGATGTCGATTCTACAGGTCTAGGTCTTCCGGGCTGGTTTCTGCTGTGGCCGACAGCAGGTCAATCAAGGTCGTACGTCAATCAAAGCAGTAGGTTAATCGAGGTAGTAACTCCCTAGATACACTGAGTCCGTGTTCCCTGAAGCTGGTATGGCTGACTGGTAATACCTCGGCCGGCCTTGGTAGTGTTGGCGGCAGACTCGGCGGCGTGGCCGTCGGCCCGGGCCTTGGTCCTTTCGAGGTTTTTAAGGGCCCGCTCGGCCTTCTTCTTCTCGGCCTTCTTCTTCTCGGCCTTCTTCTTCTCGGCCTTCTTCTTCTCGGCCTTCTTCTTCTTCTCCTTCTTCTTCTCGGCCTAAGCTGAAAAGCTCGAGGGCCTCCTTGGCTGTGGTGAGGGCGGGGGCGGGAGCAGCCGACTTAACAACACCCGCCGCACTAGACTTCTGCGGGCAGCGCTTCCTTGTATGGCCTGTTGCGCCACACTATCGAGACATGTTAGACAGGTAGCAATGTAGACAGATCAAGATGCATATACCTTGTAACAATAGGACGGGGCCGGCCTTCCCCCAAGCTCCCGGACCCCCCGACTTCTAGCCGCCACCAGCGGTGGCTCCAATGAGCCCAGCCAGATCACTCATTGTCAATTTGAGAGACACGGACACTAGTTAGACGTAAGTAACACGCCAAGGGTGGGTAGGGTAGATAACCTACTCTTGGGTGGTCTCCCATGCTGGACGTCGCTTGTGCTTGGGTTACTTGTGTTTGGGTACTGTTGTACTTGGACGTCGTTCGTGCTTAGGTGTCTGTGAGCTCGACGGTCTTGGTGGTGTTCAAGCATAGGTAATCGACTTCCAAGCTCGAGCGATATCCAGGTACAATCCTCATGGCCTCCTTCCCGTCCCGTCTTTCCTTCCCGCATAAGCGACGTCCAAGCAAGAGCGACGTCCAAGCAAGAGCGACGTTCCCCCGACCACTAACCGCTAGTAACGGCGGCTCTAATAAGCCTCGCGACGTCACTCATCCTGAGTGAAAGTAATACTATTAGACCCAAACACACACTGACTAGACGTAAGTAACATGCCAAGGGCAGGCAGGGCAGGTGACTTACATACTCTTGGGACGGTCTCTCGTGCTTGTGACGGAGGGGGGAAACCCCAGAACAACCTGGAAGAAGCTGGGAGCTTAGACGTCGCTTGTGTTTGGACGTCGTTTGTGCTTGGCGTCGCTTGTGTCGATGTTGCTCTTGCTTGACGTTGCCGCTCTCGCCTGGACGTCGCTCTTGCTTGGCCCTCGGTCTACATACTGTTACCGAGTACCGAGCGCAAGGACCCAGCAAATTTGAGTCACAGGACCTACTATAACGTGTCGTGAGTTAATCTACTGCCTCAATTAACCTGCTGTGTTGATTGATAGTTGATTGTGGTTTGTTGTGAGTATAGGCAAAATACCGATGCCATTTAGATGGTACGTCATGTTGTCCAGCTCGTTGAGCATCTCGCTTTGCTGTGTGATTTGATGGATTGACCTGCTGGCGGCCACGGCGGTGATGACATTTGAAGCGGCAGAGGCAAGCGTTTACACCCTGTCCACCGCTCTCGTGACTGAAAAATTTGACACTAACAAGGCAACACTTGTTATTCTTCACGTTGAGCGAATCCCCCTGAAGTTGCGCTGAGGAAGGTGAGCTGCTTGTCTGAATATCTAGGCTGCTCGTCTGGAAGGTGTGTTGGGTGAGTAGCTGCCCAGAAGTCGATGGTTACCCAGTCGTCAGGCAGGTATGTGCCTTCCTATGATGGCAACCGTGACCTATCCATATGTACAGCTGTTCTTCTGGATTGGGAAGTCATCTCACCTCTCGATCTACAGAACTACAGCCACGATGGATGGCGACGAAAACTGGTCCGATCAAGACCCCCTTGGCCTCAACTTGCCCGATCCAGACCCCTTGGGCCTCAACTTGCCCGATTCAGACCCCTTGAACCTCATCTTGCCCGATCCAGACCCCCTTGGCCTCAACTTGTCCGATCCGGACCCCTTGGACCACAACTGGCCCGATCCAGACCCCTTGGACCTCAACTGGCCCGACCCTGACCCCTTTGCCACGGATCCATTGGCCCCGGATCCCTTTGCCTCGGATCCCTTTGCCTCGGATCACTTTGCCCCAGATCCCTTCGAGCCAGATCCCTTTGGCCTACTCGCAGACTGGCCCGACCTAGACCCCGTTGCCGATGGTCTGAACAACTCTGAGATCCAACCTGTCGTTGCCGATGGACTGAAGAACTCCGACGTCCAACCTGTCGTTGGCGATGGACTGAAGAACTCCGACGTCCAACCTGTCGTTGGCGATGGTCCGAACAACTCTGAGATCCAACCTTTCGTTGCGGATGGTCTGAACAACTCTGAGATCCAACCTGTCGTTGTCGATGGTCTGAACAACTCTGAGAGCCAACCTGTCGCTGCCAAAGTTGAAGACAGCATCGAGATCAGCCAGCGTCTTGGACTTCGACGTATACGCCAAACCACCGACCTCACCGAGACCGAAAAGGCATTGTGCGATGGTCTCATCCACGCCATGGCCAGGGCCAATCGCGATCACGTCAAATCGATCGAAAAAGCTCGCCTCGGGCTCTGGCGGGAAGCGTTTTCTGACTGGAACACATGGTTGATACCTCGTCGTCCCGGCGCTTCGATCCTCAAATCAAGAAACGACTGCAGCGACCGCATCGGACGCCTGATCGCTCCCATTTCAATTCGGCTCGGAGAGCCAGTTCCCGACTCTCGCGAGGCCGGAAGCCCCGTCCACATACGGCGATCTGTCGCCAAAGCTTGTTTCGAATACGTCGACAAGCATCGCTGTACGGTGCCGGAAACTTTGGTCAAGTAGGATGAACTGGAGAACCGGACCAAGATCTTCGACGAAATCAGGCACAAGTTCGACGCCGAAGATGCAAAGCGGATCGGCACCTACAACAAGCGGTTGGTGGTATACTGGGCACAATGTCGTCTGTTCGACCTTGTCCGACCTGATGATCCCCATCCGAAGCATGGACGCCTTGACAAGGATGACACCGCGCTCATCGGACAGCTTGTACAGCCGTTTGTAACGACCCTCCAAATGGCAAACGATTTTGGGTTGGCCACTCAGAAAAGGTGGCCGATCATTCCTATCAGCTTCGAGCGTTGATGATGCGCCTTCTCATCGCTGTTGATGGTGCTCAATCGTTGGCAGACCAGCCAGCCGCATTGGAGAAAGCTTGGAACAGCAGCTCTCCTTGGCAGCATCTCATACCTCGAACAATCGGTTGTGCATGTCTTCTGCAAGCGGTCGACTGCTTCCGGCTTGAGAATGCTGCCATGTCAGGTGCTGATTGGATACCCTCGATCAGAACGGCGGGAGTTGTTTGTGAGAGCAGGAGATTGTCAAGTGTGAGGGCTAGGGGGCTCGATCGCCGGACGTTAGTTCAAACAGCAAACAGAAAATCAAGCTTACATCAACAACATCATTCATTCCTCATGACTATGGCACCCGATGCTGTGCTAGATGGACAGCAGGCCAACAGCAAGGCCTGCCGCCCAGACCCATGCGGTGGGCGAGAGCTGGCCCGCTCCGTTTCCGTTGTCGTTTGGCGTTCCTCCACCGCCGCTGCCACCCGTGTTGCTCGAGCCAGAGCCGCCTCCCCTTGCCCCCTCCGTGCATTCGCCCTTGAACTGTCGCGTGGCGTTTGCGCCAGCGGGGATCATCTGCGGGTTGGAGCCGCAGTTGGCGTATGCCGCAAAGTGCAGCGCGGGCGTCGCGAGGTCGAAGACGGTGTAGACGGAGCGCAGGAACGAGTCGCCGAGGATATAGCTGTTATCGTTTGTGGCATCGGCGCCCAGCACACATACGTCGATGCCGGCGTCCCAGATGAACTCTTCCATCGAGACCTTGATCGTGAAGTTGTCAAAGGTAAAGTCGAACGTGCCCTGGGCGTCGCACGGGACGGTGTAGAGGGCGATCTGGTCGTCGTACTGGCCGTTGAGGTCGGTGGCCATGTCTTCGATGACGCCCGCGGGCAGGTAGGATAGCGTGGCGCCCGTGTCGAAGAAGACGGGGAAGGACGAGTTTTGGTAGGTTCGGGAGGGGCCGTTTTCGAGGTTGATGCCGATGGATTCGAGCTGCACCCAGTATCTGCGGTTATGTTAGCCAAGCCCTGTTTGCCGAAGACGGTTTCTCTCATACCTGGCAATGTTCTCGCCGTACAGCTGCCCAAGTACGGGCATGGTGTGCAGGTCGCCGGAGAACTTCTTCGTGTCGACGGCGCCAAACGAGATGACGCCGGTGCCGGTTGGCTCGTCTTTCGTGCCGAGAGCAACGCCAAAGGCCCTCGTCTCGGTGATGTTCTGGTCGGCCAGCACGTCCACCACGGTGGCATAGGGCGTGTTGATACCCTCGCCAAAGCTGAGGCCCATGATACCTGTCGTCAGGTCGACGCTGTCGAGGCCATAGCCAAAGATGACGTTTTGGAGGTTGACATCTTCGCTTTCAGTCAGCCGCATATCAGGCATGTAGTTGGGAAGGGAACAGTACCTGTGCCCGGCATCTCAATCGAGTCGGCCACGTACTGCAGCTGAACCTCGCCCTTTCCGTACGTGATGGTGTTCTGGAGGTCCGAGATCCGTGACGTATCTGATCGCGATGGCTGGTAGTGTCCGTGGTCGTTGCATATTTGCTCCTGGGCGCCGTTGCCAGCCGTCTCGCAGTTGGGGTTGAGCCAGAGCTCGGAGGAGCCGGTGTCAAGGGCGACCTTGACCGTCTGTGCTGGTGATCCGAGGTTCACTGTTCGGTGTTAGTGAATGCTGACAGCTGCGCGGTGCAGTGCTCACTCACGCTCCATGAGGTAGCTGGTTGAGGTCATGTTGATGATCTCAGCGCTCGTGTCGTCATCTCTCTTCCTGAACCTCCGTACCGGGCGAGTCCGGATATCTTGGTAGAGGGGAATGGAAATGGGCGCTTTCGCAGATCCTCCTTCGCTGCGCACCACGGCAAAGGCGGAAGCGCCGACTGCTGAGGCCGCGAGAAGTAGGGACGTAAAGGGCGCCATGCTGATCTGTCGTGCAAACAGTTGCTCTGGCAATACCGGGGCAGCTCTGCGTCGGAAACAGAAGACTGGCGAAGGAGAAGCTAAGAGAAGGTCAAGTCTCGAAACAAAAATCGCTGTGCAAACAAGAGGAGAAAGGCAAGCTCAGAACGTGCAACTGCGAGATCCCGTCACCAGGTATAAGGCGGCAAGGCGGTCATGGTGTGGGGGCAGGGGTAGCATATGTAGGTCCCAATGTTGATCTAGGTGCGCGCCGAAAACCTGTACGACGCAGTCATCCCCATGTGGCAGGCAGGGCAGGCAGGGCAATTTAGCCAGTCACTTGCCGCTAGGAGATGAGCGGACGGCTCGGCACCGGGGACGGCGGCAGCGACGGCGGCAGCTGATCGCTGAAGTTGGCGATGCATTGCGCGTCGACCCAGTGGCTTGCTCGAGCGGGACCCTCGCTAGCAGCTAAAGACTGGAGTTGAGTGGTTCAGGTGGGACGAGATGGACGAGGCCGAGTGGCTTTGCGGGAGGTCGCTGGCTCGTTCGCCTTTCAGGGGGTCCCATTGGGGGGTGGGAGGCCGCATTGCTTCCGCATCTTAGCTGTTGACCTAGCGTCTGATGACGAAATGCTGCACACTGCCCAGCTGGGTACGGCGGCGCTTCAGGGGTGGCGATGTAGCGCTAGAGTGGGCGAAAGCCGGCTTAGATGGTCACCCGGGCAGGGGGCTCGTGTGCGCTCCAGCTGGACAGCGGTTGGTAGTATTTCGCAGGGGCCAGGAATCGTCGCCAGAGAAAATGTGTCCGGCCGAATATGCCTCGGCGTCGCGGGCAGTTCTCTCGAGACAGCAGCGGCTGAACCGCATCATGTCCGTTCTGCCATGATGACCCGATCGGCCAGGGGACTTTGTCTCGGGAGACGACGTGGACGGGACATGACTGTCGCACGAGTCGGGGCGCGCCGTTCAGTCGTCCAGGTCCGCAAACAAAGAGCGCAAAACCCGAACCCGCCCTGTTGTGTCGACTGGCGCCGTGGGGGGGAAGACAGAAGGACATCTGCCCAAGCCTATTCTGCCCCGATGGAACGGAAGATTTCTAGACCTCGCCTGGTGGGAATAGTGCGGTCCTCGGTATCGCTAGGAGGGCCGCAGTCGAAAGCTTACAGCGCGCTACGGGGAGGTCGGCCTAAGCATTGTGGCCAAGCCCCAGCCTCACCCGTGTGTTCGCCGCCTTGTCCAGCGGTGTGACCGGTAGCCTGTGCTTCGGCGAGGCCAATGGCAATGTGGCGCTCTCAATTGATTGAAGTCCAATTTGGTGGTGGTGGCCGATGCAGTGCTTCATTGGTCGACACGGATTGAAAGATCGGTTGGGCGTGCCTGGACCTCTTCGATATATGTCCGAGACCGAAGAGGGTTGGCATCCGAGCTGTGCCCCAAAGCACGAGAACAAAGCACGAGAATTCGTGGGCGAGCATGTTGGACATGATCCAAGGTTTGGAGATGGCAGTGTTCAGTGGAGGCGGGGTGTGTTCCGTGAGGAGCTTGGCAGTGGAGGCAAACCCAGCATCTGGACTGGTGGCTGCTTACCTAACACACCAAAACACCAAGACGCGTAGGCTCTCGCCTCCTCCGACAAACATCCTCTCCGCCCATCCCGCCGTCGCCGACACGGCGACCCGATCACCGACCCCGATGTCCGCCACCTACCTATGCACAGCCCCGTCAGCCCGGGAAAGTCAGGCCAACCATCTGAGCGCGGGACAATGCCATCTTCCATAGCTCCCGGCAACGGCGGCACGACGTCGTTCTGCCACCCAGGCTCTTTGTCTGACAGGCGCCACACTCGCGTCTCCGTTGACGACCAGAACCAAAATACACTTTCGACATGAACCTTCGCCTGCTTCTCTCTACCATGCTCATCAACGCCCGTGGGACTCCGAGTGGACCAGTTGCACCGTCAGCTACAGGTCTCGGGACGAAGCCACGCCGTTGCCAGTAGATCAGCAAAAGCGCTTGGAAGGTTTAGCGGTCGATATCGGTGATGTGCAAGTTTTGCAAAGTCCAGTGCTTCGTTGACTCGAGCAACGGGACGGTCCGAGATCGTAGTATACGAACTGCCAAGCTCTCTCTCTAGGTGTCATGACCTGCTCCAGAGTTCAGGGCTGTCAATTTTGAGAGCAGCTTGGGCTTGGGGCAAAAAGACGCTGCAAGGCATGATCATCGGCCCCAGCCCGGCAAAGAATACTCGCAGCCGGAGGCAGACTTCCAACTCGATGAGCAATGTCGCAATCCCGAAGTCTTCCTCAGGGGCTGTCCGTGGGCGGGAGAATCTCGAGATGTCACATCAGGCGGTCTTTGTCCACTTGGAGTCAGTTGGGCCATCTTGATCTTGACTATCAAAGTTGTTGATCGGCAAGCCGACTGGCTGAAGGCAGCATCGCAGCCCAACAACAATCGGCGTCGATGGAGAGCTGTGCAACCAGCCTGCCTCCGGCGTGTTTGTCACTGAGGCAACTATGTCCGGTGCTTGCAAGGCAGTCGACCGCTTCCATCGTTCAGGTGTTCACGAACCCACGATGCCTCATGATGCATGGCGTTCTATCCTTTGGGCCCCTTCCAATCGCTTGGAAGCTGACAAGCATCGCATCCAAACCAGACGAGCCAATGCAAGGACCGCTATCGTTCGAGTACAGCCCATACATCAGACAACGGCGACTTAAGCCGCTCTAATCTTGAGAGACTTCCATGAAAGAATCACGAAGGAGAGACAATCTGTTCGTATCAACAAGACGCAACGCAGCAATTCGCTTCATGATGGTCACAACCTACATGTCGCTGGGGAAACAGGTCTTCTTGGATCTGCCTCGAATGGCTTGGTGGAGCATGGGCAGATCGCAAGTCTGCCTCCGTGTCATTGACGTGGAAGCCGAGGCTCCAGGAAACTATTCTACCAAGGCAGGCAGGCAGTACTCTAGAGACCATCGTCGAGGCCGCTGCTGAGCAACACCCTTTCCCGCTCATACAGCACTCTAGGGCAAAAAACATACAACACCGGGGATTCGCTGGTCGTCACCGACCCAACTACTGATCCGGCGCTCACCAGTTTAACTATGGGAGAGCGGACGGGATCCCGTGTTCTCTGGTGGCTATGGTCGTATGTGCTTGGAGGGAGGGCTGGCAAGTTGAAGACGTTGGGGTGTTGAGCCCTCAACTATGCCTGTGGTCTTGTCTTTGCAGAGACAGCGTCGTGATGATAATGGATGTTCTGTATACGGAACGGGTAGATATGGGATGGCTCGGGGCTGCTGTCGCTGGTACAAATACCTCTTTTGTGCCTGCGCTGGCTCTGGCTGAAGTCAGATATCATCTCAAGCTTGGTACTTCTCTGGTTGGCCTGGGAGAGTACGCGATGAAGGTTTTGGGAGAATAGCTAGTAATTCTCCTACCTGGAACAGTCTTCGTTTGGCGCAAGATCGAAAGACTCAAGTCCTCACAAATCACAATGCAATTGACCGGTAGCTGTAAGAATTAACATCGGTGGGAACGACGTGTCGAACCGAAGATGCTCGCTGAGGTCATCCAGTCAAGAAGCCATCACCACATTGGCCGCAGCCAATCACCAACAGACGACTTTTGGCCACACATCAGCCAAAGCTCGCCCCAACAGCTGAACCGTCATCCAAAGTCCTTCGCATGAACGCCGTTGACAGCGGCCAACCCGTCCCAACGTCCGCAAACCTTGACGTGGCGATGGTGGTGCCCCCCTCCCCTTTATCCCAAGTGAAACCCGCCCCCCCTGTTTTAACGTGCGCTGGTTTCAGCCCCTTTGGGCTGGCACGACGCAAAGCGTCTGAGCATCGCCTCGGACGACGACTCGAAACAGGACGAAGTGCCCTTCGTCCCTTGCAGAGAAGGGATAGACTTTGACAAGCCCCAGACAGACCTGAACCTGCGCCTGAAAGCGGCCGCGGTTGCGAAAATCGACGACACGCCCCCCTCCCCGCCCTTGGTGCAGCAGGGGCAGACTTTATGCGTTCATCATACACACACGAGACCAGGCGCGCGATTCGAGCATCTCGCGGCAGATGTTAGCACGAAGTCACATTGGGGGACAGGGACACTGGAATGACTCTCAATTCTCTCCTATCCAACAACTTGCATATCCCCATTCAATGGGGAAGAAAACAGGGGGTGTAAAAAAAACTCCGTCATCGACTTCTCTTCGTCTAAGAGCAGCTCGTACATCGTCCCCCTCTCGCCACGCGCTGGGGCGGGAGATGAGGACGTAAAACTCTGCGCGGGGGGTGTCGGGGCATTAAAGGGTATAGAAACATCGGCCTCGGTTTCGGTTGGCCGACCGTCGCCTCGCCGTCAGGGCGGGAGACAATTCTCTTCTCTCAAGCGTCTTGGGCCCGTCCCGGCTTCTACGCGTTCAGTTCTGCGACGCAAGTGGCGATCTGTGCTTGACAGTCCGACTGTGCGAAGCCATCGGCCTGGCCACCGTTGACGGCGTCGGAGCACTGGTTGTTCTGAATGTCGCAGGCGCGCTGGGCTGCCGTCTGCTTGTTCGTGAACGTGTTTCCGTTGACCTCGAATGGCCTGTCGGCGTTGCCCGAGTCGGTAACCTCCGGTGCCGCGATGCCTCCGAGAGCGTTGGCCGCAGAAGCACCGCCGGAGCCGCCGCCACCACCGCCGCCGGCGTTGTTGTTGCCACCGTTGTTGCCGCCGTTGTTACCGCCAGCGTTGTTGTCGTTTCCGCCGTTGTTGCCGCCAGCATTGCCGCCGTTGTTACCACCAGCGTTGTTGTTGTTGCCGCCGTTGTTGCCTCCAGCATTGCCGCCGTTGTTGTTGTTTCCACCAGCGTTGTTTCCAGCGTCACCACCTGCAGCGGCATCACCTCCGGCGGCGGCATCATCACCCGCAGCAGCATCTTGTCCGTTGCCTCCTATTGACGAAGAATAAGTACGTGTGTATTCAGAGCTCAAGCTAGAGCCCTACCTTGGTTGTTGTTGCCACCCTGGTTGCCCTGGTTCTGGCCGCCCTGGTTGTTGTTGTTACCGCCCTGGTTGCCCTGGTTCTGGCCACCTTGGTTGTTGTTGTTACCGCCCTGGTTGTTGTTGTTGTTGTTGCCGGCGTTGTTGTTGTTGCCTCCGACGGTGAACTTGTTGCAGTCGTCCTGAGCGCCACGCTGGGCGACGGGCATGATGACAGGCTGGTGGTTGGCGGCGGCGAACATGGTGCAGACACGGTAGTTGCCGGCGGGGAGACCGCCGGTGACGGTGGCGGAGAGCAGGCCGTTGCCGTTGCCGGCGTCGTTGATTCCCTTGAAGAAGACGAAGCTGGTGGCATCGAGGGGCTGGTTGGGGGTCAGGTTGCCGCCCATGTCCTGGACAGTGACGTGAGTGTGGCCAATGATGCGACCCTGGCCGTCAAGGTCCTGGGGCGCAGAGTAGTAGGTGCTCTGGGCATCGGTGAAGGAGCCGGGAGCAAAGTTGTCGACCTGGACCTGGATGTCGAAGTCCTGGTCGGCCTCAATGTTGTCGTTGTGGGCGGGGTTGAGGAGGATGGAGGAGACCATGCGGTTCTGGGCGGGGACCTTGCCCATGGGGATACCGTTGCAGCTGCCTCCAGTCTTCTGCTCTCCGTTTGTCAGGTCCTGGCCCTCGCAGAAGTTGATGAAGTTCTCGGGGTCACTGGAGAGGTTAGTATGCGCCCTGGGGATTGTTGGAGTTCGGGACGTACGTGGCAGAGGCGACAGCGCCGTCCTGGGGGTTTCCGGCCTGGTTGGAGCCTTCTTGGACCAGGTTGGCGTTGAGGGTGATGGCACCGCCGGCGTTACCGCCGTTGTTGTCTGGATACCTTGTCAGCGGTGAGGTCCTGCTGGTTGTTGTCTGGCAGTCTTACTGTTCTGGTCACCGCCCTGCTGACCACCGTTCTGCTGGTCACCGCCCGCCTGGCCACCGTTCTGCTGGTCGCCACCCTGCTGACCGCCGTTTTGTTGACCGCCACCCTGCTGGCCACCGTTCTGTTGACCACCGCCCTGCTGGCCTCCACCCTGCTGACCGCCGCCCTGCTGACCACCGCGGCCACCGCCTCCACCGAAGCGGCCACCGTTTCCGCCCCTGAATTGACGGCGGGCGATGGTCTTTGCGTACGGAGAATCGCCGGGGATGACTGATGCCTCACCGACGGCGGCCAGGCCGACGAGGGCTGCAACGAGAACGTTCTTGATCTGCATGTTGTCGTCGAGTGTGTTGTTGACGAAAGATGTGTGTGTGGCGAGAGGATCGATGCTCTGTCGAGTCGAGATGTGCCGTTGGAATACTAAGACTAAAGGGGTGGTGCCAGACCGATAGAAGCGAAAAAAGAAGGAATAGGTGAAGGGCGTGGGAAGGAAAGGAGGGTCACAGACTCCGGGGGATGGAGATATGCAAAGTCGTGGACAGGAAAGAAATGAATGTCAGAGTGAAGAAACACACTCCCAGCGTGGAAAAGAAGAGAAGATGGGATAGAAAGGAGGAAGCGTGAAGAAGAGAATGAGAGATGGACGTGTTGAGACGAGCGGACGGGGACGTCGAGACGAGAAATACCCTCTGGCGACCTCGGACCCATGCACGCTTGAACCATGCGGTCTGCTGGGGATCCATGGCTGCGTTTCGGTGGCCGCCAAGACTGAGAGACAAACGGGCAGGGGGGGGAGGGGGGGATGGCAGCCATCGTGGGCGAGCTAGGGGGTGGTGGAAGAGGTGGGAGGTGGGAAGGGGGGCGTGCGTGGGCGTGATCACCACGGGTGCCAGACTCTCAGACGCGAGCGTGTTCGCGAATGCTAAAGCCGCGCAGGGGGTCGGCAGGTTGGGTAGAAGAGAGCTTGCTAAAGGCAGGGCTGACAGGCGACGGGAGCACGAGCCTGGCCTGGCCGTCCGTAGTCGGTAGTGGTGCGGCGGGATGGCGGGCGGAGGTGGACAGGCGGACGAGGGCTGGCGGCTTCTTTCTCCGCAATTCGTTGTCTGAAGGGCCGGATGATGCGACAAGAAGGGGGAGCGCGCACGGCTGGCGAGGCAGGCCAAGACTGGCAGGGTAGGGTACGGCGTGGTAGGCTGGCAGGTTTGGGAGGTCGGAGGGAGTCGAGGAGTGTCGTCGGACGAAGGCGGGCGGCCGGGGTTCAGGGGTCCATGGCGAAGCGCGAGCCGTCGTCCGCTTGGCTCGGGACAGACGGGATGGAGGGGCGAATGCTATGCCTTGGGAAGGGGGGCGGTCGAACAGATGACAGAAGCGGACAGGGGCGTTGAAACGGCTCAGGCTGGGGACAAGGGCGAGGAAAGAGACCACCAAGAAGACCACTGCAAGAAGGAGGGAAGGAGAGAGAGACGAGAGCGAGGTCCATGTCGTGGGATGCGGCTCCCTTCGTCGCAGGACGGGGTATGGTGGAGCCGGACAGGGGCCTGTGGTCCAATGGCGGCGGCGCCAGGGGCAGCTCCCACGCAGCAAGCGTTTCGAGCTCAGGCGCCGATGAAGCAGCTGGACACTGCGAGGGAGTGGGCCCCAAAGCCCCCAAGCCCCCTTAGCGCACTCGGCAGCCGCTGCTGGAGCCGTTTCTCCAGGCACGGTCCACTGTAGTAAGCGCTGTGGGCAAACGCAGCACTGCACTTGGTGGTCCTCGGCTGCGATGCATCTTCCATGCCATGAGACATGCCATGAGAATGCATCACGGGCTTCCACCCGGTTACCCATGTTTCTCCGGCACAGCCTCGTCAGCTCTGCGCGGAAAGTCGAGCCGCTGACATCCCGACTTTGTGGCGACACGGGCACGGGGTTGGGACGACGGTTCTCCCGAGATGGATGACGATGGATGGATGGAAGCTCATCGGGCCGCTCAGTCCGTACTTTCGCGTCCCGGCTGAAGAAAAAAGGGGGCATCCGAGTTATCTCCTCTGGTTCATTCAGATTGGACGCGCACGGTGGCTTGCTGGCCCCCTATCTTGCCGACCGATGCATCTCGTGCCGTGCGTTCTGCAATACGAGTGCTCGGAGGCCAGGCGCGCGGCCGGCCGCCTGCGCCGGCCATAAACGGCGCCAAAGTGCTGGTTGGCGGTGGCCGTCCGGTCTGGCGACGACGACGGCATCAATGCTATGAAGCGCGAAACATAATGTCTCCCTCTGTTGGCGCCGAGTTACCACGACTCGGAGAGTCTATCTGGGTGGATACAATGTGTTGTCCTGGGGACTCGAAAGTTCTCAATGACGTTGCACTGGGAGCGAAGCGAACTTGAAGCCCAGGAACGCGCCAGGGTCGATGTTGCATCAGACGAAAAGATTACCTCAGCAGCTGCAACATCACTCCAACCCTCGGCTGCAGCGCCATCCCACGCTTCGTCTGATCCTCCTGAGTGCCCAGCCCAGATGCCATCATCGCAAAAAGCCCGTCTGCCCGTCACAAGGGGCACGGGAGGCCGTCTGAATTGACTCGACGGTTCATCCATGCCACCCCTGAACCGGGCTCCCCGCAAGAAGCCCTGTTCTGCACGGCGGATTTTTTAGCTTAGCGTTCGGGGCCCCTGTCCTGATGCAACGAGATCCACCCTTCCCGTCTTGGCGTGCTTCAAGTCTCCGAAAGGGGGGGCCGTCCACCCCCTTCTCGACCACGGCCACCTGCAGGATGCACACTGCAAACTGCACCCCTCGCGACGCCTCGAGGCACCCTGCTTCCAAGGGCATCGCGGGAGAGACAACCACAGCATCAAGGCTTGACCCGCGGAGACGGTCATCGCCCTGGTGACGGACGCGCATCATCCCAAACCCCACCATGTCTTCTCACCTCTTGGCCAGCGAATCTGACCGACTTGGCGAGCATCACCAAGGAACCTCGAAGCTTGAGAACTCCCTCTGTGGATGCAGCATCCCATCACCACCCACCGAAACCCCTTGACAGATCCCGATATCACTCATGGGATGCATCAACCAGCGTCAGAGGTGCCAATCTGACATGTGCCCCAGCGTCGAAAATCAGGTCATATCTGCGCCCCGACGGCTCGGCATGACTCCCCCCCCTTGCACCATCCCGACCTCCATCCTCTCCAGCCTCCCGCTGCCGTGGGCTCCGGAGTCCGGATGAGTCCCAAGCCGCCCATCCTGCGCCAGGCGGACCTGTGCCGTCTTTCCCGGCCTGGTGATCTCCCTGTACCGGAAAGGTTAAATCCACAGAAACGCCCATCGGCCCTGTTGCCAGTTGGACAGGACATATAGGGGCCCCTTGCCCATGGCTGCCGTTGACCCGTCACCCGTCTCAGGGGGGAGCGCGAGTGTAACCCCGGCCTGACTAGCACATCGGCCATCAGCCCGGCTCCTCGCAGCAGCTCCCACTCACACCGATGGCGCTGACGGGCCCACCCATATTGTCTCCCCAAACGTGACGTGCGATCGTGAGACTTGGGATCTGAAGGATGAAACCACCTCATTCGCCCGCCATCGTCCATTCTCCCCTGCTGTCACCGTCTTCGTCCCAAATCAACAGCTCGGCGCCCCCTGTCATCTCGCGCTGAGGGCCGGC
This sequence comes from Plectosphaerella cucumerina, assembly GCA_020746995.1. Lineage (NCBI taxonomy): Eukaryota > Fungi > Ascomycota > Sordariomycetes > Glomerellales > Plectosphaerellaceae > Plectosphaerella > Plectosphaerella cucumerina. The sequence goes on along the minus strand of JAGPXD010000004.1, from coordinate 2,574,940 downwards.
GCCAAGTCCATTTAAGCTTCTCGCAATCGGCCTTGTCGGCAATCCTCCTCACCCAGGCGCTGCCCGTGTCTGACTCTTCTCGATGCGCAACCTGTTCCATTGGGTTGCAGGGGCCGCGCATCTCGCACGCGCTGTCACTTGTCGTCCCAACATGTCCTCTCTCCCCTAACCCCCTCCCTCGTAATCGTGGCATATGCCCTGGGCCATGGGATCGGACATATAGCCTCGTGGAACAAGACATGGACTCAAAATCAGCCCACTAGATGGGGGCCCGTTTGGCGAGATGCCCATCAAACTCGGATGGTCTCCGGACGCGGCTCGTGGGGGGACGATGAGGGAACAAAATGATGAGCTAAACGTTTACCTCGCCCTGTCTTGTCCAACATCCGAGCGCCATGCGTGTGCCAGGTAATTCAAATCATCGTCTTCCAGATCGTCGGTGCCGTCAAACCTCTTCTCGCGGCCGTCAAAGCTCCTCGCCCTCCCATACGCCCGCATCTACGTCCGCGCTCGCCATCTTCTCCTGGTATCGCTCGGCGATCTTATCAAGCCACGTCGCCATCCGGTAGCCGGCACGCGCGACTTGCAGCTCGATGACCGGCGCCGCCTTGAGGAAATACTCGCCGCCCAGTTCCTGGCCCTCGATGGCCTTGGGTCCCTCAGGGAAGACTAATCACGCGTCGTCAGCTCAGGTTACAACTTTTGGCTTCGGCACAGAGCCCCCGTTCGTCACGAGTCAAGACTCACCATGCGAGCACACGTATGCGTTTCCCTCACGCGCCCACCGGAGGCCGGTGCCCTCGACGTCGTCAAAGTCGAGGCTCTTGAGCCACTCGTCGCGGGCCTCGGCGAACTTGCCCTCCCGGATCTCGTGCGCGAGTTCGTCCGCCCATCGCTTGGCGTTGTCGTAGGGCTTGCGTCTCGAGCCGCCGATGAGCCGCTCCGCGATGGAGCTGTCCCAGACGTGGTGGAGGTTGAACTCATGACCCTCCCAGAGCACGTGGATGCCATTGCCACCGCGGGCGACGTTCTCGTCATGGAGCGGCTGATGCATGTCCCCAATGAAATGAACCACGAAGCGCGCCGCCTGATTACGCTCCCACCCGCTCAGGCCCGGATCGAGCGCGCGCGATGTGTAGTTGGCGAGCGCCGTGACAACGCAGCCCTCCTCCTTGCAGTCGCGCTCGAGCTCGACGCCGCAGTAGGACGGCGGATCGTCCTTGGCGTCGATGAAGTGGAAGACGCCGGTGAAGTGGCCCCAGCGCGTGTACCGGATCGTGTCCGCCCACGTCGCAATCTTGGCGAGATAGTCATCATCCGGGTTGCGGAGGAGATCCTGGAAGAAGGCCTCCGTCGAGTTGGAGACAAAATGGCTCGCGAGGTAGGCCGTGGTGACGTGCCCGAGGCCTGGGAGAGTTAGTCGATGGCTTCAGTCACGTCCTTGGGTCAGTCACTCACTGCCCCAGGCCAGCGCTCCCTGCAGAGATGCGCCAAGCAGCGCGGCGCTGCTGGTTATCTTCATGTCGATTGAACTGCGAGTAAATGCTTATTCTCTGAGTATGAAAGATGATGATGCAAGAAACTGATGATGTACAAGACGCTGTCAAGGTTCGGTAAACACGAAGGTCGACGCACGTCGCGTCGTGCGTCCGTCACCAATCCTGTCTTCTCAACGCATCTCAGGCGGCCATGTGGTCGCCGATCCTGGTCGCCTGAGAGACGGTCACAAGCGCCGTGGACCCACTCGCCCTCGAAGGTCGAGGTCGTGCATGTGTGCTGACATAATGTGGTGGTCAACACAGGTCGGGTGAGGAACCTCAACTTCAACCCACCTCATCTCAACACGGGAGTCGCATCACGGGCAACACGGCACGCCTGTCGAATTGAAACACCAGATCGGTCAGTACACATGTTAGACGTACCAGAAGGTTTATCGACGCAGCAGATCGGTCAGTACACATGTCAATCGAACCAGAAGATCTATCGATGCCTCGAGTTCAACCACGCGTCACGTCAATCAACACTTTGCAGCGCCGGTTGATGGGTTACCGCGACTTCAGAGCGCTTTCCTTTATTCGCAGGTCACATTGACAGCCTCTAATATGAAAAGATGGGTATTATTTGTCGGCAGGAAGCTCATGGATAGCAAAAACCGAGATTCCTACGTGTGCCCATAATGAAATGAGGCAGGTCCGGTCTTTCCTCCAAGCTCCAGCTCCTGCCGTGTAAGCTCGACCAGACCCGGGAACTTCTTTAAAAGATCGCCTCTTCAATCTGATTCCTCTTCCTCCAATCTTTCTTCGTTCAACATGTTCCACCTGATTACACCTCACCTCCCCTTCTTTCACTCACCCATCATCCACCAAACAGAACTCGATCAAGCATCCACAATGGCAGCTGTTGAGCTGCAGTCCAAGGATCACCGCAATCTCCTGGATCTCGTCGATAACCTACGCTCCCAAGGAGTCAGTCGATACATCGACCTTCCCGAGATCATCGTCTGCGGCGATCAGTCAGCCGGAAAGAGCTCCGTCCTCGAAGCCATCTCCGGCTTGTCCTTCCCCTCCAAAGAGAACCTATGTACTCGTTTCGCCACGGAGCTGGTTCTGCGCCGAGATGCCCATGTCAAAGTTTCGGTAACCATCACCCCTGGTCCTGACAGAACTGCCGCCGAGGTGGCCAAGCTCGACCTTTACCGTCCTACGATCAACCCCAGCAAACCGAACCTAGGTCCAGTCATCGAAGGAGCAAAGGAGACGATGGGTATCAACAACAACCGTGCTTTCAGCTCAGACACGCTGCGCATCGAGCTCTGCGGCCCTTCTCAACCCCATCTCACCATGGTTGACTTGCCTGGTCTGTTCAGAGCGGGCAACACGGAGCAGAGCATCCAGGGTGCCTCCACAGTCCGGAACATGGTCAATCACTACATGCAAAGGGAGCGTTGCGTCATACTTGCCGTGGTGTCGGCCGGCGCCCAGTTCGCCGTTCAGGAAGTCACAGAGCTTGCTCGAGCAGCAGATCCCATGGGAGTTCGCACCATGGGTCTCATCACGAAGCCCGACAAGTTGGATGCCGGCTCCGATATGGAGAAAGCCTACTTTGATCTGGCACAGAACAAAGACGTCAAGTTCCGACTCGGCTGGCACGTCCTCAAAAATCGCGACTACAACATGCGCAGCGCATCTCTGGCCGAACGCGACGCGGCTGAAGAAGCATTCTTCTCGACAGGTCTGTGGAAGGCTCTCGGCTCGAGGATCACCGGTATCAAGTCTCTGAAGCCTCGCCTCAGCGACATTCTCAAGAACCAAATCATCCTACAGCTTCCCAATCTACTCAAAGACGTGGAGGTTGGGATTGCCGACTGCCAACACAAGCTCGATCAGCTTGGCAGCCCTCGGGCAACAACGTACGAGCAACGGCGTTATCTTGTGAAGATCAGCTCAGAGTTTCAATCTCTGATGAATACTTCTGTCAACGGAGTTTATCAGGCTGCATTTTTCGGTGTCAACCCAAGCGCCGAAGAGTCCGAGAAGCGGATTCGAGCCAAGATTCAAGACACTCTGGAAAACTTCTCCCACACGATGGAGTCCAGTGGGGAGAAGAAGGTGATTGTGGACGTGGAGTCTTCCAGAAACCTCAAGCCGCGGGAGGTCCAGCGCTCGGTGTACCTGGACCATGTCAAGACTTGCATTCAGACCAACCGAGGCCGCGAGCTGATCGGAACTTTCAACCCTCTCATCATCGGCGAGTTGTTCCGCGAACAGGCAGAACCTTGGGCAGACCTTACCAACGCACTCAGGATGCACATCATCGACATATGCAAGGACGCCATCATGCACGTCATTGACTACTAGGCCGCGGAAGACTCGGTGGAAGGATTGCGAGACATCGTCTTTGAGGGGCTTCAGCACCTCGAGTTTGACCTGGGAGTGAAGATGGATGAACTGCTTCATCAGGCCTTGCATGGCCACGCCATCACCTACAACGAGGCCCTGGTCGAGATCGCCCAGAGAGCCCAAGCCGGAAGAATCAAGGCGAATATGGAGAAAAAGTTGAACAGTTCATGGAACAACAACAACCTCTCCAAAGCCACCGTTTTGCTTTGGATGACCGAGGCGGTCGAGTCAAACACTCGCGAGTACGCGGCATCTTTTGCCACTGACTACATGCAGGCGTACTACAAGGTAACTATGACGCATGCTACCACCACTCGAAGAGTCCTCTGACATCACATTACAGGTGGCTCTCAAACGATACATCGACGACCTAAGCGTTATCGCTGTGGAGGGCTGTATGCTCGAAAAGCTCGCCGATCTCCTGACCCCTGAAATCGTCTGTGAGCTATCGGATGAAGAGGTCGCCTCGATCGCTTCCGAGGGAGAAGCAAGCAGCTTGGAGCGCAAGAATTACACCGATAAGCTTGCTGCTCTCGAAGCGGGCTTCCGTGGTCTCTCACGTCTCAGCAAACACGGTGTCGGTGTCGGTTCGAAGCGTATGTTTCCCAGACGACCTGTTTGTCCGCAAGAGTGCTGACTTTTTCCACAGGCAGTCGCGAGAGCCAAGAGCGTGCCGCCTTCAAGCGGGGAAGGCCGTACTAAGGTAGCTCATCTTGTCATTCCGAAAGCCGACTGTCGTTGCGCATGACTTGGGTGCTCTCGTGGGCGAGCATTTCTTGGGTTTTAGGAGATGTCACGGGCGTCGTCACGGAGCCGGAGTATCTGGGCTCATGATGTCACGAGACTGGCTCTACTGACGGGGGTGTTGGCTCACCAGGGCTGGGACATTTAGCTGGGAACAGATACAACAGGACAGGTCTAAGAAGTTTTTGCTGACTGCTGGTACTTACGCAAATGCGCACTCGGTCAGATCTTGGAATCTCATCTTGGGTCTTAGCAACGAGTAGGTATATAGCCAAGAGATTGAAGATTTCGGCTCGCAAAAGTCCCCCTTCGATGATCGCACCTCCGTTCATCCACTCGGTCGAGGCACCCAACGTAAGTCCCGGATCATCATCAGCATCAACTTATCTACCACTTGAGATGATCCGGATTACCCATTGAACATCATGATCTGTCGATCCACAGCAACTGATCACTCGTCAAGGCGGATTAACATGTTCACTAGTTCGACCACCGTGCTGTATCTTGACCAGCACAGTACTGTTTGCTTGCGCCCTCCAGGAAGTGAGAGACTGCCTCGTTTGTGATGCTCTGTTGGATGAGAAGAGTTGCAGGGCGTTGAGTACCGACAAATTGAGGACACGATCGGTTTGAGAAGCAATGCCTAGCTAGTAGCGAGCCCGTCATCACCTTGTCGTGCCCGGGCTTCAGGGCCATCTAGTCATGCTTCCGTCGCATGGAAGAGAACCTGATGCTCTCTGCAGCATCTTTTTGTACCTTGACATACCTAACTTCTGGTCCAGCTGTCAGTTTTTCGTAATTCAACTCCATGTTCCCTTTTCAATTTACAGATTCAAAAGTCAAGTAGGCTCCAAGATCCTCCAACGCTCATCACGGGAGCTGTACCCCTGAGATTGGGTTCCTGCACTTGACTTCGATGAAATTCAGATTTTTCTTCTGGCACAATGCAGTCACCCCAATGACCTACCTTAAGTGATGGTATACAAATCTCGATGTTTTGGACCACGTGCCTGACATGGGTGATACTCGGGGCAGGTATGCGTTCCTACCCAGGGAAGGTGCACCTGCCATGCACCTTCCTTTCTGCAATCACCCAGTGCCCTTTCCTACCTATGTAGAAGATTTCCACCTCCCACCCGCGTTCTTTCCAACTTTCTCTTCTCACACTTCCAGCAACAGCATCAGCATCAGCAACAGCAGCAGCACCAAGCCTTCCTTTCTTTTAAAAAAATTCCGTCTTTGTCGGCTCCTGCCCCGGCTCCGGCCCCGTCCTGCCTGCCCTGCCCTGCCCGCCTGCCTGCCTGCTTGCCCGCCCGCCCGGCCCGTCCTGTCCCTCGCCTACCAACCCTCTTTTTTTGTCCAGACGAACACCATCAGTCAGTATAGTTCCTCATCCCTTGTCCATCTCATTTGTGCCTGCCCGTTCCAGTTTGCTAACTTTGTGTTAGTGGACCCAAATATGTTGATGGCCATGGCCATGGCCGAGGCCATTCTTCGTGTTGGCGCCGGCGCTGCCGCCCCTCCCCCCCCTCCTCCCCCTCCGGGCCCCAGTGCCCCCCTTATCTGTTTCGCGGTATGTCTCCTTCTTTGCCTCCCGTCATTCACGTTCATTATTCTGACTATAGACTAGTGCGGACGACCCGGGCATACGCGAAAGCGGTGCCGGACCCGGCGCCGTGCTGCCGCCGCAGCTCCCGCCGCCCCTGCCGCCGCGGCCACCACCAACGGCCCGGCCGTCGCCGTCGCCGCCACTGCCCCGGTCCCCGCTGCCGCTGCCGCCGCCGCCGCCACCCCGGCCGTCGAGGTCGAGGCCAAAAAAATCAAGGCCGAGGATGGCGCTCCTGCCTTTATAAAGAAGGAGGACGAGGAGGACGAGAAGAAGCAAGTTTTTATTAAGCAAGAGTTTTAGTTCTTCATTTGGTGGCGTTCGAGGTTTTTTTCTTCTTCTTCTGTTGTTAAAAAGACATAATTTATTGATCGCCTCTGTTGATGGAGGTAGACGAACACACATCAGTATCCTGTGACTACACATTGGTTAGCAAATGGAAGTGTTCAAGATGTAATCGGGAGGGGAAGCGAAGGCCGGGTTCCTGGGCTGATATGATGATGAGTGCTGTGTGACCCCTGACACACCGACAGAACATTCAAGTCGTAAGCTTGTGAAGTATCCTCCGGGTCACAAGGTAGCTAGATTGAATGGGTATGTCGAACATCAAGGTCGAGGAGTCAGGCACCCGCAATACCGGGAAGGTCGCTTAAAGGCATGTCATCGGCCATGAGTGACGTGGAAGTCTCATGATGGCACCAGGAGCAATATCGACTTGAATCCATTAGCTATCTAGACCTCGTAAGATCCAAGCGCTACATAGATGTTCAGCAAAGCACGTCAACATTCTGACTGCTCACCCTCGCCCCGTCCTACACCTAATTATACATTCGCCTCCCCAGTGGACAATCCATGTCTCGGCTGTCGTTGGGGCGTGCGGCTGCGATCGGCGTGATCGACAGGAACAATGATTGCTGATCGGCCCACGACAGTGACAGTTGGACGACCCAAAACATGCCATGCTCGTGGTTCCGGGCGAGCACAGGCACTGTGCACTAGCCAGGCTCGCCACGCCGGAGTTGATACAAAGAGCCAACCTCTGGGGAAGGCTGGGTAGGTAATACATATTGGAGACTTCAGACGCAACGAGGGAACCGTCAGGGGAAGAAGACTGGTGTTTATACGGGTGTTTTTCCTTGTTTTTTTCTTTGTTTGTGTGTATTGACGACGCTCGCTGACAGTCCTGAAGTCTATGGAAACGGAAGAAAAGGGTGGGAGGGCCACGACGAGGGTGGCATGCTGAAGGAGGCGAGGAGGAGGAGGAGGAGGAGTTGGCCGGTCTCGAGGGCCGGTTCGGTGGTTGATGGATCGCTGATGGTGTGGTGGTGTTGGAAAAACATTAAGTTATGTACCGATCCCCTGATGCCATGAGGGCCATCGGCCGCGCGGTCGGTCCTGTTTCTCCACGGCGTTGCGTCGCGTGGCCCCCAGGTTGCTTGTCGTGTCTGGCGGGCACGCGGCGGCGGAGAAAGCAGAGGCGGCTGCGGCGGGGGATCGAGGAAAAATATCGAGCAGAAGAAGTGCTATGCAGATTGGGGTGCGGGTATTCGATGTTCGTGGGAAGCGGTCATGTCGTGCGCTCGATGGCTTGCGCTTCGGTTAATCAACGTCTCAGCGGTCTGTGGTCCAGTCTGTCAGTAATCCATCGTCTCCCTTCCACGGACAATTGAGCCAACTCACGCGCAACCCAGAGGCGTGACAACACCAAAGAAGCAATCGCCATTGTTCGCCGCGACGACCTGGTTGGACTCGACGGGGATGATGACGACGCCAGCCGAGGCAAGGGCGGCTGCCCAAGCGACCACGACACCGAAAGAAAGTTGCATCCTTTTTCGTCGGTCCCTTCCCTAAATCCAAGCACAACACACACTCGATGGTCGGTCTGGCCCCAGACGCGCCGGCGAGGAGGAGGGGTCGAGCAGGGTGGTAGCGAGTCGTCGGTTGTGGATTGGAAAGACTGGAGGCGATCGACGGAACGAACGACGACGGGCCGCCCGCTCTTTTCGTACAGTAGGGTTCGTGGTCGTGTCGTGTCGGCCGATTCCGCTGTCAGGACCGGAGCCAAGGGCGAGCAAATTGGGCCAGCCGGGGTTGCCCAGGTATGGCGGGGTTGATGGCGCGTGTATCTTGCCACGGGCGGGTGGTGCGGGCTCGGCGTGGGTGGTTTGCCCCTCGCGTGACGATTTAAATTAAAATGGAATTTGACGGGGCGGCGCGGACACCCAGAGAGAGAATCGGTCAGGCCAGCTGGGGGAATGGATGTCGAAATGAAGAAAATACAGAGACGCAAGCGTCCTGGGCAAGAAGCGAAAACGGTCCGAAAAGGGGGAAGAAGGAGAAAAGGACCAGCCGTAGGGAGAAGAGAAGAGAAGTGAAGGCGATGATGTGTAGATGAGAGAGGGCAGGTTGCGACGGTGCCGGAGGTTTTCCTCGAGTGTCGCAGCACTAACACGGGCCTTCTCCCTTCCCCCTTCCTGCCTCTCCCCCTTCTTCCCTCCCATTCGCGCCCAGAGGTGGTATCACAGACGGGCCAGATGTGATCGACGCGGCACTGGTCGAGCGAACGTCATCCGAACAAAGGGCCAGCCGTCCGGGCGGAGGGCAACGGCGTCCATCGTGAGAGGGCATCCAAGGGCATGAACGACTCCTTTTCCTCGAGGTGCGACGGCGTCCGTCTCGCGGGGTGGGGCCCTGCGGTTTCAGGCGCCCAAACGAGACACAGGGCAGGACAGGGCACGGCCGTACCGCGCCTCCCCACGGGCCACGCCCTCGCCTTGTCGACTTACATCAGCCGTTTCCCTCTTGACCATGACGCCAGCGTCGACTGACGGGCGCGCGAGTGACCATGTGGTCGGGGAAATAGGATCTCGCAAGTGGACCGGACTTGTCGTATGAGATTCCCCGCGACATGCATCGGTGGTTCATGATGAGATGCAGATGCCGGTGTTGCCGCTGCCTTTGCCGCTGCACCTTCACATCTCTGTCTTCATCCATCAGTCGACCTCCCTTGACGTCGCCCACCACGCGTCCTGTTACCGCCCACTGCCTGCCAGTCCGCCTGCCTCTGCCTGGTGTAACCGGAGGAGACATCTGCGACGCCGCAGATCCGGCCCCGGCAACGCGCTGACACGGTGCAACGACCCGCTCCTGGCCGGCCAAGGGCCCCAAAAGGGGGGCCAGGGGGGCCATTCCGCGGCGGGCCCCCAAGAGCCCACAGGCTACAGCCCTGGCGCCGCGCAGGGCTTGTCACTTGAGGGACCGGCGGCCACAGGGAGAGGTGACACTGGAGGATCTTACCGCCAGGCCTAGCCCAATCAGATCTTCAACCCCTGGTCCAATCCTCTCCTCCTCCCTCCCCCTCCTCTCCGCCGGCACATCACTCGCTACCAGATCGAGTTATTGGTCGTCCTGTCGTCTTGAACCGTGGATATCATAGCCGCTGTGTCTCGCTTTCCATACCGTCCCCGCCCAGTCTATCTGGCTCCGTCTCGCCCCGTCGTGTCATACAGGATAAGCTAACAGTTTGTCATCAAGGTTTGGTTGTGCACAAAAGGGAAGAAGGAAAAGATAATGTTCGCGGCGTGGTATCTCCTCCACAATGAGCCGCCCCTCGTCAGTGCCCCGTCGCAGGAGCGCCTATCCCGTGAAAAATGCATCCGCCCTGGTGTAAGGTATATGGTACAGCTGCTGATGGATGTATCGTCCATCGTATGTCCACGCTGTGTAAGGAGAGCACACTTGTATGTAAAGAAGCAAGCAAGAAACAGAAACAAAGCAAATAGTTCGTCGGCCCGTCCGTCACTGGACCTTGATCGCCTCAAACAGCGCTAGGCTGAGAGCCGTGTCGTTCTCTCCCACCACGGGTGATGGCTCGGCGAGGAGCTCCCACTTCCGGAAGACGTACGGTGTCAACTTCTGGTAGCCCTGCACGCTAATAGGCATCCTCGGTCTGGCCGGTCCCGTTGTCGGTGGTGTCGGGTTCTGCCTGTGCGCGAGCATGAACTGCTCCTTCCAAGCCGGTGGGGAACTGAAGAGGTATCGGAGCCTGGCATCAGACGACCCGGCCGATTGCGCGTTCCCTCCGGCAATCACCAGCCGGACACACTGCAGACGCGCATCCTCCGGGAGGTTGTCGGCGAGGAACAGTCCCAAGTCGAAGATGGTTTCCCGTAGTTCCCGGTATGAAGGCGCCTCGGAAACGCCAAGTCCGTCGAGCTCCAGAATCAGGCCAGCCAGCACCACCAGCATGCGTGCCCTGGTCTCCGTGGCGATGCTAGTGATGGGAGGCTTCATGTTGCTTGCCGCTGGTGTGGCCGGCGAACCACCCTCGCCGACTGCCGTGTGCAGGATGATGTACTTGAGGAGCGCCGGAAGCCAATGTTGAAGTACGGCGGTGCGGAGATTCTTCTTATCGGGGTCGTCGTTGGCGAGAACCTCCCACAGCTCCGTAAGCTTGTCGACCATGGTAGGATTGAGCTGAGACACGCGCAACGCCGGCCGGCCCCTTATGATGGCCTCCACAACCGACAGCAGCCCTTCGGTAAGTTGCATGGATGGCAAGGCTGCGCCGTCGTCGCCTGCCGTGCCCGTCTTGAGCGAGGGAAAGAGGCCGAGGAACCGCGCCTGTGACTGCTTCTTGAGATGCTCCGTGATCTCTTCGCTCAGATACGGCAGCACACTCGTCCAAGTCATGTTCTTCGTATCCACTGCTTGGTTGAGAGCCTTGGACAGCATGTCCACGTGAGACGGCTGCTGCTGCTGCTGCTGTTGCTGATCGCCGGTTCCGGGACTCGACGTCCTGGTGGAAGACAGACCGATGGAAAGTTTGAGCTGGCAGAAAGGCAGCGCAAAGTCGCTGGCCATCTCGAGCACCGTCTCGAACGTCATAGGCGCATCGGGATCCTTGGCTGGCGCCAGCAATCTGGTCGTGATGTTCGCGAGGAGTGCTCCAATCGGCAGGTCGGGGAGTCTGACGCCAAGCGCCTGCGACGTGGTTTGCGAGTCCATTAGAATCAAAGCCCGGATCAGATCGAGCATGTGACTCTGCGCCTTGCTCTTGGAAAGCGGCGCGGCCGTGAGGTCTGCCTGCTGGTGTTGAAGCTTGGAGAACTCGATCAAGGCGTTGCGGACGAGCACCGCCAGCTCCTTCTGGTGCTGCTGAAGGACCAGGCGCTGCTGGATGTAGAACCGGTACGCCTCCTCCGAGCTCACGGCGGCAGAGGCCGGCAGGGGACAGGTGGCCAGCTGCAGCACCTCCTGCATGTAGGTACTCGTTCTTCCGGGCTGGACTCCTCCACTCGCCACCTTGACCGCTTCGACAGACGTTGTCGTGAGGATCATCGTAAAGGAGAGGCAGCTCAGGCTGATGAGGCTGGGGTAGATGTCCACCAGACTCGGCCGGGCCTTGAGGCTGCTGACATGGTGCACCCAGTCCGTCATGCGCACATCGAAATGCTGGCGATCGAAGAGGCGGAGCCGCGCGAGGAGAGCGCTAAAGGTGCCCTGCTTGTCGGCACTGCTTGACCAGCATGTCTCGAGTCTGCTGACGATCGTGTGGAACAGCCGGTCCATGGTGGGTTTGTCGACGCTGCTCCCATTGATCAGAAGCTTCTCGATTTCCTCCTGGAGATCACTCTCGGCATCCTGCAGACGCGCTGTCATGTTTTCGGAAACCGGAGAACAGGCGTCAATCGCCGTACTTCTGTCGCTCTGCTGGAGATCTCTGCGCAGGTGGGCTGCCGTGTTCGACAGACCGGGCATTTGTGATGTCAAACTGCAGAGCGCCACCAGGAGTGGCCTGGCGGCGAGTCCGTGATCACCGGTCATGATCTTCATTCTGTCCAGCAGCATATCGCAGAGGTCTCGGGCGGCCCCCGCGGCTGCAAATACGGGAAGGTGGACGTTGACCGTGTCGGCGCATGCCGCCAGCACATCGGCGTTGTTTGATCGTGCCACCAGTTTGATGACCTGCGCCATGCTTATGTAGTCCATGGCGGCGTCGAGCAAGGACCGAACGAGTCCAAATGTCTCCGGAGACATGTGGAGGCCTTCGGTCTCTACAACCTGAACCAGGTGCGCCCCCACTGCCATCTGAAGAGCCCGGCTGCTATTAGCAATGCGCTTACGTATGCTGCTAAACGGCAATGATGGTCCCGGAAGCTCCTGGTCGTTGGGATCGGAAGACATGTTGATGCGTAGCGCGGTGTCAACGACCTTCATCGCAGTCTCCGTGTTCTGGGCCTCAACGTTGACGTCGTATGAGGCGCGACGGAGCAGGTGTGCCCTCGTTTCCTTGAATGTCGCTGCGAGGTATTGGAGCGGGAGCTCTACGAGCAGCCTTGTCGCGCATTGGGCATCGGGCTCCGTTTCGGAAGGGTTGCGAAGTCCGCCGCGAGAGATCAGCCAGAGGGTGTACGCAGGAGGGTTAAAGTGTCCGGTTCGGGTGAGTTCAGCGGCTAGTTGGTAGAAGCTCTGCTTGGAGGTGGCGACTTGCGGGGGCGAAATGTCCAGGAACTCGAGTAATGCGGTGGTCACGTCGACTCCGATCTGCGCCCAGGTGCGAAGCAGGGTCGCGGCGACGTACACTTTGGCCGCGCCGTGCCTGTAAAATGAGGTACACCAGTCAAGAACGGTCCGAGTGATCATGGCCTTGTCTTCGCTCACAGCCCAGCAGGTCGAGGCCAACTCGGGCGTGAGCAGTGTCTGAAAGGTCGCATCGAGGTGTTTGATTAAGATCTGGCGGTTGGCTGGCTGCGACTTGCCGTTGGACGAGAGGAGTTTCTCGTTCCTCATGCTTAGCCACTTGAAGGCAGCCTGCGCTGCGTCGTGGTTGGCCGGGATCGAGTGATATAATGCGTCCCGGCACTTGAGCCAGACCGTCGGGGATAGGAAGTTGTCTTGTGATGTACATAAAAGTGTGAGAAGTAAAGATGAGAGGCGGCCGGCAAGAGGCGCCAAGATGTCTCGATCGGGGTCTTGATGGATCTGCCACTCATGTTAGTCTCTAGTCTCCGTCGACCTGTCTGAGGGCGAGCTGCACATACCGTGTTGAGATGGGTCAGCATACCGGCGACAAGCCGCCGTCCGTATCTTCGCAGGCGGAGCAAGTCTTTCCAGTAAATCTGGGTGACCAGAATCCACATGGGCAGCTTGGCCTGGGAGCTGTTCTCCAGACCGCTGACAAGCCAGTCCATGTAGTGGTCACGGTCGACGAGGGACTCGGCATATAGATGGGTCGCAAGGCGAATGCTGCGGGATGTCAGCGGGTGCTGCACGATCAGGGGTTGTGGACGGCGGAAAGTCAACTTACGCATACTGAACCCTCGCCTTCCAGTCGGCGTCGCCAAATGACGAGGTCACCGAATCAACGAACTGCTCCACGTAGACGGTCCACTCCTTCAGCCATTTCGTCTCTCCGCCGACGACGACGGCGTTGTTCACGCCCTTTCTCTTGACAGTCCGCAGGTCATTAGCTCCGACACAGCGCACCAGCCAGATGGCCCTCTCGGTGGGGATGTTCTTGCTCAAACAGTGATCCAGCAGGCCCTTGCCCCGGATGCCGTGCGGAATGGTGCGGCTCAGCCTCCGGAGCGATATAGAAGGGTTGGCCAGGTCCTTCATCCAAGCCTCTCGTTTCGTGTCGGTCAGGGTGACACGAGGCGGTGGCTTGAAGGCTGATGGCGCCGTGACCTGACCGTTGTGTTTCCTCTGGTTCATGACACCGACAAAAATGTTCGAAAGTAGGTTCAGGCCGTTCTTGTGCTTCAGTGCCGGAAATATCGCGGCCTTGGCGGATGTTGTCTCGGTCTGGGTCACGGGCGCCTTATCGAAGTAGCCCTGCTTGATGATCGAGTCAGACAGCTGGTCTTCGGCATGGTTTCCGTTCCATGGCACGAAATCGGCATAACCCATCTCATGTGTCGGCTTGCCCGCCGCCGTGGAAGCTGGATACGCGGTTTTGGCGGCGTCGGGTTTCTTGTGCAGTGGCGCATATCGAGGGGCGTCTGGTGGGATCTCAACGGAGTAGGGTTTTGGTCGGCCGTCCTTCTTAGTGGCGATGGCGGGCGTCTGGGTGGCTTTGACGGGCGTCGCCAAAACGAATCTTTGGCGGCGCCTCGGCATGGGCATGGGGAGGTTATCGGAATCGGGGTGCAGTGTCCGCGCGGACATCGGTGAGGCCATGTCGGCGAGGCCTGATGTCTCGGTCTTGGGCACAGGCAAGGCCCGTGACGGCGTGAGGGGATGCGGCGACTCGACGGCGGGCTGGAAGATGCTTGGGTCGTTGGACAGCTCGAGCTTGAGGCGCGAGCCGCCGCGTCTCGGAAGGGTCCCATATCGGTTCTGGGCGACGGCGGCGTCGTTCGCGTCGGCGGTCAGGTCGATCAGGTTCTCCCTGCGTATCGGCGACTGCGGCAGATATTGCGCGGACAGGGTGCGCTGATGGGGTGGCCGTTGGACCGTCAAACCCGAGCTCAAGCTACGCTGGGGCGGTCGCGGCGGCTGGACGCCCATTGGGGTCCTTGAATTCATCGCTAGGTGCGGATCCGAGGCGGCGACATTCTCGGTGATGCGACAAAAAGATGGGTTCGGTGATGGGTGTTGGGGATGGGCGATAGGTATGCGGTTGGGTTCGCAGGGCCGAGGCTACCGTCAGGAGAGAATTATCGGTCGGGCAGGTATTCGGCGGATCGATAGAAGGAAGGAGAGTCGGATCGGGCCGAAGAGTCGGCGGTGGTGATGGTTGGATGGATGCTGATAGATCTGATGGGACGAAGGAGGTGCGCGGCGGTCGACGAGGTGCTCTCAGAATAGCGATGCGGGTGTGCAGGCGCAGGCAGACGAGCAACCAGGCGAGAAGGCGGCGGGCTCGCTTAAGCAGTCGACGATGCTTGGCGTGGGTATCACGCTGCTGTCTCTCGAGGCAAGACAATGATGTTTGGGGATGCAAAGGTGAGAGGACGTGGAGGGCGGGAGCTGGCCGGGGGGGTGTTACCACACACGGCACGGGCACACCTAAGCGGAGGTCGGGTTGCGGAACACGGGCGGCTGTGCGGTGCGGCGGGTGGAGAGACAGATGATGGTAGCAAGTCAGGTAAGGTACTCGTAGATAGAGAAGGGAGGGAGGGCCAGGGCCGGTCGGGTCGGCAAATTGTGGCTGTCGAAGAGAGACCAGAATGGTGTCACCGGAATCCTGGGGGACAGGGACGCCAAAGGAGCAGGGGGCAAGGAAAGAGCAGAGGCGTGATCCGTTGGACGTCAGCCGGGGATGCGATGCCGCGAGATGGATCTTGGGTTCCAGTCCGCGGGCGGGCTGACCTCAGTCCTCACTCCTCAGGGCTGCCTCATCACCTCAGCAGTCAGCGCCGCGCCTTCTCGGTCCGGCCCAGTCTCCAGTGTCTCCAGTTCCTTCCTCCCTCGGGCTTCGCTTCATCGCCCCACGCCCCCGGGCCATTCAAGGGACCTGCCCGAATGGAAGGCACGCTGGAGATCAGGGCGCGCCTCACCTGCCCTCTGCTGCTCTGCACCTCCCTCCCACTTTGGCTTGGCCACCCACCTTCCCGGTCCCCCCTTGGCTTTTGAGGTGGGGACGGGGCATTTTGGACCAGTCCGGGCAGTGTTCGGCTCGGTTTGCCCGGTCCAAAGGGGGGGTGCGGCCCTGGCGGGAAGGAGGAGGGGGTCTACTAGCACCCGCGCTTCGGCCAACGACATGGCGGGCGACGGGCGTCCCGTGGTGTGGTGTTCGGGTTTCTTCCCGCGGCCCGAGCAGCACACACACACACACACACTGGCACACACTGACACAGCGCAGCGCAGCGCGACAAGCCGCCACGGAACAGCGACGGGACATGGCGCTTCTCCGCCAGGTCTATCCATGCACACGCATCGGGGTTGGCTCCCCATTTCTGGCTGACATTTCCTTTTACCATCAACCTGAAGTGGCCTCCCGTCCGATGGGGATTTGGAGATGCCACGAACAACTTGAACCCTCCTCTCCTATTCGTAGCCTCCCTTTCCTTGAGCAAATCCCCCCGCCCACTGGCAGGCCCCACGAGACGACTCGTGGCTGCTCCATTTCCAGAAGCTGGAGCCGGTCCCGGGTCGGAAATGCCCGCTCTCCCCTTTCTGACACAGCCAGCCAGCCTTTCTCGCCTCAATCGTTCCCATCTTTTTCTCCGGCCCACGGAACGGAACATGGCCTATCTGGGCCTTCGCATACAAGTGACTGACTCTGGTCAGCAGAGCGCATGTTGCCGCCCGTCCCGATGGCAGTTTTTGGTTTTACGAGATGCCTTGAGTAAGCACGAGACCACGTCCGCATATCAGCCTGAACATATCGCACTCAATCACAGCCCGCCCCTCGCCACTGACTCTCGTTCCTGGCCCTGTCCCTGGAAACATCGATTGCGCGTGCCAGTCATCCGCCCGCGCGATAGCACGACGCACCCCAACCTTATCGGCATCCCTGGACCTGCATCGAAACGTGTGGTGCCCCCCTATTCGCCCCATGCCCGTCGCATGCCAGCCCCACCTCTCAAAACACGGTGAGGACGGGATGCCGTGGAGGCAGGCAATCAGGCGTGATGGAAGCACTCACCCGTCAAACGGGGCTGATTGAGATTGATGATCCGTCTTCCGTCCGTGACCGTCACGATGGGTGGCCACGATTGCCAAAAAGGCTCCGTCCCCGGCGGGGAAGACAGCGATAGCCCTTGGCACTTGGTCATCCCGGGTTATTGTTTCGCGAGCGT
This sequence comes from Plectosphaerella cucumerina, assembly GCA_020746995.1. Classification (NCBI taxonomy): domain Eukaryota; kingdom Fungi; phylum Ascomycota; class Sordariomycetes; order Glomerellales; family Plectosphaerellaceae; genus Plectosphaerella; species Plectosphaerella cucumerina. Next base: position 2,557,943 of record JAGPXD010000004.1, on the reverse strand, counting down.
GGAGGTTTGCGCTTATTGTCAAGGCTCACGAGGGCCAGTGTGAAGACCGGCAACTATCAAGTCATCAACCTTGGGACTTCTAGCAACTGATATCAACTCACAGTTGTAATCCGGACCTCTTTCGCATGATCCCTTTTGGTGGCTGCCTTCCCCTAACTTGTGCTCAAGACACAGCCACACGAGAGTTGTGCTTCGACTACCCAGGTGGCCACACTGGGCTTTTGTCAACCTGGCACACAATGTTGACAAGCTCGAATCCTTCGCACTACCCCGTCCACCTATTCCGCAAGTCTCCAGGTGAAACAGCCAGCAGCCTTCCTTGCTGGTTCTTGAGATCTTCGCCCAGCGACATGTCGTCGTGTACCCTACTTTCTTGGCTACGCCCGAGATCGATGCGGCACCAGACCTTTGAACGACGATCTACGAAGGTGCTCGTCAAAATTCTCCAAGAATTCCTTGGATGCGAGAATACGATGCTCTGGCTGACTGCCTCCTGCAACCCACAGAAAGGGGCATTAGCTGTGCGGCACAGCAGTTCTACCCGGCTAGGCATGTTGGTTGGCGATGCGCTTGCTTTGATGCCCATGAGGTCCCCTGGTGAACTCGAGTACAAATGGCCATGATGCTCGACTTCTTCGCGCAATGTTGATCACTCATATGCTCATCCGTGGTCTCCAATTATGACCATCATGTTCCGTTTATCTAGCCTCCGGCAGGGTGCAGCTGTTTCTCCTCGTCGGCTATGCAAAATTCCTCCTCACTTCAGCTCCCTTAGCCGGCCTCCAGGATGATGATTTTGTAAATTTTGACTGGACATCGGTACACTACATGGGAATACTTTGTTGCCGTCGTCTCTGACAACTGTTCCGGATTGCAAGCCATGACGACCTTGTGTAGACTGACTGTTACCCATCCTTCGGTTACAACTGAGTTATCTCCAGTACCGTTGAGGACAACTCGACCGATGGCCATGTAGTCGGTCTATCCGTGCCCCGCATCGATTGCTTCTGTTCTCGGAAAGCAAGAGACCTGTGGCAGTATCCCAATGAGCAAGAGGACCTCCCAGACACGCACGGAGGGCTGAATAGACTCTTTGCCAGGTCAAAGGCGCTGTCTGCCCAGTGTGAGCAGGTGTTCGACACACATGGCGTCCTCCAACACATCAGCACGACCGACTCCGCCACGGACATCAACGCCATCTTGGAGACACTTGACTACCCTACTCTCAAATTCTGGAGGGTTAGTGGCGGGTCATACTTGGGAGGTGTCCTTCCCACCTTGTAGCCCTATAAAGTAGATTGACTCGTCAGCGAAGGTGAGAGGACATCATGCCCTTTTCTTCCCTCGCCCTATCAACATTCCATATGAAGACGGACACTGACGCTTCCATGTCTTAAGCCAACATCGACTATGAACTCAAGTGGAAGAATAGCAATGTCGATGCCGACAAGGCACTGCAACTGCATACCTTCTACGAGCAGTGCGCCGAGGCCGGCCCGGAGCACTGTCCTCTGCACGAGCGCGACGCGGACGCTGACGAAAGGCGTGTCCACAAGATCCTGCGTCGCCTCGAGGAAGAGCCCGCTGTTGACCAGTCCATGACCGAGTTGCGATCTGGGCAGCCGCTCCGGGTCTTCACAGCATCGTGGGTCCGCAGAAGACTTCGCTGGCACATGTATTACCCCATGACCTTCTGGGCACCCATGGCCGAACACCTGCGTCTGCTCGAGGCCGGCACCCCGTAGCTCATCGAACCCTACTATTTCGGGCTGCCCAATTCGAAACTGCACTGCTCAATGCCCGAGGATGTTGGCTTCGGGGGCCTCTGTAAGGGGGAATCGCAGAGGGATCTGAATCTACCATGTGTGCTGATGACGTCCAGGGCGCCAGGACGCGCGAGAGTCATCTTGAGCTTCAAAAGGTGTACCAGCGAAACGGCAAGATGACGGGTGCTGCGCATGCCGAAACGTTTGCTGCACCTTGCATCGGAATGACTCTGGAGCCAAAGACCCCATTCAAAGGTCAACCCGTCCCCTGCGTACCCGAAGTCTGATAACAAGGCTGACGTTGTGAATCAGGTCCTGTCGGAGGCAACACCGGCCATCCCATTCTGTTCCTGAACACTCGCTATGACCCGGTAGGTCGGCCACCGAACAACATTCGTGATAGGGCGCTGATCGTTCCGCCCGGATAGGCCACACCTCTGGTTGCTGCGCAGAACAACGCCCTGCTGTTCCCCGGATCAGTCGTCCTAGATTACAAGGTAACCGGGGTATGTAACAGTCTGGTCTGCCAATGGATAACGCGCTGATGAAGTTGACAGCATGTAATTGTCAACGTGCCATCGGTTGACGACTGCGTCGGGGCAGCCATCTTCGAATACTTCCAAGACGGCACCCTTCCCCGGCCTGGAACCATATGCTGCGAGCCCCAGCAGCCGAATGTATTCCTCCCATACCTGGGCGGGGAAACGGCGAGCATCCAAAGGCGGCGCTTCGCGTCAGCTCAAGCCTCCGAAGACTTGCGCATGCTCTGAGTTTCCGGGACGCCGACGGGCCCGGAGACGATTCCGAGATATTGTCCGGGGGCTAGCGGCGAAAATAGGGGCTGCTCGGCATCCGACGCGGTGCATTCATGTTGATTCGTTCTGCACGGGCAGTTGAACAAAACCTGACTCTGTCTGCTCCGTATCTCGCCGTGTGCGTGTGGAAAATCAACGGAGAAACCGATGAACCTCGTGACGAGCAAGCAACCAATGCCTGTGTCTGTGTGATAATGCGAATGGGTCATCTCCGAGTCGTCGGAAGGCCAGCGACGCAAATTAGCGACGTCGAAACGACCATCTCTTTAGTCATAGCCCCGGTCTGGAGAAGGACGATGTGGGCTCGAGGTGTTGAGCTGGGTTGAACCCCCCGGACTTTCGGAGACCCGCGCAACCGCGTTATCGGAGACCCCCGCTCTTCGATTTGCCTGCCAGCAGCGCCAGCGAGGCGTGGAGGCTCGAGCCAAGGACCCGCCCGGCTCACCACCTCCACGACCCCGGTGCAGCGACCGCCGGGATGCAGCACCGTCCCAAAGTTGGGGTAGCCGCCTGTTGAGGTCTCACATTCCGGAGCATTGCGCGATACCTCAAGATTGGCTCGAAGCTTCCGTTCCGCGGGGAGAAGTGCTGTTTATCCGGGGCGGGCGGGCAATGCCCGATCAAGTCCGATCTGGCAGCTGGGCCACCCGTCGGGCCGCATTCAGAAGCATTGTGGGCGACAGATTCTCTCGTGGCGCCAACACATCGATCCAGCCCTTGGAAAACCCCCTCTCCGTTGTGTGGCGTTCGTCTTCTGATGTCGTCTTCGGCTGCAGTTGTCCTTCTTCTGCCACGGCCAAGCGGCGCCCGAGACAGGTGCCACGGCATCGTGGTGTCAGTATCCTAGACAAGCACAGAGCTTGGTCTGTCCGTGAGTCCATCGGCTATCGGGGCCAATGGCCGAGAAATCGAGCAGAAACCTGGTATCACTGCGAAAGTTTAGCCTCCGTCGGGGAGGAAGCACGGCCTCCCGGCGCCCAGCTTTGTCGTCCGAAGATCGCACGCACGCATTCAGCCGCAGATCAATTGGTCTGGAGGGATCGACCGGTTTCACCCCTTACGACAGTCTCTCGGAAAAGCGCTGTAGCACGCGGCGACGGGGACGCCGGGCTGGCTGGATGGCGATGGTGTGCCACGGATGCCACCGTCCACGAAGCTCGTCGCGGGGTGGCTGCATCGGGGCGGCCGCCCGCAACCTTTTAAGTAGGCCGCAAGACCGATGGGAGCTATCGTGGAAAGTCGCCGTAACAATGCTGCAACTTGATGTTTGCAGGTAAAGGCAAAGACAATGTCGGCAGATGCCGCGGGATGAACATGATGGCGTCAAGTGATGACACTGGCTTCGAGCTGAAGCACGTCCCAAGTTCGCGGGGCCGGGGGCGCCACAGGTGGGAGATTGCCAAAGCCACAACCCCGCCCCAGCCACATCCTGAGTCTCCGCATCCGCCATTGTCTAATTCCCCAGATTTGAGCGACGAACGTAGACTTCCTAGACCCTGAGGCCATCGCCAACTTGCTCAACGTCGTACAAGCAGGCCCCATCTCCCTAACAGCACGACATCACAATGGCGACCAAGCGGGATATGCGCCGGCCGGACCTGAGTGAGTCAAAGGATTACCCCCGCGACGCATCGCCCCCTCGCCATCCCAGCTAACGCAACCTCCCAGTCATCCCCTATCAGGAGCCGAAGCCCAAGGCCGATGGCGAGTTCAGCTCGACGCTGTCCAGCACGCTTCCCATGGCCGTCATGCTGACGCGCAACCGCTTCATTGGATGGTACGACCCCCTGATAACCCGGTGACGACGCGTGTGCTTTCCAGATCGCGGGAACCGCCGCGCGGCTTTGGACAGGAGGTGCTGACGCGGAGACTTTATAGGGCCGGCATGGTTTACAGCGTGCAGAACTGGCTCGGCGAGAGCGAGGTCCAGAAGAAGAATGCCACTACCCCTGGCTACTTCAACGTCTCCATGGCCTGTACGTTGAGATTCCCCCAGCCTCTGACAACAACCGCTGACAGCTTCGTCCACAGTCGTGTCCCTGATCGTCTGCTACCTCCCCATGTTCCTCCCGCCCACGGCGAGCCCTCAGGGCTCCGCAACTGGTCCTGCCGCTCCTGTTCCTCCCCAATAAGCGCACTTCGTTCACAGCCTGTGGCGCTCGGAATACCGCCGGGCACAAGAAGCGAGCTGGGAAATTGGGTACTTGGCTCGTACAAGGAGGTTCAAACAATGTAGTATACCCGTCACTCGAATGACATCTTAATACACACACGATTCACACATGACTGGCCGAGGTTCCGCGTACCTGTCAAGGGAGTGGTCGGCGCAATAAGAAGATGCTCAACGAATGCAAGTGATATCCTTCCTAATATGGAGGGAGTTCCTTAATTAAAGAATGGAATCACGCTACCGACCGTTTTTGAATACCATGCGCCGAACCATGCCAAATGATGAGGAACAAGACATGTCTCAGGCCGATTCTCTCAGTAGAACAGCAGCTGAAGAGGCTTCTCCTCGGCGCCGTACCTCGCCTTGAACTCTGGCCGAGTCAGCCACTTCGCCAGCGGCATCATAGTGTCCTTCATGTCCATAATTCCGCGCTTCTTCTGGTCAATATGCGAAGCGTCCACCACGATGCGCTCGAGCTTGGTCAGTGACAATGCACCTGGGTGATGTTAGTAGTGACCAGGCATGCTCAGGGACTGGCTTATGTCTACGTACCGTTGTCGACGAGATCCATCAGGCGGGCCGGTGTACCAACCGCAATACCCGTCCGCGTGCTCTGGAGGAACTTGACCTGCTCGTCGACCTTCATGTGCTTCGCAAACTGAACAAGGTTAGCAGTAGAGCATTGTGTTGGATTAGCAGGTACTGACCAGCTTGGCGATCTGATTCTCCTTGGTCTGGAACTTTCTCGTAGTTCTGATGCGTTGTTAGTATGTGTTTGACGTTACCACTTGACGTCTCCGACATACCTGACGAGATCGGCCGCCCGGAGACCAGCACCAGTGACGATGATGGTGTGAGGCGAGCCCTTCTTCGATGGCGCCTTGCCCAGCCGGTCAGGGTGCTCGGCAAACGTCTCGAGAAACTCGGGGAGGTTCTCCGTGGGCCTGGGCTTCGTCCATGAGGTGGTGTCCGCAATGGTGCTTGCTGTTCACTTGTCAGCACATGTCCAGGCGCATGCTCATGATCAGATGTGGATTTACCTGGGAGAGAGAGATCCGAAAGTTCGACAGCACTGAGATCACCGCCGAATCTGCTGAGCTTCTGCGCCAGATAGTCGGCCAGCAGCATGTTGTCCATGACGGCAAAGGTCTCGTTGACGCCGAGCTCCATGTTCAGGAGCGTGTCGTCGACCTGGAACTTGGACTTCTTCTGCTTCTTCGCCTGGGAAGCGGCACCCTCCGTGGGTGCAGAACGCTTCTTGGAGATCTTAGACATTGTGTGGAAATCGGTGCGTGGTGAGTTAAAGGGCGATGTTGAAGCTGATGCGGTGGTATGCTGATGTTGTTGGAGTAGGCTGGGAGTGGTCTTTCTTAAACGTGAAGGGTCTTCAGTGAGATGTCTGCCATCAAAAAATTTACAGGGACACAGTTTTGCAGGCACTGTAGAATCTCGCTGTAGATGGGAAAGTCAGTGGTCTTTGGGGGCTGGATGATCCCTGAACACAGTGCGATCTGTATTCGAGTCGCAAAATCACATGCACATGGGTCCCGTTCCAGAGCAATTTTCAGATGGGGTTTTCTGAGAATTGCTGATCGGCTGTCTGATACTCAGAAAAGGTTCACCTACTCCATGACACTCATTCATCTGACCAGACGACAAGCTGTGACGCCTCGAACTTACACAACCTCACCGTATCGTGTCGTTGGGTCGGTGTGAGTGGCGCCGTTGCTGCGCTGCAATGCGGAGGGGCAGGGGTCTCGGCCCCACTGTAAATTCTGCCTCGACACCCCGCCAGAATTTTCTTCGTGCAGCTGCTCGACCAGCGGCTTTCGCGAGCGAGGTCGAGAGAGCGAGAGAGAGTGAGCCGCATCTGCCAACATCGCAAACCCTCCCTCCCAACCACCACAACCACAAACCTCAGACACAATGGCAGCAAAGCGCAAGAGCGACAGCGCCTCGGACTCCAAGTCCAAGAAGGCCAAGCCTTTCTCGAAACCTAAGCCCGAGGAGCCCTCTGCGCTGCCCGAGCCGCTCGAGGCCGCCGACGACGAGGCCCCTGCCACCGACGCGCCCGCCGAGAAGACCCCCAAGAAGGAGAAGAAGGATAAGAAGGAAAAGAAGGACAAGAAGGAGTCCGCGTCCAAGAAGCGCAAGGCCGACGATATCGAGCTCACCAACGGCGACGACAACGAGGCCACCGACGCAAAGGTCAAGAAGGAGGAGGGTGCCGCCGATGTCAAGGCGCCCAAGGCGAAGAAGAGCAAGAAGGCCAAGAAGGCCACCGCCGAGGGCGACGAGGCCGCTGCCGAGGGTGCTGAGGGCGCAGAGGTCGCCGAGGGCGGCAAGAAGGAAAAGGCCAACCGCTTCATCGTCTTCGTCGGAAACCTGCCCTACACCGCCAACGCGGCCACGATCCGCCAGCACTTCGCCTCGGTCAAGCCCGAGGGCGTGCGCTGCCTGACCAAGGACGGAAAGGAGAACACGTGCCGTGGCTTCGCCTTCATCGAGTTCACCCACCCGACCAACATGCGCACCTGTCTCGACAAGCTGCACCACTCCATCTTCAACGACGGCCTGTCGCCGGCGCGCAAGATCAACGTTGAGCTGACGTGAGTTACCACCCACGTCCCTAACTTCCAAACCTGTACTGACAACCCCAGTGTCGGCGGTGGCGGCAACAAGTCGACGAACCGCAAGGAGAAAATCAAGGCCCGCAACGCCGAGCTCGAGGTCAACCGCGCCAAGCGCATCCAGAAGGAGGCCGAGCAGAAGCGGGCGGCCGCCGGCGGCGAGCCGGCCAAGCCCTCCGACGATGGCGGCATGCACCCCAGCCGGAGAGCGATGCTGCCTTAGGAGGGTCTTCGCCCCGGCATGGTGGTATCGCCCTGGTCAGTCGGCGACGTTATCGGCTCCCGCACCGACGGGGTCGCCGGTAAGAGGCGGTCCCGCAAGAAGGACCGCACATTCACGGCCGCCGATTGACCTGGGCATCCACGGTGCCTTTTCACGTAGAATTACGGATTGCTTCATGGGTCCCGGCGTTCAGGGGTCTGGTCATTTGCTGTACACCAAAAGTTGTTCATGTAGCCGTTTGTTTCTCCCCCCGGCATATGACCTCGGTCGTGGTCGTCATGTCGTCTCGCATCCCCTCGTCAGTAGTAAGGATACCCAAGATTACGCACAAGAAGGGAAGCACCTCAGCACACTTCACGTCCGCCTCGCCTGGTGATCAACGCAAAAAAAGCTGGATTCGCAAAGCACTTCCCACTCTCCATTCCAGCTAGCCTGTGTGTATATGCTCTGATGAGCGCATGAGAAGGAAGAGTCCTGCGTGCTATCTACAGAAAAAAAAACAAGAGCAAAAACAAGAGCGACTTGTGGATATCCTTTGTACCTGAGAGTGCGATGCCGGCTATAGACTTCTGGTCCTGAGACCGCCAATTCTCCACTCCCCCTCCTGTCTCTGCAAACGACGGACCAGACCCGAACTCGCGGCTGCGAAGCCGTTGGGAAGAAGCATCATGCAAATCGTCGCGGGCGTGTGAGTCGTGGCCAATGGCGGAAGCCTGTGTGGGAAGAATGAACGGCCGGTGCGTGAAATACGTCTTGTTGCTGCAAGACGGTCCCCTATCGGGGGAGCAGATGTCGAGGCCGGTGGGCCGGGGGTAGGGGCCGGAGCGGTTAATCGAGGATTGATTCAAAATGCTGTGTGAAAGGTATCAAGAAACGATCCGCCCGTGACGCCATTCCAATCTCGACCTGTACTGATGAATGCGTGAAGCAAGGGGCGTGTCCATTTTACAGGATCGTGCACTTGGACTTCTTCTGCTTCGTCGGCTGAGGGCGGGGGTTGAGCACGGCACTGGGAAGTGAGTCAGCCGAGTCAGGGTAGGTACGATGGCAGAGGCGGAGGGTGCATACCGGATGGCCTCGTCAAAGACGCTCTTCAGGTTCCTCTGAGTAAGAGCCGAGCACTCGAGGTACTTGTGTGCCCTGATTTCCTTAGCGCAGACGAGTGCCTGGTCGTACGAGACGGGCTCCATGCGCTTCTGCCTCAGCTGCTCCATTGTGTTGGGATCCTCGCGAAGATCGAGCTTGGTGCCGACGAGGATGATGGGGATATTGGGGGCGTGGTGGTCAATCTCGGGGTACCACTGCGGAACAATTGCGTCAGCTTGTGCTCTGCCAGGTCGAGACGCAGGGGGGGAGGGAACGTACCTTGGCCTTGACGTTGTCGAATGATGGGGGGCTGACGATGGAGAAGCAGATGAGGAAGACGTCAGTCTGCGGGTAGGAGAGGGGCCGCAGCCTGTCGTAATCCTCTTGACCGGCGGTATCCCAGAGACCCAGACTGATGGGCTTGCCATCAACCATGACACTAGCAGAGTAGTTGTCGAAGCTGGAGGAGGGGAAGATGTTGTCAGAGGATCGTCGTCGTCGGCAAGGGTTGCGCTGAGGCTTACACTGTGGGAATGTATTCGCCGGGGAATGCATTTGTGGTGTAGGAGATCAGAAGGCATGTCTGTAGAATGGCAGTCAGCGATCTGCGATGCAGGACCATCGATGTTGATGCCCATCGTATGACGAGAGGGGGGGAGGGCGTGATTTACCTTGCCGACAGCACCGTCACCAGTCACGACGCACTATCGAGGAGAGAAGGGTCAGCATCCATGCGTCTGTGGTGCAACAAAGCCCATGGCACGGCGGTGTAGTGCAGAGCAGAGCAGTGCAGCGAAGGACAGGGCAGAAGAGTGCGGTGTGGCCGTGATTGTTCCGAGCTGAACGAACCTTCAAAGACTGGACGCCGGGTTGAGCCATTGTGTCGAATGTGTGGTTCTGTGTGTGCTTCCTAGTCCTCCAGAGCTAATTCGAGTAGTCGCGGTGTAAAGTTGGCGACGTAGATGCGATTTGGAGGTGACGCGACCGATGCAGCTGTGGTGATTGCGCAATTGCTGGGCCGGGGGGAGAAAGAAGTCGTGAATCGAGGTCCCGTCGCTCAGGGGGGTTGGGGGACGGCGAGCCGAGACAGCGCGATGGCGGATCTGGCAAAATAGGAGGAGGGATGGGGGTGGGTGGGAGGCGGGGGTCTGGGCGCCTCGCGTGGATTCGGTGATGGTCGGGGGCTTCGATAACGATAGCTACTGAGCTCTTTGGTCGAGATTCTTCAGTCCGTGTCGTGAGATCTGGCAAGCAAGGTGTGTGTCTTCTTCTCGATGTTGGTGATGTCGAGGATGTAGCTGGGAAAGATGGAGCAATGGACGCGACACGGGTAGACGAGGCAGGACGAGGCAAGGAGCACGCAAGGCCGGTTAAGGTAGGCAAGGGGGGATGGATGTACGGACGAGACCTGATGGTGGGTATTGTCGCAGACAGCAAGCAGGCACTGACTGGTCTGGTCTGGTCCTGGTGGCGGCGGGCGACAACAGCGGCAGCAGCAGAAGAAGCACTGGTCGCCGACACCCCCTCCACCCTCCCGCCCCCAAGGAAGGCATATCTCACACTGGACTCTGACTGGAAACCCGCCTCCCTGGGCAAAGTGGAGAACCAATGGCCACCCCGTTGGACGCCGGAGCGCGCTTCTGCAACGGGGGGGGAGGCCCAGGAGCAGGACTGGACTGGACTGGACTGTGCACTGGCAGAAGAACCAGAGCAAGGGCCCGGACTATGTGTCCAGGATGGGAATAGAAAGAGAAGTGATGCCGGGGGCGTTTCTGCCCGTTGAAGCACGCTCCGGCCGCTCCCACGGCAGCTCGAGTTTCGAACCCGACTGAACTGCCAGAACCAGAACCAGACCCTGCCCCAACCTGAAGTCCGACCCCCAAACCCCAACCCCAACCCACTCGGCTTCCCGGGGAGACATGACATGCACTGCGCAGGACAGACTCTGTACCAGGACGCCGGACCGCGGCTCGTACAGAAACCGTAACGCACCTCGTGGCAGGCAGGGCCAGGGCCCGGCGCACTTCAGGGGGGGAAGAAACGAAGACGGGGTCAGGGGCCAGTCAGGGGGCACACACGGTCTACTGGCGCGGTGCGGGAATGCGGTGGCACGTTGACGGCCAGGGAGGAAGAATGCAACCCTGGGCCACTGCGGCGAACGGGCCAAGTCTCAGGAGGGGGGCGGCCAATACTGACTGCACGGTACTCGTAGAAGGGACGGGCTGATGGGGCAGATGGGCAAGTTCAGGACAGGGAGTGGTATGATGTCGTACGTCGTCGGTGATGCGCACTGGTATAAGGCAAGGAAGAAGGTGGATGCGCCCATTGATCTCGTACTTCAGGTTGGTCGAAGGAGCCCGGCGGAAGAGGGCTGAACAAAACCGAACTGAACGGCCCCCCGATGGCCCCAGGGCGATCCAAGACGCTGTCTCGGATATCGGGTTCAGGTTCCCTGGCGTCTCGAGCCATCTGGTTGGCCAGCTGCGTTGCCCGCAGTATGCATCTGGTGGCTGGTTATGGGCCCCAACTTTGATGGAACGACCACTGGACGGACGTCTTCTTGATGACGTGAAGTAGCCTCCGGTAGGAACTCGTTCATATGTCTCCTCTCTGCTCCGTAACTGGCCAGGTGAGCTGGGACAGCGAGATGACGGCGGCAAAAATGGTCGATGGTCGGGCGGGTGGCGGACATGGGATTTTTCGCTTTCACGCCTTCTGGATGGTCAGCGGAAGACGGGGTTTCGAGACGGGCGGGCGAACGAACTGAGTCGGGGAGCCTGCAGTAGGCTGGCTGCGGCGCGCTGCAATGCACCAGCCGGCGGCTCACGGGCCCAATCCTGTATCGTGTTGGGGCTTCAAGATGCAGGTCGGGTTTAGCGTGCAGCATCCGGCAGGTGGCTAACAGGTTCATGCTGGAACAACGTGGGTGGCTGTTAGGTGAGAACTGGCCCGAGCTCCGAGAATCTCGAGCTGTTCGTTCCTTCCACAGCACCAATATTCAGGAAGTCGCCCCTTCCACGTACACCGTATACACGTGTCGTACCTGCCAGTTGCTTACTCCACGTCCGTTCAGGTCACATTATTTCTGTGGATTGCCGTCACAGAAGCCAGTTCGAGGAAACAAAATCGAAGAAGCTCGGGCGACACTTGATGCATCCTCTGTAACATCGTCCGTCTTCCCGCGCCGCCGCCGCCCCGAGAGAATGTTTCGACCCCGATCCGTACGACAACGGGCGGTCGAGTCCAGGATTGTCATGCTGTCGCGCCTGATGGAATGCGAGCGACTCGAGCGACCAGCGTAGCTGACGAAACCCACGTCAAATCAATAGCTTCTGGTCCTGCAAGCTGGAGGCAAGTCTGACTCGCCCCCGTCAGCATTTGCGTTCTGCACCGACGCTAGAACGGCTGTCACGGCGTCTTCGAACTTTTCTCTGCCTCTTTTGGCTCAGCAATACTCCGAGACTCCTCGATCCCAGATCCCAGGCAGCGATCTCCAGGAACGAAGCCAACCCGGTGACGCAAACCGGTCCGACTCTGACAAGTCCCAAGGTTCGGTCGAAACATCGCTATGCTCCATGTGTCAACCCCTGGTTCGCTTGCACAGACACCGACAGTCACATGTTTTACCCCTGGCGTTTCCTCTTCCCCTTGGGTGCGGTGCCCCTCCTCCCTGTGATGGGGCGGCGGCGGCAGCGGCGGTCGACCTCGAGCTTCGAGTCGTTGACCACTCTTGACAAACGAACCTCTCGTTGAATGGGTGACGATCTGTGTGGTGTGGCCCTGCGGCCCGCACGCCTAGCCTGCTTCCAGAAGATCGACGACGACGCTGACAGATGAAGAAGAACAAGGAAAGCAAAGAAACATGAATCATATCCTTCGGCTTGCTCCACGTACATAAGAGAGGCAGAGCCTTTAGCTCCGAATGTCAACGGCCGTTGGCCAGTGGCAGTGCTGGTCTCATCCTTTCCTCCCACCTTCGCCGCGACTCGGTTACCAGTCTCGAAAGGCCATGCTGCTGCGTGCGGCTCAACGCTCACCCGGCCAGCCGCCCGTCGAGATCCAAGTACTGTCGCGCCACCTCGACGGCCGTCTCCTCGAACGACCTGTACTTGATCCGGAGGATCCTCGAATCCTCATCCTCATCCGGGATATCCTGCGTCTCGGACTGCCTCCCGCCAGTTCGGAAGATGCCTTCCTGGTACGCCCGGGGGAACGCCTTGCGGAGGAGCGACTGCGCATGCGGCCAGGCCACCTCGGAAGCGAGGACCAGGGCGCCGTTGCCGCCAGGGCCGGAGTCCTGCATCACGGCCATGTGAGTGTCGGCGAGGTCATGGATCGACACGAATCCTCGCACCAGCATCGACTGGTTTCCGGCGCCCTTCAGCAGCCGTATCAAGGGGCCGTTGGGACCCTTCTCCAGGGCGTCGGTCGATGCGGCGAGCTCGTGGTGGCCCAGTACCCAGGCGGGCAACAGGAAGACGACATCAAATGAAGGCCGATGTTTGACGACCCATGCCTTCGACACGCTGAGCGTTGACGTCTTGCCTGCCGGGGGCGGGTTGAATCCGGACCGAGACGGGGCCGCCTGGCCCGGTGCCGGGGTGCCGTCGGCGGTGGTGACCCGCATCGCCGGATCCCCCCCGTCTTCCCCATCGCTCAGGTCGTAAGGGTTCATGTCGACGGAGAGGTCAGCGACTGACGTCGTGACAACGATACGCTTGAGGCAGTTGAAGATGTTGGGCCTGCGCCTGGTCATGTTGTGCGCGGCCTCGAGCAGGTTGACCACGCCCTTGAGCGCCGTATGTGCGTCGTAGCCGGAGAAGGTAGGGCTGAGGTCGTCGAGGTTGTTCGGGGCAGCCGCGCAGTGCACCACGTACTTGACGCACTTGAGCGCATCTTTGAAGGCGCCAGGGGCCGTCATGTCCAGGATCATGGTCCAAAAGAGTTGGTTGTCCTTGACATTGAGCGCCTTGAGGCTCGGCGCCGAGAGTATCTTCTTGAGGTCGTCAGGTCCGTCGATGACGCAGCGCACAGCATAGCCGGCCTTGAGCGCTCTCAGCAGGACCTGGAAGCCAACGAAGCCCGTGGCCCCGGTCAGAAGTATGAGCTCCCGCCTCATGGCAGCTGGTGTGTTGATCGTCGATGCCGTTTGCTGAGGGCGGACATGTGCATATGGATGGGGGGCAGAAGGGGACGAGAAGACTGGAGCCCAGGACGTCCCACCACGACCTGGGCCACAAGGTATATTCGGAAAGGAGCCCCCATGACTGAACCGAACCGGGACAGCTGCTCTTTCGCCAGGCTTTCTCGGCTTGGAGGGGGAAGACACTGCTGGGAGCGGTCAGCTCTGTGGCCCAGGGCTGGAGGCGACGGTGGTCCGGGGCCGGAGTTTGCGTGTAAGTCCGGCCGCCTCGCATCTCGGGACCACCAACTGAACACGACCTTGCCCCAGGTTTCGCTCGATAAACCCACCGACGTCCTGTCATGTCTACGACGGGCCGCGGCCACTTCGGCCCCTCTCCTAGCTCTTGGATACTAATGCCGCGTCGCGGAGTTAAAAAGCCTCCTACCTGCGAGCGCGCGGCAAACATGTTTGGGCTCTGGCCGGACACACATCGAGATCCTGACACGCCATGGCCCGCAGCTGACGGGTTGCGTAGATTGCCTCCCTTGCTTGTCAGACAAATAGAGATGATAATTCTTCGGAACAAGGTCAGACAGAGTCATGCTTGCTTACCCGCTGCCATTATGCTGATTTGTAATTGAAGCGATGCCACTTGACGCCGTGGTGGGAAACGAAATAATGTACAGCCAACCCGCCTGAAGCCCGCTCCCGTACGTGCCATGATACATGCCAATGCCACCCTCCCTCTATGATGCGCCTGATCTTTCTACATACTTTCACACAAGCCTAGCCACATGATATGGCTGGCCCCCTCTCCCCCCTCCCGCCGCTCACGTCCGTCGCGACGTCAGCTCGAACGGAATGTACGAATTGGCCCGCATCATGTTGCTCTTGTGCTTCGCCTTGACCATGGCGATGACCATCTCGTTGGCCGGCATCCTGATGTTCATGCGGCGGGCTCGCTCGATGAAATAGCCGTTGAGGAAGTCAATCTCGGTCAAGCGGCCGCGGTCGATCTGCATCTGCATCTTGCTGGGCATGTCGCGCTTGGCGCGTATGCCGTTGAAGATTGACTTACGCATGCTCTCGCCGCGCAGCATCTGCTGCAGCTGGGGCCCGGCGCGGCGAACCTCGGGCATCTGCGCGACCACGTCGGCGATCTCGTTGAGGAGCTGGTCGACTAGGCGCTGCGCTGTCGGGTTGTGCACGAGCTGGTAGTACTGGAAGTCGAGCGCGACGCACAGCGGTTCGGCGATCGAGGCAAACATGAGCGAAGGGATCTTGAGCGCGAGCCAGTTGTCCAGGGGCACGCCCTGCGCGTTGAGGAGCCGCGCCTGCGCCAGCTTGGCCAGGAGGCGCTGCGTCGACTCGCGCGTTGTCGTGTACGAGTGCTCCAGCTTGCCGTCTTCTTCGCTCACGTACGGGCGTACCCCCGTCAGCGTCGTCTCAAAATCGTGGTGCTTCATGGACCGGATGGCAGCCCGGTTGCGGTCTTTTGCGAGGGCGGTCTTCATGTGGCCCAGCACGATGGACGGCCGCTTGTTGGCGTCGGTGAAGACGAAGTTGTTGGCCGCCTCGGCTACGCCCAGGCCGTCCTGAAGGTAACAGATGGCCGTGCGATCGTCGACCCGGTGCTTCACAGACCTGAGGAGCTTGACCGTGTGGACAGGGGACCCCGTGACGAGCAGGTTGCTAATGTGTCCTTCGCCTGCGTCTTCTCGTGGCGGATCCACCTTCTGATGCTCGGCGTGCTCCTCTATCCAGCCGTCGGTCTTATCGGGACCACTTCTCGATATGTTTCTGTACTTTGAGGGCTGCGGCTGCTTCATCCTCAGCAGCTCAACCGAGTCGTAGACGCCGTGGAGGGAGTGTGACAGGAACCTGGCCCTCTCGTCGTTGCCCATGATGTGAAGTGTGCGGTTCGACGTCGGCGGAGGCTGCTCGTGGCCCATCATGACGGCGGGGATGTAATATCGGTTCAGCGAGTCTGCGCGGAATAGGGCGTACAGCTCCTGGTCGTTCTGCTCTGGCGCGAGGCCAAGGACCTGCGTGTGTTGCTTCTCCTTCCTCTCAGTCGGCCGGCCTAACGTCGAAGCCTCTTCAAGTGCCGTCAGTGCCGCCATCCCTGGTGATATGGGCACCCGTGGTGGCGGCCGGGTCCCGAGGACGTTTGATGCCGTGTCGACGGAGACATGGCGTGTGGCTCCCCAGCCGGCGGTTCTGCTACCTGGCGTCCATGGTGTGTGTGTCTGAGATATCCGGGCGCAGAGCCGCGGACGGGGAACTCTCGCCAGAGGGGCCGCCACGATGGGCGAGTATTACTTTGTCGGCGGGGTGCAGAAGATTATCGTCCGATGGAGTCGAGCTCGCTGCGCTGGACTTCGTCGGTGGAGGTTGGAGGTTGCGGTCTTTGGAAATCGTTGGTCGGGTAGAAGGCAATGTGGCGATGAAAGAGCGACTGGAGATGTTCGACAGGGCGATCGAAGGCGCGGGCGGTAGGTTAGCTAGGGCTTCCTAGGCATCGGGTGCGGCGAAAGGTGCATGACAGTGACACTTTTCTCTGCAAATCCTCGCCGTCAATTTCCAGATGGACTTTGGGCCCGGCCATTTCCGGATGGCAAACGGGGATCCACAACGGTGTGCGGATAGATGCATGTCGATCGCTTTAGGTCATACGCCCAGGTGTGAGTTTTCTGCCAATCTCATCTTCACATCGACCGGCGACGACACCACTGGCAAAGTCAAAACGGGTTCACATTTCCTCCATCGATACAGATCATACGGGAACACCATTCATCATGGACGTCAAGTCGATAGCGCCCGATCTGAAGAAGCTGGGGTCGAACCTCGACAAGCTGGAGACGACCCTGCAACCGCTCATCGACAACTTGGGCGACATGTCTTCAGAGCTGCCCCTGCTCGACAAGGCAAAACTCATGGCTCTTACGGCCTACTCGATTGAGTCTCTTCTGTTCTGTATGTTCAGGCCCCTGACAAGGAAGTGACACACATATTCTAACAACTACCAGCTGCTCTCCGGCTACAGGGCGTCGATGCCGCCAACCACGAGGTCATGACCGAGTTGAAGCGGGTCAAGCAGTACTTTGCCAAGATCCAGCACACAGAAGACGGTCCTGGACAGCGCAACACCACGGTCAACATTGAGGCCGCCACAAGGGTCCTCAAGGCCGATCTCGTAAGTTGTCTCATGTGTAGTAGACCTGACCCGGCACGCTGACGAATGTGTAGGGCGACAACAAGGAGATCAAGCAGAAGCTGGAGGAGAAGCTGGCCGAGGAGAGGGCCAAGACCCTTCTCAACGACATCCAGAAGAAGCTCAACGACGACGCGTCAGACAGCAGCAAGGGCAAGAAGCGGAAAGAGGGGCGTAACAAGCCCTCTGATCTGGCATCACGACCCAAGCCGAAGAAGCGCAAGGGTTAAATGGGCCCGGAGGAGGTTGCAGTGAGCAGTTGTCGTTGTGATCATGCGCTGCCCAGGACGGCAGGCTTTTCCCAGGTCGCCCGGGTGCAGTAGAGGCACCTCGGAGCACCTCTGGCTTAGACGGAATCCAGAGTTCCTCCATAGAAACACTGGCCCAGAGCCATGACGAATAATGAACCCAAAACTCATCCCTTAAAAATCTGGTCTGATGCCAACAAATCTTGAACATGCTCCTATCGCGGGAATGCACAGCATCGGGGCGCCGTCGCCCGAACAGGGGTCTTTCCCCAGGGACGAAATGGGCCCTCGCGCCGGCCTAAGACGAATTTCTCGCCTCCCGATTGGCCGCTGAACCCTGCCTCGTGGCCCAGCAGCGCCAAAAGCCGAGCTGCCAGCATCTTCCATCTGCTGAAATCCATCTCGACCGCCCCAAGGACCACCCATCTTGCTGAACTGCATTTTCCTTCCACGACTCCAACGATACCTTCGAACTTCCCTCCCTCAACCCACCAAACCACCACACACACATCCAAGATGCCTCGCCAGAGACCCTCCGCCGGCCGCTCCGCGCCTACGCGCCCTACGCTGGCCTCCAAGCCCTCCGCTCCCGCGGCCCAGCAGACTCGCCCTGCCACCACGATGGCTGCTCCTCCTCCTGCCGCCGCCGCTCCTCCCGCGGCTGCCCCCAGCCAGGGCCCCGGCATGCTCGGCCAGATCGCCAGCACCGCTGCGTACGTCTGCCCGGCCTCTCCATAGAGGGACTTGAACCCTTCATCCCCAGATGACCATGCTAATAGTGTCCCAACAGCGGTGTCGCCATCGGCTCTTCCATCGGCCACGCCGTGAGCGGCCTCTTCGGCGGCTCCTCCGCCCCCGCCGAGCCCCAGCAGAACCAGGTCCAGGCCACCCAGGCGCAGACCTCGAGCGGCCAGGAGTACGCCTCCAACAACTGCGCCCCCGCGCTCCAGCAGTTCACCAAGTGCATGGACGACCACCAGGGCAACATGTCCATCTGCAACTGGTACCTTGAGCAACTCAAGGCCTGCCAGGCCGCCGCCGCCCCCTACTAAGGGATGATCACGAACGGGCGGTAGATTGGGGAAGAGCAGGAGGTTGCGCGTGTACAAAACAAAAACAAACCCAAAACAACATCCGGATGGCAAAAGGGCCCCGGCGATGCATCGGCGAAGACGGGGGATGTGTGCGCTGCGGCGCCGCATCTTAATAGCCGGCGGATATAAAGGGGAGGATTTGATATGATTAGGTCAAGACATCTCCTCGGTGTACAATACATGGGCCATGCCTCTCTCAGCTTCAACTACCTGTCCGCTAACGCCTTTGGAGCCCTGTGATGTATGCGCCGAACTCTCTCACTCTGTCTTGTCCGCCTCATCCGGGTTCGGCTCAAAGTTGAGCTGTGAAATCGTTAGCATGTGTTTGCGCTTCAGGGCAGATACCACGTACCGAGTTGCCGTTGTAAAGCTGCTGATCCCCCCTGCGGTCGTTCGGGTTGTCAAACTGCGCGAACCGTGCCCCCCGCTGCTCCCTCACCCGCGCGGCCTGCTCCTCGTTGGCTTGCCGCTCGCTCTCCTCCCGTGCGTGGGCCCTGTCCTCGCGGCCACCGATGCCTGCGAAGACGCCTGTGATGAGGCCCCACAGCCACGCGAAGAAGCCGGCGATAAAACCAAACGCCGCGAGCGGGAGACCCAGAACGCCACCGCGAGAGCCGTAAGCCTCGACGTACTGCTTGACCGGGGACAGCAGCAGGGTGGCGCTCGGGGCCAGGCCGAGCTCGCCGAGTGTCTTGCCCTCCTCCGTCTCATCGATCTTCTTGCTCGCCTGGGGAGGCGGCAGGAGGAGCTTGAAGACGTAAGGCTCGTCCCCGTCGGTTCTCTTTTCGTCGATCCAGGTCCTCACCTCGCCCTTCAACGTGACCTTCTTGCCGTCGAACCGTGTGCGGATGGACGATCCGTCAAAGAGGCGCACTTGTATCGCGGCCTGGCCGTTGGAGGGGCGCATGGAGCTCGACTCCACGGTGGCGAGCGAGGCGGCGACGTCCCCGATTTTGGGCTCCCGTGCGCCGGAGTACCGCGCCTGCCGTTCGGCCTTGTCATCCTGGATGCGCTTGAGAACCCGGTTGCGCTCTTCGGCGGCCTCCTGGCGCTGCTTCTTGATCCTCTCGGCGTGCTTGCGGGTCTCGACAGCCTCTGGTGACATGTCAGACGCAGCGGCCGCTGCCCTTGCGACGCGAGCTTCTTTTGCCTTGCGTTCGTTTTCCTTGCGCTGTGCCTCGAGGCGGACCCTGCGTTCGGACAGTAAGTTGCGCACGTTGGTGGCGTCTTCCTCGGCCTGAGTCGGGGTAGGCGGGCCTGCTGAGGAGCTCGATGAGTTTGAGGGCTGGGTATCAGTGCCGGGGACGGGAGCAGGAGCGGGTGCGGGAACGGATGTGCCTGGCTGAGGTTCGGGTGCTGGCTTCAAACTCAAAAGCGTCCTGGAGATGAAGTCCTCTTTTGTCACCCCAGCGGCGATGTATCCCTTCAGATTGCCGTTCTTGATAATGACCAGAGTTGGCGTCTTAGGCAGCGGGAAGATGGCGGCCAAGAAGCCGGCCTCCTCCGAGCCAGCCTTCAGACGCAGGGTCACACCCTCACTTTGGAGTGCTTCAGAGACCTGTATCAATCAGTCTGATGTTTGAGAATGCGTTGTGGTGAACTCACTGTGCTTTCCGCGAGGTACTCCGATTCCCAGGTCTGGCTCTCCTCACCATCGTCTAGGAAGCTGTCAGTTTGCATTTTCAGGAGCTCTAGCTAGGGCGGCGGTACCTGTGACGAAGCAGACTACAGACTTGCCCTGCTGGATGGCCGCGGCGATGCCTTCCTGCAGTGAGCCCTCGAAGAACATCGTGTGGCGAAGGTACGGGTGAGCCGGGACTGTGGAAGTTGCAGCGGCGGTGGAGATGGAACAGGCTGTGGTTTTTCGACCAACTTGGCTTGCTGCCGGAATTGTAGGAGACACCGGGTATTACGAGACCTCAGAGGGCGGAAGCACGACGTGTTCAGTGAAGGATGCCACGGAGATCAAGGGTCATTCATTCCTGGTTGAGGGGTGGTGTGGTTATGGTGCAACTGAAATGACAGCTCTCCCCTGCCACGCCAAGACGACAGCTCCTAGCTGTCTCGGTATCCGCACTCCGATTGGTCGTCTTGCCCCGCCATCACCGATCGACTTCACCTCCTTCTGCCAGTGAACAATCCGAGTTGCTTTCCATCTGCCAACATGATGCCGATTCGCGAGTACTTTCTCCCATTGTACCACAGTGTTCTGACCAATTATTCATTTGGTTTTCCAAGGTTTCTAGATGTATCAAGATGGCATTAACATACCCCCCACGAGCATCATCAGCCTCGGAATCAGACTGTTGCACACCGAACAGCAACGTCGTCCTGAATGACGCATCTGTCACCACGAGAGCAAACCGCAAGTATAGAGCTACACCCAAGCCCCTGCATTAGTGCCAGCGGTTGTAGTTCTCCTCCTCATGCTGAACCTCGGAGTACCCATTCCAATCGCTCCTCATCCGGTAGGCGTCCACCTGGCTCCTGGTGCCCTGTCCCGGATGGCGTTGGCCAGCGAAGCTGACCCTCATGTAGTCCAGCTCGCCCTCGATGCGACCATCGCCAAGGAACTGGACCCATTCATGGTTGTTGTTGCCGTATATGATGTGGCCTTCGTTCTCCCGTCCGCGCCAGGTGAAGGGCACGCGATCATACGATGACGTCGCTGGCCGCTCCTTGAAGTGCATGATGCCCTCGACGACGCCCAGATCGAACTGACCCCACATCTCACGGCCCGAGAGGGTGAAGACCAGGCTCAGGTTGTGGCTGAGATGAGGCCACTCGTTCTCGACTGTCTCGCTGCGAATGTCATAGCCGCCGTTGAGTAGGCCCAGTGCCTGAAGCCTGACAGGATCTAGGGGTCCACCACTATCATAACTGACATATGGAGTCGTGTCGTACTTTTCTCCAGCATCCTTCTCAGCATAGCCGTATTCGGATTCGTCATACTGGCCACGGGAGAGACTCGGGATACGACCTTGCGGATGGTAGGGTCTGCTACGGCGTGCCGTCCCTTCCGACACGGGGATCGGTGAAGAGTGATCATTCAACGGCTGAGGCACCGATACTCGACCCGGACCTTGATGGATACCGCCTCGACGGGCCATTCCCAAATCCAGGCCTCTCAAGTAAGTCGCCGAAGAGGTAGGTTCTGCTTTTGTTCTCTTGGGGCTGCCCTGCGAGGCGGCAGGCTCTAGGGCCTTTCTCTTGGCCATTACATCGGCAGCCCTGGGGGTTGATTCGGCCTTGGCCTCCTTTCGCACAGTCTGTGTGCTGTATCCATTGGTCGCCGATGTTGTTTCGAATGTCGTCTTGGTCGTCGCCGCTGGCACGGCCTGAGCTGCCTTTTTGGCCTTCCTGTCCAGCTTGGTCCATTCCTTCTTCATATCAGCCTCCAGCCTGGAGATCCAGTTGGGGATAGTGAGCCCGCTGTTGACGGCGTCCAGCAGCCGCATGCGCGCGACTGGCTTTGTCTTGGCTGGCTTGAGGTCATAATGGAGGAGTTGGGCCTCGAACCAGGTAGCGGGGTGGTCATTCGCATTGCCCGACTTGAAATGTTCTTGAAGCTCGGAGACGCTGGCCCGTGCATGCCTGCTGCCGGAGGCATCGGCGAAGAAGATTCCATTGCCATAGGCGAAGCCGTCCCGGGCAACGGGTGCCGCACCCTGCCAAATCGAAGCCGAAGCAGCAGCCTTGGATGGCATGTCGAGATCAATGTTTTGGTTAGGTAGGCCAGTGATAGAAAACCCAAATTATTCAGACAAAAAACGGAGGCTGGGGTTCTTCGGTCCTTGCGACTAGTAGATGGGAACTCGAGATGTATTGATTGTATTAAATAAATTATGAAGCTGTCACGAAATTCGCTGCCAACCCAACAACTTGAAGGTCACTGACACAAGGGGCTTGCTGATTTCACCCCGGGGGCGTCCGGGGGCGTCGCTGCACAGACACCCTGGACCCCACTTCACTGGACTTTGCTGGTCCGACAGCTCCAAATTCAAGATCAGTCGACGCATCACCACCGTCGACAAATCCCACACCAACCAGCACCGACATGAGGTCCTCAATATCAGCATTGCGGCTGCTGCCGCGGGCCGGCACACGCCAGAAGTGCGCCTCTCCCTCCTCCTGGGCCGTACGACCCCGAGCGTCCAATCCGACATCGACCGCCGTCCCCCGCCGCGGCTTCCGCACCACGACCGCACCGCGCGCCGGGAACAAGAAGAAGGGCGAGGACGGCATCGGCGACGAGTTCTTCTCCATCATCGACAACCCTCCCGACCTCGTTCGCGTCGGCGGCAACGGCTCCAAGATCGGCCTCTTCTTCCTCGCCCTCGTCCCCGTCACGGCCTTCATCCTCGGCACCTGGCAGGTCAAGCGGCTGGGCTGGAAGACGGAGCTGATCGCGCGCCTCGAGGACCGCCTAGTGCGCGAGCCGCTGCCGCTTCCGCCACGTATCGATCCCGAGGCCGTCCCCGAGTTCGACTTCCGCCGCGTCTACGCCACCGGCGTCCTGCGCCACGATAAGGAGATGCTCATCGGCCCTCGCATGCGCGAGGGCGAGCAGGGTTACATGGTCGTTACGCCGCTCGAGCGTCTGGACGAGGGCAGCACGGTGCTTGTCAACCGGGGCTGGATCAGCAAGAAGATGGGCGACCAGCGTCTTCGTGACCCTGAGGCCTTGCCGCGCGAGGTCGTCACGATCGAGGGCCTGCTGCGGGAGCCGTGGAAGAAGAACATGTTCACCCCAGACAACAGGCCCGATAGGTGGGAGTTTTACTTCCCCGACGTCAAGCAGATGGCCTCGCTGGTGGGCAGCCAGCCCATCTGGATCGAGGCGACGATGGGTGCGTATCAGTGCTCTTCACTATCATGAATCCATGCTGACGGCTGTGCAGAGCCTGAATATCTCAAGTTCATCGACATGCAGACCCGTGGCATCCCCATCGGTAGGGCTGCCGAGGTCAACCTGCGCAACAACCATGCGCAGTACATCTTTACATGGTACGTAGTCCAGTAGCGCCCGCTCCCAAACGCCATATCCCTAACATGTGTTCCTCCCACAGGTACGGTCTCGCCGTGGCGACATCCATCATGCTCTACATGGTGGCCAAGAAGCCGCCGGGGACGTCAGAGGCCATCAGGCGGGTGCGGATGAACAAGAACTGGTAAAGTCTTGCTCTGTGATGCCATCTCAGCTTAGTCCTCGCCGCCCCCATCTTCGTCAGCCCGATTCGTCTTCCGCCGCTTCTTCGGAATCACTGGCGGGGGCATTCTCAGCTCCCGCACTAGCTCCTGAGGCAGGTACTGGGTTGCGAGCGAGAAGACGGTGCTGGTCGAGGAGATCTGGCGCTGTCTGTAACACCATTTGTCAGAATATGCTGCATGGAAATAACCAAAATGTACAAAACAAGATACCCGGGTGGGCAGGGGAACACTCGCCTTTTCATCACCAGCTCCATATCGCTTTCGTTGATAGTCTTGCGCCCAGCGTGCGTGGCAAAGGCCGCCAGGTCCTCCGAGACCTGCTCGTAGAACCAGTCTGTTGCCTGTTGCAGGGCCGCCAGCGTGTTCTTGTCGATACGGGGGTTCGCGATGCCGCTCGTCCTGGCAAACTGCTCGGCGACGCGCTTGACAGTGGCAGGCGGGAATTGGGGGCACTCGATGCCGTGCTTGGACATGCGCCAGCCTGGCTTCAGCTTCCTCTTTCTCTTGGGCTCGATGGAGAGGTGTCCTTCCGTCGCCGTAGCGTCGGCCTCGACGTCGCCGTTGACGTCGTCGTCCACTTCCATGTCTGCCTCAACGTCGACCTCTGGCATGCCCTCGTTGCCTTCGTCGTCCGTATCTGACGCTTGCTCGGGCAGGTCTGGCCAGTCGTCGTAGCCAAGCAGCGGCCCTGCCTCGGCCTCGTCGGCTTCAGCGGAAGGTGGCCGGCGCTGGGGAGAGCTCTGCCCCAGAGGCATCATGAACGTCGAGGGTTCCGGGTCCGCGTCTAGAGGTACGTCGAAGCCAAAGTCGCTCTCGCGCGGCGGCATTGACCCTCTCCGCAAGTCGTCATCGTCGAAGCGTTCTTCCAGCTCCTCGTCCACCGGCAATCCACCCAAGTCACCATCGTCCATGCCCAGAGGTGGGAAGAACCCCTGCGTCAGATCCTGCGGTTCATCCGCTTCGTTCAGATTGTAGTAGTCTGACATACGAGTGGCAGCCAAGGACAGCCGCGACGGCATCTCGCTGAATGCGCGTCGAGGCAGCTCGGTGGTGATGTCCCCCTCCAGCATTGAAGACCGGTGGGGTCGCAGGTCCACCTCATCATCATCCTCGTTGAGTGGCAGAGTCAGATTGGGCCGATCGATAGGCAGCTCATCGTCATCCTCCTCAACGCTCTGTAGCGGGCGCGCACTTCCTGGCTCAGGCGGTGACGATGACTTGATGACGGCGGAACTGGGCGCCAGCACCCGACTGAGCGCGCGCAGCGGGTCGATCATGGACTGCCTCCTAGGCGCGAAGCTCTGCCTCCGCTTTCCCGGCGTCATGGCGGCGCGACGCTGGTCGATGGTCTTGTACGCTGCTTTGGCATGCGGCGTTGGCGCATTGGTTCGCCGGCGGCCTGATGCTGAGAGTCCTGGTTGTCCTGAGTTGGGCGGCCGCGGGAGCCTCTGGATGGGTGTGTGCACGGATCGTCGGCCTGACGAGGGTTCATGGCTGAAAGCTCGTTGGCGATGCGACGGTGTCCTGGCAGATGTTGGGATGTTCAGATACCCGGGGGTGCCTCCCAGCAGGCTGGAGTCGTTGAAGTCGGGGTCCATCGTGAACGAGGTGAGCACGGGTCGCCCGCGCAAAGTTCAAGACCTTCTCGAGACAGATGTGTCTATGCGGCACTCTGGAGCAATTGAGACGACGTTGGTCTTTGTGGTTTCTTGTGACGCCCGGCTTCTATTCGTAGTGTTGATCAAGGTCGTGATGAAAGTTGATGCGACGCGCCTAGAGTGATTGGCGGGACGCGTCCCAAGTGGATGTAGGCAAGTACCTAAGGTAGGTCACTGTGCAGACAGCATTGAAGTTCACAGATTGGGTGGCTCAGTGCGCCACAGCAGCGCCACAACCTGCGAGAACAGATATCTGGGTTGAACTGTTGACAGACGTGCAAACCAGAAAGATCCCAGCTATTGACGACTCGCCAACTTGTATCGATGCATATATACTTACTTCCTATTATTCCAGTATTGTGAAAGATCAGCTTTGAGGCAGAACGAGTAACGGTTGTCGTAGGTTTACCCGTAGTGTTCGCGGGGTGCTGGTAAATGCACCCCCCAAGACCCTGGCGTGGAAAAGGCGACTGTCGCAAAGAGGGGCACTTGCATCCCACCTTGCCGACGTCAATCTTGCAACAACATTTCCAACTACAACTCCGTTCCGACGACCAAATCGCCTGCTACGTCGAAACCTGCGGATCATTACATCCCATAACATACCGAACGGAATACACAGTACCTCCCTCAACATGGAAGACGCAGAACTGGCCGCCGTAGGTTGCGCCACCCTGACTCCTACGATCCCTCACTGACAACCCACCCCAGCTCCGCAAGGCGAGGCTCGAACAGCTCAAGGCACAAGGTGGAGGAGGACGGGGAGGCTCCTCGAGCGGAGGCGGCGACCAGCAGAGGCAGGCCGAGCAGAGACAGTATGTCGCCCGCCCCGAACCCCACGCGCACTTCACCTAACAACCCCACAGGCAGCAGGAAAAGGAAGCACGCGAGCACATCCTCGGCCAGATCCTCCACCCCGAAGCCGCCGACCGCCTCGGCCGCATCCGTCTCGTCAAGGAGGAGCGCGCCACCGAGGTCGAGAACCGACTCATCATGCTCGCGCAGTCGGGCCAGCTCCGATCAAAGGTCACCGAGACGCAGCTCAAGGAGCTCCTCAACGCCGTCGCCGACACCAAGGAGGCGGAGAAGATTGTGGTAAGCCGTCGCAAGGGCTGGGATGACGACGACGATGACCTGCTCGACCTGTAGGGGGAACGATATCACAGGCCGAAAAGAAGCATTGCTGGCATGGGTTTGGCGCACAAGGCGTTTGCGGGGCTTGAATGTCCGTGTCTATTCGGGACTGGATTTCGTTGCGTCTACGGAAATGGTACAAGATTGGTACAGAATTCGAAGGATGCCACACTCCCTCACGAGCTTGCGGGCGGCGGCGGTGCCGTGGCAGCAGCCTGTTGCGCTGCCGCCTCCTTGGCCCTCCGTCTCGCGTCCCTCTCCCGCTTGCGGATCGCCCTCATGTCCGGCGGCGTCTCGATGCACAGCTCGCGCCTGAGGTCGTCGACGTCCCGCTCGAGCTCCTCCTCCCAGTATACGTTGATGATCTCCTTCGCCCGCGCGCCATTGCGCAGGGCCCAAGGCCCGTAGATGTTTCGGAAACGCTCGCGCTCCTTGGGCTTCATGGTGAAGTAGCTGCCGACAGCGAGGCCGGTCATCGGGATCATGGTGTTCATGAACTCGAAGGCCTTGAGGGCGACCTCGCCCTCGCGATAAACGGGGAGACCGGCAAGGGCGTGGTAGAAGTCGTGGCACTCGCGGTACCGCTGCATGACGTATGCGCACTCCTCGTCATCGATGTAGCGAACAGCAGCGCGTGTGTCGGGGGAGACGCCCTCGCGGTCTAGCCAGGCGACGTAGTTGCGGCCAACGGTGTTCTCGGGGAGGGAGCGCAGGCGTTCGATGTTGAGGGATGTGGACGTCAGACGCGGGCGGTCGCGGAGGATACGTCGGCCGGTCGGGTTTGCCAGCATGGCGTCGCGGAGTCGGGGGAGGAAGTAGGGTGTCGCGGTGGTCTCGCCAACGGTGGCGATCATGTCTGCGAACGATGGTCAGCGGCGTGGAGGAGCACTGGGGACGGACGGGACGTGCCTGCCCGTGTGGGATCGAAGAAGGCTGTGATCATTGATCCGATAGCCAGAGTTCCGCGCTCAATTTTCGTCAGAGGCACATGGCCCGGGTAGTTCGGTGGCGGCCGGTTCAGCACTGAAAACTGTCTCGAGCCGGATGCGCAGGAAGCACAAGTCGCCAGGCGAAGGACATTCTGGGACGTCGCGGCGCTTGGGATCCTGCAGAGGGACTTCATAATGTGCTGAACTGTCCTCTCGAGGAAGAAATGGTCGACGAGAGGCGTACTTCCCGAAGAGGGGAGCAGAATGACAGCTGTTTGGATGTCGTATGATTTGGATGGGCTACTGGCACCACATGAAGTTCCAGACAAGGATTCTTGAGGTCACCACTCGGCATCGCAAGTGGGGGGGTTATTTTGGTGGGGACCTATCGAAGCTCCATGCAGACCCTTGTGCCAATGGGATCTCTCCGATGAACCCCCTTGGAACCGTCCTCATCCGCCACCTCTGGAAGATGCGACTCTCTCTCATCACTCGGTCACAAGGAAATTCCATGGTTTACAAAGTCAGATAGCGGTCTCACACAAGCATCAAGTGTTATGGCCATCCAGGCGGTCCCTGGCCACCGGTGGTCCGGTCTTCGACTACTTCAGCGACGTCGAACGATTAGACGAATATCGACCAGGCGGTTATCATCCTGTTCGCTGGCGTGATAAGCTCCAGGGACAATACTCCGTCATCGAAAAGCTCGGGCATGGATCATATTCCACAATCTGGCTTGCACGAGACGAGACCCTGAGCAGATATGTGGCGGTCAAGATTGGGGTCGCGGACCACAGCTCCAAGGAAGCCGATATCCTGAACCTATTTTCGGCACACCCCAAGAAGGGCATTTCTGGATACCTCATACCCCCAATACTGGATCGCTTCGAGATCAAAGGGCCAAATGGGACACATCCATGTCTGGTAATCACACCGGCCAGATGCAGTATTCTCGATGCGCTGAGCGACTACGATATGTTCTCGCTTGATGTCGCCAGATCTCTGGCTGCGCAGTTAGCCATGGCAATAGCCCGCGTACATGAACCGGGCGTCGTGCATGGAGGTTTGTGACTTCCAAGTGGCACCTCTTCTTACCGACTTTGGAACGGCTTTCTTGCCTGCTTCCGAGACAAGACTGCAATCATTCACCCCAAGAAAGACCCGTCCGCCCGAAACGCGGTTCGAGCCGACTAACCCCTTGTCGTATGCGTCGGATATCTGGAGCCTCGGCTGTATTATGTGGGAGATCCTCGGCGTGAGACCGTTCCTCGACGTCTTCCTCCCATAGACGACCGACATCACCGCGAACCAGGTGGATGCGCTAGGTCCCTTGCCATCCGAACGGTGGGATGTCTGGGACGGCAAGGGGAGCGCTTCATCGCCAACGGGGAGCCGACGGAGGGACGAGAGCCCTGGACATTTGATCAGCGCTTCGAAGAGGCCATCCAGGACCCAAGACGCCGCCGAAAGTTCGACGTCATGAGTGAAGTGGAGAAGGAGGCGTTTTGCGAAATGATCAAGCACATTTTGAAGTTCAGACCGGGAGAGCGTCTGACTGCAGAAGGCATGCTTCGAAGCCAGTGGATAACGGAATGGGCGATTCCCAATGCCAAAAGGTCGTGGGGCATGAGGTGACTTGCGTCATCGCAGGGGCATGTTAACACCCGAATCCCCGATGATTTGAGTAGATAATATGAAGAAGCATCCGTGTATTAATAAGGAGTGTATGTATGATCGCGGAACACCCACGACACACCGGAGGAGGCTGCCACAAGGTATGTCCGGCTGCAACCCCGATTCCTTGCCCTCTGGTTAACTCCATCCCCAGCAAGTACCTATGTTCACCATTCCCAGAAATGACCGTGATTACTACCCCTTTGTCCAAGATCCGGAACGCCCAAAGCCCATAAGATATGTACTGCCCGAGAGTTAGATGTGCTTCCGCAACAGGTGGAGGACATGCTCACCATAGAAGTTGGTGTCGTGAGACGTCTCGACTACTGCTTGTAGTCATCCTTGCCATCATCATGGTCGTCCTTGCCATCGTCGTGGTCATCCTTGCCGTCGTCGCCGTAGCTAGGAGGGTAGGAAGGAGGGTAGCTGGGAGGGTAGCTGGGCTTGGAGGGCTTGCAGCCGAAGAGCCAGCCGAGAGTCCTCTTCTTGTGGCAGAACTTGTTGCCAAAGAGCCAGCCAAGGGTCCTCTTCTCCTTGTGCCCGTAGCCGCCGTCATCCTTGCCGTCATCGTCGTGGTCGTCCTTGCCATCGTCGGGGTAGCTGGGAGGATAGCTGGGAGGGTAGCTGGGAGGGTAGGATGGCTTGGAGGGCTTGCAGCCGAAGAGCCAGCCAAGAGTTCTCTTCTTGTGGCAGAACTTCTTGCCGAAGAGCCAGCCGAGAGTCCTCTTCTCGTGCTCGTCATAGTTGCCGAGATCAGCGCCCCTCGCGATGAGCTGTGTGTGTTAGCTAAGGTCTTCGATCTTAGGGCAGAGTGCAACATACGATGTCATTGGGAGCATCGGCAGAGCGCTGTGATGTAAGCGTTAGCTGTGGCCCTGATGCTTCTGCTCTGGAAAGTGCATACCTCGTTGAAGACGGCGAGGCCAGCATCAGGAGCGGCCAGGGGAGCTGCGGTGGCAGTGGCGGCCAAGAAAGCAACGCCGAGGGTAGCGAGCTTGGTGAAGTTGAAAGCGACCATCTTGAAGATGTAGAAGTGGTGTTCTTGAGTGAAGGACTTGAAGAGTGAGGTTGGAAGTGAGTGATGAGTGTGAGCTGGAGAGATATGTCGGAAATGGGGAGGTTCTCTTGGGCTTTTATACACAAATCGGTCCTCCAAGGCGCAAGTCGTCTCTCTCCATGATCATCTTCGCGAGAAGATCTCCTGACCGTCAGGCTCCTTGGTCATCCTGGACATGATTCAGACATCGTCAAGCCCAAAGCTGCAAAAGGCTCGATCTGCGTCCGTCCGAGTGTAATCCAAGAAGCTATTGCCGCCAACACGACCTCGCCAGCTCGCTTCAGGTCAACGGCGAGTGATCTTCTGCAAGCCCACCTGAGGTCAAGCGTCTAGCTCAGCGTTAGCGGAACCTTGAAGACCCCGAGGCTGTAGACACGCGGGATCCCCGCGAGCACCACACGAGGTCTTCCGGGCCAAGCGGATTGATGGCGTCCCTGAAGGGCAAACATCGTGATGGCCTAGATGTGCTAACTTGAAGCATAGTAGCACCAGGCTCGCTCTCCTGCAGGTACGCACGGGCCGGGCGCCACTAGCACAGCCGGGAGCCGAGAACCCAGGGGCGATCCGGGCTGACTTCAACACCAACGGCGAGGGCTGTTGGTGATCGCACATGCGCGTCTGCTTCTTCCTAAGCGAGTCCAATATTGAGAGGTATGTTCGGACGCATGCCAAGGTAGGAAGACTGTCATGATGACATTGATCCGAAGAACATGCCATTGTCTCTCGGGCCTCTGTAAACCAGGTCATCCTTTGTTCCGAGGTGCGCGGGAGGGAGCTTTCTGCGGGGGAGCTCGTTGGCCCAGGGCAGGTAAAGCTACCTACCCGTCTGATAGACTGAATCGTCTCAAATTCTCCGCGGACTATCTTTCGGGAGACCGGGCATGCCCTCTCCCTCGTTGACATGATATCCGCCCTGCAGAACAATTTGTCTAGGTCTAGTCTACAAACGTCCAGTTAGCACCTGTTAGTCGGCATCCTTGGCCTGAATGAGCAAAGAACAGAGTGTTGGCAGTTTCAGGCTTCCGCTACGTGCCTTTTAAGCTAACTCGGACCGTCTTGCCACCCGCCGTCGTCCTCCGGACAGCGAGACAACTCCGCACCTGCAGATCATCCGGCCGGGCCAGGCACTCGCCTCTCCCTAGGAGCTTAGTGATTACGGCCCCGATCTTAGTGCCGGCATCCCCTTTGTTTCCCTGATCGACAGAACAAGTAGCGCTTCTTCCCCAGCCGAAAAGAGCGAATAATGCAAACGGTCCTGCGCTTTGAAGGGTTGGCATCGGGCCTGCGGAGGTTTCGAGGCCGAATGATATCGGGGGACGGGCGACGGGCTTTCTGGAGTAGGTTTGAGTCGGCCTGATGCCGCCCGATCATTCATGCCTGGCGTGCAGTGGCACCTATCAGAGGGAGGTCTATGTCCGCGTGGTTACTGAGGTAGATCTCGCGATTCAATATTTCTCGGCCTCGTGGCTAGAGGCGCCCTCGGTTTCGGATCCGGGATTCCCCTGGTTCCTGTATTACCGCGCCCTGAACGAGAAACAGACTTTGGGGTCAGCGAAGAGCGGACTAGTACAGTCAATGCGGCCGCCAGCGATAGTCATCACCCCAGAGGCCGTCTGTGTGATCGAGAGCATCGATTGCTGCTGAGAGCCGGACGAGGGCTCCGGAGCTACAAGCACGAGGCATGTTGGGACGCAAAGGTGAGCCGAGACTCGCATGCACACCACAAGAGCAGGGCAGACGCGGCCGCAGGTCCAGTGCAGCTGATGAAGCTGGAGTTGCGATGCGTGTGCTAATTCCGGTGAGCGCACGGATGAGCCAAAGTGCTAGCAGTAATCCGATGTCGCGAGAGCTGGAGAGATCAGAGCAGCGCAGGGCAGTCAGCAGCTCAAAAATAGAGGCGCCTACCGCAGCTCGGACGAACGCTGCGAGGTGAGTGGCACACTGAGGTGGGAAACGTCCGATGTGGCAATTGGGCTGGCCCAGATGCTGGCAGTCGAATCTTCTGCTCTTGCTAATTGGATCTATCGAGCATAGCTGCTAGCTGGCGCTGAGAGAGGCTGCGGAGGTTCGGAGGCCTGGCGGATGAAGCATGATGCGGGCGATTGGTTCTCTGGTCATCGTCCTGGGCATATCCTCTCCTGCATGTTCGGCGAGGCTGGAAGAGCGTGAGTCCAGCGAAGCACTAGCAACGTGTATGACTGTCGCGCAGAAGTAAATCTCAAGCCGAGTCGAACCGATGCAAAGTTGGAGCAATGCCGTCGAAAATGGCGTGTCGGAATTCTACCGTATGTGTTGGTGTTGCACCGGCACGAGGCCGGGCTTCGGGCAAACGACTTCCCGTTCAAAACGCCTCGTGCCGGCAAAGGATAGTCTTTTAAGTGATAGTTGTCGAAACAAGCTGTCGTTCCGTCCGGAGATAATATTCAAAAAAATCGTTCTTCTTACAGCTGCAATGAAAGCCAGGAAGTCGTCGGCAAGGCAGCCAGAATATCAAGAAGACGTCGACACCTGGGCAGCACTAGGTCCTTGGACTCTAGGTCGCAGCACTTACTGCACCTACCAAGTCATCCCCTGATCTGGCAAACGCTTCCTTGGAGCTTTTGGCCGCTTTTTAGTTGGTTTGAATTGACCAAGATGATAGAAGAATACAATACGACAATCGTCAAGTACAAGAACTGTGCTCAGAGGCGAAAAAGAGCATGCCGGGCGTCAGAGCAGAGAGATATCACCAGAGCGGAATGTGGCAGGCACTGCTGTCAGGTAATCTCGAATGCCGGCGTCTTCTTGTTCGTTCTGGATGGGTAGAAACGAGATGAAGAGTTGATCGTGAGAAGCAGCTCGGGGGTCATTTCAAGTTCTCCTCCAAGCTTCACCCCCATTGCTTACTCAGCCACACCCCCCTTCCCCATCACGCAAGAAGCCTCCGAATTTCTTGCAGCACCATGATGAGATCAGACTCGGACTGAAGCGGGTGAGTCAAAGTCCACACCGGACTCGGAGTCAGCACCCCCTTCATTCTCGACTTCATCGTATTGGAAACATGAAACTGAGACGACAATTCAATCCACCGCAGACACT
This sequence comes from Plectosphaerella cucumerina, assembly GCA_020746995.1. Lineage (NCBI taxonomy): Eukaryota > Fungi > Ascomycota > Sordariomycetes > Glomerellales > Plectosphaerellaceae > Plectosphaerella > Plectosphaerella cucumerina. The sequence goes on along the minus strand of JAGPXD010000004.1, from coordinate 2,524,831 downwards.
TTATCAACCAGGCTAGCAAAACACGACCTCATCTATCACAGCGTTTAACCCAGGCCATCCACCATGGAAGCCATCCTCAAGCTCATCGACTGGGCCAAGACGCAGGACATTGTCCTCAATGGCATCAGTCCCCAAGCCTTCGAAGGCCGCGGTATCGGCCTCATCGCCACGCAGAAGCTCAAGGAGGGCGAAGTCATCCTCGAGGTGCCCATCCGCGCCATCAAGACTATCGAGACCCTTCCCCGCTCTCTCACCGACGCCCTGCCCAAGCCGCCGGATATGACGGTCCACGGCCTTCTAGCCCTCGACCTTGCTCTCGACGCCTCAAAGTTCCCCCAGCCCTGGCGGGATGTCCTCCCCTCGCGAGAAGACATAGCCACACTTCCCCTGACCTGGGACCCCCGCCTGCACGAGCATCTCCCCCACGCCGCAAAGGCCCTGCTGGACAAGCAAAAGGCCAAGTTCGCAAAAGACCTAGCTACCTGCAAGACGGCCTTCCCGGACCTCGACGATGACGCCTACCGCCACGCTTGGCTGCTCGTCAACTCGCGTACCTTCTACCACACCACCAAGCGCTCCGAGAAGCTGCCCAAGGAGGACCACCTCTCCCTCCAGCCCGTCGCTGACCTCTTCAACCACGCCGCCCACGGCTGCAAAGTCAGCTTCTGCAAAAACTCGTACACCATTACCACCAACAGGGCTTATGCCCGCGGCGACGAAATTCCCATCTGTTACGGCCGCCATAGCAATGACTTCCTTCTCGTTGAGTACGGTTTCATAGTTGGCGACGGGACGAACGAGTGGGACGAGGTTAGCCTTGATGGCATCCTCCTCCCGCGCCTGCGCAAGTCTGCCTCTCGGAAGCGCGACCTTGAGGACGCCGGGTTCTGGGGCCGCTACGTCCTCGACGCGGACACGATCTGCTTCCGCACCCAGGTGGCTGTGCGCAGCATGGTTGCTGACGCCTCCGTCTGGGAGCCCTACTCGCAAGGCCTCGAGGACGAAGCGCCGGCCTGGAAGGTGAACGATAAGCTGCGTGAGATCTTCGAGGACTTCGAGGACGAAATCGACGACACTATCGCAAAGATCGAGGCCCTCGCCCCGGGTGTCGGCGAGCCCGCTCAGAGAGACACGCTCCTGCGCCGCTGGGAGCAGATCCGCTCGCTCGTCCGCGCCGCCCTGGCCAGGTTGGACGAGGACGGGTCAGAATAGCACAACACAGACACGCACGGCAAGCAAGAAGATAAACTCGGTGTGATGCTTCCAATTGTGAAACGAAGAAGCCATGCCCTGGCAATGTAAGCAATCCGTAAAGAACATCTAACGCCGGCACATGTGCCCAAGGTCATCCTGAACCCCTCCCGAGCCGATTTGGTTATGGTACATGGGCAGCCGCCCGGAGGCTTGCCGCCAGACTCTTACTCCGGACGGGGCCTCTTCGCGCCGTGCGGGTTGCCCCATTCGCCGCCGCCGCCGCCTCCTCCCTGGTTCATGCCGCCGCCTCCACCACCGACGCCGCCGAAGAATCCGGGGTTAAAGTGTGGCTGCATGCCTTGGAAGCCTGCGATGTGTTAGTTCGATGATGCCCAAGCGAAACGGGACTGGAAGCACCTACCCTGCATACCGCCTCCCATCATACCCATGGGGTTCGGCATGCCTCCCATTGGCATACCGCCCATGGGTCCCATGCCCATGCCACCCATCTGGCCTCCCATACCTCCCATGCCACCCATACCGCCACGGCCACCGCGCATGCCGGGACCACCGCGCATACCACCGCCAAAGCCGCCACGGTTGTAGCCGCCGCCACCGAAACCGCCGCCCATGTTGCCGCCTCCCATGTTCGGGTTAAAGCCGCCGCCCATGTTGTTGTTGAAGCCACCTCCCATATTGCCGCCAAAGTTGTTGCGGTTGTTGTAGTTGTTCTGCTGGCCCATGCCGCCACGGGGGCCGGCGAAGCCACCGCGACCTCGGAAGTTGTTGTTGCCAAAGTTGCCTCCGCCGCGGTCGTTGTAACCGCCCTGTCCGGGCCGACCACCCTGGCCGTCCTTGGCTTGCCGGTTCGGGGCGTCCTTCGGCAGGGTACGGAAGGGGTTCATGTTGGGGTTTGTGTAGATGACGCTGTGCTTCTTCTGGCCAGGCACGCCGCCCTCGATCGTGTCGATGAAGTGCTTGGCTGCTGTGGCGGCCTGCTGGGAGGTGAACTCGAGGTAGGCCTGGCTGTCCGGGGGTTAGCATCTGCACACCACATCAAGCGCTGCTAGTTGTCCGTGTTCTTACCCCTTGCTCTTGCCGTTGACTTTGTGCTCGCTGAAGGTTATGTCCTTCAGCTCGTCTTCGCAGTGGGCTTGCCTCGCCCAGCCGCGGACATCGTCGTCTGTGTTCCACCAGTTGAGTTCCGAAACTGTGATGGCGCTGGTAGCACCAGGATCGACGGGCCGGTCATCTCCCTTGCGCTTGGTGCCCTGTTGCGGCGCAGGAGTATCCTCTTGATCGTGGTGCTCGTCCGAGCCGCCCTGCTGTTGATGGGAGTCGTCGTATTGGTCGTCGGCGTGGCCGTTGGTCTGCTGCTCCCCATGGCTATCCGTGTTGCCCTCATGGCTGGGCTGTGCCTCGTCGCCGTAGATGTCGATCTCGAACTCCTCGTCGGCCATTGTGGAATCGGTCGGTCGTGTCCGTCGGGTTACTTGCGAAAGCTGGGTCTTAGTGAGGGCAGCGCGTGCGGAGGGTCAATCTTGTCAATTCTTGCGAGATACAAGAGCCGTCTGTTGGTCTCAATTCAGAATCAGCGACTGGGAAGGACATAGTAAAGCAGGCCATTGCCCTGGCGCGAACCTCCACCAGGAAGCAGCATGCAAGAACAAGACGAAGGACTTGAATACGTACACTCCTCTCTCTCTCTCTCTCTCGTAGCAGACGGATGAGGAAGAGGCTGGAAATCCCCAAGCCAAATTTCTTTGAACGCGAAAGCCGAAGATGAAGCTCTGTGCTTCGGTCTTCCCCAGACAGGCGATAGCGCGCAGGCGCTCCAGGCACGAGGCCCAGGAAGGCAGGTGTAGGTACAGGAAGGTAGGTAGGATAGGTAGAAAACGGTATCACAACAGCTCGAGAGCCCGATGCTGACAGTCCCGGGAAACGATGATTCCCAGACCCGACGTGTGTCCAACCCGATATGGCTTGCGAACACCCACGTCTTTCTTGCTCCTGCCCGGCGGCACGTCGGTGGGGCGAAGCTGCTTTCGGGAGATCGGTCGGGCTCGAGTCGCGGGTCTGTTGTCAGATGTGGAGCGCTCTCGGATAGCGCTTGCGTGTTGCTAAGGCGCCTGGGTCGTGCTGGCGAAGAATATTGCGATAAGCCGGGTGCGGCAATGGAGTCGATGTGGTGTATGTTGGGGGAAGAAGAGAAGGGTCGAAGAAGAGACCAAGAGCTCCTGAGTCTGAGCTGAGGTCGCGTTTGGGACCAGGCTTCAAGGAGGTGTGGGGCGCAACGACCCCTTGCTTAGGTAAGACGCGGGTGGAGCCACTGCCTGAATTGTCTCTTCCGCTCAGCTTTGGCTGTGCCTCTCACGTCTTGTCCGCTGGTTTGATTGTTCCTGGTCATCAATGAGGATTGAAACCTGGATCTTCGGATGACTATTCTCCATGGAAACTGGAGAGTTGAAATATGCACATCTGGACGCGCAAGTCAGCCCATTGATCCTCTCCCAGCCACCGCAGGCAACTTCGGTCGTCGACCAAAACAATCATCCTACCAATCTCTCCTCGATGATTCTCCCGGTTTTCTAGCAACCAAATATCTGCACTTTACTGATCAAAGTCACAGATGGCGAGCGCGCTGACAGAATAGTCGGATACAATGTCCCCGAGTTGCCGAGGCAGCGTCTGAAGTTGTGCCGTTGGTGGCGCATTCAACCGAGGGAAGGCTAGAAACGGGACCCTTGCATGCTACCGTGTCAATGTGCCTCCTATCTTGGCCGGCATACTGCAACGTGATAGTGACGCTCAATTAATGGCGCTCAAGGGTCGTGTCATTACAAGCACGACGAGCTCAGAGCTCAGAGCTCAAACTCACCAACGGGCCCGATCAGTTGATGTCGGGAGTTAGGGTCTTGCTTTCTTTCCCCCGCCACATCCACTCACCACCTCATCCACCAACATAGCTTCATTCGCCTGGCTTGTCCGCACCCTTCTGTCCATCCTGTCACTCTACGGCATAACCTACCAAGCCGCATTAGGCTCCGACATCACGCAGGTGGACTTGATCTTCCCTCGAAACGGGTCTACTTACAGGCCTGTGTATCCTTTCCCTGTCGTCGTGGCGGTGACCAACGCCCACCTCGTGTGGCCATATCACTTCACGGTCAGTTGGCAGTTCCGGGACAAGGAGGGCGTGGTACAGTCTGATTTCACGGGACCAGACAGCGACCGGTACAACGTAGACGACCAGGTCTCCGCAGACAGACCTCTGCTTCTCACATGGGGCACCTCGGACTTCATCAACACCACTCAGACGGAGTTCTCTCTTCTATTGAGCACCGCCATCTTCCAGACCTGCCCGATCAACGGCACGATTGCCAACGGAGTCCAAAGCGTCGGCTACAATCACGCAGTCTTCTTTCGCCTATCCGACGACGGCGAGCTGCCGGACATGGAGGCGGCAGGGCCCATGTCTGATCCCTTTGGCGCCTTCAAGATGCGGGGCGTGGGCGAAGACGAGACTCGCCATAACCTACCATGTCCCCTCGTGGCAAAGGGACCGGGGAACAAGGGACCGGTTGACCCCCTGCCTTCATCATCGACAGCAGTGTCGCCGACGAGGTGGAAACCAGTATGCTCAAATACGCCAACTGCAACGGGACCGGTCAGTCCTGGCCGAATGCCACCGGCTTGCTCGGCCGCTGTCCGAGGAGGAGCCAGGACAGTGGCGGAACGATGCATGTTCCTGCTGGGATCATGCTCAGCCGGGGGATATTCACGACTCTCGCCATTGCGCTCGGATACATGTGGCTGTGAAATTGCCGTGCCAAAGGGACTTCGTCATAGAGCCCAAGGATCCCGAAGGCGTTCTCGCTTGCCAGTCAACGAGTGCAAGCTGCAGGCTCAAGACAGAGGCCTGGGTCTCTAGATCTTCTTCGCCCTTCGCCTGGTCCCAGCGGCAGCAACTGCATCATGACCCCTTGCTTACGGAAGGTGGAAGCAAGCATGCACAGTCTTCGTTTGGCGGGTAACGGCCATTCGCTTCGTCGTCCTCCATGGGTAGTGCCCCACGACTCCCGAATCTAGTCCATACGACCATACCCACTGGAGAACTCGGGATTCCGTCCGCTCTCCCATGGATAAGCCAGTGAGGGGAATATTGGGTTCATGTTACCCGATAATTGGTATTTGGAGACGGATCTCCAGGCAGGCTGCGCCATCGCAAGCCATCTTGACATGAACCAAACTCTGAATGTGAGGGGAATATTATATTTTTGAACTCTCCCGCCCGCCCGATCGGGACGATGAATTGCCGACGAATACGCCGTCAAGGCAGACGTCATTCATCGTGTACAATCGGTGTAGGTGGCTTACGCTGGAGTTTCAGGTTTCTCAACTACACAAGGTGTGCGACCTAGGCCCGGCCAGCGACCGCCACCTATACACACGGCTGAAAACCTGATTCTAGTCCCGTGTGAAAAGGTTTAGATCCCGTTCTATAACTCAGGCCATCCCGAAGCTTTCCCTCCCTCTTGTGCCATAGCAGCCTGGCCCAGCACCTCAGCACCAGGCACGCAAACGCGGACCGCTGTTATGATCACCTACTTCTTTTTCCTCCCCTTCTTGTTCACGATCGGGGTTGTTCAACTTGCCGTATCGTTTTTCCCCGGCGCCCACCCCGGCTTCACTGCATTGAGATTCCATGTCGGCCTCGATGGAGCCGGAAAAGACGTACCGGCCGGCCAAGGACCCCTATCAAACGCAGGCGGAGATCTTCCAGATATCCGCCTTTGGAACGAGGTTGGGGCAGGCTGGTCAACGCACTTGAGAGCTGGTCACGCGAAGTCTGGCACATTCAAGGACGTTCAATTAGGCTCCAAAGTAGGAGGGCAGCCAACATACGTCCTGCTTTCTGGCAAGAACGACGCCATCTGTCTTGCCTTGTTGACAGTAACCTGGCCAGACGGCGGGCATTATGCTTGGAACGGAGATTGGGCACACGTATGCGACCATCCCTGGTAAGTCTAGTGCCCCCAGCCTACGACGAGGTTGGCTCGAGGCTTATCAGAGAACGTCTTACAGGTACTTTTCAAACATCTACACAGACGAGAGACCGCTCAGATGTGCCTGGATCGACGGGAACGGTGACCACCCCGTGACCGGTATTGCACTTCACCTACCCAGCTTTAGAATCAAGGAGGGGCAAAAGACCCCAGCCGTCGGGCCGTAAGTCTACCTATACACTAGGCCTACCAGAACATTGTCCCGTCCTCGGCGCTATCGCTCTTATTCCCTGCCTCCAACCTGTAATTCCCCGCTTCGTACCACACCTTTTGGTCGCGATCAACAGGTCTTGAGCTCGCTTGACAGCTTCGGACTCTCATCCCGACGAGGACTACTGTCTGCCGACGCCAGACTTTCCCGAACACCTCCCCGGCTAATATAAGTACAGGTACTGCTCCCAGAACCCTATACAGACATTCCGTTACGACCCCAACCCACAAAGCATCTGGATCTTGGGCCAGAAGAACGAAACAGTGGTGGAGCATATTAACCTAATGCACAAGACGACGAGCAAGACGACGAGCAAGACGCGAAGGAGTATACGATACCCTAATTCCCACAGGATAGTGAGGAGTACCAAGAAGGATCATAGCGCTAGGGAGCTCTGCGCTAGCGAGAGCTCTTATGGGCCAGACCTGGTGTCGTATGAGGAAGGGACCTTTTGCGACATGGACTCGCGGCAGGTGTATGATCTTTGTATCAACGAGGAGACCACCGACTGTTTTGACGCGGAGGAACGTGTCATTCGTACCTCCAAGGCGGGCATCATGAAGCGCGGAGAACCTATCAAGAAGGCTTACTCGCAAGTCTTGGACTGGTAGGAGATCGACGTCAAAGTGCTTATGCCTAGTTAGTAATCACTTGGGGTTGAAGCTTGAGCCTGGTTGCCGAAGAAGGCGGGTGTAATTTTTTCCTTGAACCTGAATGCTAAGTTCGAGGGGGCGTTCTTCGCCTTGAGGGTGGCATACGACGAAAACACACTGGGAGACGCCTCTACCATGCATCCATGAGATCGAATTAACTAATGCAAATCGTCTCGATACTACAACCCCCTCCTGAATCGATGCCCGTTCTCTCAAACCCAGAGCCAAGAACGGAGCCACCCTCCCGCAGGAGTTCATGCTCCTCCATCCGCTCGACCAAGACCCGATGGACATGGGCAAACCTGCGCATACAACTACCAGCGGCGAGATTGTTCACAAGGCCTTGGGCCAGCTGGCAGGCGGAAGACTGACTATGGCCACATTTTCATTTGGTATGCTCCACGGACTCTGAGTATGCCGACAAGTTTTCCTCGTACGGCCTCTAATGGCCTCCTTTACTTTAAGGCTGGGCCTCACATGCCATAATGATGCTCCTCGCCAGCGTTTCCGACGCCAAGCTGATGCCTGTCGTCCCCAACGACAGCTATCTGGTAGTCAACGCACAGAGCAGCTACGTGAGGAGCAATGCCAAATGGATCATCGACAGGCTCGTCCGTGACTATGAATCATGGATGGACGCCGCGGTCAAGAAGAGACTGGATGAGATGCTCGAAGAGCGAGTGCGGTTCATACAGCAGAAGGCGAGGAAAGGCACCAAAATCCCAAAGCCAGGCTAGCCTGGCTTGTGCATCGGGGTGTATGAGCCGAGCCACGTCCTGGTCAGCGGCGAACCCGTTCGAGACTTGATATTCTGGAGCGGACCACTCGTCTCGATGGCGCAGATGGTGATTGCATCAATCCCCGTCATGACCGACGGAGACTGGTTCGTCCTCGTCATCACCATCTGTGGTACATTCCTGGCTGAAACCACAGGCAGTCTTCCGGCGTGGGCTTGCGAGAAGTGGGCATGCCGACGGGGCACGCACAGCACCTTTGTCTTGACGAGGGGAAATGGTTCCCCTCATGCCATACTGATCTTGGGGAATGGCAGGAGCCTCAACCTCGAAGACCTTGCCGTCGCGTCCCGGACACACCACGGCCAGTCGGACAAGATCACGAGAGCGTGCCTGGGCGTTTTGTCTATGCTGTGGATCCTGCTTCTTGTGTCAGCAGCCGGTGTGGCAAGCGGCGCGATATACCTGCTGGCAGTAGGCGGGCTCGGGATGCTTCACTGCATCTTTGTCGTGGGATCGAGACGCAGGCCTAGCGCTTTCGGCGTCCATCTTGAGTATCGTGGGGTCGTGGGCGATATAACCGTCATGGGTGCCCTTCTCCAGTGCGAGGAAAGGTATCCTGCGGTAGGGAAAGCGCTGCTGCCCATCTCCTTTCCGGGAAAGCTGCTGCCAGATGAGGTGACCCAGTGGGAAGCTTTGGAAGTCGGAGCGAGGACAGCGGCAGAAGCCCAGGCGGACGCTGAGACTACCGAGGAAGACTGTGCAGTCGAGTCTTGGACGGCATATGCAAGGTCTCTTCAAGCGGGCTGAGGAACGCTCATCGCTCCAGGTGGTAATTTTGGTCAGGCCAATACCCCTGCACGCCTACATCTCATTGGAAGGCTGCAAAGATCAGTCAATGATATATCCGATCAGTGTAATACAATAGGGACATCCACCGCTGGAAACACCCACATACCAACCTTAGGTAGGCTGAGTTGACTCCGTGATATAGTGCTGGTCAGCGACAATCCGGTGTGTTCTGTTTCTCTACTTGCAACATTCACACCCTGGCGTTGTACAGTACAAACTTAGATGTTAGCATTCCGGATTGATCTGTGTCAAGGTAGGAGGAAACTTGGCTGACGCCTGGGCATTGCTCCTTTAGCTTTATCTCGTCATACATAATCTTGGGATCAACATATTGACTTTCCATGATCCCAAATTGGTCTTTCACACACTTCTAAACAGAGCAGGATTTGGGTTGAGCTCCTCGTCCACACTTCTGCCCATGACGATGTCGCCTTCGTCGTCGTCGCCATACTCGTTAAAGGAGTGGACCGTACACGTGCCGCAGTTGGCATTGATGCCATTCCAAGCCGACGCTGTGTCTGTTAGCAACGAAACTCCGGGCAAGGAAACAAAGGCTACTCACCAACCATGAGCGGCGCGTTGGGATGCCAGCTCGCATCACGCACACAGGTCCTCCAAGCCGGGAGACCGTCCTCGTGAGACCACCTGCCCATCACCCTCGAGTTTCTCGAAGCCTGGTTGACATCGATGGTCCCGGCGACGGTGCCGTCCAGGTTGTAGATCCACACTTTGCCGTCCTGGCTGCCGGAGTAAACGTATCTGGAGTTTGTGCTCGACGGAGGCGAGAAGTGGCACCTGATCAGGGTTCTGAGGACCTTGTGGCCACGGAATGTGACGACTGAGTTGTCGCCACTCGGGTGAGGGTACCACTCCTCTTCTCTGTAGTTGCCCCATCTGTAGTCGAAGTCGATATCCCTGGTATGCTGTATCGGGTTGAGCTCCCTGTATCGCTCGGTCGACATGACCATCCTCAGATCCCAGAGCTTCATCATTTGGTCCTTGCCGTTGCTCAGAATGTATCGGCCGTCGCCCTTGCTGTCGATGTACGTCAAGCCCGCCATGTGGCCGATGAAGGCGCCCGCCTCGCGTCTGTCGCCCATGCTTCGGCGGTCCCAGACTTTGATGACGGTGTCATCGGAGCCCGAATACAGAATATGTGGTGACGACTTGTCGGCGAAACAGACGGCGTTGACGTCGTCCTCGTGTCCTGTCACGCTGTGAAGAACCGTGCGAGACTCGATGTCGTAGACAATAATGGAGTGGTTGTTGGTGCCAGCCACCAATTCCCTACCATCGCCAGAAAAGCGAACGGACCAGATGCCGAAGCGATCCATATGCCTCCAGTCACCGGGGTTGCCGCGACCGCTATCGGCAAGATTGAGAGTGTATGGGTCTCCCCGGTCGTTGGGGTCTGTCGGTGCCAGACACACGTTGCTGTGGATTGAAGTGTAGGCAAGCCATCGGTTGTCCGGGCTCAAGGAGGCGTCCGTCAAGGTCCATTGACCAAAGGGGTAGTTGACAGTCTTGTAATGCTGCCAATCGTAGGGGTTAGATGTGTCGTACATGCGGACCTTAAAATCGTGGCCGCAGGAATAGAAGAAATTGCCGTCGTCGGAAAATTGGCCCGAGTAAACGCGGTCATCGTAGTGGATAATCATCTCGGCTTTCGTCGAAGGAAGCATGCCCTGGGCCATCAGGTCCTGATTCTGTTGCCGACTTCGGGTTGTGTGAATGCCGAGCTCTCGATCAAGCAGTCTCCTGGCCAGGTGCTTCCGCTTCTTGAGAGGCTCATCGACGCCAAAGACGCCCGACTTCATGAGTTCTCGCCCATTTTCGTTGGGGACCTTGGGAAGACTGTCTGGGTCGGGGGGTGGCCGCCGGCGACGCCTGTCCGTGAAAGCGTCGATATCTATGGCTTCGTCTCCACCACGGCTTGCAAGCAGCGAGAGAAGCTGAGCTCGGGACAGCCAGCCGATTCCAGCGGTTGCTATATTGTGATGCTCCGTTAGCGAGGCCGATCCCGGGGCCCGGTGTGGATGTGTGCGTACCCAGGAGTCCTGGCAGGAGGTCCTCGCCCTGTTCATCATCATCGCCATCAAGCTCGTCGAATTCGTCGTCATCGTCATCTTCGCCGCCGCCAAAGAACACCTCCACCTCGAGCTCTTGGCCCTCTTCAGTGTCTACCAACGTTCAGTCAGAGGTGGTTCATAAGAGGGAGGTGATTCGTTTACCAAAAAAGTCACCATCGTCCTCAGCTCCCTCATCTTGGTAATCCGAGTCATCATCGTCATCGACCTCCGCTCTTTCTACGTACATACCCTCCTCATCCAGGAGCTGCTGGAAGCGTTCGAGACCCATTGTGAGGGGCATGCGGTCATTCGCCTCTGGAGAACTCGCAGCAGGGTCCGAGCGGGACGCCTCATCGTCGGTAGGTGCCATGGCTGCGGTTGTTGTGCCGTTCTGTGTTGGCGAAGGACCAAGACGGCAAGCGGCAACTTCGGCACTAGATGATGCCGGAACACGTATCGCGGAGCACGCGTCGGGGTCCCAGTGGGTATTCAAATCAAGATTGTAGTCTCAGACGCCTTCCACCAATGTTACTGAGGTTGAAGGACGACATAAAGGTGTGAAGAGGAGCAGCCAGCAAGTCAGAAGGCATGAGCGGTTGTTGTCCATATGTCGTGACGACACCGTCTATGGGGGGGTCCTTATAAATGCTACAGCCCACTCACTGCCGCGGCCGCCGTTGGGTGGGGAAGTGAGACTAGCGGCGAGCGGAGATAAGATAAGAAATAAGTGCTTAAGCTCCGGGCAGGAGGCGGGCTGCCACTGTCAGCCAGGGCCAGCGCTGCACGTCCACGACTCAGCGCCAAGATGTCAAAGCTGAGGAGCTGCGACGCGACCTGCGCCTGGCTGCGGATCCCCCGTGGCCGTGCTTCCCGAATGGGTGGTACGTACCCTTGGTACCCTCCCAGCGCTTTTTACGTTTCCAAACCAATCGAGACGTGGCTGATGGGATTACCTTTTAGTGCATCCAACTCCCTTTCCCCCTTGGCACTGCATACCTTGCTGGACGGAAGTCCAAAATCTGTCCACAGGGCATCCATCCTCTTCTTCTCATCTCGTCTCCCCTGGCTTGCCTTCAAGTTGTTTTCGTATACTCACTCCTAATATCTTCCCTTCTTCGCCCATCACACCCTGCCCAACATGAGGCTTCGAACCCGACGCTCGCCCCTGTTCCTCCTCCTCGTCCCATCCCTCGCCGTCGCGCTCGCGACTCCTTCGACAAGCAACACCGAATCCCGAGCGGTTGCCGTCGATGCAGAGGCCGGATCGACTCTTCACGCCCGGGGCGTGATCGGCACCAAAGATGCGCCCGTCGATGGCAAGGATGGCATGCCCCACGAGGGCCCCTTCGTGAGCAGCGACCACGATGACCACGACTCGAAGGGCCGGTCAGTCGACGCGCAGGTCGGAGCAGCAGATGCCAACGACGGCGTCATGGACGACCCAGACCGCCAGAAGCCCAGGGAGGGAACCACAGGCACCGAAGGCGGCGTCAGCGAGAAGGACAAGGCGCGAAAGGCCCTCGGCGAGACGGGCGGAAAGGCAGACAAGGTTCCCGAGCCGCCCAGGGAGATCCCACCACTGCCCCATGGCGACGAGGAGAGGCTCCAAAAGGAGGGCGATCACGATCACGACCACGCCACTAGTGGACAGGTTGGTGGACTGGAGGCAAGCCGCAGCCCTCTAGCAAAGTATCACGACGACAATCGCTAACTCATTCTGCAGAAACCCGCCGACCTCCCCCACAAGTCTCACGACGACCCGAACCCGATTCCCAACTCAGCCAACAAGGACCATCTCGACATCTCCCACGGCGGCTCATCCGACCCTCTCCGGCCTGGCGAGGACGAGGGCCTGATCCAGCCCCTGCACTCTTGGTTCCTCTCTTTCACCATGATTCTCGTGTCCGAAATTGGCGACAAGACGTTCCTGGTGGCGGCTCTAATGGCCATGAAGCACGACCGGATGGTCGTCTTCTCTGCCGCCTTCTCGGCTCTCCTCGTCATGACGGTGCTGTCAGCCGTCCTCGGCCACGCCGTGCCCGCCCTGATCCCCAAGCGCCTGACGTCCTTCGCTGCCGCCATTCTCTTCCTGGTGTTTGGCGCGAAGCTCCTGCGCGAGGGAATGGCCATGGACCCCAACGAGGGCGTGACGGAGGAGCTTCACGAGGTCGAGCGTGAGCTGGCCGAGAAGGAAGAGGAGACACGCCGCCGTCGCGGCAACTCGCACGTCCTGTCTCCCCAGGCTCTGGAGATGGGACTTGGCAACGAGACCGGCCGTAAGTCGCGTTCGCAGAACCGCTTCCCGTCGCCGCCCCTGTCGCCTGCCTCCACGCCCTCGCACAGCCCCTCCCGCGGCCGCCTGGCCAGCGCGACCAGTCTTCTCCAGGGCCTGAACAATCTTTGCTCTCTGGTGCTCAGCCCCGCCTGGGTCCAGACGTTCATCATGACCTTCCTCGGCGAATGGGGCGACCGGTCCCAGATTGCCACCATTGCCATGGCTGCCGGAGATGACTACTGGTGGGTGACGATTGGTGCCATGATGGGACACTGCATCTGCACTGGAGTTGCTGTCATTGGAGGCCGTGCTATTGCAGGCAAGGTGAGCCTGAAAGTTGGTAAGTCTACGGAAGTCCGCTTTATTCTTGCTCAAGCCATTGCTAACAATACTTCCCAGTCACCATGGGCGGCGCCATAGCCTTCCTCATCTTCGGATTCATCTACCTCTATGAGTCTCTGTAGTCTCTACGTATAGATTTTCCTTTTCTTAGGAATCACACACCACGGCCGCATCTGTACTTCTTCTGTTGTTTTAGGCACATCATCACAGGCCGCCAGCCCCTGCGGCACTTGCGGGCTGGTTGATCCAGTACCACAATGCTCTCTAAGGTGTTCCCACCAGCACGCATGTTGGTGTGGCGGATCGGGTACCGGATCAGGGGCACACACGAACTTTCCATGGGTTACCGGCGTATTCGAGACTCGCAAAAAGTACTGCGCGAGCGAACAGGGCATCATGAAATTTGCCCTCCACGCTAGAATTGTTGTAATTATAGTTTTGCCTGGCTCGGCATGGGCTGGAATCAACGTACGGAGGCGCTCTTCATGGCGCCGAGCGAGCTTCTATATTGAATTGTGCCACATCGAGACCTTCACGTGAGACTCTGTGAATCAGTATCGACACAGCATCAAATCACAAGTGTATCTACCATTGCCTGTTAATGGCGTCACTAGGACCCCGTCAGTCGGCTCTGGCAAGCCCGTGTCATGACATCGTGAGAGAGCTGCAGGTGAATATGAAGCTGAACCACTTGACAGAACCAGTAGATTATTTCTACGTCGCTTGAGATCTCTAGGAAAGCTTCCTCTCTTTATACTACCAAACCAGCACAAGCCAACGAACACCACTCTACACACCATCTACTCTACACCACAACATGGACTTTCACAGAGCTCCAACTGCTACAGATGGCAGCGTGCCACTCGGTGGCAGCCCCTCGATGACACCCCCGGCCACTTCCACCGACGTCGTGGCTGTGAGAACAACAACCCGCTCACCCTTTCCTCTCCTTGATCTCCCGGTCGAGATTTTCACCAGAGTCGCCGAGCTGATGGACGAGGAGCAGGTGATACTCTTTGCGGCTACGAACCGCGCCTGCTGGGCTATATACGTCAGGTATATACTTCCCCGGCGACGCCGTACCTGGGAGCGCTCCATTAACCATCTCGTCTTCCTGATGCGTGACACCTTGACGGATGTGGCCTGCAGCGGCCATCCTTTCATACATCAGATCGACCTGGACGACGACCGGCCCTGGAACACGCAAATGCATGGGTGGTGCGAAAATTCGTACCCATTGACGGGGCTGAATGCGTCAGGTGTCTGGTTCACAAACCATGTCTATGTCAGGCACAGCGTCGTCGAGACCATCCTGAAGTTTGTCCGGGCATATGACCGCCTCGACATCAGGCAGCGGCAGTATTTGACGAGGCTGCTCACGCCGTATACTCTACCTCAAGCGCCATACCTCGCCGTGTACGCGCGGCGAAAGGGCTCTGAAAAGGACCATCTGAGCCTCAACATCCAGGAGACCGTCTACGCCCTCATCCTCATGGGGACAAGCGAGATGCACATTTTCAAAGTGCAGCCTCAGTTCGAGCTGGCCGTTGTCATGAGAAGAGATGCCGACGCCGAGGGAGGTCGCGCACCGCACGTCGTGGCCAGGACCACTTGGACGATGACGAGGACTGCCCGAAGCGATATCCCGGAAGACGCGTCCTTTGGAGCGATACGCCTGGGCCGCAGCAGGTCCGTCTCGTCAGCCGTGGAGACCAGGGGACCGGGAGAGATGACGTACTGGCCCCTGAACGTCTTTTGGAACGAGGTTGCCGGCGTGTTGCAGGGCAAGGTTGCGACAATGGCCGATCGTGTGGGCGAGCACCTTGAATGGTCCTCCACAACAGAACCGCTCTGGTACGCCGTTGACTTCACAACCGCCGACACGTTGACAATCACCGCGCTGAGGGACTTGGGCGGCCAGGGAATGCCTTTTAGCCAGAACTGGCTCCATCTCGTCAGTTTCTCTGGACACAGTGAACCTCCCTTTGACATGAGGGATCTGGGGGAGGCATACGAGAGGGATCGCTGGGTGGCGCCAGAGTGATGGCGGCAGGGGACACCATAGACCAGTGGAGGATTTGGAATAGCCGACCGGAAAGGGGGGGACATGAGGAAACCTTGAATACTCACTTCCTATCCTACAAGAGCTCCCTTGTGATGATACACATATAACATACACAAAGGCCACGGACTGATCATTTCAGGCCCCCAAAGAGCCCCCCGAACACACCACCTCCCGAACCACCACCGCCACCGCCGCGATCTCCCTGCCGCCTCGCCTCATTCCTGATCCACTCCTCCAGGAACTGCCTATCCGCCAGCTTCTTCCCATCCACCACCTTCGTCGCGACCTGCGCCTCCTGTGCGTCGAAGCTGAGCAGCGTCGGGACCGACGTGATCATGTACGTCATGCCAAACCCGGCGCGCATGACATCGGGCGCATCAAACTCAACAGTGCAGAAGCCCACGCCGCCCTCGGCCTCTCCAACGCCCGACTCAATCAGGGACCGCACCAGGGGCTCGACGACGCGGCAGGTGGAGCACCACGATGTCGTCCAGAGGGTGATGAGGGGGGTGCGGGCAGATGAGGAGAGGAGCTGGTAGGTGTGGAAGTCGTCGGGTTTGCGGACGCTGGGTGAGTTAGTCGTAGGTTCCTGGAGACAGTAAGAGTACTGACGAGGCGAAGATTTGGTTCTTAGCATCTTTCTTGCTTGATGTTGAGAAGGCTGCCCTGGAAATTGTTGATGGCCATGTTTTGGGAGTAAACAATGGCTTTCCACGGGACACCTGACCCGCAAGTCTGAAAACGACAGGTGAGGGACGCATTGTTAGAAAATGAGAATGCAGCACGTTCTCGAGTCAAACAGGGATATATCGAGCCTTTTACTACAGAAGGTTTCGGCTGAGAGGTTCGGTTCGAGTAAAGCTGGTCCAATTCCAGGAAGCTGAGGAACGACATCATCGGCGGGAGCTTGGACCACTTCACGCCAAGTGCCCCTGGACCCACTCAGACACTATCCAAGTTGTGCTCAGGGGCATCACATTGGAATATGACAACGAACAACAGCAACAGAATCAATCCTCCATTTTGTGCGAAAACGCAGCTAGATGACTGCCTATCCTACGACGACCCGGCTGGTATCATGTGGCGTGTGAAACGAAAACTACCGTGCCAAGTGCCTTGGGAGAACCGCTGAAAGAGAATGAAGCGAAATGTGATTACAGAATGTTCCCATCCGGACAGACCCCCAGCAAGTCAGATACGACTTGCCCTGTCCCGTCCCAGTCTCGAGTGCGTGTTGGCGTTGTGATCAGTCGTCATCAAAGATCTGGTACGTGTTCTGCAGAATCGTGTCCACGGCCTTGATTTGCCAGCCCGCGTCGTTGATACTAGTGCTAGGGTCGGTGCCCATCAACGTGGGTCCGAAGATCACGGCCAGGTTGTGGCAGTTCATGCGGTTGACGTGTGAGTTGTCCATCACGCGGTGCAGGTGGATCGTCAGAGCCCGCAGCGTCGCGTAGTTGGGGTCTGGCAGGCTGTTGATGATGGCGTGCAGAGAGTCGCGGCGAACGGTGTCGTCCGAGTGTTCTGGCTTAGGTCAGTACCTCTGTGTGAATAATGGAAAGATGGGAAACGTACTGGCTGACTCGATCAGCGCCGTGTGCTGCTCCATGGTGAGCAGAGGGTCGGGCAGGTCGCGGAGGAACTGCTTCAGCAGGCCGGTCACGCTGTTGACATCGTGGTAGAAGTTCTCAGGGTTCCTGAAGTCGAGCAGTGGGTTGCTCGAGTCAGTGTCAAACATCTGCTTCAGCTTGTTGATGTGGTTGACCGAGCCAGACTGCCTGTAGATACCCTCCAGACCCAGACCGAAGAGATCGACAGCCTGGATACACTGGTAGACAACCATAGGGACCGCCAGACCATCGCGTTCGTAAAGCTTGCTCAGTGGCAGACCAAACACTGGCCGGGACGGCGTCGGCTGGGCCGCGGCAGGCGGCGACGGGCGTCCGCCCTGATACGGTGCACCCCTTCCGGCCCCTTGAGGTCCGGGTCCCTGCTGGGGCCCCGGGCCTTGCGGGAGGCCAGAAGGAGGGTGCTGTTGCAGGGGATTTGTTCCTTGCTGCCTCTGCTGCTGGGACTGGAACTGCTGCGGTGGCGGCTGCGCCTGGAACTGCTGGCCCTGCGGCGGTCCCTGAGGTTGTTGGCCGAGGGGAGGCGACTGTTGAGGCCCGTTCTGGAAGGGCAGGGCACCCAGCTGAGGGGGCCCTTGCGACGATCCCTGGCTGTTTCCAAGGGAGAACCTGGAGGCGGGCATGGCCGAGTTGCGGTTGGGCTCGGACCCGAAGCCCGGCTCCTGCGGGCGGCCGCCCTGGTTGAGCATGTTGCCCTGGCTGAAGCTCCTGTTGTGGGAGGCCGCAACGCCTTGCTGCTGCGGTTGCGGGCCACCCATTCCAGGGGCGGGCTGTTGGCCGGGGCCGAATCCTTGTCCCTGCTGCTGGAACGTGCTCGTCCTGCTGCCCGAGCCAAATTGCTGCGGCGACTGCGGTCCTTGGCCGGGAGGCGGGAACTGGCCCTGGAAAGAGGGTTGCGATGACTGGATGGGGGGTTGCTGAGGGTTGAGGACCGGGTTCCTCTCGTACTTCACCTCGCCGTGGTTCGGGGGAAGCTTGTTGTGCTGGCTGCTGAGATATTCGTTCAGGTCCCGGGCGTTGTCAATAGACAGGACAGCCTCTCTAAGGCTGCGCGGGCCAGTAGACTGAGCACCCTCGCCCTTGATGGGGCTGACCGTGAGGCCGTTGCTCAGGAGGAGCTTCTCATTGAAAGATGCTGGGATGTGTTAGCGACAAATCAGCCCACGAGAAGAGGGCCAGCGTACCGAACTTCTGCATCTGCAGAGCGACGCCAGAGTCCGTCTCCTTGATGAGCTCATGAAGAGCCCTGACCGCTTCAGGTCGCGTCCTAGCGACCAGCTCTGCGCGCTCGCTCTGCAGATGGTTGACCTTGGCCTGGTAGTCCTGGTCGGCAGCCTGGACCTTGCGCAGCAGGTCTTCCTCGTGCTGAGGGCCAGACTTTGTCTTCAGGCTGAACATCTTGCCGCTGTGACGGCTATTGTCTCCAGTCCTGACACGGTCGTATTCGTCCGCGAGGGCATCGTACTTGGCCTTGGACTTGCGCATAGCAGACTCAAGCTCCGCCACCCGTTGTTCCGGGGCCAACCCGTTTGTCTTCCAGCTCTTGCGGTGCCTCTCGGCGTGACCAGCCAGGTCGATGAGGTCGTCGTGCATCTGGTGGAGCGAGAGGGCGAATTGCATGCCGTTCTCGGCGATGCGCTCGTGAACGTACATCATCTCGGTGTATGCCCTAGCAAAGGAGCCGGTCTTGTGTTCGGGCTGGTGCATGACATCGTTGCTGGTTCGGGAGAGTTTCTTGAGGGATGAGGCGTGGGTTTCCTCGACGGCGGATCGCTTCTTGAGGAACACGGCGAATTCCTGCGCAACGCTCGTTAGAGATTGTCCTCAAGGGGAGATGATCACAGAGCATAGCTTCTTACCTTTGCAGAGGCGATGCTGGCCTTCAGTTGGTTCAGCATTGCTGGCACGCCGAACTGTAGGGTTCATTAGCGACGGCGCTTGAGCTGGAGGGGATGCGATCACCAGCATACATCAGAAGCCAGCACCTCCTGCACCTGCGGCGGAGGCACGGCCGGCTCGCTCGCGGCAGCAGGCTGGGAGGGAGGCGGTTGCACGGCACTGCCATTGTTTGTAGGAGAGCCAGGGCCATCGCGGGATCCCGTTGGCTCTTGGGCGCTCGAGTCCACGAGAGATATGCTGCCCTTGCCGTCGGACGGGAACTGGCCCGTCGCGGGGGAATGATTGTCGGCCATGGCGGGTATCGCGACTCTGTTGCCGAAGAACAGAGGATGGAGGTCGTGGTAGGCCTTGACGAGGTTGGGTCAAGCTCGGAGGCGAGACGTGAGAGCGGGATCCAGGAGGCGGCGGAATGTCTCTCGCGTGAGACGGGAGGATGACGATGGCCAGATTGTGGCTGAGCTAGTACCAGTACGAGGCGACCAAGGTACCTGTGATCGATTGATGGCAGTCGCTGGTTACGACCAGCCTTGTTTGTCTGTTGGAAATGTGTTGTCGGCTCGCTGCTGCTGTTGAATTGCGAGCTTCATAGAATTCGGGGCGTCATGGGTGCGAAACGAGCGGGGGATGATCATGCAAACGCAGGACGATAAAGTGGCAGAAGGGGCGTCGACGTTTGTCGCAAATGGCCAAGCCATCCATCCGTCCCTTCAGCGTTCCTTCCCTGGGCTCCAGCCTCCCGCGTCTCTGGACGGGAGCTTGCACCACCCACACATCCCGGCTGTTACGCAAGTGTCGCCGCAGCCAACGCCTCTCGGTGGGTCCCCCAGCTATTTCTCTTCACAGTGTTCACCCACGCCTCAAGGGAGGCGCAGGCAAGGGACTCGCCCCACGTGACGCTCGTGTTTCCCCGGGCCCCTGCCACGGTGCCTGTCAAACGCAGAGCACAAAAGCATCGAGCATGAACATGGATTGCATCGACCAACCATCCCGACGGCCCGGGGGTGCTCGCCACACAGACAATCCTGACGGGGATGGCTGCCGCGGGCACATGCAAGGGTCAATGGATGAGTACTTCCAGTACAAGTGCTTGCAGCTGCCCGGGCGCCATCACTGTTTTCTCTCGGATGATTGCATTCGGAGGCTTTCCACAGAACACGACTCCGCTCAGGAAACGCAGCAAGCGCTCTGTGTCCAGGGAGGAGCGGTGTCCCCTCGATCGACGGCCTCACTGTGAGCATGTCTGATGTGCTGTTGCACTGACTTGGCAGCCATGCACCCCCCCGGGCACTCACACACGGCACATCTGAGACGCGGGCGCCGGCAGCAAGCTGAAGAGTCAAGCCGTCTAAATCATTCAATCGGATATTCAAACGCCCATCAGGCCAGGTAGAAGACCTCCTCGACGGGCTTCCACCACGAGGGGTCGCCGGACTCGCTGTTGACGGCTCCCGGCACCAGCGACTCCTGCCAGCCGTCGGTCATGGCCCACCACTCGCGCACCTTGGGGTTCTCCCTCATGCGCTCCATGTCTCCCGCAAAGTCGTATCCGACGTACTTCATCGAGGCGAAGAGGATGTTCGAGCCATCGTCGAAGAAGATGCTGTCTGCGGGCTCGTCAGCACGGGGCCAGGATGTGGGCGTAGACCGGCCACCTCGGCTGCTTTGTCACTCACAGTCCTCAATGTTGCACTGCTTGATCTGCTTCAGCACCTCGGGCCAGACATGGGCGTGCACCTCCTTGTACTGCTCGAGGAACTCGGGCTTGAGCTTGACAATCTGGGCGATGCGGCGGCCGGGGTTCTTCTGCCTCGCAACGTGCGGCGTCGTGGGCGACACCGACCTCGGCGGCGAGTTCTCGTCACCGCTGCCAGCGGGCAGGTCGCGCGGCTTTCCGGAGGTAGGGGACCACATCTCGAGGGGCTGTGTAGGTCTGCTGAAGTCGGCTCAAGGTGAAGTTGGCTTGGGTAGGCGGTTTCAAGCAAGGACGTGTTCTTTTTGGGTTTTGTTTTCTTCTAACTTCAGAGGAAACCACTCGTCAGCTTCGGGCGGTGTTTCCAGTCGTGGACAACGCGCGCCGAGCACGCTGGTCCGCTGTCTTTTCCCATCAGGCGGGGAGAGCTCGGGGGAACATTACACCAAGAGCGGAGGCACGCCGAGCTGCTGCGGGGGTCCAGGTGTGGGATTTTACTCCAGGCGGCCGCTAATAAGCACTGGGGATGCGCTGTTCGGGCCGGGCCAGAGGTCGACTTTGGGGGTGACAGCAGGCCGCGCCGAGTCAGATGATCTAGCGGTAATCTCGGCTTGAATTTTTGAGGATGAGTGATCTGAAATTCTCGAGGTATCAGGGAAGATCAAGGTTGAAGCCAGGGCGAGCGAGCAGGCGGCCGACTGAGCTCCGGCCTCCACGGAGATGGCCACCTTTTTATACACCACCCCTCGCGCCCTCAACCGCACCTCTCATGGCCAACTGCGCGGATTTTCTGGAGCTCTCGTGCGGGGCTTTCACCTCTCTCACCGTGGTCGGTGGTGTGGTGTGTCCCCACGAGCTCTCATCAGCCGACATGCAGCAGGTCTGGCCAGGTATCTGGCCGTCCAAGCTGTGTGCTGTGTGCCGGTGTCGCAGCCCGCACCTCGCAGACCGAGCTTCAAGCGGGGGGAGGGGTTCCCGTCGGCCTTCAGGGTCCCCTCCTCCCTCCGCTGCCCCATTAGCCTGGCGGACTGCACTCTATTTATCCGCTAATCAGACCGACTGCTCAGTGAGTTATTGGCGGCGAGTGCGCCTTTTCCGAGCCCGGCGAGCCCGGCTCGGCCCCTGACGCCGCGGCATGCCACCGCCGCTGGTGATGAGCGAGAAGTTGGGCAAGTAGTTATGGCGACTTGCTTGTGTGAGGTGCCGAGGTGAACGCAATGATTACAAAGACAACCCCCGATCTCCAACATGTCCTCATGTTCCTGGATGTTGGGGTGCTGCACTCTTATCTGCAGCAACCTGCGTCGAGAAACTCCGACTTAAGCTCGGGATCCCTGCGGCCGTTCCCTTCAGGTACGACGTAGGGAGGCTGGGCTGGCTGGGCTCTGCCCTCTTCTTCCCCTCCAACCCAGTGCCAACTCCAGCACCCTTGGATATTTGCAATCAGGGTCCTGGGGTTTGCCCTGCCAGGGTTCCTTCCCGACTCCCGATGTCCAGCTGAGCAGTCAGCATCGCCTCATGCGCAAGATCGATCTTGCTGGGATGCCTCGGCAGTGGTGGCGATTACAGATCCACGGTAAACTGAAGAGGCCGGGTGGCAGTGACTCGAACCCTGAGGTGAAGCACCAAGTTTGGCAATAACGTAAGGATGCCGGCGGGCGGTGATGTCACTGAATTTGCCCCACCAACCCAGCGAATCCCTTCCTCCTACGCCAAAAATGCCCGAGTTTTCATGAGAGATCATCCTCCTTATAAGCCGAGTAACACCACGGCCGACGCCCAGTCTCGTCGCGGACTCATTTTTGAAATCTTACTCTTGGCCTCATCTCACTCTGCTATCACCAAAATCGCACAAATAACACACAGATGGCGACTCGGATACCCCACCTCCTGGAACCCTACCTCACCGTCCCGCCGGAATCATCACACACATTACTCACGAGCGTCCTCGGCGCCAGTACCAACTGGCTGGTCCTTCGATACCTGTACTCGTATCTGCAAAACCCGACAGCCGCCTCGACTGAAGATGGCATTGGCGGGACATCAAACATCAATGTTGTGCTCGTGAGCTTTGTCCGGGATTTTGCCTTTTGGAAAGAAGGTGCTGGGAGACTTGTATGACATAACCCTAGGATATTGCCGTCATCTACGTGACTTACTGACGCCTGCGACAGGGCCTGGACTTGGAATCTCTAGCAAGAGCAGGGAGGTTTAGTTTCGTGGACGGCCTGACCAGCCTTTTCACGCCACCAAATGCCAGACTCTCCCCGCGAAAGGGATACAGGGCCCTGAGGAGCGCGAAGCACGGTGACATCCGGAGAGAGCTGTTTGCCGCTCTCGCGGACATCACCGCGACAGAAGGCGGCAACTCCAAGACCATCCTAATCGTGGACCAGCCGGACTTCCTGCTGGCTGCCACGTCCGACCTGCTGCCAGACAACAACACCCTAAGCGAGGAGTTATCGAACGGGGCTGCCCTGCGGAACCTGATCCTAGACGTGCAGGAGCAGGTCTATGCCTCTATCTTTACCGTCTCCGCCGATGAGCCACTCATCTCGGCACAAAACACAAAGCTCGAAAAGGAGAACACGACCCTGGTACTGTCGCTAGCACACAGCGCGCACAGGCTCATCAGCCTGCGACTCCTGGACACTGGCAGCGCGAGTGACGTGAGCGGGGTCATCCGAGTGACGCACGGCGGCGGCGAGGCGGAGGAGCATCATGATGTCGATGAGGGCGAGCTGCTGTATTTTGTTGGCACCGACGGCAGTGTCAAGGTGTTCCATCGGGGACAGAGCAGTTGATCGTGGCATAATGAAAGACATTTGCATAGCGAACCATCAAGACTTCAAGTACAGGCACGGAGAACTGATGAGCACATGGACATTGTGATGAAGCGTGCATTCGCATTGCTCAAGCCCCATGCCTCAGGAGACACTATCATCTCCATCGTCGGCGCGCACAATGGGAAGGGGGCAGCCCAGGACGGCGGGATGAGTTCACAGCCATGGTTGGTCCGGCGGTCGTGACACTTGGAATGTCATTGAGAGGTGCGGCCTTCTTGCTGCGGTCCATATCCGTCTCCCCGGGGCGAGACCATAGGGTCTCCCCCGTCCAAACACCCGGGAGTATTTTTCTGCTTTTGCGTCGTTTGTGTGTGAAGACCTCGAATTCCCGCGTTTTATTTCACGCTCTGAACACCCCTATAGACCGTTTTGTCCGTCCCAATGCATAGTCTGGCGAGTAAAGGAGACAAGCGGGGGATCCCTCAGGCTCGTGGGGGAGCCCGCCCTCCTTCTTCCCTTTTCCGTAGGGCATCGTCGTTCCTCATCCCGTGTCGCTCCGAACAATCAAAAGTCGTGTCGATGGAGAGAAGTCTAAGCCTCGGCCTCGGCCTTGTTGATGCCGCGGGAGCCCTTGGGGGCGCCGGTCTGGAAGCCGTTCTTGAACCGCCTAGAGACGTCGGCCAGGTAGCGCATGCGGCCGGTGCCGGTGGTCTTCCTGCGCTTAGCCTTGTCGGACCAGTTGTCTGTGAAGGAGGGAGATCCCATGTCAGCCGTCGTCCTTCTCGTGTCATGCTCGCCTCGATCGGAGAGGGCTGGCGGCGGCCAGCATCGTTGGTGGTACGTACACTTCCTGGTCTTGGCAGCAGGGTAGCCGCAAGAGGCGCAAGTGTGCTTCTGGACGTGGAGGGAGCGGCGGCCTGGATTGCAATATTTCGTCAGCATTTCCTGTCCATTTTGATTGCGAATCTGTCGGTCGGGGGGGGAAAAACTTGCCGCAACGACGGCACAGCACGTGCGTCTTGTTGTGCCTCTTACCGAACGAGGAAGTACCCTTCGCTGTTCAAATGATCAGTATCGCTGCCTCGCAAAGGACTCGTCGGACACGAACTCATTTTGCCGTTGTGTTGCTGGCTATTGCTGGCTGTTGAATTGGGGGAGATGCTTCACTTGGATGAAGAGATTTGGGGCACACTGGTGCAGTTTTTCGCGGCGCTCATGGATCTGTGGGCAGCCACGTGACGAGCACAGACCACATTTGGTCCGCTTTTTGGTGGACTGGAAAGGCGCTGCGACTCTCAACGTGGAGCTGCCAGCAAACGCGCCCGACCAATCGAGTACAGGCACCTGCAGCCCGCCCGCCCTACGCGCAATTGATCGACTTTCTCAGTGTACCTATTCGTGGTCTCATCTCAGGGTATTCAACTAATGCAACCAGAAAACTCCATTTCTGCCCTTCAAGTCATCGACACGTTCTTCACTGAATCTCAAGCATCGACTTGAGCGCTGCCTCGTTCGCACGCAACCACCGCCCGCGCTCCTCAAGATCGTCCTCGACCCCGCCCAGCGCTGCCTCCTTCCGCCGTCTTGCCTCCTTGGCAGCTGTTGTGCTATTCTGTCTCTTGACCTCTAGTGGTTGCAGTTCGGCCTGCAGCCTCTCCAGCTCTTTCGTCTTGCGCGGCACCTTGGCTCGGAGCTGCTCCAGCTCGCGGTCCAGCTCCTGCTGTTTGCGTTGCTTCTCTTCGAGCAGCTCAAGGGTCTTGGCCATCGGGAGGTTCATGTGCGGGGCCTGGCCGGGTGCCTGGGCTGCCCTGAGTTCTGCGACGCGTTCTTCCAGTTCTGTGATACGTTCGGGAAGCTCCCGCAGCTTGGCCGTCCCCAACTGCACGCTCTCGTACCGCTGGCTCAGCTCACGGCCCTTCTTGTCCAGCTGTGCCACCATGTCCGCGACCTCGAGCTTCAGGGCCTTGAGTTGAGCCTTGGCCTCCAGGTTCCTCGTCTCGAAATCGGCATTCTCCTGGGGCGTCACGATCTGTGGTGGGTCGCCGACGATGGCTCGGATGAACTTCTCCTTGGTGACTTGCTCGACGTATGAGAATCGCAGCTTCGCAAAGAGCTCTTTGTAGTGTTGCAGGTCCGCCTCAAGGCTGGCTGGGGTCGGGGCGTCCAGCGAGGCATTCCACGCATCTGATGTTCTCTGACGTGCATCCTCAGAAAACGTCTTGGAGATTGGCTGGCTCAGTCTGATGATGGAGATTTCATGTTGTGAGTCGAGTTCCTGGACCTGCTGCAGGACCGCATCGATGGCCGAGGCATCCATGTTTTGTTTGCGATCTTGGCTTGTGTTGTTCAACGTGATTGAGAGTAGAAGTTCTTGATGGAACGTTCAGAGCAGCCCAACAAGGGTACGAGGTTGAGGTTGTCGTTTAATGATCTTGATTGTTGTTCATGGAATCTCCAAGGAGCCCTTCAACAAGCGGCATGTTTACTGTTTACAGAAGCAGACTAGCGCGGGGTGACGGCTGTGGCTTATCTTATCTCACTCACCCATGCTACGTCGCTTGACTGCCCGTACGTCTCCTGGGAACACGACCGATTGATCTCACAACACCGCATCAATGACCGCAGCCTCCACCTCCTGGATATCTGTCCAGGAATACCTCCAGAAAAATGATGATCAAGCTATCGCTTGTGTCAAGCAGGTCGACTGGCAACGACTGTGCCAAGTAGCCTCAAACGCCAACCGCGGCCTGGAGTGCGTAGCCCTGGATGAGATGTCGGGCGGACTCAACCACATTGTCCGCCAGCTCGAGTTCTCCGACAAGACTCGGTGGGCAGCCCGCGTCCCCATTACAAGGAACCAGTCTCCTAGTTTTCGTGCCGAGCGTCTACAGACCGAAATTGCAACAATGCAGTTCATCTGGGAGAATTCCTCCTTACGGATCCCCCAAGTTTTTGCCTGCGACACCGACATACACAATGATGCAAATGCTGCTTTCATGCTCATCGAAGTACTCCCCGGAATCACTGCCATGGATGCTCTCGGGGGCCATCGAGTACACCGTGGTGTGATACCGGTAGAGCATCGGAAACCCTTTTATCGTTCCGTCGCCGAGTGTCATGTGCGTGTGCAGTTCGACCTTCTCGTCCAGGACGGTAGCTTATCCAATGCTAGGTCCAGATGACGTCCTTGCGACTTTCCAAAATTGGAACCATCACCCTTAATGAGGACGGCAAATACGAGGCGGGCCCTATTCCCGGGATCGGTGGCCCTTTTGACACGGCGGCAAGCTTTTTTAAGGCATGGGCCGACAGCGCCAAGTTCAAACGAGACAACGAAACGATTACACGCATGATGCAGCGAGGCCCAATCTCGGCGGATGAGATGATCAAAATCCTCAACGAGTTCCCTTCTCAGATCAAGGCCATTGCTGGACAACTACCTTTCCGTAACGAGGGGCCGTTTCCTCTGTGCCACAGTGATTTCATCCACAGCAACATCATGGTCGACGAGGCCAATTTCAACGTGACGGGGATCATCGACTGGGAGGGGGCTTGTACGGTTCCCTGGGCTCTCATCGCCTACCCCGATTTTCTTCAAGCCCTTCCTCGATCCTTTGACCTGCCCGAGAAATACGACCAAGATGGGCAACCCTGCGCAGAGGACGTGAAGCAGCGATGGCGCGAGCGGCAGGACTATTGCAAAATGGTGAAGGCGGCGGAGGGTGAAGATACCCTTCTGTCGGCCTCACTTGAGAACACCCTGAACCAGACATTGGCTTATACGTACGGCGCGTACACGAATGGAAAGTTGGGTTTCTTTGACGCCGTGGTGGAGGAGTTGAAGGCGGGCGCTCAGTGGTGCCCACTTACGTAATCCAGTCTATCTCTCCTCCTCCACCGCGGACGATGACTTCGTCTAATCCATCACTTCGAATCTGAATCACAATACGCATTCTACCTTGCTAATATCCTCTACTACCGTTTTTTGGGATGCCCTGGGAGCATATTCCCCCTACCACATCGAAATACACACTTGAAGGCCATGCCTAATGATGAGCTTCTCACCGACGATTACGTGGCGGGACTGCTCGCGAAAGAGGCGGCCGACCATTCCCTGAAGTACTCCAGCATGGGGATGGAGGCGTTCCAGACCAGCAAAAAGTAGGACCCCGGACCGACAAAGCCCTCGGCGCGTCCTCTGACCAGTCTCAGGCCAGCGAACATGCCCAAACCGAACACGAACTTCCTCTCCCGCATCATTCGAAGCACCACCTCGCACAATGCCAACTTGCTTGCCGCCGAGGCCGCCGAGTCCCAGGCACGATTGAAGCAATTAGAAAAGGCCGAAGAGCGTCAGAAGCGGCGACACGGCGTTCCAGCCGACATTCGACGACGCCAGATGGGAGACATCAAGGCTATCCTTGGTGGCGCATCCAGCAACCGAACCGGGAAATCCAAGAATGGAGAGAGCAGCAGCAGCAATCGCGACGACAAGAAGAGGTCCCGGGACAGGAGAAGCGCATCACCCGCACGGGATCGTGGGCGAGATCAGCCACGGCACCGCGAGCGGTCCACCGAGCGCGACAAGACCCGCAGGACTTCCCGGAAAGACCGTGACGAGGAGCGACCTTCTCGTTCCCCTCGGCGCATGGACGAGAAGCGGAGGCATCGGTCACGATCTGGCCATCGCGAGGAGGAGCCGAGACGATCGCACAAGGACCGACACCATCGGAGTCGCAGAGACCGCAGTGCAGACGGAGCCAGAGGAAAAGACTCTTCCAGATCTACAAAGTCAAGGTCGGACCGCGGCAAAGAGCGGCGACACCAAGAGGCCCAGAGCGAGCCGGATTCGGACCCTCTCGACGACATCATCGGGCCCGCTCCACCTCAGGCGGTTCGAGTTCGAGGACGTGGGTTCCAGGGCGCCAGCTCTGGCATCGACAAGCGGTTTGAAGCAGATTACGACCCGAAGACAGATGTGGAGTTGGACAATGTGGCTGGGAACTGGGACGACGCTGTGGAAACATTTCGGGATAGAAAGAAATGGGAGCAGAGTCAGGAGCAGCGGATGCGCGCAGCTGGCTTCGGAGAGGAAGAGATCGCCAAGTGGAAGAAGGGCGGCCAGCAGAGCGAGGACGACGTCCGTTGGACCAAGGCGGGCGAGAAGCGTGAGTGGGATCGTGGCAAGGAGATGGAAGGAGGCGGAGGGGCTAAAGGCATCTTCTCCTTCGACTGAGGTCACGGTGTTGATGTTGATTTTGCTCTGGGTTGGCGGAACAACCTAGGCTGGCGTTGACGATGGATATACCCTGGGATGGATGTTGTACGATGTTCTGGAAACGAATTGAACAGACAAGCATGCACTATGCACGGACGTTGGTGGTGATGTACTGTACGCACTGCCGCATCGGATTTGCACAAGACGATCCCCCTCCGCCCCTCTTGGCTCTTGGGTCGTCCCCCTGGGCCGGCGCTCGCTGGCCGAGCGTGGCGCGGAACCCTGCTCCAATACTTTATCCCTGCCCGCCTGGGCACTGGGCAGCGCGGGAACACGAGCGATGCGGGAAGTTCGGTTCGCCAAATCGCGAGCGCGACAGGACGCACTCGCTGCGCGGGCTCGGAACACGGCTGAGGCAGGGGGTTTCTGCTGTGACGCTCGATGCCCAGCGTCCGTGAGCCTGGGCGTTGGTGAGACAGAAAGGTTTTATCGCGCGCTACGATGATGGCCAGCTTGAGCGCAGAGGCCCTTGGTGTGCGCCGGAGACGGCAAGATCTGAGTGAGTGCCTGGAGGGGCGCTGTCTCCCCTTGCTGCACGCGGGCAAGCAGGGCAAGGAAGGGAGCGAGGGAGGCTGGGGGATCATCCTGAGCCCGGCATGGGCTGCGGGCCTAACCACCTCAGGAAGGGGGCACCTGCCCCGGCCCGTCCAAGAAAAGCACGCTAATCCAGGGCTCGACAGCGCATCGACCCCTCTCCCGTCGGCGGCAGCAGGGAAGGGTGGCGCCCACCTCACAGGCTGCCAGCGTTCATCGAGAGTCGAGACACCCCTGCTTGGGGGCCTCCGTGAACTAGCGCAGCGCTGCTTGGGGCGGGCGGGCAGGTCAGGCAACCGGAGGAGGGATCTGATGACTCCCACATGCGGCACCTCGGCGTGTGCAGCATGAGAGGTGCGCATCATCACGGGGTCCAGGTCCAATTGCGGTGTCGCGTCGTTCCCATCTTTCCTCTCACCCGCCTATTTCGACATCTCGCTGCCTTTCCTTCCGCTGCGGAGAAGAGCAGAAGATCAGAGTCGAGACAAAGCACTCCGATCTCCCGCCTCCTGCATCACCATCTCCCATCATCAAGGTCCATCTTCCAGTCCCGAGGCGCACGCCACTTGGCTCTGCCCCGCCCTGCAACACCTCACCTCACCTCACTCGGACGACCTAAGACACCCTTGGACCTTGGACTCTCGGCCAGGCCTGACCACTTCCTCGGTGGCGTCTCCGCCAAAAAGCACATCCTATCCCGCCCGGCGCACGCCCTCCAGTGACGTCCTCGTGCTCCTTCCGGTTCAGCCTCTTTTCTTCTGCATCACACCCCCCGCTTCCTTTTGGTCTCTCGCACCCAGGTGAAGACCTCTCTCTGTTTTACTTCGTCATCCCTTCGGCCTCGCGCGCTTCAACAAACAAAACGATAGCATCTCGCCCGTTCGACTCTTGGAGAAAACCACCCCTCTGCGAATGAATCGACCTCTGGCACGCGGATCCTTAGGCGCTGGCTGAGACGGGCAGTTTCGGTGCTCCGCTCCTTTGTCCTCCCCTCCAGTCCAACACCACCGAGTCGTCTGGAGATTCGATTCCTCTCGCACCCACGCCCGCCCGCCGACGTCCATCCATTCATCCTGCGTTTGGCTCCTCCTTTTGCATGCCTGGCTACGACCTGTCCGTGACTATTGTACGACCACTGGAGTCTCGACATTCCTCGGCCCCGTCCGACCCTCTCCCACCATGCGTACTCCGCGGATCCTCATCCTTATCTTGTTCCTGATCGCCTGTCTCTTCCTCCTCTGCCGATCCGTCACCTCAGTCGCACGAAGCCCCCCGTTGGTCGCGGCAACCGCGGCGACGTCGGCCTACCGCAGACCCCGCGTCTCTTCCCTCTTCTCCTTCAACTCTGGCTTTTCGCTCTTCAGCCCAAATGCCGCCATTACCTTGACCGACGACAACGGCACCTCTTTCCCCGCGCAACCCGCTGCATTCGGGCCCAACCTGCCCCACAGTGGTCTTGTCGGTCAGCTGTGGATCGGCGGCGGCTTCACCGACGACGCTCTGCGAAACAACGGCGGTGACGCTGAGCTTGGATGCGGCGATTCTCCTAACTGGAGTGATACTGCGTAAGTCTTCTTCTGGGTTCTTCGAATTTCAACTGCTGACATGGTTTGCTGGGCAGCAAGCGGGACATCGCACGACCAGATACCGATGGCGCATCCGAGGCCCGCTCTGTAGATAGCGACACGCCAGAGCGCCACTACCGATCAGTCGATGCGACAGGACGACTCCAGCGGCGGCGTCTGAGCAGCATCCCCGACGTCTTGGAAACAGAGGTCGAGCCTTTCGATAGGACATCTGAAATCGCCGGCAAGATCGTCTTGCTCAGCCGTGGAGGCTGCGGTTTCCTCGAGAAGGTCATGTGGGCGCAGAGACGGGGGGCAACTGCACTGATCGTCGGCGATAACCAGAAAGGGGGTCCCCTGATCCAGATGTTCGCAAAGGGCGACACATCCAACGTCACGATACCCTCCGTCTTCACCGCGCGCACGACGGCCCACCTCCTCTACTCCCTCACCCAACCCGGCAGCTTCATCATGGAGACGTTTGACGAAAAGGGCCGCCGCGCTCTCTCGGTACAGCAGTCTCACTGGAGCGGCGCCGAGGATGAGCCTGTCGAGGCCATCCCTATCGACACCCCTCAGGCGACCACTCCAAGAAGCCCCGTACAGCCCGAGGGCCACCAGACCACATGGTGGCACAAGCTGTTCGGTAGGGCCGCCGTCACGACACCCACGCTAGATGACTTGCCGCAGGACGAGATGGACCAGCTTCGCCAGGCCGGTCTGGACCTGGACCCCTTGATGCCGGAGCCACCCGAGGATGAGACCCCCCCAGCTCACGAGGGTCTCTGGGTCACCATCACGCCTTCTGACAACGGAAACCCATTCTTCGACACCCTGCTCGTGCTCGTCGTCAGCCCTCTCATCACGCTGACCATCGTGTACGCCATGCTCATCATCAGGGCGAGGATTCGCCGGAGGAGGTGGAGAGCGCCCAAGTCGGTGGTCGAGCAGCTGCCCGTCCGTACCTACCATACCGTGGCGCCATCCCCGATCCACACCCCGAGAGCCCCATCGCCAGTCAGCCCCTCGCCCACCACACCGCTGCTTCAACAGCCTTTTGCCGAGGACCGCACTGCGTCATGGTCGAGGTCACGGCCCGGTACTGCTGCCGGACTGTCCAGCCAGGAATCTCTTTCTCCAGCTGCCGCTGCCATCCCGTCGTCGAGGCCGCCACCACGCCCCGAGCACGAGAAGCCCGCCGGCAGCGTCCCCAGTGAATGGAAGAAATACATGGGCCGTCAGGTGGAGTGTGTCGTCTGCCTGGAGGAATACGTCGATGGAGTCAGCCAAGTGATGAGCCTGCCGTGTGGTCACGAATTCCACGTCGAGTGCATGTAAGTTTGCTCCATCGCCTACGCTGTCTTTCCAACGCTAACCTGATACTTAGCACTCCCTGGCTTACTACGCGACGCCGAACGTGCCCCATCTGCAAGGGCGATGTGGTCCGGTCACTCGCCCGAGGTGGCTCTTCGAGCCCACGTTACGAACCCTACCGAGACGACGACAGTGATGACGAAGGTGGTGAGCCGTCGGGCTCTGGCAACCGGGACGAGGATCTCGAGCCAGGCATCCTATCACCGACACCGAGGCGACGACCCACGCGGGCGGAAGCATGGCTTGGCCGGTTATCGCATAGTTTTGGCGCAACGTCTCGTCCGAGCGAGTCTCTTCCCGAGCATCGCGGTCGCTAGACGGAGTTTCTGGCCATTCTCTCTTCTCTTTTCTCTCTTGGACTATACCCTGGGAATGGTGTTATTGCATGCTAGGATCGGGCGCGACATTATGACATCGGGAACTCACAACATTGGGAGGGCGCTTGCATGGGGCATACACATGTGCTTGACAGAGGCACCGGATCGGGTGACAGCCGTAATGAGGCGAACCCTACAGGGAGGCGGCGTGGAGTATCTAAAACACTCGTTTATGGAGCATTCTGCAGATATTGTCATCACTTTGCTTTTACCGTATGTCGTGTGACCAGTGGCACGTGGGATCAGGAGGCATAGTGAGCGGTCGAGATGAGTTGATTAGATTCGGGTCCCAGATGGGCCGCGGACGGTTTGTGAAAACCGAGCTGTTGGTAGTTTATATTTCGTTGTACAGGAGCATCCTCGGCATTTTCCTCTGGCAGACAAGCCATGTCCACGCGGCGCTGGGGTCGTAGTCCATGAGAACCACAGAGTCTTTGCCATATGACGCGCGCTGGAAGATGCCGTCGTCTGTCCGGCGCATCTCGGAGATCATTGCAGGCGTCGCCATTGCGAGGAAGTGTTCCCGTTGCGGGCCGGGTGGGAAGATGCTGCGGGCGTTGTTAGTAGGACATCAAGGGGAATCACAGGACTTGTACTCACAGGGCGTTACCCAAGATGCCGTGGCAGAGGCTGGGTTCTTTGCGTAACAACCCCTTTTCCCACGTGAGCTGCCTCCCCTTTTCGATGGCGATATCGATCTTATCCCACAGCTTTGGGAAGAAGGGCCTCAAAGAGAGCAGAGAGAGAATCACCCCTGGAGCGCCGTGGCACCATTGGACGAGGTCGGCTTTCGATTTTGGTGCCGAGGCGTCGTCGGGACTGGTGGGTACTGTTGATGGCCAGTTGCCATCTGGGAGCTGGAGGTCGAGAAGAGACTCAAGCTTGGACTCTAACCGCGGCGCAAGCGGTGGCGTTGTGACAATGAGTTGTGTGATGATGCCAATGTCGCCGTGGGAAGCGCCAATGTAGCGCTCGCCAGAGAACAGCCAGTTGCCGTGGCCATCATCATCAGTGGCGAGGATGCGCTCGGTGAGGTGAACGATGTACAGCTCGACCAGGGGCGCCGAGTGAGGAACCCAGTGGCGTATAAGACGGAGGAGGTAGAGGGTGCCGGCGCGTCCGCTGAGGAGATCTGAAGGGAAGGGGTCTAGGGAAGCAGCATCGGCGTCCACGTCCATGCCCTCGGCCGAGGACTGGCGGGCCGGCCGCGCCGGGGCGAGGATCTGTGGAAGAGAGGACAGGAAGAATCGCACATCGTTGAGGTCCTTTGTGATGCAGGCCTTGACGGCCGGGTGGGAGAGGCACTCGCTGCCGAGACCGCAGTTGCCAGGCTCGAGGGCGAGGGGACCTGGTCGCTGGCCGGAGATGTAGGCCTGAGCCCAGTGGAGGGAGGAGTAGCCGTGAACCTGGAGGCGGGGTAGAGAAGCGTAGACCTGGAGGAAAAGGTAGGCGATTCCCGTGTGGCCGCGGAGGATGCCGCCGAGCTGGGCCTTGGTGTAGTTGGACTGCGGGGGAGAAGAGTTCAGGATGCGCTGGAGGGCGGAGCGCAGGAGGGTTTCTGGTTCGTCTTTAAGGGTCAGGGGGTCGAGAGTGTTTGGAATGTGCCGTTCCTCCATGGTGGGTGAGGGAGGTTTTCGGTCTGCGTCTGGCGCATCCGAGGTAAACAAAGGACTTGAAGACGACAGCTGAAGCGCAGAAGGATTCAGGGGCTGATGTGCAGTTCAGGGTTGCTTCTGGGTAGGTGACTCTATGAGCGCGCTCGGCGATTGCCGCGAGGGTAGTATCCTAGTCGTAGTGCGCGACGCCAATGTTCTGGGCAGAGTTGGCGATCTTGGGAGGCTCGTGACATGGATGGAGGTTGGAGGTTGGAGGTTGCTTCGGGGAGATTTGGCACAGGGGTCCCTCACCGAAGGCGGGTTGGCCTGAAAGGCCGCTACTAAGGCATGCGGGGGGATGCGGGGTAAGGAGCTGTCCCATTTCAAGTTCAGCGCACAGGGATGCTGGTGGTGATGGTGAGCGACAGGGTTGTGGGGGCTTCGGGTAGAATCCTTCCCGTCACGGTCTCTGTTCAAAATATTGCCTAGGCTGACTGACGAACAAGTTCACCTACAAGTACAGTGTGGGTTAGCCGATGATCAGTTGAACTTGTTGAAGCCAATTCAACCACAGAACAGGTCGATATTCTCGGTACATCAACCAGTATGAATGTCAATTGACCTTTCTTCAGAAGCTGACCGATCCCTCTTCTGTCGATGAACTGGAACGACATGTCAAGTTACAATATACCGTGGATTGACCACTACAGCTCATCACTCAGACGAAAACCAATGAACATAACAGAACAGCTCAATATGTCTGAGGGCCCTGCTCGCTGCAGGATCTTGGAAGAGCTGGCAACGGCCAGGCTGGTCGAAGGATGCAAGTAGGATCGCACCGCCACGGAGTGCGGTACTCCGCAAGCGATGTGCGACGCAAATAGGTACTATCAATTCATAAGTCAAGATACATTCAAGCTGTTGGGTGAGTGGTAGAATAGCTATAATTACGGTTTCCAGACCCGATGACGCTCGAGATTGTTGGACGAAATCCGCACCAAGCTCGGAAAACTTGAACGCATTCGACCTCCTCTGGTTACCTTCAAAATGAATCGAGACACTCACCCGATTAAAGATGACCTACCAGGCCTTTGGCAGCCCGGCACCTTCAGAAACGCTCCATGTCTGGCCTTTGCCTTCCTCGGAGGATCTCTCATCACCTCCGGCCTTGCACTTTTCATCGTTCACCTTGCCAATGGGATGGACGTCGAAGACTGGACAATCACACCGAGCGTTTACCTCTCGATT
The DNA here is from genome assembly GCA_020746995.1 of Plectosphaerella cucumerina. NCBI lineage: Eukaryota > Fungi > Ascomycota > Sordariomycetes > Glomerellales > Plectosphaerellaceae > Plectosphaerella > Plectosphaerella cucumerina. The sequence goes on along the minus strand of JAGPXD010000004.1, from coordinate 2,489,396 downwards.
CTCGCCACTCTCTCCGGCATGATGCTTCGCTCTGCCTTCCAGACCGGGGCGGACGCATACTGGTGGACGCTGCTCCTCTCGCCCTCCGGCGTCAAGCTCTCCACGCTGCAAGCCGTGTGGGAGCTGAACCACGACACGTTATCTCGATTTACCCTGATAACCGATCTGGAACCGGTATTGCGCATGGCCGGGATCATCTTGCTGATGCTTGCGACACTGGGACCCTTGCTCCAACGGGCCGTGAGTGTTGAGCTCGTCGGCAGGACGGACTCGCTGGACATGACCCTTCCTATCAGGCGAGAGCCCATGTGGAACCTCACATCCAGGCTACACGAAGGGTACTACTGGGTGTCGCCGATGGCGTACTACGATGAGTTCGCCAGGGCTTCCAGGGGTTTGAACCAGAGGACCCCGATCCGCCTGTCGTGGCAACTTGAAGACGCCTGCCCGATGGACTCGACGTGCGCGACGACAGTCACCGTTGCAAGTTACAGCAGGTCCTGCACCAAGGAATACATATCTTCCGAGGATATACCGCTTCTCCATAAACTCAGTTTCGCCATCGATTGCAAGACCGTGGGAGCCTGGAACTCAGAAACCCCTCAGGATGGCCTCTGCGCGCTCCTCCAGATGGGCTTCCAGCTGACCCTCTCCCCTCACACCCACGACCCACGTAAGATATCCTCGGAGCCACGAGGCCCTTGGTTGGACCAAATCCCACCTATGAACCCGGAGCATGAGTACTCTGCCCTCCAATACACAAGCTACGTCAAAGAGGCTACCGGGAGCGGGGAACTGGCACTTCGCCGGTGCAATTTCACCTCGGCCTACGTGGATATACCGATCGAAATCACCAACGGGACAGTCGTCAGCATGTTGAAGCTTGAGGGGGAGGATCTATTCCGTCGCAACAGAGGTGTCGAACTCATCCCAGCATTAGCCTTGGTCCCCTCGGGTGGAAAGGGAGAATTCATGACGACGGGGATACTGTTCACAATGAGGGATCTATACGAGGGCTACGCTGTTTTTGACTCCAAGGAGAGACAGCAGCTATCAGGGGGGATAGCCTCGCGGCAGTACGTCAACCTATCGACCATTGAGGGCGACATACGCGGTGGATACGACTTCGCCTTTGAGGACCCCCTGGAAGCCTTTACGGAAACCCTGCATGAGCTGTCGCTTCGGTATGCCATGGAGGAGATGGTATCAACCCCGTACAGGACGGAGGAGCTGGGCAAGCTCTTCACGACGGACGTCACCGGGGGGTCGAACAAAGAACCGGATCCTCGACCCGTCATGGAAGTGGCCCTCCGCAAGTTGAAGACGCAGCCGAGTCCGATGCAGCGGGTGCACGTCTTGCAGACGAGGCAGGTGGCGGTGTTCAAGGCCAACACGGTCTATGCGGTTGTCGCTGTCGGCATATCTCTGACTGCGACAGTGCTCATCAGCTTGCTGTTTGGGGGGTGGCGACGGCTTGGCCGGCGGTTCTCAGCGTCTCCGCTGGAGGTTGCGAAGGCGTTTGATGCTCCCCTGCTGCGGCGTGCTGGGAGCAACATTCCCGGGGGCGAGATCTCCAAGTACCACGGTGACGTGAAGGTCAGGTACGGTGAGGTCGTCGAGGAGGAACTTGAAGCAGCCGACGAGACGGAGCTTGAAGTTGAGGAGGAATCAGCCGTTGAGATGGTCGCGGAACGGGAAGCGGAAACGCTTGCAGGTGCCGATAGCTCTGAGGAGCAGGTTGTCCCCGCTAGCCCACAGCAGACAGCCGCTGCTGGTGACACGGACTTGCATGCCGGCGTCGACGCTGGCGGCCGCAACTCTACTGATCAGGACGTGGAGGCTGCTGAGGGCGCCGAGTCAAAGGGTCTCATGGCGGCCGCTGGACCGCGATTGACCATCGATCTGGTAGAGCGAGTGTTGAAGCCAGTCAGAGGCAGAGCGTATCTGTAGCGTAGGTTGTCGAAGGAGGAGGACAAAACTTGCTCGGGTGAAGATTTAAGGTCGGGCTTGGTGGGTCGCGATGCAGGGGATGCCTGTGCTGTCCTCGCAGATCAGGGGCGGCAATTTAGGGTGCTCGATTTCTCCAGGGGGGTCATCGTGAAGGGAGGGAGAAAGCCGTTGTCTTCCCGCTTCAAATTCATCATCGGCTGTGGTCAGCACCAACCTGGATTGGAATCGATCGAGATGAGAGACATGGTGATTTTAGCACCTGCGCTGGCTCCAGTGCCGGGCAGGAACATCCAGCCGCGCCTGCCACATGCACCAGCCCGCCTAATCCGGAGCTTTCCCACCGCACCCGCGCCTCCCTGGTGAACGCGACGCTACGTCATTGAACGCCTTAACTTCAACCTTGGCAAGAGCTCGCTCACCCGCCACGACGGCATCATTCCACTACTTCCCATCGCCCGTTCGATTGGGATTTTCTTCCTGAAGTCCTCTCCTCTCATCTTTCGACTTCACCTTCTCACAACCCCAAAACTCAACAGTCACCCCAAAGCACGAAGCACCTCCACGATGTCGGATCACCAGGTTGCCGAACAGGGCTCGACCCAGAGCAGAAACCGAATGGTCGAGTCTGCTCAGGCCAAAGCCCAGGAGGTCCTGTAAGTCTACTGAGCTCGCACCCATCTTGTGGCCCTTGCTGACCTTGTGTAGCCATGAGGACTTCCAGCAGGCCCGCGTCCTCGTCGGCGACGCGGCCAAGAGCCGCTCATACCTCTACCCCATCAAGGGCATCGTCTACCTCGCCACCCACCGTTCGCTCTGGAAGCCGCTGCTCTCCTGCATCGGCCCCTACTTCCTCCTGTCGGCCGGCGTGATCACAGGCATGTTCGTGTTCACTTACGTGCCACAATTCGCCGTGCTCGTCTTCTTCAACGGCCCATTGGCCGTATTCACCACCGTGCTACTCGTCCTTAACGAGAGCTCGACCATCATCAACATGGTGTCTCGCACCTACCTGCTGCAGGATGCCCTGCTCGATACTTTCGACGGCACCCTCGTGGCCCGCGACTCGGAGCAGATTGTTCGCGAGGGCCGTCAGCTCCAGCCGGGCTCCGACCCCATGCAGAAGCTTGGCAAGGTTCTCAAGAGCCCCTTCCAGAAGTTCACCCCCAAGGCCCTCATCCGCTACGTCATGTACCTGCCTCTCAACTTCATCCCTGTCGTCGGCACCATCGCCTTCATCCTCATCCAGGCCCGTGCCAGGGGCAAGACAGTCCATGACAGGTACTTCCAGCTGAAGAAGTGGTCGAACCCCCAGCGCTCCGACTGGCTCAAGAAGCACACTGGCCCCTACACTGCGTGAGTACCTCTTTAATCACTAACAAACTAACAAGCTGACCAATTCCTAGCTTCGGTCTTGTCGCCACCGCCCTGGAGCTGATTCCCTTTGCCTCCATGATCTTCTCCTTCACCAACACCGTCGGTGCTGCTCTGTGGGCCGCCGATATCGAGAAGAAGAACACCAGCATGACTGACAGCACTGCTCCGACCCTGCGGGAGACGGCCAAGAAGGCCGAGTAGCCAGCTGCGGACGCTACACCAAGGCCTGGAAGGAGGCCTTGGATCACCATGCACGTGTCCGAAAGAGGCATGTCTGGATCTTGACGATTAGATCGAGATGGTACACGGCAGGGGATATCCGGAATGAACAGGGACCATGAGCTTTCCATCTCTCAAGAGGGAACTTGGCCCGTCACGTGTGCCCGGCTATCAGCGATGAACGACGATTCCGGAATGAAATACAAAAAATGATGATCGGTTTCTACTTTCCTTGCACCGACCTTGCCGACCAAGCTGTGAGGACTACCAAACCCCTTCCCTAGTTCTCGAGCGAGCATCGTGTGTGCACTAATTACACATAATGTTCGAACTTCAGACATAGTGAAAGGATTCAAGCATCAACAACCCCTGGCCATAATCACCGGCCAGAGACGTTTTTCAGGAACAGGCAATCCCGGCACGCGGCAGGTTGTGCGCCGGGAACCCTTCCCACCTGCAGGCAGCCTTCCTAGTCGTGTCATACCGGCACCTGTCAGAGGCTCGATTGCATCCAAGATGGCATGCAGCCCAGCTCAGACCCTTCTGCTCCTCGACAACAGCATCGCCGTGGTCGTGGACTCGGGTGTGTCATGTACGACGGTAGGCCACCCAGATCCCGCGGCCTGACGGGTGCATGGTGACGCCGCCGGTTCTGTGGGATACACCCGCGGACAGCGTGCCTGAACACTTCTCTGCTTCGAGGCTTATGGATGAGGCCGCCGGTCATCCTTCGTCAAAGCCTGCCGAGAAAGGTGATGGAGGTTGTAAGGATGAGACTCGGTACTGAGTTCCATGTCTCGCTGCCCCTGATCGTGGAGCGCTGACCTTGACGATCTTCAGGGGTTTCAGGTCGCAAGCTGTAACCTTCTCCTCAAAATATGCGATGTGCTTCCAGGGCAGATGCCGGAGCAGCTGGGAGTTTGGGCCAACGCAGGGAGCACAGCGGGACAAGCGAAGCGACGTGCTACCCGGCGGTTGAGTTTGACAGCCGTGTTTGGCGTCCGGCAGTGGGTAAGTCCCGGCCGTGGCTTGTCCCGGCCGGCCTCACGTCGGCCTTCAGAATGGCAAAAGATACGGCTCGCGGTTCACGTATCCTCGCATGTGTTATGACCCATCCCGGAGCTATGGTGCCGGGAAGCAAACAGCACGACGTGGCAGAGACTCGCCCGTCCGAGTCTCGTGTCGTTCGAGCTGTTCCTCGCGTTCCTCGCGGAGATGGGTCGACGAAGACGAGATGAGCTGTATCCTTCCGTGGCCTTGTCCCGGCCGAACCGAAGGCTACACTGGCATGGAGACATGGCCAGCTTGTCTCCCCGCTCGAGGTGACCTCGGCCGCTGCAACATGCCCTCTCGGTGTCTCCACGGGCAAGGAAGGCATTGCCTGTAACAGGGTGCGCGTTCTGGTGAAGCGCGAGCTTGCCCCTATTCCGAGGAAATAGGACCAGGACGGCGACCTGGGAACTCAGGTGCTCATACATGGCCGCCACCTGGGCGCCCTCTGGCTTCCTCCCATCTTCTCCGTCTTCTCTCGTTCTTCCCAATCATCGTACACTCTCTTGAACAGCCGGTAAGTCTACGGCGGAGATCTTGTCGCTCTTTCACCTCCTCTGGACGTCGAGTCTGTCTCTATCCTCCTCCTCGGTTCTGCCGCTCTTTTGGCTGTGTCTTCTCGGGTGGTGTAAGTAAGTCCATGGCCTTGGCATTCTGTCCATCTGCTGACCCTCCCAGGAGAGAAGGGGGCTTCCACCATGAGGATCCCGGTGCTTCTAGTGAACAGCGCCTCGGCTCTGGTGCTTCTTTCATCGCTTGCCCTAGTGTCTGCTCGCTTTGACGAACCGGTTCGGGTCGTCCGCCGTCGACATGAGTTCAAGACTGTTCTGGGCGATGATGGCGTCCGCAACCGCTCGCCTCAGGCCGTTGATCAGGCGCCTGACCAGGTCAACCAGCCGTATGAATATGGCTTTGGCCCTGCCCCTGATGACCCCGACGCAACGGCCGCCGAGGCTGATAGGCCGTCCATGACGAACGGAGGCGGTGGTGAGTCTAGGGCAGCCGGCTTTTTGAGAGATTAGTCCTGATGATGAGTCTGGTAGCCTCTTGGAACGCAACCAGCTCTGGGACTTGGGGCTCGGAAACATCAGTAGAGCCTGCCAATGAGACCAGCCGCGACGATGATGGCTACCCCCAGGAGACGGACGACTCAGCGCCATCCACGACCGAGTCACCTCCTTATTCGGACATTGACGCAACACCAACCGCCGATACTGACGACGGATATCCACAGGAATCACCCAAGGAAACCACCTCGGACTCAGAGGATGGCTACCCCTCAGGAGAGGCTACAGCTACTGGAGACGAAGAAGCTTCTTCTTCTCCGACGGGGTCAGACGCAGACGAGTCTGGACAGGGGCCCAGTGCACCCGCAGCAACATCGATCCTGGCCAACGGGACCTCCACTGATGAGCCCGTGGGACAGGTGACGGCCACGGACCTCAGTCCTGGGGCGTCTTCTCCCCTACAGACCCAGGCATCAGGCACATCAACGCCGCCATTCGCAAACACAACCGTCACCGGAAACACTACCGCCACTGCCTCTTCGTTGGCCTTTTCTGCCACCGTGGATGGCAATTCCACCTCTTCTGATGCCCAGACTCTGATCACGAGAACCTTGGGAACCCCCGGAAACCAGGAACCTCCCGTCCTCACGCCGACTGGATTCCCAACCTGGACCCTTCCAAGCAGCGTCTCCCAGGCATCGCCCCTTTCTTCGCCTGGGCCCCCATTTCCTAGCAATGGCACCAGTATCTCGAGCATCATCGGGACGGGAACTGTCAGCGATGAACAGTCGACTTCCGATGGCGCTGTTTTCACTTCAGTGCTGCTGAACAAAACCTCTTCGGCAGGTCCTGCGTCCCAGACGGGAGGTGCCTCCAATGTAACGGAGTCTGGGCAGACTGGGAGTGGCATCGTAATGCCTACCATCAGACGGACTTCGACTATTGGCGATGTTACTGTTGCTCCTCCTGTCTCGACGAGTAACACCACCATCTCAGGCAGTGTTACGGACACTCCATTGGCGTCGAGTTCCCCGTCGGGAAATGCCACAGTCTCTTCATCGTTCCTGTCTGCACCAGCGCTCTCAGCCTCCGCTTCTGAAGAGCCCCCTTTCCCCACTGGCAATTCTTCCGCAATTGTCGGAGGCACGGCAGTTTCTGGCACTTCTACCGTGCTGCAAGGACCTCTGTCTTCAAACAGTGACGAAAATGGCACTATCATGCCTCCTGGCTGGAACGACAGCAGCACCTCGGTTGCGCCCCCAGTCCTGACCTCAGGGGTCACAGAGTTGCCCGCCGTCAACGCCACCACCACCGAGATCACATCTGTTAACTCGACCTCCTCGCCTGATGGCGTCCCTTCGTTCCCAACTTCCAGCATCAACATCCCATGGACATTGAACGGGACAGTCATCGCGGCCACAAGCACTACCGCCCATATGCTCACCTCGGTGATTCAGGCGTCGACACGCCCCCTGACCATCCCACCGTTCCCCAAAGCTACAGACTCGGAAACGCCTGGCTCACCTGGCACGCAGTCATGGACACTTACCGGAACCGGTGTCTTCCCATCATCGCCGCCCTTGCCGAGTCTTCCCGTTCCTCCGGTGGATTCGATACCTCCATTCCCGCAGCCCAACTCAACTTCTTCTGTCCTACCTGGCACTGGCATCTCATCTGGGTTCCCTGCCTCGGGCACATTCGCTACCACCGGATCTTCATCCTTCTCCACTCCAGGAACAAGTCTTTCCCCCAATGTCACGACCGACCAGCCAGCCAATACTGAGGTCCCAGTTCCGGCCCCATTGCCTCCCATCACCTTGGACAACACGACCATCACATTTCCTCCTGTGACCGATATTCCCAGCCCGTCAAGCTTGGTACCAGTAACCTTCCCCATGCCGAATGCCACGATTTCGAGGACATTTAACGGCACTGGTTTGACGCAGGTGCCGGTTCCAACGCCGCCACAAACCTCGGTCAGCGTTGGTGCAACCACCTCGAGCATCACATCAGGCCAGAGCGCGCTCACGAGCTCTGACGGTATCATTACAGCTACTGCAGTGGTCACGAACACTACCAGGATGCCGTGGCCTTCGTCCAACAATACAATTCCGTGGCCAGTTAGTTCGACGACCAGGTTGCCCGGCAGCGCGAACACCACAGCACTATGGCCCCCTGTGAACACGACTATGCCGGCCAACTCCACTGTGTATGATCCCGACAGCACTGGGACATTGTTTGATGGGCCTTCAGAGTCTTCAGAAGCCCCCTTGAATGCCACATCTGGGGTTGTCAACGCAACATCGCTGCCAACACTGACGATCACGCTGCCAGTGGAGATTACCCCTTTCCCGCTGTCAAACTCGACCAGATTCCCTCAGCCCACCGGTAGTCTCCCAACCCCTTCAGCCTCCGACGACGATTCTGCGAGCGACATCATATCCACAATTGACGGCTCGATCATCATTTCCAAGACCGTCATCCAGCCCCCTGAAGACCCTGTTCGGACGTTCAGTCTTGGGCAGAACGCCTCGGCTACGGTCAACGGGACTCTCATCGTGTCAAGGACAGTGATAGATGATACCACAAGGAGCGCCCAAATCAACAGCACGGCCACGGCGACAGGCAACGCAACTTGGGGAATCTCGGGCACAGTCACCAGCACTAGCAGGTCCGTCATCATCGTCTCTGGAACAACGACCGTCACAAACGCCACCATCACCATCAGGCCGAGTCCCAGCGCCACGCCTGTGAGAACATTAACCCTCACGCCGGTGTCTAATGCCACTCTTACGGGGACTCGAACAATCACAAACAGGACAATCACAGTCAGGCCGACTTCCACCACCACCCTTTCCCTCCTGAGCACAACGACTGTCATAAATGGAACAATCACTATCAGGCCAAGTCCCAGTGACACGGCCGTGAGAACACTGACACTGACGAATGCGACAATTACGACCACGCCAGGTTCGAACGCTACTTTGACCAGGACTCGAACCGTCACAAACGCAACAATCACCGTCAGGCCGACTTCGAGCACTACCCTCGTGAGAACGCTGACTCTGGTGAACACGACCGCCACTACCACCCCCGAGTCCAGCGTCGCTCTGACCAGGACGCTGACTGTGACAAACGCAACTATCACTGTCACGCCGAGCTCTAAAGCCACGCAAATTGGGACCCTGACAGGCGCTCTGGACTCCAACGCCACGCTCGTCAGAACGCTGACCCTGAGCAATTCAACGGTCACCCTCTACCCAGGATCCAGTGCCACTCTCGTGAGAACAACCACCGTTACAAACGCCACGATCACCGTCACGCCCGTGTCGAGGACCACGGTCATCAGAACGCGGACCTACACGCCGTCCACAGGTGTCACCGTCACGGCAGTGCCTGCTGATACATCTCCCTGCATCACCATCACAGTGACACGCGGAAATGCGGAGAAAATCACAAAGACCATCACCCAGCCGCACCCAGATCTGACCAAGTCGGCTTTGCTGACCGATCAGGCAGACCCGGTGACTGAAGAGAAGACGCCGTGTACCTCAACTACGAAGAAACCCCGGACCACGACTTGTTCGTCTGACTTGATGTGGTTGAACGGGACGCTGAGCACAATCGTGGTGTCCGGGTCTGCTACCTCGTCTGCTGCAATGACAGCAAACATGACCTCGACCACACCAGGAGGAGTGTCACTCTCAGCGTCATTGACCTCGGTCCTCATTCAATCCTCAACAACTTCTTCCAATGGTAAGCCAAGCCCCTCAGATCATGCCTCCCATGTCTCGAACACAAAGCTGACACCTTACCCTCTACTAGCAACGTGGTTCGCCGCCCCTGGTGGCACGACGCTGCTGACATCAACGACGAGAGAGCCCGGCGTGGCCCCCTTCAACAGGGTCCCAACCGCCACCGCCTCTTCGGACGAGCCCCTCCCGTCGAGCCCTAATTACCCGTGGGGTGGTACGGGCCCGCTGCACCGGCACTACAACGTCACGGAGATGGGGTCCGGTGCCGGGTTGTCACGAGGTGTGCTTGGGCGGGGGTTCTGGTCGCTCGCGAAGAAGGGCCTGGACCGGCTCAAGGGGCTGTGGCACGGCGGGGAAGCGGACGGGGAAGCTGCTGGCGAGGGGGACTAGTACGGGGAAGGGGAGGGCGGAGGGGGATACAGCATGTCTGAGGATGGGGGTGTTGATGAGGGGGACTTGGTGGGTGGGAGGTGAGGGGATGTCTCATATGTATGGTCCTGGGGGAAGAGTTGCCGAGAGTGACGAACAATACGAGCTGTTGACTGGGTATTCGGTTGAAGTGCATCTGTGATATCGGGGCAGCGGTCAGCCAATGTATGTCACAAGTGCAGGCAGCAACGACCACGGTTGGATTTGATGAGCCTCTTATCTCTTCAGCGCAGCTGGCAAGCACTGTCACGCTGAGAGACCGACGTCTTGACTAGATAGCAGCTTGCCCCTTATTTGATCCCTAGTAAAGACTCTGTAAACATAGTTCAGGCTTGCACCCTGACAGGTCCAACAATCTGTAGCCAATCCCGGAGTTGATAGCTATTGTTGCCTCCTCGATAGGCCCAAAGGCTGTGATCGGGAACAGCCAAAATCCACATGCAACAGGCGAGGTCGTCTTAGCCCCATGAAGGGCGATTTCATACTCTTTGCACGGCGACCTCTGCTTCGCCCACAGCTTTTCATACCTTCGGGCAGACCGACGTGCCTCTTTTCGGGTACTCACATCCGGGTGAGAAGTAGCGACTAGGAATCGGTATTCCACCATGTGAAGAGGATGTTCGATCTTCCAGTGATGAAGAAGTCTGAACCAGCAATAGATTTGGTCACGCGGATCTCCGGACCCCAAGGACACACTTTTCAGGTCGGCTGCAATAGGTCTGGGGTCTTGCTGCATCCGTTGGAACTTTGAGATGGCAGCCATGAGTGGCCGGGAGCGGAGAATCGTTTCTCTTGAGAAGTCTTCGCACAACCTCATACGTCTGCTCGATATGGTGCGGCGTACGGGCCCGGTGTACCCAAAGTAAACTCTGCGCAGTCTGGACAGAAATTGTCGCACAAGCATCTCGTCTTTGGTCTTGAGAAGCTTGTCAAAGGTCGACCGGAGCCTCGCGGCAGCGCAAGATTGATCAATCCAACACGCCGGGGATCGTGTTCCCAGAGCATGTGCGCAAATGTGGGCAGATAGCTCTGACCACTGATACTCAAAGTGTCCAGCTCGGGATGGAAGTAGAAAGTTCCTTCGGTAGCAGTGTTCCCTCGTTGCTTGTAGTAGCAGGGCAACTGGACTCGATAGAAGCGCTGGGCGGCTTGTCGTGACTCGGCGCAGACGCGGAAAAGCTTGCTAATCTCCTGCCTGTTCATCAAGACGATGAAGAAATTCCCCGAGAGCTCGAGTGAAGCCCTGGTTTCAAGCATAGCTTGATACTCAGGAAGTGTGTAGGACTGCATTTCGTCCTCTGACATGTCTGCAGGCGAGCTCCCTGGCACAAGATCTACCTGGACCAGTCGTTCCTGGCAGAGAGATTGCTCCCAGATGAGGGAGCGAAGCTCGGCAGGTAGCTTGGGGAACTGAGGAAAGGTGCCTGTCCCTTTCTGCCTCGTGTTGAGGAGTTTTATGGATCGGCTGGACTGCGAAGCCATCGAGTGATCATTGGCGAAAGAACGAAGATAATTGGTGATGAGAAGCTCATGAGATGCGAAACCCGACAGATAGAATCGTCAAGGTCGAGGAGTGTCGCTTCTTGTAATCTACCTCGGTGGTAGTGTTAGAGGAGATATCGTCACGTTCCGGAGAAGACTAGACGTCGCCGATTTCGAGAGGAGACGTCGTCATTCGTGATTGGTTTGGCTGCAAGCCGAGTTCCACAGACGATTTGACGCGCCGAGTATCATCATTGAGGGGGCGGATACTGTGGCGCGTGGCTTTGGCTGGCATGGAGAGGTACAGGACGTGGAAGAAATGGTCATCCATCAGCTTGCCTTTATCCTTCCGACGTTAAGCACACACGGGAGTTTTCGCAGATGGCTGTCTATATTCTGGGGTTGATTGAACTTTTGGCTGCTCCGTACCGCCGCCTGAGGCGGACTCAACCACTGCGACGTCACGTCAAGGCATTGAGCTTGACGAGGAAAGGCATTGGAAAGCAGATTACTAGCTCTGTAGATAGATTGTAGCGGTGGATGAACTGAAACGACAAACAAGGTGACCTTGATCCAGGCTGAGAAAAGGGGCCGATACTCAGACGTTGTGTGCAGGCAGGACCGGCCTTCAGGGCCCTCATCGCGGCCAACGACATCATCGTGCTACGCCAGATGATCTCTGACACGAGTCGTTCACCCATCGGGGCGAGGATAGCCTTCATAATCTTGCTGTCGGTTCCCCGGTCTCTAACTGGGTAGTAGCCTCTTCGCGGTCGATATACTCAGTAGCTGTGTCGAAGACAGCCCCCCACGTCTCCCGTATATCGTGAGTAATGGCCGTAGGGATGGTATGGTGGCCTTCGTGCTCGTCATCTGGATGAACCGCATCGGTGGATGAACCGCATCGGTGGATGAACCGCATCGGTGGATGAACCGCATCGGTGGATGAACCGCATCGGTGGATGAACTGTTGTAATGGATGCCTCTACAGGCAGAATCTTATTAAAGCCTCGCTATTACGAGCTCTTACCGAGTAAAAAACAAGTGTTACTGACATGGGACGCCGCCCAGTCTTTTGGTATTCGCACATGTGGCCGTTCAGTCGTCATGATAGTTGGGGAAGTGCAGTTTTCCTTCCAAACGCCCCTGATTCCCCCCCTGTCCCGAAACGCCAATACCGATGTAAAAGCAACCAAGTTCCAGATCCCTCAACGCCTGCCGCCGCAGTACTCGCACTCCGGGCACGGCACCTCGGGTGGCTGTCCGGCAAACAGCTCCTCGCGGAACACACTCGGCTCGCGGTACGACTTCCACTCGTCGAGGAACTCGACCCAGTAGACAAGCTGCTCGATGACCCAGCTGTCACGGAGGCGCTCGTTGACCCATTCGGGAGTACTGCTGCCGCTGCCTTGCCTGCCTCCGCTCTCGCGGCGGTGTCGCTTCTGCTCTTCCTCCCAGCGAGCAACGAGGTCCGGGCGAAGGTCTGAGAGGAGCTCTGAGGTGTGGTAGACGAACTCGGCGGGGTGCCCAGAGGGCTTGAAGTAGGGAATGGCGCCCCAGCGGACGACAGCAGTCTGCGGCTTCGACGACGAGGGCTTGTAGACGTGGACGATCTTTGCGGTGCAGCGGGCGCAGCGCTGCTGGGAGAGGAAGTCGGGGAGGATGGTCTCGAGGGGTGGCGTGCTGGTCCTGGGGTGGAGGGAGGCGCTGGACTTTTTGGAGGAGGTTGATGAGGAAGAGGATTTCGAGGAGGATGATTTTGATGATGATTTTGACGAAGTCTTGGGTGCTGAGGAGTGCGAGGGCTGTCGCGAGTGGGATTTGGTGGGGGCGCGCATCCTGGGCGAGCTTCCAAGAGGCGGTAGTGAGACGGTCGAGGCGCTCGATGCCGTCGTTGTGAGGGTGAGTGAAGAGTTGAAGGACGGGATGAGGACGTCGTTGAGGTCCAGCGGGATAATCGAGTGGGAGGGCTTGAGCTGTTTCGAAACGTCGTCAGCACGGTTGTGTCGGCTCGCTTCGCCCCGGGGACCCGAGCAGAAACCAAACTTACATGGTGTTTCCAGTGCTCGGCCGTCATGTTTGTTGATCTCTCTCAATGGCGCGATGCTAGTGCCGAGGTTCTGCGTCGTCTTGTGTCTGATATGCGATATGCGAGATCCGTCCGGGGAGCCGAGAGCTTGTTAAAGATGATCTGCGCCCTTGTTGCTTAAGGTAGGTAGTTGAGATGAACTGGGTGACCCAGGGATGGGGAGAGAGGGTGGTCCAAACGAGGGTGGGGGGGGGAGCTTTCAATATGTGGAGGGGCGATAGTGAGAGGGAGAGGAGGACGAAGAGGTTGCGTGAGTGAGCGGGAGAGCTCTCGGTGTGCGACTGCAGATCGGGTCTGTGGTGTACATGCGGGATGCACGCACACACGCGGGTTGATGGTGGAGGGGTGACGGGGAAGACGGGTAGGGGGGTTCGAGGGCCGGTGAGAGAGAGGCTTCGTGCTTTAGGCTTTCTCGATGCAGGCTCCCTCGGGGTCGCGGCTCTGGTCCGTAAGGTTACGCGATGGGTACATTCATGGGGGCAATGCGATGGCTTGTACAAGCTGCGTGCCGGTCAAGGGGGGAGGGGGGTGACGAAACAGATGGAGGGAGAGAGGGGGGGAACGGTGCCCCCTTATCAACCACCTACCCCATGTCCATCTGGCCCTGTCCTGTCGCCATCACCGCCGCCATCATGCCGTGTGTGCTGTGCTGACTCTGGGGGAGCGAGCAGCCAGCCGTCCGGATGGGGGGCAAGGGGGCCACTGGGCCAGCAACAGGCTGCGTGCGTGTGTCTGTGTCCGTCTGTTGTGTGTGCGTGTGCGCGTGGTGTGGTGGTGTGTGAGGGTGGTCTGAAGAAGACGGCCGAAGTGACAGGGATTCCACCCACGCCACGAGCAAGCCCAGCATTTCTTCTTCGTCTTCTTCCCCCCCGTCTGGGCCTGCTCTGCTTGCGCCGGAGCATGTCCAGTCCGTCGTCCCCCACACTCCCCCTCCCTCGCCTACTCGCCTACCCCAGTCGGATCGCGGCCGGGCGTCACATCCGGACCCCGGTCCGTCCCCAAACCCCCAACTTCGTGTCCCACTGCCGTTCGTTGGGTGGGTTGGACTTGGAACTTGGGGCTGGCCCGTCGCCCTGGCTGACCGGCTGGCCTTGGTGGTTTGTCGTGTGGCTCTGAGCTCTCCCTCTCTCCCCTTCTCGTCACCTCCTTCTCATCTTGGTCGACGTCCCACAGACAGCAGACCGCCCCCGTGTCGAATGCCTTGCTGCATCGCCATCGCCCTGCCAATGACCGGGAATCCTTCCATGCAAGTTCTCCCCATGCCGTCCCTCTCTTACCCCCCCTTCTTCTCTCTCTTGGGTCGTCCATCCCGTCTAGACCTCCCACCGACCCGCGTCGTGCAGCCATGTGACCCCTGCCTGCGGTTGCACCTTGCTTTTTCCCACCGCTGTCTCTGATCACCACCTTCCAAGGACAGCCAGGGCCATCGCCCCCTCCCCAGAAGCACCCAATGCGCTCGAGCATGTTGCTGATCCGGGCGGCGCCACGACCCGTCCGCCATTGGGACGAGGCTCCTCGCGCACGCCGTGGCCGTCGCCTGCTCTGGAACGGGGAATCCCTACATACGATGCAACGACGCTCGCAGGCGAGCCGAGTCGAATCCAGTCTGTCGACGGCATGCGATGCGCTGGAATGAGGGAGGCGCTGGCCAAGGACGGCAGGGTGGCGTGCGGATGGCTCCCCGCGAGACTCCCGTCGTTCCTCGCCGTTCCTCGTCTAACCAAGACGGGGAGCGCCTGTCGCCGTTGCCGTCTCCGTCGCCGCCTCCCGTCCGGCGGATGACCCCATCGTGTTAGCCTCCTCCTCCTCCTCCTCCTCCTCCTCCTCCTCCTCCTCCTCCTCCTCCTCCGCGTCGCTCGGCATGTAGGGCTGTACCACCTCCCCATTGTCCGTCCGTCGTCCGCTGTCCGTCCGTCATGCACGTCGGCATTGTGCGTGCAAGTGCAAGTATTCCATGTGTCTGCTCCCGCTGCTGCGCACGCGCGTCCCACCGCGATCGAAGACCCCTTCCCGATCGCCCCATCCATCTGCAGCGCCTTGCTTGCTCACCGCCGGCGCGCGTCGATCTGCGCTGGCCCGGCCCTTCGGATTGGTACGTCACCCTGTCTGCCAACGGGCGCCCCGGGCGGCCGAGGGAGCCTCAACCTGTCAAGCCACGCTCATTCCCGGCCGCTGATTACGGCCGTCAACGTCGCTGCTTGTCCTCCGGCGGAAAGAACAAAAAGGGGGGGCGGCGGAAAGGGACGCTGCATCGGCCATGTTTCAGCGGCTCGGGGTATGGAGACTGGAGAGACGACGTTGACGGCGCGACATGTCGTTATCGTCGTCCGTCGTTAGCGGAGCTCTCCCTGTTCCCTGACATGTTGCCTGGCTTCGGCGGTCTGTCATGCATCTGTCTGGTCGTGGCTGGCATCTTCTTGGCCGGCCTGGCGTTAGGTAGCTGCATGGAGCTTCCTAATCAAAGACACTCGGCGCTCACCGCACGCAGCTTGAAGTTGAGATCGTCGTGACCAGGCGGCCCTTCTGTCGAAATCGGCCCTCATGGCTGCATGAGACAGCCTGACGGCCAAGGCCATCGAGACCTGAGAAGCCCAGCTCCAAGCCGTCTCCAGCCAGCATGGGAAGCACGCAAGTCCTGGGGGGGCGGCCGCCGCATTCCTGACCCGCTGACCTGGGCTCCCGGGGGCGGAAGGAGAGGGGCAGAAGTAAAGACCGCGGAGATCTCCAGGATGGGGCGTGGAAATGCTTCGGTGATTGCGGCCGCTAGCAGTGTCCAGGCCTGAATGCTCGCCGATGAGACAGCTTGATCCCTTGCGGGCCCTTGTATCTGCGTGCTGTGAGCACCCTGCTGCTGCTGCTGCTGCTACTGCTGGCTGTGCTTTTGCTGACTCTGCTCCCGATGGCCGGTGCCACCAGTGGTTCGTCGCCCCTCTCGAAGAAGAAACCATGGCCTCTGGGCGTCCATTCCCTTGCCCCTCCAGCTCTGGGCAGCGGGAGGGCACTGCGGCGGCCAATGCCTCGGGTCATTCCGCATCAATAGCTGCTTGCCCGTCCACAATGGTCGACAGGCTCTGCTGGTCCCTTCCCCCGTACCATCGGCCAGACGAGTCCGCCTGTATCGGGGTGCCGGCGTCCGCCCCGTGGAGGGGGATTTGGAAGAGCCAGGCCCACGACTGGCGGGCGTCCCGAGTTGTCTCAACCTTGATGAGCCGCGACAACACCTTGTATCTTGGTCGCCGTCACCTCCCCCTCTGCTGTGGCCCCGCCCACCCCTGGCCTGACATTGATGTTTATTCACCAGCCATCAAGTCAGGGTGGGTTGCTTCTCTTGAGACATCTCTCCGAGCGAGACTCGACCTGGAGATACCCGGGCGGCGCGGTGGCTGTCACCCAGTATATCGAGATGTTTAGATGCTCGGCTCGCCCGCTCATGTGACGGGCAAAGGGCTGTTGGAGAGACCAAATCACTTGACGTCGTCTGTCGTTTCTGCACACCTTCTTCTGCATTCGCAGCCTCCTTCCGTTCGCCACCTCTTGCGCAGCGACAAGAATGGTAATGTGAGGACCACGCCGGCATCGAGCTCAGTCCTCGACCGTTTCCGAACCTACACCCGCATCAGCATCAGTCCCCGCCATTATCAAAGTCGCCACCGGAGATCGATCAGCAACCATGTGCCAGTGGTACCGCCTGAGTTTTGGCTGTCGCCATTATCTGGTCGGAGCCTCGGCTTGGTGCGAAGAGTACGGCCGCTCACAACGCCGATGTGAGATCGTCATCACGCACAGCGACTGGACTTCCAGAGACTGCCCCCACTGCCAACCGACAGCTTCGACGCCGGTGGCCTGGGAACACATGATCAATCGATCGCGCGAGTCGGCGTCCATCAAGTGGTTCAGAGAAGGGAGCCCAAGACGTGAGTCCCATCGCATCGTCCGCCGTCGGTGTTGCGCGCTAACGGCATCCAAGCAAACGGCCGGAAGAAAAGCGACGTCGGTCTGTAAGGCTTGTTTTCTCTACACAAGGCTTTAGTCGGTCGGGTTACCCAGGCGGCCAGGGACGGCCAGGCCAGCCTGTGCGGCGTTGGTTTCGATTCATGGACGACTACCAGGGGTGTAAACATGGGAGGGAGGTTTGTTGGCACAGCTGAACCCCACGGACGTCGCCCGCTTAGCATTGCGTTCCCCAATATAATGACTTGCAAGTTTCAATATACGTCTTTGCTTCCGCAGCTGTTTCACGCCGGGACCGAGCAAAGCATCGAGTGACGCGGCGTTGAGTAGAGTTTCTTCGTTTGTGCGTGCCGGTCAGATGTCACATCTGACGGCGCCCCGGAGGGTTTGGACCGGGTAGACTTCCGGGTGCCGCTGACCAGTGACCCTCCCCTGTGGCACGGGCTGTGACGGTGCCCTACCATCAAGGAGGGAGACAACTTGCGCGCTGCAGGGGGCAAGGCCGCGAAGGGGTGTGTGCTTCTGCTGGGAGCCGCGCCGGGGATCGCTTTGCCGGGTCCGCGAGTGGTTGACTCTGACGATGATCTTGATCGGGCGGCCGGCACCTGCGCCAACCGCTCATCGTCTGCCGTGGCATCCCCGCGTTTGACGAGGTATGAAGAGGTTCCAGACCTGCCGAGGACGCAGGAGCAAGCGGCACGACGATGGCGGCGGCGGGGGAGGCGTTTTGGTACAGTACTCGGAATGCCGAGCTGCTCGATACACAGATGCATCGGTGGTGAAATCTTTGTGACACTTGACAGCGAGCCGTGTGCCCTGTGCTGTGCTCCCCCAAAAGCCCGGGGGAACGCAAGGGTCTGCGCCAGGTTGAGCAGAGGGTTGTCCAATGCCGCCGCCACCTGCGTATCGATGTCGTCGAGTCTTATGCACCGGCTGCGGCAGATGGGTGAATGGGGGACATGGAGGAGTGCCGTGCTTCGCGTGACCAGTGCTCGGCCAACTCTGAATGGAGGGCGCGTACGCTTGGCACTCTACTGTTCGTGCCCGAGGAGCGGTCAATCAATGTTTTGCGCGGAGCCGTGTTGGCATTCGAGACAAGGCTGACATCTCGCAGGAGATTGTATCGAGGGTGGTTGAAGTCGATGACGAAATATGAGGGAGCTGAAGCAAAAAAGTAATGTTCAGGGACAAGCACGGAAGGGACCTCCCGGTGGACTTTCCAAGTGAGAGATCACCAGAGGCAGGTGCACTGAGTCAGCAGATCCACGACGGGTCGAATGTCACTAACATGGGAACCGATTTCGACAACAATTCGACATCATGGTTGATTGACCTGCTGCGTCGATTGATCGTCTTACACGTTAGTCCTCCTCCCTCCTCCCATCGGTTTTTCGTAGCGATCGGGAGTGTGCGTTTGGTCAGCCCATTGCCATGGAGTATCAATGGGGAGGTGAAGAGCTTCGAGGGGTCTGCCATCGAGTATGATGAGGCGGTAATCCAGTGCTTGTAGAATTGGCTCAAGGACGTGGCAAGACGCCTGGCTAATGAATGAAACAGAGCAACAGGTAGCTGGTGGCATACACATGGAGGATGTTCCCTCCAACAAAAGGCCAAAAAGAATTGATGACGTGGGCGCCATCCGGGGATTGAACCCGGGACCTCTCGCAAGCAATGCTTCAGGGTCGACCCTAAGCGAGAATCATACCACTAGACCAACGGCGCGCTGAACAATATCCCTGATTGGTACCAGGGGCCGGTCGATGGAAACTGGAAAATAATTAAGGTACATAAAGGCTTCAATTCTGGCAGGTCAGAATGTCACGACAACATACTGAAGAGGTATCACCCAACGGGCAGCTCTTCTCTCCAAGACCTCTCCATTTCGTCAATATCAAATCGAGGAAACGGTTAAACGCGGCACCGTTCTATATTGTCGGCCTACTTCCCCCCATCTCTGCGTTGTCCCAACCCCTCACCTCTACACCACCATGCACGGCAATGTCACCCCATCGAGGCCGCACGACCGGCGTGGGGTGCCCACCGTCGGGTGAGGGGCCTCCCCCGGATTTACCAGAGGCACACTGTAGCTGTCGCTGTTCCATGGTAGTCAATCAACGCAGTAGGTACGTCTGGGGAGGTTGGGTAGTATGTGCAGATGGTGTCGGCCAACAAGACCTTCAACCCCGGCGACAGCTGCAGCGTGCAGCCTCCCACCCGGCCAGATGCATCGATCCGACGCGCATACCATCAGCCTGGTAAGCAAAAGGCCACCGGTCGCCATTTCAGGTCCCGGATGCATGAGGGCGTCGCTGAAGGTTGGGTCAACGGTCCCTGGGTGCACCAGATATTGAATCGTTGCGCATTATCGTTCCCATACTTTAGATATCACCCATGCTCATGCCGCAATATCACCGATAGTATACCTCCAGATTCCATTCGTTGATGTCGGCGGCTCTTATCACAGGCCTCTGCATTGCCGCCCGGCAACCTTGTTTCCAGCACTGGAGCCGTGAGGATATCGAGAAAGTCTGGAAATCGTATTCGATGTCGGGGACAAGGTGTAGCGGCTAAAGTTGCGACATAATGACGAGCAAGAGAGCCCTCCGCATGGGCGTGCTGCCGTATGAAAATATGTCTTGATGGAAATTATGCTTCAGATGCTACGCCAAGCACGGTCACGCCCGTGCAACTCTCGGGGGCCTCCCGGTCCTACCGGTCCAGGCTCAGCAACCCCTCGATATACTTCCGCGTATCAATGCCGATGCCCTGTGCGAGCCGGCCGGATCCATCTGTCCAGCCTAGCGACTCTCCGTAGGAGCCGCTGCGATTCCTCGCGCCGGCATGGTCGCTGGCCCTGCGGAGCAGGAAAATCTCCTTCTTCACCGTCGGTCCCGGAACGGGCTCATAGGCTTTGTTTCGCTCAGTAATGCCAGAGTCATCCGTGTCATTGCTGGGTGTTTCGGAAAAGGGGCTCGCCTCATCCTCTTCGGCTTCCTCAGGAGCCGAAGTAGCAGTGGGCGGCCGCTCCAGGATGCGCGTCCAGACCACCCACCAGCCGCGATTCGTCTTGCAGGTGCGCTCCAGCTCACCAATATCCACTCTCGTCATGGCGTGGATGTTGAGCATCTGCATATGCGAATTCATTGCTTCGGCGCGTGACCACACCGGTCCGGTCGTGCCCTGATTGTGAATCTCGCCTGGCTCGGGAATACTGGGGATAGTCGAGTGCACCGTCATCGAGGGCGGGTCCCAGATCAGGTCGTAAATACCGGTGCTTGAGAGGCCCACGTCGGGCCGGTGAGGTCGATATGCCGTTGACGCTTGCAAAGGTTTCTTCAGAGGTACCAGCTGCTGATGTAAAGAGCGGTACATAGAGTCCAATGCCAGCGAATCCGTCCGGAGCTGGAAGAGGAATGTGAAAATGTATGGTTTGCTGACGTAGACGACGACCCGGAGCTTCGTGATCTTGTTCTGGTCTTGGGATTCGAAAGTTGACGATGATCCCCCAAGGGCGCCGAGAGGGGTCACTTCGTTGGAGAGGATGCTGAGATCCTTGACGATGTTGCTCTCGGACAAATTCCTTCCCATCTCCTCCAGCTCGACATGGACAGTGCGAAGCATGGTACGCGAGTTGCTGTCGGTGTCGAGGTTGAGTCTGAATCCTTGGCTTCGATCACTGTCGCTAGCGTTGCCGTTGTCGTCCTCGACGTCGCCCAGGAGACCTATCAGGAAGTGGCCGGTATCCTCGGCCTTGGGTTTTGATCGACGAGTGTCAGGTGAGGCTCCTGTGGCGGGTATAGACGGACCGCCCGTCTTACCGATCGACCAGTAGGTGCCGTATCCAAGCTTCATGTAGCTCATGAGCTTGTCCAGATGCCCGTCCCCGTCTTCAGCGATGCCTTCACCCATGGGGGTGGCAGGAAGCTCGGGAGTCTTTGCTTCTGCCACGGTTCCTATTGCCTGGCCTCGTCGCTCCGCCAGCGTTTTGGTGGAGCTCGAGCTGCCAGAATCGCGGGACGGCATGGATGGGCGAGGAGATTTGGCGTCAGAAGCCGCCTTCTTCGCCCTGCGTGCCTGGCGGGATGAGGTTGGGCTCTCGATCACACCATAGGCGTTGTCTCCCCAGGTGTAGAGGTCCTCCATCCAGTGGGTGATGCCTCTCAGTGACTTTCGTGACAGAGCCCCTGTCCCCAGGAAGATGGCTCCATCGTCTGGTCCCGGCTCGCGACCGGTCCCGAGCCATTGGCCCTTCGTATCCGCTGCGCCGGTACCGGTCTTCTCGTCCTTGTTCGATGTCTCGTGGGTTCCGAACTTCGACACGACAATATCGACCAGTCCTTCGATACGGCCGACAAGGCCTTCCAAGACCTCGCGTTCTCCACTTCCTCGCTCTTCCTCGCCGACGCCAATACCTAGCTCGCCCGAGGCAGCCATGTTGATGCCACCAAAGATGCTGCGTGCTGGATTGCCGTGTAGCATGACGTTCCAGGTGGAGAGATACAGGTCCCAGTACCGGCTGAGGATGCTCACGAACTTGGTACGCTTGGTGCGCACAAAGAGGGCGCTCAGTGAGGCGTCATGATGGAGGAGAAAGGTGGAATGGGCGCGCAACAGGTCCTTCATCAGCAGGGCTGCCGGTTTAATCTCCTTGGAGGAATGCTCGACAACGGCCTCCGAGGGCTCGCCGGTCTTACCGATGGGCAGCTTAGGCGGCAGCGGCAGACGCGTGAGATCAATCGACTGGGGAGGGTCAGCTTCGACTTTGAGGCAATGGAAAGGAGATATGAGCTTACTGCGAGGATCCACCAATTTGGCTCCAGCTCGTGCAGGACGACACGCGACTTTTCCGTGTCGATGGTGTCGACGGCCACGCCGTCAGAGAAGCTCCTGCCAAAGTCGACCATGCCTTGCGCGAGGCCAATCTGCCGTAGGCGCTCATTGCGCTCCTCTTGCGACAGGTTCTCGGTGGGCCTACCGCGTGACCGTTGACGGCGCCGATTGTGGCTCTGGGTACTGACCGAGGCATAGTAGACAATTTGGTCTTCGACAGTCTCATCGGTGTTTCCCAGAGAAGGGTTGAAGATGGCCAGGAAGCCAAGCTGGGCCGGAACGATAGCTCCGGGCGACGCCATGGCCTGAGAGGGGGTGGCCAAGATGTTGAGGGGTTTGGGAAAGAGAGCGAGGAGGCGTGGTGTTGAGTCCACGGCCAGCAATGGCAGTCGGTTCTCGCTCTATATCAAGAGGGCTGGTGGCGGGTGTATCTCGATGCGCGCCGATCCCTCGTGGCTGGTGTTTTGAAGACGATGGCACCGCCTCCCAGGGTCGTGATGTGAGGCTGACGGTGGTAGATAGGATGTCCCGGGCTTCGGGGCCACTATCGACCTAGATTGAGTCCGAGTCGTGAACTGTCGCGTCCGCTCCGCCTAGCGCTATCCCCGCTGCTTGCAACCCAGAAAGGTTCAATGGCGAGATTGGAGGTGCCGGGTGTCAGGGTTTGGGCCGGCGCCCGCGCTGGTTATAGGGACGAACCCGACGGCAGAACCCTGTCGCGGGCCGACAAGGCTTCGTGACGAGGAGGAAGGGGGACCCGGGCGAAAAAGGGCTGGATCGAGATCCTCCACGATCCGAATGGGGACTGGGTGCGGGATTGACTCGAGCCCAGAACCGCGAAGTGGTCAATTGCGGTGAATGTTGGCATGGGACTTTCTCGTCGGTGCGCCGACCGCAGGCGACAAGGACAGGCCGCTTGGTGACACCTCAGTGTTGGAGGCTGATGCAGGACGGAAGTCCACGGGGGCCTGGACCACCCCTGGAACGCTGTTGGAAGCGCTGGATGGTGAGCCTGAGGGGAGAGTTTGTGGTGGTGCAAACCCACCATCTGGGCCTGGCACGGCGTGGCGATGCTCCCGGTTGGATGGAGTCGGGGAGCCGGTGTCTGCTCCGATGAGGCATGGGCTGGACCGCGCCTTCCCCTTTTGGAGTTCACGTGCATCGGAGAAGCTGACTCATCATGCAAAGCCCGATCAAGATGTGAGCTCGGAAAGAAGAATTTCTTCACAACAGATCAATCACGCAGCAGGTCAATCCACGCAGCAGGTCAACCCACGCAGCAGGTCATTCAGTACCAACAGAGACCGCTTCACTTCGATGGCTGCCAGATACTCGACCTTGGCAGTTCTGCACCCCGGCGGTGCCGGAAACAGGCCACAGTGACGTTATGGCTCTCTGAGCAACAGCACTGGTCCTTGCATCACGAGTCAAGCGCTCGCCTCACATTCAATATCCCGGGAACTCGGATCAACATGAACTGCCGTGCTCTGACAGATTGTGGATACAGCTAATCGGCCATCTCAAACCCCATCTCTATCGCCTGCCTTGAGATGGTCTCTGCAGTCCAGCAGCGGCTGGATCACCTCCTTGAACATATCATGCCTCCATTCACCACGGGCGTTGTTCGTGCTGCGGCAGCCCTGTAGGCACCATGCGATAGCCCCTGAGACCAAGGCAAACTCTTCCTTATTCTCTTCTTGCCCTGCCTGCTCCCACCAGTCCCGAGCAGCCATCACGTCAAACGCATTGCGATGATCTGCCTTGGCGCCATCCCCGTATCGCTTCCGGCACTCCTGGTCCTCCAGCACGGCTCCGAAGTGAAGCTCAAGCAAAAGGATCCCCAGCTGATTCAACGACCGGCCGACGGAGGTGTTGGAGGAAGAATCAGCTTCCCCTCCGGCGTTGACAAAATGCCGAGTCATATGCGGCCGGTGGAAATCGAAGGCACCGCGTCCCTTCAGTCCGACTGGTGTGCTCTGGAAGAAGATAATGTCTGATTTGCTCAGGGACCCCGGCATCCAAGGTGTCTGGAGGAACTGAAGGAATGACGATGCCGCGATGAGCGCAATCGCATACCTCTGTCCAATGGTTGGACGGAGAAGCGGCTCTTTCAGCGTTTCCTCCAGCGTACAGTACCTCTGCCAGCCATGACTCTCGGCGACTCCCGCGCAGATGTAGTATCGGCATTCGTCATGGCTGAGATACCCGCAGCAATCTTGTCTGAGTTTCTCGAGTGAGGAACAAAGACTTGTGATCTGGCCGTTGTCTCCCATCTGTGCCGCTCTTTGAACCCAAGTCAGAGGCTCTGACGACGGCCTATCATACCAAGCCAGGTCAGCTGCGAGCACCGAACAGGCATGCCGCCTACAACACACTTCAGGGGGCGGGTGACACTTACACCAGTGGGCCGATGCTCCGCGTAGGCTTTCTGGACCCATTCGGCGTCACCAGCGGACTGGGCGAAGTCCTGTTTGCTGGGCTGGGGAGAGAGCCCGGAAACATGTGATGGGAAACGACGGTGCGAGTCTCGAGCTGAGGAGTTATTTGGCCTGGCCCTTTCGAGACTGTCGCTCGGCGTTTGTCCCACAGCAGGGGTCCCAGGCCAGACGTCTCGAACAGTATGGTGAAGTCGGGCGTTGTTGTCGTGCGGTGCTCAAGTTGAAGCTTGGCATGGTGCTGCTGGCGACATTGACACGTCCAAGCCGCTGCAAGAGCCCGAAACACCCGGGCAGCCTCGACCCAGAATTTGCAAATAGTTAGATCGGCCATTCTCATTCTGGCGTCGGCGTACTTCTCCAGCAGCTGGGCGTTTTCGTCGCTGGCCTTTCGAAGCTCCTTGAGGTTGGCATTATAGTCCTGAAGCTCGTCGAAGAATGTCTGTCGTACCGACTTGCCGTTGCTGAACTTGATCCTATAGATCAGATACTGCGTGCTCTCGATAGGTCCCGGACGTGCTCTGTTGGCTGATGGCTGTCGGAGCTGGCGCTGGACCACCGATTCATCGACTGCTAACTCGCGATTGAGGTTCTTCATTGTCTGCTGCATGCCCTGGATGTATCTCAGGTACAGCGAGTACGAGTCTTGCAGCCGATCCTTTAGCTTCTCGGCTATGGCGATATCTTTCCACCCGGCCCCGCCAGGGTCGGAAAGCAGGTCATGGACTTTGGATTCGTCAATGACTTCCAGTGGGAGAATGATGGCGAACAAGTTGGATTTGAATAAAAACTGCTGGTGTTCCAGGGTATCCAGGCACTTCTTATGTTCGAGCCTGATGTTGTAGAACAGGTTGACTCTTTCGGCTACGTGGCGATATTTCTCGAGTGCCGCGATTGCAAGAGGAAATGCCCCCAGGACAATACCCGCGATCTCGAAGCCAGTGGCCATCTGACACAAGTTAGGGACCTACAGAGGCCTCTCCACTTCTTTGGGGACCAGGATTGCTGTGCTCTATGGGCGAATGGAGAATCGATTCTGCTGCTCAAAGTCAAGGGCAGGTTGTGTGACAAGTTGCGGAAATGGGAGGTGGGAAGGCGATGACAATTCTGATTCAGCGAGAAATGAATACGGGACGCCAATGGACACCGAGAGCACCGCGAAAGAGGGGTTACTTCGAGTTGGGGGGTTGATTTCAATAGCCTATACCTACGTGCATGATGCAGTGTGGAAGCACGCCACGTTCAAGTTCAAACGGGCGCTTCAGCTGAGGTACTTCCAGTTGGGTCAGACTGCAATTTGTAGGTACATGTACATCGACAAGTCGGGCACGATTCTGACTGTTTATCTGTCCCTGGTAGATCACGCATATTGGCGTGAAGGTACAAGGTGCCAGCACCTAGGTGCATGCCTGGCCAACCTGGCTTACGTCCACCAGGTTCCCGACAGCAGGTTGAGCTGCCGTCTGGCCAAGATCTCCTAGGCAGTGCTCAATACATACCTGCCTACCAGTAATCACCCCGAAATTTGGCAGTCGAAGAAGGTGAGATCGACGCCGACAATTATACGGGCAGCGAAAAACTTTGCGGGTTCATCGAAGAGACAAAAGTAACGATGGCCCCGTCATCAGACCTTGACCAGGCTGCCCATAAACACAGGCCATCTCGGTACCAAAGTCATGATAGTAGGTCACGCGGTGATGAGCTCTCTTGGCAGTACAGTTTCTCGCGTACATGTACACGTGTACAACACTCCCGATCGGGCTGAAGTGAGGGGGTTGCGGGATGCGCCCGTCGTCTCCCGAGCCTTGTGGACAGCCCGCTTCAAGGTGTGAACCCGATACGAAACGCTGCCTGCCCCGTTCAAGCTTTTCTCCATTTGACACAAAAGCCATCGTCTCTCAGGAATCTGGTATTCCAGGGCTTTGAATATTCACTACTTGCGCTACGGTCGTCATTGCGAGTTCAAAGGACGCGCTTGGCGACGGCCATGAGGCAGTCTCCTTTCCAGCTGGGACCCTGCTACCGTCCAGCTCAGAGACACTGCCATGAACTGCGGACATGGCACTGCAATCCTCAGCGTCCGGAATCTCAAGTCGGATCTTGGAATTGAAGAACAGCCTTCATCGCCTCATCGACGCCGCAGCCAAGAAGCCACAAGATGGAGTTTTGATCACGCGGAACGACGTCGGCGATCAGCTGGACAGATTCCTCCTGTGGGCAGGCGACTTGAATGCTATAGGAAGCCCAGAACTCCAATCGTCGTTCGACCAGCGCCTGTCTTCAGCACCGGGACTGCGTGAACAGATCCTCCGCCAGCTTTTAGACATAGAAAAAGGGGCCAAAGACTGTGAGTAAAGGCCCGAAGCTCATAGCGATGTCCTCTAACTATCATCACTTCAAAGTGCAGGCCATTTTAGATGGCGGCTGTCTGAATCGCCGGATAGAGCCAGATCCTGCGTCGTCTCAGGGGAGCCACGGGTCGGGCGATGAGCTCGCAGCCACCAGTGGTGAGGACGATGAAGCTCACATGCTTCTAGAGATCATATCCCAGTCGATCACCATGCTCTTCAAGATCGCCAACATTGTTCGAGAAGCCGGTCCAAGGGATCGGTTTACCGAGGCTCTGCAGAAATCGGAGACAGTGCCGGCCGCCTCTGACATTAAGTATGTGATGTACAGCCACCCCAAGCTGCCCGACAATGGACTCGAGCACGTGGCAGTACGCTTGGGCAGAGCCATGGCGAAGCGCAGGCAGTTCATCGACTACTGCCGTGGCCAAGACCGAGGAAAAGAGGTCAGCGATCAACTTTATCTGCAGTCGGGAAGATCTCAGAGTAGGAAATCCCTAAAGCAGCAGCATGGATCGGGAGGGGGATCAGCTGAGGCACCGATCGAATCGAACCCTCCGCCGGCCATGCAGATACACGCTGATGACATGGACCGCGACAACTCGTCGTTAAGGACGACCTTATCAACTGCTACCAGCACCTTTGCCGTTTTGAACATGTCAAACTTGTCAGAACTTGCCAAAGCTTCGGCCCAGAACCTGCCTGTCAAGTGCCCGGTGTGCCTCACGAGCCAAAGTTTTCGCGAAGAAGAAGCATGGAGGTAAGCCATTCAGAATATATCCAAGTCATCCCTGTTGCCATTGCTGATCAAACCCAGAGCGCATGTCTTCTCCGACCTCAAGGCCTACCTCTGCACGATTGGTGACGATGCCTGCAAGGACCTGCTGTTCGGCGACGTCGATTCCTGGTTCAACCATGAGTTGGAACACCACCGATGTCACTACGAATGCATCGTGTGTGACTCGGGCCAAGAGTTCGATGTCGAGGAGCTCCATTCCCATGCTCGCGACATGCACGACTTCTTGGATTCAAAGCAGACAAAGAGCCTCGGAGAATTAGGTCGACGTGCTCCTGCCAGCTTTACTCCTGACGAGTGTCCGTTTTGTAATAAATGGGCAGATGAGCTTCGCGCCGAGCACGAAGCGTCGCAAGAGTCTGAGGAGGAGTGGTACCTTGTTCCACCGAACCGATTCAAGGAGCACGTGGCAAAGCATCAAGAGGAGCTGGCGATCTTCGCCACTTCTCATCAGGAACAGGGCCGCCACACGGACGCTTTGACATCAGGAAAGACGGGCTTCATCTTACGGAAAGATGGCACGGCCGCATCGCTA
The DNA here is from genome assembly GCA_020746995.1 of Plectosphaerella cucumerina. Lineage (NCBI taxonomy): Eukaryota > Fungi > Ascomycota > Sordariomycetes > Glomerellales > Plectosphaerellaceae > Plectosphaerella > Plectosphaerella cucumerina. The sequence continues at coordinate 2,461,146 of JAGPXD010000004.1, read as the reverse complement.
CCAGAGGATGGATCAAGGGACGACAACGCCACTTTGACTCAACCTGACGATGTCCTCCTCCAAGCTCCCGAAGATCAGCAAGAGACGTGGATTCTAGATCCGTCACTGGACAAGAAGGATCCCGAGTACGAAATTGATGAGCGATACCCCATTTATTATTTCGACTTCATAAACGAAAACATCGAGGAGGTAGACAGGCTGAGGAGCGTTCTCATCAAGTCAAAAGGCTACAGCACCACCTTCATTCACCATTCCAACGGGGTACGTTCACCGACTGATGTCGTCGAACCCAACTTTGTGTAATCTAACGGGAAATAGCGGCTCGGATTCCTCGTCTCATCTGCAGCAGACCCAGACTTTCCCACAGTCATCGGAAGTCTCTCAGAGTTCCGCCCCCAACCGTGGCCCGACAAACTGAGGCCAAGATTCCCACTCTTCTCCATGGAATCCATCCGCGGGCTACTGGGGGAGGCATGCATTCACGGCGACTCTGGGTACTTCTCCTGGGCCTGGAAGCATCATCTCTGGCTATACCCTGACCGCAGACTCGACGAGATCTTGTGGAAGCAGAGTTCAATGCTCTTCATCGCTGTCGAAAGCCGCAAACCTGACATGGTGCAGGTGTGTATCGATTTGGGGGCAGATCCGAATGCGCTCCGGAACGGCGAGTCGCCATGGGCTTCCGCAAATATCGAGACACGAGAGAGGGCAGGCCCTTCAAAAGATAAGGATCCTCTCGCGCCCAGCCTGAAATCTTCCAAAGATGATACCGCTTTGCATCTCGCTGCAGAGGCAGGGCATCTGGCCATCGTCCAGATTCTTATCGTCGCTGGGGCGCTCGTGGACCCAAAGGCGAGGCAAGGGAAAACACCACTGTGGCTTGCCGCCAGCAACAAGCACATGGAGGTTTTTGAGTTTCTGGTCTCATTAGATGCAGACCCAGAGGCTGCTGACCTTACTGGTATGACTCCTTGGGCAGCCATGTTCGCGTCAGAATAGAGTCAAATCGTGTCATAGCCGCTCTCATCTCAAGACACATTCTTCTCCCAATTGCCGTCTTTTCGGATGCATCACATGGTAGCCCTGTCATTGCTGATTAAGACGACCGTTGAAGTTGATCGTTGGACATACATGCCTTAAGAGACTATACAGTCATCTTAAAACCCTCCAACCGACCCATGCATCGACTGGCTACCTAAATCAGTCATCTTCAGTTGATGAACCGCCATGACAAACGATTCACCCACTGGCTAGATCAAACATCTTCACTTGGTGATCCGCCGCAGGCAGTCGACCTGCTGATTCAGGTAGTTACCTACCTAAGATACGTTGTGGATCAAGTCGACATCTTCACCAGACTGTCGGGGGGGCGAGATCACCAACTGGACCCACCCATCAGGAGAAAAGGGGCATTCTGACTTCCCCGACCCTCATGAAAACGAGTAAATGTCATTCAATCAACCACCGATGCGTGTATACATGACACCATGCCGTACAGGCTACCAAATTCTACATCCACCCCAGATATCACCCCCTTCATCCCTCAACGGAACTGATCCTCCGTAACACCCTTACCCATGGCAGCGGTACTGCTAATACCTCCCGTCACCATCTTGAGCATCTCATCAACATACGTAGCGCCACTCCACTTCTGGTGCTTCACGACATCAACACCACCGTCCATCTCAGGCTCCTGGACAAGCTCGCCGTAGGCGCGCATGCCCTGGCGGCTGTAAGCCTTGGCAAACTTGTCGCTGATGAGGGCCGTCGTGTGCAGGCCGGCGAGGGTAATGAACTGCCAGCAGTAGCCGAGTTTGGCGAGGCGGCGGATGTACGTCTCCTGCTCGTCGCGGGGCATGGCCGTCTTCCAGTTGAACGAGGGGGAGAGGTTGTAAGCGAGCCTGGAGGCAGTTGTCAGAAAATTGGCATTCAAGGGGAAATGTCAGAAAGGACTCACTTCTGCTCCGGCCACACGGCGTGGACGCCCTTGGCAAACTCCTCGGCCTGCTTGTAATCGGGCAGCTTGCTCTCCATCCAGATGGCATCGCAGTAGGGTGCGTAGGCGATGGCGCGGTTGATGGCGCAGTCGCAGCCGCCCTTGAGGCGGTAGTAGCCCTCGCGGGTGCGGGGGGCGTCCCAATCGAAGAAGACGTCGGTGCCGAGGATGCCACGGGCGGCGGCGCGGGCCTCGGAGTTGCTCTTGCCCTTGGCGGCGGCGAGGTAGCGCTTGGCGACGGACTCCTTGTCGGGGTGGGCGCCGGCGCGGATGGCGTCGAGGACGGCGTCGTCGAAGCGCTTGAGGGAGGCCTTCTGCAGCCACTCGTCCTCGATGGCCTGCAGCTGGGGGCCGGTCTTGCCGGCTTGCTCGGCGGCGACCATGAGGTCGTTGAGGGGTTGGAGGGAGGGGTTGGTGGAGCCGATGATGAAGGCGTGGTCGCGGGGGTCGATGGTGGACATGATGAGGGTAGCGGCCTCGGCATCGGTACGGGCGACGGCGAGGAGGTCGGTGCCCATAATGTCGGCCTGGGCACGGATGGCGACGAGGCGGTTGATGTGCTCGCTGATGGGGACGAGCACCTTGCCGGCCATGTGACCGCACTTTTTGGTGCCGGGGGCCTGATCCTCGATGTGGATGCCGGCAGCGCCCTTTTCAATGAAGAGCTTTGTGAGCTTCATGACGGCAGTGAGACCGCCGTGACCCGTGTCGGCGTCAGCGATGATGGGACGGAGGTAGTCGACGTTGGCGAGCTTGGCGCGGGCCTCCTTGGGCGCGGTCAGGCGCTCGTGGCGCTGCTTGCGGTCGTGGAACAGCTGGGCCATGAAGAGGTGGCCGACCTTGTTGGGGACGGTGGTCTAAGAGCCAGAGGTCAGCATTGCCCATGAGGGAAGAGAAGATGAAGAGGAGGGAGCTCACGTAGGGGTAGTCAGCCAGATCAGGGCCGGGCTCGTCCGAGGCCGAGGCAGTCGAGGACGATTGCCAGCCCGAGACGTAGACGGTATCGAGGTACTTTGCCATCTGGGTGACCATTGTGGGCTCGAGGCAGCCGTAGGTGTAGCTGGCGTCGCCGTTGCGGAAGCGGCCTTCGAGGATGTTCCACAGCTTCTTGGACTGAGCATTGCTGGGGTACTCGATGCGCAGGTTGCCGCGCTTTGTGGCGATCTGCTCGGCCGTGAAGGCACGCTTGGTGTTGCGCCACCGCGGCTCGCTCCACCACTTGTTGATGGCCTCGACCTCCTTTGCGAAGATCTCCTCCTCGCGTGCCGGGTCCACGGCGGGGTTGACCATGTTGTTGGCGGCCATTGTGTGAGAGATGGGGGGTATCAAAGGGGGAGAGGAGGATGATGAACGTCTCGCGGGACCAATTGGAGGGAGGTGTACACAAAAATGACGACTTGAAGCTATTCCAAGAGAAGAGGAGAGAAAGGTTCGAGGAGGGGAAGCAGCAGGAAGAGAGGGTTTATGGAGGAGGGGGAGGAGAGAGAGAAAGAAGTAGCAGAGTCACAAGCCAAAAAGCAGCCCGTCCGTGTTAGCCTCTCTGCACCCGTGAGTCGGGACGATGTCATGTCATACGGGTGGGCATCGAGTCCAGTCCCGTCCCCTTACCTTGGCCGGCCCCGTGGCGCCCGCTTCGGGTGTGCTCGGCCAAAGGGGGAACCGCGGGCACTGTCCTTGTCTGGGTGGTGAGCCAAGGCCCAGGCAGGACAAGAGGCAGCGAGGCCGGGCACGGCAATGGGAATTCCCACCGTGGGACGTGGACGGGATCACATCCGGCATGGCTCGGCCACAGAATCCGGGGTCAGCAGCGGCGGGTGTGCCAGCTCCTAGCTCGGGGGACCGGGGGGCGATCGCCCATCGCTGAGTGGCCAGCGTGAGTCACGGCTCAGGGAAGAGGTCTCCTCGAGGCTGTTTCGCCTCGGGACAGGGAGCGTGTGCTTTTGGTTTTTCTTTCCCCCGGTCCGGATGCGGTTGTCGACGACGGGGTCAGGTCATCCCTTCGGTGCATAGAAGAACGACCGATGGCGGCCACAAACTGCTTCGAGTCGAGATTGATCATTGCACATCGTCACCCTGCCAGCCAAGCAAAACAAATCCCGAATGGCCGCGTGCCAGCGTCGAGTCGCCAGAGGGATGGCATGGCAAATGGCCGAGTGACGTTTGAGACGTGCGCTGCTGCAGCTCTCGGCTCAAAGGGGAACCACTCTTTTCCCTCCCCAGAATTCCACCTCCCGGCCGAGGTACCGAAGCTCGGGCCAGCAGCCAATCCCCCGCCAGCTCGGCATTGCAGTGACGCACCCCGATAAGCCCCGATAAGCAGCATCGTGCCTGCACCAGCATGTCATCGTTAGCTCAGCGTGTCCCGTCCGTCGCCCCGGTCGATCGCGGCGGACAAGAGGATGTAGCATCTCAGTGGCGAGGTAAACACCCAAGCACCTCAGGGCGGGACACGCTGGGAGAAGAAATCTTGGCGGGGCAACCTGTTTCTATATCTGAATTGTTCGTTCTCCATCCAGGCCCTCGACCGAAACGCAGCGAAACACCGACAGCCTGACATGTGCTGTTGCGCCCGTCGCCAGCCCGTCGCAGCGCCGTCGTCAGACGTCCATCTCAGGTGATGCAGCAGCCACCTTCCAGGGCTCTTCAGCGCTTGCATGTGAAAAGCTGCCCCTCCATCAGCAGCACCCCTGGCCCCGCACAGCCAGCCTGAGCCACACCGACACCACACCGCCCTCAGCTCCAGCCTCCAGCCTCCGTCGGCGATATCTCGATAGACCTCGGCTTCCATCTCGGTGCCGGCCCAGCCACGAGGTCGCCGGCATTCATCGGCCGGTCTCACGGCACCAACCCCCGGCCTGCTGCTCCGATATCTGCCGTACCCTGTGATGTTTCATGCATGCACCTTAACCAGTGTGACTCTTCCACCTCGCTCAACTCCCGAATTCTCTACTCCATGTGCTAGGTACAGTGCCCGTTTTTGGCTGTGCAGTCATCTTGCCATCAACCTCTGGGGCCTTTCCTCCTCTATTACCCGTAACAGACTCTCCTCAAGGTTGCCCATACAGACAAGCAAGACAGCAATATCCTTATCCCCTCATATAACACCGATCCACGAGTGGCTTTGCTCAACCATGTCGGTAGTCTCCCGCGCCCTTCTCCCATCGCATCTCCAACGAGCGCTCTGGCTCAGAATGCCAGATCACATGCGCAACCACACATATGTTTTCTTCGAGTCGGTATTGATCGTGGTCGTCGAGGCGCTCTAGTCCATGTCCGCCATGCTCTTCTCCTTCTGCTCCTCTATAGCCTTGTGGAGGGTGTCGTATGGCGTGAGCGTGCCAAGAGCGCGACGCATGTGGACGTTGACAATCTGGAGGCCGTAGACGTAGCTGGCGTTGACCCATCCGAAGCTGCAGAGCTGTTAGCAAGACGATTCCCTCTTGGTTGGAGACATCACTTACCCCTCCTTGGCAACACCCTTGAAATCAAGGCCTTGGTTGCCGTACTCAGCATCGACGCGGTGGGGGTCGACGGGCCGTGTCACGTCGTACTTCTCAACGACGACGCCGTTGAAGTCGACAAAGGCCTTTGTTATCATGAACAGCCACTTGTAAGCAAGCCTCTCGGCGTCCTCGTTGAAGCTGTACCGGACCAGGCCCGTCCATGCCAGGATCTGCTGCGGCGCCCAGCCGTATGGGTAGTCCCACTGACGGTTGGGACGCTCCAGCGAGATCTCGCCACGTGACTCCTTGGTGCCCGAAACGAGGCCACCGCCCGCCTCGAACTTGGGCAGCGCCTGATGAACCATGGCCGCGGCCTGCTTGGGGCTGGCAACACCCGCCCAAAGCGCCCAGAACGTGGTTGCGCTCTCATACACGCTCTGCTGCTTGGTGGCTGTGTTGTAGTCGAAGTACATGCCGGCCTTCTCGTTCCAGAGGTACTTGTCGATGGCGAGCTTTCTGCGCTTGGCGCGGCGGTCCCAGATGGCAGACGTCTCGACAGTGCCGGCCTTAAGCGAGCTGATGCCGAACTCGTCGGGGATCACCAGCTTGTCACCGAACATGGTCCTGATGGTGCGACCAATGTCCGTCTCGTACTTGAACAGTAGCGAGTTGAGATCGATGGTCGCCAGGTCGGCGCACACGCGCTCCAGGCGGTACGATGTATCGTGGCCGGACTCGCGGACGGCGCGGTCGTGCATGAAGTAGTCGTCAAGCTCCGGCTCCACGATCTCATCCGTGTTGTACTTCTTGACAAACTCTTGCCAGGTGATGCCGTGCTTGGCAGCGTAGGGCTCGAGGACGTGCACGAAGTGGTCGGCCTCAGTCTCGGGGGGCACACCCAGACCCTCAGGACGGTACCGCGACAGGCCGGTGACGGGGTCGAGGCGGGGCTCGGCGATCCAGACGTTGTGGTACTCCTTGATAGCGGCCAGCAGCGCAGTCTTGAGGAACTCCTTCGCATCGGGCTCGTGCTTGATCTTCTCGTACACGCGCAGGGCCATATCCGTGAGGAAGGGCGGCTGGGAGCGGCAGAGGTAGTAGGAGCGTGTGGCGTTGAGGATCTTGCCGTAGTGCTGGATGCAGAAGCAGAAGTTGAGGACCATGGACTTGGCCAGGTGAGCCTTGTCGTTAACAAGGAGACCCAGGGCCGTCATGTAGCTGTCCCATCCGTACAGCTCGTTGAATCGTCCGCCGGGGACCACGAAGGGAAGGCCCCTGAGGGTCTCCTTACCGGTGGCCTCGTCGGTGACCTTCTCCATGGCCACAGCCAGCAGACCAGGCTTGTTGTTCATGCCACGGACAAGCTGTGGCGTGATCTTCTCGGGCAGAAGCTGGACGTCGAGGCGAAGCTCCGGGCGGTCCTTGGCGACCTGCAGGTAGAATTCGTACTGCTCGGGAGCTCCGACCGGGACGTAGATACGAGGGCGGGGGTCATCGGTCCAGTCCTTGGGATCCTTGGCCGCAATCTCGATGGACGAGGCGTCGATACGCCGTGTGAGTCCTTCCCAGAAATGGTCCTTCACCATACGAGAGAGCCTATTAACCGGGTTTTCGTTGAGGCGAGCCTCGTCCAGCACGATCTGCTTGCGGCCGTATTCCCGGGCCAGGGTGAGCTCCTGCAGGAGGTTGGAGAGCATGTAGGTACCGCGGACGTCGAAGCGGTTGAGTCCACCGGAGGCGGCGGTACGGAGGGGCCAGACCTGGGCAAGGATGTAAGCATTGGAGGGTATATGGGCTGGAGACAGACTGGGTTCTGTGTGCATACCTTGGGTCCAGCATCCTCAATAGTGATCTGCATGTTGCCATCGGTGTCCTCCTGGGCCGAGAGCATCTCCAGGGTCGAGTCGACCTCGACAAGGAATCGTCGGCCATGGCTCACGCTCTCGTCTACAATTCCTGGTCAGTCCATGTCGACCGGCATGTTTGCGATGGCTCGGGCCTGGCGGGGGATGCTCACCATGGCTTCCACGGCGGTGGGGTTGCTGTTGCTTGATGGCATTCTCGAGATGCTTGGCCAAGCCATTCTGGAGGGGCACTATCAGCTTTGTGTAACCTCACCATACATCTCAACGTTTTGTCGTTGGCATACCTGGGAGTAGGTGCGCGTGCGAACACCAAACTTGTTGGCATGGCGCTCATCGGATGTGTAGTAGCTTTTGGCATCGTCAAAGACACCAGGGTCGTCGTTGGAATTGGCCCGACGAGAGGGTCGTCGGTTCGCCGGCGACGTCATTGCGATCGAGCTGGAGAGGGGTTCTCGGGTGAAGGATCGTGCTTTGATTGTGTCGGATATCGTGGTGTAGAGGGTATGTCGCTGATTGACCCCTTTGACGGCGAGGATTGTAAAAGGCCAATCCAGGAGCGTGTGTGCCTGTTAATTACCCTGCGGTCTGCGTCGATCGGTCGCTCACCGACAGGAACGGGTTCCGGTCGCCGCGGCACGCTCACGCTGCTTGTTCGTCGTGTGCAGGATCCGTGGCGGCGCCAGTGCTGCAGGGCTTGGAAACCGTGGGGGCGAGCGTCGGATTGGGGGTGGTCACGAGGACCCGAATGTCGGTGTTGATTGAAATCCCCTGCTCGAGTGCAGGTAGGAGGGGGATCGATTGATGGAGGGGGAGGTGTGGAGGGCGAAGTTATTCGGGATGGAAGTCGATCTTCAGCCGAGACGAAAGGCTAGGTATGCAATACGAAAAGCCTTGTGCGCCTTCGTTTCTTTCCAAATCTAGGTGGTAGGACGGTTGAAAAAATAAGTTTGTGGTGTGGCGGGATGGAAGGCGGGCAGCTCGATAACGCTTGTGAGGAAGGAGGTGCAGCACCAGCAAGTGAATTGAAGGGAGGCACGTCAAGTCGAGCTCAGGGGGGACGCTCATTGGACCCTTAGATGGGGAAAGTGACGATGTACTGGAGCAGCAAGAGCGGTGTTGCCCCACAACAGGACGAGTCCACGCTGCTTTGCTCTGTCACACAAGGTCCCAGTCTCTAGATACGATGCTGAAGCTTGAGCGACGGCCGTGCAGAGCCTCAAAAACCTCCCGAAATGAAGCCCGAGTCTCGAGAGACATGCTCATTACCGACCCCGAGGCCAGAACATGCCTTTCTCACCGAGGGACGAGGTTGGAATGCTCGGGACCCCGGGACCCCAGCTTCCACTGAGGTGCTCCAGCATCTGCTGACAGGTTTCGTTTACAAGCTGGATGAGCTGACTGACCTCATCCCCCCTCCCGGTGCCCCCACGTTTTGCGGGCATGTTTCGGCCACAGGGCAACCCCACTGAAGCTCCCTGTCACCTGGCGCGGCACTGCAGCGGACATGCCGCGGGGGACGGACTCGGACGGCCACAGAACGGCACCGCACCCGCGACTGCTGAAATGTCACTGACGGGACGGGACTTCAAGATGCATCTCCGACGCAAAGCGGACGGGCAGCCTCACCGCGGGCATTCGGCCACGAGGAACACCCCATGCAGCGGGATGCTTTACTTGGCGCATGCATCTCCGGAGCAGCACAGGATGCATGCATCGGAGCAATGTCGAGGGGTTGATTCACCTAGATTGGGGGGCACAGGAGGATTGCCAGGGTCCGCCATCGGGGTCCGCCATCCCGGCTCAGGTACATCGGCCCCCGGGTCCCACCGTGACGTCGAGTTCCCGAGACATCGCCAGCGCCATCGCCGACAGGCAGCTCACATGACCCTCTTCACATTACCAAGCCCTTGCTCTGCATACCTGCACCATGGCAACCGGGAAAAGTCTCCAAAAGTCTCAGTCTGGCAAAGTGCAAAGCTTGTCAGTTTCTCCCGCCGGGGGCAACCCCGAAGCCGTCTGCACAGCCTGCCACCGAGATCCTCTCGCCGCCATTAACCCTCGAGTCTGAGACAGAGCTACTCAAGTAGACTTTGTGGCCCGCCCATCTGGCGCAACGCTGCCAGGACATCCGTGGCAGCTCTCCGATCGTGTCCCCTGTTCAACTTCAGGTGTGCAGGCAGCAGGCGAGACATCGAGTCGACGAGGGTATTCCAGGCTGCCGCGCCTATGGGGCGATGCAGAGGCGCCATGTCGTGGGCGTGAGTCGCTTGACGACCGTCTCCTTGCGCGCATTTACTACAGAGCCTCGACCATCGTTAGTTGCATGCCGGCGCCCTCTGGGTTCCTCCTGGGACTCAGAGGGCGGCTACGGCCTTCACCCCGACGCTACACTACTCATTCTCACCTGAACCTCCGTTCATGTCATGGGCGTTCCAGATCTGCGAACCGCCGTTGCTCCGGGCGATCACGCTCGCGCTGGCGCCGGCATTCTTCGGCGATAGGAGAGGGAAGGGGGTGAGGGGGCAATGGGGGCAACCTTCTAGAAGCCTTCTCGAAGTCATGTCCCGCGAGACGTTTGACGAATCGCGCCCCGGACCCGGCCACCGTGGTAACCCTCCCTCATCTCGTCTGCCGGCCGGGCCCTCGTATTAGACGCAAGGGTGATCAGACGCTTCGCGACCGGTCGACGGCATGGGGCACCGTTTTTTTTTACCCATTCGGACCCCATGACGCCGGTATCACGACTCGCCGCCCAAGGGACGCGCAGGCCGGACCGCACCCGCTGACTCGAGGTCCGTAAGGCTGCGCAAACCTTAACCCACCGGAACGGGTCCGAGGCGGTGTTCCGGCGAGAAAGGAACATGCGCGACAAAGTGTTCAAGCTGGGCGCTAAAGGGGCGGGCCACGCGGCGGCCATGAGAAGGAGGAAAAGTCAGGGGGAGGCGAGGTGAGGTGAGGCGAGTCTCGCCTGGCCGGCCATGATTTCCCCATCCTCGCCGTCTCGCGACGTCGTGACGTTGCTGCGCCGCGGGTGGCAACGGACGTGTGCCCGCGTTTGGAGGTTTGACGCGACTGACAGGCGCACGTTTTCATGCCGTGCCCGGCATCTGCGAGGTCCTCCCATGACCGACGGCGTGTTCACTCCCGGCGTGGTCCCAAACAAACCCGGGCCTGGGGGGCTGGAGACGACGCGACGTCGATATGCTTTCCTACCCGAGTCGCATGCAGTTTATGGGAGGGGGGTTTATGTAGTATACCTCGTCTCCGTCTGGTCTCTTGGTCTGAAGCGACGGTGAATGCCGGACAAGATGAATCGCACATCCTCCCGAGTCCCAGCGTCACGGAAGGTTCACACGCCCCCCCTCGACGCGGGTCTCCTGGGGGCTGGCGGAAGGGAAAGGCGTTCCAGACGACAGGTTCGAGTTGGTACCGAAGTCTTGGGCGATATCGGGAGTCTTGCTTCGGGGCGGCGGGAGGACTTTGAAGTGCTAGCCGGGTTTTTAGCACCTTGGCAGAGGACCGACTGATCTTGAAGCAGGAGGCAGTTCACGTGTGTGTCTCGGATCCATGGATCCGATGCCTTGCTTGGCTGTCTTGCAACGAGAACCACCGTCATCTGCTGGTATCGTCAGGATCACCAAGACGCTGCCGGCCATTCAGAAGCTTCTCTCTTCTGGTACCGCGCAATCCGGTGATACTACCGAGACTGCAGTGAACCGGCCAAGTGTCCCAGTGGTGCCAAGGAGCGCCGCATGCCGAGATTTGCTAGAGTTCCGGTTTGCCGTGTTAGTCTCCCAGGAGAGTTCAGGGAAGCCCAGCGCTGTGTCATAGTCAATTGAAGGTTTCGAGGCCGCGTCAGAGAGCTACGATCGCCTCAGTCTGTCCGCACTTTTCCGGGGAGATGCTCTGCCGAATGTCACAACAGGTGGCACCACTGTCGTGGCAATGTCGTCCCGCCGAAAGAGAAGGGATATACCGAAATTGATCGTCATATCGGAGATGGACATCAGTCAGATAAAACGGACGGCCGGACGGACGAGAATAGAAAGTGTGGCAGATAACTGCCAGGCCAGTGGCTCAGCATCATCAGAACTGTGCTGCACATGCTGGAACAAGGTGGAGCGGGAGATCGACCACTGCTGCACCTGGACGCACCTGCCACCATGGCTAATGCTGGGCCGCACGTGCAGTGCATGATTAGATAAGCACAGTGCCTTCGGATTTAGCAACACCGACCCGAAACGCACGGGCCATGTCGCCCTCCATCGGACGTATCCCTGCAACAAACATCCGATTTCAACATGGCCCGGGCCAGCATCGTCGAAATTTCCAATGGCATCACGATCAAGCTTCGCCACCGCCGCGACAGAGTCCAACCTTGAGCTGCGGTTTCGCCTGCCCAGCTGACCAGCAACACCGACACAGCCGACAACGACAGAGCCTCGCCCCTCACCGCGAAAGGCATCACCAGCCGCCCAACAAAAAATAGTTTCTCGGGCTTTCGCATAGCCCGATACCTCCGCTAAAGCCTCGAATCCCCGGACAGTCCGATCCGGATCGCTAGGGGAGGCCTCTGCCACCACTCGATGGCACGTCGATAATCGTCGAGCACCTAGCATAGCGTTACTTTCTCCGACGACGTTTTCGATCTTGCTTGCGCGCGCGCGACCGACAACCTCGACACCCGACAAAACCCCGCATCGGACGACCAACATGCTCGGAGCCACCCTCAGAGCAGCCGCGCCGGCGGCCCGCAATGCCTCCCGTCAGGCGTCGCCGGCGAGCAGCCTCAACTTCTGGAAACAAGTCTGGATGGGTCAGCAGGCGGCAGCCCCTCGCACGACGACCAGGGCGTGGTCCAGCGCCACGAGGACCCTGGCGCAAAGGCCCGCGACGCGGCCGACGACGGCGCAGTGGAACAACATGAGCACGCTGCCGCGAATGACACGGCGTACCTTCCGCTTCTCCTCGCGATGGGGTAGCAGCCAAGCAAAGGCCGGTGCCGAAGAGTCGTTGACCCTGAGCCAGCGGCTGAAGAAGCTGTCCAAGGAGTACGGATGGTCAGCTGTGGGCGTGTACTTTGCGCTGAGCGTGCTGGACTTCCCCTTCTGCTTCCTGCTGGTCAGGGTCGTCGGCACAGACAGGATCGGTAAGTGGCGAGATCTATGTCTTTCCCCCATCGGACGGTGCGAGTACTGACGTGCGCCCTCTCGTCACAGCGCGGCTGGAGCACTGGGTCGTGTCCCATGTTTCGCAGTTTATCCCCGAGTCAGTGAAGGACAAGTGGGCGGACCTCCGCGTCTCTTTCAAGAAGAGTGACCCGGAAGACATCCCGGGCTTCGACGTCGCCCAGAAGGGCACCGATGCCGCCGGCTGGGGCGTCGAGGCGGCGCAGCTCCGTAACGACACCGAAGCCAGTGAGTGACAATCCACGCCCTTGCCCCGTGTTCCCATCCGCTGACCACATCTCTCCTCCGAAGGCCTGGGCACACAGCTCGCTCTGGCATACGCCATCCACAAGAGCTTCATCTTCCTCCGTGTGCCTCTCACCGCAGCCGTGACGCCCAAGGTCGTCAAGGTCCTCAGGTCCTGGGGATGGAAGATTGGCAAGCGCAAGACGAAATAGAGGGCCATTTCGGCCCGCGTCGCGAGGGCGTAGTCCCAAGCCATCTCACGTTGTAATGCCGCCACGGCTTGTATACCTCCTGGACTCAGACGTGCATAGACACTGTATAGTATGTACAACAACAAGTTTCACCAGACAAACAGTGCTGTGTTCTCCCCGTTGTTGCGGCCCCACCACCCCGCCTGGTTCCATACCTTCTCTGCTTCCATCACTGCTTCTGGCGCAGTCGAACGATGAGATGAGAACCTCGCGCTTGGGCGTCATCGCCGGCAGTGGGCCACATTGGGGGCCCCTTTTTGCTGTGACCGCCTGTCGTTATATGGATCCCGTGTGTCAAAGTCATCAAACTTGCTCACCGTGACGAGCTGATGGACCGGACGTTGGAAGCCGTGGCTTGACTCGGACGACCCCATTGCACGCGGCCCCTTGAAAGAGTCGACAGAGGGGCCAGATCACCACCTCGTGACGGTCATGTGGCTCAGGGGTTACCGTCTTGACTCGAGGTCGGTGGCGGTCGGCGTTCGCACACGAGGTCGGCAGAGTGCCGAAGTCACCCGGACGACTCGCGGAGAGGAGAGAGAGGCTGGGTTTGTTCCCAACCTCACCATCCCACACCGCCACTGGACCCCTCTTTGGGGGAGAGGGGGAAAGGAGCGGCTCGAGCGTGCGGCGCGTCCCATCTCGCGCCGGCCTTCGTGGCCGCTAGAGAAGGCACCGCTTCAGGCCCGTGGCTCGGTACACACATCATCCCGTTCGCTGTACCTGACACGTCCGATAGCCGGCCGGCTTCCAGCGTCACCATCATCCGTTGCCTCTGCTCCGGGGGGAGGGGGGACACAGAAGCAAATCCCGGGGCACCCTGACACCCACCCTCGCCACTGTCAATCCGATGGGCGACGCCGGGCTTGCGGCAGCCTGATACCCTTCTTGACACTGATTGACACCACCGGCCGCGGCTTTGGTACCGAATGCGGTGCATCCTTCCAGAAGGAAAAACGGACTGAACCGGCACCGTCGCGTCAGGTTGGGACGGCGCGACGCCGTTCAGAGCCAAGACCAGGGGGGGGCGCTCGTCAACTCGAAAATCAGCCAGTGAACCTTCGATGACGGTCAGCCTGATGGAGAACAACAGCGCGTGAGTGACAGCTAGCGCGGCCTCCGGTGCGCGTGGGGCTACTGTCCGCATGCCGCTCAATGTCGTAGGATGGTTGCGAGTTGTCCGTCCTCCCACGCTGGTCGGGCTACTTCTGCGGCTGCAGTTCGCTCAAGGGAAAAGTACAGGGGAGAGGGGTGCTTTGCGGACTTTGATGGATCCCTCGCGCAGGACGGGTGACGCTGCGATCAATTTCCCCAATTCCATGCCATGTGGACAACAGCCACAAAGTGGCTCTGAGCGTTTTGGACCCGAACTTTAAATTCCGGGCTGGCGCGGGATGCCCTTATACCGGGAGGCTCGGGCCAACATACGAGCAACCCGGTTCAGCCAGGGCTGCTGTTAATGGGCAGCTCGCTACGTATACGATGTATGCCTTCCAGCTTGCCAGTCAGTGCAAGGTGTGAAAGTGACCCCTGACTCACTGCTAAGTACCACCTTGTACTGGCGATGGAGAGAAGTAGGTCCAAGTCTCCGTCAAGCTTTTGTCTTCGTTCCTGGTGGCGCCTGAGGGTGCAGAATTCTGCTCGCACATGGACGTGGAGACTACAGAAAATCTCCCTGCCAAACGTCACTCACCGGTTCGGCGATTTGCCCAGCACACAACGCTCAGCAGGCAATGCGGCAGAGGGGTGTGTGGAGGGGGTTTGCCCGAGGACCGGGATTCTGGTGCCGGGACGGCGGAAATGATTGGGTTCTTTCTGGGTGCCCTTGGACAAGCTCGTACGGCGTTGCAACTTACATTCATTTTCCCTCCTAATGAAATCGCATCGTTCCGCATGGGTGGTTGGGTGGGTGGGTGGATGGATGGATGAATGACTGAATGGCGGTTCCCGGCGCTGGAGGCTCGGCACATGACGTCTGCCCACCCATCCGTCTGTTTCAAGCCACAACGGTTGCCCATTTCCTGGAGATTGAGAGAAGTAGCAGCAACGTCGCAAGAGCCCCGCGGCTGCGGACCAGAGATGCTGGAATTCTGGGGCAGAATATCGGTTCCATTTGGACGGGGCTGCTCTCTTCCGCAGGCCCTGTCTGTCGGCATCATGATCGGAACATGTGCCTCGAGCTGGTTCACACGACTCTTCTTCCCTCTTCCGCCAAGATATCCCCGCCTGATTTCTGGGCGCATTTCGCGGCGAGGGGTTCTCGCTGATTGTCTCTGCATGTCGGCTAGGTGGGGTGGGGTGGTCACAGCTCCCGAGCCGCGCTGGGGGTGGTATCCCAGTGCTGTCCTGCATGTGGCCTGTGGAGTTTGATGCACGCAATCCCTGGGCGACGCCTTGGTGCTCACGGGGCTGGCGGCAATACCCTGCCGCGTTCACACCCAAGCTTGTAGATGACGGACTTGGGATGTGACTGCTGAGGAGGTTGAGAGGCAAGAAGACTGGCGGGAAGCGCACCACCCCACCGCGGTGCTATCGACGGATCTTCTTGGCAATCCCTTCGTGCCAACCATTCCTGACCAGCGGTGATGACGGGAAATACTGAGTCTTGCGGAGTATGGTCCGCCGCCCCGACGCCGTGAAGCCAGGGTACTGTAGGTAGTGAGCGCGCCCATGAATAATTCTTTACTAAGGAGGGTCGATGCCTTCGCCGTCAAGAGACATCCTCGATCTCAAGGGCCGAGTCGGAGAAATAAAGCTGAGACCTGGGTCGACGCCAAGCAGTACAACGGCAAGGTCTCCGAAAAGGGGAACAACGGTAGCGGAGGGCCAGTGAATACCCTTGTAGAAGATCGCGGCGTAGGGCCAGAAGCCTGACTAAGGGGGTTGCAGTGGCACAGCAGTCGGCGAGCGGTCCTGACTCGGGGGGCGGGTGCGCCTCAGGATTGTGGTCACTGGACGGTGGGTTCGCCAGTTTCTCCATCTTTGTCGTGGCCTGATGCGAGGGAGAGCGGCGGGCAGGATCTCAACCGCAACAGTCGACATGCCACAGCACGGACTAGACGGCATCGCGCTGGCTATTATGTCCCGGGTAGCGTCTTGGCAGCTTGTCGTCACGGCAGCATGGACGCGATGCCAACAGTCCGTCGGGAGGAGGCTCGGCACATACTGAACTTCCGTCTGCCAATCCTTTCTCCGGACGCCGGGTACTCTCTGATACGCGAGGGAAAGGTGCGGCGGTAGCAGGCAGGCAAAGGCAGGCAGCCTGGCAGCGAGCGCACTGGCCCCGGGACCGAGACGCTGTGGATATGCTTGGAGGTGCCAGTGTAAGGACGGTGATCCCTGGCCGTCCGAAGTGGAAGAAGGTTTGCGCCCCTTAATTCGTGAACGACGAGGTGATCTGATCGGTTAGATGATGCTAACCAAGGAGGGAGGGTGTATGGGCGAGAAAGAGAGAGTGAGAGGGCAGCGGGCGTTTGCAGGGCGTTCGAAGGGCGTAACACGGCTGGGGTATCTCACGACAGGCACACAGGCCCTGGCGCAATCTTTCAGCCTGCTCGGGACGTCAGGGCTGTCGTTCCGTAGTCATTACTCGTGGGCGTGGTAGTTAACGGCTGCTCCGTGACGAAATGAGAGCCCTGTGAGCCATACGAGACAAGACGGTCGTTGAAGTCATTGCCCCAATTCAGGCCAGAAATGAGGTGCTCTTCGCACTTGTCTAGGACTGCGCCGGACTCTGAACTCTCTTGTCTGGAAGCCAGTCCCTCTTCTCTTCTTTCGGGCGGCATGCCGAGATGATGGGGCCAGCAGCGCACGCCGGTCAGACTAGCTCGATACAGGCCAGAAGACACAGGCCGGCGATGCGATGGGCAGCCTGAGCGGGCCGGTGCACGGCTATGTCCGGTCTGTGATGTGGTCGGGTCTGAGGTCTGTAAAATGATCAGTGAATGGGGGACCCGCTCACCAGGTCCGACGTTCCGGTGTTGGTCGTGGGCTGCCAGGCGCAGAACTTGAACTTGAAGTCACTGGACCCGACTCTTGAGTTGGACGGAGAGAGCCGTTCCAGCATCGCCGGATCCATGTGGCGGGCATCAAACCTGAGCTGCTGGAACAAGCGAGCCTGGCCCGGTCGGTGCCTGACCTGAGCTACCAAACTCGGGTCGGGTGTATTCGTGCGTGTTTGTTGCGATGGAAGGACCGTTCAGGTTTGGCCCCTTCCGAAGAACAGCCCCCAACGGGAAAGGTATCGGGGGGGCGCTCCTGCCCTGACGTGGCTCAAGTCACAGTGCCGCCTAGCGCCTGCCTGTCATCACTTCCACTGATGGCTATCAGAAAGGCAGGAACCTAGGAACGAGCGGTCGTGCGCTGGTTGCCCTGGGCTGGCAGGAGCCTTCGTGGGCAGAATGACTGCCCGGCTCCCCTTCCTTCTAGAAGTCCTTCCGAGCACTTGCCATGTGAGGCTGGCTGCGCTACGCCACGGCACCGCTACGACGACAGGGACCTTCCAGCGGGCAGGAGACGGGACGATGGGATGGGCAGATGAGGGGGGGGGAGTGGGATGGGAAGGAAGTCGAGGAGGGTG
Source organism: Plectosphaerella cucumerina (assembly GCA_020746995.1). NCBI lineage: Eukaryota > Fungi > Ascomycota > Sordariomycetes > Glomerellales > Plectosphaerellaceae > Plectosphaerella > Plectosphaerella cucumerina. Next base: position 2,443,598 of record JAGPXD010000004.1, on the reverse strand, counting down.
CGAACCCGTCCCGTCATGACATTCACCCCCCTCCCCCCCTTCCTCCTCCCCATCCCCTGGAACGACTCGGCTTGCTGGGGAAACTGCACCTGCAACAGAAGCACTAAATCGGGAAAAGCCCCGGCAGGGTTTACGCTAGTCGTTAACAAAAGAGACTTTGGACCAAGTGGGCCCATCGACATCCCTCGACTCCCGCCCTGGATTTGGTGGATTTTGGGATACAAACTAACTTCCCACTGATCATTGCCGCACCGGCTGTCTGGCTGGCTGGCTGTCTGTCTCGTCTTCGCACCTCCGTTTCCTCTCCTCCCACGTCCCCTCTGCCCACTTCCGACGAGGTGGTGACGGCCCTCTCTCTGCGCTCGCCGTCTCAGCTGTCGTGTGGTCACGGTGTGCCGAACGTTATGCCCCACACGGGTGGGAACGCCCCGGACCAGCGCAGATTGACGAGGTACACTCCGGTACACCGGGTCAAACTGAAGGGACTTTGGTCTTCGGAACCGTAAGGCATCGTCATCAGGTCCACCGCAGCATCTTTTCAGACCTCCATCCATCCGTCTGAACAGTCCGGCCTTGTCCTGACACGAGAACCTCGGGCTGCCTCGAAATTCGACGTGGCCGATCCGCGCTGTGCTCCGAGGGAGGAGGAGGCCGGCCCTCATCGACACGCCCGCTTCTTGTTTCCTGCCTCCGAACTTTCGTAACGTCCCGTCCGAGCCATCAAGCAACCAAGTCCTGGTGGTCCCTCTTTCGACGCGCCCCGTGCTCCCACGCGGGCTTGCTGGGCTAGGCTGCATCGGGGCTCCTCCAGGGGACTGTCCTTGTTCACTCACGCATCTCCAAGAGTCGAACAATTCCGCCTCTTCTTGCCCGTCCAAACTCGTCAGAAGATGGGTAGGAGAGGCGAGGGGGAGAGATGGTACTTTGACGACCGCCACATCCACATCACAGTCATCTGCTTGCGTGGTCCGGCGTTTCCATCATGAGGAAACGAACCACCCGAGTCCGCCCCAGGCTCACCGCACCACGGCGTGCACTCCGACAAGTCCTCTGGCCGCTTTCCGGTATTAGCCAGGCTTAAACTTCGCCCTGGAGTTACTTTTGGGTCGTCTGCCACACACACACACACACACACACACACACACTGAGGCGCGCGCGCGCGCACACACGACACACCCCTGCCCTGCCTCTTTTGGACCGATGTGCTCCGCGATTGAGACGGTGAGGGAGTCGAGTCCGGTCCCCCATTCTTCGGGCCCGCCTGGTACTTGGTAGCCTTTCCCCGATCACACGCCCCCCTCAAACCCTCAACCCACCACCAACTACCACACGCCCCCCCCTTGCGCGGCTGTTGACTTCTCCCTCACGCTCACCTCGAGTCCTCGGAGTCATGTAAAGTACTTGCCTTCAGGAGATCCTCTCCACCCCCTTTCTCCGGGTCCCGCCTGATGCTTCTGGTCCTGCTTCTTTCTGGAGCGGCGCTAATGAATGGCATTTGGTCCCCTGGGCCGCCGCTCTGACTTATAAGAGAACCTGGTCGTCCCCATCTTGCTCACTTGCCTCCATTATGCACTCCTCTCCCACGTCCCCCTGCCTCGTCAACGCAAGCCAAGGCACAACATATCACACGCCTCCCAGTCTGATTGAAAGTTTGTGGTACGGTACCGAGTACTTCCTCAGGCCTCCTCCTCTTCCTCCTCGTCCACTCCTCTCCTCCACCCTTGATCCCGTCCTGCGTGACACGGACACCCGCGCACTCTCGGTCTACCTTGGTCACTGCTTGGTCACCTCGCCATCAGGCCATTTCTCTCGCCGTTCCCTGGTACCACAACACGTCCAGGCCGTGGTTGATCACTCTGTGGTCCTTGTTCCCGCGTTCAACACCTCACACAAGCGCCCGCGCACACGCACACGCACACTTATATATATCTCTGTCGCCCAGCGGAAGATGCTGTCTCTCGCTCCTCAACCAGACCACCACTGCTACTCCCCCCTCCACCTCCTCTCCAGTAGCCGATCCTCTTCGGACCTCTCCATCTTTGCTACAATGGCCCTCGGCAGCACAGGCGCAAACTGCTCGGCCCCGCCGACCAAGAACCAGGCCAGCAACGTCACACAAGCCCTCGAGATCGCCAGAGACAGCACCGACGGCGCGTCAGATCCTACCGTGCGTAACATCCTCGAGAACGCCCTGGCGCAAGTCTGGGCTCAGATCACGGCAAACCCGGACTCGTACGTCATGACGAGAGATGAGTTTGCCGTCTTCAACTACTTCCAGCACCGCTTCACTGCCGATGAGGTTGCCCAGCGCGCCAGGAAGCGCTACTGGGATAACATGACCGGCTAGGTCCAAAGGGACCCCTTGGCGGTTCCCGACGAGCCTGGCACGCGGGAGGCAGCCGCATACACGAAGAGGCCTCTTTCCGCCCTGCAGCACGTTCCGCTCTAGTTCCTCACGCAAACGGTTGCGGGAGCCATCCCGGACGCTTCCCGCCGGCGTGGGATATGTGACCAACCCCCCGCTCCGGTCTTCTCAGCTAGCCCCTGGCTATCAGCGCATCCTACGACGCGACTCCCGCGCATCCCGCCCAAAGCACTCCGGCCCCGCCCAACTCAACCTCGTCATGTGTTGATTCCGCCGAAGACTCGGTCTGGGCAAGATACCCAATCATCAGGATGCAGTGACTGTCACTGTGACGGCCGCCCCGCAACAACCCAATCGGAAAGGGGACTACCCCACCCCTCCCCCTGACCTGGCGGGCCGGCCTGACGGGACTTTCAGCGTTCAGACATCCACTGTCCGAAGGAGCGGGTGGCTGGCAAAGTGAGCGTTATATCCTGCCGCCATGCATATCTACTCTCCGCGCATGAAGCCTGGCGTGGGGAAAGTGCCTGGCTCCGACGGGCAAGCAAACCCATGGGAAGATCGACCGGGGATCTGCTCCCTGTCGCGCCTGGCCAATTGCTTCCTTGGGAGGCAACGTCGGAGTGTCCTGCGGCTTACGGCAAGGGTCGGAGTGTCCCTCCCGATGCGCGCGCTCCCTGCGTCGCTCGTTGGGCGAATCTTGGCTCGGTTGCCCCAGCCGTGGCTGCTATGTGGCTCGCATGAGAGGCTCTCTCATCATGTTTTTCTTCCTTTCTTTATTACCCCACGCCCCAATAATCATACACACGGGGGCGCCTTTTCATACCCAAGAGGAGGCGGCAATATAGCAGTGCCTTCAATTTTTGAGCAGCATTTTATGGGCATTGCATCTGCGGTATCATCTGTTTCTTGAAGCGGCTTAGGAGGAAGGGCCAGACCTCAGCAGTGCCGAAAGTCTGCCCAGGAAGGCGATCACGCAAGACCTGGGAATATATCCTTCTTAAAACGTACTTGAGCCTTCTTTCTCATTTTGCAATCATGAGCCGTGATGTTGATGTCAGGCGGATGTGTAAACAATGTGGTCCGCGCTGACTAAGAACTCCGCAAGCCAACTACGGAAGCCCGTACTTGGAGTTTGCCACAGCTTGAATGCATCACCTTGTTTCTGTGTGGGATTACTTGTTCTCACTCGTGGTGCAGATGAGTTTGTCTGATAATCAGATGACGATTTTATTGCAAGTGATCAACCAGCCAAGAACATGTCAATGGACGGCAGTTGTAGACTTGCTTTTAGATCGGCAAAGTGGCAGTATGGCCTCCCGTATCACGTGGGCTGCCTTCAGACCCACCACTCCCGGATACTTGTACAGTCGCCTGCAGGACGCAACACCTCAGCACGCTGCTGCCTCTCAAGCACACAACTGACTTTCAACTTCAGGCCACCTGCGGCATGACTTTGCCTGCAAGAAGACAAACGCGCGGCTTGCACCAATTGGCATTTTGATACTCCTTCTCCCTCCCAGGAAGCCTCGTCCCAGCTCGAATCAAAGGTCGCCCAAACGCAGCTGCCTAGAGACGGAACGTGGAGATGCATCCCTCGTCAGTGCGGGGCCTCCTCGTCCTGGCTGGCGGCGCTTTCGCGGCCCTGGACCTCGCATCACCCCGCGTCCCAGGTCAAATCTACCTTGGAGACCACGAAGATGCTGGCCCCTCCCTGCGAAAGAACCACACCTCTCCCGCGCCTCTGGAGTGCTTCCAGGTCGCCCAGCCAGTCCTGGGCCCTCACGGCCGCCCTATTCAGGCAGACGATGGCTCACACCGCTCGCCATGCTCGGTCCAACTGATGGACCACTCGTTTGGCTTCAGCTATGGGAAACCCTTTGTCGGTAGGTTCAGGCAGCACCCCGATTCAACCACCAGGGCGTGAGATTCTGACCGAGACCCCAACCAGGGAACTACACGCCGCCCGGCTGTGACTTTGACCGTGTCGTCTTGAACCTTACCGTCACATCTGCGGGCCGGCAGTTCGATCGGCTAGCCCTCATGTTTCTCAACGACACGGAGATTTGGCGCACTTCGACTGCCGAGCCTAAACCTGACCCCGGCATCAGGTGGACCTACGTCAAGGACGTGACACCCTATCTGAGCCTTTGGCAGGCTCCGCAGAAGCTCATCTTTGACCTTGGAAACCTCGTCGGTAGGGAACGCCACGCCGCTCGTCCGTCGGTGTTAGAGCTGAGCTAACCCACCCCCCAATGCATAGACGACAAATACACCGGCGCTTTCAACTGCACCCTGACGGCCACCTTCTTCACCGCCGGCAATTTGTCTGAGGCTGAGCCTGCGGATCTGGTCATTCCCATCTCCGCGAGGCGAGGCGCCTCGGGCCAGAGCAGTGCCTGGACCGTGCCACAGCAGAAAGCCACCGAGACCATCAGCTTCCCGCAAAACGCCAACCGCGCCGTCTTCTCAATCTCGGCAAATGGGCAGCTTGCCGAGGAGTTTTGGTGGAGCAACGTCCTCCAGAGCGATGTTGGAGCCTTCAACCAGACTGTTGGCCAGCTTCCCGGCCTCAGCCCGTTCCGCGAGGTGCAGCTGTACATCGACGACCAGCTTGCAGGCGTGCAGTGGCCCTTTCCTGTCGTCTTTACCGGCGGCGTGTCGCCGAGCCTGCATCGGCCGATCGTTGGCCTTGACGCCTTTGACCTACGCGAGCATGAGATCGACATCTCCCCGTGGCTGCCGCTGCTCTGCGACGGTGAGGAACACAAGTTTGACATCCGCATCGCAGGCATCTACGACAACGCCAAGCTGGCGGAACTTACTGACAGGATCGGCCACTACTGGGTGGTCACGGGCAAGATCTTCGTCTGGCTTGGCGAGGGCGGCTCCGTGACGAGGGGCCGGGCCCCGGTAGTTCAGCCATCGAACCCTGTCATCCTGATCTCTTCCCAGAAATCGCAAAACGCGTCTGGCGTCAACGAGGCGCTCGAGTACTCGCTGCACGTCCAACGTACCATTTCCATCCAAGGCGAGCTACTGAACGATGGGCTCGAGCAGAAGGCGTCTTGGAAGCAGGAGCTCTCGTACAGCAACCTCGGAAACGTCGCCCTCTACGGAGCGCGCCAGGTCAATACGATGAACATCACAGGGATTGATCGCGCCAGAGGTCCGCGGCGATACGACGCAGCCTACTCCTACCCGCTCCACGCCAACCAGACTTTTGCCATCGGCCCGTCCAACGAGCTCAGCATCGATGCGCAGCTAAATCAGACCTTGATCCTCGAGATAATCGGTGCGGCTACCTTCCCAACAGGCATCGAGATAGCCCAGTCGTCGGGTGGCGAGCCCGGGCCGCGCTTCCAGGGTTCGAGGTTGTCGACTTGGCGCGACGGACGGGCTGCATTCCGCCAATCCGGCGACAGGAAGCATAGCAGCGGATTTGGGTCAACGCAGCAGCGATTTGCGTTTGACGGGCTGCGTCTCAGCCTCGCTCCCGGCGGCCCCCCGGTCACAGAGGAGCTATACTTACGCCATGTCTCGGCGATCAATGACACGGTCGTATCTGATCACGAGCGAGGCCGGGGGGGCATGACCCTGCACAGCTGGGAAGGACCCGTGGCGGATGTCGGGGGCGAGCACCTTGGACACTTTGCACCGGTCAAAAGGCAATTCGGCAATGTGCCTCCTGACTCGGGCGAGATCCTACGAGACATGCCCGAACTCTACGGTGGCTGAGTAGAGTTTAATGACCACTTGATCCGAAGCGCGTCGGAAGCAAACAGGGCAGCGAAGAAATCAATGGTCTCGGAAGGCCTGGAGCCGGATACGTCATGCCTAGGGGCCGTACCATCCAGGCAAGGCGCGCTGAAGCGAGCGAGCGAGTGAGGTTCGGTGAACAGAACCCCTGAACGACTGTCCTGCACCAAGTCGCGGTCGAAGCCGCCACGAAAGGGACCATCTGGGGACGGGCGCGCGGCTGCGGCGGTCAGCTTTCGCTCGGACCTGCCACGATGCCATGTCGTGTGTCAACCCGTCTTCTTGCGGACTTTCTGCAGCGGGCGGGGTGGCTTGAAGGGACGGACGGACGATGGACGTGTGACGAGAAGATGGGGGATCAGGCGTGGCGCGAGCTGTTGACGCTGTGCGCGCGAACCTTAACGGCTCACACACCCACTGACATGCCTATCCGAAGCTAAACAGGCGTCCCCACGCGCGCCTATTGCCATTTTGGGGGCTGACATGCCTGCAAGCCGGCGTGGCTGCATTGCCGGGCAGACAACCGACAGATGATATGACATTTCGAAAACGAGATGCCTTGGCTATTGACGGACGATCGAAGAAGAAAAAAAGGATGGCAGCCGACAAAGAAGAAGGGGGGGCGTGTCGAGATGAGACGGACCCGGCGACGGCGGCGATTGTCGGAGGCCCATCACGATTTCGTCACTTGATGGTTTCGACCTGAGTGAGGTGAGGCGCGCGGAGGCCAGCTTGCGACAAACTCTATTCAGCCCCCTTTTTCTCGGCAGTTGGGAAGGCCCATGAGAAAGACAGCCGATGCCTCGGGAGCCAGCTTTTGACCGCCCGCCCGAACTTGACGACTGCGGCTACGTACCGCCCGAACGACCGAAAATACGTGTTGTGTGATTTAAGGTTCAACGGGCAGCGGAGCGTGCTGCATCGTAAGCAAGCAGCGGCGGCCCCTGGAGCAAGCGGCACGAGAAGTCCGCACCAGGCAGCGGCGGCGCTCAGTCCGCCAGACGAGCGAAACCTTTCTAGAAGAGTTCCAACCGGGCCCACGAAGAGGGCGTTCAGCACAAGAAATAACATTTCTCGCCTGATGTTCTCGCAAAGCTTCCGCGACACGGGACGACGGCGGTTCGGAGGGTGTCGGCCCCCCGTCGGAACGGCACTGCACCCTACTAGTATCCCCTATCCCCGCCACGGCGCGCGCCGCCAGAAACCGAGCAGTCGGGCGGAACTTTGGTCCTGGACTTGCACTTACGAGTACGACGTACCGGTGGGCGTCGACGAGCGAACGGCGTCATTCCTTCGCCGCGGCCTCGGTTCTGCTTCTATTTGGCCCCGTCAACTTGGCACACCACAGACAATGACGCGGCGGCGGTTGGAATGGCCCCTTTTCGGAGCCGGGGCCCGCATCCTCCCCCTCTCCGGAGCAGGTGGGTTGTCCGGCGCCTGCCGGCAGCCCTGCGTGTGTGGACCGGTCGAGCTCCCGTTGGAGAACACATGGCGGCGGCAGCGGGTGCGTCTCTCGCTTCGCACATGACGGGCAGTGTGTGAGGGTCAATCTGTCGTGCAACCTGGCACACATTGTCTCGGACACATGTGACAGTCGACGGGCAACCATGATGCGAATCTCGCGGCGATGCAGGCCGGGGCTCAACGGAGTATGCGCCGTGACGAGCATCTTGGGAAAGCTTGCGAAAGAGCCCGAGCAACCCTCGCCCACGAGTGACAACGCATGATGGCGGCGCCGCCTCGGCGCAAAGTAGCCCACCGCCGGCTACATACTCGTCTCCCGCAGCAAGTCGACATCGAGAAGCAAGGCAAGGCCCAAGAGGGGTGGCCCGCCCCTGCGTTTGCGCTCCATGCAAGAGCAAGGGCAAACACACACCTTTGAACAGGGATGAACGCGCCCACGAGCGTGGGACGGCGTGCAGCTCCCCCTCACACTCCGCGCCCCTGTTCCCTGCGGCCTGCGGCCCTCACGAGGGTAAAGGTGCGGGATGGACGGTCGTTGCAACCATGTAACTTTTGGTCGGTGCTTGGTGAGGGGTTGGTCAGGATTCATCAGATGACGCCGCAACTTGGACGCCTCCTACCTTTCACTAGGTACCGAAGCAAGGTACCAGCCACTCCCCCCCTTCGCCTAAGATGCAGTACTCGTACCCCGTACCCCGTACCCCTGGCCTTGCGTCGTAAAACCATGCCTATCAAGAGCCTTGATGCGAGCAGAAATTATAACACCGAGCCGGCTTTACGTTTTCTGTCACTTGTCATTTCGGCGGAGACTCCGTCAATTAACCTTTTCTCCTGCCTCTTCGCTGGCGGAGGCTCGTCGCCCGTCGGTTGGAGAATACCTGTAAGTGAACGAAACGGTGGATGGATGCGGACGCCGGTGTATTGGGGGAGGAGGTACCTCGCGGTACTTGCCGTCGCGATGATCGCCCAACCCGTCCTGTCCTCTCGCTCGCTCGCTGAGCGAGACCGAAACCCGCTGCCTCGGGCCAAGGCCACCACCGAGCACCGCCCGCCCTGTCTCGGCCTGCTACAAACCTTATAGGCGAGCAACGTCCTGGGTGGTGGCCTTTCTCTCCCCGTACCATGGCCCCGGTGAGCGACGGGCCACCGAACAAAGAAAATCAGAACAACGTCAAGGATCCATGAAACCGCCGTCACGAGGCGAGGGGGGCGTCGTCGTCTCCTCCAACACCCGAAGCCACCTCTCAAAAAGGATACGGGGCATGAAATCTCATGTTCTATTCCGCTTCCGCCTTCATCAGGCTGCTGCAGGTATCACACTTCCTGTCGTCAATGGTCCCAGAAGCTTGACGCCTCATCACAGGTACCGTTCCCTTCCCGTCGCATCCGCCCACGCCCCCCCTCCTTTCCTTCCCTCGCGCCGCTGGGGTATACCCAAAAAAACAAAGACTAGATAATCAATCGACATCGATGCAAGAAGCCGCCGTCATGGTGGCATCCGTCCGGGGTCGAGCCTGTAAAGCAAAAAAGCATGGGTACAACAAAATACCACTTCTATCCGGACCTGTCGCGACTTGTGCCCAAACTCCATTTGAGTGTGATGAGAAAGGGCCCCTGTTAAATGAAAATGGTGATGCGTGACCGTGGCTCGGCCTGGCCTGGCCTGGTCTGGCCGGGGCCAGATGAGAAAGAGCCAGAGGCCGCCGAGGGTCGTGCCAGCCTTCTCGCGAATCGCCTTCGCCTCGTCTCGTCTGGAGGAAGGCTACCGGTAGCGATGCTGCCATGCACTGCTACCCCCCACAGCCTTCTCGCCCCCGCCGCAGGGTGGCATCGAGCCGATGTCCATGCGAGGTGGCATCGGGCCGGCGCACGAGTGTCTCCGGCTTTTGTCCGAGTCGTCCAGGCCGCTTAGTCGGCGTCGGCGAGTTGCATGATCAGCCTGGCCGCCATGTCGAGGAATGGGAATGGGCTCGTGATCTCCTTGTCTTCGATGAGCCGGTGATCGGGTGTCTCGTAGCCCGAGCATTTGAAGTCGACGAGGTAGACGCCGTGCTCCATCTCGTAGATCTGGATGTCCAGGTGCAGCGCGATGGGGTCGTTCTTCTGGGGACCAGGGCTCTCAGGCGTCGGCGCGCGATCTCGGTCCTTGCCGCTCTCCCTCCAGTGCTTGTCTAGGGCTGTTGTGAAGGTCAGTATGTATGTTCGACACAAAAAGGAGAGATGGAGCCATACCCTGCACCTCCCAGCGGACCTTGATGTGCCACGGGTCTGCCGGCAACTTGTACCTGGCGAGGGGGTCGATGCTGCTCGTCGATGCGCTGCCTGTCTGCGAATGGCGTGTGCCGCTGCCGTACTCGTCGACGAAGCTACCGTCGGCGCTGTCGCCCTGCTCGCCCTCTCCGTGCTCCCTGTACTTGTCAAAGTCCTCGTCTGGCAAGTACGTGGCGCCCAGCTTGTGCAGTGCCTTATGGATACACAGCAGGGCCTCCCACGGCGCGTTGCGAGAGCGGATGCCAAACTGCCACCGCACAGGCTTGGTCTTCTTGACAGGGGCCGTCACCGGCGTCATCTGCTGAGGGCGACCGCCCGACTCATCCAGCCTGACCTGACTGCCCTTGGAGTGCGGCTTCAGGTGGCGGGCCATCTCCTCGCGGTCGGCTTCGGTCCTGACGGCGCCGCTGCCGTGCTCGTCGATGACGATCGCGGGCAGCGACGGCTCATCAAAGCCAGCCTTTTCGCGCTCCACATACTCCTTGTGGTAGTTCGGCAGGCTGCTCGGCAGGATACCGACCTTGCTGATGTATGGCCTGGGGGCGCCCGGCGCCGAGATGCCGGACCGCACGGATGAGGCGCTGGGTAGCGGGCTGCCAGAGCCATCGTCGTTGGCGGTCAGAGATGCCACGTCTGCGGCAGTTGTCAGCAAGGTTAGTTGTAAGAGGGCATCATGTATCGGCTCACCGTTGTTCAGCATCAGCTTGTTCTCCCTGACAATCATGTAGGCGTCCTTGATAGCAGACGGCTCATCGGCTTTCAGAGCCTCCTCGACGTCCTTCTTTCCGTAACCCATGGTCTTGCTGATCTTGTCGGTGACCTCGTCGTGCAGCCTCTCCTGGATCTTTGGTGTCGCATTAGGGGCGATGTCGCTCTTGTTAATGGCCTTGTTGGGGTCGGCGCCGGTGTTGACAAAGTCCTCGACAGGCGGCTGCAGATAGCTGGGCAGATCGATGAGGAACCAGGGATCGCTCCGGATATCCTCGATGGTGGCGCGCTGGACGGGATTTACGACGAGCATCTTCTTGATGAGGGTGGCGGCGCCAGAGTTGACCCATTGCGGGATGCTGTATGTGCCCCTCGCGATCTTGGCGAACAGACTGGGGATGTGCTCATCGTCGAAGGGCAACCTTCCGACCAGCAGAACGTAGAGAATGACGCCGCAGCTCCACACGTCGACCTCAGGACCGGCGTAGAGCTTGCCTCCGATCACCTCTGGCGCAGCGTAGTTTGGGCTGCCGCAGGAGGTCTTGAGGAAGTTGCCGTCTGTCATGATGTTGCTAAGACCAAAGTCGGCAATCTTGACGTTGAGCTGGTCGTCGAGGAGCAGGTTCTCGGGCTTGAGGTCGCGATGTACGATCTTGTGTCGGTGGCAGTACTCGACGGCACAGACCATCTGCTGGAAGAACCGACGAGCCTCGGCCTCCTTCATGCGGCCGTTTTGTACAATGTAGTCGAACAGCTCGCCGCCGGCGTACTCGAGGACCATGATGATCTCATTTTGTGTCTTGATAACGGTGTACCTGGAGAGAGGAAGGGCAGAGTCAGCAGGCATGGAGCGGGAATGCCGGAGGAGAAGAACAAAAGACGCACAGCTTGATGATATGGGGATGCCGCAGCAGCTGCAGGTACTCGATCTCGCGCTCGACGCGGCCGGCCATGTCCCTGCTAATGAGCTTCTTGCGGGCGATGATCTTGAGGGCGACCTGCTGGCCGGTGCCGTTATGGATGGCGAGCTTGACCTTGCCGAAGGAGCCCTCGCCGAGGGTCTTGAGGACCTTGTAGGCGCCGATACGCTGCTCCGTCTTGATCCTCTCGCGCACGCCGCCGGGCGGCTGGAGGTGGTCGGGGGGCCCCATGACGGGATATGCGCCTGCTCCTCCCGGTGCTCTATCGCTCACGTGTGTCGAGGGGTTGTCGGGATGCTGGACGGGAGGGGAGACGGGGCCTCGCCAGCCTTCATTTGCGCGGCGGCGGATCTGGGACGGCGAGAGGGAGATGGTGAGCTCCTCGTCGTCGAAGCCGCTTGGACGAGCGGCCATGTCGTCGGAGGAGGGGGGGAGGAGGGAGGGAGGGTCGCGGGGCCCGGGGGTGGGAGGGGAACGACGGTCGGGGACGGTCGGGCGGGCGAGTCGTGGTGCGGTGCGGTGCGGGTGCGGATGCGGATGCGGATTGCGGTGCGGTGGTGTCGGTTGCGGTTGCGGTGCGTCGTTGGTGGAGCGGGTCTCTCTTCTCGTCGTTTCTGCCAGGATGGTGTGTGATGGGATGGATCCTAGCGATTTTCTGTTACGTGCGTGTGAGCGATGCGGTGCGTGCGTTTGGAGATGGCACGCTTCTCATGTGGGTTGGTCTTGGGAAAGGACCCGAACCTGAGTCGGGTGGGCAGACGGGCGCCACCACAGCCCAAGCAGGCGTGAATGCCATGACGAGTATTGGTCCGTGAGGTCCCCGCAAGGAGGGGTACCTGACCCCCCGCAGCGATGGGGGTGTGCCAGGGGGGTGCTGAACCAGGTTAGGGCATTTTGTCCGCTGGGGGCTCCAGGTGGCCTGTGCCCTAACCAGGCTTGCCAGGACGCCCAAATCTGCACATCACCCGCTGTCTTCCCGGATGCCACAGCAGGGGGGGGTCCAGTTGTTTTCGGGAGTCAGTGCCGACCAGCCACCCGACCTCACATACCTCACCACACCTCCAGGACAGACATCACACTGCAATCAGCAGACGAGAGGCCATGGAACGTGGGCTACAGTCATCAAGCTGACCAGGTCGTGGTATCTCTGCATCTCTCGTGTCAAGGCGTACTCCCAAAGCCGGCTGCCCCCCCGTCAGATGTCATATTCCACGACCGACCTGACACCCCCCGTTCACGTCCCATGGATGCCACCGGACGGCCTCGATATTACCGCACATGGTCGCAACCTGCTGCATGCCAACAGCAAGACGCAAGCCATGCCGGGACTTGGCATCCGCCGGTCTCTGACCAGACCTGACCAGCGAGACCGCAAAACGCCCGCACCGATCGCCCATCTTTCGCGGTTCACATGGGATCCGCTGCACCGGTTAATTTGCGAGTCATGCCACTGCCGCTGATCAGGCTTGTTCGTGCTTCGATGGCTCGGATTGCGTGCATTCAGGTGGGCTGCACTTGCCCCGCGTTGATACACCAGCACATCGTACATCTGGCCGACCCAGCATCATACAGCTGACGCAAAATCGTACACTCGTCCTCGGCACCTTGGTCCTCAGCTCGACCTATCCTTCTGCTCTTCCTCACGCAGTCTCGCTACGAGCTTCTCCCTCAAGAACGGGCTCAGCCCAAGCCTGTGACCTGTCAGTCAGTCTGCTGCGGTGCGACCTGACACGTCGTCGGGGGTTTAGTCTGTCACTCACATGCCCTCGTTGGTGAGGATCCGGTATGTCCCGCTGGGCTCCAGGTTGCCAATGATGGTGCCCTCTGCGTCCACCTCAACGCTGCCGAGGATGTCCTCAGGCCAGGCGATGCGCCCAAAGTCGGGCGGGTTCCGCGAGTCGCTGAGATGCACGTAGCCGCCCCGGCCAGCGCCGCCGGCGCCTCCCTGGCCGCTGGCTCCCCCGGCACCACTGCCTCCGGCGCCGCCACCGGCGCCCTGCTTCTTGGACGTGCTCCTCCTCCTGTTCTGTTGCGGGAAGAAGACCCCCCCTGACCCCAGGCTCGAGCCACCAGGGCCTGCGAACGCCTGCGCCTGCGCCTTGAGGTCCTTGTCCTGCGCTGCGTGCGCGACCAGCACCTCGTTGAGGATCTTGGTGAACGTCTGGTTCTCGGTGAATGATTGCGTCGTCGGGGGGTCTCTGGTCGAGAAGCCGATAGCCAGCCGCTGGTTCGGGGGGTCCGAGTCGAGGTAGCTGATGAGGAAGGAGGCTCGTGATGCGTCTGCTGGGAAGATTTTCTGTAGCGCAAGGTGTTAGGGTAGGCAACGCCAATGACGGCGGGACGAGACGAACGATGTGAGGATTTGAGGGCAGAGTCGACACTGTCCGAACTCCATTCAGGGCGCCCCTCAGCCGGGGGAGCGCCCGCTGCATTGGTGACAGGAGCATTCTGGAGATGATTGGCGCTGTTGGCGATGGCAATGTCGAGGAGAAAGCTCCAAGCTTTAAGTTCGAGCTGTGACGGCATTGAGCTATGGGCGCGCAGAAAAGCTGGGCCTGGGGTTTCTGGCGCTGCTTTACTGCTCTCCGAGGCCTTCAGACCCCTGCTAGAGGCGCCGCGCTATTGCGGGGTTGAACCGTGGTGCCTCAACGCCGACATCAGGCAACAGCCCGGAAACATTGAACTGCATACGGCCACAGATACCTGGATGGGAGATTCAATACTGGGCTCTCTCAGGAAAGGCAAGGACGTCGAGGCATTGAATTTCAGAAGAGCGTCCTCTCGGACGCCGGGTTGTCCCACAGTGGTGATTGTCAGAACGACATGGCTCCATCATCCGATCGACGAACAACACCTTCATCGAGAACCGACGCTCGTAAGGCTTCAACGAGAAGCCGTCAGAGGCATAATGCTTGGGACATCTCGGCAAAATCTCCTGAAAACACAGGTGCCTGTAAATATCCAGGCAAAGACGCCGGATTAGACCGCCGCTGGATTCATGAGAAAGCAGTAGCAAGGTCTCGGTGAACAATTTGGTGGATATGGAGAGGCGTAAAAGGCATGGAAAGTGTTACTGATGATTTTGACCCTGAATGGGTGGCTCCTTCCTCAAAAGTTTCCCGTCGCCCGTCCGGCCCAGCACCTGCGAGTCGTTTCCATTTCTGAGAATGCTTCCTGCCTAAAATTTTCTAGACTCTCGCCCTTCCTTCCAAACTTGATGTGAACACACTTTCAACCGCAACACTGGCCCTTGATCATACATGTATTCGAAGTAGAGTTTCTTCGTCACGATCGCATTGTCGTCCCTGAATACTGACAAAACATGTAGTGAGGGCCGACGATGGCTTCAACTCCTTTCTCCCAGTTCCGCCCGACGGTGTCAACGGTCATCAGCAAGATGGAAGAGCTGCCACCGGGCTAAAAACACCTGATGGATGATTTGATCGACATTCTTGCCGAAAAGAATGGAACCTTACAGTTCAAGAGCGATAGCGTCAGAACGGCTTTCTGGGGACTGGTCTTCGACGATGGCTGGAACACCAGCCGCCATTACATGAAGCCGGCACCTCTGGTGGACAGGGATCCCATACAAACGCAGGCGAAAATCGGTGTACTGCGCATCGACTGTCCTGAATCTGCAGCAAAGACCAGCAAAAAGCGCAAGAGGGACGACAAAAGCGCCGAGTCCCGCCCATCTGCCGAACGACGTGAGGGAGCGGCCGCGTTTGTCAACGTCTTTGTCAAGGAGGATGAACTTTGCTTCAAGTGGACAGACCAGCGAGGACGGACTATCAGCAAGTCCCTTGTGCGGTTCGATGAGAGCTTGTCCTTGGTCGATGCCCTGTCCATAGCCGTCAACCGCTGGGACAAGCACGAAACGACGAGAGTGCGCTCCTGGAATCGGAACATGGCTATCTTCTGGGCCCGGGAGCGGCTTATGGAACGTCTGGAAAGAAGGGCGCTCCTGAATGGCGAAACTGCCGTGCGCCTCACCAAGATCACCTTGGACGTGGATGGTCTCGTTCCACTTGTGTCAGTGTCAGAGTTGTTCGGGACCATGGCCCAGACATATGCCGCCACTGTCCTGCTTCTAACACCCCAAGAGAAGAGAGGAGATGGTCTTTTCTGGTGAGAATCATTCCGAAGCAGCGTGCCCCTTGATATGGCTACTGACTCTTGATACGTAGATCAAAGATCGACTCATGCGGCGCCATTCGCGGCCAGTGAGAGACGGGGCAGCTGATAAAGTCCGAAAACGCCTCGAGATATCGAAAGAACAGCGGCTACAAGATCAAAGAGTGTTCGTTGGAGGGCGATGGTTTCGGAAGTACTACTTGAGTCTCTTCGTCAGCATTGGGCTGGATCATGGCCACAGACATGTCTGCCACGGGGAGGGCGGCCTCAGGGACCAGATATCATAATTCAGTGAAATAAATGGACGTGAAATCTTCCACGCCACTACCGAATTTATGCATCATCGGCATCTGGCATCAGCTTCGAGATAAGCGTTGGAACCTCGGGGTTTGCCGCAGGAGGCGTCGTTAAGAAATGTGGTCATTCGTGGTCGAGAACTCGCAGGTCAAAGCAATGAGGTCTAGCCGCCGCTTTAAATGAGAAAAAGAAACTAAAGCGCCGAGCAATTGCGGGGTACGCCTGCCCCTTTCCGCAGAAGGAGCGACGCGTCTCGGCAGCTACCCAGACGCGTCTCAATTAAACTGAACTCGGTATTTCACCCCACGACATCGCGACAGCCACCCGACCGACGAGACCTCCTACGACGGCAGCGCACTACCTCCCGACAGCCAAATCCTCCTTCACCAACGCAATCAACCATGGCGGACCCGCCTGCGATATCACCGAAGCGCAAGAAGACGGCCCTCGCCCACATCTTCAATGGCGGCAGAACACCAGCCCCGCCGTCCTCCTCGGGCATCCCCTCCTCATCGCCAGCCTTTGCGACCCCGGTACACCCTATGAAGCCGTTCCAGGTCTCTGTGCCGACGAGACATGCCATCCTACCCATCATCCTACCCACCGCCACTCTGCGCCCGCTCGCCTTCCGAACCTTCACCAAGAAGCACAGTCTGACCCTGACATCGACCGCCCTGCAAGAGCTCGCCACCTTTATCGGTAGACACTGCGGTTCGGCATGGCGCGAAGAGGGTCTCGCAGAGAAGGTGCTCGAGGAGGTTGCCCGCTCCTGGAAGGCGCGCAACGGCGGCGTAATGGTCGACGGCACGAGCCCCGAGCTCAGGGACATACTCAAGAATCTCGAGGGCAACATGAGCGGCGGCAGGATCGTACCGGGCTCCAAGGGTCTCAGCAGACAGAGCAGCACACTGACGCTAGAGACGGAGCGCGAGTCGGATCTCTCCAACACGAGACTGGGTCTGAGGCCGAACAGGGCCGCCTTGACAAGGGAAGACAGCCAGCAGAGCTTCGGCATGTCGTCCCTTGGCGTGGAGGAGGAGGAGGACGATGCCGACGGGCCCAACGATGCCCGGAAGTGGCTCAAGGTCATCGGCGCATTTGACCAGCCCCGGCTATGCTATAACGTGCAGAAGAAGCACTTTGAGAAGTAGATAACCCCTCTGACCCCTCGACTGTAACGTTTCCGCTGACCCCTGCGCAGAGAGACGACGAAACCTTCCTTACTCCCACCAGCATCACACAAGACTGCCCTCTTCCGCAACAGATACAACGTGGTACACCAACGCCTCCTCCGCAACGAGGCCTTCCAGACATCAGCCGTGGCCAGCGCAAGGGCCCCAACACTACGACGCTCCCTCTCCAACCAGCAGAGCCACAAGATCACACCGATAGCCAACCTCCTCGGCCGCCACGGCAGTCACCACATGCTCCTCGGCATGCTCGTCGTGCTGCCGGCCGGTGGCGTCGCCATCAGCGATCTCACGGGCACCATCGCCCTCGATCTCTCTCAGACAGCCTCCATCCCCGCTGACTCAGCCTGGTTCGCCCCCGGCATGATCGTCCTCGTCGACGGCGTCTACGAGGAGGAAGAGGAGTCGGTCGGCAAGGGTCTCAGCGGCAGCAGCGGTGTGGGCGGCACCCTCGGCGGTCGCTTCCAAGGCTTCTTCATCGGCCAGCCGCCCTGCGAGAAGCGCAGCGCTACCCTCGGCGTCAGCGGGCCTGGAGGCGGCTCCGACCACACGATCGGCGGAGGCTTCGGCTGGATCGACTTCCTCGGCGTCGGCAGCGAGCGAGCCGTTGGGGCTCGCATGCGCCGCCTCGAGCAGGGCCTCCTTCCCCGTCGTGACATCGACGACACCCCCGGCCGCGGCCGCATGGTCATCCTCGGCGAGGTCAACCTTGACCAGCCCCGCTCCCTGCAAGCCATGCGCAAGATCCTCTCCCTCTACGCCGCCGAACCCGAGGGCCAGAGCCCCATGACCTTCATCATCACTGGCAACTTCACCCAGCATGCTGTCCTCGCCCGCGGCGGCAGCGGAGGTAGCATCGAGTACAAGGAGGTCTTCGACGCCCTGGCCGGCACCCTCGCCGACTTCCCCTCCCTCCTGTCAAGCGCCACCTTCGTCTTCGTCCCCGGCGACAACGACGCATGGGTCTCGGCCTTTGGCGCCGGCGCCTCCGTGCCGCTGCCTCGCAAGCCTGCCCCGGACGTCTTCACCTCCCGCGTCCGCCGGGTCTTCGCAGCCGCCAACGCCGACGCCGCCAAGCAGAGCGGCACCCGCCGCCGCGCGGAGGGCGAGGCAGTCTGGACATCTAACCCCAGCCGCCTCAGCCTTTTCGGCCCTAACCACGAGGTCGTCCTCTTCCGCGACGACGTCGCCGCCCGTCTGCGCCGCAGTGCCGTCCGTCTCAAGGTCGAGACCAAGCCCACCCCTCCCGACGGTGACGACGTCGTCATGTCCGGTGCCGTGGGTGACGATGCCGCCGCCGCGAGCCCTGTCGACGTCGACACCGATCCCGACGCTGACGCCGCCGGCTCCGACATGCCCCAAGACGTCCACACGGCCCGCAAGCTCGTCAAGACCATCCTAGACCAGGGCTACCTCGCCCCCTTCCGCCACGCCTCTCGCCCCGTCCACTGGGACTACGCCTCAGCCCTCTACCTGTACCCGTTGCCCACATCCCTAGTCCTCGTCGACACCTCGGCGCCGCCCTTCTGCATCACCTACGAAGGCTGCCATGTCATGAACCCAGGCAGCTTGCTGGTGCCAGGCCGCACGAGAGTTGGACGCTGGGTGGAGTACGAGATAGGCAAGGTCGGTCGAATGAGGGAGGCCACTTTTTGAAAGGCGGACATGTAATTTATATGGGTCGTTGCCGGCATAGAGGAAGCGTACCATAATGACTAGAATGGCTTGGATCAGCCACACGAATGTAACGAACACAAAACAGTTTCTGATAGTCATCTTTGCGTATATCGGTGTATTTCCAAAAAGCAGCCGTGCTTTTCGTGTAGGCACGGCCCAGCTTGCTGATGTATCCCTCTCTGCGCGGAGAAAGCGTCCTGGCACCTCAGACATTCGGGTATAATGGTGCAGCGACGCTCCTCACCTCAGGAGAAGCGAGTCCTTGTCCAGGGTTCCAAACAATCCTTCAACCTCCTTTTGCACCACCTCGAGCTCGTGCGCCACCTGGGATGTCACCAGGGTGTACGCATAGAGCAGAGCATAATCTCGCTCTTCCACTGCAACATGGTCCTGCAGCGGCAGGCTGTGTATCTTTTGCTTCGCCTTTCCATTCCTCTTCGCTTCTGCGTTGCCTGGGCTGACGTCCTCGTCCTCCCCGTTATCGCTTTCATCTCCACCCGCCTCGGCGATGTCGGGCAACGTTGATTGTTGGTGCTGCTGTGCGCGGAACTGATGGATCTTTCCAAGTAGCCGATCCTTGACACCGCCTACCGACGGAATGGCGTCTGTGAGGGGGTACTCCAGCATGAAAGAGCTCGCCAAGACTTCGAAAATATGACATATCCGGTCGCAGAGCTGGGCGCGCTCAGGTGCCGTGTGCCTCAACAACGCACGCTCGCCAGGGGAGAGGCTGCCACGTTTCGATGTTACCAGACGCATGGCGTGGAAGCCGTCCAGAATGTTTTGTGTCGCCCCCATGATGCGGGCGTAGGCAGCGTTGGGGAAAGGGCCGCGGAGTTCGAACTCTGATTTGGCGGCGCTGCGCAATGTGTCGAGCTTGGAAGCTGTGGTAGAAAGAGTCAGCTATAAGGTCATCGAGAACACGCCATCTGCACCTACCATATCGCTGGAGGGCCTTCTCCTCCCCGTCTTTCATGTAGGAGCTCGTATTGTCGCTCCTCAACAGAATGGCCAGGGGTCCTCTCTTCCAGATGAGACCAAGCTGAAGGTACAACACCGTAAGCCCTTCCTTGAACTTTCTCCGTCCCGAGATCGGCCAGATGGCCCGGCACACGATGATACCCCACAATATGCCCAAGTTGACGGAGACAAGCCGATGGTACACAATCTCGCCCATGAGAGGGTTCGTGCCACCCTCATCATCGTCGTCATCGTCGACACGCTGCATGAGCGAGTAGGCGTAAAGGACGGTCACGTTCCATGCGAGGAGTGTGGTGCGGCCCAGGGGAGGGTTGTTGAGGATGAGCATGGTGTAGAAGCTTCCGAAGCTGACCAGCCAGCCGCAGAATGCCAGGGCAACAGCACTGCCCGCGCTCAGAGCCCAGAAGATCAGGGCAAAGACGCCACCGAGAAGTGTGCCAAGGGAACGTGCAGTGCCGGTCGTGTTGGCAGCGCCGACAGTCATGCTGGTGACGATCATGTAAGAGAGAAGACCCCATTCACCACGCCAATGCTTGTAGACGGGCCTTGTCGATGGCAGGAAGGCCATCATGGCCCAGAGCATGGCGCCGATGCCCACCTTGATACCGAAGCGAACTGTTGCGCGCGTTAGCATTGGGTCGAAAGCCAAAGTCGGGAGTAGATTGCATACTGTCATCCCTGGCCAAGAACCGGAGGACCTTGAGCATCTTCTGTGACAGCTCCCGCATGATGACGCTTGCGTTGGGCGCCGCATCCCAGCTGAAGGTATCCCTCCGGTTCATCAACTCAGCGGGGATCCCCGACGGCATGCCCGACTTCCTGACTGTTGTCGTCGACGGCTGTGGCGGTTGAAGCAAAGCCTCCTGGTCGGTGTCGATGGCGTCCGGCTTGGCCTCAGACTTTTGGAAGAGGTGCTTCCAGAACTTGATCCACTTCCATGAACGGCCGTTGGTTGCACGGCCGAACTTGAGGTCTTCGAGGCTCGTGAGGTAGGCATCAATGTCCTCTGCCACGTTTTGCAAGCTGAAACTGAAGTGACCGCAGGCAGCCGCAACTTCTTCGAAGTCGGCCTGAATCGCCTCCGAGCGTGATCTTCCGAGCTCGACGCTCTTATACAGTTCCAACAGCGCGCTGCTCCTGTGCTCGTTGTAGATGCTGAGAGCATCTTTGAGACTCTGTCTGAAGTGGCTGTTGATGGAGATGTGGTACTTTGGGGCCGAGCCAAAGGCTGGTTCCCTCAATATCTCTGACAGCGTGAAGGCGAGGGACTTCATGGAAGGACCCAAGAGGACCATGAAATGTTCGAAGATATCAGTTGGGGTCTTGAAGGTGGATGCGGACACAGTAGGCACAATGTCATCGAGAGGCTCGCCCAAACTGGCCGCATCCGCACTACCCAGCTCGTGTTCCTCGGAGATGGCATCGAGTGCACCGAATCTCTGCTTCAGCTGGTTCGACATGGTGCGAGTCAAGGTTGGGGAGTACAGGTTGGTCCCCGGAGAGAGCAACCCCGAGGCCAATTCGTGTGGCACTTCCTTGAGGAGGGCAAACTGGGTCTCGGCAGCACTCTTGAGTCCGCCCATAGCCTGGGCCAGGACTTCCATGGAGCGCACGACCTCGCGGTCAAGACGATAGATGGCTTCGCGGCCGACAATGTAATGCTCGATCTTGGCATCCTTGAGGTTCTTGGAGATTTGGTCCCACGCAACCTTGAACTTCTTCTTGCTCTTGGTGTAATCGACGGAATGCATCTCATCCTCTGAGCCGTTCAGGAAACTCCTAGTAATCATGGCAAGCATGTCACCGAGGGAGACGGCCGCGGTGCCCATGGATCCGCGCAAGGCTGACCTCGCCGACGTGCGCCAGATGATGAGGTTGCAAAGGAAAGTGATGGAAACGCCCAGGATCAGGATCTTGCAGATCTGCACAACCTTGATAGAGGACAGATAGCCATCCTGCACGGCCTCCTCTTTTGTGACGATGGTGATGATGTTGATCGAGGCGAGTGTACAGGCGACGTTGACGAGCGGGTTGTTCATCTTGGTCTTGATCCATCCCAGAAAGCCGAGACCACAGCCGATACAGACAAACAGCACTGTGACATGTGCTGCCACGCGGACGCCGACTTCTGTTCCGAGCAGTGACAGTCCCATGGCGACAATGGAGATGACCTGGGCGTATATGATGGCGCAGATGGCGAGGAGGACGGCCTCGACCATAGAGCCCCACGTGCGGTGGGCATGGAAGTACACAGTGATGGTCGCGACGACATGTTTGCCGTCGGGCTTGCCCAAGAAGTCCGATATAGGGTCGAGGTAGGTGGCGAGACTGCCCAACAAGTATGCGAGCGTGCACTTGAGGACGCCGTGTCCGCCGGGCGAGTTCAGGAAGGCCCAGAAGTACAGGAGCTGTTGCTTGACCTCGTCTTTGAGAATGCTGAACCACTCGCCGGTCGTTTCGGCATTGGAGAGGGTTGGGGAAAGGTCGGGCGCATCTTCCCTCGGGCCGTCGAAGCTCGAGCGCAAGGTGAAGTTTCGGTGGCTATGCTCGCCGGTGGAGGGGATGACAACGGTGCCATTCCTGGTTTTCTGCTCTCAGCTGACGCGTCAGTGATGTGTCCGAAGCGCGAGTCCGCGGTGTTGACGACAACTGACCCCTCTCTTTGACGGCCGGCGAGGTGGCCAGTGGTTGTTGGACGAGGAGGAGCTCATCGCAAGGTTCGGGAAGCGCGCATTCTCTGATGGGCGGGTATGCGAAGTACAGGACGCGGCAGAGGCCGCGGAGCTCGAGAGAAGCTCGGCGGCGGCAGGTCGGACAGCAGTCGAGAAGTAGGCCGTCGTGAGGCCCGGGCGACCTAGCCTTGCCGTGCACGATGATCGTAGGATCTGGATCGAGGGAGGACGTGGAGGCGATTCTGTCGGTGTGTCGGGAAGGCAGTAGTGCTGATCCTTGGCCAAGACGACGACAGACACGGAAGCGATCGGCGGAAGGCGCCAACAACTGCTGCTGCCCAGCTTCTGGGATACACCTGCCGCGCGGGAACATGGATTGGCAGGAAAATATGGGGACCTCCTTCTCGCCAGCCCGGACCCTGCAGTGGTGATGTGGAGGGGCCTGAGGGGCTCAGAGCTGATCCCTGCCCTGTACACGGTCAGACAGCGCGGCATCGGGCACCGGCCGAGTCTTACAGCGGGTGCGGCGCTGTACACCCGCCGCTCATGGCGCATCGCGGAGAAGCTGGCGGGGGAGCGTGTCTGTGACGCCGAGAACCTTCACGCCCCGCTCCTAGTGACTTGAGCTCGAACATATTACTCACCTCGAGCTTTAGTTCTCTCAACTTCAGCTCTTACATGCATACAGCCTTAAAACATAATTCCCTTGATACATCTCCAGGCCCGACCAGTCAAGCACGGCTGCCACATCTCGATACGCAACAGCCTGTATGCGCAGACTCCTCTCCACCATGTCGACGTATACCCCGCGGCTCTTTGCGCCGCTCAAGCCGGGCGCCTCCTCGACCGCCCCCAAGCTCAGGGGTGTCGTCTTTGACATGGATGGCACACTCTGGTAAGAAGCAACTTTCCATGTATTGGCCAGCACTGCAGCCGATATTTGAAAGCATTGCCTGTGCTCTGGTCCTCTCGAGCCACTCATTCCTCACCCCTGCCAAGCCATGCCCCCTCACATCAACTCAAGCAGCTGACCTCCGTGTCTAGCGAGCCGCAGACGTACATGTTCGGCCAGATGCGTGCCGCGCTGGGCATCACAAAGTCAGTGGACATCCTTGACCACATTTACGAACTGCCCACGCCCGAGGCACAGGAGAGCGCCCTCGAGTCCATCCGCGCCATCGAGCGCGAGGCCATGGCCGGTCAGGTCGCGCAGCCCGGCCTGGTCCAGCTCATGGACTACCTAGACTCCCGCGGTCTCAAAAAGGGCATTTGCACCAGGAACTTTGAAGCTCCCGTAGCCCATCTCCTCAACAAGTTCCTCTCCGGCTCTGTCATCGAGCCCGTTGTCACCAGAGACTTCCGCCCGCCCAAGCCTGACCCAGCCGGCATCCTGCACATCGCCAAGAGCTGGGGCCTGACGAGGGAAGACAGCGGTGCCGACGAGGAAGCCGATGCCAGCCAGTTGCTCATGGTAGGGGACTCGATCGATGACATGACGGCGGGCAGACGGGCTGGTGCTGCGACGGTGCTCCTTGTCAACGACGTCAACGTCCACCTGGCTGACCACGAGCACACCGACCTCGTCATTCGGCGCCTCGACGACCTGATCCCAATTTTGGAGGAGGGTTTCAAGAGCCGGGATACAGTCGTAGAGTAGCTTACCCTCCGCCCGGATCCTAGCATGAACGATTCGGAACTACCACCTATTATAGACGCTCAATACACTCACCCAAGAGCAACAGTCAGACTGTACCACATGTCACTACCACCTCCAGATCCGCCCCAAGTTGTGTCTCTTTCACTTGTTTTGTCTATGTTGGCAGGACTGCCGAGATACGACTTCCGTGCGAAAATCGCTAAATACACGATGATAAATTTCTTTGACCGAGGCAGTACCTCGCGATGCAGGCTGGGTATCAACCTGATTCCTGCTTTTCATCCCACACAACTGCCGTCCATGTCGAGAATCAGGGCGTAAGCCGAAGGATGCGGGCAAACGCTGAACAAGTGGCAGGGCCCTGGTCTGTGAACACAACAAGGCCGGAAAATGTTGACACATCGTAAAACACTCCGCGTGAGAAGCCTGATGCCATGCCTTTTAAACACGGCGAGTCAACAACGATAGGTCAGAGGGATAGGTCGGTGAACAAGAGTCGAGATTTAATTTGAGCCGTTGTATCCGTTGTACGAGTCGTTGCCATAGCTCCGACCCGGGACCAACCCAAAGGTTGCCTGTCTCCTGTTCTCACGTCGAGGGTCGTCGGGGGTGCTCTTGCGTGGCGGCGGTGGCGGCAGAGGCCCACCCGGTGCAGGACGGACAGGCAGGTTGAAGGACGAAGAGCCCGAAGGGGCGGGCCCAGCACTCTTGGGGTAGTCTCCAGGCTGGGGCACGTTTGTCGAGGTGACGAGGCGGCCCAGGCCTGAACCAGCGTGTCCCGATCCCGTCGAGCGACCCGAAGGCATTCCGTTCCTGGTGGGCGACCTGTTCTGGGGCTGGCTGAAATCGTGCCTGGGAGAGATGATGCCGGCACCAACGATAGGGATCTCTCCTGATGTGGGCGTATCGTAAGGGCGGTCCTCCGTCGTGTCCCTGCTATGGAAGGTGGGCGAGTCACTCGAGTTGAGAAGCTCACGCGTGGCAGGAGACAGCTGGGGCGCCAGGTGAGACTTGCGGTTGTCCCTCTCCATCAGACCGAATGCCCACTCTCTCAGGTCGACGGGGGTCCGCTTCGCAGCCTGCACGAAGGAGTCGCGGTCCTGGGGATCGTTAGCAAGGAAGCTGGAGACAAGTTGCAGAGGAAGGCCCGCTTACGTAGAGTTCTTGGGGCGTTGGCCTCTCGTCGGGAACCTTGTACAGACACCGTTGAATCATGTCCTCGAGAATGGAAGGGAACGCGTCGCTCTTGGGAAGCCTGGGAGCAGGTTCGTGGACAATCTGCTGCAGCAGGTCGAGGATACCGGCAGGGGCGCCGTCGTCCTCGGAAAGATGCTCGCTGCCGAAGGGGAACTTTCCGATGGCGAGCTCCATGATGGTGAGACCGAAACTCCAGACATCCGACTTGACTGTGTACTTCTCGCCCTGGATGCGCTCAGGGGCCATGTAGGTCGAAGTGCCGACGAATGTATCAGCGACCGAGTTGATCATCTCGCCAGAGACACCGAAATCGCAGAGCTTGATGCTTCCCCTGGAGTTGACGAGGATGTTGGAGGGCTTGATGTCGCGGTGCATGATGTGGTGCTTTGAGTAGAGGTATGTCAGGCCACCCAGCGTGGCCTCGGCGATCTTGCCGAGGACATCGACACGAATGGGACCGAAGACTCGCGAGACTCGATCGAGGGCGCTGGAAAGAGAACAACCGTTAATGTCTACCACATGCAAGACGAAACCCAAAGAGAGGGCGGGGAAGTGCTTGCGACATACCCAACATCCATGTACTCCATGCACATAATGACATCGTTGTTGTCGTTCAGGAAGGCACCGTAGAAGTTGACAATGTGTTCCGACTGGCAGCCGTGCATAATCTGCAGCTCCCTGACAATGCGCTTCCGCATCTCCTTCTTCGCTTCGACGTGGATGATCTTGCGCCTTGGTTAGCGCCCAACACCGAGGGGCGGGGAATGTCTGTTGCTTACCTTGCGGGCCATGACGGTGCCAGTCAGGATGTGCCTGACCTTGCTCACGGTGCCGCCGTTTCCTGAGCCGAGTTCCTTCAGAACCTCAAGGTCATCTGGTTTCAGGTCCAGCTTGTACTCGATACCGATCTCGAGCTGGGCGCTGTTGTCATCCTTGGAATCGAATCCCCGGTTAGACTCGGCCGTCGGCGGGGGCTTGGGAGCGGCCGGCGTCAGGGCGAGTCCCTTGACGTTCTTGCGCTTCATGGAGCGCGGAGCGA
Organism: Plectosphaerella cucumerina; assembly: GCA_020746995.1. Classification (NCBI taxonomy): domain Eukaryota; kingdom Fungi; phylum Ascomycota; class Sordariomycetes; order Glomerellales; family Plectosphaerellaceae; genus Plectosphaerella; species Plectosphaerella cucumerina. The sequence goes on along the minus strand of JAGPXD010000004.1, from coordinate 2,417,267 downwards.
AGCCGTCGGTCATGTTGGGCTGTCGGGGGAGAGCGAGGCTCTCTAAGGAGGGGTGTCGGTCTTGGGGGCGATAATCGCGCGACTATGAGTCTCGTGGCGGGCGAGACGGGAGGAAAGGTGACGAGGCACCACACCTTCAGCGGACTACGGTCCGGGCAGGGCGACGGCGATGTTGACGGATGCGGGCGAGTGATCGCAATGTACGAGTCGGTTCGGCCTGATGAACAGGGGTAATGGGCGAGGTGACGATTTGGGTTTCCACGTCGATCGACCTCGAGGCGACAGGAAGAGGGGAGACACGCAAGCTCCGTAGCGTCGAGGGTCCTTCAGATGATGCAGCAGCACCACAGAGTCGGCGCTGGAAATTCGGAAGAGGAGACCTGTCGAAAGGTGTCTCTTGGTGGAAGTCGTATTGGTCTTGTTCAAGGGGAAAACGGCCGAGCGTGAGGAGTACCAATTTAATCGGCCCTCAAGACTCCTGATCCCCTTTCCGGTGTCAAAGGTGGGGGTTATCGGGCGCGACAAGTCGATAGCGCCGTCCTGTCCGATGGTCCAGGCTCCGGGGGAATGTCCTGGTTCAGGAGAGCGAACAGGCGTCTGCTCGTATTAGGAGCCGGGGTTGATGGCTTCTTTTCTTCTTCGCGCGCCTTTCACGGTAGCAATATAGGGTGGGCAAATCTTGGGCCCAAAGACGAACGGACGGCGGCAACTGAGAAGCAGAGACGGTTGCAAGGGGGGAAAGTTGAAGGTTTCTGACACTCCCAAGTGGAGGCGGCCGCGGGAGCAGGAGCTGGGGGAGGGGTTTCGGATCGTCGGGCGTTAACATGGAAGGGCCTGAACCTCAAGTTGAGGAGGGCGGGTGCTAAAAAGGTGCATCCTACAGGGGGGTTCAGCGACGCACCATTGGCGTGATAGGTGGCCCGGGTGGCAAATCAGCGGCCGCGAACCCGCTGAAGGGGTCAATGTCAGGGGTGCAGGGTGCACATGAGGACGCCAGTGGACGCCACGGCCGTTCCGTCTGCAGCCAATCCATCCGCTGTGCTTCTGCTTCGACATGAGAGATGTGACGACTTGTTTCACGCGCTCCTCACAACCGTCTTTCCTATGTCTGCGCACCATCATCGACGGCTTTCCACTGAGTCCTCCTGAGCAGGATGCTGCAAATGAGCTGCTTGCAGTAATCCGTCGTGACAGCCCCATCAGCAGGCTGGTCAGGGGGCGGGGACAGCGGACATTCGACATCCTTCTCGTCTCGCACAGACAAGGGCGTCGGGGGCTCGAGTCACGAATAAAGCACGAGGGAGGAGCCAGGCCGAAGGGCCTTTGACCACGGAGGTGATGTCAGGGGCAGAGATGGCCGAAGCCCTTGTGACAAAAGGCAACCTCTAACTGGGTACTATCAGAAACAATGCCCCGAGTTCGCTGCTAGGCCGGCCAATACTAGTACCTAGTTAGCATCAAGAATGTCTCAGAGACTGATGCTTCAAGTTCACCGACATGGTTTCTGTGGCTCTGGTGAGAAATCATAAGCCACGACAGCCACACCACGTGGGCACTACCTGACTCGGTCATCTGTACCAGCCACATATAAGCATCTGCACTCGCCGCTGGCGAGTTTTGTCCCTGGTGGGCTGTGAATCTTTAAAGCTCACGATGGCGTTTGTCAGAAAAGTCCAACTGCAATATCCATCTTGTTTCGTTGCTGAAGGGCCCTCATTACTCTTCTTCAAATACTACAATACACTCCAATCATGCTGTCGGTCGGATCGCGACAGAGGCATCGCATGTCCTTGTCAGATCGGGGACCCCGGAAAGAACCGGCCTGGTGGCCCACAGAAAAGCCCGGACCCCAGCAGCCGGGACAACGGAGCGGGAGTGAGTTGAGGCGAGGCCATTCCCAGACGCCCGCTGCTTTTGCCCTAAAGCGCCATGCACGGGCGTTGCGGCGGTTTGGAGTCAGACTTGACTGCGCCAGAATAGAAACAATCTTCTTCTCTCAGGGACCAAAGCCCCCAAACTTCTCCCTGAAGTAAACCTCCAATCTCCATTTACAAGTTGCCCCCAGAGCTCAAGTCAACTCGCCCTCAATTAAACCTAGATCTTGGTATCGATCGCGAATTTAAACCAGCACATGCACTAGCCCGGATCGGTGCTACCCCAAGAAGCCGATCCCCAACAGCCGTCGCGAAATAATCTGGGCATCCCGGACCGGAGGACATTCGTTTTTCCCCCCGAGGACCCAGCTCGAACCTCTTCTCCGACCCGACTCCTGCGAGCACTGCCGTCTCTCTAGTACAGCCGGAAGCGCAAATAGATACCGACCCTTTCCCATCACCAGCTCCGGTGCCCCCTTTCCCACCTCTTCTTGTAGGCCGCCCAAGCTCCCCCAAGCTCCTGCTTCGTCCAATTGACCAGACAGGCCAAAAAAACCAGACACCGCACAGCTATCATGCTCCGAACAGTCTCGGCATCGCGGGGCACCGCCTCGAAGCTCGCCAGGCCTTGGTTGGCCACGGCTTCTTCCCGCCTCGGATCGGGCGCATACGGGAACGTCCAGCTCCAGCAGAGCTCCGCGCTGTCCACATGCTCGCTTCTTCGCTCCTCCCCCGCCTACCCCTCTTCGAACTCTCGCTCTTCCACAACCTTCTCGTCAAGGACACCGACAACATCCTCCACCTCCCGATCTCTGCACACCACTACCGCCAGGATGACCGACTCCAGGACCGAGAGCGATGCCTTTGGCGAGATCAAGGTTCCCGCCGACAAGTACTGGGGCGCCCAGACGGAGCGTTCCCTCGAGAACTTCAAGATCAACCAGCCCCAGGATCGCATGCCCCCGCCCATCATCAAGGCATTCGGCATCCTCAAGGGCGCTGCTGCCGCCGTCAACGTTCGCTTCGGCCTTGACGAGAAGATCTCCAAGGCCATCCAGCAGGCCGCCGCCGAGGTTGCCGACGGCAAGCTCATGGACCACTTCCCCCTCGTCGTCTGGCAGACCGGCTCCGGCACCCAGTCAAACATGAACGCCAACGAGGTCATCTCCAACCGTGCCATCGAGATCCTCGGCGGCACCATGGGCTCCAAGAAGCCCGTCCACCCCAACGACCACGTCAACCGCAGCGCCTCGTCCAACGACACCTTCCCCACCGTCATGCACATTGCCGCCGTTCTCGACTTTGAGCGTGAGCTGCTGCCCGCCATCAAGTCCCTCCGCGATGCTCTCCAGCGCAAGGTCGACGACTTTGAGGCCAAGGGCATCATCAAGATCGGCCGCACCCACCTTCAGGACGCCACCCCCCTGACCCTCGCCCAGGAGTTCTCCGGTTACGTCGCCCAGCTCGACGCCGGTATCGCCCGTGTCGAGTCGTCGCTGCCCGACCTCCGCCTGCTCGCCCAGGGCGGCACCGCTGTCGGCACCGGCATCAACACCTACGTTGGCTTCGCTGAGGCCATCGCCGAGGAGGTCTCGCGCATGACCGGCACCGAGTTCAAGACAGCTCCCAACAAGTTCGAGGCTCTGGCCGCCCACGACGCCATCGTCCAGGCCCACGGCTCCCTCAACACCCTCGCCGCCTCCCTCAGCAAGATCGCCCAGGATATCCGCTACCTCGGCTCCGGCCCCCGCTGCGGCCTCGGCGAGCTCAACCTGCCCGAGAACGAGCCCGGCAGCAGCATCATGCCCGGCAAGGTCAACCCTACCCAGTGCGAGGCCCTCACCATGGTCTGCGCCCAGGTCATGGGCAACCACGTCGCCACCACCATTGGCGGCATGAACGGCCAGTTCGAGCTCAACGTCTACAAGCCCCTTGTCATCCGCAACCTGCTGCACAGCTCCCGCATCCTGGCCGACGGCATGCGCTCCTTTGAGAAGAACCTTGTCGTCGGTCTCCAGGCCAACGAGGAGAAGATCTCCAGCATCATGAAGGAGTCGTGAGTACCCCTCCTTTTCTATGGCCTTCCCTACGAGACATATACTAATCGCGCTCCAGTCTCATGCTGGTCACCTGCCTGAACCCCAAGATCGGCTACGATATGGCCAGCAAGGTCGCCAAGAACGCCCACAAGAAGGGCACCACCCTCAAGGAGAGCGCCCTCGAGCTCAACGCCCTGACCGAGGAGGAGTTCGACACTCTCGTCAAGCCCGAGCTCATGGTCGGCCCCGCCCCCTACAAGAAGTAAGCGGGCCACTGCCTGAATGTTGGAGGGGTGGTATGTCCCCTGCTGGCTTTGACTCAGATCACGCAGCATGGAGGTGCGGGTTACCCCGATTGTAGTTATGTATCAGTAGAGAGCAGCCCGGCATAGAGGATGAAGCGAATATCATGTGGGAATTTGACCTGCAGAATCGTACCTGTCCGGTGACACGAGCCGCGATGGTTATGTGACTGTCGCTTATTCAAGTGTTCTGTCTAGTCTTTGGCTGCGACCTTTCAACCGGGTGCGGCACGGGTGTCTAAGGTCAAACAAGAAGCATTAATGTCCGCGCCTGCTGTCAACCACGCACCCCAGAAGAAGTCTCGCCAAATATCCCGATAACCCATTGCATGAATTAGCCATTAGGAAGTAGAGAATACGAACCTCCATTACTGCTGCAGCTGTGTACAACCAGATCTGATGAGGATCGAAGACGAGAGCAATCTAGACGCGTGAAGAGTCACGTGGTACTGACCCCGATTAGATAGCGGCAGTTCTTCGGCTCTTCCCAAGCCCCTGTTCGAGGCTGCCGTGGACCAAGCAACCTTGAGATCGCGCGCGCCGTGGCTAAGCTCCCAAAAAGTCCACTGCTGGATTGAGCGCCTCGCGACTTCTTTGACAACGCCTCCGGCCGCACATCCCTCAGGCCACATTTCTCCTCCTGACACCGCGGCCGACTTAATTTCCTTCCCTCGATTCTGCGCCTACTACTTGCGACGAATTTGTAGGGCGCTGTCGACAACGCCGATCAGCACCCGACAAGAAACAAACCAGCCGCACGTTTGCCTGCACGCCAGGCATCGCCCGACCCGACGCCAAAATGAGCGCCTCCATCAGAGATATGGTCCTCAACGAGGCCGATCTTGATGAGGAGGATGACGAATCCTACGACGAAGAGGGAGGCGAAGAACGCGCGCCTCGCCGCACCAACAATGTTGAAGATTCGTCCGAAGAGGAGGACGACGACGACGATGAAGAGGAAGCAGCAAAGGTAACGCTCTCCCAGATCGGCTGGCTCCTCTCTTGCTAACACTTTCGATCAGATTCGCGAAGGCTTCATTGTCGACGAGGATGAGGACGAGGAGGGCGATGAGTCTGATGCACACGAGCGCGTGGTAAAACGCAAGCGGGAACACCGTGATCGTGGAGAGGAGGAGCAGCTCGATGAGGACGATCTGGAGCTCATCGGAGAGCGCGAACCCAAGGCACCAGTCGAGGTATGCTTCCCACACTGTCGTCACCTTCAATCGCCTAGACGTTGGCTCACATTACCCCCCCTTCTAGTCGAAATTCAAAAGGCTCAAGCGCGGCCATCGAGATGAGAACGAGAGGGCGACCGAACACCGCGGCCTCGAGGACATTTTCTCCGACGACGAAGACGCAGCCAACGAGCGGCCGTACGGGCGGTCCAACTACCGACAGCAAGCCGACGAGTTTGATGACTTCATCGAGGAGGACTTCCCCGAGGATGAAGAGGCGCGCATCCAGGCCCAGGAAGATGCCGAAGTCGCTAGGCCCCGTGATAGGGGCATGGCCAGCGTCGTCGACACCGCCGGCCTTGACAAGGATGCCCTGGAGGACTTCGAGGCCATCTTCGGCGCGGGCGAGGACTACGGTTGGGCATTGGCCCTGGAGGAGGAGCAGACCGAGCGCGAGCGCGAGGAGCAAACCATTGAGCTCAAGGACGTGTTCGAGCCCTCGCAGCTGACGGAGAAGCTCCTCACGGACGAGGATAACGAAATCCGCTTCACCGACGAGCCCGAGCGCTTCCAGCTCGACCGCAAGCCCTTCAAGTCGCTGCAACTTAGCGCCGAGCAGTTCAAGGAGGAGGCCCGATGGATCACCAGCCTCATCTGGCCAAAGAAGGGTCTTCCGGGCGACCTGCACAGCCCCTTCACCAAGGCCATCGGCAAAGTTCTCGAGTTCTTCGTCGTTGACGAGGTCGAGGTTCCATACGTGTTCCAGCACCGCAAGGACTACCTCATCCACACCAAAAAAATGCCCAACCACGCCCACCGGGACGACCCGGAGGCCCCTCAGTTCATTATCAGTGCTGAGAAGCTTCTTACGCAAGACGACCTCTGGCGCATTCTCGAGCTGGACATCAAATTCCGCTCGCTTATGGATAAGCGGAACACTCTGGAGAAGACCTTTGAGAGTCTGAAAGCGGAACTCAGCGTCCAGGACGAGATCCTCCAGCAAATGATCCCCCAGGCCTCAAGCATGGAGGAGCTGCAAGACCTGCAGGACTACATGCACTTCCAGTACGCATCAGAGCTGAAGGATCTGGCTACACTGAACGGCAGCACCAAGAACACAAAGCGTCCCGGCTCCAAGGCCGCTCTGTACGACAAGGTGCGGAAGAGCAAGGCATACGGCTTCGTCAAAGCCTACGGCATCAGCCCCGACCGCCTTGCCCAAAACGCTCTGCGTGAGGGTAGCAAGGTCTGGGCCGATGATGACAGTCAGCTCCCCGACGATCTTGCTGACGCTCTCGTCGATGACGAATTCCCAACTGGCGACTCCGTCTTCAAGGTCGCTCGTCAGATGTATGCCGAGGAGCTGTTCGTTAGCCCCCGTATGCGTAGACACTTCCGGGCCAACTTCTACGAAATGGGAGACATCAGCTGCCACCGCACCGAAAAGGGTCTGCGGAAGATCGACGAGGCGCATCCCTTTTACGAGGTCAAGTACCTCAAGCACCAGAGCTTCGCCGACTTGGCTCGCCAGCCCCATCTCTTCCTGAAGATGATGAAGGCTGAGGAGGAAGGCTTGATCGAGGTCCATGTTGCGCTCGAGAACGACGAAGGATTCAAGCGTCAGCTGCGCCAGGAGTTCATTTCGGACAACTACAGCGAACGCGCTGACCGATGGAATGAGGAGCGCCAGAGGGTTCTTGACATTGCCGTGCCACGACTGCTCAAGCACGTCGCCAAGGGCGTGAAGGAGACGGTCCGCACCGCCTGCCAGGAAGAGGTCTTCGCCGCGTGCCGCGATGAGTTTTCTAACAGAATCGATCAGGCGCCGTACAAGCCGAAGGGCATGGTGCTGGGCACAACGCCTCGCGTGCTCACCATCTCCAACGGTGGCGAGGATCCCAGCCGCGTGCCTCTCTGCTGGGCCTCGATGGACGAGGAGGGCCGCTTCAGCGACCACGGCAAGCTGGACAACCTCTTCCGCAACGACGCAACGCGTCAGGAATTCTGCGACCTGGTGCAGCAGAAGGTGCCAGACGTCATCGGTGTTAGTGGCTGGACGGCGGATACCCATCGGCTGGTGCGTGAGCTTGAGAACCTGGTCAGTGAACGTGGACTGATGGGTGCCGCATTCGATGACCCGGAGACTGGAGAGACAAGGATTGAGCCTCTCGAGGTCATCATCGTCAACGATGAAGTCGCCCGCCTCTACAAGGACAGCCCCCGCGGACTCAGCGAGCACCCGACCATCATCCCGCTGACCCGGTACTGCATCGCCCTGGCTCGTTACATGCAGAACCCCCTCAAGGAGTACGCCGCCCTAGGCAAGGACATCACGACTCTCTCCTTCCACCCATGTCAACAGCTGCTGCCTCAGGACAAGCTCATGCGGCACCTCGAGTCCGCCATGGTTGACATGGTCAACCTCTGCGGTGTCAACATCAACGAGGCCGTATCTGACCCGTACACGGCCAACCTCCTGCCATTCGTGTCAGGTCTGGGCCCCCGCAAGGCAACCAGCGTTCTCAAGGCGATCAACGCTAACGGCGGCTCCGTCAACACGCGCGATGAGCTGGTCGGCGACCCAGACAGCGGCAAACTCCCTGTTGTTGGCCCCCGCGTCTTCAACAACTGCGCAAGCTTCCTGTTCATCGAATTTGAGCCCACTAACGAAAACTCGGAACCCTTGGACAACACCCGTGTGCACCCCGAGGACTACGATCTGGGCAGGAAAATGGCCGCTGACGCCCTTGAGCTCGACGAAGAAGACGTCAGCACAGAAGTTGCAGAGGGAGGTCCCGGCGCCGTGGTCCGGAAGCTCTTCAAGGACGACCAGCAGGATCGCGTCAACGAGCTCATCCTGGAGGAGTACGCCGAGCAGCTCGAGGACCGATACAGCCAGAAGAAGCGCGCCACTCTCGAAACCATCCGTGCCGAGCTCCAGGCGCCTTACGAAGAGCTGCGAAAGAACTTCAATAAGCTTGAGGACGACCAGATCTTCACAATGTTCACGGGCGAGACCAAAGAATCGCTGGCGGAGAACATGATTATCCCTGCCAACGTGCGTGTTGTCAAGGACGAGTTCGCCATCGTCAAGCTCGACTGCGGCATCGAGGGCCGCATCGAGTCATCAGACGGCCCCGACGGTGACGGCCTCCGTGGCCGCATCTCGACGGGTCAGACAATCCAAGCCAAGATTCTCTCAATCGACATGAAGGGTTTCGTGGCAAAGCTGTCTATCCGGGACAGGGACATCAGGACGCCGTACAGGAGGCGCATCTACCAGCCTCACGGACAGTGGGACGAGAGGCTGGAGGCGGCCGACCGGGAAGAGCTCAGGGAGAAGGACAAGACAACAGGACGCACCCAGCGCGTCATCAACCACATGCTCTTCAAGCCGTTCAATGGTATCGAGGCGGAGCAGTGGCTCGGCAGCCAGCCCAACGGCGAGATCGTCGTGCGCCCATCCTCAAAGGGAAACGACCACCTCGCCATCACTTGGAAGGTCGCCGACGGTGTCTTTCAACACGTCGATGTTCTCGAGCTGCAGAAGCCTAACGACTTCTCTCTCGGAAAGTTCCTGCGTGTCGGCAGGGTCACATACCCCGATCTGGACGAGCTGATTCACACCCACATCGAGGGCATGGCGAAGAAGGTGGATGAGCTGATGCAGCATGACAAGTTTGAGAAGCGCTCTCGGGCTGAAGTCGGTAAGCAGCATCCCTTCCTTCCAGGCCAGACGAGGAATATGAGACTGACCCGTGAAACAGAAAAGTGGCTCACGACCTTCCTGGACGCCAACCCCAACAGCTCGGCGTACGCCTTCTGCATCGACACCAAGCACCCCGGATACTTCTGGCTCATGTTCAAGGCGGGCAAGAACGACCGCGTCAACGCCCTTCCCGTCAAGGTCATGCACGAGGGATACGAGCTGCTGAAGAACAAGTACCCGGACATGCGTGGTCTGTGCAACGGCTTCAAGCTGATGTACCAGAACGAGATGCAGAAGAAGGCCAAACAGCAGCAGATGCAGCAGCAGCAGATGCACTACCGCTAGGTCTGGATGTCAAGGGAGGTGGCGTGGGAGGTGTTTGTATTTGTATATGTTGCTTTTTTTCCACGTCAACAAGGAAAACGGTCAGAGCCAGAGGAGGAGACGACCCATAGAATGGCAGGCGAGCAATGAGAATCATGGCGATTGCTGGAAACGATGCATTGACGCGGGATGTTGTGTACTGTTATCAAGTGCATGCAATCCAGAAAATTATACATCCGGGTTACTTCTGTGATGTCTGCGATGGACTCTTCCTCGGTGCATTGCTAAGCTTCCTTGGGGAAAGAGCTCAGGGGCTTGCTGGGGTCTGGGAATAGGGGCAAAAAGCCACATGATTGCCAGCGGCGGACAGGGACTGTGGCCAAGTCTGACTCTCATCTCACCAAGCTACATTTCTGCTGCAGCATGCCTATCGCCACTCAAATGATCCCTTTTGGCAAATGTGTCAGATGGTGTCTATTTCTGTCTAGCACCGCTGCAACATGTATCCAGCCCGTCACATGCCAGACTACTTCAGCGGGTGCTTGAGAACGGCCTTGCCAAAGGTGGCCAGAGCTGCAACGTCCTCAAGGACGGCCAACGCGTCCTCTGCAGTTCCCTCAAAGATGCGAACGGCAGGCAACCTGAATCCATTGCCGTAGTGAGCCACGGCCCAATCGACGGCCTTGAAAATAGTCTCGCCCTCGACAGGGCGTGCCTCGAAGACAATGTCCTGGCCACCGGGCAAGGTGAGAACGACATCATAGTGACGGCCTCCCAGGACGGTCTCACTCTGGGGCCGCTCGTCTGTCATAACCCAGCAGAAGCACAAAGGGGGCTCCTTTGGGAGAGCTGTCAGTATGTCGAGGAAAAGACGGTATGCATCTGCGGTGGCGGCCGTCTCGAAGCCTCGAACGTCGGTGTGGCCGGCTTCGTCGATGGCGCGTCTGACAGCCGACTTGACGTCAGGGTCGCGGTAGTCAAAGCAGTGTGTTGCGCCAAAGTCTTTGAGCATCTGGTGCCGCGAAGGCGAGGCCGTTGTGATGATGGTAGAGACGCCGGCGGCGCGGGCGAGCTGGATAGAAGCTAATCCGACGGAGGTGCCGCCACCCCAGATGACGACCGTGATTTGGAGTGAGCCGGGAACGCTTGCCTCAGTCGGTACGGGTAGCGAGAGGCGGTTGAAAAGGCCGTCGGAGGCGGTTTGCACGGTGACCATGAAAGCCGCCGCGTCTTCATACGGCATGTTGGTGGGGACCTTGAAGATGCCCGAGTTTGGAGGAACAGCGAGGAACGGCTGGTGAGCACCGTATCGGAAGGGACGGCGGCTCCCCGTCGGGGTGTATCCGGCGACGATGTCTCCAGCAGCGTAGCCAGAGTCAGCTGGCGCCTCGAGGACTCGGCCGCTGAAGTCTACGCCCAAGACGTTGCCATGGTTATGTAGCACGCGGGTGCTCTTCACGTCAGAGGGGTTGACGCCTGAGTAGAAGACCTCGATAAGCAGCTCGCCGGGTTCGGGCCGCCCTGGCGGAAGGTCTGAGCAGACGATGATAGCGCCGTTCTCGTTGACGAATAGTGCTTTGTTTGAAGACATGGTCGAAGTAGGTATGGGTTGAGATGGTTGTGATTATGGCCTGTTGACGTACCCTGCTGGCTGATGGTGATGTCTTATAGAGGGCAAACTCCGCGACTAACACCATAATTCAAGGGCTCCAGTCTATGAGTAACTCCGACTGCTGGATGCTCCAGCGCACTAGGGGTGATGTTACGCCGACGAGATGCGGAGTTTCTGGAGGAGCGTGTCAGGTAGATTCCCCGGCGGAGTTTATCTGGCAATTCTCCGACGTTGACGATGGCTTGAGAAGGGGGCAGAATCGAGAGATACTCCGGAGTGTCGAAAATTATGTGCTGCAGAACCACGAAGGGCCGAGCTCTTCAGAATTTTGCGCCCAGAGCCAACGTCCACAGATCGCGGCAGCCTTCTCTTGCAGCCATCCAACTGGTCGATGGGCTTGACCCCTTGTACTCGAAGGTCGATCCGTCACGGAACTTGCCTGATGATCGTGTGCCTGGTTCTGGCAACATCCTCCAGAGGGTGCGTTCCGCTTCGAGCTCTGTTTCGTAGGGTATTAGCGCAGTCCAGAGCAAATTTTCCCAATCTTCGCCCGAGAAGTAGTTGTAATGTGCTTTGGTAAATTCCCAGTACTCGGGATACCACCCGGCAAACCCCCAATCGATAATGGCAGCAATTCGCCCTTGTCGCACGATGATGTTTCTCGGTGCTAGATCGGCGTATGTGAAGCAGGTTCGATAGCTTGATGTTTGCGTCGAGGCCACCTATTGTCCGAGAAACGTCTCGACGTCTTCCCAGACGAGATGCTTGCGTAACAAGGAATGAAACTCGCGATGGTTCACGGGACCAAAGAACCGGAAGCCAACACGACCATCATAGGCTGGATTCTGCAGAGCGGAGCAGACAATGGCCTCTGCTGGCGGCTGGAGCTCCCGAAGACTAGTCAAATGCTGTTTGACCTCGACAAAGATCGCGGTCCTCTGTGCGGCGCTCAGTTCATTCCAGACGGCACTCAGGGTATCACCCCGGATATAGTCCAGCTCCAGGTAGATGAATCCATTTTGGGCGGTATGAACAGCGTGCAGATTTGGCACGGGCACAGTCGTGTGTGTGGCGACGTACTGCAATGCCTCAATCTCTAGAGGATCACACGGTCCCTTGATGATGCGGTTCCAGGAAACTCGGACTGTGTTTTTTTTGTGGGCCGACAGGTCGGAAGAGTAGCTTGCCGAACCAAAGACGAAATTTGAGTGGGAGAAAAGCTCCAAGACTCATGTGTTGGCCCATGATGGGCGCATTGACTGACGGGATCCGTGATGGTGGGAGGGAGGTGGCCAGAGAATGGTGGTGACCAGTTGGAGAAGCAGAGTCGCGACGCGACAATCTGGGGGCAGGTAGACCCGGGGGTAGTCAAGCACCGTGTCAGTAAGTACCCTAACCACACTGCAACCCCCCACCCCCGCCACGTCCATCTCTGCCGCCTCACGACTTTCTGCGTCTGACAAGCAACCCTCCCAGTCCAGTCACCGATATCTTATGGCTGACAAGAAGAGGGCAGCCTTGGAATCCGAAGTCTGGGACTGGATTTGTCCATGACCTCTTGCTCTATTTCCGCCAATGCGTTTCGAAAGACAGCCTACAGCCAGGCACCGCTGCCATGTACTACGGCCAAGAGGACCTCGACGACCTCGTTTGGGACAGAAACGACAAAGTGACCGAACATGCACTGAAAGAAATGCGGCGCAAATCTCTCTGTCGCAGTGTGGTGGAGCTTGCAGAGGCAAAGTTTGGCAGTCAAGGGACACTTGTGCCTCCCCTCATCGGCGGGGGCTTCAACATGCTCTACAGAGTCCGCATCGAGGGAAGATCTCCAGATATCATGGTCCGACTCCCGTGAACGACCCTCATTCAGTTTCCCAGGAGAAGACCGTGCAGGAAGCTGCAACTGCGGCCTTCATCGCCAAGGAGACGCAGCTGCCCATCCCACGACTACATTTCTACGGCGAGGATTCGCCCGTTGGGCCCTATGTCGTGATGGACCATGTCGAGATGCACGGGTCTGTGTCAGCCAGATTGACGAGGCCAAGCGAGGACGCATCAGATCCTCACTCCCTTGACCCGATGGTCGAGGAAGCAACCCTGGACAATATTTGGGGCCAGATAGCCCGGTGCTATCTGCAGCTGCACCGACTGACATTTCCACGCATCGGGTCCATTGTCGAGACCAGCCATGGCCGCTACGAGGTTGCCGGGAGACCAATCACCCACAACATGACAGATATGATCAGGCTGGCCAACATCCCTCGCTCCGTCTTGCCCCCCGAGGGTACCACCTACGACACTGCCGCAGGCTGGTACACGGCGCTTGCCGAGATGCACATCGCCCAGCTTCTTTTCCAACACAACGATGCGGTGACTTCGGCGAGTGACTGTAAGAACAAGTATATGGCACGCCAGGGTTTTCGACGGCTTGCCATCCAGGGACGTCTATGCACCTTTGGCTTCTCCGACGACACCTGGTCCGCCCAGTCATCTGAAATACCACCATCGACCCTCCTCCCTGCACCCTCAGGATCCCAGGACTTCCACATCTGGGGCGACGATTTTCGCGCCGGAAACATGCTGCTCACCGAATCAGATGACATCGTCGCCCTCATCGATTGGGAGTTTACCTACGCCGGCCCGACTCAGTTCTCCCTCGACCCGCCATGGTGGCTATTTCTCGACAGGTTTGAGATGTGGCCAGGCGGCATGGAAAACTGGCGGGAAACTCATTCGATGCGTTTGAAGACCTGGCTTGCTGCCATGAGGAAGGCCGAGGCCGACACGGGGTTCCACACATCTACGAATCCGTTGCCCGGCCCTCTGTCTGCTTACATGGAGCAGAGCTGGGAGACAGGCCGATTCTTCCTGAGCTACGCTTCAAGAAAGAGCTGGGCGTTCGACGCGGTGTACTGGAGATATCTTGACGAGAGATTCTTCGGTCGCCGTGACCCCGGCAAAGAGCTGTGGGAAACGCGGCTGCACCTGCTGACGGACGCCGAGAGGGTTGCCATGGGGCCTTTCGTCGAGAAGAAGCTGGCTGGGGCCGAAGACAGGAGAATAGTTGGCTGGGAGCCGACAGAAGCAAAACGCGTCCTATCCGAGTTGTTGTTCGACTCTGAAAGATATCAGTCACCTAAAAAAACACAGCCTGATTGTCTCCAAGTTTTATCTAGTCTGAGGTGGATGATTTGCAGTCACAGCCAATCCACTGTCGCATTTTACACAGAGAGTCATCCTTAAACACCCTTGAGCGTAGCAACTATGGCACAGACCTTGAGACAAAATGCCTTGCAAATGCGCAGCCTCTCAAAAAAACATGATCGGGAAATCACAAACGAACTGAGAGAGCCTTCAAGTTTTGATGTACCTGGGGCCCGAAGCTCGGAGGAGGGATGTAGGTTGTTGCCTGGGCTATCTTGGTAGGTAGCTCCTGCGCATTCGGTAGCCCCTCAAAGTCAGGTGGTGGCACAACCCCAATTCCCATCGTTCTTGCTCACCATCTTTCACCCTCTCCAGAACATGCACTCTCCAACAGACAAGCCAACATGCCTCGACGCGGAGACGATCGAGAAATCGGCCACTGCAAGCTGCATGACCATTGCGGTCTTTGCGGATTCACGTTCTACCCCATTGACCATGTAGCTGCCTTGATCCTCGGTGAGCTTCCAATCCTTACCTGCCTTGTCAGCCTGACTATGTCCTTTAGTTTCATCAGAAACGAATGGAAACACTATTTACAAAGCACTCGACGCATCTTTGATTCCAGTCGGCCTCGGGCACCTTTTCGGCGGCACATACTTTTGTCGCGGATTCTGCCAGCATTGCCTACGGCTGCCAGAGACAGCAACGGTCCACGTTGATTGCTACAATCTTTATCTCCGACTCGCTACCCTGCCCGAGAGGTTAGCCCGTTTGTACCGCGTCGCGACGTCGAAGCTCCCTTGGCGAGAGTACGCGGCCCGTCCCCTCGAAACGCCACGCAATGTGCAATCTATCATCTCGAAAGCGGCAGGGTTCCTCTGCTTTGACAGCCTAGAGCATCTGCCATACGAAATCAAGGCCGAGATTTGCAAATATCTAGGCACGGGCGTTCTTGAACGGCTCGATGTCGTGCAGAGAATAATACACGACATGCCTGCAGGGACAGGCGAGTGGCTCTCGGTGCCCGTTGCTCATGTCCAGTACTGGCAACGAGGGGCGACGCCAGTGGTCCAAATGCGTAATGCCATGATATCACCGAGGCGCCTGGTCATAGACTCCCAGGGCATCCGAATCATCGAGAGTTCAGAGGCGCCATCACGGAGCAGCCGGCCTGGAACGGAACTTTTCGTTGTGGCCTCACCCGCCGACTCCAAATGCGAATTCCGCTATGGGATCTGTCGCCTGGTGGGTTTCGGAGCGAAGCCTTGCGTCTGGAAAGAGAAACCTCGCGTCTGGAACATGCCGAATCCGCCGCGGCTAGAGGACTGCAACTCGAACTTCTCGTCCGACAGAATCCCAGACTACCTAGGTGCCATTGATCTGTCTGTTTGCTTCGGCATCACCTTCTTCAATGAGTACAATAGGACAATTCGCATCCATGCCCACACGAGAAGCCAGCCCACCGCTGAGCAGACCTTCAGGCAGATGGGTCAGATCGTACGATACTCGATGTCGTGGATCTACGTTCCGCTTTCACCGGCGGACACCCCTACAGCGTATGAAGTGACGTCGTACTGCGATGTCGACGGGAGGACAAGGTACGGTCTCGTCAACCATTGCGTAAGTGACCCCTTGGCGGCTTCAAATGCTCGACCACTTGCCCAGTCAGCTCACCATTCCGAGCAGTTCCGTACTTCTCTGGCGGGAGACTTTACAGTAGGGCCTTGGTATGAGCACAACAAGGCGACTGTATACAACATATCGCGTCGGTCAACCTTGATTCACGACCTTGTGGATCCCCGGGACTGCTATAGGCCTTATCAACTGTCCCGTATATACCCTCAGAGCGCCGAGTGTGCCGACTTTTCGCCTGCAGCACCACACAGCCCACCTCCCATCAAAAAGGCATGCTTCTCTTCGGCTCGACTCGGTTCCATCCGCCGCGCGTGGATATATCGCTGCGAAGAAAGACATGTGTGCAAAGGACTCATCATCGACTACATGAGCGGGGGCACAGCGGGCTCTAGGGAGCTGCGCCGTTGGTGTGGCTCCCACCGAGTGCTGCGAAGATTTTCGCCACATCTGCTTTTCTCCCGTCACTGTATTTCTTGGCAGGCTAACCTGCCCATGTGTCGCAATCAAGGTCAGTCCCAAGACTGACGACGAGAGCCAAGATGAAGGATGGACACGGTTTGTGGAGGGGGCGATTCTGGAGGTCTGGTTTGACTGTCACTCCATGTCCATGTGTCTAATCCAAGGTCTATGACGGGCAATGGACCTTTGAGGGCGTAATCCAAGACCTAGTTTGTTCAGCAGTAATTGAGGGCCCTTAGAAGACTCGGCGTGACCAGAGGCCGCATGGCGTCCTAGCTACTTTCGCTGCCTCTACCGACAGCCTGTCATCTTCAAGTTTACCTGTACAGCTTGTCGCTGCTCAATTGGACCTTTTCCAAGTCTTCTACAACAGCAACCCCACGTCTGTGATCCAGAAGTAACTAATGTGATTCGTTCGCAACTGATATTGAAGTTGCACTGGCTGCGAACACTGCTGAGGAGGAAAATGCCCAGCAGGCCAGAGTGGTATCTGCTCAGAACTTGGACATGCCAACACATCCTGACGAGACACTTGAGTTGCATGCTGCGACTGGGAGAGAGCTACCCAGACCGGGCTGCTGCAACTGGGACTTCCATGCTTGTGCAGCCTCACCGGGTATCGGCCATTACCCACTTCAAGACCACACCCCTCAGCTTTTTGGAATTCCAGGAACCTGCTTTGAACAAGTCTCTCTGATCCGATCAGCTGCCTCTTCCAATGGAGCATCTCGTCTTTCACGTCTTTCCCCCAGCAAAGTGCGGCAGGGGCGAAGCACACCACAGTCACCACCATGGTCCGTGCGCCCCGCTCCTGCCTCCCCCCTGACGACAGTGCACCACGACAATGTCAGTCTGAAGACAAAAAACACCCCTGAAAATGATACATAATAATCGATAAGATATCCTGATTTATCATTAACATGAAAAGATGATTTCTAGACGCTGTGAGCTACCTTACTTGAAGCAAAACACACAAAGCAAGCACAGCAGTGACGATGGACTGAATACGGCATCGGCCATGAACACTTGTCCAGGAAGGCACGACCCAGTTGCTCGCACCTTCCCTCGCTCATCGCTGCCATGTTGCTGCCGTGCCGCATCAGCCAGACCTGCCCTCTGCGTCTTAAAACCTGTGCTCCCCGCCCCGACGCCATCCGCCCGCCCTTTTCCTCCTCGTCCACCGTCCCCCGTCACTCCCTCTTCTTCACACGGAGCACCCAACACTCTCTTCAAACCATCTCAAAGGTCTTCTGTATACCCCTCCTCTTCTGAGAAGTCTTTCGAGTTCAGAGAAAGAGCATTTCCCCCTTCCAGGACCCCGGATCTCCTGGACTTCCCCGCGCCTCTTGACCCAGGATCCCTCCATTCCATCCCCAGACTCCGTCGCCACAGGTCCCCCGGCCTCACGTACCACGTTCCAAACCCTGTCGACTTGTTCTGGTGGTGATATACCACTTCTATTCGACTTGTCATACCTATATCATCCTGTCAGCCCTCCATCGGTCGCCATCTACCTTTCCATTGGCCCTCAGAACCTTCTCTCCGTCCCTGGCATCTTCACCTGACACTCCATTTACCCTCTCACTTCTCTTTCATCAGTTCTCACATTTCAAAAATGAACGACACAGCCATGGATGTCGACAAGCTCTCCGGAGAGCCCCCTGTGTGGGCCGACAAGCGCCAGGCCCTCTGTGACGCCCTTCCCTTCTTCAAGTCTCACCAAGGAAGCCTTTACACCAGTAACCTCGTAGCCAGGGGCATTCTAATTGATGGCGAGGTTTCCATCCGGGACATCCTCACCCAAGATGTCATCATCACCGCCCTGTGAGACCGACCCCGTTGTTCCCCTTTCCTCCACCTATCCTTTGCTGACAAGCACACCCAGGGGTGGCGGCCGAGTCAAGGGCCCAGAGGGCAAGATGACGCGCACCCGTGAGGCTTCTTCAATTCTCTTCAGGTCTGCCACTGCAGCCATGCAGCAGGGTCTCCCTGTCGGTGTCATTGCCGGTGAGTAGTGCCACAGTTCATGCTTGGTCAACATTGGTCTGACTTCAACCACAGGCGAGAAATACAGTCTCATCGGTGCCCCTCTCCCCCATGCCTACAACGTCCTCGGATGGTTCACCATCACCGACATGTGGGCCGAGAAAGATGCTGATGGCATTGTCATGCACAAGCTTCGTCTCGAGAAGACTGACAAGTCTTCCCCTTCCTGGTGGGCCCTCAAGGGGTCTGCTGCCCCTGATGTTGGTCACCGCTCCTACCCTGCCGTTCGTCACCACTGCGAGTCTTGCAAGCAAGAGTCCAAGCAAGTCTTTTCTCAGGGCTGGGCCTGTCTCAGCGCAAAGTGCAACAACCACTTTGTCCTCCCCAACGGCGAAGTCATTTCGGACCTTGAGTATGCCGCTGACAATGCCGCCCCCTTTGCCTGGTGCGTCACTTGCAAGCAGCCGAGCAAGACTGTCTTCGCCCAGACCTGGACCTGCCTTCACAAGGAGTGCCCTTCTGCCTTTGCGCTTCCCGTGGGCACCAGCAAGTCCGACTTGACCTACTCCCGGGAGATCCTCCTGGAGCGCACTGCATGTGTCGCCTCGGACCAGCCCATCCAGCCTACCCTTCCCATCGTCGAACAGGCAAGCACCTCTATTGAGTTCCGCTGTGGCATCGTCTGCCCCCAGTGCCATGGCTGCTCTCGCCGTCGTCACTGGGACCGCTGGGTCTGCGAGACAGATGGCTGCGACTTTGTCCTCCTTGCACCCCCTGAGCCACTCACCCTCGTCGACGTCATGAAGGAGATGAACGAGGCTCAGATGCGCAAGTCCTACAAGAACGCCTTTGTTCGCTCCCCGCATGTCGAAAGTTTCTTCAAGACCTTTGGCGACTATTCGGTCCACGGATTCAGCATCAAGGATCCCTTCTCCACCAAGTCCGAGGCTGGCACCGTCCACATCTTCCGGGCCACTGACCAGATCAACGCCCGCGAAGGTGGCGCGAACCAGATGTGGCATGAGATTCATGATGCCGCAGGGCACGGTTTCAACCTCTCGCGCAACCCTGTTCGCACTCCCGGCCGTGAGTTCTTCCCTTTCATGGCCTGGCGTTGACCATGTGCTGACCTTCATGCAGACAAGACCGAGGTCCTCACCCGCCACTTCCAGCAGAACTGGGGTGCCCCTTACAAGTTTGTCGTCAACGTCCTCTCCAAGAGCTTCAGCGATGCCCCTGACTTCATCCTCCGGGCTCTGATGCGCATGAGCTGGGCCGGCCACAAGGCTGTCTGGAGCCAGCCCGATGACCACTCGCCTCCCTCCCCTTCTGAGCTTGACGGCCTCACCACCTTCAACGAGCTTCTGTCGCTCGGCTACATGGAGGGTGACAGCATCAGCGTGAGTGACCGTTCTTCCCCGGAATCTTCTGTCTCCTCTCACACGCTGCAGTACCACGATGATGGTGAGGGCACGCTCGGCCCCACGGTCGCCACCCTGTCACTGGGCAGCCCAGCGCTCATGTCTTTCCGCATGAAGTCTCGGGTCGCCAAGGATGATCGCGAGGTTCTCAAGTTCCCCATCTACCACGGCGACATTGTCGTCATGCATGGTGAAGATATCCACAAGTACTTTGAGGTTTGTCTTTTTCTTGGCCTTGACGGGTGCACAAACTGACAATCTCCCCAGCACAAGGTCGACCCTCTCGGCAAGCGTCGCTTCGCCCTGACCAGCCGGTACATTGACCTGGACACTCTTGACCCTGTCACTCGTGACGAGGCGGAGAAGAAGGGAGCCATTCCTCAGCATGCCATCAAGTGGGTGTATGATGGACAGTGAGTGGTCTGACGTGGGGTATGGGTGACATCGAGAGTCCAACCAACGGGTGGACATGGACACATTTTCAAGGCGTTTTCGCGGACGCCAATGGTTTTTTTCTTGACACTGACCCGATATCAGGCCGGGACGGTGGAATTTGCTCGCATTTTGTGGTTTCTGGGGTTTCAAGCGGAGTTCAGTCATCGGAAGGTCTGGGGAAATGGTTGGGCTGTAAGGGTTGTTCGAGGGTTCATCTGAGGCGGTCATGGCCATGATCGCCCTCTGTCGGGTATTTGATTGATTGATGTATCATTAAATTCGAAATGTCCCGCCGTGGTGACTTTTATGAGTCCTATGATGCTATGGTGAATGCCGCTGTAAATGCCAGAATGAACGAGAGATGTAGAGGACTGGCCCAGGAGGCCGTGGTCCGTAATTGGGACAACAGAGAGGCTGCTGAGGAGCCTGAGTCTTCCGAAGCCGTGGCCTGTGGTGCGGCCTCGGTCTCTGTGCCAAAGGACGAGTTATTTTGATGAGGATCGGAGGTAGATGTCGTTCTGGCCCCTTGGCCATCATCGTCGTCACCGCCACCCTCGCCGGCGGTGGCGGTACCGTCTCCGTCCGCCCGTGCCCAGTCGGCTTCGCAGCGGCCGGTGAGTTTGGCGAGATCGTCGCCCTTCTTTATGGCGACGAGGTCGGCGCCGCAGTTGGAGGCCTGGGCGACGTGAACCAGGCGGTCGTCCCAGTCAAAGACAAAGTAGCCAGCGCGAAGGATGCTGTCGCCCAGAACCTGCTGATCTGCGGTGACGACCAAACCCACATAGCACAGCTCCTCGTCGTCGGTAGGGGGGTCCTCCTTGGCGTAATATGGCGTCAAATCGAGAATGAAGTCGCTCATGGGGACTCGGAGAGTCTTGTTGGCAATGTCAAAGTCGACGGAGGCGTTGGCAACGGGAAGGTCGCGCATGTTGCAGGGGGCTAGCCAGTATCCATCATGCTGAGCAGTGGCTCCTAGACCCTTGAAGACTGCGTTGGCGGCGTTGGTGTGGAGGCGGGAGAGGGTGGTCCCGGAGTCGAGCATGACGTTGCGCGATGTGTCCTCGAGGACATGACGGTTCTTGGGGGACGGTGCATCTGGTAGAACTGCAGTAACGGCGTCCATCTTGATGGCGAGGCGGGGCTCGCCGCGGATTCCGTCGACGAGGGGAACGGGCTCGAGGGTGCCGATGAACTTTGACCGATCGAGGCCGCCGTAGACGATGGCGCCTTCTGCGGCATCGGCGTGGCGGAGGTCGAGGGAGAAGGCGCGCTTGCCAATGAGGCCTTGGTCGACGAGACTGTCGAGGAGGAGGCTGTAGGGTTGGTCGGCCTGCTCGCCATCGAAGCCAGCGTTGAGGTCTGGGGCAAGACCGAGGATGCCCTGGCTTTGGCCAGCACCGCCTACGACGACGCCAAAGGTCTGATTCGCAACAATGGCGTGGGGTGTCTGGGGGAGGTCGTCTTTGGTCTTGTTGTGGCCGCCGACGAGGGCAAGGTCGTCGGCATAATAGTCGATCTCGATCTTCGATATCGTGTTGGGATTGGAGGGGTCGCCAAAGCGGATGGACTTGTGACCGATGGGGCCGAGGGCGGGTGTCGTCGAGGCGGAGGGGTCGTACTGTCCGAAGGAGATGCATTGGGCCTTTTCGGAGGCTGATACGATGCTGGAGCAGTTTGGGTTGACCCAGAGGTCCGAGGAGCCCGTATCGAGGAGGACGGTGACGAGCTGGCCGGGGGTGCCGATCTCGACTGGAGGGAGGGTCAGTAGGCTGTCTGGGAGGTGAGAGGGCAGGAGAGGCTCACTGTCCATTGTGTAGAAGTATTCCTGATTGGCAAGAATAGCTTCGATAACGTCCCTCTTTTGGAGGCCAGCGGTTTCACGGCGGGACTCGTGGACGGGTACGCTCAGGAAACCGTCACCCTTGACAGCGCGAGGGAGGCCTATGGCAGCTGCCAGGGGCGCAAGGAAGGCGACGGCGAGGAGTGTTGCCGCCGCGACATGGCGTCTTGGTGTCGCGACTGTCATGTCGGTGGAGGAGCTGCTGATGGTGGTCTGCCGGCGGTTCTCAGCGCAGGCGGTTTCGCGGCTCCGTCATGGGAAGCACAGGCCCTGGGATGGGCGGGTGAGCGAGGTGAAGTCGTTCGGTGGTACTGGCAGCTGGATTGAATCGACTTCGATTGATTATAGCGTCGAGAATTAGGTAGATGGGCGAACTGGTGGAATGGCGAGATTAAAGTAGCGGGTATCCGGAGGAAACGACAGAACGGAAGTAGAGACAGACGACACACAGAAGGGAGGGAGGGAGAGAAGGAGTGACGCGACGACGGCGACCGACCGACCGACAGGAACGCTGTAGAGACGGGAAGGAGGTAAGGAGAGGAGAGCAGAGGAAAGGAGGCTCCGTCAGGCAGGGAAACAGGCGATCGATGATGGGCCTGGGGGATACGAGCCGCACCGCACCAGGCACATCATCCCCAATTGAACCGCTAGCACTACATTTCACAAGCACTAACCAGAGGCTGGCCAGCGCCCCCTAGCAATCAAAATGCCATGGGCGCGGATCAGTCGGCACCTCTGGGGCCTTTTCCCAGCGGCTGCAACGGCCGGCGATGACGAGGCCCTCCTCCCTGTTGCCGTGCTGCCGAGAAGCTCGGGGCCGCTTGGCGACCGCGAGCGATTGGCTTTTAGACAACCGCGAGCATGCCTCGAGAGCCAAAGACGTGTCGCCGGTAATGCATGCGGCACGTCGCGGGCTGGGCATGAGGGGGTGTGGGTGGTGGTACCCGGCAGTCGTGCAGAACGGGAAGAATGGATATCGGAAGTTTGGAGCGGCGCAGCACGGGGTTCCTGGCTTAGGGGAAAGTGAAGAGGTTCCCCATTCTTGCTGCACACAGCTGCTGGTGATGGATGATGTCCCAGGGGGCCGGGGTCGAGCTTCCCCCCGCTGGTCCAATAGCGCGCGGGAGAGCTCAGGGGTCGAATGGCACCAATTTCGTCTAAATCCGTCGTCGGGGCCGGGTGTCTCTCCGGGTGGCTGCTCTTGTCTTCAAGTGTGGCTGGCCGTTGGCAGCGTATGGCTGGTCATTACCACGCACGCAGGGTGAGACTCGTCTTGGCGGGGTTGAACGATCGATATCAGCATCCCACGATGGGCTTCACTATCACCTCCCACAGAATGAAACCATTGTCCTAGAATACAGTCTTGTACATTTCTAATCTACACTTACACACCATGTCGTACATCGCCGCTACTCCTTCACCCCCGACACCAGCAATATCACACTGCCCATCTGCCTCCTCAGATCCTCCTTCTCAACATCATGCGTATCCTCCACCTCTCCCCACCGTCCCGTCTGCCAACTAACCTCAAGGCTCGTCGCCCTCGCCGCCTCCTCAACACCAAACACCTTTCCGTCCTTCTGCGCGCCCACACCAGCCCCATGCTCGCTCCACTCCGCCACGAGCCTGCTGGCCGTAATCAGGCTCTTCCCCGCGAGAGCACCCCTCTCCAGGCCCGCGAGCTCCCACGGCCCCAGGCTGAGAAGCCACTCCCTCACAGCCTCGCGAACAGCCGCCCCCTGCTTCCGGGGCATGATCGAGCTCTCGTCCAGCACCGGCACAAACTCGTGCCCCTTCCACACGTGCCGCGCCATGAAGTCCGTCACCTCGCCCGCCGTGCGCTCCTGCACCTGCCGCAGAGATTCGCCCGCCTCGTTGACAGGGTCAAACTCGCCCGCCGGCGGCGCCCAGCACAGAAGCGAATCGGTATCGAGGTAGCGCAGCAGCGTCGTCGCGATCTGCGCACGGATCGTCACGTCGCCCTCCCCTCCCGTCGAGGAGAAGGGCGCAGGTGCATTCGGGTCCCTCTGGCCTCCCTTGGTCGCAGCAGCTGCGTCATCGGCCTCGATGTCCAGAGCCCGGCACACCAGCGAAGTCAGGGGGATCAGGTGCTGCCGTGTCGCCTGCTGCGCCGATGTGAGGTGATCCCATTCGATCGCGAGCGCCGATGCGAGGTGCTTCTTGGTCGCCGGCAACCGGACGATGTCCTTGGTAACGGGGTGTCGGAGGGGGCGGGCGTCGAGGTGCACCTCAAGGGCGCCTGCAGCATATCGTCAGTGATTTTTTTAAAGACCAGAAACCATGCCAGCTTACCGTGGACCTCCTTGACGGAAACATCCTTCCAGAACCGCCTCTTCATGCCGCTGGACGCTCCCATCGCCGCCGCGTTCTTGAGCTCCTTGGCGTTCTTCAGAAGTTCCGCCTGTCGCCGGCGCCTCTGCACCCGAGCCATCGGGTCCTCGCTGTTTCTGGGGCCCTGGTACTCCTTGGCCGCCAGCGTGGCGGCGGCCGAAGCTGTCGGCGCCGGGGGCGGCGGTCCAGTGCCCACGATGGGCGCCACGTCGGCTGGCTTCTGTGTCGTCGAGGAGATGACTCGGGCGCCCATGCGCGCGGGCAACCTCAGAGGGAGGCCCAGCGCCATTGCGCGAAGCGGTAGTGTCGTGGCCGCCTTCATTGTGGTCTGCGGTCGTGATGTAGATGATGCGTACCTGGCCGGTCGTTGGGGCTACACTGTGCACGATGACTTTTGACGTCGGCTCTCTGTTGGATAACATTTTCGAAGCTCCCGAGATGGCAAGTTGATTGGCGGGATCTAATCAATGAGTGGATATTATCTTATCTCGGTGAGCCACAGACACCCAACATGCTCCTTGCCCCGAGCTCAACCACACTCCGGAAGCAGAAAGCAGTGCATGCCAACTTGAAAGCAAAGTCCTCTCGCTGATCTTCTTTCGATTGCACACACGCTATCAACTATCCTCGGCTACTGCCGCCACCGGAACACCGCCCGCAGTAATACCCCCAGAGTTGCCTCTGTCCTCTCCCGTCTGAGCGAGACACCGGACGCTACTAATACACGTATACAATAGACGAATCGAACGCTTTTGCGCAACAAATGCATGATGATGGACCTCCCTGGTTCCCTTAGTTCCCTTAGTTCCCTTCTAAATTATTACACCAACTCTCTCTCTCCCTGCCTCTGCATGTCCCCTCAGTACGGAGGCCTGGTGACGTTGCCGATGCTCTGCTCGCCCGCCTTGCTGTCGATGCCGAGCAGCAGGTCCCGCAGGTCCATGATGCTGTCCGGCGGTCCCTCGTCACGCCCCGACGAGGTGAACCTGCTCTCGCCGCTGCGGACGCTGACGTTGCGCTGCGCCGGCTTGAGCGCATGGTCCTGCGTGCTAATCGCAGCCGGAATACCTGACCCGAAGCCCCTCAGGTTGGGCAGTGGAGGCACCGGCGGAACCTCGTCATCCTCCGAGTCGCGTCCGATGGGCGGCGAGTCGCGAGCGCTGCCGGGGCGTCCGCTGCCACGGCCCGAGGACGATGGCCGCTGCGGGCTCAGCACGACGCCTTCGCCGCCAGCCGTCTGCGACCGCTGTGAGGATTGTGTCGCTGGGTTGAAACTGACCTCCGACTGCGCGTAGTCGAAGCTGACCATGCTGTCGCTGGTGCTGTCGTCGTCCGAGTCACGAAGCCCGGCCGACGTGGAGATTGCCGTCGACGGTATCCGCCCTGACAACACCTGCTTGAGCTGGTCCACCGTCGTGATGGGGCCTCGGTCTGCACGCATCGGCGTCGCCGACAACCCACTGCGGACGCTCGTCCTCCGCATCTTGTTCATCGGAGCAAGGCCACCGCCAACGATGGCCGTTGAGGGCCGCAGATCCTGGTGACTACCAAAGAGAGACGATGCCCGGGGCTGCCCGTTGCCAAATGCGCCTCCATTCAGCGTGATGCGGTGACGCGTGCCCGTAGTACCGGTGCGGGAACCGGTAAGAGACTCGGATTTGCTCGCCGCCTGGATCGCAAGCATGGCCGCATCCCGGCTCCAGTCCGTTACCATCAGGTCCCGGAAGGAATCGGGAAGTGCCAGCTCGGAATCTGTGTCGGCCGTCGTCAGAGGCGCCGTGGTAAAGCTGGTCGTCAAGAAAGGGTGCGAGAAGCTACGCCCGGGTGATGCCGCGGGACTAGCTGGCGGCGAACTGAAGCCCCGGGCGTAGCTTGCGGCAACACTTTCCACTAGAGGGATCCTATCGTCAAAGGGCAGGAGCGCTTCTGTCTCGAGCTCCTCGTCCACGGGTACTCCGCCCTGCGGCAGGGCTGCCGCCGTTTGAGGCACCTGCTCCAGAGCGGGCGGCGGCACGTGAATAGCCTGAACCCAGAACCGCTTGCCGCGTCGCCGGTCAATCTCATTAAGAATGGCACGGCCTGCGACGGATCCCTCCACTTCAAACTTCTCCGTGACCGCCCAGAAGTAGCCGTGGCACAGGCTGCCGAGTCTGACCTTCTGCGTCGGCGTCTCGGCATCCTGAATGTCCTCCTGGAGGCGGAAGATCATTGGCAGTCCGTATCGTACGGCGTTGACGCCGAGCTGGAAGACAAGCTTGGTAAGGAGCACGTGCAACGTGATGATCTCAGGGTCCGAGTCGATGAACTGCAGCGCATTGTCGTAGATGGCGAGGTGCAGTAGCTGCAGGAAGTGCGTCCGGGGCTGCTTGATGGCCCTCTCCCTGTTGGAGGCGACTGAGGATGCCCTGTGGGCGGCGGTGCCCGGGGCCAGCTCGCGCAGCTCGCTGCGGTGCTTCAGAGACGACCGGCCATGAGTCCGCGCATGATCCTCCTTGGCCTGAAGGTCCCCCTTTGTGGTCTCGCGGTCGAGCCACGTGACGAGAGCATCCACGTACGCTCTACGAACGTGCCTGTCGGTGTCGTGGAGAATCCAGTGCGTTCCCTCCCACACCCGCATCGGGACGCGGTTCCGGGAGAGGTTCATGGTGCCGGACATCTTGGTGCGCACATTGGCGACAAGCAGAATGGACTTGATGGCCTTCAGGGCCGCCGTCCTGCCGACGCTAAAGGTCAGGTACGACTCGAGGTTCGACTCGCTCTTGGCTGCCTCTTCGCCGGCTGGCTGCTCAGCCTTTTCTCCTGCTGGCGACGACTGCGCGCTTGAGGCCCGCGAGGGCCGCAGACGGATGAGGATAGCCGAGATCATGTCCGAGATCTGGTCCGCGTAGTAGACGTGGGTAGCCAGGGCGCCGATGCACCCTTGGATCCGGTGCATCAGGTCCCGCTTCGGTCCGCCGTCTGGCTCGAACGCTTGGCTCGCCGAAGGCGACTGTTCCTCCTTCTCATTGTCTCCCGTCTTGACCGCGCCGAGAGGTGTCTGTACGAGGCGCTTCATGTGCTGGATAAGACCCAACAGGATATCCATGACGCTGAGACCAATGAGGTTGATGTCGGAGCGAAGGAGGTGGCTGATCATGGCGGTAAGGACGACGTGTTGCTGCAAGTTCTCCTCCGACATTGGGAGGCGACGCAGGTGGTCCATGGTCGTAACAAGGATGATGTACCGGTCCTGCACGGGAGCCCAGCGTGCGACGAGGCCGAACATCTGGATAGCCCAGCCGCTGTCGGTTCCGGTCTTGGGGTGTGTTGTGAGGACAGTCTCGGCGCCGTCCTTCTCGATGCGTTCCTGAATGAACCTGAGGAGTGCCAGCGTGGCTGCGTGAATCTGAGACTGGTTGGGAACAACGAAGATCTGCTTGAGGCACTGTAGCGCGAGAACGCCAATGTCCTCCTCGGCAAGCTTGTCGGCGTCATCTGCGGTGCCTACCAGGGCCAGGCGGTTCGGCTCGGGACCAGTTTCGTTGGTCTTTGTGGTGCCGATGCTCGTCCTACGTTTCAGAAGGTTCTCCGATACGCCCTTTTCTTCCGTCTGGGCCCGCGCCAGCAGAGAGTCGAGCAGGCGGTCGTCCTCGGACCACAGGTTCTCAAGAATTATGGGCACGATAACACTGAACTGACGGCCGGATGTCGAGGATAACGTGTCGGAGGAAGAGACGCTCTTGATAGCATCAAGACCGACGTTCCTCCAGCGCATCAACACAGGCTTGCTGAGCTCGCCCTTGCCGGGTGACTGTCGAGTCGAGGCGAGGGTCGCATAGAGCCGGACGACGGACTCGTACTGCGCGAGATATCCGTGCTCTGCAAAGGAGGACGAGACATCGTGATTTTCGCAAAAAGCCTCGAATGTCGGAATGGAGGACTGGGCCATGGTGAGGTCCTTGCTGCCAAGGATGAGGTCGAGGATCTTGAGGACATTTGTAGCGAACAGGGGCAGGTCCTTGGGTGACTTTTCGATGAGGGCCGTGAGGATCTCGAGTGTAACCTGGACATCGCTATTGTCGGGGAAGTTGTCAGCAAGCTCCAGAGTGCCCCAACAAAAAAAGGCAGCAGTGCGAGAAGCAGTACATACCCAATGCGCAGACGCCAGACGTCTGTGGCTGTTTTCTTTTCCAGGAAGCTGCCGATCTTCTGGATCTTTGATCGGCGCGACGTCGCGTAGAAGAGCAGGTAGCTCAGCTCGCTCGAGTTTGGCTTGACGTCGACAGCGCCCTTTGTGGTGCGCGGGTAGCACTTGAGGACGAGGACCTGGTGTTTCGGTCTACATTTCTGCTGTATGGCGTTCATCGCGTCGTCGCCGGAGGGCCCGGGGGCCGGGACCGTTGGTGGGAGGAGGATCTGGGCGAAGACAGGTGTCGCGTAACCGAGATGTTAGGGCGTGCGGTCGGCAGACGGTGCATCAAGGAGAGTTTCGGTCGGGATATGGATGAGGACGGGGTTGTCGAGGAGAGGCGGCGATGACAACAGGAAGAGAGGGAGGAGGGCTGACTGGCGTGATGCGACGGGCGTCAGAAAAACAGTCGAGTCGATGAAGACGGACGGCGAGACCTGGCCTGGCTTGGGCTGGCCTGGCTGGGAGCGAGAGCGACGAATTCCAGAGAACAGGACCTGGACGGGAAACCTAGACAGGGCACTTGCAGGGGTTCAGTTCCCGGATTGATGATGACAAGGGCCTCAACGGAGGAACGCGACCTGGCTCGTTGCCTGATTCGGGGCGCCTCCCTGTGCGCGAGGCTTTTCTGGCGCTGACGGCCCTGGGAGGGAGGGAGCGGCCAGAGGCGTTAGCTTCGTTCGGTCCTTCCCTCTGGTGATTGCGTCTCACACACCCGGTGGATCCGTCGATGCCTGACCGGAGCCACTCAGGGTCGGGAGTTCCTGCCGGGCGCAATGTGAAATGACGACAGGGGACAGAAGGGCAGCTCCCAAATTAGGACCTGGCCCGAGCAGTGTTTGGCACAGGGTAGGCTTAGGCAGTCGCCCGCTGTGCTGGGACGAGCAATTTATGGTGGTGGTGGTGGTGGTGGTGGTGGTGGTTGCCTCGAGTTCAGATGAAGCTTTGGTGGGATTTCGGATTTCTGTGCAACAGACCAACAAACTTCATTCAGCCTCTTCGTCGTTCGGACCATTTCCCTCCCCTCCGAACAGAACACCACGCCGGGTCATCCGCCGCCCTTATACGGCTCAGAACCTCCGCACCACATGCGCACCCGTCTCGTGCTGCCGAGCCACGCAGCCTTCGCCCGACCGAGGTGATTACTCGAAGCAGTAAACCACAGCAACACCCACAAACTGTTTCTCGCGCATCGCAACAACCTCGCCAAGCCACGTTGCCCCTCTTTCGTCAATGCCAGCACATCACCTCAATCAGATGGACCAACCTGTTCACTCGAATCGTCCGTTTCCATCATCAAGGAACCTTCCATGCAGCCCCTCCATCCCTCCGACTTCCTCCGCCGCCGCTTTAGCCACGACAGCCCCTCTCATGCGGCATCCCGGCTCAGGTTCATGCACGCCATGTGATGATGATGACGCCGCCTCGGACCCCGTCGGTCGCGGCCCGTCCATGGTGCCTCGCTCAGCGCCGGCGAGCCGTGAACGATCGGCTTGCCAAAGCGGCCGCTCTGAATCGCATCAAACGCCCGGCAAGACATGCCCGACACGGCCCCGCCCGGCCCGATCACTCCGTCCGTGTCGTGACTCGGGCGGCCTGAGATATCACGGCGAGAAGGTCCGTCGTCTCGTCCGGAAGTGCAGTTTTGGTGCTACCTCAGCAGCGGGCAGATACATGAAATGCCAGTATCACCTAGCACTGGCACTGCCTGCAGGGGCGGCAAGCACAATTCTCCTCGCGGACATTCAGCACAGCAATCTACACCGGTGTCCCGTCACTTGATCGTCGGTTCGTCTGGAGTCTGCGTCGTTTAAAACACCTCTGCTGCACACCCTCCGGAGGTGCTTCCTCCACTTGTGCATCCGAGGCACCCGAGGCCCGGTCAGACTAATTCGACAAGTCCGAGGAATACATTTACAGGGAATGTCGCCACAAGCACCGTCATCTACAGCTTTGGCTTCGTCTCCGATGTCCAGCCCAGCTCCAGGCGGTCGACCTTGTTAAGCCCATAGGCCGCGAAGAACTCGGCCTCGAGCTGCTGCTGCTTCGCCAACAGCGCCCTGACAGCCTCGGCACGCTTGACCTCGCCCCGACCCAGCTGCAGGAGATGCACCTCGTCTGGCCCGTCGACGATTCTCATTGTCCGGGCGTTCGCCCACATCTGAGCCAAGGGGGTATCCTGGCTGACGCCCGCTCCGCCAAAGACCTGGATGGCGTCGTCAAGAACACGCCCCAGCATCTGGGGGACGAGAATCTTGGCCTGAGCGATCTCCTTGAGGGCCAGTTTGGCGTTGCCCTCGTCAATCTTGATGGCCGCATTAAGAACCACCAGTCTGGACGAGTCGATCTCGAGACGTGCCCGTGCGACCTGGCTCAGCACCAAGCCGTGCTCGTGAAGCATCTTGCCAAAGGGCTTTTTGGTCGGCTCGTGGATACGAGCAATAACCCACTCGAGAGCTCGTTCGGCCTGTAAAGTCAAATCAGCATGATGTCGGTGCTTCACTGAGCACACCGTTCCAGCGGCAAGGAAGTCTGTCTTACAGCGCCGATACACCGCATCGCATGATGGATCCTGCCGGGTCCCAGCCTTCCCTGGATGATCTCGAAACCACGACCTTCGCCGAGCACGATGTTCGACACCGGCACCCTGACGTTTTTGAACGTGATGTGACCGTGGCCGTGCGGGGCGTCATCGTAGCCGAAGACCGACAGCATGCGGTTGACCGTAATACCGGGCGTCCTCGCAGGAACCAGGACCACGGACTGCTGGCGATGAACAACTGGGTTCTGGGGGTCCGTCTTGCCCATGACGATGTACACCTCACACCGAGGGTCACCAGCACCGCTGCTCCACCATTTCTACCGAGCCCAAGGATGTCAGCCGATTGCTATGAAGACAAGACTCAAAGGGGCCGCGGTACTCACGCTGCCGTTGAGCACGTATTCGTTGCCTTCTCTTCGGATGTCAAACTTGATGTTCGTTGCGTCGCTCGAGGCAATGTCGGGCTCTGTCATCAAAAAGGCAGACCGGATCTTGCCGTCCAGCAGCGGTGCCAGCCACTGCTTCTTCTGCTCGTCGTTTCCAAACTTGGCAAAGACCTCCATGTTGCCCGTATCGGGGGCAGCGCAGTTCATGACCTGTTTCCCTGTCAGCGTCCGTGGGAATCAAGGAAAGGAAATGACATACCTCGCTTGCGATCTGGCTGCGGCCCAGCTGCTCGGCCATGAGGCCATACTCTAGGTTGCTGTACTCACTGCTCTCGCCGTAGTGGCCCTTTGGCAGGAAGAGGTTCCACAGGCCCTTCTTCCGTGCCTCAAGCTTGAGATCCTCAATGATCTTGGGATGGGCCGAGAAGCGCTCTCGTGTGTCTCGGCCTATCGCCTGTGCGAAAACGGCGTCTCCCGGGATGCATTTCTCGTTGACAAACGTCTCGACCTATGGAGCGTCAGGTTGGTAAGACTGCGGGAGAAGAGGATGTGCCTGACCTCATCGAGCGTGCGTTGCGCCTTGGCGCTAACCCTGTTCACCACTGCGATTGGGATTCTTGCGGATGCTGGAGGAGTCGCCATTTTTGCTGTTCGTTATGCTTGGAACCTGGTTCACGGTTGTTGTCCGTGATGTTTTGGTCAGATTTGTGATGACATTGGATGTACTGATGGAGCCCCAGATGAGCGTGTCTGCCGCGGGACAAGGTGAGGAGCAACCTGGGGTTGAGCCTCGGCTCGGCGAGGATGGACCCGGCCCCGGCCCCGGCCCCGGCCCCGACTCACGCTGATCTTACCTAAGAGAGGGGGTTCGTGGCCATCGCAGGACCTCCTCTGTGTTAACCTCTTTGAGTCTTAAATGATTGAGTTACCCGGCAATCCATTTTAGGATTGCCGGATACTTTTTGTGTTCTGCTGCTCATCATACTCAAGCTACCCTAGTGCAGTGCGCCGGACCAACTCACCAGCAGTCGCCTTGCCGAAGACAACATTCCATGACAAGGGGGGTCTCACTAACTAGAGGTTTGCAACATATTTCTTAGCCATCGAAAGGAAGATTCGGCGGTGGGTCATGGCTACAGGTAAATTCCAGGATATACAGCTGCAGCCGGTAGATATCAAACTGCCTCGTCTGCAAAAGTCAGAATGGCCTCAGGACAAGGCTATCTGTGTTCAGGAACAGAGCCCCTCCCAAGGCGAGAGCATATCGAGATTGAAAGCAAGCAATAGAACACATACTGGAGAGGCCGGCCCATGTTTGACCTCGACTAGCACTTGCGGTCCTGGTTGCTCAAGATGCTGCCGAATCGAGGCCCGGCAGGATGACGGCATGGCCCTGACGCAGCTGAGCCCCGCAGGTCGTGTCGTGTGCGGAGAAGGCGGTGCTGCGGGGAGGGACGGCCCTGAACTGGACGCCAGAATTCAAGCCTCTTCAGGGCAATTAGCGGGCCCGACTGACTCGGGTTCCCCAGAAAATCGAAGGGTGCCCCAGACTCGCCCACGCTCCAGGCGCCGAGGTCTTAGGAATCGGCAATTGGGGAAGGAGATTGGCGGTCTTTCCCCAGTCGTGCCTTCCTTAACGCCGATGCCCTTCTACTGCAGACAAGATGGCCGTCTTTCCTCCTGTCTTGTCCTCGTCAACTCCAGCTCGACTTTGCTCTCCTCTTCCTCAATCTTGACGCTGCCTCACCTCCTCTGCGTACACATCAGCACACACAGCTCTCCGCCGCCATGGTCTTCACGTCGCCGTCATGGGTGCCCCCAATGCCCATAGGTAGGCCGCCGCAGCTGCTGCTGCCCCCGCGCGACTCCAAGCTTTGACCGGGTGACAGCGTGACTGACCCGACCGCCCTCCACAGAGATCCCCGACTCCGTCTCCCTCGACGAGTTCATGCTCACTGAGAAGCACGGCCGCGTTCCTTTTGCTCAGTCGAAGAATCCCTTCATCTGCGGTCTCACCGGCAAGACGTACACCATCGATGAGATCAGGCAGCGCGTTACACACCTGGCGAGGGCCATCGCTAAGAGGCTCGACTTTGCTCCCAACGAGGGAACTGAGTGGGACAAGGTCGTCGCTCTCTTCTCCCTCAACACCGTGAGCTCCCGCCCCTTACTGTTGGCCTACAAATGCCGTCAAGACTAACCCAAGATCACCAGATCGACTACATCCCCTTTGCGCACGCTGTTCACCGCTTGGCCGGCATCGTCACTCCTGCCAGCGCCGCCTACTCAGCCCAGGAGCTCGAACACCAGCTGCGCTCCTCCGGTGCAAAGGCCCTCTTCACCTGCGTGCCCCTCCTCGAAACGGCCGTCAAGGCCGCAAAGGCTGTCGGCATCCCCGAAGACCGCATCTTCGTCCTCCCAGTGCCCGGCGTCTCGAAAAAGGTCCCCTTCACAACCCTTGACGACCTCATCGCCGAGGGTGCGAAGCTGCCCGACCTCGAACCCCTGAAATGGGTCAAGGGACAGGCTGCAAGGCAGGTAGCTTACCTGTGCTACTCGAGCGGCACCTCGGGGCTTCCGGTACGTCGACAGACACTCCAAACTTGCCAAGTTCATGTGCTAATCTTCCGCAGAAAGCCGTTATGATCTCTCATGCCAACATCATGGCCAACGCCCTCCAGTACTCCACATTCGATACCGTCGCCCGCACGAAGTTTGGCGTCAAGACCCAGGCCGTCCTGGGCTTGCTGCCCTTCAGCCACATCTATGGCCTTGTTGTCATCTGCTACTCAAACGCCTACCGCGGCGACAGCACCATCGTGTTGCCAAAGTTTGAGCTTGATAGCTTCCTGGGCGCTGTTCAAGAGCACAAGATTGAGCAGCTCTACTTGGTGAGCAGCCCGCATTCGCAACTTACCGTATCTTCCACACTAACCACCCCAGGTCCCACCGATCGCTATCCAGATCATCCGCAACCCAGACGTCTGCAAAAAGTACGACCTCACCTCTGTCCGGTATCTCATCACCGGTGCCGCGCCCCTCGGTCCCGAAACGGCAGAGGAGGTCAACAGGCAATACCCCAAGTGGCGCATCGGCCAAGCCTATGGCATGACCGAGACTTGCACCGTAGTCTGCACCACCAGCGAGCTTGACATCGATGTCGGCTCATCTGGCTCTCTTGTACCCGGCTGCCGCGGCAAGATCGTCGACCCCTCTACTGGCGCCGAGATCACAGAGTACAACAAGCCCGGCGAGCTGCTTGTCCAGTCCCCCTCGGTCGTCCTCGGCTACCTTAACAACGAAAAGGCCACGGCCGAGACTTTCGTTTGGCAGAACGACGGCCGCTGGATCCGCACCGGTGATGAGGTCCTCGTCCGCAAGTCCGCCGCTGGCAACGAGCACCTTGTCGTCGTTGACCGCATCAAAGAACTGATCAAGGTCAAGGGCCACCAGGTCGCCCCCGCAGAGCTCGAGGCGCACCTGCTCACCCACCCTCACGTCTCTGACTGTGCCGTGATCCAGGTTCCCGACGACCGCGCCGGCGAGGTTCCAAAGGCCTACGTCGTCAAGGCCGCCAGCGCTGCCGGCAAGTCCGACGAAGACTTGGCCTGCGACATCGCGAAGCACGTCGAGGAACACAAGGCGCGGCACAAGTGGCTCAAGGGCGGCATCGAGTTCATCGAAGTCATCCCAAAGAGCCCCAGCGGCAAGATTCTGCGGCGGCTGCTGCGTGACAAGGAGAAGGCCGACAGGAAGGCCGCGGGGCCCAAGCTGTAGGACGGCCTGGGTGCCAAAGCCTGGAAGAGCGAGCGTCTGACGTCTGTCTGTCTTTCTGCCTGCATTATGTATCGTCTGCCAATACCACCTCCATCCACAAATACATCAAACCTCGCACTGCACTGCACGGGGCAAAACCTTCTTGTGCCGGCCGTGCCATCCGCCCCTGAATCGGGCCCCCGGTCCGCACGGGGCCGGCGTCCCAACCCGTGTGCCAATGTTTGTTTCGTCCGAAACGGCCTCCCTCTCCGCAACTGTCGCAGCCTCGACCCTCTGCGACCGGGCTCGACCGCGCGACGTCGCCGATTGGCACCAATCTATGGAGATGGCCACTGGGCCTCTGCTGTCGTCGCACCCTCGTCCGATGCGTCTTGTCTCAAGGGCAGCAGGCAGACGAGCATGATAATGCTTAAAAGAAGGGACTGCTCCCGCGGGCGCCAAGGTTGGGTAGGAGGAGCTTCTTTCGAAGACAACATCTCTCCCATCAGACCAGACAACATACCCCGACAATGAGGACAGGAATCTCACCCGTCGTGGCCATCGCGCTGCTGTCGCTCCTCGCCCAGGCGGCGCCGAGCCCGGAGCCCCAGAGGAACAGGGGCGGCAACAGAGGGAACAGAGGAGGCGGTGGTGGAGGAAATGGAGGCGCGACGGCACAGGAGCAGGCTGCTCAGAGGCCGCAGGGCGTGACAACGGCAGCTGATGGATCGACCATCCTCGACATGACCGCCGACGTCAAGTGAGTTACTCCTTTTCCCTTCTCCATGTTCCCAAGACTGACCACCTTCCAGCGGCCTCCCCCTCCGCTTCAAGGTTTCCGGCCCCGCGCAGGCCTTCGTCGCCAACAGCCCCGTTAACACGGCCAACCCCATCGAGGGCGCTGCCGCGGCACCGAATACCCCGGGTACCATGGGCGTCAATGTCCTCCTCCACGGCGATGGCGGCCAGTCCTTCTTCGACTTCCCCAACCAGGGCGTCTCGGCGCAGGGCAACCTCGCCGGTGTGGCGGTGCTTGCTCCGAACGAGAACCTCTTCTGGGGCGGCGGCGGCGGTCTCCAGCGCACCGATGGCGTTGCCCACGCAGCTGCCGTGGCCGACTTGGTCACCCAGATGCTTCCTCAAGTCATGTCCTTCAACACCTCTGACGTCTGGTTCACCGGCGTCTCGGGCGGGTCCCTGATGCTTTCCGGCTTCATGATGCCAGCGCACATGGAGAAGTTCGGCAACAACACAGGCGTTCTTCTGAATTGTGCAGCCATGGAGCCACAGGTCCCCGTCACCCCAGCCAGCGCTGCCGCACTGGCGACAACGCGGGTACACTACCAAACGACGCAGAACGAGCTCGCCATGCTGCAGCCCTCAATCCCGCGCGCCGTCACCGCCTACGAGGAGGTCGTCCAGGCTCAGGGGCTGAGCGCCGACCAGATCAACGCGCTGCAGACGGTCGACGGGACACCCAACGGTGACCACTGCGCGTTCGACGGCCAAGGCTTCGTCAGCGGCGTGCAATTGATGGCGGAGAACTACGCCGCCGTCATGCAGCCGGGGGGCAGTGGTCAGGTGCCGGGCATCGGGAGCGTCAAGACGGGCGTGGTCGGCAACGAGAATATTCAGTTCTCGGGGACGGGAAGGAAGAGGGATGTTGTGGGTTGATAGCTGGGAGGCAGGAGAAGGAAAGAAAAATAAAAATAAAAAGAGTCAAAGCAAGCAAAGTTGTCTTCGTATGCTGAAGCCTTGTAACAGTGACTTGGTGTTGCATGTCTGATGCTTCTTCACTCGAAGCAGCATCTGCCGAGGACAAGGGGCACTTGCGACACCTGTTCCTTCTTGAAGCCAAATAAACCTCTCTCGTGGATAGTTCCAGAGCCTTTGGTGAAGTCTTCCTTGATATGCCATGCCGGGTTGGAGCCGGGTGCTCTCTTGACCAGCCATGGCCATGACTTCGTCTCCAGCCATCCAGCGGTGTGTGATGTGGCAGCAGCATAGCTATGCCTGCGTCCTTGTATGTCCCCCTCTTGTCTTTGTGTCCCTCGAGCCAAGCTGGCTGATCTCTGGGTCGTATTTGCCGCGATAATGTGGTACTCTCGCAAGATTCGGATAGTCGGTCGGTGGATTCGGTGTCCGGGTCGCAGCCTCGCCTACGGAGCAGTATTCGCAAACTCTACCGCCATGACAGGCGGGCCTGCGCACTTATGTATACGACCAGCAGCCTTGCTTCTGTCGCAGAGATAAGGCGTCATGCCGTCTGTCTCGAACCCCCGACATGCCCAGCCCACATCCCCAGATAAGGCATGCCATCCCCGGCCCCCCAGGCCATCCTCGGGAGGAGCCGAAGCAGAGATAGCAGGCTGCGACTTGCTGCAAGTGGCAGAGAATGCAGGCGATGTAAGGACCCTGCAGCATCGCTCGAGGTGCCGAGAACGCCATGGGGGAAGATGGATGGACCCTTGCATTGCTCAAAGTGTGCCTTCGTCTAGGACAATCCCTTCCTCATCCAGCAGGTACCGCATTCGAGTACAAGATAAGTGCTCGATTGAGCCTTTTCGGAGGGAAAACCACGCTGCCTGTGCCGCCTG
The DNA here is from genome assembly GCA_020746995.1 of Plectosphaerella cucumerina. NCBI lineage: Eukaryota > Fungi > Ascomycota > Sordariomycetes > Glomerellales > Plectosphaerellaceae > Plectosphaerella > Plectosphaerella cucumerina. The sequence continues at coordinate 2,379,508 of JAGPXD010000004.1, read as the reverse complement.
GTTATCAGCATGGCGCGGCGGTCGAGGCGAACGAGGCCCCTATCTTTGATAACCACCTGGGCATGCGGGCGATGGAGAGATAACCTGGATAGGCGGCACTCCCCCATGCGCCGCAACCAGTCAGAGACGGTGGCTATCTGTGCTCACTCGAGGGATGAATGATGAAAGCAATCCGAGCTGCCTCTTTTGCCCAACAGAATGCATAGATGGGCGTGGCATGTCTGGGAGATAACAGAGCCGCCCCCGACAGCAGATGAATCTATAAAGGAATCAGCACTCCCAGCCCAAGGCGACGGAAAAGGATAGAATCCAACTCAACCAGACAAGCAGCAGCAATCTCGACGGCACACGACATGTTCATCGGCTACGGGGAGGGAATGCAAAGCGCACAAGGACCGACCACCCACCACACAGGCAGACATCACACAGCAAGCCGGCAGTTGGCTTTTCGCAACGGTCCGTCGAAGAAACGAGCGCATCACCACCTCGCAGATCGCGATCAAATGTCGACCCTCGCCTCGGTCATCGTTCTGGAGCTTCATTATTTTACCCGACCACACCTGTCTCTCGCAGCAGTGTCGCATGACGACCGGACGAGGCGCCTGCGAGGTTGCGTCGAACCCCCACGCACACGCACACATCTGACCCTGGAACATCAGCCACCTCCAACAAACAAGATTGCCCACCACATTTTCGGTGGTGCGACGGTCTGGACCGATGGCTTCGTGTCCGACTCCGACCCCGACAGCGAGAAGAAACGGGGTGGGTGAGTATCCCCCTGGATTGTCCGCGAGATGATGTTCAGGATCGTTGGGCCTCATCCGGCGTCCCCTCCCCCCTTGAATGGAGCCCTGGTGAGTGCGAGGTCGCGGGTCAGTTCCGCCCGAGAATCTGCATACAGGCCATATTGAAATGGATCGCGACCGAGTGGAGGCGAGCGTCGTCGTCCGCCGACCCCTTGTACTTTCCCACGACCGCCGCTGGCTTGCATGCGCCTAGACGAGGCGCGCAGCGTATTGCAACAAGCGAGCCGACCTGATCCGGGGGCTGTCGGGAAAAGTAGGGATTCGACGAGGTGGGTAAGTGAAGCAAGACCGTGCTCCTGATACGTCGCTGCGGGAGGATCTCGAGCTACTGCGTGAAATAAGTGCTCCTTATCTCTGGCCAGCACGGAGCATCTCTTGATGCGGCCTTTTGCTCGGCAGTATCCCCAGTGGCCCGAGTGCGAGACCGGAGTCCCCTCGCAGTCACCGAAGCCCAGGCCGCGCCGTCGCAGGCCTGGGAGCCGGGGCTTCGGGAGAGGACGTCCAGAAAGTCGACCGACGACGCCTTGCCTTCGATCGATGTGAGGAGGACGAGCGTACGAATATGCATCCGGGAACGGCGGCTGAGGTGGGCCAGCATCGTAGACTGCGCGGGTCCAGATTTCGCGTGGCTTTCCGTCCGAGCTCAGCATGTGAAGAGACGAGGCGTCCAAAAGAGCATCGGCCCGTCCGTCACACGCTGGGCGTATTCGACGTTGCTTGCATTCGAGATTCTAGAAGGGCCTCGTCCCTGACTGCGCATATTCGTAAAGACAGACGTCTCTGCCTACCTTGGAGCATCCACGATGCTTGTCGAACACGGCGGGGGCAGCGGGGAGTCAACTCAGCGCATACCTAGCCCGGATCACTCTCAGCGGGGTTCCAGACTTGACGGCATGGTGCAATCTTCCTCTGGCAGCGTATTCTGATATGTCACTTTGACGAACGCTTCCACGTAAGAATGTCGGCCACGAGGCATATCAAGCAACATGAACATGAAGAGGCTCTTTCCTTGTTGCTCCACGATGCTCCCAGGCCTCCCCGGGGCGCTCTTGATTAGGTGGTGGGACACGTCGATGCAGCCTTTGGCCCGGGGTCTCCCCCTGTCGGCCCGGGCCAGGTCACCACCGCTCCGCTCCCCAGGCTGCCCGAGTGCCGCGACTCGGGACGCACACCTCTCGTGTCATGAGAGCAAGATGAAGGACGGCAGTTCTCAGGCGAGCGGGCAGCCACTTCACAGAAGGACCATCTGAAGGCACCGCCGTCGTGACGGACATGCAGGCAAGCCTGTAGACAGAGTCTAGGCCGTGTGCACGACCCAAAGTCCCCTGAGCAAAGCCAGAAAGGGTGGTGTTGGTAGGTGGACTTCAGGCGGCGGACTTCAGGCAAAAGTCGAGGTCAGCGCAGACGGCCTGGGCAGGGGTTGGCTTCTGATCACAGGCTGTCCAATCAGCCGATGCCTATTTCTGACCACGGCGCCGAGATCGAGAGTTTCGCAGCCGGACAATGGATAGAAGTTGAACGGTTCGTCCATCAGACGAGGCGGCGTAAGGTCCAGGTCGGTAATCGAGCGACAAAACGGGCGTTTCGAGCCGCTAAATGTCGCTTCTCCCGAACGGGTGGCTGTACTTTGCATGTCATTGACAGACGAACGAACAAGTTTTTGTCGAGCAGCAGAGTACTTGTATTGCACGGAATGACCCGTTGGATGCATTCGGCAGCCAAGCATCAGGGGAAGTCGATTGGAATATTCTGCCGTCTGACTCGCGATGCGCAGAACCGGACGCTCGGTGCGGGCGTTACCACCGGGGCTTGTGGTGACGGTGAAACCCAGCATGGCAGGATGGTCGCGGAGGCTAATGTCAACGGCTCAAGGACCAAGGCGTTGGCCTCGCTGGGCGGCTCATCGGTGAGACCAGAGAGTGCCTTACCGAGTTGTCACCTCGGGATCATGGCTCCGATGTCCAGTCGGTCTGTCGTGTGTGCGTGGGGTCACGGTATTGAGTTGCAGACCTGATGGAGGGGTCGTGGACGGTGTTCCGGCGCCGCATGCACGTCTCATGCAGCCATTCGCCAGGGATGTGTCGAGACGGATATTCGAGGTTGCAAGTCGCGGTGAGGGGAAGGGAAGGGGATGACGGCGTGAGAGGCTGGACGGCCGAGTGACAGACTGGACTGGCGGGAAGCACCTGCCGTCGTCGACGAGTACTCCTTCCATCCATCCTTCCGGTGCGCGGCTTTGCGCCGGAGTGAGCAGCGACGAGGGGGCAAGGGCGCACGAGGCAACCCCTGTCTCCAAGTGGGTCGGAGTGGGGGTCCATCGAACTCGTGCATGCAAGCCCCGAAGATCCCTGTCGGCCCGGCCAAGTCCTCGAGACCTGACTTCCCGTCCAGTCCCAATTGTTTTCCCGGCCACTGGACGACGGGTGAATTGCCCTGGCACCCTAGGCGTCTGGAAGTGAGACCACACTGGGAGGAGGGAGAAGGGTCGGAGAATCGTCCGAGAGGATGCCAGCCAAGCACGGCTACTTTCAAGACCAGGTGCCGCGCGACTTCTTACGAATATTCGTAAAGTACGTACTTACTCAGAGGAGCCAAAGGCAGTACGGATACGAGTCAACTGATTAGGCATGAAGAAACGGTTCGGAGGATCAACTCGGCGAGGATGCCCGCCTGGAAGAATTGCCCCAAGTTTCCCCATCCCCAGCCTCCACACAGGACCCTGGTGATTGATTGCCTTGATTATTACTCGGCATGACTTGCGATGCGACATGTCACCGAGATGCCAAAGAAAGTACCCAGGTACCAAACGCCGCATGGCTGGACGCCCCCCCGTTTGCCGCGCTTCGGAGAGGGCCCCACGATGCCTCCAGCGCCCCTGCCTTTCCCTGAAGTCCAGTGTCCTGCACGGCAGCGACAGCCAGCCATTGGGCGCCACTCCCTGCAACTGCCTCCCCGGGCGCCGGACGAACCTGCCCCTCGCTCCACGTCCACCCGCCCAACACCTGCGGCACCTCCCCGAGACGCAGCACCCGACGGGACCCTTCCACCCTTCCACCTTTCCACCGCACTTGCTTGCTGCTTGCGCGCCTGCCCCCCTCGCTCCAACGCACGTCCGTCCCGTCTGCCGCCGCTCGTTCCATAATAATTCCACCGTCGACCTGCCGCCGCATGTCATCAGCCTGACAAATGATTCTGGAATCCCATTATCGACATCCATCTTGGGATGGACGATCTTCCAACTGCACACCACCTTACTCCAAACATTCCCGGGGTCCAGCGGCCTTTTTTCCCTCGTCCATCATCATCCCCAAATCCCCGCCGCCACAGGCCACAGACCACACGACACCCACCAGCCTTGCCGCCGTCGTGCCACCCCGAAGGGACCCCTGCCCCCGAGGTCTTGCTCAGGATGCCCTGGATAGGGCAGTCCGCCCGAGTACCGGCCGGGCTCGCGCTGGAATATCAGCACGTCCATGCCGTTCCTGGGACCCTTTTTTGCCACCGAATCCCAAGTCTCCAGCATGTGCCTTGATGCCAACAGGAGAAGGGCCGGACCCCTCGATTCCGCTCGACTCAGGATTATGACCTTTCAAGGGTCGGACTTTAGGCGTCGTGACTCGGGCACACGACGGTCATCGTTCGGCCTGTGCGATGCCCGTGCACAGGGACAACCAGGAGGATCCCGCCCACACACCCCGACGTCACCACGCCGCTCTGCCCAGGACCCTTTGTGATGGACACCCCACTTGGGAGAGCTAATCTCACACATCCGTTCCTGTTCAGGGCATTTCGAAAGACGATCAGGCCTGCGTCTAACCCACAGCTCGGCGTGAGAACCACGAACGGGCGGCAACTCTGAAGCTGGCTGTTCAAGCACATTTCAACTGCGGCCTCTCGCCGCCGGAGAGCCCATGATGTTTACGGGAAAGGGCTTGGCGATCTCACCGCCGACGGATTCCTTCCAGCGTTGCGCGGCTGGCTGGAGGCCTGGATCAACGCTGCTCCGCCAAGTACTGTTGCCATGGAGTGACAGTTTCGAGAGTGTCAGAAACCAAGCCCTACGCCTCGTCCCCATGTTGTGCTGGCCTACCCGGGGCACGCGAGCGAGACATGAGCCGAGGGCCTGATGAGGGCGGCCCCCCGTCGCGGAATTGGATTTGGGGAAGGAATGTATGCTTCGTGGGGGCACCACGGTTCAATGCGGTGCTGCACCACACCACGTCGACCCCGTCTGCGACGACCACACCACCCACCCACCTTCGCCTGATGGGCGGCGGGAGGAAGAGGAACCCACGCACGGCTGATGACCTGTTTGCGGTTGGTCCGGGGTCTTTGAGATCTGACCCGCTGTTGGAGCTCCGAGCCCGAGACATATGCAAGCGCGAGTGCGCGGTCGCAGTCATATTCGTCGCAGCCCATGCCACAAGACACAGGTACAGAGAAGACGGGACAGGCACAGAGGTTCCAGCCGGGGGCCATCGTCATCACAGCCGTCATCCTGCGCCTTCCCCATCTTTCCCCCTCTTTCGGGGGCCAGTGAGGTTGAGAAAACGCTCATCGCGAGGGGCGGTTGATGTCGGACGAGGCTGGGAGAGGGGTCCGGTCCCGGGACTGGCTGGGGCACCCGGGCTCGGTGAAGGTTCTATTCTGTTGCTACAAACACCGCAAACGGCTCTTGATCACAAGCTGAGGCAGTGAGGTTTTGCTACGGTACCCCTACGCCGAGTCAGACAAAGACCGCTGACAAGACCGTCGGCGCCAAAATGCGAGGGTGCTTGTGGCTTGCTTGTCGTCCCGCAAGAAACCCCGAGGTGCCAGGCAGAATGTCCGTGCCAACTCTCGAAAGCCCTCAACAGGGGGCCCTGCCAGTCTGCCAGAGGAGGACATATCCTTGCAGCGAGCCAGCGAGCGTCGGGATGCGGCCTGGACTTGCTCGCTGAGCCCAGGATGGTCGGAGAGGTGGGCATCCACCGACCCCACCGAACCACCAGTCAAGATCCAGTACAGGGGTGGACGATGGAAGTGAAGTTCCGCGACGAGGGCACTGCGCAGAAAGGGTCTCAGCAGTGGGTGGACGGGAGAGTGGCAGAGTGGGAGTGGGAGTGTGAGAGGGAGTGAGCAAGTGATGTGGGTGGAGGCCCCGACCGTGGTCGCACCGCCAGAAGAGAGGGGCGTGGGGCATTTTCCGCTCTGAGATGCATGCAAGAGCAAGACCGGCCGGCGCGAGCCCGCTCCAGCGCCGCCCATCCCATCCATCTTGGGCCCGGTTGCCCACCTCACCGCAGCGAACTTGCGAGCGCAGACAGGCAGTACCTGGGCACCTGCAGCAGCGGGCCATGGCAGTGTGGCCCGGCAACTTTACAGTGGAGTGCGCTGCCTGGCTGCTCGCGACGGGACCTGGAGGCGGCGGCGATGGCGGCGGCGTCCAGTGTCAGTGGAAACACTGGCGGACGGGAGGCAGGCACAGCGCACCGCACCTACCCACTTTACCAAAGTAGCGCCTGCCGTACCGACACCGTACTGTAGGTACCGCACCTGGAGTGCTGCTCACTGCTGGGCTCACCTCACTCATCCGATCCGGCCTCGCCTCGCCTCGTACCGTTCGTCTTGTACCTACGTACCTAGAGTCGCCCATTTTCTCCTTCGTCTTCAGTTCTTCCCCTCCACATCTCGCACCTACTCGTCGTCCCCCGTCTCGTCTCGACGCAGCGCAGCGCAACGCCCGCAAACCCAGATCATGGCAGCGAGCACGACGACGCCGATCGCGACCTCGAGTCCTTTCACATCCATGAACCCTACCTCGACAGAACACGACTGGCGCTTCCCCCGGCGGCCCATAGACCATCACCAGCAGCACCAGCAGCACTACCAAAACCAAAACCAAAACCAAAACCACAGCCACCACAACCACCAACAAAACCACTCCATACCTAACAGTCGCATGCAACATCCCGATCGCGGCTCGACACACTCGTCGCACGCTTCTGGTGCCGGCCGCACCAACAACAGGAGCAGTAACAACTCCAACAACACCGCCAACCACACAATGCACGACGCCGCACCGACCGACCTCGAGCTCGACATTTCCGCCGGCGCGCGGCCGCCGACCGCCCAGGAACAGTTCCTCAACTCGTCCGCCTTCTCCCGCTTCGGGGATCTCTCCATGGACGCAGACAACCAGACTGAGGCCGACATGGCCAAGGAGGACCCCCTCGCCGCCCAGGTGTGGAAGTTCTTCCGCAAGACCAAGCAGAACCTGCCGAACCAGGAGCGCATGGAGAATCTGACATGGCGCATGATGGCCCTCAACCTGCGGAAACAGCGACAGCAAGAGGAAGATGCAAGGTACGATTTGCGCACCGCACCTGTTCCCTTTTATTTTCATCTTTTTCTTGGGGAGGTCCGACAAAATGCAGGCGCGGCGTGAGAGAAAGACATGTGAAATTCTCACGGGCCTTTTTGGGCCCCGTTTGATTTGTTCTCTCTGGGTTTTGGGGGTTTGGCTTGAATTTTATGGTTTGGCGCTGCGTCAGAGACCACCCTGCTAACTTTGGGTGCCCTATGAACAGGCTCGCACGCCAGCGACTCGAGGAGGAGCAGCAGCAGGCACTTCAGCAGCGCCAGCAGCAGCAACTCCAGCAACAGCAGCAGCAGCAACAGCAGATGATGATGTCCTCTGGCTCGGCCGCGCCCACACCTCGACTCAACGCTCCCAGCGGCATCGCCCAATTGCGCAAGTCGTCTGAGCAAAACTACAGCCAGCCGGAGCCCATGAACCTCGACGACTTCATTTATGCAGACAGCCTCGGCACTCCCGTCGATTATTCGTCGCCTCAGCCCCTGTCCAAGCAAATGGATGAGTCCAGGTCGGGGCTCGGCTCACATCCGACACTCACGTCGGCCATCCCCATCAAATCGCGCAGGGACGAAGCCGCCCAGGCGCAGCAGCAAGACCAGTTCGTCCCCCAATCGGTGCCGTTCCCGCCGCAGCATCAGCAGAAGACGCGGGACGAGTTCAACTACCTCCCGCGACACACTCGCAAGACGAGCATCGATGAGCGCCGCGTAAGTTTTCTGTCTTACCGTCCCCGAATTTCTTTTCAAGTCGCGGCCATGCGCCGGATGAGAGAGTGTGCGTGCAATGCATCTCACTCCGACTGCATGACCCGACTCGTGCTACGCCTCTTTTGGGGTCAGGGACCCTGTCAAGTACAGCAGCAGCGGCCTGCCTTTGGGCCTCTGGCCCCCCTCCTCTCCGAACTTGGCTTGGGGAGGGCCCCGGCCGCTGGCGCCGGGGCTCCTAGGGGGGGTGGCCAGCCCGGCCGCTTGGTGGGCTGTTATCTCTGTCCCGCGGTCGCCGTCCCACCCCGGCCAGTAACGGATGAGCGTGAACCTGCGAGATAGAGAGAGCCGACGCTGACCTCCTTCGCCCATAGAACCGCAAGCGTCCCGCCAACTTCTCTCCTCATGTGCCCGCCGTGAACAGCACCAGCAACGATATCGCCAACAACCTGCACGCCGACTCGGAGCTTCATGAGTATTCGCTCGACCAGGCTAACCAGGCCGGCATGACGCACCCCCAGCAACAGCAGGGCGGCGTGCCGTTCCCCCTGGAGGGGTTCCATCTCGATGGCGATCCTATCATCACCTCCGCCGGCCCCTTCCAGCAGAACTTCAACTTCTCGCCAGGCACTTCGCCCATGATGTCTCACGGACCCTTCTCCAGCGCCTTCAATGCCTCTTCCATCCCCTCGTCCTCACTCAACGCCGCCGACTTCTATTCCCCCCCGGGATCCGCTTATCAGTCTGCCGTCTCGACACCGCACCCCATCCCCGATAACGACAGCTTCTACTTCGGATCGATGGACATCCGCACCCAGCGACAGCAGGGCTTCCGCCCCGGCCCTCAGAACATGGCTGGTCAGATGAACGGCCAGTACATGTACGGCCAGACCAACGGAAACCCAATGTTCCCGGTGTCGGCCACCGCACCCGAACCCGCCTCGGCCTTTGCCCAGGCCAATGCCTTTGGCCACATCGATCCCTCACAGGTCTTCCAGGGCGACCAGAACACCCGCTCGCCCGGCGTTTCGCTGCCGCACGACAACATGTTCTCTTTCGGTGGCGATTCGGACGAGGAAGAAGGCGCCTTTGCGGACCGCAACCTGCCTATGTCTCAGGACTTCTCGCCCGCAGCCGACGACACCAACACACTCGGATGGGACCCTTCCCTTCCGGGCCAATACAGCACGCAGGCTGCTCGCTACCCGGGCGGGCCTCCGCGCAAGCAGGTCACTATCGGCGGTGCCACGACGGACTATGTTGATGCCAACGGCGAGTGGGACGCTGGTCCTCTCAACCGATCGCAGTCGCAGTCTTTCAAGCAGGCAGCGGAGAGGCGGGGTGGCAAGGTCCCCAGGAACGCATCCACGCCGGCTACTCACCTCGCTCGCAACGGCAACCCCTTTGACAGGATGGCCGCCCAGTCTGTTCCTAACTCCCCGCCTGATGGACCCGGCACCAGGTCTGGATATTCCTCGGTTGCTCCCAGCAGGCCTGCGTCGCCGTCTGCTTCGAAGCACGGCTCTTCCACGAACCTTCAGGGTCAAGGGAACCAAGCCGAGAGCAGCGCTCCTACGACCTGCACCAACTGCTTCACTCAGACAACGCCGCTGTGGCGTCGCAACCCAGAGGGTCAGCCTCTCTGCAACGCCTGCGGTCTCTTCTTAAAGCTGCACGGTGTCGTGCGGCCGCTTAGTTTGAAGACGGATGTCATCAAGAAGCGCAACCGTGGATCCGGCGCCAGTCTGCCTGTCGGCGCGAGCACAAGGGGCAAGAAGGGCGGCAACTCCGCTGCCCCTTCGCGCAAGAACTCGACGCTGGCGATATCTGCTGTTCCCAGCGCCGTCCAAGTCACGACGCCACCGGCTGCCGTCCGTGCCGGCAGCGCCAACGAGGGTGAGAGCCCCGCCAGCGGCCCGGCCTCTGGCGGCAACACCGCCGGCAGCACGCCTACCACGTTCAGTGGAAGCTCGTCTGTTGGGGCCGTCGGAGGAAAGGGCGTCATTGCCATCGCCGCGGCGCCGCCAAAGAGCACACCAGGCCCCGGGGCAGCCTCGCTTCCCCGCAGCGCTGGCGCGTCTTCTAAGCGTCAGCGCCGCAACAGCCACAGCAAGGGCGCCGCGGCCCAGGAGAGCACATCCAACATGGAGGTCGACAGCCCCGAGAGCTCAATCGGATCCAATGACGCGGCCAAGTCTATTGGCATGACCAGCGCCCCGACACCCAGCTCCATGGGCCTTGCCAACGGCTTCGGAATGACGCAGCGTCCCATGATGGGCCAGTCCGGCATGATGGGCGTGCCGGGCATCAGCGGCCAGACAGGCCAGATGATGAGCCCCGGTGGTCCAGCATCTGGTCCCCAGGAGTGGGAGTGGCTCACCATGAGTCTGTAGAGGATGCCTCTACTTGCAAACCTGGATCGGCCAGCCATATCTGTTATTTCTTCTTTGATACCACGACTACCTACCTACAAGGGAGTCACCTTTCGATCGCTTCAGCTGGGCCTCGGGATATTGTAATATGACGAAGGACGACGACTTTGGTGGTTCCTGCTAGATGACGCTTGACGACCATGGTGAAGGGAGGGGCGCGTTGCGGAGTGGGTATGTGACGGCACTTGCTCGGCGAGTGCGTCGAGGGAGTTGTTCTGGGGCTGTTGGGCGCAACTCATTCCTTTTAGACGGGATCAGACGGGCCACACCGGGGCCGGACAGGAGGTTTTCTGCTTATCATGCTGTCCATCTGGGCCCTTTGGGTTTTGACTTAGTTTTTTCTCGCGATCTTCATGCCGGCGTCTGGGGCGCAGTTGATGGGTGTGGGGGTTCTCGACAATGCCCGACGGCTGGGTTGTCTCTCTGCTGTTTCTCGCGATGGGATTTCGGGATTTTCGGCTGGCGTCGTCCAGCCCTTTGGGGCTACTTCATGTCATAGACGGCAACGCTTTGGATGACACGCATACACCGAGATACCTCTTTCTGCGAATACATACGTTTCAATAACTTGGATCAGGCGAGTTGCGGTTGAGTGACCTTGAGTGTGAGGAGGGATTCGAAGAGGCGGTGCTGGACTCGATCTCCACGGTTGCTTGAAGGGGGCAAAGGGGTGACGTGATGAGGTGAATCAGACTGGAAATACTAGAAGATGATGGATGGGAACTCAACGTCGACAAACAACGTTGCTACTCGCCCCAGGACATAGAATAATATTGCTCAGAGACCTGGTCCGATCATGGACGACAACCAGGGGGTGGACGACAGCATCAACTGACCACATGCACAGAGGTGAGATCGACCAAGAAAGATGCACCCCGACCCCATGCTGGGACCATCAAGTTCGAAAATTGTGCACTACAGATCTGTCTAGTCAAGATCTGATCGATAGATCGCGCCAGGGACAGGTGATGACGCCCCAACAAGGTCAACAACCCCTCTGTGTTCCGTTTCATGTTTTCTCTGAGTTCAACTCGCGTTTCCACCCTTGAAGACTGGGATGTCCAAGTCTGGCAGGGATCTGGCATGCTCGGCTTGCCAGTGACCCCCAATCACCACATACAGTATCAATTCGCAATCACCGGTTGAGGCTTGTCCTGGTGCATCTGAGTTCACGTCTTCGCAGTGTCGCCGATCGTCACAACTCATACCGTCACACCTGAAATCACGCCCCAAAAGATAGTTTAGTTCGCCGTGCGTCATCCGCACGACAAGCAAGCAGATTCCATTTGCTCTCAACTCCTGTTTGTGTGTATCAAGTCCAGAGCTGCCGGAGGGGGCCTCGGGGCCAGGCAGGTCCTCTCCTGAGGAAAACCTCTCCTCCCCCGTCCATGGCGCCGCTTGGACGGCCCATGCCGGGTCCTGCCTCATCGTCGCCCCGAGTGCTGCTGAGCGCGCCCCTCCCCCGTCCCTCCCGCAGAGGGTGGGAGACATAAAAACGTAACTCGTCCCCTTTCCCTCCCGTTGTTGGGCCATTGCTTAAACGCCCACGTCTTGTTCGAAAGACTTCATTTCCATGGTCGTTGGGATCGATTGACAGATGATGCTAGGCGGGATGTGGAGGGCGTTTATGCCGCACCGGGGTTGGGGTTCATCTGGGACTGGTGTTAGCGACTGCTGGGGCAGGCGTGGGATTACGACCACGTCATCGGCAATGGTGACGGGTGTTGTGAGCCGGAGCATGCTGGACGTACCTTGCGCTTGCCGCCGGTGAGCTGAACGTTCACGAAGCGACGAGTGTACACAAGCCTCTTCTTGGCACGGCCCTTGGGAACCTTCTTCTTCTCCTGCTTCTCGACCTTGGGGCTGTGCGGTTCGTCAGCAAATGCGTTCTTTTGGATGATATACCGTCACAGTCGTTCCCTGTCCGCCATGCCCGATAGTGTTCGCCACCCAGAAAGGGTCATGTCTCCATCTCGTTCATCGGGCATTCGGGATCGGGAGAGAAGGTGATCGGTCGGCGGTCGGTACGTACGTCTGAGACTTGACCTTGCCAGCACGGGCGAGGGATCCGTGAACCTGTTGGGAAATGCAACGTCAGCGTCAGGCGCCTCGAGGAGTTTCGGTTGTCGGCTTAGATTTCTCCCCTCCCAGCACGCCGGCAGCGGTTCGGCAGCGTCTAGGCGTCGCAGGGAGAAATCGGTCCATCGGGGGAGGTCCGTACCTTGCCCATTTTTGCGGTGTGTGAATTGGTTGTCGACTCGAAATTGGGCGGTGTCGCGTTGCGGTGATGATCGGGAAGATTCTGCGGAGGTTGTCGCCAGCCCTGAATTTCGCTAGGTTACCCTCAAATGCGGGCTGTGTGTGTCACGTGGAGTCACGCACGTGATTAATGGCGGGGCTGCCACGAAGTCATGAGTCATTCGGCAAGAGCGGTGTGCGGCATAAGAGCTTAAACGGTCTGACCTATCTATCGGGGTGGTTGCACCAAGAGGGGAGATGGCCGCCCCCGGCCTGCATCGGCGGATGGCCCACACCGTTGCTCTTGGAGCCCAATCACGAACTTCTTCATCATCTGATAAGATCATCTATTGATGAGACCATCGATCATGATTGGTCATGACGGGCGCTGACTGGGTCGCCAAGCAAGTCGCAAGCGCGGCGACCCACAGTCACCTGCTCGTGACCCCGGCTCCCTCACATCTGGACGCTCCTCCCCTCATCAACGACTGGCCGGTCCAGGAACCATTTCCTTGTTCCCAAGCCTTGCCGCACCGCTCATCCTATTCCTCGTCGGCTCGTATCATTTAGTGGAATCCCGCGCGCGAAAAAAAGACTCGGCTTCCTCTCTCGCATCAGGACGTCGGCCCCGAGACGGTATAGCGCCAGGTTCTTAGGCATCTTGGCGGCTTCCGACGTCGCCCGCTCTCATACGATCACAACATTTTCTGCACACCCTCGAGTTGGGTACATAGTCTGTCCCTTGTCCCTCCGATTCTCGAGTTGAGGGCCTTTTTCTTTTTTCTCTTTCCGCCCCATCCGCTCAGCCTTCCAACCCCCTCCACCTCCTCCCCTTGAGTCGTCTATCTAGACACCTCTTGGCCATCATGAAGTCCAGCATCCTCTTCTCCGGCCTGGCTGCCGCCGCCAGCGCCTTTGAGCTTGACGCCCACCCTCCCCACCCGGAGTACATCTTCGAGAACCCCGTCTCTGCCGCGAGCCTGGGCTTCAAGATCCCCTCCTCGTATGAGTCGGCTATCATGGGCCGCCGCATCCTGGCTTTGACCAAGCTTGGCGACCTCGCCACCGTCTTCCCCGCGCCCAAGCAGGAGGATGTCTCTGAGCAGGGCTGGCGCCGCCCTGAGGGCCTTGATGGTGCCCCTATCGGCATGATGGACTACGTCGCGGACTGCGAGGAGGTCGGAAACCCCACCGTCCTGGCCATCAGCATCGCCACCTCGTTCCGCAACGCTCAGGCCGGCTCCAACATCTCCGTTTCCATGCGCTGGACCCCTCCCCACCCGCCCTCGAACCGCATGGGCTCCGTCTCTGCTACCGGCGGTCTTCTCGATGGCCTCAAGCGCATACTCTTCGGCGGCGACGACGATGAAGACCACGGCGATGACGGCGACGACAGTGACGATGCCCCCATTGACACCGTCCCCTACTCGGCCGCCAATCTCCCCCGCTTCTCCCTCATCGGCTACGTCGAGAAGATCCACCCCAGCGACGACGAGGCCAAGGCCCTCTCCGAGTGCTTCGTCAAGAAGCACCGCGACGCCAAGTACTGGCTGCCCGGCAACCGCGTCCATCAGAGCGAATGGGCTCGTATCGTTGTCACCTCAGTGTACTTCGTCGGTGGTTTCGGTGACCGCGCCTACATTGGCTGGATCCCCATTGAGGAGTGGAACAGCGTCACTCGTGAGGAGTGGGAGGCCATCCGCCTGCCCGGCGAGAAGGAGGGCTGGAAGGAGTGGAGCGTCGCCCAGTCCTGGACCGGCAGCGACCTGTAGATGAACCAGCAAGGCATTGACGCCTTTGTCCGGCGTGTTGTATATTGGAATGAACATGGGCGAGGCTTGCGTGCATTTCGTTGGCGCGGTTGGTAGGCATGGTTTGCGGACTGCATGGTATCTAGATTGACGCGGCTATTTGACATATGATCATTCTTTTGCATACGCCTATCACGATCTTCACACAGATAGTCTATCATGTGTCACACCAAGCCGCCCATCAACAGGGCAGCTGCCAAGCATACGACAACGACCTTGACTCCTGCCAGGCCCTCGCTGCAAGGAGCTCCGCTTCCACTGTCTGCTCCTGTCTGTGAAGCCGCTGCTTCGGACAAGGTTGTCTTCCTCGTCTCATCTCCACTAACGGCATGAGCGACAACCACGGCAACCGGCGTGGCGCTACCAGAATCCTGCGTCACGGTGATTGTCTCCGTGGACGTGGTATATTTCCAACCAGATCCCCAGTCGCCCCAAGGACCCTCGCCATCGTTTGGACCCTGACTGAACCCCCAGAGATCGTCATCCCAGGGACATCCAGTCACAGTCACGACCGCTGTTGGAGAGGGTACGCCGCCATTCTCGCCTCTGTGCCATCCTGGGCCCCCTGAGTATGTAAATGTACCAGCGCTGCTGCAGCTGGACAGACGGGAGCAGGCCGATGCGAAAGTTTCGAGAGCAGGTGGATCAGAACTGCATGCCGAGGAGAGGCAAGATGCCAGCTCCTTGTTCGAGTCGCAAAAAGCAGTCGGCTCGGGCGCTGAAGACGCCCAGTAGGAGGAGACGCAGGAAGACTATTTTCATGTGAGAATGTGTCAGAAAATTGGTCAGGAGGAAGACATACTGCGCAGGATGGACTGCGGCCACTGCCTTCTCCCCAGGGGCCCCATTGCTTGTTGTCTTTGGAGTTGTCGTCTGAGAGAAGCCCCTTGGCAACGACTACGAATCCCAGGATGGTGTAGATGCTTGAAGTCAACATTGTCAAGAATGGCAGACAGGGCTCGATGGCTTATATGATGGTAATGTGGCCGATGAAACCGGAACGGACTTCAGACGGACATATGATACAACTTGCCGAGTTCTTATATGATCAACCTCATCTCCCGGCCTTCGGTCACCGAGAATCTCACGGTGACACCAACGCAGAGTTGCGCAACTCGTTGGTGAAGAATTTTCATCCAGTGCGCAAAGTCCGGAAGGCAACACACGTCGCCACGCAAGTGTATTGCGCGTTCTGTCCTCATTCTCTTCCATCTTCGCCTCGTTGCTGTAAGCCGGAAATGAGTTCGGTCAGCAAGACATGTGACGGCCTGGTACTCCACCGTCCCATCACAGCCCCGATCGTACAAATGATCCAGAATACAGTATGATTGAGTATTCCTACGTCATGGGTGGAGGGGATGGCAGTTCCGGTCCGTAGCAACTCCGGGGTGCGCGTGCGGGTGTTTGTTGGGGAACCCCGCCAGACTGCTCACCAACTCCGGAGTCCGAGTCAAACCCCGATGAAGGACTCCAAGTCACAGTCAAGGAGTAGAAGCAGGCACCGTCGATTTCTCCATACTAAAATTGATTCATTGTACAAGCAAACCAGGTCGGCTCAGCTTACGTGGCCCCCGTCTAGTCGTGGTTCTCATTAGTCCCGCTCCCGCCACGCCAGACGGCAAAACCAGATGCCACGCAAACTCCAAGTACAAAGTAAAATACAATAAGGGACCGTGTTCATGCCTCATTACCGTCCCATCTCACTTTCGTCCCAACACCGTCTACCGAGGCACAGGCGACCAGCTGATCCCAGCAGAGAAGTCTCGCCAGCCATCATTGATGCGCTTCATGTGCATCTCCCAGCCCTCCTTGTTTGATCTCCGGTACTGCCCAAGTCTTACTCCCAGGTCATCCAGGTCAGCAGCCCCCCGGATGACTTCATCCAATCCATAAGACTCTGCGTGCAAATCCCGGCCCTAGAGCATTGTGCCGAACGTGTCCTCCCGGAATGGGTTGGGCTTCCTGGGACTCTCCTCGGTCTGTTCTTTGCGATGGCGGAAAGTGAAACCGACAAAGAGACCCTTGCTCATCTCCTCTTCGCGCTCCGCCATGCCTTCGAGCGCCTCCTGCTTGTCGTGGACCTCCTTGTACTTGGCCATGTCAGCCTCGTTGGTGAAGTCATCGAAGTAACCGGCGTCAGTCTCAGAGTCCAGCTCGGGGACGAAAGGCGCCTTGGTTGTGCGAAGTCCCTTCCAGTCGACCTCGGCGAAGTAGTGGTGAGCGTAGATATCCTGGATGTTGGAGAAGCGCCGGGACCGGGAGTTGATGCAGCTGCATGTGGTTAGCGAGGTTACGGTGTAAAATCTGGGCTGGCAGTGTACGTACGTGGTGATGAAGTTCCAGGTGCGGTTGCTGAGGAAGTAGTTGGGGTCCTCCCAGACAGGCCTCTTGAGGACCTCACGCCAGTGCTTCAAGTTCCTCCAGGTCTCGTCCGAGGTGGAGCCGGCGAAGGGAGGGAAGCCCGTGAGTGCTTCGAACAGCATACAGCCTAGACTCCAGTAGTCGACGGTAAAGTCGTACTCCTCTCCACGCAGGACCTCAGGGGCCATGTAGTCGGGGGAGCCTACGATAGACTTGGCGTAGTTGACGTCATGCGCGCGCATCGTCTGGTAGCCCTCACGACGTTCCGCGACGGTTCGCTGATCCATCGGCTTGCCGAAGGGCACAGACGTCTCGGAGGCCTTCTCGAGGCGCACACGCATGGACTCGATCTTGGCAGGTGCCAGCATGCCGGCAGCAAGGCCGAAGTCGGTGAGCTTGACGTGGCCAGTCGAGTCGACCAGGAAGTTCTCAGGCTTCAGATCGCGGTGAATGTAGCCAAGCTGGTGAAGGGCGTCGACGGCGCAGAACATCTCAGCAATGTAGAATCGGGCGTGCCTGTTGCTCAGGACGCCGGTGTTGTTGAGAAGCGTTCGGAAGTCACCGCCCGGCACGTACTCCATGGCCAAGTAGATGCTCTTGTCGTCTTGGAACGAGTACAGCAGACGAACGAGCCAGTCGCTCTTCGCTGTCGTAAGAATGTCTCTTTCGGTGAGTACATGGCGAATTTCGTCGAGCTTGAAGAGCAGCTTCTTGCTCATGACCTTGAGCGCGCACACCTCACGGGTGTCCTTCTTCTGCGCCAGGAAGACCTGGCCATAGCCTCCCTGCCCAACTTGCGTCAAGATCTGGAAATCGCCATGGCGAAGGCGGACACGACGCTTTCGCAGGTTGGCGCGCTCACGGCCAGCGTACTTTTGCCACATCTGGTTATACGTCGCCTCGTCGGTTTCGCCCTGGGGGAACTCGTTGTTGAAAGCCGTAAGCCTGTTCTGGCGCGAGCCGACATAGGTCAGGAGATCGAAGTAGTAGTCGAGGAAGTCTGTTCCAGACGTTAGAAGAGGATACCAGGGCCCGATTGCTACTCTACTCACAAAGCTGGGTGACGTTGACCAGTCTGCGAACATTGGGCCTCTGCAGGATCTCGCGCTCCTCTGCCGTCAGAGCTCGCGTGGTGTTGAATCTCTTAGCAGGAGTCGTTGGCCTGTCCCGCGTCTGGTAGCGGTCATTCCTTGACAGGGCAGCGAGGCTGGGTGGGACAGCCGAGTCGACGGCACCTGCGCGAGACGTGGGAGGAACGTTCTCCTGACCATGCTGCCGCTTCAGCGGGCTGCCAGAGGAGGCAGCCGCCCTGTGGAGGACGCTATCATCCACATTGGGGCTGGCCTCGTCGAGCGGGTTGGGTCGGGGCTTGGAAGGCGAGAGGGGTGTGGTGATGACGCTCTGCGGGCGGCCAAACTTGACGGGGCTTTCGAGTGCAGGGTTTGCGTTGAGCCGGAGGGCGTTGTCGAAAACTTCGGGGAGATCGTGAGCTCCAGGAACGGCCGTTCGCTTGCTGGGGCTGCCCTGAGGCGTGCTGACGGGGTTGAGAAAATCGGCCTCGCCAACCGGTGTGCTAGGACGGTCGGGGTCACGCTTGTCCTTTGGGCCTCCCGGGAAGAGGTTGGCCATGAAGCTTGCCATGGCGATGAGAGATACTTTACTCAATGCTTGAGAAAAGAGGCTTGGTGGGGTATGGATGGATGGATGGATGGATGGGTAACTTGTTGGCGGTGTGGAAGAAACTGGGTACGGGTTCAAAACCAACCCTCGTCGATAGATGGTTGAATCCTGAAGATTTTCCTGCAAGGCCAAGGGAAAGGTCGATGGTACGTTGCAAGGGAGGCAAGCAGGACTGTCCGAGTATTGTGATCCGAAGGAAGGGAGACGTGGTTGATTGGGCCGAAATATGCAGGTGAGAGCGCGCTGGCGGGCGGTGTGTTGCGATCGACACGGGAGCAAAGGGTAGGTGGGGTCAAAAGTGCCTTGGTGTGACAAGGGGAGGAAGACTGATTGGAGTCAACAGTGACATTCGTTGCGTAGCAACCGCCAGAATAATCGATAAGGAATGTCCGCCCGATCACGTGAGGAGGAGCGACAAGTGACATCAGGCCGATAAGGAGCGATTGGTTCTTTATCGCAGAACTCCACGCCGACAGCTTCATTTGCTTCAACGAAGAATACGCGACCCAGGAGACAGTCCAGCATCAAACGTCTCGTTTCACTGCTGCCCGGCATGGCGAAGGAACGAAACTACAATCCAGTCCAGGCGCAGCGCAAGGCTGACAAGGCCAAAGCGATCAAGAAAGGTTCGTCTCCAAGATTCCCTCGCAGGAAGCTGATGGGCAGTTGCTAACACTTTGATCCCAGGAAAGTCCGATGTACAGGCTCGCCGAAATGAGCAGCTCTCGAGACGAAACCCCGGTCGGATTCAGGCCCAGATCGACGACCTCAAGGCCATCACGACCGGTGGCGGCAAACTTTCCCGCCACGAAGAGCAGGTCCTGGAAGGACTGGAGAAGGAGCTGAGAGCGGTCAACAAGGCGCGCGAAGCCCTCGGTGACAAGGCACCAGTCTTTACCCAAGGTCGCGGCGGAAGAGATGCTCCTGGCCATCAGGGTGGGGTGCTAGGCAAGAGACGCCGGCATGCAGACCTGGAATCGACCGATGAGGATGTCCCCGACGATGTCAAACAGATCCCAATGCCGCGCGACACGCCACCACCTATTCCCAAGAGTGTGATGGATGCATGGTGGGCACGTCGCCGGGCTAGACGACAAGCCGAGCAGGATGAGGATAGGGATGGGGATGGTGCGACCAGAGCTGAGGGTGAGGGGGGTGACAAGAAGAAAGGAAGTGCGACGCCACAACCCGAATCCAAGACGGTGTACGAGGCGAAACCTCAAGTCCGAGACCTGCACAAGGAAGCGGTCTCGGCCTTTGTGCCGTCCGTGGTGCGGGCGAAGATGGTCAAGGGCAAAGGGCAAGGCGGGCTATTGGAGCCAGAGGAGGCGGACCGTCTGGAAAAGGAGGGGTATCTGAAGGCATTGGGTGGCCAGACACAACAATCGGCACCGCAGGCCGCCACGGTTGAGGATGCAGAAGACGAGCAAGGATGAGACAGACAGCCAAGACGTCGTCCTCGATACGGCGCCGACCCACCCAGTTGAGTGCCTCGCCCAGTCATCTTCAACCTGGCAATGAGACGCGATGGGACCGAGCCAACAGCAACACTACCCTTAGTCCAACTCCTTGGCATGCTGGCGGTTCCTCGAGGGCCCAGGCCGCTTGCCGGTTTCTTCGACAGATGGCGGCAAGGCAGGCAGGCGGCCGCTACAAGGTTTGAGGGGGTCGAGCCGCGAGATGGCTGCATCTTCTGCTACGGTACCCTGATTTACAAGAAGAGGGGTCGTCCGGAGAGGCAGATACGGGAACGATACGATCCGCTATTGCGCGGTCCAGTCTCGTCCGCCTCGGCCGGACGTCAGGTCCGCGTCCACATCACATGTTCCAGCCATAGCCAGCTCCACATTGACCGGTAGGGCCGGACGGCAGCATTCGAGATTTGATCTCCGGGCAGCATTGGACTGGAAGATTCTTTCTGAGAACGCCTGGGCCCAGGGGCAGACCGGTCCAACCCCGTGCCTTGCTAGACGACGCTCAATATCAGCCGCATCTCTGCCGAAACACACCGTGTCAATGCATCGCACCGCCCGCACCAAGCATCAAAACGCTGGGCAGGCTTCCTTCGTCTCCCTCTCCCAGGAACCCGGACCATTTCCCACTTTCTGGGTGACGAACATGTCTCATCTGCAGCTCCTGCTTGGCCTCGGCAGATCTCTGCATACCGCCACGACAAGCAAGTCGGACTTGAAGTGGGCGGGGGAAAAGCAAGAGTGGCGGTAGCACGTCAGGAGTGACTGATTTGCTACGTCGTTTCGGGAGGGGGGCCTGAACCCCTGATGTGGACGCATGCCATCGCATCCCTCACGCCCCAAGGACAGGACCGACATGTCGTCGCCAAGGAAGGGCGTTTATAGGTCAGCTGTCTTCGCAGCTTGCTCCGCCAATCAGCGCTGCCTGTCAGCCCGCAGGAGGAGGCTGACGACCCGAAGTCTCGGAGGGGCCCCGAATATGTGCTTGTTCCCGGCTGGTCGGCCAGTGGCCACCCTCGTGGTCAGGGTTGGGCAAGGCGGCGAGAGCCACGAGGGGTGCTGTGTGATTGGGCCGGGGATAGGGCCGCGTATATCCCGAGATGTGGCGTTTGCCAGGCGGCGAGATGATGAGGAGGTTGCAATGTTGCATCGAGGGGGGCGGGAGGGGGGTGAGGATTCTACTCAAGTCAATGAATGGCAATCAGCCAGCGCATTTTCTCGTTTCTTTTTCTTTGTTCCTTCGAGGAAACAGCCCGGAGTCGATTCCAGGCGTCTTCTGCTGGTGGACAAGGCTTGACCAGGAATGCGCGCGCGTACGTGTCAACGGTCAGCACAGACCTGGCAGGGCCCTGCTTTTGCTTGCAAATATCAAGCTGCATCTGCAGCTCGGTGGGCTCCTTCAAATGCTTGGTGCGGGACGGAGAAGACATGTGGAGGTGAGACGCAGGACACTGGACCCTCCTTGTCCGAGTCCCTGTTGTCCGGGGCCGGTCCAGGTCTGGTCTTGTTGTCGCCCTCTCCACCAAGACCTCAGCTCACACATCAGGGGCGCGATTCCATAGTTATGGGTGCTATGGGGCATGGTCTAGAGCGCCGTCTGCTAAGAGGTAGGCATCTGACGTCCTGGGAGCCAAGGGAGCTATGCACTCACATGCAGTATGCATATTTCTTACACACTCCTACATGGACGACAAGTAGGTGGCTTGTGCTGGGTGCTCGGCACCGTACTTCGTCCACCCTTCAAGTTGCGCCTCTGTCACATATGCCAAGCCGCTCACGATGTTACCTTGGCATGCAGACTCACAAGCACACCACACACACAACATCGTCGCACCCTCGCCGGCATGCTTTGTCGATCCCCTGGGCTGTATTACAGAGCATGGAAGTTTTTGTGACAGGTGAGTGTGTCGATTCAGCTGGGTTTGTGGCGCGCAGCATCCTGACGGAACGGAGTTTCGTCCGTTTCTTTGACCGCACTCGAGCTTTTCTGCCTTTTTTTTTTTTTTTTCTTTTGTTGATGAACCGAGTCTCCGATGATCATAGGGCCCCGTGGAGTTGGCGATCGCGCCCCAGGACAGGTTGGAAGCGAGAAAAGATGGCACCGTGGGGGACCGGGATCCAGTGTCAACTTGGAAGGGGGAAAGAGAGAGGGGAGAAAAGGGGGAAGGGGGGTGAGGGGCGGCAAGCCAGCAGTGAGGGCGAGGGGCGAGGGGCGAGGGGCGAGGGGCGAGGGCTGGAGGGGCCGCAGCAAATTGAACATCCACCACCTGCAGTGTGTGCTTCGTACGAGCATGGTCGGGAAGGTGCCTACTCCGGGGACACTGCGACTGGAACTTGCTATCCGCCCCCAACCACTGGCGCGCAAGTCCTCGGAGGGGGTCCCGGACTCATTAGGGCTTCTGGTTGGTTGGAGGCTCCGGAGAACATCCCGGACGGCTCCCATTGGATGCGCATGTCACATGGGAGGGGAGCAACGCCCTTGCAAGGTCCCCCAGAAGCGGGAAGGGGGCAGGCACAGCCGGAAGCAAGCAAGCACTCCCGTCACTCCTGCTTTCTCCCGTCTTCTTCTTAGGGCTGGAGCGACCAAGCGAGCCAAGATATGTACCTACCTTCATACCTCCTACCTGCCAATTCCTACGTACATGCAGACAGCCCGCCAGCCCGACTTCCGCCCCCAGACCCTCCATCCACCTCGACACCCCTCCAACCTGGAAGTCCACGCCCGCCGCACCCGTCCCAGATATGCCATCTTGCGGGTATCAAGCAGCTGGAGCACTGTAGATCCATGGTTCGACTATCATGATCATGCCCAGAGACCCCTGCCATCCTGCCTTCGCCCACCCTACCCTGTGCTTCTGCGGCGCCGCGCCATGTCCCAATTCCTCCGCCTACTTACCTGCCTTGCTGGTTCGGGCCTCGACGTCGGGCGATCTTGAGGGAAGAGATTCGTCTCGTCTGCCCGGATGCACCGCGCGCGCCTGGGCCCATTCGGAAGGCCTAGGCGCCGTTGGAGAAGCCTCAAGGTTTGCCGGAGCAAGCCCGTTCCCTCTCTCAACCGTCTCTTGAGCGTCCCAGAATCTCGACAGCTCCCGCTACCCAGCGCACCAGGTTGTACCTTTCTAGGTAAACTCAACATTTCCTGCATGGCCCTTGGCCCTTTACACAGATCAAAAGCTCCCATCAGGCGGGTTGTTTGTTCCTAGCGTGGGCTGACCATGGGCACGGGTGCCACACCACGGCGCGGCGTTTCCTTGCAGAGACCGACGGGGGGCCGAGTACGGCAACCCTGCGAGCCCCAGAGAGACGTGCAGCCTTTCCACAGGCATCAACCACACCTCGTCTCCGAGCGAGGGTACATATCTCCATCGACTCCCATCCAACGCTGACGGTGGTTGCACGTCACCCCTTTATTCCTCCTCCTACCACCATCTGTCGGCCTGGCGAATTTTGTCGCCATCTTCGCGAGCCAGCCTGCAGTCGACCGGCCGCACCTACACAGGCTGTGACTCTTCTCATCAGTCTCTGCGCCACAACGCAGACACGCAAACATACTGCAATATCCTTGCCCAAACACAACCAACCTCCCGGTCATCCGCCTCCTCGACCTGCCCGACGGACCGCGTTTCTGCCAAGGAGAGGCTTGTTGGCCCCTCTGAACTGGAACTTCAGCATCACCCCGCGGGTGCTCCCCTGAAGCCCATCTCCGGCCAGCTATCACATTTCACAATTTCCTCTCGTACAGTTCGATTCCGACCTGGTACTCGATATCCTTTCACGAGGTTATCGCCAGCATGGACGACCCGGTGACGTACACGTATCATGCCACTATGACAGGACCTCCCCCAGACACTGCCGGGGACGTTGGCATTCCCCGGAACCTGGTACCGCCAGAGGCTTACGGTACACAGGCGGGTTGGTCCCAGTGGCAGCATGGGTCTACATTCATAGGCGACGCATACGGACATCGATGGGCGGCTTCCTCCCAACCCATCGACGAGCAGCAGTGGGCAACAGCGGCACTCGCTTACCAAGAAGAGGGCCCTGGGACTGCTTGTGCCATGTGGTCGCCCCTTTCGGAGGGATTTTTCTTCCAACAGCAACATCCTCAGACGCCAGGGTGTCACGACGGCAACCACTACGAGACCGAGGGTTCCTGGGCTTCAACTATGCCGCCAACGCCGCAGCTGACCCCGACCTGGCACCATGCCCAGACGGTACCGGGCCAAGCCCACGCCGTCCACCAAGTCGTTGAAACCCGAGAGAAAACGACGACTGTTTCCCCGGTCACGGGAACCCAGAAACCAATCAAGCGATCAGGCCAGCCTCTCGGAAATCTTCAGACGCTCGGGTGGAAGACATCCCAGTCCGCATGCACAGACACCATAGCAACACCGCCTGGAGAGTCTGAGAGTGATCTGCTGGAAGTCGGCGCGTCAAGCAGCAAGCGGCCTCGTACGGGGGAGCCTGAGGTCGCCGCTCCGGGTACAGGAAAGAAGTACCGGGTCAAGAATCGTGCTGCCGCCAAACGCTGCCGAGACAAGTCCAGGCAGTTCGAAATCGACCTTGCAGCCAGGGAAAAGCAGGTCACCGAAGACCACATCTTCCTTGAAGCCTCTGCTGCTGCTCTCCGAGAAGAGATTCTCACCCTCAAGAATCAGATCCTGCAGCACGGAGACTGCAACTGCGAGGTCATACAGGCGTACATCTCCAACGTGGCCAGCCAAGTCAGCAACGCGTCTGCATGTCGGCCAGGCCATCGGCGATAAGCATCCACCGCTGGAATTCGAACACTGCCGACACGCAAGGCCTTTGACAGACAAAAAGGGTTGTCGGGTGTTCTGTCCTTGGAGACGAACAATCGCATCAAAGAATCAACCCTCCTTTGCCCCTGATGTCGAATTTGCCAGCGTTGGCCGACCGCCCCACCACCCACCCTCCGATCTGCTCGGACGAGCACGTCGGGAATTGCCTCGAATCGGATCCGAATTCCGCCAAACCACACCCATCTGAAATGCGGCCTGCCTAAGCCGTGCCACCAACGTCACCCACCATCCCCTGAACGATGCCGCGGACAACGAAGGTCTGGAAGGTCTGGGCTGGGCGGTGGGTGTCTACGAAGCTGCAGACGGCCGTGGCTGTGGACGCCGACCGAACCATGTCGAAGGGAAAAGGGTTCGTCGGTGACGAAGAGGGTCCGCGACCTCACCGGATGGAAAGAAGCGACCGACCTGAACCTTGGCATTCTGCCCCTCACGGCCTCACCTCCAGCAGGTTAGCACAGGCGGTCGGAGTCAACCCCGCCATCGGCCGACCACCGTCCTGAGGGGAACGACACCGCGGCTCCTAATTGGACAGGAGGGGGCCAAGTTACATCATTCCCTGCCCTTCCCTTCCCTCCCTCCCGCCTTCCGCCCTAGCCCGAGAAACCGGGTGACGGAAAGCTCTCAGTGATTCATGCAGCCAGACCAGGGCCGCTCCCGAAGTGCATTCGACTGGGGATCGAACTTCGTACCCGTCGCCCACAAACTCACGGCCGCGACAAGCGGGCGAGGAAGCAAAGGCCTCTTGCTGAAGACGGTCGGGACTA
The DNA here is from genome assembly GCA_020746995.1 of Plectosphaerella cucumerina. NCBI lineage: Eukaryota > Fungi > Ascomycota > Sordariomycetes > Glomerellales > Plectosphaerellaceae > Plectosphaerella > Plectosphaerella cucumerina. The sequence continues at coordinate 2,354,059 of JAGPXD010000004.1, read as the reverse complement.
CGAGTAGGGATCATCTGCCTATTGGTTTTGATTGGATCCTTCGTAGGCCACCCCGCCGCCTTTCAGCCAGCAAGCCAGAAGTGGCGAGCCCAGAGGAGGAGCGCGCAAGAGGGGTCACGTCGGGTTCTGGGCCCCCTTCGCTCGCTCGCTCCCGCCCATCCCATCACTTGCAGCCGCCAGCCCTGGGCCGTCACAACGACATCACTTTTTCCTCCCTCCTGCTCGTCCCTCGCCGCCGCCGCCGCCGCCGGCCACGAGCCTCTCATCTGCTGCAGCCCGTGGCATTTGCGAGGTTGACGGCGCTGGCCGACACGTCCCGTCCCGCTTCCCGCCGCGTTGAGTATGAAGCCACTCCGCGACATCCTACCCGCGGCTCATGCTGGACGCTCAGAGGAGCCGGTCGCCAGGGAGGAGTCGGAATCCGCACCGCAATCGTCCTCGTCCTCGTCCAGGAAACGCCCGCAGACGAGGATAGCATGCACGCCATGCCGCCGAAGAAAGTCGAAATGTGACGGCCGCCGCCCCGTGTGCACCACATGCGCCGCTGCCGGCCTACAAGAGTGCGAGTATGACGGCGACCCCGACCTCACGAGGGCAGCCGCCTTGAGGAAGAGGAATGACGAGCTGCAGCGCCAGATCGCGCTTTACGACCAGCTCTTTACCGTGCTGTCAGGCCGCTCCGAGGCCGAGTCGATAGACATACTGCGACGCATCCGGCGCGCAAACATCCGGACGGACCTCGAAGAGCTCGTCAGGTTCATCAACGACGGAGACCTACTCGTGCAGCTGTCCACGGCAGGCAATGCCGCTGAAGTCGAGGCTGGCATGCCACGAGCCGCGGCCGAGGCTCTCGTGGCGTCGGACGAGATTACGGCCCTGGTGGACTCGTTGTAAGCTCTTCCCCGCCCCCGAATCGCGCGCGTGTGCTAGGCCACAAATTTTCACCCTGGCGTCTCCAGCTAATACAACCGACCCTTTCCCCTCACAGGAGAACGTACGTATCACAACTCGAACCGTCCCTGAGGCCGAGCTTCCTGGACGCCTTCAAGGCCCGCATGACCCTCGCGATGGGCGTCGTCGGTCCCGATGCCCCAGCACTGTCCCCGGCCGCGCCATCCTCGAAAGCCGTGTCCATCATTTCGGACAGCGACTTGCCAAGCTTCCAGATCAGGAAGCACCCGTAGCCTCTGCCTGCCGAGCCGATTCTGGCAGGCAACGGTGGGCGGGCAGGGCAGATGTCAGGCCGGCCACTCGACCAGAGATGCAACATTTTTTTTGCCGCCGGTCTACCTACCTGCCTGCTTGCCAGCACGCCTGTCCGCACACCCAAAACATCGACGCTGTACCCACGAGTCGTGGCTATTCTGTTATCATCATCGAAGCACACGGAGCAGAGGGGCCAGAGAATACAATCGAAACCCACCACCCCGTGCCCCCCTCCCCGCCTCCTTCCGCCGGAAAATGATATTGCGAGATCAAAATGCGTTGTGCACCACCGTTGGACGATGCTGGCCAACCCCTGGAGATGACGAGGGGGTGCGCTTGGCGGGGTCGCGGGGACAGCCCGCCGCCGAGGCTCTTCTCCTCTTGTTTTTATTTGTCGCTTTTTAGAGTCGGCGCACAAGGAGAATGGGAGCGGGCATATCAGCGCAGCATCCCAGTAGACTGGCCACATCGGCGTCAATCTATGCATTGTCCCTTTTTACGAATCACGGGCTTGACGTGCCTGACGAGACCAGATCAAGGCCAGACCAGGGTCCGGCCCGTGATAACAGGGGGATGACAGATGCACGCGAGCAGCAGGTTGCCGTTGCGCCACTCCAATTTTTCTGGCCGGAGATGACGGTGGTCGCGGGTGATGCCGCGCTCCATGGAGGGGCCGAACTGACGTCTTGCCGGCCGGCGAGGTTTCCTGCGTCATGGGTGGGCAGCCTACTGCTGGTTGATGTTTGATGAGGGGCGATGAATTCGGCTTGCCCTGAGCCGCCACGAAGCTAACCCGGCAGTGGCCTGGGCGGCAAGGGCGGCCGGCGGGCATCTCTCGGTGACGGAGTTTTTGAGGCCCAGTCAGACACTTCACCACACAACCACTAGTCCACGACAAGACTGGCTTGCCAGTTGCAGGCTGCCCTACTGTACTGGGGGCCAGGTCCAGACCGCTTCCGTGGGGTTCTGCGACCGTACTCGTACCGCGCCTTCTCCCGCCTGCAGGCTATGCTTTTTGCCGACGGCACAGCAACGCGCCCAGCAGCTGCCAGAAACTTGACAGGCCAAAGCTGGGCCGTTTCCAACGGCCAAGGGGGAAAGGGGGAACATTGGTATCGGGCGTTGTTCGCAAACCCCAGGGCTACAATGACACCCGGCGATACATGCGCGTCTCAGAACAGGGGCAACAGGAAGAACGACTCTGACTACTTACACACTGCTGCCACCACATGCCGCGAGCCTGATATACAAGTATGGCTGTATAGACCGGGACCTGTCTGCTGTACCAGGCAAAATCGTGGTTCCTGCTCGTTTCCCTACTTGTGACAGGGGACCCTCTGCAGAGACCAATATGGGTTTTCTTGGTGGTGGACACTCGATCCGAGGCATGCGAGAGCCGCGAATCCCATCTGCAGGCGGACTGCTGCTGGCACGCACCAGGGCGTCGGTCCTTACCCCTTGTAGACGCACAATGCGCACAATCAGCGCCACCATCCCGCCCGCCGTTCGAGTTGCTGTGCCTCTTCCTCTGCTTCCTTCAGGGGCCTACCCGATCAGGCGGCTTTCCATCGGGGAAACTGTCCGACAGTGCTGCCCACGTTGACCAGGGAAAGTCAAGTCAAAAGCCCACAAGGCGGGGGGAACGCCGAGTTTCCATTATAAATCGTCCCCAGTGATGGACGGTGGGACCCCTCCATCGGCCCCGGGGCCGGCACCCCCTGTCGGGATGGAAAAGCACGTCAAGGCGCACGCCCTTCCGGCCGGCATGTCATGAAGGATTTCTTTTCATTGACAGAGTTCATCGCTCTTTAAAAAGAAGGGGGGAAGAGGAAGAAGAAACAATCAAACATTGCACATCACCAAACATCGGCCTATGACGAGGACCTGAACGCCAGCGACCACAGGACCTCATCGAGATTCGACTATCCGGATATAGCCCGGAGACGATTCCGACGACAATCTGAAAAAAAGGGGGGAAAGACGGCGGGGAAATCGCCACTTGCTTGAAAGAGGGCACCATGGAGTTTGAAAAGGTTTCCGAAAAGGGGCAGCGGTCTCCTTCGGTGGACGACTCGAGGACGTTGCAGAAGCATGAGAGCGCGGCGCAGCGGCTGGCGGCTGAGGGCAGCGTGACCAAGGACCTGCCCTCGACGTCGCGAGAGACACGGCCGTGGGCGGAGCCGACCAGGTCGAGGTCCGGATCCGGATCAGGGGCCGAAGACGACATTGGCCGCAGCGACGAGGGCGACGATGAGGAGCCGACGTTCCCTGAGGGCGGGTGGCAGGCGTGGTCGGTGGTGCTGGGATCTTGGCTCGCGCTGTTCTCGGCGCTGGGGATCATGAACAGTTTGGCCACATTTCACACTTATATCGGCTCGCATCAACTTGCGGGTTACGACGAGGGCGCTGTGGGATGGGTGTTTTCGGTGTACACCTTTTTGGTGTTTGGGTGTGGTATTTACATTGGGCCGATTTTCGACAAGGTACGTCAACGCGGACCCTAATCCAGCTGTGTCAGGAGCTGCTCCTGCTCTCATACCCATGTGGCATGACTCCCACAGGCTCCCGTAGCTCCCGACACAGCCTAAAGAAGCAACTACTAACTCGGCATGTCGTAGTATGGAGCGCGATGGCTTGTTCTCGCGGGGACCATACTTCTGGTGGTGAGCTTGATGCTGCTGAGCATCTCGACACGTAGGTCGAAGTCCTTAGGGGAGGGAGGGAAAGCTGGCTAACACATATGTGCAGAATACTGGCACTTCATGCTCACGTTCGGTGTGCTCCACGGGTTCGGAGCATCGCTGCTCTTCACTCCTTCAATCGCGGCCGTGGGCCACTGGTTCAGGGAGCGTCGAGGTCTGGCGACAGGCGTTGCATCGACGGGTGGTTCACTGGGTGGCATCGCCTTCCCACTGGCTCTGCACGCCCTCTTCGACCGCGTGGGCTTCGCCTGGGCAGTGCGCATCGTGGCGTTCATATGCCTTGTGCTCTGCGGCGCCGCAAACCTCCTGATCCGCACTCGGCTCCCTCCCGCTCGCGACGCGACGCCGCATCCTGACCTGCGCATCCTGCGCGACCCAGCTTTTGCGCTGACGACCGTTGGCGTCTTCTTGCTCGAATTCTCCCTCTTTATCCCGTTGACTTACATCTCGAGTTACATGGTCCGGCAGGGGTTCGACGTTGACTTTAGCTACCGCATCCTGGCGGTGCTTAACGCTGGAAGTGTCCTGGGGAGAGTGCTGGCGGGATGGTGGGGAGACCACTTTGGGGCCTTCAACTCGAATATCCTGGCCGTGCTGCTGAGCGTCTTCGCGTGTTTGGCGGTCTGGCTGCCCTTTGGAGGGACGACGGCGGGCGTAGTGGTGTTTGTGTTGCTGTTTGGTTTCGCGAGCGGGAATAACATCTCCATCAGCCCGGTGTGTATTGGGAGGCTGTGCCGGACGGAGAATTATGGGCGGTACTATGCGACGACGTACACGATGGTGAGTACCCCGAGGCCATTTGCGAGAATGTGACAAGCTAATAGTGGTCTAGGTGTCTTTCGCATGCCTCATCGGCATTCCCATCGGCGGCGAGGTGCTGTCAGCCAACGGGGGCGACTACTGGGGTCTTATTATTATGACAGGCGTGGTCTACGTTGGCTCTGCGGTCGCGCTCTGGGGAGCCAAGGTTGTATGCGTGGGATGGAAGCTGCTTGCCATTTTCTAGGGGGAAAAGCTGTACATATTCGGGCTTTATGCTGGGTGTGGCGTTTTGGCAGGGAAAAAAGCAATCAGATCATGTTCTCTCTCACCCAGCTAGATGGAGCCCGGCCGGCCGGAGCGGACCCGATGCCTCGGACGTTACGTGCCCAAATGTCCGCCGAAGAATCTGTCCCGGAAGATGGCAAGTGGACCGGGCGCACGGGCCTCGGTCGGTCCTCGTCGCTCCGCGCGGTCTTTAAACCTGACTCCGTGCCCTTTGGACTCGCCGTGCCCTATTATCCCTTTTGACTTTCGGGCGTGCGGATCAGCCGAGCACCCTCTTGGAAGCAACTATCCTATTCGAGGTACTTTCTAGGTAAGTCCTGGCTCTTATCTCTCTGGTTGTCTCTCCCTCCCAGCGGTGGCCCCACGACTTGTCCGGCTTGAAGATATGGGAGTCATACAATCCAAGAGCTGCTGCCAGTAGCATCAGCTGGGGATATGTACTCAGATGTAACCCCAGTCCTGGACCTAATGGTGGTCATGGGTGCCGGCTCCGTGGGCCCGGTTGTGCCGGGCCGAGGTAGTATATTCGGCCGTCGTGTGACGGACGACCCATCGGCTTCCACGGAGACCAACTTCAAGCCAGCCAGTCATTGGTGTTGGCTTTGCCTCACTTATGAGCCTCTTCCTTCCCAATACCATGCAGCCATGACCCAAACCTTTTGCTTTCATATCTCGCCTATCTCAATTTTCGGACTGCTATTTCCAACACCACTCTTCAAGTGAATATTCCAGACCCAACTAACACCATGGCCCAGACTCACTCGCACCCTCAACCGCCCTCACTGAGCCTCTCTTTCAACATCAACACCAACATCCCCTCCCGGCCATCCTCACCAACATCCTCAGTCTTCTCTTCCGCTTCCTCCTCATCCTCCACAATGGCCTCCTCCACCAGCCACGACGAGCTGGAGGACCACTACTTCTCCTCCAACCCCCCTCCCAAAACCCTTCCCCACCACGAATCCCTCGCTCGCGTCTTCATCGCCCAGCACGCCGCCGCCGGCCGCCGCGTCGTCCTCGTCACCTCCGGCGGCACAACCGTCCCCCTCGAGCGCAACACGGTCCGCTTCATCGACAACTTCAGCGCCGGCACCCGCGGCGCCACCTCTGCCGAATACTTCCTCGAGTCCGGCTACGGCGTCATCTTCCTCCACCGCCAGTTCTCCCTCCAGCCCTACAGCCGCCACTACTCCCACGCCACCGACTGCTTCCTCGACTTCATGCGCGAGGACGACCGCGGCGCCGTTGTCGTCAGCCCCGAGCATCAGGACAAGATGCTCGCCGTCCTGCGCAAGTACAACGCCGCCAAGGACCGCGGCCTTCTCCTCACGATCCCCTTCGTCACAATCACAGACTATCTCCACGAGCTGCGCGCCATCGCCAGCCTCATGCGGCCCCTCGGCCCCAGCGGCCTGCTCTACCTCGCCGCCGCCGTCTCCGATTTCTTCGTGCCCCCCGACCGCATGGCCGAGCACAAGATCCAGAGCACCACCGCCACGGACCGTCTCCAGGCCGCAGACGAGGAGGCCTTTGACAACTTTGATTCCTCCCCCGCCGTCCCACGCTCCAAGCGCCTCGTCGTCGACCTCGACCCCGTCCCCAAGTTCCTTAAGAACCTCGTCGACGGATGGGCCCCCAACCAGATGATCGTCAGCTTCAAGCTTGAGACAGACCCTGCCATCCTCGTCCACAAGGCCCGCTACTCCCTCGACAGGTACCAGCACCACCTCGTCGTCGGCAACCTCCTGACCACCCGCAAGTGGGAGGTCGTCTTCGTGAGCCCCGGCCGCCCTGACAAATGGGTCAGGGTCCCCGCCGTTGCCACCCACCCCTCCTCGTCAGGATCGGTCCCTGCCGAGGACAAGCCCCTCGACCCCGCCACCCTGCCGGAGGGCGACCCGGACGTCGAGATTGAGAGCCTCATCATCCCCGCCGTCGAAGAACTGCACGACCATCACATCAGCTCCTACGAGCAGAGGCAAGAGTCTACAAGACAAGGCGCGACCTCGTGAGGGGTCTCAAGCCATGTTTTGAGAGCGCTTTAAAGATAAATAAATCATCTCGGCTTCACTGGAGCTCCAAACTCTGCATCACAAGGCGACCCAGCGTGTGTTTTTTTCTCGTGTCTATTCCAGGCAGATCCTAGTCATCTCAAACGGCTACTCGACGCTGCCGCCTCCTTGACTGAAAACCTTGTGACATCTGCCAGGTCCTTCCTGAACCACTCTGGACTCTCTTCCTTTCCTCTCTCTCCCTTGCCTGAACTGTACAGCTACCTGTTCCGCGACCTGAAAGAACCTCCAAACATTCGGGATTGACTCATGATCCTTGATCGGCACAATTACCACGCAGGAGTGGCGGCCTCGGCAGGAGCGGTGGTGTTGCCGGCATCATCATCCTGAGTCCACCCAGCACCGCCATCAGCGTCGTCGCCAAAGTCGCCACCGCCGAAGTCGCCGCCGCCAAAGCCACCGTCAACATCCTGAGGACGCTCATCAGGGTTCGAGTTGATCTCCCATCGGAGGTTGACGAGGTCATCACCCTCGGGCATGTAGGACTGGAGGAACTCCGGCACATCCTGGCTAGTCTCGAGCAGGGTACGAACCAGCACGCTGGAGATGGGTTCATCACGATCCGCATCGTAGAACGAAGTGGCGACACCACGGTGGCCCATGCGACCGGTGCGACCTGGAGAGAATCAGTATCCGAGTAATGAAAACTTTGTTTGGGCATAGCAACTTACCGATGCGGTGAGTGTACTCCTCAATGCCGCCATGATCCATGCTGGGAAGATCGTAGTTGATGACATGCTTGACGTTGCGGACATCAATGCCGCGAGCAGTGACACCAGTGGCCACCAGGATGGGACTCTTTCCGGCGCGGAAGGAACGCATGGCAGCCTCGCGCTCCAGCTGGGTACGGTCTCCGTGCATCGACGTGCATGGAAAGCCCATGTTGTAGAGGAAGTCGTCAACCTCATCGGCGGTGCGCTTCGAGTTGACGAAGACAATGGTGCGGCTGGGAGGAATGCTCTCGAGCGCCGTGATCAGCTGGGCACGCTTGATCTCGGGCGTGACCAGTTCAACACGCTGGAGGATGTTGCCGTGGGTGCTTCCAATGCGGCCGACATTGATCTGAGAATGGCCAACGTCCAGGTGCTGGCGAGCCATTTCGCGGAGTTCGAAGGGGAACGTGGCAGAGAAGAGCATGTACTTGACGTTGCTGGCCTCCTGGTCTGTAATGCATTGTTAGTGGGGGAGGAGACAAGTGAAGAGCGGAGGCGGCCACGACATACCGGAGTCGATCATGATGGCCTTGAGGTCCTCAGACCAGTCGTCTTGGAGCATCTCATCGGCCTCGTCGAGGACGAGGTAGCGAAGACGGCTCATGGTGAGGACGTTGGGGCGGTTGATGAAGTCTTGAAGACGACCGGGGGAGGCGATGAGGATGTCGCAGCCCTTGCCAAGCTGCTCGATCTGATCGCGCATGGAACCACCACCGTAGGCAACGCAGGGGCGCAGCATGGAGCGGTAGCAGAACTTGCGAGCCTCGCTGAAGATCTGAACCGCGAGTTCACGGGTCGGGCACACGACGACGACGAGCGGCTCAGCGCGGACGGGCAGCGTGACGCCCTGAATGAACTCAGCGGGGTTCGGACGCGGAGCCGCGAGCTTCTTGGCCTTGCCCATCAGCTTGCTGAGGATGGGGATCAGGTAGGCGGCGGTCTTGCCAGAGCCTGATGAGAGACAATGTCAGTGAGTGTTCAAAAACAGTTTGAGAGCGGAAGTACTGACCAGTCTGGGCAATGGCAACGATGTCCTGTCCGTCACGGACAGCTGGGAGCGTGTAACGCTGGATGGGGGTGGGCGCATTGTAGCCCGCCATGGCGACGTTCTCCAGCATGACTGGGTGAAGGCCAGCCTCCGCGAAGGTGGTGATCGGGACAATTTGATGCTCACCCCGCTGCTTCACCTCGATGGTGTCGATGCTTTGAGTAATGGTCAGTGACGAGTCTCTGGACGATGGATGAAAAACTTTACATGTTGTAGTTGATGCCCACAGCATCGACTCCACGAGTCTCAGGTCGGCCGAAGAGCTGCTCTTCGAGCTCAGGGTGGCGGGGGCCAACTTCACCATACTCGACGGCGGTAGGGTCGAACTCATAGACTGGAGCGTTTCCCTCCCAGCCTGCGGCCTCGGCGTCGTAGATGGCGGCCTGGGGCTGAACCCAGCCCTCCTGGATGGGAGCGCGTTGGGCGGCGGCCTGGGCCTGGGGCTCATCGGGGAGAGCCGCCGCCAGGTCGGTGGTATCGTACGCTTCAGCCATTGTGAATGACGAAGAGTACAGATTCGAATGACTGTGGAACAAGAAGAGCTGTTGATGACGAAGAGTTGCGTGTGGGGGAGTGCGAGAACTCGCAAAAGTTGATGGGTGATGGTGACAGTGTTGGCGAGTTGGGTGGGCGGGCAAAGAGGAGAGGGGGATTTTGTTTTTTACCTGCTGTGGGCAACAAAAGGGTGGGCAGGGGCGACTGGCTGATTTTGAGCGCCTGCCTGCCTTGTTTGGATGGCATTCCATCCCGTCCAACAAGGCAAGTGCACCAGGCACAGGGTGGGCAGCAAGGCAGGCAGGCAGGTCCCAGGTGCCTGGCCGGGAAGGCACAGGAAGGAGCGGCCGAGACAAGCCTACAGGAGCTGCAAGAGCAGCAGCAGCAGCAGCAGCAGCAGCAGCAGCAGCAGCAACCTTAGGTGGGTATCTACCTTAGCCTTTATACGACATCAAAAGGACCGGGAAGGCGCCTTCAAGATGGGCTGCTTGCAGGAGTTCATGCCTTTCCATGACGAAAAAGGGCCGCCAGTGGGGAGACACGTCTGTCAGGTGTCAGGGCAGTTACCTAGACACTGGCCTTTTAAAATTATTCCTCCTTGTGCCTCCCGTAGTAGCCCGTTGCGTTGACCATACCTACTTGCATCTTGCATCGGCAGGTGGTAGCTGGCTGGGCAGGCACAGAATCGGCATGGCAACAGCCTGAGCCCGAGATCGTGGAGGCAGGACCATCTCCAGGTGCATCGGACCGCCTTGGTGTGGGGCAATCTCGCCGTTTGGCTTGGTCCACTCCATGCAAGTGCTGCAGGCCGGGAAAGCCACATGTGTCTGGCAGCTGCAAGGTACGTGCAAGTACGCAGCCGTGAGATGAACACGTCGATTGCGTCGAAGACACCAGTTCTTCCATCGAACTGCCTGAAGAAGGACAGGATGATCCAGATGCCATGTTGAGACGGCTACTTGCAGCTCGAGCTGGGGAGTCTAGAGCTCATCTCGTGGTGCCATTGGACAGACCTGCAAACGCAGTGGTCGTCACAAATCACTGCAGGAACCCCTGATCGATTTCATCGCTCGTAGTCTCGGGTATATTCTTTTACTTGGAAGACAGCTACGCGTGAGACAACGCGTCACCACAGGTCCAGGAGATCCTGGGGATCGACGGCCGTCGTTGGCTCGAACCCGGCCATGCCGTCCTTGAGGGCCTTTTCCAGCGCCACGGCGGACCGACCTATGAGGCCGCCCTCTTTCTTGGCCTGCTCTATGCCCTTTGAAAATGACGTCTCGAAGCGCCGGTGGAACACCCGCTGCCGCGACTCGCGATCGTTGTACATCTCGGCCTCCTCGTCGCGCCTCGTCCCGAAGAGGTTCAGGTACGAGAAAGCATGCGGCGTCCGCGGTGGAGCATAGATGGCGGCCCAGTAGGCGTTGGGGTCGCGCTCGGCGGCGGCCTCGAGGCGAAGGCCAATGTCCATGAAACGGGCAAGGACGGCGAGTTGGCGGGCGCGCGACTGGGCATCCTTTGTGCGCAGGCCGGCCTTGGGTGCCGCCGTCCAGCCGCCCGTCGTCGAGACGGACCAGCCCATGAGAGCGCAGAAGCTGTTGAGGGTCTTGACCCAGCCGCCTGGACACGAGACGACCTGGTCCTGGGCGACGTCCAAGAGCCACTCGAGGACAGAGAGGGCGTCGTTGCTGATCTCTGTCGAGAGGTGGGTGAGGCCGGCGCGGACGTACATGACACACCTCTCGGCGTGGTTTCGGACGTCGGATGCCTGCAACATCCGGAAGAGCTTGAGGAGCTGGGTCCGTACGGGGCCCGAGGCATCGGAGATGAGGGGCAGCAGCTTGCCGAGGAGCGTCGGGGTGCCGATGGGGTTGATGCCCATGGCTAGCTGTGAAGTGAGACTCGACAAGGCTTCGCGGCGGGCCTTTTCTGATTTTGATGAGGTGGAGACGGAGAGACTGTGCTTGAACTGGACTCCGGTTTCAGGGGCTTCTGTATGAAGACTCTGCTGGCCCATGGAGATGGACTTTGACTTGAAGCTGGTGTCTGTAAAGTTGGCCGGCTTTGCCTTTGCCTTGCCGACCTTGAGCTTGGTTTTCTACGGCCGTGTCAGTGATATTCCTGCCGGAAGCTTGCGGCTTCGGGTGTCAGGTTTTCTCTTACTTGAAAGTCCTTGGCCTTCTCCTTCTTCTTCCTCATGCTGGAGCCCATCTTGGCGTTGGAGTGTGGCTACCGGCCGGACCTTTGTCGAATTATTCTTCTCGGAGAACTTCCCGTCTTATTGACTCCTTGGACGATGTTTTCGACACGAAAATGCTTTGCAACACTGATTCTTACTTGACTCGGCCTGTCGATGAAGAATTCACGATTGACGTTGAAAAATTTGGCGGTATCGAGCGGCAGAACCGAGCACTCCGGGATTGGCTCCACGGTGGAGAACTTGACATGACGGTGCGGCGTGGCACTGCCGGGGCGCTGTGCTGCTGTAACAGCGTGGCAGTGACGCTGGGCCACGGTTGCTGTGTGGGCCGGTCCAGAGCTCCCGTCCTGTGTTGTGCTACGAGCTGCGACCACAGCTTTGCTGCCCTCACTGGCCGTTGCTGGCGACAACATCACCCCCCCTCGACGCCCATCACCATGACAGACCGAACGAACGTGAGTGCGGCGAGCTACGGGAGCTATCGACATTACTCTGACCATGCGACAACAGACAAACGGCCAAGATGCGCTCGACGAGAAGCTCGACCGCCTGTCCAAGAAGCAGGGCGTCAAGGCGACCATTGTCCTCGACCGCGCGACGGGCGCGATACTCCGCACCACTGGCCAACTGTCATCGCTGAGCTCGGCAACATCAGCACTATCGGGGCGACCGCGGAATCTCTCCTTCTCGGGCGACCCCGCGGGTGCGCAGAACGGCGAGGCGCGGGGCCTGGAGGAGGTCGCCGCCAAGGTGTGGGCGTGGATCCAGGCCTCCGGCGCGCTCGTGGAAGAGCTGGATGCAGAGGTAAGCTCCTGGACGAAGTGCACGAGACAAGATTTGAGGACGCAGCTGACTCGTTGGGCAATGACAGGACGAGCTGAAGCTGCTGCGACTGCGGACGAAGAAGCAGGAGCTGGTGATTGTCCCCGACATCAAATACCTCCTCATCGTGGTCCACGACACGCCGCCGGCCTGAAGCAAAACACGCATATATTTTACTGCACTGCTTTAAAGACTCCCTCAGGGGGTGACTCGACAAGTTGCCTCGAGCAACAGCATCACCACCCCAACTTGACAACTGGGCCGAAGGTGCAGCCGAGGCAAAGATTTGAGAAGGCCCGCGGTAGCCGAGGGCTTCCCGGCGACGAATGATACCCCGAGAAGATGCATATACTGGGATTGGGCAGAAGGGCCCCGAGAAACACGGAGTCGACGGACGAGGCGCGCGGCGTGCGCGTCGGTTTCATCACGAAATACCTTTCCCTTGTCACTAGCTTGAGGAGCACGTGTGGAACGAGAAGACGCACACGCGCATCTGCCGACTGCGGCCAAATCGATGACTTGGCATTTGGAATCAGCCCGGCAGAGTCATGACCCCTGCGTGATGGGCGACGCGTGAGCCCTCGGTACGTCTGCCGGCCCACGGGCGAGGCTGCAAATAGCAATCCAGGGAGGCCCCGTTGCAACGTCTTGAACGCCCCCCGAAGCCTTATACCCCTAGGCTGTCTGTCCAGCGTCTCGGGGCCGCGGGCGGTTGTCATGCCACCACCGGAGAGGGCCTCACGAGCCGGGTCCAGGCTTGTTCGTTTTGTCTCCACCAGGGGCGGACAGGGGGAGGGGCGGTAGCTCAGGCCACCGATCACCGGCGGCGCTTGTTCGAACTGCGTTGAGCGACGGACGAGAGGTCCCTGGGGCGCATCACGTCTGATGTTTCTGTCTTGTCTGCGGGGTTGGCGCTGGGAGGATGAGACGTAAGGCGCTGTCAGAGACGGCTGTCATGGAGCCGGATGTTCGGTGCAAGCAGTCAACCGCCGTGCTTCATCCCGTATTAGCGGTGAAGCGTGGGTCGTGCGGTCCTCACGATGATGCACCTCGCCGAGAACCTTGAATGACGACGTCCGGCCGAGATGGCATTCCTAATGTGGGGGTGCAGCGAGCGAGATTCCAGACACGATGGATGGATGGATGGATGGATGGATGCGCACCGCTAAAACTGTATTCCCCTCCAACTGCCCACTTCCAAGGCCCTGTCACGAGCGGGAGGGGAGGGAGATGATCGAGGATCGCCATCTGAGACGGCATCCATGATTGTCAAACTGCTGCCCGCCCCCCCACATGATGATCGATGATGGGTTTCCCGAACCACACATCGTCGTCCGTCTATCAGCCAGGGAGTCTTGTTGGTCTCGTTTGTGGCATGTGTCGAAGAGAGACCCTGATCCTGGGCGGGGCTTTTGGCCCGTACGAGCCTTCTCAGAACAACCTAGCAAGCAGACCACCATCACCGCCGCTGACGGGGCATCGCGCCGGACCCCTGCGCCGGACCAGTCCATTGAATGGCAGCGCTGGATCAGGGCTGGCGGGCAGCGGCACAAGCCGGCGGGCCACGGGGCAAATGAGGTCAGGGGAAATGGAGCAGTGCAGTAGGAGACGGGACTTGCCCCCTCAAAGTCCCAACTGACGAGGAGATGATAACCGGTTTCTGCAGGGGGCGCGGGAGGCCAGCCCATCCATCCATCCAACCCAACTCTGCCTTGCCCTGCCCTGTCCTGCCGGTGCTGCTGCCGGCTTCCTGTTTCAAACATGAAGGAGACGGAGGGCTTCGAGAAGCGTGGCTTGCGCTCTTCCTTGGCTGTTAATGCCTTTTGGCCTGCTGCTCTCTTATCTTGACGTCGCCTCCGCCTTTTTTTTTCTGTCTCCGTTTGTGAAGCTGTCATCGCCATACTCGACGCCAGGGACTGATAGCCCAGACTCGGACCACCCACCCTGGCCATAGCCAAGTCAACGAACATCAGGGGTGTGCTTCTCATCGAGCCACTGTCCAGCGCCAAACCAGCAGAAGAAAAACAGAAACCCGAACACCGCAGCATCGACGCCATCCCCCAAAACCTTAGACATCAGATGCCGTCTCTATCACTTCTCAGGCGAGGGTCCAAGTCCCAGAATGCGCCAAGCAAAGACGGCAGACGCGGTGACGTCGGCACAACATCCGAGCCACCGACCGTGCCGCCGGCGCTGGGTTCCTCAGCATCAACAGCGGCAGCTCGACCACAGACGTCGCCCTCACGCCACGATCGGTCAAAGAGCGATGGCGAGCGGCTCTTCAAGCGAGACCTGTTCCACGGGCTGCTCGGCCGAACCAGGACGCGCGCGGGGTCAGCACCCAACAAGCAGCAGCAACAGCAGCAGCAAACAGCGGCGTCGCAGTGGCAGCGGGGAAGTGCGGAGGCCACTGCCAGTGGTCAGACCACGGTGACTTCAGGGGCCCGTCCTTTGGCCAAGCCGCTGACCGTTGGAACATCCGGAAGCACGACAACAGCTGGTGGTGTTGTAAGTGACCCATTTTCATTACCTACCACAAGTACTTGTACCCCGACATGATCCAATGCCGCATCCAAAGACCTCGAGTCGCCGGTCATATCAGACCACCCGAGCCCTATCATGAAGCCATTGGATTACTGTCCAAGTCGAGTCTCGTCCGCGCTACTGGACTGTGTCTGATCTGGACTTTTTGCATCCTCACCCGGCTCGGCTGGCCGGTCAGATACTTTCATCGAATTGCTGAGGCAGGAAGGGTCGGCCCATCTTGATCCCATCGTACCTTCCGTGCCTAGGTGCCTGCCTTCCCCCCCAATCCTGAGGTACCTTACCCCGGATGTGCTTCCCCGCGTGACCACCATCACCACCTCAGCTTCCTCCCGCCCTTCTTTCCTTTCTTCCCCTCTCCCCGTCCCCTCCTCCCCTCACACCGGGCTCGCCCTGTTCCACGTTCCGCCGCCACATTGTCTTAGACCCCCAATCGGCTCGAGGTGCTAGTCGGCGCCGTCGTTGCTGCTTTCTTCCCCCTTGTTCTGTTTCCCCTCTGTCTGAATCGGTCATTCTCCATCCTCCATGTCCCAGCCTTTGCTGCCTCGCCAGCAGATTCCTGTCGCCAATTTATCTTCCACCCTCTAATACAATCCCTCGTAGACCTCTCCGCCGCTCTCTTCCTCCAGATCCGAGAAGAGCACTGGTGTCCCGCTGAGGCGATCACCAGCAAACTCCAACAAGCCTCTCCCCTCTCCGCCACCCCGCGATCCCGACGAGGTCAATGGCCCCGCGTCCAAATCCACGCCCGTCCTGAAACTCGGAAAGATCATGGCCACCCTCGGCGACAAAGAGATTGAGAAGCTCTTCTCGGGAGCTCCCCAGTACTTTGCCCGCTCCGAGGGCCACTTCACCGGCGCCCCCCACCCATCCGTCGCCTTCCCTTGGGACGAGTCCCTCGGCATACGAGACCTCTGTGATCACTCGCAGATTGAAGACTCGGCCTGGAGCTGCGTCACCGCCTGGCCGCATATCACGAGGGACATCAATCACAATGCTGCCGCCCTACGATGCATCAGCCACAAGAAGAAGGCACACTTCTACCCCCGGTGCAGGGAGCGCCCCAATATGCTGAGCATGCAGGGCCTCGAAAAGGGCACCATGGGCTACCAGGCCGCCCTGGAGCTTTCCGTTGCCGACGCCCTCCAGGAGGAGCAGCCCGGGTTCGACAGCCTCGGATCCAAGGCTGATGTTGTCATTGAGCAGCGCAAGCGGATGCTCACGTCCAAGGATGGCTTGCGCCACCTCGAGGAGACGGCAATCCTAGACCAGCTGATCAAGAACTCAGAACGGTACAGGTCTCACAGGATCCACAAAAACATCTCCAGTACTCTGTACAACGAGCTCTTCCTGGGCCTCCTGCATCCACCGTCCCGCGTCGTCGACCACCGCGACCCTTATAGCCTGTCTGTTCAGATCTCCGCTCTGCTCAAGGTCCTGGCCACCCCCAACGTTTGGATTGACTTCTCCCACGTCGAGTGGCGCATCAGGCTCGGTCAGATCCTCTGGGGCACCCACGAGGGCGATGCCGTTGAGACCGAAGTCGAGATCGAGGACGCCGAGACCAGCGAGGAGCGCAAGGAGGAGCGGTACTGGCTACTGTTGCAGATCCTGCTGGCTTGCGAGCTTCTCATTCGTCTGGACGCCATCACCGAAGGCGACGAGCTCGGCATCGAGTCCATAAGGCCGGCTGAGATCCACCGCTTTGAGAAGGACGCCACCCCCTCGGTCAAGTGGTCGATGCACCTTGCTCGGTCTTGGCTGGAGAACGTGCAGGTCGTCGAGACCGAGGTTGATGCCGCGCAGCCGTCAATCGACCGCCATCACCTGAGCGGCTGGCTGGCATCCCTGACCGGAAGGATGACCCTGCATGGCCACGGCGCCACCCACAATGGCAACAAGCTCACCGTGTACACCGTTCAGGGTCTGCACCCGCAGAGGCAGGTCGATGGCCTGACGCACTTTGCGAAGAAGCTGAGATGGCCCGAGGTCGACTCGTATGCCTCTCGCATCTCAAGTAACCTTGAAAAGGCCTCCGAGGCGACGCCCATCTCGACCCCGATCGATGATACCCCCATGAGCTTCGACACCAAAGCGTCCTCCTACTTTGGCAGCGGCCGCTCCGACGCGGACGCCGGCCCCGCACGGCGGCGCAAGATATCGGCGGCGCTCCACCCCAGCGGCTGGCTGTCCAAGTCGTACGTCTCCGGTCTCATGCTGCCGGGCGAGGGGATGGATCATCTCATCATGTGCACCCTTCTGGAAAACGATAAGGATGCCATGGAGAAGTTAGGTCCCATGGCAAACTTGTGCGCAGGCTTCATCTACTCCCGCAAGAGTTTCTGGAGCACGGCATGCGTTGTTGGTCGAGTTCTCGCCGCCGGCCGCGGTTCGGCCGAGTGTATGGGTTGGATCTCCAGTGACATTGTTCCCAATAACCTCGGGGATGGCTGGGTGAACATTGCCGTGGCGGAGATTCCAGGTGAGTTTGTATTCGATGGCACCCCCTTGCAAAGCTGACAGGAGCCCAGATGACGTCAAGAATACGGGCAAGAAAGCCAGGCTCTGGAGTAAGACGGTCATCGAACGCGAGTCTAGTGTTCTCGGCGATGCAGACCCTCATTCGGTGCTTCCCGCGGACTTCATTATCCCATACGAGAACAACTACGTGGAGCCTCCGCCGTCTTTCAGTGTTGAGCTTGACTCGCTGAACCTGTTTGCGCCGGTGGACTCCGTGCAAACGACGCCCACGGAAGAGAAGATGCTCACGCCTTTCTCCGAAGGCAGCAGGCCCCCTGACATTCACACGTACCCGGCGTCGATCGGCTTCTCGGTCACCCAGCTTGGGGGCAAGACTGATCAGTACGAGTTTTCGCTCGCCAAGGACGTCTACTTCGTGACGGCACACCCCTGCGTCCCGTCGGCCCACGTCAAGATAGTGAAGGCGCCGTCGAGCCCGACCATCCAGCAGATTGATGTCAACGGGGATGGCAGCAGAACCTCCAGCCTGACCACCATCACGGGGCATCCGCTGCACAAGTACTTCACCTACACGGTCATCCACCTGTCCGAGCTCCTGGAGAAGAACTCTTCCTCACTAGAGGAGCTGCTCTCCAACACAAACTCTGTTCGCCGGCCTAGTCTGGCCCCCACCACGACGGCAAACACAGAGCCGCGCGTGCTCGTCATCGACTGCATCACCGGGTTCACCCAGCCGCCGCCATCGGCTTTTGACGCGCCGCTGTCGCCCAGTTCTCCAGTGATGGACCGGGGCGAGGATAGGTTCGGCGCGGCTGCTAAGATGCATCTCGAGTCCCGGCGGCGCCAGTTTGGCAGCGACATGGAGATTCTCATCAGAGCCCTCTGCGCCGAGAGAGGCTGGAATGCCCTCATTTCTCGCAGGCGGCGGGGCTGCCTCGCGTGCGCGATTCGAGAGGCAGGGGCTTTGGGATGGAAAGTTATCATCCGCGTTGATTGAGGAGTTGATGTGACAAGTATACCTGGCGTTGGGCACATCATAGCGCAGCGTTGGTTTTTGTTTATGTTGTTTTTTTACGACGAATCGTCTTTACGTGTACACGACGAGCGCAGCCTCGGACTTTGAACGTTTTGTTTATTTGTTTTCCACCGCTGTTACATAGTTTTAGTCGTACATCAGCCTTCATGCGGAGGCACAGCGTGTGGTGTGCTGGATATTCCACCCCTGGCGCACATTATAGGGGCAGTCGGAGCGAAAAAAAAAAAAAGGGGGAATTAGATCTTCACCACTCAGCACACAGCCTTGTGGATGCCATCATCCATGGGAGTCTTCTTGTCCTTTGCGCCACCGCGCAGCATCTTCTTGTGCTTTTCGTGCTCGGACTTTGTGACGGGGCGACGGTTGGAGGCGTTGTGGTGCTTGATGGTGGACAGGTCGATCTGGTCGTTCTCGATGAGGGTCTCGGTGACGCTGCAGATGTCGGCGAGCAGACGCTCGAGGAGATCAAAGGTCATGGTCTCGCGGACGACGACGCGCAGGATCTCAGTTTTGTCCTCGGCCGGCGGCAGACCGTAATTGGGAATTATCCAGCCACGGGCGCGTAGGAGGACGGAGATTGTCTCCTGCTTGATGTGGGCGTACTTCTTCTTGAACTCGTCGTTCAGGCGGAAGGACACGACGGGGAGACCGGCGTTGAAGTCGGCCGAAGTGAGGGCGGCCTCGTCGCCGCCGTTGGAGGACTTCTTGCCCTCGATGCGGCGGTGGATGTCGGAGACGACGGTGTACCAGCCGGTAGCCTCGAGGGAGTCGGCGAGCAGACGGGCATTGGAGAGACAGTTCTCCATGATGCCCTGGTAGCCGCGGAAGCCAAGGTGGATGAGGTTGTAGTACTGGACAATGACGTGGGCACCGGGGCGGGAGAAGTTGAGGGTGTACGACTCTTCGGTGCCGCCGAGGTAGTGCAGCTCGAAGACGAGGTGCTTGGGCAGGTAGGACTCGTCACGCCAGATGATCCAGCCTAGGCCAGCGAGGACGAGGCCGAACTTGTGACCAGAGACGTTGATGGACTTGACGCGAGGAAGCTCAAAGTTCCAGCGCTTGCCAGGGCCGGCGCCGGCGTGGGTGAAGGGGGCGACGAAGGCTCCTGAGGCGCCGTCGACGTGGATGGGAATGTCGACGCCCGTCTTCTTCTCGTACTCATCGAGGATGTCGGAGATCTCCTCTACGGGCTCGTAGTGGCCGGTGTAGGTTGAGCCGAGAATCACGAATACACCAATGGTGTTCTCGTCAATGTTCTCGCGGACGAGGTTGGGGTCGAGACGGAAGTTGCTGGCGGCGGAAACGGGGAGAATGCGGGCCTCGACTTCGAAGTAGCGGGCAAACTTCTCAAGGGCGACCTGGGCATTGGCGCCCATGAGGATGTTTGGCTTGGAGTCATCCTTGCCCTCGGCGCGGCGCTTCTCCTGCCAGCGGCGCTTCATGGCGAGGCCACCGAGGTGAATGGCCTCTGAGGAGCCGGTGGTCGCGGAGCCGATGGCGCGCTCGCCGGGCTGGACGCCCCAGAGGTGGGAGAGAATACTGATGCAGCGCTGGTGGATGTCGATCATGGCGGGGTACTCGTCAGCGTCGGCGAGGTTCTTTGCCAGGTTCTCCTCCATTAGCTGAGCGGCGTTGGGCTCCATATAGGTACCGACGAAGCTGGCGAGGTTGAGGTTGGGCTTTCCATCGAGATCGAGCTCGTTGCGGATCATGTTGTAGACAGCGTCGGCTGGGGCGCCATCGTCGGGGATGCGGTACTTGGGGATGCTCTCCTGGCTCGTGTACTGGCTGTCGAAGGGGTGAATGTGGGAGGCGCGAGACTGGCTGACGAGGTTGGTGTGGCCAGGAGCTGTGATGTGTGAAGCCTGGAGCCGCTGGATGATCTCCTCGGGATCGATCTGGGTGAGGGTCAGGAGATGAGCAGGACACGAGGGGCAGCAGGGTGGGCTTACATGCTTAGCGAGAGGCATGATGACGGTCGGGGAGTGATGCTGAGCTTGGGAAAATGTCGTGATGAAGCGAGAGGGGGGTCAAGTGAGGGAGAGAGTTTCAAGAGAAAGCTCGCAGGAGGGACAACAGGGTGGTGTTATAGCAAGAAGGAGCTCCCCTTGGAGCTCACTCAGCTTCCGCTGGCCGCTAGCTGGCACCACTTACTGAGCTCCAGGTCCAGCTCCCCGCCGTCCCCGCGCCATTGCTGTTGCTGTGCGCGGCCGGATTCGGATGACGACACTGGGTTGGATTGTGCGAGGTGATGTGGGAGCTATGCCGGGCGCCGCTAGTGGGCGCCGCGAAATCTGGTTGCGTCAACATCGAGGTGATTGACTTTCTGGGAGGGGAAAGAGCAAGGGGCGAGGGGTCCGTTGGCCAGGCATCGCGCGCGTGGCTTCCGCGAGACGGTGAGACAGGCGGGCAACAGCGGAATGTCGGCTGCAAGCGAGTCGATTTTTCGCTCCTGGGCTGGTTTTTCTCGCCTCATTACTTCAAGTTTGTGGTGATGACCCCCTGACGGCACGATGCGCGTGGCCGGGGCCGATGTGGATGTCAGATCATGGTTGCGCCTGCCATATTCAAGATGCATGGTAGAGGTGGCAGAGGTGGGCGCTTGCTGCTGGAACTTGCTTAACTTGCTGCTAGACTGCTGCAGGTGCTCCGCCCGTGCCGAGCCTTCCGTGTCCGGACGCCGGACTACGCAGTCGGGCCGCCCAGGCCGCGTGGAGAGGGGCCGCGCTTCGGCATCCTAGCCGGGGGGAACATGCCCTGTTGAAGCGTCACATCTCCAGTTGGATTTGTTTGCGCCGGCTTGAAGTTCATTGCTGACGAAGATGGCGGTCAGCTTAACTCAACACTGCCCTACGTCGCGTACCACTGCATGTTCCTTCGAGAAGGAATGTCGGCAGGATGGCCATGTCCTCTGTGACACCGACGTATAACCATGTGAGTATAGCCAATCATCCCACAAGGCAGATTTGCAGTCCGTAACTGGTCGACAAGTCGTAAGGCACCTTGGATGGCTTCATGCCGCTTCAGCTGAGCTACGCCTCGAACCGTGTCGATTTGAGCGCACCAGTGGTACATGCTCAGCCCAGGAGAACCCTTCTTCGTGTCCCTAGGATCGATCCTACCCTATTCCTCGGCGTGAATGCTTCTTCTGCTCCATCACACGACGAGAAAATGCCAGTCTGATCAAGTATAAAGGCTGGGGGCAAGAGTCACATTGTCGCCTCCAGAGCCATCATCAGACTGGATCATCACCTCAAGACAGTACACAATCTTCACTCGGCCTCTACCTTGCCTCATCACTTCTCCAGAACGTAGACTCGGTCTTCACAGGTGAGTACACAGCTGCCTCAGCTACCATCCTTCCACACGACAAGGGAGAAACGCTCTCATAAAGCAACTGGAATTGACAAGCGAAATGGCAACATCACACACAAGTCCCCTACCATCACCATGCGCATCAGCTCTGTCGCCCTCTCCGCCATCCTGGCCGCCACCTGCGCCGCGGACAGCATGACCGTCACGACCGGGTGTACCACCTCAGGCTCGTCCTGCGACAGCAGCGACGGCAGATTCTACACCGACTTTGGCTCCTACAGGGTCAACGCCAACAAGGGCTGCCGCGGCACCAGCGTCCCGCACATGGTTGACTTTTGCGTCGACTGGAACGCTGGCCGCGCCCATTTCCGCTATAACGGCCAGCACAAGCGCTGCCTCATCATGAAGGACAAGGTCAACACCATCTGTCCCCACCACGCCCGCTGCCACAAGACCACGTGGGAGGAACAGCCCTGCGGCTGGAGGCGGGACGTCATCCCCGAAATGGACTCTCATGATGAGCTTGACGGGTCGGCGGTCCTGGCCATGGCAGCTGCCGCTGCTACAGCTACCGGAACCCCGAACGGCGAAGCGGAGGTCGATGAGTGATTCCACATGTCTGGTTTCTTTGAGTACCGGACCCAAAGGGAACTATTGCACTTGCTACAGAGGTCTGTCTTGAAACCGTTTGTTAGTGCCACGCCGGCACCTGCGGC
This sequence comes from Plectosphaerella cucumerina, assembly GCA_020746995.1. Lineage (NCBI taxonomy): Eukaryota > Fungi > Ascomycota > Sordariomycetes > Glomerellales > Plectosphaerellaceae > Plectosphaerella > Plectosphaerella cucumerina. The sequence goes on along the minus strand of JAGPXD010000004.1, from coordinate 2,331,662 downwards.
GGGGGGCTCGATGGAGGAAAACTTTCCGCAGACTTCCAAATTCACTCTCTTTATGCTTAATTTTACGAGTACTCGAAGTGATCTGTTCTGCTCATTGCTGCTTCCCTGAAGCTCCGGGGAAAATTGTGCGAATGTGAGTTTCCATGGGGTAAGGTAAGGGAGGAATGCCAAGCCGACCCCTGAATGCCGACCCCGGATGTGCTTCGGTAACCACTCCGTGCCAAGCCTGGAATGGAGCCCATATGCTGGCTGTCTGTTCTCTCGACAACAATCATTTCATCTTTCCTGTATTCGTGTACTCGTAACCCAAGCCTAACCATTCTTTCCTAATGTCGACCTCTTGGATCTGCTGGCCTTCGATGGTCAAATGTTCCGAGACGTGTCCCTTTTCTGTCATCTCTAACAAGCGTCCGCCAGATTGTTGGTATAACCAACCAGAAACGGTGCAACAGGCATCACAGATGAAGTCATGCACAAGCACCTGCAAGGCCAGAGAATGTTGAAAAGAATACTTGTATTATGCCAGGTCTCTCCGCAACAAGCCAATCTGTCTCCGTCCCAGGACACCTCCAGCAGTCATATTACACCGATGCAGTGTGGCTGATCTCCCTCTCTCCCACCGCGCCGTTCTCCTTCACAGCCGAGCTTCAGGGGGGCTGCTCAGCTCACGATTCCTCCGAGCACTCTCAATGTCCGGATTGGTCGCAATTGCCTCCTTCTCGGCCGGCCTCCTTCGGAATATCCAGGCGACCAACGCGAAGCCGGTCGCGAGAGATAAGGCCCGCCGATAGACCTTACCGTAGGTGACCCGGCAGCCCCCGGGTAGCTTATATAGCTCCTCTGCGGAAAGAAAAACAATGTCAGCATGATCAGAGGGGTGCAAGAGGGAGGGGTATTCCATACTCATGGCGACCTCAAAGCAGACTACGATGTAGATGAGGATCCAGGCTTGGATGCAGATAAACAGGATTGTTGCCCAAAAAGGTACCTTTTTCTCGTCATATGTATCTCTAGGGGAGATGCCGCTGCCGCTGCCGCTACTGCTGCTGATGTCAACGCCGAAGCCGCCACCAGCAGGGAAGGCCATTGTGGAAGGTTGTCCGCGAAACTTGAGGGAAACCGTGGCCGTAATATTTCTCGAGAAGGCAAGGATTGGGTGTAGTGGTCGGAGTTGGATGGCGCCACAGGGTAGCTCCGTGATCGAAATAGAGTGCCTACGGCACGCGGTGTCGGCGCAGGAGTCAGACCTTTGTAGTCAAAAGACGTTCAGGTGAGGCCTTGCTTACTGCTTGGCTCAGGATCAGATCGAATCGGGAGTCAGCTAGCTTCGCAAAGGGGACGACAGGCGGTTATGGTGGTGCTGGGAGTCCTGCAGCTGAGCGGCACAGGGCCACGAGACGCGGGCAGATGCCGGGGACTTGGTGTGTAAAATGACTACACTCAAGACGTGGATGACAGTTTGTCAGAGGGCATCAGCCTATGAGTGTTGGCGATACTGGGTGCGATGTAGTTGGCGAGGGAGCGAGTGGTAATGCTGACGATGAAGTTGTTGCTGGTAAGATGCAACCATGGAGGCCTGGGGCATACCATGGAATGGTGGGAAGAAAGGGTGTAAGCCATGCTGAAGCGGGTGATCAGTGACCACAGTGTTCCGGGGAGGATGCATCGACTCTGTCATCAGGTTCTCCAACGTCGATGGAAGTCGCGACGGCGCCATGACCGTGATTTGGAGGCAGTTGCGATGGGATGTCGAGCATTCCGCCCATGATGCCTTCCTTCCCAGCTGCAAACCACCCTTCAGGGGTTCGTCCAGAGTCGCATGCCCAGCTGCAAGTACCTGTAGTACAGTACACCAAGCTGAATACGAAGCTGCAGGTTCTTTTGATATTCCTCACCCCCGAAGCCACGAACCTATTTCCTCGGTAACCGACCTATGAACAAGTCTACACTCGCTCAATTGACTTCACACACTCATCTACATACTTTATTAGATCAAATGTCAGCACATGCGATTCTCAGCTTTAGTACAGGTGAACTATGCGACTTCACCCCGTCATCAAATGGCAGCGCCTCCTGGCCCACCGAAAACGGCCAGGGGCGACCAACCCGATTGAGCACGTTTCTTGTTTCAGGGCCAGGGGGGCACCTGCCGAGCCACAGCAACGACTCAGGGAGCGCTGAAAAGCCCCCTAAAACGGGCCCCGGGAAGAGGAACCCTCCGCCGCTAGACGTGCCTAGGTGCAAGTCGGCCGTCGGGTCGATTCAAAGGAGGCGCGGGAGCTTGGACCCCGGGCCCAGCATCCAATGGAGGGGCAGGTATCTCGGGACACGATGACACTGACAGCCCGCGCGCGCTCAGGTCGTTTGCTTGGCTCCATGGTGCTGGTGCTGGTGCTGTGCTTCCCCAGCTGGCTGGCGCGAAAGCGAAAACGATGGAACCACCTCACCACCATCGCCCCAGGCTTCTTCTCCTGACTTGATCGTCGGTACTTTCTTTTCTCCCCCTTTTGCTCCCTTTCTTCGAATCATCTCTTCTTGGCCGTTGCCACTGCTCTTTTTCGAATCCACAACGTCTTCTCTCCAGCCCACTCTCTTCAACCCTCCTTCCCACTTTCCAACCCGTCAGCCTCGCGCTTCGGTTCTGTCGCATCCGCCTTGGGTATCTACATCGGGCTGGTCCACGATCGTCACCAGATAACCCGGCAGGCGAGCACAAAACGAACAAACAATGGCACCGCCCGTTGACCCCGTCACCCGCAAGAGGGTGCTGAAGGTCGTCACCATCTCTCTGCTCCTCGATCTGGTACGCCGCGCGCATGCCCCCTCTCCTCCCCTTGCTCGACACGACTAACCCCCCGCCTTCCAGATGTCCTTCACATTCATTCTACCCCTCTTCCCGAAGCTCCTCGAGTTCTACAGAGACCGCGAAGCCCCCGCCTCGCTGTCAGGCGCATCACCTACCCTGCTTCAGACGGTCCTCAGCTACCTGAACCGGTACAAGGCCGCCTTCTCCCGGCCCATTGACTCGCGATATGATATTGTTCTCCTCGGAGGCGCCCTGGGCAGCCTCTTCTCGTGCGTCCTTCCCCGACTGCATCTTTGGGCGACCACGCAACGCGAATCTCTGACACATCTTCTAGCCTGCTGCAAGCCATCGCTTCCCCCCTGATCGGCCGCCTCTCGGACACGTATGGTCGTCGGACGGCCCTCCTGGCCTCTATGTCCGGCAACATCGTCTCCGTCCTACTGTGGGTCTGTGCCGTCGACTTCCGCACCTTTGTCGCCTCGCGCGTCGTCGGCGGCCTGTCCGAGGGCAACGTGCAGATCGCGACCGCCATGGCCACCGACATCTCGGACGAGGCATCCCGCGGCTCGACCATGGCCCTGATCGGTGCCTGCTTCAGCATCGCCTTCACCTTCGGCCCCGGCCTGGGCGCGTACCTCAGTACAATCTCCACCGTGCGCGAAAACCCCTTTGCCACCGCCGCCGGCGTCAGCCTCGCCCTCATCGTTACCGAGACCGTCTACCTATACTTCTGCCTGCCCGAGACACTCCCCGCGCTCACCGGCAGGGGAACCAGCAAGCAAAATGGGGCGGAGGCCAATAGCAAGAACAAGACCGAGGCGGCCAAGATCCAGAGGACCAACTCGCATCTCCTCCTGAACGCCGTCCACTTCGTCTTCCTCCTCTTCTTCTCCGGCATGGAGTCGTCGCTGTCCTTCATGACCTACGATCTCTTCGCATACGGATCTGCGCACAATGGTCGTCTTCTTGGCTTCGTCGGACTTGTGGCCTCCATCCTCCAGGGCGGCGTCACGAGACGACTTCCTCCGCTGGTCTCTGTGCGGCTGGGCGTGCTGTCTTGCCTCATGTCCTTCGTTCTCCTGGGGCGCACCACGACAACTAACGGACTGTACCTTGCTGCGACGGGGCTGGCCGTGACGTCTGCCACCGTTGTGACGGGTCTGAACGCGTTGAGCAGCTTCGAGGCGAACGAGGGCGAGCGCGGCGGCAAGCTTGGCATCCTCCGTAGCTGGGGTCAGCTCGGTCGCGGTCTCGGCCCAATCCTCTTCACGAGCGTCTACTGGTGGGCCGGCCGGGAGATCGCTTACGGCATGGGAGCCGTAGGTATGTCTGTGGTCGCCATTGCCGTCCTGGCTGGCCTGAAGACGCCGCCCGGCTCGGTGAAGCCCAAGGCGAAGGCTGTCACGGAGAAGAAGGAGCTGTAGATGACGGCCGTAAGCCCGGCCTGCAAGGTATTCTTGGATATGGATCAGTACGCATACATATGACGGCGCGGTAGGGATGATGCCCGGAAAACCGCTTGTACATGAGACGGGTCTGGAGTCACGGTTCAGGGACTGAGGAATGGGTATCGGGATTCAGTCGAAGATTCATATTAAAGGAGCAAGAGATACAAGACTGGTGTTCATGATGGCGGCTGCGATGTGCAATCCGTGCCTCCCCTCATCCTGCCAAAAGTTCCTTGTCAGCTGAATAAGCACTGGGCGTTGACGAAGCGCTAACATTTTTGCGGAGCGAAAACCTCACTCGCGATGCAGACAGCACTTGCCCACCCCTCGATTCGTCCCTGCCCACACATGCACTGCGGAGTCACTTACAAATCCGGTGTCGCCAGCTCATCGGTGCCCTGAGCAACGTTTTCGGAGGGGACAGAAGTCACACACAACCACACACAACCACACACAACTCGCATCACTCACCCTCTGATCAACCATCCATTCTTCGCCAAACATCCCTTCGTGCTTCGTGCCTTCCCGCGATGCACATCCAGCCCATCGACAACGCCAGCGACCTGGAGCCCTTCGTCATCGCCGCCATGTCGCCTGACATACACCACAGCACCGTGACGGGCGAGGCGGGAGAAACGTTTGACGATGTCTGGGGATCGGAGCCTTCCTCACCGACTCTGCCGGCCGGGCCTGGCAACGACGGCGGCCACGGAACGTCCAGGACCGCCGCACACCCCTCGGACATGGCCCGGCTGCAGGCCGAGCATTCCACCGCCGGGTATCGCGAGGGTCTCACGGATGCCAAGGCCCATAGCATCCAGGCTGGCTTTGATGAAGGCTTCGGGCTTGGCGCCGCCATCGGGGCCAAGGCCGGACAGATCCTCGGCGTCCTCGAGGGCATCGCCAACGCCCTGACTGCCGCAGCGGCAGGCGAAAGTCTGGACGAGGGTGCCCGGGACGAGGCGGCCAAGACGCTCGGCGACGCGAAGAAGGAGCTTGACATTGGGCGCGTGTTCGGGCCCGAGTACTGGAACCCCGACGGCACGTGGAAGTACGACGTGGCCGCGGAGGACGACGACGGGGACGTGCTGTTCGCCCACGTCGCCGACGCCCATCCTCTCATCGCAAAGTGGTCGATCGTGGCTGACGAACAGGTCGCGCGATGGGCCATCGACCGCGCCGTCTTCGCCGAGGTGGCCGACGAGGAGCGACAGCACCAGCACCAGCTTCAGCAAGACAAGCCCGGGTCGGCGGCGGCACCCCAGGTCAGGAAGCCGTTGGACTGGTGACGGGCTGCCACGATGCGACCTATGGCCTCCCGCGATGCGACCAGCCTTCTTACACGACCTTGTCGAGGCCCTTCGCCGCCGGGGCGAGCCCGCGGGAGCCCGGGCAACGCCGTCCTGAGGTGGCGCGAGCGCGCCCCCGGCATCCTGCATCTCGGCTGCCCGCATCGGCCGGCTGGAGCTTACTCCACGATTTCAGCATCGATGACGATGCGGCCGACGGAAGCAGCAGGGCAGCAGGGCAGCAGGGCAGCAGGTCGAGACGGGGGCGCAAGGCGCACGGCAGCACACGTCCACGTCTGGGGGGCCGTTTGCGTGCCAAGCCTGCCATCACCCCCTCTCCCCCTCCCGCGGCAATCGATCAGAAGCAACTTCGTTCAGACGAAAAAATCGCCCTCCCGCTGTGGCTCACCGACGGCTCGCAGCAGCGCCCGGGCCTCATCGGCTGATGAGAGGAGGGAGGGGCCGGGGCCTTGTGTCTCCCAGCAGCGTCGCGGGAGCCGGCCGACCTGTACCACGTCCCAGCGCCCCTTCCTTCCCTTCCTCTCCCATCTTCGTGGAAAGACGTCGAAAGAAACAAACACGCGGCGCCCCGGGATGCGGATAGGGACTGCGGAGGAGACGGCCAGCTCTCATACGGGAACCACTTTATACAGTCTTGGGAGCCGCCGCCGGCGTTCGCTAGGGCCCGGACAAGCGTTCAGGTCAACTTGGCGGAGAGCCGCCGCCAGCCTAGACGCCTGACCCTCTCATGGGAAATTCACAAAAAAATTCGTTGGGACGCGCAATCGCTGCTCCCTTTCGCCAGACGTGTCGCGCCGCTGCCGAGGACCCGTTGGGAGCCGTGCTTGCTTGCTTGCTTGCGTGCTTGCGCCCCCCTTGGGCTGCCACGGCATCTCAGAGTCATGCCAGAGTCACCCACCCGGCAGTCACATTGCTTCTGTCGTGCATGAAGTGGCTCCGACACAACCCCGAGGCGGTGCTGCCGTGTGTCCTGTGTCCGTCCAGTGTTGTGTGCGCGCGAGGAGTTGTGGTGCGCTGTGTGCAGGGCGGCCCATGCGATTGGACCGAGGGGCAATATCATCAAAACGATCCGGCGATGCAGCGTCGCCGTTGCTTTTTTCGGGGGCCAGAGAGGGAAGGAGAAGCCGGTCTTTCGGGACGACTCAAAATTCCCCCTCCTCGCCTTGCGAAAACCTTCCGATGGCTCGGTCGCGTGCGCAGTTGTCGCTGACATCATATGCAACCCCTCACTTGCTCGGACGTCGCAACGGAGATCAATATCGAGAGAGAGCGGGAAGGCCGGGGGGAAGGCCGGCAAACCTTGGAAGAGGGATCTCCACATGCTCTGATCTACTTGTCCGTTCAGCGCAACGCACTCAACATCAGCCATCAACATTGGGATGTTCAGGGCGGGGGGACCCATGGGCGTTTCAAGACGTCGCTTCGATGAGGTCACTCGGGCTGGGGTTTCCCTCCTTGTGACCTCCAGCTTCGAGTTGTCAGGTTAAACTCGTGCGCCGGGAATGACGGGGAAGACAAGGAGAGTCGATGCTGGCGTCAGGGGGGAGTCCCAGCACCATGAACGACTAGGCCCCCTTTTGGCAGGTCCGTCAGGGCGCCGAGCCCCTTTCTGAGCGGCCGATCTTGGATGCTCGGCCCTCACTCATGCAGGGGTACACGCAGATCTCTGGAGTGCCGAGACGCTTGCGCTGGGGGAGCCCTGGGGCTAGCTGGCTAGCCGCTGCCTTTCTCCTGATCGCCCAGTGGTCCTCGGCCAGTCGACGACGACTTCCAAGACTCTGTTCGTCCAGGAACGGGAGACGAAGCCAGACGATCCGGTTCCCCCAAGACTTTCTGCCCCTTTCTATTGCGTGAGCCGACAGCAGCTCATCAACGGGTCTTGCGTCGTCAGCTCCTGGGCACCCAACACCCACCCTGCCCCCGAGGGCCCAGGCCAACTCGTTCGTCCAACAGTGACGCTCGGGCAACCGGGGGCCCAGCAGGTCCCGACATGTCGTCCCATCATGGGCGCAGCACAACTCAAGACGGCAGTGAGGGTGGGAAGGAGGGAGGGGCGGGAGGCACGGCCTGCACGGGATACATGTGTCGTCAATGCAGCCTCCCGCCAGCCCCCTTTTCTCGCACCTGGAGCCGCGCAGGACAGAAGTACAGTCGCCTGGCCGATGGGTTTGGTTGCGCGGGCGACGTGGGCTGCCAGGGTCGCACGAGTCTGTCTTTGTCTTGTCTGGGTCAAAGTCAGGGCCAGAGTCAAGCCAGTCTGCGACGAAGAAACATCGCGCTGGCGGTGATCATCGGCCGCGCCCACCCCTGGAAGGCAAAAGCCATGTTCTTGGTCGTGCAAGCAAGCTCCCGGTCGACCGCCCACCCCCTCCCACACACGCCCCCTTTTCCTCACACCCCCTGCAGTGACCAGCGCCATCATCCTGGTCTGCCGGACCGTGACGTCCAACTCATCGTCCGGCGAGCGATCCTCGTTGGACAGAACAGACACACGCGCACTCCCTCCTTCCAGTTCCTTGACTCGGCAGACAGGTGGGCTGAGAGAACAAGTGAAAAGGAGCCCGAGCCGCCGTCCCAGACCATCCACGAGTTCTCCCTCCCTCCTCTTCACGTACCCTCACTCGGATACCACCACCCATCACTGCTCGCTATACTGTCGCTCGCTAAGACCAGTATCGTAATACTCAACGTCCCTCGCTTCGTACCTAATACCATCACACTCGACGTAATATCACACACACACCACAAGAGCCCATCATGCGCTTCTCTACCGTCGCTGCCGCCGCCGGCCTCGCCGCCTCGGCCAACGCTGCCGTGCCCCGCCGCAGCATCAAGGACATCTTCAACGGCAAGTTCTCGCTGCCCGACGGCATCACCCTGAGCAAGGAGGACCTCCTCGGCCCCTGGGGCAAGCCCGGCAAAGGCGAGAAGGACCTCTGGCACCCTCCCCATCACAAGGTCATCATCGACCGTTGCGACAAGTCAGACGACGACGACTGGCACTGGGTCCACGACCCCAAGCCGGACGAGCCCAACGACGACAAGTACAAGTGGGTGACTGAAACCATCACGGCCACGGAGACGGTCATCGACTGCAAGAAGCACGAGCCCTGCTATGGCGGCGGCAAGACTGTCACCGTCACCATCCCCGAGACGGTCACCATCTGCCCTGTAAGTTTTGCTCAATCTCTTGCCAACATGAGCCCTTGCTGACATCCCCAGACCCCCATCGAGCCTCCTGTCGTGGAGCCTACGCCTGCGCCTCCTGTCGAGCCCACGCCCGGTCCTCCCGTTGAGCCTCCCACGGAGCCTACTCCTTACCCGCCTCCTCCCGTCGAGGAACCTCCTGTGACAGAGCCTCACCCTGAGCCCACTCACTACCCCACCCCCGAGCCTCCCGCGGAACCTCCTGTCGAGCCCTCGCCACCCGCACCCCCTGTGGAGGAACCTCCTGTCGAGCCCACGCCGCCCGTCGAGGAGCCTCCTGTTGAGGAGCCGCTGCCTTCCCACAGCCAGGTCCCCGTCCCCCCTCCCGCTCCTGAGCCCACCCAGAGCGAGCCCATCGTCTATCCCCCTCCCCCCGTCGAGACCGAGAGCGTCGTCATCCCTCCTCCCGAGGAGACCAGCGCCCCCTTCCCCACGGCCACCGACGACGAGAGCGTCATCCCCACGGCCGCTGCCGTCCCCAACGCTCAGCGCGCCGGCGGTGCCCTCCTGGCCGCTGCCATCGCCGCCGCTCTTTTCTAAGCGACGTGACACCATTCGTGGCACGGCCCGCGACAAACCCCTTTTATCATTCTTGTGTATCTAAACTCGAACCTTGGACTTTTTTGGTTGTGGAGGAAAAGGGGGCGCGGTGTGACCCGTTCGAAAGGGGGGGAATGAATGCAGGATTATGGAAATACCCCTAATGAGACGCGGAGGACAGACACCTTTGGCAACATTTGTGAGACGGAGGAGTAGGAGGGACCGAGACATGCGGTTCCCGGGATTAGATCGAGCGAGCGGGTTCTGGTTGGATGGTCCCGAGGCGGCGGCCCCGGGATGGGACCCTAATACACGTGAATTGCTCATCAAGAACGTCCTTCTTCGCTATGTGTGCCGGGAAGCTAGCCATTCTCTGTTCTGTAATTCATGCAAAACGGGAAGAAGCTTCGCTCTGCTGCTGCGCTGTCACACTGGAAACGGCTCGCCGCGTGATGGGATGGTGAGTGACTTGGTGCGACAGAGAGGCTGGGTACGCTGTTGACATGCATGGACGTGTATCGTCTATATTGCCGTGGCTACCTGACAGACAAATGTGTGCGAGCGCGGCGCATGTAGGACAGTCGCTCTTTCCACTGACCTCCAGCCTCGAGTCATCCAGCATGCAGTGCCCCGTTGGGGGTGTCTCCGCGGGGCCGCGCGCACGTGTGCGATGCTGTAATATTCCACGGCCCGCGCATCATGTCTTGGACGCGGTGCGACGTAGAGTCTTCGTATTGCACCAGGGCCGACCCTGTCCGCGAGCGCCGGGGCGCCGCCTCTCTGGACGTCGTGTTAGCCGCGGCGAGACATGCTGCTGCACCCTCGAGTGCGGCTGATGTGAGATGGCTGGATATGTCGTGGGCTTGAAGCGAGGCAGGGAGCCGTACGGCGGCGTCGACCCGTGTTCAGCGACATGCCGTTTAGCCGAGGGCTGGCCAGAAGGCTAGAGTTTCCAGGCTCTGCTCATCCTAGACAGGGTGTGTGTTGTTTCCAGTCATGGGTGGTTCTTCATCCCTGGGGCGTCGACTCCTGGGTCCTGACGGACATGAGCTTCACCACGTCGTCGATATGTAAGCTGTCGCCCAGCATGTGGCTTTTGGTCTCGTGATCCCGCACGTCAGAGCGGTACACAACCATCCTCTCGATCTTGCCGTCGTCGTCGAGGATGATGCGGCCAGTGCGGCCGTCTGCCCAGCCCAGCTCGACCTGCTTCGCCTGGGGGTCGGCGGCGCGCACGTCGACCATGTCGTCGTCATCCTCGGCGTCAGACACGGTCGCTGCGGCAGCAGCCTGAGAAATGGCACCAATGGCCCCGGCGCGGTTGTGGTAGCGCACGATCTCCCGGCGGAGCTCGCGGGCAAAGCGGGCGAGATCCTGTGGTGCCGTTTCTGGGGCGTCCGGGTCCGTATCGTCCTTGAGTGGCGCCGGCGGCGGAAGATGCCTGTAGGCCAGGCCGGAGAGAGGAATGGACGGCGGGACTGTGTGTCTGTGGACGCGCAAGAGACGGGAGTCGGGATATGGGCGGTTGAGCATAACGTAGTAGGGGCGGAGGAAGCGAGACTTTGACATGACCTCGATGCGCAGGCCGAGGACCTTGCCGCCGTCGACGGCGTTGGGGTCCGGGTCGCGCACTTTGAAGGTGGTGATGCCGGCGATGGTACGGTAGAGGTTCAGCTGATCGTGCGCTTCCTGGGCGTCGCGGCGGGCCAGCAGCTTCTCGTCGCCACCAATAACAGGGTTGGGCTCGACGAGGCCGGATGTAGCCTGGAGGAGGGGCAGGGCGGACTCGGAGGAGAGAATGTTTGTCATCTGAACGCTGAGCTGCTTCTTGAGAGAGGCGACTGGGGATGTGTGAGTGAGTGGCATGGTATGATAGGGGTGGAAAGGCTCACTGTGCTGCTGCATGTCGGCAATCTCCTGGTCGAGCTGCTCGGCGACGGCGTCATCATTGGCCTCTGTGTCCATGATGGATGTTGCCATAATTGATGTGACAGAAATGCAGCTTGCTCATGAGTTGCGTCGAATCAGTCCTCGGTGGTCCGACATGGATGTCATCGTGCTGTCGACTTGTTCATTGAGTGAGGTGAGGGAGACGCGTCGAAGACGCGCCAGACGTGGAAACCGCCAGATAGAGCACCGTACTGCCCCAGTCCGTCAGATAAGCGACATGGGGCGAGGGGCACCGATAAGCTCAAAGAGGACTGGCTCCAGGGGTCCGCATTTCTAGGTCTCCCGACCGAACCAGTCAGGACTCACAGATGGAGCGTCCCCGGCGCTCAGCTCCGGGGAACAGGCAGCTGTTCCTTCTGAAGGGGTTGCGCCGGGCGCTGCGGGAGCGCAGCCCAGGCGAGATGCCCCTCCAGGTCCAGATCCCTCCACCTTGCCACGCCCAAATGCGCTTAGCCCAGGCCCTTCACGGAACTCCATCCTTTCCATTTCCATCCCATCGGGACAGCTTTCAACTCGGGTCGGTCCCTTTTCTCCTCACACCTCCCGTCCCTCCTTCTCTCTATCTCTCCGGACGCGCCGCCGCCACCACACAACGGACGCCGTCGCCAGGACATCGTTGTTCTTTTCTCCTACCCCGCGAAAAAGTCTTGGGTCTTGTCCCTTGTTAATCGCTCCCCGTCGAACCTTCTTTTCTGTAGAATATCCTTCCCCGCGTTTTGGTGGAAACATCGTCTGTCTTTTTATCATCGGCTTAACAATCTTTCGCCTCATCTTTTTTTTTATTTTCGCCACTGGCGCCAGCTGTTCCTGAAAGGCCACGGTTACCTGAGCCACACACTCCCAAGTCATCCGACCATCCCGCTACAGCTTTCAGTGGCTGCTACTGCTCCAACGCCGGCCGGTGCCTGCCCTGCTGATCAAGCCTCCCGAGGCCGCTCCGATCTCCAACTACCAGTGCGCCAGGTGTCACTTTCCCCGGGCCGCCACCACCACAGTCGACTCAACTGCATATCCTGTACCACCTGCCACGCTCGCGACATATTGCCAAGACCTTCACATCTTCATGGCGATTTGCGCCGACACGACCCACAACCGACATATCCTCCTCCAACGCTCTGCAATAGCTGCACCGACTTTGCCGTCATAACCTGAAAGTAAAGAGCCTGTCTCTCGACCCGCGATCCCGTCTCGAACCTCCTTGCGCCGATCCGTACAAGACCAAAGCCCTCCAGCTCGCACTTCCCACCAACGTCGTCTCCGAACATCCCCGTCCTCCCCCGAGCTCCTCCCGAGCCGCGCACACGTCCGTCCCAATGAGCGTCAGAACACGGCGGAATAAGTCACCGAAAGCCAAAACGCCGCCCGACCTCTCCATCAAGACGACAGGAGCTGCCAACGGCAAGATGAACCAGAACAACGTCGAGTTCCGCCGCAAGGCAAACACCCCCGGCTCGGACGTCGTCACTTCGAACCTCATGTCGCGCGAGTCCTTCACCCTCGACGACCCCGTCCCCAAGACCCCCGTCGCCAACAACCATGGCTTCTTCGAACTCCCCATCCAAGACCAGCGCAACTTCCTGCTCCTCGTCCTCCTCTACTTCCTCCAGGGCATTCCCATGGGTCTCGCCGGCGGCTCTGTGCCCTTCCTCATGAAGGACCACATGTCCTACAGCGAGATTGGCATCTTCAGCCTGGCCTCGTACCCATACTCCCTCAAGCTCTTCTGGAGCCCCATCGTCGACGCCGTCTGGAGCCCAAAGTTCGGCCGCAGGAAGAGCTGGATCTTGCCCATCCAGATGCTCTCGGGTATCGGCATGCTCTGGCTCGGCTCCCACGTCGAGAACATGATGGCCAACACGGGAAAGCCTGGCGGTCCCACCGTCTGGTCCTTCACCGGGTGGTGGTTCTTCCTCGTCTTCATGTGCGCCACCCAGGACATCGCCGTCGACGGCTGGGCCCTCACCCTGCTCACCCCCGGCAACGTCTCGTACGCCTCGACCGCCCAGACTGTCGGCCTCACCGCCGGCCACTTCCTCTCCTACACCGTCTTCCTCGCCCTCAACTCCAAGGACTTTGCCAACCGTTACTTCAGGGACACGCCCCTCGACACGGGCCTCATGTCCCTTGCCGGCTACCTCACCTTCTGGGGCTGGGCCTACCTCATCATCACCGTCGGCCTCGCTCTCTTCAAGCGTGAGGAGAAGACGCGCAACGAGGATGGCATTTGGGACGTCTACCAGATCATGTGGGGTGTTCTCAAGCTCAAGAACATCCAGACCATCATCGTCGTCCATCTCATCGCCAAGATCGGCTTCCAGGCCAACGATGCCGTCACCAACCTCAAGCTCATCGACAAGGGCTTCGGCCAGGAGAACATGGCCCTGACTGTCCTCATCGACTTCCCCTTTGAGATTATCCTCGGCTACTACGCCGGCACATGGTCCCAGCAGTACACCCCCATGCGACTGTGGTGCTGGGCCTTTGTCGGCCGCCTCATCGCTGCCGTCGCTGCCCAGTTCACTGTCGCCATCTTCCCCGCCGGCGGCGTCACCGCCTGGTACATGTTCGTCGTCATCGGCGAGCACGTCTTCTCCACCTTCACCAACACGGTCATGTTCGTCGCCGTCTCGGCATTCCACGCTAGAGTCTCGGACCCTGCCATCGGCGGCACATACATGACCCTCCTGGCCACGTGAGTCTCCCCCAAAGCCCTCGATCATGGCCCCCCCTGACTGACTCCTGATAGTGTCTGCAACCTCGGCGGCACCTTCCCGCGGTTCTTCGTCCTGCGCCTGGTTGATTACTTCACCGTCGCTACCTGCCACCCCGGCGTGTCCCCTGACATCGACGCCCTCAAAGCCCCTCTCGTCACCGACCCCTTCTCGTGCTCTCTGCAGCCCGAGAAGGAGCGCTGCGTCAAGGGCGGCGGTGCCTGCATCATGACCCAGGACGGCTACTACATCGTCAACATGATCTGCGTCATCATCGGCGTCACCACCTTTGTCATGTTCATCCGCCCCAAGGTCCTGCATCTGCAGTCCCTGCCCATGCGCGCCTGGCGCCTGGCCCCCGCGAGCAAGCCTTAAGCTGAGGGCTGCCCTTCGAGGGTATGCAGCGGGGAAGGCCTCAAATGTGTAATGTCATGTCGGAACATGTTAGATAGCGATTGAACGAACATGAATGTGCTACTTCTGATCATCTGGAGTGATGCATCTCAGCTAAGCGGTCGCTTCTTGATGCTTGGCATGCGTGTCTGTGTACCTCGCAGCACGACACCAGGCAGGGACGCATGGCACAATGAAGACGGAAGCAAGCGATTGAAATGTCTTATTAGTTACTTGAAACTCACCCCGATCAAATGCTACGCCCGCCCGCTATGTGATATGCATTTCAAAATCCACCAGTCATCCTCACCCGTTGGTCATGATATCCCACAGACCGGCGCCCTTGCGCCCCAACGATGGCTCGTAGCCCAGCTTGACAACTCCCCGCGCGAACCGCCAGCCCCTCTCCTGGTCGGCAACAGGATACCTCGCCGGGGGAGGAATGGCAGTACGCACGCCCGCCCACGCGAGACGATCCTCGCACACACTCTTGGCGTTGCACAAGCCGCGAAGTCCCTCCTCGCCGGCAAAGCGTCCGTATCCGGATCCGCCAACGCCACCAAAGGGCAGCTGCACGGCGTAGTAGACGGCAAAGTCGTTCACGGAGACCATTCCAGTGCGAAGGCCAGAGACAATGGGGCGCATGGCCGGGTCGCGCTCGGAGCCGAAGACGGAGCCGCCGAGGCCAAAGGGGGAAGCGTTGGCGATGGCGAGGATGTCGGCGGCTGTGGATGTGGGGGCGCGCATGAGGACCATGATCGGAGCGAAGCACTCCTCGTTGGCGATGGCCATGTCGGGCGTGACATCGACGAGGAGCGTTGGTGTGAAGTAGTGGCCCTTGGGGTGGTCTGGGTGGATGTGTCGCTTGCCACCGGCGAGGAGGCGAGCGCCCGACTCGACTGCCGAAGAGATGAGGTTCTCGAGGCGGGTGAAGGAGGCGTCAGACACCATGGCACCGACGTCAGCCGTGGGGCCGAGGCGGAGGGCCTTGACGCGGGGCTCGAGAGACTTGACGAGTATATCGTAGACGATGGGGCCAGCGATAATGCGCTCGATGCCGATGCAGTTCTGGCCCGACGCCTGGAAGGTGCCGCGAAGCAGGATCTCGGTGATGCGTCCCAGATCCGACTTGCCCGAGTCGAGGACGATGGCGGCATCCTTTCCGCCCAGCTCGGCAACGACGGGAGTCAGGGGCTTAGCGGCCGAAGCGGCGACCTTGTGGCACACATCTCGGGATCCGATGAAGGTGATGTGGGCGATCCGAGGGTGAGCCGTGATGTGGCTAGCAGTCTGGGGCCAGCAGGCCACGGACTGGATCAGGGCCGGGTCGTGTCCGTGGGCGACGAGGGCGCCGCGAGCGATGCTGGTGAAGTACTGGGCACTCCATGCCGTGTTCTCCGAGACCTTGACGAGGACGCCGTTGCCAGCGAATATGGCAGAGATGACGGGACCAATAAAGTTGTGGAACGGATAATTCCAGCTCACTAGCGCTGCCACGACACCAAGAGGCTCGTAGATGACCTTGTTCTTCTTGTACGCCATGAGGAAGTTGGTCGGGCGGCTGCTGGGGCTAAGAGCCTTCTCGCCATGCTTGATTGTCCACGCCAGCTTCTCCGTCGTCACAAGGATTTCGCCGAGCTGCGCATCCACCATGGTCTTGCCCGAGTCGAGGCAGGCGATACGGCATATCTGTTCTTGGTTTTCGAGGACATGCTGGAGCATCGACTTGAGGACGGCTCGACGTTCGGAAAAGGTCGTCAGGGCCCATTTGGCCTGTGCCGCGTGGGCCGCGTCTAGGGCGCGATCGATGGAGGCGGGTGTAGAAGGGTTGACGAGACCGAGGAGCTGGCCCGTCGCAGGGGCATAGCATTGGATTGCAGAGGAGCCAGGGAGCTGTGCAAGACCAGAGGTTAGAAAAAGGCGAGAACATCAAGCTCTCAGAATCCGACATACCTTGATGCTCGTCTCGGCAACAACCTCGAACACGGCGGGAGTCTTCGGCACGGGCACAGTGTATCTCTTCGGGCGCTCGGCCTCGGCGGCCTTGAAGCTACTAATTGTCCAGAAGCCGAGCACAACGGCGACGACGCTGAAGACGACCTGCAGCACCACGAAGCTGGAAACCTGAGCGCGTCTTCTTTAGTTGGGTGTAGAACAAACTTACGGTGTTGCTGCGACAAGAGCTCCGAGACGAGCCGCCGCCACCTCCCACCACTGCTGAGCGCTCTCCATGGCGGCGAGCTGCGGCTGTTTGTGGATGTATGTCGGAAAGATGGGAGAGCCACAAATCGCATGATGTTTGGACTCCTGAGGTGGGATGTCGCTGTGGCAGACGCCCCTCCATTCCATTGGCCAATCAGCGGCAAGCTCCGTCAAGGGGCAGCTTCTGTTACAATGGATGCGACTCCATTCAAGTTCTCTCTTCGAATCGACCTGCTATAACAACTGAATTACCGCGCGAATTGACATGCTTTGGAGGTGTCACTGTCACAAGTTGAGTCGAAACATCTAGCAGCCTCTTTGCTCATCATCACAAATAAACTCTGTATCCAAGTTTAAGTGTAAGTAAGCCATGCCCAACTCTCTTTTATCACATCATTAAGTCGACGTGATTCCATACTTCAGCACGACACATTTTGATAAACAAGGCTTCTTTCTCTTCGCTGTCCAAAACTAGGAGCATTCGCTCATCCACACCTCCGCCAATATGTACAGGACGAGTGCCAGGGGAGCACCGGCTTCGGCGGCCAGAGACATCCCCGACACCCCATCTTCGCCTCCTCCCAGGCTCCAACGCCTTTTGTTCCTGCAGAGAACACTCTCTCCTGCATTTCATGAGAACAACCAATTCTCTTGGACAAAGTCTAGAACCCCCTCCTCGCGCCGCAAAGGGGCACGTACAGGCAGAAAAGAGGATATCGCTGTACGGCCTCTGGCGGCCCGTCCAAAACACCGTCCGGAACTCCTTGTACCAACGAGGGGAAAAAAGGAAGACGACTGGGCAGTGGCCACGACGACACCGAAGAACTGGCGTCGCCGCGACAAAGTATACTAAAAACGAAATAAGAAGAAAACGACGGTGCGTCGAGTCGCTGGGAATGCGAAAGGCGAGAATGTCGTAGATCGCTCATGCAGATCGTGAGATGCACCGGGGGGGAATCAACCAAAAACACTCGAGACGTAGAAAAAGCAGGCGCGGAACGCGTGCGCATGTTGTGGCAACGATTCGATGGTGTCGGATAGGATCGAGTCGGGATTGGAGTCGGAATCGGGATCGGAGAGTCGGGCCCGTGAGGTCAAGTGAGTGGTGTTGAAGTGAGGGGTGATGATTCGGTGACGGCCACGGCGGCCTTTGGGGTGTCGGCAGAGCCCATCTGGAGCTACTGGTTGGCGCTCTTCGACAGCGACAGTCCGCGGAGCCGTTGGTGGAATCGATGCTGCACGGACTGGCTGGATTCGATTCGGGAGAGGCGCGCGGCCGAGGTGAAGTCGCTGCTCGCTTCGAAGCTGGGGCGGACGCGGTCCATCGAGGCCCGGAACCTATCGTACGATGGCCTCGCCCGCTCAAATGACGGTCGCACCGGCGGCACAAAGTCCAGGTCCATCGACTGACGATGGCCCGTGTAATTTGTACCGTCGCTACCGTTTTGACTGCGGGCATGCTGTGCCGTCGTTCGTGTCGCAACTGAAGGTGGATAGATTGGCCTCCTGTCCTCATCCACGCTGGCATAGTGCAAGTGCTTACCCTTACGCGAGCTCTCGGACGAGTTGGACGGCGCGGTGCTCTCCCGGCGGCCCTGAGGAATCTCGTTGTCCAGCGGCGCCTGCGTCAGGTGGGCAAACTTGCCCATCCTCTCCTGTTCGCGGATAATGTCGACGTCGTACGGGAAGTACACCTTCTGCAGCGCCTTGATGGCGAAGCGGGGGAAGAGGCAGACGACCGGGACGATGAAGAAGACGGCCCAGAACGAGGCTTGGGAGTAAATCTGGCCGGCTGCTTGATAGAAGGCGAATCCGTCCTGGCCCGAGTTGGCTGTGGCCGCCGCCGTCGTGACGAAGACGAGCAGGTCGCTGATGATGACGCAGGCCACGATGGCCCAATCCCATCGGTACGTGTTGATGAGGATGTACATGTTGATTGTGACGATGACCGGATGCGCAATGTACGCGCCGAGGCGGGTGCGGTCATCGATGTTGAGACCGTTGAACGAGACGAAATTCGTGTTGACGACGGTGAGGTAGGGGATGTAGAACGACATGATGGACTGGTAGAATCCATCCAGCATGTACAGCCTGCGGAGAGGGGTGTATTAGCATGACATGGAGGGGGTAAAAGCAAGAGCGCGAGCGTGCGGGACGACTTACCAGAACTTGGTCTGCGTCCACTCGAGCCTCTCGATACCACGGCGGTAGAGCTCGGGCACAGCCAGCGACACCTTGTCCGAGACATCCTGGTCCAGGATACCCATAATCGCGACGGGGACGGATGTGTAGAACAGGTTGAAGAAGAGGATGTACGTGTAGTCGAAGATGTACGTGATGTCGAAGTCACAGTAGATCTGGTACCAGAAGATGGCGAAGGTCCAGATGACGTTCTTGTAGAAGAAGTTCGGGATGGTCTCCGCCAGCCTGCGGTACGACCACCGGCCGTGAACGAGCACCAGACGCTGTAGGAAGCGGAACTGTGCAATCGCGTAGTCGGAAGACATGACAGCCTGGCGACCTTCGACACCGGCAATGCCGACACCGACGTCGGCCTCCTGGATCATGGCCACATCGTTGGCACCGTCGCCAATGGACAGCGTCATGACGTCGAGGCCATTCTTGACCATGGACACCACGGCAGCCTTCTGCGCGGGACTGACACGGCAGCAGAGCACCGACCGGCACTGCTTGCAGAGCAGAAGGAACTTCTGCCTCAGATCGTCGTGAAGAACCCACCGCAGGGTGAAGCCGTCAATGACGATGCCGTGCGTAGAGGCCGGGGCCTCGTGGTTCTTGCGCGCCTTGTGGAGCTCGGCGTCGCTGCCGTCCATGCCGAAGATCCTGAGGTTCTCCGTCAACTCAGCATCCAGCTTGGCACGGAACTCCTCGTCAGACGTCTCGCCCGTCTCATCCTCCTCGACCTTGAGGTGGATCAGCTCCATGTCGTTATTGAGGAGGTTGCAGGAGAAGCCGATGTTGATGGCAGTCTCGACCTTGTCGCCGGTGAGAACCCAGAGCTTGATGCCCGCCTGGCCGAGCAGCGCGATAGTGTCGGGAACGCCATCCTGCAGACGATCCTCAATGGCTGTGCCGCCAATGAGGGACAGCTCCTGCTCGATGAGCGAAGCGGCGTGCTCCATCCTTTCCTCGCGATCGTCGAGCGCAGTGGACGCCTCGTCATACTCCCTCCGCCAAGCCGCATACTGCGCTTCGGTCAGCTCACGCTGCGCGATGCATAGCGTTCGCAGACCCTCGCGAGCAAACATTTCGAGGTGTTCCGCAGTGGCCCGCCTGAGCTCCTGTTGCTCGCCGCGCTTGAGACGAGAGTAGATGATGCTGTCGGCACCCTTACAGACAAGAAGCAGGCGGTTGTCGGGCATGCGCACAACAACGCTCATCCTCTTGCGAGTCGAAGTGAACTCAATGGAGGTCAGTATCGGGTAGTATCGCTCCTCTCCCATGACGTTCACGGTGACGCCATCTGCGTTACCTCCCAGAACGGAGAATCCCATGTCGCGAGCCGTGGCGACGAGGGCGGCCTCGTCGGGGGATTGGGCCTTGAAGATGATCTTTGGCGTCTCGCCAGGAACCTGTTCGGCAATGACGTTGTGACAGAGGGCCAGCGCCAGCATGAACTTCTCGTTGGCAGCCTTCTGCTCCGCGCCGCTGTCGCCGGCAAGGTCCGCCGCGAAATCCGGGGCAATGAAGGTCAAGTCGTCGTCATGCAGATACGGGTTGTCGTGCAACTGCCGGAGCCGCTCCAGGGCGCGAATTTTGGCCGCGGCGATTTCCTCACGGGCCCTGGCACCCTCGGCTTCGACGTCGATGCCCAAGCGCTTCTGCATGCCAGCCTGCGCCTCGGTGTAGGCCTCGCCGTACGGCTGTCCGTTGATGGTGGCCTTCTTGAACTCCATAACATTCTGGGTCAGAGTGCCTGTCTTGTCGGAGAAGATGTATTCAACCTGTCCCAGGTCGTCGCTAATGTTCCAGGACTTCGGAATGCATGGTTGGTCAATCGGCTCGTAATACATCTCGACGTCGCTGTAGATGAAGACAGCCTGTAGCAGCCTAACGATTTCGAGCGTGATCCACAGGGAGATGGGGACCAAGTTCTGGAAGACGATGATGGCAGCCCAGAAGGAGATGAAGCCGGTCATGCCGCCGCTGCCACCAATGGAGCCAAAGTTGAAGAAGAAGTGCGACCGGTCGGTCCGCGACCATGAGAGGCCGTTGACAATGGCGGAGACCAGGCACATGGCCAGCAGGAAGCAGAAGTTGCAGATGACGTTGAAGTTGAGCTCCCTGGCGATGCGGGCACGCTTACTGGGCGTGACTCCAGAGTTGATCATGATCTTGGTGTCGTGTCCGGTAAAGACGACCACGCCCAGAGCCCATTCGGTGTTGCGCAAGTTGCAGCCTCGGAGGAGCATGTTGTCAATGGTGACGGGCTCAATCATCTCGTGAGGCTCAGAGCCGAGCCCTTCGAATGTCTGGGTCCACCTCACGGCGCCGTTGTACTTGTAAAGGTTAGGCTGTGGGCCCTCGCTGTCGATCATGAACTGTGCCCTCTCGCAATCTCTGGCGTGCTTGAGCGAGCGGCCGCATCGGAGGGCCTGTCGGACCTTGAGGTTGGTCTCGCCGTCCAGGTTCTTCGTCTCGACGTAGGCATTGCCGTCGGCGTTGGAGCTGGAAAGAACGATGATGTCGGCGGGGATTTCGTCGTCGTTGTAAATCCGGACATAGTCTCCGACGCAGAGATCCTTCCAGGCATCCCGATGGAAGCGGGCATTGCCGTTGACGGGAAGGTCCTTGTTCAAGACATTGCCGAGTTCCTGCTTGAGCTGGTCCTCCCTCCGCTTGTCGGCCGCAGGGTCGGGAAGTGTGAGGTTCGTCCGGGGCAGAGGCGATGCCACGGGAGTCATGGGGATCTCGTCGGCGTCGCCTTCGTGCGAGGACATGAATGAACGGCGGGTCCTCTGAGTCTCGATGGAGCGGCGGGGCTCATCAGACTTTTCCCGGGCTGCTTCACGCCTCTTGGCCCTCTCCTCCCTCGCCTTGTTCGACCAAAGGCTCTGGAAGAGGTACCAGATGGAGCCGAAGAATCGCGAGTTGGCCTTCTTGATGCGCCTCCAGAGGGAGACGTTGTCTTCGGTGATGTTGACATTGTCGAAGCCGCGGAGTCTGTGCACGGGGGCGTTGTTGAGCTCAATGTCGAGAATGGTTCTCCTGTAATCTTCAATCGCATCCTTGAGGGCAGTGAGGGCGATGATGCAGATCAGCGGCACCGAGTTCAGACCTGGGTTGTAACCACCGAACACGGGGAAGAACTAGAGAGAGGTCGCGTGTTGGTCACGGAGCATGGAGAGGCGGAAGGGTGGGAAACCACTTACCACGAGGATGACGACGAAAAGGAAGAAAATGTTGGCGAGGTTGTGGAACTGGAACCACAGGTTCTTCGGGAGGAAGGACAAGGGGGTGTACTTGGCCGTCCTGATCTTGTTCCTGGCGAAGCGTTGCAGAGGCTTGCCATCCGCGTCGAGGAGGTCGGCTGGCAGGGGAAGGCCGAAAAAGACCTTTCTGCCCGCCTCGTGTTCGGGCTCCGGCTGCTCCTCGCCCTCTGGGGGGTCTACTGTGATTGTAGGTTTGCCGTGTTGAAACGTCAGCTTTCTCGTCCTTCTCCTCTTTGGTTTCGATTTGACGTCTTCCGCCGGAACGGCCGGGGATGCTGCGGTTGTGTGTGCGACGTCTGAATCTCGCGGCTGTCCATTGTCGGTAGAATTATTATTGTTGATGGTATTCGAATCGTGCGCGCCGGCGACCGAGTCTTCCGGGACCGTCATGGTTAAGGTCTGGTGATGGGCGGGCGAGAAGCCCGATCAGAGCGAGTTGTCCGCCAGACTGGCCCCGAGGTGGCCGATACCGATCCCGCGAGGGAGGAAAAGGGGCGGTTGCTTCGAAAAGTGTCGAGTCCAAGGTCGGCGATTGAGCCTGAGGGGATTCGCGATAGTGATTGTTGGAGTGAAGGAAACTATTGTTGTTGTTGTTGTTCGCTGCGTGCTGGAAGGGTCCGGTTCGAAAGGGGGACCGGCCGGCGACCTTTGGAGCACTCGGAGCTGCACAGCGGGTGCAGTGCAAAGGGGGGGTGGATATGAGTGGTGGACGCGTCGTCTCGGTCGGTCGGTCTCTTTTCTTGGAATGATCGACAGGGTCGAAGTCGGCGAGGTGTTGCGCGCCGAAGGTTTGTGGAAAGACACGAGACAGGGAAATGAACGGACGAGCGAGCGAGCGGATGGGAAAGGGGAAGATTATTTTGGGTGTAGCAGGCAAAGGTAGGGTATCGACAGGCGACGGGACGGGCGGGCAGTACGAGGAGTCAGGGAAGTTGGGGCGGGAGGTGCGGTGCGGTGCGGTACGGGCGATTCGAGAGTGCGAAGCGGAGTGACGGACGGGGAATGGAGACCGAACGGGACGCTCTGTGTGGATGGGCAAGGGAGGTGGCGGTGCGGTGGTGTTTGATGACAGGCTGGATTCTTGCCAAGGGTGCGCGGTGCGGGTGGTGCAGCGCGGGCGGGAGATGGACGACCCAGTAAACAGCTGGGCACAGGCAGTCGCTCAAGGGCCCTGGGGACTTTTTCAGGATGGACACAGGGAAGGAAAGGGACGGGAGGTACCTACTGCACCGAGCCTGCCGTGGGACAGGTGTCATCCCGCGGACTTTGGCAGGCGCCCTTGGAGCGGTACCTACCTTTCCGGGTACCGCGACGGGGGGGAGAAGGGGAGGAGAGGGGCTTGTCATTTAGTGCCGCGTCCGCCAAAAGGGAAGGAGTAAGCCACTTGGCCCCGGCGAAAAGAACGATTCGGCCGTCGCGCCCTCCGCGTCCCATAAGGCATGGCGATTTCATCAGGTACAAGTGGTGGGTTGGTACGAGAGGTACCTACCTACATTGGCAGTACGGCGCGTGCATGCGGTTGGGACATGGATGCCCGTCCCTCCGCCTCCTCCGCCCGAGATTCGCGTCCTGGCATCGCCAGGAAGTCCCGAAGGGCATTGAGCCTGGAGGTCAGGTACCTGATGAGAGCCGTGCCGCTAGATCGCTTCGAGCTCACCGTCACGAGAGACCCTTGGCCCGTGAGCTCCAGATTGGTAATGTGGTGAACTGGACCAGCCTCCCTCTGGCACTGTGGGAGAGAAGGGACTTACTGACTTGAAAGGGGGGACGTGGATGCTCTAGATCAATATGATCGCCGGTGGAGCCTGGCCTCGACAATGTCAATGCCTCTTCCAAGCCACGGCATACCTTGTTTGGCGTGTCGAATCTTTAGTGAACCCCTAAACTAAACGTTCCCATCGCGCGGAACGCGTCAGACCTCGGGACTGTCACGCGTTGCCTCGACTTCTCGAGTCTGAAAGAAAAAAATCCGCATCTCGAAATCCCGCCCTTTCCGTCATCCATCATCCATAAAAATTAGATTGCCTCAGCTTCCCACTCCCAGACACCTGAAAAGCCGTTGCTGCCGGCTCCCGGAACGCCCGGAGACTACCAACAGTCCGAAGAGGGGACCACTCCTCCTAGCCTGCGGACTCATTGGTAAGCACTGCATTCGCCGCTCATCCGCCTCAGGGGCCGGCACTGCCTTTTTTTATTCGATTTGTTTCTCCGTCAGCGCCGACCGAAGGATGTCAAACTCCTAAATCCGCCGCTCGGAGGTCGTAAACTTCGCTGTCGAAAGTCGCCGATTTCTCGAAACAAATCTCTCGTCATCCCGGGCGGTGTCCCAGGGGGGGCAGCGCATCCCCCTGCACGTTCACATCTCACGATGCACGACAAGGCACAGCCGAAAGGAGGCTGCTTATTCGGGCGTGCCGCAGTGCAGACGCGACCGCATGGGTATGATGCAGCCACGAGGGAGACGGGAGTCAGCCAGAATCGTCCCTCTGGGAAAGGGGCCAGGCAAGGCACTTGCTATGTCCATACAATTTGTCGCAATGTATCTCTCGAACCAAATATATCACGACCGGCGGCGACTCATCCTCGGTCGCGTGCACTCGGACGTTACTGCGACCGAACGTCCCCCACTGACAAGAGTTGGCGTGCGCACCCACTGGTCGCATCATTCTTGGGAGCGGCCATGGCTCATCATGATACGTCGAGTGATAGGACCTGCGCGGAAATTTCCCAGGTGACGGGTCAGGCCGAAGATTACTCTGGGGCCTCCTCCTCCACAGGGCCAACAGGATGTGGTGTGCGGCCTTCAGATGGCTCCCCAGCCCGGCCCCTCGGTCTCTTCCAAGTTCCCAGGGTGCGTCGGGCCCCGAGGGATGCGACGCCGCCAGTCCGCGGGTTCGTAAAGGGAAACAGACAAACCCGTCCGTCCAAGGCCCCTCCTTTTGGCCGCCTCACTCCGACGCCCCGGCCCCTCATCGACACTGCACAATTGCTAGGCAACCTGCGAGAGCTTGTTGCGGTAGTCCACGGCCAATCATCCGTTGCTACTCTTCAACCGGTTAGGCCGGGGTGGGACAGTCTCGACTGCGCGAAGGGGTGTTCCCTACACTTGACGGCCACGCTTCAAAGCCTTTGACGTCAATTTCCGCCTGGTTTGCGGGAGCTCGTCAATCTGGGATCGCCTGACTGCGAGTAAGGGTCGCGACGGGCCCGGTTGAGACGGCGCGCGTCAAAATTCCAGGGAACAAGCCTTGGGAAGCGTCGGTCAGGAGAATTCACGACTCAGGTTTCGAACTCCCTCCGAGTGTCAGTCTCCCTTTCTGCCCCTTGTGCCCTTGTGTCCCGCGCCTCGCGCCGGGCTCGGGAATCTGGTCTCACGCCTGTGCGCGACAAGACCCCCCCGGCAGCATCGTCGCGGCCGTGCCGTGGTCTCCGATTAGCTATCCACGACCACGCCTGGAACGGGGCAAGGCCGCCGCCGAACCGCGCCACGGGGAGCGCCATCAGCGGGGCCAGAGTCTCTTTTGCTTTTCTGCAGTGAGGTTGTTGCTAGTGCCAGGTTAGCTACCAGTAGCGTCTCTTGTAGACAGGGCACTTGAGGGCAGGTTGACGGGATTGGGGTTCCAGAAGTCACGGGAGGCGGGGTTCGTCAACGACGGAGCACTCAAGGCCGACCAGCCGCTGACATCGTGAGGTTCCATGACCGGACTCACCGGCCTGCGTTGCAGCTGCAGGCCTGCAACCCAGAGCTTGATTCCGTCCGTAATCCGTCCGACACCTCGGAGACGTGTCATGGCTGAGCCTCACAGCACGGGCGGCGGGAAGGTTTCGAGTTTCGCGGCCTGACTTCAGTCCAGATCGAGGGACCACATCCTCGGGTCCATAACCCTACCCAGCCGCTCTTCTGTCGGAACTCCGGACGCGAACACCAGATGGCTTGGTGTTTCTTTTGACTTCGGGTCTGTAGATCTGCCTCAAATTTGATGTTCTGCTGATGAGATTGCGCAAGATTGATCTCTAACCTGCTAGGTCTTGCCGCTGTGTGGCACAGATGATCAAGTATCTGGCAGGTTCGACCCACCTGCGATTGCAAGCCACAATCACGCTAGCAGACTTACCAGATAAGATAGGCGCTCACCACTTTAAGGTACGCGACGATGAACAGGCAGGCGCGTCTCATCAAATGATCCGCCTTGCCATAATTGAGAATATCAACCGTAGCCTCGTCCATCTTTCGACATATTCGCCAGCACAAATCACTTGGCGGCGATACTCACAAGCTGACGGCACATTGACAACACATTCAGCCATCGGACACCCGCTGCGGTTGTCTGAGACTTCGACTTCGACTTCGGACCCCACGCCCGCAACCCGCTCATTCCATCATGTCCGCGAATGCGATCTGATTGTGGTGCACGGCCACCTTCGTATTATCACGGCAGGCTTCAACTAGGGCCTGCTCTTCGTCGCCATGGATCGCAAGAAGGCGTATAAGCAGTCGAGCATAAAAAGCTTCTTCAGCAAGAAACCCGCCCCTAGCAGCCAGAAGGCCAACGCCTCCACCACACCACTCGCAGAGAGTTCTCTCAACTCGGTTATATCCTCGCAGTCCTCACTAGGGGAGCTTCCTGAAAGAAAACGTCCCGATCGTCAGGAAGAAACTGCAGCCCATGGATCACCATTTCCTCTCCGGGGACCACCCCCATCCTCCAACCCACACATCCAAGACGACCCAACATGCATCACGGTGGCCACATCCCCTGCTGATAGTGGCAGTTTCTCTTCTTCTGCCCTGACCTCTTTGGACATTGCCCCAGCTTCCTCCATGAGCCTGGGTCATCCAACAAATATCGATACCGGATCTTCTTTTTCAGCCTCAACTCAAGTACCGACCGGATCAGCCGATTCCTCCGCCTCTCAGAGCTCAAACACCCATACGCTAGGAGTACCAGGATGGTCTACACCGTCGCGGCCCAGCACGCCTCCCCAGGTCTCGGTCTCGTATTCTGGCGAGGGCACTCCCACTCGCACACTCTTTGCGCACAACGATGGAGGTTCGACCGCCAGCAAACGGACAGCCGGCATGGCCTCGTTCTCGCCCATGAAGGCACGTCCTCCAACAAAGATTGCAAAGAAATCACCAACACCCTCACTCCGGGCGCCCAGTGACGCCTCGCCGTTCAGTTCCACGCCGCAGATACCCTCTTCCCCGACATCCCCGGTGGCGAAGAAGGCAGCATTCGACAGAACCATGGAGATCAAGGGCTCGGATGACGAAGACGACGACATGTCAGACGAATCCCTTCCAGACATCGACTCGTTTGTTCCGTCCAAAATCCTTTTCCCGGATAAGCCTGTCTCGACCAAGATTGGCGCTGCGACTCCCGATGGGAGGAGGACCCGAAGGACGGGGCTCCTCCAGTCCCCGGTGGCCATATCTAACAAGACACGCAAGTTCGACATCAAGACCTTGATAGCCCACCAGAAGACCGATGATGCCATCGCTGCCGGCTTCAAAAGGGCCACCGAGGAAATGGAACAGGCCGCCACGGCTACGGCCATTAAACGCGAAATGGAAAGCAAGAGTGTCGTGACCAACAGCCCGAGCACCATCCGCAAGCAGTTTATCAGCATGGCTGGCGTGAAGGAAGAAACGGCAGGAAAGGCCCTCCGCGCCATGGAGCGGACCCAATATGCCAGCTTGGTGCAGACAGCCTTCTACTTTTTCAAGGCCAGCCACAGCTCGTCGACCGAGAAGTCGAGACCATTCCCGAAAGCCGCTGCGCAGGGGCCTTGGGCACTTCTGGCGAAGGAGGGAATGCGGCGTCGTCAAATTGAGAGCGGCTTCTTCAGCAAAGTGGCGAAGCAGTTGACGATTCCGGACGACATCTTTCTCTGGCTCCTGGATTCGATGCGGACGGAAAAATCACCAGTGGCTCGCTCGGCCTATTGTGAGATCCTCGCCGGCGCGAGCTCCGAGCAGGTCCAGCGTCTTGTGAAGCCCGAGAAGCTTAGTGAGATATGCCATGGTCTTGGCTGTATCGATAGCTTTGACGACGAGCAGCTCCAGTCTGTGTCAGAGAGGGAGGGAGGCTATACGGATCGCGACTGGGGCAGCCTCCTCACCTATCTCCAGTGGCTCAGAGAGGCGGCACCGTTTTTCGGGCAAGATGTGATTCAGCATGCAGTCGGCCATCTTCTCCGCATGGCCACGGACCGGGCCTTGCTGTCCAATCCTGATGTGCTCTTAAACCATCAGGCGGCTCTCACAGACCTCGTGGACCATGTCGAGGCCCCTATGTGGGACGAATTTGTAGGACTTGGCCCCCTTCCCGGCTTGACATGGCAGTACTAACCTCGTCTAGTGCGAACAAACGGCGTCAGCGCTGTATCGCGCCTTCGGTATCGATCATCTTCTTGTGCTCCCACTGCAGTCTTGTTCCGCAGCATCGGACAGGATTCGCCAGCTGCAACGGAGATTGGCCAGGGGCTTCTTCCTTGGAGACCCGTCAAAAGCGAGGCAGCATCCCGATCAGAGCATCCTTCTGAGTGAGATGATAGACCGGCTGGGCCACGACGACTTCAAGATCACGCGCAAGACGGACTATCTGCGCCTACGAGCAAGGATGCGCATGCTTGATATCGCAATCGATGACGGCTCCCAGACCCAGCGGGATGGAGGCGCTGAAGGGGACAAACGTTTCAACGAAGACATTGACGAGGTGTCGAGGCGGCTCCGGGACATCTGGGGCAGCATCAACGACGCAGGGGCACTCTACCTGACCCGGACGCAGGCGAAAAGCACCATCGACTGCATGCAGAAGCGGCTCACGTACTCGGAGAGGACCAAACCCATTCCAAAACAGAGCCTCTTCGACCTCCCCCGCAAGCCGGCAGAGGCGCCGTCTGCCGATTCGCAGGCCTTGATGCAGAGATTCATCGGCAACCTGAAGAAGGCGCGGCCCGCTATTACGCCGGGAAAGACCCCTGAGGGTAGCGATGGTGGGAGCTCTGACGCCGAGGCGACGTTTATGACCGCCATGGGCGACGACTAACTGATAAGAATACACATTTCGGTGTTTGGCGAAAATGGACGCATATACCTTTTGGCACGGATGGAGGGAGCGGTTGCATGATTAGGCAGACTAGTGGAAGCATTGGGATTTCCAAAATCAAAAGAGTCGATGTCGATAATGTTTATCGTACAGCATCTAAGGTACAAAGGGATAGCTGGCATTCCAACCCCGGCGGGTCGCCGCCGAAACCCATGTACGCCGAAGCTGCTGGGTCTGTGTCGTGATGTTGGTTGGCTCGGGTGGATGTTGTGGAGGGTTGTTGGAGGGGTTGACAGGCTGCTTAGTCGACGAACTTGCGGTTGGGGTTCTTGCCGAACAGAGTCTCCCTCACGGCGGGAAGCGCGGTGTCCTCCAGCAGCTTTAGTCTGGCCTCGAAGGTGTTATCAATCTCAATCTTGCCGCCGCCACCGACGATGAAGATGCCGCCCTTGCTGTTGATGGAGGTTAGCATGACTAGCATGTATTAAGATTTGCCAAAGGTGCGCACCTTCCCTCGGGCAGAGGGTTCTTGTCGTCCAGGGTGACGGTGGACTCGACACCCAGGGCCTTCTTGTACTCCTTGGAGGCCTCCTCGGCGGCCTTCTTGACGAGGTCGGCGTCGGCTTTCCGGGCGCGGACCTGGATGCCGGAGGGCTCGTTGAGGGCGTAGAGGCCCTCGAGGATGAGGCCCTTGAGGGTCTCTGCGTACTTCTTCTTGTCCTTGGAGAGGTCGCCGAGCTTCTTGGAGGCCGACTCGAAGATGGAGTCAAGGAGCTCCTGGCGGGCGGCGAGGACCTTGAGCCGGGACTTGTTGGCGACGGTGGAGCGGGTGATCTGCTGGGACATGGCGGCCTGCTTGAACTTCTTCTCGTAGGACGAGTCGATGGCGTCGGTCTCCTGGCGGACGAGCTTGGACTTTTCGATGGCGAACTCCTCGTTGGCCTTGATCTCGATCTCGCGGGCCTTCTCCATGGCTTCCTGCTTGATGAACGCCGTCATCTTGCGGAGCTCCTGACCGACCTGGGGAGGGGATAGCGCTGGTCAGCGAACGTCTGGGGGAAGGTGGCCAAGGGCCGTCCATCGTGCTGGCGATGATGGGGGGAGGATGAGGCGAGTGCTCACCTGGTCATCCGTCAACGGTTGCTGCGACATGACGGCGGTTGTTTGTGAGGGGATTTGCGGGAGGAGGTGTGTTTTATCGGGCGAGCTACTGAATGCTCGACTGCGCGTGTCGATGGAGAGGCGGGGGAGGATGCGGTCGGACGGCGCGAGGGTCGGGAGAGGTGGGTTATGGGTATCTCGATAGGTATGTCGATTGAGGTCGGAGGAGCTGTCCAAGGCTGGATGTGGAGGTGGAGGTCACGGTAGGTGCATCACATCACGGGCGGGTGCCAGCTTCAACAGTTGGCAGCCGCCGTCACAATGCACCACCTCAAGCTCCACGCAGCCCGCCTGAGCCACACTGCAGCACCCCACAATTACCGGCTCCACATTCTCATCCACCGCCAGCCAGCCAGGCCAGCCAGGACTCAGGTGCGCGACGTGGTGCAGCCGCGACCAGCGCTCCACGTCCCCCCGGCACTTTGGCCACCGCTCTCTCTCAGCAGTCCAGTCTGGTCTTCCCGGCTGAAACCGCCCGGGCTCTTTCGATCGATAAGTGTACGCTCCCGTCCTCAACCATACAAACATCCCTCGCCAGCATCATTCGAGTCGCACAATTCGCAACCCAGAAACCAGCCGACCGCCTTACTCACCTCCGTCGCAACCTGTTCTTTCCGAAAAAGCCGACGTCAGCCTCCCTCCTCCCCGTGCATGGTGCACCCGACAACTTGCTGCGACATCGCCCCCGGCCACCGCCAGATGCCCTCCACATAGAGATCGTCACGCGCAATGGGGTCCTTTGGCGGCATCTCCCCCGAAGGGACGGTCGCCGTACGTCCACACATACCTCATAACTCCTATCATCGTGGCATTGTGTGCTAACGCGGGTCGCCCGCACCAGATCGGCATCCTCGTCGGCCTCCTGTCCACCAGCGTGCAGAGCCTCGGCCTGACGCTACAACGCAAGTCCCACATCCTCGAAGACGAGAAGGAACCTCATGAGGTCCGCCGCCCGCCGTACAGGAGAGGGAAATGGCAGCTCGGCATGGGCATGTTCATCGCCGCCAACATCCTCGGCAGCTCCGTCCAGATCTCAACCCTCCCGCTTCCCGTGCTCTCGACCCTGCAGGCCTCGGGCCTCGTCTTCAACTCAATATGCGCCACCCTCATCCTCGCCGAGCCATTCACGAGGTGGTCCCTATGGGGGACGCTTCTCGTCTGCGGCGGAGCCGTCCTCATCGCCATCTTCGGCGCGATACCCGAACCCGCGCACGATCTGCGTGAGCTGCTCGAACTGCTGGGCCGTCGCGCCTTCGTCATATGGATGGTCATGCAGACCTTGATCGTCGTCACCATAGCCGTCGTTACCGACGCCCTCAACACCCTGTCCAAGTTCAGCCAGAATCCAAAGTTCCTCTTCGCCCGCGGCCTGGCCTACGGCTGCATCAGCGGCATCCTATCCGCCCACTCGCTTCTCGTCGCAAAGTCGGCTGTCGAGCTCATCATCAAAACCCTCGGAGGCTCGAGCAACCAGTTCGTCCACTGGCAGGCCTGGGTCCTGGTCCTCGCCCTCATCACTCTGGCTCTCTGCCAACTATACTACCTCCACCGGGGTCTGAAGCTCGTCTCGACCTCGGTGCTGTATCCCTTAGTCTTCTGCATCTACAACATCGTCGCCATTCTCGACGGCCTCATCTACTTCAAGCAGGCCGACCAGCTCGGACCCTTGCGCGGCTGCCTTATAGCTCTGGGCACCGTGATTCTGCTGTCTGGCGTCCTGGCGTTGTCCTGGCGCCTCAGCGACGAGCAGCACGCCCCAGGCGTCGGGCAGTCCTCACTCGCGCCAGGTCTCGGCCTCGTCGACGACACGGAAGGTGAGGAGGAATCTCTTCTGGGCTCCGACTCATTCGACGATGATGAGGAGAACGCCCGCCCCGCATCCTACTCGACTTTCAAGCCATCGCGCAACGGAGAGACAGCAGTACCGGCAGCCCCGTCGCGAAAGAACACCGGCGTCTTCAGATGGCAGGAACGTGCCGAGATCTGGGGCGAGCTTGAAGACCAAGACAGCCCCGGGCCGACCCCCGGGCGTCTGCGGTCACATACGGTGCCAGCGGGCGAGACAACATCCCTCCTCCCCCGGCGGCAGGCCAGCGGCGGCTCGGGCCCCTCTACAGCAGACATTGCGGGGCCTTCCTCAGCAGGAATTGAGTCTCCTGCCCGACCCCGCGGTTTCCGCAGGCGGCGCAAGTCGACAGGCTTCCCTGGCTTCACGGCCAGGCGATCCAAGCGGAGGAGCAACTCTTCGGCGCAGGAGGCCCAAGGGGGCATCTGGAAGCTCAAGTGGTGGCGAACAAGGCGGGACGGCGAGAGGCACGACTCGGACAGCGAGGCCGGCGCACAGCCACAGCGGCCATGGAGCGGGGGCAGCAACAGCGGGAGTCAACGCTGGAGCGCGGGCAGCCTCGTTCCCTGGCCGGCTTACAGAGATGAGGCGGAAACGTCGTCTCGGCCAACATCACGGCCGGGAGCGACGGCTGCAGATCCCGAACCAAGCGCCGCCGCGGGGCCCGCCTCGCCATCGAGGGCGGGCGGCAAGCAGGGACCCAAGGGCTCGGGCGATTCACTTGTATGATGACCTTATTCTATACGGAGCAACGGAAAGCATTCGACTTGTTTCTTGTTTATTTTCTACTTATTCCTCATCCATTCGTTCCCCTTGCCAGTACACGGACGAGTGAGCCCCTTTTTACACGGGCCATAGCGGAAGAGCAGTCAGGGGCACGCCAGGAAAGAAAGGGGGCGTGCGTAGGCTGATGGGCGCATAGCTGGGCGAAGCACACGTGTTTCTATATAGCATTGGGGCGGGGCAGGTTCGAGGGCTATTGGCGCTGGACTTGGATGCCCGCCGCATGAAAGTAATCCAGGTGGTTCGTGTCCACTCTGTAATATACGGCGCACTGCGGCGATGGTGCGTAATGCGAACAAGCTCAAAGCACCCGCGTTCATCACATCCCTGGGCTTGACGTGACATTCCCCACAGGGCGGAGAGAGAAACAACGCTTAATGGATTTGCAGATCCTGTCTATATCGGGGGTGGAGGCGGCTACGGAATAGTATCATGCGGCGGTGCGGCATGGGACGATTTACAAGAAGATACGGGAAAAGGGGGAACGAAGGACACCGCCTGAGAGGGCGGCAGAAGGCTAAGAGGCAAAGGTGTGCATTCTTCGAGTCATTACCGTTACAACATGAAGCGGCAGGCGAGGGCGCCGGGGTAAGCAGAGCGACCTCTGAGGACCTCGATCAGATAGATAGCAGACGGCTGGGGGCCGAAATTGACATGTCCTACTTTCTCGGCCAGGATACAGAGAACGTCGGCTCGCAACGTGCTCTAGTATCCCGAAATCGAGCCTCTGGGATGCATGCCCGATTAGAAGGTGCGGTAGCCGGCCTTCTCGTCGATATGGCGGAAGCGCTCGCGCTCCTTGCGGTCCTTGAGGACCATGGTGACGGAGACGACGAGGAGGGCGTCGATGCCGACAAAGCCGAAGACGGCGGTGAAGATGTTGTCGAGGAAGATGTTGGCAAATGACGAGACGGGGCCGAGGCAGCCGCGCTGCAGGGCGGCGGCGGCGGGCGAGGGGCAGATGGCGTTGGTGACGAAGGCGGGCGAGGTGCTGTTGAAGTAGCCGCAGCATTGGAACTATGGGGGGTCAGCGGGGGGTGTACAAGATGGAAATGAGGGCCGGCACATACCGACGTCTGCATCAGGCTCTGGACCTCGGGCGGCGAGCTGAGCCAGATGTCGTTGAAGAGGTCTTGGGTGCGCAGGGTGAGGACCCAGAGGAAGACGCCGATGGAGAGGGTGAAGAGGCCGCAGACTGTGACGAACCAGCCGGAGATCTTCAGCCAGCCGCGCATGGGGGTGATGATGCCGGGAAGGGTGATGGCGAAGGC
The DNA here is from genome assembly GCA_020746995.1 of Plectosphaerella cucumerina. Classification (NCBI taxonomy): domain Eukaryota; kingdom Fungi; phylum Ascomycota; class Sordariomycetes; order Glomerellales; family Plectosphaerellaceae; genus Plectosphaerella; species Plectosphaerella cucumerina. Next base: position 2,297,529 of record JAGPXD010000004.1, on the reverse strand, counting down.
GAGGAAGATCATGACGGCGTTGGCGATGCCGGCTGCGAGGTGTTAGCTTCTGAGATATCTCCAACCCCCGAGACCCGTCTCCTCTTCCACTTGATGAAGTTACCCACCTTGGAACGGGAAACTCTGGTAGATGAGGTTCCTGGCGGCCTGCCTTCCCTCCGTCGGCTGCTCGTCCTTGTTGGCCTGGACGATGAGCGAGAAGCCCATGATGATGGCGCCGCTGACGAGGAAGAGAAAATCGACGAAGATGTAAAAGGCGAGGATCAAGTTGGCCATGGTGATGTCGGTGGAGCTGCTAGGTGCAGCAGCCGGCCTTCCCTAGTGATTTCCCTGCGTCTCTTTCCGTCGAATTTGTGAGCCTTGGCTCGGTTCCCTTTCGAGTGTGCCCGGGCAGAAGAGGTTGCGGTGGTGTGTATGCTGTTGATGCGTTGTTGTTTGTGGACGACCTGCGTCTTTGCTGGTGATATGTGTATGTGGCGATGATTTGCACTGCCGTCTCTCGAGGATGGTAAAGACCGTGTTCCAGCAAGCTGGAGAGAGTATCCTGGAAAAGCGTATGCGTGAGGGTGGGTGGGTGTCTGTCCGCACGTCGCAGGCGGCGGGCGCAAAGTGGTTGTATGTTCGCGGGTGGGCGACAAGATGTACGGTTGAAACAGAAGGGGAAGAGTAGTTCGGCTCGCTGGCTCCCCGGGAGGGCGTGCGTCGACGAGGCGATGGAGATAGATTGCGTGTTGCGGGAGAGGTTGAGAGTGAGAGAGGGTGATGGCGGGCCTGCCCGAGTTTGCCGAGGACGACGACGACGACGACGAAGAAGTGTCAAAAGAATGGAGAGAGAGAACGAAACGAGGACGTGTGTCACCGCGAACCGGGAAGATCGCAGCAAGCAGACGAAGACTCGGAACCAACGAAAAGGGAAGCAAAAGCGAAGTCGTAGGGGAGAGAAGGGAAACTGAAGGGAGTAAAGTGGAAAGAAGAGACGAAGTGGGCTCGCCATGCACACATCCCGGCCCGCCGAGCCCTTTGGGAGAGCAGGTGCGGTTGGCGGTCCAGTGTCGCAGCGGCAGTGGGCGCAGTGCGGTCGCGATGTGAAGCGCGACCCGCAACAAGACTCGTTTCAGGAGGTTTTTTGATGAAGCAGCGTTTGAGGTTATAGTGCGCACGAGCCCGATTCGGGGTCGTGCCACCCCTAGCCTAGATCGATGAGCCAATCATCTGGTCAGGAAACGACCGAGGGTCGCCTGATGCGGGAGGCCCCCTGTCGCAGAACGGCGCATCATCTTTCGATCTCGTCCTCCCTTCACGTGCCTGGGGCGGGGGGATTTGGGGGCTGCGTCGACCAGATACAAGTACCGGTATCATGGCCTCTAGACTGCGCGGCCCTCCCGAGAGAGGAACAGGCCAGGCACGCGTGGACACTGCTTCACCTGCAGCCTTGACAAGCCCGGCGGTTCGTCCAGTGTTCTGCTCTCCCGGCCGGACTCAACGGCCGGCTACCAGGCACGAGGCAGGTCGACTCGCACGACCGAAGCGCCCACTGGCATTGGCACTTGACGAGTCGTCGTCATTCCTTCAACTGCCACTACACTAGCGGCCAAACCCCCCTTTCCCCTGGCCTGGCCTGGGCACAGACCGACCCGGAGAAACTGTCTGTCGCACACATCATGAGTGGCATCATCGTCACCCATCTTTCTCCCGCTTCGTATCAAGTCAGCCAGAGGCCCTTATTGGTAGGCAAATTTTGTGTACCGTACACCCGTCTTCGAGCGCCATCGCCCGGCATTGCCTTGCCTTGCCTTCGTCATTATTTCCGGCCAAGATCGTGTAATTCGTCCAGAAGGAAATGTAATGAAAATCGAACAAAGAAAGGAGATCATCGCGTCCCGCAGACACGGCAACCGAAGACCAGATCCGAAAACTCCAAAACTTGAAACGACAACAAGAAATGGACGCGTTTATTTCCGCCCCTGAGGGTTGTCCGTTTGCCATCGTGCGCCGCCGCCTTTCTCTAACAGACCGTGTTCGTGTGCTCCTGGGTCATACCATTTCATCCCATCCCACCAGGACCGTCCCATGCGAGACCTGTCCGTAGTATAATAACGCCCGACAGAAAGACGAAGAAGAAGAAACATATCGCTGCCTGCCTTAATACCCTCCCGCCTCATGAGCCGTAGTCTCCTGGCATGTTCTGGTACATGAACATGGTGTCCGTGGCGCCGTAACCCAGGGCGCCGACGTCGTACAACGGCATACCACCCGGGCCTTGCATGACGGGCGGGCCCGGCGCCGGCCGAGTCTGAAGCTGGGGGCCGGCCCGGAGCCGGGTGTACTCGGCATGCAGCGCCGAGTATGCCTGCCCGAGGTTTTCGTTCTTCTGCTTCTGCTCAGCCAGAAGAACCTCAAGGTTGGTGATCCTCTGGTCTTTGCGCTCCCTGTAAGCGCGTTGCGATGCTCTGTTCTGGGCACGACGTCTCTGCAGATTGTGTCAGCGAATATGAAGTCCTCCAAAAGGGTCCGCGCCGTGGGAGGCGTCGAGCTCAGGAGGTGGGACTTACCGACAACACCGCTGGAGGCGCGTTCTTGTACCGGTTCTCTCGTTTCCTCTTGGCCGGTGCCTTAGCCTTCGTCTCTGTCGGCGCCCCCGCGTCGCCCTCGGTGGGCGCCGGGGACTCCCCGCTTCCCTCATCGGCCGTTGTCCAGTTTTGACCGTTACGATCTGGCGATGTGGGTTGCGGTGACGCCGTGGTCCCCCGGTCTGAGCTGGTGGGACTGGGATAGATAGCGGTTGTGGCGGCAGCGGGATGGAAATCTGTGGACATGGGCATGTCGAACTAACATCGCAAAGAGACCGGTTAGCCGACGTAATCTCCTCGCTGAGCTCCATCCGCATCAATCTCGACGGGAATCTGATCTCTTAGCCTGCTGCGGGCCATGGAGGCGGCCCCTCTGTCGCGGAACTCCGCGCACGACATCTCCCGCAGCCCATGCCACGCACACGCCCCTCCCGTCTCCCACATGCCCCCGGGACAGCCACCGCCGGAACGATGACCGAGAAGCGAGGATGCAGGCAGGGTCCTGGGGTCGACGGGAGGTCGCTTGTCGGCGTCTAGGAGGGTGGGAGGATGGCTGAGGCCCAGACACAGAGAGATGAAAGGGGGGAAGACAGAGAAATTGCACTCACGGCATTGGGCATGTGGTTGATCAGCGTTGACGAGTAGCGGCTGCTGCTGCCGTGTTGATGATGTTGGTGATGCGGATGTTGATAGTGCTGGTGTTGATGCTGGTTGCCGTTGACCCGTGAGCCCGTCTCGTCGAAGCCGTAGCGAGAGTCAAAGTCCAACAACACGTCAATGTCCTCCATGGCTGGCAGGCGCAAGGCGAGTCTCGGCAAATCTGGACAGAGGGCGGTCTTCCGACGCGTGGGGTGTGCCGTCCGGCGGAGAGAGGCGACTGTCGGCGGCGTTCCGTGGGAAACCCGGGGGTGTAAGTGGCGTTGGCTGCCTTGAAAGCCGATTGGTGTCGTGGAACTGCGTTCGGAGGCTTGTGTCTACTGCGAGTGATGTATGAAGAGCAGCAGGTCAGTCAGACGAGATAGCTGGTGATCGAGAGAGAAGATATCGGACAGGAGAGGAAACGGAGAGGTCTTGAGGCGAGGAGAGGAGAGGAAGGCCCCTAGTGTTTATAAGCAGGGTACTGAACGACAGGAGAGTGCGGGCGAGCAGGTGCTTAGCACCGGGCGAGCCTTGACTTGAACACCACCTCCATCTGGCGGATGCATCTCTCCTGCAGGCCTGCTGGTGTGCCCACCCTCCTCGACCTCGTCCCGCCTCTTGTGGATGGGTGAAGGCAGGCAGGCCAGGGCATGCAGACAGGGGGTGCGCAGGGCGGGCAGGGCAAGGGCCACGAGTTGGGCGTTTGGCCTGGCTTGAAGCTAGTACTTCGATGGTACTAGCCTCTACCTCCCGTCCGCGGAGTCGAATCCGCACGCAGACGACAGAAGAGACAGAGGCGGCCGTGGACGGGCTCTCCCTGTCCCTCCCACTCGCTCAGCTCCAGAGGCTACCGGTGCAGCGCCGGCGTCGGGGGCCCCTCGGCCCTGGTCCTGTGCTCCAAAGGGGGGCCGTAACTACTCGTCCGTCATGTCAACTAAGGTCTGACCGGCCAGCCTGCCCTATCATCCGTAGGGACGGGAAGCGGTGGGCAGGCTTGAGATGGATTGGGATGGCGCCAGGACCCTGAATCAAGACAAGCTCTGAGATGGCCCTAAAGCCCCCCGGGATGGCTGCCGGCGCTGGTGTCTGGGCGCTGGTGTGCAGGGGCAGAACAGGCCGCGACAGGGAGACCTCCCCCCCTGGCTGCACTGATGCAGTGGTGCGCTTATCCCACCAGCCGGCCGGCCGCCCCCCTCCTCTCTTCCCCTCCACCCCCCGCCCCCGTGGCATTTGAGGCGGCGGGCGAGCACACGCCCGGATGAGGTGCTCCTTGGGGACGATCACTATCCCGGACAGCCCACGCCCTAAAGACGACCTCGACGGCTGGGATGTACAGTAAGTTTATGGGACAGTCAATCTCGGGGGCTCTGCGAGCTGGGGGTGTCAAGCCCGGGTAGCGGCGGCTTCAGCGCTGTGAGCGGGGGGAACATGGTGGCAGCTCGTGACGAGGCGCAGCCTGATATTTCCTTTCCCAATGATCGGCCTTCCGGGCAAGTGCGAGTCTTTGTACAGTGCTTGTTGACAGGAAACAGACAAGGCCATGGAAACCTTCCATGTGCGTCGGCTTGCCTGGCGTGGACAGTTGGACATGTCGCCCGTTTGTATCAAGGCGACTAAACCACCCTAGGCCGAGTACGAGTAGCGGGTAGGCCATGATAGAGCCAGTCGAACACCCCTCCCCCAACGCCCGGTCTAGCTCGAAGAGGAGAATAGTTGAGGTCTAGCGGGTGCCTCGAACAGCCAAAGCGGCCCCCTCCTCTCATGGTGACGCCCGCCTTTTGGACAGTGGCACAAGATGCTGGGCCGTTGATTCTCCGTGTCAACGAGGCGGGCTTCCTTTGACATTGAGCCGGCATCCGTCTAGCGCGCGGTGCATCCGGGCGATGCGCGATGCCTGCGCCGTCATTCTTGCTGCGACGTTGCACCGCAGCGGGCGATGTGCCAATAAACCAAGTACATCGTCGAAGTACATCCATGGTACAGCCGGTACGCAGGCGGTCGGTGGTGGTCCGGCGTGGCTTTCGAGGTCCAAAAGGCGGGGGGGCGACTAGAAGCTCGGATGCGGAAAACGTTCACAGGCAGACGGGACGGGTGGTCGAGGCCACTGACATGACGACGGGTCGACCACGACGCATCCTACCCTGCCACATTGCGTGGCCCCTGGGGCAGCCGGAACCGAGATGTAGGACTCTGCCTCCGCCTTTTGGGGTTTTCCCGGCGAAGTCGACGCACGCTCGGGGACCTGAGCGCTCGGCAGGGCCATCTGCCCTACAGCAACGGGACCCTCATCGTCGACTTGTGTAGGGGGGCGTCGTCGTTCAGGCTGCCCCTCCACGTCTTCCTGGCGGTTGGAGTCGACGACTGCGATGGTCCACCGAGGAGGGAGGGGGCGTGATGGACGTTGCTGGGGGGGCGAGGGGTGAGCGGATGAATCGGCAGGGGTTGTGGTCGATGCAATTCCCGACATTTGGGAGCACAATCTGGCCGGGACGGCTGCAAAACAGAGGCAGATGTCGCGGTATGCAGGCGAGGGCGTGGCGCAAATTGCGGCGTGTGCGTAACGATGGCTGATCCGAGGTTGGCTCGCTACCCCGGTTCACATCGTCAGTCGTGGGCAGGCTTCTCGAACCGACATGATGGGATATTTGTGTACTCCGAGTGACCTCGGGGGTAAGAGGGCCATGTGGCAGGTTGGGGATTTGGTGTTGGTGTTCAAGTTGGTGGAGGCAGACAAGACACGGCCGGGGCCAAATTGCGTGAATAGTGTGCAAGTGCTGCAGAGTCTCCAATGTGAGGTGTGGAGGAGCAAGATGCTATCACTGAAGGCGGGGACGAACAGGGCAAGTTGAGCCTAGGAAGGAGCAGCCCCGGTGCCTGCCACTCTGCCCCCGCCTGGACTCAGTCGGGTTGGGTCGTGCCTTCCACGGTCTCCCACGCCTTCCTGAGTTCCCGAGTCCCTGCGCGGGCCCGGACCCGACCTCCGCGGGCTAGCGGGCACCATCAGTGCTAGCAGGCAGGTGCCACGGGTAGCCAGCCACTAACACTGACGTGACGACGTCAAGGTGCTGCCCTAGCGGCGTCCACCTCAGGGCTGAATCTGACGGGTCGAAGGGCGAGACAACTTTTCGACGGCGGGAGCCACCTCGGTAGTCTATCTCGGAGCTTAGCTTGGCCATGATAACTGTCCGACCTCCAGCTCCAGGCTCCTCGCTTCCAGATTCCCTCGCCCGTGCAACGGAAACCCGACAGCATCCACAACAAACTGGAGTACAATGAGGAATACTTCCAACAACGCTCATATCATCGAGATCTCCCATGCACGCAGCCGCTTCCCCCTCTTTTCCTCTACTTTCCAATCGGCATGGAGTTGCCGACAACCCCCCATGTTGACCAGTTGTCAAAACCACAATACGGGACAGCCTGATACTGGGCTTTCCAAGGGAAAAAACGGGGGGCCATCTGGCGTGTCTTCTTCTACTGCACCTATGAGAGTTCTCCAAGCATACAGGCGGCCAGCTGCAGAGGCTGCCGCTGGTCCAGACGGCTCGCTTCCGTTACCTCCCTCCTTCTTCACCTCCCTCAACAGGTGTGGACGCCGCCCCCACCGGTCGGCGCAACATATTCGCCGTGAAAACCACGCTCCAAAGCCAGCCAAGTCCAAGAGAAGAGACGGACGGCTTCGAGAAGCGCGCGATGACCGCCGCTAACAGAACGTCTGGTCCGCCCCCTCCCCTCCCCGAATCCCCGAGCGGCGGCCACTCGCCCGCCGTGGGGCCAACGGCCGTCTCCCAGCGGAACTCCGCACCCCGTTTTCCAGGGTGGCAGGGTGGCTGCCCGCCGACCCGGTCTGGACTGCCCTGCCAGCGGGCCCTTCAAACCCCGAAGCCACGGACCACGGGCATCCCTGGTCTTGAGGTTCACCCTCGTCCACCGTTTTGGCCCCCTCCTATAACGAGTGCTGTGCTACGCTGTGGCTGCTGCCATCATGGCGTCTCAACCGGGAGACTCGGGTCTGTCAAGACAGACAGACAGACAGACAGACACACGGAAACGCTCTCTCTGCCCAATCGGCGGCTGCCGAACGAACGCCTCTTCTCTTTTCTCCCAACATGCCACCACCATCAACCACCGCCCGCCCGTCTCGTGGGTGCCCGCGGGCCTTCTCCCAAACCTTAAGTCTTCCCGCCGGGGTCCCCGTGCTTTGTCCCCCCCTATTCACGCCATTATCGTGGCTTTCTGACTCGGCCTGCCCCCGAGCCGCCAGATGAGCCACGTGCGCCTGAGAGGAGACACGATGCGCTAGGCTCTAGCCGTCGGACCAACCGATAGACTGGTAGGCTCTCTATCATAGTCTTGCCCTCCCCACGGATAAACACACCCACGTCTGGTTGACATCTCCGTGACCGGGGAGGGTCGGTCCTCTGCCAGACTTGATACAGAACCCAACACGAGGCGGGACCCGACTTACACCGACTCGTGGCTTCGACCCACCACCGCCCCGACAGCCGTCCCCTACAGCATGAGCACGGCATGTCGTCCTCCTTCCCGATCTTGCAAAGACAAACTACTAGTAGTCCCGGCTCCTCCTCTTCCCGAACTTCGTCAGTCAGTCAGTCACATGGGGGGCCCGGCCCAGCAGATTTGGACTCCGAACCCCATACAACATGCCTGCTCTGCCGCGCGTGCATGCGCTCAAAATCTCTTCGTCCCCAGTTCCATGGATGTCGGACGGGAGGAGCCCTGTCACCAGGCAGCCGCAGAAAAAATCCCTCCAATGGCTTCGGCCGACTCCCGACCTCCTGCGACATCGTCGGCCTCACAACGGGCCTTTCTGAACATCCTGGCCGTGCAGCGAGACCATGCGAGAGCGTCACGAACCCCTCGCAAAAGTCTCGGTTATCCCGTAAAAGTCGGGGCGGGCAACATGGGACCCCTCGTTTTTGCTGGTCCCCTCGTTGGTCCGGTCCACACATCTCACTCCATGGCCGCGGGCCCTGCCAGCTGCACCTGGCAGTTGCAGACTCCATGCTCGATGCAGTTGGGTTGCCCCCTCGCTGCTCGGCCTGCTCGCCTGCCCGGGTGGCGCGCATGCAGACCGACCGCTGGTCTATTTTGGGACCTCCCTGTCAACCCACCACCTAGTCCCTCGAGGCTTCAGGGTGCGTCGGCTACCAGTTCCCCATGTTGCTTCACTCGAAGCCATGTCGACAGTAGTTCGTCGGTGCTATTATGTGACCAGCATCCCGGCATCCCAACCACCCCTGGTGGATATGCGCGTATATGCGGGCCCTAGCTTCTTATCCGCGCCTCAAGCCCCCTGACAATATTTAGATGGCGTCTATCTGCGCTGGTTGCCTCCGTCGCGTCAAAGGGTGCCGAGACGGGCTATCGACGTTGTCGGTTTTGCCTGCCTGCTACACTTGACTTTGATGAATCTCGAAAGCCATGGGACAGCCATCTGTTCAAGGGGAATAAGTTACGGATTACATCTGATATGCGGTTCATACACTTGACCTGACGTCGTCCCTATGCGACGATCTTATCAGATCTGGGCAATGGCCCGAGTGGACCGGCCCGCCATAGCCGGAGACTGGAACTGAGGAACACGCCCCCAGTGCACGCTAGGCTCCCTTGAACACGGGAAAGATGAGATGCAGAGTGCCCACCGAAACCGTGACCGAGTGCAAACATGTGCCAGCGGGCTGTTTGAATGGTGATGTCTACATACCTGACCGACCGGCCGGCGCCGGCCTGTCCAGGTACTCCCTAATTTCCATCCGCGCCCAGCGTCCGCAGCCCGTTCTGGGCCTGCGACACTCCCTGCTCGAACCCAATCTTCTTACTCAGGTCGATGCACTCCTCGAACAGCCGTCTGGCCTGCTTGGGGTTGTTCCTGAGCGCCGCAATGTCGGCCATGTTGGACAGTGCCACGGCGCAGGCCTCGTCGCACTCGGGGGTCCTCTGGGACGCCTCGACTTCCTTCGCATGCGTCTTGGCGTTGCGCGCCCAGTTCCACGCCGCCTCGAGGAGATCGGGCCTCGTCGTCGGCATTCCCTTCATGATGGCAGCGGCATCTGGGTTTTCGTGGCCGCCCTCAGGCAGCTTCTCCGTGCTAGGTGGCAGGACTGGGTGCTGAGCAAAGGCGACGGCAAGGTTGTTCACTATGGAAGAGTCAGCAGAGGGCTCTCGTCGTGACTGAGCAATGGCTTACTGATGGTCGGCCTGTGGCAGGGACTCTCACACAGGCGGAGAGCCTGGAAGAGGAGGGGCACTGCCAGCTGGAACTGCTGTTTGGACTCGTAGTGGATTGCCAGAGCTGGCGCGTCGTCAGCAGTTGATCGCTTCCTTCGTCATTCAACATCAACTTACACTCCATGGCACCACCAAACTCCTCGGGGCTCAGCCACTTGCCCTCGTCGGGCTTGACGCCCTCGGACGTCCGCCTTCTCGCTTCAGAAAGAGCTGTCTCGACGGCCCAGATGAGCTTCGTCTGCGAGTTCTCCGAGTCGTTCACATGGCCGTCACCATAGAGCTCTCCCAGCTTGGTGCTTGTGCCGACGGCCTTGGCCAGCAGCCGGCTGCGCTTAGCCCACAGGTTCTCGGGGATCTCCTCCTCTTCGCCCTTGGACTCAGTCTCAGGCTTGGCTACCGCAGGAACTCTGCCAAGCTTATCCACGGTGCCGTCAGCGATGCCCTTGTCCATGGCGGTGACCCAGCTGGTGCAGTCGCGCCAAACAGACTCGAGCACCGTGATGGCGCCGGGGTAGTTGCCGATCTTCTCCAGCCATGCCGCCGTCTGTATCCTGATACCCAGGACGTCGTCAGAGTAGGGGTCGAGACCATGCTCGTTGCACTGCTCCAGCGCCCTCTTGTACCATTTCCTGGCGAGGGCCGGCTCCGACTTGATGTTTGTGTAGTAGAGGGCGCGTCGGAGGGACTTGGCAATCGGTGCCGGATATTTCGTGAATTGGCGCGCGTAGAAGTATTCGATGCAGACCTTTGTGATGTAGACTACGATTCCGAGCAAAGATGCCAGCCTGGAGAAGGGTTAGATGAGCATGTGGTTTCCATTGAGGACAGGGTCTGTTTGACTTACACTACCAGGGCGGCAATCAACTCGACGGGGCTCTGGTGGTAGAGCTTCTTGAGCCCCCTCGGTGTTAATGACGAGAAGAATCCCCGGACAGACAAGAGTCGTATGAAGAATTGTGTTTTGGACAGGGGAGGCGGCGGTGGTGGTTGCGACGGTGGTGCGCCCGGTTGCTGTCCGGGTCCTGGCTTGGGTGCATCGGGAGGGCGAGTGCTCTGTAGCCGGAGCTGAAGTGACAGCGGCGAAGCTACAGGATGCCGCAGAGGTCGGCTTGAAAGTGCTGAGGTTCTGAGTACGAGGCTCGACGTTGTGGAACCCACCCGAGGGGGCAACGAGAAGCACGCTCTGTTTACGGCCCTGAGCGAGGCGGCTGACATTGCAGCCATTGCGGGCGTGGGTCGGCTCCTTGGGGTTGTGTCTTTTTGGGTATTCCTGACAGGACCTGGCGACAGGCGATGTTGTTTCGAGATGGACCCGTGCGGTCGGTCGTCGGGGCAGGGCGAGTGGCGTGTCTAGCAGCGAGTTCGGTGATGACGGAGATGGTCCGAATCTGAAGCTCGAAAGTCTCATGTCGGATGCGGGAGCTTCTGATTGTTGCTGTGGGGCATCGGCGTTATCTGCCCAATCACATGATGCTCTTTTACTCCGAGGTCCAATTGGCCCGGGACCTGACCCCTCCAATGCCGGGGGGTGTGTGTCTGCGGCGGGGTCTTGCCGATGTCTTTCATCACGACGGGTTGCGACATCGAGGGGCGTTGACAAAGACCAACTCGAGAACAAAAGGACACACACACGTCTCCCGCCACGCATAAATTTGACAAGTCCCGAGCCTCGGCACCCGATCTTATACTCGTCACATCTCGTATCTTGTTGTCTCCTTCGTCATCTATCCGTTCACTCTCGTCGATCAGCAACCATGTCTGGAAAGTTCGCGCCCAAGGAGCCAGTTGTCCTCAACCCTCCCAAGGATGACCCCATCAGCCCGGAGGAGCTGGCTGCCGCAAATGGTGAGATTTTGATGTTAATGACCTGGTGGATGATTCTGGACGTTTGGACAACAACTACGACTCAAGAACCTCGGCCTACCATGGACCTGGCTCTGAGATAGTCCCGAACTCTTAAGCAGCAAGTGTCTAACAATACTACTTTCAGGAACCAGCGGAAAGTGCTACGTGGCTATCAAGGTACAACACGCCCCGATATCCCCAGACTTGTACCCTCACTGACATTTCTCAGGGCAAGGTCTACGACGTCACGGGGAACAAGGCCTACCAGGAGGGCGGATCCTATCACGGTAAGGAATCTTCTTTCCTCACAATGCTCGTATCCGTCTCTGATGACGTTTCCCATCCCCAGTCTTCGCCGGCAAGGACGCCTCCCGTGCCCTCGCCAAGACGTCAACCAAGCCCGAGGACGTCAGCCCGGAGTGGAAGGACCTCGACGACAAGGAGAAGGGCGTCCTGGACGACTGGAATACCTTCTTCTCCAAGAGGTACAACGTCGTCGGTTTTGTCGCCGGTGCTACCAACAGGGAGTGATCTGGACCGGCCGTTGAGATGCTAGAACTTATCCACCTGAATTGAAGGTGCAGCTTCACCCCCATCGGCTGCAGGCCGCTGCACGTTGGTTCTTGGTCACTACTCGTTCTCCGCAGACAGTCCTCCCCTGTGTGATACGTCAACAATCTACAGAGCTCGGGGACGTCCGATGTTCGCTGTTCCGCAGACACGGCGCGGAGTCTCACCCCTGCAGGCCGCATCCGAGGTCGAGTCCGGGCGGGACTTGCATCATGGCCCGGCAACCTAGGCTTGCGGTGATGTCGATGGCGTGGATATCAAGACCAACACCGCCCGCGGCCAGCCAAGCCTGCCCGTGATGTGGCCATCCGGAACGACGGTTCGAGCACCACCACCTCTCCCGGTGAGGGCCCAGACACCTCGCAGAACCTTCGTGTTCTCGCATGTCCTTGCACCTGCCCACGCTACCGGGTCTGTCCGCCGTCACATTTCTTCGTGCGCTCGTAGGATGCCCGCATGTGTCCCCCTTCAGCTGGCACGGGGCGGCCCCTGCGGTTATGCAGAACCACCAACCCACCCACAGGCGACTACCCGCCTACCTGTCTCCAACAGATCCTGACTTGCCTCTAATGGCCGCTTGCCCCCCCGCTCTGCCCCCCTCCGTCCTGCCAGTGGGAAATCGACAGGAACGTGGGGGATTCGGGCCACCGGGGGGCTGCCGCGGTGCAGGAATTTACCAGTTCGTCAGGCAGTGTGGTGTGTCGCAGCTGTGACGTTTTTACCGGCCAGGCTTTTGGGGGAAGCTGAGGTGACGCCCAGCTGTGGCTGCAGCAGGGCCCAAACGAGCACCTTTCGCCCTTATTTGACGACAGGCGGTCCTCTCTCTCGCTGTGCCTCCATGTCACCGGCGTCACGGTTGCAGCAGCACACGGTGTGCTGGTAGAAGACAGGACACGCGTGAGGCTAGGGCATACCGGACAGCCTCCTCCGAATAGATCGCTCAGCATCTGTTCGCCGTTAAGCGGAAGCAGGGCCCGAGAATGAAGAAGTCTTGGACCAAATTGTTCGCTTTCGTTCTTCGTCAAACGCGAGGATGTGCGGGGAAAACCAACATCTGAAGAAATGCCTGGATGACATGCTCATAACCTAGCTCCCCTCGCATATTGACGGATCGACCTGCATCTCTAGGCACGAGAATAAGTATTTGTTGGGGCTCCTCGAGAAGCCTGCATCCTCCAGCTGTCACTCAATGGGGGTCCGCGTGTCACCGGTTCTTGTGTCGCCCATCCCAACCTCCCGCGAACTCCAGATCCATGCGGTGTAACTTTGCAGTGGCACGTCAAAGCCACGATCACTTCTGACGGCATCAGACTCGATATCAAACGGTGAAGGGATTGAATTTTGCGTGACATCTTCCCGACCAAATTCTCCAGCTACCGACCAGAGCACGACATTAATACCTAGATACAAGTGCTCCTCGTAAAGCCCAAAGCATACACTCTCCGTTTCTCATCACACCGGCACCCCTAGGGAGCCGAGGCGTTCGCAATTACAACCGTACAAGCTTGTCCTTTGGGCTCTCCATGACTCGTCGCTGTCTAATGATGACTCCCGTCTGGAATCCGGACAAGACCCGTCAGTGGGTATGCTGCCCCTTGGGTGTTCCATTCGTGGAAGCATGTCTCGCAAGGGATGCCTTGGTGCCAGGAGTTTCGGAGGACTTTGACCCCAAAGCAAAGGTGGTTTGGATCGTTGCGGGCCGAGTGGCAGTATGATTTCAGCCTGAGAATGGAGTGATCGCAAATGAAAAGAAATTCTTCCCAGTCGCACATGTTGGCAGACGAGTAGTGAGGTGTTTGTTTTCCTGGAGCAGGGCCTGTCAGTCTCAGTTTGAGGGCATAAAACCGGATGAGGTTGACTTACAGTGGAAGCGCTGTTTGCTGAGATTCTGATGATCTTCGAGCTTAGAGGTGGAGGAGAGGATGTGATGATTCCTTTGTGAAGATCTAGAGTGAGTCTCCTGCTTCTTCTGGGGATGGACACCAGGTTTTATACTCTCAGATCTCTCCGTTTTGCCAGACTCGTCCGTCGTGGCAAACCTCCAAACATGGCCATGCCAGGTGGCTGCAAGTCGACAAGGCCTCTTTCACCGTCCGAGTCCGCATCATGCAGATGAAGCCAAAGCAGGCGTGTGGACTGTTCTGTGCCAGGATGAGGAGTCGTTCTGCCTGCCAGAACATGCCCAAGCACGCGTGGCACCGTCTGGACAACTTGAGGAAGCCCTCGAGGGATGGCAGAAAGATGAGCTGTCACATTGCTCAGCGTCCTCAGTGCTTGACGTGCTTCTGGGCTGGCTGGGTCACATGTAGCCAGCTCATCATACGCATCGCGAGCACAGGGTCCAAGGCATGGGGGTGTGTGGGGTTGTGGAGGCATGAGCGACACGAGGGGGCACGCCTATCTGTTTTCTCCAAGATCGGAAGGTGCAGAAGATTGACGTGGATGAGAGAACAAAGAGCGGCGGGCCCGGTTCGAAGCGAGATCGAAACATCACTTCGGATGATGTCCCTAGACATATAAACCCACCATTCTCGCCTCAGCCCGCTAGCACGAACCCAAGAGCCAGAGAACTCGTCAGCAAGAGGCACACTGACAGCATGTCTGGCAGACCCTGACGGCGGAAGCCCGCCTGCTAGTAAAGCATAGAACGCTGTGTGGGACTGTCTGAGGACTGCCAACCCTAAATGACACATGGGAACAAATGAGGGAAGACGCAGACACCGAGCGGCTCGAACTGACGTGAAGACGGGCGGAGCCGTGGTCTGTCCTAGCAGGCTTGCATGACCGGACGGGAAGCTGCATTGGCTTTCAGGCCGCAAGCCAGCTGGAGTTCAAAACCAGCAACCAGGATTCAGGTCGAAGGGGTCGAATAGTGGGCGCAGCTCGCCCACTTGGGGGTTCGGGGCAACGATCTTGGGCGGGCGGGCCGTAGATGGACCAGGTCCTTCACGGGTAGCTGCATCCCAACGGCTGTTCCCGTGCTCCCCGGGGCTTCAGTCGGGGGTCTGGGAGCAGGGCGGCTGGGGTCCATCTCGAAAGGAGTCCAATGAGAACCTATGGCACATGCAGAGACGACGACTGTTCATGCTTCAGTTGCAAACAACAGCATTCTAGCCAGACAATGCAGAAGCAGGCCGGGGATGGTTGCATACTAGACGTCAGTGAAGGCGGGGGGTTTAGGTGGCCACACATCTTGCCCATAGCGCAAACAAACGCGCCGGGGACCGTTGCCAATCAGCTGATCTGGCTGGACAGTGGCATCGGTGGCCTGCCGTACCGACTTCGGCGGCACCCCTGGGCTCTGCAGTGGTTCTACGGCGGCGGGGAGGAATACTGGCGTCCGGCTGCAAGTGCGTAATGGGCACGCACGCGTACACGCAACTTGGTCATGCTGTGCCGCCCTTCACCGGGCACAGAATCGGGCCCCTTCTACGAGTTGGGTCTACGTTCCACCGTCGGTCTACTAGTCGCGACCTTTTCGGCTGGCGGGTGGCCATGGGCGGTGGTGAGGCGTTGCGCAAGACCACCGCGTGGCCGAACGTAGGAGGAACAGCCGGGCAGGGCGACGCAGCTTTGCGAGACTCGTCTTACAGAGGAGACGATTTGGCTGCCCGAGGGCAAGACGGTGGCAAAGGCCTCGAACGTGAGAGGACGAAGATGAGTCGAGAGATCAGGCCATTTGCCGTTGAGTTCAAGCAACTTTTGGCGGCGTGGTGACCAGGCGTGCTACTTGATCGGTGATGAACTCTTTCCTGCCCCGAGGCAGCCTCCATCTGGCACAAGCACGTAGCCCGGTGGTGATGTCCGGGACGGCAGCGGAGTGGGTGGGATTGGCTTGGAATCGTCAACAGATTGAAATGTAATGAGAGCCATACTACCCATGCAAATACAACTCAACTCAGTCTGGGCGGAGAGGACTGCCAATGACAAACGAATGCCGTTGCTCGACATGGAAAATCGCTCATAAATGTGGCGGCGTCGTGAATGATATGTATGAAAATGGAAATAAGCAGGCGGACTTTTCCCCCCGCCGACCTCGATGAAGACGGCAGAGGAGAGGGAGGGCAAAGAAGAGCGAACGCCCTCAGGCCGGAAAGTCAACGGTCCGCGGACGAGATCTGAGATGTCACGCTGCACAAGTGGAAGGAGCGGTCGACCTCTGAACGTTATTGGAAAGTGGAAAAACGGGTGGCAGACAGTTGGGGATTGGCCACGGGAGGGACGGCAGTTGCCTTGTCTGCCTGCGGACTGTGAGGTTGCCTCGCTGCCAACGGCCCCACTCGGTGGTTGCCTAATGTTTTACGGCGCCTCATTGGTCAGTTCATGTCTTCAAGACACAAATCGCACACCGAAACACCATGACATGGGATCCAGAGAAAACAGGGCGAACCACCTTCATCTCGTCGCGGCACGGACACTGGCCGCCCAAACTCATTCCTGCTTTTCTCGTGAGACCTCGTGTCAACAACTTGTCACACCCGACTGGCTGCCTCTGTCCGTCAAACCCCCCATCGAGGACCCCAAGTCAACGCCGGCCCCGACAGACATGCTCGCCGACTCGGACATCCTCCCTTCTCGCTCGACGACTCCCTGACGACGTCCACAATTCATCCTCATCCTCAGCGACACAACGGCCACCACCACCCACCACCACATCATTCATCCCGTCCACCGACACCTCATTGCGCCACTGTACAACGACGTCGCCCGGCCTGGCTGTCCCTTCTCGGCTACTCTTCACTCACCCCGGCTCTGGCAGCCCCCCCTTCATCCCCCTCCATCGCCCTTCTTATTAGCGACCGGTGTCCATCCTCCATTGGCCGCCTAGTCCGCCTTTTTCACCCCTCCAAGGCAGCAGATCGCGCACAAATGTGGTAGTCCCCGACGACGACCCCATCGGCCATCGCAGCCCAAGCTAGCTCGCATTTCTTCGGCCGTCAGCTTCGTCCGTGTCTTCATCTCCATTCCATTCCTTCCGAGCGAACCTCTCAAGGCAAGGTTTCATCCCGCGCCGGGCCTTTTTGCCTCTCTGTCCGTGGTCCGCTTGGCTTGGGCTTCCCATCGAGCACCTGGCCCGTTGCCTCATGACGTAGATATCCCCATCATCAACGGGGAATCTTCGTCTTGTTCTACCAAATGTTAGTCAATATCTGTCTCTTGGGCGATATCACACACATCTTTCTGCGTCCTGGTCGGCCGTGAAGGCAGCCAGAGGCGATGTCTCCCCAATGCCATCTGATCACAGGGTGTCGGCGGCATCAACCCTTCGTTTTCTTGTCTGTTTCCGCGAGCCATCATGTCGTCGTGTGTGCAAGCTTCTCGGGGCTGAACCCCGCTGACAAGCCGCCATAGTATCTCGCTGCTCATAAACCTTGACTCTTCCGAAGGCATCGCTGCCATCAATCATCAATCATGGACCCTTCGACGAAGCGACAGCTTCCTAGCCCAGGATCTGATGACACCAACACGCCCAACATCCTGGACGGGGCACTGATCCGATCATGGCCTCGAATGTACGGGCTCGAGGGCTTCTATGCCGCGCCTCCTTCGTCAGATCCATATGTTCCTGGTCTCCGGACCAACCCCGAAGCGTACAATGAGATGAGCCGTGGCATGTCGACATATGGCGTCTCACGAGGCCATGTCCACTACCAATGTGGCGACATGCCCCCGCCTTCTGACTCTGGATACTCGAGCCGGGCAAAGCACAGCATCGCCGATACGTCTGTCTACGATGGCGTCGACCGCAGCCAGGATACCCAGAGCATCACCGGGCACATGTCCGACTTTCACCCCTTTGCCCCCATGCCCACCGACAAGTTTGGCCAAGGGACTACAGGCTCGCACAGAGAGTTCCCGCATGGGGCCTGGCTCAACCAGCCAGTTCCCATGTCGTCGCGCTCTCGGCACGAATCCGCCTCTTCCGGCCTCGTGTGTCCAACATGTCAGATGCCCGTGAAGAACAGGTCGGAGATCAAGTGGGTCAATACCTTTCCCCCGGGAATCCTCCAGTGCTGACATGGAAAACCCAAGGAAACATGAACAAAGACACATGAAGCCGCACAAGTGTGACGTTCAGGGGTGCAACCGTAAGGAAGGCTTCAGTACCGTCAACGACCTCGACCGCCACAAGAAGAGCGTCCACGGTCTTGAGGGCACCAGGTACCAATGCCGTATCGGTCCTTGCAGTTCCAAGGACAAGACCTGGCCACGCGCGGACAACTTCCGTTCCCACCTCAAGCGTGTCCACGGCCAAGAGATCTCGGCCGATGGCGACCTGTCCGAGTTCCAGTACACGTGAGCCTCAGATTCCTCTGATCGCTTGGGGGAGTGTTGCTGACATGACACAAGCCCTCCTCAGGCACCTGTGCTCGAAGGTGTTGGAGACTTTGCCTATGCCACGGATTACTCCTCCATCATGAGCAACACCTACTGGCCAAACCAGAGACCAACCCAGATCGATGTTCCCCCTCAGCATGACCTTGACGTATCGGAGCCAACCTCAGCCTCGCTCTCTGGTATGTTTTCGGTCCAGCGGGGTCGAGTTGTCGCAGACGAGCATCAGAGAGACGAGCCTGCTGCGGGAGAACAGTGCAGTGTTTCCACAATGGCATCCATGAGCCCAGTCCTGATGCAGTCGGCGGCTCATCTCCCGCTTACACACCATGTCGGACCTTTTGGGGCTCGCAACTTCTCGGACAATGCCACACTCGAATCTGACCCTCTCATTGGCAGCGGGAGTGACATTCAGGATCTGGAGGCCGATCTCGTTCCGCATGCTGTCCAAGAGGATAGCTTCGTGGCGCGTCACACCCGGCCGTCGCCGTTGCGTGTGGAGTCTCAAGGCTCCGACATCATCGAAAGTGTAGAAGGGAAGCTTTCCGTTGCTTCCACATCCGATGTATCAATGATGGAGGACGGTGGAGAGAGCGTCGTGTCGCACATCGAGGAGGACGACGACGAGAAGGAGCGGAAGCCATCGATTCCTTCGCTACCGCCCTTCACCGACGTTGACTCCCTGCGGAAGTTTCTGGAAACGGTACCCGAAGATCTTCTGGACGAGTTTATCCAGGACAGGAGCCAGCAGACCCTGAAGAAGGCGACCACAACTTCTTCGGTGGTGTCAAGCGAGGCGCCCAAGTACACATGCCCAAACGAGTCGTGCAAGAAGACATTCCCACGGCAGTGCGAGCTGAAGTAAGTGGCCACAGCATACCGACCATGACCATTTGCTAACCCCTGATTCAGGAAACACCAGAAGCGGCACGAAAAGCCATACGGCTGCACTTTCCGCGACTGCACGAGGACCTTCGGCAGCAAGAACGACTGGAAGCGGCATGAGAACAGCCAACACGCGCAGCTCGAGACGTGGAAGTGCCACGAACTCGACGGCACTACCGACGGCGCACCCTGCAGCAAGGTCTTCGCGCGTCGCGAGCAGTTCAAGCATCATCTGCAGGCCCACCACGGCATCCATTCGGAGCAGAAGGTGGAGAAGGAGCTCAGCGAGCGGCGCATCGGCCGCGACTGCGACTCGAGCTTCTGGTGCGGCTTCTGCGTCGAGATCATCTCCATCTCCTCCAGGGACGTGCACGCCTGGACCGAGCGGTTCAATCACATTGACGAACACTTCTGCGGCAAGAACCAGGACGGCAAGCGCACAATCGCCGAGTGGAAGCATATCGATGACACGGACGTGCGGGATGTTCACACGTCTGCTGGCGTCGCCGCCACGGCGCAAGCCTCCCGGACGGGTAAGAAGAGGGCGGCCGAGAACGCGCAGCCGCCGCGCGTGAAGCGCCAGCAGCGATGATGAGGCGCCGCCCTGGGAAACACGATGTGTAACAGGAAAACGGTGGTGGCGGCCAACGATTCAACACGGCTGCGGAGGGGAGAAAGGTGCACCGATGAGGTGTGCTAATGACAGGATACGGTTTATGACACGAAAGATACCATAATGATCTGGGGAAGGGGGGCTTGGGACACGAAACACAGCGGTAGCACTTACCATGGTCGCGATTTGAGCCTCCAGGACATGACACACGGCGTTCACGATAGGGGTGGCTGGGATAATGGGGTTTTGGGGGCGAGGCAAACCCAGAGGCCGTCCAACACGGCCTTGGTTGTCTCGGGTGTAGGCCTCGGACTCGCTCTCTTGTACTGGTCTCGCAATACATCTGGTTGACTCTGGGCTCAAGTGATATCATCTGATCCCGGTGCAGTGGAGTGGCCCTCGTGGCCAGGGCTGCAAGGCCCAAGGCGAGACGGACAAACGGGCCAAAAGCAGACAGAAGACGCGATCCGCGTATATGCAGGCGCCAGGAGACTGTTTCGACTTACGTTCATGACGAATGAGCAGGGCCTCGACACATCCTTTGAACATCCCATGCGTCTGTCTCTGCACCCAGCAGGCCGGGGCGCGGCCGGCATGGCGGTGGCTGCTGCACCGAAGTATTTCGGTCGCTGATCATCTCGGCGGCGTTCCCGTGGGCAAGGAGGCGGGTGTGATGCCGCGACGGTCCCCCGGTCGACTTTGGACACTCCTCGCACCCCCCCGGACTGTCCAGTATGAACAAGGGTGACACATGCTCATCAGTCAAGGTCGAGATGTCCTGATGTCCCAAGACGAAAGGAGCCGCCCCCCTCGTCGATGGCGTGGGAGGTGGGTGACCAGGGGTTTCGCGCTAAAAAGTCGAGGTGTGCAGGCCGTCTGGGACATGCAGGTCGGGCTGAGCGAAATTGCGTTGGGGGCGGGAGGCTTGACGTTCTCCGACGATCTCGTAGCGCCAAAACCACTGGAAGGAGTACTGGATACGTACGTACCGGTTCAAAGGAACGAAGCAGCCATCCTGTCCAGTCTGGGAAGGTCGAAAGACTAGAAGCCATCGCTGACCACCAATCCGACCCATCTTCCGAGTGGTCATAGGCTGACGATAGTTGACAAAAGGCAGCATCTCTCGTCCTCCCCGTGGGTGGTGGGCCGTACTGGCTGTGTGGACAGTCCAGATCTGACTACCAGGATGACGAAAACAAAAGTGGTCTGATGTTGGAGCGCGACGCAATATGTCAAGCTTCTACATCCTTGTCTCGCACATCGCGGGGTACGATCGTGGAAATGTCGATGGACATGAACAAGGGGCGGAGCACTGGGAGCTGAACGGCGACCCCCAGTTCTCCCCGTGATAATAGCGGCCTCAGATAGCCTGTGCTCGTGCCGCTCCATGAACGCGGCGCCAAGTGACGAGCCGCCGGCCGGCCTCTCACAAGACTGGCGAGTGTCATTGCGCTTGAGGTATAGCGGGCCTGTGTAACGTGGGCGTTCGATGGTGCAGCTCATCACCGGGCTGGGCAAGGCCGCAGACCTCGCCTCAGGCGGTGCCTGGGCTGGGGCAGGGAAACTTGGTGGGGGCCGGGACCGGGCTGCGGGAGCGTATCGAGAATAGATCTGCCTTCTGGGCGTCTTCCTCTGACGCGAGAATGGGCGTCGTCGTGTCGGTAAGAGTCGAACAGCCACAATGCCAACATGGTGGCGTGTGGGCGATGGGGTGAAGTGGTGTTTCTGTGATGATGGCGCTGTTCTCTCCATCTGTGCGCAACAGGACCTCCCTGGTCAGTCTCCACTGCTACTGGGGGGTTGCGGAATCAAGCTGGCGGGGAATCGGTCCTAGCACGATGCACACGGATGAGGTATCCATGGCCCGCGGCTTGCTGTCGGAGCACTGGTGAAGGGCTAGACGCTTGAGGCGCCACGAGGCCAAGAGGGCGGGCCAAGGGCCGGCCGCCAGGAGGGACTGATGGCGAGACAAGGTGTCCAGGGGGCGGCAAGGCTCCTGACTGGGCGACTTCTTAGTCCTGGCGCGGTTGGCGATATCAGGTGGCCTTCTTTTCTTTTTCTTGATCCATGTCAGGGTCGTCGTGCAACGCATTTCTGGCCGGAGTGCACCCCGGGGAGAAGATTACGAGGCCAGACCGTACGAGTAGAGGCAGTGGATCGCCTCGGAGCATCCGCGGCCAGGTACTTGGCCCGATAGGGTGGCGTGCTTGCAGGTGCCAAGCCGACTTACAAGTCGGAGGCATCGGGCAACTTTGATGGTCGAGATAGCCGCCGCATGGCTGACGGCGAACCTTCAGGTGGTGGTGACACGGTGTGGCCCAATTGCGTTGTTGTTTCGCCCGGAATACACCCAGGCAGACTTGGAGACATAGCCAGTAACCACCCTACCTCCATCTCGTTGCGTCCTTTGACGTCAAAGTCGGGTACCTACGGAATGGGGGTGGCTCTCGAGAAGCGACATGTGACTCGGGATGTCCATCCGCGGCGACAGGCCATAGGGTTCCTCGGACTCGGGGTACGGTGCTGGTCAACTGCAGCTGCGGAGCGAACGTGCCGCACGACTCGCGAGCCAGGGTGTCAAGGGTGTCAAGTGTGTTGGCGTTGCTGAGGGCGGCCTGGGCGAAGCAGGACTCCGTGGCGATCATCGGGGTCTCCAGATGATGGCAAGATGGTCCCCATTTTCCAGATAGGGCTCGGTGAAGGAGAGTAATTGTAGGCTAAGCCCAAAAAGGTGGTGAGGCGTCCCAAGTCATGCCACTCGGAGGTGGAGGGGGAGCAGGGGGGAGACACCCAAGACACCACAAGGCACCTCGAGTGTCACACCCTAGGTTCGAGGCGTAGCGTACGGGAGGGCGGGAAATGGTCGTAACCGACGTTGGCGGAGCGGAAGCTTGTCAACGGCGGGGAATGCCATAGGTGACGGGTGCGTCTGGGGGTGTACAAAATGGGAAGTGCTTGAGCGGTATACGGACAGAAGGTAAGGTAGATGAAAAGAAGTTGGAGAGTCCTCGGTTTTGCGCGATGATGGCAAGACGACCGGCAGGCAAACAGAGGGTACCTTGGGTACAACATACCCACTGTCTTCTGCTCGGCCAGGGCAGACAAGGAACGTGGAAGGCGCGATGCAGCTGGGGTCAAGGGCAAGAGGGCCAGAACGATATGATGGTCGGAGGTCCCTTCCTGCCCTGCAGAACGAGTGGAAGTCGCTGGGACCCACCACGATAGGCGTGCACCTGCTGGAGTCAGTGCACCGGGACGGCCCCCGAACTCCTCAGTGGGTCCCGCCCGGAAATCCTTTCAACGCCATCTCATCACCTCCATCTCCGTCGCCCTTCTCCATTTCCCCGACGCTAAGAATCGTGATGGAACGATACCACTTTCATGGCGACGCAGCTCCATGTAGCGTCTGCTCTTCGAGACCCCTTCGACAACATCACATCAAGTATCAGAGTTGCCAAGCGGTGCTTTGAGCTATTCAGACCGACGTCACCGTCACCGGCATTACTCGAGCAGGAGGGCGTCGAGTTGGCTTCTCTCTGGTTCTTCCAGGCCCAGGCAGATACAGGACATCGGACTGAACGCCTTACAGGGCGGTTTGTCACCCACCACCCACCCTCGACTGCAACCAAGACCACCCCCCCCTCGTGCGAACCACCACGACGGGCCGCGGCGCCTCGCCTGCCCAAGGCGGCGATTGCTGCCTCCCCGCGGTTGCCTTTCCGCTCCAGCCAGCGCCAATCATCCGCAGCCCGCATTCTTCCATTTGGAGGCCTTCCCGCAAGGTATCGTCTCCAGTGGTTCACGTGTTTTGGGCGCTTCTCGAAGACAACTGAAGATATGACGACACGAAACCTTCAGCGCCAGGCCGCCCATCCCTTGACTCGCTGCGTGCGTTCAAGGCAACGGTAATCTAACCCTGGCCCCTTTTCCCACCCAGGTACCTAGTGACTGATTGCCTGCGTCTTTGTTTTCTGGGCAACCGGGGTTCGTGGCAGGCAACTTGAACTCAAGACCCGATGAACCCTCGATTTGTCTTCCGCAACCTGACTCCCTCCTGGAGATGTTGGATCCAAGTGGACATGGGGTTGCTCGCGAGGCTTTGGAGCTAGCCTCCACGACCACGGGGCAGAGCAGACGCCAGCTGCTGATCGTCATGTCTGTATCGTCCGGGGATGAGGGGCGTGGCGCTTGGAAAACAAAGCCCAGTTCATCACTCTCTCATGTCAACCTCTGTCTTCCTTCTGTCTCCGGTACTCTGCCACCACCGTCCTGCCCTGCCCCATGCCCATGCTGTGGTCCGCGCACGCGGGTTCTACGTATCCTGGTGTGCAGCACCCGAACCCCCCACCCCCCCTTCCCTCTGTGCCCTCGTCCATCTCGGCCCCCTCCTCCCCCTTCGCTTCAGGGGCTGGCATTGCTTGCATCGCCAAGTGGTGGTGGAGAGCCTGCGCTGGCGTGGTCGAGACTAGCGTATGTCCTGCTCGCCTACCTTACTCGTACCTCTGGCCTGCGGCCACCCCTCTTCTCCCACGCACCGTACCCTACCTACTAGACCCGACCTGCCCACCCTGGTTGACCACGGTATCTGGGTACGTACTTGAGGCTCTGCGAAGAATTTCGGGGGTTCCCTCTCTCCCAGCTCGCTCCAACGCCCTCCGCCTTCCTACCCGTCCTGTTCCAGGGGCGCATCGACTCCCGAGGCACCCCTGAAAGTCAACACCGGGGCTTTCCAAGCACAGGGTATATCTTTCGCTGCCCGCCATGGCTGTTTCTTTCCCACTTGCCTTGGCCTCTCGAGGTCTAAACCATAACGACTTACACGGCCCTTTCTTACTCGACTACCTTTTCCCTCGCAGACCAGACGTACTCGAAACCCTTGTTGTTATTTGAAGCCTATCGGCAGGCCCTTTGTCGTCTGCCACACAGTCGCCGACATGTCCACCGCTCACATGGGGTTCCAGACGGACACGAGGTCGTTGACCACTCCCATACATCCAGGCCACTACTATGACACGGGCATGTCTCTGACCAACGACGTATTCTCCGACCCTCAGGTCATGATCGACCCGAGCCTCACAGCTGTGGATCCCATCACAAGGCCTCCTGTGCCCTGGCAGGTCTACTCTTCGTCCTGGAAGCAGTATCCCAAGGATCCCATGTCGTCGTACCTCATGTTTGAGCAGACCCCCTCCTTCCAGAACCACTACGCTCCCTGGCAGAGCAGGACTGAGCCGGCATCTCTGGCTCCTTTTGGTCGGCACGAGTCGCCCATTTCCCAGCTCCCGGGCTTCTCGAGCGGAGAATCCCTGAGCCCCCCGACCGAGAGTGATACCTGTCCCAGGACGCCGCCTTACACCTCAAGCTCGGACCCTTACCAGCAGCCGTTTGGGTCAGATGCGTGGGATGCCCCTCAAACTCAGATACTTTTCAAAGACTTGGGTCATGCCCACGAAAGCCTCTCGGTCAACCCGTACGACGTCAACCCTTCGCAAGCCACCACCGACGACAGCGTTGCGCTTTCCAGATCGCCCAGTTTTGGGCCAGACCTTGGTTCGAAGCTCAATGGCCGACGGTCCTTCGACCCCTTCGAACACGAGCCAAGTCATAGCGTCCAGGCCGAGATCCAGGTCTGCACCCCTACCGAGTCTGTGTACCCCGACCCAGACAAAGACGCCGATGCCGAGCCCGAAGTCTCCCAGGACGACAAGAAGGATGAGGATTGGACGCCCAAGCGCACGCGGAGGCGCAGCGGCGACGGCAAGGCAGTCGTTGCCGCCGCCCGTTCCGGGGCACGAAACACCCGCAAGCGTGTCAAGAAGGAGACCGGGACGTCCACTGCCAACTCGGCGCCGCCGAGAGCCGCACCCAAGGCTCCCGCCACGGGCCGCGCCTGCGATGTGTGCGATGAGACCTTCCGCGACGAGGTCAGTCTCGAAAAGCATCGCAAGTCGAAGCACCTCCGGCCTTTCACTTGCATCTTCCACTTTGCGGGGTGCAAATCCAGCTTCCCCAGCAAGAACGAATGGAAGAGGCACGTCATGACCCAGCACCTAGCCCTTCACTACTGGCTGTGCACTCAGGGAGCGTGCGGGAAGGGCATCAACCCGGCGCCGCCGTCGCGTCGTTCTGCCCAGCTTCCCGATGGGGCCATTTTCAACCGCAAGGACCTCTACACCCAACACGTGCGGCGCATGCATGTGCCCAATGCGTACAACAAGAACCACCTCAGTAAGGCTCTCGAGGCCGAGTGGGAGGGCCAGCTGCGGGAGCTTCAGGGGGAAGCGATTCAGACACGATGCCAGCTCCCCGAATTCATGAAGTGTCCCTCGACAACATGCACGCAGGAGTTCCACGGCACCAACGCATGGGACGAACGCATGGAGCACGTCGCGAAGCATCTGGACAAGGCGTCCGAGGGAAGAGAGGGCCCGCTGAGCTTCGGGGGTACAGGCGACCCGACACTGACGGTATGGGCGGAGAAGCCTGAGGTCGGAGTGGTGCGCAAGGTGGCCGAGGGCCGGTGGGAGCTGGTGAACATGTTGAGGGGGGTGGCCGGCCCGTCCAACGGTCACGGCAAGGGCAAAGGTGCCAGCAGGGCGGCGGCGTCCCGGAAACGCCGAGCGGAGGAAGAGCCCGAGGACGAGGAAGATGATGCTGAGGGTGAAGATGATTGAGCGTGGACGTGGTTGGACTTTGGCAATTGCCCCTTTTCCTTCCCTTCCACTGGCGGACTTTGCGATTACATGATATCCATTTGCTTTCTTCTATTGCCCCGACGGCATTTTACGACGACACGAGTCTCCTAGTCATAGTCTGTATACTCAAGGGCAGGGGATGAACATCAATAGAGAGCCCGATTCGACACAGCTGATGGAGCACTTGTGGTGATCTATGTTTGACTGGCAAGGCTGCGATGGTCATCTTCACATGTCTGAGAGAGGGAGGAAGGATGCAGCTGCGTTGATAAGGCAGGGCCTAAAATAGGGACTGGGCTGCATGGTGGCGGGGCGACTTGGGGGCCGTCGTGCCAGAGGGAAGGGAGGCTGTGCTGTGCCTTTGCTGTCCATTTGAGATGGTGTATGGAATGCTCTGCAGGAATATTGGGTTCATCTTCACGTCATGAATGCTTCCAGGACCTGGAATTGATGTCAGGTTGGCTGTGAGGTGAAGCCGGAGACGTTGAAGTCGCGCACGCACCTGGGTGCTAAATCAGGCGGGGATGTGGGGTTGTAGTGGGCGGACCGTTGACGTTGAGGGCGGACAGGAGTTTGATGGCCAGTCACAACTTCGTCTGCCCTACAAGTACCTAGACAATACCTAGAACTTTGCAACGTGTATTGTGTCTTCGATGTTCCCTTGGCGATTGACGATCGCGGGGACCGGCAGCACGGCTCGTGGCAGATGTCTCAAGCCAAGTTCAGATCATGGTTCGTGTCCTCGAAGAACGATCCCTGCCTGCCATGTTTCGATACGAGAGATCGGCCACCCAACTTGAATGCCAGGTTGCGTGAGTTCCAGACCTTCCAGCTTTCCGTCTTGAATGGCCACCAACGGACCGTCGGTCTTTCAGGTTGGACGGGAAGAGCGAGGTAGGGATGATTGACGGGACGCTGAGGTCAGCATCGGGTGGCACAGAGGCTGGGAGGGACATTGGAAGGAGCGACCTCGAGGGAAGGAGCTGGAGGGGACAAACACCAAGAGGACCCCTGCAAGGGTCTCCCGACCCGCCAACCAAAAGGGCCCTCAGTGCAGCAAGCTGGGGAGCACTGGCCCCGGGGAGCGACAGGACCCAATGGGAGAAGGGCAGGAGGCTGAAAGACGTCTCCGCTTCCCGGGAGCTGGTCTTGCTAGCAGCGGTAGCGTGCGCAGCTGGGGGAGCTGAGCCACGCCGATGATGGGCTCCGCGACGTCGTGCTGACTCTTTTGCTCGCGGCTGCCGGGTTGGTACTTGGCTCGTCGTACCGCTCTGCTGCCGGCGTGAGGGGCGAAGCGAAGCCAAAAGCATCAGTCCGGATCGTGTTGCAACGTCCAATCCTCCCCGGACACTTTTCCCTCCTCTTCCTTCTCCCAATTTCCCTCTCTCTCCCGAGTATCTCATTCCTCATCTCAGGGGCGACCTATCCACAGCTGTCATCCGAGTCCGAGTCCCTCGTACGTCATACTGCTGGCACTTCAACCGAAGCTCCAACCTCTTGTCTAACAGCCCACCAGCTGCCGACTGCTTACGCCCCGGTGGCCGCATCCGCCGACCCCTCCCGTCCTCCTCTTGTCGCGGCAATACCCTCAATTGCATCCTACTTCCCACCGGCTGCTCGCCCGCTCCGGGATCACTGCCGCCATGGAGTCCTTCGCACAGCTTAAGCGTCGCACGACCGACCTGTTCGCCAACATCCCACAGAGCATGCCCGCCGCCCCAACCTTCACGACCAAGAAGAAGACACCCCTCGGTATGAAGGGCACCTGGGAGAAGATCGACATCCCCTCTCTCACGCGCTCTTCGCACTCGCTCAATGTCGTCAATGGCTCGGCCTATATCTTCGGCGGCGACGCCCAGCCCGGCCGCCCCGTCGACAACGACATGCACGTCGTCGTGCTCCCCTACAACAGCGCCGGCGCAGATTACTACAGGATCAAGGCCGCCCCTCCCAAGACCTACACTCCTCCCCCCGGCGACCAGCTCGAGTCTGAGCCTGAAAAGGCACCAGAGCAGGCTGCCCCCGCCGAGGTCGAGAAGAAGGACGACAAGGGCAAGGGCAAGGAGAAAGACCCTTCATCCAGCCTCGACGACGTCCCTCTCGCCTCCCCTACCACCGGCGCCGATCCCTCCTTCGACGACGACGAAGAAGACGAGGGCGATGCCCAAGTAACCCCGACCACGAGCGCCTCGGCCAAGGGCAAGCAGCCCGAGGAGCCGCCCTCGCCTGCCTCGCTGCTACCCGACGTTCCTCCCCCGCGCGCCGGCCACGCAAGTGCCGTCGTCGGCCACAGAATCTTCCTCTTCGGTGGGCGCGATCCCACCAGCTCTCAACCCCTCAACGAGTACGGCCGCGTCTGGGTCTTCGATACCCGCACTCACGCCTGGTCCTACCTCGACCCGGTGCCGCCTGCTCCCGGTGTCACTCTGCTGCCCCTCCCCGGCCCACGCCACGGCCACGCAGCCACCGCCATCGACCGACCCCGCGACTTTGCTCCGCGCGGCGGCCCCAAGCGCACCCAGACCTGGACTCAATGGGCTCAGGGCGACTCAGCCGAGATCGGTATTCCCCAGGCCCCCATTGTTGGCAACCTCGCTCTGAACGCCCGCGACGAGGAGGATGATGGCTACGGTACCCTCTTCGTCCATGGCGGCATTGTTGCTGCTCCCTCGCGCGCCTCCCTCCAGTCCCCTGCCGACTCTCCCACCACCGCCGCTGGCGGCAAGCGGTCCAACGACCTCTGGGCTTTTGATGTCCGCTCCCGCGTCTGGACCGAGCTGCCCGCCGCCCCGGGGCCCGCTCGCAATGGTGCCGCCATTTGCATCAGCAAGTCGCGTCTCTTCCGATTCGGCGGATCCGACGGTACCGCCCCCATTGGTGGCCAGCTTGACTTCGTCCATCTCGAGGTCGAGACATTCGACGACGGCGTCGCAAAGGGCGAGGTGTCGGTCCGCGCCCGCGGCGGCTGGCAGACAATCTCCGCCAACGACATTCCTGGGGCCGCCCGCGAGGACGGCAAGGAGGTTCAGGCCGAGATTCCGCTCGTCGGTGGCCAGGACTGGCCCTCGCCACGCGCCTTTGCAGGACTCGAGGCCGTCACGAGCGGCGGTGGCCGCGAGTACATCGTCCTTGTCGGCGGCGAGGCTCCCTTCGATGAGACACCCGGCCGTGGACGCCAGGGCCGTGTCACTACCGTCGCGAACGATGCTTGGGCCTTCCAGGTTCCGCCACTCGGCATGACAGCCGCCAGCCTCGGGGACGCCTTCTGGCAGGCTATTGGTAAGCCCACGGGCGAGGGCCGCTGGAGCAAGCTCGTCCTCTCCAGTTACGACGAAGAAAACGACACAGCGCTGCCCATGCCGAGGGGGTGGGCCGCCACGGCGCCCATGGGCGAGCTCGAGGAGGCTGGCATTGTCGTCTGGGGCGGCGTGAGTGAGGCCGGCTCGCGGCTGGGTGATGGCTGGATCCTGCGGCTGGGCGACTGACCGCGCCGGTGCGGGTCGTATTTTCTTGATTTCTGGTTATTGGCCCCTTGGATATTGGACAATGTGTCTGGAACAACTCACAAAAATCATCTACCCCCGTGGCTTGCTGGATCAGCTATGTGTAAGAAGAATATGAAGCAATTTTCAGACCATATACGAATACGTTACACGAGCGGAAAGCTTGTCTGCTCTTAAAAGACCATACCGTGGATTTCCTTCTGGTACAAAAACTCTCAACCTAGGTTATGTACATTCCCTCATCTATCGTAGTACGGGGTTCTCCTTTTCCCTCTCCCTCTTCCCCCCACCGACAAAAAATCACGCTCGCCGCCTCGGTCGACCTTACAGATCGCTCCGTGTGGTCTCGGGGCCCCACGGCTCACTCGTCAGGTTGGTGAGGCCGGCGCTGTTCTCGCACGTCTGGCGGCCGCTCTCGATGGGGCCGGGCTTGGGGATCTTGGAGTAGTCGACTTCGCCGTCCGTCTTGACGCTGGCGCGGAGGCCGTCGAGGAGCTTCTTGGTCGTCTCGGGGGTGAGGTCCTCGTAGTAGTCGTCGTTGATCTGGACCATGGGGGCGTTGACGCAGGCACCGAGGCACTCGACCTCGAGGAAGGAGAAGATGCCGTCGGGCGTGGTCTCGCCCTGCTGGATGCCGAGGTGCTCGGTGATGGTCTTGACGATGGCGTCGGAGCCGCAGCCGCCGAGCTGGCAAGGTGTCTGATGGGTGTCAGTGGGTGTTCGCGGGGAGGAGCTGGCGTTGCTGTGCTTGGTAATCGATGGTTGGGAATGTGGTGCATCGCCAAGCCATCCAATTGCCTCCCGGACGCGCCGCAGCAGAATTGGGGCATCAAACTCACGGTTGTGCAGGCCTGGATGAAGAACTTGCCAACAGGCGTGCGGTTGTACATGGTGTAGAAGGAGGCGACCTCGTAGACACGCATGGGGGGCATCTCGAGGATGCGGGCGACCTCGTTCATGACGCTGATCGAGGTGAAGCCGTGCTGGCGCTGGCCGAGGTCGAGGATGGGCATGACAGCGGCCTTCTTGTACTGCGGGGGGTAGCGCTTAAGGATCTCGGTGATGACCTTCTCGTTCGCCTCGGTGAACTTGAAGGGGATGTCGGTGTTGTTGTCCTCGGTGTTACGGTGCTGCGGTGGCGGGAAGAGGCGGTTGTCAGCTGGAGGCTCCCTGGCGACCCTCGGGGGAACGCAACACGTCCGCCGATGCCAACTACGACGGATTGGACATGTTGCCGGACTCGCGCGCCCGTCGAGGGGAGGCAATGCCCGGTTGATGAGGGGATGGACGTACCACGTTGAGCGAGGCGCTCGGCCTCGGCGCCGTGGTGCTGATGGCGCGGATCTGTGGCCTCGCTACCCGGCATGCTGACCGGGCGGCGGATCTGAAGAGGAAGGGAGCGAGCTTTGACGCCATGGCTGCGAGTCGTAGGAGCGCAATTGGCCGGGTGGTGGGTTGCGGGTGGTTGTTTTGCGAGGGCGAGGCTATCGTCGTCACTGATTCCCGGACGTTCAAAGTCGGTTCAGAAAGCTGCTTGGAATATGGAACCCCTTGATTGGCGGGGCCGGCTACGCCGGTGGAGACTTGTGCGCGCTGGAGCGGAAGGTGTGCACAACTTCGGTGTGGCGGCTTCGCCGAGGTGTCGGCCAATCTTCGGATAGAGAGATGTTCGGATACAGCGAAGGCAGGGCCAAGACCGGGAGCTTGGTTGGAGCTCCCCCTCCAATGACCCCACGCAAGTCTGGCTGGTGCTTGTACCTGCCCGCAATCACGCGCCACCAGTGACTTCCTCCAGACTGTTGCCTCCAACGATTGCCGACGCCGGGCATCTTTCACGAACAAAACCCCCGACTTTACCAGCAAGCTCGTCCACCAGGTCCAGAGGACTTCTCGGCCTGGGCTGCCACACCGGACCCCTTCTTCCGTACAACCTCTCCGTCCAAGAGCAACCCAACAAGCCGTCATCGTCGCCTGGCAAACGAACGAACAATCCCGCCGCCATGGCGAACATTGACCAGATCCTCCTGGCCTTTCCGCCCGACTACCATGCCACTCTCTCCGATGAGAAGTACGATGAGGCGGCCAAGCAGTTCCTCGAGCAGCTGAAATACATGGTTGACGAGAAGTCAACGCTCTTCGTCGCCTCCGCACCTCAACTTGTCCAGGTGAGAAGCCTTGAATTACCCATGCAAACGCCCGGCTTCCTGCGCCTCTCGCTGACCTGCCCGATTACAGCTCCTAGATCCCTCGCTCAACTCCATCTCGACACTCCTGCTCATTAACAGGCTCAAGGACCTCGCGGACGGAGCATCTCCAATCACACGGCCGGAGCTGACACAACTTGTCGTGCGGTTTCTCGAGTCATTCGACGGACGGCAGATTCGCTACGTGGGAGACCTGTATCTGGAATTGATCCACGAGCTTGTCAAATGCAAATGGGTTCCCGTAAGATATCTGTTTCTTTCCAAACATGCTCCCTGCGCTGACTCGGAGTGTCAGGGTCCTCAAGCTGTCGGCCTTCTGGCCTCGGCCATCCTCCGTATCGACCCTACCTCCCAGATGCTCACGTCGAGCCACTGCCACCTTGCAGAGCTCGCCTACGAATCCAGACAGTTCGAGGCTGCCCTGCCCGTGATCGGAATACCCTACGTCTACGTCCCGGGTATGAAGAACCAGACCGACCCCCAACACTTTGGTGACAGCGGCGCATCGCCCGCTGCGTTCATTTCCACACGGACAAACTTGACCGAAAACCTGAGCAAAGACGCCATTATGAAATACGACACTACATGCGGCATGATCTTTGCCGACCTGGGCCGGTGGAAAGATGCGCATGCCGCCTTTTCCAGGGTCGTGGCTTTCCCTAGCCGGGACGGTAGCGTCATCCTGGCCATGGCATCCGCATACAAGAAGATGGTCTTCTCGTCCCTCCTGGCCTATGGCCGTCTGGCTCCGTTGCCACACGTCCATGGCGCAACCCCGAAACAATACCAGACTGCCGCGAAGGCGTACCACGACGTGGCCAACGTGTTCATGCATGAGAACGTCGAGAAGCTGAAGAACGAGGTGTACAAATACAGCCAGGAATGGAGTGAGGATGGCAACGTTGCCCTGGTCCAGCTTGTCATGGAAGGATACCAGAAGTGGCAGATTATCGCCCTTGGTGACATCTACTCCAAGATCTCAATCAGTGAGGTGAGGGAGCTCACCAAGAGCGCCGTCACGGGGAAGCGATTACCGACGGACGAGGCCGTCGAGACTCTTATCGTCGGCATGATTAGCACCGGCCTGTTGAATGGCGTCGTCATGACTCACACGGACGGGAAGAAATACCTGTCCTTCCTGCCCCAGGGCGGAGAGATCACCGAGAGCGAGTTTGCGGCCGAGCTGAAGCGCAGCGTTGCGCGGATGCAGGCCCTTGCGAAGATTGTCCAATCCACGGACACGCGCCTGCTGACACACAAGGACCATATCAAGTTCATCCACCGAGAACTGAAGCAGACCGATGCGGATTCGCATATGGATGCGGGCTTTGGCTTTGACCAATCGATCGAGGACGAAGACCTGATGGTTGGCATCTCGCAGGACTAGCTGCGTGGATGGAGAGAGAAACGAAGTCATGATGTTAAGAATAGGGGGTCCCGTGGCCGAGGGGAAGACGCAGCGCGGCAGAGCGCTGACAGTATTCTTCGCCTAACAGACGGAAGGGTGATCTTCTGAGTGACACCCGATGCCTTGATGAGCGGTCAAGGGTTACCGCAGGATCAACGAGGCGTCGGGCACGGCGTCACAAGTAGGAAGCGGCAGCCTTAAGACATTTTCAAGCACTGAATCTCCGTATTGCCCCTGAGATGAGCAGAATTGGCGAGGCATCATTCATCAAACAAGTCTCGCCCTTGCAGACAACGCATGCGTGCTTACAATGCTTCATTTTACCAGCCTGGATCTGTTCCGTCCGTACGCCGTGTCTACCACAAATTCAGGTTGACGAGACCTGTCCCTCCAGTTCCGGATCATAGCTCGTGATGATACAGCCGACCATATCTCAATCGCAATAACGTAACATCCACAAACCACAACAACCTTTCTACAATTACTTCCTTCATCCCCATGGCCTGATCATATGCCCGACTACTAGATGCTGTACTGCTTGATCAGGTCGGCAAGCCTGTTGCCCTCGGACTTGTAGTCGATGGGGGCGGCGCTGCGAGCTTGGTACCGCGGCCTGTGAAGATGGTCAGCATGAGCGAATGGGGGGTTGTCTGGGATGAGGAAAGGTGGTCTCACCTCTGGGCGTCCTGGAAGGTGTCCATCTTGGCGCTGCAGCGGAAGGCGAGCTTCTTGCAGTTTGCCGTCTCAAAGGCGCGGGTGACGGCGGCATCGTCGCCGGCATCGCGGAGGTCCATGAGCTCGTCGGCGGACATGCCCATGATGGAGCGGCCGACCTCGTCGAAGCAGCTGAGCCAGAGCTGACTGGTGTGGTCGCAGACGTTGACGGACATGACGTAGCGGTACTGGGGGCGGTCGTGGGTGACGTTGCAGCTCTCGCACTTCCAGGTGCCGTCCTGCATGTCGACGACCTTCTTGTTGCAGTTCTCGCTGCGGCAGGCGGGGTAGGCGAAGGTGTCCTGCTTGATGTAGACGATTGTGGCCTTGAGGCTGAAGTAGTCGGGCTTCTCGTTCATGCCCAGGCCCTCGTCCTTCACCTGGATGGCGAACTTCTCCTCGTTGGGCCGGCCGGTGGCGGCGCCGAGGCCGGCCGATCTGTGCGAGGCAAAGGCTTCGGTGCGGCCGGCCGAGTCGTACCAGCCCTTGAGGCGATGGGCTTCGGGAATGTCGGGGTCGACGGACATGGTGCCCGACGAGAGCAGGCTGAGACTCCTGCCGTTGAAGTCGGACACCTTGACGCCCTTGAAGGCGACAACGGACTCTGGTGCAGCGTCGAAGCTCTGAGCAATCTTGCCCCAGACCGTGACGCGCACTGAGAAGCCGCTGTCATCGACGAGGGTCAGTTCGCGCTTCTGGTAGGGCTTGCCCGTGGACTTTGAGACAATCTCAGAGACCTCGTCCACCTCCTTCAGAATGCCGACGGTATCGACAGTCGCGTCCTTCTCCACGCTTTGCAGCTCCGAGATGTTGCAAAAGTTGAAGCGCACCTGCGGCACGCTGGTCTGGTCCTCAGCCTTTTCCACCTGGGTATCACGCTCAAAGGTGAGCTCGTAATCGTTTGGCAGGTTCGTGAACTGCTTCTTGGCGATCTGCACCTTGCAGGGACTGTGGATGTAGTAGACGGAGCCTTCCTGGAACAGCTCGTAGAACTGGTCGCACTGCTGGTTGAAGGCGGTCGCCTTGATCTCGCCACTCTCGTCGAGGAGGTTGACTGAGAACAGCTTGCCCTCGCCGCTGGGCTTGTGCCATGTCCGAATATCCGACTTTTGTGTGACGCGAGCCTTGATCGTCCACTTGTTCGCGTAGGGAGACAGGGCCTCGATGGGGTATATGTTGGCGCTGCCGCCGCCATGGCTCTGCGCGGGCGGGCCTCGGCTGGGGATGTTGGAAAGCTTGGGCTTCGTCTCTTCTTGCTTGGCGCCGTAGAAGTTCGAGCCGGGGATTGTGGTCGTGACGGCCTCGGGCTTGGCCTCGAAAGCAGAGGGCTCACCCATCTTCTCTGGGCGGCCAAGCTCCTCGACAACCTCGAGACCGAGAACGATAAGGACACTACGCCGAGTCAGCTAGGCGACGCGGGTGGAAAGTTGGCTGTCCATGACATACTTCTTGCCCTTGACGGAGTTGGGCTGGTATTGGGTAATCCGCACGATGCAGTTTCTGACCAGCTTCTCATCGTGGATCAGGTGGTTGACCTGTGTTGCCAGCATGGCCTGGACGTAGTTGTTGATGTCGCTGAGGACGATGCGATAACGGTCTGCGGATCCAGGCTGGCCGGTCAGGGCCTTGACCTGGAGGCACTGCAGAACCGGCACCGGGAAGGTGGCGGCAGCACTGTCGGCATCTGTGAAGATGGCACTGCAGAGTGGCGGCGTCAGTTCACGGGCAGAGGGAGCGGCAAAGGGGAAGTTTGAATGTACCTCAAGGCGCCCTTTGTAATCTTGGACGCTGCGGGATCCATGGCGAGTGTGTTGACTCTGGATTTTGAAGAAACGGGATGGAGAGGGGTTGAATTGTGGAAGGTGAGAGTCCGCTGTGTCCTGGCGGCGATGGTACCTGTGATGGCAAAAGACCAGACGCGTCGACGCGTTGTGTTTAATGGATTCAGGATGGCGGGGTTCTGCGTTAGTCAGCCGTCGTGGCACTATCGCGTGCAGAAGTGGCGTCGGACGTGAAGCTGGAGCTTGCGACTAACAGTGGGGCAACAGGCAGACACCGACTCTGGGCTCTGAGTCTGGTCCCTCGAGAGATCGCAAGTATCGGCCACTTGCTCATGTGCTTGAAGTACTTGCTTCTCTGTGGGTAGGGAGAGATTCGGCGCTCTGTTGGAGTACCAGTATGATGGTTCTAATATTGGCGTTTGTGGAATAAGCTTTAGCGGTGCAAAGTATCAGTCTTGATGTGCATTTATCTCCTCATCGGTTCCCTAAGTCTCGCTATGAGATATTGATAAGTGGACAAAATGAGACGATGATGTGAGGGCAATGAATTTGCTTGGAAGCTCCATCCAGGAGTCCAAGATGCTGTGCACGTTGCAGCCCGTCCGCGTGGCAGCTGCGCGGCGCTTGTATGGAGAGGTGGGGCAGCTCCAACCTGCTGAGACGTCATATGGTTCGGCGTGCAACAACACCACTGTCAATACTGGCATCCTTCATCCACGTTTTGCGACCGCAACCAAACAAAATCTTCTCCATTCCCTGAGCACTACTCAGACCGCCATAATGACTGAGATCGACGTCGCAACCAAGGCTCCGGAGAGCGACGCTGCTGCTACGCAGTCTCCCCCGCTGGTCGACGAGCCCATCATCCCTAGCAACACAGCCGCCCAGCCTTCAATCGGCCAGCACAGCGAGCACTGCGTGTCGGACAGACCCAGCCGTGAGTGTTGGAACTGGGGTCGCATTTTGTAGCGCCCGCTAATTCCGCGAAGCACATGGTCAATCGTCCACGGGAGAGATCATTCAAATCAACGACATCGACGTACGCCACCCCGCCTCGAGGCAGCCCCTCTCGACAAGTGATCGATCACCCTGCTGACCAGCCTGCTCCAGGTGTACATCTCCAAGCCCACCGACTATCCCCATGCGCCGGCGCGCTTCCTCCTCCTCCTGACCGGTGGCACGGGTATCAAATCGATCAACAACCAGTTGCAGGCAGACAAGTTCGCCTCTGAGGGCTTCCTCGTCGCCATGCCCGACCTCTTCCACGGCGACGCGGCACCCAACGCGGCAACGTTTGACAGCAGTGAGGATACGGGTTCCATTCTTGACACCTTTAAGCTCAAGATCGTCGAGACGGCCAAGGCCTTCCAGATCGACATGTGGCTCGCCCGCCACACTGAGGAAAAAGTCCTGCCCATCCTCCACAAGGTCATTGACGGGTGCAAGGAGGAGTTTGCCGATGCCGTCGCCGCTGGTGAGGGTATCTATGCCGTCGGCTACTGCATTGGTGGTCGATATGTGTTGCTTCTGGGCTCAGAGCACCAGCCTGCCGGCCAGAAGCCGGCTGATGAGGAGTCAGCGCCGGCCGCGGCCGCACCCCTGATCAAGGTCGGCGCGCTGGCCCACGGCGCCTCTGTCATTCCCAGTGACTTCAGCGGAGTCAAGGTCCCCATCTCCTTGGTGTGCGTGGAGAATGACCCTCTGTTCCCTGAGGAGGTCCGCACCGCCGGCGAGGACTATATGTCCAAGGCGAACCTGGAGCACGAGGTTCGGGTGTACCCCGGCGTGCCACATGGTAAGACTCTCAAGCTTTACGTCCCCGCGCCTTCTCCAGCTGATACTTGCGCCAGGCTTTGCCGTCGTCGGACAGTACCAAGATGCTGCCATCCGGGATGCCCAAGCCACGGCCCATGCCCAGCTGCTCAAGTGGCTGAAGGAACACTAAGCCAGCGTCTTCGTTCATTGCACTTTTTGCGGTCGTATCTGCTTATGCCCACTGATGACTTATGAGGAAATGCAACTTCTGAGCTCTGATCATGATCCCCTTGTAACTGTGAAATGGTGTGACGATTTTGATTTGCATTCATAGATTACTATCTATCCCCGCTGCCTACGAGATTGTGCAGATGATCTTGCCAGAGTTGCTGTTCGTCTCCAGCAGCTCGTGAGCCTTCTGGATCTGCTCCCACGGCAGGACGGTATCGATGACAACCTGGAGCTTCCCCGTCTCGAAATGGGGGAGATACTCCTCGAGCTTATCCCGAAGCCTGCCCTGATACTCCGTGTCACGGCTCCGCAGGGTGCTTCCCTCGATCCTGAGCCTCTTGAACAGGATGGGACGGATGTCGGCCTGCTCGATGCTGCCGCCGCCCATCATGCCTAGCATGACAATCTTGCCGTCGCGGCCGGCGACGTCGAGGTTCTTGGCGAAGTAGGATCCTCCGATGAAGTCAATGATAAGATCGACACCTTTGCCGCCGGTGGCCTCCTTGATCTCCTTGGCCCAGTCGACCTCCTTGTAGTTGAAGGCCTTCGTAGCGCCGAGCTTCTCCGTCACAAATGAACACTTGGCCGCCGTGCCGGCCGTGGCGTAAACCTCGCTGGCGCCAGAGTCGAGGCTGAGCTGGATTCCGGCGATGCTGACGCCAGAGGCGCCGGCGTGCCAGAGCACCCTCTGGCCCTTCTGGAATCCGCCCACCAGGTGCAGAGCCTGGGTTGCGGTGATCCACGTCTCGGGGATACCGGCGGCCTGTTCCCAGCTGAGGTAGTCGGGTTTGTGCAGGAGCATCTTGCGGCTCACGGCGATGTACTCGGCATAAGCGCCGCCGTAGGCCAAGCCGAAGACGGCGTCGCCCTCCTTGAAGCCATGATCGGGCGTGTCACCCTCGGGTCCCGTGGACTCGACGGTGCCGCTAAACTCGACGCCGAGAATCTCGGTGGTTCCCGGCGGCAGAGGGTAGTTGCCTTCACGCTGGATCTGGTCCATGCGGTTGATGCCGAAGGCCTTGATCTTGACCAGGGCCTCGCCCTGCTTCGGGGTCGGCTTGGGGACGGAGCTGTTGAGAAACAGGCTCTCCTTGGGGCCCTTGCCATTCTTGATGTCTGTGGTGATGTTAGCGCGGCAAGTCTAGAGGGATGCCCCGCGGTGAGGGGTTGGCGAGCTTACCGATAGCTCTCATTGTGGACGCCATGTTGAAAGGGTGTGAAAGTGCGGTTGACAGGTCGAGTGAAAGCAGAGGAAGTCCAAGGTTGATGTAGATTTCGAGATCTTGGTTTTCGGAGATGTCCCCTCAGCCGGAACTGTCTGTTGATGACGTGAGTCGAGGGTTATTAAGCCGTACTACCCGACCCGGCCGGTGATGCGGGGTGCTTGATGCCGGATCGGCCGGTATCCACAGGCGCTTGGCGTCGGAGCCGAACGGCCAGATGCGGGCGGGACTCGAACATGACACAGGCGGCATCAGCGTTGTCGACCTTCCATTCAGAAGACATGAATGGATATGAGAGTGATGTAATCAAGCCATCTGATCAACAGATGCTACAAGTGCTCGGTCTGTCGCCCTGCGCCGGGCTCTAAAGTATCAAAGCGATCCATATATGACTAGACTGCCCTGGATGCCAGCTCAAGTAAATGAGAATTGCGTAGCCACATGATCCAATGGCTTGTATAGATACATATCATGGCCCATGATATGTATTTCCCTTCGAGAGCAAAAAAGGCACGCTGCCAACTACTAGTCCTCCACCTGGCGGAACTCTGAATGCGGGAGTTCCGTCAACCCGTGAAGCTTGTCCTGATATGTGGAAACTTTCTCGGACGACTCTTATGGCTGTGCGCGTCGTTTTAACTTTGAAATATGGGACATCGCTTCGATTGGTGGACTTCAGGTCGTCTGCAAACTGGGAATACTCAGACAAGGTACCTTTATCACTTCCTGTCGTCATGTTCCCCGGCTGAAGTACATGGTAGATTTCCACACCGCCAGAGAGGCAGGATGAGCATGACCTCAACATGCGAGGCTTGCTTGGCCAGCCCCGATACGAGACCATGTTGCCTTACCTTTTAATGTTATTGCGATGGATGGCAGCAGTGGATCGAGATACAACTCTCACGGATGGGAAGGTAGTTCGAGTTTCTTAATAAATGTCACTGGATGTGTTAAAAGACTTTCGACAAACAAGTCACTTACATCCGTGGCCGTTTTCCAATGTACCGGAGCATACGGCGTCAAGGGCATCGACCACGCACGCAGTGTTGTTGCTTTATCTGGCATGGGGTGGAGTAGATGCTCAAGATGGACGCCAAAAATGATCCCCAAGACGTTGGCAGAGCCTTTTGCGTCCCGCGGTCACTGTACAAGCAACCCTGTCCTGATTTATGTGCCCTGATGTGCGGTGCCGCTCACAGCAGTCTACGCTCACAGCGGTCTACGTGGACGGAGGCTATGTGGTGTCACCAAGACCATCAACGATGAGCATAGGATTAGCTGCTGCTCCGAGACATCGGATTTGGTCTTGTTGCGAAGCAGCTTCCTTCTTCACCTGCTTCGTGGTCCGTCAACATATGGCCGTGAACTCCCCAGCAGGAGACATCATGCTGGCGCGATGCAGATGTTGTTCTCTGATGGTCAAGGAAATATCGAGTTGAAGCAGAGAACGAGACTTGGTGTCGAATCTCGACGTGTGCCCGACAGTCAAAATGACTCCAGAGAGGCGCGAGTCGGAATATGGGAAGATCGAGGCATTTCGCTGACTATCTTCTTCCGTCATGAGACCACTTGCAAAGTCTTGAACTGCTCAGCCCGACGATGCTTGGAGGCATTCGTTGCGCATACTGCTTCAAAAAAGTCGCAGTTCGATGGACGGCGTGGCTAGACTTGCACTGACAACCTTTCCTCAAATGCTGGCCATAAGCATCGGGTTCTGGAATCGTAGGATTGGACCAGGATGCTGATCGAGTTGCCACATCGAAGAGTGGTCGTCCCTTCCATCTCTGTTGTCACGCCAGGTGGAAATGGCAGGTGCTCTAGGCCAGAAGTGCTCCTTCTTCGCAGGACCGCAGCCCACAAGTGAAGAAGACCCGTGGCTCAACTTCGAGTTTGATTTTGCAACCAACAAAACCCCAACACCGGGTGACCGACACCGTCGAGACCCGGGCGACTCATGACCGTCGGCGATCGGCGTATCCTGCACTGGATGTTCTTTCTGGCGGTGGAGATAGTTCAGGTGAGTGAAGGCGGCTCCGCGTGCCTATCACTTCCAAGTTGCTCAGATCATGTCCGGAACGCAATCTGACGGTGCAGTGCAATACGAGCTGCCAATTCCACACACCGCTGAAATTCTGATAGACCGCCTCGCCTCGAAGCCATCTATCGGACAGAAAACCGGCTGTCGTATCGGGGAATCAGGGCGACGACCCGGGAATCCTGAGCTCTGGCATGGGGGTCGCGCGACAGCAGGCCGAGAGCCGGGATTCAATTACATTTCAATGCTCTGTCACTGGCCGGGCGGCTCGCGACTCATTCGGCATCAAAGCAGAAGCCCTTGGCTATTTTTCGATGGACCAGCCTTTGCTATCCACCACCCCTGCGCGGTGGAAATGACTATTCCCGTTTTTGCCGTGACGGCAGACCAGGCCCTGTCCAGCTTCACAACCACGCCGATCAGACGCCGTCTAGCAGGGCCAGCCTCCGTCGAGCCGATAGGTGGCATGGTCACCCACGCGTGGGCCACGAGCCGCGGCCACCGACTGACCGACGGGGTCGCCAGCTGAAGTGTGCATTCCGACCGCAAGGTGCCGGGGCCGTTGAGCCTCATGGCGGTTGGGACGAGTAACGTTGTCGTATGCGCTAGACCGGGGGAAGAACCTGCGGCGATGCGCACAAGGGTCTTCTGGATTGCAGCGGCGAGAAGAGGAATCGGGGCCGACATTCGACGCATTCCGTGTTTTGCAAGGGCCAGCCGCAAGGAGCTGGAGCTGGAGACGGGACGGGCTGGACCTTGAGTCCTCGACGGAGTTTTGCCGCGCGAACAGCCTTCGGACGGCCCCAAGCGCAGGGCGAAACAGTGCGTGCAGTGCCATCCGAGAACATCAGACGCCGGACCGCTCACGACGTGGCAGCACGGTTGAGCCGAACTGACAGTCAAAGCACACTATTCGTGCGCCGCGGGAAACAAAACAACAACAACAGCGACTACCACGGCGACCGTCAGGGAAAATACGGGGCATAGATGGTACCTACCCACCTGAGTGTGCAGGTCGGCTCGGGGCGGGTAGCGGCTCGCTCTCCGGCCGTCAAAACCCTCGAACCATCACCCACCCGCCCACATACTCAGTGACACCGCCCCAAGGACTCAGGAGAGCAGAGCGTCAGACTCGAGCGGAGCACCAAGGCCAGTTTCCGGTCCGGCAAAGGTTCTGGACTCTGTCGATCGCGTTCCCTGCGTTCCATTCTGGCACTCGAACGCTGCTCTATTTTAGGCTGGAAAGACCTCGCGGTCACCGTGATTCTCCGCCGACGAACAAGGAGCTATTGGGGCCGACCAGCAAACTCGTGTTGACGGGAAATTGAATGCAAAGACCAACGGGGCACAAGTGGACCGTCCTCCTTCCAAGACCTGATGGACGGCGACCCCACGCCGCTTAGGCCAATAGGCGACTTTCGATATAGGACCAACTTTTCTCGCCTGTTCAGGGGGGCGGCGAGACTGACCGACCGACACGCACCAATCAAAGCTCGCCGCGAGCAGCTAAGGCTGTCCCCGAGATTACATGGGGGCGACCACTTGGTGCCCTCAATTTCGCAAAACAAGGCTCTGCATGGGACATGTTCGCCGCGCAGCCCAAGCACAATCCATGCACAACTGTCATGCGCTTATCATCTGAGCCACGCAACGGGCAATGCTGGTTATCTGCCCATCGAACATCGGTAGTCGGACCGCGAGGCTGCAACTGTCAACCGTCAACCGTCGCCTCAGCCTCTCGGACGTTGACAGGAATGGAACAATACGGTACTGGCCCAGTCCTCAGCATGCGCTCACTGCCTCAACGATGCCCTCGAGCCTGAGACTCGAGGTGTAAGTGCCGGCACCCACGCTTGTACGGAAGAATCGACGCAGTGCACTGCGGGAAGAGCATTTGGGTTGGCGCCGGCTCGGGAAAAACGGAGCAACGGTGGCGACGGTGCCCAGCGAACTGCACCGTTCCTGCATTAGCGGATGGAGGGACAGTTCCTGTGCCCCTGAAGGGGCTGACCAGTCAGACGGGCAAGGCTTGTGCAAGATCGAAGCGACGTTGCTTGCACAACTGGACGTGTGCTTGATCTACGGCGGCTGCATCTGCATCGGACGTCGGTTACGTCCCCAATTTGGGCATTGAGTGCCCTGGCCTGCCTGCGTCATTCACTGATTGACTGACTCCCTGACCTGACCTGACTGCAGTGACCGGCATGAGCGACAGACCCCACGGGTGGGCTTCTCCGCAGATGAGCACGATTCTTCGGGGGCAA
Source organism: Plectosphaerella cucumerina (assembly GCA_020746995.1). Classification (NCBI taxonomy): domain Eukaryota; kingdom Fungi; phylum Ascomycota; class Sordariomycetes; order Glomerellales; family Plectosphaerellaceae; genus Plectosphaerella; species Plectosphaerella cucumerina. Next base: position 2,254,006 of record JAGPXD010000004.1, on the reverse strand, counting down.
TGACTCGAGAGGCGGCCCGACGTGCGAGCACCCTGGGCATGGGAGAGCACCAAAGCACCAGCAAGCAGCTCGAGGAGCTTTCTCCGTCTCCGGCGGATGACTTTTCAAGGCAGGTCGTCTGACGGCACATCAGCCGGGCGGGCGAGAGAGGCGCGGAGAGATAAGCAGGGAAACTGATATGGTTGACTCGAAGGTGGTCTTTTTTTGCCCTGACCTTGGCAGCCGCCCGCCGCCGGTGATTCCCACCCCGGGCACCCCCTGTCGTTCGCGGCTCGCCGATGGAAAAGGAGATGGTGACAAGACAACAGCAGCAACAGCACCAGCAGCCGTCTTGCCTCTTGTTGGTCAGCCCCACTCCCCCCTTTTCACAATTCCCAGCTCTGCCACCCCCCGGTCCGTCACTTTGCTGGGCCGCCACGTCTGATTCGGCGCAAACGAAATAAGATCCTCCTGTCTAGTGGAAAAATTGGAGAGCCCTGCCAGATCAGGACCTGGGCCCCAGTGCCGCCCGCTGACGCCAACCCGCTTTGCCCGCCCGACGACGACGACGGTGCCAGCGATACGCATCGACGAACGAGTCCAGAGCGAGAGGACAGACGGGGACAAGGGACGCGCTCCCACGACATCCACCTCGGGAACCAGGGGACGACAACCCATCTCCCACCTCCACCGCGCCCACACGCCCACACACGCCCCCTTACCACGCCCCTCCTTCTTGCTCCGGCCGGGTCGACGACGCCCACCCCGGGACCCCCTGTCGGGCTGGCGGCGCCGTTCACAGACTCACACCTCTCTCGGGCAGCAGGGCCTGTCGCCCCCTTTCCTGGTTGCTTGCTTGGCTGGCCTCGGTGCCTCGTCTGTTTGTATAAAAGTCCTTTCCCTCCAGGCCCTCCTTCTCTTTTCCCTTCTCCCTCCTCACCCACCACTCGCTATCCAACCGACCCAGACTTTTAGTCGCTTTCATTCGTTATCCAACGCCACCCCTCCAACCTCCCTCCAACCATCCACTCAAACAACTCTCGTCGCTCTCCCGAGTCGATTTAATATCAGTCAAGATGCAGTTCTCCGTCGTCGCTGTCCTCGCCGCCGCCACCGCCGTCTCGGCCGGCTCTTACGGCTACCCCGCCCCCGGCAACGTCACCTACACCACCGAGGTCGTCACTGCCTACACCACCTACTGCCCTGAGCCCACCACCCTCACCCACGGCGACAAGACCTACACCATCACCGAGGCCACCACCCTGACCATCACCGACTGCCCTTGCACCATCTCCAAGCCCGTCCTGACCACCTCGTACGTTGAGTGCCACGACTGGTGAATACCGTCCGTCTCGTGAAGTAAAACAATGGCTAACAAGCATCACAGCGCCGCCCCCGTCCCCACCTACGCTCCCCCCAGCCCCCCTCCTGCCGCCAACACCACCATCCACACCGTCCCCTCTACCACCCCCGAGGTCCCCGCCGTCCCTGCCTCCGCTGGCAAGGTCGGTGCCGGCCTTGCTGGTGTTCTCGGCTTCGCTGCCCTTCTTCTGTAAATTGCTCTTCTGAGCATTTACGCCGGTTCCCTCGGCGACGTAGGCGGCTCGATCTGGCTCTAATGAGGTCGGCGTCTTTGGCGACGAAGGGACTTTGAATCAGACGGAACGAAGACTCATGGAGTGGTAATGGTTTGGACAACTCGGTCCCCCCGGAATGGAGAAGGGAGAAGAAACGGTACATTTTAATCATCGGCCCAGCGTCCCCTGCCGACAGCAAATATCCCATTGTCGATTTATCTCGAACGAACATTTATTCTTGTATTTGCTTTCCCCGACGGCTTCATCCACCCCGATGTTGTGTCAAGGAGTTTGGAGAAGAGGAGAGGAAGGTTTATAGACGCCCCCCGTCTTTTGGAGGAACGTTCCGCCTTTTTGGTGGTGCGGTCTATACCCCCTCTTGTCTGGATGTTTTCCTTTCCCTACGGGTTTTGGAAATGTATAATGTGTTCATGACCAGGGCGCTGCTTTACTTGGCTCTATCAAAGACATTACAATTAATCCTGCATTTCCCTCGTGGAGAGGAAACTCCAACACTGCCATTCCCTTTCCCTGCAATGTGACTGTGATGACTCGTCTGGAAACCTCTGAAAGTTGCAAGGCAGATAAGAGATGCCAGTTTCCCTGCGGTGCTGGCGAGTGAAAATTGGCCTGGGTGGCTGGAATACGAGATGAGCAGAGAACATACATGCATGACCAGAGGCGCGAGCATCCCACGCCGCTGCGAGACACGGTTCGCGTCGACGAGTGACGGGCCGACAAACACATCAGGCGGCTATTCTCCTCGGCAGCCTTCGACCGTCGAAGGCTTGCTGGGCAAGACAGAAACGCCACAGGCAGGGGTATCAGGGCAAAGCACGGCGGCGATCAGGGCGGCCGGGGTGTGGGTTTGGGATGGTGCTCTCAAACTGGCAGGGCCGTCATGCCTGGAGGTTCGTCCGCGGATAATATCGCTCACTCACACCACCACCACCATCACACGCACCCGTGGGCCGATACGAACGAGATTTGTTCAGCACGTTGCAGTGCAGGGCAGGCAAGCAAAAGCGGGCAGGGGTGTCAGGGCAGCCTTCTTATCAGCGACACGACGTGGGCGGGCGTTTTCCGGGATATCGGCCAAAGCGGCAGGTCCATGACGGGGACGGACGCCCTCTTGGATCTTGGTGCAAATCTCGCTTGGTCAAGGTTTCTAGATGATGTTTGTGTTTTCCCGCCAGGCAGGTGTGTCTGATGGAAAAGCAAGGGGGAGATTGACAGGCGGCGAAGCATAACGGTGTGGGAATTTCCTTTCAAAACAAGGCTCAAGCGCAAGGCGTCGTCTTCTGTAGGCGGGCGGGGTCTGCTGGAGGCGGTCTGGACTTCCTGGTGCAAGTGGTCCTTGCTCGACCGGGGAAGAGGGTCTGGCCGTCTGGGGCATCGTGGAGACGCCTTGGGCGTGTTGATGTCGGTGAGGCGCTGGAAGTGCGCGGAAGCTCTCGGTTTAATTGAACAGCAGAAGCAATGGGAGATAAAGTGGTAGAACGTGTTAGCTTGAGCGGTGCATTGTCTGGCGTCGGTGGCGACGGAGAGGCGGAAAATCGTTGCCGTGGGTGGGAGGACGTGCGGTAGCTTGGGAGTGAAGCGAGATTGCGCATCGCGACTTTTTGGGCTGCGAGGTGGGTGTTATCCAGGACGACATGACGGGCTGCAGACGTCGTGCATTGGAGCTGAGTGAGTTTTTCTGATGGAGGGTGACGCGGTCACAGCTTTTTGACGGATTGACTGCGAGACGCGTCTGTCTGTTTGTTCAGGACGTGATGAAGATGGGCGATGTGCGAGTTGTGCCTCCGTCGTCAGTTGTGCATGGTGTTGTGCCACATGCACCAATTGTATGGGGCTTATCTTCCAGGCTGGTATCGTCCGTCCAAACCGAAAGATCCTTCAACTTCTGAGCCGGGCACATGGGGCTCGCCGCATCTGCAAAAGCTCAGTCATCCATGTCCTCCTTGAGCCACGTGAGAGTGGTGAAGTGTACCTAGGTAGGGTCGCGGGCAGGAACTCCTGGGTCGCACCTTCTCTCTCCAGTCGGGATATCATGGCGTGAGGTAAGCTGTGCCCGATGAGGGTTGAGAGCAAGGCAGGGACATCAAGAGGCAGGAGACACAGACAAACACTTCAACTGACTCATCACAGACTCAAGGCCGGTCTTCCACTCGAATGTTATCAATTCATCCTCTCGACCTCGCTCTGCCAGCCGATCACCACCAACCGACACAGGTCGAGAGATATTCAAAATGTCGCGTTGGACCCCGCAGCTTGCTCGGAAACAGAAGAATGCCCGCGACAGCCACTAGACAGCACAGTCACAATGGCATCCCTCGGCACAGCCTGGACAAGAGGCAGTTTCGGGGTCGTCGGCAAACGCCCCCTCATCCTCAACGCAAACCCCGGCCGGGGGAACGGAATGCGGGGAAGGCACCGCAGGAGCAGCGACAAGACCAAAAGACGTCACTGGACCTCCGTCCGCCCAGCCGCGGATGCTCGCAGCGGCCACCAGATCGTACGCACGCACGCACGCACTCTCGCTCGCACTCACGGCATCCCTATTCCCATCCCATCTCCATCCCGCCATGCTGGTTCCCGCTCGTACGGCACTTCTCGTCTCGCCTCGCCTCGTCTAGCCCTCGATCTGCCGGTACGGTACATGGTACCTCGCCTCGACGACCGAGGATAAACCTCCGCCACCAGATCTGCCCTAGGGGCCTCCCCATGATCGATCGACGCCTCTAAAAGCCGGCCGCATTCCTCAAATGTATGCCACGAGGTTTGCACGAGGCACCCTTCCCGTCGTCTCAGCCGCCGCCGTTACAGCCAGCCTCCCTTGCCCGCCGTCAACCGCCCGCCTTGCTAGCCCTTGTCAGCATCTAGCCCGCCGTCTCGGCACCACTGCCAGTACCGCCCCTCAAGCACGTGAACATCTCGTACCGCCGCCCGCGATGGCTCCAAAGCTTACCGCCCATCTTCAGGACGAGGTCCTGCGCCAGTCCCTCCAGGATCCCGAGGCCTTCTGGGCCCGCCAGGCTGAATCTTTGACGTGGCACAAGAAGCCCTCTCGGACATTGGACCTGGCCAAAAAGTCTCTCGAGGCTGGTGCTGTCACACATGACACCTGGTCATGGTTTCCAGGGGGTGAGATTTCCACATGCTACAACTGTGTCGACCGCCATGTCGCCGCCGGCAATGGCCATGTCCCCGCCATCCGCTGGGACTCGCCCGTCACAGACACCAAGGAGACCATCACATATGCCCAGCTGCTCGAAGAGGTCGAGGTTCTTGCAGGCGCCCTGCGTGAGGAGGGCGTTCAGAAGGGAGATGTTGTCCTCATCTACAGTGAGCCCCTTAACCCTCATAATTCTTGACGATACTCCATCTCTGACACACGCCAGTGCCCATGATTCCTGCCGCCCTAATTGGCATATTGGCCACATCCCGCCTCGGTGCTGTGCACGCCATCGTCTTTGGCGGCTTTGCTCCCAAGGCCCTGGCCCAGCGCATAGATGCCTGCCGCCCCGTCGCCATCCTCACAGCCTCATGCGGCATCGAGGGTGGGAAGGCACCCGCCCCGTATCAACCCCTCGTTGAAGAGGCTGTTCGCCTCTCCTCCCACAAACCCTCTCGCGTCGTTGTCTGGCAACGGCCACAGGTCCGCTGGCACCCCATCAGCCGCAATGGCGGGGAGCGCAACTGGCAGAGCATCGTCAAGAGTTGTCGCGCCAGGAACGTCAGGGCTGCCTGCGTGCCAGTCGCATCGACGGATCCAGTCTATGTTATCCACACCTCGGGCACAACAGGCACGCCGAAAGGCGTTGTTCGCGACGCTGGTGGTCATGCCGTCGGTCTTTCTCTCTCTATCAAGTACCTCTTCGACATTCAGGGGCCAGGAGATGTCATCTTCACTGCGTCAGATATCGGATGGGTGAGTTAAAGCTACTTTCCAGCGACTGTTTCTAACCCTCTCCCATTCAGTCAACATGCTAACCTCCCTCCAGGTCGTCGGCCACAGCTATATTGCGTACGCCCCCCTCCTCGCTGGCGCCACCACGATCCTCTACGAAGGCAAGCCCATTGGCACGCCTGACGCCTCTGCCTTTTGGCGTATCGTCTCAGAATATAAAGTGACGAGCATGTTCACGGCCCCGACCGCCCTCCGTGCCATCAAGAGAGATGATCCAGACAACGCCTTCCTCAAGGCCATCGGTGCACAAGACGGCCTGCGCTCCCTTCGTGCCCTGTTCCTGGCAGGCGAGCGCTCGGAGCCCACTATCGTATCTGTCTACCAGGAGCTGCTTGACAAGTTCGCCTCGCCTACTGGCGCTCACGTCATCGACAACTGGTGGTCCACAGAGTCTGGAAGTCCTATGACAGGCCGGGCCCTCGCTCCTGAGACGGCACTGGCAGACTCAGAGCACCGTCGCCCTCCGCCGCCCGGTATCAAACCTGGCAGTGCTGGCAAGGCCATGCCGGGCTTCGACGTGCGCGTTGTGGACGATGATGGCAAGGAGCTACCAAGAGGCACAATGGGCAACATTGTGCTCGGTCTCCCTCTCGCCCCTTCAGCCTTCCGGACCCTGTGGGACGACGAGAACAGGTTCTACAAGGGCTACCTGAAGCGCTTCCAGGGCAAATGGGTTGACACGGGTGACGCCGGCTTCATCGATGAGGAAGGCTATGTCAGCATCATGAGCCGAAACGACGATGTCCTCAACGTCTCTGCTCATCGCCTCTCGAGCAGCTCCATCGAGCAGGCCATCACCTCCCACCCTCTCGTCGCCGAAGGCTGCGTCGTGGCCGTCCCCGACGCGCTGAAGGGCCAGCTACCCCTCGCCTTCGTCACCCTCTCGTCCCACCCTCACCCCAGCTCCGCCGTCCCCGACGCCGTCCTAGAGAAGGAGATACAAGATCTCGTGCGCTCCCAAGTCGGCGCCATCGCCACCCTCGGAGGCGTCATTCAGGGCAAGGGCATGATCCCAAAGACTCGCTCGGGCAAGACCCTGCGCCGCGTTCTGCGTGAGCTTCTTGAGAATGCCCATAATGGCAATTTTGACAAGGAGGTCGGCGTGCCGCAGACGGTCGAGGACGCCGGAGTTGTGACTGTCGCAAGGGAAAAGGTCAGGGAGTACTGGCGGGTCAGGAAGCAGGATGGCAAAGCAAAGCTGTAGGCTAAAGGTGGCAGTTGGACGAAATTTGGGTTTTCGCATTTACCTTGGGCGACCTTGATATTGGCGCCCATCTCGGCAGCGGGCCGATGATTCGGATTTTTCAGTGACAAACATGATTTCCTCAAGAACTGACCAGCCATAGGAACATCTCTAATGACGGCAGGAGCAGCCGTGGAAATTTTCAAATAGTGGCAAAAAGGCAGAGTAGAATGTCTGTGTATTCCGTGGACAGCAACGGCTTTTGCCCTCCCCTCCGCCCCCTTCATGAGAGTCGTTACTAGGAAAAAGACCATCTCCAAACCTTCCCGAGACTGCTGTGGCACACTTTTAGGAAGTATCGAAGAGTCATAAGTCGTTAAAAATAGGCACCCAAACGCGTGCCCTGCATCCATCAGTGTCTGCCTCGCCGAGTCTAGCAGATCCACGCCGCTCCCTCCCAGCCGAAATAACAGATGACGACCGAGGAGGGTCAACCTTTCCCCCCTGAATCCCAGCGAGTCAGAGTCCCCCCCCCCAGAAATGAAAGCCGCCCGTCCGGCCGGGACGCGGCGGCTCAAACTCCACCTGATGATCATGACAGGAAGAGCGGACCCGCGATGCGCCGTTGGGCTCCCCCGGTGTCGTTCATGACACACCCGAAGCCCCAGCCAGATCCGATCGAGCGTCGTCGAGATGGGGAGGGATGATAGATCTGCGTCTCAGGTTTCTCTGATGGAATTAAAACCCTCCATGCAACGTTGAATCGTGAGCCATGTACAGCCATGATGGTGCGTTTAGAAACATTTGAACAGTACGTCGTGAGTTCATAACGCATGTGAACAGCCATGCCGCCCACCACTCGCCGTGGCGGCAAGTGCAGAAAGTAGAAAAAAAAGGGAAGTGTTGAAGAGGGAATGTCACGAGAGGGGGGCGGGGCCCGTCGTCTCGTTTGCCGCGTGTGAGAATCGGAGAGTCGTTGTTTCTCGATTCGGCTCACGGGCTATGTAGTGGGAGCGTTGTGTATGGCCCTCTCGTGATCATCTGCGTCGTCCAGGGGCGACAGCGTTGGAGCCAGGGCGGCCCATCGCCTCGTAAGTCCCGGGGAGAGTCGCATCAACCAACGTCTTGCGTCGCTTGAGCTCCATGCCCGAGTCTCCTCCGCTCATGGGACGCTGGAGGTCATCGTCGTCATCGCGACCTCGCTTGATGCCCGCCGTCGATCCATTGAGCATGGACTGCTGGGAAGGGTATCCGTTGATGTCGGCCGAGGGGGCGTACACATCCGCAGTCGCTCCGTTAGTCGGGCCCCGGTCGTTGCTCATGACATTGTAGAGGTTGCTTGACGACTGGTGCTGAGCCCGAGGAGACGTGTTGTACGAGGCCTGCTGGGGGTAGTAAGGCTGGGCGGCGGTGGTACGGGGCGTGGCACGGCCAGATGTCGCCGTGTGGCCAGGCGACCCGGTCATCTCGGGTGCGATGTGCTGATGTTCGGCAGACAGGGCGCCCACTGGAGGCGCGACGTAAGGGTAAGAAGCACGGTTCTCGTATCCGGAGTTGTCGTGCGTGTACTCGCCTCCGTCATGCTCGTTATCCTGCTCCTCGTCGGCCGCCGAATGGGCAACGCTGGCACCGTTCTGGTCCCCGTGATGCAGGATGCCGTTGGCAGGCTTCTGGTCTGGGGCGGGGCCAGCGGTGCTGCCTGTCCGGGACGTGGGAGGGCCCATGTCGTTCTTGCCGTAGGCGTCGTGGTGACTGTACATACGGTCCTGCGAGCTCTGGGTCGTCTGGTAGGGCGAGTGCTGGTTCGAGGGCGCGCTGTTGTACATCGGGCGGGCTGTATCGTACGGGGCGCTCGATTGGTACTGCTGCATGCCCTGGATGGCGTTGCCGGGCGGTGTGGTGGCTGGGGTGGCCGGCATCGAGCGGGCGTTGCTCAGGCCTGTGTCGATGGACATGGGGTTCTGGCCTTGTCCGCCGTTCATACCCTGAGAACCCCAGGAATAGCCGTCGGGAGCTCCCAGACCGTTGTTCCCAATCACACTCGTGGCGCTGGCCGGTGGCGTGGGGAATGTGTGTGCACGGTCAATACCGGGACGCGCCATACTTGAGTGCGACGGCAGGGCCTGCTGAGGACCGGGAAGACCCATCTGGTGATGGTGATGCTGCTGCTGCTGCTGGATGGGGGCAAGCCCGGGCCCAGACTGAGACGGGGTCCGCATCTGACCCTGCTCGCGGTTCCTACGCTCCTGGGAGGCCATGACCTGGCTCGTCCGATTCTGGTTCGTCGGGTGGTAGAGAAGGGCGCCGATGTTGTGAACGAACAGAGGGTAAAGCATCTCAACGATCTTTTCCTTGTTGGCAAAGTCGAGAGCCCTCTCGAAAGGAATCCTGAGGCCGGGGTCAGTACATGAAACCACGTGTCTTGGTTGCATGTTGATTCTTACCAGACGCCCTTGAGGTGCATGGGCCCAATCTTGACGACATGTCTCACCTTCTCACTCTTGAGAATGCCATCCCGGCGACCACGGGTCATACCCGCCACGTTGAGAAGCTTCGTGCCGTTGATCATGTGGTTGTCTACGTGGTTTCGCGTTAGTGGGGGTGTCTGAGATGGCGGCGAGTAGGAGAAGCGTACCTTCGCGCCTGGCGACGCAAATGCCCCTGGCTTCGACTTGGAAGCACAAGCTACCCTCATCTTCCCACAATGTGGCGGTGACCCTAGGCTTCATCCCCGGCGGGGCGACCTGACCGGTGGTGTCTTGGCCGGCATGGCTAGCGTAGCCGTTGGACGGCGCAGCGCCTTGCGGCAGGGGCAAGACGTTCTGGGCGCCCATGGGATTCGAGACGGCGGGAGGAGCGCTCTGGGGGGAGGTGAGCCCGTTGGGGTAGGCGTAGTGCTGTCCATAAGACTGGGCGGGGGCGGGATACTGGGCAATGTGGCTCGGCTGCAGGGGAGGCGGTTGCGAGTAGTGCGACATGGAGGCCGAGGAGACGGGCTGCTGGGAAGGCTGCTGGCCGGCGGACATGTGTTGCTGTTGCTGATAGTACATCTCGGGCGGCGGCTGGTTCATTGTCGAGTAGTGGTCGTAGCCTCCAAAGGAGGGGCCTGCAGAAGCGGGGATGGCCGTGGTGACGGGTAGGGTGGGCGACGGCGTCTTCGGCCCGTTGGATGATGCGGCCGACGTGAAAGACGACTGCGAGCCGGCAGCAGACCCGAAGGAGCTTACCCGAGGTGACGAGATGCTCGAAGACGAAAACGTCGGGTACTGCTGGGGGAGGGCCTGGAGCGACGGGAGCCTATCGGTCGTCATGTACAACGGTCGCTGGCTGTGTGGGCCTTGGTCGTACGAGACGTCGTCTGTCAGAGCAACCTGGGAGATGGGCGGTAGATCCAGCTTCACGGTATTGCGCAGGGGACCGTGGGGAGAAGTGTTCGCCAATTGGGCTCGGAGAGTCGCTGGCGTGGTGTCAACTACTAATCGAGCGGGCCGAGATTCGAGAGCCGACGGGGGCAAGTCTTCCTTTACGGAGATGCCGCGGAGGTCGGACACGATTGGGTACACGGGTTGCAGGTGCGAGCACGCCGAGTCGTCCGAGGGTGGCAGACGATGTTGGAGATGTCGATGCTGGAATGCGACAGAGCCGAGTGGGTATTCGACTGGTCTACTCGGCGGATCGGCCGATTGAGGGGTTGATCACAGTCGTGGGCGTGTGTCCTCGTGGTGGTCGTTGCATTCGATACCGATGTCCGAAATCGCACCGAGAGCACTGGAGATGGATTTCCGAGCTGGTGACAAAAGATGTACAAACTGGGCTGGTCAGAATGGGTTGCCACGAGTACAGCAGTCGAGCGAGACAAGCAAAGCAGGCCGCAGCCGGTCGTTCGCGAGCAACGAAAGTATATGAAAGAACAGAGGCCTCGCTCCTGGGCCTGTGTGACGAGGTGGGCCGCGGGCCTGGAAGAGGCGCGATGTAACGAGAGTCCGGGCGGAACGAGAGAGCGGGCGGAGAGCGCCACACACCGGGCGGCGGTTGGGATGGCTTGGAGGAGGAGAGGGCGAGCGGGGGTGGAGGTGAGAAGGGCAAGACAAGCTGGTAGCAAGTCGAAGCCGAGTTGAGGATCGGGAAAGATGAGAGAGAGAAAAGGTGGAGGGGGGAGAGGAGAAGAAGAGGAGGAGGAGCAAGATGCAGCAGGAAGGAGGGTGTTGGGTGGGTGTGGATTGGGCGGTGGAGGAGGTAGGTATAGGTTGGTCGTCCTTTCCCCGTTTGAGTGGTTCCAACCCAATGGGCAACAGAACAGTCGAACACCAAAAAGTCGAGACACGGGCAAACACGCAGAGGAGCTTCGATGCTGGACCGCTACGACTCTCTACTTCATGCAGGTACAATCCGCCTTGGAGAAGCTCGTTGGTATACGGGCTGATCTGTCTGGCTGTCGTATCGTACGTATCGTGTCGTGCGTGTTCGTGTGTGTCGAGTGGTTCTTTTGGTGAGGAACGGGGAAGATGGAGTTTAGGGGTCGGGGCCTTGCCGCTAAGCTGGGGAGGTGCAGGAGCAGAGGCAACTTTCGCGCAGGAGAGATGCAGACGGGACGTGAGAAGGGAAGAAGCAGGAAAGCCAGTGCAGAGCGGGGGGCCGGGTAGGTAGACATCAGATCGGAAGCAGACTAGAAAGCCGGAAACTCACCTTCCTCGATGCTCTCTCTCTCTCTTCACACGCGCGAAAGACGACCCACGAACAAGCAGGGGGGGAGGGGGAGGGGGGAGGAAGGGAGGAGAAGGACCTTTATCAAGGTGGTTGGTGGCAGCGAAGTCGTAAAGGTGAGAAGAGGAAGGAAAAGCCCCCGGACGAGGGACGGTTTTGTTTTTTTGGTGGTGAGAAAAGAGGAGGCGGCCAGGCCCATGAACACTCGTCAATCACACCCCCCGGCTGGCGTTGTGGCAGAGAGGAGGGGAGGGGAGGGGGGAGAAGAGGTACGGTACGGCGTGGGATAAGGTAAGGTAAGGACAGGTACCTTGAGGGAGGGGGGGCCTACCTCAGCACCCGAGAGGTACAAGCGGGCCCTGGCGAGATACCTCTGGACGGTACAAGTAGGGCCTGCTCACCTCCCACCTCTCTCCCCCCGGCCGGGCAATCCCAAGAGCCCAGAGCCCCAGGCCGGCGGGCGCGAGAAGGTCCCTGGGCTTGGTCCCGGTCCAGGGAGTGTGGTGAGAACCTAGGTTGACCGGGGTGGGGGGGATGGGATGGGATGGGATGGGATGGGATGGGATGGGATGGGATGGGTCCCGCTGGCCCCGGCCAAAATTCGCAGCAGCCAGCAGGGCCGCCATGGCGGTGGCGGTCACGGTCTGCTGGGGTGGTGCCGAGCCTGTGAGGGCTCCGATGAAACCGTTCCCCCCCAAATGCCACCACCAACGCGCCGGCTCCTTTGCTGGACGTTGACTACACTGATGAACAGCCAGGGACCGAAAATTCGAAAAGACATCGGCTTTGCGAACAATTCGAGGGCAGCATTCCTCCCTCTTCATCCTGCTTCGTGAACAAGGCCTCTTCTTTTGCCACCGGACCTCGTCGCCGTCTTCGAGCCCCCTCGCTCGTCCATCCGCGCCGTGTCCCCTCCTCCCCCTCCCCCCCGGGGTAAAAGTACCTTGCTGTCACGAGTAGGGGAGGGAGGCGGCGCGGGCTCGCGGACACAAACTGACAGACGGACAGACCACACAGGTTCCTCGGATGGACATGGTCGTGGATAGATTGGGCTTAGCACGGCCCAGAATGCGCACCCCTCCAGGCGAAGCGGACCAGGCTGGGGGTGGTGGTGCCAGCGTGCGAACAGCAACCGGGGAGGAGAACAGCCGGGTGTGGGTACCATCTCTGCTCCTTTTTTTTCTGCCCGCCCCCTCCCCTCCGATTCTCTTTGGCCACGACCGGGATCTCGAGAACCAGGGAGGGGTGGTGGTCGACCTGGATCACGGACTGGCTGGCGGGCTGGCTGACTGGCCGTCCGGCTGGCTACCAAGCAAGCTGGTTGGATGTGCCGCCGCCTCTTTCTCCCTGGCGGCTCGACAGAAGACCTCGCTCGGATCTCACAAGGACACGACGGGATATAAGGAGAGGTCGGGCAGAGAGTCCCATCGAGTCCGCCTTCTTTTCTCGGGTTGAGCGAGAAGAAGAGAGAGACACTTTGCTGTCAATGTCCTTGCTGGGGTCGTTTTGCTTCTGGCATCGCGATGGACGAGACCCCCGGAGGAACTGGATGCCATTGGTGGCCTTTGTGCTCTCACCGTATGGCGACAAAGCCCGTTCGCCCGCCCGCCCGTCTCTGGTGCAGGGTTCCGCCAGCAAAGCGGTGGCATCAACCCCACCACCCCAGCCATTCAGATTGTTCGACGAACAGCCAAGCCAGCTTTGGGCAGGCAGGCTCGCTCAGATTCCGATTATACCACCTGCTGAAGTAGAATCTCTGACGACGAAGACGGGCCAGCTCGTCAGAAGGTTCAGTCCGCGACATGGCCACTGGACAGATGTCTGAGGGGGAAAACCCACAATGGACGGGATGCTCCACGATCCTCCTGTTCAGTGCGCACATATTCGTACTCTGGTGCTGGGTCATTCAGCCGAGAGCCCGATGTCGCTGAAGGCAGCGTTGGTGTAGTGGGTGTCCTCGTTCTCGTAGTGGTCGGTCAGCGGGAACTACCCAGCCCCAGCCCTGGACGCCTTGTGCTAGGGGCTCTCTTCCACTGGCACGGCGGGTAGTGATTGGGGAAGCGGCGCGCAAGTCCGCTGTTTGACCGTTCGACGGGCTCAGTCTGGCTCAGTCTGGGCGGTATGGCGAGCCTGACACGCCCTGCGAGCCACCTACGCGACCTGCTCGTAATAGCCGTCCAAATCCATCGCCGAGCGGCGGGTTGGGTGGCATGTCGAGAGGGGAAGCGGGTCGCTGCTTCTTGGGCGGCGCTTCTCACAGGTGGCAGAGGTGAAGGGGTGGCGTGAGGACAAGGGTCTGGCGGCTTCTCACTCGCGATATCCCGCGGGGAGGGCGTGTGCTGAGGGGGGACGGGATGAGCCAGGGGCAAGGGTCAGGGGCCCGTGGTCGCACTGAAAAGCTGCTTGCCGTGACGGAGGAGGCGGGGGACTCGGGGCGTTTGTGTAGTGGCCGGGGACGCCCTTAGCGGCCGATGGTGGAGTGGACCTCTCGCTCGTCGGTCTCTCTTTGACCAGGATAGCGAGATGGCCTGAGGAGGATTGAGAACAGACGTTGCTGGTCCCCGCGAGATGGTGGATGGATGGCGGGTGAGGCCGGGGGTGGTGGGCGGACGGACGACAGGGAAGAAGTAGGAGGGGGGGTTGGTGGAAGAGGATATCCAAGGTGAGGAGCGGGATGACGATCCAAGCGTCCCGCTCTGCGCAAAGGCAAGTAAAAAGTATTCGAGGTCTAGATGCAGGTACCTTGGGGGCGGTCCTCCGAAGGGCACGACACGCTCAACGGGAGGCGCGAGGCGGGCGACACAACACCAGACCTGAGCAACCGATGGGGAGGACGAGAATAGGTAGGCACGACGCTGGAGCTCCTAGTGCATTGGAAGGAACGAAAAAGTCACGCCGTCGGCCCCAGTTGTCGGGAGAGCAGACGCTACTTACTCGTGCCTGCCTTTTGCAAGCCGGCGCAGAGTTGGTGGATGAGCGGAAAGAGCGACCAAGTCAACGGATTCGCCCACGAACATCCGAGGCAAGCGCCGACCTGTGAGGAAGGGGCATTGGACTGGACGTTGAGGGAGCACGGAAAAGGTGGGACGGAGGACCGACCGAAGACGAGTTTGGGCCGTTCCTCGCTGGCGCGGATGGTGCCTCACATGAAAAGAAAAAAAGTCCGAAGGTTAAGGCGCCTTCCATTTTCATCCCTCGACGGCACTCGTTGGTTGGTCGGGTTCAAGTTGAGACATGAACTTTGGATTAGGACCATCCATCATCCAATTTCCATCGAAACGAAGCCCCCTGTGCTGCACCGTACGAGTAGGTACCGTACATGCCTTTCCCAAGCACGGCAAGGTCCGGCCGATAGGTAATGTACTGTACCTTGCGTCGCACGACAAGTGGAAAGGAGCAAGGGCAAGAGCAGCATCAGCAACCTGCCTGCCTGTTTCGTCTTGCTCGCTTGTCACTTCGAGCCTCATCAGTCCGCTTCGTTCGAGATGCAGGACGGGATCTCACGACGGCCGCCCCATCGCGGCACAGATCGATCTACTCTTGACTTGCATCCGGCCTACGCACCTAGCACAGCACTTCAAATCTCCCGCCTTGCCTGCCTCGAACGCTGTGGGGTTGACTTGATCCACTCCGACGCGCCCACCTCACACGAAGATCACCAACAGGTGCACCGAAACCACCCCCAGCTTGCCAGCCTCTTCTTCCTCTTTGGAGTGACAGCCCACAGACGTCCAAGACGTCCAAGAGCTTCCCAGGCAGGTACTTTCGCGGGACGGACGGACCCCTGAAACTCCAACCTCTGCGCACGGAGACGGACGGCCCGACGCGCCTCGGCTGGCTCAGTCGGACAAGTCAACGCTCTGTCGCCAACCGACCGACCGACCGGGCTGGCTTCTGAACAGGACCACGTCCCTGGAGACACGCAAACAGGTGTTCGCTGACATGGACGGAGCCAGGACGAACCTCCATCACAGGCACATCCCATCTGCCCTCTCGCAGCCGTTCCCACAGAAGCACTCAAGACGGCAGCCAATGCATGCACCCAGGATAGGGGCGGCGTCGCCGCAGAGGAGCTGCATTGGTGCCATGTGTTGCATGGCTTGACCACGCGTGCGCCCGAAGTGGGCGCCCGATTATCGCGCGTCTACCACGTACTTGCGCGGGCGGCCGCCTCGCCTTGTTGCTCCCAGCCAGACGAAATCTCCATGCACCATGACACCCCGTCATCATCGATCCCGCTGCACAACGCTCCTCTGAGACCGTCCCTGCGGCTCCCGCTGCCTGCTGCGACGTGTGCAGCCGAGAGACTGACGGGCCGGCCATGGGCCACGGACATGTTGCGCCGGCACTACTTTTACACTACGAATAAAGTGCCATCACTACAAGCAGCCATGTTTAACCATTTGCCCCTCCACAACTCCGGCGCCGCCCGGGAGGCCCACTCTCCTCGCGATCTTGGATCCAGATGCTCACCTGCGATGCATGTCGGAAGCGCAGAGGGCGGCCCCCCGGCACGGACTGGATTCGCCGGACTTCACGAGCATGCCGGCACCAGACTCGCGCCCCGATGTCGAACGAGGTGGGAAGGTACCTGGACTCTAACACGGAACAAGTCCAGGCGACGACGAGCTCGCCATTGACACACGATTGTCCCCCGAGGTCGGTCTAGTCGAAGCTCCGCCTCCCCCGGGCCATGCCACGTCCACATCGATAGACCCTGCAGGGCACGAATTTCTTGGGTTCCGTCTCCTCGCCGCCTTCTGGACGCGACAAGGACCAGGGGCCAGAGAAACTGGAGGTTGACTTGCAGCAGCCTGCATGACCCACCAGCTGCAAGGCGGCTAAGCAAGGCAAAATCAAGCCAATGGAGAGCCGTTGCTGACCGCGGGCGGACAGACCCCTGAAGGGTGTGGCTTTACGACCCGTCGTGGACGAGATCCCTCAGTGGACTTTGGGTGCGACCCGTTCAGGACCAGCCAGGCCCAGCCTTCTCGTCTTTGCCAGTACCTGGAGTTGCAGGCAAGGAGTGGTTTGCAAAGAGCTCTTCCTTCAAAAAGAGTACCTGCTTCTTTGGAGCAGTACCTCGGCGGTGGTGCTTCTCCAAGTCACCGCACAGGCCAATTTGCCGTCTGAGCAGGAAATGACTTCCATCAAGGGAGAGCTCACGGGATGACCGAACAGGCTGGAGGGCGTGGGAACTCACTCATCTCCCAGCGGCCAATACGATCTCAACTGATCTGGTTGACAAGTCGACAGGTCGGGTTCAAGAGGCGAATCCTTCCTCTTACCCTCCAATCTGTCCGTCGTGACACCTCAGAGAACTTAGTAAGAGCGCATGGACGGACGCCTGTGCTGAACGTCTGGGCTCTGGGCCTCTGGCAGCGGGTTGAGCGGGTCGCCTTCGTCGGCAGTCAACGACAACGGATGATCTCTCGGACAACTCAACCATCCACATCAAGCTGGCCGCCTCACAGGTCGCGCAAGACGTCCTCTGTCCAGGCTGGCTTATCAGAGTCGATGTCATCTTGGCCATTGGGGAAATGAATCCAGCGGGTTTTCCGCCTGGGCGAATCACAGGTATCCACGTTTCGCGGGCCACACCACCCGAGCCATCACCGCCAGTCTTTCCGACCACCAGACGCCTGTTCTCGCCCCAAACTTGTGTCACGCCGGCTTCCCATTGAGTGGGCGACCTCGAGACGTCGCAAGGGAAATTCCTTCTCCCCCGGGTGGACCAACCAGTCAGCAAGTATGCCGACCAAGCTGGCAGACGTCGATTCGTTACTCAACACAACACGACACGCACACACACACACCACACGGCCTCCCTCGTCTCGTTGACGAGCTGGCCCGTCTTATGGACCCGCAACTTGAGGCGGCGGCTCCCATTCGCGACGTCACCTTAGCAGCCGCTCCGGACAGTCTGTTGGTGCTGCTGACGGCCGCCTCGCCAATCTTCATATGCACGGCGGACTGTATCCTACGCAGTTGCTCGTGGGTAGGTATCGGACATGGCCCAGCGCGTCCGGGACGCGCTTGTAGTCTCGGGATGTACAACAACCGAATCCAGGAGCCTTGCTGGCGGGCGTCACGAAATCTGCAGCAAGTCTTCAAGAGCGGCTCCAGAGCCACATGGTGCCACCACTCGGGTCTCGAGCTATTCACCATCGACTTGTCGGCTTCAACTCGCAATGTTATGTCCTCCTCACACCTCTCGTCGAGGTTCGACGATCCTCAGCTGAATGTTGATAAACCGTCCAACAAACTCGGTTTAGCCGAGGACTCACCGCTACTTCCCCACATCTAAAGAGACTCCCCTCCACGGAAACGCTAGGGCCAGGAGATAACGGCGCCTCACCCCTGCTAACTCAATTCGCGATCGTTTGCTTCTCCGGCACCCGGCCAATCATCTAGCTCCAGGAGAAGAGTGGGACATGGCCCGTTCGGACCCATGCTCGCTGGCACAGGTTCGCTCCATTGTTCCCGCTACGGCGCCCTACATGGACATGATCCCCAGGCTAAAGAGGGCAAGGGGTTGCCCTTCACGTGCAGGTCACAGTGGACTGCGGATGGCTCTGCTCTGGAGCGAGCTAGGACCGGGGCGGGACCGGGGCCTGGAGAGAAGGGAGGGAGGCTGGGGGATCTGCCGCTGGAGGAAATCGCGCAAGATAGTACGACGGCCGACCGTGCACGCTGGACTGGAGACTTTCAGAGACCAGAGGGGGAGCCAACGGACACTCGGGCACTTGCTTCGTCGTCCTTGCAAGCTCTTGTACGGATTTGCTGACCTGATCTCCATCGATGATGGCTGGTGGTCCCCAGGCAGAGGGGCTAGTCGGGAGAGCGGTGGAGGTGAGACAGTCACAAAAAAAAAACGAGAGGGACGGGCCCCCAACCAGGTGGGTGTCGTGTCACGAGCATCTGCCTCCCCATGACTGCCCACGGTATTACTTCCCTGTTGTCTCTTCCCGAGGCCTCTGTGGCGGAAGATCCCCCAAGGAGAGATGACAGGGCACCTGCTCAGGACTCGCTGCGAGCAGGACACAGTGCCTGCTTCCCGTCCGCCCTCCCGTCAAGGCCGAGTGCTAATTGTTCGCAGCACACGGCACCACGAAAGTTTCACACGCGCCTGTCGGCCTGGTCGTGCTCAATCGGCCGGGAGGGTCTTCCATTGGGCTTAGCTCCCCGCCCCGTGCATGCTGTAGGAAGGGTGGCTCGCGGGAGGATGCAGGTGTGTCCTCTAGCGCGGGCTTGGGACGGGAAATCGTGGTCCACCTTGCATGGAAGCTCTCAGACACAAAGAAACGGCCTGCGCCAGGAGGCGGCCACTGCGACCCGACGATCTCTGTCACCCGCGCTGGGGCGCGCCCGCGGCCTTCCGTGCGGCAGCGGGACCGAGTCGCTGCACCCCATCTCTCGCCCGCCCCCCGGATGCCCTGCCCTGTAAGATGAGGGAGGGCCACTTGACACCCTCAGCCCAGAGCTCGAGACACGGAAGTCTGTGTGTTCCAGAGGTCTTGCAGCATCGGACTGAGGGGAGGGGGGGGAAGAGACCTGGGAGGATCATGGGCTGAAACCGCTGCCATCTGGAATCTGCGATCCACCAGCCACGCGGTTTCTTCCCTCCCCCGACGTCATACCGCGAGCAAGCCTCGTCGAGTCGGGCGAACTTCATCTTCATGAGCGTTGAAGTGCTGCGGAGTACATCTCTGCCAAGCATGCGGGTCGGCAACGTCTTCGTAGGCGAGCCTGGTGAGGGGATAACGTCCCACGCCCCCGACCGAGTCCAGGGTCACGTCCAGGCAGTTTCCAGCCAGGGGAAATCCTGCGAACAACTTGCGCCGTACCTGCTTTTACTCGTGTAATACGCCGGCCCCGTGTCAGCAAAAACAGCGGTTAGATGGGTGAGATAAGCCGCGGGAGTGCTCCTTTAGCCAGAACTTCCGACTAGGGCCAGGGGGAGGAGGCAACATGTTGGTCGCGGCGTGAGGTACCGCATCAGGAGGTGGATTTTCTGGCGGGTTGGACGATGATCCCTCCCCCTCCAGCCCCCTCATCCTCGTCCCGACGCACGTAAGTATGCTTCGCATATGTGCGAGAAACGCAGCCGCTGCTACTGCTGCTTGTCCGGATGGACAGCCGCACACCTGGGCACCGCAAGACAAGCTCCCCCCCCCCCCCCTGAACCTCGAATGGTCTGGCTCCCATGCGAGAGGTGTGGCGGCGGCGCGCTGAGGGACGAGATCTCCAAGGGTTGCCGGCGGACAAGGTCGCACATTGTGTTCCCGGGGCGGAAAACGGCTCGCGGTGCCCCCTTCTCAACAGTACAGTGGCCAAAGGGCGAGTCCAGGCCTCCAAGGTCGAATCGCCCCATCTTCCCGAGCAGGGGCACGAACTCGGCTGGGGTAGTTGCTTCGGTCCGCCCGGCCGCCACACCGTGACCAGCCTCCGTGCCCTCATTCGGACAAGGTGGTTGATGCGATTTTGGTGCGTTTTTATTGCCAGGGCTGGGGATGACAAGGGGCCCCCCCTCGAGGAGCTGGGCGCCCAGAAGGAGTTTCGTCCTCGAACCTCGACCTCGAACCCCCAACCACTCGCTGTAAGGGCTGGTCGCGGGCACAAAGACCAGGGAGCCACTTCATTTCCCGTTCTCGGCCTCGGCAGGTCGATGCGAAAATCGGCGGCGCAAGAAGGGGGACGGACGTTGTTAGTGCAATGCAACGGTCAGGGTGCGGTGCCCGGTGAGAGGCTTGAGAGGGCAACGCACGCCACGGGCTTCTGACGGGCGCGCGGCACATGTCCCATGCGGTGCGTCGCCGGGAAGATGCTCCATCCAGTGCGTGCGTCCCGTTTGTGCATGAACGCCTGCGACGGGCGGCCGGTCTTAGAGAGCGGACCAAGAGAAAGTCCAGCCATGGATCGGTCAACTGAGGAGGAACCTTTGCTTTTTCCTGGATGGACCACATGTTTTTCGCCGCCACTCGAAACCACCCCTGGGCTGGGGGCCGCGCCTTGTTCTGCCAACGCTAGCAGAGGCGTGACCTGATGTCTGATCAGCCAGCGCGACGGAGGGGGCCGAAGGATGAGGCCGGGTGGGCAATATCACTGGCTGGCTCTCAAGGAAGATAGTTCAGCCCAATATGATACCGGAGGCTGCTTCTCGAGGCCAATTGGACATCACATACCCCCAATGCCACGAGGCAGGATTGGGATTGGAATTCTGGTCGTCTGGCGTGAACGGTCATCATTCGAGCTCTCATCTCCATATCAGGTGACCTGCGGCCCTTCAAGGTGTCGAACTCAGGTGGCGGAATGTCGTTGGGGGTGCAGGCTTGCCCACCCACCCCTCAGGGCTGCGGAGATGCTGCACGCGCAACGTACCGCAGCAGCAGGGCGCCGGGAGAAGCTCCATTCAGCGGGCTTGCCGCGGCTCACAGCGGACGGGTGCGGTCCCCGGCCTGCACAGCAGGGCACTAGACCGGGCCCTGCCCCTCACATTCCACATCCCTCGACGCAGATGGTACCCGCTTGGGGGAGAGGGCGTGGGCAGGGCCTTGTGCGTGTGCGTGCTGTGTGTGTGTGGGAGGGTCGCGACAGGCGGGGGAGACACGCCGAGACTTGGATCGAGGTGTGGCTGCGAGGCGAGGGGGACTGCCAACGCAACAAGGTGCGTGCTAAAAGGGAAGGTCTCGGCCAGCGCATCAGTCGCGTCGCTTGGTCCGAGGGGAGGGGAGGGGGGCACTTCGGCTTTCGATCAAAAAACGAACGTGGGCATGCGGGCGTGCGGCACGGCACGATAGGTGGAAGGAACTGAGGAGAAAGGAGAAGCCCAGCCCAGCCAGGCCAGGGCCCGCACGCATCTCATCGTCAGCCCGCGAAAGCTCGGCGCGTCGGTCTGGCTGGTGTGTGTGGTGGTGCAAGTTGGTGGAGCGGCGGACTCGGAGACGGCACCCGGGTGGGCATCACGAACAATAGCCTTGTTTGTTTCGGCGAGGTACCTGCGCTGGGGCTGCCCTTTCAGTTTAGAGTTGGACACGCCCTCGTTCGGCCACGGGCTGGGCTGGGGGGACCTGGCAACCTGGGTAGGTTAACTTCGGCTGCAAGGGGCGTCGAGACAGATGAACTGTAGCGCGGTCGCGAGGAGGGTCGTCCAGCCGTCGGTTGAGAGATCTGGAGGAGGTCGTACTGCATGAGCAGCAAGCATCACGAGCAGTGTGGAGGTTGCAGACGGGCCCGAGTCGGAGGGGGTGTCAGAGAGAGTGCCAGTGACTTCTCGGTGACCTACAATGCTGTGGTTCGAGGGGTTGAAGTATGCTTATGTCAGCTTTGGGCTTTGGGTGGTGTCTGGTCCCGTGACGTCGCGCCTTTGACGTGATGCACGACACTGAAACATCGACGCTAATCGCGCCTGCATGACGCGTAAATCACAAGCAAACGGAACCACTCCCTTGTTCTTCGACATCAACCCTGGTCCCAGCGACGACAGCTGCACGACAATCCAGCCCAGTATCTTTGATACTGAATTTTTCTCAGTCTCCCCCAGCAGGCACTCAATTGTTCTCCTTGCAGAGTGCATTCTTACTCAAATTGGTCGAAACGATAACCGGATCATCTCACAAACAACAAGATTAAAACAACCCTTGGAGGGGTTGGAACCCAGAATGCCTCCTCAGAAAACACCATTACCCCCCGCCGCCAAACCAAATCATGGCAAGGTGTTTGATCCTTGGAACTCCAGTGCGACCGGACACCAAAGACCAGACATGCGACCAGGTCTCGGATGGCGCGACAGCCGCAACAAGAAACTCATGTCCCAGTTCGTCGCAGGACATTCGGGTGGCGCACGCCAAAGTGACACCTATGGCGCAGGCAGCGAGGACTTCGACGAGAAGCTAGGCATGGTCGTCCCCAAGGCCGTCAGAGCAAGGGCGAAACTCAGCGTGCGCGACATGCTAGTCCGGCCGGGCTCGATGAAGGAGGCAATGGATGCCAACAGAACAGCCTCATCAAGCAGCAATTCCAAAGGCAACACCACAGACACGGCAACGATACAGCCGTCTACGCAAGGCGAGGCACACGATGGCGAACCACCAAAGGCCACTCGGAAACTCTTCGATGGAGTCGTGGTGTACATCAATGGGAGCACTGCGCCGCTCGTCTCGGACCATAAGATCAGGCGCATCCTTGCAGACAACGGGGCAAAGATTTCACTGCACCTCGGTAGGCGGAAGGTGACGCATGTCATTGTCGGAAAGCCCGCGAGTGGTTCCCCTGGGTCGGGGGGCGGCCTTGCTGGAGGGAAGCTGGAGAAAGAGATCAAGAAGATTGGGGGTTGTGGGGTGAGGTTTGTTGGTGCCGAGTGGTAAGTTTCCAGGGCGTCACGCGCCAGTCTGCCGGTTCGTAAGTACATGGAGTGCTAACAGATCAAATTTGTAGGGTGCTGGAGAGCATAAAGGCCGGCAAGAGGCTTCCTGAGTCGAAATTCGCATCATTGAAGATGGCTCGAGAAGGGCAACAGAGCGTCAGGGGGCTCTTCGCCGCGCCTGACGAACCTGCCCCAAATCCTTCTCCGACATGACGTTACTAAACAATGCAAAAGAAGTAACGGAACTTCTTCCCTGAACTTTGAGCCTGTACATGACATTATCATACACGCTGGAGTTTGTCCTCCCAGTCAAAGCCCTTCGGCCCAGCCTGTACGACCTGAAGCCCCACCAGTCAGACACCCTTCCGGTTGTTCTCCAGCCTGCTGATAGCCCACGCGCACAGATATCGGTCTTTCAGGCTTCTTTCGCCAAACCAGGGTCCTGACAATGTAGCTCGAAGAAGGAACTGACTCGGGCTTCATGATCTATGCTTTCCTTTTGCAGTAATGCGATGTCGGGGTTCGGTTCAGAAGAATCCATAAATGGAAAGCTGTATGAGGAAGTTGAATCGTGCTCTAGGAGAAGTCGTGAGACTGGGTCAAGGATCAGGTCTCTAAGCAGCAGATGTCGATACATGCAGGTTCCATCAGACTTGGAAATATCCCTGCCAGTCACGGCAATGGGGACGATTGCGCTCGCCATAGTCGTGCGCGAGTGCTTCTGGGCCACCTGGCTCCATCTCGCCATAATGTTCTTCTCGATGGCCGGAGTCTTTCCGGAGCTCCTCCAGACAATGCTGGCCCGGCTGTATGCGTTGATGTACTGGAAAATGTACGCTCGGCTGTTTAGGCCATCTAAACAGACCCCCCAGATCTCCATAATCTGTAGTCGGGGAAGCCTTAGAGCTGCCTTGGCCGCGAGGTTTACCACCGATTCGAACTCTTCTCTGCTAGCGTCCAAGCTTGATAGCGAGCAATGGAGGCTTAAATGACGCAGGGAGCTTCCAGCCATGTCTTTGGGTGACTCCATTCCCATAATGGACCTGAGGAAGGCAGCTGCGTCGATCTGCCAAGGTGGACAGAATTGATCCAGCCTCTGACAAAGATTTGCCATCTGTTGATGTATTTTGTCGTGGTCATGGAGGGGAGTTTCGGGATCGTCATCATCCTCGAATTCATGACCGCGCTCGATTCTTGGGGGCTCCCATTGTGTGAAGGAGAACGAGCGAAGTGTCCTCGGAAGCGAAGGTAGCAGATGCGAATGACAGTCTGAAAACCAAGTGGTCAGTCTCTTCAGTTGCTCATCGCAAAGCCTGGTGGTCGTGGCCGTGTTTCATACCTGTAGCAAAAGTAACTTGATCATCAGGTTCCGGAGACACCGTCCTCTCGAAGCGAAACCACTCCAGTGCGACGAAGCTTCGTTTGAGTAGTGAGGACAGCGTCCGCAGATGAATCTCCCTGCGAAACTGTCTGCGTAACAACAGCCCTTTGACTATTGGGACGGCAGGAAGGAAATTGCAACTATTGATGAAACGGCCTTGGTCATCCCTCCGTGGTAGCAAACGAAGCGGAGTTCCATGCACCCTGTCGAGATGCCCTTCATACCACGGAGGAGAGCAGCCGCGATGATCGTAAAGACGGAAGTGATCAGGATTGACGATGCGCTGGATGTCAGCCTTGCTGGGCATCACAGCCAAGTCTTCGGCGTAGTGGAACGGATACCAGTCCTGTATTTCGCATCGGCTGAACCGGTGCTCCGTGTCACTGGGCGAGGAGGCTGACAGCATCAATTCCAGTCCTTGTGACCCATGCTTCTGGGGATCCCAGAGGCTGAGTGTTTTCAGTAGCGTCTGAATGCATGTTGTGAAGATTCCGTTGTTGCTGCGAGCATTTAGTACAAAAGTCCATCGTCGGGATAGTAGGAAGGTGTAATTGCGCAGCATACCGCTTCTTTGTTGCCACGTCCTCAGCGTGATCGCATTGGGGACACCTGTATTTCGAGAGCTTTATACGGAGCCAGAGCTTTCTGATGTAGCCTAAACGAACATCGCGTTGCCAAATGATAGAGTCAAACCTGTCAAGAGATTCTGGGTCAAGGACGAGGCGCCGAAACAGACGTGGCTCGAAGTAATCCTGCCATTCCTGACACACGGCAGCGAATCGAGCCACCTTTGGTCCCGAGCCGCTCGGTCGTCTGCCCAAGTTTGGTATGCCCAAGTGGCTCAGTATCATTCGGCGTACTTCGATAGGCGTGGAGGTCCACGGGATGGCATTGATGGCTGACGAAGGCAACTCCTTTTGGGTGGGCTCAGTTGGCATTGCTATTGCAAGGAGAGACATGGTGAAGAGTGTGTTCCTCTGCCTCAGTCAGGCTGACCTTGAACCACTTCATTCACTTGCGAGAAAGCGAATTTTATATGTGTAAGGAAGGTTCTCATGGGCTGTTGAGTTGCCCTTGAGTGGCTTTGCCTGATGACTCTCATGCCCTGATGAAACAACTTGAGGGCGTTGGCTTGACGCCGTGGCTGGTGCCAGCGGGCAAAAAACATACAACACCGGGCATTCGCTGGTCGTCACCGACCCAACTACTACTCCAGCCCTCACTGGTTTGACGATGGGAGAGCGGACGGGATCCCGTATTCTCCAGTGGGTATGGTCGTATGTGCTGGGAACTGTGTCTGCAGGCTTCATGTGCCTGGGTGCATTTTGTAAAAGTGTAAAAACGTGCCTGGCTTTGGAGAGAACAGCGCAAAAACCAAACCTGACTGCCACGAACCTGGTTGAGTGACACAATGCGGGATCCGGCCGCCGCGCTAGCAGCCGGTAAGATAGAAACGCGCAAGAGACTGGACACTGCAGGAGACGGGAGCTACACGAGGTGTTCCAGGAGCACAAGGCGGCAGCGGTATGTGGTGCGAGCTGACCGGCGTCTGGCCTCCCGGAAGACTCGCTTTACTGCGCACATGACGATCTCCCTTTGGTAGCGATGGCGTCCTGCTGGGCTGATGGTCTAGGTATTCCAAGCCTCTGGTACCCACCCTGTGCAGTCTTGAAAACCAGCTGGGACTAAGCCTGTGGCTCGAGAAGTGCCGCTTGGCAGCAGCTTGCGGACGCTGTACCCCTGAAACACATGGTTCTCGATACATTGTCCTCCTCTGGTAGGTCTGGGCCTTCAGACCTCGCTACGTTCCACAGCCTGGGGCACGAGAGAACACCAGGTTGTCGGGACGGTCTGCAGTACAACCTTGCTCCGATGCCCCCCCTTGGGCTTCATTGCCGCCACTCGTGCTCACCCCCGGTGTGGTCCCATGGGGTCCTTGAGCTTGAAGGCTGAAAGCGGCTACACACGGCTGGAGACGATACGGGCGTCAAGAGAAGGAGACGTCTCGTCGCACGACATGACCTGCGGCACGGGGCAGGCGGGTGCGGTGTGGCCGCATGATGTGTGAGGGTCGCAATTGCTTGGATGTACAAGTATAATAAATGGCAGGTGATAAGAAAACAGGCATCTACATCGAACACGAAGAGAATGCGTGACAACATGTGTGTGTCCAGAATTGCAATGGCACGAGAGAGGCTCAGGTGACGGCGAGGGAGGTGAGGTGACGACAAGGTGCAGGTGGCACTCGGTAGCTGACTGGCGGATGGCTTCACCTTTTCAGCTTGGCTAACATTGGCCGCCACCAGAGTCCCCGGGAAGGGCTCGGCCATGGCTTACGCCGGTCGTCGGGAGGAAGATCTGGCTCGAAACAGCTTCATTCGTATAACTCTAAACTCGTTCTCCTGTACCAAGATCAGTCCCACCGACCGCCTATGCATGCAAATACGCCTCGGCAACCAAACCCACTGGGTGCCGTATCCTACTAATACAGGATGTTGTACACACATATACACCTAGATTCCATCAGCCCTGCGTCTGCCCCTTACCGCTTCATCTCGAACAGAGGGGGCATGAAGCCCATGCCCTTGCCGGCCTCGGCGGCCGGTGTCTCCCGGCCGCGACCCTCGCCTGTGGCATCGGTGTCGGCGCGGCGACTCCGCACGTGCTCGCGCAGCATCAGGAGGATCTCGCTGTCCTTCCACCGGGCGGGCACGGGGCGGTAGGCGGGCTTGAAGGTGCCAATGGTCTGGGCCCACTCGCCGTCCTTGCGGACGCGGACCTGCACGTCCTGAGGCACGGGAGGGTCGGCGTTGCCGCTGGTGCCGGCGTCGATAGTCTTCTCAGCACCGGCCCCGACGCCATGGTATGATTCTGCGCCGGCGGTGGTGGACGATTCCAGGGACTTTGCCTTGGGAGGGTTGGTGGGAGTGGTGTCGGGGCCGGGGGACTCGTCCTGGGTAGCCCAGTAGTAGATGTCCCAGTCGTTCTCGTCGAGGAAGAGGTCGTACTGAACCATCTGCTGCTTGGTCATGGTTGGCAGCATGGCGTTGGCGAAGGTGGACATGAGAAGGTCGGACTCGAGGATGCCGCGCTTGCGAGACTGGTCTGGTAGGGGGGTTAACCGAGGTCTGTGGGAGGAAGGGAGGAGAAGCATACAGAGGAGGCGGGCGCGCATGGTGTGCTCGTCCTCGCCGGTCCGCCGCAGCGGCTCAATCTTGAACTTTGCGCCCTGCAGCTCGCCGACGTCGAGGTCCCGGTTGTGTTCGTGCTCGATGTGGACGGGGCCTTTGGAGGAGGCAGCGCACCGGGCGAAGGGGACGATGATTTGTCTGCGGACTGCTGCCGCTGGGCGAAGAGCGCGGTAGAGGGAGGCCATCGTTTCAGGGGTCTTGAGACTGTGGAATTGGGTGTTGGAGTTGGGTGGAGGACTGATCGCAGTAGCGATTGATATGGACGAGGAGGGGATCGCAAATCCAGTGGCGTAGCCCGAGGTTGATGATGGCTCGATGATGCATTAGCTAATCTTTCCGATGGTTGGTTGATGTCCGCACGCCGGGGGTGATAATAGTATCCGGCACTCGTGGTCTTGGATAGGAAGACACTCGGACGACTCAGGTGGAAGTTTGTGAGAATGTGTCGAATGTAATTGACTGTATAATAGATAACAGATTAATCTATCTGATTCGAGGTGTCTTCGAGTCAGAGTTGGAAATGCAAGCCGCGAGGTGGCATAATTCTGAGGGCGTGTGCGGGCGTGTAGAAGTCTCTTTCTCCCCTTCCACTGAAACATTGCCCCGTTCCTCGGGCGGTACCTTCAGCGCCCAACCCCG
Source organism: Plectosphaerella cucumerina (assembly GCA_020746995.1). Classification (NCBI taxonomy): domain Eukaryota; kingdom Fungi; phylum Ascomycota; class Sordariomycetes; order Glomerellales; family Plectosphaerellaceae; genus Plectosphaerella; species Plectosphaerella cucumerina. The sequence continues at coordinate 2,226,014 of JAGPXD010000004.1, read as the reverse complement.
CCCTCCTTCCCAAGCCGGCGCCGCCTCCACGGTCGTCGATCAGTCGAGTCGCGTCAACACGAGCACATCACAGGGATGGAACCTTACGGGAGAGGCAAGCAAGGTAAGGCGGAAGAGAGCATGGAAGACCAGACCGGGAGAGGGGTCGCATGTGGTGGTCAGTGCACGAGCGGCTGCCCCTGGGAAATGCTGCAAAGAATCCCAAGGGAAGCATGCCTGGAAAGGAGCTCGGGCCATTTCCCGAGGGCGAGCATTGAGCATCGGCCGCCATGGCATCTGTGCGCCGCTTCTAGAACCCTTCGACGCCCGTGAGTGGCCGGGTCCAAAGCTTCTCGTCCGCAACGGGAAGCACTTGAGGGGCTTGGAGGGGCTTGGAGGGGGTGCACGGGCCCCGCTGGCTTCGCTGTGGCTGCTGCTGAATGGCACTGGAACCAGTGGAAGCCCTGATGGATGCTCCCGCTGACGCAGTGCTGGGCGTGTGTCCCAATGCAATGCCGCCCGCCCGCCTGCCTGCCTGCCATTGAACGAACATTAAGTGTCATCCTCCTCCTCTTTTCGTCACCTGCCCGCCCGCCCATCAGGTCCCTGCTTCTACCAAACCTCCATCAACTCCCTCATCTCTTCGTGCACACTCGCGACGCAGACGCACATCCAGCTCGACACATCGCTCGCTCGCCGGCATCCACCCACGACAGCCACAGCACACCTTCCACGTTCTTCGCCTCTCGCCGTGGCCGAGCTCCCCCGCCCTCATCCGTCGTGCCGCCACAGCAGCGCATCGCATCCGGCTGCCTCCCTGCCTGCTTCTCCTTGTCCTCCCCCTGTCCGACTGTCGACTGTCGTGCTCTACAGCAACAGCAGCAGCAATTCATCAACTCTCAACGCCCTCTCGGCTCGACATCGTATCTGAGAAGCACCAGACTAGCCATCGCGACGCTTTCTACATCCATACGCACGCACACAATAGTTCCATTCAGCCTCAGCTCTAGGTCCAGCTCCAAGGTCCCCTGCCTCGGATCGATACCTTCCCACTTCCGCGTATTCCCCTGAAGCATTGGATCTCTGTTGATCCCGAGCTGCATCAGCAGACCAGGGTAAGTCTGGCATTCTTCCTCCTTCTTTGACGCCTTCATCCGCGTTGCTGGGTGGTGGCTGTCGGTCAAGGCCGAAGCAGACGCCCTGGCTCAAGCCCTTCTGTGTCAATGCCTACCCGCCCGCTGGCCGCATCGCATCTCGTTTGGAACACTCTCCCGTCTTCGTTTTGTTCTGCCTCCCCTTCGCTTGCAGCCTACCTGTTTCGGCTTTCTCCAAGACATCCTAACCGCCCTACCACCGCGCGGCAACTGCCTGCCCTTGCCCTGCCTGTCCTTCCTGCACGTCCCGTCGTCCCTCCCTGCGACTCTGCGACCTCCGAGCATGGCGCTTGCCCCCCCCCGTCGCTGCGCCCGCCCGCTTTGGGACCCCTCTTCTTGACGTGCCGTCAATCAGAGAGCTTCCCCAATGCCCCGCGCTGCCCCCCCGTTCCCGTCTGATATCGCCAGCTGCCTTGGCACTGGAGACCTGCCCTGCGCTGCCCTGCCCTGCGCTGAGGTGCGCTCCAAAACATTCGCCACCACTGTTCCTCGCCGCCTCCTCCAAATCTAAATCTCTACCATCTCGTCACCTTTCCCACCCCCTTCAGACGTCATTCCCCATTTGACTTTGATTGGCGCCCTTCACCTCTTGCCCAGCCGCACACCTCAAGTCGACTACTGCTGCTGCTGGCCTGCTGCGACGCGACAACATCCAGCCCCGCTCAGCTTCCCCCTTCCGTTTTCCATTTCCAGTTTGGCACTGTCTCGCCGGCCGGCACATGTCACGTTCCCGTACAAAGGTGTGTGGTGTGTGCATGCGGCGAACCCCTTCTCTTTCTCCCTCCTCCAACACCAACATCACTGCCACACCAACAACACCACCGCCAGCCCACCAATACTGCCGCCCCCCTTTGTTCTGCTCACCGGCCTCATCATCATCATCATCATCTCCTCCTGATTCTGTCATCCCATACCTCCAGCGACGCAGCCCATTGGCTTGCCCTGATACAACAACACCAAGCCAGCACAACTCCTGCAATTCGCTTCTTCTATACATTACCCGGGCCCAACAAGAGACTGACTGAATAGCGCATATCGGTCTTCACCTGAAATACCCCCCGAGGGACCCTCCGCTGTCATCTCGGTTCAGCTCCTTGCTGCCGAACATATATCTTCTGTCTCGTCTCCCACCTCGGCCTGCTACGACCAACCAACTCTTTATACCCGCAACCCGCGACGACCATGTCGACACATTTCACGAGCCCCTTTGGCGGCCACTTCAACGGCGGTAGCGCCAACCCCTTCGGTCCTCGCGACGGGGCTGCTGGTGGCGGCGCCATCCACCGCATCGAGGAGGACGAGGTCGATACCCTCACGTCACCCACTTCACCCAACTTCGCCGGCCACGGTGCCACCCCCATCTTCCGCCCATCCTTCAACGGCCCCTTCGGTGGTGGCGATGCGCCGTCCGACGGCCACTCGGGTCTCAGGAACCCCCCCGACCCCCAGCACTACCCCGCCGAATACAACTTTGCGCGACGCACCTCAGTGTCGGCGGAATCCCTGAAGCCCAGCGGCCAAGATTCGTACGATCATACTTGGACGCCGCCGCACCACGACAAGACCCCCGAGCAGCTCGAACGTCTCAGGAAGGCCATTGATTCCAACTTTTTGTTCAACCACCTTGAAGACGAGCAGAGTGCCCTGGTTCTTGGCGCACTCAACGAGAAGCCCATCCCGGCCAAGGATATCAAGGTATGTGGTGGCGGCCCCCATGTCCCTAGTGTCGATCGAGGCAGATGTTGACTGTCGCTTGCAGGTTATCAGCCAAGGAGACGCGGGAGACTACTTCTACGTTGTCGAGAAGGGATCCTTTGACGTGTGGGTCAACAAGAGCGGCGCTCTCCAGCCAGGGCCCGACGGCATGGGTGACAAGGTCGGATCTATCCAGGAGGGCGGCTCCTTTGGCGAGCTTGCCCTCATGTACAACGCGCCGCGCGCCGCCACTGTTGTTTCCGCCGAGGCTGGCTGTACACTCTGGGCTCTGGACCGCATGACGTTCCGCCGTATTCTTATGGAGTCTACGTTTGCGAAACGCCGCATGTACGAGAGCTTCCTGGAAGAGGTGCCCCTCCTCCAGAGCCTCACCCCGTACGAACGGTCCAAGATTGCCGACGCCCTCGAGACGCAAAAGTACAGCTCCGGACAGAGCATCATCAAGGAGGGCGATCCTGGCGACGCCTTCTACCTGCTCATCAGCGGAGAGGCTGATGCCTTCAGAACCGACACGGAAGGGTCCGTCAAGCACTACAGCAAGGGCGACTTCTTTGGCGAGCTTGCGCTCCTGAACGATGCGCCTCGCGCCGCCAGCGTCGTCGCCGGCGGCGAAGCCAAGGTCGCGCGCCTGGGAAAGAAGGCTTTCCAGAGACTCCTCGGCCCTGTCGAGAGCATCATGAGGAGAACCAAGTACGAAGGTGTCAAGACGGGTGTGGAGGACATGGACCCGCTGCAAGCAGCTTGAGCAACTTGTGTGTGCGTGCGCCATGCTGGGAAGTTCCAACACGGACGGACTGGACGGGGACACGGGAAAAGATGGGTGCCGGAGACACGGCGGAGAAATCACAGGACGGGACCGGGCGATGGGAAGCATGCTTGACGGGTTACGACAGGAACGGGCGGCGTTGCACGGGACATCCCTCCACTTTCGCTTCCTAGGAGATACAGCTAGTCGACATTCAGATACCTGCGGATTAAGAGCAACATTGTTATGAATTGCCAAATCAGGCTGGACATACTGCCCCCAGCATCGTGTTGCCGAGCGTTTCGCTCGTACCAGCCCATGGGTATCTCGTGATGTTACATGGCCTTTTAGACATACCAGACTCCATCCCTCTGAACGCCGTGAAAGCAGAATTTGAAACGCTCATCCAGGGCCAGCCAGGCTCATGGCTCGCGTGCCTTCTTCTCCATCTCTGCCAGGATCTGTTGCCGGAGACCCTCAACGGCCACCTCAGTCTCCAGCACCCGGCCGACGCCCTTCTTCCAGCCCTCCTCGAGACCTTTCATCTCGCCAGCAACCGCCTCCTGCTGCCCCCGCCTGGCAATAGTCAACACATCAATCTGGCGCTTCGTCTCCGCCAGCTCCCTCTCAACAGCCTTGAGCTCCCCCTCCAGACCATGGTTTCCGACCAACCAGGCATTCTTGCCCCATTTATCGAGGAGCTCGAGGTTCTGCACGCGCAGGTCGAGGTACGTGTGCGACGCATAGGCCTTGCGGAGGCTGTCGGCCAGGGCCTCGACGCTGGCGACGCCGCCGCCCGAGGAGGCGGAGGCGAGGGGTTCTTGGGCCTCGTAGCGGGAGAGCTGGATGGCGGAGAGGGGTTCTTTGCGCTCGATGCGCTCGAGCTCGGCGGTGATGAGGGGGGAGAAGACGGGGTCCCGGAGGGGGGGGAGGAGGTCGCTTGAGGGGGGAGGGGGGCCGGCGGAGGAGAGTTCGGTGGCGATGAGGGATTCGGCGTGGGCGCGCTGGGAAGGTGTGGGTTCGGAGTCGATGTCTGGGGGGGGAGGGGGTTAGTTTTGGGGTGGAAGTTGGTGAGGCGCGGAGGACTTGCATGGGAGGGACTCGTGGAAGGCGGATTTTGCGGACATGGTGGCGGGGATTGAGGCGCCGCGAAGGCGATTGCGGAGGGTTGGAGGGTGAAGCAGACAGTGGTATCGTTTCTCGTGCCGGTTCTGTATGCTGGACTCGAGGGACAAGCGGGTTCGGGGGTGGTTGGATGCGCGTGAGTTGCTGCTGTTTCTGTCGTGATGCTGCTCCAAAGGTTGGCTGCGATCATGAATCGAGGTCACGTGATGTCGAATATGAAGTGTGGGTCCAGCATTTACCAGGACGCTCACCTGCAGGTCCGAAGACATCACATCATGAACATCCTGGAGAGCTCGTTGTCTCATTTCTACTACAAAATGATATTTTTCTGGCTAATGTGAACCCCAAGGTCTGTTGATGCGAAGGAAGCCAACTGACTATGCTACATCTGCGCGCTCACGACAGCTTCGACGCGGGAGGATCGCGGTCTCCAACCTCCTGCTTCGCCTTCTCCCTCAGGATCTTGCGCAGGATCTTCCCAGACGGGTTCTTCGGCACGATATCAACAAAGGCCACACCACCCGCCAGCCTCTTGTGCCTCGCCACACGACCCTCGAGCCACTTTGCAATCTCCTCGCCCGTCGCGTCGGAGCCTGCGGCACGGACGATGTAGGCGCGGGGCAGCTCTGAGCCCTGGATAGTGACGCCGACGACAGCCGCGTCGGCGACGTCCGGACGCTCAAGCAGCAGAGCCTCGAGCTCGGCGGGGGCGACCTGGTTACCCTTGACCTTGATGAGCTCCTTGATGCGGTCGACGATGTGCCAGAGGCCGCCGGGCTCGTATTTCTCAATGTAGGCAATATCGCCGGTGCGCAGCCAGCGCGTGCCGTTCTCGTCAGTCACGACCGTCTCTGCCGTGGCCTTGGGGTTCTTCCAGTACCCCCGCATGACGGTCGGTCCGCTGATCCACAGCTCGCCCGGCTTCCGGGCCTGGGTGACCTCTTTGCCGTCGGCGTCGACGAGCTTGGCGCCGCAGTTGGGCATGATCTCGCCCACGGCTGTGCCGGGGTTGCGGTCGCGCGGGTCCCAGGTCATCGCTGTACAGGTGACTTCTGTCATGCCCCAGCCCTGGCGGACGATGAGGTCTGGACGGCCCAGGACACGCTCCGTCTCGTGGGCGACCTCTGCGCCAAGGGGGGCGGCGCCGCAGCCGACGCTCTCGATGCTGGAGAGGTCAAAGTCCTTGACGAGGGGGTGCTTGGTCAGCGCGACGAGAATAGGCGGCACAGCTGTCAGACTGGTGATGCGGAAGCGCTGGATATTCTGGAGGAGCTTGAGGAAGTCGAATGATGGCATGATGTACGAGGGCACGCCTTGCTTTGCGAAATTCGCCACGAAATATGTTTGGGCGTACGCATGATACATTGGCAAGAAACAAAGGCCGCGAGATCGCTGGATAGACTCTGCGTAGTCTTCAGCCAGGGCGGCGACCTTTGTGACGCCCACGCCGTTGGCGACGTAGCTGTGGTGGGAGATCTCTACGCCCTTTGGGACGCCTGTTGTTCCGGACGAGTAGTCTAGGGCTAGTCAGTTCGGGGTTCCTGGCCTAAGGGCAGTGCTCGAGAACTCACTCAGGCAACAGATGGTCGAGCTCGCATCCGCAGGCTCAGTCCATGAAAAGGCATTACCATCAGCCTTGGAACCAATGAGCTCGGTCCAGTGATGGGCGCCCTTCGTAGGCGGGCTCTCGGGCTTGGGCGCATCAGGGATGGTAGTGTCAAAGACGTAGACGCTGCTGGCAGGCAGGCCAACTTCAGCAGCAGCCTCGAGGGCGGTGTCGAGGCTGGCAGCGGCAGCGAGGACGATGACGGCGCCGCTGTCCTTGATCTGGTAGGCCAGCTCTCTGGGAACGAAGCCCGGGTTGGCGCCCGTGAAGACGGCGCCGGCCATGAGGACGCCCAGGAAGACCGAGGGGAAGTAGATGCTGTTGCCGGAGAAGAGCAGCACCTTGTCGCCGGGGCGCACGCCCTTGGCGGCGAGGCCGACGGCGACACGCTTGGCGAGCAGGCGGTATCCGGCGAGGGTCACCTTGTGAGTGTCCGGGCGGTCTGCGTCAATGAAGATGTCCGCATCGCTGAGAGGCGCTGATGCGGAACCGAAGATCCACTGCTGCAGGGAGCAGTTTGGGATTTCTGCCGTCCATCGCGATGGGATGGGCATGGTTGCCGGCTGTGCCTCTCTCGGAGGTTGGTGGAGGGCTGTTCCGTCGTGGGCTCGCTCGGGGGCGGGGGCGAGTAGATTGAATATTGCTAGGTAGTTTCCGGGCTGCACGTCAAGATGTACACACCGACCTCGGCCTTTGGTGAGATCCCGGGGCGAGGGTAGAGTTCCACGCAATGTAAGCCACTGTCGCACGAATGGCGGCAGCCCGCAGTCGAGGGTTCAGGGTGCAGATGCTGGGTGCTCACTGGCAGGCTAGCCGAGTCTCGGGCGACGGGCAGTGGTTCGCGGTGAAAGTCACACGAAGCGTGAGGGAGATAGTGCTTGGACGACGCTGGAGGCAACTCCAAGGGTGGTAGAGTAGGAGCTAGGTTGGAGGGTGAATTGGAGATTCTTAGGACAACTTCATATAAAGGAAGGTCCCCCAAGCCGAGGCCCGGGAAGAGGGGCTGTTTGCTCCAACTTCCAAGCAAGGTCATCATACAGGCTTACAGGTAAGTTTAGGTACATAGGTAAGCTCAGCATAGCACTGGGACTTGGACGCACCCCGGCCCGCATCCACTGATGGGCGCTTTGGTGCCCTGGAGGGGCGTGGTGGTGTTGAGCAGCTGGAGCAAGCCGGACTTCAACCCCGGAAAGCCCAGGCGAGCTTTCTCCGCCCCCGGGCCCATCGCACTGCTCATCAATGCGGGGAAGTTGGCGACCAACGGGGTACACTAGGCTCTATTGTCGATAGTACCGCATCCGAGCCGAGGCTCTTCGTCTTGCTACGTTGACCACGTCCCATTGGTTTATCACCTCAACCTTCTTCAACTCCTTGCGTCCGTTTGCAAGGCAAATGATTTTCTGCGAAGGGCGACTGACCTTGAGGAATTGCGACGCCTTCATCGCAGAGCCCGCCCTCTGCACCTCGGGTATCGTCCGAAAAGATACTGAAAAAAAAAAGAACAGGGCAATCCCTCTCTCCTCATCTGCGACTCCCGTTGCTCCGCCGCCTGTCCCGATGGGCCTGCTAGGGACCAACGGGGCAGAAGAGAAAAGAGGGACACCAAAGCAAGAGCCCAAGTATCAAACAAACCCCTTCGCCCTGCCCGCTTGGCCCTGTAACCATGGGGTCCATCCCCCAGAACGCCAAACCCATGCTCTTGTGAGATTACCGAATGATGCTGTTGTGTTGTTGATGGATCGCGACGGCCCTGGACTGCAGTTGGCCATTCCCCTGCGCGACAGGCGGTCCCATGCCGTAGATCCGCGGAGACGTGTACTGCCGCTGCTGGGGCAGTCGATTAGCCAACTCCCCCCTTCCACCTATAGCCTGCCAAGCCAACGTCTGCTGAGCGCGATTCTTCTCCCAGTTGATGCGCGCCTCTCGTTTCTTGTTGTACAAGGCACCCTCATCTGGCAGTCGATCTCCCTATGACCCGACTGCCAGACACGAGTCCAAGACGCCATCCAAGAGGCCGCTGTCGAGGCCGTCGGCGCCCTCCCATACCATCTCTTCCGAGTCGATTTCCATGGCGTCAGGGTGCCCGTTGGTGACTTGCGGCCGAATATCCAGGTCGCCTTCGCTGGGCTTGTACTCTCCCAGTGTCTCCTCCATCCCTGGCAACCAGGTGTAGTCGTGCCAGTTCTCCAGCTCGCCGTCCCTGTATCCGTAGGCCACGGCTGTTGTGATGATGGGGAAATTCGACATGCCGTTCTCCGCCATCTCGAGGGCGAGACGCAGGTCCGACATGGCCAGCGGCCCGCGCTCGCCCGCAGCCTTGGCCTCGACGGGGAGAAGGCCCGACTTATCGCGCGTGAGCTCGCCGCGGTGGGCGGCATCCTCCTCGATGACCAGCTGCCGCTTGTACCTGTGTGTCTGGATCCACGATGAACTCACACCTAGGCCAGCGTTGCCGCTGTCGCCTGGGCCGTTGCTCCTCGTCTTGGACAAGACAGACGAGATGACTTCCTTGATATATGTTTCCGTCGCCGTCGTGATCAGCTGAGCGGCCTCAGAGCTGTGTCCGTTTGTCAAGCCGACTTCGTAGCAAATGGGCAGCATACGGCCCTCGATGAGTGATGCGTCAGGGAATTCGCCGGATTCGATGGCCAGGGGTTGGGCGAATCTCTTGCGGATCTCGAGGTCGACGTCTGGAAGCAGCTCATCAGCAACAGAAATCTATGCGCCAAAAGAACAACCACCACGTACTCATGCTGTTGATGCCGCCCGCGGCGCCGAGAGGGTTCGCGCTGGCAGGGACCTCGGCGGTCTTGGACGCCCGCCGATATGGCTCGGTATATGCGCTAGCCATACTCTCATGGGGATCGTACTAAAGGGAGGACTGCGGTCAGCAACGTAAAGACTACAGAGGGATAGCAGGATACGCACGTCGTTGGCGACAAGATCCTTGATGCGCCGCCTGTCGCGCGCCGGGAGCTGCATGACCTCGCCCTTGAGACGCCTCTCCGAAGCATCTCCCGAAGCAGGCTTACTGCCGGTGCTGGTGGACGGCTTATCATTTGCGCTGACCCAAGGCGCCAGCCCCTGGTCGGGCATCTCCCTGGTGACATTGCCATAGATGGCGGCAATGAGCTGGTTGTGGAGATGTTCCTTCTCGCCATTGGGGGCGCCTAGTATCGGATCGATGCGCTCAGAGTATTCGGTCTGGTTCAGTCGTCCTGGCAGGAACAACATGTTAGCAAGGATGTTCTGGTTCGAGGCAAGGCGACGGGGAGCTGGCGCACCGATGAGGTACTGTGTCAGTGCCTCCTTGTAGATGACCCATTGCTCGCTGCCGATGGCCTGCTTGAGGGCCGTGTACAGAGGCTCGAGGTCTATCCTAGCAGGAATGATCTGGCTCGTCTTGGGTTTCAGCGTCCCGGCTGCGAGTGGTAGCGACTTGTTGGAGAGGATGGGGGTCGTGAGGCTGATGGAAGGGCGGCTCAGGGCCGCGGGGTCGATGTCGGGCATGTTGAAGTCGCGCCGTCACCGACCGGCGATGCGATGGGGGCGAGGCTGTGTCGTGGGCGGTTCGGCGATGCGGCGCGATGGTTCTGGATGGCAGGGGTCTGGTAGGAGAAGGGGGGTTGATGGATGGTGGTCGGGCGGGTAGGTTGTCGGAGAGTCGCGACCAGGAGCGCAACGGCGCGCGAGGTCAGGTCATGAGACGCGGAAGACTCAATGCTGGACGACGGGCGATTGAGGCGGCCGGTTTGGGCGTGATGGAAAGACCATTCCACGGGGGATTGGCGATGGAAGTGGCCGTCTCTCGTTGATCTCGAAAATGACGTTGGGATCGGAGGGTGTATCGCGACTTTGGTTTGACGTGTCGTTGATTTTTCGACAGCCTCAACTGGGTGCAGGAGGCGGCGCCTCGGAGGCTACCACGAGATGTCTCCGGTACTGAGCGTGCCGCTAACAACAGGGGCGGAAGCGGGTACCCAGTACAGAGGGGAGGATGCTCGGGCCCTAAGCTGGCGTTTACAGTGGACGGGTACGTACCGGGGCTGCCCCTCAGCGCATCGCATCGCCTACGGTAGCGCAGAAACGCAGGGCAGTCGCGTAAAGCGCGTCCCATCAGTCAAGTCGGGTCACTGTTGCTGCCCATCATCGACAATCAAGACTCAACTCCCACACGCGAAGCCCGGATATCCCAACACTCCGAACAAGAGGCACAGGCTGCCCCCGACTCCCACCTCAATTGGCCCTTCCATGCGCAACCCCGTCCGAAGATGCAATCATGTCGAACCGCGAGAACCGCATCCTCAGCGCCGTCGACAGTTTGATCCAACACATTGTGCCCAAAGACCCGAGGGAAGACCCTGAGGATGCCCAGGACAGACACGACAACTGTCTTGAGCTTGTCACGGCCATTCTCAACAGGTAACTTTTCCTGACCCTGCCGTTCATGTCTCCTCCTCCTCCCGAGACTGCCTTCCCCTTCGTCAACCAGCCGACTGACCGTCGCATTCAACTTGAACAGCCCCGCCTCCCCCGCCATCTCGTCAGATGTCAACCACGCCTCCGATCTGATCAAGAGGCAGTTGATCCAGAGCAACCCGACCCAAGCCCTGCGCTTCTCCAACCTCTACACCCGCCTACTCTCGCTACCGGTCCTCAACCAGAAATGGGCTATACTCTACCTGCTCTACCAGCTGGGCGACTCTCCTGATCCCAACGACCCCCTCCCCGTCAACCTCCCGCCACCATCCCGCCAACAGCGTGATGCCCTGCGACCACCACAACAACACCAGCGGTCGCGGCGGCAGCCACAACAGGAGGAGGAATATGAAGAGGAAGAAGAGTCCTCGCCAGAGCAGCCCTCTGCCCCTTCCAGGGCAGACGAAGCAGCGTTCAAAGACGCATTTGCTCCCGAGGGCCTGAAAAAGTTCCCGCCACACAAGATACAGCAGCCGGGAGATGGCAAGGACACGGAAGAGCCAGAGGACAGCCCGAAGAGAAATGTTGCCCTCAAGTCAACCCTTCTCGCCGACAACTACACCGAAATAGACCCCTCCGAAACTGCACTACTGAGAGACCTGCCTTTCACCCTCCAGGGTCTCTCTTCGACCACTCTACCCTTTTCGCAACAAGATACCCTCATCCTTCCTCCCACGCTACCTGCGCCCCTCGTCTCTATTCTCCACACCCTCGCCGAGCCTTCCTTACTCTACCGGCGCCTCGACGCTTTCGTCAAATCCTCCGCCCAAGGGCTGCTTCGCCAAAGCCTCAGAGCTGCCATCAGTGGGGAGCTGCGAGCCTACCTCAGCCTTATTGCGACGCTCGAAGGCCAGATTCGACGGACGCTTTCGACACTAGACGAGACGGCGCCGAAGAATGGCATCGGCAAAGCCGGGGTCACCCTCAAACGATGCGTCGTGTGGACGAGGGAAGCCACAATGGGCCTCCGCCTCATGAGCCTCATCGCCGAGGAGTCAGAGAACAAACGCGGCGGCCAGCTCATCTCTCTCATCCACGGCTTCTCGTCATCTCACGGTGACCCGATGGTCGCCGCCTTTGCCGAGAGACTCCTCGTTCACGTCACAAGACCCTTCTACGACATCCTCAGGCGCTGGATCTACGACGGAGAGCTCCTGGACCCCTACTGCGAATTCTTCGTCAAGGAGCCTGCGCCGACAGACGAACCCAAGACAGGCGGCAACAGCGTCTGGGAGGACAAGTACGAGATCGACAAGGGCATGATCCCTAGCATCATCACCCAGGACTTTGCCCAAAAGGTCTTCCTAATCGGAAAGTCTCTCAACTTCATCAGGCACAGCTGCGCCGACTCGCAGTGGGTGGAGAACTACTCAAAGGCCGCGTCCAAGGAGCTGCGCTACGGCGACACGGCCACGCTCGAGGCGTGGATCGACGAGGCCTACAAGACCACCATGCGCCGGCTGATGGACCTCATGGAGCACAAGTTCCATCTCTTCGAGCACCTCCAGGCCCTCAAGAACTACATCCTCCTCGGCCAGGGCGACTTCATCGCCCTCCTCATGGAGTCGCTCGCGGCGAACCTGGACCGACCAGCCGGCGCCCAGTACCGCCACACCCTCACGGCCCAGCTGGAGCATGCCATCCGCGGTTCCAACGCCCAGTTCGACTCCCCCGAGGTCCTGCGCCGGCTCGACGCCCGCATGCTGCAGCTGTCCCACGGCGACATTGGCTGGGACTGCTTCACCCTCGAGTACAAGATCGACGCCCCCGTCGACGTCGTCGTCACCGACTGGGGGAACAGGCAGTACCTCAAGGTCTTCAACTTCCTCTGGCGCATCAAGCGCGTCGAGTTCGCCCTTGCCTCCACCTGGCGCAAGTGCATGACCGGCGCCCGCGGCGTCCTTCAAAACTCAGACCCGGCCGTCGTCCAGACGTGGAAGTCGACCCGCGGCCTCCTCGCCGAGATGATCCACTTTGTCGGCCAACTCCAGTACTACATCCTCTTCGAGGTCATCGAGTCCTCCTGGGGCGAGCTCCAGAAACGCATCCGCAAGGACGACTGCACCCTCGACGACCTCATCAGGGCGCACTCGCGCTACCTCAACGACATCACCCACAAGGGCCTCCTCGGAGCGAAGCGCAGCACCCGCCACCCCTCAGACCAGCAACCCTCCGGCGAGGATGACCGCACCTCCTACCTCGCCCAGCTCGGCGACCTCCTCCGCACCATGCTCACCTACCGCGACTCAGTCGACGGCCTCTACTCCTGGTCCGTCTCCGACTTTACTCGCCGCCAGGAGGCCGACGTCCGCTACACCACACGCTTTGCCTCCGCTGCCGCCGACGACTCCGGCCCTGGGGATCACGCCTCGGCCACGTCGGCTGTCGCCTCAGAGTTCCCCGCCCTCCACGACCGTCTGCGCCAGCTCGGCACTTCCTTCCGGACTCGCCTACAGATTCTCCTCGGCGATCTTGCTTACCAGCCCGATGTGGATATGCGCTTCCTCGGTGTCGCCATGAACTTCAACGACGTCTACCAGCCCGCAAGGCGCAAGTCAAAAGCCGCACCGGGATCCACCTCGGCCGTGTCCGAGGCCAAGGCACCAGCCTCGAAACTCGCAGCCGCCAGCTCAAGCAGGGCATAAGGGGGAAAGGGACGTAGAGATGATTTCATAGATTTACCAAAGAGTCCATGCCGCTTTTCATGACTGAAATGAGAATGAGAAAAACTTCATGCCCCAACACATCTTCTTCTCATTCGCCTGTGCAAGTCAAGTCATCACAAAGAGAACCAAGTGTGGTAAAGGTCATAACTATCATGCCATTTCATCATAGAATCATGAGCTAAAGAGATGGCCATCCCCTCCCGTCGCCGCTCGTGTGAGGAAGGGGGTCCGTCCACCTCGCCCGGAAATGAATCTAGTCTCTCCCGACCCTGGTGTTGGGAAGGGAGCGATCCCTGAAAGCCTCCTCCGCTGTCCAGCCATCGTGATAGTATTACCTCCTCCGCCTTCGTGCCGGCCCAAGGCCTCTACCCTTGCGGGAGAGCCCGGCGCCGCACTCTTCTCTTCTCTCTCTTCTTCGTCTTGCGTCTTCCTCCTCTGCTCGGGGCACTCTGCCTTCTCGAGCGCGCTTCCAGCGTGCAATGCCCCCCCCCTTCTATGGCGGCGCAAGTCCTTCCACAGGACCACTCGCCGGTGGATATGGGGGCGAAAGATTCCAACTCCGTACAATGTACTTTATACAAACAGGTGTCGCCAGTGCGAAACCTGTTGAAACCGGCGACTGTCGAGGGGGCCGAGTGTGAGGGAGTCGTTCGAGCCCAGGCCCCTGTGTTCGCCGGAAGTATGCGTCAAGGATGTGTGTTTTTCCCCTGTGCTCCCTTGTCTCAGAAAACAAAGGAAATCGTTTCCTCAAGTGATGAGTCGCTGGCTGAAGTTGACGCTTGTGCCGACTTCGCAAGCCGTCGTCGGTTGTGTCGTCAAGGCCAGACAGGATGACCAAGTACAGAGAGAAAGGGAAAGAATCTCAAAAGCTCAACGCAAGCCCCAATGCGAGCTACCACCCACGCGATCGTGTCGTCGGTCGTAGCTTCATCATGTCGTATGCTGATTTGTTGCTTTCAAATGCCGTTGCCGAAGCCCAGGGCGTCGTGATGATGACGCCCCGAAGAAAGGGGAAAAGAGGTGGTGGAATACAAGCAGATTCCTCGTATCCACAACCGAGGAACCAAGCCAGAAGGATAGGATTCACGTCGCTGGTGAAATCCGGGCGGCCCTGTTGGTATTCAGGACGCCGAGCGTGGCCATCTCCAGGCCCGCTCTCAAGTAGTTGAGCACACTCATCCCAAGGGTACCTCAAACATCGGTCATCTCGGTGTCCTCGTCAGACCGGATAGAGACATCGCCGGGACCCCAAACGCCCTCGAAGACGGTGGCTGCAGATCGGCGCCTGCTGGCGACCCACGCCATGCCGCCAGCTTCGAGAAGCTGGTGGACCGTCGGGCGCTCGCTGGGCTCGGGCTTCGTCATCCAGCGGGCCATTTGGTCGAGGGAGTTGGGGTGGAAGATATCGCGCATGAAGTCGGGAGGCGACTGCAACTCGCTCCTCTTGGGTGCATCCAGGCTCCTGCCGCTGACGGAGCGCGTCTTGAAGGCTTCGTCGAATGCCAGGCGCACGTCGGTGGTGCTGAGCTGGTGGACAAGAGAATCATCCTGAGACGGCATAGTCGACACACCCGCGGCATCGCGAGACACGAATGTGCCGGTGGTGGTCGCGGTGCTGAAGGTGAGGCTGGGGACCTCGGAGAAGTCGCCAGAGCGCAGGGCGATCCAGGTAGGGCCGTTGTCGGGAAGAACGACATTGCAAGCCATCTCGATCATGATGAGACCGAGGGCGAAGATATCCGCGGGCTTGTCGAACTTTCCACGAAGGATCTCTGGGCCGATGTACTCTCTATCGCCTTCAGCGTCGACACCTTTCGCAGCAGGCCAAGGAGTGGCCAAGCCAAAGTCGCCAATCTTGAGGATGCCCTCAAAGGTGATAAGGATGTTGGCTGGCTTGAGGTCGAGATGCATAAAGCCAGCGTCGTGAATGCTCTGGAGACCAAGGGCGACATCATGAATGATCTTCCAGATGCGGAAGTCATCCAGCCTGCCCTTGCGGCCGACATTGCTGAGGAACTTGTCCAGGGTGCCTTCATCACAGTACTCGGTCTGGATGTAGAGGTGGTGGTCAAACTCCCAGCTGTCGACATACCGCAGAACGTGATCGGCGTGTGTGAGTGCCTGGAGCGCGCGAACCTCTCTAAGCTTGTTCTCGCGGTCCTTGGGACCCAGGAAGGGCTTGCGGGCCTTCTTCACGGCGAAGTAGCGGTCGGGCTCCGGGCTCCTTGGCGACTCCCTGCTGGGGGTTCCGCTGAACACGGACAGGAAAGAGGCTCGGAGGGAGGCGGACTTGGTCACGCGGTAAACCGAGGAGAACTCGCCCTTGCCGACGAGGTTGACCTTGTCGAAGCGGGAGTAGAGCGAGTCGTCGACATCGCTGGCGGCGCGGCTATTGCCGTTGACCGGGGTAGACAGGTTGAGGCTGCTGTTGAAGAACGACTCGCGGCCGGAGGGCGTGACGGGAGGGGCGGTGCCGGGGCCCATAGACTGTCGGAAATCCACCGGGTTGGAGATGGAGAGGTGGCTGGCGTCAGGGAGGATGACGCTGGCCTGGGGGGTCTTGGGAGTTCGGAGTTCCACTGGGCTGGCTGAAGTAGGAGAAGCAATCTTAGCAAAAACTTTCTTGGGTGTATCCGAAGCCTGGAAAGGGATCTGGGGGCCAAGGGGCGAGGGAGTGTGAAATCCTCGCTTGGTCCTGGACTGGCCCAGAGACGGCAAGGAAAGGCGCAGAGAGGGAGATAGGCCGCACTTCAGGGGCGGGACAGAACCGACAGAGGACTGCTGGTTTCCGGCTTCGACCCTTGTTGCGACCTGCTCCATGCTTGTGGACTTACCAGTCGACTCGCGCGAGATCTGGGGAGGCCGTCCATTGCCGAAGAAGGACATTGACCTCTGGGCGCTTGGGCTCTCGCTGCCCGGGTCGCGCTCGGCGAACTCGGTCAGAATGGGCGTGCTGATGCTCTGCTTCGTAGGCGTCGGGGGAGCATCGGCGGTGGCCACCGTGGGAACGCTGCTAGAACTCTCAAAGGTGAACTTCTTATCGTCGCCGTCCATGCTCAGCAGGCTTCCCCTGCGGGAGTGGCGGGGGCCGAGACGCTGGAACAGACTCAGGCCCTTGGTGGGATTGCTGCCACTGAAGATGCTCCGAGAATGAGTAGGAGACGTGTTGTTGAAGGGGGTCGAGGACGGGATACCGAAGCCGGAGCGACCGTTCCTCTTCTTCATCGCGCTTCCGGGAGGCGGGGGGTATGTCGCGAAGCCATTTGTCGGCTTCTTGCAGGGGGTATCGGGCATGGTGACCTTGTGAAGGTCATCCTCGGGGTTCCGGTTCACCTTTGAGATGAGACCGGTGGACATGAAGGCGCCAGCCCAGGGCTTCACGTCCTTGAAGGGCGTGACGCTGTCGGGCTGTCCGATGCCATAGGGCAGGGACTTTGCAAAATTTGCGGGCGCATGGGGCTTCGCAAACACGGCGGGAGAGGCATTGGTAGCCGTCTTCTCCTCAAGGCTGTTCCCGCTGGCCGAGGTGATGAGAGTCTTGGAGAGCGGATGGGGCTGCTGAGGAGGGGGGGCGGAGGGCGTTGTCGAAATGAACGGGCTGTCCCGGCTGGTTTGCGGCGGGAGGAACTGATCCATCGACAGACGCGGACGGTTCTTGACGTTGGGCGTTGCGAATTCGCCGCCCATTTGGGCCAGGTGATTTGCGCCCGACCGGCGACCCCAGGAGCTGCGATCGTGCTGGCGCTGCTGCAGCGTCGACTTGCGAAGGGAGCCGGTGCGACGAGGAATAGTTGGCGTCGGGGTAGGCGAAGGCATGGGCTCGCGAGGGGCGGGAGCAGAACCGCTGCCGAACAATTCGTACTCGCGATTTGTGTTATCTTCGTGGATCTCGAAGCTGGTGGTGTGGGGGATGGCGGCGGGCGTGGCGCCGAGGTTGGCGGCGCCAAAGATGCTTCCGCCCATGTCGGTGTATCCGAGGCTGGAGATGCCGTGCAAGCTGCGGCGCTTCGCAACGGGGCTGCTGACGTTGGGCTGATCCAGGTCCATGATGGCGTCACTACGCTTCAGGGCGCCTGATCCGGCAGTGCCGGGCTCGATGCTGACCTTTGCGAGGAGATCGCCGTTTCCTTCAAGCGCGCGCACGAGAGCTTGATGGGCTGAGCCGGAGACGTCGAGGTGGAGGCTATGCCGTGATGATTTCTCAAGTGGTCGCCGCGGAATTGAGCCGCCCCTGGTAAGAGGGCTCCTCTGGGTGGTCGAGTTGTGGGGGGTGTGGGAGTTCTCCTGGCCTGGGGAATTTGAGCCGGAAGCGAGAGGTGTCGAGGAATCGTTGTTGTTGGTTGAGCTCAAGGTCCGTTTCAGAGGAGACTTGGGCGAGGCTCGGAGCCTCGAGAGCGGCCTTGATGGCGAGGCACCCTGTTTCGACGACTTGGCAGACCGCAGCGAGAGCTTGACGCTGGGGGAGAAGTGCGAGAGGGATGTCGTCGGGGGCGCATGCAGAGGCGTTGTCGAGGAGAATAAAGAAGGCGCGGCGCCGGGCGTCGTGCTCGCAATAGTAGGGTTCTGACTACGTGTCATCGGGCTCAGTCGGCGGCTTGGTGATTGCTCGGCGGCGGACTGGGAATGCTGCGAGGCGAGGGACGAGTCGGAGGTTTGGGAGTGTGTTCGGCCAAGATTGAACCTGGACGGGGATCGGGACAGTGAACGTCTCAGAGTCCTGACGCCGTTGGCAAAGACATCGACGTGGTGAACGTGGGTTGGGCTGGGCACGGTGAGGGTGCCTCCGCCGCTGTTGGAGAAGGACATTGCTTGCGGGATTCCTTTCGGTGCGCAGGTCCTTGTGAATGGGGGTTTTGGGTTGGTTGAGCTATTGTTGCGAGACCGCGCGGGGGTTGTATTGTCGCGTGGTTGGTCGGTTAAGTCGGTGCCTGGGGAGGTCGACGGCCTTATTGTTGGATGCCTCGTTGGATTTATTCAACGGGGGAAGGTCCAAGGTATTGTTGCGCCCCGTGATATTGTTGGAGCTGACACAATGGACGATTCGAGTTGCAGAGTGATGCAGTTCGGGGTGGGTGGTGAATCAGGTAATGGACGGCTGAAGCACACCTTCCTGAAGTGCGCCAAAGTGAATGTCGATGACGAGTGGGGTGTGAAGCGTGAGGATGTCCGATTCTGGCTGGGGGAAGCGGACAAGAAAATCGCGAAATGCGGCGCTTGGACGAATGCTGCGTTGAAATGCGAATGTGCAGAAGGAGGATGTCGGGTGTGTTTGGTTTTCAGAGCAATGAGGAGGTCAATGTCGACACACAGGTTGCCCCCAAGCGGGAAAGCTGATGGGGGGAGCTGAAGAAGGGGGTGGGAAGAAGGAGTCCAGATCCAAGGCGCCTCTACAGCATGGCGCTAAATCCAGGCAGTCGCAAGCTTGAGCATGTCCGGTGGTTTGTTTCCTCTTCCAAGACTGGCGTTGTCTGTTCGGGAGACTTTGGATGGTTTGCTGCTATTCTTGCGCGCTGGCTTGTGGGAGGATCGATTCGGGAGTGGGTGATGATGATGATGATTCGATTTCGATTTCGCGTTGTCGAAGACTGGGTGTGTGGATGGATGACTTGACTGTTGACTGCGACGGAACACCGAGTCCCACTCAAGTCATTGTATCAGGAACTGTGGAGGACGTCCTCTGAGGATGGATGGCGAGCACCTGCAGGCAGGGTCGTCTAGAGGAAGGTTGCTGAAGATCTCCAGGAGGAGAGGCGGGAGACAGGACAAAGGACGGGGAGAGGTTGGGATGGAAAGGAGGCGGCGGCGGACAGTGTGCGCCGGGGGTGCGGAAATGTGTGGGTGTGCGCGCGCTCTCTCGCACACCTGGGGGGGGGGGGGGGGGGGGCCGGAGGAGAGCGAACAAGGCCAGGCTAGGGTGGGACGGGAGGACGTGGAGCGGGTTGGCTTGGACCTGCGCTGTGGACTGAACAGAACAGACCGACTGGGTGCCTGTGCGGTGAAGAGAAGAGGCGGGAAGGCAGGCAGACGGACGGGAACAGACAAGCCAGACGGGAGCCAGAGAGCGACGGGCGAGCGAGGGGGGAGGCCAAAGAGGAGAGGGGACGTGACATGGGGCTTGGAGTGTGTGCACGCGCAAAGGTGGGCAGTCACGACCAAAAGAGGCAATTATCGGGCCCGGGGCCTGCATCGCGCAGGCGCGACCTGACGTGTGTTGTTTACCTTTTTACCTGGAAGGGCTAGCTCCGCACGTGATGGCGCGACTGGACCACGCAGTGTTTAGTGGGGGGGTCTCTGGTAGGGAAGGACACACTCGTGGGTGACTGCTCTCTGGTATTTGGGCGTCGATAGCGCTGCCAAAGTGTTGGGAGAGCTGGTCTTCGGGATTAGAGGGCGGCGGAGATAGGTGGTGCTGGGCTATCTTGTTTGGTCACGATTGGTTTCTTGTCCAGTCATTCAGAAGTAATATTCTCCCTCTGAAGCTGTCGTCCCTTATTGCTAGAGTCGTCCTGACCCCTGTCCGACGGGAGGACCCAACGGTCTGGCATCGGACTGCCATCCATCAATCATCGACTCGGCCTAAACCCCCTGTCTACCGCCCTCTCTTCCTCACAATTGGCTTGTCATTCCCCCGTCCAGTCCCTCCCCCCTGAACTTTGAACGTCCTGACCACCCTGACCACCCCCTTTGCCCCCTTTCCTGCAGGGTCCCCGCCCATCCGCACGCGTCGTGTCTCTCCAGGCCCGGTCGATCGTCCGGCTCTCACTGAGAGCAAGGCCTCCAAGCCCCCCCCCCAAAACCCCCGTGTCCCATTCCCTCAGGATCCCTTGCTCGCTGCCAGCTGGTCGTGTCCCGCCTCATCGCGATATGCAAGCAGCATCATCCCTCCTATCGCATCACCCTCGCACCGCACATCACATCCCCCCGCAACCCAAAAATCGCCACCTCGGGCCATCCGTGTCCAAAAGCCAGAGCAGCGCCGTGGCGAACGTGTGGCATGAAGGTCAGGCTCGGGCACCAGGCTCGGGCTTGATGAGTCGATACGAAGAAAAATAAAAATGGGGATCATAACAAACAACAACAACCACACACACTTCTCAATCTCCCGTCCTCACCCTCCCATCTGCCATCTGCTTGCCCTCTGCCCTCTGACTTTCCCCCTTTTTTTTTGTCCCTCTCTGGCCCTCGGCCTCACCCCTCCTCCTGTGGGGAGCACACGGGACAAGAATAATGACCGGGCTTCGGTGGATGGGGATTCGTGTAATTGCATTCAATATTCCATTTCATGCCTTCTCCAGGTCTTATCTCGCTTGTCGTCCGTGATCAATGTGCCCGAACCAGGGGGTAGGCTTGGGTTTGTGGCCCGAAATATCCAAGTCTCCCGTCTCCCGTCTCCCGCCTCCTAGGTCCCCTCTGTTCCTCTCGCACTGGCCAACTGACCGCTCTTTTGCTCCCCTGCCGTACCGCCCATCTGACGGTGAGGAAGCGCGGAAGAAGGAACAGAAGGTCCCGGGAACCGACAAAGTTCAAGACGCCTCTGCCGAAATCCGCTCTCCTGGGTCCGTCCGGCCAGGGGCACACAACACACACAAGGGCCAGCAAAGGGGCCGGCTCAACTGCTCCCCTGAGGGTTCAGTGTTCCCTCCCCCGTCCGCTCCATTCTTCCAAAACTCGTCCACTCATCCACGTGCCCGTCGCAGTCTCAGGTGCTCCTCAGTCCCTCTCATTGGCTCAGAGTGTCCACCATCGTGCTGTCAGACATATCCGCCCTCTTGCGGCCCTGCGGGCTTGTCTTCGTGGGACGCAAAACAGGCCAACCGTCTTGCGCCGGCCCCTTCTTCCTCTGCTCGCCTGCTCGCGGAGCGCCCGGCCCCGATCTCGCGACAGGGAACTTGGGACGAAAACGCCCATGCTCCCCCTCCTCCCGCCCGCGGGCCCTGGTGGATCTTCCCGTCCCGCTCAGAACCCAAGCACCACCCGGCCACACAACATGTCTCTTCACTGACTGACTGACTGACTGACACAGGCCCGTCATCCCAAAGACCGCCCAAGACCCCCCAAGACCCACGCCGTGCCCTGTTCTCGGCTTGAGACACACCTACACTTGCAGCACTGATGACTGCTCTGCCGCCTGTCATCCCCCTCGCGCCGCCTCTCGCCTCGTGCTCGCCCGCCTCGTCCCCGCGCCATTGGCCAAAACCCCTCCCTGAGATGCCATCAGGGTCTTGTCTCTTCGGACACGTCCCTTTCAACCCCTCACTTCGTTATCCCGCTCGCGATGCTCTGATCTCAACTTGAAGATGCCGCGCCAGTCGCAGACGTGGAACGCCCGAAAACTGGATCCCCCCTTCAAGTTCCGAGCGGGGGTGCGTGGTCGAGCCGCCGCCGCCGCCGCCACGCTGAGAATCAAAACAAAACAAAACATCTCGCGAACATGCATGAAGCCAGACGGCGCGTTGGTTTTGACTTACTCACGCACATGACGCCGTCGGCGCCCCGGCCTCTCGAGAAGAGTCGCGGAAGGGATGGGGAAAGGGAAAGCCAGCGCCGCACGGGGCTCCCCTCTGGTAAACAATGCCGTCATACTTGATTGTTACCTACCCTCCGGAGCAGCCGCCGTCACATAGTATCAAGACACACGACGAGGCGGCGCTTGCTCTCCCGTCGTGTGTCTCGGCTCCTCGCGTGCCACCAATGTCTCCGGCTCAGGCCACTCGCGGGCAGAGCGGGCTGGCAGACAACTGCGGCGCAAAGCCAATGGAAAGCCCGTCACTGACATCACCGTACGCAACTTTCTCCAGGCGCAGCCGCACAATATGCCTCATCGGAGAGAGGGGCCGGGCTGCGTGGACGTTTCTTCTGCCGATCTCTCCGCGACATTGGGACCTCTGGACAGACAGGCGGACGGCTGGTTGCTTTTGATTCAAGATGCCCGGGCAACAGCATAACTATGGAGCGAGTGAAATAAGCTACGGGATCTTGGAGTGACCCTCGACTCATCTAACGAACCCTGCCATGTTCATGCGCCAGCAATAAGCTCCCTGATATCGAGCAAGCAACCCCAGCTATCCTCGCAGGCATCTGGTATCTTGTGGGTGAGGTGTCCTGGCTTTCTTGCCTCCTCGGGTATCACTTTCTTTCAACCAGGTCGTAATCCCCCCAACGCCCCAGTCACTGCGCCGAGCAGTTGACGTCTCCCAAACCGCGTCATCACGGCCGCGCTTCCTCCGTGTCTTACGAGAGGTTCAGCCGGATCCATTCAGCCCAGGAGCAGAGATCCTCCAGCTGAGCCAGGACCCTGCCCAAGTCTTGAGGCCGCATCTTCTTGCCTATTTCTGTGACGTGGGGCGCGGTTTCCCCGTTTGTCTCTTCGCCGGTGGGGAGGATGTTCTGTGAGACGACGTGGATGCCTCCGTTTTGCTGGATCTGCAACTCCACATTTGCAGTTGCGTCACGGAACGGGAAGACCACAGACAACCCCGCAGTCGGGTGGACTGACAGGACGACGTCCAGGCCCAACGGACCCGTCCATCGTCCTGCGGCTCGGGCGGGCGATCCGGTCGTTGCATCCTCGGCGTCCGCAAACTCGCCAAACATATCTGACAGCGTCTGGCTGCGCAGCATCGAGAGAGCCTGGCCCGGCGTGCGGGGGCGCATGTCCACGCTGGCTGAGGTGAAGCTGCGCGACAGCAGGGTGGAGATGAGGGCGTATTGGCGCAGCGTGGGGAGCATGGCCACCAGTTGGCGCGGGTGTGAGAAGGGCAGCTCGGTGATTGTCTGGCCGTACACAGGCTTGTACACAAACAGCATGTTCTCGTGCGTGACTGGGGCCATGGTGTTCTCTGGGCTCTTAGCCAGCACATCCCTCTTGCAGGAGATCATGCGAGGCTCGCTGGCATCGTGATTCGTGCCCTCCGGAATGGGGAAGAAGATGCCGTCGAACGTGTACCCCGTCAGCATGGCCGGGGGTTGTGTGCCAACCAAATGATAGAGGCTGTTGGCCACGGATTGCGGGACAACCAGCGGCGGGTTGAAGGTCGCCACAAACTTTGCGTTGGGCAGCTTCTTTCCGTCTGGCTGGACCAAGTTGAGATCGCCCGGCTTGTCGTCCGAGGTCGACGGCACCGTTGTGGCATCGGGCTCTAGCCAGTCGATGATGGGCCCATCGGCCACTGTCAGGAGGTCTTCTGCTGTCGGCTTGGTCTTCTCAACGTCGTTGGACAGCCATCCGTCCGAAACCCGCACGGCATGGTACAGGTCGCCATCGAGGGGCTTGCATCCCACGGAGATGGACCAAACATTAGGTCCTTCTTCAAACTTGGACTGGGGAGCCCTGGGGAACACAAGGTGTCGTTCGGTCCAGTAGTCGATGGATAGGCCGACCTGATCGCGTACATGCATTCCCGGCCGACCGCTTCTCGCACACATGACTGTGGCCTCGACCAGTCCCTCGACCAGTCCCTCGGGCTTCCCGGCCATTGCCTGATCGTTTCGAACCTTGGTCAGCTCCCACTGGAACAGCTTCTCCAGGCTGTCGTAAATCCCAACAATGGCCTCTTGGCAGTCGAGGCCTGGGAATACGCTCAGCTTGTCGAGCGTCGCGAGCCGTTCGAGGTTGACTGCAAACTTCTCGAGAGTTTTGGTAAGGGGGCTTTGGTTGGGAAGGAGCTCCAGATCACGCAAGAGAATCTGCCCAGCCTTATCTGCATGGCGAGCCACAGACGGGGCCGCCTCTGACTCGGGAAATGCGACAGTGACACTCTGCACGATGTTGTTGTCCAGGTTGATGTCGAGCTGCAATCCGTGGCCCGCCATGACCAGTGTTTGTGTCGTCCTGCCGTCGGGCGTCCTGTGCTCCTCCCACATCTTGTTGAGACCTGCTCGGAGCGACAGTCGCTCGAGCCCGGCAGCGCTGACGAGTCCTTTCGCATTCTGTACAGGGAAGATAGTCAGCTACCTGCCAGTATTGCCGAGCGAGAGGATCGGGCACTTACACCGAGGATGTTAATGATGGCATCGATTCGCTTGATCCTGTCGTCCTCGCCTGTCGACATTGGAAGGCCACCCATGGATCCAACTCCCACACCGTCGAGACCCAGATCCAGACCAGCACTCATGCCGAGCGCGCCCATAGCCGCTGCAGCCGACGGGCTGTCGAAGTTCATCGGTGGGTTTCCATGGTGTCCCATGAGTGTAGCCGAGTTCGCTGGCGACTTCTTATATTGCTGAGGTGACGACTTGGGGCCATGGGGAGAGAAGGCTGCGTGCGCTTGGGAGAAGGGTGTCGATACTGGCGGGGTTGCGCCCGGGATGCCGGACGGAGTGCGTCCTTGGCTCTGGCCTAGCTGGGAATGGCCTGGCGGAAGCTTCGCTGGGTTCGTCGGGGTCTCCATGATTCGTATCGCTGATCGGCTTGAAGCCGTGAAAGAATGCAGGAATCAATGCTGTGGAGGAACAAGCAAGCAGCTGCCTGCCGCACTTCCTCCGTTGTTCGTTCGGCCTGGGCTACGCCCGAGAAAGGGACCGTCGCAAACGTTTGTAGAGATACCGCCTCGTGAATATTCACAATCCGAAAGAGGGATGTCCAACGAACGTATGGATGTGATGGAAGTTGCGGGAGTTGTATCGGGTAGGGTGGTAGGGTGGGTGAAAGGTGTAGGACGCAAGAGCCGTCTCGAAGTTTGAGGTCAACAATAAGTCAACACAAAGACCCCAGCTTCGCGGGCAGCTACCTGACGTGCAGGTGGAGCTCCAACTTGAAGTGAAGCTTCGGCGGGGAGTCGGCGGGGATTCACATGGTCCGAGCGTCAGTGCCAGTAGCGGCTCGCACAGTGTTTTGTGGTGGTGAACTTCATCCCACCAAGTCGGGATGTTCAGGGGCATGTCCTTGGTCGGGGTGCCAGCAAAGATGGGGACCAGGAGTCATTTCGAGCTGCTTCTATCAGAATTATGGGTTTAGAAGGATGGATTCAGAGCATTTGGATGGTTCAAAGTGTCGAATTGTTCAGTTGAAGCTTCTCTTTCGTCAATATATCCCTACCTAGGTAGTTTCGAGGGAAAAGCGAGGTCGGGTGTGGTTTGGACTTCTCGAAGTCCGAGGTCGAAATCCGACATTCAAAAGGGCTGTAGACCACCCTGGATGGTGTTCCCACGTGTCTCAACTGGCATAGGCTCTTCATGGGACTAATCGCACTTTGTCATTCAACTGTCCCTCGTTGCAGGATTCAAGATTCAGGACTGATAATCAAACGACGGGATACGGTGGGACTACTTGCATGCATCTCTTTTAATCCTTCCATTAAAAACCTGCAGCCGTCCCTGAGAAGTACCGCGAAACTTCGTATGTCAGTGGCTTGAATGCCAATCCGTCAAAGTTGCGGGTCAAGGAAACCAAGAATCTGCGAAACACTTCTCCTTTTTGAGACAACTCGAGAGTGGTTCTGCTGTCGAAATGAATCTTTCGTCACACTCTAAGTATGAACCTCCGGGAATCAACGTAAGTGTTACATTTGCATCGAGTCACGCGAATACGACAAATCCATCATATCTTGAATGTCGACCTGGGTGGTCCTGTTGCCGGTTCAAAAGAGGTGAGGGAAATCAACATCAGCCAAGCCACTCAACTATGAAATGCGTCCCAACCAGTGTGAAAAATTATAGGTGGCGCGTCAGACACCGGAGGATTTTACTGTGTTTTCCCGGAGAGAGAAAGATGACGGCGTCCATATGTGGCAGAAGCCAAGCTTCCAATGAACGCCGCTCTGCTCCAGCTCGGCCGCCACCAAATGACTGGTGAACTGAAAGCCATTGCCTCGTTGAGGGATCCGTCTAGCCTCTCTGACTGACGCGTGATCTACTCCCACGAGGCAGTTGTTGCCCTCCTTTGGAATAAACTCGCTTCATCTCAGGAACCCGACATGCCTCTTTCGCCTCAGTAGCGAAGGTGGCCCATACGCGCGAGGTCCTCGCTGCGCCGCTGCCTCTGCTGCTCGGCCTGGCCCTTCTCCGACGCCACCATACGCGACCGAGCCATGCCATCTCTGTCCGTGTCTCGCACACTCGTTCCGCCCCTGGCCGTGTTCATGGCCATGCTTGATGGATACGATGTTGGTCCGCCCTCAGATGCGCCGTGTCTCAGTGGCGGACCGATGGGGCCGAAGATGCAGGGCGATGTTGGGGACGATCTCTGGTGGGTGAAGGGTCTGGTCTCGGATGCTGTCGCTTGCGGGCTTCGTTAGTACATCGTCCATATCGTTTGTCGATCAGACTCACTTGGTGATCGCAGACCGTCCATGCCTGAGGAGTAGGCCGATGCTGTCATTGTGCCCGTTCCTCCCGCCGTGGACATCATCGACATCCCAGCCACCGTGTTCGCTGTCGTCGAGTCCGGCCGGCGCCACGACACGGCCTGCGGCGTCCTCGAAGTATCTGGCGTTGCGCCGGGGTCCCGAGGGTTGCTGACAATACCGAGCGCTCCTCCTCCGCCTCCGCTTCCGCCGGCATTGTTGTCACCACTGAAGACACCCTCAGGTTGTTCCCGCTGCCTCTCAGCCTGCTGCTTCTTCCACCACGTCGGCAGCCCATGGAACAGACCAAGCGACATTTGCGTCGCCTTGTCCAGCGGCATCTCATGCTTGTACTTGCATCCCTGCTGCGTGAAGGCGCAGACACCCTCGTGCACCCACTTGTCGCAGTAGATCTTGGGCTTCTTCTGCGGCGTCGGTGTCGTGGCCACTATGTGGTCAATCTTCTTCTGTTGATGGGGAAGAAAGTCAGCTCAGCATTCGCCAACCAAGAAAGTGCCTTCTGCAGCGGCAGGTGAAGGGAGGGCCGACATTACCTGGATGGTATCAGAACCGGGCTCAGGGGACGGAGGAGGGGTCTAGACCGGATGGTTAAGTCACCCACACAACCGGCAAACGGGCAACAGCTGATATGAACAGGGGGCTCTTACCTTGAGAACCGTGACGGGCTCAATGTTGCTTGCCGGTCCGTAAGGCGGTGGACGGAGAGGCAGTGGGAGGACGAGCATGCCCTTGCACCCCATCTGCGTGGCGGGTATGTTCATCAGGGGCGGAATCATGTCGGCCGGGATTAGCCTGGTGTAGGTTCCGTTGCCACGGTCGAAGCAGTAGGCATAGAAGCCGTCCATGCTGGAGACGGTCTGCTGCTGACGATGGGGTCGCTGTTGCTGCTGCTGCTGCCACTGAAGCATGCTGTACTCGTGGCCCTGGGGTGCGCTCGTGACGGTTTGGTTGTTGTTTGCGCCGCCCGCGGTTGAAGTCAAACGCCAGCTAGGGCACTCGAGGTACTGCTGCTGGGTGTGCATGGTGCTCCGTTCCGTCTCAGTCGGGGACCTGTCCGCCACACTTGCCAGGGCGTGCTGGTACTGCTGCCAGCGCTGCTGGCGAGGATCCGAGGGCATCGTGGCTCGGTGCTGCAAGCCGGTGGCCTGGAAGGGAATCATCCTGTCCGTCAAGTTGGCGGCGTTGGTAAAGGTGCTGGTGAAGGCCCGTTCGTCCGACCTCCTGCCCTCCCAAACGGAAGAGGCCTTGTCGGCGGCGTGCCCGCCTCGGTACGGGCCGTCCAGTTCTGGGGTCGTGAAGCGTGACGCGACCGAGGAAGTTGCCTCGGGCGAAGAAGAATTGTCGGAGGCGTTGGCAAGGAACGCGTCCATGCTGCAGAGGGTTGTGGTAGATGAAGTTGTAGGACGGTACGACAAGCGATCCCGAGCTGTTGTCGGCCAGAACCAGTCTCATGCGGGGGAAAGAGGAAGAAGTGATAAATAAAAAGGGAAAGCAGAAGAGAAGAAGAGGAGGACTGGAAAGAAAACAGAAAGGAACAAAACGGCCGTCGCAGCAGGAAGATCGGTGTGGTGGGCGTGCAAACGGAAAGCGAGGAAATAACTGGTCTTCCCCCCTCCCCCCCTTATACCGCCGGCCGACAGCGTATGGCAGGCGGCCTAAGGCGTGCAGACCGACATACAGCGGGCATGTATGTATACAGCCGCTGGCGAGAAAGAAACAGGAGTAACCAGGCCAGAGACCCTGCAACGGGGGCATGCAGCCAGGCGGTATGTCTTGCACGATGAGGGAGGCGATGACGCGGGAAAAGGGGGGTCATTGCCTCCCATTCTCCAAATCACCCTTTCAATGTAGAAATGATGCTGCTGCTGGGTGAATGCAACGAGCGGGCTGGATGTTTTCCATGAACGCCCCCTTTTCCCCTCTGTTTTGTCTGCCTTCCCGCAAGCGAAAGGGGGGCGCGCGTCTGTTGCCTGCTCGTTTGCTCAATGCCAAATAAGGTCCGCTACCGCCGATCGGCTGCCTGCAGCATGACCACTTGCAATGCCTGTTCAGGGCCTGTCTGTACGTGACGGTCGGTGCGTCGAACGGACTGTCTGTCGAGCATGTCATTTCTAGGGATCAGAGGGTGGGATGTTGGTTTGGGGACCTTTTGATGTCATTCATCCTCGGTATTCATGCAAGAGGGAGCTATCGTCTGAGAGAAGGGCCGAATTCTCCATCCTGTCTTGACAGCCAAGCCTCGAGCCATGTGACCTTCATCTCTTCCGTTTCCTGATGGCGGTTCTTCTAAAGTGCAAAGATGAATCGTCCCCGTTGCTAAGTTGTAGAAAAAGGGGGCTCTGCCCTGGGGTATCTGTCTAGTCAAACACTGAGCCAACTCTCCTCTATTCTCCTCACAGCTCCTTCAACTTATCCTTCAGAGCTTTGCGCTCCGTTGCCAACTCCTGTGGGCTTGACGACCATGCCGCGAGGCCGTCGAGGGCAAGTCGAACATGCCTCTCCTTCAGCAACTTCGAGCAGGTCGAGGGCCGATGCATCTCCCCACACAGCGGACACTTGCCTTTGCCGACCGCAGCCGCGGTGCCGTTGACCATTGGAATCACCACCTCGACGACTGATCTTGGCTTCTGACCAAGTCCCCTGTCGGGTAGTCCATTGGCCACTCCTGGGTGTGAGCTTGCCAGAGGTCCACGAACGATGGAGGGGGCTGCCTGAGCCGCCATGTTGCGGTTGCTTTGATTCGCAAGCTGGGTGTTGAGCAAATGGACATAAGAGTCAAATTTGTCCCGTGGCACTTCTCCCCTACCGAAGGCCTGATACAGACTGCGCAGATGTGGCGGAACGTTGTCGGGGATGAAGTGATTAGTCTGGACTTGTGGGTTCGGCGGGTTGGCGTGAAGTGGACCGGCATGTTGAGGGAACACAGATGTTCCCTGCGGAGGGGCAGCGGGTTTCGTGGGCACCTTTCCTGGCTTTGGGCCGGGCTTCTGCCTGGTCTTCGTCGTGCTCTTCTCCTGAGGGACTGCTGATTTAGCCTGCTTCGACATTGGCGTGGACCTGCCGCTGCCACTCTTTGCCACTGGTTGCTTCTGCATCGTCGCGACGGAGCCCACTGGTTCTGCCAAAAGTTAGCCAGGGCACCTTTCACGATCAAAGGAAGATGTGTTTCGTCGGTGACACCGTCAAACTCACGGTTTGGTTGGCGCTTGCTCGCGGCGACAGAAGTGCCAGGCTCACCATAATCCGCAGCGTCGCCAACGTCATCATCATCATCATCATCATCATCGTCACGTTCATCAGCAGAGTCTTTGAAGTCAGCGTCCATCTCGGATGCGCTATCATCAGGCGCCTCCATCGTCTGGTTAGTCCGATAGTTGATGGTCTACATGTGTCAGTCAGGATATCGATCCAAAAACCGGCCAAGGGACTCACCTGGCGTCGTCTGCCGCCTCGGCCAAGGACGACCTTGTTCTGCTCGGCAATGCGAAGAGCCTCGGCTTCACGTTCGCGAAGAATGTTGTCCCAGACACTTGGGTGCAGCGTCGGATCTTCGTGCTCAGCGAGATCCGCATCCAAGGTGCCCTTATCGTTGGCCCAAACTCGGGCGAAGGAAAAGTTAGTGGCTCCGTCATCGTCGGTCTTGGTCTGCTCAATCTCGGATCGGTCGAGAAGCTTGTCGATGCTGGCGTCATCGTAGCGGATAATGTCCTTCTCGTTTTCGCCTTCCCCAAAAAGGGCAGACGCTCCGTACTTGAGGATTGACTCCAGATCGTCAGGGGCCTCGTCCTCGTTGTCCATACTCTCAATGAGCACGTGGTCGAGTGCCATCTTCTTGCGGCCGATCTGCATGATCTTTTCCTCTGCCGAGTTCTTTGTGACCAGCTGGAAACAGAGGACCTTGTTCTTCTGCCCAATACGGTGAGCGCGGGAGAGAGCCTGGATGTCCTGGTGAGGGTTGAAGTCAGGGTCCAAAATGATCACCGTGTCGGCAGTCGCCAAGTTGATGCCCACACCGCCTGCCCTTGTGGAAAGCAAAAAGGCAAAGACTGGGGAGTCAGGGGCATTGTACGCATCGATGCGCCGCTGCTTCTCGAGACTCGAGATGGTGCCGTCCAGCCGACGATAGTCGAAGCCGAGTCCATTAAGAAAATCTTCAATGATATCGAGTTGGTTCAGGAACTGACTGAAGAGCAGAACCCGATGGCCCCTCTCCTTGAGCTTGGGAAGCATTTGCTGCAGCAAAACGAGCTTCGAGGAAGCGGAGACGAGGTTTGCGTGGGTCTGCTTAAAACCCAAGCCCTTCTCCTCAATGGCCTCGCTGTACATGAACGGGTGGCAAAGGCACTTGCGAAGCTGAACCAGGATGTTGTTCAGACTGCCTCTGTCCTTCGGCCTGAGCTTGTCATCGGCAAAGATGGCCTTGAGAAGCTCCGGGCTCTTCGCCATGATCGACTTGCAGAGCTTCGCCTGGAGTACGCTCATGGACACTGGGAGGATGATCTGTGCCATGGGCGGAAGGAACTTCAGGACAGCCGCTTTGGTGCGGCGGAGGAAGTATGGCCGGATCTTCTCGTGCAGCTTGGGCAGGTTCTCCGCATTGAGCTCGCTGTACTCCTCGTCCAGCTTGGCAGCGTTGTGGCTGGGGTCGACAAACTGGAGCAGGTTGAACAGCTCCCGCTTATTGTTCTGCAGGGGTGTGCCGGTGAGCAAAAGTCGGAACGGAACCCGCATTGCCTGAAGAGCTGCGTAGAGCAGATTCTGGTCATTCTTCAGCCTCTGTCCTTCGTCGACCACCAGACCGGCCCACTGGACAGACTTGAAGAGGACGCGGGTTCGGTCATCCTGTGCTGAGTCGTAGGACATGACCACGACGTGCGCCTTCATGTCCTTGGTGCCGTTGGGGAACAGCTCATACTTGTAGGCCAGCTCCTGAGACCGCTTTCCGCCGTGGTAGGTGACGACACGGAGGTCTGGCGCCCAGAACTTGATCTCGCGACGCCAGTTTGCGCACGTGGAGTTCGGCACGACGACGACGAACGGATAGACCTAAGTTTGTCAGAGGCAGGAATGAATCGGGGAAGGAGGGCCAAGCCCGAACTCACATAAGGCTCGTCCAAGGCCAGCTGTGCCATCAGACTGACGACTTGTACGGTCTTTCCGAGGCCCATCTCATCGGCCAGGATGATGTTTCGTTCTTGGTGGAAGTTGTAGAGCATCCAGGAAACGCCCTCCAGCTGGTATTCCATGAGCTTGCCTCGCTTGATGCCCTGCGGCTGCCCCACGGGATCGACAAAGTCCTCCTTCTTGTACTTGCGGAGTCTCTCTTTCATCTTGGAGCTCGGCTCGCTGACGAAGTACTTGCCGTTCAGGTACTCTTGATACGCGGCTTTGAAGGCATCGTACAGCGGCCCCGAGTCGGCCGAGGGTGGCGTATCCCATACAACATCGTCGTAGCCGAGGCCCTGGAACTTGACGTAGACTTGCTTGATTTGTCCAATGCGGCTCATATCGGCTGCCTTTGAGGTGCTGGTTGCCTTCTCTCCCTTGACCTGCAGGATGACATCGATGGTGAGGTACTCCTCCGGTATGGCGTCCTTGGTGGTCCGCTTCAACAGACTCTCCATGGCGTCCTTCTTGGAAAATGCTTTCTGCATGGCGCCGGGTGTGACGCCGAAGACCCAGGCGCCAGGCATCCACGAGCAGTGTTGATATGACCTGTCCTGCCACTTGACGAGGTACTCCTTCTCGTCAAAGCCGACTTCGCCAAGTACAGCATTCTCGGCCTTCTCATTGACGGGTCGCCAGGCCACCAGGGTCTGCGGTTTGTCTGCTTTGGTGCCGCAGTCCTCGCATTTCCAATCAACTGAGTACTCAGCAAGCCGCTGCTCTCTTTTGTCCGAGATGTCAGACTGCATCCGGGTGGAAGGGAGATGTTCGTAGTGCCAGGCTCTCTTGCACGCAGTGCAACGGAACATGACGTTGGACGGGTTGTTGATGAGCTTGGCATCCACTGGTGTGATTGGATCCTCGCCGCCATTTTCCTGGCGAAGCTTCTCTTCTTGTCGCGAGGTCATCTTCTCCGAGAAGGCCGCGCAAGATTTGCCGTCCGCCTTGCAGCTTTGGCAAGCACTGTACCGAGGGGCCGTCGCGTCCTTCTTCCTGTAGCCGCCGATGCACCACTTGCACTGCAGCACAAAGTCCTCCGTGCCGACCTTGGTCGACTGGTGCTCGCGCTGACCCCTGTATCCGATGCACACTTTGTGGAAGGAATAGGAGCAGCCCTGGCAGCCGATGAGCAACCCTTTGTGAGAGACGGGACCGAGGGTGCAGATTCTGCAAGTATCTTCATGGAACGTGGGAAAGTCCGAGTCGGGGGGCAGGACCTTGAAGACTTCCTTGACGCTGATGACCTTTGGCGCTCCAGGGGCGCGCGTGTCCTCGACGTAGAAGGACTCGTCGTCCATCAAGGCATCGTCGAGCATCATCTTCTGGTTGCGAGTCGACCGTCCAGAGCGCCGGCGACTATCATCTTCGAATTCAATCGAAGACCCACGGGAGCCGGGCGCTCCTCCCTGGGAGGCGCGCTTGTTCAGAGTCCGGAGACGTGAGCGGTTCTTGTTCGGCTTCGGGTTGATATCCGACGTCACCAACATGAAAGTACCGTCATCTTCATCCGAAACCTGTGTTATCGGGTCTTGAGCGAGTTCATCGTCTTCATCGGCGTACGTCGTGGGTTTGGCCAGGCCTGTCGTCGTGGCTTTCCTTGGATGACGTTCTCGGAGCTGGCGTGCTTTGGGCGGTTTGGCCAGGAGAATGGCGTCGTCGTCATCACTAGACAGCTGGACAGCTTCTCGGGCACGATGGTTGTGCAGTCGCAGTCG
This sequence comes from Plectosphaerella cucumerina, assembly GCA_020746995.1. Lineage (NCBI taxonomy): Eukaryota > Fungi > Ascomycota > Sordariomycetes > Glomerellales > Plectosphaerellaceae > Plectosphaerella > Plectosphaerella cucumerina. Next base: position 2,192,359 of record JAGPXD010000004.1, on the reverse strand, counting down.
CTTGTTGGCCTGCGGGTCTCGGAGGGCCGCAATCTCGTCATCGAGGTCGGCAAGCAGTAAGTCGTCCTCAGAGTCGGACTCGGAGGATGCAAAGTGGGAGTGGCGTCGTTTCTTCGTATGCTTGGCCGCCATGCTGTGGGCTCGGTTCCTTTCAAATGTCTCGTATGCAGACTCTCCGCCGAAGTATTGCACAACTTCGTCGAGCGGCAGCTGGGAATAGAGGTCAGTGAAGGATCGGGGTAAAAGTTGGGGGCTTGGAGTGGTTTGGAAGAGGTGAATCTGTGGCAGAATTTCCCACGGCAAGAGCTGCAGTTCCACCGAAATTCGCATTGGAGGGGCAGGAAGGAGCATCGCAATGCCAGGACCACCTACCGTTTCTTGGGTTGCGTCTGTGAACTCAACACGCAGCAGAGGGGCATCGGAGGAATCGTCGTAAACTTGTGCTACCACGAAGTCGATAGTATCACTATGCGGCTCGAAATATTCGGCGCGTTGTTCCGGGGCCAACGAGGGGAGAGTAATCTCGAACTTCGCCGGGCGAAAGTCAAGAGGAGTGACAGAATCGGAGTTTGGGGCCCGCGAGGGAGTGACCGTTCTTGATGGCGCATCGGCCTCTTGTTCCTCCTCTTGAATCGGCATGCTCGGGTCTTCGGGGTGCGGAAGCTCAAGGGCAGGATCCTCGGTGGAATCTTCAGCGTCTGGTTTTGGAGAAGAGGTTGCGGTCGGCTCGATAGACTCGAAGATAGCGGAGGGACTTTGCGCGCCGCTGGCAGGCGCTTCATTGGCTTCATTGAAATTTCCAAACAGGATAGCGTCCAGGTCGTTGTTGCCTTCTATTGCGAGGAACTCGGGAACAGCTGCCCCCGGCGCCTGCTCAGCTGCCGTATCGTCCATGGCGCGCAGTGCTTCGCGATGCTGATGTCCTTCTCATGGAGGGGTAATTTCGTGGTTGTGTTCGGACATGGGCGTTTCGGTCGCACAGGTATAAACTCGGGACAGCTTGGGCGAAAAGAAGTGCGTGATCTATGTGCAAAGGTTGAAGGTATTTGGAATTGCGATTGTACAAAGACGGCCCGAGGTCGTAAGGCCAACGTCATATCCGAGGAGTATGCGCCTGAGATTCGTGACGCGGTGCTGAGGCATCTCAGGCGTCAGTCCGTGGCCGACGCGTTGGACTTTAGAGTGGATACCGCTAGTATCTAATCCTGGTGGGGAGCGGCACTCGAACCGCGAATCACATGCATTGATCTTCTGACCGCCTTTGGCCCCTGAAGCTGCAAGTGGCAGAAAAAAAGCGACAGTGTTGATGCGCATAGCATTGTGTGGCAGAGAACAGCGGACTCGGCCCAAACACACCAATTCAACTTTTATTCCTTCCTTCGAGGGCGCTCAGCATGCAATGATCTCCGCTTTGAGATGGAGCTCGACAGCTTCTTACAGTCAAATTACCAGACCTAGCCTAGGTCTTTCCAACCAGATCGTCAGGCATTCCTCGTCTCTGTCAGGAGTATGGCGGGGCCTTCGTAACGAAGAGAAGGCTGGCGGCCGCCGTCAGCCCTCGACACGCGAACCTCGTCGGCGACCTTCATTTGATCGGGGATCATCTTCGCGGGGCGATGATGCACCTCGCAGGCGGCCATCGTCCGACCGTGGCGATGCGCCATCTGGCCGGAAGCCTTCGTTCGACCGGGGCGACGCGCCCTCTCGCCGACAACCCTCTTTTGACCGTGGAGCTCCTGCGCGGAGCGAGGGACGATCGACTGGCGACTTTGAGCGCACCTTCCGGACGAGAGACAAGCCCACACCGGTGATGGCTGGTGGCCGCAAGCACTTCAAGCTCAAGAAGGCGTTGCAAAAGATACAGGAGAGGGAAGAGGAGGATGAGGGCGGGCGGAAAACTCGCAGCAAACGGTTCAACGACCCGAACTTCTCCTTCGGCAAGAAGAGCCTGGTATACCAGCTCAACAAGGGAGATTTCAAGGAGAAGATCGGCAAGCTCGTCGACGACAGGCGAGCGCGGGTGGAATCGACCGAGAAGCGCGGCGGATCTGAGGAGCGGGACTCAAAGCCCGGCAAGAGCGCGTGGGAGTCGAGAGACAAGCCCGAGGCGCCGGGCAGAGGCGCATGGGATTCTATGGACAAGGCGTCTACGCCTAGTAGAGAAAGTCGCCCAGCCCGAACTTCACGGGACCGTCCGGATCGCCGCGACCGCCAAGACCGACCATCCAGCGCCAGTTACTATCAGTCGGCCGCCGAAGGAGAGCGGAGAAAGCCTCGCAGCTTCTCCGAGGACCCGAGAAGCCCAAGGGTCCGCCGGGAGCTCGAGGAGGGATCAGAAGATCAGCCGCGGCCTCAGCGCTCGCGGTCTCATGAAGGCCTCCCCTCGACGCTGCCGTACACCACTGCAGCGTCCCAGTTCCTCTTCGGACGCTGGCCCGTGATGGCGGCGCTGAAGGAAGCCAACCGCAAGCTGTACAACCTCTACATCTATGAGGGGAGCAACAAGCGGGAGGCGATGGATGCGGTCGGGGCCCTCGCGGAGAAGCGCGGGGTGAAAGTCACGTCCATTCCCGAATCCAAACAGCAGCTGCTCGACAGCTTAAGCAAGGGCCGGCCTCACCAGGGCCTCGTGCTCGAGGCGTCCCCGCTGCCTCAGCTGCCCATCAACGGCCTCGGGCCCGTCGCGGACGGGGGTTTCACCGTTGAAATCTCGCACCAAAGCAAGGAGGACCTGGCCATCAACGGCGCCGAGCCCTTCCAGCAGTGGTCTTCCCGCAGCGGCCACCAGCCCCTGGTGCTGCTGCTTCACGAGGTCATGGACCCAGGCAACCTGGGTGCTATCCTGCGCACGGCGCGGTTCCTCGGCGCCGCAGCGGTTGCCATCACCAAGCAGACATCCTCGCCCATCACGCCGACGGTAGTCAAGGCGGCGGCTGGCGCGGCGGAGGAGCTCACCATCTTCTCCGTGGCTGACCCGGCAACCTTCCTTGAGGCGTCAAAGAAGGCGGGCTGGGCCTCGTACGTGGCCGTCGCACCGACATCTTCCAAGGGCAGCCGGCAGCAGTCGACGCCCGAGGACATCGCCGAGGAGGACCCCCTGAGCGAGAAGCCCTGCATCCTGGTCATGGGCAACGAGGGCGAGGGCCTCTCGCGCAGGATCACGTCCAAGGCGAACCACCAGGTGACCATCATGCGCGAGGCGTCGTCTTCGGCCAGCTCGGTCGACAGCCTGAACGTCAGCGTGGCGGCGGCGCTGCTGTGCGACGCCTTCACCAAGGGGGCGAGGAGGATGCCCAGCAGCTTTGAGGACAAGCTGAAGGAGGATGCCAAGAAGGCGCGGTCCGGGCCCAGCATGTTCTGATCTCCCTTTCCCGGCGGCCCGACAAAACTGTAATTCATGTACGAACCATACACCTATGTACCATCACCCCCTGTATACTTTTACCATTTAGAAACCACATGTACAACAACGGAACGTGGAGAGCCGAGGCTCAAGCGCTGCTTGCACTTCCTGTGGCGAGGTGAGTCAACCGTCTGGTCTGCCACGTTGTGAACGATGAGCCTGTCAATCATTGCCTCGACTCGCAACCGAGCTCCCAGATGGGAGCAGGTCGAAGCGGTCCTACGCGCCAGAGAGGGGGACGAGGGGGGCAAGGGGCAGGGGTGGCGACGCATCCCCAGCAACAACGTGGTCCAACGTGGCCTGACAGCTGGAGAGCCGGACCGCCACCACGGCTATTGATGTTGTGGCAGCTGAAGAGGTCGTGTGCTTGGCTGCCCTTTCAGGCACGGGCTGCTGAAAGGGTCGCTGTGATGATGGCGTTTCGCCTTGAAACGTGGCCGACGGACATACCGAAGAGCGCAATTTTCTTCAGCGGGCTGGGAATACGATCCAGGGACTGACATCTCGATCTGCGGCCCTCCAGCATGGACGTTCCGCGACGGCGAGGCGGGTCACTGTCGGGCATCGAGTCAAGGCGGCCTCGATACCGAAAAATGAGCGGCCCGGGGGCGATCAGCGCCCAAGCCAAGGCTTTCAGGTTGATGCTTCTGTCAGTGGCAGCCTCGAACACATCCCACGAACTGCACCGTACACCCACTTCTCATCTGGGCGGCGCATCAAGCGCCGTCGGCCCTCGCGCAATGATACGCCGTGGAGATTGCAGTGCGAGCGTGCCCTGCTTCGGGGCATGATCAGACAAGCTCAGGGGAAGCGAGGCGAGCGTCCGGCCTGACGACCGGGACCCTGGGATCGGGCGCCGCAGCTTGCAGACTCGGAGGCCACTGGCAGAGCTTCTCCACAGGAACGCGTCTTTCGGGACTGCCCGCGCGGCCGGCGTTTCTCCGCAGCCATCTCTGCCAGGTCCAGGGTGTGCTCGAGACGAGTCAAATGTGGGGAGGATGCAGGGGATCAGAGGCCTCGTCCGGGGAACGCGGAAGGAGCGTCGAGCATCTCCCCCACACGACTTGCCGAGGGGGTCGCGGTTGAGAATTTCCCCGTGTCAATGCGGTCACCTTGGGAACAGCATTGTCTGCTGTACGAGGCCGCGGAAGCTGGGCCGGTGTCAGCCCGAGAGAGCTGAAGATGCGAGGCGGGAATGGCACTGCAATGCTACTAGTAGTAAAATAGTCCCAACTCTCGGTGCGTACTGCGTACAACGTCCACATGGGCAGCAGCTGTGCGTCGGATCTGCAGCGCGGCGCGCACGCACGCACATGGCGGGCTGGGGGGACCGCGCCGCTCCCTGGTTGTCAATCCTCGTTAGGACTTCAGACGCTGGAACCACCCGCCCGCCCGTCGCCGGTTTCAAGGCCCGGACCTGGGCCCCGGGCGAGACGAGACGACGAGACGGGCTGGAGGTTTGGGCTCGCCCGCCCTGGATTTTTTTTCCAGTCCCTGGTCAGGGTTGGGATGCGACAATCACCCGCGCGGGGGCAGCAATCAGAGGACCAGGCCGCCGGACTCCGATGCCTGAGAGGGACCGTAGCGTCATGGACACAAAGTAGCACGTCGCGTAGCCAGGGAGCAAACTCGAGAAGAGATTGCACCGAGACGGCAGCCGGGCGTGCCACCCACAGCGCGTCAGCGCAACACGTCTGTTTGCCTACTGGCAACAAGGCCAGACATTGACAGCACGACAGACAGCAAACGGGACGGGCGCATACCAATGGCCATCGACACACCGACAGGCACGGGGAGGCCAGAACAGGGCTGTTTAGCCTCTGCAACAGCTCATCACCGTCTCGCCCTCCCCCGAAACTAAAGGAACTTCTTCCCCGTCTTGGGTACAAGTTCTGCCCACCCAGAGGTGACCAGGGACCACCCCGGCCCGTCCCCCAGCCCTGTCCAACCGGGAGCTCTTCCGCCCCTTGTTTGCGAAATCTGTCAAGGACGAATGGAATATTCTTTCTCCCTCCCCAGGAACCCTGCAAAGCCGGGACGGCCGGGGATGGTCCGGGGCGCAGACAGGGCAGGTTGAGGCAGGTCGAACACAGGCTCATTTCACCCCCTTTCGGTGCTTGATGCCCGGGTGCTGGGTCTGGGTCTCTGGGCCGTCTTCCTTTTCCCAGGGTTGTCCTGCTTTATCCGCCTCGGTATGACTGAGATGATGCGAGACTCGTTTGGGGGCACATCATTATCCGGGGCTTCCAAGGGGTGGGGAATGCCATTTTGGGGCGGCCTGGCTCGCATCATCCACTGGCAGAAACAGAGGGATCCTCAGAAGAAAAGACTGGAGTGCTTATCGTCCACGGCCCGCTCGGTCACCGCTTCGCCGTCCCCAGACATTCCACCGAGACAGCGAACGTCCCCCAACAACCAGAGATTCCTCCCCACGTAGCCCCCCTCCCCCTCCTGGCAACTTTTCATCGGCATGTCGTGATAAGGCACCTTGCAAAGTTGGCCGGGGCTGGCCAGGGCGGGTTCCCGCAAACACAGTACTTGTTTGTACCTGTAGTCCAGCTTCCACCCTCGGATATCGGCCAGACGTGTCCGCCCGGCTCAGAGCCTACATTACACCAGGCTCGATAGTCTCGAATTAATCCTGCCCGGACATGAGGTGCACCAAGAGCCAGGCATACTGTAGCAACGTACGAGGAGGAAGGTTATTGCGCGGGAGTGCTACCGGAGACGTCAGCTCCATCCATCCCTTTTCATCCCACACACCAAAAAAAACTATTGACAGCTTGGGACTTCCACCCCCAAATAGATACGTTCCTCTGTTGTCTCGCAAACCTTACGTGCGATATGCAGCCCGGCCAGCCGCCAGCCGCTTCCAACCCCATGCATCTCTCCCTTGACCGCTTCTCCACGTCTTCCCCGGCTGCCCTTCCCTGGGGGGCTGCCGCTGCAACCTTAGCCGTCTTCTCCAGTCAGACTCGTACAGGCGACGCCCCCATTCCGTACCATTGGCCTGGATTCCTTGTTGCGGTCTGGATCTGACGTGCCCCCCGGGCTGACTCCGACCTGCCCGTCGCCCGTTCGCCTGCCGGGCCTTGCCCTCTCACGCCCCCGCGCCACCCACCATCAAGCCCCTTTATCCCTGCCGAGGCAGCGCTGGCTGGCTGGTCTACAACTCTGATGCGCTCGCGGGCTGGCTCCCGTGTCGCGATGCTGGGGGAAATGTAGCCCGAGGCGATCGAATGGGAAGCAAGGGAGCCACCCACAACACTACAATACACCTCTCACCCCATCATCCCCCCGTATCTAGGCACCTCACAGCTGCCACGCACCTTGCCCGCGGTAGTCTGCGTCCCACCCATAGAGAAAAGGATTGGGGGGCCACACGAACAACATTTTCATCAAGTTTGGGCTGGCATAAAAAAAAAGGGCGAGCACAGACCGGGCTCTGTTTCTGACCCAGCAGGGCCAGCACGCCAGCGAGCTTCCATGTCTCGTGTATCCCTTGTCATTGCCCCCCAAGTGCAAATGGCCCAAAGGCCACCCCCGGCCGCCGGTCCCAACTGCCACGATCCTTGTCTCTCATATCTGAGTCGGACGAAACCCCGGGTCGCTCCTTCTCGTGAGCCACGGACTCATTCCCGCCCCAAAATACTTTGAACAGTGCAGGTACCTTCCCGCCCCGGTACCCGTACCTTGCCTACTTGTACCTTCGTACCTACCTTGCCGTGCCGTATCTTATGCCCTGCCGCTCCTTCCCTTCCCCATCCCTCCTTCCAATTTTTTAAAAACAACCTCCTTCCCCCCGGTCCCGTCCCTCTCAACTCTCCTCCCACCAAACGCAAAACCCCAGAGACCTGATCTTGATCACCATTACCCAACGGCCTCCCTGATCGACCAGCTCCCGCATCGATACACTACCACCATCCGCGCCTAATCCGCCCTGCCACCAGAGCATATCCCTCTAATACACCCCACAACCCACTTTCGGTGAGCCGCCTCTTCACATGCCCGCGCAGCCTGTCCCCAAGACTAACACAAAATCCCCAGTGTCGTTCTGCACAACCCTCAAAATGCCTGCCACCCAGATCGTCGCGCCCATCGCCATCTCCCCGAGGCAAGACCTGCGCCACCTTACCGGCCAGGACCTCTACAGCAGCATCAACGCTTCTCTCTCCTCCTCCAGCAACCGCCCTTCGACGCCCGTCCACATCATTCGCGAGCACGACTACAGCGTCCCGGCCCCGCCGCCCCCCAGCCCCGTCTCCTTCGGCACAGAACACTGGCACGCCGCGATGCGCCGTTGAGCCTCATTACAACGGCCCGACGGCTACATCACCACCACCAGCCTTGCTTCTTCGTTCTGTATGAATTGTACCATCAACACATAGCCGGTTGCGGCTCGGGCGTCTGGGAGTGGGTTTTCATTTCTGGGACGAGGCAACCATAAGACCTCTACTTTTCCTTTGTCATGCCTTTGGCCGGCTTTTCGTTCTGTTTCTGGGGCTTCAGCGGTTTACACAAAATTTTCGGCACGGACACGGCTCGAGGCCAGCAGCGCTCAAGGATATCGTCAGGAACCGGAGCCAAGGGTTTTACGAGTTTCGGGGAGGTTTTTCGGTCATTTCTAGGCACGCCGCGAGCGTGACATGGCCGTATGCTTTGAAGCATGCCGGGTAGCGTTCCCGGGCACATGCAGTAATTCCACATGAATTTCACAAATCGGTGTGCTCTCGGTCACCTAACACGTGTTGAGATTCGCACCGTTCCTCGGGAGTGACCACCCGCGGCGCATCGGGCAGGCAGGGCAGGCAGGGCATGGAAATGAGAAAGGAGAAATCTACCGGGGTCGGTTTTTAGTCGAGATCGGCGCAGACACTGGTGCCATCGGTCTCCCGCTCTCCTGGAAACTCTGGGGCAACCAGATCCTGGTGCGCCGGCGAGGCTGCCGAAGTTGTGCCGGGGCATCGCGCGTGCACGGACGCGGCGGGTCGCTGGTCGCGGCCACTTTACGCGACTTTACACGGTTGCATGCGGTCCGTCATTAATTGTGGACGCGTCCGGGTCGCGTTTCTCGTGGCCCTGGCGACGCGCCCTTCGCCCTGGACAAGGATGAATCCACCCCACCGCAACCAGGCTTATCTTGCCGCCCTCCAAGTCTGCGAGGGAGGTGCTTCCCCTTCCAACTTCACTTGTCTCTCCATTTCTTCAGCAGCAAGCATCGCGACTTCCCCAATTCTCAGTCCTGTCCAGCATCTTGCCTTCCCTTCGACATTGCACGACCTCTCTGTTCTATACTACCTCCTCGACGACTCCTTCCCTCCCTGACGTACCATCGACCCGTCGCCCGGTAACCACATCTGCCGACTCGTCCACGATGGCAAAGGCAGCCTCCCAGCGACGCACCAAGCCCGTCCCGGCGGCAGCGTCCATCAGCAAGTTCGGCCGCGTCTCCAAGAACTACGCATCCGTCGGCAAGACCGACAAGAAGGTGCTCGCCGTGTGCCTCCCCAACTCGAGAGCTTTCGGCCCTGTTACCGTCACCTGCATCGACGACAGCAGTGACGTCGAGAACAAGGTCCCTACCGCTGCGCCTGTGGCTGAGGTCAAGCCCAGCAAGAAGCGCAAGGCCGACCCAGCCGAGGAGACCGTCTCCGCCGCTGCCACGAAGCGCTCGCGCGTCCTCACACAGGTCGAGCCCAACACCGCAGGCTCCTCCACCAAGTCGAGCCCCCTGGCAAAGAAGGATGGCAACGCCACGACAAGAAAAGTCAGCCGCTCCAAGAAACCCATCCCCGCCGCCTTCGCCCCCAAGCCCAAGCAGCAACTGCCCGCAGAGCTCCTCGACCTCCTCAACCTGCAAAAAGCCATCCTGAAAACGGTGGCCTTGCAATTGACCCACCAAACCAGCAGCGCGGTGCCTATCGACATTGCGACCATCATCCCCCAGGTGACCCGAGCATGGGGCAAGCGAAAGGCCACCATCGACGACATTCGGCGATGCATTGCCATCCAGGACTCCAAGTCCAATGGCGACGCCCTGCGCTCTCCCTTCACCGTCACCGACTTTGGCCGCGGCAGGCTTTGTCTTGAGCTCATTGATCCCACCGGTGGGGTCATTGACGAGAACAAGCTTTGCAAGCGATTCGAGGAGAACCTGCACGCCATGTGCGCCGACCGCGCCGTGGACGAAATGTCTGACCTCGACATCTCCTTCGAGAGCCTCAGCTTCACCGAGCTCCCCAAGTCCGAAATTACGAGGCGTCACTGCGCGGACATGCTCAACCCCGCCCTGGAAAAGGGAGCCCGCGCCCTGACGGAGCTCAAGCAGGGCCTTGCCGCCAAGCAGCAGGAGCGCGAGGCCAAGGCCAGCGCCCCGAAGCCATCTATCCTCGACGCCTTTGCCGACAAGAAGGTCAGCCTTCTCGACAGGCTGCGGGCAAAGGAGGCTGCCAGGGCACTGGTGGAGCTTCCTTCGGGACCGGAGATGGCCAGGAGGAGGGCACTCGAGCGTGTGAGCGAGATTGCTTCCATCGTTGGCATGCTGGCCAACGCGTCCAACCCCTCGGGTCTGCCAGTCCTGTCCTTCACCATGGCGATTCTGCAGCAGAAGATCAAGGACTCCCTGAGGACGCCCATGCCTGCGGAGGAAGGCATCGACACGATCAAGATCATCGCCAACGAGGTCGCCCCGCAATGGCTGAGGGTGGTCAGCCTGGGTGGCAAGGAGCACGTCGTGATCCAGACGCGCAGCAAGCCGTACGACTCGGTACTCGCCCAGCGGGTGAAGGCCCTGGTGGCGTGAGGGACAGCGGAGCGGTTGGCGAGGTTGAGACTGGATGATGATACATGATACCCTTTTGTTTTACTGGCAGGCATTGCCATGTTGAGATTTGTATGTGCCGCAGCCGCCTCAGAGCGAGTTGTTCATTTTCCCAAGCACACATGGCGAGCACGAAACGGAGTTTATTTGTATACAATAACATGGACGGGCGTTTTTGCATTAGAACACTGGAGAAGCATTGAATATCAGAGGTAATCGCCAGCTGAAAAAAAAGGCCAACGTTCTATTCGGGATGGCGACTTTCTATGAACCCATGAACCTCGAAAAGCAGCTGTCTGACAATCTTGTCGCGCTGTGTTTTCTGTACGCCATAAACCCAGAAAGCCGATTGCGTCTTTTTCAATCGAACCGCTCCCACGGCCCCGGGGATGCCCGCGCGTCGTCGCTATAATCAGGACGCGCGAGCCTCCCGTCCCAGGCCATCAATCCCGCTCGCCCCAAAGACCAGACCCGGGGTTGCACGCGGGGGCGCGAACCCGGCATCTCGGCCTCGTCTTTCATACTGACAGTTTCCCTCCCTTGCAGGAAAGAAAACAGCCGCTCACTTCTTCTTGGGGAACTTGGGCTCGCCGATTCCGGAACCCCGCAGCTTGACGTTGAGGACGCGCTCCATCGCGGCGAGGACCTTCTGGTCGGGGGTCGCGGTGCCGCGCTCAAAATCGGCGACGACGGACTGGGTGGTGTTGCACTTGGTCGCGAGGTCCTTCTGCGACATCTTGGGCTCCACCTTTTGGCGGGTTTGGGAGATGACGTCGCCGACCTGCTTGCCGATGGTGTTGGGCTTGATGATGTCGTCGGAGCGGTCGACCTTTGTCATGCGCTGACCCTCCGTCGAGGGGCCGGACTGCAGAAGGCATGTTAGCATGTTGCCATTGGTAGGGGGTGGAGGGCGGTTGCGGTGAAGGGGCGGCACGTGAGGATTGTGGGGTCGGTGTCGTCAGACTCAGCTGGCGGAGGGGTCACTGCCGCCAACTTCGCCTGGGGGAGTGGTGGTTGTACGTACAGCGTTGCTCGAGGCGTACTTCTTCTCGGTCGAAACGGCACCAGCGCGCAGGGCAGCGTTGAGGCCAGTGCGGCCCTTGACGACAGTCTCGCGAGGGCCGCCAGCGCCGCCGCGAACACGGCTGCCAATCTTGGTGGCGGTATCCCAGTCGTCAGACATATTTGCGATTGTGTGTGGAGGACTTGTCGGGTGTGGTGTTGTGACGGTAGCTTTCGCTGTCGGTGGGCTTTGCGGAGGGATCGCGGAGGGGTGTCGAGGGTCTTTGTTGGTGGTGAGTCGGAGGCAGGGTCAGGTCGAGAGAAAGGCTAGGATGGGCTTCGCGGTATATGTATATCAAGGGATCCAATGGAAGTGGATGGAAGCACCCGGTGAGTGGCTGCGCGGCCTGCCCGAACTGGAGGGAGGGCGGGGCAGTGCCGGCGCTGAGTCAAGCGGCCAGGCGCCGGCCCCGAAAAGGAAGGCTCGGTGGTGTGGCTGGTGCGGTGCGTTGCCACCCGCAAAAAATCTGGAGCCGGGCAGTCTATTGTGGGACAGGTCGCAGGGCAGAATCGACCGGCACTCGGAAACCCGATGAGCGCTCACGGCTCTGAATACCTCGTCAATCACAAGTCGGGTCAACTCATGATGTCAGTGACAAGCCGGTTGCAGTAAGACCACACAATCAACTTTGGGGACCTTGATGCAAGGATATTTGAGGTTCAAATCAAGTGCCTACTCACCTGACGAAGGTGTCACTGAGATTTAGCTGGACTGAAGCGACAGAACTACTCCCATCAGGCACCCAGGCCCACTATCATCGCATTCGAGCTTCTAGACAGCTCATTCACAGCCAGCCGTTCCAAAAGGATTGTTTCCTCAAACTGGACAGACGTCAAGAAGAAGTTTCGGCTTCTCAGGGATTGGTCGCTCGTTCTCGAGAGGCTGCCCTATCATGATCGACCAAACCTCTATGGCGGAAATTCGACCAATCACTTGTATTTCGGGGTTGACATCCAATGGCCGCTGAGCTGATCGCCCATTATTCGACACTTTCCGCGATGCCGCACAACATCGTCAGCTTCACGCAATATGAGTGCTGCTCGCTCCGAATCCCAACACATACGACCATACCCATTGGAAAATTCGGGATCCCGTCCGCTCTCCCATAGACAAGCCAATGAGGGCTGGATTAGTAGTTGGGTCGGTGACGACCAGCGAATACCCGGTGTTGTATGTCCACTTTTTGCTTGTGAAATCTTTTTTGTCAGACTGTGATGCATCTGAGTGTTGCGGCCTGGACTCATAACGAGGCGCCGATCGCTTCGGCCTGCACCTCGACCAATCTTCCCTATCTGGGCAGCACCTAGCGCCCGCTGTGCTGACCGGGACGTCCCGGATTGGGCCGTCCAAAAGACTGTCTGACCAAACTTGCAGGCTCATTTGTAGCCCGTCTCTTGGCCACTTGATGATAGGTGGTAAGCGTGACAATTGTACTTAATTTGCTGCATGTCATGATCTCGCTCTGATCACCAATAATCAAGACCAGGTATGCTGTCAATGACATCCGCCGCGTCCGGACGACCCTGACCCCAGCCTCGCTTACATGCCCCCCGTCTCAAAAGGAGACGAGCTTACCATGCCCCTCGCGGCCGAGTCAGTATACATCTATAAAGATGTCGTGCCCTGGACGCAGACGCGAGAAGGGTGGAATACCCACAGGACATGTCGGTGCAAGTCTTAAACACGTACAAGCTTCACGGAAAGAAATCATGGTAGGATATTGTCCCCTTAACCCCTGACCAAGACTCAGTCTGACCCATCCAAACTCCACGTAGGCCGCCAAGACTCACCAAACCTCTGTGCTTGTCGTCGGAGCAGGGCCTGCTGGCCTTATTCTTTCCCTCCAGCTTGCCAAACATGGCATCCACTCTTTCCAAGCGGAGCGCAATGTCGACACCACAAAATGGCCAAAGATGGATATCACGAACTGCAGAAGCATGGAACTCTTCAACAGGCTCGGCATCTCCGAGGGTGTGCGAGAACAAGGTCAGCTTCCGGGCTACGGCCCCGGTGTATTTATTGATCACATCATGTTGGCTAAAACATCATCCCCAGGCGTGACCCAGGACTATCCCTTTGATGTTCTCTTCAGCACAGGCCTCGCCGAAGGTGGCCAGAGGGTTGCCAAGTGGGTGAGTTTTCCCACTTCTCCCTCGGCCTCACAATCAAGAACGCTGACGTGTCTGATCATAGGATCTCCCGTCTCCTAACGCGTGGAGAGAGAAGATCCGCGGCAACAACGACGGCACCATGCCCCGAGAACCCTACCAGAGGTGCTCTCAGGCGATTTTCGAGGCCTGGTTGAAACCCAGGATCCAGGCGCAAGACCTCATCGATTCCCACTTCGGCCTCAAATTCGTATCCCTTGTGGAATCAGGAGACGGGGTAGAGAGCACTCTTGTCGACGTGCAGACTGGCGAAAAACACATCGTCAAGAGCCAGTACGTGGTCGGCTGCGACGGCGCTGGAAGCCGCATCCGCACCCACATCGGGAGCGAGCTCATCGGGGGGGCCGTGTAAGCAAAAGCCCGTGATATCTTTTCAACTTGTTGCCTGCCACTGACAGTCGACACCACGCAGTCCTATGGCGATGTACTTGGTCCATTTCAAATCCAGGGACCTCACTACCCTACAGAAGCAGGGTCAGTTTTGGCACATCTTCTTCACCTCTGGGGCCGTCCTCATCGCCCAAGACGAGATTGAAACCTGGACAGCCCATCTCCCCATCACCCTCGACGCAGATTGGGAAAAGATGGACCCTCTGCAGGCCATCTACGATGTTCTCGGAGGTTCCGTCGGGTCATGCCCCATCAAGGTGGATGAAATCATGGTGAAAAGCGCTTGGCGTCCCAAGATCTGCTTCGCCGACCGCTACACATCGTCCCTGGGCAGAGTTTTCATCTCTGGCGACGCCGCTCACCAGAATATTCCGACGGGCGGTTACGGCATGAACACGGCCGTCGGAGACAGCTTCGACCTCGGATGGAAACTCGCGGCTGTTCTGCACGGCTACGGCGGCAAGACACTTCTCGACTCGTACGAGATTGAGAGGAAGCCTGTGGCTGTGAGGAACATTGAGCGATCTGGTGTCCACCATCAAGTTCACATTGCCTATGGCGGTTGGTTCCGCACACTCGGCCCCGGTGCTGCCGTGGGAGATTCTCCCGAGCTACAGACTTTGCTTGACAAGACATCGAAGCACGTTGCCGCCCATGATGGCGAGAATCAAGATCACGGCATCGAGATGGACTATCGCTTTCCCGACTCCCCTGTTGTGTTCGGACGGAACGGAGGCACCCAGCCAGAGTGGAATCCCCGAACGTATGTTCCGTCCACGTTCCCAGGATCAAGGGCGCCTCACGTGTTCCTTCAAGATGGGAAGACCAGTATCATGGATCTATACGGCCGGGCCTACACGGTGGTTGATTTCACAGAAGACGGACGGTTGAGCGACGAATTTGCATCAAAGGCCCAGGAGCTTCGCATCCCACTGACCAGGCTTCATCTCCCGACCGAGACTCACGCTGCCAAGGTCTGGGAACATCAAGTTGTGCTGATCAGGCCTGATGATCACGTTTCTTGGCGTCTGCCGGAAGCTGATGCTGTGGCGGTGGATGTAGAGAGCATTTTGAAGACAGTGACGGGGCAAGGGCCCAGGATTGAGGTCAACGGGGATGTTGGCTCGGCATTCGTTGCGGAAGGGAAGACGTTCACCTCCACTACCGGCAATGTCGATGATTCAGAGATCAAGCCACAGGCAGAGTTTCGGAAGTAGGCGCCGGGTTTAACGGATGAGCTTCTCTATTTTGTGAGCCGCGGATGGCATGTACACGTCGAATTCGAAAACCTTTTCTGTTAATTCTTCAATCGTTTCCAGAGCTTGGATCGAGTATCGCGGTCAGCTGGGGGCACTTTGGCTTCCGGCTGCAACTTTTGCACCTCGTCGATGCCGGCGTATCCAATCTTGAGGAACGAACCCCTTGACGTCCATATCCGAAAAGCAATACACGTACCCAGGGGAGACCTTCTTGATTGTGGAAAGCATAAGGTTCAGAATATGATCGGTTGTTTTGTGTTTGAACTTCAATAGCTCGAAGGCAATGATTGTTTCGGGGAGGCTCTCGTCGTCTTCCGCGGATTCGGGTTCGGACTCTTCAGCTTCGTAACCCGTAGCCTGCAATGACGCCAACGACCATGCCGAGTCATCGCTCTCGCCGCCCTGGTCGACATACCCGGAATCAGAGTTGGAATCGATATCTGTGGTGTCGCGGGCACGAAGATGTCCAGTTAGGGTTTCATTGCGCTGCGAGTGCAAGCCCAGCCGAGAAGTCGAAGGTCTGCTGCCTGGGGCTGTCGTCGCTGACCGTTTGGACGACACAGGGCGGAAGACTTCGGACGCTGCCGTCCCTGGAGACGAGCCATCACTCTCATCGCTCTCCCGGTGGCGTCTTCCCGACCCCGATGGCCGCTGTCGAGTAGCGTTTGGCGTCTTCATCTGTGACTTGGCAGTAGCCTGGTGACGTGGGATGGTCTTGGGTCGAAGGGCCAGGGCCGTGGTCGGTTCATCGTCGAGCTCGCCTATCGTTGCTGTTGTTTCTGGAATGACCTTCCTGCAGGAGACAAAAATAGATTCGCCAAGTTGGGATTCAAAGGGGCGGCCGCGGGCTGTGGGACTCCAGACCCCAGTGATGATTGGAGTCAGTGGTGCAATATGAGGATCTGACGACACCTCGCAGCTTCTATCCAACTGCCAGGTGGCACGGCTTCGAGACTTCGACGGCATGTGAGCGGCATGATGGCACATGGAGTACCGAGGTCAGCAGACGACAACCGGGTGCTTCTCAAGCTCCCTAACCCCTGAATGACCGCGGGCGTGGCTCTGACCCTCCTGGCGCTGTATACCATGTTCAGCCAGCAGGTGCTTAACTAAAGCCTCGCCCAGGCCACGTACGCTTACACAGCCCTGGGTCGGTCGCCCGGCCGACGCTCGTGCCATGACAGTGGCTGGGGGTGATCATGGCCGCGGCGCTGGTGGCACTGCAGATCTCTCTTGTGGGTGCTGTCGCGGCCTACTCCTGTGCGCACGTGGGTATCAGCGGTCGACAACTCGTGGCAGACTTTGGCGCAGATGGTGTCGGACAGCACGATGCCGGTGCCTGGAGGAGAAACCAGGCTGTGGCAGTCAGACTCTGGTCGCCTGACAAGTATACCAACGAGTGGGAGCTGATTCTTCTACACCCCTGTCATTCAGCTCTGTTACCAACGTCGGCTGGAACCATGGTTGATTGACCACGATTGGCAAATACCAAGAAGGATGCAGACAGCGGCGTCGAGCGTAGAGCTTGATGGAGGAGGACTTAGGTGAGGGAGGGGTCAGGCTGTGAGACTTTTTCCCTCATACAAAATCGCCTTGCTGCTCCTTGATAATCAAAAAGTTGGTTACGACTCTTGTCCTAGCACCACTCCATTCTTCGGGCCTGATCCCGCGTAGTTGAGGTTGTGTGCAAACACACCGAGGTCTTTAGACATTGGCGCGACGGCAGCCTGGAAGACAAAGTCCCGACCCTTCTTGAACATCCAAGCGACGACTCCTCCAACACAGCCAAGCCTGTCGCCTGGGGCTTTGGAGGCGACCCCTATACTATGGATGGGGCTAGCAGAGTCGTTGAGGGTTTCAGGGATGATCTATTGCGGCAGAGTCCGTACCAGCATCTCGTGGCCAAACGCTACGTCTCGGACTACCTTGAGGTTCTATCTGCAGAGGCACTTCAAGGTCGCATTCATTACCAAAGACTTCGCCACAGCAATCCTCGCTGGTATCAGCGAGGGGCTGAAGGTACAGCCCCATCAGAACTCGCTTCATTTCCGTGGCTGGGTACCCAGGAGGTCCTTTGCTGACACCTAGGTAGGTACAGAGCGGGGAGAACCTAATCATCGTCACAGGCCATGAGGTCTCAACAGTGAGTCACATTCAACCCTTTGGCCACCATTGCTCTCTCAGCTCTGATTCGAGACGTAGAATCTCAGTCTCATGCCTCCTAGGGACACAGTGAAAAGGATTCCGCTTAGGGTCGCTTTCAAAAATGGTGAGTGAACTGAATCCGTAGCTTCTCATGCAGCACATCTGAAATTTTCCAGAAGGGAATATCGGGCCTGCAACTCTCGCAAACGAGCTTTTTGCGTCTCGAGTGACGCATCCAGAAGATCAGCCACACACCTGATCATCAGCTGACGAGATCATCAGGTAACGAGATCATCAGGTAACGAGATCATCAGGTAACAAGATCATCAGGTAACGAGATCATCAGGTAACGAGATCATCAGGTAACGAGATCATCAGCCAACAAGATCATCTGGCGCTTGGCTCGCGCCTTCGAAAGGCAAAACATGAAGCGCACACTTGGAGCTGTGGAACTTGACGACAATGAGGTCTTCGAGACACGAGTCGATAATAGTCTTGGACCTGTCGACGTCCTGTCGTGGCTGGAATCGCAGCAAGTGATGGAAGTTTCCTGGTAAGAATCGATGTTGAGATGCACAACTGCCTTCAACAGGTACGTAATAGGCTTCTCCCCGAGCTCACATGTATGCTCAGGGGCGAGTTTCGAGGACTGCTCGACAAACATTTTCAACAGCTCAAGTATTCTTTGAATGACATGAGGTGGTTGAAGAATGTTGCGAATCTATCTCGGACACCATTCAAATATTATGTATCTTCATTGGGCTTAAATTGACGATGGCGTATGGACCTGAAATGTATTCCAGACCGCTCTTCAGTTGGCTTCTCAACTGTAGCAACTTTCACTGGTGATGGCTCCTCAAGCACCGCCGCACCTCGAGCCACTGCCACAAGCCGCCTCACACGCGGCCCTGAACTCGTTTCCGCCAAAACCCTGGAAGCTCTCCCAAGCTCCTGAGGCAGGATTGCTCCAGATGGCGTAGCACCTCTACAGGTCGCCATCAGTTCCATGTCCAAGGTGGTACGGAGCGACCAAAACTTACGTCGTTCTGCTTGGAAACAAATCCGCGATCCTTGCCCGGCGGCAGGTTGAACCATGTGTTGTAAGAGTCACAGGCAGTATATGTGCAGTCCCTGCCGCCGTTGCAGGAGCAGGCCTCATGGGTGTTGGCAGCGACGCTGTGTTGTGAGGTTAGCATCGTGACCTGAGCGGTTCGAAGGGCTGGGTCACGAACCCGAGAGCCATGATGGCCAAGGTGAAGATCTTGGTGAGCTGCATGATTGGTGATTGTGTGGTATGTCTGAGGGAAGGATGAAGACTGCTGTGTCGTGAGAGAAGGGGATAGAACGACTGACGGGATGATGTTTATATACCTGGGCCATCGACCTCCGCTGCGGCCATGCATAGGACCATCTCACCTCGGACCCTCAGAGGAGTTCGTCGATCCTTCGTGCAGAACCCTAAAACTGAGGCAGGAAATAGACACAGCATGGCCTGGTAAATGAGCTGCGGCTATTTCCATCTACTTTTCTCGTCCCGGGCTGTGCCCCGTGCCGTAGGCATCACCGTTGGGGCTTCTCTGAGCGAGTCATAAGCGAAGTGGCGGGCTTCACCGACAGCACGTCGACTCGAGTTTGACACGGGCGTTCGGGCGATTTCAATTAGACTTAAACCGCTCTCATATTGCCCCTGGTCCCGTGTCAACGGCTTAGCGTTTCGGCTACAGCTTTGATCCCCAGAATTTATCCTGAAAGGTCCCCAGGACTGCCGGAAAACCGCTCGCACGACTCGTGCTGTGCCGTGACACTGCCACGTTGTTACGTCTGAAGGTTTGTGGTATATTAGAACGCTTGGTCGGTGCGTTGATTTTCGGGGCTTCGGGTCTCCGTCACTCCGAATAGGGCGGTTGTTCGCGATGTTGGTAGGGCCGATCGTGATGTTTCCGCGGAGAACGCCAATGTGTCAATTCGCTTCAATTGTCTATGTCTATCATGGGAAGAACTTTGTCACATATGTACTCGAGGCGATCTTACCGCACCACCGGCTTCATGTGAACCATCAGCGGGGGCTTCTCCCAGAAGTTGAAGACCTTCTGCTTCTCCATCCATCCGTCACTCTCCTGAGCGAGGGACATGTCAAAGTTCCAGATCAGACGGGCAATGATGACGCGCATCTCGAGGTATGCCAAGCTGGGAACAACAGTCAGTCTCAAGACATGGCAAGGCACCAATCAGGAGGGGCGACGTACTTCCTTCCGAGGCAGTTCCGGGGTCCGACCTGGAACGGCTGGACGGCGGCGAGGTTGTCGTTGGCGAACTCGGGGGCCTGGAGCCAGCGTTCGGGGTGATACTCGAAGGGCTTGGTGAAGTACTTCTCGTTGTGGTACAGCGCCCAGTGGTGAATGCCGCAGATGGTCTATTGCAGAAGGGCAGCGTCAGTACAAATCCGAGCATGAGTTGGAATGGATGGTCGGTTAACTTACGCCCTCAGACACATGCTCCCCCAGAATCTCAGCGCCGCCCGGGGGGCAAACTCTCGGCAGGCCGACGGCCACGGGAGGGTACATTCTCAGGGCCTCGTCCAGACAGGCGAACAGGTATGTCAGCTTGTTGACCGAGGTCAGGTCGATCTCGTCCTCGCGGGCGAAAGCGGTACGGATCTCCTCGGTCAGCTTCCTCAGAGCCTCGGGGTTTTGCAGAAGCAGATACGTGGCGCCAGCCATCAACGTGGCTGTCGTCTCAGAGCCCGCGATGATGAGAACACCGCAGTTTGCCTGGATCTGCTTGAACGGGATGCCCTGTCTGAAGTCAGCACATTTTGGAAACAAAAGGGCTTCTGGGGAGTACTTGCCCACTCTTCCTTCCTCTTGAGAAGGCCCTCAACCAGGTCTGGCCGCTCGTTGCCCAGTTCCATACGCTGGAGGAGCTTTCCCTTGGTCATGTCTTCGTGCGCAGCCATCTTCTGCTGTGCGCCGGGCGAGGAGACAATCTTGATGATGAGCTTGCGCAGCAGCGGGTAAAAGGTGGCCGTCTGCAGGACGGTGCCGAACTTTGCCGTTGAGAAGAGCATGCTGACCCAGGGGTGGTAGTCGGAGGACTCGAGGCATCCGAAACTCTCGCCGAAGCACAGATCGCCAATGATGTCGAATGTGGCAAAATTGTACCAGGTGGCCAGATCAACGGGGCCAGTGGCGCCCTTTTCGTGCATCCGCTGGACCAGGAGATCGATGTACTTCATGATAAGAGGCTGCTGGTCGCGCAGGCTGCGATCGCTGAAGCCGTGGGACAGAAGGCGGCGGAGCATGGCGTGCTCCTGACCGGAGGAGCCGACGACGTCCTTTGGACCTCCTACAGGGTTGTAGAAGGCCTCGAGCTTCTCAAACTCGCCGCGATCGTTGGCCTTGCCACGGTGGCCCATGATCTCCCGCCATGCCTCGGGGTTGGCAAAGGCCAGCTCGCCGGGGCAAATTCGAACAACGTCGCCATACTGCTTGTGAATCTCGAGCATGTCGAAGACGAGGGTGCCACGGAGGACCTTGTAGTCGTGGGTGAGACGGGTCGCGCGCATCAAGAGGGGACCAGGGTAGCGACGGAGGGGGTGGAAGAAGAGGTTGTATATGACATTGGAGACGAGGTAGAGCACTACGAGCCCGGTGCCGGCGGCGACCAGGCGAAGCAGGCCTCCAATCGACATGATCGTGGTCTGTGATGAGGAGTGATGGGGTGGTGGTGATGCTTGGCAGTCTGGTGTTGTGGCGGCGGAGGTTGAGAGAAGAGGAGGACGTTGGGACGACCAAACAACGGCGAGCAGAAGGTCATCTTAATACTCGCCCCTGTCGCATCCCTCTGTCGATCATCTCATGCTTCGGGGAGGCATGCCGTCGTCGGGAGCTAGGAAGGCTCCGTGATTGTGCGATAAGTGCCGGAGCCAAGTCTTGGAGGTGCATGTGCATGGAGTGTCGCATCGCCGACGGGCGAGAGATGATCAGTAGGCGCCGCCAGACTCGCGACAAGTGGGTTTGAGCGAGTCAACGCGGGGATTTTCATCATGTTCATCCAATCATCATGTCGGAAGTCCGAAGCGAGAGCCCCATCAGGACGTCCGAATCCGAAACCGAGGTCCAAGGGGAGTAGGGGAGCACTGGGGGAGGGCCTGGAGGGCGTGGGGTGATGTCACAGTCGCCCCGGTGTAATAAAGTAGCCTTTCTGCTTGTCTGTCCGAGCCTCAACTGCGACGTGTCGTGATAAGGCAAGACGGAGAAATTTTGATTTTCCGAGGGTGAGATGTGCCGCGTAATTTTAGCCACCGGCAGGCAGCCAGCAACAGCGCGACTCGCTGTGTCTACGACGGGCTGCTGGAAGGACCCGAGTACGAAACAACCGAGTCAACCCCCGGAGAAAAAGAGGCTTGTGGTCTCAGGGGGCCACTGTACTGAGCGTCGACTAATACTCACTTGACCCAGAACATGCCCATACATGATGGGCCGGCCATGACACTCAGGAGTTCTGCCACTTGGAGATCGCAGTAAAGTCAACCAGCTCATCATGGTAGTACTCCGGGAAGATGTCCTCTGCGTAATCTTTCCAACCCTTGTCAGCAGGACGCTGGAAGAACTTGACATACTCCCAGTACTCAGGGTACCATCCGCTATCCTCCCTGTCAACCAGACCGCTGATCTTGCCCTCATGTACCAAGATGTTCCTTGGGGTGAGGTCGCAGTGAGAAAACACAATGCGGTGATTGGTGCGTAGTCGCCGACGAAATGCCTCCCGCAAGAGCGGGGGTGTGGTCTCGTAGAGGCTGGATAGCACGAACACGTTGAAATTGACTTCGTCGCGACAGGGTGGTGAGTGGTACGTGAAGTAGACCCTCGTGTCCCTGATTTCGGTGCCATCGCAGGCTCCGATGAGACTGGGAGGAGGAGTCACGGATCTCATCTTCTCGATGATCCCTCGAAGCTGCTGGGCTACATCTCTCCTCTGTTCAGGCGACATGCCGGGCCACAGCTTGTCAAGGGACTGGCCCTGAACGTAGTCCATGCGTATTTGGCCCTGGCCGTTGGAGGTACCGTGCACTTCGCGGACACATGGGGCCGGGACGCCAGCACGAACGGCCACTTTGAGCGCCTCGGCCTCTCCCAGAGCGATGCGCTGCCTGGACTTGACGACAGTGCCGTCGGCATGAAGAACGACTTTGCGTCTGAACATCTTGTGCAGAACAACTGCACCTGGAGGGACCCGATTAGCTGAACAGAACAGCTAGGCACACTGCGCGAACTCAGCAGGCTCGACCTCCTCGTCAGACTCAGATTCGTCAGACGACCTTGCTTGCCCCTTTGCCTCCCTCATCTCCCGGAGCCTAGCGGTATAATGCGACTCTCCAGGCTGTTTTCCTCGCGAGCGCGATACAGCATATGGTGCCGGGGTCGGTGATGGCGAATGCTCCATTGCTCAGATGAATGAGCCGCATGGCAGAGGACGTGGCCAGGCGAGTCCCGTCGTCTGGAGCGACGGGTCAGGTCAAAAAGGTGCCTTTGTAGGTGAACCTGGCGTCCTCTGTCGGCGAACGGGTCCGCCCGAGTTATCACTGCCTGCCTCGGGGCGAAGTGCGCTGGGGGGTCCAAGGATGCAAACCCCGGCGCCCAAAATCCAAGGTGTTGAAGGTGTTGAGTCGTTCCAGTCTGCTGGGCAGTGCATGTGGTTCGAGAGACTCGCAAC
This sequence comes from Plectosphaerella cucumerina, assembly GCA_020746995.1. NCBI lineage: Eukaryota > Fungi > Ascomycota > Sordariomycetes > Glomerellales > Plectosphaerellaceae > Plectosphaerella > Plectosphaerella cucumerina. The sequence continues at coordinate 2,169,396 of JAGPXD010000004.1, read as the reverse complement.
CGGCGCCAGCTGGCCTGCTTCCCGCCCAACCGCTCAAGTCATGACGACATCACCCAGAGTCTCCCTTCAGCCCGCGACACCACTCACGATAGACATGATCGGCTCCTTTCTCTGGGCAGAAGCACTGCTAATCAGCCTGGCTTTTGAAGTCCTATTCGGCAGCCACCTTGACACGCTGCTCATTTCTGGCCTGGCGCTATGGAGTTACCGGCACCTCATCGCCGCATGGGCCGATGAATATCTCGGCGAAACCCTCCCTTCCCTCGCGGTGAAGATCCTTTTCGGTGGTACAGTCGCATATCTCTGGGTTCGAACGAGACTGCGCGCGATTCTTGATGTTGCGACAAGCGAGCAACCGGCATGGGAGGGTCTCGGGAAACCAATGCTCATCCCGGCCAGGACGACGCACAGGAGGACATTTCCGAAGAAACACGCCTTTGCCTACTCCTACCTCGTGGTAGGCGTCCCTGTCGGCTGGGAAGGCTCGGCGGGAGGCATGGTCTCTACGAATGGCGATTCCGAGAAGCCCTCACAGTCGTGGTTCCCGACCGAGCCGACGCCTAGAGGCTGGTATCACGTTGATGGCGCGGACCATCTCGAGCGAGGGCCTGGAAGCCTCAAGACCAAGCTTCATGCTTATCTGGAAGGACAGGTAGATCTTCCTGATCAGAAGACAATTGGAGTATTGATGCTGACAAGAGTAGGGCCGCGATCCATCCGCATACCCCCACGGCTATCTCGTCACCGCAGCGAGCTTTCTGGGGTACAACTTCAACCCGGTTTCGTTTTGGTACCTTTACTCCGAGGCCAAGGAGCTCTCAGCCATGATCCTAGAGGTCAACAACACCTTTGGAGAACGCAGGATGTACCTGCTCGAGGCCGAGAAGAGCCCCGACTCACCCGCCACTTCTCCGGGCGATCCGAAGAGATTCACCCACTCGTGGCCCAAAGACTTCCACGTCTCCCCTTTCAACTCGCGCTTCGGATCCTACTCTCTAGTCATTAGAGACATCCTCGCCACAAGCCCCAAAAACGTCGAGACTCTCGATGGCACCATCACGCTCAAATCATCTAAAGATCACGCCAAGATCGTGGCTCGCCTCTTCGGCGACGGAGGCCACGTCGACCCCGCGACCATGGGTTTCTGGCAGAGGGCGAGGTTTCTGCTGGCATGGTGGTGGGTCGGCTTCGTTACGTTCCCGCGGATCGTCAAGGAGGCGGGCAAGCTCTTCTTCCAAAGGAAGTTGCACGTCTGGTTCCGCCCTGAGCCGTTGAAGACGACCATCGGACGGGAAGCCACGGCGGCGGAGCGGCAGCTGGAGCCTGTCTTCCGCGAGTACCTGCGACATCTCGTCGCCAGGTCCGGGGCAGACCTCAGCCTGACCTACATCCCGGCACCCGGGTTGGGCGAGAAGGAGATTATGAGGACCAAGGCGGCAGAAGCTGCCAGTCTCTCGCAGAAAGACGATGCGACGACAATAACAACCTCCTCGGAGGATACGAAGCAGAAACACATGGACTTCCAAATGCTCACTCCAGCATTCTACACACGCTTCGTGCGCTACGCCCACGACTTCGAGGCCGTCTTCGCCGAGCTGCGCGACAACCAGACCATCCACGTGTCCCGCCCCGAGCTCCTCCCGGAGATTTTTGTCTCCAAGACACCAGCGGCGCCTCTCTCAGTCGGCAGCGCGCGCGACGCAGTCTGCTTTCGGGCTATCAAGGCCCTGCGACAACCCCCGGAGCGCATCGAGAGACCCCTGACGTCGGCTGCGGCAGCACCGGCGAAGGACACGGCAACACATACAGTGCGGGACGTCAGGGGCTTCCGCATCTCGGGCATGGACGGGTTTGTGCTCGGGCACGCCGACGGGGCGATGAAGCGGCGCTATGAGAGTGTTGTGCTCCAGGAGTTCCTGGCAGACAAGCTCGCGGGAGGGAGCACCGAGGTGCTGTGGCTGCAGGGCCTCGTGGTGCGCGGGGCGGCCGCGTGGGTGGTTGCGTCAGGGTTGGTGAGCATTTCGAGACATTTGGTTGATAGATTCGGGGGATAGACCGGATAGAAGATAGACGGTGCATTTCTGGAAAAGTAGTCAGCGGCGGTTGGGGCATATCTCGGCCCTCGATACGAGCACCGTGACCAGTGGTGGGGGCACGCCCGCAGGAGTATTTGGAATTGCCATGCACTCGCCCTGCAGCTCCAAGCCGCCTCGCCCTACCTTACCCCGCGACCCATCATGACCTTACCTGCTTGCCTGCTTGCTCGCCATTGTATTCCCCGTAACAAGTGGCAATTGACGACGGCAGTTTTCCATCTCTTTTCCATGAGAACTGCTCTCATCTGTTGCTTCGAACTTTTCATCCCATCGACGACCCCGCATCGAAGCTCCCCGATGTCCAACAGCGGGGTCGTTTCGCCTCGGGGAGCTATCGGGAGCTGTGAAAAGAAGCAATTTGGAATTCCCAACCGCTTCCCAAAACAGGCTCGGAGCGGGGTCCATCCAATTGACAAATAGCGACCCGCCGAAAAGCTGTGCTGCCAGGAAAACAGATAAGCCGGACCTCGTAGTCAGCGCTTGCTGGCCAGGTTGACGTGGCGGAATTCCTCTCCCAGTCGTCGCCAGGAGGATGATGCCTCTCGCCTTGGTTGTCTGTTCCCTGCCTCGGCCATCCCGTTCCTTGACAAGATGACACCGCGACAGTGACAGTTCTTCCAAATTCGAGACGAGGAGCCGGGGAGATATTCGTGGCTCTCGCAAGCTGCGCGTTAGCCCCCCTCTTCTTAGCGTCCATCATGCCGCCGCCAGATCTCGTCCCGGCAAAGCCCCCCCGTCTCAGCGCGGGTCCCAAGTCTGCTACCCCGCCGAAACGTCGTCATAGCAGGGTTCGCCCCCCGCGTCAGTGGTCCCGAGTCTGTTGATGCCAGTGCTCCCGCGTCGAAGACTGGTCGGCCGGCCGGCGGCAGCGGCCCCCCGTTCCAAGAACTCACATCTCCGCCCACTGGGCTGCGTGGTGCTGAGTCCTTCTGTGTCCGTGCTGTGCTGTACCGTCCCGTTCTGTTCCAGGAATGGAGAGGAGGGTGGACAGCTTCTTACGAAGTATAAGAAGCTACCCCGCCCCTCTTCGTCGAGCTCTCCAGATCATCCGTCCCAACACCTTGCTATCGCCAATTGACCTGTCAACACCTCAATTAGCTTCCCTGCTCATCCAAAGAACACAAACTCACCAGTCACCATGCCTCTCTCCGGACACTGCCTCTGCAAGGCCGTCACCTACACGGTCGACGTCGACGCCCCCCTCCTGACCGGCTACGACCACTGCGACGACTGCCAGCGCCAGTCGGGCTCGACCTACTCCCTCGTCGCCGTCGTCCCCAAGGACAAGCTCACCATCAAGGGCCCCACAAAGTCCTGGGCCGGCCAGGGCTCCTCCGGCAAGGCCGTCCACCGCATCTTCTGCTCCGAGTGCGGCAGCCCCATCGCCCACGACCCCGACGCGGCTCCCGAGATCATCGCCCTCAAGGCCGGCACCCTCGACGTCGAGATCAAGAAGAACCTCAAGCCCGTGCGTGAATCCCCCCGGCACCTGACAAAAGACTTTGCTGACACGAGATTTGCAGGACACCGAGATCTGGACCGTCTCCAAGCTGCCCTTCTGCCAGGAGGTCCTGGCCAAGCCCTTCAAGCACATGCCCGAGTAAAGCAGTGCAGAATGTGCCGAGGGTCGGTCGATGTAAAGGTGGACGGGGATGCGACTGGGATAGTCCGTAGACCGCAGCTCGCCTGCCTCGATGAATGACGAACAAAACCAGTAAAATTGCAACGATGCAGAAGCAGAAGCACACTCGAGCGATGCATGTCGTTGTTTTAAAGTGTCGTCCTAGACAGGGGGACGTGCCGAGTTCGAGCACCCGGATGGCATCAGTCTAGCCATCTCGCACATCACATGCGGGTCGGGCCCCATGCCGTCTTAGTTGCATCCCGCCCGAACATGACAATCATTGAACCCACTGCATCAGAGTCACAGTTTCTGACCGCCATCAATGTAGGTATGCGTTCCATTAATGATACAGTTCTATCGATACTCTTCCGTCCACACCTGATGCTCCAGCCCCTGCAACAGAGCCCAGAACCCAACCCAAACCCCTCAGAGAGCCGTGGCCATCATGGCCAGCAGGGTGCAGCCAAGCAGGACCAAAGCCGAAGCCGAAGCCTTGAACCCAGCAGAATACTCGGCAATGTCGGCATGGACGTACACGGAGATGTCCCCAAAGGTCCACTTGCAGCAGCGATCTCTGCTCCGGATCTCGATGAATGTCCTGCCGTTCGCAGGGGTGTGCTTGGTACACTTGTAGAAACCACTTGGGCCATGGCGCTCATCACAGAACGCGCACTGGAGATTCTTGTCTCCGGTTCTGCGGAGCAGAAATGCCTCCAATGTTTCCTCATCTTCCAGGGGGAGCAGGTCGCGACAGGACACAGCCCTTTCCGCAAGTCGTTCGTCTCTTGCTTCCAACGTGACGGGGGCGGTGATCTCGGGAGAAGATTCGACCTCGTCAACGGACCGCTCCGATTTGACGCTGTCGGGAGCGTGTGCCTCCTTCGTGGAGCTCGGAGGGGCATTGGGACAGCTTGTTGCCTCTTCAATCTCCAGAACGGTGGTGTCGACAACTTCCAGCCAGAACTTGGAGAAGACCTTTGAGGGAGGCGTCTTGTCGTCGCAGAACCTGCCCTTGGCTTCCAAAAGAGCCTTGGTGAAGAGAGCATGCTGGGACTTGGTGATGCCGTTGTGTTGGACGACGCATTTGTGGCATTCGGTCTTGTCTTCGAAAAAAGTTGATTCGCACAAACACTTGCGGTGCTTCTCGAGAGCCTTGGGATCATCTTCAGGGCCTTCGATGCGGCAATAGGTGTCCTCGATCTCCCTGGCCCGAGAGCAGGGGGGTAGTTCGAGCAAGTTGGCACCAGGAGTGTGCATTTCGCACTCGGAAATCGCCAGGTCATGGTTGAGAGCCAGGGCCAGCGCGTTGTCGTCCTGATTGTGGTAGCAGACGACGGTGGGGATGAGGCAAGAGGCCGCGAGGCCGAGGATGAGGGTTCGCTGCATGGTGACCGGAGTGTGTGAGGTGGGAGATGTGTGCGGCTTGGGAGAGTGGGTTGGATGTTGGAAGACCCAAGATAAGAGTGAGTGGAATGATGGTTGTTTGTGGTATGATGCTAAAAGCTCGGCTGAATGGTTGCAGAACTTGGGGGAGTGATGCTTGATGGAAGAGAGAGAGGAGAAGAGAAGATGGGGATGTCGTCGAGGGTGGGAGACGGGAGCTTTAGTACCCATGGTCTGGACACTCATGGAGAAGGTGCAGATGTCCAGAAGCTCCTTCCTTGAGTCTCGAAACATGGCATGTTCATGTCCCAAGTCGTTCGCACCTTCCGACCAAGTGATAGCCGATGGCAGACCCGCTGAGATGCTCGAATCAGTGATGAGGATCGGTCTTGCCTTGACAGAAGTGAGCAGGAGCAGGAGAGCCAAATGCATGTTCAAGGACAGCACCCACGTTGTGATTTCCTTTGCCGCGCCTGCCAACGCGGCCCTTGCAGTAAAAGACAGCTTCTCCCTCATGCCTTCATGTCGACCCATGCGCCCCTCCTGCCAAAATACACACCCAAAACGCCGCTATGCAATGCGTTGCTTCCTCATCATGAAATCAAAACCTCTACCCGGCAGCTTCAGCCCAGAATGAACAAGGAAACCACAGCCCCCAGCACCAAGACCAGGCTCAAGGAAGCCCCCGCCCTGGCCCCTGAATCGGGAAGCATCTTCTGAATCGCCTCCGTCTGGGACGCCTGCACCGTAGTGCAGCTTGCCACGCCGCACTCATACCCGCTCGGGCAGCATCCGGCCACGGGTCCCGCGTCAGCGCCACACATGAACCACCCGTCCGCGCACGTCTCCGTGGCCTGCGCCTCAGGGACGTCCGTCAGGGGCACGACAACCGTGGCGCCGTCAGTGGTGATGGTTGTCGATGCCGTCGTGGGACAGTCGAACGTGGAACAGTCACGACCCGTACGGCAGCAGCCCCCACCCTGGCGGGCGAGGCACTGGTAGAAGCCTGTCGGGCAGTAGTCTTCTGGCAGCCCGGAGGGCTCGGGCTCCTCGGGCTCATCCGTTGTTGTCGGCGCTATGGATTGATCGGAGGTCGGTCGCATAGGGGGCACGATGCCTGCGCTTGATGTCCTCGAGGGGGTGACTGTTTGTGTTGTCGTGATGGTGGAAGGTTCTGGCTCAGGGGGTGATGCCGTGATGATAACGGTGACGACAACCGTAGAAGGCTCGCCTCCATCAGCTGTCGTTGTCGAAGTTGTAGTGATGGTCGAGAGTTGATGTGACGTCGTCACTGGTGTCGGTGCTGGGCTGGGGACGCCTGGAAGCCTGTCAGCACCTACTCAAACATCGCAGCCGCGCAAGGGGATCACTCACAGCCGACGCCCTGGCACACAAAGCCCGGGATGCAGCAGCCTCCTCCAAGCTCCGCAGGGCACTCCGATGCGCCGTCCGGGCAGCCTCCCACGGGCGCATCGCAATCTGCACCCGCCGGACAGCATGCGACATTGCCCACATTCGGGTCGTTGACCTGGGTGCAGACCTCGTCGCTCGAGCAGCATTTATTCGGGAACCCGACGCTTTCGCAGCTCATCATGCCCCCTGGGCATCCCTGTCGACTTTGTAGAAGGTGGAGCGCTTCTCTTGCCCTCCTGAACAGCAGCCACCCATCGTCTGGCGCATCCTCCTTGTGGGTGTTGAAGGCAGGTCGGTGTGGTCGCGAGATCGAGCTCGAATTCGTCGCGAGGAGGAGATCTTCCTCGACGGTGAGCTGCAGGCGAGCAGCGAGGATCGCCTCGCGTGGCGATAGAAAGGGGTGTGGTTCGTAATTTGTCGGGAAGGCGTCGTCTTGGAATGCGAGGTGTTCCCTCAGTAGCTTCTTGGAGGAATCGAGGGGCATCTTGCGGATCGCCGTTGGAAACCGTTGCTGTTCGGCTCCGGCCTCAGAGGCCGCTAGAAGCAGCAGGGCCGTCGAGCCCAGTGAGGGTCGCATTTTGGCCAGGAGAGCCTGTGGAAATGTTCTGATTTGGAAGTTGTCGATGGCCTAGTTAGGTTCGCGATTGGGAGCTTCGGGGAGCTTCAGGTGGGCGGGCCTTGTAGTCGTTGAAGTTGCCGTTGCGCCGCGTCGTTCAATGATCCACGGTGGTGTCTTGAGAGCGTCGCAAATATTCAGAGCGTGAGAGGAGGTATTCACCCATAAGACCATGCGGCCCAAATAGTCAGGAAGTGTGAATCATGGAGGTGTTTGCCAGAATTTTGTCAGAAGCAAGCACCAAAGCTAAAGCCGGCTGGGAAGCTTGGACACCCGGTCCATGGGATTTGGAGTTGCGGTGGCTGGGGATGACCACACCGACTGCATCCTCCTGCAGCGACCGGGAACCCCTGCCAAGACGCCAATCGCTAGATCGGCTGGACATCTAATTGTTCGACCAACACGTCTACTCCTAGCCATCCATTTCCCATCTTCTATCATGTTGAAGAGCTCGCACTCGTGGAGTGAAGGTGGAAGAGATACAGGTATCAGCAGAGGTGGATGCGAAATCGCAGCCAGGGGCCAGCGGTCAGCGACGTCATTTCTACAGGGGTCAGCACCACTCCAACAGCTCAACACCGGGCACTCGGACTTCGTCGGTGAAACCTCAATCATTCATGTCAACATGGGAGTACCTTAGCTACAATGCAACGCCTTTTCTATAACCCTTTCCTTTACCATTCCTGCATTCCCGTCTCCGCCTAAATGCGGGCGAGCCTCAGCATCAGCCTCAGCTCGCCGATGCTCTGCTCCTCCTCTGCAATGAGCTTGTCTCCGCCCGTCGCGTCGGCAATGGGCTCCAGCTTGCCACGGAGGGCGTTGACGAAGAGCTCGTCCTTGGACTCGAGCACGCCGTCAATGTTGACGCTGTCGGGGTTGGCGAGAACGCTGTACTGCATGTGCACGTCGTCCGTGGCCACCAGGTTGGCCTTCTTGCGGAGCTTCTGCACCCTGTTGATCATCTCGCGGGCCAGGCCCTCGAACACCAGGTCCTGATCCGACACGTCCGTGTCGAGCAGGATGATGACGTCGTTGGAGAATGCCGGCTCCAGCTTGGGCGCCTCCGTCGACTCGCCCTCCGTCTTGGCGAGAACGCGAACGATCTCGAGATCGCTCTCCTCCAGCACGATGCCATCCACGGTCATCGTCTTGTCCTTCTGGTACTGGCGGAGCTGCTCCTGCGTGAGCGTCGGGAGCGCCTTGCGCACCTTCTGCACCTCCTTCTTGAGCTTCTTGCCCAGCGTCGGCCAGTCGACCTTGGCCTCGAGGATGATGTTGTACTTAGCCTCGTCGCTCGACAGGACAACCTCCTGCACGTTCAGCTCGCCCTTGACGTAGACCAGGAGGGTATCGATGTCGGACAGGTGCTGCTCGTCGGAGACGACGACGAGAGACTTGAGCGGGGTCTTCAGGCTGATGGTGCGACGCTCCCTTGCCGTCCTGCCGAGGAGAATGACCTTTTGCATGGAAGCAACCTTCCTCTCAATCTCCGAGTCGAAGAGAGCCTCCTGGACCGTGGGGAAGGGCAGGAAGTGCACACTCCTCGAATCCTTGAAGTCCTTGACGATGTCGCCCAGGGACGGCTTGATAAGACGGTAGATGTGCTCGGTAAGGAAGGGCGTGAAGGGAGCCAGGGCACGCACGAGCGTGAACAGCACCTGCAGCAGCGTGTTGAGCGCGGCCTTGGTGTCGTCGAGGCCAAGACCAGCGACGCCCTTGAGCCTCTTGCGGTTGAAGCGGATGTACCAGTTGGTGAGGTTGTCGAGGACGTTCAACAGACGGGGCACAACCGTGTAGAGCCTGTAACCAGTCATCTCCTGGTTGATGAACTGCAGCATGCTCTGGCAGTCGGCGAGGATCCACTTGTCCATGACGTTCTCAAGCGACTTGCCCTCGGTGAACGAGGCATCAGCAGTGAACGCCTGTCCGTGGTTCTTCTCGTACAGGTTCGCCTGCTCGCAGAAGAAGCGGTAGCTGTTCCACAGGGGGAGCAGGACCTTGGAGACGACCTCCTTGACACCGGCCTCCTTGAAGCGGAGAGGCTCGGCGCGGACAACGGGCGAGTTGATGAGATACAGGCGGAGAGCGTCGGAGCCGAACTCGTTGATGACGTGGCTGGGATCGGGGTAGTTCTTGAGACTCTTGGACATCTTGACACCTGCGGTGGGTGAGTATTTGATGTGTGAGAACAGGAATGGGGAAGCTTACCAGTAGACGCCAGGACGAGACCGTTGGTGATGCAGTTGCGGAACGGCGACTTGCCGAACAGCTTGTTGCCGAGAACGGTGAGGGTGTAGAACCAACCGCGGGTCTGGTCGAGACCCTCGGCAATGAAGTCGGCAGGGAACATGCCGCCCTCGAAGGAGTCGGAGTTCTCGAAGGGGTAGTGGATCGAGGCGTAGGGCATGCTGCCAGACTCGAACCAACAGTCGAAGACTTCGTCGACCCTCTTCAGGACACCCTTGCCCGTCTTGGAGGGGATGGTGATGTGGTCGACCTTGTCACGGTGGAGGTCATCGAGCGGGCCCTCGTAGCCGCTGAGCTCCTTCAGCTCGGCAATGCTGCCGACACAGACAACCTCCTCAAAGTCCTCGCTGACCCAGAGAGGGATGGGAGTACCCCAGTAACGGTTCCTCGAGACGTTCCAGTCGTGGGCGTTGGCAACCCAGTTGGCGAAACGCTTCTCCTTGACGAAGGATGGGACCCAGGTTGTCTCCTCAAGGTTCTCGAGCATCTCGGGAACGGAGTTCTTGACGCGGATGAACCAAGACGAAACAGCACGACGAATGAGCTGAGTGTTGGACCTCCAGCAGAACTTGTCAACGTGAGTAACCTGGGACTCGACCAGCAGGCGGCCGGTGGTGCGGAGGTCCTTCAGAATGGGCTTGTCGGCAGCCTTGACGTGCATGCCAGCGTACTCGGTCACCTCGCTGGTGAACTCGCCCTTCTCGTTGACAGGGCAAGGGGGCAGGCGGTCCTCGTTGAAGAAGCCTGCAGCGACAGCGGCGTCGTAATCCTCCTGACCGAAGGCAGGGGCCTGGTGGACAAGACCGGTGCCCTCGCCAGCCTCGACGTAGTCGGCGCCGATGACCTGGAAGCAGTCCGAGTGGGACTCGGCAAAGTACTTGAACAGAGGCTCGTACTTCCAGCCGATGAGGTCCTTGCCGACGAACTTCCTCAGGACCTTGTACTTGGCCTTCTTGAACTCCTTGCCGTAGAAGCTGGCAATGCCGCTCTCCATCATGATGTAGTTCTTACCGGACTTCTCGTCGAGGAACTCGAGGTACTCAAAGTCGGGGTGGACGGCGATGAGCATGTTGGATGGCAGGGTCCAGGGGGTGGTGGTGTAGATGACGAGGGAGGCATCGACGCCCTCCTGGCCGACGACGGGGAAGGCGACCAGCACGGCGGGATCCTGCGTCGACTGCTCGTTCTGCTTGGCCTCCATCTGACTGAGAGGGGTGCCGAGGGCTGTCGAGTAGGGCATGATCTGGTATGCGCGGTACACCTGGTCCTTGTCGAACAGCTGCTTGAAGACCCACCAACACGACTCCATGAAGGTCACGTCCATGGACTGCGAGGACAGGGGTTAGAACACTCCATATAACGGCGCTGAGTAGCATGCACTCACCTTGTAGTCGTTGTCAAAGTCGATCCAGCGACCAAGACGCTCGATGATCTGTCTCCAGTCACTGGCGTACCTCATGACAATGGCCCTGCACTCGGCGTTGTATCCCTCGATACCCAGCTTGGCGACGACATCCCGGGCGGAGGCATTGTGCTTCTTGTCGATCTCGTACTCGATGGGCAGACCGTGGGTATCCCAGCCGAAGCGCCGGGTGACGTGGTAGCCCTTCATGGACCAATATCTGGGGACAATGTCCTTGATGGTGGAAGCCAGGAGATGGCCATAGTGGGGCAGACCTATATTGGCGTCAGGAGGTTTGGGCATCGGATGAGGGACGAGAGGGGATCTGTACCGGTGGCTTCATGAGCTGTCAGCGTTGGTCTACTGCATAGATGAGGGCGTTGAGAACGTACCAAATGGCGGGCCATCGTAGAAGGTGAACCGCGGGCAGCCCTCGGTCAAGCGCAGCTGCGTCTGGAAGGCGTCGACCTCCCGCCAGAAGGCGATGGTCTCCTCCTCGGTCTTGGGGAAGCTGATGCTCATCGTGGGCGGTACACTTCCGTTTTGACAATTTTCAGAGGAGAAATGCCGCGACGCGGGGTTCTGGCGTGAAATGCGTTTGCGACGAGGCGGTCAACTTCTCGTCTCTTGGTAATCGAGTCGAGTGGTGGGTGACTCAAAAAGTTGAACCAGCGTTTTCCCCTCCTTCCGGTTGCCCCTCGATGCCCCGCCCCCGCCGACCAGTTTCAATTGGGCGCGTTCAGGGGTTGGTTGACTCGGGGTCCGTGCGCGTGACTGGGCACGTGACTCAAAGTGCCGTCATCCAGTGAGGCCATCTCAACGACACCTCCGGAGATACGAGCAAGACATCAAATCGGCTGTGTGATATGCGTCTGAGGAGGGCGTCATTTTGACTTAGGCAACTTCAGCAGCAGATGAACGGGTTCGCAGAGGCGTAAACTGCCCTAGCAGAGGCCTCCGAGTCTACTGACTTCGCCGTCGCTTACTCTCCTCGTCAAGTAGATCACATGTCAGGATGGGTTCCTCCGTTGCATGGAAAGAAATACCATTAATATTGTTGCCCTTTCGGCTACAGTGTCCTCTGCGCTCTGCTCTACGCATCTTGTCTTATCATGTTCCTACGACGGGTGGGAGGCGTGCAACTGTACCACTTGGGCGGCACATGGTAATCTCGAAGGAAAAACTTCAAAAAGGATCACAGCCCACGGAAAGCTTGAAATGACAATATTGATGCCGTGTCATCGTTCTTCGAGATTTTGGTTGAAGTACAACACCCGATTGGCCACCTCGCCGAGCGGCATGTCGAGAGCAGACGTGCCTCGGCTGTACCCCGCGTATCCACTCCCCCTGGACCCGGGTCATCCCCCTTGCTCGCTCGTCCATTTTCAAGCTTCATTCCTTCTCTCAACTTACAATCCATCCTACATCACCCGGTAATTTCGTGGCACACATATCTCTCGAACCCGTATGCTGTCGTATGCTGTCTGTCTTGAATCTCTGAAATCAACCTCGTCCGCATCAGGCAACCCTCTCCTCCATCATGACGTCGACAACGGACAACCCCCAGGTTGTCTTCTACCACTACACCTTCTCGCCTTACGCGAAGCGTGTGGCCTGGTATCTCACTCTTAGAGGCATCCCATACTCTCAATGCGTAAGCTACCGGCTCCGGGCTCCAATGACGCAGACTAACCCCGTACAGCTTCAACCAACTCTGATGCCGAGGCCAGACCTCGAGCTTCTGGGCATCAACCATCGGCGTATTCCCCTCATGGCCATTGACAAGGATATTTATGTCGATACACGACTGATTCTGGCCAAACTGGAAACCCTCTTCCCCGATCGGCCCAAGCTCGGCGCGCCAGCTTCATCTGCCGACAAGGTGGCGCTTGAGCATCTCCTCCAGATGTTCACGACCGAGTCCGGCCTCTTCACGGCAGCTGCCAGCCTTCTACCCAAGGATCTCCCCGGACTCGACCAAAAGGCATTCTTCCGAGACAGGGCCGAGTTCTTCTACGGCAATAAAGACGACCCTCATCGGCCCCCTCAGAAGCCGGCCCCCAAGAGGCCTGAAGCCGAAAACACAGTGGAAGCGGCCATGGATTTCCTCGAGAACGGGCTGCTTTCCGATGGAAGGCAGTGGATTCTCGGAGGGGAGGGGCCCAGCCTCGCAGAAATCCACACCATCTGGCCTTTCATCTGGCTTGCGTCCATGCCCGGGGCTCTGCCCTCGAATCGGTTCAACAAGGAACGGTTCCCGCTCGTCTTTTCTTGGATGGATCGCTTCCGGAGGGAGGTTGCTCAGGCCAAGGCTAGCGGCCCCAAGCCCGGGGATCTGAAGGGAGAGGCGGCAGCTGACCTGATAGCCTCGCGTCCATTTGAAAAGGCGCACAAGACGACCGAGGAGTTCGATACTGAACGTGTCCATGCGGGTCTAGAGATTGGCGACCAAGTGACAGTCTGGCCTGCCGACACGGGCTCATCCCACAAGGACACAGGCAAGCTGGTCTCCCTAACCATGCAGGAGGCTGTCATCGAGATCAACGGCAGCAAGGGTTCGGTCCGACTTCACACCCCTCGACGCGGGTTCAAGCTAGTCAAGGGCACGCCTGCTCAGAGAGAACAGAAGCTGTGAGCTTCAAGCCTAGATCCTTCGGGTACTGTGTGTTGCTACTGGCATGCTGCTTGGACACTTTTGTTCCGGGTTGCCGATTTGGGAGGGTGGAGTTTAGCCTAGAACCTAGCGAAATAGAAACAAGTCGCCAAATAATCAGTCTTCAGCAGCCCCTTGCAGATTGCCCTAAAAAGTGGCAAATCTAGCATCGGAGATGGCTTGGGGATCTGGATCGCGGGGACACATGCAGTGAAATGGAGCAGCGACTGTACGATTCACGACCGTGAGCAGAAGTGAATGGTGGGATCTTGGGCCAGGTTGCCAAGAGAAGGTGCCTGACCGTCACAGCTTGTTCAGCACCATGCGCCTCCGTCGTATGTCGTCTGGTGGTGATCGGGATGGGTGGATTCACGGGTGAACAAGTCAGATCTTTCGGCTCAGCACCGCCCGAAACCCGAAACCCGAAACATACTAGAATGATGGCCCAGGCCGTCGGGTGCCATCAAAGCCAAGCAGATTTGAAATGATCGCGTTTGTTTGGCGTTTGGCGATGTGTTGGAATGGCGCGCCAACTGTCGCTATCGAACCCGGGCCTCATGCATATTACGTCACAGCTGAGCTTCTGCCCACGCGACCGAGGCTGAGAGCGCAACCGCCTCCCCGGCTTCGGTTGTCGCTGGGCGGAACGTGTTGTATTTGGGCAGAATTGGGTTGGCTGCCGCACAGGCCCTGCCGGCATGCCTCCCTCTCGTTTTGCCCTTGATTCCCGTGCCTTCACCCCGCGCGTGTGCGTGGCTCGGCTCCCAGGGAGACGGGCGGCGTCGTCGCAGACTGACGTCACCCCGTCCACACCAGCAGACGGACGGTCCCGAACCCTCGATGGACGCGACTGGAGACGGTCGCGGATCGAGATAAGCTTCGATCGGGTTGTCCTCCTCGTCGCCCTCGACGACGACACCATCAAGCCGTGCGTCAAAGACGAAGGAAGCGGCAGCAGAGGAATGTCTAGACAAACTACGGGCGCAGGTTGTGAGAAGTGGTTCGAGGGCGAGAAAACGGAGGGACCCCGGAGGCAATGTCCGTGTCAAGTGATGTGACGCAATCTTGGGAAATGGGCGTTGATAGGTGGATCCCGAGGGTGTCTCTTTTTTGATCGATCCACAACGTATGCATCCCCCCGGTCCAAAGTGGCCGGGGGCCCCTCGACAAGCGGTGGACGAACAGGTCGCGTCGAACACGCCCAGTCTTGTGAGTGAGCAACATTGCGCCGCACGCGAGGCTCTGGATTCACAATCCGACCTCTGGAGAAGTCTGGACCGCGATCGCAAGTCACAGGCAGGTTGATTTGAAAGGGAGCAGGAGGTGCAACTCGCGGCGAGTGGGGGGAGGGCTAAAACCTGATGGGTGGGTGGCCAAAAGTCAACCCGGATCGTGATGATAGAGGAGGGGGGTGGTTGGGGATGAAAAGAGCAATCATGGCGTCGATCAGCGGGAAACCACACCGTGTCTGGCGGTGCTCGGCCGGGTCGAGAACCTCGTCTCTCCCCCTCCTTCAAGCCAGACAACAAGCCAGACAGCCAGACAAGCCCATCGCTGGGCCGCGGTCGGTGTTGACTTCAATATGCGGTGGCGATGATGTCGGATGATGACCAACCACCGTCACTGGGGTCCGCCATCGATCCGCGGTCCTCGACGTGTGAACCTGCTCGCGTCGGTTGTGTCGTCCAGTAGCCTCGATATGTGAAGCAACTGGCGTTCTCCACGGAATAGAGGGACAGCCAGTGGACGCCAGATGCCAACTAACATCATTCTGGCGTCTCCTTATTCTCAACTTTTGGACGACCTGATGCGCAAGTGGTACGGTACGGTCAGGCTTGAAGCTGGCGTCGCGAAAGGCCACGGGGGGTGGGCGTAGAAAAAAGGGGAGAGGAGGGGATGCAGAGGTGATGCAATACTTCAGGGGCCTTGTCGAGTGGTGTGCTTCGTTAAGTGGAGACGGCACCACGATCGCGCGTGTCGATTGGCCAGGAATGTGCTCCGGCTGCACCTCCATCCCTGCACAGACGTGGAATGACGAGAGGAGAGAATGGTCCAGACAGCTGCCGTGTCGACACAGTGCCCGTCGGGAGCCCGTATCGTTGGTTTTTTTTCTCTTGCCGCTAGCCGTTGGGGAAACTCGGTTCGACTCCAGCAGCTGACGGAGTCGCATCGGTACAAAAGTCCAGTACTATTCCGACCACACGGGCGAACCATCTGTTTTGAGCAGAACCTCATTTCAGCGGAGTAGCCGAGGTGGTTACAGAGGATTCGATGGTGGTAGGCGGCTGGCTTGTGCGTCAACAGCATCCATGTTGAACGGGAGATGACGCACGTTCCGAAGTATGTATGTATCAGAGAGCAGTGTGCAGCTCATCGCGATTCCACGCGGGGGGAATGGACGTCTCTTTTGCGAAGAGGACAGCGGCGACAGCTTGCGGATGGTCGATGGAAGCTTGCTGAGAAATCCAGTTTCACGCTCCCACGCAGACACTATTGAGGCGTACAGTGTAAATCGAGGGGACAGTCCCTCGTCGAAGGAGTCTGACCCGGAAACGGTGCCAAGATGCCTCGTTGCTGGAATCCCGAGGAGCCAAAGAACGGAGCGGACGGTGAGGGTGGTGTGGAGACGGTCGCGTCGGCGCCTTCCTCTTTTTGCTTTTGTCAGCGAAGAGAGCTCCGGGGCCAATGCCCGGGACGGCGTCATCAGGGAAAGGACGTCCCACCGTCCCAGTCGCGGCGCGGAAGGAGAGGAAACCCCCCTCCATCACGGTGCCCTCCGACAACCTCACTGGCCGACGCCCTGGCCGCTCACCTTTTGCCTCCCCGATCCCGTCCATTTCTTTGGTCGGATCAGACGGTTCTGCCCTCTCCTGCTCTCTGTCCACCCCCCTGGCGCGTGAAACTTGGGGGGCTTCCTCTGTCCTGCCTTCCGGCTGTCTCTCCCCCCATCCCCCCATCCCCCCCTTCGTGGCACCTCATCGCCCATTTTTTTAAAGTCCACAAACCGCAACGTCATACTTCTTCTGTGACGTCTGCCGTTTCTCCCAACACAACCACGCTCGGCCACACCAGGACGCTCACACGCCTTGCCTGCCTCCCCTCGAGACGCCCACGATATCGTGCAGCAACCGTACACGTTCAAGCCCGCGCCGAACCTCAGAGTCGGCAGCGTATTGTCTTTTTCTTTTTTTCCGCCTTTCCGTCCTCGGTCGCTGCCTTGTCTCGTTGCGCCGGCGCCAGTTCTGATTACTCCTAATCCTCCTCGCCTCCCCCCTTTGCCTTCCGATCGAGTCATTCTTAGGAGGCAAAAAAATCCCACAGACCGAGGAGACATCGACAAGCGGCGTGGCAACGCTGCATCGAGTACCTGTTGTACTGTCGTAGCGTAGCAGAGCGACAGCTTAGCTGTTTCTCCAGTGGCGCTCTCTCCCCCCGTCGTTCCCAGTCTTTCCGTCTTCGATTCTCTCCCCCCCCCTGGTTGCTCGATTCAGCAGCCCTCTTTTTTCGGTTCTTACCTCTCCTGCTGTGACCTCATCAGGGCGTCCGTCACCTCGCGCACCTCTCTCTCCTACACCCCCCGACGTCAATCGTTTTCGTCGCCCTTCGTCACCTTACCCAAAGCTGCCTCGTCGTACACTACGCTACATCATACATCATCGTCGTCATCATGGGGACCTCTCCTGACAACAGGGGCAACTCAAAGTCCCCCAAGCTGTCCAAGTCGAACAACACCACACCACCCCGTAATGGTAAGTGACTCTCCGCGACGGCCCTTTCCGCATCATCGCGACTCGTCCCCCGTCTTATGCCATTCGCTTCGTGACCGCTTACACATACTTGTCCTCCAGACATCGTCACCGACGTGAAGCCTGTCGACCCGAACCTGAAGCCAGAGGCTGACGCTGCGAAACCACTCGGTCCTCCCCCTCGTCCTGGCCCGACCGGCAACACGCCCGACTACTTTGGCGCCACTCGCGCTGGCGATAACAACCTCAGCCTGGAGCCCAACCCGTTCGAACAGTCCTTTGGCGGAGGTGGTGGCACAGAGACTCCCGGCGGCACGAAATTGCCCCCCGTCGCTCACATCACATCGCCTTCGGCACTCCTCCCTGGCAGTGGAAACACGCCTTTCAACTGGGGAGGAGGTTCACTGCGCACCGGTCCACTGAGTCCGGCCATGCTCTCCGGCCCGACAAATGATTACTTCAGCGATACTCATCACTTGCGCGGAGGGTTCCCGACACCCAACGAGTCCTCCTTGAGGACCGGTCTTACACCAGGCGGCAGCGGTTCCATGTTCCCTGCCCCCAGTCCAAACTCCCAATTGTTTGCACAGCTTGCCGGCAGCGGCGCCACGCCCGGCACTCTCGACTTCCACCGCACGGCTCTCAGCGCTGCCGCCGCAGCCAAGCGCGAAGGCCAGAACCACGCGCAGATCCAGCCCTCCGTCACATCCCAGCCGCAGGACATGCCCAACGGCAACGGAGTCGCACCGCCAAAGACCGAATTGAAGGCCTTTGACCCTCACGATAACGACGCCGCCAACGGCCTGTTCATGCTTGCTCAGGGCGCACAGGGCAGAAACGGCGCTCCTGCACCCTCCTTCCCCACGTCGACCCAACCACAGCAGCACACGATATCTGTCACAGCTCCGGCAGTGCAGCCACTTGAAGGCTCGCCTCCCATGCCGAACGGTGCTGGATCGACAGGCCCAGGCTCATCTATTCGCGGTGGTAGTGAAGGCAGCGAAGAAATGGAACGATCCAACGGAAGAGCCAAGGGCAAGAAGAACGGTGTCGCGTCCGTTAATGGACGCCGGAAGGCAGATGAGCCACCAGCGAAGGCACCAGCTTCCAAGAAGGCCAAGACGTCGGCGGCTACGGCAGCGGCGAACGCGGCCATGATGAATGGCGATGAAACCGGATCCGAAGAGGAAGACGACGACATGCACATGGATGGTTCGGGCAAGTCAAAAATGACTGACGAGGAGAAGCGCAAGAACTTCCTGGAGAGGAACCGGTACGTCTCCACCATGCGAAATACCTTGCTGTTTGTCATGATTCTAACAGTTTGAACAGTGTCGCCGCTCTCAAGTGCCGGCAGCGGAAGAAGCAGTGGCTTGCGAATCTGCAGTCTAAAGTCGAGCTCTTCAGTAGTGAGAATGATGCTCTGACAGCTCAGATCGCCCAGCTGCGGGAAGAGGTTGTCAATCTCAAGACCCTCCTACTTGCCCACAAGGACTGCCCTGTTACGCAGCAGCAGGGCCTGCACGGAGCTTTCATGCAGCAAGCCATGGAGCCTTTCAACCCCCAGATGAACCCCTACGGCATGGCCGGCCCGATGCCGCCCAATCAGCAGGTCATGGCTGGCGGCCAAGGCCCTCCGCGTCGCTTCTCGTAGAATGAGATGCTGGAGCGCAACCTCGATGCCATTGACTATCGCGGCGCTCCTGGCGAAAGTCCAGGCTCGCAAGACGGCCCGTGGTCGGCACCCTGATCATCATGACGACGATGAGGTTGCCTATGCGGGACAATGGTACTCGGCCACGTCGGATGGATTATCAGGTTCTATCCGGCTGCCTGTATCAACACACACCCCACCTGTCATTCACGACACAAACGATGCCACGACTTGTCCGTCCTTGATTCTCCTCCACCGTCGAGGTACAGGATCAGGCTTTGCGGGAACCGGATGGCCATATCCGGTTCAATTGGAGGGATGGAGTTGGGTGAGATGGTCATGCTTTGGCGTGGCTTCTTCTGCCGTACATTTTGACGTGCGGTCGGCATCCGGCACAACACAAAATAGGAGTTCCGGTGTTTTATCGCGCTTGATTCTTCGGACTGGCGTCGGTTGATTTGGAGTTCAGAGGTCGCAACAACCACCTCAGATTTGATGGCCATTGAGTCTGTGTCGGGTCGAAGTAGCACATGCAACAAACGTTACTTGTAGATGGGACCGATGCAAATACTAAATATTCGAGAATCGATCGTCCGCTTGCCGTGATGTTGAGGCTGTCAGCGTGTGCAAGAATGGGGTAGAGGGATCACCGATATGATTGTTCCATGGCCATGTACACAAGTATGGGTTGGGCAACTTTCTGACATGCAAATGGCGAGAGTGACCACAACAGTATTACTGAGCGCCTGTTGGCCGACGGGAGGCCAGACGTGACGGTGTCAATTTGGTGGTGGTGGTGGTGAGCTCACAGTTTGGCTGTCCTGCCCGCCCGAACAAGTGCGGGTCCGTGGTGGGGGTGGAGGTTCGTCTTGTTTGGGACTAGCGCATCCCCCAAGCAAGCAGGAAGGTCTTCTCTCGGGGCATGTAAACAACACCGTCAAGTCGCCGCACCCTGTACCTCGGAGCTACTCCACGACTCCTCCCGCCAGCGAAAAGACCGACCAGCCCTCGCCAGACGCCAATCGCCCGAGCGACCCGTGTTTTCGATACGATTTGTCGCGTGTTATCGACGGTTCCAATTGTCTACCGACGCGACTTGCGCCGGCGACACGGCAACGACGTCGCGCCCGAGAGACGTCGCGGTCCTGCCTGGGCCTGCCTCGCCATAAGCGACCGCCGACCAGCCATCGAAACCGCATAGGATCGTTGTCGCGCCATCCATGACGACCATTGTACAGACACGTCACCCGCTACAAATTATTAGCATGAGCAACGAGCAGCCGGGGAAGAGGAAGAGCAAGCGCCTAGCGGGTAAGAGATGCTCGCGCCGACGAAACGCGTCAAACCTGTCGACGGAGGGACGACGCGAGCCAGAACGTGACTGACGGTATCAGGATCCTCTACGTGGGATGAACAGGATGGCGACTTTCACTTCACGCGCGCGTCGAAACGGCCAAAGACCGCACAATCCGCAGACGAGCTCGACGCGACCCCACCGGCGCCACCACCGAAAAAGACCAGCAGAGCAAAGTCGGCAAAGGAGCGCCCTGCGCCTGTAGTCGAGCCGGAACCAGCACCAAAACCAGCACCAAAACCAGCGAAGAAGGCAGCCACGAGCGCATCAAACGGGCGACGACGGGCCTCGAAAGCCATCCCCGAGGTGGAACCGAGTCCAGAAGAGATACAGCCAGCGCCACCAAAGAGGACAACGCGGACGAGCACGCGCAGATCAGCAGTCATACCCGAGGAGGAACCGCCGGCACCGAAGCCAGCTCCAAAACCGGCATCGAAACCGGCCAGATCGAAACGGAAGCGCGAACAGGCTGAAGCACCCCTGCCGACGGTTAACGATGCGGAAGAGGAAGGTGTCGCGGAGACGCCGCAAGCTGCGGACGTATCGATCGGGCCAGCAAAAATCACCCTGCCCGTCAGCGATACGCCCGTGATCAACCGGAATAAGGAGATGCGCAAGAAGGGCGGAGGCACGCGACGAAGCAGCCTGGGGATGCGGGGTCGGAGGGCCAGTTCCCTGATAGACAGTGGACACAACGCCATACCACATCACCAAGTCGCCACCTCGGAGTTCTACAAGCACATCTCGGCAGAGGGGTTGAGCGAGCCCCGCAGGATGAGACAGCTCCTCACCTGGTGTGGTGAGCGGGCGCTGCTGGCCAAGCCTCAGCACGGCTCCGAGAACGCCAACGTCGTCAACGGAGGTAGGTCACTTCCTCTTGGGAAACGCATCATTCGTGCGGTCAGCTGACATGGGTGATAGCCCGTGCGATACAAGACCAGCTGCTCAAGGAGTTTGCGAATAGATCCGAGTGTTCGGACTGGTTCGCGAGAGACGATGAGGTGGTGCCGGAGCGAAAGGCGCCAGTCGTGCTGGAAGAGAACCCGCGAAATAAGGAACATCGGGAGAAGATTGAGCAGCTCGAGGCCAAGGTCAAGCGGTTCGTACACCCCGTTGCTCCCCACGAAGCCGACGGAACACTCACACACCTCTAGGTTACGAGAAGAGAAGAAAGCATGGCTTGCCCTCAAGAATAGGCAGGTACCTGAGCTGCCACCACTCTTCCCAGACTCGCCTTCAGAACCCGGACACCCGCCTGCACCAGCACTTCCGGACCTCAAATCTCTCGACGCCAACGAGACGCAAATGCTGAGCTTTCTGACGGATCCCTCAACCTCCTTTGAATCGACACGGCGCGAAACACAAGCGCGGCTATCGAATGTGCAATCCGCCCTCGAGTTCAAGATCGACCAGCTCGCCGACGCGGTACATAAACTCCTCCAACGCGTCGACACGGCGGGGCGTGAGGCCGACAAGGTGCTCTCCCTCAGCTCCTCGCGGCTCAAGGAGCGCGAGAACAGAGAGCGCACCGCCGCAGGGACGAGAGAGATGCCGACGATGGAAGTGCTGCGGAGTCTGGGGAGGATTCTACCCGAGGGCGGGGGATGAGCATGTACCGCCACCCCCTGCCGTAACTTTTCTTTTCTTGATCTTCTTGTTACGACGACATGACGACGACGCGAACAACGAGCGGTTCGCTGGACGGAGGGCGGCTTGCGGTGCTGATCGTCGTTTGATATTTCCCTCCCGGACGCTATGTCAGCGGGCTGGGACGTGAGCCGCGGGATACTTGGCCTTTGGGAGGCTGAGACGGGCAGCAGACTTGGCTCGGGAGCATGGGGACTTGGGGTCTGGCGTCAGGGGCTGTCTGGACATACTTTTTACATACCCACCCGGTAGCGTGATGGCGGCTGAATTCATTGCATCCTGACTTCCATGACTTGTCAACGTGGGTGGTTGTAGGAGCAGATGCAAGACCAATGCGCATGCAACGAAGGGAGGAAGTCGAAGCGAATTAGTGTCGAGAGTTGAACTTCATGAGAGTGTCATTCAGGCTTTTTCCATTCCATCCCGGTTACAGGTGGATGAAACCCACGGGGCCCCTGCCCTCGATACGCATCCAAATATGCATGAAATGCCGTCCCAGCAGAGCCTCCAGCTCCCAACCCGCCGCGCTCTTTTGTATCGTTGCAACAGCTCCAATTGTAATCTCCCTCCCTGGGCCGATGGCGTTCTCTCCATGCCGCCGCAACCCTCTACACGTCTTTAAACCACCACCCGCTCAGATGAGGTGCTTCGACCGGAAGTACGCCCGCAGGTACATGATCTGCCAGACCCAGAGGGCGAGGAGGACGAGGGTGGTGACGACGCCGAACCACTTGACGCGGTTGTTGGTGCTCTCGTTTGTGTCGCGCAGCTTGTGCTCGCGGGCCTTGAGGTAGTCCATCTCGCGGTTGATCTCGCCGACGAGCTCCTCGATGCGGCGCATCTCGGCCTCGACGGGCTTGAGCTTCTCCTTGGCCTGGATGGCGGCCCAGTCCTTGGCGTCGGCGCCGATGTCGATGTCGAGCTCCACGTCGCGGAAGCCGTTGGGGATGGTGCGGGCTGTGTGGGGGAGGTGTTAGTTTTGTGGTTGTAGGGAAGGGAGGGGGGGCACGTACAGCCGGAGAAGGTGTTCTCGAAGCAGACGTCAAAGGCGGCGTCGGCGTGAGACGTGAAGACGGTGCGCTGCTCGCCGGCAACGTCCCTGGGCCTGCCGTATTCGTTGCCAACCGCATCCCTGATCTGTCGCGCGTGTCCATGTTAGCCATTGCCATCCAAATCGCCTGTTTCGTCTCCTGGTCCGCTGTCACTCACCCTCATGTTGACGACCATGCCATCACCCTTGGTTCCGCCAACGGTGGCCGTCACGACGACCAGCGTGTCCCTCGCGACAAAGTTGCGCACGCATCGCTCCCTGGAGGCGCTGGGGGCCGTGGCGTGGAGCTCGAACCGAAGGGCCTGGGCGGTGCAGGCGAGGAGGATGAGGCTGCAGAAGTACTGCAGCAGCGATCGTGTCGGCGCCATTCTCGAGGGTCGGGGAGGAGGGCAGTGACCGAGTGTGGGTGGTTGTCTTCGATCCCGGGACCGGTTTGTGGACAGATCGTGTGGTTGGGTTTATCTGTCTCTCTTGCGTCCGTTTCGTGGTCAGGGGGGAGAGAGAGACGTGGAGGGTAGCTGCGGTAGCTTGCTTCCCGGTGGTTAGCGGGTCGCCTCAATTGGCTTGTGAGTTGGCTTTTGGAAATCTGTCGCCTTCGGCTGCTGCCACGCACTAGTAGAGAGGTACCCCTGTCCTGCGCTGATGTCTTGAGCCAATCAGGGCCCCTGATGGAAGAGCCTCGAGCTCGGCTCCTCACGTGGGTCTCTCAGCCTCGCCCTCGCTTTTCGGGAGCCTAGTCGCAACCTCAAGCTCGACATTGTCGCGACAAGATACCCGCATCCTTGCCACAAAGAGCCACGCACCCCGCAACCACCGCCAAGATGCCCAAGTGTAAGTTTGCCCTTTGCTACAAGTCTCGATGTTCAATTGCTAACGCGTCGCAGTCTTCTGTAGGTCCCCATCCCAACCCGGCGACGCCCCTCGATCCCACCGCTAACCTCCCGCGCGACACACAGGCGACTACTGCGATGTCTACCTGACGCACGACTCCATGAGCGTGCGAAAGGCCCACAACAGCGGCAGGAACCATCTCCGAAACGTAGTCGACTACTACCAACGTACGCGATGCCCTCCCTCACGCATGACCGGCTCGCGAACTCGTCGCACGCTCTCCCCCCGACCAGCCGAGACTCACCTCCAGACCGGACGCGCTGACGATATGATAATAGAAATCGGCCATGAAAAGGCACAGTCCGTCATCGACTCCATCACATCTTCCTACGCCGCTGAGGGCCAGGCGCATGCCAATCCCATGCTGCCCCAGAACCAGCCCGGCCAGGGCTTCCCGCCCTTCCCCTTCCCAGGAGGTAAGCTCGCGATGCCCTTGTCCTGCTTCTCATCACCATGCTGACATTATAAAGGAGCCCCGCCACCTTTCCCCGGCATGCCTGCCGGCGCGCCACCCTTCCCTCCCCAGGGCATGATCCCGCCTCCCGGAGGCCGCGGAGCGCCTCCCTTCCCCTTCCCTCCTCCCGGCCCCAACGGCATGCCTCCCGCAGGTCTGCCCTTCCCACCACCGGGCGGCCTGCCCTTCCCCCCTCCCGGTGCTCTGGGAGTCCCGCCGCCTGGAGCCGGTGGTCTTCCGCCAAACTTCCCTCCGTTCCCAGGCATGCCTGGCGGTCCCGGCCTTCAGGGTGGCTTCCCGGGCGGTCCCCCTCCTCCCGGCGGAGGCTTCCCCGGCGGCTTCCCTCCTGGTCCTCCCGGTGGCCACGGCCAGGACAGGCGGTAGAGGCTGCGCATGCAGGCATAGGGTATGATCTGAGTGGAGGCAAAATGGCTGGCGTTATGGTGTCGTGTAGGCGTTCTATGGGTTCTTTGCATCATGTGTATTGGGGGTGGCAATCAAACACTCGATTACCTAGATTGCCGTTCGTCAGAGGCGAAGGCAGGAACGTGGCGAATACATTTCATGAAAAACGGTGAAGCAGACAGGATTCAATTCACCAAACAAATGCCCCTTGGCAGCAGCAATGCTGTCGCTGGGACGTGGTCGACCTCTATGATACAACAACAGCCAAAGCAAACATGCGGCTCGTCAGTTCGTCAATCGTGTCATGAGCTCCGAACCTCTTTCGAACGATAGCAGCCCGTCCCAAAAACAAAACCACTGAAATAACAACCTCTCGTAAGATACCCCGATAGATATAACAAGAAAATGCTGGTCCCGGACTTGCTCGCATGATTCGACTCTGCTTGAAACCAAATACAATCGTGTCTCGTCTGGGGGATGACCTCTCTGTCGTTGTGTCGTCAATCATGCTCGTAATGATGAAGGTCGTGGCGTCATAAATGTGATGAGATCCGCCCATCTTCTTCCATCCGCCCGCAACTCAGATGTTGTGGCGAGGACCGCGGCGAATGACCTCGCCCACGCCGTCCCTCACTTCGCGGGGGCCGCTGATTTGCGCGCGCAATTCTTGTGTCCGCTTCTCCCTCCTCTTCTCGCTGAGGCGTCGTGGCAGCCCCTGCAGCTCTTCAAATGTGCCAGACAGCGAGAACCGCCTCTTCCTTTCGGGCTGTTGAGTTGGAGTGTCCAACCCCCAGTCTCGTTGGCGCAGAGGTGCTCGCGGACCGTCGGTCGCGGTCTCGGGTCGGTAATCGTCCACAGAGTCCAGACTATTACGACGCTTCACAACGCGCAGGTTACCGCTTGGACTGCGACTAATCGTGCGTCGCTCAGGTCCATCGCGCGTGTTGGAATCAAGGCCGTAGTCATCTTCCGTCGGACGAGGGGCGAACGTCCGTTTCATCCGTTCGCTCAGGCTCCGTTTGGGCCGCCGGTCGTCCCGAGGGTAAGGAGGGAAGTAGTCGTCATCCACCGAGGATCTACCGTGGTACGTCGCTGGTCGCCAGTGAGGGTGCAGCTTGTTGCCTTCTGCGGGTGGCGTTTCCAGGTCCTCGTCTTCTAGATCGCTCGGGAGGTCGCGGTGCCGTCTCAGGCTGCGCGGCAAGGAAAACGATCTGGCCAGGGTGCCGAGCCTGGACGAAGATGGCGGGTAGCTCACTGAATCCCGACGGCGTCCAGACAATGCTCTCCGAACCATGGCCATCCCGCCCCTGGCTGGCGCCTCGTCCCTGGCCTGCTCCTGCTCAAAGTAGTTCCCAAGCATCTTTGACTTTTCATGATGGGGCGTGAGACCCGACGGTGTTGCCGGAATGAAGTTGATCACAGGGGGTTGAGGGGGTTCCCGAGGATTCCGTAAAGGAGAATCAACGTCATCCAGGGAGAACTTGGGCTGTGGAGGCGTGACCGGAAACTCGCTGTCTGGTGCCGTCGTCATTATCTTCGGCTTCTCAGGAGTCTGTTTCACCGCGTCGTCCGCTGGAAGGGAGTCGGAGTCCTGCGAGGATTTGTTGTAGTGATCGACCACCAGCAGAGATGAGTTTTGGTGCGGGTAGAGGTTCACTGCCGTCGCTTCTGCCAGCTCCGGGGCAGTCCCATTTGTGTCGACAGATCCGATAGAAAACGGTGTGTTCTGGGTCGAGAGCCTCTTGCCAAAGAACGGGTCCCCGTGACGGTCAACCTCGAGCTTCCCGTTGAAATGTCTGTTCTGCAGGTGGTCTTCACGTCCCGCTTCAAATGAAGGTGCCCGGCGCAGGACCAGCGAGGGGACTTCCTGAACTTCTGGGGATTCCTGTGACAGCAGAGCGTTGCGTGACTTGAGGCTCTCGGCAGTCATTGAGCCCGCTCTCGAATTGTTACGACTCGTTGGCGCAGACAACGAGGACGACCTCGTCGGGATAGCGGGGGGAAAATCGATGGTGCGGTGGTCCGATCCGTCCGACTCGGAGGCAGCGCGGCCTCTACGACCTGGGCGCTCAAAAATCGGGGTCGGCTCATCACTCCTAGGGCGAGAAGCCCGGGGTACTGAGCTGACGCTCTGGCTCCTCTTGGATCTCTGACTACTGGTCGATCTCAGGGACGGCGTCCTGCTGGGTTTGTTGGAGGACCGACGTTCGGGTACGATCACGACGGGGATGGCGCCGTTCTTCCAGATCTCTCGGCGGGCCTTCTTGCTCGAGATGGAGTTGAAGGTCGTGGTTGATGCGGCGCTCCCGTGCCTCGCGGAGCTCTGATCGGTGGGTTTCTTACTGATCGGAGGGCGGCTTATTGTATCATCCAGGCGTAGCGTGGAGCTGGGGGCAGAACTTTGCGGCGAAGCATCGGACAGGGAGTCGCGCAAGGTGCCGCGTTTTCTCACGTGCCTCAGGGTTTGCCGCTTTTGGGTCGCTGGAGAGGCGCCGACGAGGAACGCCTCGACTACAGTTGACACGTTCGATCGGGTTGACATGCCCGAATGACGCCGCCTGTCAGTAGTTGCAGGACTCTCTGATGCAGCGGCAGTGGCCCTGAGCGTGTCGCGGTCAACGGACCCGCGGGGTGTTGGGTTGGTTGCCATCCTCTCCTGCAGCGGCAGAGATCGCAGTGCTTGGGTCGCGTTGGTCGGCGCGAGGACATTATCCTCCAACACTTCGCCGTTGTTTGCCATCGTCGGGGTTTGTGGCGCAACGGGTGTCTGAGGGGTTGACTGTTCTCCCTGCTGCAACTTTCTCCCCGGCTTCTTCTCCTTTCTGACGGTCACCTTTCTTCCAAGGTTGTCGTCCCAGACCTGTTCCACCTCATTTGGAGAGGCCCAGTCGCCGTCAAAGCGGTTGAACTCGCCCTTCGTCCTCGGGGTTAGGTCGTCGTCCACCTTGACTGGATCCATTCCCAGGCCCAGACCGACGGGGGCGATCCGGGGCTTCTTCGATTCTCGCGAGAGTTGTCGCACGGTGCTCTGGGAGGCTGTGCGAGCGGAGGATAAGCTTGGCCGCACAGTGGACTTTGTGTCATCTTCCTCAGATACCCAAGGCTCCTCCCTCGCTGTTCTGAAAGATTCTGTCCGCGACTCCGAGGTCGCCTTGGACGCAGTCCTATCCATGAAGGCCGGTCGTATGGCCCTGGGGCGATTCAGAGGCTGAGGAGGTGTGATATCGGGCGTAGGCGGGCTGTGTTTGTTGGTCGGAGTCGAGGGTTCGTCGAGCAGAGAAGGAGAAGGAACGACTGCAGTGTCGAGGGATATGGGCTCGGGCGGCGGGCTTTGTCTTTGTATCGAGTGGCTGCCTGAGGAGGTTCGCGAGTGGGCGGGTGGCGTCGGGGGCAGCATGGGACCGCTTCGGATCCGTCTGGATTGGTGTCGCAAGGTTGGCGAGTTCGTCGGTAGCGAGGCGTGCCTTTGTGGCGCCGATGTGTCGATGACAAGACCGAGTCCTCCAGGCGTTGGGCGAGGTTCTGTGGCTGGCTCCCCTATAACAGGTCGTCGAGTACGAGCCGGGTGTGGAAGGGTTTTGTGTTTCTTAAAGAGTCGGCGATTCGGGGAGAGCTCTTCTCCGGACACATCGTGTCCGAAGGGCGCGGGACGGGCCATGATGATGGAGAGGGACTGCACATGCGCGGTCGTGGTCATTCTTCGCAGGGTGAAGTGGCGATGTCCCAAGTTCTCGAGTGGTAGAGGAACAAGGCAAAACGCTAGCGCATGGTCTCGGACGTCGTTCGCAAGTTACAATGTTGCGCCGTTGGAACCGTGGGTTGCTCGAGGCATGCTGGACGAGCCAGTCGTAGCAGTGGGCAGGATGTTGTGTCCGGGTAGGCGCAAGAGCCGTCGCGATGGAGTCGTCGTCGGAGGGATTCTCTCGAGTGTCGTGTCGAGTCGCAGAGGCGTGATCTCGAATGACGAGAGGTTAGGCGGCTGGTGGTATATGGAGGGACAAATGGTGAGATTGCAGGGTCCTCTGCTGTTCCGGCGCCTAGATTCAAAGCTTTGTCCGACCGCGCGCAAGGGGCGTAGGCTAGGTAGGGGGCGGGCGGGTGGAAAGGCCCTGTGTCGCTGAATGGAAGTACCGTATCCGAGGTATGCTGCGAATAGAGTAGGCAGGTTGTATATTGAGGCTAGGTAATCTGACGAGCGACTGCCCAGTCGCATCGATCGCTGGGTAGTTGGCAGGAGCGACCTGAGAAATGAGAAAGGTGGCGGGAATGGTTGATTGGGCAAGTTGGTCTGCTCCTTCCTGCTCCTGCGGTGCGCAGTGGAAAGGACTGGAGACGCAGACTGGACTTGGACTGGAAGGCCCTGATCTGACGCAAACACTACCGCATGGCAGTGGGGGCGCAGGGCCTTGGTCGCTAGTGTTCCTTCCTCCACGTCCCCATCCCAGCCTGCCTTTTCTTTCTTTCTAACGTTCTTTCCTTCCTGCGGGTGAGAGGCGGGTACGACATGGTACCTGTCATCGCCCTACATTCACGACCCCGACGGAGGTCACCTCGAGTCTCCCTCAGATCCAGGAAGAACCCAGTGGCAGAGGAGAGGAGCCAGTGAGTGCGACTTGGGACGGCCCCAGCCCTCCATCTGTCGAGGTGCCGTCTCCTCCGTCCGCCAATACGTGACCTCACACGCTCCCCCGCTACGTTGCTGGACTTGCCGCCGGTCACTCACGATCCGACCCTCTCCGGCCGCTACATCAGTAGCTTCACAATGGTTCCTTTCTGTCGTTTGGTGCCTCGCGCCCCTCACTCCAGCCCGTCCTCCCCGTCCACGGTCCAGCCCACCTAGCTTCCCACCACCCTCGATGACAGCAACTGAACAGTTGCAGCGGAGAGAACTAACCGTGTGATGCAGGGAGCTACCCAGCGAGCGCCCACCGGCCCCCTCCCGCCGGAAGCAAGAACAGGCTTGAAAAAGCAGTGTTGATGGAGAGACCGAGCTCACTACTGACCCGTAGCCTGTAGGAGCGCTCCCGAGAGCCTGCAGGGAGCCTGAGTGCGCATGAATTTCCTTCTGCACGGCAGCGAACAAGAAGTCGAGGTTAAGGGAAATGCCCTCGAGAACCTGCGCGTTGCCGCCCGGCTGGTGGTACCGTCTCAGAATGTGACTCCTCTGGCTTGCTCGAATGCCGAATCATGACCCCGCGGTCGCCATCAATTGTCTGGCCGCAGGAGACTTGCAGGACGCTCAGCTACCCATCCAACGAATCAGTCCGCAGAAGACACCGGACAGTGTGCGGCCCCCGTCGGTGCCCGCATACAGGCACACGCGCATGCATCGACGACCACGACGAATCGGGCGCCCACAGACGCACCGAGTCTGTCCCCGAAGAGTCCGGGCAAAGCCGCAGGAAAAGAAGGTGGCTGGAGTCGTTGCCAGCAGCACAACGAACACTGGGCTCCATCGAAAAACCTACAGATGAAAGACTGACGCGTCGTTCGACTGGCCCAGCCTCCTCTTTTCGGCCTCGAGCCGAGGAATGCTGCGCTGCGAGGCCCCGCTAGACACCGCCCGACCCAACCTAAGCCTTCAGTCAGATCAGCTTTTCCGCGACGGTCATCAGCATTCCAGGACGCCGCTGGTCGCCGGCCCCAGCTAGAGGAAGCCCGAATACGTGCCCGCCACGCGGTCCTTGATCCGGCGACGGCAGCTGTCGTCGAGGGGAGAGGTGCCGGATTGGACGGCCAAAGATCGGACCTCGATGTTCGAACCGATTTACCCCTCGTGTGTGCGGTACCATTGGCACGGTAGATGCCTAAGTCTCCCGCTCACTCACCATCTGCCAGTCATCCCAGTCTGACGTTGCACGGCGGCTCATTTATTTGCTAGTGTCTAGGTCAGTGGCCGTCGCACGGGATGGCCGTGATCCAAACCAGTATCGAAGGCTCGCGACTTCCTTCGGTTAGTCGTCGAATTGTCGTGGCAACTCGCCACAGTCGCCATGTTCTGCCTGTCTTGCCGAGGTGCTCGACGAAGTCTATTCTTAGTCCGGAACATTGCGACGCAGCTTTGTAGCTGCTATTCGAGACGTCTTGCCGCACTCGCTCCGACCTGGCGACGGCTGGCTTTTGACAGCCAAACAGCCTAGACTTGGTGCTGGGCGTTGAACCGGTTTCCCGTCCCAGATGTGGACGGGTGTCGGGACCCTTTCGTCACCACTGCTGGAGCTTGCGTCCCTCCTGCAACGATAACATTGTCTCGGTCCCGTGGCGTGGCTCTCGGCACGCATCCGTCGATATGGCCCCGGCATTGCCGGCACCCACGGTCTGCAAGCAGCAGGAGATCGAATAGGTAGCATCCTCGCCTTCCGAGAGCTTGCCCGACTGTCGGTGCCCGGCCTGATGGCGCCTCCTAGCCCACCATACGCACCAGCCATTGGCCTGGCGGTGCCGCAAGGTGAAAGCCACATCAAGTGGTTGTCGTGGGAAGAGCTTGTCGAGCTGAAGAAAGGTTTGGGGTCACAACAAGACGAACCATGGCAATACGACACACACTTTCCCTAGCCTGGGAACAGCTCTACTCCCAAGTTCAGACGGCAAGGATCGAGCTTCGGGCCAGGCCACCCAGCTTGCCTTGCTTGCCAACATTCCAATGCTCCCCGCGTTAGGTCGGCCAAGAAGCCGGATTGACCACACGCCATGTGCTTTGCCGATCCATCACCGGCCCCGGACTGGGCTAACTCTAATGGAGACTTCTTGGCTTTGGCTGCCTCCTGGCTCACAAGGCTACGAGTGCCGGGCCTGGGGATGCAAGTTGCATCGGGTAGGGCTCCCAATCGCGGGAGCTCCGATGCCCGACAGCGCCAATCCGTCCTGACTGGCGTCCTCGTTTCTGTTTCCGGTCCAACGCCCCTGGAGCTTACGGGCTCTTGACGGGTATATAGGGCGGGAAGGTTCTGATGGTAGCCCTGTTCTTTCTTCTCCTCCATCTCATCACACACAAAGTCTATCGTTCCAATAACCCGTCACTCGCTAGTACGGATATCTACACAAAAGAACCCAACTGCTTGGTTTCATCGACCATCTTGTCTATCTTTCCTTCAAGCACCATGCAGAAACTCGCTTTCCTGCTGGGCGCCGGCCTGACCACGGCCCAGGTCGTCTACAACAACAACACCGGACAGTTTGTCTGTGACCGCGCCAACGCCAACTTCTGTGCCGGCGACTCCCTCGGCACCGACATCATCATCCGGTGCAACAATGCCTCCATCGGACAGCCCGGCCGGTGTACGGACAACCTCGCCGGCCAGCCCCCTCTGGGCGTGAACCCGGCCTTCTGCTACGAGTCGTCCACGACCGCCGGCGACGCCGCCTGCGAGAAGAACTGCATCGTCTACCCCGAGGGCCCCGGCTCTACCCCCAGCCAGCTGCCCGCCAGCGAGTGCGCCGTCACCGGTGGTGGCGGCGGCGGCAACGCCACGGCCACGGTCACGGCCTCGGTCACGGTCTCGTCTCTGGCATCCAGTGTTCCCGGCAACGGAACTGTCACTCCTCCTCCCACTGGTTCCGCTACTGGCACTGCTGTCGGACCCACGACTACCGGTGGTGGAGGCGGCGGCGGCGGCGGCGGTGGCAGCGGTGGTGGAAGCGGTGGTGGAAGTGGTGGTGGAAGTGGTGGTGGCAGCGGAGGCGGCAGCGGAGGCGGCAGCGGAGGCGGCAGCGGAGGCGGCAGCGGTGGTGGCAGCGGTGATGCGACCATCACCGGCGGCGAGGTCGTCCCCACTGCGGCCGCCGCTTTCCACGGTGTCGGTGCTCTGGCCGCGGCCGGTGGCTTCGCCGTCTACTTCTTCCTCTGAGCTGTCTGCTCAACGGTCGAATCTCATCTTGAAGAGGAGCGCAGTCTTGTTTGGAGACGTATTCATTTCTAATACCCCCGCCACTGGCGGCTTTCTTTCTCGGCCAGGGGTCAGAATACCTTCTTGGCGCTCTGATGCCTCTTCGCAACAGCGGTAGTCAAAAGTAGCAAAATCACACACTCATTAATCGCATTCTTCGTCTTTTCACATGTCGTCTTCTCAATGGTGACCAAGTTCCCTACGTCAGAACTTTTCCCCTGTAAGCAGGGCGTTCTCATCAGCCCACCATGCCTCAAACAGTCGTATCCGTTCTGTCCTCTCTTTTGCCATTGCCCTCCCCGCATCCGTCTTCATCATGCCTTCCAACTTGACCAGCTTCTCGCCAAAATGGTCAACAGACGCCTGCATACCCCGACCTGCGTCCTTGATGGCCCCAAACGTGAAACATCTGCCGACGCCCACGGCGCCAATGGCATCGAGCCTATCTGCGTCCTGAACGACGGCCAGCTCGGGGTGCTTCTCGATCAATGCAACGACCTTGGCGGGATCCTTGATCTCGGAAGAGTAGCTGACGCCGAGGCAGACTTCCTGGATTTCGGCGGCGAGAGCATCGTCGGCGCCGGCGCCTGCTAGGAAATCGCGGACGAGGGATGTGGCGTCCTGGCCTGGGAGGAGATACTTCTTGTCGCCGACGTCGTGGAGGAGGGCGGCGAGGGTGATCTTGCGTAGGGAGAGGGAGGGCCGGGTGGGCGCGGTGGCGGCGTGGATCTTGTGGGCGAGGGTGACGACTCGGAGGATGTGGCTCCAGTCGTGGGAGGCATCATAATTGGACATGTAGGTCTCTGAGTAGGCGGCGGCTTTTGTGACGAGGTCGTCGTCGGCGAAGAGGGCGAGTGCGGCCATGGCTTGAAGCGAGGGTGGTGGGCTACGAGGTCAGAAGATGGGGTCTCCGTTGGGGAGGTTCAGTTATCCTGTGCTTGGAACGCCCTTCTGTCTGTCTGCTTGGTTCACTCGCCGGGGTCGAATGGACAGAAGAAGTAGGTCGTGGCAGGCAGACGCGTTGGGGTGGTCGTGGTTGGGGGGGTTTTTCGTGGCAGGGACGCGCAGTCACGTGTCACATACCTACGTTGGTGGAGTTTCCCTGTGGGCCTTTCAACTTGAAAGTCCTTGGTTCCCTTCTTCTTCACCCACCTCAGGTTGGTGCAATGCAACAATTGCAGCTTCAGGGGCGCTTCCACGACCAGTACTTCGAAAAGGCGACCCATTCGTTTCTGCAAGGCTTCATGACGGAGTCAGCCCAGCCGCCCTCCCACCAATCGTGATCATGGGGTGTAGCAAGGCTCATCTTGCAGTATTCCCATTATCCCGGGTACCAGCCCGCCTGTTCCCAGTCGACAATCCCCGCGATTCTGATCTGGCCCGATGTTTGGGAGACGAAGATGTTCTGGAGTTGGAGATTGGCGTGAGTGAAGACGATGTGGCCCTTGTCGGGGAGAAGTGACCGGTATGGATCTTCCGGTCTTTCAGACATGGGCAGCTGCGAAATGGCCTCAAGCTGGACGTAATCGTTGAAGGCATTCACGCTACGAAACGGACCAGCTTCGCGACCGTCACGGAAGTAGTTGTCCTGGATTGGGCGGGACATGGCAGAGCCTATTCGCATATCAAGTGGTGAGATGATGAGTGCCAGCGATGGCGGGTCGGGAAGACATACCGATGACTTTGTGGGCTGGGGGCTGGTCAGTGTCCCTGAGCGTGTTCATAATCTGGCCGAGCTGCCCACAGACGGATTTCTTTTCATCGCGGGTGAGGAAATCCCATCTCTCCCCGAGCGTCTGTCCCCGTATGAGGCTCATGTAGATGAAGTTTTCGCCTCCATCGATTCTCCATCCAAACAGCTCGGGAGCTGGCACGTGCCTGGCTGGGAAGATCTGGCCATGGCGAACAGGGTGTGCGCCTCTTCCAGTCTGACCTGTGAAGAGTCGCCGAATTTCACGAGAAGATTCAAATGCTCGAATCTGATTGTCTTGAGGCCGCTCCTCTGGCTCATCTGGCGCACAAGAGCCGGGGGTGGGAGCTGAGGGGGGTCGGAGGCCCCTATGGCACCCCGAAAGAACGAACTCCGGCGGAAATCTGCCGCCGGAATCGGATTGTCGCGAGGCCAATCAACCTCCATGGTTGGCTTTCCCAGATTAGCCATGTTTGTGATGCTTGGAGATGATGGGCATGAAGTCGGTGACGGTCCGGGTGATGTGGTGATTTCAGTACAGTGCAAAGTCTGCATTGTAACCCAATTTACACTGCGCGGCGCACTGTCATGCCTACCTGTAACCCTGGTTGCTCCAGCGTGACGCTTCTTTTTCCAACATCAGTGGAGATTCAAGGCCAGTTGGGTTCTGTCCAGGGAGGCAATGCTCCCAGGTCGACTCATCAATGGCCCGTCAGTAGCTGCAGAAATCCCTCGATGCTGTTTTCGGCGGTGACCCGCAACGACCCAAGGCCAACGACGGCAATTGCTGTGTGGGTGTCTCAATCAAGCAGTTGCGAGGATATCGCGATATCCGTCAATTTCTGGACGATGAGGGACCTTTTCCGATCCACCACACTCTACCGTGTTTATACGCTTCACCGCCTTATCACGTGCGGACAACCTTCCTATCCGCTGCACGTCCTTCTTGATGCCGGCTGTAGGTTGGTCTTGGCCTTCCCGTCACCATCCTGGAATCTCCGCATCTTGCGGAGTTCATGCTCATTTCAAGAAAAGACCTCCGACATCGCCCTTCGGTCATCGGACTATCTTGCTCGGGGGACTCGGCAACTCTTACGAGATCTCGGATGTGGCTCCGTTTCGAGAAGGTCCTACCTGCAGGATCGCAGAGAAATATATTGATTATTGATCATTCCGAGTCGCCAGGGATTCTCGGACTCGAACCTCACATCCTGTACGAGGCTTCCCCGGTTCCCTTCCCCTCCAACCTCGTCACGGGGATTGCAGCCCCATCGACGATAAGCTGTGGACTGTGCGGCCATGCTTGTTTCGATCTGATAAGACCAGAAAAAGTGGCGAGCTTCTACAGCATCATCATGTAAGTGGTGCGGTTTGCATCCTAAGTCCCCGGACCCTGCTAACTGCCTACTGTAGTAAACTCTGCGAGATGCTTCGCAAAAGATGGATTTCCGCCTTGGCGCAATAAATCCTGCAGGTGTAAAGCGGTGGTGACATGAGATCCTTGCTTGATGAAGTCCCTCTCTGATAAGGGGCTGATCGGCTCGGCTCGGTGGTGGGATGCCGAGTTCTGCGGGTGGACAGCGAATACTACCTACAAGAAGGAGAGGCGCGAGCCGTGCTGGGACTCCCCGTGCGTTATTCTTCCGTCCTGCTGTCCTGCCGAACATTGGGACAGTCGAACCCAACACCTGTCAGACGAATCTATCTGCCATGGCCAAGTTCAGCATCCTCTCGGCTCTGGTCGCGGGCTGCGTCCTTGCTGCCCCGGCTCTTGCTGACGGAAGTCGCCGGCCTCTCGACCCCCAGAACGCGAACCTTACCAACACCCCTGATGTATCCACCAGGTTCATCGTCGAGTTCTCCGAGGAGGCCTCGTCCAGGTTCAGGAAGCGCGATGGAACGCCCGTGAGTGTTTCCACTGTCCCGGCCTCGATGCTGGTTCGTTCTGACGGGAATTTTCTTCCAGGACACCGAAGAGTTCTTCGAAAAGGTCAAGGAGCTAGGCAACAATGTCGTCCCCCAGCAGAACTTCACCTCGGAACTTTTCCACGGCGCATCCTTCGAGGTCGTCAACGGCACCGACGAAACTCTCGCCAGCCTCGAGGAACTTCCAGACGTTGCGCGCATCTGGCCCGTCCAGTTCATCACCCTCCCGAAACCAACTTCCCAACCGGATGGAGATGGGAGCGAGGATGAAGGTCTTGCTAAACGACAGGTTCACCCTTCTCCCTTCATCGAGAAGCTCTATCCCCACCTTCTTACCCGCGTCGAGGACGTCCAAGCGCAGAGCCTCGATGGCAGTGGTGTCGTCGTTGCTCTTGTCGATACCGGCGTCAACTACAACCATCCGGCTCTGGGCGCCGGCTTCGGCCCCGGATTCAAGGTCGAAGGAGGTTGGGACCTCGTGGGGCCCAACTATATGCCGGGCGATTCCGAGCTAAACCCCGGCCCGGACCCGATTGATTGCAACGGCCACGGTAGCCTGACATCTGGCATCATCGGCAGTACCGAGCCGAAGCGAATCGGCGTTGCCCCTGGCGCTACGCTCCGGTCTTACAAGGTCTTTGGTTGTCTTGATGGTACTTCCAGCGACATCGTTGTAGCTGCGTTCCTCATGGCGTTCGAGGAGGGCGCCGACATTATCTCGGGCTCGCTCGGTAACAATAATGGATTCGCCGAGTCGCCCCTCGCCATCATCATCACCAAGATGGCCGAACAGGGTGTCCTTGTCGTGACTGCCGCTGGAAATAGTGGCAATGACGGTACGTTGGTCTGGATCGTGAGGCAAGGGCCCTCCCACTCTGACAAGCGGTCCTTGGCATCTAGGCGCATTCTACACAAGCGACGGCGCCAACGCGTACGGATCTTTGGCTGTTGGAAGTCTCCACGTGAGGCGCCAGATCGCTTTTGACCTCTATGCCAAGTCCAGCAACGGTGAGACCCGGAAGATGGTAAGTGAGCCCATCCCCGAGTCCTAATGGTGGCCCGCTGACATGCCGCGTCCGTTGCCAGAAATACGTCCCAGAAAAGGCAATCCCATGGGAGTTGCCCACCGACACCAAGGCGAACAAAGGCAACTTGACTCGCAACTTTGACCTCTGCTCTAGTGGCCCTAAACCCTGGAGACCCTGGAATGGCGTGGACTACCCCAGGAACTACAAAATCCCCGACGAAGACGTTTGGGTCCTCAAGTAGGCCTCGAGCTCCGCCGTGCTGCCCTGGCGAACGATGACGCTGACGAAACTACAGGCGTGCAACCGCGGGATGGTGCCACACCGGATGGCAGCAGATGAGCTCGGAGACCATGGGCCTCGCCCAGAACATCCTGTTCTGGAACGTCCCGGATCGTCCCGACGAGTCTCCCACGCGCACTGTTCAGTATAATGCTGCCAAGAACTGTGAGCTAGCCGCTCATCGCTGGAGCCCAGGTCTGATTGCTGATGCTGCTCGTCTACTCTAGTCGCCACGATCAACTACGAAGACGGCCAATGGATCGAGGATCAATTCGAGGCAGGATACACAGTCACGTTCAACTTCACCGATGAAGGTCTTGAGGACGTGTCTGCCTCGTTCTCCAACGACTTCAGCAGCTGGGGCACGACCCTCGATGCCAGGCTGGTCCCTCAGATCTCGGCGCATGGTACGTGCCATCGCGGCGAACCTTGGATTGTTCTCGCAATGGCTGACCGTGATTTGCAGGAGACTCCGTCTGGAGCACTTACCTTCCCCGCGCCCCTTGGCTTTTCAGCAGCGGCACCAGCTTCTCCTGTCCCTACGTTCGTCAACTTCTCTGCTCTTCTTGGGCAGGTGCAAGCTGACGCGGTGGTTTCTTCTTTTTAGGTCTCTGGAGTCGCCGCTTTGTTCTATCAATCCGTCGGAGGACGTGCAAAGCTTGCAAGCTGCGGGAAGAACCCGGCCGAAGTGGCCCGTAGGCGCATCATCAACAGCGGCAAGACGGCGGGTTTCAACAATTACACCAGCTATCCTGCGTAAGTTGGTATTATGACGAAGTAACATGACTCAATACTGACCGAGCAAACCCATCAGCGCTCTGGGCCAGCAAGGCGCCGGAATGATCGATGCTTGGAAAGTCGTCAACTATGCCACGAGCGCCGAACCGCCCATCGTTCACCTGAACGATACGGACCACTTCACCGCCTCGCACAAGATCACCGTCAGAAACCGCAGCGATCGCCCCGTCACGTACAAGATCACCCACAAGATCGGAAGCACTGCCATGTCCCGCCCCTTCGCCGACGCCTACATCGAGTTCGACACGCAGATCAGAACCGACATCGGCCTCGCGTCGGTTGACTTTTCCACGGAGGAACTCGTCGTTCCGGCCAAGAGTCGGGCTACCTTTACTGCTACCTTTACCCAGCCTGATGATGTCGATCCCATGATTCTGGCTCTGTATGGAGGTGAGATCTATATCGACGGCGACAATGATGAGTCGGTTAAGATCCCTTACATCGGTACGTATTCTCCTCGCCATGTCCGGCCTGCTTCACCCACTCCGATATGAGCTAATATGAACACTCTGAACAGGTGTCAGGGGTTCCATGAAGGAAGCCCAAGTGTGGGAGACGCAGCATGGAGTCCCCATCTTCCTCGTCAGCCTCGAGAACCGGACACAACTTGAGCCTGGACATGTCTTTGCGCACCCCAGCCTCCCTTTGCCATACTACGACTACCTCTGGTCCAGCCGCGAGTACAGTTTCGATGCAAGTCAATCCTCTTGCCTACCTCCCCAATGGTCTTGGGACATGCAGTGCTGACATGGTTGATGCAACAGGTCGTCGATGCCGACTGGTCCCCCTCCGACTGGGTCTACCCCCCTGTCCCGGGCAAGAACAAGTGGCGCGGGTCTGCGACCTTCTTCGATGAAGAGAGACAGTTCTGGCGCTCCTACCCCATCCGTCTCGCGGCTCGCTCACCGTGGGCCTTCATGAACAGGCTGGGTGCGGACTACGCTCACGGCGGCCCCGTGGAGCCTGGCCAGTACCGGATCTTGGCGCGTGCGGTCAAGACCTATGGCGACTTTGGGAAGATTGAGGACTGGCACACGAGGCTGTCGCATTCTTTCACCGTGGCTGCGCCGGCGGCGAACTCTACGCTTCAGGGGTAGAGATGAGACACGCATGTGGTGGACACAATACTCATCTAGGGTTCTAAGCTACATCAGCTACGTCGGGAACTGGGTGGGAGCTGTGTTCGTGTGCCATGTCGCTGGCTGTCGGACGTTCCAAAGACTTGGTCAATCAAACGCGGAACTTGTCCGATTACCCAACTCAACCCGTCTCGAGACGACTCTCATGACATGACTTTGATGCGAGGGATGGCGCGAATCATCCCGAGGAGCGAAATCACGGTCAAGCGACCCAGAGACAGGAGGGTAGTATTATGAAATAGCGGCCATACAGCGCCTACAAGCTACCCGCCGGAGCTAGACAGGCTCGCAGCATGCACGAGTCTGCACCAAGAGTGCGGCCCGCCGCTGCCTCGGCGGATTGGATCGATGGAGAGGTTGCCTCCGCCGAAGAGCGTGGTGGCTTCTGCACGAGATGCACAAGTGCTGTGTGAATTCATGTTGAGAAGGACGGGCCAGATCATCAGGTGCCGTCTAGACGTCGCCATGCGCACAGTTTGCAGTCGGTTGTCGTCGTCAATGTCCCCCCTCCCCCCCCTCCTCGTTGTGACCCCTGCCTGCCCTGACCCCTGTCTTCGATCTGCTGTGATGATCCACCCTGTCAACCGCGCGTGCTATTCTTAGGCGGGAAACAAAAAATGGTCCCTCGTTTGCTTTCAGTGTTACTCGAGCGTCATGCCGTGCCGGCACTTTGCATCCAGTCTGTTTGTATCGAGAGTATTGTCCGAGTGTCCCTTGGGATAAGAAGTCTGCATGTCTTCCTCAACTGGTGCGAGTTTCCTTTCGTCTCGATACCTAATTTGAAGACCATACCATCGTGATCTCCCATGACATGCCCTGGCGCTTGCATGCGCCGCCCCGAGAAACTTCCAATCGGGCTCGATGCGAGTAGATTGCAGATGTGAAGTGACCTGCAGCGTCCATCCACACCGCATAAAGCGGACGGCACACGGTCATCATGTCATCGCTCCGTCCCCTCCGACCACATGGTGTTCCTACTTGCAGGCAAGGCAGGCACTCCGGCATGCAGAGATGAGCAGAGATGCAAGCCACACGACATGCGGCCTGTGGTAGGCCAGCGGCCGGAAGCCATCGAGCATGCGCGCGGGGGCGTGATTGGCCGGTCCCGGGTGACGAGAGGTGGGCGGCCCAGAGCCGGACCGGGGTGGGGCCAGTCCCGGGCCAATGGCCGACCGAGCATAGACGCCGGACGCCCGCCCCCCTTTTTCGGCCTAGCCCGGCCTTTCCGCCTTTTCCCTTTTTTCAAATGTTCCCCTCGACAGAGCTCATCGACACCCCCTCCCCCATCACCAGGCATAACCGCCCGAGCTATTGATGCTGATCCAGCTCCGAGCAGCAACCCGCATGGCCCTGCTCCGTCCCGCGCCCGCCTTTCACTGGCTGCAGCCCCTCGAAGAGAACACGGCAGGCGTCCACTCCCCCCATCGGCGGCCGGGGCAACGAACGTGATGCCGTCCTGGTGCAGCCCACCCAGCCCATCCTGTGCGTCCCTCGAGGACGTCCTCATTGGGCTGTCGCCGAGTGATGCCTTCTCGGTTCGTGACCCACAAGCTACGATCTGTACTCGTACGCTGCACCCATCCCACCACCCCGAGTCGTCGCTCCTCCCGCCGCGCGGGCCGACAAGAGCGGCCTCGTCTTATAATGCCAGGGCCCTCCTTCTCGCGGCCGCCGTTCCTCTCTTTTCCTTTCTCTCCTCAGCAGCGTCCCCTAATCTGGTTTTTCTCCGTCTTCCGTTTTTTTCCCCCCGTTCGTCGTTCGCATCACCCCCCAAGAGCTGGTCTCTACTATACTCAACGAAAAAAAGCCAAACATTCAGCATATCGCGAAATCCCCCAAGTCACACAGTAGCATATCACAGTTGCCGGTCAACTTCCACAACAC
The DNA here is from genome assembly GCA_020746995.1 of Plectosphaerella cucumerina. Lineage (NCBI taxonomy): Eukaryota > Fungi > Ascomycota > Sordariomycetes > Glomerellales > Plectosphaerellaceae > Plectosphaerella > Plectosphaerella cucumerina. Next base: position 2,128,130 of record JAGPXD010000004.1, on the reverse strand, counting down.
CATCACCGACTAATCAATCAGAAGCCTGGCGCCTCTGAACACCATCCCAGCACCTCATTCCCCCCTCACACCAAACCAGACACCCAAAAACCAACACACTGCCCGCCATCATGTCCACCCAGCTCTCCTTCTCTCTCCGCGTCTCTTCCGGCGTCAAGACTGTCCACCTCCTCGGCTCCTGGGACAACTACGTCGGTCAGCTACCGCTGTCCAAGGACAAGACCTCGTCAAAGTCAGGATCCTGGAAGGGCACCTTCAAGTTCCAGTCCTCTGCTCTCCAAGCCGGCTCCCGCTACTGGTACTACTACATCATCGACGGGTACCACGTCGCCCACAACCCCAGCGTGACATCGACAGTCGAGCCCACCACCGGCCGCGCCCTCAACATCCTAGACGTCCCCAAGTCCTCGTCCTCCTCATCGTCCAAGTCGTCCTCCAAGACCTCCTCGTCCTCGTCAAAGTCTTCCTCAAAGTCGTCCTCCAAGACATCGTCAAGCTCCCACAAGGATAGGAGCCGCGAGCACCGCTCCTCGCGCCACCGCTCCTCGTCGCGGGACATCCCCAAGGGCCGCCCCCTCTCCACGTCCCAGATCAAGTCCCCCAAGCCCATGTCCCCCGGCGCCACCCGCCACATCCTCGACGCAGACTACATCGACGAAGAGACTCTCGAGGAGCTGACCGCCCGCTTCGGCTCCGCCGGCCTCGAAGACGACGACGACATCATCACAGACTTCTCCACCTCCCCCGTCTCCTCCTCCGGCTCGTCCCTCTCCTACCGCTCAGACAGCTCCAGCCCCAGCTCGTCCCTCTCCGGCTACTCGACCCCCGGATCAGAGGTATCATGCACCTGCGAGCGCTACGGCATCACCCGCAAGGGCGACCGCGTCAAGATCGACTGCGGCGGCGAGAAGTGCGGCTTCTCCTGCTCGTCCGGCGAGGAGGAAGAGGAGTCCGACTACGAGTCCGAGTCTGACGAGGTCCCCGCCCAGGCCCGCCGACACGGCATGGTCGTCTGCTGATGAACCACACGCCCCCCATGACCGCGGGTCTGGGAAGGAGGAAGAATTCCTTTGTTTGCGAAGATGTTCTTGTTTCGACGCTCGCCATCCAAACCCCTCCCCTAATAGACAGAGAGAGAAGGGCCCCCTTTCGATGCCGTCAGGCACGAGCGGGCTGTACATTCCTTTGCTCCGGGCGGCCGTGGCCGTCGGTGCCCCTGATCTGAAGCCGTCAACACTTCACTCTTCCCGTGCGGTTACGGGAGGGGCTGGCAGACAGATGGGGTCCCGACCGGCTGCCCGGAAAGGGCTCGGTCAACAGAGGGATTGCTCACGGGCTGGTCCCGCGAGAACCCTGCCTGTCGACCGAAGCCGATGGCGTTGAGGCCGGTCATCCTCCACCGGGAGGAGGCCGACCGCCCAATATCCACCCCACGCGTGCCATGCCGGCGCTCGCCTCCCCTCCGAGATTCTCTCGTCGAGGTGGGGCGATTTGGCCAGCATCCGCGTGTCGTCAAGAAGACATTGGAGCTTTCTTCGCGCAAGACACTCTCGCTGCAGAGAGCATGATGCCGGAGAACAGCGACTCCAGAAGATAGGATCTGGCCTCGGGCTGGGCTTTGGAAGGCCCGAGCAAGCCAGCGCTGGGGCCGGGTAGCATGGACAAGAGACCTCGACTACCCGGACCAGTTCAGTAGATAGACGGTTGAATCTACTGCATGCCAAGACACCGCACTCCGCACTTGCTGCACTGTGAGGATGGTCTTTCGATGTGTGTTCTTTGGAGAGAGTGAAGCTAATGGAGGGGCGGGATAAGGGGGTCGGTCTTCGCACTGTGTGACTGACCTTGTCTGGTAAGACCCGTCGGATATTTCCCGCGACTGGTAACGCCTGCGAAATAGCAAAAAGACCCCCTCCGGACATCCTTTTATACAGAAATCCGGAGGGCGTAGAAAACCGCCTACCTACAGCAACTGTGGTGGGCGAATTTTACTCGTTCAGAAGGGGAATCGAACCCCCTCGCCGTGTCAATCATACACCAGTATCATTACCGCTAGGCTACGGTCGCGTTGGGACACAGACGGCTCTGGAAGGCACGGGAACTCGAGGGTTTATAAAGGTAGGTGTGTGCCAGTAAACATAGGAATCTCCAATGTCAAGGTGCTGGACTGAACATGAGTGTCTCCTTGTCGCGATAAGGACCCGCCAAAGTATCTCACCGCCTCCAGGGTTCAGGTACCCAAGTACCTATAGTATTACCGTCCGGGATCCACCCTCTGCTCAAACAAGCGACTGTCAATACTCAATTGCAACTACTGCGTAATTCTTCCGCATCGAATGGTCCAGTCTTCCTGCCCGTCAAGTCGACGGTGACGCACTCCGAGTCCTGAAAAAAGCGTCGGGTCTCGGGAGAAAGATGGCACGGCGCCATCGCCAGCGGGGCCGCGCAGCTTCAGTGGGGCCATGCAGCGACCGGATGGCGGGGTAGGAGCCGAAGGGTCGCTGAATGGAGGGGGAGGGGGGGGAAACCATGCATCGAAACCTGAACTTTTGAGAAGGAGCTCCCGACCCTGCGTGTTTCATCTCCACGACCGACGACAATTCTGCCTCCCCTTCGACCTCCGACCTCACGTCGACTACACCATCTCGACGACCAAAGCACCCCTCCAGACAAGCGCCCCCCCACCGCCACCATGGCCGACATACCCATCGTCGACTCCCACATCCACCTCTACCCAGGCTCCGAAGTCCCCTCCCTCGCCTGGGCCACCCCCGGCAACCCCATCGCCGCCCAGCGCTCCCTCGACGAATACCGCGCCGCCACCGGCTCCCCCTCCAACCTCCGCGGCTTCATCTTCGTCGAAACCGACCGCGTCCACGACCTCGCCACCGGCGCCGCCGACGGCTCCGGCTGGGAAGGCCCCCTCGCCGAAGTCGCCTGGCTCCGCCGCGTCGTAGAGGGCACCCCGCGCGACGGCGAGGGCCACGGCCCCGACGACGCCCCTCTCTGCCTCGGCATCGTCCCCTGGGCACCCCTCCCCAGCGGTCCCGAGGTCCTTCAGCGCTACATCGACCGCGTCCGCGAGGTCGCCGGACCCGTCGCCTGGCCCAAGATCAGGGGCTTCCGCTACCTCGTCCAGGACAAGCCCCACGGCACCGCTATCGAGGAGCCGTTTATCAACAGTCTCAAGCTCCTCGGAAAGCTGGGTCTCACCTTCGATCTTGGCGTCGACCAGCACCGCCGGGGAAAGCAACAGCTCGAGGAGGCTCTGGTCATGATCTCCCTCGCCCACGACAGCGTACCTGAGGACGAGCAGGTCACCATCATCATCAGTGCGTTTCCTTGCCTTCGCGCCCTTCCTACTTGCCCCCGCTAACATCACCTCCCAGACCACATGTGCAAGCCCGACCTTACGATAATCAACACCACCGACCCCTCCTTCCTCCACTGGCGCACCGCCATCTACGCCCTCTCCAAGGCCAACAGGACATACATGAAGCTTTCAGGCGGTTTCGCCGAGATGGCCCCCTCGCTCTCCACCCAGGCCCCCGAGGCCATCTTCGACGGCATCATCCCCTGGCTGACCGTCATCCTCGCCACCTTTGGCGCCCGCCGCACAATGTTCGCCTCCGACTGGCCCGTCTGCACCCTCCGCCCCTCGGCCTCCGAAGGCGGCGACCCCGTCGCGGACGACTCGTCCTGGACAAAGTGGAAGCTCATCGCAGACCGCCTCTGCTACATGTCGACCATGGACCCGGAGGAGCAGACCGAGCTGTTCTCCGGCACTGCCTTGAAGGCATACGGTATCAAGTCGGAGTGATTTTGTGACCATGATAGCTTTTGGGGTTCATGTCTATAGGCCCGGCAACAAGGAGGAAACGACCATATACCAATCATCATGATCCAGCGAGGGGCGTGGTTCTTCACGATGGGAATCGGAAAAGGCAGCGGAACAATCAGGTTGAAATATGTTTATTCAAAGCACGAAATGCCATCTTGTCGATTCTAATCTGCGCAGTTAATGGCTGCGCCATCCTGTCGACGATGAACTCTTCGCGTCCTTTTGCCCTTTTAAGCTTCTCCTTATCCATCATGCCATGATAATGAGGCCCAGCCGCCTCAAGAATAATTATGCTATTCAGGGTGTAGGCTTGCCTCAACCGAGATGCCATGCAGTGCCCATTGATCCATCACTAAACTTCAACTGCGGGAGCCGACGGCTGAGGGCGGATCAGATCCTCGACTTCTTGCGCGTCAAGTGGCCGGTCAGATGAGGTTTGGTGCCGGGCAGATCGTCGAGCCTGCCTTTCCTTGCACTTGAGTGCGTAGCCTGGCTCGTTGGCCTTTCGCCACTCAATGTGTGCCTCGTACTCCAACTGGCTTTGCGTGTTGGGAGCACGAGGCTTGCGAGGAGGGGGCCAGCTTGGGAAGTTCTGATGAGGAGGCTGTGGCAGAGGAGGCTGCTGATACGGGAACTGCTTGGGGAACGGTTGCGAAAAGGACTGGCAAGATTGCTGAGGGGGGTGAAAAGGCGGTGGGATGTATTGCGCAGGCTGTGAATATGGTAGTTGGGTAGGCGAGGGTCCCATCGGAGCCGTTGGCAGTGGCGCCCCGTAAGGAGGAGGCTGTGCCGGGAAGCTCAAGTTGTCCAAGGTGGGAGGATGGCCGATAGTCCCAGGCCCAAATCCTGTGCTTTGTGAATATCCTGGAGGTGGAGGGGGTGCTACGCTGCTCATGTTGTTGTTCGGGAGACACATAGGAATGCCAAATGACCCCATTGACAGAGCGGGCATGTGCGCTTGGTCGAGGATTAGGGGAGGCGGGAGACCATTCGTCGAGGGAGTCATCATGGGCGGAGCCACAAGAGGCACGGGCTGGCTGCTTCTGTCGAGGGTGGTGGGAGTGCTGATTGGCATGGGCACCGGACCAAGCCCCAGAGGCCCTGGAAGCTGAAGATCACCTCCGCGGGTCCCGTACTTGAGCATGGTGTTCTAGACCACGTTGCGTAGGTTGTCCAGACTCTCGCGGGTGTAGTTGGTAATCTGCTCGAAGGCCTGTGCGACAGCCACTTCTTTGGCGGCATTCTTCTCCATGGTGGTCGCCTCCTCGACGCGTTCAAGGGCATGGCTAACTGATTGATCGACGTCGGAGGTGTTCTTGAAGGCGACAAATTCGGCCGCGGCGGGATTGAGGGTGTGACTTGGAGGCGAGCCTTTCTTTGAAATGATGCTCTCATCGGAGGCTTTCGAGTCTGAAAAGATAGATGGAAAGGAGTAAATGGAGCTCTTTCCATCAGAATCCGAAGAACCGCCCTCTGTGCGTCGAGACTTCTTGGCGACGAACGGCGGGACGTCGACACTAATACGAACGCCAGCCTTGTCGCAGATCCGACGCTCTATGCCGGCACGATTCAGCTTGGCCAAGACCTCGCAGAACTGGGCTCGCTTCTTCGATTCAGAGTCCTCTGGCCGCGTCTGCTGCTTCCTAATGCCATTGACGCTGAGGACAGCATCGTCACTCAGGATGGCCTGAGTGCCTGGGTCGACAGACTTGGCATCTGTGCCTCGAGGGCCATCGTGTGACTTTTTGGTAGAGGACCTGACGGAGTAAGTCGTATCTTCCTGGTCTCGGTCGTCCTTGAGAGACAGTCCAAGCAGGGCATCTTCAAGATCGGCAATAGCACCAGGTGTCTGGATGGGCTTGAATCTGGCCGAGTTTCGGATCTCGCTGATTTCACCCTGCGCGAAAGGGCCCCAGTTGGAGTGAGGTGCCTGCTGCTGGGTGGTACTGTCCCGAGGAAGAATCCCGAGGTTGACGATGAAGGGCTGGCCGGTCTTGAGGAGCTCTTGATCACCGACCCTGCGCCTGACATCGATTACGCCCGCATTGGCAAGGTTGGCTGGTACGGTGGCAATGCGCGTTGTGTCGAGGGGTTGGACGCCGAAAAGTGCAACGCGACTGCCGACCGAAATTCGCTGCTCCCTGATTCTCTGGCCGCTGGTGCTCTCTGTCGAGAAGCCCATGCTACTAGCGCAGCGCAGAGTCGAGGCCCCGGAGGCGGGCGTGACGAGACTCCATGAAGAATCATTAGTGCCATCGGAGTCCTGGTCGGGTGCCGTCCTGGGTGGCATACGGTGGCCGTCGTTGGAAGACATGGTTGGTGAGACTGGAGGAGATGTGAGAAATGAATCAATGTCTAGAGAATACAAGACTTACCTTGATAAAGGGTTTGTCAAGTGATGGAGTTGTCGCTATGGTCCTGCCGTGTCTCTGTTGGGCAGGTTGAAAGGCTGGCTGGACGAGATGGCGAAGACGGGACCGCTACTGCTGCACCGCTCGTAACGCTGCTTCTAGCCTGGGATGCTTAGAAGATGAGAGAAGACTTGGGATGAGAGGATGGATGTTTGGCTGTCGTGTCCAAAAAAGAGGTTGGCCAACGTCGTTGAAGGGTGGTGATGATTTCGGTGGACGTCACCGCGAGAGGTGACAAAGACCCAGGGAGGATAGATCCAAGTTCAGCGGCTGGTCTTTCCGCTTTTGAGTGCTCAGAACTTGCGAAGCTGCCAGCCACGATACCTGCGCATGGCTTGTTTTGTTGGTGGCTCTTACCTCTGGAGAGCAGGGGCGCTGCAAGAGGCGTCGATGCCAGGACGCCAAGGTGACTCCTTCCAAAATGCCACCAAGCTGGACTTGGACAAGACGAATCACAGGACGAAGAAATGGGCATTGGCATCGTGATTTTTGGTTTGTAAAGGAAGTCTGGATGACTGAATAGCCTTGAATGTGATGAGCTACAGAGCTACCTGCTCGATTGATGCCTGCTTGAGAAGGATAGAGGGAAGAACGCCGACATGAACTCGGATGCCGCCACAGTCTGCCATGGGTAACCACATTGCGACCGCCACTCTGCCACATCACGTGGCTCGCCAGAAGTCAGGCCCTCGACTAGATGGACTGGTTCACTGAGCCATTGAGGAATGCCTGGAAGGCTTTCTGGAGTGGGAGTCAGCAGATATTCGGTGGTAAAAGCCTGAGGAGAGAGGAGGCAACTTGCCGCATTGCGAGTCTGGATGTACACCGAGCCAGGACCGGTGAACTTGCAAACGAGACCCTCGCCTGAGGCAATGCCGGAGACGAGACCGCCCGAGGCAACACGCTCGATGATGTACTTTGTGTTCCAAGCTACCAGGTGCCCGTTGTCGACAATGTATTTCTCGCCATCGATCAGCTGGGAGAGACAGGTTAGCAACAAAATCTTAAGACGCAATGCCAGAATGAACCCACATCTTTCCGGATGATGGCGCCGAAGCTGGTCACCCACAGCAAGCCCGTGCCACTGATCTTGTAGACAAAGAGGCCCTCGCCAGAGAACATAGCCTTGCCGAGTCCCTGACGCTTGTAGTCGCAGATGACGCCCTGCGTCGACGCGACATAGGCATCCTGACCAACAGACCAGGCGTCCTTGCCGCTGAGACGGATACTGGTAATGTCGCCGAGCTGCGCCGGGGCGAGGAGAACCTCTCCAGGACCGGTGAAGGTGGACTGGGCCATCTCCGCCCCCGCGACGAGCTTCTTCATGCTGAACTTGACCTGGCCCTTGAGCACGACGGTGGGGCTCATGGCGAGCATGGTGCCGGGCTTGGCCTTGAGAGGGCATCCGACGGCGAGCTGGATGGTGAGGATGGTGTTGCTGTCGCGGTGGCTAATGCGGTAGCTGCCGCCGTTGAAGGTGCCAACGTCGTCGACGGCGGCAATGCTCTGGGCGCCGACGAAGAGCTCGGGCGGGGGCGCGCCCGAGATGAAGCCCGCGTGCTGCCGGACGGGGGCCTTTTCATCTTCCTCGTCGCTCGACTCCTCGATCTCGGGCTTCCTATCCGCCGGGGACGGCTGCTCGGGCGGCGGGGCAAAGGCCGGAGGGGGAGGAGGGGGTGTCGAGGTGTAGAGCTTCTGTGCTGTGCTCGAGTCGGGGCTGGCGACGGTTCGGAGGGGGATCTCGCTCTGCTGCTGCTGGAGCTGGTCTACCGGGGGCAGGGGGTAGGTCTGCTGCTGGGCCGGAGCCTGAGCCTGGGGAGGCGGGGGCGCCGGGTATTGCGTCGAGGAAGGGGCCGAGACCTGTTGGGGAGGAGCGGGATACGAGTTGGTCCGCGGGGGCTGGGGGTATTGCTGGTGCTGCTGCTGCGGCGGCGGGGGATACTGGCCGTGCTGGGAACCTCCGGAGGACGGCGGCGGTGGGTATGCGTTTGTCCGTGCCGCGGGCGGCGATGTCTGCTGAGCGGAGGGAGGAGGAGGAGGGTAGTGAGCGGCCTGTCCCGGCTGTGCGGCGGCTGGGGGCGGAGGGTACGAGAAGCTGGTCTGTGTCGCAGGGGGTGAAGTCGGCGGCGCGGGATAGTTCTGACGGTGAGCTGTTTGCTGATGCATCAGTACGACGTCGGCGGTGCGATGGTCTCGGCGGCTCCTGTAAGTAGTTCTCACGCACCACTGTATGCCTGGCCTGGCGGGGCTTTGGTGAGGTGAGGTCAGCACGAATCTGCTCATCTCATCGGGCCGGTCCTGAGGCGGGGTTAAAGCTCGACTCACGAGGGTATTGCTGCGACATGATCGCTAGGGTTTCGGGAGAAGGATTCTAGCTTCGTGCAAATAGCGCTTCGGCGAGCACCTTGATCGCAGACGATGTTGGCGACGAGAATAATGCTGGAGAATGCCGTCAGCTTCAAGTTTGGGCCGAGATGATCAGGTCGGTCGGTCGGTCGAGGTCGCTGGCAACTTGAGCTCTACTTGCCCCGCACTTGCATCCGACGTGTGATCTCTCACCTTGGGTTGGTGTCGGACTCCGAGGCTGAGCCTGTGGAACTTGAACAAAGCAGTCGGTACAAAGGCGCGCCGGCGACAATAAAGGCTTCTTGGGGATATGAAAATGGGTGTTGGCAACTCTGCGCAAGGGTTCAAGCAAAGGGAAGCTCGCGACAAGGTCCGACGAGGGTCGCGTCAGGATATTATAACGGAAGATGCAGCAGCACCGCAGCACGCAGCAGAGTGGAGAGCTTGAAGCTGGACCCCTGTCATCGCCCTTGGCCCCCAAGCCCCGAAAGTCCTGGGCTCTACCGAGACATCCGCCAGTCGCAGGATGATGCAGGTTTTGGTGTTCCTGCAGCGGGCTCGCTTCTCCATTCGAGGCCCGAATGCCTGATGGATGCCCCGCGGTGGCCAATGGCAGCGGCATCCGGTCGGTGGGCGACGCAGTCCAGCTTGTAGCCGCGAGCTTCGAGGGGTCGGCGCTTACAGACATTGGCGGTGATACAGCAGCTGATTGGCTCAGGCTTCTACCCCCGGCAGAATAGGGGCGATCGAGTCCTTGAAGTGTGCCGTCTGGCCGTGGGATGGATGGCCCGGCCCGACATGGATGTCTCATGACAGAAAGGGGCCATCTGAAGAAAGCCTTGGGCATTGCTTACGGCGGCCGTTGAGTCGGAGCAAGGTTCGACACTCTCGACGGCGCTCCGTGTCGTGACACCCCGTGCTCTCCGTCTCCGGGGCCGCTTGAGTGGGGACCCGGAACCGGCACCGGGACGATCAGACCGCCGGCGAGACGGGACGCACCGCTCACAGAAGGGCGCACTCATGGGCACGACTCGCGGGATGTAGCTTGCTTGAGTGTGTCTGAACGAACAGGAAACATGACGTCGGCCTCACAACGACACCATGCTTTGTGTGGCCTATTGCGGCGAGCACCTCATCATGGATGCGCATTGACGTGAGATTGACTCTGTAAGCAAGCACATGTCCGCCGGTCCTTCAGGAGACAGACACCCGTAATCTCCGACTCTACTGCGGACCGGACATCGTCAGCGGAAGGTGAGCACGTGCCTGAGAAACAGCACTCTACCTGACCCAGGCAAGATCGCCACGCCCTTGAACCCGAAGGGACGGGTGACTGACAGGTCGAGTCAGACGGTTTGCACGCAGCCATCTCCGCACGGGAGCAAGCATCCCGAAACGCAAGAGCATAGGTAGCTTCGGAACAACCTCCGCGGCTGACCAATGCTCAGCCTGACAATGCTCAGCTCGACGATGATGCTGAAGAATCGAAATCTTGTCCGCAGGTTCTGTCGATTTGGAGCCGACTCCCCAGGCCGATCATCCGCACGAGTCCAGGCCATGAGTAAGGTTTGAAGGGGAGTTTCACGCCAGACGCCCCAGGCAAATATCCCAGGCCCAACGAAGACCACCCGTGCTCTCGGGCCCGAGGGCATCAACTCCCAGCCGGCCGGTTGCGGTTCTGCTCGGAGTTCGACTCGCGGTGCAGTATCACGGGCTGATGAGAAGCGCCGGCCGATAGATGACAGTTCCTTCTTCGCCAGGCATTTCCCAATCGATCATAACTTCGTAGGGCTGGCCACCGGCTAGCGGAGCTCGTACCGCAAGGGACCGGTCGTTTCACCATGAACGAGGCCGTCCGCTTTCGTCCCTGCATCGTGGCCTTGCGGGGGAGGGGCGTTGGCGTCCTGTGACCTAGATGACGGCGGTGGGATGGGCAGGCTGTGGGCGTGACCGGAGACTGGACCCCTCGCGGCCGATCGAGCGTAGGGTATCAAGGCGTTCGGGAGGATCTTTGGCCGTGCCGCTGTGGCTGGTCGGCAAACAACCGATCAGGACTGCATGTCTCGGGCAGCGGCTGCGAAGGGCAAGGGGCGATCGTAGGGTTGTGCGAAGGCCCATGCTAATCGTCAGCCACCAGAGGTTGGCGGCCCAGCCGCGGGGGCTGGAGCGCTGTCCATCCAGCTGTCAACTTGTCTGGCAGCGCTGGACCGGCACGCCGGCTTCCCGAGAGGATAGTTTGTCATGGGATGATCGACGTTTTGGATCCCCCGCCGGCGGCTGTCGTTGACGGAGGAGGCGGCGACCATGCCATGGCGGGATAGAGTGAACTTGAAGACAGCCCAAGGCTGCCAGGGTCATGGCGCGCGGGGTTCCTCAGTCCTACGACAACCGACTGTCGGGTACTGTAGCCTTGAAGATAGGCGGAATGTCTCAGCATGACGACCGTGGCTGATTCTTTACCAGGAAACGACACGGGAATGCCATCGAAATAGACAGGTACTGGCAAAGAAGACACGAAGAGGATGCTGTTCTGGGCCTGGGAAATGAGCGAACGATTTCAGCGCGCGCAGTTCGGAGCTTTAGGGCGGAGATGAAACAGGAGATTGGTCTGTTCGGAAAAGTGGCCAATCAGCGACCGTCAATCCAGACCTCTCTCTCACTGGACTGCTCCTTCCCAAGCACATCTCACTCTCCAGTCCTTCCTTCCCTCCAATCCAGACCGTACCTACCTACCTACCTAGACATCGACAGTCCGTCCAAGTCCAAGTCCAGACTCCCGATGATACCATTGCGCGCCCATCAGCCCCGGCGCACAACGGGCGTCAAGCGTCGTTGCAAGCTTCCAATCAATCATCCTCCCCAACTCCGGAAGCCGAGACGTGCAGCGACCATCAGAGTCAATTCCCGCCCACACCTCCTAGGCACCGAACCAGGACGCTCCTTCCATGGACGCTTAGTGGCCAAGCGTTCCAGTCGCCGACCATGCCGCCGGTACGCGACACATGACACCTGCCCAAGCGGTCGGTACCTGCCAGTCTGGTGCCTTGTGCATTCCCGCGTCCATCTCTTTGACTTCGGCTTCCAGGAAGGAACCACCCAGTCATCTTCCTGCCTCTGGTAGCTCGTGCGCTGGTCTGGAGCCTCGTGTCACGTCACCCCGCGCGGGCTCTTGCCTTGGCCAGGGCAGCTTCCTGATTATCTAGACCTCAGCATCCTCGATTGCTAGGTACCTGAGCTTGTCCAGGTCGCCAGTCTCATTGCCCACGATCCCCAAGTCCGCTTCCTCTGAGCAACCGGATACAAGAACACCCTGCGACGCGTCCCATCAAGCTCATAGGTGAGTCCCTTGACATGCACGGTCGCCACGTCACCGCCATGGAAGCTAAGACTCGAGTGATAGCTCAATACCAGCCCAGAACACGCCATATGGCTCCGGCAGAGGCAACTTTTTCGCCAACAGTGGCGATGCCTGATGCCAGTGTTACAACACTTCGGATACAGGACGACTTTGCCCTCTCTCCAAGTTCACAAACTTCGCAACAACGGCAATCTCCGCTCCCCACGAGGCCGCATCCAAGAACCCTTGGCCCTCATCCACCTGCCATAGCCTCATCAGGCGACAGCACCACCAGCCCAGCATCTTCACCGCACTTTGCACGCCCGATGCCAAATGGAGACTTTCGTGGTGACGTGGACAAGATACCCTCGGACCGATTCATCGCCCCAGACCCAGGGCCGGACAACGTCTTGGCAGTCGACGAAGGCTTCTGCGAGGGGCAGTCTCACGAAGACACATCATGGGCCGACGCCACACTTGCCTTGTGGAAGGCAAATGCCGCCGCTGGGAACACAAGGACGTGGATGAAGGGCGCCGGCCCCGCCGCCCTGGCCTGGAACGGCGTCGTGAAGAACAGGCCCCGGATGTGCAAGAGACCACGCATGCGAAGGCAGCATCTTGGCGGCGACAACCTGTTGCACCCCCCAGGGCTAGGCATGGCTTCATGATCTTGTCCAGGCAGCGGCTCAATGTCCGCAATCATCTTCGAATTTTCACGGAAATCTTTCTCGATACCTTGTACATGCGTTTCAACGAGCGAAGCGGCTGACCAGCGAGGCTGGCCTCGCTGGTTCCGACTTCTCATATCATTTGTTCAGAGCAGGGCAGCGCCACACCTAGGCGCAGGACTCGGTTGTTTTCATGTCCGGATGTCACAAGATGCGCTGCTTTACGAACCAGCATAATCATATGAATGAAAAGGGGCCCTCGCGCCCCCACGATCAATCATGCCGCCATTCATCACCCGCTACTGCGGCAGACAAACGTGTACACATTGCATGATGCATGTCACTGACAGCAGCGGAGAGGCCGCCGCGGCCCGGGAATAGAATCTGCCAGATGCCAAGTCTCCGAACGTACGACTCGGGTTGCTGACGAGGATAGTTCGTCGCAAATAGTTCCCGACTACCGGCCTCGCCGACTTACGTCAACCGCGCCGCCATGCCTCAGCACCCATCTCCATCCACAGCAACCTTCGCGCCACAATCAGGAGCGAATTCACGATGCAGTGGCTGACAAGATGCAGCAAAAGGGGCACCGGCAGTCTGGCAGGTCCGGGGGACAGCTTCCCAGACCCGGCCCCCAATCGCGACACGCTGCCACACACCCTCCCCCCTGTTGACCAGGTTGCCAGGGTCAGCAACCCCTCACTCGCCATGCGCCAACGATCGACGTGCATTCAGCCTCTGTTTCATGTTTCGATGCTTCGTGACCCCGGTCACCATCATCAACGACCGACTTCACCTTACCGTCGGTCCCTCCACGTCCCCCCACGACGTTGGTCGGCCACATGCTCGAGCTGCCGGTGGGCCTCCAGCAACGTCGATGCGTTCACCCTAATCCTCTCTTGTCATAGCCGCTGCCGCCGGGGACATGCATCGTGCGTCGTCGTACGCAGACCTTGCATTAGCCTCGACTTCGGGCTCACGGTGGGTTTTCCCTCTCTCTGTTTTGCATATGACATGACCAGCTAGGGTCGGCATGTCGACTCCAACGTTGCCTCGGCGAGTCCAGTCACCCTCGTCCAGTCTCCTCTACCAGTCGGTTCGTCGTGGGCCAGGGCGGGCTGGGAGGCCTTGGCGTACCGACCGTTAGGTGCGGTCGGGCAGACCGGCGGCGAGAAGGAGAGCGCGCCATCCCACCTCTGTCGCCCGAATGGCATCATCGTCATCATCGCAGTGCGCGTCCTGTTGGCCAGAGCCGGGGCCTCCTGTGCCCGCACTGTCAGCCGTTGTTAGTTTGCGCCTCTGCGCGGAATACGCGATGCCGACCCCACGGGCGACTCTGACTGGGCGTGAGCTCGGTCGACTGAGGGGTGGCGCCCGACCGGCCATGCTGGGTGGCAGCTTGTACGTGGGACAAAGGGGGGGGGGGGACCTCGACCGAACTGCTGCCACGCGGCTGCAAGGCTTGTTGCATGGAGCCATAGATGGAGCGGGGGATGGCCTGTTCGGAGCCTCCTCGCGGAGACTCCTCGCGCTGCCCCAGCCTGTGCCGCGGTACTTGCGCCGGCCGACCTCCGCCCTCTCGCACGCTTGTTCTATTTCCGCAAGGCGCGCACGGCAGGTAAGCAGAAGGCAGGCCTTGGCACTTGCACGCTCCCTCGCCCGGCCGGCCGCTCGCTCAGCCCTGGCCAAGGCAACTCGGGCACCACGGGCACCATGACGAGCTGAGGTCGGAGGGGGCCTGAGTCGGCCGGCCGGACGCAAAATGGCAGAAGGCTATTTTTCGTACCAGCAACCAAAGGAGCAAGGAACGGGAATCGGTCCTGTCAGAGAAGGGCATAGAGCCGCCAAATTACCCGACACCGTCCCGGCCGGCGATCGGGTGGTTGCCGCAGGAGACGGTACCGCCAACCCACCACCTGGTGACCGAAGACCCGGAGAGTTTGGAATGGCGATGTGCCTCACTCTGGCAACTGCCCTGGCAGCGGGGACAGCGACATTCCTCGTGTGCGGGAGACGTCAAAATGCGCTCCCTTTTCCCCCACCCGGACCCCGGGCTGGCCCTGGCCTTGGCTGGCTCACTCCGGTTTCGAGGTCTCAGGTCTCGGGTCTTCATGGGCGACGGGGGGTCTCATTCTTCAGGGACGAACATTCCAGGCCCGCCATCGATTTCGCTCCCGCACTCAGTTACGTTGCCCTGGCAGTCGTTCGAGACAGGTCGTATTTTGTTGACCCGCTATCTTTCCTGGTCTCCCAAAAGCGGCCATCTGGCGAACAAGTAGACCCTCATCCCCGGCTGGGCCCTTTTTTGCTCTCCTTGTCCAGTCCCTTTCCTTCTCCATCCTGTCCCTTTCCGTTCCTTCACAACACCATTCTTCTCTTGTCGAGATCGCCGAAAACGAACACAGAAGAGCAGAAGCAGCCGGCCGGCCATTTTCCCCTTTTCGCGATCCACCCACTCCCCCGTCTGATCTCACGATCTCCCCCCCTTTCCCGGACCCCAGGACGAAGGAAACCCCTGGCGCCAGGGCAGCTACCACCCTCCTACGCTGCTCCCGTCGACCTCGACCCTCTCTTGTCTTTCTTACAGGCATACACACACACTCTCTCTATCCCTCCCTCTCGCCATCTCGAGGAGAGACACTTGCTTGGAGAGCCGTGGTATCACCCACACCCCCTTTTTCACCCCCCTCCATGTCAGCAGACGTCCCGCACTTTGGCCGTCCAGGCACGAGCACCTTGGTGCACAGGGGCGGCGGCAGCAGCAGCGAGATGGACGACGGGGCATATTCGGCGGCGCATCATCTACCGGGGGACTCAGTCGACTTTTCTCAAGGCGGCAGCGGCTCCTCGTCCGATATGGACTGGGACCTGGCGGCGGACGGCGGTGACTTCCTGGACGGCCTAGCGGCAGGGACGGGCAACACCGGGTCTGCCGGCGGCGGGGAGCTCTGCTTCGACGACTTTCTCGACCTGGAGGGCATGTCTGGCACGGCGGGCAATGAGCTGACCGACGTGTTACCCGATTCGTTCTACTTTGAACTAGGCCCCATGGATGGGTCGGCGTCGACGACCAGCGCATCGGACGATCTGGACGACCTCTTTAGTTGCCACTCGTCGCAGCAGCAGCAACCTCTGTACCATGTCCCTCCGTCCATGGGAGCTAGGCCTAGCGCGACAGCTGATTCCGCTGCCACCTTTCCCTTGGCGCCTGGGGGGTCTGGAGACTTTCTCTCGTCCGTCCCCCCACCGGCGACGGGCGTCCAGTCTTCGTCGGCGATCGCCCGCCCCCTCCGAGAACAAAGAACCGGACAGGCGTCGACCTATCCGGCGGCCCCTCTGGGCCCCGGCGCGTCTGAGTCGATCTCTGACTCTGAGCTGTTGCGCCTCGAGGGCATATCGTTGAAAGCGTCACCCTCTCGGCCTCCTCCTACTCCTCATCCCCTGGGGACTGTCTCACTATCACAACATCCAACCCCCCATCCTCGCCAAGGACGAGAAGGCCCGGCCACCACGGACCAACACCCCACTGCTGCTGCTGCCGCTGCTGCCACCACCACCACAGCCTCCGCCGCCACTAACACCGCTGCCTCCGCCGCTGCCCGCCGGCCGGCCTCCACTGCCACTACCACCACCACCAGCTTCTTCAAGGCCGTTGCGTCTAAGATCCAACAAAAGGCGGCCACCGTCCGGTCTTCCAAGGCTAGCTCGTCGTCCCATCGTCGCACAGCTGCCAACGACCCTTCTCCCCAAGACTATAACCAGAGCAACATGTCCACTGTTGCCATCGGCCGGCCCATCTCACCCGCAACCTCCCTCCCCAAAGGCATCAAGCTTGAACCAACTCAGCATCATCATCATCAGATGGCCATGACAGCCGATCCCCGCCTCCCCCTCTCCCCTCCCAACAGCGCCACCATTCCCCAGGGCATGTCCGCCAACTTCGGCAGCGGCATGCTCGAGGACCCCTTCGGCGGCGTCCCCGTCAGCCAGGTCCACGGCATGTACAGGCGCTCCCCGCACACACCTCTCGACACGCCCATCATGGACGATGACAAGGCAGAGATGTACTTCTCTCCCACCACCACCCATATGGGCTCTCACGAGGCCGGTCCCGTGTCCCAGACCAGCAAGGCTGCCTGGCCCTCGTCTCAGGGTGACTCCCAGGGCGCCATCGCCTGGGCCAACTCCTTCGCCCAGCCTGACGGCTCCATCGATGGAGCTCACTGGTGGGATAGCAGTGTCGACGTCAACGCCGTCAACGCCCACTTCCAAGCCCAGAACGCCCGCAACGCCTCGTACAACCTCGCCCTGCACGTCCACCCCGACGGCCCTGACATGTCCTATGGCGCCTACGGTACTCCCCAGATCCCCGTCTCTGGCCCAGACATGTCCGGCATGATGATGGGTATGCCCAGCGGCCCGCACCACAGCCGGTCCTCGTCCTCCCCGGTCGTCCACAACGCCTACACGCACCTCCCGCCTCAGCAACACCACCACATGCAGCACCCACAGCAGCACCCGCACCCAGGCTCCCAGACGGAACGCCGGCCACGCATGCCCCGCGCTCCCTCGGCCGGCACAAGGCACCTCCAGACACCCATGCGCCGCCAGCGACCTCCTTCCCGGACACGCCGGGACTCGTCCTCCGTCTCCCCGACACCGCAAGGCCGCTCGCGCAACTCATCGGGCTCCTCCGTCGTCGGCGGGCCCGTCATGGCCAGCAGCATCAAGAAGCGCCGCTCCTTCAACGCCACCACCGCCCGCCACCACATCCGCACCGCGAGTAACGGCAGCACCGTCGGCCTCGGCATCGACCTCAGCAACGGTGGCGGCGGTGGCGGAGGCGGCTTCGTCAACTTCACCCCCAGCGACAAGAACGTGCTCATGACGGGCGTCGCACCGTCGGGTAGCAGCAAGACAAAGGCCAGGAGGGAGAAGGAGGCCCAAGAGAAGAGGCGTCGGATGAGCGAGGCCGCCATCAAGGCCGTCCGCGACGCCGGCGGCGACATTGACAAGCTGATGGAGGAGGGCTTCACCACATACTGAAGCACCCCTCCCCGTTCGTCTCTGTTTTCTCTTCTCTCTTCTTCCCTTCTTCCCCTAGCCTTGACGGCTAAACGAAATCAGGAACGCAAAAAGCCCCAGAGCTGGGCATCTGGGAGGACATTCCGCACCCATTATCCTGTACCATCATCATTCACGGTCCCCCTTTTCCCCAATCCGTGCTCCCTTTTTTTCTCTCCAGCGATACTTCTCCCGCCTGTTGGGTGTGAAGCCCCAGGCCTCTACTACTACTACTACCACCACCCCTTTTTTACTCAACAACGTCTTTTAATCCTCACAACTACGTCTCGCGACAAAATCTCCTGTACGGACCGGTTTTATTTCCTAATCGCGACCCCCGCCGAGGCCTCGCCCTCTTCTCTATCTCTCTCTCCTTTGTCACATCATTGTCTTATCCGCCAACAACATACCTTACACCAGCGCAGGAGGGGCCGGACGCGAGTGTGTGGAGGAAAACGTGGTGGATGGGTTTCAAAACGATTCATTGCTCGGATCTTGGTTTGGTTTATTTTTCCCTTTTTACTCGTGTGGTGTTTGTATGCGTCCCGGAGTTCACAATTCCGGAGTTTGGTGTCAGATACCTACCTACCTACCTACCTACCAAGACCAGAGAGAATTCAAAAAGAGTCCAAAAAGATACCTCACAATACCTGAGCAACGCGCATGAGTGAACATTGTCCTTGTCTATCACATGCAACGCGGGGAAATGAATCATCCAAGCAAAATCCAAGACGCCGTGAAAATCCATCGCATCATCTTGTCTCGATCAATCCCCGACTCCCGGCCAACGACGAGCATTCCAGCGCTCCCGATCCCCCCCCCCCCCTGCACATCACGTCAGGAACGTTGCACCCGCCATCACACGCCCCCGTTTCCCCAGCGGCCGCGCCGGGCTGTCAAGTCAAAATCCATGCAAGCCGGCCTGCCATCCCAAACAAACGCCCGCCTGACAGTGCCCCGGCCCGCTGCGAGGCCATGATCGCCAAGGACCTCCCGCCTGGCAGTCGTCGCCGCAAACAGATAGCAACTCACAAGGGGTGGGGGGGAGGGTGGCCCGGGGGACGAAGAAAGCTGTCAGAGCTCCTCCCAACGGGCACGCCCTCCCTCGCTCCATGCCCGAGAGAGGGTCCCCGCCTCGGGGCGCGAGAACTTAGAAGAAAGGGAGCCTTGGCCCAAAACCCCCCAGAACAAGCGAAGGGGGCGGGCCAGCCCAGCCTCACCCGCCTCTCCCGATGTGGCCAGAGCTTCCCCGGCGAGGCGAGGCGCGAGGCGAGGCGGCACTCTGCCTCCCCGAGGAGGTCTTCCGCATGCAGAACCTCTGCCTCACCAGCAGCCGTCCAATGAGAGCGGGTCGCGGCCTGACTTCCTCCCTCAAGGGGGATAGCCTCGTGCTCCGCGCAGTGTCTCACGGCCCATTACTGAGACATGTCGACTCTTTTGAGAAGGGGTGTGGCAGGCAGAGGCAGGCAGGGGTGACATGCGGAGCCATGGACGCGCCGAGGGCCGGATCGTTCATGTCATAGGTCTTTCTGTGTCGTACTCTCTGAGTCGTCTCGGTCTCGACGGGACTAAGTTCCTTCGGAGCTCCCATCATGGAGAAAGTGTGCGGTTATCTCCACCCATGTCTTGCCTTTGACTGCTGCAGACTGCATAATCGACGAGGGGATCTGGACGGCGGTAGATCATGCGCGCGCCTGTCTCGGAGCTTGGGGCGTGACGTCTGTACGACCTCTCGGCGAGGCCGGCCGCAAACAGCACCGTGGAGTCCACGGAAGGGTGGGACTCTCCCTTTCTGCTAGGGCACCCAAGCCACGCAGAGCCTTGCCTTGCCGTGCTGCGCAACGGTTCTGCCGCGTAGTCTGCGGCAAGGTCTCCGCGGGGACTGTCGGTCGTCGGCGTTCGCGAGGGCGATATCGTCAACCAGCTCGTCCCATCATCGGGGGCTCGGGGTCGAACAGGGGGCGCTGTCACGGCTGCCGGCATGCAGTCGTCCCGACATCCCCTCCGAGTGGCGCCGTGATGGCCTCAGACGTCAGCCCTATCATGGGCCATGGCTTTCAGTGCGAGACTGAGGCGCGAGGCACGTCGAGGATGCGCAAGCCATGTCTCAATGCTTATCTCGTCCAATGTGTAGCTGAAGGGGATAGCGCACGGCGCGCGGCCCTTCCGACGATGGCTTCCCCGCCTCGGCAGCGTCCCTGTCCCTGCAGGAAGGCTAGTCCTCGCGTCATCATGGATCATGGCACCCCTGCCTTGCGCCGTTGGTGGCAATGGGGGTATAGAGGGACTGGCCGGCCGTGGCGCCGTAAGAGAGAACAAGGTCTTTGAGAAGTGTACGTGGGGGAAGGGGGCGTGGGAAGAAGACGAACCTAACCAGCTTGACAGGCAGACGCTCTAGGAAAGGGCTCTCCTGTCACCTGTTTCAAGGAGGGCAAGTCCTCCAAGAGGATACTGAGCACTGCCAGAGACACCTCGATGGCCCCGCCTGGCCGAGCAGCCCCCTCGTCGACAAGGCGGAGTAGCCGTCGCCTCCCGCCGAGCGAATGCAGAGACTTCCTGGCCCAGGATAGAGTGTCTCACTCTCCTTTGACGACTGACAAACACTCCGCGAGAGCTCGGAAGGCCAAGATTTGAAACGACCGTGGCTCGCCATCGTCCACCGGGATAGCCGTAGCCCACGGTCAAGCCCGCTCGATCGTGCGCCCCGCTGTCGCTTGTTTTTGCCAGCAACACTCTCTCTGCACGACTCAGTGTGTGTATCCATCCCAACGAAGCCATATTTTCAGCCGTGATGTTTCGAGTTGTTGAGCAACGTGGCTCTCTCAGCGCTACCATGAGGCGCCGGTTCGTCTCCTCGTGGCGGAGGTCGGCAGACGGCGATCGAGACTTGCGTTTTCCATGTCGAGAAATCAGGCGCCCAGATACCGAGACTGCGGAAGATGAACACGGGATCGCCGACGGGTGCCAGAGCAAGGCGTAGAATGGCTCGTGGTGGAGAAGGCGCCGCAGCTGTCACATCTCCTGTATGGTTGTGTCATTGCCTGCCACCGGCACCAGGTGATCGCCCGGCTCGTTGAACCCTTGGCCGCCTCTGAAAGGGTCTCAACGTCCTGGATCTGCACGGGTTGACGTCGGGTGGAGTACCGCCTCGATGGCCCTGGTGATGATCTGGGGCAGCCTGCTGAAGAATTTCCAGAGGGACGGGCAGGGCGAGTGCAGGAACCTGCATACCCGTCTGCATTGGCCACCACCATCAGCTCTCCTCACTTGAGAGTGGGAGACCTAGGCAATCCCGATGAGGCAAGCCGCCCCCCAAAAGAGCTCATGAAGGTGGGGGGTGATGATATGGACCATGGCGGCAGCTAGACCGCGAGAGGATCTGCGAGGGCAGCACCGGCGCTCGTTCGCACGGCCTAAATCATCAGCCCAACCGTCTCGCTTGCGAGCATGGGCAGAAGGGAGGGGTGTACCGGCGCCTTGCCCCCGGAGGATAAGCCTTCTGCAGCACAATTGTCAGCCCTGCCTCGTCGTCTTGTTGGCCGCCAGGGAGACCTGGAGGCTGGAGCACCCCCTCACGGGAGCAAGGAGTTCGGATTTTGGCATCTCTTACTCTGGACTTCGGGGAACCTAAAGGCAGCAGCATTGAGACAGCCACAGCGTCTGGATCCATGGCGACATCTGAACAGACAGACGCTCAACCCCGCCTCCACGGCTGTTGGAACATCCGAGAGGACCGATATGACGCAACGGGAGGGCCTGGTCTGGTGTTCGGACGAGGCCACGCCCCGGCTTCCCGCTCAGCTATCACAGCCACGGTTGCCAAGACTCTCTCTCCCGTGCTGGTCTCGCAGGCGGCGCCAGCGGCCTGTCTCCGCGGGGTATCGGGGATCGAGGAGCAGGCCCGTGAACTTTGGCCCGGCCGCGATAGTTGCCGCAGGCTCTCCACCGTTGGTCGGGGCAGGCCGAGGAACTCAAGCCAGCCCCCGTAGACGGCGTGAAATCGCCGGAGGAGAAATTCTCGGACCAACGTCAGGCGATGGGTCGTCCGGGGGAAGGGATGTGCGCCTCGGTGTCCACGGTGTAGGTCTGTAGCCAGCGGTCCCCCAGATGAAGGGAGCTGGACTCAGATGTTTCTTAGTCAGGCTGAAAGCCCCTC
This sequence comes from Plectosphaerella cucumerina, assembly GCA_020746995.1. Lineage (NCBI taxonomy): Eukaryota > Fungi > Ascomycota > Sordariomycetes > Glomerellales > Plectosphaerellaceae > Plectosphaerella > Plectosphaerella cucumerina. The sequence goes on along the minus strand of JAGPXD010000004.1, from coordinate 2,106,307 downwards.
TCTCTTCGTGCCATTCGTCGCCAAGCCACCGGTCGAATGCTATTCGCGTATGCCCTTCGCTTCACTGAAGAGGCGCGACCAAGCCCCGCGATGGTCGCGCAAGACACACTCCTCTGTCGAATCATGTATCGGAATGTCTGGGATCACCGCGGTGGTCAAGCAGACGAGATGTGGTTCTCCGGGAGTTGCATCCTGGACGCCAAGGACGTTGTGATGTGACGAATGGTTGGCTGACCCCCGCTTCTGTGTGGTATCGCTCTCCATCGTCTCTCCTGACGTATTCCAGACGGCGTGAAACCTTCTCTCGGGCTCCTCAGTGGACTCCAGCAGATCCGAGGCTGGACGCCGAGGAGCCCACGGTAGCCTGCTCCCCCCTCTCAGACGTCGCCCGGTTCAGCTTGCCCTGTGGTCTCTGGCTGCGACAGAGAAAACCGACCACGCCATGGCGGGGCACCGCTAACAGCTATTCTCATCGCATCAAAGAACAACGGGCGTTGCGCACGTGGTCTAGCCTGTCTGCGATGCTAGTGAGTAGAATGTCTCTCGTATATGCACCACTCATGTGCGATGCTCAAGATCGACGCAGAACGTACCCTCACTAAGACCGAAACTGTTGCGCCGAAATGCATCGGCTCCAACTCCGCGAGATCTTCAGTAGACATCATCGATCGACATGGTGAGGGGAAGAACCTCAGCAGGTGTTCGGTTCTAGAATGAAGATGGATCAGTCTCGTCAGGGCTCCGCGTAGAATGTTTTGCGCTTCTTCGGCTTCGTCTTCCAAAGGCATGTGTCAGCAACGGAAAAGGCCGTCTGCCGGGTGAGACAATCGGCATCGCGGCGCAGAGTTCGGGACCGAGATGCCTCCCATCACGCTACCGGGGTATACCGGTCATCGGGCCTAAGAAAGTCTTCGCCGCAGGTAGTTCGCAACAATCATGTGGATTAAGTATATTTGCCGTGCTTTCCAGGATTTGGTGATCCCAAACGGGCGAGCGTCCAGAGGCGGTCGTGATCCTTTGGGAGTGCAGCGAGCAAATCTTCCCTACCCAGCCAGTCCAGCTGATGTTCCTGGAACCCTGATGACCCGAAAACAAACATTAAGGAAAAAATCAGTACATAGCAGGTGTACAGTGCCGCCATACCCTGAGCAACGGCTCGGGTTTCAGTGAAACGCCGGATCTCGTGACGCCTTCTTCATGCCAGGGCGGGATATAAGTCATCGATGGGCGACGGCCACCTGGAAACCGAAAAGGGGGCCCCGGCGCCCTTCTATAATAGTTGTGTACGCCCCCCGGTGGGCGAGAAACTCGGCTTCTGCAAAGGAAATGCAGAGCGTGTAGCATTCGTTCGTCGGGCCTGTCAGATCTAGTGATCATAGCCGGCGCCGCGTTGCCATGGGCTCGAAGAGTTCTGTTGCCGGAATCCGCTCGGGCTGGCGTTGTTCTGGGAGCGGTACGTGGGACCCAGGTTCGTCTGCGAGCCGGTGAAAGGGCTCTGGGAGCGCAGACTCGGGCTGTAGGGGCCCCTCTGGTTATCCGCCGGGAACAGCGGGACGGACGGGTCCACGGGAGACCTGGGCGCGTTGCCGTGTGATGACTGCGAGCCCGGTGCCATGTTCTGGTAAGGGTCGGCACGACGACGCATGGCCTCGGAGGTGACCGAGTCGTTGTCATCGTCGAGGTCGAGCTGCGACTTGTAGCCAGCCTTGTCACCGCGAGCGGTGGCGGCCAGGGCGTCCAGCTCGGTTGTCGTGTTCAGCTGTGTCTGAGACTTCATGAAGGAGACACGGTCATCAGCCATGAACTGGTACCTTGCATCCGGGTTCTTGCGCCAGAAGATCATGGTGCTCGAAACAATGATCATGAGAAGCAGGATCAGGGAGAAGGCAGCGTTGATGACGAAGAGAACGACACCGACGACGCCTGCGACCATGCCGGGCGCGCCGAAAACGTTGGTGAAGATGAGCAGGAAGATCGCGTTGAGGAAGTTCATGACGTAGATGGCAATGTTGAACGAGTTGGTGCTCTTGTCCATCCAGGGGCGGAGAACACTGGCGGCGATGAGAGCGCCAGCCTCGATGACGATGAGGGCGACAGCCTGAACGACACCGACGTGCTGGCCAAAGGCAATAAAGATGCCCTTGAGCAGGGTGTAGATGAGGACGGGGACGATAAAGTAGTAGGCTGAGGCGCGGAACTGGACATAGAGGAAACCCCACTTGTTGAGAGCCTGGGGGTCGGAGAAGAGGATGTAGGCGGGGTTGCGGTGCATGGCGACGGAGCGGCGGGCGATACGGATGACCTTGAAGGAAGCCCAGCCGAGGGTAATGAGCATGCCGAAGAAGAAGAAGACGGCCAGGACGACCATGGCGGGCGAGTCGATCTGGGTGAACTCCCACAGGCACAGGATGGTCATCTGAGGGAAGCCGATGAGGGTGAGGCGGAACAGGATGCCCTTGAGCACGGTGAGCCAACCGTTGCGGAACTCGAGGAAACGCTCGTTGTCCATCCACTTCTGGCGGGCGCAAAGCTCGCAAATACCCTTGAAGGCGGAGACGATGATGACGGTCAGGACGACGAAGATGACGAAGAAGGTCAAACCGGTGATGAACAGGTTGGTCGTCTCAATCTTGGCGCGGAAGGCCACACGTTGGATGCCGTAAACGAGGAAGGAACCGTTGTCGAGCTCGATGTTGGCCCTCTTCGCAAGAGCCATGATGCCGCGCTTGAAGACACCGTCGGTGTAGTCGAGGGAACGCTTGGCGACCTGAACCGAGGCCCTGCGGAGGGAGTGGAAGATGGTGGCGGGGGTTCCTCCGGTGGAGCGCTGGTACCAGGTGAAGACATCCTGCATCCATCCGACGCGGATGATACCCATGGACCACATGAAGTCTTGGGTCCAGGAGCGGACGATAGGAGGCATCTTGACACCGGTGAGGCCGATGATGGCCTGCGCCTGGAAGTAGCCGAAGAGGGACAGAGTGTTGGCAGCCAGATGGGCAGCAGCGTTGGTGTGACCCAGACCGGAGACGATGGCGGCAGAGATGAGACCGACGACGGCGATAATGGCGGTAGCCCACTTGACGCCGACGAGATCGACCGTCTTTCCGTTGGAAATATCGGCCTCGACACAGGCGACCGACTCACCCGTCTCGGTCAGGTTGAGATGGGCGCGCACGGTGGCGTCAAGATCAGGGATGGTGTAACCGATGCCGGGCACCTGTCCGTTAATGGCATCGCCCAGCTCGACGTTGAACTTCATGTTGAGGTTTCCGGGCGACATGGGGCAGAGACCGGCCAGATCCAACTTGCAGGGATCGACGACCTGGCGCAGGATCTGGAGACCGTAGACGGAGAGGGCGACATCGAAGACAACGGAACCCTGGACGGAGACGACGGCGACGATGTTGATGGAGGCGGTGTTGTTGCTCGGCGTGAAGACGACGTTGAAGAGGGTGGCGGAGAAGCTAGACTCTTCTTGGCAGCTGTTCAGTGACATGGACTGGAGCACACGCTCGGCGCCAACCATGGGCGTCCAGAAGGAGGCCAGGGAGGTGAACAAGAGAAGCGGCTGCACGAGCGACCACCTCATCTTGGCGGTGTTGAGAGGGTTGAAGCCGGGGTCGGCGGGTTGCGGGCGGCAAGGGCGTGGTCAAAAGGAAGTTTCGCGGTCGTGATCGGGTCCGGGCGCGCGATGTTCGGGGAAAGAAGTCGTCGGGTGTTCAAGTTCGATTCCAGCGATTGAAGCAGCCACCGAAAAGGATTGTATGGTGCGAAGAAGGTGAAGCGGAAAAGGGTGGTTTGCGTTGGTGATGCGTAGAAGGTGGGAAGAAGGGGTTGGCGTGGCAGGGGAAAACAGGGAAAAGCGAGAGTAGGCCTGCGAGGCGGCGATCGAAGGGGGTGGTTCGGTCGGGTCGGGTTTGGATGGGATTGGGAGGCGAGTCTTTGTCGTGGCGCAGTTGGCTGTTGCACGACAGGTTGGAAGAAAGTAAAACGAGGGACGGGACGTCGAGGAATGCGGTCGACGCGGAAATGTTGACGAGAGGCCAGAAGAGGATCCCTCTGGAATGGAATTGTATGTCGCTGTGTTGAGCGGGAGGGGGGTGGAGGAGGAGGAGGGTCGAGAAAGAGAGGAGGGAGATTCGGGGTGTGGTTTGGGGCTTGGCTGACTGACGGGACACGAGGCCAGGCCCGGGCCAAAGCAGGAACAGGCCGGGGGAGGAGACGACGGGCAGCCACCTGCCAGGGTGCAACACTGTGGAAGTCGTGGGCGGCAGGTGGGACGACTGGGACCCAAGGGGGGCAGGTGGAGCGTGCGTGTGTAAGGAGGCGCAGCAACCCCCGGGCCAGATCGGCTGGGCGAGGAAAGCTATTGGACGCCGCCTGGGCATGAAGACTTTCCCAGGAAAAAGGGGCAGGCACGACCGACTCCACTGATGGGCGGCCCTTGGCGCCTTGTTACGCGCTGGGCGGGTGCCAAGAATAGTACCTCTGTTAGGGGTGATTGTGTCATGCTGATGGTACACGAGGTCCTGTACAGATTACTGCTACTGTTGAGGTACCCTTGTGCCCAAAACCTGAGTCCCGGGCTAGATCCTATCTCAGGTACCTGCCCCTCCCTGGGCGCTGTATTGAACTCGTCCCTCGATCGGGAGCCAAGGCCCATCTCCCTCTCTCACGCATCCTTCCCGGCGCGGCAACGTTCATATCCCAGCTGTCGCTCGTGGTGCATCCATAACCACGTCTTGGTCTGCGTCCCCAGGTTCCATCGCCATCGGGGCATTAAAGTCGGCCGTCTCGTGTTGCACCGCAGAAGAGTGTCAGCGGCTCTCTCGTAAAATCAAGCAGTCCATCAGCCCCCTCCGTCCAAACACGGGCCGACGCCCCATCGCAAGTCCGAAACGGAGTAGGCGTCATCCGTCTGATACTTCCTGCCCTGCGACCGCTGCCGCTGCCGTGGTCTATGCTTCTTTTTGTCGGCTGCAAGACATTGGACTGCCCACGGACGCGGCCGAGGCCAAGACACTTGACGTCTTGCACGGTTTTACAACCTAAACACCACTGCATTTCTGGGCGGCTTCATCAAGTTCGACGCACACGACTCAACATTGCGATGTACGGAAGACCGAAGACACCGCTGGCACCACTGATTGCCCCTCCTGAGGTCCCTGTCGCACTCGCACCACCGCCCGGGGAAACAGGCGCCAACAGCAACAGCCGGCCTTCCCGACAGCGCTTTTATTAGGCACCCCGTCCCGTCGCTTTCCCCGACCCCGTCCTAACGCCCAAATGGGCATCTAATGCTCGCCTCTTCCGCCGCTACGAACGAACCCTCGTGCTCACAAATAACTTACTCTCCGTCCGCCGCACCGCACACGAGGCCGCCTGACGCAGCCTGTCCAGCCTTTCAGCCGGTCGCAAAAATAAACATCGCCGCCCCCGACCAGGTGCAGCCGCGAAGCCCCTCGCCTCGGGCCCCATTCTCCTCGTTTGTTCCCCCACGAGCAGCCAGCCACGTCCACTCGCAACGTCATCACTCTCAGTCTCAATTGAAAGGCTGACTGCTTGCTCCGCGTGCTGCTACGCATCCTGCTGCGCACTGTCGCCCGGGGTGATCTGCGTGCTAAACAAACATTGGCTGTTTCAATCGAGTCCGTGGAAGGACGCAGGTGAGTCGATCTGTATTTCCACAGCCCACCGCAGCGCGACGCGTGTCTACCGACCTCTGTGTTGCGGAACGGCACCGTCGCCAAGAAAGAGTGGACTTTGTGCCCTGGCCTGTCTGCGTTCCAATCCCTCCCGCTCACCTGATGTCACCGCTGTACGACAGGGGAATGGCAACCCGAGACCGTGTCGGCTTCGGGTTCTTGGCTCGCTGCTCTGCCGAAGCCTGGGGCCCTGGCAGGCCTGGCTGTCACTCTTCAGGGGTCGGTCCTGGGCCTGCTCGAATCCTCTGTGTCTCCTTCTCGAATGCCGTCAATACGACATAAGCTGTTGTCTTGACTCGCTTTGAACATTTAACCGCACGCATGGACAGAAGACACACTACGCTTTGGTCACTTTTCCAGTCGATGGCGAGCATTGACGCGCTTGGCAGCAGTTGGAAGCGACATGAATCATGGACCTGGTCGAAGATGTTCAATTGCAACAAATGCGACCCGACGGGATTGTGTCTGGAAACCTGCGTCTGCCGCCGGCCGGTACCATGTGCCTTTCGTCAGAGGATTGAGTCCGCTGAGGTAAGCAGCAAGTTTGTTCCAACGAGCAACCTGAATAGGGGCATCAACCACTGTCATCCATGATGTTAACAGCATGCTGTTCCTCCCCCGACATGAATGTCTTTGCCTGAGTACTGTCAATGTCCATTTTTACTACCAAAGGCTGGAGCATCAAACCATACCTCCAACATGCCCCTCAAGGAGGACTCGGCCTGAGAGCAGACCTCCGGTCCCCGGTCTTGGCCTCGGAGCCCAGCCCTCCGAACAACTCAATATCCACAGTGCCGACTTCCGGCCCGGCCCCGTGTTCAACGGCCTCCTCTGACGCCCATTCGTCCCGTTGTCTCGTGCTAATATGGCTGTAACTCTGAGAAATGGTAGCGAGCTGCAGGTGGTCACAGCATGCCATTGAGTAGATGAACAGCATATCCGGCAGCATCAGGCTGATCAGCACTCGACGGATACAAGAGGTGACCTGCTGCCTGCGGTTTCGCAGTAACGTTCACGTCTCCTTGATTCTCTCTGAATAGAACCCACCATGCACTCTCTCTACTCGACCTCAGGCTTCTTCGCGGCACTGCTGCTCGTGCAGGGCGCTGCCGGGCAGAGTCAGGCTTGGCAGCAGTGTTAGTGCTCAGCCAGAACTCCCATGTAATCGATCCCAGCTCACGCAGGTCCATGGCAGGCGGCGGAAACAACTGGACCGGCCCGACCACATGTGTCAGTGGCTACACTTGCCGTGTTTTAAAGTGAAATCCTCCTAGCTTACCCCTTTCCTGGTCTTGAGCTCACAGCCCCCAGCGACTGGTACTACCAGTGCGTGCCTGGATCCAACCCGCCGCCTGCATCCATCACACCCACAACCACGGCGCCCACCACCACCCGCACGACCTTGTCAACGGTCGCCCAGTCCACGTCGACGACTGGCGCCTCACCTCCTCCGACGACCACAAGAGCCACAACCGTCACAGGAAACCCCAATCTCCCGCCCATGCCCTCAACTCTTCTCCCCTCGCACTACTACATCCGCGCCGTGGCCTCGCCCAACTACCGCTCCTACCTTCAGGCTCAACCCACTCGCACCCCCGGCAAGGCTTACCTCGAAAAGAACCTCGGCGCTGGCCAGTTCCGCATGGAGGCCGGCCAGCTCTTGTACAACATTGGTGAGGGCCTGGAGCCCCTCTACCTCAACGTCGAGAAGCCCGCAGATCTCACCCAACGCAAGCTGGCCACGGCCTTCAAGACGACCAAGAATGCCTTTGGCACGTTCAAGTACCAGGGTGACACCCTTACGTGGAGCACCCCGGAGATCAGCCGCCCAAACGAGGCAGCTTGGCTTGTGTGCGAGAACCAGGAGCTCTTTATCAACACAGGTGCTTTCCTGTATCAGACGCCTGCGGGCTGCTTCGACCATACTGTGAGTTGATTGAACTCTTCGGTAAGGGCACATTCTGACTGAAGACAGATTCATTCGTATGGCGGGTCGACGCCAGATGTTTAGGCTGGGGTGTTTTGCTCGGTTTGTTTCCGGGAATAGGCCAGACAGTCCGCCCGGACTTGTGGTTGTGAGATGGAAACTATGAGGGCTGAATGCGCTGAGATGATTGACTTCATCCCCAGTGGAGGACCAATGTCAAAAAACGATACATTTCGCCTGGAAAACCGCTGAGAAAAAGATACAGGCCAGTGATACATACAGTTTCCTGGACCCAGACCAAGTACCCAGGAGCAATCTACGGAACTGTTCATCACGCTTCGACGGACATTCGCAGACATCGAGCAGCATCGCATGCACCGATTTGAAGAACGTGTTCTAGTTCTGGCGGGCGGCTGAACCGGCCTGCAGTCAAGTTGTATGTACGCACCGCCACAAGGGCGAAAGGGGGGGTAAAAGTCATATCTACATGAGAAAATTTGTCCAAGACACTCTGCCTTGCCTTACGCGGTGGCACCGGTAAGGGTGAAGGAGTAGTCAAGAGGCTGGCGGATCGCATCGGTGAGAGCGAAAGCGTCAAAGAGGACAAGCTCAGGGGTGTTGGCAACGACGAGGCTGACCTGGTCGCCATCAGCAACATCAACCGAAGCCGAGCCGTCAACGGGGACGTAGCGCGTCTGGCCGCCCGAGGCGAGCACGGCGAGGGTGGCGGTGTGAGGAGCGGCGGCGGTGAGCTCGACGGAGACGGTGCCGGCGGTGGCAGTGAGGGGAATGATGTTGGCACCCATGTACTGAGGCCTGCGAGCGGCCTTGACGGTGTAAGTCGATCCGGAGCCGTCGACGTTGTCGTAGTTGAGGCGGCTCTGCTCGCGGAGGAAGACCTCGTGGGCGGCGGCGTGGCCAATATCGACGTAGGCCATGCGAGCCCAGTAGTTTCCGACAATTTCGGCGACGGAGGCGTTGGTCGAGACGCGGGCGAGGGTGTGGAGGGGCGTCTCGTTGCTGTTGGGCTCATACTGGAGCATGAGCTGGTGCATGGCGTCGGTGCCGAGGCCGGCGAGCTGGTCGGGGTTGTTGGTGAGGTAGGCGAAGAAGGGCCAGGCCTGGTAGTAGTTGCCCGAGTCGGGGGTGCCATCGACGAGGGGCTGGAAGGAGTCGCCGATGGTCTTGCGGAGCTCAATCTCGGTGGCCGAGGTGGTCTGGCCGTTGTTGGTGCGGGCAGCGGCGCACAGGTCCGAGGTCTTGTACGTGTCGGCGATCCAGTTGGCGAAGGTCTCCCACCAGGCGCCGGTGCGGCCCTGGTGCACCCAGGTCTGCTGGTGGAAGTGCAGGGCGTGGCCGAACTCGTGGACGGTGACGCCGGGGTTGGCGAGGTACTGGTGCACGACCTCGACGTAGGCCAGGCCGGCTTCCATATCGGCCTGCATGACGCCGGCGGCACCGGTCAGGGCGCCGACGGAGTAGATGTTGGTTTTATAGAAGGGACCTTCCTGGCCGTTCTGGTTGTAGGAGAGGCCGGATGAGCGGAAGCCGAGGGTGTCGACGAAGCACTCGTAGGCGCCCTCGAGCATGGCCAGAGCGGCATCAGCGTCGGCCGAGTTGCCGTAGACGCGGAAGTGGGCGCTGTCCTTGAAGTCGGAGCCGCCAGAACCGACGTTGGGGTTCGCCGTGAAGGTGGCGGGGCCAACGGCCTCAGCCACGGGGGTGCCGGCCTCATCGAAGCGGGCGGGCGTGGTGGTAGGCAGGATGGACCTCGACACGGTGGGAGGCTCGAAGAGGCTGGTGGGCACGACGTCGCGGATGATATCGGCCGGCACCTCGTCACGGATCGGGGCCGAAGGGAGGAGTTCCGGGTCCGGAGTGGGGGTGGCGTCGAAGACGGAGCTGGTAGGTTCAGGGAAGCCTCCGTCGCCGGCGCCGGCGCCTCGGGTGACGGTGTGGTAGGCGGTGCGAGTCGGCCGCACGCGTGTGCCGGAGCAAGGGGCAGCCCGGCTGCCGGTCAGAGCCTGGAGGCAAAGAGCGATGGTGAGAAGCGAACGAGACATGATGATGGAACGAATGGAAAGGTTGAAATGGAAGAAAGGAACGGAAAGGCGGCAGAGCTGTAACGAACCACGTCTGATCACCAAGGGCAGGCCACCACAGCCTTATAAAGAGACAGAGTGCCCCAAGACCCCGGGAGGTGAACCAGACGATCCTGCATATCGCGTGGTGTCGCCAAGGCCTCTATTCCCCCTGGCGAAGCAGGCGGCGGTCGGAGGAAGGATAGGGCGAGGCCCGCGATTGGAGCGACTGCAGGGCCGACGTCCGGGGAAGCCAGGGTTCGAGGTTTCAAGTGCCGGGGCAGACGAGATTGCGCGCCCTCTGGTTGAAACCGTGCCCCTCCATTGCAGCATTCACAGAGCCTTCTTTTTCTGCGTGGAATCAGGCCAGGCCCGTCGTCTGTTAGCTAAGAGCCTCCGAACACGAGAGCGACGCCTTGCGAGCTGCCTAAAGGGGTCGTGCTGGCCGGGGGGAAGTCCGGGGTGTTGTCAACCATGTTGAGTCAGGGGCAATTAAACCCCGACGCGCCACTTTGTCGGAGCATTGGAGGCGCTGGAAAATGCCCCGAGCCCTACGGCGGTATGCATTCGGGTGGCATTGGGGCGTAGATTGGGCAATGAAGATGAACCAGTGATATTTCCGTCAATGAGGAGGTTTTCTTCTCAATGAGGCTCTGATGGCTTGATGATTAAGGTACGCTCGGTCTCGGTCTGTTTCGTTCAACGTCAGGTCTTGCAAATCGACAGCATCAGACGTTTGTGGTCGGAAATAGAATCCCGACATTTTACATTGTGTAGAATGTTTGTTTGCGCAACCTTGTTCTCCAAGCTTCGACGTCGACTGACTCTTATGCAACCTCATAATAGGCAACTCTGTTTCTGTTTACCACAACCTGTCATTAACAAATTAACAAGACTCAGAAGTACCGAGCACGCTTGATTCCAAGATGTCACACGGGAGAGATTGATTGTTTGGATAAGCTTATATTCCAAGCTTCGACCTTGACCGGCCTCGCTCGACTCTATAATATTGACATGTCAGGGCAAGACGCAAAATGGTCACCCCACAGAACGCTCCCTAGGGAGATGCAGTATATGTACTTGGAAATCATCGACACACCGTCAGACGACGCTTAGCGGCGGGCAGCAAGGGCGGCAGCACGCTTGGCGTGGTACCTCTTGGCCTCGGGGGAGTTGCGGCGGACGCGGCGGCGGGTGCAGGTCGAGGGAGCGGTGGGCTGGGGCTCGGCGATGCCGGAGGCCGTGGGGGCAGGGACGTCAGGGACGACGGTCGAGAAGGTAGGGGTGGGTGCGGCCGAGTCGACGGGGGCGCTGGTCGGGACGGGGGCGACGGGGGCGGCGCTGCTCTGGACGGGGGGAGCGGGGGCGGCCGAGCTGGCGGCGGGAGGGGCGGGGGCCGGGGCGGAACCGCCGCCGGAGGCACCGCCGAAGGTGAAGTCGACGCAGCTGATGTAGGTCTGGCTGGCCTCGTCAGAGTCCCACCACCACTGCAGGACGCAGTTTCCGGCGACGGAGCAGTCGGCGCCCGAGATGGAGTCGGGGAGGGTGACGGAGAAGGCGGTGTTGTTGGGGGCAACGCCGGTGCGGGTGGAGGCGTAGTTGTCAAACTCGATCAGGGGAGCACCCAGAATCGTGTTGGTGGCAGTGTTGACAATAGAAACGTTGGCAACACCGGTGTGGGGAGCGGCAATGGTGACCTCGAAGGGAACGACCTCGCCGGCGCTGTAGGACTGGACGTTGGCGGTGTTGTCGGCGAAGGGGTAGGCGCCGCACAGGGGCAGGAAGCAGTCGGCGGGGTCGAGGGAGGCGTCACGGCCCTGCTCGAGACCCTGGATGTTGCCGTTGGGGTCCGAGTTCATGGTGTTGAACATGCGGGAGCCGCAGGCGGCCTCGAAGGCGGGGCCGGGAGCGCGGGGGACGGGGCTGGTGACCCTGCCGTGAGCCGAGACGGCAGCGGCGAAGGAGAGGACGGAGATGAGCTTGGCGGCCATTGTGATGGATGTGTGGTTTGAGGTTGAGGTTGAAGTGAGGTTGTAGAGATGCTGGTGATCGGGTGTTTGATCGTCCTAAGTTGGGATGATCGGGTGGGTTGGTGTTTGGTGTTTCGAAAAATCGGTCAAGTAAAGAATGAGTGTTGGTTGTCTCTCCAGTGATCTACCCGGAAGAGTTGTATGTGTGGTGTTGATGGTTTGCAATGAATGGACTTGTGACTAGCACAGTAACGAATGTGAAGTGAAGATGGACGGACCGGAATGAATGGAACACGAGTCGAATGAAGAAAGACTTGACGAGGAGAGAAGAGAGGCTATGTCGATGTTGCGGCGGGGGAGAGAAACGTCTTATACCAAGACCCGTTCCTTCAGGAGCCCCCCCCCCTAGCTGCCGTCATCTCAGCCCCTATCCTTCCTCCTCTGTCCGGCCCCCGGCATCGTGTGCGTTCAGACGAAATCTATCCGCGACCGCGACCTCTCTCGTCCGAGGCACCGACGGTGGTCCCGCCTGACTCCAGAATACAGGGGGGACGACAAAGTCCAACGGGCACGGCACCCCTGGCGGTCCACCCACGGGCGCGGCGGCGCCCAGACCTGGCCGGGACCTGCCGGGGTGATGGGTTACGCCGCCGCATGTCAAGACATGTCATGACCACGGGAACCGTCGCGATTGGGTTGGCTCACCGGCCGTCGTCCTAGACCGGCGGCACCAGGCAGGGGCAGCTGGTCGTGTCGTGGGCCGGGGTCTGGGCGACGATGCCTTCAGATAGGGAGAGAAGAAGGAGGAGGAGGGGGGCCAGGGGTTGATGCTGAAACGTGTGACGCGCCCACGGCCCCTCTGACATGCGGAGCCTCACCGCGCAGCCAGGCGCCCGTTCATCTCGTCTCTCGTCTCTTTTCGTTGGTTCCCCCTTGCTGCATCTTCCTTCCTTGGCCGGAGATTGATCTGGTTTCAAGGCACGGCCGCGGTCGGTAACGCGGCCTGGGTTTGCTTTCTCGGTCTGGCTGGCAGGAGGTTGGAGGGGGATGGATGGACCTTGCTTGGATCGACTGTGGCCTGGTCAGCGGGTTCAAGCGCATCTCGGTTGCATGGCGAGGATCATGGAGATGGGGCGGCACAGCGGCGATCCGTCTCGAGGTTACATTGGATGATTGGATGAATCTGCAGTTGGGGCGCGTGCTGATGGTTCTGTTGATGGTCAGGGCAAGGAAGTTGATGTCGTCGATGTGGCGGTCGTGGTGGTGTCGAGCCGCCCGAAGGATCGGGTTCGCCAAGCTGCAGGCAGGCACAGGCAGGCCTGGCAGGCACCTCCAACGTTCCTTCCTCCTGCAGCTGCAATTTACTTGGACCCAGTGCAGCGGGCCTTTTGATCAACGCCCCCTGGCAGGTAGCATTACATAAGCCATTTCCTGCCAAACTCCCCTCCCTTCGCCAAATTGCCAAGCACCATTATCGTTGCCTCAGACCTCGTCAATCTCGACCACCTCGTCTCCCGGTCTGGCTGCATGCGACGCCACGTTCCATTCAACGTCTAGCTCCGGTACGAACCGAGCCCATTACCGCCAAGAGTTCACCGTCATCAGACACTCAGTCACCTCGTTTTCTGCTCTGGCATTTCTTGATATTCATGATTCAGACTCGTAAACACATGGCCCTCCCACATCTACTCGAAACACTCGCCCTCATGCCCTCCTCTCTCCGCCACAACACACAATGGGGTGCGGCCCCACGCTCTCCAGCGTCGGCGTCACCGGCAAGAACAGCCCCGTCTCCGCGTCAATCTCGAGGCGGTCGATCGTGGTCTCCCTCCGGAAGCCCCCTCCAGGCGGCAGCACTGTCGAGAAGCGATGGTACGCGATGTACCACTCGTCAGTCCCAGGCACGTTCACCACCGAGTTGTGGCCCGTGCCCAGAATCCCGCGCCTCTCGTCTTTGCGGAGAAGCACGCCGCGATACGTCCACGGGCCCAGCGGGCTGTCCGCCGTCGCGTAGCCCACGCGGTAGTCCACGGACCGCGTGTCGTCGATGGAGTAGGTCATGTGGTAGATGCCCTCGCGGTAGACGACGAATGGCGCCTCGCGGAAGTCGGTGAGGCCCTCGACTGCCCGGAACGTGCCCGCCTTCAGCGACACCATGTCGTCCTCGAACTCGGCCATGACGCAAGGCTCGCCATTGCCCCAGTATCCATACCACTTCCCTGTCTGAGGGTCTTCGAACGCGGCAAAGTCGATGGTTCCGCCGCCCGTCACGACCTCATCGACACCACGAATACCCGCAATCATGGGCTCCGGAAGAGCTGTGTACGGTCCTTCGGGGTGATCAGCCACCGCCACACCCGTCGACTTGTGACCCGGACCGGCAGCGAGGTTCTCGCCGCTGAAGTAGAAGTAGTACCGGCCGTTGCGCGCCGCGAAACCAGGCGCCCACGCGTTGCCAGTCGCCCACGGCACGTTGCCGTTCTCCCCGTCGAGCACCAGGAACGGCTCCGCGCCGCGCTCCCACTCGACGAGATCCTTGGACTTCCAGACGTAGAACTCCTTACCACCCCAGCCCTCAAAGCCATCCGTAGTGGCAAAGATGTAATAAGTATCGTTGACGACGGCAATGTTGGGGTCGGCCCACAGCCCCGGCAGCACGGGGCTGTTCATCTCCTCCGCCAAAAACGTCCACTCCTCCACAACGACTCCGTCCCGGGAGAAGGTGTAGGTCACGTCCTTGGAAAGGTCCACTGTCTCACCCGACGCCGGCGACGCGGTAACGCCCTCGGCCGTGGTGAATACTGGTGTCAACGTCGCAATGTCTGTCCCGGGGACCGTCGGGAAGACGACGCTGCGGAGTCAACTGCTCACAACCGGCGCGACCTTGAGGGCACGGGCGTCCGACAGGGACACCTCGCTGACGACTTCAGTCGTCTGCCTCTTGGCCGCCGCGCTCCTCCTGCCCTTCTTACGGGTGCTGAGGGACGACACGAGGGCCTCGTGCTCGGCCTTGGTGACGGGGATGACGGTACCGTGGCGAGGGCTGCGGGGCAGGTTGTAGCTCGAAGGCACGCGCCAGTCGGGGTTGCCGGGGTCCTCGGTGGCGAGGGGGATGAAGCCGCGGTCGACGTACTCATCGACAAACAGATAATACTTCTCGCCGTTGACATCGCCAGGGTTGGACTTGAAGGCCGTGGGGCCCTCGACGGCCTTGAGCCCGGCCTCCTTGGCGATGCAGCTCGCCTGGATGGTCCAGTCCTCCAGGGTAGCCAGCAGCGTGGTCGACCTCTCCTGGATGATGTCGGTGCATCCCGTCGCCGAGCCCTCGTCCTTGGTGAAGCGGTAGTAGGTGTCGTCGACCTTGATCACGGTCGAGTCGATGCGCGCGTCGCCGGCGTCCTGCCAGACCTGGGGCTCGCCAAAGGTGACAAAGTCGCGCGTCAGGGCGTACATCATGCGGTGGTACGAGGCGCCGTCGTGGTTCGGGTCGTCGTCAGCGTAGAGCGACGAGGCCCAGAAGACGGCGTAGCTGCCCGAGGCAGAGTCCCAGAAAGCCTCGGGGGCCCACGTGTTGCCGGCGTTGTCGGGGGACACCTTGATGTGGCGCTGCTCGGACCAGTTGACTAGGTCGTGCGACTCCCACACCTCGAGGTACAGGCTGCCGCGGCGCACGGCGTCGCCCCACGAGGTGCCGCTGCCGATGGACAGGTCGGTGGCGATCATGTAAAAGGTGTCTCCCTCGGGGGAGCGGATGATGAAGGGGTCGCGCAGGCCGCGGGTGCCCTGGCTCGAGCGCAGAACGGGCTGTCCGCCGTTCAGCTCCTGCCAGTCGAGAGCGTTGTTGCCGCGGCTGGCGGCGAAGTAGATGTTCTCGCCTTCGAGGCTGCTGCCGGTGAAGTAGGAGAAGGCGTAGGCCTCGAGGGCGTCGAGTTGGGCCTTGCGGCGGACGGAGGCGGTGAGCTCGCGCTCGTAGACCTCGCCGCACTTATCGATGGAGACGGTGAGCACGACGTCGGCGTCGGCGTCCTGTCGGGAGACGATACCATCGGGGGCTATGACCTTCTCGTCGCTGCTGGACCAGGTGAGGTTGAAGCCGTCGGCCGAGGAGGGCAGGTGCAGGTTGCCGCGGACGTCGTCGATGTTGGTCACGATGAGGGTGTCGAGGACCTCCTGGGGCAGGGCGGCGGCAAAGCCACGGCCCGCCAGGGCGAGCAGGCCGATGAAGGTCGAGAGCGGGAGAGACGGCATGCTGGCTGTCCGTGATCTGTCGGTCAGTCTGCGTGAGGCAAGACAGGGACCTTCAGCAAGTGCCGAAGGAAGCCATTATATTTATGCCAACGGCGCATCGTGATGCTCGACGGGGTTCCCCAGCTGTCCCGTCACGGCTGGCGTGGCAAGCGATGCTTCCCCAGACGCGAAGCATTCCCCCGAAAGCCCGACCAGATCATCATTCCCCCCGCCCACGAGTCCAGGAAAGGCCTGCAACCGGACCCCATCGCAAGAGGCCCGCCAGGGCACCAACAGGATCCACGCTTGCTGTCGTTAAAAACGACGTCATGTCATGTGTCCCCGAGAAAAAGCCCAAGCGGCCGAGCAGCAATTTGCTGTGATTCGCGCGCAAAGATCTAACCCCGCGTCGACGCCAATGCCGAGGAAGGGGGGGGAGGGATCGGCGCCTCGCGATCGCGGAGACGGTTCCTGCCGACGCGGGGCAGGGGCTTAAAAGGGACGGGGGAAGATGGGGCCCCTCAAAAGCGCTCGAATGATGGGCGGATGCTCGACAGCGGCCGATGCGACGCTGGTCCACGGGGGAATGGAACCGTTGTGGTGAGATGGTTGCGTTTGCCCCGGATGTTGAAGCTCGTGACGGCTCTTCTTCCACTAATGAGTGGTAACCAAGTGGATTCGGCCCAGGGGTGATGCCGGGACGCAAGCAAGTTAGTTGATGAGAGTTGGATATTCTGCCCGAGGTGGTTTGGCAACGGGGTATTTCTGCCGAAGGAGGCCAATGGCGCCTTCGCCCGTTGAAGAAGGAGGTCGACTCGGGAGTTGCCCGGGCACTAAACATGCAAGGCACCGAGGAAACGGTCGAATGGAGACTCGTATGGCTCGCACTGCCACCGAAGAGCTCTTCGGCGAACAGCCGTTTCCTTGCTTCGAGTTCTGGGCGGTGGGTCGTCAGGTTCGAGCCGACACCACGGGGTCTGGCGTCACATCTGACCTCGGTATGCGGGGATGGTGAACCTTCAGTCAGGATCCGAAAGCCCATGGGGTTGAGAAGTCTTTGGACGCCTTCTGGACCCAAACGTCGGGAATACCCGAAAGCCACATTTCTGCCACTTCGATCCAATCGTTTGGTAGTACTTATTTGCAATAAAATCCATTACAAATCATCGATGGGGGATTAGTTCAGTGGTAGAATATCTGATTCCAGTCCAGAAGGTCGTCGGTTCAACTCCGGCATCCCTCATTGTTTTGCTTTTTGCTGTTCAGCGTCACAACGTTACCCTTGGACTTGTATTCAAACGACACATTTCGATTGCACCAAAACCCAGCGGGAATGGCGCACCCGCCAAGCAGCCAGCATGTGGCACTCCTCTGATCTCAAAGTCACTCTCATGGGCGAGAAAGAACTTGCATTCTTGCGCGTTCAGGCTCGATTTGCGTTGAGTTTCGGTGCCATTGCAGCCCTCAGTGTCGCGACAACTCGGATGTGTCCGGCCTGTTGCCAGCCCAGATGTAAGGAGGAAGCACCCAAATGACCTAATTCGTCGCCGTTCGAGCAAGTCATGTCGAAGAGCCGATGCGCTTGCCCGGCTGCGTCGATGCATAATCTCTTTCGTCAATCATCCTGCGGGTTTCCTCTCAGGCAATTGTCGGACCACAGAGGAGAGGTGCAGCCTGGGAGTCAAGAGCCGTCGCAACAGCTGACGCGCCGTACGAACAAGTTGCGGCGCATGTCTCCCCCTTGGGGTCTAAATCTCTGCAGCTTCGTCAGACATCTCAGCCCCTCCCATGATTCGCCTCCATCCAGGCGGTAGTCACAGGCACAGGATCAACCATGATCGGCACAGATGTTGGAGATTAACGATTCTCTTTGAGATTCACCCTACTCGACATCGCAGGCTGTTTGAGGCACCTGCACAGAAGTAGCTGACCCATGTCCGCGCCTCGGCCTTGCTCGAGAACCCTCGCCATAGTACCGCACTCATGCAGCGCCGTTGGTACAGCATTGTCATTATCTTCTAGCCCGTGAAAACCTCCCCCCCCCCTGGAACTTGTACTCAGTTGTTGTATTGCTTCTACCACGGGTCATCTTCAGAGAACATCGCCGGAGGCCACCAATCTTGTTGAGACGTCGACGGGGGTGATGGGACAGGTGACCAGGGATTGGGTCTAGATGGGACAGGAGACCAAGGACAGCCCCCGGAACCCTGGAAGGTGGGAAGCTTCGCCTGTCCATCGAGAGTTGTAGACGGTGCGCTTTGGAGGGCATTAGGTGCGTTGTTTGAAGAGGCAGCATGGCCCGTCTGTCTTGCACCTCGCCTGCCGGCTGGTTCTCGTCGGTTTCCATGGGGGTCTTGCTCGAACTGCGTGTTCCTCGTCAGCAGGAAGCCTTCGACACAGCAGAAGTTGACAAGACTTACATCGGCTTTGAGGCATAGGCTCGCCTTGACCCAACGCCCTGCATAGTTGCAGCCATTCAGGTACTTCTTGACGAGATAGGCTGCCTCGCGATCGGCAACTACGACATGTAGTCTCCCAGTGTGCCTCGGGGGTCTGTACTCGGGGTCTGGCGCCCAATGGAAGTACATTGGCTCCCCTCGTCCAGCCTGAAAGATTGTGGATTTGATCATTTCCTCGATTTCTTTTCGAGGTTTCTCGAATGGAAGGTTCCGCAGAACAACGGCGCGCTCTTTCCTCCAGGTGGGAGCACTTGGCTTGGGGGCTTTCATTCTGTCGCAAGTCCAACCGTTTGTATGATCAAAGACGGTGGGCGTTGATCGTTGATCGTGTTGCCTTTTTTTGGTGTGATATGGGCTGGAAGAAGTGCGACAATGGCGAAGATGCGGTTGTTTGTTGACGGCGGATTCCTGGCCAAGGTGGAAGGTGGGAGGAATACACAGAATGGTAGAGAAATTCGTACTCCGCTAACAGTTGGTCCACACCAAGTAGTGGCCTGGGTCGCTTCCCCGATAGTGGGGTACTTTGACCTTATCTACTTCCGGTCACGGCTCCCGGGGGGTCCTACCTATGGCATTAAACGATGATCGAACATCAACAGCATGGTGCTAGCAGTCTTGAATCATCCGAGTCGAGTCATAACGGTACCTAGGTAGTCAGACGTGTTGACCAAGACTGTAATGCGATCAACGTGCACAATCCTGAGTGTAGGTGTCCGACTTGGGTTGCAGGTTGGTCGACGCCATCTTGCTGGTCAACTATTCGCCTATAACCCCTTAAGAATCCCCGTATCCAGTATTCCGTCCCATCATTCAATCGTATTGTCGTTCAGTCGTTCAAAATCATCATGTCGTGTCGATATGTGTGCCTCCGACGCCCTTCCTCCAGGCACGATCCAGGAAGCTGGTCCTCGCCGCTGGGGTACGCACGGCAGTGCTGGCTTGCCCCCTGCCCTCTGTATGCTCTGCGGTACCTCATGTCCAATCACCAAGGTCCAGGCTCGTGTAAGTACACGCGGGTGTACTATCAGCCAGGCAGTGGCCGTTGCCTGCGAGAGCGTTTGGCTGGAGGCTCATCCTCATCGGAGCTGCGGCGACGTTTGTTACCAGATACTGGTTGAAGAGCGGTGAGAGGAACTTCCTGGATCGTGGATAGCGAGATCGAGTCTTGAAAGGACGTGTCATGGGTGAGATGGCTCTGAAAGCTTTGGTCCCCAGCCTCGGAGGCGAGGGAGGACGAGAACACTGATTCATCCCTATCGGGTATCTCGACGCTGACGCTGGTATAGGATCCACCTATGGGCCTGAGAAGGGCTGGTAGTTCCGGCGCATCTACATGTACCACGATATCAGGCTGTATGTGTACTGGTGTTGTCCATGAAATCTGCGAGTTCTCTGGTTCCTGTGCGCTGGCCGAAGACTGCTGTGAATCGGCAGGCAGCGAAGAGACTTCCGTGTCGGAGGATATCTCGTATTGGCTGGTAACTATGGCACCGCCACGGCCATGGTAAGCGGCGCCCTTTGTAATTGCATGTACACTTGGTCGGTTAGCCACGCAAAACATGTTGGCGTGACGAGCGCAGCTTGGGGAGACCTACCCATCCTGGCCTATCCCGGCAGCAAAATGTATCTTCAGACCCGGAAAGGTCCTTCGCAAGGCCTCACAAAGACCGTCACGACACTCAGGCCTGGCCCGCGTCACGAAGAGCCAGTGAGAATCGCTCGCCTCGTCCATGTATGTCTGCATCTCGTCCACGACATCTTGAGGAATCCCGCCTTCACCGCCAACAAACTCTACGCCCGAGGAAGAGCTGTTAGTATGCGGTCTTGGCCCTTAAACCGACTTACCGAGAGATTCACGCTACTCAAGTTGAGGTTCTTCGAGTAAGGTCATACGTCTGGTATACCGGTCCACGAGACCTCTGGATACAGTCTTCAGACACATCAGCACATTGCCCCGACGAGAAAGCCATGCCCCTACCATATCGTATGGCCCATAGTCGAGAAGGGACCAGGTGAGATCCGGTCTCTTCAGATCAATTGCTCTCCGGGCGATGGTCTCGAAGGCGTAGTATGCCAGCGCCTCTGCACTGCTTATCGCGTATATAGTTTGGCTCCTCCCATCGTTGAGCAGTGTCTCCCTCAGAGCCGCCTTCAGCCTCATGGTGAGAACCTCGGTGGCATCATCAGGCACATTGGCGACCATGACGACGTTTCCGATGCGATAGTTCGATAGTCTTCGCCGGCACTCGATGTGCTCTGCGACAGCAAGGAGATCGTGGGCTGCAGCTGAGAACCGTGGGCGAGTGGTGGCATCAAATCGGCCGCTCTCAGTGGCAACTCTGAGAGAGCCAGTGGCCTCCGCAAGGCTCAGGCTATGTTCTAAGTAGTTGCTTCCGATTCCGAGTCCGATATGAGCGAGATGGCTACTGCGAACAAAGTCAGCCAAGGCTCCTCGGAGACATTGCATGCGACGGATAGGAACTCACGCTTCCCGGACTTCAAAAGGCGAGCTTTCCCGCGGTAAACCAATCTCGGGTTCACTCATTGCGGAAGGCGGAAGGAAGTGCGGGTGGGCGAACGCGTAGCCACCACAGTAACGATTGGGGTTTACCTGACTTGGCGTGGGGGTGTGTTCAAGTTGGTGCTCACTGGCCATCGTCATGAAATCTCACGGGGCCAGGGGGCGAAAGAAGTGGCAGAACGAAAGAGCAGGCTCGACACCAATAGTCCAGAACGGAAAGTGAAAAGAAGAAGAAGATGGTCGGCCTCATCAGAGAATCGTGGAGGTTATTTTATAGCTACCTGTTTCAGCGCAGGACGGCGACTGTCATCAGTCTTTCACGGAAGCAGCGCTCTCGACTGACTACAGTGAGAACGGCCGGTAAAGCCCCCTACACTCCCTTCATGACCTCCAGTCTCTCTGCCGTTTGCCAGTGGCTTCCCAACTGGGATTGGTTGTAGCTTGAACGGTTGCTGCAGGTAGCCAGCCAGTGCGTGGGCGCTTTCTTCTTGGCCATGGCTGTTGATGGACTCGGACTCGAAGGCGTTGCCATCCCGGGCCTCGACGAATGACCAGTGAACGGGCCATGGACCGCGATCGATTCCATGTTGACTTGCAACATCCATGACGGCCAGAGGGGGCTCAGCCTTACCAGATGGGTCGTCGAGTGTCCCGCGGCCATGAAGCTGCGGGTTGCCAGTGGAAAAAAAGCAATTGGCGTTTGCGTTTGTCAGTGGACTCGGAGGGAACAAACAGGGGCGACACCACCAAGTTGAGAATGACATGCAGGTGGGGTGGTCTGGCCCTCCCCTCCTAGTGTCCCTCCCACCCTCCCACTTCCCCCCTCCGTCTTCACGTCAACCCGGATTTTGGGAGGAGGTCAGGGTGTGTTTGGTCGAGATGCACACCGGTGGGTTGCCTCCAAGGTGTGCTAGATCGCGGCCGCTAGAGATGTCGTGTTTGCAGTCTCTCCTCCACCAGCTTGGCGATATGGCAGGTGATGTGGCCATGCATGAAAACGACCCACCCGCAACACACCACCCTGACACCTCATGCAGCATGCAGCGAGCTAGTTCACCTTCCAGGTTGGCGTTGTGCGGTGAAGGCTGTCTTTTGGCCCAACCCATTGACGGTACTTTGCCCACAGTACCACTGGAAAACATGCGTGACTGGTGAAAGCTGGCCTATGGAAGTCGTTATCATAGACTCGGTTTGAAGAATGGCCAGGTTTGCTGGATAAGAGCTTACTCCGTGTTGGAAGATGCACCAGATCTCGCAGCTTGCCTCTGCTACCGAACAGCGATGAGATGGTCTGGCTGTAAGCCACCCCTCACCTTCAGTCTCCCATTGAGATCAGAGGCACCACAGCATTCGAGAACAGGGGCGCATGCAAATCATCGCCCCGGGCTGCAGTAACTTGTGGTTCGGTCGCTGTCAAGTCGGTCGCGATTTAGCGGGTACCCCGCCTGTCAATCGAATTGGCCCCAGTGTCACCCGACGGCACGGGACGGTCCTTAGTGCAGAGGGGTGGGTGTGCGACGATGCGATCTCATGCCCCCGTCGATACAGGACTCGGACAGATGCCTCGTGGGCATGAACACGGGCGGTAGGTGGGTGGTTCCAGGGGAGCTTACCCCATAGGACAGTGCTTCGTCCCTTGAGATGCAAATGCAGGCAGTGTGAGGTGAGACCTTCAAGGTGGTGCGGTAGTAGGTAGTGGATTTGAATTCTTGCTGCAGTCAATTAACGAAGGATGCCGGCTGCGTCGGGCAAGGGACCTACTTGTCACGTCAGTTGACCTGATTCTGGCTCGCTGCGATTATTGAGAGACGTGTCTACTGACTTTTGCATAAGAACGGCGGTGGCCAGTGAGTTCTTTCCGATGACAAAGCTTCGTGCATGTTAGTATCTTTCTGGTGGTGACATTCAAGTTGAAAATGTGTGGCCGTCACGGTAGGGTGCAGCTACTACGGTACCCTTTTCTGCCGGTCCCCCCACCTTCCCAGTCCAGCATCCATGGTGTCCAATCTGCACCCCCTTCAAGTTCCTTCAAGTTGAGAACACTCCATTCAACGTCTACTCATCCTGATGTTTCCCCAGCGAGAGCCGACACCCATGGACCAATCCTACCGCGTACATGCAGAAGTCCACTCATTCAGTCCATACCTTCTTCAATTTCACTGATGCTTGAGCTTCCTAGTCCCAGCAACACGTATCCCAACAGCACCAACACAACTCCCGGGACAGCTGCCGCACCTCGTCGAGACACCACACATGACATCTCAATCATGATCAACGAGTCCTCTCCACTGAGATCACCACATACCAAGCCTGTCCGAACCAACCTGAGCAAGTACCGCCGCCGCTTCTTTGGGTGAGTCGTCCGAGCGTGCTGGACGGCCGATATGTCCATGTTCCCAGACGATGAGCGCCCTTGGGGCATGACTAAACGGGTCTTGCTGGCGAGTCGGTCGCCGATAGCACTGCAATGAAGCCTCTGGATTGTTGTTGCTGTTCTCCGTGCTTCCAGGGGAGATCAATGGTGATGAGCAGCCGGTCAAAGTGGGCCTGGCTCCCGAAGGCGAGGAACAGACCTCCAGTTTCATAGCCAGGCCGATTGTTCGAAGCGGCTCCCCGGAGCCTAGAACGACTACGTCATGTAGAGGCTTCCAAGCATGGGCAGAGACTCCTCCTCAGACTCCTCCTCAACTGCAACTGTGGCTTTCGCGAAGATGTCTCGAAACACGGGCTGAGGCTCTTCCTGGGCTGCGCGTTTGGCTGCCCTGTCCGCATCGACGTTGAGCTCCCTTGGGATGCTCCAGAGCATCACACGCAGTCCGCGGAGGAACCATCTTTCCACCTCGCCGAGCAGAAGCTCCCACAGATCCCTGTTCATCACCGCATTTCCTGACTGCGTCACCAACCCGTTGGAAAGCCAAGTCAAGGCCCATTCTGTGGCGTCATTCACCACGTAGGAGGAGTCTGTAGCAATCAAGATGCCGTCGAAGCCCTCGGATCGCCAGTCGCACATACGAAGAGCGCCAATGACCGCCCGCAGCTCGGCTCGGTTGCTCGTTGCTACAGCCTTGTCCCCAAAAGGGCCCCTGTCCTCCAGTCGCCCCAAGACGACGGAGCAACTGCTAGGGCCCACCGGCCCTTGAATGACTGCCCAGCCTCCACGTGAGTTTGGCTGTCCATTGTTCGTGCAGGCGCCGTCGGTATACACGATGGTCGTATTGGGGTCATACAGGCAGATAAATCGGTCAGTTTGACTATGACCCACGCAGGCGGTAGACATGACATCCGGTAGAAATACCGGATCCGTGACAATTCGCGAAGGGAACGCCCGACCTGTGCCTCGCTTCTTTTCCAGGGCATTGATATCTGCATGGCTGCTGGCCGTAACTGCGGGTCGGTGAACGGTGGCGAAGGCCGCAGCGTCCTTGGCGAGCGTCGTGATGGCATCTTCGGTATCTTTCCAGGATTGCCTGCAATGGTAGAGAGCAAGGCGCGCCTCCTCGATCGAGCCTCGCACGTGTGATGCTGGCGCAGCTGGGGTCTTGACCGATTCGTCAACGAGTAGTTTCCAGAAGTGAGGGTTGGCTTCGTGCACGATGCCACCGAGCTTGAGGTACTGGCACTTCAGCTTCAGAAGTGTCTGCTCAAGAGCACCTGGAGGAGGAGGGCTTGGAAGCGTGCGTTTGCAAGCTTTCCGGCGAAGCGGTTAGCGCGCATTGAGCAGCCGTTTTCAGACTTTAATTTGAGACCCGAGAGATCCAAGTACAGGCGCAGCTTCAGAAGAGTGAATGAGACGAGTTGGCTGAGGCTGAGCGGGCGATTCTTTGAGGACAGAAAGTCGACCGACTCGAAGATGTCGGCCCCCGCACAAGACGTGGTCCCGCGGACGTCCATCCGGGCCTGTTGCTTGAGAAAGTCGTAGCATTCCTGTTCCTTGTCGAGCCGCAGCAGAAGAGGGGGAATGATGTTACGCACGCCCATGTCGTCGCTCCGATTGAGTCGCATCATGTCCTTGAAGTGTGCCAGAGCCAGTTCGCCCGCCGCGATGGTGTGGATTTGGAGAAGAGCGTTCGCAGCGGCAAATCGCGCCCTCATGTAGTTGCGGGTGCCTAGGACGCCCCAGAAGTCGCCGACACTGGTGATGAACATGTCGCCGGGCTGGGCCCAAAGTGCGGCTTCCTCCCGCTCAAGAGTCTCGCGGGTGTTCCTGATGGCATTGCAGTACGATTTGTGCCGGGATCGATCATCTTTTTGACGGGCGGCGCCGCAGTAGCTGACGGCCTTGCAGCCATCGCATGGAAATAGGGATGAGTTTGAATGGCAATAGAGACATGAAGGCGGTGTTTCAAGACCCGGGCGAGCGAATCCAGTGAACCATATGGGCATGATGACAGCTTTGAAGCGCCGTTTGCTGCGTGATCTTGCACCAGGAACAGTAAAGCAAGGGAGGTCGGGTGAGGTGGGGAAGAGATGCAAGTGGACGCGCCCCGGGCTGCCCGAGGGGAAGGAGCGATTTCGAGGGGTCCTGCACTGCCAGTGGTCTCAGCTCATTACGGGCGATTCTGAGTTTGGTTAGCAAGTTAGGTACAGGTAACTCTAACTTCAATTTCCTGCATGTAAGGTAGATGGGTACGAGATTAGACTTTCGGTCGAACCAGTGTGCCCTGGTTATGCGCCCACTATCTTCCATTACCTGAGTCATGCGTCGTCGCGGTTCGTGTAACCTCGTGTAACCTGGAACCTTCAAACAAACTCGTTTGCTGGCGGAGAGGCAAACGCATACCATGAGCACTCAACAAGTTCATCCGGCCCCTTGCGTATGTATATGTTGAATATTTCTGGGAATATGCGTCTCGCTGATAAACGTGTCAGTCCAGCCTCTTCGCTTCCATCCCTTGCCGCGGCCGCCACCGTCTCAGAGGTCCCTTACAAGTCGAAGAGACAATTGCCCCTCCATGGGCCAAGACGCGTCGGCCCTTCCATCGCGTCCCCTCGTGATGGAATGGATCATACATTCCAGCGATGGAGGCCATGCTCCCCCACGTTCCAGTGTCCCTTCACCGCGGGTCCGACGTTGCCTTATAAGCAGGCCTTGCACGCTTCTCAGTACACTGGCGACCTTTTGATTGATCTAAATTTGGCCCTCTACAGCAACCATGGCTCTTGGTAACCTTCGGCAAGATCACCGAGCCGGTGTGAGGTATTCATCCCTCGTAGAACAGGAAACCCAGCCCTCAGCCTCCACAGACGCGGCGCTTTTCGATGATGCTGGCACCGCCGAAGAACAGGGCCGGCCCTTGCTTCCCTCGGAATCGACGCCTGGCGCTGCACCACAGCCGTTTGCACGCTTCTTCCTCGCCCATGCACCAACAGCACCCTCCGGCCGAGCCTGGCCGCTCATCAAATCGATTCTGTTCTGGCTTCTGCCCACGTTCGTAACGGCTTCAGTCAATCACTTCACCACCAGGCCCGAGAGCCAGTCAAAGCCCCAGAAACTGCGCCCGACCGCATATCTTGATGGACTCCGAGGCGTCGCTGCCGGCGTCGTGTACATCAGTCACACCACCGTGCGCTGGTATCCAGAGCTGCTGGTCGGCTACGGTGTCAGGCCTACGGACACAATGTTCCTCCAGTTGCCCATCATCAGACTCATCAACGAGGGCCGCGCCAGCGTCTCCGTCTTCTTCGTCATATCCGGCTTCGTCCTGTCCCTGAGGGCCTTGACATTTATCCGCCAGAACAAAAACGACCAGGCCCTCAGCACGCTGGCCGGCACAACGTTCCGTCGACCGTTCCGGCTGTTCCTGCCCGTCGTCGTCTCGACAGGCATTGTTGCCATTGTCAAGGTATTATTCAATATCCATAAGTATCCACCAGAGTTACTTGCTCTGAAGCCATCCGTCGAAATCCAACGCTGACTTGCTGGTTCTGTAGTATGGCAGATTCTACGTCGATTTGAAAGAGGGCAAAGACTGGGAGGAACCAGCTGGGAACACCATCTTCGAGCAATTTTTCGACTGGCTCTGGGCCACGACTGCATTCATGGACCGGTTCCGCCAGAGCGTCCAACGCGAGAAGAGTGTTGTCCTCACGGGCCACCGCTACGACACCCACACATGGACGATTCTCTTCGAGATGAGAGGCTCCATCCTGGTCATGGTTCTCCTGCTCGCCTTCGCCCGGGCCAAGCGATGGGTCCACGCTGCAGCAAGCTTCTTCATCGTCTGCTGGATGGCGCTGCACGGAGACCCTGATCATTCCCTCTTCCCCCTGGGCATGTTGTTCGCGGAGCTCTCTCTCATTCTTGCGGCTCGCTCCTCGCCCGACGCATCACACGCCCTTCCGCCGCAGCTTCGAAGACCTGGTCTACTTAGTCCCAGAGCACAGGTCATGCTCCATCACATCGCCACCATCCTTCTCTGCCTCACTTCCATGTTCCTCATGTCGATGCCCCCGAATTACCCAGACAAGACGACAGGCTACGTCTTTCTCACGCGTCACGGAGTGCCCCAATGGTACATTGACCACAAAAAGGGCGGCGTCTGGTGGCGCACCGTGGGCGGCGCACTCTTCGTCCTGTCGTTGATGCTCTCGCCTGCCGTGTCCTTCAGATTCCGGCCATGGGCGTTCTGCTGCAGGTTCCGCCTCCCATGGCACCGAACCAGACATGTGGACATTGAGAAGATCGAAGCGGCTGATGAGACGTCTGTCGGTGGCGCCTCTCCCCCGGAGCCGCTGCTCCAGCAACCGTTTACCTCAACCTTTGCGCAGTATCTCGGGCGCATCTCCTACGGCATGTACCTCTGCCACGGCTGCATCAACCACACGATCAGCATGAGATATCTCAAGCCTGCCAAGTTCGCCAGGGACGAGGTGATGCACGCCGCTCAGCTCCTCAAGGACGCAGGCAAGATCGCCGAGGCCACTGAGATGCGCGCGGCGGGATGGACAGATTACAGACACGAGTTCTTCTGGCACTTCCTGATCAACACCATTGCTGTTCTTTGGGTAAGCGACATCTTCACAAAGGCGGTTGACGAGCCGATCGTGAAGCTCGCTCGCTGGCTGGCAGAGAAGGCTTGGAGGAAGGACACGAAGTGATGTGCCGCCTCACGCGGCACCCACTGTATAAGCCGGTCGAGGTTCCGGCTGAAGTCGAGGTGGAAAGGCATGATTGGATCACAAGGAGGTGTTGCATGTTGCAGCCAAGATATTGATGCGAACTGACGAACGAGAGGCAAGGTGTATATTCTGCAGGATCCGGAATTGATTAACCACCCTTCAAAAATGCCAGTCTGGAGCATCTGACCCCTGAGGGAACGAGCAATTTTGAGTGCATTCTTAAGCGCAGCGCCGAGATACAGGCCTGTAAGCGGCGTGATTGCATTGCACAAGCTGGGTCTTGTGATTCAATCACCCAAAAGACCATGGCTGGATATAAATGCGTGAGCCCACCCCGTCCCAGTACACTCCGGCCGTCAGATCAGCTTAACCTAGGAATCATGTTGCTTCGAACCATCCTCTCCCTCACCGCCATCACGGCCTCCATGGCCGCCTGCCAGGAACCCCCCGTCGTCCGATGGGGTGTCCTGGCCATGCCCGGCGTAGACCTCCTCGACGTCTACGGCCCTATCGAGCTCCTGTACATCGTCGCAGGCAACCTCCACCTCGATGTGAAGATCATCACCCCAACGACGGACAATGTCGTTATCACTCCTCCCCTGGGCAACCGATTCAACTCGACCTACCAACCCGAGATCGTCGGACAGGCAACCTTTGACGATGACCTTGACCTAGACGTCCTTGTCGTCCCGGGCGGCGCTGTCGCTCGCGATCCTAATACTCTCTACATCGATGAGTATCTGATCAAGATGTTTCCCCGGGTGCGGCACTTTGTCACCATCTGTACCGGGGCTATTTTCGCTGCGAGGGCAGGGTTGTTCGACAATCGTAGGGCGACGACGAACAAGGCGGCGTGGAACCTCGTGACGGCGCATGGGGAGAATGTCACTTGGGTGGCGCCCGCGCGTTATGTCCGTGATGGCAACGTGTGGTCTTCTTCTGGGGTGAGTTTTGCGGCATTGGGAACTGTTGAGTCCCTGTACTGACGATATTGTGCAGGTCACGGCGGGCATGGATCTCACGCTGTACATGATCAAGGAGTTCTATGGCGAGGACCTCCAAAGGCGGATCAGAAATGGGGCTGAGATTCTTCCCCGGGCGTGGGATGATGATCCGTTTACGGATATTGTGGGTGTTCCTCACCAGGGACATTGATGATGACTGGGGATGGAGTGGTCGAGGGCGCCGTCGGCTGAGGTACACAGGAAACAACCAGGCAATGAGAATATACTGAAAAGTGCGGAAGACTAGATGGTTCAGATCTACAGCTTCAAACATTTCTCAATTCCCCATTCTTATGTCTAGATTTCTGAGTATTCTGCTGTCATGAACCCTCGCGCCGCGGCTCCCAGACCTCGCGGAGCATCTCCTTCACCGTCTGCATCTTTAACCCAGGAAACTCCATGTGTACGCTCTTGCTGACATCGAGGTCAAAGGTTCCCTTGACCATAGACAGACCAACGCCAGCATACATCGGTACCAACTCCTCCTTCGGAAAATCATCATACGACTCCCGATGGTTCGGCAGCTCCCTGATCTGGCCCCTCTCCAGGCTCTCAATTGAGTCGTAGGCAACATCAAACTTGAACCCCCTCGCATCTTCCGCGAGAACCAGGAGCTCATTCCATGTCAGTTTGTCCCCGACAACATAGGTGGCCTCCGTCCAGTTTGTCGACAGAAGCACCTCGGCCACGACCCGGGCGACATCGTACGTGTAGGCAAAGGCTACAGGCTCGTCGCCCGTCCCCGGGATCCCGGCGACACCGTGGACGATGTCGAGGACGGGCATGTCGCTGGACATGTTTGTCTTGATGTGCGGCATGCCCCAGTAGTCTAGGAAGTAGCCAGTAGCGATCTCGGTCCATTCGAGGGAGGTTGTGCGCAGGTGAGCGTGTGCTGCGAGTTGGAAGGGGTACCAGGGGGCGCGGTCTTTGTATCTACACAATATCAGCGATGGAGGAAGATGTCATATGAGGGTTCTTCCGTACTCTGGGAGGGTGGGAGGACCCCAGTTGCTCACGATGAAGCGACGCGTGCAGGATGACTTGTCTGCGGCACTGATTGCTGCCAGCTGGGCGTCTGCGATGGTTTGGTTCGTGGTCATCAGGCAGGAGATGACGGTGTTGACTTTATGCTGCTCGAGGACCGACACGAGTGCAGCGGGATCGCTGTAGTCTACCGCAACGTATGTCGCCCGGGGCAGAGGGTTTCTTGGTGCCTGATGTCATGTCAGTGACCGCGGCGAATGAACATTGCCTTCAAGTCGGTACTGACGCTGCGACCGAGGACAACAACCGAGTGCCTCTGGTCTTCGCTAAGAACCTCGACGATGGTTTTGCCCACATGGCCTGAGCCGCCCAAGACAGCAACTTGAACCATGTTGACGGTGCGGATGCAAGGTGAAGATTTATGGATGACGGTGTGAATCACCAAGACGCGGGGTTCAGTCCCTAGCTGCATCCCCACAACCACCTCAAGTTGGCATCACTCCAACAGCACCGCCGTGACTCTTGACTCATCGGCCATCTCCCCAGCCATGATCCCATGGACATACGACTCTCCCACGAGGGCATACACACCCTGGCCCGAGGCAGGATCTGACCGCAGCAGGCGCAGGAGGAACGGCACATTAACACCCGGAACGAGGGCAACAATATCCCCCTCCTCCGCCAGCGCCGGGACCACAGCCATGCGCCCCAGCTTCGTCATGGCGAACCGCCGCGCGAGACACCGGTACTCTACCGACGTGAACCACCGTGCGCCCAGCTGCATCCTCTCATCCACCTCGTCCGCCGCAAGCCCCAGCTCCTCGTCGAACTCGAGATCCTGCAGGAGATGCGCCATGCAGTACCGATACCACTTGCCGAACACTTCGTCGGCCGGCCACACCATACCTATCGTAACGTCATCTCTGCTAACGTACGGCGCATCGCAGACGAGCGTCCGCCAGAGATCCTCCTCGCTACTACCTTGGGCAATGGACCGGACCTCGCGCAGCCACGAGACGGCCTCGTCGTGCACTTCGTCAAAAGTGTCGCGATGCACATGCTCCCGTGTCAAGAGGTCCACCACGTCAACGACAATGACGTCCAGTTCAATGCTGACCCCGTGTATGATGGGTCCTCGGTTCCGTAGCCCGGCCGCGGTCTGATAGCCAATCCCCGGCCTCGGGAAGGTAGAGATGACGGCCCGTCCCGCCTTCGTCCAGTCCGGGACCCAAGACGGCAGAGAGGGGAGATTCCTCGGCCACCCGATACCGGCACAGAAGAGGATCTCCCCTAGGCTGTCCTCCTGCGAGTAAAGGTGCCAGGCCGTGTGAAGAAACACCTCCTCCACGGGCTTGGTGTAGTCCGGCTCTATCAGCGGGCTCATCTCGTCTTCAACAAGGCCGAGGAGGGCGAACACCTTGTCCCTGCCGTCTGTGGCGTTGAACGTCCAAAATCGCGGCATCATGTGCAGGAGGGTGGCCGGGTGCTGCTTGGCGCCCTCACCCTGGTACATCTTGCGCGTACCGTCGAGGAAAAGGGTGTTGATGGAAAGGATGCGTGTGCGCTTCTGGAGGGGGGAGACGTCGTCTTCGATCATGGTGCTGAAATGGAAGGAGGCCAGGAGGCGGAGGATAACGGGCGCAAGGGTGTCCCACTGGATTGTCTCGCGGCCGTAGACGACGTGGAGGATCTTATTGACGGCGACTTCCTGGACCATCCACATGCGAGAGAAGTACGGCTGGTCGAGGATGCGGCCCAGGGCCTGCCAGCGGCGGCTGCGGCGCTGGGGGCTGTATTTCCGGAAGAGTTCCTGGTCTGTCGGCTTTTCGGTCTTGAGAAGGTGTGAAAGTTCGAGGAGGAGGGCGATGGCGAGGTGGGAGTCTTCCGAGTCCTCCCCTGCGTCAAGCCAGATGGTCACCAGGGAGGCGCACCTGTAGATGTCCTTCATGATACGAACCTGGGAGGCCTTTTCCGTCGTATCGTCCTGGTTGATGCAGATGGCGTCGATCCAGATGCGACGGGGCGAGAAGATCGGACTTCGATCATAGAGGAGGTTGTAGACGTTGCGCGTGACCTTGACGGGGAAGCCGTCGATGGAGATGGTGTGTGTCGTTGTGGGATCGCCCCAAGTGTAGGACATGGCCTCGTACAAATTTCCCTGGCGGGCGAGGTTGGCGGTGGCGAGCCTGCAGCGGACCTGGTTTGATGTTCCCCGGGGGAGTATTTCCAGGAGACGAATATCCCAGTCGTTCTTGAGCTCGGAGTGGAAGAACTCCCGCGGGGCATTGGGGCCTCGCGGCACGAGGCTCTCGGTGGATCTCAGATCCCAGAGGCGCTTCCCGATGGATCTCCAGAACCTCTCGGAAAAGGCCCTAAAGGTCTGGCTCGGCAACACCTTGTTCTGGATGAGGTACGGCACGCTGAGGCAGGCGAAGGTCATCCAGAGCCAGTAAACAATATCAGAGATGCCCGGCGGTTTCAGCACCAAATCTCTGACAGCTCTGGCCGAGGCTCTGGGGTAGTGAAAGAGCAGAGAGGCGACGACAAACGTGGGCACCGTGACGACGCTCGTCCTCGTGTGGTCGTACCATACCTCGGTAGCAGGTATATCAAGGTCCGGAAACACCAGCGGCTGGGCGACGAAGACGGTGAGGACGGTCAAGCTGAACACAAAGCTTGTTCCCGGCGGATCGAGACACCAATCCGCTAGAAGGCCGACCAGCGGCATGACGCGGCCGTTTTTGACGAGGAGGCAGGCCACGACCGCCGCCCAGACGCGGCCGATGTAGTTGGCGATAGAGTCCAGAATCCACACAACGAAAGCGATGCCGACATGACCGAGGACGAGGCCGGCTAGGCCGGCGATGGCGGTGTTTCGTCGCTGTCTGGCTCGCTCTGCGTCGGCCATGGTGCTGAAGAGGCAGGCAGGCTTAGGTTGCCTGTGGTGTAACAGAAGAGGGGAGAGGATGGCGAGATGCAGCTCAGGGCGGTTTGCCCAGCCTGGAGCCTTGCCGGCTATTCATCGGTGGGCCGACTCGGAGGCCATTGGTGATGGGATCGACCTGCATGATGGCGGCGGCTGTGTAGTGGCGTCTCGTCAACTTCTCCTGGCCCAGATCAGCATCGTGAATTCGTCCAAGAATGACAATTTTCGTCAAAGGGGTCGAATTGCGTACCTATCTTTGATAGATGAGCCTCGAATTCGATCGATGTGCTGATGAGACTTGCAGGTAACGCGGCTTGGAGATGAAGGCTGGTATTGAAGTCGGCCTGGTTGGTGACATTCGAGGCTAGACAGGGGGCAGAGACAGGGGGGTGTGAGACGGTGTCGGCATTAGCAACCGCCGACCACACCACGGTGAGACGCCGACATGCGCCGTGTCAGCATGTAAACGGCATCATTTGGACCGACAGACCCGATCCTTGCGATATCAGCACACGCGATATCAGCTCGAATGCAGAGCCCAGCACGAAGCAAAAGACACGCAGTAGAAGACAGTATAAAGTGTCTGAACTCCTTCTTGCCTGTATAGTGAGGTCTCGTCAGCACTTGCTTCTCATTCGAAAGCCCAAAATCATATTCCAACTGTCCGAAACCATGACGAATACTTCCACCAAAAACATCGTGGTCCTCGGCGGCTCCTACGGGGGCATCTCGACTGCACACTATTCACTTCGACACTTGATCCCCGCCCTACCACAAGGCGACAACTACCGCGTCGTTTTGATCAGTGCCTCGCCGCAGGTCATCTGCCGGCCTGCGACCCCCCGTGCTTGCATCTCCGACGAGATGTTCGACCAGGCGAAGCTATTTGTCGATATTGAGACGTCCTTCTCTCGGTACCCAAAGAACACCTTCAAGTTCCACCAGGGCACAGTCACGACTGTCGACCACGTTGCACGGGTGGTGAGCTTTGCAGATGCAGCCGGAAACGCGCAGACGGTTGACTTTCACGCTCTCGTCGTTGCCACCGGTTCGTCCACGCCATCGCCCCTGTTCAGCCTTAACCGCGATGCCGATTATCTTCGAGCAAGCTGGGCCAGCCTCCGCGCCGCCCTGCCGAATGCAAAGACCATCGTCATCGCTGGCGGCGGCCCGGCGGGCGTCGAGACAGCAGGGGAGCTGGGCGAACACCTCAACGGAAAGCCGGGCTGGTTCGGGTCGGCGCACCCCAAGGTCAAAATCACTGTCGTCACGTCTGCGCCGGACATACTTCCTCATCTGCGCCCGGCCCTTGCGAAAAAGGCTGAAGGTCATCTCGCACGGTTGGGCGTAGAAGTCATCAAGAATACCCGGGTTGAGTCGGTTTCCCCTGAGACAGTCGGCACACAGGACGTCGGCGTCCCTGCCGAGGTGACGCTCAAAGATGGCCGCATCTTGAAGGCTGACATCTACATCAACGCCATGGGGATGAAGCCCAACTCACAATTCATGGACGACAAGCTGCGCCAGGCCGATGGACGGATCGAGACCAACCCCGCAACGTTGCGGGTCGACGGGGCCGGTCCTCGGGTCTACGCCATCGGCGACGTAGCCTCCTCCGCGCGGCCGGCGGTCCACAACATCCTCAACGCGGTGCCGGTGCTCGGCGCCAACATGAAGCGCGACCTGCTGCTCGAGGCCGGGAAGACAGAGTCCGAGGTCGGTGCGGAGCGCAAGTTCAAGGAGGACACGCGGGAGACGCAGCTCGTTCCTCTGGGCAAGGGCGGCGGAGTCGGAGCTTTCATGGGCTATCAGGTGCCGAGCATCATGGTATGGGCGATCAAGGGCCGCGATTATTGGCTAGGGTCGACGGGGAACCTCTGGAGTGGGAAGCACTGGGAGAAGGAGACGTGATGCCGGTAGAGGGTATGAGTCGAAGATAGGTGGTTGCTCGATGCTACCGAAATCAAGTTGTCCAGTCGAGTCTCTTGCTTCTTCCATCATCGTGTCAATGCCAGCCAGCCCTGAAAGCCTGGAGTCTTGGTCCGCAAGGCGACGGGATGCAGGGGAGAACCTGGAAGCCTGATTTTCGGGATGCCGTCAGTGGATGACGAAAATGTCAAACAGAGTGGGTGAGTCGATCGAATCAACCCCGCGGCAGCCACTTGCTGCCCCTCTCGAGTACCGCTGCAGGAAGGGATCGCCCAGCCTCTGGGTCAAGGGTCTTCTTTATTGATGCACTGCCACATATCAGCGGTGCCAGTGGAGCGGGAGGGCTCCCGAGTGTCCCGTGGCCTTGGAAGAAGGATGGATCCCGTGGCGCTGGCGAATGCATTTTGAGTGAAGGAAAAAACAAAGAACGTGCTGGAATGGCGAGGCGTCAGGTCAGACCGTTGGCGCTGGAGTTGGCCCAGGGGAGCGGACCGGATAGCGGCGGCTTCCTGTCGTTCGCCATGTGCGTGGGCTTCGAGTCTGTTGAGAATGCGCTGGCAGTCTGGGACATTCCCGCGGCGATCGTCGTCTGATGTGCAAGGTACAACAAGTTCTGAGGTGGTCAAATGGTCTTGCATCTGTGCCAGTGGTTGTGGGCGGCCAAGGCGTGATTGAAACGGCAGGAGCAATGGTCGCGGCTTCCCGCCAAAAGTCCGACGCAAGGGCCTCACGGCAAATGGTCGATGCGTGGAATCTGCCCGGTGCTCTGACAGCTCCTGTCGAGACCAGGTGTCGCACGTCTTTTTTCTTCCCGTCTTTGTCCCTCGGGGGTCCGAGTCGAGAATCAGAACTTTGCTAGCGCCGACTTTTGGGGGGGAACCTTTTTTGTCTAGATGTTTCTGGATGGCCTCGTGGTGGTTGCATCGCCGGCACTGCCAGAGACAGGCAGGTACCGTAGCATGCGTTGGTGCCGCGACTGGCGCAGGAATCATTACGTGGGCGGTACAAGTCGACGGGCAGGACCTGGACTGGACGGGCAGAGTCCTACAAGGGGCCAGGCTGCCCGTCCTGACGCTAATTTGGTAGACAGCAGTCATTGTGCAGGGGAAGGGAGGCTTGCATGGCCAATCAGACAGACAGAAAAGATCCGTACAGCGGGCCTGGTGCGAGATGGACCCTTTGCAGCGGCGGGAGCCCGGAATACGAGGTCTTCCCTCTGCTGCACCGTGTGAAGTTCAGACCGCCGCCTTCAACCTCACGGTGCGATCCCGGGCACTTCCTCGTCCCCGGGCGCTCATCCTCACCACCACTCAATCAATTCTATCCATCCCATCCTCGACCTTACGTCAAGTGGTCTTTCTTGTTTCCTTCCCTTTTCCGCCATTCTTAACGAACCACCCCTCGTTACCTTATTCATTCACACACTCGTTCTCCTTCCCTTGACGCCCCTAGGAAACCTTTTTCCAACCTCGACCTCTCATCCTTGGCGAGTCGATCGACCTAATTTTACCGTACGACAACCTCCTGCCCGTATCACGCGGCCCGTCGACGTTCTGTCTCCCGCGAGACCGTCAAGAAACACAACCCCACTGAGCGCTCGCTTCGGCCACTCCCTTCTCGGGTGTGAGAAACAAAGGCCGATCCGGTCCGGGTTCACCTTCTCGGCATCGTTGGCGAAAAAATCGCCTTCCTTCCCCTAACCTAACCACCACCGCGACAACCCGCCACCATGTACTCCGTCCGCCTCATCCACTTCCTCCTGGTCGCCCTCGGCTTTGCTGCCGCCGTCCAGGCCACAGCCATCGACAACAGGTCGCCGGCACTGCAAGCGCGACAGGACGAGAGCGCCGCCAGCCCGTCACCCTCCTCCACGCCGGCCGCTGCCTCGACGAACGCTGCCCCCAGCACTACTCCCGCTGCCGAGACCACCCCCAGCGCCGCCGAGACCACGAGCCAGGCTCCCGCCGTCACTACCACTGCTCCGGCCGAGACGACTCCCAACGTTGAGACTACCCCTAACGTCGAGACCTCCGCCGCCCAGACCTCCGCTTCCCAGAACGCCCCGAGCGAGACTACAACGACCCAACCTGCCGACAACCAGCAGAGCACGACGGCCTCTTCACAGCAGGAGCAGCCCGAGACCACCGCCGCCGCTGACCCCACGACCATCACTACTGTCGTCGTCGTCCAGAGCACCGCCGAGGATGGCGAGATCCACTCCTTCACCTCGGCCGCTACCATCGTCAGCACCCCGACCCTGACCCCCGGCCAGAACGGCAACGGCGGCGGCGGCATGTCCCAGGGCACCAAGAACATCATCATCGGTGTCGTCGGCGGCGTCGGCGGTGCCATCGTCCTCGGCGCCCTTGGCTTCGTCGCCTGGCGCATCTGGGGACGCAAGCGCCGCGCTGAGGAGAACGACGGCCTCATGGACTACCACACCGCCGGCACCAGCGCCTTCAGCAGCGAGCCCAAGCCTGACGCCAGCTCTACCGGCACCGCCCCCAGCCGCAGCCCCTTCCAGACCACTCTGGAGGACTACCACCGGCCGGGTCAGGTCAACGCTTCGTCCAACTTCTAGCCGCCTCACAGAACATGAGGGGTTTCCAATTTCATGGGAGGATGCGGCGCCTGGGACGACATGTTTTGATCGTGGAGGGGCTTTCCGGATCTCCCGCGGGCCCGGCGGTTTCGTTTCGCCCGGCCAGAGGGGGAGGACACTGGGGACCGCCCTTAATTACAGTGGAGGCCGCGTATGTTCGGCCCCGGGGCTCCCGCGACACATCTTTCTTCATGCCGGGCCTGGGTGCAGTGGCGAGGGGCCGTTTGGCTGTCCTTGCGCCTTTTTCTTTTCCTTTGCTTTCGTAGAGCGACATCATAGCAAGTACGCACGTTGCGGACGGCGAATCAATAGACCAAGCTGTTTGGACAGTCACTCTTGAATGTGTCAAGTGACGGGAGATATGCCCAGTGAAGTATAAGCGGCGACATCGACTAGTGATGCTTGGTAATGGGTAAGACAGTGTGTCGCAGGCTTCGTCGTTCACCATCGTCACCGACCTGCGATGCCATCCAACCCGAAAACACAGCAAAGCAAACCCAACCCTTAGAACAAGAAGAAACCATCTTATCCCCCTCGTCAGACAGGTGACAGCGGTCACGTGCATCGACGAAATGAGGGCGACGGGCGCGTGTCAGCCGTGTTTCGAAAGCAGGCCTTCATGCATTTAGCCGCACCGGCGTCCAAGCGGACGTCAGGAGCGTGGGCCAGGGGGGCCGCCCAGAAGCGCCCTCTCCAACCCGCCTCTCCCTCGACGGTAAACGACCAAAATCAATCAATCTCTCACCGATCGTGCCAATTCATCATCAAATCTTCAGACGGAACATCGCGAGAGACCGCAACTGCCGACCTCGATCTCGAATCCAGTCCAGGTCTTGGACGACGACCGACACTCTCCCGACATCAAGCGTGCTCAGACGACGACGACGACATGTTCGCGCGGTGGCTGCGACTCGCGACGGCCGCCCTGGCCCTGCTGGCGGGCATCGCGATCGCCTTTGAGATGAGCGAGGACCAGTTCGCGGACGAGTTGGCAATGGGGTGGAAGTTGGGCTTGCGCGCGCGACAGAGCTCGGAGAACCTTCAGTTCTTCACCGGCAACGTTGGCGGCGCCAGCGCACCAGGGGTACGGACGCCTCAGCCCAACGGCTCGCCGCTCGACAGAAGGCTGACGCGGCACTCTTTTGCAGATCACAAAGTCGAACAACCCCGATAGGCCCTTCGAGGTGGAAGGCGACACATTCGTACGTCGAAGGACTCTATTTGGCTCTCCCTTGGAAACCCCCGCTGACCCAGAGTGTAGCCCGACTTCAACACGGCGGCCGACCGCGCCTGCGACACGCAGAAGAACGCTTGCGCCGAGGCGGCGAACAACGGTGGATCGCACGAGGTCAGCGACTGTGACCAGCAGAACGGTAACGTCCCTCCACCCGTGGCGCGATGTGGCTGCCCGTCGAACAATAGACTGACTGGCGCTGCTGCAGACAAGTGCAAGTCGGGCATCTCGCAGGCGACTAAGACGACGTTCGACAACAACAATAACAACAACGGTGGGGGTAACAACGCACAACCAGAGCGGGCGCTCGTCAGTTCGGACGCCAACTTTGACTACTTCTGCGACGTTTAGCGAGAGGATCTGCTGGGGAAGGGAAGGGAAGGGAAGCGTATTGATGGAATTTTCACGTGGACACCAGCTACGGCTGTGTTTTTGGGAGTTGGACATACGTATATAATGGCAATGTCGAGTCAGCTGTTGTTAATATCATCTTGGTTGATCCCATAAGGCGCGCTGGGTTGCTCTGGAATGGCGGGGCATCGCGGCAGGCATACCAGATCTACCGAGAGTTGTAACATGTGATGTTTTCGATGTACGAGGAAGCCGAGGAAATTTCTTCTGTGAGACATGGTTATCTAGAAGTCAACCACTCGCAGGCACGCATTTTACTGTCGGAAGAAGCCCCGATGGCGAGATCGTGATCTCCGCGCTTCATGCCAGAGTGGTGGATATTGCCAGCCTAGACCAGGAATTCTAGAGACATTCGATTGTAGTACCTCTAGCAAATGCTCCATCTAACACTGTAAGCGTCCCTGATCTGCACCTCCGATCCCCAGGCACTGGCGCGGGTTTGGCCCGTGTTGGCACGAAGCCAGCCTTCGGGCCGTCCCCCGCGCATCCGCGTCCTCGGCCGGCTGGCTCTCCACAGCGAACACCGAGTCCCCTCGACGCCCGTCCTCCGAGTCGGCGACAGCCCCGTTGTCCGTCAACGGCGCGGGCGTGTGCGCGGGCTGACAAACAGCACCGTCTGACTCGTGGCAGCTCGCAGCTCGAGATTGGACGATGCAATGTGGTCGCCCGTGCGGACAAACATGACCGAGGAAGCATGCATTCATTCTCTCGGTCAGTCGTGCACAAAAAGGCACTGCAGGGAGCCTGGCCTCATATCCGAGCGAAAAAGGGGCTACGGCAGGAAAACGGAGCCGGGAAATGCAGCCTCCAGGGGGTCCCCGACGGCAGTTTGCGGCTCTGCAGGCCGGTCCTGCAGTAGGGCCGTCATCAGCGAGGGACGAAGGACGAGGAGGATGAAGCTCGTGACACAGCATCCTCGACCATCCTCGGGCGTCGGCCTAGGTGGCGAGGCAGGCAAAGTCCAATGTTGTCATTTGTCCGCCCTGAAAGCGTGGTGGAATGTCGCGCCGTCGCGTCCAGCGGTAGAAAGGGGGCAGCAGATGGGAGCTGGGGCGGACGGGACACACAGCTCTCAGATGACCGCGACGGGGCGCGCCAAGTGGCTCCCGACTGTTAGGACGCTACCGGGGCGCTCACCGCCTGTCGTGCCGGCGTCGAGGTACCGCCTGATCGAAATGTCGCGGCCGAGATTGCCCCTGGCCCGAGCGCGCCACGTTGTTGTCTTGCCTCCTCTCGCTTCAATCAAAAAAAGAACTGGCGACGAAAATGCAGACCCCTGGAGTGGTCCCTACCCCCTTCCCCGGCCCCGAAAATTATTATGAGCTGGCCCCACGAACGCCCCGTTGAACAGCACAGGTGTCACTGTTTGAGTCCACTGACAGTCCCCGAGATCGAGCCCAGGCTGGCAGGTGCAGCAGACAGAGAAGGCCCGGAACAGATGCGTGCAGGTGCAGGTACCCTGTCTTTTCCCGTCACCCGTTCCTGCTCGTCCCCTGATCAGTGAGGCACCGTACCGTCTTCCACGAACCACAGCCCTGCCTTCCTCCCAAGGTCCCAACCCACGCTCCCCGGTCGCTCCTTCCCCTGTACCCGTCCCATCTGGTCTTTCCTGGCCATCCAGCGCGTCGAACCGGGGCAGTCCCAAAACTTTCGTGGCCCTACCCTACTCGTACCCAGCCGTGACCTTGCACCTTGCCTTGGTCGCTTCTCACCCAAACTCCACCGCTCGCCCCCGAACACCTCTCTCGCCCATCTCTCCCCCCTCCCCATCACGCACTCAGCGACTCCCGATGTGTCGTCGGTCGTTCGCCTGTCGCCGTGCCCTCGCCCTCATGTCGCTTACCCTCTAATCATCGACCCTGCTCTTTCTGCGCTGTCCTGCCCGACATATCTTGCTTCTGCGGATACCTGCCCAACGCGTCGCGGCGAACCGAACCACCGCTACCCCTAATTCTCGCCCCATCAGCCATAGAACAGACTCGACAGTCTTTCCACGGAACAAGGGACTCGACCGGATCCTGCAGCACCTCGTTTGCTTGCGGATTTCTGTTCGCGCTCTTGGCGAGCTGAGGATTGCCCAGCAACTCCCACCACTCCAACGAGACTCGGCTGCAGCTTCGTCTGCACTGAGCTCCTGGCAGTAAGTTTTACCGGCTCAGGCCTCGGGGTCGCGTCGCGACGCCACACGCCATGCCATGCTGACCGCGCCGTATAGGATTCCACAAAGGTGTCTTCCAACGAGCTCCAGTCAACAACACCCCCAAGTCCCTCTTCCCGGGACGGCGTCGGATCACCCCGGCTGCCAGACCAGCTCGCCGCCCCAGGCAGTCCTGCGCTCTCCACAACCTCGACTGCCGCAGACGACGAAGCCGCCGGCTCCTCCCCGATTCTCCCGCCGCTCCGAGCTCCCCGTCTCCCCGAACGAGCCAGGGAACTTCTGAGGTCTACCGACAACGACCCCGAGGACCCCGAGGATCAATTCGTCACCGCAAGCTGGGGCTCCCCCTATCCTCAGGGTGACCGCAGACACATTCGGAGGCAGAGCTTTAGCAGCGAGCCCTCGGACGACACTCCCATTCATCACATCCAGCTTCAGACGCCCTTCCTGCGTCCTCCCCCAGGCCTCTTGTCCGGAGAGAACACGCCTACGGCCGCGGAACCGTTTGTGAGCGCCGCAGAAGTCCTCATCAACCGTGCACGCAGGTTCCCCCGCGGGCTTACAGAAGATTGGATCCGCCAGCACACAGGCGGCGACAACTCGGAGAGCCGACACTGGTTTAGTGAAGGATCCGAGAGCGAGAACTCTTCATTGAGCGGCTCGCGATCCGACAGCGGCTGGCAAGAGAAGGATAGCCTTCTCACCCCAAGAGCCAAGACTGGTCCGCCAAACGAACCACGACGACAGTCCTCCCTCCGACCTCGCAACAGATCGAGCGTCGACACCCTGACCCCCGAAATTATAAATCAGCTCGGCCAAACCACACAGAACAACATGGCGTCTCCCGAGATTGAGCTGGCCGCGGTCCAAGAGCCGACGGACCAGATGGTCACCACACCTGAGCCCCCTGCGGCCCCTCAGACGCCCAAGAAGGCGCTCACCGAGTCGATGAGCGAAACGAGAAAACCCAGCACACCCATGACCAAGGTCAGCTTCAAGGAGCCGGCTGCGACACCTCGGCTGAGAAAGAAGATCCCTTGGAAGGGCAAGAACATCCTGGTCCTTCTCCCAAGAGATGAGGAGAGGGGCGAACCTGGCCAGGCGCCGCTGCCCCTGACGGCCGATGAGCAAGACAAGATGTACCAGTCGTGGCGGGAACTCGGCTACAGCGTCCGCGGCTTCGACTTGGAGCCCGCCAAGGGCACCTACCAGGAAGTTGAAGGCTATTCCCAGAGTAGGCCCGGATGGCCCACGGCCGAGGATGTCACGAGTGAGCGATCGAACAGGAACTACACGGTCACGCTTCCCGATCTGAATGCCTGGAGGGACTACGTCAACGAGCTTAACGAAGCTAAACTGAGGGCCCTCGGCGTTTCCTTTGGCGACGATGATCCCCCTCAGCCTTCCATCTCCCCTGCGTTGTCTCAACCCAGTCGCCAGGCTTCCGTGCAGTACCCGCCGCTGCCTTTCTCTCCGCCTCTCCCAACGTCCTCGGCATCGAGCAATCCCGCCGCGCAAGCCCATGGATTCCCGTTCCCGGCTCAATTCATGCAGAGCGGTCGCTCGTCCGCCCCGGGAACGCCCGGTGTTGCTTCGCCAGCGCCGTTCATGGGACACGGAAACAAGTTCAACCCCCGGCAGTCCATCAGCATCCCTATGGGCCACTCACCATTCCAGCCGGGACATCGTGCCTCACCATCGCTTGCGGCATGGCCCATGTCTGCGGGCCCTGGACGGATCGGATCGCCTTCAATTTTCAACGGCGTCATGTCGCCTCTTTCTCCCTTTTCGCCTGACGGCCTCCAGCAGCATGTTCCCAGTCCGGGCGGCTTCAACTCGCACCAGCGCCACCAGTCGCTACAGTATCCCATGCTGCCCCATCAACACTTCATGCAGCAGGCGGCCCCAGCCAGGGCATCGCCGCGTCTGCAGGAGCTTCGCGAGGATGATGAGGAAGAGGAGGGCGAAGTCAGCCCTCCGAGATCGCCGGAACCTGTCCAGCACAACGATGACGACCTTCAGGCCGAGATCGACGAGGCCGAGTACCACCTCGAGGAGCAGATGCGTAACGAGCTGGAGCACGAGGATTACAGCCCTCACAACGAGGAGAAGAAGGCGGAAGATGTGCCGGTTCTCAAGGACGACACGCCCTACCAGTCTCTTGTGCACAGTCGCGAGCCGTCTGTGCAGTTCCAGGCGCCCCTGCTCGTCTCGAAGCAGACCGGGGATGGCCCTGTCCTCCACCACCCTCGCCCTCACAGCCGTGGACACTCTTTGACGAAGAGCTACTTCCAAGAGGACGCTCAAGCGGCCGCAGATGTCGGCGTCTGGGCAGATGCCGCCGCGCAAAAGGCCGACGAGGCTGCGGAGATCGAGACGAACCCTAGCAACCTGGGCACCCCTGTTCAGGACTTCAGCATCTCGTCTCTGCTCCAGCAGCATGCCCGGACGCTCTCCTCTACCAGCAACCCGTGGCACGAGGCTCAGTCTGCCGCGACCAACAAGGCGAGACAACGGAGACCCAGTCACGGCAGCAGGCCCAGCCATGGCAGCAAGCCGTCGCTCTCGGGCCTCAATGTCAACGCTCCCGAGTTCAAGTTCAACCCGGGCAAGGACTTCAAGCCTGTCACTCAGTTTGGATTCGGCGCCATGTCAAAGCCCGAGACTCAGCCGGAGCCCCAGCCGATCCAGACGCACCTGTTCCATGCGGGTGCCGATACATGGGCATCGGATGCCTCGCCGGTTGTCAACTCGTTCAGGAACTCGCTGACCTCCAACCTGAAGCCCACTGTCGCACCATTCTCTCCGAGTGCGCCCGTCTTCTCTCCAAACGCCCCCAACTTCTCTCCGAGCGCACCTGCCTTCTCCCCCAGCGCGAGCTCCTTCAGCTTCTCTGCCTCGGGTCCCAAGTTCCGCCCCGATGCCCCCGCCTTCACGCCTTTCGGCGGCATGTCGGACTCGTTCACCAGCGCCACTGGCTCTGGCAATGAGAGCGGCGGTACCCGGCCTGACTCCATCTTTGGCAAGATCAACCTTGCCGGCATTTCTCAGGCGTCCAAGAAGTCCAAGGCTGTTCCCATCATCCGGCCGTCGAGCGCGGCCAAGGGCGAGACACCACAGAGCGGTGCCGAGGACGACGATGGCCGTGCCATTAACGAAGCTCGACCTAAGCGTGCCAAGGCCCACCGCGACGATGGCGACTCGGTGCCTCTCTTCGCCGAGCCGACGCCGTCCCCGCGACTCAAGCCAGCCAACCTGGACGACGACATTGCGGACACCACTCTGTCGTCGACTGTCGCCTCGGAGCAGCCCACCGACTCGAGGGCAGTCACCGCGACCAGCCCGTCGGATGCCTCTGTGGATCATGGCAAGAACTCCTGGACGCCATACGA
Source organism: Plectosphaerella cucumerina (assembly GCA_020746995.1). Lineage (NCBI taxonomy): Eukaryota > Fungi > Ascomycota > Sordariomycetes > Glomerellales > Plectosphaerellaceae > Plectosphaerella > Plectosphaerella cucumerina. The sequence goes on along the minus strand of JAGPXD010000004.1, from coordinate 2,061,655 downwards.
GTTCGACTCGCAGATGGATGTCCAAGCCTTCAACTCTGCCAGACCCTTTGGCGAGGACGCCTTCAAGCGAGGTCACAAGAAGAGCCTCTCGGCCACGGCGAACGCTTTCACCCCAGGTCACGTCTGGTCGGCCTCTGGTACTGACCATGAGCCTGAGGTGGAGGAGGAGGATGAGGAGGACGAGCGTGAGCGCGAGGCAACGATTGAGCCCCCGGCCTACCAGACTGCTGCGCCCACCACGCCTCCCCCCGAGGAGCCCCAACCGGTCTCTCCTCTGTCGCCACAGGTCACCGAGGATCAGCAGAAGCCGTTCGGCATGCCTACCCTGCGTAAGGGCCTGGGCGCATCCCGCTTCGCTTCGCCCCCCAAGACGAAGGGAATCAAAGCCTCGCGGTTCGCTTCTCCCGTCCGTGCCGAGCCGGAGCCTCCCGTCGAAGAGGAGGCGTACGAGCCTACGTTCGAGGAGATCGACGCCATCATGGACCATCTCAACCAGAACGATCCCATGTTGGGTGTCAACAGGGCAGCCGAGGAGGAAGCGGCCCAGTGGCACCAGCCCAGCCCGACCCGCCAGATCTCCATTGCCGCGGTCACCAACTCTTCGCCTTACCATGCGCCAACCAACACGCACTTCCAGAGCGAAAGCCCTCGCAGGTACCACGCCCTGCCGAACCTCGCACCGGCTATCCCGTCCACCGAGCTCGAGGACCCCTTCGTCGACCCCCCGAAGAGTGCCCAGTCTTACGACGCCCCCATTCACCATCTCAACGGAGACGAGGTGGTTGCCAACAGCGACTGGGATGGTACCTTCAGCGACGAGGAGCAGGAGAAGCTCGGGCAGCGTGTGCAATTCTTCGACGGTCGCGTTAGCAACCTCGTCGGCGACTTGCTCAACGCTCGTCTGCAGCCTCTCGAGAAGACTCTGCTCACTATTGAGCGCCACTTTGCGGGATCATCTCGCCGCACGCCCTCATCTGCCCCTCGCGAACGTCGCAGCACCTCGGCCGAGATCGCGCAGAGCGACGCCGACGACGAGGATGACGATGAGAACCCTGTTCTCCGCCGGTCTATGAGTCCTCGTCGCGACAGGAAGATGGATCAGATTCGGGCTGCCGTTCTGGAGGCCTTCTCCGCACAGCAGCGCACTCAGACCATCGCCAATGCCGTCAGCGAGCCCAAGCCCGCTGATGACGCGGTGCTGCGCGCACTCGAGGACATGAAGACACAGCTCGCCCAGCGTCCCGAGTACAAGAGCGAGGAACTGCGCGACATCATCGAGCAAGCTGTCGAGAAGCGCATGGCTGCTGCGGCCCCGAAGGTTGCGGCCGACGAAGAAACCGCGGCGCAGCAAACCAGCGAGCTCCAGGCCAAGATTGCCGATCTCGAGCAGCGCCTGCATGCCGAAAAGGATCAGGTCGAGAAGGCTATTCGCGAACGTCGTGATGCCGAGGAGCTCGCCTCCGAGCTGAACAGGAAGCTCTCCGCCGCCGAGACACGCGTCGAGGTCGAGATCATGAACCGCAGCGTGTACGACCAGAGGATCGGTGATCTCGAGGACAGGCTTAAGCACCAGGAATCTCGCACCGATGAGGAGGTCAGCGGCCGCCGGGCTGCCGAAGACAGGTTGTCTGAGGTTCAACGCCTTCTCCGCATCTCCTCCGAGGAGGAGAACCGTCTGCGCGAGGTACTCGATGAGCGCGAACAGAAGCTCCGCTCCGTCGAGCAGGCCACCGCCAAGAGCAGCATGCGCATGTCTCTACTCGAGGCTGCGCAGACCAACTCGAGCCAGTCGCAGTCTGAGATGACCAACAGAGTCAACATCATCGATGCCGACCTGCGCGAGTCTCGCAAGGAGGCGCAGCACTACAAGTCCGAGTTCGAGCGGGTGGCCGACATGTCCCGTCGCTACCAGGCTGAGCTCAACCACGCTCTTGACGAGAACAAGCAGCAGCAGCGCTTCATGGACACCCTCGGCACCCAGCTCCAGGAGAACGAACGCATGAGGGAGAGCTGGCGATCCAAGTTCATCTCTCTCCAGGACGACATGGCTCAAGCCGCCCGCGAAATCACCGAGGAGAACGCCCGCCGCACTAAGAGGGAGCAGGCTCTCGTCGCCCGACAGGAGGTCCTGGACGCCAAGCTGCAAGCTGAGGCCAGGACCCGTGAGCGCATCGAGACCGAGCTCGAGCGTCTGGAGAATGGCGAGCGCCAGGGTCTCCGTGCCATCAGCGAGATGAAGCGTCTGGAGACTCTGCTTTCCGAGATGCGTACGGAGAACCACAAGCTCCAGCAGACCGCCATGCGCTACCAGCGCGAGTTCGAGGAGGCCAGGGAATCGGGCGCCAGTGAGGTGCAGCGAACCCGCCGGTCTCTCCAGGCTGAGGTTGACGCCGCCAACCACCAGGTCAACGTTGTCCGCCAGGAGACCGAGGACCAAATCTCCAAGCTCCTTGCCGATCTTGACCAAGCCAACCTTGACACCGAATCTGCCAAGGCCAAGGCCGAAATGCTCGTCGAGGAAGCCCAGACCACCAAGGTCACCGAGATTGAGCAGCTCAAGGAGTCACACGCCAACCAGATCGAGGATCTCCAGACCCGCCATGCCATGCAGCTCGGCAACACTATCGAGGAGGCTCAGAAGTCGGAGCAGCTCCTGCTCGAGCGCCTCAGCCTTTCTTCCTCCAAGACGGAGCACCTCCAGGACCGTGTCGCTCACCTGGAAGAGAAGCTGGAGATTGCCAAGGAGGCCGCTCTCGCTGCGGCAAAGCGCGCCAAGTCTCCCGCCGCGCAGCCCGCACACTTCACTCCCTCTCCCGCTCCGGTCGCCGTCGCCGCCCCTGTTCTTTCCGCCAAGACGTCCGACCTTCCCGAGAGGATCTCGCCGCAGGCCCTGCGTGAGTCCATCATGGTCCTCCAGGAGCAGCTCCAGGCCCGTGAGCAACAGATCGAGGATCTCGAGCAGAAGATCGAGAAGCTCGATCCTGAGGCCCCCACCAAGATCAGCAAGCGGGATGACGAGATCACCTGGCTTCGCGAGCTTCTTGCCGTCCGTCACGGCGACCTCCAGGACATTATTCGTGCCCTGTCAGGCGAGCAGTACGACAGGGAGGCGGTCAAGGACGCCGCGATCCGACTCAAGGCCAACCTCCAGATGGAGGAGCAGGAACGCGAGCGTGCGATGAACGGCGGCTCGGCTATCAACCTTCCCAGCATCGCGCAGACTCTGCAGAACGCGAGCCCTCGCGTCGCGCAGGCCGTCGGACCTCTCAAGGCGGCCTGGGGCAGCTGGGTCAAGTCTCAGCAGCAGCCCAGGAACATGTCGACCTCGTCTCCATCATACGCTCGTGGTAGGAACACGTCGACGCCTTCCAGGTCTACCAGCGCCCAGACGCCCAACAGTGCCCTCAGTGGTCTCATGACCCCTCCGGCCTCTGGTCTCCGCCAGACGCCAACCAGCGTGAGCGCTCAGCCCACCGCTTTTGCCAACACCGGCCGCCGCCTGACCTCGGCGGAACTGGCCAAGCGCGCCTCTCGGGACGTGCCGTCGTCGTCTAGGCAGGCCGAGCAGGAAACCGCCACCCCGCCTCGTCGGCTTAGCCAGGGCGAGCCGGTGACGCCTCCCATGATGCACTCGAGCGCTTACGACTCGGACGCCCACGCGGCCGACTTTGACGACAATGACTTCTTCGAGGAAGATTGAAGAGGTCATTGTCGCCCAATATCAACATTTCCTTTGTCCATATACACGAACAAAACCCTTGCGGCCTCGAGCATACAGACTGCACTTGCTTGACGGACGCGCGCAAATACCATAGAATGATACCCATTTCCGTTCTAGCACGCGCTCTAGGCCATACCCAATGGATCTTGTGACGAGTCTTCTCCGAACAGGCACATAACGGGGCATGCCCTTGTCTACCACCTTCTCGTCACTCGTTTTCATATGTCTTGCCTGTGCGATTTCGGCTGCATAGCGGGGAGCAAGCCAAGGCGGCAAAATTCCGGGGGAGGGTATACGGCGGTGGTCGGTTGGCTTTTGCTGTCTCTTCTGATGAGAATTTTCATTCGTTTGCCTTATACCAGCTCACTTGGAGCAAACTTCGACACTGGCCGGCTGTCCACGGACGCGGCATTACAGTATATAGTACTAATTGCGAACCCCTGAATTTACTCGAGGCTTATGCCAAGTGACTATGGGGATGTGACCACTGTCACGCAAGTGATGCCTTAACGGTGACAAGGTGCTTTGATTCATTTTATTTCCATTGGGTATCAAATGAGGATTAGGTTGGGCCATGCGGCCCTACATGGCACAGAAGAGACGGTGTTGGTGGTACGTTTTGTTACTTGAAGGATAAGAAATGGCACGTCGCCACGTCGCGTGAGACTGTCACGAATCAAGCACTGCTGAGCAGCTTTTCGACGGCCCACTTGACGCTGAAGTTGCGCAGGTCAGAGTAGTGCTGGCCGACGCCGACGAAGAGGACGGGGACGTTTGTGGCGTGAACGAGGGAGACGAGGGTGCCGACCATGTTGCCGACGGTGTCGCACTTTGAGATGATGAAGCCGTCGAGGTTGCGGGCGGCGCCAAAGGCAGAGTTGAAGTTGCGGGCCTGGGCGACCGAGTCGGTGCCGACGAGGGCCTGGGATTGTCAGCACATGGGAAGAGCGGGAGGGGAAAGGGGGGAACGTACCTCGCCAACCATGAGGATCTTGTCGGGCTTGGCAAAGTTTGCAAACTTCTCGAGGGAGCTCATGAGGCGCTGGTCGTTGTGCCTGCGGCCGGCCGTGTCGATAAGGACGACGTCATAGCCCTCAGCGGCGGCATGGGAGACAGCGTCGCGGGCAACCTGGGCGGCATCCTTGCCGTAGCCCTTTTGGTAAAGGTCGACCTTTCCGCCTTCGCGGGCGGTGAGCTCGGTGAGGTTGCGGACGTGGACGCCGAGCTGCTCGACGGCGCCGGAGCGGAAGGTGTCGCCGGCGGCGATGAGGACGCGGTACTTGTTCTGGAGGAGGAAGAAGCAGATCTTGGAGAGGTTGGTGGACTTGCCGACGCCGTTGACGCCGACGATGGAGATTACGTAGGGGCGGGGGCGGGCGAGGGAGGTGACGCCGGGGCGGGTGACGGCGTCGATCTCGCGGAGGAGGTCGAGGGAGGAGGTGGGGGTGAGCATCTTGGTCAGGGAGGCTTCCATGGCGGACTGGATGCGGGTGTTGATGCCTGGGGGGGTTAGCTGGGAATTAGAGGGTAGAGGATGAGGGAGTTGGCTCACTCTCAAAGTTGCCGGTCTTTGTGCCGAGTAGCTCCTTCTCGACGCCCTCGCAGAGACGGACTGCGGCTTCGCGGGCAACGTTCTTCTTGAGGAGATGCTCCTCCATACCCTTCATGGCCTTGTCGAGGTCCTCCTTGGTGAGGGTCTTGCCGCCGACGACGTTGCGGAAGAGGCCGGTGATGGAGCTGAGGCCGGAACCGATGAGACCAGATGAGCCCTTGGCGGCAGGTTCATTCTTGGAGCGGGCCGAGGCGAGGATCTCGTGGACCTCGTCGCCGAGATCCTTGAGGACAAACTGGCCCTTTGTGGTGGTTGATCCCCAGGTGGAGCGGTCGACCTCCTCAAGGGCGGCGTTGCGGCGGGCGGGGACAGCACCCTCGTCCGAGTCGCTTCCTGCTCCCCCCTTGGCAGCCGAGTAGTCGAGCTGGACGTCGTCAACCTCGTCAGCCATGCCATCTGCGTCCCACTTGCGGCCCTTCTTGGCGGCCTTGGGGGCGGCGCCGGCCTTCTTCTGGCGCACCGAGGCCTCGTCGCCGGAGGAGGCGGGGGCCGAGCTGGCGGCGTGCTGCATCTTGCGCGCGCGGCGCGACATCTTGGCTGCAGGGCCGGCCTTTGCCGTCACGAGGTTGCTACCGCCGGGGGTAGAGGGCCGCGAGGGGTTGGGTGTGACGACGGGGGTCGAGTCGGCGGAGACCCCATCAGCGGCGCCGTTGAGCGCCCGGCCCTTGTAGCGGAGGCCCGGGGGGAGGGGGGGCTCGTCGCCGAGGTTTCCCGAGACGGTGGGCTCTTCCTTAGGGAGCTCCTCGTCCGAGTGGACAGAGTCGCCCTGGGGCCCGGTGCCCTCGAGCTCTTGGAGCTGCTGGTCGAAGTACTGGTCGAAGCCGTCGCACTCGACGATGAGGGTGTTGGGCTTGTTGATCTCGTCGCCGTAGAGGTCTATGAAGAGGGTCTTGATGTTGTCGACGAGCTTGTCCAGCCATGGCAGGTGCAGGAGGGATCTGTAGACGGCCTGGGAGTTCTTGGGTCAGCACACGTGGGCAAGTGGCAAAGGTGAGGGAAGGAGTCGCACGATGAACATGACGCCGAATTCCTTGACAAAAGCGTAGCGGAGCATGTGCTGACCGCTCTTATATGGCGGGTTGAGGGCGGAGGACTGGCCATTTCGCGCGCTGGCATATTCGCTCTTCTCCTCGATGAAGACGTCTGTGATGAAGTTGTTGATGATGGCTGGGTTGACTGGCGTCAGGGTCCGCGACCACAGCACCTCGCCACCGGTGGTGACGATATTGAACGAGTCGAGCATTGCGACGAGATCTGTGGAGGTATGAGGTTTGAGGATGAGTTGGAGGAGGAGCAAAGGGGGAGAGCGCGACAGGACAGATGCCCGGTCAGTTGGTTCGACAGGCGATTGATGGAGGGGCCGTGAGTCGGAAGGGTTCTAGAAACTTGGCCTTGCCCATTGAAGCGAAGCTATGACGGCCGATAAGGGTCCAGAGGGGGCTTTGGGGGCCACTCTGGGGAAGCCGATAAGGGGCGCTAGCCTGAAGGAGACGACACGGCTTGAAGATGATCCGGACCTCTGGGCAGCCCCGGCCGCTGCAGGCTGCCGCCAACTGCAGTGCTGGCCCATGGGAGGCCACAGAGGTCTCTTGGTAGCAGTAGTCATTCGCACTGTGTATCATGGCGTGTGTCAAGCGTAGAAGCAGTGTATGTGCGGGTTGTGCACTGTAGTCTCCCCTCTAGCTCCAGAGAGCTGCGGTAGGTGCCTCGAAACGTGGATGGAGATGGTGATCCAGAAATAAACACCTTTCAACTACCACCAGCCCGATCCTCAACCCACACACAACCTGCTACTCGGAGCACCTCCATTCGACATCACAACCCGAATTCGCATCTACCCATTGCGACAGCCAAGCTTCTCCCGCATCCCAGTGCCGATCGACGCCCTCCACCCGCCCCAAAAGGACAGACAGGCCTCTCTCTTCCTCCCGCTCTCGAAGATCGCGATGCAGCGCCCCACGACGTACGGGCAGTCGCCCCCCCTACACCACCCCGTCCCTCAGCATGTGTCGACAGTCCCCCAGCTGAGATCACCTCCTCCGCCAATGTCGCAGTCCGGGTCGCAGCAGGGCTACGCGGGGAGCCCCTACCAGCAGCAGGGCGGCCCCGCGGGCAACGTCTTTGGTGCTTATGGCCAGTTCATGAACGACCCTACAGCCCAGGTCGCCGCCCAGTTCGGCCAGACGGCATTCAAGCACGGCCAGGAGTACATGGAGCAGAACGTGAGCCTCTCCCTCTGCGACTCGTCTCGAGCCTTTCCCCCGCTGACAGCCCCTCGCAGTTCAACCGCTACGTCAACGTCAACGCCCTCAAGCACTACTTCAACGTCACAAACGGATACGTCATCAACAAGCTCTTCCTCGTCCTCTTCCCCTGGCGGCACAAGCCCTGGTCGCGCAAGCAGGCCGTCGGCCCCAACGGCCAGGACGGCTGGTACCTGCCCCCGCGCGACGACGTCAACAGCCCCGACATGTACATCCCCGTCATGGCCATCGTCACCTACGTCCTGCTGTCCACCCTTGTCGCCGGCCTCCGCGGCCAGTTCCAGCCTGAGCTGCTGGGCTACACCGCCTCGACCGCCCTCGTCGTCGTCATCCTCGAGATTGCCATCCTCAAGCTCGGGTGCTACCTGATGGGCATCTCCAACGACTCGCAGCTCTACGATCTTGTCGCCTACTCGGGCTACAAGTTTGTCGGTATCATTGTTACCATCATTGTTGCTGAGATCTTCAACGGCGGCAAGGGCACTGGTGGTTGGGTTGGCTGGGGTATCTTCCTCTACACCTTCCTGGCCAACTCGCTCTTCCTGGTGAGTCTCTTCCGCGCTGTACCTCTGTGCCCACATGCTAATCAGATGATCACAGATGCGCTCCCTCAAATACGTCCTCCTCCCCGAGTCGGCTGCGGTCAACCCTCTGCAGCCCGGTGGCGCTGCGCAGTCCACCGTGTCCAGGGCCAACCGCAACGCGAGGACCCAGTTCCTCTTCTTCTACGCATACGCCATCCAGCTCCTCTTCATGTGGACCATGACGCGTGCGTAAGTAGATGAGGGCAGTTCCGCGGGGTTCATCGTGAGAGCTTCCCACGGAGCAACTTAGACGGCAACGGGCGGCCGGCGCATAAAAACGCAGGGTGCGGCCGGGGGACTTCAGGGCGCGCCGGGCCCTGAGCCCCCAGAACAGCACGCACAGCAAAATGGGTATTTAGATACATCGAGCGATGATAATGAACAATACAAGTAAAAACACCAGCAGCAGTGTTCGAGTCGCAATGACGAAAAGGCGTTGAGGATGGGTTCTCGAACCCATCGCATGGCGCATCGGAGCAGCTCGCGTGCTGCATACAAGCTGGCAAAGGTGGTATAAGTCAAGCCAGACGTCTGATCTGCGATGAGATCCAGGGGCATCGGCCAAAGACTCAGTTCACTACGAGGGCAAGTTTGCGTGGACAGGACGGCTGACAGCCACGACTGCGACCCGAACCATCAACTTTCCCACCGCCTCTTCAAATTCATACATTGGTATATCAAAGATGCCTGTTTTGATGTAGGCAGATTCGCATGCTGTCTAAGAATTGTCGACAAGCCACTATTCACATGTCGTCAGATATCCGTCCGCTGCAACACCACAGCGAACGATACCCGCTCATCTTGAGCGCCGTCGCCATCTCCAAAACCAGATGACCTTCACTATTCACGTCTGCTCAAGCATTGAGGGAGGCTTTTTAGACTGAATTAGACAGGCGCTCTTGAGCCACAACACTGAGCGGTCTCGGCAGACACCTGATACACCCGCCAGTAAGACGTACATCACCACCAGACAACAGTGAAGTCAGGAATATCCAACAAAAATGAAGAATGCCGGAGTTGAACCGACGACCTTCTGGACTGGAATCAGATGCTCTACCACTGAGCTAATTCTCCTGGATGAGAGGGGCTGAAATCGACGGGTCTACATGCCAAGAGCGGGTCGACGATGGCTTCCAGGCTTCAGCCGAGGGACCTCCACCTGAAGGTGCTGCCTGGTCTGAGAGTCTTAAGACAGCAAGAGTGTGCTCAGATGATCATCCAAGAACAGACATGCTGCAGGTTTTCCCACAGGCTGGTGGGAGGCCGCTCACGAGTGTCATACTTATGTACTTCTGGCATACGCCTTGCCGGATCGAAGTTGATACCGGGAGGCGATGTCACTCCTGGACAGTCCTCGCCGGGCAATATTGAGACACCGGGCATCAAGCCTTTGGTCTCATCATCCCAAAAGACTGCATGAGCTCAGACGTTTGGGGAAAACTTGGCTGACATCTTTGACGTTTGCGCAAGCTAACAGGCTGCCGAATGAATCCGTTGGCGAACAGCTCCACGATACAACAACGGCCAGCAGGCCTGGCAGCAACCTTGTTCTTTATCCCGGACAGGCAGCTGCAGCCTCCGCGAGGAATGAAGATGGATCCATCCTGAGGGTGGAGTATGTAAGAGGCAGCTCACTTGACATACTTCAATGTCATCCTCGAGCCATCCATTACGTACCTACCTCCAACATTCTGCGACGTCAAGCATCGCGGCATGCTCCTATGCCCTCCAAGATGCCCAGGCCATGCCATTGCCCTGTCCATGAGGTTATCAGCGCATGACACTTGTCATCACCACCACGCCCCAACCTCACGACCCCCTATTCCCGAAGCAGCTCGCCGATGCAGCAGAAAGAGGGGGGCAGGTGCAGCATGGCCTTGGCCAAGGAAGTCCTTCCAGAATCAGGCAATCGTACATACTCGCCGGAACTTCCGGGCGACGTAATTCAGCCCCTGCCAGGGCGTGTACGCCCTCGGTGAGGCCTCATCCAGCCTGGAAGGATGATGACCAAGTATGAGCCATCGTGATACAGCGCCGCTCCGGAAACCGGCGCAATGTCGACAACATGCCACCTTGTGACATGTCGAACAGAGCCCCGAGCTTCGAAAAGCTTGGGTCATAGGCCAGGCAGCAGCTGCTCCACATAGCCCAGGCAAAAGATCGTGAAAAGTGATGACACGCACTCTGAGGCAAGAACAGATAGGAGGCGCCAGAGGCGAAACTGGTATACGTGAGGACTTCAACGTGGGACGCTCCTCGTTGGAACAGATGTCGTGTGCAGCCTGGCCCGTGATGCCTTCATCCACTCTTGTGGCGACGTCCACAAGCGGCATGAGCTTCAGGGGCATCCTTGCGAAGCCATCACGGCCTCGGCGCGTGAATCGTTGTGCGCCCCTCCAGACGCTTCATGGTAGATTGGCCTCGCCACCAATCAAGCCGGACCCCCTGTCGTTAGTGCAGATCTCATCCCCCCCTTTTCACCACGAGACACACACACCACACACACAGACATCTCTCCGGGTATGACTCACTCGGCGCTTGATTCAGCTCGCCTGCCAGATCACCGTGGCTCACCTTGGATCTGGCCACCCGTTGAGCTCGCCTCGCGGGCGATTTGTTCCCGTTGGCCGAGGGCTCACCGGGACGCGTCGCCGCTTTCGGACACATTGTTCCCGGGAGGTTGCTCAGGGGCGTCAGGGCATGATCGCGAGGTTTCCAAGGCGGCTCCAGGGATGGTGAAGAATCACGCACCGGTTTCGCTTCAGTGCAGCCGCGGCGGCTGCAGTGGCCGGGGTCTTATGACCGATCCATAGGCACAGGGCATCACGGCCCGCTGATTTTCTTTGCACGTGGCGCCATTTCGCGTGTTCGGCTGCGTGGTCGCACGTGAAGAGCTGTTTCCAGCGGAGAGGGCTTTCAAGAAGAACGATAGGCAAGAAGACGAGGCTTCATCGGGTGTTGTGCGTGGCTGTTGGCCTGCGCGGGTGTTTCTGATTTTGGTTGCCAAAAGCTAGCTATGTGATCTCTCGAGGATAGCTTCATCGCTTTTTACCAACAAGTAGCTTGTAGTGGGAACTGGGTTGGTCTGCTGAGACATCAGTTTGGTTTTTGTCTTTCCCCGGTGTTCGTTTTTGGCCGCAGCCCTTTGCTGCTGGCGCCTTTTCGCCGAGTCCACGCCGAAGAATCGACGGACCCGGACATCGTGTCTGTGGTCTGGTTTTGGTGGCCCCAATGGCCGAATATGCCTCCTCTGCGCGAACCGACCTTTTCAGATCGATTCGCACCTGCGAGGTCATGAACCTCCCTTCCACGCTGACCCCGTGCAATGCTTCCACTCCAACAATTAAAAAAAAAACTTGACTTTCAAACAAAATAACAAAGAAAAAACGACATTCGACGATACGTTTGTTTCTCCGCTCCATCGTACAATGCGCGGCTGTGAACATGCGTGAAACAACCGCTCTCGACTGACCTTGGCCGCCTCCCATCCCCCCAGTCCTGAAGATGCAATATTACCGTGTTTCGCCAGGCCTAGACGCCATTCAAGTCTTCTATCAACTCGATGATCGGACAGGAAACGGGGTATAAGGACGTCATTCCGTGACCGCCCAGCCGCTGCTTGGATCCGCACAAAGGAAATGGAGTATAATTCACAAGGAGGTTGAGGTGTCTGTGCTAGTCGATGTCTCGACGGGGGTATCGTGAAAAGTCATGAGACTAGTTGAGGATCCCCTCCCACATGCCAGGCCCTTGGTGAGCACCGATGGGGTGGTGAGGGTTCGGGGCGTAGATGCCTTCAGCTGCTTCAGCAGAGCAGCAGACACGCTTTCGAGGCGAGCCCTCCTCGATCGCCCCCGAACGGGCACGAACGAGAGTCTCGGGCCATGAGGTCTTGGACCTGAGAAGCATGTCGCGAACGTTGTCCTGCAGCGCGTTTCCGGTAAACTCGGGATGACTGCGCTTGCGCGACAGCGACACGGTGGGTCGCTGCTCCCAGCTGTGAGAGTAGCCTTGCATGGCCTGCAGAGCGCGAGCGGCGTCGCTCTCGTCAAGCTCCTGCTCGCGACGTGCCAGCGGGGTATCCAAGCAGAGATCTCCAAGTTTGCCGACGGGACCGGAGTAGGACTCTGGCGAGGACGACATGCGATCCTCAGCAAAGTCTTCCGGGATCGTGGACCGAACGCTGACCCTCTCACCCTGGAGCTTCGCGCATCGGAAGCGCGCCGGGACTCGACTATGAGTCGGCGCGCTAGCGAGCGACGAGGCAGAGGAGATAGAGGAGGAGCGGGAGGTCCGTGATGTGTCGGAAACCATAGACTCGGGCGATGAGGCTGTGGAGATGGAGTTGGCAAGGGACGACCGGCGGGCGAAGTAGCTTGTAGGAGAAGAGGTGAACGAGGCGGGGAAGCGGTCCAGGGCATGCGAGGCGGTGACGTTGAAAGCCTGAGCCATGGCAAGACCCATGGCGGAACCTCTGCAGAGCAGCTGAGAGACACCGCTCGCAGCAGGAGTGGTGCACCCAGGAGACTGCGGGGTCAGCCGGGGGGTGGGGAGGAGGCCAAGAGCGGGAGCATGTCTGCCGGGAGAGTACACAGAGGATGGCGAAGGCTCCATGGCGCTGAGGGCACCATATGCGGCCTTGGGGGTGGCGAGCTCGCGAGCTTCACTGCCGGTATGCTGGACGGGGGAGGTCTGGCGGGGAAGTGGGACGTTGCGGGGCGAGAAGGCCCCGTCGCGAGCAACCAGGTTGATGGATGAGGTCGGAATCAGGCCCTCGACGTTGTTGAGCTCCGCGTTGAGGGTCAGGATGACCATTTTCCAATGGGCAATCTGGCGGGCGTACAGGGGCGAGGAAGATCCGGGAGAAGGGGGCGAAGGAGGCGTGTACTTCAGAACGATCTCGGTCCACCGCTGGAAAACCTCGTCGGTGATGTGAAGTTTCCAGTCGACGGCCAGGAGGAAGGCTAGCTCGTTCTGATTGATCTCCTGAGTCGCAAGCCCGGAAATCTTGCTCCATGCGCGAGCCGAGTAGTTGCGGTCCTGCAGATATTTCGAGGCGAGGATCAGGGCGGAAAGGAACATGCGACGCCCGCACTGCAGAGCGCGACACTCATGGTTGTCATCCGGCTGCTCCATCGTGAAGTCATGCTTGGGAACATGCGGCTTGATGAGAACAAGGTAGTACAGCGCAACCTGGAGAGTGGAGTAGCTGGTGCGCGAGCGACGCAGAGTCTCCTGGATGAAGGTGCGTAGGGGCAAAACAGCCTTGCTGCCCAGCTCGTTGTGGCAGACGACCGAGGAAAGCGGCCAGATGGCCTCGACGATCTGGGTGGACGAATCTGTGGCAGAAGGATTTAGTTTCAGCCATGGTACGATGCTTCACATGCCGCGCATCTTGGCTTACCGACGAGGTTGTCAACAAAGTTGACTTTCCGATCGCATTGCCTGGCCAGTGAAGGGGGGCAACGGGCCGCGCTGCCACCGGAGCGCCTGGGGTTCAGGCGCTGCTCGGTAGGAACAGCGGCAATCGGCGCCTGCTGAGGGGCAGGACGTGTCCATGTCGACGCGCGCGTCGCGACGGGGCGCGAAAGTGTATACGAGTCGCAAGGATCCAAGTCGGAAGAGGAAGAAGAGGGTGAGGTTTCGTTGGAGGACTGAGAGCCGGCGGCAGACCAGATGGAGGAGGTGGTTGTGGCGTTCGACTCCAGAGAGGAGCTGTAGGGGATGTTGTGGTAGGAGGAGATTATGGAGGCCGACGAATCATGGTCGAACCCCGTCATCTTCGGTCGTGGGGGGAGGGTGTGGTGTAGTGTGGTCAAGTTTTGGAGGTTGATTCAGGTGGATAGAGTGAACCTCCAGTCGCCGTCAAGCTTCGACCTAGTTTGAACCGTGTTTGGAGTCGTGATACCGAGCGGGAGGGGCGAACCTTACAGAAGCAGAGTGTTGCTGCTGCTGTAGAGTCCAAGAAGCGGTGGTATGGTGCGAAAGCGTTAGACGAGGTAGTCTGCGGCAGACGAGACACGGACGATCAAACCGGACGAGGCGAGACGGGCGACTGGAGTGGAGAGAGTGTTGAGGACAAAAGGCATGGCTGGCTGTTCCTTCTACCTGGAAATGGGAGAGGAACTCTGACTATATGGGTGCTATTGCGCAGCAACCATATGGTCAGACGTGATGGGTTGAGGAGGGGAGATGGTCTGCAAGTCTGCAAGAGAGGGGGGTAGGCAACCCAAGGCGAGAGTGGTGTTGGCGAGGGCGGTTGTCGTAGGGTTGTTGATGTGTTAGAGGGCCGAGGGGTGGGTGCAAGTCCAAACAGCAGCCGAGAGAGTGTGTGGCTGAAGTTGTTTGCAGAGACGACTTATAACAAAAGGGGTCGAGTCGCAAAGGAGGTGTGACTCTTTCTCTTTTGTCGCCGCCGTGCTGGCCTGAACGATATCGGGAGGCGAAGTCAAAGGCTCCAGTGCTGGCGTGTGACGAAGTCGGAGCCTGGGGCCTGGGGGGGGCGTGGGCGGTGGGTGGGTGGTGGGAGGAGGCGCTGCCCAAGTCTCGGGTTGCGCTGGGTCAGACCTTGGGTGGTCTGGCTGGGTCCTTGGGGGATGACTCTTCCGGGGGCTTTAGGTGGCGAAGGCGAGGATGCCTGATCCGAGTATTGCCGCGAGGGGTGTCGGGGTGGGGCGGGAAAGGAGGTGTGGGATGGCAGGAGCTGGCGAGAAGTGGCAGGCAGCTGGTCTGGTGGAGTCGGGGGGCAAAGAGTCGTGGTGTGACTAAAAAGGGTGGGTGGGCTCAGACAGCTTGTGAGAGAGCCAGGATGAAAAGAGAGATGGCGCGTTGGCAACCAGGTGAGTGTGAGTCGTCGGTCGTCTGACAGACTAAGAAGGGGGGAAAAGAGGCCAGGGGAAACCGAGGAGGGAGGCGAGGCTGGCCAAGGAATGTGTGGGCTACGCTGCCTAGATCTCGGGGGAGGCGAGAAACAGGTGAGCTGCGCGGCTGAGGAAAGACGGACAAATGCGTCAGATGGCCGGTCGATGAGGCCTAATGGCGCGAAAAGGATGAGGTCGTTTCGATGAGTCGTCAGAGAGTCGTGTCGTGTGGTGCGGTGCGGTAAATGAGTAAGAATGAGTGCGAGATAACGTGACTGACAAGACGTATGACGAAGATAGAGAGATCAGGAGCGAGCAAGGACACGGGGGGTGGGAAAGCCCGTGTGGTGAGATTAGGAGGAGAGGAGATGGGCGAGTAAGTTGGTAGTTTCGTTTGGGGCGTTGTCGACTATCCGGGGATGGTCGATGAGCAGACTGCGGTGAGTCGCTTTCGTTTCTAGATCTTGGAGTCGAACATTGCGGCGGCGTTGGTTCTGGGGAAGGGGGGAGAGGGAAGGGGGTTTGGCGATGTGGGCGAATTGGTAGTTTTGACCGTCCCGTCCTACCAACCTGGCCGACCGCCAAAAGGGCACAATGGGCGGGCGGGGGACGCGGAAGAGACACCACACTGGACGGCCGGGACACGCTGGAGACGTGGAGGCCCAGCGTGCAAGCGTGCAGCACGACTTGCAGCTGCTGCTTCCCTCCTCCTAGGCTCCTCCTGCCTTCTGCTGTAACGCGAGACGACGTCTGGTGTTTGAGGCGCTGCTTCATTGGCCGGAAATGTGGGTGGTCGCGGACATGGATCCACATCGGGCCCCTCTCGAGGCCCACAGGGCACCCACCACCCCTGCCTCACTCTTGCTCACCAAGCAGTTGCAAGCACCCTCTTCAGCCACACTGCACCCAATCATCGTCCGCTCAAATCATACCCGGTCCACGCCCAGGCCGAAGAGAGCCTAGCACGGTTTTCCACGTCGAAGCCTGTTCGTCGACCTCTGTCGAGTCTCCGCCCCCCGAGATGCCCTTCGTGTTCTCACTTCACGCTCGACGGACGGGTTGTCGGTCGTCCGCCGTCGCCGTCGCCATCGCTCATCGCCATCTCCATCTGCATTGCCTGATTGCCTGCTTTCCCCCTTCCACCTGGCCCGTGCGTCTACACGTTGTCGCCTTTGATCACCCTCCTCGAAATGATGGACGTGCCGCCACCTCCACTGCCCAGGCTACAGCATGGAGCCCTCTCCTGTCTTTATTCCCCAGTTGCCCCGTGTTCAGAGATCAGCGGCCCAGCGTTGGCCTTCAAATTCGCTACGTGTCATGGTGGCGGCACCTTGAACGGTGATCCCAGGAGGCACTCTGGCACTCAAGGCTGGAGGCCAAAAAAATGGCCTTGCCGCCTGGTTCTGCCAGGTCAGGGCGCAGGCAGACTTTGCCTTGAGGCTGTCCCAAGACACACCGTCCATCAGCTGGCAGCCCATTCAGCGTCCTGCCTAATACTGAATGGCAAGCTTTGCCGCCTTCGGTATGGGCCGCAGAGGCAAGCTCTGCGCACCACTCGACACCACGGAAACGCCGCTCGTCGACGTGACAATACCATTCATGAACAAGTCCGGCCAATCTACATCGCGCAAGCCTTGATGATTCGGTCGGACGGAGGCCTTCTCCTCCTCCTGACCTGATCAGAGAAGAGACTGACCACGCCATGGCCAGACCACCGGGGCCTGATGTGCCACAAAAAGAGAAGAAGTGTTCTACAGCTTCAGCAAACAACTGCGCTGTGACGGGCCTGGTGTGTTACGCGGAAATGGCCGGCATGCCGTCTCTCTCGTCTCGGCTTTCCTCGGAATGACCAAAAAAAGAACGAACCACCAATGCCAGTCCTCGCAGCAAGCATCATCGTGCTTGCACCGGGGGAGGGGCCTGGGGCCGGCCTGGATTTCGGCAGTCCCGTGCTAAGATTTCCATGGTGCCTCCCGGTGCCACGATAGCCCGTCTGTACGACAGGTTCGGCCGGGGCTCGGTATCATCTGAGGACTCGCCCTCCAAGGTTCACCTGCGCGACGCGAACTGTACGGAACGTCATCAGCAACGGCCGCGACGTTCACGTCGCGAAACAGAAGAGCCATGACCTCCTCGCGACGCGCTCCAGCCCGCCGAGGTCGATCGTGTCGGGTCGGGGGACTTCCACGCCAGTCCAGGCAGCACCCCGCTATGCGCCGAGTCCGAGCCTTCCGTCGCAGAGTCGACTCAGCGCGCTGAAGCTCGGTCCGGGGAGCTGCCCGAGCCCAGGCACTCTCCGACACTCCGACGGACGGACGTTGATGACACAGTTCGCCCAGGCAGCTGAAGGGCCTCCCAGAGGAGCCAAGGGCGACGCAACTCGCGCGCGGCTCCTGCTTAGTCGTCGCCTCGGGCCTGCCGGACATGCTGACAATGCCTCCCTCCCTCCTCAGCCGAATTAGAATCGCCGTCTGACATGATTTGTCGGACGCCTAGGGTGTTCCTGGGAAGCCACACGTCCTGTGGCACAGCCCTGGGGAGGCCGAGACATACGGCGCCCGAGGCATCTGTGCTTCGATGCGAGGCTGCCATCATGACGCAAGGCCAGCCGTACAGCGATATCGGTCAAGGAGGAGTCTGTCATCACCCAGGCGGGCAATGAGGCAATCACGAGATGGATCATGGGCGTGCACATGACCGACGGGGCTCGTCGTGGATCCCCCAGCCTTATCACGATGACTCAACCCCCTCCAAGTCCCCTGCCCTGCTGCCCGAGAGAGGCCAGGGGCCCTGCTCGCACAGGAGGCGGTGAGCCACTATGCATGCGTGCGTGAACGCGAACCGACCCGAACCAGGCAGAATTACGTCTTCCTCTTCACGACGCTCCATATTCGGTGCCCGGCTTGGCGGTTCACGACGATGGAGGCTTCGAGTCGACGCCCAACCTTGCCACCTCGGTGACGATGCCCCGTAGGCCCCTGTCTGGCAGGTTCTCGTCGCCTCGCGCGTCGTCCATGCCTGGGGGTGCCGCCAACGGTGTCGGCGGCTGGCGTCGAAGCTGGTGGAAGAGGGGTGAGCTTCGTGAGGTCTCAGGCGGGGTTCCTGCACTCAGCACCGGCGGGCACATGGGTGGTCGCCAAGATCTCAAAGGTGGCCTCTTGCTGACGTTTGATCCCCCAGTCTGGAGGCCATCACGCGTGAGCGTCCCGGGCAACAGAGGCCGCTCCCCGGTGACCGAAGGATGTGCGGGTGCCTGCCAGGATGCGCAACTGTACCCACCCACCTGCCACCTGACCGCGGGGTAGAAGGTTTCCAGAAGCGGTCTTGTTATGCCCAAGAGTCCTCACGGATATCAAGCCAGGCCGCTGCTGGAAGTCGTGAGGCCAATTGCTGAGCCCCGTCTTGCTTTGACGGAGGTCCGGACGTGGGCTGGGCGTCTGCCCCAGGAGGTATCATGATAGCTCATCGATGTCTTCGAAGCATGGCCTACTCGTGGATGCTCAACAAGCACAAGGAAATTGCACTCACCGCGAGCGGAGCAGGTATAGCGCCATATTCCAGCTTGCCCAAGGCGTCTTGAGCGACCCCAGCGACAAGACCAAGATCAACCTCGTCTGTGGCCTCGGGAACGACTCAGATATTATGTTCAAGGACCTTCGCGACGTGACACCTCCGACATTGCAAGCCCAGACTAGAGCGAGGATAAGCCGTAGTCGTGTGAATCTCGAGCGAGATAGTAGAAGTAGGGCCTCGGAGTCAATTCTCGGCGGCGAGCTTCGACTTGACATGGAAGGCTTGGTAGGTAGAAGCATGGATACGGGAGTCGAGGCTAGGATCTGTGTCTGCTACAAGCATTGCCATAGATCCGCGCCTTTCCTGGTGTTCTTGCAATGCTGTATACTGCAGGGCAATACATATGGACTGTCTAGAATCTCGAAGGTTCTACACTCAACGAGAGTAGCACTTCGAGTAGAACTGCCTGCATCTTTAGTTGTGCGACAAGATCAAAGTGCCCGGTGAGTGAGTATTGGTGCCATGAGAGATTGGACCCTGAGGCTATGGGCTACCTCAGTACAGAATGGTTTGAAATGGTTCTAATGATAAAGGCCAATCCTTCGCCAAGATCACGTACGAGGATGCAGGCGATGTGAAGGCACCATATACATCCTGAGTTACCTCGCGCTGAGGGATTTTCAATGACGATGCGGAGACGTCTCATCATGGAAATCTTCTTCTGTTCTATTCTATAATCTTCCGACGATGGTTTCAGGCGCAAGCCTGAATGGTTGTTCAAGATTTGAGGCTTAGGACGACAACCCATCGCAGATTCAGCCACCCATCAATTCGCAGCCCCTAACCCTCCCCATGAGCCTGAAGCACGATCGTTGGGGTTATTGAGGAAGATGAATCGAACAGAAATTCGCTGCCACAATTGTTTCTTGATCAAATGTCAATCATTAAATCGAGAGTCGCGCCAGTTTGTGCTCAGAGCCTCATGACTGATACTAGATCTTGAGATTCGGTCAACATGGCTGACCTCTGTCCCTCAACTGGCACATGGTCATTCCCATACATGAGATCGTCGCAGGACCGACGAGGCATGAATCCAAGGCATCAATGGAAGAACTCCATGTACATCTCTACGCAATACCTGGATGACGTATTCTTATTCCATACATGTGAGTGGCCTGCTGCCCGACTGCATGTCGTTTGCCCCCAGGAACATTGTGTCGCGGGGCAGCATCGATAGCTTGGCTCTTTTGACACTTCCCGGCGAATGCTTTCTCATCATGTAAGTGAAATATGATATTAGAACTAGCCTTGGCCAGGTTGCCATACCCATCAAAACAGCACCGGTTGTTGCAGTTCAGAGCTGGCCTTCTTCAACACCACCCAAACTCTCACTTGAGAGCAACCGGGGTCGAACATGATACTTGGTCTGCCTCGAGTCAACGACGTCACGTGCGCAAGGGGAACATTGCTCGCAAGTATGGCGGCCATTCCCTATTTGTTCAAATGCGAATGGGCTTCCCGAGCCAATCTGAGAAGCCATGGCAACTCAAATTCCATGCCATGCGGCCCGGATTCATCAGCCGCATCACCAAGACATGACCTCCGGTGTAAGTTCTGTCCACAGGCGACCACATTGTGCATCTGCTCATGAATGAGACACCCATCGAATGACGAAAGCAGACTTCAGGGCGGTTTACGAGTACCTGGCCTCGGACGGCAGGAGAAAAAGCTCCTGCGTGGGACAGGCTAAGATGAGACGGATCACGGGAGAGGGTATGTCGTCAAAGGGCAAAGGCCCCCTGGGCAACGGCCCGAGTGACACTGGCAAAGCAACCGGCACCGGCCCCCCATACTGGCATGATGATATACTCGCGCGGCGTGGCATGTCTCGGGCCTCGAGTGCTGGCAGGGAGCGCGAAGTGACGACGGCGGCGTGTCTCAAACAAAGAGGAGTCGAACGAGCAGGGAGCCGGGCAACCCCAAGGCTTGAGGCGCCAGCGCGAACCGAGATGGGATCGCCGCCGACTCGGAGCGGAAGAACCTAACCGCTTGTGTGGCTAGCCACGCCGTCCGTTGTCCCTATTCACCACGCGCATCTCTGAGGGGCGAGGGCGAGGACAGACGGAGGGAGGATCGAGGACGGACGAAACCCTACGACACCGAGTGGACACTAGGACGCGTCCGGCCAGCACCATTGTCGTCGGTGGCGTAGGGGGACCGCGCCAGCCGGCAGCCGGCCGAGAGAGCATGGCACTGGCAATGTCCCGGACTGCCATTGAGAAACTGGACGGGACTTTGGTCTGCTAGTGCGAGTTTCGACATGTGCCGTCGCCGCCAAGTAGCTGAGCGCATCAAACGACGCTTGTCCAGAAGATGCATTGTATAAGGAGGTGGTGAGTGTACGGTCCTGGCTGCGCCAGCCGGCGGCAATTTGAGGTATGGTTGATGAGTTCGTGGGTAGAATGACGGGCGTCAGTGATCATTCCTCGCATCGTACGAGCGGCTCGAGCATCCTGGGCAGGCCGTAGGGTCCAGAAGAGTCGGCGAGGTCTTCCATTCCACGTGTCTGTTGAGGGCCAAGCCGGGGGGGACTAGGCGACGACGGGACAATTGCCATGCCTCGAGTTCACGTCGAGGTCATGTCGAGTGGTCAGAAGCGGCAGCCCATGCAAGCCAGAGAGATGGTTCCTTGCTGGCGGACGGGAAGTGAACGAAGATGGACAGGAGGGACGAAAGCGCAATCTGTCTGTCCTCTTGTTTCCCATGCTGAGCACACTTCTTGGCACGGCCGCATGCTGCGGGAGGGTCTCGGTGTCAGTCGAGTTGGTTCGAGTTGGGGGTTTGCGTTTGTATCTGCGCCGCTTTGGGGGTCGTGGTGATGATTAGAGTGTGAGGATCGGGTACCACCCGGCTTAACTTGGGTCGATAGATGCCAGGCCCCCCGGTTGTCCCGAGAGACAGCGGCGATCCTGATGGCAGGTGGGGGGAGAGGGAGAGGGGGGAAGGAGGGGACTGGTCGCACCTGCCTGTCTCCGCGCCTGCTCGGTGTGAGTGCTGTGAGAGGAGAGTGGGTGATGCCTTCCGCGACTTGGGGGGGACGGTGAGACTCGAGTGGATCGTCACTGCCGCCCGCTTTCGTCGGCTGGACATGAGCAATGAGCAACGAGCAATGAGCATTGGGGCATGAGGTGGGCATGGGCATGAGCGGGTAGACAGGGCAACTCTGCCATCATTCATGACTGAAGGCCCGATTCCCGACTCTTGCCGGGCAACAAAATCAATAACACTTCCTTTTCCCAGGCCCCATCTCCCCCTGTCCAATTCTATCCTGTCCTGTCCTGTCCTGCTCTGTTTTGTCCTCGACGAATATTCCCTCGACACCCCATCCCAGTCCGACTCGAGCCAACAGACGGGAGACACGCGATCCGTGGACCCCAACTTGGAGCAGCACCAGTGTCACCGACAGCTTTTTCCGTTCACCCTCACCGCCATCACCGCTCAGCTCGATTCCCCCCGCGAAACGACGGCCATCTTGGCCACACGCCTTACCTTCCCTGCTCCAGCCCCTAGGCCGCATTGCATTGCATCTCTAGATCACCCCCAAGACTCGAATCCCAGCTTGGAGGAACGACCGACCGACCGACCCCCAAAACCAGGATCTTATCCCCGACGCGAACCACCCAGCGGTCACCCCAGCGCACCCAGCGGACGCAAAGCCCAGCGCATCAAAGCAACCACCATCGCCGCCACCAGTCCGACCCTCCGCCGTGCGCCGTGCGCCGTCTACATACGCCGCCAACAACGGCCGAACTAGCTTCCCGCCTGGTCTCCTGCGGCCCCCCGGTCCAACCCAGTACCGCACCGCATCGCACCACCACACACCACACGCACACCCCACCTCCCTCTCTCCCTTCAACTGGGTCAAACGCATCCTGCCCACCCAATGCCGGCCCAGTGGACTGCTCCAGGTAGCTGAATCCTCGGCTGATGATTATCGGCCACTTCCTCTTCTTGTGACCTGTCATCCGTATCTTCCCAACACCGCCCGCTCCGATCGCACCACCCTCATCTTCTCCCTCGTCCGGCCCGGAACCGTACACACATCTGCGGAGAATCCAACACACACACTCTCTTCCTTCCTCACGGGAAACTCGATCTCTCTTTCTCTCTCGTTCCAGGTCCCACCAGCAGGCGGCGACCAACACCCCACAGACCGGCCCTCCAGCGTCTCGTCTCATCGTGCTTTCGCTTGGCTGCCGGCTTCCGATCTGTCGACACCCGCTCGTTACCCGCCTGACACCTGACCTGATCTGACCTGAATTGGGCCCCGACCTGGCTTTCCTTTCGCCATCGTCTCTCTCCCGTGGCCGTTTACCCTCCCAAATCATTGCTGCCCGCAGAGGCAAACGCGTGCCGCGCCGTTCGATTGCCAGGATGACATATTCGCCGCTCCCGAGCCTTTGACCCCTTTGCGTTTGCGACCTCGAACAGACGTCATGGGATCGTTTGCCCAAACAGCCGCCACGCTGGGCGAGCCCCCGGCCGCCCTCGATGCCGTCGCGGCCGCGCTGCCCGAACTCAGCACCGAGGACTATTACAGGGAGGTCCTCAAGGTCGCCGGGTACGAGCAGCAGCTATCCGCCGAGAAGGCCCTCATTTCAAGGGCCAGGGAACTCGGCATCGATGTCCCCGATCCCATATCTATGCCACCAGACCACCGAGACAGCGAACGAGCCGACTCTCAAAACTCTACCCTCACCACCTCCCATGCGCGCACCTTCTCCTCCTCGTCGTATGACTCGGCCAGCACGGACCTGACGTCCTCCCCCTCCACCGCTGCCGATGCTACCGACTCGGACGCCTCCTCACAACACGCACGCCCGCGGAGTTCCAGAGACCTCGGTTTCTCCCACTACGACAAGTACCTTGCTAGCCTCGAGCCGACTCTGAACCAACCCAGATTCTTCCGAAGCTATCGCAAGGAATCAGCCGACTCGTCCACCCAGAGCGTCTTCAGCGTCGGCTCAAGATACAGCTACATCAGCATCAAGGAAGGGCTCCGGAAAATGCGATGGAGGAGAAGGACAGGCGGCCTGGAGCGCCCACAGTATGTGACCCCTCCCCCAATCCGCAAACCCGCGCCAAAGGCCTAGACCTTGCTGACAACTCGCCACCTTTCAGCGCCTGCATCTGCTGTAGAGACGATTTTCAAAAGTCCAGCGCCCTGCACTGCCTCCCCTGCGGCCACACATATTGCGGCGAGTGCCTGAGGTTTATGATCCAGCAAGCTACGACGGACGAGTCAAAGTTCCCACCGCGCTGCTGCACCCAGCCCATCCCGAGCTCCATCATTAAGAGTGTCGTCAATCGCCAGGAGAAGCTCGCCTTTCTCAAAGCAGTACGACAGTTCAGCACACCATGGGAGGCACGCGTCTACTGCCCGAACGCGGCGTGCAGCGAATTTATACCGCCTCGCACCAAGCTGGACCCCAAGCACCCCGCCGACGTTGTCTGCAAGAAGTGCAGGACTCGGGTCTGCCTGATGTGCAAGCGCAATGCGCACGCCATTGGCAAGGACTGCCCAGACGACCACGAACTGAATGAAGTGCTCAAGATTGGGGAGAAGTCTGGGTGGAAGCGATGCTACAAGTGCAGGGCGCTTGTCGAGCTGTCCCACGGATGCACACACATGACGTGCCGGTGCAAGGCCCAATTCTGCTACCTGTGCGGGGCCATATGGAATCCCGCCGTGGGATGCCCCAACTTCTGCGACGGCGACGAGGAGCTGGAGCGCAGGAGGATCGAGGAGGAAGAACGCGCAGCCGCCGACGAGGCGGAAAAGGCTGCCGAAGAGGCCGCTGCCGCTGCGGCGGTCGAGCGATTCCAGGGCCACCCCAAGTTCATTGCCCTCCGGGCAGAGATGATAGAGCAGAAGCAATGCTTTGGTGACTTCCTCGCGAGGAAGCGCTGGCTCATGGAGGTGCGGCATTCGGAGAGGAAGGGGGCTCTGATGGAAAAGTACGCCGAGCAAGTCGACAAGATGGAGGAGCGACACAGTAAGACGGCGTTCCATCTCGACGAGCGACAGGTCGAGGCCGAGATGGAGCTTCGGACGACGCTACAGCAGAGCGAGAAAAGCGTGCTGATTCGGCTGAAGCACATGGAGGCCTACTGCGACAGGCTCGGGCACAACCCAGAGTCGGATCTCCCCGCGAGGGTCGTTACCGAGCGAGACCTGCGGGAACTTGGCCAGCAGTACAACGTGCGCGACAACATGGCGCGGCTGCACCAAGCGCGGATCAACGTGCTGCGGGACCGGCAGACGAAACGGATGGAGGAGCTAATGGACAGACAGACCAAGGAGATGGAGAAGCTGTTGGAGAAGAGGCAGCGTGACCTCGAGAACCTGGCCATGGACTTTGCGCTCGAAGAGGACGAAGTGGCGCGGGTGTTCGACGTCCGCAAGCGGGAAACGCGACGCTACTGGTGCCTCAAGTTTGCGATACTGCGGCGGGAACTCGAGGAGAAGGACGGCGTACGATATGCGCAGCCGGACCGTCCGGTTTGGTCGGACGAATCGGCCGGCATGGCAGACACGCTCGACACGGCTGCCGCGCCGGAAGAGGACGGATGTTGAGTCGCGGCCACGTTGCCGAGGCATGGCGTGGCGTGACGGGACGGGCGGGCGGGCTGGCGGCCGCCGAGGTGCTCACCATTATACCCCAATCTGGACATTTCATTTTCATATCCGCAATCTTTTCCTTTGGTTTCCCTTTTCTTTGCAATAGTCACACGGGCAGGCCGGAGCTATGCCTAACGCCGATGGGAGTTTACGGCAAGGCAGACCGGAGTTTTCGGGCATGCAGGACATATACCAGGCAGGCAGCCAGCGATTGATGTATTTTCTGATGATAGGCTTTATCAAAGTTTACTTGAGTGCTGGCGGGGTTATGTTGGTCTGTATGTTGTGTCTGGTTCAACCTGTTCATGGGCCTGGATATCAGTCAGGGTCTTCGCATCATCGAACGCTCGCTTCGCTTCTACCAAGTCGACAAGCGAGAGTTGGCCCGCGCTTGATGATAAGGGCCAGCCCCAGCACGACCGGGGAGATGCCAGAATGGTTGACGCGGGCTCGAAACCAAACTGCGCTGATGCTCGGAAGACCAAATAGAGTATCTGGTTACGTTGACGCCGGCGGCAGCCAGAACACGCGATCAAAGGCTCGCGGCGGCTCTCCACAGAGGGCACATTTCAGCGACTTGCCCCTTTCTGGCCTCGATCCGCGCTTGCAGGGAGGGGCCCAGACACGCCGTCGGCCCTGGAGAGAGCCGATCGGCCGCCAGTCCGCCACTGGTTAAGGCCCCGCCTTGCCCGCCAGGGGCCCGGTCTGGGGAGGGTTGCACTGTTGGAGGGGTCTGGAGCCCCCCCTTGCAGATCAGGATCTTCTGCCGAGGCGAGAGACGCGGGTGCGGGTGCGCTTGTCGGGAGGGCTGGGCTGGGTGGACACTGGACGGCCGTGATCCATGTCAATGTCGCGTCTCTCTTCTGGGATCGTCCGAGCCGGGAGTAACCTTGCTTTTTTGCCGAGTTGCGAGACGTTTCAGATTCGGACACGCCGCGGAAAAGGGGGCAGAGGATGCTAATATGGGAGAGGAGTCGTTCGTCCATCCTGCTGATGGGCGGTGAATCTCGAAGTTGCCCGAGGTCATGTCATGCGGTGATGACTCTGTTCGCCCCCTTGCCCATCCGGAGACACGGCTCGATGGGGAAATCGATTCACTGATGGGCTGGATGAGTTGGTGATGGTTTTCTTGGACCGGTCTGTCATCTGAAGGGTGGTGAGCTGTCTCGCATGGCTTGCTTCGTTTTGGGAATTCAATGGTTTGCGAGGTTCGGGTTGTTCGCGAGGGAAGATGGTGATGTTCTTGGCATTGTGGTATTTGGCCGAGCTATAGGGGTTTGCGATGCGAGGTCAGGTGAATGCTGTGCAGTCCTGGTGATGGCCAGGGGATGCTCTTCTCGCGATGATCCTCGCCGGGGGGTTTGTTGGGTCTCCCCGGGTTTTTGGGCGAGGCTAACACTAACTCTCAGGGCAGGGTGGATATTGAAGTGCCGCTGATTGACAGGAGACAGACAGACAGCAGACAGCCAGAGTCCACTCTCACCAAAGAAACAAGATGCAGTTATTCTGCCACCTTGTCCCATCGGACACCGGAATCATCTGCAGACACACAGACGCTGAGCTCGCATCCTATACCGGATAGGGCAGGTTTGCGAGGTTTCTTTCGTCTCATCTCTGCGCCTTCTCTCATCCGCCCCCCTTCAAAGCGCAAACGCTTCACGTCTGGCGTCTCAGAGAGACCTTTCTCGCACAGAGGAAGCAGCCCGCCCCCCCTTCGTCTGGAACGACACGGACCATCCCAGAGTGATGGTGTCAGAGAAGAAGGGCCCCTACCTAGTTTTGGGAGTATAATGACTTGACTCTCTCCACCTTGCCGGGTCGAGCCCGTTCTTAAACCCTTCTAGTTGTTTCGTTTTATCATCGCCACAGCGCCCAGATGTGATAATATTGAACTTTATCATCGACTACATCAACTTGAAGAACTTGATATATACGACTGCGCTGGTATTCGCCGTCGACTTTACTCTTGGATAGAACGACATCTTCAGCAAGACAACGAGACAAGGACTGGGGAAGAACGACACGTCAAAAACGGAACACGACACAGTCAGACAAGATGGACGCAAAGAGAGGCTTCTCCGAGTCGACGGAGAACCTCGCGCCGCTGGCGCAGGTTGAATCGCCGGATGCCCTGGTGGTAGGAACGAGTCAACTCTTCGATGGCAACAAGATCCGCTACATCCCCATGCCGACGCCGGATCCAAAGGGTGCGTTCTTCAAGGAAGCAGATGGATGAGAGCCCATGACTGACAATGTTCCCAAGATCCCCTTAACCTTCCCAACTGGAGAAAGTGGCTCGCCGTCGCCGCCCTCTGCTTCTGTAAGTCCATCCACCCTCGCCTTCCACCACAGATCCTGATATTTCTCAGTCGGCGCCCTCGCCCTGGCGGCCGAGACAATCATCGGCGCCCTCGTCCCCGTCTTCGCCCTCGAATACGCCGGCATCGACCCCAAGATCCTCGCCCAGATCGACATTGGCGCCCTCACCCCTCCCGGCCAGGTAAACACCAACCCCCTCAAGCTCCTCGACAACCTCGGCGGCCCTCCTCTCTTCAAAGTCGCCCTCCTCGCCTCGGTGCCCATGCTCGTCAACGGTCTGAGCTCCTACATCCTCGTACCGCTGAGCATCTACGTCGGCCGCCGTCCCGTGCTCATCTTTGCCGGCGTCGTCGCCTGGGCTGGCGGTCTCTGGGCTGGCTTCAGCACGTCGCTCAACAGTCATCTTGCTGCTCGCTGCTTCCAGGGTCTTGGTGCGGGAACTGTGGAGAGTCTTCTGCCTTTGATTGTGCAGGATATGATGTTCATTCATCAGAGGAACACGGCTATTGCTGCCATCTCTGCGAGCCAGGGTCTCATGATTGTGAGCCTGGGTATTGCTAGGTATGTCTGATGTCTTCACTCATGAGACTTCCCACTGACATCCCTCCCAGCCCTGTCATCGTGGCCCGTCTGTCATGGCGCTTCATCTACTACATCACCTCCGGCGCCGGCATCTTCGCCTGGATCGCCCTCATCTTCCTCGTCCCCGAGACCCGCTGGATGCGTTCCGCCGATGAGCTCGGTACGTCTCCCATTCCCTTCCCCTTCTCCCCGTCCTTGATACTGACCTCCCCCAGCCGGAAAGGAAATCTACCTCCTCCGCCCCGGCGAGACGCGCCCCCGCCTCGACCCCGTCACCTACGGCCCCCGTACCCTCGCCACCGAGCTCGGCGTCCTCACCTTCGGCCTCGAGCCCCGCGCCGCCCTCCGCTCTGTCTGGGAGACCCTCAAGACCACCGTCTTCCCCAACGTCCTCTGGGTCATCGCCATCAACTCCCTCCTCGTCTCCATCCAGGGCGCCGCCGGCCAGGTCGGTTCCTCCGTCCTCATCGCCGCCGGCTGGGACTTTGAGAAGCTCGGCCTTGCCGTCCTGCCCATCGTCGTAGCCAGTCCATTCGTCATGATCTTCGGCGGTTACGTCGCCGATCTCATTTCGAACATGCACGCCAAGCGCAACGGTGGTCGCAGGGAGCCCGAGGCCCATCTCCTCAGTCTCATCTTCCCCATGAGCGCTGGTGTTGCCGGCAGCTTCCTCTTCGGCTACGTCGGCGAGAACGTCCGCACCCTGCCGAGCATCGTCCTGCTCGTCGCCGTCTTCCTCATCGGCTTCGGCTTCCTGACCGCCAACGCCATCTTCTCCGTTTACCTGGTCGAGAGTTATCCCCAGTTTGCAGGGTATGTCCCCCCCCTTTTCTCCCCAAGAACCACGAGACTAACTTCCCTCAGCCCCGTCCTCGTCAACGTCTCCTCCATCCGCCTCATCGTCGGCTTCGCCTTCTCCTTTAAGGCCACGACCTGGATCCAGGACCTCGGCTTCATGAAAAACTTCGCCATCTACGGTGCCGCCCTGACCGCCACCTCGCTGCTGCTCCCCGTCATGTACATTTACGGCAAGCCCATCCGTGCCTGGACCTCAGGCCGCCTCGAGGCCAGGGTCGTCAAGGACGTCAATGATGACGAGGGTGACTGGAAGGTCGAGGATAACCGCATCTAATCCGGCCCGGTTTCTTTCTTTTCCGTACTTCTCAGTCTAGATTGGGGGTTGGAGTACACCATTCCCGGACGTAAGAGATGTCGGGTTGTTCACGAGCATGATGATGCCATGGCGATGTAGAGCACTTGCGAGGAGTTTGGAGCGAGCATTGGTCATTTTCACAAGATGTAGGAGAGAGGTCAGAGGGGAGTTGTGTTTATTGTTCTCTTCGCATCATCCGTTCATGTCTTTAGCAATCCTTTTCCTGCCCCGGCCCATCTCTCCGTGAGATTGGGCCATGGGCCAAAACAGCAATATTCGTTCCTTAAGCGCCTGATCCCTGCCGATGTTGAGATGAAGAAGTCCATAAACCGTAAAGCCGCATAATCATGATGCCTTTGATCGAGGTCCGTGAGTCGCTAAGTCGTCAAACCGAAAAGCCGCATAAACATGATGCCTCTCATCGAGGTCCGTGAGTCGTTAAGTCGTCAAACCGTGAAGTCTCAATGCGTCAAGTCGTGAATCGTGAAAGCCTCGGCAGGCGCCGTTACTGTCCCCTTCCCATCTGCATGAAGGAAGGCTGATGCCTCCTGGCGCGGGGGCCGTCATGGGGATCGCAGGCGCGGAGCCACTTCTCGCCGGGGTAGCAAGCCTTCACAACGGCATCGAGAAACTTCTTGAGCATCGCCTCACTGAGGCTGTCGCGGAAGAAGAAGCTGAGTTCGGCACGGCAGCCCGCCATCACGGTAAGGTTCTTGCCCCAAGCTTTAATGTCGTCGGTGCCCGGCATGTCTGGGCCGCACTGCAGACCCCTTTCATTACGCCTCGCCACCCAGTGGTAGCAGACGAATTGGGAAGT
Source organism: Plectosphaerella cucumerina (assembly GCA_020746995.1). Taxonomy (NCBI): domain Eukaryota; kingdom Fungi; phylum Ascomycota; class Sordariomycetes; order Glomerellales; family Plectosphaerellaceae; genus Plectosphaerella; species Plectosphaerella cucumerina. The sequence goes on along the minus strand of JAGPXD010000004.1, from coordinate 2,031,548 downwards.
GATTGCCAAGAGGAAGCCGCGATCTTCCTCACTGGCACCGGCGAGGCGGAAGATGTCCATGACTGCGTCACCCTGGCTGTCGACCCAGGCGAGGAAAGCGCCCTTGTTGTCACCGTGGCTGGGCTGGTCCATATCAAGCTTGGGACCCTGCACCTTGAGCTTGGTGAGCGCGATTTGAACCTTCAAGTCGTTCGTCTCGATGACTTCCTTCTGCTTGGCTGTGTGCTCGCGAGGGCGCCTCGAATCATCATCGGCGATGTCCTCCGCAGTTCGGATGGCGACGTAGTCGTGGTCCCATTGGGCGCGGTAGCGGGCGTACCAGCGGATCTCGGGGCCGAGCTGCGGGTGTGTGATGCGGGTCATGCCGCCGGCGGAGAATCCCGCCCAGATCCTTTCCTCCTGCTGCTTCACCCAAGCCTCCTTCTGCTCCACGTTGCCGTTCTTGGGGAAGGGAAAGTCGATCTTTGTGGCCGGCGTGTTCACGAGAAGGGCAGGCAGGATCATGAACAAGCCGGCCGTTCTGGCTGCGGCGTAGATATTCTGAAGGCGGAAACTGCCCTGGAGATCCTTGAAGATCCTGGTGGCGCCTTCCTCGAGGTGCATGCGCCTTTGACCTTCGAGCATCTTGTGCTTGGCCGGCCTGTCGCGCTCCTGTTTCTGCTCCTCCATGATGCCGGAAATGGAACTGAGGACATAGTTGCTCTCGTACTCGAGGCGGCGGGCGTTTCCGATTCCGTTCTTGCGGTGGAAGAAGACGGCAGGGTCAACCATCTGGTTGAGGGTCCAACGAACGAGAGTCAAGGTTCGGTGGTAGACCTCGACGTCGTGCTCGGCGGACATGCAGTCGACGTGGCCGCAACGGCAGACGCTGGGGTGGGGTCCCCAGAAGGGCATCCTGAACTTGGCGCCAGGAGTGTGGTTGATGTGGAAGAGTGGACTGCGCCACGGGTTGTTCTTCTTCTCGAGCGCCCTGGCATACTTGCTGTACGTGGCGTCGTACTCCTTCGCAGGGGTCTTGCACGCCTTCATGAGATCGCCGTACAGAGATAGAATGAGAGAAGCCACGACCTCGGCGCGCTTCCTGGTCTCGCCCAGGGCGGAAGAGATGGCGGCGGCACCCTTGGGGCCAGCGGCGGCGAGAGACAGCTTGAGTTGTTTCTCGATCTCGGGGAGCGAGTTCGGAAGCATGAGCCTGGTCTCATGCTTCATGAGAAGGGAAAGGGCCTGGGCCGCGATGGTGCAAGTTTCCTCGAGGTCGGGGAAGCGACCTTCATCGGAAGGCCAGAGAAGGGCGTAGAAGGCCGGCAGGTGCTTGAGAACGGGGCCAGACATGGCGATGGCGGCGACCTCGCTGCGGTGGCGGCACCCAAGGTAGTAGATGATGCAGACCTTGCAGTCCTGGATACTGCAGTGGTGGGTGAGAATATTGTCCGATTTGATGGTAGGGCGATGATCGTCGACGTAGAACTCAAGCTCCTCTATGGGAACCTGGGGACTGTCAGGACCAAGCTCCTGGCTGTACACAAGCCGCTCGGAGCAGCCAGTGCAGGTCGAAACCAGACCATCATGACGGTCAGGGCAGAAGCTCAAGGCAGCGAATTCCTCGTAAAGCTTTTGGTAGGCGTTTTGGAAGGACTCGGGGTCATTGGGCTTAATGATGGTACCGTTGATGTTGATGCCATTGGCGAACCGGCTGGAGAGAACGGGCTGGGCAGGCAGACCGGGAGTCTTGGCGGTGCCGTCGGGGTGGGCGACCAACTGGCCCTTCTCGCTGGAGCCTTCTTTCTGACCATGCTTGTGCTTCTGGTGCTCAGCGTCGTGCTGGGTAGAGGCAGAGGGGGTGGTGGCTGCGTTCTGAGGGCAATCGGCCTGGTTCTCGTGAGCGAAGCAGGGAATGGTGCCCCAGGAAATTTTGCCATTCTCAATAGCCTCTCTGACTTGTTCCTCGTTCCAGGCCTGGCTGTCCCAGACGCACTTGTGCGCTTTGTCTGACTGGGGCGACATGGTGGACGGTGTGGTGACAGGGTCCTTTGGCTGGGCTGGTTGTGTTGAGGCAGAGATACCCATGGTGACGGAGGGAGGCGAAGGGGATTAACTCGGGTTCGAAAAAGGGTGCTCGTCACGTGTATCGCGTAAAACGCGTCCTCACGTGCTCGGTGTTGTTGTTGCGGGTGGGACGGAAAGAACGATGTGAAATGGGTGAATAGGAAGGGTTCACGTGGTGTGCCTCCAGAGCTAGGGGAAGGTGGAAGGACCGGTTCCTTCCCTGGGTGCGCCGGGCAAGAGCCTGGGCTGTGGGAGGCAGGTACGGATTTTAGTGCATGAGCACCTGACTTGAAGAGGAACAGGCAGGCACAGATTTCATACCAAGCTCTCAAGACTCGCAAGCACCAAGCAGGTGGTGAGCTTGGGCATGACGGGCACCTCATGTAAGGTACCTTGTGTTGTGGGCCAACAACATGACACGGCAGAGCTTCTGGACTGCAGTAAGAGTTCAGAAAGATACTTGAGCGACTAACAGGAATGTTGGCACTCACAAATGACTGGTAAGAGTGTCCTTAAAGCACTATAGAGAGACAGCAGTAGGCAGACTCACTTACACACCTGAACACTTTGTGCCTAGATTTCACAGCTGTGTGGACAAAGGCTGCCCGGATTGCCAGCAAGCCACATCGAAACGAGTGGGTTCCTAGGATGTGTCAACTGTAGACATGTCGAAGCACTACTTTCTGCATTCAAGGCATAGTGAGTCCAGGTCAGCGGTAGAGAGCAATCTAGTATGCATTCATAAGCCATTACGGCTACCCCTACCTCAAAAAAAGAAAACGAGTGACATGCCTGGATGTCGAGGCCCGTAGCCCCTTTCTCCAACCAGCATGGAGACCAAATACCCCCTGTACGCCTAACAGTCCAACCAGAACTGAACCTGCCCTTTTCCAAGAGCTCATATTTTCCCACCAGCTTAGAAGATGCTGTTGACCAAGTTCGAACCGAGCGTCGCACCCGCACCGAAGATGGCCGCGTTTCCGAGCTTCTTGCCAAACTTCTCGCCATACTCCTTGGCCTTGCCGGCGCCGACCTTCTTCTCCTCGCCATCCTGGTGCTGCTCGTTGTTGTGGTCTCCCTGCTGCTGCTGGGGTGGCGGGCCAGGAGGGGGGTACTGCTGCTGCTGCTGGCCCGGGGGCGGCCAGAGCTGCTGCACCGCGGGCTGGGGCTGGTAGCCGTGCTGGCCGTAGCCTGGCTGGCCGGTGGGCGGGCCGTAGCCGGGCTGCGCGCGGGGCTGGGTCTCGGTTGCCTGTCAAATTTCGAGTCAGTTTCTTTGTTCAACAGCTGTCTTGAGAGCTGTCGGGAGTCGACGGGAGTCATGCCACGTGGTATGTGAGCATGAGTGACTCCCGGCACAGCCCAATGGGGTAATAAAAAACTCGGAAGGTAGACGAACCTCGACAGCCACGTACGTCTTCGGGAATATCCCCTCGGCGCCGGTGCGGGTGTTGCGGCCCATCCACCAGTCTGCGTTCATGTACTCGTGAACTTGGACCTTGTCGTCGCGCTCGAAGGAGAGGTCGCGCGAGTCGCTGCCGTTGTAGCGGTAGAGGGCACGGGCGTGGGCGATGACGGGCTTGGTGGGCGCGGGCGGCGGGCCGGGAGGGGGCGCGGCACCGCCGGTGGAGGACTGGTAGCTCGGCGGGGCGGGGGAGCTGGTGCTGCGCTGGCTCTCGATGTTGAGGTTCGACATGGCGTTGGTGGGCGGAGATGTCGGGTTTGCGTTGTTGGAGGGCGTCGCTGGGGCAGGGGCGCGGCCGCCGCGGAGAGGCGCCTCGGCGGGGAGGATGTTGTGGATGTTCTCGTATGTCTCGTCGTCGATGACGCCCTTTTCGAGGAGGTTCTCGAGTTCCTGGAGGTGTTGGTGTCAGCGGGAGTTCGGGGCGCCACAGGGGGAGAGCCGACGAACATTCTTGATTGTGCGAAGCGACCTGTTTGTCTCCATGATGGTCTGACGATCGGTCGCCATGTTGCGATGTGGTCGAGGCCCTGACGAGGGTCTCTGTGCCGTTCCTAGGTGTGTGGCTGTTGGATGTGTGTGGTTCGAGGTTGTCTCCGGGAAGTCGGCGACGGAGGAGGTCTGGAGTTGCCCCTCACCTAAGTACCTCCGGATCCGTCAAGGGGGGCCACGCGGGATAGATGCTGGGCGCGCCGGGGTCTCGGCTTCGGCGGGTGTCAATATCAATGGTCCCCTCCACAAAAAAAAGGCGGCGACCTGCCGAGTTGGGCTGGATACGAGCTGAAAAGGCGAGGAGTTCAAGTTGCACGGTCTCACCGGTGGCACTCGGGACAACGAAGAGGCAGCCTGCCTATTTCAATACCCAAAACGACAACCCAAAGAGTCAATACATGTCTCTCAAATACAGATGGAACAACCCAGACCTTCCCCCGTCCGCCGATCGCCCTCCAGAAGAAACCCGGGAACCCGACGGGGAGAAACAGATCCCCAGCGGCATGCGGCTCTCGGTCTCGGCCTGCCGTCCCAAGGGACCCAGGGCCCTGAAACCCGCCAATGCTCTGTCGCGGCGGCCGTTGTCGTGGCTCTGGGCGGTGGGTTGGACGAGCCTGTTCGAGGCCTTCCGACTGGACGGGCGGGGGTCGGTGGAAGCACGAACATCTTGGGGCTCCAGATGGCACAGGTGCTGACGCGTTCCCGTTTGAAGATGGGGGCGAGTTCCGAGGTTTGCCTCCGGTCAACGTCCAGGGACACCGCTGCAGATCACTCTACTGGAATGGAAGCAGCAGATGGGCAATTTGACATTTACAACAGTTGACTCTGAGAATGTTCGAAGGGGCAGAACACTGCAGTGAGGCTCGATCCGCTCAGGGTCGGCATCGACATCGCAGGACAGGGAGGCCATAGTGCCACCCAGAATGCGTCCTTCTAATTGGTCGGTTAGCTCAGTTGGTTAGAGCGTCGTACTAATAATGCGAAGGCCATGAGTTCGACCCTCATACTGACCAAGGCTTACATTTTGCCATTTCCTCGGCGTTGACTTTTTGGACAATCAAAGTTCTGGACTCTTGACACTTCCTGCTTCTGTGTGTTCATACATAGCATGGTGACACTATCTGGTGTACGCAACTTGTATCTTTCAATCTAGACATTGTTACGGAATCTACTCTAGACACCAGACCCCAACCGCATACCCGTATCCCAACAAAGATGCAGCTCGTCGCCTAGATGAACTTGCTGTCCTTGCTGACGTACAGGTCGACGTACTCGTCTACGGGGGTGGCCTCGAGCTTCTTCTGGTCCTGGCCGAGCTCGACGAGGTGCTTGACGCGGTCCTCGGAGAAGTGGGGGCCGAGGTGCCTCTGGTACTTCTTGAGGATCTCGGGCTTGGCCTCCTCCCTCCTCAGGCGGTGGCCGAGGGGCGCCTCGACGACGACCTCGTCGAGGACGGTGCCGTCGTTGAGCTCGACGGTGAGGGCGTTGGAGATGGTGCGCTGGGCGGGGTCGTGGTAGTCGGCGGTGAACTTGGGGTCCTCGACGCAGCGGATGCGCTTGCGCAGGGACTCGACGAGCTCCGAGGTGGCGGCCTCGCCGCCGTCGGTGTAGTCGGTGGCCTGGAGCCGGCCGAAGACGAGCATGACGGAGCACATGTACTGGATGCAGTGGTCGCGGTCGGCAAAGTTGTCCATGGGCTTGAACTGCTTGTCGATGATGCGGACGCAGGCCTCGTGGGTGCGGATGGTGACCTCCTTGATGTCGGCGGCAGACTTGCCGGCGGCCTTGAGCTGGGCGTGGATCTTCTCCGAGGCCTCGACGGCGGTCTGGGAGTGGAACTCGGCGGGGTACGAGACCTTGAAGAGGACGTTCTCCATGACGTAGGAGCCGTAGGGGCGCTGGAACTCAAACTTCTTGCCCTTGAAGAGGACATCGTAGAAGCCCCAGACGGGGGCGGAGAGGACGGTGGGCACGCCCTGCTCGCCCTTGAGGACCTTGAGGGCCAGGTTGACGGCGCGCTGGCAGGCATCACCGGCGGCCCACGACTTGCGGGACATGGTGTTGGGGGTGTGGCGGTAGGTGCGAAGAGACTGGCCATCGACCCAGGCCTGGGTGACGGCATCGGCGATCTGCTTCTCGTTGAGGCCGAGCATCTTGGAGACGACGGCGGTGGAGGCGACCTTGACGAGGACGACGTGGTCGAGGCCGACGCGGTTGTACGAGTTGAGGAGGGCCAGGCAGCCCTGGATCTCGTGGGCCTTGATCATGGCCTCGAGCACATCGCGGATGGTGAACTGCTTGCCGCCGGCGATGTTACCGCCGGCCTTGTTGGTACGGGTGACCCAGTCGGCGACGGCCAGGATGGCGCCCAGGTTGTCCGAGGGGTGTCCCCACTCAGCGGCCAGCCAGCAGTCGTTGTAGTCGAGCCAGCGGATCATGGCGCCGATGTTGAAGGCGGCGTTGACGGGGTCCAGCTGGAAGTCGGTGCCGGGCACCTTGGGGCCGTTGGGCACGACGGTGCCGGGGACGATGGGGCCCAGCAGCTTGGTGCACTCCTTGAAGCGCAGGCCCTCGAGGCCGCAGCCGAGGGTGTCAAGGAAGACCCATCGTGCCGTGTCAAACTGTGGTTTTGGGTAGGGCGGTTAGCCTCGGGAGTTTTTTTGGGGTGTGGTGGTTTGGGTGAGTGTTGGGGGTGGAGGGGCGCGGGGCACAGATCGGATCGACCAGCTCAGGCGGGCACCACCACCACGCAGAGGGGGAAAAAATCTCAGCTGGTACGAATCTGCCAGTGCAACGAGACAACGTGCGAGGCGGGAGGTGCACGAGGGTAGACGATGCATCGAGGGGCAGATTGGCTGGAGAGAGATGGGAGGGTGCACAAGGAGCAGCAAAGGAGGAGGAGGGGCACAGGCGGTGTAACTCACGGCTAGGTCCGAGTCGACCTTGTAGTTGTTGACATAGCTGGCAATGTCGTTGATCTCGGGATCGTATTCTCTGGCCTCGGCAGACATGGTGGGCGCGCCGCTTGTCCTGGCAGAAGTGGTAGAGAAGTTGTAGGAGGAAGAGGGGATGCGCGCGGAGGCGGCAGAAGCGGAAAAGCTGGTGGAGGCGACGGAGCTGAGGGGAGCGGCAAGGCGGAGGGTTCGCGGCTGCAGACGCAGTGTTCTGGAGGCGGACCTGATGCTTCGGTTGACGGCGGACATGTTCTTCGACGACGACGGGCAGGCCACTGTCGATCCGGCTCTCTGTCTTTTTTTTCTCTTGTGGTCTTTTCTCCCGAGTCTCAATGGCCTGGCGGGCGAGGGCGGAGAGTGCGTGTACGTGAGGAAGGGAGGGGGAGGAATTGGACTGGAGAGGAGCAGGAGGAGGGTTTCAAGAGGGTGGAAAGCCGAGGGGGAGGGACAGGAATGGATTATATTCGCCAATGGCTCTGAAGGCCTTCTCGGCTCAAGCTGGCACGCTACGGGTCGATCGCAGGGGGCCCGGCCGTCCACCGTCTTCGTTCACAACTGCTACACTGAATTCAAGGCCAGGGCGGGCTGGGGTTCCCCCTCTCGGCCGCCTCCCCCGTCTTCTCCCCCAGCGGCCGACTCGCAAGGTTCCTGGGGCATCGCAGGGGAGCCAGGGCCAGAGGCTCTACCGCGGGCTGCCGAGCTCCTGATTTGGTGGGAGCCACTCTGATCCGAGGTTGAGGCCGGGCAAGGTGAGGGGAAGGCCAGGGTCGAAGGGCACCAGAGAGGGCATGTGGGGTGCTGGAGAGCTCCTTCTCTCCGCGGGTACCCGCGGTACATTCCTGCCTGCCCACGGGCAATGGCTTGTGGGAGCGGTCGGGGGTGAGGAGGTCGTTATCTTATCGCTGTGAGGCCCACCTTATTTCCGAGCAAGTCGCACCTCCGAGCCCGGTGCAGCATTGACACTGTCAAGTCCTCTGGAAAACGCCCAGCATCGCGAGATGGACAGCAAGCCACCCCTCCGACCGAGCCTCACGGGCGAAGAGCCTCGGGTAGGGAGTGTGGGAATGGAGGTTTCAGAAATTTTACGAGGCTCTTTTGATTTGGCTCGAGCTACCTCACGTGCTGCATCTGACGCGCGAGGCTGAGGTGGTTCTCCATGGCGCTGGCCATGCCTCAAGCCACGCACACAGTTGGCGTCGACATCAGGCTCTTGCACGGGACGCAAAGTGTTTGCAAAAAAACAATGAGCCCCGCCACTCTATTGTTCGAACAAGGCTTATTGTTGACGTCCAAGTGACAAGCGGCAACTCTCTGTCTGCTGATTACAATCCCCGTCTTCTTCCACTCTGCTCTTGGACAAACTTCCAACTCAACCACAGAACTTCAGGTCGCTCTACCTTATTTCACCCAACCATCCGGGTCTGTATCTTGAAAATAACCCTCTTGTTACTTCAAAATACGACCCCCAGCAGTATCCAGCCAGTATCACTCCGACTGGCATCTGCATCACGTCCACCAACTGAATCACATCCTCAGAAGCAGCATCAGCTCGCCTTGCTGTAGATCATCTGCTGGCCCACCCTCCATTCAGAAACAAGCTTGGCACGACCCTCTTCCCTGCCGCTCTGCCCTCTCACTGGCAGGCCTCGCCGAACCTGGAAGCGTCGCACCGGTCTGGAATCTGCCCGACCCGAGCTGACACACAGCCCGCCCGCTCCCGCTCCCCCCGCCTCCCGCTTGACAGACCGTCGCAGCTGGCTCCCAGCTGTCTTCGCTGTCACCATGGCCAAGTCCCATCCTTTGTTCCGTCCGTTTAACCGCCCTCGTCGACCGATACCCAAGCCTCAGCCCCGGCAATCTTCCTCATCAGCGTCTGGAGGCTTCTCGTCGAGCCCCTCACAGCCAGACATGTCGGCCCTCCGACCGAATCAGCGGGAAAAGGCCGTGTCGAAGAACGGTGCCGTCCCCAACGCCATACTCAACGGCCTCGTCGATCCCACCAGGACCGGCAAGTACCCTGTCCTGCTCAGTGACACACTCCTGGGCCGCACTCAGAAGGACGTCTTCACCGGCGTGAGATGTACGTTTCCCCCCCGAAATACCCACGAAAGAAGGCAAATGAGCTGACCGTGGTGATAAACAGATAACCACAAGCCGCCGCTGTCTTCCGACCCTTCTCTCACGAGACTCAAGCCCAGCACCCCTGGCGACAAGAACGACTTTGAACTCTCCTACCAGGACGATGGCGCGACATACGGCTACGCCGGCTCCAGGTCGACAGAATCAGGCCAATATGTCCTCTACTTCGACCCCGAAAGGAAAGCATTCATTCTGGACAAGGTCGACTCGACCTTCAACATGAACCTCACCCGCACTCCCGACAACACCGACCCAAGCAGCCTGCGCGACCAATTCCCCCATATCGACCCCTCCATCCTGCAAAACGCCGCGCCCACCCCCAAGGCGACATCCCCCATGCGAGAGGAGAAGCCAACATCAACCAAGCCTGCGACAAGCAAGCCAGCCGCAAAGGCAGCCTCCAAGCCAGCGTCGACGAAGGCCACCCACCAGAGCATCGGCAAGGCCGCCAGCACAAAGAAGAAGCCCCTCGAGAGAAAGAAGCCCTTTGAACTCGCCCTGCCAGGGAGCAACCCGGCACCACCGCCGAAACTCCCCACGTCCCAGAAGAAAGACAAACCCCGCGCCGCGCCCGCGCCGGCCCCCAAGCGCGCGGCCGACGACGACGATGAAGAGGAGGAAGAGGACGACGATTTTGGCCTCACGATTGAATACCCCGACGACCCCAGCAGCAACGCCCGCTCGGGCGGCGGCGCCGGCGGCGACTTCTCCCCCGCTTTCCCCGCCAAGAAGATCACCATGCGCCGCTTCTCCGAGTTCCTGCGCGATTCCGAGGCCGACGATGCTGACGGCGAGTCGGACCCTGAGGAGGACGACGGCGGCAGTGGTGCCTTCAAGCTGCCCAGCCCTGTCAACGGCCAGCCGCAATATGGCGGCCACGATGAAGAGGAAGAGGACGAGCAGCTCTATCGCGATGCTGGTGCCGCGCAGCATGACAGGATGGATGTCGATTCGCCTGAAGACGCGGATGCGGACCAGGACGAAATGGATCTTGAGGCTGATCTCGAGGCGGCGCTGGAGGCAGCTAACAGTGGCGATGCCGGCGAGGAGAGCGAGGTCAGCGAGGAGGACTGATCGTGTGGTTGAAAGGATTATTATGTTTTCCTCTACAGGTAAAGGGGACAACGGGACGCCAGACCCCGGGCCCCGATGATGATTGTTCACGAACTACAACGGACTTGGGCGTTTTGGGAACTTTGGCCACAAGGCGCATGTCTGATTTTTGTAGAAAACTTGCGCCGTACGCATAGCGTACTAGGGGCGCACATGAATGGATCGTTATGAAATACAGCGTTGAATATTTCCATGTTCATCTGGCCCCGCTGTGACTACCCAATGCTCAGAACATGCTCAAACAGCATCCCACCTTGCGAGCCAGCCGACGCTCTCCCCTGCGTTCCTCACGACGCAGAGCTGCCCTTCACTACGGGCCTCCCTGACGCCGTCGAGCACCTTCTCGACAGCAAGGCACCCAACGGCTGTCCCGCGCCCCTCGCTGAGGGAGTACGCGCCTGTCGTGACGAAGCCGACGAGATCTTCCTCGCCTGGTACCAGGGGATGACCATTCATGTCATCCTGGTTAGGCTTCGTCGGCGGCCACAATCTAGGCGCCTCGGCGAGGGTTTGGGCGAGCAGACGCATGCGGGCGCGCTCGTCGCTGTCGCCAGGGACGCGGATGACGCCCTTGGACTGTGACGCGGATGTTTTGGAGGCCGCGGCCTGGCGAGGTTGTTGGGCGAGCCATTGGTCGCGGAGATCGATGGGAGTGGAAGGTTGGGTGGGTGGTGTTGAGGTTGAAGGTCGTGCCGGGAGGCGATAGATGCGGGCGCATGGGAGGGCGACGCCGCGGCCGATCAGGCTGAGGCTGACGGCGATGACGGCGTTGGCTGGGAGTGCTGTGGTCTCGGTAGGCGCTTTCTGGCTGATGAGGGCCTGGAAGGATGTTCGTGGCAGTTGGTGGACCAGCTTGAGAGTTTCCTCCGCGGGTGTGTCCTTGCTCTTCGCGGCTGGCGCTTCAGATTTCTCCGTTGCGCCGTTCACCGCGCCACTATCGACGTCCATGACGTCTGCTGGTGGCTCTGGCTCTTTCACAGCCTTGGAGTCGGGCCTCTTCAGCCCAAAGATATGCTCGAAATCGCAAGCCCAGCCATTGCCAATCTCGCCCTTACGTCCAGCACCAAGGTCCAGAGATTCCCATGCAACTCTCTTGCTCTTTGGCCGCTTCTCCCAGTCTCGCTTCCGCTTCGCCCGCTGTTCAGACTCCCACTCAGCACCGGCATCGGTACCGATAAAGTCATAGGGGAAGCAGGGGAGACCGCGCTCAAAGGGTACTTGCCTCGACTCCTCAAGGCCGCCGAAGCGCGGGTTCCCACCGGAAAAGAGAGGCACGTGAACCAGGCTTTTCCACAGCGGCAGAATGCACTTGAACGGCGCAAGCAACGTCCATGTTCCCTGCGCTTGTGTTCCCTGCGCGGGCCGCGAGGAGAGCAAGATAATCGGGATCGGGGGGTCAGCCTCTGAGGGGTCAAGGTCCGTCCCTGGAGCCCTGGCACCCTTTCGACGGTTGATCGCCTTTTCAGGAGGCAGGGCGGCCGCCTTGAACCTCGCATTCCTCTCAAATAGGGTGAATGGGGTGAGATCGTCTGATGCGGGCCATGCGGACAGCATGTTCAACAGCTCAGACTGGGCAATTTCGTTATTCGTATCCGGCGGAGTCACTTTACGAGGGGGGTATCGAAGGCGCGGATCCAAGACTGAGAAAGCAAGAAGCGAGTTGGGCGGGAGAGAAGCAGGGGGGACGTTGCTGGTGAGGCGTGTGAACATGCCGGCATGCGGCTCGCTGGCAGCACCTGACATTTGATGAGGTTGGAGAATGGACAGGAGGGCCTCGGTTGAGGCTGGGCCTGTAAGCTCGATGCTTCCGATTTCGAACCGCAGGTCTTCGATGTAAAGCTGCGGGTTTTGCATCTTGACAAGGCGCAGTAGCTCGTTGAACAGCTCGTGGAAGGCCGATGGGTGTACCCTCAGGAACAGCTGTCTCGTGGTCTTGATCGGGGGCTGGCCTTCGTTGCTGGTACCGTCCTCTCGGGTTGCCGACTGAGGGTTCCAGATGATGGTAACCGGGCAGATACCTCGGCGGCCAGCCTTAGTGTCCTTGCTCAAGAAGCCGGACCAGTGGCGTGTGCCCTCCCGCCAGCGGCGGCCTCTCGCGGTCCAGCAAACCTCGTCCGACACGCCCAACTTACGCAGGACCTGCTCGATGCCTTTTTGGTTGCCGTAGAGGCCAATTGTGCTCATGTAGCTCATGTCCCACACCATTGTGCCCTTCTCACCCTGCGCACGGTGCGTCGCCCTGTAGATCTTCTCGTTCGGCGTGAGAGGTATGGCGAACCTCCAGAGAGGTTGTTGGGGTGGTGTCATCCTTGCCCTCTTTGCGTGCCAGAGATGTGTAGGGAGCCAGGTCTTGTTGATTTGGCGCTTTCGGAACTTGGCTTTGGGCCGCGGGGGTTCGTTGAGTTTGTTGCGCCGTATCTTGGGTCGGGCGGGTCGTGTGGTGATGGTTGTCGGCTTTGCCTTTGCTGTCGCTGCGGCGGCGGTGGTGCTTGGCGCAGCATCTGCGCTGGTATCGCCGGTGGTGTTGCTGGCGCGGGCCTTTGCGAGTTTTCGCTTGCGCTTCTTCTCTGCAAGGATGCCGAGCTTCTTGGCCGTCTCTGCCCGGATGCGGGCGCGTGTTGTCGTGGGCTTCCGTCTCCGCCTATCGACGGCGGCTGTGTTGTCGTCCTTCATCTCCTTGATGGCCTTCCATCGCAGCTTCTTGGGTACGCGCTTGACGTTGTGGCTGGCGGTTCGTCTCCTCATGCCCCGAGGCACCTGCTGGAAGGCTCGTGTGGTGGTCTCGCCTTTTGTGTGGCGCATACTCTCCTCGAAGGCCTTGATGGCAAACTCCTGCGACTTCAGGAAGGCCTGCAGGTTGAGCTCGCCATCTTTCAGGGCCAGGTCGGGGTGCTGGGAGGCGATCTCGCGGTGTTGCCATGGCTTCAAGCGCTTCCTGGGCTCGTTGTTCGAGGCATTGCCGCTTCCGCCTGGGTCCTTGCGCTTGGAGGACGCGGGCGGTCTTGATTCGGACGTTTTGGGCGGCATGATTGTTGGGCCAGCGAGGCGGCGGCGGGTGTTCGTGGTCGATGGCTGTTTGTCACAGGTGACGATGGAGGTGTGAAATTTACTTAGCAGCTTTATCTTATCAGCCACTGGACCCGGCACAGGATGGAGGGGCACCTGTGGTACCTGGGTACGTCGGTGTCCCAGGCCTGTCAGCGATCAGATACGAGACTTGCGCGTTCATTGCGGTCATCAACGGGGAGTTAGGCTGTGATTGAGGCTTGGGTATGGAGATGCAGATCCAGCGTCGAGCTTGAGGTGGGTGTCGCTCGGTTTCGCTCGGTTTCGCGACCTGGTGTTCTTCACCGCGCGCGATGTGCATCAGACGCTGGGCAGGGACCGGATAGCTCGGACCACCAGCAGATGCACTTCACCCAACTCGGAGGTCAGGTCTTGGCAAGATGGGAGGACTTTGTGTTTGTACGCGGAGACTCGGAGAAGGCCAAGATGGTACTGAGGATGGCTGACTTCAGAACAAGCCTGTTCGGTGGGTCGCCGAGGATTGCTCCTTCCCCCAGATGCTGGGTTGCTGTGAAGCAAGGCAGGAGAGACCGAGACTGTGACGTCCCGTCTTTCCCCAGTGTGACGCAGTATTGCGTCGGGTCGGTCGCCCGCCTTCCCACGCCTTGGCCTCCAGGTCCCTGAACACAGGCCACAGGGTCAGCTCGAGGCAAAACGTGCCACAGCCAGCAAGCGCACCCGCCACCGTTGGGTCCGTTCGGGTCCGTCCCCAAACGGCCCAGCCTCGTGGCAGTCGAGGACGATCCCCCAATCCTCCGAAAACACCGTGACTTCAATAGTGGCATGTCCAGTCCAGTCCAACCCAACCCAACCCAGCTCAATCCAAGACACCTCCAGCGCTCATCACAAACCGAATAGCCGCGCAGCCTCTCGACCCTCCGAACCTAACCCCAGTACGGCCAGCTACGCGAGCCGAACCAACGACAGTGCCAACTGAATGCAGGCGGGCAGATGCGACCCTGGTGCTGACTGACTGACTTTCCTCCGTCTTGACGCACCTCCGACAGCTGGCGCACCACACACACTTTGGCCTTCTTCCCCGGCTCCCCAGGAACTGTCGTACTGTACTCGTCGGTACCATCCCGGTCGCATTGCATTTGCGAGATAAAGGATCCCTGCGAAAACATCCAGAAGTCCCCGCCGCCGCATCGTGGCCCCGGACCAGCGAGGTACCTGCCTCTGACAGGCGACAGGCGACAGACAGCTCGACCTCCCTGTCTTGTCTCGTTTCGCCGTTCAAGTTCCGTCCAGTCGTTGGCCATCTGTGGCGCCTCGACGACGGTTGAACGCACCGGTCTTTGATTACCTGGCCAGCCAGCATTCCTTGTCTCCTCCCGTCATGCCGCCTGCGACTCTAGAGCCATGACCTCTCTCAGTGAGTTACTTCTGCTTCTCAACCAAGCCAGCCTTTTTTCTACTCAGGCTCGCTTTTGTCTCTCGCTCCTCCCTCGCCCACAGCCTCGATCGTGTGATCATCCCCCCTTCTCTACTCAATTCCCTCGTCGCACGCATCTTGCGCTGTTGCCCCAGACCAAAGCCACGTCTGCTTCCCAACCCCTGTTTGCGAGGTGTGCCTGGGTCTGGTGATACCCTCACCACAACTCCACGTGTTGCCCCTCCTCCCACCTACCCACCCACCCTCTCATTCACTCCGCGGAATTTGGCATCCTTTTCCCCTTCAATTGCCGTCTCCACGTCGGCCAGGCCCGGCCGAGCCTCGTCGACGCCGCTGCGCCGATAAGCTGCGCCCGTCCAGTCGTCAGCCTTTCTCACTCGCCCTGTCCTCTCCCCTGCCGGGCCCGGGTTGGATTGTCTGTCCCACATCCCAACGCCGCCAACGCCTTGCCGTTTCCCCCTTGCTTGTGCCTCATTCTTCGACTTTTCTTTCACACCGCACCAACTCTCCAGCCTTGCTCGCCTTGCTACTCTTACCTACCTATACTTTGGACGCCCTCAACTACCTGAATCCCTGGTCCCCTTCGCAATGCCTTGGTCGACATCATGAGTCCCCTCAAAGTCCTTACTAATATGAACCTCTTACCCTCAGTCAACAAGGGCCGCAAGGTAAGACTGACTGCCCCCATGCACCCTCACCTCTTCGACTTGACATGTGACGGTCCTGTACTGCTTGCGCCAGAGCTGCAAGGGACCACATGGTGCCTGTCAACCCGAAAAACAAACCCACTCCTCGAGGCGGTGACTGACAGTGCGTGTCTATAGCCAAAATTCGAACTACACCTCAAGGTACCGTGCCCTTCCCTCCCAGTCTGGCCTCACAGAGTCTCATAACCTGTATAGATCTATGACTTGAACAATGTGCCGTTAGTCTCCGGCGGGTCCATGGTGAAATGGCACATCTCACACTCCATGCACGCCGAGCACCGGGGCCGGACACACAAATGCCCCATCTCGAACCATAAGGTCGAATTCAACTATGCCAAGGCCGTCGGCCACATTCGCATCGGCCTCGACAAGTTCAACAACCTAACTGAATGCCCCATCGAGTTCGAGGTCGTACAAGAATTTCCTTCAAGCGGCCGCGACGACAAGATCTCTCTGGGCTTCGTCCGGCTCAACCTTTCCGAGTACGTCGAAGAGAGTGAAACCATCGGCCGTGACGCCGTGCCTCGGACCAGCCAAGACGGCGGCAGCTTCGATCGGGGTCACTTTAGAAAACACCGCAGCACTCGCAGTGCCTCAAGCATCCTCGGCCAGTCGTCAGGAACCAATGGCAACGCCGAGTCTGCCTCGACCTCCTCCAGGCCGACGTCGTCAAGCGGCACGCCTGCTGCAGAGTCCGACGAGCCCGATGTCGAGGAGGGTATCATCAGGCGCTACCTGATGCAGGATAGCAAGATCAACAGCACCCTCAAGATTGGCATCCTCATGATCCAGATTGATGGCGACAGAAACTTCATCGCACCAGCCCTCAAGACGGCTCCGGTATTCGGTGGTATCGCCGGCATCATGGTCGGTGAGCAGGTCGAGCAGGACGAAGCGGGACGTAAGTCTGCCCCCCTACTCCCTTCCACATCCCTTCCCGTAGGATCTGCCACTCACAATGATCTTTCAGAGCCTCCCACCATAGCAAAGTCGCGCGACATGGCCGAGGTACAAGACATGTACCGCATTTCCCTGGCCGCCTCATGGGTCCGACAGCCAGGGGAGCTGCCGCCGGATCAGTGCATAGAGGATATCTTCGCTGGGGGAGACGGATGGTCGGCCGAACTCTCACCCCATACCATCGCACAAGACCAGCACCCCCAACGCAAGCCATCCCAGGCGAGTGATCGCAGCACGAGCAGCGGCGGCGGTCGAGACTCACGGTCTCTGCCGAAGGATACGAGCACATTTGACGGCGCCTATTCAAGCGACGAGGGCGAGAATTCAGGGGGCTTCGGCGGCGACACGTTACGGCCAAGAGACTGGCGCAAGCTGCGAAAGCATAACCAGCCGCAGCCGCAGCATTCGGGTGGCCACGGCCACTCCCTGCTGCACGCCTTTACTCCTCAGCACAACCTCCTCCGACCCCGCGACAGCCGCCACGGCAGCAGCGCCAGCGAGAAGAGCAACAGCACTGCTACGGTCACCGGCAGAAACCACGCCACGGCCAGCGGCACATCGACCCCTCATCTTGGAGGTGGTGATAGCGGTGCTTTCTCTACCAGCCCCTTCCCATCCTTCAGCTCCTTGCACGGAAGGAGCAGCTCCCGCCATCGCCGTGAAGACAGTGGCGCCAGCAGCCGGGACGAACATGTGACTTCGGGCCAACGGAGCCGCAAGGGCAGCTTGACCAGTCTGGCGCCCACCATGGGCAGTGGAAGCAGCGGTCGGAGGGAGGCCGGTGGCATTGGAGGGGGGTATCGCAAGGCCCGGGAGCTGGGGGAGTTTGAGGTCCGGGACGACATGGTTGCTTGGAGTCTGCCGGGGACTGTCCGGTGAGGTCGAGGGCGTAGGGAGAAGGAAGGCTAGCTTGTCATTTGAAAGTGGCGTCGGCGTGACGGGCGGTAATCTTGGGTAACCAACATCAACAGGTTTGGGCGGGAAAACGGCACATGCCCATCGATCAATGCACGGCGTACACATGTGTTACCACCGGATGTCATCGCTTGCCATGTGCTTCGTCTATTTTGCTCCCTGGCCATAAACGCGTTATCTATCGACATATGGCATGGGCCGTTAAACAAAGACCCCTGAAGAGATTACGCTCCCAGCGTTTTACTTCTCCCCGTCTAGCCTTTTCTTCCACCCTTCTCTCTCTCTCTCACACACACACACACCCTCGTGACAGGTGCTTACGGGGCCTTGACGGTACCCCTGACGCCACCCTTGGCACCGACCTCGCGCGCCGTGACGGTGACGCCCAGGTCGGCACCAAGGTTAATGGTGACCTCGACCTTTGCGCCCTTTGCGACGCCGCGGACGGCGGCCTCGGCGATGGTGTTGCCGATCTTCCAGATCTTCTCGCGCTTCTCCTCGTCCTCCTCCTCGTCAGAGTCTTCGTCGGAATCCTCGTCGGAGCCGTCGGCCTCGGGCTTCTTCTCGCGGGGCTCGGGCTTGGTGACCTTGATGTGGGTGCCGCCCTCGGCGATGCGGATGAGGACGTCGCCGCCGTCCTTGGGGCCGGCCACGTGGACGGTGCGGCGGGCGGGGACGGCGGTCTCGGCGGGGATGATGGGGGTGAAGACGTCGTCGGCGCCGGAGTCGCCGCCGAGGGTGATGACGCCGATGGCATTGGCGGTGTGCTTGACGGTGGAGACGGCGGGGTGGGTGGACTGGTCAATGTCCTCGGCGTCGTACTCCTGGATCAGGGAGGCCTGGAGGGCGGCGCCGCGGGCCTGCAGCTCCGAGGGGTTGATGGCGGTGGTGCTGGTGGCGGGGGCGATGACGCGGGTGGACTCTGGGAAGATGGCGACGAGGTTGGCGGCGATGCGGGGGGTGTGGGAGGTGCCGCCGGAGAGAATGACCTCGTCGACGTCGAGGACGTCGAGGCCGGCCTTCTTGATGACGCCCTCGATGAGGCGGTTGATGCCCTCAAAGACCTTGCGGGCGGCCATCTCGTAGCGTAGCCTGTTGATGTTGGAGGTGAAGTCGATGCCGTCGGCGAGGGACTCGATGCTGAAGGTGGCGTTTGTGCCGATGCTGAGGGCCTTCTTGGTGGCCTCTGCCTCGAGGCGGAGCTTGGCGAGGGCGCGGGCGTTCTCGCGGGGGTCGGTGGTGTTCTTCTTGATGAACTCCTTGGCGAAGTGGTCGATGAGGACCTGGTCGAGGTGGACGCCGGCGAACTCGTAGTCGTGGGCGGTGGCGAGGATGGTGTACATGCCGCCGCGGGAGGCGACGACGGCGACGTCGGAGCGGGTGCCGCCCAGGTCGGCGACGACGACGATCTTGTCCTGGACCTCGGCCTCGGGCCTGGCGTCGTAGGCGAGGATGGCGGCGACGGGGTCGGCGATGAGCTGGAGGACCTCGATGCCGGCGTCGTTGGCGGCCTTTGTCAGGCCGGCGCGCTGCTTGTCGGAGAAGTTTGTGGGCACCGAGATGACGGCCGACGTGACCTTTGAGCCGAGGTAGTCGGAGGCGGAGCCGATGAGGCGGCGGAGGTAGCGCGTCGTCACCTCGGAGACGGAGATGGTCGAGGGCTCCTCGGCCTCCTCGTTGTCCTTGAGGGTGAAGGAGACGGTGCCGTTGACGTCCTTGGGGTGGGCGGAGGCGTGGTTGTGCGTGGGGTCGATCGAGGCGAAGCTGTGCGCGGCAGATCAGTAGGAAGCTCTTGGGATAGGGGGGGGGTTGTTTCTGGAACTTACTCCTTGCTGATGAACTCCTTGAAGTAACCGACTGTGTTGGAGGGGTTGCGGACCAGGAAGGCCTTGGCCTGCTGGCCGTAGTACTCCTCGCCGTTGACATACGACAGGACGCTGGGGATCTGGCGGTCTAGGGTGACATGTCAGCATGGCAGGAAGCAGGAGGAACTGAAGAATATCTGCGCACCTCCATCCTCGTTGGCAATGACCTCGGCCTGGCCGTTGGCGGTGAAGGCGACGGAGCCGTTGGAGTTGCCAAAGGTGAGGCCAATGACGGTGCGGTCTTCCGGCGCAACGCCGGCCCGCGAGTCGTTCTCAGCCATCTGGAAGGTGTGTGTGTGTGCGGCGTGTGTGCGTGGGTGGTGTGCGAGCTTGATGGGAGGGCGGATGGAGGGTCGTGTGTGTTGCGATGTTGCTGCGCAAACGGCTCGTGGATGTTCAATTCAGGGTATGTTGCTGTGTAGTAATGGGGAGGAGGGCGGCGGGCTTGTCGTCGATGGTGGGGTTCCCAAATTTTTGGCCAGAGAGAAAAATGTTATCGACAAAGCTGCGCCAAGGCGGCGACCACTGCCAGTGGGCAGTCTTCCCTGCAGTGCAGGCAGCGTGGACATCGAATTGGCTGTCGCGCGCCCCACTTGGAAAACAGAGCAAGTACTGCAGCACTTGCACCTGCCGACAGTAAACGGAAGACGACGACAACCACCACCAAGCTCTAACACCTGACTGCCACAACCTCCCCTCGACACACCGGCCTACAGTTCAAATCTACACACCGGAAAGGCACGCGCAGCAAGCCCAACAGCCGCAATGGCTCAAGATCGCCACCTCGTCCTCCCCGGAGACGCCATCGACCCGTCCATCATCCCCTCGACCAAGAACCGCCTGCGCCTGGGTCCCGGCGTGCGACACATCCCTCCCTCCCAGATCGTGCCCACCGTCGCCGGCCAGCTCTTCACAGACGCTCGCAAGAACACAATCTGGGTCGAGAACAAGGGTGGACGAGTACGTTCTTCTCCCACGAAACACCTACAGCATCACTGACCTCTCCTAGTATACCCCCACCGCAGGCGACCTCGTCATCGGCTCCGTCCACCGCTCCGCCCAGGAAGCATTCCAAGTCTTCCTCTCCGACCACACCCACCCCGCCCTCCTCCCCCACCTCTCCTTCGAGCTCGCCTCCAAGAAGAACCGCCCCCAACTCCCCGCCGGCTCCCTCGTCTACGCCCGCGTCGCCCAGGCCGACAAGCACATGGACGCCGAGCTCGAGTGCGTCAACGCCTCGACCGGAAAGTCCGACGGCCTCGGCCCCCTCGTCGACGGCATGCTCTTCACGGTATCTCTCGCCATGGCCCGCCGCCTGCTCATGCCCCGCGCCGCCGAGGACGGCAAGGTCGTCGTCCTCGACGAGCTCGGCTCCCTAGGCGCCGCCTTTGAGACCGCCGTCGGAAGAAATGGGCGCGTCTGGGTTAACAGCGAGAGCGTCAAGACCACGATAGCCGTCGGCAGGGCCCTCCAGGAGACAGACGAGGGCAACCTCACAGTCGAGCAGCAGAAGAAGCTGGTCCGGAAAATGATCAAGGATCTGAGTTGAGCAAAGCGTCACGAGATTACGCCCCCCCTTCCCGCCGCCGCTACCTCGTTCCGCATTACCACCCCCTTTTTTTTTCTTGCTCGCAGGGTGATGTCACAGGAAAAAAAACAGCCGTGGTTCGCTACCGGTTCGGTGCCTACCCCTCCAGAACGCCTTTCGAGCTTGGAAAATAAACAAAAAAGGACCGCGGGCCCTGATCAGCCAGTGCCCGCCGTAGGCGCGGCGCACATCCAGCGACGATACAATGCTGGCTGCTGCCGCACAGGCCCACCCTGCGTCTACCACCCGCGCCAACTCTTACACAGACAACGAGGCAACTCTCTCAGTGGCAGCTTGCACACCCACACTGAGGCCATTTCCCTCAGCCACAAGTACAATCCCCCCGCCTACACACCCGTCATGGTCTCGTCGTCGACGACATCAGGTTCCGGGTCGAACGCGGGGTTCATGTTGTGCTTGTTGAGCATGTGCCGCCTCCAGTTATCCTTACGAGGGAAGCCCTTGCCGCCGCTCCTCGAGTAGGCGCATCCTGGCTCCAGGCAGTGATACTTGCGAGTCTTCTTGTGCTTATCGTTGATGTGCCGGTCGAGGTGCGTCTTGGTGCCGAACTTTTTGCCGCAGTTGTTATGGGGGCACTCGTGTGGGCGTTCGTGGTAGCGCTTGTGATGACTGTGGTCAAGTTAGCAAACAAAATGCAAAAACACACGACGGCCTGGCTGGCGCTTACTTCAACTTGTGGATCTGATCGAAACCTCGGGAGCACTCGTCGCATGTGTACATGTGTGGTGAGGCGCCGGTGCCGGCATATGGTGATACTGCGTTACGAATATCGCCATCGGACCTGGGAGACGGGCTGATCTCAGTCATCTGCGTATTAGGCGTGTTGTGATGAGATGCTCCTGACGAGAAGTGGCTGGGCAGAGGGGTGGAGTGGTCTGACCGGTCGCTGCCGTCCAGGGAGGTGGTGATTGATGAATTCCGGCCGTGCTGTGCCGGTGTAAGATGACTGTAGTCATATCTCATCTGGACGTCGGCCATGCGGGCATCCTCATCTGGGAGCGCCGCCGGGGTATGTGGTGCTTCGGGCTGCGCCGGTACCTGCTCCGGGTCAGGCTTGACAACTATGGGAAGCTCCTCAGCCGAGGCGGGTGTCGGCGCCTGAACTGGCTCCTGAGCTGGCGTCTGGCCCTCCACGAAAGGTTCAGGAGTAACGGCCTTCCGCGGCGGGGACACATGGGGGTTGGCCAGGTAGAACAGCTCTCGGTCGGTGTGCCAAACATGTTCGGACTGGTTGGAGGGGCGCATGACTTCCATGGGGTTGACGGTGCCGGGTGCCGGGCTGGCAGGCGGCAGAACCGGCGGCGAGCTGTGGTCGCTGGCCATGGACCTCGTAGGTTCCGGCGTGCCTTCATCGTGTCCAGGGGTGCCAGCAGTCGTTGCAGGGCTCATCGGTAACGCTACTGGAGACGCAAGTCGGTGCGGTTGTGTGGGAGGATAGCCAAAGTCTCGGAACGAAGGGCCATCATGCGCGACGGGCGACTCTGAGAGCTCTCCTCGCGTGGTGCCTTGGTGTTGTTGTGGCAGCCACGACCCAGTAGTAGAAGGGTCAATCGCAGTTGAGGGTGATGCCTTTTCCGTATCCTTTGAGCTCACGCGGCGCATCATAGCGAGAAGGTTCTGCTTCAGGGAGCTTGCCCGCGAAGTTGTCCGCGCCGGCGCGCTGAACTGGGGCTCGTCATTCTGCGGTGGTGTCGCCATGCCAAAGGCCTCAGAGGGCACTGTCGGGCTGTAGTAGCTGGCGCTCTGGCCGGCCATGGCCTCGCTGTACTCGAGGCCATCGGCGCGAGTCGAGCTGAGCTCGATCCCGCTCGTCGTGATGGGCGGCGGGCCCTGTGTGTTCCATCGCGGCTGCGTTCCCAGTGATATCTCCGAATCTCTCCTTCCCAGAAGGCTGTAATTGCGCTGCAGGATGTTCTCGTGGTCGACGGAAGCACCGCGCTCCTGCTGATGCTCATGGGCCGGGCTGGCAGGTGTCTGAGCGGCCGTTTTGGGGGACGGCTCGTCCCTGCTCGCGTGCTTTGCATCTCCGTTGAAGGCCTCGTTCTTATTTGATAGCGAATCCCTCGAAGATGGGTGAGTGTCCGATCCTTGATTTGTCTGCGCCGCCTCGTCAAATGGGTTATTTGGAGCCGGGGCTTGAGCCACCTGGGCAACCTCGGCATCGGTTTGTGGTGTTGCAAGTCGTTTCCGCTTCTTGAGTCGGCGGATGATAAATGGGTAGAGGCAAAGGCAGGCGAGTGCCACGGCGGCGATACATCCCACGACGATGCCGGCGATGGGACCAGGGCCGTGCTTCAGGCCGCGAGCGGTGACGGTAGAGCGGCGGGTGATGAGTTGCATGTCGTCGTCCATGACGATGGAGCGTGTCAATTGGATCCGGGCCGAGTCGAGGGGAGGTGACGACGGCTCTTTCTGGCCCCCTTCCAACAAGGCACTGGGGCCGTCGGATGAGGCGACTGGAGGAGCCATGGTCGGCGCCCAATGTCAGGAAAAGCCCCGCGACATGGAGGCCTTTGCGATTGTGGTCGTTGGTTTCTGGGCGGATAAATTCGCGGGGTCGGGGTGATGGATGGTCTCGGTTTCGATTGATCGGGTCTCGTTACACGTGCGACGCAGAGGGCAGTTTACGGCGCGCGGACTTCGGTAGGGTCTGTCGCCGTGATTGAAGAAGCTTGAGCGGATTGCAATGACAGGCGGTCGGCGGTGGAGTTCTGGTGTTGAAGCAGTGGGCTGGGGCGCGGGTTGCTGGGCTGCGTTGCGTATTGCCCAAGTTAAACGGGGACCGAACCAGGGGCCTCAGCCTCAAGAACACTGTGAAGAGCCCACCGTCCAAGGTGAACAGCCCGGCGGTTGGAGGCGGGAAGTGGGACAGGCGTGGAGCATCCAGTGGAGGGGGCGGTGCTGGCCGCCAGCGACATTGGCTGCCTCTTTCGGGATGTTAGCGAGGGACCGAGCTCGGGGCCGGTGGACGCGAGGAAGCACGAGGCATCCACTAACACGGAGCACGGAGTCGCCGTCCGTCCGTCACTGTGCAGCGCGGGCGTAGTCGCCTCTCGTCACGTGGTTGCGCCTCTCACGAAGCCGCGCAGCCACTGAAGAGAGTTGGCCGGGCGGCTTGAACCTGAAATGTAGGCTCCTTGTTTGGGCTGTGCAGGCCCTCCGGGTAGAGGTCACACAAGCTTCTTCCCAAGCCTCTTCTTATGCGACAAATGGCTGCCTCACGACTTCTGAATCTTCCGAAATGCCTCAGCAACTCCTTCTTTCGACTTGGCGTTTGGCCTAGGCAGTGAGGGGAAGAACAGCGCATTCGAGGTCCAAACTTGGCACTCGACCGTCGCCTGCACCTTGACCAACGCTTCGGTACTGTACCCGGGACGGTCCAAGCGAGGCACTCCACGTCACCCTACCTAGAGATCATCGTCATAGTCGCCCATTGCAGTCGTGGTGGTAGTCGGCAGTAGCAGTCCCTCATTCGAGTCGTCTGGTGTTGATCTCAGCCACACATCACCCTCTGCCACCACCCGTGATCCCCAGCGCGTTGCTGCCCGGCGTGTGCTCCGTCAGGCCAAGCCACACATGCCTGACCGACGTCGAAGGAGGTTGAGCTGCCCCCCGTGTCCCGTGAGACGTCGCTTTCGCGTGCCCCGTCTCCTCGGCGGTACCTGTTGCCGCGCCGCCGTGCGTGGCCGTGGCCGGTGGCAGAGCCGATCGCCTTCGAAACGGCGTGCATGCTGCTGTGCGACGGACGGCGAGGGTCGTTTGTCAGTCCTGCTGCTGTCTCAGATGCAGTTACACGGGGAGGCAACGCCCAGGCCCCGACGACAACACATGCGTCTGCGACGTCCACTCATAGGGCTCACGGGGGCTGCCATGCAGACGTGGTGCGAGGGCGCGTCGAGGTGTCGTGGACCGCCGATGTAGAGGGCATGTCGCCGTTGTGGCAGATCGGAGACGCGGCTCGAGAGAGTTCGTTGCTTCGTCTGCAAGATGAGAGGTTCGATTTCACGACGGCAATGGGTATATAAGAATCGCCTTGACTCTCGTGACAGAAGATGATGCATGTCTCATGTGGGAGAAGCGTTCTGGGGCGGCGACAGGGGCCACGTCGTCTATTCGTGGAGATCCTGTGGCTTCAATTCGCATACTCGGCTCGACACTTGCATGGATAGCTGCTTTGGACTCCCGGCTCGGCCCTTAGATGCGGGGGGTTTGAGGCACGGGCGTCTAGGCAAGTTCGCGATGGAGCAGGATAATCCTGGTGGTTTGAGGTGAAATCATCGAGCCAGTCGGTTGAGAGCACGATGGCGGGAATCGGGATCAAGCAGCAGGCCCATGATCGCTCCGAGGACATCTAGGCCATCGCATTTCGATCCTCGCTGTGGTCATGGCGATCGAGTGATGTCGTGTCACCATGCACCTCCTCCCTTGAACCGTTTCCCTTTGCGATGTGGCGGCGATGGAGCGATGGGCCGCTGGGCCGCTGGTGATCATTCGCTGACCAGCCGATGGCGGCTTCGCAAGAATGACATGTCGATCAGGGGAAGCACGCCGGGCGCCGGGCGGGGAGGGAACTTCAGCTGGGGTTGACATCAGCTAGGTATGGGGGGGTATTCCCGGAGTCTTCCAGGGGCGAGCACGAGTCAGATGAAGGGTTCCCTGGACGCAATGTGGGATGGGCTGTGGCCTTGAAGCTGATTGAATAAGATGCCCGTGTTTTCAGCCGCAATTCGAGGTTTAGACGTTGGGTGGAAGACCTGGGGATTTGCCCCCCAGACTTCCATCTCGAGGGCTGGACTTGTGTCTACGGGCAGGCCGTGAGACACAAGGGACCGGCAGCTAAACACCCGGGGGTGCTTCTGCGTTCTGCGATCAGCTTTTGTGTGTCCGATTGTGATTGATGACGGGACTAGTGGGCTTGGATGGATGGCATTCTTGGGCGCGTCATTGACAGCGTGTGGTGGAGGCGCCAGACGGAGGTTTCCAGAAAGCCCCCCCTCCTCTCTCCTGGCTCCTGCCCGACCAGTGGCTGCTCTTGCCCGTCACATCTGCGGGAGTGAGACAGTGGGAAAGGCGTGGCCGGGCTGGGTTCGACAGGGAAGGAAGGACCCCTATTTTGCACCACAACACGCGCTGCTGTGTGCCGGCCCCGCTGTTATCCTCCGGCGCCCGCCCAATGGACGAGTTCGATTGGCCTGCATGGCGTGTCCGATCTCGACGACCCCAGACTCTGCGCTGCCATCAGCACCCCTTGTCCCGATCGCCAAAGCAACATGGTCATCTCGACATGCCACCAGCATCGCCGCCCAAAATTCCCATGTTCGCTTTTGCTCTCGGCCGCCCGCCACCCACGGCCGGGGGCGCCACGTCTGGCCAGGCCAGGCCCGTTCGTCCCTGCAGAAGCCCGGACGCGCCTTTCTTCGGCCCCGGCTGCGCTGCCCTGTGCCAGTGGATAGCTTTGCTCGTAACGGCAGAGAGCCCAAATAAATGACGGATGCATCACAAGAGGCGAACCAACCCTCGTACACACACACCACTCGCACAGAACAGCACAGCACAGCTTGCCCTTTCCCGCCCTCGGCAATCTGCATCTTCGTCGTCAGATTACATCCTTTCTAGAGGAAGAAATCTCCCGGACGTTGGCCATCAAACCATACGAATACCTTCCGAAACCTTACTACTTGTTCCACCTCTTCTACACACATCTCGGGACTATCCTTTCCGCTCCGTTGTGCTCGACGGTACACCAGAAACACTTCGTGTCTGCCAGGACCGCGATACCCATAACCCGCCATCGGATTTCACACACCGATCTTTGCCGCCGCCTCTTCCTGTTCGACGACATCCGCGCGCCCCTCGACTTTCCGTTGGACACCTCCTGTCTCATCCACCTTGCCCGCAGACGCCTCATCCGTCAGTCTGATCGTTTGCACGACTGTCCTCCGCGCCGCCATATCACCATCACCCTTCTACGCCCAGTACCGTCGATCGTCAAGTCCCCGCCGTACCCATATATGACCAGTGCTCGCCGCAGCCCCATCGACTACCGAGTAGCAAACCGGCAGTCCATGCGTCAAAAGCATAGGTCCTAAGTTTGTTTAGCCATCGTCGACATCAGACGACAGCCAGAACTTGAACAGACCTTTTCTGTATCCAGAGCATTCTACTACCCCGTTACCCCCCCTATCTTCCAACCTGCTGGTGACACCGACATCCACCAACTACGCAGACACCACTAGCAAGACCCCGAAGTAAGCTTCGTCTACTACAAGCGCCTTTCTGGCACCACGAGGCCCTTGCACGACCAAAATCCCTGACGCCATCACTGCTGTCTAGCCTCGTCTCCCGTACCCACACCACACATAACCCTTCTCGATATCGACCCCCTTGTTCACCTGGACCCCAGCTGCCCAGCTTTCTTTTTCGGTACCCTGACACCCTCATACCCGAGCATCCACCCAATCCTGACATTCCCCATCACACGGCCTATTCCCATATATATCGTCTCCTCCCAAGCCACCGGCACCCCCGCCCACCCGAGTCGGTAACAAACTCACCATGGGCGCTACCAACATCCTCATCTATCTGTTGAGGCACGACCTCCGCGTCTCCGACAACCCCATCTTCCATCACCTCGCCTCCGTCAAGGACCACGGTTTCACACACCTCGTCCCCGTCTACGTCTTTCCCGCACAGCAGATCGAGGTATCTGGCTTCATCCGTGATGGATCCAAGTCTCCATACCCCGAAGCCAGGAGTCAACTCGGCAACTACTGGCGATGTGGCCCGCACCGTGCCAAGTTCCTCGCCCAGTCCGTCTGGAACCTGAAGCAGTCGCTTCAGACCCTGGGCAACGATCTTTGCATCCGGGCTGGCCACTTCGATGACACGCTGGAGTCTCTCCTCAAGGGCTTCGCCGAGAAGCAACAGAAGGTCGGAGCCGTCTGGATGACTGCCGAGGAGGCGGTTGAAGAGAAGCGTGACGAACGGGACATCGCCCGTCTGTGCTCGGAACACGG
Source organism: Plectosphaerella cucumerina (assembly GCA_020746995.1). NCBI lineage: Eukaryota > Fungi > Ascomycota > Sordariomycetes > Glomerellales > Plectosphaerellaceae > Plectosphaerella > Plectosphaerella cucumerina. Next base: position 2,003,811 of record JAGPXD010000004.1, on the reverse strand, counting down.
CGTCGACTGGAAGTTGTGGGAGGATGAGAAGTACTTCGTTGACGAGTGAGTCTGCTCCCCCTTTCGCTGCCATAGATTCCTGACAGTGACTCTTCACAGCCGAGACACCAATCTCAAAGATCCCCAGGACCTGCCCGATGTCTTCACCACCTACCGCAAGACCCAGGAACCCCTGCGCGAACGGCCCCGTCCCACGTTGCCAGCACCTGCCAAGTCATCGCTACCTCCGTTCCCCGACCAGTCATCTGTACCCCCACAGTCCAAGCCTTTTGAGATTCCGACCTCATACGATGCCCTGGAGTCGTCGTTGATGGAACCTATCCGAGAGGTCCTTGAGGATCCTGTGGCCTTCCCAGAGGGCGCCAGCTCCGTCCACCCCCTCGATGGTGGCGAGGACAAGGCCCAAGGTCGACTTGGGCACCTCATCCGCACTGGGGCCATGTCGAGCTACAAGGAGACCAGAAATGGCCTTCTTGGTGTCGACTTCAGTACCAAGCTTTCAGCGTACCTTGCGCTTGGCTGCCTAACGGCTCGCCAAATCCATGAGGAGATGGCCGGTTACGAAGACGGCAAGATGGACAAGTTCAAGGACGTCACTGGTTATGGCGAAGGTGAGACCGACGGCACCCGTGCCGTGAGGTTTGAGCTTCTCTGGCGGGACTACATGCGGTTGTGCACCCGCAAGTTCGGCCCGCGACTGTTCCGAGACTCTGGCTTCCGCGAAGAGTACAAGGGAAAGTGGAAAACAGCGAATCCCGGTGTACAAGACGAAATTGCCATGACCCTCCAGCGCTTCATGGCAGGCACCACCGGCATGGGCCTCATCGATGCTTCACAGCGAGAGCTGTACCACACCGGCTACACTTCCAACCGTGCGCGGCAGAATGTTGCCAGTTTCCTCACCAAGCACCTTGGCATTGACTGGCGGTATGGTGCCGAGTGGTATGAATGCCTCTTGGTGGACTATGACGTTAGTTCCAACTGGTCGAACTGGCAGTACGTCGCCGGCGTGGGCAACGACCCGCGAGGTGAAGCGCGCATCTTCAACCCAGTCAAGCAGGCCTTCGACTACGACAAGGATGGAGAGTATGTCAGGGCGTGGGTTCCCGAGGTCCGGCCCCTGGAGAAGCTGGAGAACGTGTTCCAAGCGTGGACGGCATCGAAGGCCGATCTCGACCGCCATCATCTGAGCGACAATGTCATGGTGACACACCCTATTAAGAAGATTGAGTTCTCGGTGGAGGGAAAGCCCAAGGCGTCCAGAAGACCATACATGCGCCGCCGCGGACGTGGAGGCAACGGCAATGGTGGTAACGGTCATGGCAATGGCAACGGCAACGGCAACGGCAATGGGTCCGGTAGCAGCAACGGCAACAGCAACAGCAATGGCAGCACTGGCCATGGAGGCGGAGGCGGCAGTCCACCCCACGATATGGGCAATGGACACGCATATCAGGCCGAGTATTACCCAGTGCAAGGTCAGCAATACCAGCAGCGACCATATGACGCATACGGCCCGGGACAGTACGGTAATGGCAATGGCAATGGGTACCGCGGTGGCCCTGGCGGGTCCAGGGGTCAGTACCGCGGATACCGAGGTCGTGGAGGCGGTGGACCTCCTCGAGGAGGCCGAGGTGGTGGTGCATACATGACTGGGCGTTGGACCAACGGCTACACACCACAGCCGCCCCCTTATGACGGCGGAGCCTACTATGCGGCGCCGATGAATCGTCCACACTGGACCACAACGAACCCTGGTGTTTGACGGACCTAGATTGGAGTTTATACTTTGCACAACGAGGGAACATGATCTTCAGGGTCGTCACGAGACAACAATTCAGAACACAAACGTCCGATATCCGTAGACGGTTGGCGTGAACATGGTTTATTGGTGCATCAATAGGGTATAATTTTTAGATCTCCCAACCCCGCGTGTGAAGAAAGATTAATCGCTACGGTGAGCCATGTCGATCGAATGGGATCACTCGCTTCGTCTCACCAGTGCTCACCGAGCTGTTCGAGCTCGATGTCCTTGGGCACCACGAAGAGCCCCTTTGCTTCACAGTAGAGCTGGTTTTGGACTACACCGTACATCCGCGCTCTGATCCAGACCTTCCTGTCCGTCTGGACCTGGTCGAGGTCGACGAGCGTCGGCGTCGGTTTCCCATGAGTCATAGGTGTCAGGAGCACGGGTGTGTCGCTCCCACGACGCAGCACTTTGCCATCTTCCATGGAAAAGGCGGCATCGTTGCGCAGGTTTTCCTCTAGTTCTTTCGCTGCCTCCTTCGTCAGGACGTCCAGCCGGATACGGAAAGCGCTGTCGACTGAAGGCTGCGATTCCTCTGAGTATCTGAGGACGAGCTTTGCGGTGACGGCCGTCTTGGCCGGCAGCGTGCGCATGGCGAGGCGGCCCATGGACTAGAGACGGTACTCGGTCAGCATTGGATCATCCCCTCGGCGGATGTTCCGGTGGCTTTTACCTCATCGAGGACAGTGGCGATGGCGCCGGGGTGGACTATGCCGACATGACCGGCCTACGATACCAGAATGTTAGCAGAAGCCCCCTTGTGAGTGTCTTGAGTTGCCCCGGCTGTTCCTTATATCCCTAGTGACACCTATCGGAGAGAGCTAGGGAGAATTTTGTAAGGGGGGGGGTTGGGGGGGTTGGGGGGGTTGGGGGGGGGGGTTACTCGCCATGCGCTTCCCGAAGCTGACTACCACGGAAAGTTCGTCCGTGTCGGGATCTTGCATGATCTGATATATGCCGCCGAGGGTGCTGGCGGAGGCGTAGGTACCAGCGACGAGATGCTGCTTCCTGCGCGCGACGAGCTCGTTGGTGATGCCCACCTTCTCCAGGAGACGCATGTGTGCAGGCCAGGAGACGACTTTGCCTTTCTCGTCGTAGGCACCCTCGGGGGTGACGGTTGTACTATCCGGGTCGATGAGGGCAGGCACCCCCCGCTGGATGACATATCCTGGCTTCATCCAGCCGCGGCACTGCGACGTGATGGGTTAGCAGGTAGGTCTCTCACGGAAAACTCGATCATCACGAGCGTGCCTCAGACTGAGGAAACATGTTGGGAGGGGTTGGCGTGACTTACCACATAAGACACCAGTCCCGTAGAAGGGTTCGTGATGTACAAGCCGTGCTTCGGGAGACCCAACAGCTCCATCCCGCTGCCCCCTATCATCGCGGCCGCGGCAGCCGTGTTGACGATGACGGAGAGAGACCTCTCCTCTCCCGTGTGGATATAATCATCTTTTTCCTCGAGGTCATCGAACTGGTCCAGAATGCGCAAGGCTATGTCTTCATCTATAAATCTCTGGCCGAGCGTGTTGCCGAAAACGAAGGCGGCGAGGGCGAGCAAGACCGGCCGGAGCAGCCTCTGCTGCCAGGATTTGCTCCCCGAGCCGCTGGGCGCATATGTCGGGCCTCCCGGCGGCGGCGGGTTCGCGGTCTCGGAGAGGAGGGCGGTGATCTGGTCGGGGGAGAGGGTCGAGAGCTTGGAGAGGAGGGCGCGCTCCTCGGCCTTTTGGGCGTAGGCGCTTCGTTCTGGCAGCGGCGGCGCGGGTGGGACTCTCTGCTTGGGCCGCGGGTTGTAGGAGCGGATGGGGAGGTGTGTGTACGGGTTCGGGCGGGGGAGAAACCGGCAGGTTGATGGTGTGGCTAGAGGTCGTGACGGCGGCGCATGGCGCGACGCGCCTCGAAGGAGCTGTCGAGGGGCGTTGGAAGCCATTGGTGCGCTGGTGCCGGGCGGGCAGACGTCGCAGTTGTCTGGCGGTGGGCGATTGTTCGAGGCACTGACAAATTGTTGGCGAAGTGCCAGTGGAGAGAAGGGCGTCGGAGCTGCCCCGGGATTTGGTGTTGATGTTGTATTTGAGCTGGAGGTTGATCGGAGTGGAGCTCCGGCGAGCTACAGGAAGCTCCCGTCACAGCTGTGTTTGTCCACGCCGCCAAGTGTTTATGTGATTGGATACCACACACCCAGCCAATGGTGCCTGGGGTAATAAAACTTTGAAACCATCTCCAATGCCATTTTCCCTAACCGTCTTTACTATGGATGCCAAAAAAGGAGAGATGATGGCCTGTTCTAATGCACAAGGAAGCAAAAACAATGGTCAGTATGAGGGTCGAACTCATGGCCTTCGCATTATTAGTACGACGCTCTAACCAACTGAGCTAACCGACCAATGTGCTCTACCCAGGTAGAGTCACTGACTATCAATGCGAGGAGTGAAGTTCACACATCACCCTGCCCCTCTGTTCGAGCTTGTTACTTTGGAATGGTGCATCTTCTGCACGGGAAGGCTGAATAGAATGGTTTTCCAGGTGTTTTAATCAGAGTTAAGGATCTCTGTTGGGAGTAAGATGTGTTCAGGGGTGGGGATATCCTCAGGGCTGGTGGACAGATCCAGGGGCTAACTTCAATGGATTAGATTTGAACACAACAGACCGCTAACTATTCTAGAAACGTCGGATCAAATGTGCAAAATGCGGCCTCCTTCACGGAAAACCCATTCCTCCTCTATAAAGTAGAAGTTTTCACGCGGAATAACGTCTAAGATCGCATCAGGTTGCTCCAAGCAACCCAGATCCTTCTCCCCTTGGGCACAGTCGCCTTGCCAGTTCCGACCGCGGCCCTGGCTTTCCTCTCCTTCTCGCTGACTTTTTGCGCAACGGTTTGCCGTTCGACAAGAACACGGCCAATCTCCATGTAGCTCTCCACGGCAACGATCATGGGGCCACGTGCCGCCTTGGGAAGACCCTGCATTGCCGCTCGGGACGCATGGTAGTCCTCGAAAGCAGTCCGCAAAAGACGGCTTCGCACTTTCTCAACTGCTGGGCTGGTGGGGTCGGCGAGGACATCTTCAGGTGTCAAGCCTTCCTCTTTCAGCCAGGTCGTCGGGAGATAGACGCGGTTGATGCGGGCATCGACGATGATGTCGCGGGCAATGTTGACATATTGCAGCGCCAATCCCATACGGCAGGCAGCGCCACGGAGAGTGTCGCGCTGGACTTCGTTCAGGGGTTCTGAGCGGGACCCATCGCAGCAATGGTGGAAGACAAGCTCAACACAGAGTTGGCCGACGGTGCTGGCGACGCGAGAGGCATAGAGCTCCAGCTCCTTCTCATTGGTAATAGGGAATGAGCCTGCGGCCTCATCGAAGCCCAGGTCCATCTTGAAACCTTCCAGGAGCTCGTCCAGGGGTCGCTTGGGCAACAGATGCGCCGGGAGGAGTCCAAGACCTGAAAGGGAGGAGGAAGGGAAGTTTTCCGTGGCGTACTGCAGGGACGCTTGGTTCTCGCCAGGTTGCAGTACACTTGGCTTGCTGTATCTGAGGTCGAGGTGCTTGTGCAGCTTCTCAACCCAGACTGCAGATTCCGCACTATTCTCGGCATCATCCACGAGATCATCGGCCAAGCGGCAGTAGGAATATCTGCGATGGGTCAGCACATCTTCATCAGACGAGTCCAAAAGCACTTACAGCAGAGTCAGGTCAATACGCAGACGGCCCGGGAATACTGAGCTGGCGAGGTGGAAACTGCGGCTCTTCTTCTGCAGTCTTGCGCAGGCGTGCCGAATGCCCATGATGCGGTCCATGTCGTACTTCTCGGGCGAGAGCACTCTGGCTTGAAGCAGCGAGAATGACAGATCATCTGACGGCTTCTCGAAAATCTCCGGGTGCGCGTCCACTACCGCAACTGCCTTGTCGAAAGCTGCAAGACCAAAGACAATCATGAGGTTGGTGGCCAAAAAGAAGACGGCCTCCTCAATCTCCAAACTTCCAAAGAGGCGTACGCCAAGCTTCGTCCCGCTTTCGATGGCCCATGTTCCGCGCCCGAGTGCCATTTCATCCACAATCCAGAGATAAATGGTAGGAAGCATGACAGGTACGACCGTTGATGTCAGAGGTAGGGCCAAGATGAAGTGGGCGGTGATAGTCCATGTCAGCAGGGCGAAGGGGGCCGCCCAGGCGAGAATCTGGCCTAGATACGTGCCGACGCCTCTGCTGGAGATGAGCCAGAAACCGAGCACGGTGCACAAGCTGAGGAAGGCCTGCCCCAGAAGCTTTACGCGGGGTATCCACCGGGGCAGGGTTTGGCTGGAGTTGAGGTGTTGCGCATGAAGCACGGGCTTATTGAGGATGATGTAGAGCTGGGCTGTGATGTACGTCTGAATGAAGAAGAAGAAGAGCTCTTCAAGCGGAATGGAGAAGAACGTGGGGCCGAGGACGGCATCAGCGGGATATGTCCATATCTTGGTGCGAATGAGCTGCATTGGGTCAGTACGCATTCACATGAGATCAGCCTGGTACAAACATACGTATGAGTCCCATGGAATGGTTGCAAGGACAGCGATTGTGACGATGAATATCGTCCGAGCCGCGTCTAGGCGTGTGAACAGCGGGTACCCAAGAAGACCCAGGGCTGCAGCCGCGGGTATGGTGTACTTGAGATGTCTACAGACGGGTAAGTCACTGGCCAAGCTGATATGAGCTGCTTTGGTTTGCAGCCTTTGGCTGACTCACACGAGAGCATAGTCGTAACCCATGGTGGGCAACTGGTTAGGTGGTCGTCGGTGAAAATGGCGCTCAAACGCTGGAGCCGAGACCGATGAGAAAAAATGACGGCCAGTCGTCACCAAGCCGGAGCTGGAGCACTGATATGTGCAGCTCGGGTCCGACTCGTGCCTGCCAAGCTAACTGGTGCTGGAGATCTTGTCAAGGGTGCCGCAGATGAAGATGTGTCAACTACTGCCGACGTGGACGAAGAGGCGCAGGGGGGTCAGATGATGTGGTGATGTCGAGACTCTCTGGTGCAGGCTAGGGAGACCCGGGAGTTTGTAGGCAGCTGCTGATACAGGCCCGGAGTTTGCGGAAGAAAATGTCAGGGTCAACAGACTGGCAGCGTGGGACGCGACAACGACAAGAACGTTCCGGCGACTTGTCTGGTTTGTACCTCCAGGGGCAAGGGGTGATGCAGAGTTACACGCAGCTGACATCAACAACGTCTCCGCCTGGATTATTCAACGAGCACATGGCTTCCCCTGTCTGACTGCGCTATCGCAACGCAGGGCTCGTCCCAACCACCGCGCGGGAGGACGGAGACTTCGGTCTTCGGAGGTCTTGGCTGGCCGGGCTGTTATCTCCAGATCTCTGGGTCAATTGCGCGCGCGCGAGGCGAATGGGGCGCGCCGGAGCGGTGACCGGACGATTTAGGCGAATGCGATGTGGTGGCGGGCGCGGGAGACGTTGAACAGAGTAGGGCGGGACAGGGGTACGGGAGAGTCTATGATGCGTTCATATCGCATCTGTCCGGCCCCCTAAGACGCGGCTTTGCTTGGCTGGACACACATCGTTTTACGAAAGAAGTGGTGGGCCGGGCAGTGATTCATGAATGGTACGTATGAGAGTCCGTCAGACGAGAACGGAGAGCATTTGCTGCAAAGCCAGCTAGATACGTGCTAGCGGTGGAGGGTCCTTGGGATGGTGGTCAAAAAGGCTGGGAAAAGTCCATGTTGCAGCCATCGCATTTGGGGGAAGGGGCAGAGAGGGGAGAAGAACCGCATTCCTCCGCTGACTCAGCACCGACCCCGCCTCCTCCTGAAATTGTACTGCGAATGATGACACCGAGACTATGAATTGTTTGCATCACACCCCTGTCATCTTGTCTGCATTCTGTCGCACTCGCACATGCTCATGCCAACTACTCGCCCTGAACACACGTGCTACCTTCTGACAAGCTGAGAAGAGCAGCGAATCGCTCAATTGACCCCGGCGGACGCAGACCTGACCCCCCACCCTGCCACTGGCGGCTCAACGAGCTAGCCATGTCTCCCGGCGGCTGTCGAGGTGTCATCACTCCAGGCTCGGCCGAGCTCGATGGATCTCTTGCCAACAGCCAAGCCCCCTTTGGTGCCTGGTGTTGCATGTCATCGACATGGCAGTCTACCACTGGTCTCGGTCCCGGACCTTATCAGACCCCGAGGGGATGAGATGCCGTCCCGGTAGCATGGGACCACATGTGAATTCTCCCTAGCCTCCTGCTCATATGTCCGCTGTACCCGTTTCGTGACTGTTAGGTTTTGTCCGGGAGATCTTCATCTTCATCCACTTTACACAACGGCTTCGAAGTTCAAACAGTTTAGTGAGTCAACATGGAGAAACACGCTGGAACGAAAGGACGCAGGTCAGCCATTGTCATCGGTATGTCACTCTGTCCTCTACTCTTCCCGGCCGCCACAGCTCACAGTCTTAGGCGCTGGTGCTGGCGGTGTCGCAACGGCGGCGCGGCTCGCAAAGTCGGGTTTCGATGTCACCGTCGTCGAGAAGAACTCCTTCACAGGCGGCCGCTGCTCCCTGATTCATCACGAGGGATTCCGCTTCGACCAGGGCCCCTCGCTGTTCCTGCTACCCCAACTCTTCCAGGAGACCTTCCGCGACCTTGGCACCACCATGGAGGGCGCCGGCGTCGACCTGCTCCGCTGCCAGGGCACAAACTACAACATTTGGTTCCACGATGGCGAGCTCTTCCGCCACTCCTCGGATCTTGCCGTCATGAAGGAGGAGATTGAGCGCTGGGAGGGCAAGGCCGGCTTCGCGAGGTACCTGAAGTGGCTTCACGAGGCTCACTCTCATTACGAGGTGTCCGTCAGCGATGTGCTGCACAGGAACTTCACCGCCCTCTACGAGCTTGCCAGGCCCGACTTCCTCCGCCATGTCATCACACTCCACCCGCTCGAGAGCATCTGGGCGCGGGCGAGCCGATACTTCTGGACCGAGCGATTGAGGCGCGTTTTCACGTTTGCGACAATGTACATGGGCATGTCACCGTTTGATGCCCCCGCCACTTACTCACTGCTTCAATACACCGAGTACGCCGAGGGCATCTGGTACCCCAAGGGCGGCTTCCACAAAGTCATCGAAGCCCTCGTCAAGGTTGGAGAGCGCCTGGGCGTGCAGTACCGCCTGAACACGGGCGTCTCGGGGGTCTTGGCGTCAGACGACAACAGCAAGGCTACGGGCGTCCTTCTCGAGAACGGAGAGACATTGACGGCCGACGTGGTGGTTGTCAACGCTGATCTCGTCTACGCCTACGGCAACCTCCTTCCCAAGACGCCCGCCATCAAAAGCTACAGCCGGTCGCTGCAGAAGAAGGAAGCCTCCTGCAGCTCCATCTCCTTCTACTGGAGCGTCAACCGCAAGTTCCCCGAGCTGCAGACGCACAACATCTTCCTCGCCGAGGAGTACCGCGACTCCTTCGACAGCATCTTCAAGCGCCACTCCCTCCCCACCGACCCTAGCTTCTACGTCAACGTTCCCAGCCGCGTCGATCCCACGGCCGCCCCCGAAGGCTGCGAGAGTATCATCGTGCTCGTCCCAGTCGGCCACCTGCAGCAGTCCAAGGGCGGCGTCCAGTCCTCCGGCCTGCCGACATCCGAGACAGACTGGAGCATCATCGTCGACCGCGCCCGCGCCGCCGTCCTCGCCACAATCAGCAACCGCACCGGCTGCGCCTCGATCCGCGACCACATCACAAACGAAATCGTCAACACGCCGCTCACCTGGGAGGACAAGTTCAACCTCGACAAGGGCGCCATCCTCGGCCTGTCGCACAGCGTGCCCAACGTTCTGGCCTTCCGGCCGCGCACCCGCGCTGAGGGCCTGAAGAATGCCTACTTCGTCGGCGCGAGCACGCACCCCGGAACTGGTGTGCCCATCGTGCTGGCGGGCGCCAAGATCACGACGGAGCAGATCCTTGAGGACCAGCGTGTGACGATTCCGTGGACAGACAGCAAGACAGTCCGGGAGACATACCACACCGCACGGAAGTTCAAGACGGAGGCGCTGGACAGGATGAACCCTGGATTCCAGTTTGGCTCGGAAGAGGTGGCCAAGCTGCTGGCTGCGATTGTGATTTGCATGATTCTTACATTCGTGATTCCGATCACGAGATCCCTTAATCTCTAGGGCTGTATTTCGAAGGCATTGTATGGATAGAGCGTAATGAAACTTCAACTTCTACTTAGTATCGAGACCAGAATCCTCTCTCGTGCTGCATGTCGTGATGGCTTCAACCCCTGAGATACATCCATCACGTGACAATCGGATCCAGCCAGCTGAGTTCCGCTTTCGTCAAGCCACCCCCATTGGCCAATGACATCACCCGCAGCCCCCCCTTACTCAGCGAACATCAGTGGGGCGCGCTTGCGGGGTTCCTGTCAGCATGAATAATCGGCAGCTAAGCACGAAACCATCAGTCAAGCTTCATCAGACATTACCCCAGCGCTCGTCAGTGTCAGGCTGTATAAGACACGTCCGTAGAGTTGCAAATGCTGAACAACCGTCTCCGCAAGTGCCTTCTCGACCGTCCCAGATCGTGCCCGCAATCCACCCCGCCCCGACAGTATATATGAAGCGCCTCGCGACCGTCCTGGCCGTTCTTGTTGCCCTTTTTTCCATCACCATCTTCTACTCACCGAGCCTCACAGCAGTACTCACCGAGAACATCAAAATCATCAAGAGTCTTCTCAGCACAAACACATCCAACAACACGACCGCAGTCACGACTTCGGTCACGTCTCTCACCACCACAGACACCACTAGCACCCCCATGAACACGGCCAAAACCGCAATGTCCAAGGCTCTTCGTCACGCTAAGATCTCGCCGCACCGCAGCGGCACCCGTGGCCACAGCGACCATGGCTGGCTGAACACCTATCACTCATTCTGTAAGTTCAACCAACTCCCAAAACGCTCTCAAAGAGCATCTACTAATACCTCTTGCAGCCTTTGCCGACTGGTACCACCCAGACTACAACAACTTCGGCTCCCTGCGCGTCCTCAATGAAGATCGTGTCAAGGCGAACTCGGGCTTCCCGACGCACCCCCACCGCGACTTTGAGATCTTCAGCTACATCCTCTCCGGCGAGCTGACGCACCGGGACTCAATGCTCCGCAAGGGCGCCGAGGGCGACGCCAGCGCCGACAAGTTCTACCGCATGCACCGCGGCGACGTGCAGTTCACCACGGGCGGCACGGGCATTGCCCACTCCGAGTTCAACGAGCACAACAAGGACACAGTCCACTTCCTCCAGATCTGGGCCCTGCCCTGGAAGCGCGGCCTGCCCCCCAACTACCACACCAAGTCCTTCTCCGAGGAGGCCAAGCGGGAGGCCTTTGTGAACATCCTGTCACCTCTCAAGGGCGGTCCGGACGCCACTGCCGAGGAGGAGAAGGCTGCTGAGCCAGTCATCCCGGGTACTATCCCGATCCACAGTGATTTCACTATGGGCGCCGGCATCATCGGGCCCGGAAAGACGTTCGAGTGGACCATCGGCCAGGCGGCGACGCAAACCAAGCGCAAGGTCTTCGTGCACCTGCCCATGACCAAGGGTGGCAAGGCCAAGATCAGGATCGACGGTCGCGACGACGCCGTCCTGTCCGAGGGTGACGGTGCCTTTGTCGATGCCGTCAACGCAGGGGACAAGCTGGCCATCGAGAGCGTTGGCGAGGCCGAGGCCGAGGTCATCATGCTCGACACGGCCTAGGCGAGATATGTGGCGGCATAAAAATTTTGTATCTAGTTTGAATCATGATCATGAAGCCTCCTGAAAGGCAGTGCCATCATCAACCCAACGTCGTGAACTGCGACTGACCTCGTGGACTGACCGAAAACCCGACACGACATGAATAACTGGGCGATTGGTTTAGTGGTATAACGTCTGCTTAGCATGCTGAAGGTCCCGCGTTCGATTCGCGGATTGTCCACATCTTTTTGCTGGGTCTGCGTCGATTCTTCGTGGGATCCGTTTCGGTGACAGGGGAAGAAAGGAGGCGGGGCCGGTGAGCATGGCGCCACATGTGATGGCAGAAGAAACGTTGAAGGGTTGGTGGTATACGAGATATTGTTTGTAGGACCTCACAATCAGAATCGAAACAATAACATCTCCCTGGTTGCTTTCTTTGTTAAGCCAGGGGCTCGTGGCAACGAAGCATGACGATGGCGCAGGTAATGCCATGACGACGGACGGAGTGCTTGCTTGCTTCTTCCCGCCATGTCTGAGGGCGGAACTGCGCCAGGGCGTGCGAGCCGAGCTGAGCTGAGAAGCCAAGAGCCTTGCTCTGACTACTGGGACCTATCGACTTTTAGCAGTCTTGGGCCGCGACCGCGGCTTGTTCCTTGAGGCCAGGGCAAGTGGGCGTTGCTGGCTAGGAGCGAAGGACGGAAGTGGCCGACTCTAGCCAGTCATCGGGCCAGCGCCAGCACGAGCGCGAGGCCAAGGCGGCTGTGCTCACCTGAATGGCGTTTGCCGGGCGGACACTATTGACGACGCCGTTGCTAGGGATGCATCCGCGGAGCATGGCGAAATTCATCGCCTGAATTCTGACGTCGTCATCCCCTGTGGCCGAACAGTTGTGACGATGCTTGGGACCTCTTCTTGCTTCCCTTGACCGACCCTCCGTCGAGGTGGAGAGGGCAGTATCTATATTCAGGCCTTTGATCCATCGTGGGTTCACTGCATCCCACAGCACTATTGGCGGCGCCACACGGGAGATTTGGCCTGGGGTGCTTGTGCCGCTGGACCCGTTGGGTAGCATTTTGCCTCGCGGTGACGGGGGTTTTCCGAGCTGAAGTTCTTTTTTTTCGCGGAGGTGCGGCTTGACTCGATCAGTCGCGCTTCTGGCGCAAGGGGTGGGCGGGCAGGCGGGGTGGATGTCGGCCCAGCCGCGGATGGATTCGCACCGGGTCAGAAAAGGGGGGCATTGAACGACGGCATAAAATGGTGCTGCAGTAGGAAGGGGATCCTGTCCATGTTATGGGGCAGGCAATCAGCAAAAGCAGATCCTTCGAGAGTTTTCTTGCTCACCTAAAAGACTGGAGACTTGGACGGAGTGGCCAGCGATGTTGTTGATGTTGTAGGGCAGCGGTGGAGGCCGAGCCTTGCGAGCTCGCAGATCCGACCAGACCACCGGGCCAAAGTCGCAAATCTTGTTGATTTTGGGCAGACGACGCTGTTGATCCCCCGCGCAGGGGTGGCGGGCGGCATCGACTTGGCTGAGGGCTAACACCACGACCGAGCGCATACGGTACGGCCAGTGCGGGGCGCCTTTCTGGACGACTCCCTTTTGGGGATACTCGTAAGGCGCGGCGGCGTCGCCCGGCGGCAGGGAGTAGGCCATCAGGCGGTGGGGAAATTGCAGCGATGCAAGGTGTGTGGTTGTTTTTATTAGGCTGGACCGGGACGGAGGCGGGTGAATGGGCAGCGCCGGTGGACGAGGATGATGCCAGATGGATTGGATGGTGTTCGGTTGGTGGTCGTCGAGTCGTTGCCCGCTGTGGGTGAGAGGGAGCAAAGGGTCGGTCATCTGCCCCGACTGCCCAGCGCGATGGGATTTCCACGGCCAATCGTCTTGCATCAAATCTCGCTATTGCCCCCCCATTACGTTGCGCTAGGCCTGTTCCTGTCGGCCGCCCTGCACGGCCCCTGGGTCCGGCAGCTGCAAAGGGCAGGAACCACACAGGCCGCCTTCCGTGTGTGGAAGGGGACGACACTTCGTGCTTTTGTGCTGGCTTCTCCACGCCAGTCTGCCAGCGCTTCAGGTTCCCAGCCGCAAGCCTCAACCGCCCACCTCCCTGGTCTCCGAGTCCGAGTCCCTCACTCGCCCTCGCTCGCTCTCGCCCTATTCGTACCTGTAAGAACCTTCGCTCTCTGCCTCGTTGCTTATTCGGTGCATACTGACGCACGCCCTCGAGGAATATCGCCTTTTCAGCACTGCCCGGTCCACCCCGGGAGATTGCTGGGAGCTCTGTCGCCCCGGCTGCCAGCCTGCGAGTCACGAAAGCCCCCGTCGCCGACGGACCGACGGTGAGGCCATCGTCCACACCTGTCCTCGTCCTCAGCCCAGGCCAGCAAAGATGGATTCCACCACCCCCTGCCGTGGACCGCCTGTGCCGCCTTGGAGCCACACGGCCTACGACCGGGGGGCCACCAGTCCCCTCTTCCCGGGGAACCGGCAGGCCTGAGTTCGGGGTGTATGGACGTTGTGCACAAGGGAAGAGAGTGCCGCACTGCCAGCGGAGTGAGAGGACGAGGGGCGTGGACGGGAGGACGACGTGTGGACCGTGGACCCAACCGTCATCGTGAGCGCCAAGATGCAACGGGCCACACCCATGCACACAACACACAGAGCGAGAGCGAAAGTACTTGATGTGCCGCCACCCTCCCGATGCTCCCTTTTCCTTCCCCTCCCTCCCCTTCTCTCCCTCATCTCTATCCTGCCAATCATCCAGAGACGGTTTGCTTTCATTAGCCTAACCCTGCAGACGTTTCGTTTGCGTCCTATCGTTGATATCTCAGCCATCACCCTCGCTCATCCACCCAGGCCCCGACCCTTCACCAGTCGTCCTTCTCACCTCACCCAACTTCTTCACACCCAACAGCAACAACGTCAAGATGATGCTCAAGACCGCCCTCGCCCTGGCCCTTGCCGCCCCCGGCCTCGCCACCGCCCTGGCCGGAGCCGACGACAACAACTACGACCTCACCTACGGTGACCTCCCCGACTCGGTCTCTTCTTCCGCCGCCCCTGTCGCCTCTGACGACGACGACGTCTGCGAGGAGGATGGTGATGTCTCTTCGGGCATCATCTCCTCTGTCATTGCCAGCTCCACCGCCGATGCCGGTGCCAGCTCTGTCTACTCCTCGGCTGAGCCCACCGCCACCGACGACGACGATGTCTGCGAGGAGGACGGTGACGACGACGTCTCTTCCACCATCTCCTCGGCCGCCTCTTCCGCTGCTGCCGCCAGCTCCACCGAGGCTGTCGGTGCCAGCTCCGTCATCACCTCCGCCGAGCCCTCGTCCACCGACGACGATGTCTGCGAGGAGGACGATGATGATGACGATGTCTCTTCCGCCGTCTCGTCCGGCGCCGCCGCCAGCTCCACCGAGCCTGCCGGTCCTTCCTCGGACGTCTCCCCGTCCTCGACCGCCGATGGCTCCCTCCCCTCCGGAGGCGTTCCTTCGGATGTCCCCTCTGGCAGCGCTTCCGGCGTCCCCTCTGGCAGCGCTTCCGGCGTCCCCTCTGGCAGCGCCTCTGGTGTTCCTTCCGGCATCCCTTCGAGCGTTCCCTACGGCGTTCCCTCCGGCAGCGTGTCCGCCGGTGCCACGGCCTCCGGCGTCCACCCCATCCCCGCCACGACCACCGAGGCTCTTACTACCAGCACCGTCTACGCTACCACCACCCGCACCGTGACCTCCTGCAAGCCCGATGTTCCCTGCACCAAGGGTGAGGTTGTCACCGAGGTCGTTCCCATCTACACGACCGTCTGCCCCGTCACGGACGTTGAGACTCCCACCCCTGTCTACTCCACCCTGGCCGTCACCTCGCCTGCCTCGAAGCCCGCCTCCACCACGAGCACTGTCTACACCACCAAGACTTACACCGTCACTGCTTGCGATGAGGACAAGCCTTACTGCCCGACTGGCCAGGTCACCACCGAAGTTACCTACTACACCACGGTGTGCCCTGTCACCGAGACTGAGGATGTCAAGCCCACCACGACTCCCTCGCCTCCCAAGCCTTCCGGACCCGCCGAGTACCCTCCCGTCGAGTACCCTCCCCACGAAGATGAGGAGACCACCACCACTGTTGTCGAGACCACAAAGTACTACACCGTCACCGTCCCGGCCCCCGGCGAGTCGACCCCGGCTGTCGTCCCTCCTCCCGCTTCCACCAAGCCCGTGAGCCCGCCCGTCTACAGCCCCCCTGCTCCCGTCCCGGCCCCTCCTACGCACAACAACACCACCGTGCCCACCACCGGCTACCACGTCCCTCCCACCCCCTCCAAGACCCTGGTCGTCGTCCCTCCCAAGGACTCTGAGGCCGTCTACCCCGAGCCCAGCCTGCCCGTCGCCGCCGGCGCCACCAAGCTCGGTGCCGTCGGCTTCGCCGGCTTCGTTGCCATGGCCTTTGCCCTTCTCATGTAAACACCTTCAGCCGCGAGCGCCACGGCGCCGGGCTTCTTCTGCTGTGTACTGTGGGGTCTGCGTACGCCTTGAGACCAGACCGGGTATATAACTTTTTGGCCAGCCTTTAGCGTTGGGCACGACTATGATTTGAGCCTGTTTCTAGTAATCTAATGAGTTCATCTGAGCGTGGTGTCTGTCGGTGATTGCTGTTTCGGGTGGTGCTGAGGAGTACTGCATGTTGCCGGGACATGTCTTGGAGGGTGGTCATTGACTGATGTGCTTGGCAGTGGCAGGCGAGACAACCGAATGTCATGGATACGATGGTCTTGGGCATTATCCGCGAGACATTGAGCCATCAGTCTGTCTTGCCAGTAGGAGACAGCATCGCCAGCAGCAGCCTTCAGGTCCCTCTTGGCAAAGAACACTTTTGCTTACTGCGCACTGTTTTTCCGCCTGACAATAGAATGCAACCTTAATTACGAGATATCTGTGATAACAAGCCCGATCTCCGACAATGACTCATCACCCATGGCCCTTCTCTGCTTCGTGTCATTGGCGTACTGCATCAATGATAGTGTGTTTGACCACTCCCAACGAGACAGGACACACGGTCTTAGCCCGACAATCGTCCAAGTCCGCTCGTCTTCGCGGGTGTAGTGACAATGTCATCCCCTAGGGTAGAGATACAAAAGTGTGACGTCTTAGTAGACTGGGCGCCTGGTCAATGCATCCCGGGGATTCTCTGCCTTGGTGGTTTGCATGCGAGGCTAGATTAGACATGAGACCGAATCAGCCGTGATATTGTGTTGGACACGAAGCCGCGTTGCATGGCCTGACGAGTCGATTGGATCGACAAGTTGAAAGAGCAAACAACCTGGCCATGTGTTTCGATTAGACAGCAAGCCGATCTTCTAAGCATCCAGAGGTTCAAGTCATTTCTCGATGAAGCTACCTATATTTGACCCAGTACATTGCTCCATAAAGCTTGCTCAAGGCCTTGGTACATATACTCTTGCTGATAAAACGGCCGACCCTTCTGCCATGTTTCTCGGCCTGAGCAGGTTGGGTTTCGGCATCGAAGGAGATTGCGAATATCCTGTCAGCGTTTCCCTTCAGGATCTTGGCCGCGTTCTTCTTTGTCTAGGCTGTTTGCCAAAGTAGCTGCTGACCTCATGGGAGCAGCTGCAGCGCGTTGCGCAAAGGCGGAAGATCCATGCCATGGATGAGATCGGGGTAATCCTCAGTGGGCTGCTGATAGATGTGTTGTATGCGGCTCGGCCAGAACGCCTGGCAACCACTCGTGTAAGCCGCGGTGGCCGTTGCCCATTCCGTCTCCTTGCCGCGCGGGATAATGACCGAGGACAATCCGGAAGTGCTGGGCTGGGACGGCTCGGACGAGGACGAGAAGAGACGAACGAGGATAACTCCCTGATATGACGTTCCTCGCATGGTGAATGTGCGAGCGCCTAGGCTTCTCGGGTCGAACCCGTGGGGTCGTTGATGACTTCTGCGTTGAACAGAGCCCATAGAAAGGCTCTCATGGCAGAGAAGGACGTGAAGATACCCCAGTGGTCAACGCCGACGGGAACGAGTTGATTGGAACCATCCGAACGTGCGAGATGAACTGGGAGGGAGCCAAGGGCTATGTCCATCAGCAACTCCTCATGTGAGTCTTTGAGATGACTTGCCGTGCCGTGAAAGACGTGGGCGCCTGTAACCCCCAGATCCGCAGGGGTCCACTGTTGATGGGAGGACATCTGCTCTGAAGGGGAGATCTTGAGGGCTTCCGGGCTATCATTCCAGGCGTCCTTGATGCTGGCGCCCTTCAGATGGATCTGGGTGATGGGCGGTGCCGCCTGGCCGACGCCAGGACGGCCCCAATCCGTAGGGTTAGGGGGCAGGTCAACATGTTTCCTGATGCAGTTCTCGGCAATCAGCTGCGCCCACTCCATGTACGTCTTCTGTCCAAAGAAGGCGTCGGCGACAGGCGCGCCGCACATATCGTCAAAGGCGTCACATTTCTGCTGTATGTGATGGAGGAAGGCGGGGCTGAAGACACGGTCGGTTTTGGCAGCGAAATCGGCAAGAGAGGTAGGGGACTTCTTGCGCAAATGTTCGCATTCCAGAATGTTGTAGACGACCCCCTGAGAACCGTACAATGAATACGAGGCAACGATCCGCCTGGCAGCGTCATCTGTGAAGCAGGGCCGGCTCCGTTGGACAGCACTAGCCATGCGCTGCTTGCAGTGACGGTAGTACCATACTCGGTATAGCCGCTGGGTGATGGGCTCGCCGTAGTAAGGTTTCTGTTCTGTTGCCGGCGACGGCTCAGGGGTTGGTCTTTTGAACCTCTACAGAGGGTAGGTGAGCTTCTCAAAGATCACGACCCGTGTTGCAGGTCAACGTACCATATTTGATATTGACAAGTCAGAAACAAAGTTTGCGGATGAAGTTCTGGTTCAATTCTGGTGTGAAGGAAGTGTCGTGAAGAATTTTCGACGGCCATCTTTGGTTGGAGCGCACCGTTGGCTTCAGAGGGCGTGGCTGGCATCATCTTCAAGCCACACGGAGATCGATACAGTTGGAGGAAGATCTCATGGCACATAAGGCTAGAAGAAGACCATCGGGACCGATTCTGCTTCACGACGCGGCAGATTGGGATATCTTGCGATGGCTCCCCATCGCTAGGTTGTGATGAAGAGGGAGTGGGACATGGAACGGCATGTGGTGTCTTAATCGCACTAATTACCCAGTCGAACTACAGAACAGTACATGGTAACCAGTCGAACCAGAGACCCAGTCGAAATAGATACCCTGGTGAACTGGATGCTCAGGCAAACTGGATGTTACCGGATGAGAATCTGACCCTCGAGATGTATGTAGTCTTCCTGCTACTCCCACTGCTTTGCTGTTGATGCTTGGCACTGACTTCCCAGCAAGGGACCTGTAGAGCTCGAAAAGGGCATGAATGAAAGCTGGCTCTGATGGTGTCGACGTGTGCGTGAGACGGCGCATCTTCTCACTGTTATTGTCTGTTGCCACGATTGTGGCTGGCGGACAAGCTCGCGAGGGCTGAGCCACAAAGGCGACGAGTGCAAGGAAGCAAGGCAGCACGCATGCAGGCGATGTGAGGTGAAAGAGGGGAAGCTTGAAGCTAAACCTTCAATTCTCAGGTGGTCCAGGTCTCTCCCGCTTTAGGTCGTCCCGCCGCCAAGCCTGTTTAGGCCTGGGCTCGCCCCCAGACCAGGGAAGCGACCTGGCGACCTAGCGCCCAGACCAGCAACAGCTCCTCCCAGCTGCACGGAGCGGGCAGCTTTGTTTGTGCCCGTTGCCGTCGTGTGAGTGTGAGGTGCCAGTGAGGTGCTCAGCCTGCATTCGCCTCCCCTCCTGCGTCTGGACACTTCGTCATCGCAACACCACCACCACCCTCAGCACACACCACCACGGTCGCTGCCCGGGCCGTTGCCCCTCAACTTTCCTCCCACCTTTTGCGTGTATTTCGTTCCCACCAAAGCGACACCTCTTCCTCTGGGTTGGAATCGCATAATTCAACCAACACCTCTACACTGGGCTGCCCCCTTTTTTCGCCCGTCAACAGCCCCTCGCTCCTTCTTCAGGGATCAACCATATCCTTCCCCCTCCTTCCTCTCCCACTTACCAAACTCAATCAGCCCGCGTATCGACGGAGCACCTCCCGACAGGAGCGACGTAACCGGCCAGTCGGACTCGGACCATGTCGGACGCAGGCGAGAGGTAAATCTACATTCCACCCACCACCTGTCTACCACCTGTCCACTCCAGGTGCTCAAGAGTGACCTTGTCGGACCTCTGAGATTCGCTCTCGTAATTCTTTGTGCCACGCTGACCCCTTGTCCCTCCAGCAACACCCACAAGCGGTCCAAGTCGGCCGCTGCCCTCGCTCTCCTTCGCCGAAGCCATTCGCGCCACGAAGACGACACATCATCCTCCGGACCCGAAGATACCTCCCCTGCCGCATCGCGCCCGTCGCTTTCCATCCCCTCAGCCAAGCCGCCCATGACGCACCACGCCTCACAGGCCGGCTCGGCCTCGCGCCTGTCGACCTCGCCCTCCGCCGCCGCTCTGGCTCGCACCCCCTCCGCCCAGAGCCCTGGCATACCGAAGACCGGCGCACTCCCCGTCGACAAAGGCCCTTCCCTTGAGCAGTCCGTTCGCAAGTTCCGCATCGTCGAGGCTCTACGCAGCGGCGATACCGCCTCCATCTCGCGGGGTATTCGCGACACCGCCGAGGGTGGCGTCCGGACCAGCATCTCCTCCATCAGTACCCTCAGCGGCCTGACCCTCGAGGACACCACCATTCTGCACCTGGCCATCCAGTGCGCAGAGTTTCCCGTCGTCGAGTACGTTCTCTCCGAGGGCGCTTCCTCCCTCGACGTCAATGCGCGCGACAAGGACGGCAACACCCCGCTGCACCTGGCCGCCTCTCAGGGCCGCACCCAGGTCGTCAAGCTGCTGCTCGAGCAGAACGGCATCAACGACGCCATCCCCAACAACCAGGGCCGCCTGCCCATCGACGTTGCCCGCAACCCCGACATTTTCCAGATCCTGCAGCTCTCGCGCTCCATCTTCGTCGACGACAAGGTTCGCCAGATCCAGGACCTCATCGCCCAGGGCGACTATAAGGCTCTCGGTGCCGTCCTCGAGGAGCAGAGGCTCAAGCAGGTCCTCGATATCAACAGCGCCGAGTACGTCACCGAGCCCACCACCCTGCAGGCTGGCGGCACCCTGCTCCACGAGGCCGCGCGCAAGAAGAACAAGGAGCTCATCCAGGTCCTCCTGCTGCACGGTGCCGACCCCTTCCGCCGTGACCGCAAGGGCAAGCTGCCCCAGGACGTCACCAAGGATGACTCCACCCGCGCCGTCCTTAAGAGGTCCCCTGCCGCCGTCGCCGCGCAGCGGGGCATCCAGGAGAAGGCCGTCCTGGGCCATGCCGCTTCCCAGGGCGGCCCCAGCGCCTCGGCCGACCCCGTCGCCGGCAAGGAGGCCCGCGAGATGTCGGGCTACCTGAAGAAGTGGACAAACTACCGCAAGGGGTACCAGCTGCGGTGGTTCGTCCTGGAAGACGGCGTGCTTAGCTACTACAAGCACCAGGACGACTCGGGCTCGGCCTGCCGTGGCGCCATCAACATGCGCATCGCCAAGCTGCACATGAGCGCCGACGAGAAGACAAAGTTTGAAATCATCGGCAAGTCCTCCGTCAAGTACACCCTCAAGGCCAACCACGAGGTTGAGGCCAAGCGCTGGTTCTGGGCCCTCAACAACTCCATCCAATGGTCCAAGGACCAGCTCAAGGAGGAGGAGAAGCAAAAGGCCCGCGGCGCCGAGCTCCTGCGCCAGGCTAAGGCCGAGCACTCGGGCAAGACCCCCGAGGCTTCGCTGATGGAGCCGCCCGCCTCCGAGACGGCAAGCGTGTCCGACACCCGCCGGAACAGCAGCCACATTCACCGCACCCAGTCCGGCCCCCGGACCTCGGTACACCCCGGTCCCAGCACCGTCGGCAGCATCGAGGGCGACGACGACTTTGCCGACGCCGCCACTGATGTCTCCCGCCTCGGCGGTGGCAACGGCGGCCGCACCCACCCTGGGGATGACGATGACGAAGATGAGGACTACGACGAGAGTACCCGCGAGGTCCCTGCCGCCACCAAGGATGCTTTCAACATCACGGCCCAGTCGGCCAAGCTTCAGCTCGACACCATCTCCGGCGTCAACCAGGCTCTCATCGGCGAGATGACACGGAACCCTGCCGCCACCCTCTCGGACACAAAGGTTTCCCAGGCGCTGTCGACTTACGACGCCGCCGTCCGCAGCTTGACCGGCCTCATCGGTGACCTGCTCCGCATCTCCAAGGACCGCGACGCATACTGGCAGTACCGCCTCGACCGCGAGATGGACATGCGCCGCATGTGGGAGGAGAGCATGGCCCAGGTCGCCAAGGAGCAGGAGCTGCTTGAGGAGCAGATTGGTCAGTCCGAGGCCAAGCGCAAGCTCACCAAGCGTGCCCTCCGCGAGGCTGTCAGCAAGGCGCCCCTGGTGGAAGACCGTCGCATCGTCGAGGGTACCGAGGAAGTCGACCAGTCCATCGGTGGCGGTGACGCTGGGACGCCTGCGGCCGGTGGTGTTCCGCGCCGCCAGACCGCCCTCGACCA
The DNA here is from genome assembly GCA_020746995.1 of Plectosphaerella cucumerina. Lineage (NCBI taxonomy): Eukaryota > Fungi > Ascomycota > Sordariomycetes > Glomerellales > Plectosphaerellaceae > Plectosphaerella > Plectosphaerella cucumerina. Next base: position 1,981,646 of record JAGPXD010000004.1, on the reverse strand, counting down.
GATGGCGGCGGAACTGTCCGATTCGGACTCTGACGATTCTGATGAGTTCTTCGACGCCGTCGACGCTGGCGAGGTTGAGGTTGCCGAGATGCCCACCGCCGCTCCCGTTGCCGAGGCCAAGTCCGGTGCTGAGCCGTCGGCGCTTGTCGTGTCCAGTGATCTCGATATCAGTGCTTCGTTCAAGGGATACGAGAACGGCATCCGTACCCGACTCAAGATGGACGCCGATGACCGGCCGAAGATTTCTCTCTGGGTAAGTTTGTGTCTGCACCCCCGTGCCTACCGTCTCTAACACAGCGCAGGGCATCCTCAAGTCGATGATTGGCAAGGACATGACTAAGATGACACTGCCCGTGTCCTTTAACGAGCCCACGTCGCTGCTCTACCGTGCAGGCGAGGATCTCGAGTACACAGATCTCATCGAGCAGGCCGCTGACCGGACGGACTCGCTGGAGCGCATGGTCTACGTCACGGCTTTTGCCGCCAGTGAGTACGCGTCGAGTATCGCGCGTGTCGCCAAGCCCTTCAACCCGCTGCTCGGCGAGACGTTTGAGTACGTGCGCCCCGACAAGAACTACCGCATGTTCCTCGAGCAGGTCAGCCATCACCCGCCTGTGGGCGCCCTATGGGCCGAATCGCCGCGCTGGGAGTACTGGGGCGAGGCGGCGGTCAAGTCGCGGTTCCTGGGCAAGTCGTTCGACGTCAACCATCTTGGAACATGGTTCCTGCGGCTCCGGCCGGCAGCAGGAGGCAAGGAGGAGCTCTACTCGTGGAAGAAGGTCACGTCGACGGTTATCGGCATCATCACCGGCAACCCGACGATCGACAACTACGGGCCGATGCAGGTCAAGAACTGGACAACAGGCGAGACGGCCCTTCTGGACTTCCACCCCCGCGGATGGAAGGCGTCCAGCGCGTACAAGGTGACGGGCAAGGTGTGCGACGCCGAGGGACGGGTGCGGTACAGCATGGGCGGACGGTGGAACTCGAGACTCTACGCGCGGCTGACGCCTGGCTACGAGGCGACGGTCGAAGACACAGGCGAGGGCTCGGCGATGCACCGCGGTAGCATCAGCGACCCGTCGCGCGCCTTCCTCATCTGGCAGGCCAACCCGCGGCCCTCTGGTATTCCCTTCAACCTCACACCGTTCGTGCTCAGCTTCAACCACATCGATGACAAGCTGCGGCCGTGGATCGCGCCGACCGACTCGCGGCTGCGGCCGGACCAGCGCGCCATGGAGGACGGCGAGTACGACTTTGCGGCGTCGGAAAAGAACCGACTCGAGGAGGGTCAGCGTGCGCGCCGGCGCGAGCGCGAGGCCAATGGCGAAGAGTTTGTGCCGGCCTGGTTCACGCGCGAAGTGTCCGAGGTGACGGGCGAGGAGTACTGGAAGGCCACGGGGCGGTACTGGGAGCAGCGCGAGAAGGCGGGCGCGGGCGACCCGACGGCGTGGGACGGCCTGGAGCCGATCTACAAGGACCATGAGTAGGGGGGTCCCCTGCGATCGGCCACGGCCGGGGGAGTGTTGCGGGAGCTGGGACGTGAGGAGAGGGAGGCCTGGACGCTGTTGTGAGGAGGGGAAGTAGGGGATGAAGCACAAGCAAAGCACAAGCACACGCGATGGCGCTGGGAGGGGAAGCAAGCGACGTTCCTGAATACGGTAGTTTGTAGTGATACAAAACAGTTGATATGTCATGTCTGTGGATGCAGAGAATGTGTGACTGATTGTTGAGGGGGTTGACGGATTTTTGCTGTGATGTAATACGACGATGCTCTTCGTGATGATGCTCTCCATCTCCACCCAGCCCGTCCGACTGCAGATGAAAAGTTACCCGGCGCGCAATCCCGAGATCAAATGACTGAACACAAAACTGATTATGATAACAGAACATTTTGCAGACGTTCAGATGGGCAAAAAGCAAAAGAACATTTGATGAGAGTGGGATTCGAACCCACGCCATTTCTGACTAGTAGTCCTGATCAAGATCCCGAGGGATCAATCACCTGAAACTAGCGCCTTAGACCGCTCGGCCATCTCACCTGTTGTTGGATTCTCCCCCACACTGCAGCTCTATCACCCACAGTTGTCTGGAGCCATATCGGCGGACGCAGGGGCCGTCGCGACATGTGCAGGGTGTGGTCGCACCGCGAGGTGCCACGGCACAGGGGCGGGGCGCCCGTACCGCTGGGAGAGCGAACCGGGGACCGTGACCGGACCTCGGCAACTCTCTTTCCCTTCTGCGCTCTGGATCTGCATTGGGCAACTTGAACGTCACCCACCCTTTCTTGCGCGCGCACGCCCTCGAAAGGCGGATGAATCGCGGCTTGTGTCACGTTTGCCGGCTTCACAAATTGACGTGGAAACCGAAAACCATCCGATTGCGTCGACTTCTCCCTCTCCTGAGCGAACTGCTGGTCGTCAATTGAGGGGACCTTTGACGCTTCTCTCCCTCATCTGCCCCCTATCTTTCAACGAGATATCGACAACGGGACTTGTGATCCTCGAGTAAGGATACATTAAGGACACATCCTCAGAAGTAAAAATGTCAGCCCGGACTACCATCCTGCGGCCACCGCCCGATGACCCCAACAAGAGCGAGATCGAAAACGTCCTCGAAGTGACGGAACTCGGCGTCCTAGGTCCGGTATGTCACCCTGATCCCCCATCAGAACACTAGCTCACCAACCCAGGATATCTTCACAAATGCCCGTCCGGCATGGACGCCGCCGGGCGCTCGAGGCATCTTCGGCGGCCTAGTCATCGCCCAATCCCTCGCCGCGGCCCAGCGCACCGTCCACTCCGGCCACGAACTGCCCCCCTTCTTCATGCACAGCTGCCACTGCTACTTCCTCCTCGCGGGGTCCTCCGACGTGCCCATCCTCTTCCACGTCGAGCGCGTCCGCGACGGCCGCTCCTTCGCCACGCGGACCGTTCAAGCTCGCCAGCGCGGCCGGTGCATCTTCACTGTGACCGTCAGCTTCGTGCGCGAGGGCGCCGGCGGAAGTAAGGCCCTCGGCCATGCCGCGCCCCTCCCGGCCGGTGTGACCCCACCCGCTGACGATGATGCCGCGTTCGAGGAGCCGTGGATGGGCATGGGCCCCTTCCAGGCGCGGCCTACGGATATCGTTGACGCGGACGGCAAGAGCCTTGCTGATGCTGTGGCCGAGGGCTCTCATGCCGATGGACGCGAGCACGAGATGAAGGCTCGCATGTGGACGAGGGCCAGGGGAACCATCAGCCCCGAGGGAGGGCACGATGCGCACCTCATTGCCCTGGCCTACGTCTCCGATAGCTACTTCATCGGCACCGTGTCTCGCGTCCACCGGCTGTGGAAGTTCCCCTTCGCTCCTGGGGACGTCGCCTCCATGGACCCGGAGCGTAAGGAGCTCGTCCGTCGGCTACATCACTTTGATGGAATCGGTGGCGATATCGAGGATGCGGCACACTGGGAAGACCGGCCCAAGCTGGGCATGGTCGTCAGCCTCGACCACTCCATCTACTTCCACGAGCCGCGGCGCATCAAGGCTGATGAGTGGATGTTCTGCGAGATGGAGACGCCCTGGGCCGGTGACGGTAGGGGCGTCGTGAACCAGAGGATCTTCGCCGCTGATGGCACGCTGCTGGCCACGTGTGTGCAGGAGGTGAGTTCTATGCGAGGGTGTACAGTTTGTTTCTCAAAACTGACAGCTTGTTCTAGGGCGTGTTGCGGCTCAAGCGAGATGAGGACGAGGAGCCGTCGAGCAAGCTGTAGGCTGGGCACCGCGTTGTGGCAGTATGTACAATCAAGAAATCTTGGTCGGCGTCGATTACAGCCTACCCCTGGCTGTATCGACATGACCGTTCGTAAACAAAGCAGATACCCTTCCAAAATCGCTCCGTGTACTCGTATTCATGGCCACAGGATGCCTCTCCCAGGTTGACCCCCTCCAGGATCTGTGATGCCGCGAACTTGCATGCATCGTGAGGCCGTGCCATGCCCCGAATCTCCCGGTCACAGCACCATCACAACCCGGATGGGTGAGGCAATAATCTGCCAGAGCAGCCTCGCGCCAGCCACGCCGCATCTCGGGCAAAAGTCGGCGTCGGCCTTGCAGCCGAAGGATTCTCGAACCTTTCCCCAGAGATGCAGCGCCTCCGGCCGTGAGATCCTCCTTGGCACTGGGCTTCTCCGCCTCCAGTACGTGCTGCTGCACTGCATTGTGCGCATGGAACGGACGATTCTTGGCCACAGATCGCAGCCACGGAAATCGTCCCGCAGGTGCGGCTCAAGATCTCCGAGGAGACCCCATGCCATGCTCGCTTTCCGGCAGAGCGGCAACAACAACACTCTCGCTTGAGAATAATTGTGATTTAGGCTGTTGACGGCCCCCAGATGGATCATGAGACTGTGACCAATATGACGTCGCGACCCTCTGTACATGCGGCCGACAGCGGCGATGCCGGCCGAAAGGCATCGTGGCCCACGCGTGGGGGGAGATCCAGAGTTCAGGTACGACGAATTTGAGGTGGGAAACGGCTGGTCTTCGGTCAGGGAGAGGAGGTCTGTGCTGGGCAGATTCTTGTTTTCCTCCCCTTCTTATCGACACGGGATGGGAGAAAAAAAAAGCAAAAAGACGGGGGCTTTTTGGCGGCATCCACTTGACGCCCCGTGCTTTGGTACCAGCCTGTACCCTCCGATCGATGGGTGGATTGAAGAATCGACGGCGACGGGCAAACGGGGTCCTCGGCCGGGACGCAGGCGCTTGTTTCGGCCCCCGTGGTAGAGGCCGACGGGGCGGTAGACCGCGGGCAATGCCGAGCCCGATGCAAGAAGGTGGTGCCACCCAGCGGGGACGTGGAGCGTGATGCGATGACCTCGCCGACCTGGATCGACGATGGAATTTCTAGAACAACTGGCCAGAGGCTTGTCTTGTCTTGGCTAAGTGGTCGTGTCTGGATAGGTCATCAGCTTGACGGACTGACGTAAGTTGGGACTCGGGCTCCGAAAACCTCATCCCTGGTGAAGTGGTATGGTGCAAGTCAAAGTGCACATCGCGCACGGCACATGACGGATGGACACGTCAACGATGGTAGGATACCAGAGGGTTCAACGACCGCAAGTACGCTTCGAGTGGTCATGAGACTGGACGAGCCAGGATGCAATTGATGAAGTCGTCGGGTCGACGGAAGTCCAGGTGTGCCGAGCGGCACTCCAGAAGATGTCGTCGGGGCGTGCCGTCGTCTGTCCGGCCGCATTTTTTCTGCCGTGCCCTCCCGATCCCAGTGGCATGTGCACCTGTCGATCCGGCTGCTTGGAGGTCATGATTGCGGAGTCTGAACTCCCAAGGAGATGGTGTAGGGACCGGGATGAAGTCCCCAGAAAAAGGGGTCTTGCCCCGGAGGAGGGGGGTTTTCTGCAGGCATCACGAGGGTGCCGCTCGGGGGGTTGATTGGGCCCCCTGAATGTGACAACGGGTGCCTACGGGCTGACGAAGATGTTCAGGAACTCAAAAACGAGACCAATGTCGAGAACCCAGGGCCGCTCTGGGCAGGGCAGGGCAGGGTAGGGTAAGGCATGGCGGCGCGGAGCGGAGGGCCGAGGGCACGTCGCCGAGTAACGTCCGCGCCCCCGCGGAGTTTTTTGTGAAGGACCCGCGGCATTACCAAGAGGGCGGAGTTTAGAGTAGACCTGACAAATGCCTCCAAGTCACAAGGGGTTCCAGGGGTTCGTTTTGCTTCTGGAGCTCTGGTACAGGGCAGGTCAGTCCTCAGTCCTCAGTCTCAGTGCTTGAGCTTTCGGGGCTCAGCTCCGATGGTGGTTTAGCTTTGAGACCCTTGAGGCGCCAAGAAGCCGATTATATCAGCATGTTGGTGGTGTCTGCCTGACGATGATTCGGACAATTTCGAAAGATGACACGGTAAGCGGATGACAGTAATTTCTTCTTGTGTCGTAGCGCAGTTGTTCTCCTGCAGGCCAGTTTCGGCCGAGTCAGCAATCTCGCTGAAGCAAAGGCAGGAGCAGAAGTGCTGTGCGTGTGCTCGTACTGCTCGCGAACGATGGGGCATGGCCGCATGATGGAGCCGTCTGATCCAGAGACGGGAGCCATGTCGTCGGCATGTTGGATGCTAGACGCCGGCATGCCGAGGTCCAGCCCTGTGAGGTGGGTGAGGTGACGGGTAACGAACGGGTACTGCTCTGTAAAATTATTGGCAAGTGACGCTCGGGACAGCATCGAGACCTCGCCGGTACCCGGGGGTGGGGATTTTCGGTGAAGGCCGTGGCAGCGTCATCCTGACCTGGCTGGCTGGCTCGTCCATTGACATCGGCCATCGGCCCTAAACGGCCCCGAGGCGCGGGCGCGAAGATAAAAGCCGAGAGGCGACGTGGGACGACGCTGCGGTGTGGTGTGGTGGGCGATGCACGGCGGGATTGAAAACCCTTCGGTAGATGGATCCGGCCGATTGGAGCTAGCAGGTAAGCTTTTCCATCTGATCACCGCCCTGGTAAAGGTTCGCGCGCGGTAATCGATCGACTTTGGGTACTGTACGATTTGTTGAAGTCGTTGGCGGGTACGTCTCTGTCTGGAACCGCCTGCAGGCTGCAGTGAAGCAAGGTGCACGAGTAAGGTTGGTGCATCTATTTCGTCAGACGTGGAGACGCCGAGTTGGCTGAAGTTGGCGATGCGAGTTTTGGTGCTTGATGGCGGGGAGCGACGGCGACGACGACGTTGACGATGTTGGAGTGGGGGCGCTATCACGAAGTCTCGCGTATTCCATCCGAGACCGAGACCGCGGGTGATGTTCGAGGTACAGGGTTACGGGAGAAGCTGTGCAAAGAAGAGGAATTAACTCCGCAATTTGACGAGGGCCAAATTTGTCACGCCCGCGCCTGGAGCGAGCGAGCGAGTGTTCAGACGGGAATTGAGTTGTGGTCATCTGCCGTCCCGAGAAGGCAGAGGCAGGCAGACACTGGGCAGCTCTTTCCTTCCCGTGGGGCAGAGCAAGGCAGGGTAGCAGGGCAAGCACAACGGGGGGGCGTGCCTTCCTGCCGTGACCCGGGTCCCTATTTTGAAACGGGAATATCCGAGTGCGAGTCCGACTTAGGTCGATCAAGTGATGCCTACGAGAATGAGTGGCATAGCAGCATTCACGTAAAATCCCCCGTCCATAGCGTCGAACACTCGAGGCGCGCATCGTGCACCGTGCCTGAAGGTGCAGTGATGGTTTTATTACTCCGAGAGGCTTCGGTCGGTGTCTTGCGCCTTACTCCTAAGCATGTCCGCGTGGGATTACAAATCGCCGCCTCGGCCCCCACACTGCTGACAGCAAGTACCGACGCGCGCGCACTGCAAATCCACCGTGACCGTACGTACCAACACGACAAAGATGTTGCACCTTACCTCACTGGCAAGCTTGACTCGAACCGTCTGCCCTACAGTATCTCCAGCAGGGATTGGTGTTTGACCAAAATCGCCATGATGATGACTCCAACACGCTGGACCCCCCCAGCGCCCTTCTCGACATGACCCTGATGGTCTGGGCTGGTCTGCTGCCGGCAAGTCACCATCGCCAACGCACGCAGGTCTGCTGGTCCGTCCATGCTTGGCACTTACTTTCCGAAATGTGCTGTCCACCCACACCGACCGAGAACGGGCGCTGGGCGGTCGTTCTCATCATCAGTTCATCTGGGCAGAGGGGAGGGCAGTGTTAAGCTTCCGTTCCATCGCCTCCCCCTCCCCTGTAACCCCCCGAGCCACAAGGGCCCTTGACCAAATCCGGGGGCATACTGACTCCGTACCAGGCATCGACAATGACATTGGGCAGTGCTCTCAAGCAGACGTCAAGCTTCAAACCCCGGTCCAACTGAGCTGAGACCCTGACAGACGCCACGGCGCTGAGACGAGGCGTTATGGCCGCTGCCAATGTGCCATTCTGCCAACCGAGCAACTAATGATGGAGTTTGTCTCTCTCATCAAAAGTACCAGTGGACCAAGACGTGGAAGGCCTTTCGCGGCCCCACCGCCGCGGCAGCGCGGATGCGTTCCGTTGTCTGAACATCACCAACCAGTCGTTCGATTCTGAGACCAAAACCCTACGAACTTGCCTCGAGCCTCGGCTGTCGTCAACAAACAGACCGTGGCCGGCAGGGTGCTGCCAGCATCGGGGACACCAGCTGGCAGGACGCGGGCCACGGCACGGCGCCGCAATATCGTGCACCCCAGACGCCGAGCCACCTTCATCACATATCTTGCTTCATGCCTCGAGAGCCTCGCCCTCACCCCGTCCCGTCTGCTCGGTGGAGACGGGCGCCCGGGTCGGCAGAAAACCAGCAGCCCGGGCGGGATTCGCGAGCCCCGGCCTCCGCTGCCAGTGCCGCGTTGCCGCCTCGCAGGGGGGTCCCTATCAAGAGTCGCACTCCCACCCACCCTGCCGGCTCGCCCTGAATTGGATCGACGACGCCCTGGGCACCCTGGAGGGGGGGCTTGAGGGGGTTACTGATCGGGAACAGCGCTGCTCTCACTGCCTTGCAAACAAAGCAAAGTACTGATTCAGTACCATGCCGCATGGAGACGGGCGGGACGTCACAACGAGGCTCTTACCGTCTTACCACCCCCCCAGCACCCAAACCGGCACCCGCTTTTGTGCGGAGCTTACTGAGCGGTCGGGACCTTCACATCCCCCGATGTACCGTCAAGTACCCCGGTGGTCCCTATCAACCCGGCCCCGTCGCGCACCCGACAACAAGGTCCAGGACTGCCATCGGCCTTTCGCTGGATCGGTCTTTGCCCACCACGTCGCCGGCCCAATGACTCCCTCGGCCTCACTCGCGCGCGCGCGCCCGCGCTCTCAGCGGGGAGAAGTCGGGCAGAGGCCCTGATGGCGTAGGGCCTACGCCAACTCTGTGTCACCAGGTCGAGCTCGAGCTTGTACTCTCTGTATCTTTTGGGAAACCCCCCAACCCCCCAACCCCCCACCGGCGAAAGACGGGCGGACGGATGGGTCTGTCAACAACACGGCTCTGCATCATCACCACTCTCAAGGTGTCATGTTTCCCTGATCAGAGAAGAGCTGCCGGGACCTGTGGAGAATCCCGTGCGGATATAAGGCGCCCCTTGACCGGCCGTCCTGAGTCGGGATCCCCTCGCCTGAGCAGCAAGCCTTGTTCATGCGAATCAATCCCACTCACGGCGCTACCCTCCCCACGAGCTTCTCTCTGATCTCTGCCCTCATGACATCAGCATTCTAAGAATACTTATCCACTGAGAATTTGATACTGCACGGAGGCTTCAAGCTACCCGCTCTGCCGCCTTACCCACCGAGCCTCGTTGACAGCTCGCGCAAGCAACTCCAACAACTCGCAATATCGCGAGGAACAATCCCCAAGCAGCACCTCGAGGTTGCGTTGTGCACACCACCAGAGCAAAAGAGACGAAACAACACCAATCTACATCCCTCGACATTTCGACACGCCGTCAGGCACTCGTTCGCTGTCAGATTCTGCTCGCCGTCCCGCCTCGGACATAAAGCGCCAGTACCACCGTTATTGACGTAAACTCCAGGCCGAACTCAAAAAGGCTCCGAGCGCTGTGCATTATCCCCCCAGCACCACGCACGAGCGAGAACGGGCGGCCCTGGGTCGACCACCAGACACCAGACCACACACCCCCTCCCCTCCTCTCCCCTCTTGCACGCCTTCTTGTCATTATTAATCGGCCCAATCAACTCACTGGGTCCCCTCCCCCTCGGCGTCCCGTCCCTATCCCTGTTCCTGCCCCAAAGAATCCTTGGTCTTTTTAATTTTGCGAGCTTGGGTTCTTGAACCCCCCAGGGTACCTCTGGAGCTTACACCTCTGCACCCCCTCCCTGATCACCCTCGACCTCGACTTATATGCTGCCACCCCCCTCCCTCTTGACCACCATCTCTCACACGCTTCTTCCAATCGACTTGTTGCATCACCACCTCTTCACGGTCTCACATACCATAAAATAATTCTTATTCACAATGGGCAGCGGTCTCCCTTCCCCTCCACTGGAGGATCACAAGTCGAGGAAGACGTCCTCGTCCCACCAGTCCTCCACCAAGGCTATCAAGCCCAACCGTCACACCTCCAAGCGCGCCAGCCCCCACAGCGCAACGGCACATCACGACCATGTGGCACATGGTATGGCCGACGGCAGGCACAAGCGGGTCTGGAAGGCCTGCGAGAGGTGCAGGATGAAGAAGACCAAGGTACGTCCTGTCTGCCTACACAGTCTCAACCGTGTGTTGGTGTAAGGGCCATGGCTGACAAGATGCCTCGACAGTGTGACGGCGAGTTCCCTTGCAAGCGGTGCAAGGACGACGGTCTCGTTTGCACGGCCGGTGTTCGCAAGAAGACAGAATACAAGCAGCTGCCCAAGGGATACGCCGAAGTCCTCGAGCACACCCAGTTCGCTCTAGTCGCCACTGTTCACAAGCTGTACGCCATGGTCAGGAGTCAGCAACAATGGGACCTTGGCGAGCCCGAGCTCAACGACCGTGGCCAGCCGGTCATTCACAACATCGCCTCGAAGCTCGGATGCATTCGCCCCAACAGTGATATCGACCTGCCAGTGCACTCTGTCTTCCCCGAGGATGAGGGTGGTATGGCGGAGCTGGCGCGCCAGCTGGAAGAGCAGCAACAGAAGGAGCGCGAGTCGCTGGACATTGTCACCAAGACGGAGATGGAGTCGCAATCGAGCTGCAACCTCTCAGATCGTTCGAGCCCCTCGGAACAGGACCACTCAGATTTCGAGGTCGACTACCGGAGACAAGTCTTCGGCGGCGGCAACGTCATGACCATGTCGCCTCAGAGCTTTGGAGGATACGACGGCATTGAGATGGAGTCTGTGCCCTCGCCGATAGACGCCGCCGCCATGTTCCCCAGCCGGACACAACAAGCCATGACCGGATACCCGCCACAGTGGGCGACAGCGCCACGAGTGACATCGATGGATCTCTCTCAACAGTACATGCCCACCAACGGGCCGATGAACGGAATGGACTTCAACCAGGGCCTCATGGACTCAGAATTCGGCACGATCAAGCCTCACATGCTCTCCTGCCCGAATCCCGAGGTCATGATGGGCATGGGCGACCCGATGATGTTCTCAGGCTACGACACGGAACCGATGCGGCTGTGAGCATCTGCTCAGCGCATCTTTTCATTTAATCGGTCGACTCGGGAACTGGGATAGATGACGACGGGCATTACACTCGACATCCGGAAGGGAAAGGCTAGGACACGGCCACCTCACGATGCACACGGCACGGCGTTTCTTCAGGGGGATTCTGATTTCACACGGCGTTCTTTGCGCCCAACTGGCGGCAGGCAGACTCTCTCCCACATGGGGCTGGCGTTGACGAGATGTGCACGCAATGGGTTACGCGGGGCAACGATGGATGGATTTGCCTCCTCGGCTTTTTTTGGGTTTCCATTTTCTTGGTATTTTCCATGGCATCATGCCATGGCTTTTGGGAGTGCGGGGTCCGCGGGACCCGTCTACCTACTCGACCTGTACAACAAGACCGAAAAGAGAAGTCACTGGCGACCAAGATCCGATTCCGATGCTCCTGTTGTGCACGTGTGACGGTGAATTGGCGTGGCGCCTGGTGGCTGGCAAGGGGTTGGTTGGCAGCTCGGGTGGTTGTTGGTTTGGATGCAACAGTTCGCTTTCGGTCTCGCCTCAACCCGAAGACGTTCGCGAACTGCCGCGAGGGCAACGCCCAGCAAGCGCCAATCATTCAAACCTGTTGGTCCATCAGATCATGGCAGGCAAGGCGTAATCAGAAATTGAAGGATGAGGGTTTCCTGATGCGCTGGATCTAGTCGACGACAAGGTCGGGCCTTTTTTCGCATTCGCTATCTTGTTACGAGATATTGTCTCACCGCACGCAAACTCACTGAACACCCCAAGCTTGCATGCTTCCCAACCTGTGAATACTAACCTGACCCATGGCAGGGGGTCGGACGGAGTTGGGAACCCCCCGCCCTCCCCCCCTGGGAAAGCGGATTTCAGGACAGTCAGGACCAGGACCACCAAACCCGCTCCGCGCTCACCTCATCCAACATCTTTGCCCTGGTCCGCACCAGCGGGCTGGCTTTGCTGAGCCACTGACTCCACGTCACGGGCGAGAAAGATGCGCGTGCAGGGGGTAAGGGCTTAGCCTGGCGTATGGCACTCTAGAAGCCCCCTCTAACCCCCCCGAAAGTCGTGGCCCCTGGCGCATGATGCGGACACGGGGTTTACGGGCGCCCGTCCGCGGGGGGACGTGAAAGGCGGGATATGCCGTTGGTGTACTGTACGCCGGGTGAATCATATGAGAAGACAAAATAATTTAAGGGGTGATGAGCAGATTGTGAGAGGCAAAAAAGACGTGCTTGGGAAACAGGGGGACCCTCTTGCTGAGGTGATGAATGATGACTGAGGATGAGTCGACAGAGGTGGTTAAAGCCGGTGCGGGCAAAGCTCCGCTTGCCGTGAGAGGAGCGGCCGCCGCCCCTCTCCTTCTTCGGCGTGTGCAAAGACGGCGATGGGTTATGTCCGGGATGGGTCGTCTCCGGACGGGCATTCACAAAAAGGGGGTTCATCTTGTGCACACACGCGCTGGACAGGACACGCAGAGCAGCGGCGATCGGGCCCGATCCCAGAGACCGAGTCAAGCCCACAATGGGGATGTTGTCAACGCCGCATCACCGGGGAAGGGTCAGGGAAACAGGGCAGAGAAGACAGAATACATGGTGGGCGCGGGCGCGGGCCGCCAAGGGGGGCGGAGGTCAGAGGACAGGTGGTGATCTCATGGACTTCAGGTGAGGTGAGGTTTCCTCTACGAGTACGTACGTCGCGCGGCGGCGCCTTGCACGGCAGATCAGATTAAGGTGGCCCAACGGCGGCTCATCAAGCACCGCCGCCCGCGGCCGGTTTCTTTCGACTGCCGCCTGATGGAGTGCCGGGATTATTACTCGGGGAAAGGTTGCAAGCTTGCAAGCTTGGTGTTGTCATGTCTCAGCCCGACGATGGTCTGGTCTCAAACAACGACCGGCCAGAGAAGGGGGGCCCAGTTGGAGGGAGATGAAGAAATGGCATGCCTGGGTCTGGGTGCAAATTGATGCCGTCTCCCGATCGGGACTGTGTGAGGTGCGGTGCGGTGCGGACTTGTCTGTGGTGCGTGCGGTCCTCGGGGTCGGGCTCGGGCTTCTGATGGACCCGTGTGAGCCCCGGCGACTTTTTTGTCGCAAAGTGCTTCGGGTATTTTTTTCTGGTGGGATTTTACGGTGACTGCATCGGGTTCCAGATTCCTGGCGACACCCCTTACATCTTACATGATCTGATGTGGCCCCCGGGGGGTTTACAACAGTGGACGGCGAGATGGATTTGGAATCGGCGACGATCTGCTCTGCAATTAATTCAATTCAGTCTGATGGAACTTCAAATGGTCGCCGGGCGGTGGGCGGTGGGAGGGGGGGGGGGGGGGGGGGGGGGGGCGAGGGCGAAGCGCGGTCCTCGGGTTCGGGGTCCGTCACGCGCGGACGGCGACGAGAGGACATGGATTTTGCAGGGAAGGCGCATCGAGTTCGGACGCCGTCGCATTCGGATTCCGCGCGCGGGAGGATGAAAATGTGCGGTGCGGTGTTGAACGGAGACCGGCCAACCATCAATCATACACTACCTTGTACAAGTACCCCTGTTTGGCTGGCCGCCTGCTTGGCGCCGGGAGGAGACGCGCGCCCGGCATTTGGGGACAGATGAGGTGTCCATGCTGGGAGGGTGTGTGTTTCCAGTGGTGTGGTGTGGTGTGGTGTGGTGGTGTCCCGGGGTTCAACTGTGGTTGAAATATGGTCGGGCCAAAAAAGCTGTGCTGGAAGGATGCCCTCAGAGCTCGTGGGAAAAGTCATGATGCCGTGACTGGTGAGGTCGCGTCTTTCACTGCACCTCACTCACCGTGACGGCAGTGGATGCAAATAGTAAGCTTACTCAGGCCATACAACGTTGACACGTTGGTGCCACGGCCCATATGGGCGCCACGCATCGGGTGCGGTCTGTCTTACTCTTTTCTCGACCGCTGGTTACTTACCAATCCATCTTGACTTGCTGAGGTGCAGACAAGAGAAAGAGCGGAGATGGAGCGGAGGAGGGGAAGACCCCCCTCACCCCAAGCCAGTGAACTCCGGATTGAATCTGACCCCCATTTGGCACCCTTCAATCAGAACCCCCGCCCCAAGAACAGGGCAGGTGTCTTCTGGGCTGCTCTGCCACTGCACTTTCCTAGACCCCTCGACTCCCACCCACCACCACCACCACCACCACCACCCTCACCCATCCATCCACATCCATTTCAACCTCCAACCCCCCCCCAAGACGCACCTCGCTCTCTGGAACCTCAGCGATTGGGCAGTCTCACCACCCACCCTTGTCTCTCCATCGCCCGCCCTCGGGCTCTTCGCACTCGGCCGGGCGCTCATACGCGTACCACCTCGCGTCGCTCGTAAAAACCGAAGCTCGCTCTTTCCCCGACTTGGTTCAAAGTACGAGCCAGGCAGCAGGAAAGGGGAAGCACAGCCAAGCAATACCACCGGCAAAAAACGAAGCGAAGCTATGAATATGCACAGCACTGATCAACATTTGTCTTGTCGTCGCAATCTCGGAATCACCCGCAGGCACGCCGTATACTTACGAAGACAAATACCCTCGTCTGGCTCTACCCCTTTCTTGGCAGCCCTGGACGTCGCGTCGGGCCTCAAGTGCCGAATTGGATCTACAAACAGAAAGCCTAGGTGCATGCCATGTCATGTCGGACACCGAGTCGCGAGAGTAACATCACGCTGGTCCTTGCGCCTGCACCTGCGCCCGCGCCCGGCACGCCAGCAAATCACGGATGTCACCTCACGCCTGGGTTGAACCCGGCAGATACTCAGTAACCCCTCGCTGGGGTCGGCCTCTGGTGGGATATCGCCCCCTCCCCGCATCGCCATCCTGGGCACTCTCTTTTTTTCGTTCACTTCGCCCACTTCATAAAAGGTAAAATGGTCATCAAACAAGACAACACCCCCCCCCGTCTCAGCCTCGACGTGCCGAACGAGGGCGTGGGAACCTTGCCCTGCCGAGCAGGGGACGACAGGGGGCCGGAACACGTCTGGCTCGCCAGGTTTGGAGATGGGGTCGAACCCAAACTCTGTTTCCTCCTCTTGACAGAGGACTTGACGCCCGACTGCTACCACGACCCCTCGCACCACAGCGCTTGGTTCTCCGGGCGGCAGTACCCTTGGCATCGGCACCCAGGCCAAGGACTCTCTGACTCTGCTGTCCATCTCATCTCTTCAAACTACAGTAGCTCCAGAGCACCACCACCCAGCTCCAGCCACCTCGCAAACACCATCCACCACCATCTCCCCCAAGCAGCTCCCTAGGCATCTCCCCTAGGCTGTAGCTCTCGGGCCTCTGCCGATGGCGTGCTGGCTGACAGGAAACTGTCCACGCACCATTCCCTCCCAAAACCGCCCCTCGACCTGGCCTGGCCTCCCCCGGGGGCCGTCTTCCGACGCCGCGGACGCCCGCCTGCCTGGCCAGGGCCCCGACTGTTGTAACCCAAAGGAGCCCCGATGCCCCCCCCCCTCTTCCTCAGCATGCCATTGTGGATCCCGGAGACGGGGAAAGCTTATTCGCATGTGCGGGATGCCTGTGCCGGACATCTGATATGGATGCGTTCTCACCGACCAACAGACTCTCAATCTGATGCTGACACTGCTCATGCAGTGTCAGCCAGACCGGGGACAGCACATCGGACATGCTCGTACGGTCACGGCGGTCGGCCGATGGAATCAGCGCATACCATTTGTCTGGGCACGACTGCTTTCGTCTGGCATGGCAACGTTGCCGGGAGACACTCAAAAGCGCGGAGCTGATGCCGCACCCACCATGGAGCTCCGCGTATCGTGGCCGGCAAGCTAGCCGAGGGGTTGCTGTCTCAGTCACCGTACGAACACCCTCCATCGCGCGTTTTCGTTTACTCATCGCCCACGCGGCCCTATCTTTCGGAACAGCTGAGGCTGACAGGAAGAGGCGCGCCTCATCCACGTTCTGGCCACGATTGTGGCTGCCGCGTCAACCTTCCGTCACAGAGCTGAGCTTTATGGCCTGACAAATGATGGAAAAGGCGAGGGGGGGCGCTTGAGCCGCCTGAGAGGGGCAAGCCGTTTGCCCAACCTCCCCCTCACCTCTCGTCCCCTCTCCACCAGACCGATAGCGTCGTCTCCTTTGACCGGACGAGCCCTACGGACGACGAGACGGCCCTCCCGCCTCGCTTGGACTTGGATGAGGGGAAAAGAGAGCCATCAGCTTTCCGCATGCGGCCGCGCCGATCGGCCGGCAGCTGGGAGAGACAAGACAAGAGACAACACACCTCTCATTACTTGTCGCCATGAAAACGCCGCGTGCGCTTTTCTTGCATTGTCATTTGCCGCCCCCTCGGCCCTCGCACTTCTCGTCCGATACGGCGCGGCCGAGGCTCCATCTCAAGATATCGTTCGAGCTGGTGCGGGGGGGCTTCACGGCGATAATGTCTGTCCCTTTTCTTTCCCTTGCCGGCCTTATCGACGCTGCACGCAGGAGGGGGTCCGGCGAAACCTTCTTCGGGGTCAGGACCACGCGAGGGGAGGTTTCTTGAAGGGGGTCTTTTCTCGATCCTGACGTCAAAAGTCGAAGAAGCTATTGCGGCCCGAAAGGCCATCGCTAGACGGCGCCGGTGTATATTGGGAAGGAAGGCCACCGTTGAGTGTTGACGTTGCCTTTACGGCGCCGTCTAGTTCTTCCCGGCCGCGTTGGCTGATGATTTCTATCCACCAGCCGAATCGCCTCTACCACAGGATAAGCACCACGTCTGCAGCTGTGTCGATCCCGTCGATCAGCCAGCCTCAGCTTACCCATCCTCCTGGGTCTCGTCTTCTCGGTATCTACGTTCTTGCTGGATGTTACTCCAACGTCTTGGTCGGCCGAGCCCTTTCGGAGGCGACAAGCCCTAACGAAGAGCCCGGTCGTCGACTACTCATGCCGGGGCCTTGGGCCATCGAATCTACAGCTCGTCTGACGTCTTGCACGCCCACAAAGAAAAAGATGCGCCGGCCCCTGGCATCTCGCGCCGGACTGGTTCCTTACCAAGCTGCTTCATCAGCGGAGAGCCACGATTACTGGTCTGGAGAGCGGCATGCGTAAGTCGGGACCCCCGCTGCATGCGCCCTTGTCGTCTAGGTGATGACGATGAATCTTGCTCAGGGCGAAGCATAAGCCGAAAGCCTTCGGCCAGAAATGGTATCGCCGATGAGGAATTTGTTGGCGGTTGGCTCACGTCATCTTGCAAGCGTGTTAGCACTCTCGGCGCCGAGTCTCGGCCTGTTGAAGCCGGCCGGCATCACGGTAACGGTCTCGGCGAGTTGTCACATGGTTTCGGTGGGTTGAGCGATGCTAGGGCCGATCGTGCATTCGATCCCGATTCTTCTTGGCGGTACGGTTGCGCCCTTACACGTTGTATCCCCTCCTGATCCGTTCCTTGAGCGCCTCCTGCTCCCGGGCGAAGCCTGGAAGCATACTACTAGCAATGGCGGGGGCGTCGGCGTTGAACAGCGGAACCACCCTCCTCTTACCCTTCATGACCTCGAGGATAGTACCGTTACCGTACTCTGGATCCTCACAGAGAGCCAACATGGCTTCGGCCACCTCTTCCGGCTCGAGAAGCATCTCACCCCCCCCGCCGGCGAGGTACGACTCTGCAGCCGGATGCTCGAGCATCATGGGCGTCGCGACACCCCCGGGCGCGACGGCCCCGACGCGAACGCCCATGGTCTCCTTCAAATCGCCAAGACTGCGCACGAGCGCCGTGATACCGTGCTTCGTCGCGAAGTAGAGCGGCGTACCGATGCCGGCCGTGTGGCCCGCCACGCTGCTGACGTGCACGAGGGTCCCCGGGCGGCGGCGGCGCGACCAGTGCCCGATGGCGAGCTGGGACATTCGAGCCGGGTGGACGAGGTTGATGTCGATGATGGCGTAGGAGCCCGGGTCGGCATCGGCAGCGTCGAGGCTCGGGGAGGAGGGGTTCGTCGCTGTGCGGGGGGCGTTCCAGAAGGAAGACGAGGGAGGCTCGAAGAGGCCGGCGCCGGGGACGACGATGTCGACGTGTGGGAAGGCGGTGATGGCGCGGTGCCAGAGGGCGTTGAGATGGGGCCAGGAGCGGACGTTGGTTTCTTGGAAGAGGGCCGCGGGGGGGCCGGCGCCAGCAGCTGTGTCCCCGGGCCGGCCGGGCCCGGAAGGATACTGTGCGAGGAGGGCGCGGGCCTCGGGCCGGAGGCTAATGTCGCCGATCATGACGGAGCAGCCGCGCTGGAGGAGGAGCCTGGCGAAGGCGAGGTTGATGCCTGCTTGTGGTCAGTGGGGTGCTGCGCTTGAGGTAAGGGGTGGTACGTACCGGACCCGGCTCCCGTGATGACTGCATACTTGCCGGCGACTGAGAGTGTCATGGTGTTTGTAAGGTTTGTTCTGTGATGTGCTTGTATGAGATGAGTCGATGCTCGTGATGAGTGCGGGGTGGCATGCAGATGACGACGGTGGGCGCTTGTGTTACGTTCGAGTCCTCGACTGTCGTTGGTTTGTTAGTAACCCGGCGGTCTTTCAGCTTGACTGGCTAAGGTTCAGCCGAGCATGAGCACACAACATTCTTCGAGGCCAGGCTTCTGAAACAATATGGTTTTGATGCGCAAGTCAAAGAACCTCGTCAACACCAGCCATTGGATTCAAGCCCCTACTTCTGCTACATCGCCTTGCTTGACCCCTTTTCCTCGTCCAACCTCTCATGCGTCGTCGACGCTCCCACTCCATCCAGCAGTCCAGCTCGCCGACGGTCTTCATCATCATCCTCCGGCCGACCCTCCCTCGTCGCCCAGGCGTCAACATGTCGCAAGGTCTCCCGGCTCCAGATCTTGTTCATGAGCATAAGGCGAACCGGCACCAAGATGATGATAATGATCGGGAATCCCGGAGCCGCCACGGTCAAAGTCACGCCAAAGACCACACCCGTGAGAACCAGCTGCGTCAGCGTGTAGGTGTTAACCCCGAGCCAGGTCACGCCCTCGGGCAGCTCAGGCAGCTCCGAAGGAGCCGTCAGAAGGTTTCCGATCCTTGTGAGAATCGGGTTGACCGACAGGGACTGATAGCCCATAAACATGAACAGCCCCGCGAGGACAGAGGTGGGCGTGAGCCCGAGGACGCGTTGGAAAGGAGGCGTAACGAAGACGAGGATGAAGACGGCCTGGATCAGATGCGAGTACCGCTGCTCGTGGACGCGCATGACGGGTTTGCTCGGGGGGTCGCCGGGCTCTGCCTCGTGACGCGGCTCCTCGGTCACGGCGTACATGAGAGACTCGGAGTGTAGGGGCGCCTGGGGAAGCAGACCGTTGGCAGGAGGAATCCCAAGGATGCCGCATAGAATCGTCGTCGTGCCGAGGAGGGCAATGTCCCATGCGTAGCCGCCGGGCTTCCTGGTGCCGTATCGAGACGCGGTGCATATGATGCTGCTGATCTCGTGGTCAAAGTAGAAGAGAACCGTGATGATGACGCCCGGGATGATGGCTATGAAGACCCATTCGACGGGCAGTTTCCAGAACTCGACGAAGAAGCGCTGTCGATTCGGGTCTGACGGGCGCAGACTCGTCTGCACGGTGAGGCGGTTGTGGTCCAGGGTTGCAAGGTCGCCGACATATGGCATTCCAGCGAAGAAGACGATCGATATGGCAGCGGCGTACTCGGCCAGGCCGAGGCGGACGTAGCGATGGAACAGCGGCTTCCAGGACGTGGCGGTCGAGAGGAGCACGGCGAGGAGACAGGTTCCCGCAGCGCCTATGATGGCGTAGAGGAAGGCGGCGAAAGAGACGTCCTCCTTGGTTCTCTGGAGCTCTCGCACGGCTTTGTAGAAGTAGATGACCGAGTTGAGGAGGGAGAAGATGTCTGCGCTGAAGTCTGTGACGTATTTCATGGTGTAGTCGTGGGCGTTGAAGATGGCGAGGAGGTAGTGCATCCAGCCGGCGTGGATGAGAGACCAGGCCATGACGGGGAGGAAGGGGACCTGAGCTGTTAGCAGAAAGACATGGAGCTTCAAAGGTGAGTTCCATACCCCGAAGTTCTTCTCGCATAGGTTGTGGATGCTCTCGGCCAGGACGGTGAAGGGGCCAGTGACGCCGAGGATGGTCAATGGCTGGGCGGAGAAGCTGCAGAGGTCAGAATTGATGCTTCTTTTCTTCATGATGAGGCGTCACTCACAGCGCGAAGATCACACCGCAGAGACCGGTGCTGAAGACGACCTCGATGGTTCCCCATGCTTGGCCAGTCAGGACGTATAAATCGCCTGCGAACGTGATGCCCGGCAGTAGGTTGGTGAAGAAGACATAGACGGTGCTGGCAACGACGAGCTGGTTAAAAACAGTCCAGTCCGAGACGTAGCGTATCCTCAGATTGCTTATGTCCTCCCTCAGCAGCCGAAAGGGATGCAGCTCCTGGCCCTTGCGGAAGAGGTTGGCGGACCAGTCGAGGCGTCTCCTCCAGGAGCCGGGTTGATGTCCCGACTGTGAGGGGACCTCTCGGGCTTCAGAGGCCACCCCGTCGGCTTCGTCGTCACGGTTCCATGGCGTTGATCGACCATCAGCAGCAAGCGAGTGACGGGTCATGATGAGTGAGCGTCAGTAAGGAGCGTGATGAAGACGGATACATTGCTATGCTGAAAACTCTCTTTCCAGATCGGTCCAGGGCAGAGCCTTGCTCCCTCAGAAAACATCTCGGGTACAGGTGGCAGTGCATCGCCTTGGCACCTAGATCGACGCCGTTGTTCACCGAGGCAAAAGGTCTCGATGCATCTTGGAGGCACACAAGAAGACACCACGAGGAGGAATTGCCGCTTTTGATTGGCTGAGCGCCCAGGAGCTATCACAAGCGATTATCGGCGCCAAGAACCTTATCGGCTTATGTCATCATGACGTCAAACACCCCGAAAAATGGACCCTGGATTTTTTTCTCGTCTTCACGTGAGCGCGCGACGTCGGAGCTAAAGTTGACGATACCAAAGCCCCTGTACAAGACACGTCCGCCGCAGTACGCACCGCTCGCCCACGCGTCGACCCCCGCCGCCGACCGGCCAATCCCCCCGACATACAATGTCCAGATCCCAGAGATAACACCCACACCCATCCGGGAGCTTCGATCTTCCTCTACCTCCCACCATGGCCGCCGCCGCAGCCTCGTTCGTCCCCCGGACGACCTTCGCCAACGCCCTCTCAGCCAACATCCCCCGCTCCTACTACCTGGGCCATCACGAAGCCGGCCTCCGCGAGATCACAAAGCGCCTCTCCAACATCCCCCTCGTCCTCGAGTGCCGCGACTACCGCGTGCCCCTCACCTCGTGGAACCCCCACATCGACCGCGCCATCGCCGGCCGCGAGCGCATCGTCGTCTACACCCACCGCGACCTCGGCACCGACAGCCCCTCCGTCGAGCGCGCCCTGCGCATGCACAACGCCGGCCTCGCCGCCGGCGGCGCCGTCGCAGGAGGCGGCATCGGCAGCCCCCGCCACCGCTCCGTCTTCTGGCGCAAGGACGACCCGGCCTCCACCCGCGCCCTCCTCGCCGAGATCCGCGCCGTCGCCGTCGCCGCAGACTCCCTCACTGGCGTCCGCGCCCTCGTCGTAGGCATGCCCAACGTCGGCAAGAGCACGCTCCTCAACCGCCTGCGCGCACACGGCATGAACTCCAAGACGTCCGTCGCCCGCGTCGGCGCGCAGCCGGGCATCACGCGCAAGCTGTCCACGCCCGTGCGCATCCTCGACGATCCCGAAGGTGGTGCCCTCGGCGCGGGCGTCTTCGTCCTCGATACCCCTGGTGTGTTCATGCCGTACGTCAACGACGCGGAGGACATGATCAAGCTCGCCCTCGCCGGCTCCGTGAAAGACGAGCGTATCCCCATGGAGATTCTCGCCGACTACCTCCTCTACCGCATGAACCTCATCGATCCGGGCCTGTACTCGAAATATGCCGAACCTACAAACGAAATCAACGACCTTCTCGCGGGCGTTGCCCGGAAGACGGGGAAGCTCAAGGCCGGAGGGGCGGAGAACCACGAGGCTGCTGCAGACTGGATCGTCAAGCGCTGGCGTTCTGGGCATCTGGGCCGCTTCATCCTCGATACGGTCAACGATGACGCCTTGCGCGGCAAGGACCTTGCGCTTGATGGTGGCGGGGCTATAAGCATGAACCAGGCCCGTAAGCGCGAGAAGGTCGCCCGCAAGGAGCGGAACATCGCAAAATTCAAGTCTGCGTGAAGCAGTCCGTGCTCGGGAGAGACAAATGCCATGTATAACACCATATTTCGTCCCGCGTCGTCGATCACATATCGGCCGCACTTAGGAAGATACCCCCTCCAAGGCCCACGAGCTTTCTGTACCTTGTATTCAAACACCCATCATATCACACCATATCTCCATGTACCAGTGTCAATCATGAATCAATTAAGCCGTGAAGCTCTCCTGCGTGCCCCGTGGGCTACCAGGTCCCCGGGGTATATAGAACACGGCCGGACCCCGGTTGACGGAACGGTCCGGCCCCTCTTCGGCTTGCCGGTCTGAAATGCAGCAGATATAAACGCCCCCCCAATCCCTTGAAAAATGCCCAATTGGAAAACCATGCCCACCACCATGCGCCAGTATGTCCTCCCATCCTTGCCCTTTGCGTGGTCCGTCGTCTCATGCCGGTATCCTACACGGAGCCGCAGCGCAGGATTGCAGCTTCCTTCAAACAGTGTGTCTGCGCCTCATAGACGCCGTTCAGTGCGCGTATTGGTTCTGCCACTTCAGCAGGTCCCGCGTCAGCGAGTCCATCATCTCAACACAGCTGAGGTCCTTGAACGTCTGCCCCTCGGCCGGTGCCTGCCCGTCGGGCGATGCGCCGTTGAGTGCCGTGACGCCATTGACGTCCTTGGTTGGCGTGGCACCGTTGACGTTGATCTGCGGTCCGGCTCGTGGGCTTTGGTTTTGCGAGCTGCTGTGGCTGGCTTGTGATGCGGATGAAGACTCGCCGGCCATCTCCACCTGCGTCTTGGATATGAAGTCGAGGAAAGCAGAGACGCGCCGCTTCATGTCGCTCATGGACACCTTGCTGTGGAGATTGTTCTTTTTCGTCGGCTTGGTGGCCGTCTCTGTGGCCGCAGCCTTGGTATTGGTGGTCGCCTGCTCCTCGGTCTGGCGAGGTGTGTCCCTCGACATGGACCGCACCGGCGACCCCTCTAGGTCGTCGCGATCCTTGGTGTACTGGTTGCGGCCCTTGCCCCGCTTGTGGTGACTGCGGGCGGTCTTTTTATGCGTGCTTCCAGGAGGGGCCGGAGCAGTTGGTGTCGGATCTGGCGTCGGGGCAGAAGAAGGTGTGGGCTCGGGAGGCGGCGGCGCCTCTGTAGTTTGCTTGACAACAGCTCTCGTCGTGACAAGCGGGATCTCCTCTGAAGGATCCGAGTCTAGAACAAATGTCAGTCTTCGTATGTCTGATCTGTGGGTGCAGTCTCGACAAACCTTCGGCCCGACGGCGGTCCGCTCGTCCCTTTCGCTTGCTTGCGTTTTCGGCGCGCGAGCGTTCTCTGTCTTCACGTTCCGACTTCTCCCTGTGTGTGCGGGCGCTCCGGTTCTTCTTCGGCCCGTTGCGCAAAGCGCCATCGTCGTCGGTATCGTCGTCGGCCATTGTCTTGCTCGTGGGAGGCGAGAGAGAAGGGGAGCTTGTGCGCTGTCGCTTAAGGTTCGACGCATCCCTAGAGGCGAGGCTGTCAGATTCTGGGAGCTTCGGCCGGGCGTGGAAGACTGACTCGTCACTGTCGCTGCGACCTCGCTTTGGCCGTCTGGAAGGAGGGTCGCCAATCTCAGGCGAGTTCTGTTCTTTGCTGGCCTGGATGGCGCGCCGCAGCTGCTCCTCCTCATCGTAGGCAGCATCGCGGCTGTTCATTGTAGAGCGTCTCTTGGAAGGGTGGTTGGCCGAGCCGGCTCTAACGGATCGCGCCGACTGCTCCTTGGGAGAGCGCGGGGTATCTTTTGTGACGGACGTGGCCCTCGAGGTTGTCGCCGACGCCCGTCCCAGTGGCACGTAGTTTGAGTAGCGTTGTCTGTTGCGATGGTTAGCATATGGATTGGCGACCAGGAGGTAGTCGGTCGGCCTGGCCGGTGGTGCTGCCACCGGTCGGCCCCCCAGGTTGGAAAGGGGTTTTGCTCACCCATTGTTGGCCGTATGAATCTTGTGTAGATCTTTTCGGCACTTCTCGCAGAAGTACTCGTCTGGGGAGCTCTCTTCCGTGAAGATGCCGACGCAGGCGCCGTGCTGCCAGACCTTGCAGACGTCACACTGGACAAAGAGCCCCGAGACCTCGTCCGAGAGCTCAATGCTCGCGAAAAACTCGGCCTCGGGGTTGGGCTTGCCGTGCTTGACCTCGTCGTCAAAGGGTGGCGGCCCGGGGTATTCTTCAAAGCCGCAGATGCAGCGGACGGATTCGTCGTCCTCCTGAATGTCGTCGTCGGCCGGCATGTTGTATGGGTCTGCCCTGATCTTGTCACGGATTTCTTCTTGGCCGCGCGTGCGGCGGCGGGTTATGAGAGTATCGTCAAAGTCGTCGAGGGGCTCGGAGGAGAGCGAGGCGGTCGGGGTGGACTTGGACGAGGGTGGTTTGTTGAGGGAGCGCGTGTTCCGCTCACCACGGCTCGAGAGACTCGAGGTGGAGGAGTTATGTTGGGATTGAGAGACGCCGTTGAGTCGGGCTCGGGAGGACCGTCGAGGAGAGAGCGGTGCCATCGAGGCAATCGGGTGGGAGGAGCGCGGGTCGGAGAGGTCGAGGAGGTCGACAAAGGTGGTCGGGCGGAGTGTGGAAGAGGGGAAGACGAGGCACAGGCACTGGTCGACAAGAGGGCAAGAGGGGGAGGGAAGCCAGGAGGGTTATAATATCTGGGCCCGGCCGTGATCGCAAGACCAGCGCGGCCGGTATGATGGGATTGGAAGGGTAGGCTGGTCGGAGGGGGGTGGGTGGTCGCGCGAGAGTAGGAGGGTTGGAAGGAGAAGATTGTTGCGCGACGGCGACGGGATTCTCCTCGGCGGGAGACGGCAGCTACCGCAACGGCTACAGGAAGGACGGGACTCGGAGGCTTCGACGAGACTTGTTGGAGGCTTGGTTGATGTTCATGTCTGGTAGCAAGGTGCTTGAGGGTAGATTCATGCCGTAAAGAGAACCGAAGAGGCGAGGGCAAGACCGTGGTGGGAGAGGGGAGGCCGGGCGAGGGTGGCAGCGTGGGCGGAGGAACTGCATGGACACTGAGTGCTGCGAAGCGAGGCGAGTGCGCCGGCCGGTGCTGGTGCTGGTGCAGGTCAGGTCCCCCGTCCAGGTCCCAGGTCCAGCGCTTCTCACTGCCGCACAGGCCAGTCCAAATGGCTTTGGCGCTCTGCGTCGGCGGTCGCTGCTGGACCTTTCGCGCGGGGCTGGCGTCATTGGCTGGTCCCGGTGGGGAGCTCGTGCACAAAAAATCCACATCGGCAGAGCCCACCGGATAAACCAGAGCTCGCACCGAGTGGTACTGAGACTTGAAAGTAGTAGTGGCCATCCGCAAGCATCGAAGTACAGCAACTTCATCGACTCCGTCGATGACCGAGTCCGGGTCTCCCCACGCACAGTGTCGATTGTGACTGGCCCCGCGCGCACCCCGCGGCAATTTCCCTGCATTGGCATCACCGAACACAGTTCCCAAAACTGTCTCGTCTCACCGCCCTCGACTTGTGCATGAATTTCTCAACCACTCATCCGCCAGCGGCACAATTTCCAGGGCAGGGAAGAGGTCGCAAGGCCCAAGGGCGGAGAGTGGGAGGACCAGCACAGATGCTGTGGGCGGGACGGGAGCTTAGATAATGCGGTCGGAGGGAGGGCCCTTGCGGACGGTCCCCTAATCACACACTAGGACTTTATCAAATGCTCAACTGTCATTAGCAATCCTGCCCGGACCCGAGGACGCCATATTGGAACTCCCTCGTTGCATTTGTATGGCATATGCTGCATCTTATTGACGACAACCCCATCGCTCCATTCGCCCGCCTGCCCTCTCACCTGCTCGATCGATTACCCACCCATCCTCGACTCGGACCTCACCCCTCCGCCAGCAAGTCCGCCCGCTGCTGCCGCTCCGCAGAGGCGCTGCGTTCTCGCCAAGGTATGACTGTCGGGCCCCATCCATCCCCTCCTCAGGCCTCGTTCGCCCCTTGTGCCTGAGCACTGTCGCCCTCCAGCTACCTTTAGCTGCGTCGCAACCACCTACCTCTGCCTGAGCTTGATAGCAAGGCGTCTACCCTCTGTACTTGCAGGGAAGCTCGAGCAGCTGGACAGCCTTGCCCTGCCACGGTCGCTGTCTCACATCCAAGTGGCTAACGTCACCCCGTCAAACACAGGACACGACAAGCTACGAATTCCACCCCTCGCATACACCAAGCGCAGCCCAGTACTGCCATCTCGATTCCTTATTGCTTCAAGATACCCTTTCGACTTCTTGCTACGCTCGTTGTAGACTCGGCTACAGAACAGGGACGGACGGACGAACGCACTCTCGCGTATACCCTCACCTACGGCCTGCTGGCCTGCCAAACCCTCCGGCCACCCTTCTTCTCGTCGCTGGCGAGTCGTAATGCCTAGCAATGATGGGTACGGCTCCCCCTTTTCCTTCCCCATGACAATATCTTCCGTCCGAGCCCCTCTTCTGTCATCGGACTTGACGTTGAGGTGCTTGGACGGAAGATAGACTCGGAGCTCCGCCCTGGGGACGCCTTCGATGACGGCCACATATCTACTGGATTGGTGGCGAGCGTACCTGGCATGGCTCTCGTCCTTTCTACGGCAGGACTGGACTAGGAGCTGGGGAGTGCCCAGAGAGGCGCCAGTTCAGTTTGAAAAGGATATTCGCTTACTCTTACCCTACAAGTAGGCCCCGAACATGATCGAAACATGTCCCCAGAGGCGCTGTCCTCTCTGTTCCAGCAGCGCCCAATGCGCCCACTCCCTAAGAGGCGGTTGAGGGAGCGCCTGTCGCCCGACGTCGCCGACTCGATCGAATATCCCCCAGCCTCGCAGCAGTCGAGCCCTTTGTTTCTCTACCCGAACATCGTCCGAGACGAGCCGTCGCCCAGCCCTGGGAGGAACTACACTGTGATACGGGACCAGTGCTACGAGGATCCCAGCATGATCCCGCCGGAGTCGGGAGAGAACGATGAGGATATGGCTAAGCGTCTATCCCACAACAAGGGTATCCGTCAGGATCTCGTCAACCGGATGCACAGCCCACCCTCCAAGGGCAGCCAGTCAAAACAGAACCCTCAGGCGCCTCCGTCTACAGCCTCGTCTATCGACGGCTACGACTCATTTGAGAACACAAACAACAAGAAGAAGCGCAAGATTCCCTCAGCCGGCGACTCTGGGCTCAACGGCATACACTCTCTGAACGATCTCAACTCATTGAGCATATCGGCCGCGACGTCACCATCTAACGAACACGACCTGGCTGGTGGCTCGTCCACAAGCCCACAGCATGGATCTGCCGGGTTTGTGGGCGGCAACCAGGGCATCTCAGGCCCTGGAAGGGGGCGGTATGGAAGATCAAGAAATGGCCGGAGCCCGTTACGTGCACTCTCCGATGCGACCAACAGCCTGCCCGGACGTGGTGCGAAACCCAGGGCTCCTCAATGGGCAGAATCTCCAAGTAAGTTGCCCCTGACTGCTGCGCGCGGTGTGTATTGGTTTTTGTCCCTGTTTGTTGCCGCTGCACACAACCCTCCCGCCTGCACTACGCGCTTTGTATGGTGCTCCTGAGTTGCCCGGTTTACAAAGCTTAACCGAGCTCCTGCCTTCACTTGTTTGATGCTCCACCAACAAGCTGCGCTGTGGTGCCTCGGATTGTGAGCCATCACTCCTTATCGCGCCCGGACGACTTTACAGGCCATTTCTCACCCAATCTGCTCCCTTCCTCGCCTCTTTCAACTCTCTGCCTTGCAGGCAGGCGGGACAGAAACCGCCAGAAAGTCTCGCTAGGTGCTGACAATTCTTTCCGCAGCCGAACCAACTGGCATCATATCAAGCGCCATTGCCAACGCAGAGAAGATCACCTCTATCAGCGGGCAGGAAAACCTCATGAGCCTGCTCCGCAAGGCAGCAAACGATCCCGAGGTTAGCAGGGCTGCACGACACGCATCCTCCCAATTCACTTTCACCTGCGACTCTCAAGTGCCCAGCACCCAGTGGCCCGGCGGCTCAGATCCAGCCGCTTCCCGCCCCCCATTCATCACCAAATACTCAACCTTCACGACGCGTGAATCGCCCGCCATGTCCGCCAAGCTCGCCGCTGCCAATAACAGCAGCGCGGCGACTCATGGTAGCACACCGCGCCCCACCCGCAAGAAGAAGAGCAGCCACCGCTGCCGCTTGGACAAGGAGCTCAGGCAGGCCGCCGACGATCGTCGCCGCGATGCTCAGTACAAGCGCCAAACCAACCCGCCCAAGCCTGAAGACGACTGGATCTGCCCGCTGTGCGAGTACGAGCTGATCTTCGGCGAGCCTCCCCGGGCGCTCATCCACCACTACGAGATGAAGGACCGCAAGATCCGACGCCAGGAGGAGGAAAGGAAGCGCCTCCTGGAGAAGGCCAAGTCCAAGGGTCGCAAGGCTAAGAAGGGCGGCAAGACTTCGACCAAAGCCGCTTCTCCGTCCGGACCTACTCACGCCCACGACTCCCACTCCCACTGCCGCGACGATAGCAACACGACCGAGGACGAGGACGAGGATTACCTAGGCGACATCGACCGCGCAGACGATGGCTCCTATCACCAAGAAGACCCGCCCATGCTCCTCTCAGACGACCCCGAAGCTGAGGGTGACGACACGGCGCGAAATCATCACCACCCGCCCGGCTGCGTCTGTGGCGGCTTGTCCGCCGACTCTGAGCTTCGAAAGGGAGGCGCACTCGTGGACCCCGGCTCTGCCTGAGGCAGGCCACTTTGCCACTATTCTTCGCACACCAGACTTTCGACAAACGACCGCACCCCTTTGGCTGATACATGGGTATCTACACGATGCAACCCGCGCGTGGGAACCTTGCTGAAGGCCTTCTGTTGCGCTCAACGGACTTGTCGCCGCATGTGGTGGCCTATCGGAGGATGGAAGGAGGCGGTCCCGTTATGCTTAAGCGGACTTCTTGCTGTATCCCCCTGGTGTATTGACACTCGACATGGCTTGGATTGGCGGGACAGATTGCTGTTGGAGTACAAGTCAGGCAGGCGATCATTTTGGCTCGACAAAGCCTCAGCGTTGGCATTGCTAGGTCACTCAGCTCGGTTCTGAGCCAGCGTATCAATCCACTCTGCATAAATATAACCCAGTCAAGACAAAGTGATGTATGATCGAGAAAGAGGTCGGTCAGCAGCCCTCAGACGGCATGTCTCGGCTCGTCACCATTCAGAGGCCGAACATCAACTCGCTTCGGCATTCAGGCCTTCGCGACGACGGTCCCCTGTCATTGCTGATGTTGATGCCAGCCCACGATGCCCCACGCCTGACAGTTTGATGACGTACCGTAGGTAGGTAGTAATCGCCGGCGACCCATGCTGGCAGCTCACTTGAAGCGGACTAGTTCGCATGTCACTATTGATCCAGGGTTCAACTTGAGATCCTGACAAGCGCCAGGTGATGGATAAGATGTCTTGTCTTGGTAAACGTACCCTTTTGCCGCCATTCAGGTCGGGTGCTAACCAGCTATTTGCCAGTCAATCCTGATTCTCCCCCAAAGCGGATGTTGTTACGACCTAGAGCTCAAATCCCTAGAGCAACCTTGACAACCTCCTCGAGGTTTTCGTTTTTCAAGCCCAGGCGGGCGTTCCACAGACCACCTTCGACATGCGTGTGGTCCTCCAGTGAGCCCTCACCAAAGATCAACGTCATGATCAGCGAAGTTCCACCGCCTTGAATATCTCCTTCCTGCAGCTGCTTGTAGGCTTGCTCGCGCAGAGCCTGCGAAGAGACTGGTACGACTGAGTATTTCTCGCCAGTCACCTTCTCGATCGCAGCCACGACCTCGGCCTGGCTGGTGGTGAAGGATTCGACGAAGACGAGCTTATTGGTTGCTTCCACAGGATTCTTGAGGATGGCGATCAGGGCGCGAGCAATTTGTCCGACGGTGCTGGCCGTGAAACGAGCCTTGCCACCATCGATGAGCTTGACTGACCCTTCGGCCCGGTCGAGACCCATTATACCCATCTTGAGTCCCTGTTGACTGTTAGGTGCTGTCCGAGCAGCTAGGAGGGAGGCAAACATACCCAATCAAAGAAGGCGCCTGTGATGAGACCAGTCCAGGCCATCTTGTCCTGATGAGCCTTGAGCCAGTCGAGGGCATCCTTCTTGGCCTGGAAGAACGGCACAGCGGCCAGAACGGCTTCGTTCTGAAATAACGTACGTCAGGTGCAGCACATGAATTGAGAATGGAGTCACATACCGTAGAGTCTGAACCGTACTCGCTAGGCACGAACAACTTGACGCCAGCGGCCAGAGCAGCCTCGGCCAGCTTCTGCTGTTCGGCCAGGGCGAGGATGGGGATCATGCTGACGACGGCGTCCTGGCCACTCAGGGCACGCTGGAGTGACTCCGAGCTGAAGTCGGTCTTGACGACCTTAACGCTGTCGGGGAAGGTGGCGGATGAGGACTCGCGGCTAAGAACGGTGATGCTAAGGCCGGACTTGACGAGTTCGGGGAGGATGGCGGAGCCGGCGTTTCCGCTGGCCTGAGGGCTGTTAGTTGTGTGATGTTGGGCAAAGGTGAAGGGGACGGCTCAGCTTACGCCAACGACGATGATGTTTGTGAGAGACATTGTAGAAATGTTCAGAGTGATTGGAGCTTTCGGTAGTTTGGAAAAGTGAATATAGAGAGACTGATCAGTAAGTA
The DNA here is from genome assembly GCA_020746995.1 of Plectosphaerella cucumerina. Taxonomy (NCBI): domain Eukaryota; kingdom Fungi; phylum Ascomycota; class Sordariomycetes; order Glomerellales; family Plectosphaerellaceae; genus Plectosphaerella; species Plectosphaerella cucumerina. The sequence goes on along the minus strand of JAGPXD010000004.1, from coordinate 1,950,632 downwards.
GCTGAACGACAACGGCAGGAGGTCAACACGGTTATAAGAGAAAATGCTGTTGTTCATCGACCTCTGACGGTCCGGAGCAAAGCCATGTGTTGTCCCATCACGCATCTTGCTGTGCTTCGTTATCCCCACTGAAGCCAAACATCAACGTTGATATCTTAGAAATCAAGCGGTTTCGCATTGAAGTATCTGGTCGGGTGCCGAGTCCCGGTGTAAACCTTCCGAGCTGGAGCGGAACAGAAATGCTTCCAGTCCCCATCGCCACACCAGCCCTTGAAGAGCCGCCTGTTCTATCTGTAATCAAGGCCCCAATGGAGCCCAGACCAGCTGTAATCTCCGAAATGCGCATTGCTCGCAGGGTCTACACCGCTGAGTGGAAATTTCTTTTCCAAGGACAGTGCTAAACATTTGTGGTGATCTAGGTCCTGCAGATCGTGGTGTTACACGCAACACCAATAATGATTTTGCTTCCAGCTATCAATATTTGGAGCATTGCATATTTTAACGACTCTTGCTACCGAAATGTGCGCCAATGCGATAAATTCAGGCCATTTTGCCGTCGCCCTGGTGTCCAGGTCGCCTCGGTCCCCCCATCGGAGGGTTTCGTCAAGCCATTAAGCCTTGACTCAAAACTCGGAAGCATTACAAACATGAGGGCTGAACCACGGCATCTAGTTTGTTCTGTTGACTTCGTTGTAGCCTCGAAAGGTGCGATCGATCAATTTTTAAAAGGCTGTCCTGTTCCTCTCTGCGGTCGACCTGCCTCCAGCTGACTACCAGCCCCTATCCCTTATCCCTCCCCCCTTTTCTCAAACCAATCCACACCATATTTTTCAGCCCTCACAGCACTTACGATGGCGCAAACAATCCGCAAAGTCGTCATCCCCAAATACGGAGACCCTTCCGTTCTCAAGATCGTCAAAGCCACCATCCCTCCACCGCCCGCCCGTCATGTCCAGGTCGCCCCGATCTACGCCGGCTTCTCAGGAGCCGATATCAACATGCGGCGCGGCACGTACCCGATGCAGAAAAAAGCCCCCCTCACCCCGGGATACTGCCTCGTCGGGACGGTCAAGGCCAACGGCAGCGGCAGCACCAAGTTCAGCCCCGGCGACTCGGTCGCGTGCCTGACCAAATACGACGCCCAAGCAGAGCTGGCCAACCTCCCAGAGGAGCACGTCATGCCTGTTCCCGCCGGCTTGGATGCCCAACAAGTCACGGCGCTCGTTCTCGACTGGTGCACGGCGTACGCCATGGTCCATCAGGTCGCCAAGGTGACCAAGGGCCAGCGCATCTTCGTTCACGGCATTAGCGGCTCGGTGGGCTTCGCTACGATGAAGCTGGCCCAGCTGCAGGGCGCGGTGGTGTACGGCACTGCGTCGGAGCGGAATCACCAGGCCGTCCGGGATGAGGGAGGCATTCCCTTTGTCTACACGAACCAGGACTGGGTGGCGGAGATGAAGGCCCTCGGTGGCGTGGATGCCGTCTTCGACTCAATTGGCTTCGACAGCTTCGACACATCCTACGATGTGATCAACAGCAGGGGCATCGTCGTTGGATTCGGTGCTAACAAGCAGTCCATCAGCGGGGAGGAGCCTTCTGGCGGTACCTGGCCGGTCGTCAAGTTCCTGGCCAAGGGCAAGTTGCCATGGAGTGGGAAGAGGACGCAGTTTTACTTGATCAACCGCGATCAGCCGGAGTATCAGTCCAACTTCAAGGCGCTGGTTGGGTTGTTGTCTAGAGGAGAGATATCAGTGCCGATTCGCAAGGTGTGGGACATGGAGCAGATTCAGGAAGCTCATCGGCAGTGGAGTAGTGGGCATGGGCTTGGAGCAGTTGTTGTTCGTATTTGAGTGTGAGTAGTAGTAGTATACCCAGTAATTCAGAGTACCAAACGAAGCTGCCTGTTCGTTTCCGTGCCACTGTCGTTACTTGTGATCCGAGGCACCTGTCAAGCTCGATGCAAAGCAGCGATCCCACACATCCTTGGATGTAAGCACGAGCAGGTTTGCAGCTCTAGTGTACTAGTCTAACCTGGAACTCCTGTTAGCATGGTGCGGCTTCATCGGAACTCTGCAACTGCCGGTGCCTCTTTGTCCCTGAGCAGCGAGCCGAGAGACGGGACGAGGAGGACGACGGGCTGTGCTAGGCACGGGCTGCGGTGGGACCGAAGACTAGCGAGGATGTTTCGCAGTCCGGCGTTGGTGTTGATGGGTCCTTCTTGGACATTGTGATGTGCATCTTGATTTCTGCGGCCTGGTCGTGGCAGAAACACAGAAACATGTGTCTCGCGTGGAGTAAAGCACCACCACACCGAGTCAAGAGTCAGTGCTCCCAAGCTGGATTTGAGGAAGATGATGCCGGCCGCGCGACTTCTGGCATTGCATGGCTATGTAGGACTGGCTTTTGGCGATCCAATGGCACAAGGGGGAGACGAGGACGAGACGGCTGGTCCCGCGGACACACAGCAGAGGGCACACGGCAGGGGGAAAGCTCGTGGGAGCTGTGGGCACACGAGATGAACAAGTCGCGTCGGTGGTTCCCTCAAGAGTGAGAAAGCGTGCCAAGGCAGGAAACTGGAGTGACGAAGAGAGGTGTGTGGCTGCATGTCGATCTCCGTGTTTTAAGCTCATGCCGAGCAGGGAATAGGAGATCCCGGGTTAATTGCGGTGGAGCAGCTGGGAAAGGGCTAGACTCTAGGGGCGATCGAGGGGATCGAAGGGGGAGGGAGGGTCGTGACTCGATGATGATTGATGGATGAGGTGAGGGAGGCACTTGGAAAAGGCGCCGTCAAATGGAAGCGAGGGAGGCCAGAGGTGAGATTCCACGGCGTGGCCCGGGAGCCGGCATTGAGGTGCGCGCGGTGCAAGGTGCAAGGTCTTGGTGCAGTGCAGTGGATCCGTCATCCGAGTCGGGACGACGTCGTCATCGGTGGGGGCCCGACACGCTAGAGACTCCGGAGGACCCCCCGAAGCACAGCGCACATCCAGCAATGCGACGCCCCAGCACAGCGCATCACTTGCCGATCGGCCAATGAACTGCCCGTTTGTGTCCGTGCTATAACCCTGTCGGCACCCCGAGCTCCATCGGGCCGCGACTTCCCTTCGCTCGCCCGCATCGAAGAGCGAGCGACGCGGGAACCCGAGTGATCCATTGCAGCAGCACCACCAAGCAAAACCCTTGCCAGGGTCTTAGAAGAGCCAAGCCAAATAGCACCGCACCCTTGTCCGGATTGGAGCAGTGCTGCAGCCTTCTTCCGCATCAAGTCGTCCCAGGAATCCATCCCCAGCACCAAAACATCCTTTCCATCTCACCTCACCCAGCAGCTCCGATCCTTCGCCTACCCTTATTTTCTCTTTCTAATTCCTCGGCGCCCATCACTTTATCTCGCTTCTACCACTCTAGTTGCCCGTTGAATCCCGTCATTCTTCTTCGGCCTTTCGACTCCTCGACTCCATTGCCCGATTCAGCTCCCTCCTCTCAGCTCCTTTCCTCTAGCTTGTTTGTTGCCTTGAACCTGGACTTGCTCCCCCCGGCCCTGCCGACCTACCGCCCCGAAACATCCGGCAGAAATGCATGCGCAAATCTCTCCTTGATCTCCCGTCAACACGTGAGAGCATCCGGCCGCACAGCTCTACCCGGAGGGACACGGCATCGATTGCTGCAGCGACACCGCGACCGAAACCTCAATCGCGCGCCTCGCCGCCCACGACGTCATCATGTTTGGGAGCATGCGAAAGAAGCGTAGGCAGCCGCCGCAGGTATGACCACCCACCCACGTATTCCCAACGTCAACTGGACGCGACATGATCGATTCTGACATTACTTTTCTCCCTACAGCCCTTGACTGCTGCGACCGCGGACCCAAACGCCGCTACTGCCGCCGCCGCCGTCTTTGGCCGCCGCGAATCCGACAACTCCCTGTCCTCGGCCGCCGCTGCTGCCGCCCTGCGTGCGCGCCCAACAACGCCAATCAATGTCGGCGAGGTTCAGACAAAACGGACCATGCGGCGGAGCGCATCACAGTCATCCAACGGCAGCGCCTACCGCGGTGACCACAGGAGAAACATGCAAAGATCGCCCAGCCAGAGCTCCATGACCGAGCGCACATTCCGCTCCCCCTCGCCATCGCCGCATCGCGCCGCTGCTTCTGCTGCTTCGAACCACGACGAGGAGCCCCCGCCCGTCCCCTCCATTCCTGAAAGCATGCGCAACGACGATGGTAGGGCGACCAATTCGAAGCCTTCAGTTAACCTGTACACACAGCCCTTCAGAGTCGCCAGCCAGAAGAAAAAGAAGGACGGGGCCGGGTCATGGTTCGGCGCTGCCACTGAAGGCGACACCGCCAACATCAGAACATCCGATGCCGCCCTGCGCACCGCGACGACGACGACAACCAAACCGACCGACCCCCGCGCCGGAGCCGTAAGCCCAACTCTTTCTATCAACTTTTCATACCCCCGCGGCGCTCAGGCCATGTCGCCCCCCGCATCTCCAGTCTTTGAGAGAACGCCCTCAGTGACACAAAGCCAGCGATATGTTGCACACCGCCGCCAAAATCCCTCCGCGGATCAGCCCCTCGTCTACGACCCCAACTCTAGGAGGATGGTGCCTCGAGCAGCACCGGTGGAGGACGACGTCAGAGAGGTCTACGAAGCTCCCGCCAGGAAGAAGAAGGCACAACAACCTCAGCTCCAGGCCCAGGCCCAGGCCCAGGTCCAGCCCCAGCCGCAGCATCACACCGGCGTCTCCAGGAGCGGTACTCACCTCGCCAAGGGATCTGTCGCCAGGATCAAGGGCACAGCCGTGGAAAGCCCAGAATCCACGTCAAAGCCAACCTCGCCCAAACCATCCTCACCTGTGCCACGAAAGCAGCCGCAAAATGATCAACACAGTCGGCAGGTCGAATCTCCGGAACCGAAAACGCTTCACCATCCCCCGCCCGTGACAGCACCACAAGTCGCTTCGCAAAGCCCCGAACCAACAGACAGCCCAGAGCCCGAGCAACCTGCTGTCACCAAGGACGTTAGGAGAACCGATGGCGCCACAGTCTTGCCTCACCCAGGGACACTCAGCGTTGGCCGGGCCTCTGCGATTCGAGAAGAGTCTGATGAGGACGACTCGGACAATGCCGCACCCGTTCCGTCCCGGTTCGCCGCCGATAGCGACGAGGACGAGGAGGAAGAAGAGGAGGAGATCGCGCCTGTGAGATCAGCCCCCTCTCCACGGCCCTCCCCTCCCGTCCAACCCCCGACACTCTCGACGAGCAGCACCATGGTAGAAGGTCCAGTCGAGCGGCACACGCCCTCCCCTGCTTCCATCCTCAAGCACCGCGGGAGTGTGCGGGGTGCGCGTGAAGCCTCAAACAGCCCTGTCCGAACGCCCAGGTTCGCAGTGACTCCCGACCAGCTGGTCGTCAGACACGAGCCCCCCGCACGATCTGTCTCGCCTCGCAAGTCGGCTCTCAAGCATTCAACCAGCCCCTCGAGAGGCGCATCGCCGTCAGGTGACGAGTCCGAGACTTCGGCCTTTGCCTCGGTTAATGGCTCGGAAGACCCAGTAGTACAGCGCAAGAAGAGTGCTCGTGTCAGCTTCGATGACCAGAGCATCAAGATCATTGGCGAGGGCGCCGTAGACCAGCACTCCGACTCGCCCATCGTGCCGAGCCCCCAACAAGTGCGACGCCCGTGGTACAGCAACATCGGCAAGAGCAAGAAGAAGGATACCGCAGGACTCGAAGAGGACGAAGTCATGAAGCCAAGGCCCGCTCTGCCCATGTTTGGAAGTGTCCGGGACAAGAAGCCCCGGGACACGGAGGAGCGGCCCCTAGTCCGCCCTGTCGACGCGGCGCGGTCGCCACTATCCGGCACGCCGACGAAGTTCCCGGCCTCGCCCGAAGACGAGCTTGAGGACCCCGTCGGACAGTCCAGCGACCACAATGTCGGAGCCATTCTCAGCCAGGACCTTTCAAACAGGAACGAGGCGAACACGTCAAGGTATAGGGAACCCCTGCCTCCCGTGGTGACGTCTCTCGAGGGTAGTGGATACTACTCACCAAGCTCGAATAGCTCCGACAACGAGTCGGATGCAGAGGTCGACCATGGTGCCGTCTCGCGGACCCAAGCGGCAACTGTGAAGGAGCCCGAGCCCACGCTGCGCGCCGATCAGGTCAAGGAGGAAATCCTGGCAGATGTGGCTGCTGCCAATGGATCTGCACGGAACGACCAGCCCGTTTCGCAAACCATCGACACTATACCCACCATCTCGGTCATCCAGCCCAGCCCACGCTGCCCTGATCCGGACACGATGGAGGACCGCAGCCCTCAGGCGAGCTACTTTGATGTGCCTGGTGGTTTCCCAGTCGATGAGCTTGAGGATGCCGCCTCTTCTCCCGCCGTCAAGTCTTCGGAGCCCAAGGCACTTCCCAGCCAGTCCTCGCAACCCGTATCGCAGCAACATATTGTCGAAGATCGCGGCGAGATGTCCAGCTCACCAATTGCCAAAGCTCCGCGCGTCTCGACCATCAACGAAGAGTCCGAGGCCTCATCTGGCGACAGCATCTACAGCGATGCGTACGAGGACCTGTCTGATGTCGACGGTGACGGCTTCATGTCCCTGGATGCCGTCCTGACAACGCCCATCAAGGAAAAGGTATCGCAGAAGCTTGCCCGCGAGGCCATGATCGGAGCGGCCTCGGAAGGAAAGAAGGGCAAATCAACAAGCGCCACCGCGGCCACACACAAGACTGTCGGCGGCGACCGCCCGGCCGAAACCGCTGATGATTGGGAAAAGGCCAAGTCGTATTGGAAGGGCCTTACGATTGAGAAGCGGAGGCAGCTGGAGCAGGAGGCAATCGACGACGCCGGTATCGAGGCTGACAAGGAGATTGCCGCAGCGCCCAAGCGGACGAAAAAGAAGAAGGCCGCGCGAGTCGATCCGGTCCCGGAACCAAAAGCACCGAGCCAGCATCACCAAGTCGACCCTGGTCGTGTGTACCAGATCAAGCCTGGCACCCGGGCCGTCAACAACGTCGAAGATCCCTTCGTGCCCGGTCCTTCCCACAAGCCTCAGCCAAGCGAACCTAGCGGCAAGCTGCGTAAGTCCATGAGGGGCGCTCATCAACCTGACAATGCCGCCGCGGCAGCTGAGATCAGGATGCCTAAGACCCTGAGATCCGGTGGCGAGTCTGGTAGGCACAGGGCACAGGCAGACGAACCAGCCGCTGCGTCTGGTGTTGGCATGCGCAAGTCTCTTAGACAGAATGGCGCTCCCCAGCAGCCCATCGAGCAGCAGACGAGGGTGACCAAAGCCCCACGGCCCGTGAGCCTCCCACAGCCGCCAAAGGAGCAGACTACGCCGAGGCACCAGAAGCGGGCTACGCTGGACTCATCCGCCGCGGCCCAGGCAATTGTTCAGCCTACACTCAGGCGTCGTGGCTCCGATTCTAGCGAGAGCAGCTTCAAGCGTGTGAGGGCGCCTCGTCAGGGCTTCGGATTCCGCTCGTCGATGCGGGCCGCCTCGCCCGAAAGACCGTCCACGGCCGGCAGGAACTCGCGCTTTAGCCTGCGCTCCCTGTCGCCAACGCCGGCGTCACCGCCAGTGGCCATGGGCAATCGCATGAGCATGAGGTCGACCCTGCGCAGCGACTCGAGCGATGGAAGCACTCGTCGCATGCGTATCCCTGGCTTCGGCAAGAACAAGACAGAGAAGGCCAAGGAGCGGCGGTACGACGACTCGAGTGACGAGGATGTCCACGTCGGCCGCTCGACGGGAAGTCGCTTTGTCGACTCGAGTGACGAGGATGAGCCCGTTGCCCCGCTTCCTGCCTCTGGCGGCATGGCCTCGAAATCTATGCGTAATGGCGGCGCATCCAGCTCCGCCGCCGCTGCAGCCATGAGATCATCCAATTCGCGCCAGCAGCTGAGGTCAGATTCCCCCGACCTGCCCGACAGCGACGACGATGAGGCGCCCGCAGTGCAGCCGCAGAGGACCGCCAGCGGCAGGCTCTCGAAACCGCTTCTCGACGGACAAGGCCTTCAACGAAAGCGGTCCGGGCGCGGTGAACTCCTTGCCGCCACCCCGGTTGCCCCTGTTGCTGAAGCTCCGGTCCGTCCGGGCCACAGCCGCAGGGGCAGCTTCTTCTCCGTCCTGCGGCGTAAGAAGGACAAGGATGCAGGCAAGATCTCGCGACCCGATGTTCGCGAGAGCGCGGTCCGCCAGGGAACGAAGCTGGAGCGCAGCGGGGATGAGCTCAACGCCCTGCGCAGCAACAACGCGTCTCCCAAGCTCCAGAAGAGGAGCGCCAGCAACAACTGGCCGCTGGCAGACAAGCCGGACGAAGACAAACGGCCCGCGACGGCCACACACTCGACCGTACCGCCGCCACTGAGCGGCATCCCCAAGGCGGGCTTCATGAAGCGCCGCAGCCTAAGCTACCAGGGCGTCGACGCCAAGCAGGCTGCCCTCCTCCCGCGGCATAACGACGACGAGTCCGTCGCAGACGCGCAGTCGCAGGTGGACGGGTCCGTCAAGAAGAAGAAGTTTGGCAAGCTGCGCAAGATGTTCGGCCTGCACGACTAGACGTCGCGCGGCGACACGTGTTTTGCGGAGGACTCGTCGCACGACGACATGCCCCGGCCGCTGCGCATCGGGTTCATCTTTGTCCCAGCACCGAGACCGGCATCGAGACCCAGCTCTCGTTTATTATGTCTCTGATACCATGGTCAGGCGCGCAGCCTGGCATCACCATGAGGGGGATCGTCATAACCCACCTCGCATCTCTTTTTATCGAAGCACACAGCAGCCCTCAACGCAGGGGCCTTCTTTACTATCACGACTGTATCACTTTTTGGATCTATCTGTTTTTTGGGCTACATGCCCGCTCTTTGCCGGCTGGCGGGCTCACGAATACGGCGCAGGCGGCAAAATGCACCTCAAAGGTGTCCGGGAGAGGGGGAGTAGTTTTCTGGAGCATTGCCGATACCTGCAGCAGAGAAGGGAGGAGGAGTCTTCTTTTCTAAAACCCTCCCCGTCGTTTTTGGATGGCTGCTGTACTTTTACCCATCATAATCTAGTTGGAGAACACGAGTAAAGAGCCAAGGGCTCAGAGATGACCTATTCTTCCTTGGATGTTTGCCGTGATGTATAGACAGCCGATGAATTCCGTCGCCGAGGCTCGAGGGATGTAAAGCCTCGGCTGAAGACGCCGGTCCAACCGCGCTCCCACCGTCAAGCGACGGCTATCCCTCCCGTCCGGTCCCGGCTTTCAACTCGACGTCGCCCGTGACCTACAGCTGTGGTAAACCCGTGTTTCCCCCATTGCAGATCTGCCGACGCCGGACCGCGGGGTCAGGTGGAGTTGCGCTGTAGACAACCGGCGATCGGCACCTTCGAGAATGTTTCCATGCGGGGAGGGGGGAAGGGAAGTGGACATCCATCCCCCCCTTTTGCCTTCCATAGGGCTTCGTCCCTCGCCCGACATCAGTGAGGTCTTCACGTCTAGGCAGACATACGAGTAAGTCCAAATACCACCGCGGCCGCGGTTCCGTCGCCGCAGGAGATAAAATCCTTCCCCTCCCTCTGTAAACCCCGAAACACACACCCTTTGCTTTATCCCCAGATCTGAGTCGAGTCGGGGTCTTGTGTAACCCATCCCCCCCTTTTTCAGTCACACCCCATTCCTCGATCCCGTCCCTGTGTAAATCTAGACAGGCCGCCGCCGTCCGTGACTCACCGCGCTACTCGGAGTCCACGATGTCAAGTTGGCGTTTAACAGCCCGGCCCCGGGACTTGCTTTTTCTTTTCCCCTAGTTTGCCTCCATCAGGAGAGGACGCGGAGGTCATATGAGGCGGCGAGTCAGAAAATCCCCACACACCTCTTTTGTGGTGGTGGGTGACATTGAACTTCTCCGAGGTCTGGCTGCTTTCAGAGTTGCATTTTGGGGGTCTTTTGAAAATTCTCTGCTGGAGTAGAATGATATCATCAGCTGTTCGCGTCTGTGCCAGGCATATTTATTTCGACTTGAGACGGCGTTGCGGTCAGAATGACGGATGAAAGTCAACTTGATATCTACGGTCTACCATGCCGGCAGTTTGAGCTGCGTGTGATGGCCCACGACTCAGTCGGCGGGGATGTCAACGCCACACCCGCGCAAGGCTTTGTTCGTGCCATGTTCATCAGTTCTCTCAAACCCAGTGTGTAATAGTCCGAGAGATCGCCGAAGCTCAACCGTCTGTGCTTGCTTGGCTTTTTCCATCGCCAGACAATCTGACTCGTGGATCATAACGACGGTATTACCCTGACGGATGGCACCGGAAGGTCAGGCAGGATAAGTGCCATGATGCTGTGACGAGCAGAAGCAGCTGCACCAGGCATACGCCTTGCTATCTTGTCCCCGTATCTTAGATGATGCTTCCTATATGCTATGCCCCAAACACCAGACAAATGCAGGTTTCCACTTTTCAATAATACAAAAACAATGGCAGTCGAGAGTGCGCTTTCCAGATTATGTACAGGGAGGGAGGGATGATAGTTTGTGCCGATTACGACTTTGACCGCGCCTTGACCCCGGGACGCCGCTTGGCGTTCTCCTTCTCAAGAAGAAGGGTCAGTTGGCTTCGCGGCCTGGCGAGAGGCACAGGCGGTGTAGGGCTTGCCAGAGTGGGGGCGAAGGATGTCACAGAGACATTTCTAGTCAAGTAGGGGTTGTCTGGGTCCGAGGCCGATGCCGCCTGTCGGTGGAGAGACTGCAGGGCGGGATCGTCTGTGGCTGACAGCTGGCCCATGGCTTCAATATTTGTTGTCGATGCGACGGCGTTTGAGAGGAGGCCGTATGATGAAATACGCGCCATGCTCGTTGGGCGTGCTCGTGGATATTCCGTATTGGACGTCGATCTTTCCATTTGGAGGCCGCCCGATGTTGATGATGTAGCCACACTGTTGAAAGAGGTGCCCATCAGCAACCCAGAGGTGGACCCAGAGGTCCGTCTTCCAGTGCCGCCCGATGTCGACGTGATCGCACTGCCGTATGATGTAGCCATCTGCGTAGGTGCAGAGGTAGGCCCGGAGGTTCTCCTGGGCATGCGTTCCGTGCCGTTAGCTTTAGGCCGCTGAGCCGGTGCAGGCTCCTCCGTGACAGCTGCTGAGGCTGGCTTTGCAGCTGCAGAAGGAAGGCTGGCCACTGCAGGAGACGACTTTACTGCTTCTTCGACGTCCTGGGAGGGCAAAGAAGGCTTCTGCTCAACAGGAGCAGGCTGGATATCCTCCCGTCTGGGAGTAGCGGACGGTTTTGGGGCCTCTGTCACTCTCTGTGGTGGTTGGCGCCTTTCCCTAGGTGATCTGCCCGTCGCAGGCTGTTTCCCGCGCGCTTTGGCGCTCATAACAGGCGGCTCCTCGGGTACCGATTCGACTGCAACATTCGAATCAGGTCGCTCCGGGTTCGAGGTCAAGCTGCCGTGCTGGCTTCCCGACATCCGAGATCCGGCAGACGAGCCTCCGTGTCTCGAGATCATCTCGGAGCTGCCGGTCGATGACTGGGAGCTCGGGCGTCGGGGCAGTACAGGTCTGCGCTTTGCGGCGGAAGTGGCGACCACGAACTTCTTGGTCGGTGTGCCGCCTCGCCTCTTCGAAGATCTGCCCGGTGGTGTAGTCGAGGTGCTAGTGGCACGTTCCAGGTGTGCGGCGGCAGTGCTGCTGGATGAGTTGTCCTCGTCGGGTCGAGACTCTTCCTCGGAGTCCGGAGGGGAGGCGAATCGGGCAGTAGGGCGCGGGCCTGTCTTGGAATCGCCTCTTGACTTCTTCAAAATGGGATGCGGCGGAGGTGGGCGGCTGGACGAGGCGGAGAGCTCCCTGATTGTGGGAGTGCCGACTACCATGCTCGGCTCAGGCACTGCCTTGGGGAGATCCTCGGCAAGGATCTCATCGTCGCGCAGTTTACTACTTGCCTCTGGCTCTGGCTCTGGCTGTGGCTGTGGCTCGCTCGGGCGCGGTTCCTGCTCGCTCTCGGCCTTCGGCTTTGGCGACAGCTTCGCAGATAATTGTAAACACTGTGGTGGCAAAACGTTTGGCGGCGGCTCATAGCGATTCGGTGGTCCTAGAAGGGGCGCAAAGGTTGGGCCGGTGGAGATGGCTTGCCACAAAGCAGCAATTGTCCTAGGCTTCAAGTGACGCCGGTCACTGTTGTAGATGTGCCAGAAAAAATGCTCCAGGCGACGTGCGGTAGGATCATGAAGCTCCCGGCTTGTGGTGGTGTAAACTATCGTCGGTTAGCAGCGGATCAGCAAGGGATCAAGGCCCTGACAGGCAGGCGCTTGGCCTTACTTTTCCACATGGCGATGAGGGCGGCCAGGGGTATCTCTGGCTGGCTGGCAAACACCTCATAGATGCGTACATCGTCCTCGACGATGCCCTTTGGGAGATCCATGGCGCCGAAGTCGTTGGAAAGGGGAACAGCCATGGCGGCGGACTACTGCTGCGAGAGCCGAGTGGCGGCGCGCGTGAAGATGAGCGTAAGTGTGTGAGATGGGATCCTGAAAGGAGCGCTTGTGTCGTAGGGTTTCGACCCTGACAGTGAGTGCTTGAGTGAGCTTCAGCGATAAGAGATTAAGTGGTTCTATGCAAAACCCCCATGGTCGCGGATTGGAGAAATTGGCTTGGAAAGAGGTCGTCGTTGTCGTCGTCGTATCTCTGCAAGTCTCGACGGCTCATCGGCGAGGGCGCAAGATTGGCGAGGATGACAGGTCGATCGATTCGGCCCCAGCTCGCATCTGGTTCCGAGACGGGGACGGAAGGCAAGATGATGGGCACGCAAACACGCGGAGACGAGCTCGGCGTATTTGGGAGAGACTCAAAAAGCTTCTCAAGACCTCGGTGCCCAAAGCCTGTGCTGTGATCAGCTGCCTCGGTCCTGGGGTAGGACGGCGGCCGAGACAAAGGTGGCCGAAGGAAGGAGAGGACGTCGGGTCAGGTGAAGCGAGGCGTCCGGCAGATTACGGGAAGCGAGACTGTGGAGGCGACATGGCAAAAGGCGGCTGATGGGATGGCGTCGAGCTGGCGGCAGCAACCTTGGTCGAAATCAAGGGCTGTATAATGCGCATCTGGAAAGCCTAGTTCGGCTCTGCTGATGACAAGGAGGAAGCCAGAATATGGCAAGCCGCGGGGGTCGAGGGCGTGATGCGAGGGAGAAGAAAGACTGCGCGAGCGGAGGGAGAGAGCGAGAGGAGTCTCGTCCTGTCTTGTGAGGAGGAGCTGGACGCCAACGCGACGGGGGGTGGGTGATGAGGAGGAGGGCGCGGGCAGGGGGGGGGCCTGGAGGAAAAAAAGAATTGAATGTGCCCCCCCGGGACTGGCGCCAGCCTGAGGACGGGAATGCCAGGGCCACCAGGCGGCCGCGCCCCTAGAAACACCACTGCACGAAGGGAAGGAGGAGGGGGGCGCGGGTGGGCGTGGGCATGGATGGCGACAACGCTAGGGCCGACGAGAAACCGTCGTGGGGCCCTTGACGGGGGGCGATTTCCCTCCGCTAAGGCCGTTCTCAGGTCCACGAGGTTCCTGCCAGCCAGCCACCCCCTTCAAGCTCAGCGCCTCCTCCCGCACAGGGCGCTCCGGCCCAAGCACGGTCGTGACACGAGAAGATCTGAGGCAGATGATAGCTCGAAGACAGGGCCAATCCTTCCCTCGCACATGGGAACTGGGATGGCCCACCGAGCTGGGAAGGCACCATCCACGCTGTTGCCGCTTGGGAGTTGGGGTTGGGGGAAGGAGCCTAGGAGGTGTGGGCAGGCCGGCAGGCACCTCATCTGCCAGGACGAACTATTCATTGCGGACATCCCCGACGACAAGGCAGAAGAGCATGGGCTGGATCTCGCAATGCGACATATCTGCTTCGTTATCAGCAAATCGCTGCCCAAAAACCACGAGCTCCCCTGCCAGTGCACGACACCGCCATGCCATGGTGGGACATCTTTCGTTGGGGCGGTAGACAATAGCCACCCGCAGTCCCAACATGACAGGCAGTAGCAACCAAGCCGGTCCTGCTTCGCTTGCCGAGAAAGCTGTGATCCGACGCGGAGCAGGCGCATCCCAGTAGCACAGTCATCCCATCAGTCATACGGAAGCTGCAGAGACGCATTTAGCACTTGGGGCAATAGCGTGAGGTAAGAGAAGACGAACCGTCCTTTCCATGCTTACCTACTTAGTGGCGGTACTATGGGTCGGACGCGCATCATTCCAGCTAACTGAAGTACACTGCCCCAGCATCGACGTCCCCCGCCGCATATCTCTCGGCCTCCTGAGAACACCGCAGCCCCGAACCACGACATCCAGCTCGGCCGGTCAGCCAGCCAGACTACAGCCACGCAAGAACATCCAGCGGTGAGCCACTGGACAATACCTTATTGCTCAACCGCCAAAGACTTTGTGCGACCGACACAGCCGCCACGAAAACACAAACACAAATCGCCAACCCCGGGGGCCTCGATCACGCGGTCCCCACAGCGCCTTTTCCCCCGCACGAGCCTCAATTCCGACATTGCATTACACATCGAAGGCCAGTCGTCGAAGGCCAGTCGTACGTGTCCACGAGACTTGAAGAAACCGGCCCGGCTGATGATCCCTCTGGGCGGCAGACCAAGCACATCTCTCCCGACTCAGGTCCTGCCCCTGGCCCTGGCCGACTGCTCACCGACGACGACGGGATCAGCAGTCGGTTGTCTCCCAGCCTGCGCCGTGGCCGCGTCGCCATCGGCCGGGGCTCACCGCTGGAGCAGAGTTGTCCGGCTCGGGTCCCATCGCTACGGCCACAGGTCAGTTGCAGGGACCACCCCGGTTTCGCGCCTCCCCTGCAGGCTTGCAGGCCCCCACGACCCCAGAAGTCGGTGTTCTAGAACGAATCGGGTTGGCCACCTCTTCGCTGCCGTTCCCTGGACGTCCACCTGGACTCGACAGCCTGCCCTACACTGGCGCTGACTGCCCCGCGGCATGGCCGCTCTGAAGATCTGGACTCCCTGTTTATATTCAACCACTGGACCTCGCACTTCGCGAAGGAGTGCTATTGTCGAACATATTGCCACCCTCCCTCGTTTCTCGGGTCAGCCTGAACAAGAGTCTGGGAGAGCGTTATCTCGACCTTCTGTCCAGCTGGAGCACTAGAAGCGCAACCTCGGCCAAATTCGAGGGAATGCCGGGGCTAGCATCTTGGTCCGTCGCCCCATGTTCTTAGAGTCGGTTCGATGTTTTTGACAACCAAACAGGACGCTTTCAACCCCGAGGCCGCGCGCGCCTTGGCGTTGACTTGATAGTGGCAAAGCCCTAACGCCATGGTCGTCGTAATTGTATGTTTATCGCTACCCCTCAAACAGGGACTTGCTTTTCCTGCCCGCTTCAAGAGTCGGGTGCGTGCGAATCGAAAACCTCCGTGTCTCCTCCGACGGGTCTCCTGATGCCCTGATGCGGGGGGCGGGAACCCCTCCCGGGTCGTGTGACCATGCTTCGCCAAAATACCTTGCAGCGGCTCACGGAATGGCAGCCTGGGCCCTGATCGACACAACAGGCAGGCCAACTCGGAAGACAGCAAGGAGAGAAGGACGTGGCACCAAACCTCGCCCCTCCAAGCGCCCAGCAGCACTCAAAGTCACAGCTCCCCGCCTCGGCACCGCAAACCTCACGCTGACATAAAGATTAAGCCAGAGTCAAAGTCAGAGACCGTCCACCTCCACACAAGCTCAGCTCTCGGCCCTCCTTGTGCGACGACAGAGCATTAAAATGCAATGGTCTGGCATGGGCAAAGCTTGTCTCCGTCTCAACATTGCCTTGCACCCCTGACCCCGCGTTTGGGTGGAGCAATGCATCCTGGGGCGTGAGCAGGACTCCCCTGAGGTTTCCCCTCATCAACTCGCCTCCTTCGGAGCCCTTCCCCCTCCTTGTCACCGACCCCGACCACGGCAGGTGGACAGTGGACTCCTCAAGCATCCCTGTCGCCCGCCCCGTGGACCAACACACTCGTCTCCCATCACTCCCGTCCGGCCGAAGGTTCGGCAAGGCTCGACGGACGCACACCGAGAAATGTCATCTGCCAACCCCAGGGCGGGAGCTGCCGCCCCTTATGGAATCTCCCCCACGCCTCTAAGCGCCACACGGCCGACGTGGATGCGCGGGAGGGTGTATGGCTCTCGACCGCCAGAGACGTATGGGATGCTGGCCAAAATGGGCTTCTTCTTGAGGAACACATCTCCGGGGCCTTGGCTAGCCAGCATTGCCCAAGTGTGCCAGACACCGGAGCTGGCAATATATCGAGTGTAACCGGGCCGACAAGCTAGTGCGGGTGCCTGCGGCGCAGGTTGTACATCGTGACGAGCTGCCAGGCTTGGCAAACCTCCCGCCCTTTATCGGTACAAGCATGGCTCGACGCATAGTCACGGGCGGCTCATATTTCGTACCACGTCCAAATACCCGGGAAAGGCTTGTCTGCGAGATGCTGACCACCCACGACGAGAGAACCCGAGGCAGAGCATCTCTGCATCCAACAGCACGGCATGACCGTCTGATTGGTTTGACTTGCCTGCCGCAAGGTAAGTCTTGACCGGTAAAGGACTCACTTACACGCTGTATGACACTCTCAGAGACTCATTGCGCTCTTTGAGACAGTTTGCCCTGCTTACAAGGTGGGAGGCTCGGGGGCAGGCACGCGATACTCAGACAGTTGCACTGTACTCGTTGCTCATTCAGGCATTGTAGACCGACCTCTCCTCAACCGAGCTCTCGACTTTGCAAATAGCCAGCGACTGCCGATCATCAGGCATGTCACAGTCTAGAATCGCCCCCCTCTGTCTGCCAGTGTTACACCCAGCCCGAAGAACGAGGAAACATCCTCCCTCCAGCCCCTCCAGCTCACTCCACCTTCCATGCACAGTCGCACGACAGGAGGCATGTGACTGCTCACTTGGCCTGCAGGATCAAGATATCATCACCCGGGAGGAAACACCCCCCGGTCCGTGGCCCAGTCCGCTCCCGCCGGGCCTCGGGCGGCCTTTTCAAAGGGACGCGATAACGTCGTCCCGCCGGGTGTGGGTGGGTGGGCGGTCCCGCGGCCGCGCAGCCTCGTGGCGCCTGCCCTGAGGGTGCAGATGCACGTGCATGCGCGGAGCTCTTGTGGTGGTTGTGTGTGTGGTTGCAATCCGCCGGCGCGGGCCCTCGATGGGGGATGGGGGGCGCTTTTGTCACTTGTCGTTGGGGGGCAGCTTGTTCTTGCCAGCGCATCTGCGCCTGCGAGGCCCGATGCCACGTCACAGTGACAATGACAGCGACAGCTCATGCCCGGCTGGCAGCTGGCGATGTTGCACCGAGCAGCGAGGTGAAGGATCCGGAGGTGTGCCTTGGTCTATAAGCGTTCACCCGCCGTGTAGCAGCATCGCAGGGGTTCTCGGCACCCGTGATCGGTAGTGGCACGTTTCGAAGGAGCTTATCATTCATTGATGAATTATTCAACCTCTATCTCAGGGTAAGTCGCGGCAACGGGGTCGATAAACTGACGGCCCTCGCGCCATGTATAGAATCAGGACAGTAAATACAATTTCGCGAGCCAAGGTTTGCACTTCCTAATGCGACCTGGCCCGCGGCAACTCAAACGCTAGAATCCGCTACACTTTTGATTGTATTTTCGAGCTCGTCTCGAGCTTAGGTGACGGTGTAGCCGCCGTCAACGCGAAGGTCGGCTCCGGTGACGTAGCTGGATGCATCGGAGAGGAGGAAAGTCACAGGTCCCATGAGGTCCTTGGGCTGGCCCATCTTGCCCTGGGGGATGAGGGAGGTCCACTTCTGCTTGAGCTCTGGGTTGTCGTCGAGGATCTTCTCGGTCAGGGCGGTGAGCATGTAGCCGGGGGAGATGCAGTTGACGCGGATGCCGGCGCCGGCCCACTCGACGGCGAGAGAGGCGGCCAGGTGACGGACACCAGCCTTGGCGGCGTTGTAAGGACTAGGGAGGAAAGTCAGTTAACAGAGTCCAGGGGTAGCATGGCAAATTGCGGTACTCACGCCTGGGGCTGGGGCACGTTGACAATGGCGCCGGACATGGAACCGATGAAGACGATGCTGCCGGCGGACTTGCGCTCCATGAGGTGGCGAGCAATGGCGGTGGCGAAGAGGTAGGTGCCGTCGACGTTGACGGCCCACAGCTTGCGCATGCGCTCGATGGGGTAGCTGACGGCGTCAAAGTTCTCGGTGAAGCCAGCCGAGGTGACGAGGTTGTCGACGCGGCCGTGGGTCTTGATGACCTCTGCGATGCACTTGTCGACCGACTCGGGGTCGGAGACGTCGGCGTAGTGGGCAGTGACGCGGGGCAGGTTCTCGGCCTCGGGGTTCTCCTTCTTGAAAGTGTCGATGAGGGCCTTGGCCTGGGTCTCGGCCTCCTCGAGGTTCAGGTCGACGATGGCGAGGTGGCCGCCCGAGTAGGAGATGCCCTGGCCCATGACGAGACCAAGACCGCGGGCACCGCCGGTCACGATGGTGACCTTGTCCTCGAGGGAGAAGCTGGCGAGGGTGGGCTTGGCGAACCCGCCGCCGTGGCCGCGGACGGGCTTGCTGCTAGGAAGCTCGTGGTCCTCGGGGTACTCGACGGTGACGTCGGGGTCGGTGCGGGAGTAGGAACCGGGCTTGTCGAGGCTGGGGGCGCCGACGCGGAGGCCGCGGGTTTGCTGGTGCTGGCGGAACTGCTGGCGAGCCACGGCCGGGGCGGCGGCGACAGACTGAGGCCTGGCGGCTGCCCGCATGGCGCAGGCGGCCGCACGTGTGCTCACAGGCCGGAACATTGTGATGTGTGAATGTAAGTAGGGGCTTGACGAGTGTCGGGGCCCAATTGAGGATGATGCTGATGTCTCTGCGAAGAAACAGGAGCTCTCAGGCTAGGGGGATGGCCAGAGGTTTTGTTTGGAGGGGTAGCTTGGGCGAGCTTGCCACCGGCGATCGTCGGTCCCTGGGGCACAGCTCCCGTTTCGGCGAGGGAGCAGGCAAATAGCACCACGCTATGACGTTGGATAATATGGAGCGGCCGAGATGTTGAGGAGTGCAAAGAGTGGTGATCGTCGGTGGGAGGACGTATGTCAAGACGAGGGGTAGACACGAAGCGTGGTGTCGGGAGAGAGGATAATTATGAGAATACGTGGACGAGGAGGAAATGATGGGAGAAAAGACTGGAGGAAAGACCGTCCTGGTGGTGACTTCCCTAAGATGGATGCTTGTGACGGGACTCTGGGAAGGAGCGACTCGGAGGGAGGACGTCGAGCTTTAATGCATGCTCACTACTGTACCTACCTCCACCTCAGGGTCTCTTTTTTTCTGGAGCTTCCTCCCAAACATCGTCGTTCTGGACCGCGTTCGACCTCAACTTCTGATCATCTGCTCGACCCCAGCTTACCGTTACAATGGACCCTTGCCCCTCCAGACCACGGTTCGAGGCTCGAGACGCCCATTTGGAATCACAAACCGCTGCGGAGACGACATCGACTTGGAGGTGTGGGGAAAGTTGAAAGGTGTCGCCAGGTCGCGTCCTGGCCAGTCCGTCCACCCACGCCGGATGCGCCGTGCCCTTGCCCTGCCTGCTCTGCCCTGCCCTCTTGGAATCCCTTGGACGGCCGTCAGCCGGCGGACTTGCATCGATGCCGAGCGGGGCGTCGCATAGGGGGCCATGCAGGCGATGTGATGCGGTGGAGGAAGAGGCGACACTTACGCGACCGACCGACCCGACGAGACCGCCTGGGCTGCCTTGTCTCCTGTACCGACCGGCCGACCGCGAGACGAGAGACGACAAACGGGTGTCGGAGAGGGGAAGCTCAAGTTCTTCAAGACGGTGACGGCAGGCTCTAGGTCCCGTCCCGTCTGCCACGACACACCGTGGCTCATCCGACGACGCTAGTACCTGTTCAGGGGCCCTTCAACAGGCGACGTTCCCAGCACGGCATCACGACAGGCTGTTCCACCGAAGAAGCTTTGGCGAACGCTGTCCAGAGTCCCACACGATGATGGGAAAATAGACAGTGGACACGCCTGCTGTGGCTCCGCCCTCCGCCCTCCACTCGATAACACGATCATCTGGGGCCGGCGCATGCGTCCTGGCGTTCCAGACGCTGTCCAAAAGGCAAGCCAAGCCTGCGCCGTCTCGACCGGTCGGCTGGGATCTTCGCCCAAGATGCGACGGGCTCCACGTTGCCACACACACCCAAGGCCTTGGAAGTTGGAAGGATCCTCTGCACGCGGAGGCAGTGGCATTGGCATTGGCAGTTGGTCCTTGACCTCGTACGTTGGCACCCGAATTCAGCTGCTGCGTTAAGGATGTTGCAACACGGGTGTGCGTGGCGGTAAAGGGCTGTTTCTGTTTGTCTTCCATGACATGCGATTACGAGGCCGAGCTTGGGGAGGCTCGGCACGAGGGCACTCGTTCTGTGGGTTTGCGATGGATGGGGATGGTCGACAGACGGAGCCCGCGACTCGGTGGCCTTCCCCTCGGATACCTCCGTCTCTTCTGTACCGTCAGCACCTCGCCAAAACACAGAACGCTCAGGGGCCATGCCAGTGACCATGCACCCCGCTGTTCAGGCCAAAGCCCCCGGCACCGGCTTCTCTCCCCCGCCTTCTGGACTCATCCTCGACCACACCCTCCTGCGCCAATGCTCCATCCCGCAGCACCGCGTGGGATGACCGTGGGATTGACCACTTCCGGAGGGGCGGGAGAAGACATTTTCGAACACAGCCAAGCCGGCCATGGGAAAAGGAAATACGATTCTGGCCAGGCGGGGTGGGGGACAAGCGGTGTGACACCGTTCTTGCCGACGACAGACGAACGGTGTCTGTCATGTTGGACTTTTGCTCCGCGGCCCCCGTCGCGCACCTCACGGTGTCGCGGCGCTTCAGAGGCCGTTGCCCGAGACACCACATCCCGGTCCGGCCGGTCCGAGGTGGTCATCTGAGCGGTTCCAGGGGTCCGCCCACGGCGGTGCGACGCCTCTTCAGGAGCAATTTCGGCACTGGCTACTGGAGCACCACTCAGGTACTGCACTCGTACCTGTTGCTCATGGCGGCAGTCACCACGATTCTGCTGCAGAGCCGAGACACAATCTTGGGACTTGTCAGTGGAAGTAGCTATCCGCCAGCTTCAGCACGATGTCACTGCTCCAGATGCACAATGTCACTTGTTGCTTGTCTATTTTTGACGGCATGTCACCGCACCAGATATTCCACAATGGGATCCGCCTCATGCTCCGAAAACCCCCGAACAGTCCAGGAAAAACCACAAACTCCAGGTCATGATGGATACAATGAACATTTCTTCCCTCGACTTCGCTCAACCCAGGTGTGCGTACTCCTTGTTGAAGGCCCGTCCGATGACCATCCTGCGAATCTCCGACGTACCGGCTCCGATCTCGTACAGTTTCGCGCTGGAAGAAGCAGATTGTTAGCTTCGGAACACATTTAAACGAACGAGGAAGACTTACTCTCTCAGCAGGCGCGAGGCCGGCATCTCCTCGACGTAACCCATGCCGCCCAGCAGCTGGATGCAGTCCAGGGCACACTCGGTGGCTCGCTCAGCAGCATACAGGATGGCGCCGGCGCAGTCCTGAGTACGGATGAGGCCGTTCTCGTCGACGGCGCGAGCTGTGGCGTACGTGTAGGACCGCGAGGCCTGCAGCTTGGTGTACATGTCGGCCAGCTTGCCCTGGATGAGCTGGTTATGGGCGATGGGCTGGCCGAACTGCTTGCGCTGGTGGCTGAAGGGCAGGGCGACGTCGAGGGAGGTCTGCATGAGGCCTAGGGGCCCGGCGCTCAGCACCAGACGCTCGAGGTCGAGGCCCTCCATGAGCACCCGGACGCCGCCGTTGACCTTGCCCAGCACGTTCTCCTCGGGCACGAAGACGTTGTCAAAGTTGAGCTCGCCCGTGTTGCTGCCGCGCATGCCCATCTTGTCCAGCTTGCGCGCGCAGCTGAAGCCCTCCTGGGCCGTCTCGACGATGAAGGCCGTCATGCCCTTGGAGCCCTTTGTAGGCTCCGTCTTTGCGTAGACGACGATGACGTCGGCGTCCGGGCCGTTTGTGATCCACATCTTGGAGCCGTTGATCAGGTAGCCGCCGTCGACCTTGCTGGCGGTCGTGCGCATGCTGACCACGTCGCTGCCGGAGCCGGACTCGGACATGGCGAGGGCGCCGACGCTGGTGCCGGCGATGAGGCCGGGGAGGTACCGCTTCTTCTGGTCGGGGTTGCCGTTGAGCTGCAGCTGGTTGACGCACAACTGCGAGTGGGCGGCATAGCTGAGGGCGATGGACCCCGAGGCGCGCGAGAGCTCCTCCATGACGATGCAGTGCGCCTGGTAGCCCATGGCCAGGCCGCCGACGTCCTCGTCAGCAGTGATGCCGAGGAAGCCCGCCTCGCCCAGCTTGGGCCACATCTCGTTGGGGAAGGCGTTGGTCTGGTCGGTGCGGGCGGCCACCTCCTCGGTCATCTCGCGCCGCGTGAACTCCTGCACGCGCTCGCGCAGCTCCGTGAGGTCGGCCTCGGTGGGCGGCTCGAACCCGGCGGGGTGTTTCTGGGAGTGGTGTCGGACGGGGGTTGTGGTGGCGACGAGGGTCTGCCGTGTCAATTGACGGGCTGCCGGCCTCGCCAGCGTCCTGAACAGTCTGATGCTGGACATGTTGTGTGAGGTCTGTCGGGATGAGAGGTGAGAAGAAGTGATCAATCTGCTAATCCTGCGACAGTGGAAGATGTCGAAATAAAGCGATGGGAGAATATCGAAAAGTTGAAGCCGAGAAGTCCAGAGCTTCTTGGTGTGTGTCGCCCAGTGAGATCACCAAATTGCCAGAATGCCTCGGCTGAGCGCGGCTACCGCCGGCTCGGCTCTCCCTCGGGCTCGACCGAGACGTCACAGGCTGTGCCTCGCGACACCTTATCCCGCCAGCAAGCGAACATGCCGGCTAAGCCTCCCAGCGACAGCCATTGAATATCTTCAGCATCGCCGAACGCGACACGTAGAGAGATCAATTCAACAACCTCAATCCGTCACAACCCAATGATGTCTGTCTCAAGATCATCGAGGGACATGCTCGCCCTCTCCCGCCACCTCTCGCGCGCCGCCGCCGGCGGCCCTCGCCTCGCCGCGGCTTCCTCCTCCTCCCCCCGCCTCCTCCCGCGCTGCCGCCGGGAAACCCGCACAGCAGCGACCTTCACGCCCTCGCACCAGGCCGCCGCCGTCTCCCTGATCCAGAGCAGCGTCGACCCCAGCTCGCCCGAGTACCGTGAGAACGAGCAGGGCATGGCCGAGGTCATGGCCCGCATGCAGGAGCTCACCCGGCGGACGCACCAGGGCGGCTCGGCAAAGGCCAGGGAGAAGCACGTCGCCCGCAAGAAGATGCTGCCGCGCGACCGCGTCACCGCCCTCGTCGACCCGGGCACCACCTTCCTCGAGCTCTCGCCTCTCGCGGGCCATGAGCTCTACCCCGAGGCCGAGGTGCCGTCGGGCGGCATCATCACGGGTGTCGGTGTTGTTGAAGGCGTCACCTGCGTCATCGTCGCCAACGACAGCACCGTCAAGGGCGGCACGTACTACCCCATCACCGTCAAGAAGCACCTGCGCGCCCAGGCCGTGGCCCAGGAGAACAAGCTGCCGTGAGTCCCTCCCTCCCTTCTGAGGGTTTGCTTGTAACCGACACTGACTCCCCCCCAGCTGCATCTACATGGTCGACAGCGGCGGCGCCAACCTCCCCCACCAGTCCGACGTCTTCCCCGA
Organism: Plectosphaerella cucumerina; assembly: GCA_020746995.1. NCBI lineage: Eukaryota > Fungi > Ascomycota > Sordariomycetes > Glomerellales > Plectosphaerellaceae > Plectosphaerella > Plectosphaerella cucumerina. The sequence continues at coordinate 1,926,873 of JAGPXD010000004.1, read as the reverse complement.
CCGCGACCACTTCGGCCGCATCTTCTACAACCAGGCCCGCATGAGCTCCCAGGGCATCCCCCAGATCTCCGTCGTCATGGGCCCCTGCACCGCCGGCGGCGCCTACGTCCCCGCCATGAGCGACGAGAGCATCATCGTCGGCGAGCAGGGCCACATCTTCCTCGCCGGCCCGCCCCTCGTCAAGGCCGCCACCGGCGAGGTCATCTCCGCCGAGGAGCTCGGCGGCGGCAAGATGCACTCGTCCGTCTCGGGCGTCACCGACTACCTCGCCGTCGACGACGCCCACGCCATCACCCTCGCCCGCCGCTCCGTCGCCAACCTCAACTGGCCCGCCCGCTCGCCCGCCACGCCCGCCCCGGCCGCCGACTTTGCCGAGCCCCTCTACAGCCCCTCGGAGCTCCTGGGCATCGCCAGCACCAACCTCCGCAAGCCCCTGCCCATCCGCGAGGTCATCGCCCGCATCGTCGACGGCTCCGAGTTCTCCGAGTTCAAGCGCGACTACGGCACCACCCTCGTGACGGGCTTCGCGAGCATCCACGGCTACAAGGTCGGCATCGTCGCCAACGACGGCATCCTCTTCGCCGAGTCGTCCCAAAAGGGCGCCCACTTTGTCGAGCTCTGCACCCAGCGCGGCATCCCCCTCGTCTTCCTCCAGAACATCTCGGGCTTCATGGTCGGCTCCGACGCTGAGCGCGGCGGCATCGCCAAGCACGGCGCCAAGCTCGTCACGGCCGTCGCCTGCGCCGACGTGCCAAAGTTCACCGTCGTCGTCGGCGGCAGCTACGGCGCCGGCAACTACGGCATGTGCGGCCGCGCCTACAGCCCGCGCTTCCTGTGGATGTGGCCAAACGCCCGTATCGGCGTCATGGGCAGCGAGCAGCTGTCGGCCGTCATGGAGACGGTGGGCAAGGCGGACCCGGCGCTGAAGGACCGCATCGAGAAGGAGAGCGACGCGACGTACTCGTCTGCGAGGTTATGGGTGAGTCTTCCTCCTGCTCCTTCTGCACTTCCTTCCCCCCACCCCCTTTTCCTGTTTCCCCTTTCTTCTTCCGCTCCTCCCTCCCGTGCCCCTTCCCCCACCCTCTTCCATCCTCCCGCATTGGGTCTTCGCTTCCAGAACACGGTGAGGGCTGACACGCACTCTGCAGGACGATGGCATCATCCCGCCGCAGGAGACGCGGCGGTATCTTGGCCTGGGCCTGAGGGCGGCCATGACAGGACGCAACGAGGTCAAGGCGGGGGAGACCAGGTTCGGCGTCTTCAGGATGTAATCTTTTCTTGTACCTGTGGCTATCTCTGTTTAGAAAGAAGGAAAGGCTGCCCGCAGAGCAATCAGAAAAGAGACATGAGACACACCTGCATGAGACTTGCATAACCACCCCGGGCGGGCTACGGAAACGGTTCCGGACAGGCATCCGATGGAAGGAGGGGGGGAAAGGGAGGATGGGCAAACCAACCCCAACCTGGCTCCTGGGCCACCCCGTCCTTGCCCGTCAAGCCCGGCCTTGCTTGTCTCTCCCGGGGAAGAACGCTCAGTCGCACAGGCGCGCGTGGCATGGCATGGCCACCCGAATCCTGCCTGAAGAGGTTCCCCAGCGGCCGCGGCGCGGGCGGTGATTGGCGGCACGCGCTGTTTGCCGGGCGGGACACCATGCAACCCAGCGCTGGGCGTCGCCACCCACCCTGCCACCCTCTCTCTCACCCTGCCTCTGTCTCAGGCCGCGATGCCGTAGGATACGGCCGGCTGCATGGCCGCCCTGCCTGATGAGCCAGACCGGTGAGGGCTGTAAGGGGTGTGCCAGGTGCTCAGCGCATCCGGTGAGCGGTTCCGCGCCAGCGTCGGCTGCGGGCTAACGCCTCGCTTGCCCCCTTCCCGGTGCGCATGACGGGGCGTCAGGGCAAATCCGGGGCCCGGGGGCGGCGCGTCCGACCCCCTTGAGCGCCTGAAGTACTCAGGGGTATGCATGCTAAGCTTTGGAGTGGTGTTGTGCTCTCTCGGTCGCCCGCTCTCTCCTTGTTCGTGGTCGACCCGTCGTCGACGGTTCAGCTCGGGGATTAAAACCCGCCCCCTAGCCGGCCCAGGACCCCGGGGGGGTTGGCCGATCGACTCGACAGCAAAGCACAGCATGATACATACCTCCCAGGCGCTGCTGCTTGCATGAATCCCTGCGCACCCGCTGCCTGTCATCCCGGGACCGGCTGAAGGAGAAACACCCCTTCATGGTACGGCCAGTCGACATCTCTGGCGGTCGTTACTCAGGCTGCGTGCTTGCTCGCCACCGAACGTCGCGCGTGCGCCAGTCAGAACAGGCCAAAGGCAGGGCGGGTGACCGACCAGAGAGGGAGGAGGCGACCTCGCCGTGCGCTGCCCGTCGTCCATGTCCTGCGTGTCTTGGTGGCCGAATGCGGTGCCAGCGCCACACCGCGTTTTCTCTCTCCCCGTCCCTCACCGGTGAAGGACGACAATACCAAGACCGCAGCTGCGTACTGCGTCCGAAGGTTCTCACTCCTCCCTGCTGCCGAGCACCGCACCTCACCTCAGGTCGACTGGTGGCCGTGCGAGTTATCGAGCAGAGTCCCTCTTGTATAAAAGACGACAGTGTCGTGGCAATGGCCAAGTAAGCCTCGCGAGGAACCACCTTCGTCGAGCCCCATCAGAAAGCACCCGTTTCCAGTCAGGTTGGCTTCCAAAGTTGCGTGGACTGGACCTCGAATCGAGCATACGGCGTAACAACATCGTCATGTCGCAGACGAATGGGGGCCAGCTCGCACCGGCGCGCTCGGCTCTGCCCGACAACAATCCTTCACCCCTGGCCGAGAGGGCGCTCACTTCCGAGAGTCGTTTCCTGCCCTCGCACCGCTTCATCATCAGCTGCGGTACGGTGACGCTGGACAGAAAGGCGGGCAAAGTGTTGCTCGTTTACAACAAGCCCAACGGGATCTACCAGCTTCCCAAAGGCCGGAAGGACATCGGTGAGGACCGTCTCCCCTTCACGGCGATCCGCGAGACGCTGGAGGAGACGGGGTACGATGTGCAGCCGTTGGAGCTGGAGGTCCCGACGAGGTCGACTCCCGTTCATGTAGCTGCGCCGATCATCCGCGCAGTGATCACGACCCAGGATACAACCGTCGACGCGAGCGACAACAAGATCAATGGCGCAACCAACGGCACGAGCAAGACAGCGGCGTCTGCGTCGGCATCAGCGTCGACACCGCCATCGGCAGCAGCAACATCGTCAGCGCCCAAGGACGAGCTTGTCGACGTGGACGGCGACCAAGTCCCAGAAAAGGGGCTGACGCGGGGAATACCGAACAAGGAGCCGATAGCGTGCTCGCATTGGTACGACGCGCAGACGCAGGCGCTCAAGATGATCTTCTACTTCGCGGCTGAAGCAGACAGCACGGCGCAACCCCGAGAGCAGCGGCCGGAAGACGCGGCGAAGCACGAGGTGTACTGGATCGAATACGAGGACGCGCTGGAGAGGCTTTGGTATGATGAGGAGAGGAAGGCCGTGGAGAAGGCGCTCTGCGATCTGAGGAGGTCCGAGTAGGGACACGACCGATGTGAAGTTGGGTGTTGGAAGCTGGAGGTGGATCGACGGGAGGTCTAGGTCAGATTGTCACCCGGCAGAAGGAGAAAAAAAGGGGGGATTTCGTGCCTGCGCCAACTTGGGCAGGCTCGCCACAGTCGCAGCTTCCGCGACAGTCGAGGTGGATCAAACGGGAAGGATAGACATGCCCGGTCCAAGGCAGGCAGGTACAAACTGCCCTTCTAGGGGAAGAGCGATCGATGTACCTGCCGTCTCATAATATCATATCTCAAATTTCCCTTGTATTTGTTACCAGAAATTCTCCGCGTGTCACATATCATCACAGAAACCTACCCGAACTCTTCATCACATCTCAGACCGAACCCAGCACACCGGGTCGAACCGGACATTCGAGCCGTGAGACGCGCGCCTGCGGTGCACTCGTTGCGCCGTCCCGCAACCTCGTCTTAGACAGGACGTCTACGCTGACAAACATTTCAAGCCGCTCCGGCTCGGGACATCGCGATCCTTGGCAGGGTAAAAATCATTTGGGATGAACCGGCGGATGGCCCGGGGATGGCGTCCAGAGAGGTTCCGATGCCGAACGCCGGTCATTGGCGGGGTAGCTCGCCGTAGCTCCCCGCACTAGCCCGAACGGGCGTGGGAGGGGTAGGAAGGGTGACATCACTATTGGTAGAGCTCAAGATATCCTCACTTGTCCGGCCCCGAGAGACGCAAATGCGACACTCTTCAGCCGTCCAGTGTTTGAGCTCCCCGTCCCCGCCCCGAAGGTCCTTCATCTGCCGGCGAATAGTGGGATAGCAATGGCAGATTAGGTAGTGACCGAGTCGTAGTAGCGGTGATTGCTAATACTTACTCCAGCCTGATCTAGTGCAGGAAAATGCAGTGCAGTCGTCGCACTTTCGTCATCCATTCCATGTTATCTCCGAGTCGCCCTTTTTAGGGCGAGTCCCCTCCCAGGTCCAACTCCCCGCAAGCTCCAACACACCAATCCTCACTTAACACCACCTCTGCTATCACCACCACAGTCCATTGACCACCAACCTGCCAACATGTCTTCCACCATGCCCGCCCAGCACGGCCACAGCCAGGCCTGCTGCAACGTCCCCCCCGTCATCTCCAAGGGCTACGACAACAAGGGCGACTACGAGGAGATTTCCGGCCTGAAGACCTGTTCGACCCCTCCCCCTCCCCCTCTTTCTGACCATCAATGCGGGCACTGACAGACTCCCTCGCACAGACGCCACCGGGCCCTCGGACGCGAAGAAGGGAATCCTCGTCATCTACGACATCTTCGGCTACTTCCCCCAGACCCTCCAGGGCGCCGATATCCTCGCCGCCGATAAGCATCGCGTCCTCATCCCCGACTTCTTCGAGGGCGAGCCTTGCCCCATCGAGTGGTACCCTCCCACCGACGAAGAGAAGCAGAAGAACTTGGGCGGCTTCTTCCAGAAGAACCCTCCGACCAAGGCCGTCAAGCAGATTCCCGACATCATCAAGGCCGCCAAGGCCAAGTACCCCTCCGTAACCGACTGGGCCATCATCGGCGTGCGTGCCCTCCCCCCTTCTCCCCACACACGTACCACGCTGACAATCCCTCCGTAGTACTGCTGGGGCGGCAAGGTCGTCTCCCTCGTCACTTCCGGCGAGGGCAACCCCTTCAAGGTCGGCGCCGAGATCCACCCCGCCATGGTCGACCCCAAGGAGGCCGAGGGCATCAAGGTGCCCCTGCTCCTGCTCGCCTCCAAGGAGGAGCCCGCAGAGGACGTGGCCAAGTTCGAGGCCGCCCTCACGGGACCCAAGCACGTCGAGACGTTCAAGGACCAGGTCCACGGCTGGATGGCTGCGCGTGCCGACCTCGAGGACGAGCGTGTCAAGGAGGAGTACTCCCGCGGCTACCAGACGGTGCTCGACTTCTTCGCCAAGCACCTGTGAGCGGGTGGGCTTGATCTATAGCTAGTTCCTTGATGCGACGAAAATGAACACAATAATGTCAGATCTGAATTTGATCCGTCTCGCTTCATGCATCAGAGCCCGCCGGCCGCCTCGGCCTCGGTCAGCAGGTCGTCCATGTCGATAGTCTCATAGGGCCCGAGTCGGAACCCGAGCCCCTCGTCCGGCTTCTCCGGCGTCCGTACCGCCGCGCCGATCATGTACCCTGACTCCATGGCCCGGAGACACACGTTGGCGTCCTCGATCCTCTGCCCCTTGAGGTAAATTTCATGCTCCGCTACAACGTCCGCCTCATCGACTGGCGCACGGAACCCCCTGAACTCGAGGTCCCTCAACCACGGTGCCATCAGCGCTTCGCCCGTCATCTTGATGTACGCCTCGCGAAGACACCACAATGCATAAAAGCACCGGAGCCGAAAGTCTGCCACCTCCCCAGGCAGCGCCGCCGGGCCCGGCCTATTCGGCACAAACGACGACGGCGCTGTGATCCCGACCTTGAGGTACTCTACCTCCTGCGGCGCAAAGACATCACTATGGATATCGACAAAGCGCCCCCAGCCATCGGACGCAAGCATGGCCAAGTCGCGGTCTCGTCGCTCCGGAGCACACACGACATCAACGCCTACATCCACGGGGCCGGGGCCCTGGTAGCCCGCAACGGCGAACAGGGCGACAATGCCGGCCTGGTGGCTCACGTTGAAGCGCAGGGGCTCGCGGCCGGCGGGGTCGCGCCACACGGGCTTGGAGTGGGCAGTGTCGCGGACGGGAAGGGCATCGCGCCAGGGCACCCGGCAGTGACGAGTGATGGCCAGGCGCTTGAGTAGGTGCGAGGCGAGCGAGAGCTTCGCGTCGCGAACGTGGTAGTAGCGGAGCACGGCGATGCGCTCCGAAGGCGTCAGGAGAGCGAGGGCTCGCGCGGCCTTCGGGATGTCAGCTCGGACTGAGGGAAGGCGATGCAGAGGGGCTCATACGATTTGCTCGAGATCTTTCGTCTTGACTGCCCCATTCCACAGGGGCCGGGTATCGACCACCCACTGGACGATGACGGGCTGCTGCTGCTGGGCCATGATTACTCGGGAGAGCTTCACTCCGTGCCGGGTCCGGTGCCCGAGTTCTCTCCCTGCGCCGGGACGGGTTCAAACGAAACAGAAGGCGCGCTCGGCAGTCTGGGTTTCTTGCGTGTTGGTTTCGAAAATCAGGCCATCGATCTGCGTGCTTTGCTGGCGGGAGGTCGTTGGGCGACGAGGGCATGAAACATGGCGAGTGTCATTCCAAGTTCCCGGGGGGTTGAACGTTGAACGGTTCACAGCCCGGGCTTGATCGGGGGATATGATTGGTCTTTATCGGCGCGGGGGCGTTCGGTCCACTGGAGCTCAGGGCGGGAAAGCGGCAGCTTCAGCTGAGGGGCTTGGTTTGGTTCGTGTCGCAGGTGCCAGGCCAGGTCCCTGCATCGGGAGGAGCAGCACCATGAAGCGGCTCAACTCTCTCCCGACCACACCTCATTCCAGTCACCTCGAGCGTAACCATCGAGTATATATCTCCCATCATCTTCTCGCCTTTCCCATCATGTTCCTCTCTTCAGGGCAGTTCTCAGCCCCTTGAGACCTCCAAACAACTGCAGTCCTGAGTCCCATCAGCCAACATCACCATGACTCCTGCGCCCTTCCTCCCCTGAAGGTCTCTTCCCGCCAACCGCCTCCCAGCTCCGGGTCCCGAGTCTCGAGCATTCGCCCCTCGAATCTCATCCCACCACACCCGTCGAGCAAGCCAGGAGTGCTTCTTCCGCTCCGCCTCTTCCCAGAGATGTCGAGCAAAATTCCCATCCTCCCGCGTCGCCTCCCCTTTTTCGAGCGCAGACGCGGTCGAAGGACAAAACGCCGAAACCGATCGCTGCCGGGTCGAGCGTAGAGCCTCGTGTCGAGGGTCCTTCTCGTCCCGGGTTGAGGCCCGTCTCCCGCCTCGTCACGCCGCCAAACCGTCTTCTCGCAGCACAGAGCGAGCAGCCACGTCAACCTGCTACCGGAACTCGCTCTCTCTAGCCTACGACAACGGGGCCGGCGAGACGACGACAAGACAACCGCCTCCCCAGGTGACGCACACGATCCTCCGCTGAGCGCCGCGCTTCCCGCCGCACGACGCCCTCCCTCTCCCCTCGTGGGATAGAGTGACCCTCTCGCAACCATCGACTCGCTCTTACTCCCAGGGCCCCCTCCCAGCCGCGGAGAGGAACCATCCCCGGGAGCGGACCGAGCTAGAGTCGAGGCCGCTTGAGCAGCGAGTCTCAGGCCAGGGCGGACCAAAAGTCATGAAAAAACCACCCCATATCCTCCCCCGGACCCCTTTTTCCCGGGGTGAGGGTCTTTTCCTTTTCATCTCCGTCTAGGTTCTTCGATGCCGTTTTATATTGTACCTTTTCAACTTTTTTCCAAGCCAGCCCGTCATAACGCCGAGAGTCGGGCACGCCCGTTGACGCGCCGGCAAGGGGGGAAAGCCGTTTTTGCTGCCGCTCCACAAGGAGTGAGCGCTGTGGCTTCCCACCCGCGCCCGCTGCCGAGGGTACCCTTGCGAGAAGCCTGGACCTTTACGTGGTGCGAGGGATTGCGGCGCCGCCTGCTGTATAATGCAGACGACGCTTACGAACCAGGCTTCAACCCCTTTTTGATAATGGTAATACTGAGGGACGAGATGGGAGTGCGATACGTAGTAATAAACATCAAGTCCCTTTTATTTCTGAAGAGCTGCAGTAGTGAAAGTTTTGGGGCGTTGCTTTGGTGTAAGCTCCTCACCCTTAGTGATACCGCTGAAGTTGAACAATACCCGTCCAACGCGTCCACCGGTCCAACTCATCCTGCCCCGCTCTCCTAATGAAGTGAATGCTCTCCTTTTCCCATCTTCAAATCATCGCAAATCCCCAGCTACAGGCAGTGCCATTTCCCACCGCCTCTTCAACAATCCGAACCCGTCTTCTCCGACTTGCCGTCCTCCGAGCCTTCGGAAAGATGCATCCTCCGACGTCGGTTCTCCATAGCGCGGTTCTTTTTGAGGCGTCTGGCCAGCTTGATCGAGCGCTCCTCCTCAAGAAAGTCGATGAAATCATGCGAGATTTGGAATCCGCCGCGGGCGGGGCTGGGAGGGCTGGAGCTCATCTTATCGTCGCTCGACTGGGCCTCCAGGCGGTTGATCTCGGCCTCGAGATGGACGAGGGCGTCTGTGAGAAGGACGGGGGAGATGCCCTTGTCGCACCTGTAGACGAAGAATGTTAGATACGGTAGAAGGGCGAAGTCAGAGGCAACTTACATGGTGACTGGCCGCAGAACGGGCGTCGAGGGGGGAGGCGAGTTGAACGGGGTGTCGAGTGCGGAGTCCATGATGATGATGACTTTGGACTGTGATAGTATGGTGATTCTTGTAGTATACCTGAAAAAGGTTTGACTTGTGGTGATATAGAAGAGTGTGAGGGTTGGTGTTGTCCGGGTGTCAGTAGAGGTCTGATCAGTCCGAGTTTGATGTGGATGGGAGTGGTGAAGAAGGTTAAGATGGGCAGGAAGTGAGCTGGTCGCAATTTTTTTCGTAGAAGTCACATCCGGCAAGAGCATTCAACTTTTCACTTTTCGGTGGAATAGACTTTGTGTGCTGGATGGCTTTCAAAGTGTGCAGTGCAGACCTTCCACCTCAAACCTGGAGATTTAGGCACGCCTCCCGATTGTGAATAAGGTAGTTTCCACCTCAAAAACCTCAGGCGCCTCAGCCAACCCGGTTCCTGCTCCTCAAGCCACGAGGCTGGCAAAATAATAGCCATCTTGAACATTTCCGTGGAGCACTCGACGGAAAGCAAGGGCAAAGCCATATTTTCTCCTACATAAGCTATGCTGGAGCACCTGCTATATATTCTCAGCCCCTACCCATCTCATCAAGCCATCTCTTTTTGCTGGGTAGCTGTAATCTCTGCAACGCCTCTAGGCACTCTTCTCCTTGTCTCCCACTTCAACCTCCTGCTCCCCACCTCTAGGAGGAGCCCGGACGGAGAAGTGGTAGAGATCGTAGCCCTTTGCTTGCATCTCAGCAGTTCGCTTCTCCCGCTCTGCCTCGTCCTTCTCCTTTTTCTTCGCCTCGTCCTCGGTGTCAGGCTTCTTTTCCTTGCCATCAATCAGTCTGATGACGTTTCCATTACCATCCAGCTCCACAACGATATCCTCCGTGTCGAGACTGCCATCCTCAGTGTAGATCCACATGTCCTTCAGCTCACCTCGCACAAATCCGGTGATCCAGAGAGAGCCGAGCACGCCCGGGACCAGGTAGAGAAGTGCAGGCTGGCCGTGCTTGAAGATGATGAGTACAATAAGTGTGGCAATCATGCCAATGGTGTAGCCGACCATTGATGCGTAGAAGTAGGTCTTGGGGAAGCCGGACGCGCGGATGACCTCGGGGCAATCATCCTGAGGCTTGGAGAAAATGCCGAACCATGACGAGAGCCAGAACCGGTCACCCCAGCGTCCGGTGACATCGATGTACGGCATCTTCTTGGCGATATGACGAGTTTCCTTCTTGGTGACGACCTGACCCTTTGTCTTGCCGTCTTCGGTTGCAAGGTCCGTTTCAAGCTCCGTGGCGACATATGTGGTCTTCTTCTGATAGTAGCGCCACAGGTCAAACCTGAGAGCAAGCCCCATGACCATGCCGGGAACGACAATGTCGCCAAGGCCGAGCATGCTGGCTCTACCAGCACCCTCGAAAGTGAGCTTGATGGGGGCATCGAGCTTGGTTGCGACGGTGATCATGAAGGGCCTGTGAGATGGTCAGCATGTTTTTCAAACGAATATCGAGGGTGAAGCACGTACGTGTAGAACACCATGACAATGTCATAGATGAAGAGGCCGCCGAGGACCAGACCTCCGGTCGTAAAGGTCGTGGGGGACAGCAGCTGGAACGAGCCGAAGCAGAAGCCGAGGCCCATGAGGTTGGACAGGGGCTTCGAGCCCGTCGCGAGGTAGATGGCCACGACGATGACGGCGCCCACAGCTCCCAGGAGATTGCTGAACTGGAAGTTGAACTTTTCGGCGACCACGTGGTGGATGTTGAGCCTGACAATCCAGTCTTCCGTCATGAGGTGACGCAGCTCCCAGTGGAACCGGTTCCTCCACCGGCTCGTGGTATGGAACAGACGGAAGGGAAAGGGGGAAGTCAGCCCCTGTTCTTGCTGGACTTGGCCATCCTGGTTGCCAGATGTGGTAAAGCCCGTGAGCGAGATCGGACGGATGCACTCCCTGATGGTGTCGAATTCGTAAATAATGCCATTCCGTCTGATGAAGTTGGGAAAGACCAGATGCACGCCCCTCTGGATGAAGTAGGCGAAGAACGCAGACAGACTCATGAGTCCACCAAGGGTCATGTAGACGTTGAGGATCTTGTTCAGGATGGCAGGATCCTGGAGCCACTGGATCAGGTAGTACAGACCGACGAGGATAACGCCGGCCATGACGGGGAACATGATGGCATCAGAGGGGAGAAGACCCTGCGTAAAGGTCTCCTCATCCTCCCTCTTCTTGACTGACTTGAGGGGTTTGCCGGTGCGGGTGACGACGGTGGGCGCCGCCGAGGGAGGGCGTCTGAGCGAGGCATGCGCGCCGACCCAGATGATGAAGAGGGCGCTGGACACGAGACGGAGCTCGAGGGGAAGGATGTGGAGGATGATGGGGATGGAGCCGGCGATGCCGGGGACGGTGCTGTTGGTGATGGTTGTGTCCGTCACCTCGTCAAAGGGCGGCACAAAGCCAGTGCCCTGGTCTGCCGGGTTGTCCATCTCGAAGGAGGAGTGGAAGACTTGTTTGTGATGAAGCCTGTTATCTGGCTATGTTCGTAAGACGTCTGGTCGTGCTGAGTGGTGAGTTGGGGTGATTGTGCGGGATCGAGAATTGAAGCAGGCAGCCTGTGCTGTCGTGCAGGCAGGACTTCAGCTTCTTTGGGGCTGCGGACCGCTGGGCAGATGGTCGTCCGAATCGGGCGGGAGCCTTCAATGACAAAACGGACGGGACGGAAGGAGACACTCGAGGCAGGCACAGGAATTCCGCTGTGTTCTGTGTCGATTCGCTGACAACTCCTGACTGTTGCGGACAAGCTGCTTCAAGGCAGTTTAACCCTTGAATAACTTCAGGTGAGGCGGGCAGGCGCCACCAGGTCGTTTGTCCGGCGGAGGGTAAGGCTCAGCCTCTAGAAAGTGTATGAGGGGCGACGTGTCATCTGTCGAGACCTTTGTCTTTGAGAGCAAATAACTGTCGATGATGTCCGGAATGAAAGACGACTCCAGGCGGCAAGGATGATCCGGTTCTTCTCAGTGCTCCAGGAGTAAAGTTTTGAAGATGTCGCCGTGTCCTCTACCTCGACGCCTCCGTTTCGTGGCTCGTCATGGACAAGAAGTCGGGAGTGGACTCAGCCTCGTCCAAGCCACAGTCCTCCCAGCCAATAGACACCCCCCTCCATCAACCTCATCTGTGGCTTGAGCTCCTCCAAAGTCCAGCCTCGCCTGATATTTCGCCAACCCCTCCATCACCAGCCGACAACATCTTCCCTCCGATTGCCGTCCAGACCCCCTGGTGTTCAATTAACCACTCCGCAACCGCTATCATGACTACAAACGTCTCCCTCGAGACCACGATGGTAAGTCTCCCGCCAAAAACGCTCCCACTTCCCCCCCTCTCCGACATGCCCTCCCTGACACTTCCCCTCCAGGGCACCATCCTCGTCGAGCTCTACACAACCCACGCCCCCAAGACGTGCACAAACTTCGCCACCCTCTCCAAGCGCGGCTACTACGACAACACAATCTTCCACCGCATCATCCCCAACTTCATGGTCCAGGGCGGCGACCCCACCGGCACCGGCCGCGGCGGTGCCTCCATCTACGGCGACAAGTTCGCCGACGAGCTCGACCCCTCCCTGCGCCACACGGGCGCTGGCATCCTCAGCATGGCCAACGCCGGCCCCGACACGAACGGCAGCCAGTTCTTCATCACCCTCGCGCCCGCGCCCTGGCTCGACGGGAAGCACACGATATTCGGCCGCGTCAAGGCCGGCATGGCCGTCGTCAAGAGGATGGGGCTGGTGCGCACCGGCGCGGAGGACAGGCCCGAGGAGGAGGTCAAGATCCTGCGCGCACGGGTGGTCGAGGAGGGAGAGGATATCTAGGGAGGTTCAACAAAGTAGTCAGGCAGCGGGCCGCGGGCGTGATACCCATCAACGGAGTCTGGCGTTTGGTTTCACAGGATACATCATCACAACACACGACATGCACGTCGAGGCGTAAATTACGAAATAAAAATCTGAATTTTCTCTCTTCGCTTCCCAGTCTTCGGTGCGGAGAGATCAAAAGACGAATGCTTCATTTCGTTTAGTTCTGTTTGCACAAGATGGAAGCATACCGTTCAACGCCGATGCCGTCCCTGTCCAGGCGATGCAAAGTGGTATCGGGAAAACCCTCCCCAAGCCAGAAACCTCCTCCCCCTCCCTCCTCTCCTTAGTGAAAAAGCAACTCTTTCCGATTTCCTCGAGCGATGCAGTCGTGTGCGATGTCCAGCGATGATGGTTTTTTATGATACAGTGGTGGTTTGCGGCCGGCGCCATGGGTAGAGAGGAGGCGCGCCGGGCCGGGGGTGAAAGGGCGAGCAGAGCAGTCTGAAGATTGCCGCTCATGAAAGATGATGCTGAAAAAGGAGCAGCAGGCTTCGCCGCCCCCGAGATAATCTAGTAGAGGCGAAACACTCTGCGCTCGTCAGGCGAGGACCTGGGAGGCCAGAGCTTCACGATGAGCCGGGACGGCGTCTCGCTGCCAATCTCCTAGTTATTGGGGGGCGACGACAGCGTGCCGGACGACTCGGATTCCGCATCGCGATCCTTGCCGTTCTTGCCCATGGGCGACGACATGGGCGGCTTGCTGCCGCTCTTGACCTTTTTCACGGGGCTGATGCCCTTTGCGACCACCCCGTTCTCGCGGTCGACAATCTTCTTCTTCGGCGCGACCTCGACGGTCGACTGGTCGCCCTCGTCGTCGTCGCCGGGCTTTTGCTCGAAGCTGAGGCCCGAGTTTGTCTTGACCTTTTCCTTCTTAGGGGCCTTGGGATTCTTGAGGATGACCTTTTTCGTCATGGGCGAGGGCTTCAGCTTCTTCTTCTGGGGCCCGCTGGCGTCGGAGCCGAGGGCGTCGTCGTCTTCCGCGGCGACGGCGTCGCTGTCGCGCTTCTTAGGGCTTGAGGCGCGCGATCCTGGCGCGGGTGTGGCCTTCTGGCTGGACGGCGGGGTGGGGTCGTTGGAGTTGCCGTTGCTGCCGTTGGAGATCTTTGCGGCGGCTGCCCTACTCGCGTTCCTTCCGCTGTTACCGATGCAGGAGCCCATGTGGTTGTTGAGTCGGGTGACGAGGATGCAGCGCTTGCACTTGCTGCAGGTGGCTGAGGGGAAGGAGAGGACGTTGGGGGGCCGCTGGTCGGGGTTTCCGGCGGTGAGGGACTCGATGGTCGGGTCGGGCTTCATGTCCTTCTTCTTCTTGCCGCGGCCCGGGCCGGGCTGGACCCAAGTCTGGCCGTAGATGTCGAAGCCGGGCTTGTCGATGTAGGGGTGTTTCTTGCAGTAGATGACGCTGGGATCTGGCTTCTTGGAGCCCTTGCCGTCGGTCGGGTCGAGCAGTCGGGGCAGGTGGCAGCGGGGGCAGAGGATGTCTTTTGTCGTCTGGAGGGGGTTGCCCTTGAGGGTGACCTTGCCGTCCTCGTATATGGCGGCGTCGGTCTCGATGCGCACGTCGGGTTTCGAGTCGGGGGTCGAGCTCTCTGATGCGTCGGAGGCCAGCTTCTCGGCGCGGATCACGGCCGTCGTGGCGCGGGCCATCTTCTCGTCGCGGTGCACCTTCATGACCAGGTCCTGGACGACATTGTAGAGGAGGTCATCGAGGACGGCGTGTGTCTGCCAAGAGAGAAACGAAGGTCAGTCCATGCCGCGCGCCGTGAGCCGTGGGCCGTGGGGGAAGGGGAGGGCAATTGCAGCACCGTAGCCGGGGCGAGGGGCAACCAGAGTCTTACAAGCATCTCCATGCTTCCAGCACCGTCGGGGGCGACGATGACGCCGGCCTTGCCCGTGTTGGAAGCCATCTTAGCCTCGCTACAGCCCGGGCGAGGGCGCACAGGGGGGTGTCCGGTAAATGATTGCGAAGGGGGCGCGCCTCTCGTCGTGCGTCGTACGTTTTGGGTCCGAGGCGATTCTTTGAGCGGGCGCGGAGGGTGCGTGTTCGTGTGCGGGTTCGTGTAATGTGATGGTCGCCGGCCACCCGATCTGAGTAATGTGGCACGGTCGGACAGACGGCGGAGGGATGGGAAGGCGTGCCGCTGTACAGTAGTAAGAAGGTTAGGTTGCGGCTGTAGGTCGGTCGGATCGGTGGTTGGCTCGTTTGTTCGGGGGGTTCGTGAGCGGCCGATCGATCGGGGGCGGGTATGGATTTGTGCTGGTCGTAGACTTGAAGGAGAGGGACTCGGTCCAGCAAGGGCACGCGCGGAAAATGTTCTCTGGTGCAGTCGGTGGAAGGTTTTCCGGGTCGATCGCGGGTTGGAGGGTTGGAGGGTTGAAGGGGTTCAGGGCCGGGGCCTCGCAAAAGTTCTGGTTGAGGTCCAAGTGCCCCCCGGGAAGCAACTCTGGGCCGGCCGGCCGCGAGGTGAGGCAGGTAAAGTACTTTCCGGTGCAAGGTCCCCACTTGGGGTACATTGGCCTGAGGTTCCCCGGCTGCGGTGACACACTCAATTGGGACCCTGGACCGGGGTCGACCTGAGGCTCCAACGTCTTGGGGGAGGTACAATGGGAAGTACGCTGGAAGTCAAAGGCATTCAGGCAGCGACGTACATGAACTGATGCGAGGTCGCGCCGAATCCAATTGGGATACGTTGCCTCGAAGATTGTATTGATCGACAATGGATGATAAGGTCAGGTCAGTCTATGGATTAATAGCTTGGGCGTACCTTGCTCGTCCTGAAGGCATTGACACGGTCGAGTCAGCACTCGCAGTGGTGTGAGTGCAGCTGCTTATGGGGGCCAAACAGGGCAATGAGCAACTCGGGCCTCCGAGACATTGCAGACAATTCGCAGACAATGGTTTAAGCAATCCTAGACCTTAAGATCTTCGAGTTCGACGCAAAGTCGTTCGTGCCCGTCGCCGGATGTGCCTCGCCAGGTACCAGCTATCGTCGTCAAGTCTGGGGTTACTCAGCCAAGTCAACAATGGATGAAGCATCGTGGTCTTATCTGTTTCGTTTCACACTTGCATGCCGCCCTTTTGAGCACGAGTAATTCTTCATCGGGCCTTAACTTTGCCAGTCTAAGCATTGTAAGCACTCTACCATGGGCAGGTAGGTCATTGGCTCATTGGCTCTTTCAATACCAGAAGAGAGTCGATGAGATGCCACAATCCCGGCCTAGAAAAAATAATTTTCCAATTCTCCCGAGGTGACAATTCTAGGATTGACAAATTCATCTGAAAGCAAATCCAGCCAATGCTTTCGCTGATCACCGGGGATGGGAGCTCCAAGCACCGGGCTTCCGTCATGTCACACAGTCACGCACCTCCGGTCCGTCCCGGCCGACAAGACGGGATATTCAGACAGAACAAACCACGAGACTAAAACACAGACAAGAACACCAAGTCACCGGACATTTAAAATGCCATCTAACCTCCTTTTACGTCTCCCACACAGCACTCAACGCGCTCCCTTGCCTTGCCCGCTAGCGCACGACAGCCGGGGTGGGGCCGCCTAACATCCGCTCGCCAATCCCCCCCCAAACCCCAAAAAGGCCTAGCCGCCTGCCGCCGTCCCGGGAAACTCAATACAGCCCCTGCAGGCACACGAACAAGTGTCACGAACGGGGGTGTGCCAGTGGTGTCTCCGTCGAGCTCCCTTTTCTCGTGCCTCCCTTTTTCGCGTCCTCCTTTACAACACACACCGACCGCACGCGGAAAGGAAAGGAACCCCGACCAAGTCGCCGACCACTTCCCAAAAACCACACGCCGGCACGCCCGAAAAGCCGTTGCAGCCAACCAACCGGTCGAGAGCAGTCCCGAGACAAAACCACACCTAAGGGCCAGTCCAGACTGCCCGGAATGTCGCAACCGCTCCCGACCTCCTCGCCCATGGCGACGAAAACGTCCCAGCCCTCCATCAGGGCCTTCTTCCAGCCGCGACAGCCGAAATACGCTCCTCCTCCATCGAAAGCCCGCCCTTCCTCGCCGGAACCGACCCCCGACGCGCAGCTCCTCGCCGAGAGCCCTTACAAGGCGCCCTCGCCCAGCGTTGGTGCCCCGCCAAAGGGAGAACAAGACCCCGCGCCGCCGCCAACAACATCGACAACCACCACCACCGACGCCACGCCCTCCCTCGTCCTCCCGCCCCCTCCGTCAACATCCTCCTCCCTCCCGCGCGAGGCCACCGTCCGCCCCTTAAACCCCACCGACATCCCCGCCCTCAAGCGCATCTTCTCCCTCCTCCTCCCCGTCCCCTATCCCGAGGCCTTCTACGCCACCGCCCTCGCCTCCCCTTTCTCCCGCGTCATCACCTGGTCCGACACGGGCTCCCAAGCCGACGCCCAGGTCATCGGAGGCATCGTCTGCCGCCTCGAGCCCGTCGCCGACTCCCCCCAGCACGTGCTCTACATCCAGGCCCTGGCCCTCCTCTCGCCCTTCCGCGCCCACGGCCTCGCCTCCGCCGCCCTCGCCGACATCATCGCACTCGCCGCCGCCTCGCGCTCCCTCGACATCGCCCTCGTCTACGCCCACGTCTGGACAGACAACGAAGACGGCCTGCGCTGGTACGCCGCCCGCGACTTTGTCCGTGACGCCCTCCCCATTCCGGGATACTACCTCAAGCTGCGCCCCAACACGGCCTACGTCGTCCGTCGCGACCTCTCACCTCTGGTCCTCTCGCCCTCCAACAGACCCAACGCATCACTCCCCGTAGCAGATACCGCCATGGCTCCTCTCCTCAGCGCGACGGCCGCAGCCGCCAACCTGCCCCCCTTCGCCGGGCCGCCCAGGTCCTCGCCATCGCCAACCCAGAACCCGGCCAGCAGCAGCACCCCCAATCTAGCCCGTCCCGCGCCTCCCTCCCGGACAGTCTCGGCCCAGTCCACCCAGACCCAGGGCCAATCCTTCCAAAATAAGCGCGCGGACATGGAGTGGAACGACCTTCCCTCCACAATGTTGACCCCAGGGAGCGGGCCCAACTCGGAGGCAAGCTCCAGGAGCAGCTCGACCGTGCGGAAGAAGAAGGAGCGGAAATATGCCGCCGCCGCCTTTGGGAGCTGATTTTCTTTCCTGTGGAAGTGCATCTTACGTCCGGCACCATGGGTGGCCTGGATCATGTTGTCATCATTTTAGACGGAGGACATTCCCGTCCTGGGGAAATTGGAGAGATTGGAAGCGCCCCCCTACGGAGCTGGCGTGGCGTTTAAAAGACCTAGAGAGGAACACCTGTGTAAGGGTCAGGACTAGATTGGGGCACCGAGTAATCAATCATCTCATGCTGGAAGCATGGTGGCATCATGGCGGTCTTCCGCCCTTTGTCCGTCAGACCATTCACCCCTAAATCCTGCAGCCGAACGAAAGGGGTCGCATAGCCTTCTTTATATAAACCGCTTCACCAGCACGCCAAGTCACCCACAAGAACCGGAGTGTTGTTGTTTTTGGTCAATTTCTTTTCCCCAAGGGCTTGTCATCCGCCCAAAGTCGTATATACACGCCGTGGCCCAAATTCGCATGCATGAATAACCGCAGAGGTGCGTCTCGGCAAAAGAGTCCGCGCGAACTTCCAACTCCAAAGCAAGCATCCGCATGCATGCACCCCCAAACGTAAAACAAAAGTAAAGATGGGTCAGCCGGTTGAGCAAGAGGTGCCAACACTATGGCCAGTTCGGTCCGCAACAAGGCGGATCAGTTGCGCTGCTTAAGCCACCAGAAGGCAGCAACGGCCGCGATGCCGACAAGACCGGCACCAACAGCAATCTGCTGAGTCGTCAGGGAGTCATCTGCTCAAAAAGTTAGCTTCCTTCTCAAATTTTCTTCCACTCTTCTTCCAAGTCACTTACCAACACCAGGAATCGAGTCGAGGTCGCGCTTGACATCGTCCTGGAAATCTCCCTCCTTCTCCATACCCGCGGCAACAAGAGCAATCAGGGCAGCACCGACACCGCTTCCGTCCTTGGCAATACCAATGCGGATCTTCTCGGCGCCCTCGGAGCCAATGCCATCGATGGCGCGCAGCGCCTCGTAAATCATATCGCGGAAGAAGGGGTAGTGCTCGACAAGGCTGCCGTCAACACCAATGTCAATGTAATCCACCGAGGGGTCGCTGAGCTGACCCGACTGCAGGACAATGCCGGCAATAGCGACAGCGGACAGACGAGCGGCGCGACGACCGACGGCGTGGGCGACGGCCTTGAACGCCTGCGCGTCCTCAAGCGAGGGCGTGTAGACGTGCAGGACACCCTCGAGCTCCTGGCGCAGGGTGGAGAGCTCGGGGGTGTTGTCCGAGGCGGCAACGGACATGATGGCGCTGTCGAGGCCCCACTGCTTGAGCAGGCCGGACGAGGGGCTCACCTCGGTGGTGGACAGCCAGTCGTTGAAGCTCGAGTTGGCGTCGCGGAAGAGGGAGAGGCCCTCGTTCTTGATCATGTCGACAATGACGCGCCTGACGATCTCGCCGAGGAACATGCCGGAGACGCGCTTCTCAAACATCTGGATGCCGGGGTTGACGCTCTCCTTGTCCAGCTCGACATCCCACGGCGTGGTGGGAAGGACGTTGAGCTGGTTGTCGAACGAGCCCCATTCAGTGTTGACGACCATGTCGCCGGCGGTGGCCTCGTAGTCACCAGGAATGGGCTTCTTGATGTTGGAGAGCTTCTCAAGGTATGCACCGTTGGTGCCGGTGCCGAAGATGGCGCCGAGCAGCGAGCCCCGGCTGCCCTTGGCAGTGTACGACCTCGCCATAAGAGTGCCGACAGTGTCGTTGACCAGGGCGGCCACGCGGACGGGCAGGTGGAGCTTGTCAATCTCCGTCTGCAGCAGGGCGCAGACGTCCTTGCCGATGGCGTCGGGGATGTCGAAGCCCTTGGTCCAGCGGATCAGGTTGCCCTTGTTGATGGCCAGCTGTTGGACGGGGAAGCTGAAGGTGAAGCCGAGGCGGAAGACGTGCTCGTCACGAAAACCCTCGCGGCTGCTGATGGTACGGCGGCGGCGGATGTTCTTCTCGAACTTGTCTCCGTGGTGCTGCTCGAGGAACTTCTCGATCTGCTGGGCAAGGAAGGCGAAGAGGTCCTCGGCCTTCTTGGCGACCATGAGCTCCTTGGGGATGGCGACCTTGCTGTAGGTCAGGTTGAAGGTAGTGTCGCCGTTGAGCTGGACGGAGCACACGCGGAAGTTTGTGCCGCCGAGATCGACCGACATATACAGGCCCTAGGGGGCGTTGGTTAGCTGCGAAGTCGCAGGCGGGCGCAGGCGCAAGCGTCTAGGTTGGCGAGCTTACCTTCTCAGTGCCATTGGGAACGCCGGTGACGTAGGTCGGGATCTGGCTCATGCTGGTGCCGTCCTTCTCGAGGCCCTCGTCTGTTCAAGCGAGCGCGGTCAGGTAACTGCGCGCGGCACGTGCGCTGAGGAAGGGCTACTCACTCATCTGGCTGAGGAACTCGCGGACGGCCTTGTTGACGGTAGCATCGTCAAAGTCGAAGAGCGAGACGACTCGCTTGGTCTCGGCCTCGAGCGCCATTGTGAGAGGTATGGAAGTCGGGGCGGCGGTTTCGAAGAGAGAAGATGGATTCTGGCAGACGGGCTCGCGGTCGAAGTCGGCGGCGGGCGAGGAGAGCGGCCAAGGCGGGAAGCGGTGGCCGTGGAGCTTTGTGTTTCGGAGGGAGA
This sequence comes from Plectosphaerella cucumerina, assembly GCA_020746995.1. Classification (NCBI taxonomy): domain Eukaryota; kingdom Fungi; phylum Ascomycota; class Sordariomycetes; order Glomerellales; family Plectosphaerellaceae; genus Plectosphaerella; species Plectosphaerella cucumerina. The sequence goes on along the minus strand of JAGPXD010000004.1, from coordinate 1,906,443 downwards.
GCTGCGCAAGCTATGGGTGGTGGGGGAGTGGGCGAACGGTCAGTCCCTGGACCTCACGATGATCCGGCAAATAGATGCTCTTGGGAAAAAGTACGTCCCCAGGGCTTTGCGGTAAGGAAGAAGAGGGAGGGATTGGCGCTGGAGAGGGGGAGGGGAAGAGAGGAGGCGGGATGGGAAAGAGTGTGAGCTGCGGGAGGAAGCTTAAAGAGGCGGCGCGGTACCTATGCGGAAGCGGAGGGCGGAAGGGAAGGAACCTTGCGGTACGGTTCCAGGTTCACACCAAGCCCGGCGTGTTCACTTGGGTTCAAGCTCAGTCAACGCGCCATTGGAGGCATGCGGCCGGGTTGGTGGGGTGAGGGGGGGGGACTTGGACTGGAGGAGCGGGGGGGAGGGACTGTGACGAGACGCTGGGACGGAGGGAAGGCGCCTGACGCAACGGGTGAGAAGCAGTGGACTGGCAGTGGACTGCTGCCAGTGAGTGGACTGGTCATCGTGGCCATCCACACAACTTCTTCCTTTCTGTCCGCGTGCGATGGCAGAAAGGCTGGGCATACACGAACAGGGCATGGCCCGGCACGATCACGGACAGTCCGTTCTGCATCTGCATCAGACACGATGCCGCTCGGCACCTCGTCTCTCGCGAATTGTCTCAATGCCGGACGTCCCGCCTCATTTTGAGGCTTGTTGTGGATTCTCGTCTCCATCCATTGCTGATTGAGCCGCAGCGGGCTTCCATAGCTCGGAGAGGGGGCCTGCTGCGCTAGCCTCTGAAGCTTCTCGAGCTCCTGCGGGCCCCCCAAGTCACTGCCAGTGCTCTGGGTGATCTGACCTTGACACCCACGTCATTTGGGCCAGGGGGGGTCGGCGAAGCGCTGAGGGCCACCATGCCCGTGCACGAGGCCATATTTGACCGAGTGGCCGGGGCGACGCAGAGCCTGGGCACTTTTTTCCCTATCCTGCAGGGGACCGCTCAGGGACGGAACTGCGGGTGACGAGAAGTCGTCGAGGTGTGACGCAACGGGAGGCTGCATGGGCCAGTGCTCGCGCTGTTTTTCCCCTGGGGAAAAGCTCTGAAAAATGCAGACTGGGGATGGAATTGTGGAGGGCAACGGGGGGAAGAGAGACAAGCGGGAACTTGAACTGAGACGGACGACTGAGAGACTGAGAGAGAGCCAAGCGGAATTCCACTCACCAGAATCAGCACCAGACACAACGCCGCCGCCAGCACGGATCCCCAGGACGAAAAGCCAAATGTCCGCTGTCGCCAGCCAGGCTTCGTCAATCTCGAGACATGAATCCTCCGAGTAGTCTCGAACCCGTCACCGCCGCCGCCAGTCAACGGCTCCCCCGGCGGCGGCGGCGGCGGCGGCGGGGGAGCACCACCGTGCCAGTGACCACGCAGAGACGCCAGCTTGGCGGCTCTTTCTCTTCTCAGAACTTCCGACGCGCGAACGGCCTGATCGAGGCTCGCCTCTGGGAGATTCGGCTCCCGCTTCCTATCGTTCCAAATCGTTTCGCTTCGCAATCAAACACACGCGCTGCACTGCAAGGCGAGGGGGGGATGTCTGGTGCCGCGGTGGCTCGCTCAATCGGTTCGAAGACAGATGGCCAGGCCAGGGGGTGGGTTGCGGCGGCCAGGGCTTGGGTGGCCAGGGCCTAACCGGGCCTTCTGTGGGCGTGCGATGCCGGAAGAGAGGGGCCCTCTCCGTCTGTCAGAGAGCGGGAGAGAAAAAAATCTCACGGGCCGGCTTTTCGGAACCGAAGAAGCAGGAAATGCCTCGATCTTCGGAGAATGGCTGGAGAATGTACAGCAAGGTAGGTAAGTAGCTCGTGTCGTCGGGCGCTGCAATAAACAGAAAACGCCGCTATGTTGTCAGGGAAAGGCCGGAGGACGGGACAAAGGCCGGGGAGCAACTTGAACCAGGGCCGGACTCGGATGGGTCAAGTGAACTGCCCGGACAGACAACTTCCAAGCTCGAACATTCGCCGTCACAAACTCCGTACTCGTACGTCGTCGGGTCTGCCCACGTCTCCCGTTCCTGGATTCGTTTCGTCTCGCGACTGGTGCAGCGTACCGTGCAACACGACGCGGGGTCCCCAGGCGTTTGGACCGTCGGCGTGACTCGCGAAAAACAAGGCCGAGAATCCCTCCGTCTGTCGACGACTCGTCAGATCAGCTCGCAGGCTGGATGGATAGCTATATGCGATGCGATGCGATGCGATGCGATGCGGGCTGGTCTCGGCGCCGGAGGTGTTGGTGGTGCTCGATTTTGAGGAGGCTGTTCAAGTTAGAAGATCACGAACCATTCGATGCAGGGCCTCACTCCGGCCTTATATCAACATCCTTCGCCCCCCTCTCCTACCCCCTCCCCGCCCCCCGCGTGCCGACCCGGCGGTGGCCACGCCAAATCGCGGTGAGGCCCTCGTCGCTTCGGCCGATCCTGCTTTGGGCGCCATTCCCACCTTTGATGCTGCCAGCGCCGGGTATGCAGGGCTACTGATTGGAACAGACTCTTCATCACCGGGCCCGCTGCCCAGCGTCATCACGCCGCCCAGGTTCGGGTCCGGCACATTGGGGCACCTCACGGAAAAACAAGACGGCAGGGGATGGCGGAAGAATATCTGCTTTTCATGGCCATTGACACCGTACGCGTGCCAGAAAGATCAGGTCACCGCGGGAGAACTAAATCCATCATGCCCGGCAACCACCCAGAACGCCTAGAAATGGACCAAAACTCGAACGCCAACAGACCAGGGGCGAGCCGCCATTGCATCCTTCGCCTCGCCCTTCAGACCACCCCAGTCGACCCCCTCCCGATCAAGACGCGAAACTGCGCTTGACGACAAAGAAGGAAACCATCAACAGACCGGCGCATATCATGAAGACGTGATTGCGGTGCGCGTCGCCCTCCTGGTCCAAGCTGTGCGCCACCACGACGAACAGGTTCAGCGGCAGCCGCAGCACGCTGTACACCCGCCCGCGGACCCCATCCTCGACGACCTGGCTCTTGAGGTACGACATGCTCGGGAAGTAGGCGCCGATGCAGAGCTCGACCATGCACAGCACCCAGAAGAGCACCCGCTCGTCGTCGATGAGCACCGCCGCTGAGAGGCAGCAGCTGACCGTCAGCACCACCAGCATCAGGACCATCGAGGTCGACTCCTTGGTGTGCTTTGCGACGCCGAGCGAGAAAAAGGCAGAGCCCGCCATCATGGCGCACATGAAGCTGGAGAAGATGATGCCGAAGGGGAGCTGCTCCTCCGATCCGCTGCGTTGTCGTGCGCTCTTGAGCGCCGCCGACCAGAAGAAGACGAAGAGGTACATGGTGCCCTCGAAAAAGGTCTGCGTGAGGCCCAGACCCCAGACCTTTCGGTCGCTCAGCACGCTGCGGAGGCCCTTGCTCATGTTCGAGGCCAGAGAGGACGTGCTGCCCGAGTCGTCACCGCTGTTGGCGCTGATGACGCCGTAGTTCTCGGGCCAAAGCTTCAGGATTAGCAGGGCGGCGAGCGTTGCGCTCAGCGCTCCAGCCATGAATGGCCAGATGCGGGCGCCGCCGAAATAGTCCACGAGCGCCTCACCGATGATGCCGGACGCGATGGCGACGACAGAGCTCAGCGTTGTCATGCTGCCAAAGATGTCGCTGAGCTTGAGGTGCGAACGTTCGAGCTCCCGCGAGTGGTACTCGGTGACAAGCCACGCCTCGAAAACGCTGTATAGCAGGGTCGTGGCCACGCCGCCAAAGATACGTCCGATGAACAGGATCGTGATGTTGTCGTAGAGCATGGTCATGCAGGTGACAACGTAGGAGAGGCAGTATATGAGGCACGCCAGCCGCCGACCGAACCGATCTGCGAGCTCGCCGGCGAACGACGCCGACGCCGCCCCCGCAATGAACCCCGCGGCATAAAGGGCGGCGACGAGCTTCTCGGGGAGGTCCTTCTCGTACTTGTAGATGGCGTAAATGTGAGGGCCCTGGTATCGGGTGTCAATTGCGTCGCCCGCGATCAGAGCAGTGAGGTCTGGCCTACCTGAACCCAATCGGCAGCGACGGCAAACGCGTAGACGGTGAAGTACTCGATCTGGAAGCGCCGCGCGGCAGCCTTGAGCTCCGTGGGATTCTTCAGGAGCTGCTGGCTCTCGACCTGATTGTCGGCGTCATCCTTGGTTGGCTCGCCGAATTCTGCTTGCCGACGACGAGCTTGGTACTGGCGGTGCAAGAGGACGACGTTCACGGCGGCAAAGAACACCAGATTCACCTGGTAGAACGGCATGGCGACGGGCTTCTGAGCAACGAGACTGTGCTGCTCTGGATTTGACAGAGGGGAAAAGTTTCGGACGCATTTGGGGTCCAGCGGAAGGCGTGGGAAGTAGCTTCTCCCTCGAGTTGGGATCCGATGCTCTGACGGTGTGCTGTTTCACATATCTGTCCGCCTCTGGGCGATTTCAATGGACTTCACTGAGGGCAGGAACGTGCGAGGAACGAACGCAGACATGCGGAGGGCAGGCGCGGAACTCTAGGGAGGTCCATTTAGAGGGGCGTGGTGGTATCATCTCGCTGTTCGAGCACGCCTTGCCGTAATCGGCTGCCTGGGGTCCGCACCCCGGGCGTGATTGCAGGGCAACTGGAACATCTCGAAAACACTGGCTCAGAGGATCGCCAAAACCTGGCCTTTTCAAGATATGTTTCAAGCCCAACTCAGGACTCCCCAGGGCTATACCGGCTTCTATTTACGCTTCTTGGCAAGAAATCCGCTGGTGAAGGCAGTTCATATCCCCATCGACAGGCTTCTAGTTCCAATCTTCTACCGAATACGCGGGCACTTTTGTCAGTTCTGGGAGCTTCAAGTTTATCAGACGACACCTTCCACTGTCGTCCGAAGGGAAACATCAGGGTTAAGCATAATGAGCTGCGACTTTTCCAGGGCCCCGTCTCTACTTTAGTCTCATTCCTGCTCCTCAAGAGAGCCGCGAGGTCTTCAAGCCGTCGAGCACCATACTTTACCAAGTACGAGCCGCCCAGCACCACCTTCACCACTACTCCCGACCCAACCTGGCGTGTGAACACTTGCCATCGAGAACGACTCTGGAGGCAAAAGTCAAACCACCAAAAACATACAACACCGGGCATTCGCTGGTCGTCACCGACCCAACTACTACTCCGGCCCTCATTGGCTTGACTCTGGGAGAGCGGACGGGATCCCGTATTTTCCAATGGGTGTGGTCGTATGTGGTAGCTTCCTTCGCCTCCCAGGTCTATGAAACTGCGAAGGTCTGTGACAGCGGACTCTGCTGATGCTGTAGCTGGCTCCGGAGGCCTGACCAGAAGCGAACGATTACTTGTAATCAGCTTCGGTACTATCGATTCCATTCTTGTTGCCTTGACAACTAGTCAGACTGAAAGAACAAGAAGCTGCCAGCGCACGTCGTTTCAGTCACAGTCTCCGAGCACGTGGCGGGCCGAACCAAAGGTAGACCACATCTAGCTCTCGTGTACTCACAGTAGATGGCGTCTTTTTCAATTCAACTCCAACCATAGATAGTGATGATGATGTTCAGGGGTCATATCACTGGTAATTCAAGGGAAAACTAGCCGCTTGCTTCTTGATTCGGGGCGGTTTGTACGAGGCGCGGTGGGTTGGCTGCAGTGATACCGTGACACCTGATCCCCGACAGGTTTGCGAATCCTTTTCAGCCTCACACTCGCCACCCCCTCTTTTCTTCCACCTGTCGTTGCTTTTTCCTTTCGAGTCGACACCCCATTGGTACCTTCATTAAAGCACCTTATGGCAGTGATCCGACACAAGGGGCCTTCACAGAATACCCAACTTGACTCGTCACCAGTTGCTGATGCAGTCTGGTCCTTGATAGCGTCACCCCGATAATCATGGAAGAGGTACAGCACGTCAATATCCAGCCCCGGTGCGGCGCATGTGGCTTTTTCTTTCTGATAGGGGATCGCCTACTGGCATTGCGTGGTATGTTTCAACACTGATGACTTCAAGTTCATCGCCCCTGACATCTGAACGGGCATTCAGTATCACAGAAAGAGTCTACCGATCTCTACTCCATCATCGACGCCATCTCATTTGAGGACGTCTACAACGATCATTTTGATGGCGACATTCTCTTTTGCCGAGATGTGCACTGTACGGCCTGCAGGAAGCAAAGCGAGACCGCAACGGTACATCTCGACTGTTGGAAATTCTACATTGCGAACACTCCGCTCGAGGGCAGGCTGTCCAGGTTGTATAGGGCAGCAACAGCTAGACAGCCATGGAGAGACTGCTCGGCACCTCCAATTATGGCAAGCTGCCACGGTCCTTCAGCCATGGCCTTGGCCGCCAAATTGAAGTTCGGAAGCTTGATGCGCCTACCCCGCGAGATCCTGGACATGATCGCAGCAGATCTTGGTCCGAGTCTCCTCTGGCGCCTCTCTGCTGTCCTGACTCTCACCGAAACCATGGCCAAGTCCATGAGCGGGTTCAAGCTGAAGGCACCCATTTCGCTTGTACAGAAATGGCGCCGTGGAGAACGGCCAGTCTTTTCCAAAGAGCCCCTGAAGCTGCCGGCTCTCATGACTTTGGACTCAACTGGCATCATAGCCATCAGCAGGCCGGATCGCTCACCACGGCCTCAACATACCGGCCGGCAGGCATTCATTCCCGGGGCTACTGACATACACTGCGAGTTTCAGGACGGAATATGTCGTCTCCCATTTCCATTACCGAAAGGTCAACACATGTGGAACATCCCAAGCCCACCAAAACTCGACGACTGCTCGAGGCCCCCAATACCCCTACTTACAGTTGCCGTTGCTGTCGATCTTTCACTCTGTTTTGGTCTTACATTTTTCATTTGCGGGGGGGTCACCCGGCGGATTCACGCCCACACGCAGGCGATGCCCTTGGCAGTTCCGACTTTCCAGCAGATTGAGCCAGACTGTCGGCACGCAATCACATGGGTCTATGTCCCTCTCCCTCATGCAGATGACCCCTTCGTAGTGGGCGTCAGGGAGAAGGCATACAGAGTGAAAAGACTCCACAGCAAGTTCACATACTGCGTGAGTATGAGTACATGGATCAAAGATACTTCGTCCGTTTTCTGACGACTCAGTTCCGCACCTCTCTGCAGGGCGACTTTACTGCTGGTCCCTGGATCGATACCTTGGACACGAAAGCATTCGCCACCTCACGCCGGTCGATATTAGTCCACACGGCCTCAGATCTCGACCCAGACGATCCCGCCGTCTCTTTCAGCCATGTGTTTCCACGAAGCAGCCGATGCCTTGACTTCTCGCCGCCGACACCTCAAACACCATCACTCCCCCGCAGCGCTTTCCCTTGTTTTTCGTCAGCCCCAATGACGTCCGTCCGCCACCTCTGGATTTACAGGGACTCAGAGTCAAGGGCGTTCCAAGGCCCCATCATTGACTATACCAGTGGTGCACAACGGGCGCTGGGCAGCTGTCGCGTGGGTGTAGACCCCGTAGACACGTGCGAGGCCCTGTCCGATATCCGCTTTCGTCGCTCGGCGAGGATTAACCAAATTGGCACGGAGTTCCCAATGGTGGAAGTCCAGATCTGCTCTGCATCAGATGATAAAGATCATGATGCGGGCTGGACTCGGTTGAAGGATGGGATGACGTTGGAGATGTGGTTTGACGATCGGTGCATGGTCCTTCATCAAGTCCCTTCTCAGCCACCACAAAGGGAAGCTCCCTGAGAGAATGTTGTCACTCGAGGCCGCCTACAGTGGCGAGGGGAGGACGACATGCCTGGAGCAGCCAGCAAAGAGGAGGATTCGAGAGTCGGGACAGCAGTCAGATCACTGATAAATCAAGGGAGCTCAGGGGCTGTGCCGGCCTGCGCCACGCGATCTACAGTGAGGTGAGCGCCCTGGAACAGACCCTGGTCGTTGAGACCCACGGGCTGGGAATAGCCCACGAACGGCTATGGCTTGCTCGGTCTCGGCACGTTAACATGATCTGCAACCCGTCGAAATGCTCTGACGGAACTTACATGAAATTGAGAGCGAAAGAAACGGAAGTCCAGTAAAGGGACAAGGTCCGATTTGGCGATCAATCCAATCAACGATGGATCCGGAACCGGTCTGACAAACGGCCAAGACGTGCGTTGATGGAGGGAGTCCTACGAAAAGTCCTACGGTTGGAAAGGAGAGTCCTGGTCACCACACCGCCCAGCGCTAGAATCGCCGTCTCCACCCATCGTCAACCCCAAAAACCGATTCGCCAGATGCCGGCTGTTCGAACTGTCAGCTCAGCCGAAGCGAGCTGGATGCAGGTCCTTGGGCAAGCTTCGGCTGGTTGACATCGGCGCTACCGGAAGCTACCCGTTTACCGGTTCAACGTCAGACATCGCACGGTATCATGGCGGTTGCTCTCAACGACCAAATCAACCGTCGAGGATGTATTGAAGCTTCCTCAGCGTGTTAACCCGCGGCGGGTTCGTATCGAGGGAGACATGCTCTGCTTCGGCCAGATGGATGCAGAAGATGCCCTCCGCCATGGCGGGCTCCATGTCCCGCTGCTCGCTGTCGCCGATGTACGCCATGTCGGCTGGGGAGATGTTCAGATGCTGGAGAACCTTCCCAAAGAGCCCATCCGTCTTGGCCACTTGAAAACGGTTCGTCGTTGCGAGGAAGTCGACATAGCTAGCGATACCAAGCGCCTCAATCGTCCTTTCCTGCGCATCTTGCGGGCCTTCTGTCACGATGATAACCTTCTTTCCCAAGTCCTTGATAGCCGATAAAAGGCCTATGGCTCCGCACTTTGTTTCGAGAGAGGTCATCAGGGTTGATTCGTAGGACTCAAGAAGCTCGGTGACGAAATGATGCTCATCCTGCGGCAGCGGCTGGACGAAACGCTCGAGGACAGCATTGAATCTTTCTCTCCGGTAATCGAACGATGTCTTGCCGTCCGAGAACGCATTAGCTGTTCCGGCTCGAAGGACTCTGCCATATTCCTCCTTCAAGGCTGGCAGGGGGGTGCCATGTCGCTCGGATATCTTAGCCAGGACTTGGGCGGTGGCCTTGGAGGATGCGCGGCGGAATTCGTGAAGAGTGTCGTCGAGGTCGAAGCCGATCCATGTCTTTTCGGAGAGTACTCTGCGCAGGTGGGAGGTCTCATCTTGCCAATGTCGAAGATAGAGGCGGCCCAACCGCTCTTCGACCAAGTCCTTTTCAGAATTGGATAGAAGATGGTACGGCGGCACATCGGGGATCGTGGAGAGACCTGATTTCTTGCTTGCTGTCTTGGGACATGACACCCCCCAGCTGGCACAGAGGCGTTCTAACTCTTCTTGCGGTTGCGTGGCAAACTTCTCATAGACGCAAACAACGGCGGGCGAAGGCATCTGGTCCATCGTGCTAAGAATGCTCGCATAGGAGCTGATAGTTTCTTGCGCATCTGGTCGCCCAGCTTGCTTCCAGGAGTCGAGAACCCTGATCGGATCGCGGATGAGGAAGGCAGGCCTGGTCTCAGCGATGGCAGTGGCCATTGGGCTTTGATGCACATGCTCCACCGACACAATCAGTTGTTTGCTTGAATTCGTGGTGTCGCTGATGGCGCATCGGCGAGCCTCTTCGAGAGCTGAGGAATATGAAAGGCCTCCATCGTGCGTGTTCAACCCGTCCGCCGAGACGAGGTCGCTCGTCACGGCGCAATCAAGGCTTTCAGCCAATAATTTCTCAAGAAACTCCGAAACGCTGTGAGGGCAAGCGATGATGAAACGAAGCTGAGGCTCTGTTTGCGGTGGAAGTGATCCGTCTATGTTTGTTTGGCGAAGTTGTCTGGGACTAGGTTAAAATTCTCAGACTGAACCGTCCGTTGTGGATTCATGTGGCGGTATCGAGGCGCTCAGCCACATATCGACAGGAAGTCGCAGCTGTAGTGATCATGAAATCACATCGTTTGCTGAATTGCGATTAACGCTCTGGTTGTTCTGCAACCTCGACTCGTGTCGTCGGAATGGAGGTCGTCCCGTCTCCGTCTGCCGCAATGACACCACACTGGACTTCAATCACCCACAGTGCATCGGCTCCGTGCGCGGTGGGCCGTCGCTGCCCAGTGACAAACCATTCCACTCAGGCTGGCATCCGTGGACATGGGATTGGGGGCCACACAACCAAGCTCCACGCACCATTGAATCCTCCCCGTTTCGGGGCCCTGCCAGAAGTGCTCGGTCAGCTCGAAGGGGAAACCGCCTGCAGAGATGTCCAGCATTGGTACCTGACCTGCAGTGCGAAGCTGGATGCTGCTCGACCTGGGTACACGTACCAGAGCCTGATTGCCAGTGGTGCAGTGCTCCCGGCGGCATGGCCCAAGACCGACCCAACCAAAAGTGACCCCTGTCCATCAGCATCGGCGTCGCATCCCCTTGCCCCGCCCCTCCCCTCCACATGCTCAGCCTTACACTGCCAAATTCGCTAGTGCCGTCAGCTGCTGGCGCGAACGTCAGCCACGGTGCCCACGACTCCGTATTGTCAAGCCATTCACCGCCGGCCGTTGCAGCTCCCGCAAGTGATCTGCATCGGTGTCGTTGAGCAGAAAACGGGCTGGCTGTCCTGGGCGTTCAAGGCGTATTTGCAGCATTTTGCCTGTTCCTCTCTTCTCAAATGTGCTGACGTAACATGTACATAAGGGTGTCCGTAGGACTGATGACAGGAGGGCGACTGATGGCTGATCCCCATCAAAGAAACCGGCGCGCATTTAGCATCCTCCCTGGCTCGAATTGAAGGGTCAGGTCTCTCTGTGCGACAGGTTGGTGCTAGCGCTGAAAGTACCGTCCCGTCCTGGGCCGTCCTTCTCAGCGCGCCAGCCTGAGCCCCTCATTTCTATTTCCGCCTCCCCTCCCCAGCCTCCGCCGCCCGCCCCTCCCAAAAGTCCTACCGCCCACCTCTCACCGCGCGAAACCGAAGTCCCCGTCACCGTTCGAGAAGTTATACCCCGGATTGGAGACTTGCAAACCGGTGACGGCATCAATCATCCGCAGCTCGGCATCTCCGTTTGTGCGCAGCATCATCCTTACGAAGAACTGCACCCTTGAGGTACCAGGTAAGGAAGCTTCCCTTCCCGTCGGCACTTGGGTGTACTTGTGCCGTAGCAAGCGCCTGCTGGTCCTGCGTAGCTCCTTCCCAGGTGGCTGCATCACACCCCCCACTCCAGTCCCTTCCTTTCACTGTCCTATCCGACCTGTAGTCCATCCATCGCCTCGCCTCGCCTGATCTTGTCTTGTTTCGCCTCCGACCGTGACGCTTTTCTAACCTGTGACAGTACAGGTACCTAGATACTTCATCTCTATCCAGTTGGCGATTTCACCCGTCAGATCAGCAACACTCTGGAGCCCAAAACCCAGGACTCAGGCCCATAACCGACTAGCGCAGGGCTCGCTTTGGGCCGCAGACGGGGGCGAACTTGGACTGACAGGCCCCGACACACGCAAGACACGGCACCGTCCTGCTGCGCCTTGGCCCTGGGTCCCGTCCCTGAAGCGCGTGAACGAGCCTCTCTCAGGCCTCAGCTCCCGACCTGGCCCCCGCTCGCCCCAAATCCTCCCACCCCGCCGACGAGTCCTTCACATCATTCCCCCTCCATCGCTACCTAGGTATCCAACGACCGGACACCACCTCTGCACGCTGCACCACAACCCGCAGCAAGCCATCCCAGTGCCAGCAAGCAAGCAAGCTCAGCTCTTGAACCGGAGGTCGGCGGATCCTCTCTGGTCGGCTCGTGTTCGCCCTTGTTTGTAGGGCTTCGTTCAACCTCTCGTCTCCCGCCCCCCGACCTTCTTCTCGCCCCCCTCTTCTTCGCTCCCGTAGGCCACAGTCCAGTAGGCCAGTCCAGTCCCAGTCCAGTCCCAGTCCGACGGTCCTGCGTCTGTTCTGTCTGTCTGTTCGTCCGTCCTTCGCCCGCGCCCACCGGGACCCCCGTCAAGGACCGACCTGCTTCGCCCTTCCCCTCCCCTCCGTCCCATCTCTTCCGATCTTCGACCTTTGCCCACGCACCCACGCACACGCACGCCCTCCGCGCGCAGCCTGCCCGCCGAAGAGACCTCAGCCTCCAACCAGCGGGACTCGGACGGCCACATCCCCGACCGACCCTGCCCTGCCCTGCCCTCCACTGCCCTGCCCGCAGCCCTTCAGCTTTTATTCGAGGCACCCCTCCCTTCCCCCCATTCCCCCCTCCTTTCTCTCCTCCGTCTCTCATAATACCCTGCCTCCCATATGAGTTCTATGAACGCTCGCCTCAAGAGCTTTGGCTTTGGCAAACGCAAGTCCGCGAACAGCATACAGACCCCGGATCCCAACGCGACCCCAAGCCAAACCCCTCCTCCAGGTGCTGGCCCTGCCGGCGGTGCCCCTCAAATACCGCAGCAGCTGCCGCTCCGACCCGGTTCCATCGCCTCGACAACCTCGCTGTCGCCCATGAACCATCCCGGCGCTCCCAACCGCCCTCCCAGCTACTCCGCCAACTTCCCTCCCGGCCCCGGCGCACCCATCGGCCGCACCAGCCCTCTCACGAACCAAGGTCCCGCGAGGACACCACCCTCCCAAATGGTCGGCGGTCCCCCTCCCATCAACACCGGCGCCCCCGTCGCCGGCTACCCGCCACAGCTGCCTCCCATCGGCGGCCAGCAGCAGATGGGCGGTCCCCCGGGCTACGGCGGCGCCCCCGGCGGTTATGGCGCGCCCCCTCCCCAGCAGCAAGGTCCCCCAGGTGGCATGGGCGGTCCTCAATACGGCGCCAGGCCCGGTAACCCAACGGCCGAGGTCGAGGGCAACAGCCGGAGTAAGGCCCAGCTGATTGTCGGCATCGACTTTGTGAGTGCACCCAGATCCAGCAGCATGCTGCAAAAAAAGGGACACAGCTGACCATGTACCCGAATGACAGGGCACCACCTTTTCCGGCGTCGCTTTCGCGTTTGCGACAAACAACGAGGCCAAGGAGGACATCATCACCGAATGGCCAGGTGCGGGGTCGTACAACAAGCAAAAGGTACCGTTCCGACCCAAACCCAAACCCAATTCCCAGATCGATACCCCGCCTTCGCCCATTGGCGAACCCAACCCAACCGGCAGCGGCTGACCCAAGGCGCAAATTTAGATTCCTACCGTCCTCTACTATGACCAGTACCAAAAGGTCGTGGGATGGGGCCCCGATATTGCCGACGCCCTCGCGCCCACCGGCTACCCCAAGCCTGGTGTGCAGAAGGTCGAATGGTTCAAGCTGCAGTTGATGCTTTCCGGTAATACCTACATCGACCCTATCAACCTGCCGCCTCTGCCACCCGGCAAGTCGGAGATCGACGTCGCCGCCGACTACCTCTTCAAGCTGCGCCAGGCCATGCGCGCGGCCCTGCAGAAGACGCTCGGCGAGGTCTTCAACCGTGAGGAGCGCAACATCCGCTACTATCTCACCGTGCCCGCCATCTGGAACGACGCCGGCAAGGCCGCCACGAGAGCCGCCGCCATCCAGGCCGGCTTCCTCCGCGACGAGAATGATAACAGACTGACGCTCGTCTCGGAGCCCGAGGCCGCCTCGCTCTTCTGTGCCAAGACCGGCCTGCTCAACCTCAAGGTCCACGATGCCATCCTCATCGTCGACTGCGGTGGTGGCACCGTCGATCTGATCGCGTACGAGGTCGAGGACGAGAATCCCTTCACCGTCGCCGAGTGTACGGCCGGCTCGGGTGACTCGTGCGGTTCGACGGCGCTGAACCGCAACTTCAGCAACATCCTGCGCACCAAGATCCGCAAGATGAAGCTGCCCGACGGCTCCAAGACGGCGGGCCGAGTCTACGCCAAATGTATAATGGACTTTGAGAACAGGATCAAGGCCGACTTCCGTAACAACGGCCAGAAGTGGGCAGTCGACGTCGGCATCGAAGCCGAGTTCCCCGAGGCCGGCATCGAGGAGGGTTATATGACCTTCACCAACGAGGAGATCCTTCAGTGCTTCGAGCCCGTTGTCAACCGTATTCTGGAGCTCGTCAGGAACCAGATCATCGCCATCCAGGCTCAGAACCGCACCCTGCAGAATATCCTCGTCGTCGGTGGCTTCGGCGCCTCCGAGTACCTCTTCCAGCAGATCAAGCTCCATGTCCCGCCCCAGTTCCAGGCCAAGGTCGTCCGCCCCATGGACTCGGTGGCTGCCATCGTCAAGGGCGCCGTCACGGCCGGCATCAACGAGCGCATCATCACCCACCGCGTCGCTCGCCGCCACTACCTCATGGCCACCCTGCAGCCCTTCAAGGAGGGCTACCACCCCGAGGCATACCGCGTTCCCTCTTTGGACGGCAAGGATCGGTGCAAGTTCACGCGGCAGATCTTCGTGCAGAAGGGCCAGAAGGTCAAGATTGGCGAGCCCGTCAAGGTGTCCTTCTTCCGCCAGGTCGCACCGGGCGCCACTCTCATGTACGAGGACATTCTGTACGCTTGCGACGAAGACTCGTGCCCGGAGTACACTAAGGATCCCCGTAAGTTACTCCGCCCATTTTGATGAGACGGACCTTTCTGACAATACCACGACAGGAATCAAGGAAGTTGTCACCCTCACATCCGACCTCTCGCGCAAGAACCTCGAGAAGGACTTTGAGAGGATGGACACACCCCAGGGCACCTTCTACCGCGTCTACTTTGACATTTACCTGACCCTCGACGGATCCGAGTTCAGCGCCGAGCTGGTGTGCCAGGGCGAGGTCATGGGTCGCTGCAGGTCGCGCTTCAGGTAAAGAAGCGGCCGCGGGTGGCGATGAAGTTCGCGAGCAGCTGGGGGCCCCGGGGGTGATGGCCCCTCCCGTTTTCCCTTTCACACATTCAATGATACCTTTGAAAAGATGCGGCGGCATGCTATGAAGCTGGTAGGCGGAGGAGGAAGCCACGCGGGCGTGGGCCACGCAGAGCCCACGACGCCACGAAGACACACGAAGAACACATTCGAGACGGCCACGGCGGCATAGGTGCCTTGGAGTCGAGGCGTGGACGACTTCCATGCATGCTTCTAATAGACTTGGTTCTACTGAGAGTTCTGCTTGCTTGGTGAACATGCTGACATGTTTGAGGTGTAGGAGTCGGAGGCCTGTGAGGCTCGGTGATCACCACGGTGATAGGAAGATATGACTCTTGGCGCGTTCATGTGAGGATTTCGACTGGCTCGTTGCTCCTGCAAGACGTACCACCTGGGAACACAGTGGTGCAGTGCCTCACAAGACTATTCGTGCCACGTTCAGTTGTTCGGCTGACAGCAGGGGCACTGCCACGCCCAGCTGCACAGCCTGACCACAAAGTAGAAGAGGGAGTGAAACCCCTAGACTGCGTACAGGCATGTCTTCTCTCTTTTCAAGTCTTCGGTCTCCTTACATTGCAGAAAATTGTTCATCTTACGACCCATCCTCCCCTGGTCTGCGAATGGGCGTGTCTCCGCTGTCATTAGTTTTCAGTCTCTCTGCACTCCAGATACTTCTTCTTCTCACGGCCCACCTTCAAGATGCCAGACCAAACCTTTGTCGAGAGGTACTGGGCTACCTCCTTGCCAGCCATTACCGAGTACGACGGTCACCGCTGCGAAACATGCGCTGCGATCAAGTTTAGTGGCTTTCGCTCGGTCTCTCTTGCAAGAGAGATGCTCAATCCCGCCAAAGTCCTTCTCGGCAGCTTTACGAAAGTGACCAAATCAGCGTATTTCGGGTGCTGGACCTGCAGATACATCCTTGGGGTCATTCTTCCGTATGCTACTGCCATCCACGAGACGATGCTACTCAACGTGATTGGGGAGATATGCCTCAGCCTTGATCTCGATGATCGCTTGACTCTGTGGTGTTGGGATGGAGAGGGCAGACCGTTTCCGCTGCTCGGGCAGGAGAGGATCAGCATTCCGCTCGAGGATGGGGCGGTCGACAAATATGAAGAGATGGACGAGGAAGAGAGCTCTTGGAATATGACGGAGTATAAGAGCTACGAGGTCCCCATAAATGGGTCCCTGCCATTGAGGATGCTCTTGGATTGTAGTGAGTCTTGATCCCCGGGTCATTTTAATGTGCAGTCCGAGAAAAGACAGGCTGACGGAAGCTGATACAGAGGAAAACAAGTTTGTGCCTAATCCAGCCATTGGCAAACCAGACTTGGCCATCTTCTGGCGCTGGAACTGCATCTCCGTCCACGAAGGCGGCTGTGTCGACGAGTCGTATTCCCAGGACGACAACGATCCAAGTAGCGAGGGCCCAACGCTTCCTACCCGGGTACTCGATTTCGCCTGCCCCGGCGGCCCTCGTGTCATCGAGACCAACGGCAAGAGAGGCCGCTATGTCATTCTCAGTCACTGCTGGGGAGATGTTCAGCACGACTTCAAACTGAACCGGACCAACATGCCATCCCTCCAAGCATCCATCGACATCTCCCGGATGCCCAAGACCTTCGCAGAGGCGGCCATGATCACGATACGCATGGGTATCAGGTATCTCTGGATCGATTCAATGTGCATCATCCAGCCTACTTCTGGGCTTGACACGGAAGACTGGACAAGAGAGGCGCCTCGTATGGCCGAGTACTACCGTCATGCCGAGTTCACAATCGCCGCGAGTGCCGCCGTCAATAGCGATTACGGCTGTCTCTTCGCTCGACCGGGGAGTCAATTCAAGAATCGGCGGTGGCCTCTATTTCAGGAACCTATCACCCGGAAGTGGGACGAGTTCTCGACACTAATGAAGCGGAACACGGAATGGTTTCCGCTCATGATGCCTCGGCGATTGTCCTGGCTTTGGCAGGTGCAGAACTGTCCTTTGAACAAACGCGCCTGGGTCCTCCAGGAACGCCTCCTATCCCGCCGCATTCTGCACTGCACGCTCCAAGGCCTGATGTGGGAGTGTCCCAGCATGAGGGCTACTGAAGTCGAGCCGCTGGGTTGTGAGTTTGACTACGAGGTGAGAGACGAAGGCCTCCTGCAGCTTTCCGAGGCGATGAAGCGTGGGCCGGACTTTGTCACGAGGGACTATTGGCATCAAGTTGTTGAACGGTTCTCTGGGCTGGAGATATCGTACCAGAGCGATAGGCTGCCTGCTTTGGCTGGTATAGCCAAGCTGATCCAGGCAAAGACTGGGAACGGGTACGTTGCTGGACATTGGAGGGAGTCGTTGCCGTCCAGCTTGCTTTGGTTCCGGATACACGGCACTCCGGCCTTGCCACCGCCGCCTTCGTCTCAGTCGTCGCCACCTCGACCTACTGGCACTGTCTCGAGACTTCCAGATGCGCCCAGCTGGGCGTGGTCCTCTACAACGGCGCAGGTGAAGTTTACGTCGTTGTATGAGACGGATTTCCCCCATCGGCCAGTTGATGGGTATCAGATCACGGCTGAACTCGTCGATCTATCGACCAAACCAAAGACGCCGTTGAACCCGTTCGGCTGGCTGAGCCTCTGTCGCTTGAGCCTCCGCTGTCGGCTCAAGAAGTACGCGCCTACATCGGGGAACTTGGCAGATGAAGGATTCCCAAAGATGAAGTCGGCCGAAAGGTCATCCGACGAAGTCTGGCAGGACTACTACCCGATGCCAGAGGACTCTATACTCAAATCAAAGGACATCACAACAATCAGGATGGGGGCGGTATCTCGACCGAGCACGCCTGATTCGGAGTCGGAGTCAGAGGCAGTAGTCGAAGAGATGGCGAGATTGGTTGCAGACCACGATTTGCTGCAGGCCAGAATGAAACTTGAGGGTATGTATGTCGCCAAGGTTGCTTCTGAGAAGCCAAAAGACTGGGGGAAGTCGGAGGAAGAAGACAGCCTCGAGTGTACTTTTGACATTCCGAGTGATGCCGGCGATGGGAGGGATCTCTTTCTCTTGGAGATGCTGCGGGAGACGAAGACTGAGCGCCGGGAGACGGTGTGGCATGTGTCCGAGGGCTTGGTGGTGGAGACGACTCGACCCGACGCGGCAGAGTATACGAGAGCCGGCTTCTTCAGATTGAAGGCACGGCAATGTCTATTTGAGGATGTGGAAGAGACAGTTGTTTTGTTGGTCTAGGCAGGTAGGCAGGTTGGAAGTTGTCTGGGGGTGGTTCAGGGTCCTGCGACCTGATTTGGTAGTGGAGACGGAATCCAAGTTTTGGGGGTGGCTCACCCCTGTCTTGCCCTCCCTGCCCTGCCTACCTTACCCGCCAAGATCTGGCACCCAACCTCACCTGCGTCATTGCTGCCATGGAAGCGACGAACCAGCATGCTTTCATGTTGACACTGCCCCCGACCTGATGGTCAAGGGAGGAGCGACCATGATGGACTGGCAAGTGTCAAGCCTTCCATCTGCGTTCCCGATTACCTACCTGTAATGTCTATAACCTGTGACTTCGATCTCGACAAGTGTCGAGTTCGCCGAAGCTTCACACTCTGTCATCTGCCTTGGTTCTCTCCGCAAGTATCATTACCACCCCAGCCCTGCCCCTGCGCTTGCGAATCAGTCGTTCGCATCACGACCCTCAGACCGCCCTACAGCACAACAAGCGCCGTTCCTGGTCCGGTTCCTGAACCTGCTTTCGAACCGTTGGCCGCCCCGCCCGAAGCATACCCTCCATCCTGCCTCGTGACCCTAGAGGTCGTGAATGGCCATCCAGCACAATCGAATTGGCCGTCACTTGAAGATCACTCCCCTTTTGAACGTCGACCCCTGTCAAGGTTCGCCGCTGAACCCTTGAACCCGTACGTCACCTCGTGGCCGGGTAGGGTCTTATTATATCCCCCGCCGCCTCAGGGTCGCTCTCCAAGTCGCGAGCCTGGCATGTTTACTTGTACTCAAAGATCCAGGGTATAGCTTGCTGGACAAGATATATAGCGAGATCGACACTCCTTTCTCTTTTTCATGCTGTTTATGCAGCAGACACATTCCCTCGATCATCAGACGTTTCGAACCCCAGATCGACAATCGAATATCCCCACAGACTGTGCATCCACACGAACGATGCTGAGTTCCACGCATCGCCGTGCAACACCAGTCGGGCACGAGGCGCTGCGCGTCTTGACCCTGGCATTGCTGGCACAGACATCTCTTGCCTCGACTCAAGAATTCCCCCTGACCGCACCGAGCTTTCGTCGAGACTTCCTTCACCTGAACGAACACTACAACCTCCCAAGACAGGGCCCGCCGGAGGAATGGGACGGCCGAATCCCTCTCAAGGTCACGAATGCCTGCCCAGATAACGTCTGGCCCGCGATCCTCACGCAGCATGGCGTCGGTCCCAGTACGGCCGGCTTCTCGCTGAAACCGGACGAGTCGAGAAATCTTTGGGTTGGACCGACATGGCAGGGCAGGGTCTGGGGAAGGACAAACTGCACCGGCAGCGGCGATTCGGCGAGCTGTGGCACCGGCGACTGTTTCGGCAAGCTCCAGTGCGAAGTTGCTGTAAGTCGAGACCTTCACATCAATCGCGTGGGGAAATGCTAACCAAATCCCAGGGCAAGCTGCCGGCTACTCTGGCCGAGTTCACCCTGGCTGGTGGTATTGCAAACCGGCAGACCTTTTACGACATCTCCCTCGTCGACGGCTACAACCTGCCCATGGCCATCCACTACATCCCGGCACGCAACACAACGTTCATCCCGCCCAACCTGACTAACGTTGTCTGCATCGGAACCTCGGGTTTCCTGGACGACCCTACCCTGAGCGGTGAGACGTACAGCAACAGCTCGTTCCCCATTCCGTGGGAGCACCAGTACTCCAACGACGGCTTGCGCGACTGGTGCCCCTGGTCTCTCCTGGCCGAGCCGCCCACCAAGCCGGGCGACGGCATCTACCCGTACCCTGACGACAACATCCAGCGACCCATCTTCAGCCCGTGCCTGAGCCAGTGCGCCGCCACTGGCCGCGACGAGGACTGCTGCGCCGGCAACCACGACCAGCCCGACACGTGCTCTCCTAGCAGGTACTCGTACGTGGCAAAGTCGGTGTGTCCCGACGCCTACAGCTACGCCTACGATGACCAGACGTCCACTTTCATCATCCCGTCGGGCGGCGGCTGGGAGGTCAAGTTCTGCCCCAAGGGCCGGAGCACGAACATCCTGCGAACCCTGGGCGACCAGCTGTTCGAGATTGCCGAGACGGGTCGCCTGAGACCCGAGAGTTTCAACCTGGTGTCTAACAAGACCTACATAGAGAAGAGGAGCGCCGAAGAGTCTGCGGCCTCGCTCGGTAAGGCCCCCGCGTCTTTTGGCCTGCTTGTCGGCACAGGTCTGCTCGCGGTGGCGCTGGGCGGATGGTGGTGAGCAGCAAAGGCTGCAGCCTGGATCTGTTCAGGTTTGGCATGAAGGGGCTGGTCCCCAAGCAAACTCTCATGCCTTGTGGTTTTCTGGATTTACAGCGTTTGCGAGTTCCCTCCTTTTGGCGATGGATACCCTGCCTTCCTTCCTTAGACGACGACGACGACCTCATGTGGATATATGTTTTTTGCGGGCGTGCCCAAGAGACGGGACCAGATTGCTTTACCGGCGAGTGTCCCTCGACCGTGCTCACCTACCTAGGAAATAGTTTGGTACTAGAATATCACATGCCTTGAATAGTCATGGATCCATGTTTTTGGAGCAGGTGCAAAAAAGTCAATTCGTCAAGATGCGGTGGTTCGTCTAGCGCTCCGCTTCGCTAATGTGGGTGAGGGAGGAGAGGAAATCTATTGCCCGTCCTACGGCCGCGCGCGTCCTTTCTATCCAAAAACGCACAACACGGCATACCGTCTGCCTGCGCCTGTATCCCTATGCCGGCTCATCCCCGCCTGGCGGCCCGCCTCCGCTCCCACTCGGCGCGCTCCTCGTCGTCGCTGCCGCTGAACTCGGCATCATCATCATCCTCAACGTCAGGCTGGGGCGCCGGGGCGCCGGGGGCCGCGGAGGACGGCAGAGGGGGCTTCTTGGAGGGAGGCTGCTCGACATTGACGAAGTCGCCGGCGTTGAGGGCGGCGTACTCGTGCTTGCGTATCAGCTGGCGGAGGGCGTCGTTGGCGGGATCGACGAGGTGGAAGGCGGAGAGGCCGCCCTTGTTCTTGGTGCGGGGGTTGGAGCCGGCCTCGAGCATCATGTCGACGAGGGCGTTGCCGAATTCGCGGTTCGCGGGGGGTTCGGCGTTGATCCAGCGGATGGCGGAGTGGAGGGGGGTGTCGCCCTCGCGGCGGCTGACGGGGTCGCATTCGAAGTTTGGCTGGTCGAGGAGGAGGTCGATGATTTCGTCTGGAGGGGAGGGGAGTTAGTGGGAGGAGGGGATCTAGGTGGAAGGGAAGGGGACGGACAGTTGCCCTGGGAGGCGGCCTCGTGGTAGAGGTGGTTCCCCATGACGGTGGTGGTTTCGTTGAGGAGGGCGGAGAGGCGGTCCTCGTCGGGGAGGATGCCATCGATGATCTCTTGGAGGAGGTCGGTGTTGTTGCGCCGGCAGGCTTCGATTAGGAGTTCCTTGGTGGAGGCGCCCTGGTGGGTGGGTTGGATGTCAGCGGCGGCGAGAGCGGGAGGGATGGGAATGAGGAGGGGGACTAACCTCGTGGACCTCTTCATCGGCGGCCATTGTGACTGTTGGGAGGGCTTCTCGAGGCAACGATGTCGTGGTGTCGGTGTCTGGAGGGAAGTCGTCGTTGTCGTCGTGAGTGCGGATTCAGCCCGGGATGCGACGTGAGGTGAGGTGAGGGGCAGCGAGGGGCACTTTTGGAGGGGCGGCTCGGCGCAGTGCAGGGTTGGGTTGTATGGTACGGGGGTTTTCGGTCGCGCAACACTCTGGAAATGGTGTATGTCGTGAGATCGTATCGTCGTTGCAGTCAATCAGTCGGTCGTTCGTTGGGCGGGTAAGCCAAAAGGTGGTTTGTTTCGTTTGGGCCGTACGTAGTCCGTGTCCGTGGGCAGTCAGTCGGGTGTGTCAGTGTGTCAGTGGTCGAGATGGGTGGCCGACGTAATGCAGGAGGTGGCAGTGATCTCGGGCTGGCACGCGCTGCTGGCGCGCAAACGCTGGTGCTGGCCCAGCGGCCGTGCATAATGCTGACTCAGCGAGGTCCGACGGGATGTGCTGCCCGGCTCTGCTGGATGCCCGACTCAGTGTGGCGGGCAGAACGTCAAGTTGAGGTGGGTCTCGTCCTGAATATGGCAGGCTGAAAGACTCACGACCGGACTGGCTGGTGGACATGTGAATTTTTGATCGTCACCCACCCTCTCACCATCTCGACATGAGCCTGCCGCCACGATACTGACTGACACACAACACCAACCGCCCTCAACATTGCGACGCAGGCTCTCACCGTCTTGCTACACCAATCTTGATATTCTGCAGAAAGATAAACCGCCAAAATGCTGCTCTGTATGTGCCCCCCTGCCACATCTCCGAACACCCGCTGACCTCTCAGTCTGCCCCAACTGCGCCAACATCCTCACAATCTCGAGCGTCGCCTCGGTGCGCAACCGCCTCGAGTGCCGCACCTGTCCCTACGAGCACTCCATCACCGGGCCCTTCTACTCACGCAAGGCCTTTGAGCGCGTCGAGCGCGAGGACGTCTTCGGCGGCGCCGGCGAGTGGGACAATGCCGACAAGACGCCCGCCCAGTGCCCCAAGGACAACTGCTCGGGCCTGGAGGCTGCCTTTTACCAGGTCCAGATCCGCTCTGCTGATGAGCCTATGACCACGTTCCTCAAGGTGAGTTATTCCAAGGGGTGTTTCTGTGTGTCTCGGACTTGGTTGCTGACGACTTGACAGTGCATGACCTGCGGCGCGCGCTGGAGAGAAAACTAGGCGCGGAGTTAGACAGGTGTGCTTGGTTATTGCGGCGTTTTTTTTTCGGAAGGTTGGCGGAGGGCATGGGTGTCTTGGTCCACGGACACACGGCATTGCGAGGCGTTGGGCTTCTTTTCTTCTTTCTCTTATATCTGACTTCATTATTCATGTGCAGTCCAAAAGACCATTTCGATGGGTATCATTCCGGGAGCCTGCCTCCCTCTCTCTCCCCTGCCTTTCTCTTCGTGCCACGCTGCTTGTGACTACGCACCTCCCCGGTGCCACTCGACCGCCGCCTGCATGCCGTCGTCCACCAGCCGCTGCACGAGGTCCGGGCTGATGATGTCCTGGCGAAACTTTTCCTGCTGCAGCAGCTCCAGCATCTTGAGCGTCGGGCCGGGGTACATGAGGTACTTGAGGTAGGGCGGGCGCGTCCAGTACTGGAGGTAGTCGAGGTAGGCGACGAACTCGGGCTTGGAGAGGAACTTTTGCGCGGCGAGGTGGTTGAGGTACCATGGGTTGGCGAGGGACTGGACGAACTGGGGGAGGTCTGAATTAGTATCGGGTCGAAAGGAGGAAGGAAGGGGAGGGGGGGACGTACCTCGAGCTCGAGCTCGAAGCGGGTGTAGCCGCCGTAGACCGGCTCTTTGGGAGAGTCGTCTGTGGGTGGCGCGGGGGGCGAGTCGCGCATCGTGGTGTCTTGCGGTTGTGTTGATTCCTCCATAATGGTGCGCGCGCGGGCAATTGAGGCCGCGTGTGCTGGGTTGGCTGTTGTGGGCGGATGTTGTGGAGGTGATGGCGATGGTGAAGTGGAAGTTGCTGGCTGATGGCGATGGGTTGAACTTCAGCTAGCGCCATGGATGGATGGTCGTTCAGTGCCTGCTCACCCGGGTCACCCCATAAAACGTCCCTGCCCTCCATCCATTTTCTCCACCTACAAGACGGCAACTTCAACAACTCTACCAATCCCGGCTTCACGGCGTTGATACTCCTGGCTCTAATGGACTATCAACTCATCTCTTCGCTCAAGCAATCCGCTCTTCTCTTCCAACTCATCGACTTATCCGACTTGTAGTGTGTACGATCGTCCGGTACCCAGAAGTACCGCCCACTGTACGACACTGGAATGCAACCACCCCAGACTCACCCCTCTTCCAGTCCGAATCTGCCCCTGCTCGAACCTGCAGTAGCGCCCGCCGTTAGCACCGAGCTGCCTGGAGCTGTGACGTCTGGTCTGCCCGGCAACACTCCACTCCAGTGAGCTGCCTGCCCCTCATCGCCAGGCATGTCGTGGCACGGCCTGCGTCTCTCACGGCTACAATGCCATCAACGACTCTCCTTCCTGTGGACGTCAATCAGACCGTCTACATCGACCATTCCCGTCCTTCGTCACGCCAGTCTCACTTGTCGACAAATCTCCGGTGTCCGCCGCACAGAACCCGCCAAGATGCCCACAACCTCCGTCAGAACCCGCATCCTCATCATCTCAGACACCCATGGCCGGAAGCCGCTCGAGGGCGACGACCAGTACGATGCCTCCGGTAACCGCGTTCAGACCTACAGCTTTCCCCTTCCCGCCGCCGACGTCGCCATTCACTGCGGCGACCTCACCGCCAGGTCGACCACCGCAGAGTATGAGAGCACCTTCTCCATGCTCCGCGAACTCTCCGCACCCCTGAAGCTCGTCATACCTGGGAATCACGATAGGACCCTCGACCCTGTTCACTGGTCCAGGTTCGTCCAGTGGAAAGAGCAGATAGGCACCAAGGGCCCAGCCTTGGACGAGCTCCGAGCTCGTGCCGACCATGTTCGGGCTATTGTCGATGCCGCTGCCGCTGACAACGTGATTTTCCTCGGCGAGGGCTCCCATGAGTTCACCCTCGCGAACGGTGCCAAGCTTCGCACGTACGCCTCGCCCTTGACGCCCGAGTATGGCCTCTGGGGGTTCCAGTACCCGCCGGGCTCCCACCGCTTCGACATACCCGAAGGTGTCGACGTAGCCTTCACCCACGGCCCGCCCAAGGACGTCCTCGACGCCACCGTCAACCAAGAGACGGCTGGCTGCCCCCAGCTTTTCGACGCCATCTGCCGCGCCAGGCCCAAGATCCACTGCTTTGGCCACATCCACGAGGCGTGGGGCGCGAAGCTTGTCGACTGGGCACCTGCTGCACCAGGAAACCGCATCGCCGCCGAGGCTTTCGAGAAGACGCAATGGATCGATGGGTATGGCCTGGTTGACAACCCCGAGGAGCGCGCCCAGGCCTTGCGCGAAGCAAAATGTCGCCCGGTCGACCTGACACCCGGCGGTGACTTGTCATTTACAGCAGGTCAACAGACCTTGTTCGTCAATGCCGCCATCATGGATGTGGCGTATCGCCCGCGGAACGCCCCCTGGTTAGTCGACATTGACCTGCCACGTGCCGGGAACCATGACGACGGTATCACACATCTTTGAGCGCACAACAGAGAGCAGGCCAAATCAAGTGGTAAATTATCACTGTATTAGGGGTGCCATCACCAGATTGGCGCCGTGGTTCTCCAGATCCCCCCTTCTTCCACAAGGTGCTTTTGGACAAACGGACCTCGAGCTCTGAACGATGTTCTCTTTTCCAACAATCACTGATGTCTCTGGCCTAGCCTAGAGGGCAGCCGCGATGATGGCGGCGATGGCCATGCCGGCAAGGGGCGCGGCAGTGGCCGCAGCGCCGTTTCCACCGGTAGTGGAGGACGCGCCGCCCTCCTCGGCAGAGCCGGTTGGGGTGGTCGTCTGGGTGAAAGTGCTGCCGCCCGAGGTGAAGGTCGAGACGACGACGCTCTCCGACTCGGACGAGTCGTCGCTGCTGCCTGTCTCGCTGGCAGACTCGCTCTCGGTGCCGGTGGCGGACTCGAGCGCGCTCGACGCGGCATCGGTGATGCTGTTGATGAGGGAGGACACGGCGTTGCCGGTACCGCTGGCCGAGCTGGCCGAAGGGGCGGTCGTTTCGGAGCCGGAAGCCGCGGCGGAGGAGCTGCCGCCCGCGCCCGAGGCGGTAGGGGTGCCGATGACGGGGATATCGCCAGAGGCGGTGGCCAGGAAGGCGGCGCAAGCGGCCGAGGCGGCGTTGATGGCCTGCGAGAGCTCATCGGCGCCGCAGTTGGCGATGAAGCAGGGGGCGATCAGGGGCTGGAGACGGGCCTGGTTGGCAGAGTCGCACTGGCAGCCCGTGTCCTCGAGGGAGCAGCCGATCTGGGGGATGAACTCGCGGAGACAGTTGACCTAAGGAGGGGAAGAAGGTCAAGTCAGCAATCGCGTCGGCCGGGCAATCCGGTTGTGCGGGGCGACTTACAGCGCAGTCGGGCTGGCCGGAGAAGTCCTGGGCAGAGACGAGGCCGGCGGCCGCAGCGGCGAGAACGAAAGAGTACTTCATCTTGACGGTGCTCTAAGGTGCTTGTTTTGGTGATGAAAGCGCGAGTGACTGTGGTTGAAGCTGTAGACAGGCTGACGGAGAGGAAAGAGGGAGACGCGAGGGAGCTTCCGGAGGCAAAGGGGGGGAGGGATCTCACCCGCGATAAATACCAGCCAAGCCACCAACACCCGAGGGGTGGTACGGTACCTTCTTTTGCCAAGCTGTCTCCCCCGGACAAGCACTGCACCCCCCCTAGTCAAGGGCCCGGCGCAACCGGGGACGTGGTGGTGGGCTGGGGCGGGGGAAACAGGCTGCCAGGCTGCATATTGGGCGGAGGCCATTTTGACTCTGGCAAAGCCGAGACAGTAGCGGGCCCATGATCTGGGCCGGCCCGGGCCCGGCCGACCTTGGGGGTGAAGCTCTGCCGCCGGGCCTGAAGGGGAATAGGCATCGTCGCATCGCGCGCCGGTGCTTGACTCTTGCCTCATTACGGCATCTTCCTGGCTTTTTTTCTTTTCACTTTCCCTCGCCTCCGTCACGATCGGCAATGTCTCGGCGTGGCTAGGGTGGCTTTCTATTGAGGCCGAGGGAGAGATGTCCAGCTACCGGTAGTTGCCCGGCACACACACACACACACACACACACACACACACACACACACACGCGCGCGCGCACTGATCCTGATGATCCTGCTGTCCCCTCACCCGATGGCTCTCGGACGGTTCATCCCGCCAAAACATCCGATGTTGTGATCGGCCAGCACAAACTCAACAGTAGCGGACGCAGCTCACTGGTAGCTCGGCCTAGCTCAGCTTAGCTCCGTCCGGTGCTGTGCTTACCCCTGCAGCTTACTTCCTGCTGGGCCAATGCGTGGACCGACACAGTCTCGGATCAGGAGCTTCTCGCCGCGGCTTGTCTCGTGTGGTCTCACCTGCCGAGCTCCCCTGTCTAGTATCGTGGCACAACATCGTCTTTCCATCACTCCAGGGTCCGCAAGAGGTCGTGTAAATCAGTCGTTTGTTCTTCTGTCATCTCCTGCAATAGCAATCCAGCCAGCTCTTGTCGTCTCCAGTTTCAGCCTCGCGTTTCCTCGACCAGATTCGGTACATTGACATATCCTGCACCAGCCAAATGTCTTTTCACACACTCTGTCAAATGATCCATCTCCCAGTCAGGTACTCAGAACACCTACTCCGCCATGGCGTCGCGGAATCTGTTGGGGTTCGTGGGAGTGACGACAGCCTCGCTGAACCTCACAATGTGTCTGCGCTTGGCGACATCGGACCAAGGATCCGGCAAGAAATGGATCTCAGGTCGAACGTCATTGATGTGGCAGATACGCACAAGAACGTAAACCTCCTTGGGGGGATCGCCTTCGGGATTCTCGTGAACCCGGAACATGAACTTCCTCGCCTGTCGCACGTTAGACATTGCAGACCGAAGGTGGGGAGCTGGGTTGCTTACCATGGTGTGCTGGCTCCAAGTCATGGTGAATTGCTCCTCAAATCTGCCCTCTGTTGCCTTGACGTCGATATAGTAGGTCACCTTCTTACCCCTAAGCTCTTCGAGAAAGGGGTCCTTCGTGCCCAGATCTTCCATCAGGGCAACCATACCTCCGTTACCGAGTTGA
Source organism: Plectosphaerella cucumerina (assembly GCA_020746995.1). Taxonomy (NCBI): domain Eukaryota; kingdom Fungi; phylum Ascomycota; class Sordariomycetes; order Glomerellales; family Plectosphaerellaceae; genus Plectosphaerella; species Plectosphaerella cucumerina. The sequence continues at coordinate 1,878,693 of JAGPXD010000004.1, read as the reverse complement.
CCAGAGTCTGCAAAGGTGAAGCATGCAGGCAGGTCGCTGCGAGGAAGGTTGCTTTGATGGGAACGATTGTGTCGGCCAGTCCAGTTCTCTTCGTCGTTCCAGCCAAGCAGCCGTTGTTTGCAGTAGCCATAGATCTGCCCATCTGTCAGCAATCCTACTGGTCGGGTTCAAAGAAGTGTTTGGCTACTCACCATGCTTTCACCCTTTATATTAGCGGCGAGAGAGGGACCTCCCGGAGAGTCGTCGACAGTCATGTTCAGCTGCTGTGGCTCAGGAGTCGCGGGGCCGGGCATCATATCTTCCGGGTCTGGCTTCCTCTCCACCTCATCATGGTCAGGGTCGTCGCCGCCAATGTTCGGGAATCCGTCGTCCGGGGGGAGACTGGCCGATGTCTCTCCCATACGGGTGCGCGATCGTTTGGGCGTGCGGAAAGCCTCGCTCTCTTCGTCTGGCTGCCTCCGCCTCCGAGATCCCGCCGCGGACCCGGTCGATGATCCTCCCGCAGAGGAGGGGCGTGGGATCGACAAGCAAGCAGTTTGACCGCGCGATGGTGGTCTCTCCTGAGGCAACAGGTCGGGAGTTGCATGGTTTGCAGCCACGTTGTTCTGGGGCCCAATGCCGCCTTCAGCGGCACTGTTATCTCGAGCAGCTTCATGGTCTTGAGCCACAAAGTCGTCATCCATATCGTCGCCGTGGAACACAACGTCGTCCTGGGAGACACTGTTGCTCTGAGCCATGTCGTCTTGCGCTGCGTTCTCGCCGTCGGCCATGTCAGCATCCTGGAGTTTGCTCTCGTCCTGGATTGAGCCCTCCACATCGCCATCTTCACCAACAGGCGCCTCCGCCATGTCGGCATCACCCGTGGCTGACAAGGTGCCCTCCGACTCTGCTTCTTGATCATCACCATCAGTTACCCAGCTGTCAACAAGCTCAAAGTTGGACCTGTTGATGCCGCGTTGTCGATCCAGGAACGCGGAGATTTCGTCGGCAGGGAGGCGGAGCAAGGTCTGCAAGAGCTGCATGGACTTGGCCTTCTTGATTGTGCATTCCTCAGCGAGGATGGTACTCAGATCTTGGTCAACGTAAGCCCAGCTGCTGCGGGTGGCCTTGGGCGAAACGTAGATGTTGATGCCATCCTTCTTCTCCACCCAGTACGTGTCAGTCGTCCGCGTAGCCACTTCCTCCTCCAGGCGGTAGGTCACCGTGATGGTCTTCACATCCCACACCGTCGTCTTGGAGAGGAACGCCAGCATCTCTTCGGTCGGGGCGTCGCTGAGCTTGCAGAACCATTGCACCTTGCGGCGACGCTCTTCTGTCCTGGATTCGTTGATCGTCTGCCGGCTCACTTTGGTGTCTCGCGTGACAGCCACGGAAAGGAGGCGGCTGTTCAGGTTGAGACACTCGATCAGAGAACGCAGCTGAGCAATTTCCTGGAGTGTGGTATCAACCATGGGGAATTTTGAGGCATAGAGCTCCGCAACGGCCGTGTCATCCGGGATATAGCACTTGCCAGCTTCGCAGAGCTCTACACCTGCGTTTGTCCTAGCTGGAAGAAAGCGGCACTTGAGAAGTGACTTTGCAAAGCCATCGGCAAGGGCATATTCTTCCGCTCGGAGAGTGCTATCCAGGGCTGCGACAAGTGCCTTGGCCCTTGGAGTATCTTCTGAATCAGCAGTGCTGAGTTCCTGAATCTCGGCGAGGACGTCCTGAGAGATAATAGGACGCACACGGGCGTACCTGTGACATGCGAAGTCAGTAAACACCTCTCCGGACTTTCTCGAGAGCGCCGGTAGCACTTACCGTCCGAAGAGCGTCGCGAATCCGCTGTAATGCTCTGAGAGGGCCTCATGATTATGAATACAATCCGGTTTGCCGCGGACATACTCAGTAGTATGACGCCAGAGTTGAGAAGTTGGGTCGTAAACCAGGGGTTTCGCCTTGAAAGCTGTCCGGATCGCTGCTTCGAAACGTGCCGGGCTCTCGTCCAAGACCTGATAAAGACGAGTCACCACGTCCACAGAGGGCTTGGAATCGTGTCCTGACATCCAGGTCAACTGGGCCAATGCTGCGGAGCAGTCGACGGTCGTCGACATACCAGCCGAAGAAAGGAACGCCTAGTTCTTTGCATTCGGAATGGGGAGGTCGTTGTAAACGATGTCCGGGCACGTATTAAGCAGGTCGGAAGTGGGCAGTGCCGTGCTACCAAGGCGGATCTTGGTGTCTGCTTGACCACGAACGGATACCATGATTGATGAGAGGGCTTGTCGAATAGTCGCTTCCTGGGCTGTGCCAGGGTGGTCTCGAAGATAGACCAGGAGCTCATCTCCTCTCTGCTGGGCAAGGAATGCCCAATCTGGTGTCAGTTGGCCGTCGCAGAGCATGCGAGGCTCCCGAGAGACCCCGCAGGCATCCTCCAGCCAAGCAAGAAAGTCTGCATGATCTTCTTCGGCGAGAATATCGAAGTAACTCTTGCTCAGGACGTCGGGACCTGGGATCAGATGACATCCTTCAAGGTAGGTTTCTGAGCCGCGCAGACGCTTCTTGTTGTCGTGAGCCAGAAACCACAGCTTAGTGAGGTCAAGATCTTCAGGGATGTGGCTTCGGACGCGGAACAGGAAGATAACATCTCTGACCCAGTTCAGGAACTTCCTCTTGTGCCCTTCTTTCTGGTGCTGGCTCCAAATCTCCCGGATGACTGCAGCCTGGTCGAGGTCATGGATACCAAGCTCCTCAAGAAGCCGCTTCCACTCTGCGGCGCATCTGGACATATCGACAATGCGCAAGTCGAGATCCGCTGCGAGATCATCGACGGGAACTCTGTCGGCATTGAAGAATATGCTCTTGCTAGGATTGACCCACGCGTTGCCATCGTCGTCCTTCTGAATTGGGACCAAGGGCATCTGTTGGAGCTGCTTGAGCTGTCGGTGGATGTCCCTGTGCTTGAACATGCTGGCCACCATTTCGCGCCACGCGGAGTCAACCGTCGCGAAGACTCGACCATCGCAGAGTGGCGAAGCGTTGCTCATGAATTCCTCGAGGTCTTGTCTGAACACGGCTGGAGTCATCTTTCTCATGGGGAACTTCTGGAGAAGCATCAATGGCTCTGACTCCTCGTGGTCGTAGCGGAACGACAAATGGGTTTTCAGGCGGCTCTGCAGATCGATTCTGGGAAGCTTGCCATCCTCGGTGCGGTAATCATGGGGGATATAAAGGAGATCCTTGAATCGCTCGAACGTACCACCACGGGTCTCGAAAACTGGCAGCGCCTGGAGGTTCTCGGCGATGGAGGTGGTGACCTGCTTCCAGAAAGCATCATCTCGACTGTACCGAAGGAAGTCTGGCCAGTTGTAGCGAGCCCAGCTGGATGATCCAAGGGTATCAGGGCCAAGTGCGTTGAAGTATCTAACAGCCATAGCAAACGCGTCGGGGATGGCATCTCGCAGAGTGACATTCCACTCGAGGTCTTCCTGGAGATCCTCTCGGCTGGCCGCCAAAACGAAGTCGGCTTGAATGATGAACTGGGCTATATGTTAGTGCGTATTCGAGTGCAAGGTGTAGAAGAGTAAACGTACCTTGAATCCGAAGTCGCGGATTGGGAGGAATGCGTACGCGCTTTGAGTTGGGTGCTCGTCTTCCTCTGGGGGGCTGACAGGAAAGCCGAGGATCAGCTCGACGCTGGAGATACCCACCCTCTCCTCGGTGTTTGCGGGCATGTTGTTCAGGGCTTTGCGGAGAAGGAAGTATTGGCGTGTTCTGTTTCCCTTGTAGTCGTTGATTATGAGTGACTTCATCTCAGCATCAGCAGCGATGGTCTGGGAGCGGGTACTGTATTCCCGCTGGAAACGTGGCGTGGTGATCCTCAGCAGGCGGAGGCTGCGAAGGAACAAGAGCTGCTCGGGCTTCATCTTCTTCAGAGATGCGTAGACCCTATTGTAATCTGCTGCGTTTCGGAGGTGAAGAAGAATCTGGGTCCAGCCGGCTCTCTTGGGCCTGGGGAAGTCGTGGACCAGCGGCCTCAGCATGCCAAGCTTCTGAGTATTGTCTAGGCGGAACTCGAAAAATCCGCTGCGAATGTCCACAATGTCGGCAACCTTGAAGACGCTTTTGAAACCGATGCCTTTCTCGCCGGTGTATTGGCGCGCGGTCGTGGAGCCAGAGTCAGAGCCTGGTCGTTGGGCTTTTGTGCTGTTGCCGACGTCCGTGATAGAGTCAACCTGATCGGCTGTGAGACCAGGCGACTCGTTGCACTCCACCAGAAGGTAGGAGGAAGTGTTTCCCTGGATCAGCTGGAACTCCATACTGGGCATTCCGTCGCCGCTGAACTTGTTGTCGTCGGCATTCTGGATGAGTTCGGCGATGAAAGGGGCGCTCTTGCTGTATAGCTGTTTCGAGATGACGTTGAGGCTTTGCGTCAGGCCCTTGACGCCATATCCGCTGGCAGCCGTGTCTCGATACTGGAGAATGGCATTGAGGACAGCGTCGGCTGATTGCCGCGAGGTCGGCATGTCCGTGTCGGGAGGCAAATTGGGCACGTCCCGCCACGACTTCAACTCGGACGGCATGGCGACGGGGGTGAGCCGTAGCTCAAAACAGGAAAGTTGAGGTATCAGATCGTGTGGCAGAAGACAGTTCGGACGGCGTGAGTGAACCAATATGGGGGGGCACGCCGACGGGTTACTGTGCTGGCGTCGTTGATGTTGATGATGGGGTCGAAGTGTGGTGGCAGCTGTGGAAGGTAGCTTGGCCGGTGGAGGGTTTGGGTGTTGATGGATGGAGGAGGGAAGGCAAACGCGAGGCGAGTTGCAGGAGGATGAGCTGGTTTTGTGAAAAGGGCAGAGTTAGCTGCCTGGGCAGGTGACCTGACAGCAAGGCAAGTAGTGTGTGCGCACAAGGGCAGGTGCCTAACCTGAAAGATACAACAAGGAAGGTGCCAACTGTGGATAAGGCTCCCTGTGGATCACCAGAAACCCAGGCAACGGGTGTCAAAAGGGGAAGGGTGGAAAAATTCCTGTTGTTGTCTTCCATAGAAGTGGATTTGCGTTGGCGTTTGTTGTGATGTGCCTGGTAAGGTGGGCAGGTACGAGTACACAAGGCGCTTCAAGTTCTATACCTGCCGCTTGCAAGAGACTCCTTTGTTATCAGGCAAGATAGGAGCGAAAGCATGGACCATGAAAGGGTTTCTATCCGACGTCTAGGCATCTGGATGCATCTAATCGTCAGACTACACGCCTACCTACTCTGAAACTTCAATATTACTGATTGCAGCCACGTGACCTCAGTCCTCCCAGTACCGCCTGCTCATGATGATGGGCCTCGCCGGGTCCCACGGGCCGTAGATCTCGTTCTTGTACTTCTGCAGGCCAATGAGCCACCAGCTGCAGCCACCCATTGCAACAGCCGAGACCACGGTGCCGATGACCATGCCGGAGATGGCACGCTTCCAGGCGAGCGGGGCGGCGGCACTGCCGGCGATGATGCCGACGCCACCACCAGCGCCGAGGACGAGCAGGGCCGTCATGGTGTAGTGGTAAGACCATGAGCGGCGGCGCACGGCACGGCGGAAGATAGGGAACAGACCAAAGACCTCGATTGAGAAGAGGGTCAGGCTGAAAACCTGACCGGTGGAGGGCAGGCGCGAGGCGAGCACGGTCGAGGCCATGAGGGCGGCGTTTGTAGACAACGAGGCCGGGGCGCGGGCGGTGGAGGCGTCTGAGGTGGAGTAGTCGAAGGAGAAGATATTGACGGCTAGGAGCCAGAAGGACATGGCCCAGATGGAGTCGGACCAGGTGGAGCGGGTGAGGGACTTGAGGATGGGCGAGAGGCCGAGGAGGGTTGAGAAGATCAGCACGGCTGATTTGAAGGTGCCGAGACGCTGGCGGGCGAGGCTGGCTATGGGATCCTCGGAGGGGGCGCCGGGGAAGAACTGCGGTGGTGCGTACATGGGCGAGACGGGAGGGGCGCCGTGGTCGTTGCTGGTGCCGTTTCTGGAGCCGGTGGAGAGGAGGGAGGTGGCCGAGGCTGAGGCAGGGTGGCGAGGGAGGCCGGCGGATAGGTTGGCAGCGGAGAGGTTCGCGGATGACAGGTTGGCTGGCGACAGATTGGCGGACGACAGATTCGTGGTAGAGCTGGCAGCCGACGAGGGCGGTAGCTGGATCGGCGGCCGGCGGAGACTGCCGGTCCTCCGGCCGATGGTGCCGGCACGTGTGGTCCGTGTGACCCCGACTCCGGCGCCGGTCACCCCCGCACCGGCAGCCATCTCATCTTCGGCAGCCAGCTCGTCCGACTCCCATCGCTCCCAGAGCAACCATCCGGTAAAGGTGGCGATGCTGCTCCATGATAGCACGGCCGTCGGGCCGACACGCTCCTGGAAGATGCAGACGAAGATGACGATAAAAATGATAACAGAGCAGACGTGCTGGACGATGACGGTGCTGTCAGCCACAAGCGGCCAGAAGCCATAAGGCTGCAGACGCGGGTTTCGCTGCAGAGTCTCCAGAAATGTGGCCTGGTCGGTGTAGTTGTCCGGATACGACTGCTTGACCCAGAGCAGCTTCTTCCACGTGCTGCGCTTACTGTGACGATTACGGTGGGCGCGGCTCCGACTCCGGCTGTCCTCGTTGCTGGAGCGCTGGCGCAGGCCGCGGGAGGAGCCGCCGTCAAAGGGAGGGAAGACGCCGCCACGGTGCTGCTCGCGCGGCTGCGGGGGCGACGCGGCGAGGAAGGCGTCCTCCGGCGCGAGGTGAGAGCGGCGGTCGAGGCGGTTGACGGCCGGGAGCATGCCTGCTTGGCTGTGCGGCGATATGGGTGAAGGGGCCTGAACGGGGGCCGTGGAGGCGCGGGCCAGGCGCGGGAAGGTGTCGAAATCGTCCGGAGGGCTGGCGAGGGGGCCGGACATGGGGTCGTTGCCCGACATGGCGCGGGGGGAAAGGGGGGGAAAGAGGGAGGCGGAGGGAGACACGATTGCCGAAGAATCGCGGGCACTTGTTTGCTTGGCGATGGCGTCGTCGAGCTTGTATCCACTAGTTCCGGGCCCTCACCTGAATGCGTAGCTGCATGGCGGTGGGCGGGCGGACGGATGGACGGAGGTGTGGTTGCGCGTTGGCTGCGCGTGTGTGTGCGGCTCAGGGGGGACGGGACAGATATCGAAGGTGTGTGGTGATGAAGCTTGTGTCTCGGGGACCAATCAGGAGGGCGAGATTGGGGTTGCGTGGTTCATCTTCGGAAGCACGGCCGGGCCACGGCGTGTCGTCGATGAGAGGTGTGGGTCCGTGACATCGGCAGTGGCCGTGGGGCCCTCGAGCGACGAAAAAGCTTGGCATCAGGACCCGAACGCAGATCTTATGTCAGCAGAAGAGAGTCTCCGACTTTTTTGCACAGACGTGGGCAAGACGGGGCTCGAAACCTGGTGCAACTTGAACCGCTGCACCCACTCACATCCCGTGGATCACGGATTGCTTCTGTCCCCCCCCCCCCCCCCCCCCCCCCAGCTCGATCGAGCGCGAGGGCGCAAGCTCATTGCTATTTCTATTGAAACATTGCTTCGCGCCGTCAATGTGCCCGGTCCTTCTCTCTCAGGGGTTCAGCGCGCCACGAAAATCATTCTCCCTTTCCAGCCTATCGCACAAGACAAGCAACCCCCTTGTCTGGTTCAGCCGCGGCGTTGTCGACAATCTTGGCTCTTCCTGACACTCTGGGGAAGTCTCTTGGCGGGAGGACACACACTTGCAGATTATAGTGGGATGTACATGTCATCGGTGACATCAGGCACAGCAATGGCCGAATCGCTTCGAACCAGACGAAAGAGAGAGTCATGCCATTGCACCTGACCTCGCTCGCTTCGCCGGCCGGCACAAGCCGTCGCCATTGTATTCCTCCGCCAGCAGGCCCTCGAGACTTGTCGGCATCACGGCATGAATGACAGAATAGGGGGCACCCCCTCATATTACGGCGTGGGCGAGATTGAAGGGGGACAACAAGCAGCTGGCTCACCAGGGACCCGGCACAGCACCAGCTCGGCACAACTTTGAAGACACGGCTTGCGGGGGATACGAGCTTGCTTCAAAAGGGCATCGCTCGGAACCAGACGCCGGGAAGAGGCCTGACAAACAGCGCACCACCTGGCACCTGGCACCCTTCCCCCCCAAGCGCCCCCCGCTCCAGGCTGCCATTTGCTGGATGGGACCTGCCATTAAGCCTTCTGTGCGCCCTCGCCCTGCATGATCTGCACAAGGACCGGACCCAAGTGCACCGCCAGCCCGCCCGCCCCAGCCCGCCCGGCCAGACCGACACGAACCACGCGTCGCTCAAGGAAAACCACGGACACCGAGGGGCCACCGACGAGGAGAAAAACGCGCCGCGCTGGTGCTGCGTCGTTGACACTCGTCCCATCTTCGAAGGCGCCTTGAAACGGTGCAGGCAACACGCCCGACGCAGGCGGCAGCTCCAGGCGCGTTTCGTTTCCCGTCCGATGTAAAAGGGGCAGCTCCAGACGAGACAGGCTAAGCCTCCAACCCGCCCTGACTTGCTGTGCCCTTTTTCTTGCTTGACCTCCTTGCTTGCTGAAGAGACAAGTGGTGCCCTGCAGCTGCATCACCCGGGCCGTGCACATCTCATCCAGCTCGTCGATCTTCCTGTACCTCGAGCAATGCTTTTCCGCCCTGGCCTGCCTTGCCTTGCCAGGCGGACGGCCAGGAGCAGGGGGGAAGGCCGGAGAGAAAGCGGCAGGGTGCAACATTCGGCTTCTTGCAGTCGAGTCAGGCAGGGGCCGCTTCTTCGCTTCTCCCGCTGGGATACGAGCCTCATCACCTCACCTCGACGGGATTCGGCACCATTGACGCGGCTCCCCCAGATTGGGGGTTGTGGTTGTGGACCTGAACGATTCCTCCGGCCTGCACTCCCTCGTCAGTCATCACAGGGGGGCATCCCAAGGGGGCCCAGGGGGGAAGCTTGTTACGGCGCGGGGCGTAAAAATAGGCAGCCACTAGCCCCAAGACCTGAACGGCGCTGGGCCCGGCCCAGGGACGAGGACGAGGACGAAGAGCCGAGAGGGGCGCGCGATCTACTGACTTTTGGGCACCCAGCTCGTCCAGCTGGAGCCGGGGGAGCTGGGCGTTAGCGGATTTGTCTGAGAGGCCCCCCTCGGTCGCCCGCGGCCGTTGTCACACTGCGCCGGGCGCGCAAGCGTGCGAAAAAGCATTGCCCCCCCTGGCCTACTGCCGGGGGATGATGCTTGGTTTGTTGCGCTGCTTTGCTGTTCGCGGCTATGCTTGACTCGGATGGAATCTTGCATCCTCGGCCGTTGGCGATGGTCGAAGACGGGAACGAGAGCGCCAAGGGGCGGGTGAGTTACCAAGTATGCCACATGGCCGGCTTCACTGCCCTTTTTTCCTTCCTCGGCTGCCCAGCCGTTGTTCTCGACGAACCGCTGCTCACGGATGCGGCCAAGAGATCCAGAGCGTTCCGACTCGCGGGCCGGGCGCGGTCCCTAGACCGGGGGGAAGGGGAAGGGGGGGGCAGATCTGGAACGGCAGCATGCCTGTCTTCCTGCCCGTACCTGAAAGAGGGCCCTACTAAGGACCCCTGCCCTGGACGGTCGCGATGGGGGGGAACTCGAAAGAGGGGGGAATCGAGAGGGCCTGAGGGCCCAGAGCGCTCTCCCCACGCCCCCCGAAACGGAACGCCGCCCATTCCACACCCCCCGCCATGGCCTCGTGCGCATGTTCTCGTCGCAGGATGGAGGGAGATATTGGACCATGGTTCGTGGCACCGGCCGGCCCTCCTGCCCCGAGCCCTTTATTACCTCGCCTCCCCCCTCGGTCCCTCGGAGGACAGATGCTTTACCTACTTTCTGCTTACATCCAGCCTCTCTTGAGATAATTTCGTCTTCTTCGCGTACAGACAGACACCTGCGAGCGAGACACCAAACCCAACCCCCGTCAGCCTGCGCCATCTACCACCACCAGCCAACCTAATAACCACCACGTCGATCCCCTAAACCGCGCCTCACTACCACACAAACCACACCATTGCATCATCGACTGCACCGGTACTTGAATTAGCTGCTGCGCCCCTGGTCGATCACTGGCCATCTCTCGAGCAATCGAAACGCCGAGTTCAACCCCGCGAACGCCAATACTCGCTTGCTCGCTCTCCCGCGGACGCTTCTTTCTACTACCTCTCTCTCTCTCCCTCACCATCACAACAAATCATCACAATGAAGGCCACGACGTTCTTCCCCCTCCTCCTGACCGTCACGGGTAGCCTCGCGGCTCCTGTCCCGACGAGCGGCGACCAGCTGGCCGACTACGGCAGCCAGACCATCACCATTGTGCGGTTGTCCCGTCACAGGGGCGCTCTGGACTCGTTCCTCGCGTCCGAGGAGGTCAGCAGCACTCTGAAAGTGGACGAGGATGCCCTCATCAAGGCGGACAAGGAGGAGATGGACAACAGCCCCGTTGATCTCGAGGGTCTCGACATCTCGGCGCCCTCGCCCGTTCTCAATGTCCACCAGCCGCTGCCGACATCCTTCCTCATCGCCCTTGCACACCACCCCGAGGGCAGCGAACCTGCTGATGCGCCCAAGGATGTCAACTGGGCCATGGCTCTGCTCAAGGACGTCTACGCCGACTATCGCTCCGTGTCGCCGTGCTGGAGGCAGGTTGCCGGCCCCGACGCCGAGGCAGACACCACGACGCGGATCCAGCGCCTGATCCAGGGCAAGGCGGATATGCTGGTCATTGCGGGCGTTGCATGCATTGTCATGTTCATCCTGGTGCTCGAGGCGCTCTTCACCGCGATCCAGGGGTATGTTTTCTCCTCTCCCCCGGTTTTTCCGGGCACACAGACTGACCCAATTGTTTCACAGACTCCGTCGCAGCCTCGTCGAGTCTGGAGCGATCCGCCTTGAGGGCCCCGAGCGCATGCTCGACGCCAAGCACGCGGTCGATGCCGAGTGCGCCGACGAGAAGAGGTCGTTGGCGACCGTGTAGACCGGGCCCACCGTCTTTTCTTTGTACATCTTGTTATTTTGCGATTTGTTTAGCGATACCATACCTTGAGCGCGGCGTTATTTTGCAGGATCTGGAGGGCTCGCCATGGGAATCCAGCGAGGACAGGGCAGCATGCTCGGAGGAAGGAAACCGTGTATCAGTATAGTGCCTGGCGAAGTAGGCAGTCAGGTGAAATGGAAGAACCGATCGATCAACTTTCTTGGCGTGTCTCTCGATGCAGCACGGGTGTACACCTCTCACACGGATCCGGGAGGCAAGGCTTGGAGGGCTACTTGTACTACAACCAAGATTCTTCCGGCCCGGAGCCGCGGGACCGCATTCCACGAGGCCGAACCCCGCGCCGGAACTTTGACTGCGTGCGTGTCCATGTTCGGAGTGGCCGCGAGCAAAGCTGCAGGTCCAGCATGGCGATTGGGCCTGGGCGTGCATACGCGCGAGAAGTGTGGATGGAAGTCGGTGCGCCGGCATTGGCGGTCCTGGGCATTTCCCCATCTGGATGCAAAGGGGTACGCGGCGCCCGCGGGGTTCTTCGTCGCCGATGCTGGGCGCGACTTGGAAGTTGGCGAGCAGCGGATGGACAAGAGGTGTATCGACCGAGAAGAAGCATCCGATGGTGTTTTCGAGGTTTTGAGGCCGGCCTCTTGGCCAGGCCTCAGAATCAAATCTCGCGGTGACAACGGACCCCGGCAGTGTCCGGGGCCAAATATGCAGCTGACTGCAGGAGCAGCACCCCGGACGACATGAGTTCTACGAAGCTGTCAGCAGAATGTCCAGCTTATGGTACTGCATCTTAATGCCTGAGAGAGATATTCCTCAAAATCCAGATCGGGCCTCCATCGGACGTTTGGATCTCTGGAAAGGGGGGGCAGATGCGGATGGACGATAATTGAGGCCAGTCGTCGGGGCCTCGGACGTGCTAGGGATGCCGATGGCGGGATGATCTGCGAGTGGTCCAGCGAAACCGCACACACAGACACTTGACCGAAGGGAGCTGGAGGAGAGGAGAGGGAGAGCTGATGGTGGTGGTGGCGCTGGCGATCATGGGTCTGCGCTCAGGTTCACACGCTCAGGGGATCTCCAGTCATGCGGCAAGGGGGGCGAATGGGATGGTTGTCTCGTCTTGGTGTGAGAGGTGAGAGGGAGAGGCCTCGATTCCCGACCTCCTATTTCCTCCCTTCTTCATCTTTTCACCCCGCTCCTTCCATCATTCATAGACACCACCCAGAGCAAAGGCACGCGACAGTGTTCTGCGCAAGAACCTCTCTCACGGCAGTGACGAAATCAGCACAAGCTCGAGCGGCAGGAGCAACCTGGTCTGAGACCCTCCCAACCTCCACTTTCCGGGCCGCCCAGTGGCTCCTTCCACTTGCCCCTCACAAGGCTCAGCGTCAGCCGCCAGGGGAAGTGCGAGCACGAGCACCGGTGCAGGAGCAACAGAGGAGCAGGAGCAGAAGTGCCCCGCCATCCCCGTCCTGTCTTCGTAAAAGGTAAGCGCAGCACAGGAAATGGCAGTCGGAAAGAAATCCAACACCGACCCGCTGCTTCCCCAGCCCCTGCTTCCTTCTCCTGCATACTCTGCTTCTTCCTCCTCTTGCTCACGATCGCCCTCCCTCCGTCCCTCCCTTGACAACATAGCGACCAGCCGGCTGATCGACCCGACCTCCTTAGCCACCCCTCCCCCTCCAAATGTCCCTCCGGGTCGACGAAGGCCGCCGCGGCCGCTCGCGCTCGCCCGGCCGCCGTGAGAGAAGCCGCAGCCCGGCCGTACAGCGCCCCGCCGTCGAGTCCCGCGAGTCCAGCTACGCATACCCCGAAGACGACCTCGACGAGCGCGACCGCTACGCCCTCACCCGCCGCGGCGACGCCCCTCCCAGCGTTGTTACCGCCGAGCCGCCCGGCGCCTTTCCCGGCGCCTTCCCGGGCGGTCCCGCACACCCTCAGGGTCCTCCGGGCGGCGCTGTGCCTTACCCCGAAGACGAGGGCTTGTTCCCCGGCGGCAGGTCCGTCTACAGTTATGATGACCCTCGCCAGGGCGCGCCGTCTGGCTACGGTCAAGCCTACCCCCCTTCGCCCGGGACCGGCAACGGCAGGGGCTACGGTGATCCCAGAGACAGGAACCAAGGACCTCCACCGCCCGACGACTACCGCGGCTCACGCGATCGCTTCGATGACCCCCGTGTCCGCACCGCCGAACCTCCCAGCGAGTTGAGAGACCCCAGGGAATACAGGGACCCCCGTGATCCAAGGGACCCTAGAGATCCCAGAGACTCGCGAGACGCCCGCGATCCCCGAAACTCGAGAGATCCTCGCGACCCATACGATCCCCGTGACCCTTACGACCCCCGTGACTCCCGAGACTCTCGCGACCGAAGGTCCAGGAACGACATCCCTCCCTCGCCCGGCGGTGCCCTCGACGGCGACGACAGGCTCAAGTTCCTCCCTGCCAAGTATGCCAACTCAAGCGGCGCCAATTCCGGCCGCGACTCGGACAGAGACTCAGACCGTGAGAAGCGCCGCAGCCGCCTCGGTGACGATGACGGTAGGGACAAGCGCTCCTCACGGCCAAAGTCGCCCCGACCAGGCTCGCCCCCGCGTAACAAGTACGGAGAGCCCCAGCCATATGACTATGGCCAGCCCGACGATCGCGCCAGGAAGTACGGTGCCTACGACAGGCCAGACCAGGACGAAGGCCTCCAGTATGGCGCCGGGCCTTACGACAGGCAGGATCCGGCGGGCAGGTCCCGTCGCGACGCCGATGGCGGCCGTCAGAAGCAATACTACAACGATGACCCTCGCGGTTCAAACCCCAACGTCCTCACTGTTGAGCCTGGCAGCGGCGGTCGTGAGCGTCGGAACACGGGCAGCGGCCGCGACAGGTCTCCCATGCCGCCTACCCAGCGCATGTCCAACCTGTCTGTGGCCACGGCCGCACCTCTAGGTGCCTCTCTCGCCGCCGCCCTAGGCTCGCCGCTGCTCGAATCCTACCGTGGTACATACCAGGACATGTCCCCCATGCCATCCCCGATGCTGCTGCCGACGCAGTCGTCCCTGAGCGTAGAGCCGATTTCTCCCACTGCTTCAGAGGATGGCGGTCGTCGCAGGCGCGCCCGCTTCCACGACTCGGAAGACGTTGCCGAGAGCCTCGCCAACGCCCTCAAGGGCAGCAAGAAGGGATCCGTCCCCGATACGGCGCCGCTCATCCAGATCCTCCCAGGCCTGAGCCACGAGCAGGTCATGGAGCTGCGCAAGGAGTACAAGGCCCTCGTCAAGACGGGCGCCGACAAAAAGGGCGTCAACATTGCCAAGCACATCCGCTCGCGCCTCAAGGATGCCGACCCTCACCTTATGAAGGCTTGCTACGCCGTTGCTCTCGGCCGCTGGGAGAGTGAGGCCTACTGGGCCAACTTCTGGTACCAGGGCGACAAGACGCGGCGCGAGCTCCTCATCGAGAGTCTTATGGGTCGCACGAACGACGAGATCCGCGCGATCAAGGAAGCCTTCAGTGACAAGAAGTATGACAACAGCCTTGTCAAGTGCATGAAGACGGAACTCAAGGAGGACAAGTTCAAGAAGGCAGTCCTGAAGGCTCTCGACGAACGCCGCATGGAAGATTTCGACTCCTACGGTCGACCCCTACCGCTCGACTTCCGCCTCGTGGACCAGGACGTCGACGACCTGCGCCGTGCCGTCAAGTCTGAAAAGGGTGGCGAGTCGGCTATGATCTCCATCGTCGTCTCACGTGGCGATATCCACCTGCGCGAGGTCCTCAAGACGTATGAGAAGGACTTCCGGAGCAATTTCGCCCGCGACGCCCTGAAGAAGAGCGGTAACCTCGTGGTATGCATCTCTCAGCCCCTAGTACCTAACTCATATCATACTAACGAACCCCCAGGGAGAGCTCCTCGCCCACATCCTAAACGGCATCATCAACAAGCCCGTCCGCGACGCCCTGCTCATCAACCACGCCCTGACCGCCTCCCGCCGCGATGGCCTGCGCCGCGAGCTCCTTACGTCCCGCCTCGTCCACTATCACTGGGACAGGAAGCACATGGAAGCAGTCAAGAAGGCATACCGCGACCGCTACCAGATCGACCTCCAGGATGCTGTTCGCGAAGGCACCAGCGGCGAGTGGGGGCAGTTCTGCTGGGAGTTGTGCATCTACCGTATGCCTGACGAAGTCAAGCGCTTTGAGAGGCCGGACCTGCGGTGAAGAGGTCCCGTCACAGAAGCAGCCATGGCTGGCTCACGGCTGCATTTTGGATAGACGAGGCGTGCATGAGAGTGATGATAATGACATTGGATGCTTCCTGAACATGTCCCCCGTCTTTGTCTTCTGAATTAAGCCCCGAGAATAGGAGGCTCCCAGAAAGCTCCCGGTCCCATGCCCTGCCCCGTGTTGTCCCTGCCATAGCCCCCCTCATCGTTCCTCTCCATCACAACCCTTGCGTTCATCGGCCTCTGGACTTCAGTAAAGTCCACATCTACAGGAACATGCAACCTCATGCCTTCTCCCTCTCTGTACCCTCCCCCGCCCCTACTTCGCTGACGCCTCCTCTCCCGCTGTCCACGATACACCGCCCTTCCGCCCTCATCCTCGCTATCTTCATCATAACTCCTTCCCCTCCCATGGCCCACTCGGCACGAGTACTTGTGATGATGCTCCTCCCTACAAACCCCCTCTCGACAGCCCCCTCCACATCCAGGGCCCCGTATCTCGTGAACGATATGCTCCTTATACCTCCTCTGCCCTCCACATCCACAACCCTCCTTTCCCTTCCCCTTTTTCTTCCTCCCTTTGCAGCAGCACTTCTTCTTCTTCTTCTTCCCCCCTCCGAACCACTCCATCAGCCCACACTTCTTCTTCTTCTTTTCCTTCCCCTTGCACTTGCACCCGCCAGATCGCGCCCATTCCTCCGCGGAATACACATGGTGTGACCCCTTCTTGGTGCAATAGTCGTGCACAAACTCATCGTCCGAGTCCGAGTCGCTCGAGTCCGAGTCGGTGGAGTAGTCGCTCGAGAAGTCCGAGTCAAGGTAAACGACTCTGTTGACCGTTCCAGTGAGGACACGGTTAGGGAGCGCGAGGGTCCTAGGGAAGGGCGCCGAGGAGACGTATCTGTACATGATGGGCTTGGTTGTGGTTGTAGAAGGGCTCGCCACATTGGGGTCGTTGCCTCGCTTCGCAACATCGCTGTGGTCTTATGATGGCTCTTGTATCACACCGCTGTTTGCTCGTCGCCTCGAGAGACCACGTGGGTGCCTACATGTTTCGCGTTCCACGAGTCCACCGAAGCGGCGACATTGCTGGAACAATCTGCTCCATTCATCCGTCACCTCGCACACGTCGGCGAGCTGCATAGCATAGGGCAATATGAAACCTCGTTTATTCCGTGGCAAAACAGCCGTAACACCGTGCCATGTCCCCTCGCTGCCCCGTTGTCCGTTGGCCGTCGTCGCTCCAGACGGACCTCTGCCCCGTTGATAACCTACTTGACTGCATGTTTTACACCTGTAAATGCATAAACAACGCCCGAAACCCCGCGGTAAACTCATTACATCCGTCGTACGACAATCGTCGTCGCCCTTCACAGGAATCCCTTGATCATGCTGTCAGCCCGACTAAGGCTGCTCTTGCGCTGAGGGATGTCAATCATGGACGCGGCGTCATCCGTCCGCCACCGTCCCCGGAGACTGCCGCCGATAGCCGACCCGGCTTCGGCGCGCATCGTCTTCATTGTCTCGAGCTCCCGCTGAAGACGGAGGATCTTCTCCCTCTCCTCACGGAGCTCGCGCTCGGCGCGCCGGGCAGAAAGCTGGTTGGCCGAGTCGGAGGCCTGCAGATCCTCAATGGCCTGAAGGAGCTTGTCGACCTTGTCACGCATCCTGCCAATGTCGTCCGAGAGCTGCGTGTTCTGCTTGTCTTTGCGGTCGATCTGCGTTTGCAGATCCTTGACAATGCGGTCGACGTTGCGGACGGATCGTTGGTTCTTGGATTTTTCAGTCTCCTGATCCTCGAGCTGTGCTTCGAGCTGCACGATACTGGTTAGCAAACTGCGGTATGATACGTTGTTGTTTCGCTGGGCTTACCTCTTGGATGCGCTTGTGCAAGAACTTGACGTCTTGGCTGGCGCTGGAGTAGCCCTTGGTCTCCAGGTCCACGAGCTTGATCTGAAGCTCGTTGAGCGACTTTTCCAGCTGCACCTTGGCCTTCTGAAGCTCGGTGCTCGTCTCGCGTTCCACCGTGACGTCCTTCTGCATCTCCGCCACGAGGGACTCTGCGCGCCGCATCTTCTCGATGGCGGCGACAGTGATGTCCTGTTGCTGAGCAAGGCTCGACTTGAGGTCGAGAATCTCCTTGTCCGCGTTGGCTGCGTCCCGAAGGGAGGGGCTGTCGCCCTGGGCAAGGTCCTCGAGGCCGGCCTTGGCCTCCTCGAGACGAGCCTCAATGTTGCGCTTCTCCCTAACAAGCAGGTCCCTCTCCGATGTGATGTCGTCCACCGTCGTGCGGAGGGATCTGACCTGGGAGAGGAGCGAGACAACCTTGCCTTGCGCCTCGCTGTGCGCGTTGACTGCCTCGTCACGCGAGGAGACCACGTCTGCCAGAGTCGACTCGAGGCGAGACTTCTCTTTGGACCATGTCGAGCTGTTGAGGACTTCATCGTCCCACTTGGATCGAAGCTCATCAAGCTCCTCTCTAAGACGAGCGATCTCTGCTTGCTTGAAGAGCTTCTCCTCGCGGGCGAGATCGAGTTCCTTGGTGAGCGTAGCGAATTCAGCCTGATACTTCTTGCGCGTCTGCTCCATGCTGGACTCCTTGTCTTCGATGTCCTGGGCTCGCGAGTTGCGGTAGTCCTCCAGCTCGTGCTGAAGCCGCTTCTTGGCTTGCGTCGCGGCCTCCAGGTCAGTTGAGATGTCCTCGACCTTTTCTTCCAGGCGCTGGTTTTGACGTTGGAGGTCCTCGATGGCTCCATCCATCTTCTTCCTCTCAGCCATGATCTCGGCATACGTCTCCTCAGCCTCACGGGCCTGTTCCCTGGCGAACTGTTCGGCCCGGCTTGCCTTCATCACCGCCATCTCCGCCTGCTCGAGCTTGCTGAAGTACTCGTCAGCTCGGCTCTTGTAGAGGTTGAGGCTGGACGTGACGTCGGCGAGCTTGGAGGTCTCGGTGTCGAGGCGGATCTGCAGGTCTGCGAACTCGTCGAGGAGCTGGTTGCGACTGGTCGCCTCCTGCTCCCTTGCCATGGACATCTCCTGCAAGTCTGACTTGGAGTCGCGAAGCTCCAGCTCCAGTCTGGAACGTTCATTGCGTGTCCTCTCAAAGGTCGACTTGAGGTCTGACAGCTCTGCAACGGCCTCCTTGTGGCTGTGCAGGAGCGAGCGACGAGAATCTTCTTGGCTGTTCAGAACGTCGAGAATCTCCTCGTGGGAACGCGTCTGGATGTCACGCAGAGAAAGCTCTCCGCTCCGAATGCTCCTCTCCAAAGCTGAAACCTTTGCCGACGAGTCGTCGAGCATGTCGTGGAGGCGGCTGTTGGCTTGCTCGAGCTTCTGCATCCGGCGCATCGAGGGGCTCTGGTCGGGGAAGTTGTCAGGCATGGGGGTGGCCCGGTCGACCTGGCTCTGGAGGTGTCTGTTCTGCATCTGTGCGAGCTGAAGCTGGTTCTGCAGCTCCTCCACCTCCGTCTTGAGATCCATCCGGTTGTTGAAGCTCAGAATGTCCGCCGTCTTATCGGAGCGGGCCGAGTCCATGGTGTCGTTCTCCGGGGCGAAACGCCTGTTCGGCGTCGACGTGTTGGAGTAGTTCCTTGCGTGGAGCTTGGAGCGACGGGCCGTTGGCGAGCCATTGAAGGGCGCCTCATTAGGATGCATCTCCTCGAGCTTGGGTCGCATGGGCGATTCGGGTCGTGATGCGCGCAGATCTGCGAGCTGGTTCTCGGCGTTCTTCCTGGCCGCCGTCTGCACGCGAAGATTCTGCTGAAGATCTCCGATTTTCCTGGCAAGATCGAAGTTCTTAGCAAGGAACTTGTCCTGTGAACCGTCTTCTTGAGGTGGAATCACGACGTCAGGCTCGACAGTCTTGAGGATGGTGAGCATCTGTGCGCGAAGCTCTCCCAGCTCCTTGTCGCGCGACTCCAGAGTCGACTGCAGGGTGCGGACTGTGGTTTGCGTCTGTGAGCGAAGTTGTCGCTCCGAGTCCACCGCCCTGTTGGCTTCGGCAAGCTGCGCGCTGAAAGTCGAGGCGTTCTTCTCGGCAGCCCGGGAGTTTTGGGTCTCCCGTGCCACTTGGTGGTTGAGATCTTCCACGCTCAATTGGAGCTTCTCCAACTTCTTCTCTAGACCGGCAACAGTCACCTGCGTCTCGCCGAGCTGCTTGTTGAGCTTCGTGTTTTGTTCCTCGACCTTGACTTTCTCGCGCTGGAGGACGGTGATCTGTCCGCGCGAGGCCTCGCCAGCCCGTGAGGTGGATCGCGCGATCTCCAGACCCTTTTGCTGGAGCTTGTTGAGAAGAGCCCGATTGTCGTTCTCCGAAGCTGCGAGCCGGCTTTTGACGGTTGTCAGCTCGCGCTCCATCCTCTCCTTGGCCTGGTCGTTCTTGAGGCCAAACTCGCCCGAGGACAAAATGAGTTTGTTGAGATCCTCGACTTGGTGGTTCAACTTCTCGCACTCCTCCTCGAACCAGTTGAGGCGTTGTTGAGCCGCGTCAAGGTCCTTTCGCAGGCTTGCCTCCCGCTCGCGGGCTACGCGCGAAGCTGCGCGCTCACCGGCGGTCTCGGCCTCGAGTCTGGCTTCTTCAGCCTGTGTCTTGGCCACCCGAAGACGCCTGATCTCCTGACGTGCTTCATCTCGTTCGCTCTCGGCAGTTGCACGAGCCTCCATGGTCCGTCGGAGGGTGTCCTGCTGCGCATAGAGCTCCTTCTCAATGATGATCTTCGAATCGTTGAGGCGGTCGAATTCCTCCTGGAGTGCGTTGTACTTGTGCTCGCCGAGAAGAAGGACGTCGTCGCGAGACTGTCGCTCCCGACTCATGTCCAGCTGCACAGTATACAGCTGGTCTTTGAGATCTTTGATCTGCGACTCGAGTACCTGCCGGTTCTCGTCGGCCTGGGCGTCCTCCGAGAGTCGAGCCTCAAGAAGCTTCTTGGCGTCTTGCGCCTCACGCTGCAACTGAGACTGCTGTGACCTCATGGCAGTGATTTCAGCTTGGACCTCGCGCAACCTGACCGACATTTTCTCCTTCTCTATCGCCAGGCTGTTCTTCTGCTCCTCGAGGCCACGCCTTTCAATCTCAAACTTCTTGTTGTCGCTGCGAAGAAGAGCGAGTTCGCTCTCTTTCTTGCGAACAAGATCCTCGTAGTCGGTCGAGGTTTTCGAGAGCTGCGAGAGCTGTTTCTTGACATCTTGGGTGTCGCGCATGAGCTGAGACTCCATGGATTTGGCAGACTGCAGCTCCTTCTGGGCCTTCATCAGCTTGACGCCCATGTCCTGGTCGAGGGAGACGTATTTCGTTTCGAGGTCGCGGACCTTGCGGTCTTTGAGGGAGAGCTGGCTTTGGAGCATCTTAATCTCGTCCTCCAGCGCAGCCTCCTGCTCGCTTCTCTCCGACTGCTTGTGGGAGATTTCCTCGATGGAGTCTTCGAGCTCCTTGGTGCGCTGCGACAACCTTGCCTTCTCTTCCTCGAGGCGAGCAATGAGGCTGGCGGCCTGCTCAAGTTGCGCGCGATACTTTTCGACTTCTTGCTCCGCACGCTTCTTGGCTTCGAGGAGGTCGTCCAGTTGGTCCTCGAGGCGCTCTTGGTCTTCGATAGCACCCGCGAGCTTTTCCTCGAGTTCCGTTTCGCGGAACTGAAGTCGTTTGAAGATCTCCTCCTTGTCCAGCGCGAGCGCGCGTTCGCTCTCCAACGTCTGTTGAATGCGGACCATCTCGGTGTGGACGTTCCTCCTCTCGTCCTCAAGCTTCTGGCGGTCCAGAGCCTCCTGCTTCATCTTGTCATGGAGCTGGCGAATCATGGCGTCCTTCTTCTTGACTTCGGTGGCAGATCGTGTCGCTCCAAGGAGGGGCTTCATCTTGACAAGAAGCTGCCACCACGGGCTGTCCACCAGATCCAGGTAGACGTGGAAGTTCCGTTGGATGATGTGAGTCGCTTCGGTTCGGAACAGCCTCTTGTAGGCGATGCGCCGCTGCATGTAGCCGCGAGCCACGGACTGGAAACGTGCCATGATGTCCGTGATTAGCGCGTCGCGCTGCTCCTCGAGCTCGGCGAGGACACCAGCTCTGAAGAAGACCTTCGTAATGCCTACACGATACAGAGCCTTGTCCAAGCCGAGCTTGTCCAGCATGAGGGCAGCGGCCGACTGTCCTTCGAGGTAGCCGCGAGGCATGTCTCTGCAGAGAACCTCGTATCGCTGACGGAACTCTGTAAAGGGGAGGCGGTTGGGGAAGCCAGTCCTGGCGATTCGGATGCCCTCAAGCACACCGTTGCACCGAAGCTGGTCAAGGACCAGGAGGCTGCTGAACATCTTGGGCTTCTTCTTGTGGTTTGGCAAAATGCACCGCACGAAATGAGGGTGGGTGGAATGAAGCTCGCCCATGAGGCTGTGCAGTTGTTCCTTGTGACGCTGAGCGACAGTACGGAACAGGCCTCTCTTGACCCGGCTGCGGCCTCCAGACATGTCGTCGTCCAGGTCTGCGCAGTCGGCGAAGAGTGCCGCAACATGCTTGTCGGAGGATGACGCGAGGAGACGGGTGATGTTATCGTTGAGCGGGTCCTTGTTCCTGTCCAGCCATCCTTCGGTTGAGTACTCGACCTCAGCGGCGTAGTGCGTCAGGATAAATCCCTGGCCAAGGCGAGACGGGCGGTACTTTGTTGATTTCTTGTCCCACAGCGAGTTCAGCTTCTCAGTGAAGGACTTGTCGGTGGCCTTTGGCATGACACAGTCTTCGTCCAGGCAGGAGAAGATACCAATTGGGTTCGGGAGCTCAATGAGGTCGATGGTCGGCTGGAGATCGCGGCCAAAGTCGATGAACTGCCACTCGATCTGCTCCCTGGCGTACTCTTCTTGCTCGAGAACAAACATGTGGTGGTTGAAGAACTGCTGGAGCTTCTCGTTGGTGTAGTTGATGCACAGCTGCTCGAAGCTGTTCTGCTCGAAAATCTCAAATCCTGCAATGTCAAGCACGCCGATAAAGTGCGAGTCGTCCAGTCCCATTCCGGTTCTGTCAAGCTGGTGGTTGATGCGGGTGACGAGATCGCCAAAGCCTCGCTCGTAGATACCCTTGGAAAGGGCATCGAGGCCGAGCCTGACCTGCTCCGGTGTCTGTACCTTCTCCACCCACTCTCGGCCAGCCTTGACTCTCGGATGAAGCAGTCCCCTGAGGAAGGGCTCGAGTGGGACTCCCAGGAGCTTGCAGACCTTGGCGGCCTGCTCCTGGGCATCAGGGGCGAGCCTTGCCTGGTCGGCGGCTCGGCTCTCCTTGATGACGGAAATGTTTCCCAGGTGAAGAACCGCGGCGATGGTCCGGAGAATGGCGACTTGGTCCTTGTCCGAGAATCCCATCACCTCGAAAGCCTCCATAAGAGTGTCCCATTCCTCCTTGTCCGAGATGCCCACGATGGTATCGTGTCCATCGCGGGTGTAGTTGAAGTCCTCAACGTCCAGACCCTCGAGGAGGAACTCTTGTTTCAGCTTCCGATCGGCGCCTTTGAGGAGCTGGTAGAAGATGTGGTAGTTGCGCTCATGGGCGTTGATCTTGACGACCCTCGACTTTTCCAGAAGATACCAGTCGATGAAAGCGCCAGCGATGGAGCCACCCCGGTTGAATTCGATGCGGATGAACTTGCCGAATCGTGACGAGTTGTTGTTCCGAACAGTCTGTGCGTTTCCGAATGATTCCAGGATCGGGTTTGCGCGGAGGATTTGCTGCGAGAGGTTGGACTGCTTGGACTTGCCCTTGGCTACCGAATCGGAATGCGCCACGGCTGCGAGGTACTGAATGACCTTTTTCGTGTTCTCCGTCTTGCCAGCACCCGACTCGCCTGTGACGAGAATGCTCTGGTTCTTTCCTTCCTCGACCAGGTTCCGGAAAGCCTCATCGGCCATAGAATAGATGTGGGGTTTCGTGTCCTCCCTGTTGCGCCCTTTGTACATGTTGATGTATTCGTTGGTGTAAATCGGAAGCGGACAATAGGGGTTGACTGTGACAAGGAAGAGGCCGGAGTAGGTGTAGATCAGGTCTGCCTGGTATCGCATCTGAAGGTTGTGGACGACAGAGGCCTCGTTCAGATGGGTCAATTCGGCCATATCGTTTGCCTTGTCGAACTTGGCCGGGTTCACCTTGTCGACGCTCTCGGCGTCAACCTCTCGTTGCTACAAGACTGTTAGCACATGTTGACTTTTGACGCCTGCTTCAATCAACATACTGATCCATCGTCACACTGGACCAGAATCCTGTTTTCAGGCAGCTCCTCGACCACCCAGCCTTTCACAAAAGCAGCTTGGGGATCTTTGAGCCACACGTAACGTTTCCCGGAGAAGTCGTTCTCTCCTTCGATTCCCTTCACAGTATCTGAGCCCCTCCTCATCTCCTCCGTCTTGATGAAGGAGGGGGCAAATGTACTCGACATGGGGGTCGCGCTTCTTGAGTCGCTTCGTGAATGGCGGTGGCTTCCAGATGTCGGGGCAAGGACGGGGCCGAATGCCGTGTGCGACTGATGGCGAGTATGTGTCGGTGGTGTAGGCGTAGAACCTGTTGAAACCGGCGGGGGCGAGCCGAACAGGGCAGTCTTGGGGCGCGCCGTGGTATTGGGCCCTGGCGACGAAGAAGCCGCTCTGGCAAAGGGGTTGTTCCGTATGGACCCCATGTTGTGGGCGCTTGTCGGCATCGTGAGAATTCCTGCTACTCAGAGCCACTTGATGGTATTGCCGGCAATATTGGGAGGTTCCTCGCGTGATCTCTGCGTGAAGACCTCAGATGCGCGAGAAAGACATGGATGGGCGCGCGGGGGTTGTGAAGTTGAGGAGAGTGGAGAGTGGGAAGAAACAGCGACGACGAGAAAACGAGTTGGCAGGGAAGAAGCAGAAAGGAAATCTCGTCCTGTTATCCGTTGCCTTTACATTCCCTGAGCGTGCTGAACTGGGCGAAGTGAGGTTGCGAGGTTAGGAGGCGGTTGTGATGACGGTGAGCGGTGGCAGCTGAAGCCGGCCTAATGTTGATGTTCGATGCCCCCCGGTTCGCTCCCGCCGTTGCTCAGGTCACCCGTAGTCAAAGTAAACAAACCAGGGCTTATCACCACGTGACCTATGACGATCGAACACCGACCTCGAGATCGGGATACACAAGCACCGGACGAGCCAGAATGGTCTAGCGCTGGAAGTGGGTCCGCGCCTGGGCATCCACGAGCTGAGCCGCGACCATTTTCTTTTGGTTTGAAGGCGCAACCAACCAGTTCTTGACTCTAGCAAACCGCCAGCACCACCGGCTATCGCCAACCTCAGCGCGCACACACTGCGTATTGTGGCCAGCGCCGGGAGACTGTTTTTATCGTTGCGAAATTCTTGTTCTCACAATCGTGTTTGGATCTGTTGACGCACACTGTACAACACACAGCGATCCCGAGTCCAATTTGGCTTCGCGTGTTGCAAACGAACCCGAGCCGCCCTTGCTTCGAGACGAACGCTACCTAGACGCGACGCGCTCCTATCCCGAATCGCGGGCTGATACCAGTGTTTGGAAGTCATCTTTGCCTTGAAGGCGCGTTACGCCTTACCTGGGTTCATTCCGCAGCTCGACCGCTTGCCAGATCGCAGTGGATTATCCAACCTCCCCACCTACATAAACACACCACGACATCGAGGATTTCCGCTACTTACGAGACCCTCCCGCCATGAGCTACCATACTCAAGGCTACAACCCGTCCCACGGGCAGCCTGGGCAACAGTACCAGTACCCCCCGCCGACCGGGCCTGCCTTCCCTGGACTTCAAATGCCTTTTGCCCAGGCGGCGTTTGCCCAGAATCATAACCTCATTCCAGGCCTCGCCTTCAGCAATACTCCGAGTCAGGGTGCATGGAATCCGCCGCCGCCACCTGCCGAACCAAAACTCGTACCTGCTGCCCGATACTACCAACCCATCGGCACTCCCAACAAGAACGTTGTTGCGCCGGTCCAGAAGGCAAGCCAGTCGGCGGAGGCGGCAGTGGAGGAAGGGGAGATCAGTGAGGGACAGTTTGACGATCTGTACGAGCCCGCCGACTCAACAGTCATCCACCACACCGATGGGCTCGACGACTACGATCCTGCCAATCCTGGCTGGATGACTGCTCCCACGACACAAAGCAATGCTCCCCGCATCACCCCGACATTAAATGGGACGAGCAAGAATGCTCAAGGACCGGCATCGGACAAAGGAGGCAGCTCGAACTCGGGTCGAGAAGCTTCGGGCTCCTACAGTCCATATCTCTCTCCTAGGGAGTACCAGACTGCCCCTGATCAACTTCCTGTCAAGACGGTTGTCCATTCTGAGCCACAGAAGTACACAGCCGCATTGATGAACGCGCAGGCAACCCCGCAGGCACCATCGGTCGACGACATGGCTGCAGCGAAACAACAAGCCCAGGCTGCAGTTCTTCAACTGTTGCCCTTCAACATTGGGTTCGACGACTACGTGCACGAAGGTGTCGATCCCTCAGTGTTGAGGTCGGTATTCAGCGAGTTGGGCCTGGATCCTTCGGTTACTACGGGCCCGAGCAAACCCAAGGCGGTGAACACCAACGCAACTCTACGCACACAAAACGCTGCCAACGCCAGTAACCAAGAACCGCCAAAGGCACAGCAACCTACCTCCACTACACCAGCCGCATCCGCAACATCTCTCGCCGACAAGAAGGCAGAGGAGCGCAAGGACCGGATTGCACGACTCTGGGCTGCCAAGGCCACTAAGAACGGCTCGACACAGCCATCTGCTTCCGCCGTCCAGACTGGATCCGATCAGCCAACCCTTGTGTCCCAAGCAGGTCGATCAGAGAAGGAGATTAAACTGCAACAGAAGATGGATGCTCTTCAAAAGTCTCGCGAGGCCCGCGCCCAGAAAGCCGCCTCCAAGACAGAAATTCCCACGGTTCAGCCTGTCACTGCACAGGCACCCCAGGTTCCCGAGGTCACAGCGAAACCGCCGCAACAGTTCCAAAGAGGGGTCTCGATACCTGGCCTGGTTGCCTCAGACACTGGCCCGGCCTCTTCACCAAGCAACACACGGAAGAGGCCCGTCGCCGCCGACTTCGTTGACGAGGCTCCCCTGCACGTCTCGAAGCGCCCTTTCGGCCACGATCGCGGAGACAGATTCGTTATCGACGTCAGCGAAGAATCAGAAGACGAAGATGTTGAGATGGAGCTGGGATCCGGTGACGAAGCCGCCGTTTTGCGTTCCGGTCCCTACATCAAGCAGACGACGTCATTCCGCGAGGTTCCGCAACTGACAGATGCTTTTGGTCGACGCCAGCAGTTCTCCAGCCCTGGCGGTAAGCCTACGGCCACACCTCCGAACGGACTGGCGAACATGGACAAGAAGATTGAGGAGATGAAGAAGAAGATCGCACTGGCAGAAGCCCGGAAGAAGCTTAAGATGGTTCTCAGCGGCAACCGGAAAGGGACGACGACGCCTAACTCGAACCTGCCGACAACCGATGTGTCTCCCGGTGTGAGCACACCCAAGCCCGCCCTTCGCCGCGTTCAGTCTCTCGACGCGCCTGCTGCCTCGGATGAGCTTGCATTGTCAGTCACAGGGCGGTCGTCCCCGGTCATGACAGAGGCACCAGTCCAGCTGCGTCTACCAAAACTGTCAGAGCTCTCTGCCGAGGACAGGCAAAAGCGACAAGATCGATTCCGTAGCCTCAGCCACAGCCTTCCGCTGGTTGACAGCAAGCTACAGGCCAAGGTCAAGAAGCTGCATCTGCTGCAGACACAGATCACTCGCCTCGAAAGGGAGATTGCTCAGGAGTCGGCCGAGAAGCAACAAATGGAGGCAGAGCTCGAGGTTTTGCAACCCGCCATGGAGTACTCCGAGACGCCCGACGCCGATGACACAGCTGAACCCTCCGAGGATCCATCCGATACGAACATGGCGGACCAGCCCGCCCCTGCGTCGGAGGAGCCCACGCCGGCGTCGGCGTCGACTTCAAACCCCCACGACGATGAGGAGGTAGGCGGTGTTGCCCTCCAGCCCGAGACTTCCGAGCCCGAGCCCACCACGGCGGCCATCAGCGAGAACTCAGACGACCTGTCACGTTCTCTCGATTCGACTTCCAAGGCAGGCAGCGTCATGGAAAGCGGCAGCGAAGGCTCCGTGGCGGAGACAGGAGAGGTTATGGCCGCGCCAGTTGCGGAGCAGGAGGACGTGATGCAAGTGGACGACGAGCCGACGGAGCAGACTGAGGATCCTGATGATGTCGTCGACTTGACTAACCCCGACATTGATGAGTCGCAGCAGGCATCGCCCGAACCCCAGGCGGGGCCGAGTCAGATCTCGGTGGGCGTCAACGACTCGAGGCCAGACCAGGGCCTCGGCGGGCTTAGAGAAGTATATCCACTTGATCATCCCCTTCCATCTTTCGAGCGCCTAACCCAGCAACAGTCTCGACACGGCCGCAGTCGGCAGGGCGATGAACGTGTGTTCAAGCCATACCAATCCCCTTTCTCGATCTTCCGCGATTTCCGATACCATCCCTCGTTTGGTTCCCAGGTTCCTGGCGGTCTCAGGTCACTTACCTACAGCAACAAGATCGACCCCAAGCATCCCGTGTGCCCCAACCAGTTGGATGGGCGGCAGTGTCCCAAGGGGGCAGACTGCGAGTACCAGCACTTTGAGACAATGAAGCTCCCTGGTACGTGGTTCCCCGCCGCACGTGAAGGCTGACCGCTCTGCGCTTGTTCCCCTGAAACCGTCCGGAGGTGCTGACGGATGCCGGCCGACGCGCAGATGACCAGATTCTGCTTCAGCTAGGTGGCACCAAGCTCGAGGGCGCTGAGCGAGCCCGGTTCAACGGGGGCCTCCGCGAGTTGCTCCACGACCTGCGTGAGAAGAACGTCAAGGACTTCACGCGTATTGCGCAGGACATCGTTGATTACCACAACCGCTTCGGCGGCGACCCGTCCAAGGTCTTGTCCCTCGGCGACGTCCCTCTCTAGGTGAACCGGCGCGCGGGCTGCCTTGTGGCGCTCGCCGCGCCTCCTACTCGCGAGACCTTGGTCGTTCCAGGCCAGGTCCGCATCGATCGTACGTATGAGTAATGTGTCCAAAGTCGTGTTCACAACATCCCGGCGTTTTTGGGGCGAGCCCGATGGGGGGTTTCTCGCAGACTTGCGGTGTCGGCGCCAGACGCGTTCATTTTCGGCTTGGATGCCGGTAGAGGGCGAAACGTCATGATACCCCCGGGTCAGGCCCGTATGGCTTTGCATTCGCGGACTCTGTTTTATTTCAGAATAGCAGGAGACGAGAGAAGACTGAGAGCTGCGGCGAGGCAGCAGAAGAGGATAAGATGTAGCTCATTGGAGGAGCAGGCTCGCGCTCGCGCGGTGTCCGTCCAGCAGTTCTGGCTTTGCCGGCCTGGCGGGCTGGCCCAAGAGGCGGCCTGGCTTCTTTCGACAGCTGCCAATACATTTGCATTCATCCTGAGCTCGGCATTGCTGTTGTGACATAGTGACGAACTTGACCGTTTTCTATCTGACAATCTAATTTTGCCATCCCAGCCTTCAAAGAATTGTTTCCGGACATCTAATAATGCAGCCTCCTCGGCAGCCAACTCAAACATCTGACGACGACCCATCCGACTTTTCGTTGGGACGACGAGGTGCGGCTGCGCCTCCAGGAGAGACAGCATCACCCTCGGACACCGGCTGCTGCTTCCGCTTCCGCCAGAAAGCGATGTTGAGACCACCAGCATTCTGCTCAACGATGGCCTTGCACGCAATAGCAGGGTGGAAGATATTCAGCACCAGAGCAGCAATTGCAATCATGACGCCCTCAAACCCGATGAAGAGATCCTGGCGCGCCATAAGGGGACCGGTCCATCCCTCGGACAACTCGGCGATACGGTAGACGCAGCGCCAGAAAATGCAGATGAAAGCCAGGGTCAGGGCACCGAGGAAGGCACGGAACATGATCGAGGCGCGGACCTCTGCGAGCGCGGGGGTCTGGTCGAAGGCGGCGGCGCCGAGACGGCGATGGCGCGACCAGGTTCGCCAGGCGAAGTCGCCGGCGAGGAGCATGAAAATGAACATTGTGACGACTTGGGAGACGAGGCCGGCGATCATGATGTTGTCGCCAGGCTTGGTGTCCTTGCCGTTTGTGGAGAGGATGGAGGCCATGGCGCCGCCGATGGCCTGGAGGACGAGGGAGACGAGGTCGCAGGGTATGAACTAGAGATATCAGTACGTGTCAACAATAGGAGTAATGACAGGAAGGCTCACAATGCGGGTGTACCACTCGGGCTTGATGCGGGAGTTATCCGCCCCAAAGGCGTAGACGATCTTGCGAAGGGAGAGGTAGATTCCGGCGGCGAGGAAGGCAGGGCCGATGGTGAGGCAGCAGATTTGCATGAGGAAGCCCTTGTCGATCCACTGGTTCTGGTAGGCGATGATGCGGCCTGCGTAGCCGAGGACCTCGCAGAGGACGCCGAGGAGCATGGCGATGAAGAAGGAGAGACCGCGGCGAGTGAAGGCGTAGATCAGGATGTAGAGGAGGGCGGAGAGGGAGAAGATGGAGACGAAGGCGATGTTGGCGGCCAGGTCGATGCGGTAGCTGAACGGGTTAGCTAGGGAGAGGGTTGAGGGTATCACAGGTCACAGGGGGGGTTGCTGACCCGAAGAAGCTGGGCATGTCATCGCAGGCAGGGCTATCGGGTATCTGGCCACAGTACCAGAACCACTCCACGCGGCCCCAGGTCTCGTAGCCTGGAGGGGGTATCAGGGACAACTCGAAGTCCGACATGATGGCGGTCAGGGGGCCAAGGTGAAGATTGAGATGGGATGTCGAAGTTGGCCGGATGTTTGCAATATTCCACAGAGGTCGAAGTAAGCCGTGATACGTCCGCTAAGGAAGCAAAACCAGAAAAGGAAGATCAACAGCCCATGTACATCCCGGGCGCCCTCTTACACTTATAATATCCGCAGAGCTCTGCCACAGCATAAGCGGCGCCGGGGAGTGAAACCTCGTGGCTTCGACGCCACAGAAAGCCCTACTAGTACTAGGCATCGATCAACCTTCCCCCGACAAACGAGAAGAAGAAAAGCCCATTGCTGCGCCCGCTGGCGTTTGTGTTTGTATAGCCGGGTTCCGGCTTAGGAGGCGTCGAAGGATCAAACGCCCTGTCAAGCTTTCGCCGCGCCTCGATTCCCCCCTGAAGCAGTCGATCAGACCAGTCACAGTCCGGGATCGACTCTACGGCCCGTACGAGCCGTACGACAGACACACTCTTCCCCCACGGGGGACCCGAGACATCGGTTTCTTCACGATGGTGGCTAGATTTCCTTGATGAGATGGATCCTAAAGACATGATGATTCTGTTCTGCTTCAAACATCGAGAACTCTCCCAAGCGGCCGCCTGGGCTAAGTATTCGTACTTGCACTTCGGGACGACGTGTACAAATATGCATCAGCCCGTCAGCACGCACCCGTCAGCCTCAACGAGCTCCGTCGCACAAGGGCGCTGCTGCCTGACCCTTCACCCATTCGCATCCCCTCGCAAGACGCGAAGGGGGTGAACGGCCGGGTCAGCCTCAAAAGTACCACCGAGATGATGCATCAGGCCGATCGGGGTAATCAAATCTCCTTCCGCTTGCTGTACCAGCCGGCGGTCAAGGTACTTTTGTCTATGACACCCTCGTTGGAGGAGTGTCTCCGGGCCAATGGACGTTCCGTCATGCCGCAGATGCGGGATGGTGGCGCCGGCTCGCTAACCGATTGGAAATAGACGATGATCCGGGAGAATCGCGTCTGGCGGTATCATCGATCATTGGCACGGAAGACGACATGCGCCCGCGGGCTACAAAATACACAAACGAGGTCCCAGCCCCTACTTCGTAAATACTACAGCGCTACACGCCTGATGATGAACAGTCTATGCTCCCCTAATCAGTAGGCCGTATCATGCTGCCCGCCCGCCTGCTTTGAAAGAGCGTCGCGAGCCCTTCACTTGCGCCGCTGCTTCTTCAGCGTCCGGCCACCCTCATCGGCCGACAGGCCCGTCGTGGCGATGCCCTTCGCGTCGATGCCTCCGTCTTTTGTCACGACGCCGCCCGCCGCCCGGCTCACGCCGATGCTGATGCCGCGGCTCGTGTCGAGGCTCAGCGTGCTGCCGTTGCTGTCCCTCCGCACGCCGATGCCCTTGAGCTTGGTCGTCGGCGACTCTTTCGCGTCCTGGGACCCGTCGAACGCGTGCTGCTGGTGCGCGCGCGAGTGGGGGGTGGATGTGTCGGGGGAGGAGCCGGCCTCGTCGGAGACGGCATGCTGAGATATCGTGTACTGGGGAGTTTGCCGTCTTGTCGTGCCCTGGGGTGAGGGGATTCCACTCGCGCGAGCCTGGGCCCGAGCCTGGGCTGGGGCGGATGGAGTCACTGGCCGAGGGCTGTGTGCGCCGTTCCGGATGGTGGAGGAGCCTTCGATGGCAGCGGATGCCTCGCTGGCGGATGCGTCGCTACCTCGCGACTCGTGAGCACGGTAGGCGGCACCAGACTCGAGCACTGTCTCCTGCCGGGCAAGATGGTACTTGGCGTACTCCTCGGGCGTGTGGTCGGCGCCGGTGAAGCTGTTGAGCGCAGCAAAGACATGAGGGAAGACGAGAGAGTCGACGTCGCGAGCCCAGAGGAAGTCGAGGTGTTCGTAATGCGGGACCTCGTTGGCGATGGTCTGCGGCGGCAGCTCCTTCAGCATGACCTTGATGTCCACAAGCGAGTCGCTGCCTCCGTAAACAAGCACGATGGGCGTCTTGATGTTGCGAGTCGGGTACCGAGCCACCTTGGTATATCTCCCCGAGGTGCTGAGCGACAGGTGTTGTTGCACGTCGTCGTCATACATCTGGAAAGACTTGTTGCGGATGATCTGGAACCAGTGAACCACGCTCTTCGTGCTGGTGAACGAGTACAGGTGCGGGTAGGCGGCGAGCTTCTGGCTGAGGGAGATGTTCTTAGTCTGCCAGTTGAAGAGGAACGAGAGGCCGTAGTCGATGAACTTTGCAAATATGGGCGGGTACAGCAGCGACTGCCACATTGTGGCCGAGCTGAGGATGGAGCGGCGGCCGAAGAGCAGGAAGAGCACTTGCGGCGAGGCCTTGACCAGGGCGTCGACGATGCCATTGGACAGTCCCGCGGGGGACATGGCTGGGGCGAGGGCGATGAAGACGTTGACCTGCTCGTTGAGCTTGGGGTGGATGGCGAGGGTCGCAAAGGCCTGGGCGGTGCCCTGAGAGAAGCCGATGTACGAGAGGCTCTGCTGGCCGGTGGTGTTGAGGATGTACGAGATTGTGTCAGGGATGTCATGGAAGGCGAACTCGTCGATGGAGAAGTTCCAAAAGTCGAGTGTCGTTGGCGAGTGCTTGGTCGACTTTTTCGAGTACTTGTTGCCGCGGTTGTTCCCGAGCTGCCATCGTCAGTACACATATCTCTATTCGTAAGCTCGCCGTCAGTGCTCACCCAAACGTCGTAACCCTTCTCGACCAGCACAAAGGGCAGACACCTCTGTGCATCAGTCAGGCAGACCCAGACCTCCGAGTTCATGAGCAGGCCATGATGCAGGTAGATGACCTTCTTGGTGACGCTGTTCGGCCCGCTGTTGACCTTTGTGCCCTCTTCGCCGGCCTTCCAGGCGAGCCGGTGGGCGCCCAGCAGAAATCCATCCTTGGTTTGGAGAACGTGCTCCTCAGCCTCGTACCCGAAGATGCGGCAGAGCTCGACAAAGTCGGACGCGTCCCTAACGGACTTGGAAATGGCTGCGGCACGTCAGGATGCGCATGCGAGAGTATGGTCAGTGGACTGGTACTGACAGTTGCGCCTCTGCTCGGCGCGTTTCTGCGCCGGCGACGTGAGCCAATTGAAGAAGCGGCGTGACGCCCGGTAACACAGGTTGATCAATGACGGCGCTGTCGGGGTAAACATGTCCCAGTCAGCAAAGGCGGCCCGGCTGGTGGTGGTACAATTGCGCGGGAAGACATACGCAGCGCGAGAGTGAGGACGCGGATGACGGACTCGAGGCCGACGAAGAGGAACGATCCCACCAGCGCCAGGTACTCGATACTGCAAGACGAGAAACATCAGCCCACGCTCGCGTGGTCGCACCACGCACACCGCCATGGGGGCTATGCGCAGGAAAACAAACGTCCAACCCACATGTTGAGCCGTCCGATGAAGGGGATAGGCATCGTGAACGCGGACACGGGGCCGATCGCGGTCGGTCCGGGATGTAACTCTGCGTCTGGGTGTATGCAGTGCACGGGTGTCGTCTTCGAAGATCGGGGTGGGAAAAAGAAATGAAGCTTCTAAAACAAGGGAGGGAGAGAGATGGGCAATCGGACCAGCGAGAAATGTTGAAGGGAGGCGAATTGTAGTCTGTAGCCAAACAGGGATCACGACATGACGCTGACAAGGCTTATCTGGGAGCAAGAAGAGAGGGGTGGCTAGTCTCGTCACGGTGCCTAGTTCGAGCTTGTCGAGGTACCGCACGCCGCGCTCGAGAATGCGAATTGGTGTCAAGCGACCAGCGGTTGGGGAAAGGGGAGAAAAGATTGGGATGGCGCAAAAGCGACCGGGTGACATCACATGTCACATGCAAGTATCACCAGGCCAGGGGCAGGAGGGAAAGAGACTTGGTTCCCGACTCTGGAAGCTTGGATCACCTGGAGCTCTGCTTTTAGGCCAATCAGCGCGTGTAGAATGCTCAATGGTAAAGATCCGATTTCGGGCCAATCATGTGCCCCGCTGTCAGTTCAGCCCCTTGCATCCTCCGACCCGCCGTGGCGCATTGGGGCTCTGTGAAGCATCAGAAAATCGGTCCACCTCCAGCCGTCACCATCGCCAAATCCCGGCGGCACAAGACAATCACCCCCCAACCGCCAGAATGCCGTCCTCCTGCAAAGAATTACGTGCGCAGCCCTCCACCCTCCACCTCTCCCCTTCCCTTCCACTAACACAACCTAGGCGAGGCCCTGGCGCAATGCCTCCAAGAATCCGACTGCGTCATGGTCCACCGCAACACCGCCTCCGACTGCCTCCGCCAGCCCCTCGTCAACACCCTCCCGACAAAGTGCCAGCAGCTCCGCAAGGGCTTCGGCGAGTGCAAGCGCGGCATGGTCGACATGCGCAAGCGCTTCCGCGGCAACATGCCCGTCGCCTACAAGACAATGGCCGAGGCCGAGCAGGGCAAGGGCTACCAGCTGTACGCGGGAAAGGCCGCCTTTGCCGGCGGCCGCGGCGTGACGGACGGCAACGAACCGGAGCCCAAGGACTGGCGGGAGCAGGAGAATGAGGAGTATCGTCGCCAGCAGGCCGCGCTCGCCAAGGGGGCTCCGCCGCCGCCGAAGCGGTAGGGTTGGGCATGGAGCGTTGTACGATCAAGGGAAAAGCGCGGCAGGAGCGGCGATGCATTCGGGAGGCGTACGGGCGGCCCTGGGGGCACATACTCTGTACAAACATGTTCTCACCACGGCACATCTACAGGGACACATGTCCCATGAATCCACACATCATTTCACGACCAGGGACCAGACGTTGCAAAGTACTTTTGCATTGTTTTGCGCCGGGGGAAATACCTCCGCGGCGTCTTTCAAGATGCCGTACCTGACGTCCTTACGACGACAGCGGGGAGGGGTATAACTGGGCATCCGCCACCATAACTAACGCGCGCGGGAAGAAGTAGAGGAACAGCAAGCGCCTCCGTCCGCCGGAGAAAAGAGGAGCAGACGGCAGATGTATCCGGGCCGATCATGACGCAGAAACGAAAAAAAAGCAAGGAGAGAGGTCGACTGCCTCTTGATCCAGAACGCCAGGGCCGTGTATGCCGGGGAAGTCGTACAAAAGAAATCCTTCAGGAGAATGGCTTGCTTGCCCATCCTCGGATCTGCCAATGCTCAGAACATAAGAAACTATTCATGCTCTGCCGGCCTCATCCCCAGATGGGAACGTTGCGGTAGGCCGGCGAGTTGTAGCTGTGCAGCACGCGGTAGGGGGGCTCGTACGTGCGTCCGCGCGAGTTGCCTCCGCGGCTCCATGAGTGTCGCGCCGAGGGCCCGTGGGGCGGGTATCTGCTCGGCTCGTCCCAGCCCTGGCCGCCCCATTGCTGGTCCTGGAGCTGGCGCAGCTGGTTGTGGTAGTAGCTACCGCTCGCGGGAGGGTCGCGGGGGTCGTACTGCTGCTGGTGGTGGTGTGGACGACCCTCGGCCTGGCGGGAGAGCGACTGCCGGCGTCCAAGGTTGTCCTCGTAGCTTGACTGGCGGCGCATGTCGCGAGGCGTCGGCTGCTGGTGATGCTGCTTCCGCAGGGTGTTGGCCGGGGCGGCGCTCTTAGGCCGACGGCTGCTGGGGTCCGGGTTGGAGTTCAGCGGCCCCGGGGCGGATTCGCGGCGGGCTCTCGGGGCGTCGCCACGGAGGTGCTGGAACTCAGGGAACCGGGGGTCCAGGGCCGGCATCGGCGGGGGATTGGGGTCCTCGTGGCCCGAGCGATGGCTCTGCACGCTTTCCCGGCTGCCGCGACGGGACAGGCCCTGCTTCGGGGTCGAGGACGACGACTGGGGTCGGGAGGAGGGGTTCTTCCGGATGCTTCGTGCGCTGCGGTTTTGCAGGCTAATGGGCGGCGGCGGGGTCCTAGACTTGAGTGCCGTCGGCGACATCTCAGGGAGCTCCGGGATGGGCGACGCACGCGAGGACGTTGTCGCTGCGCGCGGGTTCCTTCCCCTCGAGGCCTGTCGGCGGAGCTCCATCTCGCGCTCCGTCTGGGCATCCATGGTCATGGAGCGGTCTCGGCGGTCACCCTCCTCGTTGGGAACGCGCATCATGGCGAAAGCCGAGTCGAAGGCGCTTCGGCCGACACTGGTGCGGATGGCGTCGATGCTCGTGATGTGGGATTCAAAGCCGTTGCGGATGTCATCGTGCTCCGAAAGCGTCGCATCGTGCCGGTCGCCTGATCCCACGGGCTTGCGGCGGAGGCTGGTTCGGGAGATGAGGCTGGCGGCAGACTGAATTGAGCGGCGACGAGAGGCCTTGACGGGCTCGCTCACCGGGACAGGCGCCGGGGTCTCGTCGACAGCGACGAGCGAGTTGCGGACGCTCTCTGACTGAAGGGCGTCCACGCTGCCAACGCTAAGGATGGTCTTGAGGGTTTCCTTGCTCAGCTGCCTCTTCATGGTGAGGCGTTTGGAGTTCGTCGGGAACTGGCCATTGTGTGCCTGGAGCTTGTCTTCGATGTCCTGCGGGACATCAGGGACAGCCTGACCCTCAGGATGGGTGGCGTTTACGGAAGGCGGGCCACCTCTCAGGCTCGCGCCGCTGAGAAGACGCTGGAGCTTGTGCCTTTTCGACGGCTTCGGTGTGGGCTCGCCGCCAATGCTCAAAGTCGACTTTGACTGCAGCAGCCACAGGCCAGATCTGCGCCTCTCCGAGACGGGAGAGACGGGCTGCTGATCGCGTGTTCTAGGCACCGGGGCGGCGAGGCTGGGCCTGGTTCGAGGAGAAATAGGAGAGGCGCTAGCCGACGTCGGCGATCGAGCCGTCAGGAGATCAAAGGTGGTAGTGTCGATGACCAGCTGGGACCCGGACGCAACATGGCCCTCGCCCTCGGGCAAGTCTGGAGATTTGGAGATGGAAATTTCGACACTGCAGTTGTCGGCCGACTGGCTAGGCGACTCTGTGCCCGAGCCGTCCACCTTCTTCGAGGCGAAGGATCGGACCGACACGTTTGAGCTATAGCCCGAGTCGGCCTTTGAGAGGGCTTTGAGCGACGCCTCAGACATTGGCGTCGCCACGATGCCGCTGTCCGTTCGCGCAAGACGTTCGCGCTCGGCCTGGGCGGGGTCGATGGTCGGCCGCTCGAGCCTTGGTTTCGCATCGGCGTCCTCGCGAATGTCCAGTGTCTCGTTTGTCGAGTACTCGAGCTGCGCATCGTTGGACAGCTTGAAATCGCTGAATTGGGGCCTAAGGAGAGGGGGCCAATAAGTAGTGTTCCTGGGTTACGAGGGCGACGGCCGACTTACAGGTTCGGCAGGGGGTCAGCTGACATGGGAGCCGTCAAACCTTGGCTCCTAAACGAAGACGCCCTGCTGAGCTTTCCGACCTCCACGAGGCGTGGCGTAAGAGGGGTGCTGATTTCCTCGGCGCGGCCAACAGCCACGACGACAAGCTCCTCGCTGTCAAAGTTGGCGGCCACGTCCGCCATGAGATCGGCATCGTCTTGCGGCGGCGAGAGGGGTCGGGAGTCGTCTCCACCGAGCTGGCGTTCGCCGTCGAGGCTAGGGATCGGGCTCGCGGCACCGTTGGTGATACGGAGCGACCCAAACTTGATGGTGCCGAGCTGCTTGTATTCCCCGTCGGACGGGGTCTCCACGCGTGGTGTCACCTCAGGGTAGAGGAGCCTCGGCGGGGGAGGTAGCGACATGATGCGGGCGCTAGCGGAGTCCAGAGAGTCCTGCCTGGATCGGGCGGCCATGACAGGCGTCGGCGGATGACTGTGGCGCATGCTAGAGTGCCTGGAGACACTGGCGCTGGCGCTGGCAGTGGCATTGTCGCCGGGCCAACGTGTGGCAAGGCCGGGCGTCTGGATGATGGACCTGCGTCGCACAGGCGGGTAGAGGGAGACCTCGGAGTTGACGCGGTCGAGGGTGGTTTCCTGGGGCTCCTCCTGACCGTTCCACGACTCGTGGGGGATGTCGTGATTGTTGCTTCCCGACAGGACGGATTCCGCGTTGGGCGACAGGGGCGACAAGGTCTCCTGTTGCACCATGAGGCGGCTCGCCTCGTAGGAGGACATGTCGTAGTTCACCGATTGGCGGTTCGCGATGCTGTTTTGGCTGGAGAAACACAGGTCATGTCAGTTGGAGAAGCCGCGTAGAGGGGCAAGACATTTCATACCTCTCGAGCTGCTGCCTTCTGGCATAGTCAAAGTTGGCCTCGGATTCCCAGTTCATGGAATTGGCCCGGGAGCGCCTGTCCCCAGGCATCGGGGGCAAGGGTCCAAGGCTTATCCTGCTTGACCGGCGTTCATCGTGCGAGCTCTTGGAGCGGAAGAGGCTCAGGCGGCGGCTTGGGTCTCGCTCTCGGGATTCTGGCGCCGGGGGGAAGTCTTCGACAGGGCCAGCGCTGACGGGGCTCGCAAGGGCAGATACGCTGCTTGGCGGCAAGGGAGAAAGAGGTAGGGGCGAGACGAGGGTCGACTGGCGTCTGAGGGCCGGGTTCGGGTTCAGAGGGAGCTGCGTGTTGCTAGAGGCGACGGAGATGGCGCTGGAGCTCATGCGGCGCGTGCGGCCTGAGGACGCATGGTTGCCGACGCGAGGCTTGGAGAGCTTCTGAGGCTGCCGCTTGACGGGTGTGGTGCGAGGCTCCGGGTAGGGGTTCGCCATCTGCGGCGGCAGCGTCTCGAGCGAGGTGGTGTTGCCCATGGCGATGTGTTGAAGGGCCGCGCCCCGAGGGGACTGCTGGGCCTAGAGCGGCGCGGACGGCTGCTAGGAGCGTTGAGAGGGGGACATGGGAGCCCTCGAGCGACGTTGCCTGTGGTGAAGCCGGTGGGAGTTCGAAAGGCGAGGTCGAGGAGGTTGCAGGTGCAGGCCTGGTGAACTGTACTGCTGAAAGGCGCGGGCCGGGGTGGACCAGGAAGGGGTATTTAGGAAGAGCTCTTCTGCCGGCGAACCTAGTGGTAGGTGTGCGGCAACGGATGGAAAAGTAAGTATGACAGACGGTTGACGGATTGTGTCATGAAATGGGAAATAAATGAACGGTTCGGCCGGAGGAGCAGAACGGGGACGAAAGGGCGAGTCAACGACGTAAGAGCGTCTCAGATGATCCGAAGTGGAGGGCTGATACGTTAATCAAATGAAGCTGGGCGCCGAGGTCTGAGCTTCCCTCACGGACCGGAAAGGGGGAAGGAGATGAAGCCTGAGGTGAGGAAGCTTGTGAGGAGAAACAACAAGGAGAAGGTGAAGGGAGGAGGAGGTGGTGGAAGCAGGAAGAGGTAAAGAAGCAGGGGAGAGAGGAGAGGAGTACCGGTAGACAAGACTCGGAGAGAGGCTTGGCCCGTGGTATCGACAAGGTCTCAGACGGTCAGCCCAGAGTGTCTAAGCTGCGTTGAGGTGTCGCCTTGTCGGCCGGCGGGGGGAGGGGATCGCAGCAGGATGGTGCAAACAGCGCTAGACATTGAATGAGCGGCCACACCCATGCTCATGCCCACGGACATGCCCCATGTCTGCTCGTGCTAAGGTGGTAGCACTGGGAGGCAGGCTAGGAGCTTAGGAGGAGCCTAGGAGGCGGCGTGGATCGAGAAAAGCCTATGCCGATTTCGATGGCGGCCTGGAAGAAACCTGGAACCTGGAGACGAACCGGGAGGGCCAAGGAGCAAGGAGCCAAGCAAGGAGGAGAGGTCGTGGCCCATCCCACTGCGGATCCGACAGACGGACCGTACGGACAGGGTGTGAGACCAGTGAACCAGAGAGAGCCCGAGCAAGCTAGAGTCCCGACTGCACGCGGCGATGGGGCGCTAGAGTTGGAACGAGTACCGTGTACTTTGATGCCTCATGCACCGCCAGCAGGTTCGAAGATGCGGCGCCCGCCCGGACGTCCACTGGCTTGCCGCTGCACCTTTCTCTCAGCACAGCGCATCTCAGCGCTGCACAGCACCAGCAGGACAGGGGTTGACGACACAACAGCGACGCAACACCGCCCGGCGGGTGCGGACCTCCCGGCTTCTGGGCCACCCTGGCCCCCTGGTCTGTTGGTGGACGCTTGCTGCTGGCTGTCACACACACGGACGCAAGTGCCGCGGACGAGCAGCACAAAAGGTTCGAGTCGGAAGCTGGGCTGATGCGCGGCAGATCCACCATGTGGGTGTGGTGTGTGTTGTGTGTGCCAGCGACAGCCCATCCTGCTTGAGGTGCAGCAGAGGTGCAGCAAGCTGGTGATGCTGACGCCGCTGGTGCGTGCTGGCGGATGACGGAACACTTGCGTCGGGACGCCTCATCTTTGTCGCGCCCTCGCCCGGCCCTGGCCCAGCCCCGTCTGGACCTTGGACCCCCAATTGCCTAACAACTTGACGTCTTCTTCTTCTTCTTTCTTTGTTGTCACCCCTCTGGAATCGAGAAGGCTGAGGGCAGGAATGGCGGTTTCCTCGGTGAGCGCCCGGCGCGTGCAAGCAAGGATCGCTGTCGATCCGGCAACGTCAGTGGCAGGTGTGGTGGAGGGGCAGAAGGACAGGGCCGTACGAGAATCAAATTCCGCATCTTGGAAAAACGAGATTGCGGTGACACCCCAGGAGATGTGGTGGGCACGCTGGTGGCTGGGCAATGGGACGGACTGGACGGGCTTGGCCCCAAGCGAGGTTGCAGTGGGAGAGGAAACCACAGGCGGAGGATGCTCAATCAGCGGGTGCTGGTGCTGTGGCTCAAGCTCTCTTTGTACCCGGTACATACCTGTGGCGGTGCTTCTCCCGCCGCACCACGCATCTTTCAACACACCATCTCCTCGATAGGCTCGATCTCGCCCGCCAGCGCTAACCAACAATCCTCCTTGACTCCCACCAACACCTCCCCCTTCCCCTCCCATCCTACCCCGAACCGCTTCGGAAAGGCAAGCTCACTGGCCACATAAAACCTGCTTGTTCCCGCCTCCATTTTTTAGTCAATGGTTCGCCAGCATCGGACGGCACATGTCTATCTGGCGACCAATGCCGGCCGCCAAAACCTTGGTTGCCGATGCGAGTGTACGTACGCATCCAGGCGTCCTGGCGTCCTGGGGCCACGTCCTTGGACCACGGCTGAGGAGGTCTGGAGCATGCAACGGTTGACAACAGGGTTTCCACGAGGTCTCCTTCGCTTCCCGTCGCCCTTTGTCTCGCAGCTCCTAGAGGCAACCAGGCGCGAGGCGAGACTCCAGAATATCGAGGTCTCGGCCTGACAGCGCTGCTCAGCTCAAAGGGACACAGACGCGGCTGGACGCCAGCCAGACCACTAGCTCCCCGGGGAACTCTACCCCAAAGGACACCAGGGGACGCCGTCGCGTGTCGGCGCCTCCTGCAACGTGCAACGGGGATGAGCCTGGCCCTTTGGCCTTCCCTGCTACAAGGCTCCAGACGCGATGACACTCGATGATACTCGACGCACTGCTTGATACTCCTCTGCCGCGCATCCTGCTTTCTCCTGCGCGCGCGTCCCGCGGATCACTGGTCACCGCTACTATTCTGGCCAGAACACTGGCCACCAGTCGTCCTTCGCACATCGGCTCAGACAGGTTATCTGTCGCCAGGGGTCAGGGTCAGGGGTTGATCAGCGACACCGCATGTCCTGTCTGATGGTGCTATCAATGATCCTCCCGCTGCCTGTCCGTTCCCCCCTCTCTCGACCAGCTGGAACCTCCGACGAAACTCAGCAGCCCCTCCCTCCCCTCCTCCCCCCCACACAGCCGCCGAACCAAGACCATGATGGGGGCAAAAAGCAATCTAGGAACCTTTCCTCGAACCCGCGCGCTAGAGCACGTCAAGCCTCCTTTGGCTTTGAACGGGTCGTTCGCTGAAAATAACTGTCAGTCAGGGAGACGTCATGTGGATATCTCCGTTGTCCACCTGCGCGGGGGGCGCAAGGACAAGGGCAGAGACTGAGAGAGAGAAACAAGACTGGTCCTCCGTTTCACAAGCCGGGCCTTTTGTTGTTTCCTGCCAACGGCCCTTTCTATGAGAAAATCCCCCATCTCGATTTCTCCCTGTTCACGATGCGCCTGCCCTGGTCGACGAGGTCTCGGCCAATTTCTGGGACCTCGCCAGGAACAAACGCCCCCTCGAGTGCTACCTCGCAATCAGACAACCAGACGCCTGCTAACCATTTGTTTCTTAACCCCCTTTTCTCCGGGAGCTATCCTTAATCGGGGGACGTCTTGTTCCCCAGCAGCCACGGTTGCGCCGTCGAGGTCAATTTTAAGGATGCAGCTTTCTGGTCCGCTGTACTCGCGAATGCCACCTTTCGCGGTTACGGTTTTCCTTGCACTCAACATCGCCGACCAGGGATCCCTAGTCTTACCATCGCAGGCAACCCCCTACAATACCATCGCGCTGCCGCGACCGCCTTACGAGTACAAGATGAATGATCCGCTAACTGAAGATCAATCAATATCGGTAGAGTGCGGCGGAGCGCCGGCATCGTCGATCGCGGGCACGGGCACGGACGGCCCGGACTTGGCCTCCGGTTG
Organism: Plectosphaerella cucumerina; assembly: GCA_020746995.1. Lineage (NCBI taxonomy): Eukaryota > Fungi > Ascomycota > Sordariomycetes > Glomerellales > Plectosphaerellaceae > Plectosphaerella > Plectosphaerella cucumerina. The sequence continues at coordinate 1,836,268 of JAGPXD010000004.1, read as the reverse complement.
CGGATTCCCTCTTCGCCGCTCAGTCAAACAACATGATGCCATCGTCTGTCCTTCCCTCCCAGTCACCCCTCCTAACGCGAGGCCGAGAGCGAGGCGACCGAGAGCGCTCAAGGCTCCGCGTGGCTCTCTGCCCTGCCTGCGGGGCCTCGGGGAGGGGTTGGGGGCCGTAATGGCGATCACACAGCTCCGAACAAGGCCGCGCGCCTGATCGACCATCCCGGACCGGCGTTTCATCTGCGAACCCTTCCGACTCGGGACGACTCTTCTCGTCCGCCTTTTCACTTTTTCGGGGTCATGTCGCGCGGCTAAGGACACGGGAAGTCAGGAGATGTCAGACGGAAAGAAGGGGAAAGAGCCAGCATGAGCATGATGATTCTCATGCCCCCCCCCCCCCCCCCCAATCGCCGGCATCACCGGTGGCTGAACTCATTGTTCAGATGCGGTCTCGGCCTTCGCAGGCATCGACATTTGCGTGCAAATTCCGTGCCTAGAGGAACTAATGCAGCTCGACAAACAGACTTTTTCGAGGCCGTTGGGCCCTGGACCTACTCCCCAATCACATATGTGCATCCCTCCGCGCCGACCCAGACCTCGTGGACGCGGTTGGCCTCGACATCGATACGCGCCCCAACTCCATGCGTCTCCTTCGTAGGCGTCTCGTCCTCCGGATACGTGATGGTGAGCTCACCGCGGGTGATCAGGTGCGTGGTGAGTTCCCGGTGGGTATGCGGGGGGTAGTGTGCATTCCTGAGGTGCCGGGTACGGGTCAGCGACGACAACATGACGAACGAAAATCTCGGGCATTCCGATCGGCACGCGCGGCAATGGCCGTCGGCGTCGGGGATAGCAGGGGCCACATGATGCCCCTGCCAGCGAACCAGACGGAGAGGCATCGTGTTGATTTGCGAGGCGAGGACGACTTCAGATGATGAGGGGAGGGGCAATCGTGACTCGCGATTGTTGACTGCCGGGGGGAAGGGGGGGTCGCTTACGGCCTGTCGCACCAGGTGAATACTTGACTGAAGCCCCAAGATCGGACCTCCTGCTCTGGGCTGAGCTTCTTGTCGTTCGCCATGTCAGCGCGGCTCGAGCTGCCGTCGGAGTTATCTGATGAGACGATGGTGATTGCGATGCGTTGGCGATGAGGGGTGAGCCGGACGGGGGTGACGTCACGATCGAATGGACGTGTGCACGGGTCGGTGGGATGTAGCAGGTGAGTTTTCAGTCCGTGTCTGAGATTTCCTTTGGCGAACAGGATGGAGTTTGATGGATGAGAGATGGGCGGGATGCTGGCAGAATGAGTTGAGGTCGAATCTGAGGTTGTCACGGGACTCTGAAGGGCTGAAGTGAGGCAAACGCGGGAGCGGCGAAGGCGAGCCCCTCTTTCGTCGACCCCGCTCGGCGTCCGGGTCCGTGTCGCCCGAGATCTAGGCCGGGCCCGGGGCCGGACAGCACGCGGACGGGGTGGCACCAGCATAGCAATGAGCCGCTCTCATAGATACTGGGGCCACAAGCGCACGCCGCGTTGATTTCCAACAAATACCCCACGAGATTATAATATTGTATCAAGGGAAACGCCATTGTGTCAAGCGAGAATTGACTCGAGTCTGCGTGCACCTACACCTCCACCTTCCCTGACTAAACGCTTCCACCCCAATCCCCCACGTTCCCCAAACACATACTTACCTTGTCGACGACCAAGCAGCCGCCTTCAAAGTTTTCAAATGTCTTCAGGCGCTATAATCACGCGCAACGCCTCGAGAACTATTGCTTGAAGCTCCTGGTCGATCCAGGCTGCTTCGGGGTGGCTCTCACCATTGACCATCATGTATTGGTTCAAGGCAACTGTCGCATCGCGCACCCAGCGTCCGATCCACTCCCTACTATGGTTTGCAGATGCCTCCCACCAGTCGTGATCAAACTCGTCGAAGATGGCAGTCAAACCTGCCAGGTTCTGTTGGCTGTTCAGCAGCCTTGTCTCGGCCTCGATCATGACAATCTGCTCGCGCAGGGCTCTCCGCATGTCTTGGGTCCCGGGCAGCACCTCATCGTGGCGGATGTAGCGCCATACGGTGATGAGGGATCTCAATTCGTGGAAGAATTGTGTCTGGCTCGCCATGCTTCCACCGTCGCGGATGAGCCGGTCCATGTTGCGCTGCATGTTAGGGTCAGAGACGGGGTTGGTCAGCCGCGTTCTCTCGCCGTTTTCGTTGAAGTTGTAATTGAAAATGCGGCCCTTGATGTTGTTGAGATTGGCGTCGAGAAGCACCAGGGGGCGGCGATTGGAGTTGCCGCCGAGGACTTCGAACAAGCGGTTGTTGATGTTTTGCATACCCCTCTGTGGGTTGGACGCGGCCTTGAGATTGGTTGGGGAGGTGGGTGTAATCTGACGCATGCCTAAAGGTAGGAGAGCTCTGTTCCAATTCCAATAGGGCTCGAAGACTGCGTAAGGGATGGGAGGGACAGATGTTGTGCCTCCGCCGCTGGCAAGGTCACCGGTGAGGAAGGTATAGACGAGATCGCGGAGGTATTGGAGCTGTCAGAAAAGAACGCGGGGCATTAGCTTCTCCCTCGAGGGTGTTTAGTGCTCCGAGTCTCAAGCAACTTACATCGATTCTATGGTCCATCTGTAGGTTGTCGTACCTGCTATGGCCCGTCCCAGGTCCATTCGTGAGGACCCGATCAATGTCTAGAGTCTCAAGGGCACCGCACCGAATGCCTGAAGCAGTTTGACTGTTGTACGCACTATCAGCCCAACTCAATCTGTAAACCAAGGCCGGGGGGGATGCAGGCGGCTCTGCAACTACTCACTTGAAACCCTTGGGGTTTGTGTTGGCCCTGGCACCTTTTGCTCCCCCGTACGACGCGTTCGGACCATCATATGTTCGGGCGAAGAGTCGGACGAGTAACGTGGGATTGCGGGGGACAGTGACGTTGAACTTGCGTCTCTTCGTCCCGCCTTCTTCGGCTCGCTCATCGAGGATTGAGAAATCGCGTGTGAAGAGACTGCTCGGCTCGACGTCCGGATCCTCTTCACCTTCCTCAAGCGCGTATTCGTCGCTCGGGCACTCCCACGGTTCAGCTTGACACTTTGGAAGGCCACATACTTGTTGGGGTTCCTGGAGCTTCGGGGTACAGCAGAGCGACTTCTCGCGCATCCCTACAAGCAACCACATTAGAAATGTCCTGAAGAAAAGCTTGAATGGGACTTCCCACTCACAGTTGCAAGTGATGCCTTCGCCGCCTAGTTGGTCAGTTGCGAGCGTGATCTCATTGCTGCTGCATTTTGCCTGTGTGTGCGACGGTCAGCCTGTGCCGACAGACAATAAGAAGCGATTCAGCGATGGCACTTACATCGGCGCAGTCACCCTTGCCTACCCAGTGGCAGTCAGACAACTGTGTGCGATCCGTGGGGCAGCAATACTCTTCCGATTGCGCGCAACCAGAAGGGCCGATGCCAGGGAGCATTCTGCTAGCAACGGAAGTTTTTCCAGTAGGACACTCATTAGTCAAGCCGCTGGTCACCAACTGGTCAGTTCTACCGTATCCGAGGCATCATGATGAGATGATATAGGAACCGGTGCAGAAACGTACCAGGCTGTCGTTGGCTGCACCCACTCACAGCCGGAAGTGAGCGCAGGGAATCCCCGGTGCTTGCAGCAAAACGTCTTTTTGCCCCGTAGACATTTCCCGGACTCAGAGTCGGACATTAGGCCGCCCTTATCCGACTCATACAGAGCCACTTCGCCACGAAGGCAGTGACCAGCGCAGTCTGTCTTGACGTCGCCCAGATTTGCCCGCCACATGCAGGTTTCTGGCGCCGCGTTCTCCTTGCAGCAGATGATTTTGCCCTGGCCTGATTGGCAGTCCGAGGCGTCGTAGCCGACGTTCATGTAATCGTCTCCGCATGACATGGCAGCGCTGTCTGTGAGGGGAACACATATGCTGGACAGGCTACAAACAGCCTTCAGATCGGCCTGGATTGCCTCCAGCGGGTCGATCCCGTCGCCGTGTTCGACAACAGGTTCGGCAGTGACTGGTTTCTGGAACTCTCGCGCCTCAAAGCGACTGATCTGGCTCCAAAAGGGGTGGAAGTTGACAGCTCGGTTGTCCTTGGCCGTGATGAGCTTGCTATCTGCCATCATCATGTTGACCGCGCCTATAGTGACGAGATTGTGAATGATGATGCGGCCCTTGTTCCCGCCAAGCTCTGCCATGGTTCTCTGGCACTTTGAAGCGGTGAGACAATCCTGGCTGTAGGTCGAAAACCAAGAATACAGACCAGCGCCTAGAATGGTGATGTCGTTCGAGTCGATCACACGAAGCCCCCAACCTGAGTCGCAGGGCTCCTTCTCCGTGCATCGGAACGGGGGGTCTCCTTTGAACGCACCAATAGACTTCTCAAATGGTGCTGGGGCTGGGGGAGTCGGTTGATAGTAGGGCTGCTCCGTCTGTATCATGCCGGCAAGAACGTTGGAAGCCTTGAAGAATTCGTATTGATAGAACACCGAGTGCTCAGAGGACGTTCCGTAAAGCCAAGTTGGCTTGGTGCTCTCGATCAAAAACCCTCTAGCCACGTAGACGGATGTTTGTGTCTATCGAGTCGGACCTGAGTATCAGCAAGGTCTCGTGTACTAGAAGGGCGGGGGTACATAGGCATGCGTACCATTTTGTTGTTGTTGTCCGTGAAGGTAGGATCATCCAGATCGTGGTCAGCCACCCAGAGCCAGGCATTCTCCATGTATATGGAGCCGGTCTTGGTGAGGTGCATCATCATGCTGCCGCCCTTGCACCCCGGCGCGACCCCTGACCGGACCGGCGGGCACTTGGTGGACGTCAGTCCGCTGCCGTCGGTGCCACCCACACGGACGTGACAATCCCACATTGCGGCCGTGCCGGGCCCATCTGCCTCGATGTTCCATTCGACGAACAAGGCGCCGGGGGTCTGTCCCTTGGATGTGAAGATGAGGTCTTGGAGCTCGATGGTCCCCTTGTCCCCAGCATTGCCAACTCTGATGACAGCTCGGGGTTTTCTAGAGACAAGGCTCATCACGTTAGCAGAGAATTCCTGTGTGTGGTCATCACTGTCAAGGGGTTCTCTCACGTCTCGTCACCGAAGTTGGATCCCGTGGCGGCCAGCTGAGCCCAATTCTCCCCCACAATCCTTGACCCGGGTGGGATGTGGAGAGTATCGGTGAGAATGTAAGTGCCGGCGTCGACGAAGACAATCTTCCTACTCTTTGCCGCACCATCAATGACACCCTGGAGACACCTGGTATCGTCTGTCTTGCCGTCGCCCTTGCAAGATGCGCTCTTTGTGCTGACGAAGTCCCCAGCGGAAGCCGACTCATATTGCGGCTTGGGCCGCTCGAAATAAGGCTGTTTCAGCAGAGCGAATGGATTGCTCTTGTCTGTCAGCGATCCGAGGCGGCTTGACTTCGTCTCCTGGATGAGGTCCTTGCCGAGGGTGTTGTTCTGGTATGACCGGCCGAGAATCCAGAGATCAATGTTCTTGTTCCCCGTATCCAGCTTCTGCGTACGCACTGACTTGCCGCCAGTGTCGACCTCATCGATCATGACCTGAACATTCTCGAACCTGACGTTGTCGAGGGTCAAGCCAGTGGTCCCCTTGCCGAGCTCCTGGGTGGGGGAGTACATGGCGATGGCGGTCTTGGTGTGCTTAATGACCGAGTCGACGATGAGGGCACCGCCGATTCCGTGAGAGCCATCTTCAGAGACGAGCTTGAAGCCCGTTCCGCAACCATCAACGACAATGGTCTTCCAGGTCCAGCCCCAGTCCCAGACAAGCTGCACGGCAGTGCGGATGTTCCTGAACTTGATGCGCTGCCCGGTAAATTGCTGGTTACCACCGTCTTGGTATCGAGTGAGCATGGACTTGGGCATAGAAAGGATCGCAGTGAGACTTACAGATGCCGAACTTGCCACCGGTAATAACGATGTCGCTCATGTGCCCACCACTGCCATTTTCCGCGACTAGATATATTTAGCACTCCCTTGCTGCGTCATTTGAATAGTTTTGCTAAATAGACGGAACTCACAAATAGACCGTTGCTCGGCATCGGCGTCTGTGGAAGCCTTGAAGTCGACGTACTGCAGACTTGTCGCCTGCGAGACCTGGTAGTGAATTCCGGTCATCATGACCTTCTTGTCCGCGCCGGTGATGTCAATGACAAAGTTGCGGATCTGGCCCCAGAAAATACCCTGGAGATCGCTATTGTTAAGTACTGAATCTGAATCATGGGAAGAATTGTAGCGTACCGTGTTGATGTGCCACGCGTGGTCCTGCTTGGCTTCGTCTAGTTGACCATCTCCATAGTACTTGTTCGTGGAGAAGATGCCGAGACCGACGAAAGACTTGGCCGCCTTCATGATAGGGCGATTTTTCGGCTATAGCTATCAGCCACGTATGAAATGAGGAGACTTCCCAACTTGAGACTCACATTGCCAATGAGCTGGGTTCCGTAATGCTTCTCGATGGTTGAGCTGACCAGGTACGTCCCGGAGGGGAAGTAGATGATGGCGCCATGTGTGGTAGACGAGTAGCACCCATCTCCACACATGCCTGATTCCTCAACGGCCTTTCGGATGGCTTTGGTGTCGTCCTGTAAAGTTTCGTCAGAGGAATAAATTGTCAGGACTGAGAGTGGACAGGTGGCGTACCGTCACGCCGTCGCCCTTGGCGCCATAGTCTTTTACATTTCGAAAGACTTTGAAGCTAGCAGGGTTCTTGCCCCAAGGCCACGAGCCTTGATGTTTGAGGCCCTCCATCCAGTAGCCACTGTTCTGGCGAGTCTCTTTGATGCCCAAGCTTGGCATGGTGTTGTTCAGCTTGAGGTCGTCGCCGAAGACTTCGGCCTCAGCAACGAGTGCTGCGGCCTCTGCGATCTCTTCAGTGATGGCGAGAAGAGGTGTCTCGTCCTCAGTCATATCGCGATCGTAGATCTTGGTGCCATCCTGGAGTTTGTAGTTGTTCCTTCGAGGGTTCTCGAATCGCTTCTGGTTTAGAACGGCCGCCTCCTCGATGGCCTGGTCGACTATTTCTCTTGCCTGGCGGAGGTCGGTCTCGGTAACGTTGCGGAGTCGATCGGTGAGAGGTCCATCACCGGAATCAGAGGAGGTAAGGGAAGAAGAAGAGAGGGCCCGAGTACGGAGAAGGTTGTACGTCGATGCTGACCAGACATGGGCAGGGGCATCTTTGGCCAAAAGGCTGCGCTTGGAGGGTTCCCAGGACGGAAATTGTCCAACTGTGGCATCAATGGCCAAAGATGCCGCTGCTGTGAGCCACAACAAACGCATCTCGCTCAGTGGGAGACAGAAGAGCCGACAGAGAGATGGCAGAAAGAACCTACAGACTGAGGAAGTTGGTGGCCTAGCTGGGACTGGCTGGACTCATTACGAACTGAACTGGGGGAGCAGATGTATATCCTCTTCCGCAGTGTCCCGTATGGGTGGCCTGCAATGTTTCCGCGCAGAAGCTCTTGTCCCAGCCCTTGTTAACACCACATCTGCTTCACCGAGTGTGGATGCTCGACCCAGAGCGCCCATCATGGGTCGATTCCGCCGAACCCAACAAATTGAACAAGGTTGCAGCATGTCGCTTAGCATAATTGTAGTCACGCCTAGTGAAGCGAATATCTAGAACCAACTGCGCTCAAGGATAGAGTTCTGGCCCTCTCATGACAGGGGGCTGCAGCTCACAAAGACATGGTGCTGGATGAGGAAGTAATTAGCCTCGGCCGGACTTTACCGCCAACCGCCACAGAGCCACCTGATTTAGAGCATCAGCTGTGGACCGGAGAAGAGGTCCTTGTGACTCGTCGATATTCCCCCCCCCCCCCGGAGTGATTGCCGGAATTGGTAGGTGAGGATATTCCAAGCCCCAGGTGTCGAGGGTTCGACCTGGGTTCTCGTGTTCGCGGTAGACCCCTGGACCCCTGGACCCTTTGTTCGCTGGAGAACTAATTCGACACCTAGCCTCTAGACCACCTGCAGCCGCATTTGCTGTCCAATGAGTCGTGGGCTGATGAGTCCGAGTCGAGACTAGGAAGTACTTGCGAGTTAAGGTGGTGACCCGGCGGCAGGACACTTACAGGAGGCTGTTGGGCCTCCCCTGCCTTCAGTAGGTCCCCACTTGTCGTACGACATGGACTTCGGGAGCCGGCATGGTGATGCTTGATGCAGTACTGCTAGGTACACGGGTATCCACCAACAACCAACAGTCAACTCAAAGGATGCAAGGATGGTTCGCTCGCTTTCTCCGTGATACATTCACCGTTCGGCCAAAGTCAATGTAAACCATGTCCTTTCCAATCCCCCCTTCAGGACACTCATCACCCGGTCAATCCAACATCTATCTTTCACCAAGTCACCAGCAACATGCGTCTTTCTAGCGCCTGTTTTTCCGTGCTGGTGGGTTGGACCTCTTGGGTCCATGCCCAGCAATTCCTCCTTCTCAAGCAGTCCTACGATGCAATGGGCCTCAGCGATGAGTGCACCACAGTCCTCAACACCGAATTAGAGAAGTGCCACTCCCTTCTTTTTCAGCATACAGATCGTACGACTGGTACCATCATCAAGGTCCTACCCCGCGAGGAGCTGGATCTCATCTGCGAGCCAATGTGCCGGGAGGAGCTGTCGGCTCTGCGCCGAGGGATCCAGGAGACATGCACCTCTTCAAGTGATTTGATACGCCATTCTGGGTTTGAGCTTCCTGGTGTGTAGAATGATTGTCTTCTCTTGCTAACGTAGACACTGACGTCGTGGATCTAGCTTTCTACTTCGCGGACAAGTTCGCCTACACCTACGATATGAATTGCTACAGGCATCGGTCCAGCGGCCGCTTCTGCGACGAAGTCTTTTCCGACTGGCGTAGTGGCAAAACCAAATTCAATCAGTGCGACGACTGTTACCTGGGACCATTGGCTTATCAGATATCCTCGCCCATTGGTGTCTCTAACTTCAGTGTTTCTCATTTCGAAGACGTTATGGCGTCCTGCCCAGACTCCAACTACGAGGTTCAAGTCGCAAAGACGTACAAAGTCGAAATGCCGGTGGCTCCAAAAGAGGACACCAGGAACTGCACCCGCTGGTACACCATGAAGAATGGAGATACCTGCGTGGGTATCTCTCTGTCCCAAAATTCGTCAACCGTCAAACTCATCCAAAACAACGGCATGGACGTCAACTGTGGTTCAATGCCAGACGAGGGCACCGAGCTTTGCCTCCAGGAGCCTTGCATTACTCACATGATTCGGTAAGTAGTCATTGCTCTTAGAACTGGGCTCTGTGTTGAAATCTAACTCATCTTTATATAGTCCTGGTGAGACCTGCGCAACAATCTCTCACAAATACGGGATTTCGACCAAACAGTTCCGGGCCTTGAATACAATGATTGACGAGACCTGCTCCAACATTGACCGATGGGAGGGCTACATCGCCTGCGTCGGTCCCACAAGGTTCGTTTCCCATGAAGCTCCCTCCGCCCAAGAGACAGGGCCTGATCACACGTAGCAGCCTCGTTGCTGGACCAGCCCAGCTGCGCCTTCAATCGGACATGCAGAAGCCCCAGGCCATCACCCCCAGGAAGCCTCTGGCGCCCGGCTCAAGCGAAAAGTGCACTCTGTTCGTGAACGGACGCTCTCAGAAGGACCCCGACCTGGTCGCGCAACGTCAACAGGTCCCACCCATGGAGGGAGAGGACAAGCTGTTCAGCAGCTTTAACAGATGCGGCCACGTAACCAACTACAATGGCGTCAGTATCCGAGAGTTTTGGAGGTTGAACCCAAGTTTGGACAAGAACAAGTGTTTCCTTGAGGAAAAATACAGCTACTGCCTGGCCGAGGAAGGAGGACAACAGCCCGATCCTGAAGAAGGCTGGAATCCGCGATGGGGTCTGCGATGGGGCTAGTGGTTCGATCCATGGATCTCCGTGGCATCCATATTCACCTAGGTACCTAAATAGGAGAAAGTGGAGAGCGCAAGCTCATGCACCGTTCGAAACGCTGACACGGAGGTTTGTGTGGGCATCGCAGGCCGAGGCGACAATCTGGAACTGGGTGCATATGGGAGGGGGCACTCACAAGCGCCCAAGTACCTACATGCAGGTACTGGGGAGACGGAACGGCCATGAGGTAACAACTTGAAAACACATCCTACGCTTACTTGCACCATGCCACACGCGTTGTACGCATCTCCGAGGGCCTCAAGAACATCACCCAGTTGATGCCTGGGCAGGTAGCAGTGCCGGTGGCAGGCCGTGGACGAACCTCCCGCTTTGAGAATGCCGTCGTTGGCGCCTCCAGTTGCGAGTAGCCCTCGGGTCACCTGGAACTGTTGGCGCTACTAGTAGCAGGGGAATCAGAGGATCCATTCACTATTTACCATCTCATTGAGCCCACAGGCTCCCTAGACGACACGCTACTCGTAACAAGTGAGTTGAGCTTTATTAAAATCGCTGCGTCGAGACCGCTCGGCCGGACGGGGCACGGGTTCAGGCGCCCCTGACATACAGGGCGGACCTAGTACGGCTTCCCCCGTTACCCGGGCTGACTTCCCTCGGCTCCCCACCCCGGCCAGGTGATGAACCGACCTTCCAGTTCAGTTCAAGCTTCCATGCCCCGCCAGGTGCAGGGCAGGTACTACTGTACTAGTGCAGTCCGTGACAACCCGACCCCCTACTTGACACTACTGTACCTACGAACTAGTAGCGAGATCCCGACTTGCACCTCCCGCACCTTTGAACTTGATTTTTCCGCCACAGGGCAGCCTTTAACCCTCACGCTCCCTCACCTCGCCTGGCATCGTTACACCGCAACCCGTACAGTACCCCATTTCAAGGCGCACAAATATGCCCAACGCGGACAACACCGGCCCAGGCTACCCGGAAGGGTACAAGCTCGCATCAACGGGGTACGAGTATGACGCCCTCATCAACCTACGTGTCTGGACGGGCTTTCCCAAATGGGGTTTCGTCATTTTTCGCGGCACGTACGATAACGACGCCGAATGGGCCACCTTCATTGCCCTTCTCAAGGAATCCGTCGCCGAGTCGCTTCAATTTGCAAAGCAGGAGGAAAACCTACGTCCCGACTTCGAGTGGACCATCATCGAAGACCGCGCATCTCTTGACAACGTTTCCACGGACGTCGTCCGAGCCAGGTTCCTCGATTGGGTGGCTGCCCGCTCCGTGGAGCGGGACGGTGTGCAGGCCGACGTACCATGGATGACCGACCGCGTCCCGAGATACAGGTACTGCATCTATATCAACGACGCATGCTTCAGCTCCATGGGTGCCCGGAAGGTGGGCAGAACTACGCAGTGGACTCTTGATGGCGGTGAGGTCGCCATCATCAACAGCATGCACTGTCCTTGCGACGACGAGGACGACGATGAAACAGACGAGGACGAGGATGACTCCGAGGAAGGTGAAAAGGACGAAGGGTACCCCCCCATCGAAGGCAATACTGATTATGACGTCGGATGGGCGTACGTCCAGGTCATCGGACTGGGGAACCTCTATTCTTCCATGTGCTATGCAAACGAATGGGAAATGGTCTATCGAGGGCAGCGCCCGGACAGACGCCCGGAGGCTCGTCAGGGTCAGCCTCTATCGGTAGTGGATCGAGTGTGGGTGGCTGGCTCGTCGTTGGCGCCAGAGTACTAGGCGGAGCTCACGTGGGCAACAATCGCATCGCCTTGCGCTGAAGGATCTCGCGACCAGTCTCTAAAGGACCTTTTTTCGTGCAGGAATAGGGAGCTTTGAGACGAATTCACGAACTCTGCACCCCATTTCTCTTACATCAAACCCGTATTGTCTGTTTCCATACGGTACATCTACTGTCCCTGCTTACACACTCCAACTGTAGGATGTACCTGATCTCGATCTATCAGTCATTGCTGACACCAACAAGCTTGCACGAAGCGTCCCAGAGCTTCTCCTCAGTCTCCCGGTCATAAGCCCAAGGGAAATAATGAGGCTCGCTCGGCAGACCGCCGGCCGCAGGGTCCACAGCCGTCGCCTCGGCAAGGTTGCTTAGGTACCTGCCTCCACGACCCTCCCACTCCTTGCTCAGCGCAGCATATACAGTCGTCGCCGCACCCTGGGCCGGGTTCTTCATGGACTTGAGCAGCGCCTCGTTTGTCGCGAACGACGCGAGAACCTCCTCAGGGAGGTGGCGGGAGAGTCCCGTCTGGATGATACCGGGATGCAGCGAGAGGGCGTGAAGCCCCTTGCTGCCGTACCGCCTCTCGGCCTCGCTGGCGAAGAGGATGTTGGCTGTCTTGGACTGTCCGTAGGCAGCCCACTCGTTGTAGGGCTCCTTTTCGAAGTTGAAGTCCTCAAGGCGGACGTTGCCGTAGGCATGGGCCGACGATGCCACGACGATCAGGCGGGATTGGAACTCGGGGGTGGAGGACGCCAGGAGGGTGGGTTTGAGCAGCTTGAACAGCAGGAAGTGACCAAGGTGGTTGGTTCCGAACTGGGTCTCGAAGCCATCTTCAGTCCTTCCCTCGGGCGTGGCCATGACGCCGGCGTTAAGGATCAGGAGGTTCAGGGCATCGCCCTTGTCGAGGAAAGACTTGGCAGCCGCACGCACGGAGGCAAGGGAGTCTAGGCGGAGCTCCAGGCCATGGATGGGCGCGTCCGACTTGGGGCCAGGGCCGTTCTTGACGCTGTCGATGGCCTCCTGGACTTTGGTCGAGTCCCTCGCGGTGAGGTAGAGGGTGGCGCCGGTCGCGTGGATAGCTCGGGCTGTTTCAATGCCAATGCCAGAGTTTGCACCCGTGATGAGAACGACCTTTCCGTCGAGCTTGCCGATGAGGCCCTCGTCCTCGACGACCTGGAGAGCCGTGGGGCGCTCGTCACCGGGGCCCTTGGTGTCGATGTGCGAAGCAGCGTATTGGGCCATTGTGATGGATGCTTTGGTGTTCTGTTAAGTGTGATGTGTAAGTATAGTTGACAGGAATGTGATTGAAGATGATGATGCTGAGATGGGCTGGATATCCTCAAGTCAGGAGAGGGTAGATGAGTCTTATACCCCAATGAGCATTCTCAACTTTGAACATCATGCCTTCAGTGTCGTTGACGCTCATAGCAACACTCCATCAAAGCAATCTAACCCACAGTGACGAGATCGTGCCCAATGTCGCGACTTGAGTGTCCATCTCGAGCAAGCTTACAAACAGTCGGAAGAACCATCTCCCTGATTTACAATCAAGTGGCCCAGCATGAAGCCAACAGATCGAGAATGTCCATGTAGGTGCGTGGATGGTTTCCCTAATCCGGAGTTTGGAGTTAGAGCAGATCTAAGGCAGGGCTCGAAACTGAAGAGCTTGAGCCGTCGGGCTGAGAAGTCGTGAATCGCGTGTCGTCCAAGCCTCTTCCTCGGCAACTACCGTCCCATGGCAGTGTGGGTTGGTCATGTCGGCATATCTGAGATCCCGTTATCTCCATGCTTGACCGCGTGTCGATGGTTGACTGGGAAGACCGGACCTCCTTCCAGCCAGTGCTATTAGATTAACACACATTTAACCTCGGGTAATGTGCGAGAAATCGGGTCTATCCCGAGACTTCAAGTCTGTGCTCTACGTTTGCACGCCCCTTCCTACCTACTGTAGGCCAAGGACGGTTCGCTCCCTAGTCGTGGCATGTGAGGCTGGCTCGCCTCTGCCCGGCTTGTCTTGTTTGTGTGCGGATACTAGCCCTTGAGCCTCTGGCTATTCTTCCTCCGATGCGGGACTGATGGGGCTTTGTTTGAAGCATAGGGATGAGGTGACTTTCAGCAGTTGAGACGGTTCTGTGTCGTGTCGAGGGCTGTCTCTGCTAACTTCATCTACACCCATCCTAACTCGACATGCATGTCATACTTCTCCTGGCGGTGGGAGAGCATAGCTTCCTCTCTAATCTTCGTACGCCTAGATGACGATGTCTCGCTTGACCTGTTCGAGGCTGGTTTGACGTGCTTTACCACGCCTGAAGGAGTCAGGTACAAACGTGGAGTTGCCGTGTTGATACGCTAGTCATGGGTCGTGGCTGAGGTGAGCATGGTCGAGCAGATTTTCAATGCTTCACCTGCCAACAGCATCACGTCAGCCACGGTCGACTTATGTCCGCGCTTGAGCTCGGTTTCGCTTTCCATGATGCTGTGATTTCTCAGCAAGTCTAGCCTCCGCACAGACACGAAGAACACTGCAACACGATGTTCGTCGTGAAGCACGTTGAAGATGGAGAGGACGATGAACGTCCTCATGAATCGTGATGATAGTTAAATACGTGCAGTTCGCAGACTGCGTTGAGATGGGGGCAACTCAGGAAGCGCTTTAGAGCACATCTTTCAGCCATTTCTGTCTCACACATCTCATCAGTACCATCTTTACACCATGGCTCCTCGCGTATGGCTGATCACCGGAAGCTCCGTCGGATTTGGCGCTGAATTCGTCAAGGCACTCCTGGCGGCGGGAGAGAAAGTTATCGCCACGGCGCGCAACACCTCCAGCATCGAGCATTTCCGCGAGGCGGGGGCCTCCATCTTGAAGCTCGACTTGACCGCCAGTCAGGCCGACTTCGACAAGCTGGCCGAGTCGGCCATTGGGATCCACGGCGGGGTGGATGTCGTGGTCAACAACGCCGGATACCCACACTTCAGCACCATTGAGGACGACAGGTACATGGCCCTTATAATCTGCCTGCAAGTTCCTAGCTAATGTTTAACCGTAACCAGCCTCGAGAACTGGGACAAGGTCTACCGGACCCATGTGTTTGGACCCCTCGGCGTTGCGAGGGCTTTCCTGCCGCACTTCCGGTCGAAGAAGGCCGGTGACTTGGTGTTCATGGGGTCAATTGCAGCGTGGGGAGGCATGCCAGCGTTGGGGGCGTATTGCAGTTCCAAAGCAGCTCTTCGAGGTGTGTCCCATCATTCCTCCAAAAGAAGCAGTAGACTGACCAGCACCGTGCCGCAGCCTCGGTCGAGACCCTGAGCCTCGAGACGAAGCCCTTCGGCATCAGGACCCTCCTCGTCGAGCCGGGCTACTTCCGAACTCAGTTCCTCAATGAGAAGAATGCCGTATACGTCGATACCAAGATCGATGAGTACAGGCCGCTGGTCGACAAGCTGTACCCGCAGGTCAGGGGTATCCACCAGCAGCAGCCCGGCGATCCAGTCAAGGGAGTGGCGAGCATCCTTGACCTTCTCAACTCGGACGTGGCTGCCGAAGACTTTCCGATCAGCCTGGCTCTAGGCGATGATGCTCTGGATACGATTCGAAAGAAGTGCGACGGCACGGTGGCGTTGCTAGACCAGTGGGCGGCGAAGTCCTCGAACTTAACGTTCTAGGGAGTGGTCAGTGAGACTGAGTGTCTACTGCCGAATTTCATGAATCAGCAACAGAGATGTATCTATCGTCAGTTGTTTGATGAAGGAATCACAAACGACTTGACCTGGCTTGATTCGAAGCAGGCTGGCTGCATGGGTGCCCAGCCCAGCGCGAACTCCTAGGCGATGACCCGAATTGGCGACTCGGGGTTAGTGTAGCCTTTGAGATATTTTGACGAGATGGATGCAGAGGACCTGGGAGTAAGGTAGGCGCATTTAGGTACCCAGGTAGGGACGTGGATGCTGTATTGAAGTGCATGTTCGTGGATGGACTCGGATGTGGTGATGCAACGCCACGACGTGCAACAAAACTCTGACAATAAAGGAAATTCAACAGCCATGAAGCTCTCGGCACCTGCAGATATTAAAAGGTAGTCAAGTCAATTCGGTGAACATATTGACAACATACCGAAGTGATCTACCATCTTCAAGAGAAAAGCCAGGCATCACCGGGTGATTGACAGCGGCGAGCGAGTGGAAACCAGACCATGTATCTTGTCCAGGCAGATGATCGTACGGGTATGCCGCTCACGTACCGGCGACAAGCGCACGCAGCTGCCATAGCTCGATGCACTTAGCAGCTGACGGTCTCGCCTCCAGCACGGCAAGGGCTGGGAATGGCGTAGGCCCACTGTCATAAGGTAAAGTAAGCTTTGGCATCAAATGAGATGGGATTTTGATAGTGACTACTCACGTTCTCGTAACCGCCATCTCCCTGGCGAGTGAAAGTGGCTCCAGGGCCGAGGACAACCACATCGAAGCTGAGTATCGCAGCGTTAGCAACAGCCACGAGCATGGCATACCAGGCAGAACTACGTGACGGTGGCACCAATCTTCTGGTTGTACCTGACAATCTGGCGATGCACGATGTTGCCAGTCGTGGAGAAGCCCACATTGCAGACGACGATGCCGCGTCCGGGGAAGAGGCTGGCGGTGCCCCTGGCGACGTCGACGGTGAACTTGCGGCGGCCCTCGAGGTCCTTATCGATCGTGGCCTGGATCAGGTTGACGACCTTCTCGGCAATGCCTGTGATGGCCGTGGCGACGGAGCCCTTATTGGGGGCGCCGGGAACGGGACCGCTCGGCTTGGGAACAACTCGCTGGCGGGCTCTGTCGAATCGTCAGTACCCTGAATCCGACGTAATGAAGAAGAATGGCGATGAGCTTCTTCACTTACTCGATGACGGGACCCGTGTTGACCGACTCGATGTTGGCCGATGCGATGTCACCAGAGAGGGGGACGGGGCTGGCCATGCCGACACTGGCGAAAGCCAGGATGGTAGTGGCGAGGACGTTGTTGAAGAGATTGGTGTTTGAATTTGGAATTTAGAAGTGAGAGGAGGCTGTAGAAGCGAAAGTGATGATGGTATAGTGAGTGTGAAGCTATAGAGAGTGTGTGAGACTGCCGATGCTGGTGTCGAGTCGATTCATAGATCTCCAAGAGGTCATCTTGAATGCTGCCTTTCACTCCGTGTTGAGCTTTATCGTCGTCTGCATGTCATGGCATACAGCATACGAGACTTCGCTCTGCCGTCCTGACTCACGGTAGTCGATGCATCAGAGGCATCGGTCTATCGTTGTACTCTGAGTTGGTGCAATTGGTCTTGTTGGCAGAGTCGTGCAACGCGAGGCTCGGGTCATCGTGGCTGCCTGGCCTCCAATGCAGACTGGGCGACAGTATGGCCATAGGCAATGTGCGATCGTACGCATACGAAAGAGGTTAAATCTTGAGTATGAACATCGAAATTCCACCCCATCAGAATGGGTTGCACACCGGGCAGCCGCTGGAATAGATTGCATACGGCTATACGACGATGTTGAAGTACATGGTCTGCGGGTGCGAGCACGGCCACGCTGAAAACACGAACCGTGCATGACATGACCTGAACTCTGTTCAACGGAGCGTTCAGATGAGAGCAATATGTGATGAATCAGTTCTCTCGAGCGACTAGCTACCTCCCCAGGTAGAGTCTGGTGCTTTTGAACTTCGAAGTATTAGTCCTTTAACGTCTCTGGATGGATCTATCAAACTTTTCTAATCATAGGCAACCAAAACATCGACAGGAGAACGCAAACAACGGTGAATGGCACCACTGCGTTCTGTAAATCACCGTCATGGCCCCATGCGAAGAGCCACATGAAATTGAAAACAGAAGGCCCAGACAGGATGAGTAGGTGGTAGACACCAATACGAAAGAATGACGGACACTCAATGGCGAGAAGACCCCACACAATCTCTCGATCATGGCTTTTGACGAGGAGCTGATGATTTCTCTTGGGAATCCGCTCGAGTGCGCCGGCAGCGCCTGCGAACCTTCGACACGTGTGATGCGATGTGTGCAGTCCGATACGATGTAGGAGAGTAGGAGTATTGTCGCAAGAGTAGAATCGCATCTTGAATTCGTGCTTGGTGATGGGAGGCACCGGGTTTGGGGGTTTCGGTGTGAAGATGTAGTCGCTGTTGGTGTCTTCTGGCAGCGAGGGCCTGTTGTCGCTTACTACGAAGACTTCCGAGCCAATCTTCTCGACCTGAAACAATCTTAGCTAGATATCTGCCAAGTGATGACGGCTTCAGGGCTGGGAGGTCATACCTGAGCGAACTCGCAGTGGCTGTAGACATGGTAGCTGAATAGCCGTCGATACCAGCCACGAAGTTCGAAATACTTGTTACGGAGCTCTCCAAAGAAACTACCATCGTCGCTTTTTGAAACAGATATCTGCGCTATGGAGCAATCATCTCCCCTTTTGACTGCGAGGAAGACGACGCGTATGTCAGCGGTCCATGGAGCCATCGGGATGACAACGTGCCGACGTCCAAGACTAGGGTCAAGTGATCCCGACAGCGCTTGGTTTCCGAGCGGCCGTTTACCTGCGAAGCCAGAGCCTGGATTGGCAAGCGTTGGGACAGGCTTCTGAGTAGGGGCTGAGTTCGTTGATCCGGAAGAACCAGGAGAGTGTTGCTGAACAACGGTGTGGACTTTGTTTGTCTTGAACCTTTTCAGCAATTGGCTCAGTTTCGAGGCGAATACCGGATCCAATGGCTGAAAACGTGCCATGCCGCATTCCTATCTCGTCAGTAGATAAACGACGGGCGCGACAATCATCTAGACCTACACATTTCCACCGAACGTAGGTGACCCCAGGGACATAAGGAGGTTGGGGATCAAGCAAAGGCCACCAGTCCCAATCCTGATCAGTCACTCTCTCCAAGAAGAGCTGTATCCTGTCCCAGACTCCTTGCCCTCCGTCCACCGTTGTTACGTGCTGTAGGTCAGCTGCGAGCAAGTCCAACTCCAGCCCCTTCAGGTCAGAAATCATGCTGGCTATGGAGACGTTGTCGTTGCTATCTTTGTCTTCTCGAGCCAGGTGGCGTGTAGTTTTACTGACCAGGGTTCGCAGTTCAGAGCGGAAAGTCGGGAAGATAAAGTCGTTCAGACTGGCCTGGAACTGAACGAAGGCCCGGCTGTCAAGTATGAACCTCTCGATTGCGTTCAGGTCGACAGTGCCCTCCTCGACGCCGTCGTCGTCGCTGTAGTCCGATTCGCTCTGTGCGTCCCCATCATCGCCGTCTTTCCCCATGTCCTCTGATGGTATTTCTTGACCGGGAAACCGGAGCTTGCTCAGGTATTCTTCGACTGCACCTGAAGCGACGACCTGGGAAGGTGGCCTCAATATCTTTGATTCCCCTGGATCCACTCTCCGAACGAACATATGAGCAATGTGTGATGCCTGCTGGCGCAACAGACTTGCAGCTGCCCTTTTCCCCTCACCGTCTGCCTCAGCTGCCAAGTCAATGGCCAATGCGACTATTAGGCGGCGAAAGTTCCGTTGAAATCGCTGGGCGTCCAGCTGAGGGTTTGCCAAAGCAGTGCTGCAAATCTTGACAATAGCGTCCTGGCGAGTGAAGAGTGCGACGCAGAGATGCGATGCTTCGAAAGCGATTGATGTTGCAATAGACGAAACAGAGCTCATGGATTTGCCAGCTGACAGGATGGAGTCCGCAAGCGACGCGGTATCGGCGTTTTCATCGGAATCGTCGTCATCATTGAGTTCGTCGTTGTCAGGAGCATCGTCGTCGACACCCCCCGTGCTGGTGTTTGCGTGTGACTTTGAAAGATAGTCAAGGGCGACGGGCTTTAAGCCATCACCGCTCCGAATGCTCGGAGATGCAAGGAACTTGACCTCCTCAGGCCTGACACGAAGAAGTAATTCCTTCGTGCAGGCTGCCGCATTCGCTGCCGCCCAGCTCTGCCATTCGTAGTTCTTGTGGACATCGGCATAGTCTGAGATACCGCGGATCACAACACAGCCGTCATCAGCGGCAAAGCCAGCGGCCTCCGTCTCGAAGCAGAGGACATCCCCGCCAATGCCCTTGATGGCCCTATCCCTATTCTGCCTGTCTTTTATGACCCTGTTTACGGAGGCGATGAGGCCACAGTGGATTTCGGGGAGGCTACCTGGCCGAGGCCTGCGTTGGGCCACCTTCTCGTTGGTATCGTCTTCGTATAGGATATCGCTGGCATCCGGTGCCTCGTACCGTTTCCGCAGCTTCGGCCCTCGGCTCATCATATCCTCCACAAATCTCGAGATCATGTTGTCCTTGACCATCTGGTCCGCCCGCATGAGCTCGACCACGGCGCGTAGTCGCGCGGGAGGCCGAGCCACGAAGCCCTTGTGGCGGAATCCGCCATCGACGTCCTTGCCGAGATCGTACTGGACGACGCCGCCGTGGGCATCCATGGGCATGCTAACCACGACATCTCCCAGTCGAATATCGTGGTTCTTGCTCGGGACGCCCCCGCCAATGCCGACAAGCAGCCGCCAGAGAATGCTCGGGAATGTCCCGGAGAGATTTTTGCCTGCAACGGCGACAGCTCCGATGTCATCTTCATCGGCAAGGGCCAGAACGACGTTGTGGCCCCCTAGGCGACCAAGGACGTAGATATTTCCGTCGCCTTTCCTCCGGGGCAGATCAGATACATACTGCTCGTCAAGCATGTATCGGAAGGCTGTCATCTCGAACTCCATGGCAAACAACACCGCCACGGTGAACTGATCGTGGCTCATTCGAGGTGTCGACATTGTGAGAGGACGGTGTCTCTCGAGGTGAATTCCGAGTAGAATATCTGCATCTGTAAGGTAAGGAGCTGACGATGGATGCGAGGTTTCGCGCATGAAATGGGAAGGAAAAGGTCAAATACAGAATCAGGCTGCGACGGATCATGGAGGTCAACCCCGCGTCAGCTGCACTCATGAAGGCCAATGAATCTGACGCCCTCCGAGTTCTGCACGACTTCCGGCGGCTATTCGCACGTACACCAACGGGCACAGAAGGGATCTTGGCGGGTCTTGTGCTGTTGGTGCCGATTGGCCCCCGCCCCCGACCCCTGCATGCGCGACAGGCGTATCACCTCTGGCCAACCGCACCGGCCTGGGCTCGAGATGGCTCGTGGCCGAAGTGGCCTGGCATTGCTAGTGGGCTCCCCAAGATTCTGGGGAACGTCGATGCGAGGAAGCGGTGTCAAGGCTGTCACTTATCATCAGAGGAATGCGAAAGCCGTCGACCTTCCGAAAGCACGCACCGTGGGCAAAGTGGCGAGACTCATGGTGGAATCGGAGGGGGAGCGTTTCGCCGTCCGTCGCGCTGGAACCCAGTTGCGATACGACGGCGGATTTGAAGGCCTTTCCCACTTCAGGCTTGATGTAGATGTAGCTCTCCTTGGGCTCGCCGACCATGATCCCAGTCTCGGTGCATACGGCTTGACCCTTTGCGTCGATTGTCGTGAACTTGGCTGTTGCGCTATGATACTGCCGCAACCAAGGGTTCCTTCTTGTCGGCCTGGGATTACTCTGGCCGAGGCGGGGCAGGAAAAGCGCGGGGCGGCCAGAGAGCATTGTGCCGATACACGTTAGTTGATGTCGATTAAGGGGTTGTTAGCTAGAAGTGAAAGCGGGCGGATGGATGGGGTCGAGCTTGCCGAATTCAACACGGTTCAAGTCGCGGTCGCGGTCGCGCTCGGACCAACCAGGTTCCTAGTTCCAACCGGCAGAGGGATGCCTCGTTTTTGCCTTATTCAGACGACATCTTTTGAAACTGAAGGGCACGTGAATCTGACTGAGACGCGCCGTCAACATCAACATGCACTGCACGACAATGAAACACCCAAAAGCGTTGCCTGGGTCGAGGGGCACTGGCGTCTTGCTATGATAATTCTGACCAAGACATTTTTCTTCCATCTAATCCCCATCCTCCTGCCCTTGAGCCAGCATCATCAGCACCAACACACCACTCCGAATCTCCCAAGACAAATCCACAAGGCCAGGACAATCCTCCTCTCAATCTTGATCACCTCCAAGAATAGCTTCCCATTCCCCGGTCCCCATCGCCCAAGCTTTCTCCCCTCCCCGGCCCCCAATCCTTCAAGCCCAGTTCCCCTCCCATCTCCCCCCCGCAGACGAGGCAGTGCACCCTATCGCACCCTATCGATTCGCCCTCCCCCTCGCAAGGCCCGGGCCTGGCCGCCTCGGCCGCTGACATGGCGCCGCCGTCGCTAGGCCTTTCCAGGCGTCCCGCAGGCCAGAGGATTGGCCCGCCGTCCGAGAAATCCAGGGATGCTCCTCCCTCTTCACCCCAGCTGGGTCGCCCGGCATGACGAGCGACCCCCGAACAGGGCAGGGATGAGCATGGGGGGGATGGGGGCGCGACAGGGCTGCAGACAAGAACACTCGCTTCAGCCCTTCGTGTCGGGATTGCAACGGTCGGTCGGTCTTTTCGTCCTTCTGTCATCCGTCATTGACGGTCGAGTCTTCATTCTTTCATTCTTCCTCGACCCAACTTCGACACGACCGAGTCCCAAGGACGAGTTCGACAGACACGCAGTCAGGCTCGACAGATTGTCAGCAACCTCCTCCCCTCCTCTCAAGTCACCGAAAAGGCGCCACCAGGCTGTCCAGTCCGCCCAACGTCCTCCGCCTCGCTCGCCTCGTCTTCGCATGTTGATGCCCTGACGCTGGCTCCGAGCTGGCCCCCGATGGGCTGAACCGACTCATCTTCAAGGAGCCCGGCGGTCATTTTGTGCTTCTGATCGCGACATCCTTCTCGCTTGTCACCAGGGCCTCGCCCCTCAATTGACCAGGCGAATCACCCTCCGCAGCACCCGCCATGTGTATCGCCTTTGTACGTCCCGAGCCTCGCAGCAATACCAACTGCCATACTGACCTATCAGCCCCGATGGCGCCGCCGCGGCTCCAAGGACGACCCTGACACCTCCGGCCCCCGTCCGCGCCGAGCCCCGACCCTCTCCATCTTCTCCCGCCGGAACCCCGAGAACCACACGACCCTCCGCGAGATGGTCAACACCTCTACCTTCCTCATGCCCACCAAACATCCATGGCTACGCACCCGCACATCGACCTTCCACACCGTCAAAGGTCGCGTGATCCCAAAAATCCACCTCAACGGCGAACATGACCACAACGGCGCCCTCCGCCGCGCCTCCGTCCCCGGCGTCGAAAACGTCCCCGAACTCGACGACGCCTTCTACGTCAAGCTCGAACATGCCTTCTCCGATGTCTGTCGGCGCCGCTCCATCCTCTCCGCCAAGGAACCCTTCATCTCCCGCGATCAGCTCGCCGCTTGGCTCGAGCGCACCCAGGGCGAGGACCCGGACGATGTCGAAAAGGCCCTCCCCGAGGAAAAGGAGACGTACAAGATGGGCGAGTTCCTCGAGGTCCTCCTCATGCGTTTCGGGTGCGATGCTGAACGGCCACTCCGCCCGGAGGACAAGGATCTGGATCGCCCCATCACCAACTACTTCATCAGCAGCAGCCATAACACATACCTCGAGGGTAACCAGCTCGCCTCCCGCAGCTCACCAGACGCATACACGGCCGTACTTGCTCGGGGATGTCGCTGCATAGAGATCGACGTCTGGAACGGCGAAGGCGCCGACGCTGCCCCGGACGCCAAGTCCACACCCGTCGCGCCCCGGTCCCCCAAGCCGGAGCACACCCGCAACCTCTCGGGCACCTCCCTCCCCAACGCCGCCGCCAGCGTCTTCGGCACCGTCTTCGGCACCACCTCCTCCGCCGCCGGCCTCACCAGCGATCGCGCCTCCACCCACTCCCGCAGCCCCAGCGACGCAAAGACAGCCCGCGACAGCGCCTCCATCCTCGACCTCACCGGCAAGGACACCTCCTCCTCCCTCCTCGATCCCTCCACCACCGCCGTCCGCGCCCGCGCAAACTCCCGCCCCGCCTACCCCCGCCACGAGCCCATCGTCACCCATGGCTGGACCCTCTCCACCCCCTGCGGCTTCCGCGAGGTCTGCGCCGCCATCGCCGCCTCGGCCTTTGAGACAAACGACCTCCCCATCATCGTCAGCCTCGAGGTCCACGCCGACCACGCCCAGCAGGAGGTCATGGTCCGCATCATGCGCGAGGAATGGGGCGACATGCTCCTTGATGAGCCCATCGACCTCATCGACCCGACCTTCCGCGTCCCCAAGCTGAGCCAGCTGCGCCGCAAGATCCTCATAAAGGTCAAGAAGCCCCCACGGAAGATCGATTCCGTGGCCGCCGCCGCCGTAGCCGCTCTCTCCCCTTCCTTCCTCCAGTCCCAAGACGACGGCGAGGCCTCCGACTCGGACGAGGATGCCACACACATGATCGCCGCGCGAGCCGTCTCATCCAGCAACGGTGCCCCCGCGCCCCCGAAACCTCCCAAGATGCCCGTCGGCCCCGTCCTCGGCGCCCTCGCCATCTACACCCACAGCGAGCGCTTCAAGCGCTTCGAGGAAATGTCCAAGCGGCCGAGCCACATCTACTCCATCGCCGAGAGCCGCATCCTCGAGCTGCACTCCACCCATCACCGCGAAATGTTCGCCCACAACAAAAACTACTTCATGCGCCTCTTCCCCGACGGCTCCCGCATCGACAGCTCCAACCCGGACCCCAGCCCCTTCTGGCGCAAGGGCGTCCAGATGGTCTCCCTCAACTGGCAGTTCATCGACGAGGCCCTCATGCTCAACGAGGGCATGTTCGCCGGCGAGCAGGGCTGGGTCCTCAAGCCCCCCGGCTACCTCTCCGCCGACAGGCACTGCACCAGCCATGCCGACGTCGCCGCCGCCGCCTCCGTCTCTCTGTCCGTCGCCGTCCTCGCCGGCCAGAACGTCTGGCTGCCGCACGACTCGGACGGCGGCAGTGGCAGCCAGAGCGGCAACCACCTCCGTCCCGTCGTCAAAATCGAGCTACACGTCGAGAAGTCCTCAGGCAACGACACCGGCCTGCGCGGGAGCGAAAAATTCAAGCAGGAGACGGGCGCTCGGCGGTCAGAGCACCCCATTTGGAGCGACCGGGGAGACGTTCTGAAATTTCCCATGGCCAGGAACGTCGTCGAGAAGCTCAGCTTCGTCAGGTAAGCTCTTGCGTTTTCTTTTTCTTTCTCATTTCCCACTTTCACTTGGCCCATGCTGCCGCCCGCGTTGACCGACGCGCCGCTGCATTGGTCCAGAGCGGCCGGATCTGCACGAGGGCAGCTGCAGGAGCGAGTATCGTGGCGCCGAAGGATTCGGTGCAGCACACCTCGCACATGCACACGGGAAATGGATGTCGGCAAGGCAAGGCAAATGCGGCGATCCTCACCGACTCGTATGGCAATTACCGCCACGCGAGGATGGGAGGCCCGTTCCCCCCCTGCAGCCTCATGTTGTGCGACATGTCAAACTTTTTTCTTCCCTTCTTCCCGTTTCTCGCACACACATGCGCGGGAGCCGCCGGCAAGCATGTGCGACCCGAGGCGGGAGTGTCAGACGTCCCCGGTGCAACAGCAACCACAGAGCCGCCGAACATCTTTCCCTCGTTTACCTCACCGGCCCCGTATTGACATACCTTTTTTCTGCAGGTTCAAGGTCGAGGACGAGGCGAGAATAGGCCCCGACGAGCTGCTCTCCTGGGCCTGCATCAGGCTGGACCGCCTGCGGCCCGGGTACCGGTATGTCAGGCTCATGGACAAGAAAGGTCGGCCCATCAAGGACGGCAAGCTGCTGGTGCGTATCCACAAGGATGTCAGGTAAGGGATGTGACCGAGTAAACGAGGTATGGGCGTGATCCGGCCACGCCCGCTGCCGCCGTTGGGGTGGCAAGCCCGTTGATGTTGTGTGCTTTTTTGGATTCCGGGCCACACCCAAGACAGGTCGACGGGACCCAAATCTCCGTGTTTTCACATGTACTCGTAACACCTCAGCGTGCGTCTGATCAGAGCATAGGGCGTTTGGAGTTGCTGGTAGGGCCATTTTTTGCAATGTAGTGAGACATTCCCCCCGTTGGAGTTGCGCTGAAACCATTTTTTGTGTTCGTGTCCCATCATCATGACCCGGCGATGTCGAGGCACGCGCGGTTCTCTCGGCGACGATCCCATGGCCAGCTGTAACAAGGGTCAGCAACACCGCAACGGGGATATGCCAAGCTCGATGCCGATCCTTTGGCCTCGGCGGGCCTGATGCATCGGGCCCAGGGTGTAGCGGGGGGGCGGGCGTGTGAGACACGCATTCTCCGGCTGTACCTGTCAACGTCGAGGAACGCGCGCGCATCATCGCGACATGTCTCGAGACAGCAGCAACGCTTCTTTGCTTTTGATTCTGCGTCTTCCCCCCGCATCGGTCAGCAGCTTACCGTGCTCAACGGCCCTTCTGATTGCTCCGTGGCGGTGAAACTACATTGACCGGTCAGTCTCTTGGAGGGAGGGAAGCGCGAGTAACATCTGATTCCGAGCACGTCGACTGCCGTGACCACAGGCATGGCTGATCGCCACGCAACGTGGCCGACTTTGGGGAGCTCGGCGATCACCCCTGCGCGGTTGGCACCTCGGCTGGACTTTGCAGGGTTCTGGGGGGATTGCACCGACCAACCCCCTTCTGATGTGGTATGCCCAGGGCAAGAACGAGATCACACCTGCGACAGGGTTATCAGATCTGCGGGAGCGACGGTGCCTCCCGAGAGATAATTCGCCTGCCCGGGGGCTGCCGGATCAGAGACATGCTGTCGATGCTGCTCTGCGACCTCTTGGCGGACGAGTGCGGGAACCTCATGTCAAGTCTTCGTAAGCACGTAAGCGAGGCTGTAGTGGGCTCGCGACATTCGAATGCTGCCCTAGCTGCCTGGCTTGCAAGGCTTGACCGGTGCGCCGGGGTATGGAACCGCTGAGTGTCGCGCAGACAGCAGGGGGGCTGAGAGGCTCCCCGCCGGCCATCTCATCGTCTCCGTCCAATCGATCTAGCGATCTGGCTCGTCGATGGGCCGCCTCGCCATCGGCAGGCTACCGTTCTTTCAACTCGTCCGTGAGGGTGTTTGAGATGGCCTGCATGTGGGCATCTACCTGGCTGCAACCCCTCATCTGAGGCGCCTGGGGCGTCGAGCCGATGAAAATGGGGCCAGTGTTCCCGTCATTGTGACGGAATATCACCGCCCAGGCCGCTGGGCGTGGAGTGTCGTCGGAGGCGGAGAGGCAGCTCCGATCGCAAGGCCCCGGGCCTCGGCATGCTACCCGATATAGCAGTCTAGATTTGCGATGCGGATCTGTCATGGACTCAAGTCGAAAGATGGCACCAGGACGGATGGATTGCCTTGGCGCGACGACGGGGCAGATGGAAGTTGACATGTCGGTTTGCGGCCAGCCCGTGTTGTATGATAACATGCCGGCTCTCGCGGCTTTCGGGGCCGGGATGGATTCGCCGGTCAGGCAGGGTACGGATTGGACGGGCAAGAGTGCTGTGCGCCGAGGCGAGAAAATGCATCCTCCTCTCCTTGCCGCCCGAAAGAAATCGGGTGAACGCCTTCAGGGGAGGCTGGGGGCAGGCATGCGATGCAGCTCCTTGCCGTCCCGGGCCGCGCCTCGGACAGCACACGAGGACAACAAGGTTTAAGGGCCGTGTCGTCGCGTCGTGTTGCGGCCCTCGCGGGAGGGACAGGCGGTGTCACCGGGCGATGACAGCGGCAGCATGCACGAAACCATCGGTGTGCTCGCGGGCAACCGGGGTGTCGGGACACTGGCTGGAGGGTGTGGGCGGATGCATGTGGTGGTGGGGGAGGGGTGTGGCGGTCGGCCGTTGGCATTGTCGTTGTCTTGTCGTCGAGTGATGACTTGTCGCGAGGCACGTTTGTCGGCGTCGAGCACGCGTGTTTGCTTTGCCGCTCATACTGCGCTCTCCCGATGCCTGCGCTGTTCGTCGCCACAGACCGGTCTACGAGGGGAGGGGGGGCTTGAGTCGGACCGGATGGCATCGTAGGCCAGGGGGCAAAAGCTCCATCCCAGGAATCCCGTGTCGCTGCTGCTCCGAGATGACAATTCCATTACAAGCCCTATGATGGCTCGAAGGGCGCAGGTTGAAAAGAAAGGGAGGTGCCCTAAGGAGGAAAAAGCAACGATGTGTGGCAGGTTGGCGGGCGCTGTGTCCTCGTCATCACATTGACAAGCAGATGGACGACGAGAAGCAGCCTCGTTCGCGTGTTCGTGCAATGTGTTTGATCGATTGCGGAATCTCGGTTATCCCAGGTGCAGCTGCGTTGCGTTGCGTTGTGTTGCGTTCGCTGCATTGCGGGTCATCTCGAACGACACAATGGGAGGGGAAGCGTTTGGTGAAGAGGGGAAGCGTTCGCGACGGGAGAGGCGGGCGGGCAGGGAGTGCGCTCCGAGAGAGCAATCGGGCGAGCTGATTGATCGATAGATGGGTGGTGGATGGGTGATGGAAGCGTGGTCTGATTGAGGCTTGCGAAGGGAGGCCCGGATTGGCACGGAGCGCAGTCCGTGAGCCGAGACACTTTTTTCAGGCTGCCAATCGGAGCGCCAAAGTCGCATTCAGGAAGTACCTAGCGACCTGGACGGGAAGGAAGCTGCCCCCGAGGGGGTACTTGCCTCCATCCGACCGCTTGGGGGCTGTGCGGTATTAGGCAGGAGCTTTTCAGTCAGATGGATGTTCCTCGTTTTCTGACAATCACTTACAAACCAAATTCTGAAGGCTTCACGGGCGCAAATCACCCGGGCCGCGACGATCAACCTGAACCCCCCAGACTGGATGCAGTGTGCGTTGCGACTTGCCCTGCGCGCGCAGTGTGCAGTGTGCAGTGTGCAGTGTGGCACCCGACCTCTGCACTCTGCAGCAGCCGTGTGGAACAAACAGGGGTCTCCGATCGATTCGACCAAGATCGCGTTTTCTTCCCACTGGCAGATTTCCCTATCGAGCCGCCCTTAATTATTTTTTTACTCTCCGCTCCGGGCGCGACTCCGACTGACCACCTACGAATAGACCCCTTCCATTCGACCATCTCCTCTTTTCCCGCCGTGCGAATATGGCACAATGATCGAAAAAAGGGTACACCCCCGTCCCGGGTCACAAAATTGGTTCCGCATGCATCGTCCAGGGGCCACCAATCGGACCCGGCCCCTCTGCGCGTCTGTCCGCCATCCCCCATCCATCTCCAGTCCCCTCCTCCGTCGTTGTTGCGCGCGTGCGCGGTTTGCGTTGCGACAACATCCCGCCGCCGGCCGGTTGGCCCCCCGTCCGTTGTCTCTCTCTCTCTCTCCTCTCCCCCCTCCTTTCGCAAGTGCCGTGCCCACACCCCTTGGACATCCTGAACGACAACGCCTCGCCGGCCAGTCCAGCCGGTTTCAAGGCCCCCCAGCCGGCCGTCGTCCTTCCCTCCCCCCGCGGATCGATTCCGAACAAACGGTTACGCCACAGGGCACTGGGGGACTTTGGGGCAGACTTAAGACTTCGATCCCCGTCCCCGCCCAAGGTTACCTCGAGATCGGTGGGCTCGGGCCATGTGCTGCAACCACATGGACAGGGCCGGCCAGGGCAGGGCAGGGCAGGGCAGCGACCACGAGTAGGGATCACCGCCGCCAGCCCCGGGGGGCAGCACATGGGGGTCAGTACGCTACGCGGCTACCGGGGGGAAAGACTCACGACTCGATGCACGATGACGGGGAAGAGGTGGCATTCTGCCCCGGCGGACGGTCGTCCTCTTCAAAGGCGGTCTGTGGTTTCCCGGTCCGGGCCTCGCCGCCGCGGCCTGTTTGGACCGCCGGACCAGAAGCTGCCAGCCTGAAAGTGTGCCGTGCCATAGCTCCCACCCTACAGTAGCCTTGGCGGCACCGCGCTTGGGCCTGGCCGCGATCGTTGGTCCCCTGGGTGGAGGATCCTGGGGCAGATCGAACGGCCTCTTGGTATCTGCGGCGTGCTCTCTCTCCTCCCTCCGGGGCCCTCCCCTCCACCATCGTGGCCAGGGGTCATCGCCCGCGGTGGGACCCCTGCTGCACTCTCCTCGTCCTCTTCCTCCGTCCTCCGTCCTCCGTCCTCCTCCTCCTTTTGAGTCCCCTCAACTCTCCATTCATCTGCATCGCTTGCCAAGGCCTGTCCTGCTCTCTTCTCCGCCCACCCTGGCGAGCATCAAAGCGCACGCAACGTTGAGAGTTTTCCCTCGGCCGCCGGGGGGACCGGCTCTTGTTCCCCCCTTCGCCCGCGCGCAAACGGATACTCACATCTGTGGTCCCGGGGAACGACCACTCGGTCTCCCGTTGCTGCTCCTCTGTTGCTGCCCATCAGTAAACAACTGCTCGCTGTTCTTCCGGCCGGCAGTGAGCACTTACACACACGCCCCTTGCGTCCGTCCGTCGTTGTCCGTCGTTTTCTGTGTCTCATACACCCTCCAAACACCCCCTACCCTTCTTGCGACGACGTCGCCTTCGTCCTGGTCCTGGTCCTGGTCCACCGCTGCGCAAGCGGGCCATTTTCTAATCAGCAAATGCGGCCGATCGGGCTGTCCCCCCATCATTCTTCAACGCTTCGCTGTAGCGTGTACCCTACCTTTACAAGGGTGCCCGCGCCCCGCCAGGTCCAGCAAGCACCAGCTTCGACAATCCACACCCCCTCCCCTCCCCCTAAGAAGTACCCATCAATCCCCCATCCTGGTTTGGCCGAACGCCACCCTGGCAGCCTGGCTAGCTCTGGTGACATGTCGATGGAAGGCCTGGGTCGGCACATCAGATAGGCCTTGCTACCCGTGGGATCTTCCATCTAACCTAACCTACCGAGCTCTCTGACCCTTCCCTTCCCTTCCCACCCCCCCTGGCGAAGCGGCCCCCCCCCCATCCCCCCTTCGATTGCTGCTGAAAAGCGGGAGTCCGTTTGCTAGTCCTCGCCGGCCACCGACTGACTGCTCACCCGTCGTCCGTGCAGGCTAGCCGCAGTGTCTCTCCGTGTCTGTGTCTGGGGCCCTGGCCTGGGTGCCCCGGCTCCGTCCAAGTGCAAGCAACCATGTCGACCTCCTCCTCCTCTTCCTACCTACCTATGTACACCAGCCGATGTGAGGACAAAGACAAAGTATAAATATCACCGAGGACTCGCTCTTGTCTCGGCCACTTTCCTGTCCACCATCATTCACCTCACTCACCACTGAACAAACCTGCTCAGCTCCCTCGGAAGCCTCCATCTGAACCACATCGTCCTCCCCCACCACCAACATTCCTCATCACTCGCCGCGTCTCGCCCTCCCCCGCCGCCGCCACCTCTTCGAATACACCGGCCCTCGGCTCTAACTCCGCTCTCCTCGCACAAAGTCGTCAGAGGAAAGACACTCACTCCCTCTTCCTCCTTCTCTTTACACCACCAGCCACCATGACTCTCTCCAACGTTCAACAAGCCGCCAAGGCTGCCTCCGAGAACCACCAGTCCAGCGAGCACTGCACACCGCACCCGGTTCGTTTCCTCCCCTTTCCCAAGAGGCTGCCTTGCCCCCTTCTCCCTCTCTCATCTTGCATCCCGATCGCCCGACTGACCAAAGATCGCAGACACTGCTGCCAGGCATCCGATGCCCTACATGCCAGGACTCTGGGAAGGAGGTGTGGGTGCTGCCCGGCAAAGAGTGCGGCTACTGCGGCACCCCCTGCGGCTAAAGCTGCTCATGTGAGTTGGGTCGCCATCGCGCAACAGAATTGGCAAGGCACGTCGCTAATCGGATGCAGCTTCGATGAACGATCTACATCGACGGGCGAATAGGCGTCATCACCAAGAAAACCCGACGAACCCCAACGATTCAGTCACAGAGGGGGGTGGGAGCGAGCGCAGACGGAGCGAGCGGACAGGTGCGCGCCAGAGGATGGGCTCGGTCTAATGACACGACACGACACGAACGCTCTGCAAAGGGTTCTTTTTTTTTGTTCGAAAGAGGAGGGGGGAAGAGGGTATGGGTTGAGGGCTACGATGCTTGTCGCGACCGGTTGATGTCTGCCGCTCATCGGACTCTTCCAGCCTGCCTGTTTCAGCGGCGAACCCCTCAGGCCCCCGTCGGCGTGCAGGGCACCAAAAGAAATAGTACTGTAATGATAGCCAGGAGGGTGAAATGATACCGACGGACGCGTCCCTATTTGCGACTTGAATCCTCTGGATCGGCGAGTGGGTGAGAGACTTGACGACAGCTGTCTGCAAACGAGTTGAGACGAGACAAACGCCAGAAGAATGACGGAAGTCGGAGTGGCCGGCGACGAACGAGGGGTGGCCGCGTGCCCCTGGAAGCCAACATCATCGCTGAAAGAGGCGTCGCATCGGCTCTGGCAGATGCAGGCTGAGTCGCAGGCCCCCCCAGGGAGGGGTCGGCCAAACGACTGGGGTTCGACAAGGAGCCTGGGACACGGGATTGGCCGCGGGCCTTGTCAATTTCGCGATGAGTCGGTGGGGTTTGGAGTTGAGAAGGCGTGAATTGGCTGTGGAAGAAGAAAGCAGAGCAAAGCACCGGACCTTGGCGGCCGCACCCTGGCCCAAATCCATCTCAGCTTGCGAGCGATTACGGACTCGCAGACGGCTGAGCTCCATCGGGGGAACGAGATGTGATCAGTCTCTGCGACGAAGACCGGGGTCACGGGAGGGGCCAGCGGTCCTGCAAACGAGGGGCATCGTGTCCTCCAGTGGGCAGTCATTCATTCCACCGCACCAGAGAGGGAAGAGAGAGAGAGAGAGTCTTGGTGCTGCTCGATCTTGGACTAGGGCAGAATCCTTTGCAGGTATCCCGGATGCGACACACAGCAAACGGTGCAAGAGGAGGGGGGAACATGACCTCAGAAGTAAGGTGGCCGAGGCGCAGGCTGACTGGGGTTCGGTAGGATGGATGGCGGACGACGAGAAGGTCGACTTGGCTTCCATCCTACCTTATCCACTGTACGATGATGCTGCCCCTCCTACAGAGTAGCATCTGGCCCCTTTCTCCGCGGCATACTGACACCGAAAACTTGCGAGTCGCATGCATGGATCTGAGCGTGGGTGCCGCCACCACATGGCTGATGGCCCGATGGGGGAGCGAAGCAACTCTGGAAACAGGGACATGGGCCGCCGAGGAACCAATTGGGTTCGCGAGACGGGCCCTTGGGCTGGAGGAGGCTGACCGACCATGCCGTGAGGAAGTCAAACGAGATGCCGCGCTCGATGGACCGGACTCCCGGGAGGCAAGCGGCCTAGCCTTTCAGCATGTCCTAGTGAACGACAATGGTCTTCGCTGAATGGGGAACAACCGAAAATTGTCGGGATCGAGGAAACGGCGCAAGCCAACAATCGTGTGGCCGGCCGCCCCCCAGGACCTGCAGGCGGATCTCGGCGATCTGACCGGGTGGGGTGCCGGGCTCTGTAGCAAGGCGAGGAAGGCAAGGCCGCGACAGCGGGCACAAGACCGACCGGGGACCGGGGAGGGGAGGTGAGGTGAGGGGAGGTGAGGTGAGGGGAGGGGTGGTGGTCAAGGGTGCGGTGCAGTGCAGCTCTCTGTCACATATCGGAATCGCCAAACGTCGAGAGCGCTGGATGTACCGGCCGGGTGTGGTTCGTCGTTCGTACCGACGCGTGGGACATCGGCAGGGATGACGGTTCTCCTCCCATTCTTGCTGCTCCGTTGCTAATCGCGGACCGGACGCAGGCAAGTTCCAGGTGAGGTGGCCTTGGCCTGGGGTGACGAGCCGATCTCGTGATTTTCCAGGCATGCGGGAGAAGAAACGCCAATGGCCCAGTGGGCCGGACGGTGCTACAACAGCAACAGATTGTTGCCACTGGTCGATTTCGATTCGATGCGACAGCAGCACAGGCCGCCTGCGGGCCAGGACTAGTGTCGTGGTGTGTGCTGGGTTTCTCTGCCAGGAGTGGAGGCACTGACGCCGCCGGGGGGGTTTCTTTTGCGTGTGTTGGCTCTGGAGAGGAAATCAGCATGGGAGTGGACATTGAGACGATGCACGACGCAAACAAAACCCAGGTCGCCTTTTCCGCCTTCTCTGCTTCTGCCTCCCGGGGGCGTCTGCAAATAGGATCGTTGGAAGGTTGGATTTTCGTTTGCCGAATCCAACTCCCGGGCGCAGTGCAGACCGGGGCTGGTCGAAATCCCCTGGTCAAGTCAGTTGTGAGTGATGGATGACAAAAGAGCGTGGGAGAGCCCGAAGCCCCGCGCATCAGGTGGTTTGATATCAGATGGTGTCAAGAGGCGCTCTCTCTCGGCCGCAACGAAGCTTGGGGCGCCAACATCAACGTACGATCGAGGACGGAAGGAACGACCCTCGCCCTTGCCGTTTGGTCATCGAGGTGTCAGGAAGGCGCATCTCGCCTGCACCTGCTGCCTACCCGAGCACCACCTCATCGCTCCTTCCGTATGCCGCCCTGCTGAGGGCCCCCCATACCCCCCGTGCCTGCCTGCCTGCTTGAGGCCCCGGGCCGTGATGTGGGCGCCCCAGTGCCGGGGGACCAGCCTGCAACTCCCCGCGACCAGGTCGATCTGACCGGGGCTCAACGCCTTCAACCTACTGTAGTTGAAGCTCCTAGGTCTGCTCGCACGGTGTCACAATCCGTGAATAGCTCAAAACGGGATTCTTCAGCGGCGCCGGTGCCAAGACGTTGAAGCCCACTCGGCGAGTCCAAAACTTCCAGAGTGACAGGGCGCTTGGCTGGTCCAGTGGTCCTGGCCCGGTGGTCCATCGCCCACCTAGAGCTCGTCACCTCATCAGCAGGGATCGCCCGCCAGCGCTTTGGCCGCCCCGGAGCGGCCCCTGAAGCCAGGAAAGGCAAGTTCTAGTTGCCTCTTCGGGGGGTCTCGATACCGGCCCCCTGGCAATCGACAACAGCCCCGTCGAGGCACTGGACTTTCAGTGTTCAAGTTCGCGTGGGGTTGATGGGCATCTCGGGGCAGCGCCCCGAGTCATTCGATCGGCGTCAAGTACAGTAGTAGGCTGACCCAGGCTTTCACGGGCAGGATCCGATCCTCGTCCTTCACATGCCCATCGCCCAACCACGAGGGCCTCGTCTGCCCAACAAGTCGCTGCGCCGCAAGCACCGCGAGTCATCCCCCCTATACCTGTCTGCATAAGGTTGTTTCGTCGAAACGATGCCCGGACGTGACATCTTCTTCCGCCAATCCCTGGTCACCGGTGACCTTCATATCCCGCGCCACCACGACAACCCTTCCCCCGGACGCCGCCCGCTGCCTGCGCGTCGTCTGCCATCCGATGCCAGTGGTGTTGTGGCTTGCACACACTCCCGGCCAACATGGCGTCGCGGGAGGCTGCCGCCCTGTGCCAAGAAAGTTACGCACCCAGGGAACCGGCTGGAACTTCCGGGCGACGACTCGTGCACGAGGTGTACGAATATGATGACTTGAGAGTGTTGAATGATAACCTGGATGTCGTCGGATGCGCTCCCCGGCCCTTATAGTGCCTGCCCAAAATGCCTTGGTGCGACGACACGGACATGAGGATGTTACCCTGGTGGCTCCCAGCCTGCTCTTCCGCGTCTTTTTGAACCTGAAGAGGCTTGATTCGACCCGGGGTTATGTCCGCGACACAACTTGGTTGGAGAGAGATGGCACCAGGGCTGAGCTCTGAGGTGCACGGCACCTGGGTCCGAGTGACCGGGAGCTATCCGACTTGCCTGTCTCTCCTTGGGACACACCACCGTCGGCAAGAGGTGGCCTGTGGTTTCATTGCTCCGGCATTAGTAGTGTGAGCTAGATTCACCCCTTCATCGGAATCGGCTTCAACTCCGAGCTCATAGGCTTAGACGGCGTGTCCTGCATTTTGTCGACGGAGGGCGACTAGGTTCCAGCCAGCCGTGTGAGGGGAAGGGGGAAGGGGGGTAGTATCGCGCAGAGACGGGGCAGATCATGGCCGCAGATCAGGATCACGATCCCGGATTTTGGGCGGGTGTTGGCTGTTGGCGCTGGTGGTCCTACTGGATGTTTCGAGCCGGCGGCGTGAATTCATCTGTTTTCCGTCAACGGGAGTCTTTGAACAAATTTATTGACGAGCTCATGACCTGCTACTCATACCGGTACTTGTCGCCATAAATCTGGGCGATCATCTCCCGAGACATGGTGCAGATCCCACCATCATCAGATGCATAGCAACCAGTCGACAGAACGCTGTGTAACATAGACACAGGGATACAAGCCAAGACGGCCTCCATGCCGAGGGCTTTTCATGGCCAAGTGCATGCAGGGGAGGCTTCATATCAGACACGACACTTGCTTTTTGTTCGAGGGTCTAAAACGGAGCGCTCCAACTTGGATGCGGGTATCAGGCAGACAAAGATAGCGCGAGTGCTTGCATGTCGACCCCCAAAAGTGCAGTCGGCTGTCCGGCACCACGACCAGTAGACATACGTCAGCCTCACTTGCACCGCCCTATCATGAGACTCGGGCAGAGAAGTTTAAGTATTGTGGGTGGCAATGCCGAAATCGCCATTCAAGGGTAAGCACAGGGACTGATCATGAGCTTGAACTCCCTCACGAGAGGTGATCCCTGGCAATCGAGATGACCGTTCTGTGGCTTGACGGAAGAGCACCTGCTCAGCATCGTCTCTAGAGGGACGGGAGTGACTTCAGTGCCTGGGCTGAAGACCAACTTGCACTAGCACATTCCTGATTTCATGCGATAAGGTGAAGATGTAGCCACGAGGTTCAAGGTTGTCACGATGCAGCTGAGTGTGATGGATGTTGGAAACTTTTGATGACTGGGTCTTGGACTTGATGGACTGAAGGCCCATCAAAAACGAGATGTGGTCCGTGCACGCCGGCTTTCTTAGCACGGACATTCAGCTGGACCCTGATTAAGACTCGGACGCTGATTTGCCGCGCGATCTTAGCGTCAGTCGCAAGTCTGCACGACCGATGGCCACTTCTGCATAGAGACCGCCTGGAAACAACGAATTTCCAACGAAACCGATCGACTCCATCGAGAACCGGCGCCGAAATCCATCTGTGCCGCCGAGGGCACGCTCGATTATGTCTCTCCGACGCCTGGACACGAACCCCCTCCGGGGCGACCGCGACGGAAACACCCTCCTGTCGCCATCAGGGTACGACGACGACGCCTCGTCCCTCCATAGCCGCAGCGACCAGGACACCGATAGCGAGGATGACCAGCTTCAGCTGAGAGCCAGGAACAGCCGCGAGCTTCGCGCCGCCGACCGGTTGGTCTTCATGGCGGAGGAGGAGGTCGACCGGCTGGTGACAGACACCCGGAAGATGCAGCAAGGGAGGGACCGGAGTGGTTCAGGGCTGGCCCTGCCCAACCCTCTCCGACTCCTGCGGAAACCGAGCGATCAGAGCCTTTCAGCGACCAACGAATCATCAGACGACCTCACCGTGGATGAGAAGCGGCGGCAGCGGAGCGCACGACGACAGGCGAAGCTGGAGCGGCTGGCAGAGAGCGCAGCCCACGGCGAGGATGGCGAGCTAATGTACGAGATGGAAGCTGGCGGTATGAAGGAGGGCAGCATCACGGGCGACAGCAGCGACCGCAGCGACAGCGACGAGATTGACCGGAAACGTCTGGGCGTGATGGGCACTGCCAGGTCTGAACGGAGGCGCAGCTGGAGGCGCTGGGTCTTCATCCACTCCCTGATCGCCATTGGCTTTGCGACCCTCGTTCTTGTCGCCTGGAAGCTATCCCTGAACCGCAACTCCTTGAAGCACAGCACTCCAGTGCAGCCCATGCTGAGCAATGGCTCGTCCCTGTTCGCGCCGACCACCATCATCATCAGCTTGGACGGCTTCCGCGCCGACTTCCTCCAGAGGGACATCACACCGCGCCTGAATGCTTTCATCAAGGAGGGCGTCTCGCCAAAGTACATGATGCCCTCCTTCCCCTCGGTCACCTTCCCCAACCATTACACCTTGGCTACCGGTCTATACCCGGAGAGCCACGGCGTCGTGGGCAATACTTTCTGGGACCCGACGCTCAAGGCTGAGTTCTACTACACCGATCCCGCGAGGAGCTTGGATGCAAAGTGGTGGCGTGGCGAGCCGTTCTGGGTCACCGCGGAGAAGCAGGGCATTCGGACGGCAGTCCACATGTGGCCGGGCAGCGAGGCCCACATCCTCGGCGTCGAGCCCACCTTTTTGGACAAGTTCAACGGCAAAGAGCCACTGCCGAACAAGGTCAGCCGAATCCTCGAGTTCATTGACAAGCCCGGCATCGAGGACAAGTCAGCCAAGGTCGAGGATCTCCGCCCGCAGCTCATCGCGGCGTACGTCCCCAACGTGGATGGCGACGGCCACAGGTACGGACCCAACAGCACCGAGATTCGCGGGACCATTGAGAAGGTTGATGGTATGCTCAACGATCTCTTTGCTGGCCTGGAGGCGCGGAACCTCACGCAAATTGTCAACATCATCATTGTGTCCGATCACGGCATGGCCACCACCGACACCTCCCGGCTGCTCCAGCTGGAGGACCTGGTCGATATGAGCAAGATCGAGCACACCGACGGCTGGCCACTCTACGGTCTCCGGCCCAAGGACGATGCAGACTTGCAGGGCCTGTACGACGGCCTGGTTGAGAAGGCCAAGGCGAACCCCGTCTTTGATGTCTACCTTCGCGACGTGAATATGCCCGAGCGCTACCACTTCTCGAATAACGAGCGCATTGCCCCGTTGTGGATCGTGCCCAAGACGGGGTGGGCGATTGTCAAGCATGACGAATTCAACGTGGCCGAGGCCCTCGAGAAGGGTGACGTCTACCATCCTCGGGGTCTTCACGGATACGACCATGAGCACCCCCTCATGCGCGCCATCTTTATTGCCCGGGGACCTGCATTCCCTCACCCCCCAAACAGCGAGATCGACGTGTTCCGTGAGTACCGCCGCGATGAGATTTGGAGGGATGGTTTGCTGACAATGCGCAGAAAATACCGAGGTATACAATGTCCTTTGTGACTCCATCGGTTTGGAACCCCAGCCTAACAACGGCACCCTGCGGCTGCCGCTCAAGCCCTCGGGCGAGCACAAAGACGAGGACACGCCACCGACGCCCGAAGACCCGGATACCACCGTGCTCCCGCAGACCGAGACACCGACGCCGGACGCCGCTGTTACGCCAACCGTTCCGGCGGCGACCTCGACGGCCCAGCCGGCCGCCACCCCCTCGGGGAAGAGCGAGGATGGCGAGGCTTCAGGGGACGACCTCAAGTCGAAGGTCAAGGGAGTATGGGACTGGGTCACAGAAAAGATCCACGGTGTCTGGGACAGCCTCACAGGGTCAAAGGATGACAAGAGCTCCGAGAAGGGCAATTGAGGTCGAGGTCGACATTGCTTTGAGATTTTCATGGAGCGACCGGCGTTTGGGACATCTGCTACGGGCTGGAAGATTGCATATCTCGATGGATATCGTTGTATAGGTACAGGTCATTACTTGCCCTGATGGCAGTTAATTGCTTCGGAGGGATTTCAGTTGTTTCTGATATGTAGACATGTCATGGAATTCATACTAGGCTTGATAGCTTCAGCCCACTTCAACATGTAGATGTAGACTTGGACCAAACGCGTCTTCTGGTCTCTCACGCCCCGGGTCCCCACCAGGCCATCACAGGGGTGCGCCGGCCGGATTCAGTGATCCTCAGGGGTCTTCGCCGGCGCCCCACGTCGTCACCACCACACGGTGCATCATCTGGCTGCCCACGTGTCCCGATCCAGTTAGCGCCCCGCTCACTTTACGCGTCGCGGCTCGCGGGACGCAAAGTCGAGGTTCGCACCGATAAGATAGCGCACTACACTCGTCGCATCTCATCACCAGTGAGCAGGCAGCTTCGTGGCGACCGTCACACCGGGCGGGTGGCACTTTCCTCGAAAAAACTCTCCCTCCTGCCTCCGCCTCCGACACCGCCACGACAGCCCGGTTTCTTATTCACTTCTTGCTGCCATCAGCTGCGAGCCTGATGATCAAGGCACGGCAGGGCTGATTCACTGCAGCCTCAAAATACACCTTCCAATAGCCACACGGCTAATTCGTTCCTACCCCACGGTACGCCCTTCCTTCCTTGCGTAGAGCCTGATGCGAGCCACAAAGCGCGCCTGCACCTTTGTATTCCGCAGTATTTAACTGTCCTCGGCCTCTCTTGCCTGAATGTCCGCGCTGATGACCGAATCCTCTTCGCAACAGGACCGATCAACTAGTTCTTGAACCTGCTTCCATCCACCTACCCCCACCCCCTCAATCGTTCTCGAGTCCGCCGACAGATACTCAGCCGGACTACCTACCTTCGCCACTCGTTTCAGACCGCCGAGTTTCAACAGAGGTTCGCTCCTCCCCAACAAGCGCAGCGGCGCTGAGCTCGTTCCTTAATCGCCCGCCATGGCGGACGGGAGCTCCGAACTCGCCGCGCTGAATCAAGCGCTTCAACACATCGACAAGAAGGTCGCGCTCAACATCAAGGCTCAGCAAGAGCACAAGGATGCCATCCTCAGCTACAAGGAAATCGCCAAAATCGACCCCTCCTGGAACACCGAACCCAGCATCCAAGAGTCTGAGCTCGCCCTCAAGACACTTGACGATGAGCTCATCAAGCTTCGCAGGCGCCGGGAGATGGGAAGCAACAAGCGGCAGGAACTGATGACGGGCAAGCCCGCCGTCCGACACCCTTTCCAGCCCATGCGCCCCGAGTCTAAGCCCATGCCCGGCAGCTACCCGTCGGCTCCTGGCGACTTGCGGTGGGGCCAGCCGTCAAAGGCTGAGCCGGGTGCTTCTCGACCAGGTTTCATTTCCGCTCGAAACAACCCAAACAGCAGCCAGCCCTCGGCTTGGAGGTCAAAGATCGAGCCACTCGATCCAGGCGAGGGCCACACACAACACAGGATTGATCGTTTTATTAGTAGGTTGCCCCTCTCCTAGAAGCCCCAAGTCTTCCTTTGATGGCACATTGCTTTTTTTGGTTGCCGTTTTCTTTGACAGATCCGGACTCGAACTACGGTTTAGTGAACTTTGACTGACCGTATCCAGGCAACATGTCGAACAATTCCCTTCGAGTGCCCTCGGGCGCCTCCACTCCTGGCTATAGCAGCTCATCTTCGGCTGTCTCGGGCAACAAAAGGGGTCTGCAATCACAGCACGGCGCCATTGATCTGACAGGCCCTGGCCCAAGCAAGCGGCCTCGTGCTTCAGGATCCCCTTACGACTCGTCTCCCTCCCGCACCCGTCCCCCGTCTAGCGGAAGCACGGCTTCTAGCGTCATCGATCTTACTGGGTAAGTCGATCCTTGGGTGTGCTGTCGTCTCACCAGACGTACACACCGTAACATTCTTGTATGTTCCGAGGTCTAACAAATGATAGGAACGACGACGAGGTTCGCGCTTCCATCGACATTCATAAGAGGAAGGCCGTTGCAGCGCGACGGCGAAACTTGTTTGGCGGCGGACAATTGACTTCTAACTCGGTGCCATCCCGAGGCGGCAACAACCCATGGGCGATTCCGTCACAGTACAACAACGCCGCCAGCACCCCGAGCTGGATGCAAGAGGTCGGAAGATTGACGGCGCCCCAAGCTCAGCCCATGCCTGGCGGATTGCCCGGCGGACCCTCTCCTGGAAACCCCCGCGTCCCCTTCTCCGGCCATTTTGGCGGATACATTAGCAGTGACGAGGACGGGGATGGCTCTCCATCTCACCCCGCAGGTGCTTCCCGGCCACCTCAACAGCCAAACCAGCCCGGGCTCTCGGCCATGCAGAGGGCAATTCTCCGGACAAACCACTTCGACTATGAGAATATGGTTGACGGCTTCGGTAACCCGCTCGACCCGCGGATTGCCAACTACGCCCGCAATGTGGCCGATGACCCCAGGATGAGCAAGAGCGACATTGATCATCTTCTGGCGAACATCACGCCTGATATGAATATTCCAGAGGAGGACCGGGCAGACACCCCGGATGCCATGACGTACCCTCTCTACAAGCATCAGAAACTTGCTCTGGACTGGATGACGCGTCAGGAGGAGGGTGCCAGCAAGGGCGGCATTCTGGCCGATGACATGGGTCTCGGCAAGACGATCTCCATGCTCGCCCTAATCGTTTCTCGCCAGGCGAAGCGCGACAACTTCACCGATGCAGAGAAGGAGAATGGCGAAGTCGACACCAGCAAGCCCTGGTTCTTCACCAAAACGAATCTAATCGTGCTCCCCAAGGCACTCATCAGGCAGTGGGAGGACGAGATCAAGAGGAAGCTCCGCGAGCATAGCCGCCTCTCCGTTGTCGTCTTCCACGGAGCTCGCAAGTACACGGCCAAGGACCTTCTTAGGTATGATGTTGTCCTTACCACCTACGGCACGCTCCTCGCGGATCACACAAGGCTCCAGCGGTTCTGGAAGGACCACGAGGGTCGTAACGTCAATCTGGACACCGATCCCACGCTGGCCAAGGATGTGTGTCTCTTCCACCCGAAGCACTCCCTGTTCTGGCGTGTCATCCTCGACGAGAGCCAGCACATCAAGAACGAACGAAGCAAGTCGACGGAGGCCGCGTGCCAGCTGATGTCAACATATCGATGGTGCATGTCCGGAACGCCAATGATGAACTCTCTGGACGAGATTTATCCTCTCATTCGATTCCTTCGGATTCCCCCCTACAACGACAGGAACAGGTTCCGCAAAGCCTTTGGCACCATGTATGGCAAAGGCAAGGCAGGAGCTGATCCCAAACCGACGGCCATGACCAACTTCCAGGTTCTCCTCAAGGCCATCCTGTTCCGCCGGAGCAAGACTTCCAAGCTGGATGGCGAGCCCATCATTGTCTTGCCGAACAAGACTGAGGAGGTCGTCCATGTCACCATGGCCGAGGAGGAGAAGAAATTCTACACCGAGCTCGCCGCCAACACCAGGATCACGATCAACGAATACCTCCGCAAGGGCACCCTTGGCAAGCATTACAGCCACGTTCTGGAGCTTCTTCTCCGCCTGCGACAGGCCTGCTGTCACCCGCATCTCCTGGATGCGCAGGAGGCCACGCCAGAGGTCAACGACGGCATGTTGGCTCTAGCCAAGAGGATGGATCGTAATGTCGTTGAACGAATCATCGCCAAAGCCCGCGAGCTCGTCGCCAGCGCCGAGGGTGGTTTCGAATGTCCCATCTGCTATGAAATCATCTCGAATCCCAATCTCCCGCTGCCATGCGGCCACGAGATCTGCGCCACCTGTTTCGAGGCCCACGTCGACAATGCCGATCATGATAATATCATTGAGGGCGAGGAGGGCGTTGGCGCCAAGTGTCCAGTGTGCAGAGTCATTCTTCAGAAGGACAATGTTGTCACCTACAAGGCTTTCAGGGCGGTCTACCTCCCGGAACTGGCCGACGAGGACGAAGACCAGTATGATGATCTCAGCAGCGATGAGGATGATGTGGTGGAGTCTGACTCCGATGACTCCGATGATACCGACAATGCGAAGGCGGACGACGTGGACGCCAATGGCAATCTGAAGGATTTTATCGCCGACAGCGACGATGATCTTTTCGTGCCTCGCAGTAAGGACACCGACGATTCCGATGGCGATGTCTCTGACAACGGCCATTTTGTGAACAGAAGGTCGCCGAAGCCGAAGAAGGCACCGAAAGCCAAAAAGCCGCAGAAGTCGAAGCAGCAGAACGGATCCGACTCGAAGTCCAAGGAGAAGTCGCAAAAGCCGAAGCAGAAGAAGA
Organism: Plectosphaerella cucumerina; assembly: GCA_020746995.1. NCBI lineage: Eukaryota > Fungi > Ascomycota > Sordariomycetes > Glomerellales > Plectosphaerellaceae > Plectosphaerella > Plectosphaerella cucumerina. The sequence continues at coordinate 1,792,907 of JAGPXD010000004.1, read as the reverse complement.
AGGCTCGCAAGCCCAAGTCCGCGCCGTCGAAGCGCGTCAAGGTCAAGCCGTCGATGCTGAGACACCTTCGCCAAGAGGGAAAGAAGAACAAAGAAGCCAGGCGTGCGTACCGGCGCTACCTCAAAAAGAACTGGCTGCCCTCCGCTAAGGTCACGGCTTGTCTGGACCTCCTGAAGAAGATCCGAGATGAGTCGGATGGCGAGAAGACCATCATCTTCTCCCAGTGGACTATGCTGATGGACTTTGTCGAGGTGGCTCTGGAACTGGACCCGGAACTCAAGGAGGTGGGCGCAGTCCGCTTCGACGGCGAAATGTCGATGCCGGAGCGAGACAGGGCTGTGGCGCGGTTCCGCGATGACAACAGGACCAAGATCATGCTCGTGTCTCTCCGAGCTGGCAATGCGGGTCTCAACCTTGTGTCTGCCTCGCGGGTGATCATCCTGGACCCGTTCTGGAATCCCTTTATCGAGATGCAGGCCGTCGACAGGGCCCACCGTATCGGCCAGCAGCGCGAGGTCAAGGTGTACCGTCTCCTGGTCCAGGGTACCGTCGAGGATCGCATCATGGAGATCAAGGAGAGGAAGGAGAAGATGATCACAAATGCGCTGGACGAGGGTGTGGCGAAGAAGCTTGGCGGTCTTAGCATTGCGGATCTCAAGCGTCTTTTCGACGTCTAGTCGCATGCCTGAGCGGCTGGCTGTGGTTGGACTCGACATATCGCCTTCGACCGGAAGGGAAGGAAGGGCGGGCGGGCCATGGCTGCCCTCGCCCGAGTTTCATTTGTCTTGGGGCGTTGTGTGTTATCATTTCAGGGATTGCTCTTCCTCAGATACCCTTTTCCTCATACTCTCTCCGACGATTTCGAGAGGACAGACGTGGGGGAAACATGGAGAGAAGGAGACAGACAGGGATGTGCGAATGTGGCTAACGATATCGTCCACGGGATGGGACCACCCCGTTGGATGGACGAGAGACGCGGAGTCTGGCCAGGCATACTAAGAGAGCTAGCTAGACGGCCAACATGACAAGATGATTTTCAATTTTTCGCTTGAAAGTTGTGATGAATGTTCAAAAGCCCTAAATTCCGGCGGGCTGGGTATCAATGTTCTCTACTCTGCTTCTATATATCCTAGGCCCCTCGTCAAAGAAAACAGCTACTCCACGCGGCCACGCCGTCATGGGCCCTGGCAGACAGGCCATTCTCGATGACCCTCAACTAGACGACCTCAGAGGATTGGGCTACGGCGCGCACGATTGTGTCAATATCTGGTCCCTGCTCGGCGGCGCTGTAGGACCAGATCGCAGACCGCGGCTGGTCCTGCGTGCGCCAGCGGGCGGAGACGGAGAATTCAACGTCGTCTGTGGCGGGGGCGTTGGCGCCTTCGACGAAGTCGAAACGGATCTCGCGCGTGTCGGGGCCGGCGGTGTCCTGGATGGAGTTGCCGCGGACCGAGGGGGTCCAGAGGGGTTCGGTGGAGGGCTCGGTTGATGGCGGGGAGAGGGAGGTCAGGATGGGGAGGTAGGCGCTGACGAGAGCGCGAGAGGCGGCGGAGAGGAGGTAGGAGCGGAGGGAGTTGAGGTCTGGGTAGCCGTCGCGGTAAGGAGGGAAGGTGGTGGAGAGGGGGTTGGCGGTGGGGTCGGGGGTGCCGTCGGGGCCGAGGAGGATGATCTGGTACTGGGTGGTGGTGAAGGGGAGGAACCAGGTGCGGCCGCGGATCTGGATGCGGATGCCGGGAGCTAGGAGCATGTCGACGTTGAAGTCGGCGGGCGCTGTGAGCATGTTGACGAGGGTCTGGGCGGGCGTGGGACGGGTGGAGGATGCGCCGGCGGGGGTGGCGATGTCGTCGGTCGGCAGCTCGGGGACGTGGAGAGTGAAGGCGGCCTCTTCGATGCCGAGGCGGCGCAGGGCCTGGACGATGCGGCCGGAGAGCTGGGTGGTCTGGCGGATGGAGGCGTCGTGCATGATGCGGAGGATGATGGGGCGGACGAGGTGGTATTGTTGGTATTGCTGGTGGCGGCGCAGGTGTGGCGGCGAGGGTTTTCGGCGTTGTACCTCGTTCTGTCGGTGAGCGTAGCTGAGTAGGACGTGCAGGGCTGTCTGTGTGAGCTCTGCCAGCCTGTGGTCGCGGGCCGAGGCGTCGCCTGGTGGTGGTACTGCTGCCTCGAGATCGTCTGCTGCTTCCTCGATGCCGAAGGTGATCTTGGGTAGACCCTCTGGGGCGTAGACTATTTGGCTGTCGTTGGCCCTGACGCCGTATGAGGCCAGCTGATGTGACTCGCGGTGCAGCTCGTGCCACAGTTCCTGGGAGAAGATGCCATTACGCGCCTCGAGGACACGGGTCTGCAGGGGCGCGACAGCAGTGGCGGCTGCCGATGCGGAGGGGGCCATAACAGAGCGACCGGCAGGGGTGTTCTCGCCGGGGCGGGTGATGGATACGGCGACGCGCTCACGACCAACGCCGGCGCGTCCATGATCGAGGAGGACGGAGCCGTCATCAGCGCGTCGCAAAGGAGCCAGGCTCTTGTTCCTGAACTCAGGCGACGCCTCCGTGAAGCCGAAGCGGACGCCGAGGGTGTGTCGCTCAGCGGGGAGGCGACAGACGGACCAGCCGTTCTGCTTGACAGCGAGGACCTCTGCCCAGTAGGCAGCCTCGCGGTCGGTCTCTTTGGCGAGGCGGGCGGCGGCCTTTTCGGCGGCAGCTTTTGTCTGGGCAATGTCCATGATGGACCAGCCGAGGGCGACGTCGCGGGACTCTGCGCGGCGCTCCTCGCGGCGGCGGCGGTCGCCGTCCTGGACAGAGTCGCTGAATTTGGAGACGCCGAGGGTGCCGATGCCGGCCATCTCGCGCAGGGCGGCGGAGAGGGTGGCGCCGGCCTGGCTGGGGTTGTGTTTTGTGAGGAGGAGGGAGACGAAGTCGAGGGAGAGCATTGCAGCATTGTGGGCGACGCTGGGGGAAGAGGTCAGCGGGGTTGGTCAGGCGGGCCTTGAGAGGAGAGTAGGGCTCACTCAATATGTTGCAGAATCTCGTTGCGCACAGCGTAGACGTCTTTCGATTCATCGTCGTCGTTATCGTCGCCGGTGGAGCTGGCCATGTCGACATCCTCCTCTTGGCCGTCGGCGGCGCGGGCCTCTTTGGCGGCAATCTCCTCGCGCAGACCGGCCTCGGAGACATTTCGGAAGCCTCGCTCGGCCTGGATGCGGGCGATGAAGTCGCCAATGTTCTTTGGGCGGTGGCCGCCGACGGGTAGGGGTCGGAGAGAGGAGAAGGGCATGTCGCCCGCGTCTGCTGACGCCATTTTGGAAGGTCGGTGGGCTGGATTGAGATTGACTCGGGCGAGGGGATGTCACGATCGGTCGGCGTGTGGCATGTTTCGGCGAGTTGTGGTGATGCTCGGGCGTGGGTGCTCGGCGAGGCTGAGGTGGGAGAGGAAGGCTGTGGGAGAGGTTGGATCCAAGTGGTTGAAGTTTGGAGAGCTCAGACACCACGACTGGAGCACCTCGGGTGGGTTGGGTCACTCCACCTGGTACCCTGTAAAAGTACGTACCCCGACTGCGACGCTAACATGGACACTTCGATCTGACATGGAAGCTCTCTAGCTCGCATCCGGTCCGCCCGATAAAGTTTTTGGTTTGTATTTAACTGCAATTGCCAATTCCCACCTGTGAGAAACAGAAAACAAGCAAGCTGATTGATGTCAGGCACTGTTGTCGGCAGGAAGGAAGAGGCTCGGATGTCAGTCGTGGGTCGGATGAGGAACCAGAGCTCTCTTAGTGGCCTGCATGTCTCGGTGTCAACGCACGGGCCAAAGCCTATATCGGGCGGTTTTCAGTTCCACAGCCCATTTTCCAGGCGGTGCCGCAGGTCCCGTCTCGAGAAGTTGAAGCGCCGCCATCGGCAGGCACGTCCAGGGACTCAGGGAGCCAGCCCCTCAAGCCCCTGTACTCCCGCCGCCCTGTCTACGGACCCGCTGCGGATGCAAGCTGCCAGCCAACGTCCCGTCCAAGTCTGGAAACCCCTCTCTGAGGTGCAGCACTGGCAGGGATCAAGGCCGGTGAGGCTGCTGGACCCCCAATGGAAAGGGCCGACCACCCAAGCCTGAAGCACTCCAGAGCTTCACCACCATTACCTCAACTTATTAGCTAGTAAGTGCGGGATATATCACGACCTGGACGCGAGAAAAAAAAAAGTCGCGCTGGGCCCCTGGCTCGTGAAAGACTCATCGACTGCGAGAAATTGACCGACTTGTCAATCAGCCAGCCAGTGCTTGCTTGCTTGGCTTGGCTTGACCTGCCTCCTCTTTCTCACCCCCCAATCCAGTCCTGCACGTTCCCCCCTCAGACCAGACATCAGATCATACTGCGCCGAGACGTGCTTCTTCCAGGGAAGATGCTGTGTGCCCAGAGACCAAGACGTCCCTCGCACGGGCAGTGATGCCACTGTCGGACCGGCCGTGAAGCTTTTAAACCTGCTGCTTTCTTTGGTGCTGCCCTGTCAAAGTCGGTGCGTGCGTGTGAAAGTGCCCCGCGCCGCTAGACGTCTCGATAAGCGATAAGAGCTCCAAACCATGCCCGCCCGCCTCGCCGGACCTTCCCCCCTCCCCTCCTCTCCAAAACCCAGTGCAGTACCACCTGAACCCTCCAGTGTCTTGTCCTCCCCCCCCTCGACTCACCTGCCAACACCCCGGCCTCACACGTCACTGCCTCTACCCGAAAGTTGTTGAGGCTCCCTCCTCATTGGCACACGCATTCCTTGTCGACAACCCCCCAACTCACTGCTCACACTCTCCCCAGAGTCGACTACTACCGTCTGAGACTTGGTACCGAGGAGAGGTTGCTGGCTGGACCACCAGAGAAGCGACAGCATACCTCGAGGTGGCCCGGTCCCTTTTTAGCTCCCCCTAGTAGAAGAGGAGCAGCCCCCCACGCCTACCTATTACCTACGAGTACTTGTACCAACTATCTATCTATCAGCGAGTCCCAGTCCAGTCCTCCCTCTTCTTCCCCGGCCCGTCCGTCCACCCTTCTCGCTTCTCTCCATCACTTTTCTCTCCGATATCACCAACCTCCGAACCGGACCAGACCAACCGACCGACCGACCGATAGACCCAGGTATCCAGCACTCAACCCCGCCATGGCGCCCAAGAAGAAGATCGGCGTCATGACGTCCGGGGGTGATTCCCCCGGAATGAACGGCGTCGTCCGCGCCGTCGTCCGTATGGCCATCCACCTCGGCTGCGACCCCTACTGCATCTACGACGGCTACGAGGGCCTCGTCCAGGGCGGCGACATGATCCGCAAGGCCGAGTGGCGCGACGTCCGCAACTGGCTCTCCCAGGGCGGCACCCTCATCGGTACCCAGCGCTGCATGGCCTTTTACGAGCGCCCCGGCCGTCTCAAGGCCGCCAAGAACATGGTCCTCAGCGGCATCGACGCCATCATCATCTGCGGCGGTGACGGCTCCCTCACTGGTGCCGACAAGTTCCGCGCCGAGTGGCCCTCCCTCATCGAGGAGCTCGTCTCCACCGGCGAGCTCACAAAGGACCAGGTCGAGCCCTACCGCCACCTCAACATCGTCGGCCTCGTTGGCTCCATCGACAACGACATGTCCGGCACCGACGCCACCATTGGCTGCTACTCGGCCCTCGAGCGCATCTGCGAGATGGTCGACTACATCGAGGCCACCGCCGTCTCCCACGCCCGCGCCTTCGTCATCGAGGTCATGGGCCGTCACTGCGGCTGGCTGGCCCTCATGGCCGGTGTCGCTACCGGTGCTGATTTTATCTTCATCCCTGAGAAGCCAAGGGACGACGACTGGCAGGAGGAGATGGGCAGGGTCGTCCAGAGGGTGAGCTTCCATCTTTCCCCCTCTCTTCTCGCACCTCTCCACTCGACTTGCTGACCCCTTCCCACCACAGCACCGCAAGCTCGGCAAGCGCAAGACCATTGTCATCGTCGCCGAGGGCGCCCACGACCGCCACGGCAACAAGATCTCGTCCGGAATGATCAAGGACATCCTCGCCGACAAAGAGGGCCTGGCGCTCGACACCCGCATCACCACCCTCGGCCACGTCCAGCGCGGCGGTACCGCCGTCGCCTACGACCGCATGCTGGCCACCCTGCAGGGAGTCGAGGCCGTCAAGGCGGTTCTCGAGGCCACGCCCGAGACAGAGACGTGCTTCATCGCCATCACCGAGAACCAGATCACCCGCCGGCCCCTGATGCAGGCCGTCAAGGACACAAAGGAGGTGGCCAAGGCCGTCGACGCCCAGGATTTCGAAAAGGCCATGGCCCTGCGCGACACGGAGTTTGCCGAGATGTACAACTCGTACATGCTGACGACCAACGTGCGCGTTGACGACGCGCATCGGCCGCCTAAAGAGGTGAGAACCCCTCTTTCTCTTGCTGTTGCTAAGTGCTGCTCATGAGTGACAATGGCTGACACCCTGCAGCGGATGAAGATCGGGTTTATCAACGTGGGCGCACCGGCGGGCGGCATGAACGCGGCGGTGCGGGCCGGCGTGGCGTACTGCATTTCCCGTGGCCACGAGCCCGTGGCGATTCATAACGGCTTCGCCGGATTCGCGCGGCACCACAACGACGAGCCTGTGGGCTCGGTGCAGCCGTTCGACTGGCTCGAGGTGGACGGCTGGGCGAGCCGGGGCGGCAGCGAGATCGGCACGAACCGCGAGCTGCCGGACGAGTCTGGCATGGAGCACATCGCCAACCTGGTGGAGCAGTACGAGTTTGACGCGCTGTTCCTGGTGGGCGGCTTCGAGGCGTTCCACGCGCTGTCGCAGCTGCGCAAGGGCCGGGACCAGTACCCCTCGCTGTGCATCCCCATGTGCCTGCTGCCGGCGACCATCTCGAACAACGTGCCGGGCTCGGAGTACTCGCTGGGATCGGACACGTGCCTGAACGAGCTGGTGCACTACTGCGACAAGATCAAGCAGTCTGCGTCGGCAACGCGGCGGCGAGTGTTCGTGGTGGAGACGCAGGGTGGAAAGTCCGGATACATCGCGACGCTCGCTGGTCTCGGTGTGGGCGCCAGCGCTGTGTACACGCCCGAGGAGGGGCTGGACCTGGAGACTCTGGCGGCCGATGTGAGGCACCTGCGCGAGGTGTTCCAGCACGACGCGGGCATGACGTCGTCGGGACGACTGATCCTGGTCAACGAGAAGGCGGACGACGTGTTCACGGCCAAGCTCATCGCCGATATCATCCGCAAGGAGGCGCGCGGCCGGTTCGAGTCGCGCGACAGCATCCCGGGCCACGTGCAACAGGGCGGCGTCCCGTCGCCGATGGACCGGTGCCGGGCGGTGCGTCTGGCCATCAAGTGCATGCAGCACCTGGAGGAGTTCAAGCCCAAGGCGCACAACCGGTGCAAGCGCGACCCGATGAGCGCCAGTGTTATCGGCATCAAGGGCGCGCAGGTGGTGTTCACGCCGGTGGAGGAGCTCGAGACGACGGACACGGACTGGAAGAACCGCAGGCCGAAGGCGACGCACTGGGCGCACATGAAGGAGGTGGTTGATATCCTGGGCGGAAGGCCGAAGCACCAGAAGCCCGAGCCGCCGCTGTCGGGACTGATGGCCAAGGATGTGAAGAGGGGTCTGGCCTAGGGGAAGGTGGTAGTGGAGGTGAAGAAGACGGGTGTACCTGTGCGACGAGCTTGATTGCTGTAGCTTCAATGAGTATGTTTACGAATGGCTTGGGGTTTATATTCAGGGGCTGTTCTGTGCGACTCGGTGGCCTTCTCGGTGTACTTTCGGTGAGTCGGTGTGGAGGGAATTGACCGAAACCCGGTGACCGCTGACAGCACGGCAGTCGTCCTCCCGTCAGACCGACCTGGCCAGGCCGTGCGGCTGGCGTGGTGGAGGGACGGAAACGGCGGGGCAAGCGCGGGCGCCTGACGTCACCAGCATGACATTTCCTCGTGATCCACCAGACCACCACGCACATCGCAGCCTGTCCGCGACGGGAGGGCTCGTCTGAAGTTGGATTAGGGGAGGGCGGGCTAGTCGAGGGGGAATGTCGGTGAAGAGGGGAGAAGGCATCCAGGGTCTTTTTTTGTTTTCGGCTGTCTTCATCAAGGGATCGTCAGGTTGGGCAAGAGGGGCTTCTTTTGTCCTGCAGTGAGACTGGAGAGAGGCGGCTGCTGCTGGGGCTTTGGGCACGAGGGGATGGACATGGCCCCTGGACGGGACGGGCAGGACGGGATTGGAATTGAGTTCGAGGCCGGGCTATGCCCTGGGTTTGACGGGAGAGGCCGTGGCTGCGGGATGCCCGAATCCACTGGCGGGAGCCCAATGCTGGGGGTGTTGAGATTGAAATGCGATGGAGGGGTTGTTTTCCATGGTATGAGGGGTTGTCGTTGTCATTGTCACTGGGAGGTACCTGTAGAGTTGAGCTGAGACTGCAGCGCTCAGCTGTGCTGAAGCCATCTCTGTCACGCAGACATTACGCCCAGATAGTCGTGAGATTCGTTCATCTTTCTCTCTTGTCTTTTAAATGCACAAATATTCAATCGATTATTTGGTGCATCGCCGACCATCGGCACTTGACACTTCAGTCTGCCCAAGGCACAGGGAACACCCCTGGAAATCCGGCCGACACACCGACCCAGCGGCACCCGACCGACTCCAGCCTCCAGCCTCCACTGCCCACTGTCCAGCCCCCAGAATCCCGTCCTCCAGCACCCAATAGCCCCGCGTTGTTATAGGCCCATGACGACCAAGGTAGCGCCCGACGGAGCCCACCGAGCAGGATTTGGACTGGACAGAACGCTCTCTCTCCTGGTTCCTTCCTCTGTCTTCATGTCACTCACTGACACTTGACTTTCCCTTCCAAGATCGGCTCCCGTCTTGGCAAGTCGCGACCGACCTGCTTCAGTGTTCCTTCCTCCCCTCTGTCATTCTACCCTCATTCCCATATTTCCTACTCCCCTTTTTTCGATCTCCCTCTCTCAACCTAAACCTCACCTCACCTCTCTTCTCCTTCCCCCTCCCCACGACCGTGCTGCTGACGAGGGGTCGTGCTTCTCGCTAAGCCAGTGCTTCCCTGCACTTCATCTGACCTGCTTCTTTCCGCCCCCACCGACTCAACTCCTCCTCCTCCTCTCCCCTCTCTCCCTCCTCCAGCTGAACGGTTCTTCCCAACTCTCCAACGTCGACCCAAAAACCTTCAGACCGTTTCCGACGAAATAAATACCCCCCAACACCTCAAGAGACCCGCGCGTCTCCCCGCCGTCCGCCATGGCGTACCGCTCGAACGACTTCGAGGACCACTTCTATGAGGAGCGCCGCCGCCCTCAGTCAACCTATGGCGATGTCCGCCTCGCCGACCGCGAACGCGATCGCCAGAGCGACCGTCTCGACTTCCTCCGCAACGACCCCCGTCCCCAAGAGGCCGGGCCTCTCGTCCTTCGCCAGCGTGAGGTCGAGTCCCGCGAACTTGCCCGCCCCCGCTACCGCAGCCCCAGCCCCCTGCCGCATGAGCACATGGGCATGGTGAGGAGAGCCCGGAGCCTGACCCCGCCGCACATCCACGAGGAGCGAGAGCGCGATCGCGTCCGCGTTTCCCAGCGGGAGCGTGTCCGCTACGAGCGCTCTCCCTCGCCCGTCCCTGTTCAGGTCCCCGTTCGCTACGAGCAGCGGCAGCGAAGGAGGTCCTCGTCCGACGAGCGCGAGCACGACCACATCCGTATCATTCAGAGGGAACGCGAGCGCGAGCGCATCCCCGAGAGGGCGCCGTCTCCTCGGCCTCCGTCGCCGCCGCCTGTCGTCAAGGGACCGACCATCGAGCGTGAGGTCATTACCCATTACAGGGGCATCGACCATGGTAGGCTGTCCTTAGAACACTTCCTTGCACTCAACGTTCACCATGCTGACTTGCCCGCTCCCAGGCATCATCAGAGTTCCCAGCCCCCAGCCGCCCCCGCGGCCCGTCCCGAGGCCCATCACCCGCACCGAGGACCGCCAGATCGACATCGACATCAACACCTCCCGCAGGAGAACAGACGTTGACGTCGGCATCCGCGAGTCCACCAGCCGCCGCCGCGAGCCCAGCATGGAGCGCCGCTCCCCACACCTGCACAGCACCGAGCTCGTTCTCAGCACTGACCGCGATCGCCTCCGCGTCGAGGACCGCCACTACCACTCGTCAACGCGCCGTCGTGCGCAGTCTGCCGCGCCCCCCATGCGCTCTCCTGTCGACGAGGAAGCCGAGTACATCACCTCGCGCATCGACTCCCGCGGCCGCATGGGCGAGGCCTGGAACGGAGCCACAAAGGACTGGACCATCGTTGACGTGCCACCCGGCACTGAGCGCGTTCGCATGGATGGCGTTGGTGGCGGCGCCGCGGAGGTTACGTGGCAGCGCTACAACGGCGTCCGCAGAACTCAGTTCATCCCCGAGCGCGACGGCGCCATGGTCCCCGCCCCCGCCCCGGCACCGACCCCCAGGGACTCGCGTAAGAGCGGCTACGATCGCGAGCTCGAGATTGAGATCTCCAGGGACCGGCATCGCCGCCCCTCGCGCCCGCCGCCGCCGCCCAAGCGCGATGAGATGTGGACCGAGATCACAAAGGACCTCGTGTGCCGCGAGGCGCTGATGGAGTGCCGGTACGAATTCGAGGAGACGAGCGAGTTCTTCTATGTGATGAAGTACCTGAAATACGTGAGTTTTCTGGCTTTGACCATGAGTCACTTCACTGACACAAGACCAGGACAACGTCCTTGAACTTATCCAGATCACCGAGGAGATCCGCCGCGAGCGCCGCAACAGGGAATACTGGCAGCACGACCACCGGCACTACGGTCGCCCGAGGCCAAAGTACGACGAGCGCGTGTCGGAGCGCGAGGTCATCTACGACAACACCCGCATGAGGCGGGTGTAAGGGGTGGTGCACTTGATCTTTTGCTCTGGACTCGATACCCCTATTTCCGCCTGTTTCATTGAAATCTACTGGGGAGACGAGACTACAGGATCCAACTACATCTGCAGCATATTTTGTCGTCATTTACTACCCGGCCTCTGGGAGACGGGGGAGATATAAGGGGGAAGGATACTGGCAGACCATGTGTAACGAGTAACGATCTGGACTGGCCGCGGGGAGGATCCGGTAGACTCTTGTGTTTATGGGACGAATGATGACTTATGACTCTGTTTGAGGTGCCCAAAATTTCAAGGTGATGCATATTGTGATGAGAGTTGGAAAGGGGCGAAAAGGGGGGTTGACCATGAGGAATGACTAAGCCCGGTTTTCAGCTCAGCTCACCTGCAGCCGCACTTCCAGCCGCATCTGTTGGGCATTTTGTTCTCTACACAGTGGAGGATTTGCCTGGCGACTCATCACGAAACCTGAACATGGCTACTCCTACGGAGACATCTACTGTCAAGATCCATGCCGAGATGGTCGAGGAGATCAACAGGGTATGCACGCGGGGCGAGCCGGCGCCGGGGACTTTGCAGGCACGGAGCGAGGAGCTGGCTGTTCGAGCAAAGGAGTTTGCGGAGCAGAGGGAGGAGGAGAGGCGGCGAAGAGGATGGCTTGGGAGAGTATGGGCGTGGTTGGCTGGGGCATAGCACGGAAAGGCGACGACATCCCCAGGCAAGCCAATGCATCTTCTGCCGGGAACCGGGAAACGAGACGTATTGTGGACGTGGACTAAAGTACAAGTACAACAAAGGCAGGACCTTCCTGCTCAAACGACTCGGGAACGCCCCTCGATGGAAATACGCGACTGGCTAGCAAGAACATTTGGCCAACATGGGCCCGATGGCGACAGATCACGCGCCACGATCCAGTCCTCATCGCCACAAACGCCCTGGGCAACCTCGCAATCCTCACAATCCCCATGCGGTGGACATCTTAAGCAGAACTCTTCGTCTTGCAACCGGCTTCTATTCCTCCGAGACCTCCTCAGGTGGACTTTCGGGGACGGCCACGACCGCGAGGGGGAATGGGAACAGCATGGACCATGTCCTCCTCATCGGAATTGGGCTCACGGGCCTTCTTGGCGCGGCCGCGAGGGGCAGCGGCCTTCTTCTTCTTCTTCGGCTGCTCCTCTTCCTCCTCGTCCTCTTCCTCCTCCTCCTTGGGAGCGGCGGCGGCCTTGCGGGGCCTGCCCCGGCCGCGGGGGGCGGGGATGGGGACGGCGTGGACCATGTCGGCCTCGTCGGAGTCGACTTCGGCCTTGGCGGCGGATTTGCGGGGACGGCCGCGGGGACGGGGGGTGGTGGCCGGCTCGGGTTTGGCGGGAGTGGCCTTTTTGGCGCGCTTGGTGACGGGGGTCTCGTCGGCTTCCTCCTCGGAGTCGTCGTCGGCGGCGGTGGATTTGCGGCCGCGCTTGGTGCCCTTGGCGGGAGTCTTCTTGGGGGTGGTGCCCTTGTCCTGGGGGTGTCAGTGGGAGGAGAGATACGTGTGAAAGGGGGGACTGACTTCTGCGGCGGCGGGGTCCTCGCCTTCCTTGCCGGCCTTCACGGCGGCACGGCTGCGGATGGCGCGTTGACCAAGGACGTTGTACTCGGGATCCTGGAAGCGTGAGCGGGGAAATTAAGAATGTGGGCTGTGGCACTCACGCCGTTGAAGTCTTCGGCCGCGATATGGCCCTCCTCTATGGCGGTGCGAACTTTCTCCTGAAGGTCGGGGTGATCACTTCTCAGACATCAGTACCCATCTCTCAACACAGTTCAGAACAAGACTCACCCCATCTCATCGTATCCATCAATGGTGTCCCAGTCATAACCGTCGCCGGTCGCAGCACTATTGCGAACGCTCTCCAGTTGGTTACCCGAGACGCAGCCCCAATGCTTCCAGCGCCAGCCGCCATGATCCATGATGTTGACCCAGGTGCCGAAGCGCAGAGAGCCTTTTATGATCTTCACGCCGTTGGCCTTACAGACGGTGTCTTGGCAACCGGCACGGTTGTTAGGCGAGACCTCTGCGGGATGTTAGAGGGGGATGAGGTGAGGGTGGTTTAGGGGGGGGACGAACCGATGCGGTATCCGGACATCTTGGTCGTTTGTGGGTGTGCTGAGAGGTGTGTGAGCGGTGACGAATGTCGTGACGATGCAGCGCTGCCGATCGGGATCGGGCGCTGGTTTCAATGTCTAGGTTGGTGTTCGGTAATCGAACGAATGTAGGCGGTATCTTTGGATCCCAGGCTGATTGCTGGATGATGGGTTCAGAAGCTCGGCGGTCGGTGGTTGTATGAAGAGGATAACGAGAATGAAGGGGTGCAGTCGGCGTTTGAGACGCGTCTTGTCACTCGCGTCGCAAATGATCAGCGGACAACCCGGGGCAATTTGCCGCGTTCCGCTTTTGAGATTCTAGCTGGCTGTAATAAACAGAAGTAGAGGAGGGATAGATCGTTGAATTGAACAGGTTTGGACAGCTTTATTTTTTGTTTCGAGGGTATCACGTGCTGAAGTGATTTTTGTTGCGTGTGGTGGAAGTGTATGTTGGATGGGCAGGCGCAGCCTGCGCTGCTCCTGCCTTGAGGCTCGCTGCTTCCACGGGCCTCCCTCGCTAGACCAGACCCCAGTCGTGCCTTCCGTCGCATCTCATCATCCACCCCAACACCTGTCCCGGGCTACCCCGGAACATCAAATAGGGGCCCTGCAATCAATCTACGCCGTCAACCCAAGAGACTTGTCACTTTTCGTATGCAGACGACATCACATTCGCGACGTGGCAGAAACCCCATTAGGGAAAATGAAACTTTTGGAATACTCCCGACAAAGATAATCCGCCAACGCCACCGGAATGCATCCTCAATGACGAGCCCATCTAACCATGCCCGATTCTACATGATACAGCCCAGCAAAACAACTCGCTCCTTTATCCCCTCCTCCCTACTTCCACCACCGACTACAGGAACGGACACCAACCAATGTACATCCTTGATAAGTTCGCCGGCGACACGGCCTCCTTGATCAGCTCCTCCACGTGGCCCTCGACGCTCAGCGGGATGCTCTCATTCGGCAACAACCCCTTGACCTTGCGCCGGATGCTCTCGACCACAGACTGCGGCTCAAGCCTGATCTCCCCCGGAGCCGGCGGCTTGACCGCCTGACCGCCTCCGGTTTTCTTGACCTTCTGCAGGTCCAACGTTGGGTCGTAGATGAACGCCTCGAGGATCGTCATGAGCGTCTCCTCCTGCTGCCGCAAGATCCCCAGCGTCAGCTCGCTGCACGCCCTGAACGGTCCCTCATACCCGTGCGACCCCATGGCCGCCACCATGTTGTGCGTCAGCCGGAACGGCACTCTCTCCGGCTCCTGGAACGTCTTGCCCTTGTCGAAGAGGCAGTTGAAGTCGACGTGTAGGATGCCTCCCGTGTTCTTCTCCAGCAGCACATTCTCCGCGTGCCGGTCGCCCAGACCTAGAATCGTGCCCACCATGGACATGACCGCCAGCGTTCGAGTGTACCGGATCCGCGCCGAGAACCACACCGCCGGGTGCGGGAACTGCTGAATGTACCAGTGCGGGAGACGCGGCGGGAAGTCCCCGAGCACCTCCTCGGTGAACAGCCGGATGCTGTCGGGCTTGGCCGTCGCGTCGCGCATCAGCCCCTTGATCTTCATGTAGTCGGGCGCCTTGCCGATCTGCCGGTACTGCTCCAGGAGCACCTCGCGCAGCGTCTTAAGCCCGCCCACCCACTCGATGATGCCGCACTCCTCGTTCAGCGGCGTTACCGCGTATGTCCGGATGTACAGCTGCCGTCGACTCGACTCGGCGTCGCGCTTCAGCGACCGGTTGATCATGCCGTTGAACTCCATTAGACGCTGATCTGTCCGGAGGTCGTCCTTGGGCTTGATCATCAGCATGTAGTTGTTGCCGTCCGACCCGCGCGCCGTCAGTCGTCGCGGCCGCGCCAGGGAGCTCAGCACCAGCACCTCATCCAGGAACGATTGGATCGTCACCGTGTCCCTCGAGAAAGCCCGGTGCTTCTTGACATTGTCCGTCAGCGTCGGCAGCGTCGCCGTCAGCGCCTTTTCCACCGGCACCACCAGATG
The DNA here is from genome assembly GCA_020746995.1 of Plectosphaerella cucumerina. Lineage (NCBI taxonomy): Eukaryota > Fungi > Ascomycota > Sordariomycetes > Glomerellales > Plectosphaerellaceae > Plectosphaerella > Plectosphaerella cucumerina. The sequence goes on along the minus strand of JAGPXD010000004.1, from coordinate 1,777,890 downwards.
GCACGGCGCGCAGTTGTGGTTGAACCCGAGGTCATCGCGGAGTCCCACCGTCATCGTGCGGTTCACCGTAAAGCGGCCATTGTTACAAGCCAGCAGCAGCTGCTCCGACAGCTTCTCCCCCTGCCGGATGAGGGTCCTGAGGTCGATGCCGGCCCCATCCACCTTGGTGGCCCCGACACCACGCACCAGCGAGTGCACCACTCTCTGGCCCCTCTCCCTGCGCGTCGACTGCTGCTTCGTCGTCATGATACCCATCAAGCCCCAGAGCGACTGCTTGGGGTACGCTTCCACCACCCTGACGAGGATGCGGTTGAGCCGCTCGAATACCTCAGGGTTCGGGTGAGCGATGCGCGCTACGATCTGCGGGAGCGCCGCGTAGAACATGTACGCCGGCAGCTTCAAGATGTACTTGTCCAGGAACTTGTGCAGAATCGCGAGCTGCTCCGTTCGTCGCCGCTGCAGCTCCCGCGCGTACAAACGCCCGTTTGGCGCCTTGTCGATGCTACCGCCCAGGTCGAGCCACAGGTTCAGCACGCGCGGGAGCGCCTGGTAGAGGTACTTTGTGCCGTGAGACAGGGCGCGGAGGTAATTTTCGATGACCAGCCTTGCGAGCTCGCCCTGCACATGTGCGTCGATCTGCTGTTCCAGCTCAAGGACCGATTGTGACTCCATGAGCTTCTTGTAGTGCCTGCCCAGGAAGAAGTGTCCCTTCTCCCATGCGGAGAGCGTCTTGGGCACTTGCTGGTACTTTTCTCGGAGAGCCAGGATGTGTGTTTGCCCGGCGTTGTCGAGCCACTTGGCCAAGGTAAGCTGGGCTCGGGCCGTGATGAGACGCTGGTTGGCGTCGGCACCCCGTGATGAGCTCGCTGCCGTAGGAAGCACCTGCGTGGCGAACTTGTTGGTGTCGATGGCATTCTGCAGAACCTGGATCGCCTTGCGCGTGTGTCCGTCCTTCCACAGAAGTCTAGCATTTTCGATGACCGCGGACTCGTCTCCCAGCTGGGACGCATGGAGAACAGCGTTCAGAGCTTGGTGCGTCGAGTTGGACTTTCTTGCCAGCCGAGCGCTCGATAGCCAGAGTGACGAGACGTCGAGATCACTGAACATGGGCCTGCCGATGATGTTAGCCATTGCAACTCGCGCAGATTTCGTATTACTGACCGGACAAGCTCCATGCCTGCTCGCCGAATGCCCAGGAGAAACTGCTTGTCATGGACATACGCCCCCAGGATCTCCAACCGGCGTTCCAAGCTCGTAAGCACCGCCTGGTGGGCCGGCCCTTCAGTCTCGCGGGTGCTGGCAATCATCTCAAGGTCTGTCAGAACGTGGCACCTGAGTCGCAACTCGTGGGAGGTCTGAAGAGACGACGTAGCTGAGTGCGTCATGGCCGACCCAAGCTTCTCTCGCATGCTATGCAGCGTCTGCGCGAAGTCATGCTGGCCAGCAGGGCCGCGCTTCAGGGCTCCGAACAGCGCCGCAAGGCTGACGTTGAAGTCTTCAAACATGTCTCCGTTGAACCGTTCGGCATACTTGGACAGGGTGTCCCACCGGGTCGTGGCCCAAGCTGCCTCCACCGCGAATGGTATGATCTTGTTGGCAGATGAGGCATCAACGCGCATGCCTTCGACGTAGTTGAGGAGGACGTCTGCATAGTTGTCAGCATCTGCTTCCACGCCAAGGGATATCACTCCTTACCATGCTGCCCCGACTGCTTGAGACACGTGAGCAGGTCGACTTGCGTGTCGACATTGTTGGGCTCCTCAGCCAGCTTGATCTCATACCACGTCTGGGCAGCAGACCACCTGCCTGCCTTTTTGTGGCCGAGGATCTGCTGGTTCACGTCCAGGACCTGAAGGCGCGCCGAGATGCCCTCCAGGCCGTCGGGCTCGTCAATCTGCGTGTAGATCTCCTGAAGCTGGTTGAGGAGCCGCTTCCTCTCACCCTCGTCTCCTTTGTTCACCTCCAACTCCTGAGCGTGGTGTTCAAGGTAGAACAGCGCCCGCGAGTACTGGTTGCAGTATACCGCTCGCTGAGAGCGCAATTCAGGGGGAATCGCGTCAACGACTGACTGGACGCGGTTGATGGCGACCTTATCCTCCTTCGTTGCGCCGCGACTCTTCGCCTGAATCCATCGTGATGCGTAGTCCAAAACGCCAAAGACGGCCTAGCACCCATGTCAGTCATCTCCTGTCTACAGAGTTCAGAGACGCTTACCTCGTAGTAGAGCTTCATGTGCTCCCGCTCATGGTACGTTGCCGCCTCCGGAGGCTCGTACTTGAGAATGTTGACGAGCTCCGAAACAACCTCCTCTCGTTGCTCCTTCGCGCTCGCGTCGCCAACAACAACATGCAGCACCAGGTACGGCAGCAGGAACTCGGCTACATACAAGTCCTTGACGCGAATGGCTCGCGTCAAGGGGTCGAAAACGATCTGCGCGTTGTCGTTCTGCCCTTTCTGGAGCAGATCGAGAGAGAATGCCCGCATCCAGTTGTGGTAAGTTCGTCCGGGCTGGAATATCGGGTATTTGGCGAGGGTCAACTTGCCGGGCGCCAACATGTAGCTGGACCCCAAGAACGGCCGCAGGACCTCGCGCACGTCTTCAGGGAGCTTGATCCACTGCGTGTAGACCCTGTCTGCGGTCGGGTTCATCTTCCGATCCAGCGCAACCGCGGCATGGATGTCAACCTTGGTCATGAGCTCCTGCATCGCAAAGGACAGGTAGCCCTGCAGCTTCGTGTCAGTCGTCGAGAGGAAAGCCTTGACAAGAACCTCTTCCAGAATGAAGAGCACAAAGTTTGTTGTCTCGTCGGCATCGGCAAAGTTGGTGAGAACAACCATGGACTTCTCCGTTCTTGTCGTCTCGATGCGGTTGGAATCGAGGCAACCCACAAGCCCCAAACACTGAGTGCAGAGGCTGGCAATCTCAGGCTGTGAGCTGCTGTGCTTCGCGGCACAGTCCAGCAGAGCCCGGATCAGTTTCGCGACGACCGTGTCCGGCTGCCCACTGACGGCTGATGTCTGCAGATAAGCCTGATTATCCTGAAGATAGGTAATGAGCTCGGTCAAAGCCTGCTGCGCGACGCCAGAGTTCTGGTGTGAAAGCCGCGCAGCAAACGTCCTAAATGTCGACCGTTGATCTTGTGGCTTCCGCAGCGCTTCAAGCTTCCTTTCCACGGGTGCCAGCTGGGGAATATGACCCAGATGCGGCAGCTTGTCGATGAACGCCGTCAAAACCCCATTGAACTCCTTGTAGAGATCCAGCACCAGCTGTTTTGCCCTGCACCTGGTGGGATGGTCGAAGAGGGACCAGTAGTAGTTGATGATGAAGAACGTGGGCTCGATGAGAACCTCCACGTCTTCGTCATCCATCTTGAGCAGAAGGGCACACCAGCACGAAAAAGCCGCTGGGCGCAGGCTGTCTTGATCCATGGCGGATAGGAGGCACGCTGAGATCTACCGATAATCAGCGCTAGCATATCTTTGAAGCAGAACAGTCACTCACCTGCGGCCTTGCCAATCTCACGTATGTCCTGCAAACCTTGATCATCTCCTCCATCGCTCGGAGGCATCTCTTCTGCTCCTCGACAGGCGCCGAGCTTGACAAGCGATCGTTAATAACGTCGGCCAGGCTGGCCATGAGACCTAGCATGTAGTTCTCGAGGAAGCGCCCAACGACGCTTTTCTCTTTCACGTCCTTGGGCAGTGAGCCTTGTGTATCAGCCAGAAGTTTCGAACACATCCAGGTGAGGGCCTTTCTGATCTAGCAGAAGATGTTAGCGCGCGATTTACCAAAATGGACGAAGTCACACACTTTGGGCCTCCCCTCGTCATCGCTGTCTCCCGCTGCTTTGAGCAGCCCTATGACAATGGGCACAGCCTCCGCCTTCATCAGGTCCACGAGAGTGCAGGACTCGAAGGCCGAGAACTCGCGCAGACGGGACATGACGAATGTCTCGATGTCCGGGACATCTTGAGCCAGAAGCAGAGCCATGATCGGGCCATGGTTCTTGCTTTCGAGGAGGGCAGTCCTTGCATCGTCTTGCCGTGCCTCGACGATCTTGTGGACGACGTCTTTCTTCTTCGAGAGAACAAGCCAGGGCAGCGCATGGCTCTGGACGAGTAACAGCAGTTGGTTAACAGTCATCTGCAGCAAATCTGCCACAGCGCGTATAATCTGGGGACGGGGAATCATGTCCTTGACGACGATGAACGCAAGGGTGCCCCAGAAGGGCTCGAAGAGTTTCTTGCAGGTGACCTTGCGAGCAGCGGCAGTGCTGATGATCTATTTATCTGTTAGCTTTGTCTGGCAGAATCGAAGCATCAGCCTTACCTCGCTGAAAGCGCAGGAGGCGACCAAGGTGTTGCTACCACCGAGGTAGCCTAAGAGCTGGTGCAGAACCATGTTGAGCTCGTCGCCGTCGACAATCCTGCCTACCTGGCCCCAGGCCATGATTGTAGTCTCACTAAGAGCTAGCTCGTTCTGTTCAGAGATCTTTCTTAGACACGCCAGAGTAAATTTCCGGTTCCGCTCTGTGGTCTCCAGATACACTTCACCAGAGAATGATAGGCGGGAGAACTGCGCCAAGGCTCGTCTGTCCAGTCGTCAGTCAGCAGTCATCAAAAGGAGAGGGCGAGGTGTGGGCATACCCTGCAGCAATGCGAAGCTCTCGGATCGAGCTCGTCAGGGACTGCAGGCACCACTGCCCAATGTCCGAGGACTCCAAGGCATACACATCGTGGTTCTCAGTGTGCACGATCAGGCGCCGGACGCTCACCATGGCGGAGACCCGAAGCCGTTGCGAGTTAAGGAAAGGCTCATGGGACAGAAGTTTCATAAAAGTAGCCAGAGCGTCGACTTTTGCCTGCAAGTTGAGCTGTGTCGATCGTGAGCCGGCACCGGCGGTATGGGTGCAGTATTTGCAACTGTACTTGGGTCTCTCCGCGGTAGAGGATGCATCCAATAGTGCCCCATCCGCAACGCAGCCAAGCCGTGAGACGAGATCGATGGCCAGGCATTGAGAGGCTTCATCAATTTTCGGGAAGGAAGTCCTGCAACTGTCAGGCACAACCCAAACCAGGGGCATAGCTGGACGTACATGAAGTTGAAGTCAAATGCAAAGTTGCCTTCCTTGAGTGGTGAGCCAAGCGCTCGGTGAATACGGGCGTAGATTTCGGGCAGGCCGGTTGGTTCGCTTGAGAGTTTGACGCGTTTAGAGGGAGGGGCAATCTCATCAGATGGCGATTCCGTCAGAGCGAGTCTCTCAGCAAGGCGACGCAGATCCTCGCTCTCAATGGGATCCTGTGGGACTTCAGTGCTGGCTGAATGTCCCAGCGTCGGCTGACACGCCTTCTTCAGCAGCTGAGCGCATTTCTACAACATGTTAGTGACTGCGCTGGCCAACGGACTCCTGGACTCACCCAAAAGTCAGTCGGCTGGGCAAGGGCGGGATGGCTCATAGCCAGGGTCTCGAGTGTAAAGATGATTTTGGAGGAAGCTAGACGACCAATGTTTCTGTCGTATGAGGCTGTGAAAGCCAGCTGCAAGAGAGCCTCACAGAAGACAGCCCTGGCCTGAACAGCAGACGCACCATCGCCGGCGATGACACCCTCTGGACTCTGCGCAACGTCCACACAGTGTAGCGCCAGCAGCGTGTTTGCTTTGCTCGAGGCAATGGAGTTCAAGCCCTTCTTGCCACCCGACAGCAGCCCAAGAGTGTTTTGTAGTGTTTCCACGTGCGGAATGGGGACAGCCGTGTGCCATGTGGCGCGCAAGAGTCGGAGAGATAGGAGAGAGTCGAGGAGCCATGGCTTGTGGGCGGAGAGCGAGGGGTTCTCGTGGAAGGATTGGTCGGGGTTGCTGAAGCAGCGGGACAGAATTGTGGCGATGCTGGAGGAGTGCCGTATGGCTTGGACGACTTTCGTGATGGTATAGGTGCTGTGTTTTGTCTCTCGGGCGTCGCTGGGTCCTATGAGGAGTTGGAGTGTAGCGGAGTCGGGGAACTTGTGGCTAATGATGGCATCCTGGCTTGCGGTGGGCAGGTCTTTGATCAGAAGCAGGAGGCCTAAATGCTCATGTCAGTCGAAGCAAACGTCTGGAGTGTTCATGACACGCACCGTCAAGAGCTTGTCTCAGATAGCTCACAATGGCTACGGAGAGGTCCCCAAGATCACCATGGGGGCCAAGAAGGGCGAGGAGATCCAGGAAGAATCCATGTATGTCGTCGGTGACATCGAGACACCGTTTGTGACCGAGGAAGCGAAGCAGTTTCGGCAGCAGCCATATCCACAGCGGCTCGGCCCCTCTCAAGTCGTACTCCTCCCCCTTGACCGAAGTGTATGCCAGCACATGTGGCGTCTCCTTGACGATGAGTCTGAGGAAGTTGGTGGCCTTGAGGACCTCATTTCGGATGGTACTGGGGTCGAGGATAGGATCTTCGAGTCGGATGCCGTCGAGCACGGCGCGGATGAAGACGTATGTGAGGAGGTGGTTGTGGTCAAGCTGGTCCTGCGGGGTCTTGAGAAGGTTGGGGTCTCTCTCGACAGCCTGGATGGTGGCCGAGAGCCTGCGCAGCTCGTTGTGGTCTTCTGATCGGGACGACCTGGTCGAGGCAGAGAAGACAAGCTGAGCAGCTAGGGTTGAGGGCGGCGGATGGGCCGTGGCTCCTGTTTGCAGGGCCATGGTCTTTCGGGCATCTTTGGTGGTGGACACTGAAGGTCTGTTGCACGGAGTGTGGAGGCAGCGATAGTTTGAGGTCGGTGGTCAAAGGGCATGGGAGCTGTAGACGCGATGGTGGGGTTCGTTTGAGAAACTCGTGTTCAGGGTCGACGCGACATCACGTGACGACTGCACTCTTGGATGCCCAACTCTGAAAGCTCGCAACAACCTTCCAGACATGTCTCACAACCACATGTCGGACACCCGGTGCCCGCTGGCTATTCTCAACAACTACGAACGTCCCCCTTGCATCTCATCGGTGCTACAGCCCAACACCAGCGCAGGGCAACATCCCCCAAGAAAACGCCATGCCCGGCGTGCCGATTATCCGGGAGTCTGGCCGAGGATGCGGTGTGCACAGGGTGCATATGCATCTCAGGCTTACGAGCACGACAGATGCGGACACTCAGGCCGATGCGGTGCGAGCCTAAGGAGGGCATCACAGCGAGAAGCAATCAAGCGAAATGTTTGCGCCCGCTCCAGGCATGAACTTCTCGTCTCAGTCGCCCTGTTGTTGTGATATGCGCCCTGGACAAGCCTGCGACAAAATAACAGCGACTCGGAGCTCGCTCCGACCGGGATCATCGATGTCTCGCAGTGCGCTGGGTGGCTAGTGCGCTGCGCCAGATCGACCCGAACGCCAAGAAACAAGAACGAGTGAGGCGGCGACAGGGCGGCGAGGGGATGTCGGGAGAAGGGGGGACCCTTGGCATTGCAGGGACAACATGCGCGCGGGCGCTATAAGCGGATGGTTTTTAAGGCTCTCTTCCAGCGGCCGTTGGAACTTGGTTCCAGGGCTGGCCTTGTATTTTCCAGGCACGCGGGATCTCGATCGACGGGGCGCGGTGCATTTTATGCGGCATCGCGATCTGGGTGGGCTTGTAAACGCTTGAAATGGGCGGCTTGACAAACGAGAACAGATGGTCGGGATTTCGGAGCTGATGCAGTACAGTGAGGTCACAGTGGAGGCGAGCGCGCGGCAAGTCGGAGGATAGGAGATTCCAACATGGAGTCATTGCGGAGATGTCGCGGGGTCGAAGGAAGACGTCCATTCTCCTTTTGCCCCCCGGGCCGCTCCCGCTGACAGGAAGCCCGCTGCTGGGTGCACTGTGTCTGTATCTCTGCCTGCTCCAGAGCCCCTCCCAATGACTCCTCGCGCTGCAGCCTAACGCGGGCATATTCCCAGCCCGGGCATCAACCTGACACCCTTTACCTTGAACACTTCTGCATATTCACATCCAGCTCGCAATCAAAGACACAAAAAACGACATGGCCGCAATTCGGAACGTCGCCATCATCGGCGTACAGGCCCCCCCCTTTCCATCCGTCCTCCTCTTCCCCACCAGTGCTAACGACTAGGCGCCCATCCACCAGGCCTCGGGCAACTTCGGGACTCCCATAACCGCCGCTCTATCGGCCGCCGGCTTCCAACTAACAATTATCTCTCGGCTTGAATCCTCGGCGACCTTTCCCCCCGGCATTCCCGTCAAGCGTGTGGAATACACCCTCGAACCTCTTAAGGAAGCCCTCGCCGGGAACGATGCCGTCGTCTGCGTCGTGGGCCCCGCCGGGATAGGCCACCAAGCCGCCATCACCGACGCAGCCGAGGCCGTGGGCGTGCGGCGCTTCATCATCAACGATTTCGGCTGGGGCCCCGGCATCCGAGGACTGCCCCAGTTCGACCAGGTGCGCGACCTCCGCCTTGCGGCGTGGGGTCTCGCGAAGGCCAAGGCCGAGACGAACCCGCGGTTTACGTGGACGGGTATCAGTTCCGGGAACCCCATCGACTGGGTAAGGATGCGGTGTTTGTGATCTGCTCTGCTGTGATGAACGGAACTTACGTGCGTGTGCAACATGATTACAGGCTCTCAGGCGCTTCCCTCCCATGGGTTTTGACGTCAGCAAGAAGGTGGCTATTATTTACGACAAGGGCACGGAAGAGTTTACCGGCACGACACTCGAGGGGATCGGCCAGTCGGTTGTGGGCGTGCTGGAGCACCCGGATGAGACGGCGAACCGGTTCGTCACGGTCATGTCTATACGGACTTGTCAGAATGAGCTGCTCGAGGCTTTCCAGGCGGCCACCAACGAGTCCTGGGAGGTCAAGAGATCGACGACCCAGGCCATGAAGGAATCTGGCGTCTGCAAGATGGAGGCCAAGACGGGAGGCTGGACTCTGGACCTCGCCGTCGCTCAGCTCCTCGACGAGGGCGAAGCTCGCAGCGTCGTGGCACCTTCATGGGCCGAGTCTGACTCTGGCCTTCTCGGCGTGCGCGAGCTGACCCCAGGTAAGGTCGTGGCCAAGGTTCTGGGTGCGTAAACCGCATGAGAAAAAACAAAGTCATCATCGAGATGAAATATCGATGGTCATATGAAGAAAACAAAAACGACAAGGATAGGCTTGAGACGGCAAGCATGGACATCCATACTACAAGAGACGGCATTTGTCTTGGGACGAGTCTCGTCTGAAATATACCCGGTCCGGGATCCCCCCCCCCCCTGCGGCAAATGGCATGTGCTTTGTGCTTCAGGACGACATGAAGCATCAGAGATGAAGGTTTCGTCTTGACCATCAGAGAAATGCCCATTGTGCTGCCCTGGTTTCACCCAACGTGATACAGCCACATTGTTTAAAGCAGCGACCGGGCGGCCTTCTTATCGGCTTCTCGACGCCCACGACAACTCCGGTTTCCAACCCCCCTTGTCCCCCCTGGCCCAGCCAAGCTTTCGGCCGGACTGTGTTATCGGGATGATGACCCAATGGCACGGTGTATCGGGCGCCGCCAACCCCGCCGCCAAAAGGCAGAGAGGGCAGTATTTACCCCGCCTCAGTGACAACTTGACCAGCAATACGCCCGGTGTGCTGGATGGCATCCATCCTCACCCGGCATCCCAGACCCAGACGGGAAGCTCCTTTCTTTTGTTAAGCTTCCTCTCATGGCTTGCTCTCCCGTCTGTCAGCGAAAGCCACACTCCCCACGCCGCACCTGAAAATGGCCTGACCGCGCTGGAAGAGGAAGCCCGGAATGTTCCTCTTGAACTTGACATCCAGGTCCATCAAGCTGGTCCACGTCTCCCCCGCACATAAGCGGCCCCCGGGCCCCCCAGTACGTGCGTTCTGCCCACGCTGACGACTCCTTTCGCGCTCCTATTCCTGTCCACTGGCCCCTCCCCTCTCCGGTTCGTGCTACCCGTACCCGTACAGGTACCCCCGTCCATCCCATCGAGCCGTGTTCCCGGGCGCCGGGCACCTCCCAGTTCCAGTTCCACTGGCACACAGACAATCAACAAACGCACCCCAACCCCGTCCGGTGACGTTTTCCACCCGCCGCCGCACGCGTGCAATGTGCCATGCACCGCAGTGGATTCCGCGTTTCTTATGCCCATCCTTCCATATCAACTTATCCCTCTCTCTACCAAGAGGACAGGGCCAAAACAACCCACATAAATCTGGGCCTCGTTCAGTGTCGGGGCCGAGACCATCCCGGCCAAGCAATCCACGCAACACTGGCAGTGCAAGTCCGTCCACGTCCATCCCTCCCTCCGGGCCGCCTGCTCTGGCGTGCATTTTTGTTTGGCGATTCCCACCCGTGCCTAGACGTCAACGTCACACCCTCGTGGCGCCAAAAAGATGGTCCTCTGACGCCGCCCAGCATCGGCATGCCTCAATCTTGTTGTTCGTCTTGGCCCAGCGGCCCTCTGTGGTGCCCCCCCTCCCCCTTTTCCGTTCGTCCCCCCTCCATGTGATCACCTATAAGGGAGAAAGGGAAGCCTCTCGTCGTCATCTTGGTCTCTCGTCTTGTTATTGCTTCCTTTTCGGTCGCTGCCCGTCCCGTCCGCCATAAGCCGCTGCACTCGTTCTTCTTCAGGCCTGCTCACGACGACAACAACTTCCACGAATATCTAACATTCGTCCTCATCCCTCCCGTCCACCGAGATAACCCCCTGCCTGCCTCGGCCTTTTTATCCCGCCATCCCCTTTGAGCAACCCTGCCCTGCACTGCAGCCAGAAGAGGCGCACCCCCAAAAGGTGAGAGACACCCGACCTGCATGGCCCATGGCCCCCCTCACGTGTCCCCGCCCACCCACCACCACCTCCCACACTGCACCTCCCACCACACCCCATCGTGGAGAGCAGTCGCCCACCTTCCCGGCTCAGAACCAGCCAACGTCCCGGCCAGCGGCTCGGGCTGGAACCTGCAGACTGCATCCCCCTAGGTCGCCGGGCGCCCTCCCTCTCCCCCCCATTCCCCCCTTCGTGCTGCCGCCGATCACGCCTAGTATGAGATCGCCCCCTTCTAACCGTTTTCTCCCTTCCCAGCCCAGGCACCACCTCTTTCTCTGCCTCATCAAGCACACGACACACCTCGCGGCGAAACGTCTCGGTCACGACAGCATCACCTGCTCACCCCCACCTTGCCCGAGACAGCCTCCCCGCGTCGTCGCAGACCTCGTCCAAAGCCAGTCTCGTGTCGTGTTTGCGCGAGCCGAGCCCGAACGCCAGTGCCCAACCATCCCGAGCTCATCCGCCTAAAAGGCCCCGCGAGCTCCCGTAAGCTCCCGCCCTAGCTCTGGGAAAACGCCGTAGCTGTAGCCAACACCTCGACCTTCGCCTCGCCTCGCCTTTGTGCCTCGTCCCGTTGATATCGTCGCCATGACCGCCACTATGGAAGCTCGTCACCATTTCCAGCAGTCCCACATCGACTCGCTGACGGCGGAGGACTTTGAGACGGCCTCGATCCGCTCCGCCGCCCCTTCGTACAGTGAGTGCATTTTCGCCCCAAGCAGCAGGTCAAGAGATCTTGAGAGACCATTCTGACCGCTCAGTCTCCGAGGCTCCCTCCTACCACTCCACTGCCCCCTACGGCGAGTCGACTCCCCCGTACACGCCGCCCGGCACCACGACGACCTCGCACAGCACCAACACCACCCAGCCATACGGCACCCCCTCGCCCTCGACCTCGCTCCTCCCCGACAACCCCCGCGTGCAGCACCGCACCATCGGTCTGCCGCCCATCCCCCCGAGGGGCTCCACGACCCCCAGCCTCAACAACTTCATCATCCCCTCCTGGTCCGTGGTGAACTCCAACCCCACCTACCAGAACGTCGCCCGCCGCCGTGCCCAGTCGGACCACAGCGACCCTGTCGCCTCCATGCGCCGCGCCTTCCTCCTAGAGCGCGTCGCCGAGGATGAGGACTCGCCGCCTGCCTCCTCCTCTGTCTCGCGGGACCGCACGCCAGAGCCCTCCTCCTCGTCCGGCGCCCGCAGGCACCTGGAGGACCCCCACCTCGTCGGCGAAGAGGCCGCCGCCCAGGCGAGGCGAAGGAGGCTGGCACGTGAGAGGGGCAACGACATTCTTGTCCAGGAGGATCGCCAGTGGAACTGGTTCCTGGGTATGTGCTTTCCACCTGAGAAGAAGAACATTGCTGACACCGTTCCAGCCCAGATGGGAACCTGGGAGGAGCGCGACCGCAGCTGGACTCGCTTCCGCCAGGAGATCGACTCTGGCCAGCGGCGAAAGCTTTCTCGCCGCCTCGCGGGGCGCCTCTTCTGAGCGGGCGCCCCCATATCATGACTGACGCTGTTTCCGCCCCCTGACGAGTGAAGTATTCATGATTTCATGCCGAACAAAAAGCAGGAGGCAGGTTGCGTCTGCCGCGCATATGCATGCATTGGGACCGGCGTTTTTGGGGAGTATCATGTGATGTTTTTTCTCCTGTCATTTTGTCTTTTCGACTCGCGCCTAGTAGACTGGGCCACACCCGCGGAGCCGTCAGGACGTTTTGTGCCGAGACCCGGGAAATACCTCGTTGGATACGAGAGAAATTGGCTTCGCTTCGATTCTAGTCATTCCTTGCCCGAGATGGGCTTTACCGCTTGAGAATGAAAGCTTGAGAGATTACCAGACCTGGCGTCCTGTTAGCATGTTTACTTGGCTGTGGTGATGTACTTCACTGCTTGGCTTAACTTGGAAACCCCAAATATTGAATGCCTGCCTTGAATGAGCTAGCTACTTCTACATGTCCCGGAACGCCGTGCCATATGCAGCTTCCCCCTCGGCCCTCGAAGGGTACCAGGGGTCCTGCGCCTGTTGCGATCGAGTCGGCGCTGAATCGTGATATACATTTTTGGGTCGGCCTTTGCAGCCAACCCGCCAGTTGAGGCAACTGGAGATAGCCCCTTATACAGAGGACTTGGTGTTAAGGATAAGGGCGACGATGAGGCTGTAGGGCGCGCGTGTTAGCTCAAGTCGCGGAGAATGGCAGGATAGAGACGTACCCGTAAAGACCGAGAACCTCGCCGAAAATCAAAATCAGAACCATGCCGACAAAGATGCGGCTCTGGGACATGAAGGCGCGCACTCCCTTCTCGCCGACGATGCCAATGGTGTAGCCAGCAGCCAGTCCCGAGAGGCCGACAGAAAGACCAGCAGCGAGGTGCAGGAAGCCTCTGTGTGGAACGACGTCAGAATTGCAATCACCATCAAGCTTGTGACCGGACCAACATACGTGAACAGGCCATAGTGACCGCCGTCCCCGGGCACGTTGAGGCCCTGGACAATGAGGACGGACACGACAAGGGCGTAGACTGCAATGATACCCGACATGATGACGGGGATCAGGCACTGTTCCAGTGATAAATGATTAGCGACCGGTGCATGCAGTTGTCGGCGTCGTCGCGGAGAACCATAGCCATACCTTCATGATCAGGTCGGGCCTGAAAGTACCCACGCCAGCAATACCAATGCCAGACTTTGCTGTGCCGTAAGCGGCTCCGAGGCAGCCGAAGATCATGGCAGATGCGATGCCAGCCTGAAAATAGCATTGTTAGTCGATGTGCCTCAATGCTTCCGCGTGTCTGTGTCGCGCCGCGCCTGGGAGGGCAAGCTTTACCATTCCGAGGAAGGGGGCGAAGGGCGGCGTCAGGACGCTCTGGCCTTCAGACATGATGGGCGGCGGGCGATCTCGAAGGCTCGGTGGATGATGGGCGACGGACGGCCTGGTGTCGATGCGGGGGGGCTGGTGGTCGAGGTCGTTGATGTCGAGGACCTTGCAATGCTGCTACCTGGGCGGGAGCTAGGTTGGGAGTGACGAAGGTGAAGGCAGCCAGCTTTGGGAGCTGTCCCGTGACTGGTCCCGTGACCTGACTGGTTGGCCAAGTTTCCCCCCCTAGCCTGCCCGATGAATGGGGGGATGGAGAATGTGTACCTCGAGGTACCTGAGCCTCCTCCACCACGACGGATTGTCCCCAACGCCAAGCCATCTGGCACCTGCAACGGTCGCCCGGCGCTGTTTGTTTCGCAAGCTCAATGTCCAGATTTGCGTTCCCATTGCAGTAGTAGTCTATTCAATACCTCTAAACCTGTCTTCATGCTTTTCAATCGCCATCTGATGCCGACAGCACCCACCATTAACTGCATCTTATCATCAGCCGAAGAGCCAAGAGTTCGCGGTACCTGCCGTGTACAAGTTTCTCCGAAGTCCCACCAACGAGCGGACTGGACAACAGGATGTGCGGCCTCCGAAACTTGAACCCGACAGCGCGCACTGAACCAGATTGCTGACTGTCCCACCCAACCCCGAGCCTGAAGGTGGCCCAGCATTTGCCCGCAGGACCTGGACGAACCAGACCAGACCACCAAATTACCACCTGCCAACGGTACGGAGGAGAGGCCGCTGGCAAGACAACTCTCACCCAACGACCGTCACCGCCAACCCGCACAGTCCCCAGCTTCTCGCCAGCAGCAACCCTCGACCAAAAGGGCGACTCGAGCACAGGGGAAACAAAACCTCAGGACTGCACTGCCGGTCCCAACCCCAGCAAAGCCGAGAGGACGCCAGGCCAAGGCGGTGGAGTCGTCCTCGCTCGGCCACCCCCCTTCTTCGTGCCTTGCCTTGCCTGCCAGTGGGTGCCCAGCGCCAGGCCCCCCAGTGCGACGAGTTGTGTGGACCGTGATCCGGGGATGCAGATAGCCCTTTTTCGGACCTCGACCGTCTTCGTCCTCACCTCTTGCCCATCGAACCCCCCGAGCCTGCGACCTCGCCTACCCTTCAACCGCCTGCCAGCGCTCGAATCCGCGACACGGCCCTCCTTCAATACGAACCTGATGCTGCCGACTACACACTGTCGAACGCCGGCGAGCTGAGCACCTGTCCGATCCCAAATACCCTTCCGACAGAACATAATATCGCTCCCGATCCGCGGCAGCAACAATCCCTCCTCCACGGCGCCCCCGAGTGCCTCTTCCGAAATTCTGGGCAACCGTCGACTCGCCGCTTGCTCCGTGCAACGCAGCCGACGCCGGGTAATCCGGCCCATTCTCTTCTCGATCCAGCGCAGGGGTCCGCCGACGACTCGTCTCTGCCGCGCAATCGGCCCAGACAAGGTCGTGACCACCGCTTTCAGGCCGCCATACCCTCGCCCGACTCTTCTTCCCCGGCCTGAGGAGACTCGCACGAGGTAGGTCTTGGACGCCCTGTGCAACGCGGGACCGCTGCTCCCTCCCCCTCTTTCTCGCGAGGTGGTGTCACTGCGTCGAAGGTGCTGACTGGGCTCTCGTTTTCGTCAGGATCAGCCACAATGTCCGAATACTACGGCGGCCGCGACCCTCGCGGCCATTCCTCGAACAATCAGAGAGATGCTGCCTTTTCCAACATCTTCGGCGCCGCTCCTCCGCCCGGCCGTTCCCAGACCATGACGTCCTCATCGATGCCGCCTCCGATGCACCAGGGCAGGACACAGACCATGTCATCCGGCATGTCAGGCATGCCTCCAATGCAGAGGCAACCTCCTCCGCGCATACCCCCGACCCATTATTCCGAGCGTGAACCCACGTCCCCGAGAGGACGTCCCATGGAGGACGGAATGGCAAACGGCTATCCCGGACAGCGCTCCTTCTCGGGCGGCCACCAGGTGCCCTCACCACATTATATGCAGCAGCAACAGGCACGTCGAGGGGGGTATAACCAGCCTCCTCCTCCGCGGCCAGACTCGCGAGGGGCTCCTCCTGCCGCTGCTGGTGCTAGAAACGCCGCTCAACGCTTCCACCAGGGAAGTGCCGGCCCGGCGATGATGAACGACCCGTATAGGTCGCAGTCTCTGGCATCAGCGCCTAGGCCACAGCACTACGCCCCGCCGCCCAGCTCGTACCAGCAGGCGCCAGCAAACACGTTCCGAAATGCTCAGTACAGCCAGCCAAACTCGGCGCGCACAACGGCGCAGGGCCGCGTGGTCCCCGAACGACACGACGATCGGTCCATGTCGATGACGGGATACTACGGACAGGACCGGGATAACCAACCCCAGCAGCAACACCAGAGCTCGTACCAGACCATGAGTGGCCGCATCATCCCCAACCGGAGAGCACCGGTCGAGCTGCCAGCCACCAACGGACCTCAGCCCGGCAACGGGGGCAACGGACCCTACGGCCACGGCGGATACCCCCCGCAGCCTGGCTCAGCGACGCGGACGACTAGCATGGCCTCGTCGAACAGCGAAGGGCCGCAGCGAACAATGTCTATGGCCTCGACCGTTGCGATACCCGTGACTCCAGCAGACTCGGACGCATCGACTGTGATAGGACACCGGCCGTCTATGAGCAAGTCTGGCAAGTCGATCGACAGTGACCGTCCTCCCACTGGAAAGATTAGGGCTCCGCTGGTTTACCCGGCCATGCTGTCTAGGGTCGCCGAGTGCTTCAAGCATAAGATCATCTTGGGCGACCGAACTAAAAACGAGCTGGCCTACAAGGATGCCTTCAGCGGCGCCGAGGCGGTCGACGTTTTGTCGTACATCATTAGGACTACTGATCGCAATCTTGCACTGCTCCTCGGCCGCGCACTCGACGCCCAAAAGTTCTTCCACGATGTCACATACGAGCACCGCCTTCGCGACTCGACATCCGAAATGTACCAGTTCCGCGAGAACCTGCTGGAACAGCCGGAAGAGAAGTCCCCGGTCAACGGTGTGTTTGTGCTGCTGTCAGAGTGTTACTCGCCGACATGCACGCGCGACAATCTCTGCTACTCGATTGCCTGCCCTCGCCGCCTGGAACAGGTGTCGCGGCTCAACCTCAAGATGCAGCCGGGTCTCAAGAAGGAGGATACGGTGCTGACAAACGAGGACGATGCCGACCAGACAGACGAGCAGAAGCTCTGGATCAACTCGGTGCCGGCCGAGGTGGCCGAGAAGGTGGACGATAAGGAGAAGAAGCGCCAGGAGGTCATATCAGAGATCTGCTACACCGAGAGAGACTTCGTCAAGGATCTCGAGTATCTGCGCGACTTCTGGATCCTGCCGCTGCGGTCCAAGGCGTCACCCATCCCGGCCAACCGACGCGAGAGGGTCGTCAAGGCCATCTTCAGCAACATCATCGACCACCCCAGTTTGCACCTGGTCAGCTCTAGGTTCGCGAGGGCACTGACGGAGCGGCAGCAGAAAGACCCGGTGGTGGACCACGTGGGCGACATCTTCCTCGAGTTTGTGCCACAGTTTGAGCCGTTCATCTGGTATGGCTCCAAGCAGATGGAGGCCAAACACGAATTCGAGAACGAAAAGGCCATCAACCCGCTGTTCGCGAAGTTCGTCGACGAGATTGAGCGGCGCAAGGAATCTCGCAAGCTGGAGCTTAACGGCTACCTGACCAAGCCGACGACGCGACTGGCCCGTTACCCGCTGCTGCTCGAGGCGGTCCTCAAGCACTCCAAGGACGGCAACTCGGACAAGGAGGATCTCCCTAAGGTGCTGGTCACTATCCGTGACTTTTTGTTCCGGGTGAACCAGGAGTCGGGCAAGGCCGAGAACCGGTTCCAGCTGAAGTGAGTGTCCGGTTTGCTTTAACTTGGATTGAGTGATGGCTAACATGAGGACAGGAAACTGCAAGAGTCGCTCCGGTTCAGACCAAACGAGCGCATGGACCTGCGGCTGACAGAAGACGGACGCGAGATCATCTTCAAGAGCCAGCTGCGGAAGACGCCCAACGATGCGTCGCAAGCCAACGAGATCACGGCGTACCTGTTCGACCACGCAGTACTGCTGGTGCGGATCAAGCAGAACGGCAAGGTTGAAGAGACCAAGGCGTACCGGAGACCTATCCCGCTGGAGCTGCTCGCCATCCGCGAGATGGAGGAGGTGATTCCGCAGAACGGCATCAAGCGGTCGTCGTCGAGCCTGCTGCCGCTGAACGCGGCAGGAGTGGGCAAGAAGAGCGAGGGATGGCCCATCACGTTCCGGCACCTGGGCAAGGCGGGATACGAGTTGACGCTGTACGCGTCGAACCAGGTCGGGCGGGAAAAGTGGCTCAAGTTCATCGACACGGCGCAAAAGAAGCTACGGTCGAGGGCCGACTTCTTCAACACGACGGTCATCTCGAGCGGGCACTTTGTGGGGACGAACCGGATCAACTGCGTCACGCCTTGTGACGGCGGCCGCAAGCTCATCTACGGCACGGACACGGGCATTTACGTGTCTGACCGCAAGAACAAGGACAGCCCGCCGAAGCGGGTGATCGAGACGGCGGGAGTGACGCAGATTGATGTGCTGGAGGAGTACGGGCTGCTGCTGGTGCTGTCTAACAAGGTGGTGTATTCGTACCCGACTTCAGCGCTGGATCCCAACGAAGCAGCACCGCGGCCTAAGAAGATCCAGAGCCACTGCAACTTCTTCAAGACAGGCATTTGCCTGGGACGGCACCTGGTGTGCTGCGTCAAGTCGTCGGCGCTGTCGACAACGATCAAGGTGTACGAGCCGACAGACGCCTTCTCTAAGGGCAAGAAGCAGAAGGGCTTCGGCAAGATGTTTGCGGGGCAGGACGAGCTCAAGCCGTTCAAGGAGTTCTACATCCCGACGGAGTCGTCATCGGTGCACTTCCTCAAGAGCAAGCTCTGCGTGGCATGCGCGCGCGGGTTCGAGGTGGTGTCGCTCGAGACGCTGGAGACGCAGTCGCTGCTGGACCAGGCGGACACGAGCCTGGACTTTGTGGCGCGCAAGGAGTCTGTCCGGCCGATCCACATCGAGCGGCTCAACGGCGAGTTCCTGCTCAACTACTCCGAGTTCTCCTTCTTCGTCAACCGCAACGGCTGGCGGGCGCGGCCCGACTGGTGCATCTACTGGGAGGGAGCGCCGCACAGCTTCGCGCTCAGCTACCCGTGGATCCTGGCGTTCGAGGCCAACTTTATCGAGCTCCGGCACATCGAGAGCGGCGCGGTGCACATTGTGCCGCACAAGAACATCCGCATGCTGCACAGCAGCACGCACGAGGTACGTCACGTCACCGGGAGAAGAGAGCGATGTGAGGCTGACGAATCATGCAGATCTTGTTCGCGTACGAAGACGAGAGGGGCGACGACGTGGTCGAGGCGCTCGACTTCTGGAAGAACAACAGGAGGTCGGACGCGCCGCTGCAGGATAAGGAGACGATGATCTGAGGGGCAGTGCCCTCTCCGGAGGACGGGGTCGGTGCCGCGGCGATGCTGCTGCTGCTATTTCCGTCTCAGGCGGGTGGCTGTGGTGCGGCATGCCGGCGGAGACGGCGGAGGTGAGGTGAGGTGAGGGGAGGGGAAAGGGAGATGATGGTTCAGTGTTTGAATACGGAAAGGATGCCAGCGTTCGCGCCCCCCTGTGAGCCTTGTGCTGAGAGCGCGCGCGCAACTGCGGATTGGTGTGTTGCTTCTTCTTCTTCTTTTACTTCTTCTAGTACTATTTCTTGCTAGGGGGCCTTGGACAGATGCCCGGGCAGGGCGGAAAGGGAGGGGTGTGGGGTTTGGATTCTTCGAGTTGTCTATCAATACATTGGGTTGCCCACGCTGGGGGACGCACGAGAAAGAGCTTGGCCGTTGGGATCTAGGGAATGGAGGGCGCTCGTATCTGTGAGGTTTGCCAAGGGGTCGTGTGGTGGCTGTTCAGCGGCGAGGGACGTCCACTCAAGCTCGGCGGAAAGCTTGGCGGGCGAGCTTAATGTGGATGAAGTCATCACATCACGTTGGCTTTCCCTGGGCAAATGTCTGTATTTCCCACACGGGAATTGTTCTACCGTCCACCACAAAGGTAAGTAATCAGTCTCTGGCAATGGCTAATGTTCCATCCGGCAGTCTCGGCATGCGAGGGTCCTGGGGAGATGAAGGCCTGACTCGGGAGATGGGATCCAGAAGAACACTCCGAGGAAAAAGAAGGGGGGCCTGATGGCGTCGGGCGGAGATCGGCGGTTGGGTCCCAGGGAGATCACTCTCGTTCTTCCCGGGAACCCGCCATCGTCCGACTGGGCAACGGGAAGTTCTGGCTGCACCGCCCCCCGGATATCAGGACATCAGGGTCCAACGGGAGGGCAGATCAGGAGACTGATCGGCAACAGCAGTCTAAATAAAGCTTCCCTGTGCCGATGATAGGAGCAGTCAGTGATGACGACTGACGATTGCCCTGCTCGTTCGGAATGGGCAGCAGCGAAATGTTACAACGTCTTGGCGGCGCAGCTTGGCACCACTTGTCGTCCTCTTAAAGTGCGGCGGTGCTGGCGCGGACTGAGTCGCTAGGACTGTGAAGCCCCGCTAGGCTGAGCTTCCAGAGCCGTGCCCCCTTGGAGTGTGGGGGATAGTGATGTCGCTGCTGTAGGGAGGTGTTGGGAGATGGGATTCTCCAGGGAATTGTTAGGGAGAGATATTCCCATTGTATGGAGCTGAAGGTAACTCTGTTCAACGAGAGTATTGACATATACAGAAGTGAAGCTCAAGATGCTTTCATGGAAGCATGGATTGTGTTTGATGGAGGTGCTTCTCGATGGAACACGATGCGTAACTCATCATCTCGGAGTTCCCTCCTCCCACCTTGTCACCACCATCTGATACCTGCTTCCGATCTCCCTACACAGCCTCGCCGCCGTCCCACCTCAGCCCCAAGATGGAGACGAGGAAAAGATCTTCAGTGTGTTCCCCGTAGCGAAACCCTCCGCCATTGTGCCAAAGACATTGCTCAGCTGCCAAGTCTGAGCGTGCTCCCCGAGTGCCCCCACGACCAAACCCCCCTAAAGCGGCAGCACAGTTCGCACAACTCCCGCCCAGCCGACCCGCCGCCGGCGGACCTAAGCCACGATGGCCTGTCTTGTTTCCTGTCTGTTCCCTGCTGCTGCCGCTGCTCCCCCGAACAGAGATTGGCCGGCGGGGGGCAACGGCACCGGCCAACGGTTCTGTTCTAGGGGCGACTCTGGTTCAGTGCGGTTTCCTTGCTTTTCCCTTTCAGCGGCGTCTTGGCCCGCCGCCCATCAACGGTCTCAGTGCGCCGCCGCCGCCCCCCTGTTGGAACTGCGCAGCAGATCCACGTGGGCTCGACGGCGCTGCTCATATCCCCACGACTCGCTCCCACCCCGGACGATCATCTCTTTCCCTTCCCTTCCTTTTCGTGCAACGCAACCGGCGTCACGTCACGTCACGTCACGTCTTCCTCACATGTCCCTCGCTTGAACTACGTGTAGGCTGCCGAAGAGCAGGAAGAAAGAAAGACTCTCGCTACAACAACATCATCAACACCAGCATGACACCCTCGACGACACGCAAGATGGCCCTCGCCGCCCTACTCGCCGCGGCACCCGCCCTCGTCCTCTCACAGAACTCCGATGCGACGTGCTACTGGCCGAACCGCCAGGCCGCACCAAACGATATGCTCCCCTGCGGCGGCGAGGGCTCCGACACGCTGCACTCGGCGTGCTGCAACCAGGGCTGGACGTGTCTCTCCAACGGACTCTGTATGCCTGCTGGCCAGGACCCGGCTAATCTCGCCGACACGGGCATCATCCGGGGAGCATGCACCGATCAGACGTGGGCGTCGCCTGACTGTCCGCGGTGGTGTATCGACAGCGAGGAGATCGATAACGTCAACGCCGTTCAACCGATTAGGGCGTGTCCGGGATCCAGGGATGCTTTCTTCTGCGCCAATGGAGATGATCATGGCGACTGTGATGAAGAGACGGATATTATTCGGTTCATGGGTGAGTTTCCCCAGGGATGTCACGTCTGTGGCCATACTGACACCCCGTGTAAGGTGCACAAACCGTCATGACGACCATTGGCGTAGCAGCATCGACGTCGACACCCCCAATTACATCAGGAGCTACCACCGGCAGCACCGACGCTACGGGAACCTCGACCTCCCCAGCAGAGACTGGCAGCGGCGGTGATGGCGGCGGTCCAGACCCCCTCGCCATCGGACTCGGCGTGGGCATCGGCCTCGGTGGTCTGGGTTTGATCATCGCAGGTGTCTTCTTCTTCCTATGGCGCCGGCGTGGGCGCAAGGCCGCTGCTGCTGCCGCCGCCGCCGCAGACGGAGATGCGAAGGAGGGTGGTGCCGTTGCCGGAGCCGAGAAGGCCGGGCTGAGCAGTCCCGGGCCGGACTCGGTGGTCACGGGAAGTTCGGAGCTGCCGACAACGTTATCCAGTAAGATCGCCGAAGCGCCGCAGGATGCAATGGTGGTCGAGGCGCCGGAGGGGGATGCGACGGTCGGCAGGTTCGAGGCGCCGCCCAATGAGCTGCGGCATGAGATTGCGACGGCCGAGGGTATTCAGGGCCGCCATGAGCTGATGGGATCTGACGTGCCGATCGCGTCGCCCACTGACGCCGGAGTGTCGCCCGTCACGCAGTTGTCTCCCGGGGATACGCACAGTTCGCCTGTGGGAACCGTGTCGCCTGTTTCGCCGAGTGTTATTTCAAGAAAGCCGGTCGGCCATTAGATTTGTTGAAGGACCTTGTTGTTTCCCAATTCTTGAAGAAGGGCAGACTGGGGTCCGCGGAGGCCGCAGGGCTGTGTTTGTCCACTTGGATCGGCCAAGCCTTTTCCTCGGAAGGACATTCGCTGGCCAAGCAAAGCAACCGCGTCTTGGGACTTTGGTCCAACAAGCAAAGCCCAGATTCTAGGCTTCAGGACGAACTCCACGACATCGGTTGGACGGTTGCCGTCACGCCGGCTGGGCAGGCTGACTTTGCGAAGACATAAAAGGAGCCATGCAGGTCCTCGTGTCAGCATCAATCCGACCATCGCACCATCTTCACCCAGCACAAAGACCAATGCGCTTCTCAAAGTTGCTCCTCGCAGCCGGCCTCGCAGCCGCCGGCGCCGCACAAGAATCCTCCCTCGACGAGTACTGGCGCTACCTAGCCAACGCCGAAATCACCTCTCCCAACGCCACGACCCGCGTCGTCAACTTTGCCAACACCCCCATCACCTGGGGCCTCCCGCCCAATGCCAGCGCACCCTCCAACATGACCCGCTTCGACGGCCTCTGGGGGAGCCAGTACCTCTACCTGGTCTACATGGTACGTCAACGCGGAGTCCTTTATTCCCTAATCCAGCTGTGTCAGGAGCTACTCCTGCTCTCATACCCACGTGGCATGACTCCTACAGGCTCCCGTAGCTCCTGACACAGCCTAAAGAAGCAATTACTGACCCGGCATGTCGTAGTACCGCGCCGACGAAGACGACGGGTCCGAGAACCCCGATCACGGCCGCTGGAGCACGACCTCGATCATGGTGGGCGTCATGGTGGGCGCGCTGAACCAGAGGGAGTTTGGTGACGATTGGTGGCATGAAGCTTCGGACACCAAGGCATGGCTTGAGAAGCTCGTGGAATTGCTGGGGGATCGGACGGGTTGGAACGAGGTGGGTGACCTTCACGGCGGCGAGCGGTTCAAGTTCCGCTGGCACGTGACGCCGTACTATGCCGACGACAATGACGACATTGATTCGATGGAGGAGAAGGTTATGGAGTCGTTGTGGTTTGATATCGATGGCGTGGAGGGGTATACTCCTGGGCAGGAGGGGGCTGGGTCGGCAGGAGGGAGGGTTGAGATGCCGAGGGCGTTGCTAGCTGTCGCTGCGGTGGCTGCCGCTTGGATGCTGTGATATCCATTGTGTAATAGCCTATGGCCGACTTTCCCAGGCTGGTCTTGAATGCAGATGTCGCTGAAATGCGGCAGCTTGATCATGTCTGATGGCGTCCTGTGTTCGTCTCTTCGCGCAACAGCACTCTCAAGTGGCATGGAATTAGATGAATTCCACGCAATTTGATGAATGGCAAGAGCTCGGGCAAAGCTGGGCATTGGCAGACCTTCATGGTGAGTGATGGTGAGACGTTGGAATTGAGATGGGCTGTCAGCATGGTGTTGAATTTACCTAGTGTCCATGTGAGTTAGTCAGCCCGAGAGACACTCAGTTTCCTTTTCCATCGTCTGACATGCATACACTCTTTCTTCAAACAATTACTTCCAACTTGTGAAACGCTCATTGTCAAATTATCTACTAGCATGGTAGTAAAGCAAAGAAAAAGCCACCTGGATATCAATCATCTACACCACGCTCACCCCTAACAAAAACAGCAATGCTTCCGCTTCTCACTTGGCCACAGCCTTGAGGTGCCACTCAAACAGCGACACAAACTTCGCCTTGGCTCCCCCGACGACAGTCTCGCCGTGGCAAGGGACCAGAGTATCAAAGTCCCACTCGGCAATACGGGCGATGCTCTCGTTGAAGCTGGGGCGGTTGCCCCTGCTCATGAGGTGCCATTGCAGACGCCTGGCCCACTTGAGGTCGCCCTCGAGGGTGTTTGCGCCCCAGAAGAGGCGGTCGGCCAGGCCCGGAGCGCGCTCGGCCTCGGGCACGCGCTGGTACTGCTCGGTGGGGGGCATGTTGAAGACGAGGTCTGCCTCGATGAGGACGCGGTCGGGGCGGTAGAGGAAGACGATCTCCTTGTTGACGTGGGAGTCGACGAACTCGTAGGAGAAGTCGGCGTCAAACTCGGCGTCGATTGTGACGTCGAGCTTGGAGGGTCCGTCGGGGAAGACGACGGCAAAGGGGTCGTCGCGGATCTTGTCGTCGGAGCCGGAGGCGGCCTGCTGCTTGCGCTTCTCGGGGAGGCCGTTGGGGCCGATCAGCTTGGCGCCGGGATAAGCGGCCTTCCACTCGGAGAGGAAGATGTGGTGCTCCCGATCGGTGGCGACGATGTGGGAGACTTTGCGGGCGGGGTCGATGGCTGGGTTGGAGCCGGAGGCGACGAGGGCGTCGATCTTTGCGCGGACATCCGGGGTCAAGGCGACGGGGGAGAAGACGGCGAGAGAGCCGGAGGAGAGGCGGACGAGGGTGGCGCGGCCGCCGAACTTGATCTTGCCGCCGCGGGTGAAGGGGACGGAGAGGGTGACGACGTTGGGCGTCAGATCGCGGATGACCATGACGTCGGCCGGATTGGCGGGGATGAGCTTGGAGGACATGCCGGGCGAGGAGGTGGAGGAAGCTGAGGAGGGTTGTGTTGACTGCGTCTGGTCTGGCGAGTCTGTGGTTGAGTAGGGCGCCGACGAGGCTGGAGTTGTCTTGGTTTTCGAGGTTGACGAGGTTGAGTTGAAGCGCTTATGTGTTGCTGCTCTCAGGGCAAAAGGCGTGTGTGTGCTGGTGTAGCAAGGGTATCTCAATGTTTTCTAGAGGGGGAGGAAAATATTCAGTCAGGCTGCGGGTTGCTCGCGGCTCGGCTTTGTTCGATAAGGACGATGCGCGGATGAGTGGATGCGGGTTCGAGTCAAGACGTTGCAGGGGGGAGCTCCTTAAGTACGAGTACGAGGCTCAAGGCAAGCCCGCGGTCTATGATGCAAGAGGTACGTCTGGTGATGGAGGGTAGGCAGACAAGGGGAAGATGGACGGAGGCTTACCAAGACGGCGCCGGGCCTAAGCGGAGGAGGGCGCATCGCCATTATTAAACACGGACCGAGCTGTCGGGGTTGATGGGTTCGGTTCGGTTCAATGATTTGTTTTGGAGCATGTGCATGTAACTGGGGAAGTGCGACAGCGCTTGAGCGCCTCTCGGTGTGCGGTCTCAGGAGGAACGGACGAGGCCGAGGGGCGGGGACAATGGATGGGGATTCGCGGCTTCTTCGGACATGTGTCTGGACCCGTCCGACCGGGCCCGATTGCAATTGTCAAAGAGGCAGGAAGGGCTGGGATTTGCTATTTGGAATAAATCTTCAGCTCTGTCTCTGTTTCCTCGAGGTCCGGCGGAGCAGCCACATGTCGATGACATCAGCGAACCAATGGCGCCACCCCCGGCTCCCCTAAAACAGAAAGACAGCTGCACTTTTCCCCCTGTCGGGTTCATCCGCGGTGGAGTAAACGTGCTGGAAGTGCCGAGGCTCAGTCGGCGTCGGCGCGTCTCAGTAACCCGCGTCGAGGATGAATAAGCACGGCAAGCCACACGCCCCGGACTTCCACCGGACTCGCCGCCACGAAAGCATCGTTTCATTCCAAATTGTAAACACCATCTCGACGATATGTCTTTATCAATGTTGCACTGGCGCGTGCTGACGCCCGAAGCTGCGCCAAGTTTGTGGCGTCGTGATGTGATTACGGCTGCATTGCATTTTCCACTTACACACTCCGGCATCGTTTGATCAGAATGGCTGCAGGAAGGCCTCTAGCTATCCATCACCGCTGAAATCCAGAGGAGAGAAAACGGCCTGGCATCACGGCGCAAGTTCAAGTCAACAACAGACTGGATTGCGATCGATCTATCAGAGAACACCTACTCCATCCAAAACGCCATAGACAAACATCCCAACCAACTCCAGATCACTCCGTCTGGGGCAACATGGAACCCAAAAAGTCATGCAACGCCCTCAGGAAAGAAATCCACAACACCTGAGCCTGCTCCGTAGCCGTCTCGTACAGCCCCAGCAACAGCACCCCCATTCCCCTGAGGGCCCCCACGGCACCCCTCGCCAACCACGGGATCCAGGCCGCCAAACCTCTCAGTATCCTCATCACCAACCTCGTCACGAAGTTCCTCCTCAGGAATACCATCCAGGACTGCACGCTCCCAAAGCCCCATCCCTCCCACAACCTCTCATCAATACCAGGCATCCCCATCAACCTCGGCACATTGACCCTCGTCAGATCATGGAAGTACGCCCTCTCATACCCGTTGTAATGCGCCAGCAGATCCAAGTGGTTCAAGAGCGTCCGGCGCAGCACCAGCGTGTGGTACAGGAAATACGCCAGCAGCACCACCGCCAGCGTCAGCGCCATCCTCTCCGTCGGCGGGCGCGGGAACACGCTGTTCCTCCGGAGATAGTCAAGCGGCAGCGATGACGGGTTCCGTCCCGCCACGCGTAGGAGCCACGTGAGGAAAGCGCTGCCGCCGATGAGGAAGGGGAACAGGGTCCGTCCGAAGAGCCAGTAGGCCGTCGCGCACGTCGCCTCGATGCAGAGGAAGAAACTGCCCCAGTATAGCCAGAGCATTCCCTCGAGAACTTCCCGAGCCGTCTGAGGGACCGGCATGGCGGGGAGCGGGTCCGGGGTCGGACGTCTGATACGGGGACGGACCCGAGGAAGCGGGCGCGAATCGCTGAAGGGGTCGGAATCGTCCGGCGAGTCGTCAGGCGGCGGAGGAGGGGCGGATGACCGTGGCGGCAGGAGCTGGAGGTTGGCCGTCTTTGCCGCGTCGACGACGGATCTGGTCTCGCGTCGGAGCCGGGCTGGCAAAGCGGGAGGGGCAGCTGTTCCTTGAGGGGCAAACGTCACTCGAGTACCAGGAGCCGGTCCGTTTGCTGGCGGCGCCTGTCTTGGGAGCTGCTGTGACGAAGATTCCGTCGTGACATACTGCACGTACTCGGTCGTCTCGTCCACATGCGGCGCCAGTGGCGGCAGCTGCTGTGAAGAAGGCCCCGCCACGGTATCGTCGAAGTCCTCGTACCACGGCCGCACAATGACCGTCTCGCCGCTGCCAGCCTCCACGGTACTGTCGTGGCTACCGGGCCACAGGTTGTTGCTGTCCTCGTAGACTGCGACTGGGATTCTGGGTGGTGCCTCGCGTGTCCTTGGGGTTGGGCCGCTCCTCGGGGTCTGGCCGAAGGTCGTCTGGACTCCCTCCGGGGCTTCCCTTTCGAAAGTCCCGGTCGAAATGGTCGGGGTGCTGTTGTCTCCGATTTCGTGTCCCATGGCGTCTCTGAGGTCGTCACTGAAGTTGGGTCTGACGACAGTATCAGGATCACCCGGGCCGATGTTCGAAGAAGGGTCGCCCTGGTTGATATTCGAGGAAAGATGGCCGATTTCGTGTTCGAGGGCGTCTCTGATGCCGGCACTGACGTTCGGTCTGACGACCGTATCAAGATCACCCTGGTCGATATTCGAAGGAGGGTCCCCGCCGGTGTTCGAAGGAAGATTCTCCTGGTCCATGTTCGAAGAAGGGCCACCTTCGTCGACGTCGTATCTGATGACCGTACCAGGATCCTCCTGGCCGCTCGCCAGAGGAGGTGCCCCCTCGCTGGTGTTAGAAGGAAGATTCTCCTGGCCATTGTCCGAAGGCTGATCCTCCTGGTTGATGTTCGAAGAAGGATCACCTTGGTCGACGT
Organism: Plectosphaerella cucumerina; assembly: GCA_020746995.1. Lineage (NCBI taxonomy): Eukaryota > Fungi > Ascomycota > Sordariomycetes > Glomerellales > Plectosphaerellaceae > Plectosphaerella > Plectosphaerella cucumerina. The sequence goes on along the minus strand of JAGPXD010000004.1, from coordinate 1,749,805 downwards.
CGTGTCTGATGACCGTACCATCATCCTCCTGGCCGTTGGCCGGAGGAGAACCCCCCTGGCCGCGGTTCGAAGACACGTTGGCCGAGGAAAGGTGCGGGTCGTCAACGATTCCTTGTATCATGTTCCCCAGATGGGCTGTCGCCACCACCGCGACCTTCGGCGGCACGGTCGATGCGACGGGCCTGCCCTCTCCCGACACGGTCGGTGCAGGCTGCTCCGGCGCGGACGGCTCCCCTTCCGCGACCGCCGTCGTTGCTTTCCGCGGCGAGAGTGCCTGCAGGACTGTCCGCACAATCCCCTTCCCTGACGGCATGCTCTTCTCAGGCGTCTTCGGCTGCGTCCTCTTCTCCGGCGACTCTGGCTCCTCCATCACCGTCGAGAGCTCAGCTAGCCCCCATCTCGACGCGGGGTGAGGCGCGGCCCTGGGCGTCGTCGGCATATCCTCCTCATCTCCCTCGTCCATCTCGCCGAGCGCCTCAATCGCTTGGGACAGCTCCACACGCAGTCTCGACCTCTCCTGAAGCGCCGCAGCGATCTCATCCCCGACCCTCTTCAGCGTCTGAACCAGGTTGTTCCGATTCATGATCTCGTCAGGAATGGCAATGTCGCTCGTCTGCTGCAGCGTCTCCATGACTCTGTCCACGAAGGCCCAAATCACCCCTGCCTGCCCGTCCGTCATGGCGCCTCCAGGCGCATTGGACTGCCGGGCCAGCTCCTCGAATTCCTTGATCTGCCTCCTGGCTTCGCCGAGTTCGTGCTCCAGGTCCAAGATGCGGTCCTTATCGTCGCTCAAGGTCCCCTCCGTCTGCTGACGGCGGAGCTCTTCAAATTCTTCAATGTCCACTTCCGAGTCGTCTTTGGCGGCCTGGACTTCAGTTTCCAGGTGCTCGATGCGCACCTCCATTTCCATCAGGTGCTCCTCCGCCTCATCATAAGCTGCTTTGGCCGCCTCGGCCTCTGCCGTCTTTGCCTTGAGCTCTTCCTTCAGCTCCTCGCGCTCCTTCTCCAGCTTCTCGATCCTGTCTTCCAGCTCCTTGACACGCGCCGTCGCGATAGAGTCGACCGCCAACTGATCCCGGTTGTTGACCTTCCGTGAAATCTCCAGATTGTGTTGAGCTTCATCTCTTGCTTCCACGGCATCGGCCACCTCTTGGTCCTTCTCGGCGACCTTCGCCTCCAAGTCTCGGATCTTCTTTTGCCCCGCTTCGAATGCGCTGGTCAGTACGGTGTTCGACGTCCATCGTAGTTTCGCCTCCTTCTCCATCTTCTCCACCTCCTTCTTCATCTTCTCCAACTCTTCCTTCGTCTCCTCCATCTTATCTAACTCCTTCGCCATCTCCTCCATCTTCTCCTTGTTCTTCGTCTTCTCCTCCCTCTCCTTCTTTATCTCATCCAACCTGTCCACGAGGCCCGAAATCCTCCCAGACGTGCGGTTCAGCCTTTCCATCATGTGTTGATAGTCGCCCCCCGTGACGTTATTCTGCCAGGTCGTCAACGTGTCGATTTTCTCGTCGATTTTTCTCCGGCCCATCTCGGACGCTTGGAGAATGGCGTGCACCATCCGTCTCACAGTGGCCGCGGGGTCTTCCCAGGCGGCGCCTTCGACCCTGGGCCTGTCCTCGACCGCCTCGATGATCTGTTGGAGGTGTGGCAATTGCTCCAGCATGGCCTCCATCTCTTCGTTTCTCTGGTTGCTGGCTTCGAGCCGCTCGTCGAACATATCCGCCATATTCGCACCCTCATCAAGTTCTCCCCTCTGATCGATCAGCATCTTGGCGGCAGCCACCGGGTTCCACAGGACTCTCTGGCTGATGAGGTCCTGGAGGAAGTCTTCGAGGTTGGGACCGCCAAAGTCTCTCAGCTGATTGACCTCGGCTTCAGTGAGCCCAATGCTGGATGGGCTTCTGTCGATGGCCGGGGCCGGCTGTTCAGCCTTCTTCTTGAGTGTCGCGTTGGCCTTTTTCAACTCCCTGACCTCGGATGCCAGAGCCGCAACGCGCTCACCAGCGGCAGCCAGGCTTCCTGAGATGTCCGCCGGCTCCTTCCGCGGTTCTCGCAGCGCTTCCTCCTGTGACTCGTTGTCGGCCATGACTCTCTCCAGCTCCTTGACTCGTTCGGCGAGCTCCTTCTTTTCAGCTGTGAGCCTGTCCTTTTCGGCCGTGGCCTTTTCGAGTTTCTTCGGGCAGTCCTGCAACTCCTTCGAGATGGACTGCGCCTCCAGCTTCTGCTGCAGCGTCTTGTTTTGCTCGGTGAGTTGCTCGCACTTGGTATTCGCCTCCTGCATAATGCCCTCATGGTTTGCGCAGACGCCGCGCAAGGACTTCAGCTCCTTGTCCATCTCGGCGAGATCCCTTCCCTGCCCTTTGCCGCCATCGTCGTCTTCATCTTCGCTGTCCGTCTCGTCGCCGCCGTCACTGTCACCGCCGTCGGTCGCCTGGCTCTGGGCCTTTTTCTCTCCCAGCTTTGCCTCCAATTGTCCGACCTTCTTCTTGAGGTCGGCAACCTGTGACTCAAGTCTTTCAATCTCCCCCTTCTGCTCCGCCTTGAGCACATTGTCCTCCTGTGTGGAATTCCTCAGCCCGTCGTTGATGGCTTCCAAATTGCTCTGTCCAGTCCGGCAGGCGTCCAGGTCGGCACGGGCATCCTTGAGACCAAGGGTCAGACGCTCAATCTCCCTCTGCAGAGGGGCCGTAGCCTTCTCAACAGCGCCGTCGTCAGCGGGCTTGTCCTGCTCGCTCTTCAGCTTGGCGCGGGCAGTCTCGAGGTCGGCGGTCAGCTGCTCAATCTCCTTCTGCAGAGGAGCCTTGGCTTTCTCAACAGCGTCCCCAAGCTCCTGAGCTGGGTTGTCCTCCTCATTGTCCTTCTCGTGATTCATGCTGGAGCGAGCCTTCTCGAGATCGGCTTGGGCCTTTTTCAGATCGGCGTGGGCCTTCTTCAGATCAGCTTGGGCCTTCGTCAGATGGGCCTTGGCCGTTTTCTTTTCCGCCTGCTCTTTCAAGAACCGGTTCTTGAAGTCTGTTTGCTGGAGCAAGCGTTGGTCCGCCACTTCCTTCAGCTCGTTCCTCTTGACTTCCAGCTCGTTGATCTCGCCCTCGCAAGCAACCACTTCGTTCTCGAGGCTGTCGACGACTCGCCGGAGTTCTGCAATCTGCTTGTTGGCAGCCTCGAGCCTCTGGGGGCAGTCGCCGCAGTCGCCGTCGCCACCGCCGGCGCCATAGGCCGGGGTGTCGAACGGCGCCGGTGAGCTGAGGTGGTAGCTTGGCGAGTTGGGATCGGCCTGCGGCGAGCGGAAGATCATCGGGGACGAGGAGCGGCTCGACGAGGCCTTGTCGAATACGCCCGACGGCGTCTGGAAGGTGAACGAGCTCTGAGGCACCGCGAATGGTGTCCGGGGCGACAGCTGCTCTGGGTCCGGCTGTGTTTCTGCTGGATCCTGCAGGTCCCCTTGGGCGTCCAGCTGCCATATCATGGCGCTGACCAGGTTCCTGACCGCGTTCAAGTCAACTGGGTCCTTGTCGACATCATCCTCCTCATCCTCATCCTCGGGGAGGAGAGCATCGATGTCGTTTGCACGGTCATACGCCTCCTTGACCTTGTCCGCGAGCGCCTTTTTCTCCGCCTCCGACTGCCTCAGCTGCTCGCGACTCTGCGCCATAGCCCTCTCCAGCGTGTCAAACCTCCTGTCTTGATGGGTCCTCATCCCCGTCATTTCATTGACCTGCTTGCGCAGGGACTCCATGGCGGCGTCGAGGAGCTTCTGCCTTTCCTTGCTGTGGGCCATCTGACCCTCCAGGTAGTCCTTCTCCTTGGAGGCGAGGTAGTTGAACAGGAAGCCCGTGGCCTCGCCCGGCTGGCACTGCTGCAGCCGCTTCTTGGCGATCTCCAGGCGCTCAGATAGCGTAACTTCGGTGTGCCGCGCGCCGCGGAGCACGTCGTCGTCAGGGGCCTCGAGGGGGCCCGTCTGGTCGGGGAGTTGGGACCTCAGCCTCGCCAGCTCGAGCTCGTTGCGGCGGTTCCCGGCCCTGATGAACTCGGGGAAGGTATCGTTGATCTCCTTCAGGAGACGCCGCGTCTCCTGCACGGTCATGGGGTGGGACTCATTGTTGGCAGCCTCGGCGTCGGCAGGCCTGATGAAGCCCAGCAGGTCGTTGGCCGCGGAGACCTGGTCCGTCTGAGCTTCGATGGTATCCTGCAGCTCTTTGGCGGTAGCCTCCAGCTGGGCCTTGTCCTTCTCCAGCTGGGCTTTCTCTTGGTCCCGCATTTCGAGGTCGTATTGCAGCCACTCCAACTCGTCCCTCTGCCGGTCGAATTCGGCCTGCAAGTCTCGAGCGGTGTTCTGCGCCAACAGGGAGGCTGCCTCCCGATCCTGCTGCCGCCGTACCTCCAGCGCCTCGAGATCGGCGTGCAGGCCGCCAATTGAACTGTGCAGGCCGCCAATGGTGGTATGCAAGCCGCCAATTTGTTTCTGCAGCTCATCATGGGCTGCGGTCTTTGCCTTCAACTGCTCGGCCGTTTCCTCCAACTCCTCAGTCTTTTCCGCCAACTTGTTTCGCCAAAGGTGGTCTCCGAAGTGGTGCATATAAACCGTGTCACGGAAGCCAGGTTCGGTGATGTAATCGTAAAGCTCTTCGGCGTATCCCTGGGCCTCCGCCTGCAATTCCTCCAGAGTGCCTTGCTGGTTTTGTAGCTCGCGGAGGCGGCTTTGGTAGTGCGCCAGCATGCCATACAATGTCATGTTCTGCCATCTGAGGCCGGAATATCTGCGCGGGATTTCTTCGTCGATGAGATTGCGCACTCTCCGTTCAGGCAGCTCCAGTCGCGGCAGCACAGTGACTTGAGGCTCAGAGTCGCTCTCATCGTCGCCTTCCTTGTCAGTCTCGGGGCCGAGGTCAGGCTCGGACATGTCGGTCTCATCGTGCTGCCCAATCTGCGAGGCGTCCGAATCGTGGCCGTACATCTGCTGATATTCGTCCTCGGACTCCGGATCGTCCTCTGTTGGGTTGGCAGCCTGATGCGCCTCGTGCTCCTCCACCCGCCTCTTGGCCTCCTGCTGCTGGAACTTGTTGTCCTCCTGAAGCTGCTGGATCATGGCTTGATGGCGCAAAAAGTCCTGCTCGATGCCCCGGGCGAGCCGTTGCAGCTCCTCCTCCTTGGCAGCGAGCTCGTTGTTCGCGCCGGCAGCCGCCTTCTTCTTTGCCCTCTTCTGAGTCTTGCTGAGCTTCTTCTTCGACTGGGCGGCCGGACTTGTTTCTTGCCCGGCCGACATGGCGTCTGCCTGAGTCCGCAGTTCGGCAATTTCGTCCCCAAGCACATTGAGCTTCTTGAGTCCGGCTTCAATCTCTGCTTTGTCAACATTGCGTGCCTCCTCGGCTGCGCGGTTTGCAACGTCCAGCTCCGCCGAGGTCCGCTCGACTTTGACTTGAACTTGGTCGCGCCGCTTCTCAAGCACCTCGCGTGTCATCGTAGGTCTGTCCCTGATGTTAGCCAGGATATCTGCAAGCTCGGCTTGCTGAACTTGTAGTTGTTCGATCTTCTTCTGGGCTTTGGAGCCAATGTCCCCACACGGTCCCTCAAGTTCAGCGATCTTGCTATTGAGCTCGTTGATCCAGTCTTCCAGACGTCGCTCAAAATGAGCTCGAAGGTCCTCGAGGCCATCGACACCGGCATCGGGATCAAACTCCGGCTCCTCCGAGTCTGGGGTATCAGAGAGGAAGACGGTGAGATACTCTCGCCGAGTGGTGCTGAGGAAGTTGAAGAGGTCCTGCAGAGCCTGCTGCTTGGGTGATTCGGCGTCGTCCTTGAGGGCTGCGGCAGTCTTGTCTTCGAGGTCTTGTTGGATGCCCCGTGCCGTCTCCAGCTGATCCTTTGCGTCTTCGAGCTTCTGCTCAAGGTCTCTCAGCCTCGAGATGTCCTTGTCCAAGCTATCCTCCAGTGTCGCGAAGTCGAAGCCTTGGAGCCTCTTCGTACCATGTTCGTTGCTGCGAAGGCGGCTTCGGATGCATCGAGCAGCCAGCCTCTCGCGCTCATAGGCTTCCTTGGCTTCCAACAGCTGACGCATGCACATGCTGAGACGAAACTCGTTCTTGTAGCGCGTCTTGCTCAGCGGGAATACTGCCTCGATGAGACTTGAGCCTGCTTGCTCCGTTGCCTCCGGCTGAACATCCTTGGGAGCATCGTCGAGATCCGTCTCGTTGTCGGGATTCGAAGAAAGAGATCGCCAGTCAGCGTAGTCGTCGGACTCGAGCGCATCGGCCGTGATGTCAGCCAGTAACCTGTCTTCCCGCTCGATGATTTTGCCTGGGTCCTCAATTGCGTCTTTCAGCATGGTAATCTCCAGTGCCGCGTCCTCGAGAGCAAGTTCCAGGTCTTTGAGATCAGCCTCCAAGGCTTCTCGCAAGGTTCTTTCTCTGTTGAGTTCTTGCACCACCTGCTCCACTTCCTCCGTAAGTTTTTCATTCTTGGCCTTTTCTGCGTCGAATTCCTCCTCCATCTGCTCCATTTGGGCGCCTAACTCCTCCTCAAGTCTTGCCACTATTTCCTTGACGTCATCATTCGACCCCTCCCGCAGGAATTGATCTGAAAGTGCTTTGGGGCTTTTCCTGGGCGAGCTGTCCTTGGACGTCTTCGCCTTCTTCTTGAGCTCGGGGGTTCCAGGAGAGCCGGGGGAGCCGGGAGATCCAGGGCTTGGAGTGCCCGGGGACCCGGACTTCATGAGATCGCCAATCTTTGGCGTCTTGCCGGGGACTTGTCCTTGGCGAGGATGAGGGGCGCCGAAACGCATGGACATCATCGATCTTAATCGCAAATTCTCCTCCTGGGTTGTTTTGACCTCTTTCTTCATCTTGTCCATCGACTTGAGAACATCCGTGTACTTCCCCCGCCACATGGTGATCACCGCCGCCTTCGCCTCCTCGTGCTCTTCTTCTCTCTTGGCAAACTTCAGCTTCAGCTCCTCGTACTGGCTCTTCAGTTCAAGAAGCTCACGATCGGCCGAGGTTCGCTCGGCCGTTGGCGTGGGAGGCTCATCCGTAGTGGCGTCGGACTCCGTGACAGAGTCGTTGGTGCCGCCGGGGGTGCTCGCCACGGATGTGCTCGTGACGCTGGAGGCCGATGGGCTGTTCATTGTTCGGAAACCTGGACTGCGGAGGTGAAGCCGCGTTCGGTCGATTGGGCTATGGCCCTGGATCTGTTCAAGCAGACTGTCCCTCTCGGCAACCAACGCCGCAAGCCTGCGAGCCGCAAGGGCCCCCTCTTTCTTCAGCTTGTCGTTCTCAACAACAAGAAGATCACACTGCTCGTCGGTATAGGTGCCGAGTTTCTGTGTTTGTGCAGACAACGGTCTGCGTCGGCGGTCCAGGTAGGTTGGTGACTCGGAGGCGCTGTCGTTGGTGTCTGTGTCCGTGTCTGTGATATCCTCCAGAGGCGATGGTGGGCCAGGTGCCTTGGCCTTGGAACTTGGGAGTCGAACAGGGGAGCCAAGAGGGTTTGTGTACGTCTGTCCGCGAGCACTGCTCAAGCGCTGATCTAGCGCGACGTCGAGTGTTGGATTTGCTTGAGAGAGATCCAGGCTCGCAGGACGGGGCTTTGAGGGCTCGGGATTCCATATGGCCGTGCCCCTCCGCCCGCTGCCCACAGTACTCGGGGCTTTCGGGTCATTGGGGTCCTCCTGGCTTGTATCATGTGCCGCTTCTTGGCTCGACTCTGTCATCGCTCCTTCGCTGGGTCCCGTCGATTCATCGCTTGTCTCCAGCATCGGCGTCTCCTCGCGGATGTCGTCGGCCCCCATCTCTCCTCCTTGGTCGCCCGACATGGCTGCTGGTGTGTATCAGTTGTTTAGTGGGCAATGATCGACTTACTGCGCTTCAGGTCTATGAGTCTGTTCGCTGCCAAGAAGGAAAATGTTCTGTAAGAGCAAAGGGGGATGCTCGGGCAACACCCGCTGCGCGCCTCGCCATATCTTAAGAGTGCTCGCCGTGCACAAAGGACGGCGAGGGCGGTGGTCTGAGCTTTACCCGGTATCCCCAAGAACTATGCTTGGGCAGCCTCGGGGGTTGGTGATTGAGAAGGTCGGGAAAAACAAAGGCGCGAACAGAGGCGTGGTTGTCGCGAGAGCTCGTGGCATTCCTCGCGGACAAAGCCCCCTTTGACCGAGCCCTGCCCTCCGAGGGCGAACCCCAGGAACCCTCAAAGACATCACCGAGGTGGTGACTCGGGCACATTGTTTCCCTTGACTCTGCCCCGTGCTGTCTTGTCAGTCGATGTCAATGGACTCGGGGAACAAAGGACACGACAGCAGCGGGATACCTGGCCGGGCCCCCGTCGACTTGAAAAACAAAATTGAGGCTGAGCAATTGCGGGTATCTAAATCTCTACAGACTCTCCTTGCCTGAGATGTTTGTGCCGTACGGTTCGTAGCAAGAATCAATGCTTAGGTGTATCAGGGCTGGCGCCGACAAAAAAAAAAAAAACATGACAGTGACTAGAAGTGAGTTTCTCAGCTGTACCAGCCTCTGGCGCCTGGCCCTTCGGTGGACCGCACTTCTCGATGAGGGATCATGGGTTCCTTGATATTGAAAGCCTCGATGATTTCACGCCAGGTCTTCATGTCCATTGAGAAGATGGCCTGATGTTTTGCAGCATCTGCACTGGTGCCGGCTTCGCGTTCATCCTCTGTCAGCGTGGGGCCTGTGGCTGTCAGCATGGAGAATATCTTTTACTCGGGCAGAATACATACTCAGTGACGGAAGCATGTGCCGGTCGAACTCGACCTTGACCTTGCCGTCGCGAATGAGGAAGCTGACGTAGAATATGTTCTCAACCGTCTGGCCAAAAGAGTGTGGGTTGACCACGAACTTGAGCAGATCCACGCCGCCTGTGTCGCGCAGGCCGTACTGATGCATGTACTCAAACTGCTCCTCTGCGGTCAATTCCGGGCGGTCATCGAAGTAATCGGTGAGTTCCTGCTGCGCATCCTGCTGGATGGTGACTAGGCGCTTGAGAATCTTGCTGCAGATGGCTGCGACATCGTTCTCCTTCTTTGCCAGCTCGTCGACATCCAGCACTTCGGGCCGAACTTCGGCCAGATCCTCCTTCCTGAACCGGGCCATCCGCTGGGCGATCTTGCGCGCCTTCTTCTCGACTGATAGAGGCCCGACGAGAAATCCCGTCAAGGCGGGCCTGCGATTTTGCGGGATGCAGGCGAAGCGACCGAGATGTGGCCAGTTGAACATTTCGTCGTCATCTTCGTCTCCGTCACCACCGCCGGCGCGCGGACCGCGCGTGTCTCGTCGCCGATGTCGCTGTGTGCTGGAGAGGCCAGGCCCATCATCATCGACGATGCCGCCTCCTCGGCGCATGTACGTGATGCATTTCGAAACGAATTCGTCGGGGTCCAAGCCTTGGGAGTTAGCCCCTTGGACAAGGCGCATCGTTTTCCGGTATGTGAGATCAATCGTAGTGACCAAGAGCCGAGAGTCAATGGTCGCCTCATTCGTCTGCTTGACCTGGTCGGACAGCTTCTGTGCCTTATCCAGAGTCTGCTTGAGACCCTTTGAGGTTGGCTGCATGTACTCCTCCAAGTTCTCGGTCAGGTCCTTCTGGAGGTCTCGAAATCCGCGCTGGATTCGTCTCCGGTCGGCCATGGATTGGTCGGGGTCGTATGCATCGGGGTCCCTGCCATCTTCGTCTTCGCCTTCAACTTCCTCGTCCTCATCATTGTTGTCGGTAGCTCTTGCTTTCCCTCTCCGGTCTCGAGCGTCTGAAGTCGTGTCCGCGCGCTTCCGCTTTCCATTGGATCGTTCTCTAATCGCATCGGAGCCCGACTCCTCGTCGGGCGAGGACGACCGATCCCGGGCAGGCATGGTGTCCGATGGCCTGTGAAGTGTTGGAAGGGGGCGGTGAGAAATTGACGAGGACCAGATATGCGCCGCGTGGTTTCAAGTGTGGACGTCGTGAATCGGATGTGTGGTGCTCCCCGCAATGGGAGGAAGTCGCGTCTTGTCGCGCGCAAGACAACGCGCCGGCAACAATTGCGAGTCTAGGTAAAGTGGTTTCCCGCCATGTGGCTGGCGCAGTGGCTCAACTAATGTTGGACGGGCGGGGTCGTGTGAGCTCTTATCTTATCTTGCCTGTCATCCGCGCAGTAGCGTAGCTCCAGGTGACAGACGTCAGTCAAACGCGCTGACCTTCTCGGTCTCTCCTTGGGCATCAAATGCCAGGCGTTTCTTGAACCTACACCACTTCCTTTTCACCTGGCCATGGCCGGTTTGAACTGTTATGGATCCCTTTTCTTTTGCTAGTTCAGACTTGCTGGACTACCCTGTCAGCATCCGGATGTAGGACCGATCCACCTCCACCGCCTGTCGCATTCATATTGACCTCCCGTCGCAGTATCAACCTTGAGGGCGACGAGGCCTCTCTGCCGCCTTCTTCGCTCTTCAACGACTCGGACCTCCGGCATGTTCCGTCAAACACGAGGTGCGCTCCTCATATTACCCCGACGAACCATGCGCTGACGGCGTAGTTCCCACTCCGACCTCTACGTGACAGTGCAGGTCTGGGCAGGCTCGAAGCCCCTGACCGTCCCCGTACAGACTGCGTACAAGTCCTTCCGCGCCGACAGGAAATGGAACGAGTGGCTCCATCTACCCCTCGAGTACTCTACATTACCGCTCAACTCGTGCCTCGCCATTACAATATGGGACCTTTCTCCGGCAGGCGACACCAAGACGCAAGGCCATGCCATCCCGTTCGGCGGGACGACGCTGCCCTTGTTCGACCACGATAACCAGCTTCAGAAAGGCCGGCAAAAGTGCACCGTTTACAGACACCGACCCGCAGACGGCGCCGAGAACACTGCAACGCCCGCGATCCCTCGTAAGAAGAGGACCTCGGGCAAGAAGGCCGCGCCGGAGCCCGTGGATGCTGAGGCAGAGGAGATGGAGCGGCTCGAAAAGCTGTTCAAGAAGCACGAGATGGGCGAGATTCCCAGGGTCGACTGGCTCGACCAGCTCGTGTTTCGCGGGGTGGAGAAGCGTGGACACCAGGCGAACAAGGTGTCTGCACGACCGTTCAAACCACCGAATGGCTCCGCGACAGGCGGGAAGGACAGCGCAGAGAAGTCAGAAGATGACTCTGGAGCGGGACATCCCAGGTTTCAGTTGAACGTGGAGCTCCCCAGGTTTGACTTCCCCGTTGTCTTCGCGGACCTGGAGTACCCGCCCCCTCCAGTATCGGCGCTGCAGAACATGTCTGGGTCACAATCCAACATCATCCTGAAACCGCCGCCAGAGGTCCAGTTTGGCCCTGGAATCAATGGGCTAGGCGACTCTACCGCTGACTCTGGCGGCCGCCTCATCAGGGTGTACGACCCCGAGATAGGCTCCCGGGACAACCCTGCAGAGACGAAGCATCGGCGACTCGTCCGCAGTCAGCACCGACACGGCGTTCTCGACAAGGATCTGAAGCCCAACGCTAAGATCAGAGATGAGCTTAACGTGATCATGTCATATTCGCCAACACATATTCTCACAACGGAAGAAAAGGACCTGGTCTGGAAGTTCCGGTACCACTTGACGCGGGAAAAGAGGGCCATCACAAAGTTTGTCAAATCTGTCGACTGGCACGTCCCGTCAGAGGCGAAGCAGGCGTCGCAGGTGCTGGGGCGCTGGATACAAATCGATGTCGACGATGCCCTGGAGCTGCTGGGTCCCACGTTCGACAGTCAAGTCGTCCGCGCCTATGCCGTCGAGCGGCTGCGCAAGTCGGACGACCACGAACTTCTTCTGTACCTTTTGCAACTGGTGCAGGCGCTCAAGTACGAGCACATTCAGGCCGATTCGACCCAGGACGCAACGCGAGACTCGTCGCTCGCCAAGTTCCTCATCTCGAGGGCGGCGGCCAACTTTATGCTGGGCAACTACTTTTACTGGTACCTCATGGTCGAGTGCGACGACCAGAGCGACGAGCAGGGCCAGGACAACCGGGACATGTACCGTAAGGTTGCTTACAACTTCCAAACGGAACTTGTCAAGCAGCCCGAGGGCCATGCGCAGAGGAAGACGTTGCTGCGCCAGGCACAGCTTATCGTCATCCTCGCCAAGATCTCGGAAGAGGTCAAGGTGGCGCACGAGTCGATCCCCAAGAAGATCGAGCGCGTCAAGCACTTTCTCGCCGACCCCAAGAACGAGGTTGCGTCAATCGACCCGCCGCTGCCGATACCCCTGGACCCCTCGATCGAGATCACGGGCGTGATCCCGGAGGAGACGACGGTGTTCAAGTCGTCCCTCTGCCCAATCAAGGTGACATTCCGCACGACCAAGGGCAAGTATCCGATCATCTTCAAGACGGGCGACGACCTCCGCCAGGATCAGCTCGTGATCCAGATCATCACGCTCATGGACCAGCTGCTGCGCAAGGAGAACCTGGACCTCAAGCTATCGCCATACAAGATCCTCGCAACAAGCACGCACGCGGGCGCGTCGCAATTTGTGCCGTCGGTCAGCTTCCAGAGCATCGCGTCAAAGTACAAGACCAACCCGGCCCTGGCCTACCTCAAGTTCCACAACCCCGACGAGCGGCAGCCGCTGGGCCTGCGGCAGGAGACGCTCGACACGTACGTCAAGTCATGCGCGGGCTACTGCGTCATCACGTACATTCTAGGCGTGGGCGACCGACACTTGGACAACCTTCTCCTTGCTCCGGATGGACATTTCTTCCACGCCGACTTCGGCTTCATCCTCGGCCGCGACCCAAAGCCGTTCGCGCCGGTGATGAAGCTGTCCAAGGAGATGGTCGACTGCATGGGCGGCGTGCACTCGGATGCGTTTAAGCAATTCAAACAGTACTGTTTCCTAGCGTACGCGGCGCTGCGCAAGTCGTCCAACCTCATCCTCAACCTGTTCAGCCTTATGGTCGACGCCAACATCCCCGACATCCGGTTTGAGCCGGACAAGGCGGTGCTCAAGGTGCGGGAGCGGTTCCACCTGGAGCTGAATGAGGACGAGGCTATACGGTACTTTGATCGGGTCATTGAAGATACGATGGGGTCGATTGCGCCGGTGGTGATTGACAAGTTGCACGAGCTGGTGCAGGCGTTTAGGAATTAGGGCGAGCGGGACTTCCATCATGTAGACACGCATCTCATCTCGCCCGAGCGAGGGCTGAAACGATTATTTCTTCTTACACCGCTTGTCTATACACGTTGTGACACGTTCAGGTTTCCCCAAACACAAACACGCCCTTGCCCTTCCGGAAGCCGCCCAGCGCGCCGGAGACGGCCTGCTTGAGAGTGGCCTCTTCTGTCTCCCAGGACCATGGGACCTCATCATACGGGACGTCCTTGAAGCGACCCTGTCGGATCATATCGAGGATATCCTCGACAGCAAAGCGGCGGGCCTGGACGTCGCGCTCGTTCCAGCGGCTCAGCCAGAAGCCGACGAAGCGGATGTCCTTGAAGATGAGCAGACCTGTAGGCAGGGCGACAGGCTGCTTGGCCATGCCGCCGTAGGAGACGAGGGTGCCAGACTCGGAAAGGCTCCGGGCGAGGGCGGTGGCGCTCTTGCCGCCGACGCAGTTGAGGGCGAGGCCGACTTGCTCGCGGCCGCCGCGGGTGATTTCGGCCAGGCGGTCGCGCCACTCGCGCGATTGGAACTCGGAATCAGTGACGACCACGTCGGCGCCGAGGGACTGGAGCTCGGCGCGGAGGGCGTCGGTGGCTTCGGGAGTCTCGCGGTCACGGACGACATTGATGCTGCGCAGGCCCCAGAGGCGGCCGAGCTGGATGGCTGCGCGGCCGACGCCGGAGTTTGCGCCGTTCTGGATGAACCAGGCGCCCGAGCCCGGGTCGAGGGGTTTCATGGCGCCTAGGCTGCCGGGGCGGATGCCCTCACCGGGGCCGTAGGAGCGGAGGATTCGGTAGGCTGTGCAGGGGTTGACGGAGACGGTAGCGGCTGCGGTCGGGGTGAGGCCTTCGCGCTCAATGCGGTGGACAGAGGAGGCGTCGGCGACGGCATGGGTGCGCCAGGTGCCGAAGGCGGGGGCGAAGGGGATGACCCAGTCGCCGCGACTGAAGGGGAGGTCGGGGGAGCCGAGGGCTGCGACTTCGAAGACGCCTTCGTTGCCGGGGATGGCGGAGGGGGACTCGGTCCCGATGAGGGAGGTGAAGGGGGGCTTTGCGCCGTAGACGCCCTGGACGGTGTTGATGTCGGCGGGGTTGATGGGGGCGGCGAGGGCGCGGAGGAGGAGGGAGTTGGAGGGGAGGGAGGGCGAGATGGAGTGCGTGTGGAGGCTGGAGAAGGATCTGTTAGCTGGAGGAGAGGATGAAGAAGGGGAGGGGGACTGACGAGAGAACATCGGCTGGGTCGCCTTCCTTGGAGAAGACGAGGGCCTTTGCTTGCGTGTAGCCGTAGGGGCCCGACTTGTGCCGCGCCGACACGCGGGTCGCGAGGGGTGCCACGGCCGAGGCGGCTGTTGGTCGGCGGAGGGATGAAGCTAGTGGCCGTAGCCGTGATGTTGTCCTGATGCCTGTCGACATTGTGTCTGTTCGGTCCGGTCAATTGGTGTCGGATGGGAAGAGGTCGTGGGTGGGACGACGTTTTTTGAAACGAAGCACTAGATCCGGCACTGGAGCTTCCCCCCCGACGAACGGTTGTGGCTCGGCGCCGATGCGCGCTTGATGACGTCGGCGGTCATAGCTCCGTCAATCCGACGCACACCCGGCACACCTTTCCAGTGCATCCCTCAACTCGCAGATATTTACCAGATACAACATAAAGCGGGCTCGGAGATCACACACCATTCGGCCATCACAGCCGTGACCCTGCCGTGCTCCTCGTTCAGCGGCGCCAGTTTGGCGTATCGGATGGTCCGTCCAGCCCAGCTGGTGACACGCGGATTGTCAGACAACTTGGACCGTCCGGTGCAGATATCGGCTTGATCTATAGATTCAACCGAAATAGCAGGTCAACTGCCTGTTGTAGTTGATCTACTGATGACGTCTGATCTGGCCAGTGGACACGTCGGTTAGAGAAGCCTCAATAACCCCCACGGACCTGTCTTCCCACCTCTACATACATATTTTAGTCACTCGTCAACCCCCGGGCTGTCTGCAAGGGCGACGATCTAGCTGTTGTAGCCAATCTCGTGCCTTCCTGCTATCCACGGGAGTCGAATCCCGAGTAGCAAAGAGTGTCCGTGGCCGGTGTACTTATCAGGAGGAGGGAAGTTGATGCCATTTCGATTCGACTGCGACGTCTGATCTCATGGGAAAGTCTGTTGCCCGCTCTGTGGTTGTCCAAGGTTGTCGAGGTCAGCGATAAAGTCTGTGTATCGGGTGATCGAAGACAAGTAGAGCTGTAACCTCTTGCTTCTATGTGAAGGTGCTGAACACGGAACAAACCGAGCGGAAGCAGAGAACGATGAGTGCAGAGACTAAAAGCTATAGCTCCCTTCCCTGGAAGGTTCCCTTGTTAACCTCAAGTCCTAACCACAGCTAATGCCAAGCAACGCTTTGCCTTGAGCATCCACGATGCTCTCTCCAGTCTTTCGGAAGAAACCACCCCTGCATTGACGCCCGCTTCCGTCTTGTGGGTTTGAAGGGCGTAGACGTACTTGCGCATGAGGCAGGCCTTCGGTGCTGCAGATAAGGACCTGCTTATTGCTCGAGAGGTGTCTGGCGGCCTGCCGCAACCAACCGCAAACCTAAATCACGTTGGAACAGTTAAGCACCTCTCAACTCAACGATCGTCAATGAAATATAATTCATGGCTCTGCCTAGCACCTAACGCCTCACGCTACCACCATATATCCACCTACACCCAAGCCATCGAGACAACATCCCTACTTCAGCACTTGTTAGCGCCAACTCAAGACAAATCGTGAAATGTGTCAACGTGAAAGGGGCGTGTCGAATATCAGGATTTTCAGTGTGTGTTTTGCTTAATCATGCCATATAAGGCAAATATCATAGACTGTGTAGACTTTTGCTCATCAGGTGGAAGGGAGGGGAAGGAAGTGTGTGCATGCGAAGCTTACCAGTCGAGATGGCGCGATTGAACCCCCAGAATTAAACTGTACTCGACAGTCGGGGATTCAATCGCAGGGTGTCGAGACTCGCTCAAGGCGTGGTTGCTGGCGCTGTTGCGCGTGGGATGAAGGAGAAGAAAAGGCGTCGACGAGAAACTCATTTAGAAATTTTTATGGTGGTGAAGCTGCTGAGTCAGCTGGTTCTGGTGGGCCTCGGTCAGGGGCTGAGCACACCGAGAGCATCCACCCTCAACACTACCAGGGCAACTTGCCAGCACGTCCCTCTTCACATCATAACTCAACCCGCAGAAAGTAAAAGCCATGCTGAATGTATTCATCTACACGGCCCAGCCTCAGGCCAGGCCCTCGTGACCTCTCGTCTAGTCATGCATTATAATATACGTAAAGTGTAGTAGTCGTACAGCGCTTCCCCGAATCATACACCACTTAGTGCGTCAGCACCCGCACGCCCTGCAGGATGAGTCCAAACATGAGGCCCCGCGAGACGTCCTCAATCTGGAGGCAGTCAAAGATGCGGCCCAGGGCATCCGTCGTGGCAGCCTGGCCCATGACGCCCGAGAGGGCCGCGGGCACACCGCGCTCGATGAGCATCTTCCGCGCCTTGACGCGCAGTTTCTCCTTCTCGTCTGCCGTCATCTCGGCCGGCCACGCGGCACGCTCCTCGTCGGTCGGCATTGTGTTCTCGCGCAGCTTGCGGAGGTGGTACGCGATGCCCGCGTCGCTGGCGTTACCCTCGATGACGGACTCTTGCATCATCTTCTGGATCGAGATGAGCGACGGATTACCGGGCCGCAGGAGGAAGGACTTGGCGGCCGTCAGGAGCGTGCGGCGGATGTTCCATGCCGAGGAGAGAGTGTACATCTCGTTGATAACGGCGAAGACAAGCTCGACGGCCACGCGCGTCTCCGGCTCGGTGAGCTGTGCGTACTGCCGGACAGGCTTCTTGGTTGGCGACGTCATGGACGGGCCGGAGAGGGAGCTCCTCTTGTTCGGGGGGCCCAGTGGGGAGAGAATGTTTGTGGAGGAGTTCTCACGCGAGAGAATTCGGTCGGGGGACTTGATGGATCCGTCGCCGGTCGTGGGCGAGTCGCTTGCTGGGTGGACGTCCTCGGTAGGTGTGTAGGGCTTGAAGTTGTCGAGGCTCAGAGTCGAAGGCGACCGTAGCGGCGACCGGAGCGCGGCCAGACTGGACGCCCGGCTGTGCTCGCGGCTGATACCCATACCAAAGCCAGGAGAGTTCCTGTCCCACCGATCCATACGCGGCTTCAGGCCCTCCGGCTCCTGCTCACCCCTCATGTCGTAGCTGGGTCGCCGCTCCATGGGCGCCATTTTGCCAGGCTGGAGGGATATGATGGACGAACGCTGACTGTCGAGACTGTCGCGCTGCTTCCGCGGTGCGGTGATGCTGTTGAGGCTGCTAAAGCTCTCCATCCTCGGGGGCATACCGCTCGGCGGGGCGGGGCTTTGCGTCTGGATCTCGCTGAGCGAGGAAGCCGTCTGCCGGCGGGGGCCGAGGCCGATGTTGTTGAAGACGCCAGTAACGCCACCGAAAATCGTCTTGCCGCCCTCCATGGCGCCCTTGGACCCCAGCGTCAGCACGTCCACCATGTTCTTGCCGACCGTCTCCCAGCCCAAGACAGACTTGGACTCGCCGGGGCGGTTGCTGGGGTCCTTTTCGAGGAATCGCTTCATGCCTTCGCTCTCGGCGAGCGACTGGTACCAGCAGGCGTCCCTTATGTAGCGCTCGAGCTCGCCCTTGAGAGACTCGCGAGTGTGAAGCTTCCAATTAGGCAGCGACGCGTGAAGCTCCGTGAAGGCCGTGGCGCCCGAGATCTGGGCGATGCGCCGAAGGATTTCGTGGAGCGTCTCGAAGTCTGAGTAGCGGCGGACGATCATCCAACCGGCGTGGTGCGACGATGCAGGCTCTATCTGCACCAGGTAGTCCCACGTCGGCTTGGTCCTGATTCTCGAGTTGTCGACGGCCGAGTCCTCGAGCAGGGTGATCGTGGCGTTGTGGAGGGTCAGCTTGGGCTTCCTAGGTCCCTCGCCGGGCGCCTCGGGCTCCTCCTTGCCTGGTGGCACGATTTGATCAAAGTTGGTAAAGTGGCCGGTGTTGCCCGCCTCGTCCTTAGGAGACGAGCGCTGGCTGGCTCCGTCAATGGTCGACCGTGGGGTGATCGGGGAATGCAGGCTCTCGGCATGGCCGGACGCGTCCTCGGGCTTGTCCGCTGATGATGCCGAACGGGGCGACATGTCGCCAGAGGCCGAGGATTTTCTCGGGTCGGTTTCCGTCGAGTCTCGCTGCGTGTTGCGTGGGGCCTTGCCCAGGTCTTCGGACGCCCTCGGCATCTCCTTGGAGGTACGGCTGTCTGTCCTTGCCAGCAAGGCGTTCATGCGCTTCATCTCCTCCATCGCGGTCTCCATCTCCTCGTCGGCCTTGCTCAGCTTCTTCTTGTGGGCCAAAGGGGGCTCCCGGCGGCGCTCAATCGAATTCCGGGTAGGCTTGGCGAGGCTGATGTTGCCCACGTTGCCGTCAATGTCGCAAAAGGCGTTGTTGAGCGAGGCAATGGTGGTGTCTGGCCCGGTCTGCATACCGACGTCGATTGCTTGACTAAAGTCTGGCTCACCGGCCTCGAGAAGGTACACGATCCAGCCGTTAATCCATTCTGGCTTGGAGCACGTCTGGAGAGACGTTTCGAGCACAACGCCGGCAAGGATCTCGCGCAGGAAGATGCGCGCCGGGTCGCAGGCATGTGTTGGCTTGTCGAGGAACCGGAGCAGGTCCTCAGCCACCATGCGGAACTTGGCGGCCTGCTGAGGCTGGCTGAGGAGGTTGGCGAGACTCGAGTCGGGATTCTCAGCAAGGTAGTTGTACACGGCGTCGGCGGCGGTGACATTCGAGTCGGAGGGCACGTCGGAGTATGCCGCGGATAGCTCGGAGAGGAACACAATGAAGATTGAGGTGGAATTAGTAAGGAAGTCGAGGAAGGCGTCGGCGGGGCGCTTGCGGTAGAGGGCGTTGGAAATGGATATGAGGAACGAGTTGAAGACCCTCCGGCAGGCGAGAGGGAAGGACGAGTCTCTGGGAAGGATGGGCGAGTACCACCACTTGACGTAGTCTCTTATGACAGCGTCGACGAAACCGCCCATGGCCTCGCGGGTCTCGGGCTTGAAGTCGTCGAATGCATTGATGGCGCGCTCTTCCTCCTCCTTGTCGTCGGTCTTGGGTTCGGGGACCTTGTCGAGGCCCAGTCTCGTGAGCACCTCTGTGCCGCGCTCGCCCCGGACGATCCGAGAGATCTCTGGGTGCCGAGCCTCGTAGGATATGAACAGCACGACACCGCCAAATGCGCCAATGAGGATCAGGCCGAGCTTCCCGAGGACGACATAGGTCGCGGCAGCCAGGCCGACACCGATGCTCCCGAGGGTTTCGGGGGTCGCAGTCGAGAGGTATCTGAAGGTCTTGGTGAGGAGGTCGTCTTCTGGCTGGCCGCTTTGCGTGGTCGCAGCTGTTGGCGCTGCCTCTGAAGTTGGCGGCGCCGCCTCTGTAGGTGGCTTCTCCAAGGTCGCATGGTCACGACCACTGTCTGAGGGCGGGTTTGAGAAGGACAGGAGGTCCGGCTCCCCCGGTGAGTGAGGTTGGTCGACAATCGGGTCCATGATCGGGCTCGAGTTGGTGATGTCGAGGAGGATGTTCTGTTTACTCGACCCGTCTGCACATCCCAGCGGCAGGGTCGTGGTCGCGTGCACACGTCGCAGTGGCTGGGGCTGACTAGGGATTACGACGACGTCGAGGAACGGGAGGGTCTTTGGTGCGATACGCGCGTGTGGCTTTCGCGAGGGAATGTGTTCAGAGAGAAGAATGCCGAACGTGCGTGTACAAGACACCTAATGCTGTCTCAGGATGTCAGAGCTTCGACCCCAGACTCCACGGTGCGTGCTTCGTGCGGAGGGGGAGGAATCTCGAAACTCGAGGCTGTGGCGGGATGGGAATGTGTGTGAAAGGGGAGGGGAGCGCCTGCACGGCTACGCGATGGAAAGGAATAAGCAAGAATTGGGGGGATGCCGTAGGGCCCTGGAGACTGCGGACTGGGGTCCTTGGCGGCTCTAAAATTACGATTCCCAACAGCAAAGCCCAGAGCTGTCATCCCTGCCTTAGTCGCAGGGGCTCCAGCCCGTCTGCCGTGAAACCCAGCACGGGCCTGTGTATTGATTGCGAGCAGCAGCTAGCGAAGGAAGTGCCGGTTGGCTCAAGCTTTTTGTGCCTTGCGACTGTGATGGGGGATGCCTTGGCCAATGATCGAACGATGGATCGAGAAAACGCCTGGTCCTGGAGATTAAAAGAGAAAAACCTATCCCCCATCATCCCAGGGTACAAGGCCCACGGCCCATAGTGATCTCCCACATCGCAATCTCGTGGTGCGTGTTGAGATGAAACAACAAAGCCCCTGTCGGAAACGGACCACTGCAGATTAGCGTCACTTCCCAAGCCGCTGGTCCCTCCTGCCGCCTCAGACATTCCATGATGCGATCGATGGAGCCCCATCACGTGGACAGGCGTCGACAGCTCCACATGGCTCTGGGCAGGCGCGACTGCCCAACTCGACGCGACCTGACGTGACAGCACAGCACACAGGTCCACTGTAAGGCATCCCGACAGCTCCAACTGCCCAGGACGCCCACCCCGCCGCATCAGACCCCAGCTGCAGACCCGTCACCGCCATTCCTGCCCTTCAAGGCCCCGACAGCTTCCCCGGATCAGCCCCGACTCAGAATAGGGCTGCGCTGCCAACCCCACGTTTCCCCGAATCTTCAACACTAACCAAGACACATCACCCCCTTTCCTCACGTCCCACGCCAACATGGGAGCCAAGGGCCTAAAGCGCAGCGCATCGCGCGTCGAGAGCGATGAGGAGGAGACCATCCTGCCGCAGACGTCCAAGAAGACCAAGACTGTTACTGCCACCGGCAGTGGTGTCGACAAGGACGGCAACCCCTTTTGGGAGGTAATACGCAACTTTCGTCAAGTCCCCCAAAGTCCTGTCTGACCCGCGCACAGCTCGCGAACAAACGACGAGTCGGCATCTCCAAGTACAAGGACACCACCATGATCAACATCCGGGAATACTACGAGAAGGACGGCGATATGCTCCCCGGCAAGAAGGTGAGTCACCCTCTGCATCGCCCCAAACCTCCCGCAGTCGCTGACAATAACCGAACAGGGCATCTCCCTCACGATTCCCCAATATGAAGCCCTCCTCAAGGCCATCCCCCACATCAGCGACAAGCTCCATTCCATGGGCCACGGCGCTGAAGACTCGGAAGACGACGGCGGCGCCCCCACCCGCCCCGAGACAGTCGCTACGAAGACTAAGAAGTTGAAGTCGCAGAAGCCCACGCGCTCCAACTTTGAGGCCACCAGCGACGAGGACGAGGACTGATACAGGGCGAGGCACTCGTCTTTGTACCTGGGCACTTTCCCACACGATGCGACATGAATGGTTGAAATTCTGACGATGACCGAGTCCGCACAACGGGAGGACAGGCCTCGTCATGGCGCTTGTGCCGCCCCCCTCCGGGGGAGGGGACGGCTCGGAGTTTGGGGTCTGATTTTTGTTTTCATGAGCATGGCCTGCGAGCATGAGGTGTCAGCAGTTGTCCAGGTCAGTTACTGATCATGTACGCTGTCTCTCAATTGATAAACCTGGCGAGTTATGCCACGCACATGGACCACGGGTGTGACCCCAAAAGATAGGAGGTCCCTAACCGTGAGAGCTGCTTACTGAGGCATGGGACAGCATTGGTAGACATGGCATCCTCATGTCTGTCTATTTTTTGCAGCATCGAGCCACGACCAACGTCTCGGGTTGCTCCCGCTTCCAACTCATCACCAGATACCAGGTCACACGGCGTACAGCCCCTCATCACACCCACCACACCGTGCTGCCGACTCTCGCCTCCTCAAACGAGACTCGGGTCAGGATCCAGGAGGTGACCGGCGCATTGGGTGTCTGGCACTGAATAATAGGTCCAAATTGGTCTCAGTCACCGTGGAAGGCCCATGCCGGTACTCCCGTGTTCCCTGCTCGCACCCGCAAGGCGCTCGTGACGAGATGCTGACGCCTTGCACCCAGCAAGGCTCACGCCCTGGCTGACAGAGCCGCAGCCAAAGTGCATTATCGACGCTCTAGTTTTGAAAGTGTCGACCAGCCTGCGATGCCGCTCTTGAACCTCCAATCCCGGGAGATCACAGCATAGAAGCCGATCGTTCGGCTAAACCTGTCGCCTTTGGACAGTAGACCACTGCCGGAAACATCTGGCAACCTGCCTGCAAGTGGCTTCCCGCACCGGACCGCGCGACGACAACACCCACAGCGCATGCTTGCCAGAGCACGAGGACCACGAATTGCCGTGTCATATACCACTGTCGGGACGTTGCTTTTTCCCCATCTGATTCGCAGGATCCGCGTCGTGGGTGAGGCGAGGGCGAAAACCCGCGTCTTGATTGGCACGCCGTCTGGTCGTCCGCCTCATTTTTCGGCCATGCCCGCCTGCAGGCCGGCCCCCGGACGGGTTCGCTCTGCAGCGCATCCTTGCAAAAATGCGCAAAGGCGACGGGCGACTCGCCCAGCGGCCGGAGAATCCCCTTGACCAACATGCGCCAGGCCGCCCGGGGGTGGTGTTGTGCACTTTCGGGATGCGACGTTCAGGTGGTGGTCCTGGCAGCATTTGCCTGCCTGCAGGGCAGACCGCGCGGTGCTGGCTGCAGCTGCCAGCAAGCGCCCTCCTCGGTGACGGCGACGTGTGAATAAATAGGGGAGGGCCTCCCGAAAAGGCGGTGTCCTGGCCGCAAGACCGTCCCCGCCTCTCGAGACCAGGCCGTACGCCGCGCCGACATACAAAAACAACAGCGGTGATGAATCGATACTGGATACCACGTCTGGATATCCACAAGAAGATCATCACCGAGGAGCTGCCGTACCTACTGGGTCCGGAGGCCACGGTGCGCCCATACACCAATGATGTACTCCAGCCGCCCCTTTTTCTTCTTCCAAGGACCGCAAACTGACGTGCTGTCAGGGCGAGGATGGCTTCCTGATCACCACCCCAGGGCCATGCCTGACCGATGTGAGGCACCCGACGATATGAGGAGTGCTGATCCGACTCTGACCATGGCCTCGTCCCGTCTCGTAGGAGCAGATCGACGACATATGCACAAAATCCAAGGAGTTCTGGGAGCGTCAAGCAGAGGCCAAGGCTCTCGAGGCGGACAAGCCCCTGAAGCGGCCGCTGCACCAGCCGGTCGTCATCTCGCGCGGGTCCGGCGACGGCCCGAGACGGCGGCAGCGCGACGAGTGGCGGCCAAGCGAAGGATCGCGTCGGAACGAGGATGGACGACATGACGATAGACGGCGGTACTGAGCTCTCTCGGGTGCGGTATCAGGGCGGCTGCGGATGAGGTCCCTTCGAATTCATGAAAGAGTGGTCAACCGCTGAAGGATGGAGGCGGTGGTGCGTAATACCTTTTGCGGGAGGCGGTCGACGATTCGGGTCGGGAACGATAAGGACTGGCAGCGGGAGTGGGCGCCTCTTGGTCGGCCTCGCATGCCAAGAGACCAGTGAGGGAACGGCGGAGGTCTTGTCGTGGAAACGTGGCAACCCATGGGAGTACGTTCCGGGGGCAGCTCCGGTCTGATAATATGCGCCGCGTGGGTTGCTCGAGGATGGCGTTCTGGCAAGGTGGGTTTCCTCGGAGTGTCAGCATCGGACGACGGGCCACTGAAGATTGAGCGAGATTGCATGAGCATTGCATGCCGGCCGGGTCTGGGCCGGCGGGCGCCACAAATAGAACACCTGGACATGTGTCCCTCCTGCAGCCACGGTTCATGCAAGCCTTCGCCGTCGATGCAAGGTCCTATGACGGGGACTGGTCCGAGGCCACGCCCCCCGGCAAGAGGGCCGTTCCGTGGCCGATGCTGGTAGGTCGGCCGGCCGGGGGGGCGCCCCCTCCCCCGTTGGGATGTCACCCGGCCTTCATGGCGACGAGGGACCGCTCATATCGTTGCAGGTCCAGCGGGCCGGCTGACCATAGAAGGAGAGCCTGGATGGGGACGTGTCCATCGCCGTTGGGCCGGGTGGTCTCGGAGATGTAGCCGGTGACATTGACCCACTCGCCGACGCGCGTGAGCTCTGCCGTGAGCTTCTCGAGGAGCAGGTTGACGTCGACGAGAGCGGTGGCCTCAGCGCCTTCAGGAAAGTTGTGCGTGAGGGTTAGGCAGGCCGTAGCGGTTGAGTAATGTTGTACACTGGCACGATTAGTGTCTGGGCGGAAAGCTGGGAGGTGATGACGAACCAGCCGAGGAAGCGTACTTTGTCGCGGAGCGACTTTGAAGGCAGGTCTGAGAGGAGGCAGAGCTGGGTTGGAGGAGGACCCCTCGACATGGTGGGTTTGGTGGTGGATATGGCGGGGTGTTACATGAGGCCGGGGTTCACGGTGGTCTAGCAGGTTGCAACGTCGCCAAGCTGGGTGGATGGGTCGTCGGAAGGTATCTTCTGCCAGTGAGTTGATGAGAGGTTGAAGGTTGACTTGGGCAGGCAGAGGTACCATTTCAGTGATGGACATGGATTACCTAATCCCGGTTGCAGCTATCGTCTCTCACAACTTCCATCGAGCATCGCTCCGAGGAACTGTGATGAACTCCTGGTAAATATACCGCCGAAAAGCTTCTTAATTTGTCCGAGGAGTATCTACTGCCCCTATGAGGCCGGGTTCACGTCTTCTTCTGTCTCCTGTGGTGATAAATATGGGATTTCCTAGACCTCCATTCCCGAGGGGGGTGGGCTCTCTGGCGGTTTTCATCTAAAGTGGGGTTGTCGGTACCAGATGGATTCATTCACAGTTGCTGTTATGATTCCACGTTCATTTTTGCTGACCACTTGGACCTCGTTCCGGACTCATTCAATGTTTGATGAAGTGCATCTGAGGGATCGCATCCCGTCGTGATAGGGGCGGCCTTCATTGATGACTAATCGAGCGCTGTGTGTCGGCCCCACTTCGGCTAAACCGAGTCCAGGCCGCGGCGAGCCTGGCAAGTGGTCATGGGATTAGATTACGGCAGATGGCTTGGCTTCCAGGTTGCATCATAACCTGCGACCTATTCATCCTCTCCGACCAGGCACCTATCCACCAACCCGACTCCAGGCTGACACCATCGCGACCCTCAAATTCTCCTCGATACCGGCGACAAGGCGCATAGCCTCACGTGTACTCTCGCGCACATCGAAACGGCG
The DNA here is from genome assembly GCA_020746995.1 of Plectosphaerella cucumerina. NCBI lineage: Eukaryota > Fungi > Ascomycota > Sordariomycetes > Glomerellales > Plectosphaerellaceae > Plectosphaerella > Plectosphaerella cucumerina. The sequence continues at coordinate 1,724,470 of JAGPXD010000004.1, read as the reverse complement.
TTGGAAGAGTGATCCTCCGCCCCGAACGACGACCAACTGTTACCCCGCAACAAGGCCGCTGCCTCGACATCGGTCTTCGCGATAACGACGGATCGCCCCCCAACAAACATCTCGACCACCACCCTTTGAAGTTACACACCCACCACCAGTCATCATGTCCGGCTGGATGTCCTGGTGGGGCGGCGGTGCCGCGCAGAAGCAGAAGCAGTCTAAGCAGACCAAGGACACCATCGTGTCGATGACGGCCCACACGGACATGCTGAAGAAGAAGGCGGACCACCTTCAGAAGCAGATTGACACCATGGAGGGGGAGATGAAGGTGTTGCTGGTCAAGGACCGCAAGGGTAGGATGAGGTTCGAAGCCGTACCGAAGGCCGGTAGCGCTGACTAGACGATAACAGGTGCCCTGGCCGTCGGCCGCCGCAAGAAGACAAAGGAGCATGAGCTGGATCAGACGCAGAACATGATCCTGGCCATGGAGAAGCAGGCGATGGCGCTGAGCTCGGCCAGCATGAACGCCGAGAACTACCGCCAGACACAACAGATCAACGAGACGCTCAAGACGATCAACAAGGGCATGACGGTGGACAAGGTGGACGACATGATGTACGTGGCCTTGATGGAGTTTGGACGGTGGACAGGGACGATATGCTGACACACATGGGTTACAGGGAGAGCATCCGCGAGCACACAGCCATGAACGAGGAGATTGCCCAGGCCATGGCGGCACCGGCCAACACCATCGACGAGGACGAGGAGCTGGAGGAGGAGCTAGAGCGTATGCGGCAGGAGCAGCTCGACGAGGAGATGCTCAAGACCGGATCGGTGCCAGTCGACAGGGTGTCGAATCTGCCGGCGGCAGCCAACGGCGAGCGTAAGTCGATGATGTCCCTTCGCGCCAGCATGACGCACCCGCTAACTGTGACGCAGTCAAGAACAAGCCGGCACCGCTGGAGTCGGAGGAGGAGGCCGAGCTGCGCAAGCTGCAGGCGGAGATGGCCATGTAAGGGGCGCACTGCTATTTGGGCATTTCCCGCACTGCGGGTTCTTTAGAATTTCCCGGCCAGAACATAGCCGGTGGTGCCATATGGGAGGGATGCCGTTGAAGGATGTTCCGGGGGAGGAGAGGGGACGGGATGGGGAGGAGAGGGGACGGGATGGGGAGGAAGAGGAAGGATGTCTGTTGTCGCCCGTCCCACAGGAGGGTTTCTCCAGGGCGTCAACATTCGACTTTTGCGGCGTCGGCGTTTGGATTACATGGACACTTGCGCAGCCTGATTTTTTCCCTCTCCTTTTCTCCCTCTCTCTCGCTCTCACTCCCTGTCTCTCTCTCTTTTTTCTTCCGCGCGTCTACATGCCGGGGCTGTCAGTTAGTTCAGAGCTTAGGGAGCAATCACGAGGACCGTTCCTAGCCGTTCGCTCGCCTTATCCTGTCAATATGAGGGAAGAAGATTGTTGAGGCGGTCCAGCCACTTTTTCTTCTTGGGTCAGGTGGCTGGTGATGGGTGACAGACAGTCGGTCTGGTTTGCCCAACCTCACGTGGCCGGGCACGAGCAGTTCAGGCCGCTTGTTGTTTTTCACCGCTCACTGTTCCACATGGATCAAGGATGCCGCAGTGTCGAGTCCACCGCATCGTCGGGCTCGCGGCGGCGGCCGCTCACCGCTGGGGCCAGACCGAGGGATCACCCCGGGGCGGTCACGGCAGCTGTTGTGCGCGCCCGGGTGACAGTGGGTATTGCGGTTCGGATTGCAAATGAGGCTGGATCTGTTCTCAATGCCAGATGGAGGGGCGGGCGGTGATGTCAGAGCCGGCCAGAGCAGACAGACGCCAGGGGAGAGGTGGCCATGCTAAGGACTGCTAAGAACAGGGACTGGTTGGACTTTGTGTACCTTTGCATAGAAAATACGTGAGACAGTACATCATGCTTATCGCGCACCCAGCTGTCACGGGCCACGGCTAAAATATAGCGGCTACAGGCCAATTCTTCCCAGCCACTCCCTGTCACCGCATCCAATCCCGCCATTTTCCTTCTTCCCGTTGTCTGCACCAGACCGCCGACACAGTGCAGGCGATCGATGAGTCCAGCGCCCATTGCAGCCCGAACACACCCGCCGACGGGATGCAACGACATGTCACCCGCGGCCAGTGCGGCATCGGCCCAAATCGGGAGTCTGCAGCCGGGAGCTTGCGTGCAACGACGCCTGACCGGCTCAACCCAACCACTGAGGTGTACACTCTCTCTCCAGACCAACCTCGCTGTGACTACTACCGACCACCTCGAGTTCGATTTCGATCTGGACCCGCTGAACGTCCTGCTATCCCCCGGGTCACGCCAGATATTGCTAGCCAGCACAGCGAGCAGCCAACTGAAGCGAGCGAGAAGCAGAGAGAAGCACGGCATGCAGGAGACGAGACGCTACGAAGCACATTGAAGCCCAGGGGATCCGCATCTCCCGCCGTCGTCGCTCGCTCCCGGCCATATGCATGCAGCCCCAGCCCCGGGGGCTCCTGGCTCCCAGCAGAGGCTCGCCACGTTGCACGCCTCGAACATGGGTGTGGTGGACACCCGGCCGGCCGGCGGCATCAAACCCACCCACCATGACTCTCTGTCTGTCTGTTTCTCTGTCACTCTGTCACTTTGTCACTGGAAGACTTTTTTCTCTCCTGCTGCAGCTTGCTGTATGCACGCACTTCGGCTGCCCGTTACGCGGGATTTCCCCTGCCCACCCTCCTCACGGGATGCCCCTGTCTGGCCCCGTCCAGGAACCCGCCATCCATCCCCCGCCGTCCCATCTCATCCCGTCCGAGCACTGCCCTGCCCTGTCCGTCGATTGTTTGTTTCTTCGAGAAAAAGGTCTTTGACGGCGTCAACAGACCGGGGGACTTGTCAACACGGGCCCTGTTCTACCCGCCATGGCGGTATAGCACGATGGATAGTACCACAGATACGACGGTGAAGGGTCGGGGGGAGGCCTGCGAAACTCTCTCGGTTTCTCTGACCTGGCAGAACAGCACAGCAGGCCAAGTGGCTCTCGCTTTGCCAGACTCGATCTTCAGTGCCCAACAACAACTTTGGCCATCAGCAACTTTGCTGCAGGGCGCCCGCCGGCAGACGAGACATCTCTCTTCTTTTTTATCTCGTGACCCACGGAGAAGCCCCCTCCTGTCCCCCAACCGTTCTGCTGTCCCCATGGGAGCTCCCGATGCTTGGCCAATGTCGTTTTTCAATCGGCCGTCTCGGTTCATGCAGGACGCTGGTTCCGTCTGGCGACTCGCTGCATCGTTGGGCCGCCATCCATCCGCCGGCCACCTTATGCTGTGTGATGCCCGCCCTGCCTTTCCCGTGGTCCTCATTCACCACCTCGCCCATGTGTGCCCCCCAGCCCCTGAATCGTACCCAATGGCGACGTGGCGCCAGTCTGCGTGAGCCCTTGAGACCCAGTGGCCCGACGGAACGAGGCTGGCGAGCTGGTCCTGGGTCCTTGGTGCCCTCCTTGCCTCCGTCCGCCGGCCGCCGTCCGGCCCGCTACGAATAGACGCTCACTCTCAGACCGAGTCTCCATCCTGGGCCGTGGGGACGTGGGGTGACTGTGCATCGACTCCATCGAGACCCTTTTTCCCACGGGTACCCTGGTCCACGTCCATGACGATGTTTTGGGCCGTTGCGAGCTCTTTCCCGGCACCCTTGAATTGATCATGCCTCCCGAGCCCTCCCTGACCTCCGGTTGAGCCCCTCCGACCTCCCACATCATCACCATTGAACCATCTCTCACCACGCTGCTCATCTCTCACGTCGTCTCACGAAGCCACTTTCTACTCCAACCCACACATACACACCATTGTCGCATTTTCCTGCGACTCGTACGACTACAGCGTTTGCCTTTTGAGATACCCAGGGCTCAATTCCAGGCGCAAACCGCTCCGGCTTGAGCATTCCCGCACCCTCGGTCGATCAGACCTTGTTGTAACACCCCCACCACCATCACTGAGAGAGCCCCTCCACAACCACCAACGCCTGACGGCATCACATCACACATCACCATGAACAACCTCCACGGCGTCGAACAGTGCGAATATGGAGAGTACCAGGAGGTCAGCACCGCAGACTACTCACAGGTAGCATATCATGCACCATCAGACTCGGAACCTGAAAACAGTGAAACCCCCCTGTCCTGGCAGTCGCATACATCACATCAATGCTGACCCCCTCACAGCCGGTGCATGGGACGAGTACTACCAGAACGGCCAGGCCCAGCAAGCGCCCGTCGTAGCTGCTGCCGGCAAGAAGAAGAAGAAGGGCAAAAAGTCACAGGCCCTGCCCCCAGACGTCTACCCGGCACCCGAAGCCGGCGACTTTGCCTCGCCATCCCCCGCCGCCGCCGAAGAGGAATGGGACTTTGCGCCGAAGTCCAAGAAGAAGAAGGGCAAGAAGGACAAGGAGGTCCCCTCAGCCCCTCCCCCGCCACCACCACCACCACCACCGCCAGGCGACGATGCCAGCGCTGTGAAAGAAGAGGAAGCTACCCCTCTCTCGCCCGCGCCGATAGACGACGAGTGGGACCCCGCGCCAAAGTCGAAGAAGAAGAAGGGCAAGAAGGAGAAGGAGGCCCCTACGCCCGAAGTCCAGACGCCCATCACGGAAGCCGCTCCTGAAGACGAATGGGCACCTACGACGTCGTCCAAGAAGAAGAAGAAGAAGGACAAGAAGGAGAAGGACGCCAAGAAAGACAAGGAGGAGAAGAAGGAGGAAAAGAAGGAGGAAGAGGCACCTCCTCCTCCGCCCCCGGCCCCTGAAGTCGACGCTGCTCCCATGGAGGCTCCCGTCGAGGCGGCTTCCGTCGAGGCAGTCCCTGTCGAGGCAGCTTCCGCTGAGGCGGCTCCCGTCGAGGCAGCCCCTCAAGTTGACGCTGCTCCCATGGAGGCCCCCGTCGAGGCAGCTCCTGTCGAGGCGGCTCCCGTCGAGGCGGCTCCCAAAAATGCCCCTATCGAGGTAGCCCCCGAAGTCGATGCTGCTCCCATGGAGGCTCCCGTTGAGGCGGCTCCTGTCGTGGCAGCTCTAGTCGAGGCGGCTCCTAAGGATTCCCCTATCGAGGCAGAACCCGAAGTCGCCGCTGCTCCCAAGGAAGCCCCCGCCGGGGCAGAACCCGAAGTCGCCGCCGCTCCCAAGGAAGCCCCCGCCGAGGCGGCCCCCGAAGACGAGTGGGCGCCTACCACCAGCTCCAAGAAGAAGAAGAAGAAAGACAAGAAGGAAAAGGAAACCCCTCCGCCCCCGCCTCCCGCTCCTGAAGTCGAAGCTCCCAAGGAGACCAACCCCGCCGAAGACGAATCGGCACCGACATCCTCCTCAAAGAAGAAGAAGGACAAGAAAGACAAGAAGGAAAAGTCCAAGAAGGAGCCCGAACCACCTGCGCCCGAGGTCAAGGAGGAAGAGCCCGCTCCCGCTCCCGCTCCTGTCCCCGCCCCTGCCGACGTACCCTCCGACAACGACGCCCCGTCCACGCCAAAGTCCAAGGCCCAAAAAGCCAAGGATAAGAAGGACAAGAAGAAGAACAAGGAGAAGGAGAAGAAGGGCAAGACCAAGGGCAAGGCGGATGCTGAGCCGGAGGATACCGCCCCGCCACCATCTCCTGCCGCTGAAAGGAGCCTTGGCGGCGACTCCAATGTTCCTGTTGCCGTTGCTGCGGGTGCGGTCGCCGTCGGCGCTGTTGCTGCTGGTGTTGTGGCGGCGGATGCTCTGACGGCGGACGCGGAGCCGGAGGCGGCACCGCCTGCGGAGGACAAGGCGCCCGAGGCTCCGGTTGAGGAAGCCCCAGCCCCAGCGGAGGAACCTACGCCTGGTGCTGAGGAGGAGAAGCCGGCCGAGGTGGTTGAGGCGAAGGCCGAAGAGCCAGCCCCTGCGGCTGAAGCACCGGCTGATGCATCGGTTGAGGAGGCCGCCCCTGACGCCGCTCCCGAAGCTGTTCCAGAGGTCGCCCCCGAGGCTACCCCTGAAGCCCCGGTCGAAGTAGCTCCCGAAGCCGCTCTCGAGGCTGCCCCTGAGGCTGCCCCCGAGGCTGCTGCCGATGCTGCTGCTCCGGCTGATGCCCCGGTCGAAGCTCCGGCCGACGAAGCTCCCGAGGCCCCGGCTGATGCTCCGACTGATGCCCCAACTGAGGAGGCAGCTCCCGAAGTTGCCCCCGAGGTCGCTCCCGCCCCTGAGACTACCGACACACCAGCCGTGCCCGCCGAAGCCGAGGTAGATGCCTCTCAACCCGCCGAAGAGCCCGCCGCCCCCGCTCCTGAGGAGGCCCCTGAAGTCTTTGCCCCTACTGAGGAGATCAAGGAGGAGGCCGCCGCCCCCACTCCCGAAGTTGCTGAGGCTGTCTCCGCCGAAGACACACCCACCGAAGACACACCCGCCGAAGCTGCACCTGTCGAGGCCGCTCCCGCTGAAGAGGCTGAAGCCAATAAGGAAGAGCCAGCCGCGGAGGCCAAGTCTGTGGAAGAGGTCCCGGCTGCAGCCGAAGATCATTTCGCTGCAGCTGTTGAGCCTGAAGCATCCGCTGTGGTGGAGCCCGAGGCGCCTGCTGCCGTCGAGCCCGAGGCGCCTGCTGCCGTCGAGCCCGAGGCGCCTGCTGCCGTCGAGCCCGAGGCGCCTGCTGCCGTCGAGCCCGAGGCTCCCGCCGCCAACGAGCCCGAAGCCCCTGCTGCTGTTGAGCCTGAAGTACCTGCGGCGGCTGAGCCTGAAGCACCAGCTGCTGTCGAACCAGAGGCACCCGCCGAGACTGAGCCCGCTCCTGCGGACGAGACTAAGGAGGAGACCGCTGCGGCGGCTGAGCCTGAAGCTCCCGCTGACCCGACACCCGCAGCCGAGCCTACGGCCCCGGCGATTGAAGAGGCTTCAGAAGTTGCACCGGCCGAGGCTGACGCTCCCGCCGCCCCTGTGGCCGCCGATGTAGAAGCTCTCGCGCCCGAAGTGGCTCTTGTTGAGGCCGAAGCCCCTACTGTGGCCGAGGACCCAGCCCCTGTGGCCGAAGAACCTTCTACAGCCGTAGAAGAGACAGCTCCTGTCATCGAAGAACCCGCCCCCGCCGCAGAGGCTGCCGCTGCTGAGGATACTCCCGCCCCTGCCAACCCGACACCAGAGCTCGAGACCCCTGAAGCTCCCAAGGAGGCTGTCGCTGAAGTCGACGAGGCCGAGGAGACGTCAGCACCTGCGGAAGCTGCTCCCACGGAGCCAGCGGCTGAGGCTCCGGTCAAGGATGCCCCCAAGGACGAGGTTGGTGAGCCTCTTGTTCCAGTCGAAGCACCAGCTGCTCCTGTCGAGGCCGAGCCGACCCCTGAAGACAAGCCTGCCGATGTCGAGGAGACCTCAGCGCCTGCAGAGGCTGCTGCGGCCGAGCTAGTGACTGAACCTCCCGTTGAAGACGCGACCAAGGACGATGCTCCTGTTGAACCTGTCGCCCCGGCTGAGGAGCCCTCCGTCGAGCCTGCTGTCCCTGAGGTTGAACCGCCTGCGGAGGAGAAGCCTGCCGAACCCGCAACCCAAGACGATTCTGCCGACAAGCCCGAATCCACCGACACACCTGCTGCCGCCCCCGAAGCTGACCAGGATGCCAAGGCCCAAGAGGAGGTATCTCCCGCAGTCGCCCCTGTCGAGGCGGCACCGGTCGTTCAAGAAGAGGCCGCCGCGGAGGCTGACCGGCCGGAAGAGGTCGAGGAATCGGCTGCGGTTGAGGCTGAAGCCGCCCCTGTCGAAGCCGCCCCTGTCGAAGCCGATGCCGTCGAAGCTCCCGTCGAAGCTGCGCCTGCTGAGGATGCCGCCGCCGAGGTCACCGCCATTGAGGTCGCCCCTGTTGCTCCGGTCGATGAAGAGCCTACTCCCGCGCCATCCGATGAGCCTGCAGCCAAAGACCCCAGCGACGAGCAAGAAGCTCCAGCTGCCGAACTCGACAAAGCTGCTCCCGCGCCGGCTGCACCGCCCGCTGCTGATGAGGCCGTGGCCGACTCTGAGATTGCCCCTGCCCCGGAGGCAGCAGTCGAAGTAGTCGAGGATGATAAGCCGGCAGACTCGCCTGAGGATGCGCTCGAGGACAAGGCATCTGATCTCCCTGGCGTCGTCGCAGAGCCTGCGGAGACTGCCCCAGAGGCTGCTCCAGAGGCCGTCGTCGCCGATGCAGAACCTGACACAGGGGCCGACGAGATACCGGCTTCCGCCGACGACGCTTCGAAGGCACTCCCTGAGGACGGCCAAGCCCCAGCTGAGGCTGAGGCTGACGACAAAGAAGTCGACGCCGCGCCTGTGGTTCAGGAGACACCAGCGGATACTTCTGCGCCGGAAGAGGCAAAGCCCGCAGATGATGCCAAGGCCGACGAGCCACTGGACGCTGTAGGTGGCGAAGCTGCGGATGCCAAAGAAGAGACGGCCGCACCAACCGACGAAGAACCTGCCGCTTCACCAGACGCCATGCCCGCAGACGAAGATGCCCTTGCAAAGGACGATGCGGCCCCCGAGCCCGCTGCCGACACCAAGGACGAGTCTGGAGAGCCTGCTGCAGCAGACGTTCCCAAGGAGGAGACCGAGGTTGCGCCCGTCGACGCTCCTGCTTCTGAGAGCGAGCCCGACGCCGCCGTTGACGAAGCCGAAGCTGCTGCCGCTGCTGCTGCCGCCGTCGCCGTCGCCGCCACCGCTGTGGGTGCCGCTGCCGTTGCCGTATCGTCCCCCGAAGAGGAGAAGGAAGCCACCATCGAGGACCTCGAGACCTACGGCATTCTGAGCGATGGCAAACAGTTCACCTTCACTGAGGCTCAGCTTGCTGTCGAACCGGAATCCGAGGCCCCTGTCGAGGAGAAGGCCGTCGCCGATGCCGATGCCGATGCTGGCAGCGAGACCACTGCCGCACCCGCTGACTCCACCACGGAGCCTGAGAGTGCCGCTCCTTCCAGCGTTGACGGCGCAGCCGAGGCCGCCGTTGTTACTGCTGTTGCAGCCGCCGCTGTCACTGGCGCCGCTGTCGCTGCTGATGAGAAGCCAGCCGAACCCGAGGCAGGGGCAGAGGCAGGAGCTGAGGCAGCCGCGCCGAGCGACGACAAGGAGCTCGACGCTGACACTTCAGCAGAGGTTGGTAAGGGTATCAAGGACGAACCCGCATCGGTGGAGGCTACCCCTACTCCTGAGCCGGCCGCAGAAGAACCAGCCGCTGCCGTTGCTGAGCCAGAGAAGGAGGACGCCAACCCAGCTCCTGCTCCAGACGCCCCAGAAGAGGCTGAAGCCGAGACTGCCCCCGAACAAACTGAAGTGGTCGAGGATAAGCCTGCCGAACCTGCTGAGGAGTCCAAGCCTGAAGAACCAGAGGCAGACGCCGCGCCTGTTGCTATTGACGAGCCTGAGCCAGAGGAGGCAGCACCGGAAGCCGAGCCTGCTGAAGTCAAGCCCGAGGATCCTCCAGCGCCACCGTCAGCCGAGGAGGCCAAGCCTGAGGAAGAGGTCAAGCCTGGGGAGGAAGTCAAGCTTGAGGAGGAGTCCAAGCCTACCGAGGACGCTCCCCCTGCCGAAGACCCCAAGGTCGAAGAGCCTGCCCCTGCCGAAGAGCCTGCTCCTGTCGCAGAGCCTTCCATCGAAGAGCCTCCCGCAGCTGAAGAAGTCAAGGCTGAAGAGCCACCCGCTGCGGTTGAGGATGAGGCGGCTGTTGATGCCCCCGAAGCTCCCAAGGACTTGCCCGAGGAAGAAATCAAGGGCGAGGAGGCACCCGCCCCAGAGGAGGCAAAGCCCGCCGATGAGCCGAAGCCCGATGAAGCCCCAGAAGCTGCAGAAGACACTCCTGGCGAAGAGGTCAAGCCTGAAGAGCTGGCTGCTCCTGAGGCTGACGCCCCTGCCGAGGCTTCGAAGACTGAGGAAGAGACACCCGACTCGGCGGCGGCGGCTGAGGCCCCGGCCGCTGAGTCGACCGAGCCCGCTGCTGAGCCCGCCGCTGAGCCTGCCGAAGCTCCGGCTCCCGAACCTGCTCCTGAGCCTGCCGCCGAACCTGCTCCTGAGCCTGCCGCCGAACCTGCTCCTGAGCCTGCCGCCGAACCTGCTCCTGAGCCTGCCGCTGAGCCTGCTGCAGAGCCTGCCGAGGCTCCGACCCCTGAGCCTGCCGCTGAGCCTGCTGCTGAGCCTGTTGCTGAGCCAGCCGAGGCTCCGGTCCCCGAGCCTGCCGCTGAGCCTGCTCCTGAGCCTACTGAAGAACCAGCCGAGGCTCCGGTCTCTGAGCCTGCGGCCGAGCCTGCTCCCGAGCCTGCCGCCGAGGCCGCAGTTGACGCCGCTGCTGAGCCTGAACCTGCTGAGGATACTAATGGAACGGAAGCAGCAACAGACAGGGCTCTTCCCGCCGAGCCCGCTGAGCCAGAAGCAGCTGGGATTGAAGTCGCACCAGCAGAGCCAGCAACCGAGGCCGAGGCCGAAGTGGTCCCTGAGGCTGCAGCTCCGGAAGCAGCGGCAGAGCCAACACTACCTGCGGCAGAGCCTGCGGCCGAGCCCGGAACCGACAAGAACGTCACCTTCGAGGAGGAAGAGGGCAAAGATGCCCTGGGACCAATCCCAGTTCCTTCAAAGGAACAAACAATCAAAGGTGAGACTGACTTTCCGCCCCCTGAACCTGAGGTGCTTGGAGAAGGCGCGCGAGAAGTGGTGGCAGAGACGGAGCCCCAAGCCTTGGAGCCCCATCCAGAGGTTTCAGGAGAGGGCGGAGAAGAGGCAGCTGTTCTTGCAGCCCAGACAGACGTGGACCATTCGCTGTCTGTGGATGAAGCCCACAACGAGCAATACACTGCCTCTGACGAGCCTCTGGCAACATCTGAAGCGGTGGAATCCGAGGCACCAGATGGCCCTGCAGATGTGCCAGACACCCTCGCAGCAGAGCTCGTCAAGGAGGGCGACACCGTCACGCCGGTCGAGAAGGCCGAGGACGGCCCCGAACCTTCTGCAGCCCCGGCTGAAGAAGCTGATGTGTTGCAAGCCGAGGGAACTGCGACGGCGGCAGTGTCCGAGGTCAGCATTGCGAATGCAGCACCGGGGACTGTTGATCCTGGTGTCAACGATAACACTTTACTCGACCCAGCTCCTCTGGACGAAACCGTCGATCTGCAGACAGAAGTTCCGAAAGCCACCGACGAAAACCCTGATCATGCAGAGGAACAAGACACAGACAACATCCCGTCGGATTCGCAGCCGGGCCCATCGTCGACCCCGGCAGACACCGCAACTGAGCCTGTCGATGCCGAAATAAACGATGTGACTGAGCCAACTTGCGAGGTCACACTTCCAGAGGAGCAGGGAAACCCCGAGCCAGAGAAGGCAGTTGTTGCCCTGTTGGCTTCCGACGACATTCTGTCTACGCCTGAGGACCCTCGCGCTTTGGACATCACGGACGAACAGCAGCAACAGCCTGAACCCACTGTCAGCGAGACAGTGACACCAGGACCAGATGTGGACGATTCGCAGCCAGCCGAACCCCAATCTCTCGAGGCCAACACCGAAAATCAAGCACTAAACGTGGCTGAAGCAGTGGGCACGCCTGACGATGTTCCTCTGAGCATGGATCAAGATGGCCTCGAGCCAGAGACAACGGCTCTAGGCCCATCCAGCGCGAGCGAGGATCCCAAGCCTACGGTCGACCAGGACGACTCAACAGGGCAAGGACCACAGGCCACTCCCGTCCTCGTCGATGAAGCTGTTGCTTCTGTGGAAGAACCCCTTGTCCAAGGAGACGCTGCTGTTGTTGTTGAGGCTGCCACCACTCAAGCACCCATCGGCGACGAAGTTTCACTCGCTGTTGAGCAGACTCCCCTCGTTGAGGACGCTGTCGCCAACGTACCAGCAGCCAATGAGGAGCCTCCTGTCACGGATGAGCCTGCTCGTCCAATCTCCATCGAAGAGCCTGATGCCGTCGAGGAGCCAGCTGCCCCCGAGGAGTCCACGCCTGTCGAGGAGCCCATACCCATCACAGAGCCCACACCCGTCGCGAAGCCTGCGGTCGTCGAGGAGCCTGCAGTCGTCGAGGAGCCTGCAGTCATCGAGGAGCCTGCAGTCGTCGAGGAGCCTGCAGTCGTCGAGGAACCTGCAGTCGTCGAGGAACCTGCAGTCGTCGAGGAACCTGCAGTCGTCGAGGAACCTGCCGCAACGGTTATGACTGAATCGCCTCTAGTCACCGAAGACACTCCTTCTGTGGAGGAAGCTCCGGCGGACGAAATCCCTATCACGGACCCCCTCCTCAAAGTAGACGCAACGCCTCCAGTTGAAGAGGCTCCGGCCGTCGAACCCACAGTCGAAGAAGCCGCTGCCCCTCCAGTTAGAGAAGAACATGCGTCCACCGAAGAGCCAAACGCTGTTGTTGGTGGAGAAACAAGCACTGAAGTGCTTCCTCCAGCCGAAGAGGACATCACATCATCGGAAGAGCCGGCTGCGTCAAATGCCGCTGTCGACGAGGCACCTGTTTCTGAAGCGGCCCCAGCCACCGAACCGCCCAAAGAGCCTGCTGCCGAAGAGCCTGCTGCCGAAGAGCCTGCTGTCGAAGACGCCTTGGTTGCTGAGGCCAAGACAACTGAAGAGCCATCGGTCCCTGACACAACACTGGCTATCGAAGATGCCCTGCCAGTCGAGACAGCTCCTCTCGAAGAGGCCGTGGTCCAGGAAACTCATGCTGTTGAGAATGCCCCGGCAGTTGAAGACGTTGCTCCTGTCGAGAACCCTGCTGCTGAAGAGGCTGTCGTCGAAGAAGCTTCGGCCGAAGAAGCCGCTGGTGTCACGACTGCCCCGATTGATGCCATCCTGCCTACTGAGGAGGCCTCTGCCGAGCAAACACTTGCTGTCGAGGACACTCCTGCACCCGAGGACACTCCTGCACCCGAGGACACTCCAGCACCCGAGGACACTCCTGTCGATGATACTGCCATTGAAGATGTTCCACCGGTTGAAGGCACTTCAGCAGAAGATCCCCCACTTGCTGGAGAGGCTCCGACTGAGGCTATTCTGCCTGTTGAAGACGCCCTTATAGTTGACGAGGCGCCTGCTGTCGAGGAAGCGCCTGCTGTCGAGGAAGCGCCTGCTGTCGAGGGAGCGCCTGCTGTTGAGGAAGTGCCTGCTGTCGAGGCTGTTCTGCCCGCCGAAGATACCCCAGCAACTGATACGGCTCCTGTTGAAGATGCCCCAGCAGCAGAGAAAACTTTGGCTGTCGACGAAACTCCTGTTGTCGAAGAAGCTCCTGCTGAGGCTGTTCTACCGGATGAAGATGCCCTGACAGCTGAGGAGGCTCCCATCGAGGGAGCTTCGGCCAACGAGGAAGCTCCCGTCATCGAGGGAGCTCCCGTCATCGAGGAAGCTCCCGTCATCGAGGAAGCGCCCGTCATCGAGGAAGCGCCCGTCATCGAGGAAGCTCCCGTCATCGAGGAAGCTCCCGTCATCGAGGAAGCTCCCGTCATCGAGGAAGCTCCCGTCATCGAGGAAGCTCCCGTCATCGAGGAAGCTCCCGTCATCGAGGAAGCTCCCGTCATCGAGGAAGCCTCTGTTGCTGAGGAGGTTTCCATCAAGGAGGTTCCTGCTGTTGAGGAGGCTCCCGCAGAGGAAGCTGTCCCAGAGGATGATCCAGCCGCCGCCGACGCCCCCAACTCCCCCGCTGTACTTGAATCTCAAGACCCCAAGGAACAGTCCACTCCCGATGAAATGCCTTTGGAGGATGAATCCTCGAGCGACAACCTTCTTGCCGGGGCTGTCCTAGGCACTGGCGTTGCCCTCGCTGGCGGTGCCGCAGCTGCTCACCTTCTCAGCAAAGAGGACGAGACTCCCGCACAAGCAAGCTCCTCTCGTAATATCTCTGTCGCGCACCGATCCTCTTCAGACAAACTAGTGCAGGCTGCTCTTGATAACCCGTCAGCGGAGGACGGAGTCATCAGTGTTCCACCCACACCGGTCAGCAACCCGATCATGGCCGATGAGTCCAATGACGGTTCAAGTATGCCACAGGAGGACAAGACACGTCCCGTCAGGCCCAAGCTTGTCGAGCAGGGAACCCAGACGGAGGACTACTTCTCCCAGCTCTCCAAGCGTCGCCACTCATCCATGCCGCTGGAGGGACGGCCACCGACGCCCGCGGTTGTTCTCCCCGACGCTCTGGAGCTCACTCCGCCACTGTCGCCAATCAGCCGTCAGAGGGCAAGAACCCTACGAAAGCAGCGGAAGCAGTCTATTGCCCAAGCTGAAGAGATCATCGCAGCGGCCGTGGTGATCTACGCCACCGTCGAGGTGCTGAGCCCGCCCGCCAGTCCTAAGCTGGGGGCAACCGCCATGCACAACCTCGGCAGCATCGAGGCTCAGCTTTCAGACGTATCGAGCAGCTCCGGCTCTAGCTCACTTCTCGCGCGCAAGGGGAGGAACGGACGGAAACCAAGCACTGAGGGGGATGATCAGTTACGCAAGTCTGTTGCTGACCTTTTCTCAGACAAGGAAGACAGGAAGGACTCGGAGTCGGCTAGAGACCGTGAGCGTCGCCACAGGCACCGCAGCTCTCACCATTCTTCGCATCAGTCGAGCCGAACAAGGACCGACGGCGAGGGTGATAGCCGAGACGGAAGCCACCGCCACTCGCAGCACTCGGGCACGTCGTCCCGGCGCCATCACCGCAGCGAGAGCGAGCGCGAGAGGGATAGGGAGCGTGATCGATACAGGGAGAGAGATCGTGAGCATCGCACCCGCGACCGCGAGCGGTCCTCCCGCGCCCCTGTCGATCCTGACGCGCAAACCCCTCCTCGGACACCCAAGAGACAAGACAGCGGGTTCTCCGCCGAGAATGAGAACACCACCACCTCCCGCAGACGCCACCGCAGCGAGCGTACGCCCGAGGAGCAGGAGGCCCACGAGAGGCGCAAGGCCGAGCGCCGTGCTGAGCGTGAGCGAGAGGAGGAGAGGGAGAGAGAAAGAGAGAAGGAGCGCGAGCGGACGGCGAGGAGCCGCAGGGAGAGGGAGCGCTCATCTCGCAGCGCCGCCCCCAAGGAGAGCAAGGGCAAGGAGGTCGAGTCGGCAAACGAGCGCGCACCACCCAGCGAGCGCCGCCACAGGAGCCGTCGCCACAGCACCTCAAGCCCGAGGCTCGACAACCCAGACGACTCAGCCCCAGGCACCTCATCTCCTGTCGACAGCAAGGGAACCTCCTCGCCTGCTACGATGAGGCGGGCAAACACAACTACGAGGTCGTCCCGCCACGCACAGGGCAGCCAGAGCCGAAGGGCTGACGACGCGGCGAAGCTGCAGCGCGCACGCGATGCGGTGGCTGTCGAGGCTCGCGAGTACAGGGAGGCGCGTGAGGCGGCGCGGCAGGCCAGGCGTGCGGCAAGGAAGGCCGAGGCGGCTGCTTCGCCGGCACCGGAGCCAGAACCGGAGGCGAAGAAGGCCGATGATGCGAGGAGGAAGGCTCGCGAGGAGGATAGAAGGAGGACGAGGGACAGCGAGCGTGAGAGGGAGAGGGAGAGGGAGCGCGAAAAGGAGAAGGCTGGAGGATTCAGGGCTGTGTTCAAGCGGATGTTTTCGTCGACGTGATGAGGGACAGGGACGGGGGTTATAGACTTGGTTTGACGACTGTACGACAGCTTTTCTTATTGTGTGTTTGAAGATAATGTCACGAGGCTATAGGGATATGGGAGAATACACGAGCTCACGCCTTGTTTCATCAGCCTCTTTTGGATTATCATCCTTTGCCAGGAAGAGTCTCTGTGTAAAGTTAGTAGATTGCCATGATGCGACTCTCTCAACGGATAGGGCCCTCGACTTATTTGGGTCCAGGTCCGACAGTAGGTGACTGCTGCCTTGGGCCACCGCCACCCGAGCGACTGTCACGCAGCCTTCTCAAAGCATGACAGAGTTTGGGGAACGCCACTATGCCACAAGTTTGTGGAGGAACGCCTCCTGATGTGGCCTCAAATCATATTCTCAGGCACTATAAGAAGAAGTGCCCCGTCCTCCAAGTCGTACAGGAATCCTTTCCCCATCACCAAGCCGCTCACTTCCCTTGCAACCATCACAACAAGCTGATATCTGACCACATCTGGATATTCCCTCCTATCAACATGGCGTCTCCCACGGAACAGGCCGACGACACCATCAATTGGCCTGGTCTCGATGAGTTCGTGGACATAGTCGTCAACAGGTCCGCCGCCACGAGCACCCTGACAGTTCACAATATTCCTCACGACGAGATTCAGCGCTTCATTGATCTATACGAAGAAACCCTCCACCGTAACATCATGTTCTACGATGCTCAGACGAAGGTGGGCATCTTCCGCATCCCGTCCAATGACCAAGTTGCCGCAAAATCCGAATTCTCGACACATCTCGGCATGGTGATCCACAACATGCGACGTGATCGCTTGGTCTGTCCATCAGGGTCGGTGTTGTGTCAGTCGGCCGATAGAACGATTATCGCAACGCCAGATACGTCGCTCATACCCACCAATCGCCTCGACGAGCATCCCTTCCCGTCCGTCATGGTCCAGGTCGGGAGGATGCAATCTCGTCGCAGCCTGATGCAGATCATGCGCAAATGGTTCCGGTGCTCGGGCGGACAGGTCAAGATCGTCGTCATCATCAACATCATCCGCGGTCCTCCCGGGCGTGACGAGATGGTTTTCCAGAAGTGGAGATGTCCTGAGGACGAACCGGTTTGCGACACGGCCTTTTCCATCAAGCTCCGAGACGACGCTCCTCAGCCCGCGCCTGGCACTCGGCGGCGCTTTGAGGAGTCGGAATTTGAAGTCGAGGTGGCGCCGCATTCGCGGCCGTTGCCGATGGTATTGGAATATGAACTTGTCTGCAACGAGGCTCCTGGCCCTGAACAGGGTGATATTTTGATGACCGAGGCTATGTTTAGGGATATGGCAGTATCGACTTGGCTTTGGTTTCGGTGACAGGAATCCTGGCCCGGAGACGTGGGCGTAAAAGCCGGAGAAACAGACATGACAGAATGTCAAGTCGATCAGGAGAACAAGTCGATCAGGAGAACAAGTCGATCAGGAGAACAAGTCGATCAGGAGAACAAGTCGATCAGGAGAACAAGTCGATCAGGAGAACAAGTCGAATATATAGTGTTGACTTTAAATACGAAAGAAGTACCCTAATAACCGCGGAAGGCTCTTCTTGATCTTCCAAGACAATGCGACGATTGGCAGCAAGCATTCAACTTGTCACTGCTGGCGTCGCCATCTGCCTGCGCTGCGTCATGTCTCAGATTGTGCGACCGTTCTAGATGCCCTAGTGCTCGCCTCGGCCCATCAATAGCTTGATGACTGTGGAAACAATCGTCCTCAAATTCCCTCACGAGCCACGCCTCGGGATTGCCATGACAAGCAGCGGGCTTGTTTTCATCACACGTCAAATCTTCGCCGTGGCCCCTGTGGCCTCTCTATTCGACACCGACATCATCGCCGACGATGGTCCTGCGGAGTGCGAGCAGCAAGCCAGTGGAGGCTTTGGATGGGATGCGATCGCCCGGGCAAATCCCACCGAGCTCAGCTCCGATAGACTCCTTCAGGTCCCGAACGGCTTTGTCGATGCTCTTGGATCCGGTGCTGTACGCAATCTTGAGCGCTTCATTGTAGCAGGGAAGGATGATGTCAAGCTTCTCGGATGCCATGTCGTAGACTTTGGCGCCGAACTTGTCCAGGGCAAACAACCTCTTCCACATGATTGAGGATGCGATTCATGATGGCATCTTCCATGAATGTGATGCGCGCATCGAGACCGACGTCTCCTGCCTCTGTCGGACCGCCTTCGCAGGCTGCGGTAATCTCCCGAGCGATCGAGTCGAGCTGGCTGTCGGAAACCTCCTAGTCGTCCCCAGCCAGCACAGTCGTCAAGTATCGGCGCATGATAGTGGTCTCTTGGCCATCGAGCCTCTCCATGCTTTTCTTGATCCTGTCGTCGGAATCCATGTACGTGAAGGTCGTTGTCTGCGATGGGATGAATAGTTTTCAGAAGGATGATGAAATCTTTTTGCCGAAAGACAACCTCGATCCCGAATTGTCCTCGGTGATGTATCAAAGTGCTCCGGGCTCAGGTACGCTCCTACACTACCTGGCTCCAGGAACACGCACTGCTCCACATCCGTCACACCCCTTGAGCACCCACTACCAGGTAGAGTTAACACCGTTAATAATACCAAGTGTGAACTGAGTCGTTGCGCCGTACTTTGCAACAATGAGAAGGCCGTCGGGTGCAAGCTCAAACTCTTCTGGAGAGGGTACTTGGATCTCTTGATTGGGGAGTTAGTTGTGAGAAAGCCGAGTTGTTGCCCTGTCTTCAAGCTGGCGTCGCTTGATATAATAGTTACCGAATTTCTAGTCGATGCAGGGCTCTGCGTACACAGACCTAAAGGAGCGATTTTACTGTCTTTCGTCCTGGTGCTAATAGGATAATATGTGTATTTCATACGAATCTAAGTGTAAAATTACATACCTTCCCTAGCCTCTTTTGGGGATGTACCGGAGGTATACCCTCATCAGCTTTGTGACGAAGTCCGGTCGCCACTCGACTCAGAGGGAAGCCTAGCACCAAACCCATCACGCCAGCCAGTACGGGCCCTTCTAGAGTCACATAGCCAATCCCAGAGGGATAATCGTCACACACAGAGTATTCTCGCCAACACGGAAGACAACGGAAACCCCAGGCCCTAGGTGTTCCACACCCCGCAGAGGTCCGGCCGGCTGCCGCTATCCCATTCGATGTTGTTGTCTAAGAAAACAATAAAGGGGAATCAGGAGGGTCTTCTTCAACAGGTAGCAGAAGGGCATTGAGAACGGCAGCACCGATGGCCAGATGATGTCGCCGTGGCGGGAGCGTGAGGGGAGGTTTGTGATGATGGGGCGTGGTGGGGGAAGGTGAGGGGAAGCCTGGGGTTTGACGCGGGGCGGATTGTTCGGACGACCGTTGAACTTCTCGGAGCCTGTCGCGGGAAGTTCCCGGCCGATTTGATGATTCTTTCTGGTCAATTGAAACGATGCATGAATTGAGCATCTTGATCTGATGACTCAAGGGTCATATTATCAATGAACGGCATATGAGAAGCGTGGGGGAGTAAGTTTAGACCGATGGTGTGATCTTGTTGCGATGGAGACAATCATGGACCCCAACCCCAGCCTCCGTACGGATCTCCGACGGCATTTATCCCACGGCGCCATCGGCGTCTCCTCCGCGCCCGGCTGACACAAGACACCCATCCCTCACGGCTATTCCCCAAGTCCATGTACTATTAAAACACCGCTCACCCCCATCATCATCTTCTCTTTACTCCCCTCCATCCAATGCCAATTCCATCACGCCTCATCTCGAACCTCACCCTTCGCATCCGGCCTCCGCCTTCCATCGGCGCCATCCCACCCCGCCTCCCGACGCTTTCCGCTCTCGGCCCCCCTCGGCACGTCCGAGTCCGCACCGCGAGCTCGTCAACCAGAGCAACCAACACTCCTACAACACCACGGCCAAGCCCTCCGATTCCCTTCCTCCTCAAGCTCCCGAAGCTTCACAGCCGATACTCCACGACCCCGACCCCGATCTCCCCCGCGCAGACCGTCAAGATGGCCGACAGGGTGCACCGCGTCACAATGTTCAAGCTGCCGAATAAGCAGCATCAGGAGACTCTGATTGCGGCCTACAAGGTCCTCTCCAGCGAGCAGAAGAGGGTGAGTGCATAGCAGAGCAGCGCGTGCGGCTGGGGCAGGCATCTCCGGCAAATGTCCAGGTGGCAGCCCTGCGGCCAGCCCTTCCCGTCGAGGGTCGTCTGGCGGACGGAAATGCCCTCAGAAAGCCCACGAATCAGTTACCGTCGGGTGCTCGAGGCCCTGCTACGGCGGATGATTGCTACCCCGCGATGACCCCGCCATCCCCTCGGTGGGGGTCAGATATGACCCCCACCTCATCTTTCTGAAGCAGTGGCTGACCAGACCCCCAGGACGGAAAGCCCTACATCCTTTCTCTCGTCGTCGGCCCGGCTCTGGATGACCCGCGGTCCAAGGGATTCACCCTCGTGGCCAAGACGGAGTTCGCCAGTCTGGAGGACATGCGCTGGTACGACTCAGACTGCCCCGCGCACGACAAGCTCAAGGGCCTGGTCCGCGAGTTCGGCATCGGCCCGGACGACATTCTGTCGATTTACTTTGAGCCTGGACACGTTGCTGTGATTTAAAGGGCAGTTGTTTGGTGCATTTGAGCCGCCACAGAATCAATACACGACTGGAAGTCGATACTTGTATCTTCGGGGTCCCCTGATCTACCTCATCTATTCCCTCTGTGACGGCCCATCACCCATGTAGTCGCTTTTCGATCTTATCACGCTCTGACCCAGACTTCCTCACCCCCTGCTCTCACTCCGCGGCAAACAGGCTGACGTAGATCCCCCAGCCAACACCAGCCAGCCCACCCAGCAAGTTCCGCCCCTCCACAGTCTTGATGCACGCAAAGTTGATCAGGCTCACAGCCGGCCACAACCTCCACCCAGCAGCAATAAGCGGGAAGAACTCGGCCTTGGTGCGCTCAGCAATCTGCGCCCAATCAACCCGACTATAGTCAATAGCCGCGCGTGAAAACAAGAATGCGGCACTCTGCCCGGGCGCGTCGAGCCCCGAGGGCCGCGCCATGGCCGCCTTGAGTGAGTTCATGAAAACAGAGAAGAGGAGCGTGTTGATGGCTGCGCCGACAGTCTGGTCCAGCACCGTCTTGATGAGCGTGTTGCGAATGTTGAGTTTGGGCTCTACGAGCTCCGGGCCCGCGGCCTTGTCGAGGGCCTTGTCGTCGGAGCGTGCGGCCTTTTCGACGGCTGCGTCGGTGGGGGCCGCGTGGTAGCCGGGGAAGGTGGACTCGAGGAAGTCCTGCCAGAGGTACTACGATAACGCGGAGTCAGTAATTTCCTTTCACGGATGTATCAGGAGTCATCGGGAGTCTGTCTTGGGAGTCGTTGCAGTAGCAGCACGTGGTAGCCACGTGGCAAGGCAAACGACTCGCGAGACAGACTCCAACGACTCCTGACACAGCCTAATACGGTAATAAAGAGCTCGGGGGTAACGGTACATTGGGCGGGGTGTTGACAAAGGTGAAGATGATGAATTGGACGACGGGGACCCAGTCGACGATGAATGGGGTCTGGAGGTGTCAGCGGGGGTGCTTGCCGGGGGGAGTGGAGGCTTACGTCGTTTCGGTATGAGGTGAGTGCCTGGGCGAGGAGGTTGGATGTCGCGGATAGGACGGCATTCTGCAGCGTCACCGACATGATTGGGGAGAGGTCGAAGCCCATCTTTGCGGTGGCCGATTGACAATGTGTAGTCGTAGGATGGAGGTTGATAAGAGACTTTGTAGGCAAGACTCCAGCCGATGAGATGCGCGCTTTTGAGGGGATGGTGTGTCAAGAGGACAAGTTTCCTGTCGTGCCCGCGTATTCGGCCACTGGACGCTGACGTTGCGGTTCCTCCTGCCGAAATGCCGCTTCACGTGGGGGCTTGAGGTTGTTCACGACCGGGGTCGGCGGGAAGGGCTGAGCAGCGGTTCGAGTTCAGAAAGATGGTAGGAAGAGGGAAGAAAGTGAGTCTGCAGTCGCGAGGTTTCTAGGTTTGAGATGCAGGCAGCAAAGGACACCAGGGTCATAGTCGTGGTGAGGTGTGATTGGTGTGGTTGATGAGGATGATGGGAGGTTGGCGGCATGCAGGGCCGGTGATGTCAGCAGCCGTTGAAATGGCGGGGTCCGTGCGCTGCCCTGTAGCATCCCCTTTTACCTGTCACCGAGTTCCATGTCAAGAAAAGCTGTCACCAGTGCCACACATCTTGAGCCTCTGTATCCCGTCTCCTGCTGACCCAACAAACACCGCATCGAGAGGTCCGAAGAAGGCATCATGAGGAGAACGATAGCGCTGGTCGGCGATTCGTGCTCGAACTGTGCCAGCAGCGGCTGTCTCTCATCGGGGAAGACCTCGATCGACCCAGGTTTGGGTGCTCATCGGGTGCCCCTACGCCAGCGCGGACAGACGGACGCTACAAACAGCCATCACTCCAAGGAGGAAGGGGCAGTTCCGTTATTGCGACAAAAACCCCACGACATTTGTGGTCGACCGACATCAGTGACAATTCTGGGAGCGACCAGATCCTGACTTAGGCATTCGTTTCCGAACCCTCTAAGACTAGTCTCACGAAAGGAAAGACCGACGACCGGGGCAGAAGAGAGGGAAAGTCGTCGATGTTTTGGCCCGACGTGAAACCGTCATCCACCACAATTCAGGAGCGCACTGCAGTCCTCTAATGAACATCGGTCCGGTCCTGTGGAGTATCCACGGGCATCATGTTGTCGTACAGCTCCAGCACTGGACCAGCACTATCCCGATTGCCAAAGGGGGGGGGGGATCGGACGAACATCGTCTCCCGACGGACCACGACGGACCACGATCGCCTCCGCCCCCTTTCCCTCCCTGTCAGTGCCCATGCCCAAATCCACCTTAGGGACGCCCCTTTCTCCGTCTCCGGTCCAAGTCTCCCATGTTACTCTTCGTGGCAACCGCCCTCATGACCATTGAGCCAGTTGACGGCCCTGCAGATACGGCATGCGTTACGGACAGTCCGCTCATCGGGTCCAAATGCCATTCCGTCGCACCAGATGGCGCAACGGCCCTCGCACCTCTTTCCGAGAGGCGAGGCTGTTTCGGCTCCCGCAGCTTCAAGCGCGGCGGGTGTGACAACGGGCTGGGCGATGACTGGGATGGAGTCAGCGGGACTCAGGCAAGAGACGGACACAGATGGACCGACCAGAGCTCAGGCCGAAAAGGCCCGCGGCAACAGTGGTGAGAATGGTGAACTTCATTTTGGCTGGAGGTTGGAGGCTGATTTGGTAAAGAAGAGGTTGCTGGTGAGAGATGTCGAAGGACATGAGGTTCAAGGCCTTTTATATCCTTTGCGTCCTGGCCTTGCCCCTGACTCTCGATACTGGCTCGAGCAAGGTGGGCGAGCACCGCCCTCCCCTAGGATACAATACCGGGTGGTTCAGCTGCTCGCTCTATCTCGCTAATGCAACGAGGGTCCATGGCATGGCTGAGGCGTTGGATGGATACTATTTTCGACTCATCACCTGGCCCCAAAAACTTCCCAAAAAGGGCGCAGGCTGGAGTAGGTATACTCGAGAGTCCAGGGATCAGAACCAGGGTCAGGCTCAGGGTACTGACATACTGCAAAAAGTTATCATGAGTACGAAGTACTGGCTGGGTACCCCCGGCCTCGAGGTTGTCGAGACATGTCTCCTTCCAGGAAGACGGGTGCTCCAGATTAGCCCGTGGTGCCCAGGTCAAGTCGTCATGCTACCAGGCTCAAAGGAGCTTGTCTTCAAGCTCCCCAATAGAAATTAAAGGCTTCCCGGGTGATTTCAATGATGAGACTCAGGGGCAAGCATTTGATGCATCTCCAACCTCCGCTCGGCAGTGAACGTCGCGGATATTTACGCCGGATCTCCGTTGGAGCGCCAACTTGATCTTGATCTGCCGGACCAATCATAGGCCATTCCTTGATGTGAGTATGGGCCCGCAAATATTGGCCAATCATTGGTGCAATTCACATGTCTTGTCAGGGGAAAATAAGGCTTCTGCTAGAATCGAGACTCCAAGTGACATTCTTCCTCCAACAACACCACCCTCCGACTTGATTACGCCTGAAGCGCCAGATCCTCCCTGTTCGCGTGACTCCCTCCCCTCCATGCGGCCCGTGGGTCTTCCCTCGCCGCCACCTCCCTCTTCGTCCCCTCAGCGCCCCAAGCTCCTCCGCCAGGCGTGTTGACGATGATGCGATCGCCAGGCTTCATGGGCGCGCTGTTCTTAGCGCCCAGGTTGAACCGCCTCTCCTCATACTTCGCCTCCTCCTCTCCCTCCTTCTCCCCATTCTGCCCTGCCCTCAGCTGCTTCAGCGACGTCTCCCAGCTTCGCCTCTCCACCCGCCGCACCCATACGTTCAGCCCCGTCTGGCCATCACCACCTCCCTCGAGCCCGTAGGGTCGGTACACCCGCCTCTCGCTCAGGATCGACACCTGCACGGGAATACGGAACTCAATATCCCTCACCACGCCGTCACCGCCACGGTGCCGCCCGCGACCTCCGGAGCCCTTGCGCAGCGAGAACTCGCGCAGTAGAACGGGGTACCGTCGCTCGAACACCTCCGAGTCGGTGATCCGCGTGTTAGTCATGTGCGTGTGCACGCCGCTGGTGCCCTCCCATGTAGGACCCGCGCCGCTGCCGCCCGCGATGGTCTCGTAGTACCCGAAGCCCTTGACCGCCGACTCGGCGCCTACGTTGCCACCGAAGCCGAACGTCAGGTTGTTGCAGTCGCCCTGGCTGGCCGCGCAGGCGTGGAAAGCGCGGAAGATGACATCTGTCACGCGCTGGCTCGTCAGGACGTTGCCTCCCACCACCGCTGCACCGTCCGAAGGCGAGAGCAGCGACTGCGGCGGGATCTTCACCGTCACAGGCTTGAGGCAGCCCTGGTTGAGGGGAATGTCCTCTGATACGAGGCACCGAAGACAGTAGATGATAGCGCTGTAGGTCACGGCCTCGGGCGCGTTGATGTTGCCGTACACCTCGGGCCCGGTCCCCTCAAAGTCGAAGATGGCCTCGCCCTTGTCGCCGTCGATGGTGACCTTGAGCTGGATCGGGCTGCCGTCGTCCATGAAGTCGATGGCGCTAAGCTCCTTGCCTTCGAAGCGCCGGCTGACCTCGCGCAGAAGGTTGCGCACGCAGAGCTCGGCGTTGTCCTGGATGCTGACCATGTAGAACTGAACCGTCTCCTCGCCGTACTCCTCGATCAAGCCTTCGATCAGGGAGATGCCCTTCTTGTTGGCTGAGATCTGTGCGCGAAGGTCGTTGATGTTGTCCGCCAGACAACGCGTACCGCTCGATCCTGGGTTACGCGCTGGCTCGTTGTAGAAGAGTTCCACGACGCGATCCTCGTCGAAACGGCCTTCCGACACGAGTTTCTCCGACTTGATGGAAGCACCCTCCTGGAAGAGCTCCTTGGAGTGTGGCGGCATGCTTCCCGCGGTGATGCCACCGATATCGGCATGGTGCGCCCTCGAAGCGGCGTAGAACAGGATCTCGTCGCCGGCCTCGTTGAAGGCCGGCATCATCAGTGTAACATCTGGGAGATGGGTACCACCGTAGGAAGGGTGGTTCGATGCGATAACATCTCCCTTCTTGAGGTTTCCCTTCCAAATCTCAGCCTGCCTCCTGACAAACGTGGACATGGAGCCCAGATGCACAGGGAGATGCGGCGCGTTGGCCACAAGCCCGCCGGTAGCGTCGAAGATGGCGCAGGAAAAGTCGAGACGTTCCTTGACGTTTGTGCTCACACTGGTCTTTTGTAGGGCGCGACCCATCTGCTCGGCGATAGCCATGAATCGGTGGCCGAAGATGCTAAGCATGATAGGATCGACCTGGCGATCCGCCTGGCTCTTGTGAGATCTACAAAGTGATCAGCACCGCTTCCGACATCTCCAGGGCGCGACTTACTCGTCCTTGCGATCCTCCTCTCGGTCAATCACGACGTGAGTGTCAAGAATTATCGCCGTAGACTTGGGCGTCACGACAATAGTCTGCGTGCCGTCGGCGAGCATGGCAGGTCCGTGGACGACATTTCCGGTAATCAAGTCTTCGAGCTTGTACACGGGGGTGTCAGCGCGGCCACCCTCAAAGTACACCTGCTGCCGGTCATGGATCTGCTCGTCGTCCGTGTCCATCTTCTGCAGGCGCTTGAGCTGCTGGTCAACGCTCTTCTCCCGGTGGCGGAAACTCTTGCCGATACCGCGCACGCGCACATCGTCGACGATGATGTCCCTCTCGTCGAGGGTGAAGCCAAACTCGTAGCGGTGCTGCTTCACGAAAGCGCTGCCAAAGTCCCAGTCTCGCCCGTCAAACTCCTTCTGGACCTCCTCATCCGAAGGCTTGACGATCATCAGAGCTGACTCGGTGCCGCGGTACCTCATGTTGAGGTACTCCTCGAAGACGATCTCGTCGTCGCCAAAGTCCTGGGCGCGGAGGGCCTCCCGGGACTTTTCCTTGAGCTTCTCCATCTTGGTCCTCAGCTCGTCCACCACCGGGGCCGGGTACTTCCACACCTTGGAATCGGGCTCCTGGCGCTCGTCCACCACATCGGCGAGAGCCATGCCGTATGCCGAGAGAACTGAAGAGTATCGGTGGATGAGGATCTGCTTGATCCCGAGGGTATCGGCGATAGCAACGGCATGCTGGCCACCGGCTCCTCCAAAAGTGGCAAGGCGGTGCTTCGAGGAATCGTGCCCCTTGGCTTCGGTGATGGACCTGATTGGTCTCGTCATGGTCTCGTTGGCCACCGTCAGGAAGCCGTAAGCAACCTCGTCAATCGACATGTTCTTCCCTGTCTCCTGGTTGACCTGGTACGTAAGCTCCTGCAGAACCTTCTTGCTGGCCTCGGGGTCGAGCCCCTCATCTTCGTTCTTGCCGAAGATCTTGGGGAAGAACTCGGGCAGCAGACGACCCAAGTACAGGTTCGCGTCCGTCACGGTAGCTGGGCCACCCTTACGGTAGCACGCGGGTCCGGGATGGGCACCGGCAGACTCGGGACCGACGACAAACAGGCCGTTCTTCCAGAACAGCCGCGAGCCGCCTCCAGCTGCGACTGTATTGATATCGAGCTGCGGAGACTGGATGGTCACGCCAGCTGTTGTTGTCTCAAAGACGTGCTCGTAACGGCCCTCGCCGAATCGGGACACATCGGTACTGGTACCGCCCATGTCGAAGCCGATGACTGGGATCTTCGTCTCTTCGTCGTAAGACGTCACGGCGTAGCCGACGACACCGCCAGCGGGGCCGGAAAGGATAGCCTTGAGGCCGGTGAACTTTTCCACATCCACCAGACCTCCGTCGCTCTGCATGAACTCGCACCTCGCACCCTTGCTGCCTTCGTCTTTCTGCACGCTGCGGGTGCCGAGGCCGCCTTCGAAGCCAGACTGGAAGCCAGAAATGTACTTCTTGATGGCAGGAGTCAGGTACGCATCGGCGCAGACAGAGGTCGCTCGCGAGACCAGCTTGATCATGGGCATCAGGTCGTGACTAAGGGAGACGTGCTCGAAGCCAACATCCCTCGCCACTTTGCCGATCAGGGCCTCATGGTCGGGGAAGGTGTATCCGTGCATGAGGCAGACGGCCACGCTGCGAATTCCCTTTTCGTAGATCGCTTTCAGCTTCGTTCTGATGTCCTCCTCGCTCGGTCTCCTGAGCACCCTCACTGCCTCGCCTGAGGTACCCTGGACGAGTTCGGCAGTCTGTGCCTCTGGAGTGCCAATCTTGGCTTCGGCCTTGGTGATGGTCCTCTCTGGATCCTCGGCATAGTCCTCGAGGGTGACGCGCTCGCCGATCTCGACGACCTCTTCGTACAAGACGTCAGGTTTCTTGATTGCGAGGTCGAAGATCTTGGGTCTGCTTTGGTTGCCGATAGTGAGGCAGTCGCGGAAGCCCTCGGTGACAACTAGGGCGATGCGCTCGCCCTTGCGTTCCAGCAGGGCGTTTGTTGCGACTGTGGTGCCCATACGAATCGAGTCAATCTTTGAAGTGTCGAGGGCATCACCGCGGGGGATCTCAGAGCCCTGGAAGTGAGACATGATGCGCCGGATGCCTTCGAGCGGGGCATCTTTGTAGTTGGCGGGGTCTTCGGAGAGAAGCTTGATGATGATTTCCTCGCCATTGAGCTCTCCAACGCAGTCTGTGAAGGTACCGCCGCGGTCAATAGCAATGCGGATGCCGCGGTCTTTTGGTGTAGCGGCCATGATGGGCGGGTATGGGGTATGGTGAACCAAGGCAAATCAAGAGCTGTGCTAGATCGCTTCAGAAATCGGAACAAATGACTTCAACTAAGTAAATAGAGATGGATGTGTAGCATCAGCCCAAGTATGCCGGGTTGTAGCCGGTCTTTTATCTCCAGACGGACGGATGTAGATCAGTGACGGATTGGATGACGCCAGTGAGATACGCCCCAGAAAGATGCCAAGAAACCCCGCGGCAGCCTCCTAGTGGCCATCACGCGACCGGAGCCCACTCGGCAACTTTGCACTTGCCGAAGATGGGCGAGATATGGCATATTTCCATGTCGGCAAGTTGATGACAGCCGAGCATTACAAATGGAATTGCTCTTTGATTTCAATGAAGGTCTTACGCATTGTGGAAACGCTGTGAGGAGTAAGGAGGTAGCATGCTTTGGCTTGATCATTGCGAGTCCTCGGTGAGGTACACCGAGAGGGGTCTCGGTGAAGCTCGGTATGGCGGGGTAATTCCCAACGTCCTGGCAAGGCGGGGCAATAGCTGTCTGGTATCTGCACCCTCCATCTACGTCCCCTATCCCTTCATATCCCTCAAAATACTCACCAAATGAAGTAGCCGGAAACTCTTGGCGAAGATTATATCGCCGGAGTGCCTCAGGGCAGGAATTGGGGTTGTCGATCATAGGGTTGGAAGCGAATCTTCAGGCAGGCTACGCCATCGCAAGCCATCTTGCATCAAGTTCTAAATAGTAATTCACTGTCAGGCCGAAATATGCATTGACCAGGCCACCATGTGCAGCTGCAGGCAAGCTTGGTCTATAAGGTGTTTTTTTTTGGTGAATGCCAACCAACGGCGAGGTTGGCGCAACTTGCAGGCCGGGCGTTTCCGCCGGTGATACTCACCTGACGCAGGCAGACTCACCGGGCATTCGCAGCGGCTGTCGAGCCGGCGGTTCAATTCCGCCACTCGCCTAAAGTTTTTACTTTTTTGAGGGCAGGCACATTAAGCCATCAAACCGCAGGCTCCCCGCGAGTCCCCCTCGCTGAGAATCATAGGCTTTGCTCCAGTCAGTCTAAGCCAAGAAACAAAGCTGGGAACAATCTCAAGATAGCAGCATTCAGCCATCATTTGCCAAGTCGGCGATGAAGAGTAGCTACATACACGGCCTCAGAGATTCTCCAGCCAATTGAGATCACAGCATCACATGTTTGTCCGTCGGGCTCTCATGCTTGAGGTACGACCTATGAGTCGTTTTGACTTGATATCTGTGTCTGGGTAGACGCTCTCGATCAGAGGCTTCCAGGTGAAACACATGCATCCGACTCCCAGAGCTAGTCAAGATCCCCTGATAATCAGAAATCATTCTGGTTCATACCTCCCTCCCTCCCCATGACGCTTTCATCTTGACCATCTAGGAGCCTCAATCGTTGTTCTGGCCCATAACGTCGCCGCTGCTATCGTTGACCTGACCACCAGCATAGCCCTCTGCCTCATTCCTGGCCTTCCTGACATCGAGGCTCTCCACTGCGGAGGATCCCTTTCGCTTCAGTGTCTTCATTGCCTCCATTGACTTGTTGACCCGGTCAAGGGGGAGTGATCCAGAGACGTAGTCTTCAGTTTGGGCGCCAAGGTATGGGGTCGACGCCTCTTTTCCTGAAGCCCCATGGCTTGGGGCGGCCGGCAGCTTCTGGCCATGAGGTGCGATACCATCTTTGGCTTGAAGCGAGGAAGAAATGGCATTCGCAGGTTTCTTCTTCTTCTTCGGGAGTGGCTTCTCCGCAAACAGACTTGCCGAGATGTCGTTCTCCTCCTCATCATCATCCATGTAGACTCCGACGTACTTGAGCATCGAATACGTTAGCTTGGGCATTAGGGCTGTGATTATAAGAATTATTACCGCCAAGTCTTCATCTGTGGGATCATCCCAGTCTATGTTGACCAGATGGTGCCTTCCGCCGGAGATGCTTTCAATGTCGCGCACCATTTCGGGCAGGGTTAGCCTAGACAGTTTGCGCTTGGCCTTGCGCTGCTGATCGCGAGGCATGTTGAATGAGAGTCTGGTTGATTCCGAGTTGAATATCCAGTTTGCCGTTGAAGTTGGTTCAGCTCGAACTGCTGAAGTGCCAGTGAAGGTAGGAGTCTTTGGAGCGAAGAAGTTCCCAGCAAGTGCGGGTTGAGAGCCCCTGAGACAGTGTACTTTCTGGATCAGCGCAAACGGATAGGTAGCTTCCATTCTTACGCTTGATGTGGGCTAGCTCTGTCAAATGGCTGGCTATAATTGGTCCGTCAACAGCGCAGATCAGACCCACCTGCTTCGTGATGTACTGCACAGTGAATTCCTGGCTTCGTGCTGACTTGGTACACCGCTGGTCACTCACCACCAGTTCTCTGGTGAGGCCTTCCCCTTGCCCAAACCTGCGCTCGTCAAGCCAGGATTTGGACAGGATTAATACCAAAAACCACAGCGATAGTTCTGGAGATAATATTTGTTTCTTTTTAGCCAAGGCAACCTGCCTCGGGCTCGGAGAGTTCGATCAAACTGCAGAAGGAAGAGGGCGCGGAAGACCTAGGCTTGAACAACACGCGACAGGCAAACATGCCTCCTCTACCATGGGAACCATGCTATCGATAGAATACCGATGTCTTTTAAAGATCACGAAGGCTACGGACTACGCCAGCATTGGTGGGATGTAAGCCTGGTTGCTGCTGGGGAGAATGACGATCATTGTGACTTTGACTTGTGCTCAAGTGGCATCACCAGAGAAAAATGATGCATCTAGTTCCACTGTATCACTCACGCAATTGAGCTCCTGGCTCCTGGATCATTTGTGCAGGTTCACTTGAGTGATATAGCCTAAAGTTGACCGTTGACCATGGTATTCTTGGATGCGCCGATGGTGACTTCTGGAGTAGTCCTCAACCGAGTGTCGAGACAGACAGCCTGACAGTACCAAGATATGTACCTAATGACAGCTTGAATGGAATATGCCTTCGGAAGCTTGCCCATGGTCATTTTTTGAGGTCTGAGACGTGGAATCCCTCACCCTAGATTGCGTCGTACGGTTGTCCCCCGAAGGTCCACTTTGGCTTCTGGTCCTGATCCTTGGCTTCATCTTCTGCTTGTTTGGCTGCTTCTTCCGCATCGCGAGCCCACTTCTCCATCTTTTCCTTCTGGGGGACTTTCTGGACTTCCGCGTCACCAACATCGCGAGGATGCTGGCCCGAGGCATCGGCCAGGGACTGACGAATCTCTGCCTGTCTGCGCATGTAGTGTTCGAATTCTGTTTCTGAAAGGACAAAGTCAGAAGTCGTAAGAATCATGATAGGTAAGAGCCATTAACATACCAAAAGGGACAGGCGTCACAGGGAAATACAGATTCTTTGGCCTTACGGGCGCGTAGTGGGAATCCGGGTACTCGATTGCCTTGGACAAGTCTATACGGAGCTGTCGTATCGCCTGGCGTTGGTCCTCTGACTTTGAAATGATGAGCATTGCTCTCATGTCACGCCAAATTGCCGTCATGGTCGATGAGTCCTCGTCGATCTCTTCTTCCAACAACGGGATCCCAAGAGTCCTGGCTGATTCGGGTCGCGGAAGGCTGCCGGAGTCGTAGGCCATGTCCAACGCCAGCTTCACCCCATGAACCAGTAGTACAAACTCTTCGGTGTGGTTGCGGGATCTTCCCTTTGCTTCCTGGAAACGAAAGAGTTCGTCGATTTGATGCTTGATGTAGTCGATTGCGTCCATCGGGATCTTGGACTCTGGACCCGAGCCGGCGTCCATGCCACTATCTTTTGGCGGTGGGGGCATCTTGCCTTGGAGGCAAGATCTGAGCGCTGTGAGTTCCCAGCGAGTAGGACTTTTTTGATTAGATGATGATCGAAATGCCTTCAGGAGGTGAAGATAACGTACCTTGAGTGCGTGCAAAAGAGTGGCGTGCCCAACGGGACCCTGGTAGGAGAAGGAAGAGTGAAGCTGGGTAAACGTTGCCGTCGCTTTTTTGGTTCAAAAGTAGGTAAGGGAGCGACCTGATGGGGTCCTACAACCTATTGAACCAGCCCAAGCCTCGGGCTCATGTTTCTAGTCCTCAAGTGAATTGGCACTCCTGCGTTACCTATCAGACGCAAGTCCAGTTCCTTCCCCCGCCCTCAAGAACGGCAGGAAATGGCTCTGCGAGTTATCAGCTGCCTGTATGTCCCCATCACTGCCTAAAACTCGCTACAGGTAGCATCGAGGAAACTCGCATCTTGAAGGCATCGGAAGAGGTCAGGACACAGTCAGCCTCCCGATCACTCGCGGCAATCATACATCAATGACCCAACACAACGTTGTACGGCAAGGGCGTCTGTGCGATTTATCGGCCTGGATATCAAATACACCTCCCAAAAGTGCCCCCGTCCATTGGAAGCCAGGCATCGTGGTTCTTGAAATCAAAACGCCATGCAGAAGCCTCGAATGGCGTTCTCATCCAACTGTCAACTCCAAGTCTGCCCGCGAAAGCACCGCCTCATTCTGCCGACAGCCAAAAGCATGCATCCTACTCCAAGCTGTTCAGCGCGGCCTCGAGTTCATCCAGGAGTCTGTTGGTGGTGCACTTGGGGTTCAAGCCGGCAAGCTCGTTGTGCATCTCCACCATCGCATGCTTCGGCCACGCGCAGCGCTTCGTCTTGTACCGAGCGTTGTCCCCAACGAATTCGAACTCCCAGAAGAAGTCGCCCAAGAGGAAAAGACATGCCACGAGCGAGTCGGTGGCGCCCGAGGCCTTTGTGTTGTGGAAGGCGTTGTAGAAGGCCTTTTGCCTCAGCTGGGGGGAACTGTCAGTAGGGCATCATGAGATTTGAGCCAGAGCGCTCGCAACTTACCTCCCACGACTGACTCTCGTGGAGCACGGCGCCTCCACGGCGCAGCCAGATCAGCCTTTCGATCTTCTCCTTGTCCCATGGACCCGTGATGAGATGATTCGGGATGATGGTGCGGGGGTGGACATCGAGGAAGAAGTCTGTGTAAGTTGATAATGTCCATGGTTTGGTATGCGGGGTCGACTTAATCGACTCCCGTAGTTCTTGCATATCCTTCTCGAGGAGCGCGTGAACGTCGAACAACTTGATCTCCTCCCCGCCCTGTGGGTTCACGGTTTCTTTGTGAAGACTTGAAAAAACCGTGGGGGCTTTTTTAACCAACCGGGTAGCAGCAGAGCTGTTCAAGTCCGTCCTCTGGATGAAAGGTCCAAAATCGGGGGCAGGCACCAGATGTTGCACGTCCGCAACCTTGAGAAGTTCCTGACTCGGGGAATAAGAGTAAGGGCCGACAACATCGGGCTGTTGCTCGATCCAAGCAGCCCAGGCAGCCTTGCTCGGGGGAAAAGAGCCCGGGAGGGCGAGACCAGGTAAGTGACCATGCATCTCTTGTCCGGGGCGCAGCCGGGAGCGGCCCCATTTTTGCTGAGCCTCAAGGAGCAAGTCGACTGTTGCCCAGCGGCACTCGAGGATTGCCGACTGAGAAAGGTTCAAATTAGCAGCAGAAGGACTTGTGGTGGTTTTTGTTGAACTTACCTGGAACACAGGGTTTCCAGTGGGCGTGGGCTGGCCGAGAAACGACCAGCAGTCCTCAATGTACTTGAACCCAAAGCCAATCTCCCACGTCGGCCCGAAAGCCGCAATGACGGTGGCCACGAGGGTGTGGCGGCCCGAAAGAAGCCTACCGAGCAGAGGACTGCAGAGCGGGAAGTTCGTATTCTCGCTGAGAATGAAGAAGCGCTCCATGATCTCAAGGGGGATCTCGCGCTCCAGGAGAGATTTCTTGGCGCGTCTCTTGCTGAACTTGCGTGGGGGTTCGACTGCATCTGCGATCGTCAAGTCGGCCATCTTGCGCTTCTTGGGGGCATTCGTGGTTCGCTTTCCGCGAACCTTGATCGGAGTGAGCTTCATGTTGGTCGTTGTCTGCGAGTTCTTGGAGAGTCGTCAGGGGGAATTGCTGGGAAAGCAAGGTATAAATGAGATGAAGAGCTCAGGTTAGGAAGGACCCGGACGGAAGGCACCCCTTCACCCTTTGGCGCTCCAGAAATGACGAAACAAGCGAGTGGATTCCATGGCAGCCTGATCTCAAAGGCTGCAGTGAATCTCGCCGCCCGCACAAAGCATATTGGGGAGTTCAAGGAAAGATGTCGCCGTCGTCGCTTCTCATGTCAAATTCTCAAAGCCAAAAACTCCACTTACACCGTCCAGGCCGACCATGACTAAGCACAGACTCAGGGGTGCAGCTTGT
Source organism: Plectosphaerella cucumerina (assembly GCA_020746995.1). Classification (NCBI taxonomy): domain Eukaryota; kingdom Fungi; phylum Ascomycota; class Sordariomycetes; order Glomerellales; family Plectosphaerellaceae; genus Plectosphaerella; species Plectosphaerella cucumerina. Next base: position 1,690,399 of record JAGPXD010000004.1, on the reverse strand, counting down.
CTGGATGGTCCGTGCACCTACTCCAAAATGCTGGATCGACGTCGCCTTGGATATCACGACTTTTTCCCTGGTGGCGGCATCAGACGACAGACTACGGACTCGCATCTCGACACCACCGACCATCCGCCCGACCGACCAACCAAGCGGAAGTCGAAATGCGACCAGTAATACGAGGGCCGGTACCTTCGGCAGGATTGCTTCAATTCCTGCGATCCCAGACAGAGGTTCCGTCCTTCTTCAGCCCGAGCCACTGCTCCGTCCCGATATCCGCGGAAGGGCGGCCACGCGCGCCCCGCCCCGCCGGCCGATGCACACCCGGGAGGCTGACCCGGGCTTCGGGATCGCGACACGCGTCTACGGCATGCTCTCTGCAGCCTGACATGCTGCAGGCCTCCCTACTCGACCTCTCCCCGATCACCTCACGCCTCACCCGACAACGAACGGAGAAGAGCCCAGCCTCGGTCGGCTACTTCAGCACCTCGTCATCGATGCAAGAGAGACCAGGGAGCGATGGTTCAAAGACACAGTCGCTATCGTGGATGGAGAGGCTCTGGGGTACCGGTGCGAAGAAGGGCGCCAAGCCACTCCAACCTACCGACCTCCCCCCTCACGACGAGCTTTCGGACAGCTCGTCCATGTTCAACTCGCGGCGCATTCTGACGGCCAAGGCCGCCTCGGAGCCGCGGCTGCGCTGTACGGAGGTGGACGAGGACGGAGAGGTGATCCTGGTGGATGGCGAGTTCAAGAAGACGGAGCTCATTGCTAAGGTTCGGAGACATGGCGCTACCACCACGGGTGCTTGACGCTGACATGAGCCCTCACAGTACGGACTTCTACCCCGAGATTTGCGAAAGATCGACTCGTCGAACCTCCCCCACATCCTCGTCCGACCGTCAGCCATCCTCCTCAACCTGCTACATCTCAAGGTCCTCATCAAGCGTGACCGCGTGCTGCTGTTCGATATTTACGGCTCCAAGACGTCATACCCACAGTCGGCATTTATGTACGATCTTCAAGGCAAGCTGAAGCAGAAGACAGCCCAAGGCGGTGGCGCTGCCGGCCTGCCGTATGAGTTCCGCGCGCTCGAGGCCGTGCTGACGTCGGTCACGTCGGAGCTCGAGGCGGACTTTGAGGCGGTCCGGGACCCGGTTATTCGCATTCTTGCCGATCTTGAGGACGATATCGACCGCGAGAAGCTCCGCATTCTACTCATTCTCTCGAAGCGGGTGAGCACCTTTGAGCAAAAGGCCAAGCTCGTGCGGGACGCCATTGAGGAGCTGCTCGAGGCTGACGACGACCTGACGGCCATGTACCTGACGGAGAAGGCGCATGATTTATATCGCGGCGTTGACGACCATACTGAGGTGGAGCTGCTGCTGGAGTCGTACAACAAGCTGTGCGACGAAATCGTCCAGGAGGCCGGGAACTTGGTGTCGAGCATCCGCAACACCGAGGAGATGTAAGTTGCAGTCTCGAGTCCCGTCCTGCGGAGGTCCTGCTAACGCCTCATCCAGCATCCGCGCCATCCTGGACGCCAACCGCAACTCCCTCATGCTTCTCGAGCTTAAGTTCAGCGTTGGCACCCTCGGCCTGGCCATGGGCACCTTCCTCGCGGGCCTGTACGGCATGAACCTGGAGAACTTCATAGAGGAAACCACCTGGGGTTTCGGCGCCGTCACGGGCGCATCGGTCTTCTTCTCGCTCATCGTCTGCTGGTACGGCCTCATCAAGCTGCGGCGCGTGCAGCGCGTCAAGATGATCTCGTCGGACGGCAGCGGCATGGGCCTAGGCCTAAGTCCGCGGCACCAGCACTGGTTCCAGGACGACGGCGCCGTTGGGCTGCTGCAGGCGACGAACCGCGAGAAGTTCAGGAGGATCGCGGTGCAGAAGGCCAGCAAGTCGAGGCGCTGGCTGTAAGGGGAGGGGGGAAAGTCATGTAACACCACCACTATTTTTGTCGGCGAGTACTGTACCATCATCATCACAAGGAAGCGCGCGCGTTGGAGGACTCTCCCACTCAGAGGAAAGCACTCGCTGCTCTTGGCTTCTTGTTTGGCGTTGCGGGATACCCCTCTGTAGAGCGAGCAGGATAGAGGAACTCAAGAAAAGATACTAGACATGTCACGCATCCGGGCGTCCGCTCCGTGCCTGACGATCCCGGTCAACATCAAAACCTCTCCGAATCCCCCCCCCCCCCCCCCCTTGGACGCCGTCCCGACGTGACATCTCGCCGCAGCACACCCCTGTAAGCCGCGAGCCGCCCACGTCACTGACCGTTCCACAAGACGGCAGTGGCACGACATGTTCACCCTCGAGACCCTCACGTCCAAGTTTGCCATGTCCCTGGCACAACATCGCCAAGTCGGATGAGTCGTGAGAAAAGAGGCCACAAAAAAACAAAACAGTATCTTCTTACAGGCCTCCCATCCCGTCATGGCGACGACAGTGACCTTCATCTCGCCTAGCGCCGTCATCTCGCAGGACGAAAGTGGACATTGGGGGGCGCCGCCCTGCATTCGTCCCTCACGTCCGCGCTACGCCCTACGAAGGAGGGAGGGGGGGCGGGCGCTGTGATGGGGGGGAGAACAGGTTTTCTGAAGTGGTGTTTGTCAACTCGGAGTTGTCAACTGGAGGCGTTCACGTCGGCGCAGAAGCTCCGGACGATAATCTTTCGTGGTCGTTGTCAGGGTCGCACTGCTATGCCTGATTGGGAATAGCGCAATTTTTGCCGTGGCTGCTTTTGAGTCTGGAACGGCGGGGACGGCCGTCTTGCTTGGGAAGTGCCGTTCAAACGGTTATTCGAAAACGGTACGGTCGTCACATAGCTGTGTTCAAGTTCTCATGAAATGACCTCCGCTGTGACAACTTCTCGCCTGCTACCCTTCCAGGCGGCAAAACACATCTCCGTCACCACGGGCGTGAAGATGACGATGCCCATGATCTGGCCGAACCCCCAGTCGTTACCGCCATACCGCGCCCCGACGCCTTCGAGCATCTCCTTTTGAGCACTCCTCATGCGGAAGATGCTGTACAGAAGAATGCCCGCGAGCGTCGTCGGGACTACGACGAAGACGGCCTGGGCGAGGCCGTTCCTCGTGTGCCTTTGAAGGAGCTTGCGCGCCTTTCCAAGCATGGCCGTGGCTCTCCGATGGTCACCCAACTGCCTGTCGTCGGCCTCCATCTTGCGCGACAAGGCGACCAGGAGCTGCCAAGCGGCGAAGAGGTAGATAATGAGAGATGCTGCCATCTCCGTTATTTTGAGGAGAAGCAGTTCAGTCCCAGTCAGTCCCGTGACCGACCGGAAGCAGAGGTTCCTGACCTGCCACCACTCCTCAATCGTCACGACCTTTCCCTCGCCCATCCTCCCCGGCCCCAGGTTGTGCATCCCCTGGGACACGAACGGGTAGAAGAAGAGGACCACCAGGAGGGAGAAGAGAAGAAGCGACAGATTGTCTCTGTGTGCGTCGGTCTCTTCGCGGGGCCGCCCTCGATCGTCCTTGGCCTGCACCGCATCCTCGTCCTCCCGCCCCCGGAGTCGACTGAGCGGCTGCAAGAGGGGCAGAATGCACAGTGACGATATAGCCAGCGCGACCTGGGCGTCGCCCGCTCCAAAGCCGTGGGTTGAGATGCCAAAGTCCTTATTCACGAGTACAACGATGATGGCCATCTCGATGGACAAGGCAAAGTAAAGAGCAGAGTCGAAGAAGCTTTGGAGTCCCGCCTGAACGACCCGCTCCCACACCTCCCACCTGCGTCCCTGAAGTCTGCCGAGCAGCATCGAAGCAAGAACGAGTGCTGCTCCCAGCGACACTTCAATAGCGTAGCCGATTGAGACCTGTCGAAGAAGCAGAGTCAGTCAGAAATCTTGAGGCAGCGCTGCGTCTGGGACGCACTCCCATTCCCGAGATGTCGGGATTGCCATCGCCCCAGATGGCAACACACACTTCGTCGCGGCAAGGCTCGAGCCTTGCTAGTTCAAAGCCCGTCTCGCTGCGCAGCGATGTGATGTATTCGTCGAACCCCTCCATTGACCGCAACGCTGTACAGTTGGTTTGTTCCATGATGAGTAGCGCGGAGGAGAGTTGTCTTTGGTGATGAGCGTGCTAGTTCGTCAACAGCTCGATGGGAGGCGGCGGTTATATCAGGCTCCCGTCCAGAGAAGCACAGCGCTGATCATTGTAAGCTCTGCGTCGGCCATCCCGACTTCAGCGGTAACAGTGTGAGATGTGGTTGGTTGAGCAGCGTAAGCCTGCGCCTCTGGTGGCTGCCTCGCTGTTCCTCAGCCGTTCCTCAGCCGTTCCTCAGCCCTCCTTGGCGTGCATCCCTTGATGATCATCGCGCAACGAGGGGGAATAAAGTCGACTTTGCTCGTCTTGCCGGCAAGCCGCAAAAAATGTTCACTGGCTTCTTGTTTTGCTCTATTAACGTTCGCTGTGTACGCTGATATACTTGCATCCGAATCGACATGTCTTCTGCAAAATTCGTCTTTGGTGTACTTCTGGTGTACTTATCGCTGAATGTCGCCGCCAGCCGCATCGGTAGTCTCACGACTCGGACGGTATCTGCCACGCCAGCTTCCCTGATGGCTTCTCACTACATCACTTTGGCCCCGGGCGAGCCTCGACGCGCTGCCAGACAGCTCCAGGACGACTTTGACGTCTGTGCTGTCGTTAGCGGTACGGGATTATTGTTGAATATTTGTTGGACTTGCTGTGTTAATCTTCACCAGGTCAGAGTCTCAGGTGTTCGGATTCTGTGTGCTCAACCTCGTTGGCACGGCAGACAGGATACGTCGGCTGCTGCGAAGAAATGGCTAGCTGCACCATCTACACGACGTGTTACGATGGAAACGCTTCAGGCACCTCGAGAGCCGCAGACGAGCTAGCGACAACATGGTACGCCCATACCGTGATCATCATACTCCATCCAATCTGTGTTGTCACTGACATTTGTAAGCTCTGGGGCCTCTGCATCATGCTACAGTCTTCATTGGGACGGCGGCTCGAGGGTGGCTTTTGCCTGCACAGACGAGTCTCTGAATACTTCGTCTTCGACATCAAGGCAGCCGACACACTCCACTCGGAGCCGCCCTGACAGCACTGGGGCCGCTGAACCCACCGTCGGTTCGGACGGGACGGTCCATGGTGAGTGATACGGTCAATTTTTTTTTTTTTGGCGTCGGTCTGACTGGGCTTCCAGACTTGACTCAGAGCCAGAGAATCGGCATCGGCGTCGGGTGCGGTGTATTTGGAGTGATGTTCATCTCCACAGCAAGGTAGGCCCGATGATTGTCCCCTGAGAAACATCGACTGATCTCGCAGCTACTGTATCTGCTTCTCGCGACGGAGGCGGCGGAGACGGCTCGAGGCGGTGCGCGCTGGCGAGGTGGTCGGAGGAAAGCAATTTCCTCCAACGCCGACATGGCCAGGCTCTGAGAAGTCAAAAGTACCGAGCCCCTGGAGGTCAGCGACGGGGTGATATGTCGGAGGGGGTGGATGCGTGGGACGTTTCGAGCGTCTTGACGCAAGGCAGACGAAAAATGTCAGCGTCAACCCACCGTTTTCCTAGTCCCAAACGGAAAGCCAGCCCTGCCTCCCATCCCGCCTTGCCCAAAAGCGGCAAGGAACGCAGGGGCACCGCGTGCTGCACGCGAGTCGACTGCCGTGCCAGCGGTGCGTCTGTCGCGGGAAAACAGCGGGGCGGCTCGAACGTTTCAGAGGGTCCGGGGTGGAGTTGACGTCATCTTGGCGATCGGCATCATCACACTACAGCCCTTTTGCCCAGCACCTGATCACGATGGCAGCCAGCAAGCGCCGCCGCAAAAAGACACACGCCAGATGAAAAGATTACTGGGGCCTTGGCTAGACCCCCGGTCCAACCATATCGAGGGAGATGAGCTCGTCTCAGCCCATCGGCCGGGAAGCCGCACACATGACCAGGGGGGGCGGGAAGGGACTTGAGGTGGACAGAGTCTGACGTTGTTGTTGCGGGAAGGAGCTGGAAAGGACCACTGCAGACCCTGCGTCCCGTAGAGGGATGATGTAGTGACTCGGCCAGGCGCCTTGCACACCCGCCCCGTGCTGTTTTGACTTTGTATATAAGTCCCCTTTCGCCATCCGCCTTCCCGTCCATCCTCATCTCAAAACAAACAACAGCAACCTCTACCAAACAAACAACAGCAACCTCTACCACACAAACCAAACCAAACCACCCAACAAATCATCCACACGAATCGCAAATATGGGCGCCGTCGTCTCTTGCGTACGTGACTCCTGTTGTCCAAACTTCTCCCCACACCGCCACTAACATCTACCCTAGATCAAATCGGTCTTCCAGGCCATCGGCAGCTGCCTCATGGCAATTGTCAACGCCATCGGCTCCATCTTCCACGCCATCATCAACGGCATCGTTTCGCTGTTCAACATCATCATCTCCTGCCTCACCTGCGGCCGCGCCGGTCGCCGTCGCGGCGGTGGCACCACCACGAGAAGCCGCGTCTAAACCGCCCCATCAGCCGATTAAGGGATGACTCGACGAGCATGATGTCGTCCCTGGCCGGTGGGGAGAAGAACGCGAGAGAAGAGGACGAAGAATAATGAGGAGGAACGGGTCTTTTACCGCATGACGACGAGTTTCTTTTGTCTCTTGACAAACGGTCGCGAAGCAGGCATTTCATGATGCGCCTCCACGGAGCCATCGAGATACCCCCTTGCCTGCTGATACAGTTTGGCGTTTGCAATACCACAATGTTTCCCATAAAAACAGTTCCAGTAATACTTTTCTGCATGTTGTCGGGTGTATCGTCTCCAGGGTACTTTTGAATTTGTATTTTCTCGGTCATGTTTGCTTGGGACGGCTTTCCATGCAGGCTGCGGCATGGCAAGCCATCTGCAAGCTTCGAAGGTGGCATCTATGCTGGGCAGTCCAAGGACTCCTTTCCCACACCTCCATGATACTTTTCATCAGGTCCATTCCGGTTTCGTTCTCACAAATCAGTCCTGTAATGCCTGTGTGCCCATGTTGTACTTCGTCTATAGTACATCTAATCAAGTACATTCCGGTTGAAGAAGCCATAAATCTTGCGCGCCGACTCCTGTCCCACCAACGGCGCAAGCTCGTCTATGCCCATATTGGCAATCTCGCGAATATTCTCCGTCTCAAGGACCAAAGTCTTGATGTTCTTGGGCGTCACACCCGGCACAATTCCCAACATCTCCTGCGGCTCAACACTGAAACTCTGATCTTCGGCACGCATATCGCGGTCCAGACCCGCGCGCACCGCGGCAATCGGGTCAGGCTCCTCCTCCTGCGTCTTCAGCGACTCGAAGATCTCAGCTGTCTGGTACGGTGACGAGCTCCAGATGATGCGCAGCTTGGGGAAAGCAAGCGTCAGCAGCACCAGCTTGGATTGCAGGTCCGACGTCACGTTAGACGGCGCCACGCTGCTCAGGCTGCCCGACAGGTCGGCGAACGGTTCCAGCGTGAACGACTTGTTCTGGTCAAACTCGATGAGCAGCATCGGGCTCTTGTAGTGCTGGAACATGGTCTCAGCCTGGGTGAAGAGGCGGCCGTCCTTGAAGGACGAGATGAGATCGCTGATGGACTTGCGCTCGACGCAGATGGTTGGCGACAGCACGTAGTCGGCCACGGTCAGCATGCAGGGCACGATGACCATGTTGCGTCCGTGCAACAGCGACGGCAGTGACGACCGGAACTCTCGCACGTCGACAACCACTCGCGGGGGCTGCGCCGTCGCCGCCAGCCGCCCGCCGCCGGCGATCCTCGTGTTGATGGTCCGCAGGAACTGCTCTTCGGGGTCCTCGGCGCCGTGCGAGTCCACCGTCATGACCAGCGACATGGTCGCCCGCTCCTTTATGAGCTTGGTGAAGGCATCCTTCTCGCGCCGCACCCCTGACAGGTACCGCTGCTCCTCGACCGAGCCGCCGTAGTACATGAAGTACACGCGCACGCTGCGGTCGTTGTGCGACGAACGGTACACCTCGACGCGCCGGATGAAGGCCGCGTCCGGCTCGTACATGATGATGTACCGGGGCTTCACCTCCTCAAGGACGTGGTCGTCCTGGTCGCCGTCGTACGAGTGGATCACCACGAGGTCCTTCATCTCGTACAGCTGGTAGTAGTCCTCCATGTTATCCAGCGGGTCGGCTGTAATGTCTGGCTTCTGCTGGGCCTCCTCCTCGGTCGCCTGTACCTCGGCGATGAGACCTTCGACATCGGAAGGCTTCTCGAAATAGGGGACGAGGCTGCCGTTCTCGGCTCGTGAGAGGGACATGCCCATGCCTCCGCCGCCCCGCATGCGGCGCCTCTTGTTACTAGGCGCCTTGCCTCTCAGGGGCTGGCCCGATCTCGAGTCTGTGGCGCCGTTGATCGCCTTCTGGTTTTCGGCGAAGAGGGTCTTGCTGATGATGGCGAATTCCCTCTTCCACTTGAGGTAGTTTCGGAGTTTCCTTCTCATCATAAAGGCGCCCGAGTACTTTTCTTCCTCTTCTTCCTCATCCTCCTCGTCATCGTTCTCGTCGTCAGCCTTCTTGGCGGCGTCTTTGTCGACTTTGGGTTTCACATGCATCGTCGCAAGGTAGTCGCGCAGCTGCTTGCATGAGTTGACGTCGTTGCACATGATGAGGATGGTCCCGTTGGAGCTGTCACGCGCCGGAGGTTCGAAATAGAGGTCGCGGTCAATCTCCTCCAGCACGTCGGCCAATAGTGCCCACTTTGGCAGCTCCTCGAGCACCGGCTTGAGAACGTCAATGTTGGCCTCGGCGTTCGCTGCACGAGTGGCTGCCGCGTAGACCCTCTTGCGCGCCGTCTCGAAGATGACCTGAGCAGCGTCAAGGAACAGCCATGGCGACTGATTCTGCCGGGTCGAGCCGGGCGGCGGCGAGTGTGCTGCGTGGATGGTGTCGAGGTGCTGGAGAAAAGAGACGGCGTCGAAGGAGAGGACCGAGTGAAGCATGCCGCGGAGCACTGTGAGATCGTTGACAATCTGTCGCGTCTTCCAGCTGACGCGGTGCCAGTTCGGGTCCAGCTGTCTCCGCACCATGACGTCGAAGTTCTTCAGCAGGGCGCTGTCCAGGTTCCAGTCGTCCATTTCCAGGCCGTTGTTCCCCTTTTTGAGCTCGTGAATGCTGACCTCGACGCACTCGAGGATCGCATTCTGGATATCCTTCATGTAGTCCGTCATGGGGACCTCGAGCTCGATGACCTCGGCCTTCTTTTTCCCTTCGAGCGCCTCGGCGACGGTAACGTGGAACCGCGGCCAGAGAGAGGCCTTCTTGAGGAACAGGTTCCGCATCATGGTGGCCAAGGGCGAGAAGCCAACCGAGAAGGGATCGGGATTGTCGGAGAAGGCCTTCAGGAATCCGACCTTGTTCTTCTGGCGGTAGATACGGAGGATGAAGGCCTCGAGAGACGTGGCGGCGATGCGGTCGGCGTGCAATACGATGAGGCCGGTGATGGTCAAGGGATCCAGCAGGCTCGTCAGCAGATCGACGACGAGGATGCGCGAGGTGATGCTAAAGATGCCGCCACGCGCATACATCTTCTCTCTCGCTCCGACACTCGTGTAGTCCGTGTTGACGACGGTCAGACCGCGAGCCTTGGGCGACATGCTGATGGCGGCATGCTCGGCAAGGGCCTCGCCGATCCAGGCGTTCTCGCGATCCTCGGCGCCCACGATGATGATCAGGTTGTTGCCGGCAGCATCGTAGGAGTGGAGGAGGTTGGTGACCAGACGCATGAGGCCGAGGCCACGCGCCAGTACGACCAGCTCATCTTCGGACCGGAGCTCCTGGAAGAGGTTCTGCTGGTATTCCTTCACGGACGTCAGAGTGCGCAAGGGCATAGGGAGAGCGGGACGGTCGTACAAGGGGCAGCGAAAGCTTCACTGGCTGGGGCGCATTGCTGGCCGACATGCGGGGCAGTCGGTCTGGGCATGCTGTAGTTGGAGGAGCTTTGGAGGGGTGAAGATGCGAGAGGGCCGTGAATTGGGAGCTCGTGAAGTTGGGAGGCGATCGATGGTGGGGAGCTTCAGATGTGGCTGGAGTAATGTGGCGGGGCAATATGTATTGTGGCTGGACTTCTCATAGAGCACCAACCTTCATCGACAAAGTCATACTCAGCGAGTTGATGCATAGACCTGCCAAGCCGAATAGTTCGTTTCTTCGACTAACTACGTTGTCGATGGACCAGCTTGGTTGACAGAAGCCACAACTTGGAAACTTCCAGTGTCAGTGACAGTGACATCGTGTCAGGACCCATATCCAGCACCAGCCTCAGTCTGTCTCCTCCACCACGACGAGGAACCACAGCCCGGCGGGGATCGCAGAATGTGCCTCAACCTCATCTCCGCCCTCATCCCCGGTCGGTTAGCTCAGTTGGTTAGAGCGTCGTACTAATAATGCGAAGGCCATGAGTTCGACCCTCATACTGACCAGCGACCTGCTTGCTCTCACAAGCGGATCATCCTTTTGCCGTTTTCTCTTCGTCTTCTCTTTTTGCCCGGGCGTGAGATGAGACAGATGTGACATCAGAGACCGCCCTGTTCCTGCTGTGTGGTCGGCGGCATCGTCGGACAGGAAGGATGCAGCCTGCTCTAGAACGTGGTTGCTGCTCCACACACCACAATGCCAGTGTTTAGCGTTGGGGGTTGTGGCAGTGTGCGTACGGCGTCACGGGGCGATCGGCGTGCGGACTGGCGTGTTTTGTCGCCGCTGAGACGACGTCATCAGGAAATACCCCGCGATAAGCCGCATTTCGCGGGATGCGCTTGGGACAAGACAACGGGATGGATGTGGCAGTCCCGTGGCGCGCAGCAGCAGGCTACAAGTACTTAAGACGTCCATGTCCTTTTCTTTGCTGCCCAGACCGAACACTCAGCACCAAACCATCTCTCAAACTACCACAAACCCACATCAAGAACACTCCCAAACACCATCAACATGGACAAGATCAAGAACATCGTCAAGGGCACCAGCAAGGAGGTACGCCAAGATCCCCTCCCGCCGTGATCACCCTAGACCGGCCTCGCTGACATGCACCCCTCGCAGGACCAGGAGAAGGAGTTCTCCACGCAGCCCATCGACGACAAGAAGACCTTCGACCCCAAGACCGCTCACCACAACGCCGCGCCTGGTCCCGCCATCCCCAAGGACTTCTCCGCTCAGGAGGAGGGTACCAAGGAGGACCGCCGCGCCAAGGCTGTCGCCATGAACAACCAGGGCGCCGACCAGTAAATGTCGGGCCGGACATACGCATCAAACGACTCGTCATGACCTGTATGAATAGACACGAACCGGCGGGCGGGCGCAGGCGCTGGAAGCGCCGAACCTGGTACCCGCAGTAGTAATGAGGATATTAATGATCTGATGAATCTGTGCCCGTCTCACATTCTGAATCGGTGACGCCCAACTGAGCCCAAAGAGCGGACGTATCCACCTTCAAGAAGTGTTGCGTGGCTTCACAGCGCTGCCTTCCGCGTTCTGGATGAGTCTGCAGTCCAGCTTGAATGCCTCCAGATATCATTGCAGGCTGCCATTTAGCGACCGGCCGATAGAATCTGTCAGCGCCAAAGTCCTGCAGACGACACCTGCAGGCCGCGTGGGCCAAGCGCTTGGAAAGGCCGCGGAATGACGACACAGGACATCAAAGCTCCTCACGCGACGCTTTCAGGCAGGTCGGAAAGTCACTCTGTGGCGGTGCCTGTGGCTGACTCCCCTTCTTCCACCGCCCGAGAGTGACTTCCCCACCGTCCCCTCCGCCCAACAAGCCAATCGGCGGGTCCTGCTGCGTGGCGCCCAGCCTCTTGTCGCCCGTCCGGACGAGCTGGCGGTACGCTACCTGGCTACGTACGACTCCTGTGCTTCCATTGCGTTCGCAGCACTTCCCGCTTCCACCACTTTGCTCTCTCGCCTGCGCAAATGGGCTTCTTCCCTCGCCAGCCCTCGCAACAATCACCACTCCGCCGGCCCGTACCAATGCCAGCCCGAGTCTCGTGAACGAAGCCCTTCGAGATCCTCCAGAGCTGCCGACCGTTCCGACACCTTAGCTTAGCCGCCCCTTGCGATAGGGCGAGCTTCTTTCCACACCCCGGGCGGCCTCCAAAATCGAAAGGTGCTACACCACCTTCATAAGCCATCAGCCCTACGACTGGGTAGAGATCCCTCAGCCTCATACAACGCTACTCCTCGCGAGATCGACTCACGCCGGCCTCGTCAGGACACGAAGCGACGTCCTCAAAGTACATCGAGACGTTGTCCAATAACCCGATCGAGGGCCTTAGATCCGACGTCGCACGAGTCGATATCAACCTCTTTCACCAAGACGTGCTGCCGGACAATCACCCACACCCCCATACTTGGGACCTGGAAACCAACACATCACCTAAATTCACTCAACTTCAACACCGCACGCTTCTAGTGCTCCTCCGCCAAGATGCCCACCGTCCTGACCGACGATGACAAGGACACCGTCAAGCGCCATGTTCCCAAGCAGACCAACAAGATCCAGGCCGTCGCCGTCGCCAGGCTCTACGTAGCCTACCCCGACAGGACAGAATGGAAGTACACAGGTCTGCAGGGCGCAATCGTGCTGTCCAATGACCTCGTGGGCAACACGTACTGGCTCAAGCTGGTAGACATATCGGTGCGTACTTCCAACAATGATGTCCTCAGGTGAAGGCCGAACTAACAAAACCCAGCCTGCGAGTAGAGGCGTCATCTGGGACCAGGAGATCTTCGAGAACTGGATGTACAACCAGGACCGCACCTTCTTCCACACCTTCGAGACCGAGGACTATCTCGCCGGCTTATCCTTCATCGACGAAAAAGAGGCCAAACAATTCAAGAAGAAGATGGACGACCGGGAGAAGAACGCCAGCAGAGCCACAAGATCCCAGGCCTTTGGCGGCGCCGCACAGGTTACCGGTCACAAGCATGGTCTTCTCGGCGGCCTGTTCGGCAGCCATCGACACAACTCCCACCAGACACCCCCAGACTCGCCGAGCAGTGTCGCGCCCCCGCCTCCTCCCGCACCTCCGTCCCACTCACGAATCCCCTCTTTCGGTCTCAATGGCAGTGGCAGAGCGCCCTCGCAGTTTGCGACCCTCGAGGCCTTCGATCCTCACTGGCGGGAAAACTTTGGCCAGGAGCTTGAGGCCAACGGGCTGGACGACGACTTCATCAAGGACAACCAGGACTTCATCGTCGACTTTTTGAAGCAGCAGCAGGCTGCCAGCCAACCCGAAGAACCAGCTCACCGCGCCCCGCCGCCAGCACCGGCTGCGGCCGTTCCCCCACCGCCTCCTCCGCCGAGCGACAGTAGGGGCGGCCGTGCTCCTCCGCCGCCACCCCCTCCCGGCGGCGGCCACTCGGAGTCTTCTTCGGGCTCCAGGCGAGGAGCTCCGCCGGCGCCGCCCCCGTCTAGGCGCGGTGGGAAGTCCGAGGCGCCTCCTCCCCCGGCCAAGGAGCCATCGCCGGAGCCTCCCAAGTCGCGATGGCATGTGCCGCCTCCCCTGCCCGAAGCAGGGAGATACGCCAACGCTCCTCCTCCGGCTCCTCCTCGCGCTCCTCCGGGCGCCCAAGCACCAAACCCTGGGCCGCCCCCACCTCCCAGGCCTCCCAAGACGCCCATGCAGGAAGAAGAGAGGCCGGCTGGCCACAGGTTCGGTGTGCCACCTCCCTTCACAGGAGCAAGAAACCCAGTGCCTCCTCCACCTCCCAGTCGCGGCTCTGCACCTCCGGCGCCGCCTCCACGGGGTGGAGCAGCTCCTGTTGCTCCTGGGCCGCCTCCCCCTCTGCCTCCCAAGGCACCGCCAGGCACGAGCCTGCCGCCTCCTCTCCCACCATCGGCATCCCGTCCGGTGCCTCCCCCTCCTGGAGGCGCCGGTCCTCCTCTTCCCCCTCCTCTGCCGTCCTCCAACGCGCCGCCCGCACCACCACCTCTGCCGTCCTCGAACGCACCGCCCGCGCCCCCGCCTCTGCCCCCGACAAGCAGCAGAGCACCGCCTCCCCCTGGCGGCCCCGGAGGACCACCTCCTCCGCCGCCGCCGATGCCCCCGGGCGGACTGGGAGGTCCTCCTCCCCCCCCTCCTCCCCCACCCCCTGGTGGTCTGGGAGGCCCGCCTCCGCCTCCGCCCATGCCGAACAGGGACTCTGGTTACTCGTCAGGTGTTCCGCCAGCGGCCTCGGATCCCAGCCGAGGCGCCATGCTTGCGGATATCCACAAGGCTGGTGGAATCGGTGCCCTGAAGAAGGTCGATCGATCCAAGATTCGCGATCGAAGCTCGGCGCAGGTCGGAGGAAGCGCCGACACCGGACCCCACGGCAGCGGGCTGCCACCGGCAGGAGCCGCGCCTGGAGGTGGCATGGCGGATGCGCTGGCCGCGGCGCTGCAGAAGCGCAAGGAGAAGGTCAGCCGAAGCGGTAAGTTTTAGTCCCACGTGCCTATTGTGGAGTATGTGCTGACGGTGATTCTAGATGATGAACGGAGCGACAACGACGATTGGTAAACGAGGAGACAGAAATACACGGTCAGCCGACGGCGAGCGCACAATGATACTCCGGTGGCAGACAAGACACACTACAAATAAGGTGCGGGCATGCGGCCCGACTCGGTGTAGACGTGGTTCCGGCGCTCATTGGGAACCGTTCAGTTCTAGCGGCCTCGAACGAGCGGCGGTGCATCAATAACTATGGAGATGAGAAGATTGGTGAGGGGTGAGGAAGAGCCCGATGGCCAGGCAAGGAAATGGGGATGTCCCCCAGTCGCAGCGAGCACCGACACGCAAACCGAGGAGCATGTGGCCTCGCAGGTAGACGGAGCACGTCACATATAGGATAGGACAGAGAATGAGCAATTCATCAGGGACAGCGAGTCATTGAAGGAAAAATCCAGTTGTCATGCCAGGCAGAGTGTCGCAATCATGTTCTATTCGTGATGGCAGATGTAAAGCGTTTTTTTAATCCTCCACGATCCCCCGACGATACCGTGACGTCCCTCCCACCACGGCCGTCCGATTCTCTACGCCTCATGCCTTGACTGTCGCGGAATCAGGGCGGCATACCCGCGGGCTGGGTCGCCCTGGTTTGAGAGGAAAGACAGGACCTCGCCCGGGCGGTGGCTCCGGCGGGGCAGAGGGGCATATCGGCCACCGACGAGGGGTTTGACCCCAGGTCGGTGGAGAGTTTGAAAATAAAAAGAAGGAAGGAAAATGATGACAAGAAGAAGGTTTGAAGGACAGAAACGACTAGATGTCGTCGATGGCGATGTCCTTCTTGCCGGCGGCACCGGGGGCGTCGTCGTCGCTCGAGTCGTCCGAGTCGTCGCGGTCCTCGTCGAACTCGAAGTTGCAGTCGCCGTCGCCCTCGGCGCCGTAGGTGTCTGTCTCGTTGATCTTTGCGCTCTCGGGCAGCTCGCCGTAGGCCTTGAGGGAGCGGGCCTCGTCGGCGGTGTACTTGAGGATGACGTCGCCCTTGTCGTCCTGGTACTCGCGGAGGGAGAGGAGGATGATGTCGCCCTGGTTGATCCAGACCTTCTTGCGAAGCTTGCCGCGGATGTTGCCGAGGCGCTTGGTTCCGTCGAAGCAGAGGGCCTCGAGGCGGCCGTTGCCGAGCATCTTCACGACCTGGGCGTATTCTGTGGGGGAGGAGGTGTTAGGGAAGAAAGTCTGGGTTGACGAGGGAGGGGGAGGGGGAGTACGAACCCTGGCCATCTTCCTTGAAGGTGAGCTCACGCTTCTCGTGGTCGGACTCGTTCTTTCCACGTCTCCGGTTCTTGCCACCCTGTTGGAGATGGAGTCAGTGACATGCTTTTATTGAGTAAAGAAGTAGACGGCGTTGGGTGCCCGCGGTCATTCGTCGCGAGCGTGGAGGTCGACGACGCGACGGGGGAGAGAGGGGGCGGGGCATTTCTGGGATCGTCTGCCCCGCGTTGGGCAAATGCGCTCTTTGAACCCGGAGTGCGAAGGAGGGGATGCGCGATGGGGGGAAGAGGAGCCGAGGCAGGCTAGAGGGGGAAAATTCTGGGGAAACCTTACCTTTCCCTTGTTCTTGGGCATGTTGGCGGTTGCGTATTATTTTGGGGGGTGTTTTGGTGTTGATGCCGGAGAGAGAGACTGCCTGGCGGGGGCGGTTGGTGGTGTGGTGTTGGGTATTTGTAGGTGATGCGGCCCGCCTTTTCGCTCTGGGCTCTGCCTGGGTTCCGTTCGCTGTGCGCGCCACACTAGCTTTTCTTTCTACCCGCCGGGCGGGCGTGGAGGGGCAACCGGGAGGGGCAAAAGCACCCGCCGCGAGTGACTTCAGGGCGGGCGGGCGGCAACCCGGGCGCTGGAAGCCTGTGCTTTCGCCGCCTCCACGTCGGGCGTGACACTGGAAGCAGGATCTTTTCCAGCGGGGCCCTTGCTTCACTAGTCGTGGTGACTGCAGGATCATGATGACTCAGGCGGGGTTCATGTACCAAGTTGAATATGTATTTCTTGGCACCTCTGGATTGCCTCGAATTGCCTATTCTTACGAGAGCTCTGAATGCCGCTGCGATGCAGCTCCTGTGAATATGAATGCTATCATCGACCTCTCCACCAGACTAGTGGACTGTTGTCGAGCCGGAGTTGTGAGGTGACAATTGCCAAGCGTGGTCGATGTGCCGGCAGCACGGGCCATTGAAACACGTGATGTTGAAATTTCGAGGCATCAACTTGAGCTCACCCTACCTAGGTTGCCAGCTAGAAGCACGCTGAAGCTTGATCTAGTCTCGCCGACTTTCACCCTTTCCCGACCCTATTATCTGGAATGGACTCAACATACGCCCTCTCTGCGCCATGATCATCCGCTCCTTTCGTCATGTGACGCGCATCCTCAGCCGGGCGCCGATCCGCGGCTTCGCGACGGGACCAGCCATTACCGCAAGCAACGAAATCCTCGGAAAGCAAGTCATCCCCGAGTCCCTCAAATATCTCGACATAAAGCCCGCACGCGACCTGAGGCGCGAACAAGAAATCGTCCTGGCGCGGACCCTCAAGGCCAGCCACCTGGTCAAATGCCGCTTCGGCCCCGACACATACTTCACCTCGACGGTAGACCGGTACATACCATCCAAAGACGTCGTGTTGTCGCGCAGCATCGAGCGGATGAACTTCTACGAACGAAAGAGGACTTTGGAGCCCCTCTGGATCGATATCATCTCGGTCACCGGCCTTCACGCCTACGTCCGCGAGAAGGGCAAGCGTTACCTGCGCCGCGCTCTGGCCAAGGCTCTCATCGCACGCGGCGTCCACCCGCTAGGATGGGACCTGAAGGCATACAAGAAGTACTGGGACGCCCAGCACCCGATGGAGCAGGAGGACCACAACCTTCACGCGAACCAGGAGTGGATGTGGCAGATACCCGCGACGCTTCGTGGGACGCTGGTCATCCGCATCACACAGGGCCAGAAGCTGGCTCTTTCTAGCAGCAAGGATATCCGATTCCTGGCCACCGCCATCGTGTATGCCATCATGCGACTTGGGAAGACGGGACCGAGGCTGCGGCAGAGGCCACCTGGAGTTGGACCAAAGCCGTGGTTGCAGAGGATCAGGCATGACGGCGGTGAACCCCACGACTTCCAGCACCTCAAGTTTTGATGGAGGAGAAGCTGAGTCTGATGTACGACATGTGTGTACAGATATTGGTAGCATTGATACCCCAAGCATTTGCGTTGTTTACTGCAACTTGCGGCTGCTTGTCAACGAATTGTGGCTGGAGACACTGCGAGAATCAACTCAGGACGGTCTGTGGCTGAGATGGCAAATCAATCGCAGCCACGACGCTAGCTCCCGCTATTCAGGGGCCCACCAGTTGCTCCTTCCCAGTCCCCCCCTGTCGAGTGCGTGAAAGAGGGAAGGAGGCCCGGACCTTGACTTGAAGCTTGGACCTCGCGTCGCCAGCGTGTGCCCAGCCAACTTTACACCTTTCATCTCGACATCCCCCTTGTTGTGCACAACCACATCAAGCACCACCGCGCCCGCATCCCCCAGCGACACAACTGGCAGCGCTTCTCGCTCCCACATACTCGGTCGCCATTCCTCTCGACACCCATCAACCCCTCCATCCTCCATCGCGCCAGATCGAAACACCACCAGCAACTGTCGCGCCCACGTCACGATGCTCGTGTCCTTGACCGTCGGCAAGGTCGACGCTGGCGTCACCGTCCTGCTGACCCCCGATAAGCGCCTGGTGAGCTCCCTCCCATCATGTCTCACCCATCACGCCCCTATGCTAACCTTCCTTCTTCCTCTTCCCAGATCGAGTTCCCCTCCATCCTGCTGCCGCCCAACATCTCCTCCGGTAGCATCGTTGACATCACCGTCGGTCGCAACTCGACGGCCGAGACAAAGGCCCAGCACGACTTTGGCGACCTCCAGGAGCGCATCTTTGACGCCTTTGGTGCCTCGGAGCCCACCGTTCCCGTCCTTCGCTGCCGCAATGCGACCCAGACCTCCGTCGTCCTCGAGTGGGATCCCGTCGAGCTCGCCACCGCCGAGCTCCTGTCGCTCTCCCTCTTCCGCAACGGCCAGAAGGCTGGCAACATCCCCAAGCCACTGAGCATGCACAGCACAAAGATCTCAGGCCTCGCCGTTGATACCGAGTACACCTTCCACCTCGTCCTGCGCACCACCGCCGGCACCTACACGAGCGAAAAGGTCGCCGTGCGCACCCACAAGCTTACGGACCTGAGCGGCATCACCATCACCACCGGCATCCTGCCGCATCACATCAAGGAGGAGCTCGACACTGCCGTCGCCCGCATCGGCGCCAAGATTGTCGATGGTGTGCGCATCGACACCACCCACTTCATCACCACCGAAGGCCGCGGCATCGCCTGGGAAAAGGCCGTCGAGAACAACATCCCCGTCGTGCGCCCCGAGTGGGTTGAGGCCTGCGAGAAGAGCGGTCGCATTCTCGGCGTCACAAAGTTCTACCTCGACGCCGTGCGGCCCGGACCTCCGACCCCCAGCGATCCCAGCTCCTCCCAGAAGGACCTCCCCGCGCCGCCGCCAGACCACTCCCGGTCTCAGTCCCAGTCCCAGTCGCAATCCCGGTCCCCGCCCCAGCCGCAGGCCCCGACGCAACCGCAGCCTTCGGTCCAGCCGCCGCCCCCGAACGGCGACGGCGCGTCCGCATCGCCTGCGCCCGCGTCCACCAGCGGCGACAACAAGCAAGAAAGCAGCGACGACGAGGAAGAGGACAAGGCGGCGGAGCAGAAGACGAGGGCCCCTGATCAGGACGAGCAGAAGATGCGCCTTGAGGACAAGGAGGAGCAGCAGAACCTCGCGCTGAGACCCAGCAGCACCAAGCCCGAGTCCGACGCGAGCGACAGCGGCAAGGGCGATGAGGATAACCCAGAGCCTCCCGTGTCATCGAGCAGGGCGTCCTTCCAAAACGTCGAGCTGTAGATGAGTCCCCGTCTGATTATTCAAGCGAGCATGAAAGCGGCCAGGGCGACGGAGCGAGGGCCGGCCGCGGCCATATCCTGACATGATGTACAATTTACTATTTTCCCCCACTACCCCGCTGTATCAATTGTGACCCATCGCGATATCAAGGCAAAACTTCCTTGCCCTGCCAGTCCCAGAACCGTCCTCTCGCATCCATTTTCAGCCCACACACAACCTCAACAAGCTTCTTCGCCGCCTCATCGACCTCCAGCAACCGATCCTTCGGCACACTCCTCCAGAACTCCTTGCTCAGATCCGTCTTGACCGTGCCCGGGTGATACGCCACGGCGAGCGCATTGTCCCCGCTCCGCGAGCGCAGGTAGTTGTCAAGACTCTTGGCCAGCATCGTCACCGCTGACTTGGACGACCGGTAGGAATACCAGCCTCCCGCGCGGTTGTCCGAGACGCTTCCCACCCGTGCCGACATGGCGAGCCACGTCGCGTGCGTGGGCAGCGTAACCTGACCACTGCTCCCGCTCTCCTTCTTCCCCTCCGCAGGCGGCGGCTGCTCATGTCCGCCATATCCCCCCTGCGAGCCCTTCGCCTCCTGCGTCAAATCCTCGCCTGTCGTTAAATCCTTTTCCTTTCCTCCCTCGGCCTCCACGCCAGCCATCTTCGTAGCATTCTTCGGCAAAAACCCATAGAAATGCTTCATCAGCATCAGCGGCCCCAGCGAATTGACCTTGTACGTCTCCAGCGCCTTGTCGTAGTCGACCTGTCCGGGACTCTTCTCGGGGAACAAGATGCCCGGAATCGCAAGGCTAAGGTGGAGATGATTCTTTTCGGGAGGGAACAGCTCTTTCGCGCGCGCTGCGGCTTCGGCTATGCTCTTTTCTGAAGTTACGTCGAGCTCGACGACGTGTAGCCTATCCTCCGCTTCGCGGGGGACGCCCGCGCCGGCGAGTAGGGTCTCCCGCACGGAAGAAGGGGAGCGTCGCGCGGTTGCGAGGATGGGGAGAGGCGTCGAGCGGAGGAGGTGGGAGGTCACGGCGGCGCCGATGCCGCGCGAGGCGGGCGTGACGAGGATCCAAGGGCGAGACATGCTGGGAATGTCCGGTGGTGTGTGTTGTTTGAGTGAGAATTGCACCCCGTTGAGTTGTTTGTTTGCCGTGTTGAAATGAGGAATTACATCTTTAAACAATCCCCCATCCTGAAAACGAGACGGAATCCACCGAAATTGCATGATCCCCTTGTCGCGTCACCATGCGCCGTCCATATCCGTTTTACCCCTGGCGCCGCAGATCGACGACATCATGACTTTTTTTGGGGGGTGTTTGTCCATGACGCGCTCGATCGCAGTGCAATTGACGGGACCAGCCGATCGGTTCCCCATCTTTTAGCTGCATGATCTGACTGTAACTCTATCATTATCTGCGATTCTGTAGATCTGTCAAAGTCTCAATTGATGTTTACTCCAATTGCAACATGGTAGATGTACATCCGAAAAGTCATAGTATTCATACATGATCATCCATCCCCGCGTTCCAACATTCCATCGTCTCGTGGCCTGGTATCCTCACAATTCCCCAGATGCGCCATCTCATAACAATAACCCGTGTTTTACGCCAAATCATGCTGCGGCTCCCGCTCATCAGCTCTTGTTCCATCATACACGCGTCGTCAAGGGAGTGTCCCTAATCCAACTCCCCGTCCTCATCAGATCATGTTGAAGTACGCGTCCAGCTCGCGCCCGCCCACTGCCGCCGGCATCGTCGTTGGCGGCGGCGGCGGCCCGTATGCCACCCCGTTGCGGGGTTGGTATCGGGCGCACTCGTGGCTCACGCGCGACCCGTCCCTGAGATCGTGCATCAGGGGGTCCATAGCCTCGAGCTCGAATGCAATCGAGGCCGTGTCGCTGCTCTTGGATGCGTGCTTCGACTGCGCAGTATCCTCGTTGGCCTCTGCCAGACCAGCCCAACCCAGTGATGCCCTGGGCTTGCGTCGCCCGGACACCGATCGCCCCATGCCCTCAAGCTGCCGCTCCAGCTCGGAGAAGAAGAGCATCTGGTTGTGCATAAGCCGAGCAAACGACAGCTTCTGGTTTTGCTCCTGCCTCCGCAGCTCAAACTCCATCCGCTCCTGGTTGAGAAGAATGTGATGAGCCACGTCCGATGCGCGATCGGACCGGTGCAGGCTGTCGTAGTGCGCATGCAGCTCGGCTGAGGACATGCGGAACAGCAATTGCGAATCACGCTGTTGCCTCGGGCTGTTGTGGCGCTCGGTTTGCGCATTGTCCTCCATATGTGAGTTGAGGTTCTGCAGCGACGCCGGGCTCCAGATCCCGTGGTGGATGTGCCCGACCTGATGCAGTGCGGCACGGCGAGCATCTTCCTCAAGGCCAAACGGGGTCATCGAAGACCGCTCAGGCACCTTCTCATGACCGCAGGAAGTACAATGTTCGGGACTTCCGCGGCGAGACACGGGAGGTGTCAGCTCAGGCGACATCCTCTCGTTTCTGGAGGGGTTTGATAGAGGTGGTGGCGGGGACCTGGCCCTCGCAACCCCGGGCGACTGCATCGTTGTTGCCGACCACCTCTCCTCCTGCGGCGTGGTCGGGCGTGGGGTAGCCGCATCATCAAGGCGGTTGTTCGACCGTTTCGCCGACAAGATACCAGGCGTGACGGTACGGCTGCTGGTGCTCGCACGTCTGGAGACGCACTTGGACTCGGCACCATCCATGTTGCTCGCAATGGACGTCACCCGGCTCAGTCGCGAAGGTGTGAGCCGCTCCTGCTCGATCCGTGGCAGTGTAGCGGAATCAGACCGCCGATGGGGCTGAGAGTCTGCCGGAGCTGCGGAGTCCAGAATCTGCATGAAACTCCTCTCCGAAGGTGCGTAGCTGCTGATTCGGTCGAGCAGGGGGATGGAGCTCGCCCAACTCGTGCGAAGGTAGCTGTTGTACCGTCGCGGACCGCCAGTCGAGCTGCAGTAACTCTCACGATTCGTCCCGGTGGGCGTCTCCATATTCTCCCTCGAAGGACCCATGAAGAGACTGTCGGGCCGCTCGTTTCTCTTCGTGCTGTCCGCCGTGGGAGGCCGCGGGAAAGAGTCAGCAAAGCTCGACAGCGACGGCGTCTCTGGCTGTCCGTCGCGCGACGGAAGACGCAGCTCACTGATGACAGTGTCTCCCGTCATCGGCCTGCCACCATTCCCAGCAGCAGCTTTCATCCCGTTCTCGAACTGGCGCTGGTGCAACTGCGCGCGGGCATGTTCCATGTCCCGCTGCTTGAGGGACTTGACCTTTTCCGCGCGACTCCTCCTTGAGCAGTTTGTCCTCGTCGACGCCTTGCGCTGTGTTCGGTAAGGTGATCCATCAGTTTCCCCTGGAGAGGTGGGAGACTTTTGCTTCTCGGCCGAGGAGAGCCTAATCACGGACGCCCTTGGGGTGGTGCCTGGCGTAGTCTGGAGCACGATCGAGTCCCTCGAATAACCCCTGACAGCCCTAGCGCTCGCGACAACAGGCTCCGACTCGGCGGACAGGATGCTGGATGCGAGAGATCGGCATGAAACTGATTTGGGGCTTGGCTCTGGCCTTTCAATGGCAGGCTCAACCTCTGTGCTCTGAATCTCCGTCCTCTTGATTTGGTCGCTGTTGAGGACTTCGTCCAGCGAGGGACGGTTCCGGTGTTTGTGCGCAGCCGAAAGTGTCACATTCTTGAGGCTCGACCGTCTCGCCGGAAGCACCTTGAAGTCAGGTCTTCGAGGTAGCGGCTTGGTGGGCTGCGGCTTGGAAGGCGGCGACGAACCAGGACGCGTAGGGTGGAATGAGGAGTACGGCAGCGGGCGAGGGGCTGCAGATGGTGGGGGTCCAGGGGCAGACTGCAGAATGAGGGCGGTGTTCTTGATCTTGTGGGTGATGTTGCGGACGCGATCCTCCATGAGACTCTCGGGAGTCATGGGCTCCGATGAAGGCGGCGGCATGGTAAGCTCAATGTAGGCGCTGGGATCCATGGGGAGTTCAACCCGGGACGCTTGGCTCGGAGTACCAGGGGACCTTCCCTCGGAAGCAATCGTCGAAGGGGGCGACTGGGGAGGGCTCATGGGGGTGCTGTTATGCTGCCAGAGACGGATCGACGAGTGCGACCTGCCATACTCCATCCTCGGCACCGCCTTGGCAGCAGGGGCCATGGTGAGGGCATCGTCGTCGACACTGGTGATCGAGTCAGAGAGGTGGCTCCTGGTGCGACTGGCGATGCTCCCCTTGCGGGGACCCCGGTGAGGAGAGGGCGGGAGCGGCTTGGTGGCGTTGTAGGCCGGTACGGCCCATTTCGAGTCAGGTCCCAGGGCGCAATGCTCCATGGGGACGGAGATGGCCATGTGCCGATGTCCCTCGGCGGTTTTGGCGGCAACGGCGGGCTCTGGAAACTTGAGCTGGATGTGGACGGTGCCGGTAGGGGAGGTTGGCTTGATGGGGTTCATCTTCTTGAGCTTGTTCGCCAGCTGCTTCCACTTTCCGGGCTCCTCCTGATCATCGTCCAGCTGGCCCAGGTCGAAGTCGAAGGTCGAGGGCATCTGGATGTAGTCCGATGGCGGGGGCTCGCGCAGAAAGTCGATGAGGTCGCCCATACCGCCGCGTTCACACTCGCTCCTGGCGCGAGCCGAGCCCTCATCGAGCGACTCCGTGTCGTCATGATCCCGAGCGTACGTCGTGGTCGTGCGGATGCTGTGGGCAATGTGACTGGAGGACTTTGAGCGCGGCAAAGCCGTCTTCGTGTCGTCGTCTCCCATCCCAAAGGCGCTGAAGTGGGAAAAGTCGAGTCTGGGCGCCTCGCCTGGAGGAGAGGCAATGGTCACCTCGGCCTTGCCAGAAGGGGCCAAGTGACCCCGATGAGTCGTCATGATCCGGGAGAAGGCCCTCGAGGGCCAGACGTTTGTGTGAGAAGAATGGCCTGGTATCTACTACGCACCTGATGAAGGTGCGCACAGAAGATGAATGTTTGGAGCAGGGGAGGTCAGTTCGCGAGGCAGGGGGACGGGAGGGCGTATATGGCCCGGCCGGGGAAGCAGTCGAGCATGTGCGACAGGGGAGGCAGCTCGAGGCAGATGGTGTCAGACCTGAGCTATGTGCCCAGAAACACACAGACGGGCCGGGAACCGGAGCAGAAGGGGAAACGCCGAAAAGGCAAAGACAGGCCGTCCGATTTATGTCGGAAACACGTCTGTGCCCGGGACAGCTGGTTCGGGGTCCCGAGGGAGGGTCCAGGCAAGGAAGAGGATGAGGGGAGAAAGGGAGGCGAGACGACAAGAGATATACCAATCGTGGTACGGAACATGCATGCGGGATGGGAGGGCGAGGAGAGAAGAAAAAGAAAGGGCAGCCAAAGCAAGAAAACCAAGACCACCCGCGGCGCGCAAGCAAGACGACCTACTGTAAAGGGGGGGTGGAGGGGTCGGTGGTTTCTCGAGGCGCGCCGTCGCGGGCACGGCGCCACGAGATCTACCTCCCCCCCATCCAAGCTTGGAGCTTTGGGTTCCCCCCAACGTCCATGTTGAGCGATAGGGCCTAGCGAGGCCGTCGAAATGGAGTTAAAGCGAACGGCCGGATAGCTAGAGCGTGGTTAACATGAGGGACGGGCTTGACGGGACGTCGACGGGGGCACGCAAGAGGGGCCGCTAGGAACGACGATTGTGCGGCAAGGGAGGACCGGCGCGGGCGCGGGGCAGAAGCGGTTGAGGAGGATTGTGGGCGCGTTTCTCCTTTGTCCTTTCTAGCTGTGGGCCATGGGCCGTGTGCCGGGTGGTTTTCTGGCCGTTCTCCCGCCGTCTTGGCCTTGGCTCGCTCGTCCGCGGTCAGACACAGGGCCCTGACCTCAACGTGACGGGCGGCGCGGGCGACGACGCGGTGGCGGGAACGGGTGCAGCATTGGCCAAACGGTGCCCATTGCTGGGCGTGGCAGGCTGGCAAGCCACGATCCATGGCGCCGCTGCCGCTGGGGAGGAGGCCGAGCGGTTCGTCTCAGTTATGTTGTTATTCAAGAACCCTGTCCTGCGTGTGTCTGCTGTCCCAGATCCGCCCGACGAGGGGAGCAAGACTTCGGCGCGGCCCTTCGGTACCTGACAATCTCTGTTTTCCTGCTAAAAGGGCTCCTCCCCCTTGCTTCGGTACAGCTGCGGACGTCTCCCCGCTCGGGTGATCGACAGGAAGAGAGAGAGAGAGAGAGAGATGTGGTCCGCCAAGTGGAGGCAGCAGAAGGGCGAGGCGAGACGAGGCTAGACAAGACTGCGTCGACAATGTGAAGCGAGACCCGCATGAATGATGCCAGGCGCAAAAGGGGGCACGTCGATTCAGGCATATTTTTGGGGGAGAGACAGCGGCGGAAACGAGGCAAAGAAGAAACGCGACAGGCCTCTCGCGGATCCCCTCGAGGCCCCCCGGCTGCCGCTGCACGATGCGTTTTCCGGCAGGCCCAGAAGACTAAACAGTATGCCGCGCGGGACAGGGGGCGGAATGCTGGCTATAGCCACACGTGTCGCCCATCATGGGCCTCGGGGGGGTGTATGTGATCTGCTGCCCCCCTGGCCTCGCATCATCGAGGCGGGGAAGACGCGAGGGAAAAAAGGCTGTGTGCGGTCTTTTCCCTCCGAGGCTGGGATGACAATAGCCCCTCGAGGGTGGGTGTCGAGAGGGCGTTTGTTTCTTTTTCCCGCCAGCAGCGTAGCGAGTCGGCGACCTGACGTGCTAGGCTGAGAGGTGGAAGAGAAAGAAGCAATTCTCGCGTCGTCGAGCCTTGGTCGTCGGGAAAAGGCTCTCAAGCGTTGCGTCGGGGGCCCTCCCGTCGACCAATGTCCGATCGGGTCGGCACTGCGCCCATGCAGCGCACTCTTTCCGCGCGCATGGGGGGTGTCATGCCGCTGCGCGGGGGGGGAGCAGCTTGGAGCTTGGGGAGGAAGCCGAAGTGGTGGGTGGGTGAAGGAGGTTGTGATGTGTTGCAGGGGTCAAGGGCTCGGGGGCGGAGACCAGCTGAGCGGGAGAGGCACGGCTGCCATTCCAGCGCCCGGGAAAAAGGGGGGGGAGACAGCTCCGACAGTTCCTTCCCTGTTCCCCGTCAAACACGCGCCTGTCACTCCTCACTTCCCGCCATTGCAGCGGAAGGCAGGCACGACCTCTCCCCGGGCAGCAAGGGAGGGCAGCCGCGACTCACCATATGCGCTCCTTCCCGCCCCTACGGTTTCCTTGGCAGCAGGAGCGAACTAGACCAGCAGCCGCAGACGAAGCCGCAAGCCAAAGCCGCAGCCGCAGCATCGGACGCCGTCTCTCGCGCCGAGTCAGAATCGCAGAATCGGCCCAGAGCTTAAACTGGGTTCCAGGTTGTCTGTCAACCGTTTGTTTGACTTGAACGCTTGCTTTCCGACATCTCACAAAGAGGCGTCGACGGCGTCCTTTTGACCTCGAAACACTGTCTCGATCCCCCGACCCCAAATCTCACATCACGTCACATGTCGAGAGACCAAGCTAGCACATTAAGCCCCGAGCTTGCGAGCCTTGCCAGAGACCCTGATCATCCCCTCCGCGCACCCATCTGGAACCAGTTAGTCCTAACTGCCTCAGCTACCGTCGATCCGTTCTCTCTGTCTTGCTTGGAGCAGCGTCCTCTCGATGACATGCTGGCTCTCGCAAACGTTGACGGACCCCTCTCTCCTTTATACTAACACAATGGGATGTCAGGCAACTTCCCTTCTCTTCCTCTTTCTGATGACTCGTCTGTCATCTCATGCCAATCCATGACCTCCATAATCCTCCATGCCATGCCGTGTATGTTGGTATTGGCCAAAATGACCCCAGAACGCCGTTCGCGATGCATCCATGTCTTGGTCAACGTTTCTTGGGCTTGTTAGGAATGAACATGCTATTCCCTCCCTTGTTCTTGGGCTTCGGTGGCCTCGGTCCTCCCTGCATCTGAGGGCGACCCTTTCTTCAGTTAGCAACGTGGCTCCTCCTGTCAATACGTCTCCAGGAATGATACTCACAGTCCGTTGGAGCTCGTTCACACGTGCCAACCCAGTCGGTGCCTGCCCAGATCTCGTCCCATCGGGGGGCGTCACCACAGCCGGAGGCCGTGTCGGAGCGGTCATCTGGAGTGCCGCCATCGCTGAAGGGTCCGTCGCCTGTTTCGGCTTCCTCTGGGACTCCGGCCGTTGCTGCTGGTTCCGTGGTCCCGTCGGCGGTCCCTGGCCGCCACCGTTGCTGTGCACCTGTTGTTGTCGCGTTAGAATCGATGGTCATGGCCGCATCCTCCTGCGGAGGGGTGGATGAGGATGAGGATGAGGATGTTCCCGGCCTTACCCGCTTCGCCTGTTGCGTCTGGCCGTCGTCGCCCTCCCTGGGCCGCTTCCTCGGGGGCTCGACCCGGATCGTGGGTGCCTCGTCACGCCGCGGGGCTCTCGGGATTTCCTCGCTACGGGAATTGATGCTATCGTAGCCGCGTTGCATGTCTCGGTCATGGCCCGAGCTCGAAGGTGGTCGGTAAGAGGGCGCCTCCGTCATGGCAACCTCTCGGGGAGGTGCCGGCGGAAGCTGACGCTGCGGAGGAGGAGCCGGTTTGCGGAGCATCGCCATGACGTCGCCCTTGGTGTAAAGGTTGCGGCGCTTCGAGTCCTCGATGAGCTTGTTCCAGAACTCGCCCTGCACGAGGGCCCGCGAATCTCCCAGAATCCAAAGCGACGACTTCGCACGCGTCAGACCCACGTTCATGCGACGAATGTCCTTCATGAAACCGATACCGCCTGTCGGACTGGCACGAACACATGAGAAGATGATGATCTCGCACTCCCGGCCCTGGAAAGCGTCCGTCGTGTTGAACTCGATGTCCTGCGTCACCTCCTCGCCGTACTCCATCATGAATCGCGTCTTGAGCTCCTGCAGCTGCGCCTTGTAGGGGGTGATGATACCGATCTTGCCACGAATGTCCATGTTGCGGCCATAGTCAGCGCGGAACCGCGCGTAAATCTGCATTGCCACCCGCAGCTCCTGCAAGTTGACCAGCGACTGGCCACGGTGGCCCTTCTCTTGCGTACCCTCAACGTCGAAGAAGCGGTACGGTCCGAGAAGCGAGTTGGCGTGCCACGGTTGCTTGCGGAGGCCGGCCATGTCGTCGCCGTCGACGAGCTTTCCTTCGTAGAACTCGGCGCTGGGGAACAGGCTGATCTCTGGGTGCATGCGGTACTGGCGGTCGAGCATGTGGATGTAGTCCGGGTGGTTGCGCTGCATGCGCACGAACAGACTCTGGTCGTAGCCGAAGCGTGCCGCCGACTGCGAGAGCACAGTGGGGGGCAGCTGCTTGGGATCACCGACAAGCACACACTTTGTGCATCCGTACTTGAGCGGAATGAGCGCGCTGAGCTCCACACACTGCGCCGCCTCGTCGATGATGACTGTCTCAAAGTCGACGCTGAGATTCTTGAACATCTCGTGGCCACTGCCGCTCAGAGTCGCGCAAAGAACCTGCGCCGAGTCGATGATCTCCTGCTGCACCTGCTTGCGCTTGATCTCAAGCTCACGGCTGATCGTGTTGCCACTCTCCTTCTGCTCATCAATCTTCTGTCCGATCCGCCTCTGCTGAACCTTGAGCATGTCGAAGTTGCGCTGCAGCGTCAGGTACTCGGGGTCGTTGCTGTCGGTGGCCATCAGTCGCTGCCTGAGCTCGTCCACCTGTGTCTTGATGCCCGCCGCGTCGGCGTGGATCTTGTCCTTCTCAGCCAGCAACTTCGCCTTGGTCGTGTCGCCCTCCATACGAGCCTTGACCAGCTCGTCCAGCGTGACGTCCCGGACAGCCGCGTTGATGGCGTCGCTCCTACCCAGACGCAGAACGTTGATCTTGTGCGTAGTGCCCGACCTCGAGTCAGTCGGCAGCGTCTTGACGCCCTGCTTGAGTCGGAGGACCAGCTCGTCCACTGCGGCGTTACTGGGCGCACACACGAGGATCTTCTTCTTCAGGGGCGCGGCCTGCTTGTTCGCTCCTTGGCCGGCAGCAGCAATAGCGACGGCTGCTGCGTTGCCGATGTTGCCCGTCAGCAGCGCACCCACCATGGCGATGATGGTCTTGGTCTTGCCCGTGCCGGGCGGACCCTGAATGAGGGTGAAGCCATCGTTGTCGCGCGCACCCAGGATGGCCTTGGCCTGTCCGGGGTTCAGCTCGTAGTTGTTGATGACGTTGTTCACGGCCTCTTCGCTGTACTTCAGAACGGGCGACGGCTCGGCCTTGAGGACCTCGTCCATGAGGTCGTAGTACTTGAGACTCTCCAGCGCGGCGTACTCGCGCTCAATGGTCGTCATGTTGGTGATCTTGATGGCGTGCATTTCACAACCAATGTTCAGACTTGCCTGCAACGGGTTGTTCTTGGAGTTCAGCCGGTAAGTGATCTCAAGAATGTCGCGTTTGTAAGTCCTCTTCCAGATGCGCGCGAGAGCGTGGGGGGCGTTCTGGTCGACGAGAGGCGTCGCCGACATGGAAAGAAGGATGATGTCTCCCTCGTTGAGGCCCCTGTCCTTGTTCTCTGCCGCCGGCATGCTCGAAGTGATCTCCAGGAATCTGTCGACGTTCATCCGGGAAGAGACCTTGAGGCCGTAGGGCTTGGATGTCGCCTCGTCCTTGGACGTCACGAATGATCTCCAGGCTTCCGAGACGAGAAGAAGCCAGAAAGTCTGCTTGTACTGGTCGGGGCTGGTGTACGTGTCCGCAACCTTGGAAATGTTACGGACGTTGGGTGGATCGTTGCCTTGGTCGAAGATGTCCCACTCGAGGATGGCCTGGTGCAGCTGGTCCATCGGCGGGATCAGTCGGGCACGCATGTCCTTGGCGGAGCGGACGATGCGCGTCTTCTTGACTGGTCCCTTGGTCTTCTCAAGCAGGGCCAACTCGCGGCGCCTAGTCGCCTCGTCGACTGCCTGCTTACCTTGGTTGCCCTTGATGATGAGCTTTTGAACATCGGCATCGTCCTCCTCGTCCGACTCCTCCTCGTCGCTGTCAATCATGATCTCGTTCTTCTGCGGCGCGTGCTCCTTTCCGACGATGCCCGTCAAACCCTTGACCTCTGTGCCTCGGAGGGCCTTGGCCTTGGCAATGGCCAGTGCGTCCCGCTTCTTCTTCTCCGCCGCCGCCTGCTTCCTCGACTCGATGAGCGCCTTATTAGCGAGGGGGGGCTGTTCCCTCATCTTGGAAGCCAACGGCTTCGCCTTGGTGGTTGACGAGGGACGGTTGTTGATTGCGCTCAGCAGGCCCTTGCTCTTTTCCAGGGAACTGCTGAGGTCGAGCACATCGTCCCTGTTGGTCCTGGGTTTCGGCGCCGTGCTGGAGGTTGTTGTCGGCGCCGATTTGGACCAGGCGTCGATCGTCGTCTGCTTCTTGATAGTGACGGGCTTTATCTGGATGACCTCAACGTCGTCGTCTTCCTCTTCTTCGCCCAAAGCCTTGAGGAGCTCGGCCTTTTGCTGGTCCTGCAGGTTGGACATGATCTCGTGTTTGCCGTTGGGAAGCTTCATGCAGGCCTTGATGATAAACTCCCTCGAGTCGCGGGGGATCTCGTGGTTGCTCTCCCGGAGACGGTTGAGCAGCTTGGCGACGATTTTGACGGCCACGCCGACGAGATGGCCATCACGCAGACGGATCATGTTGACGATGGAGAACAGGCGATCTCGGGGCTCCTTGAGAAGGTCATGCATGACGCCCGTCTCGGAGCCGTCCTGCTGCTGCTGCCTCTTCTGCTGCATGGCGGCAGCAATCAGACCGACCTGGTCCATGAGCCTCTCTGCTAGTTCAATGGTCGAGCGGCAGAAGTTCTTGATGGTTTCGACGTCAACTTCATGGGACCAGTGAGACGTGGTACCAAAGGCCTTTTCGATGTACCGCCACTGCGCAGACCACCAGGTGCTGAGGCCTTTCTCTTCCCCGACTTCCAAAACCCGCGAGCGAAGGATTCCGGACGACTCGTCGCACAAAATATCCATGACATCTCGACTAGTAACGATGACATGTTGCGCGAAGCCCCATGCCAACGGTATCGGGTTGGAAAGCTGGAGCACGCCATAATTGAGCGACGCGAGCGTAACGTCGAGCCTCTTGGAGAGCTCGACGCGGAGGGCGTCGGAGTGAGTGATCTCGTCGGTGACGACCTTCAGCAGCTCTCGGCTCGCCTCTCGAAGATCCTCCTCGCTGTGGAAGGTGAGAGCGAGGACGATGCGAGCCAGCTGGTCGTGGACCCAGAGCTGAAGCAGTTCCTCCTTCTTGAAGTCGCAGAGCCGGGACAAGACCTTGCCACATACGGCGGCCGTCTTGCGGATCTCGTCGTTGAGACGCTTCTTGTCGGGGCTGAGAGTGTCGGCAACCTTGCGCTTCGGGCGGAAGATGTCCAGAGTGATGAGGGGACCCATGGCGGTGACCATGGCCTGGGCCATGCGACGCTTTCCATGGTGAACGTTCTCGAGCGCGGCCTCCCAGATCGCGGCAGAGTCGCGAAGTACAGCGGTCTGCAAGGGGGCGGGGGGTTTGCCTTCCGGGTTGTTATCCTGCTTGCGCAACTCCCGGTGCTCCGCGGATGTTATGCGCGTGTCCAGGGTCAGAACCGCGCGAATCGTCTTCATGGCTGAAGCCTGCAGCCCCAGAGCGTAGGCAACCTCGCGCTGGTCGTTCAATGCCTCGTTGATGACCGTCTTGTGCGTCAGCATCAGCTTGAGAACGCTATTGACATAGACAGATGTTGAGCCCGAGGTGAGGTTCACCGAAGGCTGCATGAACGACTGGATGACATGCTCGAGGGCGTCCAGACCGGCACGGATGCAGGCGACCTTGCCCTCGTCTCCCAACGCATCGATCTTGATCTGCTTCGTGTACAGCAGATGCAGAAGCTGTTCGCAGGCATCGCTCTTCTCGTTGAGGGGAATGGAGCGGATCCAGTCGCCGATCCATCCAACGGAGTGGCAGATGATGTCGGAGGAAATTTCCGTGTCCTGAAGGGAGAAGACGACGGACTGTGCCAGCAAGCGGGGGAAGAGCGGCGCAACAAAGACTTGCTCGACGATGACAAATGGCCTGGCGTCCAGGATGGTATCTCGAATGATGAGAGGCACCATCTGCAGCAGTGTAGACATGGCCTGCAGGACGTACAGCAGGATGGCCTCCGAGCGGAAGTGGATGTGGGAGAATATCAGATCGACCAGTGTCGGCTTGAAGTCCAAGCTGCGCAGGCCCTTGAGCATCACTTCGCCGTCCAGCGTCTTCAGGATGTAGTTGATACCCTGCCAGAACCTCTCAACCTCCTCGTGCAGGCTGGCATCGTTGGGATCCCAGGCCGCGGCGCGCTTGATGATCGCCAGCAGTTCATCGCGGATGGCCCAGTCAAACAACTCTTGTTGAACACTCTGCGAGGGAATGCGGTCGTATGCCTTGACGGCGAAGTTGCGGCGGATGGGGTCCGACTCGAAGAGGAAGTATGTCATCGCCGGAAGGAGCACATTGTCGCCCAGCTTGAGAGGCTTCTTAAGCGACAGGTGGTCGAAGATGGTGGTGAAGTCGGTGCGCCTCTCGGGGCTGCTGAGGTAGGGCATGCAACAGAGAGCCTCAAAGACGCAAATCAGGATGCGAGCTTGTTCGTCTCCCAGGTCCTTCTTGGTGAATTGGCGTCCTTCGCTCTCGGCCTTGTCGACTTGCTTGAGCGCCCATTTCAGTCCCGATGTGATGCGAGGAAAGTCGTATCGGTGAAGGATATCGGTGAGGTTGGCTACAATCTCGTCGTCCCAGTTCCTGCCAGTCAAACGCAATGTCAATCAACGGTCTACCAGGCGCGGCAGGGCAGGTGCGAGCGCAGGCGCAGGCGCCCGAATACCGCTTCTTTCAGAACTTACGTGCCAAATGCCGCCAGGTACTTCTTGCGGTTCATGTGCCAGTTGGTGACGCACTTGTCGCAGGAATGAAGGTTTGGGGTCACCCTGCGATCCCACTCCTTAAGCCAGATGCCGGCGCCGTCCCGGCCGTAAGCCATGAGCAGGCTGTTCCAGTAGGCGATCTCGAGTCTCTCCTCGCCATCGCGGACGCGCTGCTTCTTCTCCTCGAGGGTTATTGTCTCGCCGGGCGTCGTCAGATCTTCGTAATCCTCGTCGTCGTCATCGTCGATCTTGGGACAGAGCATGTGCGGACCCTCGGGTACCTTCTCCAACTTCTTGTACCAGTCCGTCACCAAATCGTCGGATCGTGAGGACATCATCTTGGGGTTGGGAACCGCCCCAGCGGGTCATTGGTGGGAGGAGATGTCGCGATCAGAGGGTTGTCGGGTTTTTCGTTGTTGGAAGGGTTGTGTTGGAAGGCGGCGGCGCCCAAGAAGTATTGGGGGTGGAAGGTCTTAAATAGAGGTCTGTGGTGGGTTCTGTTTTGGCGGACCTGGCGGATCGACTGGCGGACCCGCGAGCTTTGGCGGACTGGCGGACCTTGTAGGGAAGGCTGCGGAAGCTGGCAGGAGGGCTGAGATGGAGTAGATCGGCCTGGCAACCACGATGTACCGGCCTAGCAACGGGAAGGCGGGAAGGAGTGTGTTGCGATAGATTCACCGGACCGGAAACAAGAGGCGCAACACCAGGCCTGGGAAAGTCGAGCTGCGAGCAGATATTCAAAGAGAGAGAGAGAGAGAGAGAGAGAAACAAAAAGATCAAATATAATTACAGCGAGTATATACCGCCGGTGGTGCGGGAAGCCGAAAGAGGGTCGGGTTGGACCTGGCGATCGATGGTGTTGATAGAAAATTGCGGGCTCCCCAACCCACAACCCTTGAACGACGGACGAGGACGTGGAGCCCAGAGATCTTGACGCGGTGACGCCAAAATCAATTAAACGTTCCGCGTCTATTCGTAGTGGGGATCAAAGGGTGATACGTCAGACTGCAAGGGAGACTTGGTCCGTGCGTGATGATACGGCACACTGCAGTGACATGCTCGTCTCAAACGCCGCCATGGAAGGAGGGGCAGCAAACTCGGCATCTTCATCATGCTCTATCAGCTATCCGATGGTTCAAACCTGCCTGGATCTACCCAGAACATCAATTACGCTTTGAATACATTCTCTGACAGTATGGGTGGGTAAGGAGATGAGGCTGTGTGCCCTCGAGCACCTCCCACAGTCAGTGGTGTTCAAGACTCGAGGCTTCTCATCTTTGAGGTGGCCAATAGTAAGATTCAAACGGCAAGAGACAAAGGAAGCACAAACCGATGCACACACTCAAGCGTTAACAAGAATCTGGATCAAAAAGTAGGCACTCATCGTCTCTCTCCTACAACCATATGCCTCGACAGCTGTGGCTGTAAACACCATGAGCACCAACAGATCCCGCTACTAGCTGTACATCAACAGATTCGATTCAGGCATCTAGTCGAGTGAACTAAAACTATGGCTCCTGAAAACGCCCCGAATACGCCCATATCACACCATTTTGGAGTAATTGACCCGCTTCCTCAGTCTCAGCCCCACCACCAGCTTGTTTGTTTCAAAGTCGAGAACCGCTTCCTTGACGATGGTCTTGACAGATTCATCTCGAGGCTCTTCGTTTGAAGTATCATCTTCAGCAGGAACCACACCGCCGATCTCCGTTGAATCGTTTGGCTCATCCTCAGCATCACTGCCTGGCATGGTCTCGGTCTCCTGAGGCAGCTTCTGCTCCTCCTCCTCGTCTTCATCCTCGTCCTCGATCTTGGCCTTGCCCTTCTTTCCAGCCTTCTTCGGCTTCGACTGCATCTTGGTCTTACGCTTGTCGAAGCGGTCGAGAAGGTGCTCGAGCGGACAGACGAGCTCATCCCACTCCCTGGTGCCCTCGACGGTGCCACTGCGGCAGCGCCCGCATTCCTTGCCGTGGCGGATGAAGAGCTGGTGCAGGCCGTATTTGAGCTCATTCGGGATGCGCACCTCGCCGTGCATGTATGTGTCGTCTCTGGAGGCCTTGGGGGGCACCCATCCGAGCCACTTGCAGAAGCGCCAGACGTGCGTGTCGACGGCGAAGCTGGGCTGCTGCAGACAGAACAAGACGAGGCAAGATGCTGTCTTTACGCCAATACCGGGGTACTTTGTGAACTCGAGCATGGCCTCGTTGGGAGTCATTCCTCGGATGTGGTCGAGCGTCAGGACGCCGTTCTCGATCTTGAGCAGCTGGTGATCCTTCTGGCCCTGCGTGAGGCCCTGGGCTCCGCTCATCTCTGTCGTCTCCCCAGTTTCCTTCTCTTTGAAATATGCAGCCTTTCTCTCCTGGTTGTCTTGGTACACTTGCTCGAGGATCAGCTTGATGTCCTTCCCCTTGGTAGGTCCGAGCCCAGCTCGCTTGACGGCTTGAACGATTTCGGCTTCGTCCGAGAGTCGAACCTTGTTCCAGTCGATGCTCCCTGCACCGACACTCTCTGGGCCCCATTGGCCGTACTTTGCGATGACGTCTTGAATCGCCAGGTTGGCGTTGGCCATGGCTGTGTGGCCGCTGATGAGGGTGCGGATCAGGGCGTCGACCAGGTCGGGCACCTCACCGCAGCCAGCGACCGAGGTCGAGGGTGCGGGAATCTTGTCAGGGGCTTTGAATTCTCCATGAGTTTCGGTCAGGATGCGGTGCACTTCGCGGCAAGCGTCTTCAGTGGGCCCGGCCAGGTCAGGGAAGGGCGTTCGGCCGGGCATGAGCCCATACGGGTTGGCCTTGGTCCTTCGAGCCTCACGTTTCTTCTTCTTGACTCGAACTTCCTGGGTTTCCTTCTCTAGGTTTTCGATAATAGTAGTGTCGACAGATTCAGTGAAGCTCGCGTCGGGGGTGGGTAGTGGCACCTCGTGGGGCGTGGGAACTGTTCGATGTGATCGAGTTCGTAGGGTGCGGCCGCGGGACTCATCGACCGGAGGCGACAAATGGGCCGCGGTGGGTGTAGTTGGTT
Source organism: Plectosphaerella cucumerina (assembly GCA_020746995.1). Lineage (NCBI taxonomy): Eukaryota > Fungi > Ascomycota > Sordariomycetes > Glomerellales > Plectosphaerellaceae > Plectosphaerella > Plectosphaerella cucumerina. The sequence goes on along the minus strand of JAGPXD010000004.1, from coordinate 1,654,034 downwards.
TGATTTCGTGATAGATGCTGCTGGATGCCTTTTCGATGATTTCTTGGACAAAGTTGAAGGTGATTGAAAGTAGGTAGTCAGGCGAGTCTGGGGACGTATCAAGCTTCTCGACGCCCGCTGACTTTGCGAGTAGATGGACTTCTTCTTGGACATTCTGTTGAATAGTGTGTATCTTTCCCAGGCCATGAGGTAGTATGTCTGCGGGAAGAGTTGGCTTGGCAGCCTTAGCCCGCTTCGACTGTCTGGTCCGTTTTGGTGCCGGAACATCGAGATTGGAATCTTGGCCAGCAGCTCTTTTCTTCTTCGTGGCTTTCACAGACTTGGTGGCTTTGACTTGGATCGAGGTTGTCTTGAAGACAGGTGTATTATCGGCTGCATTGGGGAGCTGAGGAGGTGGCTCAACAAGCTGGGCCATCGACTGGCCCTCAGCTGCGGCCGCCCTTTGAGCTGCGGATCTCGTCCGCATTGCTGTTGGTAAGGGTCGGCTGTGCTTAGATGGAGGTTGTTATCTTTGGATTGAAATGTGCTAGATGCAGACTGAAGGCGTGAAAGATCGCCGCCCTCCAGAATTCTCGGCAGACAATGCCAGGTCCAAGTCGGAGGCAGGCCGAGTGTGGCCTTGACTAGACGAAGACAAGGTGTCAAGGTGATGAAATGAGAGAAAAGGAAATGCCACAGAGTCGGAATTTAGGGGGACAGCAGACTTTTCAGCCATATGGAGGAAGGAGCAGTGGTCGTTCCTTCCTCAGCACCCGACACCTCCACAATGATGTCCTTCAATTCTACCACGGCAATTCACTTTGATCAAAAAAACAAAATCTGACAAGAGCTGAGATTAAATTTATTCAATACACTCGTCTCTACGATGCAGACTTGCCTCCACGCCCTGCCCGGAGTTTGTGGTGCAGGTGGTGGTGCAGCTTCTGCTGGTCGCCCTCCTCGACGACATGCCCCACTTTTACCCCTTTTCCAGCATCGACCTCATGAACACCACCCCTTGATGCCCTCCCATCGGCCATCGGCCATCAACTGTTGATTGACAAATCCTGACTTCTTGCATCGCTGACTACTGTTCAAACGTTTCGAACAAGCATTGTTCTTGATCGCCAGGTCGGACTTTGTCTGCAGCCGAGCGCAGACAACAAGCGAGCGAGGTGCAGAACAGGAACAGCAAAGAACCGTTCTTCACATTTTTGAGTTGCATCTGGCAGACACCGTGACATTGCATCATCAGATAACATTCTCAATTCACCCCAAAGGTTAGTTCGAAGTCAGAAAGGTATTTGAGGCAGACTGGCCTGGCTCTGGCCAGCACCCTCACGTCTTGATCGCCATGAGGAGAGCATCAGACGCACAATTTCCCTTCTCAGACGCGTCAAAACCAGACGAAAGCAAAAAAAATCCGCTCCTGCATCCCAAGTTGAAAGGGATGCACTCACATGACGCGCGTCGTCACTGCCGTCTGCCGTCCGTCGTTGCCTCTCTTCCTGACGCCCGTGATCGCTCATGAACCAAGAATTTTGCTTTCGTCTGAAAGCTTTCTGCCTTGATATCCAGCCTTCAAACCTTTCTCAACCCTTTCTTTCGGCCCCGGAAAACTTTTCTTTAATCCTCCTTGAGCCACCAACAGAACTTTCCCCAAGATTCATGCGATCTGCTCCTCATCAAGGCGTCTTCTTTCGTCCGTCGCAGGTGAAAGACATCGTCTTCAGATTTGTCTGCACGGTTTTCATTCTCGGACACACATCCTTCCAGCGAACTTTCCTACTTGCCACTCGTACCTGCAGAGGCAACATTTTCGAACCTGCCTGACTTCCCAGGTTCACAAAATCCCAGGTCTTGCCAACTCCAGTCACCACACCAAAAAGTTTTCCTGCGTCAACCTCGCCACGGCTTTCTCTCCCCTCAATTCTCCCCAGGACGTCAAATAATCTCACCAGACCTTGATCGCTCCTCTGGGTCAACTTTAACAAGCGATTCTCACGTCCGCTTTTCCCGGGATTCTCTACAGATCAACAAACAACCTCACGATCCCTTCTTCACTCTTCTGGGAAGTTGTTGAAAGCTCGTCCTGCGCCATCGTTGCCCGGCATTCTCCGAAATCATCAACCGACCTTGCGATCTCGGCATCACTCTTCTGGGAAGTCGTTGGAAGCTGGTCCTGCGTCGTCATTACCCGGCATTCTCCACAGATCAACAACCAACCTTGCGATCTCGTCATCACTCCTCTGGGAAGTCGTTGAAAGCTCGTGCTGCGTCGTCGTTGCCCAACACTCTCCACAGATCAACAATCAACCTCGCGATCTCTTCTTCACTCCCCAGGAAGTTGTTGAAAGCTCATCCTACGCCGTCTTTACCCTGGAACCCCCGCAATTCTCACGATCCCATCATCTCACTTCCAGATCAGGTGTGAAAGCGCATCTTGCGTCGTCTTTATCCCGGATTCCCCGCTTATTCCCGGCCAATCTCGCGATCCCTTCACGCCTCTTTGGGAAGGTTATCAAGAGCACTTCTTGCGTCGCCCTTACCCCGGGTTTTCCACGACTAATACCGCGATCCCTTCTCGGCAATCTTAAGAAGCAACCGCCTCTTTTGTCGCTTTTACCCCGGAGTCTCCGCTTATTCTCGACCAATCTCGCGATACCTTCGCGCCCCTTTGGGAAAGTTATAAAGAGAGCTTCTTGCGTCGCCTTACAACAGAGTCTCTGCTCATCATCGACCAGTCTTACAATACCTACAGTCCCTTCCGGGAAAGCACGTCTTACGTCGTCCCCCTTCCGTCTGCCGCTCTGCCCAGACTCTCAAGAACATTTGCAAGGGAAGCAACACATCTTGACCCCCCCCCTTCGCTGGACAGACTCGAGGCAACTCTGCTGTGTTTCAAGCAACCTGGCTTACCATCGAGAACATCAACACACGAGACTCGACCAACGTTGTGTCAATCTTCTCTCTCAACCAACAAACTGGGGAAACTGACGTTCGTCGTCCATCAAAACCAACCCCGACTGCCTTTGACGAGATACTTTGCGTCGTCCACCCGTCTGCACCCGTCTGGCTGCTCTTCTCGCATCAACAGACACACAAGCAAAGTCAGTCCTGAGCTGTCTCAACCTCGTCGCCAAGCCACACCACTATTCTCAACCCTTCAGCTACCACAATGCCTCCTCCCAACCCCGCCCCTGGCCAGCAGGCCATCTCCCTCACCGACGACGATGTCACCTCAGCCGAGGACCGCATGGCGGCCGATCTCGAGGAGCAGATCCGGAATTACAACCCCGCTGCCTTCATGGAAAACTTCAACCGAATGATCAAGCTCGAAGAGATCAAGTCCGAGGACGAGGGAACCCAGGACAACGCCGCCTTTCAGGACTGGAACATCGAGGCCGAGGGAGAGGAAGAGTTCCGCAACGCCATCGGTCTCACCATCGATCTCACTGGCGATGATGACGACGACGCTGCACAGCAGTTCAACCGCGGACGCTCCTCACCCGTGCGATTCACCGTCGAGCCTGAGGTCCAGACCATCACCGAGGGCGGCATCAACGCGCCCCATCTCGAGGAAGAGATCAAAGTCGGCAGCTTCTACGAGCTCAATATGGCGGTTGAGAAGTACATCAAGATCACTTTCATCCGCATCACCAGCTTCAAGAAGTACCCCGGCGCCCCCTGGCTCGCCGTCGGCATCCCCCATGCTCGCACCCGCACCCTCCTCGGCCAGCTGCCCCGCAAGACCAACGAAGTCTTCGCCCTCTACGAGGTCACCGACGGCAACCCCAACACCATCCAACAACAGGCCGAGGTCGAGATCCTCGTTTCCTCCATTGCCCGACGACGGTTCTTTCACATCACGAACGCCGCCTACCCGGGCTTCCGCTTCGATCCCAGCCTCTACGCCACGACCAAGGATGTCGAGGACAACGGTCCACTCATCTGCCGCTGGAACCTCATCGTTCACTACCACTCCCATATCAACCGCGTCATCCACAAGCCCTACGAGTGGGAGCTCAGGCGCATCACTGCCGGTGAGGTTGAGAAGGTCAGGTTCCGCGTCGACGAGGAGGTCCTCCGCCACGAATGGCGCGGCCCCACGGTTCGCGGCGGCACACACAATGCCCGTGGCATGGAACTCGGACCCGATGTCCCACAACCGAAGGAGAGAGCTGTTGGTCAGAAGTACACATTCTTCGACGCCTTCTGCGGTGCCGGCGGCGCTTCTCGTGGTGCCGAGCGCGCAGGCTACGAAGTCAAGTACGGTGTCGACATGTGGGATCGTGCCGCAGCCAGCTGGCGCATGAACTTCCCCAGGGCCGAGATGTTCGAGATGGATATCGCCGACTTTATGATGCAAACCGCCGGAGTCACCATTCGCGTCGACTGTCTCCACCTCTCGCCTCCTTGCCAGGTCTGGTCCCCTGCGCATACCATTCCCGGCCAGCACGACGAGCGCAACATCATGGCCCTCTTCGCCTGCCGCACCCTCGTCGACAAGGTCCGTCCCCGCGTCATCACCCTCGAGCAGACCTTTGGCATCCTCAACCCGGTCTTCAAGAAGTACTTCGACGCCCTGGTCCTCGGCTTCACGGAGCAAGGCTACTCCATCGGCTGGAAGATCATCAACTGCGCCGCCTACGGCCTCCCCCAGCGCCGCACCCGCCTCGTCATGGTCGCAGCCTGCCCCGGCGAAGAGCTCCCCGGCTTCCCCGAGCCCACCCACTCGAGCACCGGCGGAAACGGCCTGCAGAAGTACACGTCCATCCTACAGGCCATCTCAAAGGTCTCGGGCGAGACGGCGGCGAACGACCCGCACCATTGCCCCAAGTACAAGCTTGCCCCCCGGGACGCCGTCATCGGCGACCCCAACCAGATCCTGCCGCGCTGCATGACGACCAGCGGCGGCCAAAACTACCACTACAGCGGCATACGGTGCTACACCAACCGCGAGTTCGCGTGCCTCCAAGGCTTCCCGATCTGGCACAAGTTCTCCGAGAGCTACGTCAAGAAGCAGATCGGAAACGCGTTCCCGCCCGTCGTCGTCCAGGCTCTTTACGAGCACATCCAGAAGTACCTGCACAAGCGGGACGGATTCGAGGGCGACTCGCGGCCTCGTGTGATTGCTGGCGTTGCCGTTGATGTGGAGGACCTGGAGGACGGCGGTGGTCAGCAGCCGGTCGTCGGTGCTGGCGCCACCATGGACAACGCCATTGAGATTGGCGACAACGATGACGTCGAGATGATCGACAGGCCGGCCTCGAGGGCCTCGGAAGCCTCGTCGAGGACTCTGTCGGGCGACGAGCTCTTTGTGGTTGGTTAGGGTGCAGGCGTGTTTGGAGGTGGTTCTTGAGCTGGATGTGATAGAAGGGCGTGAAAGAGAGTGCGGGTAATACAACAAAAAGCATACCACGCAAGACACGTAAAGACCCGAATCTTAATCTTGAAGTGAGGAAGGAGCTCTGATTTGTGGGTTTTGCGTGACATTTCACGCAAGACACCCTCTCTCAAAGAGTCACAAACTAGCTAACCCGGGTAAGACCCGCGTTGGGTAGTATCTACTCGATCAGAACGCTGTGATCGATCCATGCTATGTCTCCGGGTGTGCCGTCTTCATCAATGAAGACGTCTACGGGTCTTCGGTAAGGCTCCACCTGGCTGTCATCGAGGAAGCGGGTCAGGTTGTTGGCCTTGAGGGCATCGGGGTTCCAGCCAGGACCGAAATCGTTGTAGACAGCCATGAAGGTGAGGTTCGTGATACGCGGGTCGGTGGCACCCCACTGGATGTAGCCATCAGGGCGTACGCTTTCGTCGAAGTAGGACTTGATGAAGATGGACCGATGCTGCGCGTTCCAGGGCCGTCCGAGGGGACACTTGCCCTTGATGGTTGTGGCAATGCTCGTGTTGGCGGCCAAGACCTGGGAGTCGGAGATGTAGACTCCATACTTGTTCTCAAAGGTGGTGTTTGTGCCTTGACTTCGGTCAGCAGACTGTAGAACAGGCACGTGGCTCCTTCAACTCACCCTTCCAGGCTGTGATGCCGCCTCCGCAGTTGCGAAGAGAAAGAGATGACTTTTCGATCCAGGCAGTGCCAAAGCCATAGAGGAAGTCAGTTTGGCCAGCAATGACATTATCGTAAAAGTAGGCATTGGCCAGCTTTCCAACATAGAGCTTCAGGGACAAAGTCAGCAATTCGAGCGTCTGTATTTCGAGAACAAAAAGAACCCACCGTGTCCTGATAGCTGTACAATCCACAGGAGTAGAACCCAGCGTTTGCCCTGCTGACACCGACAGCATGGGCAGGCCCGTTGGCGCGCGGGAACTCCTCGTTGCGGAAGTCGATGTTGTAGGCTCGGAAGTCGGTGCAACCGAACGGCGTGTCTGCCGGTACAGCGAAGCCCGTAGGCCCGGCGCCGGTCAGGGTGGCGTTCAAAGTCGGTCCGACGGTGAGGACGCTGGTGAAGGCATTGTCGGGGAAGCGGGCCTGGTAGTTTGCCGCATTCCACCACACCTGAACCTCGTTCTCGGGGCCGTCAGACGAGGCCGTGATGTCGGCGTACAGCTCACCGCCGTGAGGGCGCTCGGACACGCCAAGGAGGGTCAAGGGGCCGCGGCGAGTGACGTTGAGCTGCTCCGTGTAGTGGCCAGGGGCAATCAAGATTGTGGCCGGCTCGTCGTGATCCGCAATGGACAGAATGGCGGCTTGGATAGACTTGAAGTCGGCGTGCTTGTCATCCTGTGACACGTAGATTGTGCCCTCGGGACATCCTGCGCGCGGAGGGCAAGTCTTCCTCTGACACTCGGCGTATGTTTTCGCGGGGCTGTGGGATGCGGCGTCGGCAGCGCGCGCATCTACAGGAGCGCCCGCTGCCATGCGAGGCAGCAGAACGCTGACGAGGCAGGCGAGGGCCGAGAATGTCTTCATGGCGAGAGTGGTCTAGTTCGTAGGCCGTAGCTGGCCTCCTCGGTGGCTTGCCAAGACTGGGCGGCCGGGAGCGGATGATATACCAGCATGGCAGCTGATCCCCTATCCCAGGTTCCAAATGCCCGTGGTCGTGATCGGCGTGGCATCCCCTCACTCGGACGGAGCTGGACACCTGCGTCCCTTGCCTGTCATGACGACGCCCCGCGCATGGGATCCCGGTGCTGGATGATGGTCGCGAGGGGTTGGTGACGACGCCGCAATAACGGCGTGAGGAGTGCCAGTCCGTCCGTCGGCACCCGGCATCGGAAAAGCAGCAGGGGGTTGGCTGGGCATTGCGAGCGAAAGCCTAGTAGCCTACTGCGCCGTGCAAGAGCCGTCTTGGAGTGGCGTTCAAGCAATGCAACCCCAATGTTTATCGCGGGGAAAGGGACGTGGAGATTGGATGGAGCCGGTGGTTCCGCTTCTATCTGGGGGAGATGCCCAGCTTGCCCAGCTTCCCCAGAGCGACAGGGGGGTGTTGGCTGGGGAGACGTGGAGATGGAGTTGCCGGCGAGAGGGGACCAGGAGTTCGGAGAAGCTGGCGACAAGAGAGGTGGACAGAGGTCAACGGGCGTCGGTCGACGATGGAGTCGTTCCGGACCTTCTTCGATTCCACGAACCACGCAGCCCTGGGCCGGTCGATTCGGGATAAGCCGACCCATCGTGGTCCACTGGCCCCGGATCTCGGCACGCGCGGCGGGGCCGGACGGCACTTGGCGCGGAGAGTCTGGGCATCTGGAGGGCGCGAGGCGAGTGCAGTGCAGTGTTTTGGTTGTCGAGAGGTGGCGGCGGTCTGTCCACAGATTGCAAAGGTTAGTAGTACCCAAGCCGAGATGGACGGTGTTGGGCGAGAAAAAAGGACGACGGAGAAAACAGCAGACCATGGGGGTTTTCCGACGCAGTTGCATCGGTGTGGTAGTTGCGGAGGAATGACCATCCCGGACACATCCCGAACCCTCCCCTCCTCATCTAGGCCTGCAGCAGAAGCCTGACCCTACTGGGCCAAGTCCGCTCCTTCGCCGTTGCATGGCACATTAGCCTGAATCGGTGCCGTTGTGTGGTTTGCTCGGCGGACGGGAATGGCGCTCTTGCCGCTCTTTGTCTCGGGAACTGGGCGTCGGCTCCGAACATTGCAGAAACTCCGTGTAAGTGGTCAAATTACGTATATGATGACATGGACGTTTGATTCGAATGTTGAGGGCAGTGAGAAAAGAGAGCGCTGGACTTTGGGATGAGACGGAATGTCGAGTGGCACTGGAAGCGGGGAAGGTCGCGACTACCCCGGACGCACAGGGTCACAGCACGACCACAGGCACGGCGTGTCATGGGAAGGAACCAACCACACTGAATGTGAACTTAGGGGCAGGCACGAACAAGCAGGGCCTTCCCTGTGTCGACACGAATCTCATCTCCTCCATCGACAACAAAACGACATTTTACCAAGGACCGTTTCCCCCGCAAGCAGGTCACTTTTAGTCACCAGCCCATGTTCCTCCGTCTTGGACACGCTTGTCCGCATCTCGGCCTCGTCAGACCGCTCGAAAAAGCAGCGAGGGACCTCCGGAATTTCTCCCGCCCTTCGCAGCGCCCAGGCCCAGCCCAGCCCTTTATTTTGTCCGTCGGTGGCTTGCAGAGTGCCCCGGTTCCTGAGCGCCACCCAGGGGAGCCGCATGTCCGACCAGGAACCTCCATCCACCTCCATCCAGGTCCAGTTCCCCACGCCGACAGCAGCAGCAGGCTTCCCCAACTACGACCCTGTCCTCCAAGGATGCACCCCTCACTTTCCCTGCGCGGGGATCACCGCCGCTGCACGAAATGAGACGACTGTTTGGACGGAAAATTCAACCTTGACTCGCTCCATGTGGACCACGAGAAGACGCCCGTCCGACAGACACAACATGCTCATTCCCCGCCATCTCCATCCACCATGCGCCAGGGAGGGTTGCGTCCCGGACTCTTGGGTGCTTCGGGGTGCCTCCGACTCCTTTCCCCCGGAGCTTCCCCTCAGCATTGGAGCAAAGAGAAGAGTTGTATAAGACGTCCGCCATGTCACCCTGATCTTCACGACTTCTCTCCTTCTCCGGACTCAAGCCACCGACTTGCTCTCTCAACAAGTCTGTAAGCTCCAGCCGCGCCTCAAGCCTCGCCTCTCAGACAAACATCAAGGCATCACGACCTAGCTTCTGCAAACATGGTCACCTCCCGCGCTCTTCTTGGCCTTGCTGCCACGGCCTTTGGCCTCGCCAATGCTGGCGATCTCGAGTGCCGCGACTTCCACCCGCGCCCCGACATCCAGCCCGGCCCTCTGCACCCCTACAAGCCCTTCCCCGTCTCGGCCCCTCGCCCCAAGACTTGCTTCGTCAAGCCCAGCTGCACAAAGGGCCGCGATGACTCCAAGAAGATCCTCAACGCCTTCCACGAGTGCAACAACGGCGGAACCGTCGTCCTCGACCAGGACTACACCATCTGTTCCACCCTCGACCTGACTTTCCTCAAGCACGTCGATGTCGCCATCACTGGTACCGTCAACTTCTGCGACGATATCGACTACTGGCTCGGCCGCACCTTCAAGTTCGACTTCCAGAACCAGGCCACCTGGTGGAAGTTCGGCGGCGAGGACGTCAACATTTACGGTGCCGGCGTCGGTACCCTGAACGGCAACGGCCAGGCCTGGTACGACCGCTTCGCCACCAACAAGACCTTGCAGCGTCCTATTATGCTCGTCACCGACGGCCTCAAGGGCGGCTCTGTCACTGGCCTCAAGTTCCGTAACTCCCCCAACTGGCACAACCTCATCGCCAACTCTTCCGACATCCTCATCTCGGACATTGACATTTACTCCCGCTCCACCTCGGAGAATGAGGCTAAGAACCTTGACGGCTGGGACACCTACCGTTCCGACAACGTCATCATCCAGAACTCGTACCTCGACCATGACGACGACTGCGTCTCCTTCAAGCCCAACAGCACCAACGTCATCGTCCAGAACCTGTACTGCAACTCCTCCCACGGAATTTCCGTCGGCTCTCTGGGCCAGTACCCCGAGTTCTACGACATTGTCGAGAACATCTACATCTACAACAACACCCTCTCCAACGCCGTCGACGGTGCCCGCATCAAGGTCTGGCCCGGCAGCGAGACCGACTTCCAGCCCGGCCTCGGCGGCGGCGGTGGTGCCGGCATCGTCCGCAACGTCACCTACGACACCTTCAACAACATCAACAACGATGCCACCCTCAGGATCGAGCAGTGCTACGGCGAGAAGAACGCCTCCCGCTGCGCCGAGTTCCCCTCCAAGATGATCATCACCGATGTCACCTTCAAGAACATCTTTGGCACAATCTCCAAGCGCTACGACCCCACTGCCGGCGCCCTCATCTGCAGCGGCCCTGGTGTAAGTCACTCCTCTCTCAGAAGTATGAACACGCCGCTAACCTTCCCCCAGACTTGCGACAACATCCGCGCCGAGAACATCACGGTCAAGACCTCGAGCGGCAAGGAGCCCCGCTGGGGTTGCCGCAACATGCAGGAGGACCTGCTCGACCTCAACGGCTCGGGCTGCTTCCCCGCATAAGCATGATGTATACGTGATAGATGAATTAGATGCTCTCTCGGCCATGAAGCCAAATAGATGATAATGCCCATCATGCTCAAGACGTGACCTTTCTGTGTTATGACAGACAGGGCTAACTGGAACCACTTGGGTCTATCCGTACGCTTGCACTCGAGCGTCACAACGACAAGTGTATCCGGACCTCTCTCCGCACTTCACAAGTGAGCATGATCAAGCAAGACGGTCACATTCCCTACAGCAACTGCATCGACAAGGCCTCACACGAGTCACTTCAAAGTCTCCCAACAGCATCCTGCAGCAAAACAGAATCCCACATTTGTGTGCCAGTCTGATGTGTCTTAATCTTCCTATCATAACACCAGACATCGCCATGTTTTTGGCCTGGGGACCAGGGTCCCAATCCCCCGCCTCATCTGCCCAGGACGCGCCCTGGACAATGGCGACAGCAACCCTGAAAGAACCGAGAACCCCTAATACAACAAGGAAAACCCACACCGCCAATTGCTAAGAGTAGCGAGCTGCTTACGAGGCCATGTAGGTGGCGGGGTCGACACCGTCGGCGGGGAACTCACTTTGAAAGGTTAGTGACATCATCATAAAGTTTTGAGGCAGATGGTACGTACGGCAGGGCAACCTCGAAGCGCTTCTCAATGGCAGCGAGGACCTCCCTGTCAGGATCGGTGCTGACGAAGGAGATGGCAAGACCCTTGGTACCGAAACGACCGGCACGACCGACACGGTGGAGGTACGAGTCGGCGTCGGTGGGCAGATCGTAGTTGATGGCCAGGTTGATGCGCTCGATATCGATACCACGTCCGAAGACGTCGGTGGCGACACAGATGCGCTTGTTGAAGTCCTTGAACTCCTTGTAGCGGCGGATACGCTCCTCCTGCGACACGCCTGAGTGGACGGCGATGGAGGGGAAGTTGCACTCCCGCAGGAGCTTGTCGAGCTCGGTGGCGCGCTGCGTGCTCCTGACGAAGATGATGACCTGGTTGAACTGCAGGTCGTCGAGGAGGTCGTTCAGCTTGCGGTTCTTCTCACGCTCCTCGAGCTTGATGTAGTACTGCTGCAGACCGTGCAGGGTGAGCTTGGTGTCCTCGTCGACGTAGTGCTCAGTGGGGTTCTGCATGAACTTCTTGCAGATGGGCTTGACCTCGTCGGAGAGGGTGGCGGAGAACATCATGACCTGCTTCTGCTGAGGGGTGGCCCGGAAGATCTCCTGGACATCCCTGCGCATGTCTTCAGGCGACAGGGTTAGCGGACGTGAAGGCGGTAGGCGGGCCAGGCGGGTTGAGACGTACCGACTTGGTCAAGCATCTTGTCGCACTCGTCAAGGACGAAGATGCGCACGCTACCGAGACGGAGCACCTTGTCGCGGACGAGCGCATTAAGACGACCGGGGGTGCCGACGATGATGTGGGGGCAAGTGTCCTTGTTCTTGATGACCTCGACGTCCTTGGCGATCGGGGTACCGCCGTAGAAGACGCCAGTCTTGATGTCGGGCATGTACTTGCTGAAGCGGTTGTACTCGTTGCGGATCTGGAAGGCCAGCTCGCGAGTGTGGCACATGACGAGAACGGAGACCTCGCCAGCGACAGGCTCGACCTGCTGAAGGGTCGTCAGGACGAAGACGGCCGTCTTGCCGAGACCGGACTTGGCCTGGCAGATGATGTCACCACCAAGCAGGGCCTGGGGAATGCAAGTTTGCTGGACTATTCGTGCGGGCGAAAGTTAGATTCGGTCTCCTCGAATGTGTGTGTGAATGTGTGTCTGGGAGGGATCGAATCCGGGTGGATGACAAGGTCCGTCCATCGAACGCAGAGCAGCCATTGTCGACATTCTCTCTCGCACGCGATGCACGCACGATTTCGCGCGCGCGCGCCGCTGCCGCCAGTTGTCGACGTGGCCAAGATGTCCGCGTCGCAGGTGCTCTCGATGATCTGCCGTGCAATGACTGCGCGTGCCACCAGTACCCCGAGCCGGAGCAAGGGGGTGGCGGCAAGGCGCGCGGGCGAGAGCTTTCGCTCTCGAAAAGAGTCGTCTGAGAGGCACAGGAAGGGCGCAGGGGCACGGCTTCCGCCAGCTGCTGCGCCCTCGGCGTCCTCTCTCCATCGGACAGGTCAGGCCAGCCGCGCGGTAGCAGCGTGATGCCCTCCTGTCCCCCGGGCCATGGTATGGACTTTCCACCTGTTACCAGTGGAATAGTCGATGCGGGGGCCTTGTCCGTCCAGTCCTGGTGGACCCTGGCTCTGGATCTGATGGATGCATGCGATGCGGCGCGGTTCTCGTGATGGCTCTTGCGTTTTTGGCTTCTTTGCGCGATGGACGGACGCTTGCTGACAGGGAGGGGATGATGACGGGTTAGGGTATAAACTCAAGACTGACCCTCCGAAGGATGCTCGAAACCGCAATCGCCGATAGCACGCAGAAGCTCGGGCTTCAAGAGGAAGTCGCGGAAACCGGTGGCGTGGATGCCGACATAGCTGCCCTTCTTGTCGACGTTAGTGCCGGCGGCAGCGGCGTCGGCGCCCTTCTTGCCGTTGGAGGCGGCGGCGGTCTCGTTGGTCTGGATCTCCTCATCGGAGTAGTCGATGAGGTCTTCCTCCTGCTGGCCAGACATGATGTCGGTGGATGTGTGGATTGTTGTGTGTGACGTGGAAAGTGGGCGGGGAAGCCGACCAGGGAACCTTTGGTAAGGCTGCTGGAGCTCGGAACTAGGGAGTGCTGTCTGGTCGCGGGACGCAGACAAGGCGCGAGAAGTGTATGAATGACGAAGAGATGAGAAAGCCCAAGAAAAGTCTGGGAGTCGATGGGTCGTTCGGAGTGCGAGCGCAACTGGCTATGGCTGGCTGGCGACGCGACTGGGGGTGGTGTGGATGGTGATGGCGGGTGGTGAGTGTGTAAGGGAGGAAGTTGCGGAGCCTGGGCGAGGGCGAGTTGGCGCGGCCGAAAGCTTTGCCTGATCGAAGGCTGAGCGCCCTGCGACGCACGGTCACGTGGTGCAGAACTAGGCCTAAAATGGACTAGAACGTTTCTGGGGCGCGACTCCTGCCGCCCGTGCGCGTGGAAACCTTCTCGCAGCCTGTTGAGTTGCTGACTCAAATTCGGCCGTTGATTTCAGAGCTTCCTCGAGCATCTTTGACCATCGCCAATCTTCGAGCAGCAGACGGAGCTTGGGTCCCCTCGACACAATGGCCAAGGGAAAGCCCAATGAGAGCGTGCCCAACAGGCATCTCTACTCCCGCATGTCCTATCTGCACCAGGCCGCCACCTATCTGGCCTCACAAGACTCAACGACGGAACGGAAGACGACTACTGAGGACAAGCTGGCACCACCTCCTAGTCATAACCTTGCCAGGCATCTCGTCGCGGGGATTCGGACGGTCGGGCGTAAGGCTCTCATCAGACCGAGTCCACGGATGAAACAGACTCTCTGCAAGCACTGCGACTCGGTGCTCATCGAGGGCAAGACATGCATCACAAGCGTTGAGAACGCTAGCAAGGGCGGCAAAAAGCCGTGGGCGGACATGCTCGTCGTTCGGTGCATCACATGCGACAATGTCAAGCGGTATCCAGTCAACGCCCCGAAGCAGAAGCGGAAGGGTCTGAGGGAACCTGCCCCAGCCAAGGCGGCGGAGGGATGAAGGGGCGGAGCAGGTGTATGAAAACCCATCAAGTGGCAAGATTCAGGGCAGGCCTTCCATCGCGCGACTGCAAGCGCTAGTTGGATCGTCCAACATCTCAGTGGCTATTCGTATCTAGGCCGTCAGGCTCAGGGCTGCTTCGGATGTGCATGCCCACGTTGGCCCACGAGTGCAGGATCGCCTGCCAGACAGGAGTTGCGTTGCAGCGAGCTATTCGCATCAAATGTGAGTCATGCCCACGCTTCATTGCCGCCAAATCCCCCCAACTGACCATATGACAGTGCCACCCCATCACCATCTGAACAATCATCAGACAAACATCCCGCAGAAAAATAGCCTTCTGCTCCCATCCGGCGTAGGAAACAAGCCAGCCCGGCCATCCCGCAAGGGATGCCTCGCGAGGGATACCCCGCACCTCTCAATACCACACCACAAACTAAACGCACTCCCTCGCGTACCATACTCTTTGTCTCGTGATTCATAGCCCATACCCATCCGGCCTCACCGCTGCTGCTGTTGCTGCGTCCCAGCATCACGGGCCACAGCCTCCTCGCCGAGCACCTTGCTCGCGGCCATGAACATGCCTCCGTGCCAGCTACCCAGTCCCCGCATCGCCTCGGCCTGCACGCTCGTCATACGGACCAGGTTGTCGGTGTCTGCGAGGTTGGCTGATAGCTGCGCCAGCTGCGAGTGGAGGTGTGTCTTGTCTTTGTGTGAGTATACCACGCCTAAGGTAGAGGAAGGGAGACGTACGACTTGGCGGGACTTGACTGCGTTGCCTGATGAGCTGGCCATTGACGGCCGTGTCGCGTCACCGCGGGGCTGGCCCATGTTGGTTGTGCCGAAGCCACGCGTCGTCATGATGGCGGTTTGTTCTCGAGATTCTGCCGTGAGGTAAGCATAAGATCCAGGGTTGCGCAGGAGAGTCACTCACTCAGTGTTGTTGAACCCTTGCTTCACAGTGCGCCGATGCGCTGTCTGGTGCTTGCTCTGATGATGGTGTTTGCAGCCTGGCAAGTGGGAGAGTCAAAAGGCGAGAACCTCCTGTTGATCGGTCCACCGAATATCTGGTTTGCGACCCTGTCGGAAGATACTGCCTCCAGGTGCCAGATGTGCTTCACTTCACTGCATCAGCGTTGTTTGGGGTCAGATCACACACACAATGCCCCACAGACAGCAACAACGCCCGCCCCGTCGCCCTGGAACCGCAGCGTCAGCCTCACCTTTCCTGCTGTTGACACAGTCGCGGACACGGACCAGGTACGGCACAGCCACACCGTGCAAGTTCGGCTGACCCCGCCCCGCCCCCACGCGTCTGGGACTTCCCGCGAATGCCACATGTCCCTTTTGCTCCCTGACATGTCACCTCAATCAGATGGAATTAATAGACCTCCAATATCGAATCGTTACAAGTAAAACAGGCACCATTGCACCTGGCCCCTACAGAAGTATAGTCTTGCACGATAACGGCAATTGTCCGCATCACAGCCACGTCGTCGGAAGCACATCACCACATCTGTACCAAGACCCGTCACATCATCATAAAGTTCGGCGGTCCGTCCCCCATCCCCTATTCAGCGACTTCAAACAGGGGCGAGCTCTCGGCAGCAGTCCGAGAGACCCTTGTCGAGCTGCCCTGCCCATCAGCTTGGTACGGGTGTGGCTCCGGTCTCCAGATGGGAGATTTCCTGTCTCATCAGCCTGCATCCGGCCCATCCTCATTTCTTACCGAGACACCGCCCAGCCAACGTGCCCGCTGCAACTTCGTCTGCAATCTTCACGCAAGTACACCGTCATAAGGGGTCCGGGATCTGTCCGTGTACGGCTGGCCGAGCCTTGTGATGTATTAACCAATTTCTCCCTATTCGTCATCCCTGTATTGTTCGGCCAGAGAGGCCGGCTGCCAACGCCCTGACCTTTCTATGTTCGTTGCTTCGGCGCCCAACCAGACAGGCTCATGCCAACGCGCGAGTTCATGGCCGTATCATGGCTTGTTCGTCAGTTGGAAAAAGACGCGCGACAAAGGAAAACCATGTCTCGGTTGAGACGACACTGATATAATACACATCCTCCCTTCCTCCAGTGCTCGGCGCCCTCCTGAGCAAGCCGGCCGGCCGCAGGTGGACTTCATTAACTGATATGGCGCAAATGAATCCTGCCCGCCTGAATGCAGCTATTACCAGAACCTAATTCTGCTCCTTTTGTCGTCGTCGTCGAAGCCAAATGCCCTATGTACTGTTGCCCCAATCTCATTTCGAGCGAGGTCGTCAATCGGCGAGGGCGCGAGTGTGCAGCCCGCCGCCGGAAGTAGACCAAACAAAAGTTGCGCTGTATGTCGTGTCGTTCGCCGTGGTTGTCCAGGGCGATGCAAAGAGAATCATGCGTACGCTCCATCGAAGGCCGTCACAGCCCTGGGTCCTCCTACCGCACTCCTATGGGCGGGCGGGGTCCCAGGCTGCTCTGGCTGCTGTGGGCTGACGGCTCCGTGCCCATGTGGGAATCACCACTGCCCGCGCTGGCACTCGCACTTCCAGTCAGACTTCTCATGTTGTTTGTCTTGGGTGGATGGAGGCCGCTCACCCCGACATGTTGCTCAACCTGCTGTGGCGCGACTTGATTGCCGTGCCCAGGAGGGTATCGGGGGACTGGTTGGCGCATGCTGTCGGGCGGCGATGGTCGCCTTCCGTTGCCGTTCATCGGAGGAGGTCCGTTGTAGCCGTTCGGAGGCGATGGGCGTCCGCCGCCCCTGATCGAAGGGCTGTACGGGTTCCCCGGCGATTGGCTAGCTCGCCTGGGGTAGCCGCCGTTCATGCCCATCGGAGGAGGTCCCCCGGGTCCGTACTGCAGCTCGTCCAGCCGGGCGGCAGTCAGCGAGTTGGTGCGAGATCCTGCCTGGTTCATCGTGCCCCTGTCGACAGCACCATACCGGTTCGAAGAGCACGACATGAGCGGGTCCTCCAAGATGTTTTCCGTCGTGGTCATGTTGACGACCTGACTGGACCTGTTGCGTACAAAGCCGGGTCGGAACCGCCCGCCGCGGGGTGGGGGTCCCATGGCGTCGAACTCGGGGTTCTTCCGCATCTGTGCCGCCGAGGGACCTGGAACCTTGCGGTTCTTCCGAGATGTGACACTCATCATGTCGAAGTTGTCGGGGTCGATCATGGGCGTGACCGGTGCTGCCATCGGGTCGAAGTAGTCCTCATCGTCGTCATCGTCATCGTCGAAACCATGAGCGCTGTGCCTGACCGAGGCAGGTCCGCGTCGGGGCGGGCCTCGCCTGCGGCCCATTCTCATCTCTTGTTCCCGAATGGCGAGTTCCCTTTGCCGCAGCTCCAGTTCCCGTTCCCGAATGGAGATATCGCCGCCTTCTCCACCGTAGCCGGGCTGACCTCCTTCGGGAATGTCGTCGTAGAGCACCAGGTGGGAGAACTCCTCCAGATTGTCGGCGTCCATAGATCCGCGTCGCGAGGCTGCTCGGGAGCCGGGGCCGGGGTAGCCGTTGGGAGGGCCGTTCATCGAGGGGCGTCCGTAGCCGTTGGGAGGACCGCCGTTCATCGGAGGGGGGCCGCGGCGCATGCCCGGGCCGAGATTCGACGAATTGCGAGGCCTTGGTCCACCACGCGGGGGCATTCCGTTGCCGTTGGGCATGCCGTTAGGCATAGGACGCATCGTACCCTGAGACGAGACTCTGGGAAGTGGTGATGCCGTGGGCGAGCCGGGGGCGGGAGGACCGACGTCAATCTTTGGTCTCTGGCGGTTGACGATGTTAATGTTGTGCAGGATAGCGTAGAGAGTCTCGATGCGAGGGACAGCGAGTCCCGCATCCTTGGCCAGCTTGATGGGCGAGCCCAGGTAGGTCTCGACCTCCATTGGGCGGTGAGCGACAAAGTCTTGCCACATGATGCTGTCGCCCGTGGGCTTGCTCATTTCGGCGATCGTCTTCTCCTTGAAGTCGCTGGGGAACGTGCATCCGTTGGCCGTTGCCAGTACAAGCAGTTCGCTGATGATGTCGGATATCATTTCCCTCACGCCTGTCTTTTCCAGCAACTTCTCTGCGTTCGAGGTTTCGAAAATGACGCTGACGGGGTGGAAAGCAATAGGTCTGCATAATCATCGTCAGCTGCAGAATTTGACTTTGCCGCGAATGGATCACTCACCCAATCACTCGCTCGTACTGCTGTTGCCGGATGTTCGAGGACACTTTGCAGTCGACCTGACCTGTGCTAAGAGTCATTGCGAGGGCCTGCGCCATGTCCTCTTGAATTGTCGCGGGAATGTTGTCGTTCTTGCTGGCAGGGCCAACCCAGACCTCAGTTGATCCCTTGTGCTCGAATTCGCTCTGGCCGAGCTGCGAGAGGTCGGCATTGGAGACAAGAGACAGGACGACATTTGTAGGGAAGCGCTCCTCGATGGCGGCTTCGACGCCGAGAGCGTGTGTTGTGTTGACGAGGATGCAGGTGTGCTGGGGGGTGACGACGGCGTCGATTACGGAGGCGAGGTCGTAAATGTCAGGGAGCGCCTTGACACAGAGGATAACGTAGTCGAAGGCGCCGTCTCGGCGAGAAGCGGCTTCCTCGGGCGCGCGGACGACTATGGAGAAGCTGTGTCAGTAACGATGATGGAGGACGCGAAGACTCGCAGAGAGATTGTCGTCGTGCGCTTACCATGCCGGGGCTTGAACCGTTCGTTACCATATGTTGTCGACCTAAAGCTGTGTAAGTCTCGTCCCAGGACGGCCACCGGGGGATGGCGCGACTTACTTGAAGGTGAGCCCGTACTGGGAGACGTGCTCGAATCCAGATTTCCAGACCAACGTAACATCGCAGGCATTGGTGGCCTGTAACCTCCAGGACAGGAAAGCCGAGACTGGATTGCCTCCCACTGAAAGAACGCGCATCAGCTCATAGTCCGCCATGTCTGGAGCGCAATACCGAATCGAAAGGCGAACATTCAGAGCATCGCAATAGGAAGGGCAAGGAGAGGGCACCAGGCCAGGCGTGCGTGTGACGCAACAAGGAAAGAAAGAATAGGCAGGAGGGGGGAAGGGGGAGGGGTGGGAGGGACGGATGGGGCTTGGATATTGGAGTGTCGGGTCAGGGGGTGGACGCCCAATCCGAGTCGCACGGATGCTGAGCCAAGCACCAGGAGTCGGCGAGGTGCGAGATGATGCAGAAAAAGAACCTACCTGAGAGGATCTTGAGCCGGGGTGTCAAGGGCGCCATGGTGCAGAGGCCCTATCGGGATTAGCAGCGAGGCCGAGTTCGAGGCCGCTGAGCTTTCGTGTGCGCCTCGAGCGAACGAGTCGGGATGGCGTTGTGTTCTGGTATGACAGCGCAAGGGGGCGGGCGGTCGGAGGCCTTGTGGCTGTCGGTGGACCGGGACGGCCGGGGGGTGTTGAGGCGATCGCGTGGACTGCAGGTGCAGCAGCGAGCGTGGGTGGACGGACGGCGATTACGGGTACTGCAACAGGGGGGCTCGCAGCTCTAACCCTTCTCCACAGAGTCGCTCGGCGGCTCTGTTTGATTACGCTGCTTTCTTCTTCTTGGTTGTTGCTGCTGCAAGGCAAAAAGGCGGGCTGCAATGTACGTGCGGTGCGTGTGCGGTCGAAGGGCCTAGGACCACAGACCCATTCGAGGTCGGTTGCGAGGTGTCGAAGGGGGTGTGTGAGCGATAGGAGGGGGACGGATTGCAGGATGCAGATGCGAGGCAGTTGAGGTCTCGGCGAATTTGGTGGCGCAGCGCGAGTCCCACGCAAAAAGGAGGACCAAAGCAGGAAAGCTGGTTCGATTAACGAGAGGTGACGCCTGGAATCGGGCTAGTCGACGGGCGGGAGTGCCGGTCGAGCTGAGGTTTGATGCCGTGTTGATAGGCCGGGCTGGCTTCGTGGGCCACTGGGGCGGCGGTCAGGCCTCCTGTGGGCGATTGAAAGAGGTCGGCTTCAGGTGGGTAGGGGGTCGGTCGGGGCGGTCGGGTCCTGTCGTCTGGCCGCCACGAAGGAGATCCGGGGGAGCGATTGGCGTCGTTGGGTTGTCGAAGGACGGGGGGTGTTGCAGGCGGCTGGGCTGGTATAACGAAAGGACAAGGCACGCCGCGCTCTCGTGTTTCAAGACGGGATGGCCGGGAGTAACGAAGCCACGGTTCGTGGGCGTGTGCGATCAACGGGAGTGAGTGGTGTGGGTTGAGTTTAAACCACGACAGGAGCAGGTAGGCGGACGGGGGCCTAGGTGTGTGGCCGGCTTTGTCACCTGGAATTGATCGTCGCAGCGCTGGCGCGATGACGACGACGACGGGGCAGGCGAGCGAATTGCTGCCGGGCGTGAGAGCTGCTCGTCGGATTGCAGCGAGCGTGTGGTGAGAACGAAAAGATCGAGTCGCGTCTATGGGAGGAGGAGAGAAGGGGAAGAAAAGAAGGACACTGGAAAAGCGAAGGTGGAGTGTGAGAGTGAGGGAGGGAGAGGCCGGTCGACGACAAGCAAGCAGGGCAGGTCGGCAGATGGGGCGGGCGGGCAGAGCGAGCAGGGTAGGTAGAGCAGAGCACAGGGCAGGTACCTGGAGAGGTGGGTTTGTAAGGTAGACGTGGGCAGAGACTCAGAGAGAGAAGAGGTGAAGGCGTGTTTCGCGAGGGAGAACGCCGGGCGAAGGTACCGCTTTCTGTTGTCAAACGTGTCGACGGAGACAACCCAAGATGGAATGGGAGGGGAGCAGGGTTTTCTGGGCAAGACTGGGCGACGAACGCTGTCTGCTACAGAACAGGTCGGGTACCTGTAGAGACGGTACCTGAGAAAAGGTACCTGCGATCGAGGTAGAGGTGCCTGCCTTCTCTTTCCTGCTTGGAGGGGACGCTAGGGTTCCTTCCTGTGCCTGTAGCGGGCGGGTGTTCCTGCTGTCCCGGTACGCACGGAAGGGAAGGGAGGGGGGGAAGGAAGGAAGGGGAGCGGCGGGCGGCGTGTGGCTTTCGGGCAGGTACCGCTTCACCAGTGGTTGGATAGGATGGATGGATGGATGATGCTGGTTGATACTGTGCCTACGGGCACGGGAATCTTGGGAGCAGCGGGATGGGCGAATTTAGGGTGGAGACGATGCGCTTTCTGCTGCACCTACCAAGAACCGGACAAGACACGACGGGCCAGGGGTGGGCAGGCAGGCAGGGCACAGTGCAGGGGGGGAAGAGAAGAGGAGGGGGGGCCGCGACTAGCATCGACCGGGACGCGACACCAAGAGAAAAAAAAGGACAACGCCGAGCTTGGCTTGTGAAGAAAAAAACCAGCGAGGATAAGGGGGGCAATTGTACTGGACTGATGGGATAAGCGGGTGGGCGGATGCTAGAGTGAGTCCGTTCCATGTAAAACAACCTAGGGCCCCGTCGCTTGCCTGCATCGCCGCAGTGAAGCCCGGGCTCTGTGTCGTTCTCCCTTTTTCATTTTTATGCGTCCATGTCCCTTGGTCCTATTCGGAAGGAGTTCGAGACGAACTGTTTGGGTGATGGATGGCCAGCCACTGCCGCCTCGCCTTCATGATGGTTCCTCTGCCCTTCCCCCATTGACGAGGTCGGGATGGAATGTGCGGTTGGGCCGAAAAATGAGATGAACCAGCGGGAGAGGCATTTCGTTCTGTTTTCTCCGGATTGCATTCCGGTACGGCCACCCCTTTGCCCCCGAAGGCCCGACCTCTGTTGTCTGTTGGCGATCGCCGGCCGGGCCCAGCGGGCGGGAGTCTGAGTCGGTCAGGGCGGGTCACGGTGGCGTGGCGGGCGGACGAAAGGTGCCATCCGCCTCAGTCAGTCGCTAGCGGGCCATCCGTGCGTGGTCCTGCCAAGGCGAGCACACGCTTGCCCTTCCAGGTTCAGGTTGACTTGCTCTCCCGCGAACTTAACTCTGTTTTTGGGGGCGGCTCACCACGACGAGGAATTGGGTCTCGGGTCGTTGTTTCGTTCTCGATGGCGGCAGGAGCGGGCGGTCAATTGATGTACCTGCTGCCCGAAGATGAGACGAGATGGGCGGGGTGGTCGGTTGGTGCCTGCCACCCGATAACGATCCCAGGGGCAAGATTGACCTCATCCCTCCCGTCGCGGCTCGTGGCGTCTGAACTGATCTGAGTCTAATAAACCAAGGGACGACGTCCGACATTTGCTCTCCGGCCTCCCGATGTCCGACCTCCAACCTCTCAGGGGCATCCGGAGTATCAACCTCAGTCAATCGGCCTCACAGGGCCCAAGAAACCCGAAACCGACAACATCAAGCAAGCAAGCAGATTCCCCGCCCATTGACTGCCCCCCCATTCACACTGCCCAGATTGGCAACTCGTCTCGGCCTGGGGCGTTTGCCGGATTGATCACCGTGGCCCCCTCCCACCGGGCCTTTCCTGCAGGGCTGCTCACAGGTGTGGATGGGAGCGTGCGTGTTGGTGTGCCATAATCGCCTTATCAGAAGCTATTTTGCCTGTGAGACGGGTCCAATGTACATGGGCCCTGGGGCCTGTAGCAGTCTCAGTCACGTCGTCCTGTCCTCGTCATCGCTCCGAGCGTCCCATATTGACACTGTCACTTCGGGGTACAAGTTGTGTTTGGTCTTCCGCGTTGCTCTGGTCTGCAGCTATCACCTCGTGTCAGCGTGGTGTGGCGCATGCCCAAGGGGCCATTGGATTTTACGAGCACTGGGGAGGTCAACGACGACGACAGCAACGGGCAACGAACACCAAAGCACAGCATCGTTGTCCAAGGGTCCCGGACCGGTCCCGTCGAGTGGGGGCAACGGCCCTGCCACACGCAATCAGCACTTGCCCACAAGCTTGTCAGGCTCCGTCGTGTAAGGTGGCCCTGGTCTGACGCGCCTCTTGGAAGTCTTGGCTTCCTCGTGTCGGTATTCGTATGGCTGTGCTGTGCTGTCACGAGTTGAAGGCAGGCAGCCGCGGAGCATAGGGCTGCGAGCTCGGGTTCAGGAAGCTCTGGAGGAAGCCACCAAGAAGAATCCGAACTCGATGCGATTCAGGGTACAGTGCAGAAGTGCATCTGCTCGTATTGAAGGCCTCTTTGGCCGTCATCAGTTGGTGTCGTATCTTGCAAAACACACGAGTATGGAGTTGCTCATGGCTCTGACCCGTTCCATCTTCAGCTGCACAGGCAATCGATCGGCGTGCAACGCAGGGAGAGGTCATCCCGTCAGGCTGTCACGGTCACCGTGCCCTCTCAACGACAGAGGCTGAGTGCCATCGCGACGGCATTCGCGGGGTGCCTGAGTCGCCGACTTTCCCTGTTGCTGGCGCGGCTTCCGAGGGACACGGCGCCCAGTACCGAGCCGGGCGTTGTCAAGATGGGGAAAGGTGCAAGCCCAGACCGTTCTGCCAGCGGGTGCGTCCGAGTCCAAAGTCCACATCAAAGTCCACACTCCGCGGCGCTGGATGTTGGGCGCAGAAGCGGACAGGCGGGCTTCAGTTCGCTCCTCGGGTGCTTCTGCGCGCCAGGGGGGGAAAGCGCCAGGGGGTGCCCAGGATGTCAGGGGAAGGAGCCAGGGGTGTCTGCCACGAGGTTCCACCCGTTCCGGAGGCTGTGCTGCTCTAGCGAGCGGGCTCAACGTCATCATTCCTTAATCGGGGCGCCACAGCCCACACTGCAGCTCTCGACCCCGGCCAATCTCGCAAAAACGTTCGCACGTCTCGCTCCGCGCATATCCTGCGGTGCCGATTACCAACCCAGCGATACTAGCACATCGACAATGACCGAAGAAGCCGCGCGCGCGGCAGACACAACAAACCAGAACGACCAGACGACCCATCCTTGGTGCCAAGTCTTCCCTGGACCGACCCGCTCACACACACTCAGCAGCCGCTGATCTGTTCTGCTCCCGAGTGCTCTCGGCTTCGCTCAATTGTCCAGCACGGAACCTTCCACTCCTGAATTATGAGTCCTGACTGGAGTCCTGGAGCGCCCCGAGGCACCGATCACCGATCACGTCTCCATCACACAACCTTGTCATCCGCAATGGGGTTGGGTCACATCGAGCCGGCCTCCCCCTGTCTTTCACTTCGCGCCACGTCCAACCGCCCGGTGACTCCCCCCGTCCATCTCGAGGCTCGAGTCCCGCCTGCCGCCTGGTACGATAGAAGCAGCGGGGAGTCCGGAGGTATTCGAGAGTTTTCCTCGCTCAAGACAGCAAAGGAGTCTCGGAGTCTGGCCCCCAAAGCCCGTGTTGGACTGCGACCCTAGACCCGACAGAGGCAGCACGGCGCAACGCACAAGCAAGATCGCCGGACGCGCTCTCCTGACTGATCATCATGATCGATCCACCGGGGATAACATTATGGGGCTGCTCCGACGACGGCCGGGTCCCTCCTCGCAGCCAGCCAGCAGAGTACTTGCAGTACAGGTACTTGTCAGCACCGCACCACCCATCTCTCTGAGCCCAGCAACAGCCAGTCCAGTGTCCTGCAGCAGCCTGCTGTCCGCGGACACAAATAGCTACACTGGACCCACGCTCCTGATCCCATTCGCTCGGGAGAGGTAGATCAGAGGATTGGGGGAATTGCCCCTCGCCAGTCGCAGCCTGCACCGAAAACCTGGAAGGGAAATTGAGAAATCCATTCTGCCCTCCCAGGTCTCCCGGTCTCGAGCCCCTCCCTCGACCAAGGCAGACGGGGCCCAGAGTCACATCGCCCTTGTCACCATTGAAAAGGCACAGCAACCCCTGAGCCAAAGCCCTCCGAAAGCCTGCTTGACCTGGCCGAGAGAACGCCCAAGAAACGCAAAGGCCTTGCTGCCCCCTGGAGGTGGTGCTGCCACCCTCGTCCAGGACCACCCTGGTCCACACCACGCCGGATCAACACACCCGCCAGGAACACAACGGCCTCCGAGCCAACGAGACGCCCGCGTCCAGAAATTTCCGCTGCCGCCCTAGCTCGATGCGGTGATAAGCCTTTTTCGGCTCTGACCTCGCTCAACGCCTTGCAGTAGTGTACCTTCTGCCGGCCAAACTCTCCTGGACGCGTCCTGTCTAAGAACCGCGTCCTGTTGTGCGTTTGGAGGACTGAAGGCTCCGACGACGACGGGCTGGTGCTTCACTAGAAGGGGCAATATCGAATCCTGGGGTCTCAGCAGCTTCCGTCATTGGTCGTTACGCCTCCTGATCGACAGCAATGCGCCATGGTTGCCACGCGACGTTGGCAGTCGCAGGAATTTGGCTAAACCTCGAGATGCCACCATTCCTCCGGGTGTTATGATAAGCTGTGTCTGTCTCTCTGCCGCTTGCGCCGACTAGCGCCGCCAGCTCCCGTCTTGACTTGCACAGTAGGGGACGAACTCCTTCCGAGGCTCCCGCCGCCGCGAGAGAGCCTGGACCCCTGGCCGCGATGCAGAGCTACCCCTGATGTGATGCTTGACCATCGAGAGTGCGAGGTACGCCTGGACTGATAGGCCAGCTCCTGTGGCCAAGCTCCCTCACTGCTCACAGCAGATGCATGTTGGTGACTTGACTTTGAGCCTATCCGAAGAAGCCACAAGCCCGACCTGCGTCAGAGTCCGAGCCCGAGGTGGCGAGCCATACAACCTCACGCGATATGTCGAATCAGACCGTGAACTTCTGCCCAGGAGAGATAATCACTTGCAGGCATGTAGAGACATTTGACCGCCAGTCATGAGGCCAGCTGACACCAACATGGCAGAGTAAGGAGTAAGCCTGATTGCCAATGTCTGAGACCTCTTCTGCCCGTTGAACACCCAATCTTCCTTGTCTCGGGCCAACGTCGTCAACTATCCACGGAGAGGCTGAGACAAGCACATTAGCCGCTGCCAGCGCAGCTCTCTAGATTGCTGCAGAAACGGAGGCTCGCTTCTAGCTCCGGGCTCTCCGCACATGCCACACCGGACGCCATGCCACTCTCCAGTTCCTCGACCCGGCTCCGATCGAGACCCCGAACATGCCAGCCATCGCACGATATGCCCACCGACCGACCCCATTCCTGACGTCGGCGGCGACGATGCTGTCGTGACACACAGTAGAAGCAGGCCGAGAGACAAGCGGGAGATAAGCTTGTGCGCGCACGGGAAAGGAAGGGGGGAGGGGGAACGTCCGACGGCCCCGGGCATATCGTCGTGTCTTTCGTCCGCCGTGTGACGGGAGGGACCCGTGTCGGGAGACGCCAGCGCAGGCTGCAGATGAATGTCGGGCAGCAGTAGAGACCTCGTCACACAATGGGAGAGAGATCTGTCCAGACCACTCTCTCCCCGGTTGACTCGCCCCCCTGCCGCGGCCCGAGAGACGGCCTTTTTTAAACAATGGCGTCGTGTAACACCCCGGGTGGCTGGTGGTACGCAGCGTGTGGTTGAAACATCTTTCCCGTGGCCTGGGGAAAGGTACGTGATGCCATCCTGAGAGAAGAGGCGCCCGCGGCGAGGACTTCTTATCAACATCAATATACCCCGAGCAGCACGACATGACGACAAGACCGCTTGCATTTCCGTATAGGGCGCTCAAAAATCCCGTCACACAGATATGTCCGTAACCCCCAAAACGCCTTTCCCCATCTTTCCCGGCCTTGGTATCTATCAAAGAACATGGCTCCCCGCAACGCCTGCCCACGCCGTGAACACGGACCGTCCGTCCAAAATGTACAAGTTGACTGTTCTCTACACACTTTTTCTCACACCTACGCCACCTTGAGGCCCTTCTGGATCTTCAGGCAGCGCCGGAAGTTGAGCTGGCCGCCATTGTCAGGCATGTACTCGCCGCTGGCGATGTTGAGGATGCGCATGCGCTCGTGATAGACGAGGTTCGGGAGCAGCTTGGGCGTGATGAGGAAATACTGGCTCGTATGCTCGTTGCAGGCGATTTCGACCATGCGGCTGTGCACCATGCGCTCGTTGCGCGGGTCCATGCCCTGGTTGATCTCGTCGACGACACGGAAGGGAGCCTGCGCCATGGCCTGCAGCGCCATGAGGAAGAAGACGGTCGACACGGCCCGCTCGCCGCCCGATTGCCGCTGCTGGTCGAGCTGCTGGAGTGTCTCATTTTCGCTAGGGCATTTGTCAGTTTCTGGTGTGCGTAGGAGGGTGAAGCTGCGACGACATACCGGAACTTGACGCGAATGTCAAGGGCCCACTGGTCAAAGTCGTCGTCCTTGTGCACGCGCACCTCGCCCGCGCAGCTGATCTGCTCAAAGTTGTAGGCAAATGCGTCGTTGATCTTGGACACGAGGGCGTCGAGCCGCGGCTCCCACCGGTCGCGGATCTCCTTGATACGCTGGTTGAGCTCGTCGGTCTTGCCCTGGTTCCGGTCCATGCGGCCGCGGAGCTTCTCGATGTCGCGGGCGCGCTTCTCGTAGTCGCGAATGACGTTAGGGTTCGCCTCGTGAATGAACTCCAGCTTTGCCTTCTCCGCGGCAATCTCCTCGTCGAGATCAGTCGTTGTACGGTCCCCGGCCACCTGCGTGAGGTATTCCTTGCCGCCTTCGTTCTCGTTGCAGACTTCGACAACCTTGTGCTGGGCCGCCTCGGCGTCGGACTTTTGCTTTCTGCGGAGTTCTGCGAGCTCTTCGACCTTGACCTTTTCCTCCTCGATCTTACGCATGATGGAAATGTTCCTCTCCTTGAGCCCGCTCAGGTCTGATTTGGCTTCAATCTCGCGGATTGTGGCCTCCAAGAGAGCCTCTTGAGCTTCCCGGATAGCCGCAATACCGTCGTAATGCTTCAGCACGGCCCTGGCTTTGCGCACGTAGACCTTGTCGATCTCCATGTCGAGCTTGGCCATTGTGTCTCGGGAAACCTCGAGCTCCTTGAGCTTAGCTTCCTTGTGGCGCTTCTCGGTTTCTGGTTTCTGTTAGCTGCTTGATCCTCAGACCAAGGCAGACATGACTTGCCGAGCTTGTTCGGAAGAGCCTTATATTCCGTCTGTTCCTTCTGCAGAATTGCCTTCTGGTTGATGAGATCTTTCTGCTTCAGGTTAGCTGTGCACGAAACCAAGACTCGACGGCACAAAACATACGAGCGTCGCATCAAGCTCTCTGAGCTTCTCGTGAGTTGCTCTAACTGCTTCCTTGTTCTCCTGACTTTGCTGCTTCAGACCCGCAAACTTGGCCATTTCAGCGTCCAGGCGCTGCTGCAGCTCTTCCTTGGCAGACGTGTCGACATCATCGTTCCACCAGCGACCGGGCGAGATTTCCCTGGTGGCCGTTGAAACAGCATCCGGTCCGAGGTCTCTCCGACGCGTGACGCGGTAGAATTGACGGCCAGTCACCCAGGCCGAGATCTTATCGTGGCCCATCAAAGTATGGTACTGACGGTCATCAATGTCCCTCAACGCAACACCAGTCAGGTGAAGCTTCCTCTCGCTGCAGAGCATGGCCAGGACCGGATCAGGGCCAGTGATGCAGTCGATGGCAAAACAGTCGAACCCGAGAGAAGTCGCGTTATCCCGGGAGAGCCGCGGGAAGGCATCGATGGACGTGAGACATGTCCTGATCGACACAGACAGGCCGAGTTCCTTGTAGAAGTGATCGCTTAGCTTCTTGTGGTCTTCGCGTGATTGTGTGGTGAAGCACATCAAGTCGTCTTTTTGAAGGGCGGCCTGGACGAGGTCGGAATAGCGCTTGTCCTTGATCGTGCAGGTCAGGGCTGGCGGGCCGAAGACCTCCATCTCGAATTTGTCGCTGTTTTGTTGGAGCCACTTCCAGCCTCTGGCGACGTCGGGGAATTCTTTTGCCACGAACTGAAGCTGCTGACCTTCTCTCGTGTCCAGGGCGGCAATCTCATCCTTCAGGCGGTCGCTCGTGGTTTTGGCTGCAACACCCTGTCGCCTAAGCTCCTGAGCATCTTGCTGATGTTTCCGCTCCTCTGCCTCCAGTTCTCTCCTCTGATGCTCGTGGGAACGCTGGAAAGGGTTAGGAAAGGACCGTCATCGGTCGAGTGCTAAGATAACTCACAATGCGGGTGTTGTGCTCCGCAGCGTCAAAGGCAGCCGGCTTATTCTTCAGCCGGTTCTCCAGCTCGCCGATTTTCTTGACAATCTTGCTGAGATCCCTCTTCTTCGTCATGTAGGCCTGCTGTTCGGCTTCACTCTGAGCGATACACCGGTTGACAGCCTCGTCAACAGTCTCGATTTCGCCGAGGAGCCCTTCGACGACATTTTCGGCACTGCGCAGGGCAGACTTGCGGGCTGCAACGACTGCCGTCACAGCTTCCTGGTATTCCTGCTTGTTGTTGACCCGGGTGAGCGAGGGTGCCGACTCTTCCTCGAGCTGTCGCTGACGATTGCGCGCATCTTTCCATTGCTTGGTCGTATCCGAGTACTTTGCGCGGACCTCGTTGTAAGCCACGATGGCGTGAGCAGCCTGCAAATCCGCCACCCGCTTCTGCACCGCTTCTCTCTCTCGGAGCCTCTCGACGTCGGCCTGCACGGCCTGTTGGCGGTTCTCCAGGTTGGCCAATGTTTCGGCGGTGTTGGTCGCCTCGCTCTGCATCGTCTTCGTCTCCCTGTGCAGCTCCTGCAGCTGTTCTTGCCACTTCAGCATCTTGGCAGGCGCAGCGGCGCGGAGCGTCTCGTGGAGAAGCTCAACAGGGCTCAGTCCAGCAAACTCTACCACCCGGTCCTGCGGCAGGAACTGACAGAGATTGTCGATCTGAATATTGAGGCTGGCCACAAGCTGCTGAACGGCTTTGTGGGTAGCCTCCTTCCCGTTGATCCACCATTTTGAACTGTTGCGTTCGCGATCGATCTTGACGCGAACAATGGGATTTCTGGCATCCTGTGGGCGCTTCTGGAGTTCGATTTCGATTTGTGCTGTCGGTGTGCCGTTCTTCACAAAGTCACGGACAGTGGTGGCTCGACCCATAAGCTTCGGGCTGTAGCCCAGTCCGATACAGATGGCGCAGACGAGTGAGCTTTTTCCGGTGCCGTTCGGTCCAATGACCATATTGAGGTTTGGGCCAGGGAAGAACTCGGCATCTGTGTAGGTGACAAAGTTCTTCAACTTCATGCGACGAATGGTGCCAGGATGGAAACCGTCCTCGTCGGCTATTGAAGCATGACCATTGAGGCTGGGTCCAGTGCCGGACACCCCGGAATCTTCCTGCTCGCTGTCGTCATCGGCAGGATCTTCCTCGTTCAATATTGTTCTCCGACGCTGCCTCTTCGGGCCGTTATCTTCGGAGGGCGAGTCCGCCTGGTATCGGGTGTCGTCTTCGTCGTCGTCTTCGATCTCGCGCCTGGATCGACGGCGATGCGCCTGGCTCGACATCTCGAGATGCGGCCCCAAGGCGTTTTCTTTCGGTGTGAGGGTATCGGAGGGGTTATTCGCGGCCGAGGGGTCGATTTGGTTTGGTCGGGACCGGCAAAATGATGTGTCGAAGCTATTCGCGACATTCCTTGGGGGCCAACACGCACTGGACGCGATTGGACGCGTCGCAGGAACCAGCTCTGGCGGGTTAATGAGGTGGGGCACCTAAATTGCGTTCGATTCAGTGTTATGTAAGCAGACTGTCGTCCTAAATGGGCAAGTGGGCATTCTTCAGACAACCTCATCCCTTCCGAGCTTGCTTCCTCACCAAAGTCGGGCCTTGTCCAGTCGGCGCGTTCTCCGCGGTCCATGGTCTCGCGCCTCTGCGGGCGTACCCGAGATGAGCTGCAGCGTCATAATGGCCACTGGAGGCTATTGTGTCCTCGGAACGGCATGGTGGTGGCCTGTCCTTGCTCTCGCCGGCCGCGCGATGCAGTTCTAGGCGGCACGTCTCTGTATCTCTCCAGATCGTGGGTCCAAACAGTTCTTCCACGTGTTGATATGAACATAATTTTGCTGTTTAGCTCGAGGTTTAAGCATCACTGCTATGGCAAGACTGTCGGCAGTCCCTCGGAGGTGGGATGGTCCCTTCTCTCCGAGGCACTCTTACTTTCCATGGTACGGCCAGAGACTCTACGCATCTGCCGAGTCGACTTCGAATCCAAGCCTTCGTATAGGCGGGCCTGGGCACTAAATTGCATTCCAAAGAGAGGAACCGTTTCAAGACCTGGAATGCGGCAGCCCCTATTCAAAGCCCATCATGACGCCACCCCTTGGGACCTGGCCAGACAGTCTGCCCTTCCCTCGGGCTGAAGACCCTTTTTCTTGGGCTTTATTTGTGGTGAGTGAGATCATTGACATGAATGCTCGGCCACCTTTCGGTGTGTGCACATCAGCCATCGACGTCAAAGCATCGGCCCATTGCTGTTGGGGCATTGCACTGCTGTCGTAGCATCTTCTCTTCGAGTAAGCAGTTGTAGGTGTTTAAATTTAGGAGCATGTTTTGCTAGGTTTGATAGAGCGCAGGAGTAGGAACGGCCGGTGGGCAGGTGGGCAGGCACCTGCCTGCATTTTCGGGTACTAGCAAGCACTGTGCCCCAGCATACTCACGTCTCCAAACACCAAACCCACAGCACCTACCAACTTGCAGGTATCGTCTTTCCTGGCACCTCGAACCGGAAGCCAAACCCGCCCAGCTCAACTCAACTGCCGGGAATCCTGTTCCTCCTACAGTACTTCGACCTCCTCCACTTCACACGTTCAACCGGTGCTTCCTTCCAGTTCCTCCCCTCCAGCTCCAACTTTCAAGGCCCGGGCTCCTTTTTCTGAGCCATTCCGCTCCACATCGGCGCCCCAGTCGCATTCCTGCGGCCACAACAAGTCGCGCTGCTCTTCGGGCTCCAGCTTCTCTCGACCTTCTTCACCCGACCTGGTCACCGACACTCTTTTCTAATCATCCGGTTCGTACTTTCGCCGCTCCTTTCCTTTGCAGCATCTCTGGCTTTTTGGAACACCCTTCCATCAATCCGTCCATTCTTTTACTGCAAAGTCATCCCCCCTTCCGACTGCCGTCCACACTTGCGCTGCACCACCACCACCCAAGCCTTGGAGGCAAGGACTCGTCCGTTGACCAACACCACACACAGGGAGAGACGCCTTGCGTCCTGGGGCTACTGAGCGCCACGCCGCAAGCCGCGATCGACTGTCTGCTCTAGGCATGTCCTAATAGACGATCACTCATCAGGCATCATGTCCGAAGCCATCCGCGCCAGGGCTTCGGCTGCCCGGTATCCGCTGGGAGATGCGACTAATCGCATCAACAACTCCCTGAACCAGCCTGTCAACAAGCACATCAAGGTCGCCGAGCATGACAATGCATCGATTCGTTCTGTTCCCAGCGTCGCCAGGTCCGCTACCGGCGGCTCTCAGTATCGCGAACCACACGATTCGATCCGTGAAGCTGTCGACACACCTGTTGCCGAGAGCCACCACGCCGCGGCCTCGCAGCCTCAACACCCTCGCGCGCGCGCTGTCCAGCAAGCAGACCCGTCCAAGCGAGTGTCTCAGGCTTCTCAGGCCTCGACCGCGGCCTCCAGCAACCGCAGCAGCGGCTACAACTACAAGACCCAGGTGGGACCGTGGCAGCTCGGCAAGACCCTCGGAAAGGGATCATCTGCCCGCGTCCGCCTCTGCAAGCATCGCCTCTCGGGCGAATTCGCCGCCGTCAAGATCATTCCCAAGAAGGCGGCATACCTCATCCAACACGGCAGCCTTGCGGCGCTGCACAAGTATGACGACAGTCTTCCCGAGCGCATCGATGGCGAGATGCGCGTGCCTCTGTCCATCGAGCGAGAGGTCGCCATTCTCAAGCTCGTCGATCATCCCAACGTCATGAAGGTCTACGACATTTGGGAGAACCGCTCGGAAATGTTGGTCCACCGCCCTCCTCCCCATTTGGACAGTCTACTCACTCTTACAGTTACCTCGTTCTCGAATATGTCGACCAGGGTGACCTTTTCGACTTCATCAACAGCAATGGTCGTTTGACGGAAGAAGGCGCCATGTTCTACTTCCGCCAGATCATGAGCGCCATGCAGTATTGCCACACCTTCAACATCTGCCATCGTGACCTCAAGCCGGAGAACATCCTTCTCAACTCTAAAAACCAGGTCAAGATTGCCGACTTTGGCATGGCCGCACTGCACCAGTCCGAGGGTCACCGCCTCGAAACGGCATGTGGCAGCCCTCACTATGCTGCTCCCGAGCTTCTCAAAAACCGCGCCTACCGAGGCGACCGAGCGGACATCTGGTCCATGGGCGTTATCCTCTACGCCATCCTGGCCGCCAGCCTGCCTTTCGATGACCCCGACATCAGGATTCTGCTGGCCAAGACCAAGAGGGGCCAGTACGAGATGCCCGAGTTCCTCAGCCTCGAAGCCAAGGATCTCATCCGCAGGATGCTACAAGTGAACCCCGACATTCGCATCAGTCTTAAGGAGATGTGGCGTCATCCCCTCATCTTGAAGTACGATTATCTCGACGACCTCGGCAGTAAGGGAGCCCAGCCTCTCGATATTCGTCAGGGATTTCACTATTCTCCCATTCGGGGAAACGAGATCGACATGCACCTGGTCCGCCAGCTCCGCTCACTGTGGCACATGTACGACGAGCAGGAGATTCGACAGAAGCTCATGGATGTTTCGTGAGTCACTCCCCAACTTTGCGCTCCGCCGAGCCGAGCTAACTCAGTGGGCGCACAGGAAGAACGACCAGAAGCTGTTCTACTGGCTTCTTCACAGCTACCGCCAGAAGCAGCTGGAGAACTTCCTGCCCGAGCTGGCGCAGTCCCCCAGCGACTACCATCATCTTCACGAGCCTGTCTGGAAAAAGCGCGTGTCGACGTGCGAGTTCAACCGTCCGAGCTCCCGCGGCACTGGCCGCAGCGTTTCCAAGTTCACAGTCATCTCTCACGTTGCCGAGACGGACACCGGCACGGTCAAGAGCTACGATCCGTACAACTCTGACCAGCCCATGCGCGGAGACTCGGAGGTGAGCCATGCCAAGATTGTTGTGCATCGCAAGAACCAGGCCAGCAGGAGCTCCGGCCGCGACGAGGAGACTTATGTTACCCAGCTGTCCAGGACCGGCACTCGAAGCAGCACGCGCCACACAAGGGGTGCATCCCAGCGGACCAACAACACCAACCGCCTTACCTCGATTGGTTCTCCGCGCAACTCGATGGGCTCCCTGCACAGCAGCAAGCAAGGCACCCCCTACACGCGCTCGGCGACGCGCAAGAAGCGGGCCATCGACTTCTCCCAGTCAACCCAAGCCCAGAAGCGGTCGGCCGACAGTCGACACAGCCGGAAGAAGTCTCGCCATCGCAGACATGAGAACGATGCTACTGTCGATACCATGCCGATGCCCAAGCCTAACAAGAAGGTCGAAGGCAAACACCGAGCGGCTGGTCAGTCAATTATGGATAGAGCCCGTCCCAAGCTCAAGATTGTCGAGCCTACCGATCCCCGCGTCATCGTCGACGAGGAGGTCCGCACCTTCTCGAACAGCATTGCCAAGGACTGTGATGCTGCCTTTACCCCATCCATCATGGAGGCGGAGATCAGCGGTCTTCCCAACCTGGACGATGCCCCTGGCGGAGGACGAGGCTCGACCCCGTGCTCTGTTGACACACGGACTCCCTCTGTTGCTTCGCCCACCGTGCAGGTTCAC
Source organism: Plectosphaerella cucumerina (assembly GCA_020746995.1). Taxonomy (NCBI): domain Eukaryota; kingdom Fungi; phylum Ascomycota; class Sordariomycetes; order Glomerellales; family Plectosphaerellaceae; genus Plectosphaerella; species Plectosphaerella cucumerina. The sequence continues at coordinate 1,619,371 of JAGPXD010000004.1, read as the reverse complement.
CCACCCGCATGGGACGCCCGCCCGCTGCCACCGCTCCCCCCCGGATCGCCCGCATCGATTTCGCCGTCCACCTCGGTGAAGCAGGAGGCTTCCAAGGGCGATCAGCCAGTCCGGAAGAGCAAGTTTCTGGGTCTACTGGCCAAGCCTGTGATTCTCCAGAAGCATGAGCGTCGTGTTGTCTCGGCACCGGTGTATCCTCGCGAAGGACAGCCGAGCCGCAGGCTCCCCTCGATCAGCGAGAATGTCCGCGAACCGGACCCCAACCCCATGGAGAGCAGCAAGGCCCGCATCGTGTCTGCGCCCCCGATGACGCCCCGCGAACGCGCTGACGCAGCTGGTCTCGACTACCTCTCCCGCGTTGGTGATACGATCCGCGTTGTTAACTCGCCGACGGCTACCAGCCCGGTCCCGGCCCCGCTGAATGTCCGAAAGAAGGGTTCCGAGCAACAGAGGCACAGCAGCGGCACCGAGGCTGCCCAGGCGCAAATGTACATGCATGGCGCCGTTGGCGGCAGCTCAGCTGCGCAGTCTGCCGCGGGATCCTCTCAGGACTCCGAGGCAGCCATCAAGAAAAAGAAGCACAGCTGGTTCCGGCGAAGCCACAAGGAGGAGGAGCAGGAGGTGGTGGAGCGCGGGCCATCGGTTCGCACAGTGACGACGCAGTGGACGGCGACGACGGAGCACACCAGACCGTCGACCATCAACACGGAGTCGACGGTCCCATCGATGACGGGCAGGGCATACTCTCATGAACCAGGCCTTCCCGAGCCGGCAGCATCCAAGCGGAACCTCTTTGGACTGCTGTTCTGGAAGAACAGCAAAAAGCAGGAGAGCCGGAAGCGCGAGTCACTGATGAGCATCGCTGGTGAGTTTTGTATTACGAGCCAGGGTACTGGAGCGTGCGCTGACAAGGGGGTAGGACCCGAATATCACGAGTCTCCATCGCCAGATGGCAAGACGGTGGCTGCCGCCAAGTCGAAGATGGGCAACGGCTATCAGAGGAGTGTGGCCGAGTCCGACTCGGATGTACGCAAGATTGAGGTGCACCAGACGTGGATCGCGCGACTGTTCGGAGTCAAGCCGGCGACCAGCTACATGTGCCTGACGATCTCGCGGCGCGCGGCGCGGCAGGAGATTACGATCCTCCTGCGAGAGTGGCGGCAGTACGGGATCCGCGACGTGCAGGTGGACAAGGAGCGCAACATGGTGTTTGCTCGGGTCGGAGCCAAGAACTGTGAGTGATCCTGGGTAGAAGCAGGGGATGGCGGTGGACATCAGCTGACTTTTGTGTGTGTTACAGACCTAAGCATCAAGGAGGTGTCTCTCGCCATCGAGATCATGACGGTCATTGAGCACGGCAAGCGCGGAGCCCTCAGCATCGTTCGGTTCACGCAGGAGCGCGGAGCGGCCAGCAGCTTCCTCAAGGTTGTGGACACGATCAAGGCGGTCATGGTGTCGCGCAACCTGGTGGTGACGGACGCGCGCAAGGAGAAGATGATGATCAAGACGCTCAACTCATGAGGCTTGGTCCAGACCTAGGCCTAGGTATGCTGAGGGGCTTGCGGATGAGCACTGCATTTCCTATACTGGCTGGGATTTGGCTGCCCTTTTTTGGCCAGGAGAGGACGACATGGACGCTGCAGAGCTGGATGATGGAGTGCACACATGGCGACCGAGTCGTTGGATGAGTTGCTCCCTATTTCTCTCTGGCTGAGTAATGATTGCATGCTTTCTGCTACTACTACTCCAGTAGGGACGGGAAGACGATTGTTTGTATGGGAGGGCCTGGTGAATACGGGCCCGTCTTGAGTTTTGTCTTCTTCTCTTTTTTCTTGTTTTCTTCTTCTTCTTCATTTGGGGCGGCGTCGACAGGAGACGGACAGACGAGAGCATGGACTTTTGACACGGGCATGAGGCGGATGAGACAAGACAGGCGGACGCGAAGGAGGAGGAAGAGATCGCAGCCTTTGGCCGTGTGGGGGTTAGCATCATTGGTCGGACAAGGGTAATTCCAGTATTGTAAGTAGAGTTGCTAATGGAGCTGTACATGATGAATGTCGGGTGATGGCATGATGGAGTCAGTGTGGTGGTATCGGGGGCGATGCCCAGAGCCTCGGCCTCGGCTCTTCGGTCGGAGGCGGGCAAGCGGGAGAGGGCGGCCGGCTGGTGCGTCACAGAGCGCCCGTTGTGGGCAGTTGGATAAGAGTCCTGAGACGAGACACGGTTGAAGCACGTTTGGGCTGCGAGGAGACCCTGATCGTCGTTGCCCGATGTCTTCGGCCGTGTTCCCGGTGGGATTCTTCAATTTTTCATGTCAGGCCCCATTGCAAGCAGCTGTCTCCATCATGAGGGTGACATGTCCGGCCGCCGCTCCGGCGAGGATGCGGCCGGCGGCGGCGGCGACGGGCGGGTCAGGGACAAGGACAGGGAGGGCCGGGGGGCATGTGCTTGGGGTGCTTTGGGGGTGCTTCAGCGGGGCGATGGAATGGGCGGTGGATGTGAAGGGGGTGAGGTCACCGATTGCGGCGAGGGAAGCATCACAAGCTGGGGAAGACGGCCCTCTGCCACTCTAGTAATATTTACAGCACGCCGTACGAGTGTCAACTAGTAAAATGCCCGTGGCCCGAGGATGTGATCGCCGCGGCCAGCCAGGACGCTCCTTCCACCCGAGCCATACCGACGAGTGCCGAGCCAACCCTTTCGGAGGACGACGACGTCAGGTTCGTTGCATGCCGGGAAGCATTGGCCAACAGGTGCGCTGGGATGTGCTAACTGCTGGGCGATCTAATAGTGGATACTTAGGGGCTCGCCGCCGGCTGCAGCTCGGCTCAGAGCCGACAATGACGGAACCTGGCCCGAGGTACTTTGGGTCTGTAAGCCGTTTGCGGGAGAAAGCGTGTACCCCAGCTCGGAAAGACTGCCGTCTGCGTGCCGAGCTTCAGAGCTGGAGCTACCCCGGAAATGTACCAAGACAGCAATCCAGACTGAACCAGAGGCATCTGATCGACCCCGACCCCGACCCTGACCCCGACTCGGACCTCTTATCATGAGCCGGCTGCTGCCGTCATGGCTACGGCCGGCTCCTACTTCTCGTGCTCTTTTTTAAACTTTTCCATTTCCCCTCAATCATCCTTCTTCCTCCTCTTTCCAACCATCGTGAGACACTCAATTCGTCTCTCTGCAACGACCTGATTTGATACCCCAAGCTCGTCTTCTCATGTAAGTCGTAGTCGATAGCTCCTTCCCCCGAGACGCAAGCTCCCCTCGACATGTGACAGCCGCTGACATTCTCACCAGTTTCCCCCTCGGGCTTCATCCCCCCACCTCATCATCACCAGACACACACATCACACACAATGGCGACACAGGCCTCCATCCTCAAGGGCGTCGACGTGCTCGGCGCCGTCCAGGACCACCAGAAGAAGATCCTCACCCCCGAGGCCCTCGCCTTCCTCGCCCTCCTCCAGCGCTCCTTCAACCCCACGCGCAAGGCCCTCCTCCAGCGCCGCCGTCTCCGCCAAGCCGAGCTCGACACCGGCGCCCTGCCAGACTTCCTCCCTGAGACCAGGCACATCCGCGAGGACGCCACCTGGAAGGGTGCGCCGCCCGCCCCCGGCCTCGTCGACCGCCGCATCGAGATCACCGGCCCCACCGACCGCAAGATGGTCGTCAACGCCCTCAACTCGGACGTCTGGACCTACATGGCCGACTTTGAGGACTCGTCCGCTCCCACATGGGAGAACATGGTCAACGGCCAGGTCAACCTCTACGACGCCAACCGCCGCAGCGTAGACTTCAAGCAAGGGCCCAAGGAGTACAAGCTCCGCACCGACCGGACCCTGCCCACCCTCATCGTCCGCCCCCGCGGCTGGCACCTCGAGGAGAAGCACGTCACCGTCGACGGCGAGCCCATGTCCGCCTCCCTCTTCGATTTCGGCCTCTACTTCTTCCACAACGCCAAGAAGACAATCGAGATCGGCATCGGCCCCTACTTCTACCTCCCCAAGATGGAGTCCCACCTCGAGGCCCGCCTCTGGAACGACGCCTTCAACCTCGCCCAGGATTTTGTCGGCGTCCCCCGCGGCACCATCCGCGGCACCGTCCTCATCGAGACCATCCTCGCCGCCTTTGAGATGGACGAGATCATCTACGAGCTCCGCGACCACTCCTCCGGCCTCAACTGCGGCCGCTGGGACTACATCTTCAGCACCATCAAGAAATTCCGCCAGAACCCCGCCTTTGTCCTCCCCGACCGCGCCGCCGTCACAATGACCTCCCCCTTCATGGACGCCTACGTCAAGCTCCTCATCCAGACCTGCCACCGCCGCGGCGTCCACGCCATGGGCGGCATGGCCGCCCAGATCCCCATCAAGGACGACAAGGCCGCCAACGACAAGGCCATGGCCGGCGTCCGCGCCGACAAGCTCCGCGAGGCCCGTGCCGGCCACGACGGCACCTGGGTCGCCCACCCCGCCCTTGCCTCCATCGCCGCAGAGGTCTTCAACGAGCACATGCCCACCCCCAACCAGCTCTTCGTCCGCCGCGAGGACGTCCGCATCGGCCGCAACGACCTGCTCAACATGAATGTCCCCGGCGCCGTCACCGAGGAGGGCATCCGCAAGAACCTCAAGATCGGCCTCGGCTACATGGAGGCCTGGATCCGCGGCGTCGGCTGCGTGCCCATCAACTACCTGATGTATGTCCTCACACCCTTCTTTCCTCCTCATCTCACTGACATCTCCCAGGGAGGACGCCGCCACCGCAGAAGTCTCCCGCTCCCAGCTCTGGCAATGGGTCCGCCACGGCGTCACCACCGCCGAGGGCAAGAAGGTCGACAAGGACTACGCCCTGAAGCTGCTCAAGGAGAGCGCCGAGGAGCTCGCCGCCGGCGCGCCAAAGGGCAACAAGCACCAGCTCGCCGCCAAGTACTTTGCCACGCAGGTCACTGGCGAGGATTATGCCGACTTTTTGACCACCCTGCTCTACGACGAGATCACCGCCGTTGGGGCCGCGAGCCCCGCGTCCAAGCTGTAGATGGACGGGAACGTGTGTTTGATACCATGGATGGGAATATAGCGATTTCTTTTTTATATGGTTTGGGTCATTTTTTGGGGATGGGAGAAAATCATGGGAGGCCTGTATAGTACAGAGCAGATTGAATGGATGATTTTGATGAATGACTTTTGCCGTCCATGCAACGTCTACTGCCAACATCTGGCGAACATTGCTGATGTTCTCGTGATTATCTGGTAAGGAGATGCAGGCTAATGGAGCCTGGGTATCGAACAACACTCCCCAGGCCGGCCAGTCCGATGTCTGTTCATCACGGCAGACAGTAGAGGTATCCTACAGGCTTGTACGGTATCGTGCAGGTACAACATATGGTTTCGATGATTGAATGATGACCCTGTATTGTCTGAAGCAGCTTTTTCTGCCAGTCTCTAGTGGTTATTGTAGATCTTCCAACATTACGTTCTCTCGCACTGAGCTGATGCTCCCAGTCTCCAATGATCGTTACAGACCCTTCAACATCAATTTCTCTCAAACTGAACTGCTCGTGTATACCATGCAGCATAACAAACAACACGTCCCGGTGACCTCGCCTCGGCAAGATTACAGCACGATAACATCCAGGCCACATCAATTACAATCTTCACAAGCTGAAATGTAATACCATCTACAAACATCGGCATCTACTATCTATCCCATCTCTCGGCTCGATATCCCGCATCCTTCATCAGGGGCTCCGCAGCCAATATTCTACATTTAACCACCTGAGACCAATCCCACACCCCCTTGCCCCCTTTGTAATGGAGTGTTAACCCAAACCCCCCGCGACGCGACAAAATACGCATACCGGACAGCCCAAGACACCAAGGAAGGACCCTGGACGCCCCTCCCTCTTGTGCGAGGCGGGATGAGACAGTGACGAGCAACCAGACATGCTCTCCTCCCCTCCGAACGTCCCGTGAATGCTCCGTTTACGAGGCCGGCCCGGTACCTCTTCTCGAGCCGCCCCGAGGCGTGCGCGCGCCGCTGCCGAACGAAGCCGTCGTCATGATGCCGCGCCAGCCACCATCTCCTCGCGAAAATCGAGGGACGTTGAGCCGACGACATGGTCCCGGTCACCGAGCGGGGTCACCTCCGCGCGCCCTTTCGCATCTACCCACCCCAGCTGAGTCGGGGCTGAAGAGCGCATTCGCCCCCCCGGGATGAGCCAATACTCGTCGTGTGTCCATGCTTCCAAGTGCAAGCAAGCATCTCGGTGAGACGGATCGGGTGCCACCCCCAAGCTGAAAAGGCCTGTCCAGTTGCTTATGCCGGGCGGCAGCACGCCCGGAAAGGCAACCAACACCCCCCGAATGCCATTTCGGGAACGCCTCGAGACGGCTTCGAAAAAGTCCCCGCCGCGTGTCCGCGCGCCTGAGGATGGATGGGTATCATTCCGTGACCGCTGCCACCTGCCGAGTGCCGATTCAGCAGCCCGGGGACGCGCAGCCTGATCTCTTCGGGTGCTCATGTCTTGGGACGGGAGCCTCCTCTCCGAGTGTCTCTGTGTTCAAGATGTTGGTGGCTTTTTCCATCTCCTAAACCCGAATTCCACTTCTCGCCTTTTCCTTCCCTTCCAAACGGCCTTCCACGCCAGGCGTGCTAGGAGGCAACTGGGCGCCAGGGGGAGGCTGGCCGCCAGGGACGGCAAACCGTTATCGTGGTCCCTGGGTAAGTTCCATTCTTCTTGGAGCCATGTCCTGACCAGTCTTAGGTGATCAGTCTTGAAGGGTGGGTTCTGATGCCTTTCTGGGTGTGGTTGTTCTCTCCTGATACCCTCCGGGTAGAACATGGCGCTTCGACGAAGTCTGGCACGCCATCAAACAGTCGGTTCAAATTTGACCAGAGACTTTGCTTTCAATCCCTTGTTCCCCTTGACGGCGATCCTTACTTGGGCCCTGAGGTCATGCTTTCTCGTCAGGCACATGGGTGATAGTATGATGGGGACTTCAGGTTCGAGAAACGTCGAGAATGCTGATGTTCCAAGGCATCGGATCCGGATGGAGGGTTTCGAAGCTCGAGCTAGGAACAGACGCATCATTGGCACTAGTCGGGGCTTTGATGCTGAAGAAGTCTGTCCACCTGGGAGAGGATCAACATGTCGCAGTCTCAGAACAAGCATGCAAAATCGCCAAATGATGCCGCCTCCCGGTGCGCTAAGGAGGCACGCTGGAAGGGTCTCCAATGAATGTCTCTCATGATATCAAGACAAGTGATATGTCAGTATTCCCAGGCATGGCAGCCAGCCGGCGGCAAAGGGGACCCACCTCCACGACCAACGCCCAGATAGGGGAGCACATATTGGCGGACTTCCGCCACCAAGTGAGACCGCGAGTGGCAGCAGAAGCAGCGTCCATCCAACTGCGCATAATGCGACCGCAACACCGGGTGACAAGACATATGGTGCGGCGTATTGCCCCGAGAGACTAGGGACAAGGCACCGCACAGTAGGATCAGGGCAGTGGGCGGCACCTGGACGCCACAAGCTCCAGAGGCTGGGAGATCGGCGCAGGGATGGCACCAGTCCACGGGGCGTATCCGACTGGGTCGAAGGATGCGTTTCCTGGATACATAGCGCGATCTGCGAATTGCAGGCACGCGTAGGGCTGTCAAGGTTGGGACTTTGGGAGGAGAGTCCCATTTTTGAAGAGTCCAAGGCGAAGAACGCCGATCTGCTGGGCAGTTCGGACACGGGGACGCAAATGCCTGCGCAAGATACTAGCAGCTCAGGTCGGTCGACTGCTGAGCGGCAGAGCATCGTGCTGGCTCCCCTTCATATGATTGCATCTTGCGTGCGTGGGCAATGAGGGTGTGCGTATGTGTGCGCGCGCGTAGCCGAGTGAAAAAAACAGCCCGGGAGGTCCGCCCCTCGGTGCTGGGATACGCTGGTCGGCATGGGGCCAGCATGCAAATGCAGGGAGGCTCGTCTGCAGCAGCGCGGGTGGTGATGGTGCCTCGGCCGGGCGAATAGGGGCGCTCGACGCACCCATCCATCCTTATGCAGAGGGCATCGCACAGAGGTGGGTAGACAGCCCGTCACGACGCTGCATATGCGCGCATGGGCCACTGAGGTACGGTCAGGTTGCGCCCAACCGGACGGTCCCGGGGCCGATGTCGATGGTGGTTGTAAATGGTGGTGGTGGGTGGCGGTGGTGGCTCTGGGAATTGCGCTGGTGGGCGATGGTGGTGCGTGTGACATGCGGGTTGCACGGCGTGACCACAACAGCCAGTAGACTGGATCTGGGACTGCCAGTTGGGTGTGTGCTGGTGCTCGGTGTTCCGATCCATGTCGTCGAGGCATGTTGTGCCTGGCAGCGGGCATGTCGCGCGCGGTTGTGAGAGGATGGGAGGAAGCACGACTGACTTGAAGGATTCATTCAAGGACGGACGGCCGCGCCTACCCGTGCATGCACCTACCTTAGGTCCTACTGAGTCGCCCCTTCCATCTGTTTGTGTCCTCGATGGCACCGTGGGATGGGCATCATGGGCCCTCCTTCCTTCTCGAGGAACTACCCTCGTGGCGGTAGCACCTTCCCGACACGCCCGACCTATGTGTGCAGGTGCGGGCGAGAAGAATTGAGGAAGGTGCCAGTGGTGGTCGGCGGGCTCCGAGGGTTTCTTCTTCCCTATCATCCCACGCCCTCACAACTGCATTCTGGGCATTGCCAAAGCAAGGGTCAGATAATTCCCCCATCACTCCTTTTCTCGCCCTATTCTCTCGCTCCAATGTTCTCGCGGTGTCTTTGCTCCCTCCACTCGTCGCGACGGCGTTTGATCATCATCATGTCCGAACACACCCATTTCGGACATCGGACGATGGACGGCCAAACCGCATGACCCGGCGGCGTGGGAAGTAAGAATTCAACCCCTGAACCTGGACTCTCCAAAGCTGTGGGTGGGCAGGCAGGCACCGAATGCAACGACACGAGCTCGCACCGATCGCTTGCTCCCCGAATCCCCGACTCCCCGTCCCGTCTCCGTCGCAGCCGGGGCCGTTATCTGATTGACCTTGGCTTGGTCTGTGTGCAGTGCGTGCCGTGCCTCGGCTCAAGAACAGACCCTCCAACGGCCCATGCAATCTCCCTCGAATCTGGATGTCTTGGCTCGCCCAGTCCTGGCGCGAGTTCCGAAAAGGCGCACTCGATCGCACGCACGCCCTCTTGTCTGCTTCATTCACGTTTCTGTCGCCCAATCTCCCCGGCCGGGGCATCGCTGGCTTGGTTTTCTGCTTGTGGTTCGATGCACCACCAGGAGCCGTTAACGCCGACAACGGCGGCATGACTCGATCGAGTTACGTTACCCACAGGGACGGATTCTCCCGCGGACCCCTGGAAGTACGGAGGCGCCATCGAGAGCACGGATCTCAGAGGCGCCCCTTGGTGGCGTCGCAAGGGCTGCCCACGACCCAACCGCTTGTCTCTGATCATAGCATGGCAAGGCATGGCATGGCATGGCCGCTCCCCGAACGGCGCCTCTCGTCGCGCCGCATCTTATTCTGCGGAGGGACATGTGCTTACTACGTGTACTTGTAAGCAACGACGAAACAAGCATCGCGGTTCCCATCTCGGCCCTCCATCCATCTTGTCGGTCCCAATGCAAACAAACCACCGCTGGACCACACCAAACCACGAGATGGGCTCTGCAGTCTGCCGACAGGCCGTCCCCATCCCTGGACCTGCCTGCCACTGGACCCAGGCAGCCAGGCAAGCCAGGCTCTCTCTGTCTACTCCAATTCGGCCTTCGCTGATCCCCAGACTTCCGGGCTCCCGCTCCCGTTCTGGCCCGCTGTTCCGTCGCCTGATCATCACGGCACCAATCAGGGCGGAGTCGACTCCTCCTCTTCTTCATCTTTTGGACATTGGGCCATCGTCTTGTCTCGCACCTCGTCGGCTCCCCGTCACCCTCGCTTGGACTCGCATCCAATCCGGCGTTCCCAGCTACCGTTGGCCTCATGCAACGCTAACAGAGACGGGCGACTTGGTGCGCTTCGTGGTGGATGGCAGACAGGGGTGGCATTGAGGCGGTCACTGGCACACGGATGGCTTGGTCCACTGCTAGTGTACCAGAACCCCGGGGTCTCTCCAGCAAGGTCCTGTCCCTGCCCTGCCCTGCCCCGTCTGCCCTGCCCTTCCCTGCTGCGGCGGGTTGCCGCTGCCGCCGCTCGCTGCTTACCCCATACCAGGTGTCACGCTGCCCGGCCGCCCAGCTCTGTTGTGGTCTTGCGGAATTGAGGTCGCCGATTCCTAGACGCGCTTGACCGACTCCGGATGGCTCGGGCACCTGGCCTCGTGGTGGTCCCAGCCAATCTGGGCGCGAGCCCGTGGCGTGGCCATCCGAGAACCTGTGGGTGCAATGAGCCTCAGACAAGACAACACCAACTTGTCAGCCGGGCCTCGAGTTCCCCCATCCACCCGAGGTCATCTTGGATGCACCGTTTGAAAGCTTCATTTCGGTACGTCGCATCTCGTCGGCCCAGTACCGCGCCCGCGCCGATGAGCCGACCCGAATCTTCTCGCGGATGGCGAGGGCAGCCCCCGTCCCCCCGCCTGGACGAGTTCGCCGGCTCTTCGCAACCTCTGTCACAACTCACAACTCTCATGTCGACCCCAGGATCAGGGTACCATCCCAGCAAATACCAAGCTTCACTAGCTTCAGCTTGGGCCAACGACGTCTCAAGCAGCCCACCTTTAATGTGCGCGCGGCGGCTGGATTCCGCAGCCCCAGCCGCGATTGACAGGGGCTCCACCGCATTCTGCGCCGATTGCAGCCATAGGCGACAGCATGTGATGCGCGATGCCACAAACGGGTAGGAGAAAATCCAAGGGGTGGTGCTGGATTGTTGCCCTAGGACCAGACCTCCTCTTCAACCTTGCGCAGCGTGGCCGGCAGCCTTCCGGCCTTGAGCATCTGGACGCCCCCCGGGACCCCGGGCAAGGACGACGTCGAGCGATTAGATCCCCCAGATCGTTCAACGTTGCGCCACCGGGGGCTGGTGGCCCGCTCGCCGTTCGTTGACAGCAGGCTACGGCGACGGACCCAACCAACCTGACGGCCAGACGGCGCTGGAAGGCTTCGGACGATAGCCTCTCCGCCATCGAAAATGACGCAGGTGGCCCTCAGGGGACGCGCCAAGATCTGTGGGCGATGTCACGACGTTTCGAGGGCGTCGTCGTCGCGCGCTTATCAAGTCAATCGTCAGCCGAAGAGGCAACGACGGACAGGAGAGTGCCTGGCACATGCCGCCTCAAATCTCAACCGACAACAAGACCCTGGTTGCCAATGCACACTTGCTTGGAACCGGCACCCGTTCATCTGGCCTTCTCAGACACGCGACCGTCGCTCTCGTCAAAAATTCCCGAAAGAAGGCAAGCCAGTATATTTTCTTTTGCGTTAATCTCCTTTCTGCTTAGCCTGATGGAGCGGTCCATCGTCCGTCAATCCAGGTCAGTTGGACTTGGCGGCCACCACCCCCAGCCCCAGGGCAGGCAGACAGGCCCCGCTAGCAAAACCCACCCGCAACGTCCCGGTACCGGAATGCAGGCCCCCCTCCCGGCCAATGCGCCTGGATTCAGACCATTGCAGTATGATCTACGGATGGCGTCGAGATACCGCGTGTGGATTCTCCACAGGGCACTTGGCTGCCATATGGCCTTTGCTCCATTGCCGGTTCCTGCTGGGCCCAAAGTAAGTACGGGTGCTGTGGAGAGCAGCATCAGCAAGAAGAAACGCGGGGCACACCACCCAGTCTGCCTACCTGCCGAGGAGCCTCTTGCTCCTGCGGGCGCCAAGGTCATCACCGGCCAGGAGCCGCCCCGTGCTGACGCAGCTATTGTTGCGACTGCTGTGCAGCTTTGTTCGTCGTGATCTCAAATTTGCGCCGGCTTTGGTGGTGGACGGCGGCGACTACTACGGTTCGCGGGCTGGCATCCCTTGCTGATCCATTCGATCTCTGGGGATCAGACGTCAGGGGAGCATGCGACGATACGGCACAGCCGTGCCTGGATGAGCGAGGATCCCCGTGTCCGTGCCAATCCGCAGCTGACCATCACAGCTGAGAGGCACATTGCCGAGGGCAATCTATCTTAACTTGCAGTGGTTCCTGAAATCGAGGGCCCGTTACCGTACCGACGAATGAGTAACATGAGCTGAGCGCGGGTTGGATGATGTGTCCCAGGTTCCGGTCCAGCTCGGGAATTAAAAATCTGATGGTGGGAAATCGGAAGCACAGGAATCAATACACTTCCGCGAGTGTCTTGGAGAAGGGAGGTGTTCGGGGGCATTTCGATCACCAAGCCGGCCACCAGATTCGTCACGTCCCGAGCACCATGCAGATTGCTGTCGTCGAGGAAGAACGACGTTCGCGCGCGCGCACCTGAGCCGTCACAGTGACACCGACCCCCAAGATGGTTCGCCAACAAAGCTCACGAACAATCAATCACAACCTCGAGCGACGGCGCGACCCAGCGAGACAAGCGAGGCAGTGGGTTTGATTGACTCCATCTCGCGCTAGAGGTGGTCAGGGCTGTTGCCGAGCCGTGCTGGCGTGGTGATCGATGGTACGGTACGGAAGAGGGATGGGGGGCGGAGGTGATGTGAGAGCACACGGGGCGCCGCTCCCTCCCAGACAGCTGGTGCGGTGCAGGGTTCAAGGTCTCAGGCGGGCCCATGTTCAGGGACAAACGCCGGGGCGTCGGCATACAGCGCCAAGACGACGCGCTGAATGGGCGCGCTCGAGTTCCCACCGGTCGGCTGGCCGCCCAGTCAGACTCGGGGTCGCGGTGCTGCCCAGACCCTTCCGCACTCTATTCCCAGCTGGGAGTGGACTGGCTGCCGGGTCTGCTGGGTACGGGACTCTACGGACGTATCGTGTGAAAGAGGAAGAGAAGTATCCTGTCCTGTGGCCGCTGTGAGGGAGGTCTAGGCCTCTCTCCCCTCTCCTCCGCAACGGCACCCCCTGGAAGTCTGGGAGATCCACGCCCTATTTCCGCGGTCCTCATGGCCTTGGCGGAGGGTCACGGACGATGACGATGATCAACACGAAGGCCAGGCACGCGTATACTTGGCGCGGCAGGGCGTGGTGTTTGGGTGTGCCGAGGCCGGAGGCTGGCTGGCAAAAGCTGGGTCAGATCACATCAAGGCAGGGCGGGATGGACTCTAGAGGGAGAAGAGAGTTCGCCGGCGCCTCCGCACAACGTGGAACTGGGGGAGAGGCATGAGGGCGTCGGAGATTAAGACAAGAGGTCGGACGGATCAAGAAGCTTCTTCTCCGCGATGCCTTGGTTTTCTCTGTGCGCCCAGCTCGACTCGACACCATCGTTTCGAGGTGCGGTGGCCAACAGGGGAAGCGCGGCTGCTTTGCAGTGATGAGTCGGTTTAGGCTTTCCTCTGTTGAGCATGCTTGTTGCTGCTGCTGCTTTGCTTGCTGTGTTCGACAGAACGAGAGGGGGGGGACAGGCAGCTCACACACCCACCTCGAACAAGCACCCCCCTGATCGTGAACGCCCAGACCCCGTCGACCCGAGCCAAGGGTCGGCTCAGCCAATATGCCACCGCGGACCCATGCACCGTCGTTCAGGTACGGAGCGCGCTCGAGTTCGACACCGAAAGGGCTGTGGCCTGTCCTGGGCTGGCCTGTCTGCCTGTGGCCACCCCGGCTGGCATCGAGCGGGCCCCATCTCATCTGCAGCAGAGCAGCTCCCGGGGGCGGCGCCCACCGATGGGCAGGATGACGAGGAGGATCGCGGGGGGGTTCGGTTGAGCTGCATTGCTAATCGCATCGCATGCGCGGATCTCCGGAAACAAGGAGAGAGCAGAAAATCGAGTATCACGGGACCTTCGATGACGATGCGTCACAGAAGCAGGAGGGAGGTCAAGTGGCGGCGGCGCCAGATGCAGATTTGTGAGCCTCATGGCTTTTGGGCGCAACTTACGGACAAATTTCCCAACATAAAACGCAGTTGACACTTTGTGGTGACGGAGGGAGGCAGCCTTGTGGAGGAGGGTACGAAGTACACGGCTTGTACCTCAAGTCTACAGTGGTATCGCAGGGAAGCATTCAGTGCTTGAGCAACGTGGCCGGGTGACTGATTGCTGACAGCAATTGTCTGTTACAGGCGGGCAAGAGAAAGATGAGGGTCCCGCGACGGGCATGTCTCCCTCTCTTGGAAGCATCTAGGACGGATCTGGCAGTGACCTCGCGGGAGGAGCAGGAGCAGGATACGCATGTTTACCAAGGATTCGGGCTCCGTTCGAATGGTTCGACTTTTTGGACGGGCTTTTCCTTTCACGGTCACGGCGTCATTGGGCGTGGTCGAGTTTTGGAGGGGGTGGGAATGGGCGGCGGCCCGGGGGCAGTGCGGCGGCGGGTCGATGTGCAGTGTGCAGCAGCACAGGGCAGGCAATGTCGTAGCGGAACATACGCTGAACTGAACGAGGACACCGACACGGAGAGGTGCCAGTGGACAGGGAAAAGGGGTCCACTTGATCGAGTGCCAGTCCCGGTCGCTGGTCCCGGTCCCTTTCAGCCCTTCGGGGCTAGGACGAGACGAGGACGGGGAACGAGAGGACAGGCATGGTACGGGGGTGACCCATTGACATGACATTGACCTACCTGACCCAGACAGAGCTTGAGCTTGAGCTCGAGGAGTGCGCTTGCCGCCATGCCCTCCGCGCCCAAGGAAGCACCTACATTCTGTCCCTTTTTTTCTGGCAAGAACTGAGATGTATGTATCTCTCGGTACTTCCTCAGCCGTACCTGCTGCTGCATGTACAATCGGGACGCACAGCAAAAGGGGGGGGGGGGGGGGGGGGGGGGCAGAAAAAAAGGAGAGGAAGCGACGGGCGAGAGGTGACTGCCAGAGCAGGAGCGTTCAAGCTCACACGCCCCCCGTTCCTCGACACCCTCCCCCTTCCCCTCCACCCCCCTTGCCCTCCCAAAAAGAAGGACAGGACCAGGGTCGGTGGCTAGCTACCACGGCAGGCGCGCACACCTGCCTGCCCGCCTGCCTGTGCACGCACACAGCTGGAGCATCTCTACTTGGGGGGGCGCGATTTCACCCCTTGAATTTCAGCGTTAGTATGGTACATTTCGCTCCTTCCTCCCCGTCCAGCGTCGAGTTCTCAGTGAACGCCGTCCGTTCCAAGTGCAGGTAAGGTACTTTCTCAGTACAAGTCCCGTGACTCCTGCCTTTATGGTTCAGACAAGTACTGCCCACACGACCTTGCTTCAGACTCTGGTCTCGACCACTGAACTTCCGAGGAGGCTGATGTTGTCCATGGAGAATGATCTCGTGACTCCGTTACTTGATACAAGAAGTGGGTTGAGGCGGCTCTGGCGAGTTGATATCCAGCCAGAGATGACTCCCCAAGGAGAAATGGGCGGCGCCACCAGAAGCTTTCTGAGGTTCCGATCTAACAACCTTGGGGTGTCTGGTCCCGTTCTGGCCAGGGTGCTGGGTCGACTACAATTCTGAGCAGCGAGTGCTCCTGGATTCTCTATAAAGAGGAACTAGGTCCACGCCCCCCCAGTCTGTCCTTCCTCACCCTCCTCACCCTCGACACTTTACTACAACCACCCACCTCTCTCCCACTGCCGCAGTCAACTTAACAAGAACAAGCACAGGAACAGATCCCAGAAGACATCACTCTCGACCGCAAGATCAAGACCTGGAAGCTTTATCAACCAGAGCCCGCCCTCTGCCTTACTCAAAACCACAGACGGCGCGCCCTTAGCTTCCACCACCGATCATCCTCCTGGCAGCCGCCTTCGCGCGCCGGAACCCGACGACTCTAGACTTGTCGTCGCCATCAGCCAGCTCTTCTTGAAGCCTCGCCAGCCACCACCACGACGCCGCATCCCAACTGGTTGTCGTCCAAGGGCCGCCCTTCCGTCATACTCCCTCTTCTTCATCTCCATTCCCTCCCCTTCCCCGTTCCTGCTCTCCACAGGAACAGTCTCATCACCGCCGCCTTTTGAAGCCCTTCACCACCACCGCGACGCAACGCTTCAACGCCCCCCTTTCGCTGTCAACGGCCAGGCTTGAGCCCAAGCCGGTTCGACAGTTCAGATTCGACGACATCATGAACGGCAACGGCATGAACACCACCGGCAGCCAGTATGGCTATGACAACCGCAATGGCAACGGCAGGAGGGGTAGCCCCCTTCCTCCCCTTGGAGGCATGGATCTGAGTACTCCGAGTATGAACGCAACCCCCGTCTCTAGCCTCCACGGCCTTCTTACTCCCAACTCAGGAGGGCAGCACGATGTCGTCAGCCCCAGCTCCTCCGCCTCGGGCATCCAGAGCGGCAGCTCCCACAGCGCCATTAGCACCGGCACTCCCTACTCCAGCAACAGCTGGAATACCAACAGCGGCTCCAGCGCCTTCGGATTCCCCTCCAGCTCCAATAGTGTAGGTCCCGTCTCTGATTCGCATCCCTACGACAACAAGCCTTCCTCCTTCGACTCCAACTCGTCGGGGGAACCATGTACACCATCCGCCCGCCCTCGCTCGGCTCGGCCAACCACATGTCTTCCTATGGCCAACACTCACAACATCATCAGCCCACAGCCAGCTATCCCGGCGTCTACGGCCACGGCAACACCACCCCCGGTGCCTCGTCCAGCCATCCTTCGCATAGCTCGGTCACGGCGACCTCGCCCGGCGGCATCATGGGTCACTCGAACTCGGCGGCCTCCCAGCCCCCGACGCCCTCCAGCGCGGGCCCTCACGATCCATATAGTCGCCCCACGTCCTACTTCCCGACTCCTGGTACGCCTCACCAGTCGAGCTTCCCGTCGTCTGCCGCTCCTCATCAGTCGAGCTTCTCGACCTCTGCCGCTCCCCATCAGTCCAGCTTCTCGACCTCTGCCCCTCCCCATCAGTCCAGCTTCCCGGCTTCTACTGGGCCGCATCAGTCGAGCTTCCCAGCCTTCGCCCACAGCAACCCCTCCCCCACGGGCCTCAGCCTTGGCGCCTCGCGCAGCCTTCACCCAAGCACCGGCATGGCGCCCCCTCAGGGTTTCAGGGCGCCGCCATATAGCGGTTTTGGACTGGCCCTTCCCTCGAACCCCATCATGTCCAACCTCGGCAACCCTGGAGGCCCCATGTCCGTCATGTCTGGCATGCCCGTCCCGTACGGCCACCACATGCCGCAGGGCATGTACGGCCATGCCGTTACCCAGCCCGAGCGCCCCTACAAGTGCCAGCAATGCCCCCAAAGCTTCAACCGCAACCACGACCTGAAGCGGCATACCAGGATCCACCTAAGCGTCAAGCCCTTCCCTTGCGGCAGCTGCGACAAGGCCTTCTCTCGCAAGGACGCTCTGAAGGTAAGTGCCTGTCCCCTTTGATCATCTTGAGCAGTCAGACTGACCCCACAACAGCGACATAGACTCGTCAAGGGTTGCGGAGATCCGGACAACGCCGAGACGGCTACCACCCACGACGGTTCGGGACGTAGTGACGCCAGCGCTTCCGAGTCCCCGACGAATATCAGGCAGGAGTAATGCCATCGATTTGACGAGGAAAGCTGAGGAAGCGGCAACGCATCCCAGCAACGACATAATGCCATGAAGAAGTCTCAGACAACAGACCAGGAAGCAGTCCATGGAAGCAGTCCCGGGAAGCAGTCTCAGGAAGGCCCAGGAAGCAGTCCCAGGAAGCAGTCCCAGGAAGCGGTCCAAGGAAGCAGTCCCAGGGAGCTGTCCGAGACGAAGCATAGCACCAACCCCCCACAAGGGGGCAGTAGTGTTGTTTTCCGCCTTTAATGTTTTAATACCCCCCATCCCTTCTGCACCAAGGCATGTCAGAGAGCAAGGACAAACGGTTCCAAAAAGAGGCTTTCGGCGTTAGGACACGATTGTTTTTCCTCTCTTATTTCTCATGTCACGAGGGACTCGGTTCCTTTTGCATCACACAGGGTTTTCTCGTTTTCAATGTTTATCGAGGCAGGCTTCAGTGTCCACCTCTTGGGTAGGCCTCTCGGAGGCCGAGGGCCAAGGCGTCGGGCGGGTTTTTTTGCCCATGGAGTGGTTATGGGGTGTTTGGGCATCACGGAATACCTCAGAGAGCTCTTGGTAGAGCTCCTTTTTTTGTTTCTACTCGTTTATTGGGGGGTTTCAGTCAGTCAGTCACAGTCACTTGCAGAACCGCACAGTTACAGTCACAAAATAGTTTAGGTCAATGCCAGTAATGGTGTTCCGAATTCAGGGGGCCGTATCGCGTCAGTGAGTGAATTGTAACGATGGTCTCTTGCTTTGACGGGGCTTCTTCTCCTTGGCGAGGAGCGAATACCCCTGTGGCGGCCGACGCCCAGCGCGCCACCAGCCCGGGGGCCAGTCTTTTGCCCAAGAAGAGGGCGCGCGGGGGTTGGTTGTCCCCTCACAAGGCGGACTCGACCTTCCTTCAGCGGCAGGCAGGCATGTTCGCCACACGAAGCCTTCCACCCTCCCTCCCTCCCTCCCTCCCCTCGAGCCGGGCCGATGTGCGGTCCCGAGGCGGCGGAACGATTGTCGAAGGCGCAGAGCTTAAATGGGGATTGTCTGTGTCAGACCCTGATGGTTCGCGGGACAAAAAGTATCATGGTGACGAGGGGAAACGAGTTTCGGTTCTTTGCGTATTGCAGATCTGTTCTTCAACACGGGACACGAGGAGGGGGGGGCAGGCAAGGCAAGGCTCTCTCTCGCTGCGGGTGAGAGGGGGTGGGCGAGACGCAGGCAGACTGACTGGGTTTACTACTGGCACGAGGAGGTCGGCCTTGTTGAACGAGCAGAAAGCAAGGAGTCAGTCAGTTCGTCCTTTCCCCCCCTGAACGCGGGAACTTTAGAGGCAGGTTGTTGGGCCACGAGATGGGGGAGCCCACACACACAGACACACACACCCATCATCCCATCGTGTAATTCCTCCGGCACTTTACACTCGGCCGGATGGAGGTGTCTTCTCCGCGAAGGGACCCAGGGCAGGTCAGTTTAGGTGCCGGGGGAGGCGTCGTCTGAGGGCGCGCGAGAGGCGGCGCAGGGCAAGGGAAATGCCTGCCCTGTCCTGCGGCGTGGAGAGCTGCCCCCAGGTTTGTCTGATGTTGCTTTGCTCGCTAGGCTAGGTGCCCAAGCACCAAGCTTGACATGTTGTGGGCGCCAGCCAGACACGCCCTTAACCCTACACCCCCCTTCGCTTGTCTCCTCCCACTTTGACGAGGCGCCGCCGTCGCCGCACCAGGCCCCGTCGACAGCACGTGGAGGAGAAGTTCTGCCCGCAGATCCCCTCGGGTGGGCGCGCACGCCCCTCAAGCTCAAGGGTTTGGACGGGGGGTAGGGGGAGGTTGTCTTTTTCCCCTCCGATGATGGGATGGGCTTGCGCGCCGTCGATTGTGTCAGAAGCATATATTTCTGGCCAAGCTTTTGCACCATCGACGTCAGGGAATGTTCGGGGAGAGTTGCCGAGAGGTTCAGGTGGCTTGGAAGCTTACTGTACGTACGGGAGACCCTTCGTCTTGGGGCCGCCTGGCCTGGGAATGACGATGATCCAGGCTGTTATTACCGCGGACCTACGGCCGCGCTGCCGCGGAACGCCTTGGTTTTTACGAGCAAGGGGTGGTGGGGTCGGCTGGGCCGGCCCAGGTTCAGAGTTGAAGGTAAGTAGGTAAGTATCAGATCAGATCGGGGGGAGGCTTGGGTTTCGCGGCTCGCGGCTTTTGGATGGGATTACCATTACGCATAGCTATCTGGTGGGGCACGTCCAAGATACTGGGAGACGGACAGAGCAGCAGGCAAGCAGGGTCGCCACGCATCGGCTGGGTCCCCGACTTGGGCTGGGCTTTCTGGGGGTGTTATTCTGCCTTGGGGGCTTGTTGAGAGGGCCTTACCGTTGCGTTGTGTTGTGTCATCCTTCCGATCCTGGGTCGGTCTCGGGTTCACCTTCGTTTCAACCTCGTCCATCTTTCTCTCTCTGTCTGTCTCTCTCGCTTGGCCCTTCTCTTTTCGCTCCTTAGCTGGCCAAGGAAGCGCGCCGCGGAAACGAGTCAAGAGAGTTTAGTTAAGGCGAACGGCTCGTGTCGCGCGTGTCTGTTGCGCGCTTGGCTTCCAATGTGTCTTTGGTATTATTTTTCCTCCTCGCCCGCCCCCCATGTCACTTATTGAGATCTGCTCCCCACCCCCTGGGCCGGCGCCAGAGTGCCATTGCGGCTGAGGCGGGACAGGTGAACCCAGCATGGGGGAGGGGGGCCCCTTCTCGGGAAGGAGGGGGCGTTGGCCTACGAAGGGGGGGGCAGATGGCAGGCGGTAGCGGTAGACCGTCCATGGGAAAGGCTTGCAGGCCACGAGTTGGAGGGCCATCGCGTCGCCGTAGGGGCAGAAGCGTGGTGACCTCTTCCCTGACCTCCTCTCTTCTTGTGCCTCGTCGAGAGAGGCGAGCTGCAAGCTGCACTACCACCTCTTCGTCCCTCTCCGGCGGACATCATGCGGCCGGCTTGGAAGCTGTGCGGGAGGGGCACAGTCTTGACCTGCTACCCACCGTGACGGCGGCCGGCACTGGGGGGGCCTGGTGATTCTCGCCAGCCCATCCAGCAGTCGGTACGGGTACCGTGAACGCCACACAGGGGGTGGAGGAGGGGAGGGCATGGCACGCACACGGGTAGGGTCCTTGGGTCCCCTTCCCCTCCCCTCCCATCAAGTCGCGCCCACTCCAGCCGTGCATCGCGTTGTTCGTCCGTGCCCCCGTCCCCGTCCCCCATCCCAACCAGGCATGTTAGATGGCCACACGCCCCCTCCCTTACCCACCCTTGTCGTCTGTGAGTCCGTGACAGGCCTGCACTAAACACACACAAACTCGGTAGCTGGCTAGTAGCGAGAAAAAAGGGTTGGGGAGCTTGCCTGCTTGCCTGTGCTAGCGGGCCCCTCTTCCTCGAGGGAAAAGGGAATGCTGCTCATTAGGGGCCAGGGTAGGATTGACAGGTCTCTCTCGTTCGTCGAGGCGGGCCAGCAACGCTACGTCCCAGATCGGCCGTGCCCAGACCGAAGGGCGTGATGATGGGGTCGTCGTCCCCTTCCGTGTCGGAGCATGTCATCTGTCGGACCGGCCGGGACGTCCGTTATCGCATCGGCGAACTTGGAGAAACGAAGCAGTCGCCGATGCCGACGACGAAGGCAACGGCATTAGCCGTCCTCTTGGCAGAGCCCTGTCGAAAGGCGAGACGAGGCCCTCATCTCTCGGCCGGATGAACCACCGCCTTCACGTCCGACGACGGCATCCCTGCCCGGCCTGCTCGCTCGATATTGCCGCGGGACGTCCTCGCGTCGCGAGATGAAGGCCAGCTTGGCCTCCCCGGAACGTCCCCTCCTCCTCATCCATCCTCCCCCAACCCAACGGCGAGCGCCTCAGTGGCAGGCCACCGTCGACTAGGAATGCGGCCCATTTCAAGACAGGCCTAGCGGAACATGTGACGAGATGCTGTCGCCTCGCATAGCCGTGGTGCTGCAGGCCTGCATTGGTGTAGTTCCTCCTTGGCATCTTTTTCAGCTCCCGTTGTCGTGGCGTAGGCGATGGTGGTGGGATGTGGCTCTCGAACGATGAACGGGGAGGCTCTCACGCCCACCCTCACACCCACACACACACTCTCTCCAAGTTGCTCCCTGCCATCTGTTCTCTTTCAAAGTTAAGCTCGAACGGCGTCTCCTCCGCATCTGCCTCACCGGCATGGCGTGTTTGTGGTGGAGGGGGGGCGCGATGCCGCCGGTGGGTCGGCAGCGAGGCGCCATTGCCACGGCGCCTTCTCCCTGCCAAGCCGCATGGGGAACAAAGAGGCGATGTGTGTATGCTGGCGTTGGTGCTAAGGTCGACGACATTGTATGCATAACCAGTATTGTCTCCATCGATGGAACGCCCAATCTGCAGGGGAAACAAAGGTCAGGCCACGCCACCCCGCTCAGGGGCTGTTGGTCTCGGTCTGCTCGGATGAGGCGGGGGACTATTCGTAGAAACCTCACGAGCTTCCCGGTCCATATCTTCGTCGGCCTAAGAGTCGGAGTCAGGTCCGCAGAATCAGCCAGCTAGTCGCCATTCATCTCGGACATCGCGGAAGCCTCACCCTTCGACAATACTGTCAGCCAGACGCCCAAGCGTGTGATCCCGTCTGTTCCGATAGCAGGATGGCTCAGGACCACCGGAAGCTCCTCGTCCGTCCTGCCCGCCA
Organism: Plectosphaerella cucumerina; assembly: GCA_020746995.1. Taxonomy (NCBI): domain Eukaryota; kingdom Fungi; phylum Ascomycota; class Sordariomycetes; order Glomerellales; family Plectosphaerellaceae; genus Plectosphaerella; species Plectosphaerella cucumerina. The sequence continues at coordinate 1,597,137 of JAGPXD010000004.1, read as the reverse complement.
GTTTGATTGAAGTCGCCGCCAGCACATTGGATCTGCACGAGACGGGCATCTAGCACGTCAGGCATGTCGTACGAAAGTTGGTATTGTTGGCCGAGCGCAGTATGGACAAATGAGGGCTCATCTCGTCGTGGACTTATTGAGTTACACCAGCTCCGGACGTGATCCTCTATCGAGTCGAGTGCGCCGCTCTTGTGTCACCGAGGAATCTAGGCCTCGAGCACAACTTGGGCGTGCTCTGGCCTGGCCTTGCCCTTCCCCAAGCTCGTAGGAATCGTTGCCGGAAATCCACGAATACAATGAGCGAGATCATCGACACCCCGCCCCTTGCGGCTGGTACATCGGTGACACATGGCCAATGTGATGATGCACGTCGGGGCAACTAGCTGCAGTGCGGCGTATCAAAATGCTGGTCGTGTCTCCCAGCAAAATTGAAAGCTTCAAGGTGAACCCGCAGGGCGACCAGCGTCGCCCTTCATTCAACTCTGGCCGGTCATGCTTGTATACACAGAACTCGCGTTGTCAGTAGTCGAAATAGGCTCGGGAGACTGCCTCAGCCGACCCGATTCCGCTGCCGGGCGTCATACCGACCCCACGGTTTAGGTTGCCTGCGTGGCCATCCGATAGGGCAGACTCAAGAGTATCCGTTTGTCCTTGGCTTTCCGTGGTCCTCTCACTCAAGTATGACCGCCCTGTTTGCCTTCGGGTTGCTGCAGACCGCCAGTGGTCGACATTGACCAAGGGGAAACCTCGGCGTAGAGCTGTCGAGCAGCACGGCAATGCCTACGTGGTGTTTCGGATGAGCTTGCGATTATCCCACGTTCTGGTATGCCTCAGTTCTGTGTCGACAATGGCCAGAATTGAATGAGCTGATGCTCCATATCCAGTTGCTGCCTGTCGCATGCTGCCGAGCCTGGTGTGGTGCCGCGGGTAGCTGCATGGCCCAACGGGCGACAATCAGGGTGCTGAGTGTCGACAGGCCGCGCGGCAGTGTTATCCATTCACCTGAAGAGTGTCGGTTTGAAGTCCCTCCAGGATGATGTGAAAGAGAAGCAAAAGTTGCAAACTCTCTCTCGGGTTCAATGAGGCATGTCGTAACCAGGGTTATTCTCTCCCGCGCTGTCAACGACATCCTCCCAAGCATGTCATCAGACCTCAGCCCAGAATGATTAAACTCGAGCGACTGAAAGTCGGTTCGCTATCAGGTCACCAATATGGGCAGAATTTGAGTTGGTATACTTGGGGTGCCATCTCACGAGGCGGGGGCAGACGTTCTGACTCGGTCGGAGCCAGACTCGTGGCCGGCTTGAATGGATCCATATCGAAGAAAACAGGTGCTTCAGACCAGGGTCATGACAAGAAGGTACTGAAGCAGCAGCATCTCGTAGTTCAAGACTTCCCGGTCAGTCATCTCAGCATGATGGTGACCTCTCGACTGGTGTATAGTAGCCTCCCTAGGTAGAAAACGCCGCTTGACGATGGCCACGACGGACAAGACAGCACAAAGCGTTTTGGGTGCGTGAGCTTTTCCGGCCTCAGGAAAAGCCTGCTCATCCAGGTGCCATAGACTGTCTCTTCTGGGGTCGAGCTTCCGGCGGCCGAATTGAAGCCCGAGGCGGGGAAAGGTAGCCTTACTTAGCCTTGCAACTTGAATGAAGCCATCACGCCACATACACTCCAACGACAAGTCACACCAGCTATTAGTCCGTCCCTAGGTTACACCCCAACGGTCCCGTGGTCGCCATGGCCTCGCCTCCCAGCAAGAAAGCTCGCATCGCAGACGACCGCCAGGAGGGAACTCTCACCGCCACAGCTCCGACCACGGCCGCAACCCCCAAGCCAACAAGCCAGCCATGGCCGATCAAGCTACCCAAACCCCCCGAACATGCACTCAATGCTCCAAGATCTTTGAACCGGCCATCAACCCCCCGGGTTCCTGCATCAGACGTACTGGTAAGCGGTCGCTCCGGTTCGCGAGACCCAACGCATCAGGTTGACATCCTGGTGGGCACCCTGTATGTAGATAACGACCACGACGCCTGGGCCGATCACTGGGAACAATCCGATAGCCAAATCACAGCGGAGGCGTACTTTGATGATTTCCCCGACGCTTTTATTTGGTATTACTACGAGAAGCCCGGTACGGAGCTCGGGTGCGAAGATGACGTTCACCGCTCGGCGGATGAGAAGATCATAGAGCGAGCCTGAGTACCTCCAGACATGACTTTAATCAGCATCCGGGAGTACCTATTTCATGGTGTTCCCAGAGTGAGTTGGTCTAACCTCGGTGAGGGCTGGACTAATATTACTTCTGGGAGGATCAAGAAATCTGTTGGGTCCTCTGTATGGTATTATGACAACGAGAATATATCTAGAAGGTGTCAAGCTATCTACAAGATGAACGACAGAAACGCGGCTCCCAGCATCAAGCCAACACCCACCCCCAACTGACTTCCGCCACTCCCGCTGCCGTCATTATTCGGGCTTCCCCCACCCCCTGAAGAGGTCTCCCCCGACTCGCTCCCATCACACTGCCCCCTGACGTCCTCCCCTTTCGAGAACGCCACCAGCTCGCTCCCGCAGTCGGCTCTCTTTGCCAGCCAGACGGCCTCGTTGTCCTGGTCGAAGACGGCATACACCGAGCGCAGGAACGCGGACCCCAGTCGCCAGGGGGTCCGCCCCTTGTAGTCCCACGGCTCCACGGTGATGTAGCACTCGCCCTCCTTGGCGTCAGGGCCCATACGGGGGGCGAGCAGGTCGGCGTAGGCGATGGACGCCGTGAAGCCCGAAAACTCCAGCTCGAGCGAGCCGTTGACCTCGTCTTTCCGGCTGCACGGGACGACGCGCCAGTTGCCGTATGGCCAGTCGAGGCTCAGAGCCTCTAACATGGGTTCGACAATGTCGATGGGAAGCAGGGTGTTGACCATGTCGCCCTGGGCTATGACCGTGAACCCGTCGACGGCCGTGCGGCTGCCGTTGCCGCTGTCCAGCGTGGCGCTGTTGACGCTCAGCCAGTACTTGTCCTGCTCCCAGGGGGTGGCTTCGGGCGGGGCGTCGACGACGGGGACCCTTGCGAGCGCGCCGGAGAACTTTTTCGAGTCGACGCCGCCGAGGACCAGCGACTCCGCGTCGAGGCTGCCGTCAAAGGTTACGCCAAACGCCCTGGACTCGATGAGCCCCTGCGAGGCTAAGCCGTCCAGGATGCCGGTCGCGTAGGGGTTGGATCCCCTGTTGCCGGGACCCAGGCCCAGGTAGCCGTGCTTGTAGGCCTTGGAGGAATTCCATGCGAAGAAAGTGACGTTGTCCAGCGTGCCTGGGCCGTGTCAGCGAGGGGCCTCGGAGGTCTGGGATGGTACTCGGCTCACCTTGAGCCGCGATGGTCAGGTCGTCCGCGTAATAATAATATCCGTCCTCCCAATATCTGGGGTTGGAATCTTCTTCTGGAACATAGCCGCCCTCGGCAACATACACGCTCGTGGAGGAGAGCGAGGCGGTGTACGCCCCCCTCTTCTCGCACTCGCTGTCGGTATTGCGGTGTCTTCCGCAAAACCCCACGACCCGGGCTCCGTATCCGCCAATGTCGACGGCGAGCTGCAAGCGCTGCTTGGGTGTCCCGACATCGACTAGGCACGGGATGTCAGAGGATGGACAAAAAGGGAAGAGTCATGGGAAGCGTACCGTCAACCAGGTACCCGATGCTGTCGGGGCCGATGGCGGAGCTTGCGGAGGTGGGCGAGCTGGCAATCTGTCTCGTCAGGGGCAGCGAGAGGAAGCCTCCCTCGGCTTTGGCGCCATGGGCGGCCCAGACGTGTAAAACGCCAAGGCTGATGGGGATGGTGATCTTCATCGTTCGTGGGCGTCAAGGGGATGTTGAAGATGATTTCCGCGCAGCACGTCAATTGACGCACCAGCTTGGAGATTGATAGAGACTCTCGAAGATCTCAAGCAGGGGAGAGAGAATGGGAAAAGCGACCTCTCGCCCAGACGGGGAACACGACCCTTTTCAGTCTACATCGTAAGATTGCGCATCTGAGAACCAACCGCCAAAACACCCTTGCACCAACCCGCGCCAAGACCGGCAGCAACTATCGCAGACGCTTCCTTCTCCGATGATTGACTTCCAGACCCGAGATTTTCATCACGACAACAGAACCGCAGCGCCGTCATGGAGCCATCGACCTGTTAGGTATGGGGCAAGAAGGGGAGAGAGGAAGGAAGGAAGGAACCTAGGAAGGCAGAAGGGAGGTTAGTACAGAACCGTCAGGCTTATTCATCATCCTCCTTCTCCTCCTCATCAAATGCAACGCAAAAGCCCAACTCCTCCATCACGCCGCAGATACCAGTACTCTCCCCACACGCAATCATCCCTTCAATCACACCCGCGCAGTTCTACGACAAGCTCTCAGTAATATCCGCCCCGTATTCCCCGGCCAGGGCCCCGAAGATCCAGCCGGTAACAACCGGCAGCTTGGACTCATTCACCACGTAGCTCGGGCCGAACAGGCGCCGCAGGACCAGGTCGCACGCATCCCTGATCGCCCCCAGGAACTTCTAGCACTTACGGTATATCCTTAGGTAGAGGAAAGACATCTATATCGCGGCAGATTCACCGTCTCTCATCCGTTTCGTGGCCCGCTTACTAATCATCCAGGCCTCTTCAGGCTCAACACCCAGCCATTTGATATGTCCATTGACGATGAGTTTGGTATCTTCTGGCAGGGGCGGCGCGCACTCGGTCGATATGATCAGAGACCCCAGAATGTCCGGTCTTCGATCCACAAGGTATGGGCGAATAACCGACAGAAAGTCGTGGATGGTGAGATATGGCTTGTCCTTGGGGGCGGTAACCTCCAGAGGCTTGTCGTAGTTTGGGGGACGATGCTCGCCCTCGTGGTACAGGAGACTCAGGCCCGTCTCATCGTCGTCGGGCTCGCATCCCTCCCGCGGCGGGCCCCATATCGTGTCGACGCCGTCGCCGGGCGGCACCAGGAGGTCGTCGTCGTTGAAGAGCAGAAGCCAGGCCTGCTCCCATTGCTCGAGGCACGAGATTGTGGTCTTGATTGAGGAGATGGGCGGGTCGCAAATCGATTCTTGGGAGATAGGGTGCCACGCCGGGCTGCCGTCGGCGGTCTCTTGGTAGTAAGGCTCCCATGGTCCATCAGGATCTTCTTCCTCGTTCATGACGGAAACGGCGGTGGACAAGGGGCCCTCCAGCCGGATGACGAGACGTTGGAAGGCTCGGCTTTTGTTAGGGACGAATCTTATCCCGTTGCTTTGGGCGACCTCCTCGTAAGAGGGGTGGATGGGTGTGCCTTGGACGTCTTCGGTCGACATGTTGATATTGGCGCAATTCCAAGCTTGGAACCTGGAGCTTGAAGGAGAGGGACGAACGAGTCAATCCGTGGGCAATGGCGGGGGAATACATGTATCTATCAATAGCCAAACAGACGGTGGACGCAGACAGTGCCCATTTCTGGTTGGCTGGGAGACAATCCTTGTGAATGGTCAGCTGGCGTGGTGGTGCGGCCTTTTTTCCTACCTAGCCAGTCAATTCATGCCTTCACTGTAGTTGACTCATACAAGCTGCCTGCATCCTCACCCTGATACTCATCAAGTTGAACGAGATTCAAGTTAACAGAGTACCTAAACACGTACGTACTTAATGCCACGAGCTGGTCATTGTCACTAATCTAGGTACCAATACCGTAGCAGACCCCAGCACCTCTAGCTTAAATTCCCGCGTTCGGGTCAACCATCCACACCATGCAATTATTCGACAAGACACCCCCCTGCTTTGCGTTGATTCCCGCGCAGTTGCACGAGTCGAGCGTCACGAGCATGTACCGTGTGCACTCGGCTAAGCTCCAATGCCAGTCGCACCCGTCCTTGATGATTGCGCGCATGTAGACGTCGGTGGGCGACCAGTTGCCCGCGCCCACCGCCAGCGGAGACGGCCTGGGCTCGAACCGCATGGGGAGGATGTAGTCGCCCTTTTCTCTGTGGAGGTGGTTGCAGAATGAGTTGATCGCGTTGGATAGGCGGTCGTGGTCCTCCGTCCGGCCCTTGTGGAAGCAGTCAACCACATTCATCTCCGGGTTGGGCGTCGCCATGGGTTTGGGCGGCTCCGGTTCGGGCGCTGCTGTCGTCGTCGGCCGGCTCGTCGAGCTCGTGCTCGTCTCCTCTTCCCCTGGGCACTCGAGCTCCTCTGCCTCCTCCTCATCGTCGAGGGGGCCGGGGTCGCTGCCGCCGCTCTCCCCCTTCTCGTCGTCATGGTATGTCCCCAAGTACCACGGGTTGGGGCAGACCTGGCCCGAGAAGCCAAAGTTGTCGAAGAAACACTGCTCGACGAGGGGCTGCTCGTCCACGCCTGCCACCGGGTGAACCGCCCTCTTTGGCCACGCGCCCTTTTCCGGTGCTGGCGCGCCTGGGCCGATGGAGGGCGGCGGCGTCGGGAAGGGGACGTCTGGCGTTGTTGTCTTGACCGCGCCATTGCCGTCAATGTACGTGACGGCCGGCCAGTACGGCGTGGTGGCCAGCACGGGCCAAAAGTCTTCGAAGCCCTGCTGCCTACGTTCGACGTCACGCTTGGCGCCGCCGCCTGCGCGGAGCGTCACCGGCTCGAACATCCACTTGGAAATGACAAGAGGCGGCCGGGTGATGGTCTTCTTCCAGGCGCCGTCGGTCACGGTGACGCGCGGGAAGTCGATTGTCGTTGTCACGCCCGTCCACGGCGGCAGCTTGACCTGGCAGGGCGGCAGGCAGGTGAAGGAGGGCGTCTCCATCTCCCAGATCTTGGGGTCGATCCAGAGGTAGTCACCCGCTTCGACGCCCGTGCCCGTGTTGCTCACGTCAAAGTTACCCGCCTCCTCTAATAAGGGTACGGGTATAGGGGCGGAGAAAGACAGATGTCCCCGCGATCCGGAAGTTAAGCCTACCCTTATCAGCTTAATAATAGGAGAGCGGACGGGATCCCGTATTTTCTAATAGGTATAGTTGTATATACTAGGATACTAGAGCGGCACGCTTCAAGAGTGAAGAACCGTGCTGGATATCAGTGCTCAGGGCGATGGCGTCATCGTTTTCGGGCAACTTGTCCAGTTCACCTTGCGAGCATATCCAGATCCATGTTCCGAGTTGCCCTGGGATGGTCAACACTAGCACAGAAAACGCCGCATACATTAGACGCACCTTGGGTGATATTCCATGCTCGGACACATCAACAAACTCTGGCGAAAGGGCCCTGGCTTCACGCATCATGTGCCGCCGTGCCTGGCTTTTGGTGCAGGTAATGCCGACCAGGCAGCAGAAGGCAGAAGCAACTCCGGAAATATACGTCTTCGAGATATGAGGGCGTTTCACGGACAGACTACCCCAACACGGCGAGAAGCGAGGCACATCGTGTGGTCCGTCTGCGTTGGGCTCAGATATCGTCGAGTCTGGCACGAGCGGTCAGCATGATCCCACGGACAGCAGACTTTGCAACAATGCCGCAATTGACAAATCGCCCTTGAAACATGCGGTCAACAGTCGATATAGGTAGAGGGTTGCGACTGGAGGCCGGTGGTGTCTCGGCTATCGCGATCTGAGGTCCACCTCGACGTTGACTTGGGACGAGGGCCATGACGGTCTGGACGCCTTTACTGCGACTCGCGCCCGCTGAATAATCGGATCAACATGTTGCCTGAAGTTGTGCCTCTGAAGCCTGGAGACTCGTCTGACCGAGACGCGCCTTGTGACGTGGGCACTCTGCCTGCTGCGTCTGATGAGCTCTAGGCTTCGACTCGAGTGTCTGGATGATGGAGAGAAATGGAACTTGTCAGTCATAGATGGTCAGGCAGCAATGGCAAAGGCCAGGCAACATTGAATACTTTGCGGAAGTTGCTGTGGCGGCATGAGGCCTTTGCTTTTGCTGCTTCTCCTGTCTGTCGATGTGTTTTGGAGTTGTCGTCAGTCTCTGAGACGAGGCAGCGTCGGAAGGCACGATGTACCGCTACCTTCGTCGGATTGGCGATCTCGCGCTAAAATGTGGAAATGGGCCAATGGAAACACAGGACGCACCTCCCCGCCGGGGTCCGAAGGTTGGCTTCACGGGGTTGGCCCCACTGATGCGCAAGTTTGCGAGGGAAAGGACGTCCCGTTCGAGAAGGTACGCCCTCAATGTCCCCGGCCTAACGCCTGTCCATCAAGGTGCCGCTGCGCCCGTGTTAGCAACGGGACGAGCCGGGGGTATTGTTTGCTCTCGTCCCGTCCTCCCCTCGTCGGGCCACGAGCTTCAAAACTCGCCCATCGCCCGCACTCTCAAACGTCTCTTGGCTCAGACCCCAGACCGACGACTTCATCCTTCATGCGAGACCGTCCGATCCGTGCCACGGAACAAGCAACAGGAATAGCAGCCCGCCTGGACTCGCCTCACCTCGACACACCCGGAAGGACAGCGGATCACTCGTGAGCCTGTTTCGACCTCGTCGCCCCCTTCAAGCTGCTGCGTCTGAAGATCTCTCGCAAACCTTCTCAGCCGCTCGGGACGCCTCTGCCCCCTTGGGACGAGACTGATATCCAAGGTTATATCCATCTCAGCCCTTCTTCTGCACGGCCATTCCTGCCTGGCTCCATTCTTCCTCAACCCTTCACCACAACACCCGGAGTGTCGTCTGTACAGAAGAAGCGTTCTTTCAGTTCTCTTTGCACCTCGACGAGCTGGGTCTCGTTTTTCGCCGCTTTCGCCCTCTCAAAGCACCACCGACCGCACTCTAATACCGCCAACCCACCACCAAAATGGAGGCCAGATTCCCCCACGGAGATGAGCACGGCGCCGCCGATGCTGGACTCGCCGCTGGCGTTGCCGCGGGTGCGGCCGCTGCTACCGATGGCATGGCGGGCCACGATATGAGTGGCATGGACGGCATGGCCGGTCACGACATGGGCATGATGGCCGTCTTCCAGAACATGATGCAGACCTCGCTCTACAGCTCGGCCTGGACCCCGAACAGCGCCGGTACCTACGCCGCCACCTGCATCTTCCTCATTCTCCTTGCCGCCCTCATGCGCCTCATGCTCGCCGGAAAGTCCCTCCTCGAGCAGCGCTGGCTCGATGCGGAGCTCAAGCGCCGCTACGTCGTTGTCGCCGGCAAGAACACCCTTGGCCAGCAGCTCTCCACCGACAGCTTCGCCAAGGACATGGTCATCAGCGAGAACGGCCGCGAGGAGAACGTCACCGTTGTCCAGCGCAAGAAGGGCCTCACCCGTCCCTGGCGTTTCACCGTCGACCCTGTCCGCGCCCTCCTCGACACCGTCATCGCTGGTGTCGGCTACCTTCTGTGAGTTCTCTCGTCGTACCAAAACCCAGATCGCCTGCTAATACTCCTCTCCAGCATGCTTGCTGTCATGAGCATGAACATTGGCTACTTCTTCTCGGTTCTCGGCGGCGTCTTCCTCGGATCCATCGCTGTCGGCCGTTACGCCGTGTCTAGCGAACACTAGACTTTTTTTCCCTCTTGTAAAACTTGGGCCGGGGCGTCGGGCATTTAGGGCACTGGGGCAGAGGCATGCATTCAAGCGAACAAATTTATCACGAATTACACGGTTTCACACGACTGGCATGTTGGGCGCTTATTGTACAATCTCCATGTTGCAGTGCAATCAATGACGAACCTGCCTGAGGGAATCTGAGGCGTTATTCTGGGCCAACTGATGTTATCGCGGTGCTGCAACCGAAATGCTCCCTTGGGACTGTAGGAAATAAATGAAGCCATTCCCAGGTTTCCACTTCTCACATGGAAACGCAGGGGAAGTAGCGGTACCTCGAGGACCCCTGTTCCCCCGGGCCGTGCAGAAACCTTCTCAAACCCGCGCAGTCCAAGAGCCTAGCGCGGCGCGGTGCCAGGAGGTGTCGGAACCAACGGCATCCGGCCTCACAATCAGGACGGCCTGGGCTGACATAAGCTACGGCGAGCCTTCACCGACCATCACTCACCGAGCAAGGGTCAGCCCGTGTGGCACGACGTCGGGTGTGGCTGACATGAGGCTCAAGCGGGCCACGCACACGCACGCACGACCTTCCCGGCCCTCCCTGGCCTGACAGCCCGTTCCCCAAACGTGCAAAAACATGCATAACCGCGCTGCCCTCCGAACCGCCTCTCTGGATATCCTCCTCCCGTTTGGGAAAGAGATCATCTTTGCGGGCTCGGGTTCCGCATCTTGGAGAGCCCCCTCCACCCCCTTCCCGCAAAGGGCCGTCCCTTGGGTCCCCGGGGATGCTGCCCGCCGACGCGGCCTCTTGCCCGATACGTCAACGTGGCCCAATACACTATCCCATCCCAGGCCATAGCCCGGCCGGGATCTCGTGTGGAAAAGCAATCCTTCCCGCGGTGTTGCGTGGTCATAAAACCCACGGCCGGCCCCCCGAATCCGGGGCGGCCGGGCGGGATCTCTTTCTCTCGTGCATGTTCTACGCTGGCTCCCGCAACGACGCTCCCACCGGACGACTCACTCGATGCGCTACCATAATGAACACGATGTGCATTTGAGGCGAACTTCTCGCATCACAGCCTAGAAAATGTCGAACCATGGAAAGCATATATTGTGAGCGAGGGGAAGCCTCGAAAAACCACCGACTTCGGCCCTTCTCATCGGGTATCGCCTAATCCTACATGCCCGAAGGAAAATAGGGAATGCAGATCTTGGTCGTCGAATCGCCCGGGACAGATACCCCAGGGTGCAGGCCGTAGACTCATTCCCCTCCTCCACCCACCCAAGACTCCCGAAGAAAGATCCGCCCCAAACCTCCGGTCGTCCCTGACCGGAAATCCCACCCATCATCACTCTAGAAAGTGCCGGGTCGTCCCTCGCAAGGAGGGGAAACTGGGCGCGCGCGCGTAAGCCACCTCGCAAGTATACATCCCCCTGCTCACGCCATTCTCCAATGGTCAACCCTGAGCCTGGACACACCGACGACCATGCCTTGCCGGCCGAGCGTTGCGCTGCCAGGTTGTTGCGCCGCCGCGTGCCGCAGGCCACCAATGGACAAGAAGAAAGCAATGCCCCGAAAACAGGCACGGAACGCCTGTGAATAAACGCCAGACCTTCAGGACCTCGCTCATTAAGTTGGGCGCCGAGGCGACGCCGAGTCGATCGATAGTTTTCATCATCTCCAGAATGCAGAATGCTGGGTATCAGAGAGAGCGGCCACGATCACCATGCCCGCTCGATCATGACTGGTGCTGGGTGTGCTGAGGCATGCCCGACTGGCCCATGGGGTAGCCGCCTCCGCGCTGCTGGCCGACATACCCGCCATATGCGAGGTTGGAGGGGTCCATGCCCATGCCCGGCATGTTGTAGTTGGGGGGCATATGCGGGTTCTGGGGCATGCCCTGCTGGCGGGCGGCCTGGGGAGGGAGGTGCTGCTGGGGAGCTTCCTCTGGCGAGTCGACCTGGTTACCGTCGTCGACGCCATTTTCGCCTCCCTGGCTGGGCTCGGGCGCGTTCAGGCAAGCCTGGAGGTCGCATGTCAGCAGCTGTCGGGAGCAGAAGACGATGCGTCACGACGCAGTCGGCACGTACCTGGATCAAGTTCTTGCCCTCGGCCTTGGTGACGAGCGGCTGGAGCTTGGGCGTTGTGAAGGTGTAGACAAGACCGGTCTCGGACACAACCAGCAGCAGGACCTGGGTGCCGGTGAGGACGGAAAGCTCGTAAGCCTGTGGGAAAGGAAATGGTCAGCGACTGGGACGCGGAATTGTGGTGTGCGCCCGAGGGATGATGCGCGCGATGCAGCGACGCGACACGCCGAACGCTGTGGGATCGAGACAAGCGACGCTTACCTTCTTCATAATACCGGCCTTGCGCTTGGAGAAGGTGATGTGACGCCTCGACTTGTCGTTGATGAACTTGATCTCAATCTTGCGGCGCTCGCGGCCGCCCTTGTCATCATCATCGTCATCCTCGTCGGGAGCGCTGGCGCGCTGGCGCTTGACGCCGCGAGACTCGCCGACGCTGCCGTTGCCGACCGTCTCGTCGAGGTCGCCGGGGGAGGTCTGGTCGTGCTGGTCGGTGATGTCGGCCATTGCTGCTATGTCTGTAGGTAGGCTTTGCTGGTTCGGGAAGTATCACGAAGCGGGTTGCCCGAAAGGGTGGAAGGTGCTTTTCGGGAAGGGTGCGGATTGACCTATGCTCAATCTGGGGGGGTCGAGTTGTGGTTCGTGGGCAACGGCCGGAACCTGGTTGGGCGAGAGAGGGTTTGCGTGCCGCGTTAGGCAGGCGGCAGGGAGGAATGTGCGATGGGCTTGGGTTTAATTTTGGCTCGAGGCGTCTTGTCCAACGTTGGCATGCACTTTTGGTGGTCCGTTCGATTGATTTGTTGTGGGCAGGACCGAGGGGTTCTGTTGCGTAGGCAGGTACCTCGAATACCAGTGGAGTGGGCGTACCGTGTCTCGTGGCGTGTCTGTGTTGTGGGAAGGAAGGAAGGAGAAGTGGGATGGAGAGTACGAGGATGGGAGGAGTTGGTGGTGAGTTTCCTGGTAGATGCGCGTGGGCCAAAACAAGGCGTGGAGAGGAAGGCGCGTCTCGGTTTAGGAGGGCAAGGCACGGCAGGCAGGTGCGATGCGATGCGGTGCGTTCGGGGGTAGTCGAGGTCTGGTCGAGGTAAAAGGCGAATGCGGAAACCAGGGACCAAAGGGAGGTTCAAGTCGAAGGGCCCAGAAATAACGGTTTTGGGGTGTCGACCGATTTCCTTGTTGAGAAACAAGCAACGCGAACGTCAGCCGGCAGCCTTATTGAGGATAAGGCAGGAGGAGAGCTGCGGAGTGAATGAAAAGAGGATAGTGAGGTGGTAGCACGGGCAGCGGCCACGACCAGACTGTTTAAAAGGGCAAAGGCGGGGGGAAGGGAAGGGAATCGAGTTTCTTCGGCTGGGGGAGCAGGGGCATGCTCGTGGTTGGAGCGCTCAGGGAGGTTGGTCGCTGCCCGCCGAACCAAAGGAAACGAATGAACGCCGAGGAGGGGGGTGTGGGCAGGTCCTGGTGGAAGGGACGACCGACGGACAGTGCCCGCTAGCCAGGTAGCCCGGTCAGCGGCCGGTGGTGCAGTGAGGTGGTGGCCAGCAGCAGTCGGTACTTGGTACAGTGCGCACGCGCGGTCCATCCAGCGGCCACCAATGGAAGGCGGAGTGGGGCATCAGGGTGCTTCCTGGGGAGAGCACCCCCCAAGGTCACCCCCTCCCTCACCCCTCGCGACCCCTCGCGACCCCCGGCCAGCCAGCTGTGAGTAAAATGAGCAAGGGCCCAGGTACGAACATCACTCTCCCCTCGTGCATCGACAGAAACCACGCTTTCAACAACCAGTCCACGAGTCGACCACTCATCGATGCTTGACCACCATCATTCCAGCGTTCTCATCGACCACGAACCCCACTCCCCTCTGGGCTTTTGACCCACTCACTCACTGCAGAGGACTGAACAGTGCCAGGAGTCAGTCAGGGCGGCGTCGCCGCCGCAATTGAGGGTCCAGACAGACATCTTCTGGATGGACGGACACCAAGAGGAGGACACGGTCGCGTCCCGCTGCCGCCCTGACCTGGGCAGACCAGACCGGACCAGACCAGACCACGCAGGGGTCATTGCCGCCGGCGCCGATGGCCAGGAAGCATTGCCGTTGCCGTCGCCATCGCCATCGCCGCCTGACGCCTGTCATGCCTCGGACTCGAGGTCAAGGACCGGACTGGACCTCTTCGAACGTGTAAGCTCAAGAACTCGTACAGCATTTGCTTGCCTGCGACTCGTGGAAAAGCCCGCATCATCGCTCCTCTTGCGCCCTCGACGACGGCGCTGCTCAAGTCAGCGCTTCTTATCATCCAGCCGGGCACCTTCACTACGATGTCGAGTCAAGCACCTCTTTCGAACAGCAAGCCAGCTGCCACCGTCTCCAAGAAGCTCAGTCCGCCACCGTGGAGCTTGTCAGCACCACTTTGACCGCCCGTCCCCCCTTGCCGGCGCTTGAGCTTCGACTTCAGGGAACACAGTGTGAGGCCCGGTGAGCCCCACGACGGACGCACATCACGCCGGCATCCCGCCAGTCACGGCAGATTCCATGTCGACGTTCATCTCGTCGGCCATTTTTCGTCTTCGTTTCGACACGCACGCGCATCGCGTATCCGTGGCATCTGTCCCCTCCTCGGATGGCGTCCATGCCCTCACAGCGCATGGCCCTCTGCGCCGTTCTGCGAGACGCGGCAGTCCGTATTTTGTTTCAAACAGAAGTGTTTCGCGAACTCTGAGCCCGCATCCAGCGGGCCTCGGATGTCCTGTGCAACACGGTAGCTTCACCCAGCCGATCGAGGTACTTACAGATAGCCCCCTGGGAACCCCCTCTTGCGCCCCCTCCCGCACGACACGACTCGCCACGAGGTGGGCGGGCAGCTTTGCCTGCCCCCTGTGCCATCTGGGCCGCCGCTAGCGTCGCTCCATCATCTTCCGGGCGCACCAGCTCTTCTGCAAGCGATGTCGAGGGAGGGTCGGTTTTGGGCGACATTTGGCACCTTCGGCCAATGAGAACCCTTCGGGCTGACCAGGCGGCTTTGGCCAGAGCAACGCTGCAGGCGGAATCTGGTCCATTGGCGTCACAGAAGTATGTTGATAAAGAGCGCTGTTCGGCCAATACTGGGACTCGACGCAGGCGGAAATGACCTGACGGTCAGATATGCGCTCAAGGCATGGCCGGATCAGGCGTGCGCAACACAGCTCACCGGCAACGCGGTCAAAGACAGGCACTGCGTCTCTCAGATCGCTCCCAATGCTACGAGCTCCAGGGGCGACCATCCGCGCCGTCGAACACTGGCCCACTGACAGCCACAAGACGCGTGCAGGGGAGGGTGGGAGACCGATGCGACACAGTGCCGGGCTAGTGATGGACGACAATGGCCCCATGCGAAGTCCTCCCCTTGCTGGTCGCATGTGCGGGGATGACGCGACGGTGACTTGCTCCCCAGGACCAGGTCAGGAGGCGGCGATAGCGCGTGTATGGTGCGCAGAAACGCAATCGCCGAACGCTGCAGTGGCCAACCCCCATGTCCTGACATGGATGCCACCACCGCTTGTCCAGTCCCAGGTAGTGCCCAGGCCACTGTCGACCGGTGTGTGAATTTGATGGGCAGCTCTCTCGGCCGAGGGGCATCCATCAGGCTTTCCCGCTGCCAGGGCACGGCCTGTTCTGAGACGAAATGTCAACTGCGCGTGCGGCAGTCTCAGCAGAGCTTCAAGGGTCGCTGATCGTTTGATATCCCGAGCTCCGGTTTCCGGATCAGGCACTGTGAATTGTTTATCCAATGAAGCATTCGTAATCAAGCAGTGTCCTGATAGTCGTCCTCCAGCCGAGGTGAAAAACGGGTCACGAGGCACGTGGAGAGGGGGGAGGGCGTTCAGGAGCAGGTGAACACCCTGCTGCAGTTTCCCTCTGACCAGCGTCATCTCCTTGCATCAGGTGCGTGCGTGTGCTTGCAGGCAAGGCCCCCGGGCTATTCAGGTGAGAAAAATCCCCGTTTCCCCCCGTCTGTGCTCGATTCCAAGGGGGCGAACAAACGCTTGTCGAGGGCAATTTCGAGGTCAGAAGTCGAAGTCAAGGTTCGATGTCCCCCAGTTCGAGAGCTGTCGTCGCGTCCCGGATGGGTTTGGTGCCTGGGCGCTCGGGCGGAGGATGACGATGAACGGTTGGATCTCACGCCCAAGGGGGAATAGCAGCTCGCGATTCCTTGTCGCAACGTCCCGAAATCGAAAGGCACGCGGTAAGGCTGTCGCTCGATTCGGTCTGACAGCTTGACAGCCCCTCGAGGTCATGGAGATATGTCGTTGCTTCCCCCAGGCGCCCCAGAGAGGCCAGGTGGGACGTCAAAATGCCCGCTTCGAGCGATGAATGAACTTCGACCTCGACGGCGCGCTGTCAAGTCCCCCTCTCAACCCAGACGGACGGCTCGCGCAAGCCAGAATGGCGCCGGCGCCCAGCGCACTGGAAGGTCGCCCGCGTCGCGTTCAGATGGGACGGGGGGACGGGGGGGACCCAGAGCCCTCCTTTTTTCCCGGGAGCTTGCGGAAAGAGGGAAAGCCCAAGGTACCCTGCCAGGAAGTGGGAGAGGGGAAGCCCAGATCTAGGCCAGGGGGTCCAAGCAGGGGTTGCATGTGTGAGGAGGCAGCCTCGGTGGAGCCAAGGGGGGAAGGTGTTTTCCTGCGTTCGGACCGTGCAGAGGTGCAGCAGGCCAGCAGGGGAATGCGCGCCACGACTAGCCCGCTTCAGGCAGTTGACATGGCCTCGGCACAGTGTCAGCGTCCCCCGTGGCCCCGGCGCGGAGCCATCGCGGATATCGTCTGGAGAAAGCCGTGGCCCGCTTGTTCGCTGGTAAGTCCACGTCTTATCGCAACCGTCACGTGGATCGTGGGTCCTGGAGCGGACTGACCTCGGTGAGAACTCCGCTCGCGACGTGACCGAGAAAGGGGTACTGGCATTTGGTGGT
Organism: Plectosphaerella cucumerina; assembly: GCA_020746995.1. Taxonomy (NCBI): domain Eukaryota; kingdom Fungi; phylum Ascomycota; class Sordariomycetes; order Glomerellales; family Plectosphaerellaceae; genus Plectosphaerella; species Plectosphaerella cucumerina. The sequence goes on along the minus strand of JAGPXD010000004.1, from coordinate 1,580,647 downwards.
GGTGCTTCAGTCAACGTCATCTCATTGCAGTTGAGTGGGCGAGGTGCTCATGGTTGCGCTTCTATGCTTCAATTGGGTTGCTTGTATCGATTATTCATGGGACTGCCTACCTATGTGTCGACATTGCCCATCTCCCTCGATGTAGCAACCACCGAAAGCGATGGGCATGCGGTACGATGAAGGAAGTCAACGACATCATCAGTAGATCTGTCATCCACGTTGACTGGAGTCAGTGGCAGCCTTGGGGACAGTTTCAATCTCATCAGGGGACTTGCCCTGGTGAAGGGCAGGCTTCCACCGCAAGAACTCAAGCGTTGATTGGCAAAAGCAACTCCTCGCACCAGCAGCAACGGCTCGATGGCAACTGGTGCTGCATGTCAACAGGCTTGGGCTCAAGTGATTTGGGTAAGACTTGACATTTATTCGCAGGTGTTGGAAGCGACCATGTGTGCGGACTTGAAGAAAATACTCTTGAAGTCTGACGATTGACCTGAAGCATTATCATCCAACTGCCACGTCAACCTGACAAAGAGTCACATGAACCTGACGACACCCTCCCATGCCCTGAGTCTTGCATCACTTGGTCACAAAGAGGAAACAACTGTAGCATGGCATGGATCTTGTTCATTCAGATCATTGGCCGTCTGGTGGTACAGGGTGAGGCAGTGCCATCACCGGTCGTCGTGTCGTGAGCAACGCTGGGAGAACCATCTAACAAGAGAACCACCAGTATCCCGTCCGCCGTCCAGTCCATTCTAGGACATTGGGATAAAAAATGATAAAAAAAGACCGCCACGCCAAGTACCCAGAACGGGTACGAAAAAAAGCAAACCGCAAAAGTAGAACCGTTACATGTGTGTGAACTCCCAGTCGACGTGGACATCGTGATAAAGTGTGATCCGGGTAGCCGGCAGATGATGTTCAGCCCCGTGCGCTCGTGCTCTCGGCGAAAACGACGTAATTACTGCTTGAGGTTGTTCTTGTCATCCTCCTCGGAACGTCCACTGTCGGATGTCTCGGTCTTGGCAAGCTCGTCACCGTCGTCGTCAGAGGGACCGTGGAGGGTCTCCTCGAAGACGGGCTCGTCGTTGACATCAAACTTGGTCTTGAAGTCACGAAGCTGGTTGGCGTATCCGGTGCTGTTGGATCTGCGGCGGGGGTTGGCGAATGTGAAGTTCTCGTCGACAATCTCTTCACCGGCAGAGCCCCTATTGATGAGTGGTCAGAACAATTCCATATTTATAGACAGGTTGAGGGGGCCGATGGCGGATGCGCCGAGAGAGATAGAAAGGGGGACAAGGTGATTCATACCAGTTGCCCTTGCCGCCTCCGCTCTTCTTCATCTTCTTGGGGTCGACGCCCTCATGACCATGCTTGGCAAAGTAGCGAGGGAGATGCTCCGAGGGAGCGGCGGTGCCTTCGGCCAGACCGACGTGGTCACGGTCGTTGGCCTTGTGAGATCGGGTCACTGTGGGAATGCGTGTTAGTCATTGGATGCTATCATCATGAATGCCCGCAGTCGAGTATATCACATCGCTGGGGTTAGCAATGCCCCCAGGAAACCATCGATGGAGTAATCTCTGGTCCGGAATTGGCGGAAGGGAGGGGTTGGAAAGGGGGGCGGAGTCCGTCACACCAGGCGGGGAGAGATGAGGGGTAGTTCATTGGGGGAGTACTCACTGTTGGGTGGTGTTTTGGGGGAGGGGGAACGGTCGTTCGGGATGGAGAGGGTTCGGGCTAATGGGTTGGTACGGACGGAGGAGGGCGAGATGGGTATGTTCGCGGATGTGATGGAATGGGTGCGCAAGAGGAAGGAGATGTTATTTGATGGTTGGATGATGGAATGGAAAGGGGAGAGGTTGAGGAGTTGAGGTGAAGATGAGGGGAGATTTAATACTAAGAGGGAGGTTACGTCGAGCGGCAGCTTCACCCGGAGCCCATTGCTGGGGGAGCGGCGGCATGAATGGGCAAGGACCTATCAGATCGCGTGATCACCAGACTGGCTTCCGTAATGGTGCGTCTCCAAGGGGGCAGTGGGTAGGCTCGCTGGGCTGATGGGTGCGAGGGCAGGCGATGCGTCGAGCCGGGCGGAGGCCCGAAATGGATCGCGTGACCTGACGCAACAAGGCGCCGGTCATGGGCCGACATGGCCGGAGTGGCCCCAATGGAAACCTTCCCGCCCGCGCCCGTTTGTTGACTCAAACAGCGACGAGACGGGCCAATTGAATGTTCCAATTGGTTCCTTTCCCTTGCAACTCTCTGCCTCTTTGGTCGTCTGCTCGCCATTTCGTTTGACGCAGAATCTCTCATCCCTCGTCGTGGGCTGGGCACCCCACGGGAGCTCCTTCCCAGGCACGGCAGTGACATGCTCGGGGGCGCATCAGGCCAGCCAGGTGACGCAGCCGCCCCGCTGAAATCCGGGGTTCAGGGTACAAGCCGCACCGGGCAGCATGGCGAGAATGCGGGGTTGTGGGTACAGCGAGACCCCGACACGCTAGCTTGATACACGCTGTGTGCTGCTATTTTCGCTGGCGGCCGGTGTAGCGGCCCACCAGCGTGGCGGTACCTGAAGTGCCCTGGAGAAGCTCGCCATGGCGCATCAGCCGTTCCAGCATCTTCCGAACGTCACCCCTGGAAGTTGACGTCCCTGTCCAGCTTTGCGAAACCGCTCCACGTCGTCACGCAAGGCGAGGACATTCGAGAACATTGCCTTGGTGACTCACGCACCTTCCAGCAGATAAGCTCTTGCCAAGTGGCATCATCGACCGCGCCTGCCGCATTGGAACTCAGCCTCCAGGCATTCGACCCAGTTCTATGCAGCGAGTGGGACGGGATCCGCAGGCCCATCAGGCGGCCAGGTGACCACTGCCGGTCCCCTCCCCGGCCTCGGCCTCCGTCCGGACTGGATGACTGAACTGCGCGACTGCCTATCCCACTGGCATCGTGACTCGAGCCTCAACAAGATGGGATTGCGGGCTCAACAGGTTGGCGATGACCTCGGCTCGTAGACATGAGTCCGAAGGCCGTGATCGGGGACATCAGAGTTCAAGTCGGCGCCTTCGGACTCTCGGCCGTGTTTCTCGCCACCCGCCGGCGCACCCGTGTCCAGCATAGCCAGGCCCCGTTGTAATGGGCAAGAAAGCAGGATGTCAGAGATGAATGCGTCTACCTGATGAAGCCCTTCGAGTCATTCCAATGCCCCCCGCCGCTATCTCGAAATGCCCCGAGGCCGATGTCGCAGAGCCCCGGCCTTCTCAATCCGGCGTCTCGGAGCCAGGTTGCTACTCTGATTGGTGCACCTACTCTCCCATCGCGAGGCCTCGTCCTGAGAGCAAACAACTTCTTCCCCTTCAATGGTACAGGAAGTGAACTGTGTGGGCGTGGGTGCTGGTGACGGTGTTGGTCTCTGCTCGCTGGCTGGCGTACCTGCCCAATGCAGTATACATGCAATTCGGTACTGAACTATGCCAAGGCATACGGCTTCTGGTCGAAAGAAACAAATTTCTTAAAACTCTCAAACACGCCGAAGACTTGGCCAGTCGGAAGTCCCACGATGTTCCTGTCGCGGGAAGGTGCACCCCAACGCGCCTTCCAAAATGCACCTACGTGGAGGAATCACCTACCATGTCATGTGGACGGGAAGGCGCGACCCCGTCAAGCCCATCTGCAAGTTTTTTTTCCCAGGCATACCCGACGACTTATTCGTTCCAGTGACCCCTTTGCGCAAAAGACCATCACGCACTACACGTGTCCCCCTGTTTCTGCTTTCGTATTGTTGACCCTCCATGTTGATTCTACTTGCGGGGCTTGCGGAGCGATCTCGAAATGGCCACTCCATCAATCCAGTCTTTCTTTCAGAAAACTTCGTCCATCGATTCAGGGTTCACCACCGCTGAGCTGTCGACATCGAACCCTCTCTCCCGATCATGGAACCCTCCAGCAGACTCGGAGCATATTGCCATTGCAGACATCGTCCAGGGCAAGTGCCAGGTCCATTTCTCGGGACGCATTATCAACTTCAGGCCGGCCATTGTCGACAAGCAATCGTCCCAGTATCTCAAAGCATGGCACTATCTCATCATCAAGGATGATTCTGGTGCAATCGGAGTGAGTTTGGCGAAGATCATGTGATCATCATCCTTGTTGCTGACGCCGTCTGCAATGATAAGGTCAAGCTCATGCCACTGGGCATCCCCGCCAATACGTTCTCCCTGGGCCAGCTCGTCAGTGTCTGGGCAACCTATGTCGGCGAACCATCAGCCAACCAGGATGCCGTCCCTTACGTGTCAACATGTACGGCAGTCAACCCAGGGCCTGGGTCTCGCCAGTTCTTGCGTATAGAGCCCGAATCTTCCGAGACTTGCCATCTCTACCGCACGCCTCTCGATTCCCAATCTGCGTCCCAATCGCTTCAGGGCCTAGTCACCCTTGACTCTTTCATCAAGACGGGCCATGACGAAGTTTGCGGACTGAGAGTGCTTGTCTGTGTGAGGAGTGTTGGGGCAAGGAAGCGAATTCGACCTCAGGGCAGAGATAACGACATTGAGCTCCAAGAGGTGGTCGTGTTTGACCACACTGCATCCTGCATCTTGTCGCTCCGGGAAACGCAGACGAAGTCGACCGCCTCATGGACTCCCGACACTACAATTCTCCTGCTGACAAGCCCGAGGTGGAAGCCCTGGAACCGACCGACCGATGCAGCTTCCCAGGCAAAGGGCAGCATCGGCATCGATCAGAGAACCCTTGTCGAAGTCAACCCCAACTTTAGCGACGCCGCCTGGCTCAGAAAATGGGCCAAGGACCGCACCAAGAAGGAGGCTGTCGGAACGGAATTTCCCTTGCAGTTCTGGGATGTCGAAGATGCCATGCATGGGCCTGTTAGGACGCTTTACACCATTGCCGAGGTGGAAGAGTATGCTCGCGGGGAGCCCGAACTGACGTTCACCGGCAAGCTGAGCCTCATCATTCTGGACACCAGCATGGCAGATCTGTGGTTCAAAAAGGCATTCTGCTGCACAGACTGGTTCGTACAATTGAAGAAATGGCGATGAGAGCAGTGCTGACTTGAGACGTATATGCAGCTGCGGTGTCCCCCTTTTTGCCAACTCGCACGTTGCCATCTGCAAGCATTGCCAAACCCGCCGCAAGCTCAACATCAATCCCCGGATCATAGGGACCCTGGTGGATGAGACGGGGTGCTTGGAGAAGGCCAAGCTGGTCTGGAACCCTCAAGCATGGATGGAGCTGATTTTTCCCGGGGCCACGACCCAAGGGTCAACCCAGGATTCAGAGTGCGAGGAGCCAGCAACTTCGCAGATTCTGACACGGATGTCGGCCCAGGGGCTGCAGTCGGTCAAAGAAGCAGAGGATCATCTTCGGCAGGCCCGGATCACCGTGACTTTCGGTTGGGCGAGGCAGTTTGGCCGTCTTTGTATTCTTGGAGTTGAGTGGTGAGCGGAGACACTGGACGATGCCCTCGAGAAGGCCCACCCGCACAAATCCTGCTAGTCAGTCACACTATCTAGACCCATCCCAGCCCAGTTTCTTCATCGAATCATCCGGAATGGTGTAATGGTCAACATTTGTCGCTCTCATCAAACGGTGACGGCGCCGACAGGCTCGGGGTTCAATTCCCCGTTCCGGAAGTAACTTTTTTGCCGTTTTGTCGTCGGTCTTTCTGAAGCTTGGACGATGATGTTGATGCTGGGCGCCAGGTCGGAAGAATGTCATAGATACGGCAGCATATTTTGGGCGCTAGAAATGTGGCCATTTAAAGTCGCCAACGGTGAGCCTGTTCCGTGAGCAATGGGCATAAGACGTCCACGGCCAGGGTGGCATCGGCTTTCGCAAAAGGATCATCAGAGTAATAGGCGTCGTGGATGCAGGTTGTCCTACGAAAAAGGAGTGACAAGTTTGATGGGCTTTATCAAGCTGGTAGCTCCACTTGAGTCCACGAGTTGGTTATGGCTTCCAGACAAGTACGTCCGGCGAACCACATGGCGATCTCAAATCCATGGCAGTATGCTACGACGATTGTCTTCGACACAGAATCCAGCTGGCTTCCACGTTTCAACCTCACGCGCTCGTGTCGTCGATTTTACTGGACTGGCCCGCAGTGGGTACGTACTCTCTCGGGCGGAACTCAGCCACGCCCGGGAACCCGACAGGCGAGACGTGACTGGACAGGACGGGCCCGGAGACAAGCCACACGCGTCGTCCGCCAGGCCGTGCACTGTCATCCCCCTGTGAGCGGGCTCCGCCTGCCGCCGCAACGCAACTGAAGGCGCGCTGGACTGGACTGAACTTCCGTGAATACGGGGACCCTGGATCGCATCTTGACGACGAGCAACACCGCCATCCGCAACCACACACAGCACGAGCGCATCGGCCTGCAGCGCCCGACGATATCTCGAAATGCCCGAAACTCCTCCCGGCGTCGTCCACCCCGACTCCATCGAACAGCACGATGCGAGCAGCGATCAGACCGAGAAGAAGAAGAGCCGCCGTCCCGCAAGTGAGTGCCCGCGGATCCTCCGGACGAGCCTCGTCGCAGAATCGCCGTTCCTGCCCTCGAACCGACCCGGCGCTGTGCTGACCATCGAATCCGCCTGACAGATACTGCCTTCAGACAGCAGCGATTGAAGGCATGGCAGTGAGTCCCATCCTCCTGGCCTCGACCGAGTCGATCGACGACCAAACTGCGGCACCCCCGGAACAGCGACGCTGACGCAAGCCAGACCAATCCTGACACCCAAGACGGTACTGCCGCTCTTCTTCACCATCGGAATCATCTTTGCGCCCATCGGTGGCCTGCTGCTCTGGGCCAGCTCTGAGGTGGGTTCCGAGAATCCCGAGACCCCGGGGCCTCCCAGCGCCCTCGAAGGGATAGAGACTGACGATGCCATCGCGCGCGACAACTACAGGTCCAAGAATTCAGAATCGACTACACAAATTGCTCCAACGCCGCGCCGACCGAACAGCTCGAGGCGATTGATCCGGACCGGGTATCAACGGCCTTCAAGGGCAGCAACAAGAACATCCAACCCAAGTGGAGGAGGTTCACCGACGTCAACGTCACCAACGACTTTGGTGTCGAGTACCAGACGAATATCTGCCAGCTCGAATTCGTCGTTCCCGAAAACATGGGCCCGCCAGTCCTCTTCTACTACCACCTCACCAACTTCTACCAGAACCACCGCCGCTACGTGGAGTCCTTCTTCGCCAGCCAACTCAAGGGCGATGCCGTCAGCAACAGCTCCGTCAGCGGCTCTAAGTGCGACCCCATGGACTGGGACGATGAGGCGAACTTGCCCATCTACCCTTGCGGTCTGATTGCCAACTCCATGTTTAACGATACCTTCACTTCGCCCACCCGCGTCAACGACGGCAACACGCCCAAGGTCTACAAGATGGAGAACAACACGAACATCGCCTGGGCCTCGGACAGCGACCTGTACGGGAAGACCAGCCTGGATCCCTCGCAGATTGTCCCCCCTCCCAACTGGCGAAAGCAGTTCCCCAGTTACACGGCGGAGAATCTGCCCAACCTCAAGGAGTGGCAGGCCTTCCAGGTGTGGATGCGCACCGCCGGTCTTCCCGAGTTCTCCAAGCTCTACCAGAGGAACGATATTGAGCCCCTGGTCGAGGGCGGTGCTTACCAAGTGAACATCACTGACAGTCAGTACCCTCTCCTTTCCTTTCACCCAGGCCCCGAGACTGACCTTCCACAGACTTCCCCACCACCAAGTACAAGGGCACCAAGTCCATGGTCATCTCCACCCGCACCGTTATGGGCGGCCGCAACAACTTCCTCGGTATCGCCTACGTCGTCGTTGGCGGCGTCTGCATCCTGCTGGGCGTCCTCTTCACAGTCACTCACCTGCTGAAGCCAAGGTGAGCATATCCATCAACTCATATCCTCGCTTCCTCTGACGTCCCCTCTCTAGGAAACTCGGAGACCACACCTACCTGTCGTGGAACAACGTCCCCGGCGGCAAGGGCGGCCAGCCCGCCGGCTCCAGCTCCGTCCTGGCCTCCGGCCGTGACCTTCGCCCTGGCGACGCCTAGAGGGCGCGCCAGGACTCGGGCGCCCGCCTCCTCTCGAACATGAAAGCGGACAGCACCGCCCCATCCTCAATTGCCGGCAGCAGGACCGCATCAGTCTCTGTGCCAGCGACATTGCCGCGCTCGTTCATCTCGTCGCGCAGGCCGGGCTAGACTATGGCTGCCGTTTTTGTTTTCTGCACTTTGTGTGCTCAAATCGAAGAACTGTTCGAGGGGACTCGGCGAGTCTCGGATAGGGGTTGACGACATGGCTCAGTTTCTCATTGCTCTTTGGGTTTCCTTGTGCGTGGTGGGCTTTTGCATGATCGCTCTGCCGACACTCCGACATTAAAATGCTATTTGACGGAGGCCGGAACAGATGCACATTAGCCGGCCTGCTAGGAGTTCAGGCGTTTTGCCTTGCGTGTGTGTATGCGGTCCGTATCGCTAGCTGTCCGAATATAGAATCGTTCCATCACCTGTCATTCCGTGACCACGTTGTAGCTACAACAACTACCTACCGACATTGCACAGGGAGACGGGCATATGAAAATCATGATTTTGTGTCCATTTTCGCCAGAGCTGCCCGCGACGACTGCGTTGCACCGTAAACCCAGTGTAGCAGAGAGGAAAAAGAGCAAGACATTGAATAACCCCCCGTCGGCGCAGTGAGGCTCCCGCTCGTGAGAGCAGAGCCAGAGATAAGGAAAACCCCAGGAGAACCCAAACCCTACCTCCCGCCTTAATCAAGCCCAGGCCAAGGTATCCGTATAAATACAATCACGAGGGGCTGATTTAGCGCCTGGCCTTCTTCTTGCTGCGGCCCTCGTTCTCCTCCATGGCGGCCTCGCGGTCGCGCTTCTTGGCCTTCGCCTCGAGCTCGTCCCAGTCCTCGCCCTCATCCTCGTCACTGAGCTCGGCTTCATCCTCTTCATCAGACACGTTGGAGCCGTAGTCCGAGCCCTCCTCGCTCGACTCGGAGGCCTCATCAAGCTCTTCGTCGCTGATCTCAAAGTTACTCTCCTCCTCTTCGTCATCACCGCCGCCCTCGTCGTCAGACTCAGCCTGCAGGAAGGACCAGCCTCCGTCGAGGAAGAACTGGTGCGTATCGGCGTTGACCGTCTTCATAATGGTCGGCCAGTTCAGGTTGAGCGGACCCTCCGAGTAGGCAATGTCGGACGAGTCGAGGAACTCCTTGACGCCATCGAGGAACTCGACGGGGATGGTGTTGACGTGGTACGGCGACCGGGTGAAGTCCTTGAAGATGAAGACCATATCAAAGTTCTTCAGGCCAAACTGGACACGTTCCAGATGGCACACCTCGATATCCTCGAGTGTGAGCACCATGAAGGGAGGCTCGACGACCTGCATGAGACAGTCGGTCGTCGGCTGGATGAAGACGTTGCTGCGGAACGGCACACCGTGGAAGCCGAGCTCGCGGATGGGCATGTCGACCTCGATGCCCTCAGACTTGCCGGCCTCGGCGATCTTCTGGGCAAAGCCCTGGAACAGACGGTCGAGCTCCTGTCGCCTCCTGCGCTCCTCCTGCTCCTGCTCGAACTCGTCTTCGTCGCCGTACCTGTATTTGCGCTTCCGGTTGCCAGTCTCATCGAACTGGATGTCGGTCGCCTCGCGATAGAATTGGATGTCCTTCGTCTTCTTCTTGTTGCTGTAGACGATGGGATCCTTGAGGTGGATGTGGATGATGACGACCAGCTCGTGCTGACAGGGCTGGAAGAAGAGGTGCCTGACGTTGGAGAAGAGGATGTCCACGCGCTGGCTGCCGTGCAGCGGCGATGTGTAGCGGATACCGTTCTGGTGGATCTCGAGCTTGCCGGCGACACGCTTGCCCTCCATGGCCGGACGAATGAAGACGTTATCAAGCACAGCCGGACGACGGTTTCTTATCTCGACGAGCTTGTCCTGCTCGACGACGTCCTCGAGCTCCTTCTTCTCCTGCTCCTTCTTGTTGCTGTCACGCTTCATGTTGGAGATCTGGGTGGCGATCTCGTCGTACCGGCTGCCGTCGGTGGAACGGAACGTCAAGCTGCGCACAAAGTGTGCAGTGGCATCCTCGAAGGGTTGGTCATCCCTGCGGCCGACACCTTGGCCGGGGGAGAGGAAGTTGACACGGAGGAATGACCAGTCGCCCTCGTCGCTCTTGCTGGCATTCTTGATGGTGTTGATGTGGAAGGGGACCGGACGGCCCATGACGGGCAGGATGACGGTGCTGTTCTTGGCGTCGACGACGATGGAGAGGTCCTTCACCTTAGAGGGGAACTGATTATCTCGCTTGTACGACTCGAAGCGCTTGAACTTCTTGACCTCGCTGCCGTCCTGGCCGCTGGTCGACTCGGAGAAGCGGGCGAGACCCTCCTTCTGCTTCTTCGCGGCCAGCTCCTTTTGGTGCAAGCGACGCTTGTGGTCCGTAACGTCATCAGGCTGAGCGTTGCGCTCGGAGCGGAGACGGGTCGAGGTGATGTTCTTGGTAGCAACGGCACCGACACGACCATCTCGCTTCTCCTTCTTGGGCGCGGGCGCCTCCTCCTCGCCCTCGAAGAAGAAAGAACAGGCGTCGGCGCTGGTTGGGGACTCGCCGGTGAAGACAACGGCATCGCTGCTCGTGACACGAATAGTGTCCGTGATGACCATGGCGTACGTCTTGCTGTTCTTGTCCTGGGGCTGGGGGTTCGCGATATCGCTGAAGCCGGTGGTGACAACGAGCGTCATGCCGTCCTTGAGGATCCTTGAGGACTTGGCGTTGAGGAGGAGGGTTGGGTCACGGTTCTCAAGGCCGATGCCGTAGCCGACGTTCTTGAGGAAGCTCTTCTCGAGCTCGGGCTTCTTCGACCTGATGACGCCCAGAGCCTTGGCGTAAATGTCCTTCGCGGCGACACCATCGCGAATCTCCTTGATGATCATGTTGTGGATGTTGAGCAGGAGCTTGTAGGTGCTCTCCTGGGCCTTGTTGGGGTCCATGAGGTAGGTGCGCGCGATGGAGGAGCAGTACGACTTGTAGCGCAGGCCCATGTGAGCGATGATAATGCCGGGGTGCAAGTTGTCGTCGTTGCTCTCGACACCGAGGCGCAGGTCGAACTTGCCACCGCTCTGCACGGTCGGGCCCATGACCCAGTCGAGCTGGGCGGGATCGAGGTCAGAGGGCAGCTTGGTCTTGTTGGGTAGCTCAACGGCCCTCCACCACTTGGTATCGTCAAGCTTCTTGTCAACCTTGTCGGAAAGGGCGCTGTGCTTGACCTTCTTCTCGCTGTCGACAATTTCGGTGATCTCCTCGAGGAAGTAGGGGGTCATAAGGGCGACGCAAGCCTTGGAGGCGGTGCGCATGGCACGCAGCTCCGTCTCATCCTTGACGGAGAAGGCGACAGTGGAGAGCGCGGCCGAAATGTCAACCTCCTCGACGTCCTTGCATTGTTCGGTAAAGGTCTTCTTCCATTCGTCGACGAAGGGGCCCTTGGAGGTATCTTTCGCGATGACGCCAAGTTTTTTCTGCAGCGAGCAATGAGGTCAGCGGGGGCTTCCACGGGAGCGTTGGGGAACGGGGAGACGAACGCCGGCAGCCTTGATGGCATCGGTGATCTTGACAAAGATCTTCTCGTTCTCGGCGGCATCCTTGCCACGCACAAGAATCTCAACGGGGAAACGACCACCCTTGAGAGACTCGAGGTGCTTAGCTGTGCTGGTGTTAGTCGCGAGACGTCGGATCTGGAGCATCGGCGGACTTGGTCTCACCCTTCTTTGCCGTCGTGACGATGTAGATGCTGTCGGTTGTGAGGAGCATGAGAGTAGTCGGGAACTCATAACCGAGAAGCCAGAACTGCGAGGCGCGGGTTAGCGATACGTGACGCGCACAGCTCCCTCGACCCGGGCGCGCAGGCAGCAGCGGCGATGGCGACGAGAAGCGGGGGAAGGACGCAGAACTTACGTGCACGGCGTTATTCTTGTGCAGTTCGGGGACTTCCTCGACCTTTCCCATCATGATGAGGATAGAGGAGGCATCGTTGAAGAGGCCATGGCTGGCGCGCAGGTCGTTCTTCCAGGCAGTCGCGACGTGCGAGATGCGCTCCTGGAAGAGCTTGCTGTCGATCTTGATCTCCGCCATCGTCGCTTGTTGTGGGCAATTGCGGTCGACGCGGAGGGTTGAACGACGGGGGCCCGTGAAAGTGGGCGATGGGGCGAGGTTGAAGGAGGGAAAGTTGGATTTGGTTGCGCAGCAGGCTGGCCTTGCGTCGATCTCGCTGAAGCTTCGGCCGGGGGTTTGTTGGAGAGGAAGCGGCCGGCTGGTCCTCGGTTTTGCCGTGGAGAGCAAGGTGCCTCAATTGGGACTAGCGCTCTTGTCGCTGTTACGCCGACAATCCACCTCGCTCAACCTCACCATGAAACAACCGCCCGACCTACATATTATTTGCTGGCAGCCTGATGCTCTCCTCGAAGTTCCTCATAACAGACTGGTCTGCAGTCAGCAGTCACCTGCATATGCGGCCAACCAAGCCACTTGCGGCCGCAGCCCTCGGACATACAGCTCGGTCTTTTGGCCCAGTGTCAGAAGAGGATGGCAGGATCAGGCTGGAACCCCGCCCGAGGACAAAAGGCAGCTGAGGCATCACGACTGCATCATCCTGCCTCTTCCATACCTTGTCTCTTTCCCTTCCCATGGTCTTCCAGAGTCGTCTAAAAATCTGAGTGTGAACGCTCTTGATCCGAAATGCGACTCCTCCACACGAGAACCTATCAGCTCGAGACCTTTCTTGGGACTGACATCCCCCCATACGCCATCCTCTCGCACACCTGGGGCCAAGATGAATTTGTCTTTGAAGACCTCAAGGTTCCGATCGCTGACCAGCTAGACAACCCCAAGCGAGGCCTCCGCAAGGTGCTGCAATCGTGTGCTCTGGCCATCAAAGATGGTCTCGACTACGTCTGGGTCGACACTTGCTGTATCGACAAGTCCAGCAGCGCCGAGCTATCAGAGGCAATCAACTCCATGTTCGCATGGTATCGCGACTCATCCAACTGCTATGTCTGGCTGGAAGATGTGACCCTCGGCGAGGGGGCGCAAGGCCGTCTCGGCGACTTTGATGCCAGCAACTGGTTCCGCCGCGGTTGGACGCTGCAGGAGCTCATCGCACCGCACGGCGTTGCCTTTTACGACTCCAAGTGGAACCTGATTGACGATCGGTACTCGTTAGCAGGTCGAATCTCAAAGTTGACACATATCAAGCAGGAGATACTCCAACGTAGACACAAGGGCTGCGAAGAGGAGAAGAACGTTTTGCTCCGAATATTCAACGAGGACCCTCGTTGCTCAAGCTGTGGAGGCAAAGACAACCTCAGATTTTATCTCTGGAAGACGCCGACTGCCGCGCGAATGGGTTGGGCCTCGAGAAGGCGGACCTGCCGGGCAGAAGACGAGGCCTACTCTCTCCTCGGTCTTTTCGACGTCAACATGCCGCTTCTTTATGGCGAAGGACGCGACAAGGCCTTTAGAAGACTCATACACGAGATGCTCCAGCACAATCAAGCCGACTCATCCATTCTTCTTTGGCAGACGAGCCCGCTAGATTCTTATACGAACCTTTGCCTGCCTATGGATCTTGGTCCGAGATATTTCGAGGGCGGGGTCTCGAGTCTGCACCTCAACTCGATGTGGCCAAAACCAGACTTGGTCGTCAACCCCCGCGGTCTGGAGGTGTCAGTCTGGCTCGCGCCCTCTTCTGCAATCAGCGCAGCCAAGGGAGCTTATGGGAGCCAGCAAATAATTGTCAGCTGGCTGTTCTCTCGCCGAGCACAGGGCGCGACCGATCCACGGCCTTGGGCATTCTCGTCATGCCTATGTACTCGTTGTCCATGACCGACGAGGTGCTGTACAATCGTGCTGAACCCAGTACAATTGTCGAGCTACGGGAGGCACCAGGGGCTCATGCAACAGCGACTATCCGCCTCAGAAGTTGGCGCCCCAGAAGTTGGTCGTCCTCTGTCACGTCTGGCAGCTGCACTAGTGAATGTAAGTCAACAGCAGGATGCAGTCTGCCTCACCACCTGCATACGTCTGTCGTATTGCCGCGCACGATAGATTGGTTCCAAGCTTACCAGCTTCGTAGGTGATCAAGCCGACGCCTACATCCAGCATAGCGAATTTGTCAAGACCCGCATCATGCTCAGCGTCCGCCAAGAAGTTCTTTACTCGGCCACCGAAGCCGCTGCTCTGAGCATCGACGCCCGTAACTGCGGCCCATACTCCATCTACGGCATGGCGCCAACCGTCGAGAACCTCCCCAACCAGCGCAGCTCCGTCTTATATTTCGATGATTCCAAGGAATGCTTCAGCGCCAACTACTTCATCGCTGCTGATGCAGCCATTCTCGCCTTCACGACTGCCGATCTCTCCTCCGGTTTTTTTGTCCTGTGGCGAGACGGCGCGAGCCAACAAGGCGGCACAGTTGCCGTTACGCCTTGGTCTTCACTGATGCCTGACCTCCCCACTCCCACAGAGAGCCTTGACATCGTGGATGGGTTTGATCATTGGCTCATGGATATGCGATGGTCGCTCGGTCGTTCAAGGGGCATTTTTTCGAAGGCTCCTGCCGACAAGATTATGGAGAGATCAGAGGGGAAATATAGCTGCTTGCCGCAGCTCAATGTGCGAGCCATGATCTTTCGGCAGTCATTCCTGGGAATCGAAAGGTGGAAGCTGCTGGTGGAGGTTGGGCCGGCAGTTCCTGAGACGGCGCATTTGTGGGCTGCCCCAGGCTTGGAGGTGCCTGGATGACATCCGACCCGACACGGGGGTGGCCAACGTTGTCTAAAGCAGCGAGGTTCGGACAACAGAGGTGGACGTGGGCAGACGCGAACGCGAAAAATTATGGGTTCGCGTTAATAGAGGCGGCTCACGTGATCGTTCAGACTGCCCGTCTCCAGACGGTTGTTTGCTTCAGCACCTACCTGCCTGTACTGTGGTGCATCTTCGGAGAGCCTCTATTGTCCCTCCTGGCGTACACAAGTGAACAGGTCGAATGTCTCTGCTTCTGATTCACCTCCAATATTTCGACGTCCCCAGCCTTTGATAAGGACTCTTTCTCAGCTGTTCAGTAGCACCTGTCAAGTGTCCCTACCAAGCAAGCAAGGTACAGCAAGGTAGGCTCTCCGGCTGAATGTTTTACCACCCTTCAAGGTCCGGTGCCCCGCCTCATGACGGCATGCTATGAATGACAAAACGAAGGAGCAAAGCACCAGCATATCGTCAAGAAATAATACATGAATCTATCTAGGAAATACGAGCAAGTGTCCATTCTCACAAATCAACGTGACAACGGCCCTAATTCCCCCGGACCGCTGCCGTATCGCGGCGCCGATCCGACGGAAATGCTCCGGGATCTCGGCGCCCTACTCGGCAAGTCAACTCGGCATGCCCCGCGCCCCTCGTCACCCACGACGTCCGGCCGAAGGCAACCTACATAAATTGAACGACCCCATAGACTCGCCCCGTAGACTCGCCCGCCCGCCCTACCTCCCCCATACATCGACAGCTTCATCCTCAAGCCCTTGACCCCCTCCCCTAAACACCATGCGCATCCCCTACTCCCCCAACCCTCCCCAGCCCCAGACGCCGGAAGAAGAGGCCATCGTCGCCCGCGTCCAGGCCCGCCGCGCCCCTCGGCCCCTCCAACCCCTCGACCTCGCCCTTCTCCACGCGCCCCCCCTCGCCGACGGCTGGAACTCCTTCCTCGGCGCCGTGCGCACCCAGACCACCATCCCCGCCGATCTGCGCGAGCTCGCCATCTCCCGCGTCGCCGTCGTCAACACGGCCTGGTACGAGTGGGCGCACCACGCGCCCCTCGCCGTCGCCGCCGGCGTGGCCCAGGATGCCATGGACTGGCTCAAGCTGCAGGCGGGGGACCTAGCCGAGGGTGCTGTCGCGGAGGAGGGCCGGCGACGGTTCTCGGAGACGCAGTGGGCTGTGTTGGTTATTGCGGATGAGATGACGAGGAAGGTCCGCGTGTCGGATCAGACGTTTGCGGATGTGATGCAGTACTTTTCGGAGCGGGAGGTTGTGGAGATTGTGACGACGGTGGGTTATGAACACATAACATCCCCATGCTGGAAAGAGCTCTAACATGGTTACAGGTTGCTTGCTACAACTGCGTGAGCAGGTTCCTGGTCGCCCTTGACGGTACGTTTTCAACTTGTTTTTGTATTCATTCTGTCTCTTATCTAGCTACTGACAATTCTATCCAAACCAGTCGGGGAGAGGAACAGCCTCACGCCCGAGGATGCCACAGCTCATTGAGATCAGAGGGGATTTGTGAATATATGGGAATAGGCGTCAAACAAGGACAGTATGTCATGTCATGCCCTGTGAGTCTTGAAGTCGGAAAAGGAAAAGTGTTGCCAGTCAAGGCGCATGTAGAACATCCATCAGGAGGGGCAATCGGTGTAGTGCGAACAGGGGTATCAGGGGTCTAAGTGAAGTGTGGTGATGATGATGAAGAGGTTCTCCCAGCGGGGGAATCCAGGAAAGAATATGCCATGCAGATGCTCATGTCTCCGTAGCCATGCATTGCAGGTTTCGTATCGTCGTCGTAAGGGCAGGTTGAACTGCCGAACAATCATGTCGTCGTCGTAAATCGGTAGTAGCTGGTATTC
Organism: Plectosphaerella cucumerina; assembly: GCA_020746995.1. NCBI lineage: Eukaryota > Fungi > Ascomycota > Sordariomycetes > Glomerellales > Plectosphaerellaceae > Plectosphaerella > Plectosphaerella cucumerina. The sequence goes on along the minus strand of JAGPXD010000004.1, from coordinate 1,563,946 downwards.
AGGAAGATCATCACGATCCCCCCAGATTCCGCAGCTTGGTCAGCTCGGCCTCGATAGACCGCTCAATGGCAGCATGACGAGCCCTCAGGCGCGGGCTCTTCTGCAGCTCCTCGACGACGCCGGCCCACCCCGCGCGGTACCCGTGCCTCGTGTCGGAGCTATGGCCGATAGCCTGGGTGGTGAGGCGGCGCAGCGGCGGGCGCTTGGACTTGAGTTCCTCGGTCAGAGCTCTTGACAGCATGTGCGGGGTCGGCAGGGGCGGGGGCTTTGGCGGGAGTGGCGCCGTCGAAGCCGCGACGGCGACCATGGCGGGCTTCTCGGAGCTACTGTTGCGCGACTCTCGGGTGCGCTTCGGCGAGGGGGTGGAGGGTACTCTGGTGTCGGTGCCGGTGGTGGTGGCCGAGGCGCTTTCGGCGACGACGCCCATGTAGACGACGAGGAAGCGCATGCGCAGCATGTCGAGGCGGCGCATGCGGTCTTCTAGGTCGCGGCGCGTTCCAGCCCAGAGCAGGCGCGCGCCAAACTTGAGGGTGGTGGGCGTGTCGGCGGACGAGCCACCATCGAGAAGGAGGTCGCCGCCGGATGCGAGCTGGGTGCTGAGGAGTTCGCGCAAGTCGTCGCCTCCGCGCTGAATGTCGCGCAGGACGCGGCCGAGGCGGACCTTGTCCTCGAGGCGGGGCAGGCGTGTGAGGTAGCGGTCGTAGCTCTCGTTCTCCTCGACGGACGAGTCGAGAGCGTCGAGGAACTGGATGGCCTCGCGCGGGGCGGCGACGTAGGCTAGGGCGTGGGAGCCGGCGAGCTGGGCGAGCACGACGAGCGAGAGGAAGAGGGCGGTCAGCGCGAAGAGTATCGCCCACTGCTGGGGGGCAGCAGCCTGGTCGTCGGCCATGATGGGCACATGGATACGGGGAGGGGCGGACGAGGGGAGGAGGGTTCGGTTGTTGGTAGCGCTGTCGATTGTGACAGGCGACGACGGCAGGAGGATGGATATGGTCGTGGCAGGGCAAACTTGAAGCAAGGCTACCTAGGGAGCAGTGGACGCGCGGCGGTGGTGGTGAAGGCGAAGTATGTGTGGGAGAGGAAGAGAGTTCAAGTGTGTGGCAGGAACGGGAAGACGGGAGAGAAGTTCAAGTTCGTGGCACGCGCACCAAACCAAAAGTGAACCACTGCAGCCTGAACCCACACCTCTGCTGCAGGCGATGACGAGGAGACGCACGAATCCCAGACACGGGGAGGGTGTGCAGCTGCGCGGGACGGCGTTTCGATTGATTGATTTGCTTGATGGATGGATCGAGTGCTCCGCGGCGCAAACCAGAGAGTGCTCCCGCGGTATAACCCCCCCTCTTCTCGCTCGCGACCTTGCAGCAAGCCACTTGGCACGCGACCCGCGGGATGGCCACCGCCCCTCTTCCCCTCTCCCTCACCCCCGTCGGGTCTGACGGGACCATCGCGAACCAACGACGCCATCTCTCGCCCCGGCGGCCAGGTCGTACGACCCCTGGAGCTGCAGCGTCTAGCAGCCGCGCTTGTCAGTGGATGGCGCAGCCGTCAAGCCCGTCTGCACCGGCCCCCCTCGGCGGTGCATGCCAGACGATAGGGGTCTGGCCCGTCGGGCATGTCGTTAGAGGAAGAGGAGGCTGGTCAATAGCGACTGGCGATGCAGGTGAGGAGGTGAGGGGCTGACGGCACGCTGGGTGGGTTCCAGTTCGGCCCTAGGAGTGTTCTACAATTCAATTATAGCCCTCGCACTTTTCCGGATTAGCGCTCTTGTCGCCCGATTTCCAGGCTCACTACAGCGCCTGTTGTCTTCAAGTTCAATCTTCACCGCGTCAAACCTCCTGATTATGGAACTGGCTACAATATTCGAGCAAACCATCACTGAAACCAAGATCCTCTCCTCCACCGCCGCTTGCCATCTCACCACTATGCCATCAATGTCTCGCCAGGGGAGGAGTCCAAACCCTGCCAAACCCCTCCCGTCTCGTCTCCTCCGAACCCACGAGGGCTCACTAACCCGGCGGGGCTCTGTTGCTTGATCAGGGGACCTCCTCTTAAGGCGGTGAAGACGACGATGAACTGTCGCCGCAAGACCACTGTTTCAACCACACCGAGCATATTGGCCCCCCGGTCAATCCAGCTTGTGCGGCTCGTGGCCTGGACCTGCCGGCGCCGTGGCCCTTGCATATAGTGGAGGGCTTCTAGACCGAGACATTTTGGTCATCGCTACTAGTATACAGCGGGGGAGACGTCCCAAATGGCGCATTCATATTTTCGAAAATTATTTCATCTTGTGCGCGAACCAGCCTGCTCGGTGACATGGTTCAACTTGCACATGCTCGGCCGAGGTTGGGTTGACTCCATCACCATGTTCGTTGGGCTCGGATGCAGCAGCCTGAGCCCACGCGCCCGCGCGCTTGCATGCATGCACCGCCTAGACACACACGAACCCTGGCTTTACCACTTCATTACCACTGGACGACACTTCATGCACTGACAACTCAGACAACCTTGTCGACAAACATTCTTGCAGGGCACCATGCATTGTGGGTTGGGTGAAGATGAGGTGTATTGCTACCAATGCTTCTCAAAAGGTCCGTCTGCTACAAGACGACCCATCATCCTTCCGCCTGGGGGGTATCAAACTTGCTGCTCTCCTTCTCGCCCAGAGACTCGTCCGCCAATATGCGGTGACCGTTTACTTCTGGGCAGCCTCGGCCTGCTTGGTGATGTCGTGCTCGGCACCACGCTGGCGGGTCTTGCCCTCGTCGTGGAGGTCCTTGTAGTGCTGCTCGCCAGACTTGTCACCCGTCAATCCGGCAATAGCACCGCCAACGGTGCCCTGGACGCGGTTGCCAACGCCCGAGCCGAGGTCGCTGAGCTGACCCTTGGCCTCCTGGTTCTGGCCCTCGAGGTTCTGCTGACGACCCTGCTGCTTCAGGTCCTGGAGGAAATCATGTCAGTTCGTTTATTGCACATACGCTCAAAATGGACCATCACTCACCTCAGAGCCGACGAGACCACCGAGAGTCTCCTTGGCGGAGCCGACAGTCTGGTTCCATGATCCGGCGGAGCGGTCCTCCGAGTCCTTGGACACGCCAGAGGCAGTGGCAGTGAAGCCGGGGACCTTGACAGTGGCCTGCGAGGCGTCGTGCTCGACCTGGGCCTTGTCCTGCTTGGCCTCGCCCTTGTTCTGGTCGGCCGTGTTGCCGGTGATGCTACCGACGAGGCTCTGCGCGGCGCCAGTGGCGGAGTCGATGACCGACTGGAGAGTGGAGGTGTTCTTGTCAGACATTTTGATGTTGGGTGGTGCTTTGGAAGCTGAGTGTTTGTGTGTGTTGGTGATGTAGGTTGATGGTTCGTGAATAGGAGGAGGCAAGTTGGTTCTTGTTGTTGGTGATGAGGGAGAGAGGTCTGATCAACGGGACGAGGAGATGGGATCCTTTAAGTAGAAGAACCCACGTCGTCTTCAACAAGGCAACTGCCCTCGTTGCCTCCCAGACGACGAGGCAGGTGCCAAAACGCGCAACCCGCCTTCCGTCTGGATGTGAGACGCGTTCCGCCGATGACATCACATCTTGGTGGGGGTGGGCGGGAACGGACTCTCGACACAACGCGAAACTGTCAGGCGGCATCCATCCGTCTTGTGGATGTCCCTCGCACCTGTCCCATCACATGCGCCATATTCCCCGAGCAGGTGCCGCCTGCCTTTCCGTTTCCAGTTTGGCCTGCACCTGCCTGAGATCGCTCCCGTTCCGTGGGTGCTGGGCCAAGGCTGCAGCTTGGAGGAGGTCCAGAAGCTCTGAGCGCCCTCGATGATGTCAGAGGCTTGGCAAGTCCCAGTGAAGCACCACCATTCCATTAGAACACCCCCAATCAGGCGACATCGAGACCCCCAACGACGTAAGATCGCACGCTTCTCACGCTTCGGTCCTCGGATCAAGGGGAGCTGTTCCCTTTGAGATGGAACCGTAGAATCCCGTGCTCCCAAGTGGATGCTGTGATCAGCCAGATGACTCGCATCGAGCTCCGAGGCGCGCGAACCGCCCGCTTCGACATGCCCGCATCATCTTTCGCCATGCGCCAGAACACCAGGTATCACAGCACGTCAGATTGCGCCATGGACAGTTGATAGCTCTGGTATTGCTTTGGTATTTATTGCCACAGAAACGCCGCCCTCATACCCCATCGGGTTTGGTGATGTACACGTCAAAACTTCATGTCGCTCGGCTCCGGCCCTGTCCGTGACCTCCTCACATATCTTGAGGTCAACCCTGTGGGCCCCCTCCCACAAATACAGTTGCTAGTTGAAAGCGACGGGGGGATGGCCTGTTTGTTCCCAACTCCAAGTTGCAAAGGTAGTACACGCAGAAAAAGCACCGATGGCCTGCGCGCCGCTGCCGCTTTTTGCAGCGGCGTCGTCAGGGTCTCGTTCATCAGTTAGTGCTGGCTCCACTGGATGGTGTTGAGGTCGACACCCTCCTGGACCAGCTCCCACAGGGGGCTGAGCTCGCGCAAGAAGTCCACGCGCTCCTTGACAGCCTTCAGCACGTAGTCAATCTCCCTCTCAGTCGTGAAACGGCCGATGCCGAAACGGATACTGCTGTGGGCGCTCTCGTCGCTGCTGCCAAGGGCACGCAAGACGTAGCTGGGCTCCAGGGACGCGGACGTGCAGGCGCTGCCGGAGGACAAGGCAATGTCCTTCAGCGCCATGAGCAGCGACTCGCCCTCGACGTAGGCGAAGGACACGTTGACGCATCCAGGGTAGAACGAGTTACGGTCGCCGTTCTGCGTTGTGTGCTCGAGGGAAAGAAGTCCGTTGAGGAGACGATCGGAGAGCCTCTTGATGTGCTTCGAGTCGTACTAATTCCAATACTGTCAGTGTCCGCATTAAGGCAGGAAAAATCAGACGAGTATGTGAGAAAAGAAAGGGGGTTCAGATAGGGTGCTAATTATCAACAGGCTGCGTCCCTGTCACAGGACATTCAGAAAGCCATGCATGTGTAAAGCGCATCATCATAACGAGGGGAGTGGTGGTATCCATCGGGGATGGGTCAAGACGGAAAAGAGATGGATCGAACATACCTCCATATCCTCATAGGCGAGGCGGCATGCCTCGCCAAAGCCCACGGCCAGGGGAGGCGCCAGCGTGCCGCTCCGCAGACCGCGCTCCTGGCCGCCACCGGTGATGATGGGGTCCAGTCTGACGCGGGGCCGCCTGCGGACGTAGCAGGCGCCGATACCCTTGGGACCGTAGATCTTGTGGGAAGAGATGGACATCAGGTCGATGTTCATCTCGTTGACGTCCAGAGGGATCTTGCCAACAGCCTGGGCGGCGTCGGTGTGGAAGAAGACCTTCTTCTGGCGACAGAGCTTGCCGATCTCGTGCATGGGCTGGATGACGCCGATCTCGTTGTTGACTGTCATGATGCTGACGAGAGCCGTCTCGGGCTTGATGGCAGCCTCGAGCTGGGCGAGGTCGACGAGACCAGACTGCTGCACAGGCAGGTAGGTGATCTCGAAGCCCTCGTCCTGCAGATGCCTGCAGCTGTCGAGCACGCACTTGTGCTCAGTCTGTGTTGTGATGATGTGCTTCTTCTTTCCGGAGCGACCGAAAAATCTTGCCACGCCCTTGATGCTCATGTTGTTGCTCTCGGTGGCACCGCTCGTGAAGATAATCTCCTTGGCGTCAGCACCGATGAGCTTCGCGATGTGCTCCCTGGCTTCCTCGACGGCCTTCTCGCTCTCCCATCCGTACGCGTGCGTCTTGGAATGAGGGTTGCCATAGACGCCGGTATAGAAGGGGATCATGGCGTCGAGGACACGAGGGTCGACAGGCGTTGTGGCCTGCATGTCGAGGTAGATGGGTCTCTGACCCTCGTCAAGCTTGGATGCATTTTTCAGCACCTCGGCCATCGGGCTGACGGTCAAGTCGGAGCCATCGGAAGAGATGGGCGCAGCGACGTTGACAAAGTCATTCTTGTCCAACTTGATGGCCGTCTCAACGCTGACCTGTGCCCGGTCGCTCTTGGTCTCGGACACGTATGATCGCCTCTGGATAGAGCGCTGGAGGGGGTTCGCCACGGCCCGGGAGATGGTTGGGACTCGTCTGGCGTGCGCCGTCGCGTTCAGGCCGAGGCGGCCGGCCTGCCTCATTGCCGAAGAACAGGTGATGCTAGCCATGTCGATTCGGCGATGATGACATGGGGAAAAGGTGAAGAGGGAAAGGAAGGGAAAATTAGGTGGGCGATGGAGATGGGAGGCAAAGGAGGAGAAATGATGGAGCTTGAGAGAATATGTCAGCGTCAGGGTCTTTAGCTCCAAAATGCGATTTTTTGACACGGCATCGGCTTCGGGCGCCGGTGCAACGCCTCTTCGGCCTCGGATTTTAGAGGCTCAACCTGGTCTGTGCGCCAGGACTCTCTACAATCGTGGTTCCCCCGCACACCGATGCCGACGTTTAGCCGTCTGGAGGGGAAATCTGATGCTAATCCGTAACCGGCGGCTGCGTGGGTGACTGGGCGGCGTGCCCGAGGCGGCGGCTGTGCTGAAGGATGATGACGTACAACAAGGTGGGACTGGTCTGGGAGGCACCCGACGGATTGAGGACGCAGCTGCAGTCGGGAGCAGCTCAGCGTGGCCGCGCGCGGAGGACCAAAACCTTGCACTTCCAAACGCAAAACCCGCGATTCAGGACCAGCATCACCACTTACGGCTCATTTGCTTACACCTTTCCATCTTACTATCCCAGCCTCATCTAATCCGTGATATCCGGTGCCCGCGGCAAGCGACGTGCAACACCAGCGTAGCCCTCTTGACAACGCGCGCCCCCGCCAAGCTTCCGCCCGAAAGCAAGCTGACTCGCTCCGCCTCCTGGACTGTCGTCACCTGGCAGTGCGGCGTCACCATCAAATCAGAGGCAGCCTAGCCTTCGGGAGATACTGGAAGCCCGACATATTACTAGCTCGGCGGCTGGGCCTGGTACTTGCATCCCTTCTCTCCAAGTCTGTCGTCACAATCCTGGGCCCCGGAATACCCTCACCCTCGGCACGCCTTTGCGACTCGCACGTTCCTACCCCTCCTCCCCTCGAGGTCGCACTCTTCCCACAAACCCTCCAATATTGCCGACAACCCACACACAACATCAGCATGAGCTTTCGCGGCTTCTCCAAGAGCGTCGTCAGGGTAAGGCATCTCACCCCACAAATTGAGGGGGCTTTCGCAGGGCTGCCTGCCCTCTGTGCGCCTGGCTGGATATCGCGGCCGCCGCCAGCTACTCTTTGGATCGCCCCACGTTCTGACCTCTTTTCTCCTCTTCACAGGCGCCGCAGCAGTTCAAAGCCAAGTTCAACATTGGCGAACACACGAAAGATCCGGTCTACAGCGACTCTGAGCGTCGATTCCAAGAACTCGAGACCGAGACGAAGAAGCTGCACGATGAGTCGAAAAAGTACTTCGAGGCCATCAACGGCATGCTGCAGCACCAGATAGAGTTCAGCCGCGCCATGACCGAAGTCTACAAGCCCATCTCCGGGCGCATGTCCGACCCCGAAACAATGAAGATCGAGGGCAACCCTGAGGGCATCCGCGCATGCGAGGAGTACGAGGCCGTGGTCAAAGACCTGCAGGAGACCCTGGCGCCTGAGCTCGAGATGATAGAGACGAGGGTGATCCGGCCGGCAAACGAGCTGATGGACGTCATCAAGGCCATTCGCAAGACCGCCGTCAAGCGAGAGCACAAGAAGCTGGACTACGATCGCCACCGCCTGGCGCTGAAGAAGCTCCAGGACAAGAAGGAGCGCAGCGCCAAGGACGAAAAGGCTATGTGGAAGGCCGAGGGCGACTGCGAGACGGCTACCCAAGAGTTCAACTACTTCAACGACCTGCTCAAGGAGGACCTGCCCAAGCTGTTCCATCTCGAAGCCCAGTTCATTCAGCCCCTGTTCCAGTCCTTCTACTACATGCAGCTCAACGTCTTCTACACGCTGCACGAGAAGATGCAGCAATGCGACATTGGATACTTCGACCTGACCCTGGACGTTGAGGAGACCTTCCACAAGAAGCGGGGCGATATCCAAGAGAGAGTCGAGGCACTCTCCATTGTCAAGTTCAAGACAACCGGGCAGAGGCGACCGCCCAAGTACGGACGCCCGGCACTCGAGGGACGCACCAACGCCGGACTGCTCACCGCAGGCCCATCGAGCTCCACGGCCTCGGTCCCCACGACGACGACGCCTGCGCCGTCGACGAGCAAGCTGGGCGCATACGCTCCCGTGGGCGCGCGCAAGTCCACTGACGGAGAGAACCCGCCCCCTCCCTATTCTCCGGCCAACGGCTCAACATCACCGGGACTGTCAATGATCGCTGCCGCCAAAGCCAAGCCTCCCCCGCCGAAGCCCAAGCCCAGCCGGCTGAGTGCCGTGCCCATCGCGGAGAACGTCACTGCTCTGTACGACTACGATGCGCAAGCCGAGGGCGATTTGAGCTTCAAGACGGGTGATGTGATAGAGATTATCAGCCGCACGCAAAACGAGAACGAGTGGTGGACAGGGCGCGTCAACGGGAAGCAAGGCCAGTTCCCAGGTAAGGACCACGCCTCCCCCCCGGCGCAGGCGCACAGCTAACCAAAGCAGGCAACTACGTGCAATTGAACCGGTAGCTGTTCGGCCAAGAGACAAACGACCGCAGCCTCCCTTAATAATGTGGTTTCGAAGAAGCGAGTAGCGAGAACGACAACAAAACGGTCCAGGATATATCAGCACGAGCCGAGGCATATTTGGACATGTTTACACGGCGCACCAGAGGGGCGGAGACGGTGTTTTTGTTGGCACGACACGGCGCTGGCCTCGAGGGGATGATCTCGGATTTTCGGTTGGCCAGGGGCAACAAGCAGGAAGGTTGCAAGGTGGCATAATGGGCGGCGGACGACGGGGGCTTCTGACACATGGCGGGCTGTCAGCTGCTGCGGGCCACGAGACGAGACTGAAGAGGTGGGCTGGCTGAGGGCTCCGTGGAGCTGAAGATGTCTCCGACGGCCAGACCCGCGTAGACGGAAATACTAGTTGCTAGAACGCCGCTTCAAGGTACCAGGCTGGAACAGTCGCCCGCATCCGTTTGTTTCCGCCCGTACGTGATGTGACGTGCGGGTTCTTGTTTGGCTGCCGAGCCCTCACGCGACCGACGCCCGGCGGAATGACAATCACATTGCGGACCGACAATGTGTCAAGCCTGCTGTTGTTGTGTTTGCTGACTGGTGTTGGCGTCGCCCGGCTGACCCGAGGATGATTCGAAGGGAGATCCGCAGGGAGGCGCAAGACTGGCGGCGGTGGGAGCACAGGTTGGCTGAGTGGATGTCATGGATCATGAGGAAGAACTGATCGCTGGGTCTCGAGTAGAGGAGGAAGAGATGCGGCTCTGCGCTGCTTGGAGGGCGGTTCCCCTGCGTGACAGCGAATATAATCAGGCGCGATGCCGCAAAGGGGCTCGGTGAACGACTCGGGAACTCTTCAGATTAGACGATGTCGCGGTCGGAGTGATGTGATAGGGTGCCTTGGCAGTGGATCCTTCCAAGATCGGGTCAGTCTCCACGATGAGCTCCGCGCGGCATGGACCCCTGTTTCCTCGATGCTACCGGGACAGAGCCTCAATTCTGGGAGTCTCGGCTTCTCCCAGGTCCATCTCGTTACTTACCATGGAGCTTCGGGGAAGCCAGAAGACGATGATTGGCGATGAACCCAATTGAGATCGTGGCAGTTGCTCATGTCTCAGTGGAAGATGGCGGTGAGCTCCCAGACAGAGTCGGGCTTCGCGCCGCCAGGCTCTCCATGTCAACAATCATGTGCGTCACAGCCACACAGCCTGATGGGGGGTCGATGTGGTCCTCCGCAGCCAAGTGCAGCTTCCATTGCAGCTTAAGCTTGCCGCGGAGCACATCCGGAAGAGGGGAGATCCCACAAGGTGCGGCTCAGTCATCGTGGTGGTTGTTGGGCTTGATTGCCAACGTTTACCCCCCTCTTCACCTCCAGCCGCTTCTCGGTGGCTGCGATGTGGGAATGATCATACTCGAAACTTCCGAAAAGATCATCATCGTACCAGCTCCTCAAGTGTATCAGATTCTGCGAAAACCCGCTGAAGAAAGACGGTTCGTTGTATTTATTGCCACGGCACGCTTGATGGCTGTAGCACGAAGCTAACGGCAACAGGCGAGCAAGTATCCGAACCTTCCCACCAAGGCCCAAATCTCGGCCAGCCTCACGTGCTGGAACAAGGCTCTGTCCATTTCAAGTAGCGTCGGGTGTACTACGTCTGAAGTTGAATGATTTTGATCCCAGACAAGACCCACTGACACCTGGGCGGCTCCTTCCAAGGCCCTCTCGGTCAAGTTCTTCACTCGTACCTACCTACCTGCACTCTCAGTGGTTGGGGTTGGAAGAGCCGCACCACCACGCACAATCCAAAATAGGTATATCAGAGGCCGAAGTCTCTCCTCTCCATGGTCAACGTGCGACGAAGTTCCGTCTCATCTCGTCAAGTCACCCAAGACATCGCGTCTTCGATGCCGCACCTCGACGCGGTCCCTCCCCTGCAACACACAACGTTATTCCTCTCCATCATTGACCACTTCCTGTAACAAGAGGTCTGATGGATCTGCTCGGTCGGGAGTAACGAGTCCAGGGGAGTTTTGTCGACCGGGCCTTGCCAGGCGTCTCAGCACTGCTTTCCGCCATGGCTACCTCTCTCCGCAGCATTCCTTGCGAGCTGATCGCCCTCATCACCGAGTGGCTTGATCTCCAAGACATCAGCAGCTTGGCTTTCACATCCCGCTACTTCCATGGCACGATCATGTTCAACGAGTCCATTGCCAAAAGGGCACTCGAGGTAAGATGTCGAGAACTTTCCCTGGCCTGCTCTGCTCTGGACCCTGACGATTCTCAGTATCATGTCCCTACAGCACTGGAAACCCGCGAGGCACGAACCAAGCCGGGCAGCTACGCCCGGAACTTTCGAAGATGCCTGAAGAGAATCTTGGCCATCACCAATGCAGAGCCTTTCCAGGTCGCCACCATTGCCATGGCGGACAACCACATCTACTCGTCCGGCATGCTCTGCTACTCCACCTCTCGCCAGCACATCAGGCTCCGCGACCTTCACCTTTCCAGCAGCCACGAGATTGAGATCGATTCCAGACGTCTTCTCGATCAGGCTCTGGCAGAATCTGCCGGCACCGTCAAGTACTCTTTGTTCCCGATCCACTACGCAGAAGGGGTGCTGTCCTGCACGTACCAGCACCGCATTCAGTCGACCCTCTCCACCTTCCTGCTTTTCATCGACCCCCATACGCAGGAGGTGTTTGGCTCACGAAGATACAACCTCGAGGCAGGCAAGCCGGTCATCCGCAACACCAAGAACCACCTCTTCCTCATCGAAAGAGAAGGAAGCAGAAATGGCACCTCGTCTCTCGATTGGGTGGTGCAGACTCTCGACCTGCATAACAAGAAGTGGTCACAAGCTCCCATCAGGCTCCCCAGCATAACCGGTTCCGTCATTGACAAGACGGTGTGTTTCGACATCATTGGCGACTACTTTTATGCAGTCTGCAGCGACCAAGGCCGTTACGCCCCGGATACCGTGGACTGGACCTCGTCTTACAGGGTAGTGAGGCTCCTGCTTGGCGACATGGTACAGAAAGAGGAGGTCGAGATATGGAGAAGGAAGCACGAGGAAGGCCCCATCAACGACGCGTGGACGTCCATCAAGCTGGAGGAAGATCCAAGGACGGGCAAGCTCTCCATTTTCGAGGTACGAATGGAGTGGCTCCATGGCGAGAGCCCAAGTGTGCGGACGTGTTACCAGACTCGAGTTGTCTTTCCGAACACACACGACATGGCGAGCACGACTGAATCTCGGGACCCCTCTTCACCCTTCTCGGGCAACATCCCGCCCCCACATGAATTTGGGATTCTTCCGGCGCCACAGCTGCAACGCTCCCCGGAGTCCATGCACCATGACGGCGCAGAGTTTACACGTCCCCTCTTCAGCTCATCCTTCATCCGATCCTACCAACGCATGGGTAATGTCTTCGTCGACATGCGCAATAGCAATGAGACGGGTGAGAGCACCGGGCTGTATCTTCAGTGTATCTCCCGTCGAAGCCCGGACAAGCCCAACATCATGAAGACATGGCCCCCCAAGTCATCGACTGGTGGACCGGATACTTCTGCTCTCAACGAGATTTTGGGCCCCTCGGAGTTCTACAAGACTCCTCACGCAGCCATGGATGACAGAATCGTCGTATCAGCTCTCAAGGGCGATAGGAAGAGGAGACACGGCGACCTCTTCGCCATCGTCATCGTCTCCTTCGATCCCGCTTCAAGGTTCGCCGGCAGGCACTGGCCTGACGGAGCCGTCCTCCCTTATCCAGACAGCCTGGCCGAGCCATTCGTCATGGAGAACAGCGCGCGTGGAGAGGGGGGCGAGCCGCTGGCCTCCTGGGCAAGGGTAGTCCCCGCCAAGGTCCACGAGCTCAGCGGGCAGCCCTCGGGATTCAACTTTGCTCTCTCCTCAACGATGCCCAACGTGTAGTAGTCGGGCAGAAATACTCAATACCAAGCGAGCGTCTCTTTCCTGCACATTGTGGCCCCCTCTTTACGTAGTTCTCGTTCATGCAGGCGCGTTGTGTGCTTTTTTTTTCTACACCGGGGTCGAAAGGGGTAAGCCTGGTTGCCTCAATGGTCAGGGGTTCCGGTCCGCGCAGCCACCATCACCCCGCGGTGTCTAACAACCCACCCCCAACACCAGCTTGTACGATCTAAAAGGAGGCATTCTGGGGAAGTCGCGTGGTCCAGAAGGCAGAGCCTTATATGCCTCGATCTTCGTCCGTGTGCGGGTGACGTGGTCCGCGAGACACCGAGACGGGTTGCACCAAAGTGCAGAAGCAGGGAAGGACTGTGCGCCGTGTGACGGGCCTAGCAAAGGGCTGTGGAGTTGTTTTCTTGTCCTACAGGTTGATTGCGATGCAATATTGTCTCGGCTGCAGCGGATGTTGGTGTTTGTGTGTGTGTGTGGAGGGAGAAACGAGATCTTTCGACTGCCCCCAAGGGGCGCATCCTTGGACTTGGGCCAGGTCTTCCCTCCAGAAAACTAGTTCTCAAGTGGAAGAGCTATATATAGCACGAAGGTATGTAGTCCGAGAATCATCCATCTTGATCGGATCATGACGCGAGCGTGAATCGGAATAGCACTTGCTCTGGAGTGGCTTTGCCTGGGGAAAAACACGGCCAATGCCATTATTTAAAGCAACTCAATCTCAACCAATAAGTGCCGGACTTGCTTAACTCCTACTATTGTTCACCTAGGGTACCCTGTGGTCCCAGGAATAGCTCTAACATCCGTTGCAGCCCACCCAATGACCATTACCTCAGCCCCTGCGCCGAATGGTCACGTTCCGAAGGTTGAAACCCGCCGTCATCATATTGGCCAAAGAAGACAGAAGCATTGAGATGGAAAGTTTCCTGACTGATAATCCTTGTTCCAGCGGCAGAGTAGCTTCAAGGCAGGCCGATAAACAGCTGCCGGCCAAGCAGCCCAGTGCCGCCGCCATTGCGAATCTGGCGCACCAAATGACCAGTCGACTGCCATTTGAGAGACTAGGCTTAGCATCCACTGCCTTCATGACCTCTCGCACAGCGTCGACGTAGAAGGCCAGTGTTGCACAGATGGTAAGCCACAGTGTCAGATGTGCCCAGCAGAATGGACGCTCTGTACTTGAGAAGGCGATTGCGAGAGAACTGAACCCCATGCTGATCGATGCTGGGAAGTGCGCGTCGATGTTGGACTTTATCGTGGCGAAGAAGATGATGGGGATAGTCGCGACGAATACGAGCACCCAGGCTTGGGAGGATACGGAGGGCTTTGTCAACACTGCCAGCTCCATGATAGCAGGCACGAGGAAGGATCTGTAGTAAGTGTGAGAAGATCATTCTTGAGTCGATGGCTCCCAGAACTCGAAAGTGCCTTGACTTACATCTGCATGAACCCAATGACCACTCCCCAGAGATCCATCGCGGTCCGGGATCGTGAAAACTCGACATGTTGCGATGTGTCCTGATCTACAGGCTCTGTGTCCTTAAGTAGTATCTCCTCGTCCTCCTCGGAAGGAGAATGCGCCGGAAGTCGGAGACTTGCAACAGCCTGATCGATTTCATGCATATTTCGAACCAACGGCTCCAGTACAGTGGAGAGCCCTGACATGAAGTACTTGTGTGCCGCAGTGATTGCGAAGCCGTACCAAAAGCCTGCAACATTGAATGTGTTGGCCAGCATGAAGTTGAAGCTTGCTTCCTGGTTCTGGGTCGCTGAGTCGGAATACCAGAACGAGGCATAGGCGGAGTACACGCCAACAATGAGGCTGGTTGGCAGCATGAGGGCCATGAAGAGCGATGTCGTGCGGTGAACAGCGTGGGTCGTGGCCCAGACTCCTTGGACCAGTGTGGCTCCGAAAGCCAATCCATGAAGGAAGATGGCCATGTGTCTCAAGGCGATGCTGTTGGTGAACGCAATCGTGGCGTGGCTCAGCATGCGAATCAAGCAGCTCATGGCGAGCAATTCGCTGGGGAAGGCCAAGGCGTATGATTCGACGAAGCTGGCAACCAGAATTCCAAGCGCCAAGAGAGTACCTGAGAACGAAGAAAGTTGTAGAGCAGCATCAGGACTTCCAGGATCCCCGGCAACAGCAAGGAGGTGGACAGAGACGTAGGTGAATGCATCCGAAACAAGACAGAGGCAGAAGAGTGGCAAAGAGGCCGATGTCTTTGCCCTGAAGAACGGGTCGGAAGAAAGTGAACTGACCATGGTATCAGAAGAAGAGTATGGACAGGGACGCTGTTTGGTTCTGTTCAACTAGAGCAGTACTGAGTGTTGATGGTTGGATGATGCTCGTTCGCGTTGAGTGTGGTTGGGATTGCGAAGTGGAAGATTCCAGTATCAGACGAAGAGATTGGGCGTGGTGGGAAGGAGGCCCATAATGACTGTCATTTTGGGTCCTGAGGAAGGTTCGCCCGTGGAAGCCATAATTATCTGGAGGAACGTCCATGCACAGACAAGCAACTTCCCCCGAGAGCACTTTCCGCCTCAGATCTCAACAACGATCCTGCCAACACCCCGACTGACGCAGCTCAGCATCGAGCTATCCTTCTCCGCAGCAGTCAAAGCAGTACCTCGGTGCTCGACCCGGCCGCTCCTGACACCGACCTTGCAAGTGCCGCAATTGCCAACCTCGCAGCTGCTGTCGATCTCGGCACTTCCAAACTCCTTCTTCAACGCCTCCAAGAGCGTCTCCTCCTGCCCGACGCTGATGACCTTGCCGCCTCGGTTGGCCACCTCGGCCTGGAAAGGATCGCCCCCCGTCTCGGCGGCAAAGGCCTCGAAATGTACCTCGTCCTCGCCCAAGCCGTGTTTCCGCACGGCCTGCTGCGCCGCGTCCATCATCTTCAGCGGACCGCAGACGTAGAGCTGGCTGTTCCATTTGAGATCCCGCACGATGCTGTCGACGTTCATTCTTTCTCCCTTGGAAGAGTCGTATAGATGCAGCGTGAAACCGTCCGAGGACGGACCTGACTGGAGAGCGTCCAGTCGACTTCTGAACGGAAAGTCTGTCTCTGCCGAGCGCACGGCGTAGTGTAGCTCGACGTTGTAGTGGATGGATGTGTAGCTCTCCATGAGCGAGAGGAATGCCGTGATGCCGATGCCCCCTGAGATGAAGACATGATTGCTGGCGGCATTGGCGACGGCGACATCCGTGGTCATGCGACCAACTTTGACCTGGGCCCCTTCCCCTGGCGTGATGCTGTGCAGCCAACGAGAGCCTCCTCGAGACTTTGGCTCCAGGGCGACGCCGAGCTCGAAACGGTTCCAGTCGCCCGAGACGAGTGAATATGTCCTCTGCAAGCCATTCGGAAGGAGGAGACGGACGTGGAGACCCCCTTTGCCAGGTGATTCCGGCTCTGCATCAGGCACAACGGCCTCGAGGGTGAGAGAAACTACTCGGTCGGTCTCCTTCCTCTTCTCGGTGATCTTAAAGTCTCGCCAGCGCTCGCCCTTCTCTTTGCCACCAGCTGCCTCCCTCTTTGCCTTTGCTCTCGCTTTTGCAACCCTCTTGCGGAAAGCGCCCCGGCTCTCCTCACCCATGGCCTCGATCTCGGCGAGCTCCTCGTTAATAGCCACGTCATCTTGGTTCCGGTGAAGATACTCCTGAATCCTCTCAATAGTCCACTTCGGCCACTTGCGCTCAACGAGCGTGATGGCATCGCCAGCCTTGACGTCGCCCTCCTGCAGCACACGATAGTACCAGCCAGTGCGGCTGGAGTCCTTGGTACGCGGGGCAAAGTTTTTGAGCTGAAATCTGTGGTTGAGCTTGAAGCAGGGCTGGCGCGGCAAGCTGACTTGGAGGAGCACCGAGTTCCCTACCGAGAAGATGTCTCCGATGCACACGTTGCGCTCGTTCATCCGCGCCATGACGAGGTTCTCGCCGAAGCCGCCGGGGATGAAGCGGCTGGCGGCCTCGGGGTACTCGGACTGCCATCCTGGATAGTGGGAGCTGCAGTCTACGATATCATTCTGCGTGAGCCCCTTTCTTCGCCACATGGCGGAGGAACTCACATCCATGAACGGCCTTATCGATGCCCCCGTGAAACGTAGGGTCGTGCTCGTCATCCTCGAGGCCAAGACGGGACACCCGAATTGGGCCATCTCGGAGGGCCTTGTCAATGCCAGACTCGATCTCGAGGCCGGGCATCTTCTTCATCTTGCTCGTCCTGACTTCAAGGACGACATCGCTCGTCAGGGGCTCCCAGAGGTCGACGTCCGCAGCGGACATGTTGGCAGTATTGTGAATCATTTTGGGAAGGATGAAGGTCAGAAGAAGCTATCAGGTCCTAGAATCAGATCCAGGCCACTTCAGTCATTCGTACCCATCGTACTCTCGGACAAGTGCTCAGTCATCATCTCGAGAATGACTCTGTCGACTTACATCGACCCGCCAGACGGCGGAGGAATTGAAGCTATCTTATCTCTTATCGGATAAGATCGCGAGCTAGTGAGTAATAGCCAATAGAACGTGCCAGATTCGCCCATCGCGAGAAATGCCCCACTACATCGATTCTTCTTCAACTTTTTTGAGCTTCATCGACTGTGAGCGCCTCTGTCTGTCTGTCTGTCGACCGGTGTAACCCAAATTCCCCCATCAACACCCACCGCCAGGGTCCGCAACATACACCATCGTACTTCACAGCCCAGCCCATCACCATGGTGTCAGCAAAAGAAACAGGGGACGGCTTCGTCACCCTCCCCATCCTCATGCCCTCGCTGCCGTCCTACCCCTACTCAGCAATGCACGAGGTGCGCGTGCGGAGAAACGTCGCCAAGGTCGCCTCCGACATAGACGGCAGGAGTCTCTTTCTCAAGAACGTACCGACAGACAGCACAGAACAGCACTTCCGCGCCATCTTTGCCTCGCTGGCAGGAGCAGGCAGGTTCGAGACCATCGCCTTCGAGGGCGACCGCCAGAAGAAGATCGACACCGACCCGGCAGCGACCGCCAGGGTGACGGCTCTCAACAAGAAGCGGAAGAGGGACGAGCAGGAGGCCGAGGAGCACGCAAAAGAGGAGGAGACGGCGCTGCTGCCGGAGATCTGGACGAGGCGGATACACAAGAGTGGCAGCAGCGCGATCGTCGTCCTCGCGGACGAGAAGAGCGTCGACGTGGTGCTCAAGGCGATCAAGAAGCTGGCCAAGAACAAGAACTACCCGCTCTGGGGCGAGGGCGTCCCGGAGACGGTGCCGGAGCTCGGCGTGCCGTGGCTCGCGTCGCACCTGCAGCTGTCGCGGAGCGACAAGGCGGCGACGCAAAAGGCCGTGCACGCCTTCTTCAACGTCTTCAACCGCAAGGAGAAGGAGGCGGCCGAGATGGCCAAGCGGCTGCGCAACGAGCCCGACGAGGACGGCTTCGTCACCGTCACGCGCGGCGGGCGCTCGGCGCCGGCGACCAAGAACGAGGCCGAGCAGGCGCGCCAGAAGATGCTCGACCGGGCGACGAAGAAGAAGGACGAGCTGCACAACTTTTACCGCTTCCAGCTGCGCGAGAAGCGCAAGGCCGAGCAGGCTGCCATGGCGAAGAGGTTCGCCGAGGATAGGAACAAGGTCTTCGCCATGCGGGCGCAGCGTGGCAAGTTTGTGCCAGAGTCGTGAGCCGTCTTCTGTTTTCTGTCGACGAAGCGGCAGATGCACGAGAACACGCCAGGTTAGTTCGTCCAGTCTTCTCGTCATGTCTCTCTACTGCAATGATGCCGCATGCGGGGCCAGCGAAGCATTGTCCGGAGGGAGGGGTCTTCTCTGGCCCTTTCCAATGGTGGTGTACATGCCGAAGAAAACCGCGTCAATATCTTCTCAACTTGTCTGAAGCACAGCTTTTATCCACAATGATTACGAAGTCGAGAAGAAGTTCCACAGCTGACATACTTCCTATTAGCAGCACGCGGCCGAGGAGATCTGGCCACCCCAGCCCAATGTCGAGACATCGCATGTTTGCCGGGGCAATGCGCATGCGAGTCCAGTGGTCTGGAAGATGACTAGCAGCAACCCTCCAGACGGACCATGTTCACCGGAACTCAGGGGGACCCCCCTCAATACTCTCGGGTTGTCCTTCGACAGAGGCGCTATTCGACAGAACCCCCTCGAACGAGGTGGTCACGCGGCCACATCGACGCTGGGCCTGCCTGGTCCGACGCGAAGCTGCGGAGAATGGAAGTCTGTAAACTTCCAACAAGCTCGGAAGTATGCGAGCAAAACCCTAGATACCCTTCATATGCGAGCACCTTCACGAGTACCATATTATCGGGAACACGCCGAATGTGTGACCCTTCATCGTGATGTCAAGAGATTCCCCCTGACCATGGAATCCCGAGGGAAATAATTCCAAAAATTCGTCATTGATAATCAGCCATGTCCAAAGCGAGCGGTTGAAGTCTGAGATCTTGGGATGTACAGCAGCTCGTTGTCGTGTATGTGGCAAGTCTGCGGAAGGAGATACACGCCCATTCACATCATCTCCCTGTTTCGCAGTATGCATTGGTCAAGACAAACCAGCAGACTGTAAGGTAGCTTCAAGGTGGAAGCCGAAGCATTATCAACATGGAATCTTCATCATCCCCGCCATCACACCCGTCACTCATCGCAGCATTGTGAAGAATCAAATCATCTCGTCATTGTCCACCACAATACCCACATCCGGGCCGTCCAGTGCATCCGGGTCGAGGATGCCAGACCTCGAGCAAGAAAACGTCGCAAGTTGAAAAAGAAGAAGAACAGGACAAAAAGTCAGGACAGAAGATGACGGTTAAGAAACCGACCCTCCCCCTGATCATGTCCTGGTGATGATCGGTCCCTCCCCCAAAGGCTCCCCACGTGTCCCAAAACCGTCCACCCCTCCACGCCCGCCTCGTCATGCCGCCACACATGCGCATGGTCTCGCTGGCTCGTTTGGTATTGTACATTATCTGTTAACACTGGCCGCGAAGACAGAGAGAAGAAAGTCGCAACAAAGTGAAGAGGAAACCACCCTGAGAGGGGAAAAAAGGGAAGCAGAATAGAGCCGACAAGACGCAAAGGAATAAAACGGAAAACCAGAAAACCGGCAAAAGCAAAACCCGGGGTCTCCGCCAGGACCCATGTTTCCTCCATAGCTCCGTAGCCGTGATGCCCAAGTACGGGGAATCGTCTACACGCTCGCCCGCCCGTTGGCGCGAAAATCAGCAAACAGGACATGCATCGTGTTTTCGTAAGCACCATGGAAGCAGCCAATCTGCTTCATGGCGGAGTTTTTGTTGACGTGGGCGAGCCGAGGGGGCTGCCCGAGTCGAGCACATGTCGGGAAATGTACATTTGAAGTGGTGGAGCACAGATCGGACCCGTGCTCACTGGTTGGAAAAGGCAGAGCCGACACGACGGAGCGTACCCGACTATGGCCGGTCCGATCCCGTCTTATTCTTGGCCGGCTCGTTGTCGGCAAAGTCATCGGCGTCGAGCTTCTTGCGCCAGTCTGCTAGGCTCTCACTCAAGCCCAGACCGTTATCGTCGTCCTTACGCACAGGCGTAGCGGCCGTATCAAAGTCGAAGGCGTTACTGAGGCGGTAGTTCTTGTTCGTCGCCTCCCAGTGCGTACGCAGCGTCTCCAGCTCGCTGGCGAGGTTGTCGAGCGCCGTGCTGTTGCGATTGTCGATGCCGCTCGTGCTGCCGTAGGCGCTCTCGCCGTCGGAGCTCTCCTGCCTGGTGTGCCCGCGGTTGGCGCCGCCGGTGCCGTTGGTGGGCGCCGGGATGGTCATATCCGAGTGCACACTGGGTGCTTGCCTGCTGCGGCGGCGGTAGTTGTCGACTGATGACTCAACCTGGTCCAGCAGCAGCGATACCTTCTGCTCCGCGTCTTGCGCACGCCGCTCCAGCTGTGCATTCTCCTGCTGCAGCTCCTCCAGATCGCGACGGCTCATGGTGAGCGAGCGAGTGGCCTCCTGGCTGTTGCGGAGTGCCTCCTCGCGTGCCTTTTGCGCCTCATCCAGCTGGGCCTTGATTGCCTCGAGCTGCTCGTCCATCTGCGCGCCAGTGGTGTGCACCTCCTCCTGCAGCACGTCGATCTTCTGCTGGAGTGCGGCGCGTTCGGTCTCCCACTCAGGAGAGCTACCGCCTGCCGAAGCTGCCTGGGCGCGATCCTCGAGCTCCTCCATCTCTGACTTGAGCCTGGTGTTCTCCGACTTGTAGCGGGCCAGTTGCTCCTTGAGCTGCTTGAGCATCTTCTCCGTCCCCTTGACGTAGTGGACGGCAGACTGATAGTCGTTCTCAAGCTGCGCGAGCTTGTCACGGTAGAGGGCCTCGGTCGATTCGAGGTGAGCAGCGTTGCGCTGCGTGTTCTCCTCGTGACTGTTGGCCGCCTGAGTCAGCTGCTCCTCCAGCTCACGGATGCGAGCCTGCTCCGGGGTGCTTCTGTGTGGGCTTGTGACACTCCGAGTGCG
This sequence comes from Plectosphaerella cucumerina, assembly GCA_020746995.1. Classification (NCBI taxonomy): domain Eukaryota; kingdom Fungi; phylum Ascomycota; class Sordariomycetes; order Glomerellales; family Plectosphaerellaceae; genus Plectosphaerella; species Plectosphaerella cucumerina. The sequence continues at coordinate 1,542,893 of JAGPXD010000004.1, read as the reverse complement.
AGAAACACTGGTGGGGCTGATGCCGCGCTCGATGAGAATGTCCTTCAGCGTGCTGTACTGAACGGTGACGGCGTTGGTCTCGAGCTGCTGGCCCTGAAGCTGGTGCTTCAGGTCTGAGTTGAGAGCCTGCAGTGACTGCGTGTCCCGAAGAGCGGCCTGGAGCTGCCTCCTGATGGCCACGCCCTCACGGCTAGACTGCTCCTGGTAGACCTCGAGCCCACCAATGCGCTCCTCGGCAGTGCGGAGCCTGTCCGAAGCCGTGTCGGCAGCCTGCTGATACTTCTTGACAAGCGCGTTGGCAGCGTTGAGCTGGCTCTGCAGCGCCTCCATACGACTGGAGTCGGCCTTGCTAGGTCCGCCGTTGACGTCGCGTGCGGTGAACTTGTCGAGCCCGGCAAGGACGGCCTGCCGATGTGTTCGGGCCTCGTTGGCGTGCTTCTCGGCAATTTCTTCCGCATCACGCAGCCTCTGGGTCGCAGCCACAAGCTCCGCGGTGCGGGCCTCGTGCTCCGCCTTGAGCTTGATGTGCTTTGTCTCGATCTTCTCGCGTAGGGCGCGTTCTTCGTCCACCTTGCGCTCGAGAAGCAGCTTCATCTCGGCTGACGCGGCGACTGCCGCGCGGAGGGAGTCGAAAGTGTCGTTCTGCTCCTTCGAGCTGCCAATCGAGTCCTTGTACTTTGTCTCCAAGTCGTCCTTTTCGACCTGTAGCAATTGCAAGGCTGCCATGGCTTCCGCATGCTGGACGGATTGTTCCCTTGCCTCCTTCTGGACCATGTGCATCTCGGCCTTCAGACTGGCGAGCTCGGTGGACGTAACGGTCTTGTAGGTTTCGAGCTCGTTCATCCGCCGCTGAGAGGCATTGGTGGTGTCGTCGGCGAGCTTTCGGGCGCGCTTCTCAGCTTCCAGCTCTGTCTTCATAGATTCGATTTGCGCTTGCAGGTCCTTCTGGTAGTGGAGCGCGGTCGCCAGCTTCTTGCTGACTTCGACGGAGCGGTCGTCGGCATCCAAGTCGCCATCGAGCTGGGGCGTGCTCGCGACGCTGCCTCCCATGTGGGCTGCCAGCTTGGCTTTCGCATAGACAGCTTCTTGGATGGCTGCATCCCTCTGCTTCTCTGCCTCTGCAATTTGCTTGGCTGCGAGGATCGCCTGCTTGTCGACGGCACCCTGAACGCTGGCGAGTTCAGTGCGCATGGCCAGCAGTGCTTCGATGAGAGGCTTGTCCTCATCGTCAAAGGTCTCGGTGGATCGGCCATCAAGCAGCGGGCTGAGGTTTGTGTTGGGGACGTAGCCTGCCTTCCGAGCCAGCTCCAGCTCCGAGGCATACCAGGCGTTCCGGTTCCGCGACGAGTCCAGCTCCTTCAGGAGCGTGACCGTTTGCGAGTTGCGAGCTGATGAGCGTCGGTTGACGGAGTTGCTGGTTTGCCGGGTCGGCGGTGGCGGAGAGGCTGAACGAGGCGCGGCTTGCACCGCCTTAAGCGAAGGCTCGATGGCGCTATCGAGTGATTCTTGGCCGCGACCTTGTCTCGACTTATTCCGTGGCGTCTCTGATGCCATCGATTCAGACTTGTTGGAGCTCGACCTTGAGACCGAGGTGGGGCCGGTGGGCGTCCGGCGACCGTTGACGGGCGGCGCCTCCATCTCCTTGACAACGTCTCGGGCTTCCTGCTGGGGCGAGTCGGAAGCACCATCACGGTCTGCAGAGATACCCCTTACCCGGCCGAGGCTGGAAGAGGTTCCCGATGGCTTCGGCGCAGGGCCCGATGGTGGCGGGCCAGCAGGGGGCGAGGCGGCCGCACTCCTTGGCAGCTTCGAGCCTCCGGCGTTGTTCATGTCGGGGCTGCCGCGGTAGCCATTGGGTGGGCTCTGCATAACATTCGGGTCGCGAGGGGCACCGACAAGCCTCTTGGGATCGGGAGGTCCCTGTGAACCATCGCGCGAAGCTATTGGGCGAGTGTCGGTGGCGGTACTGGGACGTCGTGGCTGCTGGGCCTGGACCTGAGCCTGCGGTGGCTGTCCCTGGGGCGGCTGTCCCTGGGTCAGTTGTCCTTGGGGTTTTGGGACTGACTGCTGTGGCGGGGCAGCGTCGTTGGGCGGGTATCGGATCTTGGTGGTGTCAAGGACGTAGGCAATGCCAAGGTCGCCGGCAGTAACCGGCGAGGAGCTCGGCTCGCCGCCGACGATGACCACAGCCTTGCCAACGGCGGTCATGCTATGGCCAGACCGGGGTGAAGGAGAGGGTCCCATGTTCTGGAAGGTGTACCAACGACGAGACGATATCCGGAAGGCGGCCAGGTCGCCGAGGTCGGCGCCCTCTTCCGTGCGGCCACCGAAGATGTACATGACGTCGTCGACAAGCGCGGCGGCGTGACCCTCGCGTGGCTGAGGGATGTATCCTATGCAATCCATCTGCGTCCACTCGTTCGCCGTGGCGTCGTAGCTCCATACGTCGTTGAACCATTGGTATCCGTTTGTGCCGCCGAAGCTTGAAAAAATCAGTGATGTTCATCTTGGGCGGCTGGGACTGCACTTACAGGTACATCTTGTCGTTGTACGTGATGATGGAGTGGTTGGTTCTCGCGGGAGGGATGCGGCCTGGGGGAGGACCACCAGACTCGCTGTTCTGGATCAGCATCTCCCACCGCGCGTTGGGCAGTTGCAGCTGGTTGAGGTCAAAGGCCGCCAGGTCGTTCATGAAGTAACCTTCGACTTGTCCACCGAAGATGTAAATCTTGGAACCGAGGATGTTCAGGGAATGGCCGTAACGACCTGCCGGCCTTGTGCCCGAGGGCAGGGATCTAGACCACTGTCTCGTGGCTGTTGTGCGTCAGTAAAGTACCAGAGGTAGCGTGGGGGCAGGCAAAACGTACATGTGTTGAGAAGGTAGAGCGTCTCATCCAGGATATCCGTCTCTTCGACCTTTGTATCACCTCCGTACACGATGAAGGCGTTTCCGACAAGCAAACTGGCATGGCCGACCCTGGGGCCGGGGCCTTCGGCGGTGGTCGCAAGGGGGTAGGTCGACATGCTTTGGCCGGCCTCGATCATCCACAGATCACCCTTGACAGTCGAGCTATTAATCAGACCGCCCATGATGTAGATGTCACCCTCTTTCGAGGAGACCGAGTTGACGGCGGCGCCATATCTCGGGAAAGGACTCGGGTGGGAGGTGGTGTAGTTGAGGCGCCGTTGCGACCAGGGATAGAGGGCGGCATTGGGATTCGCGAGTTGTTGTTGGACGACGGGGCCATTCCTAAGCTGTCGCGACTGTTAGACTAGGACATGATGGAGTGCGCCGGAGGGAGGGCGCCATTGCGCAGGATTGATCTTACAGGAAGGTCGCTCTGTGGCGGCGCCGAAGGCGCCTGGTCGACGCTGGGCCCCCGTTGACGGCCGCCGTAGGTCTGCTCAGGGCTGCCGACGCTGTCTTCTCCAAAGGAGTTGAGGCTGCCGGTGGGTGTGGATCGCTGGGCGGCGACCTTTTCCTCCTTTGCTATTCTCGCGGTCTGGCTCTGGACGGAGCCCTGCGAGCCGGTGCCATCGCGGCTGGCCAGCGACCGTTCCTGGTGCTTCTTCGATTTGAAGAGGAATGCCATGGCGACGGCGGCGGCGGCGGCGGATGCGCGATGCGGACGAGGGGATCGCACGCAGGCGACGTGGCGATGATGTGGGTGGACGCAGGCACGGTGTCGAGTCTTGGAGGATTACGCAGGGCGACGGCGGTGGTTGTTTGTTCGGATGATGATGCTAGGGGTGGCTGCGGTCAGGGTGACACGAAAGCAATGTGACGCTCGGGCGGGTGGGACGTCGTAGCAGGTGGCGCTGGCTGATGTCGATGTCGATGTCGTGGCCGGCGGTTGCGGCGTCGTCGTTGTCGTCGTGGACGTGGGCGTCGTCAGTCGCGAGGTCGGGGCCGGGAGACGCACGGAAGGGCGGATAGGCTGAGGCGACGACGGAGAGGACGATGGGAGGAGGCGACGAGCGGCGACCGGGACGCAGTGAATCAGAAGTTGGGGCGGGAGATGGCTGGGATGGCATTGGTGGATCGACCAGGGTGCCCTTCTCTTGCGTGGGTACCTCTTCCAAGGTTCGCGATGTGGTCGACCTCGCCCTTTTTTCTGCGATGGCAGGATGGCAGCGTGTCGGCGGAGAAAGGGGTGGGTGGGTTAGGATGTGTGGGTGGGGAGTTCAAGTCGAGGAAAGAATGTCCCGTCGATGATGGACGGGGGTGTGTTCCGGGGGGGCTGGTGAGCGAGCGTCTTTTGGTGTCGAGTATTTTTTTAGGGGGGCGGCGCTGAGCGCCTTTGACCTCAGGTCCCCCGGCTCACGGTGCTCAGGTCGATGGACGGACTCAGACTCGGGGAGCGGACCCGATGCAACGCAAGCATGGAAAAGTTCCCGAAGAGCTGTTGAGTGTGATGGACAGGGCAATGGAAGGGAACCAAACAAAACGCGCAAGCTGGTAATGATGTTCCGTTCGGCTGATGCGCCGTGACAAGTTGGCCAGGGGTTGCCTGTGAGCACTGAGGACTGAGGAAGAATAAGGGGTGGCGATGGAGGTTTTGGGCAGAACGGGGAACCGACTACATGTCCTCAGGCTGTCCCGTCTAGTTCTTGACCTCAGCGCTCAGCCTGGCAGTGCAGTTCGCCCGTCTCATCCCGTCTGTTTCGGGGACGACGCTCCTGCACTAGAGGACAGAGGATAGACGGGACGCGCGCTGTGCCTGACTGATCTCCTACGCCGTGCATATGGCAGGCGCTACCCACCCGCTGCCTGCCTGCTCCACGTCCACGCTCCAACTCCACATTTTGCTGCACCACGACCACCGTGACCCGTGGACCCGACCACGACGCTGGACGTGCTTGAAGTGTGTGCGCTCTGCAACGTCCGGCGCGGCCTGTGCTGAACATCCCGACTCGACACGATCCGACACGACCGTCCTTGATGGCTCACCTCACCGAATACCGGGCTGCAACATGAATCGGTGACTGCTACCCGACGGCACCTCTCGAAAAACCGGAGGATCCTCCACGCCAATCATGACATCCATCACGGACTGTGACCTGAGGTGCTCATCTGAGAGTGGGAGAAACATTTTTAGGGGAGCATACAGGACCCACCCGACCACGGTTTAGCGCCTGCAGGGGTAAATATGCTCTGCAAGCTGCGAGTGCGAGTACCTGACATGAACCCGACGCGGCGCCGCCACAGCGGCATGCAGGCACCCAAGGCACCGTACCCCTCGAGTACCCCTCGCTGTCCGGATCACATTCCTACCGTTAAAATCCAGGGGCTGGACAACGATGCTGAGGCCATGTCTTGAGTGCATATTCGAGGGCCACACTCGACGGACGGGAGTGCCCTGATGCCGATGGCATGCTCTCACACCAAAACCCAGATACTCCTCCCGCGGTGCGCGGCGACAGCTTACTTTCTCCCCCCTTTTTCGTTCCCTTGCCCTCCCGTCCATCCCGCGGCAGTCCGTGATGCCCGCTGCGATCGTCCGTACTACGTCGTTCAGCGATCGGCACATCGGAGACGAGGCCAGCGGTCTGTGGACTCGGTGCCTGGCTTGCCTTTTGCCTGTGTGTCAGTGGGTTCGGGACGCGCAACCTGGGCGCATTCCCGTCACCGTCACCTTGCAAGTTCGGATCACTCAGAGCAGCCACCGCCCGTCAAGTTCGGGTGATGTGATGCACGGCGGGCCAAGCGCCTGACCTCTGTCCTGCGTACCAAAAGTTGCTTTTTTCCCCTGACGTGCCCGCCCACCCGCAAATGTGCCCCAACCCTTCTGGAGATCGCCGTTGGTGCGCTGCCCGCCCGCGCCCGATGAGGCATAGTCCCAGGGTCTCTTCCCCTTTCTTTACCACTGCCAGTCTGACCTTGGGACCAGACAAGGTCTCTGACATCCGGGGCTCTCCACGATGATTGAAGCTCACCCCGGCCAAAGTGCATGAAGCGGATGAGCAGGGAGTAAGATGAAGTGCAAAACTTCTTCTTTCCCGATCGACCGCTACGACACCGTTTTCCGCCCGTCCCTGCCCGTCAGTTGGTGCCGAGCTTGGTGCAGGAATGTGCTCATTTAAGATCCGGTGAGGCTGCGATATCCCCCGTCTGCCACGCGAGGGCCGAGGAAGGGAGGGCAAACGTCCCAAACATCCCAGACCGGCCGTTGCTTCTCCCTCCGCCTGTCACCCCATATCTTCTCGGCCTGTCCCACAAACGTCGTGTCACTCCGTCGGTGCCGGACGAGTCAGCGCGCCTTTGGAGGATGGTGATACCCAACCGTCGACCAAGAGCAATCTTTAGACGGGGAACGCTACAGCACGGTCCGAGTCATTGCGCAACGGCCGGCTGGAGTGTGCTCCGCGTCGGTGGTTAGCCGTCATATGGGCGAGTGGGCGAGTCCGAGACCGGGGACAAGACGGACAGCCGGATAGCCTGGGAGAAGAAGCATGGTGGATGGGGGCAGGCAAGGCAAGGAAAGCCAGCCTTGATGAAGTCCATCTCACATTCTCGGAATCTATCACTGCAGTCCAACTGTCTCGATTTCGAAGGTCAGCAGACCAGGTGCCCTAACCGGATGTGGATTAGCTCAATTCGAGCTCACCGAACCTTCACCAGAAAGCTTTTGGGCGTTGCTGACATGATTTAATGGTGGCTGTATCGGTACCTGCCATTGAGGAGAACATCACAGCCAGACTTATCATGATTGAAGGATTCAACGTCGCCTATATTACTTCCGATGCCGATTCACTGAGATTGGCTTGGTCTTTATAGGTTTCGAACCGTCTACAAAGCTTTCGAGAAGCTGCAAGCCATCATGCACTCCCCCTCAGCTCTGCCCCTCCAAGGTACAGGTACCGAAGCTTGGCTGACTCGTGTGCAGAGGCGACTCGAGGCAACGCGACCCCCCGGCCGATGCTCTTGCCCAGGCCCGGCTTGACCACTCGCAAGCTGCAGAACACCCGACCTGCTGCCGCAACCTCTCCAGTCGTTTGAGCACTCCCGTCCCGCCAGGCGATTTCACGTCACCGAACGAAACATCTCTACACCACAACGGCGCCCTCTCCGCCACCACCCTCGCATAACGTAACCCAGGACGAGGGCGTTGCGCCGTGTGGATATTCCGGCGCATTTGCGACCATGGCTACTGCCTGCAAGCCATACTGAAAACCCACTCCCCGCCCGACAGCCATGACGATTGTCGCCCACGACAACTCCCAACAACCTACACACTCCAACACCAGACCGTCATCTGCCGCCTCGAGGCCATCGCCCAGCGCCGCCTCTCGAACCTCCTCAGTCGCATCACCCTCTACAAACCGCGCCGCTCTCGACCGCGAAAGAGCCCGCAGGATGAACGGCCTGCCGCATCCCGCGGTCAATGGGACCTCGGGCTCCGTGCAGCCGCAGTCGTACTCGGCGCGTCTCAATGGAGCCAACCTCGGCGCTCCCGAATCTGCCGTCCCCATGCGGCCACGATCGCCCTTGACGCAAGGACTGAGGTCGGCCACGCATACTGGTCACGATATCCCCGACAAGCGCCCCTCGACCGCGCCTGGCGACGACCAGGCCAACCCCGCCGGCTTCTCCGACCATCGCGACGCAGACGTTGAGGCCGGCCGCGCCAGGCGGCCCCCCAGACCTCTTGTTCTGCGGACAAGAAGCGAGTTTGCCGTCCGGACCAGCGACCCCGAAGAATCCGAGAACGATATACCGCGATGGGGGACACGGCACGGCTTTGAGGAACACTACGAGTCCCAGCAATTCATGGATAAGCTAGCTAATGTAAGTCTTACGTGTGAGATCTTTGCGCTCGTCGCCATCCTCCTCCGCTCTACCGACTGCCTTAATTTGGAGAGGAACATGGCCTCCCAGGACCAGACTGACTCTGACTTCTTCCCAGAACTGGTACATGTACTGGACCGAGAAACGCCACGAGTCGACCGGCAAACCCCTCCCGATACAATACGAGCTCCAGGACTGGCGCATGAGGGACCGCCTCAAGACCGTCTCTGCTGCCCTCGCCGTCTGTCTTAATATCTCAGTCGAGCCGCCGGACCAGCTTAGGACGAACCCCGGCGCCAAACTCGAGGCATGGACCGACCCCTATCACCCCCCGCCGCAAAAGGCTCTCGAGAACATCGGCAAGGCGCTCCAGACACAGTACGAGACGCTCGCGATAAGAACGCGCTACAAACAGTATCTGGACCCATCTGTCGAGGAAACCAAAAAGTTCTGCATTTCGCTGCGGCGGAACGCAAAGGATGAGCGCGTCCTGCTGCACTACAACGGGCACGGCGTCCCCAAGCCGACGGCGAGCGGCGAGATCTGGGTTTTTAACAAAAACTACACGCAGTACATTCCCGTCTCGCTATACGATCTGCAGCACTGGCTACAGGCACCGACAATATTCGTCTGGGACTGCTCCGAGGCCGGCAACATCCTCAACAACTATCACCGCTTCGTCGAGAAGCACGAACAGGAGGAGGAGACCAATGCTGCCGCGGACCCCAACTACGAGAAGACGGTCTTCCAGCCCTACATTCACCTCGCCGCATGCGCGGTCAAGGAGAACCTCCCGACGAATCCCCTGTTGCCTGCAGACCTCTTCACAGCCTGTCTGACCACCCCCATCGAGATGGCTCTCTGGTTCTTCGTCCTTCAGAACCCACTTAAGACCTCCCTTACTCCAGAGCGGGCCAAGAAGCTCCCGGGCCGACTTCAAGAGCGTCGGACCCCGTTGGGTGAACTGAATTGGATTTTCACCGCCATCACGGATACCATTGCCTGGACCACGCTCCCTCGGCATCTCTTCAGGAAGTTCTTCCGGCAGGACCTTATGGTGGCAGCGCTGTTTAGGAACTTCCTGCTCGCCCAGCGCATCATGTCCGTCTACGGCTGTCACCCCCAGTCGTTCCCAGAGCTTCCAGACACCCGGCAGCACCCGTTGTGGGAGAGCTGGGATCTGGCCGTCGACATGGCGCTGGCTCAGCTCCCCATGCTCGAGAAGAAGGAGATCGAGGGCATCGAGTATGAGTACCAGCCGTCGACCTTCTTCACCGAGCAGTTGACCGCCTTCGAGGTGTACCTGCAACGAGGTGACGCTCTTTCCAAGAAGCCTCCAGAGCAGCTCCCCGTCGTCCTCCAGGTGCTGCTTAGCCAGCAGCACCGCGTGAGGGCCTTGATCCTGCTCGGCTCCTTCCTCGACCTGGGTCCTTGGTCGGTCCAGCTCGCTCTCAGTATTGGAATCTTCCCTTATGTGTTGAAGCTGCTCCAGTCCACAGCTGCAGAGCTGAGACCCGTCATGGTCTTCATCTGGACCAGGATCCTCGCTGTCGACATCTCCTGCCAGCAGGACCTGATCAAGGATAACGGCTACAACTACTTTTCGGCCATCCTCAAGCCCTCTGAGGGCCTCCCTGTCACCGGCAGCAACAATGCCGAGCACAAGGCAATGTGCGCCTTCATTCTGGCTATGCTGTGCCGCGGTTACAAGCCCGGCCAGCAGGTCTGCAACCAGACCGACATCATGACATACTGCCTGACGCACCTGCAGCACCAGGACAATGCTCTTCTGCGGCACTGGGCGTGCCTGTGTCTGAGCCAACTGTGGCAGGACTTGCCCGAGGCCAAATGGCGCGGCATCCGGGAGAATGCCCCCAGCAAGCTCTCCTACCTCTCCAAGGACCCGTCGTGCGAGGTGCGGGCGGCCATGCTCCATGCCATGACCACATTTATCGGCATCATCGACCTGACCGATGAGGTTGCCCGCATCGAGGAGTCCATTGCTTGGACACTCCTTGACATGGCCAACGACGGGAGCCCTATGGTTCGCCGTGAGTTCCTTGTCTTCCTGTCGCACTTTGTTGTGCGCTTCGAAAGCAAGTTCCTTGTTGCCGCCTTTGAGCAGCTACAGGAAGAGCGCGAATATCTTATGTTCCCGCCTAACGAGGATGGCTCGGAATATAAGATGGGTCTGCACTATGCCCGTGAGGAGCATCGCAATGCGGATGGCTCGATCAAGCCCACCGAGCACGGCTTCGCGCACAATACGGTATTTGCTGCCTGCTGGAAGCATGCCCTGATGCTCAACGTCGACCCTCATCCCGAAGTCCAGCACGATGCTACCACCATCGTCGACTACGTGCACACCGCCCTGCTCTCGTCCCCCATCGGGGAGCACGCTCAGAGTTACATGGACGACATTCGGAAGAAGGCTCGGCGGACCATGTCTAAGCACCACCACACACCGAGCCAGCGCCAGAATGGCCTGATGGCTCAGACATCCTCGAATGCACCACTGCCGTCGCCGGGCCTGCTCCGCAGGACTGCCAGCTATCTCTTCACAGGGATGTGGGGCGGTGGTGAGAGGCCCGATGAACCAGGCTTCTACAGAAACTCGCCATCGTCGCCCGCGCTGTCCAAGCAGGGCTCACAGAGGCTCAAGGGCCCGGAGCTGGCGGCTGCGCCTCCGGAAACCAACGACCCGTCTAGCATCCACACCAAGTACCACTCGGCATTCGAGCCTGTGTCAGGGGACTTCGAGCGCCGTTCTCTCAAGAAGCCGCCAACGCTTCCCCTCCAGAGCAAGTTCCTGGACTGGTCAATCGAACTGTTCCGCGAGCCACAAATGAAGCCCACAGAGTCAGATGAGCCCGGTAGTGTCGAGTACAACGAGCGTCTGTGGAGAAGATCCCGGAACGAGACCATTCTGCAGGACACACAGCCGCAGAAGCAGCACGCGGGCACACACAAGTGGGACAACCAGTTCCGTTTCATCAACAACGGTGCTCAGCCCAACAAGCTGACGTTCCATCAATTCGAGGACCATCTCGCCGTGGCGGATAACGGCAACACGGTGCATGTTTGGGACTGGAATCGACAGGCGAGACTGACCCGTTTCTCCAACGGCAATCCCGAGGGCTCCCGGATCAGTGACATCAAGTTCATCAACGAGGAGGACCAGGCCCTCCTCATGACGGGCTCGTCAGACGGCGTGATCAGGATCTACCGACAATATGAGTCGGAGGAGAAGATTCAGCTGGCGTCCTCGTGGAGGGCGCTTACCCACATGGTGCCCAGCACCGTCAACTCGGGTATGGTGTTCGACTGGCAACAAGCCACTGGTAGGGTTTTGGTGGCGGGCGACGTTCGTGTTATTCGGGTCTGGTCGGCATCGTCCGAAACGTGCGTGATGGACATTCCGGCACGCTCCGGATCGTGTGTCACCTCGCTGACCTCGGACCAAATGACGGGCAACACGGTGGTGGCCGGTTTCGGCGACGGCGCGGTGCGGGTCTTCGACATCCGACTCCGGTACCAAGACTCCATGGTCAGGAAGTGGAAGGATGACACCGACAGGCAGTGGATCAAGGCCGTTCAGATGCAGCGTGGCGGCCAGAGGGAGCTCCTGAGCGCAAGCCGCAATGGCAAGGTGAAGCTGTGGGACATTCGCATGGACAAGCCGCTGCGTACGTTCCATACCGCCAAGGATCCAAGGGACACCTTGCGCACGGCGAGCACCCACGAGCACCTGCCCGTTTTTGCAGTGTAAGTCTAGCACCAGCTCCCCCTTTTTGTATTTCCTGCTGACAGTCTTCGCAGCGGCACCTCGAATCGCCGGGTGCAGGTGTTCAACTTTGACGGACACCGACTGTCCGAGCTAGAGCCCTACTCGAGCTTCCTCCAACAGAACCGAGGCGCGCCCATCTCGGCCACAACCTTCCACCCGCACAAGCCCATCCTGGCCTGTGCCGCCCGGGGCGACTTCCACGTCAACCTCTTCACGTGCGAACAGTCCGACCCTGCCCTGTCGCTCCATCATTAGCGACCGCTTCCCGAAGAGAATTGCTTGGAGACACTGGTGATTTTTGCTTTTCTGCCATCGTTTGCCATGATGCTTTCTGATTTGCCTCCTGGGCAACTGCATATACCAAGGCGGGTGAAGAATGGCCGGCGTTTTTGGTCTTTCCGCATTTGAGTAGGGACACTTTTGGGGCGTTACGGAAGAATCTCCGTTTGTATTTCTAAAGTCTGTAATGCAATCATGTCGAGTTGTAGACACGCCGTCTCTCTCCCTCCTTGGAAGTGAGAGTCTCTGAGGCCGAGGGGTTGACTTACAGCTTTATCGATAAGGGCGAACGGCGATAACGATAAGAACGGTCCCCACACGGCAAGCACAGCTCGGCGGGGAAGTTCGTCAGTGGTGGAGGGGTTCCGTTGTCAGTCACCCCGCCATCGAATTTGTGGTCACACCGAAAATCGAGGCTCAAGAGTCATCCGGCCATCCTGCGTTAAAACCACGGTCAATTGCACCCGTACCGACCTTCGAATCATCACCGAAACATCCGCCACCGATACAAAGCAAACATGGCCGACGCACCTGCCGAGCCCGCCCCCCAGGCTCCCCCTGCCGCCACCCCCGCCACGGCTGAGGGCGAGGGCGCCGAGGGAGAGAAGGTGTCCAAGAAGGGCGCGAAGAAGGCCGAGGCCAAGGCGAAGAAGGAAGCCGAGAAGGCTCGCAAGGCTGCCGAGCGCGAGGCCGCCGAGGCCGCTAAGAAGGCGGCGGGCGGCGATGCCGGCGAGGACCTGGCCAAGGACAACTACGGCCCTATCACGCCGTCGACCGCCCTGGCTGCCCCCGTGGTGAAGCTCTCCGACATCTCCGAGGAGCACGTCGGCAAGAGCATCCAGGTCGCCGGCTGGGTGCAGAGGACGCGCATGCAGGGCGTCAAGATGTGCTTCATCGAGTTCCGCGCCAACCGCGGCTGGACGGTGCAGGGCGTCATCGCCGCCAGCGGCGAGGGCAAGCCCGTCTCGCGGCCCATGGTCAAGTGGATCGGCAGCGTGTCGCCCGAGTCGTACGTGCTCATCGAGGCCACGGTCCAGAAGCCCCTCGAGCCCGTCAAGAGCTGCAGGGTCAGCGACTTTGAGCTGCACATCACCAAGCTCTACCTCGTCGCCGCCGCCCCGCGCGAGCTGGGCATGAGCCTGGCCACGTCCAACCGCCCCATCACGAGCTTCGAGGACGACGAGCCCGCCAAGACCGCCGATGCCGCCGTCGAGGAGGTCCAGCAGGGCGTCGAGAACGTCAACATCAACACCGTCCCCGGCGCCTCGCTGGCCACGCACCTGGCCAACGTCGTCCTTCACAAGCGCGCCCCCGCCCAGCAGGCCATCGCCTACTGCCGCAAGGCCGTCCGCAAGCTCTTCGCCGAGTACCTCGAGGAGCGCGGCTTCACCCAGTTCGAGCCCCCGTGCCTGATCGGCGCCGCCTCCGAAGGTGGCGGCAACGTCTTCGGCATGCCCTACTTTGAGAAGACGGCCTACCTGGCTCAGTCGCCCCAATTCTACAAGCAGTTTGAGATTGCCGCCGGTTTCGAGCGCGTCTACTCCATTGGCCCCGTCTTCCGCGCCGAGAACAGCAACACCCCCAGGCACTTGACCGAGGTGCGTCGTCCCCTATGACACCCTTTCTGATGCGACAACTAACGATACGATAGTTCACCGGACTCGATCTGGAGATGGAGATTGGCACGCAAAAGGACGCCTACCACGAGGCCATGGACATCCTCGAGGGTGTCCTGCTGTACATCTTCCGCGGCCTCAAGGAGCGTTGCGCCGAGCACATCGAGGCGGTGCGCGCCGTGTACCCGTCCGAGGACTTCCTGCTCCCCAAGGAGGGCGAGAAGACCGTCCGCCTGACCTTTGCTGAGGGCCAGAAGCTCCTCCGCGAGGAGGGCCCCGAGGAGTACCGCAACGTGTCTGACGACGAGGACATGTCGACGCCGCAGGAGAAGGCCCTCGGCGCCCTGATCCGCAAGAAGTACAACACCGACTTCTACATCCTCGACAAGTTCCCCGAGACCGCGCGTCCCTTCTACGCCCTCGAGGACCCCGAGAACCCAAAGGTCACCAACGCCTACGACTTTTTCATGCGCGGCCAGGAGATTCTGAGTAAGTTGCATCTGCCCGTTTTAAAGTTAGAGCCAAGCTGACCTCTCTCAGGCGGTGGCCAGCGTATCCACGACCCCGACACGCTCGTTGCCCGCATCAAGAAGAAGGGCGTCGACCCCGAGTCGCAGGGCATCAAGCAGTATGTCTCCGTCTTCAGGGAGGCGGGCTGCCCGCCCCACGCCGGCGGCGGCATCGGTCTCGACCGTGTCGTCGCGTGGTACCTGAACCTGCCGTCGGTCCACCTGGCGAGCTACTACCCCCGCACGCCCAAGAGGCTGATGCCTTAAGGGGGCCCCATGCGGAAGACTGTACTTGAGGTGTGTTCGTCACGGAGATTACGAGCTTTTTACAGTGTAGATTTACTATGAATCAAAGTCGTTCGCTGTGCGTTTCTGGGCTATACTGAGTATGACTCCAAACAAAGAGCTTACCCCCTTTTCCCCAACGTTCGTATCCAACTCTAGTACCTGGTGTACTGTCGATAACACATGTGGCAGAGGTGATGCCCGCATTCGAGGCCGTAGGGATTGGTGCATCTGCGGTTTCCTTCCATGTCGGCGTACTTGGCGATGCATTGGCAGCACTTCCAGCTGCCATGCTCTTCCCCCTTTTTCGGCGGCTTTTGCACGCATTCGGAACACTTGGCGTGTGAGCATGGCCGGCGGGGATGGTCGCATCGCCTGTGGCTGCTATCCATGATGCCGTTGCATCCTTGCTGGCAGCATGCCCACAGGGAGAGTTCCTCGTGCTCTGGTGGGAACCCCGACATGGTGGCAGTTGATCAAGCTGTATCGAGATGGGTTCGTGATGGACAGTGGTCGCGGTTTGGAGTTGTGTGAGTTTCTGGAGTTTTGTGTTGTTTTGTGGTGTTTGGGTTCCTGGGGATCGGCGGAGAAGAGAAGCCCCCTGGCCCTGATCCCCCTTTATATACTCTATCGGTAGGTATTCTGACTCTATTCGTATCAATAGAGCCTCTAGTGTATTCACCTTCAGGGGAAGCGAAGTCGTGACGGTGGCTCAGAGACGAGGTTGGACGAGTGTGTCAGCTTTCTGGCTGTGATATGCTCACACTGCGATGCCGAACCCGAGACACCACGGCCCAGAACCACGCGCCTGGACGCCATGTAGCACTGACTCTGCCCTGGGCGCCGCCTGTTCCGCCGGCAACAGCTTCCGTAGCTCACTCGCACCTGCGTGATCAAGGGCTTGGCAATGACAAGGGCAGGAACTCAGATGGCTTCAAACCACTGAGCCAGGAAAGCGCCTCCGAATGATCCATCGACCCTGCTTGGAAGGTACATAATGCGAGGCATTGACTGGGCTGTCAGCAGATTCCAGCCCTTCACCAAACAAACCACCATCAACCTCGAACCATTCACCCAAGTCTCAAACACCACCGTCACCGCCAACCATCACCGCAAACCACTTGTCTCCAAGACCAAAGCCTCACCCCCACGACTTCCTCAAGATGACCTGGTACTGCCACGAGTGCCACTTCGGCAACAAAGACTCCAACACGGCCTGCCAGGGCACCAACGCCCCCTGCAAGCACAACAAGTGCACCCGCTGCCTGGAAACAGAAGAGAGCACCACCGGCAAGAAAAAGTACAACTGCTGTAAATGCAATGCCAGTTACTACGTCACACCCGGCAGGACCATGTGTACCACTTCCATGGGCGAGAAGTGCACCCATTCCAAGTGTGGCTCCTGCACTACAGCCTAAAGGGCGGTCCACACTGCCGTCGACGGCATCAGAGAGCGTCTACCACATGGTAGCGGGCATTGCTTTACTTTTGGGACCGTTGAGGCATGATCAGCGTTGAGGAGGGACACATCTCGGCATGGGTACATTCGAACATTGAGGCAGGAGTTGATTGTGGAGAATGGAGTTGTCACAAGGGTATTTGATATGTCAGGAGAGAGAGAAGAGCCACCAGCGAGTCGGAGAATTTGAAATGATTTTCAGCATCTGGGACATTCATGATGGCTCACGTGTTGACAATAAAAGTGCATGTGAGGGTCTTGATGATGTGTGGGAACCATCTGGAATCCCACCATGACTTTGACTGCCCCCAAAGCAAGACCCTGGTTGGAAAGGGGCTCGCGAGGCTGAGATGATGAACCAGGCTGCGGATTTCAAGCAGTCCGAAACAAGTCACATGGAAATTTAGATGCTTCATGGGAAGGCCATGCCCTGTCTGCCATGTTGCTCAATCTAATGCACTTTCGAACACAAGACATCAAGTCACCAAGGGGAACCAAGTGGGCAAATGCGTCTTCCGCGTATTACTATTAGGACTCTAACCATCCAGGGTATCGTGTGCCTCCTCTCACCATGCTTCCAGTGCGCATTGCCACCTCGGTCACAAAACTCTGAAGTGAAGTGCCCCCGGGGAGGATGGCGCCAGTCCCCCCTCTTGTTTTTCTTCCTGTCGTCTCTTTCCATCGAGACTAAAAACCGCCGCTTTATGCAAAAAGGTTCGTTTCGTAAGGATCGTAAGAATGGTATTAGTTTGTGTGTTGGAGAGTTCGGTGATCATCACATGGGCCGTCCAGAGAACTTTGAGAGTGCGCTGAAATGCGTCATGCAGATGATTACTGAGCGGCCTGATGCCGCATGCTGCTGTGATAATTGTACAGTTCCTCCGCTATGATTGGGAGGGAAGACCAATGGAGGTCAGGCTGCTTAGAAGGCGGCCATGGCGACCATGACAGCGACAGCGGCGGCGACGCCGGCAGAGAGCTTGCCAGCGCCAGCGGCGACGGGGAGGCCGGAGGTGGGGACGGGGACGATGCCACCGGTGCCGGCAGGGGTCGACGAGGGAGCGACGATGAGAGTGGGCTTGTTGCCCTCACCCTCCTGGATGGGGATGGCGGTGGGGACAACGGGGATGATGTCGGAGGCGGTGGTGGCGAACTCGACCTTGGGGACCTCGATGGTGGACTTGACGACGGTGGTGGTCAGGGACTCGGAGAGAGTGACACCGTTCTCGACGCAGGGGACGGTCAGGGTGGCGTCAAGGGTGACGGTGGTGTAGGCGACGGAGGTGGCGGTCGCGGGAGGCAGGGTCAGGATCTTGGTGATGACCTCGCCGCCGGTGACGATGGCGGGGTTCTCGTTGACGTGGTCGGCGCAGATACCCTGGACGAACTTGAGGGCCTTGTCGACGACCTCATCGTTGTCACCGTAGGCGTACAGGCACTCGAAGACCTTGTCGATGAACTCCTTCTTGGGGCAGAAGCACTTGGCGTCGGTGTTGTCCTTGCAGTCAGGGACAAGAGGCAGCCAGGTGATCAGGCAGCGGGGGACAACGGGGTCGCAAGGAAGCTCAGTCTCGGGCTCCTCGGGGGTCTCGGGAACCTCAGGAGTCTCGGGGGTCTCAGGAGACTCGGGGTAGACAGTGGTCTGGGGAAGAGCGGGCTTGTCGGTGGTGGGGACAGCAGGGCGGGTGAAGGTCGAGGTGACGTCGCAGACGGTGGTGGTCTGGGGAACGGTGACGGTGACGACGACGGGGGTCTCCTGGCCGCCGCACTCGGGCTTCTCGGGGCCGCAGTCAGTGACAGTGGTGACGGAGGTGGTGAAGATGGTCGAGGTGGACTGGAAGACAGTGGTCTCGACGACGGGAGGCTCCGAGATGACAGGGGGCTGCGAGTAGACGGGCTCGGACTGGACGGGGATGACACCGGTGGTGGTGGACTCGACAGCGGAGCTGGTGATCTGGGCAGGAGCAGACGAAGAGGGCTCCTCGACGACGGGCTCAGTCTCGGCAGGGGGAGGCTGGGAGTAGCCGGGCTGCGAGTAGACGGGCTCGGACTGGACGGGCTCGGACTGAACGGGGATGGCCTCGGAGGTGGTGGACTCGATGGCCGAGCTGCTGACGGCGGGCGAGGTCTCCTGCTGGGGAGGAGCGGACGAGGCAGGAGCGGAGGAAGCGGGGGCCGAAGAAGCGGGAGCAGACGAGGCCGGGGCCGACGACGAGGGAACGACGACGACGGGGGGCTCAGACTGGACGGGAGGCTGGGAGAAGACGGGCTCGGAGTAGACGGGCTCCGAAGGGGCCGGGACGGAAGGAGCAGGAGCCGAGGTCGAGGGGACGGCGACGACGGTGCTCAGGGTCGAGGGCGAGGGGACCGAGGGAGGGGGGTAGACAGGAGGAGGGGGAGGGAACTTGGTCTTGTCGCAGCCGAAGCCGATCTTGCCAACGTCGATCTTGCAGGTCTTCTTGTTGGGGCGAGGGGGGTAGACGATGGTGACCTTCTTGGCGCCGCCGCACTGGTTGTTCTTGACGGTGGTACCCTGGCTGGAGCAGCTGGAGCGAGTCTTGCAGGAGCTGCCGTCGGGCATGTCGTAGTGGAACTCGAGGTCGGTGTCCTCCTCGGGGGTGACGTCGATGTGGTCGACGGAGAAGGGGTTCTCGTAGTGGCCGAACGAGGGCGACTCCTCCTTGGTGGAGCCGCACTCGCCCTTGATGATCCTCTTGTTGAACTTATCTTCGCAGGACCAGCCCTTGAAGTCAAAGTCGTTGTACTTGTTGAATTTTCCAGGGAAAAGGTCCTTGAAGTCGAAGCCGTTCTTCTGCTTCTCAACGCACGAGTTGTCGACGTTGTCGGGGCAGGTGAAGGGCTTGGCTCCACGGAACTGGGATGTGTTAGTGATGCTGATGTGGAGTGATGTGGGTGAGGAGACATGCGTTGAAGGTGGCCTCGCCAACGCTGGCCAGGGCCAGGATAGCAAGAGAGCTCTTCATTGTGAAAGTTGTATGTGAGGTCGATGTGGTGGATTCGAATCGAAGTCTTTCTTCGGGTCTTGTTTGATGTGCAGTACTAAGAGATGTGCCGTATGTAGTTGGCGATGTTGATGTTCAAGAGAAACGATGGAACTGGGTTGTTGATATTAAGGTATGGTTGGCGCAAAGGAAGCGAATGACTTTGGGCCGAGAAAAGAATGACACTGGTGTGTGCAAAGCGAAAGTGGTAGTACTGAGAGAGTAAAAGAAAGGTCGATGGGATGACAAGAGAAACGGACTGAAGAGAGGACGAGGAGGGCGAGGTCTATATACGGCGAGGATGTCCTGGACCGACCTGGGGAGAGAAGAGGCGGGCAACGCAAGGCAACGCACGGTCGAGCGCCTCCCGCCCAGGGCCAAGCCAGGCTGCTTGTCGTCCCTCCTTTCTCGGTGCCATCCATCCGTAGCCGTGGTCAGTGAGTGGTGACTGACGGTCGTCCGTGAGCCTCCTCTCGTCCCCTCTGCCCCACCACCGTCCGGGCCGTCGCATGATCCCTGGCCTGCGATGTGCTTGGATCTCGACAGGGGCAGGGCGACTTGGCCCCACGCCGCTTGGCCCCCTGAAAGCCGTCGTGGTGACTGACGGCCAGGATTGGGAACCATGGAAAAAGCACGGTAGCTTCCCGCCCCACCCGCCGGCAACCCCCCCTGGTCCATGGGCCCGGGGAGCGGCCAGGTACTGTATCTGGGAAGCGTATCGCGGGCGATTGCATGCGTCAGGTCGAGCGCCAGCGAGCTAGGCCGTCCTGTAGGCCGTTTTGGCGCTCTGCTCGGCTGCAGCGAGGGAAAGTCCGCAAGGAGCCGAGACCGACTGATTCTCGACTGACCAGCAGGGTGACAGTCGCTGGGACGCAGGTGCATTAGCACGTCCCGTCAAAAAACCTCCGCCCTGTGGGGAGAGAAATCGTCTGTACTCAGGGGCTTGGACCGGCCGGCGTTGGCTAGGTCGAGCGGCCTCTGGCTTGCATGACAGCGAAAGATCGGATAGCAGGACGGGACATGAGGATGGCCGCTTGGCGACGGTTCGCACAGGCATCGAACGACGGGAGCACGGAGATGCGAAGATGCGATGAAGGCGATCGAGAGCCTAGGCAGGCGATACGATAGGTGAGGTTAGGGAGCCGCAGTGAGCGCCAGGGGCGAGACGGACGGACAACAGGGCCACGGAAAGTCCGTCAGGCAACTTGTGGACGGTCTGGCCAGAAGATGGAGAAACAATAGCGCGCGGCTGCGAAAATTTAGTCAGGGGCATCGTCCAGGGCTAAAGGCCGCTAAGCCCAGCCTGGCGAACCCGTGATGGGACCTCCCGAGGCATCCTGGGCAGCAGCCAATGGATCCACGTCTTGTGCTTTCCGACGGCCGGTCGGTCCCCTGAGTCTTTCCTTCCGTCTGGACTCTCCCGAGCAAGACGGAGGGAGGGGGGAAGGGACGAACGAAGCGCTTGCCTGGAGAGAATCGGACGGTGACGTCCTGTTGCGATGCCACAACGGCCAATCAGGTTTGTTGGCGCCCCTCTCAACAGTTGCCGCCAGGGGCGCACCTTCCATCTCTCGACGCGCTCCCTCGATGTTGCGTGTCGCCGTCCAGCCGGATCAGACAGCCAGACGTGCCATCTTGAGCCTCATTGGCAGAATCAGTCAGACGAGAGGCGTGTTACAGGCTCAGCCATCGTTGCATCGCTGCTCATCCTCGAGACACTTTGCTGCCGCAGAAGCAACTGAGCGACCACACTTGCTGTGCCGTTTTCCGTTCTGCCCTGAAGGTGCGCTGCTGCTCTTGACCAACAGTCCTACCGTCCAGGCCGGTTCCCAAAGTTGAAACACTCAGCCACAGCCTCCCCCACCCCCTCTGCAAGAAACAAACTACTGCAGGAACGCTCCGGCCACCAAACGATCTTGCCTCCCCCGTCGGTCGACAGAGCAAGGGCCCTTGCCCTTCCGCCTTGGGCCACACGATAAACCCTCTCTGGGCAGAGGACAACCAGCAGCAAGCTCCCCGGACCCCGGCAGCCCTCCCAGGGTTCATGCGCCAGCTTCCAATGGTTCGATTTTCCCCGGCCGAGTCTGCCAGAGGAGGACCTGACCTTCCGAGACGGCCAGGGCAGGGCAAGGCAGGGCATGCATTGCCATCTCTCCCCGAGCCCCGGCGCCGGGTGCAAGTGGCAGCGGCTTCCAGAAAGACCGTTGGCAGCACGACTTCGGCCGACACCGAGATTTATATTGAAACAAGACCCAGTCGTCGAATGAATATCGACTCGGGGTACGGGCACGGTTATGACAATCCAAAGCTGCATCAGTCTACAGACCGACTCAACGAACGACTACCCGAAAACTCTTCCCACCGGACCTGTTTGTCCATCGACGGCTCGGCATCGATCGACTCTACCGGCCAGCCGACCACTACGAAGACCTAACCGACCTCGCCTCAGGGGCGGGCGAACAGCTTCTTTGTTTCATGTTTCAGCCAGTCGACGGCGCCTCAACGTAACCCTCCAGGTGGCTGGCCTTCCACGTTGCTCGCCCTGTACCTGGCAGCCCGTAGCGTGACGACCCTTGCTCTGGCCGGCCCTTATCCTCTTCTGGCAGCATCGTTGCCGGGGTAGGTCGCCCAAAATGGGTCTCTCCTCGTCCCGGACTTGGACAGGCCGGCCGGACTGCCCTCACAGATCTGGACGGCGCCTCTTCCCCCCCGGGCCATCCATGTGCCTGCCAGCACCTCGCCAACCTCACCTGAGACGCTGGCTTGGGACACTGTATCTACAACCGCCGACAACGGCACAGCCTGGCCGCCTGCCCTCCACAGGGTTCCTTGCCTCGCGGGATCCAACACCGACAGCAAGCAACCTTGTCGATGATCTGCCGCCTTCTCTTCCGCGGTCCAGGTCGGACAGAAACAATCTCACCTGAATCTGAGAACACGACATTTGGGTTTCCCGCCCCAGGTAAGAGTGCAAACAAGAAAAGCAATACGTTTGGTAACGGCTTTTCCACGCCGAACACGCAACCATGTGGCCACACTCATTTCCCCCATGCGCCTCAACTTCATGCGTCCACTTGGCCTGCGAACGGACGCCTCGTCAACTACGGGTCAAATTACGCCCCTGGGCTCGTGCGCGAGAGAACTTCGGATGGCAGCTTAGCATCCTAACCAACGGTCTGCCATTGTCGGTGCGAGACTGCTAGTCCCTGATCTCATCATCTGGAATCCATCCGAAGTTCGTTGGTGCCCCGAGCCCGAGGCCAGTGGCAAGTGGTGTGATGCATCCGCTCGACGTCTTGACCACAAACACATGCAAGAACATCATGTTGCTTCCTCAGGCATTCACGTTGACTTCACGGTCAAAAGGTTAACCTGAACAGATGAAGTCAATCTTTCATCACGATTGTTCCCGCCCGTGTATGGGGCATATTGGCAATTGACCACCTATTTAGCTGGAAGCGGAAGCGAAGCTCATCTACAGAGAGATTGACATCCCAGAATAGCCACGACCCACGCCAAGCTCTGGGGATCGCCGCCGGTGACGGCTCACGTTCCGATATCAAATCTCAACTGACTGACAGACAGACAGCAATTGCTGCTGGATCTATGGTAATAGCAAACATCTGGCCGTCTTCGCATTGACCTTGCCTGGCCGACATGTTTCTCGATGCCGGCACTCCAGAAGACCAGACCGACCAAACGGCCAGTCGTCCACGGGGAGACGGGACTTGTGTTGCGACCCTTGTCCTTGCGGGCTGCAGGTCAAGAGTCGAGTTCACGCGCACCGGAGGACAAACGCTGCATGTCGTCCCTACAACGCTGACGGTGGCCGATGGGCCGCCTCCTCCGATGAGGATACCCATCAGGCCGGGCGCCCAGAGTCGCTGTCGTCGTGGACCGGCTGTCGGTCTGTACGAGTATGGCCCCCCTGCACGACCACCCCAGAGCCCGCGAGTCGCAGCCAATGCCGAGATGGACTATTGCCCTGAAGTGGTAACCCCTCCCCACGCATCCTGGTCGGAGAAAAAAGAAAGGTCGGGCGGCCGTTGCATCGGGGATGCGGTGCCTTGACGGGGCCCGCCTACCACATGCGTCCATCACGTTTCAGGGGAGACGGCCACCCGACGACTTCGCCCCCTTTTCGCCCGCCGTCCGCTTGGGCCTCCCCCGAACGCCCCTGGCTCGCGGGCCACCAACGACACATGATTGTGGGAATAGGGGCTCGAGAGCCGCGGGAGTTTGTCCGAGCCAGGCAGAATGGCGCCAGTGATGGCCCTCTGTGTTTTGTATTAATGGCCGCTGGGACGGACGAGCGCGCGCAGGCAAGAGTCGGAAGAGCATTTTTCGTCGAAATCCTGGCTTGCAGTCTGGCTGGCTGCTGTGGAGCGGGCGAAATCGCCCGCCAGCTCCTTTCTTTCATCGACTCCAACAGAACGGACCATGGGAGGCGCCTCTGAGCCCATCACCGCATGATGGTGCGTCCAGCCGGGCACCGCCAACTCGGAAGCATCGGAATGCAATGTTGCACGCGAACCAGACCCGAGCCCGTGGTGTCCGTCCTGAGACCACCGCAACCGCATCCCAGCCCCGATCGGCAGACCGACCCTCCCACCGAACGGCGCCGTCGATCTCACAGCAGAGCCGGCGGCCGATCTCCCTCGAACCATTTACCAATGGCCCGGGTAAATAGCCCGCACACGCATGAACCACAGCCACCCCGCGACGCGCACGCAAGCATATCGCGGTCACATATGGGCGGCCACCGACAGCTTACAACCACGATCCCCCGACTTAAAATGTTCTCGGTTTCTTTCTCGGCGTTTGTTTTGGCTCGCATTGACGACCAAAAGGCTGTGCAGACCTGCTGAGAGGGCAACAACATACTAGGAGCACCCGGCCAAAAGGCACGGAATACCTGCGAGTCATTGCTCACCGGGCGGTGACCGTCCAGAGGCCCGTTCCTGGTTTGATCTGATGAGGCCTCCATCGTCGTCCCATGACGTCTTGCGCGGCCGGCCGAGAGATCGGATGAGGGGCATTGGGCTGATGTTTAAAGGATTGATGCAAAGCCACGTGGGATTATCAGGGTCGCCCGGCCGGAGGTCGGGGAACCCCGAGCAGAGTGATGATCAGATAGGCAGCCGCGAGTGGTGATGATGCGTAGTGACATGTCTTCGTGATGTCATTGTCTATTTCAAACAAGAGGCGCTTCTATCGGAGGGAGCCCGACTATGGACCGCCCTGCTGCATCCGCTTGAGCCTCTCCTCGGCGGCTCTTGCGCGTCGCTCGCGATCGAGACGCATTCTCATCTCGGGCGTGAGGCCGCGCGCCTCTTCCTCTCTCTTCTCCTGGGCACTCTTCATCGGACCCCTGTTGTCAAGACCCGGTCCTGCGGGATTGGCCTTGCGTGTCTTGACCGTCGGGCCCTCCGCCTTCAGGCGCTCCTCTTCGGCCTTGCGCCGTTCCGCCTCCTTGGTGTCCCTTTCCTTGCGGTCCCTTTCCTCGCGCTGGTCGGCCTCGGCCTTTGTCATGGCCGCTGGCACGCGCGCGGCATCCCAGTCCCACTTGGCCTCGCCGAGCTCCGAGCGGGCGACGCGGAAAGCATCACGGGTCGCGCGGTCGCCGGCTAGGTCGAAGGGCGTCTTCCCCTGTGGGTTCTGCTGCGTCGGGTCAGCGCCGCCGCGGGTGATGAGTCCCAATGCAACGGGTGCGGCGTTCTGATGCGCAGCCAGGTGGAGGGGCGTGGGCGCGTGATGGTTCTGGTCTGGTGGTTGGAAGCGGAAGTCTGGCGAGACGGTGTTGGTCTTGAGATAGGAGAGCAGAGCCGGTAGCTTGGAGCGACGGATGAGGGCCTGGATCTGTGATGTGTGAAGCAGGGCCGTCTCCTCCTCTTCTGACAGCTTCGGCTTGGTAGGCTTTGGTGTGGACGGTTTCGATGCCGTCGTGGGCTCGCTCGGCTTGACATGCTGGACGGGATCGATCTCGCGGACCTTGAGGCGTGTGAGCTCGATGAAGGACCGCATCAGCTCGTTCTGCGTCGCACGCTTCGTGCTAAAGGGGAACCCCCTGAGTCTCGGGTCGTTGTGCCTCAGAACCTGTCCGTCATATGGCCCAAAGAGCGTTCTCCGGTTCGTCGATCCCGTCGCTCTGATGAACAGCAGCTCAGACGTATCCAGAAGTCCCCTCCAGTCGTTAAGCAGCGCCCTCACATCCTCCACCAGCGCCTGCTCGTTGTACCTTCGCAGACTTGAACCCGCCGAGTGAGCGGTGCCCTTGGAGTTGTCGTTTGCCGACTGTGAGCCACCCTGCTTCCTCCTCGTGGTGTACCTGTGGAACGTCTTGTGCGCCAGCACCGTCGCCTCCCTGTTGAGAGGCCCGGCGGCGCTCTTGGTCGGTCGCGGCGGCAGGGCGACGACCATGGCGGCGAAGTGACCGCCTCCGATCATGCAGAGGAAGAAATGGGGGCCCTTGTAGGCGACCTGAGGGATGGCGCCGTCCTTTCCGGGCTTCGGCATGACGATGGGCTCGAGTTGCTTGTTCTTGACGATCTCGACCATCTTGGCCTCATCGCGCAGCTCCGCCTCTGTCAGGATTGCTCTGTACAGACCGAAATATGTGTTCTTCGGCAACACGGGAGAGCCGAACCATATCAGCGGCGGTTTTCCTCGGTTTCTGTTCCGACTCGGGCCGCCTTCCTCGTCTTCGTCGTTGGTGGGACCCCTCTTGTCGGCGATGTGGGCTTGTCTCTTGAGCAGGGCGGTCAGGGTGGTGTCTTTCCGTCCCGATGCATCGTCTTCATCTTCGGTATCGGAGGAGTCGGAACCAGATAGACTTTCGTCCAGGTCTGCAGTTGTCAGTATGTTGACATAGCCCAGCCTTGCTCAGGATTGGAACGCACCGCCGATGAGCTTCTCAAAGTCGACTTCTGATACCGGCTTGTTGCCCCTCAGCTTCTGCTTCAGGTTGTAGTGGTGCCAGTCGGACTTGAGGTGGCTGCGCTGGTCCTGGACCGAGGCGAAGCTTTGTGTGCAGAGAGAGCAAGCCTGCGCGCCGACAAGACCCTCGCTTGTTCCTGCATCTTGCGAAGATGCCTCTTCCGCCCGTGCCTCTTCTTCCTTGTCTTCGATATCGGTCTTGAGGGTGAGGCTCGTGAGGACTTCGGGGGGTAGGTCGTAGACTTGTGCAAGCGCATGCTGTCAGCGACGTCATCGTTGGCGGGGTTGATTTCGGGAAGTCGTACCGTATAACGGCCGCCGGAGCAGCTCCTCCTGCTTCCTGTCCATTTCGTCTGCGGGTTGATATGTTGCGACTTGTTTGATTGAGGCACAGGGCCGGTAGAAGGGGGCCGGCGCTGCTGAATATGTACCAAGAAATTGGAGCTGTTTGCGCTGTTGCCCCGCGATGCACGCTGAACCCAGTCCCTGCCAGTGAGGCCAGTCCAGCCGCCCGGCGGATGACTGTTCCACTGAGTCAACCGGCCAGCGGGTGGGTCCAACGCCTTGAGCCACAGCAGCCCCGCGTTTGAGGCTGGAGCGATGATGTCGCCGAGATACCGGTACGTCGTGGCTGGTGGGATGAGCTTATTTCTGAGGTCCTAAACTTGGCAGGGGTTCTGGGGTTTCTCTCATCCACTTCCAGGTCTTTGGAAGCTCCAGCATTGCCAGGGTCATCATGATCTCGGGCCTGGATTCGGGGAGACCTGGCATGGAGCACACCAACCCCGCGCACTCGCAACGTCATAAGGCATGCCCCCGAGCCATCGCCTATCGTTCGGTCCGCCCGTGTCAAAGCATAATACCCGTCTTGCCGCCCTAGTGATGCATGTCTTGGTGTCCCGCGCCGCGGAGCCTGTCCTCCATCGCGTGGCTCCCGCTCCTATTGGAGCTAACCGGAGACGGTGCTCCCCTACCCAGCTGGACGAGGGAGGGGGGCGATCCCACTTGCATCCAGTGATGTAACGGCGCGCAGTTGCGGGCAATCACAAGCCTGGCGGCCGTTCGAGGGGTGTGCTTGATGGCAGGCGCGATCCTGCTTTTGCTCATCAACCCCTCTTGCACTGCCCTGCTCGTGGAACCCTCTTTCAACTACAAAAGGGCATCTCGGTCGTCTTGTCGTCTTCCTACAGCTCTCCCATCTCAGACTCAAACACCTCAAACACTACTAAATCACCTCATAACTTACCTCCTACACAACCTCAAAATGGATTTCGTCAAGAACCTCACCGGTGGAGGCAACGCCGACAACACCAACCAGCAGCAGCAGTCTACCGACGGCTCCAAGACCCAGGAGTCTTCGGGCGGTGGCCTCATGGACAAGGTCAACGGCATGGCCGGCGGCGGCCAGCAGGGCGAGAAGAACGAGGACTTCCTCGACAAGGGTGAGTCTTTGGATCGCTGCCCACATGATTGATACCCAAGCTGACCTCCCACAGCCGTCGACATGGTTCAGGAGAGGATGGGTGCTGGCGACCAGTCCAACGAGTCGGCTGCTGAGCAGGCCAAGGACGAGCAAATCTCGGACTTCATCCGGGGCAAGTACAAGGAGAGCACCGGAAGCGAGTTCCCTGTCGCCGACAAGGTAAATGGTCATATTTTGGATGGGCACTCGACCTGATCTTACTAACAACCTTCCAGGACAAGCAATACGGCGTCTGAGTTCGGAATATGGGCCTTGTAGGATTAGTACAGCGACGCTGAAATTGCAGAGCCGAGGCTGCGAGTCGCTGGAAAACGCACTCGCAGACTGTGCCTGTAATGGGAATGAGAACAATGACACACATTTCAATCATCTTCTTTCGTCCGCTGTTCCGCCGTTCATTGTCCGCAGTGTCTTCCGCTGCATACTGATGTCTTCTCTATCTCCTTTGAACAGTCGCTTCATCACCCTCAAAGATGAATGATTCAGAACATTGGAATTGTGCCCTGACGAGCAGATCTGTCTGCGAGTACACTTATTCACCCATGATTCTCTTCATGCCTACATATGCCACGCCTGTTGGCAAATGATGGCTGGAGAATATTTCGGCATCACGAAGCTGGCTTCAACATCACCAATCTCATCACCATCACCAACATCTAACACACCACACACACCAACACCAACACCACCGACTCCAACCGCAGACATGTGCCGCCTCTCGAAGCATGTCTTCTGCGTCTGTGCCCACGGGAGCATCTCCGTCGAAGAGTGCAGCAACTTCAACAGCAGGCTCGACAAGACCCAGACGTCCTGCGAACACGCCTGCAAAATCATCCGCCCCGTCGCCGTCTACAACTGGTGCCCGACCTGCTCGGCACGCTTCTCGACCGGCCCATACCCCCTGCATTCGGAGACCCTCATCCTCAACTTCTGGGCCTACAAGGCCAACCGCAAGTGGCACATGGCGGCGGACGCCACCAGCGTTCCCCGCGAGGCCGCCTTCCGCCCGCCCCCGAGGACGGCGAGTGGAAGAGCACCTTCGTGGTCGACAAGGGCCGTGATTACAACGTCCGTTATGAGGAGCTTGCGATCATGAGTGCCGCGGGCCCCAAAGTCGAGTGCAGCGACCGCTGCCGCTTCTGCAAGGGCAAGGATCGCGGGGTCAGCCTCGCGCAGTTTGGAACCAATGCTCGCATTGGTGTGCTCAACTGGGCGCGTGTGAGCGAATTCATGCAGTTGCCTCTGGAGCAAACTGCACCCTCCGCATCGGGCTCATCGCAGGATGGACATTCCGATATCGTCGACGACAGGCACAAGGCCTTTGAGGAGCTTCTTACCTCCATCGATACCACCAGGCCTTATGGTCCCTCCCGGCGTCGCTTCTCAAACCAGGATCTTGTTCCAGCACCTCTGGGAACTTCGAGCTCTGGCAGCGCCCCCCGGCAGGTCGTTGAGACTCCTCGGCGCCAGCCCTCTCCCTCGCGGGGTAGCTCGTCGGTGAACTGGATGGACGAGGCTATCTAGGAAGAGCGCTCGTCCCCAGATACATCAATGCAGCTCCCCGGGTCTAGCAGCCCTGTCGCTCCGGCGTCGACGGCGCAGACGACTCCGGCTAGGCAGTTTGTCGGTCAGCCGGTCAGCCAGCCGGCCAGCAGCCCTGCGCCTCGTTCGCAGGGCTTCTACCGCCCTACTCTCGCCGAGCTTTACCTCGATGAGTAGTGACGGTGATAGCATGGTTGATGGATATAACTTTGGAAAAGGGCAACACAGGCGTTAAGGAAAGGGGGATCTAGACTTGGATGTGAGCAATTTGCTCAATGATATGTAACACGCACGATACCAATTGATTTACTGGACAGGAAAATGATTTCGAGTGGCTCATGATGTGATATGTGATGTCTATGACAGTGGCAGATTATGCAGCTCGAGCAGCCACGGACTTAGCGATTTCAAAGCTCCTGGCGACGTCGGTTTTTTGATCGGCCGAGGTCCAGACTAGATCCACGTCTCCAGACTTGTCTGCCAATACCTCGCTTTCGGATGCCCAGACGTAGGCCTGATGCTCAGCAGGATCTAGCACAACCTTGGGAGTCTCATCCTCGCTCCCCCCCTCGACCTCGGCGACAAAGGACCACTTCTTCCACCGGGAGATCGACCCGTCGCGGCGGCGTATGGGCTCTCCAGAAGGGTCAGTGTCGGTCCAAGTGTACTACAGTAGGCAGATCAGTACGTGTGAATGCTCAAGGGCGTCGAAGGGCATGGCCGACTAGCCCGGGAGCGGGAATCATGCCGGGCGACACCTACCATGCCAAGCATGGCTACAACAGCCGTGGCCCGGAGGCCTGTCTCCTCGTAGAGCTCGCGGGTGGCCGACGTGACGAGGTTGGGCTCCGATGGCTCGGCGCTGCCGCCGGGGATCTCCCAGACATTCGGCAGGGCCTCCTCAGGCGCCCGCTGAACCAGAAGGACGCGCAATTCCGGACCATGATGCAAGACCGCGACGCCGACACAGGGCCGATAGTCTTCTCGGACAAGCCACTCCGAGACGGGGATGGCCTGCAGGTCCGGCGAGACCGATGGGTGGGTGGTGTAGGAGAGTGGTGGTTCGGGCGGAGGAGGCGGCATGATTGCGGTGAGGGTGCGGGAATAGACTGGATATCCTGAGAGTGGCCTGGATCTTGTCTTGTATTTCGATGATGCCTGGTGTTGGACGGGTGCCTACCTCTGCATTCTGGCGTTTGGCGAGAGGACGATGTCGGCTGCAGGCAGTCGTTTTGTTTCGGGTCATCATGCAGGAAGTTGGGGTCAGCCAATGAGTAAGTTTACACCGTGTTCGCACGGTGGAGAAAGGGGGCCCGGCCTGGATGGAAAGCCTGCTCTTTTGATGTCTGATGGCACCAGCTCGCCTTGTGTATATGATGTTGAGAACTGAGAACAAACTGTTCTTGTTATTTGTTATCTACTCAGATGGATAAGAATTTCATTGCCGATGCAGCATTATGGACAGATGACCTCGAGGACATCAGCCCGCCCCGTTGGCCTGACGAGGCCTCAACTGCCACAGCTTTCGAGGGTTTCAGGTCACGATTTTCTTGCTGAAGATCAAAGAAGCAGCATGTCATGAATAAAGACACGTTGTTAGATGCAGGCACTTACCGCACAGGTCCCATGCCTTGGCATTGCGATGGATGTTATCCGACCTAGGCAGGCACGTACCCGTAGTTTAACGGCAAGATGCTCCTGCCTCAAAGACCACTGAAAGAGGCGAAAGTTGGCCCAAGACTCTTCTGATTCACGTCAGAAAGCCGATGAAGCGGCATGCTGAAGGTGCTGCTGATCTTTGGGGCAGCGCCTACCCATTGTGAATATTCCGGAAGGCGCCATTGGAGGAGGCTGTCGTCGACTTGGGAAGGCACACTGAGCATGAAACGCCCCTGACCCGTCTTGTCAAGAAGACTACTTCCATCTCTTCCTCCCATCTAGTTTTGCCTTTACTACCTCCTCTCTCTGGTCCCAGGTCTCCTCAGCACTTCCCTCAACCAAAGCGGACATCCTCCGTCAGCAACTTTCTTCTCGATCATCTACCCTCCCATCACACGCTCACCAAACTGCTCGCCTCCATCAACGCACTGGTCACCAAACGAAAGATGGCCGAGTTGTCAGAGCCTGGCCCTGAGCCTGTCTCCAAGCCGAACCCGGTCGACCTCTCGTTCCTCATCCACACGATCCCCGATATACCCAGCGATGCGATCATCCTCGGCCTCTGCACTGTTGCAGTCGATGGAACAAATGGCAAGATATCCGCCGCGCAGGAGTGGTATCTTTCAGCATTTGCCGCCTGGAAGACACTCCTGAAGATGGCCTTCCCCAACAACACCCAGACTTGGCTCTCGGGCACCGACGGCTGGATCTACTCGCCCCTTTACTTTGGAGGCAAGTGCATCGACAAGGCTTTCGACGATCAAAACGTCAAGGTTTTTGACGACCCTCACGAACTGGCCACCATATTTCTGCTTGAGATTCTTAAGAATACCAACGCGGCTGCCGGCCGCAGCCCAATCGTCGTCATCGTTTGCGGACCTACCAGCCTCGGACAGGACATCCCCTTCGGCCCAGACCCTGCTCGCAACCCGCAAGCCACTGTCACCGTCAAGGACATGCAGGTTAACAGCAAGGGAGTAAAACAGCTGATGCTCGTCACCCCGAGCATGCTCGCCGCAACCTGGTGGCTGGTGAACCCTCACATCAATCAGAAGGCCTCAACCGCTGCTGCTTCTCATATCCCCCCCAACACTGGCACGACCCCCCTCACGACAACCAATCTCGTCAAGATGTACGCTCGGCGCTGCACCCTCATGTTCATGGACCAGCTCATCCCCGATGTCTTGAGCGAGAGGTCCCTTTTCCTCCATCCGAAGCACGAGGACCAAGACAATGCAACGGCCTTCGACATCTCGCTCCGTACCAATACCGCACAGCAGACCGCCGCAGCACTGGTTTCACAAGCTGCTCGGCAGGCGCTTTACAATAACGTCGCCCCATACCCAGTCGAAGACGGCTTCTTCTTCTTCCCCAAGGCCGACCCATGGGCTACTACCATCAGATCACGCAAGGGTCTTGCGCTGAGTGTGTACGAGAAGCTGTGGGATAGGTTGAACAACGCCCCTGTGCCTTCAGCCACTGCTTTCCCACATGGTTTTGGCCACTCTGCAAGCTCTGGAAGTACAACGCTTGACAAGTCCAAAGCCGGCCCTGAGCGTCTTCGTGTCAATCTTGAAACGGGCAAGCATCGCAGTTTCGCGGCTTCTTTCCACTGGGACAACAAGAAACACAAGGAAGCTGCGTACCAGCTCGCAGCCATGTCTCTCGCCGATGCCGTTGTGCTCTTCTCCAAACTCGTGCAGCCTCAAGGTCAGCCATGCACCCGATGGAACCCGTCGACGGACGAATCCATTCTCCTGGCCAATGCGGCTGAGAGGAAGTGTTTCAAGGAGTTCATCAGGCAAATCTGCGAGTGCCGAATCTTCCGAAATCGCCATGCAGGAAAGAAGAACTTCGGCCTTGCCGGCGACTTCATCATGCTGCCCGATGATGCCGCGGCTCTAATAGAGCTATACAGCCACCCCGTCATGTACATGTGGCAGGCCTTTAAGCTGAAGCACAAGGACATTATTCAGAAAATGTCCGGTCTGAAGTGGGATACAGAAGCCCAGGGCATTTTGAACGGCCTGCCTGAAGTGGTCAACGGTAAAATTCTACATTTGCTCTCTGGGATCTGGCACAAGAGCTGACATAACCCTTTGCAGTCATCCAGCTCATGTGGCAAGGCCTGTGGCAGGACCTTCTGGACAATCCTTCGATGCAGAGAACCTCTCGCATGTTTCTCGGCACCTTGGGCTTGCAGATGTGCGACCTGCCCTATGTTATTGACCTCGACCAGGTCGAAGACACAGACAAGGAGAACGACCCCGGCTCGTCTCCCATCGAAGCCCCGATGGAAGAAGACAACCAATGCACTTTGAAGGGTGCCGTCCAACACATCACCGACGAGAAGTCTGGCATCAATCCAGTTGCCCTGATCCGTGAAAAGACTACTAGTCTTGCCAGCTGGCTCAGCTCATAGGCGAAGAAACGTGGATTTTCGGCATTGGCCTCGAATTCATGTGCATCGATCACCGGTCATAAGTCTATGACGACTTTGGGATGAGGGTAGCGACAGGACAAGCTTTGTGTGATTGAAACGATACGAAGTATTTGCTTGAGACTACTGCCAAGGAACTGGAGCTCACTGAAGGTGGTGCGTATGCAGAAGAGGACAACTGGGTTCAGCTTTTAGTTGTCTTGATGAATAGAGTAGTCACTTGCTGAGTGTGATGTGCTCCGTTGTTCTTCAAGTAGTCGACGTGTTTATGATGGTGCAGCATCGCCTCGTCGAAAAATGTACAATGCCTCGTCCTTGCCCGCAAAGCTAGGTAGCGGGACTTGGACAATCTTCGTCCACTCCTTCTCCTCCTTCTCCATAAACTCGTCCATCGTCATGTCCCTGAATCCGGTGTAGCCGTTCCTATTCTGCGTGCCCACGACGGCAATAGTGTCGCCCTTGAAGGCTTTCACCAGATCGCGCGTGAAGCCGCCCTCTACACCGCCGGCAACGCCGCCACCGACGACTGGATACACAAGAAGCATGACGTGGTCCTTCCCGCCGTCGTGTCGGGCGAGCCACTTTGTGCCCTCGGCGACCTCTGTGTCATCAACCCAGTTGACGCGCCACTCACTCTGCATGTTATCAACAGGGCGGACCTCGAGACCATACCGGCGGAGCATGAATGTCCAGTATCCATTTCCAGAACCAATATCAACGACGGGACGACCCGCGGCAACGAGGCGGAGGAGCTCGAGGGCCTCGTGGGAGGGGGTGGCGCAGCCAAAGTGATGCATCAGGATGGGGAGGACGTGGTGGCTCGTCAGGGCGCGGGAGGCGGGGGAGGGACCGCACCATTCTAGGTTACGGGCGGACCAGGCCCAGAAGTCGAAGTAAGGGTTTGATGAAGGGGGGGACTTCTTGCAGCGGGGGATGGTGAAGGAGGGGGGCAGGGAGGGGTGGAGGAAGCGTTTGGTGGTTAGGTGGGAGGCGACGGAGGCGCGGATGGAGGATTTTTTGGCGTTGGCGGCGAAACCTTTAAGGGCGGAGGAGTTGAGGGTTGAGGGGAGGAAGATGTTGATGTAGGCTTCTATGTCTGCTTTGGGAGGGGGGTCGAGCTGGGTTTTGTCAGTGGACGATCTTCTTCGGGTACGGGGGGAAGGCTTACGACTGAGCCGTCCTCGGCGCGGTACCAGGCGTGGAGGTTATTCGCGCCGCCGAGGGAGACGATGTGCTGGACCTGGCCGAGACGGACGGCCGTCATGGCGTGGTAGGTGTAGTCGTCCCGCTCTGGGAGGCTGAAGGAGAGGATGGTGGCATGGTAGAGGTCGTCTTTTGCGAGGAGGTCGATGGCTTTGGATTGGCGCTCGGTGTCGGTGATGTAGGCGCTGGGGTTGAAGGAGGGGTTGCCGACGCAGTGGATGAATTTGGGTTTGGAGGCCATTGTTGCGGTGGTTGAGGTGAGGTGTTTTGAGAAGAGGGATGAAATGACGTCGAACTTTGACGGACATGGGGGAGGGGTGTGGATCTCGCGGGGCCGGTCGGTAATCGGGACGACCTGAGGCTCTGCTTGGAGGGCCTGGGATGGACGGAGATGGTGAAGTTGAGTGATGGTTGAGAGCAATGAGAAATGTCAAATGCACATGAAGTCGTTCAGTGAGTTCAGGATGAGGGGGAGTCGACCAGTACAGTGCGAGATACTCATTGCCGCTTCAACAACACGTCGCTGGGCACCATCCAAGCTTGCTTTCCAACACACGTCCATTATCAACATCTCTACAAGTCCCGCCTACTTCTTCTTCTGTCCCCTCGCACCCCCCTTACCCTTCCCTTGAGCGTTCTTCCCCCCTCCACTACCACCACTCAGACCTCCCGCCAGCATAAGCCTAACCTTCGTAACCGGCACAGAGTTGATGACCTCCTCCGGCTTCAACGCCTTGATCAGCTCCGCCTCCCTCGGCCACATCCTCTCCGTGTCCGTCGCCCTCTCATCAATAACGCCCTTCTTCCCCGCCGCCGCCTTCCACATCTCCAAACACTCCTTGACAGCCTTTCCCTTCTTCACGCTGCCCGGCTGGAACTTGACCTTGTACTTGAACTTTCCCAGCGCGTTCCACGGCGCACACACGGGAATGGCCTCGACAATCTCGTCGCCCACCAAGGGGATCCCAACGAGGCTGTCGAGCGACGTGGCCTTTTCCGTCTCGTCCGCGTCAAGCTCGATGCCCTCTTCGTGCAACTGGCGGCGGGCCTCCTCGTGCGCAGCCGTCTTCTTCTGCTCGCGCTCCAGAGCGATGCGCCGCCTCTCCTTCTGCGCGGCAATCTCGGCTTCCCGCTTCGCCTTGGCCTGCGCCTCGGCCTCGGCCTTCTCCCTGCCCCTTGCCGCGCCGATGACGGCTTCCGCGGCCAGGCGGTCGTCCTCATCTTGGTCCTTGTACTTTGCTGCGATCTTCTTGGCCTTGCTTCGCTGGCCGCGCTTGCTGGCTGGCTTCTTCTCGTTTCCTGCTGTGCTGGCTCTTGAACTCCAGGCGGCGGCGGAACCGGGACGGGCGCCGGCCTCGGTGGCTGTGTCTGCTATCGTGTCGGTGTCTCCGGCTTCGGTGGCCTCATCGACCGGCTCCTCGGCTGAGGGGCTGGCGCTGCCGGGCTGTTCTTCGGCAATCGAGAGATCCCTAACCTCCTGTTCCAGAGAGGCCTCCGCAGGCTGCTCACCATCCGATGCCGCCTCCTCCTCGTCTTGCTCCTGAGCACCTTGGAGGGGGTTGGCCCGAGGACCGTTGTCTCCCTGGTCGTCATCCTCGTCAGAAGCATTCTCGTCCTCCTGAGTACCTTCAAAGGGTGTTGGGGCCGAGGCATCCCCACCAGGGACGCTCTCGCCATCTCGCAGGCGGTGCTTGACATGCTTCCCCTTACTCTCCTCGCTGATCTTGAACATGATGCCCAGACCAAGGAGCAGAGGTGCAGGCGCCAGGAAATTCTTCGTTCCCCGCACATTGAACAGGCCAGCGGACAGGTACTCGCCCGTTGGGGCCGACTTGGACACCTGATCGGCATTTACCCACCAGGCGCCCATGCCCGCCTTGGAGTCCCAGGCGTTGGAGCTGCAGACGGACAGCATGCCGCCTTGCGCCAGGGTAGCCGGGGGAATAGGCGCGTCCGGCATCTCCGGCCTGTTCTTGATGATGACCGAGGCAGCTCCGGGCATGTCTGCGTGGACATAGATGTCCCCCTTGCGGAGGTATCGCTTGTACAGCGTCTCACTCTGCTGCAGGTCTTTGCCTCCGAGGACGAGATAGCCGTCCGAGGAAATGAACCAAATGAACTTCTCGAACCACATCTGCGTGCGGATGGGCTGAAGAATGGCCTTCTCCTGCTTCAGGCCCTTCTTGAGGTCGATGGTGATCTTCTGCTCAGCGTTCTTCAGGGCCATAGAGGACTGCGCAGACGTCTTCTGCTCCTTCACGGCGGCCGTCCTCTTCTGGTCGTAGTAATCACGAGCATTGCTCCACGGAGACTGATTGAGGTTGATGTCGACAACAAGCCTGCTGTCGGCAGCCTTCTTCGCAGCGCCAGCGGCGGCGTCTTCGTCATCAGATTCATCCGAGCCCGTCTCGTAGGCCTCATCCTCGATCTCCACATCCTCACTACCAAGCAGCAGCGTGATGATGTTGTCGGCGAGGTTCAGCGGCAGCTTGATAATTTCAGCCACGGGGTTTCCCTTCTTCTGTTCCCTCTCGATGAGCTTGTTGATGTTAACCCAGTCCATGCCCTGTTCAAGAAGGCCGTTGACGGCGTCCATGGCCTCCTGCACACGCTCGACGTTTGCTTCAATGGCGGAGGCTTTCTGCTCGTTGAGAGACTGGGCTTCCTGCAGTCCTTCGATGCGCTTCGCGTGGTCCTGCCGGGCGGCTTCAATCTTCCGTTGGGCGGCAGCTTCGCGCTCCGTGAGCCTCGACTCCAGCTTCTGGCCCTCTAGAGATGAGAAGAACTCGTCGGCGGTCTTGTTGAAGTTGTTGTACGTGAGAACCTTGACTTGCGGGTTGTCGGCGAACTTGGCTGGGAGGAATGGGTGAAAGTCCTCGTATAGGAGGTCTTCCCTCTTGGATTCGACATCCCGAGGGGTATCGGCCGTCGGCTCTGTCCTGTACTTCGCAATGATGTACCCAGTGGTTTTTTCCGCGCTCGTCACCTCCTTGACCACCTTGCTGGCCTCACCCAACGTGTTGAGGAGCTGGTCCAGGAGAGAGTCATCGGCGAGAACTTCTGAAGCGGTGACTGTGGTGCTGAAGTTTGTGGTCTGGAAGGCATGCTCTAGCAGCATGGGCGGGAGCTCATTGATCGTCACGGCCAGACCCTTCCTCAGCTCATCTCCAGGCTTGGACTTCTTCTTCCCCGCAGCGACCTTGGCGGCCCTGTCGATCGTGGTCTGCAGAGCATCGCGCAGGCGCTCCTTAGTCAGAGGCGGCACACCCGAATAGTTCTGCCTGTTCTCCAGAGAGTAGTTGAGGCCGATCCTTTGAGGTTCCTGGGCCTCTCCCTCAGGCACGTTTCGGAGGAGCGTGAGGATCTTCAGGTCGGCGTCGGTCAGGATGACGTTGCCGCTGGCGAAGAACTCGAGGAAAAGTCGGTATTGGCCATCGCTGAATTGAAACTCGATGATCCGGTCGGTCCCGATCTGGGACACCGCGGTCAAGCGCCTCGTCTTCAGGAACTTGCGCAGTCGGGCCACAAAGGCGGAAGGGGCGGCAGCGGTGGTGCGGGCAAAGTCGGTCAGGTGGCAGCGGAAGCCGGAGTCGATGAGCATCTGTTTCTTGACATCGGGCTTCGCGAACTTGAGGAGGAGGATCTTGGAGGAGAGGTCGTAGACGTTTGCCAGGCGCAGGGACACGAGGCTCTCTTGGAGCTCATGTGCGATGACCTGGAAGCAGGGGATTAGCTCCGGAGGGCATGGAAGGATGGTGGTAGGGGAGACGAACCTTGACATCGAGAGAGGAAAAGCGCTGCTTCATGTTGGGAATACTGAGAAGCAGGATGCGCTATGGGAAGGCTGTAGGAGTAGAGCATGCGACTCTCTCTACGTAGTGTAACGAGGCTCAAGGCCGTTGTGTGGCGATGAGGT
The DNA here is from genome assembly GCA_020746995.1 of Plectosphaerella cucumerina. Classification (NCBI taxonomy): domain Eukaryota; kingdom Fungi; phylum Ascomycota; class Sordariomycetes; order Glomerellales; family Plectosphaerellaceae; genus Plectosphaerella; species Plectosphaerella cucumerina. The sequence continues at coordinate 1,504,988 of JAGPXD010000004.1, read as the reverse complement.
GCCATCGCGGGGCAGATTCTGTGGCGGGGCAGCTCCAGAGGAATGACGTAATCAGATGGGTGGTTGTGTCAGTCATCCGGCAAGAACGACCTTCCGTGACTGCTTGATGGACAGTTTCAAGACGACCAACAGCTTCTCTGGAAGTGCACCTCAGCATCTGGATGCTTTTAGCAGAGAATATGGGGAGGCACGAAAGAATGGAAGTTTCAAGGTTATCGATTGAGCAACATCTTGCATCGTGGTGCACCCTGAAAAAGGAAATCCCTGGCCTCTTTTCCCCTGCATCTTCAGCTTCGAAAACACCGGCTGCCTGCATGATCGAACCGATAGCGAAAGCCTCAAAAACCAGAGTTGAATGCTTGTTGTCAACTGACTACCGCACGACCTCTGAAACCCAGCGACAGGCTGGTCGTCGAAGACGAGGATAGCTTCTCGAAGATAAGGTACGGAAGATGCCCAAGTGGCCAGCCCCTCTCCACAGGAGGCGTCTGTCTCACAGCCAGTGTCACTCGTCCACGTTGACAAGCGCCAGCCATTGGGCATCTGGTCTGCATCGAGGCACTGCATCTGTCTTGGGCAGGCGAGCTCACAGAGTCCCAACCTCCACCGACCACCTCAGCAAGCAGCGGCAGTCAGCTCCGCAGAGCTCCATGGCATCCACAATTGCCGACCCGGTGTGCCTGAGCCCAAAGCGGCCTAGTCCAGGGCAAAGAGTTGTTGTCACCAGAGCAACCTGGAACACAAACGACTGGCCCTCTCGGTTGAGGTGGCAGCTTTCCGACATCCATCCATCCTCGCTGATGCTGGCGATCAAACATCTGGCTAGGCGGGAGTTTCCATCAAGTCGATTAAGAGAGCAGATGCATCAGGGGACAACAAATTGGACAAGAGAGGACAGTCCACGTCTGCAGCACCGGCGTCCGTGGTTTTCCAGCCGCCCCTGAGCTGCCCCACTCAAGCACAGGTCCACGTCCCCCCCATCTGATCCATCGCGACACGACACGATGCGGACACGTCCAGGCGAGACCAAAGAAGAAAGTATCGACTCTGCAATTTGCAGCGCCACACCCACCACACCTTGCCTAGCGCTTGCATGAGACGGATGCTTCGATGCACATTGAGCTTGCAAGTCCAATGGTACGAGTCCATTTTCCATCGGACCGCCTCAGACACGACCGTTCACCTGCATGCATGTGCGTTGGCCGCGGCCACGGCGGCGGTGGAGGAGGCTGGGCGGAGAGATCGTCAGGCCACACGCTTCCCGCAAGATTGAGGGCCTCCATTGGCTTTTGTCGTCGTCTCCCAGCCATTGACGATTGCCACCGCCGACCGCTGCTTGCAGGTCCAGCTCGACAAGAGCTTCGTGGCGTCTCTGACAGGGCCTTGAGTGGACAACCCAGCTGGATGCCCCCGGGGGCCGGGCAGGGAGCACAGGAACTCAGAAGGTTGGCGCTCCGCTCGGCCAGCTGTCTGACCCACGACGGGATCCTCGGGACACAGGGACCGATTGCACGGGGATCATCCTGCCCCGGGGAAAGGAGCTGTGGGTGGGAGAGAGGACGGAACAGCCGAGGCTCCAAGTCGGTCCCACGGGCGCACACACCTCGCTGGATTTTATTGCTTTCCCCTGGAAGTTGACGGCCAAGGGCAGGGCAAGGCACATCTTCACAAGCCTCCACCGCTTGGAAGCAGCACCACGAGAGCTGTGGCAGGGGATCGATCAGACTGACCCATTTGGCTTGGGCGCGGCGGCAGAAGCCCAAGTGGGCGGCCCAGGGCGGCCCACGACGCGTCGCCCACGCTCTGCTGCCCAGTGCCCAGCACATGTCCGACCTCCATCACATCTCGCAGCAAAGCGCAGCGCGCAGACCAGCGTTCGTGGAGGGTGGGCGTAACGAAGCGAGACCCGCACACACCACACGACCATGCCCCTTTTGGCCTCGAGTAAACAAACTTGCAGCTCTAGGAGCTGAACCTTGAGAGCCCCGTGTCAACATCCAATGGCCCCCCGACCTCCTCGACCCCTGAATCTGAATCTCACCCGAGGAGCACAGAGAGACGAAGCTGTCTACTCAGACGCCCTGCCGCGGCAACGCTCGCACAGATCCCCGGCCACAAAACCCATCCCGCATCGCCGTCTTGCATCTGGGCCTCCCTCTCCCTCCTCCCTCCCACCCCCGCCTCCCCAATCGTCAATACAGCCTCGCTTTTCGCATCTTCGCTGCCCAACTCTCCTCCTCTCCGTCCTTACGCCTCCAAAGCAGAAAGAGAAAATACACAAGAAGCGCGCGGTGCCTCTAGCCCGGCTTCTTCCCATTTTCCCCCCTTCTACTTTGTTTTCGTAAGAAACAAAGCGAGAGGAACCTTTTCTTCTTTGTGTTGGGACCTTTCGATCACCGGAAGGCCTGCTCAAGAAGAATCGTCCTCTTTGCGCCAATAAGTCGCCAATCTGGACTTTGAGGCTCGCGTCCCCGTCCCCTTCAGCATCTTCCCTTCCACCTACAAGGAGGGCGAAACCCAGACCACCACCGAGACCACGACCACCACCCAGCAGGTCGAGATCCAACAAACCTCGCAGAAGCCCCAGCAGGCCGGACCGGAAGCGCAATACACCTCGGTCTCAGTCACCGGTCCCCCTCCCCCTCAGCAGCCGCCGCGCCCGCGCCCCGAGCAGCAGCAGCAGCACTACACTGAAGAGGAGATCCGCATCGAGGAAAGCTACCGTCCGAGTCGCCCGGGCAAGTTCTACCAGGAGACGCACTACCACGAGGAAAACCGGTATGTCATCAACAGCCTCTCTTTCTGTCTCTCCCAAACGCCTCTTCTCTGTTTTCCCACCTGCGGTCTGCAGCCGCCCGCCATGGCAACGAGCGGCAGACAGACCGCTCCAAGCTCCCTTCCCAACCCCCCAGGGCCAGCCAGCCAGGTGGACAAGGCGGTGTCTCCCAGACGCCCCCGATTCGTCATCAGCTGTTGATCTCGTATTTCCCCTACCCCGGGCGTCCCCGTCCCTCTTGGCCACCCAGCCACTGCACCAGCGCGTTTGGCGAGATTTGCTGGCCCCGGCCACCCCCCTCCCCTGACCTGATCCCACTCAATGGCCAGAAGGGGGCGGCGGGACCCGTCGAGTTCCGCACCCCGGACACAACAAACCCCTTACTAGTCCAGTTGTCCCAGTGACAGCTGGACCGGCCCTTGCCTACCTTGCCTACCTTGCTACCCTACCTCTTCTACACCACTTGACTGCCGGCCTGGCCTGGGACATTTTCTTCCTCTCACCTCGTCATCCAAACACCGACCCCGACTAACATTCTCTCTCCTCTTCCCCTCCCATCCAGCCCCCAGTACCAGTCCCAGTCTCAGTTCCAGCAGCCACAGCGTCAGGAGTACTCCGAGACGTTCATCGAGGTTGACCGTCACCACAACCACCACGACACCCCCATCGACTGCATCGAGCGCGAGTACCGCGAGCGATTCCAGCCCCGTACCCACCGCGAGGAAGTGAGCTGCCAGCAACCTTCCGGCCCCAACGTCCAGTCCGAGTACACCGTCGACGGTCGTACCACCTTCCAGCGTGCCGAGTTCAAGGACACCAAGATCACCGAAGAGACCGTTGAGCGCCCCCGCGAACGCCTCCGCGACCGTATCAAGGCCAAGATGGGTTACTACGACGAAGACCGTGAGTTCTCCTCCCTCCCCTGTTGTCTCCCCTCCCCCAAACTTCCCTATTGTCACGTCTGGTCAATCAAACGACCAACCCCGGCTCGGTCATCGTCATGTCATGTCAAAAACCCCTTGATTTCACTTTCTCTGGGAAGCACTCGAAGCTGAGTTGCGCGACTGCCGCCGCCGCCGACGTAAAAGACCAATTCCGCTCCCTCCGCTCCGGCTGGCCGCATTTCATTGCTGACCGCAACTGCCGTCCCGAAGGCCGCGAGGAGCACGTCCACATCGAGCGTGAGACCCGCGAGTCCAGCCGCCCCAACCGCAGCTACAAGAGCCCTCCCCCCCGGGAGGGCCCCTTCCTGCCCAACACGGTGACCATCCCCTGCAACCACATCCGCCTCGGCGACTTCTTGATGCTGCAGGGCCGCCCCTGCCAGGTCATCCGCATCTCCACCTCGGCCGCCACCGGCCAGTACCGCTACCTCGGCGTCGACCTCTTCACCAAGCAGCTCCACGAGGAGTCGTCCTTCATCTCCAACCCCGAGCCCAGCGTTGTCGTCCAGACCATGCTCGGCCCCGTCTTCAAGCAGTACCGCGTCCTCGACATGACCGACGGCCGCGTCGTCGCCATGACCGAGACCGGCAACGTCAAGCCCGACCTTCCCGTCATTGACCAGTCCAACCTCTGGTCGCGCCTCAACTCGGCCTTTGAGAGCGGCCGCGGCTCCGTCCGCGTCCTCGTCCTCAATGACCGCGGCCGCGAGCTGGCCGTCGACATGAAGGTCATCCACGGCTCCCGCCTGTAAATCGTGTGTGATTCTGCCAATGGTATAGCCTTCTCGCTGGACCAATGACAAAATCTCCGCATGATCCCTTTTGTTTATCCTTTGGGCACGCAAGGACGGAGCTGGACATTTTACCTGAGATTGTCGGAAAGGACTGCGGCGGGACAACGGTCGACCTTTGGCCGTGACCTGCTTGCGTCCTTGGAGTACCTAGAAACTAGCTTTGTACATGTCTTTAATTGACAAGGTGTCGTCTCACCGTCGCGTTTTGATGGAAGTGAGCGTTGTGATGTTGTGATCCATCGCCAATTGAGGACGTTGCAGGTTGTGTGGGGAGCTAGGACAGCTCCAGCCAGTCACAGAGCCGGAACGCCCGCTCCAGCTGATAAGCTCGTGTCGTGTCTCTAACGCCGAGGCCGCCCGCGATTGCGACAGCTTCCCCTCGCTCCCCTCCGACTCGTCAGGCAACCTTGATGTCCGTCCCATGACCCAGACATCTCACCCGACCTTCCCCCAGGTTTCTTGATCATATAGGCTTCCATCACTTAATACAACTAGCGACCTTTTCCATCCTCTACTGTTCATTGACAATTGTCCCGAACACCTGCTACCTATCCAGACTTCCCCTCCACCATGGGTGCGCAGACGTCCAAGCCCGAGGTCACCTCCGACAAGGAGCTCCTGCAGCGCCTCGGCGAGCTGCAAGTTCGCAACGATGACAAGCGCCATGACTCTGCCAACGAGAAGCGTGGTCTCATGATCCGGCGTGAAGCCGAGGGCCTTCCCGTCCAGGTCCTCCAATCATGGCAGTCAAGCTTCCTGAAGGACCCCAAGAACAGGCACGCCGCCGACATCCATCCCCCTCTACATGACCAGCCGCTGACCTCAACCTCGACAGGCTTGCCCTCACAGCCTTGAGCACCGCCGACCCCCGCACCGTCCTCAACTCGACGACGACGACCCTCGCCGATCCCCAGATCTTCAACGTCCAGATCCCCCTCGAAGGCGGTCCCATCACGAACCAGCGCTCCTCCGGCCGGTGCTGGCTCTTCGCATCCACCAACGTCTTCCGCGTGGCCCTGATGAAGCGCTACAACCTCTCCTCATTCGAGCTCTCCCAGTCATACCTCTTCTTCTGGGATAAGCTCGAGAAATCCAACTGGTTCCTCGAGCAGATCATCGACACAGCCGGCGAGGACCTCGATTCCCGTCTCGTACAGCATCTCCTCGGGGACATCATCTCCGACGGCGGGCAGTGGGACATGGTGTTCAACCTCGTCGAGAAGTACGGCCTCGTCCCCCAGGCCCTCTTCCCCGACAGCTGGAACGCCCAGAACTCGGGCGTGCTGAACAGCATCCTCAAGACCAAGCTGCGCGAGTTTGCCCTCACCCTGCGCGGCCTCGTCGCCGCCTCCGCAGGTGCCAGCGCCATCGCAGACGCAAAGGCCGAGATGATGCGCTCCGTCCTCGGCGTCCTGACTCTCAGCCTCGGTGCGCCGCCCGACCCCCGCGCCGAGTTCACCTGGACATACCAGGACAAGGACGGCAAGGCGAAGGAGCTGCGCGCGACGCCCAAGGCCTTTTCGCGCGACATCTACTCGTCCGAGATGCGCGTGACAAGCGCCACAGTCGCAGGCATGGTCTCGCTGGTCAACGACCCCCGCCACGACGAGCTGACGCTCATGACCGTTTCCCGCCTTGGCAACATCGTCGGAGGCCGCGACGTGACCTACGTCAACGTCGGCATCAGCGCCCTCAAAAAGGCCTGCGTCGCCATGCTCCGCGCCGGACACCCCATCTTCTTCGGCTCCGACGTAGGCAAGTTCAGCAACTCCCGCAGCGGCGTCATGGACCTAGGCCTCATCGACTACGAGCTCGGCTTCAACGTCAGCCTGCTCGAAATGTCCAAGGCCGATCGCCTGCGCGCGAGAGAGTCCGCCATGACCCACGCCATGGTCTTGACCGCCGTCCACGTCGACGAGGCCTCGGGCGAGCCGGTGCGCTGGCGCGTACAGAACTCGTGGGGCGAGGCCGCCGGTGATAAGGGCTGGTTCGTCATGAGCGATGCCTGGCTGGACGAGTTTGTCTACCAGGCCGTCATTGACCCGCGGTTCCTGACCAAGGAGATCAAGGAGGTTCTCAAGACGGAGCCCATCGTGCTGCCGCTATGGGATCCCATGGGCAGCCTGGCCTAATTGTGGACAAACACAGATACCGGAATCTTGGCTTGCTAGTTTTTTGCTTTTTGGCATTTCCTTTTCCGTTACGATATCACGATTCATAGCTGGCTGAATTATATGGAACTTTCATGAATTTCTTCTTCTAGAACATGATGATCTGGAAGGCCGTGCTCGAAGCCTTCCAGATCGGCTGCTGGCGGTACCATCGACGCAACGCCGTCAACGTAGAACCGGGATGCCCATGTGCGGCGCGTCGGCAGACATCCGGAGCTTGCGCTTTGACGGAGTAACCTAGGCAGCCTCATGGGCCGATTTTGACGTGTGGTGCGGGATGGGCTCCGGTGGGCTACAGAGCAAAATGGCAGGCAACTTGCCTTGCCTTGCCTAATCTCTCTCTTGTCTTTCGATGAGGCGGTTCGCCTCAGGTCAGGCCGCCCAAACCCGTTCGCCCGCGGGCAAGGCAAGGTCCAGACCAACTCGTCCCCCGTGCGTCGCCCCACGGAAAGGGGGGAGGAAGGCAGGGCATGCTGTCTCGGTGTCACGATCTGTACGCCCAGCGGGTCGCCGCCGCCATCTGACAGGCTGGCAGGCGTCGCCCTGGGAGAGAGCACGCCGCTCTTCTTCCAAGTTTGTCGACGCCGGTGGCCGGGAAGCCCCCCGAAGACCGAAGACAGTCTCCGCCCTCCCGTGGCCCGGGGGGGCGTCCTCGACCCCTGTCTGATGGCCGATCAGCCGGGATGATCCCGCGAGTCGTGCCCGAGGCGTCCCTGCCCAACGCATCCGCCACCCCGGAGGACGAGGTGAAGATGGGCGGATTGGGTGCGGTGAGGGGGAAGGAGGCAAAGGTTGGGCTGCTACTTACTTGAGTGTCCTGTAACAGAGGCGCATGCCGAGTGGGCGGGTGCAGGCATGTTGGGGATAGCATCTTCTTTTTCGCCTGATGGAGGGTCCCCCGGAAGGCGATGGAAGCGAGGGGTCGAGGGGGGAAAAAAGTGTTCGCGGTGCAACCGAGGGGTTTTGTTTGCCCATACCGCCAGTGATCTTCGCCGTGTGTTGCATCGCCTGGACACAAGCGCGGCCCCTTTTGTTCGCCGGTGGAGGTCGTGGTGTTTACAGAGGCTCCATCAGCTGCGCTGGCCGTGTCGTGCATTGCATGTTGACCGCCTCTGGATCGTAGATGGAGGGAGGCGCAGGCTCTGCCGGCTCATGCGAGCATGTTCCGCATTTGCCATCCGCGCAAGCCGGCAGAGGGCAGCTGTCTGTGTGTTTCCGACGTCCTGTGCGGCTCAAGCGCTGCAAGGGATGAGAGGTGCAGCCAGGCATATCGAAGCATCTCCAAGTCCTGGTGTGAGTCCCCTTGGCAGGGCCGTTTTCTCTGCCAACGTCCAAAGTCCAAATGCTAGCGCGTCTGCTTCCTCCCTGGCCGACACGCGGGCAGGGTCATGGCAGGTTCGTCGGAGGGGGTCCGTCGGATCGCGAAGCGCCTTGGAGCCCAAGGTTGTTGCTTGTTGGGCACATGGACGGGACGGGCACCGCATCGCGTAATATGACGCCGGTTGCCATCAGAAGATGGCTTGGGCGGATGTTGCTCAGCACGCATGCTGGCCCGAGGGCCCGCGTTGCTGGGTTGATGATCGTCACGGGTTGGTATGGAAAGGGATGAAGGGGAGAGGGACCCTTGATCATGCCTGGCCTGACCTGGCTGTGTGTCTTTGAGGCCGTCCAAGGCCCGGGACAGTGACGGGGGCCACGGAGCCCGACGAAGACAGGGGCGCTGGACGGAAGACGGGAGGGGAGGGGAGGTTGTGGTTTGCGTGGCTCCTTTGGTATTTGTTTCGGAGATCAAATAGAGTCGTAGTGGGGGGTGACAGATGGAGCAGGTTGGGCGGCGGGAAGAGTAAAAGTCGAGTCTGAGCCCCCCTTCGCCGTGACGCTCCTGAAGCTCTCACCCACAACGTCTGTCGACACGCATACAAAACTCCGCCGAGGAGGTTTTGCGGTGGCATCGTCTGTGTTCCAGTAAACGTCACTGAAGCAATCACTGTTGGCGCGACACTGCATCTTTCAGTGCACTTGCCTAAAGTGCGAGTCAACAACCCGAATCCACCACAAGACATTGCCCACCAACTTGAGGGCATTCGCAACACCATCGACTCCATCCCCAAGGGTCCCGCCAGAAACAAAGCCCCTTGTCATCCGGATGGTGGCACGCGACCGGCTGCGGAGAGAAAAGACGAAACAGCAGCACCGACGAGGGCCCAATCCGCCTACATTACCATCACCAACCCATCGCAACATTGGCTTGAATCTCTTGAAACGCGGAGCCAGCATTCGTGGGGGACAGACTACCGCACCCCTGCCCCGAACATCTCGCCGCGCATCATCATCGTCGTCGTCGACCATTGCGCCGACAGCCGAGGTGAGTGCCCTGTCAATGACGGGAGATAGGCGTCCGTCGCTGAGGTCAAGTACTGTAGAGCTGACGAAATAACTATGTCAACAGGCAGTCGATAGCCAGTCAGGCTGCCCGGTGAGGGAGTAGCAGGCCCGAGGACGTCATCCGTCAAGTGACCCTGTCGCCCCCAGCACACACCGAACACCAGGTCGGCCGGGGTGCCAATTTTACCGCCGGTGATCTTTCGGCGCATCGACCCGGAAGGCATCCAGAAGAGGAAGGAAACGGCCAAGATCCTCATCGCATCGTCAGTCTCTTGCCGCAGCACAACCGCATCGTCCTCGTTGGACGGGAAATCTCTCCTCATCAAGGACTCGGCCTGTCAGTCTCGTTCTTCCATCGGTTTCACAGTCGCACGGGCATCCGCGTTGCGCGCACGAACCATCCGACGCCTTGTCGATACCTTCAGACCGGCACGCAGCCAGCCTTCTGTTGGGAAAGATAGCGAAAAGGCTACTCGCCGCGCTCACCAGGACGAGTGTGACGTGCTCCCAGAACAAGACACAGCGCTCACTTGTGCTGTAGAGGGTGCGGTTTCGAAACGAACCAGTGCAACCCTGGGGTGCATATCAGTGGGCTGCCCCCAGCTCGAGATCGCCACCGCAGGACGTCAGGGCCCCTTTTGCCGGTACTGTGCCAAAACTCAAAACCAGGAACAACGTCGTATCGGGCATCATACGGTCCTGGTCCGTACCGGGCACCGCGTTGAATTTTCCCTGGAAACCAAGGATTCTTCCCTTCTCCCCCAATCACCCAAGCGACCCTCGATCCGGGCCGCGAACCAATCTTGGAGCAGGGTCTCGGTACCACGTCGTCGCCAACACTGTAACGCCAAGATCCGTTCGAGGTACCAAAGTCGCGACTCGAGTGACAATTGCTCTCCCAGGCAGAAGTCGTCGGACAAAGGTACTGCCTCCACTGAATTTCGACGGACATCGCCCGAGGCTTCTCGGTCAGGAATTGGCGGCAGAAGAGTTGCTGCAAGCTTGGTCATCATCAGCAGCTGAGAAAGCTTTGTTCGTCATCTGGGTCTGCTCACCGAAGACCAAGAAGGGGAACAAGTCAAGCAGGCAGCCGTCCGCTTGACATCGGCCAACAACCCACCACCAGCTCGTGTTTTCTCCATTTCCGCCGATTACGAATCGCTTCGATCTTGTCGTCCGTGGTTTCTTCTCACTTCACGAGCAGAGCCTCTCTGTCACTGATACGACCGACTTCTGTCTGTCATTGCGTCACAGGGCTCGCCACGCCACGCAACGCAGCGAGGACCCCGAAAAAAACACGAGGTGTGTATGGACCCATAGATGGCCGCTTTCCCCAACGGCACGCTGCACAGTTGCATCTGCATCTTGGCGTCGCGGCGGCGGCATCTTGCTTTCGAGCTGTCGACCGAGTAGCCCGGCGGTGTCTTGGCATCGGAGGGGCCGCCACGCGTTCTGTTCCCATCGTTCGGGCCGTCCGCGAACAGGTTCTTCGTTTTTGGTGTTGAGTCGAGAGGCTAATTCGGGAAACAGAACAGAATCACTTGCTGAGAGCGTGCATTGTTGTCGCATAGACGCTTGTAGTCGCGCGAGCCTCGAAAAAGCAAGGCTCAGACCGCAAGTGTCCGACGAACCCCATTCCACATTGGCAGGAGCGACGGCGGCGCCTTCCACCCCGTCTGGCACCTGCCTTTCCGTCTGAGGAGCTTCCTCTTCTCCTCCGGCAAGAGCGACTAACTGGACCCTTCAAAGCGGTCTACATCGGCAAGAGCGACTCTGCAGTGGTCACGCTTGACACTTTCCCCCGCCCGGTTCGTGGAAGCCGGCCCCACTCGCTGCTAGTCCCGTCTAGTGTCCACCCGTCCGCCTGTAAGTAGCGCCGGGTCGCCTGGAAAGCGTGCAGCATTAGGTGGTGTGGCACCCGACAGTCTCTCTCCTTCTCCCCCCGCCGGGCATTTTCTCCCCCTTCAGCCCAGCGGTCCAGCGCCCCCGCGACTCGAACTCCGCCGGCCCAACTTTCGCCTTTCTCACTCATTAATAACGTCCCCCATCCGATCCTCACCTCACGTGGAGTGTCCCGCCCTCTCCCTCCCGTTAACCTAAACCGCCCGTCTGGTCGCACAAACGAAAGAACTCTCGGGTACGCACCAGCGCTAGAACCATCGACTGAAAGCCGTCCAGGAAGACGCAAAACTCTCCCGGCAATTGATTGCCTTTTCCGAACATCCCAACACCGAAAGAACCAGCGGGCTCCCGGCCTCCCGACGTCATCATGGAGCCCCGCTACACAACCTCACGATACAGCGGCGTTCAGCGCCCGCGCTCGCCAACGTTCAATCCCGCCAGAACATCGCTGCCCTCCAGCCTCGGTTTCAGCAACTCCATGTACAGTGGCGACCTCCACGCCTTGCCTACATCCAGCCGTTATGGCGCCGCCTCGTCGGCACGCTACGCCTACTCGCCCACCACGGCGTACGCTCCCACCAAGGATCCCCTCTCGCGCGGCCAGGGCGGCCTGCGCGAAGGGAGTAGGAACCGTCGCTCCACGACCCTCGACTCGACCAGCGCCCGACCCGTCATCGTCACCACCACCCAGCGCCCGTCGGGCTCCTCGTCCTCCTCCTCGCACGCTCCTAGCACATCCGCCCGACACGGCAGCCCTCCCCGCGACGACTTCCGCGTGAGCGACTCCTTCTACACACAGCCCGCCTCCTCCATACGTTCCCGCAGCCACCAACGGGGCGCTTCGTACGGCGCATCCGCCACCGACGACCCTTACATGCGCTCCGGCGACGGCCTGCTTTCCACCGGCGGCGCCTACCGCTCCTCGCGGGCAGCCCCAGTCTACCACAACTCCTCCACCTGGAGCACCCCCGTCGCCACCGTCGATTATGGCGGCGATGGCTACGAGTACTACGCGCCCAGTGACCTTGCTCGTCACGACCTGTCGCACGATCGCCCCAGCAGCCGCACTCGGCGCCGCGAGAGCTTCGACAGGCCCTACTACTCCAGGCCGCAGATCACCGCGCCTACCGATACCAGCCGACCCTACGGCACCACCAGCTCTCGGCACGACCGTGGAGGCCCGCCTCCTACCACCAGGGGTTTTGACAAGATCGGCCGCGGCTACGATGCCCCTCTGCAGTCACCCCTCCCGCCATCGGTTCCGGCCTTGGCGGGATCTGGGAGTCCCAAGGAAAAGAGGTCATCTGGGTCCCCCGAGCTTCCTCCTGCCACGGGCGCGGACTCTCGTGGCGCTCGCAGGCGCCCCATCTCTCTCTACCAGGAGAGCTCCACGAGGCCTTCTCACCAAGACGATTACTACCACAGTCGTGACGATGACTGGTCACACAGGCCGAACAGGGACCTCGAGAGGGACTACGATTCGGCGTACGAGTCTCCACGAGGTGACCTCTTCCGCGACGACAGCGTTTCAACCCGCGGATTCGGCATCCGGACCGACCCCCGAGCCGACGCCCGCACCGATGTCGCGACTGTGGGCGCCGACTACGACGACCGACATGAGTCTCGCAAGGACACACGCCCTGCGGAGCCCGTCAAGGTTGTCGAGGAGGAGGTTAGGCGCGTGGCACCCCCTGTCGATGACGACCACCACCGCAGGCGACCCCGCGACAGCAGCCGGGCACGTGAGCATAGCCGCGTTCGCGAACCCAGTCGTGTCCGTGACTCTAGCCGCGTCGATAGGGATCGGGACCACCGAGACCGCCGAACCAGCTCGACCCTGGACGACGATGCTGAGCGGAAGAGGCTGCGCGACAAGCTGAACGAAAAGGTCGGCACGGGTCTCGGCATCGCCGCCACTGCTCTCGGTTTCAACCACTTGGCAAATGTGGCCAAGGATAAGAAGGAGGAGAAGGATGACAAGAAGGATGACAGGTCGGAGAGGGAGCCCCGGCGCCGCAGCAACGAGGACGAACGTGAGCCTCGCCGGGACGAGGATCGATACCGGCCGCGGGAAGAGTCCAGGGAGCCCCGAACTCGGGCTCCCGTCATCGTCGAGACTCGGATGGCTTCCCGGGATGATGCGGACCGCACGCGCAGCCGGCGCGATGCAGACGGCAGGGACGTCCGGCGAGATGGAGACAGCCCCAACATGCCGTCGACGCGGGACGGCTCGCCTGAGGATGATGACAAGTCCAAGCCTAGGCGGAGACGGGGATCCGTTGCCTTCAACCCCAACAACGCCACGGACATTAAGAACCTGAAGGAAGAGCTCGCGGCTATTGACAAGACGGCGCCCGCCTCGAGCTCGAGCACTGCGGGCTCGGCCCAAGTCCAGCCTGTGCCGGCCGCCGCTCCTTCCCAAGCGGCACCGGTTCAAAGGCCCGCGCCTGTCCCGGCGCCAGCGCCCGCTCCTGTCTACGCATCAACATCTGCACCGGCGCCTGCTGCTGCGTCGGTCCCTCCCCCTCGCCCGCCCAAGGAGAGGATTGACAGGCCTGCTCCTGTGGCGACAGACATTCCCCTGGAGCCAAGGACGCCCCGCGACCTCCCCAGAGAGTCATCCCGTAACCTTCCCCGGGAGTCGCCTCGGGAGCTGCCACGGGAATCTTCGCGGGAGCTGCCACGGGAGTCCTCTCGGGACTTGCCCAGGGAGGCACCTCGGGATATTCCCCGCGACCCTCCGAGAGACGTCCCCCGCGATCAGACGTCCTTCGCATCAAGGAAGGAGCCGTCGATCCCCTCGCCTGAGTCTACTCTCGTCGGCGAGGGCTCCGAACTTCGTGGTCGTGAACTGGCGCCGACCAAGTCGGAGGAGAAGCAGGTCCGCGTGGTGTCGCCACCCCGAGACAAGTCGGATGCAAAGCCCCTCCGCGGAATTCTCAAGCAGCCCAGGGTGTTTCCCGAGGATACCAACCCAGTCCGCGAGGGCGTGGCGCCGCACAAGGACGACAAAAAGCTGAAGGACGCACCGCCGGGGGCGAGGTGGACCAAGATCAGCCGCAAGATTGTCAACCCGGATGCGTTGACGATTGGCAAGGAGCGATTCGAGGTTCGGGACGATTTTGTGATTGTCCTGAGGGTGCTCAGCAAGGAAGAAATCCAGGCCTACGCAGTGGCCACGCAGCAGCTGAGAGGTAAGCACGAACACTGGAGAGGAGGGGTTTCTCTATTTCACTAACTGACTTGAGTACAGAGCGTCGACGAGAAGGCGAGTCTGGCCGCGACCGCGAGAAGGACAAGGACCGTGATCGCGAGCGCGATCGTGACCGGGACTACGACTACCGCGACCGCGAGCGAGAGCGGGAACGCGACCGGGACAGAGACCGCGACCGGGAGCGTGGGCATGATGATGACGAGAAGCGGCACCGCCACAGGCGTGACGATGATTACGACCGGTACGATGATGAGCGAGATCGCGACAGGGACCGCCATCGGCGGTATAGAAGGGACGATGATGGTGGAGACGATTCCAAGTACCACCACCAGTCGTACCGACACCGCGACCGCGATCGCGAGCCTCTGGCGATCGAGGGGCCGACGGTGTAGAGTTGGTCATGAGAGATGGATGATCTAGTCATAATGTGTTTTTTATATACGCCGAGCGGGCGAGGAGTTGGATACATGTAGCAGAGTGGGCAGGCTGCATTTTCTGTATATGGGTGGTTTTCTGGAAGCATTCCTTCGCTTGTAGCGTTGGCAGACGATCTAGCAACTGGTGTATGTTGGGTTTGGCAGCGAAAATCAAAGGCGTTCAAATCTCAGCCTTTATCACACCGCGACCTACCACCCTCACGCCTCATTGGAGATACCTTATGGCCCCATCACACTGCCCAATGAAGGCAAAGGCAATTGACCCCAAGTGTGTTTGTGCCATGGTTCGGCAGTCGCCCCCCAAGCCCCCATCGAGGAATGGCTTGCGCTGACGCATCGAGAGTGGCCAATAGCGGCGTCCGACTTGGGGGGTCCTTTGAGCCCAGGCTCCATCCAGTGTCCTTTCCATCCAGGTCCCGGTCTGTGCTGGGCTCGATGAGGTCGTCGTTGGAAGATATGCGAATAAACATCGCTACCTTATGCAGGCATCCGCATAACGACATCGTCAGATCTCACTCACTCACTCACCCACCCAACTGGCCTTTCCTAGTGCGAGACCCGCATGCCATGGATTAGGGAGTTACTCACCTCCATTCTTTCCTTGAACATGAGCTCGTCAGAAGAGGCTTTTTCCTCTTCTTCGCCTTCACCGCCCATATTTCCAGAAGGTCAAAATCTGACGATCCCCACCACACCCACAACGACAACGACAGCGGCAACGGCATCGTTACCCTCCGATAACACGTCCCGCAGCAGTGGCCTCATGTATCCGGCCGCTGAGGATAGGGACACTGAGACCCTGACGGCAACGGGTCCGGCTTCACCACCAGCATCATCTGCGGTCTCCGCTGACAACGACGACATGGTCGGATGGCATAGCCTGCCGGCCGAGCTGCGCTCGCACATCTTGCGGTATGCGATCAAAGCGGCCCAGCAGAAGCCAAAGTCGCACCAACTGTCCGCCTTGGCCGTCGTGTGCCACGAGTGGCAGGAACTCGTCGAGGCCGTCAACTTTGCCTCCCTCAAGCTCGTCTCAGCTGACCTCTCCGACTTTGACTCCCTCTTCAACACCAACGGCCGCCGCCGCCGCGCTTGGCTGCGTCACATCTGGCTCAAGGTAGAGCTGCCCAAGTATGGCCGGAAGAAGAACCTGGTCCCCGAGACGGATGAGGAACAGCAGACCAACGACATCCACTTCACCACCGACATACAGAGCCTCTTTGAGCTGCTCGCCCGCTGGTCCGTTGAGGATTGCCCCCAGGGACTCGAGTTTGAGCTCAGCGCCCGTTCGCCGAGTGACACTCAGAAGCTGGCTGGCGCCCTGGGCGTCACTGAGGAGGGCGACTCGCGATACTTCGACTCGCATATCGACTTTGCCTTCCTCGACACACAGTGGATGGGCCATCATGGCCTGCCCATGGTCGATGTCATCACAAAGTTTGCCGTGCTGCGGCGTTGCTGGCGTAACATCGACCCCAACGCCATCCTGACCATCGTCTCGAGCCTGCCGCGCATCACTGAGCTGCGGTACGAGCCTTTCCAGCAATTCGACGACGGTGCCCAGGAGGTCCTCGACATGGGTAAGTATCTGTTTTTTTCTTCTTACCGGGTTTCTTCACTAACACATCTCAGACCGAGCACGCATGATCCCCTTCTGGCCCAAGACCCTGAAGCGCATCAGCCTCTTTGAGCACTTTGACCAGGCCGAGGAGGATCTCGAGGACGAAAAGGCCCAAAATGGAGCCGGCGGCGACAGCGACGCGTCGAGTGACTTGATCATCAACGATCCTGAGGATGATGACGGCTTCGTCGATGAGGACGACGACGAGGCCGACGAGGAGTCGGACCCCAACGAGACGGAGCCTCGCACCTGCGCCGCCCTCGCTTTGACCGTGGCGCGCCGCAGCATCGAGCTCGAGGAGCTCTCGGTCGCCTTCATGTGCGACGCCCGCCACTTCTTCCAGCCCTTCTTCGAAGTCCGCACCCCCCGACAGCCCGACCTGCCTCTCTGGCCCACCCTCCGCTGGCTCTCCCTGACCTCGTCGGCCCTACACTACGACACGACATCCACCCAGCTCAACAACCTCTTCCTGGCCTCGGCCAAGGCCGCGCGCCGCATGCCCGCCCTCCGCGCCATGGAGATCTTCAACACCTGCAAGCACTGCAGCGGCGCCTTCCGCTACCTCGTCGACGCATCCGGCGCCAGGCTCGAGTGGGAGGGAAGCTGGCACGTCGACGTCGCCGATAACGTCGAGCGCTCGTGGCGCGAGGTCGCCAGGACGCATGTCGGCTGCGACCTTGTCGTCGCCATGCCCAGGCGCATCCCGCACAAGGGCATGTTCCACTTTGTCAACCACCACCTCGCCACGCGCGACCTCGTCGTGCATGGCATCTCGGCGAATGAGATGGCGACGAGGAAGTCGCCTGTGCCGCCTCCCAGGCTGAGGCTGCGCTGAGGAGGAAGGAAGTTGGCATTTCGACATTGGAGCGTGTTTTCCCCCGAGGATAAAGGGATTACATGTCCGTTCGGGATCACTCAAGCATGTGGTGGATCCTCCCAGGCCGAGGCTGCGATGAGACAGACAGAGGAGTTGGCATTTCGACATCAGAGCGTGTTTTCCCCCGAGGATAAAGGGATTCCATGGCTATTCGGGATACCTCAAGCATACGGTGGAATGCCTTCGATTTTGGGAGGAGGGTTTGCTTTACTTTGCTTTGCTGGAGGATTAGCGCAGAGTCGATGCTTCTCAGGTCCTGTTGGGGTCTTCGACGCCTCTCATCATGGAGATGTGTCGAGCAAGCAGGCTCGTGGTAATGGCCTATAGATCCCAGATATGAATGGCATCGTCCGTGAAGACACGATACACGGTGATGCAATGGCTACTCTGGGATGTTGGCTTTTTATTTTCAACCTCGCTCGCAGACTTGCCTTGTAGAGTGAAGACATCCTTGTGTGTGTCCTGTTGGTCCCTGCCTCATCCGCCGTGCTGCCCTCAGCCGCGTCGACTACGGAGACCACCCGCGTGCTCATTATGACTCGGCCCGAGCAGATGTACATTCCACATCTCTGCATCTCACGTTTGTTATTCCTCGAGTCTTAGGGTAGTATAGCCGCCCCAGTCACCTGTTGACCTTGTCGTTATGCAGCCTCGCCATTACTGAGAGCGAGACTGTCAAGGTCAATGGATGCTACATAACTACTACGAAGTAGGTAGAGGCAAGTATTTTGATTCGTCTCACTCGCAACACCGTATGAAGGGCAACAGAGGCACCGTCCTAGTACCAGGGGCGAACATCGCAGAGCTCACGGACCGGGTTGAGACGCATGGCGC
This sequence comes from Plectosphaerella cucumerina, assembly GCA_020746995.1. Taxonomy (NCBI): domain Eukaryota; kingdom Fungi; phylum Ascomycota; class Sordariomycetes; order Glomerellales; family Plectosphaerellaceae; genus Plectosphaerella; species Plectosphaerella cucumerina. The sequence goes on along the minus strand of JAGPXD010000004.1, from coordinate 1,487,033 downwards.
CCCGAGACCGCGAATGACGCCGTCACCGCTACCCGCCGACACACGAAGCCCCGCCTTTGAGATTATCGCTACGCTCTGAGCGCTGTCACGGGACGTCTAAGTTGCTAGTGTATCATAATTACTGTGTCTTGTGTAGAGTATTTAAACCCGCAAGGCGGTGAAGACGGGGTCATGAAACCTTTGGAGGATGGTCAACATTCTCTTTCTGGAGAAGCACCATAGATGAATGAGGTATTTGTATCATGTTGAGGGGGTCTAGAATTGTAAGTATAGAACCTGCGGAAGCAAGTATGAACATAGTGGGTTGTAGCATGAACATGCCAGTCAGTCGAGGACGTCTTCATTACGAAGTCAAAATACCACAAACATACAATGGTGTGTGCTGTTTACACTTTCTTCGAATATTCAACACGACATTATTGCTGTGTAAAGCCCAATTATATCAAAATGACCCAGTCAGACATTAACAGCTCAGCCCTACTACAACAAAGCCTAACCCCTTGCCCTGCTATCAACACGATGCACGTCATAGACCGAGGGTCCGGCCCAGAGCCTCGCGCCCCAGCCAGAGCAGGGGCCCACGAGGCTGACAGCCCGGCCCCCCTGGACGACAAGGCCCCCGACGACAAGCGGGCAGCGTCCAGGCCATTCATTTGACGGAGGCAGCTCCGTCGCCCAGGGCCCGACCATGACCCAGCCTCATGCCAGCCATCTCGATGCCCAGAGACACACGCGGCGTCGTTGCTTCTTCCACACCACGGGGCTGCAGCTTCGATGCCGCGTGACCGCGCTCTGTCTCGACATTTTGTTTTCTTTTTCGTTGCGTCATGTGAGGGGGCGGGCGGCACGGGAGAGGGGGGAATGCCGCGTCGACGCATGCCAGCATGGGTGACCGAGCCCTGCATATGGATCGGTATCAGTTGTTCTATCAATGACATCGAGGCGGTGTGGCGTGGCTGGCACACGGTCGAGGCGGTGGACGCTCGACCTTCTACAAGACAGCTTTTACCATTACTGGGCCATGCGTTCAAGTTGCTCATGATCTCCAATGCGATTATTTCAGACATCACCATCCACGGACATGAATGCCCAGCCGCCGTTTGATATTGCGTCGTAGACGACACCCGCCACCACGCCCTGGACGACGGGCCCTTCCATCTCTACGTGGACCCTTCGGCTCGGCATGTCTGAGATTTTTGGTTTCGAGCCTGAGACATGGACTAGGTGGCTGGGTTTCTCAGGTTGAATCAGCCCAGTTGAATCGTCATTCGGGTCGTTGCCGCCCGCGAGGACGGACTGGATGTCTCACCCAGCCACTCACACAAATGACATATCTGAGTGGGAGAGAGAGACACCGCCCAAAACCCACGGCGGAGTGCCGCCAGCAGAGCAGTGACCAACTGCCAGAGACACTCGCCGTTGAGCCTTGTCCTCATCGGCACCCGAAGAGTCGGTCAACTCTTGGTTCATTCGCCAATGTCCGGTCTTCCACCTCCGTATTCGGCACGTTTCTCGCTTGGGGACAACCGGGACATGAACGACCGTGTGAGACTGGAGGCTTGCGCCACCCCCAACTCTCAAGAACCATCGAGAGAGCTTTGGTTGCAACCATTGTCGCCGCCCAGTGCCCAAGATGACCTCGGCTGGCTTGTAGTCATGATATCCGAACTACTCAGACTATAGTGAAACCTGTCAAAGGCCACTGGCGACAACGACGTCGGTCTATCCCCCTGCCACCGCTACTCGAGCTGCTGGGAATAGATCGAGGCGGACAGCACGGGATGAGCTGGCAGCTCCCCACCTCGTGGAGTCCACAAGGGGGGAGAGACCTGGCGCCTTCCGTCCCACGGTCCCAGCAGCAAGTAAAGGGGGGAGGGGGGAAAGCAGGGATGCTTCTCCTCACCCGCCAGAATGGATTCAACAGGGGTGACCGTGGTAGGGGCGGGGAAGGATCCGCTTGGGCAGTGGCATGCCCATGCAGACAGGTCCCAGACGCCCCCCTCGGACGTATGTCCGCTTTGAGCCAGTATGCCTTCCCCATGACCTGCCCTCTCCGAGGTTGCGCATTAGGCGCAGTGACATCTTGTTCTGGAATCAGTCCAGAGCGACATCCGCCGGCCGTCCGTCCATCCATCCATCCATCCACCCCCAACAGAAGCAAGCACGACACGCTGTCTTCCGTGTGCTGCCACTGTCGGTTGGGGAGATCGGAAAAGCAGCTCGTGCTTATTACGGGTCGACAAAAGTCCCTCGATGAACATGACAACCGGCGCGTCGATCGGGCTCGGCGCGCGTCTGCAGACTCCAGGGACGGACTGGGGTCGGGGTGCCCAGTTGTGAAGGGACCCGGCCTGTCAGGGCTGCCGGGTGCCCTTGCTGAGCTTGCACTGGGAACTGCAACGGCGGCGGTCCGAGATGTAACCACCTGCCAGTGACTATCGATGGCATCTAATAGCCACTATTCGTATGTCGAATGCGTTCAGATTGGCCTCAGAGTCGCGCGTCGTGCAATCCTAGCTGTGTTGATAGGAATCGATGCCACAGCTACAAGTTCAGTGTTTTTGTGCTGCGCACCGTAGGATGCGCTGATCGTTCAGACTTGTGCATGTAGCGTCCGAGAGCGAGAGCTGGCCGTGGGTACTTTATGCAGCGGCAGACTGTATTTTGGCGGCGGCCCGACAACGCCTGGGCACGGCACAAGTAGGAGTGGGCAATCCCTTCGAGGAGGCGGAAACCTCCGTGCATGCTTGTGATAGAGCTCTCTCCAGGCCCGGCTGTGCTTGTCATGAGTTCTGAGGGGAGCACGTCTGGACCATCCAGTCCGTGATCATCGTATCAGCAAGTTGCGCGCCTGCCACTCTCAGTCTTTGCGGAGGTTCCGTAGCGGGCCTCGGGGGAATTGACGATTGCTGAGTGTTCTCCGTGATGGCTAGCGTCCCGTGGTCCATCCCGAGCAGGGTTGCGTTTCGTTTTCGTGATGCCCGCGGCAGAGTCTCCTCAGCAGTCGAGTAAGTCGTGTTGATACCACAGCCGCCGTCGGAGCTCGTCCAACGAGGGAGCACGTAAGAACGTGCCTGATCCCGGATGCAAGTACGAGCCGGCCCCACGAACGGGCGCCCGACGGAGTGGAACAATATTTGCCTTCACGAGAACCGCCCTAGGACGGGGAAACCCAAGACTTCTAGCCATTTCAGGGCCCCCTGCCGCTGGCCTCCAAGGTGAAGTTGTGGATGCAACGTCGAGGGGCAAAACGGGCATGGCGCCATGGCAGTTTAGCGGGACGCCGGGGCGTCTCTCCAGCTTCACGCCTCTTCTTTGGGCCGTGTCTGCGAGTGCTCGGTCGACGAGCATGGACGCTAGAGCAGGGACACGGACATTGGTGCCTGTTGTGACATTTGTAATCTGATGCGAGTTGCGAGAACCCAAATCATGCACCCAGCATAAGAGATTCGAAGGGAAACTGGAGGTCACAGGTGAGGTCGAGTCGAGACGTGGTGGTGCTTCGTGGCGCGTCAAGGCCAGACGCGGTTGCGGGAGCGGTCGAGCCAAGATTCGCTCGGCTATTTCCATGCCGGGAGTGGAAGGCGCGCCCCTGACTCTGGCCATCGCCCATCAGCCCAATTTGCCAGGCAAAGGGGGGCTTGTACGAGAGAGTGTCGTTGGGTCCTTGGGTAGCACGCAACGAGCACTGACACCCTCCAGTCCGTCCCGCGGGGGTGGTGGCCGGTGGCTTTTCGATTCAAGGCGGAGGGAAGCTTGCGAAGTTACGGTGCACGTGCGAGTCCGAGTGTGTAATGAATTCGTCGCCAACAGGCAAGCCACGCTCGTTCTCGTTCCCGTCTCGTATGGGAGGATATGCTTGATTTTCCGTGTTGCAGTTTGTCCTTCGTCTCCATCATAGGACCAGGGCGTCAAGCCGGAGCCAGATCCGCGGGACGCTTGCCTGGGTGTTGCTATCAGATCAGCAGACGGGGTGGGCATGTGGGCAACTGGCACACCAATTTTGAGCTCTCGCTGCAAAAAAGGTCGGTTCAGTCCTGCTGGGGCTGTTGGGGCTTGCAAGGAGCTCGATCGTGGTCCATTGTGGCAAGTGGCCGGCCCGCCTCGGTGCCCCCCGGGTCACGGCGACAGCCCTGGACTCGGAGGGGGTTGGGGTCTTGGCCTGGCCCGTGGTGTCTGTGCCGTGCCGTCCATCGCACAGGCAAGGCAGGGAGTCGAGTGATCTGCCGTTCCGGGGGGTGTGCGGTGCCTTCGTCGTTCGTCTGTCGAATAGCTGGACGTGCTCCTCCGAGTCTCATCATCGGTATCTTGACACGAACAAGGCGGTGCTAGGGTCCGAGCAGCTTGACAGGTAAAGATTGTCCAAGTGCCCAGGTACACTGCTCGTGGTGGAGGCAGGTACGGCGCAGGAAGAGATGAGCAGCCCAGAACATTGGGATGCGAGGCAGAGGAAGCAGGGGAGGGGGGCCTGGGCTTGGCACTGAGGGGACTGCGATGCAGGATGCACGAACAACAGCTGCACGGGGGTGGAGGAGGCAGCCCGCCTTGCCCGCTTGCCCGCCTACGAATAGTGGAGGTGCCGGTGTGGGCCCCTTGGACACGGACTCGGGCGCGTCGGAAGCTCTTGCCGCTTGCCATTTCAATGGTCGCGCTTGATCTGGCAGGTGTCGTAAAAGAGAAGGGGCCGCCTGCCTTGAGGGGGCCCAGCGGAAGGAGCGACCCCCCATGCAATCTTGCACCAATGTGCCCAGTTGGCGGAGAAGCCTGATAAGCCGCCGCCAACGTTTCAGAGAGTCGCATTCTCAATGTCGCCCAGACGAGATGGCGTGAGAGACGGGAGGCAGCTGCGGACGAGTGCTCATATTCGTGGCGGGTGAGCGGTAAGAACTGAAAGCAGGTTCCGAGGACGCCCAAAATCTGCCCGCTGGCTTGCGAGTGCAATTTCGTGCACCCTCTTGACCCTTCTCCGGTGTGCCGTCCGCCTCTGGCCGGGCCGCCACGGTGGGTGGGAACGTGGATGACGCTGCAGGACTTTTGATTGCCAACTGCAGCTGATGACATGGCCGCCTAACCAGAAACCGCAAAACGTCCTTTCCACACCCGCGTCTTGCCCCGAGGTACCGCCTGGCAAGTACCTGCAAATATCGGCGATCAAGCAATCCAAGATGATGTTCTTCCGCCACCATGATACTCTGCCGTCATTTGTCTGGTCGGATCTGTTTTCCCAGGCAATGACGGGTTCATCCGCCGGCGACCGATCCCTTTCGGGTTGATACCCGTCCCTTCCATGTTTCGGGGGAGGACCGGCAGGCCATGAGGCGTCTCGCCTCGCTGTTCCGGAACGAAGACAGAGGTACTGCTGCTGCGAGCAAGTATTGTACCGCACCGCCTCGAGCTTGCTTCGCGCTAGCCCCCCGAGCTCTAAGCGAGCAGACTCGTCGTCGTTTGTAATCTTTTGGTGTGCACCAAGGGGCAAAACGTGGCCGAGTCCATCGACGTTGGCTGTGACGTCGATACTCGAAGACAGCCTCAGACTGGTTGTCGAAGTCCAGGCAGGGGGGAAGGCAGGCAGGCAGGCCAAATTCATTCAGCCTTGCATCTTGCTTGACGTCGCCGCTGTCCAAGAGGGACGGCGCGTCTCCTGCACATGAAGCTCAAGGGGGCCCTGGCCTTCCGAGCTGTCTTCTGTGGTCCTTGGGGCAAGCCACCGTGGCCGCCGTTTGTCTCCCGCAACCTTCTTTTCGCCCACCCCTGAGGGCTAGGTGAGGGGGAACGCCCGGATTCCCGCAGGACCTCTGGCCTCTGGCGGGAGGGGGGATCCCTCCCCAGCCCTCCCCAGCAGCCCTCCATCCCGCCATCAGCTCCCAGTTCCCAGCTCCCGCACCAAACAGAAACCCAGTCGTCGCTAGCTGGCGGCATCCACTTGGCCAGCCAGGGCGACGGATCGACCAAGTGCAAGTGAGGGATCAGGTGGCACAACCAGGCAGGGGTACGTGCGGACGACTGGAGACGGACACACACACCACCACCACACGCACCGCACACACACACACACACCATCTCATCCCATCCCATCCTGTCCCAGCCGGACGCGGGCCATTCCCCACCGTCCCGACTCCCGGTGTGCTGGCGCATCCTTGCCTCCCGCATCGCATGGCAGCGCCCACACCACGGGCAAACGGTCGACCGTTGCAACTCTAAAAGTGCCCTGTCGTCCGAGTGTGATCGCGCGGCTGGACACCAGGACAGGGCACGACAGGGCAGCCCTGCCGCCGCGGCGCCGTTGCATCTGCATCGCATGGCGTCGAGAGCCTTGCCTCGCCCTGCTTGACGGACGCTGCTCGCCGTGTGCCGACAGGAGGCCTGCATGAACACCATGTCCGAGTGCTGCGTGCTGTGGTATTTGGCACGGAGGCTGAGGTCGTCTTTGGGACAGTAGCTGTGTGATGGAGACATCTCGAAACGACGTCGTTTGCCATGGATATCCCACAACGGCGCACTCCCTCCCGTCCAGTCAGCCAACGCGCTGTGCCGGACGCTCTGTCGGCTCCGAGACCATGCGGCTGTAAAGCGGGACACTCCAGTCGGAGGCTGACGTCTGGTCGATTCTCTGGCAGCGATTGATCGGGACTGAAACAGGGCTCTTGTCTTGTCAACATTCCATGCTTTTGTACTCGTAGACAGCCAGCGCTTGGAACGAGACGCCGTTGCGAAGAATAAGGTATCTAGCCTAGACCGGTGATCAGTATTGCAACAACCTGGATTCTTCAGACCACCCACATCTCCATGGCCAGGGTGCCTGACCTCCATGTCTCACTTTGAAGGTGCCTGGGAATCTGAGATGGACTCGTACCGCCGCCTTGGAACGGGCAGGTTTCCAGGTTGTTTGCCTTGCTTCCTCCATCCCTGGCGGCAGTCACGGCAGGAGGTCTCTCCCGTCGCAACCCGGGGAGCTCCTTCCCCCCCTGCCCACGGCCACGGCCACGCCCACGCCCACCCACCCCGATGGGAAGTTGCGTTGCAAGGGAAGCACGTGTCCACGTGCCTCGACGTTCCTTTCCCACCACGCTTGGGCAAGAGCAAGAGTCATCGCGATCTTGTACCTTCCACGTTCTTGACCTTGCGACAAGCCACTTTTCATGTTGGCGTGCTCGTTGTATTACTCTTCGAGTCAACTCCTGCTGTTCGCCAACACTTCGTAAAACCCGACCGACCTGTAAATGTCTCACACCCTGCCCATTCTTTCCTCAACCCCGGCACAGCACTAAGTCTGACTCGGTGCTTGGGCGTCCTACCCCAGGTTTTGCCATCTCGGCCTCAAAGGGAACTTGCGCTCAGGAACGAGCCTCACGACCCGAGTGTGCCCCGCGCACCGTGCTCTCCGTCTGCCGACTCGACCAAGTTTCATCGTATGGTAAGTCCTTATGCCTTCATCAGTGCTTTGCGCTGGCTACTTTGCCATGCTCGCCGCCTGGGCGATGGTCGTTCTAACCCTGGGTTGTCGCGATCCTGGTCAACCGGAGCATGCCACGCGCGGTTCTTTCTTTTGCAACACGCTGCACGGGCGTCATCCTCCGCCTGCTGTCAAGCTGTTTCTGACCTCACGATGATAAGTAGATATAGTCGAGCTTACGAGTACACCCGACAACATATCCTTCACCACCTTGCGACCTTCGAGACTCGCGCAGCAAACCTCTCCTGTCCGACTCGACCCCCAAGAAAAGCCCTCGGTGCGGCTATCTCGATCGTCACGCCGCCTTCGTAACAGTGGCACAGCGCACCGCGGCCCAATATTTCGGTTCTGTGTTCCTGGACCTCTTGCGCAACTTCGAGCCTTCCACGTCCCCATTCCCCGGGAGGCTGCCGCCCGCCATCGCACAGCGCGTATTAGATCCAATCAACACTCTGTAACACCCAGAGGACCTCGGGACTCTTTTCTCTTCTCCATATCAGCTCCCCGAAACCACGCGCATCCATAGAGCCGGCATCCTCGACGAGCAAGCAAAAGAGCTCGAGAAGCCTGCATCATCGATCCACCAAGGCTGCTCGTTTCCACTGTGGGTGGACTCGAAAGGGAGCACACCACCCGCGCGCGCCCCCAAAAGGTAGGTAGGTCGGCTGTCTGCCCCCCTCTAGTGCCCTGGTCCGCCCACCCCGCGGCCGCGTACCAGGTACCTACACCCGTCAGACAGGGTTCTCTGGTTCCAGGGGAGTTGGAGTCCGTGCTAACTTGTGGTCTGAGCGTTCATCCTTGACAGCCAACGGTTCCGTCTCAAGGTCCGCCGCAAAGCTGTCGCCTCGGAGCACGTCCACGCGCCACCCAGCATCGTCGGCCGCCGTCACGCACCAAGCCCAGTCCCTCGGCACGCACTCGTAAGTCACAGCCAGCAGGCGGCCTTTCTTTCAATGTCGAGTTTTGCACCATGAACAATCATCGTTGGAAACCCACCGCTTCTCTCCTTGGTATCGCATCGCTCGGTCACCTCTGCTCCGAAAGCAGAGTCCCATTTCATTTAAAATGGGTTCTCGCTCCATCTCGTGACAAGCTTATTACGACAGTGAGAAGCTCGATCCAGCGGCGCCTGGGCCCATCGACCGGGGCCCTAGCTGCAGCCTCATCACATCCCAGCTTCTCCTTAATCAAATCTGCCGAGTGGCCGTGGGAGAAAGTTTTCGACGACGCGCTCACGTCGTGGTTCGCGTCTCGATTGTTCCCCTTTCCCTTCCCCCCCAATCTTCCCCCAATCAAACATCGCTCCCACATTCAGATATCTTCGTCACGTCTCGCTCTCTTGACCCGGAGCCCTTCGTCGTCAACCTGATCAACTTTCTTCGCCTCTCTACCTACATACGGGCGCTGACCTCCAACGCCACCGTCCGCCAGCACACCCACCCCCCATTCCATTGCTCGACCACACTTGGCCACCACCGCGGTTCCTGGACTTGCATCTGGTACTGTGCGTCCATCCCCCTACCCTGGCACCACCCCCCTTCCCCATCCCATGCCTGCATCTTCCACCCCGAATGCATCTTGGTACAGATGGTCGAGGGTCTTTTTCCCGTGCCAGAGCTCGAGGCTTCCCGTGGAACCGGGTTCTGACATTCGAACAGCGACTCGGCTTAAACATCGCCAGCCAATCTGCGCCTGCCCGGAGCTGTCGCTACTTACAAGTACTCATCGTCCCGACTTCAGCCCACGCGCCTTGACAGGGACAGCCTGCTGTTGCTAGCCCGATTTTCCCAGGGACGTGTCCAGCCCGGCCGTTGACTTGTCGCGACGGCGTGTGCCTCTGAAAGCTCAGTCGCCCGACCTCGGCCCAAAACAACAGGGATCCAACCGCCACCGCACCCACCCCAGTGGTTCGGACCAGCACCCCAAGGAAGGGTTCCTTCCAGATCTCAGCGCGAAGCATCATCACCCCGGGCTCTTTAACAGAGGTAGCTACTCAATCCCCAGATCGTCGTCTCATTTTCGCGCCGCCGCCGCCTCGCTCGCCGGGGTCACGCTGGCTGTCAACCTGTCGCCATACCCTGTTACCCCTCGGCGAGTGTACGACGAGCGGCGTATGCGCTGAGGCTTGCCGTCGCCTCTCTTCATGGTCTTGAACACACATGGCTAACGCTCTCTCAGGACCTCGGCGCACCATATCTCGTTGGGCACCTAGCCTCGAGGATCACTACCCCTTTTTGCTTGGGGAGAAATCGATAGATCAAAAGGTAGGTGCACCTCGCCCCAGCCAATGCCGCCCCCGGGCCGAAGATTGAGCCACCCACGGCGTGTCAACCGAGATGCGCGCGCCCGCCGGGATACCACTGCTAGTGCAGAGGAGACGGGCGGACGGGCTGGCCGACTCGGGCCTGTCGGATGCGCTGTGGTAGCCTCGCGCACATCAGGCCATGTCTGCAACAGATGCATCGAACATCCTCGTTGCGACACGACGTGTTGGACAGGACGCTCAAGGTTCAGGGTCCGGCGTTGGAGATGACAGACAGACGCTAACCCGCTAGTGTTCAGGCAGCATCTTGTCATGACCATCGCCGCCATGGCCCAAAATCGCCAGGCCTCTGGCCATTTCAAGCAGGAGCCCACTGACGTGGTAAGTCGCTTCTCTACTAGGCTGTTTTGGTCCTCGTCTGGTTGTCACTCTTTGTTCTGCAATTACAATCACGCAAACACCCCCATCCCATCCCCACCTCCCCCCTCTGTTCCCTCTCTCCCTCTGCATGATATTTCAACCGCCCCAGCCCGTGCGTCGCGTTCGGTCATCTGCGATGAGGCGTCGTGTCGCTGAACGGACCTCACCGGCTCCGCGTCGGGCTCAGCGGGATCCATGCATCGAGTTGAGGCATGAGTGTCCCGTGGTTTCCATCGGTTCCAGAAGATCTCGCGGCCCTGTCGCAGACCATGCCTTGGTCAAAGACACGGGTCCGGGGAGGGTAGTCCCGTTTCACGACATGCCCAGGGCTGCCGCAGGATCCAGGCTGGAGGGTGTGTGGGTGGGCCAGGGTTGTCATCCCGTGCCCACCACGCGGTCGCGCGCGCGCTCTCCCCTTTCCGTCGCCGTGCGCGTCGGGTCGGACCCTTTCACAACCCATGCCCTGCTTGGGGTGCCTTGCTGGATTGGCGATTCGAGATCGATCTGTGGCTCGTTGACGCGCGATGAGCGAGTTTGACATCGCAAGACATAATCGCCATCACAGCTCAGTATGCGCCTCACACGCCGAGTGGCGCCCGCCCTCCTCTGGGGGTGGAAGTGTGAGCGCCGCCCCGTTGGCGCCAGGCTCACCGGCACGCGAAACGGCGTCCAACGGCCACACTGGCTGCTGGGTCGGGTGGCAGCTGGAGTGGCGAGTCAGGTGCCCGACGGGTGCCTTGGGCGAGTGCTCAAAGGCAGTCCTCGGTCGACATCTGCCGGCGGGAAGGCAGGCAGCGAGCGAGGCATGGCGCCCGCCCAGTCGCAACGCAACAGCGCGAGGACGGTTGTTGAACAGTGCACTGAGCGAGTCGTCCTCTCCGCCTGGCGGGGACCCTTGGCCCGTCTGTCTGTGGCAAGCAATTCCCTCGCTGGCACCGGTCCATCCGTTCTGTCGGTGGACCAGGTGCGTGGCCACGCCCAATCAGCACCAGTGGCCGAACCCCAAAGATCCCTGTCGACACGCCACTCCCCTCCCCCCTCGTCGCCCTATCTGAATCAGATTCTAAAAGCAGTGCCTCATGCCTGCTGGGCCGGTGTTCTCTTCGGGGCGAAAGTTGCGAAACCCGAAGCATGAGTGACGGCACCAAGAGCGGCGAGCCTTGGGCGGTTCGTTTATACGAGGCCTTAGGTGCATCTCTAATCACCGCCATCCTGCTCTGGCGCGTCGCCTAGAAAGCTCAGGAAGCCCTAGCGGGAAGTATGCTGTCTCGGCTCGTGGCTGCTCGGTAGTGCCGTGCCAGTGGCCTCCTCGATGGACGACGTCGAATCCTCGAGCGAGCACGCGTGCGCGGCATGGGCTTGACGAGGCGGGCCGTCCTTGCACAAATCCCAGGTGATCCGGGCTGGCTGCCAGGACAAGCACAAGCTTATTTCCCCCTGTCCCCATATGCCGTTCACAAAGCACCCATCCATTTCTCACCCCCTTTTTTCGGGAAGCGAGCCGCGAGTGCCAGCCGCAACCGCCGCCCACCCGCAAGTGGCTATGCCTCTGCCGCTGCCGAAGCTGCCAGACGGTTGGCGATACCCCGAGTCGTCCCCCGGTGACCTTCCCCCTGCCAGAGCTCCCCTCGTCTTGTCTGTCACCTCTGAATTAGAGCCCGAGATCCTGGTCGCCAGCGCGGCATGGGACAAGGGTGATACGTCGGGGAAGGAGAGACAGGACATGGGGGGTGAAGGGGGGGGAAAGACGGGACCACCGTGGGATCCTTCAGTCCCCTTTTTCCCTCCCTCACCTCCTTCTGGGTCCTCCCCCCCTTCCTGGTCACTGGAGCCTTGGTGGATGCCTTCCCCCCCGGTTGCCCACACCGCCATGGGGGACCCGCTACAGAAGGCCCCACATGGGATGGTCCAGGGGGAATTGGAGGGGGAAGCTTGGTGACAGTGGCTTGACGAAGAGATGGGCACTTGGCCTGTCTCAAGCAAGCGGCGGCGACGAGTGGCATGGCGGCATGACCCTTGTCCGTTGGCTAGTGCCGGGCGTCGAGTGCCCCATTGGGCAACAGCTCCCTGGTCATTTCTCGAGTGGCGGCGACGATTGGCCACTTAATCTGAAATGCAGCCTACCCCTGTCACGTTTTCCTTCCATGCGCTGTCCCACTCCGAGGGACGCCTCGCTCGCACTCGGCGCACACCACGCTGCCCTCCACGCCCCCTCGACCTGGCGGCCATGTCGTCTTCCCGCTATGTATACACGCCCTCCCCCCAGCCTTGAGCCATCCCCCCCTGGTCCCCCTTGTCGACCCTTTCCCTCAGCGTCCGCGCCCGTCCTGCAAACCAGCAAGCACCTACCTCCACCAGAAAAAGCATCGAGAAGCTCTCATCTTTTTTTTTCTGCGCAACGGCCGCCGTCTCCAACCTTTTTTGTCTCTTCTTGCAAAGCACCGCCGCCCGCCACCCCCTCTCTCTCCCGTCAGTCATCCGAAGCAAAAGCCAGTCCCGTCTCTTCAGTTGCCGGCCTGCCTGCTGCCTTGTCTCGAGTGCTTCTCGACATCTATCAATCCTCCTTCTTTTCTCCCGCCACACCCCACTCATTTCACTCGTTCATGCCATCCTCGCTTCCCACTCCGCCCAGGAACCCTGATCAGGATCCGCATGATCAGGCCTTACTCGTGGACCCTTGTCTTGAAAGCGTGAGCAGAGCCGTCAGACTTCCTCTGAAGTCCAGTTCATCTTTCCCACCCCCGTTTTTTATCCACAGGCGTTCCCCTACCTCTGCCACCAAGACCCCCGTCCTCCGGGTTCAAATACCTTTCTCCGTACCCTGTCCGACCTCCCCCCTCCCCTCCTCGTCCCGATCGCCATCTCTTACCCTTGAACATTTCGGGCTCCCCTTGTCTTGTACCTGTCTCCTCGCACCAGCACGCGAGCTCCGGAGCTTCACTGTCGGTTCTGGCCGCCGCCACCAGTCAACCCTCAAGCGGTACTCCATCTCCCCCTCCACCCCTATCCCCCTTGCCCAGTCGGCCCTCTGCGCCGTAGTCGGCAAGACAGAGAGGCCTGGCGTTGTTCATTATCAGCCTGTCCGATCGGGGCCTAGCACGCCTCACCCGTGCGATCCTCGTCGGCTCCAGGGGTTCGATACCCATCTCAGGGCTCCCCCCGACCCTCCGGGTGACTGGGGAAAATAAAGATACCGGACGCGCCCTGGGATCTTGTTGTTTTTTCCAAACCACTGTCGCGCCAGGTCCCATATCGCGTTTGAAGCACGGCACTAACGAGCGCGTTCTCTATGCAGCACCATCCCCACCACCAGCAGCAAGGTCCAGCACCTAACCAGCGCCAACCTCAACAGCAACACCCCCGCCCTCCGAGCATCGTGCATCAGCATCACCAGCAGCATCACTCGCAGCAGCATCCGTCTCCGTACGCCCAGACTCATCCGATCGCGCCAGCCTACCACCAGCAGACCGCTCAAGGCAGCAGCGCGCAACACCCGCCCGAGGCTCTGCCATACTATCACCCCAGCCCCTACAGCACCCCAGGAGCGACGAGCGGATACACATCCGCCGGTAAGTTCTCCTGCCTTTCAGCGCGCGTCGGTGACGCGTCGAGCGGCCTCGCGACGACAACAAGACCCTTTCTGACCAGGACCAACAGACACATCCGACATGATGGCCGCAGCTCAAATGCCGAGACCCCCTTACCCGCCCATGTCATCGTACCACACGCCGCAGTCCAACTCGCCCGCCTCCGTCGCCTCTCCGTCGCAACATGATCAGCACAGGAGCATCTACGCGCAACCGCCCTCGCAGCACCTGCCGCCGAACATGTACTACCAGACGCACCAGGCCCACTACCCCTCGATGCAGCCGCAGTCCCAGCAGTCGCCGTACGCCCAGCATGCGCCCCAGCCGCACCAGTCCATGCCCTCGCAGCAGAGCATGATGATGTCTCAGTCGCAGCAGCAGCCCCCGATGCCTCAGCAGTCGAACCAGCACCCCCATCAGCAGCAGCAGCACCAGCAGCATCAACAACACCAGCAGCACCAGCAGGCGCAGATGAACAGCCCCCGCCACATGACCAAGCAGGAGCAGCAGGTTCCCCTGCAGCTGCAGAAGCCTCAGTCGACGCCGATGACCCACAGTCCACACCCTCCCAACGGCACGGCGCTGTCAACACCAACGGGCTCGGCGCAGGGTGGCGTCAATCCCAACGCGGCGCCCGGTCCCATCCCGGCTACGACGCCGCTTGTCGTTCGCCAGGATCAGAACGGCGTGCAGTGGATCGCCTTTGAGTACTCTCGCGACCGCGTCAAGATGGAGTACACTATCAGGTGCGACGTCGAGTCGGTCAACACAGACGAGCTCTCGCCCGAGTTCAAGACGGAGAACTGCGTCTACCCCCGCGCCTGCTGCCCCAAGGACCAGTACCGGGGCAACCGCCAGGTGTACGAGACGGAGTGCAACACAGTTGGATGGGCACTGGCACAGCTCAACCCCTCTCTGCGCGGCAAGCGTGGCCTGATTCAGCGCGCGGTCGACAGCTGGAGGAACAGCAACCAGGACCCAAGGCTGCGGAGCCGCAGAGTACGCCGCCAGGCGAAGCTCAACACCCGAAAGTCCGGCCAGCCGGCCCCTCACCCCGGCCCCCACATGCCCGGCGCCAACCCCTCAGGGATGTCGCAATCCTCATCCATGGGCCCCGGCGGCGCTGGATCCAAGATGCCGGGCATGGGCAGCATGGGTCACCTGGGACACGCCGCCCCCGGCGGAGGAGACGAAGTTGGTATGTTCCACCAGATGTGATTTAAAGAGTCTCCCGCATCTGCTTTTGCGCGCGCGCTCTCCGAAGTCCGCTCTGCACACTCACACACAAACACCTACACCCGCACTCTCACACCCGCGCACCTCAAAATACCCGACAACCCGAAGCCGTGTTGATTAGTTGATACCTACTTGCTACCTCCCCGCCCTCTGTCATCAGTCGCGCGATGCGCGCCGACGAGCAGTTCGAGAAAATACCCTGTGTTTTGCTTTCCACGCCCTCTGCAGATCACATCACCACCACTACCGCCGCCTCTGCTTTTTCCGGATTGTTGGGATTGGGTCTGTCTGTTTACTGCTCTTCTGCGATTTCCTCTTTTTAAACCCCATGTCACAACATCGGTTCGGTCTTCTGCCTTGTCACAGCTCCGTACAGCAGCTCTCACGATGATCAGGAGGGATATTTCCTTTCTCTTCGGCTCAGACCTGTACATTACCATAGTCGCGCGCACACACAAGTCGGTGGCTGCTGTTTAGCTGCCTGCGTTCCCCCGTCACTGGCGAGCTCTCCCTGAGAGGAAGTTGGGCCCCGGGGGTTCGTTTTGGCATAAAAGTCGCTTTTGGTTCACTCAAAACCCCCCCTCCTGCGTCCCAGTCGCATTGCGCTCACACACGGCGGCACACATCCCCCTTGATTGAGGATTCTACCTCTATTGTCCGCACCGCGCCTCAATCCCTTGTTTTGGCTTGATCCCTTCCCCGCCTTGGCCCTAAATGGAGGGGCTCGATGAATGGTTGACCTTGGTCCCTGAACTGTTTTCGGGGCGGCGATCAAACAACTCCATCCCCGCCCCCCTGCCTCTCCCACACATGAAGACAAACATATGCCGTCGCGTTGTTTCCCACAGCGATCTTATGAGCCTCGGCTAACGTGAGCGCGTCTAATAGAGGACTACATGGGTGAACACCATCACCACCACCAGGCCCCTGCCGGCAGCGACGACACCAGGCAGTCGCAGGTCTTCAACAACAGCGGATATGGCGGCCACTCTGACTACCCCGCTCACAACTCGAGCGGCATCTCCCACATGAGCGGCTCGCAGCACGGCGGTGGCCCCATCGCCGCCCGCCGACACAGCCGCAGCGACAACGATGAGCCGGAGGACCTGTTCCCCAACATCCCCGAGGCGAAGAAGCGCAAGTTCATCCTCGTCGAGGACAACGTTCGTGGATCGCGTCTTCGTGTTAGGGTCACGCTGGACGGCGTCGACACGCGCGAGATTCCCGACTCGTTCCGCAAGGGCTCCTCGGTCTACCCTCGCTCCTACTTCCCCAGGGAGATGCAGAGCCCGCCTCCTTCGGCCACGGGAACCAAGTTCTTCATGGACGATGCCAACGATGAGGACGACGGCATTGAGGAGACCGATGGCCGCAGCTCCAGGCGCCCCGGCCGCAGCAACGTCACCAAGATGGTCAAGGTGCCTATTGGTGAGGGCACTGAGGCGGAGATCCCCATTCCTCGCATGAGGAAGAACGTTCGCGGCAAGGAGGTGCGGCTGAACGACCTCGGATACCGCATGGCGTGGCTGCAGAGTCGCGTGTTTGCTGGCCGGACCGTGTTCTTGCAGCGAGCTTGTAAGTACCCGTCGCAGCGCCTTGATGTCCCCGACCCTCGATGCTGACTTCATGTTTTCTAGTGGACTGCTACCGCAACAAGACTCGCTCGGCCATCGAGTCCACCATGCAGGATGTCAAGGTCCTGGCTCCGCACTACGAGACACGCATCGGCAAGCGCAAGTTCCTCGAGCGCTCCGAGCGCAAGAGGGCCGATGCCGATGAGTAAATCGACGCAGCAGCCTATCGTCCACGCACATAATCTTTAATGCCGGCACTCGACAACCCGGCCAAGACGGTCTTTGAGCCTGCATGTCTCGAGCGTTTTCTCGGATACCATCTCACATAGCGCACACCCTCGACCCTTGACGATACACACAAAACCTCACCTGTATAATTTACCCCCCCAACTCGAGGTCTCACGCCCCCTCCCCCTCTACGTACAGCCACGAATCATTGCGGAGACGAAGAGGACTGGGCCTTTTGGCCTGGTCAGGATGACGAATTGACGACTCTGGTGGTCACTCCGCTTTTCTCCTTTTCGACAGGGGGCAGACATGAAAGAGAAAGGCGCCACTGCTTCTCTCTCTCCTTGTTTACCCCCCAAACCCCCTTTTTTCTTCTTCATTTCCATCAAGCGAGCAAGCAGGATACCCCTCTTCGCTATGAGGCGACGCATCAGTATTAGACCTCTCGTCCCAACCCACGCAAGGCGGTTTTCTCTGACACACCCTCCACCCTCCATTGTGTCTGCTGGCCCTGGGAAAGACGGGGGTTGATCTCTCGGCTGCTCCTGGGGTGGCTTGATTTGAGCACTTCGCGCATTTGTTTTCCTCTCGGAGGAGGAGGCGCGGGGTGACTAATTCTGCGGATTTTTTGTTCTTGTTTCGGTACAAGTTGTTTCTTGTTTGATTTTTCTATCATTGCGGGTTTTTACATGGCTTTTGCCCTTTTGCTCTGGTGAAATAGAGGTGGTTCTGACATGATTGGTCTGAGATGTGCCGTGACGTGACGTGTGTTTGCTACATTGCTCCAACGACGATACGGATACATGAGGTCTGAGATCTTCAACGTCTCGACCACGCTTCACTTCACATAAGGCTTCATGCCAAGTAAGATGTCCTCATGGAGCGAATGTTGGAATAGATTATCTAAATATCATGACCATTCGTTACACAGGGCAATCCTGCTGCCTGTTTCCTGCCTGAAACGCCGATATCCCGCTACCCAATGCCTCGGCCCAATAAAGAATGAAGCAAACGATAGAAATACAAATCACCGACCCATGGGCGTAGCAGACCCCCTGAAGGGCCGCTGCATGTTAATCTTGGACTCGTCGACCCTCCAGACGCCCTTTGTGCGGTCATCATGGAGCTCCCAGTCCGTCCCCTCGGCAATCTTGTGGAAGACGGTATGGTCTGTACCAGGAATGCTCTTGAAGAAGCGCGGCTCCCAGTCATCAGGGGAGAGGCCTTGCTCCCGCTCGCGGGCACGCATGTCTCGCTGGGCCTGCTCGAGCTCCGTCTTGTGAGCGACAGCTTCGCGGAAGTTCCCGTCGAGGAGACCCTCGCGGAGAGGCTTCCAGGCGCGACGAGATTCCCAGGGGTCCTGCTGAGCGAGGGGGAGGAGATCGATGGGGGCGGGTGCGTTCTCAGGGGCGTCGAGGTTGAATTTTTCGACGACCTTGCCGGTGCGTGCGTCTGTAGCGGTCCAACCCTCGCTCCAGATGCCCTCGGTCGTGTAGATGGGTGTCTTGGCGGGGTCGTCGCGGCGGAAGGTGGTGGCGCGGAAGGCGTTCTTCTTGCCGCCGAACCAGGAGGAGCCGGAGAAGCAGATTTCCGAGGTGAAGCCCGAGGAGGATTCGATGGTGTAAGTGTCTACGACTTCGGGGTAGAGGCGGCCGCCGAGGAAGCCGCGGACCTTGACGCTGGTGAGGGGGATAAGGTAGTCCTCGTCGTACTTGTCGACGTGGATGACGGCGTGGCCGACCTGGCGGATGTCGACTGAACCGTTGAAGGTCATCTCGACACGAGCATAACCATCGGCGCGGACGCCATGGGCCTCGTCGGCGAGGTGCATCGCCGTGATGGGCGGGTGGTGGCTGACCTGCTCTGAGACGAGGCGCACGGTGGACTTTGACTCCTCATCGGTCCAAGAGGCGAGGAAGAGCTCGCCGAGGAAGGCGTTGAGGGGCTTCTTGATGGAGACCTGAGGGGAGCCGGCGACGTAGAGTTTGGTGCGCAGGGCTGAGAGAACCAGACGGAGGACGAGGTAGGCCCTCTTGGCTGGGTCTGCCTCGAAGGCGGGAGCTGAGAAGATCGCCGGGCGTTGACACCAGCAGGCACCGACCTCGACGACGGAGTAGGGGGCGAGGAAGTAGGGGGGTGCTGAGATGTTGGCGAGGTCGCCTTGAACGGAGGAGAGGAACTGGTGGGGGCGTCAGCAGGGGTTTGGTTTCCGTGGATGGGGTTTCTGGGGATTGGTGTGGTGGAGGGGATGGAGGGGGGAGGAGGGTGAGGGGTCGAGGGCAAGGGGCAAGGTGACAAGGGGTAGTCCAGGGGGGTGAAGCGAGGGTACTTGTCGTCTCGTCTGGTGTTTGCGATGACCAGACGATCCGGCACACGATCGGAGGAGTGGGGCCGGGCAGGCGCCGGGGGGAGGTGAAGGGAAGTTGAGTCGGGGGTGATAGAGAAGAAGGGTGTGTGGAGGAGGAGGGTGGGCAGGGTTTCGTGCGTTGCAGTGCAGTGCAGTGCAGCGGAAGAGAGGGCAAAGGGTAGCACCACATGTCGAATGGACTTTGAGAGGGTGGGGGTTTCCGAGCCTGGCCAGGGAGGGAGCGAGGGAGGGATGAAGCTTACCTTGACGAGGTCCTTGATGCGTGACGACCGCGATTTCGCGTCCATTATGTGAAAGAGGAGATGAGTTGTGATTGAGTCTGTACGGCTGCGAGAGCAAGATATGCCAAAGGCGCAGAGCAGAAGCGGTGGGTATATTCAGCTGGTAGATGTTGGTGTCGTTCAGATGGTGGGAAAGGTGAGTCTGAGTGTGGATAGAGCGAGGTGAGAAGAGGAAGGAGAGGGAGAAAAAACGAAGCGTCCGGAGGAAGAAGAGACGGGGTGAAGAAGGAGGCTGTCCTGCCCAGGGGCTTTGTATGATAGCAGGGACCCTGTGAGACGAGACGTGGGCGGCTGTTTGCGCGTCCTTGTCGTAACCGTAGATGTTTCACAGACACGTGCGTGCGTCCGGGGGGTGCGTGGTGTGCTTCTGTCCTCCAGCCCCCCGGATGTCGACACTCCCGAGCGTGCGCGGCGTGGTAATTCGTCCAGTCTAGCGGTAGCCGCCCGCCCGTCGTCCCGAGTCTTGGGACCAAGCCTGCGACTCGGGGGGTCGCTGCGCCGCCCGGCGCGCAAGTCGTGCCTGTGGAATTTGGGTTTCGACATGCCGAGGGGAGCACTGAAGGGAGCGGGAGGGGCGCCGGCCGAGTCGGCGGGACTGTTGCAACGTCGGTGTCTGAGTTGGGCCGTCGGCAGTCTTGGTACAATTCTCCGGGCGCGTGGGGGCTGTCGACAAAGGACTCGTTCTCGGGTTGTTCTCCTTGTTGACTTGAGGGATCTGTCCGAGTACGAGGGAGGGGAGGCTCTTCTTTGCCCTTGATGGCTTTTGTTTCCCTGGTCCGATCGACCGACAGGATTGAGGGACCTGGCGGCGATCAAGATCAGACGCAGGCTGGGTCGCCAATCGCGGCAGTTGCGCCCACGAGTCGTGCGCTGGGCGGTGAGGGTGATGACATGCTGCTGCTGCAGCGGCGGTCGGTAGCGTGGTTGAATGGTACCAGCGAGAAGACTGGCATCTGACATGTGCCGGGTCTTTGGCAGAAGTTGAAGACGCTGTCCAAGACGTCATCTGGGTTGGGGCAAGAGGCAAGAGGGCATTCCGGTAGCTGCTTCCCATTTTAGCTGAGACACCTCAGTCGGTACCTTCCCTTCTTCCCTCGACTGACATGCTGGGCAGGTCTCCGCTAACCTAAAGCAGATGCTTCTAATCTGGGTGCTTTCCGGCGTCCGACCTCACCTCACCATCGACTCCCACTCATCTCTGACATCCATCCGCGATGCTTGAGATCTCCTCCTCTCGACCCGGCTCGACGACGCTCCCAACACTGGCTTTCAGCACTCTGCCTTTGCACTCGCCGCATGGCATGCTTTCGACACAAGGCATGCTGTGCCCGAATAGCGCCGGGACGTCCCGCTTGGTCAGGGACAATGGCAAGCAGGACAGTCTCAACCTCAACCCCTGAAGCTCATTGTCTCTGTGAGCAACCGCATCCTACATGATCTCAGCACCAAGAAGCTGGCCCCGACTCAACCAGACACGAACCTCGCCAACCTCTCTATGCCGCCGCTGGCAACAGAACACGATGCCAGTCCACAACGTTGCTCTTGCTGTCGAAGAGCCAGCACCACCAACATGCGAACACAAGCCATAGTTCAAACTGGGAGCATAGCCTATATATCGACAGCTTCATGCCACCATCTCAAACCTCTCTCTCCATCATCAAACAAACAAGAACCACCACACCACCACACCACCACACAAACGCACTACCACAGCTTCACAGCTTCAACACACGCTCCTCAGATAAGTTCCCCCTTGACCCCAAAACTCGTCATGGATCGTCAGAACATGAACCGCGCCGACAGCGCCCCTCGGACTCCCAACGTCCTACATCGCCGCACCTCGCAGGCTTACCCTACCCCCAACGAGCAGGGCGGCAGCGTCCCTGGCCTTCTCGGCCGCCTCCGCCAGCGCCTCTTCCCCGCCGCCGCCCACCCCGCCAACCGTCGTCACGGTGTCGTGATCCAGCCTCTTCCGGAGAACTTCGGCTTTGCCGATATCCCTCGCCGCTCCCGTGCCGCTGCCACCCGCGGCGTGGTCGCCGATGACGAAGATGAGGATTGGGCTCCCGGCCCCGGCATCATGCGCCCCGACGGTGCAAACACCTTGAGTGTGCACCACCCCCAGGTCCCCCGCTTCACCGTCCCTGTTGCCCAATCCTCGCCGTACGACCACTCCCAGGACGCCATCGTCCCTCACGTCTGCGCCAAACTCTACTGTGACTGTAGGGTCCTCGCCGCGGACGATTCCCTCGCCCTCCCGCCCCTCCCCATCCCCACGCTCCACGGTCCCGAGGTCGCCAAGCACTACAGCAACTGGTGCTGCTGCCGTTGCGGTCACTATGACCTCAACTACCCCTTGGTCGTCCTCTGCTTCAAGTGTGGCCACCAGCGCTGTAACATTTGCCGCCCGCAGCTCCACGCTCTGGGCCCCTCGCGCGCCGACATGATGCTTTCGCGTCGGGACACCCAGGAGTTTGGCGGTGCCGTTCATGAGCCGACCGTGGCTGAGCAGGTGGCCATCAGCAACATGAACCTTCGCCACTAAGGGGTAAAGGTGAGTCTATCCCAGACAGGTCTTGCTGACGAGACCAATTTGAAGTGTCGGTTACGGCACGGCGGGTATGTACACGCAGAGAGGGAACTGAAAACTAGAAAAGCAGAAAAAAATGGGAGAAAAGTATCAAAGACCAAAAAAACAAGGGGAGGAAACACATAGTAGGGGGTGTTTGGAATTCGTCTATTCGCTAATAATACACAGGGGTTGCTCCCGGCTTGCTCAAATCATATGAACTGACTCTACTCAAGTGATGTGTTGTGACGATGACTCGTGTTGCTCGCTCTGAGTGAGCGCCGCAACTTCAATGACCCTTGACACTTCTCTGGTCGGCATCAAGATTGCCTACAGATATGAACCATTGGCGTTGCATGGAAATGCTCATTGAAGATGTCCTGCCAACTTACACTGTTGATAGCCACCGACAAGCGCAATCAGCCATCTTTACCTATCGTCGCCGCTGGGACCTCTGATCGCCAGTCATCCGACTCCTGAAGCCTGGTGTGGCATCTGGCGCAACGCCACTGGACCCTCAAACCCAAAGTCGAGGTCCGAGAGGGCTTCTTAAACAAAATCTCTTCCATCATTCTCTCTCATCTTTTTCTCTCCTCCTTCAATTTCAATCCTAAAGCCGCGGCCCACGTCCCAAGACACAAGAGCCCGCTCCCTCCGCCTTGGCTGGCAACGCAATACCGACGAACCCCTGCCGCCGCGCTCTCGGCGCCCAGCTTTCTTCTCGGATTCGGGAACGAGGCAGCTTGCGGGTGATTTGGGGCGGACCTTGGCTGCGTCCTTGGAAGTGGACGACTTTCTGGTTGGCGGTCGCGTGTCTTCCTCCTACAACCTCTTCTTCCCCTCTTTGTCCTGGAGGTGCGGTGCGGAATCGACGACTTATTCGAAACATTTACATTCTTTGAGGCATCTTGGCCTTTTTACGACGACCTTCAACGACGATCGATTGTGTCCCGAACGTAGCGTGCGCCTCCCGCAAAACGGGCCTGTAACACCCCGCTAAACCCGCCCGGACCACTGACCGGGCACTGGACGACTCACGATCAACCTCCAACGTCAAACCATCGTCACCAGGCCTTCGCCGCCATGGCCCTCGCCATAACACCCTCCCTCCCTACAGCCCGCTACAGGCGCCTCCTCTCTCTCCTCCTCCTCGCCTTCGCCGTTGCCTTCATCCTCACAACCTACACCCGCACCGGCACCCCCAACATCCTCTCCCACATCTGGCACACCCGTCCGCCACAGGCCCCCGCCGATGGGCCCATGGCCGTCTATCACGTCGAGTCGGCCCGCCCTCCTCTCGAGGGTATGCCCCGGACCCTCGCCGCCCTCGATCGCAACTTCATCCCCGTGCCGGGAAGTAATCGCCGGCTGGTCATTGTAGGCGATGTCCATGGCATGATCGAGCCGCTCAACGCGCTGCTTGATAAGATTGGATACCGCCGTGAGCAGTCGCAGGATGAAGACGGCGGGGATCATCTTGTATTTGTGGGCGATATGATCAACAAAGGCCCCTCATCAGGCGCCGTCGTCGACTTGGCCATGAAACTCGGCGCCTCCGCCGTCCGCGGCAACCACGAAGACCGCATCCTCCTCGAACGAGCAGCCATGTCCCTCGTCCGCGCGGGCGATGACCTCCCCGACCCCCACGAAGACCAACACGTCCTCTCCTCCCCCTCCCGACGCGGCAACCCCTCCGACCGCGCCTGCGCCCGCTCCCTTACGGACACCCAGGCCTCCTGGCTCGCCGCCCGTCCCGCCCTCCTCGACCTAGGTTTCCTCCCCGGCTGCTTCCCGGGCTCCGGCCGCGTCGTCGTCGCCCACGCCGGCCTCGTCCCGGGCATCGGCCCCCTCGAGGCCCAAGACCCCTGGGCCGTCATGAACATGCGCTCCGTCACCTACCCGCGGGAGGAGCTCCGACGCGAAGAAGCCATCGACGCCCTCGTCGACATTGCCGCCGCGCGTTTCCGCACGTCAGACGAATATCTCTCCAAAAAAGACCACTGGACCGACCGTGCCATTCGGAAGAAACTACGCCCTGATATCCCCGAGGCGGATATCGATGCTGAGTTCCGCAGGCGCACGAAGCCATCTGATCGCGACATTGCGGTTCCTAGTGATGGACACGGTGGTGTTCCTTGGACTGATGCGTGGGAGGAGGCGCAGCTCGCTATTGAGCAGGAGTCGCGCCGGACGGCGGTTGTGTATGGGCATGATAGCAAGGTTGGGCTGAGGGATCGTCCTTATTCGCTTGGGCTTGACTCGGGGTGTGTCAAGGGGAAGAAGCTGTCTGCTCTTGTGGTTGAGGCTACTGATGATGGGGTGCGGCGACGGATTGTCAGTGTGCCGTGTAGGAAGCCGAAGGCTGCGGGGGGTGATGTTTTTGGTGAGGGTGGTGATGAGGACAGGCAGTAGGGGGGGTGGAAGAGATACCCAGTTCGAAACAAAGTACATACATTTTGCATGAGACACACCAGCCAGGCTTGGATACCTGATCATGTTCTCCCATGGAGGTATGATGAGCTGTTGAATTGTTATGTTCAATCATTTGTGTGAATATATCCGATCATTGGTTTTTGGAGACGAATCTCCAGCCAGGTTAGGTTCAATCATATCGCTCTCACTCAGGCCACCAAGTAGTGGGGGAATCTCATTTGATTTGCTCTACCGATGGCGCGCCGGCCGTCCGCTTCCTTCTTCATGACTTCATTTTTTGTCCGTGCTGCTGCAGATACATAAGTGTCCCGCGCATTCCGTACAGTTCATTTGGTATGTGTGTGAAAAAAACGCTTAAGCCTGGACCTTCTCCTTGATGATGCTCTTGAGGGTGACGGCGTCGGCGGCGAACTTGCTGATGCCCTCGCGCAGCTTCTCGACGGCCATCTGGTCCTCGTTGAAGTAGAAGCGGAACTCGGCCTCGTCGTTGATGTACGTCTTCTTCTCGAGGTCGAGGCTGGAGGCGCCGGAGGCGTCGAGCTTCTGGGGGACGGGCTCCTGGGAGTTGAGGAGGTCCTCGAGCAGGTTGGGGGAGATGGTGAGGTAGTCGCAGCCGGCGAGCTCGGTGATCTCGCCGGTGTTGCGGAAGGAGGCGCCCATGACGATGGTCTTGTAGCCGAACTTCTTGTAGTAGTTGAAGATGGCCTGGACGGACTTGACGCCGGGGTCCTCGGCGGAGGAGTACTCCTTCTTGTGGGCGGCCTTGTACCAGTCGAGGATGCGGCCGACGAAGGGGGAGATGAGGAAGGCGCCGGCCTCGGCGGCGGCGATGGCCTGGACCTGGGAGAACATGAGGGTCAGGTTGGTGTTGATGGCGTGGTCGCGCTGGAGGATCTCGGCGGCCTTGATGCCCTCCCAGGTGGAGGCGATCTTGATGAGGACGCGCTCCTTGCCGATGCCCTTGGCCTTGTAGAGCTGGGCAATAGTTAGTGGATGAAATATCCATGAAGAGGAGAAGAGACTCACGTCAATGATGCGCAGGGCCTTCTTGACCGAGGCCTGGGTGTCGAAGGAGAAGCGGGCGTCGACCTCGGTGGAGACCTTGCCGGGGATGATCTTGAGAATCTCGGAGCCGAACTCGACGAGGAGGTTGTCGAGGGCCTCGTCGACCTGGGCGTCGACGTCACCACCGGTGGTCTTGGCGGCGGCGACGGCCTTGTCGATCAGGGCGGCGTACTCGGCCTTCTTGGAGGCGGCGAGGATGAGGGAGGGGTTGGTGGTGGCATCCTGAGGCTTGTACTTGCCAATGGCTGGAGGGTGAAGGTGTCAGCGGGGTTTCTTTTGGTGTCTTGTTGAGGCGGGGGCCATGGAGGGAGGGAGTTTGGCTTACTGGCAAAGTCACCGGAGTCGCAGACGACAACCTGGGGGAGCGGGAGTTAGTGATTGTTCTCTGCAGGTACAGCGTCTCCCGCTGCTGCTACTGATGACCATTGTCGTCAATCCCGCGATGTGCCTGATCATCGAGCGACGAGACAGCCAAAACACCGCAGGTGGCGGGGCAGCGGCATGGCGGGGTAGCTTCTGGAGGGGAGGAGGGGGTAACAACCCCGAGAGAGAGCAGGACTTACGGTGCCGGAGGCCTTCAATTGATCGAGAGAGGAAGACATGTTGTGAGATGCGGGCATATAGCAGCGTGTGGAGTGAAGTTGGTGAGATGATACCGAAGGAGGATACGATGGAAGGAGGGGGAGAGGAGGTTTTGTAGGAACGGGCCCGGGGGGAAGGGGGCCAAAGTTTCTTGTTGGGATGCCCGGCTAGGCATGTCATGTCATGTACCAATGCAATGTACCAGTTCGTTTTTGTCCCGCATCAGTCATCATGCCACCACCGTGACCACCTCACCGTCCCGTCTCCCGCCTTCGCCGTCACATCACCCGCGCGCGACGCCGTACAGTTCGCCCCCCCACCATCCATCCGCCGCGGCCGGAGCTTGCTTGGCCCAGGGGAGCTCCAGTGGAATCGGTTGCTGAGGCGGGTTTTACGGTTGTCGCGAGTCGGCGGGAGGGGACTAGCCTGCTCGCCGTTCGCGGATGTTGCTCGGCCTCGCTACTCGCTGGTCGGCGGTGCTCCGGTGTGCCCGGTGAACTATTTAGGTACCGGTACATCGCCGTTGGACTTGTCTCTGTCATCACGATGTGAAGGTATTAGACCCGGAGATCCCGCTGTCAAATCCATCCCCTCGACATCACCAGCAAGACCAATATCTCTCTGTTAACCTCCTCGTCCTCTTGACCCCCATTAAAGCAGCGATCCCCCACCCCACTCCGGGCCTTGGTCGTCCTCTCCCGCCGGCAACCCAAGACCCTGACCACGACCCGGACCACTGTGCCCCGGCGCTTCACCCTCACCAACTCACCATTCGACCCCTCCATCGCCATAGCAGCTGCAATTGTCCCACCAACGAACTGGGTCTCTCCCCCGTGGAACTCCTCCGGCGGTTATGGAACACCTTTTCGTCATCGCGTCTCCATTCCCCCAGTTTCACGGTTCACCACCATGGAGACGGCGACGTCACATCTCCAGAATAACAAGAAGAATTTGAACGGGACAAAAATCAGTTCCGAGTGTTGTAAACAATTGCTCGGCCTCGCCTTGCCTCGCCTCGATCCATCCGTCCGTTCCTCCATCACTCATGCCCCGCGGCCCTGACTCAGCCACTCCGCCTCGAAGAAACGGTCGACTCCCTCTGGCTGCCCGTGGCTCGTCTCGAGCCCTCCCGTCACCCACGTGTACTAGTAAACCAACGGCAGACGATGCGCTTCAATGAGAAACCTCAGACGCCGCCCGCGCGGGATTTCCGCCCCGCTTCGAGGAACAAGGCGAGACGAGACGAGCCGCTCCCTCCGAGCCCGGAGTGCTGTGGCCCATCAATCGCATAAACATGGCCACTCCAACTACATTTCACCATCCAGGCCGGAAAAAAGGCATCCTCGCCGCCCGCCGTGAAGAAAATCGATCCTGCCCTTGTTATCAGCCTCACTTCATTAATCCACGGCACGTCACCAAGGCTGCATTTCCGGCACACGGACTTGATCCCGCGGAGATCCAGGTGGGGGACCCCTCGCCCGCGCCGGCATTGATAAGACCGACGACCCGTCCCGACATCGTACCGGGCAAATCATCACGATCATGAATATGTTAACCGTGTCTTTTTAAAATCGTCATCGCTTTAAAATGAACCCGTAACCCGAAAGCCTTTCGTGACCCCCCATCTCCCCCCGCAAAGGCTCCCGAGATGCAAACCCGAAGCCAACGGGTAGTCCGTCATCCTGTCATGCGCATGCCTCCGTCCGGGGCACTTAATCCTCCGTGATGTCGCCGTACTCCCACATGCCCAGCCTCTCCTCCTTGGCCTGCGACTCGACCTGCTTCAGATGCTTCAGGTACGAAGCGTGCTGCGCGCTGCGCTCCCAGGCCTTGAGCTTGACGGGCACCAGACCGTGACCCGCAGCGATGACCTCCTTGTTGATCGACTCGTTGGCCGAGGGCTGGCCCTTGCCGGAGCCGTCGTACAGGGTGATGTAGTTGACGTTCTCGCGGTTGTCGACGTAGTCGAAGCTGGCCACCAGCTCCTTGCCGCCCGTGATGGAGGCGATGAAGGCAGTCGCGTCCTGGAAGTACTCGGGCGCCGTCGGCAGCTGCACAAACGACAGCGAGGCGTCGCTCGCCTGGCCCTTCAGCTTCTGAGTGCCGAAGAGCGACTGGTCAAGGGGACGAAGGTTCGACCACGGAATCTTCTCGGTGTTACCGTAGTCAATAAAGACGACCTCGGCGACCTTGGCAGCGCGGTCGTTGGACCGGATCTTGGCGCGGTACCACTCGTTGTCGACCGAGTACTTGGCCGCGACAAAGTCGCCCGTCTTGGGCGCGTCGGCGAGGGGCTTGGAGTTCTTCGAGTCGAGGTTGAACTTCCTGAACTCGTTCATCATGGAAGCCAGCGCCGACGTACCCTTGCCGACCTCCTGGTACTTCAGTTTGCCGTTGGCGTCCATCTCCGTGATGACAATGTCACGGTAGTCCTTGGGCTTGTTGTCGAACGACTCGGGCGTCTCGTTGGTGTCGGCGGGCACATCGGCCTCGGCCTCCTCGTCCTGCGACGGGTCCCAGTCCTTCCACAGGCCCTTCCTGGCCTCCTTGGCAGCCTGCTCGGCAGGGTTGAGGATGTGCGCGTTGCCGGACTTCTCGGCCGAGAATTGGTGCACAGAGGCGAGACCCTCCTCGACGAGGACCTTGGCGAAGCTCTCGCGGTTGATGTACAGGTCGCCGATGAAGCCGCCGACCTTGTCCAGGTCGTGGATGTCGACCTCGCAGTCACGCTGGCTGCAGCGGCGCGAGGCCAGGTCGGCCGCCTCCTGGCCGAAGGGCTCACCGCCCTCGCCGTTGGCACGAGGCGCGCGGGGAGCTCGGATGCCACCGAGCACCAGCGTCAGCTTGACGCCCTCGCGGGGGATGAGGATGGTGAAGCGGGAGCCCGACTTGACAAAGTCGACGACACCGGCAATCCTCTTCTGGCGCTGGAGGCCGGCCAGGTGCACCTTGGCCTTCTGCATCGACTCGGAGACGTCGACGAACTGCTTGATCTTAGGGGCCTTGCCGGACCAGATACCCTTCTTGTCCTCCTTGGCCTTCTCCTGCGCGGCGAGGAGCTCGTCGTAGTTGGACGCCCTGTCGGTGTCGTCCTTGCGGTGACGAATGACCGTGGCGTAGCCCTCCTCGACCAGCTGCAGGCCAATGTTCTTGCCCTTCTCGGTGACAGTCGCGACCTCGCGGGCCTCGAAGCCGTCAGAGGCGGGCTTGTTGCCGTCGACGGAGACGGAGACGCTCTTGGCGATGATCCTCTTGCGGAGGAACTCCTTGGCCTCGTCCCTGTAAGGAGCCTCTGAGGCCTCGACGTTGCGGGGACCCCTGATGCTGCTGAAGCTGATGCGCTTCTCGGCACCGGCCTTGGTGCGGATGATGATGGTGTCGGCTCCGATAATCTTGGTGACGACGGCATCCGACTTGCCACCCTCGGCCTTGGCAACGTGGTGCTGGTGCAGGCGCAGCTTCTTGCCCTGGGCAGTCTTCTCCGAGGCGCGGAGGGGGGCCATTTTCTCGCCGAGCATGGTCGAGTGGAAATCATTGCAGCGAGCGAGGCCCTCGGCGAGGAGGAACTCGGCAATGTTCTTGTTTCCGTTGGGGTGGATGATGTTGGCCACCAGCTGGCCCTGGGCACTGGCACCGACAATGTCGACCTTGATCCTGCGCTGCAGGATGCGCTCCTCGACAAAGGCCCGGGCCTCGTTGCCGAACTCCTCGGCGGGCTGAACCTGGCCGGTGGACTGCTGGGTCCTCTCAGTAGAAGGGGTGCGGATACCGGCAAGAAGAGTCATGACCTGGAAGTGCTTCTTGTCGGATGTAAGGAGGCGGACGAGAAGACGGTCACCGCTGAGGACGCGCTCGACAATACCCTCGACAGTCTTGCCCTTCCACTCGTTCATGAACTCGGGGCCGCCGAGGTCGTTCTGGACCTGGATGTGGCCGCCGGTGCCCGACCAGACGCCCTTGTTCTCGCTCTTGGCCGACTCCTCCAGGGAGCGGAGAGTGGCGAGGCGCTCAAGGATGTCCTCGGACTCCTCCTTGCGACCGGCATCCTCCCTGACCTTGAGCCAGCCGGCCTTGATGTTCTCATCGGGAAGAGAGGGGCCGTCTCTCGACAGCAGGACAGAGCCGAAGTCACGTCCGGAAGGGACGGTGTAGAGGACAGTGCATTGAACCTGCTTGCCGACGACAAGATCACGGAGGAATTCTCGGGATTGGAAGGCAAAGGGCTCGTCGCCCTCCTTCTTCAGGTGGGGGGCGTTGACGTAGGCGAGGGAGAGGATACGTTCGGCCTTGGGATTGTTCGGGTTCGTGAGGACAAGGGTGTCGCCGGAGAGCACACTCTTGACCTTTGCGAAGAAAGTCTTGGACATGATGGAGGAGTTCGTACGACAAGGCTGTTTAGGCCTGGGAATGTCAGCTGGGTTGTAGGTGGATGGAGGGGAGAGGAGGGAAGCGGTGAGGACGGCTTTTTAGCTGGGGATACAGCCGTGTGGAAAGGGGGAGAGCAAGTGAATGCTTGTGAAATTGATGCTCGGTAGTGAATACGTTTGTGATAGAGCTGCAATGCGAAAAGTAGACGGTCGGGAGGCAATGTGCGTTGCCGACGGCTCGGGACGAAGCCAGGGTTTTGGGATCGAGTATCATGGGGAAAGGTATCGCGATAGCCAGAGCCATTGGGAAGTTGGAAGGCACGATTGGGGGCTGGGCAAGGGCAGAAAGGGGCATTGGAAGGTGGTACGTACCTTGAACTTCAAAACCGAGATGAGATAGCAAAAGAGAAGGATGGGGGGAGGGAAGAGAGGGAGAGGGTCAAAGTTGGATGATGGATGGAAGTTGTAGACACGCGAGCTTGAGTTGGAGACGACGGGCCACCTCACTTCAATACACTGGGAACGTGCCTCGCCTCAGCCGAAAGATGCCACACTTGCAGCTCGAGTCTCGTGCACCTGCTGGTTCACCTCCCTACTGTTGGCCCGCCCCTTTGGTTGACCGCCTTCTGTTCCGAGAGCTCAATGGGCGGGCAAGGCGGGCTGTGGCCGAGCTCGACTCTCTCGTGGCTCCATTTTCGAACAGCTTTCCACATTTTCGGCCAACGAGGGGATCCAGAATGTGGGGAAAAGGAGCTCAAGGGGACCAGCGGCGGGCAGGGGTTCGGCTGGTCTTAGCGAGGGCGGGGTCTCACGCTGTCCCCTGGGCTGGGCTGGGCTCCCGCGTCTTCGCTGAGCTTCCATCTCCCAGGTCCACAATCCAGCTCCAGCTACCCGTCTCAGATTCCGATGCAGGGGGCAGTTTCGGGCGGATGAGTGCTAAGGGGTGCTTGCTTGCTTTGCTGGCGACAAAGATGCTGATGCAGTTCGGCTTAAAAGAAAGACATGGTTGAATTGGCATCAGACACAAGTCTTGTCCCAAATTCAGCACACAGCTTGGGATGCCGAGGTGTCCGAGTCGGGGACAACTCCTCTTACGAATAGCAAGTGTCCGTGTGGCGACCGGGAGTTGCCCCTCCACCACCTGGCACGGCGGTCACGTCATGCAACTGCTACCCCTCACTTTGCTCCGGTTCGCAGCGACAGGCGAGTGGAAGGGTCTGCAGCCCAATTGCCGTTCCCCAGGCGAAAAAGTCGAGATGTACATGTTCAGAGAGCATTCTTCGTGATTTTTGTCATTGCAATCCAATTTTGTGAGCTATCGAATCTGTTTAGACAGCTGTTTGCCGACCGGAATGGCAACCGGGCAGCTTATGCCCCGCCGTGTCCAGCGTCAGACAGCTATCCCAGCTTGCGACATTGTTTAGTTGGAGATGCCAATAACACCTAAATCTCGTCAGTAATAGTTTGAAGCATCGAGATCAATGTAAATACCGCAGGCGGGGCGGGGACCGGCGTTGCCAGTCTTGAGGGACTCCTCGTTGTCGCCCTTGCCGAGGTCGTCGGTGCCGCCGTGAACAACGACGGTGCGCTACAAATCTGTCAGCATCTTGCAATTCCTCTGCCTCTCCCAAACACCATGTGGACTTACGCCGATGACGCTCTCGGGGCCGATCAGCTTGACGAACGAGTCCTGGACGGAGCCCTTGGCGTTGCCCTGGGCGTCGGTCTCGACGTTGCCGAGGTCGCCGACGTGGCGGTTGTCGTCGCTGGGAGCGCCGTGGGTCTTGCCGTGGGGGTTGACTGCGGACACCATCGTCAGTCGGATCCTTCTGCTAAATGCTTCTGGGAAACTCACAGTGAGGGCCGGCGGAGGTGCAGCCGTTGGTGTTGTCGCCAAAGGTGTGGATGTGCATGCCGCGCTTGGCGTTGGCGTCGTTGCCGGTGATGTCCCAGGTGATGGTGGTAGGGGCCGACTCGGACTCCTGCACGAAGGTGACGGTGCCGGAGACCTTGGAGTCACCACGGACGACAGCAACTGTGTTCAGCGGTCAGCTTCTCGTCTGTCAAGGCGTGATGGCCATGCTGCTAGGCTCCCCGCGCATGCCGGTCCGTTCCTCGTCGTTGGTAATCGCCCGGGATCTCGGACGGGATCATCGTCGAGGAACCTTGATGGACTGCGTGAGACTAGGGGTACCGTCCCGCCCGATGCGGCTCTGCAGCAAGCACGAGAGGCCATCAGGGTGGCATGCGTTCCTCGAAGGAGCCGTGCTGCCATATAAGGGGTGAGGGTTGCGCATGGCCCAACCAGAAAAACTCGCTCAATCCAGCTCGTTTTCCTGCCCCTCCATTCCCTCCCGACGGACGACGCGGCACGTGGCAGCCGAAGCAGAGGCGGGGTGTATAAGAAGACGACATGCCCACTACGTACCAGCCTTGACCATTTTGACGGTTTTGTTTTTGTGTTTGGGAGGTGGTGGGAGGAAAAGATGAAGCTTGTTTGTTGGAAGTTGGTGATAGGTAAGTGGCAGGAAGAACCGGGAGAGCTGACGACCTAGGGAGGGGAATGCGACTTATTATGGGGGACGGAACTGGGACTGGGACTCCAGTCTGAGGGGACAGACCCAAGCTGCCCGGAGCGGGATGATCAGTCCCCTTGGGTGCTGGCTGCTGGGCTACCGTGCTGGGTCCCTTCACTCCGTTCTGGCATTAACACCGAGCCAACCCGGAGCTGTTCTGGTGGCTACCTACGTCGACACCTTGCCCCCTCCGTCCTCGGTCCTGCACCGTCGTGGGTGCCC
The DNA here is from genome assembly GCA_020746995.1 of Plectosphaerella cucumerina. Classification (NCBI taxonomy): domain Eukaryota; kingdom Fungi; phylum Ascomycota; class Sordariomycetes; order Glomerellales; family Plectosphaerellaceae; genus Plectosphaerella; species Plectosphaerella cucumerina. The sequence continues at coordinate 1,453,809 of JAGPXD010000004.1, read as the reverse complement.
AAGCTCCTCCTGGAAGCCGGTTACAGCGCGCGACTTCGGAGATCCGAGGGCTAGGAGCTCGCTCTGCCAGCCTTCAGCGGCGTGTGCTGGCACTGGCGTGCGGCAGTGGTGGGGGAGGGACAGAGACGGTCTGACGGTTCAGGGCATTTTGCCTGTGATCAGCACTGACGGAGTGACGACTTGGAACGCCCCGCATCGGCTTCGGCGTCGAACCGGTGCCGTGGCCGACGGCAGCTATCCCCGGCACGATCGCATCAAAACGACGGTGCTTACCAATCGGGGCCTCTTCACAAGCTGGGAAGGGCTGCCAGAGACCACATAGCGCCGGGAACTGCCACAGGGGTGTGCGGGATGCCCTGCAGCTGTTTCTATCTGGACTCTGAGCCCGAAGAAATAGGAGACGCGAAGTTGCGAGGTCGAGCCGTTGTCGGAGGGCTGATGCAATGGATTGCTTGGCTTTAGGCACCGGGACGACAAGGAGCATAGAATGGCATCGTCCTGGTGGCTCTTCCAGCTGCTGGCAGCTCGGATGAGTCTGAGCTACCAGATTGATATTCTTCAAGTTTCCAGTCAAACAGCGGCTCAGAGACGAAAGTTCCCTAGACTGCAAAAAGAGCTTTAACCGTGCACCTTCAGCTGTCACAAATCCGAGCTTGGGGCAGACGAACATCAGCCCTACGACAGGACTCGTGCGTCACAGGCTGAGCGGCGCCACATCATCGGGGGGTAGAACTCGAATACTCGAAAACGACAGACAAAGACAAAGACCCAAGAGAAGGCTTCCAAGACAGGGTAAGGCAAACAGGGCGACATGTCCTAGCACCCCGCAGCCTGCCTCACGGAGTCCTGACCGAAACATCTGGCAGTGAGACACGGTTTGAGGTGCCCGATATGCTGGGTGTTATACCTGTTTCCAGCCACGAGGAGCTGCCGCCCCCTTTGGCGGGGATCGGCACGGGGTCAACCTTGCGTCGCGTCGCAGGCATACACGGCGCGCGCAGTCAATGTGCTTTCTGGATGAATGACGTGGTGGTAGGCCGGCCAGCCCGTGGGTGCTTTGCCTCAAATTCTTCGGTGATGAGCGTATGCCTGTGGTGATGATACTCGGGCGGATGACAACAAAGTGTCACATCAAGCCCGTTTCCCGTTGGCTCCGACGCGATCGTGCTCATCGTACGGGTGTCACGGAAGATGCGCGCGGATGTATTCTTGCCGGCCTCTTGTGTTTTTTTTTCTCTGGTGCCAAGGCTCGCCAATGCCGTTGCCCTTGCCGTCCGCGCAATGTTTCTCGGCGTGTTGAAACGGCCCCTTTTCTTTTTGGATGGGTAGCTGCTCCGAGGGGTCCATTCGGGAGTCATGAACGCATCCACCGGAGCGAGCACATGACCAGCACAGGGGCGCAGGCAGGCGATACAGGGCAGTTGAAGTAAGAGAGTGGTAGGCTCCCTAGACTGCGATTCACAAGGACTTTCTTTAGATGGATCATCGCGACTGTGCCGGAGGGCGCCGATGCCAAGGTACGACGGAGTTGCGGAGGTGCTTCGCTCGCGAGCAGTGCAATGGGCAGGAGTACTGGATCCATCCATGACCATCTCGCATCGTCAATTCGCCATTGTGCCGTGCGTTCAGGGTCCTCCAGAACTACCCCCGGACTCTCGCCGAATCACTGGTCTCCGGCAGGACTTTTGCCAATGTGACTGTGGCTTGGCTTGGCCCAGGCGTATTCTGTACCTGTGAAGGACCATAGCTTCGGCTGCCTCACTTGGGTTACACTCTGCGTCTGCATCAGTCTGCTCGCGACTGTGCCTCACCCTGAATCTGCTGTGATCGGTACCTCACTGTCGATGAGGAAGAGGGTTGACTTGCCAAGATTAAGAACTGTCCGGTCCCAACAGCCACCCAGGCCCGGCTTTCACGAGACCAATCCGATTCAGTGTCCTGCAATTGGAATACGAACGCGAAAACCGTGGACTCTCTCGCAATTGCGGGCATCCGCCGGAAAGGGCCTCCACCAGCCACCGCAATCAGCACTTCCTGGTCCTTGTCCTGCCTGGCCACCGACCTGGCTAGGTACGACTGGGTACTTCGTCGTGCCTGACGATACGACGTCGCCAGGTGCACCGACAACCCCCCTCGAAGTACCTCTACCTGGTCCTCCCATCTGCTTCGACTTTACCCCGGCCGATTTGGCAGGTCCCAGTCCCAGTCCCTCCTTCCACGCTTGCACGCCAACACGCCCGACCGAACCCTGGACGGACGAGGCTCCCGTTCCACCCACCTGACCCGAACCCAGACCCGGAACCAGAACCAGACGCCCCGCTGACAACTGAAGTCGTGGTGCCCCTTCTCGACTTCATTCTCACAAACCCAACAACACTCGCCAAGCCTGCGACCGATTCTTCCAGGCCGCGGCCCCCCATTTCCACGAGCGCACGCCAGATCCAGCTGCGCACCGCTCGACCGCTCAACCGCGACCACCGGCCGACTCGAAAGCCGCCGACGAGGTCCTTCGTAATCGCCGATCCCACCGCCCGTCGCCGTCATCATCGCGAGTCGCTGCCCGATGCACCAGCGAGCGCTCGCCTCCTCGACCTCCTAATTTCGACACGAGGCTCGCTCCGCGGCCCGCCAACTCTGGCATCGAAGGGGCCGCGAAAAGTCTTTGGCTGGCACGCAAACACCCCGCCATCAATCTCCCCTCGGCCGTCAGCGACATGTCGTTTCGCGGCGACAACCAGCGCCGCTACGGCCATGTGCCCCCCGTCCAGTACCCCGTCTCGGGCCAGCCCCAGGACCACACTGGATATCCAGAGCGCCGACCGAGCTTCAACAACGGCGACGATTCGTCCTTCTTCGAACATACCGGCCACGGCGGCCATGGCCAGCAGCCCTACCCTCCCGGCGGCGCGCCCCCGAGGGGCGAGGACGAGCTGTTCCTGACGAGCCCGACCGACCAAACCGCCCCTCGCCCGGCCTACGGCGGCGCGCCCTCCCCGAGCGCTCTATCTGGATACCAGCATCAGTACCAGGCCCCGGCCCCTCCGACGCCATCCCACTCCACCTACAACCCCCAGCACTTTGCGCGCTCGCAGTCGACATCGCTGCCCTACCATCCACAGCCCGCCCAGCGCTACAGCGGCGCCTCGACCTCCTCCATCCCAAACACGCCCGCCTCCCCGACCAGCTACACTCCGGCCGCCTACAACCCCGCCGCATACGCCTCCGCCAACAGCGCTGTCCCTCAGAGGCAGCCCACCTACCATGGCTACGGCAACTACAGCCAGGGCTATGCCTCTCCCGCCATGTCCCAGGCCTCGGCCTTCAATCAGCAGTCACCCGTTGCGACATACAACCAAGGCTTCCCCCAGCCGATGCAAGCTCCCCTGCCGAGCCCCGGCGTCAGCTCCAACGCCTCTTCCACGTCGCAAACCCCGTCCTACGACCCCTCCTACGGCCAGAGCTACAACAACCATGGCTACGGCACATATGCCTCGAATGGTGCCCAAGCGGCCGCGGCGCCGCAGTCCTACTCGCAGGCGCCCTACCCCCTCCAGTCGCAGATTCCCGTCGGCCCCCAGTACTCGGCCGATCACTCCTCCTTCTCCAACAGAGCCTACCGGTCAAACTCGCACACGTCGCCGCTCTCCTCCCCGCAACCCCAATCGCCCGGCCTGCAGAGGCACCCGACCAATGCCCCCCTTCCCAGCCGACCGATCGATCAGGTGCCCGAGGAGCCGACCTGGGATCCCGAGGAGGAACACATGAACGACCAGGCCAGGCTCCAGGCCGGCATCATGCACGACATCGAGGCCGAGCTGGACCGCCCGAGCAGCCGTCATCGTCCCGCCCCGGTCAACGGTGCCCAGTTCTCCGACGAGGACCTGCAGACGTTACGCCGCTACACCGGCACGACGGTGGGCGAGTCATCAGCCGCCTCAAACGTCAGCCGCTTCCCCTCCAACGCTTCCACGTACAACAACCCATCACAGTACGATTATGACGACGACGACGATGATCCGGAAGGCACCGCGGGTGTCATTGCCATGCAGCAGGCCGAGATGGACGACAGAAGGTTCAGCAGCAACGCTGCACCCTTCTCCTACTCCGAGCCTGTCCCGGTCCGCACTCTGGCTCCGCCCGCAGAAGAGCAGACCAAGGAGGGCCAGAGCAGTGATACGGACTACGGCGCCACAGACCTCGGCTTCTTCAGCGGCGGCTATCCCGGCAGCATGGCATATGGAGGTGCTGCCGCCGACAGCCGCCAGGAGACTCCCCCGGCACGGCCACTTCCCCAACCCATGCAGGATGATCGGAGCTACGACGAGAACACCCCGGCCTTCAAGGCCGAGGTCGACTACGGCGGCACCGGCGGTCTGCAAGCACCAACCGGTCACCGGCTCAGCTTCGACGAGGGCTCTGAACGTGTATCGCTCCATTCGCGGCAAAGCGGCAGTGAGTCGCCGTATAAGGAGGACTACCCAGACATATTCTACCACCCAGGCTTCAACCGCCCCCTGCCACCAGTTCCCGGACGCACAGGAAGCGACAGCAGCGCCATGCTGTCGGTGCAGCAGGCGAGACAGTACGGCCACACCCCGTCCCTAAGTGTCGATTCCCGGCACTCGTACAACGCCGAGAACCCAGAGTCGTACTACAGCCCCGGTGGCCAGACGCTACATCCCGAGCGGTCCATTTCGATGTCCAGCCACAGCAACACCCCCCAGGTCCACCCGCCAGCGCGCTCGCGGACAGATGCCGCCGAAGAGCGGCGAAAGCTGGCCAAGCAGCATCAACTGGCCGCGCAGTCTGGGCACGAAGGCTCCGAGAGTGCCACCCCCTCGTCCATGACGTACGACATGATCACGCTACCCAGCGGCCGGAGGCGGAAGTTTGTCCCAAGCAAGCTGTCGGCCAACGACTACAGAAGGTGCGCCGAACCGTGGGCCCTCAGTGGCATCGCCGCATGGGTGCGGGAAATGGCCGACGGCGAGCCGGACCTCAAGCTCAAGACTATCGAGGAGGCACTGGTCAACCTCTTCACTGACAAGGTCCCGACACTGAACGTCGCTGACGCCGAGGTGCTGAGCACCAAGGTAGTCGAGCTCATGCTCAATGCCAATATCCTGGTCCCCGAGGAGGAATGGGTCAAGTTTGGCCCAGGCTCCATCACTGGCGTGTTCTGGCAGCTCACCGGCCACGGCTGCTACGCCCCCAAGCTGCACGAAACCGAGACGCCCGGCCGCTGCTACTCCCACCACTGCATGCGGACGCTTAAGAAGGCCAACCTCGACGAGCTCATGCTAGAGGAGGTCAAGTCGGAGGACTGGGCGAGCTTCTACAAGATGACTAAAGAGTCGATCGAGGGCAAGCCCAAGAAGGAGATCGAGCGGCAGAACGTCCTGCACGAGATTGTGACCGGCGAGGAGGAGTACATGACCCAGCTGGAGGTTCTCCGCGTCCTGTACCACGACCAGATCCGCAACGCCCCGAGCCCCATCATCGCGCCGAACCGGGTGGATAACTTCCTCACCGTTGTCTTTGGCAAGGTTGATTCTGTGCAGGGCGTCAACAGGGAGTACCTCCTGGCACAACTCAAGTACCGGCAGCAGGAGCAGGGACCCTGGATCACTGGCTTCAGCGACCTGTTCAGGGAATGGATTCGCCGGGCAAAGGACGTCTACATTGACTACGCCTCACAGTACCCTCATGCTTCGTACCTGGTTCGTAAGGAGGCCAGCCGGAACATCATCTTCGCCGAGTTCCTCGAACGTGTGCGCGGTCACTCGAGGTCCGGAAGGCTGGACTGGACGCACTTCCTCAAGACGCCCATCACGCGGCTGCAAAGATACACCTTCATCCTGCAGAGCGTGGAGAAGCTCATGCTGGTGGACAGCGAGGAGAAGACGAACCTTGCGAAGGCGATTCTCGAGATCCACAACGTCACCATGGAGTGTGACGCCAAGGTCGCCGAGATGCAGAAGAAGGTGGAGATGATGGAGCTCAACGCCATGCTGGTGCTGCGTCCTGGCTTCCACTCCGTGCTGAACCTGCATCATCTCGGCCGAGAGCTCCTGATGCAGGGCGAACTGCAGAGGATGGGCTCCAAGGGCGTGAGATGGGTCGACACCCACGCGCTCTTGTTCGACCACTACTTCATCCTGGCCAAGCCTGTTCCCGCTCGCGATGGCAAGGGCGGCAAGAAGTTTGACGTTTCAAAGGAGGTATGTTTCCCGAGCGAGTACAGATGACATGAGACCCAGCTAATCGTGACTAGCCGATACCCATGCCACTGCTCTTCCTGGACAGCATGGACGACGACCCGATCTCCAAGCAGAAGGGAATCGCCACGCCACTTGCACGCGGCGCCGTCAGCGCTTCCGACACGAGGCTGAACCGGATCGCGACTAACGGTGTCGACCGGCCTTCACTGGAGCACGCGGCTACTAGCTCGTCCATCGGCTCCGTCGGCGGCAGCCGCCTGACACCGGTGAGCTCGAACGACTCCAGGGACAAGATCCTGTACCCCTTCCGCATCAAGCATCTCGGCCACGAGACGTACACGCTCTACGCGACGAGCGCAGAGAAGCGGGCGGACTGGGCGCAGAAGATTGTGGAGGCCAAGACACGCCACGCCAAGGCATGCTTCCAGCAGAACGCCGAGCCCTTCAGACTTCGTGTGCTCGCGGACATTGCCTTTGCGTACGACTCGGTCAACGCTATCGGCAAGCATGCAGGCGTGCCGGTCCGAGGCACTCCCCTGGACAGGGCCATCCGCGAACTCGAGGCCGTGTATGGCCCTACCAGGGGCCCGGCTCCTGTCAGTAGGGCGCAGGTCAACTGTGCGACGAGTTTCACGGCTTTTGGCAAGTCCATCATCGCCGTCGGAACAGACTATGGCGTGTACATCTCCGACGCCTCGGACCCTCGTGGCTGGATCAGGGTATGTTCTTCCGCGCAAGTCAACTTGTCCTGATGCTAACTTGTTCTACAGACCGTGCAGGCCAACCGCGTAACGCAGATCACCGTTCTGGAGGAGTTCTCCGTTTGTGTCATCATCGCGGACCGCTCACTTACATCGTATCCCCTGGACGTTGTCGCGCCAGTCTCAAACTTCCCAGCCCCCATCAACGACAGCCCTAGGAGGGCACCGCAGAGGCTGGGCAAGGACGTCAACTTCTTCGCAACGGCCAAGATGAAGGACCGCATGCTCCTGTTCTACAAGCGCAAAGAGGGCATGCACAACACATTCAAGGTCCTGGAGCCTGTGTACCAGAAGGCGTCGGAGAAGAAGAGCCGGATCTTCGGCGTCCGCAAGGGCATCAACGGAGCCACGGAGAGCTTCCGGGACTACGACGAGTTCTACCTGCCGACGGAATGTTTCTCCCTGAACATCTTCCAGACGTACATTGCCGTGTCGACGGCCAAGGGATTCGAGCTGCTGACGCTGGACAAGAAGCAGCCCATGTCCATCCCGGACCTGAAGGTGCCGGCCATCGCCAATATCGCCACGCGCGTGCGCGACCAGCGTCCTCTCGGCATGTTTAGGTTGAATGACCAGGAGTTCCTGCTTGCGTACGAAGACTGCGCCGTCTACGTCGACAAGCACGGCGACGTCAGCCGCACCCTCATCATGGAGTACTCGGGCAAACAGAAGAAGGCGCGGGCAGCCACCATGTACGGCCAGTACCTGATCCTGTTCAACGAGGACTACGTCGAGGTGCGGAACGCGGAGAACGGCCGGCTGCGACAGATCATCGCCGGCCGGGACGTCAAGTGTCTCGATTACGGTGTGAGGGGACCGACTGGCGGTATGGCTATGAGTGGCACAAGCTGGGCGGCTGGCCAGACGGGCCAGCCTGGGGAGGAGTGGAAGGGCACGGTCAAGATCTCCATGAGCCACCCGGAGATCTCGGGGATCCAGATTGTTCTGGAGCTGTTGCTCAACGACGGGCACATGGAGTCTTAGATGGACATCTACGGGATGGCATAATGCTGGGTGGGAGAGGAGGTCGGAGACTGGGAGATGAAGCGACGCTTACGTTACGATGTGACACGAGAAACGGCGGGCGATTGAGCATGCGCCGGATGTCTGGAGTGGAGGCGCGGGCCTCCTCCGTTGTACGGCACCGTTGGGCCGGGGATTTTGGATGAGAGTATGTATGTAGTGTTGACCTCGTTTTCTGAGGACTGTCTGTCGTCCGCCCACGGGACGTGGGCTTTCGCGCGCTGGGACGTCACCGCACGGCGCTCAGGAGTTGAACATCCACGAGAGATGAATGTTGATTCTCATTGTCGATTGCGAGCCAAGTAATGTGATGGATGGGATGATTTGAGCGAGGATGACACCGGATGGGCTGACTGCAGTAGGCACCCCGCTGATCCCCTCCCCAATGGAATAGTTCTGCCTGGAGATGGATGCTAGACATGCAGCTGTCGATGACATCTGGGGGCGGGGTTGGTAAACGCGTATTCGACAATTCCTGGTTTTCTCTCCCTGCAATGTTCCGGACCCGCAGGACATAAAGGGGGTGAGGCTGCTGCTTTGGATTTGGGGATTTAACGTCACTCGACATCGCAACAATGCACATCCTCATCCGCACTCTCGTCGCCGGCGCCGCTCTCCTCGGACCCGGCACCAACGCGGCGAACGCACCCCGGGAATGTCCCCCCCTAGGCCCAGCCCTCCCCGCCCCCCGCCACCCAAGCTCAAACCCCTTGGTTAAAGAAACCCTCTCCGCCCTCCGCGAGGCCTTTACAGCCTCCTTTGGCTTCCAGCACTCGGCCGTCTCGGTGGGTATACAGTCTATCTACGAGGATGCCCCGCTCCTGGACTTTCACCACACGCCGCCCGATGAGGGAGCGAAGCGCGGCGCCAAGACGGTGACGGCCAAGACTTGCTACCGCGTCGGGAGCGTGACGAAGGTGTTCACTGTGCTGGCGGCGCTGCAGCTTGAGGAAGGGGGGAGGTTGAGGATGGATGATCGGGTGGGGAAGTGGGTGGATGGGTTGGAGGGGGCGGAGGGGGAGGAGATGGATGTTGTAAGGTGGGAGGATGTTACGGTTGAGGGGGTGGCGACGCATCTTTCGGGGATTGGAGCTGATTGTGAGTTTTTCTTTTCGGGATGGTTGTGATGGTTACTGACGAGGTGATAGTGTTTCTGGACTTTGCGGCCGTCCCTGGGGACTGGGAGGCTCTGGGACTGCCGAAGATTCCGGAGGGGGTGAAGAGGCCGGATTGTTCTGGCTTGGGGAATGCGAGGCCTTGTACGGTTGAGGGTGAGTCTACGTTCGGTCTTGAGAGAGGGAGTGATGCTCATGTTGGACAGATCTGGTCGATGCGTTCAAGGACAGGAGGCCACCGATTCATCCGTCGTGGACCTCGCCTGTGTATTCCAACGTTGGCATCTCGCTTGTTGGGCTCGCGGTCGAGGCGGCGGGTGGGAAGCCGTACGAGGATATCATCAGGGCGTCGATCTACGAACCTGCTGGGATGAAGAGTACTTCTATGGGGGTCCCTGGTGAGAGTGAGGATCTTTTTATTCCCACGAACGGCACGTCTCATAACATCGATCTCGGCGTTATTGCCTCGTAAGTTCTGCTTCTTTTCGGATACCGAGGATTCAGGGGCTAACATGCCTCAGAGCTGGAAGCATGAACTCCAACACGGAGGATATGCTGGCCTTCATGACAGCCATCATGAAGAACAAGCTGCTCTCACCTAACAAGACCCGTCGGTGGTTCAGGCCGGCGTCCTTCACATCAAGTTGGTCAGCCACGGTGGGAGCACCTTTCGAGATGTACCGCCTTGACGGCGTGACGCCAGACAAGAGGATCATCGACATCTTCACGAAAGGAGGCGACATCATCGACTACCACACCATCATCGCCATGATTCCAGAATTCGGCGTCTCCCTCTCCATCATGGTCGCTGGCCCCGAGACGGCAGGCATGTTCCCACAGCTTCTGCTATCAGACACCTTGCGCGCTCTCATCCCCGCGATGGACCAGGCAGCCCGAGAAGAAGCGAGGGAGCGTTTCGTCGGCGAATACGTGGACGAGACGACCAACTCGCGGCTCGTCATAAGTCAGGACAGGGGCGCCGGGCTTGTACTTACAAACTGGGTGATGAGAGGCTTCGAAGTCCTCCCAAACCTGGACAAGTACGACTTACTTCACCCGAACAAGCCGGACACGGAGGCCAAGTTCTCCTCGGCGCGGCTGTACCCGGCGGGACTGGAGAACGAGAAGCGAGCGTCGTGGCGGGCGAGTCTGCCGTTGCTGACGGACGCGGAGGCCCGGCTGATCGAGGACAAGGCCGCGTGGAGGGACGCGCATTGCTTTGGGTGGCTGACGTCGGATCGGAAGACGTATAATTATGTTGGGTTGGATCATTTTGATTTTGTGTTTGGGGAGGGAGGGGATGGGACGGCTGTTCGGGCGAGGGGGTTTGATGTGGAGTTGAAGAGGGTTAGTAGGGAGAATTTGGTGGTTGAGGAGGAGGGGGAGGTGGCCGGCGAGGAGACTCGTGAGGAGGAAACCCCTGAGGAGACGCAGAAGGAGGCAACCCCTGAGAAGACTCATGAGGGTACATCTCCTGCTGACGAGCAGGCATCTCAAAAGCTGGAGACCGAGGAGTTGTAGGAGATCAGAGTGCCGAGGATGTGTCTACAAGCATGGTTTGTTATGAAGCCTGATTTTGGCGAGAAAGATGACGAAGTTCTTCGTTGAAGAGGGGAAGTTTGTGTCGATCGTGAACTCATGATGCTATTTTGAGGCGCAGTCGTGAGAAGGAACGAGCCTCTGTTGCGTCAGGGGTTGCTGCGCCGCACATGGCGGGGCAAAACTTGGGAGCTTCCTGCCTGCCCGCCTGCCTGCCATCAGGTCGGGCCCCGATGCATGCGGGCGGCCCCTGACGGGAACCGGTGGAAGGCGCGCCAGGACGCTGAGGGAAGGGACGATGGGGACCAAAGCCCCGCTAACCTTAAACCTGCAGCTAACGAATCAGCCCCCTGCGAGATGCCAATCACAGAGCCCGACTCGGGTCGCTTTCGGCTCAGCCCTGGACTCCGGGGCCTCTCAGCTCGCATTCGTGGTCCAGGTCATTCCCAACTTCCCAGGCAGCCCGCCGCCAGCCACGAGAGCCGAAGGGGCCTCACGGGTGCTCGATTTTCTCTCTGGTCAACACCAGCGGGTCGAAAAGTCTTCTCCTTCTTTTCTTCTGACCGACCTTGGAAACGAGACCGAAAGCTCCCACCGCTACGAGGTTGCCCTCGTCTGCCCGACCACACGAGGCCTGTACACCCAGGCGCTCCGATCGGCCGTCTCGTGAAGACGGCGGGCGGAGCAGAACACACCACGATGAGCTCAGGACAGGGGCACTATGCCCCATATCGTCCGACTGGGCAGCAACAGCAGCAGCAGCAGCAGCCGTATCAACAGCACCAATACCAGGCATATCATCAGCAGCAGTCGCCGCACCAGCAACAGCAGTACCCTCCCCAGCACCACCAACAACCGCAATACTACCAATCCCCTCCGCCCGTCCCGAACGACCACCGACCGCCTGTGCAGCAGACCTTTCTCGCCGAGCTCGAAGCCCCCATCGTTCCCGTCTCTAGCAAGCCGAGTGTCACGTCCCCCAAAAATGAAGATGCCGTTGCTGAGATGCCCGCGAGACCCGTGGAGGGGGCATCCAGGCCGAAGCCCTCGCCCAGCCCGAGCGTGGCCACGCCGGTACAAGCGAACCCCTGGGGCTTCTTCCTCGAGACCGACCCCATTCCGACGGATAAGCCAGAGCAGAGCCAGCCTAGCGGTGGTCCTCCCAACAAGACAGACAACGATCCCGTGGAGGAGGGCCTTGCGGTCAAGCCGCTGAGGATAGTCAAGACGGGAGGGAGCAGGATGAGCCAGAGCTCCATTGAGGCGCCTCGCGTGGACCAGCAGCCGCAGCCGGCACCTGTTCCCTACGCCACAAGACCAGACATCGCTCCGGCAATTCCCTCTCCAGGCCATGAGCAGAGGCCTCTGTCGCCTGCGGGCCAATATGTTCCGTATCGGCCGCCGGGAACGACATCGCCATCGCCGGGGGCATTGTCGCCCACGAGCCAGCAATCATTCCAGCCTGGGCCGGCATCGCCCACTCATCTGGCGCCTTCGCACACGCCTCACAGCCCTCTGTCGCCCGTCGCGCATACCATCTTGCCCTACCGGCCGCCCAGCGCCGCGCCTACCCCCGACGTCCGGCCTCAGACATCGCCAAGCCCCGGCACGCCGAGCCCGCACCTGCAGCATGCGCAGCCCCCGATGCCCCAACCGCTCCCCGGCGCACTTCCGTACATGCCTCCACAACAGCACCAGCATGCCGACACTCCTGTCGTCCCGAGTCCCGGGCCTCAGCAGCAGTATGCCAGCGTTCCTGTCGCCCCGGCTCCCCCGGCAAGCCCGTCGGTCCCGATCCCCCAGCCGCAGTACGCCGCCATGCCGGCCCCGTCACCCTATGCGCAGTCTACGACGTCCCCTCTGGCAGCTCCGCCGCCGCCGAGCCCCTATTTCCAGCCTCAGCAGACCTATGCTCAGGCCGTCCCTCCGGTGACCGGATCTGCACCAGGGCCTGGACCTGTAGCCCAGCAAAGCATGTCACCGGTCCCTCCTCATCCATCACAGCACCCATATCCGCCACCATCTCCGGTTCCGCAGCCGCAGAGCCCGTATCTTCAGTCACAACCGAGCTACGCTCACTTGTCGCATTCCGTCCCGGGACCTTCGGTACAGCCAAGTGCTTCTCCTGGGCCTGCGCAACCCTCATCGCAGCAGCAGCCTCATCTTGCAGCATCTCCTACTTACGGCCAGCAACTGCCTCCCCCTCCCCCTCCTCCTGGAGCTTCCTCACCGGCACCAGGATCCAAAGCAAGCCTGGCTCAAACCTCTACCTCTCCTACGCCTGAGGAACCCCCGCCGCCATACTCGGTTGTTTCCTCACAACCACCCCCTGTTGTCACTCCGGTACAGCCTCAGCAGCATGCGCCGCCCCCCTTGCAACCGCAACACCATGCGCCGCCCCTGCAGAGGCCACCGACAGCCCCTGCCAGCTCACACACAGCGCCGCCTGCGACAGCTGCTCCGTTTGGAGTGCCTCCCATCCCCAGTATGCCGACGGGCCACGGCATTCCCTACCGGCCCACCCCTCCGCCTCTTCCGCCGCGCAACCCGTCCCTCCCACTCAACTTGCCGGGTCAGGGACACACTTCTACGCCTCAGAACGGAACTCCGAGTGGCCCTCCCAGCGGGTCCAGCCATGGCTACGCCGCGCCTCCGTCATCGTCCGGCGGCTCGAAGCTTTTCGGCTCCTCCACGGCCAAGAAGTGGCTCAACAAGACCACCGAAGTCATCGACCAGAATGTCAATACTTCCAAGAAGTGGTGGGACCAGACGGCCAGCACGCTCGATCACACAGTCTCGCCGTACCTTGCGAATACCAAGTACAATCCCTGGGCGGGACCTCCCCCGGCGTTTGGCGTGTCACGGGGATATGGACCCCCGCAGGGTCCTCCGATGCACCCGGCGGCGGGAGGCTACCCCCCACAGCGTAAGTTGACGTCTGGTATATTGACTGAGTGTTCGCTGACAAAAGATGTAGACATGTATTCACAAGGACCTCCGTTCCAGGGCTACGGCCAGCCTCCGATGCCCCCAATGCCTCCGGGACCACCGGGACCTCCAGGGCCTTACGGTGCCCCGGGACGATAGACTGGGTATATCTTGAAAAGAAGATCTCATGGCGACGTGGTTCTCAAGGTCATCTGGCGGTATCTAACATCCGATAGCTATTCATTCGAGCGAGCGTGAATCTACATATTATTTAATAGCGAACTGAAACCTCTTGCAAGGTCTTGATTTTGCTAACTCATCCATTGATGTTTGGGGAAATTTACATTACAATTACACTCAAGTGATGTGGCGTCCTCTCTCCGATGGCCATCTCCAGCGGGGTTGTGATCATCGCCAAGCAGCTCCTTTCGGGGTCATCATGCGGCTGCCCAGCTGTGGCTTCAACGTTTGAAGCTAGCCAGCTCCGTAACCGAGAGCTTTCTGATATCCAATGTCGGTAAGCACAAGACAGCTGCGCGTGGCTAATTAGCCCGACGGAAGCGAGCAGCCTAGCTGGGGGGGTGCCGCGGACGATGACAGTCGCGGACCGGGTGATTGGTTCTACGGCGGCGAACGCTTGGGAAGCGGTCAAACAATCCAGATCAAACCGAACGGGGTCGGAGGCGCCCGCGACAGAGGCCGCCGCCGCCCAGCCCGGGCGTTCAATGTTGGAAAGGCGGGCTGCGGAGGTCTAGATGCACCGGGGGCGGCGAAGATCATGGCCGAATGCGAGCATGCGCCAAGAAAATGTCACCCAAGGCGTGGATGGCCGAGGTGATCGGCGGGGTCTGGAAGGGGAAACCGCCACGCCACGGAGGGCAAGACGGGTGTTCGGCAGGCAGAGGGGACACTGCAGAATGCCTCTTTCACAGCTCAGTACGGCCAGGGTGAGGCTCGCGGCTCGAATGTGACTGACAAGCTCGGCTCATGTGCTGCCTCTCACAACGGCGGCCACTGCCGCGAGATGCGGCTCGACCGGCGTGGAGCAGTGGGCTCGTGACTTGGGGGGTAGGAGGTCACGCGGTGACAGACGCGGGGTATGCTTCGAGGGCAAGCTGTTTTCCAGAGCTTTACCGCCAATCCTGCAGGAAAAAAGGCGTTGGACGCCTATTCTTAGCCTGCCTTGCCTGCTTGGGTGCGTGTGGGTGGGAGACATTTAAGGTCCGATCACGCGAGGCGCGCGTTGTACGATCTGTTCCCGCGTTCGCCAATGTAACATGAACCCCTCCTGCTATCTTCGACACCGCTTGGGGAGTACTTGCTTGCCTGAAGGCAGAGGCGGGCGCGGCACACTGCAGCAGCTCGTCTCTTCGTGTGTTGTGTCGGCGAACGGACGGGCGACTACCCGCAGGTATTAGCGAGGCGACAGGAATCAGGTTTCCCCCGTCGAGGCCGATGACAGGAACGCCACGGCGTCGAGTCGATTCGCTGGGGATATCCTCGGTATGGAGGAGGGGGCTTTAACTGGAAGCTCAAAGTTACAAAGAAGCCCAGGCGCTTGTCAGCTTCCGACTCGGGAAAAGGGCCACAAAGCTCCCGCTACAACAAACCAGGCGGGCGGGATTCCTGATATAATGCCTCATTTATGGCCCGCGGCCCCTAGGGCACGGGCATTTATCATGGCTGACCGAAACCTGGCCCCTCTCCCGTATTGCTGCCTGACTGATACCGTCGCGTCGTACCTCGATTTGCCGTGTGGCCGCCCCGTTGGTCGGGGGTTTCAGACGCGTGCGAGTCGTGTTAAACGCCGATGGAAGGTGAGGATGGGCAGATGGCAAAATGACAATAAGCCGGCGTCGCCGCGGTTTTCGGCATGTCGTCAGTGGCAGCTCTCAAGCGTGGGCGGAGATGCCGCCGTCTCGGCCAGCGCGAGATCGTCGTTTTTGGGGGGATTTCTTTCAACCCGGGCCCAGGTCGACGACGGTAGATGGGCCGCCCGAACTTTTTGAAGGGGGCGGGCGTGCCGAGACGGTTGCAGGCATTTGATTTCGTCGGAACACCCAGGAGGCACCGGGACAGGTCGTTGCTTCAACACATCCGGGGTGCCGTTCGAGGTCTCTCAAGGCATGATGCATGGAAGATTGCAGGGCAGTTTGTAGGCGGCAAGCATTAAGCCGCCTAGCTCTGCCGCTGCCGGGCCGTCAATGGGGGTAGGGGAGGACAAGCGCTTCATGCCTTGTTACTTGTTAGTGAGTGCTTTGTTAGGTCGCTCCCCGAGGCCAAGCTCGATGCGTCTGATCTCCAGTGTGCCACCCGGAGCGGAGAATCGTGGGAGGGAGGGAGGGAGGAGGCATAAAGGGGGACGGGACGCGGCCGAAGATGAGAAACAAGGCCCAGGCGGTGTGTGTGGTCGCTATTCAGAGGCTCCCTTTCCTCGGCCGTTGGACCGTACCTGTACTTCTAGCCAGGGATGCATGTTGAGACGAGAGCTGTTCCCTGGCGGGTTTTGCGAACCTGGTTCGCAGAGGGGCCGAGGGAGGTGGACAGCCGGTCGGTCAGTCAAGGAACCTGCCTGTCGGGAAGTGAACTCTTGTCATTTGCAACCCAACCCGACGGCCTGGCCCGGTGACGAGAGGGAGTGAATGCCGGATGCAGCGAACGGATCGGAATTTCGGTGAGACCAGCGTCTCACGCCTTTCCCGCGCCCGCACCTCCTATACTGCCCGGGCTACATATCATCATGTACACCGTCGTGAAGTCGAACAACCTTTTTCGGCGCCGAGATCCGAGGGATTGCAAGGTTTCGACGGGCCTTGTCAGTCCGTACGGTAGCATTCGAGAAGGTGGTTGTTGCTTGACTCGGTGGTTTCTGAGTTTTTCAGGGTCCTCTTTCCCCGGTTTTACACGCCCTTTACGCCCCCCGAATCGACAGACCATCTTGCCCCCTTGGTGCCACCCTGGTCGCCTGGTCGCCGAGCATAGCGTCATGTTGAACTCATTGTTCGGGGTATCGACCGAGGTACTCGTCGGCGACGAGGTTCGAGGGCAAGCAGGCAAGATAGTTTATCGTGCATACTCGTATGCTGGTTGCTTGGCTGCTGTTTGGTAGCGTTGGCCCCGGCGGGCTCTTGGAGCATTCCAATCCAGATTGAGATGGGCATTGCCCCCTTGGCGTCTTGTACGCCTTTCGGTGCCATGACAATGCATCCAAGGACACGCCGGAGACGGGGGGAGCCTGAACTCGACTCGCGCGCCCTATTGTGCCGTCGTCATGGTGGCCGCCCGCGCCCTTTTTGACCGCTCGGATCCGTCTGGAAGGAATGCTGGGACACGATGTCCGAGGCAACTGGGCCAAATGTAGCAACCTGGATGCAGTCGTGTCGTGTCGTGTCCTGTCCTGTCCTGTCGTGTGTCTTGTCTTGTCCGATGGCGGTCGATGGATGGCTCTCCACTTTGGGCTGCCGCGGCCAAGGCGCCAAGGCGACTGGGGCCCGAGCAGCAGCGGCTGCCCTTGTCTGGAAGGGCGCTCCAAAGGGTTGCCGCCCAGGGGAGGCCTGGCCGGGCGGGCCGGGGGGGCACATCGATCAATCCCAGGCGGGGCCCGGGGGGGGGGCTGGCTACCAGTGGCTCCCTTCGGGTCGTTTCTTGGGCGGTGGGCAGGCGCTGGAGGTGTCTGGCCAGCGCCCGTGGGTGCTCTGTCAGCCTCAAGTCCGGGCCAGCAAGCAGCCTGTGAGAGGTGGAAGGTGGGAAAAGAAGGAGGTGAGGTGAGGAAGGAAGGCCTGCCCGATTCTTAGGTTGCCGCCCCCCCGGCTTCCTCGCCCCCCCCTTTGTAAAACCCACTGCACTCAATCTCACTCCCTCATTCAACCATTCCCTCTTTCCCTCCCTGCACCACCCTCTCCGACCTGACCACACCACAACCCCACGATCAAGGCCTCCCAGGTAAGCTACCAACCCATTCTCTTCCTCCCGTCCTCGCAAACCTCTTCCCTTTCCTATTTCCACCTCGGATCGTAGAGTCGTCCGCAAAACCTCTCCTCCATCATTCACCGCCGCCGCTGCCGCCTCTCTCCACTTCGTCGTCCGACCGGGATCTAATCGCCTGCCAACCCAACCAGCCATTCTTCACGCCTTCCTTCACCGGTCGGCTTCTTCCCACCGACCTCGGTTTTCGCGAGCGAGCATTTCACAAGTCGATCCCCTTCACTCCCACCGACATCCGCCCACCATAGCCCGGCACCAGGTACGTTCTCGCTGCCTTCAGCTACCCCGGCCTGGCGTCGTCGGATCAATTATCCCGCACAAATCCTGCGGACGCGGTGTGGATTTGCCCTTCGTCAGCAGCAGCCAGCCCAGCATCGGCTGTGCGTGATGCAACCTGTCTTGGCAGACGCAGCAATCAACCCACACAAGCAACGCCCAAACGCACCACCGCCACTTCACTCATTTTCGGGCGACTGCCTTCTTCTTTGCCTCACCGGTTTCAGACCGACCCATTCTCGTGCCCAAGCTAACTCGTCGTCCCTCCAGCGTCGCTAGGTTGTCCTGCCAATTCTTTCTCCCTCAACCACCGAACCACCCACACACAGCTTCCGTCCCACAGTCGGCGGCAGCACCCTAATTGCCCAACATGACGACCATGGTACGTCCATCACCCGGATGTGTTCGGCCAGGACACAAGCTTGATGGGAAAGGAGACGGGTGGCTGGCTGGTCGGAGCGGCGACGCCCCACAGCCTGACCGCCTCCTCGTCCTCTCCCCTCAGCGTGCTGGTCGTTGCATCCCGACATCCTACTCCCTAGCGTCTCTCTCATGCACTGACACCTCAGGTACAGGATCTCCGCGTCGGTAACAAGTACCGTATCGGCCGCAAGATCGGTTCCGGCTCCTTCGGCGACATCTACCTCGGCACCAACATCATCTCCGGCGAGGAAATTGCCATCAAGCTTGAGAGCGTCAAGGCCAAGCACCCCCAGCTCGAGTATGAGGCTCGTGTCTACAAGTCTCTCGCCGGTGGCGTCGGTATCCCCTTCGTCCGCTGGTTCGGCACCGAGTGCGACTACAACGCCATGGTCCTCGACCTCCTCGGCCCCAGCCTGGAGGACCTCTTCAACTTCTGCAACAGGAAGTTCTCCCTCAAGACCGTGCTCCTGCTCGCCGACCAGCTCATCTCCCGCATCGAGTACATCCACGCCAAGTCCTTCATCCACCGTGACATCAAGCCCGACAACTTCCTCATGGGCATCGGCAAGCGCGGCAACCAGGTCAACGTCATCGACTTCGGTCTCGCCAAGAAGTACCGCGACCCCAAGACGCACTTCCACATCCCCTACAGGGAGAACAAGAACCTGACCGGCACTGCCCGTTACGCATCGATCAACACCCATCTCGGTGTCGGTGAGTGACCAATTCTTTGTCCCCCCTCAGCTGTTTGCTGCTTACTGACAACAACACAGAGCAATCCCGCCGCGACGACATGGAGTCTCTCGGCTACGTCATGCTCTACTTCTGCCGCGGCTCCCTTCCCTGGCAGGGACTCAAGGCTGCCACCAAGAAGCAGAAGTACGACCGCATCATGGAGAAGAAGATGACCACCCCTACCGAGGTCCTCTGCCGTGGCTTCCCCAACGAGTTTGCCATCTACCTCAACTACACCCGCTCGCTCCGCTTCGACGACAAGCCCGACTACAGCTACCTCCGCAAGATCTTCCGTGATCTCTTCGTCCGCGAGGGCTTCCAGTACGACTACGTCTTCGACTGGACCGTCTACAAGTACCAGAAGAACGCCCAGGCCATCGCCCAGGCCGCTGGCAACCAGGAGGAGGACGACAAGGCTCGCGCCACTCGTGCCACCGCCGGCAACACCAGTGAGTCGGCCCGACCCGCCTGATCCGCAAACGTCATTCTGACCACCCCCCCAGCTCGTGCTCCCAAGTGATTGAATATGGACCTGGTATCGGATTCACAGATACCAGCTGGATTGTCGGCGGAAGCGACATGATGTGAGTCTTGGTCCTGTCCTAAACCACTCGCCCGATTTGGCACTGACCCCAAGTCTCCAGGCTGCCCTCGGCATCACAAGGCAACATGACTGGTTTCAGTTCTTATCGAACATGATTGACGCGCTTGCCTTGCTGTCTTTCCTCATCAGAGTGTGACCAGCAGACAATCCGGAAAACACCCCATTCTCTGGCAACGCGAGCCAGGCTGTTTTGCTGGCGACCTTGGGCGCCAGCGGATCGAAGGCCATTCGGATGCCTTTCGGACGCCGTCGCATCGCCGCAAGCACTGGTCACCAACCTTTTCCTTTCCGCAACCTTGTCAACATTGTCTTTTCGGCCCGCTTTCTCATCAACTCCCGCACTGGCTCGGAACCCCTCGGCAGGGCGGTTGCTGTTTCTTCTGTGGCATCAGCCGCAGGAGTGAATATCATCCACCCGTACGTCGATCGGTTTTGAACGGCACGCCCGATGGCTCGATTACCGGGTCATCGTGGCGGTCTCGACACTGGTTTCTGGGGAGCAGCACCCAAACGCTGTTTTCCTCCATCAGGGTTGTTCGGTTGAGAGCGTTCGTCTGGGGTCCTTGCCAACTACCCAACCCCCGACAGGTAACGCCGACATTGTTGCGCAGCTGCGCGAACCTCCCAACTCTCCTTGCTCTTTCTTTTCTTTTTCTCTAATGGCACGGTTCATGATTCTCGGTTTCCTACGATTGGCCACCATGGCGCTTGCGCTTCGGGGAGCGCTTCTGGGGAGGTTAGCGCATCAGGGGACGAGGGGAGGGGCCAGCCTACACTGCATTTTCGTTCACGGCATCAGCAACGCGGGGCTTGATCTTGCCAGGGACTGTAGCTTCTCAGCTTCGGAGTCGCTCAGTCCTTCAGGAAGTCCATGGGGCTGTGGGTGCCGAGATGATGTCGGTGGGAGGCTGGGTCGATTTGCGAGGATCAGATGACAATATTTGGCTGAGACGAGGGTGTATTACTACGCTCGCGGTCTCGGCCCGCCCGCTGTTATTCTGTGCTTTGGCTCGGCACGTAGGACTTGTACCTACGCAGACGGGTTGGATGGCAGTACATGAGCAAGGGCGGCCACATCATCCGAGCAACGACTGCGAAGAGAGAGGCGCAGGCAACAATCAATAGGTAGCTTTACAAAATCAACACGGTCCCCCACTCTGGCGCTGGTGATCCTTGCATTCTATACCGTGCTGCCGCTTGATGAAGTGAGGGGAATCATGCCCAAGAGTGAAGTTCAGCTCGGCAAGACCAGAAAAGAAAGGAAGAGGCCTCACTCTGCGCAAGACCAGGACCACGACCCACGGCAAAGGAGGCACTGTAGATGTCTAGGCATGTGCTGACCGGGGAGTGAGCAGGGTGCTGTGGGTATTTCAGGGCCAGAATTGGTCAGCTGCAGGGTCGGTCCATCGTGGCTGGGGGCTAGTCGTGGTCCAGCTCCCGCGCGGACATCACAAGGCGCTTTCCGCCCGGGGGATGAGTCCTTCTCCCTCCGAGTCGAAGACGACTCGAGCTGCGCGGCGCGCATGATCCGGCGGTGACCTGACCCGACCGCAGCAGCAACCTGCGAGCACTCGAGTCGGGCATCAACCCTACTAATACAAAGGGTGCCGGTGTCTGCGGCCTGATGATGCCACCACACCGGCCTACTTTCTTACCTCTCTCGAGGTACCGCCGCAACCCACATCTGATACCGGGCGCAGCCTGAGCAGTAGTGGCGCTTAAACCTCGGACCTTTTGGGAAACCCCCAGGGAACGTCTCCCAAACAAGATCGTCATCGATCGCACGACCATCGACTATGGCGGCGGCGGCACCTCACGACAACCCCTCGGCGAATATGGCGCCCTCGACGCTGGACCTGTTTATTCTGACGTTCAATTGCGCCAAGAACTTCATCAACGCGTCCATTTTCTCGTCGCACATTCACGCGGCGTTCAAGCAGAATGCCACGACACTGCCCGACGTGGTTGTATTGTGAGTGCCCTCCCCCTCGTCCCCGCCAGAGCTCCGGCGGTGAGTGGGCTCGTGACCTCCGTCATTGATGCCGACCACCAACGCCGTCGCCGCCGCTCAGCACCACCACGTGTGTGCTTCTCTTGCTTCGAGCTCTATGCTGACGATGGGATAACGCAGCTCCCTGCAAGAGGTCGCGCCACTGAGCTACAGCTTCATCGGCGGCTACTTCCTCAGCCCGTACCTCGCCCGCTACGAAGAAGCGCTGAATCTAGCCGCCAGCCGGTTCAGTTCGCCCTCGACAGCCGACGATGACACTATTACCGTGGAACCGACGGCTAGCCCTGTGCGGCCGTACACCCTCGTGCGCACGCGCAATGTCGGCATGACGGCCATCATGCTCTTCGCGCGCGATCCCGCGGCGCTGCAAAGCGTACAAGAGGCCGAAGTCGGCTTTGGCGCGGCGGAGATGGGAAATAAGGGCGCCGTGGCGCTGCGGTTCGCGTATGACGGCGGAGACGGCGCCGACGCGACGGAGCTGACGTTTGTGGCGACGCACCTTGCGGCTATGGAGTGGAACTTGCCCAAGAGGAACGCCAACTGGGCGGCTATCATGAGGGGCTTGACGTTTGAGAACCCAGAGGTCGTCTTGGACCCCAAGGCTGCTGCGCTACGAGAGACTCAGGGCGAAGCGGGCCCGGGGATCAAGGGTACCAGAGCCTCACGAGGTCAGGCCGAGGCCGAAGACAGTGACAGCGACAGCGATACGGAGCAGGACAGGCTCCTGCATGATGAGCATCACGCCCGAGATCTGCACCTCCAGTCCCAGCTGCACGATATCTCAGTCTTCAGGCCCACGTCACACCTGTTCGTGGCAGGCGACCTGAACTACCGCATCTCGTCACGCTCGCCGCCCCCCCAGGCCGATTTCCCGAGCCTGGACCCGTCATCAGAGCACTTTTACTCCCGCTTCTTCCCGCTCGACCAGCTCACGCGAGAGCGCAAGGCAGGCCGTACCTTCCACGGCATGGCCGAGGCGGACGTCAACTTCCCCCCGACATATAAATACGACGTCCTCCCCGCGACGACGAAAGAGGCAGACGGCGCCGATGTGCCGTGGGAATTCGCCTCGCACCGCTGGCCGTCATGGACGGACCGGGTTCTCTTCCTCGATGTCCCGCGGTGGGTGAAGCGAAGGGCTGCGAAGGAGAAGCAGCAGATTAGCGTGACGGCTTACGATGCGATGCCGGTGGTGAGGACGTCGGATCATAGGGCTGTGTTTTTCAGGGCGAGGGTGCCGCTTCTTTCGCCGGAGGAGATGGCGCTGGATGAGGAAGTGACGACGGAAGGGGATGGGGATGATGGGGAGGTGGAGGATCCGAGGGTCAAGTTGCCGGTGGCTATTGATCCGGAGGCGTGGGAGAGACGGGCGGCGGCGAGGAGGAGGGAGGTTTTTGCGGGATGGAGCATGTTCTTGTGGAGTACGAAGCAGGGGGCTTTGGTTATTGCGACGGTGTTGGCGGTTGGGGTTTCGGGATGGTGGTTTGTGAGGGGGTTGTTGTGAGCATGGTGGAGCGTGGCGGTTTAGACGTGTTGTTATGAGCATGTCCTATGAATCTGGGGGGGGGGGTTGATGGTTTATGTGATACAGGGCTTGATGCTGCAGGGATGGTGGTGATGGTCCCCGGATTAGAGAGCCCCTTTTCTGGGGAGCGATCGATTGAATAGACATCTCTGTGTCTGCTGCTATAAGTGACACTACATACAGTACCTAAGATTGCAAGTTTTTGTTCTAGAACAAGCTCAAAATATCCGTCGAGTGTGAACGCGAATTTTTACTGGCATGGCCCTTGGAGCAAGAAGCCTAACATCACCCATCAGATTGATGTTGGGATATCACAGCTCGAACTACTGTACTAGTATTTAGTGACACCCTTCCCAGCACCCCGGGACCATTGTAGGATCTACATTGTCGAGGTTGGCCGACGTTGACCGGCCAGCACGGGTTGGCACTCGACATTACCCAGCATGGAAACGATCTCCCTAGTGCATCGGCCCTTTTCGGGCAGGCTGCGGCTCTTGGTGTTATCGCCACAACCCCCGTTTCACGCGTACCGGGACGCAAGATCATCGTCATCGGGTGGTCGGAGGGAAAGCCGGACGGGCTGTGGGGGTCAGTCAGTTGGGAGGGAAGCGTTCAGGTAAAAAGGGGGTAAGAAGGGCGCGGGGGGTTTGCGTCATGACGAGCCGGTCGAGGACAGGCCGGGTATCGGCAAGTCAGGACTGGGCACTTGTGTCGTGCAGATGGGTTGTAGATAGAGAGTGTTCTGGCATGGGGGTAAATGCGCATGAACCTTGGGGCATAGGGCACGGTCCCGAGGATTCGTCTGGTGACGCTTCGCTGAGTGACCGTGATGCGGCCGAGTCACCAGGCTTGGCGCCGAGATGGCCTGTTGACTTGAGCGTGTGCTGGACAGGACAGGTGCCAGGTCTTTTGCCAGCCTGCTGAGTGTCGGCGGCGGGCTCGGGGTCGACGTCAGCCGCTCCGGACAGGCGGCACCAAGGGGGGGAAGTATGCTTACCACTGGCGCGGGTGTCTTGGGAGAACAGGTTTCGTCATGTTAGAAATTGCCCCCTTTTCTCTTTTATTTTCTTTGCCTGCCAGAGGTACATCCCTCGCGTACTCCGGGCGAGTAAGACTTCGGGCAACTAAAACTCGAGGAACGAATTACGCCGCGTCCCGTTGGGGCGGACCGGTCGGGTATGTACTTGGGATGTACCTGAACGGCGGCGCACCTGTCAAGACAGACGACCGTGTGGTGGGTCGGGCTGCAGAGAAGCGCCGTGGAAGATTCGCCAGGGCGAGCCCCCTCGGTGCACTTGCCCCTATTTGGGGGGGTGTAGGGCCCTGCCAGTGAAGTTGCGACCTCAAGGCGCCGGGCCGTTGGAAATGTCGAATGGAACCTGAACTTGAAGCCCCCGAGTCCCGCCTTCGGCCACCAGGCTTGATTCAGGTCTTGTGTGTCGCATCTTTGTCACTGGCACTGGGCCATGGGGGGCACGCAGGCATGGCGCCTGGACAAAAGTGCCAGGAACCTGCCGGTCCACGATGGACCGACCGTGACATGTCCCGGGACTGGGAGACTCGAAGAGGCAGGCCGTTGTTCTGTACCTTCCTCTAGGTGCTTCGATAGTTCGGTCCATCTTATTCGTAATTCCCGTTTCCTCCGTCCCATATCCCCCACCCGTGCCCCCCTTCTCTGGAACTGGAAGCACACTTTTGTTCCACGTTCGTGCCTCTCTGTCTTTCTCCTGTCGTCCAGTGCCCTTGTTGTCGCACGCCTTCAACACCCACAGCACACCGCGGTGCTGACCGACCCGACCGACCGACCTCTTCGGCGTCACCTGCGTCTCCCGTCTCTGCCTCTCCTCTCCTCCGTAACTTCGCCTCCAGACAACCAACTCGAGCACACAACAATCCTCCTCCCCGTCTGATTACCAATGTGACACCCGACACGCTCCTGAACTATGGGTTTGTTTTGAGGCCTTCCCGCTCAAACGCCTTGCATTGTCCCCCGTCGACTCCTCCACGTCGCACGCGACAGCAGCCCCCCTACCCCTTCTGAACGACCCCCCGACTCCCCCGAACCTGCGCGAATTCCTCTCAGGCTCTCCCACCCGCCCGTCCCGCGCCCTTCCCCCTCCTCCAGCACCTCGCCGTTCGTTGCCCGCGCCTCGGCCCGGCAGCAAAAAAAAAGAAATAAATAATGGCGAGCGTCACCCGGTCCAAGACGACGCCGGTCAACGGCCATGCCGACCAGCCGACGCTGCTGTCGCGCATGAAGAGCCGTATCACCATTGGCAAGGCTCGACAGGCCGGCACGGGGCCTATAGCCTCCAGGAAACTTACCACCCATGACTTTCGCATCATCAGGACCCTGGGAACAGGTATGCGCCTCTTGCCTGTCCACTTACTCTAGTTGTGTGTTCACCCGCTAACACCTCTCTCCACAGGCACCTTTGCCCGCGTCTGCCTCGTCAAGCCCGTCAACCCCTGCGAGGACGAGAAGAAGGAGGTCTTCGCGCTCAAGATCCTCCGCAAGACCGAAGTCGTGCGCCTCAAGCAGATCGACCATGTGCGCCACGAGCGCCGCATCCTCCAGGACGTCTCGGGCCACCCCTTCATCACCAACCTGATATGCTCCTTCTCCGACCAAGACTCCCTCTACATGCTCCTCGACTACGTCCCCGGCGGCGAGCTCTTCACCTACCTGCGCAAGATGAAGCGCTTCGACGAGAGCACCGCAAAGTTCTACACGGCGGAGATCGTCCTCGTCCTCGAGTATCTGCACGAGAAGCAGGGCCGCGTCGCCTACCGCGACCTCAAGCCCGAGAATCTCCTGTTGGACAAGGACGGCCACATCAAGCTGGTCGACTTTGGCTTCGCGAAGCGCCTGAGCACGGAGGACGGCCAGGCCACGGAGACGTATACACTCTGCGGCACGCCTGAATACCTCGCGCCCGAGGTCATCCACAACAAGGGACACACTACTGCTGTGGACTGGTGGGCCCTCGGCATTCTGTTGTATGAGTTCCTGACCGGCTACCCGCCCTTTTGGCACCAGAATCCTATCGAGATTTACAAGCAGTACGTTCTCTTGCCTCTCCTTTACTTCCTGAGCACTAACACCTCCAGAATCGTCGAGAAGCCCATCACCTTCCCCGCGGAGCCGCACATCTCGGAGCGCGCCAAGGACCTCATCCGTCAGTTCTGCACCGTGGACCGGTCCAAACGCCTCGGCAACGTCAGCGGCGGCGCCCAGAAGGTCAAGGACCACCCCTTCTTCAAGGGCATCCGCTGGGACGACCTGCTCTACCACCGCGTGCGCGGGCCCATCGTGCCGCCCATCCGCTCGCCCACAGACTCGCAGTGCTTCGACCACTACCCAGAAGAGGAGGGCAAGCGCGAGGTCTTTACCGAGGAGATGGCGGCAAAGTACGACGACTACTTTAAGGATTTCTGAGGTCGGGTGCATTTATAGACCGGCGGCCTCGGTTGTACTATTACGACGATGATTCAGACGACAACACAGCATTGCATCGCATCGGGGGTGGGGAGAGGCAGAGGGGAGGGGGTTTAACAGGGCCGGCAATCGACCGGTCGTGGGCGTTTGGGCGGCCCACGTCATGAGCTTTGAATAGGAGGAACTGCTGGATGGTTTCTGCTTCATAGAGGAGCGGCATTGTGGCAGAGTGCTCCTTGAGAGAGGCAGTGAGAGGCGAGAGCAGGCTTCATATGAAGTGTTGGCTCTCCGTCTGCTGTTATACACTGTTCT
Source organism: Plectosphaerella cucumerina (assembly GCA_020746995.1). NCBI lineage: Eukaryota > Fungi > Ascomycota > Sordariomycetes > Glomerellales > Plectosphaerellaceae > Plectosphaerella > Plectosphaerella cucumerina. Next base: position 1,426,913 of record JAGPXD010000004.1, on the reverse strand, counting down.
CGACTTTTTCGTCGAGCTGACATGTGACCTTGAGTGTCTTGGCTGTGAGTGATCTGATGTCTTGGGGAACACGACACGTCCAGTTACATCCAGAGCAGTGAGGTGCGTCTGATAGAGACGGCGCAGGGTCCATGTCAGGCTTCCGGAGGGTCGAGTCAGAACAAGCATCGGGCACGGTCTGAACGTCCTGCATCATTGCACCGTGCACACCAGGAAGCTGGAGGCTGGAGGATGCCCGAGGCTCTGGGTTCGGGCAGAGCATGAACGGCCGGGGAGACTGATACTGCATTTCGCGTGGACACTGGACGATGACGATGAATGCGAGGAGTGGTCCGTGCTGCCGACTGTAAAATGCCTAACCCCTGACAGCACAGGGCGGGGGAGCTTTCGCTGGCAGCCCGCCCGTGAGTGCCGGCAGCCCCTGTGCTAGCAGCCACTGCAGCGCCCGCCGCATCCGTCCCAGTCCAGCCCTGTCCGCTGCGTAATGTGTCGCCCGGACTGGACTAGCCCGCCCGTAAGCCGCAACCTCAGCAGCACCTTGGACCTCCACCTCAGGTCCCCCAGCTCCATCCAGCCCAACCCGTGCACGACTCGGGGCAGTACGTACCTGTCAACCTTGCGGCCGCCCTCGACGACTTGACTTCCGAAACCACATCCCCCCCCCAAGCATCCCACGACAACAACACAACCAACTTGACGACCGACCCCGCTACTCCCGCATCCCGACAATTACCTCTCGATTCCCTTGCTCGACATCATCCGAAAACCAATCCCTCACGCTCCTCCTCCCCCAGCAATCCGACAGAACCCGCCCGCTCGCCTCGGCAGCACACCCCGTCCCTTCAACCCCCCAAAGCCCAGGATGACCAGCTGAGCTGCGTCAAACTCCGCCCATCATGCTGAACCTCACGAACCTCATGCAAAAGGCGCAGCAGTTCATCGACCCCATGCAGGGTCTGAACCTGTCAAACTCGGACCGCAACCCCTCAAAGGCCTCTCTCTTCCAGGGCCAGTTCCGCCTGCCGTCCTCCCAGACGCCCCTCTACGAGATCAACGCCGAGCTCACCATCCCCCCCGTCAACGCCACCCAGGGCGACCGCCAGCTCGACCGCGGATACCACTATGCCGGCAAGCTCCACCTCTCCGAGGCCTACATGTGCTTCAGCACCCAGCCCAGCAGCTTCGCGCAGGCGGCCAGCACATCGACGAGCACCCTCTTCACCGGCCAGACCCACGGCGGCGGGCCCAGCGGCAACGGCTTCACATTCCCCCTGTGCGCCATCCGTCGCGTCGAGCGTCTCAACAGCCAGTCCTTCCAGTTCGCCCTCGCCATCACCACCTGGAACGGCATCCTCAGCGCAAAGGACGACCCGGGCTCCGATAAGAAAGATCCCCGCGAGCAGCGCATCACCATCCACCTCGCGGACACACGACAGAGATGTGAGCGCTTCTGCGATGGCCTGAAAAAGGGCCTGCGGTCTGCCGTCGGCAACGTGGGCAAGCTACGCAGGGCCGTCGGCGACTGCTACTCCGAGTACCTCTTGCGCTCCGACGCCCAGAAGAACGCGAGCCCTCCCGACGCAGGCCTTGGCATGCTCTTCCGCTACCCGGGAGACGCGAAGAAGCTGCGAGACAGGGCCAAGATGCGCCTCTGGGCAGAGTACTTGCGTGACAATGGCCGCAACGTCACCCTGCTACGCCAACCTACCTTCCACAAGCTCATCCGCGTCGGTCTGCCCAACCGCCTGCGCGGCGAAGTCTGGGAGCTCACATCAGGCTCCATCTACCTCCGCCTCGAGACCCCCAACCTCTATGCCGACACTCTGGAGAAGTACGCCGGAAGGGACTCGCTCGCTATCGACGAGATCGAGAAGGACCTGAACCGCAGCTTGCCTGAGTACCCCGGCTTCCAGGACCCCGAGGGTATCGGCCGCCTGCGCCGTGTGCTCACCGCTTATAGTTGGATTGACCCGGACGTTGGTTACTGCCAGGCCATGAACATTGTTGTCGCCGCCTTGCTCATCTACATGAACGAGACACAGGCCTTCTTCCTCCTCTCCTCCCTCTGCGACCGTCTCGTCCCCGGCTACTACTCCACCACAATGTACGGCACCCTCCTGGACCAAAAGGTCTTCGAGTCCCTTGTCGAGAGGACTATGCCCGTCCTGTGGGAGCACCTCGTCAAGAGCGACGTCCAGCTCTCCGTCGTCTCGCTGCCCTGGTTCCTCTCCCTGTACATCAACTCGATGCCCCTCGTCTTCGCCTTCCGCGTCCTCGACGTCTTCTTCGTCGAGGGCCCCAAGGTGCTGTTCCAGGTCGGCCTGGCCATCCTGCGCATCAACGGCGAGGAGCTCCTCGACGCCACCGATGACGGCGCCTTCATCTCTGTTCTGAAGTCGTATTTTGCCCGCCTGGACGAGTCGGCACACCCCAAGTCGGAGAACCCCAAGCTGCGGGCCGTGACGAAGTTCCAGGAGCTCATGGTTGTTGCTTTCAAGGAGTTTTCGCAGATTACACATGCCAGCATCACCGACTTGCGGTTGAAGAACAAGGATGCTGTTCTGAGTAACATTGAGAACTTTACGAAGCGTACCGCCATCAGGAACCTCGGTCCCGACAGCAAGCTTCTCGGCGCGGAGGAGCTCGGCGCACTGTACGACCGCTTCTACACCCTGCTGTACGAGCGGCAGCAGAGGGATCTGATCATCCAGGAGGAGAAGAAGAGGCGCGCCAAGAACAGCAGGGCAAGGGCACAGGACGTCTTCCAGAGCAATGCGGACCACGGCATCGACAAGGGCCGTGTGGCGCTGGGCCCCAGCACGAGCTTGATGGACTATGATGCCTTCAGGGAGTTCCTGGCCAACATGTCCAAGTGGGCCATCTCGGACTCGCCCCTGACGCCGCGCCGCGAGACGTTTGAGGACCGCAACGCCTACAGCACACGAGGCAGGAACGACGCCTTGACGAACCCGTGGGGTGCTGGACCGGAGCCTGCCGACCACGAGTTCATGCAGCGCCTCTTCAGAAAGTGGGACGTCGACGGCACCGGGGAGCTGACGCTGGCCAACGTGGTGTCGGGCATCGCCAAGATCAAGGGCAAGCGGGACATCATGGGTGCCATGAGCTACTTCTTCGACCTGTACGATGACGACGGCGACGGCAAGGTGGACCGTGAGGGTATCCTGCGGATATCCGAGGCGCTGCTGTTCCTGTCCAGGCGCGGTCTGGAGGGTAACCTAAGTCCCAGCGCGTCGACGCCCAATCTTAACGGGGCGGGCGCCAGCCAGGGCAACCCCTCGGCCTCGGACATTAGTCTCTCAGGGGCGACGGCGAACGAGAGGTTCTTGGGCAGCGTCAGCGCCTTCATCAGGAGATGTTTCGAGTACGCCGACCCGGACCACCCGCAGAACCACTTCTCAGAGCCCAAGGAGACGCCCAAGGAGGAGGCTGGCAATGCCTTTGCCATTGGCGATGACGACGATGACGAGGACCTGCTGGGTATGGAGTCACCGACGGAGGATAAGCCCAAGCCTGCACAGGGCGCCCCTACGCCTGCGGACTCGACTAAGGAGACGTCGCAGCCTGACCGGCGCGTGTCCAAAGCACAGTCGGAAGCGGCCAACGCGGCCCTGGACCCAGCTAACCCTCTTCACATCACGCTACCTACGTTCCGGATGGTCGTGCTGGCGGACGAGCTCCTGGAGCAATTCTTCGAGTCCTCGTTCCCTACGTCATTCCACATTATCGAGGGCCTCGCTTCGGCGGCCAGCCCGTCGTCATCACTTACGACCTTCTCCAACCTCAACTTTGGCGCGCGACCTGCCGCCGCTGCCATCGCACCCGCCGCGCAGGGAGCCACGCGGGGTCTCCGTGGCGTCCTGGACAACATCGTCACAGACGGCATGCGCGTCGCGGCCGAGGTGCGCAAGCGGATGGACGAGGCACAGAAGGAACTCGAGAAGAACGCGCTGCCGGGGCAGAAGTACGAGGATGACGACGACGACGCGGACATTGGCGTCGAGATTGGCGTCCGCGGAGGCGGCGGGGCACGGTCTGACGCGGAGAGGAGGAGCGTCAGGAGTGAGGACCGGGATCTGCTCTCGGGAGCTGACGCGGAGGCGGGAGCTGGGGGTGGCAACGGGAAGGATGGGCAGCTGGTTGATATTGAGCCTTCGAGGGGGGGCGCGGGGGGGAACGGGAAGGGGGTGGTGGAGTTTGAGAATTAGACGAGGAAGGAGCGGGAGAAGATTTAGTCTGTCTACTGCGCGTATGGGGAGATGTAACATCATGGCTATTACGGATGGGGAGCTGCGATGAGCGAAATCTGTTTCCGGGCTGAAGAGGGGACGTGTTTCTATAGAAAGAAGCGCCGGGGTGGGGAGGGAGGAGGCGCTTTTGGCGTCGGGGTGCTGGAATAATGGCATTCGCAATGGATGGGTTTGGCATGACGAGATCTCTGTGAGGTGGTTGTGTATCATGGCATGTCACTTGTGAGGAGGTTCCGGTGTGCCCCTTGATTTCCCCTACTTTTTACAGACCGTCGATGTCCCAACGCGACCGCAGTTTAGCGGTAATGATACTGATGTATTATTGACACGGCGAGGGGTTCGACTCCCCTTATAACCGAGTAAAATTTGCCTGCCACAGATATTATAGGTCGGCGGTTTTCTACCCCTCCGGATTCCTCTGTAACAGGATGCCCGGAGGGGATCTTTTGCTGTTCGGGAAGGGCCCCGCCACCGAGGTGTCTTCCAGTTCCTATCTCCGCTTTAGATGCAAGGACTGACCGGGGAAGTGAGATTGTGGGACAGAGGGACGGGACGGTGGTCGTTCCGGGGGTGAATAGTAGGCTTGGTGCGTGTGTAGTGATGCCGGGGACGGGCCGTTGTGTGGTGGGTGTGGAACGCGGGAGGGGAGGTGTTGTCTTTGAAGAAGTGCTACCATGAGAGTGCTGGAGAGGTCGTTGGGATGTATGATATATGTTTTTGGGTGGTTTGTAGACTGAGTTGGCCATGATGCTTGCTTCTTGAATATGGCATGGACAGTAGAGTTGTATTGAGATCAGAGCATGCGAAGTGCAGCGCATGAGCAGCCCATTATCTCGGACTACGGTACAGTTGTACTTCGCATCTGGCTTCCGACGCTGAATCGGGTTGTCTGGTCTTCCAAGGACGGAAAGCAATGCCGGATGTCTCGGCGAGCAACGTAGTATCGTCGGTCCGGGGTTGTCATTCTGTGAGGTGTCTTGCGTTACCCAGTCCCGCAGGTGTGTGCGTCCATCGTGTCTGGGGAGCAATAAGAATTACGGAGTGAGTGTCTGATGACAGTTGTTTGAGATATATTAACTCAGCGACGGGCACAATTATCAACTACCAAGGGGATCCGAGTGCGGCAGTTGTTGCTGGCCCAGGGAAGCTATCGGCCGACATGGGCCATAAGGAGCAGGTCGAGGCGTAGCAAACGGAAACAAGGGCATGTAAACGGGCCGGCGAGTGAAAGGTGACAAGTGAGGGTGTACAGCTCCGCTGCAGGGTCCCGCGTACCCTCAGGCCAGCTCTCAAAAGGGAGGCTGCCCTCTCGAGAGCTTCTGATAGCTGTCCACCGAGCTCCAGTCTTCCAGTCACTCCTTGACCTTTACCCGACCCATCATGAAGAGCTGGACCATCATCTCATCCATCCTGGCCCTGGCTGGCGTCGCAGTCAGCCAGAAGAAGCCATGCACCCCACGCAGGCCCGTGAATCCCGTACGTCCTTCTCACCCGCTCTCCAAGCCATGACTGACGTTCCTCAGGAGAAGTTACGAAACTCCATCCAACTGAAAACCCTCAAATGCCACGCCGAGGCCTTCTGTAAAATGGCCAACGAGTCCCCTAACTACCGCCTCGCCGGGTCGGCGGGGTACAATGCTACAGCATCGTACATCGTCGAGCAGCTCGAATCTTATGGGGACTACTACGACATTGAGAGGCAGCCGTTCTCCAATTACGTGGAGTACTTCAACGAGGGCAACGTGACCATTGATGGCGAGGATGCCGTGTCGGCGACGATGCAGTTCTCCAGGAATGCGACGCTTGAGGGCCGGAAACTCATCTGGGTCAATTCGTTTGGATGCAACGGGGTACGTGTGCCTGGGAGGCCTCGGGAGGTGCCGTACTGACTTGTGCCAGACAGAAGACTTCCCTCCCGAGGTGGAGGGGAACATCGCCCTCGTGTCCCGGGGTCCTCAGGGCGGGTCGTGCATGTTTGCCACAAAGTCTGCCAACGCAGGTGCCGCAGGTGCAGCGGGCCTGATCATCTTCGACTACGTACCCGGCGCGCCGCCCTTTGCAGGCGTGCTCTCAGCCGAAGATCCTCCTGAGGGACCCATGGTGCCAACGTCGAGCATCTCCAACGAGCTGGGTCTGGCACTGTCGGCGAGGCTACGGGCCAACGAGACCATCACAGTAGATAGATTCTACACGGCGACGACCGGCGCGGTGTTGTACAGGTGGGATGGATATCCTTGGTAGAGACTTGCAACGTACTGACGTCCAAAGCAGCCAAAACATCATCGCGACGACGACGGGCGGCGACCCTGATAATATTCTCTTTGTAGGTGCCCATCTCGACAGCGTTGCGGAAGGCCCAGGCATGAACGACAACGGGTCAGGGTCCATCGCCATTCTGGAGGTTGCCTCGCGGCTGGCAAGTTACACGACCAACTCGACTGTGCGATTCGCCTGGTGGACGGCCGAGGAGGCAGGGCTCTTGGGATCGACGCACTACGTCGAGACGGCCGACCCGGAGGAACTTCTCAAGGTCCGGCTGTACCTCAACTTCGACATGGTCGCGTCAGGGAATGGCATCCTGGGCGTATACGACGGGTCCGGCAGCGCCTTTGGGCTCGTCGGGCCCCCTGGGTCTGAGGAGGCCCAGACGCTGTATGAGGAGTATTTTGCGTCCCAGGACCTGCCGCTGCTGCCGGTCGAGTTTAACGGGCGGTCGGACTATGGGCCGTTCCTTGCGAGTAATGTTCCGAGTGGGGGGCTCTTCACGGGGGCTGACGAGGTCAAGACTGATGCGGAGGCTGCGATGTTTGGCGGGACGGCGGGTTTGATTCATGGTGAGTTTTTCGATTTTGATTATCCTGCATTTGAAGCACAGCCAAGAAGGGCCAGTACTGACTTGGGGCGGGAAGATGTCAATTATCACTCCCCATATGACACCATTGGTAACTGGAGCTATCAATTCCTCGAGCTCAACACGAGAGCCATCGCGCACTCGGTGGCCGTGTATGGCACTGGTTTCGAGGGGTTCCCGGAGCGCGAGCCTCCGGCGACAGACCTGACGGTCAGGGATTCTGGGGAGACTAGAAGTCTAGGTGCCTGTTCCCGACAAGCCGCGGGAACCGGCCGGTTCCGGAGCTGCAATGTTGCGTAGATGTGAGGTGGCCAGGCCTCAGGGTATGGTGGCCATGTTTGATGAGAAAATCCAAAGGGGCAACGCTCGTCATGTCGTCGTGAAAATTATCGCCGTGCATAATGCGCTCGGTGCAAGGGCGGCTACACGGGCATAGGCTGCGGGTTGTTGCCGACAGTCTTGTATAGATCTCTAAGCTCAAACGCCTCGTGGCCGCCCTCGGGCACCTCGCCAATGACCCTGGCGGGCTGGCCGCCGACGATGCTGAAGCTCGGGATGACCATGTTGGCGGGGACGACGCTGCCCTCGAGGATGCGGACGTAGTCCTTGATGATGGCGAAGTCGCCGACGACGACGTTGTGGCCGATGTGGACGTGGCTGCCGATGGTGGCGGCCTGGACGACGGTGTTTTGGCCGACGAAGACGTGGTCGCCCATGCGCAGGGGCATGTAGGTGAAGGCGCTGGGCAGTCAGCTTTTTCTGGACGAGGGACTTGATGAAAGGGGACTCAGACTCACCCCTTGTAGACGCGGCCGGGGGGACGGAGCACGGAGCCCCGGCTGAGGAAGCAGTAGCGGCCGATGGCGACGGCGGTGGAGGTGCCGGCGGCGCCGCCGCTGGAGGAGGATGAGGTGGAGGTTCGCGCGAGGTCGCCGCGGATCATGACCTCGGGCTGGATGACGGTGCGGCCGCCCAGCATGATGTTCTGGGTGCCGACGAGGTTGGCCTTGCGGGAGACCTTGTTTCCCGTGTCCTGTGGGGTTAGCGGGCTAAAGAAGTAATGCGGAATAGTATGAAGTGCTCACGGTCTCGATGTACTCGCCCTTGACTGGGCGTCGTGACATGATGGGCGGATGGGGGTGGTTGTCGTTTGGAGGTGAGGTCGCGGGAGACGTGTCGGGCGTTGAGAGAAGCTCGGGGGCCTTGAGGGCTCTTCGGGCGCTACGACGCGCTATCACGTGGCGTTTCAGCGGCCACGTCCACTGCATTTCGACAACGCATATCCAGGGGTATCCATCATCCAAATAAAACCCATTTCATACAATACAACCAGCCAAGCTAAACATCGAGCATGCATTTCTTCGGTCACATTTCGAGCAAGCCCAACTGACATGGGCATCGGGCAGACGTACGACAAATAATTGAATAATTGATTGAACAGTGGCAACGCCGGCTAACTGCCGAGCTCGGGGCGACTTCCGCCCTGCCCCGGCCAGAAACCCGGGGCGGAGTCAGGGAAATGTCACCCGTTGTGTCAATGATTGCCATCGATGGAGGGGTTCCCCGCCGGACGCACGCCATCGCCAGCGGTCCCCAACGTCGAACGAGGGGTAACCGTGGTGCCGTGGTACAGTAGCGCGCCCTTGGGGTGATGTGATCCATTGCAAATGGGCCAAAGGAAGCTGAAGGTCACTGCGGTCCCGGAAGAGGGCCGGTTTACCCAATGCCGATCCGACGCCGGACGGCTCATGTTCTAGAAGCCGTCTCTCGATAACCTCCTCCCAAGTTCCCCCTCTCTGTAACCATCTTCTGCAGACCACCCACCCAAGATGCCTCTCGAAACCTCGTCCCTTCACACGCCCCAGGCCGCCGACTTTGCTCGGTTCGCCAGCCGGAGGAGCGTCGTCCACAGCACAAAGGGCATCGTGTCATGCACCCAACCGCTGGCGGCGAAATGCGGTCTCCAGGTCCTCAACGCCGGTGGCAACGCTGCTGTATGTACTCAAGTTCGATGATATCGAGAGGCCCAGCTAACGTTTACGCAGGACGCCGCAGTCGCTGTTGGTGAGTACACCCCCCTTAAGCCCTGAATAACGCCCCTGACAAGCATAGCCGCCGGCCTTAACATCACTGAGCCCTGCTCCACGGGCATCGGTGGTGACATGTTCATCCTCTACTACGACGCCAAGACCGGCAAGGTCTCGGCCATGAACGGCTCCGGCCGCGCAGGCGCAAAGGTCACACTTGACGCCGTGAGGACCGACCTCGGCCTGACCCAGGATGCCGGCGGAAAGGTCCCCATGCTCAGCGTGCACGCCGTGACTGTCCCTGGTGCAGCGGCTGGCTGGGTCGACACCGTCGAGCGCTTCGGCAGCGGCAACGTCACCCTCGAGCAGGTCCTCGCCCCGGCCATCGACCTCGGCGAGAGCGGCTTCCCCGTCTCCGAGGTCGCCAGTTTCTCCTGGAACGCTTCCGAGCAGGACCTGCGAAAGTCGTCGCCCAACTTTGCCGAGATGCTCAAGAAGGATCCTCAAGCCCCTGACGGCGTCCGCGCCCCTCGCACTGGTGAGATCATGAAGAACCCCAACCTGGCCAAGACGTTCCGCGAGCTCGCCACAAAGGGCAAAGAGGGCTTCTACAAGGGCCGCATCGCCGAGGAGATTGTCAAGGTCGTCCGTGGCCGCGGCGGCTACCTCGAGCTTGACGACCTCCTCCATCACCTCGAGGCTGGCAGCGAGCCCGTCGAGCCCATCTCCCTCCGCGTCGAGCAGGGCGTCCTGGCCGACCATGGCGTCGACCTCTGGGAACACCCGCCCAACGGCCAAGGTATCGTCGCCCTCATGGCCCTCGGCATCCTCCAGGAGCTTCGCAAGGCCGGCACCATTCCCCGCTGGGGACCTGACGACCACAATACTGCCCCCTACCTGCACGCCATCATCGAGGCTCTTCGCCTTGGCTTCACAGACGCCAGGTGGTACGTCACCGACCCCAACGTCGAAAACGTCCCCACGGCCGGCCTCATCTCGAGTGCCTACCTCGCCGAGCGTGCCAAGCTCTTCGACGCCTCCCGCACCGCTCCCGACCTCGAGCGCGGCACGCCCCCCTTCAAGTCCCCCGCCATCAGCAGCAGCGACACTGTCTACTTCGCCGTCGCCGACGCAGAGGGCAACGCCGCCTCCTTCATCAACTCCAACTACGAGGGTTTCGGCAGCCACATCATCCCCGCCGGGTGCGGCTTCACCCTGCAGAACCGAGGGGCCAACTTCAACCTCGAGCCCGACCATCCCAACCGCCTCGCCCCGCGCAAGCGGCCCTATCACACCATCATCCCGGGCATGGTCACGAACGCCAATGATGGCTCACTCTTCAGCGCCTTCGGCGTCATGGGCGGCTTCATGCAGCCCCAGGGCCACGTCCAGGTACTTCTGGGCCAGATCATTGGCGGTCTTAACCCCCAGCAGGCCCTTGATAGCCCGCGCATCTGCGTCGATTTTGACTGGAACGTCAATGTTGAGGACGGCATGCCCGAGGAGACCATTGAGGGCCTGAGGAAGCTGGGCCACAAGGTCAAGGTCGTCACCGGCACGAAGAGGGGGCTCTTTGGTCGCGGGCAGATTATCAGGTACCACCTCGACCCTGTCGAGAAGACGCCCGTCTGGTCTGCTGGCAGCGACATGCGCGGCGATGGCGCGGCCTACCCTGCGTGGTAGAGACGCCATAAGCAAGTAACAAAGTGATCATGTACCCAAAGCAAGTAACAATCATCATGTTTGGCGAATCTATCCCCTCCTGTCTGGTATAAAGTACACGGCCGTGCATTTGCTCGTACCCTATCTTACATGTGACTCAATCGCCGGAGACATGTCTACTCCTGCTTGCCGGCCTCGCCCTCGCTCTCGCCCTCGACGAGCACCTTCTTCTCCTCCAGGAGCTTGGCGAGCTCGCCGTTCTGGTGCATCGAGACGAGAATGTCGCAGCCGCCGATGAATTCCTTGTCGACGTAGAGCTGGGGGATGGTCGGCCAGTCGGAGTACTCCTTGATACCTGCGGGCGTCAGCGTCAGCCTTTTCATCTTAATGTCGGTATCCCACGAAAACATACCCGATCGCAGCTCGGCGTCCTCGAGGACGTTGAAGGCGGCAAACTTGGCCGGGTCGACGCCCTGCATGCCGAGGACCTGGATGCTCGCGCGGGAGAAACCGCACTGGGGCGTCTCGGGGGTACCCTTCATGAAGAGCACCACGCGCGCGGACCCGACGGCCTTGTCGATGGCCTGCCGCGTCTGCTCCGAGAGCAGGCGGATCTGGACCGGTGTGAAGAAGGGCTTCGGGGCGCGGAAGGCCGACGCCACCGGGCGAGCGGCGGCTTGCCGAAGGGCGCTCTGCAGAGGAGGGGGTCAGTAAGAGTCGGATATGTGTCGTGTGAGCTTCTGGAGGCTTACCGATGCGATGATTGACCTCGACCACATGTTGTTGCTGTGCTGGGCTTTTGCAGGTGGGACGGAAGGGGGGTCGTGGATCGGGGAGCTGAGAAATCGCAATTCGATGACAGGAGAGTTCGGAAAATTGAGGATGATGTAATGCGACCCGACTCGGTGTGACTCGGTGAAGGGAGCTTGGGCCAGCGCATGTGGCGTGGTGTAAGCCGATGCGTTCAGGTCTTTGTTGGTAAGCCAGCACTTACACACACTCACAACCAAACCTCACGATGGCTCAAGAAAACTCTAGACTCGGCCCGGCTGAGGTCGTGGCGGCAGCGCAGTCTGATGGAAAGGCACATCTGCTGTTGGCGTGCACCGGAAGCGTGGCGACGATCAAGATTAAGCAGATCATCTTAGGGCTCGCCGACTACCAGAACCTCTCTATCCGGGTGATCCTCACAGCATCGGCAGCAAAGTTCCTGACGGGCGAGAATGACGAGCAGCCCTCTCTCGCAGAGGTGCGCGCCATGCCCAACGTTGATGCAGTCTACCTCGACGAAGACGAGTGGGGTCCCCAGCCCTGGCGGCGAGGGGCCAACATCCTTCACATCGAGCTCCGACGGTGTAAGTCACCTCCACTACGTCCATACTCACAGCCTGACATCTTCTAGGGGCCTCACTCCTCGTCATTGCCCCCCTCTCGGCAAACTCTCTTGCCAAGGTCGCGGGCGGCTTCTCAGACAACCTCCTCACATCCGTGTGCCGGGCATGGGACACGACACCCCAAGCCGACGGGACGCGGAAGCGCATCATCCTAGCGCCGGGGATGAACACGCAGATGTACCGACACCCCGTGACGGCGCGGCATCTCAAGGTCATCGAGGAGGACTGCGGGGGGCCGGACGGCTGGATCGAGGTGCTGCGGCCCATCTCGAAGGCGTTGGCGTGTGGTGATGTTGGTGATGGGGCTATGGTTGAGTGGGGGGTGATTGTTGCTGGGATCGAGAAGAGGTTGGGTCTGACTCGGGTGGAGGGCGGTGCCCCGTGACGACGACGTGGACATCGGCTGAAGACATCATGTTGGGATGCCAAGAGTGACGTCGCGGAGGGAGCCGGCTTTGCAGTCCCCCTGTCATTATCAGCCCATCCTTGAGAGCTTGAACGCTGGCTGTCTACCTCACATGAGTCTCCTGCTGATGTGAAAGACTGTGCACTTGGAAAGCGAACTCAGACTTCCCAGCAGTGTTGCTCGAGGCCCAGCACTGAGGCATGGTTCAAAAGCAAGTCGACTGTTTGAGTGCTGTCATCACCGTTCGGGGCATGTGGCATATGACTCCCCTGCACAGTAGAGTCAGGAAGGTGTTAGAACACCTTCCCCTGATGTCACCATTTATAGGTATCAAGACGTGATCTTGAAGTTGTTTCATCTAGTGATGATATGCCTACAGAACACCTGTGGTAACTTTGAGATAGCAGCCAGGTTTACCTGAGAGAAGGTTCAACCCTATTTATTGGTTTGAATCGCTGCCTCTTATCTACCTCAAAATATCCGAGGGGGCGTGGGCGCAAAGCGAATAGCTCTGGAAAGCGTTGAGTGGCTGAGACGGTCTTTCAATGTTGAAGGCCGAGTCGAGTCTTGCCCAAGCATATCTCTCCCCGCAATTACAGCTTCGACATCATTCAACTAACACTGTCAAATTTCCCCTCATGTACTGTACGTAATGTCCGTAAAATAGGTTTTGTCCGGATGAGAGGGACGCGTTGCCATTGTCATCAGTCACATGAGGTGCAGATCGGGATCTGGGTGGCGGGAACATTTTGAAGACGTGGCTATTTTTGGCTCATCTGTTCCTTCGAGTTCGCGTCGCCAAGCCACTGACAGACGCGTTGAAGGTCATCAGCCACGACTTGGAACGACTGATCGTTCGATTTGCCCGATTTTTTCGCGAGAGGCCTCTTTTCATCCCTGTAGCGGAGCTGCGAATGAAAGGTCCCAAGGCCGAGGTGGCGACGTGCGGATCGGCGGTGTTTAATGGTCGGGCTGCAGAGATTTGTGGTTCGAGGACATGGGAAACCTGGGAATGCGAGGCTTTTCGATGCTGGAATGTAGGAATTTCTGGAGTGTCCCCAGCCACCCCAGCCTTTCCCCCGTTGTCACTTGGCAACTCAGCCATTTTGAGGCTGTCGCGATGTATTCTTTTAACTTCCAGAAGATGGCGCAGGTGTGGTCGATAAGTAGGAAGGATTACACAAACCCGGTGATAACGACACTCCTTAAAACGCCATGCCGCTTTATTGATGCCATCCAGCCACTTCGCGGGGTAATCTCGTGGCGATCCGGAAACGTCATGTCATGAAGGATGGAATAGTAGAAGTCGTCGCAATGGACAATCTGCCTCTGTCGACATCTCCGAATGACCCCTGTTCAACAAGCCCATCTTCAGTTTGTCGCGCCCGGCCCTGTGCTGTGGCACAGCAAACGGCTACCCCGGCATTTGCGAGTCGGGAGGGGTGACTCGGGCCCTGTCCGGGACATCCTGCAGAAACGGCCGGGAAAGGCACGCGCTTTTCTCTCGTTCGTTCGTTCGTCCCCTGAAGTGGCTGCCTGCGTAATGTCGTACACGAGTACCACCCACAATGACGATCTTTTGGACACCACGGCAACGGCGGCGATCCACTCGAGGGGCAGACCAACCCAAACTTGTACCTTTTCTCAAGGAAGCATTAGCGGATAGAGACCGGGCCCGCGGCGCCGTTGACCGCGAGGCGGACTCTCCAATTGACAGGTGAGCCTAAACCTCGGCAGAGCTGTGATTTTAGTACCGCTGCTTTCGTGCACAGCAAAGAGCTGAACACTGCGGCTTGCATCGCCAGCTTGGCGCTCAGAGTTGAGGCGCTGGACTTGGACTGTACTTGTACCTTGTCCTCGCGTGGTTAGTGGAGGCTTTGACGGCGACGTCACCCCTCCAGTGCGATCTGCTGCGGCCATAGCTGAAACGCGACTTTGGGGGTCCTGGCACGCTAACCACCAGCAGGTACTGGCCTCGCGCTCCATCCATCCACCCCTCAGTACCACTCCAACCAGAGGAAAGGGTGACCCCCGGGCCCCTGACCTCTGGGAAGCTGCCCTTGGCCCAGCCCCCCCCTGTCCATCGACGACCCTCCCGGCTCCATAATCATCTGCTACGAATTTCCATCAGCTTGAAACCCTCAGCCCCCCCTATCACGGCCTCCACGTCCCGCTCCGCGCCGCCGACTCGACTCGAATCCCTCTCAGTCTCCTTCCATCATCCTTCCCTTCCTCTCCCCCTCAGTGTCTACCGCCTTGTCGTCCCACATCACGCGGCGACCCGATCGATCCCGAGCACTCAAACTTCGGACATCCCACCTTTCAGGCCTCGCTACCACCCAGAGACCTGTGCTGGCAGGTCGCGCGCGCGCCGCTTTTCTTCCCTCGTGTCCTTGGACCTTGGACCTTGGCCCATTCATTCCCCGGCGGACTTGCGACGACACGTCGCCCACCCCCCTTCAACTTCAGTCTCCCATTGACAACCCGAACCCACCCTGGCACCACACCGTGACGACACGACCAAGGCACCAACCAAACTTTCCTCACTGCCCTCGCGACTCCTGGTGGCAGGAGAACCACTCTCTTGGATACGAGAGGCACACTACGAGTACGGCACCTACCATCAAACACAAGCTCGTTCCCCGGATCGTCACCGGGCCTTTCTCCCTTGAACCATGTCGTACAATCGCCTAGGTCAGTGCAGTCCATCCTTCCATCCATCCATCTATCCAGTCAGCAAGGAGCCGTTCTCGTTTTCCCTCCCTCCTTTTCTGCCGCCCCTCCAGACCCTTGATGCCCCGTTGTCTTCTCTGCCGCATTTCCTACACCCTTGCCTCAGACTCTGGGCACCTCCTGGCCAGGACTGGTAGTCCCGTCAGCTCTGCATCGCATCTCCGGTCCGGCTCTCTCTGTTCTTCTTCCTGTCTCACCTCCCGCGTGCTTCGTGCTCCGTCACTTTGCGTCACCCTCTCTCCCGCCGTCCATTGACTCCTTGAACACCCTCTCGCTCTGCGAGCCGCCTCTCTACACACTCTCTGACACCTCGATCTGCAGACGACGATTACTACAATAACGGCGGCGCCAACGATCGCATGGATCCCCGGATGCGACGCTCCCCCTCGCCGGGGCAGCCGTACCAGCAAGGCTACCAGCTCGAAGACAACCCCTACGGCCAGCCCTCCCACCTTGACTACCCGACACCGAACGCCCCAGGCCTGGCGCCGTCCCCCGGTGTAGGCAGATACGCTTCCAGCGACCAGCTGCAGCTCAATGCCGCCGTGAGTTTCCCCTGCCCACCGCTGCTCGTACCAACCCGGAGCTGACCCTTTCGCGCAGCACTCGGTGGACAACCTGTCGACAAACAGCCCTTTCGCCGACCCCCCAAGAGGGCCCTACCAGGCCGGCGGAGACTACGCGATCAACCCCGAAGCACACCATGACGGCTACTACAACCAGCCGTACGAGGGCGGCCCATCCCCCATGGACGGGCCCGCCACAGGCTACGACCCGAATGCCAACTATGACTACGGCGAAGACAGACGGCCCATGCTCGGTCACCAGGACTCCCAAGACCCCTACCAAGATCAACCGCCCGCGCAGCCCGCTGCTCCTATCAAGAGGTGGAAGACTGTCAAGCAGGTGCTCCTCTACCGTGGCAACCTGGTTCTCGACTGTCCCGTGCCGCCGCGGCTGCTTAACCAGCTTCCCCACGGCGAGCGCGATGAGTTCACCCACATGCGCTACACGGCAGCCACCTGCGACCCCAACGACTTCTACGCTGAGAACTTCACACTGCGACAGAAGCTCTTCTCCAAGCCCAGACACACGGAGCTGTTCATTGTCGTGACCATGTACAACGAGGACGAGATCCTGTTCGCGCGCACCATGATGGGTGTGTTCAAGAACGTTGAGTACATGTGCAACCGGAAAGAGAGCAAGACCTGGGGCAAGGACGCATGGAAGAAGATCGTCGTGTGCGTCGTCAGCGACGGTCGCGGCAAGATCAACCCGAGAACCAAGGCCCTGCTGGCCGGCATGGGCGTGTACCAGGAAGGTATCGCCAAGCAGCAGGTTAACAACAAGGACGTGACGGCGCATATCTACGAGTACACCACCCAGGTCGGCATGCGCATCAAGAACGACGTTGTTCAGCTCGTTCCCAAGCAGCAGCCCGTCCAGATCCTCTTCTGCCTCAAGGAGAAGAACCAGAAGAAGATCAACTCGCACAGATGGTTCTTCCAGGCCTTCGGACGCGTGCTGGATCCCAACATCTGCGTGCTGCTCGATGCTGGTACCAAGCCAGGCGGCAATTCGGTTTACCACCTGTGGAAGGCCTTTGACCTGGAGCCCATGTGCGCCGGCGCATGTGGTGAGATCAAGGCAATGCTTGGCACCGGCGGGAAGAACCTTCTGAACCCCCTGGTTGCGACGCAGAACTTTGAGTACAAGATGAGCAACATTCTCGACAAACCCCTCGAATCAGCATTCGGCTTCATCTCCGTCTTGCCCGGTGCCTTCTCGGCATATCGCTACGTGGCCCTCCAGAACGACAAGTCCGGACAGGGACCCCTGGAGAAGTACTTTGCCGGCGAGACCCTCCACGGCTCGGACGCCGGCATCTTCGAGTCCAACATGTACCTCGCCGAGGATCGTATCCTCTGCTTCGAGCTCGTCACGAAACGCAACTGCCACTGGATCCTGCAATACGTCAAGTCGGCCACCGGAGAGACCGATGTGCCCGACACCGTCACGGAACTGGTCCTCCAGCGTCGTCGCTGGCTGAACGGATCCTTCTTCGCCGCCGTCTACGCCATCGCCCACTTCTATCAGTTCTTCCGCTCCGACCACTCATTCCTCCGCAAGCTCATGCTCTTCATCGAGTTCATCTTCCACACCATCAACATGATCTTCGCCTGGTTCGCTATCGGCAACTTCTTCCTGGTCTTCAGCATCCTGACTACTAGTCTCGGAAGCCCCAACCTGCTGGGTAGGGTCGGTGAAATCCTTAGCGTGGTCTTCACCTGGCTCTACGGCGTGTCTCTCTTCACCTGCTTTGTCCTCAGTATGGGTAACCGCCCCGCCGGTTCGCGCTGGTATTACACAACCATGGTGTACTTCTGGGCGATCATCTTCCTGTGAGTCTTTCCATCTGTTGGAATATCCGCCGACCTTACTGACCTGTCTCTAGGTACCTCATGTTCGCAGCCATCTACATCGCCGTCATCGCCATCATGGAAGATCTGAAGCGCGGCCAGAAGTTCAGCATCGACGAGCTCTTCCGTAACAAGGTCTTCTACACGCTCATCGTGTCAGTCATGTCCACGTACGGCCTGTGGCTCATCGCCTCGCTGCTCATGTTCGACCCGTGGCACATGGTCACCTCCTTCGTCCAGTACATGCTCCTCTCGCCCACGTACACCAACATCCTCAACGTGTACGCCTTCTGCAACACCCACGACATTTCTTGGGGAACCAAGGGTGACGATGGCGCCGAGAAGCTTCCCACCGTCAGCACCAAGGACGGCTCCGGAAAGACCGATCTGCCCGACGAGGCCGATCTCAACGCGCAGTACGAGCGTGAGCTGGCCGTCTTCGCCACCAAGCCCGTCAAGGTCGTGTCGACGCCCACACAGTCGCAGCTGGCCGAGAAGCAGCTCGACTACTACCGTGGCGTCCGCTCCATCGTCGTGCTGGTCTGGATGATTTCCAACTTCGCCCTGGCCGCCGTCGTTCTGAGCGCCGCCGGTCTCGATAGCATCGTCCCGACATCCGCCGAGCAGGAGAACACGGACGACAGGGCCAACATTTACATGGCCGTCGTCCTGTGGTCGGTCGCGGGTCTGTCGGCCTTCAAATTCCTCGGCATGTTGTGGTTCCTGGTCGTCAGGATGTTCAGGGGTGTCTAGACTACGCTCACGGCTTGCTGGTGTTGTTGTGTGTTGTTTTCATACACGGACTTTTTTTCCGCGACGCTTCCCCCTTGTTATCTTCATGACCCCTAAGACGGACTTATACCCTCCACCACCACCGCCGCCTGTAACGAATGAGGAAAGAACGAAAGCGGGTGTGTTGTTTTTTGTTTCTGTTGCGGACCGCTGGATTTGCCTCTTTCGCCTTTTGGGGCGAGGCTGCTTGGATTGAGAAGGGGTTATACTGTTGTACTAGTAAATGTGCAGCTGGAGGGAGTTGGTCCCTGGTGATGGGGGCGGGGACGATTGGGAAGATTCGTGCCGTATTATACTGGGATCCAGGCTGGACTGGCCCATGTAACGAGATATTGTCATACAATGGAGTTGAATGTCGTTTTCTTAACCCGGTCTCGTTCATGGTGATGTGGAAAAATGATGGGGTGGAAAAAGCAGTATCACTACAATCTTGATGATATCACTTGGCATAAAAACGCATGGCCAACTGAGAGGCAACTGACTGCTTGGGTATCAGCAGGGCAAATACCAACCCCCTACGTGGTTCCTAGCTGCTCCGCTACGACTGCACCTCCTTGCCCAGCTGCACAAGCTCCTGGTCGATAAACTTGGCCGCGTTAACCAGGTCCGTAGACCCGTAAACGACCCTCCTCCTGGCGCGGTCGCCACCCGTCCGCGCAACCCACTCCTGCAAGTTTCCGTACTCATCCATGCTGCCGCCGCCGACGGTGAAGACAATAGCCTCTGAGAAGCCCTGGCGACGCTGGCCAAAGCTGGCGGTCGCTCCCGCGGCCTGGCCGGGAAGCGCACCGGGAGGCGCGCCGCCGGCGGCGCCGGCGCGGATGGAGCTGGGCGGGGGCATGGTGCCGCGAGCGTTTGCGGAGCGGGGGTCGAAGTAGAGGTAGTTTTCGGTCTTTGCGATGGCGGAGGAGGAGGCGGCGGAGGGGTCCATGATGCTCTCGACGATCTTTGTGACGGTGAAGTCTCTGTCGGCGGGGAGGAAGGTCTTGATGCCGCCGATGAGGGACTCGAAGTTTGAGGAGAGGCCGGCGGGGACGCCGCTTTCTTTGAGGCGGTCGGTGAGGCGGGAGGAGATGGAGGAGAAGCGGCCGAAGAGGTCGGTGGAGCCGGCCTGTTGTGAGGTGGGGTTGTTGATTGTGGTGAGGTTGGTGAGTTTTGCGGTCGACTTGAGCCTGCAAGGTGTCAGTATGAATAGGTGACGTAGGAATGGTTGGGGGAACGCACTGTCGGATGTAGGGCAGACACGTCGTGTCTGCGCCGGCCTCCTCCAGGGTCTTGACCAGGCCCTCCCACTCGGGCCGTGTGACGTCCTGCTCGTTGGAGCTGAGATACCAGATGATGAACAGACGCAGCTTATCCTCGCCGCCCTTGAGCTCCTGGCTCTTGATCTGCTCGGTGATCTGGGCCTTGTTCAGCTTCATGATGCCCTCCTCGATCTGGAAGAAGCTGTCGAGCTGCCGGTCCTTGATGCCGTTGAGAAGCGCCGCGAGGATGTTCATGTGCATGTCGAGCACGGCTTTCCGTTCTCTCAGGGCCGGGAGCAGAGTGATCGCCGCCTTGAGGTGCTGCGCGCTGGCGCTTGTGTCGTTTTGCAAGTCCTCCAGGTCAGACACGCCGCTGGGAAACGTCAGTCAAGTGTGGGATACGAACAGCTGTGGGCAGACTTACGTCTTGGCGGTGATTGCTGATGCCTCCTCCTTGTACTTTGTCAGCTCGGCGTCGATGTCCTCTGCCACCTGGGGGAAAGGCAGCGGGGCGTTCTTCTTCCAGAAGAAGTCGTCGTTGCTAAGGTCGTAGCTCTTCTTGGCATTTCCTTCGTCGACCACTGTGATCCTCCGCTTCTCCATGCTGAGAACGTCCTGAACGAGGGACTGATACGTCCAAGAGTGTGAGAGCAGAGGCAGCAGGTCGATGTCGCGATCCATGAGGATGAGAACAGGTCGTGACGAGGGAGTAGCGGAGGCTCCTGACCGCGCACTGGATGAGAAGAGGTTGTCCTTGGAGTTGAGGATGTGGTCTCGGAGCTTGCGATCGAGCTTCGCGGAGATCATCTCGGCCGCGGCGCCCTTGGGACACCTTATGATGGGGATGACACCTGGGCAGTGTTAGTACAGCCGGCCTCGCAGACATGCCAATCACGTACCCATCGTCACAATGACGCTGAAAAGGCCACTGACGATCCTGTCAACCAAGGTATCGAGGGCCTCGTCGGTGGTGGCCGCGCTGTTGAGCGCATGGTAGGCTTTCGGGATGCCGAGGCTGAAGAGGTCGGGCTCTTCAACCAGGAAGCTCAGGTATTGGTCGAAGATCTGCGCAACATGCTCCGCGGTTCCTGCCGCCGCGGTATCTGCGGCGAAGTCTTCGAGAGCAGCTCTGGACAGGCCGCCGAGGCAGTTGATCTGTTCACAAGTTGTAAGCGTTCTGCGACCCCAACGTCTATCCAGGCTTCTCCTACATATGCAGGCGAGTAAAGGCCCTTCTGTAAGTCTTCTGTAATGTGCTTCAGGTTCTCCTTGGTCGGCTCTAGCAGGTAGATGACGGGTACATCAGGGATAGGGTGCCGGGATGCGCCAATGTGTCTGCGCCGGGTCAGCTTCGAGGTGACGGCTAGTATGCCAGATCACATACGTGTGGAGTGTGACACCAAGAGCCCTCAGATCTTGGACCCTCAGTACGCTGGAGATGGCATTGCGCCCAAAGTCGTCGAAGCACAGGACCTTCCAGATGGGATCGCCCTCGGCAGTCAGGATCGAGGCAGGGGCGAGAGGGTTGCCGGCGGCATCGTCATTGTCGGGAGTGTCTTCGTTCAAGTTAAGAACCTTCTTGAAGGCAGCTTGGCCTGGTGTTAGCTTGATAAGATTCCATGGCGGCGCATCGCTACTGACCAATTTGGCGATCCCGCAGTGTGTTGCCCTTGGATGCCATGGCGGGGAGCTCGGGGCCTTAGCTTGGGTAGCTTGGCCAGCTATAGGAGGGGCTATTGTTCTGGAAGAAGGTCGAGACTGGAGTCGGGAGCGTAGTTTGAAGTACTCTGTGGAGGTTCACTTCGTGGAAGTCGTCAGGGGGGAGTTGTTTAGGCAAGTCTGTGGTCGCAAAAGAGGTCCCCACGAAGGCCGTCCGTAGCCTCCAAGCTTCGCTTCGCTGATGTGTTCGATTTCCCACCTGCCCAGGTGGTCAAGCCACGATGACATTCGACGCTAAGGGGGCGATAAGCGATAACGCATCCACACCGGATACTGCGATATAGCCGGATACTTACATGAACCTCCTCCCTCCTGCCTTCCCTTAGTAATCTTTGGCGCCTACTAGCGTGATGGGCCCCAGCGGTGTTGACCCCCCCAAAGAGCGCCGGGCCCAAATGAACAGGTGATCAGTGGTCCTCCACAGCTCCTAGCTTTTCTCTCCTCCTTCATCCTCCTCCCTCGACGGTCGGGAGCCACGCTCTGCCATCAACACAACATCGCCCAGCGTCACGCAGACAACAAAGGCCATTCGATATTGCTGCGCGATCATCTCTCGTCTCTCTTGAATTGAAACGAAAGCATCCGTGGCTCTTTAAGCGTGGATTTCCGCTCGCGGCGCGCACGCCTTCTGCCTCGCCTCGCCCTCTTGTCACTGCCCAACGACCTTCGTTCCCTGCTAAACAGGACGCTCCGGACTTCTTTCTCTCTCTACATTGTACATCTGCGCGCTTGACGGCCGCATCAATAGCCCGCGCGTTGTTACCGGTTGATTAAAGGAACGCGGGATGCGCATAAAGTCGATGGCAGGATACCAGATCCGGACATAAACAGGAGGGGGCAAGCAATTCAGGTACGGTTCGCGGTCGCATGAGGAAGATCAAAATCCCCCCCAAAAATGCCCATCTCCCATCCCCCCATTTCCCCGTCGCTCCCCTCTTTACCACCCACCACAAACAGGCCGCCAGAACTGCCAGCCAGTTTGCAACATCACCCTGGTCCGATGCAGCACACGTCACGGAGACCTACAGTCGACTACAAGAAGTCGCCACGGGGAACGTGAGAACTTAAAATTGCATTCAATTCATGACGTTGCCTGCGCTCGACGTGTGGACTCTCGCAGCCAGCCTAAAGCTTCGAGGTCACACCAGACGCTCGCAGGTCACCCATGAAGACAAGGCAACAAGAGTAACACTCTTCTTCTTTAAAAAGCGCTTGCCTGCAAAGCAGGATGTTTTTTTCCCAGGGGGGTTGGCTGCGTCTGAGACTGGCGGTGACGACTCGACCAAGCAAGAGACGCCTCGAGCCGGCTGAGGCAAACATGGACGCCTACCGCGACCACTGCAGCAAAGCAAAGCAAAGCACGTTGCGCGCACCTCTCTCTCTTCTTTTCCTGCAAGGGGTCATGCGAGCCTTGTGAGGAGGTGGCATAATCCCGTCCTCGTCTGGTTGGAGAATGCTCAAGTTGCGCGAACCACCCTAGCAATTTGCTGCTATTCCCAGAACCTTTGCCCGCCACTCTGTCGTCGGTCGAGAACTCGAAGTCGGCTGCTGCGGGAGCAAAGACAGGCAACCTTGGGCTTTCTTACACCTTGCCACCACACACCAAGACAAGACACAACTTGGGCCATTTTCCCCAGACTCGGACTTCCACAGTCGTTGTCCTTTTCCCCAATACCCTGCGGTCTCCACTGCCCTTGTTGGTCCTTGGTGATTCAAGGTGGTGCTGCTGCTTCTCCCGAGGCTCTCACCACCACCGTGTTGGCAGTCGAACACACACCGCAGCCTTCTCGAACCACACTGGGAATCAACGCCTTGCCGCTTTCTCCGCTTTTTGGCCAGCCTTTGCCATGGGGTCTCCGTCTTGATCGGGCGCCATCGCCACCACAACCGACGCCTGCATTCTTTAACCTCCGCAAATCATCATCATCATCACCACCACAGACAGACACACAATGCGATTGACTTGATAGCTAATCATCATGTTTCTAGATCCCATTGTTTTCACCCGTTCAACGATTTCTTCCCAGCGAATCAACTTCACCATTGGTAATTTTGAAGCCTTATACTCGTTGCCATGTTCATATGCTAATTGCACATTCCGTTTTGCCAGTGCGACAGCCTCACTGCGAGGTGAACCATTTCTACACTTGAGCTGCTTCGCCATCTGAATCGGCCGCGACCCGCCGTCATCCGCCGCTAGTCTGCTCCAGGCCTGGAACAGACCCTCCCTCGTTGATTGGCTCCCAGCCACAGCCAACTGGCCAGTCAGAACCACCGTCTCCACCTTGTTTTCAGCCAATCAACTTAGACCAAAGTCAAACGCCTGCCTCCTGCAAGATGCAGGACTGGCAAAACACCAGCCAGCCTGGTGCAAACCAAGGTCAAGGCAACATATGGCCCAACGGCTATGCCTTTGATGAAGAGCCTCAGTTCAATGCCATCCAGGGATGGCCTCAGAACATTCACGGCCAAAATGCCTTCTCACAACCTCCTGTTGAGCAAGCACCGCCAGTTGATTCAGGCCTCTATGGGCACGCTCAGCAGATGCAGACGACACACGCCGGGAACCTTAATGCCAACCCTGCTCTGAATCAGGGCCAGTTCCATGCCGCTCAGAACAGATATTCTGGCGATGATTCATATGCCCATGCTTCCCAAGGCCAGCCCGTCCAACCCGTTGCCTACACCCAGCAGGACGCATATGGACAGCAGGCAGCCGCTTCGTCAAACCCCCAGTTCACCCAGGGTCACTTTCAGTACGCGAATCAGACTCCGGGCAATTTCAACGGCCAGATCCCACAGCAGTATGCAGATGCTCAGCTGCAGCCACGCCCGCAGAGCAGCCAACCTGTGGCACAACCGCGTTTTGAGCCTCCGAGGCAGGCTTTCTCGCCTGTTCAAGACTTCTCGCAAGCCGTC
Organism: Plectosphaerella cucumerina; assembly: GCA_020746995.1. Lineage (NCBI taxonomy): Eukaryota > Fungi > Ascomycota > Sordariomycetes > Glomerellales > Plectosphaerellaceae > Plectosphaerella > Plectosphaerella cucumerina. The sequence goes on along the minus strand of JAGPXD010000004.1, from coordinate 1,402,478 downwards.
CGAACACCCCAGCAACAAATTGCCCGGCCACAGCAGCAGCAGCAGGCTGTCCGCGCAGCACAACAGGCACCACCGCAACAGCTTGTGCAGCAGCAACATGTCCAGCAGCAGCAGCAGCAACAGCAGCAGCTTCAACAACAGCAACATGTTCAGCAGCAGCAACAGCAGCAGAACCCGCATATGCTGGGCCGGGCGAACTCGCAGCAGGACATGAACTTTGCCGGATCTCCTCAGCAATTCCGCCCGCACATAGCTCCGCAACCCAGCCCGGTCCAGCCCTACTCGAGCCCAGCACCTTCAGCGTATCATCAAGCCTCGCCCCCGGCATATCAGCATCAGCAGGCCAACTTCATGCCTCAGCAAATGAACTATGCCCAAGGCAGCTCGGCGGCGTCATATCAGCCTGTGGCCCCCAGGCAGCTGTCTGAACTGAACATCCAGCAACAAAACTTTGCTGGTCTCAACTCGCAACACCTTCCGGCACATGTCAACCCCCAGACACAAGCAGCAGTGTCTGATAATGACATGGCAGAACAGCAACTGAAGAAGCGGAAGCGAGCTCCCAACAGTAATGGCGAGCAAGATGTTGCTTCGCCTGCAGACTCTGCCCCCGCCGGCCCCTCTGGGTCTGTCAACGCCACGCCATTCAGCTCCGAGGCAGAACTTGCAAAACTGGCCGACTTCAAGTCGCGTACGCCCGCAGCGAAGAAGGCATTCCCGGCCATCCCGGGAGCACCGTTCCTCGCTTCAACCGGCGTCGTCAACCTCCCCGTCACGAAGACCTACGACCGCCTGCCGCCCATGATCGCCCAACCCAACCAGAGCGGTAAGCGGGCGCTCCCAGGCCTCGGCTACGAACTTCCATGCGAGATACAGGGCCGATTCGCCGACAAGTACAGGCCTTCAGCCATCCCTGCAGCCAAGCTGTCAGACCGTGAGAAGGAGGCCAAGGTGCTGATCGATGAGTACGAACGTGGCATGAAGGCACTGGGCCCTCGTAGACCCAAGTACGCTGATTACCCCTATGCCTTCTCGGAGCAGCTGAAGGCCGACGAGGCGGCAAGGTCCAAGGCTCAAAGAAAGGCTCGAAAGGAGGAGGAAGAGGAGCGCAAGAAGCCCATCCGTGCAGCCACACGGCCAACCGACCTGGTCGAGGCGGCCGTATGGGACATGCTCGGAATCGCCCACATCGACCCCGGTCTCACTCGCACGAGCTCGTTGATCGCAGACAGAGTCCGCAAGCTGGGCGAGTTTCTCATCAAGCTCCGAACAGAAATGGTCAAGGCCAAGTCAGAGGCGGACCAGCGCGTCAAGGTGTCCGAACCCGCAGCCGAGATCGCGGAAGCCAAGAAAGACCTCGAAATCAGGAAGGAGATGTACATCCGTTCATGCGATGCTGCTGAACGATATGGCGACGACGCCGTTCTCGAGAACCTGGGTAGCCATCAAAAGGGCATCCTGAGCATGGTCAACGCGCTCATCGGATGTGTCAAGGCCGCCGACTACTCGGGCAAGCTTCCTAAATCGCTCTTCCGGCTTATGTCCGCTATCAGCATGTCGAAGAAGATTGCCGAAGCCGTCAACTTCGAGAACGTCCGCAAACGCTTTGCCGACAAGGGCGACGATGAGATCAAGGAACTGGTGCGAACCGTTGTCTCCAGGATCAAGAAGGACACTGGCACCGAAACGACCAACGGTACTACGGAGGTCAAGAAAGCAACCCCTGTGCCACTGCCGCCGTCGGCCTACAAGGCTACGGCCGCTCGCCCTGGCGCACCGGCAAAGACATCGGCGGATGCTCCTTCCACCAAGCGACCGCTGGACGATGACGCCACGGATTCTCGCCCGGTCAAGAAGGCCAACGTGGAGGGATCCAACTCTTCGCTCGGCAGCAAGTTCGCCTCTAAACCGTCGACTGCCGGTACCCTTGCTTCCAAGCTTCAAGGCGCACGACCTAAGCCACCATCTTCGTCGTCACTGGCCGCCAAGAGCCGACCGGCCGTCAAACCCAGCGCGAAACCCGACGCCGCCACCTCCAAACCGGATGGTGCTGCCTCACCCATGGACGTGGATCAACCTACAGCGGCGAAGCGTGCCAAACTGGACACTGCCAGGCCGTCTTCTGCCAAGACCGCGTCTGCCAGGGCTGTTCCCGCCAAGACGTCCTCGTCGTCGAGCGCACTGTCGAGCATCGGCTCTCTTCTCGATTCCATCAACAGCAAGCCCGAGGTCACCACAGCAAAGAAGGACACTGCCAAGCCCGACACCATCGAAACCCCTGAACAACGCACCAAGAGGCTGCGCAAGGAGTCTCGTCGCAGGCTCAGGGTGACATGGAAGCCCGAGCCCGAGCTGACCCAGGTCCGCATCTTCCACAAGGAGGCGGCCGAGGACGAGAACAACATGACCCAGGATGCGGCCGACGACCGCTCCGAGGGTATGATGCTGAAGCAGCGCAACTTCACCGACGATGATGACGACGAAGATGATGACATCTCGAGCCGCGCGTGGGTCGACCCTGTGTTGGCTGATCTATCCAACATCCCAGAGGAGTACCGCGCAAAGGCCTACGTGACTCGCGGCGGCACTTTGACGTTCCACACTGAAGAGCAGAAGGCGATGGAGGAGCGTGAGCAAAAGGAGCTCATGGTCGTCTACACCGACGTCTCGGACATCCCCCCGACGCCCAAGTCTCCCGCCCCCGAGCCTGCGATTCCCAACTCGGACGCCGAAATCGCCCGGCTTCCCCAGGACGGCGACCACTACAAGGAGATGCAGGTCCGATGGCGCGAGGTTCAACAGCATGGACCGGATGCCGCTAGCTACTTCGCCAAGACGCGACTTTCGGCCAAGGCCGACCCGGCCGCGAAGCTGCAGTCGCTCCTCGGCAACATGCAACAGGCGTCCAACGGCGAGGTTGTGCCCGAGGGTTACAACTACAACATGACGCCGCCGCAGAAACATGCCCAGCTCGCCCAGCTCCAGGCGGCCAACTCGAACTCGCAGGTGCTCCACGTGCCTGCTGCTGACCAGGCGCTGGCACTTATCCAGTCCGACGCCGTGAAGAACTGGCGCGCCGCCAACCCGTTCAACCCGGCAGCTCCCAGGACCCAGCGACGCTTCGACTACTCCGACCCAGCGATTCAGGCCATCGCCAACGCTGTCGAAGAACTGTTTGAGCAGTTCAAGGGCCTGCCGTACCCCGCCACGCAGCCTCCTGCCTGGCTTAAGGATCCCGAGAGGATTCGCGAGTGGCTTACCGGCTACCAGAAGGATTCTGCGGCTCGCAGCAAGCGTGAAGCCGAGGAAAGAGCCCGGGCAGTGGAGGCACCGGCCCAGCCAGTCCAGCCAGCCCAGCCCAATCAGGACGCATGGGCAGCCTACTACCAACAGCAGCAGCAGCAGCAGCAGCTCCAACAGATGCCGCAGCAGGCGCCTCCTCCCGAGCAGTCGCAACAGGACGTGTTCGCTCAGTACATGGCCATGTTCCAACAGATGCAGGCTCAGCAACCCGGCCCCTCGACAAAGCTGGGCGAGCAACAGGTGCAGGCGCTGCTGGAGCAGATCAACCAGCCTCAGGCCGCGGCGGCCCAGCCGAGCAACCCCTACAACCTCAACCCCAACGACCAGGGATACCAGCAGTTGATGATGCTCACGCAGATGCAGCAACAGCAACATCAGCAGCAGCAGCATCAGCAGCAGCAGGCAGCGCCTGGTCCGTCGTCACAGCACTCTCACGACCGTGACGAGCGTCCGCGACGTCATGGAGATGAACTTGATTATGACGACAGCTACGACCCGCGTGACGACTACGGCCGTGACCGTGATCGCGACAGGGAGAGGGATTGGGATCGCGACTACCGGGGCGGCCGCGACGACCGCAGGGAGAGCCGCGACAGACACGATCAGCATGACGGTCGCCGCGACAAGCATGGCAATGGCGGTGGCAAAGCACGCAAGGGTAATGCGCCTGGCGGCGCAACTCTTCCGCCTCACCGGCCTGCCAACAAGGCACTCATCGGCACCAAGCCTTGTGTCTTCTGGCAGCAGGGCAAGTGCGCTAGGGGCGACAAGTGCACGTTTAGGCACGACAACTAAGGACAGGAATAGGGATATGTGGACTTGTTTGTCACATTCTGGTACTCTTTTTTTTTTTTTCCTTTGTAAGAGATAAGCATGGCGATGGAAGCTGGCCGCATGGAGGCACAGCTGGGGTTGCCGGCCAGGGGTCGGCACCGTGTATTAGGAGGTTCTTTTTGCCAGGCCAGGCCAGGCCGCCTGGATGGCCACGGGAGTGAGTGTGTATACTACCAACCTACCTATGTGTATTTGTTCCCTTGCGAGCGGGAGCCAGGGTGCCCCGTGGGAGGGGAGAATCAAGAGGGCAAGTCTTTGTCTACCTTATGCAACGATGGGAGTGAAGTGTGTCTGGTGCATGAATGTGAGGTCAGGTAAGTGGAAGTTAGCTACGTGGAATTTGTGCAATGACCACACTGGAGACTCCCTCCCGTTGTCTGATAGGGGGCGAAGAGCGACAAGCGGGCTGGATGACCGAGGACCGTGGCGGCTGTTGATACGGAGGCGACGTCGAGGAGTACACGGGGGCACAGGCCGAGAATAAGTTGTGGGTTTTGGTGTGCTGGTCGGTCTCGGCGGAGGAGACGGAGGCTCATGCCTTCGGGGTGAAGGTGGTACGCCCAAGAGCTATCACTAATAAAAAGCGACTAAACAGAGTGCCGAGCGAAAACTCAACCTGCAAGCCCGCGGCATCATCTTCACCGTCGACTTCGCCAATAACGACGGTGTGAATGTTTACCACCGGTGCATCTACACTAGATCTCAAGATTCGTGCTAGGCACTTTGGTGTTGGCAACCCTTTCTTCGCTGAGCTGCTCCCCCGTCACCCTCTCGCCCAGGTGTCCTACAAGGAGGTCTCCCAAAGGCCAGACATCGCGGCGTAGCATACCCATTGATTGCGCATTGGAGTTGTAATGGATTCTTTGTTCTTGTCGGTCATTTACTTCGACAGGGCAAGTAACTTCGCAGCCGGCAAACTCTGGATGAAGAATAAAGAAAAACATGGTTCAGGCCACCGCGGGCTGAAAGTTTCCATGAACTCCAAACAAGATTTCTTCTACGCTTGCGTATCCAGCCGAGGTTTCTCATTCGCTCTAGTATCAAAGTTCGCTTCAAGATGCAGCCTCTAGGTACGCCAATCCATCACTTGTCGGCATCCATTCGAATAGCCTTGCCCGGGGGCTGAACGTCCGGGCAGGATAGTTTCTTAGTACCTAGATCCGCGAAATCCGGAGGATGGAGAGTGACGAAGGACATGCCCGCAAAGTGCTATATATGCTCGTAGAGCTACCCGTTGGAAGATTTAGAATACAGCGGGCGGTGGGAGGGTAACAATCGCAAGCATGGGCAGTCTCAACGTCCCACGGGATCCTGCAAAGCAGCTCGGCTCTGCCCAATCCAGCTTTCGACTCAATCAAATCGACAAGATCCGAGCCCTTGGTGTTGGAAATCATGTTTCTCTTCCTCAGATCGTCGTCTGCGGGGATCAATCCGCCGGGAAAAGCTCTGTGTTGGAGAGATTGACGGAGATTCCATTTCCTCGCCAGGACGGACTCTGTACTCGATTCGCCACGGAGATCATCCTTCGACACGCCGAGGGGGCCCGCGAGATGGTGGCCACTATCCACGCCGACAAAGGTCACGATCCCGAAGCACAGAAACTTCTCGAAGGATACCGCAAGAACGTCAACGACTTCTCAGATCTCCCCGACATCATCGACGAAGTTTCCAGTCTCATGGGTCTTCGAGGATACGGAGATTCGGGTGGCAAGGCATTCTCCCTCGATGTTCTCCGCATCGAGGTGAAAGGACCCACGGGCCTTCAACTGACTATCGTTGACCTCCCTGGTTTAATCTCGGTAGCCAATGAGGATCAGTCAGATGAAGATGTCAAAGTCGTTCATCGCCTCGTCGAAAGTTACTTGGAGAGCTCTCGAACGATCATCATGGCTGTTATCCAGGCCGGCAACGACATTGCCAATCAACCGATTGTGCAAAAGGCCAGGAAGTCTGATCCTGATGGCGTGAGGACCATCGGGATTATCACCAAGCCAGACTTGATAAACAGCGGCACGGAACACCGCATCGCACGACTGGCGAACAATGAGGACAACGTGAAGCTCAAGCTCGGCTTCTTTCTCTTGAAGAATCCATCCCCAGAGAATTTGGCGAGTGGTATGAGTCCAGAGGCGTTGGCCCGAGACGAGGCGGATTTCTTCGCGCAGACTTGTTGGCGTCAATGCGGGATCGACCCAGACCGCGTGGGCTCCGCTCGACTGAAGAAATTTATGCAAGATCTCTTGCAGGATCACATCGAGCGGGAAATTCCCAAGGTCAAGGCGGAACTCAGAACAAAGCTAGATGCTTCCGAACTCAAGCTGCGTCGATTGGGCAAGCCGAGGTCTACTGCCGCGGACGTGCGATCATGTTTGATCGAGCGCAGTATGGCCCTGGGAAGTCTCACGCGAGATGCCCTCCAAGGCCACTACCTTGGATCAGATTCGGACTTCTTCAAGCGAGAAACGCGGCTTCGAGCTCTGGTACACCAAGCAAACACCTCCTTTGCTGCGGAAATGCGTGTCCATGCCTCGAAGAGACGGGTCGTTCGTGGAGCTAGGGGCTCTGTGGATACAGATGTTGAGTCGACCGATGAAAATCAAACAGAGCAATAAATCCAAGTCTCACAGCAGGAGATGTTGAAATGGGTAAAGAGTGTACGTCGGCCCGATCCCCCACTCACTTACCCTCTCTTGACTCACTATCTTCAACAGGTCTACCAGAACACTCGAGGATTGGAGCTGTCCGGAAGTTACAACCACACTCTACTCACGGAGCTATTCCAAGAACAAGCCAGCCGGTGGTTCGATATTTCCGACCAGCACGTCAAAGCAGTTCTGAATGCCGTCCACAGCTGGGTGCAGAAGGCTCTGGATGCGACCTTCTCTGACGAAGACCTGAAGCATCAGATCTCTCTCTTGTGTCAGGAGAAAGTTGATGCTTCGGCTCGCAGGGCACACGAAGAATTGTCACAGATTTGGGCGGATGAATGTTGCCAGCCCATCACATACAACCACTACTTCACGGATAACATCCAGAAATGTCGCAATCAGGTTCAGAGAGAGACTGTTCAAAAAGCTCTCCACCAAGCCATTGCTCAAGAATGGCATGGGAAGCTCCACATCAGCAACAATTTGGAAGATATTGCAAGGATCACCACTGCTCTGCAGAGTCGGGTCATTGTTGACATGGAGGAGCGTGCCTGTCAAGAAGCGTTGGATGCTATGAATGCCTACTACAAGGTGAGTTACAGCTGTGTGAGAGTTTCCAGACGAATCTAACATTTGCAGGTGTCGATGAAAACGTTTGTCGACAATGTTTGTCGTCAAGTCGTGGAGCGCCACATCATGAGGCCTTTGTCGGACATCCTTTCCCCCATGGCTATATCCGAAATGTCGGACGCAGAGCTCCTGGAGATAGGATCAGAATCCGCGGCGAGACAACTGGATCGACAAAAGCTCGAAGCGTTCATCGATTGCCTTCGTGCGAGCTTGAAGGAGCTCAGCGAACACCCTTGAACATCACGTTTGTTGCGCTACTTGGGTTTGCTCTGTTTGATTTTCATCGGTCGATTACACATCTCTGTCGTTAGCTGCCCCCTGCGAAGCCAACTTGCCCAGGTGTGAGAGAAGTTGGCCGGTCTCGATGTTGGTTTTTCCCACGAGGTTTCCCAACATCTTTCATGCGAATGCAGAGACTTTGATTCCGTAAATAAAGCACTGCTTGATTCGTTCCCGGCTTCTGCTACAGTGGTGCTGGCGTATGAACACGTTAATGGAAGCATTTCATGATACTCAGACTCGATTGAATCGGCATCCTGCATTACCTTAGTATTCCGTGATGTCTTCAGGGAGGAGTGGCTCCGTCCTGCATCCCTGCGGACTCCCAGAAGCGAGAAAACATCATGAACACCAACAGTGCTGGGCTCGCATTGATTCAATCATGAAGCAATGACAAAGTGTCGAGGGGCCCGCCGGGTCGGTTCTGTAATTGTATTCACGCGACTGGTTGAGGGTACCTGATGCAACGATGAAATTGACGTGGTGACCGCTGCATGGGTGCGAGGTCAAGTGAAGGAGTGCTGACGCGCTGGCGAGGCGGATCGGACATGCAGTTGGCGACTGGACCAACAGCCAGAAGGCTCGGCTGTTGGTGGTCCTGATGCAGGCTGCCAACAAGCGCACTTCTACGGGGACACGTGACAGACGATGAAGGAATGTGCCTCACCGCAGCTTTGTTTGCGTCTACAACTGTCCCTTTGACGCCATCCTCCCTGCTTCCAAGGAGGCCAAGGCCTTGTGGAAGTCTGTAGTTGGCGGCCAAGCCCGCGGAGTTGGGTTGACTGACCTCGGGCGGCACCGCAGGTGGGTTGCAGGCGGTGGTAGATTTTTACGTGGTATATTCCTGATGGGCCGCCGGGGGTGGTCATCTTTATTTGGTTCGGACTTGGCGGGCGCGGCGGTGGATGGTGTTTAAGCGCCAGAGGTGAGATGTTGGGGGTGGGCGATTGGATGGGAGGGACGCTTGTTGTCGCGGCGGAGTCCCGGGGCGGACGGGGAGGGCTAGAGAGGCAGGTGAGCAGAGGGTGCATTAGTTGTGGACTTGTGGTGCCTATTCGGGGAGGAGGATGCGATCCGTGGCGAGTTGGACTGATGGTGGTGGTGGTGGTGGTGGTGGTGGTGGTGGTGGTGGTGGTGGTGGGAGGTCAGGCTTTTGGCCGCTATTTCCATCCACCACCAAGACGCAGCCTCCCGAGGCCGCGATAACGGCCGATTGAGATAAGTCGGGCCACGAGACGGCCTCTCTCATTTCAGCCTGCAGCCATCCAGATCGCCGGAAGAGAGTGGAAGAGAGGCAGCGGCCGAAGTTCCCGCGCGCCCGGATGCCCTTTCTCGGCGGTCCTCCCATCCGGCCTCTTAGCAGGGTTTGGAGCTTTGTTGGTGCTGGAATAATCCGATATCCTGGTCGGCTGCGAAACAGCGACGATGACGCCTCTCGGTATAAGCTGCACAGACGGCGGAGCCCCTGGGGGAAGATGAAGTGGAGGACGAGGTTAAGGTGAATACTACACTGCTGGAGGAAGATCCCGTGGAGCTCGGACGAACTGAATAAACACGCGGCCCGGCAAAAGAAAGGGTAAGGGTTGAAACACTGGGCGAGTTTTTCGTTCTGCCCGCTTGCGGTGGCGGAAGGGGAATGGGAAGGGGAAGGGGTCTGTTCACCGAACCTGGAATCGAAACAGAATGAATCCTCCTGACCCGGGGTCTGCACAGCAGTGAGCGATGGCAGGACGAGGGGTTGCACTCACCAGAGGGAAGGAGCTCCTGTCAGCGCTGCTTCCCAGGAGTCTCCCGCACCATCAGAAGACGCTATACCGTAAGGGGCGTCTGCTGTACCAAAGTCCTATTCAGCGCCCCCGTCGATGTCGCATGGAAGGAAGGAACGACTTGACTCGGACGGCACCTGCTGCTTCTGCTGCTGCGATGATCTCTGGCTGCTCTCCGAAATTGCGAGGAGGCATGGGCAGGTTACATTGCATCCCATCCCTCCCCCTTCCTCCCTCCCTGCATCTGTTTTGACTTTTGACTTCCCCCCTCCGTCTCGCCACCACGCCGAGTTGATTGTTCTGCATCGCGGGGTAGCAATCAATCCCCCGTCCCAAGCCGTCCCAAGCCTAGTTCGTAAGAGGAGCTTTGACTGTAAGCTCACCCGAGCGCCAGCCCCCCGGCAACTCTTCCCCTGCTCAGTCGACGGTCGCTGATCCATCATCGCATCGCAAACAGAACTTCGGAGCATGTCCGATGTCTCTTTGGGATGCATACCTCCAAGACCAGCAGTCGCCCAATGCCTCGCGAATGGGAAATGAACGCGCCGCCACGGCTTCCAATACTTGCGGCTGCGCGCAGCGGCCGGCGTAACCCCACGATGGACAGACACGAAAAGGGCGAACGAAGAAAAGCATGTACCGGCGGCACTGGCCTCGGCGGGCGGCTGCTGGCACTTGGCGTTCAATATCTCCGAGGACCACCTGCATCCTGCATCAGTGTCGCGTCCCCAGCCTGCCCAGCCTGCACCGCATGTCGCATCATCAGCTTGACCCTGTCCTGTCCTGCCTTTTGCGCGCAGGGCCCTCGCCTCGCCAGCAGACGCATGGCTAGCCGCAGACAAACGTCCCTCGCCTGAGGGGCTCTTGGGCTTGGGGCCTTGACCACGCCGCAGCAGCCGAACCCTGGTCATCCTGGTCGCACTGGACCCCTGCTCCCGACTGGCGCCCCTGGCACGCATCTCACCGCGACGCAACCCTGGCGACCACCTCCTCCGCCTCCAAGATCCATCCATCCCACCTCCCAGGTCGCTAGACCCGGTCTGTGCAAGCCGCAGCCCGGCCGTGTTTCTCGCCCACGGACGAGGCGTTCTGTCAGATCCGAGCGAAGGGGGATGGACATGGGCATGGCCTGAGGGCGTGGCATGGGTTGGGGCCGTCGGTTCTTCTTCCTGTGTGCCGTTTGCCGTTTCCTGTCCTGTCCTGGTTCCTGTCAGTGCCCAGTCCTCCTCCTCTTGACAGCGACGATCCAGGTATAAGATGCACCAGCTTCGCCCCTCGGTCCGTGTGGCTTTTTGGATCATCCTCTTCATCTCACTTCTCCTAGTCTCAAGTTCCAGGGTCTCTTTTTCCATCTTCCATTCTCGGTTCCTCTACAGTACTCTACTGCATTCTTCATCTCCAGTTCCCTCCACAGCCACTCGGGTCAGACGCCTCCCGCTGACCACACCACCGCAACTCCACGAGCCCCCCTCTGACAGCTCATCGATCCGTCCGGCTCGCCTCCGACCCGGATTCCTTCTCCACGCATTCGCCCGCTAGCTCCCGATCCATCCACGGCCGCAGCCCCTCCACGGGACTGCTTCTCTTCCACCCCCGGTCTTCCCGCCAAGCCCAACCTCCCTAAGCGCCGAACCGCAGATCCCCAGACCCAGCGCTAGGCCACTTTGGTCCCTTTGCCGCCATCGACCCTCTCAACCTTCCCGACCCGAATCTCCCGAAATAGAAAACAACCGCTGGCCGGCTTACATCCTTCTCTTCAATCGCATTGCCTATATCTTGTTGCCAGCCCTGTGCCGCCTCGACATCATCGGCATAGTCTCACTCTCGCACCATCACACTCTGGACCATACACAGTCTAGTTAATCAGCCACACACACACCACGCACAATGCAGCCCCAATCACTCTTCGCCTTTGCCCTTCTGGCACTCACATCCGCCTCCCCCGTCCGGAGACGACAGGCCGGTGGCAGCTGTGCCCGGCCGGCACCCGTCCTCCCCCTCACTGGCGCCGGTATGTCACTACCCCCACCTAAGCCACCCTCTAAATGTCCCCTAAACTAACACCTCTCAAGATGTTGAGCTTCCCGCGCCAGAAGGCCTGAACCTCAAGTACATCGCTCTCGGCCACGGCATCCAGAACTACTCCTGCATTGCTGGCCAGGAGGCAAAGGCCACCGGCGCTCTCGCCGTTCTCTACGACGCCACCGCCCTCTACCCTGGCCAGGGCCCCTCGTCCCTCCCCACCGTCGACCACTTTGACGCCCTGACAACAACCGTCCTGTGGGCCGGCCGTCTGCCGCTCAAGTCCGACGGCGCCACCCAGTTCGGCGCCGACCGCGCCGCTCCCTTCCCGCCCGCCGCCCCGCTCGAGATCCCCGGCCTGACCCTCCCCTTCCTGGGCCACCACATTTTCGATGCCGGCACCGTTCCCACCTTCTTCACCGGTGAAGACGAGGCCGAGGCCGAGCTCCTCATCAAGGCCAAGCTCCTCCAGAAGGTCTCAGCGCCCCAGGGCGCTGACCCGGGCCCCGTCGGCACTGGCGCCGTCGCCTGGCTGCAGCTTGGAGACGCCGGCAACAGCAGGGGTCTTTCCACGGTCTACCGCGTTGTCACAGCCGGTGGCACCGCCCAGCCCTGCGTCGATGATGCCCCTCAGAGCGTCCCCTACACCACCTACTACTGGCTGTACGGCGCCGCTGAGTAGACTGTGGCAGACTGCCATTCTTGTTTCTGTTTCTTCATCTTTTCAACAATGCATCAGCAGCGCGCGTGGAGTAGGGGCGCCCGTCGAGGCGTCCCCTCCCGCACCCAAGAAAAAGGGGTGGTCAAGGGTCGTATGGATCATGGACCCGGTTGTTTCTTGCATCTATTTTCTATTTTTTCTTCATTAGTCTGGATATACCCCAACTACCGCCCTCGTTTTTTATTTCTGGTTCGGATCTGGGGAGGGGCATAGGGTCACGTCACGGCATCATGGATCGGCTGTACAAAGAGGAGGGTAATCTAGACCGCCCGGCGCCGTAGAACTGTTTATACAACGGAGGCACATTGAATTGCATGATCCCTGCGCGTTACTGATGATGGATGTTATCTTTTTTACCTTGGGACCAGGTCGCCGGATGCCTTCGATGGTACCGCGGCGACAGTAATCGCTCCACTTGGATACTTGAGGATGTTCGCTTTTTCACATCTACTTGACCATGATTGGGCCGCGATCGACTATCCTTGCGAGTTGGCTTGGTTGACCTGGCACCCCAGACTTCGATGTAGGTAAGGTAGTGTCATTTGGGCGGTGAACCATTGCATGGTGGCAAAACTAGCCCTCACATCCATGCTGGTGGGTTTTCGAGGCGGCATGAAGCCATCCTGTCCTCTCCCTTAACAACACTCGTTTCTAACATCCACGACGAAACAGACTCAACCACAGTGACCGAGGCAGGGAACCCCGCAGCCCTCTCCAAGCTTATCTATGTCATGACAAATATGTCTTTTGTGTCCCCAGCGCCGTCCTCCGGCGGTCGCATGGTTGAATTGTGAAAATCTGACCAGGCGCCACGACAGCGAACAACGTGGATATTGCGGCGTGGTTCAACCCCGGCGACACAATTGGCCTGCTCAAGGAGGCTTTTGAGCTCGTATACCGCTGGCCGGCGGCCGAGCAGGAGCTGCTCTGGGAGGGCAAGCCTGAACGAAACGCTGGTGGAGGACTTTTTTGAAAAGACCCCCTTGCTCACCTTCAAGACGCAGGAGCTCCAGACGGTGAACGGGATCTGGCTCATAAACACGCCGAATATTCTGGACGTTCATGATTTGAAGCGAAAGGGCAGATGGAGGAAATAGGGCTGAGGGAGCGGAGACGTCGTGTCGAAGTGACGACATCTAGGCAAATTGGCTATGAATTGCACGTTGGGTTCAGTTACTCGGACTCAACTCGCCGAGTTCGAAATGAAAGAGTGCAGAAAAGTCTACAGAAATGAACAGATCGCGCCGAGATGCAGGTCTAGACCCGGTGCCAAGACCCTGTAACGGCATCTTTCCGTTGCGGTCCAGGGGCCGGCACAGAACCAGGGGGCGAAGGATTTAAGCAGCCCACTCCCGCGCATCGATGCGTGGGTCCTGTCTCCTTCTCAATCTCTTCACTACATCCTTTCAGCTCTTGGGCAAAAACTCTGACGGGATGGAAAGATTGCGAGGCAGGCCTGGGGACGATGCGGACTGGGCGCCGGCGCAGCAGGATGATGATATGGTGCCGTTGAGGCCTGCGAATGAGGCGAAAGATGGGATTCCTCTTACCTCTCTCAAGGGCAAGGCCAAGGCGTCTGGGGGCAGTTCCTTGGGGAAGTATAATCGGGAATGGACTGTCCTGGCTTTCGATGCTGCGGCTGTCTTGTTCCCGCTTGCTACGCTGGCGCTAGTTGTTGCGATCTTTCTCCTTGATGGCAGGGAGGTGGACACTGAGACTTTCGGCTACTGGCGCAATGCGATCATTGTGGTGAGCCATATCCTGGGTCAGACTTGGCTGCAAGAAGCTGACCTCTGTCCCAGTTTGCGTCCGTCTTCCCCATCGCCTTTGCCGCCATCATCGGCCGGCTGGCATACCAGATCGCCCGCTACAGGCTCGAGCAGGGCGCCACCATCGGCTTTTTGGAACAAATGATGGGAAGCCGCACCTTTGGCGGCGCAGTCCTCACGCAGTTCTCCCTCGGGACCGTCAATTTGGTCGGAATCGGCCTGGTTCTCCTCTGGGCCTCTTCGCCGCTGGGCACGCAATCGATGCTGCGGCTTCTCGAGGCCCGTCCCTTCGAGAACACGCTCGAAACTACCGTCGTCCATAGGGACATGACGGCCGATAGCAGGATAGCGGGGAGCTACAGGTTCATGAACGGCCCGGGCCAGGATACAGGCACGAAGTTCTGGCAGAGCCTGTCGGCGACGATGAAGTCGCTTGTGCTTCTGCCTGAGAATATCCAGACCGACACGATGGATATGTGGGGATATGTCAAGATCCCGTTCATGGACGATGGGTATGGAGACGATGCCGCAAGCGATCCGGAGTGGAGGGACGTCGTCTGGAGTCCCAGCCGAGAAAGGTTCTCCGCCCTGGCAGGCGTTCCTGTTAGCGACGTACCCGTCGGCAACACAACGTTCAGCCTCGAGTCCACCTACATCGAGCTCGACTGCTACAACGTAACGGCCCTCAACATGAGCGAGGGGTACAAGGAGCCCATGTCATGGAACTGGACGGGCGTCAACGACTGGGAATACGGCGGCGTCCGCCTGGACCCGGGATCGCAGGCCAACGACAGCTGGCAGGGGAGTCCTCCACTTCACCTCTCCAATATGCCGCTGAAGCAGGTTTCATGGCACCTGGCTCTTGACCGGTTCGTCGACAGTATCTGGCTGAACGAGACGTGGGTGAAGGACCACCACGGCCTGGATTACTATGATGACCGGTTCGAGTCAAAGTTCCCTTACCTCGCACAGTCGTTCTCGACCCCGAGGCTGCTCGCCAACGAGACAGGCATCGAGGCCGGGAAGACGAGGCTGTACTCGTACTTCAGCTTTAACCCACGCCGGGGCGCGGGCGGCGACAGTGTCTCGGCGTACTGCGACGTGAGGCAGAAGTACGTCGAGACCCGCATCCACTGCGAGCGGTCCGCCAGCAGCAGGCAGAACTGCACGGCCATACGGCAGCGACCTTCGCGCAGACGCAATGCCCCTGTGGACATTTCGTCCCTCAGCTTCCCTGATGTCTTTCACGCCGTCGCGGGGGAGCTGGTACGGACGCTCGCCCTAGGCGAGAATCACGATTATGGGTTTAACTACCTCATCGACCCGGGGCGCGTCAACGACCAAAAACCGGTGCTTCATGAGGTTGTTCCGGCCGACTTTAGCCGCCGCCTGGCACAGCTGATCAACACGTTTTTGACTGTCGCCGCCTTCGACATTGGTTCCAGGCACGTGGACGGGTCGGAGAGGAGTATCATGGAGCCCAACACTACCGCAGCGGGGGTGAATGCGTGGAATACGGAGGTGTACCATGTTCCTCTCGTCTGGACGGTGCTCTCGCTGGTGACGGGGGCGGTGTTTCTGGTTGGTGGTGTTGCGAGTCTTGTGTTCACGCATCTGTCGCATGGGCCTGAGGTGCTGGGCTTTGCGTCGACGGTAGTGCGGGACTCGAAGTTTATGGAGTTGCCGGCTGGGGCGGATGCCATGTCGTCTATGGATTTAACCAGGGAGATTAGGCATAGGCGTGTAAGGTTTGGGTATTCGGATGGTGCGGAGGGGGGTGGGAGGGTGTTGGGTGTTGGACCTGTGGAGGAAATGGCTCATATCAGGGGGCGGTAGGGGTCTCTCGGTCATGATCCTCGAATAAGCCTCGTTCCTTTGGCGGGGGATCGACGGTGGGAGAATTCGAGAGCAGCATAAAGTCTACCCACCAGTCTCTCTCGACCTCGAAACTCTGCATGTACTTCTGCAGGAGAGTCTTCCAGGCCTTGCCCTCGAGGCCATGACTGAATTCTGCGGCGGTAAACTCCCACCAGACCGGTAAGAAGGCAGCTCTTTCCCAGCCGAGAATGGCAGTCAGGTTGCCGTCATGCACCAGTATGTTCTCCATGGACAAGTCGCCGTGAGTAAAAGTGTAGGGCGCCGATGGGGGCATGCGAGCTTGGAGCCGCTGACGGTCGTCCTCCGGAACTGACTTGAGTGATTTCCACATTTCATGCTGAAGTTCGTCATCAGAGTTGAGCGGGCCGCGAGGTTCGTCATGGGCGCCACGAAACAGAGACGTCTCGTAGAGGGGTCGCTCTCCCAGGCTCTCAATGCGAGGCGAGTGAAGAGCGCGAAGCTGGGCCAGGGCGTCCGCGGTCTGTTTGGCGATGTTGTCCTTCTCGTCGATGCTCAGGTAGGACCAGACTTTACTCAGCAGTGTACCAGGGACGCGATCACTGATGGAAAAGCATCTGTCGCCCTGTGTCCATGATTCGAGGATTTCAGGTACTGGGACTGTAGTGTGTTTTTTCAGGAAGCGTACGTTGTCGACTTCAAGAGTTGGAGGCTTCGTCCAACACTCTCTCAGGATTTTGTCCGAGTCTAGTGTCCAGACCGTTTGGCCGTCCTGGATGGAGACAAGCTCCTTGTGGCCGTAGATGATGCGGCCTCCTAGGAAGAATGCGGGATGTTCTGGTCTTTCGGCCTTGACGAAGGTCCTTGGGCTGTCCGCTGGGGGTGACGCGGGCTGTGCCATGGTATCGGCCTGATGTGGTGAGAGGATGAAGTCGTGGTTGAATGAGGCAGTGGAGGTTGGCAGGCATGTGAAGCAGGCAACCTGGAGCAAGGATAACAGCTCGAGCTTAAGGCGCACAGTGATTGGTTGAAGCAGGGGTAGTTCTCCACCCCAACTTGTGCTCTCGGTGCTGCATCTTTCAACAGCAGCAGACCTCTGGCCCGAAGTCCTGAGGATCAATGTGATGCGACCAATCCATCATCTTCTCCCAATGCCACACCATTACTATGGCTTGCACCTGAGCACCGTTGGCTGTCCTCCAAGTGTACATTATGCCAGCGCCAGCACCTGAGGCTGCACCGGCTCAAGATGTCGGGGCTGTCACGGAGCAGTATCGCCGACTCCCAAATCTGTGGGCATGAAGCGGCAAGCTGACGCCCTCGATCACGATCACGATCACGATCTCGACAGGCTATCGAAGCGCTTTCGAAACCCTACTTGTCTCTCCGTTGGCAAGACGCCTATACGATCCGAACCGATCGAAGCGTGGGCAAGAGATGGACAGTGGCCACGAGAATATTTGGAATCCAAGATGGAGCGCATACTTGCGCGAAAGAGGTCACCATTGTCTCGAAGGCGACCGAACTCTGCAACGTCGCCGGCATCTAGCGGCCAGGAGTCGAGGGAGGAGAAGAGCGTTCCGTATGAGGACTTACGATACGTGCTGCTGCTCCAGACCAAGGGTTCGTACATGGTCAAGTCTGCGGTTGGCATCACAGAGGAGAGCAAGCACCTTTGCCAGGATCTCCTTGGGCGCGAACAGCCCTCCCCCGAGGCGTCGCTTTTTGACGATGATATCTTCGAGAAGGTCTGCCGAAACCTCGACAACAAGAACGAAGCCCGAGTCATGCAGGACATATCCCGACTCATCGTACCATCGGCAGAGACCCTTGCTTTCCGTCACAAGGACCTTGCCCACCTGTCCGAGAGTGTCGGAGAGGGCTGGATGAACTCGGTTCCCATGACAGGTACCCAGCCGAGACCCGATTACTCTGTGGGGTTCAAGCGCGAGGCATTCACCGAGATCCAGCTTGCCAAACTAGCACCCTGCATCGGCGATATTATCGCCGGAGACCAGTCCCTCTTCATGGCCACATACTACATGTACTTCCCATTCCTGACCTGCGAGGTGAAGTGCGGTGCTACATCACTTGACACAGCGGACCGCCAGAACGCACACAGCATGACGCTGGCCGTGCGGGCTGTTGTCGAACTCTTCCGCGCGGTAGACCGCCAAAGCGAAGTCGACCGTCAAATCCTTGCCTTTTCCATCTCGCATGATCACCGATCAGTTCGTATCTACGGCCATTACGCCGTCGTCGAAGGGAAGGGTGCCAAGTACTACCGGCACCCCATTCGCACTTTCGACTTCACAAAGCTGGACGGCAAGGACAAGTGGACGGCCTACCGGTTCACCAGGAACGTCTATGACACATGGGTACCCGCACACTTAATGAGAATCTGCTCAGCTATCGATCAGCTGCCTGAGCCGGACTTGGATGTTGCGTCGCAACCGGGATCGACACTCTCTCACGACATGTCGCTTCATCATGGAACCTCAGATGACCAAGAATAGGAGAAGCGCTGAGAGATCGGCCACGGTCTTCGGATCCCGGGTCTTCCCTGAAATCGACAAATGTACAAACCGACGGTTCATCAGAGCTGTCGACTCCATCTTGCAATTAAACACATCATGTCTTGGCTACGATCTCCACTGCGGACGGACCAGCGCTTGGCGATGCGTCTTGACGTCAGCATCACGGGGTATTTTGGCTTCAGTGCGAGGCTCGGAAAGCGTTTCGGCACAAATTCAAACGATGAACGGTCTTTTACTTCTCCTGTACAAGTATAAATCCAAACGATAGATGGAGTCAGTCAGAACTGCGTCCGACCCTGCATCAAATTTCTCTACTACTCCTTACCTTTACAGCTTGATGAACAGTAACAATGGCTGCACGAGCAGTCAGGCTACGGCCGCCAGCACTTTGGGTCGAATGGAATTTGGTTTGGACGTCATATGCAGTGTCGGCGCTTAGATTAACCATCCTCCAGTCCTGGAAGCTATCACACTGCATCCTGGCTATAGAAAAGCAGCAGGCCCCTCGGCTGTCCAGTCACCTAACGTTGTGGCCTGGAGTGATCAGGCTGGAAGTCAGCAACATGTTCAGCTCGTCTCATACCCCGCATCCTTGCCTGCTCCCAGGAGACTCATCATCGGTTGCCCAAGCCGACTTCATGCCTGATGTTGGAAGGCATATTTTTGGGGACAAGAACGACTCGATCCTTCTGATCAACAACTATGAGCGCCAAGGAGCTGAACATCAGCAGGATCGGGCTGTCACGAATACCAACCACTTCGAAGTCCGACCCAGTCGCCGAGTACGTGCTCTCCTCTGAATGCCAGTAGTCAAGCTAATGCCCCAAGTATTGTGTTCGTCCACGGCCTCGCAGGGCATCCCCAAGACTCATGGTCAGAATCGATTGGAAAAGGCGGGCCGGAACGACACAAGACCGAGCCGCAAAAGGAGGGCTTCTTCTCCCAATTCCAATGGACCAAGTCGACGACCAATGCCGAGCAAAAGGACGCTGCCGAAACCCCGCAGAGAGGTGTGTTCTGGCCGGGTGACTTTCTTGGTAGAGACCTCGAGGGCGCCAGGTTGTTCACAGACGGATACAATGTCGACTACATTACGGGCCTGTTGCAGACGAGCAACAGCAACAACATCTTCGAGCACGCCACGACCATGCGTGTCACGCTGGAGCGCGAGCTGGAGCATCACAACGTAGGCCTTCACAATCCAATTTTCATGGGAACTTTAGCTCCTTTAGACTGCTAACTCATGAGACCAGGTGCCGATCATCTTCGTTGTCCACAGTCTAGGCGGTGTCATTGTCAAAGATGTCAGGCACCCCACCCTTCCTCCTGCCACCAGGCCCAGCTAACACATCTGATACCAGGTGATAAATATCTCTGACTTCCTTCGCGACCGCACCAAGCTCGTTATATTCTTCGGCACCCCTCATCGAGGCAATGCCAATGCTGGTTGGGGCGAGCTTGCCGCTACCTTCGGCCGCTATTTCTTCTTTCTCGACACCAACGCCAGCCTCGTCAGAGACTTAGCCCTCCACAACCAGATCCTAGACAGGATCCATCGTCAATTTGTCGAGAACATCACTTCGAAAGGCATCCGTATTCACTCCTTCCAAGAGTCAAGGATGACGGGAGCCTTGAGATCTAAGGTATTGTTCAACCCAGCCAGTGAGATGGGCCTCTTGTAGCCAACATGATGCAGATTGTCGAAAACTTTTCATCCAGAATGGATATCGGCAAGCTCGAAACTGTGGAAGCCATTGATGCCGACCATAGCAACATGGTGAAGTTCAGCAAAGACACGGACGCAGGCTACAAGGCTGTTCTCAAGGTCCTAGAGTTTTTCATCAGACAAATTGTCCAGTCAGCAACACCCCCGGCACCCCCGACGCCGGCGGCCCCGACAGATCGTACGTTTTGAATAGTCGGCAGGCAAGAGAGCACATTGTTAATGGAACCAGTCCATCACCCTGTTGGTGACCAGCCGAGAGGCGCGCCTTTACTCCTTGGACAACCTCCTCGCGATGATGGATCGCAGATGACGAGGCCAACGGACATTCCCTCTGTCGACACCACGCAACCGGCACAGGCACTGTTTCTTGACACCAAAGATCATGAAAACATACAAAAATTCTCAAGCGACTACCCGGCCGCTCGCTCTGGCGTCGTGGATAGATTCCCGGGGACCTGCGAATGGATCGTCCAGCACGCCGAATTCGAGAGATGGAGCAAGGCTGGTGACATATCTACACCGCTCTGGATTAGTGGTCACCCCGGCATGGGCAAGACGGTCATGTCAAAGTTCCTCCTGGATCACTTTGAACAGATGGATCCACCACATCAGACGCTCTACTTCTTCTTCAACGATCGCGACAATGACAAGAAGACTGCGGTGTCGTTTCTCAAGGCGGCCATTCACCAGCTGATCCAGCACTCCCAGTTCTTATACCACACGTATGTCAAAGTCAAGCTTGCAGCTTTCGGGGACCGCTTGTATGATTCCTTCGGCATGCTGTGGGACGTGTTCTTCGACATGACCCAAGACCCGGTCCTCGGTCCTACGCTCTGCGTGATCGACGCCCTAGACGAGTGCGAGACGGTGTCCAGACAGGAACTCATCAGCCGGATCGGAAGGCACTTTTCTCCGACGCTCACCCCTGAGGCTTCGTCCAGGGCCTCTAAAACATTCAAACTCCTTCTCACCAGCCGACCCTATGGGGACATCCTGGCCAACTGGTCTCACTTTCACATCATCCATCTGCGAACCGAGCGGGAAGATTTCCAGATCAACAGCGATATCGGCTTGTTCGTCGAAACAGAGGTCGAGCGCCTTAGTACCCTCAGAGGATATTCCGAGGAACTTCAAGACACGGTCGGCTTGGCACTGGTTGAGGGGGCTGACGGGATGTTCCTGTGG
Organism: Plectosphaerella cucumerina; assembly: GCA_020746995.1. NCBI lineage: Eukaryota > Fungi > Ascomycota > Sordariomycetes > Glomerellales > Plectosphaerellaceae > Plectosphaerella > Plectosphaerella cucumerina. The sequence goes on along the minus strand of JAGPXD010000004.1, from coordinate 1,381,222 downwards.
GCTGCCCTCATGGTCAAGGTGCTTGAGACCACCCCCGTCTCCCGGGTGCGCGAGAGGCTCGCGAGCCTACCGAGCGGCATCGACGAACTCTACGATCGTATCCTGGCTGAGGTGCCGGAGGATCTAGTGTCCACAGTCTCGGCGATATTGAAGTGGGTGGCCTTTGCTTTTCGGCCCCTGAGCATCGATGAGCTTGGCGTCGCCTGCGCGCTCGACAGCGCCCCATACGAGTCTATCGCATCCATTCCTGAGGAGGTCCGGACCGGCATCAGAGGAGACTTGGGTCTCTGTGGGCCGATCCTGAAAGTCAAGAACGACCATGTGCATCTGGTACATCAGACTACGAAGGAGTATCTCGTTCGGCGTTGTGTCACGGACACGGCAATCGGAGCTCTTATTCCGACACCGAGGGCCGCCAATTCCCAATTGGCGTTGGCCTGTATGAGGTTCATCAACAGCGCGGAGGTGGACGACGTTATGGCACGAGCCGAGTCTCAACGGGGCAGGTGGCACTCGGAGCCGGTGCCATTCACCAACTATGCATCTTCCTACTGGGGCTCACACGTCTGCGAGACAGGCACGATCACCGAAGACGATCTTTTGTGGCTCGAGCTGTGTCTGGCACTGGAATCTGCGGCCAAACTGCGATGGCTTGCGGACACGACAATCGGGTGTTATCGAAACCCACGACCCGTGGAGTATCACCTCTGGCGAGAGTGGTTCAATAACAATTTCCTTTCTCCAGTGCACATCCTCCTGGACTGCGAGTGCGAAAGCGCTTCGGCACTATACACGAAATCCGGCCAGTACAAGGCGTCGACACAGGATGCTTCTGGGAGGTTCTTGCTCCACATGGCCACCGAACGAGGATTCCATCAGGTCATGATTGACTTGCTGCGTACGGAGCCGGACGCTGCAAATCTGTACCAAGGACGAAAGGGGAAAGAAAACCGGTCCACAGACTCCGTGACCAGCACGCCTCTACACATAGCCGCCACTCGAGGCGACGTGGCGGCAATCGAGATCCTCCTTCGGAATGGGGCATCAGTCGATAAAGCAGAAACAAGGTGGGAACTCCGCGAACTTTTTGGCATTGGCACAACGGTTGTCCAAACCAGAACTGCGCTGCACTGCGCCACTACTGGAAACCACCTGGCGGCTGTTCGTCGGCTTCTAGATGCATCCGCAGGCATCGACGATTCGGAGACGAAAAAGGAGGAACTTCCCTTCTTCGGACGGATGGTATCGATGTCTGAAGACTGGACGGCGCTGCACGCTGCGGCAAGTCTAAATTTCGTCGCAATCTCGCACCTCTTGCTCCAGCGGGGTGCGGCAACTGTGACGGGCAGCGATGGTAGGGTGTTCGCCCCGTATGAGTACACGAAGGTAGAACCACTGTATCACAAGGTGTGCGAGCTGAAGCCGCGGTGGCCGAATGGCCGCGTTGCATTACAGGGTCGCCTCCGCTAGGATGTGCATACTTTCTGATATCATAGGGTCAATTCACATTGGTCTTTCGAATTCTTCGTAGCATGCAGCCGATGGTGTTCGAGCCAAATGCCAGACAGCAACGAAACCAGTACATTACATCCATTGGGAGACTGCAAGTACATTCTGGCTTCTCCAACCGACCCATCGACAAGTTCGACACCCGATATCATCTGAACGTGTACTCTCATTAAAATTAATGATTAGAGAACCGCACTGAAACACGGCGGGCGGCCTTCCAGGCTGTCCCAGAAGCCCTCCCTCCCAAGCACAGCCTCGTTTGTTCGCCTTGCTCCTCAAAAAACCCTCACGTCATCAAAAAGACGCCCCGACTCCATGGCAAAATCAACGACTGAGCCCGCCTCGGGTCCAGGGGTCAAGAAACTCCCGAGAAAAAGCACGCAGCCGCCCTCTATGCCTCCCGTCCAGCCAGCCCCCTTTTTATCGTGTCACCCCCAATAACTCTTGTCTGCGTCACCGCGACAACAGTCCCTTTACTGCGCCTTCTTCTCCTCGCCCTCGACGTAGGGGTGCTTGATGGTCAGGCACCAGATGTCGAGGTAATCGCAGATCGTGACGATGACGTCAACGACAAAGCTTCCGTAGACACCGATGGCGACGCCGAGCATCATGAACATGAACGCGACCTGGTAGACGCCGTCGTTGAGGGCGGTCGGCCAGCCGAAAGGCAGACCCGCGTCGAGCAGCAGGGGACCGATGCCATCGATAACGCCAAAGGCCAGGGGCACGGCGAGGATGTTCCAGTACGGGAAGGGCAACTTGACGAGGTGGGCGGTGATCATCTGTCCGACCGAGTAGGCGTTGACGACGCCGGCGAAGACGACAAAGGGCACCAGGTGGTTGTGCAGGATGTTGGGGTGCAGGGCGAGGTAAGCGGCGATAAGGGTCCAGACGCCGAAGAAGGGGACGAGGCCGAGGAGGGCGCCGCGGGAGCGGTCGCCCCTGGCGCGACGGGCGTGGATGACGTTGCGCGCCGACTCGACGGTGTTGAGGACGAGGACGACGCCGCCCTGGACGAGGTAGGCCTCTGTGAAGGAGAGGTCGTAGATGATCTTGGGGATGGGGGCCGACTCGGGGACGCCAAAGTACTTGAGCATGGACTGGCCCCAGAAGGAGGCGCCGCCCTGGTAGCCGGTCATGGCGTAGATGAAGACCATCATCAGGACGCCCTCGACGGGACCGTTGACGAGGCCGAGGGTCAGCTGCTTGGTGTGGTACTCGTCCCAGGTCTGGACGTAGAAGGTGAGGAGGGAGGCGAAGAGGACGGCGGTGGTGCGCCAGCCCTGGCCCAGGTTCTGGGAGGCGGCGAAGATGAGGGTCTCGAGGCCGGTGTTGAGGGCGTCGACGCCGTGGTCGAAGAGTTCGCCGAGGGGGCCGCTCTGCCTCGTGCGGCGGCTGGAGGTACGTTAGCTTTGGACCACATTTCGAGTGCGAGCAGGGGGGCAGAATGGACTCACGCCTGGGTTCCGTCGACGGCGTCAAAGGTCTGGTACAGGAACAAACCGGCAGCCCACGAGTAGTACACCCAGGGCGGGCAGTCCTGGTCCAGGGTGGGGTTGTACCACAGCATGGTCAGGAGGTTGGCGACGACGAACATGAAGCCCGACAGGGTGATGAGGTTGGGCGCCATGTTCATGGGGAACATCTTGATGACGACGTTTGTGTAGAAGGGCTTGAGGATGTACTTTGACGTCAACGAGTGGTCGACGGAGGCGTACTTGTACTCCTTGAGGTTGGGGAGGAACTCCTGGCGGACGTAGACCATGGTTGCGGTTGTGCTGCCGTGCAGTCTTTCTCGTCTTCTAGGTGTTGTCTTGTTCTACTTCTTCGGAGGGAGGAGTCCTCGTCGATCTGAGGTGGAACGATTCGAAGGTGTAGGAGTTGTCGACGTGTTGCTTCGAGGCAGGTGCGGAAAAAAAGCTCGCTGGCAAGCTGGCTTCTTCTTGTCTGGGGTGGTAACAGAGACGCGCTCGAAATTAGGCGGAAATGAGGTTCGGCAGGTTGGTGGTGGGAGACCAGAGTTGGAGGGTCACAGGTGCGTCTTCTGTCCAAGGTTTGTGGACATGTGCTCGCGCCGCGGTCGGGTTTTGAGTGGTCGCGCGTCGGCTCGAGTTCTGAGGTGTGGGCGGTCCCGGTGTCTCTGTCAAATTGATTTTTGGCCGCTCCCGGGACGTAACGTCATTCCGCCCGACCCCTGGCCTTGGCAGCTCCTGTCGGGGCCGACCTGCCTCAAAAGGTACGTACCTGCTGAGTCAGCGTGCCCGTCACATCACGTTCACGTTCAACACCACGCCCGTGCATCATGACGAGGACCTAGAGGCGTCACAATCAGATAATGGAGCCAGGTGTTCGAATACACTTTTCACCACCAGTGTCTCTCCGAAATATCTCTCTCCACGCACGTGCTTGCTGCCGAAACTCCAACCGTGTATCATTAAGCAACAGACGCAACCACGAGCGCCGCGACGCCCTCCTCCTCGCTGCGCACCGTAATCTTCATCGTCACACCCGACTTGGACGAGTACGCCATGCGCACCGTTGACACCACCTTGCCGCCGCCCACCGTCTTGCCGAACAGCTTGAGCGTGTGTGTTGTCTGGTTGACCGGGACGTCCGTGCCTTCCAGGGGCTGCAGCGACAGCGTCTTGGCCAGCTGTTCCGTTGCGTCTAGTCGTCTCGTTAGCTTTCTGCTTCGCCGACACATTCGATGCCATCAACTCACCCGCAATGCTCTTCATGCCGCTCAGTTGCAGCGTCTCCTCAGCCTCCTCGCCCGCCGCACCGACCTGCTCCCACAAGTGGTTGAAGTTGCCGGCGAACGCTGGGATGACGTAGTCGCTGCCCGCCAGGTCGAACTCGGCCACCTCGTACTCGTCGTCGTAGCCCGTGTCCTCGGGCTCGTTGGTCGTCGGGTCGATCTCCTTGCTGGTGAACTTGAGGATATTGGAGAAGCTGCTGACCGGCAGGGACCCCTCGCCGTTGACCTTCTGGAACGCCACGTACACCTTGCCTGGCTCGTCCGTCGCCAACCGCTCGGCCTGGATGATGAACACCTCCTCGAGCTCGTCCTCCTCGGCCGGCGTCGCAACCACCGACACGTTCTCCAGCACCGTCGCCGGCAGTGTGTTCTTGACCTCGTACTGCAGCACAATGTGCTCCTTGAAGAGGTGCTTGACCACCGTCACAACGTACTCCGTCTCCGCCTCGGTCAGCTCGATGACCGGCGACGACTTGAGCACGCTGCCGAACTCTTTCATCTCGGGGATCTCCATCAGCTCCTGGGCGTAGCGCTGCGCCGCCGCGGATGCAGATGCCGCCGCCTCGGCGCCCGTCGCCGGCGTCTTGGTCGGTCCAACCTTGGGCGGCTTGAGCGACGGCGCGGTTGCCGTGAGCTTCTTGGTCCGATCCTCGGCGTCGGCCTGCTCCCGCGTGACGACGGGAATCTGCGACAGGTCGAAGGGCGTGTCAAAGGTCGACTTGTCCTCGGACGTGACGTACATGACAAGCTGGTGCTCGAAGAAGGGCAGCGAGAACATGCTGTCGTTCTTGACAAACTGTGTCGACAGCTCATCATCCTCGTGCATGAGCTTGAGGTTGAGAGCGGCACGGTCGCGCACCTCGTCGTCCACGTCGTCCAGGCACCTCGTCAGTAGCACGTCGACGCTCCTCTTGACCTCGGGGTCCTTCTGGCCGACACCGAACTTGGCCAGCGCCGTGACGGCGGCGGCGCGAACGATGGCGTTCTCCAGGACGACGCGATTGTAGATGTAGCGGATGTACTTTGTGGGCTGCGAGGTCTTGGGGCCCTCGAGGCCGAGCAGGTGCAGGATGCGGACGGCCAGCTTGGTGAACTCGCAGTCCTCGATGAACTCGCAGAGGTGGGCGAGAGCGTCCTCCTTGGACTCGGGCACAAACTTGATAAGGTCGAACATGCTCTCGACGACGGCGCGCTTGAACTCGTAGCCACCCTCGTCGCGGAGGATGCCGCTGAGGAAGGCCAGCATGCCGGCCTGCTTGCTGGGGAACTTGAGGCAGAGGGTGCGGATAGCCTCGACGATGGTGATCTTGAACTCGTCGGTGATCTCGGACATGAAGCTTGAGATGTGCTTCATCAGGCGGTCGACGCTGGCCTCGTTGCCGGTCTTGAGCAGGGTGGTGATGGCAAAGGTGGCGATGGAGCGGTTGCTGTTGGAGATGAGCAGCTCGATGTCGGGGTTGCAGACGTTGACGGCGTTGGGCTTGAACGAGGCGAAGTTGTGGAGGATGCGCAGGGCGGCGAACTTTGTGACGGCGCGGGGCGACGTCAGGAACAGCTGCAGGACGTGGACGGCCTGCGAGGCCTCGGCGTCGGTGACGTCGCGCATGTCGCAGATGGCCTTTGCAGCCTCAAAGTTGACCATCTCGCTCTTGTGCCTGAGCCAGCCGTCCAGCAGCTGCATCATGGGCCTCCGGAGGGAGGGATCGTCTTCGGCCAGCTGGGCAGCCAGGCGCACCAGCAGCACAATGGCGGCGGAGCTCTTGACGGCGCCGGGCGCGCCAAACTGCTGGGCCATCTTGACCAGCGCCATCCTGTCGTGCGACCGCATCTGGTAGAGGAGGCCGATGGCGTGGTACTGGGGCATGGTCGAGTTGTTGACGGGGAGCTGGCTGGCCGAGGAGCCGAAGCCGAGGGAGAAGCCACCCGAGGACTTTGTCGACGCGGCGGCCTCCTGGGTCTCGCTCTGCCAGCGGCGGACAACGTCCTTGGCGATGGGAAGGAGGTGGTAGGAGGAGACGAGGGCGGCGGAAGACACGGAGGGGTTCTTGTCGACGATGGCGGTCTTCATGACACGCTCGATGGACTGGACAGTGGTGGCCTGGAGGAAAAGGGGTCAGCTTCGCCAAGGGGGTATGGGCAACAGGGCCAGTCGGTGAGGGCGCATACGTCAATGATGCGGCACAGGGCGCGGATAGCGTTGGGCCGGAAGATGGCGTCGGTGCTTCCGCCCGTATCCTTCATGATGGTGCTGGTGACCATGATGATGTCCTCGGCCGAGTTGGCAAGCTCCTTGATGACAAGGTGGACCATCTGGCGCAGGCTAGCATCCTTGTTCTGGAAGAGCTTGGAGATGCCGAAGAAGAGAGTCGTGGCCTCGTTGGTGGGGAACTTCTCGCCGGTGTAGAGGAGCAGGGCGATCTTTGTCAGGAGGATGCGGCATCGTCGCGGCTGGATCGGGGAGCTGTTGAAGAGTCGGGCTGGGTTGCGCGGTGTTCAGCCAGGGTGGCCCAATTGAAGCTCGAGGGGACACGGGGGACGGGCGCTCACCTTCCTGGAAGACCTGGGTCCTGTCGACCTTGACCAGCCCGAGGTCGGCATCTTCGTCCTTTTTGCCGTAGCTCATGATGGGCAGCGGTACGGGCGAGCTGAATTGGCGTGGTGTTGGGTTCAAGGACAGATCGTGGGACGTGGAGGTTCGATAGTGCAAGGGGGTCAGACTTGGGTGGGTTTCGACACTTGTCCGATTAGGTAATGCGGTCGGTGCGGAGTCACGTGATGGGGGAGTGGCCGACAGCCTTGGGATGGGAATGCCTGCTGGCGGGAAGCTCTCAGACCGCGCTGCCAAGCAGGACGTGCAAGAGCGCAACTGTAGTGGGGATCGCAACTGTTCCATCGATAATGTGTCGATAAGGTGGTAAGTGGGAGTCATTGCGCGGATGGCCTATTCACATCTTGACGAAAGACGCTTTTCAAAACAAAGTACAAACACGAGGACAAAATGTGTAAATTGAAGATCATCCACCCGAATCTTTCATGTTTACAGTCAGATGCTACTTTGTCAGATTTGATCACTCAAGGATTACTGGGCTGGTCTTCTTCATTGCAAGTTCAGACACTCAACTTCTACCTAGATGTTCATCGAAAGGAACTGAGCATGGGCACACAACTTGAGATCATCTAAGGTCGGGAAACCAAATGCCTTTTAATGAATGTTTGTTCTTGAAATACGTCTTCTTCCATTTCTATCGCCTGGTGATATCATATGACGTGGTCGGCATACACGCTCAGCAGCCTTTCCAGTTGATATACACGACAAGCATCTGAATCATCAACATGAATAGTAGCATTGCAGTCAGTTCTGATGGAGTGTACACCATGTGTCGTGGCCATGAAAAAAGACTCGGCTGTGTCCCAGAACTTCAGTTTGAACAGCCATGGTAGCATAGTCGAAGGAGCGAAAGATGAGCTGGTGGATCACAGGTCAACCGACAAACAGGATGTATGATGAACAGTTTCACGTCAATTGGGATATCAGAGCTCTCAACACATCTTGTCAGTGGCAACCTTCTGGGCAGGCAATGCTCGCGAGCCAGTATACACCACGACAGGCTCCCACCTTCCAGCACCCGCCCCCTGTTGTCCAACGGTCTCGTCCCTGACCCAGACTGCCCGTCAAGAGCCGAGACCTTCTTCAAACAGCACCACAACACTTCCCGGAGAACACCGTCCTCCCCATCCGTCACGTCCCTCGTGGTCCCCACCGCCACGCTGCCATCCGAAGAAAGACAAGACGCGAAGCTCCCGCGAGAGGAAAGACCTCCAATCCCAGAATCCTTTCCTCCAAAAACCTCCCCTGTTGATCTCGCCACCGTCCGCACAGTGCAGCATCGTCAGATCATCAGACCAAACGGCAAAAAACTCAAAGTCCCCCGAACCCCCAGCCATGTCGCAGATACCAAAAGGGCAGACCCCGATTCAAACCCCTAGCGCAGATCATCACATCGGGAGGGCGTCCAGCCGGCGCGTAGCAGGTTGGCACAGGGGGTGCTGTACAAGGAAGGCAAACCCGCCTCGCTTGCTAGGTAGTCCCAAGAGATGGAGGACGGGAGGGGAGCAGCCAGGTTGGCGGACCTCGTATCTCGAGCGGGTTCAAGCTTACCCGAAGAGACGCGATGCTGGAAACATCAAGAACCAAAAAGGGTGGGTAGTCTAGGCTTGGCAACAAGTGGCTAGCTCCAACCGCCTCGTCGTGGTGATCTCGCCTCAGCTGGAAAGGAGGGCCCAGCACAACAGTGGGGAGAAGGGGGGGCGGAAAGTTGCCGTCGAGGGTGAGTGCCCGTCGACGATCGCGCCGCCGACGACATGGGTGCACTTTCCCGGGCACGTCCAAGGGGGGCGGGAGATGAGCACGGGAGGCGCGGGGAGAGGAGGCGATCGGCGCCTTCCCGCGCCTCTTCAGCTCGCGTCAAGACGCGGTGGTCGGGGGAGGGGGGAGGAAGGGGGGGGGGCAGGCTGCATACATCCCGCGCACCCTCGGAGGTTCATCTTGGAGAGGTGAACCCCCGGGGTCTGTTCCCCCCAGGAAGGTCTAGGTTGAGGGCGAGGGGGCTAGCGTCCAACCCGCCGTCTGGCCTGAAGAGTTTCTCGATTCAATGCTAGCGCGCGTCTCATGATACGATGGGCAGGAAGATTCGGGGACCTGTCCCTCGGGCGTGCGCAGCTTTTCTCCCTCCAACGGTCCCCGGGGTGTGGCCGCTTCCGGCGGGATGCGGGCGCGACGCCTCCCCCCCTAAAACCTGATCGCTCGCCCGTAGGCTATAAGCGACGCCGGAAGGAAGGGTGATCTTCGAGATGATCAGCGCAGGGCGCAGGGTCGGTCTCGAGGAAAGTGGCCAAGACGTTGCGAGGGAAAGATGGGATGGCACCGAGGATTCTGTTCCCCGTCGGCCCGCCCCTGACAATCAGCGGCGGGATGCAACGCTGGATGATCGCCGACTTTGGCGTGGGGAAAAGGGGGCGAGGGGGGTTGTTTCTTCCCCGGACCCCTCTGACGATCACTCAGCGGCGTCGGCGAGCGCCAAGAGCTCAACAATCTCCTTGTTGAAGCGGGCCGGCTCCTCGAAGAAGAGCCAGTGACCAGAGTCAAAGACGGACGACCTAGCCAGTCCCGGACGCGCGCTCTCGACGCGCCTGGCCGTCTCGAGCATGCCCTCTAGGGGGAAGCATCCCGACCTGCGGCCGGCCATAACGAGGGTCGGGCGCGTGATGAGTTCGATGGCATCACGATGGTCGTAGCGCGTGTGATCAGCCAGCAGGCGAGCAAGCCAGGACTGGTCGCACAGGGCGCTGATGCGAGTGAAGAAGGCCTCGTCCTCTGCCTGCTGGGCGGGTGAGATGCTATCCCCAGCCTCGGGGGCGTGTCTATAGCCCAGGCAGCCGACGACTAGATCCACGTGGGCGGCAGCGGAGTCCGTGATCCACGCTTCCTGAGCGGAAAGCATGGTTGCCTCGTCGTAGCAGCCCGTGTGCGCCTTGGACGCGTCCCACGCGTCGAAGCGGGGAGAGCGGTCCTGCAGCGGTGCCTGGTCGACGAAGGCGAAGGCCGCGAAGGGGTCGCACCCGAAGAGCTCAATGTATGTCCAAATTACTGCTGCGCCGATCGAGCAGCCGACTGGAACAATGCGGACATTTGGTGAGGCTTCGCGCAGGCGCTTCACGATGGACTGGAGATCGGCGGCGAGGCGGGCGACATGATACCCCCCGCGGGTCCGGCCAGACTTGCCGTGGCCTCGCATGTCCGGGGCGACGACCCAAGCGTGCTCGCTGAGGGGAGAAAGATTCCGGACGAAGTAGTCGCTGGACCCGCTGAAGCCGTGCATGAGGAGGATGCAGCGTGTTGCGTCGGCGGCGTTGGAGAGGGGCCGTGACGTCTGGAAGGAGAGGTGGCAGCCGTCGCTGGCCGAGCAGGAATCCCACTCCATGGCTGTGATGGTCTGGTCTGGTGGTGAACGGACGCCGGGAATGGAAGCTGGGCGAGTGATGCGATGGTGAACTGTGGAGAGTGTCGACGTAGGTGGATGAGGAGTTGCGTAGGTGGTGCCGTTTTCAGGTCAAGATGAGGAGACGTCGACTGAGATGCGGTGGTCGGTACTGCTTAGGTAAGCGGGAATGCTAGGGGATTTTACGACAGGACCAACCACCAAGACCATGGAAGCCAGTTTCCCAGCGCCAACGTGGCACAGCCAGGTTTGCTTCCATCAAGATTCAGCTCAATTTTTACTACCCGAAGTCTTCGGCTTTCCCATGTCCCGACAGTATTTCTACTTCATCGGGCTTCCAGCGAAGCTTCATTGCGTGTCATGAGTTCTGACTTGAAGAAAATAATGACAAACATCAGTAGAGAAATCAGGCTGATAGTAAGGACTCTGCTACCCAACAAACAGATGAAGACCATAAAGCTCTCGTGGCGATGCGGGATGCATCTTCAGTGATACTGCCTGTCCAGTTCTCAGTAGCACACCCAATGACAGCTGTCTCCCCGATCAAGACTAGCGCGATCTTGGCTGCCTCATTCCCCGATAGGACTAGCGGCTGTCCGGGTAGATTAAGGTTTGGCGGCTCTCCGCATCCGGCTCCGAGGATCTGGGTCCAGACCGACGTCAAGGAGGTTGACCTCCGACGTCCGGCTTGGCCAGGACAGCCACAATCTCCGTCCATATCTCCCCGGACATCAAGCATCAGGTGCCGGCTCTTGAGGTAGCCACACCGCCACCAAGGGGAAAATCGTCAACGAACGCGGATGATTCTTCGCAGGCAGACAGGCAACATGCCCGTCGTCCTCCGCGCAGGACATGGGTCGTTGATTTTATCATTCTTGGCTTCTCTGGTACACATGACTCCTTCCCCTTTTACGTCATGCCGGAGTTGAACTCCGTGCTCTCGCACAACCCCAAGCCGACTGGATCATGAGGCGAACAACTGCCGCGACCGCCTTTGATTCCTGGGCAAGCCACTTCTGCTTGCGATACGAGTCTTGCGACTTGGACCCTGGATAGAGATTTCAAGAAACGGGTCGCAGAAGAAGTCAGTCAGTGTCTTCTCAGTCATGTCACGTCACAGCGGCGCATCTCCGCAGCCAACCTGCTCCCTCCCCTCCCCCGCCCCCGCCCCCTCTGCTCACCTGCCCTGTCCTGTCCACGACAGGCACCTTGTCCACCCACACAGGAGACCCCTACAAACGTTGAACAGATAGACAAGAATTAGACTACCCCCCAGTGGATGTCAAACCTTCATGGTGAATCCCTAGTCTCCCTCGGCAAGCTGCTTCGAGATACCCCAAGCGACGGAACCAACATCCCGACCAGTCATCTGCCAGCAAGCATCTTCGGGCGGGAGATCGGCATCGCAGATCTTTCCTCTTCTCTCCCGAAAACGTCCTCCACCACAGGTGAGGCATCAGATAGGGGGCGTCGCGCTGCCTTCCCTCCCGGGAGATGTGCGGGTTTAGCGCAACGCTTGGCCTACGTAGCGTACCTGTTGTATGATCTTCACCAGGATAACCGTCCAGACAAGCGTATTGTCTGCTTGCCCTCGTCTGAAGCAAGGCAGTGCAGACGAATGCGGATGCGACGCCTCGCCTAAGCGAGCATCCAACTGTTCTATTCCCCCGGGGAGTCACACATGAGGAGAGACAAGCACCGGCACTCGTCTGCGCTGGCACAGAAACTCCAAGAAATCAACTGGCATGTTGCCTCGGCAGTCGCCCCGGACTCAGATCTGTTGCTTCTCTCATACAAATCATCCGGCCCTCGGTGATCGCATCCAACATCCCCCTCAACCCCTGGAATGCGTCGCTCTGCACGCCCAGCTGATGTCGGAGCTCGGCTCCGCCGAAGGCCGCAGAATGTCTCACCCACGGATGCAGTGATCTGAGACTAGCCCACCCCCAAGTCCCAACTAGCCCCAAGTGACATCTGACAGATCTCTGCTAACCTAGCCGACCGGCTGTGGCTCCCCCGGGGCGACCGCTGACAGGCCAAGACCCGGCAGGCAAACCCGTCTCCCTCTCTACCCGCCGCTAGCCCAGCGCCCGCCTCTCCCCTAACCGGCCGACCTCACCCCCTCTACATACCCTGCCCCCTAGGCGAGCAAACACCGAGATGAGGGTCTCGAATACTGCAAGCCACCTGTCTGAGCCCTCGCCGTCTTGGCCCCCCAAAGTGCCGCAGACCGGCCTGATTACCTACGCAACGTCCAGAAGAGCCAAGGCGGAACCTGTTTGCGGCCGGAGGCGAGAGGCAGCCCCCTCGGCCGTAGGTGACCCTCCCTCACTCTGGAACCCCCCGACCGTTGCGAGGCCAAGCGTCTCTGAAACCTACCCGCACGTTTGCTGTGCTCTGCCTCTCCCTGGGACCCCCCTCGCCTCCCCCTTCGACGGAAGCAGTTTGATTCCAGCACCTGTTGGCAGCCACGGCTCGCTGCCCCGTCCCCCCTGAACCTTCATCCTGCCCAAAGTTGTCCGGAAGCAGCACCTACACCGTGCATACCGCGTAAAGTGCGAATGACAGGACCCCTGAAACCTTCTCTCGAGGATGGAAGCGCCCCAGACATTGGGCCCTTTGCGCGAGCCGCAGAGTCATGAGGTCGACCGGCTTCAGACGATGGCCAGCCCTCAGGCTCGGGGGTTGGCACCACTGCCGTCTTTGATCAGGGACGAGTCCAGCTCTGGTGATCGTATAAAGCATCTTCGCCATCTTTGATACCGCGCGACTCACAACGGCCTCCTTTCCTTTTTTCTCCTTCATGGGCTTCCAACGACATCGATCAACTGCCGACCTCCCCCTCCCCCATCCCCCCTACTAACCACCAACATGAGGCAGTTCCTGAGTTGGTTCGACCTGGCCGCGACCCTGTCGCTGGCCGGGCAACTCCCATATTCCGCCGATGCCTTCTCCATCCCGAGAAGCGGCGAGACCCACGCCCCCAGAACGACTACCGGCACACCACCACCATCACAACCACGAGCACTGGCACGCCGCCAGATCGATATCGCCGCCGACTGCTCGTCTCCCGACGCCTGTGTCGCCCGGACCTGTAACCCCAACATCGTCAACATCGACATCTCCAGCTGCGGCTCCCCCGACACCGTCTGCGCCTCCAACGAGATCTGCCTCGTCGGCGAATGCACACCCCTCGAATTCGCCTCGCCCCCCGAGACATGTGGCGACGACTGCCTCCCCGGCGAGTGGTGCAATGCCGGCACCTGCGAGATGATCGAGTTCGGCACCATCTTCCCCACCTGTGGCGCCCAGTCCTGTGGCCGCGGCCAGCTCTGCATCAACGACCGCTGTGTTTCCATCGATGTGGGCGAGGATCCCGATAACTGCGGCACCTTTGGAAACGTCTGCCGCGTCGGCACCTACTGCCTCCGCGGCGCCTGTCTGCCCCTGAGCATTGGCACCAGCCCCCGGACCTGCGAGACTTCTGCCGACTGCTCCCTCGGCACCGAGTGCCTTCCCAGCGGAACATGCTCCATCATCATCATCGATTTCGACCACGAACACTGCGGAGGCGTCGGCGTCGTCTGCGAGCCCGGCACTCTCTGCCTCGCTGGCGAGTGCACGCCCGTCGACTTTGGGCCTCAACCGCCTCCCGTGCGGCTCATCGATAACGCCCAGATCGGGTGCCAGGCGGGCGAGGCTTCCATATCCGGCACCTGTCTCAGCGACATTGCCCTGCCGCCTCAACCGCTCCAGGTCATCGGCTGCATCACCCCGGCTGACGCCGCTGCCGACGCTACCGACGCAGCTGCTGCCGCCGCGAGTGCTGCCGCCGCTGCTGCTTCTGCTGCCGATGCCGCTGCCGCCGCTGCCGCCGCCGCTGGTGCTGCCGCCGCTTCAGTGCCCGCTGTTGCTGAAGCTGCAGCTGCTGCTACGACTGCTTCCACGGCTGCCGCCGCTGCCGCCTCTGCTGCTGCTGATGCCGCTGCTGCCGCGGCCGACGCTTCTGCCGCTGCCGGTACTGCTACGACTGCTGCCGGCACTGCCGGCACTGCTCTGGCTGCCCCTATCGATGCTGCCGCCGCTTCTGCCGCAGCCTCTGCTGCTCTGGCAGCGGCCCTTGCTGCTGCCGCCGCCGCCACTGAAGCCGCCAACGCTGCTGCGACTGCTGCCGCTGCTGCCAACGCTGCTGCTGCCGCCGCCAACGCTGCCGCCGCTGCTGCTAATGCCGCTGCTGCCACAGCTCCCGCTGATGTTGCTGCTGCTGCTCTCGCCGCTGCTGCTGCGGCCACTGCTGCTGCTGCCGCCGCCACTGAGGCTGCCGCTGCTGCCACTGCTGCTGCCGAAGCTGCCGCCGCCGCCGCCGGTCTTACTTCCGGCACTGTCCCTGAGATTGAGGTGGCCTCTGCCGTCCTCTCTCTGGGAGGCACTGCTGGTGATGCCGGTGCTGGCGATGGAGCTGGTGCTGGCGATGGAGCTGGTGCTGGCGACGGTGCCGGTGATGGAGATGCTGGCACTGACACCACTCCTGCTGGCGACGACGGAGATGCCACTCCTGCGGGAGATGATACTACTCCCGCCGGTGATGATACCACTCCTGGTGGGGATGGCACAACCCCCGGCGGTGACGACACTACTCCTGGAGGCGACGACACGACTCCTGGAGGCGACGATACGACGCCTGGAGGCGACGATACCACTCCTGGCGGTGACGATACCACTCCCGGTGGCGATGACGCTACTCCCGGTGGTGATGATACTACTCCCGGAGGCGACGACACTACTCCTGGAGGCGACGATACCACTCCTGGAGGCGACGATACCACTCCTGGCGGTGACGATGACGCTCCCGGCGACGACGACACTCCTCCCACAGACGACACCTGCGTCCCCGCCTGCACCACCGGCACCGTCTGCGTAGGCGGCACCTGCGTCCCCATCGTCTGCCCAGCCGGCCAGTCCCTCGTCGGCGCCACCTGTGTTCCCATCGTCTGCCCAACAGGCCAAGTCCTCGTCGGCAACACCTGCGTGGACGATGAGGACCGCGTGCCGCCCCCTGCTCCTTGCGTCCCCGCCTGCGGTACGACCGAGGCTTGCGTTGACGGCACCTGCTTCCCCATCGTCTGCCCCGTGGGCCAGGTCCTCTCCGGCGGCCTCTGCGTTCCTGTCGTCTGTCCTACTGGACAGGTCCTCGTCGGCAGCACTTGTGTGGAGGATGACGATCCGACTCCTCCCGCAACCTGCGACCCTGCCTGCGATGCAGCCGAGACTTGCGTTGGCGGTACTTGCGTCCCGATCGTCTGCCCGGCTGGACAGGTTCTGGTCGGTGGCGCTTGTGTTCCCATCGTCTGCCCTACTGGACAGGTGCTTGTCGGCAACGCCTGCGTGGAGGATGACGACCCTACTCCCCCGGAGACCTGTGTCCCGCCTTGCGACGCGACCGAGGCCTGCGTTGATGGAACTTGTTTCCCCATCGCTTGCCCTGCCGGCCAGGTCCTTGTCGGCGGTGCCTGTGTTCCCATCGTCTGCCCGACCGGCCAGGTCCTCGTGGGCAATGCTTGCGTCGAGGACGACGATCCCACTCCTCCCGCAACTTGCGTTCCCCCCTGCGACGCGAACGAGGCCTGCGTTGACGGAACTTGCTTCCCCATCGCCTGCCCTGCCGGCCAGGTTCTCGTCGGAGGCGCCTGTGTCTCGATCGTCTGCCCTACAGGCCAAGTCCTCGTCGGAAACACCTGTGTGGAGGACGACGACCCCACGCCCCCTGCTACTTGCGACCCTCCTTGTCCGGCCAACTCGGCTTGCGTCAACGGCGCCTGCTTCCCCATCGTCTGCCCCTTCGGCCAGACTCTTGTCGGAGGAGAGTGCGTGACCGTTGTCTGCCCGACTGGCCAGGTTCTGGTGGGTGATGCCTGCATCGATGGTCCGGAGCCGCCTACCTGCACTCCTGCTTGCGCAGATACCTCTGCCTGCATCGACGGCGAGTGTATCCCGATCGTCTGCCCTACGGGCACGGTTCTGATCAGGGGAAGTTGCGAGCGTGTCGTCTGCCCCCCGGGCCAGACCCTCGAAGGAAACGCCTGCGTCGACGATGAGGACCCGGAGCCGCCGACTTGTATCCCTGCCTGCTCCGGCACACAGACCTGCATCGACGGCGCCTGTTTCCCCATCGCCTGCCCGACTGGCCAGGTTTTGGTCTCTGGACGCTGTGTTCCAGTTGTTTGCCCAACCGGTCAGGTTCTTCAGGGCAACACCTGTGTTGACGAAGACGATCCCGAGCCGCCTACCTGCACTCCTCCCTGCGACGGTATCGAGGCCTGTGTCGATGGGATCTGTTTCCCCATCACTTGCCCTGAGGGTCAGGTTCTGGTCGCCGGAATGTGCCAGCGCATCGTCTGCCCCAACGGCCAGGTTCTGGTCGGCAGCACCTGCGTTGATGACGAGAACCCAGAGCCGCCTACCTGCAACCCTGCCTGCGCTCCCACATCAGCCTGTGTCGATGGCTCTTGTGTCCCCATCGCCTGCCCGACTGGCCAGGTTTTGGTCTCTGGCCGCTGCACACAGGTCGTCTGCCCGAACGGTCAGATCCTGGTTGGAAACACCTGCATCGACGACGAGAACCCCAATCCTCCTACCTGCGACCCGGCCTGTCCTGCCACATCGGCCTGTCTTGACGGCCTCTGCGTTCCTATCGCCTGCCCCACTGGCCAGGTCCTGGTAGGCAGCAGCTGCGAGCGCATCATCTGCCCTACCGGCCAGACTCTTGTCGGAAGCACCTGCGTCGAGGACGAGGATCCGGAGCCGCCAACCTGCAACCCAGCTTGCCCTGCTACCTCGGCCTGCATCGACGGCACCTGTGTTCCTATTACCTGCCCGTCAGGACAGACGCTGGTTGCAGGCAACTGTGTTCCGGTGGTTTGCCCTACCGGTCAGACTCTTGTTGGAGGCACCTGTGTCGACGATGAGGACCCAGAGCCACCAACCTGCGACCCAGCTTGTCCGTCCACATCGGCTTGCGTTGACGATACCTGTGTTCCTATTACCTGCCCATCGGGACAGACGCTTGTTGGAGGGAACTGTGTCCCGGTTGTCTGCCCTACCGGCCAGATTCTTGTTGGAGGCACCTGTGTCGACGATGAGGACCCCAACCCCCCGACTTGCGACCCGGCTTGCCCTGCTACGTCGGCTTGCGTTGACGACACCTGTGTTCCCATCGCTTGTCCCACTGGACAGGTCCTTGTCGGCGGCTCTTGTGTCCGTATCGTTTGTCCCACGGGCCAGACTCTCGTCGGCAACACCTGCGAGGAAGACGACGATCCGACGCCGCCTACTTGCAACCCTGCCTGCGCTTCTACGTCAGCTTGCGTTGACGGAACTTGCGTCCCGATCAACTGCCCCTCGGGTCAGGTCCTGGTGAGCGGCAACTGTGTCCCCATTGTTTGTCCTACCGGCCAAGTCCTCGTTGGAGGCGTTTGCGAAGACGATGACGACCCAACGCCCCCTACTTGCAACCCAGTCTGCGCTTCCACTTCGGCTTGCGTTGACGGCACCTGTGTTCCGATCACTTGCCCTGCGGGCCAGGTCCTCGTTGGAGGCAGCTGTGTTCCAGTCGTCTGCCCGTCTGGCCAGATCCTGGTTGGCAACACTTGCGAGGACGACGACGACCCGACGCCACCTACCTGCAACCCCGTCTGCGCCAGCACTTCGGCTTGCGTTGACGGAACCTGCGTGCCTATCGCTTGTCCCACCGGCCAGGTGCTGGTTGGCGGTGTCTGTGTTCGCATTGCGTGCCCAGCTGGTCAGATCCTCGTTGGCAATACCTGCGAAGATGACGATGACCCAACACCCCCTACCTGCAACCCGGCCTGTGGCGCGACCACGACCTGTATTGACAACACTTGTGTCCCGATCGCTTGCCCCTCGGGTCAAGTGCTCGTGGACGGCGCCTGTGTTCGCGTCGTGTGCCCGTCTGGTCAGGTCCTTCAGGGCAACGTCTGCGTCCCCGACGACGGCCCTCCTCCTGTCTGCAACCCTGCTTGCGCCGCAACTTCGGCTTGTGTCGATGGCACTTGCACTCCTATCGTCTGCCCCTCGGGTCAGGTGCTCAGCGGCAGCACTTGCGTGCCGATTGTGTGCCCTACTGGACAGATCCTCCAGGGCAACACTTGCGTCCCCGACGATGATCCTCCGCCACCCACCTGCAACCCTGCCTGCCCTGCCAGCTCGGCTTGTGTTGGCGGTACTTGCACACCCATCGTCTGCCCTGCAGGCCAGACACTGAGCGGCAGCACTTGCGTGCCAATTGTCTGCCCGACTGGACAGGTCCTTCAGGGCGGCACTTGCGTCCCCGACGATGATCCTCCCCCTCCTACTTGCAACCCTGTCTGCGCGGCCGGACAGGCCTGCGTCGACGGCACTTGCACTCCTATCGTCTGCCCTTCGGGTCAGGCTCTCAGCGGTAGCACTTGCGTGCCCATCGTCTGCCCCAACGGCCAGTTCCTTCAGGGCAACTTCTGTGTCCCCGACGATGATCCGCCCCCTACTACCTGCAACCCTCCTTGCTCAAACATCGAGGCCTGTATCGACAACAACTGCAGGGCAATCAACTGTCCTCCTGGCCAGACTCTGGTCAACGGCCTCTGCGAGGATAACGGCGTCTGCGACCCGGCCTGTACCGGTGGAGCTTTCTGCTCGTTCGGAAACTGCCAATGCCCGACGGGCCAGTCCTTCAACAACGACAACGTCTGCGAGGATGACGACGCCTGTACCGGGGTGGTGTGCACCGGCGGAGCCAGCTGCGACTCTGGTAACTGCGTCTGTCCCACCGGACAGTCCCTCAACCAGGGAATCTGTACCGTGGATGATGCCTGTACCGGAGTTGTGTGCTCTGGAGGTTCCACCTGCAACTCTGGAAACTGCGTCTGTCCGAGTGGCCAATCCTTCGTCCAGGGAGTTTGCACCGCAGACAACGCCTGTACTGGTGTTGTGTGCAACGGAGGTTCTACCTGCGATTCCGGGACCTGCGTCTGCCCCTCCGGACAAGTTCTTGTCGGGGGTGTCTGCACCACAGATGACGCCTGTACAGGGGTCGTGTGCACTGGAGGCTCTTCCTGCAACTCTGGCAACTGTGTCTGCCCGACAGGACAATCTTTCGTCCAGGGAGTTTGCACTGCCGATGACGCCTGTACGGGAGTCGTTTGCAGCGGTGGCTCTTCCTGCGATTCTGGCAACTGCGTCTGCCCCACTGGCCAGACCTTTGTCCAGGGTGTTTGCACTACCGATGACGCCTGTACGGGCGTCGTTTGTACTGGCGGATCCTCCTGCGATGCTGGCAACTGTGTCTGCCCGACCGGCCAGTCCTTCAACCAAGGAGTCTGCGGACAGGACGATGCCTGTACCGGCGTCGTTTGTACTGGCGGATCCTCCTGCGATGCTGGCAACTGTGTCTGCCCGACCGGCCAGTCCTTCAACCAAGGAGTCTGCGGACAGGACGATGCCTGTACCGGCGTCGTTTGTACCGGCGGCTCTTCCTGCGATTCCGGCAACTGCGTCTGCCCGACTGGACAATCCTTCGTCCAGGGAGTCTGTACTGCCGACGACGCCTGCACCGGTGTTGTCTGCACTGGCGGATCTACCTGCAATGCCGGGACCTGTGTCTGCCCATCTGGACAGACCCTCAACCAGGGTGTCTGCGAGCAAGACGCCTGCAGCGGTGTTGTTTGCACCGGAGGTTCCACTTGCAACACTGGGAACTGTGTGTGCCCAACTGGTCAGTCTTTCAACCAGGGCGGCGTCTGCGAACAGGACAATGCTTGCACCGGCGTCGTTTGCACCGGGGGTTCCTCTTGCGACTCTGGGATCTGCGTGTGCCCGGCTGGACAGTCCTTCAACGCTGGTATCTGTACCGTTGACGACGCCTGCGATGGTGTCGTCTGTACTGGCGGCGCCACCTGCAATTCCGGAAACTGCGTGTGCCCAACGGGCCAGAGCTTCAATGCTGGTATCTGTACAGCTGACGATGCCTGCACTGGAGTCGTCTGTTCCGGCGGCTCGACCTGCGACTCCGGAAACTGCGTGTGCCCAACAGGCCAGAGATTCGCTGCCGGCGTCTGCACGTCCGACGATGCCTGCGCTGGTGTCGTCTGTACCGGCGGCTCGTCCTGCGACTCCGGGAACTGCGTCTGTCCTACTGGCCAGTCCTTCAACGCCGGCGTCTGTACAACTGATGCTGCCTGCGATGGCATAGTCTGCACTGGCGGATCGACCTGTGACGAGGGAACCTGCGTGTGCCCCACGGGCCAGTCCTTTGACCAGAACAACGTCTGCCGCCAGCAAACCAACCCTTGCGACGGTGTCACCTGCAACGGCGGGTCTACTTGCAACTCTGGAAACTGTGTCTGCCCGACTGGCCAGTCTTTCAACGCCGGTGTCTGTGTCAACACTCCCGTCTGCGATGGCATCGTCTGCACTGGCGGATCTACCTGTGACGAGGGTGTCTGCGTGTGCCCTACCGGTCAGTCATTCGACCAGAACAACGTCTGCCAGGATGAGGACCTTTGCGAGAACGTCACCTGTACTGGTGGCTCCAGCTGTGTCTCCGGAAACTGCGTCTGCCCAACTGGACAGTCATTCAATGCTGGTGTTTGCACAGATGATGATGCCTGCGATGGCGTCGTCTGTACCGGTGGATCCAGCTGCGACAACGGGGTTTGCTTGTGCCCTGTCGGTCAAAGCTTCGACCAGAACAACGTCTGCTCGCAAGACGACCTCTGCGACAACGTCACCTGTACCGGCGGTGCCACTTGCAGCGCAGGAAACTGCGTCTGCCCGACCGGCCAAAGCTTCGACGTCAACAACGTCTGCCAGCCGGACGATCTCTGCGAGAACATCACCTGTACCGGCGGAGCCAGCTGCAGTGCCGGAAACTGCGTGTGCCCTACCGGCCAGAGCTTCGACCAGAACAACATTTGCCAGCAAGACGACGCTTGCACTGGTATCGTCTGTACTGGCGGGTCCAGCTGCAATGCCGGGACTTGTGTCTGCCCTACCGGTCAGTCCTTCGACCAGAACAACGTCTGCCAGCCAGATGACCTTTGCGAGAACGTCACCTGCACTGGCGGAGCGACCTGCAATTCCGGCAACTGTGTCTGCCCAACCGGACAGTCCTTCGATCAGAACAACGTCTGCCAGCAGGATGACGCTTGCGACAACGTCACCTGCGGAGGAGGATCAACCTGTCAATCCGGCGCCTGCGTCTGTCCCACTGGTCAGTCCTTCGACCAAAACAACATCTGTCAGGACGATGATCTCTGCGAAAACGTTACCTGCACGGGTGGCTCTTCCTGCAATTCCGGAAACTGCGTCTGTCCTACCGGACAGTCCTTCGACGTCAACAACGTCTGTCAGGATGATGATGCCTGCGATGGCGTTGTTTGTACCGGAGGCGCGTCTTGCAACAACGGCAACTGTGTCTGCCCGACCGGACAGTCCTTCGACCAGAACAACATCTGTCAGAGCAGGGATGTCTGCGTTGGCGTTACCTGCACTGGTGGCTCGTCCTGCAACAACGGCAACTGCGTCTGTCCCACAGGCCAGTCCTTCAACAACGGGGTCTGCGAACAAGATGACGCTTGTCTCAACGTCGTCTGTACCGGTGGCTCGTCTTGCGACAGCGGCAACTGCGTTTGTCCTTCCGGCCAGTCCTTCGACCAGAACAACGTCTGCCAACAGGACGATGCCTGCGACAACGTTACCTGCACTGGTGGCTCGACCTGCAACAGTGGTAACTGCGTTTGCCCAACGGGTCAGTCGTTCAACAACGGCGTCTGCGAGCAAGATGACCTCTGTACTGGGGTCACCTGCACTGGCGGATCGACCTGTAACAGCGGTAACTGTGTCTGCCCGACAGGCCAATCCTTCAACAACGGGATCTGCGAGCTGGATGACGCTTGTCTTAACGTTGTCTGTACAGGCGGATCGACCTGCAACAACGGCAACTGCGTTTGTCCCACGGGTCAATCCTTCAACAACGGAATCTGTGAGCAAGATGATCTTTGCAACGGCGTCACCTGCAGTGGCGGATCGACCTGCAACGGCGGCAACTGTGTTTGCCCGACGGGTCAGTCGTTCAACAATGGAATCTGTGAGCAGGATGACCTCTGTACTGGGGTCACCTGCACTGGCGGATCAACATGCAACAGCGGCAACTGCGTCTGTCCCACGGGTCAGTCCTTCAACAACGGCATCTGCGAGCAAGATGATCTCTGTGCTGGGGTCACTTGCTCAGGTGGCTCTTCCTGCGTCGCAGGTACCTGCGTCTGTCCCACCGGCCAGTCGTTCAACAACGGAGTCTGTCAAGACAACGCCTGCCTTGGCGTCACCTGTACCGGTGGCTCAACCTGTGTTGCAGGCACCTGCGTCTGTCCCACCGGCCAAACCTTCAACAACGGTATCTGTGAAGCTGACGCCTGCACTGGCGTCACTTGCACTGGAGGATCAACCTGCAACAACGGCAACTGCGTTTGTCCTACGGGTCAGTCGTTCAACAACGGAGTCTGCCAGAATGACGATCTCTGCACCGGCGTCCAATGCTCCGGAGGCTCAAGCTGCGTTTCCGGCAACTGTGTCTGTCCTACGGGCCAGACGTTCAATGCCGGTATCTGCGAAGATAACGACCTCTGCGCCAACGTTCAGTGTTCTGGAGGCTCGTCCTGTGTCTCTGGAAACTGCGTCTGTCCCACAGGTCAGACGTTCTCGAACGGTATCTGCATCATCATCGATCTCTGCCTCAACATCCTCTGCACCGGAGGCTCTTCCTGTGTCTCTGGTAACTGCGTCTGTCCTACTGGCCAGTCCTTCAATGCCGGCATCTGCGAAGACGACGATCTCTGCGCCAACGTGCAGTGTACCGGAGGCTCTTCCTGTGTCTCTGGTAACTGCGTCTGTCCTACTGGCCAGTCGTTCAATGCCGGCGTTTGCCAAGATAACGACCTCTGCGCCAACGTTCAGTGTTCAGGAGGCTCGTCCTGTGTTTCCGGCAACTGTGTCTGTCCCACAGGTCAGTCGTTCTCAAACGGTATCTGCATCATTATCGATCTCTGCCTCAACATCCTCTGCACCGGAGGCTCTTCCTGTGTCTCTGGTAACTGCGTCTGTCCTACTGGCCAGTCCTTCAATGCTGGCATCTGCCAGAACAACGATCTCTGCGCCAACGTGCAGTGTACCGGAGGCTCCAGCTGCGAGGATGGTGTCTGTGTCTGCCCTGCTGGCCAGACGCTCAATGGCGGTCTTTGCGAAGCCAGGGATCCCTGTGACGGCGTTACTTGCACTGGCGGCTCGAGCTGCACCAACGGCAACTGTGTCTGTCCCAATGGCCAGTCCTTCAACGCCGGTGTTTGCGAAGATGACGACCTTTGCACAGGCGTCCAATGTACCGGAGGCTCGACCTGCGACAACGGCGTCTGCGTCTGTGGCCAAGGCCAGACCTTCTCGAACGGTATCTGCATCACCATCGATCTCTGCCTCAACATCCTCTGCACCGGAGGCACCTGCGCCAACGGCGTCTGCACATGCCCTCAGGGTCAAGTGAACAACAACGGCGTCTGCGAGACTCCTGCTGACCCTTGCGCCAACGTTCCCTGCACGGGCGGGACTTGTACCAACGGCGTTTGCAACTGTCCTCAGGGTCAGTTCTTGAACGCTGGTGTCTGCGGACCTACCGATCCCTGTGCCAACGTCCCTTGCCAGGGAGGTACATGCTCTCAGGGTGTCTGCACCTGCCCTCAGGGTCAATTCCTCAACGCTGGTGTTTGCGGACCGACTGATCCCTGCGCCAACGTTCCCTGCCAAGGCGGTACTTGCAGCGAGGGTATCTGCACCTGTCCTCAGGGCCAGTTCCTCAACGCAGGCGTCTGTGGCCCTACCGATCCTTGCGCCAACGTCCCCTGCCAGGGTGGAACTTGCAACAATGGCATCTGTACCTGCCCCGGCACTCAAGTACTGAACAACGGCATCTGCGGGCCTGGTCCCGTCGACCCCTGCGCGAATGTTCCTTGCCAGGGCGGCACGTGTGCCAACGGTATCTGCACTTGTCCCGGCACTCAGGTCCTGAACAACGGTGTCTGCGAAACCCCTCCCGTCGACCCCTGCGCCAATGTGCCCTGTCAAGGCGGCACATGTGCCAACGGCATCTGTACCTGCCCCGGCACTCAAGTACTGAACAACGGCATCTGCGGACCTGGACCCGTCGACCCCTGCGCGAATGTTCCTTGCCAGGGTGGCACCTGCGCCAACGGCATCTGCACTTGTCCCGGCACTCAGGTGTTGAACAACGGAGTCTGCGAGCCTGGTCCCGTGGACCCTTGTGCCAACGTTCCCTGCGTGGGAGGTACTTGCGCCAACGGCGTCT
Source organism: Plectosphaerella cucumerina (assembly GCA_020746995.1). Classification (NCBI taxonomy): domain Eukaryota; kingdom Fungi; phylum Ascomycota; class Sordariomycetes; order Glomerellales; family Plectosphaerellaceae; genus Plectosphaerella; species Plectosphaerella cucumerina. The sequence goes on along the minus strand of JAGPXD010000004.1, from coordinate 1,356,549 downwards.
GCACTTGTCCTCAAGGTCAGTTCAACGATGCCGGAACCTGCACGCCCAACCCAGTCGACCCCTGCGCCAACGTCCCTTGCGTGGGTGGATCTTGCACGAACGGCGTGTGCAGCTGCCCTCCCGGCCAGTTCAACGACGCTGGGACTTGTACCCCCAACCCAGTCGACCCCTGCGCCAATGTTCCTTGCGTGGGAGGAACCTGCACCAACGGCGTGTGCAACTGTCCCCAAGGCCAGTTCAACGACGCCGGAACTTGTACTCCCAACCCGGTCGACCCTTGCGCCAACGTCCCCTGCGTGGGAGGCACCTGTGCCAACGGCATTTGTACTTGTCCTCAGGGCCAGTTCAATGATGCTGGAACCTGCACACCGAACCCGGTCGACCCTTGCGCCAACGTTCCTTGCGTGGGAGGCACCTGTGCCAACGGCATTTGTACCTGTCCTCAGGGACAGTTCAACGACGCCGGGACTTGTACGCCAAACCCGGTTGACCCCTGTGCCAACGTTCCTTGCCAGGGCGGCACCTGCGCCAACGGCATCTGTACTTGCCCTGGCTCCCAGGTCCTCACCAATGGCATATGCGAGCCGCCAGCAGACCCTTGTGCCAACGTTCCCTGTGTTGGAGGTACCTGCACCAACGGTGTCTGTCAGTGCCCCGGTAACCAGGTCAACAACGCTGGAGTTTGCGAGCCCAGTCCCACCGATCCCTGCGAAAACGTTCCCTGCGTCGGCGGTACTTGCACCAGCGGTGTGTGCAACTGCCCTGGCTCTCAGGTGTTGAACAACGGTGTGTGTGAGCAGCCAGTCGACCCTTGCGCCAACGTCCCCTGTGTGGGAGGAACTTGCGCCAACGGCATCTGCACTTGCCCTGGCAGCCAGGTTCTCAACAACGGCGTCTGCGGACCTCTCGCAGACCCTTGCGCCAACGTCCCTTGCCAAGGTGGCACTTGCGCCAATGGCATCTGTACCTGTCCTTCGACCCAGACTGTTGTCAACGGTGTTTGCGAGTGCCCTGCCGGCCAGGTCCTGATAGGCGGTGTCTGCGGAACACCCGCGGATCCTTGTGCCAACGTCCCTTGCGGCGGCGGTACTTGCGCCAACGGCATCTGCACCTGTCCTTCGACCCAGACTGTCGTCAACGGCGTCTGCGAGTGCCCTGCTGGTCAGGTCCTTACAGGCGGCGTCTGCGGAACACCCGCGGATCCTTGTGCCAACGTCCCTTGCGGCGGCGGTACTTGCGCCAACGGCATCTGCACCTGTCCTTCGACCCAGACTGTCGTCAACGGCGTCTGCGAGTGCCCTGCTGGTCAGGTCCTTACAGGCGGCGTCTGCGGAACACCCGCGGATCCTTGTGCCAACGTCCCTTGCGGCGGCGGTACTTGCGCCAACGGCATCTGCACCTGTCCTTCGACCCAGACTGTCGTCAACGGCGTCTGCGAGTGCCCTGCCGGTCAGGTTCTCAACGGTGGTGTTTGCGAGACGCCCGCCGATCCTTGCGCAGCCGTGCCCTGTGTCGGCGGCACCTGCGCCAACGGCGTCTGCACTTGTCCCGGTACCCAGACTCTCAACAATGGCGTCTGCGAGTGTCCTCCTGGTCAGGTCCTCAATGGTGGCGTGTGCGAGACACCTGCCGATCCTTGCGCTGCTGTGACCTGCACTGGAGGCACATGCGCCAACGGCGTCTGCACTTGCCCGAACAACCAGATCCTCACCAACGGCGTCTGCGGTTGTCCCGCGGGTCAGACCAACAACAACGGCGTCTGCGAGAACCCCGTCGATCTTTGCACCGGCGTGGCCTGTCAGGGAGGTACTTGTGCCAACGGCATTTGTACTTGCCCCAACAACCAGGTCCTCACCAACGGCGTCTGCGGTTGTCCCGCGGGCCAGACTTTGAATAACGGAGTCTGCGAGACGACGCCTGCCAACCCCTGTGCCAACGTGCCCTGCCAGGGCGGAACCTGCGCCAACGGCGTCTGTACTTGCCCCAACAACCAGGTGCTCACGAACGGCGTCTGCGGCTGTCCTTCCGGTCAGACGCTCAATGTCGATGGCATCTGCATCAACGTCGCGGTCGCCGTCTGCACCGACCTCATCCCCTGCCAGGGCGGCGGCACCTGTGTCGACGGACAGTGCAATTGCCCCGAGGGCTCGCTCCTCGACGTCTCGGGACTCATCTGCGTTGGCCTCAATGTCAATGTGTGCCTGGGACTTTTGTGCGCTCCAGGCCAGGGCTGCTCGGGATCTGGTGGCTCATGTGCCTGTCCCCCGGGCCAGGAACTTGCCCTTGGCATCTGTGTCGACATCCAGATTCCCCTTTGCATCCAGGCGTTGTGCCCCCAGGGCGCTACCTGCGTCGACGACGCATGCAAGTGCCCACCTGGCACTCTTCTCGGCGTCGGCAATCTCATTTGTATCCGACTCTTCGGCCGACAGGCTGAAGGCGGCGCTGGTCTCGTTACCACTGCCGTTGACAACACGATCGGAGAAAATGGCGTTCTCACGAATCTTGCGACAAATCTCGCCAGCGGCGACCCCCAAAAGATCTTGGAGGACGTTCTCGTGGACGTCTTCGGCGACGGAACTCCGGAGGCCGGCGGCCTGCTGCCCGATGCCGTCTTCAACTTGACAAACCCCGAGGGCGGCGTCGTCCCTACCGTGGTCAACGAAGTTCTCGGACCTGACGGTCTGGTCAACTCGGTCGTCAGTCAGATCACGGGCTCAGGCAACAACACAGCACTGCCAGTCGTCCTCGAAGCAGTGTTGGGCGAGAATGGTATCGTTCAGAGCATTCTCAAGGACGTCGAAAATGGCGAACTCGACAACGTCGTGCCCGACACTATCAAGACCATTCTGGGTGATGGAACTCCGGAGAACACGGGTCTTCTGGGAGGTCTTCTCGACATCGTGGGTGCTGACCTCGTGGGCAACACCAGCGGCATTCCAGCAATTGTTGGCTCGCTGCTTGGTGGCTCCACGGATGATGGCGAACCGATCAACGGACTTGTCACCAACCTGGTGACCAACGTGGCAGCCGGCGATCTTGGCGACGTTGCCCCCGATCTGATCCGAGACGTTGAACAAGTCGTCTCGGGCCTCAACAACGATCTCTTCGGAGATGGAAAGGACAACCAGGGAGTCGTCCAAGACTTGCTGAATGGTGTGACGTCCGGTGACCTGGGGGCCACAGTGTCGACGGCGGTCGAAAACCTCGTCGGCGGCCCCAGCAACAACGGTACCGGACTGGTGGGCAACCTTCTCAACACTCTGATTGGACCCACGAACGGCGGAGATGGAAATGGAGGAAACGACGGAGGAAACGGAGGCCTGCTTGGTGGCCTGCTCGGCGGACTGTTGGGAGGCGGTGGAGGTGGATCGAACAACGGTGGCGAACAAGACGGCATCGTGCCGCACCTGGCGGACAACATTCTGTCTGGTAACCTGAACCAGATCCTGCCTCAGCTCCTCGTCGATCTCGTCGATGACGGAGCTATCGACGGTGGGCTGGTGCCGACAATCTTGGGACACCTGCAGAACGGCACGTTGGACCAAGTGCCCAAGGATGCCCTCAAGGACATCCTGGGTTCCGCGCTCAACTCGGGCGCCCTGAACAAGACGAACGGCGTCGAGGATCTCGTGCGTGAGCTCCTGGGCGGCGAAGGGGGCCTCGGCCTTGATCTCGGAGTGGATCTTGGACTCGACATCGACGCTGGCGGAGCGAACAACAACACCGGCGGCATTATTGGCGTCGTGGACAGCGCTTTGGAGCACCTTGGCCTTGGAGGCGACAGCGGATCCGCAATCACGGATCTCCTCACGTCCCTGCCTGGCCTCTCCAATGGCGAGCCTGTCGACTCGGGCAACGTCAGCACTGGCAACGGTCTCGTGCCCAACTTCGTGGCGAACCTGGACTCAGCCAGTGTCGACCAGGCCGTCCGAGGCCTGGTCACTGACCTCTTCGGCAACGGAACCGCAGGAACCGGTGCGCTTTCGCACTTGGTCGACAACGCGCAAGAAGGCGATCTCATCAAGGCCGTCAACGATTTCGTCACTGACGTTCTTGGTGACGGCGCAGTGGGCGCCATCGGTGGTTCCACAGGACTGTCTGGCTTGCTCAACCTGACACTGGGAAGCGGCGGCCAGGCTCCCGAGGGCAACGGTACCGGCATCGTCGCCACGCTGGTCAACAACCTGAGCGCTGGTGACCTGACGAAGGGCGTCACCGACTTGCTCCAAGGACTTTTCGGCGGAGCACAGGGACCCGGCCTGGTCAACAAGGTGCTTGATCAGGTGGCGACTGGCAACCTCGGCGCTACTGTGCCGACTGTTGTCAGCGACCTCTTCGACGGCGTCGGCAACAGCTCCAACATCCCGGCCGGCACGGACGCCATCACCGACCTGCTCGACAACGTGTTGGGTGGACTCGGCACAAACCCTCCTGCCAACGTTACCGACCTCACCAACGTCCTCGATGGTCTCCCAGCTGCCATCGGCAACACACTAGGTGGCGTTCTCGGCTCGACACTTCCCACTTTGACGCCGGGCGGAAACTCGACTTCCCCTGGTAGCGGCGAAGGCAACGACGGCGACCAAGGTCTCGTCCCCAACCTCAGCGAGAACCTCCAGAATGGCGACATCCCGAAGGCACTCACCCAGGCCCTTGAAGACCTGGCAGGCTCGGGCGCTATCAATGGCGGAGTTCTCCCCACGGTCCTGGACAACCTGGGAAGCGGCAACCTCGACCAGTTGACCCCGGATCTCATCGCGGATCTGTTCCAGACCGACAAGAGCAACACAACCGGCGGTATCGACGGACTGCTGACTGGCTTGGGCTCGGCTCTCGGACTTGATGTCCAAGTTGACCTCGGATCGGGAAGCAGCCCGACCCAGCCGGAACAGGGCAATGGTGGAGTAGTTGGTGGCCTCTTCAACTCTCTTGTCAACGGCCTCATCGGTGGAGGTGGCAACCAGGGCGGAGCCACTGCGACATCAACCGCAGCCGCAGCCGCGACCACAGTGCCTTCAACTCAAACCGCCGGCTCCGGTGCGCCGCTGCCGACGACGTCGGCAACTCCTGAGAACAACGGTGGTCTCCTCGGCTCAGTTGTCAACGGCGTCAATGGCGTCCTGGGAGGCCTGTTCGGCAACGGCGGACAGGGCAATAATGGCGGGGCAACGGTCTCGTCCACTCGTCCTGCGACAACTTCTGAGCCCGGCCCTGCGACTCCAGTTCCAACTCAAACAGGTGGCAGCCAGATCACCACTGCTCCGACCGCGCCTACCTCGACAACAGCAGGACCTGCCGGAGGCAACCAGGGTGGTGGCCTCGGTCTCAGCATCGATATCGGGCTTGGCAATGGCCAAAGCACAGCAGCCAGCGCGCCAGCTAGCCAGACAACGGCGACTCAGGGAGGCTCTGGAGGTCTCGACCTCGGACTTGGCGGACTCGGTATCGATCTTAGTGCCGGAATTCAGCTCGGCTCTGGCCCGACCTCGACTGCGGCGAACTCCCAGCCAGCGACAACTGCTCAACCCGCAAGCCAGACAACAACCAGGGCGGGCTCGGGAGGTCTTGACCTCGGACTCGGCGGCCTCGATCTTGGACTTGGCGGCCTCAGCGTCGGTCTTGATGCCGGTATCCAGCTCGGCTCTGGCCCGACCTCGACTGCAGCGAACTCCCAGCCAGCGACAGCTCAGCCTTCTGGGGCCCCTCAGCCAACGACCACAGCGCAACCCGCAAGCCAAACGCCAGCTACCGGAAACCCGGGCGGTCTTGGTCTCGATCTGAGCCTTGATCTCGGCGGCATCCTTGGCTCTGGCTCTGGTTCGACCAGGCCCGCTGAGAACCCTCAGCCGACAACGGCCCAGCCCGCAAGCCAGACAACGGCTGGTGGCAACTCTGGTGGCTTGGGTCTTGGTCTGAACTTGGATCTTGGCGGTATCCTTGGCTCTGGCTCTGGTTCGACCAAGCCCGCTGAAAACCCTCAGGCTACGACTTCTCAGCCGGCCCCTGCCCCGTCGACCACAGTTCAGCCGTCAGCTGCTCAGCCGACAACGGCTCAGCCTGCCAGTCAGACAACCAGCAGGGCCAACTCTGGAGGTCTCAACCTTGGTCTCGGAGGCATCGGTCTCGATCTCGGTATCAACCTCGGCTCTGGCGGCTCTATTTCGACGACAACTCAGCCTGCTGCGGTCCCTCCCACGACCACCGTCCAGCCGACGACGGCTGTGCAGCCGACAACCACCGCTCAGCCGACCACTGTTATTCAGCCAACAACGACTGCTCAGCCAACAACAGTCGCTCAGCCAACGACGACTGCCCAGCCAACAACAGCCCAGCCGACAACTGTCCAGAGCAACAACGGAGGCCTCGGCCTCGATCTCAGCGTCGGTGTCCAGCTCGGTGGCGCCGAATCGACAAAGGCTGCCGCACCCCCTCAGCCAACAACAACTGCCCAGGCCGCGAACCCAACAACAGCCCAGGGTAACAACGGAGGTCTCGGCATCAGCGTCGGCGTCCAGGTCGGCGGCTCCGAGTCAACCAAGGCTGCTGCGAACCCCCAGCCGACAAGCGCTCAGGCCCCAAGCCAGACGGGAAGCAGCCAGAGCAACACTGGAGGCGTCAACGTCGAAGTCGGTGCCCAGGTCGGTACCGGCGGCGGCACTGGCGGCCTCCTTCCCAACGCGGCGGAGAATCTCGGGAACGGTGATGTCAAGGCAACCGTCTCGGATGCCGTCAGCGACACGGTTGGCGCCAATGGTGTTGTGCCCGCGGTGGTCAACAACGTGGCGGCCGGCAATGTCGGTGGTGCGGTGAATGCGGCCGTCACTGGAGTGCTTGGAACGGGATCCAGCACTGGCGGCGGCGCGGCCGCGGGTGGCTCGACCACGGGTGGTGGTTCGACGGGCGGTGCCCTGGGTGCTGCATGCAGTGCGACCGCCAAGTGCGCGACGGGACTCAGGTGCTCGACACTCCTGAAGACGTGCATTGTGTGAGGAGGATTTCTTTGGGACTTTTCTTTTCTCCCGGTATTTCTTTGTAATGGGTGGCCAATGGCCCCAGACTGTTTCATTTCGAGGCGAGAGAGGTGTGGCCTCGATGCCATCTTGTATAACTAGGTAATGACTGGGTGTTGGGGCGTAACGGTAATCAAGATCAAACAATTTCTGAGCACGCAAGGCAGCTTGATGAATCATTCGAAGGTGATCAGTGGTGAAGAACGATCATGGCGATCGGGAGTGAAGCTGGCGATACGCGTCTGGGGTTGGATTTTTGGTGGTCAGGGTGGTGCACACGCGTTGGGGACGGCAGAATCGCGCCCACCCAAACGGCAGGCGGTCAACTGCACATCCCAATTTACCAGCCCCTGCATCGCGGGGGAAGGTGCTGGGGGTTGTGACTTCCAATCGTCGGAGTTCCTTTCTTTGGCGCAGAAAATAGTAAGCGGCCAGGAGGACCCTTACAAACCATCGCGGCATTGACGGGACATGATGCATCGAAGCCTGAGAAATGCATCCGAAGTCTCCGTGAGATGAAGACATGTGGCGACTTCACTCAACACACCCTCGCTTCGGAAGGTGCCAGACAACATCGCGAGACGGCACTCAAGCCGGCACTTTGACACCTGGGTGGTGACCATCACGATTGCATCGATTTGATGCGACGTGCTGGCAAATTCTGCTTCACGGACAACTCCGCGGCCAGCCACCAGATGCTTCACCGCCGCGATTCGTGCATCCGACGCCTCGCCGTGCCAGGCAGTGTCGACCGGCGCTCAGGTCTGTGAAGGGTTTGGTGGCCGAAGTGGTGATACTGGCGATGGGATCGATCGGGTTGGTAAACCGAGCTGCAAGACTTCCATGGACGTGCTACAGAACACTAGCCGGGATGGCATTTGCGCCAGGATTTCGACGGCGCTGTCTTGCCAAGGGCCGGGAGCTGTCAAACCGTTGGTATGGCGAGTCAGTCCTGTGTCCGCGGGCGCGCGAGACCTGGCTATTTGACCAACGCCGGACGATGCGCGTGATTCTTCTGGACTGTTCTCTGGGATGTGGTGTTTGTTGAAAGACCCGGAGGTACCGGCAGAGAACAGCCGCCAGTGCGACGACGATGTTACCATGGACGTCATTCCAAGGGATTTTGGGGTCTTGCAGGGTCCAGGGTCCAAACCACCCCTCGATTTTGTGCTCCCGACGCCATGTTTGCCTCCCACCAACGCAACCAGCAACCTTGCCTGTCTATCCGTCTGTACAATTGAGTGATTCGATCCGATGGCAATGCGATGCAAGGCCACGAGGATCGCACACGATCAAGCTTCCGGCTCTGGGTTGGTTGGGATGAAAAGTGGAAAATGGGAAGATAAAGAGGTGTGGGACGGGTGTTTCCAGGGACTTTCATGGCGCGGAGTGGGTTCCGCCTGCAGGGGTCTGAGACCGGCGAAGTCGGCGGCGAGGGGGGGGCGGGAAAGGGGAAGATGGGATGCATGTTGGACGACAGACGTTGAAGTCGAAGACACTATGCGCGGTCAAGTTGTAGATGGTGTTCTGTGGCGTTTTGGTCATGCGTCTCTAGAACCATCCTGAACGTGTTCGAAGCCGGGGAGAGCAGAGAGACGAGCAAGGGGGCACGGACAAACACAACCCGACGTCAGGGGGAGGTCATTCGGGGACCCGAGTCGAGTCGTGGAGATCATCACTGGGCACGGCTGCCCTGTTCCGACTCCGCACGCGGGCATTGGGCACACCCAGAGAGTCATCAATCACGCTGTCAGGCTCGGGGTCCCGGCGCGTCGCATCTTTCGGCGGGGGGGACGACACTCCAGTCTTTTTTTTCTTTCGCGCGAATCTCACCGCAACGCGGCGCATCGAGAGGTCCAGATCCAGCTGCTTGCCTTGCCTGCCTGCTCTTGCCCGTAACCTCCAAGGAAGGAACCCCCAGATCCTGGAGAAGACCCCCACCGTTCCTGCTCCAGCTCCTACCAGGCGCTTGCTTTTGCTACCTGCCAAACGCCAACTTTCCATCCTCAGCCAGCCTTGCAGGGAAGGGACGAATCGGAGCGCACCTGCCTCCCGCCTTTCGCCTCCTGCCGACTGCTCCTTCCAGTCTTTCCATCCCGTTCAAGATCGCGGCCGCCCGCTCGCAGGTCTTCCCAGCTTCCTCCTTCGTCTTCAATTTCTTCGCCAGACTTCGATCACTCACCCGCCTCATCATCCTTACACAAGATCGCCACCTCTCGGCCAGCCCGTACTTACCTCCATTCAAGCACCCAAGCCACCGCAACACACACGATCAATAGTCTGCGCCGCCGACCATTTCGACTTTAGAGCATCGACCGCGACTTCCTCGAACTCAATCAGCCCCTCCGAAACCTCGCCGTCCTTTACCAAGCACTGATTCACCCTCCGGAGCCTCATCGTGTCCCCGGACTTCACCCCGGGTCAGCAACAGCAAAGCAGGTCAGGGTTCCGTCACCGCCGGACCGCCCCGCTCTTCCTACCCGGCATTTGGCTGCCTTGTTTCCTGGTGTCCCTTCTTGTGGTGTCTCCATTCATTCACCCATCCAGCTCACCACGGACCCGGTCACACCTCCGTGAGACATCTCACCTGCAGCCGTGCCCTGGCGGCCCTTTCGTCACTCCTCACCTAGGCCCAACGCTGGCCGGCCTTCGCGCCCTCCACACTCTCTCATTACTCTCGCCCTTCTTCTCTCCGAGTTGGGACGTCACACGCCCTACCACGAGAATGAATGGAAGACTTCAAGGCTCTCAGCTCAGCGCCGCCATCGCCGCCGTCTGAAATACCCAACCTCGGCTCCGACCTTCCCCGTGGCCCTGTCAACATGTACCCCCCACTCATGGCCATGGGTCTGATCGACCTCCTCGAGGCGGACCCTCGAGCGTCCTTCGTCGTCGCCCTCCCAGAGGCCCTCGACCCTCCATCGCCCTCGGCCGTCGTCTACAGCAACCCGGCCCTCACCAAAGATTCGGCTCTCCTGGATATGCTCGTCTCTGTCTCGCCCAGCCCTGACTTGGACAGCTTCTGGACATGGATCAGGGGTGGGGCAAAGGATGGACCGCACACATTCTCCTTCAGGGGCGCCCTCTGGACAAAGATCACCTTGCACTCAAAATGGGTCGTCGTCAACTGCAACGACCACCAGACACCCGCCGATGAATCCGGTCCGCGCGGAAACAGCGTCGAAGTCCTCACACATCATACCCTGGCTTCAGCACCCCCGACTCCTGCAACCGCCCTGATTCACGACATGATTCTTGACAAGCCAACGACACAGCGTGTGGCTAGTGAGCCCGGCCTCAAGCTCGCCGGTCTCGCAGCCGACTTGGAGCCATTCGTCGAAGTCATCGAGGCTGTCGACTGGAGCAGCACACCCCTAGGCCCGATGGAAGATTGGCCACCCCTCCTGCAGCAGACGTACAGTCAGCTACTCTGCAGCTCCCAGCCCGGCGCCATCTACTGGGGTGATGAGTTCTGCACCGTCTACAACGAGGCCTTCAGCGAACTGGTCGGCTCTCGCCACCCCGCCCTCCTCGGCAAGCCCATGAGGGACGTCTTCCCGGACATGGCTCCCCAGATCGAAAGGCTCATGGACGTGTCGGTGAAGCGGCAACGAGCAAGCAACCAGGATGAGACGCGACTCTTCGTTGAAAGAGGCGGCGGCGCCTCGCAGGAGACGTACCTCAAATGGTCCATCGTCCCACTGATGCAAGACGGAAAGTGCCTAGGATTCACCCACCCCATTGCGGAAACGACCAGATATGAGCTGTTTAGAAGACGGACCAAGATGCTCGCCAAGATGGGCGAAGCCCTCGGTACTGCCAAGGACGTCAAGTCCTACTGGAGCAGCGTCATTAACGAACTCTCCACCTGCCAGCCCTCATACGACGTCCCTCTGGCCATTCTATACTCAGTTGAAAAGGCTGGCCGCGAGTCTGCAACGAAGAACCAGTCCGTCTACGACTGCCAACATATCTGCAGCCTGGAAGGAGTTCTCGGTGTGCCGGAAGGACACATGATGATTCCGCAACACTTGCGGCTCGGGAGCTCCGACGAAGGACTTGCCCCTCAATTCCGCAAAGCCGTACAGTCCAGGAAGCCCATTCTGATCAGCACCGTCGATGGAAGCTTGCCCAAGGACCTAATGCAGGGCATTCAATGGCGCGGTTTCGGCGATCCCTGTGAAGCCGCCATCATCCTACCCATCCGCCCGACCAAGAATGAGGACGTCATGGGTCTTCTCGTGCTGGGTCTGAACCCTCGCAGGCCATATGACGACCCTTACAAGCTCTTCATGCAGCTTCTCGGACAGCAGCTGGCCACCTCCCTGGCCTGCACTGTCCTCCTGGAGGAGGAACGCCGCCGAGGCCGATCTGCTGCTGAGCAAGCGGCTTATGATCAAGCAATGCTCAAGGAACAGCTTGCTTATCAGACCAAGGAGACCATTGAGTACACACGACTGTTTCAAACCGTCTCCGAATTCATCCCCAACGGCTTCTCTCTCGGAGATCATCAAGGCAGCATCACTTTCGCCAACCGGTTGTGGTACCGCATCACAGGGCACCCGGATGGGCCCATCTCGCCTGAAGGGTTCCTGTCATGCATAGAAGAAGATGACAGAGACAAGGTTCGCGCGGCATATGAAAGGCTTCGAACCACCGACGAGGTCGACTTTGAGTTCCGCGTCCTCCCGTCTGATACCCACATGGACCAGGAAGTCACGTCGCCGTTCGAGGATACGCTCCTCGATCTCGGCACGTGTCGCGACGACATGCGCAGGCACGTCATGGGCCAGGCTAAGGCCGAGAGAGCGGGTGACGGCACCATCATCAGGACATTCACATGCCTTACCGACGTGACCGTTCACCGGAGAACAGCAGAGACGGCGATGCAGCGAGCTCAAGAAGCCGGCAACTTGAAGCGCATGGCGGAGCTCGCGACTGTGGGCATGTTCGACATGGACATGAGCGGGCGACTTCTCGGGGCCAACAACGTATTTTATGAGATGTGCGGCATCAGCAAGCTGAATCCCGCCGTTGTCGACATCCAGCCGTGGGCTGATGCCATTGTCGACGAAGACCTGCCTCAACTGAAAGAGACGCTGGCGAGGTTGGGACGGGAGGCGACCCCGCAGGTCGTGGAAGTCCGGATGAAGACGACATGGCTTGCGACGGACAAGGCCGGCAACAAGATCACAGCGCCTCGGTGGGTCAACGCCACCTTCATGCCCGTCAAAGATTCAGACGGCGTGGTCCAGTCTTTCACCGGCTGCCTGAGCGACGTCTCGCTTCCCAAATGGCAGCTTGAGCTCGAGACAGAGAGGAAAGAGGAGGCCATCGAGTCGAAGCGCCAGCAGGACAACTTCATCGACAGTACGGAGCCCATTCTCACCCTCTGACGCCCTCATCGCTAACATCTTTGCAGTGACTTCACATGAAATGCGAAACCCGCTCAGCGCGATAGTCCACTGCAGCGACGCCATCATCGCGTCGCTCGCCAAGGGCCATGAGCTTGTGGAGCGGCACTTTACGTCGCCCTCGACCACAGTGGAGGGACCTGGCGGCAGTCGCGCAACCATTTCCCAGCTGATCACAGATAGTATCGAGAATGCGGAGACGATCGTTGCTTGTGCGCAGCATCAGAAGCGTATTGTCGATGACATTCTCACCATGTCGAAGCTGGACTCGAAGCTACTGGCCGTCACGCCCTGCACTGTCAATCCGGTACAGATTGGGTTTGAGGCGATCAAGATGTTCGATGTCGAGGCGCGGCGGGTGGATATCGATCTCACCATGACCATCGACTCGTCTTTCACGGACATGGGCCACAAATATCTCGACCTCGACCCATCGAGGGTCAAGCAGGTGCTGATCAACCTGCTCACCAACGCGCTCAAGTTTACCAAGTCCGGCTCGACCCGAACGGTGGCCGTGTCGATGAAGGCGTCCATCGAGCGGCCAACAGACCAGACGTCTGCCGTTACCTTCATCCCGCGATCATGCACCGAGGAGAGCGAATATGATCAACCGGCACTGGAAGGCAGGCGAGACCCGGTGTACCTCCTCTTCGAGGTCAAGGATACCGGGCAGGGTCTGACCGAGGAGGAGAAAGCCAACCTCTTCAACAGGTTCGTGCAAGCAAGCTCCCGCACGCACGTCATGTACGGCGGCTCCGGCCTGGGACTGTTCATCTCCCGCCGGTTAACGGAGCTGCAAAAGGGCGCCATCGGCGTGTCAAGCATGCCGGGCGTCGGCTCAACTTTTGCATTCTACATCGAGACATATGTTCCCAGCGAGGAGTCCCAGCTGGAGGCAGAACTAGCGGCTGCTGTTCTGAAGGTGTCGCGGCAAGGACAAGGGCAAGGGGGAGCGACCAGTCCGACAGGAGCTGCCAAGACGCGGGCGCCATCCCTGAGCCAGCGCCCGAAGCAGCCGCCGGAGGACAAGAACAAGAACTTCATTGACGGCATCCTGGTTGTCGAGGATAACCTGATCAACCAGCAGATCACGAGACGCGGCCTTCACGACCGGGGCTTCAAAGTACAGGTTGCCAACCATGGTATCGAAGCCCTGGAGAAGCTATCCCGCTCCGCCGCGCACCACGAGGGAGACGAGAATATCCCCCCAACAGAGTCGGAAGACGCATCCTCCGAAGCGGCCCCGCCAGCCCCGATCAACTTCATCCTCATGGATATCGAGATGCCAATTCAGGACGGTCTCACATGCACGCGTCGTATCAGAGAACTGGAGAGCCAGGGCAGGGTGTTCGGCTCAGGGGGAAGGATACCCATCATCGCGGTCAGCGCCAACGCGCGGCCGGAGCAGATGAGGCAGGCGATAGATGCAGGGTGTGACGACGTGGTGGTCAAGCCGTACCGGATGCCGGAGCTCATCGACACGATGCAGGTGGTGGTAAAGCGGATGGCCAAAGCCGAGCAACAGCGTCGGCAGGGCGAGACAAAGAAGTAGGGAGGGGTAATCATGTAGTGGTGGGGGCTTGCAGCGTACTCTGACGTTTCTGTCGGGCGGAGAGTGAGCTCTTGAGTGGGCTTTATGTATGAGGAGTTGCATTCTCCCGAGGTAGCCCTTCGGGGTGTAGAAGCAGGAAGGAATCATGACAACGCATTTTCTGCTGAGAGGAGAAGATAACGTGCTGGCCTGTCTTGGGGCAGGATGGAAGGAACGATAGAGCAGAGGGGTGATATATCTCTTTCTATAAATGTCTTCAAAGATTTCAATGTTTATTCCCCTCGATACGTTTTGAACGTACAAAACGGCATTTGAGATGTTTGGGAGATTTCGACGGCAACGTGGTGTACAGCTCATGCAATGGGTCAGGGATCGGTGAGCGTCACCGAGGTGTTTCGGTGTACCTCGGTAAGGCGGGGTCGAATGCCCCGCACCTCTCATCTCACACGACGACAACCACCTCGTCACCCTCGAGATACGCAACTCTACATCCCAAACTTCCCATCCCCTAATCAACAATCATCACGCCTCTCTTTACTGTACCCACCACTTTCGTTAAGCCCGTCCACCTAATACCCTGCAACACCCTCCAACATCCCCAACTTCCCCCGGTGACATCATCATTATGTCTCTCTCAGACGAAGACTACGCTGCCCTCTCCGAAGACATCCCCTCCCCCTCAGACCCCTTCATCCGCCAATTCCTCACAGGCAGCACCGCCTTGCGCGCCCAGGAAGCCGCTCTCCGCTCTGACGCCCCCTTCCGCAAGAGTCTCTCCCCCATCGCCCGGCGCGCCGCCGCCATCGTCTCCCGTATCCGCGCCCACGAGAACGAGACAGTATGGCGGGCTTCAGAAAGCAGCAGCAGCGACATGACGGTCCATCCCGGAATGCCGTTTGTTCAGGCGCGGCCTCTGATGGAGACGACGGATCTGTGGCGGATTGTACGGAAAATGCCGAAGGGGGCGGCGCTGCATGCTCATCTTGATGGGATGGTGGATTTTGACTTTTTGATTGGGGTATTGCTGGAGACGAAGGGGATGTGTATCTCTGCTGATGCTCCGCTTTCTTCTCCAGAGGCGCTTACGAGCGCGGGGGTGTCGTTTATATTTTGTAAGAAGGAGGGCGAGGGGGGGTCGATTTGGGAGGATGGTTATGTCGCAGGCACGTGGAAGAGTGTGAAGACCGCGGCGGACGTGTTTCCCAACGGTGGAAAGGAGGGCTTCGTCCGTTGGTTGAAGGACCAATGTACCCTGACGCGCGAGGAGGCGATGGCGACGCATCGCGGGCCGGATGATATCTGGCGCAGCTTTGGGCGGTGTTTCCAGATAACAAGCGCGCTGTTACATCACGAGCCTATCTTCCGCGCTTTCCTGCGTCGTCTGATGCAGGAACTTCACGACGATGGCGTCTCATGGATCGAGCTTAGGTATGCCACTCTTCATATCACTTTCGAGGGCTATGCTGATCTCGCAGATTCACCTGGGGTCTCGACTACTACCGCTCTGGCCAGGAGACACCAGAAACAGACTACGACGCCATGTTCGCCGCCATGGAAGAAGAGCTCGCCCGCTTCAAGTCTGACCCAGCTCACGCCTCGTTCTGGGGCTTCCGCACAATCTGGACCGCGCCCCGCGCTCTGCCTCGCCGCGGTATCATACAGGACATGGACAACTGCATCACCACCAAGCTTGCCTACCCAGAGCTCATCGCCGGCTACGATGTCTGCGGCAAGGAGGACCAGGGCCGGTCCCTCAAGGACCTTCTGCCCGAACTCTTCTGGTTCCGCAAGCAGTGTGCCCAGGAGGGCGTTGAGATTCCCTTTTTCTTCCACGCCGGCGAGACCGTTGCCGCCGGGCCCGAGTCGCCAGACGATAACCTCTACGACGCGGTACTCCTCGGCACCCGCCGCCTGGGGCACGCCGTCTCCCTTCACCGCCATCCTGTCCTCGTCGACCTTGTCAAGGAGCGCCGCATCCTCGTGGAAAGCTGCGTCATCAGCAACGAGGTCCTCCGCCTCTCCGGGCCGGCGAAAACGCATCCCCTACCGGCTCTGCTCGCGCGAGGCGTTCCTTGCGCGCTCGGCAACGACGTGCCCGCCATGCTGGGCCAGGGCGCCTCAGGCGCATCGCATGATTATTACCAGGCCATCCAGGGCTGGGACGACCTAGGGCTCGAAGGTCTCGGCGCCCTGGCGGAGAACAGCGTGCGCTGGGCCGCGTTCGAGGACGAGGCCGCGGCGGCGTGGACAGCGGGGGTCAGAGAGGCCAGCCTCGGCGGCGGCGTAAAGGCAGCGAGGCTGCAGGAGTGGGCCACGGCGTGGGAGCGTTTCTGTCTGTGGATCGTCGCGGAATTCGGGGACGAGTGGGAGGATGGCGAGGAGAAGGGAGACGAGGCCGGGAGCTCGAAGGGCGGAATCGACCGGGACGAGGCCAAGGCGTGATTCGCCTGCACGGAAGTGCGGCCGCGCTCGAGGTAGTGGGAAAATAGGAACGAGAAAAAAACACCGTCGCGTGCAATATCCCATCTCCACAGCCTCGTCCGAAGAGATGAGCCCTTCTCCATCCCCTCCTTGCCGTCGTCCCGGGTCGTGTACCCGGCCAATCTCCGCGCATCCGCTCCGAGATGATAAACGACCGGAGCCCGCTCCGGTGGCCCCATCGCTAGCCAAAGTGTCAAGACTCCGCGTCGCTTATAACTCACAGCGTCCCCAAGACGCAAGACGTGCAAATAGAGGTTGGGGCGGTGTTCTGGAACCGTTCCAGGATGTGACGGGCTCACTGCATTCGTCCCCCCCTGCATGGCGGGCGTACGGCGGGCTTCGAAGCCAGGACAGGCCTTCGACGCACGCCCGCGGTGCGTGCTCCCGGGGTTGCGGGCCCCCCCTGTTCGAGCACACACCACAGCAGGGTTCTCGGGAGCGCCGATGCAGGAAGCCCCCCTGCACTACGATGATCATTTGGGAGCACGGGGTGGGAAGTTGAAGTCTCGTGGCTCTCTGTCTGCCCATCTTGTCCGAGGAACGTGATTGCGCACGAATTGCTTTCTTTTTGTGGTCATGACGATGAGGTGGGGGTATCTGGTTTTGGGCAAGGCCTGCTGCCTCGCTGATAAGGGAGTGGAGGGGGAATAGGGGCAGGTTTCTCCTGCGTGCCGAGGCCCGGCGTCATTGCGGCGGCGCCCAGAGCATCTCGAGCCAGGCCCGGAAGGGTGTTGGCGTGAAGGCCACGAGATCGTTGCGGGACACTGCGTCGTTGAGGTTGGCCACCCGGAAGTCGTACCGGCCATCGGCTGTGGCGCGGAGCCTCTGGAGATACCACCATTCGGCCCAGTCCTGCGCCGCTGCGGCCCGGGACAAGTCTCTGTCAAACTGTGAATATCGTCTGGTGCGGAGGCTGAAGCCAACTGTTCGAGCACGCCATGAGCAATGGACTGGTGTAACAGGGGGATAGTAGAACGAACCTCCGCGGATGTTGCTGCACGTCGCGAAAATGTCCCGCACAGAAAGACGGTCCCCTCTCATCTTGAACTCTCTTGGCCATGTATCCAAACCCAGTTCGACGGCAGCGGCAACAAAACGAGCCACGTCGTCTACCGCCGTCAAACAAACATATGCCGTCCGTCCACCGCCGTTGGTCTCCATAATATGTGCCGACCCTTCGCCCATGTCGACGAGGTAGTCCCCCTGGTTGATGATGCTCATGCTCGTGCCCAGGCCATACGCCCCAAGCCCGCCAGGGGCAAACCTTTCGTAGAAAATGCCACATGAGAAAACCGTCCACTGCATGGGGCGGTGTGTCGAGTTGGCAAACTGCCTCAGCAAAGCCAAGGCCTCCGCTGAGCCGTAGTCGAGCATATCGTCGGTGGGGCGGTGCGAGAGCCCGCCCTCGAACTCGGCGGGAACAAAGCATCTGACGCCGGCACGGCGTGCGGCATGAATGAGGCTGATCTGAGAGGGACCCCGGAAGGTAGAGATGACGAGATCGACGCCCTGGAGGGCAAAGCGCAGTCCGGCGGCGTCGTCGTAGTTGACGGCGATGACCTGACATTCGTGCTGCTCTTCAAAGTCGGGGCGAGGCTGCGGTGGCACCATCAGTGGGCCGATCAGACCATCAAGGCTGCGAGAGAGAAGGCTCACTGTTCTAGACAGCACAATGACCGGATTTGAAGTGAGGCAGAGGTGGTGGGCGAGACGCTCAGCAAACGGGCCTGCGCCGGCTATAGCGATCCTCATCATGACTCGGACGGATGCGGGGGGGGGGCTCTTCGAGATTGACGTTGCTAGGTACTGGGCGGCGGTTCAGAGGAGATCCCGGGGACCTGCCGTCGGGGGCCGGTTGTGAGACTGTGCTGGTGCTGGTGTTTGAGTATTCGTGACGAGGACGCAGCATGATATTTCCATCGGCGTGTCTCGAATATACCGACCATCTTCGTTTGCGTGTCAACCGTTGGAGGATGATATCACAAACCGGCTTGGGTCCTGCTCTCCGTTGACTGGTCGTGTTGCGGTCAAGGCAGCCGTCTCGCCATGGGCCGGGCAACCTCGTTTCAGTGGCCAATGTGATTCTTCTGTTGTGTGTGTGTGAAGTGTCCAGGCACAGGAGGCAGCGTTGCCATTTGATGGTCCGCGTCTTAAGTCCGCGCCGCCTGGGAAGGGAAAGGTGCATGTGCCGAGAGCTTCTGGTACAAGTACCGTCGACACCGGACAGGGCATCATGAGCTCATATGCCCCGCAAGCTACCCGACGTGCACACACTTGAGGTTCTTGGAGGGCAGAGGGAGATCAAGGCCCGGTAACCCCTGGCCGTGGTTCTCTGGAACCCCAGAGGCACTTGCTGACCTGCAGGGAGATACCCTTTTCAACGTCAGGCCCCTGGGGCGCCGATTGGCACCGCATGCGGCCCCTGTCAGGGATCCCATGCGGACGTGAAAGGGGTGCGCAGTCCCACAGGACCTTCAATATTGGACAGCGACCGAAACTTCGGGACTGATCCGAAGAACTCGTGGCAGGCATGGCGGACATGGGAAGTATACGAGTATAGAGGGCAGCCGGAGAAAGGCAGTGTGCAATGCGCATGCTCATATCAGGTAGAGCGACATCATGACGGCCACAGACTGACGCGACAGGCTGGGTCAATGGCACTTGCGGCCCCTCTCTCCCATCTCGGCACTTTCGTCGGGTCAAGTTGCAACGGCGCCGGCTTCTCTGGGGAGATCTCCACCGGAACAGGGCCAGGCTGGGTGATTCCGTCGTCGAATCCATGCGGCATTTCTTAGTCAGGAGATGAGTGAGCAGACCAGACGAGGTGACTTTGACGTGGCGGGCAGTTGGCCGCGTCAAATCGCATGTGAAGTCGAGGGGGTCGGGTCGATCTGTGGATGCTTGCGCTGGCCTGGCGCCGGAGAGCCCGTCGTTGGCAAAGGGCGGTATCAAGGCAGAAGGGAGACCTAAGATGTCGGCCTTTCTCAGTTTGATCTCGGTGAACGAATAGACTTTAGTCTGGACCACGCTGCAGAACAGGTGCGGCCGGCTGATTGGTCCCAGGTGCGCAGCGTCGTCCCGGATCAATGTCGGCAGATGCAGATGCAAGTGGCCAGGAGGGCACCGCATGATGGTGGTGTCCTGTCGCAAGTCGGCCTGTGGCAGGCGAGCGGGGCCGCGAGGAAGATGGAGGGTGAGACGAGGCAGGGCACGTCATGATGCAGTCTGCTGGCAGTCCGTCGGGTCGACGTGTTGCGCCGTGAGAAAAGCCGTCGGGAGATGGGCAGGCGGATGAGGCCGGTATTCTCTCCAGGATTTGTGATGGTCTAGTCATATGACGGTAGGCTTCGGACGCTGGCGATTGCCTCTCCTGGAGGAAATGGAAAAAAAGAATAAGATGCTGGAAGGTCAGTGGTCGAGATGATCAGGCTTGACAAGAGCCGGCTCCCGGTCTGGTGCACCGTGGGGGCCGTCGACTGCGAGCGGAGGTCGAGGGCAGACACGGCATTGGACAGCCTTACAGGGCTTAGTTGGTAGGCCAACATGGTTGTTTTCGATGGAAGTAGCCAATGTCTGGTGGAGGACGCTGTCTGTCTTGCTCCTCGAGCTCGCGTAGCAGTCGACTGTTGTGCTTCCAACTTCATGACGGTGACATTTGAAGGCGTTACAAATCCCGGTGCTCGGGGTTTCTCAAGACACCGTTGCTTCCGATGACTTGCCGAATAAGGCAGGCATCCTTCGATGGTGTGGTGGTTGCGGCGCGAACTTGTCCAATCTCCCACGGACTTGGCCGATGTTGATCCTGAGCAGAAGCTTCCCGGGCGAGGGGAAGGAACCCTGTCCGGCGAGCCATGGTGAAAGATCCATCGAATCTCTGCAACGCTTCTATGAGTGTGATGAGGGGTCGTCACAACGGAAGGATGTTTCCGCCGGCGGAAGAGCCACCGAAGCCGACTGGAAGATGGTTAGATCTTCCGCTGAGGGTTGGACTGGGATGGAGGACCCCGCCGATAGTCTGGTACGGGCGTAATTCCGGTTCGCAGCAAGGGTCTTGGTGGTGGATGCATCGGGTGGTGGATCGGAAATGAGGGGGGCATCGCGTGAGAAGTCGTGCGGAAACAAATAGCAGCGGGAGAGCAAGAGCTCCAGACCGAGATCTCACCGAGATAACGGTCAGGCCCCACCTTGCCCGCCGGATCAACCTCGGATCATGCCCAATCGGCTAATCGAACTTTTGCCCCAATCCACCGATCCCACACGAATTTCTGGCCGAATTTCCACGACCCAGAGCATCACCAACTTCTCCTTCCGCCCTCACCACACCTCTCCAACACGCAGGATCAAACTTCTTTGCGTTTCACCCGAAATCCAACAGTCACAATGGCTCCCCAGGCAGTATGTACATGACAACCACCGCTTTGCTGGCGGCCCAGTCCCGGCGACGGGACCGCGGCGTGAACGCAGTAGGCTAAGGTCATTTTTTCTCTCCCCCCGCAGACCAAGAAGGGCGGCAAGGCCCAGAAGACCACCAAGAAGTTCGTGATCAACGCTTCTCAGCCCGCCAACGACAAGGTGTTCGACGTCGCCGCCTTTGAGAAGTTCCTCCAGGAGCGCATCAAGGTCGAGGGCCGCGTCAACAACCTCGGCGACAACATCACCATCTCCTCCACCGCCGACGGCAAGGTCGAGATCGTCTCCCACAACGAGCTGTCCGGTCGCTACCTGAAGTACCTGTACGTTCTGGTCCCTCTCCGCCCAACTATGGCCGTTGACTGACTCCCGCCACAGCACCAAGAAGTTCCTCAAGAAGCACCAGCTCCGTGACTGGCTCCGCGTCGTCGCCACCTCCAAGGGCGTCTACGAGCTCAAGTTCTACAACGTCGTCAACGACGAGGCTGACGAGGACGACGAGTAAATTCTTCGCTCCCTCTCTCCATCTCTCTCTCTTGCCAGGGATTACCAGTCCCCGACGGCGCTCTGTGATACCACTGGACATAAGGTCAGGTCAGGCTCGCATGGTCCCGGCGTGGATCGGCTATGGAATGGCAGCATAGGAAGGAAATTCAAAAGTCGACACCCTCGTGTGTCATTTGATCTCTGCCATAAATCTGTTCTTGTCCCTGGGTATCTCGGTCTAAAACCTTGTGCCTCAAAACACTCCTCTATGATTACAATGCATGTCATGTCCCTCCGACTACGGCAGCGTCCGCATCACGCCCTCGAATGCGACCAAGGCCACGGCGTTGGCAGGGAACGCCCGAAGGAAGCACGGGAGGAACCCGCGCCAGTAGCCCTTCCATCCAGCCTCTCTGTATACCGCCGATGCGGCATCCTTCCACCGCGGGAACTTGCGCACGCCGTCGCCCAGTCCTCCGCCGAGGGGATCCGTCATGATCCGCTGCTTCACCACGTCTGAAGGATAGCTCGTCAACCAGAACACCTGAGCGCTAAGTCCACCCGCCCAGAAGTTGACCGCCGGCGCGCTCAGCGACGTCTGCTCTCTCAAAAGTCTGGAGAAAATATCGTATGAGCCCCACCAGGCGAAAAAGAATGTGCGGAAGAGAAGTGTCGCGCCGAGACCGTGATACACGCCGCCGAGGCCGTGAGCGCCATAGATCTTGCGGACGCAGTCGATCGGGCCCTTGTACAGACGTTTCGATTTGTCGGCGGCGTACTGGATCTGCAGACGGGCCTTGATGTGCTCGACGGGGGCGGCGATGAAGCTGACCGTAGCACCCGCCATAATGCCGGCAATACCGTGCCCGTACCAGGGCAGCGTCGACTTTCCGGGACTCGGCGTCGCGCCCGGCTGAAAGACGGCCGTGTGGAAAAGGTTCTCCGATAACAGACGGCGATACACCGTCAGGGAGCCCAGCATGACTGAGTCCATGAACATCCAGCCCACCAACGGCGGCGTGGCGCCCTTGTACAGCGCCAAGGGGCCTTCATGCCGGATGGTTTGCGTCAGGCATTGAAGCGGGCCTGAGAAGCGAGATGCATCTGTCGTTTGAAGGCGGACCTTGATCGTGTCGAAAGGGTGACCGACTGCGCAGATGTGAATAAGGACTCATGGTGACTTGATGAAGGGTGACCTACCTGAGAGCTTCGCGATGCCCGAGAAGACACCCGCGACGAAGCCCTTGTAGTTTTTGAAGGCCGGCGTCTTCTCTTCCCTGATATCCGCCGCCATGTCTGTAGAGTGCCGTTTCTGGTGCTGCCGGAGCTGCCGCAGCGAATCAGGAAAGCCGATCTCTTGGTGTCGTGAAAGAAAGTTCGCGTTTGAAGCTTCAACCCCGACTTCCTCGTGGCACAGCCCCGAGACTTTGAGCAACGAATGCGGCTCGGGAAGAGCGGCGCCTAGTCCGAATGAAGGCTGATAATAAATATCAATGACGAGTTGTCTCGAGATCGTGAGTGAGCGCAGGGACAGGGGGACGCTGCCGAGATCGGATTTGGTGTGGATCGGATAGATGCATATGGGTTCAATGACTGGTACAAGTACATGCATTTTTGACAATCAGACTGCTACGACGATGAAGTCTGTAATGGCCTCTGGAATGATAAAATGGATTTCAATTGAAATATCAATGTAATCAAACACATTTATGTTCTTTTGCTCTTTAGGCCTCCCAAGACGGGAAAGACATCGAGTACTCCGGCACGTCCTCCCTAGCTCACTCCAATTTCAAGTTTTGGGTATCATTAATTTTCCTATCCTAACCCCAGCCTACAGCAGCTCAAAGTCATCCAGCTTGTCCCTGTACTTCATAATATCCCTCTTAATCTTGCTTCCCGGCGCCCACGTGACCAGATCCTCCATGTTCCTCGTCACGAAGAAGGCCGGGTCCGTCACGACCTCGACCCCGACGCGGATATGACCCTGCTCGACCCATTTCGTCGCCGTCGTCACGTTCTCCGCCATGTGCAGCCTCGTCAGGACGACGGGCAGACGCCGCCGCGCGAACGCAGAGACGGTCGCGCCGTGCTCGACGGCGCTGAGCTTGGATGTCGTCGAGATGACGCCCATGTCGTGCAGCTTGTCGAGAAGGAGCTTCTCGTGCTTCTGGCGCACGGCGCTCTCGGGGGGGAGGAGGGAGAGGCGGTGCGCGAGCTGGCGGATGTTCTGTTTGGATGGTCAGCCGTGGTTCTCGGTGAGGTCTCGGGGACAGGGTGAACGTACACCGCATATCCTGTTGTACTTGTGATAGTCCTCGGGCTTCTGGATCATGTACCGCCTGCGGACGTCGGCGTCCCGGTGGCCATTGTCGGATTTGTACTCGATGAAGTCGGTCTTCCGGAGGAGCTTGGCCTCGTGATGCCTGAGCTTGCGGACCATTGTGGCAGGCGCGCGGCGTGCTAATTCGGTAGACTGATCTGTATGAGGGCGGTATTCTCGTTTCTCGTCTGGCAGTCGCGGGCTTCTAGGTGCTGGTTATTGAACGTCGTCTTGTCGGTGGTTGCAGTCTCGTTCCTCAATCCATCGAAGACGCCGCTGAACAAAAAATCCCTTATCGCGGCGCGGGTGGGGCCATCGCCCCGATAAGCGGGACCTGCCGCGACCCGTCCAAAAATCTCCATCCCAAGCTGCAACGACATCGCGTGTGCTTCACCCCGACCGAGCCTCAGCAGACCACCAGACAACGCCATCATGCCGCCCAGACTACCATTCCTCGGCTTCGCCGCCGCCCCCTCGAGCTTCATCAACCGCATCGCCCGCCCCTTTTCGACAACAACCGCCTGCAGTACGTCCTCCCACCCGACCCGATCATCCCCTTTCATCGACTGACTTATCCTCCACCACAGATGCCCCCCGCGACGGCTCCGACTTCTTCCTCGGCCTCGAGAAGGCTGCCTCCAAGGGTGCCGGCGGCGCCCCCAACGCCCGCCCCCGCACACTCTCCTTCTCCCGCGAGAAGATCCAGGCCAGGACCGATATCCACCTGAACCGCCAGCGCAAGGAGGCCGAGTCGATGCGCGAGCGCAAGGTCAGCGACGACTACATGAAGCACATGTACCGCAAGTGGAGGATCGGCGACACCTACGCCCCCCACGACCTCCACCCCCACCAGATGGCCAAGCACCGCACCGGAAACAAGCCCCCGAGGAAAGACGTCGTCGACGAGCTCGACATCAACCCCCTGGACCTGTACAAGGTATGTCCGCCCAGGACTCTACGCGGCGCGGGGGATCAAATACTGATGCAGACCGCAGAACTACTCCATGATCTCCGAGTTCATGACGCCCGCCGGCAACATCAAGCACTCCAACGAATCAGGCCTGCGGGCGAAGAACCAGAGGAAGATGGCAAAGGCCATCAGGCGGATGATCGGCATGGGCCTGCACCCCAGCGTGCACCACCACCCCGAGATCATCATGAAGAGGGGCCGGACTGCTCAATTCTAAGCAGGGGCAGAAGGGAAAGGGATAGATGAGGAGGCACGGGGGATGACGTGCGTGTATGCCATTGTACAAATATTCTACGTGGCGCTTTCGTCGGCCACCAGCAATGTAAAATCTACATCGGGGTTTCTGTGTGTTCAAAACATATATGGTACAGATCACGCCTTGAGCACCCGCCCAAGGTTATATTTGCGGACGCCGCCGGCCACCTTGCGGGCCTTTTCCCGTTGTAGCGGCGCCCATGCCTCGCGGAACTCCTTGCTCGCCCAGTCGGCAAACTTGTTCTGCAGCGCCGCTCCTGGCAATGCGTTGAAGGCCACTCCTAGTCTGCGTTTGTGTGAGCGAGGTATCATGAGCGGGAGTCTTGAATGAACTTACGTGAGCTTGTCCGGAGCGTATCCGACGGTCTGCTGCATCGTCCGGATCGCGTCCTGCACGGCCGGAACATCGCCGTTGCCGGCAAGGGCACCCGCATACGCGGCGAAGACGGCCGGCGGCACGTCAATGTCCAGGGACTCGAGCTTCTTCCAGATCTCCTTGGCCTTCTGGTCGCCAAAGGGCATCCTCTCGCATACGGAGAAAACGACCTCGAGGGTGTTGTAAGATGGGCCCTCAGCTGAGTGGACGATATCCCCCCAAAAGTCGAGGGCGCGCTCTGGCTTGCCACACGCCGCGTAAGCGAGCATGAGGGCATTGTAGAGCCTCGTGCTCGGCTGGACCTTCAGGTCCATCTTGAGCATGTTGTGGACAAGGCTCACATCATCCAGGGAGTCCGCGTCGCCGTAGTTGCCCAGGCCCTCAAAGCATTTGATGTACACATCTGGCGTAGGGTGGAAGTCGCGATTGACATGCTGGCGCATATGGCCAAAGACATGAATGGCCATGTCAGGCCTCTTGCGCTCGAAAAAGTTCTGCATGAGGGCGACGCGGTGCTCGACGCTCGTTTCGAGGAAGAACTGGCGAAGAATGGAATAAGCGTCCCAGGCGCGGGAGGTGCTGACGTCGGGCTGTGTGCAGTAGGCGACAAAGGCCTCGCGGATGGACCGCTTCTGGTCGGTGCTGTGTTGGAAGATGTTGAGGGAAAGGGTATCAATGATGTCAAAGTGCTGGTCGTGCTTGAGGAAGACGCTGCAGAGGGCGACAACGGTGGCGGGAGTGAGGGTGACGATGCGCCGCTCCAGCTCGTCCAGGACGTCGCGGATGATTTTGAGGTCGGGCTTGGAGGCATCGCAGAGGGCCTGGAGGAAGTCGTTGACTACTGGCAGGTCCTCGTCGGCCGAGGCGGCGTTATTAGAGAGAAGCCGGTAGGCCTCCTTGGCCCCTGAGAGGTCCTTGGCCTTGATACGCAGCTCCAGGATGAGAATGTAGGACCTGGCGTTGGGGTGTATCCGGCGCTCGGCCGCCAAAGCCATCAACCTCTCAGCCAGGTAGGCGTCTCCCTTTTCGTTTGCGACCTCGAGGAGGGCGTTGAGGGTGTGCACGTCAGGACGGAGAGAGTCGTCCTTGGGGTTGTGTTCCTGCACCATCTCGAACATGTCCCGCAGGTCATCAAGGCCCTTATCGAGGCTCATGACTGACCACTGGTATATAACGTCCCAGTATAGCTTCGTAGGGTTCCTGTCCACAAGCGCCTGGAAGACGGTGGCAGCCCAAGGCTGTTGCTTCTTGTTGACGGAGAACTTGAGAATCTCCTGGAAGGTCCGGGGAGTGGGAAGCTCTCCGGCAGGCATAATGGGCTTCTGGAACCAGGCCATGGTCTCTTGTGCTCGGCCCCTGGTCGCGAAGAAGGTCGTCATGAGCTCGTGGAACTGCGGTGTCATTTCCACCCCGTTCTTTCGTGCCTCTGCCGCGGTGCTGACCAGATCAGCTTCTCGGTCCTCCTCAGCGAATCCCTCCAGGACGTAGAGCCACAGAGGCTTGGATGTTGTGATGCGAATCTTCGCGAGACGGAGCTGCTCCACGTGTTCCCGCACCAGTATGTGAGCCTCCTCAGAGGCGCCGTATGTCGTCAGAGCCTTGATGTGGGCGCCAAAGTCATATGGTGTCGGGTCGTGCTCGTCGATCGGCCGCATGCTCCCATCAGCCGGAGCCCCCATCTGGCGCTCAATCTCAGCATACAGAGCGCGCAGAAACAGAAGATGTTCCGCAGTGTCCTCCTTCGGGTGCTTCAGCAGCGCATCTCGGGCGCTTCGGAGTTCGGGTATCGTGAGTCCATTCCCTGGCTCTTGGTCGACGTTCTCGATGAGGTAGTAGAGCAAGTTTCGGCAATGTCTGGCTTGCGTGCTGTTGACCCGCACATTGTACTGCTTCTTGTAGCTGAAGAGGCGCCGGAATCCAGCTACGAGCTCTTCACGCGGTGGTGGCCGCACCTTGTCGAGCATCCGGTTCCTCCATGTCAGGACGACTGTCCATCCCGGCTCGTATTCCGGCGCCTTGATCTTGCGAGGCTCCTTCTTGAGGACGCCAAAGAAGGTGCGGTTCTGTTCTGTCCTGGGCGAGTATCTCGTTACGGGGAGCTGTCGGAGGCTGTTCGTCGTCGTCGGTAGCAGCGGGCAGGATGTTGCTGGCCCTCGCCCTCTAGCGGCGAGGGCTCGTCGGCAGACATGGCGCGCTAGGTGCGCCCGCATATTGTGGTCGACGTCAAGTGGGTGTCGGGTTCGGTGTCAACGGCATTGTTCACCGGACGGGCATTTTCGGAGCAATTGCGCTGGCTGGTCGGGCACGATACTGAGGGGATGTCTATGTGGACATTGATCTTTTGAAGTTTCTAAGCTCCGGAACCCGACCTCCAGCGCGGCCCACTCCGCCAACGCGATTCCGAGCCCTGTGATTGGTGCATATGCTTCTACCAAAGGTTTCGGGGTGTCAACGTCGCCCGAGCTCGCCGTCATTTCTATCTTCACACTGGCACTTCATACATCCCGCCTGTCCAGTTTTGTGAATATGGCTATTTGTCTCGACTCTCTATCGCACCTCTTCATCGAATTACAGCTAACGCTCGCCCTGATCCCGCCCAATGGTCAGCTTACGTGCCGCCACCGGTGACCTTGATGACCTGGCCTAGAGCACGAAAAGGGTCAGCACTTCAATTCAGGTTGCAGCATGCGAGACTCATGACGACGTACCGTTTATCCACTCGCAATCCTCGTGGCAGAGCGCAGCCACGGCCTTGCCAACATCCGCAGGCACGCCGACGCGCTTGAGCGGGTTCAGGTTCGCGAGGCCCTTGTCGATGATCTCAATCGGCATGCCCTTGTATCCGCCAGGGACGTAGTGCCACGAGTTCTCGTCGTACATGTCTGTCTTGACGCCTCCCGGCGCAATGGCGTTGACCGTAACCCCCTTCTCTCCGCAGTCGACGGCGAAAGCCCGCGTGAAACCCTCAACCGCAGCCTTGGATCCGGCGTACAGGGCATGGTTGTGGATGCCGGTCATGCTCGCTGCGACCGACGAGGTCAGGACGATGCGCCCGCCGCGAGCGCAGTGCTTGAGACCCTGCTGAGCGACGAAGAACTGCCCGCGGCAGTTAAGGTCGAAGATGGAGTCGAACAGCTCTTCGGTGACCTCCGTCTCGGGGCACCAGACCTCCTTGCCCGAGTTGGAGATGACAAAGTCCATGCGGCCAAAGTGTGCAACGGCCCTGTCGAAGAGGTCGACCACCTCGGCGGGCTTGCTGATGTCCGCCTTGAGGGCGACGCTCTTGGAGCCGACCTTGGCCAGCTCCGCGACGACCTCCTCGGCCGCCTTGGCCGAGGCGCTGTAGTTGACGACGACGCTTGCGCCGCGCTTGCCCAGCTCGAGCGCGATGCCTCGCCCGATGCCGCGGCCGGAGCCGGTGATGAGAGCCACCTTGCCGGCGAAGGGCCGAGCAGGGTCGACTGGCGCCGCTGTGGTGTTGTCGTGCTCTGTCGGCACGACGGTGTGGATGTCCTCTGTTGCGATGGGAGGCATGTTGACGGGTAAGGGGAGTTCTTCAGATAGGATGGTTCTCGGATGAGATGATGGGTGTGGTAAGATCATGTTTTCCATCGCGAGGAGATGGACTTTATATACCGGACGCTCTTTGACGATCATTCCAGGGAGGGCAGTATCGCACCTCCGAAGGGTCGCGAGCTGGCAGCCTCTGGTGAAAGTCCGACGAACTCCATGGCCCGGAAGTGCACGGAGTCATCATCGGCCTGGCGTCGGCCTCCGGGCATGTAACTCAGGGGCCGACTCCGAGGTGTCAAGGTGGAATATTCAGCTCAGGTTCTATCGCCGTTGGCCAGCCTACTGCTGGTGGTTCAGAATCTCAGGCTGTTTCAGTCGCTTCCTGGGACGTGCGTTGGAGGTCGTCCCCAACGGATGTCCGATGGGACGCATTTGGGAGGTCTCAGGCATCTAATTCTGTCCCCATGCGGAATACAGCTTACTAACCTGAAGAACACTGAGCGACTCTCCCAGAGGGCGGGCTTCAGTGTGGTGTTGTCATAAACGACACCTTGAAGCAAGGTACTACAAGTCGTGAGGGCGCCGCAACTCGGGCAGTAGATTGGCCGACCGCATGCCCGCCGCTGGTACTAGTGTGGGCAGTGGCAAGTTGCACGTAGGTTCTTGTTGACCTGCGGCACTTCAAATTGGAACCTCGTTCACACTCCGAGATATTATTACAGTCAAGACCCTCGGTCTCCTCCTTGACCGTTTCCTCGATTACCTCCTGATACGCCCCTCGAGGCCGGCCGCTGCGCCCGGTGGTGAAGCGAAACATGATGCGCAGCTTTAGCGTGGCGTTTTGACGTGAGAAATAATGCAGGTGATGCCGCCATATTGTCAGAGAATGGATGCAGATGCGGCAATGGACAACAGGCGAGGAGCATCTCTGTCTGGGCTGACCGACACTCACCGAGACCTGTCCTTATCGCTTATCTTCCAAACGCACGGACCTAGTCGAGGTGGCGGTTCGAGGATGGGAAAATCGCCCAGATCCACTAAATTTTCAAACCGCCCGACCTCCAACCCTCCAACCATTCCACCACCAGTCGTCACTTGATATGGCCCAGGGAAGCGTCAAGAGCGCCTCGCGGCCTGCCCCCACGGGCAAGCCCAAGAACTCGGTTCGGAAAACCAGCAAAGTCACCAAGCCGCAGAAGGCCAAGTCCACCTGCGCTGCCGACAAGATGCAGAAGAAGCTCACCGCCGGCATGGCCGCCCGCACCGAGAAGATGCTTGGCCAGCGCGTCGGCCACCTGGAGCTTATCGGCAAGGGGAACAGGGCCCAGAGGAACGAGGAGGGCAAGGAGAAGTTCAAGGGCGGCAGCAGGAAGTTTGGCTAAGGCCCTGAGGCCCGCCATTTCCGGGGTCTTTGGCGCCGGGCCGCATCGCGGCGTCTATTCAGGGCGTGCACTTCACAATGCACGCTCGATTTTTACGACTCACGAACTTGCGACCTCCCCTCGGCGACATCGGCTAGGATCCGGGTCACGACCTCGAGATCCCGCGCGACATCGACGCTGTAATTCGACACAGCCAGCCTTACCGCCTTGCGACCGTTCCACGACGTCCCGCTCACATACATATCCCTCGTCCCGTTGATCTTGGCGACCAGCTCGTCGTTAAGGGTCTCGTCCTTTGCTCTGAAGAGCACAATAATGAAAACGTCTTCGACATCCCCAGTCTCCTCGGGCAGCCAGTCGTAATGCTCCGAGTCCCGAAGGAAGGCGGACACGCCCCGGGCGAGGGAGGCCATGCGGGCCAACATCTGGGCGATGCCCTCTCTTCCCTCGGCCCTCAGCATTGCGTACGCGGGCAGCGCGCGGAAGCGGCGCGAGTTCTCGATGCCCAGGTTCAGCGGGCTCGGGACCGTGGCGCCGGCGGCGGAGGCGAGGTATGCTGCGTTGGGATTCTTGAAGACCTCTGTCTGGGTGGAGAGGGAGCGGGTGAAGAACATGCCACAGTCGTAGGGCTTGGCTCGGTCAGCAAAGAGACAATCATTCCAAATATGGGCGGAGGTGCTCACGACGTTGAGAAGCTTGTGACCGTCCACAGTGATGCTGTCGACGTACTTCTCCATGTCCTCGATGCGGCGGCGGAGCCTGGAGAACTCTGGCCCGGGTCCGAGTGCCCGGGCGAAGATTCCAAAAGCTGCACAGGTCAGCACATCACGAAATAGCATCGCCGGAGTACGACCTACCACCATCGACGTGGAACCACGACCCATACTTCTTCGACAGGGCGCTCAACTCCTTGACCTCGCTCCACTCTTCCACAGCGTACCGGCCCGTATTCACTTCACCCAAGCTGATGGCGATGATAGTGGCAGTGCCGTTCTCATTCCCCGCCTTCAACTCCGCCTCGACTGCCTCGAGGTCCAGCAGCCACGGCCTGGTCTTGCTACACGGCATCTCGACAACGCTGGCACGGCCGATGCCGACGATGCTAGCGGCCTTGGACAGGGAACTGTGGCCCGCGCTGGTCAAGACTTGAATCTTCCTGATACCAGCGGCAGCACAGGCGCCCAAGAGACCCAGCTCGCCGACCGAGGGCGAGCCATCCGGGAGTCGGCGGGAGACAACGCTTTCTCGCCCACAGGCAAGGCCGAGGACATTACTGGCAGTAGCGCCGGTGGTGAACGTCCTCCCTTCGAAGAGGCGTCGGCCACCGGCACGCTCGACGTTGTCCTTGAGGCCTAGTAGGTCCGCGAGCATGTCGAGGGTGACAGCCTCGAGTTCCGTGGCGATGGTGGCATCAGGGAGGTGGACCTGGACGTTCTGGTCTGTGGCAGTGACGATGTTGTCCGCCGCTGCCGCCGCGGGGTGGACACCGCCTGTGACGAAGCCGAAGTATCGCGGGCCGGACTGGCCGGACAGGGCGGGGACGATGTCGTCGAGGAGGTGGTTGATGGCACCGTCTGTGCCGAGCGGCTGGGAGAGACTGGAAGCGCTGAGGCCGAGGGAGGAGGAGGCGTGCGCCAAGCGCTCAGGGGTAGGGAGGGTTGGCGGGGTGGGTTTGGGCTGGTGTGTAGCCAGGGCCTGCTGGAGGCGGGCGTGGAATGAATCAGACATGGAGAATATGCTGAGGTGTGATGGCCTAGTATCTCGATCCGATAGGAGGCATGAGCGGCATTTACTATTAAGGATACTTATCAACTACCGGCTCTGTTCCGAGACTCGGGAGGATGCCGGGGAGTCACTGGTGGATGTGCTCGGGGTTTGCTTTCAAATTCGGGTTATGAAAATGAGTCAGCATAATTGAGGCTTAGGGCCCTTCGAGTGCAGCAAGCATCTCAAGTCTGCGCTTGCGATGCCGCATTGCCGGTTTCGTGATGCTGGCACTGCGAGCCGCTGAGGTCTGCTTTGAAACCTCCGAGATCTAATGGCGATGTTCACAGACAGGAGGTTGGTACATTATGCGAGTTCCGAATGCTGTGATACCTTCCCGTAGCCCTTCAATGAAGTTCTACAGCGCTACCTGATTGATACCGACGCAGTTGTGAAGGCTCTGATTTTGATGAGGCTCTCGATGCTATCACGCTTGGGAAGCTCCAGGGGCAAAAGAACAAGTTGAACACTTTGAAGCGGTTGTTGTAACTGCGGGCAGCAGAACTGTCTGTTGCCCCCTTCCAAGCACCCGTCATACTTACGCCCCAGCCAGAACGCAGGGAGACAGGCCAACACAAAGAGGCTACATCTGTCATTCTCAAGTGACCCTCCACACTCGTGAGAAACTCGAACAATGTGTCTGGCCTCTTTGAAGTCGACGGCGCCAAGACCCCAAAGCGGAAGGTCGAGGGCAGCGACCGGGGGCTATTCGAGCGGAATTTTCTGGAACGCCCGAAAAAGCCGTTACGGACTGCAACAGCGGCGCTCATCTCCAGAGCATCTCCCGCATTGGCTGAGAATCGGAAGTTGGAATTCGTCTGCCTGGACGTTGGAAACAGTTAATGACACGTGACTACGAGTCTAGCGCTGATAAGGTTGCTGCGGTTTGGTGAAGCATCAACTGCGGGAAGGTGACCCAAAGCCCCGGTCGGGTGACCCACAATAGCTCCTGCTGGTGGCACGCGTCGCTTTCGTCCATCTCACCTGCCCCTCGGGCACGACCACTGTCTCACTTCATCACCAGACCACCTCCACGGAATCGATTGCCACAGCCGTTATCCCGCGACAATCCATCTGAACCGCTTGGCATTGATCAACTTGCTTCTTCCCGCGGCCTGACGACAACCGCATCATCCCACTTCTCGCGACGTCCCCGCCCGTCCATCGACGTGACGACATCATGCAGTGGCAGATCGCAGCACCAGTCACCCTGCTGCTCGTCGTGTATGCGCACTTCCGCAAGGCGTTGACGCCCACGGGTATCCTCGCCGCCGTATTCACAGCCGGAGTCGCGGCAGCCCATCCCTGGAAGCTGCCGTTTACGCTGCTCTGCGTCTTCTTCCTCACCGGCACGCTCGCGACCAAGGTGAGCAGCGCATCTTTGTGGAAGGCCGTCGA
Organism: Plectosphaerella cucumerina; assembly: GCA_020746995.1. Taxonomy (NCBI): domain Eukaryota; kingdom Fungi; phylum Ascomycota; class Sordariomycetes; order Glomerellales; family Plectosphaerellaceae; genus Plectosphaerella; species Plectosphaerella cucumerina. Next base: position 1,323,215 of record JAGPXD010000004.1, on the reverse strand, counting down.
CGTATGCTAACAACGACTCCAGGTCAAGCATGAGTACAAGAAGACCCTGACTCTTTCGGCCACCGGCTCTGGTGGAGAGGGCCCTCGCACGCATACTCAAGGTGTGACCCATCGCACGAGTCCTCCTACGCGCAGCCGCTGACCTGATCCTAGTCTTCGCCAACTCTCTCGTCGCCACCGCCCTGACCTGGATGCACACCCAGCAGCTCAACAGGCGTGAGGCGGTCCTCCTGAGCCCCGAGTCTACCGCCGTCGAGGGATCGCTCTGCTACTCCTGGAAGGGCGACCTGCTGCCCATTGGCATCATCGCCTGCTATGCCGCCGCCGCCGCGGATACCCTGAGCTCCGAGCTTGGCATCCTGGCCCGCAGTCAGCCCCGCCTCATCATGGATCTTGGCCGCAAGGTACCCCGCGGCACCAACGGAGGCGTCACCATCGAGGGCCTCATCGCAGGCCTCCTCGGTAGCACTATCATCGCCTTTGCCGCCATCGCCACCATTCCCTTCTGCGAGGGCTCCGGCTCAGCTGACGCCCTTGGTGGAGGAGAACCCTGGAGTACCGAGAACCGCAAGTACCTCATCGTCGCCATCGCGCTTTGGGGAGTCCTCGGCAGCATTTTCGACAGCTGGCTTGGTGCCAACCTTCAGCGCACCGTCAAAGACGTCCGTACCGGCAAGGTCGTGGAGGGCGCGGGCGGTATTCGCGTCATCACAACCGCCGACGAAGAGGAGCGTCTCGAGCGCGAGGCCAAGATTGAGGCGAGGCGCAGGGAGGTCGAGGCCAAGCGCCAGGAGTGGCTCGCCCGGAACGGCGGGGGTGCCGATGCCACGGCCACCACCAGCGCCGTTGAGCAGAAGCCGGCCGACCTCAAGTCTCGCGACAAGGCCGAGGACAAGACCGAGGGCGCCAAGGCTATCGAGAAGAAGCCGCACTCGCGCGTCGCGGAGAATGGGAAGGATATATTCGACAACAACGACGTCAACTTTGCCATGTCCTTCTTCATTGGCCTTACCGCCATTGGTGTGGCTGGCAGGATCTTTGGCAAGGGCCTCGACTCGATGTCGCAGATCTAACCGTCCAGAGCTTGAAGCATGGTGCAAGAGGGAGCGTGGGCCTTTCAACGCATGGACATACTGAGGGCGTCGATACAGGGCTGGCGGGATTGTTTCCTCTGGTTTAGTATAATCACTGGCAGGCACAGGAACCACATGGATGACTGTTACACATTACATTGACTTTGTGTCTGATGTCCTTCCATCATTTGGTCTGCCAAGCTTCAATCGTTGACCATCGCTTTTCCATGCCAGGGGTATCAATCAGAGCCTTTTCCCAAAACGCCTCGCCTATACAGAATGCCAGTCTCCGTCAGATCCTTCCAGTCTTCTTCTCATACTCGTCAACAAGCTGATCGGCGGCGATTCCCAGGTCGCCCTCGTCAGGGTGCATGTCGAAGACCCGCTTACGGCTGAGGAGGATGAAGTTGACGAGGAAGATGACGATGGGGAGATCGGCGTCGTTGGTGTGGCTGCTCTGCCAGTCAGGGTCTTCGCCGAGGTGGCGATTGACGGCCTCGTAGACGGCGTAGTAGTAGTTGAACAGCTCATCCTCTGCGTTCTCGGAGTAGCGGGTCGGGTAAAAGCGCTTGACGAACTTGGCCGCGTAGATGGTGAGAACGCGGAGGAACTTTGTGAGGCGTCCGGCGGCTCTGAGGGCGGCGACGTCATTGGGGGTCTCGGAGAAGAGACGGGGCCCTTCGGGGAAGCGGAACATTCTCTCGAGACGGATTATGTCGCGTTCATTGGCGGGGCCGAAGAGCTCGATGAAGGGGAAATCGAACTGAGAGGAGTTAGAGCGGGAAGTCAAGGGCAGAGAGGGGTGGTAACTTACGCCCGGGAGGTTGGCAAAGTAGTCACGGATAGCCAGGTGCTTGATGGGCTTGAAGCGGCGGATGAGATACTCTCTCATATGGGGAGGCAGAGCACTAGTCCAATTCTCGGCTGGCGGACTGGGAAGGCGATGATAATTGATTACAGCTCTCTGGGGACGGCGGTGGGAGGGCTGCTTGGTGATGCCGGCTCCGGTGCTGGACATGGTCTTGTGGACAGTAGCCTTGGACTTGACCTCGATGGAGGGGATGATGGGAGCCATGTTGCGTGGTTGTGGTGACAAGGTGTACAGCTTGAGTGGTTGGTTGGTGAAGATTAACTTGTTGCTATGTCAGAGCTTGAGTCTGGAAAGATATTAGACGTGAAAAGGGGGAGGCATTGGGACGGGAGGATGCATACCTTGCTTGGTTGGGTTGTGAATGGTGAGGAGAAGAGAGTGGGAAGAAGAGGGAGGGGAGTCTGCTTTTGTAGGCCCAGAGCGGGAGACGAGTGATCAGGATTTTTGGTTGGGAGAATGACCTGGATAATGTGTGTTGACGAGGCGGTGGAAAGGGGGCGCCACGGAGGAGGGAGGTTCTGAGGAGGCTGCGGTGCTTGGCCGAGGCTGCGATGCGCCGTGTGAGAGAAAAGAATAGAAGTTTGATTGATCGAGGGACTGAAGTACCAGGATACTGAATTGAGATGTAGTGGGAAGTAACTGTGGATGGCCCGGGAGCCGGGGAGTGGTGTTTGTCGAGGTCAGTGTCCGGGAGGTCCTCGATGCCCACCAAGAACACTGACCAGGCTAATCAAGGTTATGAGAGAGATAAGCAATGGACCTAAGATATTACAGATATGAGCGTTTGTTTTCTTTCCGAAATATAAGACGCTGAGACTTGCCCATGGGTGTCTGGGAGATGGGCAGATGGCCGCGGCAGGGCAATTGAACGCGGCATTCGACCACCTCTAAGGATACTTCAATCTGCATCCTGGGATTCCTCTCCTGTTATAAAGTTACAACATCGTCCGCTGGCCAGAATTCTGCCACATGGCCACGCACCGTCCATTTTGAGGCCCATCATGTAGTCGACCAGGATTGCCGCCACAATGGCGGATGGGCACAACAGCCTCCGAGCAGAGGTTCGCTCTCAGCACAGAGAATTCAAGCCACGCTGCGCCATCTCTGGTCAAGAGTCCTAGAGGCGCAGGCACATACCTTGTTGTCAGATTGTGTTGGTTGTCAGTAAAGGTGGCCGCCGCCATGGCACTTGACAGATGGGGTGGATGAAAGATGGCAAAGTCAGAAATCAAAGTCACTGCAAAAGGCAAACGCCAACCAGAAGAGTTCACTGATGAAGTCAAATTGGTGAAGTAAGAGGAACCTACAGAAGCCACATGACAAACCCAACTGAAATTGACACAAACGTCCCGCCCTACCCGTTTTCTGACATGTCCCTACTTCCTCGCGTTCGAGACATGCACCACTTTGCTGACCTTGCTGGCCGACATGATGTCGTTCCACGTAAGTTTCAAGTCCTTGATGATGTCGTCTTCCATGATCTGCTTCTTGTAAGGGCCGAGGTCCGCCTCCATCTTCCTGCGTTCTTCGGGGTTCTCTGACTCCTCGGTGTCTCCGGTCACTTCAAGGGGGGTGATGACGTTGTCGTTGTCGGATTCCCAGGGGGCAATGGGGCGGGTTTGTTCGTGCTCGGCGTCGTCAGTCTCCCATGGCGCAGTCGGTCGGCTCCCTTCTTCAGACTCCCATGGGGCAATTGGGCGGTTCTCTTCTTCGACTTCGGCATCGTTCATCTCCCAGGGCGCAATGGGACGGCTCTCTTCTCTGACATCGACGCCTTCAATCTCCCAAGGTGCAATTGGGCGGCTGTCTTCGTCGATCTCGACATCTTCAAACTCCCAAGGGGCTGTCGGGCGCTCCGAGTCCTCAGACTCATCAGCCCAGGGAGGCGTTGGGATGTGCTCCTCCTCGTTGTTCTCGATATCTTCGGAGTCATCCGAGGGAGGCGTGGGAAGATCCTCAGAAGAGTGTCCTGGGTTGACGTCGTCAGAATCTTGCCAAGGGGGTGTCGAAAGGGTCTCGAACCTCTCGGACTCCTCTTCCCCAACTTCCTCGGGCCTCTCCTCGTGGAAAGAGGCCTCGTCGAAGTTCTCCTCCTCGTCCTCGAAATGCTCAGGCCGGGTCTTGAAAGACTCGGAGTGGGGGTGCTTGTCAGAGGGACCCATCTGCATGGCGAGGGCCTCCGCTTCTTCTTCGGGAGAGATACCGGCGTAGGAAGAAATCTCGTCATTGACATAAGCGTCATCAAAAGAGACCTCGTCGAAAGAGGCCTCGTCAAAAGATTCTTCCTCGAAAGCATGCTCCTCAAGATCCCGCTTGTTCAGGTCTTTTGGACCATCATCGGCGTCGGGCACCCGCTCATTCTCCGGCACCTCGGGGGTCATGAATGCCGCTAGTGCCTTGATAGCGACCTCGACCATGCGCTCCTGTGTCCGGTTCTGGGGCTCGAGGTGTTCCGGGAGGATGTTTTTGCCGCGCTTGTTGTGCTTGCTGTTCTTCAGGGAGTAGTGGGCGCCATTCAGGAGCTCGATTAGGTTGCAAAAATCCTTTTGCAGCTGAATCTTCTTCTCAGGCTTGATGGGCTTTTCGGCCTCGGAGATATCGAGGAGGAATCCGACGAGGTTCCTCTCTAGCTCAGCTTTGTGGTCATCGAGGTCGCGCTTGTTGTGCTTCTTGCGGGCTTGGCTCTTCTTGTCGGACTTGTCCTTCTTGTCGGCCTCGTCCTTCTTGTCGGACTCGCCCTCCTTTTCGGACTTGTTCTTCTTCTCGGACTTGTCCTTCTTGTCGGCCTTGCTCTTCTTGCGGGCTTGGGCCTCCTCAGCAAGCATATTCATCATAAGCTCGTTGCTAATCTTACGCAGCTGGAGAGCCTGCGCAGAATCGAGGAGCTCATCGGACTTCTTGAGGGTGACGAGGAGTTCGAACAATTCCTTCTCCAGGTCTCCTTCCTCATTGGCAGGGTGCTTGCTCAAGTTCTTCAAGTCGAGCTTGGGCGGTACGCGCAGAGCCTCAACGTACTTCTTGGCTTTCTTCTTCAGCTGTTCCACCTTCTCACGCGTCAAGGGCTTCTTGGAAGTGGCCTTTTCGGCGGCGATGAGAACCTTGAGGAACTTTTTCGACAGCTTCGCCCTGCGTTTGGGGCAGAGCTTTTTGCCCTTTGAGGCCATGGGCTTCGGGAGGAAGGTGGGAATGGGCCTCGGGGATGAAGGAAAAGCGAAGGGCTTAGAGCCGATGACACTGCCATCGGAGTGAAGGGTCTTGACCTTTTCATCGTGTTTAGCGACAAGTGACGAGGCATCAAACAGGAGGGGACTTACCGCTTCGTCTCGAGCCTGGAGGTGAATCTCGATAGAGCTGTGCTTAGCATCGGTCGAAATGTTCTCCATATAGTGAGGGACACTGTTGTCATTGGTCTTGGCCACATCAAAGGTGTGGGCGACGGCCTCGGTGCCATACTTGGACCGGGCGAGGAAGGGGGTCGAGAGGATGGGTGTGGCAAGGCAAGGCACGGCGGCCATGCCAACGGCCAAGAGGCTAGTCTTGAGATGCATGTTTAGCAGCTTTGGATCAATGAGTGTGGAAAAGTTTTGATGTCTTGATAAAAACCTGGTTTCAGATGACGAGGAGAAGAAAAGGTCGGACCCTATCTGATGGGAACAAGCCGCCTTAAATATTGATTCTCTTGAAAAATGGCTAAGTTTTCGGTCGTGAAGCCCTGGAACGCCGTTTTAGCCATGAAAACCTCTTGTTGTTGGGATCCTCCATAGAAATCAAGCCATGACACCGCCACTGGCCATGAATTCACGGCAATGGCGTTTCCACACGACACTTCTGTAACGCATGAAATGGCCAACAAACGCCAGAGCAAGGCAGCAGGCCATGGCCATTTCGTGGCTTGACCTGTGTATTAGATCAATGAGAGAGGCAAGCCTTGGGGTTCCTCGTGGCTTGAAGTGGCCTTCCTGTCGTCGATTCCACAACACGTGCATCCTCGATAGATCACACGCCAAACCACATGACCAGGGCTTTCTCGGCCCGGCCGCCATGGTTCATCCGGCCCAACTCCAAGGCAGTGTGTTTGCCTATCGATAACCAGCCACTCGCCGCCCTCTGTGTGGACGGAATACGAGAGCTTTGTGCCGGCCGGTAGCTGGCGGCCACCCCTCGAGGCTCGGGTGCTTGCAGATGCAGGTCGTAAGCCGCCTGCAGATCATGCCGACAACCTCGTATCCGTCGCCCGGAACCCGCCCTACGGTTCCCGAGCGTCGCCGACCTTGCGGATGCAGGTCGGGTCCAATCGGGTCGTGGACGGTTGGGAGATGCCGACTTAGTGCACGCGTTGGGATTTTGGTGGCTTGGGAGAGTCTGCGTCGTCATTTGCCAGAAATCTGACTTTAGAAAGAAGGATATCACGGGCTTCCAACGTCGTCCATCTGCGTCAAGCTTGCGAAGATGTTCAAGAGTAAGTCCAGTCAGTAATGTCGAGACCATAGGCGTTCATAGCTCCCTCCTTGTCTTCAACGAGAGCACCTCAAGTCCATCCAAGTTCGTCATCAACCATCCATGCCTTCGTCACACACGCCTTGTGCGAGAACAGCGGAGACAAGTCCCCGGACCCCCTGGCCCTGCACGACGGTCCCGGCAGGACATTATATTGCCCGACGCCCGCTGCGGCCAACCGGAACTGCAGGGTCATCAAAGGGTCATCAAGAATGCCGCGACATCCAAAGGCGCATCACCACTCGGGAATATCTTACTGTCATCGGGAGCTCCCGAGACAGCGTGGTCGCGGGGTAAGCCTCGTGGCGAGCACGAGTCTCACGGCGACATCGCCACTTTTGCATCTCATCGTGTCTCCTGGGCTCTCGAGGGAAGAACCTTTCAAGGCTGAGTTCGCCACAAAGTCCCACAAGATACCCCCTTCCACTGCATCAACAGAGATGCTCTGGACGGCGAATCCTTCCATCGATGGTCGGACCAAGTATCCGCGGTGCTGCTGCGTGGAACCGATTAGACATGGGAGGTGCCTGGAGACCAGCCTGGATGCCCTCCCTGGACGTCAAGAAGCCGAAATCGCCGGTGCCGAGTCCGCCATCCTGACTTGGCCCGGGGACTAGTGTCAGCTCCCATCCTATGCGCTTCTCGCTTGAGTCTCACCAGATGTGGCAAGGGGGTCTTCCTCAGGGGCTCGGCCGAGCTTTGCCCCTCCCTCGTCGGCGAGCACTTTGCGAAATGGCGTTGATGTCTGATGAGACCCCTGCCGCGAGGTATTCCAGTGACTGACGCAGACTTGATGGCTGCTTCGTATCGTGGACATGTGCAAGAGCCTAGACCACGAGGGAAAGGGTGAAGGTCGCAAGGAGCTGGCTAAGCGTCAGCTTGTAGCACTTGTATAAAAGGGGTCGCACCTCTCACACATCATCCGGCCATCGAGCTAGATCGAAGTGTGTTTCCTGCCCTGTGCCCCCTTTGTCAGATCTCCTGATCGGCCATTCAGTCCCTATCGTTTACCCATTGCCGCAATGAGACGCAACCTTGCGACGTTGGTCGCATCCTGTCTGCTCGCAGCAGCCGAGGCGGCAACAGTTCGATTTGACTGGGAGGTCAGCTGGGTGACTGCGGCCCCCGATGGCTTTGCCAGACCTGTCATCGGCGTCAATGGGCGTTGGCCATGCCCGGCGATCGAAGCCTCGGTCGGCGATACGATCATCGTCAAGCTCACCAACAACCTTGGGAACCAGACGACTGGCCTGCATTTCCACGGGATCAACCAGGTATGCTTCTGTTGATGCTTCTGGGAACGCTGCTGACACTCTCCAGGTCAGCACCAACTTCATGGACGGCCCGAGCATGGTGACCCAGTGTCCTCTGCCGCCAAACATGACCATGATATACCAGTTCGCCGTGAGCTTTCCCCCCATCTGCGTCAGACTTGTACTGACAGACATTAGGCCGATGCTCCAGGCACCTTCTGGTGGCACTCGCACAACATGGGCCAGTACCCCGACGGCCTGCGCGGCGTCATGATCGTTCATGACCCAAAGGACCCCTTCGCAGGCCAGTACGACGAAGAGCACACCCTGACTCTATCAGACTGGTACATCCTCTACTCAGCCTCGGTCTCGACTCCGTTGACCACAATAGGTATCACGAGCAAACCATTCCCCTGGCCCAGGCCATGTTCGCCACAACAAACACGCAGCACCGACCGCCTCTTCCCGACTCGGTCGTCGTCAATGACGGAGGAAGTGGCAGATATAACTTTGAAAGGGGCAAGACGTATCGGTTCCGTATCATCAGCTTCGCGGCGCTGGCATCCTTCTTTGTCCACTTTGACTCTCACGGCATGGAAGTCATCGCCATCGACGGCGCGTACGTGACCAAGACAAGGACATTCATGCTTCGAGTTGCCCCGGCCCAGCGGTACGACATACTCGTCAGCGCCATCGAGCGCGATAATAGGAACTTTCCCTTCCTCATCGCCATGGATCGGAACCCAGAGTAGGAAGTCCCATGAACATGGAAGGACATATGCTGACGATGACGGGAAGCTTCTCAAACCCGGACCTCAACCCCACCTGGCCCCTGAACTACACGGGACAGCTGGTCATGGATCCCGAGGGCGAGTTCACCCGCGATGTCGTCGACACCTTCCGGCCGCATGACGACTCGCACTTTGAGCCGCTGACGGGTTCTGTCATGCCGAGCCCCGACAAAACAATCGAGCTGACGTTCACAACGTGCTTCGATGATGCCGGGATCCCACGGTAAGCGATCACCACACCCCAAGATCATCCCCGGCATTGACCGAGTCCCCCAGAGCGTGCTTCAACGGCAGCCCATACGTCGACCAAAAGGTACCCAGCCTCTACACGGCCGCCACCGTCGGCGAAGCCAACACCAACCCCCTCGTGTACGGCAACGTACACCCCTACGTCGTCTCAAGCAACGACTACGTCGACATTGTCGTCAACAACGCCGACATCGCGAACCACCCCTTCCATCTGCACGGGCACCACTTCCAGGTCCTCGCGCGCCCGGCACGGGGCACGGGCACCTGGCCCGGCGCAGACCGCGCCAGGCTCAACCAGAAACCGCCCATGAGGGACACGGTGGAGGTGTGGGCGGGGTCATACGCCGTGCTGCGCTTTAGGGCCGACAACCCGGGCGTGTACTTGTTCCACTGCCACATCGAGTGGTGAGTTTCCTGTTCTGTTTTTGGCAGTGTCCCTGACTTGTCTGACCCCCCCACAGGCATGTCGAGATGGGTCTGACGGCCACCATCATCGAGGCGCCTGAGAGGCTGCGCGGGCTGGACATACCCGAGGACCACATCGAGATGTGTAGGCGTCTCAGGATCCCTTCAGCTGGTAACGCGGGCGGGAATCTCGAGGACCCGCTCGACACGTCCAACTTTAACGTGGACCCGCCTCTTGAGTACATTGGGTAAGTTGGTGGTGCTTCTCTCAGAGGGTGTGGATGGCTGACTGGTGCTTTTGACAGGGCGACGTATGTGCCGCCGCAGGGGGCTCGTCGGTTCCGCCGTGGGCGGGTCTTGGGGGGCCTGTGAGGAGGGGAGGGGGGTAACTATCTGGGAAAGTCGTGGAAGGTTGTATTGGGATGATAGTGAGGTAATGGTGCGGCTGGTGATGGATGGAGGGGGAGGGCCTACGAGTAGGGGAAGTTGTAGCCACTGGGCGGGGAGGAGTGTCGCCACAGGGGGGAGCAGGGTCACGCCTGTCGTCTCTGAACTGGACGTGCGGGTTTGTTTCCTCTACGTTGGGTTCCCTTGCTTCTTTCAGTCGCCGTAGCCACGCCGGGTGTGTCTTTCATGGGTGTGGAGTGGACAGGGGTTTTCATGAGCTTGCAACAATTGAACTTGCTGATAATGGTGTTGATCGTGCCGAAGACCCTGAAGGTGTGCTTGTTCATTTGCCGAAGAGTGGCGATGATGTGCCCAGGGTGTGCTCAGACGGTGTGTTTGCCGAGGATGTGTTGAGGATGTGTGCCGGCAGGGGCAAGGGTGGCGGGCGAGTAGGTCCCTGGATGGCAAGATCGTCAGTAAACAGTCTCGACACGTTCATCCCAGGGTCTCTCACATGAAATTGATAATGGTTTGCTCGATCTGGTCGTTGCCGAGTGCTCAGTATCGCCACCGATGTCTTGGGAGGGACTCATGGCCCTCGATAGAGTTACTTACCACAAGAAGGCCTCGAACATGCCGAGGATGAGATGATACTTTAGTGAAGCAAGATGGTGGACTTAAAAAGTTGGCAGAGAGAGGATGGGATGGGATGAGATGGTGAGGAAGATGGGGGAGGGGTGCTCTTGGATAACACCACTGCAGAGGAGCCGAGCCCTCTGGCTGGGACCCTAGACAGCACTAGAAGGGCTGGTGGCAACAGGAGAGTCAGTTCATCCTGGTGTCAACTTGGTGTCCGAGCTCGTGGTACTCCTCAGCACGGCAACATGGCCGCTTCGACGACGGTAGTTGGCTCGGTGTACGCGTTCGTGAGGACATAGACGTGGAACGAGGCCATATCTGCTGTGCCTCGGGTGAGAACTTGCAAGACGGACTCGAACGTATCATCTAGCAAAGACAGGCAAGTTGGACATTGCCTTCTATTTGTGAAGTTCCGGATGACGAGAAGCTTATCCGCAAGTCTTAGACGCTGGCGATGGACGGACGACGGGATCTGTCCGAACATGGCTTCACGATGGGAGGACGAACTTCGTGAACACAGCTTCAGCCCTCCCCTGAGCTGCCGGCGGCTGGCCATCGAGTCTCACACAGACTCTGAACCTCGATGGGTCCCTGGTATGCAGACGCGAGGGGCGATATGTGCGTCGGATGATTTTAGCCTCGCACGGCCATGCACGAGTGAGACTTTGCCAGGACACGACTTGGGCCAGGCCACGCATCGCGTACGCCCTAGAGGAAGTCATCCGACGGGAAGGGTGGGCTCCGAGTTTGGGGGCACTGGGCCGACTGAAGGGCAAAGAGGCCTGTGGGATGGCTGCCCTTGAGGATGTTTGCTTTCTTTTCATCAGGGCCAAGCCTCGGGATGATCTGCCGAGGATGTTCACAGGGACATGGTGACTGGTTCCTTGTGAGCGAGGAAGCCAAGGGCCCTTGTCCCTTTCTCGCTTCGTGGGGGGTGGCTGAGACGTGAACACGCTATGGTGAGGATGTCGCCCGGAGCAGCAAGCTGCTCGTTGCTACTGCACTCGCAGAGGACTCCCACAGGGTCAAGAAGGGACGAAACCAGCCTTCCTGGAGAAATCTCTGCTGGCAATTGCCCAAAGTGGAAAGCCAACACTTGTGGAGGGATCGGCGAAGTGACTCCAGACTCATGCCTTTGGGAGATGAGGGAGGGAAGGGAGCTTCTGCTGGCCAGGATGATAGATCGATGCAGTCTGCGTAGGAGATTGCCCATGCAAGTAGCCTCGTACTCGGAAGGTAGGTAGAGTTTGTCTGCATGGAACTCGCAGAATGTTCTCTGAACGGTGCTCCTGGGAGAAGAAGACCTCGGGAAGGATGCTCGCGTCATCGACGTGCGCCTCTGTGACACAGCGTGCCGGGACGCCGCGAGATGCGTGTCTGACATGTCGGATGCTTCGGGGGATTGGGAGCCTCGGCGAAGCATTGCAGCAGGCCGGAGGATATGGGTATGTCTCTGTGCGAGGTTGCCGTCAACGCCGGGCAGAACGACGTGCCGTATTTCCCAGCACAAAAAAATTCGAAAAATGCCGGTCAAAGAGATGAAGCAGAACATTGGAAGGAGGAATTGCTCCTGGTCGGATTCTGAGCCACATAGATGCTGAGTAGGAATGATGAGCCAACACCCGGAGGTCCGGTTCTTCTTCCCGAGCATGGGTCGGCAGCGTCAGGTCCCGCAGCGATAGAGTGACTGCCGACGGCGTCAATGACTAGACGGGACCACGGCTTCGCCTGTCCCAAGATACGGCCCCCGTCGTTGGACGCTGACATTCTGACATGAGCGGGCGCGGCGACCTGTCCTGCCTCGGGCTCCAGATATGTCTTCCCGTGCGACATGGGATAAGCACACGAGTAAAGGGGCCGAGGTCTACCGTCGTAACTCCTTCAAGGAACACGTAAGATCAGTTCCTTTCCACCAGGGTCGTCCTCCAGGTCCGCGTATTCGCGTTGCATTCCTCCGTGAAGAGGCCGAGCCCGAGGAGCCGGGGCATCATCGACAGGTCATAACCCGTCTTGCTGTGAGCGGCGTCACGAACCGGACATGCGGGTCGATGCCTGTCGGTGCCCGGCCTGCAAGCTGCGAGGTCGAATGCCGATCGAGGAGCATAGCCAAGAGGTGAGGCCAGATGGGAGTGAGTCGAGAAGAGGCCGAGAAATCTCGCCCGTAGTACAAACAGACGTGTCTGGGAATGCGGCGGGCTCGAGCTGCGGTGAGTGTAGTACCTGAATCGACGGTTTGAACTGACGGGGAGCACTGATGTCCTCGAGGGTAAGGCGAGGAGGACGCTGGAGCGCTGAAGTTGCGTTGAGCACTGATCACATCGGTGAGGCTTCGGTGAGAAACTGGCCGAGAGGCCCACGTGACCTGACCCTCCCGACTGCCCATTGGCCCGGACATTCCCCGGAGAGCCTCAGCCAACTTCACACACTTCCGTTCCCCCAAAATGGTCCGAGCTTTCTCCCTCCTCACCTTTCCCACCCCATCGACGACCTTCATCGTCAACGGCCGCACGCCAGATCAATTGCTATTCCCGTATGCGAACAAACTAACACATCAGTCCCGTATCGCCGAGCTCTGGAAAACAAAATGCCCGGACGGCCTGCTGTTTCGCGGGGTGTCTGTCTGTCCTCCGCCTTCCGCTCCGCCGCCATGACCTCAGCACCATTTTGGGGATGTCCGACGGACACGCACTCGGCGGTGGCCCGCGCTCACCCCTGTCGCTGATACCGCTGCCATCGACCGCCCATCGACCGCGGGGAGGACCATCTCGTCCAAGCTTCAAGTCCCTCCACAGCCATCGATGGCCCTCGTATCTCTCCAGGTTTCACGGCCCGACGGCAGAGTCTCCGTTTCACGTCAACCCTCCGTTCCCCTCCTCCGCCTCTTCCTCCTCCGGTAGAGGCCGGTGCGAGTCCCGTGGGGGCCATGTTAGTGCGCCGCTCCCGCTCGCAAGGACCCGTCCCTGTCAGTAGGAGCAGGGAGGGGGGCCCTTCGGCGGCCGGTGTCCTGCCTCCGTTTCAGACCCGCTGGCCATGTTCTAGGCTGGGTCAGGGCCTGTCCGGGGCACGTTGCTGGGTGTCAACCAGAGGCCATGGCCATGACAGGGGAGACTGGACTTCGGACCACGCCCGTCATGGATTCCGCTGACGTCTTCCACGAGGCTGCTGCGTACACTCCTCGGTGCTCCAACACCCCTCTGGACAAGGACTGGACGAGGTACGCAGAGAGCAGAGAGAGGCACCGTGCTCTGGACCGTCCGGTCTTGCGGTTCGCGTCAACCGGCCCTGCCACCGGCTCGCCTTGTGGCCGTCAGCCTGAACCAACGACACCAACCCGAAGAGGAAATCAATGAACCTTCTCCCGCGGCTTCGGTCACCGAACCTCCTCCACGCCGGTCTCACATCTCACCATCCCAGCATCTCTCGCCGAGGGCCTCCGGGCCAACTACACTGACTGGGGAGGGGCGTGTCTGCAATCCTATCCGGGCAGCACCGCACCGCCCCTGATCCATCGCTCCTCGTCCGTCCGTGGCCCCTTTTGCTGACGCTCCATCTTTAGCAGTGACAGGTCGGGCTGAGATGAGTTTGAGATGTCGCCGGCCGGACCAGAGCGCGGGTGCCGCCCCTTCCACCCCCTCGAACACATGTGCCCATCGTGCCCCGCCGTGCCCTGCTACAGTATAAGACCTTCATGGTGTCCTCGCAAAATGGGATGGATGGAACCTTGACTATCCCAAACACCTCTAATCACACAAACATCTCTCAACATGGAGGACGCAGTATCGTTTCTCCTCTTTGGAGACCAGTCCCTCAACACCTATGCGTTCCTGGCGGACTTCTACCGCAACGGTAACCCGAGCGTCCTCGCAAAGACATTCCTCGAGCAGGCAGGCCAGGCCTTGAGGGAAGAGATCGACAGCCTCACAGCACTGCAGCGATCAAAGCTCCCCGTCTTCCGCACCCTGCAGCAGCTCAACGAAAAGTACAACGCCGGAGCAGTCAGGCACCCCGGCCTCGACAGTGCCCTCCTCTGCATTTCTCAGATCGCCCATTACATTGAGTATGGCTTCCATTCCAGCCCAGCCTAGGATCCGACTAACAACCTTTCAGCCGCACCGAAAAGGAGCCCCAAGATGTCACAGCCCACGAGCAATCATACCTCCTGGGTCTCTGCACAGGGCTCTTCGCCGCCTGCGCCGTTGCCTCTACGCCTTCTGTTTCCACATTGATACCCCTTGCTGTTCAAGTCGTCTTGATGGCCTTTAGGGCCGGTTCGCATGTCGCCTCCATGGCCGAGAGGCTCAGCCCCTCGAGCTCCAACGAGTCTTGGAACCATCTCTTTGCAGGCCTGCAGGAGTCTGCCGCCATCTCAGCGCTTGAGTCGTTCCACACCTCACAGGCAAGAATCTCTTTCAACTGCTATTCGATCAACTACTGACAATCCGCAGTTCATCCCTCCCGCGAGCCGCGCATACATCAGCGCCGTCTCCACTACGAGCGTGGCCATCTCCGGGCCCCCATCCACTCTCAAGGCCTTCGTCGACAGTGGCATCGCCAAGGTCAACTCAACACCCGTCCCCGTTTACGGACCGTGGCATGCGGCCCACCTTAACGCCGACGCCGATGTCGACAAGATCCTGCATCTCAACGACCCTAGTGTCATGGCCGTCCTCGCCGAGACCAAGCCGCGCTCTGGTGTCATGTCCGGCGCCCATGGCAAGTGGATTTCCGGCACAAGCACGGCAGATCTCCTGCGGTCAGTCGTTCGCGAATGCCTCAACGACGCGCTTCAGTTCCAGAAGGTCCTCGACACCGCCCTCGAGACCGCCGCCGGCTTCTCCGGCTCCAACTGCCTGATCGTGCCCTACGGTCCTACCGACAATGCCGAGACCCTCTCAAACCTCATCACTGAGAAGACGAAGCTCAAGGTCCACCTGCGCCAGGCCAGCCGCGGCTCTTTCGACCGCAGGCCCTCACACATCGGCAACCATGGCGCCAGCGGAAAGTGCAAGCTTGCCATCGTTGGCATGGCCGGCCGCTTCCCCGACGCCGCCAGCCACGAGAAGCTCTGGGAACTTTTGTCCAAGGGCCTCGACGTCCACAGGGTCGTTCCCGCTGACCGCTTCAACGTCGACACCCACTACGACATCACCGGCAAGGCCGTCAACACAAGCCACAGTCAGTACGGGTGCTGGATCGAGAACCCTGGCATGTTCGACAACAAGTTCTTCAGCATGTCGCCGCGCGAGGCCTACCAGACAGATCCGATGCAGCGGATGGCCCTGACCACCGCCTACGAGGCGTTGGAGATGTCGGGCTACGTCCCCAACCGCACTCCGTCGACGCGGCTGGACCGCATTGGCACCTTCTACGGCCAGACCTCTGACGACTGGCGCGAGATCAACGCCGCCCAGGAGGTCGACACCTACTTCATCACCGGCGGTGTTCGCGCCTTCGGTCCCGGCAGGATCAACTACCACTTTGGCTTCAGCGGCCCTAGTTTCAACATTGACACGGCTTGCTCCTCGAGCGCTGCCGCCCTGCAGGTCGCTTGCACCTCGCTGTGGGCCAAGGAGTGCGACACGGCCGTCGTCGGCGGCCTGTCGTGCATGACGAACCCCGACATCTTCGCCGGTCTGAGCCGTGGCCAGTTCTTGTCCAAGACGGGCCCCTGTGCAACCTTTGACGACGGCGCCGACGGCTACTGCCGCGCCGATGCCTGTGCGTCCATCATTGTAAAGCGTCTCGATGATGCTGTCGCCGACAAGGACAACATCCTCGCCGTCATCCTCGGCACCGCTACCAACCACTCTGCCGAGGCCGTGTCCATTACACACCCTCACGGACCGACACAGTCGCTGCTGTCGACGGCGATTCTCGACGAGGCCGGCGTTGACCCCTTCGATGTCGACTACGTCGAGATGCACGGCACCGGCACTCAGGCCGGCGACGGCACCGAAATGCTCTCGGTGACCAACGTCTTCGCCCCCGCAGACCGCAGACGTCCTGCCGATCGGCCCCTCTACCTGGGCGCAGTCAAGAGCAACATTGGACACGGCGAGGCCGCTTCCGGCATCACCGCCCTGACCAAGGTGCTCATGATGATGCAGAAGAACTCGATTCCGCCCCACGTCGGCATCAAGAAGGAGATCAACCACAACTTCCCCAAGGATCTGTCGGACCGCAACGTCAACATTGCCTTCCACATGACGCCCTTCAAGCGCCAGGACGGCAAGCTGCGCAAAATCTTCGTCAACAACTTCAGCGCCGCGGGCGGAAACACCGGCCTCCTTCTCGAGGACGGCCCCCGCTACGATGCGCCCACTACCGATCCCCGCAGCGTCCATGTCATCACCGTCACGGCCAAGGCCAAGGCATCGCTCCTCCGCAATGCCGAGAGGCTCATCGGATGGATGGAGGAGAACCCTGAGACTCCTGTCTCCCACGTGGCATACACGACCACGGCACGCCGCATCCAGCACTACTGGCGCATCAGCGTCGCCGCGTCCGACCTCAACGAGGCCAGGCGCGGACTCAGGGAGCGTCTGCAGCAGCAGATCCAGCCCGTGTCCACGACGCAGCCCAAGGTCGCCTTCCTCTTCACCGGCCAGGGATCTCACTACGCGGGCCTCGGCAAGGAGTTCTACGCCAACCACGAGGTCTTCAGGGAGAGCATTGACGAGTTTGCCAACATCGCCAAGGTTCACGGATTCCCCTCGTTCATGCCCCTTATTGACGGCAGCGAGACGGATGTGTCCAAGCTCTCGCCCGTTGTCGTCCAGCTCGGCCTCTGCTGCTTCGAGATGGCTCTCGCCAGGCTGTGGGGCTCCTGGGACATCAGGCCGTCCGTGGTCCTCGGCCACTCCCTTGGCGAGTATGCCGCGCTCAACGCTGCCGGCGTTCTTTCCGCCAGTGACACCATCTACCTCGTCGGTGTTCGCGCCCAGCTGCTTGTTCAGAAGTGCACCGCCGGCACGCACGTCATGCTTGCGATCCAGGGCTCCGTCGACACGGTCAAGGATGCCCTTGGTGCCAAGGCAGATGCGGTCAACGTCGCCTGCGTCAACGGACCCCGTGAGACTGTTCTCAGCGGCAGCGCTGCCGAGATGACTGAGGTCGCCACCCAGCTTAGCGCCTCGGGCTTCAAGTGCACCCAGCTCAAAGTGCCGTTTGCCTTCCACTCGGCCCAGGTGGACCCAATCCTGGACGACTTTGAGCGCCTTGCCGGAGCCATTCAGTTCCATGCGCCCAAGGTCTCTGTCATCTCGCCGCTCCTCGGTGAGATGGTTGACTGCACCGACGCGGCGGCCTCGCAGCACTTTGGCCCCGCGTACCTGCGCAACCACGCCCGCGACGCGGTCAACTTCCTCGGTGGTCTTGTCTCGGCCCAGCAGCACACTGGTGCCAACAAGATCGACGACAAGACGGTCTGGCTCGAGGTTGGTCCTCACCCCGTCTGCGCCAACATGGTCAAGGCCGCTTTTGGCGCCACGACCGTCGCCGTTCCCACGCTTCGCCGCAACGAGGCGGCCTACAAGACCCTGGGAAGCAGCCTGTCGGCTCTGCACACGGCTGGTGTCAACCTCGACTGGAACGAGTTCCACCGCGACTTTAGCTCGTCGACTCGTCTACTGGACCTGCCCACGTACGCTTTCGACGAGAAGAACTACTGGATCCAGTACACGGGCGACTGGTGTCTCACGAAGAACAGAGGCCCTGCCGCAGTAAAGGAGCCTGCGCTTCTTGAGGCTCCCAAGCCCAAGCTTTCCACGACCTCGGTGCACGGCATCACCAAGGAGGAGATCACTGGTGACATTGCCGTCATCGAGACGGAGACAAACCTCTCCCGGGAGGACACGCGCAACATTGTTCAGGGCCACCTGTGCAACGGCGCGCCTCTCTGCCCATCGACCCTCTATGCCGACATGGCCATGACCATCTGCGACTACGCCTACAAGCAGCTCCGTCCCGAGGCGGGCAAGGTCGGTGTCAACGTGTGCAACGTTGAGGTCCCGAAGACGCTCATCTTCGACGAGAAGCTGGACGCGCACATTCTGCGCACAACAGTCACGGCCAACGCCGCGCAGGGCGCCGCAGACGTCGAATTCCACACGGGCGAAGGTACCGCCAAGACGGTGCATGCGCACTGCAAGGTCGTGTACGGCAACACGGACCAGTGGGCGGACGAGTTTGAGCGCGTGGCCTACCTCATCAAGGGCCGCGTGGACCACCTCCTCGAGGCCGAGAAGACGGGCAAGGCGTCCAAGATTGGACGCGGACTGGCCTACAAGCTCTTCAATGCGCTCGTTGACTACGCCCCGCGCTACCAGGGCATGGAGGAGGTCGTGCTCGACAGCAAGACGTGCGAGGCGACGAGCAAGGTCACTTTCCAGACGACCGAGGCCGATGGGCGCTTCCACTTCAGCCCCTACTGGCTCGACAGCTGCTGCCACATCTCGGGCTTCATCATCAACGGCACCGATGCCGTCGACTCGCGCGAGCAGGTCTTCATCTCGCACGGCTGGGGCTCGATGCGCTTCGTCGAGAAGCTCGACCCCGCAAAGTCGTACCGCTCCTACGTGCGCATGCAGCCTGTCAAGGGCACGAAGATGATGGCCGGCGACGCCTATGTCTTTGACGGCGACCGCATCGTCGGCGTCTGCGGGGACATCCGATTCCAGTCGATCCCTCGCAAGGTGCTCAACATGGTGCTGCCGCCCCGCGGTCGCGCCGCCGTCGCCATGGGGTCGGTCGCTGCACCTGCACCTGCAGCGCCGGCGGCCAAGGCCCTGTCGCCTGCGAGGTCCAAGTCCAAGTCGCGCAAGTCGGCCATGAAGCCAGACCTCAAGACTGTCAACGCCAAGCTTGCGCAGTCCAAGTCTGTCGTGGATGCCGTCTTCGACATCATCGCCAAGGAGGTGGGCGTTTCGCACGACGAGCTCGGCGACAACATTGCCTTCACGGACCTAGGATGCGACTCGCTCATGGCGCTGACGGTGGCGGGCCGGATGCGTGAGGAGCTCGACGTCGATGTCGACTCGCACGCTTTCGTAGATCATGCAACCGTGGGCGCTTTCAAGAAGTTCCTCGCTCGCTTCGAGACCCCCGTCCCGGCTGTTGTGATTGAGAGGCGTTCCCACATGCGCAACATCAGCTACGGCGGCCAGGACTCGGCCGTGTCATTTGTGTCCGAGGTTTCCTCGGAGGCTGACACTGGCGAGTCGCCTTTGACGACGCCTCCCAACGAGGAGAGCGAGGAGGAGCGCGGCAAGGCCGTAACCGGCGAGATGGACAACCTTCAGGAGATTGTCCGTGGCACGATCGCTTCGGAGATGGGCGTCGAGATTGAGGAGATTGTCGCGACGCCTGACCTTGCCGCGCTCGGCATGGACTCGCTCATGAGCCTGTCTATCCTCGGCGCTCTGCGCGAGAGGACGGGGATGGAGATCGCCAGCGATCTGTTCGTGGTCAACCCGTCCCTCGCCGAGGTCGAGAAGGCCCTCGGCGTCGGTCCCAAGCCTAAGCCCAAGGCCGCGCCCACGTCCAAGTCCAGGTCGTCCTCGCACAAGCGGTCGAGGTCACGATCTGTTTCGCCCAGGTCGGAGCCTCCCCTGGCGCCTACAACAGTCATCAACACACACCCGGGCAACACGACTGCTTCCATCATCAAGCCGCCCCGACCTGCGCCTGGCTCGGTCGTCGACCACTTCCCCCACCGCAAGGCGACCTCGATCCTGCTCCAGGGCAGCACCCGCACGGCGACCAAGAACCTCTGGATGGTCCCCGACGGCAGCGGATGCGCGACCTCCTACACGGAGATCAGCCAGATCTCTCCTGACTGGAAGGTCTGGGGTCTCTTCTCTCCCTTCATGAAGACACCCGAGGAGTTCAACTGCGGCGTGTACGGCATGGCGACAAAGTTCATCACCGAGATGCGCCGTCGCCAGCCCATGGGCCCCTACTCCCTCGCGGGCTGGTCGGCCGGCGGTGTCGTGGCCTTTGAGATGGTCAACCAGCTCGTCAGCGCAGGCGAGCGCGTCGACCACCTCGTCATCATCGATGCCCCCTGCCCCGTCACCATCGAGCCGCTCCCACGCTCGCTGCACGCGTGGTTCGGCACCATTGGTCTTCTGGGTGAGGACGACGGCAGCGGTGCAAAGAACATCCCTTCTTGGCTGCTGCCGCACTTTGCCGCGGCCGTGACGGCGCTGAGCAACTACACGGCCGAGCGCATCCCCACCGCAAAGTGCCCGCAGGTGACGACCATTTGGTGCGAGGACGGCGTGTGCAAGACGCCCGAAGACCCGAGGCCCGAGCCGTACCCCAAGGGCCATGCGCTGTTCCTGCTCGAGAACAGGACGGACTTTGGGCCGAACCGGTGGGACGAGTTCTTGGATATTTCCAAGATGAGGTCGCGCCACATGCCGGGCAACCACTTCTCGATGATGCACGGCGCACTGGTGAGTTATGCCTACTCCTGAAGGTTCATGGATTGTTTGCTGACATTTACGACGCAGGCCAAGAAGCTGGGCGACCTCATCCGCGAGGCCATCTGCTAGATGGATTTCATTCCCGAGGCCACTTGTTAGGTGGTAGTCATTGTTGCGCTTTGCATTTCTAGCATGCGATACCACTCCTTCAATTCATAGTACACGAGCGACAGCCAGACAGACTGTGGGAGGAAAGTCTAGAACGGGGAAGCGTGTTGGCGTTTCGGGAGTATCGTCTTACACTGGGGTTTCTTCGAGGCGAAGCAGAGAGATTGTCCTCCGCCGTCGATTTTTCGTTCGCATTACATGCAGAAGCAGAATAGAAGAACCGTTTCTGTACAAGCTCCGCCTCGTGAGATGCAGTGCTCCTGTCTCACGGCGACCGAACCGAACCGCGCCCGTGTGTGTGTGTGACCCGGGATGGGAATCGGGGAGGATTGCATGGACGGGGAACGAAGATTTCGCGCTGTCTCAGCCGGGCCGATGTCGTGCGTCGTGGGAGGGGAAGAAGGGCCTGACGATCCTCGGAGGTTTTTTCCTTTCTCTCTGCCATGAGCCGCATTCTTCGAGGGAGCTGCCTAACGGGAGGGCACATGACCCTCATCACGGGGCCGGGACGCGGGAGGCCGCATCATCGAGTTGCCGGGGGTTTGCATGCATTACCCAGCCAAGCGGACGGAGGAGGTCCATGACGCGCAGAAGAAAAGGGCGAGCCACGTGGAAGACGTTGGTCGGGAGGAGCGGTGCCGGCCGGGGTGGGTTATTGGATGTTGTGTCACGGGACGGATACGAAGGAGTTGCTGCAGATGGTAATTTGCGAGAGGCGCTGTAGATGGGGAGAGGGACGATAAGAGTCCAGGCCTATGGGAGGATATCGCCCGGGAAGATGCATTGCATGAGCATGCAGGCGGGCGCCCGTCGGAGGGGTGAGACGTTGGGAAGGTGCTGTGTTATCAGTTGTGGTCTCGGGTCCGAGGGATGCTGATGGCATGGTGATGGGGGTATGTCTCCTTCGGTGTGTTTGTTGCTCCGCCTGCTCGGACCGGGGTGGCTTGATGGTAATCTTGGCTCGAGAGAAGACTTGAGTTGCATGCCTCCATCGCCGAATCCCCGGGCGCTGCATGCGAGCAATTATTCGACGCAGCGGTGGCTTGCCATGTCGGGTACGTGCTGGAGAGTCCGCATCATCGATCAGAAGGCTTTTGCACGAACAGCTTCGATTGGCGAGACGCAGAGAGGTCGGCGATGACTGCTGGGGATGGCCGGGCTTCTCGATTCAGATGCTTGCAGGAGGAGCGTGATGGTACGGCGGCGGAGGTTAGGGAGCGAGCCAGTCCATTTCATTCCCGATGGCGTTGATGGTGATGCCGCTGGTGGTTATGTCGGGTGGGGGTATCGGCAGCGTCGGGTTGCATGAACTTGCATGTTGATGATTCCGGGAAACCGGAGGTTTATTTCGAGAAAGACTGCAGCTACAATTTCTTCTGGAGTCTGGGAGTAGACACCGCCGTTACTGACGTTGATGACGTTGATGAATTGTGTCGATGGTGTTGTTGGAGGGAAGACGTTCAAGTCGCTGGAGACATTGCCCCTCCATTGAATGGAGGGGCAGGAGGGGCACGGAAATGCGGGGCAAATGGCCCTGCTGAGATAAGCACCGAAACGGTGCTTATCGCCGACCTCCGATAGCGCATTACCCTTTTCAGCCCCTGGGCAAGTTTCCTGAGCGCTGCCGTTGACAGTTACACCTGTGGCATCCAAACTCCCTCACCATCCATCGCGTCATCTCAGCCGTATTGTTCTCCATGGAGGCCACTCCGTCCAGTCCGTTTTCTCTGACCATCGTACGACGACCTGTCATGCGACCTTACTCCCAACTGCGCACCTCCCAGCGCGACACCATGTCATCATCCACCAGCAAGATCCCTCCGACGAGTCCCAGCTCCTCGCTGACATATGCCTGCCATGAAGACCCGGTGCTGCGGCCTTGAGGCTTACTGATCATCACCTGCCAATCTCACCCACCGACATGACAGGCCATGTACCTCCTCGCCTTCGAACCTGTCAGGACCCGGGGGGCACGACGGCCTCACTTGGACCCAACGCGGCGGGATACCGTATCTTCATCCCATCTCAGCCCAAGACGGACTGCCCAAAGGGCGGCTTCCGGACGTCCAAGATGTGACAGCAGCAAACCCTCGCCCTCGTGTCCGAGGCCGCCGTGAACAAAACTCGATGACGACTTGCCGAGCCCCCCGTGCATGGCTTCGGCATCGTATCCGCATGCATGTCTCTGCCTCTTCTCGTCGCCTCACGAACCCCTCCTTGCTTTCCTAGACCTACATCCCCGCGACGTCCCTCACCTTCCTTATTCTAGCCCTTCGACATCACACCCTCTCTCATCACAATGACACGCTCAGGCTCCAAACCTCGCCAGCCTCGTCTCCGGCTGTCTTGTGACGGCTGCTTTCACGCAAAGGTCAAGTGCTCCCGTGGCCCGCTTTGCGCGAGATGCCTCACCAACGGCCTCGAGTGCAGATATTCCATCTCCAGCAGGGCCGGCAAGCCGAAAGCATCGAGGACCGCAAACTCCTCGACGTATGACTTGGGCGGATGGGAGAATGGAGGAGAGCTTGAAGAGACGGGGCTGGGATTGGGATACTTCGGCATGACGGAGGGCGCGATGCCAGGCATGTTTCCGTGGCCGCCAGAGGTCGACTTGTCAGCAACAGAGCTCAACGGCATCGTCATGTCGTCTCCCTACATGTCACCCGACGTGGGAAGGTCTCCATCAATGGACCCAGCCGCAGCCCAGTTTGCCGCTTGGGCTGACGTCGCCGCTCTCGATGCTGAACACCTACCGACACCCTCATCTTTGGCCTTGTCGACCCCTACGACGGCCTACCTTCCGAGTCCTTCCCTCACTGCAAATCCCCGCCTTAGCAAATCCCACGAAACCCCTCCTCCCAGCTGCGCTTGCTTCGCCGACTGCCTCTCGTCCCTCCACGCCCTCCACGGCGCCTCGCCCCCCGCCTCACCTCCTTTCGACGTCGTCCTTTCCCTCAACAAAAAGGCCGTCCAAGGCTGCGCCGCCATGCTCGCCTGCGCAACCTGCATGGGCCGTCCCGGCACCCACACGACGGCCATGCTTCTCGCCACTATGATCGGCAAGATCACAACCTTCTACAAGCATGCCGGGCGCGCCCAGTTCGGATCTTCCGGCAGGACGCCTCGTCCCCAAGCAAGCGTCAGCGTTGGTTCATACACCCTGGGCGAGGCCGACGGGCGCTGGCTGGAGCTCGAGTTGCTGGCGCGCGAGCTACGGAGGCTGGAGGAGCTGCATGCCCGGTTTCGGGCTGTATGTGCGGATCTCACTGATGATGCGGAGGTGTGTCGTGTTGTTGTCGGGTACTTGGAGCAGAATCTGGGCACGGCGCTGGAGGTTGTTAATACCCAGAAGGAGGTGAGGGCAGGGCTTGACTCGGGGGCGTAGGTGGAATGGATGAGGTGAAGATGTACGGATATGTGAGGTTATCTCGGTAATGTGACCATGCAATGCACGGGTCCTATGTAATCAGTGCTCGGAGATCAAGTCTCGAATGGCGTGGATGATCAGCGTATCCGAGTCTACCTTGCGATCTGTGCTCCACGACCAAAATGTAAAGATGCGAGAAGAGAGCGAGCTGGAGGTGAGGGAAGGAGTCGACTGGACCCGGGAATGGAAGCCCATCTCGTCGTCCGACGCCAAGGACAATATGGCGAAGGGCGACCAGGACAAGTTGGAGGAAATCACCAAGCAGCATGTTGGATTCGACGGGGCCGCCATCGCTTGCCGAGAGTGGGAGGTGTCGCACGCCGAGGCCAGCCACTCAAGCCACTACACCGGCCTCAACCTGAAGAACCAGGACTGGCTGTTTAGATGATTCTCCCGCAGTACCGACACCGAGGCCTAGGCGCCACTGTGTGAGAGGGCTGTATCCTGGGGGCAACTCGGAGGCCCCCCGTGACCAATGGTCACGATGAGATTCAGCCACATGAAAGCCACTGGTTGACATAGGTATTGGATCAGAAGTACACCCACCGTTTGTTTGTTCTAAGCCGTGGCGCTCACAATGTTTGTGTTTTCCTATAAGTAAATATTCTCTCTCCCCTTTCGTGAAAAGTCCAACTCTTTCGTAGTCTTTTACAGTTCTTTCGTACAATCCATAAATCCCCCGATCCCACACACTACCCCGGGCCCCAAGTTCCCAGCCATCCACCACATGCAACCACCAGTCACGTCGCCCATAATGGCAAGCCTCCCTCCACAAGTCCTCATGCAGGATGATGAGGATCTTTGGGTCGCGAAGTTCAAGGACTTCTACCAACAGTGCCATGAGGGACGTGGTGGCCGTGGCCGAGTCGATCTCGATCACCTCACAGCCCAAGTCCATGCTGTAGTCGATCGTGTCCCACAAGCTCCGTCTGGCATTTCGCACTTTGAGAAAGACCCGGCCCGCCAAGCTTTTCTAACTACACTTCGCGAAAGGATAATCTATGAGATCGCGCACCACCGCATTTCGCCTCAAGACGGCGTCCTCAACGAGGTCATATGGGCCTTTCTCCAAGTCGCACCCATGGATCAGATCAACACTTGGAAACAACAGCTGGACAACATGGCCACAGTTCCCGAGTTCTTCACCAAGGCCAAAGAAATCACTAAAATGATGCTCGAGCAATTCAAGATATGTAGGTCATTGGTGGCTCTCACTGTTCTCTACACGAACTAATCATCCATTCTTCAGTCTTCCCTAAAACGATGTCCAGCAAGGAGAGGGATAAGATACTGAAATCGTCAAAACAGACGAGTACAGGCTCGCTCCGTGATGGCGTAGGTCATGACATTCTTGATGCACCTTCACGCTACTTGCTAACTCTTCACTTGTGTCTGGAACGTGACGAACATACTTGTTGCATCACAGGCGAGGACCATCCCCAAGTCTGCTACGTAGTACCTTATCATTCCGACTGCTTCAGCACACTCTTAACAGCCCTGGATTTCACGTACGGCCGCGAAAAGGGTAGCAACCTTAGGACGAAGCTCTTTGGGGAGCTCTTCAAGAGTAAGGGCATGTTCAACTCCCTTTCCAACCTCATCTGCATGAGCCCTTCGTTCCACTGCAGATGGTACCGGGCAGAATTTGGCCTCAAGTTTCTCGAAGAGGGCTACGAAGAGAGCAAATCCAAAGCTTTCATGAAGCTTGGGTTCTACTGGATGAAGAAGACGAGACCGAACGAATCGAACTTCTCCCAAACAGCGCACGACCATCTCGCCACATTCTTCATGCAGAATCGGGCGACAAAGGCCGTCAACATTCAAACTAACACTCGAATCGTTGATGGTGATGTCATCACTATCTGGGCACAAACCAGAGGGGATCTCCCAGATGCCAGCATCATCAAATACCGGTGGGACGTTGTCAGAATGGCGAGTCTGTGTGGTGGTGCGGAGACCGTCGCGAACGACGAGGAAGACGAGGACGACGAGAACAACATGGACGAGGACGAGGACGATTGCTACAGATAACAAATGACGTACTTGCAGAGGCACTATCAAGCGTCGGGGATGAGATGAGGATCTAGGAAGGTTCGCCTCAACCCGCTGATGGAGACTCTCTGCGCAATACTCTGCACTCCTGCTAGGAGCCTCAGAGGCACAGCTGGTACGCCTTATCCGTAATTCCTTACTTTCAAAGGTCTTATAGTCTTCAATTTACACAAGAGAAGCCGGCTTTACACAACTATTGATATGTAAATCCTAGTCGAATAGGACGACAAGTGCTCATGCAGGATTGGCGAACGGCAGGTCCCCGGGCCCCCGACGCTCACCTCAAAGCAAGTGGGCAACAGAAAGCGCGCCCTCAAGGACATCTCCGAGCGGCTCCAGCGATACGTTCTGGGAATTCCAGACGGCGAGTTGCAATGGTCCGAGGTCCGCAAAATCGCCAAGAAACCCCTGCCGCTGGACCACTCTGGCAACAACAAGAGCCTGTACACCAGCAGACAGCACGCGGCCATCACAGGATCCATGGGAAGCCTGCTCGTCAGGGCCGTCAATTCCCCGCCCGTGGAGGAGTTCTTACAGAAGGCTTGGGTCATTCAGGTCGGAGTCGACGTCGCTCGTGAAACATACGGATACAAATGTTCCAGGGGTGAAATTGACGTTGAAACCATCAATGAGGTCGACGCCATCGACCTGGCGGGCCATGAAGTCATCGACGAAATGGCAAACTGGGGTACAAAGCTTGTCCGCGATCTTGGGCACGAGGGTCTGATCAACAACAAGGCGGTCGGCGCCCGGGCTATCATCCAAGAGGTCATAGACAAGGACGAGATGTTTCTGTTGGACCCAATTGGAACCGACCTTTAACTTTCGAGTCCGAAGCCTGGCCTTTTAGAACCCACCGCCGGCGGACATCAACGGAGGGAGGATCCACGATCTGCACATCATGGACCATGACCTCATCGAGTCCCGCCTCCAACTGCTGCAGTTCATCGCCACGAAGCAAGGCTCGGTTGTGGCCAAGAACATCCAAGAAGCCACAGCCTGTGTGGTCAGCCACCATGTCGACGACATCACGGTTGTCGAAATGATCTTGGACAAGGCCAATAAACACACTCGGTCGAGCAAGGACGTGGTCTTCCTCAGCATCGCAATGTGGATACACAGACCCCGCGGTAACTACGCTGAGGCTGCAACCCAACGGGACACCTATGACGAGCTCCTAGCAGTCATACGACGAGAGGCAACATCATTCCCGACCGCGATGGAATTGAGTTCCCTGGTGCTTCGGTTGATTTGCTGCGTCGGTTGATCTACTACTTTGGGTTGATCTGTTGCGTTGATTAATCTGTGAACTCGGTTGATCTGTTGTGTTGATTGATCAGTGAACTCTGTTGCTCTGTTGCATCGGTTGATCTACTGCCACCTCCTTGGGCGTCGCAGGCAGGTGCCGTCGGTGGCCGGAGCTTCAACGCCCGACGACAGGGGTAGCTTACGGACAGGACACAGGCTGTCATGACGACGACATGTTATGCATGTCTCGAGCCCGGGACATGTGCCTCGGGCACCCTGGCGGTGCTTCCGCGTATGGTTCATGGGCAAAGGACCAGGATCCCCAGGGGTACGGATCCCAGCGTCATCATTCCAGGCGGCTCAGCCTCCCTGGGACTCATCCTCAGCGACGTTCCCCATGCCCCTGTCGACGTAGGGTGCACGAGAAAGAACGCCGTCTACGGGCAACACGTGAGATGCACGACCGAAGCCAGTGATTCCCGACGGCGAACTGCTTTCACCCTCAGGTACCGGGGCCTTCCTCGGGCCCGACACCATGGGAGGTGCGCCTGCTGCGGCCCGGACGCACATGCATCACGAACGCCGGGGGAGAGGGGAAATGTACGCGGGCTTCTGTACGCGGTCTTCGGCGACCGGTGGTGCATGCTGACGGCAGACGGCCCCCAGTGAGCAGCGCCGGAGGATTCTGGAGACACCAGCCCACCAAGAAAAGCCTCCGGTAATACAGACGCTGGCGGTCGCAGGGTTGGGGGCGATAAGGTGGGAGGCATCGACGTGAAAGGCCTAGCTTCCGAAGGGGAAAGAAGGCGGCAAGTGCATGGGGCTATCTGAATAGGCAATTGGCGTAATCCCGAGATGGGTTGAGTAGAAGGGAGAGGGAAGAAACAATGAGAAAGGTGAGAAAAATCAGACGCGACGGACTCGTCTGTACGACGGGGCCTGGTGCGACGTACGGCTCAGTAGATGCCGGTGCCAGAGGCGATGTGTCGACACACTACGACAGCAGACGGAGCTGAGGCCGCGGTGGGTCGGCCGACGGGAGCGGAGCTTGGAAGAGTGACGGCCGACGGACGCTCAGCGTGGTTCTCCTGGCATTTCCCTTCTCGGCGAGGGCCCGCTGCTTGGATTGTCGTTGGGATGGCATCGAGTGACAGACAGGCTGGGCGTCTCGCATGAAGGGGGACGGCAAGCCGGCGGCCCGTGAAGGTGGAGGACAGCTGTCAGCGGAAAAGGGTGTTTCTGTTTCCGAAATTCCGCGGGCGATGACAGGCTTCTAGGACGATCGAGAGGCCTTTGCAGGATGATGGATGGTGTTTCTGGTGGTCATGTCAGCGTGCTGAGTCGAGGAGAGCCGGTCAGTTTGTCAGAAGGGTTCCGCCGTTCATGGTCTTACAGCACCGATAGCACAATATGCCTGAGAGTAAGACTAAGCCATCATACAAACACTGCCACGACGCAAGGTATCATGTTGGGCCTGGCTGTGATGGAAGGTGAGCCCTCCGCCGAAAAGGTGCACAGCTGCCGCCAGGAGACAAACTGAGGGTGCCGGCCAGACACCGGAAGCGCCGAAAGGTTCCGTTCCGGCGGACTGCGCCAGAAGCTCGAGGAGTTGCCTGTTCTAGTAATTGCCGTCAGGGCAGATGGGATCGTCCGAAGTCAGCATCGTGGCTGGGGGGGTTGACGGGCCTGTTTCGATGGCAAGATGACGGGTTCCTGGCTACTGCCAGCCCTAGGGGTGCCATCCCCGTCTTGAGACGCTGGCGTATATCAAGAGTGGGACGGTCTAGTTACAGCGGGGAGAAGACTGGCACAGGGTGGGAGGAGGGATGAGATGGTCGACGGTGGACGCTAACCTGTTGAGCTTGCCGTTTGGCCGTCTCCCATGCATCCGAGGCCGAGTATGGATGGGTGCGAGGTATGCGAGGAGCGAGATGTACGAGGTGTCTGTGCAATATCAGCATCAGCCTTGCCTGCCGCTCACGCTTCGAGGGCAAATGAGTCGTCATCTGAAGTTATTCTAGGAACAGCCGTGTCGTGCCGTGAGGGTTGGACTTGATGGCTCGAGGCAAGTAGTGACAGTCGATGTGATGACTTTGAATCGGTTCATTCCGAACAGGCCATTCAGGTTTCGACTTGCGACTTGTCTTGATGGCTTTCTTCTTGCGTTCGTCTCGCCTGCTTGCTTCTTGCTGGTTGCTGGCTGCCGTATGGTTGCTGGTTGCTGGCTGCCGTATGCTTGCTGGTTGCTGGCTGCCGTATGCTTGCTGGTTGCTGGCTGCCGTATGCTTGCTGGCTGCTGGCCATGGCCGATGGAGGGTCATGACTCTGGGTGATTCGCTCAGGCCTCGCCCGTCCCACCCGCGAGACGTCGGGGGTGGCGCCGAGGGTCGCAGGGCGGCCCCTGCGGCGATCAGGCGGGTCCGGCAATCGTCCACGCCCCGGGGCGGGCATCGCCAGGTCGGGGTGGTCTATGCCTGATTCAGGGACCTTCTCGGGTGCGGTGTTGGTGTTTTCACTGCATTTCACACGACTCGCGGCAGACCCCTCCCACCCCCTCGAGGCTCGACATCAGGCCCGGGCGGCGGCAGCACGGTCGGGCTGACGCGGCGAGGGTACGGGCAGAGAGCTTCTAGACTGTTTCCCTTCCGGGTTCCAGGGTCGTCGCAAGTCTGAGGGGCCAGAGGCCATCTGGCCGGATTGATTCGAGGGAGGGTCTGCTGCAGGGCTGGAGCGTGCCTGGGCCGGTGTATGTCGTGCTGCTTGTTTCGTATCGTTGCCAATGGGGTGGTAGCCGGGTGATAGTTCGTGCAACTGGCTGCTCGCCGTATACGAGCCTGGGGATATTGGGCATGAGGAGGACAGGCAATGGACAGAGGGAAGTGTACAAACGATGGATGCTGCTGAGCTGAGCTGAGCTGACTGAGCTGGGGACTGGAATGTGGGGCCAGGGCTTCGGTTGGTGCATCGCCCGGTTAGATGGGCACGTCCACAAGTAGGTACGTACCCTTCCCGAGTGTTAGTCAGCGGACAGGCCGACTTCCGCCCAGCAACCTTGTGTCACTCAACCACATCCCTCCACCACCACAATCACCTCATCACCATCGAGCATCTCCCGCCCCGGCCCTTGAGTTGCCCGCCTCACCGAAACCTGCATCACTAGCCCTCCGCCCAGCACCGACCAGGTCACCGTCAACCCGCTCCCCGCACGGTGTTGCCCCAAGCCCCGACGCCCTGGCCGGCGAGCGAACGAGCGTTGCGTTGCGTTTCCGGTTTACCTGTTTCCCACACTTTCCTCGGGCCGCTCCAGGCCTGCTCGTCGGCGATGATCGCCAGCCAGCACAAACATCTCTCAGCGCAGGCATACCGCTGTCCCGATTCGTTTCGACCGGGGCCATACGTTGCCCTGTTAGGAGGGAACGCCGCCCGTGTGCGACAGTTGACGGGGGTTGGACCACGCCTTTCTTTCCTTTTCGTCCCAAGTTGTCTCCATGTCCCTCTGAAACCGCCCAACCACCACCGGCGAGCGAGGACGCTTCGTGGGACTACGCCCCGAGGAATGCCCCGATAGCCGCTGAGGCTATTGCAATGTCGAACCAGGAAGCCCTGGTGGAGGAAAGCCAAGTCGAGTCGATGACTAGTCGTCATTGACTGCACATATGGATCCCGACGACAACGAAAAGAGCTGCATCTGTTCGCTTGCATGCAAGCCATCCATCACCACCACTCCAAGCCTCATCGTATCGAGCATCAACACCCGGGGCGCGCCGATGCTCGCACAGAGGGTACGGGTTGTTGGTCCCAGTCTGTGCGGACGACTGCCAGCCCGACCAACTTGAGCGGATCGGGAATCCTCATCGCCTCTTTCTCCCTTCCACGCTGCGACCCTTCTTCATCAGATTCTCCGTCTCTCTCCTACTTCGGTCGAGTCAGTCCCTGACATGTGCGGAGGGACCCTCTACACCAAGAACAGCAACAACAACAACACCCAGGGTCCTGCTGCTCTTCTGCACTGCACTGCACTGCCCGCTGTGCGCTATGATCCCCCCCGTGAGGCAGAGCCTGGACACTCTTTCGTCCAATGCTCGGCCTGCCTTGCCATGGCAGATGCTATCCGACCTCCTTGGCACATACCTCCACTTAGACCAGGCACCTTGGCCACCGTGGGCCACCGGTGCGGCGTACCCCTGAGAACTCGAACCCTCCTCCCCCAGATGTCGGCTAGTGGCGTCTCGGAAACGACCCGACAGTGCCCCCCACCGTCCGTGTCCCGCCGCCACGTCTGGCCTCTTTGGCTCTCTGTCTGGCTATCTTGGCTGTCCTGTCTCTCCGTCTGGTCCACCACCCGCTCAAAGGCTAACGACGATGCACTTGCCTCCCACTCCCCTCCTCCCCGTCGTCCCAGCCTGCAGGCGCGGCTGGGAACGAGCCGGCTGGCTGAACCCGCACCTTTCCCGGATAGGATGCCCCCATGCGAGATGTGCCCGCCTTAGCTGTACCTGTTTGTTCGTCCTGACGCAGGCCTCGTGTCGGCCGCCCATCATCCACCGCCGTCTCCATTCAGACGAGTTCGCCGCTGCTGGCATCTCGGGACGTTCTGGTGCCCCCGGTCGCCCGTTGTGATATCTCGGACCCTGCCAAGAAAAGCCTCCCAAGACATGTGCGTGTTGATGTCTGTGTGTGTCTATCCGTCCACCGATCCTCCCATGTAAGCGACGAGTATATATCATGACCCTGCCTGCACACCCTCCGCGATCGACCCCATCTAGTCAACACTCCATCTCCCACGAACTCCTCTGGCCCTCTTATGCAACCCCTTCCTCGACGTCCCACACACTAGCGGCGTCCAACGCATCCTCCCCGACCCGTCAGCCCAGAACCTCGCCTTCCCTCGAATTAGCTCTCACCCTCGTGTGTCGCCCAAGCCCTGTGGCCACCATCCTCATCACCCTTGCACGAGCATTCTACTTTTAGGCCCCTCGACACCCTCTCCCCCGGTTCCAGGCTTGCCTCGATATATCATCCCTCAGCCGCAGAGCGAAGACTGAGAGTCCTTGGCCGCCCCCATTTCAGCAGACCACGCCTCCCACACATACCCTTCGACTCCCCCACATGAACAAATCAACTACCTCGCCCACAATGACTGTCTACTGCACATACTGCGGCAAGTCCTTTACCAGAAAGGAGCACCTGGAGAGGCACATTCCCACACGTAAGCGATCTGAGCTTTCAGTCCTCTCACTGCACTTTGCTGATCCATCTCGCAACAGACACGGAAATCAAGCCGCATCGCTGCGGTGCCTGCCAGCTCGGCTTCGCACGGAGGTGAGTCTCCTCAAGAACATCACCCAATACACCCATCCATCCCATGCTAATTCCCTCACAGAGACCTTCTTCAGCGCCACTACTCGACGTACCACGAGATCCGTGACCCCATGGACCCCATCCCTGGCGGCGTGCCCACCGTGGCCGGCAGGACGCCCATCGCCTGCCAGAACTGCGCCAGCGCAAAGACCGGCTGCGACAAGAGGGTGCCTTGCTCACGGTGTGCCGAGAAGGGCCTGCCCTGCGCCGCCCGCTTCGCCAGGAGAGCCTCCAAGGCTGCCGTGCGTGCCTCGCAAGCCAGCGTCGCCTTCCAGCAGCAGATGATGCCTGTCGTCGTCGGACACCAGCAGCAGCCAGCACCTGCTATGAACTTCATGGACCTCGACCCCCTCATGTCCAAGCAGCAGAACTCGCCCAGCCAACTGCTCAACATGTCCCCCATGGGACCTCTCGACCCGACCATGAACGACGGCACGCACAGGCACCACTCGCCAACACACTCGCATCACGGCTCGGCAGACTTCCCCTCGCCCCTGCACAAGATGGACGGCATGGACGGCTTCATGCAGCTCGACAGCGGAGACTTCATGACCCCCTCGATCCCCTACCACGACATGATGGGCTGGCAAGACTACACAATCGACTTTGACATGTACTCGAATCCCCTTCCGCTCATGCAGGATCTGCCCCTGCCAATGCTCGGCGACATGAGCGATGTGGCGTCAGTCTCGGAGCCCCTGACCGGCACATCCTCCCGTGCCTCGACTCACACAAGAAGCACCAGCATCATGTCCTCAGCCGACTTTGAGCCATGCTTCAAGCCTGTCGAGCCGAAGCACCCCACGCCACCCGGCGCCGAGGCGCCTATCCCCGAGTTCGATGTCATGCTCGCCGCCGAGAACCACTGGAGCATGGCCCGCGTCAACCCCACGGTCGGCACCTGCCCTCGGACAGCCATTGTGCATCTCGAGTGCCTCGAGGAGAAGTGCAAACAGGAGGGCACATGGGACGCCCTGGCGCAATACATTTCCAAAGCCAACTACTCCGATGTCGACCTCGCCGCCACCGTGCCCATGACGGACCGCACCCGCGACCGCATGCTGGCCGTCACCCAGTCCTTTCTCCAGAAGGCCCTCGAGATCCACCGCGGCGGATCCGAGGGTCGCCGATCTTCCATCACCGCCGACTTCTTCATCGTGCTGCCCCCCGGCAACATCCTCGAGTACTTCCTCCGCAGCTACGTCCGCAGCCTGACCTACTACTTCTCGCTGACAGGCGGTGGCGGCGGCCTCTTCGACCCCAACGAGATGCTCGTCAACAACAAGGCCTCTACCCTGCTGGTGCTGCTCATGATCGCCCAGGGCGCTGCCGCCGTTCCCACGGCCGAGGCGAGGTACCTGTCGGCCGGCCTCATCGAGACGTGCCGCATCTCGCTCTTCGACATGATTGAGAAGGACGTCGAGCTGGCCGCCGACCCGGTCGTGCTGCGGTGCGCGCTGCTGCTGATGAACTTGGGCACTTGGTCCGGCGACAAGTGGCTGCAGGACATTGCCATGGGTCAGAGGGGGATGTACCTCTCGGTAAGTGACCTGTTTTTTAGGAGATGACCTTATTCTGACAACCTCAGATGCTCAAGCATGCCGGCATGCTCGAGGCGCAGCCTGCCATGATCCCCGTGGCCGATGCCACTACCAGCAGGGACCTTCAGTGGAGGGCGTGGCTGCACCGCGAGTCGCAGAACCGGTATGTGCACTCCCTTCTTCATCCAATTGAACACCACTAATAGCTTGCCAGCCTCGTATACAACTGGGTCATGAACGACGGCGAGCTGAGTCTCTTCAGCGACACGACGCCTATGCTGGCCATCACGGACCTGGCATGCCCGCTTCCCGGCCCCGAGGCTCTCTGGCTCAGCCGCAGCACGGACGAGTTCTTCGACAACGTGCAGCACATGTACGGCGGCGCTGGCCCTCACGCCGCGCCCTCGCTCCTCGACCTCTTCCAGGAGTTTGTCGGCGACAACATCGCCAACGGCCAGGCGAGCGTTACCCCCCAGCACCTTCGGCTGCTCCTGCACCCTCTGCAGTCCATGCTCTCGCACCTGAGGCAGATGCTTTCGTGCTTCGGCGAGACTGGATCGCCGCGGCGCGGGTCATCCCGCAACGTGACGCGCTCGAGCACGATGATGCGCCTCGAGGAGGTCCAGGGCCTCCTGCAGCGGTGGTACGAGCTCGCCTCGGCCATGCGCAAAGAGAACCCGGCCTGCGAGGCCACGCAGACCAATCTGGTCCTGTACCACCTCATCTCCCTCAACGCCGTCACGGACTTCCCCGAGATTGAGCGGCTCGCGCGCCGCGAGGCCTTCGACGGCTCGTCGTGGCAGCTGGCAGCTCGCCACGCCCGCTGCGTCTCCAACCCCGAGGAGGCCGTCTTCCACTGCGGACAGGTCATGCGCCTCGTCCGCGCCATGCTGCCCGACCGTCGGCCGTGCTGGTGGGCTGCGGCGCTGTACCGCGCCACCCTCATCCTCTGGGTTGAGGGCGTGGCTCGGGCTGACAGGGCTCAGCAGCAGCAGGAGCAGAGGACCCCCCCTGCGCCCGGTACCCCGATGGGACGTCGCCCGCATCAGAGGTCGTCGAGCACGGACTCGCACTCGTCGGTGACGTCCTCCCTGGCCGCGGGCATGAGGCATGCGACGCTCGATCCTGGCGTGTTCGCCGTCGATGGCGTGATGCCTGAGGACCCGGTGCTGATCCGGTACCTGTGGAACGGGGCCGGTGAGGCCAACGCGGCGGCGGCGACGCCCATGCTGACGCGGGCGGATGGCGGGGCTGTGTCGCTTGACAGGCCGGGCGAAGTGTTGGCTTATGGTGTTGCGGCTATTGAGGAGGGCACGACGTGCAGGGTGGGAGATGGTATTAAGAGGAAGCTGGCGACGCTGGGTCAGAGGTGGGCGAGTGTTTGAAGAGCAGATGTTTTAAAGGCAAGGCGTCATGGCATATATATCCTGGGGCGTTTAGATACGGGCTGGCATCCTGGTTTGGGACAGCAATGGATTCTTACATCTACTTTGATCTCTACTTCCCGTGATGGTTCCTGACCGCATTGCATTGCCCTTTTGCTGTGATGTGAAGGCATCTCTTCTCGGGGAGCGTAGATATGCGCTACGGGCTCATCTGCGTCTAACATGAAGGGGTACTGGGCAGCCCTTAGGGGTTGAGAAGTCATCGCCTATGGCCCGTGGGCAAGGAAGACATGCTTAGGGTTGACAGGAAACCCAAGAGATGTTGACCTGATGTTCGGAAGAGAAGCTCAGATGGGTCCAGAGCTCGTCGATGAGTCCGTGGAGGATGAGCAGAAGAAGGGCGGTGCCAGCCTATCGCTTGAATAAACAGGTTTGCTTGATATGGTCAGCGCCCAGGAGGAGAAGCTGCTGGCGATGTGTTTATCTCCCGCTGGCTCAGAAGCGACGCTCCAGCTGAATTGCAATAGTCGACAGCACATCACACGCAGGCATCCTCGAAAATGAAAGGTGATAAAAGTGCTTCAATCTGTGAACAAGAAGTAGCACCACAACGTTCTCACCATCAAATCACCTCCTACTCGAACTCGTGGGCCCCGCCCAAATCTTTCAACCAGTACCTCCTGACAGCCATGTTCTTTAAAAACTTGATCCGCTCTGAAGCCAGAGGCCCCTGTCCCCTGAAATCTTCTGGGTCTTCGCGCCGCCGGGCATCGTGCGTGCTGAGCTGGCAAGGCCAGCACCCGCAGTCTTCGGGTAAGTGCCTCGTCGAGGCGCAGGATCATCTCGTTCCCTAATGATGGGCTTCCTGTTTGATGGCGTAGCCGGACCTGGCTTGATCCCTCGCTGGGGTGAGGCAGACTCGGCTTCAGGAACTCTGTCTTGAAGGCTCTTAATTAGGGCCCTGGTTTCCTTTGCAGTTTTCGGCAAACTTGTCGTCGAGCATCTTGGAGAAGTCCTCGGACGCCTTGTACTGCGTCGCTTGGATCATAGAGTGGACATGCATTTGGAGCATTGAAGGCAAAGATCCGGCTGGGCTGGGTTGGCATTCCATGTCGTCTTGCCAACCAGCCTCGATGCATCTGCCCCCCAGGTCGTCAATCTCCCGCTTGAGCAACTCTCTCTTATTCCAATAATAGCCATTCTCGAGCTCCAGCTTCTGCATCTCGAGCTTCAGTTGTTCTTTCTCCTGATTAGGTGTTCGTTCTCCCGCTGGACCTTCTCGAGCGCACGAGTTGCTTCTTGGACGTCATCTGCCAGGTCCTGCAGTCGAGCGGCTTTTGCCACAATGTCGTCCCCAAGTTTGTCGTCAATGCTCTTGAGAATAGCTTTCAGCTTGTCCGTGCTGCGAGTCCGCTTTATGAGTCTATAGATCTGAGTTTCGTCATCTTCTTCTTCCATCTGCGTTTGGCATGCTGATTCCGCAGAGGCCGAGCTGTTCCCAAACGCCGGGGCGTCGGGCTTGGAGGTGAAGGTCGCTAGTTCGGAGATGTCGCGTAGAAGTTTGACGATTTGAGGATTCGAGGGCTTGAAAACATGGCGGTATGCTGCACGGCGGCCAATGCCCTTCTTATGGGTATCTCCATGTTTGGCAGAATATACCAGCCGAGTGAGCTGCCTTCTGAGAAAGCAGATGACGAGAAGCTGTGAGCTTGATATGTGTTGCTTCTCCGTATATTGGTTGTCTCGGTTCTCGAGGACTTCAGCCTTTAGGCAAAAAATCTCCTTACCCAGCCCTATGTAGTAAGAGTTGATCCACTTCTCGGCATCCTCCAGTTCGTGGACTTGATGCCCTGGAGTGGCTGCAAACTCGGCGCGAACAGCTTTGAGGGCATGCGCCTTGGTGAAATAGACTTCGTCGTCGGCAGGGACCTGATAGTATTCAAGAGTTGGAAGATCGTCATAGACCGAGTAGGCGTCAAGGCTCCGCGAAGATCCATCCTCAGGATCAGCGGGCTTCAAGTCGCATGCATCGGGCTTTGAAGTGGCCATCGGGGGAGCTGCCTTCGAGTCGTGGATGACAATGCTACGCGAAGATGCGTCAATGGAATCAGCAGCATTTGAGGCGCCCGCATCTGGTTCAGCACGGGCTGCAGGAGAGGCTTCATCGTGGTCTGGTGTTGGGCATCCGTCCTCATCGACCTTCGATGGGCTCGTGTCGGGCTCTGTACCAGGTACAGCTGCGGGAGAAGCTTCGCAGTCTGGAGTTGGGCATCGATCCTCCTTGAGGGTCGAGGAATCGGATGCGACATGTGTCTAAGCCTTGAGGTTAGTTCTACAAATGACACGCGGGCCAGACAACAAACCTTGCTCCTAGGCAGAACAAAATCCCACTCTTCCTCTTCCACTTCCGTACCGGCCGGGGTGACATTGGCATTCGACCAGCTCTTGAGGCTGACATTATCCTCGTCGACCGGTTTGGAAGTATCTTCCATGCTGGGCATACTGTAGGTTTGATATTCGAGACTGTGAGAGATCAAGAAGTTCGGCATCCGCGTCCAGAGGTCACCGTGTCTAGAAAGCCGGATGGACTATGAGTTTGTGTTTAGAATGATTCCAAGGAGAAAGAATAGAAAAACGCGCCGGAATATATAAAACACCAGACGGCGGGCTCTGGCAAAAGGTTTGCAGCGTGGTGGCATACATTTCAGTTTCGGGCGCCATTCAATATGTGCGACACCTCCAATGGAAGCGCAGAATTTGCCGCCACTGACCTCCAGAGATTCAATATTGGCAGATATGCCATCCACATGTGAGATAATATTCATCGCGTGATTCCATCATGTGCTATTCTCCAGGGCAAGCAATCGGGGAGTTCGGCGTCTGCTTCGACCGGTTGATTCGGTGACCACACGGCGAGGTCGAGGTGCTGGGTGGTCAAGAAGTGGTGCCCCATGTTGACGGAATTGGTATCAATTGACCCGAGCACGGTTTCTTCAAGCCGTGGTTTCTCGGGTCAAGAGACAAAATGGTTGAATTCGGGCTAACATCGAGGAGGTTCAACCGATGGAGGTGAGGTGAGGTGGGTGCCCATGCGGCACGTGACGCTTGGTGCAGTCCTTCCAGTGGCGCCTCGTCGGCACTCCACCCACGACAACAACACAGACAGACATGCACTGGGCGCGTGCCTTCCATTATAAGGCCTCGACTTTCCGTACTTGCCACAGCCGTCGATGTCCCAACGCGACCGTAGCCTAGCGGTAATATTACTGGTGTAATTATTGACTGACGAGGGGGTTCGATTCCCCTTGTGCCCGAGTAAAACTCGCCTGCCTCAGCTACTGTTGGTGGGCGGTTTTCTACCCCTCCGGATTCCTGTATAACAGGATGCCCGGAGGGGGTCTTTTTGCTGATTTCCAGCAGACTGGGAGATAGCAAGATGCATGGCATGCGCGGCGTGACTAGCACAGAGATGGGTGTATCAAACACAAACACCAAGTCTTCTGGGCTTCCCGCGGTTGTCTTGATCCTCGTCGATGCCTGGTAGCATTCGCCTGCGCATATGACATGTCGCCCATCCCGCCAGCAACATGGATGCCAAGCTCATTCCAACGGCCAGACTCGGAACGGCTGAGCTTCTACCCCACACGGGACTTGACGCTGGAAGCACGCTACAACAGCCGAGACTCGGGTCTAACACTGTGAAATCGAGGGGACAAAGAGCCAGCAGACTTCGGCGTGGGTCCGTCTGCCGCCAGCACGACTCGCTTCGTGCAATTGAACTCTCCCGAACACCTCTATCGCCTTCAATGCCCCGGTCCGGGATATCCCAGCCACAGCGGCGTTGTCAATTTCAGTGGCAGGACGCAATATCGCCCTTCGAGATATTCAATTCTGTAGACTGCCCATCGCTCTGGCGGTCAAGCTGGCGGTCAGAGGCAACGCCCAGCCAGCGGAGTTCCGCCCGCCCAACCAACTGAATCGCGCGAAGGAGCCCCCCGCCTTTGGACGCCAAGGCGTCACCGCGAATCCCAGAGGAGATAGAGGAAGAAGGAGAAAAAATGGCATGGAATCCAAACACCGAATACACCAAGAAAGCAGTAAATCGTAAGGTACATAAAAAAAAAAAGCCGTGGCATCCCCCATGGGCCTGCGCCGGTTTTCCCCTCCCAGATGTGGCCCGTCCCAAAGGAATGTAGCAGCAGATACCGTGATAGTATGCGTGCCATAAAAAATCAGATGCTGTGTCCCTCCCGACCGCCCCTCGCCCCCATCCCGGGCCAGTCTCGCTATCCTTAAAACTCCGGGTCATGTCGTGTCACGTTTGCGGGAGCCGGGGCTCACAGGAGCTCGTCGCTGCCGCTGGCGATGCTGGCCTCGATGGCGTCGAGGATGGAGCGCTCGGCGAAGACGGGGCCCTGGCCGTCACACCTGGCCTGATGCTTGAGGCGCTCGCTGACGTCGCCGACGTCGACGAGGCCCCTGCGGAAGGCCTCATGGTTGATGATGAAGTCCCAGGTGGCGCCGGCGGCGAGGAGGCGCTCACCGTCGTCCGAGGTGACGACGCGGTGGCTGGGGGTCTTGTTGTTGTGCTTGGCGAGGAGGTCCGAGTAGAAGTCGGTCGGGTTGTACTGCATGGGCCCCGTGGTGCGCGGCTCGGGGGAGTGCGAGTTGGGACCGCCGGGCATGTTGGACGTGGCGCGGAGGATCTCGTTCTCGGTGCTCATCTTTTGCATTTCGCGCTTGAGGCGTTCGTTTTCGGAGGACTGCTGGTTGGCCGAGGCCTCGAGGGAGGCGAGCTTGGCCTCGAGGTCCTTAACGTGCTTCTCTTTCCGCTCGCGGAAGGCACGTTGGCTGTGGGGAGGAACATGTCAGTACTGGAAGGAGAGGGAAGGCTGAGGTTGGTGGACATACGCCGCGCGGTTCTGGGCCTTGCGTCTCGCCTGGGCCGGCGTCTTGTTCTCGTCGTCATCATCGGAGTTGGAGCCGGCGCGACGGGCATCTTCGGCGGCGATGGTGTCGTGCTGGGCAGCGTTGGCGGCCTGCTTCAGGGACGCTGCCGTCGCTGCTGCCGCGGCACCGTTCCCGTTGATGACGGCGTGCTGCTGCTGCTGTTGCTGCTGGTGGTGCTGGGCGACATGATGGTTGTTCGGAGGCGTCGGAGGGCCAGGAAAGGCGGGCTGAGGGGCGTTTTGGGCGAAATGAGGGGGGAAACCGTTGAAGCCGTTGTACTGATGGTCGGCTGGGTACTCGGTATAGACGTCCTGCTCAGTCATGATTGTGTAAGTGCATGGCCACGCAGCGCTAAGCTGAGCAATCAACCAGTCAAGGCCGGGGCGGGCATGGCCTGGGGGAGGGGAAGGGCCTCACGGGTGGAGATGTCGCGTTGAAGTCGTCGGATGCAGCCGAGTTTGAATGCGACGGTGTGAGGGGTGATATGCCGATGAACTGCTGGTAGGGCTGGGCGTTGACGAAGTACTGCTGTGAGAAGTCCATGGTGTTTGCTTCGGTTTCTGCGCTGGACGAGCCGGCCGCGATTGACGTGGGGTTGTTGCGAGGAGGAGGGGGGAAAGGAATGAGGGGGGGGTCAGCAGTAGTGAGTGGTTGGTGGATGGGAAAGTTTTGAGTTGTTGCTTAGTAGTACTAGTCGACAGCGAGCGAGAGCGGCGCGAAGCGATGGGAAGCGAGGCGAGCAAAGGTGCTGCGTTGGAACTTGTGACCCCCGAAGAGAGCCAAACCCGACGCGGAGGAGGCGAGCCGATGGGGTGCAGGTCGAGTTGCGAGTAGATGACGGGGGTGGTCGGACAATGGAGGGGGGACGTGCTACAGCGCCTTCAAGTTGAGACGACAGCCCTGCAGCGATGCAGAATGGCCCTGCCAGTGCAGCGCTTCCGGCAGCGGGCAGCGGGCAGAGGCACGGGCGCGGGGTGGATGTGAGGTGCCTGGGAGGGGGCGCTTCGGGGGGCGCGGGCGCTGATTGGAGTTTGGGCAGTCTTTTCGGCGGCGGCTGGACCGGAAGATCCCGTTGATGAAGCCTGGTCTGGCAGTGCCGGTGATGCGGTCTGGATGGGGGTCGTGGAGCAGCAGTTGATGGTGGCGGTCTTGGTCTTGGTGGTCGGTGGATTGGCGGTTGGGGTCCAATGTCGAAATGAGGGGCGATGATCACGGTGGTGGACTTGGGAGGGCCAGACTCCGCAGCCAATTGTCGTGATGTTTTTTCGGTCACGTGCACGGACCATTACAGGTTGCCTACAGATGGGTCTGGACTCGACTTGAATGCAACGGCAGACCTCCAATGAACTCATCTCCTACCTCATCCTCTGACGACACACTATTGCGTCTCATCAAACCCTCTCCGACTAGTTAGAGTTTAAGTGTTGACCAGTTTATCAAATCTGGAAGCCATCCGCAGTGACGGGCAAGTCGTGCCACGTTTGAGCTGCGAAGGTGATGCAGGATTCGAAACTGGCATTTACCACGGCCGTGCGACTTGACGCTCACCTTCAAAGTCTGGTATGGAAGCTGGCAGCTG
The DNA here is from genome assembly GCA_020746995.1 of Plectosphaerella cucumerina. Classification (NCBI taxonomy): domain Eukaryota; kingdom Fungi; phylum Ascomycota; class Sordariomycetes; order Glomerellales; family Plectosphaerellaceae; genus Plectosphaerella; species Plectosphaerella cucumerina. Next base: position 1,280,912 of record JAGPXD010000004.1, on the reverse strand, counting down.
GCCTGTGGCTGCCCGAGATGAAGGTCTGGAGTTGACAGCCTTGCTGTCACCCTGCAGTCGCGGACCGTTCTTACAGGCAGTCTGGCACCTTGTCTGGAAAGAACACAGCTTGAAGCCTCTCCCTCCAAGTCGTATTCAACTTTAAGCTACTCAGCTCCAAGTCAGCACTATCAGTTTGCAGATCTGCTCACCGGGTCTCGGCAGATCACTGTCTTCCATACTAAGAGCCGGATAGATACCAAAAGTGGTGTTGGGCTACCAGTTGAGTGCAACACGAGACAAACGGACTGGAGGAAAGCAACTACCCAGCTGTCAATTCCGACCTTTGGGTCTTAGTTGGCCAGCCCACCTGATGATTATGCTCTCCATCTCGCCTCAAGATGCCCCCCCCCCCCCCCCCCCCCCCCCGCCCTCCCCCAGGCGCCTGCTTGGCGGAGAGCCACGAACGGCGCCGTCACTTGACAAGTGCCATCTGGACCACTGGAGAGGGACGATCATATTTTTTGATGATAGTCATATATGGGTGGAGGATAGCGGGTTCGGCATGAGTCGTGAGCACTGCAACCCGGAATTGCGGCAGAGCACCATCATGCATTTGGGTTGGGTTGGGTTTTTCGGTCTTAGGTGAACTGCACAAACTGCCAATCCCAACGCAAGTCCGCCTCGGGTCCAGATCCGACTCGTATAATTACAACCGTATTGTACCGCCACTGACCCGTCTTTTGAGTTTGAAATACTCTCCCAGGCCTGGACCGGCTCCCTTCAATCGTACCCAGTGGTAGTCCGCATTCTCCTTGCGACAATGGCATGAGCGCGTCCACCGGCTCGACGTGGCCCCGAATGAGGCTTGAGCGACAGGCAAAACGCGAGACGGAGCGAAACCCGGGACTCCTCGACGTTTCAACAGGCCTCGCCAATCAGCACGGGCCCAAGCCATCCCGGCCGCCGGGCCTGCGTCATCCATCGTCCCATCATCCGGACACACACACATACCCTGGATTTCATCCCAAGGTCGATTGTGTTGTTCCCCAGGAATATTCTTTGTCGGGTAAGGTGAGGGAGATTGTCCGGGCAGATCGTAAATAGGAGGGGACCTAAGGGGGGCCCGCCAGTTGGTGCTTATTTGCGGTACAATCAGTCCTTTCCTGCGGTAAAAAGGGAGACGCGAGGCTTGGCTCCGGGTCCGTTCCTGACTAAGAACCTTACTGGTACTTGGCCACGGCGATCGCGTGCTTTGATACATGAAGTGTAAGATTAGCCCGTGGAGCCCCGGGGATGACGGGCCTGGACCATCGCAGCGAACCAACACTCAGGGGCGTTCAATCAAGACCATAGGGATGTTGGATGCTTTCTTTTGCGGTCCTTCCAGTGCAGTCCGGTGACATGCTCCCGTCGCGGAAAAGAAAGCGATGCCGTATACGAACATGGTCTTCTTGTCTGCCGGATGGATACGATCTGACTTGTGGCGCCCCTCCGTCGCGATGCGTCTTCGATCAGGGTCAGCACTGGCCACAGCCCCTCTCGAACAAGTCCCAACTTCCTTGGACCGGGGCGGGCTTCCGTCATGATCATGGAAGAGGGACTTCATTCGACCGCAGCCTGCGCAGCAGCAGGGTTCTGAGCCCCACCTTGAGAATGCCTTGTCCAATCCCCGGCCTGATTCAGGGTCTAGGATGGACCCGACCGTCGTGGCACCGCAGCGCAGCAGCGCAGGAAAGTGGGCTGTGAAGGGCAGGGCAGCAGCAGCAGCAGCAGCAGCAGCACGCTCCTTGCCCCGTGGGTTGGGGGCGGCGTGGCGGCGCGGCGCACCTCTCCCGCCCCAGCGCCCGCTGCAGCGCGTGCCCCCCTTCCCCGTTCCTTCATGTTCGTACCTGCCTCAATCCGTCTCCGTTCAGTTGCACAGTCGAGGCAGGCAAGGCAAGCCACCACAATCCCGTGCCTCTTTCGCCCTGGTCGCCCGACACACCACCAACACGACTTCCCATTTCCGATTCCCTCTTTTTACCGTTCTTCCTACGCCTGGATCGTGGGGGGTAAACGTCTTCGCCCAAACAAACACTCGTTACCGACTCGCATCCGGCCCCCTTTGCTGCTTCAAAACCACCGACACTCAACACCCCGACGATTATCGATTGGAACGACCCGACGACCTTTACTGCTCGACGGTAGCGACGACGATTGCCGCGCTCGACGGATTCGCATATCGCGCGCCGAAAGACTTGGCTGGAGAAAGCGCCTCATACCTCAATCGGTCGCATCATTCCATGTCGCTCGACCGACCTGCCGAAACCATACAATCGACGCCCTCTCCCACAATGTCCTCGACGACAACTTCTTGCTCCAACTGAAAATCACCTTCCCTACAAACGAAACCTCTCGACTGCCACACCCGCGATCACCTCGCCGCGTCTCGACGGCGCTGGCTGTCCGCCAACCCTCCGCCCAACAAGCCTGACCCAGGCGCGTCCCGGCCTCACTCCTCACCATGATTCGACCGGCCACGCCCCTGTCGGTGCTGCTGTTTGCGGCGTTTGCCCTGCTGCTGCTCTCCGTCCTGTCGACCCCAATCATCACGGCCATTCCTCTGAGCAGCTTCGATGGCGTCAACTTTGGCGTCTTTGGCCACTGCAAGGACGGCGGCTCCTGCACCGGCATCCAGATTGGATATGACGTTTGTGCGTTTCAACCTCTCTCCCTGGCGCCCTCTGCGCTGGCTGCACAATCGAAGTAATGCTGACCTTGTGACACTAGCCGGACTCTTCAGCGATAGCAATGCCTTTGACCTCCCCGAAGGCCTGCGCAACTCGCTCACCCCTATTCTCATCGTCCACCCTGTGGCCGCCCTGCTGACCCTGATCATGTTCGTCCTGGCCGTCGTCGCTCACCTTCACTCTCCCGCCCACTCTGCGAGGTACCTCCTGGTGGTCTTCATCTTTTCCACCATCACCTTCCTCGTGTGCCTCCTGGCTTTCCTCATCGATGTGCTCATCTTCATCCCTCACATGGCCTGGGGCACCTACATCGTCCTCGCTGCCACCATCATGGTCGGCCTGAGCGGCATCGTCTCGTGCGCCATGCGCAGGACTCTGATCAGCCGCAAGAATAGGAGGAAGCAGATCGCCGAAAATGCGGAAATGAGCGGCGAGAACTACTACAACCGCGAGAACCAGGTGAAGCCCGCCATTGTCGCTCCGGAACCCTCAATGCCCATGATTAGCGGCGGAAACGGAACCGGCGACAACCTGCCCCAGTTCGCCTCCTTTGAGGACCAGAAGAAGGACGACCAGGTCAGCGATGAGCGTATCCCGCTCACCTCGCGCAGCCCGACCAACCGCTCGCTCAACCACATGCCCTCGGACATCGGCACCGACCTGAGCTACAACGGCGCACCCTCCTCGCGCGCAGGCTCAGTCCCGCGTCCCGAGAGAGACCAGTACGGCAACCCCATTATCCAGCAGCAGCAGGATGCCTACGCCATGCGCAGGATGCCCTCGTCCGAGACCAACCGCTCCTTCGACCGTGCCAACTCGCGCGGTCGCGGTGGCATGCCCCCCGGTGGCTTCCGCGGTCGTGGCGGGTATGGACGAGGTGGCGGCGGCCAGGGCGCCCCCCCTCGGGGTGGCTTTGGACCTCGCGGCCGCGGTGGCTACGGCGGTCCTCCGCCCAACGGCAGGGGCGGCTATGGCCAGCCCGGACGTGGCGGCCCCTACGGTGGCCCCGGAGGACGAGGAGGATACCAGGCGCCCTACGACAGGCGAGGAAGCCCCGCCGAGCAGTACGGACAGGGAGGACCCGCCGGCCCCTACAGCAACAGCAACAACACCAACCCTTCCCTTCCGAGCATCTCCCAGGGCAGCTACGAGGCCTACAACCCCCAGAGGGCCAGCCTGCCCCGTGCCGAATCGCCTCCTCCCCTTCCTGGCGATGCTCCGCCGCCAATGGTCGGCCAGGCCGTCGAGATGGACGCACACTCGGGGAGCCCGGCCCATGCTCCTCAAAACTTCGGCTCCTTCAATGGCATCCGCAATAGCGATGCCGACATCGCCGGCATGGTGGGTCTGCAGCAGGGCATGTCGAACAACAACGCCTCGAACAGGCACGACACGTACATGAGCGACGGCAGCAAGTACAGCAGCGACGAGTAAGCCCCCTAGGACAGCGGATGGCTATGGGAACAATGACTGACATGACAGCAGGCAATACTTGCCACCAAGACAAGCTTGGGCGCAGGGACAGGGCCGGAGCTCTCCTCTCGCAGCATCACCCATGCAGCCGCCAGTGGAGCTCGCGGAACGGCGATCACCCGTCCCTGCCCCGGCGCACAGCGATTACTACGAAGACGTCGACCCACGCTTCGCTAATACGCCCCCGGAGCAGCTGCAACCGCCGCCGCTGCAGACCAACGGCCAGGACATGATGTACGAGGACCAGCGCGAGCAGCGCAGCACTCGCGCTAGGAGCCCCGGCGCCGAGTCGGACCGGTCCAACTTCACCTCCATCTCGCAGAGGGGCGTGAACCCCCGATGGAACCCACCACCTATGCCCACCTACCAAGGCGGCCAGGGCCCGCCTCCGCGTCGACCGGTCCGGCCGCCGCAGCAGCAGCGTCAGGACATGCTCCTCAACAGCAACCCCGACTTCCAGCTCCCGACAGGCCGCATGGGTAGTCCCCCGCGGAACAACGGCTCCGGTGGTGGCATGATCCCCGGAAGCGCGTACCCTCAGGGGCGGATGTAATGCCTCTTCCTCTTGGCACATAGCCTACCTTTCTCTTTTGACTCGCACCGAAGCGCAGCCACGCACATAGAATCGGGCATACGACAATTCTATTCTACACTCTCCCTCCATCACCCGAGCCAGACCTTTCAGGGCATCATGGCCGGACGCCAACAGAGGGCTCCGGCCGATGCCCGTCCCAACACAAGGATTCGATTCTAGCCCGCCCATATATACCACTGGACTCGGTTTTTCTCTTCCTATAGGGCGTTTTCCATTTTTCCACGTTGGAGATGTACATTTCGCATTCAGGCAATGGATACACCGGGGGCCGTTCCCCCAACGTTCACGGAGTCTTTTTTTCTTCAGGCCCCTTCCCAGGACTAATGTAACTACGAAAATGCGGTCCGCTGATGGGACCTGGCGGGGCCTGAGGCGTTTCGAGGAGAGTTGCTGCTTGCGGTTGCCGACGCTGGACGTGTGTGCGAGGGTTGACGAGATGATGGATGGAGAGTGTATGCACACACGGCAGGAAGGCAGAGTGTGCGTCGAGTTACGTACTAGGATGTAGTCGGCGCTGGTGCTGCCCTTGGGCCAGGGCTCAGGGGGTGTTTGAATGAATGTTTGGCAGGATGGGTATTTAGGAAAGAAATGCAACAGCTGTGTGGCAGAAGACCATTTGAACATTTGCGGTGAAGTTTGAGACTTGTAACTGCTGTAGCCCTTGTTCCCCTGAACCTTCACCTCCCTCACATGATGGTGTTTTGGTGCCCCAGAATCAGTGCCTGTCAAAGATGCTGCCAGTGCATTCACCACAGAATCCGGATGGAAGGTCGTGACTGCAGTGACGTCTGCCAGTGAGGGGGTTTCCTGCCTTTTCTGGTTGAAACGGTGTTGGGCAGGTGGCCTGGTCCACAGGGCAGCCACAAAACGTCGAGGCAGGTGCCTCCTTCCCGCACTCAAAGCCCAGCCCACTGCTCCATCGGTCTTGCACCCCGAGTGAAAACCCCCGTGCCTGCCCAAGGCCGCCCAGCGTCCTCGGAAAACTTCGCCAGGCCCCGAGATCTGGGGCCGTGTTTCGAGTTGCTCCGCGGCACTCTCGCGAATATCCTTCCTTTACTTCCCCCCGTCACCACTCACCCCTTCCCTTCCCCGTCTGCTCTCCCTCCCCGAGCAGACGGGATTTAGCATCTTCTCCTTCTCACGACAGTCTTCAAAACCATCATTTCGTCCCCGATTCCTTCCAGCAGCTCTTCACCCCAAGCGAGCAGGACCAAGCCACCCGGCGTCCTCGCTTGCTCCGACCAATCCTCACCATGGAGTCGTCTCCCGACGCCGGCCGCTCTGGCGAAGAGGACGGCGCCCCAAAGGCAGTCTACACCACGGCCGGCACGCTCTACAACCCCAAGGCGACGCAGCCGATGCAGGCGCCCAACCGCAGAGGCCGCACCAAATGGGCTCAGTCGGGCGTACCGTCCTCTGAGCTGTCGCTACTTCCCAAGTCGGCCCTCGCGAATCTGCACATGCGAGGACGTCTCCGAACCGACCACGCACCCGTCCCTGAGTACTCGCCTCTGCAACAGAACACGGATCGTGCTGTCAGCCCTTCCAGACGCAAAGAGCTTCTTGAAGACATCAGCCTCAACATCACCGCCAGTCCTGCCGAACGACGTCCTGAAAGGGTTCCGCGACCCTTCACCTTCGTCAAGCCTATCATCTTTGACGGCTCGAACAAGAGGATGTCGGCTCCAAAGCCCGTCGTCCCCACAGCCCCGGCCTCGGTCTCGGTCACGGCTAGTACAATGGTCAAGACAATGACCACTTCTACCACCACGACCACGGCCACGACCACCGTTCAGCCTCCCAAGGATGAAGAGGGAAGCGATGGCGTTGAGTACTCCGATAGCGACTTGGACAACCCCCTCCGCGGCCTTTCTGTCAAGTCCCTCCACAATCTCGCTTCGTACCCCAACCCCAACCAGAAGCGAGCTCAGAAGGCCCTGATGGGCGGCCGTCCCATGAGCAACGGCGGTGCCCCGATGCCTCCCGTGGACGACCAGACCAAGTCCCGCCCGATGACGCCCAACATGACGGCAGCACCCCCTGGCTTCTCTCTCCCGGAGAACACACCTCGCCAGCCGGCCGATCCCAAGCCTTCTGCCTACTACACGCAGATCAGCCGCTACAACTCGGCAGACGCCTTGTACAGGACTTCCGACGGCTCTCAAGGTCTCGGCGGCGGATACAAGTCCACTCTGGCCAAGGGCCCTGGAGCCCCGGAGCCCCTGACTGCCGGTCCTCCTGGCCAACGCCAGCACAAAGCATCGCAGATCGAGAAGTCGATTCAGGACACCTCTCGAACCCCCGTTCCGTCCGACGAAATTGCCGGCATGCCCGGCTACGACGGTCCCATGGCAGACCCCAGCCAGGCCGCCAGGCCCAAGGAGCAGAATGATCGTGGAAAGGGACGCGAGATCGTCCCCAATTCGCTCCCGCCCGGCCTTGACCCGCGAAAGCCCGATTACCCATACCCTCTGGTCCTATACCCTGACCCGGAGCCGGAATTCAACCGTACCTCGGAGGTTTTGCTGGAGCTCCGACACGGAACGCAACTGGAAGCCAAGCGCACTTTCAACCCGAAGGCATCACTTTCTGGACACTCTGGTCAGATCCCCGTTTACGACACCAAGGAGTGTAACGATGTGGCGAAATACTACCCCGGTGGCCTGCCGCACAGCGTGGGTTTCGCCAAACCCGACCCCGACTGGATGCAGCGGGATCACGCCGAGGTGAGGCCTCCCTGGACACCGGGCACCTACATGAACAACGCGGTCAGCATGGAGAAGCGCAACCAGCGCAGCCTCCAGCGGTTTTACGCCGGCTACGCGCAGTTTGGTGGCGATATGGACCACATCATCAAGGAGGCCGATCGCCGTCAGAACCCGTCGTCTCTCGGCGCCATTAGCGATGGACGTCCCAAGCCGACACCTGCTCTCCCGAAAAAGACGACCATCGAGGAAGTCAACGCGATGCCGAAATCGGAAGCGGTCAAGCCGATTCTCAACATGGCCTTCTCGACGCTGGTGAGGCACATTGAGGAGGCCGAGAACAAGAAGATGGCCCTCCTGCGTGAGCAGGCTGAAGCCGAGGCAAAGGCGAAGAAAGACCAGGCCAGCCCAAGTGCCGCGTCCGGCAAGGGCGTGTTTGGAAAGTCGTCGATGTCCTAGGCCTGTGCGAGCGGCGGAATCATCAAGGTACGGCGGACCTACTTTGCATGGTACCGTCTTGGATTTGACGGACGGCTTTCTTGGGTGTGTGAGATGGAGAGAGTGGAAGTATCAATGGCTGGAAGAGGGGGGAACAGGAGTAGGAGCAAGGAGCTCCGCAAGCTGACACATGGGCATCTCTTCTGAATCCTGTCGTCCAGTCACGGACATGGACTGTCTGTATAAGTAGTAGTAGATGGGAGGAGTTGTCGGACGTCGTCGCCTTGGCGGACACGCATCCTATATCAGAAAAGTGTACCTCGGGAGCTGGGGTCCCTCTGCTTGTGATAGTCGGTGATTGTGGTCAAGGGATGTCGTCGGCGATGTTGCTGCCGGTCGGGCTCGGTGCTGAGTGCTGCTTAATGACCCCTGCCAAGACGCTTAACCCCGGACCCACCCGGACTTTTCGTCATTGATCCCTCGTCCGGCCGCCGGCTGTTCCTCGCGCGCATTGTTTATCTTATCGTCGCCGCTGATTTTCTAGGCTCCGGAGCAAGCTCTCCAACAGCGACACCAGTTTCTGCACTTTTCCTCCCTTTGAACATCTCCCTCGTTTTTCCCTACACAGATACTGCGCAGACACGACCATGTTTCGTCAGCGCCTTGCTGACCTCCCGCGGAGGCAGCGGCCCGCGCTTCAAGGCCTCTTCCGACAGGCTCCGACGACGACGCTTCCGATGACGACGAGATTCCTGACAAAGTCGGCCCTCCCCTCCCGCACCGCGCTGCAGACGAGAACACTGCGAACAAACTCAAGCGGCCCCTACTCGGCCATGGCGCCGCCGTCGCCCTCGTCACTCGGCGCCCCGAAGAAGGCGAGAACATACACCCGCTCGCGCAAGTACGGCCGGCGGCTCGCGATCCTTGTGGCTGTGGGCGGCACGCTCTACGCTCTCGACAATATCATCTATGCCGCTGGCGTGACGCGGTCGGCGCGGACGTTTGCGACGGGCCTCCTCGTGGCGCTAGATTATAAGATCAACTTCCGCCCGGATCCCTGGGTGGGCGACTCGGCGGCCGACGTGCACAGGCGCAACGCGGAGAAGCTCTCGAACCTCCTCCGGGCCAATGGCGGGCTGTACCTCAAGATCGGGCAGGCGGTGGCGATGCAGAGCGCGGTGCTGCCGCCCGAGTTCCAGAAGATGTTTGCGCGCATGTTTGACGACGCGCCGCAGGACTCGTGGGAGGATGTGGAGAAGGTGGTGCGTGCCGACTTTGGCGGACGCAGCGTCGAGGAGGTGTTTGGCGTGTCGTTCCGCGGCGAGGAGGGAAAGGGCGTTATGGAGCGGCGGGCGAGGGCCAGCGCGAGCGTGGCCCAGGTGCACTGGGCGAGACTGCCGGACGGGAGGGAGGTGGCCGTCAAGGTGCAGAAGAGGGAGATTGAGAAGCAGATCAAGTGGGATCTGTGGGCGTTCAAGACGGTCGCGTGGATCTACAGCAAGTGGTTCGACCTGCCGCTGTACAGCATGGTGCCGTTCATCACGGAGCGGCTGGAGCTCGAGACGGACTTTGAGAACGAGGCGAGGAACTCGGAGACGATGCGCAGCCTCGTCGCGGGCGAGAGGAGTCTCAGAGGCAGGGTCTACGTTCCCGTCGTGTACCCGGAGCTGTCATCGCGCCGCGTCATGACGACCGAATGGATCGAAGGCGTGCGCCTTTGGGACAAGGAGGCCATCACGGGCCCGTGGCTCGGAGGATACGGCAAGCCCTCGCCGGGAGTCGGCGGTGCCCCTCTCGCGCCGCTGCCTGACCTGGCCACCGCGCGCCGCGAGTACCGCGAACACCCCCACGCCGAGCGCATCAAGCCAGAGAGGCAGGAGTACAAGGGCCGTCGCGGCCGTGGCGGCCTCGGCCTGTCGACGAAAGACGTCATGTCCACCATGATCGACCTCTTCTCCGCGCAGATCTTCAAGTTCGGCGTCGTCCACTGCGACCCGCACCCGGGCAACATCTTCATCCGGCGCAAGGCCGACGGGTCCGCGGAGCTCGTCCTCATCGACCACGGGCTCTACGTCTACATGACCCCGAAATTCCGCAACGAGTACGGACGGTTCTGGAAGGCGCTCATGACGTTCGACAACGCGACCGTCAACGACATCTCGGCGGCATGGGGCGTCGTCGCGCCTGATATCTTCGCGAGCGCGACGCTCCTGAAGCCGTACGAGGGCGGGGACGGACGGACGAAGAACGGACTACTTCGCGGTCTGGAGGATGGCATGACCCCCGCGGAGCGACACTACGAGATGCAGCGCCGCATGAAGCAGGGCGTTCGCGAGATATTGGGCGACGGCGATAAGCTCCCGAAGGAACTCATGTTCATCGGACGAAACATGCGCATCGTCCAGGGCAACAACCAACACCTCGGGTCCCCCGTGAACCGCGTCAAGCGCATGGGCGAATGGGCGAGTCGCAGCCTCTTCGAGGACCGGGACCTGCCGTTCGCGCAGAGGCTGGGCAACGCGTGGCGACACCTGCTGTTCAAGACTGTGCTGGCGGCGTCGGATGTGGCATTTTACTTCTTCAAGGTGCGGCAGTGGCTGGGTCGCGGGGGCGGGATGGAGGACGAGATGGAGAAGAGGATGAAGGCTGTTGCTTCAGAGTACGGGATCGAGCTGCAGCATGATGTGTTCGAGGGTTGAAGGGTAAGGAAGCGTGGGCATTTATCAAGGAGCACGGCGTTTTGAGGTCATCACCACTTTTGGTTTGGGCTTCTTTTTACAGAGGCTGTCATACATTAGAGGCGAAGGCGCCGGGGTGGTGATAGATAGACGGGCGAGGAAAATCCCATCTTCTGATATCGATCATTGGTGCTCTGGGATGCGTTTGCTGTGCTGTCAACGAGCGCTTGACAAGAGCAGATGAGCCAATTACATCATCATATTCCCCGTGTAATTAAGTCTCATGCTCTCTGGGGCAATAGGCAGCGGCGCGGCCATTGGCCACGGCAGGTCATCAAGGTGAAACGAGGCGATCTTCGGAGCCCATTTCCGGTTCCTGGTCATAAATGCCAGAGGGCCAGGCTTACCAGGGCCTGCCGGGATGCTGAGGCTCAGACGGTCGATCCGGTCGATTCGATGCGTCTGTGCGACGACGAAGGAAAGGCGGTCGGCAGGGCAAGTGGTCCGGAAGACTGCAATGGCCGACCATTGTGCTGTGGTGGTGCCACGGTGGTTGGGCTGCAGATGTCAATCACAGTGACTGCCGCCGCCCCCGGACCAGCGCAAAGATGATTTCGTCTGTGCCCCCTATCTAGGTGCCGAGCGCCGTCGTTGCACTTGGGGTGATGCATGCATGACAAGGGCGATCATGGCGGCTCTTGGGGGGGTTCTGGCCAGAGTCAACCAGATCTCCAGATCTCAGGATCGAATGTGATGCCCAGTGCTTATCGTGACAGCAGGCGCGCGCGAAAAAGGACGTTGTGTGGACTGTGAGAGAACAACTTCAGGGGCGGAGATTGAGCCGGCATTCGAGGAACACGCGTGTGGTTGGCCCCCGGGGTTGGGTGAACTTGGGTTGGGACGGGAGCACTGGAGCAGGCCTCCTCGTCTCGTCTGCGGCGCGAGTCTCACGTCGGGCGGGAGAAGAGAACAGTTTCGACCAGGATGCCCTGGGTTTCCCGGAATAGGGGATCCAGGACGGCCCTGGACGGGAGTCGAGAAAGGGGGTGATTGGACGGGATGGTCGACCAGGGGGCTGCAGCGTTAAGGGGGAATACTGGGTCCCATTTGATTGTGAATGCTGCTGCTCCAGCTCCAGCGCTGCTCCAGTGTCTTCTTGTATTTTCAATGTCGCCTGCTTGAACCTGGGCCACTGGTCGAATTATGCTTTGTTGTTCTTTGCAGTGTGGTCTTGCTTTCCGACAGCGTCCTTGGACGACTCGACTTCTGCGCAGCACGTCCACGCCAGCGAGTGGTCCTCGAGGTCGAGGGATGAGCGGTGTAAAAGAAACCCCCATGGATCTGACGTGGGCAAAAAGCAAGGAGATCATGCCGGGAGGCCATGCGCTGTCATGCTGTGCTGTCCTGGTCTGTCGTGCCACTGCCCCTCCGGCTCGTCGGTACGTGTCGAGGTGTTGAAGAAGCAAACACCGCTGCTGCTTGTCTCGCTCTCTCGTTGCCTCGCAGTCTTTGAGGTCCGGGCTTCCGGGGGCCGCATTGAGGGGCGGTGCTTCTGCCCCCTCCTGCCGAGCTCGACGCAATGCGAAACCGGCTTTTAGGGCCCAGCATCGGCGCGCTGCCGTGTCGCTGGTGGGCTTCGTCGTATCACCGTCCAAGGGCAATCGGCAACGGGCCACCGCAGCCAGCTATCGCCGCCTCGTGGCACGCGAAAAGAAGCAGCTGAGCGGTGCGGCGAGACACAGGCGGTGACGGTGGCGCTTGGGCGAGCAGCCGTCCGTTCGCGTGGGCTGAGCCTGAGGGTCCTGAGAAGACAAGCTTGACAAGGCAGCGGAGCGCACTGACGTATGTAGATGCCGACGGGAGGATTGAAGAAGACAAGACAGACGCAGCGGCAGAGCACAGCAGAAAGCTGGCCCCGATTGACACACGGACAGAATGCCAGTGGAAGATGATTTTCAGGCCACGAGGCGGTGCGGATCAAGGCCACCAGAAACGGCTAGTCGCGAACCCTGCACTGGGGACTAGCGTGTTTTCAGCATGTTGAAGGGGCGGCCAGGTACCCGCGGTCGGGGAGTTCTTGCTGCAGGTACATGACTGCCCCGGCTTGTCATTGGCTCGAGGACGCTGCAGAAAGAGAGCCCGGGCAGGAGAGACCCCTTTTTCGATGGTACCTTCCCACGGCACCAGGCAAAAATGTCCCCAGCCTCCAGAGAAGGTACCTGCCTGACGGGACAGGAGGTGCCTGTGCTGTGCCTCGGGCAGGCAGGAAGGACCGACCCAAAGCTGGGAAGGTGCAGAAGCTCGCAAATTGCATGGAAGCTGGTGCATCACGGCCAATTCCACACGGGCTCCCGCCGTCTCTTCCGCCTGAAAGTGCGTGCTCCAGCGTGTCTCCCTCCCTCTAAAGCAAGCCTTCCTTTTCCATTTCCATTCCGCCGAACCCCTGTCCTGTCCTGCCCTGCCATCTCTCTCTGCATTGCCTCTGCGGACCGGCGCCGAGCACGATCTGCATCTTCCCACGAGCTTCACCTTGTCGAGCTCGAGCCAGAACGGACGGCTAAGGGGAAAAAGATTCCCGGAAACCCCTCCCCCCCTGGTCTCACCCACTCTCGCCTGCCTGCCCCCGTGCTCGTGCTCTCTCTCTCCCGCCCTCTCTCGCTGTCTCCCCCCAAAAGTACGACTCGCTTCCCGGGATTCATCGCCCTCTTTTACATACCTCCCCCCTCCCCCCGACGTTGCACTCGGATCCTCTCTTCGTTTGCGTAAGCCAGCCTTCCCGTCGAACTCGCCCTCCTTCTTCGTTCGTCCCCCGGCCCGGCCACACAAACCACCAACTTCTTCCAAACACGCCCACCCTTTCACTTCGATCCGACTTCGTCGTGCCAGATCGCCGCCATTCACTTTGCGCGCGTCATTCTCTTCGGTCCATCGCCGCCAGTCACGTCGTTCAGGTACGTTTGCCAAAACCGCTTGGCTTGCTTCCAATCCCCCCACCTGGAGGAACGCGCCGTTGTGCCTCCCGCACATGGCGCCTGCAGCTGGAACAGCCCGAGGCCGCATTCCTCGCCCGCATCGCCCCGACGGCTTCAACCACCGATGACGAGACATCTTGTCTCACTGCTGCTTCCGGGGCTCCAGTTCCCCATCTCGAATTGCGTTCGGGACCATTTGTATCTAACAAGAATTGGTCGCAGGTCGCCTCGTCCGCACGACGTCCCTCGCCCTCCCCGACCGATCTTTCGTTCCACTTCGCGTCTTCGATTTTGGACCTCTTTCTCGCTGCCGACTTCTTGGATCACGACCGCTTCACGGAGCTTCATCCGCTACAGAACAGAACTCCTAGCCTTCCGCCTCGACTCCTGTCAATTGCCGCCCCACGCGACGAGCTTGTAGGTACGTGTCTGTCACTGTTGTCACCCGCCACTAGCGACACGTCGCAACCCTGCATGGACGGAGCTTGCGAGCGCGACCCCTTTTCTTGCGCCGCCAACTTTCGTGCGCCGCCGCTTGACGTCAGGCGCCATCCATCATTCGACACGAGGCCGCCCAGACCTTTCCCACCCGAGTGGCAGCCAAAAAACATGGGGCAACCGGGGAGCCACACTGCATTGGTTCATTAGGTTGCTCCTAGTGTCACTACTGTCAGGACGCATCGTTCCACTCGGGATGTCTGCTGGTAGCCTCTGGATGGTCACAGCCACCTCGGCGTCCTGGTCATTTTACTGGTCGATGCCGCGTCACAGTCAGATTGCCCTCTTCAGACGGCTAACCTTCTTGTCTTCCCTCTCTAGGCCCCAGCATCCAGCGCAACTCGGATTCGCTTCTCTCCATCTTCATCTCTGCCAGCACAGACGCGGCCATCTCCGATCCTACTCAATCGGACACCGTTATCGGCGAAATCAACAGCACTCTCCGCCGCCATCCTTTCGCTTCCACCGTCAACTCCTCACCGAGCTTGACATTTGCATGCGACACGCATTCACAACATGAGCGCTCCGCCCCGCCGATCCAGTCTCGGTATGTTGCTTCGACGCAGCAAGTCCAGTGAGCTCAAGGGCAATAAGAAGGCCCAGGCCCTGAGGGACCAGGAGGCCGAGCGCCAGCGTCAGGCCGTCTCCAGGACGCCTCCCAAGATCCCCGACTTCTACAAGCCCGGCGACCAGCTGCCGCTGTCCAATTCGATCCCCTCCGACCTGCGCACCGAGGCTGGCTCCGTCTTCTCCGAGGATCACCACCATAGCAACTACTCGGCCCGTCCCTCGATGGAGCCCAGCCAGAGCGTGATCAACGCGGTGCCCATTCCCCCCATTCCCAACGGCGGCTTCGACCCCTACGCGCGCACAGAGAGCATGACCCACCGGGGACGTTATAGCTATGCCAGTAGTGCTATCAGCACCATCAACAGCCCCCGGAGGGTCAGGAGGCGCAAGGACCCTACCCCCTTCAAGTGAGCCGGCTTCCCAAGCGCTCCAGTCCTTCTGCTTGCGTTGATCAACCGCTGACCACCTTCTCCCTCGCAGCATCCTCATCATCGGCACTCGCGGCGCCGGCAAGACCTCCTTCCTCGAGTTCCTCAAGACCGCCCTCGCACTTCCCCCGAAGAAGCGCTCCCGCCGTGCCGAGTTGGAGGAAGACGCGGCACCCAGGGTGGCAGCCTCGGGTGGCTTCATCCCCCACTACCTCGAGACGGAGATTGATGGTGAGCGGGTCGGGCTGACGCTCTGGGACTCCGAGGGCCTTGAGAAGAATGTCGTCGATCTTCAACTGAGAGAGATGTCAGCTTTTCTGGAAAGCCGCTTCGAGGAGACGTTTGCCGAAGAGATGAAGGTCATCCGGTCGCCTGGCGTACAGGATACCCACGTCCACGCCGCCTTCATCCTCCTCGACCCCAGCCGCCTCGACAGGAATCTCGCATCGGCCAAGGCCAAGTCGTCCAACGGTATCAACGGCAGATATAACGCGTCTCGCATCTTTGGCGGCCTGGACGAGGACCTCGACCTGCAGGTCATGCGCACCCTCCAGGGCAAGACGACCGTCATCCCCGTCATTTCCAAGGCCGACACAATCACGACCAAGCACATGGCCGTCCTGAAGAAGGCCGTTTGGGACAGCATCAAGAAGGCGAACCTGGATCCCCTCGAAGCCCTTGGCCTCGACGACGACGGCTCCGACGGTAGCTCTGACCGCATCGATGAAGGCGACGAGGACGCGGAAGAGGAGGAGGAGGCCACTTCGGAGGACCAGGACCTGCCGATCCAGGGAGTCGACGAGCGTCCCCCGTCGCCACCGACATCTCCAGCCTCGAAGCGCCTCTCAGGCCAGTCCATCAGGAGGCACAAGGCCAAGGAGGAGCAAAAGGAAGAGCGGGACGAGCTGCCCTTCCTGCCGCTCTCCCTCATCAGCCCCGACCTCTACGAGCCTGAGGTGGCTGGTCGCCAATTCCCCTGGGGTTTCGCCGACCCTTACAACGAGGAGCACTGCGACTTCACGAAGCTCAAGGACGCCGTGTTTAGCGAGTGGCGGGCCGAGCTCCGCGAAGCCAGCCGCGAGCAGTGGTATGAGGGCTGGAGGACGTCCCGTCTGAAGAACCAGAGCCCTGGCACACGTCGACGATAGATCCGTCCACTCAGGGAAGATCAGTAGTGGTGCGCGCACGACATGGCGCGAGGAGCTTCAAAATGGGTTTCAGGCGTATTCTTCCTTTTGGCCAAAGGGTCTATCGGCACTCGCTGTTCATGCCGGGGCGGGCCAGGATTGTGGCCCGCTTACTTTCTATGTACCCGTTGGAGGTCTCTATTACTCTTCTCTGCACTTGGACCCCATCCCCTGCTTTTTACCTTGTTTTCTTTGTCTTTGCGAGATTCAGGAGCACCGCAGCATACCCCCTTCGTCCCGAGTTTTTGTTTGACGACCTCGGCCAGCTGTAAAGTCATCACAAACATTGTACGCAACAGAGGCCCTTTATGGGTGTGTTTAGCTATGCATCAGACCATAAATGAATAGTGATGGTATTGAAACTTGTCCGCAACGCGGCGCTATCGCTGAAGAGTCGGGGGTATCATGATACATGTCTGTCAAAATTGTGAGCGCCTCTAGCGCTACCACGACTCCCAATATGTGTTGGTGGGGACCCCCCTGGCGTCAATATCGGCCTCGAGGCGGTCGGGGTTCTTGTTGCGGCTTGTCAGGATATCTATCTCCTTCTTGCCGAGGACGATGTTGTCGAAGCCGACGGGCAGGACGAGGTCAGCCTTGAGGAAGTCGACTTTGAGATTACGGGCCTTGTCGCGGATGGCCTGCTGGTTGCGGAGGGAGGAGAAGTGGACGGCCGGGTCGAAGGGGGGCGCTCTCTGGTCTCTGCTCTTTCGTTTGGGCACGGGGTTGGCGGCCTCGTAGATGGCGACCCAGGCGCAGTTGTGCTCGGCGATGAAGTCGATCAGCTTGAGGGTGTCTTCGTTGGACCAGGGGACGCGGTGCTGAGGGCGGGCTTCGGCGGCGCGGAGGCGGTTGGCTTGGTGGATGGCTACGAAGTCGGGATGTCTGTCGCCGGCGGGGGGTTGGGAGGCGGAGGGGGGCCGGACGGAGCGGGCGGGAGGGGTGGCGAAGGGGTCTTCTTCTTCGGCGACGGCGGGGCGGGGTTGGGGACGGGCTGGGGGAGCGGAGGCCGGGGGTGGGTTCTGCGCGGTGCGTGGCCGTTTGGGCGGAGGGGGTATGTTCCGGCGGCGCCGCTCATCTGGCTGGCGAGCGTCTATCTCAAACTCGTCTTCTTCGTCGTTGTCTTCTTCCTGCTCGTCATCACCTGGCCCTTGGAGGGGTTCGTCCTCGTCGTTATTCTGGCGCCGGCGCTTCCGGTCGTTGTTGCTGACGGCGGACGACGCCGGCGTGCCCGCCTCGGCACGACTCTGGGATGCCTCGATGCGGGCCTCGCCGCGGCTGGCGAGTCTCGAGAGGAAGCCTTGGCGGTTTTCGGGGGCCCGGGGCGGTGGTGGTGCGGGGGAGTCGTCGTGGAGGAAGGAGACCATCTCCCGGTTGAATGGGAGGGCTGCCGTCGATCTGGGAGGGGGAAGAGGTTAGGCCAGGGGGAATAAGGTGGCGAGGGGGGACGGCAAAGCTTACTCTGGGCGGCGGATGATCCGTTGCGCCGGCGCGTCTGACGGCGCTGGGGACTCCTCGTCGCTGTCTTGGATTTCGACGGGTTGGTACTTATTTTGGGGGTTGGTCGAGGCCTGGTCTTCGGGATTCTCCAGCTCTTCCTCTGGTTCGTCTCGTGGATCGTCCTGCGGCTCTTCTCCTGGCTGATCCTCCTCCTGCACGTCGGATTCCTCATCTTGCCCGAGTATCGGCTGATCTTGGTCTTGCATCGGCTCGTCGTCTTGGTCGGGCACCGGCTCTTCCGAGTCCACGGGCTGGACCCATGTCCGCCCCTCTAGCTGATCTTCCGGCCTGGCGTCGGGCTCCTCAGACCCGTGTTGCGACTCCTCCTTTTCCTCCTCCTCGTCCATACCGAAGAATTTCTCGAAGGCATAATTGAGCAGAGAGGCGCGCCACTCGGAGACCGGGTACGCCGTGCTGAGCGTCTCGATGACCGAGGCGACGGTGGACCCGTCACTCTCGGCTATTTCCAGCATGGCATTAAGTTTGGCGAGACAGAGTTGGGCGATGGGTTCAGGTAGTGGATGCGGGATCCCGCAAATGTCGGCCATGTCGCCCTCGACAAATTCCTCGTCGTCGAAGTCGTTGTCGCGGGTGCAGAATGCTTCAGTTACCCATTCGAGCCACGTCTTCTTCTTCAAGCGTCTGTCCTTGCGGGGGTTCGTGGCGAGGGTGGCGAGGAAACTTTGGATGCGGATATCCATGGCGTAGTCTACGGCTTCAAGATCCACGTCATTCTGGCCTGGGGAGGGGGTGTAGGGCTCAGGGAATTGGGCTGCATCAAGCAGCTTGGCCAGCCTGCCGAGCTCGCTGGGGACGTGCGTCACGACGAGGATGTCGATGATCTTGGCCAGGTTGGCTTGGCAGATGATGCGAAGAGCGCCCTTGGGGGGGTCGGGACCGAGGGAGTCGAAGATAGCGGGCACATCGATGAATTGTTCGTCGCTGTCGTAGACTTCGCGGAGGCCGTCAAACGCCGGGCGGCGTATCTTAATCAGCCGCGAGTTTCGGACGTTGGGGCTCAACGTCTCGCTGTAGAGCGTTTCGACGAGCTTCTTGGTGGCCTGGGCGAGGTCTTCGATGCAGGTCCTTCGGAGCTCGATCGTATCCGCATCTGGCAAGGACTCGGCCTGGGAATTGGCCTGGGATTCATTCGGTGATGGGCTTCGAGATGCTTCCTCTGGTTCGTCTTCGATGTCTGCCTGGAAAGCTGGTGCCTCCGCAACTGGAGTTCTTGTCATTGAGGGTGGAGCCTGGGCCGAGCGAGGTTCGGGCGTCACCGTGATCACCGATGATTCTGGGCTAAAGTCAGATCGCCCAGGAGAACGGACTCCATCGTCAAGTCCTCACCATCGTCCGATGAGATAGTCTCTACATCCCCTTGGAAGGGATTGTCTTGATAGCTGTTGTCTGGACAATGTCAGGGAACGCATCACACATACGCGACACGATACGGACCTTGAACGCTACTGTGGGCCGTCAGCTGGCTGAGGGAAACCGCCTCAAAAGGCATGGGGGCCGCGCGGCGAGCAGGCGTGCCGTAACGATGGGCGAGGGCGAGAGCGCCAGGAGAGGACATGGAAGCCCGTGGCTCGTACTCAGGCCCCTCCTCGTCAATGGTTTCGAAGCCAGGGCCGATGGAAGACCTTGTTCCCCTCATGGGCTGGCTCTGTCGGCGCCGCGACCGCGCTGCGGAAAGGGGGTCAGGCTCGCTCGCGGCGACTGGCCCGGAGAGCTGCGATGAGCGATTGGATGATCTCGTGCTGACCATCGTAGATGATTTGCGAGACGATACGCGCTCTCAGAGAACGCTGGCGATGCGTCGCGATGGTTTGAGAGCCGAGTTCAATTGACGCGAGATGGTGTGTTGGAGGAAAGCCCTGGGATGGGTGAGGGAAAGTGTCGCGTCCATGTTACGACCAGGCAGCGGGTCAGAATGGGTCCGGAGCTGGGTTAGGGTTGCGTTTTGTTATGATGATTTCAACCAATCATGTCTAACCCTAACCCTATGGCACCGGTTCGGCGCCGAAGCCCCATGGGGCTTTTTTCGAGTACTCCGTCCCGGCGGTGGTTGTCGGGAGCCAGGCATGCAAGCTCCACAAATCCGGGGGAGACGGACGGAGGCGGGCTCCACGTGCATCGCCCTTCGATTGCGTCATTCTGCAGTGACGTAGTCAACAGCAACAACTGAAGAGTAGAGACAGCTTGTTGCCTGAATAGGCATTGCATTTAGATATTACATTCTGGTCTACAGATGGAGATGATTACAAATTGCCGTGGTGTTCCGACAGGAGAATCTCGAGATGCCGTTGCGACCCGTCGGACTACCGTCAATCAGCTCCGCTTCACCGTTGGCTTGTCCGTGACAGCGTCGGGCCCGAAGAAACCGAGAAGCCAGCCCGAACGAGTAAGGCAGAGGAAAAGCTAAACATCGTCAGTAAAAGACCAGTTTCCAGGCAGTCGAGAACACGTACGGTCATGCCGACGTTGCCCCAGGCCATGGCATTCCATCGGGCCACGTCGAAGAAGGCATCGCCCATGGCGAGCCAGCAGGCAAAGATGTGGCCTAGATCAGCGATCCAAAGCGCAATGATGTAGTTGCGCACGACCTTCACCTCGCTCGTCGTCGACAGAACGGCCAGGCCTACCATGGCCATGAGCAGGTAGAGGTTCCCTAGCTGCAGAGCCACGACACGGGCGTGGACCGAGCTCACGAGGGGCGCGGTGATGGGCGCCTGCTCGGCGATGAACCAGTCCGGGTCCGCGACCACGCCGATGAACCCCGCGACGCTTGCGGGCCGGCGTCAGCATGCTTTTCTGGGTAGCGCGAGGAGAAAGGGGGCGGCCGCAGCCGTTGTGGTGCTGGTGGGGGCTTACAGAGATATGGGCTCGATGATGGTGAAGACCACGCGCGGGAACCTCGGGAGACTGGCGGCCATGGCGGATGATGGAGGGGAGGGGGAAAGAGGAGGGACGGGAGCGGGCTAGTAATGACTTGCGAGGATCAGAGGAACGGGACTTCCAAGTGTCACCAGAATAGGCAGGCAGCTCGCGCGGGAAGCGATGAGCGTCTCGTCTCTTATTCAGTCGTCGTGTCACTTTGCTGTCGTCGGTCAATCGGGAGAGCGGTCCTTGCGTCTTCGGGGAGGTAAGGTATGCAGTAGTTGAAACGGATGTACCGAGAGAGCGGGGAGGGGGCTCTGCTCCTCGACACCGAGGTGCTCCACGTTGTGCCCTTGGGCCCTTGCTGGATGGGGAAAGCCAAGGTAAGGGTTAGTGTAGTTCGGTGACGGGAGAGGCACGTGCAGATTCCACGGGCTCGCTCGGCCGTAGGAGACAGGAGGAGGGAAAAGACGAGATGGTTTGTCGCAGAGGGACGAACTCCTGCCGTCTTGGGAACAGCCCTCGGGTTTGTGGCCGGGGCCAACCAGAGGGAAGAGGCCCGCGCGGTGGCTTTTTGGTTCGTTCGTTGCTTGGTTCAGCAGCCTTTTGCGATGAGATCCGGCGATGACGATCGGTTATAGTCCATCGCAGTAAAGCCAGCCAGCCCTGCAGCTTAACCGCGGGGGGCGAAAGAGGGGGCGAGATGCCCTGGGGCCCGGGGAGAAACAGAGTTCTGTCCCGTCGTCTGGAGGGTTCGCGCACTAAACGCAGCCCAAGTCCGGGCATCTGCAAAGGGAGTTCGTGCGCTGGGCCAGCCAAGAGGTGTCAGTGACGCTCCAGCGGACGGGCCCTGAAGATTTGGGGTTTGTCGCAAGTACCGCTACGCTGGGCCGTCCGCGGGAACGGTACATTTCAGCCGCTACGCTGTTCGCCGCCTAGGGCAGTAACGGCGATTAGAGTTACCTGGCTCCCAGCGCCCTCGCCCCCTAGCGTCGTTTCATGTCGCGGCTGCTAGCGCGCTATCTTGACGTGAGGTGGTCCACTGGCGGCGGCTGGCCGCCCCTCCGACTCGATCCAATCCGTCCATCCATCCGCCGTCAGATGTCGGTTCGTCTTTGCAGCCAGCCACCCACCTCACTTCAGATCAACCAACCCACTGGCACTGCCGTTCGGACATCTGGATGCCCGCGCCCGACCCTGACTTCCACCTTCGATTCCACCCGATCCCGAACTCGACTCGAATCGACGGACGCCGGCCTCCTTCGACGCGACGAGTTCGATAGGTCCGACTCCCTGTCCGGGCCCTTGCATCCAGGGCGGCCGCCGTCTTGTCTCTTGTTGCTTCGTCCTGGTTCGACGGCGTCTTTTCTCAGAAAAGGTCTCCTCCCGCCACGCCACACCGAGGACTTCTTAACCTCGCCTTCTCCCTCCACCTCAACCACGTCTGGCATCAATCGCCCTGACGACTTACCTCCTCTTCATCTTCTCGTCCTCTCTCTTCTTTCTTACCTTCCACTGCCCTCCTCCGATGCCCACCCGATCTCGGCTTGCCCACGATGGCCTTCATCGAGCCGCGGCTTATCCACCTCCTCAACGACGCGACCACGCCGCACCTGGCTCACACTGACCTACCTCCCTTTGCCGAAGCCTTCCCCGGTACCCCCGGCCGACCTCTGCACCTGGAGCCCATCGCCGGCCTCCAGGATGACCAATTGAGTCATCAGCAGCATGGCGCCTCCTACTCTCTACCCGGCGTGCTGGACGACGGCCTGCCGCTGCGGGACTTCCAACGAGATGCCGACCTGATACCGGAACGAGCATTGCTGGGCAGTGCCCCTCGCATCCCCCTCCGGATGCTGCTCGGCGCCTCTGGCCCCATCGCCACGTCCCTCCCCACGACGAGGACACCCGAAGACCCTCCGCAGAACACCGAAGATACTGTCTCCAAGAAGCGGCAGCTGGCCATCGCCAGCAAGGATGACATCCTCCACCTACCCCAGCCCGTCAAGAAGCAGAAGCCGGCACCACAACCCCTCCTCCCCTCGATGCCCCCCATCATCAATGGCCTGCACGAGCCCCCACCCAACGCCGCCCTGTTCCCGCCCATCTCATCCAACGAGTTCGACGACACGGAGCAGAACACAGCCCGCAACACCGTTCGGGACTATCAAACATCACCCGTCGAGGACAAGCCCTCCGAGGCTGTGGCCGCGAAGCCACAAAAGTCAACACCAGGCAAGACGAGGAAGAAGGCCATGAAGCCAAGGAGGAAGTGGTCCGAAGAAGAGACGAAGCACCTGTTGCTGGGCGTCAACCGCCATGGTGTTGGCAAGTGGACCGACATCCTCGCGGACCCCGACTTCAGCTTTAACAGCCGCACCGCCGGCGACCTCAAAGATAGATTTCGGACGTGCTGCCCGAACGAGCTGCGGAAGAAGTCGACAGACGCCAACGCCGCCGCCTACGACTCTCTGCCCACGCCTCCCGCGGAGCCGAGGGCCAGGGCTCGCACCGGTCTGCTCTCGGAGAACATCCTCATCGAAGACGACCACATCCACATCACGGAGCAGCCGCGCAACAACGCCGCCGAGTCGGATGCTGGGGCCAAGACGAAGAAGAGCAGGGCCCACCGCAAGAAAATGGAAGACCTTGCGGAACTCGGCATCCATGGGCCTTTCAAGAAGTCCCACAGGCGCGAGCGCAAGCCCTTCTCAGAGCAAGACGACGCGCGCATCCTAGAGGGGCTGGCCAAGTACGGTCCTGCCTGGACAAAGATACAGAGAGACTCCGCCCTCAGCCTCACGGGCAGACAGCCCACAGACCTGCGCGACAGGGTCCGCAACAAGTACCCAGACGTCTACCAGCAGATCGAGAAGGGACTCGTCCCCGTCACCGTCAATGAGGGGAATTCCACAGGTCTGACCTTCATACCCACCAACATGGCCGGCGTGCCTCTGCCACCGCCCGCTGCAGACGCCCACGCCTCGCAGGCCAAAACGCGAGAGGAGCTTCGGCGGTGGCGCCTGGACGCGGGTGAGCCCTCGCAGCCCTTTGAAATGGGCGAGTCGACGCACGCCTCGTTCCTGGTGAACACGAGCGAGATGGACATTTCCAGGCTCTTGCAGGACGACAACCAGATCGCCCATCTCCCCGTACGCCAGCTCCAGGGCACCACATCGGACGTACTGTCCATGTAGCCCGGCATATAAGAGCAGGCTCCAAATCTGACCTGTACCCTATAACCCCATACGCGGGGACAACCCGCCCGTTCCTCTGGAACGACTGTATTTAGTACGACATTATGTTTTGATTTTTTTCTGGCTCGGCACGGCGTCACAACGGTTTCGGGGATTCGGAACGGAAACAGGGGATACTAGAAAGTATGGGCCGGGGGCGCGAGGATCAAGCGCCCCCCTCCCTTGGGTCACCGGCGCAAATTATTGACAAAAAACACCACGGAATGGAAAGGCGGACCAAAAAGGGATTTGGGCACGTCGAGTTCTGGTGTAGAAGGTCTCTCTCTCTCTGTCTGTCTCTCACAGTCTTTTCCGGAGTCGGGGGCGTTTGGTCCCCCGAGTGTGTGTATAGTTTTCATGTTCGAGTAAGGGTCTAGAAGCGACGACGCGCGAATGCCGAAATGACATGCGATGGTTCTACAATCTGCAATGATCTGCAAAGTGCACTGGGACATTTGGTATGCTTGCTGTTGAGGATGAGATGGACAACGTTGCTTGGCAGGGGCAGCACTCCCCTCGGTCAACAACGTCGGTGAGCAGATGCCCCCGGTGTGTCGGTGTGCGACGCGACGCAGCGCACGGGCCACTTTCGCCAAATCACACCGCACCACTCCGCAACCCTAGGCCCGCTTTTCCTTATTCTCAACCCACCAGATTTTTGTTCCTGGAATTTTCCATCTCTCCGACCTTCTCTCAATCCACCACCGACCAGCCAGCCATCAACCAGACCGGCAACAACAGTCAAGATGGGCAAGGGACTGTAAGTTGAAACGAACACGAGCACATCCGGGCAGTCGATTGCGTCGAGAGCAATTCGCAGGCGTCTCGTGAATATCTTCGCGGGCAAAACGGCGCGCGCCTCCATTCGAGTTTTGCGAAGCCTTACTACTCCCCCGACGAAGACATCGCGAGACGCCGCCCACCCCTTCTCTCCCACGAGACAAAGACTGACCTCCCTCGCAGCAAGAAGCACCAGAAGCGCCTCAGCGCGCCCTCGCACTGGCTGCTCGACAAGCTGTCGGGCACCTACGCCCCCCGCCCCTCGGCCGGTCCCCACAAGCTCCGCGACTGCATGCCCCTGATCATCTTCATCCGCAACCGTCTCAAGTACGCCCTCAACTACCGCGAGACCAAGTCGATCATGATGCAGCGCCTGGTCAAGGTCGACCACAAGGTCCGCACCGACATTGGCTTCCCCACCGGCTTCATGGACGTCATCACCATTGAGAAGACTGGCGAGAACTTCCGCCTCGTCTACGACACCAAGGGCCGCTTCACCGTCCACCGCATCCAGGCCGAGGAGGCCGAGTACAAGCTCGGCAAGGTCAAGCGCGTCCAGGTCGGTCGCGGCGGAGTCCCATTCTTGGTCACGCACGATGCGAGGACGTGAGTTCTACCCTCATGATTCTGTCAGACATCATTCAGCCGTTGGATCAAGCTTTGGTCGACTTTGCGGAGGGCAGCGGTGGTTGGAAGGGAGCGTGCGTCTGGGGAACCATTCTCTTCTTGCTACGAGAGATTCCCCGTGATGCCGACTCCCACACCGCCACTGAAAAGAAGCGTCGCGATCTTTGCGTCCCCGTTCCGCGGGGCACGAACACAAAGCCGGCGCCCTGCCCTCCATCACAAAACACCGTCATCATCGGAGCTTCATTTAGCGGCTGTATGTGTCCCCCCTCCCCGTCCACGGCTAACATTCCTCCCCCTCTTAGCATCCGCTACCCTGACCCCCTGATCAAGGTCAACGACACCGTCAAGATCGACCTCACCACCGGCAAGATCACCGACTTCATCAAGTTCGACACCGGCGCCATCGCCATGGTCACCGGTGGTCGCAACATGGGTCGTGTCGGCGTCATCACCCACCGTGAGCGCCACGACGGTGGTTTCAACATCGTCCACATCAAGGACGCCATTGACAACACCTTCGCCACCCGCGAGACCAACGTCTTCGTCATCGGCGCCGAGAAGCCCTGGATCTCCCTGCCCAAGGGCAAGGGTGTCAAGCTCTCCATCGCCGAGGAGCGTGACCGCCGCCGCGCCAACGCCCTGGCCAGCCAGTAAGCGTTTCGTTGCTCGTCGCGTCAATGCAACAATTTTCACAGGGGACCGACGGTCCGGTCCGGGGGGTAACGGGTTTAAAAAAGAGAGCAGGGCCGAAAATGCGATGCATGAAGACACCAATCGGAGTACAGGGCTGATTTTGAGTTTTCCGGCTTTGATGACCCTAAACCAGCAGGTAGCTGTTTTTTTATCCGGCCAATACCATGACTTTGAGAGTTCACCTGTGAACCTGTGCCAGCTGTCGTTGATTGCCTCGAGTCGTGCTGCTGTGCTTGAGATTGTGGACATGACTCTCATGATGAGCTCATGTGTGATGGTGAACGCGTGCTTGGGCTAGAGCTGCAGAGATGCTTCCATCGGTGGGGTTGTGCGCCTTGCCCTGGTCGCCGATGGTTCGGGACCTGAGCCTCATCACCGACGGTCAAGAAGCTTGTACGCCGGAATGAACCCCCTCTGGTGCTCCGTTCGGAGAGACGACTATCCATGAGAAGCCAAAGACAGCTGTATGAGAACTGGCGCGAACACCTTTTACTGCGGACCTTGGGTGGGCCTTGGAGGAGCGAGACTTGTCACAGATCATGACTTGGCCACAGCAAACAGATTTACGCGTTCACCAACGACAAGTAGAGACAGAACATCTCGGGTCATACAGCACCAAGCACTCCCAACGCCCCCTCGTGACCGTCTCCCACTTATGCCGTCCCCCATCGGGGAGTTCGCCGGCCAAGTGGGACAGGGAGGGGGTCAGGGACTTCCGTCTCCCACGATGGGGGCAGAAGCCATCGGGGAAATCAAGCCCAGCCCGCCGAGAGCGGAGTGCATTGTGGGCTCACCCTCCCCGAAGCGCCGGCCGGCGATGGAGGTAAACTGGGTGCTTGACGTTTGAAGGGCTTCTCCACTGGCAGTGGGAGGATCAGGGGTACTCAGCATGCAATAGTGATGTCGGAAAGGGAACAAGAGAGCAATGTAACCACCACCTCCCTCGCCGTCCTGCCAGCCCCTGCGTCAGTTGTCGCATCTCACCGGATCGATCAACGAGACCATATCCCGTACCATTCTTTCCCACCTCCTGGGATCAGCGGCGACGACCCAGGGCTGACGGCTGACGTACCACACCGCAAAGTGTCCGCAGCTGCATCGCCCGGTACGCAGAACAGACCTGGAGAAGACCTCAGCGTCTGGACCGGTGTGTGTGTCCCGAACCCCGCGATTCCTACCCCGCTGTACGACGCCGGGTATGCCTTGACACTGGTGACGGTGCATGTCGTGGCACGCACACTCCTGGACGAAGCTCACCGCAGGATGACCGCCCAGCCTAACAGGGGGCCGGGGGAGGGCTTTGTCCTCGAGCCAGCGTCACTGTGGTCTTTCGTGGGGGTTGTCCACCGAGTGCTTGAGGTAATTTGTTTCGTGACCCCCACGGGCCTTCTAGGGGTACTTGGGCGGTACCTCGCCCGAAGTCCGCCTAGGCAGGGAAGAGCTCCCACGCCTCAGCCAGGGCGAAAGGTCCTCAAGTTTTCTTCCGACATGCACGACGTCACGACCAGGACTCCGTCGTCGTTGTGTGTGTGTGTCCGTCCCTCGGTCTCGTGGCTACTTGCCTCCTCCATCAGCTTACACCGCATCCGAAGGACCGGCACGTGGACAACGGGGTGCCGGGTTGCATGGATCCCCAGTCCCGTGTGTGCGATGTGTGTGCGTGTCGCCCGCGATCCGACTCGCGGGCGAGCCCGAGAAATTAAGTAATGGAAATCACTGCACAGGCTGGTCGGCAGGTCGGCGACGGGCGCAGGTCGCTGGCCGCATGTGGCTGCATTCGTGCGGGGTGGATGTCACGGTGCGGCTTGGCCTGGAGGTTGTGCCCCGTGGTGGCCTGGACTTTTCTGACGTTGGCCAGGCTCAGCGATGGGACAGGGGTCTTCCCCAGCTGTGGTGAGCGGTCAAGTCTATGGATGTGCGTTGGAGTGCAGAGACATGGTCAAGCTCATGGAAAGGTAACTCGAAAGTCTCGTTTAGTCCCGTCATCTTCGGTCTGTTTGTGTAGCTCTGCAGTCACTTTTCATCCTTCCTCCGAATGTAGATGCATCGTTGCCGCCGTACTGATAAACCAGACCTCCAGAATCCCACCGGCGACTAGCTGTGTCCACGAGGTGCCTTTTTCTTCAACTTCTTCTGGGGTTTGCCCAATGACTACCTCAAGAACGGGACTGTTGCGGTAAAAGCTCAGGGCAAAATGAAAGTCGTTCAAGCTACCACATCCTTCTGACGGGTCGATGCCTACCCGACAATCACCAAGAGCCCGCTGAGCTCCGTCGTCATAATCAATGATCATTCCCCTGAATTTTCTCGTTGCGGCCTCTCGGTAGACCCTGATGCCTGCAACAGAGTCTAATTTCGCGACCGAGTAGCAGGCGTGTGTTCTGAACGGTGAAGTGCGAGGTGAAACTTTCTGGAAGCTGGGTTGGATTGACTGTCGCGGGAACAGCCCGGTGCAGAGGTAAGACTGATCTCGTCGAGCGTTGAAGATGATGGTAGTGTCAGGGTAGACGCTGTAGACATGGTCGATAGTAGCGTTCTGGAAGGGCTGCCCGGCCGTGCAGCTGCCCGCCAAGGAAGTCTCGAACTGACAAAGGAAATCAGCTTGGGAAAGCACACATCAGGTTGGGACGTACCAGGTAATAGCACTTCTTGAAAGATGTCCGCCCCGAGGCGAGGACCCGTCGGCGTGTACCGAAGCATTTGATGGGATCTGAAGGGGAAATCGGCACATAGATCCATATGACAGTACATTTGAGGTTCGCGGGCAGGCTTTTGAAGGTGACCTCGGCCGTGGGTGAACGAGGAGTGTGGACATGGACCGCCCGCGTGATAGCATTGGACATGAAGAACGTTAAACCTGAGCAGCCGGATAGATTGATTGTGTCGAGTCGCTCGAGATGAACCTCTGGGCGGGAAGGGAAAAGCGAACAATCTTCGAGCTTTGGTGGCTCGGCAATGTCCCAGATGGGCCATTCGTCTCGAGCCCTCGCCGATATCAACTGACAAAATCCATACTATTCATACATGCTCTTAGCAGCTGCGAGTGTGGATGTTGGGCATAGCACCCACCTTGTAGATCAGAGCGTCGTGGGCCTCTGGCGTGATGGTGGCATAGTATCTGTCTGCGGCGGGATCCTCACTGAAGGGGGGCCTTTCCAGAGACCTGATGCCATTTGCGTCGATGACAACCCTGATCGGCTCTTCAGAAGGCCGCATGGTGAGGGATGGTCGTGATCCACGATGCCATGACCGAACTGTTTGAAGGGGTTCGCGCATCGTGTCATCCGTCTCGGACAAGATATCAACCATGTCCTCCACGGCACACAGCCGAAACAGCTCACCCGGCTCGCAAAGCTCCAATATCATTGCGGCAAGCTCCGGAGGCAGCCTTGTCAAGAATCCGAGTCCTGTCAATTCGTTTGCTTTCGATAGACATCGTTCCAAATTCGCTGGAAGGCGGGGGAGCGGCAGCACAGGGCTGCTGGGCCATGGTGATACGCTCACAGAAGCCGTCCAGAGCCGATCTAGCTTGTGCGAGAATATTGCGAGCTTCATGTATAGATTCAGGCAATCGATATGGACTGTGCACGTCTCCGTCGACATTGCGCACTCCTCGCAATTGACGGAGAGGTGGAAAAAGTTCTGCCCTTGTACGTCTCCGTACTCCGTTTTCGGGAAGGTCTGGGCGTCGACGAGGGAATCATTTGGGGAGGACGAAGAGACTGTTTAGATCTCCATGTCAGGCGAGCTCATAATCCGTATGCGCAGGATCGTACCCATCAGTGAAGCGATCCGATCATGATGCTCAAAGGCATACCTGCAGGCACCGCATCGCGGGTTGAGGCGCACGTGCTGCAGAGGAGGCTCGGTCTCGGGCACACTCTGCATGGTTGCGGTGTCGCGTGAAGAATCATGTCGAAGGGATGTCGGTCAATTCCCCAGCTTCCGAAATGGTGACCGAAAGTCCCACGCACGGCGTGCTCGGCTGGCAGGGGCTGCAGCAGGTCCTGTCCAGTAATGTCAAGCCCCGGCAGCCTCTACTTTATTTGCTGACCCTCCACGACATGCCATGTCAGGTGGCTCGGCTTGTGTCGCCTTGTAGGCCATGTCTTCGTCATGGAGGCCACGGCGCTGAGTGAGGAACACTTGAGGCTCTCTCTCCCTGATACGGCCTCCTCGCTGACGTTCGTCATCCGTCTGACGCCTTGTGGGCTTTGCACCCCTCCAGCGGAGCCCGTGACCGGAAAAAAGACCGACGGGAACAAGCCCTGGCTGTCGGGCAAGGCGACGCCGTTGACAGCCCGGCGATGGGTCCGGCCAAAGGATCCCTACAGAGCCTCTGTGCGCACCCCCGCGGGCCCACGGGGGAGGGTACTTTGACGGTACTTCCAGGCGACCTCCGGCGTCTACCCCGGTCGTTTCCCCAAAGTCTTGTCCCCCCTCATCCGAGCTGTTGGTGTTTTCCACGGCGGCTTCCTTGCTTCTTCGGCCAGCTGCAGCAGGTCATGGTTTCCAGCGAGGCGGCGCTTCCAGAGAAGACGCCGAGCGCCGTAGCTGACGACCCCTGGATCGAAGGCACGAGATCAACCAACCCCCCTCGGTCGGTGCATACATTTCTCCTGCATGCTGTTCCCAAAGCGGATGTAAAGGCACAGGCAGCGTTGGCCGGTCACACGGCTCGTCCTTGGGCTCCTGGTAGGTCGTGACTGTCTGCCATGGTCGTATTGCAATATAAAGCGTCCGAGTCGGGGTCCGCTTGTTGATGAGTTCCCGGCATCCGTCATCACCCTCCGCATCGACTCGAGACGGCAGGGCCAAGTCCAGTCGTCCCCGTCCAACGTTTGCTCTCTCCGCCGAGCAACCCACTCCTCCGTGTCTGGCTCCCCACGCCGGCGCATCACGGATCGAGGTTGACCCTGTCGTTGTCGTGCCCGTCATACCCACTCGGCCCCATCCCGCTCTTGAATCCCCCCCTCGTTAGCTTGCTGTCGCGGCGCGCTTTTGTTCGAATAGGCATGGGCTAGGACCCGTTGGACCATGGGATCAAGAGGTTTCCGCGTGTACCACCAAAGGCACCATCTCGCGTGGGATTCTCCCATTTAACCCCCGTCGGCCGCATCGTCTTCTGTG
Source organism: Plectosphaerella cucumerina (assembly GCA_020746995.1). Lineage (NCBI taxonomy): Eukaryota > Fungi > Ascomycota > Sordariomycetes > Glomerellales > Plectosphaerellaceae > Plectosphaerella > Plectosphaerella cucumerina. The sequence continues at coordinate 1,249,808 of JAGPXD010000004.1, read as the reverse complement.
CGCTTGCTTGCTTCCCACTTCCCCCCACGGTTCCCCTTCTCCCACAAGAGCAAAGGCATCCCGCGGGTTCCTCTGTTCAGCTGACGCACGACACCAACTTGGGGGCCAGCCATTGTATGCCCTCGAACGAACCTGGTGTTCAGCCGCCTGAAATTCCCTCTGAAATCGCCCACAGGTGAAACCGCATTGCCTCTGGCACTGTCAACGAGGCACGCTCTCACCAGCAGAGTCGTTCTTGCGATCGACCGCCCATCGGGCCAATAAGGTTCAACGAAGCTCAAGCGCGCAACAGACGCCAGCCCACCATGCGCACTTCGACGCTCACGTCCTCGGCCCAATGCGCGGCTAGGGCCCTCCGCAGTCAGTCATTGAGGTCTGCACATGGTCGTCGCACGCTGTCGACAACGGCCGCCCGTCGGTCCGACCAGCAAGGCGGCCAGGGGTCCAGCCAAGAGTCGACGCAGCGCGGATGGGACACCAGGACGGTTCTTGCGGTCGCTGCCGTCGCCGGCACAGCAGGTTGGGCATTTGCCAACACGAATCGCGAGAAGCCTTTGGGCGCGGCCTTCTTGCCGAAAAGCACTACCTTTGCCTTGTTTGGAGGTAAAGACAGCCATGGCAGCCAGCCCGAGTACGGCAACAAGGCCGAGATGGAAGCGGTATGTAGAGACCGAAAGCTTGACTCGCGGCGCAATAGAACTGAACCATGCGTAGGCACTTCGGGAAATCCGTAGCGCGATAGGCGCTGAAGACATCATCTCGACGGACGCCGAGGACCTGCACGCCCACGGCTACTCGGAGTGGTCTTCCACCAACCCCGACACCCTTCCAGTGGCCGTGGCGTATCCGCGCTCGACAGAGCAGGTCTCGATCATCGCCAAGATCTGCCACCGGTACCGGGTCCCTATTATTCCGTACTCTGGCGGATCCAGCCTGGAGGGCAACTTCTCGGCGCCTTTTGGCGGCATCAGCGTCGATTTTGCCTTCATGGACCAGATCCTGCAGTTCAACAAGGAGGACATGGACATCGTGGTCCAGCCGAGCATCGGATGGCAGGACCTGAATGCGCAGCTCGCGAAGCTGGAAGCCGGCCTCTTCTTCCCGATTGATCCTGGTCAGACAGCAGGCCCAGTTGTGTGATTCGTTTGCTGACCAGTGCGGTATAGGCCCAAGTGCGAAGATTGGCGGCATGGTCGGCACCAACTGCAGCGGTACCAATGCGGTCAAGTACGGCACAATGAAGGACTGGGTTATCAACCTGACCGTCGTTCTTGCGGACGGCACCATTGTCAAGACGAGGAGACGCCCGAGAAAGTCCTCGGCCGGCTACAACCTCAACGGCTTGTTTGTGGGCTCTGAAGGCACCCTCGGTCTGGTGACGGAAGGTGAGTTTGTCGGCGTCCGTGCAAGTGAGTTCCTGGCTGACAAGATGCAGCCACGTTGAAGCTGGCGGTGATACCCGAGGACTTTTCCGTCGCGGTGGTGACCTTCCCCACGATCCGAGACGCCGCTTCGGCCGCCGCCGAGGTGATGCGCAACGGCATCCCGGTCGCAGCCATGGAGATCATGGACGAAGTGCAGATGAGCGTCGTCAACAAGGGCGGCGCAACAGCTCCTAGGGTGTGGAAGGAGCAGCCGACGCTCTTCTTCAAGTTCTCGGGCACCAAGGCCGGCGTCAAGGAGAACATTGCCCATGTCCAGAAGATCACCCGCAACCACTCGGGCGGCAACTTTGAGTTTGCACGCGACGAGCGCGAGCAGAAGCTCCTCTGGTCGGCGCGCAAGGAGTCGCTGTGGTCGATGCTCGCCATGCGCAAGGAGGGCGAGGAAGTTTGTGAGTGCCGCCGGTGGCCGTGCAGTGTTTGCGTGATGAATTTGCTGACAAGCTCTCAGGGAGCACCGATGTGGCGGTTCCATTCAGCCGTCTGGGCGAGCTGATCGAGATCAGCAAGAAAGAGATGGACGACCTGGGACTGTTTGCCAGTATCCTGGGCCACATCGGCGACGGCAACTTCCACGAGAGCATCATGTATAACCGACAGGATCCCGAGGAGCGCCGCAAGGTCGAGACGTGCGTCAAGAACATGGTCAAGCGCGCCATCGAGATGGAGGGCACCTGTACCGGCGAGCACGGCATCGGCTGGGGCAAGAAGGAGTCCCTCAAGCTGGAGCACGGCCCCGAGACCCTGGACGTGATGAGGGCCATCAAGTACGCGCTTGATCCCCAATGGATCATGAACCCGGGCAAGATTATCGATCTGCCTTAGGCGGTAAATGAGAGACGTGGTCGGCGAGAAAAGCGAAGCATCTTGGCTTCTTTCGCGAGCATGGCATGGAGCGGGAGTCGAGGTCTGCGGCACAATCAGTCAGTTCAAAAGCGATCAAGATTCGGTGTACTTTGGATTGTCCGTGTTTCACCGCCTTGGTGTCTGCATGTTGTCCGTTTGTCTGTCGGCCTGTTTGTTTGTCGGGCATGGGTTTGGGTCCGTTGGGGGTCGACGGGTAGGCGCAGAAGCATCCGCCTGAGGAAACACAAAATTTGCTGGCAACAAGCGATTTGTTTTTCATCGAGGCGGTCGGTTAGGAAAAGCACTGAGATGGGAAATTTGGTAGGTGTATTCCCGCTCTTGCCTCCTTCGCGATCGCACCTTCCCGCAGATCTCGGCGCCGACCTGAGGAAGGAACTACCTCGCTCTTGAAGTTACCTATTCACTCCTTCCGCCAGATACAAGGCGGATCCAAGGGTCTCCATCTCGTACTTTCAACCAGGAGCCTTTCCCTGATATTCACCCTCATTCTCCCCGGCCCAGGTCTTCCTCCAGCATCCCACTCCTCCGCCGGCACACCGAAATGGAGTGGAAACAGCGAGTAAACGGAACCGGCTCGAGAACCGGGATCATCCGCAGCAATGTCGATCCAAAGGTGTCTTACCCTTCCCGCATGAAGCTCAATGTCGAAACCATCGAGTTCGGCTCGGAGACTTCTCAGGATCGCGTCAATTCCACCCATGAGGGCGACGACGCTCGCCAGTTTGCCTTGATCGCCGACATTTGGCGCCGCGAACTTCACATTTTCTTCGCACTTGACGCTCCGAAGAAACCCTCCCGAGATGGCAACACGGCAGAAAAGCGACGGGACTTCAAGGTTACCATCGACTTTCGCCAACTAAAGGAACTGGTAGTCCAAGATACCAATCCCGATGCGCCGGAGGACAAGACCACTTGGCTCAGCATCCCTCTGAGGAACCCGCCCGCCTACTATCAGCGGGACGAAGAAATCCAGAAGCGTTCTTTCGATGCCGAGAAGCTATCCATGGTTCGCCATGATCTGTGGGTTCGCACGACCTACATCTTCGACAATCAGGACATGACCCAGGACTTCACCATTGGCCTTCTGGTGCACTGGGACGACCCCACGTTCATCAACATTGGCAGGTGCACCGCCATCCGCCTGCGCATCGATCGTGAGAAGACGCCTCTGGATACCCTCCTACGTGCCCTTCATGACCTCAACATCGAGACGCATGATCATGCATTGATTCCTAAGCCCTTCAAGGCGCTCTGCCTTCTTCCTTCCGAGAACCGCGCGGTCAGAAACGTGGCTTCGTACGACCAGAACATCATTACCACAGACGACATCCATGGCCTCTCCCTCCTGGGAGACCACACCCCGACGGTGCCTCCTCTGACGTACCCAGTCCAGTACCAGCTTGAGGTCTGCATCTCGAAGGGAATTCTCAATGAGTTTCATCTTTCGAGGGAGTTTCTCGCCCGGCTCCGCGCTCTTGACGCCACCAGGGCCCAGCATATGCTCGAGTACTTGGCAGACAAGGAGAAGCCCATCGCAGACCCCATTAGCATCTTCGAGGATGAACAAGCAACGAGCTACTATCCGAAAGTGAACGTCCCACACTACTGCGCCATCATTCGGAAGGCCCTGATCACCCCGACCACCATCTACTACAGCTCCCCATCTATGGAGGCTTCCAACAGAATCTTGCGCCAGTTTTCTCACCTTCAGGACCGCTTCCTCCGTGTACAGTTCATCGACGAACTCCATCTAGGCCGACTCAGATCTATGAACACCATCGATCAGGATCACTATCTTTTCAGGCGCGTCTTCCATACCCTCGTCAATGGCATCCGTATCGGTGACCGCCACTTCAAGTTTCTGGCCTTCGGAAACTCTCAAATCCGAGAGTGCGGCGCCTACTTCTTCAGCGAGGTTGGCGACATCACCTGCAAGTCCATCCGGGCCTGGATGGGCGACTTTGATCACATCCGAGTCGTGGCCAAATGTGCCGCCCGCATCGGTCAATGCTTCTCTACGACACGGCAGATCCAGGGCTTCAGGACCCCGAAGGTCACTCGCATTGATGACATTGAGAGGAACGGCTACTGCTTCACCGACGGAATCGGAAAGATGTCCTCGTTCCTCGCCCAAGTCATCTCCCAGGAGATGGGTATTGACTCCAAAGTTACGCCTTCTGCTTTTCAGTTTCGCATGGGAGGCTGCAAGGGCATTCTCGCCGTGTGGCCTGGTGTCGGCATGACCGAAGTCCAAATTCGGCAGTCACAGGAAAAGTTCAAAGCCCGCTTCAATGGTCTGGAAATCATCCGCGTCTCTCGCTTCTCCGTCGCCTCCATGAACAGGCAGATGATCACTATCCTCGCCAGCCTCGGAGTGCCCAAAGATGCTTTCCTGAAGCTGGCGGACATCCAGCTCCTGAACTATAAGCAGGCCATGGTTGACCAAGCCACGGCATCGACGCTACTCAGCACACACGTCGACGAGAACCAAACTTCTCTTGCCATGAAGGACCTCATCAACTGGGGTTTCATGGACACTGAAATTCAAGAGCCCTTCGTCATGACCATCCTCCAGCTCTGGAGGACTTGGTCCATGAAGCTTCTCAAAGAGAAGGCTCGAGTCATTGTTGAAAAGGGTGCCTTTGTTCTGGGATGTGTCGACGAGACTGGAACACTCAGAGGCCATTCCGCGGCAACCGAGCGCTCCAGAGGCCCAAAGAATGTCAATGAGCTCCCCCAGATCTTCCTCCAGGTTCCAGAGATTCCTGGAAAGCCTGGATACAGGGTCATTGAAGGCGTCTGCCTGGTTGGCCGAAACCCGTCTCTCCACCCAGGCGACATCCGCATTGTTCAGGCCATTGACTGTCCGGCGCTCCGGCACATGCGCGACGTGGTCGTTTTCCCCAGCATTGGTGACAGAGATGTCCCGGGCATGCTCAGTGGAGGCGACCTCGATGGGGACGACTTCTTCGTCATCTGGGAACCGAGCTTGCTCCCCCCTCGCTGGAACTTCCCTCCGATGGACTACCGCGCCCCTCCTCCGACGGCGTTGACCCGCGATGTGAACCATCATGACCTGGCTCAGTTCTTCGTCAAGTACATGAGGAACGATTGTCTTCCTTTCATCGCGCTCTCGCATCTTGCCAATGCCGATGATCACATTGATGGTGCTAGGAGCAAGAAGTGTAAGGTCTCCCTGAAAGAGCTTTTCTTTCCAAATACTGACATGGCCAGGCCTCCAACTCGCGGCCCTGCACTCCAAAGCGGTCGACTTCGTCAAGACCGGCGACCCAGCTATTCTGACCAAAGAGCTCAAGCCAAAACGATGGCCTCACTTCATGGAACGTCGGACAAACTCTTACAAGTCCAACTCCGCCCTGGGTCTGATCTACGACAAGGTCGGCGAGGTCTCCTTCAGTCCAATCTACGAGAACAAATTCGACCAGCGTATCTTGAGCAAGTACAAACTCGAGGAGGACATGCTCAACAAAGTCCGTGAGATCAAGGCGCGCTATGACATTGCAGTGCGCCGCCTCATGGCACAGAGGGAGATTGAGACCGAATTCGAGATCTGGACCGGCTTCGTCCTCAGCCGTCCCCGCGTGGGAAGCGGCTACAAGCTCTCGGAGGACATTGGCCGCGAAGCATCAATCATCAAGCAGCAGTTCCGCGAGCAGATTCACGAAGCGGCCGGCGGCTCGCACATTGACCTCATCGGACCCTGGGTGGCGGCCATGTACAAGGTCACCGAGGAGGAGGTCAACACCAGAAGGGCGGAGAAGGAGGCAAAGGAGAAGAAGCTGGAGCCTCAGTACAAGCATGAGGCCGACGACGGGATGCCTCTCATCTCGTTCCCCTGGATCTTCCACACACAACTCGGATACATCGCCACGGGCGAGTGGGCCAGGGACGTCTACGTCGACACGGACACGGCTGCGGATGAGCTCTACGTCCGCGACTGGAAAGCCGAAAAGGCTCGCCAGGAGGAAGCGAAGCCCCTCGTTGTCGGTCATGAACCAGTCTCCGTCCGCACATACTTCACGCCCCCTACGGTCGAAGAGGAGGCATCCGCTCTGTCCTCTGACGAGAGCGAGGAGGAGGGAGACATCTACCAGCGATTCGACCAGCTCATGGGTCTTTAGGGGGGGTATCTCAAACACAGGATAGGGGTATTTAGTCCCTAGGTACCAGGTAGCTAGACATTTCATCGAATAATCTTTATGTTCACCTTTGCTCGGCGAAATCTACCTCCTGACGCAGAGGTCCGTCCGAATTATCCACTTTTCCCCTGCCGTAACCTCACGTCCTTCGTGCTGCATGTCTCGTCAGTCTCAGTCCCTGCGAGGGGGGGAGATTGCTTCTCCGTTGATCATGTAGGTACAGCAAAACACGCAGCGAACCACCGGGGCAAGGCGCAGTGGCCAGAGACAAACAAAACCGCAAAGGGGGGGCTGCGGCCCCTCAGCCGCTCGAGCGTTTCTTGGCTGGGAACCAGAGCCTGGGCGATACAGGTACGAGGCAGGAAACAGGAACCCCTGAGGGGGGTTGACTGCGGGCTAGATCGAGATTCCGCGCTCATGCGTTTGGTTTCTTATGCCAGGCGTCTGCGGCGGCGGGCTATTGGCCGAGCGCTTGCTTATGCATGGTTCGGGACCTGGCCATGCCGGGCGACGGGGGGGACGTCGAGGGAGCGACAGAGGCTGTGGAAGCAGTACTTCGTAATGGCAAAGTGATGCTCTATTTCCTGGCACTGCCAGTCGAGGCGAAAGAGGAGGAAGCAGGGGTGCTGCGACGTCGGTGGCAACAGAGCTCAGGGGCCCGACTGGCCGCGAGCTGTGCCTCGGCGTCTCCTGCCAAGGAGGCCGACGACGATACCACGAAATAGACTTCCCGAGGGTTCTCCCCTTTGGGAAATCGAATACGGCCGGCAGATGCCGTTTGCCTCGGCAGGGTCCAAAACAGCGCAGGTATAAGACAAATGCAGCGAAGAGTTTTCTCGCGAACATCCAAGAAAAGGGGGTTCGCGGGGGAGGGGCGGGAGTGTCTAACTCCTAAGTGCGTGATACTACTGGAGGTAGTGTAGCGACGGGCCGGCGGGCTGGGTCCGCGCCGAACCAGGCGAGCGGACCGATGCAGGGCGCGATGCAGAGACGAAGGGAAAACACAGAAGCGAGGGCGGAGGCGAGCGAAAGGGGGAAAGAGCTGGACGGGCAGGTGGGATGGTGTCGCGCGAGGTCTCAGAGTGGAACGAGAAAATTCGGGGGCAACTCACCAGCATGCAGTCGTCGCCATGTTTGTGAAGGAGAACCAAGCCGGACTGAGGCGGCACGGCGATCTCCTCGGCAGCGGAGCGCCTATCGTGAGGGAAGAAGACGGTCTCACCACCAGCGCATCCGGAGTCGTCCCCGCCGGTGGAGCTGGTGGTGAGGTAGAGGAGGAGGGTCCATGTTGTCTTGCATGGAATCGAAGGGGATGTCGGATCAGCTGGATCGGATGGGACGGACACCCAGTTCGAGTCGTCATCTGGAAGTCAACGGTGTTTCTGCGTCAGCGACTTTCTCGGTGTACTGTACTGTAACAAGCCAGACAGGTGTATACGGGGGTGGAGCCGCATCGCCAAGTCAACTGCCGAGTCAGCGCCGGACGAGTCGGCTCGTCCGCCAAAAAGTCGGGGTCGTCAAAGATGATCCCTGAGCAGCTGAGAGACAGCACTCCCCGAAAAACAGCGGGCCACGTAGACAAGCGTGTGGGCAGACGAAGATGTAGTGCATCGTCGAAAGTTGCATCGGACTTTAGCCCGAGGAGAAATTCGGACCTCTGGTCTATCCTTCGGGGCTGATGTTCTGGAACACGCAGCTGGTGGTGGAGAGCGGACAATCACCCGCAGTGGGTTCTCAGGTGATGGCAAGCAGGACATGGGGTCAAAATGGACAAGACCTTGTTTGCCATTGGCCGTGGGGAAGATGAACCAGACCTAGCTGGTTGCCTCTGCTTTCCGGGCCTCTGAACAGGGCGAACAGTGTGCAAGCTTCGTACAGGCGGCCGGCAGCAAAAGGTCAGGGGGTGGACGAGGAAGGCTAGAACCTGGCGGCGATACCGTGTACCAGACCCTGAACGATGATGGGGGAGACTGGAACACGGACGAAGGGGGCGCATCTGGTTTCAAGGACCAGGGAGACAAGGAGCGGCGATCACTTACAATGCGCATCAAAGTACTGGCCCTTGGAGTACCGATAGATGCGAATATTAGAATTAAGTCCGACGACCTCGCCGCCCCTGAGACACCAAGGTCAGCACGTCAGGGAATGCAAGCCCACGGCATTGGTGGCAGGGGGAAGAGATAATAGAACGCCAAGACATAACGGGAGATGCTCACCACAACGGCGTTAGAGAGTCGTCCTGTGTCAGGGCCTCGCGGAGGCCTGTCTCGAGCCAGAGCCGGCCGGCAAACCTCGGGTCGTCCACCTGGAAGCGGTCGTTGACGCGAACGGCTTCGCCGCGCTTGGGCTTGCCGGGAGTCGTCACAAGGGGTAGGCCGCTCAGATGGGCAACGTATGAGTTGCACAGCGACCTGGGCCAGAAGTTTGAGATCAGGACAACCTTGTCAGGGCAAGCCTCGAGGGGCTGCGGGGTGAGATCGATGACGGGAAGGGGCGGCTTGAACTGGGGCCACGATGGCGGGGGCGCCTGGACGGCCGAGGAGGTGGTCTTGCTGGATGAATGACCTGTCTTGTTGGACGGCTGACCGCCCTTGCCAGCCGCCGTAACTTTCTTCGGCTTGGGCATGGTGATGCTGCTGGGAAGCGGGTGCGAGTTTTCGGTCTGGTCTGCTGGCACGGCCGGCAAGCAAGTTCGGACGAACGAGGCTTGCTGCAGTTGATGAGGGGGCGCGCGGGCTGGATCGTGGCGGCGTGGCAGTTGACGGGCTAGGCAGATCGTCGGGTCCTTAGGTTATCGGTGATGTTCGGCCGCACTCGAGGCAGTGTAGCTTCTGCAGGATGCCCGAAGCATCGAAAGCACCCCCAAGAGATGGCGCAGATGCCCCTGGACGCTGGTTCCTGTCCGGGGAAGCTTTCCGGTGCGGGCCAGCAGCCGGGGGTGGTGTGGTCGACGGGGAGGCTGTGAGTGGCTGCTGACCAGCCAGTGGAAGAGGTGGTACTCGCCGGCAGGTGAGACAAGGCAGGGAAGTGGCAGGCGCTGTGTTACGGGGAGGCTATTGATCCTGCAGCATGACGCCGTTGAACGCTAGGGGGTTATCAAGGCCTGTGTGATTGCTGTGGACGAGGTAGCCCAGGGGCGTCGCGTGTCTTGGGTGAAGGTTGACCGAACGGCGTGGCGCTTCTATTGTTGGCATGTGATGCCGCAACGGTTTTTGTATGATGATCAGCAGGGCCAGCTGTGGGCAGAGCAGAGGGAGCAACGCTCAGTGGTCGTGACGATGAGACAGATTGGTCGTGGTGGCTGGTGGGGAAAGGTTGACAAAATCGCAAGCGAGGTTGAAGGCGAAGGGACTGGCGCGATTCTCTGGCTCGTGTCGGGGGGGTTCGCGTAGTAGCGGGGGACTTAGCTTAGCACCACCCATGTTGGGTTTAGGTCCCGTAGCCGGATATTATTGCGAGAATGATCGCCGTCCCGTCCGTCTTCGTCCCTGCGAACCCTGGGCGCACCACCAAACCCAGCTTGCCCTGACCCTGACCCTGCCCGTTCGGCGGGACCATCAGACGCCGCCGCGCCGTCCTTTGTGCGCTGAACATGATCAAGCGCAGGTTTGGCGGGCCGCGGCTAGTCTTGGTGCTACGGGAACAGCCGCTGCCTCCCGTTTCTCGAAGGTCTGCCCGTTGCAGCCGTGACAGGTGCACGTGTGGTCTCAATGGGTGTTCGGATGCTCCCCGAGCACGGGGACTCTCAGGAGCGGTTACACGAGGAGGCAATTGGGATGACACGAAATCGGTGTCAAACTTCGAGGTTGCGGGGTTGACAAAGAACGTGCAAAGTGACGGATGTGTGTGGCCAGTGGGTCTGCAAATCAATTCGATTGCGAGTATTGTGAGCTCGACGTCTGCAGGCTGAAGAAGAGTGAGAACTCGAAATCTGAGATGTGATATCTTCCGTCCCTGCGGTGGTGGTGGTGGTGGGTGACCCAAGGAGAGGGGGGTGCATTTGGCTCTGTGTCGAGCCCCCCGCCCCACCCTCTGAACAATAGGCCAAAGCCACTTGCTCCCTCGACAAGATAGTCGCACAAGCGGACTCGTCGGTTGTTAGCGAGATCTGAGCCGGGACTCTGAGATGTTTGATCGTCGACTAGGGACCAAACTGTACGGTACCGTGAGGCTTGTCATCCATGACTCGAGCAAGACCAATCGCCGGTATCATGTTTCCATCAGTGGTTCTCCCGTGGCTGGTACTTGTGGCCACCTTCCAGCAGGGTTGGCAGTCCTGCTTTCCCTGGCCTTGCCTGCCCAGGCCAAGGCTCAACCGATATGACACCCAGATGCATGCATGGGCTCGATTTGTAGATGTTGATCGATCGGCTGGGATCGTAGATTATCTTCCTCGGCCGTGGAATCCTGCGGTTGTCGACCGGGAGCTTTCCGGTGCATCCGCCGAGAAAATGTGGCTCAAGGTGCATCCGTGTCCACGGGAGGAGCAGGTCGGGAGGGTGGTGCGCCGCACGCTAGTCGGTGATGGGGGATGTCCCGATGACGGTTGAGACGACAATGACATGGCCGTCGGCCGACGATGCTGGAATTGACCTCGACTGCACCTGACGGCGCCCCTGTTTCCTCACATCTCAACTGGCGAGTTCTCAAGAGGGAAGGCCGGCGCTGGTTAGCCTTGAAAGCGGACGGCGTTGCGCAAAGATGATTGGGGTGGGCAGACTCAGTTGCAGCATCTGACAAGGGTTGTTAGCGCAGTCTATGCGAGGGGTAAGGACGACGTGCAGCCCCATGGCTCTCGGGACCAGGGTTCGGCCCCTCAATGTCAGAGGCAACCCGTGCGCCATCAGGGCCAGCCGGGGCGATGACATGACGGCGGAACCGGGCGGAGATGCGTGGTATGGCGGAAGATGGGCGGACTGGAGGCTGAAGTTGAGAGGAGCACGGAGCTGAGAGAAGCCGTGGGATATCGCTCGATCAATGCTCCAGTCCGAGTCCTGCTGCCAGAAAGACGTCGCGGACCCCGAGGTGCCCGGAAAAGTGAATGGCTCTTTCCCGCGCTGCCGCTGTCGTGGTGGCTCTTGCCTCCCCGGGGTGAGGTGTGCACTGACTGGGGTCCTGCTAGCGAACGGGCCAGGCCGCTCCTGCCTTGGCTGCCCACCTGTACAGCTGTACTGCGCTTTTTGAGTTCCGTCAGGTGCCACCTGACCGTTCCTTCCCGCTGACGGGACCTGGCTCAGACGGTGCGGCAGGTGCGGAATTGCGGTCGAGTGCGGTGTTTAGCCGTCGCCCCGTTACCCTGATGGGTCCCCGCTTGTGGGTGCGCATGCAAATAGCGCGTTCGCGTTTCGACGACACCCCATCCGCGCCCGTCGGCTCAATCCAATCTTGTCCCCGCCGACACCTCTACTCCTCCCCTCGCACCCACCCGAACCTGGACCTGGACCTGGACTGGACCCCTCGGAGCCCTTACCTGGTACGTCACTCCTCTGGCCGTTTCCAGCACACTTTGCTTTTTCTTCCCTCCCCCTCTGCTAACAGACTCTTCCCAGCCTCCGATGTTCGCCCAGCGCGCACCCTTCTCAGCCATGGCCAACGACTCGGCCGCACCGCCGGCCCCCTCCTCCTCCGCGCCGTCCGCGCCGGCGACGCAAGCCCCTGCCATTGTCGATAATGGCTTCTTCTCGCGTCGCTCGATGCAGCAGTTCAGCATCTTCGCCGCTGGCGCCGGCTTCCTCTTCTTCTCCACAATGGTCACACGGCGCTCCATCGCCCGGAAAAAGCTGGCATCGCTGCCCAAGTTCTACTCCCCCAGCCACGCCGCCGCAGGCAAGCAGGGCAACCCAGAGGGCAACCTGATTGCCCTCGAGGCCCTGAACCTTGCCACTCTCAACGTGATGAGCGCAGGTATCATGACCATGGGCGGCATCGCCTGGGCCTTTGATCTTTCCAGCATCGAAGACTTGAGGGAGCGCACACGACGGACGCTCCACGGCGAGGCCGGAAACATAGACGAGAAGGCCGAAAGGGAGTTCGAGGAATGGGCAGCCAAGATCCTCACGCAGTTCGGCAAGACGGCGCCAGAAGATGGCGCCCAGGACAAGCCCAAGGAGGACAAGAAGAACTAGACCCTGGGACCGCACCTTTTCCTTCGCGCCATGGCGAGGCGAGATGCGCGAGCGACAACTTTCTCCTTTCTCACTCTTTTTCGAACGCCATAGCCGAGTCGTCCCGGGCGTGTCATGAACCGACGTCCGAGGCGGCTCTCTTGGTTGCATACTGTCGAGCAAAGGAAAACGGTGCCGGAGTATGTACTAAAACGGTGGCCGGCGCGCCACACGGCGTTTATTTTCAACGTGTAATTCAGCGCTCAAACATGTACATCACATCAGAGCCCACTCCGCTCCCGCGGCTCCGTCTCCGTAGGCGCTTACAAGCCACACACACACACAAACACAAGCACAAGCACACACACCACACTCGCAGTCACCCACATATCCAAACATCAGAGCGTTTCGTGACTCGAACCGCTTTGGGAGACAACTGCACGCGCACAGCCCGCGATCTCTGTCTGCTTAACTACAGCAAGGATCGCGTCTCAGGATCGGTACCTGTCAGGGCCTTGTTCTCGATCAGAAGCCCCTGCGCCCCCACCGACGATTTTCGGATGCACGATGATCTCGTCCAGCGCCGGGGATCAGGGCCCCGTCTGATCCGGTGCGTGCTGCTCTGCATGTGCGTGCCTGGCGGAGGGGTCTTTTGAAAAGCACCCCCCCTGAACTCGTTCTCTTGTTTTCTGACTGCCACAGCTGCCGCCCGCTACAGTGTACTAATCGTAGGGTACCTTGTGATTGCTGCGCTGCCTGTGGCCACAGCCATGACATGACCCCTGCCTGCCTCTTCACTTGCACTGCAGGCGGTCGCAGAGGGCCAACCTACGCTTGCTTCTTCTCTCCCTCCGGGCCGGCAACATGATGCCGGCCATCTCGGGGTTCTCTGGGTCGCGGCAACACGGCGTTGCGACGGTTGACCTCGTTGTTACCAAGGGTACATCCCGCTTGCTGATGGCTGAGGAGCCGCGCCGTCTGACACATGAGGGGCGATGTCAAGTCGGTTTCCATCACTGTCCCGCTCTTGCGGAACGATCAGAGACCAGCGGGCGTGCCCCTCGTCTGCCGCAACGCCAAGCAAGTCGCGAACAGGGCACTTGTGCCGCAAGGCAGCGGGGGGTCACAGTCACCCAGGGCGCGGCGAGGCAGCCGCCCGCCCATCCATTCGGACTAATGCGACCACCTTTCCCGAGCCAAGTGAAGTGGGTGATCACCCACCAAGGCCGAGATGTGTGGGTGAAGAGATACGGTACGTACAGTACGTACTTGCCTGCATGGTATGCAACGACCCCTGGTCAGCCCAGCTACACTCGGACCTTCTGCTGCTTGCTGCTGGGCAGTGAGAAATGTGACAAATCTAGGCGACAGAAAGCACATCCTGGTTGTGGCGACGTCGGCGAGGTTCATCCTTGGTGCGTTCATGGCCGACCTGCACGATACAGCTGGGTCCAGCCCGCCGGAGGACTGGCCTTCTGGACATTCCGCAGTTGCGGCCGTGGCCTTCAGCTGACGCCAGTTGAATCACTTATACCCCCCGGGTGCCCCGGGTCTCCCCAGGTCCCCTGATTCCCATCATACCATCATCGTCATTCCTTCATCGTTCTCCAGCATTCCTAAGACCTTTTCTCTCTCACAAGGCTCAAGTGAGGTGAAGACATATCCTCTCTCTCGATATTAGTGTCTTTGATCCCGTTTCCACCATGCACCATCCCCACGGGGTCATGGCCCAGGGCGGCCACTCTCTCGATGGCGTCTTGTACGGCCAGGGAGAACCGATAAGCATCCTCGAGGACGAGCTCACCACCGGCAGTCACGATGTCATGCGCGTCCTGAGCCTCTCCACCCGCCAGCCCATGGCAGTGCTCTCGTCTTCGGTGTGCTGGCTGCCCGCAGACGGCAGCGCGCCTCTTCCCTGGGCCGCCATGAGCCCGGCGGGAGATGTCCCCGAGCTGGACGTCTTTCCTGAGAACAACCTCGCCTCGGGCCTCAGCAGCCCTTCAGTCGCAAGCCCGCTCACACCAACGGCGAGCATCAGTCCGTTGGACAGCCTCAGGCGCGACTCGGCCGTCAGCTTTGGCCGCAACGATGAGTTTGACGATGCCATGGGGGTGCGTCTTGGTGTTGGTAGCCTTCTGTCGAGGTCGAGGTGCTGACAACCTCTCAGAGCAACTTTCAAGCTCTTCAGCCTGCGAACATGTCTAGCTTTGGACCAGCTTCCGCGTCTGTCCCTGCACACGTCTACGAGCCTATGGACCATGGAGCCATGGCTGACAAGCTGGATCTGGCTGGCCCTCCCCACGGCGTCCCCTCCTTGTTTGAGAACGACTACGCGCCTTGGAACTCATACCCTCAGGACATGAAGGCATCGGCCTTGATGGACCCGAGCACCTCAAACCTGCAGGTCAACTACATGCGCATGCACACGCCTTACGATTGTTCCGCCGAAGCCCCTCCTCACGAAAGAAGGGCTGCCCCAGCTCAAGCAGCTCAGACATGGACACAGCCGGGAGCCATGCCCAACTATGACTGGCAGGGCCAGGTTGCGCACCCGTACAACGACACTGTCCCGGCGTCACAGTCTCCCCAAGCAGACGTTCCTCGTTTCCACGACGCAGTTGCCTTCCCTCCCGACCCTAGACAGCAGCACTTCCAAATGATGAACTCCCTCCAGTCCTACGACATGTCACGAGCACAGGGCGGCCAGGCCCAGGCGCCATCGCCCCAGGGCGCAGTACTGCACCAGCCAACGTTCTACCGAGCTCCCGAGCAGCACACCATGGAGCTCACAGACATTAACTACCACGGCATCCACACCCGGCCGATATCAACCCCGAGGTCGTCCAAGCCGCACAGCAGCCGCAACGGGCGGCGGTCCGAGCCAGAGCCCAAGCCGACACCAGAGGAACAAGCTCTTCGACCCCACATCGTCTTGGAGTACTTCCAGCGCGAAGTCAAGCCCGACATCGACGCCCTCGAGGCCCGTCAGCGCGAACAAGGCGACTTTCCCACCGACGAAGCCCGGGCCCGCCTCGTCTCTGAAGCACTAGACCTCGTCCGCCCTGCCGTCAAGAACGTCACCCAAGCCCTCGAGGCCCTGCCTCCACAAAACTCCCAACCCTGGGGCGGCACCCAGAAGCGCCTGCAGAGCGACGCAGAGCACATCCTCTCCATGATCCAGATCATCCGCCGCAGCGCCCTCGAGGAGACCGAGCTCCGCCAGCACGAGCCCAGGACCGACACGGCGGACGCGAAGCCCCGCAAGGGTCTGTCCGCCCTGGTCAAGGACTACGTCGACAAGGCCGAGTACGTCGGCAAAGTGACGGGCCACGGGGCCCGCAAGGAAAAGACCGAGGCGGCCTCTCACCGCGCCGCGACGAACCCGGTCGCGAATGGTCGGCCGCAGGCGATGGCGTATCCCTCCGCCGGCATGGGACCGGTTGATTGGACTCAGGGACAGACGACGACACCGCCGCCGGACCAGCGCTCCGGCGCAATCGGGCATTACCACCACCAGCAGCAACAGGCTTACATGCAGCACAACCTCCCGGCCGAGCCCGCCGCCTACGCTGCCATGTCGACCTACGACCCTCGTCCCTCCTCGTCACGACCCATTGCCGAAGCGGCCATGGCAACAGTCATGGCTCCCTCGGGCGGGCCAGTCGGTCCCGCCGCGTGGATGGCTCATCACCCCAACGCCAACGCCGCCCCTCCGCGTGTCTCAGCCGCGGGCCTTGGCGGCCTCGGCTACGCCATGCCCCCGTCCGCCAGCGCAAACATGTATCCCTCCCCGCCGGGCTACGGAGCGTCCTCCGCTCCTCCTCAACAGCACCAGGTTCAGGTTCATCATCATCATCCCTACGCCGGCGTCGCCGCCGCCGCACCCTCGCCCTTCCCCGGCCATCTCCAGATGGGCATGCAGCCCGCGGGCGGCGACGTGGCCGCGGGCCGTCGCGGATCATTGCCTGACAGGCGACTCATGGCACGCGAGCGCGCGGCGCCGTACTCCCTTGCTTACCGTATGCCCAGCGAGAGAAAGGGGTCGGTGTGATGGCCTGATTTTTTGTGTCTTCCTTGCTTTCGTCGCTTCCATTTTTCATCTCGCGCGCGCCAGATACCCAACACTGGAGGCTCCGTTATTCATTTCCGTGTTTTTTTTCCTCTCTTCTAATTCAGGCCGTGGCGGCGTCAGAAGGGCTTTTTTCGGTTGCCCGGAAAACAAAATCAGCGATGTTGACATGACTTTTGGGGGCGGCTTGGGTGGCTTCTTGTTTCTGATTCTTCTCAAATATCGGTATCATCTTGCCCTTTCCCTTTCTCACTAGTATCGGTATCTTCTTCCTGGTTTCTTCACATATTGGTAATTCTCGGCGTGGCGGCATCGTATCAGCGATCGGCGCGAGTGGCATCTTGGTGCGCGTCCTCGTTCAAAAAGCTAGTTCCCATCATATCCGATCTTTTCGTAGTCAGGCGTTTGCAGATAGTAGCATTAGGTAGCCCCAATCAGCTGTCGCCAGAACACACAGCATGGCGTTCCGCATCCTGCATGTCTGTCACTTCTCACGTGGATCTTCGGTGACGAGCTGAGAAACAAAAGCCCGGCGCAATATATGTACGGCATGCATCCAGAACGTTGCCTGCGGGTCATGTCCAGGCCGCTCCATTGTCATATTCCGCTCAACATTCAAAAACCTCCCCCCGGTCCTTATGCCGCCCTTGCATCGAGTCGCATGCTGCATGCGTGGAAATCATGCTCTTGGTGTCTCTCACCGCCCTGGCCGTCCCCGCCGGACTGCGGCTTCATCCCGCGCCCTGCCACGCCCGCACGACTCCACCGATGCATGGCAAGAAGAATTACTGTTTTTACAGGACGACGGGACGATCTCCGTAGGTTGCTCCCTTGGCCCCTCGTTGGCCCGCCATCAGCAGCGGGCGCCCAACAGACCGATGCTTTTGAACCCCACGAGAGGGGGTTTGTTGTGATGTAGATTCGAAGGATGCAAAAAAGAAAACACCCAACAGACACCCCCCCTTCCTACAGACCGACACCGCCCGCGCCAGAGTCCTCCGCATAGTCGTCAACAAGACTCTGCATCTCCGGGTCATGCACGAGGCGGGCGCTGTCGCGGGCGCGTATCCGGGCCTCGAGGCCGCCGTCGTCCTCGAAGCTGCCCCTGCGGCCCCAGTTGCGGGGCTGCCGCTTGAGGAAGGCGCCGACGGAGCCGAGGTAGCCCTCGTGGCGGAGGAAGTAGGCCTGCTTGCGGCCCTGGGACCAGAACTTGATGGCGTAGGAGAGGGTGTTTATGGTCTGGCGGTGGCCGCGGATGAAGGAGCCGCCAAAGTAGATGTGGGAGAGGTTGTGGATCTGGGACTGGAGGAAGGCGATCTGGCCGATGTTGTTAGAGATGGCGTAGAGGAGGGAGCGGGAGATGTCGGCGCCGGTGAAGGGGGGTTCGTGGGCGGCGCCGGGGTCGGTTGTCGGGGGGAGTGGTGTCTGTGTTGACGAGGATGCTTCGGCGGCGGCGGCTGCTGCTGGGTGCAAGCCGGCAGAGGGTGGCGGCGACTGGCCGTACTCGCCGTGGTGCATGTTACCGTTGTCCTCGGCATGGTGCTCTGCCTCGCGCTTCATGCGGAAGACCTTGCCAAAGGACGAGGCAATGGTCGTGCTCTTGAGGCCGATCTTGCCATAGTCCTGCCCATAAATGTCGCCGACGAGCATGTCAACGCGGGCATTGTCGCCGCGCTCCGAGGCGTCCAGCATCTCGTCAAAGGAGCGGGCGCCGGTAAGCAGCGACAGGAGGCCCCAGAGGGTGCCGCCACCGAGAGAGGTGCCGCCGACACGCTGGTACTGGCGCGGGCCTGAGACCTTGAGCATGGAGACGCCAGAGCCGATGTTGACGAGTAGGTAGGGGTATATGTTCTCCGAGGGGGTGACGAAGTGCATTGGGTCGGTTTCGCTGTAGGTGAAGACTTCGCGAGGGATCTCGGTGATGAAGAAGTCGAGGCCTGGGGGGTTAGCTTGTGCAAGCAGCAGTATGTGACTGTGGAAGCTTACCGATGATTAGACACTCCATCTCGTCCTCTCGCAGGACGTCGACGCCCAGGACATCCTTGATCTTGTCGTAGAACTTGTATGCGCCGCCGCCGGTAGCCATAACACTGAGCGCGCCGGGCTGGGAGCCATTGAGGCGCTGCTGCTTATCCTTGAGATGGCGCATGAACTCGATGCAGACGTCGATGTGGTCGGTCTCGAAGTTGAGGAAGTTGAGGCGGCCGCCGGGTTCTTTGGAATGCGCCTCGCGGGAGAAGTAGACGAGCTTGATGAGGGAGCCACCGATCTGGTAGACAAGAAAGAGTCAGCGTATGTCTAGCTTATGCCGCAGGGGGAGGAGCGCATACATCCACTGCAATATGGCTCACGACGGCCGTGTGGTTCGGCAGGCGTATGTCGCTGGTCTCGTGATGGGTCGGCGACCCGCGGCCGTTGCCGGTGCCGTTGCCGGGACGGTCGGGGGAGTTTGCGTTGGCGTCGACGATGAAGGCGCCCTCGACGTTGATGCGCACGGCGCCGGGGCGGATGATGGTGTTGTCAATCTCCTCGAGGGACGTCATTGTCCGCGGGCGCGTGCGGATGGTCGTGGGCGAAGCTTCCCCGCCATCGCTGAGCGCGACCCCGCCGTCGTTGGCCTTGTCCGAGTCGACAACGACTGGCGACATGGCGGAGGTTTTTGTGTGTATTGGAGGAAAGTCGGTCGGCTCAATTGGATCGTGCGCCTGCTGTCGTGAACTGGCCCGCGGCCAGGGGGCTCGGGCTGTGAGGTCGTGGGATGTCGCTCATGGACCGGAAGTGCCGCGGGTGGAGGGAAGGGGAGGGGGGCAGATTGAGAGCAAGCCAGCCGACCGAAGAAATATGGACTGTTTCCCCGCGATGGTAGCTTCGAAAATGTGGCCGGGTCTAGCTAGATGGAAATAGCAGCCACGTTTTGTTGGAAGGAAGTGTCCGAGTTATGAATGGGCTCAACAAAGGCACCTAAGACCACCTCGACCCTGAAGTTCCCAATCGCTTCGTCCCGTCCCCAACACCCACCCCGTTTCTCCTGAACTCAACTGAGTTTCGCGAGGGTATTTCGCTTATCGATAAAAAATCAAGGGCAGTGTTCGGGCATTACGTCGGTTCCACCTCCGGACTTTTGCCCCGCTGTTTGCCGCTGGGCCGAGGCACGCGCACGGTGCGGCTGCTGAAGTTCGCCCAGCAGAAGGGGCTTAGTGCCGCTGCCGCCTGTGACATGCTCGAGATAGGGGTCGTCGGCCCCCTCAACCCTGAAGACTACCATGGTCACGACAGCCACTAACTTGAGTACATCATGACATCAGCCATGTGGCAACCGTCCAGCATCAACTCAAATACGCCTCCACGATACGTTCACTTTGTTTTTCCGTTTCCAACTCGACGTGTGGACCAGACTCGCCGCTTGGTTCGTGGAGGAGGCACGATTATCCCAAACCAAATGTGCTCAATGGGCCTTGATGGAAACCCATATGTTGACGAAGCCGCTATTCAAGATGGAAAAACTGCAAATGTTTACATCTTCTCTGATTCTGTGGCTTCTCGCGCGGTTATGGCCTTACCCGCGCCTTCCACGTGTGGTGGCTGTCGCTCTCGCGCCCTATTAAACGCACACAGTTGGTCAACATGAACGCCTCTCAAGCAACCCGACGCGTTGGAAGACACCTCTCAAGCAACACCTCCAGCTCCCCCTTCCCTTAAACCTCCATGGACGACATCAACCCATAGCAATACCCTCCGCGATGGCCGCCCACGAATACCCCAACCTCTTCCAGATCCCCATGCCACTACCCCTCGACCTCTACGCCCTCCCGTCCACGTCACAACTGCCAACGCCACCCGTATCAACCTGCCACGTCCGCGAAAAGCCCGAATCCCCCTTTGAGCCCATCATGATCATCCCCATGGCCCAAGAGCAGCAGATCAGGAACACCCCCATCCACGGCCTCCTCCTCGTCGCCCACGACCCCCCTAACCCTCGACCGAACCACTCCCGAAACCGCTGGACAATCTACCTCCCCATCGGCGGGCACCACTTCATCAACCTCGACCCCTTCTGCACTGTCAACCGCGGCTACGCCCGCCCCAATGGCCTCCGGGGCACCCTCATCGTCTCCGCGAGCACCTCTGCCGACTTTGTCCCCGCCCACCACGTCTGCCGCATCTCGCTCCATCCGGCAGCCACCGTAAGCAACGTGCTCAACACCATCATCGGCTTCGGACGACACCGCTTCGAGTTCGACGCCGACGGCAGGGGAGGGAGGGGCTGGATCATGGACGTGATCGATGCTCTCCAGGCCGGTGGGCTGGTCAGCAACCCCATTGAGGCGGCAAAGGCCCGGATGGAGCTTCAGATGGAATGGCACAAGCTCGTAAACAAGGGGATACGAGTACCCATCTACAGGTGCGGCTACCATTGACGATGGTGACGTCTGAAGGTAAGTTTGTACAGAAAGAAGTGTCAGGTTCCCATATGGCAAAAGGAAACTGACATACTTTTCGAAGGCAGGCCCTACAAGCAGACTCTGGCAGCGGGACTCGCTCTAGAATCTTTTCCTTCAAGCGGTACTGGAATTGCACGACTACAACGACAACCCCCAAACAGCGCTGAAATAAATACGAAGAGGGCAAAGCCAATCCCAACGAGCCATTGACAGACGAGTTGACGTCTTTAGAACGCAGCGTCGAGGAATATTAATAGTAATACAAAATTAAAGCCAGTTCAACTCGCATTACAAAACAGGCAGCCCGCCCCCTAAAGCGGCGCGATCCCCTGACTGTCGACTCCTGCGGCCTCCTGCGGCCGCTCCCTCCGGCATACCGGTCGTCCGACTCCGGGCGTCCGGGCAGTACATGGCTTGGCGTGTCAGACATCCCAATGACATGCAGGTCATACTGAACGGCATATCCAACTGTCACATTAATCCATCGTAGCAAAGTGGTATCCTCGCAGGCCGTGGCCCCGGCTCCAGAGACTGCAGACCCAAGGCCGCTCTTATCCTACAAGAAACACCTGCACCAATCCTAAAAATCCTCCTCCATCATTAATCGTGCACGCTCAAACGTGCTATAAACATCCTTCCTCCCGCAACCTGGACAACAGCTTCAGTTTCTCAGAAGAAGCGACCCCCCGGAACGGCCACGAAGATCGCCGTGATGACGCCAGAGAGCAACAAGGCCGCCAGCATGGACTGCACAAAGATGGTGTCCTGAATCTGGCGCAGCACTGGCTCCTGAATCCACACCTCGCGGTCAAAGACCTTGCGAACAATATTGCGCTTCTGGTACTTGACGATCCAGGGCTCGTCCTCGTAACTGTTGGAGGAGCCGAACGACTCGAAGCTATCCTTGGTCCGCTCCTTCTCGCTCTCCTCGTCGACGAAGAGCTCCCATGGCCGAACGTGGCGGTGGTGCATGCCGTGGAGCACGACGCACATGCCCTTCCAGGCTGCGATCAGCGTCGATATGCCGAGAACGAAGCCTACGGCCGGGATGGCCCTGTATCCGCGCGGGACGCGGCTCAGGGTCAGGAGGAGGGCGGCGATTAGGGAGCCGACGATGAGGAAGACGCCGAGGAAGCGGGCGAAGAAGACGCGGGCGGGGTTGCCGTTGCAGATGGACCAGCGGATGAAGTTGGGATGGGCTTGGTGGCGCAGCGAAAAGTCCACGGCCTTGAACACCTGACGCAGGGCGCTAGGATGGGTGGTGTATGCGAGGCCGTGGAGCGCTGCGATGCGCTCGCGGCCGGAGATATTGAGCTGCCTCGGGGCACCCTCGGTTATGTAGGTGGCGACGATGCGGTCAATCTCCTCCCTGAACGGCTGGATCGTGACTACGGATATTGTCAGCATGATGAGTTGAGCGGGGGAGCAGTGGAATCACTGACAAGGAGCCTTGGCGCCTGCAGAAGCGAAAGCCTCGCTGGCGAGCGACTTGTACGTAGCCTGGGTCGAGGTGAACTGCGACATGCCGATCGACTCGGTGTCGTTATCGTTGCCTCCGGCGGGCGTGCGAGGTGGAGTGCTGAACGGGTTGTTGTTGTTGCCGGACTTAACAGCGGCCAGGCCGGGGTCGGGTTTCTTCATCTTCTTCTCGAAGTCGGTGTCCCTGAAAATCTCGGCGCCGGGCGCCTCCTGGCGGAGACGAGAGGCCTTTTCCTTCTGGACGCGAGTAAGAACCTCTTCCTCCATCTCCTGGGTCCACACGGGGGCCAGGGCCATGTCTGCCGTCGGGGCATCCTCGAAGCGCTTGGAGTAGTCCTTGAGCCAGAGGTAGAACTGCAGGTTCTCGGCCGAGTGCTCGATGTAGACCAGGTAGTTCATGAAGTCGCGCGCAGTGCAGGGCTGGTATCGTTAGCAAGGTGGTCTGCCGAGGAGTGTCTGCTGGTTCATACCGGGCATGTGCCTCCGTTGATGATCTTGTCAAAGGCGAGCGAGTCCGGGATGCCAGCGGACCTGTTCGAGTAGCCCGAGTGGATAGAGCCATCGGTCTTGTCGCCGATGGAGGAGGATGTGTCTTGAAGAGAGGCATCCTCGACGAACTGAGGACGTCTGTAGGTGAGAGAGAGGAGACCCATTTTGAGGAGTTGGTTTCGAGAAAGGCGTATGTTCTGAAGTGTCGAATTTAGGACGCTCTTTCAAGCAAAGTCTTGTCGAGGACCCTGAGGAATCGCGGGGCGGAACGGGGGGCGGAGAGCAACGGGGCTGTAGGGTATATAGGAGAAGAGTACTAAGACGAAAGATCTGCGCCGGCGAGGAATGCCGAGCTTTAGGTTTGGCTAAGGTCAGGGCCGAGGCGGCGTTGAACGGAGAGGTGGAGAGCCCTAATCGGCGGAGGGCGAACGGCAGATGGCGAACGAAGTAGCGAAGGTATGAAAGTAGCTAGTAGGGGCGATGGTAAAGGGCTGAAGAATGGGAATAAGAGACGTCAGTGGCGGGCTAAGAGAACGGTCCCGAGTCTGAATCTGGTGTGGAGGAAGGAGAGTTGGAGTTGGGGAGAGTGGACGGAGGCTAGAGAGGGAGGAACGACGAGGTTGATATTTCATCGTCGGCCAACAGGCAGAGGAGGAGGAGGAGGAGGAGGGAAGCTGTCGAACCCCCTGTCTATCTTGTGGGCCCGAGAAGACTCGCTCGGAAGAGGGTGTGTGTGTTCAGGGACAGACGAGCCGGGTTCGTGCCACACCAGATCACCCAGGGGCCAGCCGCAGGTGCAATGAGAGAGGGCTGGACCAGACGAACCTGGTTCCGGCTAAAGGGTGGCCACCTTGTCGAAGGTGACGAGGCCGGCCTGAAGTGCTTTTCTTCTTCCCGAATGCTCGCGGCAAGGGGGCGGGAACGAGACGTGATGGCAGCTGATACCAGCGCAAGCTGGACGACTGGGGCCTCTTAGATCGCGGGGAAGTGAGACCTACTACAAAGGCTTGCACCTGTATCGATCGACGGGCAACGGCGGCGGACGTTGGATGTGCGGATCTCGGTGGAGATGCTTCTGGGAAGGTCTCCCTTTTCTCTATGAAGCATGGGACGCGCATGGGTTTCTCGATGACAGTCTAGAGGGGTTGCCCCCCGCCCTTTTGATGATCGAGCTGTGCTGGAATTCCTGCTGCCCCTGAATCCTGGCAGACACGGCTGGCTGATGGGGGGCCGCCCACAGCCCACAGACGAAGCAGGCGTGCCCTCGGAATGCTTGCACATCTGCTCGCCGGCGAGGGTGCGGTGGGAGTGGTGGTTAGTGGATGAACCTAACCCAGACCAGAGCAAACAGATCCCGGTCGATCGCTGGATCAGGGTGCGCCGATTGGGCAAGGGCCCCATGACGTTCGCGGCGGCCGGTGGTGGCGCTAAACTTGTCGCACAAATCGCCCTCGGCCCAAGAGCGTGGAGGGTTGGGTCACAACGACGGGGACTGGACTCTCTGCCAGTCTCTGGCCGGGGAACGTGTTGACTGGCACGCCGAGCACGCCTAAGCCCGAGACAAGACTCTCTGCCACTGGCCTTGGCTCCGGTAGGTCGGCCAGCTTGCGTGCCAGGGCGAAGAAGCAAAGGCCAGACCCCGGTCGAGCATTGAGGACACCGGCGATCCATGCGGGCAGGCCTCCTAATGTGCTCTGCTCAGACCCAAGGGAGAGGAAGGCCGTGTCTCTGGAACATCCTAAAGGGAGAACGTGTGTGCCACGGGGCTCGCATGTGAGAAGGGCGGGATCCAGGGGCTTCTCGTCGCTGATCTTCGTCACGCTGGAGGGATCTGCGTATCTTCTGCCGAGTTGTTGGGAGTGAGTCGCGCAAGAGCTTCGAGGAGAGATATCCGACTCGATCGAGGCCTTGGAGGCGTCGCTTTGGCCGCACAACGGACGGGACGGGAGGAGCCTGCCCGTGGGAAGAAATTTTCGGATGGTAACCGCCGATGGTCAACGTCCCGTTGCTCCTTCCCGCCAGGCAGGTTCGTGCTTTCCAGCCCCAGCGGATGGAGCGCTCTTGCCCCGGCCAAACTCTGATCACAGCTGGAAGGTCCCACCCGCCGTGGGCAGCGATTCCCGCGATCCAACCAAGATGCGAGCACGGACCCCTACCACACCCACCACACTACGGGCACCTGCCCGGGCTTCACAGATCAGTGATCACCCACCTGCATCCATCCACTGCAGTGTGCCCGGAATGCACCACCTGCATGGGAAGAATCTCGGCACATCCCCCTCTCCCATCGCTTGCCCTGCCTGGATTCCATCATCATGGCTGAGCGCCGCGCCGGCACGCACTCGACCCGAAGCCATTCTCACCGTCGACAGCCTCTTCGTCGCTGCATCTGGCAAACTGGCAATCAATGAACTCTGCTTGCACCAACATCCGCTCGCCACTCCGCCACGAGCACAAGACCACCCATCCGCTTGCTTGTCTGCCCGCGTACCCCTGAGACCTGGCTCCCAGCTAGTGAACTCTGGAGCGTCACCAGCGCAGCCATCTCGACGTCTTCACCCGATTGGGACGTCTCCGGTGGCTTGTCCCCTCATTTCTCGTCTCTACCAAACATCCGGCACCCACCCCCTGCAGTTGTCGGCTTTTGCCGTCCTTCGCCGGGAGGGTGGGATCGCAGGTGCAGAAGCAACGGAAGACGAAGAGACATCACGGAGCAAATGGTCATCGACTCAACAGGACAACTCGCCCTTTGACGCCGCTTGCTTTTGGAAAGACACCCAAGACCAAAGAAGAGAGCGACTAGCGATTGCCGAACCGCTTTCAAAGGCATTGTCTCGACTCGGGCGCCCAGCCTCTTGCTAAAAACGCCTTCCAACGTCCACTTGTCTCTCAGACAGGTCCGTGCCGACAAGCACCCATGACACTGGCGAGATAGCCGATCGACCCGCAGATGAGCCCGTGCCCCTGGTGTTCTTGAGGCGAACGGCGCCGCAGCAGACCTCAATTTATTACCAGCAACGATGAGAACCTCGATTCGACTTCGTGAGTTTCTTTCCTGCCCCATCCAACCCAAGCGAGATGCGGTTGCATCACGGATGCGCGGTCTTCCGGCTGCATCTTGGAAATGGCCCTGGCAGCGTTGCAGCGCCCCTCTGGCGTCCCATTGGCGATCGCCCCCTGTCCTCAGCTCGTTTCTTCAGGTGATCGACATCGACGCGGCCCAGATCGAGGCCACCCTGGACGCCATGGCCACCCATGTACCGACAGCGGTCACCCATGCACAACACCCCCTGCCAGCACTCAGCTGAACCCGCCGTGTGCCTGCCACGAAGACGACGAGCAAGTCTTGGCCCGAGATTTCACGGGAATCATTTGCCTCCAAAGGCAACTAAAAATCTGGACGCGGTTGTTATCCACCGAAGACTGCGCAGGAGAAAGGGAGCGGGCGGCCTTGTAGCCCTACCGGTTCCCTGGACTGCTTGGACGAACATCTTGACATGACTGGCGATCCCGCTAGGAATAACGTGGCTCTCGTGATGTTTGCCACGTGAGGTGACTGTCAACCGCATGCCAGAGCAACACCCAGCTAGTGTAGCTGCTGGTGGACCCGGTACCCGCAGAAGAGCTTGTCGAGAAGGTTGTTGAAGTTATGGGAGACTGGTGCTGCTGCAGACGCAACGCCTCTCCTAATGCGTATTCGGCAGACTTGATACATGCTGCCGCATTGATCTATCAGCGCGAACGGAATAATGGGAGAGAGGAATGGCATTTGTAGCCTGGTTAGTAGAGCAATGAGAGCAACTTGATTTTCGTTTCCTGAGAAGACCTGTATATCTATCTCATTGTGCGACTTTCAGCCGACTCAGCATGTGCTCGGGTGAACGATCTTTCATGCCCGTAGGTAAGGTCCTTGCGGCAAGTCCAGGGGTGGGAAAGGCCAATGTTGAGACATGAGTAACGGACGCTCTGCAATGACAAGTCGCATTGTGCAATGATACGAGGAACCTGGTCACATCAGTCCAGTGCCTGTGTTGTCATCATGTTCATCCCGGTGACGTATGGGAGTGCGTACCTTGAATATGCCATTACAGAGCTTCCCCGGTGTTATAGCAGGGTACAACCTGGTACAAGAGAAAGTAGAAAGCCGGCCTTAGGAGAATCAAGCGGACTGAAGTTCTCGCAAAACTTCGAAAGTAGTCGCCGACTTGCCCAACCTGTCCGATATCTCACCCAGAACATTGGTCAGCTCAGACGAGTACCCCAAAGCAGTGTAAGCTAGCAGAGTGAAGTCGAAAGGCATATGTCTGAACAATATTAAGTGTCTGGAAGGTAATCACGGCATGAGACTGGTGTATCTTGGTTGATAACGGAGCAATGCAATATTGAGGAGACGACCTGCCCGATAAAGCATGTCCCTCGCTGCCAATGCCAGGGGACACATGTAATTCACTATCATAGACCGCCTCAACACATAAACATTCACATTCTGTACATTCTCGGTCGGTCATACCCTGTTCATTCTCTGCTCTAGAGTCTAGGTCTATCCGTCTTGGTCATAATGTCGCTCGAAAAGAAAACAACAGCCCGTCCCTCACAGCTTGGCCAGGACGGCCTCGGCGCCCGTGTTATCGAGGCTGCCCTTGCCGGTCTCGAGAGCGGCGTAGGTGACCTTGCCGTGGTCGACGACGATGGCGTAGCGGCCGGTGCGCTCGCCGATGGTCCAGCCGATGGACTGGGAGAAGGCGGCGGAGGGGTCGGAGGCGAAGACGATGAAGTCGTCCTTGATGTTGTTGGCCTTGCCCCAGGCGGACATGACGAAGGCGTCGTTGTAGGCGATGAAGACGACCTTGTCGACGCCGGCGGCCTTGAGCTTGTCGGCGTTGTTGATGTAGGAGGGGAGGTGGGCGGCGGAGCAGGTGGGGGTGAAGGCGCCGGGCACGGCGACGATGACAACCTTCTTGTCGGCGAACTCTGCGGAAGGTTAGCGGTGGACATGGTGCTATGGGAGCATGCTTCAGGGCATGGGTGAATGCTGTGGATAGCTCTGCTCGAGAGACTCTCAGGGCGTGCCTTGGCCCGAAAGAGCTCCTCCTCCGCAGTGTAACCCAGCAGCATGCATCCAGACGTCGCCATCCGACAGAACCGGAGCTTGGGAATCAGGACTTACCCTTGCTGGCGTCAAAAGGCACCGGGACACCACAGGCCTCGAAACCGGCGATCTCCGGGGTGTAGGGGATGTGCTGGAAGGTCACGCCCTCGGGGAAAGAGTCTCCGGCCTTGAGCTCAGACATGATAGCGATTGGCAAAGTGGATGGTGGTTGGGTATGGTGTTGAGTAGTGGAAGAGGCGAGTTTACTCGAGAAATGTCGTTATCAGGAAGCTCCCGACGAGGGAGACGCGCCTTTATGTGAGTTCCCCCCGCCGCCGCGGCGTCTGAAGACGGACGCGGCCCGCGCACACCGCCGAGGGGCATTGATCCATCAGGGTTCTACGGCCTTCGGCGGCAATTGGGAAGTGGGGGCGGGGCGTGGAGCTCTCAACGTCAGGGGTGAGGGGCAGCACCGACCAGCTCGAACATCCCGATGCTCCAGCGTGACAAATAATTCCTGGCAAGGCGAGCCACCTTTCATTCGTCGATTGGATGCCTTCGCGTCACGGCGAGACGGCTGCCCCTGGCTGTGGGAACGACATGGCGCTCCGCAATCACGACATGCGGCGAGGGACGGCAGCCTCCGATGGCCGGAGTCGGTGGTTTTGGAGGGGTCGTGAGGGGCACTCCGAGTGCGAACTGGGCCGAGCCGAGCTGCACGATGCCGGCGATCACGGGGGCGGCGTGTTACTCTGGGACGGGTGGTGGGCTGTTGACGGTATGGGAATGACTCGGTATGACTTCAGGGATGTGAGGGCCGATGGCCGAGACTCGGTGTCCGCGCCTCGGGCTCTCGGGGTCTGTGTGAAGTTGTTGAGAATGGTTGGTACAGTTAGGCCGGGCCATCAGGATGATGAGCTCTTCTATTGTCGTGACTCGCAATGCTACGGCGGAGAAATGGCCCTCGTTCACTCACAAATAAATGACCAAACTCCCCTTGCCGAGATCAACCAGCCCGGTGAAATTACTTGTCGGCCGGTGAATCATCTTTCCCCTCCATGTGTAGATGCCCTCAGAAGACATCTCAAGACGGCGTCGACTCCAGGCTGAAGGCATTCATGGCTTGGCAGTCGTTGATCCTCGAACGCGGCCGGGTCTTTCAGCTTGGATCAGAAAGCCCCCCGGCCACCACGAAGGACAACCTGCAGTGTTGAAACTCGCCTTGCTATGAGTGTTACTGATGGCCAGACCTGAGTCGACGTCATGTCCTACGGACAGGCAAAAGGCAACAGTCACATGCCTCACATCAGTCACCATGATCGCCCTGTATGTGATCCCGAAGGACTTTCCATGCAATTCCGTGCTACCGAGATGTGTAGTGTAGAGAACCAGCCGTAAGACATAAAGAACCTCGACTCCTGCCATTCGTCAAGTTTCCGTTTCCGGGGCTCCGGGGGGGCATTTTGTTCTGTGCATCTTTTTCCTCCTCGGCCCTTTTTTTGTTCGTTTGTATTCTCTGTCTGGCCGAAGCCACGGCTACAGTCCCGAGAGTTCAGAGCCCCGCCACCGCATGATGAGTTGCGGCGGCGGCGACGCGGCGGCACGGGTGGATGGGGAATAGAACCGCCCTTCCCCCCCTCCATCTCTAGTAATGCCCTCCGGTCCCCATCGCAGAAAAGATCCCCCCCTGTTCCCAGACGCTTTCAAGAAGACAGATTTTGGCGTGCGCAGGCGTTGTTCCGCTTAACGGGTGTTGGCCTGGACCTTCTGCTGGGCGCCCTTGGAGCCCTGCTTGCCGACGATGCGGCCGGACTGGCCCTTGGCGGCCTGGCCGGCAAGCTTGGCCTTCTCGGCCTTCTTCGCCGAGTTGTCGGCGGCCTTCTTCTCCTTGCTCTCCTTGATGGCGGCGGCGCGGGCGGCCGAGCGGGCCTCGGGGCGCTGGTTGCGCTTCTCCTTGATCACATCGAGGGAAGCACCGACGATGGCACGCTGGGACTTGACGGTCCTCCTGGTGCGCTTCTTGGCGACCTCCTGTAGTGGGGGTCAGCATGGTTTGTTTCCGGGCGAGGGGTGCGTCGCGCCGGCCGTCTCCTCCTTCTCGAAGTGCTGCTCGTGTTGAGGGTTGTGGCGCATGTCTGTCGCGGAGCGGGCGCGTTCGAGATGGAGAGAAATCGGCTGGGTGTTCGCAAGGCGGGGTGATCGAATCGTACCTCAGAGATACCCTTGCGGTGCTGGCGACGGTACAGAACGGTCCACGAGATGCGGCGGGGGTTCTTGCGCTGCAGGAACAGCGACTCGGACTTGCCGTTCTGGAAGCGGAAGATCTTGCTGTCGCCACGGACGTAGAGCTTGCCCTAGATGTTGCAGCCTCGTCAGTATTCCATTCTCCCATCAATAGTCCCTCGCGATGGGTAGGGTGGGTGTTCCTGCATCCTCAATCCCTTCAATCCTCCTCTTGACATTTGATGCACCCGGAACTCCCCCACCATCCATCCACTCAGACCCTCGCTCGCAGGGAATCGTCGCAAAGTCGTACCTTTCCAGGGTAGATCCTCTGGCCCGAGAAAACGTCGTCGTAGGTGCGCATCTTGAAAGGCTTCTGTTAGCTGTGGCGAACTTTTTTCCCGGGGTCGTCGATGTCGCTTGGTGGTCTGCGGTAGGCGTCGGGGGAAAGAGGGTTTTTGTCGAGGGAAACCACGAGATTGTGCACCAAGCGATCGGGGTGGTCGACGGGGAGGACGTGACGTACTTTGGCGGTGGTTGTCGGCTGAACGATTCTTGGTCGGTGGTTGATTGAGAGGGCGTCGGCAATTCTGTTCAATTTTGCGAAGCCGTGTCGTGGCCGTGGGGCCACAGGGCATCGCTTACCCAAGTCTGGATTATTAGTCACGTGATTTGGCGCGTGCCCCTCCCGCGCTCAACCGCCACTGACCACCACCTCATGCCCATGGTTCGGGTCAATTCACTCGCATCGCCAACAAATGTCTTTCGCCGACCCGGACCTGGTGGCAGGTGAAGTTCTGGCCCGGTTCCGAGACCTGCCAACTCGCCGGAAGCCAAAAGTCAGAGACAATGGCGCCCACGAATGGGTGCCCCTGAGCGGGATCGTAGCAGAACATGACGGCCGACTCGAATGCCTCGCAGTCGCGTGAGTGTTCGCCCTGTATTGTGATGCACCTGGCTCATGGACGGCTATGCAGAGGCCATTGTTGAACTTGTGGCCTCGGATCGATAGTAGCTACTGACGCTGTCCAGCACCGGCATGAAGTGTCTTCCAACATCCAAAGTTCCCCAAGCCAACGGGACAGCTCTTCACGACTGGCACGCTGAGATCCTAGCCCTGAGAACTGCCAGTTACTTCCTGCTGGCGGAATGCCGCCGGCTGGCCGAGTCTCCTGAGAAGACTTCGCAAATCCTTCGGCGACGAAGTGAAGCCGAGATGACATCTGAAGCTGAGCCAGACGCAGCATGGCAGGCACAGCCATTCGCTATACGCGATGGTGTGATCCTCCACATGTACTGCTCCGAGGCGCCCTGTGGTGACGCGAGCATGGAGCTTACCATGGCGGCCCAGGAGGATGCGGCGCCATGGGATCTTCCCTCCACGAAGCAGACGAGCACAAGTGACGAGCCCGCTGCCGATGGCACGCTGCTTGGCCGCGGCTACTTCTCCCAGCTTGGGGTCGTCCGACGCAAGCCTGCGAGGGCTGACGCACCGCCGACTATGTCAAAGTCGTGCTCGGACAAGATGGCGCTCAAGCAGTGCAGCTCGATCCTGTCCTCACTCGTGTCGCTCTTCGTCCATCCTGGCAACGCATACATAAGCTTCGTCATTGTTCCAGACTATCAGTACTCCGCCACCGCCTGTGAGAGGTCATTCTCCCCTGCCGGGAGGATGAGCTGCTTGGCCGGGAAGACATGGGACGGTGGCTTCGCCTATCGCCCGTTCAAAGTCAGGACCACAAAGTTGGACTTTGAGTTCTCCCGGCGCAGTGTCCAGGCCAGAAGTGACAAGATAGCCACGTGTAACCTCGCAGCGGCCTGGAACTTACATGGACAAGATGAGGGGCTCGTCAATGGCATTCTTCAGGGAAGAAAGGCATCGGACGCGAAGGGCGGGAGTCTCTGTTCAAGGCGCAAGATGTGGTCACTGGCACGGGCGGTGGCGGCTCTCATAGAGTCCCCCGTGACCCAGGCACACCTCTCAGGGACTCAATACGACGCCATCAAGTCCGGGCCTTGTCTGGCACCTCGAAGCGAGGCGATCTGGGAGGCCAAGAAGCAGGCACTTGTGGGCTGGGCTCCGAACACCGGAGACGAGACCTTTACAATAGATGAATCCAACTGACTGACGCACCGGCACACGACGATCACGGAGGAACCTCATGTGGTGTTGTGTTGTTAGTTGACCTTTGTATTCCGTTTTGTACACCGATCAGCTTTGGGGCGGCGCATCTTGTGAGATGGCCCAGATTTTGCCATACGCCACATCAGAGGGGAGTCCCTCGCAGGATACCGACGCCAAAAGCCGCAAAAGGAAGAGGTGTGGCGCTTGTCCCCTCCCGGAGGAGGGCGATGCTGCCCGCTGCCTCGAAAGCACGAGAAGAACCCCGTTCATGTCGACCGTGAGTCATCCGTTCCCTTTTTTGCCGCCTCGCAACCCATGTCGCTCGCAAACCCCGTCGTCGGTGCTGGTTGCGTCCCGTGTGACCAGCCTAGTCCGCGCGTTGTGTGTGTAGTGGAATGAGCCGGTTTACTCGACCTTGCTCTCGAAGTTCTCGCCCTCGACGAGATCGGGGATATCATCCTCATCCTCGCCCTTCTCGCCCTTCTGCATGTTCTGGTAAGACTCGGCGAGCTTGCGGAGCGAAGCGAGCGAGTCGGGGCCAAGCTGGTTCAGGATACCGGGAACGAGCTCAGTAAGCTCCTTGTCCTCTCCGTTACCGTAGATGGCGAAGGTGTTGGCGGGGACGGCAGCGTGCACTGCGGGGAGGAGGGTGTCAGCTGGTGGGGGGACGGAGGAGGGGTTGAGGTCTGGGGCTGGCTACGAACCCTTGGGGGCGGCAAAGTGAATAACGTTGCCGTCAGACTTGAACATGTTGACCTCCTCAATGGCCTGGATGGGCTGAGTGTTCAGCTTCTTGAGCGAGGCCTGGAGCTTCTTGTCATCGGCCTGCGAGCGGGCGGGAGCGCGCTTCGCCTTCCTCCTGGGGGCACCCTTGCCACTGCGACAGAGTCAGTCTCGGTTCCGGTATCTTGAGGTCGACGATTGGAGTAGTGGGGGTTGGTCGAGGGGTCGGGTCGGGGTCGACGTGGAATGGGAAGAGGAGGGGGGGCATCGTTGCGAAATCGAATCGGGCTCGGCGGAAAAGAGAATAAACATACCCTGTAAATTGAATGTTAGCTGTAATCCAGACGAGGGAACCGCTTTTTTGGCTCTGTTTGTTCACGTACCAGTCTGGGCGACAGCTCCCAGCTTCCTCAGACGCTCCTGAACATCGGCCATGGTGTAAAATCCACAAAGTGAAAGGGTAAACGGCGGAATTCGTGAAAAGCTGCGCGCGGGGCCCGGGTCAGCGCGTGAACGGCTGGTAATTTGACGATAATTTCGGCCTGCGACTCTCGATTGAAATTGCGGCACGTCGGGGCAGCAGCTTACCTCGGTTCGTACCGTCCGTTTGTGATCGCAAGGCTGGCGGATGATGGAATGGTTGAATGGTTTTCTGTGTGCGGGCCAAGACCTCTTCGCTTGCGGCATTACTAAGTTCCGGTAGTCTTCACCGACCCCAGTGAGCTCACCGAGGTGGTCCACCGGTGAGTTTCTCGCACTGTATGAAGCACGGTGTATGGCAGAACCTGAGAGGCAAAGCTGAAGAAGTGAACCGGCAGCTACTGGCTAAGCAAGGCCTGTGAGGCTTTTATGAGAGATACATCATGTTCCCACTGGGTCTCCTCAGGTACATTGTTCCCAGGGCTTTCTCTACGCTTATCATGGCCAAGCTGGTGACGGGCTTCGCACCAGACTTCACGATATGTTGCTCAAGACCGAATTCTTGCCGCTATTCGATATATGTCCCAATATACACAGATACAAGCCCAATGTGGCCCTCCTATCCACTTGGTTCCATGGGCAGTTTGGCCATCTCAGCCCTGGCTCCCTGGGGACCGACACCCCGATGGATCGTCCACGTCTGCCATGCCTCAGTCGTCTCGGGTCGTCAATGTTGTACAAATACAAGTGATGCCTCAATCTCCCCTATTCCGGACTAGCCGGCCCATCATTTGCTGACGATACCGGCCTCCCGCCGCATCGCCTCCTGTTGCAGCTTCATCTCCTCCGTCTTGCGCAGCTGCTCGATCTTCTCCAGGTCTTTCTTCTTCGCCAGCTCTTCTTCCCATGCCGACCAGACTTGCAGACGTTAGCTCCTCATCCGAAATTGACAGCGGCGTTCGCGACGTACTGGGCTTATTGGACCTTGAGTACTCCTTCAGCTTGTTGACGTAGGCGTCGAACTCGGCTTGCGTCTGGTCTCTCCGCTCCAGCGACCGCTTCTGCAGCTCTGGGTTGTATTTCTTGAACAGCTCCTCCTCGGT
Organism: Plectosphaerella cucumerina; assembly: GCA_020746995.1. Lineage (NCBI taxonomy): Eukaryota > Fungi > Ascomycota > Sordariomycetes > Glomerellales > Plectosphaerellaceae > Plectosphaerella > Plectosphaerella cucumerina. The sequence continues at coordinate 1,215,073 of JAGPXD010000004.1, read as the reverse complement.
CGGCGTCAGCCACATCGTGAATGCCGGTCCGCCGATGACGCAGACGGATCCCCTGTTGGAAGATTGGGTCAGCGCTGGTGGCGACTTGCCGGGATAGAGGGTGAATACTCACGCCACGAACATCTTCGTGTAGATTCTCCAGTTCCCTCGCGCCATTGCGAAGGTTTGTGACTCTTGGAGCGGGCAGTATGCTGTTGAGGTCTGGGGTTCAGAGCACCCCAGATGGACTCGATGATCAATGACGACCAGATTGTTTCTGCATTCGGCAGGCGGTGGGGTCATCCCGCCAGTGGCTGCACGTGGCTTTCACTGTGGCTGGTGCTCTGGCCAACGGTCCACTCTGCTGCAAACACCATTCTCCAAGTACAGTCAAGAATCTCATATGAGGAGCAATATTCAAGTATTTTGTGATGTTTTTGGTTTATTGAAGATGCCAGCAGCATGTAGCGTCATACGTATGTTCCCATCGAAGCAGTCTATTTCGAACACAAGGTCCAGCAACGGTGTGGCTTCCAGTGTGGCTGAAGCACATGTCAACGCCAAGCATCGGTCGCATTCGCCTCCTCCAGGCCACGGTCTGCCATCTCAAGCTCTGTTGGCCTTGCTTTCCTGGCTCGCCTCATTTCATTCAGACAATCAGTGAAGTTTCTGTTCGTGATGTTTTTGGGTCCGTTTGCACAAGCGTCTTCCATAGAAAACGGCTGCCGTTGGGGCTGATCGGATCGGCGGCGCATCACAAGCGACTCCCTGCAGGTACCGGCAAATAGCGACAGGGATATGCGGCCGAAGACTGCCGTGTCTGAGGATAACATCGACTGAGGTCAACATCGCGACGATACGATAGGAGGCGAACTGATCTTTATCAAGCTTCTGACTAGATGACAGAACTGGCTGCTCAAGCTGGTAGACTGGCATGAAGAGTGCAGCCTACAGCGACAACTCCCTCCCTCCCCTTCACCCCAGACAAGCCCCGCTCAGATGCCAGGGTCTGAAAAAGGGGTCCGACTTGTTGCACTGTGCAAGGAGATGGCATCCCCAGCCTTCCCTCTGTCACCCATGGGACCCAGTCCGGGTCGATGTGCCCCCAACGCCGATACGCCCCTTGTTGACAAAATCATCCTCCTGACTTGGCACTCATCGCGTTCACCCTCATCTGGACAAGGTGCTCAATGACTGGAACCCATTTCCACGCGTCATCCACGTCTTCGTTGGTACTATTCGGGAACTCGACTTCCTTACTTATGATGTCGATCCAGTCCGAGATGCCGGACCACTGGAGGACATGGCCTCCAAGCGCGAGCGTTGCCGAACTTCGCGTCCTGAATACGCCGTGGATCGTGCCCGAAGGGAAGAAGATGGTCTGTCCGGGCTTCAAGATCAGGAACCGCCACTCCTGGTCCCGAGCGGAGGCGTCGGGGTCTCGCATCCAGTCTTCCCGTTGCTGACTGGTGGGCCGGGACATGTACACGAAGCCGAAGAGGCCCTCCTGGACCGTTATCCATGTCGCGAGGCCGTGGCTGTCCATGTGTGGGGCAGTGCAGTGTCCTCCCTCGGACATGAGCGCCCAATGCTCGACAGACCTCCACTCGTCCCAGTCGTCCCTCCTGGCCTTGGTTCTCTCGGCGCTCTGTCCATTCAACACCATGTCGCGCACTCGGGCGAGAAGCTGACAGTTCCATCCTGTCAGTATGTCTGGAAGTGTGGATGGCACCGGGTTGTCGAGATCAAGCACGTTCCACGGATCGTCGGTCTTCTGTGCGGCAAGAAAGCGCTCGCGGACTTGACGTATCGTCCTCGGTTCGAATGAGCGTCTGTCGACGCTGGCAGAAGGGATCTGGACGGAAACGACACGATCGTGATCTTCGATCCAATCGAAGAACTCTTCAGTAGGTCTCTGTGGATTTCTCCATTGAAAGTGTTGTTGACGTTCAGAGACGATGGGGATGCTGGGCGTCTTCGAGTCCAGCAGATTCTTGGCTTCATGTCCGTCAAGAACTAGCAGGTCGACGGAGCCGTTCTTGGCATCCGTGTTGGGATGCGTGCAGCGGAGAAGAATCGGGAGCAGGGTCCTGGCAGTATGGTAGCCCCGACTAGTTGGTGCTTCGGTCAACTTTTCCTGCATCTCCTGAATGACCTCGGAAAGGTATGTCTGATCGGCTTCAGTGGTGCAGACGGAAAGTCCGTCGTGATCACCATGACCAGGCACGATTTTGACGCCAGAGGTGGTTGTCGAACCGCCTTTCGGGTGTCTTGGAGAAATGTCCACCGGAAGGGAGTTGGCGCGTTGTCTCTTGCGTGGAATCATGGGCGTCGTCTTGTGCGTCATCAAAAGACCGGTCGATGGCAGTTTGGTTATGAGCGTCCTCAGGCGCCCCGTGTTCAAGGGCGTAGCTTTGGGGGACGCCTTGGCAGTGACTGCTCGGCGATTTCTGTTGTTCCCGTTTCTTGATGCGCAACGTGATGGTGGTCGTGAAGCTTCTGCCTCGGCAGTCTGAAAGCTGTCCGTTGGCTTGGTCGCTGCCTTTCGAAGGCTCCTCCGTAGGAAGGTGTCGCGGGGTATGTGTCCGAGAGTGCCAGACAGGCCAGCTGTGATATGTGCGGAACCGAATCCGATCTCCTTAGGACTAAATCCGATTTCCTCAGTACCATAGACCTCGCTTGCCACCCTCAGGTCGTCCACCCCAGAAGTGCTTCCAGAATCTGTCGAAGCGTCGCGGGAGTTGCTGATACCGCCAACTCCTGGAGACTCAATTATCTCCTTTGCTCTGTCCTTTTCAACTTCAAGCTTGAAGCTCATGTTGCTGTCGGAAACTTGCACCGATCCCTGGATGAGCAGTCCATACTTGTCAAAGGCGTACCCTTGAGGCAGCTGCTCTGGTGCCAAGCTTTCCAGCGGCAGCTCGGTGTGCTCCGGGTCGTTCATCTTCACGTAGGAGCGGTCGCCTACCCACGCCTTCGCATTGATCAGGTCAGTTGTCTCGATTGGGTGAACGAAGGTGTGCCTCCCATGACTGCCGAGTTGGATGCGCCTTCGAACCAGTTGCTGCAATCGGGGCAGCGCTTGCTTCTCCCAATCGGGGTGTTGCTCTGCCGCTCCGGCGAGTTGTATGGCAAACCGGATGCCTTGTCCGTTGCCGATGTAGTTCTGAACCAATGCTTCTCCCCAAAACTTTGCTGCTCTCTTCACCTCTTGGGAGAATCTTGCTTGGTTTGATGATTCCCGAGAGCTGGTGGTAGTGAATGAAAGCCAATCGGCGTCAGAATCCTTGCGTGCTCGGAATGTGGTTGATTCCGAAAAGGCGGTCGCATAGTATTCGCGCTCGATACTCAGTAGGTCGGTTCTGTCGAGTAACTGATCGCGTTTGGCAACACACAGTCTGTACCTTTCTGTCTCGCTGTCGCAGGAGCGAATTGTCTGAAGGAATTGTCTGAAAAGGCCGTACTTTTGCACACCTAGGACTAAGATTCTGCCATCAGGGTCAGAAGCTTTCCGCAAGTCCATCACAGTCGAGTTGGTACTCGTATGGGAAGGTGTTGTGGAGGCCGAAACGCCATGAGTGAGGACACCACGTCTCCAGAGGGGGAGCGGGAAGCATCGTAGGGCTGTGGAGCAGGCGTACACACTGTACGCTTGCTCCATCTTTGCGGCATGACGTAATCACGTGTGTTAGCTCCCGTCGGTACGTACCGAGCTTGCTGAGGTGCACCGTGCAAATAAGAAGGTCTTGACCGAAGTCATATGAACGACTTCACACTCAAATCAATCAAGCCCTTCACAGTACTGGGTTGTCTTCTACCACAAAACCCGGTGTCCTTTCTTCGTTGACATGCTTCAACGCTTTCGCCGAGGCTCTCTGTGATTTGTCAGTCACAGCGGGGTTATGATGGCTTGGCTTCATGCTGTTGCCCGGCTGGGCAAACACACCAGGCGGGAATTTGTCACCTTCACCTCCAACATCTCACGGATGTCGAGACCCTCCGCCCCTGAAAGCCATGGCTTATCAACCTTCCGACGGGGTGGGTGACATTCCTGATGAGCCTGTGGCCCCCGCCGGAGCCTGGCTCAACCCCAAAAGAGGCCCATACCCCGAAGGAGCACCTCTCATCACAGAAGCACCGCCAGATGATTCTCCCCTGGCGTACAACGAGGATGAGATTGTCGCCCTCTGGACCCAGATCTACCACATCTTCATCAAAATACGCCACTTCAAGGAGAGGGAGGTCATCTTTCCACCAGAGGACACGGGAAGACACCCCAACATCGATCGGACTCGCTTCCGGGACGAGTTTGGCATGAGCGAGCGTGCCATATCGCTGGTAGAGCGTCTTCCCTATACAGTGAAGGGCACGGGGGGGTACTGGGGACAGATCTTCTTTCCTGAAGGGAGGATCTTCGACTACCTCAACTTCACACACAGCAGCGGTATGAGTGTGGATTGCCGCCAGCCACATCCGGGGCTGGCAGATCCCAGCACGGTCGAGTTCCCCCCTGATCGCCTTCTGTTTCCAGAGGATGTGGCACTCTTAGACCCGGTCGATTGGCAGGGCGTGGCGTGGATTCTCGACACTAAGACCAGTGAGGGCCTCGTCTACACAGAGCTGCTAGAAACGCCGCTGACTGCTGCTCGTGCAAGATGCCATCCGTGTACTGCACCGCATGACGGAACAAGAGCCTCGGACGCTTCCTCCGGATTTTCGAGAGGAACAGCCTGGAGGCATGTGGCATTATCGAAACTGGCCAGCCTTCCACGCCCCTTTTATCTTGAAACGGTATATCAGGGACCTATGGAGCTTGCGAGTCGTACCTTTATTGGGCGAATATGTTACCCATGCCGACATTGCAAGCATCCCTCTTCGTACCCATAATCGAATGTATGCTGACATGAGCCGCATTTGCTGCAGAGCATTCGTGAAACGCTTATTGCCCGCGCGCTCCAAACTCGGTACGGCTGGCCGGATGCCTTTCGCGCCAACGCTTGGGAGGAGAGCGTCGAGACGGTTGTAGAGGCGGCCCAGAATTGGGAAGAATGGTTCACAAAGGATGACCCTTACCTTGAAGGGATGAAAGCTATCCTCAAGCGTTGGAAGGAACATCCAGAGGAGATTCCTGACTTGTTTGAGGACTCGGCGACGGGTGATTCTTCGTAAGAGGTACCATCTGTCCAGGGCACGGGGGACGAATGTTCGTTTATTGACGTAGGATGGCCCAAGTGAGGCGCTACCTACACCGGAGTAGCTACCGCCCCATCGACGTTAGATGCCATCCAACATTAGTCCATAAAACAGAGATTCTTTACCCACCACGGGCAGTCCCCTTGAAGAGTCATTCCTGCCTGAGGGCACCTCTGCTCTCCTGCAACTTGGACTGCGGACAGGTCGCTGACCTAGCCTGGCGCATCATACTCAGGCGTTCGTCGTGATGGGTATGCCAGGGGCCTGGAGCTCTGCACCAAGTGACATGGCGTAGGATACTGCCAACCTTCACTTTTTTCGGAGAGACGGCATGAGTGTCTTGTTATTGTTGTCATCATTTCCTCTGATATCCAGAAGCAGAAAGGCATATGTGGGTGATTGATGCGTAGATGGACCGTCACTCTGGTCCGTCGCTCTGCGGATAAAATTAGCTAGCTATAAGAAACCAGCCAATGTACGACTCGGAGGGCATCTCCTCGAGACCGAAATACTTGGGATCTCTTCAGGAGGAGCTTGGGGGGAACAGAGGAGTTTATAAGCTGGAATCATTCACGTCCGCGCCCCACCGCTAGAACGAAGCTGATGCACTTCACTTGGCACCTTCCGGGAAGCTGCCACATGCACTTGCAGCACCACCTGCCCATATAGCAGGCGAGAATGCCATTCCTCCCACCAACCCGCAGTGGTGTAGCTGGTGAGAGCCTTGTGAGAGCTGTAGGCCACTTTGAGGTCCTCGCGCCCAACTTGATTGTCGCACCCGGAGGTTCAAACCAGCCTCGCGCCACACTTTTTGCACTTTTTGCACTTTTGGTATTTCTGTGTCCCATATAGGGCGGAACGACTGGATAAGAAACATATCAAGTCCATTGATGCAGCCCTATGAAGGCGCTCGGTGAGATGCCAAGTCGGGATCCGACGCGCAAGGACGAAGAAGGTTCAATCTCCCCAGCAGTCCATAACGCCAGGACCGCTGCTGGGATGCGCCTGCATCGGGATGCTTGAAGATAGAGGGACAGGGCACAATGACGTTGAGCGGGTGTGGCCCGAGTGCTCGGACACGGTCAATGGGTAAGCATGAAGTGAGGTCGGGCATGAAATGACACTGGCCGTGGCCTTGATGCCGGGCAGTGAGGAGTGGCCCGAGCTCTGGGCCGGCATGGCGCGGCGCGGGTCCGGTGCATGCAGCCTTGCGTGCTGTTGCGTTGCAGCGCCAGTGGACATGCACTGGGGTTTTCAGGGGCAGAAACGACGGGAGCATGCGGTCCCGACTGCCCGAGCACAATCGACCCGGCACACGCTCCGTGCCTTGCATCGATTGATTTTCTAGCAGCACCGCCTAGAATCTTGGTTGCCGTTTCCTTCCCGGGCTGACGAATGAATTCAGAGAAACATTCCCTACAACTTGGTAGCGTCGGCACATAAGGTCCAGTCCAAGAACCCAAAGTGCGTAAGCCGAGCCCCTGTGCACGGACTCTACAGTGCCCCGGCTTGGTGGCGGGCCAATGACGGACGCAACATGGCGTGGAGCGTTAGCGTCGGCCCCCCCTGGACGTGGAGTTCCAGGGGGGGCGACAGCACCTGACAGCGCAAGCCTCAGCCCAAGCCCGGCGGCTGGCGCATGCCATTGGCGACGGTCCAGCCGCCCCCGCCTCTTCGAGAAATCCAATGGCCGCAAGCATCCATCCCCCCACAGCGCTGGGCTCCCTCTTTGCTCGGTGCTCGTAAAAGGGCAAGAAAGGCTGCGAGGGGCGACGGGTACGGCCTCTTAGCACTCCCGCCCTACCGCGGCACAGGTACCTCGTCCGCCCGAGTCGCACCAGGCGGGGCGGCTCCCCGTTCGTCAAAGGAACAAAATCTCAAACAAGACAACCACCCAACCCACGTCCTGCCCTTGGCCTTCGCCTTCAAGTTGCCTCGCCTTGCCTCGCCTCCCTTTCTTTCCTTTCCAGCTCTGCAATTCGTCTACATCATTCTGCACTGCACCAGCGGCACAACATCTGGCCCTTGCCTCCCCCCCCCCTGTCCGGCCCCGTCTCGCCGTCTCGGCTCGTCGCGCGCTGTTGTCTCTACCTGCTACCCGGTCTTGCAGGGAACATTGCGTTGCGTTGCGTCCCACGAGTCCCGCTTTCGCATAAGGTACAGGTCGTAGCACAAAGGGTCCTGCCCTCACCCTGACACTTCGGGCTCCTCTTCCGACAACGTTCCTTCCACATTCAAACTTCTGTCCGCACAATCCGACCGTCGGCATATTCTACACATCAGCAATACCGAGCGTCCAGAGAAGTCGCTTCAGTCCTTTCCGCTTGACATACCTTCCTTGGGAACACGCCCCATTCCTCGGCCCGCAGCTCGTCTCGAATCCCCCCTCTTTCGACCTCTTGCGCCGCTTCCACTGAAAGATCTTGCGCCGCCCCGGAAACGTCGGCGGGCTGCTTTGCGAATACCACTGGTCTTTCCACAGCCGCCCGGGTTTGCCATGCGACGGCAGTAACGGCCTATTCGGAGCATTCATAGGACCAAAATCCACGCCGGCGAAGCGAAGCCTCGTCGCAGACACCTCGAGGGGAAACCTTCGGGACACCAACCCCCAAACATGGCTTACCAGCAGCAAGGAGGCTATGGCGCTCAGCGCCCATATCAGGGGCCACCGCCAGGCCAGAGGATGCCGCCCCCGCGGGACCCTTACCATCCTGGACCCTCGCAGCAGCAGTACGGCGGTCAACAACAGCAGTACGACAACCACCAGGACGGCTACAGCCAGGACCAATACGGGGATGGAGGCTATGCGCAGGACTACGGTGGACAGTACCAGGCCGACGGTTACGGCCGACCTCCACCCAACCGAGGGTACCCGCCACAGGACCAGTATGGCCCAGGGCCAGGGCAGGGAGGCCGGCCTCCGCCCATGGCACGACCCCCGACCGCAGACTCAGCCCGAGGTCCGGCACCTCGGGGTGGGCATCCGCCGCCCGGGAGGGGTCCCCCAGGAGGAGGACCCCGTCCCGGACCGTACGACAGAGCCCCCAATTCAGACCCATTAGGTATGTCTTGCTCCTCACCTGAACACAGGCCACACAAGCTGACTTCTCCAGCAAACCGCCACGACGGATTCCAGAGCCCGACTAGCCCCCAGGGCTTCGGCAACCCCTACCCCGGCTTTCCCGGGCAGACCCGCAGACCAAACTTTGAGCAGGACCGGCAGCTGGCGGACCAGCTGGCCGGCATGGACATTTCGATAGGCGTGGGCCAGCAGAGCCGGCCCCCAAACGACGCCCGAGGCCCCCCTCAGCGCTACAACGACGACTATCAAGAGAAGCCCAGGGCCGGCCCTGGCGGAGCACGACCCTTTGGCGCAGACTATCGGACGGACGGCCCTGCCTCGCGCGGGCCGCCCCCGAGGGATGATTTTGGACCGCCCGGCCGGAGCATGACCATGCCGGCACACAACGGCGATCCGATGGCGCCTCCCGCTGCGAGAGGACACCCGGGACCGCCCCAGCGCACCGGTACTATGCCCATACAGGGAATGCAGGGCAGGGACGCGCCCCAGCGGCCGTCGACGGCCTCGGGACACCGACAGCCGCCGCAGCGCTCATACCCGCCGCAGATGGGCTATAACGATGGCTACGGCGGTGGAGACCAGGGCTATGCCATCCAGGAGTCCAATGAGCCAGCGGACCCCTACTATGCGCCCTCCCGCATGAGCAACCCCGAGTTTGCGAGGGGCACACCATCACTGCACTCCGACCATGGCCATAACTATGACGGCCCAGGCGTTGCCCGGGGATCCTTCGACCACATGCAGCCGCAGGCTGGGCCGATTCGTCACCCTGATCTCAGCCGCACCAAGTCACAGCCGGATCTGAGGCAGCCGCAGGCCGCGGTGTTTGAGATGGCATCCGACGCGCCGCCTATGCCTCCTATGGATGTGACACGACACGGCTCTCTACAGGGAGGATACCAGGACCAGAACAACAACTGGGACAACCGCCGTCCCAGCGGACCCCCTGCGCCGGTGCGCCCTGGCCTGCCCACGGGGCCTTCGCCGTCAAGGAACTCGAACCCAGACTCCCTGCCTTCTCACCCGACCCCTGTGCGACCTGGTCACATGCCGGGCTCCATGGTCAGCGTCAACGACAGGCCGGCTCCCGTTCGAAACTACGACGGCGTATCACAGAATCAAGCTGCCAGGGGACCACAGCCACAGCAGCAGCAAGCAGCGCCACAGAGGTCTAGTCAAGCTTCTCTGGCGAAGGCCAAGATACCCGTCACTCCGGAAGAGCTCGAGCACCTGCGTGTAGTCATCAAGACCGACCCCAACGATCAGGAGTCGGCCCTGAAGCTGGCTAAGCGGCTCATCGAGGCTTCCGACGTCTTGGTGCCGAAGTTGGCAGACCCCCGGTCACGGGGCCGTGCCAGGGAGCGATACCTGGCTGACGCCCACAAGATCCTCAAGAAGCTCTCCAATGCCCAGAATGTCGACGCCATGTTCGTCTACGCCGACGCCCTCGGCCGTGGCCTCTTCAGCGCCGAGCCCGACAACAAAGAGGCATTCACCTGGTACCAGTCGGCTGCGAAGCTGGGGCATGCATCAGCGGCATACCGGACAGCCGTCTGCTGCGAAATCGGTAACGAGGAAGGCGGCGGTACACGGAAGGACCCCCTCAAAGCGATCCAGTGGTATAAGAGAGCTGCGACGCTTGGAGATACTCCTGCCATGTACAAGATGGGTATGATCATGCTTAAGGGCCTTCTCGGGCAGAACAAGAATCCCCGCGAGGCTATAAGTTGGCTGAAGCGGGCTGCCGAGAGGGCCGACGTGGACAACCCTCACGCCCTGCACGAGCTCGGCCTGCTTTACGAGTCGGCCCAGCCCAACGACGCCTACCTGCGCGACGAGGCCTACGCTTTCACGCTGTTCAGGCAGGCCGCTGAGCTGGGCTACAAGTTCTCGCAGTTCCGCCTCGGCGCCGCCTACGAGTTCGGCCTCATGGGCTGTCCCATCGATCCGCGCCAGTCGATCCTGTGGTACTCGAAGGCCGCGGCGCAGGAAGAGCATCAGTCGGAGCTCTCGCTCAGCGGCTGGTATCTGACAGGTAGCGAGGGTGTGCTGCAGCAGAGCGACACCGAGGCCTACTTGTGGGCGCGCAAGGCGGCCATTGCCGGCCTGGCCAAGGCCGAGTACGCGATGGGCTACTTTACCGAAGTGGGCATCGGTGCTCCGGCCAACATGGAGGACGCCAAGCGGTGGTACTGGCGTGCAGCTTGTAGGTTTCTTGTCCTTTTGTGGAGATTTCTCGTACTGACAGATATGCAGCCCAGGATTTCCCCAAGGCGAGGGAGCGTCTCGAGGATCTCAAGCGCGTCGGCAAGACGGGGCCGCGCCAGAGGGAGCGTATCTCGCGGACGAAGATGGGCAAGCAGCAGGAGGGTGAGTAACCACGATTGCTTGGTGCAAGACGGAGCTAACATGACTTAAAGTATTCCGATGAGGGACTCAACGTGTGGCCCCAGAGGCTTGTTCCCGCAGGACCGGCCTACAAATCATTACCTCTCTTCAGCGTCGTGGACGATGCGAAGACATAATCAGATCCGTGGACAGGCGTGGCCGGCGCCGTCTCATGATGAACGAGCTCTTTCGGATTTGGTGCGAGCTGCGTGTACCCCGGAGCCACACGAGGCCGGTGGACGATGAAATGAGGGGACGAACTGAGGATGGAGTCATGTATCACCATGTTTTGGGCCTTGGATGGCCCGCCTCGCATCACAAGGCGTTGAATAATAATACTGGAATGATCTGGCGGCTGTGAGCATCCGGGCGTAACGTCATGTCTGCGAACCTGTCAAATAACAATGTATTTCCCGCGCCTAGTCTACAGAGCGGCCCGTCTGCGACTCGGCCGCCCGTCGTCCCGAATAAACCCTGAAAAAACCAAGGGATCTCTCGCCGCGACGTCTACGATGCAGAGGTAGTGTCAGAGACTACACGCAATGTTTGTACATCATCCGCCCGGGGGGTCCGGGAGCTTAGGAGCTGGTGCTCGCGCTGATGGGGTTGGGGACGGTCTCCTTGACGTCCTCCTTGATGTCCTCGACGGCGGCGTCGGTGGACTTGGGGAGCATGGCTATCCGGGTGAGCTGGATGACACCAACGCAGCCCATGAAGAAGTTGACGGTGGCGAGGCTGTAGGGGACTACATTAGCGGGAGAAGAAGGCCTAGGGATGGCGAAGGGACTGACAGGATGTTCCGGGGCTTGATGATGAGGCACCAGCGGGTCCAGATGAGGCCAGTGCAGGTGAGGGCGAAGTTCTGGGTGACAGAGAGGTTCTCGGCGGGGCGGAAGAAGTCAGAGATACCGGCGAGGACGATGCTCCACTGCGAAGGAGGTTGTTAGACTGGATATCCTCGGACTTTGGGGGTAACTCGGAGGGAGCTTGCGAGCCCAGCGACCAAGCAAGAATATGTACACACCTTCATAACGGGTGCCCAGAAGTGCACCGTCTTGAGGCCGATGGGGCTGTCCCACATGCGCTTGAACCAGCTGACCTGAGGCTCGGCAGTAGAGGAGGAGGAGCTCTGCCACCTCTTGGACTGCTGGCGGAAGAACTGGGCGCGGAAGCTGGGGTTCTGGAAGGCGGCGCGGGTGCGGGCGCCGGCGGCGGCGCCGCTGAACATTTGCTGCTGGAAGACGGGGCGCGAGGCGCGGAGGAAGCTCGCCGTGGAGGCCATTGTGACGGTTGGGATGGTGTTGAGGAGGAGGTATTTCGGGTCGTCGGGTCCGAGGGAGCGCAGCGGCGTGATCGTAGGCGAGCCGGTTTGAGGTGGAGGGGAGATTTGTCTGTTGGGGGCCGGACGAGGTTGAGAGGCCTTTCGGAGGGACGGGACGGAAGACGTTGGTTACCTAGGGACGACTGGACGGATAAGAGGCCGGACCGGTGATGGAGCGGGAGGGTCAACTTTTTCGACCAAGTCGCACAGCGGGCAGGCACGCGACGGTCCAATTGGCGGGTCCTTTCGTTCCTGTTCCTTCCCTCCCCCAGCGATAATCGGACGGGAATTAAGGTGACGGCACCGCTATCTCCGTGCGCGGACGCCATCGCCTTGGTAGATGCATATCACCTCTTAGATACAAATCACCCGTCAATTGACTCTGTCGGGAAAATACCGGCAAAACCGGCCTCCAGGAACGACATCCTCGAATTCCGGCACGCCTCAAGGTCAGCAAAAGCTCCCAGAGCCTGACGTCCGTCCTGAGCCTCCCCGTCTCTCGAAACAGCGATTGAACCACCACCGCCCGCCATGTCGACCAAGTACGCCTTCTCGACCGCCCTCAAGGAGGTGCGCTTCCTCTTCTGCCAGACGTCTGAGCACAGCGCCGCCACACGGTACGCCCCAAGCTCCCAAACCACCTCGAAGGCACCACCGACTGACCATGCGCGTGCGCCCACAGGTCGTTCCTGACTAGGACGTACCCCACGATGAAGAAGCACAACCCCCAGATCCCCATCATGCTGCGCGAAGCGGCCGGTACCGCCCCCAGGGTCTACGCGAGATACGGTCCGTCCGGAACTCTCCCGCCAGAGACACGATACGAAGCTAACACGTTCCCAGACCTCGGCGTCGAGAAGTCCCAGAGCCTCGAGGGCCTGACGGACAAGCAGATCGAGGATACCGTCACAGGGCTCGTCAAGACGGCATAAGGAGAGAGGGTGATGTACAGGGAGAAACGACGATTAGACGCAGGAGCCACGGCTCTGTAAGATTAAACCGGCGGAGTGGGAAGAATTGTACTCGTCAAACATCACAAACTTATCCCAGGGATGGTCAAATGAGCGGGCTAATGTTCCATTCAGCGAGCCAGACAGTTGGCGCATCTGAGAGAACCCAATCCACACATTCAGCGTAACCAGCCAGCTCGAGCGATCCAGAGTCCCCTTCAACCCAGCCAGGACGCAGCAACCAAACCAAGTGGCTAAAGCCTCCATATGGCTGTTTCTCCGTCGTCACTCGTGGCGAATGATCAGCTTCATGCATGCCAATGGCAGCCATCTAGGTGAAGATCAAGGCTAGCTCGGTCGTGGCCCCCAGACTCGATCGTCTCTGGTATCGGGGGCGTCGACGGAGCTTGCTTGAAGAGCTTCTCGGCTGTTAGCGATGGTAACTGTGTGAGGCAATGGGGAACTCACTCTGCAGTTAGTTCTTGACCTCGGCACCGCCTGCGCCGGAAGCGCCGGCGTCCTTGGCGCCAGCATCCTTCTGCTGCTGCTTCTTCTTGCCCTTCTTGCTCTTCTTCTTCTTGATGGTGCCCGTGCTGGAGGCAGGGGGTGCTTGCTCCTCCGGCTCGGACTTGGCAGTAGGAGGCACGGCGTCGTCCTCGGTCGACTTGGGGGCGTCGGTGGTAGTCTGGATGGGGGTCTCCTTGTCCTTGCCGAAAGCCTTCTGAGTGGTTGTGGTAGGCTTGTTGGAGTCTTCCTGAGGGGTGCTCACCTCAGCAGACGGGAGGTCCTGGGTCTCAGTGACAGCGACCTCGACGTCCTTAGTCTCGGCAACTGCGATTTCGATGCTCTGCGGCTCGGTCGACTCGGTCTCAACATTCTGCGACTCAGCAGGCGTGACCTCGACATTCTGCGACTCCTGAGCGGCGATCTCGGACGACTCAGGCGTATCCATCGCAATGCTGATCGACTCGGGCGAAGCAGCAACGATCTCGGGCAGATCAGGCGCGTCAGTCATCTCGACATCCATTGCTTCAGACGGGGTGCCCATTTCAACTGGCTGCGACTCGGCCGGAGTCGGAGTATCAGCCTGCGCAGGCTTGGCGGGCTTCTTCGGCGAGGTGCTCGGGGTCATGGTGCGCGAGGACGCAATGGAGACGTTGCTGCTGGCGCTCTTGTGCTTCGGGCGGCCGAGAGGCATCAGGGGCACAGCGGCCATGAGATGCAAGGGCGTGGGCTTCCTGCGGATCACAGTCGGCGACACGAAGGGGGTAGCCATGGGGTTCAGCGTCATGCCGCTGCCAGTGGTGGTTTGGGCGTGCTCGGGAGTGCTGTCGGTCTTCTTCTGAGACTTGTACTTCGTGGGCGTCGCCTGCTTCGAGGCCTTGTCCTGCGACATGTCTATCTGTTGGACCTCGGCACTGGCCTGGCGGGATGGGGCGGTCCAGAAAGAAGCATCCGAGACGCTCACGTCGGATGCGTTGTCATTCTGGAGGATGTCAGCGGTGTTGATCACAAGAGGTACGGGAGAAGGGTCACTCACAGCGACTGATGCGCGGAGACTGTTCTCGGAGGCAAGGTGTGAGAGGTTGAGGCCCTTGTTCTTCTTCTTCTTGCCCTTGTGACGAACGGTGCCGACCATCTCGGCCGGGGAGATGCCCTTGCTCAAGTCGGTGTCGGCAACAACAACGATGCTTGGGTGGCGAGAAGACTCGGCACCGCTCTGCTGGGCATTCTGATGGGCTTCTTGCTGGAAGATCTGCTGAGCGGCGTGCAGCGCGTTCTTCTTCTGCTTCGAATTCGGCTTCTTACTCTTGGGGAAGGTCGCGCTGTTGTACTCCTTCTTCTTGGGATACTCGGGGGACGCGGCAGACGAAGATGGAATGGACGCCTCGTTCTTGCCCTTTGCCTCATCAGAGGAGCCTCCCTTGGCCTTGATCTCGTCGGACGAGCTTCCCTTAGCCTCGACATCCGACTTGTCGACAATCGTGCTCTGCTCCTTGGAGGGGTTGTCGGGGCGGCGCTTGGCCAGCGAGAGGGACGATCGACGCTTCTCCTCGACAGGGGGAGCCTGCTCGATGGAGGACTCGTCCTCAGTGGAAGACTTATCCTCGGCAGTGGCCTTCTCCTCAGCAGCGGGCTTCTCCTCAGTGTGCTTCTCCTCAGTGGTGGGCTTTTCGACGGTGGACTTATCCTCAACAACAAGCTCCTTCTCCTTGTCGTCATTCGCAGCATCGGCGGGAAGGCTGACAGTGATGGAGGCAACGGACTTGGGGCTGCCGGCCGGAAGGTCCTCATCACTTGACTCCTTGACAATATCGTCGGATGCAGGCTTCGACCGCCAGTCCTCCTGGGCCGCAACAAATGAGGCGCCACGAGCCTTCAAGCGGGGAGGAATCGGCATAGGGGGGACCGCCGCGGCACCAATGCTCATGCCGGGAGGGCACTGGCCCACGAATGGATCGCTCGGGATGCGGGAGGTGCCCGCGAAGGGCGCGGTCGGCGACTTCTCGAACTGATCGTCGGAGCTGATGCCGGAGGACTTGCGCAGCTGATCCACGGCGGCGCTCGAGACGGACAGGGGCCTGGCGTGCTCCTGGCGCGGAACGACGTTGCTCTGCATCGACAGAGGCGGCTTGGCGGCGATGAAGGGAACAGGCGGGAGAGTGCGGTACGGCTTGTCGTCGTGCTTGGAGGGGACCCAGAGGTCGTTCGGGATCTGCTGGGGGAACGGGTGGTTCACGGTGTTCTCGGCGACGCGCGGCAGACGACCCGAATTCTAGTCGGCGCCGAAGCTGCTGTGGTGCAGAGCACACATCTTGACCACCGTTCCCAGCTCGGGCAGGTACTTTTCCGGGAGCGTGGAGGCGAGCATGGCCTCGTGGGTGGTCTGAAGCCTGAGCGGGCAGTCAGTCATGGAGCCCGGAGGGAGGGGACTGAAGCACTTACAGGAGGTTGCCCGTGACCGAGGTTGACAAGTTCGGCTTGGAGTGGATGAAGAGGTCCTCGATGATGGCGTAGCCGTGGAGGTACTTCGAGAAGGCGACATACAGAGCCTGCTTCTCCTGCGTCGTGGGCGGGTTGTCCATGATAACGTAGACGCTCCTGTTGCGACGGAGACATTTGTCGCAATCGCACTTGACGTGGGACCAGGGATCGTGCTTGCGTGCGCCCTTGGGGAAGGTGTTAGGGCAATCCGTGTTCGAGTTGGACTGCTTGGAGTAGCCGCGCTGCCTCTGGTTCTGCTTCTTGGGCGGGCTGAAGCGGTAGGTTGGGCCGTGCAGATCGTTGGCTCCCTCGTATTGCCAGTTTGTCTTGCGTCGAGGGTTGGCGTCGCCGGCGCTGCCAGCCTCACCCTCGAGCTTGCGGGGCGCGGAGGTGGCAGAAGGGAGCTGCTCGGTGAAGTTGCGGTGCGGTCCACCGCCGAGGCGCTCGCTTGTCTGCGGCTGCGACAGGGACTGCCTGCGCGGTCCAGGCTGCTCCTCGGCAACGTTCAGGGGGGTAGCGTTGGTCTCGGTGACGGATGTCTCGTTGGACTCCTCCTTGCGCTCCTCCTTGTCCTTCTTCTGCCAGGGGGCGGAAGCCAGGTGAGGGGGCGTGGGGGGCTTCTCGGGCAGCTCGGGAAGCAGGCGAGGTCCAGCGGTGTGAGGGGCACCGATGTTCATGTGAGGAGGCACGGGGAGGCCGGTGGCAGTCGCCTGGAGGTGACCACTTCCCGGAGGAGTCGGGCCAGCAATGGACGCGTAAGAGCGACCCGGAAAGGGGTTGTTCTGCATGGCCGCCGGAGACTGGTAGGGCATGCTGGCCGTCGGGGCCACGACAGCGGGTGGGAAGCCTGTCTGGGGGGATTTGCTTGGTCCGGAGAAGTTGACCGAGGACACAAGCTGACCAGCGCCGCGCCCGCCAGTCCGAAAGACTGAGTGCAGCGAACCACGGGCGGGGCTCATGGAGAGGCGCCCCAAAGTCATGGGGGAGTGAACTGAAGCAGGGGCCTGGTTTCCGTACTGATACTGCAGCATAGGCGACCTGATGGGGCCCGTGTACTGGTTGCTCAAAGCACGTCCTCCAGCGAAGTACCGCGACTTAGCAACCGAGGCCGCGCCGGTGGGCTCCTGCTCCTGCTCGGCAGGAGAGGTGTCGTCCGTGGTACGTTGAGCAAGCGGAGGAAGACCTCCACGGGTGTTGTGGGGAGCCTTGCCAGCTTGGAAAAGTCAGTCAGGTTCATGGTGTAGGCAGCGGGGGATATGGCGACTTACCGAGCCACAGATGGATTTGACCGACAAGCCAATGAGCCTCGAGACAGGACTCGGTCCACTGCCGGTGTTCGACCCAGGTGTTGGCGCGAAGCAGGTCCGCATGATGAGTGAGGGTGCAGCGGGTAAGAACAAGCGACTCGTCCTTGAGCTTGCGGAGCTCGTCCTTCTCGTCCTCGGAGAAGACGGAGATGATGTCGGTTTCGTGGAAGTCGATGAGCTTCAGATGGTTACCGGGCTCGTCAACCCAGCTGGCGATCCAGGCGCCGATCTCGTAGTACATCTCGGTGGTGGCATCCTTGTAGATGTTCTTGTTCTCGAGATAGAGGTGGTTGACAACGTTCCACAGGTTCAGGAAGCCATGTTCGTAGATGTCGTGGGCATCGAAGTAGTGGAACAGGTCCATGGGGTCCTGGGGCTGCACCAGGTCGCGGATGATGGTCCAGTGCCTCTTGCGGATCGAGTTGCACGTGTCCTGGATCAGGGAAGCGCTCCAGAGCTTCATGCGGCGGTTCTGGCTGGGGTCGACGACGGCGCGCTTGTCCAACTTGCCATTGTCTGTGCTGAAGATGGCGGCGCTATCGGCAGGGGGGTTGGCGTAGTTCTCGGCGAGCACATAGAGCTCAGTGTAGAACTCGGGCTGCTTTGAGCCAGGCTCGTGAATGACATTGTAGTTGTGCGGGATGCCACTCGGATAGTAGCTACGCCAGTCATCGACGTAGGTCCTGTCTGTGGTGAGAAGGCGGCTGGGCACGGTGCCAGCGGACGGCTTGGCGTTGGCAGCAGTGGCTGCGCTGGCCACGCCATCATCGGTTGAGGCCATGATCTGGATGGTCAGTGATGAAGGGATTGTGTAAGTGAGATGAACTTACGGGTGTCATGGGTTTGGTTTAGTGCAGATGTGCACCTCGGATGGTTGAGATTGGATGAAGGCGATGTTGACTGAAGACGCGCTTCGTCGCGAGGGGAAAGGTGTACTGAAGTGGAAATTGTTTGGCAGGCAAACAAAGCACGTGTCGGACGTGTTTCTCGTGAGTTCTTTAGAATCGAAGCAGATGAAAAGTCTCCAGGACTGCAAAGAAGAATGCAGTGAATGACAAGACAGAAGAGAAAAGAGGCGGACCTCGCTGGCCAGTATTTGCGGCTACAAAGCTGGCAGACGCGGAGAATGCGGATTCTGCGGATGGTTGAATCCTCTGGGTGCAGGCCCAGAAGAAAAAGTTGGGAGTGCAGAGAAAATATAGGGTGGGATTGTTGATGGTTGTGACGCGTGGGGTCAGCTCACATGATATGCCCAGGTGCCGGACAGGCAGTCACTTAGGGAAGGAGCCAAAATCAGACGGAAAAGTGAACGAGAGCATCAGGTGCCTGAGGGTCGGTGACGACCAGTGGGGTTTGAGCCAGCCTTGTCTTTCAGGGGCAGCTGCAAGCTTTGTCTGCTCCCGAGTCCACTGGTTCATTGACGTCTTTCAACAGCACTGCTCATGGAAGTCTGAAGTTTCTCTCGTGCATAGAATCCGACCGTCCATATCTGAGATATGCATGTGTGCCAGCACAAAGTGCAGACGACAGCCTATTGAGAGACGTCAGCTCATTGCCAGTCTTCAGCATGTCTGCAACACAAGCAAGGGTTGGATGGACAGAAGAACAGCAGTGGAACCAGGCACCACAAAACCTTCTTCAGGTCGAGCCATCCATAAACAGAAGCTACTTGGATCAGACATCTCCAAGGAAACGATTGCCCACAGCCGGCTGAACAAGGTGATACTCGCCTATGCTGTCAATGCATGAACGCCGTTTGCATCTAGCGGCCACATCACACTCGCTCCAAGAATCAATTCAGTAGAAGAATCGGGTACCTTTCAGAGGCAAATCGAGCTGCTTGTGCATCAATATGAACAGGTTACATTAGGCCAGAACCGTCCCGGCTGTGGTGGGTAGAGGGGCAACAGGGCTATTGTACAAGTTTCGAACATGTCCCAGCATTTCACTGGGCCGCTTATTTTCTCAATCATTTCTTGTGCAGGGCGTCGAGCATCTTGAGGATCTCCGACTCGTTCTCGCTGGCAAGAGCCTTGCCGTTGCTCCAGTCGACAACCTGGAAATTGTGTCAGCCTTTGAGCCCAGATCCATGTACCACCCAGACAAGAGCCTGACACTTACCACCGGCTTCTGGAAGCTGTTGGCATCCTGGGCGAACTTTCTCAGGGCATCCGTCTCGTTATTGGCACCCTTGATGATGGTCGAGATCTTGCTGGGGCCGACGTATTCGAGGATGGTCTTGACCTGGTCGGCCGTCGGGGGGTTCTCGGTGATGTCGAGGTCGAACTCCTCTGACCGACGAGCGGCCGAGTGGTCGCTGGCCTGGTCGGCGGTGGCCGGGGCGGACGAGTTGGCAGACACCTGCTTCAGCAGGGTGACTACCCTCGCCGAGGCAGGGGAGCCCGCCTTGGAGAAGAGGGTGATGATATCGAGAGTCTTGCGCTGTGGGGGCGTTAGCTAGAGTGCTATGCAGCATCGCGGGGCTGTCGAGGGAGACTGACCATGCCAAACATCTTTGCGGTCGTGATCGGGTGGTGCTATGTGTGGTGGTTGGATCTGACGATGGTTCGTCGAACGTGAATTGGAGCTCTTGACGTTGATGGTGGAGCTCCCCCCAACTGCGGGAGACCGGGGCAGTTTACGTCATCCCCAATTGCCGGGGCCAGCTGCACGCGCCCAGCCATCGGAGGATTGGGTTGAGAAGCACTTGTCCCTAACATCTCTAAGGCTTCTCTGAACAATTAATGGGAGCACCCTGGGAGCCCAATTGACCAGTGCTGTTGGCTCAAGTGCATGGCGCTGGCGGCAGTGTAATTCATCACATCGAGCTTCAACCGCGTGGGATCTTAATCAAACGACTCAGGTGCATCTCTTGGCATGTGATCGGCGTCTTGACGATGTCGGAGGAAACATAAACTTCCCGTCCGATGCATCGATCCCAGACGTCCTTCCAGGTCAAAAGAGATCTGCCTCTGACGTAGGTGCTTGCCTTCTGTCTTGAGCCCGCCCAAAGATGGGGTTAACGCCTTTGGACTAAGTCGTGTCTGACCGTCGGGCGCCATCATGACGCATTATGAAGTAAACTGTGGAGAGCGCGATGGAGGAAGATGTACGTCACTGTAGGGACGCAATATAACCTCTGCAGTCGCTGCTTCATCCACGACGAAGCTCTCACAGCACAATTCTTCACTACTCGTACCTACCAGAACAACTCACTCAATTTCTCTCTACCACAAACCAAAAAACAGCACTCAATCACAATCATGTCTGGACAATCCAAGGTCGGAAACAGCGGCGTCTACGAGGCTGGCGACCAGCGCAACCCCAAGGACTCCGAGGTCGAGCAGCCCGAGAGGTTCCACGAGGGCAGCGTGCCCAACGCCCACAACAACCTGGACTCCAAGGATGAGAGGTCCATCGCCAACCGGCTCGCCGCCGAGGAGGTATGTTCGCCACACGATCCGATTTGCCGGTCACATCTAACGCGCGCTGGCAGAAGAACGATGGCGAGCAGGAAGACCCGGAGGTCACAGCCATGAAGAAGGACCCCACTGCTCCGGCGCGGATGCACGGCAACGAGCCGTCGAAGGGAGCCAAGATTGATGCCCAGATCCTGGCCGAGGAAGAGGCCGAGCTGGAGCGCAAGGGAAAGAAATAGATGCATCGTCTATAACGACAGATGGACGGGGTCTCACTTCTCTGTACGATTAGTAGCCGGGCGTTAACGGCGAGGAACATTGCAATGCATCAGAGGAATTGACATAACAAGATGAAGATGAGCGATGATCGTAAGAAAGCTTTCAATTGATGTTACAACTGCCACCACCAGGACGTTCCCTATTTCAAGCAACGTTAAGTCGTGTAAAGCCCTGTCTCTGCAAAGCTGGTCAGCCGCTGCATGTCCCCGAAGTCTCAAGTAAAGTGTGAGAGAAGACACAATCAGAATATGTAAGAATTGAATATCATATATTCAGACGATATAGCCACTCCGGCGAAAGAGAGCCATCGAAAGAAATCAATCGCAAATTTGCTTCATCAGAGTGCAGGCGAGGGGAGAGGCGGTGGAAGACGGTGTAAAACGTACCATAAGATTCGCAGCTTCCACGAGCGTCATGACGCGTGCAGCATCACCCAGAATATGGGCGCTGGCTCGTGGAAGCGCGGTTGTCGAAATGTCTGGACTGCAAAGGCAGAAGGAAAAGCTGCAAGTCGCGAGAGCTCCCAGCTTTTTTAGCTGCAGGCCGAAGTGGGGCCCTTCATCCACCCCTCTCTGATTGGCCCCTACCGCCGAAGTTCTGCCAGCGAATTTTTTTCACCCGGATTGTGCCTTCTCGCCCTACGTCTAGGGCACACAGTGGGGAACGTTGTGCCTTTCCTCGCTTCGCATTTCGGTACTCCAATCTACCACCCATTCAGACAACCATCGGACTTTTGATCGCGACTTGGTAAGCCAACACTCCGCCGACGACGACAACCTCACGCCCAGCGACCACCTAATTTTCTGACACGCCCAACCTCCAGATCGACAGCAAAAATGGGTGACGCAACCATCGAGGGATCCCAGTGGCGCATGGTCGAGGTCGGCCGTGTCGTCCTCATCGAGGGCAACCACCCCCTTGCCGGCCGCCTGGCCACCATCGTTGAGATTATCGACCACAAGCGCGTACGTCAAGACTGCCGAACGGAGGAGAGAGAATAAGAAAAAGATTGGGATACGGGAAACAAGAGGAGGACCTTCCGAGGAACAGTGTGTTAACATTTGCGCCTTACAGGTTCTGGTCGACGGTCCCTCCGAGGACCCCAAGCTCGCCGTTACCCGCCAGTCCCTTCCCCTCTCGCACGCCCTTCTCTCCTCGCTCGTCGTTGAGGGTCTCCCCCGTGGTGCCCGCACCGGCACCGTCAAGAAGGCCTGGGAGAAGTCCGAGATCGACCAGAAGTGGAAGCAGACCAACTGGTACAAGCGCAGGACCCAGATCGAGCGGAGGAAGAACCTCACCGACTTCGAGCGCTTCCAGGTCCTCCGCCTCAAGAAGCAGCGTCGCTTCGAGGAGCGCAAGGCTCTGGCCAAGGTCAAGTCCTCGGCGTAAACTCGACACACACGGCTCGCACGACAAAAGCCGACTCTCCACCACACGAGCGGCGACACAACGGACGAACTAGACACGAGGTTGCGGCGATATGACGACGACTGAGGCGGCGGAGGAAGATTAGGGGACGAGATGCATGGAGGTTGGGCCTGGTTTACTTTGGAGCGTGGGATGGCATGGAAACCTGGACTGGTCTGCATCCATCGCGGCAAACGGTTTGCCGCGTTTCTCTTTGGCTCCGTACAGGAAGGGCCCCTATGTCACATCATAAAGATGGCCGGCGTCGATACGGAAAATCAGAGACAAATGATATTCATGGCAACAACAAGGACGAGAGCACCAAGGCTTTCTGTCTGGCTGGCTGCTGCGGGGGACTGGGGGGGACACCGCCGGCGCTGCACCCGGGGAACTCGGGGCAGAACGCCGGCGGCCCTTCAACCCCGACGAATCAATACCAAGGAGTCCAAAAAATTGAAACGAATAACCGCAACAACACACCCTGCTCGCTGTGACATTCTGGACTTTGGGGAGGAGGCACTGAGTCGCAACTCGGGACTTGGGAGGTCACGTAATTCTGGGGAAGTGTACGGCGGGCCTGCTTTTCGCAGCCTTGCTGCAAGGGCCTTGCTCACACCCATTCACAGGCAACTTTCGTGAGCCGAAGAGACACTGCTGGCGCGGGTGGGCCGGGCTTCCAAGTCGTACCCAAAATTCATGTCTGTGCTTAGTCATCCACCGCTTCTGCCAAACCCTAGAATTTGCAGTTCCTCGCGCGATCACCACAACAGGGCGGAACAATCCAACGACTCAAAGGCCTCTGTACCAGACCCCAGAATCTCTGTAAGTCGACCCCGGGACGATTCCAGCAATTGTTTTGCCCCCGTGCATAAGGCGCCGGGCGGGGAAACGGGCGATTTTGCGACATTTCGACGCCATGGTGGAAAAATCGCCTGTCCCGCCTTCCAGCACTGCTTGCAAAGCTTCTACTCGTTTGCTGCCCAGAGGCTGACCGCACGACCGAACCCGCCACACAGATCCGACAAAATGGCCGCCCCCCGCGCTGAAGATAAGCCTGAGGCTGAGGCCAAGAAGCCCCAGGTTGAGGAGCTCGACGATGACGCCAGCTCCGAGGATGGCGAGCTCGAGGACGGCGAGGGCATCCCCGCCGGCAGCTCCACCACCGTCGTTCAGTCCAGGAACGAGAAGAAGGCCCGCAAGCTCCTCGAGAAGCTGCACCTGACCAAGATCCCCGGCATCACCCGCGTCACCCTCCGCCGCCCCAAGAACGTACGTCGCCGCTTGTCCCGAGGCCGCTGCCCCGCGCCGACGCTGACTCCCCCCGCCAGATCCTCTTCGTGATCAACAACCCCGACGTGTACAAGTCGCCCAACAGCAACACCTACATGTGAGCTTCCCTCACGCCCTCCGCATACGGAGACAAAGTACTGACCGATCCCCGCAGCGTCTTCGGTGAGGCCAAGATCGAGGACCTCAACGCCTCCGCCCAGGCCGCCGCTGCCCAGCAGCTCGCCGCCGCCGGCGGTGCCGAGCACGACCACGCCGGCCACAGCCACGGCGAGCCCAAGGCCGCCGGCTCGGCCGACGCCAAGAAGGACGATGAGGAGGAGGAGGATGACGAGGAGGATGTCGACGCCGACGGTGTCGAGGAGAAGGACATTGAGCTCGTCATGACCCAGGCGAACGTCAGCCGGAACAAGGCCGTCAAGGCCCTGAAGGAGAACGACAACGACATAGTCAACTCCATCATGGCGCTGAGCATCTAGGGCAGCTGATCTCTTTCCCCCTTGCCCGGGCAGGGGGGGTGGATTGGAAGCAAACAGGCACATGAGGAAGGGAAACGTTTGGTAAAGCGTCGGGGCGTACAGACCGGATGTCTTTTCGGGACAGACCATGATGCATGCGCAAAGGACAAAAATTCAGGCCGGGCGTGACAGCCTTGTACCATGTCCGGGGAGTTTGGCGGAATAAAAGCTCAAATCTTCCGGATCACCAAGTTCAAGTTTTGGCGTGATGGGTGGCACTTTTGCAGTTGCAGAACAACATTGAACATGTCTATGATCATGGCTACGTCTCGAAATAACTTGCCAGAGCTTCCTACAAGCTCAATTGGCGTGTTGTCGCATTCATGCTGCTGTCGCCGAGGTCATCTCCGACGTTGCGTCGGAAGGTCACGTGTCGCCCCACGTGACCCGGCGCTCCGGATCTTTCCCGCCTCTTCGGCAAAGTCAGCCAGCAACCTCAACGTTCGAGGCAATCCACATCTTCAACCACCTCGAATCACCACCAACTCGATCAAGATGGCCGCAGTGAGTACACCCGCGGATCCCTCGGGCCAATCGCCACCTCCTCCGACCGAAACATCGTCAATTGGCGATGGAGGGGGCGGCGCGACCGGCCATGAGAAAGGCAACCCGCCCGAGCTGAGCTAATTTCTCCTCTCCCTATCCGCAGCGAAGCGCAGCGCTCAAGCTCGACTGGGCCAAGGTCACGACCTCCCTCAACCTCCGTGGCCAGACCGTCGCCTCCCTGCAGGCCTTCAAGAAGCGCAACGAGGACGCCCGCCGCAAGGTCGCGTCCCTCCGCGAGCTCCCCACCGAGGTCGACTTCGCCCACTACCGCTCGACCCTCAAGAACCAGGCCGTCGTCGCCGAGATCGAGAAGCGCTTCGCCGCCTTCAAGCCCTCGACCTACGACGTCGCCCGCCAGGTCAAGGCCATCGAGGCCTTCGAGGTCGAGGCCGTCAAGAATGCCGAGGCCACCAAGGAGCAGGTCGGCCTGGAGCTGAAGGACCTTGAGAAGACCCTCACCAACATTGAGCAAGCCCGGCCGTTCGAGGACCTCACCGTCGTACGTCCAGGATGCAGCCCGAGAGCCCGAGAGGGCGCTCTTGAGAGACGGATGCTAACCGCGCGTGCCCCCAGGACGACATCAACGCCGCCGTGCCCGAGGTTGAGAAGAAGACCGCCGAGCTCGTTGCCAAGGGCCGCTGGTCCGTGCCGGGCTACAAGGTACGATCCCTTTTTAACTCGACGCCCGCCTTGCCGCGAATACACGCTGACGCCCCCTACAGGAGAGGTTCGGTGACCTGTCCGTCCTGTAAACACCATAATCGCGACTGTTCCTCGGTTCCCTTTGTGTACTCTAGCATGGTAGATAGGAGAGGCGAGCGGAAGACCTACGTGGTAGGGGAATCGACCATTTATCACCGACCTGACTGTGTGTTTTTGCTTGTTGACTCGCCAGGCTATTGGTTTACGATGATGATGTTCTGCAGGTCTATCGACGATGCATTGGAAGGCAAGAACAACAACAACCCTGCCAACACGCGTTTATGTTTTGCACCTATCAAATCGACATCAATTGGACCAACTTCCAAATACATCATTGATGCCGGACACCCGTCGGACGAAATGTCGTCCTATTTCGGCTTCGTTTGACCGGGTGAGACGGCTAAATGGGATGATGCCGTTGGTGCAAAAACCGACCCCGCTCTAGCTGGCTCCGAGCCCAACAACGACCGATGGTTCTCATATATCCCGCCATCTCATGGTGTTGTCGACGTTCCCTTTTCTCATTCCTCCCCCTGTTCATACCATATCTCAGCCATCATGCCCAACCTCCAAAACCTCGTCATCCAAACACCCCCTCCGCTGGACCCTGCCTGGCTTCAGTGGGAGAAGGACAACGCCAAGCCACCCATCACCTACGCCTCGATTTTGGACAGACAGCCGGTCTACGCGGAGGAGAGGCGACAGCTTCACGCGAAGCTGCTGGCCCCCGGCGCGCAGTTCCACGAATTTTCCGAGGGCATTACTGCCACGCTTCTGACGGTACCCTCCACGATAGACAACTTCGCCATCCCTGTCATCCAGTATAGCAGCACGTCGCCCGTTGAGGTTGTTGTCGTCTACTACCACGGCGGCGGCCTGTTCGTCGGAGAAGCCGACAGCGAAGAGCTCTCATGCCGACGTATCGTCAAGCAGATCCCCAACTCGACCGTCTACTCAGTTGGCTACCGGCTCAATCCGACATTCCCGGCGACGACGTCCCTCCAGGATTCTACGGATGCTTTTGACGCCATCTTGAAGCTGGCGCCCCCGCAGGCGAGAATTGTTCTCGTCGGCTCCTCGAGCGGCGGCGAGCTGGCAGCCTTCATGCAGCAACAAGCCGGCCCAGGGGTCGTCACTGGCACCGTCCTTCGCGGCCCCGTGACGTGTAACGCGGGTAACGGGCCAGAGTACGTCCCCGAGCGTCTTCGAGCATCCCACACAAGCGCAAGCGAGGCCTTCTCGACGTCTCTGGGTGGTATCTTCGTCATGGACCCGCCAAGAGCAGGGCTTGAGAGGATGCCGCTTGAGGTTGAGCCGGAGCGACTTAGGGGGCTGGGGAGGACGTGGATCCAGGTGAGCTCCAACGACACGCTGTACTCGGATGGAGTGTGTTATGCCATGCTGCTGGAGGAGGCGGGTGTCGAGGTGGATGTGAAGGTTGTCGAGGGGTTCCCTCATACGTTCTGGCTCAAGGCGCCTGAGATGGAAAGAGCGGTGCGGACGGAGGAGGAGATGGTCCAGGGGATCAAATGGGTTCTCTCGGGGTAGGTGTGGAAGTATCTGGATATCCTTGGCAGAATATTTCAGCTGGTGAGTTGATGACAAGTCATGTCGGTGGACAAAGGTTGGCGAGAGCCGCATGGACCTGGAAACAGCTCCCAACTTCTTGAGAAACACCTAGAGCTTCGATGTCTTTTAACGGTGCAATTCCATTGTCTAGGTGTTAATTCCCTGACACATTTATGGAGATGTGTTGGCTCCACGTTTCTTGACGCAGACGGACACTGCCACGTCGAGAAGCTGTCGTCAAAATTGGCTGATTCACTATCGGCCTAGGTACCTTAGGAATCCAGTTGCCTCCACCTCTCATTCACTTGGCCCTTCCTTGCACCGTTTCCCCTTTTGATCAGTTTCCATAATCTTCTGATTCTGGTTTCCATCAACCCCGCCTAAGTCGGCTCTTCTCCTTCCTCACCTCCACCGTCCCCCAGCCTTAGGGCAAGTACACTTATTCCAAGGCAAACCGTCCAGCCTCGCCACGATAGACTTGCGCGCCAAGCTCGTGGCGTGCATCTGCTGCCACCAACATCACAAGAATCGTCCCTTTCACCAAAGCGACACTCGTCCGCAGTTTGCAAGACAGAATCGATTCCTACGACTGCAAGATGGACGACCCCCGCGAGGTTATTGACCACCTCAAGAAAAAGGTGGAACGCTTGGAGAAGGAGCTCGGGGGCTCGGAGAAGATGTTGGATATTGCGAGGAACGCGATGCAGCAAGCACTGCGCCTGGCAGATGGCTTCATCGATCACAAAGTCTCTCAAGATCTCGAGATCGACCGCCAGAACCAGCAGATCGTCAGCCAACGCAAGACCATTGCACATCATCTGTCCACAATCAGCAGCCTGCAGGACAAGTTGGTCGGAAGGGGGCCCAGTCCTCTTCTCAGTCTGCCCCCCGAGATCCTGGAGCTCGTGGTCGCCAATGTTCCGCCAGCAGATTCTTTCTTCCTATCGCAAACCTGCCAGACTTTGCGGGCCCTGGCCTTCCAGCGATGGAAAGGAAAGGTCGAGTTTCCCAATGGAGAGAAGAAGTTCACGTTTCTCCTGGCTGTCGCCCTTCGCCTGGACGATGCTTGGGCGTGCCTTTTCTGCGAGAAGATACATTTTGCAGACGTGCGCTACATGCCTGGAACCACGCTCTACTTCCAGAAGTCCTGCTACCGTGGCGATCCCGTCAAGTACCACATATTTGGGCCCGCCAGAGACACACGCGAGAACAATGACGAAGACGACAGCGATTGCGGTTCCCTCGATGGAATGCCGAAAGTTTGGAAGAAGCTTGAGTATCGCCAGGTACAGTTGGCCCTCAAGTACATCCTCCGAGGAGAGAGACACAAGGCGCGACCGTTTCTCAAGGCACACGCCCATTCGGAATCAGCCGAATCTTTCTTCAAGGAGAAGCAGGGCAAGATGCACTTCTACTTCCAGCCCAAAATTATCGACGGCCGCTATATCGCCTACACCGAGTACACCCTGCAGGTCACGCAAAACCGGCTCATCTACCTGTCGGACCTCCACGAGCCCATATATCTTGACCCCTGTCTCCACGAGCATCATGATCATACCAACAAGGGGAACGGAAGAGGTCTTTACTTGATCGGAAACCGGGGGGTTGAGAAGACGGCCAGCTGCAAGCACTGCGCGAGCGACTTCGCCTATATCTCAGAGGGAGATCGATACCAGGTTAGGACCTGGCGCTACTTTGGCCAGTACTACCGGGACGTTGCTGCTTTCTCGATGCAGGCGGACTCAAAACGTCCCACAGGTCAAAAGTTCCTCGGTGAACACGTAGCGGGAAGTGTTCGGAAGCTGTGGGAGGAGGCGGACTAACGGGTCACGGCTTGAGGCTAGGCAAGACGTTTGGTGGATGACATGGAGAAATACTCGGGTATTGTTCGACATGGCTGAGCGAGAGTGCCTGGAAGTTGTGAGATTAGAGACAGAAGACAATTGCACTACACGACAATTCTTTCTCTCCCTCCATAGTGACTTCTCAGGCAAGGTGATCACCGGCCTCGAGACGAAACCGATATGTCCCATCAGCTTCCTCTTTTCTTTCCCCATCACCACACCAGCATTCTCACTCCCAACCCCGGCACAGTGACAGTAGAAGATGTATTGTATTGGTCGGCCTTGATCTCGTCGATGGAAGGAGGAATGAAGAGGGAGGATAGATGACGCCGGAAACCGTAAATGAGTATCAACAGCAGGGTTTAGAAGATGAGCTTTGGTATCGACTTAAGAGCTATTTTAAGGAGGTAGCCTCAGGGGCCTGTGAGAGCTGATCGACTTTACAGCGCTGGTTTATGCCAGGCTATGATATCACATTCGCGAGTGCTGGATATTTCAGAGTCTTATGATAGGGGAATTGGAATAGTTGGGAGGAGAAGGATGGAAACAGAGCTGGTCACCCTCCTAGGCAGCTCGCTACCGTGCAATTCTCATGGCACTTGCCTTCTACCATAAGCGAGGCGTGGCCTACATCCAGAAGTAAAAGAGAAAACAATGACAATTGTTATCACAGGCAGATTTCAGTCGAAAGGGTACAGAAAGCCGTGCAATGCAAGTCTTTCTTGATGGCGATGGCATCTGGCCGGGTATAATATCAGCTCAAGTAGCCAAGACATTTCGTCTAAGTCTTGCGTCCACCAGATGCTGCTTTCAAAGGCCGAGATCATATCACCTACCGATCTCCCCTCATATGCTGGTCTTCCATCCTCTTCCCAGATCGTCCCCTTTCCTGATCCCATCGTCCACTTCCCAGTATGTCATCTTCGTTGTCATTCCCTGCCCACCTCCACCACCTCATCCTCTTCCACCTGCTCAACAGCCTTGACAAACTGCACATCCGGCGTCCCCTCCCGTCCCTCTACCTGCTTTCCCTTCCTCTTGCTCCTGCTCCTCTCGTCCTCACTATCATCAATGACAATAGCACCCTGCCGACCTCCCTCCCTAGGCCGGATCATCTCCGCAAACGCAGCAAGTGCCCTGTCGAAAGCTCCCTTCGTTCCTCCCTCAGCAGCGATGAAGCTGGCCAGGATCTCTTGGGTGTTGAACAGCAGCGCCGGATCGTCGGGGCGGATCTTCTCGAAGATGAGGGCTGTCTTGGCGAGGAGGCCGGCGGCAGCCTCGGAGGGGAAGTACTTTCCGTCCTCGAAGTCTTGGTATTTCTGGCGGAGGGGGAAGACTTCGTCGCGGAAGAGGTTGTAGAGCTTGAAGTCGGCGTCGTCGACGGGGCGGAAGGGGGAGGGCTTCATTTTTGGAAGCGGATTTCAAGAAAGCAAGGAATCTTGGGGATGTTTTTTGTTGACCCAGAATTGGAGAACGAGTAGGCTTTTGAGAATGGCTGATGGCTTGGAACCCGTGGGTGAAGCTGGGTCGGCGACGGTCTTCAAGGTGGTGGCGTTGAGGCAGGTCGTGGACGGGTAAGTGTAAGCAATGAGTGAGGCTATTTATTTCAGGGCAGTTTAGGCAGGCAGCGCGACTGCTATTGGATTAAATCCAGGATAAAGTGAGATGGAATAGGCATATCGAAGTCGGGAAAAGGGCTGCTTCGATTGGAAAGTGAATCGATGGGGGTGTTGTTTGTTAAGGTGCAACATGACACTGGACGACCCCGCGTTGGTTCAAGTGAGGAACCCGCTTGGTAATGGGAGGATCGGAATTATTCCAACTGATCAGGCATGCACTTGGAATACATGTCCCAAAGATCTACATAGATATGTTCAAATGATGATACTTATGTACCTGATATCCACAGCATCTCAACATACCCCGTGACTCACCCCGTCGTGGTACCAACCTGACACCTCGACTCGAAACCCCGTTCCAATCGTCCTCACCCACCATCCACCATCACGACACCCACCTCATCCACCCACCTCACCACCCATCACATCGCACACCCGCCCCATCACCAATCCCCCAAAATGACAGCCTCGTCCCTCCGCGAAGGCCAGGCCGACCTCCCTCCCCCCCGCAGCACCGCCTCCTTCTGGCACCGCGACCCCTCCCCCCTCCTCGGCCACCGGACAACCCCCGACCTCCCCCCGACCGCCGATGTCGTGATCATCGGCACCGGCATAACCGGCGCCTTTGCCGCAAAGTTCCTCAAGGACCGCGACCCCAGCACCCGCCTCGTCCTCCTCGACGCCCGCGAGGCCTGCTGGGGCGCCACCGGGCGGGTGAGCCGTCCTCCTTCTCCCCCTTGTCTCTAGATGACTGACAACACCCAGAACGGCGGCCACTGCCAACCAAATGTCTACGCCCAGGCTCCCGCTGTCTCTCGCTTCGAACTGGCTACCTACAACTACCTCCGTGACCTTGTCGCTTCCAGAGACATCCCCTGCGACTGGGTGCCCCTCGAGGGCGTCCATGCCTACGAGACCAAGGACCTCTTCGCCTCGGCTGTCGCTCACCTCGAGAACCGCAAGCAGACCGATCCTGATCTCGGTGCTGCCGCTGGCCTTGCCGTGACACCCGAGGCTTTGGCAGCTCGGCACGTTCCCTCGGCCGTCGGCGCCGTTACCCAGACCCATGCCGCCTCCGTCTGGCCTGTAAGTGCCACACATTTCTTGCCCTCTCACGTGAACCCCCAAAAAGCAACCACTGACTCTTATCATGTAGTATAAGCTCGTCTGCTGGGTTCTCGAAGACCTCCTCCGCCGCTTCTCCGATGGCTCCTTCAACCTCCAGACCACTACCCCCGTGACACACCTCCAGCGTCTCCCCACCTCCTCCTCTTCCTCCGCCCGCTGGATCGCCCATGTAAGTCCCCAACCACACCTCAAACACACCCACTAACCCCCCAGACCCCCCGCGGCCAAATCGCAGCCCGCAACATCATCCTCTGCACAAACGCCCACACCTCCCACCTCCTCCCCGACTTCTCAGACCTCATCGTCCCCGTCCGCGGCCAAGTCGCCGCCCTCCTCCCCCGCCCCGGCCAGTCCTCCATCGCCTCCACAAACTCCTACGTCTTCATGGGCACGCCCCCCGAACCCTCCCCCAGCCAAGACAACTACCTGATCCAACGCCCCGACGGCGCCCGTGAGCTCATCCTCGGAGGCGGACGTAGCCGCGGCACAGCCCGCGGCGTGGGCATCAGCGGAGACGATGTCGTAGACCCAGTCGTCGCTAGCTACCTCCGCGCCGCCCTCGCTCAGGACCTCGATCTCGGCCCCGGCGGCGGGCCTCCCGCTTCCCTAGACGCTGCTTACGAGTGGACCGGTACGATGGGCTTCTCGCGCGACTTCAACCCCTGGGTTGGCGCCGTGCCCGAGGGCCTCGGCGGCGGTGACGGTCTGTGGCTGTCCGCGGCTTACACTGGCCATGGCATGCCGCAGGCCGCGCTGTGCGGCGAGGCCGTTGTGGACATGATGCTCGGGGGTGATGGTGCCATCGCGGCAGACGGCCTCGTCGAGAGTTTCACGCTGCCAGACGAGTTCCGCATCACCCAGGCCCGGGTACGCGCAGCCCGTGAGCGGGAGAGTGTACGCGAGATGGACGCACAGGACATGTTCATCTAGACATATCACATATCAAATCACACTTTTTGACCATATCGTGAAAACCTCCCGTCATAGACGGCTCATTTTTTCCCCATCCTTCCCTATGTCCCTGGTTCCTTGACCGCCCCCCTGGCCGTCTGCGATGCCCGCATCATGTCGCATCGCGTCGTAGAGAAGAAAGCATCATAAGAGCCGAAGGCATAAAGTACACTCCACACGCTCCCGCACGAAACGCCAGGAGGGGAAGGGGGGCCGAACCATAAGAGAAGAGGACAACCAGACCATCCATCCGTCACCTGACAACGACGCGTCTAAGCGCGCATCTTCTTCCTCTTTCCGATCTGGGCCGAGAAACCAGTCTTGATGGCCGTGACGGTACGCCTGGAGCCGCACGAGTTGCACTGGACGAAGTACAGACGGTTCTCGCCCTTGCTGAGCTCCGTGTTGGGGGACTTGCACGTCTTGCAGGTGACGTACTCGACTGGAGGGGAAAGGTTAGTATCAAGGGTTGGTGAGAGGGGAAGGGGGAGGATGTGACGTACTGATGTATTTTCTCAGCACGTTCTCGATCTGCTTCTGCTGGAAACGACCCTTGATGACGAGACGACGGCTACCGTCGACGGAACCCGAAGTTCCCAACTCGGAGAACTGCAAAAAATGTCAGCGGCATGCAAACAGGACAAGGAGCTTGATACTGACCAGGTACTGGGTGACGTGCTCCTCAGTCCTCTTCATGCGCTTGGCAATCTCGGCAATGTTGGCAAAGATTGTCTTCTTGTTACCCTCACGCAGGCACTGCGGGGGCGGGATCTTGTAGCTCTTGGATCCGCTCGAGGCGTGGTCGGGGTTCTTCTGGGTCAGCTGGAAGAAGAAGCGGTCGAGCAGCAGGGAGTAGGCGAGGGGCTTCGTCTCGTCGTGCTGCCAGATGCCGGTGCCCGTCTCCATGTCGCCCTCGTCGACGGGCTCCTCAGCCTCGGCGGCGGCGCCAGCCTCGTCCGTCTTGCCCTCGAGCTCGAGGGCCTTGAGCTTGGCGGCGAAGTCGTCGTCGGCGGGGGCGGCGACCTTCTTCTTCTTCTTCTTCTTGAGGCTGAGGTCGATGCCACCATCTTCGGCAGCGCCGTCGGCGGCGGGGGCGGCCTCCTCATCGTCGTCCAGGACCACCTTCTTCTTCTTTTTCTTCTTCAGGGTCAGGTCGAGGCCGCCATCGTCGGCAGCGGGGGCCTCGGCGGAGGCATCGACGTCGGGGACCTGCTCGGCGCCAGCTACGGGGGGGACGGTATCAGTAAAGGCCCCGAGGGCGGCGGAGAGCGGCGGCGTACGGGGCGTGTGCGACTGGGCCGTCTCCTTGACCTCATCGGGTGAGTTGACCATTGTGACTGAACCGTCGGCGTCGACGACGACTTGCTCGTTGGTGAAGGCGACCGACTTTCGCTGTTTGCGTTCGGGGAGAGGTGTGTCCTGCACAGAGAAAGGCGGGTGTGAGTCAACGTTCGTCGGTGATGCGATGCGAAGATGCACGGGGCAGAAACGGTAGGAGAGGCTTTCGGGTCGGGGGTAAAAGTCCGAGGGGGACAACTCGGGGTAGCGGTGCAGGTGCAGGGCGTTCAATGATGTGTCTGACCTTGGGCAAGTCTCGGTGTGGTGCTGGGTGGTGGTTGCGTTTGGTCGTGTGGTGGTGGGGTAAATATTCTTTGGGTGCAGTCGTGGCCGGTGATAAATTGGTGGATAGGAGAGGTGCAGTTGCTTAGGTAGGCAAGGGGGGGAATGTGAAGGGTGGTGGGGGGGCGAATTTGGGCGGTGGTGGTTCGCTAGCACAATAAAATACAGAACTTACCTCCATGTTGGGTGGTTGTTCGACGGGCGGAAAAGAGACCGGGAGAGCTTGGGTGCTGTCTTACGGCTGGGGTCGGCTGTCGATCGGGTGGTACGGGTGTCCTTGGATGGATCCTGGGCTCCGGGTTCGAGTCGTCCTTGGGCTGACGGGAGAGTTGGCTCGGGTTACGCAGAATTCCCTCGTGGGTTGCGGATAAATTCCTGGGGAAAAAGTGCTGGTCGCAGGTGGTGATCCTCGGGGGTATGTAGGAGGAGGGGCGAGTGCAGGGGCAGGTTGGTTGCACACAGATGGAGGAGGTTGTTTGGGTTGCGAGGTGGCGGAGGGAGCTGGAAAAGGACGTCTTCTTCAACGGGGAGAGAGATGCTACGGCTTGCCTTGCAGGTGGTCGATAGGTGACTAAGAAGGTTCGTGGGCGCTGTGGATGGGGTTTTCGCTGCAGTGCGAGCAGTGACGTTTGGGCGTCGGGGAGTGGGTTCTGAGTGCTGGACGGCGGTCTTGGCAGGCCGTTCACTTTGCGGGTGCAACGCCGGGTCCTGCTGTCCATTGCCCTGTGACTCACCAAAGTCACGTGTTTCAGTCTCTGACCGCCTTCCTTCTCGGCCACCGTCGACATCTTCACGCTCGGGCCACCTCGGCGGGCCTCTGCATTGGATCCGCCGCGGCCTGTCGGGTTACCGGCAAGTGGCACGCCGGGAAGCTCGTTGATGCCATCACCAAGCTTCCGTCGACGTCTCCCTTCCTGACCGTCAGCTGGTCAACGCGTGTCGAGCCGAGACCCGTCATTCATCCGGACGAGCTTCGATACACCATTATCTCCATGACACGGCCCTGATCTGTCTCCCGCCTCCGACCATCCTCCCAACCATCCTCAACGCCTGTCCCCCTCTTCGCCATGGCCGACTCCTACATCCTCGATCACGATGCGTCCGCCTCGGACAGCGACGAGCTCGACTCCCTCCCCTCCATCTCCAGCAGCGTTCTCGATTCAGAAGCCGACTCGGATGCTCAGGCAGAGTGGGAGCGGAGCCTCGAGCAGATGCAGCTCCTCCTCACCATGATCCTTGTGCCCTTTGCCGGAAAGTACTTTGGCCGCAAGTTTGCCTACTGGAGTGAGTGCCGGACGACCAGAGATACCAGGGAACAACATGCTGACTCTTCTCTCACAGGCTGGGGCCGATACATGGAATGGATGCACAATGTCGAGATCAAGTGGACCAACAAGACAAAGTTCAAGGTCGTCGGTGCCGCAGAGGCGGCGGCGACGCTGTAGAGGAAGCAAGAGAACATTTCATCATTTGACATGGCCGTCGGTTGTTGAAGCCGAGGTCAAGGTCCTGCAAAAGGCGTACGGCGTTTGGGTGCCATATACAAAAGGAATGGCTTGCGTTGCAATGCATTACATTTATCAAGACAGACACCAAGAACAAAACTCGTGATTCTCGCCTTCGAGGCGGTGATTATACAGGAGGAAGTGACTCGAATCTACAAGTAGGGTTCCATGCAACAAGACCGCATCCGGCTCGCCATGCCCCCGGCATTAAGTGACCCTCGCGCGTAATCGCATCATTTCATAATCGTAAAATTCCCAAAAAAAACAAGCAGTCCATCCTTCCATAAAACGCCGGTTCCGGCCCTGCCATCCAGCGGGCCCCGTTGCCGACCGACCGTTCCTATACAGAGAGGGGGAAGAGAAGGAAAACGTTGTGTGGCGTATTCGACGTTGACAGCTTAAACGCCGACCTGGGCCATGTTAGGCCTGGACGAGCGCATCGAGCTGCCGCTGCGACGGAAGTCGAGGAACGTCAGGACGAGAGTGGCAGCGAAGCTGATGAACAGGAACCACATGAAAACGGTCGACGCCTGGATCTCGCGACACCTCTTCTCGGTGTCGGCAGCGCCGTAGGCGATCCAGCCGAGTCCGCGTCGCTCAGCGTTGCCGCAGTTGACGACACCGAGGCGCGCCGACAGCACGACGGCCGAGATGAAGGTGAAGAGCGTCGCCAGGCCGTCGAGCGCCAGCATGACGATGGGAATGGCGATGGAGCTGATGATTGATGCGGCGAGACCGTAGAACATGGCCAGCCAGGAGAGGACGGCGACGAACATGGCAAAGTTGATGCCGGCCATGTGGCCGTTGATGTTGAGGGCGATGACGTTGCCGATGAGCGCGGTGATGAGCAACGTCCAGAGGAACTGGGAGGCCCGCAGGCCGGTGCGCAGGATTCCCTCGAGCATGTTGAGTGTAGGTGGGTATTGATGTTTGTTTGTATTGGAGGTGTATAGACACGAGGGTCAGGGGAAGAGAGCTTTTGGTAGTTTTGGAGCTTTGAGCTTTGGATAGTATTCAGAGAGCTGCAAGTGACGAGACCCCGTTGTCAGGGAGGGATGTGCAGCAGCCGGGTTTAATACGTCAGGCGGGTGGGTGGGCTGTGTCTCTGAGTCGGGGGGAGGCGAGGGAGGGAAGCAGCGAATGGAACCACCGAGGAACCGCGGACGTCACTCGATCTTCTCCTTCCATCCCATCCCAACTGTTGCCCCCGCCTACCTAAAGCCCAGACCGGCGGCGTCAGCTAAGAAACCGCCGCGGCGAAAGAGAACCGCTTCTAACAAGCAAAACTAGCCGCCCACCGCACCTGGGCCGCCGGGCGGCCGTGGTCCAACAGGTGCCTGCACACTCTTCCTCGATGATGCACGGAGGGTTGCGGCGCGATCGGCAGTCGCGGGAGCTACGGCCCAGAAATGACATCAGCTGCGTGTCATTGGCCCGGCGACGGGTCATCACCCGATGTTTCCTCCACCACTTCGCCCTCGGCACTCTGGTGGCCCGGGCGTCCTGGTCTTTATTGCGGCAAGGCCGCCAGGGTACGTACCTATCCGTCAGTGCACCGCCGTCAGCACGGAGCAGACTCTTCACCAAACTCACCTCACCAGCGCTTCAGGGCCCAGCGCTAGCTCAGAGCGGCCGCTCGCCGCGCGTGCGTCTCTCCCGGGTCGGGTTCATCATCACCTGTCGATGGGACCGGCCGGTCGGCCCCTCGGCTTGAGGAAGCGCTGCCTTGGCAGCCGATTGACGCCCGAATGCGCTCCTCCAGCTCCAGAAGCAGTCACTGCAAACCACCAGTCAAGCATTCAATGTCCAAGCAAGTCTATTGGTCTACGTTGTGGTATCAAAAAAGATAAGGGGGTATCAGCGCCCCGGCCACGAGGAGCCGGAATCTATCACGAATATCCCATTCCCGCCTTCGGGGGGTGTTCCCAATGCGCCAATTTCCCAAGCGCCGTAAAGAGTGCTGCGTAGCGCTGTCGGCATATAAAAAATCATAACGAGCGTAAGTCTTCATCCTCTTCTTCTGTTTCTTCGAGCGCCTCCCGCTAGCTGTACCACGTCTGCCCCGGCTTGAGGCTGTTGAGGATGTTGCAGCGCGGCTTGACGCACATCTTTGCGCGGCCGAGAGACTTGAACTTTGGCCCCAGCGGTCCAGTCACGTAGTGGTACTGGGCGAACAGCCGCCACTGCCTCAGGTCGGCGAGGGAGTAGACCTGGTCGCCCCAGGGCCCGGCGTAGTGGAACCACCCCGTGGGCGCATCTGGGTTGGCCGTCGTGGGCGTGAGGGTGGTCTTGTCGGCGCGGCGGTGCGTCTCTAGGGCCTCAATGTGGTCGTCGCCGTCGGCATCGAGGTCGAGTCCGTCCTCGACGTCGCGCATGTAGTCGTACCAGTACGAGTAGGCGTTCTTGGCCGGATCCCAGAGCGGCCCGCGGTCCGTCACGTCCTTGAGGATCTTGAAGGGGAGCACGTACGGGTGCGGTCCAGGCTGGGCGTACATGGCATGGCTGCCGACGGCCGAGTAGATGACGGGACGGCCGCCGCGCTTCTCGACGGCGTGGTACGTGTATGCCTGGCCGCCCTCGTGCTCGGAGAAGAAGATGCCGCGGGGGATGCCGTGCTCGAAGCGCATCATGCAGTGCTCCCAGTCGCCGACGTGGTTGCCGAAGCGGATGTTGAAGACGGTCTGTCCGAGGTTGTACGAGTAGAAGAAGAACCAGAAGGCGTCGACAATGCCATTGCCCTTGTCGACAAGGATGAGCACGGCCGGGGACTTGGAGTGGCCCTCCTCATCGGGCTTGCCGTCGGGCTTGCTTTCGGCATCGTCCTTGGGGACTGGGGCGATGGGGTGCTGGTCTCGGCGGTAGATCGGGCGAGCCTTATCGTGCTGGTTGAGCCCGTTCTGGCGGCGCGGATCCGTGTAGTGGTTGATGGGGTGGCGGCGGGATGCATCCCACCAGGTCGTGCCGTCGAGGTAGTCGGAGTCACCAGCAGGGTCGGAACCCTGGCTGTCTCCTTCGCCGGTGCCGTCGTCCTTCCAACCCTTGGGGATTCCCGTGTGGCTATGGAGCCACTCGGGCCGCGACTCGACGTCGTCGTCGCTGGTGAGATACACCCGGCCCTCCTCGTCGTTGAGCTTGTACAGGTCGTGGAGCATTGTCGACCTGTTCAGCGCCTCCTCTTCCAGGTACGGCGTCATATGCTTGACGTGCTCGGCAATGTCAGAGGGCCAGAAGTTCTCTCCCGAGAAGAGGTGGACGAGCGGCGCATACTGGAGGACGTAGTCGGGGATGTCGCGGCGAATCGTCCTCCTCTCGGCCTTGTCGTCTCTCGGCGACCTCT
This sequence comes from Plectosphaerella cucumerina, assembly GCA_020746995.1. Classification (NCBI taxonomy): domain Eukaryota; kingdom Fungi; phylum Ascomycota; class Sordariomycetes; order Glomerellales; family Plectosphaerellaceae; genus Plectosphaerella; species Plectosphaerella cucumerina. The sequence goes on along the minus strand of JAGPXD010000004.1, from coordinate 1,176,137 downwards.
TCTTTGCGCCAAGGTCCAGGTCCTGCCACCCGTCGAGTGACCGCAGCTCGAGCCGCTCAGGCCCGTCGAAGCGAAGCTCGTCCCGGTCGTCGTCGGTGCTATTGTTGTTCCACGGCAGCAGCGCGGCGGGGTCCCAGCTGAGATGATGAACGCCGCAGAGGCTCAGCCACCGGCACGCCTGCCTGTCGAGCCAGTACGGGCTACTGCTGACCCATCTCTTGTCCTGGATCTGCTTCTGCTTGTCCGGCGGCGACGGATTGAGGTAGCTGGGCACGAACCAGGCGATGAAGGAGAGCGAGAAGAAGAAGGCGAGCACAATGGTGAAGCGGCGTAGGTGATACATGGCGGTCGTCGACCCAATGCCGGGGGGGTTGGGAAAGATGCAATGGGGGATGTTCTGTCTGGAGAAATGCAACGTCAAGAAGGTAAGAATGTAGGGGTTATGGGGAGTGCGGAATTAGTAAAGGTGTACGACTGGAGTCCGTTTACGGCGCGGGATCTTCGGAGTTCTCGGACTTGACCGCGGACCCGGAGAGCGGAGGGGGGGAAATCTATGGGAATCGATGCGGAGCGGGGAGAGCTGAGGCCAGAACCATGTCTAGGAGAGGGAGGGCCTGGGCCTTGGCCTTGGAAGAGGGAAGGAGAGGGTTGTACTGATTGTGACAGGAACGGGAGGTAGAAGTCTAGAATGTCTGGAAGGAGGGGGATGAGGTGTCTAAAAAAGAGAGGCCACACGCCTTGCACAGAGTGGACGAAGGGCTGAGGCAGGTACCGGAGGCAAGGGGACTTGTCAGACGACGTGGGAAGGGACCCGGCAGCGGCGGATAGCGGCGACGGCGGCGGCAGGTTTTCCCCAGTGCATGAGGGGAGGGGTGGCCGTAGTGTGCCGTGAGGGGTCACCGCTTTGACAAGGGTCAGGTCGTAATTTGAACCCCCGCCCTCATGTTCAACTTCCATTCATGGTGACGCCCAGCACATAACCACCTCAACCATCTCTCATACTGATACGCCTTCGAAGGATTCCGCCACATTCAACTACGGTAACCACCTGGAGATGGCTTTTTACGCTTACGATGCGAGTTTGATATCTTGATTGGCTCTCTGGCCGATCCTGCGATGGCTCGCCACTGCAGCCCTTGCATGCTTGCACCTCGGCAGGCCTTCAGCTTGTCGAGATGGAAGCCTAGATACCTGGTGCCGGGCTACCAAGTCATACTATAAGTATCAGGGTGCTGCTTCCACAACCATATTCCTTTCTTTCCATAATCCTGGCATCTTCTCTCCTGCTATACTTCTTCTGCGTCATACGGAGTTAGTTGACTGGCATCACGGTGCCTCGGATGATGACAACCATCGGCCTCCAAGTACACAAATCCCCTCAGAATCTCCACGAGAACCACATCCAACGCATTCCACAATGTCTTTAATTACCATGGGACACATCAAGATACAACCGTGCTGCGGCGCTTGCGGGTCTCCCTTCTCAGGGGGTCAACGCATCCTTGCCTTGTCTGGTGAGCGTCTCCATTGATACGGGTTCGGGCCCAACCCGTTCCCAACCATTCCCTTCTGACATGAACAGTATCGCAAGGGGGGCCCAGGCGCCGATTCTCCATCATTGACGTCTTCACTTACCCCAAAACCGATCTGGTGAGGTACGCGGGCGGGAAGTTCCTATGTTATCTTGTGTCCTGTTCGATTTGCGAATGGCAAAGCGAAACCGCAACGGTCCACCTCGACTGCTGGCAGCTGTACGCTGCGAACACGCCAGTCACCCGGAGGCTCTCCAGGCTACATAGGGCAGCGGTCGCCAGGTTGCCATGGAGAGAGTGTCCATCAGCATTCATGCTGGCCCCGGACCACAATGTCCCGTTGGTCATGGAAATGGCGGCCAAGATGCAGCTCGAACGACTGGCGAGCCTTCCCCCTGAGATCCAAGGCATGATCGCCGCGAATCTGGATACGAGTCCACTCTGGCAGTACTCTGCCGTCTTGGCCCTCATTAAAGCCATAGAGACAAGTACAAAGGCTGCCGAGTCGGCAATGATGGCGCCCATCTCGCTCGTTCATAACTGGCGACGTGGAGAAGTGCCACTGTTGTCACAGGTACATCTTGAGTCATCAGCACTTGTTACCATCGACTCCATGGGCATTAGGGCCATCACCAGATCAGAGGTACAGTCGCAGGGTCGCCGCGTTGGCCACGAGGTCTTCATCATGGACCTTTCCGGTACCCAGCTCAACTTCAACAACGGACATTGCCGTTTTACACTACCAGACGCCGGGGCAGCACCACTCATCTGGAATACACCAAACCCGCCCCCCCTTGACAATTGCGCGGAGCTTCCACGACCTCTCCGCAGAACCGCCGCAGCTGTCAACCTCCGTTCTTGTTTTGGTTTTACCTTTTTCATTTCGGAGTGTCGCGTTTGCCGGGTTCATGCACACACGAAGCTGATGCCTACCGCCGACACGACTTGGCAGCACCTCGCAAAGAGCAGTCAGTGTAAGGCGGCTTGGGTATACGTACCGCTCCCACCGAGAGACGAGCTCAAGGCCTTTGGGATCAGAACACAGGTGGATAGATACCGGGGTGGTCAAAAGTGGTCTGCCTATTGTGTAAGTCGATGTTGCCGAGGACGCATTTCGAAACAGACTAACACCAAACACTCAGTTTCGCACATCACTCCTCGGTGACTTTACCATCGGCCCATGGAATTCTGAATCCCCCACATTCGCTTACCATACCTCGCGCGATTCGACGTTGGTTCACACCACCATGGGCAACTACGCTACCTTCAGCCGCATCTTCCCGAAAGACACCCAATGCGAGGACTTTTCGCCGGTTCCTCCGCAGAGCCCCCGGTCCTCTGCGATTCGGGGCCCGTGCTACTCCTCAGCCTTGCTGGCCTCCGTCCGCTATATCTGGATCTATCTCAACGGCGAGGGACTCTGCTTGGGCTTGATCATCGACTACAAGAACGGAGGTCAGCGAGCTCTGGGCAGCTGCCGCGTGGGCGTGGACCCCGCGGAGAGATGCGCAAAACTGGAGGATATCCGCTTCCGTCCCGTGATGATCACCCTTGAGAGTGGTCAGGACTTTCACGGAGGAGTCAAGGTTGAGATTTGCTCCGCATCTGACGACGAGGAGCGGGAAGCGGGTTGGACTCGGTTCAAGGAGGGTCGGATGCTGGAGATGTGGTTTGGTCACGATACTGTGGTACTTACACTCGTTTAAGCCGGTACATGTCATTGGAGAAGACATGATTTTCGGTATTAGTTCTCGTTGGAAGACTGAATAGAAATCTCTTCAACCAACCCATCTACAGGACAGACACCCAAATTCTTCAGTCGATGAGCTGTCACAGATAGTCGTCACCTGCTGAGTCAGTAGAAGCTAGGTATCAATTCGAAATCTGTGCCAGGAAGTCAGGGGGCTCAAATGACCATTTGATCAACTTTCAAAGAGATGATGGTCGCTCCTGCACGAGATGTTGGCGGTGGTCATCTCTCCCCGCCTAGGTCGATAATTCCACGGGGGCGTGGTGATTGCTTCCCTGGGTGGGATGAATTTGTACCACACACCCCGCCACGGGCACAAACTGCACGCAGTCGGGGCTGCGGCCCTGCAGGGCAACGGATGCCACGGGCGGCACTGATTCAGGACCCCCGCCTCACTGGCACAGTCTCACAGTCAGTCAGCGCAATCGCCCATCCTAGGCGACTGGGCGAGTCAAAGAAAGGGAAAGGAGCGGCAACGCTCTGGGCCCCCAAGACCCTGACCCTGGCAAACCTGGTTGTGACAAGTTCTCGGTACCTTCGGAAGCAGCCATATTGGGGCGTGATCGGCCGTACTGGCACTCGGACGCCTCACGTTCGCCCCACATGCCCTGAACCCCCCTCACGCCTCGCCCTCGCCTGACTGCGACGCCCGAGCCCAGACCAGACCGATGCGGCCTGCAGGGCGGGCGGGATCGATCAGCAGGGACCAACCACGGCACCACATGGTTCTCCATCGAGGACCCTACTCGCCGTGTTTCTGTCCTACGACTCGCGAGCGGTCAGAGACAAGACCTCTGAGCAAACGGCACGAGGGACCGACCGCGGAGATCAAAGAGTCGGGATTCTATTCGCTGGGGGGAGGGGTGGGTGTCTCTCTGCCTGTCTCTGGCTGTGGGGGATTTTTCCGTCTGTACAGACTGGCGACGACGAGGTCCAGATCCACCCCTCGCCGACCAGTTCACATTCTCCATCTCTTGACTCCTCGCGCATCTCGCGCCTGTTCCCATGTTGCCTCATGATCATGTCCAAATGACACCCCCGTCTTATACATCCATCCATCATCTGCCCTTCAAACCAAAGTCGCTACCATAAATCAGAGAATTAAACGCCCGCCTGCTTTCGTGTCCCTTCATAATACACCTCCTCTGATATATACCCCTAAATTATTGCGAGTCCGGCATCTGCACGTCCTCGTGGATGTGAAACCCGATGCCCACATCCGTCCCCGGGAGTTCCCAGCCACGCTGCGTGCTGGGGTACTCCGAGGGCTGGCTGCTCGCGACTGACGTCGCGTCGTCGTCTTCGGCAGCTGAGAATAGGGGATCGATGTTCTCCCCATCTGACATGCGGTCGTGATCCTCGATGCCCGGCCACGGCTCGTCTTCGGGCTGCCGTGGCTGCGAGTTGCTCCCAGGTGGGAACACATGTTGGGGGGTCACGAGCTGGATACCGCTCCCGTCGTCGTTGTCATCGTCTTCGTCTTCGTATATGTTGGCAGGACTAGCATCGCCCAGATTGTCGTAGTCTTCATCGTCGTCCGAGGCGTATTCGTCGGGCATGTGAACCGAGCCCCTTGACCGCACCTCTGGCGGCGGCGCGTTGCTGTATGGCGTCGCGTAGTAAAGGGGCGTGACACCCCGTCCGGGCAAGCGTGCATCGTCAGATGGGAACATTGCAATCCCGGGACTCGGTGACATGGTCCAGCGGGGTGTGATGGCCGGCCTGCTGGGCGATCGGGTCTGGCGTCGCCTCTTGTCCACGGCAGCGGCCATGGGCATTGGGCTGGAGCGGACCTGGACCAGGGGTGATCTGGGGCCCGGCGTGTGTCGCGTCCCGGAAGAGGCGACCCTACGCCTGATGCCAGATGGTGAAGACAGAGCCGGGACAACAGGAGGCATAGACATCGTGCGGAGATGCAATGGCCGGCTCGGCTGTTGAGATCTCTCCTTGCCTTTTGCCTGCGAGTGAGCGCGAGAGACGCGAGGGCTCGACGACCGCATCGATGACTTGAGCGTGAAGAACTGCTCAGACGGAGAGGCCGGCGCCGGTTGCCTTGCTTGCAGCGAGCTCTGCGAAGAGCGCGCGCTCGTCGAGCCATCCAGTCGCTCCGACCACGCCCAGTACTCTTCCACTGCATCCCCTTCGGGCACGCCGTCAGATGGAGGCATGTCCGGGTACACCCTGCTCATCTCACGCACCGTCTGCCACGTCCAGCCCGTGTCGTAGGCATGCAGGTCCTGCAGGTAAGCCTCAGGCTGTGTGATGAACAGGCGGGGCTCGGCGCATCGCATCATGACCGAGTAGAGGAACGAGACGTCCCACAACGCCGAGGTAACCATCTCCGCCGGGGAAAGAAACCGGAGACGGTCATCCCTGTGGATCTTGCGGAGAGGCACCCACGGGTGCTGCAGGCCAAAGAACCTCGAGATCTTGGCATCCGTCGTCTCGTGCCGGGGGCTCGCGGGCGGGGTGCGCCGCGCCATGTCGGCGAGCGTGCTGCCGAATGCTGCCTGCACTGCTGCCTGGACGCTCCTCGCATCAGGCCCCTTGACAGATACCGTCCTTACCAGCCCCCTACTCCTCAAGCGCTTGTCGATGACGCCATTCGAGTTGCAGCCCTTGGGGAGGAGCCAGCTGTAGTCGAGACCGGGTTCAGACCAGTCGCCACAGAAAGGCGACTGTTGTCGGAGTGGCGTGGCACTGTTGGTGTTCGGTAGCTGGGTCCAGTGGTCGACCTCGCCCATGCTCGACTCGGCCTTGAAGTCGTTGATCTCCTGCCAGACGCACCGCAGCGGAAACGGCAAAAAGACGACTTCGAGTTCAAAGGGGGAGAGGAGCGTCGGCATGTAGGAGCGAATTTGCTTCATCTGGGTCTCGAGGGAGCGGATTTGTTCGTATGCCTCACTGGACGAGAGAGCTCGGGCGGTCATGTCGGACGACTCGGAAACGACGCTGTTGGTGGATTCGTCCACGGTCGAGCCGTTGGTTCGGCGGGCCGTGCCGAGGCTAGCGTTGTCGTTGATGTTCTTCTCCATCTCCTCCATCCTGCATTCGAGGTCGGTGACTCTGAGGTCTGTGGCATCGTGGCGCCCGTCGCATTCGTCGTGGTTCGCGGCTGCAAAGGACACGTTCTCCAGCCGCTCGAGCCTCTCCTCGTGGCCCTGGACGGTGTCAGAGACGTGGCGGAGCGTTTCCCGTGACGGTGATCCGAAGACTCCCGGCTGTTCGAGGGTCACACTCGGCGCCCGGGGCGACCCTACGTTGGTCGCTGTGGCTGTCATGGTGGCAGATGAGTCCTCCTTGTCCTCGACACGGGGTTCCTGGCTGGGAGGCTTTTCCTGGAGTTGCGGCCGAGGGCTAGACAGGCCAACACCACTCAGTGTCGAGAGCCCTCTGCCAGAAAAAGGCCGCAGATAGCGGGCCTGGCTAAAGGAGCTGGTCGAAGTAGGTTGTGATGCCGGCATCAGGCATTGCGGTGGTATAGGAGGCAGCGCCCCGTTCAGCCCATTGCCGTTCCCGGACTGTGAATGCGACTGGATGTATCCCCAGCTCAACGTATCCTGTAATGTAGATTCGGCCTGTAAATTATAGTGGTCCGGCGGTCTTGTCCGTGGTTCCTCGGGCTCCCTGGGCTGCACCGGCACAGACACGGGCACGACGGGCTCCGCGGGCATAACCTCCATGGGCGCTACCGCCTCGCCGGGCGGGCGATATGATCCGAAGTCCTGGATGACGGGGCTCAAGGGTGCGCGGTTTCCCCGGGGTCGTTCATTCTCCTGTCCCGGAATTGGTATGACGGGCGAAAAGGCAGCCTCATTCCCGCGGTCGTGGAAGCAAGCATGGTGGCTACACATGCAAAACGAGGTGTTGTCCTGTCCGAGGGTATCCGCAAAGGCTCTCCCCGCGGCAAAGCGGCTCCAGAAATGGCGGCATCCGCACTTGGCTCCGGTGGCTCCAGGCGCCAGGTCCACAAAGTTACATCCTCCCGACGGCAGGTTCATCGTTGCGCGCGGCGGCGCGCCATCCGTGTATATGTCGAAGAACGAAGGGCTCGGCAGGGAGGGGTCGTAGTGTGACGCCGCCATCGGGACGGGCGGCGGTCATCTCCTTGGGGGTGAGGTTCGGTGTATCGGTCGGTCGGATTCTCGAGGCAGATGATTGCGAAAAAGTGGTGATGTAGGAGCGCAAGAGGGGGACACGACGAGGTCCCCCGGGTGCGGCCCAAACCAGCCCAGCCGGGTCGCGACCTGGCAGGCCTAGTTCATCGCAGCTGTATTGGTCCTGTCAGCCCCTCTTCTCTCTCTCTCTCACCCTGACCCGAGTCGAGTCGATCGCGGCATAAACCCGCAGCAGTCCGATGGAGGTAACCCACTCAGCCTGGAGATGAAGTTGGGGGTCTGTCACCGAGGACGTTGGAGCGGGCGGCGGTCGATGTTTAAAAGACGGCTCGGTGCGACGGATATGATCGAGGCGAAAGGGACCCGCCGGCGAAAGTGATTGACACAAGAACGACACGCAAAAGTGAGGCGACGCGAGGGGACTGGTGCTGGACCCAAAAGATTCGAGGCACGACGAGGACCAGAGGGTTGCGGCGAGGCAGGCGGCAGGTGGACGTACACAGCCTGGGTTGGGGATGGTGGGGGAGAGCTCGAGTCCAGGTATCCCGGCGAATGCGACAAGATGAACCGCTTCACTCCGTTTGCCAACTGCACGGATTCCTGGTATGTCGTCCTCAGGCCGCCTAACACGTCACGCCAGGCATCGATAGAAGAGCTGGTAGAGCCGATGAGAGCAAGATAGCAAACGAGGGAGCTCGCCGGGCGGAAACACACGCGATGTCCCCCATTGGACGCCATCGCACCTTCCTCCAACGACGCGTCGTGTTTAAGTGGTTCGCGGCACCGGGAAGCGGCGGGGCCTTTCAAATGCAGTGCCTGATTGGCCGCGTCCTGTCGCGCATCCACTACATCGCCAGGGGTCCCGCATGTACAGAACGGTGTTTTCAGGGCCGATACGCCACAGTTCTTCGCGGGGCATCCCGCCTCGTTCCTCACAAAGGGGACTTTGACGGGTGCTAGCTTCAAACAACAACCCCCTCCGCGACTCCACCAACCGCCTCGAACTGGGCCGGGGAGGGAAGGACATACCTTGCCCCAAAAAGCAATGAGCATCAGATGAGCATATCGAAAAAAAAAGTGCAGCTGGACAGACCGGTAGCGCCGGCGGGATACCGGGTTCATTCACGAATATCCGTTGAAACGGCCGTTGGGGCTTCCATCCGCCTCGCCACCACTGGTGGGGACTGATGATCCTTGCGGAGCAATGGTTCGCCTTGTTCGCGCGACTGGCCGAGGGGCCGTTTCTGCAACGAGAAGAGGCAGCGGCATGCCTGATCATCCTGGAATTCCAATCCTGGACCTGGCGCTCGATACCGGTGAGGCGAAGGCTGGGGCCTGGGATTGAAGCACGCAATGGCCGCCTTGCCTGGCGATGCCGGGGGTCTATCAGACAGGCGAGGCACCAAGGCGCAAACGCTATCGCTGGTCACGCATCGCGCCAATCGCATAGACCATGTCACCAGACGCAGGATGAGGCTGGTGAGGCCCCTCACAGCACGTCACTGTAGCCGAGAACGTCTCCGTGAAGTCATGACCGTTGTGGCTCGTTTGATATTTATACAAGATATGCTGCATCCCAAAAACTCCAATCCTTGCGTAGCCCCGCGGGGTCGTCCCGGGGTTTTCCAATGCCCAAAAAACGCCATGCCGTGAACCCTCGAACAAATTACCCTCCCCTCACTGCGCTTCTATTCATTGCCACGTCTAGTTATCCAGCCAGTCCAGGAACTGGGGGGCAAAGTATGTGACGACAATGGTGGCACCGGCGCGGAGGATGCCCTCGTGCGACTCAAAGGCCATGGCCTTCAGATCGAAGACGCCTGCCTTTGCGCCAGCGTGGATCATGGCGTACTCGCCGCTGACCTGGTACGCGGCGATAGGCATATCCTTGGCCAGTTCCTTGGCGTCGCTGATGATGTCGAGGTACTGGCCGGCGGGCTTGACCATGATGATATCAGCACCCTCGTTCATGTCGCGCACAATGGCGCGACGGGCGAGGCCACGGCCGCCGGGAGGCAGCTGGTAGCACTTGCGGTCGCCAAAGGACGGGACGGAGCCGGCGGCATCGCGGAAGGGGCCGTACAGGCAGCCGGAGAACTTGGCGGCATAGGACATGAGCAGGGTGCGGTGAGCGATGCCCTCCTCGATGAGCTTAAGCTTGATGGCGCGGATGCGACCGTCGTTCATGTCTGAGGGAGCGACGCAGTGGGCACCGGCGCGGGCGTAGGCGACAGCCACATCCGAGATGCGGTCGACCGAAAGGGCGTTGTTGAGCGAGCCATCGTCGCGGAGGATGCCGCAGTGGCCGTGCGACGTGTATTCGCACAGGCAAACGTCGGTGCAGATGAAGAGCTGGGGGAAGCGCTGGCGCAGGAGGCGGATGGTGCGGATGACAGGGCCAGATGGGTCGTCGGCGGCGGTGCCAAGCGCATCCTTGACACCGGCCCGCATGGGCACGCCGAACAGGATGACGGACCGCAGGCCCTTGCGCACGAGGGTCTCGAGGAAGGGGAGGAGCTTGTTGACGCCGCGGCGGCACTGGCCGGGCAGGGAGGGGATCAGGACCTCCTCGTCGTCATTGTCGGAGATGAAGAGGGGGTAGATGAGCATCGACTGCGATTCATGGGTCAGCGGTGGTCAGAGTCGTGGCAATTGGTAGAGGGTACACACCTTGGTCAGCTGCCTCTCGGACTGCCACGACCGAGCCAGCGGGTGGTTGTAGCCGCCGTGAAGCTGGCTGGAGATGTCACCAGAGATGCTCACGCTGGTGGCGGCGGTGCTGGCGTAGGACATGGCGCGCGACATCTGCGACCGGGTGTCCTCGATGGTCGACGCAGCAGAGGCATTGCCGCGGGGGTTGCGCGCATCGCGCAGGCTGAGGTCCTGGACCAGGCTGGAGAAGGACATGGCGACGGTATGTCTGTGTATGTAAAGTTGTTGGATGGCGGAAGCGAGGGGTCCGTAGACGTGAGGGCAGGGGTGGCGGAGTGACTCGAGCGAGCGGTGTGTGTGTACAGGAGGTTTTCGGGATCAACCACGACTCGCAAACGATGGGAAACAACACAGACGGCGCAATTGATGTGGAATGGATTTGGGGGGAGAGGAAAGAAGATGTTTTGAGCGGCGAAGGGGTAAAAAATTCAGGGGACGGGGGGGAGTCGCGACGAACGGAGGCGACCTGAAACGGTGATGGGTGTGAGCACGAGGTTTTCCCGCCACGGGGCGTTTTCGGCATTCTGGGTTGATCAGACGAGCACGACAGCGACGGCGACGGCCGGAGAGCCCGTGTCCAGTAGCCGCGCCAGCATCTCCGAGGCTCGGAAGTGGGGTTCCTGGCCAATCAAGTCGGCATATTTTCAATCACCGGCAGAGACGTCGGGGAGATATGGGTTGGATGAGTCAGCCGTGCATCCTCACGGTTGTCCGCCACATCTCCTGTCGACCTCGGCCCGGCAATCCCATGTTGGTGTTCAAAATTGGGATGCTGTTCGTCTGATGACAGATGCCGCCGGCCTCACTGCTGGGCTCAGATGTAAGGGCGGCCACTCAGGAAGCCTGCTTCTGCGAGTGACTCAGCCGCCCTTTGTCTTGTCGACAACGGCAGCAAAAAAACATACAACACCGGGGATTCGCTGGTCGTCACCGACCCAACTACTGATCCGGCGCTCACGAGTTTAACTAGGGGAGAGCGGACGGGATCCCGTGTTCTCTCGTGGCTATGGTCGTATGTGCTTGGAGTAGGTCTGGCTGGCGTTAAGTCACGCTGCTGTGGTGGCCAAGCGCCTAGTGAGAGACTGGATGTCGGTAGTGATGACACCACTTGTCCAGCCAGCAGGGCCAGCAAACAACCCAAACCTTTGAAAAGCAACAGAAAAAACAGATCTCATCGCACTTAAAGTCTGTAATGTAAGTTGAAGCAGTCAACTTATTTGGGATGAAGTCGAGGGCGTCTGCTCCTCCTATCCAGGACTCAACCACCAGATCGTCCACCACTTCATGATATTGTGTTCTGGAGGCAGCAAATAGACTGAAGACAACCAATCCAGACTATCCCTCACCAATGACCTTGGTTTTCTGGCCCAAGCAGCTTGAGCCAGCTTGTTGCCTTACTGCTTCACTCTCTCCACAGTGCGCAAACGGACCACCTTCCCCCTTTCCATCATCACTGAGCCTCATGTGCAGGCAAAATCATCCTGCGCTTGCCGCTTGTCGCCGACCCTTCTATCTGCTCTGGTGTCTTACGCGTCACCTCAGTATTCAAGCGCCCTGGTCCCACTGAGTTCATCGCCGTTGCGCACGAGAATGGAAGTCACATGGGCAGCCTCACCATCGCTCCTTCCCTCTCCCAGTTGAATTTGCTGGCAACCGTCGAGTGCAGGTGACCTGACGCGCTTTCCACGCTGCACTTTCCAGACTTCCACACCAAATTCAGTGCACCGGAAAAAAACCAAAACTCCTGATCTTCCTCACCTCGTCCAGGTCCCCCCATCCTACGGTCTCGCGTTCAAAGGACAGCCAGCAGCGTTTCTGAGCCAGAACTTTCCAGCTCTCTGAAGCCAATTACTTCTCCTTTATTACTCTGCAGCCTGCAAAGTATCTGTCTGAGCGCAACAGTCTCTACCCATCTCCCTCGTGCCGCCGCGTCGCGCGCTTCTTCCTCGAGATGGCTGCCAGACGCGCCCCCGACCCTAGCCTTCCGGCTACTGGTTTTGACCACAAGCGAGCTACTGGTAAGTTTCTGCGTTTGAAACTGCTTTGCTTGTTGTCATTTTCCTGTTTGCTAACAGAAACAGTCCAACTTGGAAACGCGCGCGATTCTGACTCTTCTGGTGGTATCGAGCCGTTCCCCGATTACGTCGATCAACTCGCCAGCGCCCTTCTCGACAGCCCTGCATCTTCTCCTACCCCCAAGCTCCCTGATCTTGAGCCCCAGCCTCCTGGTTCTGAGCTTCAGCTTCCTGCTCCCGAGCCCCAGCGCCCTGCTCCTCAGATCCCTAGTCCTCAGCCCAAGCTCCCTGCTCCCGAGCCCCAGCTTTCTGCTTCCGAGCCCCAGCGCCCTGCTCCCCAGATCCCTGGTCCCCAGCTCCAGCTCTCTGATACCCAGCTTCAGCTTCCTGATCCCGAGTCCCAGCTTCCTGTTCCCGAGTCCCAGATTCCTGCTCCTGAGCCCCAGCGGCCTGCTCCCGAGTCGCAGCTCTCTGATCCCCAGATCCCTGGTCTTCAGCTCCAGCTCTCTGATCTCGAGCCCCAACTCTCTGCTCCCGAGCCCCAGTTCCCTGGTCCCGATGCCCAGCTTCTACCCAATGGCCAGATCAGGAACTGCATCGACAAGAGAGCGCTCAAGGAAATGCTTGACGCTGTCGGTTGCGACAATGAAATCGACCCCGACCTGAGCCGTACCCCCGCTAGCAGCATCAACACTGACTTCGCGCCTAACGACATCAACACTGACACCGCGCCCGCCAACGCCAACACTGACAACATCCCCGCCGACGTCAACACTGACGAGATCCCCGCCGATATCGACACAGACAAAGCCCCCGCCGGCAACATTGTCTCTCTCTTCACCCATGTCAGACGACCTGTTCCCACCAGCAGCAACATTCTCCGCGGAAACGACCAAGAGTCCCCGACCATTCCCCGCAAGTCGTCTCGCCGAAACCTCCAGGGCCATGCTCAGAAAGGACTATCTCCCCTCTTCAAGACTACCCTCGTCAAGTCCAAGACTGGCGCCCTCGTTGCCCAGCACGTCAACGGCTCTCATTGGGACATCACCCGCTTCGGCCCGACCCGCGACCTTCCCGGTTCCAAGACAGCCCCTCTCAACAACTACGACTTCCCTGCCAGCCCCGTCGATGTCAGCGAAAAGACCAAAGCCATGCTCGCTCACTTGCAGGTCTTTGCCTCCCCGCCCAAGCGCAAATCTCGCGTGGCCCGCATATCATCCCGTGTTTCCGGTGCTCTGAGTCGCTTCGTTAGCATGAAGCCAGCCAAAAACGCCGGCAATCGCCCCAAGATCTCCCTTCCTCTGGAGCTCACTCAGGCCACTCAGCACAACCAAACCATTCGTGTTGTTGACGATACCTCGATCATCCGTATTGGAATGAGCTTCCCTGTTATGACGGTATGTACCTTCTCTCTACGTTTTCTCGGTTCCTTCCACTGATTTGAAAGACCTCGCCTTCCGTCGAGGGCTACGATGCGCCTGTTCCTCAGACGCCCCAGCAGGGCAACCAGAGCCTCACCGAGAGCTCCATCGTCGACGTCTCGATTGGAGATCCCTTCGTCGATGACACCCAGTTCAGCGACGATCTTGACGACGTGCTGATCGACTGCCCTCTTGCCGCGTCAACCCCTCGCGCGCCCCGCCGTCAGATCCTGATGCCGGAGAGCAGCCCTCTTCGCAGGAGGGCGCCGAACTCGGGCAACGACGACTCGAGCTTCGAAGAGAGGGTCCCCTCTGGCGAAATCCGCCGCCGGGAGGTGCGTGACGGCCAACAGCTGGCTGTCACATACAATCCCATCCAGCTTCCTCGCCCGGACTTCCGGGTGAAGAAGTACCCTTCACCCCTTCCTGCGGCCCTCGAGTCGCTTTCTAAGCAGCTCAAAGTGCTGGGACCCCTGGCTGTGAAGGGCAGCGACGAGACCGGAGCCGAGGAGGGCAGGGGCGTGGTTGAGGACCAGATCAAGACTCCTCAATCAGTCAAGACCCGTATCCCCGGCCCCCTTGGCTCCAGCCGGTCGACCCGTTTCGGCCTCTTCTCTTCCGAAGTTGATGACCTGGCCTGAACAAAGGCCCTGCCTGCGGTGACAAACGGGGAGGAGTTGGTTGATTCGTGGTGCCGATTGTTCACGTCCTTGGATCGGGGAGGTCCGCCCTGCCCCTTTTTCCAGCACCGTACGAGGCACGGCTTGGTTTTTTTCGGCAACACCGTGCGAGGGGCGGCATTTTGCCCCGCAACACCGTGCGAAGACTGGGTAGAGACTGTGGCGGCCACCACGGCCACTCTTGTCGTTGTTGTTTGTGTGTTTTTTTGCCGGAAGGAGGCTGGAGTTTTGATGCGCGAACAAAGCGCTTTTTGTATGAATAGATGATCAAGAAGGTTCTCGTTTCGCTCTGTTCTCCTTTGACTGAAGCACCAACACCGGTGTCCGAAGTATGGAAGTCACGGGCTACTTCCACACTGACAGCATTTGACTCGCCGATTGGACGCCTGGTCCGTTGGTCCAACTCACAGCTCCTGACCACGGAGCTTCAGGATCAAGGGTCAACTGCTTTCGTGCGTGCTTAAGGTTCATTTTATAGGTGATCGGAGGCTGGGAAACTTCCTCCTTCCTGCTGATGAGGTGGTTTTCCGTCCGATGTCCGTCCGATGTCTGACACTCTGCACCTCTTCCGCTGTCATTGATGATTCGTCAACCGTCCACTGCGATTCACATATTCTACTTGTCTTAAGGATATAAAGAAACCTTTATTGCTTCATTCCTACATCCGCCCCAACAACGGCGGACACGCCCCTTGCATTGGGCTCAGCTGGAGCCGAGCAGGTTGGGGGGCTTATGTACAAACGAAACCTCTATCTTACACCTCGACGTTTTGATCTTTTGGTCAACCAGAACTTGTCTAGTTACTCCTCGTCTCCCGAAGCCAGCCGCTGGAACAGGAACAAAAACGCCGCAATCCACTCACCCTCGCGTGTGGCGGCGTGTAGATCATCGCAGTTTTCGACATCCAGCCAAGCCTGGGAGCCGTCTCGGAGCATTGATGTCTTCTTTCAAAGCCAGTCGCAAGGTAACAGCTCACGCCACGCCTCTCCGCTTGGCGCAAGAACGTCACTCGAGTTGGGGTGAGCGCTGGCTGAGCACGCAAGGCGCACAGGTCGGGTTGGGCGGGATGCCACGAGCGCAGGCTCCATGTCATGGCATGGAGTAAAGTATCCACCAATCTGATGTGCCCATACGCCCGTCACACCGCTTCCTCGTACGTACAGGATCGGTACTATGACTGGTAGACGTCTGGGAAGCCCGAGCGGGAAAGACAAGGTCTTCTCCGCGATGTACCTCATGGTGACGGCCGGGTTGGGGCTGATTTGTTTGTCCGGGTGTGTGGTCGCGCCGCTGAGCATCGGCTTGGCTTCGAGCTCGGGGGGAAGTGATCGGGATGGTCAGTCATGACAAATCGAACGCCTCTCCCGGCGCCCAGTTCACCTACGACAGTGGCTGCGACCCTGAATGCCGGATTAAGGTACCTTCCACAGCCGTCCGCGATAAATTTAAGACTCTCTTCCTGCTCGCTATCACTAAAGAGTTACTATTAGTAAGACGATATGTAAGATCTAGGTCTCTTTCGTCGTTGTAGTTTAAAGCATCTTCGTTTCGACATTCATCTTACACTGTCAACGAGCATGGAAACATCCACCTAGTCTCCGCGGTAGATAAACCGTCCGCCGCAGACCTAACCCTTCTGCGGCCGAGGCCGAGGATACTCCATCTATCCTCGCGGCGGATATAACAACTGATCATCTCCGTCCTACGGCATGGCCACCAACTCCTACGGCAACCAGGGACCAGGGTACCCATACAACAACCAGGCTATCTTTTCTCCTCTGGAAATCTCCGAGGACGAGAGCGGCAGGTAACTGCGGGTCACCTCACTCATGACTCCTCAAACTCGTGCGACAAGTTCGCATGTCGCCCAGAAATGAACGGCGCCGTGATGTTCGATGGTCGCGACGAGGTCGGACATTGGAATCAGATGGCCGCGAAGAGAAATGAGAAAATGAGCGCCGGCAATTGGCAGGGAGGGCGGAAATACCCTCCCATGCCAATCGTCCAGTAGTGCTGGAGACGTAAAACCTCAAGCGAGATGTGAAGTCTTTAAGCTGAAGTCTTTGAGCTTCTCGGACAGCGTGAGAATGGTGTCGTAGTGCAACATTATCAAGTTGATTGGCCGTCGGAACAGTCTTGACTGATTTATAAGAGCCCAGGGCAACCTGTTTCTCATCGTAACATGTCGCATGGTTGCAGGCATCGGACAGATGATGTGATTAACAGCCCATCAAGGGATATTATTCATTAGGTTTGCATAACTTCGTAGTGTACAAATATGGTACAATCAACGCCCTGGCTATCTTCTCATGCGGGTATCTCATCAACCGCTCAAACAATGTAAAATCAAGAAAAACGACTGCTACCTAGTGTCGTGAGACATCTAGTAGCGGGTGCGGCGCGAGCCACGGCCGTCGGTGCCGTGCATGCGGCGGGTGCCGGCAGCCTTCTGGCCAGGGCGGCGGGTGAGGGTGCCCTTGAGCTTGAGCATAGCGCCGGAGATCTTGTCACCCATCGAGGGCTTGCGCTGCTGGGTGCGGGGCGCGGCGCGGCGAGAGAAGAGGCCGCCGCGCTTGTGGTGGGTGGTTGTGGTTGTGGTGGTGGTGGTGTTGCCCGTCAGGCCGTGCGACCTCTTATGGGTGGTGGTCTTGGGACCGGTCAGGCCGTGGGAGCGGTGGGTAGTGGTGACGGGCTGGCGGCGGCGGGAGAAGAGGCCACCACGGGAGCTGCGGGGAGCAGTGGTGGTGTGGTGGGCCTTGCTGGAGCGGAGGAGAGGCATGTTGATGGTTGTTTGGGGGGTTTGTTTGAAGGTGGTGGTTGTGGGTTTAGTTGTTTGGAAAGGTAGCTGAGATGCTTGAGGCTTTGTTTGTTTGTTGATGTGAATGAGGAGGGAAAAGAGATGCTGAGGGAGGGAAGATAGGGCGGTATATATGTTAAGTTGAGCTCCTACAGGTCATCACAGTTTGGACATCATCTTGGGAGCCCTCCATGGCATCATCCGACATGCAAGGCTCGAAGGAGAAGGGGTGTGGACAGGGCGATGACATCAAGGGTCGTAGATCGCGAGTGGGTGGTCGGCCAGGCTGAAACAGTTCGTCTCCCGACCCTCCTTCGCAATGGGGGAAGCCTTGAGGCGATCAAGCTTTGGTTGACAAGTCAGACGGACCCTTGGCCCGGTGAGCTTGTAATTGCTTGGTTTGTCGCTGGTCGCACGCGAGGTTCACGCGCCCAGGGTGGAAGCCGGTTTTCAGGGTCCTGTGGCTTGTGACGTAGCGTCGAGCATCGCGGGCAATTCATTGGGTAGGGGTCGAGGACCCTTGGATTTCGTGCTGGAGGCTGGCCAATTGACGGTCGCTTGCGGCGATACCCTGTGGCTGGTGGGTGATGTCATTCCAACGGTTTGCGGGGGTTTACCCCTGCAGACGAGCCACACCTCAGGAATGAGGACCCTGTGAGCTTGTTTATTCTCGTCCGCCGTCGACGTACGGTGACGATGTTAGGTGAGGGGAGGGAGGAACTTTCGACAAACGGAAGTCGATCCTTTGTGATACCGGAGTTGACCCCTGCGTCCGAGAACCTGATCTCCAGGGTATGGCGGACGCAAGACCACCGGGTGGCCCAACGCAGCAGCGGATGACATGGCTCGTGTGACGGTGAGGTCGATGGACGGAGATGGAACGGTCGAGACCTTGGGTCGTGAAGATCGAGGGTAGTTTTCCTGGTGAGGCCAACCGGGATGCTTCCCAGGGTGACATCAGTGAGGCTGTGCAGCCAGATGCCAGTACGGAAGTTGGAAATCGTACGAAGGTTGGCCATCAATCTGCGAACTGCATCTGAGGTTTCGGATGGAAGAGTCCGAGGATGAGATAACGGGAAATTGGTGATGTGAGCGATAGGGAATTGACCGATAAACGGCACCAATCACGTGACCCACAATTCTCCCACAGGGCACGTGATGCTACATCGAAGCCAGACCAGCAGCTCACCGACAACAGCATCAACGCCCACCGACGTGAACTCTCCAGACGGAATGGCCAGCTCGCCGATCGCCAGATGGGGCATCGGCCTCTCGGCCGCCGCAGGCGTAGTAGCCTTGGCCGTCGTGCGCCTCCAGCAGCCACTCCTCGGCACCCCCTCGACAGGAGTCACCGGCCCCCAGACATACTGCTACCAGGGCGTGCGCACTCATGATGATGCGCAGCCTTCGGCGCAGTGCTTCACCGTCGAGGACGGCGTGTTCACCCGCGTCTTTCCCTGGGACGACGCCAAGCTGACCACGGCGCCGGGCTTTGTCATCCCCGGCCTCTGGGACGGGCATGGACATCTTCTCCAGTACGGCGAGTTCCTGCACTCAGCGGACCTCTTCGGCGCGGCGACGCTCGGGGATGTGCGCGGCCGGTTGAAGAACTTTGTCGATGCGAACCCGGATGCCGGGACCGAGGGGGAGTGGATCCGAGGCGTGGGATGGGACCAGGATGCCTATGGACGGATGCCGACTGCTGCGGACATTGAGGAGGACGAGGCCCTGAGGGGGAAGTATGTGATGCTCGACCGGATCGATGTGCACTGTGAGTTCAAGCTGTGATCCTGCTGTACATCATCGGATGCTGACCTGTCCAGGCATTTGGGTCTCTCAGGCCGTGCTGGACCTTCTCCCCAAGGACATTCCAGACGTCCCCGGCGGCGAGATTGTGCGTGAGCCCGGCATGGGCGTTTTTTGCGACAACGCCATGGACATGGTTATTGACGTTTACCCAAAGCCCGGACGCGAGAAGAAGAGGGCGTTTGTGGCCTCTGCCATGGCCAAGCTGAACGAGGTCGGACTCGTGGGCATGCATGACGCCGGCGTGTTCCCAGAACATCTCGATCTGTACTCGGATATGGTGGGCTCGGAGGACTGGACGGTGCGCGTGTATGCCATGCTCGAGTGCCCGCAGCGCAACACGTTCTGCCCTGAGGAGGCGGTGCGGGTGGCGAGGGAAGACGATTTCTTCCGTGTTGGCAGCGTCAAGCTGTTTGCGGGTGAGTTCAAAACCCACCACTCTGACAACCATAAGATACTAATATCGTCCAGACGGTGCTCTTGGTTCCTGGGGCAGCGCCATGATTGAACCCTACAGCGACCGCCCCGACACCTCCGGCTCTCTCCTCGTCAACGCCAGCACCCTCACCCAGCTCGCGCGGGACTGGGCGTCAGTCGGCTACCAAGTCAACATCCACGCCATCGGCGACCTGGCAAACCGACTCGCTATCGACGCAATGGAAGCAGCCCTCAAAGACGTGTGCCACTCCGAGTCCCTTGCCGAATGTCAGGCCCGTCGACGCTTCCGCATCGAACACTCCCAAATCATCCACGAGGCCGACCAAAAGCGCATCCACTCCATGGGCATCATCCCCTCCATCCAGCCTACGCACGCCACCTCAGACATGAAATACGCCGAACTCCGGCTCGGGCCGGCGCGGACGGCTGGCGAGGCGTATCGCATGCGCTCGCTGCTCGACGTCGGGCCTATTCTCGGCAGCGACTTCCCCGTGGAGCCGCCGAACCCGTTCCAGGGCATCTACGCGGCGGTGGCGAGGAGAAGTCCGCATACTGGCCGCGGGACGGAAGATAGCCCAGACGGTTGGCATGTCGAGGAAGCGCTGAGCCTGGACGAGGCGCTGCGTGGGTTCACTGTCGCGGCGGCTCGAGGGGCCTTCATGGAGGGCCGGGCGGGTGTGATCAAGGAGGGGGCGCTGGCCGACTGGGTTGTGCTAGAGCAGCCGATTGAGGAGTATGAGGTGGATGAGCTGAGGGAGCTGCAGGTGAGGGAGACTTGGGTTGGGGGGCGCATGGTGTATCAGCACCCTGGGGAGTGACGGACAGCATGAGAAAAAGACAGACGACAACCCTAGAGACCTTCATAGATAGATCATGACTAGAACGCGATGCGATGAATAGAAGTCTAAGATGTGGCAAAAAGCGAGGCCAACCCGTCAACGGCAATATTGCCTCCGCTGAAGACGATGCCGAGATCCCATCCCTCCGGCCCGGCCTCACGCTCGACCATGGAGCGGAAGTCCTCGTTGTACAGAACGACAGCAAGCGGCACAGCGGCACTCGGCTCGATGACGAGCTTGCACTGAAGGAAGTCAGTAAACATATCTCACGTCAGGGGCAGCAGAACCTACCCTCTCAAGAACCAGCTTGGTAGCAGCGATGATCTCCTCCTCGGACACGGCATACATGCCCGAGACCAGACGGCGTTCATAGATGACACCCCAGGGATGAACGCCAACAGGTGTGCGCAGGCCATCGGCGACAGTCAGGCTCTTGACGGACTCGATGCGCTTGCCTGCTTCATAGCCGCGACGGGCATCATCTGCGCCTTCAAAAGAAGGCTCCGACCCAAAGACTCGGATCCCGGTGCCCTCACAGCTGAGAGCAACACCGGAGAGCATACCTCCACCACCACACGGGGCCAAGATGGCATCAAGCCCCTTCTTCGTCTCCCGTGAGGCATCCCCTTCAATCAGCTCGCGCGCCTGCTCCTGCAACTCAAGTCCCAGCGTGCCCTGTCCGAGCATGATATCCGGGTGATCATAAGGCGGCACAAGCCTCGCCCCCGTCTCAGCAACGACCTTTGCCGCCGTCTCCTCCCTCTCCTTCGCCGTGCTTCCGCTAAACACGACATTGGCACCATACCCCTTCGTAGCCGCGACCTTGTTCGGGCGTGAGACGGAGGGCATGACGATATGCGCCGGCAAACCAGATTCCCTGGCCGCGAGGGCGAGAGCAGCGGCATGGTTTCCCGAGGAGTGCGTGGCGACGCCGGCGGAGGGGATGAAGGACGGGTCGCGCTTGAGGCGCTCGACTGCGTGGAAAGCGCCGCGGGCTTTGAAGGCGCCTACGCGCTGGAGGTTTTCGCACTTGAAGAAGAGGCGGAGGACGGGGCGGGCGGGGGTACGGCCTTCCCAGGGGGTGGAGGTGAGGGAGGCGGCGTCGCGGGGGGTGGAGGCGAGGGTGGTCAGGGTGCGGTTTGTGAGGACGGGGGTGCGGTGGATGAGGGGGCGGATGAGGGCGTGGGCGTCGATGACGGAGGCCCGGGTTAGGGGCGGGCAGGTTGAGAGGTCGGCCATGGCTGTGTGGTGTTGAAGGGGGAATGGTGAGAGGAAGTGTGAGTCTTAAGATGAGGGTGGTGATGGGCCGGGATGAGAAAGGTTTCCCGACGACGATGTCGGAGCTCCGTCTCCGCTTCGGCGGGCTTGGCGGCCGGCTCGGCAGCAACGCCAGAGCATCTCCAGAGGTCTAGTTGCTTCTCGGGTGGGAGATAGCAATGGTGAGTGAGTCAGCCTTCATCCCCATGATCACTCTGCCCGGTGTAGTTGGGGGCTTGACTCTAGAGACACCATGACGGAAAGCAAAGGCTACAAATGAAGAACAATACCCAGGTGGTTGAGCATGTATTCGAGACAGATAGAGTCGGATTGGATGATGAAAATCGCAAGATGACAACGGGAAACGGCCTCCGTTGACCGTCCCAGCCGGAGCCGGAGCCGACGGGATGCGGGGCATTCATGCAACCGCGCTGTCGGCCAATGTCGTCGGGACATCTTCCCACTAAGTCTAGAGCCATGATGCCCTCCAAACCCCCCAAAGTGCGCTAAACTGGACTCTCTAACCCCGCTAAGATCCCCCGTCCATAGCGCCCCAAGTCACCCAGAACTTCCATCCCACCACCTAGGTCACCTCCTCACCTCAACCTCAACCTCACATCACCACTTCCTTCACCGGCACCACCATCATGTCAACCCCCAAACTCTCCGACTTCTTCTCCACCGCCCCCCTCCCCTCCCACGGCCCCAAATGGTCCTCCCTTTGGTCCCAGTCCTACACGCCATGGGACCGAGGCGGCCCCTCCCTCGCCCTCCACGACCTCCTCCTCTCCCGTCCCGACCTCGTGCCCCCAGCCGCCAACCTCCTCGCCGCCTCGCCCGGAGGTTCCCTCCCCCTAGCCCTCGTCCCCGGCTGCGGCAGGGGCCATGATGCTCTCTTTCTCTCCGCCAGTACCGTTACCCCCGAGCTCTTTATTACCGTATTAGGCTGTGTCAGGAGTCGTTGGAGTCTGTCTCGCGAGTCGTTTGCCTTGCCACGTGGCTACCACGTGCTGCTACTGCAACGACTCCCAAGACAGACTCCCGATGACTCCTGAGACGTCCGTAAAAGGAAATTACTGACTCCGCATGTTGTAGTGGGTTATCGAGTCATCGGCCTTGACTATGCCCCCGACGCTACTCGTGAGGCCATCGCCAACGAGGCTGCCGTCAGTCTTGCTATGGAAGCTGGATCGCCAGATGTGGCTGTCTACCGTACTCGAGAGGGCGCCGTAAGAGGGACTGTTACCTGGGTGACTGGTGATTTCTTCGAGAATACCTGGCTTTCTGATGCTGGCTTGGACACGAACACGACGTTCGATCTGATATACGACTATACCGTACGTCCCCCCTCACTTCTTGCTTCCACTCCCTGACACACACAGTTCCTCTGCGCCCTCCCCCCCTCAGCTCGCCCCCTCTGGGCATCCCGCATGTCCTCCCTCCTCGCCCACCACACCGGCCGCCTCGTCTGCCTCGAGTTCCCCTCCGGCAAGCCCCCCGCCGAACTCGGCCCGCCCTGGGGCCTCACCTCGGACATCTACATCGCCCTGCTGGCCCAGCCGGGACAAGATATCCCCCCAGACGTCGACGCCTCTTCCGTCTCTATCGACCCCGCCAAAGGCCTCACCCGTCTCGAGCGCATCAAACCCGTCAGGACACACAAGGCCGGCACAAACGACGACGGCTCCGTCCGGGACTGGCTCCACGTGTGGCAGCATGTATCTCCATAGCCCTCTCTGCTCTAAATCTAAGCCTTCCGTAGCGAGTTATAATGCTCTCCCAGCCCATACCCATGCCTATAAAACGCCAACCACACAACCGGCGCCTGCTCCCCATCCTCCCTCACCGGCGCATCAATCTTCTCCGTCCTCCCATCCTGCACAACCCGAATCTCAACACCATACCTCGCCGCCAACGCCGCCAACTCCAGGTTCCCTCCCCACTCGGCCGTCTCCCGAATCCGCTCCACGTATCCCTCGAACCCCTCCTCCAAAAACGGCTCAAAATCCCCCCGGTGGCCCTCCATCCACGCCGCCGCCGCCCGCCGCACGAGCTGGTACGGGAAGAAGCGCTTAATCTCCGCCTCGTCGTCCGTCAGCGCCACCTCGTGCTGACGCAGCTGATCCGCCACCGCAGAGAAGAGGCAGTGCCCGTCCGGCCGGATGTCCTTCTCCACCAGCGAGTTGGCCTTGAACACCTCAGCCATGTACTTCTTCTCCAGGCCCCGGTGGTCCGTCATATTCGCCGCCTCCTCTTCGGCCTTGATGGCGGCTTCTTCCTGCTCCGCCGCCCGTCGTGCGAGACGCTCCTTTTGTCTGTTGCGCTTCTTGCCGCCACCTTGTTGTTGCTGCTGCTCCGGCGCTTCCGGTGCCGGCTGTGCTGCTTCTGAAATGGATGTCTCGTCCAGCTTTGTCGTGACACTCTCGACCGCGTCTCCGTTTGTTTGCTCGGCCTCCTCGTCGTCGCTCGCTTCGTCGGGGCCCGTCTCGCCCATCGCCCGCGCCACCTCCTCGGCCTGCCTCTCCTTCAGCTGCCTCTCGAGTTCAGCGCACTCTTCGTTCACGCCCTTGCGTGTCTTTTTCGTCGCGTTCTTCTTCTTGCTCGTAATGCGCGACACCAGATCTCGCTGCTCCTTGCGGTGCCGAGCCTGCACCTGCTCCAGCGTCTCGGCCGCCGGGCTGTCCTCCATGGTCGTAATTGGGCCGCTGTGTTCTGTAGGAATGGGTTCGGGGAATTATTGACTCGGATGGTGCAGGGCTTCGGGGCAATTGAGCTTGCGTCGGAGGTTTGTTGCGGTTGCGGTGTGGTGTTGTAGGTTGCAAGAGCAGTCGATGGCGGGGCAAGGAAATTCCGCGCCCAGTTGTCAAGCGCCTGACGTGGGGCAACATCGAGCCTTTCGACCCCGCCATCCACCACCACCCGTCACTCAGATTCACACCACAGGAAACACAAAATGACACATCTTCTTCTATTTCTCCTGCGCGGGACTGGTACTGCCGCGGTCCAGGCCCCCTCTTGTATATATATACAGACAGCTATGAAAACATGGTGTCGTGTTGTCGTCCAGCATCAATCAGTGCATGGGCCGGCCCCTACGTCTTCAAAGAGAGTCGAGAAGAAAGAGGACGAGGAAATGAATGTCTGGCACATCTCGCAGACTTGCTTCGCTGTGTCGCGGCTGGCCAAGGGCCCCCAAAAACTCCTGTAGCCAAGAAACACCCCCAAACGATGACCCCGAGGTCCCCTTTTGCTTTATACACTAACATAAGCCCCGATCAGAACCCCTTGAAAGGGTCGTCCCGGAAAAAGTCCTCCTCTCCCGCCGTGCGGCTGCCGCCATAAAAGTCGTCCGTCGCCCGTGTGCCCCGCGACGTGTAGCTGTCGCGGTGCCGGCTGCGGCTGGCTCGCCTCCGGAGCTCCTTGCTCCTCCTCCTGGCCCGGTATCGGTGCTCGTCGTGCTCGTCTGGGTCCCCATCAAACTGGGAAAGTCCTAGAGGGCTGATGAAGGCCTCCATACGAACCGTGCCGATGGCATCAAAGAAGTTGCTCGGCCGCGAAGACGCCTCCGAAGTCCGCTGCGACCCAGCCGTGCTCATACCCCAGCTGGGTCCTCCGCTCGACGCCTGGGACTGATGTGACTGGTAAATGTCCGACGAACCCGCAGTGCCAACGCTGTTGCCCGCGTTGCTGTTCGTGTGGCTGTGGCTAGCCATCGTCACCGCCGGCCCCGAGAATCCGCGGAACGACAGCGGTGGGGGCACATGGCCGCCCGTGTTGCTCCTCTTCCGGCCATGGACCATGGCCGGGTTTGCCCGGTCGTGGAATCGGGGGATAAAAGGCGGCTCGGCAGCCTCCGCTGATCGCTCCCGCTGGTGGTGCGGGCTCATCTCCGGCAGCGGCGGGAACGGCTCGTGCTGTCGGGAGCTCGAGACATCACCCATCTGCGACGACGGCGCGCTGCGGTTGTTGCTGCTTGGCAGTGGTGGCAAGCTGGGCACCGAGCCTTGCTTGAGCTGCGGGGCCTTGCTCTTAGTCAGGCGAATCGAGTCTCGGATTCCTGCCCGCTTCTTGGGCGCAAGTACCGGCATCTCAAAGTCGGGCGCGATCGTCTTGGGGGGCGGCGGCGCTGCGATGATTTCCGGCACCGCCTGCTGCGAGTGCGCGAGGAATGACAACGCTGTCAGCCAGATGTAGTGGCGTTCCGACGACGTTGCTGTGAACTTGAGCGCTCTCTGAGGCGTCAAGATCAGGATCGACCGGTTGAAGAGCGCCGAGCAGCCCTTAGGGGGCGGGTTGTCGTCTTTGACGTCGAGGACCGACTGGATAGTCACTATGCCTTGGGTCAGTCTTGTCCATCCGGCCGGAAGCATCTGCAACAACTTACGCTTTCTTCCAGTCTTGCCCATGAGCGCGCTGCCCGACGCCGGCTGCTTGCTGCTCCACAGAATTGCGCGCTCATACGGCGCGAGCCACACCCATCGCTTGTGGCGGTCGTTGCTGTTGTCGTCCTTGGCCGCCGCGTCGGGCACCCCGAACGACTTGCGCCTACGCACGTACTTGAACATCCACTCGCCAACCATGGTCTGGGCGATGGCATCCACGACGCCTGTCGTCGCCGAGGCGCTGGCGACTGAGTTGTAGTCGGTCGTGTTGGTGACGTACGTCTGCGTCGTGTGCGCCGTTGTCGTTGACGGCTGCGAACGGTGTGATGACTTGTACCGGCTGCGGCCGTAGTCAGGCGGCAGCCGGGGGCTGGTAATATCGTTCTGGGGCAGCGGCGGAAGGCCAGGGCTCTCCGGCGCCTCGGTAGTCTCCGAGAAGGGCGGAGGAGACCGACTGCCCTGCCGCCTGTACTTCTGATTCCTGGGCAGAGCCGCAGCCGAGCGAACCTTGCGGATGCTGTTCGCCCTGTAGTGGCTGCGGCCACCCGCTCCGCGTCGCTGCCAAGACTCACCCCTGGTCGGGCTGCGCTGGCCGTCGCTCGGTGCGCTGGCGCTGATGGGTGGCCGCCGAGAGCTCGCCCGCGTGGGGATGGGGAAGGGCGGATCCTGAGGCTCCGGCCAACTTGGGCTCCTCGCCCGGCCCTGGTGGCTGGCGATGCCACTCTGGATGAGCGCCGCCTTCCTCATGCCGTTTGGCCGTCCGCTGCTGGATCCGGCCTTGTCATAGCTGCGGCGCGATGACTTGGGGAACGCAGAGTGCTGTGGTTCTTCCTCTTCCCGGATCATTTCCTTGCTCTCGAGACTGTAACTGTACGACTCGGTGCCGAGCGGCTTCATCGTGTTTCGAGGAATGGCAGAGCCACGCAAGGCCGCCTGATCGGATGAGGGTATGCCTCGGCCAGACGACACGCGCTTGAGCTTCGCAACGCTGGCTTTGGCCCTCTGACCGGGAGCCGAAAGGGCTGTCTGATACTCGGAATCGCTGAGGTCAAGTTCCCCGGCAAAATCGTCTGCCTCGTCAGAGCTGTTGGCATCAAAACCAGCAAAGAGGCTGCTAATTCGGTGAGGGCGACGCATCGGAGCCTTCTGGCTCGAGAGAGGACCGTCGTCGTTGTTGCCCGGGTAGGCATCGCGAGGCGAGTCTTCCAGGTCATGCCCGCCCGAGAATGTGGGCGAAGAAGGGATGGGAGGCGGAGGCGAAGAGGGCATTTCGGTCATGCTATGCTTCGAGGTCAGCCTCCTCGGGTTCCTGGGTGGCAGAGCGCCAGGAACGGGCGTAAATTGGTTGCCGCCATCATCGATGAAAGCCTGTGGATTGGGTGACACTGGACGAGAGGAGATGGCTTCGGGGCGGAGGTGCAGGGGCAGACGTGCCAGCCGCTGATCAATCCGGATCTCTTCCGTCTGAACAGCAACGGACTTTGTTGGTCTGCCGGGGGCAATGAGAGATACCTGGCAGCCGACGTCCTTATTGTACAGAGGCAGGCGAGGCTCCTTCGGGGTCGTGGGCCTGCTGGTGGGAGGGATGACACTGATGCTGGGAATAGGCAGTTGCGGCATAGACTGGATGGAAGGCAGAAGTAGGCGTGGCGCTGGCTCCGGCTCCGGCTCAACTTCCTTCTCAGTCTGAGTGGCCGTGGATATCATCGGCGGTGGAGGTGGTGCCGTTTCAGGCGGGGGCGGTGTCGGCGAGCGGTAAGGAGAGACGGGAGTCTTGGGCGGACTGAGCGGCTCTTCGAGAGTCTGAGATGCAGCGGAAACCATCGAGTGGTGCGGACGGTTCAGAGTCGGCTCGATGGACAACGGCCTCGTCAGCTGGACTCTCTTCCGGCGCTGGTTGGCCTCGATCTCAAATTCGCCACGGGGAGGGCCGTCCGGGTCAGCAACAGCGGCAGCGGGGGCCTCGACCTTCGGGCGAGGGGGCGGCGAGGCCACTCTGATGGGTTCCAGCTTGGGTGATGGAGGGGGTGAGAACTGGATGCCAGTGTCGACGTAAGTGACCTTCGGCGGCTCCGGGATTGTTGGTTCGGG
The DNA here is from genome assembly GCA_020746995.1 of Plectosphaerella cucumerina. NCBI lineage: Eukaryota > Fungi > Ascomycota > Sordariomycetes > Glomerellales > Plectosphaerellaceae > Plectosphaerella > Plectosphaerella cucumerina. Next base: position 1,148,299 of record JAGPXD010000004.1, on the reverse strand, counting down.
CTCGTTCTCGCGGATGCCGTCCTCGAGCGCCTCGAGTACCGGCTCGTTCACCCACAGCTTTCCCCTCGCCACGCTACCGGGTCGCTTGAGGCTTTCGATGCTCATTGTTCGGCGGTGGAACTTTGAGACGGTGCTGTCTCGGCTGAAATGACGGGCATGTCTGTGGTAGGACAGGGCGCTTTCGCGTCCACCGTCGTCGGTGTGCCAGTCGTCGTCGCCGTCGAGGTTCAGCTCGTCGGCCAGAGAGTTACCGTTGCCCTTTCCAGGGCTCGGCATCACTGAGTAGCGCAGACTGTTGGTTATGCTCATCGTCCGTACGCTGGCCGCGTCCGTCTCTTTGCCGGGATCCTCAGCCTCGCTCTCCGTGCCGTGAGCGCCGTGCCCATTGGCCTGAGCATCTTGGTACGCGGCAACCTCATCGAGGAGGACCTTGAGGCGGCTTTCTGCGACATGGACCTTTCTTTCGAATTTGCGCCTCTCTTCTTCCCACGACTCCTTCTCCTGCGTCCAGAGATCATGGTTCCGTTCCGAGTCCTGTTCCTGGTGGCGTATCTTCTTCTGTGCTGCTTCCAGGCGCTTGCGCGTTTCGGTAATGGAGTCGACAGCTTCGTCGCGTTCGCGAGCCAGCTCTCCCAGGGCGGAGGAAGATCCTCCTTCGAGCAATTGGAGCTGGCGCTTCAGGGATCGGCTTTCTTTAGATGTGGCTGTCAAGGTCCTCTGAACCAGTTCTTTCTCCTCGCGCGACGCGTGCAGGGACACCTCCAGTCCTTCGATGAGCTTGATCTTCTCCTCCTGGTCCCTTCTCAGGTTGAGAATTTCAGCGACCAGGTTGGCGTGCAGTGTGGGTGTGAAGCGTCGGGGATCGAGGACACTGATGCCCTCGTCGTGGGCGACATCTTTGGAAGACCTTCTCGAGGCTCGACCTCCAGCAGACTGGAGCGGTGGTGAGGAGCTCGGTCCGGGCGGCGTGACGGAGCGGCGTGATCGTTTCGAGCCGCTTGAGGGTGTTCTGTAGGGCGTGTCTTGGGGTGTTGGGAGAGACGCCGCCGCCGCTGCGGCGGCATACTCGTCCTCAGTTTCCCATGCGGCCATGATGGGAGCTTTACGCCAACGCGATGTTCGCGACGGGCAAAGGATAGTCAATTGACATGAATTTGATCCGTTCAGGCAGGGTCGGTACTGAAATGGGAGCCCGCGGGGCGTGGCATAGAGGCTGCGCTCGGATCTCCAACGGTCCGGGGGCAATCAGACGGACGGGATCCAAGCACACTGCCACACAGCGAAGATCCCTGCTACAGCTCAAATCGGACAGGGCAGGTGGCAGCAGGTAGGCAAGAATCTGTTGCACCCAAAGTAGTGGTTAGCATCAGCTATTGTTGATGCCAGAGGAATATAGGCAGGGGTCAAAATGGTCCGAGAGGAACACACGACATCCTGACACCCACCGAGGGCCACGTACCTGGTAGTCCAAAATCAGAACAAGAGATAACAGTTTTGGAAGAGGTCGACGGATGTGGTCAATCTGCCTGAGGTGTCAGCCAATGCTGGCAGAAAGCAGTCCCCCGCGGTCGCATCAACATGCGAGACGGCGCTGGCGGCTCAGGGGCTGTTGGTCTCTCTTACAGTGACAAGAGACAGGGCGGGGCGGGCGTGAAACGGTCGTCGCTCCTCGATCCTGGATTCGAGACAGGTGAATGGGCTCCGAACCAAGATCACAGACGCGTCGGTGGTAGCATTTCCTCTTAGCAGGGCAAATATTGGTGATGCGCCGGAGTCGCCGGTCTGGGGTCAGGCAGTATCGCAGGAATATCGAAAGGTATAGTCGCGTTCGGTATCGAGACCAGCACGAGGCAATGTTGTGAGAAAAGGAATCAATGCGGGAAACAAAACGACGGCAGTGTTCTGGAGATCATGGCGGTCAGCTCCTTTAGTTCCTGCGGGTGTTCTGTCGTCCAGGGTTCTGCGAGTCGGTCGTTGCTCCAGACCGCCAAATAGGCGCAATTGCTGGCTGCGTCCCTAGGCCCGAGACAGGGGACTTACAAGCTGAAGTAAATTGGGCGGCGCGGCTTGAAACGCTGGGGCAAGCCTGCGAGGTGCTCGGAAGAAGCAAGACACGCGCCTGCGGTCAAGACAACAGAAAAAAGGCGAGTGAGGGGGCGTTGCGAGGCGCGGTGAAGACGATTGGTGCGTCGCTCGAGGTCTCGGAAGTTTTCCAGCGCTCGAGGCACACGAGGACACGGGTGCGGCGTTGTCGTTCGGAGGTTAAGGAAGGTGGCCGTGTAAGTGTTCGTTGGTTGAAGGGATTCGAAATCGGCGCCAGTACGACCAGGTTGGCGATCGCAGAGCAAAGTTCGTCCTCGAGCAAGGTAGGACCTGGGGAGGAGGGAAACTGCGAGAAAAGAATGAGTGAAGAGCCGTCTCCGCGTGTGTCTGGTCGGAGCTGTCCTCGAGAAGCGGTTCCCGGGATCCAGGATGGGTGGGTTGGCCCAGGACGAACACCCCGGACTGATTATGTAGTTCCCCACCCACGACGAGCCGGGGTCACCAAGACAAGGAGTGTGCCGTGCGGCGGGCAGCGGACCTGCGGTGCTGGCCGGGGCCTTGTTGTACGAGTCGAGAGGGTGCGTGCTGTGCAAAGCCTGTTCAGCACAACATCCGGGTGAATGGATCCCTGGCGAAGAACGAGGCATGAAGATGCAAGTACAAGTCCAACCGCGCCTGCTTGACTTCCATCAGTCGTACCGTATGCCCCTTTGTCGATCACACCAATGGTTGCTGATCAGGGCCTCCCGAAAGCTGCCTGACGGGACTGCCGAGTCCGATGCTGAGACGAACTCTGGACAAGCAAGGAGGGATCTCGACTCGAGACAATGACGGCGGACGGCCCCAGAGACAGCCGCAACAATGTCACCTCCTCGACTCGTTGCGGAAGAACGCTGACCACTCGTTGAGGGAGCAGTCCACACAACCCAGCACAAAGGGGGGGCGACAAGTGAACCGTCGGGGCGGCTTCCTCGAGGCCGGCGGGGCAGGCTTCCAGGGGCTGTCGAGGACCCCGGCTGCAGGCCGGCACCGATTGGCGAAGGAAATGAAGGCAGGAGATTGCGGCCGCAGAAGCTTTCCAGGGGGGACAGAAGAGGGGCCACAAGGCGGGCGGACGAGACCACAGAGGATGCAAGGTGCTGCAGCCGGGATGAGCGCCGGCCGCATTAGTGCCAGATGCAAGAGTGTGTCAATGACAGCCCAGAGGGCAGAGGATGGGGGATCGAAGTTCGCGCCGGCCAACAGTCCAATTCATTCGATGTGTTGTTGGAGGGGGGCGTGATTGTCGACGGAGCTCGGAAAGCCCTCCGCTGGCAAGCCTGGCATCCTGGGCTCAGGCCTGGTCTCATAACGGGTTTGCGAGCTGGGCGGTGCCGGGTAGGACTCCAACGGGGCGAAGATCAACGGCGGCGACAGATTGACAGGTTATTGTGTAAAAGTTCAGGAGAGCCGTTGTGCTTTCCCCGCCTACTGGACTCGGCTTGACTCGACTTTGACGGCTCCCGACGATGGATGCCACATGTCTCGGGCGGGCAGGACCGTCCGGACCGTTGAGGAAGCCGGTCGATGGTGGCTTCCCCCTTTGTTCGCCTCCCTCCCGATGAGTGACCTCCTCCTTCCCCTCGGCGCGCGGTGCTGCGTGCTGCTGGGTGCGGGAAGCCACAGCTGCCCTGCACCTGCCCTGAAAATCCACGCAGCAGGACCTTGAAGCTCCGATCCGTCGGGGAAGGTGCAGTAGCCCAGCCCACCCGCACCTGCCCTCTTGGCAGAGTGGGGTGCTGTTTCCAGCACTAATCCTCACGAGGACGACACAGCGGGCATCAGCTCGGAAACGGCAACGACAGGGTTGGCGTCCTTGACTCGAAGCCGGAATAGGCTCTCCTCTCTCCTCCCCTTGCTCGTTCAGAGGCCCGCCCTGCTGAGATCGACAATTTATCACGAACCTGAATGGCCTCTTTCTCCAGGGACTCGGGGTCGACGACGGCAAACTCCAGAGCGCGCCTGCCGATCAGGGGTTCCTTGACTGTCAGTGCCATCTGAACGAGACACGCTTTCGCCGGACCCCCCGCTCGGCCTGGACGACGACACGACGACACCACGCAACACGGGCTTGAAGAGACCAGACGACACGCGGCGAGCAAGACACTTGCAGGGCTCTGGCCACCCACTGGGCCACCACCACTACAACCTCCTCTTCAAGATTCAACTACCGGTTAGTGTTCGGCGGGCGGCGGCGGCGGGACGATTGAGCACTGTCTTCCGAGGCATCAATGCGCACACCACAGCCTCCCGTCAAGCCCGTCTGCAACGTCGGCGGCTCATTGCGGCTCCAGCGCGCCCTCGTACCAAGTGTAGGTCCTTGCGTGCAATCTGTGCACAACTGGTCCCCATTCCGTAGCACGAAAGCTAAAGGCTATATGCCGCATTCCCAGGACAACCGACACAAGAAAGGACCCCTCTCGACCTCGTCCGGTTGGTGATCAGTGGAGGCGGGAAATTGCCCCAGCACCCTAAGCTCGGCTCGTCTTCCTGTTGGACCGCTCATCAGCCCGTCACCCTATCACAGTCGCACCTTCAAATGGCCGTCACAGCCTGACCCGGGGGCGCGCCACGGGCATCGCGTCAGCCTCTATTTTGTTCGGATGACCAAAATCCCTCGCAGCAAGAGAGGGCGAGTCAGCGACCACTCCGCGCCGCATGCCGCGTCTGACGGTAGTCCTCCCCGACCCTTGAAGATGGCCAGACATCCCGCGGGACCACGCCGACGAGGCTGTGGTACCAACCGTCTGGTTCAAACACAGGGCTCCGAAACTTTGGCGCGTCCTCTCACATCACCCAATTCGTTCACCCGCGGCTCTTCATTTCCACAGCTGACTGTCGTTGTCGTCGATACCCAGGCTGAGATTCGTCAAGACGTTAGGAGGATCAATCACCCCTCACTCCGTGGCCCATGATGATGCGCGGCCCGCGCCACAGCCAGCCAACAAACAATCAACAAGGCACGGCGTTCCCGCGAGAAGGAGTCCTGCCAAGGCTACCCCTCTACCGTCACAATCCGCAACGCCATGGATGTCGAGGACACCCATTCGGAAAGCAAACACGAGCAGAGCCTCTGGGTCACATGCCATGCTTAGCACGGACTTGTGCTGCCGTGAACTGTTGCCCCTTTTCTGCCCCCCGCGCCATTCCGGGTTCTCCGAGTCCGGGTAGCATTCGCTTCCGCCGCCCAGGTCCCTGTTGCCCTGCTGCACCTGCTCGTCACTCGTCACTATCACCGTCGCAGTGTGCAGCTGTGGGCACGTCTGCTTGGGACGTTATGTCAATAACCACCAACCCACGATAAACATGCTCAACGCAGTTGGAGAAATTGCCCTCCTGAAGATCCTCCGCAGCCACGTCAGGCATCATCCTGCTTCCTTCGCTGGGAGTCGGCGCCTGGCTTCACGCCGTCGCTTTTCTATGCGGCCCGGAATGCTTAGTGCTCAAAGGTCCGACGCCCGGCCCAAGTGCCATCAGTGCCCACCACCAATCGCGACCGGGCGGCGTGTCTGTGCGGTCGTCTCGCAAGTGCCGTGGAGTTGCTCCATTATCAAAATCTTCGATCCAGACCCAGCCTGGTGGTACGACCGTACGATGCGTCCCAACTTTCTCCACGGCTTGAGATGGCAGAAGAGCAAGCGAGAAGCCAATACAAGCGATGCGTGTACACAAGCAACGCACTCGCGTTGCAATGTCCATGTGCTGCTGCACAATTCGGTGGCGCACTTGTACAGATGTGTGCTCGTCACTGAAGTCCAGTCTGGACCCCGCCAGCTCCAGCTGCGCCAGCCACATCGGACGTCCCGACCACATCTCGACTCGTGCCGAATATGACCATGCCAAAAGAAGCAGTGTCTTCACCCTGCAAGTAATCAATCCCTCACCGCCGGCGCAGTGATGGAGGAAAATTGTCACTTTCTTGCTTGCCCTCTGGATCGGTCACCGGTGTGCGCCGATCACATCGAGCACCGCCAAGGTGAACGCATCCCCTCAACCGGGGAAGGGCCCACGCCGGGGAACCATTTTGCGGCTCCCGAGGCGACCCTGCCAAGTGGCGAACCATGGTGGACAGGCCCAAGATTGGGCATCAGCAGTTCGTGCCTTGTTTTCCCTTGTTTCCTCCCGCCCCGGAGCCGCGATGGCTGGTATGCCCGGGCCATGGTTCGTACAAGGGAAAATGGGGGAAACGCGTGGAAATTGCAGGACTGTTCGAGCCGTTCCTGCCAGTCCGTCGGTACTGATCGCGTGATGGGTTGTTGGAGGCCGAAATCTCGTTCTTTTTCGGTCTCTGTGAGATTCACTGGAAGAGAAGGATTCCGTTGGGGCCGCTCCTCGTACGAGAGCCGTGGGGCCGTGACATGAGGCTTGTCCCGACCACGTGAGGTTTGTGTTCTTTGCTTCGTTTTCATCTCTCAACTTGGAAGATCGGGGTCCTTGATCGTTTGTGTTGCCGATACCCGCGGGGAGGCGGGCTTTCTTTCGGCTGGTGCCGGGTTGTGCAGGGCTGGGCGTGAGGCGATATGAGAGTCGACCCAGGGCTGCTCGTGATGGCCTGAAGCAGGTTGGAAGCTCAAAAGCCGCTCGGCTGCTTGGAAGCAAGGTCCGAGGTGGCTGGAAACGAGTGCCGTTGCCCCAAGGCTTGATCGTAAGGCGACGAGTGGCAGATGTGACACCCTTTCACGACCGCGGCCATCTCTCGGTCTGCTTGCGTAGCCTACAGCAGTCCCTTGCCACTGCTTGTGCCATGTTTTGCGTTGCCAGACTTGCGTTTCTTGGGGTGATCAGGCTCGTTAGATGCCGAGTCCCATGATCTTGGTCGGGCAAGGTAGATAGATGAGCTTGGATCCCATCCGCCCTTCCATGGATGCCGTGATGTAGACCAGCATTCCAGTGGTCACCACGCCAGAATTCAGCTTTCGAACTGCTTCTTTCATTTAGATCAATTATACAGTCCTGTCTACGCCACGTAGCTGCTGATGCCATGGCGGTAAGTGCCTTCTGCTTCTCAGTGCGATGAGCAATGTCGGCCGAGTCGAGGGCGTGAGAATACCTGCCTATGCCAGATAAATCGACGGCTTGAAAAACGAAATAACCTTGTAGCAATGCATTGATTGCCATCCATCTACAACTGAAGCTGCATAGTCTCTAGACGTTTGCAGACGAATGATGTCGTGTCGGCGTTGCTCTCGACATCCTCGATGGCTCGATCGTGGTGTCACCACACCTACACCATGATGGCGAGCCACAATGATTGCGGCTTCGGGACGTGATCAGTGCTGCAAGCAAACGGCGATGTTCACGTATTGCTCCATGCTCTTGACCTGGCGAAAGATCTACTAGACACCAGTCATGAACACCCCTTGAATATCTCGCCACCCATCCTCACGAGAGCTGAAGTCTCCCACATCTTGAACTTCCGTAGTCGACCCCCGAAATTGCTCCCACATTTCCCTTAGATTGTTTGTTCTAGTCCTTCTCCGTATAACAAAGCAGGTTGACCTGCCGGTGGCGTCTTACGAAGGTGTCTCAGGTTGCAGGCGCCGACGCCTACAATGCATATGTAAAGCGAGATGGATGTTTGGCGAACGTGGTTTCGAACCACTTCTCACTTGGACATAGATAAGATGCAGTACGAGAAACAGTGAATGAATACATATTTTGACTCCCGGACTGAAATGTCGCTGCCCGGCTGGAATCCGTTCCCACTCCCGGTATTGAGGTTAACAGTGCCCATGAAAGGCTGGCAATCAGCTGTATTCGCATCGGTGCGGAACCAGGCCGTGACCCTCCAGTCGCGGCCTTCAGGATGTGGGCTCTCGACGACGGGCACTCGCACATGGACCTCTGCAAGGGGGCGGGAGTCAGAGGTTTCGATTTTGAGCATACGCGAGCCAAACAGGCCAGAGAAGGATCCGTCTGCGGAGATGCTGACGAGCTTGTCGGGGAAGCCTTCTCCGATATTGGTCCAGATGGGCGGGTCGAATTGGAAGACTGCGGCGGGTGTTTTCGTCAACTTATCAAGGCCTCTGTGTTGCGCTCATTTGTCAAGGCCAGGACTTACGCGAATTGGGCACCAGTTCGTAGCCTGGAGGGCCTGTAACCACCGCTGCCGCTGGAGCACAAGTAGGGGAGGACACTGGCGGGCAAGAAGTGGTGGACGGCGGGGGAGGGCAGGACGAGGCGGACGCTGATGGGCAAGTGGAGGTGGCGGTGTTGGTATCGGTGATGTACGAGGTCTTGAATACAACGTTAGCCTATGGACTCGTGTTCAGAAGCTTCATGTGCCACTTGATGTGAAAGAACTCCGGGGATATCTCACCACAGGCTGGCATGCGCCGGGAGCTGACGTTGTGGCAGGGGGTGTCGTGGTGGTGCGAATCGTGGTCGGGGTAGGTGTCGTCGGCCGAGCTGTCGTGGTCGTCGCGATGCAGGAGCAGGCGCTGGAGATAGCGGGCGCCGAGACCCTGCAGCCGGCGACGTAGGTCGGAAGAGGTGCGTTACTGAAGGAACCTGCGGTGTAGGCAGAGCAGAAGACCCGGGCCCTGGATACAACGGCGGTGTTGCGAAGCCGGCGTAGACAGTTGTCGGCGTTGCAGGCACCTTGAGCTTGAACAGCCATGTCTTGGCCGCCAAAAGAGGCGATCAACAGCATAACAACGGCTCTGGCCGAGACGGTCTTGAACGAGGGCATTTTGGACTGGAGGATGAAGTTGACGATGCACTTGGCGTGGCGGCGAGGGGTAGCAACGGCGGCGGCATGGCCTCTTTTGTTCTCGATCACCCGTCTGACATTCCCCTTCGTCCAGAGGCTTGTGCATCGGCTTCCCCGTTCCCTCTTGCTGTCATTCTTCGAGAATTGGTAGTCATCGAAGACTGATGGGCGTTGTGGCTGGGTGCTTGCATTTCAGCTGCGAATATCAGGCTGCAGCCACATCCCAAACGATCTCTGATATAGACAGCCCTAATGCATGGAGGTACGTGCTGGATCCAAGCGTTTGCATCAAGATGTCGATGGGAGTGTCTGGCCCGGGGATCGGGCGCTGAATATCGAGGGGTGGTTGGCTGCATTCCGGTGTGAAGCCAAAGTAGGGATGCTGAAGCGTGGCGGAGGGATGGCGGAGAGGTTAAGGTTATCTAGATGTCGCGGGGTCCGATTGGAGGCTGTTTTGCTCCGAGCCAATGGCAGTTTTTAGGGGCGCAGGCGAAGCAGGAGATATGTCGGTTCAGATGCAGCCCTAAAATCTACGCCGATGGTGCTTTGAAGAAAGTAAAATGGGATAACGTTGACCTCAAACCATTTACTCGACTCTTTCTTAGGTCACTGTATACCTTAGGTACCAGGTATTAGCGAGGCCAGCCTTTGTTGAGCCAAAGTAGGAACTTCAAGTTCGAAAGGCAGAGCAACTTGAACACAGGAGGGAGGAGCCACCCGGGTACCGCACCTGCCTCCATTCCAACAACCACACCGACGACGGGATGTCTCCCAAATTTTCCCCCTGAAACCCTACCTACTATCCCTCGAATAAATCTCTTCTCTCGTACCGCATTGCCCCCTCGCCGATCTGTCATCCCAAGTCGTCCGCTCAAACATGTTGTTGACGTCGGGTTGTCCGTTCAGGGGAACCTGGCGACTTAGTGCAGACGGCACCAGATGGCGTGCCCAACTCCCCCTTTCTGTCACGATCACGATTGATGACGTGCCCGTCGCAGACCCAAGGTCCTTGACTCGGCAGCATTGATCAGGCAAACGAACGACGGGCGGCCAAGAATAGCCTGCGGCACGTTTAAGCATGCACGCCGGGACGACATGAAGCTTAACGACTGCGGGTCCCCGAGACATGACAAGATGAGACGACTCTGACGGCTGCGAGAAGAACGAGACGACGACAGCGACGACGACGACTTCGCCCAGCCGCCCACATCTCGGGGCGGGTCGAACACGCACGACCCGCACAGCGGCATGTCCCCGGACGGCTCCAGGGATTGGCGATTGGGGATCTCCCGGTCGGTCAAGAGCACCGCTGGACTGCTGGTTCTGGATCTTGGGATGGCACGTTGACTGCCGGGGAGCCTCGCCCGTCCTCGAACGAGGCCATCACTGTGATTCGCGCAGTCGCCCGCATCACCCCCACTCGCGCCACGATGGCCGTCAGAACGCGATGGGGACGGGGACGTGCGTGCTCAACGTCGCAGCAGCTCATCGCCAGGCCCAGGGACTGACTGGACGGGGGGATCGCAGCATCTCCGGGGAGCGTCCGCGTCAACGGGCGAGTGTCCCTACAAGCAGGCCCCAAGGTCCAGGCGCGAAACCCCTGGACCGCGGCCCCGACTCCCAAACCCAAGCGCCGGATCTTCAACCCAAGATGAACCTCTCTCATCGCCGGAGCAGACCACGCATCTCTCCACCCCCTGTCGGCCGCTGTTTTGGCCCTTGTTTGGCGTTGCACCTTTGATGGGACCAGGGCCTCCTGCGCGCCTTCCCTCCACCTGGCTCATGTCATCGCGTTGAGCTTTTTGCTGTGCAAGGGGAGCTTCGACATCTCCGAGAAGGAAATAACTACGGCTCCATCACGGACAGGCGTCCTCCCCTACCTCTTTTGCCCCCTTTCATTACCCGCTTGTGTTCTGCTCAACATATCGGCCGTGGGTGAAGACGGCTTCCTCTTCTCTTCAGCATCTGCTTGTACATTCTTACAATTCTACATTCATTGGCCCTGGCGGCATCTTTGCGAACCTTTTCTCCTTCTCGCAGCTTTGCTTTCGTTGCCCCGCCACAGATTCAACCATGTCCGACCACTCGTGCCCGGTATCGGGCTCTCAGAGAGGGCGCTGCCCAGCCGGCGGTGCCAGAGCCGGAGGACAGCAGAGCAGGTCGACAAGTCGGATGGGACCCCGCGGCTGCTCTTTCTCTGGCTTCTGCCAGCCGGGAGATCTCCATGCCGCTTTTGATGTAAGGGTCAAAACGCATCCTCTGTTTTCTGTCAACTGACAAGCTACAGATCCCCAGAGGTGTCGATGCCGAAGAATGGCTTCGCATGAGGTGGGACACCACGCCTCTTGGTACATGCAACCCCACTAACACTTTGATCTAGGGAGAGAACTTCCATCAACCAGATTCTCTACTCCAATGTTCCCTCGGTACAGGAAATCGACAAGGCCAAGACACAAGCCGAGCTGGATGCATTCAACGTCAACGAACAAGACCTTCTGGCCGTGGCCCTCGGCGCTCCCGCGCGGCAGGTCATGCTGAGGGCTGAAGAAATCGGCCGCCATACCGGCTGGCGCGACGGATACCTCAGTGTTGAGCACGGCTTTTGCCCTCCAGACTACGAAGAATCTCCCGGTGCTCTTGCCAGGACCCCCGGACGTGTCTGGTCCGATCTGTGCGAGCGTATGCCCGGCTGCGTGTCCCGGGGCCGCGTCAGAGAATCAGTGGCAGCCCTGCCCCTGGTCGAGGGTACTGAGGAAGTCATCCCCGACCAGGCTCTCTGGGCAGCCTTGGTGGCACTGGGGATGCTCTGTTCGATTTACCGCTTCGAGGAAAAGTTCGATGGCAACGAGGGTGTCAACGCCTCGTCAAACCCCAGGAAGTTCAAGCCCAGCTGCCGCATGGGCGACCATCTAGGCGAGGAGCTCGTCAACATCCCCCTCAGCATCGCGCTTCCTTACTTCCAGATCTCCCGCCGTATGGGACGCACCCTGCCGCACCTCACATTTGTGGATCAGTCATCCTACAACCTCAAGATCAGGGATGTCACATCAACCTACCCCTACATCGCCAGGTTCGACAACATCGACCTCCGCTGGCCCATGTTTGGTGAGAGGGCCGAGGTGGCCTTCCTCAAGGGCGTGGCCGATACGTCAGGTTCGTACGCTTGGAGTTTTGCATAACAGGGTGCCTACTAACAGTCCATCACCTAGCCTCTTTCCAACACGGCCCCGATGCCATCGCCGCTTGCCAGGAACACGTCATGAACCGTAACATCGAAGGCCTTCTCTGCGAGATGATCCGACTCAAGGAAATCCTGGAGCGTATGCCCAACGCTTTCCACTCCATCTCTGTGAACCCCAACTCTGGAGAGAACTACGTCCCTGTGCAGCAGTGGGTGCGTTGGGCAAAGTTCTCAGCACCGTTGTCGAAGCGCTGTCCTGCCTCCTCAGGACTGCAGTTCCCGCCCTATCTCGTCATGGATGCGTTTCTTGGACGCAAGAAGTAAGTTGGCAAGACGTATCTGACACATCGCAAGCTGACACCCCGCTACTAGGTACACATCATTCCTCGGCGCCGAAGGAGTCCATCTCCGTGCCTGGCTCCCCTCCAACCTCCGCGCCTTCATCGCCGCCATCGAATATCATTACCGGATTCCCGAGTTCGTCCAGCAATCAGGGGACCCTCGGCTGATCGGCGTCCTGGACGGAATTGTCGAGGCTTACACCGGTGAGCGTGGCTTCATGGGAGCCCACCGGTACAAGGTGTTTGGAATCCTTGAGGTGGCTGGCAAAACCGGACGCACAGAGACAAACGGTGCCTCTGGTGCTGCTGATGGTGAACGTCCCTGGGAAGAGACTCACCGCCAGTTCTCGGAAGCCATGAAGGAGCGTCTCGAGCCTTACCGCGGAACCTCGCTGGTCGAACCCCATCAGATGCGCGGTACCTTCGAGGAGTGTCGCTACGTCACACGCGTGTTGAGCAGGTCCTTTGTGGATTCCGATCCGACCCGCTCTATCGCACTCGTCACCCTCGATATCGAGAATACGGGCATCACGTTTGCACCCGGAGACCGCCTTGCCATCATGCCCCTGAACAGCTGGGATGAGTGCGCCAAGGTCATGGCTGCTCTCGGTCTTCAAGAATATATCGATGTCCCCGTAGAGGTTGATGGTGTCTGGGCCCGGTTCGAGAACCACCTTGGCTCCGTCAGGAGGACGGCCAAGCCCAAGTTGACGGTGGGTGATATTCTCCGCCGTGGTCACCTAGCACCCATCACCAAGGACCTGGCCCTCAAGATCCACGGCATGCTGCACGCATCCTCCAACACTGTCTTGCAGGTCCTGTCGACAGAAGAGTGGCCTGTACGGGGCTCGCTGGGTGATCTACTGCAGGAGGCAGTCATGGACACACCGCAGCAGATCTGGGATCGGGCCTTTGACCTGGACAACCTGTCGTGGCTTGCCGATCTCATCCCTCTTGAGGTGCCGAGAACCTACTCCATCGCTAGCCACGCCAACGACCTACTGCCCAGCACCGTGGATCTTGCTGTCTCTCGTGCAGAGTACGGCCTTTGCTCGACTTTTGCCAAGGGCATGGAGGTTGCACCCCGTGCTGGTGTTGCCAGCGGCTTCCTCAACCCTCCCGTCGCGTCCGAAGGCATGTTCTCGTCAGAGCTGGACGAAATCCTTGTCGGTGTTTCCCGACCCGTGGCATTCCAGCTTCCCCTGGACTCAATGGCGCCCTGTGCCTTTTTTGCTGGCGGCTCCGGTATCGCCCCCTTCCGCAGCTTCTGGCAAGCTCGCCTTGCAGCAAGCGGGCTCTCTGGCGGCCGAAACATCCTGTACCTTGGCGTGCAGTCGCGCGAGAAGCTGTGCTTCGAGGACGAGCTGCGCGCCTACGTCAACGCCGACTTCATGGACGTCCACGTTGCTTTCTCAAGGGACTCTCGAGGCTTGTCTTGCGAGAGTCGCGATCTGATCGAAAAGCACACCCCTCCCCGCTACATCGACAGCCTCATTGTCGAGCAGGGATTCCAGATCTGCGATCTCGTCATGTCGAAGAAGCAGGGCGGTCTGGGTGGCTACCTCTACGTCTGCGGATCTGTTGCCGTTTTTGACTCGGTCATGAACGGAATCCGCAAGGCCATCTACCAGTACCGCACAGCCACGGTTGACAGCGTTGATCTCATCATCAACAAGGCTTTTGCCGAGAGGCGCTTCATGTTGGACGTCTTCATGACCCCCAAGCCGTTGCCCTGCAACCTCCCTACTATCCCGCTGTCCGAGCTGGCACTGCACACCGGTCATCGCCCAGGATCTCGCATGTGGATCAGCGTTCATGGAAGCATCTACGATGTGACCGACTTTGCTCCTATCCACCCGGGAGGCACGTTGATCATCAAGTCCAACGCGGGTGTGGATTGCTCGAGGTCCTTTGACAACCTGGCTCATACGAATAACCCCGAGGTTGCCAGTCTGTTGACCAAATACTTCGTTGGTCACCTGACGCCGAAGCCAGACTATGGCGGTGATGATGATATTTCGTCGCTGTATGATCTTTGGTCCGCCTACCTGCGGTCGACAGTTGAGGTCCTGGTCGCTCATCAATTCGAGATGTTCGAGATTATGGGCGCTTCGAACGATACTTCTTCCTCTGCTGATCCCGCTGGCAGCAACAATATCTGGTTCCGCGAGGACCTGCCCAACATCATTGCCGTACGCACCTTTTACGCCTATCAGAGTCGTCTTCTGCAGGGTGGCTTTGCGGCGCTGTTCGGACCCAAGCTGCAGGAGCTCGTGTTGAAGCTCTCCTTCAGCCTCGCGAGCACCGTCGGGCCAGCTGCGGACACGAAGCTACCGGATGTGCTGGGCACAGTGGCAAGGGCGAAGACGAGTTCCGAGGCAGCGACGTGCACGAGGGAGGTCGCTCTCGTCGGGCAGCTGGTCTGTGACGGCGACGCCTCCCTCCGGTTCCAGGAACGAGGTGTCTTTGCCTATGCCGCACGCAGCGTGGAGCTCGACATTGCCCTTCTCGAGGATCTTCGTGAGGAGGCGTGTGCTGGCATGGACGCCTTCGACACCATCGCTCAGAGCACGGGGCCGTCCCCGGATCCTGACGCAGCAGCTGCCCGCGCCTCGGCCCTGTCGGCCTTCCTGCTCCAGGTCCTCGAGCGCATGGCCCGCCGACTGGCCGTCTTCTACGCCCAGCTCGCACAAACAACTGTCTACCAGCCCACGCTGGAGCGCAACCCGGCTCGAACCCGCTGGGAGCTGGTGCGCAGGCGCATCCGCGACGGTAGTCTCTTCGTTCTGGCCACAAAGGCCGAGCTCAAGGCCTCACCGTCCCTCCAGGATCAGGCGGCCCCAGCCTACTACATGTCCAGGACGAACCCCAACCAGAACATTGACTTTGAACACGTCATGGCTCAGGTTTCAAACACCCTGCGTTCAGTCAAGAATACTCCCGGGCTGTCCGCCCCGCTGCCGCAGCCTCAGACCTTGAATGAGGTTCACCAGGCACGCGGCCGCAGCACAGGAGATGTGAGTGTACTGGCGAGCCGCGAGAACGCAGGTGCCCTGAGGGCCATGAACAGCTTCGTCGAGAAGAACAGCCGTGCCATCCGCCGGCTCAGTCGTATGCCTCCGGCGGGCATGACATTGACTGCGGCGCAAAAGGCGGAGTTGCAGCATGCCATCGACATGAGCCGGCCGGCATCACCTCCACCAGACAATGAGAACGACCTCGAGGCCTCACTGGCCATGCTACGACTCAACGCAAACCGTTCGCTGGCGACACCAGTCAACTCGAGCCGCGGATCAAGCCGCTCTCCCACACGGCATCACCTCTCCATGACGGCGCAGCACGACCGATCGGAGCTGCTCATGGCACAGCTCGGCCGGCCCCGGGCTGTCTCCCTCGGCCGCGGATACCCTGTGATCGGAGACCGCTCCCCCGCGCCGGGCCAGAAACTCGACGCGCAGACGGCTGTGCAATCGATGATGAGCAGACTCAACACGCGGCCTCGCAGTGGCAGTGCGGCTGGGGCGGGACATGCGGCAGGCGGTCCCCCGAGCGCGGGACTGACGAGGTCGATGTCCATGATGAGCAGGGCCAGTATGGGCAGCGTGCGGAGTGGGGCTGGGTTGATGACCAGGCCGTCGAACAGCTCGCTGAGGGCTTTGAAGTTGAGGGCTGTGATGGAGGGAAGGGAGGCACCTGTTGCGCCGACTTTTTAGGCCATGGGAGAGGGTAGATAGACTTTAATGGCTTATGATGGCCTAGAGCGGTTCAGTTTAAAAGTAGATTGTACATATTCTGAAGATTTTCAACTATACCTGGTCTGTTTTCGGTGGTGAGGTTGTCAGTAGACAGCTCCCCTTAAAATACATTCAACACTGGAAGTGTAGGTACCGGCCGATCTGACTCTGAATCGACCTCGAGAGCACTACAGAGCGATCTTCCTTCTGACCTACCTAAGCATCTCTGGCCTCTTCGCTGGAGCAGCCATGTAACCACCATGATATGCATCGAGGAGATCGTGCTAGCTTGAAGCTGGATCTCTGACACATACGAGATGTGACACCAGATGAGATGAATCGGAAGTTCCCCGCAGGTGGGCCTGGTTGTTGACCCTTGATTTCAGTGTTGGCTGACAGCCGTGGGGCGAGAGCGAGCAAGGGGGGGCCAATCTGATGAGCTGTCCTCGGAGCCTTCCGGGTTGGCGCGTTGCATGGGCAGAGGATCTCCGGTTCTGCCAGAGTGGCGGTCACACGCCTCTTTCTTGTGCTGATGGTCCCTTGAAATAATGACATCGGTGTGCTCTTCAGCGTGTATCTGAGGGCATGGCTTCGCGTATAACTCATGCCGTGTCAGTGGCTGATCACCATGCAGGTTGCTTCTATGACAAGGTACCTAAGCAGAAGCCATGAACAGCTGTCAAGTGCGAATTCTCTCTGAAAGAATACGTGGCGTAGTAATGGTCGGCTGTAGTGATCACCCAGCTATGTGGTCGACCTGCTCTGCTATCGACATGGACGGTAATAAACTTCACATGATCATGTCCCAATGTGGCAATAATCTGGGGATGCAGCTTGGCAGGTACACATACACACCATCACATCACCACACAGATAAGAAGACATCACAGGACTTGGATCAAGTAGGTAGGTTCGCATGCAATGAAATTTGAACGAGCTCGACCGGATATCAACTTTTTGACAAGCCCAGATCCCCGCAGAACCCAGCGCGTAAAATACAGACATGGACATGTCCCCTTCAGACGGGGGGCCAACGGACCAGGGTGGTGGCCGGGGGCCCCCAACGTCTCGGACGGGTGCAGGCGTAGCAGGGGTGTGTGCGCGCCGACTCCCGCCCGTCTCTCTCTTTCATCAACACTCTACACACCTCCAGTCACCATCAGTAGCGGCAGCACGCTTACTTCTGGTTCTCGGGGCGCAGGGAGCGGACGGCCTTGCCGGCCCTCCAGATCTCGAGGCCGCGGATCTCCTCCATCTCGGCCTCGAACTTTTGCCTGTAGTCCTTCTGGCCGTTGTACTCGAGGGAGCGCTTGGTCTCGGAACCGTCCTTGACGGCGTCGTAGAGGTCGTTGAAGACGGGCTTGAGGGCGTCCTTGAACTTGGGGGACCAGTCGATGGCGCCGCGGCGGGCGGTGGTGGAGCAGGCCTCGTACATCCAGTCCATGCCGTTGGCGCCGATGAGGGGGTACAGCGACTGGGTGGCCTCCTCGACGGTCTCGTTGAAGGCCTCGGAGGGGGAGTGACCGCGCTCGCGGAGGACCTCGTACTGGGCGAGGAACATGCCGTGGATGCCGCCCATCAGGCAGCCGCGCTCGCCGTAGAGGTCAGAGTAGACCTCCTTCTCGAACGTCGTCTCGTACAGGTAGCCGGAGCCGACGGCGACGCCGAGGGCCTGGGCCTTCTCGCGGGCGGTGCCGGTGACGTCCTGGAAGACGGCGAAGGACGAGTTGATGCCGCGGCCCTCGCGGAAGAGGGAGCGGACAGTGCGGCCCGAGCCCTTGGGGGCGACGAGGATGACGTCGACGTCGGTAGGGACATCAACCTTGGTGATGTCCTTGAAGACGGGGGAGAAGCCGTGGGAGAAGTAGAGGGTCTGAGAGGGGCACACACGTTAGTCGAAAGCCATGGGATGGAGGGACTGGTGAAGAGAGAGTGACTAACCTTGCCCTTGGTGATCTGGGGCTTGATGTGGGGCCACGTCTCGGACTGGGCGGCGTCGGAGAGCAGGTTCATGACAATGGTGCCCTTGGAGATGGCCTCATCGACCTCGAACAGGTTCTTGCCGGGGACCCAGCCGTCCTGGATGGCGTCCTGCCAGGACTTGCCCTCCTTGCGGACACCGACGATGACGTTGAGGCCGTTGTCGCGGAGGTTCAGGCCCTGGCCGTGGCCCTGCGAGCCGTAGCCGATGAGGGCGAGGGTGTCGTCCTTGAAGAACTCCTGGGAACAACTGTCAGTAGGCCGTTCATCTGGAACGGAGTCTTCTGGGGACCACTCACAAGGAGCTTCTCCTGGGGCCAGTCGGAGCGCTCTGCATAAAGATACAAATGTCAGCTTTCTGCTCAAATGACTCGCCCACGAGCGTCTCATCTCCCGGGTGACTCAATGCGCTTCCTGCATACCGTAGACGTCCTCCTTGTGGCCGGCAAAGTCAACGGTCTTGACGCCGCGAATCTGCTGCTGGACGGGCGAGGCGGTGGCGGCCTTGGACACCTGGGCGGTGGCGCGGACGAGAGTCCTGGCGGCAACGAAGGTGCGCTGCTGAGCGGCAGTCGACGAGGTCAGCTGGCGCGCCATGGGCGAGCGCAGCGCCTTGGAGAAGCTTCTGGAGGCCATTGTGTCTGGAGAAGTGTGATGGAAGGGGAGGAGAGGAGAGTGTCTTGAGAGGGGGGATCGTAGGATCGTGGGATTGAATTGAAAGGGGGGAGAGTTTAAGAGGGAAAGTGGGAAAGGTTCGAGTTTCCCGGGTACTGTGGACGACGGGACGAGGCCGGAGCGAGCGAGGCCGATGTGCACTGGTCAATTGGAATGGGGAAATTTTTTACTGGACCGGCAGCCGTTCGCAGTGGTCAGAGCTCACCGACTTCGGCCATAGTCTGGAGCTGGCTCCTGCACCAAGGTCGTGGTCGCTCCTGCCCTTGCTCGTTGCCGGGGTGTCCATTGGGTACTCGAGACATTGGGGCGACGCAGGGTCCGGGGCCGGGGGCCTGGTACCCGCGACATGTGCGGCTTGTTCCCGGCCCCCCAGCTCCTCTCACTGGATGAGTCAACGCGGGGGCCCACTGAACACCCACCGACGGTGAGCAGCCAGCTAGCTGAGCCCACTGCTGGCAGCACGCGCCCCAGAAACTCCGCAGCTCCTCCCTCCCCGGAGGCTCGCCCACGCAGCGAACTCGGCCCTCGCCCGCAGCCGGTGAACGGAGCAAGAGTCCACAACGTCCCCCGTTGAGTCACAGACTCACCGAGGCTCCGCTACCGAGGTCGACCCTCCGCCTCCGAACCGCCTCCGGGTCCGTGATAGGAGCTGTAGTGCTGGGCCTAGATGGAGTCATCTTGATCGTTCACTGACATTCTCGCTCTGGCTAGACTGCTATATCGGACCTCATGTCCGCGCTGTGTCTTTAATGAGTCTCCGTCCTCGGTCTCCCTCCGCTGCCCATGCCCTCTGCCTCTCCTCAAGACACATCTCGCTGGCCCCAAGTGAGGTCATCGAAACTTATGCTTCGTCTCATCACCATCGCTACGTGGCCCCTTCCAGCCTGGCAACACCCGCCGGATCGTGGGACACACCCACCGTCTCCAACCTCTTTCTTCCGGAATGCGCGTCCGCTTCGCCCTTCTGTCCTAGGTCGGCAGCTCAGCTTTACTCGCCGTGCGCTTGAGAGCCCCGGGGCCCTTTCGGGAGCCCGTCTTCGCCGGGCCCGAGCCCTACTTGAGCACGCGGTCGTAACTTGTTCCCTTGACCGCACCGCCGCCCATGGCCGTCCGCACGTTGCGCTTAAATCCGTCACGGTTTGATCGTAGGTCGTCCGCTGCCTCCTTGTTCAAGGGGTCCGACGCGTTGGGCTCGAGGAAGAGGAACTGGGAAACATATTGTCAGCAAACCACCGTAGCCTCGACTGCTTGTCTTGCCACGTACCTGCAGGCCGACAATAACGGCATTCAAGTTCAGCACCGGCTTCCAGTCCTCGCGCAGAATGTTCAGGCACACCTTGCCCTCTAGGTCGATGTTGGGGTGGTAGATCTTCTCCTTGCACCGCACCTTGGGCGGGTCATGCGGGAAGTTCTGGTTGATGTCGAAGGAGAAAGTGAAGCGTCCGGTGCGGTACATGCCCTCGTCGGGCTCGATCGTGAGCGTAAAGTGCAGAATGTCGTCAGGGTCAGGGAAGTCCGTCTTCATCGTCTTGCCCAGCGAGAGCTCAGACAGGTCTGCACGTGCTCTTGTTAGCAAAAGCTGTTTACCATCTTCCACGGAGTGCCAGCACACACCTTTCTGGACGCGCAGCTGCGCCGCCGTCACCTTCTTCTTCTTGCCGCCCGCTGCCGCGTTCGCATCGTTCTCAGCCTTCTGCTGCTCCTTCTTCTGTAAATGTCCTCCACCGTTAGCAAGGGCACGCCTTCACCCGCGCGAAGGAACGCCGCAAACGCACCATAGACCAGATCTTCAACATCTTGAATATTTCGGGGCCTTGACCCTCGCCAAGCGCGCCGTCGTCTTCGTTGTCGTCTTTGTCGGCTGAAGGATACCCAGAGAGGCTCGAAGGTGGGGTTGGTGTTGGAGGGGCGGTGACTCGATGATGTCGTGGAAGAGGGGTTGACTAAAGTGAATATGAGGTAGGCGGCCGTTGGTGCCCAAGGTCGAGATAGTAAGGGAAACTGTTTAGCCTTCTTCCCTTTTCTGCGACTGCTTCGTCAGGTTTGTCAAGCACGCTCCAGGCAACTTCCTCTTTCCACGGGCTCAGGCCAGTCAACCTTGGCAGGCGGGTGGGTTGGGCAGTGTCGCGACTCCTGATAAGATAACAAATTGCCTGCAAACTGTAAGCAGCAGTCAGCAAGCCGAAGTAGGGCCAGCCAATCAGACATGCTCAATCGCTCAGCCTTGCCGTTGCCAGCGTCGCAGCCTTCTCTACAATGGCCAGCCATGACGCCAGCTGAGTCTATCAAGCACACGATCATGGCAGGCCCGAGAGGATGAAGTTTAATCGAAGTGTCCATATTACTAAGCACGTCGATCGTACTACAGCAGGCAGATGCACAGCCAAACGCCAGCCAAGCATCGTGACCTCGGCAAATACAACTCGAAACATCTTTTTTCACAATCTTCCCCTCTCCCGCTCATCTCTATCCACCATGAGCGAGAGAGTGGGGAGTAAACAAGTGGCGCGCCAGCCACAATCTTCTCCAACGCAACCCCGGAATGATGACATGACCGTCGCCGGGGCGGCCGGTTTCGGCAAAGCCCAGCTTACCGCCTGTTGATGCAGCACATGATACCCGTCTTTCCGAGGAACACGAGGAATCCGATGAAACGGACAATAGAGAGACCTGCCGTGGCGTACAGCAGGAACTGGAAGAAGCGAGACGAACGCTCGTTGGGCCGGTCCTGGTAGATATGTTAGCTTATGCTTGCGGACCATGTTGGGCAGGCAATTACTTACGGCAAATCCAAACGAGTCAAAGGCGGACGTCGTAATGAAGACGATGAGGCACAGGTTGGAGAAGAGCCACGAGATGACGAGGCCAGTACGGAAGGACTTGTACGAGTCCTCGACGTCCTTCTTCTCGATCTCCTCAACCTCCTTGAAGGGCTCAAGCGCGCGGCGCACCGTCTGCTCGAACTGGCTGTCAATGTCCTCCTGCGGCTTGTCGATTTCCTCGACAACGGCCTCGTCCTTCTCGCCCTTGCTGATGTGCGCAGACGGCAGGGCCTCGGACTTGTCGGATCCCTTGGTACCCCACGACACATCGTGCCAGTTGTTGAAGGCGTAGACCATGAGGATGTTGATGTAGGTGGACATGAGGACGAGGTACTGGGGGAACGAGTGGAACATGTGCCAAGGATCCAGGTACAGGAACGAGGCGATGAAGTTGAGACCGTAGATAGTGATGAGGGCGACAATAACGACTCCTGCAGCACTGCCGTTGCCGAAGAAACTGTTGAAGGCGTTCTCTGGCGTATCGATCTTGATATCCGAGAGACCGTTGTTCGAGAAGGCGCGGACGACGAGGTACATGGTAAGGATGAGGATGTAGACCTGGATGGCACCGAAGACGACAAACGAAGCCATGTAGGTGAACTTTGAACCCTTGGGACGGTTACCCAGAGCCAGCACAAACTGGATGATGAGGAAGGCGGCGTAGGTGAACTGCAGGACGGAATTGAAGTACGGGGTGACCGTGTCGCCGAAAGGCCACGCGACGTGCTTGACGGTTGTGGCGCTCGATTCGGTGGGCGTGCCGACGATATCCATGATGATCTTGGTGGTGAGGAAGTAGGAGGCCAAGCTGAACCAGGTGAAGATGACGTTGAGGACGTTGTAGACGAGTTGCACGTGGAAGAAGAACATGCGGACCAAGTTATGGCCGCTCTTGTACATCCTTCCGAAGTGCATGAGCGAGTAGAGAGAGGCGGCGAAGGAACCGTTGAGCCAACGACGACGCTGGCTGATGAACTCGGCGGCGCCCTCGGGAACGTCCGTCTCGCCCTTGGCGGCCTTGATGTAGCTCAGATGCCACTTCTGGCCGGCCTTGGCGACGAGCTCGAAGCAGAGAATACGATCCTCTGCCAGGAACATGTTCTTCTTGAAGATGTTCATGCCGTCGATACCCTTCTTGCCCAGGATCTTGGAGAGAGTGTGGTCACCGTGGAAGTACTGCTCCAGGGGCCGACCCATAATCGCCCGGAAGCGGTAGGCGGAGAAGGCACCGGGAAGCACCGAGACGTAACCGAAGGAGCTCTCCAGCGGCTTGTCGAGGATGTTGGAGATCTTGTACTCGAAGTTTTGCACCGCCACAAGGGGGTTAAGCAGCTTCTTGCCGCCCTGTAAGTAGATAAACGTCAGCATTGATCAATCTTCAACTCTAGATCGTCTAGAGAGCAGGATAAGTGGGAAAATTTTGTACCTTCCCAAGCATTGCGTGAATCTCACCGCAAGCGCCGCCCAAATCCTTGTCGTTGTAGAAGGCCTCCCACAGGGCGAGAAGCGAGCGGGGGCTGGGCTTCGTTCCGGCGTCCAGGAGAATCGTAATCTCGGGATTGAGGATACGACCGAAGGCGTTGAACAGCCATCTGTGCGAGTTGATCTTCTTGCTGTTCTTGCCCTTCAGACAGAAAATGAACTGAACGGGGGGGAGGGTCGCAGGGCCATCGTCGACGGGGCGGATGAGCTGCTGGCTGGGGGTAACGGAGAGCTGCGAGGTGTACTCGAAGATGTGGGCAACGGTCTCCTTGCCGTCAACGTCCTTCTTGACCACACCGTCCTGGTAGATACCGACGGTGGCCAGGACGTCGAGGACGTTCTTGTCAGCCTTCTCGATACCGTCGAAGACGAGGCAGACGACGATCTTCTGCCAGGCGGGACCGCCCTTGTTCCAGAAGGTGGACTTCTTCAGGTTGACAATGTCGCGGATGTTCTGCATGACGCCGTGCAGGGTTCTAGACAGCAGGTTCTTGTCCTCGTTGTAGTATGTGATTGCGATGAGCAGCTCGGTGTGTCGGTTGTACATGCGGGGCCGCAGGTCGTAGCCGTTCTTCAGGGTGAAGTCGTTGGGGTCGCAAGTGGCGGCGGTGTAGCGCATCTTCATGAACTCCTCGCTGCCGCCCTCGACGTCGCGGTACTTGGGCTGGACAGCGTTCTTGATGGCCGAGGGGACGGGGTAGTCGATGCTCAGGACGGAGCCCTGCTGAAGCTTGATCTTCCTGGTCGCGTAACGCTTGAGACCGCCGCCCTGGGCGCCGGGCTGCTGGCGCTGCAGCCAGCTCTCATCCTGATCGACTCCGACGGTGGAAGCGGGACGGCCGTAGCCGAAACCTCCATTGCTCTCCTCGAGGCCGCCGACCTGGCTGAAGCCGGCGCCGGGGTTGGCGTTGTACTGCTGCTCCAGGGGCACGGGTGTCCGGGAATCGGCGCCGGGTGCGTAGGACTCTGTCAGGCTGTAGGCGGAGACGGGGCGAGCGGGAGGCTCGTGGGCGCCCAGGCGGTGCTGGTCGTAGGGGGATGTGCCGCGGCCTGTCGGGTCTCGGAGGAGGGACTGGCCGGCTTCGTCGATGCCTTCATCCTGGGGAGGGAGGTGGTACTGCAAAAAGAGCTGTCAGTCGAAGCCACCATGACGAGGGAGGCGGCGAGGATGGCTTACCCTGTTCCCGCTGCCGGGAGGCATGTCCTGGAGGTTGTGGCCCTCGTAGTCATGGTCCTGGCCGGGGCCGCGGTACGCCATGGCTGCGTTTGTAGCTGAGGTTCTTGTCTTGTCGAACGGCGATGCCAACGGTTGGCTGGCGAGCAACGGCGTCGGAGATTGCTAGGCGATGGGTTCCTGTATTCCCAGACACTATTTAAATTGGTGTCACCAGGTTCTGGCGATGCGGAAGCGACGGCGTAGAGGTAGGTATGCAGGTAGGGTAGGTAGGTAGGGTATTAAGAGCCCGGAGAGGGTATCGTCCACGCAGCCGTTGTCGAAGGCTATGTGGGAAGCGAACGAAGCGAACGGACGAGATGGAATTGGGACGGCAAAGTGGACAAGGGGGAAGGAGGTAGAAAAGGGTAGGTAGGTAAGCTGATGAGGCTGGGGGGGTACGGATGTTGTAGGGGGGAGGCAGAAAATAACAGCAGGCGACGACTCAGGTTGCAGGCAGGGCAGTGGAGGGCGAGCGGGCAGGGTTCGGGGGCTCCGCTAGGAGAGGCGGAGGAGTGAGTGAGCAGCAGGCGGATTGGCTTGACGGGTGTACCAGACGAGCATCTGCAGGAGCTGGAGAGGGATAGGACGGGATGTCTTTTGCTTTGTGCGATGCTGGGCCTTTGCTGCGGCAGGTAGGTAAGGAAGGGTCTTACCTTTTGGGTGGGTGGGCGCCAACGGGGAGAATGATGCTGTTGGCTGGGAGCCCGGATGCTGGGGAGAGACTCTCGCGGGCAGGTGCAGGTGCAGTGGTTGCCTCAAAGGGGAAGAGCTGGAAGATCTTCGCGAATGGGTGGTGGAACGCCTCGGCGGACGTCGACGGACTGACTTGGGACGGACGACGGTGCGAGAGCTGGGCTTTGTTGTGGCTGAGCTTGCACCAATCCAGCGGAAACCAAACACTCCGGAGGGGGGCGCTGCGTTGTTCTGTCGCTGGGTCGCTCCTGCCGCGATCACTTGCGGGCCAGGTACCTTACTGTTTTTTTTTTGACACTTCCATCTCTGATCCATCCCGTCAGCTCGGGCAGTTACGGCGCTCGCATGCAGTCACGTCGCTCAGCCCGGCACTGGACTGGGGACATGCTGGGCGTGCTGTCAATGCTGGGCGGCCCCAGTGTGCAGCGGCAATGCCATGTCTGCCAATGTCCATCAATTGCACCTAACCTCAGGCCCTCGCCGGATTACCCCTGAACCAGACATTAACCTCCCACCGGATGCAGAAAAAAACAAACACCCGCCTTCCCTCTCTTCCAATGGGGAGGACACCTGCCTACAAAACCTCGTCGATCCCCCCTTCGACGCTGTCGTGTTCGCCAGACCAGGCCACCCAAAAATCTTGAAGTTGCATGTGGAACAGGCGGGAAAAGCGGGGCCAAGGAGGCACTACGTCACGCCTTGACCAAAGACCGGCCCCTGCAGCACCCCCCCTTTCTGGCCCCCTTTTTCTGGAGGTGCGCGGCTCCAGACACTGAGCAACCCTGCCTTGCCTAGGAACTTACGTACGGCAGACAGGAGTGTCAATTGTTTGAGGCGAGCGGCTTTGTTCAAGTTTTGTTGGCGGAGTCCGTATTTTGGGGGGGCAATGTTCTGCCCTGCGGTAAACGTTGCAAACGGCCAGCCCGACGATGGCGGAAAGTCACCGGGGAACACAAGCGAGCGCCTCACCTCAGCTGGCTGCATCACTGGCATCTGCCAGGTCATCAATCACCTCAGCACTGCGCAGCGCCGCCGCAGCTCAATTCCGGGGCCCTGGCTGACACAGGGCCACCGTGCACCCCGGCCTGGCATTAGAACTCACAGGCACCGCTATACGAGAATGCACCAGCAGCAATTCCAGTTTCTCCGCTGGACGGTGAATCCTCTCGGCGGCAACATCGGATCTTCCGCCTGATTGAAGATGCTGATGCCGCGCGCTTGGGCCGTCCTCCCATGACATCCCAAGCCCTCATCGCGGGCCTTGCAGGCCTCCGTTTGGCTGCATGCTTGAGACGGGACGACACCTGCGCTACCCATTGCTGTGCGCCTCCCGGACGTTAGTGCTCTGGGCAGAGTCCCTGGTGCTGCACTAACAGTCCGGAGAGGGCAATTGAACGACAAACGGGTGGACAGAGAATCTGAAACGCCCCGGGCCCCGCTCATCATGCCTTGGCCATGCTTTTTGTCGTCTCGACGAGAGACCCTCGTCCCAACCCAGCAGATCCCGTCCCCCCTTTTGTCTCCCCTGAAGAGAAAAGGGGGCGCACGCAACATCGCGACAAGACTTCAATGTCGCGATTCGACGTTGCTCAGAAAGTGTCGATTTGAGTTTTCCCCGTCCTCGAGAAAACGATGCCTGGCAACGTACACACACGCGCGGCTCCATTCCGTCGGCAGATGCGTCCCAGAGAACCCAAAAATAGCCTGCACCCCGGGCGCACTCAGGTGAGCTTCCGTGGGGCGGCCCGGGGTGCTCAGCCTTCGCCGCAACGGAGAGGCCGTGCCGCGCCGCACCGCGATGAGGCGGTGCAGGCTGCGTGCATCCTGTTTTCTTCGGTGGCGGACTTCCATGAGCTTTATTTAGCAGGGCGGTCAAGACGAGGCGGCGAGGCTGGGAGTAGCATCACGACGCGATTGAATTTGCATTCTTGGGTAAATGGGTTTTCCCAAGTGCTGCTCGGGGTGGCGTCGCACCCCTGGCGAGAACTCGTATGAGCGGCATCGGACATCTCCTTGCCAGCCCTGCTTGCATACTCGAAGTTATCCGAGACGAGTTTTACTTGGTATCAGAGCCGTGACTGAGCCTAGGAAGTACGATGCCAGCAGAGGTCGAAGGCGAGTTCTTTCACTCGTCCAAGGTCATTCGAAATGCCCCGTGTACTCGCCTCCGACGATCCCATCTATATCAATCGAGTGATATAACACAAGTGGGGAGGATGCGGCGGAAATTTTCAAAGCAAGCTTCGGACGAGGCGAGGGGAGCAACAAAAAGAAAGCCGTGGTCGGCTCGTGGACCAGGCGGCCCGTTGAACATGTCATGTTCTTGCATACCCGCGCTGTGACGGGCGGCCGCTGGATGTCAGTCCTCTCTCGATCTACGCCTCTCGCCCGCGAAAAGGGACTTGCACGCAATGCCTTCGCCGCCAAGATCAGACGACCGAGGGTCGATTTTGCTCGCCTCTTGGGTATAGCATATCAAGTACTGCCCCGGAGTGCTCTTTCTGGCGCGTCCGCCCGAGACTCGGGGTGACGACGACAGGCCCGGCAGCTGTGCCGTTCCATCGGCGACGGGGAACGGCACCGCAACGTTGCCATCAGCCCACCCGCTCACCGCACCCGTCGTACTTCTTGTACCTGACCTGACCTGACCTGATCGGCCGCGTCTGGCGTTCCGGGGGCGCATGTCTGCCACCTGCCTGAAGGGACCTGACACCGGCCCGACGCCTCTCCTGCCTCCCGACAGAGGGCGCCGCGAGGGCCGCTAGGGATCTGCTAGGGACGGCGCCGGGCGTCGCGTGAGACGACCGTTGGGCGAGCCGCTCCCGTGGAGGGTCCGTCCAGGGGCTCAGGGGCGATGAAAGATGCGATTCAAGCAAGATGGATCGACGGGGCCAGACCGACGGACAAGCAGTTCTTGTGCGGCACTTCTTGGGATGTGCTTCTTCTTCTGCCTAAGGCCGAGAGTGTGAGATGCTTTTCTTCGTCAGCCGTCGTTCGCGAGGGGAGGGTCCCGAGAGTTGGGTGGTGGTACGCAAGCACGCACAGTACGATTTCCCCGACCAGACTCGGGCAAAAAAGGCTGGTACGGACGGTGCGGGGACATCAATAAAAGACGACGAGCCAATGGCGACCAGGCGATGGCTCGATATTTGTTAGCCAGGGGCGCAATCTTGGCTTCTCATGGCCCCACTCGCCGGCATGGCCTTGGAACACGAGGCCCAATCCCGGGCCACGCTGCCCATCCCTCAGTGTTTCGCTAACAAGCTGCCCCAATCTCGAGCCGGCTGTCTCGCAGATTGGACTGGAGGAGGGGAGGGGAAAACTGGAAGGAAACCACGCACGGGGTGGCCCCTTCCCACCCCTCAGGGCCTCAGGCCCCTCCCCAGCGCTGCAGTGGGTGCACCGAGGCGATTCCAGGCCCTCTGTCCGCCTGTCCCCGCCCGTCAATCCTTCCCCCTTCAGGGGGGGGGCAGGAGCGCACCTGCCGCCACCCTCCGAAGAACTTCCCAGACGGGGCAGGCACGACCAACGCTGTGGATTGGACGCCAACAAGGGTCAGGGTCCCCGACCGAACGACCGAACCACCAGCCCCGAGAGCCCGTTGCCCGCCCCCCCTCCTCCTCATACTGTACCGGCCGCCCCCAGTGTCTGTCAATGTCTCGCGCTCGTGTTCTCGCCTCCTCTCAACCTCGCTGTTGCTCCACCACGCCCGACCGATGATCCCCTAGGGACCTGACCTGGACACTCGCCTGTCGTCGTCGTCCCCTCCTCGACACAAACCCGCCCAGAAAACCCCGCGAGACGCAAATCGATCGACAGCCTTTCTATCGACGACCAAGTTCACGACGCAGAAACCACGCATCGTCCCTCGCCATAGGCCCTTCGTCGCAGCTCAAGTCAGCCCTCCAATCCGACTCACTCTCCTACGAGAGCCCCTTCTTTCGCTCAGAGCTAGTCTCACCACACACTCGTTTCTTCGAGCGTCCCGCATTCTCTCGCCTCGAGTCCATTCCATCGACCACGTCGAGTCGCCGCGCCTGCATTCCCAGTCGTGACGTCCACCGAGAATCGCCTCGTCATCTTCGCCTCCGCCCTCGGATCCTGGTCATCCGTCGCCTCATTCGCTTGAACCCCCCCGCCGTCTCCTCACCTACTACAACTCCATCGACCGACGACAGAGAAGGGCCGTCGTGAGACCTCGATCGGCAGCAGCGACGACCGCTCATCACGGCACGCCTCGGAGCACGAAACACGCAGCATAGCGAGGAAAGGACCGCGCGTACCGCCAAGATGGTCAAGTTCGATCCCGCCCTCCACGTCAGGACGATGTCCGAGGTGGAATCAGGTACGTCTACGGCCCTCTTGTGCTTCACCATGCTGTGAAGGCTGACATGATGCCACAGCACACATGATTTTTGCGCGGCAGGGCAACTGCGATGAATGCTCGGTCAAGCCGACGTGCCAAGGCGTCGTCTGCCCGTCAGGCCAGGGCTGCATCTTCACCATCCGCACCTGCGAGACCTGTGCCAAGGGCACCTGCGTCGATAACGACGACAGTGTGGGACAGGACACCTCGCCAACCATCGACCGAGGCCCAAACACGGGCGCCATCGCGGGAGGTGTCGTCGGAGGCGTTGTCGCCATCGCCATCATCACTTACCTCGTCTGGAGGTTCTGCATCAAGACAAAGCGTGAGCGCACCATCCAGGAAGCCTACGACGGCGACCTGAGCCAGGGATCAGAGGGCGAGAAGGATGTTGCTGTGCGCCATGCCCACAGGTCTTCCGTGCACACGGTGCATTCGATCGCCTCGACAGTCCTCACGCGTGCCTCCAACATAATCCAGATCGCCTACATCCCCGGCGTCACGAACCGCGCGACACCGAACTCGCCCAGCGTCCTGGTTCCTCCCGTCCCGCCCATCCCTATTCACGCCTCCAGCAACCCCAACAGCCCCAGCTACGAGGAGCAGCACTTCTTCACGCCCGGCGACCTCCGCAACTCGACCTACTCGGGCCTGTCCGGAGACAGCGACCGTGGTTCCTTTGCACGCACCTCGTACGCCCCGCGGTCTAGCATCGCCCCCAGCATCGCCTCGACCATCTACGGAAAGAACGCTGTCGTCGTGGCACCCGCGCAAACCGGCATGCGCGCCAAGGCGGCCATGGTCAGCGTCAAGTCCATGGGCGGCAACAGCAGCGGCGATGAGAGCATCCCCGCGGTGCCGACAATCGATTACGAAAAGTTCGACACTGCCAAGGCCCGTGACAGCACCTTCAGCGTTGGATCGACCTTCCTGAACAACGCCAACACCGCCACCGTCACCCAGTCTCGCGCCCAGGTCATCCGGGTGGGAAGCGGCAACCAGGTCAAGCAGATTAGCGTTGGATCGACAAAGTCGGCAGCCAGCACGCCAGCCCTCGGCTCGCCAAGCCGCCTGACACCAACAGCCTCCGTCGCCTCCGTCAATGTTCGTGACTCGGACGCCCCGACCATCATCGAGGACAGCCCGTCGATGGACCAAGGCCCGTTCTCTGACCCGCCGAGATCGAGCGGCACGAACCAGAGCATGTCGAGCGCATCGAGCCTGAGCGCCGTCATCGAGGAGGCAACGAGGCGGGCGGCGAGCGGTCCGGACCGCAAGTCGAAACGTCAGAGCGAGTCCTTCCAGAGGGCGACGAGTCCATTCAGCGACGAGCACGCCACCAAAGAGTAACGGCGCCACGAATCTTTCATGCTGGATCTACATACCGACTATGTGTCATGAGCTGTGCTTCTGATGAACGGCAGGTCATCTCAGCGGACTGTCTGGCACACCTTGCTTATTATTTTCCTTCTCATTTCTAAAAGACCCCGGCCGCTGAGCGGAGCGGCCCGAGGGCATATGATTGTTGCTTGAAAGGGATCCGGGATACGGCGTCTTCGGGATATCTTGACATGTCTGCCCCCTTCAGCGGGGGGATTATGAGACCGACGCGTGTGTGCTCGGCTTTTTCTTATTTCCATCTCCCTACCATCTATCGCAACAGCGACGCTTCTCTCTCATATTTCCATCGAATAGAGTCAAATATGCTCTCCCCACCATCTCGATCGCCTGCTGCACGCTGCATCTGTGTCGCATCCGACTGCGCCCCTCGCCTCTTTTACCGTTGCGACGGCCGTTGGAGGGGCAAAGCCGCCCGGCTCATCGGGACGACGTCCTGCATTTCATCCGGTTCTTCCGACCTGGCGTTCGACGTCGGCCGTCACCGGCCCTTGACCGGTCGCGACTTCTCGGAGCGCCGCCCCTGGAGTAAGCGGCGGGGGTGGCGACCGGTGTGATGAGGCCGCGCGCGACATATGCAAGGCCGTCATGGCCGTGCCGAGCCGCGTCCTCCGTTCGAGGGCAGTAGCCAGGGACGCCGGTCTCGCACGAGATACACTTTGAGCGCGCATATCTTGCTTCCCGTCTTACGCACGTTGGCACGCCACCTTGCTCGCCCGCATCTCGCCATCGCCGTCAGGCACGAGCACATGCGCCGCGCTGCGTGCCTGCGTGCGTCCCACTGCATGTGCGCTATGGCCGCGCAGTCTTCCCCCTCATGCGCGCCCCTCTGCGGCGCGGTGCGATGCGATGCGATGCATCTGTGGTGTGCTGGGCTCGGCACTTGCATTGCGTCTCTGCGCTTAGGCGGCTGCGCTGGCTGGCTCGGGCGGACGAGTGTGGAGGAGTTTTGCGGCGAAGGATTTTGGGTGCAGAAGGCATGCAATCAACGAGTCGTTGACTTTTTGCTTCCATTTTCTTGCCACTTGGCCCTGCCATCGACAGCGGAGGAGGATGCTCCGCCTTGGGGATCTACAGTGGCAGAGACGAACGGTGAATTTGCAGTGATGGAGGACTTCCGATGCTCCTAGCGAGCAGACCCGACGAGGTTTCGTGTCATGCAGCTGTCCGCAGCTCGGGGGTGGCTGCTGTTGCACCAGCCCTCGTGGTCGTGGCCACGTTGGCATAGAGGCGGCAGCACTGCAGGAGTTCCACCCCGTCAGCAGGAAGAGGACATTCTCTGGTTCCTGGTTCGCTGCGGAGGAGCCTTGCTTGCAGCGCCCCCCTCCTTCTTCCATGGGACTTCTCGTACAGGTACGACGGCAGCCAAAATGGGAAGGCGGGCACTTTGGAGCTGTGGTCGGGCACACGGAGGTGAGGTCGGTGTTTGACGGAGGACGGAGGCGGCTCGGCGCGGGCCGTAGCCGGACCGGACGAGGCTGCGCGCCGGCCGCTGTAAGCATGCTTTGAGCGCCGCCTCTGGCTGGGGAGCATTGGGCTGCTCTCTGGAGCGCTGGATTCCTCATGCTGGACGTCAGGAAGGCCAAGACATGATGGAAGTGGAGGGCAGTATCTTGCTGTTTGATAGAAGTGTACGAATGTAATCATCTTGATACTGTCGCACTTGCCCCGCGTATCATCTTCTGACTGAGATTACATATCCTCAGACTGGTCATCCGGCAGAGTAGAACGTGTGCCCTCTATCTCATCCGTCAGCCGCCTTGCCCTTGAAGCCTCCCCCTTACAAGGCATATCACCACCCCACGGCCTCGAAGGATTATAGCAGCGAGCGAAACCAACATAAGCATAAGCCGTCTTCTCGTCTCTCGAAACAGCCACTGACCCCCATCAGTCGATAGTTCTCTCCCCTAGCAGTAAGACGAGAGGGAGAACAAGGCCCGGCACGCGCCATCCCGCGCGGAAGAGTCTCGCTCGGCAAAGGAGACGGCAAGGAGGTGTGTAACCCAAGGGGGGATGGAGGCTTTCTTTTCCACGCCTCAGATACAGCACGTCTTCTGTCAGGGGCTCGTGGACGAGGCACGTGGGGGGGGGGGGGGGAGTCTGGCTCTTCAGCACGCACGTGGGGGGCTTCTGTCAAGTCGTCGCGGTGAGAGAATCCGGTCACGTCGGTCACGGTTTCAGAGTGGCTGTTTAAACGAGCATGCTTACTCTTCTATTCCTTCCCCCCACGGGGGTTCCAAGCCATGGTCCGCGATAACACATTCTCCTGTTCCCCTTAGACGCGAAGGATGAAAGAACACCCATGTCAGGGACGCACCCTCCTTCTCGGAGACGTGTTTCTTCTTCAGGCAGGCCCTCAACGTTCTCGAAGTGATGTGATGATGCTCGAGATAAGCAGCCCGGCACAGCAATCCCCCTCCCCGCAGCAGGGAGAGTAAAAAAACGTGATGCTTGTGCCCATAATCCCAGGGCAAACACTCGGGGGGGGGCACCTTCCGGATTCGCACTGGCCCGGCCAGGGTACGCATGTGGCATGGGCATGGCATCACCGCTGTCAGATCCAACAAACAAACCCGACCCCAACGGCGGGTTTTTGCTCCTTCGAGTCGGTGCCAGCCAGTGCCGCTATAACCATCTTCCATCTTGCACCATTTGCCGTTGTGCTGTGCCATGCCCATCAGGGTTCGTCCCTCCGGCCAGGCCAGGCCAGGCCCAGGCTCGGACCGCTGGATCAACTTGTGCTGTAAGCCTGTAACTAACTTACTCGTGCAGTTGCAGCGGCCGAGATCTGCGCTGCGCCGGGGCATTGATTGATTGATTGACTGATTGAGGGCCATACCATCGTGCCCTCGGACTCGGTCGTTCCCTCACCGGTCCGGTACCGCTTCTTCGTGCATGTGGCCTGCTCTGCGGCCGTTCGATCTTTCCAGAAGGCTGCAATGGAAACATCCCCTCCTTCCCTTGCTGCTTGGTACGTTACCTTCCCCTTATCGACAGACACTCAAACACACCACCATCCCGGGCTGTTTCGACATTTTTCTCCTTTCGAAACCCACTTTCCAGTTTCGCCCGCTGAATGGATGGGCGGGGACAGAAGAGGGGGCAGCAAGTGGTGGTCCCGTCTCCCCCCGCGGCCCAACATCCCGGCTTCCGCTGCCAGCTACCCCTGTCGCTGCTTGCTGCTGGGGGGCCGCCAGCGAACTTCTCCGTCGCCAGCAGCAGCAGCAGGACCCAGGAAAGGACCGTGCGCTCGTGCGTGCGTGCGTGCGTGTCTGTCCCCGCCTCCGACAGAAAACGGTCATCGAGATGAAGTTTGCTTGCTTGCTCAGGCCGGCACATGGAAGGGCAGTGAGCCTATTCTCGTTAGCCATTGCTGAACAAGCGCTGCCAACGCTCATATTAAACTCACCTGTCATCCATCTCCTGGCCGAAACAAGCGGACGACAAAACTCCGAGAGGACAACAAGTGCCAGCACCGAGCTAAAAGAGATCTCCCCCCTCCCATCCCCTTTCCCCTTCCCCCCCTCCAGAACAGCGAGACACATCTTCAGGGTCCTTCTAGGGCCCGGCACCGGACCCTGGCGGCAGCGGAGTTCTGCCCGAGTCGTATCATCTTCCCAAGAAAACCAGCCCTCCATCCTCCCTCCCCTCGCCCACTGATTCACAGGCATTGGTGAATAAAAAGCCCATCATGTTCCTCCGTACCACGAGGCGGTGACGTGCAACGACCCCTATCCGATCCTTTGGGAATATTCCTTCCTTCCCCCTCTGCCCCCTCCGGCGCCCTCGGTGCGGGCTCCTCCAAACTAAAAGCCAAGATGCGTCAAGCAACGCCCCGGCGTCCAATAGTGCCAAAGTCCCCCCCTCCCCGAACCATCCCCAAACGGCCGCCCCTCCCCGGG
Source organism: Plectosphaerella cucumerina (assembly GCA_020746995.1). Lineage (NCBI taxonomy): Eukaryota > Fungi > Ascomycota > Sordariomycetes > Glomerellales > Plectosphaerellaceae > Plectosphaerella > Plectosphaerella cucumerina. The sequence continues at coordinate 1,113,715 of JAGPXD010000004.1, read as the reverse complement.
GTCCGTCCGAGTTGACACGCCGCCCAGAGCAGACAAGACAAGACAAGAGGGCTGGCCTGGCTTCCCCACCAAAAGATCATCCCGGCCCCCGTAGAAATCTCGCTGGGGGGGCTGCCGCCTGAAGGGCAGGGCAGACCAGGGAGGAGGTGAGAGAGGCAAGGAGGCGGACGGGCCCCGCCTGAGGAACACCATAAGAAGGGCCTTCATCGGACCCATCATCGACGTGCGTGGCGCCGTTGAGCCAAGGAACAAATGTCTGCCCAGTCCGGATCCGACTTCAAGCAGCCACCTACGGTAATGGCTGGGCAGCAGCCACACACCCGGAACATGGAACACGGAACAATACCGCAGCTTTTATCCAGCCGAGTAGCCCAGCGGAGAAGCAAGTTAGAAGAAATGACATGAATTGGAGTTTGATGACAGACAATGGGCTGGCCTGATCCTAACAAGGCAAGGTAGATACACACACACATATCAACAACCGAAATGGCAATATGTGAGGCCGGCCGGCCTCGGGATATCTTTTGCCGTCCCGGACCCGAGTGACACGCTTCGGACGGTCGGGCACACAAAAAGAGAGATGAGAGTGCAGTGCGGGGACCGCGTCTCGTCTCTTCCTTCCCGGTTCCGTCGTCACTGCTCGACCCCTCTCTGCTTCCCTGCCCCAACGAGGGGGTACTGTATCTTCCATCCCGTGTCCGGACCGAGTGTCGAGTCAGGCCCGGGTTCTGGCCACAGCAGACCCCCGGAAACCTGAGGGCTTGTCTGCCGATCGCCATGGTATCGGAGAGAAGGTTTGTCGGCTGGTAGGGGCGGTGTCGATAATGTCGACGCCCAGTGGCGCAGGCGTCGTCGGCCGGGAAGGGAGGCCCGCGCTGCCGATATCGTGGTAGGTTCAAGATCCAAAAGTAGCGCCGCCGAGATGCCTGCTCTTTTCCGTTTCGTACGCCATTCGCCGGACGACCCGGGTCGTCAAACAACATGTGTGAACGGCCTGCTTCGATCCGCAAAGCAGGCCTGGGGGGGATGGGTTCTCTGTATATGGTCAATTCCATCCAACTTTCGTGCCGTCATGTAAAAATGCCACTTCCAGGAGGAGGCGCCTGGCAAAATGGCTCTATTTATGGGGCTCATAACATCGTGAAATGGGGGGTTTGGTGATGAGGGGGGGGTGGAGGGAGCGTGTCGCGTCAATGAAGCAATGGGGGCACGTTGGATAGAGGGTGGTTGAAATATCGGCCCGGGTGGCGGTGGCGGCACGTTGGTGGCGGCCGCGACCGGGCGGGAAAAGGAGAAGAAGCGTTGATGTAGGAGAGCGAGCGGGCCGGCTTCACAGCACGACGCACTTGCTCCTCTTCTTGCCGCCGGTGTTGCGGTGTGGCTTTTCGTAGGTGCCGTTGTGTGCGCTGGGCGCGTCGTCCTGCCGCCGTGTGGAGGCGCGGCCGCCGGGCGCGGGCCTCGAGGCTGCTTGCCGCTGGCGACGGAGGATGCGCACAACGTCGTAGAATGCTTTTTCGACGTTGATGCAGTTCTTGGCCGATGCTTCGACGAATTCGCAGCCGAGCTCGCGGGCGAGGGCGTGGCCCTCTTGTGTCGAGACCTCTCGCTCCGTGACCCTGTCGCTCTTGTTGCCGACGAGCATGATGGGGACGGGCGCCTGGGGGTGGACGTTTGTGATGGGTGAGCCAGGGTAGGACGGTGATGAGGCGCACGACTCCTTGACCCGCTGAATCTGGTGGTGGAATCGCTTGATGCGGGAGAATGACGACCGGGACGAGATGCTATAGACTAGGACGAATCCTTCGCCATCGCGGATCCATTGATCTCTCAGCGCCGTGTATTCTTCTTGGCCGGCGGTGTCGAGAACCTCGAGCATGCAGGCCTGGCCATCGATGACAACCTGTTTTCGGTACGAGTCCTCAATCGTCGGGTCATACTGTGAGGGGGTGGCGGTCAGACGGAGCTTTCTTGGCGAGGAATGGAGCAGCAGGGCCGAAGGGGGGAAAACTCACAGTCTCGACAAAGTGTTGCAGGCAGAGCTGGATGGTCAATGCCGTCTTTCCCACGCCGCCGTCACCCAGCACCACCAGCTTGTACAGCACCATTTTTCCTGCCATGTTGGGCAGATGTCCGGGATTGGGGGGAAAGAGTGGGCGAGGAGAGGAGAACGGGCGGGCGAGCAATCAAGCAGGCGGATAGGTGAATGGATGGACGAATCGGTCGCGCGCAGCCGGGCCGAGGAGTCGAATTGCAGCCGGCGACGAGGCCAGTCGAGGGAGGGAGAGAGCGGGGAGGGATGGGGGGAGGATGGAGAAGAGGAAGTGAGGTCGTCGAGGGACGGGAATTTAGGCCGGGCACGGAGTCGGAGGGGTTGGGCAAGGCAGGAAGAAAGAGGCTGCCTGTGGTTTCCGGCTGGATGGAGGTGAGGTGGTGTCTGTGGTGATCGTCCGAGCGGGGTGCTGCTACGAAAGAAGGACGGGTTGGTTTGTTTGGACCTGAACGGGAAGGGGCGATGGTGGGAGGGGAGGGGGGGAAAGAAATGGGAAGCAAGATGCCGAGTCTAGAATGAATTTGGAGCCCCGAGGCGGGCGTGGGGACTTGGGACCGACAGACAGAGAAAGTCCAAGGTCGTAAGAAGTCGACGGACAAGGGGTGGAGAAATATGGGCTGGCGGGTCGGGGTCGGCCTGGCTGGCTGGCTGGTGTGGTGTCTGTCTGGTCTTGTCTGGTCTGGGTGTGGTGGTCGAGCTTGGGGGTGTTCCCTGGAAAAAAGGACCAGCAAGGAGGAGGAGGCCGGGTTGGGACAAAAGCGGCGGGGGAGCAGGGAGTTCCTGCAAGTGGTTGCAGGCCCCAGGTTGGTAGGTGCAGTGCTGTCCTGTCGTAGCTAGGGAGAGGAGGAGGGGAGAGGAGAGAACCGAATGTACTCGTAGGGTAGGGCAGGGCAGGGTAGCTACCCTCCCATAGCGGCTCGCTAGGTAAAGGGGGGGAGAAGAGGGGGGGGCTACTTCGGCCCAAGTGGGCGCGGGGGCCCGAGATGCTGCGAGGCGCTGGCTGGCGGAGGGGCGACAGCGAGCTGCTCTGGTGGGAGCTGCCGGGGTTACTGGATGGTGGAAGCGGGCTGCAGGTGTAGGAGGAGGAGGAGGAGTCGAAGAGGAGTCAAAGCTGGAGAGGCAACGAGATGTTGGCAGTTCGGGCCCGGCGACGAGAGAATCGAGAGTTGAGGAGTCAACTCAATTCGGGCTGGACACTCGATGAGGGGCGCTGATGCGATGTGATGCGACGGACGTTGACGTCTGTTCCAGGGTGGTCGGGACCAATCTGAGTCCTGAAACGGCGGCGGGCAGCTGGCGGGCAGCAGCGGTGCAGATGGAAAGCTGATTGAGATCTCTTATCTCTCGCCGGTCAGGTCCAGCGTTTTTGGGGCCGGTGTGCGGGGGTACAAGTATTGGTAGTGGTTGTCGAGTATGACTTGGCCCTGGGACAGACAAAGTGTTAGGATTGTGGCAGTGTTGGTGCTGAGCTGAGAGACGAGCACTTACACCATCCAAGAACGAGGATGGTCTGTCTCTATATCCAATTTCGTGCTTCCGCCCCCCCGTCGTCTCAAGTCGCAGGTCGGAGGATCGGGAGAAACGGCCGTATGGCAAAGTAGGGGCAATGTATTGGACGGACCGACGAGGCAGGCATCCAGACAGCCAGAGAGACAGGGTGTTGACAGCGCCGGCGGGGCTTGGCACAGATGGCCTCGGCCGGGCTAGGGCACCTTTTGCTGTTGCTTGTATTGTGTTGGACCGGATAAAGTTGGATCTCGCGAGAAAGGCACCCGGTGATGCAGTAGTCTGGGGGGAGGGGGAGGGGAGGGTCGATAGGTTGGATGAACCGGGGGGCGCGGGGTGAGTCTGGTTGGGCTTGGTTGGTTCGATGGAGGCGATCCCATGCTCTCGGGGCGCCTGAATAGAGAGTCTGTGCTGGTGTTGGTGGTGAGGTGCAGGAAGGGATGGGAGGAATGGAGTCGTGTGCTCTGCCCGTGAGGTTAGGTAGGGACGTGGGTGCTGGTGAGATGCTCCTTCCGTTGCTTCCATCCGTGGAGTCGTGGTTGGGTCGAGGCAAGAGCATCCCACGCCCCTTCCAACACACTGCTTGCCTCCCCAACAGCCCAACAGCTCCTTCCTTCCATGCATCGGGGACCCAACTCCTTCCAGCTCCTACCGTGACCCTTCCTTCCCTTCTTGGCCAACTCTTTCCTTTCCTTTCCTTTCCTTCCTTCCATCTCGACGATCCCCGAGGACGATCTTCTTCTCGGACGGGTATGGCTTCGGGACGCACTTCAACCCGGAGCCTTACCTTAGGCTTCTCAGATCACCGTGCAGTTCCGGTGCCTTTCCACCATATCGGGATCGCCACACCACAACCACCGCAACTAGAAGCATCCCATCTCTTCGACAACACACACATCCACCACCCCAACACCACCACTACAGTACATCCTCTGGACAGCGCCATGCACCCCGCGGATCCCCCGCTGCCATCCGCTACTGCAACGCATTGGTGCGAACTGGTGGTGGTGCCGGGTCTGGCCCGGGGACCTCACCACTGGCACTTGCACTTGACTGGCACGCTGACACCAGCAGCTTGACAAGCTGGAGACTACAGAGGAAATCCACGCACTAATCGTCCGTCCCATATGCGGGGTCCACGCCGCCAATGCGACCGCACAGTCGGCCGACCATCGAAGAGGCAATCGCACCCACGCACCACAAACGCACGCTGCACCTGCTAACGAGGAACAGGCTGTCGGCATGCCCCCCAAAGTGCTAGGACCGCGCGCCTGTCGAGTCGAGTCGAGTCGAGTCGAGCTCCCTCCGAGTCTGCCAACGCCATCGTTGGGCATCACCGGAGGAACATGCACTGCCCATCACGGCATCCGTCCGAACATACACAGATCGCATGGCGGACAGGTCGCCCATCTGCTGCCCTGCCTGCTTTGCCCCTCCATGATTCGCGCATGGCTCCTGATTCGCAATCCGAGACCCCTCGCTGCCTTTAGCAAGCCGTCCCGTTCATGCCCGGCCGCGGCACCCTGAGCCTGCGCCTGAGCCTGAGCCCTGAGCCTGCCGCGCCGCGCCTCCTTCTCTTCTCTCACCTTCTCTCGCCTCCTGGCTCGTCGGGTTGCCGCCATCGCATCTCCGCATGGCTTTCCCACGTCGAGCCCTGCCAACCAACCACTGGCGGCTCCCTCCCCGTCCGAGATGGCCACCAGACACGCTCGTCGCACGATCCCGGCCCGTCCTGGTCCTTCCGACATGGCTTCACGTCGACCCTCGCTCAGCGCGGCTACTACGCAACCTCGCTCCAACACCACGAGCACTGCCCGTCCGTCCACTCCCCCTCAGTTACCCGAAGAGGTGCCCCGAACCGGAACATCGTCCACCAATGCCGCCAGCCCACGCCCAATCGTCGCATCTCGCCTCTATTCTGTGCTAGCGCCCCTTGGCTGGCTAGTCAGAATGCATCGAAGGCATTCGAGACATCCCATCATATTTGCGGGGAAGCCTTCCCAGGTCACCCTAACCAAGGGCTACCCTACCCTGCAACACTGCCCACTGCCGACATGGTCTTCTCTCCTGTGTGGTATGGTGTGCGCGGCGCGACGACACACATATCGGCCCTCGGCTCTTGACAGTTGCTTGGCCGGCGGCCCAGCATTGTGCCTATCTACAACCCGGCGGCCGCCTTGCGTGTTGGCGGCTCACCCTCACTCGTCTTGACCCAGCCAGGCGGGCAACTTGTCTCCCGCCGCCCGCCGGGTGCTTCCTCCGGGCCTTGTTTGTTTGGAGCATTGTCCCGCCATGGGCATTCAACAGCGCCTCCCGCCTGACCTTGTTTGCCTCTTGGTCCCACCCGCTGCATTCTCGCGGCGATCACGCGGCCGCCCATTGTGGCCTGGCCCTCGACCTGCCCCAGTTGCGAACCACATGGGCGTCGGGGGTATCCCAACTCAGGTGTGGATCGTCGCCCGCAAGGCCGCCGCTTGCCTACGAGTAACAATCGCCTCCCCGCATCCATGATCCGCCCTAGATCAGGATCGAGCTTTTCGCTTTCCGATCAGCATGTCCAACAATAACAACAGACGACGGCCGGCCCCAGAGGATAAGCCGGGATGGGATGGAGCAAGCATCTCACACCCAAGCAACCGGGTTGTTGACCACTCGTCAACATTCTCAGCCCGGGAACCTGGTTCAAGTTTGCTCCCTCCCCTGGGCCACGCAAGCAGGGCACGCAACACTCTGCTGGTGCACCGAATAAGCCGGTTTCCGGGTCTGACATGATTTCCGAATAATTATCCTTGTGCCTCGGAGGGTTTCTGTTGCTCGTACCTTGTGCATACGAGAGAGGCGGGATGGGGCAAGCGGACACATGCCATGCGGTGGCGAGACGAGACACGAGCAAGCCAAGATAGGCGCCGGGTCCGGTTCACATGCTGAGCGGGCTCTCCCGGGCCCGTCATCTGCACTGCATGCACATCCAGTCTCCGCGAGTGGTCCAGGGAACCAGCCGCCATGTGGCATCTTCTGCAAGTCTGGAAAAGCAACCAACCTCGAGCCGAGGCCGGTGTGCGTTGACTCGTTGGAAGACTGCAGCAGCTCGTCAGATCTTACTACAAAGCTGCCTAGATGCCCAAAGCCTCCGCAACGGCGAGGAACCCGCCGGCACCCTCACTGACCCAGATATCCACCCACTCCCGGGCCTGCTGGTACCTCTCTTCACCCGGCTGCCAGTCCTCTTCCTGTGGTCTTTCCACGTAGACGGTCCTCAGTCCGACCTGCTTGGCCGCCCAGAGGTCAGACAAGTGCGCGGCCACTAGGGCCACATCGCCCGGCTGCTTGAGTCCCAGCTCCCGCACTGCCCCTAGGTAGACGTCCGGGTGAGGCTTGTAAGCCTTGAAATCCTCCGCCGAGATGATCTTCTGAAAGCCAAGTGGCCCCGAGTCGTCCAGGTCCCTCAACAGCGTCTTGTTGCCGTTGGACAAGGTGGCGGTCACGTAGCGGTGGCCGAGGCGGGCCAGGCCCGCGGCCGAGTCGTCCCAAGGAGTGAGGCGGTGCCAGACGTGGCTGAGATGGAGAAGCTCGGCCTCGGAGTAGACGTCATCGAGGCCTCGTTCCCGGAGCAGACCCCGTAGCGCCACGAGATGATGCGTGTCAATGTCCCTCCAGGGCGTTTCACCTGGCACGAAACTGCGGACGAATTCTTTGTACGTGTTGCGCCAGGCTTGGGCGAAGGCGCCCCAGTCCTCGGAAGCGAGTCGAGCGAGGGCCTGTTGCTGCTGTGAGCTAGCGGCGGAGGTCGCAGAGGACGACGACTTGGCCTCGGCGAGCGACGCGAGCTCGGAAGTGACGGATGATCGCCAATCGACGACGGTGCCAAAGACGTCAAAGGCAAGCGCCTTGACGTTGGTCTTGACAAGCTCGGGGGACGACATGGTATGAATCAATGCTGATGCCCTGCACGCCTGGAAGAAGTGTCGATGTTGGTTTAGGCGAAACGGGCCAGAATGTGGGCGTTCGGCAGTTGGGGCAGAGGAGACCCAAGGCCGCCGCGGGGGGGTTGTCAGCTCCCGGGACATGGCGTGACGATGGAACCCGGGGCCGAGGGCCGGCGCCGGCATATGCGGGCAAGCAGGACGCCTCAGCTGCTTTTGAGTGGCAGATCAGCATGTGCCTCTGTTCCTATTACGGTTCGATTTGCCGGGGGCGGCGTGGCTCGTCGATCGACTTGGTTCGGCCCCAGCTGGTTCGTGGAGTTTTACTCAAGGTCGGTCCCCGAGAAACCTAGACGCCCCCAAGCCAGCTTGCCACCAGCATCCCTAGGTCTTCGACAGCGATCAGGGCCCAGGGCCTGAACCCGGGGGAGCTCGCGCCGAAGCGCAGATCATCCGAGGGGAGGGGAGCCCGGAGCTGTGGGAGGAAGCTGTTGTTTTACCCCGGTTGTGACTGCCGAGGAAATGCCCCAGCGCAGAGGTGGCTGGAGGGATCAACAGGGCCTGAGCGGACGCTGAGCCTGATTCTTACCCATCTCCGGGGTCAGGTCCGGGTCCAGCGAGGCCGGGTCGGAACCGTTCCGACGGGGAGAAAGGAATCGGGATGTGGTAGGAAGATGTCAGGGGAGATTCGGTTCTTATGCCGGTGAGGCCAAAGTTCGAGAAGGGAAGTCAAACTCAATAACGGCCTGGCCTGGGGTGAGGATCGATCCCCTCAGCGAGAATCCATATTTCGCCACCCTGCCCCGCGTTCTAATAATCGGTTCGATGGTGTAGTTGGTTATCACGTCAGTCTAACACACTGAAGGTCGGGAGTTCGAGCCTCCCTTGAATCAAGATTTACTTTTTGCGCGATGATTCTTGGTGTTTTGGACGACGGGCCTGACAGTCGGCTGAGGCCGGATGCTATCACGAGTCTCGGCCGTTGCCAGTGAGATGGGAACAACATCCGGGAATGATGGTCTTCTTCTTTTGGCGCTGGAGCTATACTCGATGTTGGTTTCTTTCTCAGATTATTTGATGACTCCAACGTACCTAACCCATGAAACTTCCATGGCGTTGAACCTCGGCTTTTATACCGCCGCCACAAAGTCCACGAAAACGCCCACCGCCGTTCGACCTGCCCCTTCAGGATTGTCATGCAGCCAGTGCCGACAGCTTGACTCACGCCGGCGCGGGAAGGATCTCGCTTATGTGGGGTAAAAGGGAACTTTGGGCTGTCATATCAAGGGCGTCAGAGCCTCGCCGACTACTTCACCTTCACCTCACTTCTCTCCAACGCCATCTCCAACCACGAGGAGACTCAACCTCTGCCCCCTACAGCAACCACCGCCATGCCCATCACAATCCGCCGCGGCACAGCCGCCGACATCCCCGCCATCTCCTCAATCTACCTCTCCGCCTTCGGCCCCCAAACCATAATGGACATGCTCCACCCCCGCCGCGCCCAGTATCCAGAAGACATGACCCTCTACGCGAACCGCCTCTTCCACGCCCGCTACTGGGGCGACGAGGAACAAATCCTCCTCGTCGCCGTCGACTCCTCCTCTTCTTCCATCAAGGGTTTCGCCTGGTTCCGCCGTCCCTGGGCCGACTCCCAAGCCCGCGCCGCCCACGAAGGCTCCTTCACCCTCCGCGCCTGGATAAAGCCACTCGTCAACCTCCGCCGACAGGTAGAAGAATACATCTGGCCAGTCCGGTGTTCCGACCCGTCTGCGGCGGATATCTTTTCAGAGATGCATGATTCCGTCGAAGCGACGCTGGAAGCTGAAGATCCGAATCCGCCGAGGAGGAAGGAGGCGTGGTATCTCTCCACGTTGGGTGTTGATCCGGAGACGCAGGGGAGAGGGATCGGGGGGTTACTCGTGCGCAGCGCGTTGAAGGATGTGATCGACGTCGAGGGCGCGGCGTGCTGGCTTGTCGGGCTGAAGGACGTGGAGCCGTTTTATGAAAAGTTCGGATTCGTGCAGATCGGGCGCGCGAATCAGGGACGGTTGGCAGATTGGGATGGCGGATCGATCATGATGAGGGAATAGACAGCCATGTCACGGTAACAGAAGAGTGATGGATGGAATCATGAAAGTTTCATCGGCCGAGCTATCTAAGCAATCGAAGCCTGGAAGGAGGCTGTCCCTGGACCCAGCGATAGAAGGGGGGCAGGCCGCACGCAGAAAGCAAAAACCTTGCGAGAATCCGGAAAGACAGAGGGGGGAATAAGGAGAGTGAGTGAGAGAAAGCCGACGCCGCGTCATGTCGCTCTATGCCGCCTCCCAGGTAATGAGAAAAAACGCCCAGTGTGTCACTTTTGGGGACCAGTCCACCCCTTTCCCTTGTGCCATGCATCCGTCCTTGCTCATGATCATCAACCCCGTCCGCCTGACTCCTCGTCATCGACGACCTCATCCGTCACCCGTCGTCTTGACCCCTTTGAGAGAAATAGGAAATACCGAAAAGCAGAAACTGCAAAAGACGAGTGCCGCGCGGTAGTAGTAGTAGTGATGGTCGTGCGTAGAGGGGGCCCGTGTGAAAGAAGAGTGTGAACTCAAGGTGTCCTCAGCGACAAAAGTCGCCATCGGCTGAGGAGCTCTAAGCCCCGTTGCTCGCTGGTGGCCGGGGATCGGAAAGTGTCGTCGCTTTCAGCGCGTGCGCTGATCTGTTGGTATTACAAGTGTAGCTTAATGGGCCCCCCTGTTGCTGCTGCTCCGTTCATCCATCCTTCACCGACGGCCGGCGTAGAGGGCGCGAGCCGTCTCGTCGTCCATGACGGCCTGGGGATGCCGCGGCTGGTTGTCATACGCCCGCTGCTGGTCCATGGCGGCGCGGTCGTAACCGCCCATGTCGAAGCGGCCCTGCATGTTGGGAGCCGTGGCGTACTCGCCAGGACGGGCGACGTTGGGCGAGCTCTGGTGGCGGTTGTGGCGGGCCGCCGCGGGAGGCATGGAGAACTGCGTGGGAGGGGCGACGCCGTAGTAGGATCCCGGAGCCGGGGCGTAGCCGGCGTACTGGCGCGGCGAGGCATCGGCGTAGTAGGGAGCCTGGGTGACGGGGACGCCCTGGCCGGCGAGCTGGCCCTGAGCCATGTAAGGGTCGTCAGCGCGGGGGTAGCCTTGGACGTAGGCGGCCTGGTCGTACTGGCCAGGGGCGGCATAGACGCCGGGCGGCGCCGGGTAGTCCGAGGACGAGGGGCGGTAGTTCTGCGGCGAGTTCTGGTAGAACGAGCTGGCGTCGCTCTGGGACCGCTGGTGCGAGGGGCGGCGGAGGTCCTGCTGCTGGTAGGGGTTGCCAGTGTTGCTGGACACCTCGAGATGGGAGGCGGTGCTCTGGCTGGGCCTGCGCTGGGGGATAGGCGCCGGCAGGGGACCGGGCTGGCCACCGTGCTGGACGGGGCCGGGACCGTACGAGTAGTCGGCCTGCTGCTGGAACTGCTGCTCCTCTGGGATGGCCTCGCGGATGCGCGTCGTCAGCTGCATGGTGCGCATGTGGTTGGGCTGACGGTCGAACGGCCGAGACATCTCGACGCGGTCGCCGAAGTAGCCGTCGCCAGTCCTGGCACGCTTGCCGGCAAAGTCTCCCTGGGAGTCGGGGAAGGGGTAGCCGCCGGCCTGGCCAGGCATGCGAGGCATGGGCTGGAAGTCCTGGCGGAGAGCGGTGCCCATGGACTGGGACCGCTTGTGGCTCGAGTTGCCACCGCTGGTCTTGCGCTTCAGGTGCGCCTTGGGCTTGTCCTCAGTGCCATCGCTGCTGATGGACGGGAGGATCTCGATGTCGGGGATCTGGCTGAGCTGGTTGCCGTGGATCTCCGTCTTGAGCTGCTGGACGACGGTCATGATGGTAGGGGTGTCGTAGCCGGCGGCGAACCTCTCCTGCAGCCAGTCGGGCACGGCAGTGCCGTTCATAACGGCATTGTCGACGTCGTCGTCCGAGTCGTCCTGCTGGAATGTCCGCTTCTTGTTCTCCTGCTTGACCTCGAGGCGCTTCTGCTCACGCTTGCGCGGCTGGAGGGACCAGCTGGTGACGACGCCCGAGTTGCCGGCCGCCTTGTTCTCATCGCTCCAGGCCTGAACGCGCTCGATCTGCTGGATGACGAGGTCGATCTGCAGCTTGGCGTACTCGTGGCCGTTGCGGTAGCGGCTGCGCTGGTAGTGCTTGCGGCAGTAGTGGACCCAGACGTGGTTGGGGATCATGCGGGTGCACAGCTTGTTGCGGCCAAAGATGTGGGAGATGGCCTTTCGTGGCTGCGAGCCCGTGTTGCACGACGCAATGTACATGCACTTGATCTCGGGCTGGACGGCGGGGGCCGGAGCCGCGCCGGTGTTGGTCTGATCACCCATTGGGTAGGTTTGCGGGAACGGTGCGTTCTCAGAGACCGCAGGGAAAGGCTGGAAGTGAGAAGGGCCGGAGAAGGCCGAGAAATCTGGCGCAGAGGCGGTTCGCTTGTGGGATCGCTGGAGAGGCTGATCTTGGAGGTTGAGGAGTCCGATATTGGCGGGAGGGAGGTGTTGAGGGCTGAAAAGGAGGTTAGCTGATGAGCTTGGTTTTATAAGGTGGCCTGAAGAACGCGTTGATAGAACGCGCTGATAGAAAGTTGAGACGATGATGAAGAGAGGAGAGGCTGTGAATCAGTTCCTAGAGGAAGTGATTCAGGGGTTGACGTCGCCTCGCCCAGAATCGTAATGATGCCGTATTCGAGGATCCCTGAATAGGCGCTTGTGGGAGAGGCGCGTTGAATGCGCAACGCGATGAATGCGAGAGTGTGGAAAGAGGTTGAGGGAACAATACATCGCTCCAAACAATTGCGTCGCAGACAAGGGCACTGGGCAGTCACTTGCCATAGCAGGAACGGCAGTGCGTCAGACGAATCGCACGGCGCGCGTGATTCATCCAAGTGAATGCGCTCAGCAGCTCAAAGCAAGGCAACTACCAGCTTATGCACTGCACTGCAAATAGAAAGACCGGACTTTCCATGCTCAACCAAACAAGGGAACTTTCCCCAACACAGAGAAAACAACAACAGGCAGGCACAAGTGTCAAAACTCACCTCATGGCATCGGTGGGACTGGAGCGGTTGCTGCCCCCAGCACCCCTCGTGATGAGAATAGCATCTGAAGGGCTATGCGGCCTCGCGGGATCCCTAGGTCCATCCTCACCAGTAGGCGAGGCGAGCATAGGTGCGGGAATGGCCGTCCTGGGAGACAGGGGGATGCCGTCCGCGCTGAGCTGCTGGTGCTCGGCCAGCTTGGTCTCAAAGGTCGGCATGTCGTTCAGCATGGCCGTGAAGGGCTGGTGGCCGCTGACGGTGGACATGGAAGATATCCGGGAGTGGCATCCGGACTGGAGGGACGAGGAGGCGTACGAAGACAAGCTGCTGTAGCTGTCCGAGAACTTGTGCTTGGGCGAGCGCGGCGCGCCCATGGACCCTTGGGCGCCATCGTCGCGGGAGTACCTCGACCTGTCTCTGAAGTTAGCCCCTGAATCCAGATCAAGCCGTCCCGTCGTCCGCTCGTCGTCTGCTGCCCGCTCTGAGACACGGCCCCACATGGGCCGGCAGAGCGAGACCACCGACCGCGAAAAAGGAGACACTTGGAGTGAGAGAAACTTGCCTTCCGGGATGTGTGCTGGTAATGGGCGTCGCGTTGTTGGAGGTCGACATGTCGAAGCAGGTGGAGCTCATCGAGCTGGCTCGCGAGTGCGAAGTCTCGGAAGGCAGATCGTAGGAACTCCCAGAAGTTGAGCGGTCAAATGGGGAATCGCGCTGCAACATGGGGTTTGATGAATGCATGGGGAGCTTGGTGTTGTCGAGAGTGAGAGGTAGTGAGTAGCCGCCGGCGTCCCACGGCATACGGCGCCGAGTCACACGCTGTTCGCTGGCGCGTCTGGAGACGAAGCCCGTGTCGGGGGAGGGGGTCGAAAGGGAGCCCGAGGTGGTCGTAGAGATTCCGGATTCCGAGTGGACAGACGTAGTCCGGAGAGGAGTGGGCTGCTGGTAGTGCTGCTGATGCTGTTGCTGTTGGGCTTTCAGGTTGAGCAGAGACGTCACGTCCATCGCTCAGTGGTGCGGCAGCGAGTGCAAAATCCGCTGGGCTCTCTCGGGTTACCGAGAAGACAGACCCAGGTGAGTGGCGAGGAAGTGTGAATGGTAAGAGGCTGAAGTTGCTGGCCGAGTCCGTGCTGTGTTACCGGTTGGCTGGTAGGGAGCAAGGGCGGTGATATGTGATTGAAGTTGTTGCTTGCTCAGTGATGAAGAAGATGAGTTGCCACGTTCCCCATGAGGTTGTTCCAAGAAAGCAGTGCTGTTGATGTGTGTGCCTGTCAAGCTTGAACGTCCCAAGGGCTGGATGAACAGTCAAAAGTAGGATGAGGCTTTCCTGTGGGGGAAGGCTTGCGCGGTCGACGGCAAGGTGGGTGATGGAAGATGAGATGCTGTGGGCAGTGTGAAGTTCGGAAACCAGGGTTCAGAAAAAGAAGAGCAGACGGGTCGACTGATTAAGATCTGTAGTCCGATCGTCCAAGTCGACGGTTTGGTAGCTCGCACAGACAGCCCGAAAAGCGGGTTGAAACAGTCGAAACGTCAATGAGCCCGCCAGCGGTGTTGCTCTTAGATGGGAAGTGAAGGGGCCCCCTTTGCCTGGCTCGAGCGAGCGAGAACGACTGTGCGTTGAGTGCGCGCGCGAGCCGGTGGGTGTGAGAGTGTGAAGAGTGTGTGTGCGTATGCTATTTGCGGCAGTCGGATCCCCAACGGACCGAGGGGAGCAGAAACAGAGGAAACGGGCTCTGCCGTCCGCACAGGTCGAGCGAGCACACTGCGGTCCTGAGCCAAGTCTCGATGTAGTGGGGTAGGAGAGTGGCTATGATGATGGCGATTGTTCGAAGAACGTGACCCTACCGCGGCAGACCGGGATACCCTTAGATGTCGGTTGCTGTGCAGTGGTGGTACATGGCCGAGATGACGATCGAAAGTTCGAGTATCTCTGGGAGATAGATGCGCAGATGTGATGCCTGGCCTGGCGAAGGAATGTCGTTGCAGATAGGAGTCTTTCTCTGGACCTGGAGCTGCTTGCTCTGAACCACCTCGAGGAAGACGGGAAGAGGAACAAAGACTAGGCGAGCAGCTGGAGGCAGCCGGGGCTGGACCGGAGAGAGAGAGGGAAGGGAAGGACACGAATAAGGCTGTGCTGAAAACGCATGAAGAACAGGCCGAATCGAAGACGTTACTTGTTTGGAGTTGGGGAAGGGGAGGGTGTCGACATGCCAGGGTGCAAGGACATGGAGTCGACTGGGGGGGAAAGAGAAAGGACGAAGCAGACCCGAGCCCAAGGTAGCCCACGGGTGGTGAGCGTAGTGTAGTGTAGCGTAGTGTGGGTGGTCAGGCGAAGAAAAAAGGGCTCGGTCCCCAAGTTCCATGGTCCGTTCTTCCCACCCACGACTAGTTGTTAGCAGTCCGTCCGGGCAAAGGTGAGAACCGGAGCAAAAGCCAATGTCGCCAGCAACCGGCGGCGGCGGGCAGCGGGAGGAGGCTCACAACGGGAGCCAGCATCATAATCACCACACCCGAGGGCTGGCCACCCCCTTGCCCCTCCATCCCTCCCCTCCCACACACCCCTCTTCTCAAGGTCTCTAGCCCAGGAAGCACGATCAAGGTTTCCACTTGCGGCATCGCGAGGGGGGTGCCGAGAACTCCCAGGGCCTCCATGCCATGCGATACAGGGGTGTCGTTGATGTTTAGCCTTCCCCACAGACCGAACTGTTTGGGCATGGCCAGACGAAGAGAAAGCCCCCGAATGGCCCGGGTCGCCAGGGGGGGACGGAAAGGAAAAGGGCAAGAAAGGGGAAGAGGGGGGGCGTGTGTCCTCGAGGCTGGACCTCGCCCACAGGGGTCCCATGAGATCTGACGACGAGGTGCGACGAGAAAAAGGTGGTCCTGCGGCAGGCCTGGGCGAGCCAGGGCGACGAGGAGCCGGGGGCGAGGATTTGGACGGCGCGAGAGGTACGTACCCCCCTTTGGGGCACGCTTGTGATTGCCGGTCGTCAAAGGCGTGCGTCAGGTTGGGACCGTCGCAGATCATGGCGCCAGATAGTCGTCTGAACCACGATCTCCGCAGGGGGGGAGACACCCGGGGCAGGGCTTAGGTTTGCAGAGTGCTCCGACTCCGTTGTTGTTGGTTATGGCGCATTGTGCTGTACAGTACTTGGTACAGCGCGGGCGAAAAGGCTGTTGTTGACCGGGGTGATGCGACTCGTACGAAGAGAAGCGGTTTGCAAGCCCTGTTGTTGGTCTCCCATTCGCCTCGCCGACGACAGGACGCGGCCGTCCTCTTCTCCTTCTTTTGTGTCACTCTGCACAAGCCGGCGAGCGAGGGGGAGGGGCAGCCGTCAAGTTGGGGAGGGTTGCATCAGCGTGCGTCTCCGGCACTCGGAACCCGGCACCGGGCGCTGTTGCAGGCCGGTCGCCCCTGTTTGGATGGTCCGTGGACGTGCGAGGGAGCGACTGACGGGCAGTGACGCCGGTCACTGCAGAGTGCAGCAAGGAGCCCAGCTCTGCGACTGAACGTACTCGGGCCCAGCCGGTGCGTCTGATGGTGCAAACACACACACCTCGCAGAGCTCAAACATGGGGCCTCCGCGCCTTCGGGAGCCTGAGTCGAGGTTGATCTTTCAGATACCCGATGAAAAAACGAGAGCCAGCCCACTCGTGCCTTGCTAGCCCGGTCGGGTTGGTGCCACAAAGAGTAGGGCCATCTCGACGGCCTTGAACCGGCTGGGCAGGGCGACAAGTTCAGGTTCGGCCCAGGCGACAGAACATCAGGCCGGCTGACGATGGCCATCCAGCGTTGCACAAACCAAGTGCGCGATGGGACAAGACCGACTGGTCTTTTCCATTCCGGGTCTGATGCGTTTGGCCCTGCACAACCCAACCCACGTGTGCATGGTCGGAGAATGTTAGATCAACAACACTGCAGGACGACAGACTGCGCAATTGGCAGCCACAGCACGCAGAGCCAAAGCTGGCTGGTACTTGTACCTGTACCACCCGCGCTGGAGAGAGCCTCCTTCTCCCCCCCACGGCTGCGGGCAACGCATGTTCCCTGCAGGGACGATGAAACAGACTTGGGGTTCCCGTTGTATGCATGACAAGTAATATGACGCCCCCTCGTCTCTGGAGAGGAAGACGGCCGTTAAGGGCGCTGCTCTTCGGAGGCCGGGGAGACAGGCGGGAGGGGGGCGGGCGGGCGGGCGGCGCATCGGTTGTTGGAATGCGGACTCGACCCAGAAGAGACGTCCTTCCGGTGGAGACGGTTGCATGTAGATTGATCCGTGGTGGGAGCCGACATGGTCCTCGCCAACCTTGCAGCACGATCATGCCGCTGTCGTCAGGGAAGGGAGCACGAGGAGACGCGACTGGACTGTCATCCCAACTACTTGTTTCTTCGCGGGATGCAAACGAGATGCCACGGCCGGGGGTTCTTGGGGCCGTGTTTGATGGGCGAAGTGGTGGCTGTGGCAGCAGCAACACAACACCAGCAGGTGTCTGTCGTTGTGACTGCGCAAATGCCGACGACGCGACCCCTCCTTGATGACGGTCCAGTCGCAGCTGGAACAGCCGGCGGAATATGCAGAGCTCCTGACATGCAACCCCTCCTGCTTATGTGAGGTGCTCATTCGTCAAGCGAGTTGCCGTACATTGAATCGACTAGAATACCAGACTGGCAAGCACCATGCAGCTTGTCGTCCAGTGTCTGGCGCATTGAAGAGGATGCCCTGGTAAAGACCAGTACCGGTGGCCCCCGGTGCAGGTACCGTGGGATCGGCCACGAACTAAAAGCTAGGATCGGAGCCGACAGGCCAAGCAGGGCCAAGCAGGGCCGGCCATGGGGCGTTGCGATTGGCTCCCGGGAGCTTCCGCTTCGAGTTTCAAGGATAGATGCTGGGGTGCAGACCGGGGGTCGGGTTGGCATGCTCGTGGGTGTTCGCGGCGTCGTGTTGTGCTGCTACAGAAGGTCGGCGGCGCAGGGAACATTTGGAAGGCCATGATTTGAGTTGAGGAGCGCTGTCGGCGGAGGTGGCCGAAGTAGGATGGCGGAAGCGACAAGGCCTTTCCCGCCCTGGCCCGGCGGACCCCAACTAGGACACGCCCCCGCGCTCCAGGGCCAGCTGGAAGAAAGTAAAGTACCATACTGCGGGAGGGAAGATAGCGGTGGTGCATCGATCGGAAGGTGCCTGCGAGGCGATATGGTCAGTTGAGGTCGAGCTGGAGCCCACTCGCGGCTCACGAGTCGTCTCATGGGAACGGGTTGTGGGCAGAAATGACGGATGGCATAGCGGCCGGGGCCAGAAGACGCACGCCGCGGGCGCGGCCGGGAAGGCTTGGGGCCAGGCACTGGGAGCCTAGAAGATCCCGTCTCTTTGTTGCCGCCCGATGCGCTGCGATCCCTTTGTCGAGTCAAGGCGGGAGAGACAAAGGGAGCTGGCCACGGGGACGGGTCCCTTCGGCTTGGACCTTGGGGGAGCGGACGGGACCTGGGGACAGGTGGTGACAGAGTCGGCCGTCTGGAACGGGGTGGCGGCGCCTGAGCGGATAGAGAGACAGACGCTGTGCTGGTGGAGTTGTTGTTGTGCTGTGCGTTGCTGCACCTCCGATTCAGAAGGCGTCGAGCTTGGCCCAGGTAGGGCAAGCACCAGCCAGTTGTGGCCCAGACTGCAGGCTAGCGAACGGCCCTTGGCTTTTGGTGCCTTGAGGAGTCCTTTGAGGCTCGAAGGGGGTCTCCCAAGATGCCGGAATGTTTCAGCTGAAGTCGGGAGGGTGGGTGACCGTCTCAACGACCTGGCCTGGCGCTAAGGCTTGTGGAACATTTATGTGTTTGACCCGTCAAAGCTGTCAACGTCGTAGGGGTCTCCCCTGGAAACGACGGGACCGAGGGCAGTGCAGCAGGGCAAGGAGAGGAGGCCGAGGGTATTCGGAGTGAGGTCGAGGATATTGCGGTGGCAGTCCGGTGCAGCAGGTCGGCGGTGGTCTTCGGTGGAGGAGATGCTGGAGCTGGAGCTGGAAGTCGAGGGCAAGGAAAAGCATCGCGGGCATCATCGGGGCATCGGTGCATCGGGGCTGTGTTCTGTGGGCACCTCGAGCGGAGATCTCGTTCTGACCCCACCACGTCCGGTCGTTCCTTCCTTCCATCCACCGGTGAGCTGAGAGCTGCCCATCACGGCGTCACCTCGCAGCCGTACCTGCCTCAACCCAGGCCCGGCCGTACCTGCCTCCCTCCGTTGCGGCGTTGTCTGCCTGCCGCCTGCTTCCACGTCGCATTGGATGCACCTGCATGTAAGCCTGGAGGTACATGCAGTACTCCCCTCCAACTGCTGCAGGTGCTGCCCAGGGCTCCTTCCTGCTGCCCAGGGCCTGCCAAACTTGAAACGCGCCCGCCTCCGCTCCAGCAGCTCCTTCCTGCAGAATGCCTGTCCCTCCTCTAGCCCCAAGCCCATTGGCCAATCGGCTCACCCGCCCACTTACATCAGTCCGCCGCTCGAGTAAGGCAAACCTTCTTTTCTGCTGGCTGGTGTTCTTCACGTCACCCGACGACGACGTACCTCGACTTTGCCCGAATAATGTGCCCGCCCAATCTCGACAACATCAGCCAGTCCGCCGTTCGGGATTGAGTCCGCTCGAGTCAAGCTAATCGGACCAGCCTCCCTTCCCATCGTTCACTCGGCAGAGATCGGTCGCTCTAAAAAAGAGACGGACGGCCTGGCGCATCACGTCACGAGGACCCCCGGCTTGGCTCTGGACCTTGTGCTCGACCCAAGCAAAACCGAGCCACGGCTGGCCGGCCGAACCACCGGTACCACGCCCGATTTGGCCTGCGTGCCCTTCTCGAAAGAGTCAGCCTCGAGTCCTTGACCCGTCTCGTACCGGTAGAATTGCCACCCCCGGTCGCTTGCTGGCTCGCTCTCGCTCGCTCCTCGTCCCTGGGTTACGGCCCATCCGTCCGTCCAGTCGAAGAGGGACGACGCCGTCGCATCCGTGGCGTTCTTCCGCTCTGTCGACAGCCCCAGCCCTGGAACTGGGACGAGGACGTGGGACGGCCCCGGCCTGGCCTGGCCTGGCCTTCCTGTGTCGGGGATACCCCCGAATGTCGCCCCGAATATCGCCGAACTGCCCGACGACATCTGGGCTGGAGAAGCAAGCAAGCGAGCAACAAGCAACCAAGCCCGCAGTTCCCCACCGGATGGATGTCAGCCCAGTCCAGACGACGTGGGACTCGAACAACTCCAGCTCCCTCCCTGCGCCGGTTGGCACCGCCCGCTGCATTGCGGGAGGGATGCAACCTAGTTTCGGGCCACCATATGCGAGACGACATGGCTCACCCCAGGGCCTGCCAAGCGAGCACAAGACCATCAAGACGAACCTCTGACATGGCCCTGCCCTGCCGTGCCCGCCCTGCGCCGGTCCGACTGGGTCTCCGGATGACACCCCTGCGCAGATCACTCCGCCTCACGCTCACTTGTGGTCCTTGTGGATGCTCCTCCCGTTGCCAGGAGAGGATCAATCGATCGTTCCATCCGTTGCGTTCAACCACCACAACCGACGACGTGCTTACAGTGCTTGCACAGTGCACGAGACACCCGCGCCGGCTTGTGGCTACTCCTGCAGCTCGACGTCTCATCCCGTGTGCATGCTTGCAGCTCCCCTCCTCCCCGGTCTGTCAACGACACACGACATGCTGTGCAAGTATTCCGCGCATGTGGCAGGGGACAGAAACCCCGCCTACCTTACCCAGGTCTCGCCTGATGCTGCTCGCCCGCCTCCCTGCACGACGCGCGCAACGGTAGCATGGGCAACTCACCCGCTCAGCCACACGATGCACCTGCAGGCCGGCCGCTATACCTTGCCTCCTAGAGACAGACATCTCCCACCTCCCACGCACGACCGACGCACACCCACCTGCAGGTCGAGTGTCTCGCTGGCACGAGGCTTGCCGTCGTCTCAAGACTGAATCAGGGCCCTAGCGTTGCGCCAAAGCCTCCTTCCGTGATGGACGCCTGGGCGCTCAGCGGCCGCCTCACCTCCTGGGGGTGGAGGGTGCTCCGCGGCAGTCCTAAAATCAGGGCTGCCATGGCTGCTGCCCAGCGCTGAGATGGGCAGACAACCGCCAGAGTCACAGCACAGGAGGGGTTGCGGTTTCTTCGACCATGAAACGTCCTGATGTGGCTGTTTGGTTTGCCCACGCTCGAGGGCCTGGGCGTCAAGTCAAAGCGCCGTTGCAATCTTCAACAGGTGGGCCGGCCTCATCCCGACTTCCGCCCGGCCTTCGGACTACGACGGTACCAAGGGCAGCAGAGGATCAGGCGAGCAGAACAAAAGGTTGCCACGGAAAGCATCGCCAGCATGACTGATGTCCTGAAGCTTCATCCAGCAAAACGCGCCATGACGACGGGGCGGAAAGGCGATCATGGGCGGATCATTGACCACGATCGAAATAATCTCCGTGATCTGGGGTTTTGCCCGAATGTCCGCGCGCAACCCCAGCGCAAATCTGCAAGATTGAAGGACATGTCCCTCGACCTGACTGCGGTGGGCGCCCCGCGATCAGACCCTCTGGTGAGCCGTTGCCCGCCGGCCGCTAGATGACTCGAGGAAGGTTGAGGATTCCATGTCGTCCTAGCCTCAACATGCCATCCGCAACGTCGGCCGTCACCGGACTCACCCCTTCAAGTCGCACCAGTCTGGTACCGGGTGGCGGCGGTGGAGAGCGGCCCCCTGGTACCCGCGTCCCAACTGTCTTGGGGAGGAGCATGCGAGGCTGGCCTGACAAGCTTGGATCTTCTGCCCGTGGCACTGTCTGTGGCGGCGGTCGTGGTGTGGCGAGGTGGTGTGGCATCTTCACACGTCGCCGGATCGTCCGGGCAGATATCCTGACCGCGGGAAGCCTGAAAGATCATCCAGCCCTAGGGTTTGACCATGGCCGGGAGACGATCCGGCAGGACCAAGAAGACGTCTTTTAGTCGACGCCAACCACGTTGGTCTGGCCAGACGAGGATCTCTTTCGCCTTCTCCGTCCTGGACGCCAGTCGTGCAGATCACGTCCTGCTGCGAGACGTTCTCTCCGCAAACACTTTGCAGGATGCTCGCCGCCGTTGGGGACGCCGGAAAAGGTCGGGCATCCTGCACGTGTCGTTTGCAAAAGCAATACCATCTCATGCAATCACCCGTCGTCCGACGTTGGCAACGCTGTCGTCCCCTCTGTGCAACCCAGCCTCGCGGCCACGTCACCTGATGTCCGCCTTCGCCCATCCCGGCAAGAGACATCATCAGACTTTGGGCCGGCTGTTCGTGGACGTGTACGCGCGAAGTCTATCCTCCCCTGCCATGCACGCCAGTATGCTGCATGCGTGCATCCTTGCCATGTTTGCTCGCGCGCGGAAAGGGGGTGTGGACGACGAGGCGAGGGACAGGCGGGCGGGGAGCACAGGATCGATAGGGGGTGCCTGCGAGTTCCCGGCTGAGATGTGGGCTGTGTCCCTCAACCTTGGATGCCGGAGAATTTTGGCGGCAGTCTGCCGTCTGTTGGGATGAGGGGTGAAAGCCCTTGGGGTGACACGGCGCGAGGAGGGGTGGGAAACACCAGCCGATGCTACGCAAAGAGCCAGCGGACGGGAACCTGTGGGCTCCCCGTCTCTTCGCAGTGGGCAGGCGAAAGCCCTGGCTCCGGCGCAGGAGCATGCAGCCGGCCTGCGGTGATGGGACGTCTCCGGGTTCCTCCCTGCGGAACTTGTCAGGCGAAGACCAGTTCCGTCTGGTGAACCGTGCCTAGGCAGATTGCCACGAGATCAAGGCTGCCTGTCTACCCTACTCAACCTGCGACGACAGGCAGGCAATATGCCCAAGATCAGTCTGCAGACGCGGCAAGTTAAACGCAGCATGACGTCTGGTGACATTGAGACGGCAAAGAAACAGATGGCATCACTCTACGCCAGGCACCAGGCACGTCACCGGACCGAGGACTCGAGGTGGAAGTATTGATGCAATCTGAAGTGCTACGAACCACGTGTGATCGACCTACAGCACTCGGCCATCAAGGCCAGACATCTGTTCAACCTGCCATTTCACTCTTCTCCGATTAACAACTGCCTTTTCTGACAAGATTGCAGCAGACTAACTATTACACGCTATACAGCACAAACGCCCTCTACAGTGCCCATCCATCAACACCAGACATCTGTCAACCTGATATCCCCCATCTCTCTCCGCGTAACGCTCCTCTCTATCCATTCATGCCGATGCCGTACCCGCCCTCGCCACGATGGCCTCGGCCAAGTGAGCCAAGGAGATCGCCCTTGTGATGTCGACGACGCTCAGCACCGCGCCAAACTCGGACCGGACCCAGTTGCGGAACTCGACCGTGGCCAGGGAGTCCAAGCCGTAGATGGACAGAGGCCTCTCGGGCTCCACGGCGTCGTGCAGCCGCAGAGTCTTGGCCAACCAAGAGCTCGCCACGCTGATCATCAGGTCCACGACAGGGGAGTCCCTTGTGCCTGACCGGAGGAGCACCTTGAGCTCACTTGCCTCGTCTGAGCCCTGCCGCCCCGCAGCCGCCCCTGTTGCCGCTGCGTCCTGCGAGGCGATGAGGCCGCGCATCCGCGGGTCAGCCACCAGTGGCGAGCTTGGGGCTATGGGGAGCCTCAGCCCCGTAACCATGCGGTCGCGGCTGGCCGGGGTGATGGGCGCTTCCTGCTGCTGCAGGATAGAATACTGCACCATCTTGGCGAGCAGCGGCTCGTTGACCAGGAACAGGTCTGGATCGGAGGCAAGCCGCTCCCTAATGTCGTCGTGTTCGTCTATGAAGCCTGTGCCGTCGACGGCGCCGAGGTTGATGGTGTGCGCCACGAGGCCAAGGCCGTGCCTGTACAGGCTGAAGCTGTCCAGGAAGGAGTTTGCGGCGACGTAGTTGGCCTGGGCCTTGCCGCCGACCACGTTGGCGATACTGGACATCATGGTGAAGAACTCGAGCTTGAGCTTGCGCTCGAGTGCGACGTTGTGCAGGTTCCATGTTCCCTGGACCTTGCACTTATACGCGCCGTGGAACTGGTCAATGGTCATGGAAGAGACGGGCTTGTCCTGGCCAGGAGTCAGTGCTGCCGCTGGGACATGCCGGGGAGGAGACTAACGGCGCCCTGGATGATACCACCCACTGGGTGGCGGGTCTCGCTGAAGGCGCGGCGAACATCTTCGATGTTGGTGATGTCGCCTTTGATGATGTCGATGTGAGAACCCAGGGCCTTGATGTGGCGCAGGACCATCCTGGACTTTTCCTCGCCATCGGAACCGGTGCGGGACATGACTGCAATATTCTTGACACCCCTCTTGGCAAGGTCCACAGCGATACTGCCGCAGAGGCCCTTGATGCCCCCGACGATGAGGTACGAGACGTCGTCTCTGTACTCGTATTCCCGCGGCGAGGGGGTGATCTGAGCCCAGATGTTAGTGGTTTTTCTGTTCCCTGAGCGAGATGACATACCTTGACCTCCGATTCCTCCGGCGTCCCGTGAGACACGATGATCTTGCCCATGTGCTTGCCAGAAGCCATGAAGCGGAACGCCTCGTCGATATTGACCCATGAGAACCGGTGCAGCGGCTGGGGGAGGTTACACTTGCCAGTGCGCAGGAGGACGAAGAGCTCTTCGTAAAGCTTGCGCAGCTCTGCACCGCCGTGGGCGCCAAAGTTGCGGAACTGCGAGAGGTCGAAGGCGCGGAAGGAGGCGCCGCGGCCAAAAGGTTCCATGGCCAGGCGGTTGTGCATGCCGATGTCTTTGCGGCCGAGCTCGATCATGGTGCCGCCCTCGGCGACGAGGTTCCAGGACGCCTCGAGGAGTTCGCCGGAGGTGGTGTTGAGGATGACGTCGATGCCGCGGCCGGCGGTGAGGCGGGCGATTTCTCTTTCGAAATCGTCGGTGCGGGAGGAGAAGATGCGGTCTTTGGGGATGAGGTACATCTTGTGCAAGGCTGTGCGCTTCTCGTCTGTGCCGGCGGTGGCGTAGATCTGGGAGATGTCAGTGGAAGTTCATCGAACAAGACAGGGAGACGCATACTTCTGCGCCGATGTGCTGGCAGTACTGGATGGCGGCGTTGCCAACACCACCCGTGGCCGTATGGATGAGCACACTCTGCCCCTTTCGCAGACCAGCCAAACCTCCCAGACCATGAAGAGCCGTCAGATACACAACCGACAAACTAGCCGCATCCTCAAAAGACATCCAGTCAGGAATAACCTGCACCGACTGCACCAGCACCTGGACCCGATTCGAAAACGCTCCCGGCCAGATAAAAACAACCCTCTGTCCGGGCTTGACATGCTCAACACCCTTTCCGACGCGCGTGACGACGCCAGACCCCTCACCTCCCAGGGCCTTCTTATCCCCGGGGACGATGCCCATGGCGATGGCGACGTCTTTGAAGTTGAGTCCCGCGGCGTGGATCTCGATCTCGGCGAAGCCGGCGGGAGGAGGGGGCAGGCGCTGGGAGGTGACTTCTTGGAAGCGGATGGAGTCGAGGCTGCCGCCTTCGTCGGCGACGAGGCTGACGGTTGCGTCGCGGGTGCGGGGGTCGGCTTTGTAGGGGGTGCGGCCTTTGCTGTGGTCGTATTTTGCTTCGTTGAGGCCGGGGTCTTCGTGGAGGCGGGGGACGTGGATGAGGCCGTTGCGTTCGACGAATTCGCAGTCCATGTCGGGTTTGTCTTCGAGGAGAGTAGAAAGGCACATGCTGATGCTGCTCATGGTATTGTTGCCCAAGGGTTTCTCGACGTCGAGGGTCATGGTGCGCATGTGGGTTTCTTCGTTGCGCATGGAGCGGAAGAAGCCCTGGGCGGCGCCGCGGTCGGGGTTTGTAACGGACATTTGGCCGCCGCAGGTGACCCAGAGGATGCGGCATTCTTTGGCGATGAGGTCTTGGAGCATGTTCCACTGGTAACTGTTGAGGGTGCTCATGACGTCTTCGACAAGTTCGTCGACGACGATGACGACGCTGCCAGGCTTGATGTCGGCGGTTGTGACTTTATGGTCGAGTTTCCATTCACCCTCAAACATCTCGATAACTTCGGAGAGTTTCTGGCTTGATGACATGAAACGGAGGCAGGTGATTCGAGTTCTTTCTGGTCTCGGCTTCAGCACCCATGAAAACATGCTACCTGTCTTGACGTAGAAGCCTGTTCGGAGACTGAATGGCTCCGCGGGGAAGAATAAGTCTTTCACGTCGGGTTTGGACTTGATAGAGTCACGATTGTCGTTGTTAAAGACCTGGAGCAATCTGCCATTCTCGCCGAGGGCGCCTCGAATGGCTAAGATGGCCGCTCTGGCAGCCTGACCTGAATCATCATTCATTCTCAAGATGGCCAGGTCCATGTCTTTGGCGGAGATCTCCGCCTCGGGGTTGTCAAAGTCGACGAGCTGCGTGTGTATGTTCTTGGACTCAGCGTGCTGCTCTACCAGAGACGCAATGGCCCTAGGTGCGCTGGACACAAAATGGTACTCTGCTTTCTCGCCTCGGCCATTCTTCAGCCATATGCAGGATGTATCGGTGGTGGAAAGAGAGACTTCGAGCACCTTCAAAGCAGGGCTGTGGCGATGAATCAGACTGAGCGCCCTCTCCTCGGACAGTTCACCCCCCATTCTGTCGTTCAAGTCACCCGCATCTCTGAAGACAGAACATGTAGCATCAGAGGACAGGAAAGGGTCTATCTCCCAGGACATGTGGGCGTAGACATGCTCAGTCGTCGGATCCCCAACAGCAGAAAGCACATCAAAACGCAGCCCTGTCATCTGCAAGACAGTGCTACCGCGTTCCAGATCGTAAGTGCCCCCCGAAACAATATTGTTCGGGGCATAGTCAGCGCGGCCGCCGGTGCCAACAAAGTTCGCCTCGCAGGACATGACGCAGACATCGCCAAAGTTGCCATCAGACGACATGACAAGCCCGTCAATGCCTCCCGGCACAAGAACCAGGCCGTCAGCAATGTTCCGGCCGATTTGTCTCATGGGGAAACCCGAGAACTGCAGGAAGCTGTCGACGACGACGGGGTGGACGGGGTAGTATGACTGCTTCAGCACCTTCTGGCTGCCGTCGGGTTTCGACTCGGCTTCCTTCATAGAGATCTGGGCCCGGGCCCGACGGGATCCCCACACCCACTCGTGGTCGAGGAGGCGCTGGAAGTTGGGGCCGTAGTTATACCCTGTCAGGCCAAGAATGGAGTAGGCGTCCTTGCCCTTGGCGGTGAAGTCTGTGTCTTTGAACTTCTCCGCGGGGGGAGTGGGCAGGCTGGACCGCTCGTCGATGCGCACGAGACCCTCGCAGTGTGTGGTCCACGTGTCGTCCGTGTCGAGCGTCATGATCTTGAACTGGTACCACTCCCTCGGCGAGCCGCGCATGGGCGTGATGGTCAGACGGAGGTGTGTAGCCGCGTCTTCACTCAGGATCAGACCCCTCACGACTCTCGTGTCCTTCAGGATGTACAGGAACTTCTCCGGTGCTCCTTCAGGCCTGGCATCCCACACGTTGACTGTGACAGTCTGCCGCGCGCCCTCCATGGCCATGGCCCAGAAACAGGAGGCGGGGAAGATGATCTGCCCGTTGACCTCATGGTCGCGCAGCCATGGCTGCTCGGATAGCACCAGGGTGCGGGAGAAGACGGGGGCCTCCCAAGGGACGCCGGGCATCTTGTTCCCGACGAGGTCGTGCTGGAGGAAGCGGCGGAAGCGCCAGTCACGGCTGGCGAGACACTCGTGCCAGTAGCGGTTGGAGTGGTCCCAGGAGTAGTTTGGCAGGTCGACGACGAAGTTGGGGCTGTCGTAGCCGTTGGCTCGGCGGAGGTCGACCTTGATGCCTGCGACCCAGAGGGTGCCGGCGGCGTTGAGGAGGGCTTCGAGGGTCTCGGGGCCTCGTTTGGCGGCAGACACGTACCGAGGGGGCTGCTTCTTGCTCTGGGGAAGGGCGGCGATGATCTGCCCGATAGGGCCGGCGAGGGCGTTGGAGGGTCCGATCTCGACGAGGACATCGGGGCTGCCGGGTCGGGAGAGCATGGCTGTGAGTGCCTGGGTGAAGCGGACGGGGTTGGCCATGTTGTCCCTCCAGTATGCGTGTTCGAGGACGGTATCCTGGCCGACCTGGTCTCCCGTGACGGAAGAGAACATTACCGCCTTGTTGGTTGACTGGCTCGGTCTCTGAACGTTCTCAACGAGCATAGTCTCGTAGACAGCAGCAGACTCGGCCATGTGAGGGCAATGATAGGCCACATCAACCTTCAGAGCCCTGGCGAAGTGATCATCGGCCTGGAGACTGGCCTCAACAGCTGCCAGAGCAGCCTTTGAACCGGAGAGGGTCAGACTGCGGGGACTGTTGTGGCAGGCGATGAAGACGTCGGGGGTTAGGTAAGGCTCGATCTCATCCTCGGACACGCCGACGGCGAGCATGCCGAGGGGCTGGTCGGGGGAGGTGTTGACGGCCTGGCCGCGGAGATAGGCGATCTGAATGGCCTGCTCGGGAGTGAGACGGCCCGCGGCGACGGCAGCGGCGATTTCTCCAGAAGAGTGGCCTACGACGGCATTGGGGTTGACGTTCCAGTCCTCAAGGACGGCGAGCATGGCGAGTTGGAGGGCGGTGACGAGGGGCTGGGAGTACTGGGGGCGCTGGATGTCGGCGGCGTCGCGCTTCTGGGTGAGTTCGTCCATCAGGGACCATGTCGGGGGATTGGTGAGGGTCTGTAGAGCAGCATCGAGGGAGCAGATGGTGGCCGCGGCGACGGGGAAGGTCTTGATGAGATCCTTGCCCATGCGCTCCAATTGCGCTCCTTGGCCGGTGAAGACAAAGGCAACCTTGGGGATGGCCGTGGCTTTCTTCCCAGTCGTCTCGAGCTCAGGCTGGAAGTCGGATGTGCGAGTGATGCAGAAGCCGCTGTGGAAGTGACGGGTACGCCGCTCCGAGAGAGTGTAGGCGACATCCTGGAGGTCGACCCTGACATTGGGCTTGATGAGGTGCGATGACATCGCGGCAGCATTGCGCTTCATAGCATCGGCGTTGTTGCCAGAAAAGACGAGGATGTAAGGCCTTCGCTCAACATCCTCCTCCTCAACATGGCCCAGCGCATCAGCGGCATAGGACGACACGAAGCCCGTGGGCTTCTTCCCGAGGAAATACTCCGCGCCCTCAAGAACCGCGTGGGCATTGGCACCGCCGAAGCCAAAGGAATTGACACTTGCTCGACGGGGCGTATCTTCTGGCCAGCGCAGACGCGTCCTGGAAGCTCGCACCCCGGCGCCGTCAAAGTCAATACGCGGATTTGGCTTCAGGAACGTCGGCGTGCCGGGAATAATGCCCTTCTCGAGGATCATGATCGTCTTGACAAGGCCCGAGAGACCAGCGGCAGCTTCGGAATGGCCAATGTTCGCCTTGATAGAGCCGATGTTGAGCGGGCGATCCGCCTCACGCGAGGGGCCGAAGACGGAGCCGATGCCCTCGACCTCGATCGGGTCGCCTGCCAGGGTTCCCGTGCCGTGACACTCGAGGTAACCTGTGCCGTTGAACGAAGTAATACCCGCGTTGCGGTAAGCATCGCGGATGGCGCGGGCGTGAGCCTCAGAGCTGGGGAAGGTGAGGCTCGGGGTGCGGCCGTCTGAGTTCACGGCAGTACCGCGTATGACGCCGCGGATGGGGTCACCGTCGCGGATGGCGTCTTCGAGGCGCTTGAGGTAGACGACGTTGAAGCCCTCAGCGCGGACATAACCGTCGGCTTTAGCGTCGAAAGTGTGGCACCGCCCCGTTGAGGACCAGGCGCCGCTCATGGCCCCGCAGTCCATGATGCAGCCTGGATCGGTGTAGAGTGTGCTTCCGGCGACGAGCATGCCGTTGGCTTGGTGGGAGCCGAGGAAGCGGCAGGCAATATCCATGGCGATAAGGGTGGAGGAGCAGGCTGTGTCGATGGTGATGCTGGTGGGAGTCAGGGGCAGGCATCGGAAGTTAGGAGGGGGCGAGACTGACCTTGGCCCTGTGATATCGAGAAAGTGGGAGACGCGGTTACTGAGGATACATCTACTAAACCCCGTAGCCTGGTTGGGAAGCTGATCATCCAAGTCTCTGATACTAGCAACCTCATAATCGCACGAGTTGCATCCCACAAGACATCCCACCTTCTTCCCCTCCAGAATGTCAAGAGGCACGCCCGCGTTCTCGAGACATTCATAAATCACCTCCAGCAGAATCCGCTGCTGGGGATCCATGCTCGTGGCATCTGCGCGGCGAATATTGAAAAAGGGCGCGTCAAAGGCCGCCGGATCCATGTCCTCGATGAACATGCCGCCCGGGCAGTGCATCGTCCCCGGTTTCCCGGAGCCATCGTAGTGGCCGGCTAACCGGAAACGGGACTCGGGGGGCGTGATGTCAGCGACGAGGCCGCGGAAGAGAAAGTCCCAAAGCTTCTGGGGGTCGGTGCAGCCGCCTGGCAGACGGCAGGACATGCCCACCACGGCGACGGGGTGCTGTAGCCATGGCTGGGCGTCGGCGCCATGGGGGGCCTTGGACGACTCGCCCATTATATCGGGGTTCTTTGTTTCTTGCTTGATATGAGGTTACGTGTGATTCAACGTATGGGCGGTCTTTTTGTTTTGTTTTGCGAACGGGAGTGGGAGGGGTTAGGCCTTCTAATAGCAGCATCGTCGTTGATGTCACGTCTCCCTCGTCGCGTCGTCCATGCCCTGTATCTTGCGATAGAAGTCGTGTTGTCTGCTAGCCTTCAGCCCCGTGGAAGAACTAGAGTAGGACTAGAGAATGTCGAACGTCGTCATTCCGAGCAGATTTCAAGCCACAAACTCACCAGCGATGCCAGTGATAAGAAGAAAAGCTGAGCCACGACCCGGTGGCCAGGTCAGTTTTCTTCTGGCACAGGACGCCATCTGCTCGGGAGGCGGCGTGGTGAAACACGTGGTGAAAAGTAACATACCGCGTGGCGTCCCTCTTCAGAGGGGTATCTATCCGGGCTATCCCGTGATTCTGGCGTTCGACAGCTGATAATCTGTCAGACCTTCGAGTAAACATCATGACTCTGTAGCATCGATCAGCATCTTCCACTCCTTCATCCTTACCACAGCGTCTCGCGTCTCGCGTCTCGCGTCTCGCGTCTCGCGTCTCGCGTCTCGCGTCTCGCGTCTCGCGTCTCGCGTCTCGCGTCTCGCGTCAACATGTCGGATCCCAAGCGCGTCCAGTTCCGCACCATCGACG
The DNA here is from genome assembly GCA_020746995.1 of Plectosphaerella cucumerina. Taxonomy (NCBI): domain Eukaryota; kingdom Fungi; phylum Ascomycota; class Sordariomycetes; order Glomerellales; family Plectosphaerellaceae; genus Plectosphaerella; species Plectosphaerella cucumerina. The sequence continues at coordinate 1,082,928 of JAGPXD010000004.1, read as the reverse complement.
GCCAGACCCTCCACGCTTGGCTCTTCGAGGCCGACACGACCTCCCGCTCCCCCATCATCGTCATGAGCCCTGGGATGAACTTCCCAGCCACAGACTTGTATTTCGACATTGCAAAGTCCTTCCAATCCACTGGCAACACCGCCCTCGTCTACGACTGCCGCGGGACCGGCGACAGTGACGGACCCCGCAACGCCACCGGCCCCGCCCAGCTCACGCGAGACTACCACGATGCAGTCACATACGCCCGCTCTCTTCCCCGCGTCGATGCCCGCCGCGTCGCTCTTTGGGGGTATTCTCTCTCCGTCGCCTGTGCCCTCGCAGCTGCCGCCCTCGATCGTCGCGTCCGGGCCGTCATCGCCGTGAGCCCCGGCGTCCCCGTCTCCGCTGCGGAGGCGCCCTCGCTCATCACCCGCGCCCTCCGGGACAGAGAGTCCCAAGCCCGGGGCAACGCTCCCTGTCACGTTCCCTTCATCGGTGGTCCTGGAGCCGGTGCACTGTACGACTTTGCCTCCTTCGCGGGGCACGGGCATCTCGATGTCGAAACGGCCATCAACAGCTTGGAGCGTATACCAAATTGGTCGAATGAGGTACCGCTGTCGGTCATTTACGAAATGGCCGTGTGGGTACTTGCCCCTCCCTCACTGGGGATGCTGGCGCCACGGCCGTCGATGATGCTCGTCGCGGAGAAGGAGGAGCTTGCTGTCATCAGAGAGGCGCAGGAGAATGTGCGGCCCGTGATCGATCGCGTGTGTGTGATTGAGGGGAAAGGGCACATGAATGTTTTTCTTAATATTGATGATCAATTTGCTGGGACGATGAAGCTGCAGACGGACTTTCTGCGGGAGCACCTGGGCGAGGAGGTGTAGAAGTGGAAGTTGGTAGAGGATGGAAGAGGTTGATGTATGTAAATTTGGATGTTGGGCGACGGCCCCACACCGACCCCGGATGGGTCTCCTTGGTGTTCAGCACTTTTGATTGGCTGTTAGCTTGGCGTCGGGGAGGAAGTATCTCCTCAGCATGATCAATACGTGACAGTACCTACATATCAACGCCTCCAAGTTCCTTAGACAGCGGACAGCATGTGTTTGCCTCACCAGGTCGACAACCCTGGAAGATTCAATCTCGACATTCGGGCCAGTCTATTTCAAATCTTGAACACCCTTACCCTCACAGCAAAAACTCCCCCCTCGTCTTGCGCACCATGTTGGTGTAGTACGGCTGAAAGTTCAGCCACCCCCTATGCCTCGTCCCAATCGTCTGCTCCGTGAAGAACGCAGTCTCATGGTCCACCTCCTTGGGCCCCTCCCCGTCGCGCACAGCAGCATCGATGGCCAGCTGCGCCTGGCAGCACTTGTCGAAGCACATGAACCAGTAGGCCGCCTCGTCAATCGTCTCGCCCACCGACAGCAAGCCGTGGTTCTGCAGGATGCACACCTTGTCCTTGGGACCCAGCGTCGCCGCAATGTTCTTTCCCTCCTCCGTCGACAGCACCACGCCGCCGTAGTCGAGGTTGACGCTGTGCGAGCCGTAGAAGCGCAGCGAGTCCTGCATCACCGGCGGCAGCTTCTTGCCGAACACCGAGTAGGCCTTGCCGTAGACCGTGTGCGCGTGGCAGACGGCGTTGATCCATGGGTGCGCCTTGTGGATCTCGCTGTGGATCGAGAAGCCCGCCGCGTTGACCGCGTGGTTGCCCTGCACCACCTCTGCCTCCTCGTTGACGAGCACCAGGTCTGACACGGTGATGTCGGCAAAGTGCATCGCGTAGCTTGAGCGGTCAGCGCAGTCAGCATCACGGCGGGGCGGTCATTGCTAGACTCACGGGTTGATCCAAAAGTGGTCCCGGAGCACGGGGTCGCGGAGGCTCATGTGTCCTGCGACGCCCTCGTCGTAGCCCCGGTCGGCAAAGACGCGGAAGGCGGCGGCGAGGTGCTCCTTGCAGTAACGCCGCTCCTCTTCCTTGGACTGGAACTCCGGAATCGTGGGCACGGTACTCCGGCCATCCTGCGTCCGGGCGCCCACAGCCATGGACTTGAGGTCGGTGCCGGCCTTGTTGAAGACGGCCGACCTCGAGTCCATAGCGGCGCCCTTGGCGACGGCGGCCGTGTCGTGGAGCTCGGTGGTCGTTGCGGGGGACATGGTAGGACTGGTTTGGGAGAAGGAGGGAAGACGATGGATGATGAGATCAGACTGGGTACTTGCTGAGGCTCCTTTCGAATTTGCCGTGTTGTGCAGATGTGGATGGAGATGATGGTTGAAAGCCGACTTTGACGAGAGTGCAAGCAAGGGTCCTTGAAATACCCCAACCCGTCTGTACTCGGGGAGGCGAAGAAGCTGGGGACAACAGCATACTCTCGGCCCAGGGCTTCCTTCAGGACGGGAATGAGGGATCGTCTCGTGCCTCGGACGTTACCGCCAGTACTCTCCTGCCGAACTGGACGAGGTAGCGCCCACCTTCAGCTGCCGGACACGTCCGGTGGTCGTCAAGTGTTGGTGTGCGATAGAACACCTCTCGGAGTGGGGCCGACATCGTCAGGGGCTAACCGTCAGGGGTGTCATCTGCCGGACATGTCCGCGCCAGCCTCATGTGTCCAACGAACCCCCCTCCACTGGGCCCGGGTCCCCTCCGGTCAGAATCTCCATCGCGTCCCAGTCGATGGCGCCCCATTCGATATTGCCCAGGTCCAGCGGTGCATCCAGAAACGCTGCCATGGCCGCGTCCCACATGGCGCCGCCGGCAAAAGCACCCTCCCCGCCGACGGCCTCCGGGCCATTGCCCCCAGAGCCGGCCGCCGCCGTCATAGTTGTACTCGTCGGCACTGGCTCGCCGCGGACGGCGTGCTGGTCCGACTCTGCCACGCGCGCCGCAAGCGTGCGGAACGCCTCAAGGTGATTCTTGACCGGGAGCCACCGCTCGGCGATATGTTCGAGGATGCCGATGACGGCATGGATCGTGTCGGACGTGTCTGTGGCGACGGTTGAGAGCTGGCGCTGCGCGATACCGCAACACAATGTGGAGAAGCCCGCCGACATCATGTCGTGCACGCACGTCCAGTTCAGGATCAGCTTGTCGGCCGTGCGCAGAGACTGGTAGAGCGTCGTAATCTGCTCCGCGGCATGAAGAGCATGGGCTACATTGGCGGCGAGCGTCCCACTCCCGCGAGCGCCCTCCAAGTCACCGCCCGTGAGCACCAGCAGCCGGTAGAGTTTGAGGCGCTCACGGAAGTAGTTAAGGTCCCTCCACTGAGCCGTCTCGTAGACCGTCCGGGGCTCTGCGAGGAGAGGGAAATCGGTGCGCCATTGGGCCAGATCGGCATCCACCGCTTCGACGGCCTCGAAGAGCTGGTGTGGCTGCCGGGATGGTACGTGGCGGTACACCTGCGTCCCGATCCTGGCCGTGATCCGCCGGAGCCTGATCTGGCGCAACTGTGCCGCCACCTCTGAGGGTCCTCGCAGGATTTGGTCCTCTTCCTTCCTTGATTCGATGAGATCGTCATCGGCATCGACGGGCAACTGCACGGTCAGCTTTATTGCGCGCCTATCTGATGGCGAGAGTGGATTGAGAAGATAAAGGCGGGCTGACCTCGATATCAATGTCGTGGTCCTGGAGAGCAAGAGGCCTGCCCAGGACGGAGCTGCTATGGCGGTCCGCGACGTAGCAGGCCCAGAAGAGACGTCGGCGCATCTGCTCGGCCATCGGATCGAGCTTTCTGCTGCTTCTGTGAAAGTCGTTTTCTATACACATGCGCATCGCGACACGAGCCAGATCCCACTTGTTGCCGACTGCGACATGGGTCAGCGCCGAAACCCCCAAAAGACGATGGTAATTCGGGCGGGTCCTACACACCTCCGACGTCGTGCTGAAGGGAAAAGATGAGCACAAGCATGAGAGCCTGGATCTGCTCCATGCCCGACAGGCCCAGCGCCTCGTCGGCGTGCTGCATGGCCGCCGCGTAGTAGTCCATGGGTGAGACGTCGTGAAGGCCACCCCGGAACAGGCTGACGGCTCCTATGGCGAGAATCATGTTGACGCGGAACAGCGACTGGCCTTTCCGGGCCTCGGGTCGAGCGTACATGTCGCGCATCTCGCGGAGCACCGTTGATCGCTGTACAAAGGGATGCAAAAGATGCAATCCATCCAGGCTGTATCCGGCACGTCAGAACATGCCGCAAACCACTGCTATGGCGGGTACCAACTAGGAAGAGAAGAGCCATTGCGCGACCTCCTCGGGGGGCAGCACAGCTGGAGTTGCAGGCAAGTGGGATGATTCTCCCGTTGCTGCGACTGCCTGGTCCGTTCTCTGTGAATAGATTGGTGCTGATACCGGGACGCCGGTGGGAGATGGGATCACGGCAGCCTCGACGAAGCGCGCCATGCTGCGACGCGTCAGATCTCCGTGTTCCATGGCAGGGTGGTCGACAGGGAGAGCCCGTACTTGATGACGCTGCCGACGCCATGATATGCTGCCTCGGGGCTGGAGCTGGATGGCGAAATTGGATCAATCCTGCCACGGCTCTTCTGCCTTTCCTGGCGGTCCTGTGCTTTCTTCAGAGCCTCGATGCGCTCAAGCAATTCTTCGACATATCTGTGGCAGAGTTCAGCGATGATCAGGGAGAGATTGGGCCGCATATCTTGCATGGTACTCACCCACGACGGAACTCCCGTTTTGACCTGGAATCTACCTGCAGGCAGATACTCCCAGCCTTGACGCAGTTGATGCATGTCTTGGGTTCGGCATCGCACTGGGGTTACTTGTTAGCCTTCCAAAGCGGATGAGGAGAGGACAAGGGGCAGAAACCTTGAGCTTCTTGACTTTGCACCGTTTACATGCCAGGATTGACTTGTCGGCCATTTCGGTCAAGGTGTGAGGATCTGGGAATTGCGAGAGTGTCGTCGACAGGAAGGGGGACGTGGTGAAGCTGTGTCTTACGTAAGCTGGGCCAGCCTAGTCCACATCCGTCAAGCCCGAAACTGGTTAGCTCCCCAGACCCCATCTGCAGTGGTTGCCCCTGGACAGCCAGAACTCTGTCAAACTTCCCTCCTCTCTGGACCAACTGCAAAGTCCCAGCTTTCGTCCCAAACGCAGACTTCACCCCCTAAATCTGGGAGAATATGCATTCATCACGCATGAATACCGCATGTCAGCAATGCAGGAGGAGTAAATCCAAGGTCTCGCCTCTCTGGTCATGCTCAATCGCTTGCCTCGACCTGACTTGCTGAAGCATCACAGTGTGATCTGAAGAGGCCGCGATGCGGAAACTGCGCCCGGCGGAACATCCACTGCGTCAGTTCAGAGCTCGAATCAAGTCGAGCCGCGAGCTCATTGCCGCCCGGGTAGGTGACCTCACCCCCTCGCCCACACGGTCGAGCAGCCACCACGAGCGTCCCGTCTGACCCTGCTCGTATTGTCAAGATATCTTGAAGGACTCGAGGCAGAACTCGCAGCCCTCGAGGGTCGCCAAGGAGTGCCTCAAAATGCCCAAAGCGATCGTCTTTCCACATCATCGGCTCAGAATGGTGATCTAGGCCAACACCTCCGCAGTGGCCCAACTCAGTCGGTCGACTGGGCCGCCATCGGGGAGGGCGCATCGGCCCAACTGCATCCCTTGCTGTCGTATGGCCTCAGGGACATGTTCTTGTCTGCCGTCGCAGTGGGAAATCAGTCACCTTACCACTCGCGCCAGCCCAACTCGCTATTCCCCCGTGTCAAGCAGCCACGTCAGCCCGCCCCTGTCTTTCAGAACCCGGCCCAGACACGGAAATACCTCGACGTCTTCCTCGACAATGTCCAGAAATGCCTTCCTATCCTGTCAATAGCTGACATTGAGGTCTACACGTCAACTGGGCACGAAGACGTGACCGCTGCCGGGTCCCCCATCACACGCATGACCCTGGCGCTGGGTGCTATGTTACGTCCCGGCGGTGACCCCGTATCAAACTATCACGCCGTCCAACTTCTCGAGGGGGCCCTTCACGATGTCGGCATGGTGGAAACGGACGCACAGACCCTGCGTCTCTTTATTCTGGTGACCCTGTTCTCGCTCTTCCACTCGGCCGCGGGGAGCACATGGCATCTACTCGGCCTCACCGTGCAAGTCGCCGTTGCCTTGGGCCTGAATCACAGACAGACCGGTCGGGCCCAAACTTTGCAAACACCGGAAGACTCGGAGAGGGATGGGCTCTTTTGGACTGTCTACATCCTCGACAGGTATGAGAACCCGCGTAACCTGCTCCAGATGCTGCCCCCCCCCCCCCCCCCCCCCCCTAGCTTCAATTGACCGACCACTAGACTCGTCTCCATATCCCTTGGCAGGCCGTTGGGCATCGACGATGCGGATATCAGCGTTGAAGTACGTTTCCTGTCACTGTCTATTGCCTCTGCAAGCTATCCGCCATGTGGTGACTACCTTTTGAGCTGACAAATGGCCAAGCCTCCCGAGAATAGCGGCGATACCAGTCTTCTCAGCGTTCTGGTCTGCTTCGCCCAGAAAGCAGCCCTGACGTACACCGGAAAGGGCGGTCCAACACCGCCCGCGGACATAACTCTACTGCAACTCCACGGCACCCTACGGAATGCAGCTCTCGGCCAGGATTCGCCCCTCTTCCAGACTTTCGTATTCCAACTCGCTGTCTGGACTGCCACTGATGTCCACAGCCTGCAGGACCATGGCGCAGAGGCAGGGCCAACCCACCTCGGCGAGCTTTTCACAACTTGCGGGACGTTTCTGGAGCACTTCCAAGGGGAGATGCTCCATCATGTACCTCTGCCGTGGACCTCCGCCTACGCCATCCTCCATGCCGCAGTCTTCACCCGGTCCGTCTCAGCACTCCAATCCATTCGGCAAGACGGGATCCGGGACACCCTCGGACTCCTTGGTTCAGGAGCTGCCTCCGTGGCCTTAGAGTCTGTTCCCGCACAGCTCGCTAGTCTGTCGCGGACGTTCCACGGTCTACAGGAGCTTTGCCTCATATACGATCACGTCAGGGCATCACAGCCGGAGCCAGCCACGGTTCGTTCTGTCTTCCAAGTAGTCTCATCTTTTCGGAGGCATCGTGTACTGACTGCGCGTTGCGCCCCTAGATAAATTGGGAGGCGTTGGGAAATCGTGACACGAGGAATACCATACAGTTGCTTGGCAGGCTGCGCCGCCCTGGGCCACCAACAGCTGGCGTTTGATGCAGTGGCACTCGAACATGGTACAGCGCGAACGAGTGCGTTTTCTTTCGTTTCCACATCATTTCATTCTCAAGTAAACCCCTACTTGGCTCCCAAAAGCCCCTCCAAAACCTCTGCGACGGCGTCGCCCACCTCGGCAGTAGTATTGCGGCCACCTATATCCCCCGTACGGATCTCTCGACCCCCGCTAGCTCGGTCGTCGAGCACGATGCGTACCGCCTCATTAATAGCGGTGGCCTGCTCCTTCATGTCGAAGGAATACCGGAGCATCATACTGACGGACAGGATCGTCGCGACGGGGTTGGCGATTCCTGAGAAATCCAAACAGTCAGCATTGGCTCTCGATGGTGAGCTAGCTCCTCACCCGGATGACACCTCACCTTTTCCTGCAATATCTGGCGCGCTACCGTGGACGGGCTCGTAGAAGCCCTTGACGCCTCCTGCCGAGGGGATCCCGGACAAGGAAGCCGAGGGCAACAATCCTAGGCTGCCAATAATGACAGATGCTTCATCTGACAGGATGTCCCCAAACCTGCAGTGCTGTCAGCAAAGGAGAACCGACACAACCCTTCGCAGCTCTCATGGACACGCGTACGTATTGTCGGCCAAGAGAATCCCGTCAAACATGCGCGGGTGCTTCATCATGAGCATCGCCGCGCTGTCCGCCAGCTGGTGCTTCGGCTTGATGGCAGGGGCTTCGTCTTCAAAGGTTTCGTCGACCACGCGCCGCCACAGCCGGCTGGAGGCCAGGACGTTTGCCTTGTCGGTCGAGGTGACCTGGAGAGGAGGATCGTGGGCGTTCGCGAGAGCAATGGCCACCCTCGATATCCGCTGGACCTCCTCCCTGGTGTACAGCCAGCTGTCCGAGGCGACATCGTCCGACTCGCTCTTCGGGCCAAAGTAGGCACCGCCGCAGTTTTCGCGGAGCAGCACGAAGTCGACGTCGGCGATGAGCTCCGAGTTCTTGAGCACGCTCAGGTGGTGCAGAGACTTGGACGGGAAGCGGCACGGTCGGAGGTTGGCGTAGGCGTCGAGGGCTTTTCGGAGCTGCAGAAGACCCTCTTCTGGCCTTACCTGTCCAACGCCCCTGTGCGCAGAGGGCAACATTGTCAGATTACAAATCAGTAGGAGAGAGACCGGTGGCAACCGGGACATACCACTGGGGACCCCCTACCGCGCCCGCAAGCACGGCGTCGGCGGCTTTGGCCTTTACGAGGACCTCCTCGGTGATGGGGACGCCATGGGCGTCGATGCTGCAACCGCCAAACCGGTCGTTTTCGATCTCGAAACCCGCGCGGGTGTGCGTCTCGACGACGTGGAGGACCTTTAGCGCCTCGGCTATGACCTCAGGACCGACTCCATCACCTGGGAGAACGAGGATTCGCTTTGGGGCCATGGTGCTTGGTGTTGAGGGTGATCAGCTGAGTTGGGAGAAGATGAACGGGCAGAACACAAGTTTTACGACTACGAGTTTCACCAATGGTCTTGCGTGGCTCTTTTTCATGCCTGAACTTTCGCTTCATCTCCAAAGCAGCGCCGCGATCGGGTATTCGTGATCTTGCAATGTTGAGCCGGTTCGGCTGACCATGCCGGACATGTCCGAACCATGGCCTTGGGTGGAGGGTAGGATCCGCCATCTAGGTCCGGAGCCGGCCCCGGACACAGCGCAGGCCGAAGCGTAAGTGTGAGGAAAGTGCTAACTTGGTACGGCTTGGGGCCACTCACAGAACCCCGCGGCGGACATGTCCGGGGCTTGCTTCCCCGTGGGGGAAAGTCGATCTGGGGAGCCAGTGGGGTCAACATGATGGTTGACTCGGGACGCTCAAAAGACATGGAAGTATTGTCATGGTCCTTGGACATAAAAAGCACCCCGGCCGTCCTGGATGAACACTTCTCGATACGACACGAGGCCTCCACTCAAGAGACTTGTACACGACTTCGACCAACGACTGCCCCTTCACCATGTCCGACAAGCAGCACCCCCAGACAGCCTCTCCCGCCGACAGCATGCATCAGAAGGTGATGTCTGCCGACGAGGTCGAGAGCGTCCCCCTCTTCCCCAACCTGTCCAGGGAGGATGCTGAATGGCTCGCTGCATTCCCGGAGGAGAAGAAGAAGGCGGCCGTGTGGAAGGTGTGTCTGTCCTGGAGTGTCCTCGAGCAGATCAAATCTTGGCATCGGCTACTCGCAGACTTCACGAAGCTGACTTGATGGCAACCAGGTCGACATAAGGCTGATCCCGCTGCTCACGCTTCTCTATCTCTTCTCCTTCATTGACCGCGCCAACATTGGCAACGCCAACATCGAGGGTCTCTCAGAGACTCTTGGCCTGTCGGGGACACAGTACAGCATCGCCCTGTCCATCTTTTTCATTCCCTACGTTCTTCTAGGTGGGTGGCTTCCTCCTTGATGGCTTTCTTGATTCTGGTAGCTGACTCTGTCGTCCAGAGGTGCCTAGTAACTACGTCCTCAACAAGTTCAAGAAGCCATCTCTATACATTGGGACAATCATCGTCGCATGGGGATCCATGACTACCCTCCTCGGGACCGTCCAGAACTTTGGGGGCCTCATTGCCGTTCGCTTCATGCTAGGTGTTGCCGAAGCCGGCTTCTTCCCTGGAGCTGTTTTGATCATTTCCAAGTGGTACGTGAAGAACGAGACGCAGACCAGGATCGCCCTCTTCTACACCGCCTCCGCCCTGGCCGGAGCCTTCTCGGGCCTCCTCGCCTTCGGTATCGCCAAGATGGACGGCGTCGGTAATTACGAGGGATGGCGGTGGATCTTTATCCTCGAGGGCCTCGCGACCGTCATCGCCGGGGTGGCCACCTTCTTCTGCCTGATCGACAGCCCGGCCAGCTCCGGCAAGTGGCTCGACGCCGACGAGATCAGGTTCCTCGAGCTCCGCCAGATCGCCCAGAACGGCAATAGGGTATCGGAGAAGAAGGCCCACGGCGTCGACTGGAAGATCCTCCGCTCCGTGCTATGCGACTGGCAGATCTACCTCCAGGCCCTCATCTACTGGTCCAACACGGTTCCCAACAACGCACTCAAGTTCACTATGCCCCGTATCATCCGCAACATGGGCTACACCTCCTCCCACGCCCAACTGCTCACCATCGGGCCCTACTGCGCCGGCGCCGTCAGCGCCTACCTGTCAGCCATCTTTGCCGACCGCTTCACGTGGCGTATGCCCTTCATCGTCGGGCCCCAGCTTCTCGTTGTTACAGCCTACGCCATCCTGTTCCCCCTGGCCAGTAACATCCGCGACAACATCCCCGCATGCTTCTTCGCCGTCGTCCTCGCCTGCGTCGGCCTATACCCAATCAACCCCGGCGGCAACGCCTGGACCGTCAACAACCTCGCCGGCCAGACCAAGAGGGCCATGGGCATCGCTTACATGATCTGCCTAGGCAACCTCGGCGGAATCGCGGGGAGCTACATCTTCATCGAGAGCGAGAGCCCCCGCTACCCCACGGGGTTTGGCGCGTCGCTTGGCTTCGCGGCCGCGGGTGTTGGTGCTTGTCTTGTTCTCGAGGCCGTGTATCATCTCAAGAACAAGAAGAGAGAGGCCATGTCCGAGACAGAGATCAGGGAGAAGTACACCGACGATGAGCTGGATGAGATGGGCGACAGGTCGCCTCTGTTTCGGTATACGCTCTGAGATCTTTAACGTGGGGCTGGCATGCTCAGGGGCCATCATCAGACGATGGATTCTGGCCCTGCCGTTGCGGACGAAGCTTCGGGTAGGAGGCTCAAGTGAAGGGTTCCCGGGACGTCCAATGTGTTGGTACATGAGAACTGCACATGTTCTGACGACAATGAGCCTCGACGTGGTCACAGCCATCGAGCCATTGAACTCAATATCATAGAGTCCATGATATCTTGATCTAGGCAACCCCTTTACAGTGATTGCTTGCGCCGCATCCTAAACGATCCAAACGACATGTTGTGACTGGAAAGCCCACCGGCCCCCACCTAGAGAATCAGAATCCTGATGTCGTTCAAAAAACAGAGCTGGATGCAGCAGTCAAAGCAAGCGTCCTGGCGGATCACCATTCCCAGCCCAAAAGAACTCTCGGACACTTCATCCCAGTGGCACGCGGCTGCCAGGAAGCGTAGATCCTGAGACCCAGACACCGCCACAACCCCAACAGCGCCAAGAGGCACTTCTGTCCTGGTCATGCCGATGGATGCCACAGGGACGGTCTGGCGTGCGGCGAAAGCAGTATTCGTCGGGCCAGTCGCGTGTTTCGCGTGTTCGCAGGTGACGGCCACAACGGCGGAAGCTGCCGATTTCAGGGCGTCTGACGGCGAGGCTTGGGCCGCGATTCCCCCATCCCCAGACACCATGTTGGGCAAGGCTCTCAGAGAATTGACATCGGAGAGCATGACCATCCACTGCACCGAATAGCCGGGGTACTGGTTGTGTCGGATGTTGGCCCCGGATGAACTCGTGCTCAAGTCCTGCCGCCAGGGTTGGGGGCAGGCTTTTGCCAAGTGAAACTCCTGCAACAGGGCATATGTCTCATTCTTGTACTTGATCACCCCAGGAACCAGGGACAGGCGCAAATATCCCGTCGTGTTGAGAGTGAGCGATTCGTACGATTCGACGTACATGGCTTGGCCCCTGCCCGAGCTCAAGATATGCGTAGAGACGTACAAGTCTTGGCCGAATAGCGCGGCCGCCCACCTCAAGATGTCTTCAGTCGGCAGAAGCCTGGATCTACTGGTAGACTGGCCAGCGAGGACGGCCTTGCAGTTTGCTATGAGGCGTCGCGCCTTGTTGTCTGCGAGGGCGCTCTGGTTGATCTTGTACGCTACTCGGCAGCGAGCCGTCTCGGGGCTTACAAGCATCGAGATGGCAACAAGGTCCAAGGCCAGGTGGACCAAGTTGTCAATGTCCCATTTTACCACGCCGGAAGCGCTGACCCAGAATGACCGGGGTCCTCGAAGTGATGCCACCATCTCCCTGCACGAGGCTCCTTTCTCCCAGCCGGGAAATTCCCACTCGGGAGGTGCTCTTTGGAAGAGGACCTCGTAGGCCTCGTCAAAGCCGCTGTCATCGCGGAATGGGTTGCACCGCTGTGCCGTCATCTGCGAGGGCACCTTCCGCGGGTCGAGTGCGTTGGTCTGGAAGAGAAGCCCCACCAATGGAACGGCATACGCCATGAATTCGTCAAACTCGGAAAGGTTGTGTCCAATCTGGAGCTGGTGCAGCTTCCAGGCCCCATACTCTCGCACTGATACCATGCCCTCCCACGATATCCGCTGCAGGCCAAGCAAGTCTCCAGAGGGGTCAGTCGCAATGAGGCAATTCAGGCGTGTTCCTAGGCCATCGTGGATGGCTACTTCGATGTCTTTCCCCAGACGGGCGCCGTCGCAGGCGACGATGGTGATCCGGGACTGCGGGTCGTCAGGGAGAATGTTGTTTCCCGAATCCCCCAACCAAAGAACCTTGGGCGTGTACCCGAGGCACCATCTGGAGAAGGCAACGACCCAAACGAGAGACTTGCTGATTTTTATGGTAGCACCCAGAACGGACGACTCTCCAATCCGCGCGATCTGTCTAAAGACGTCGACCAACTGCTCGAGCATGTACGGTGTTGGGGCGTCTTCGGCATGCGTCAATATCAGCGCATCTGACGCGAGTATTAGGCTCATGATTGTGCACCGACGAGATTTTTCTACCTGGTTGTGATAGCATTTCTGAGACGTACCGTAGTCTTCACTTGTCAAGCCCTCTTTGGGAGGCAGGAGGTCGCCGATAATCGGCCGAAGCATCATATGCCACCCGAGGAGAGACGAAGCAAAATCGCCCCTGTGACACCGGCCCCTGATTGCGTGCAACAATGAGTAAAGCTGCCTCGGTGTCGGAAGAAGGGTCAAGTCTGTTTTGTTCTTCCTCAGCATCAAATCGAGCGCTCGCGTACCGGTTTCCAAGGGTGAGATCGTGACCAGAGCAGCCGTCAGGCCCAAGAAACGCACCCCGGCCGCGCTTCTGCCGAAGTAGCTTGCGCTATCATCTTTGAAGAACCCGACCTGGGCCTGAATAAATTTGAGGACTGCCGGCGGCGGGGAGGGCACGATGACTCTCTCGACCTTTCCAATCGTCTCGGGACAGATGGCGAGAGTAGAGCCGAAGCTCTCGCATGCCAAAAGCGCAATTGGCTGCACGTTGTCACTTGTCGAGGCGGCGAGCAGCCCTCGACCGATGCCGAGGGCGTTGACGGACGTGGTGTCGAGATTCCATTGAGCTGCGACGCCCGACATCGTGTTGAGGGAGCTTCCCGAGGAGTAGAAGTAGAAGGGGAGATGAGAGGACCAAAAGATGGAGTGACACGAGACGAGGGGAGAACAGAGGCCTCCTTGGTCTCATGCAGCCCTCGAGCACTTGCCCTATCAATGGCGAGGTTGACCCTCCATAATGGACCATGCAGGATGGCGCCCAATCCAAGGCATGTACCCGCAAACTACATCAGGCTGTGCGTTGGCTGTGCAAAGATCCAGACTTGGGCCAGTTGTCACGCCATGATCCGATTGATGGTATGGGTTGCGACCAAGGGTTCGAGGATGAAGTTGTCGTCGACGATGTCGGCAGATTGCTGTGAGGTGTTGGGGCTGGTCGCACGTGGGGTCTGATGACTCAGCAAGATCTCTCGGACTGACCGCCCATGAGCACCGTGTTTCCATCACCAACAACAATGTCAGGTGCCAACCTTGGTTTGGACGTCACATATGTCAGCCTCATCCACGCTCTTACTCTTACGCTCTCGATTTGTGAGATTTCATGATGCTCCTGCGTCAAATTCCAAACCCTACACGACCTCAATGCAGCTCGCAGAGGTCACCCGACCAGCAATGCAATGTGCACTTTCCCGGCTGAGGCAGCCGCATCCTCTTGGCCCCCTCGACTGCATCAACCCTCATGATTGGGCCGTCTAGACGTCGAGATGTGCTGTCGTACAAACCCCGCTTCCCTCAGATCCAGCGCTGTCGGTCTTCGCCTCCCAACATGCGCCGTCGAGACTTGGGTATGCCTACCTAGTCACCTTTTTGCGGGTGCAATCAGCGACCAGCGACCACTACCGCATTCGTTTTTGTACGATCGAGTAAGAGAGTCGGCCGCAATAAGTCTCAGAAGCCTCGGGATTGCCCGAAAGAGTGGACTCGCCCGACTGTCTGCCCGAGCTTTGCGCACATCATGGCAGAAGCCGCTGTCGCCCTCGCGTCTCTGGGCGTGGCGGCGAATATCTTCCAGTTCTTCGATCTCGCAGGCCGCATTGCAGCAAGAGGATGGAACTTGTATCGCAATCCCGACCGGAAGGTAGAGGACGTCTTCGATGCCAGCACCCTTGCGAGCTTCACCAGTGGACTCCGTGATAGCCTCAACCTTCTCGGACCAAACATGCAAGAATGCGACGCTGGAATGGGCGGTGTGGCCAAAGACTGCATCAGTGTCGCGGATGGGCTCCTCGAGCGACTCGACCGGCTAGGCGAACTAGCACGCAGCGGCAGGAAGAGAGACGTCTTGAAGGCAGCCGTTGTTTCCAACTGGAAGCAGAGTGAAATGAAGGCTCTAGAGCAAAAGCTCGAGCATTTCAAGAGCCAGCTTTCTCTCCAGCTTCTCTTCTCTATCAGGTCAGTCACAACCTCTGCCATCCCTTTGGTAAAGCCTGCAGCTCCTAACAATGGGTACAGATCCTTCATGTCTCAGTCAAACACGCCAGAGCAGAGAGATGTGGCTCTTGAAGCCCGTCAAAGCCAGAATCCGACGGCCGAGGAGCTTCGCATGTTACAGGCTATGCGCCAGACCGTCAATAACCTATGGGCGCCCACGCCAGGACGGTACATCCTACAATATGTCTGCTCTAAAGTCTCCCCGCCCAATTCCGAGAATCTTCTGACTGAACTGCGCCCGTATCTTTTGAACGCTATTGCATTGCTGCTGATGGAGACGGAATCGGGATTGTCCCTCGACTGAGCGAGTTTTCCAGGACGGGTGCTTCCCAGGACAGGGGGCAGTCTGCCCAACACAAGCTACAAGACCGGATCCTAAGTTCTTTGTACAGCGAGGTCATGAATGATCGAAAGATCCAAGTCTCCACCGCACACATCCGGACCTTCCGGTGGATCTTCATGCCGTCGTCGGTGGACGACGGCCCGTGGTCCAACTTCTCCGAATGGCTGAGAGACATAAACGCCACCCTTTACTGGGTGACGGGCAAGCCCGGCTCTGGCAAGTCAACCCTCATGAAATTTATCGCAACATATCAAGAATGCTCGTCTCGCGACACGCCCGAGGTCGAGACCATGCTTTCAGGGGCACACAAGGAGCAGCCGTGGACGCTCGTGAACTACTTTGCCTGGTACGCTGGCCAGAAACTGCAAAAGTCCGTCGGCGGCCTCTGTCGCAGTATCATTTACCAGCTGGCAAGACGTCACCCCGTTTCCCTCTCAGTTCTCTTCCCCTCTTGCTGGGAGGCCCTGTGGCTTGTCGATGACCTGTGCCCGCAGCAGATGGCAACATTAGAAGGCCTCCGAGGCGATGGGCGCAAGGCCCTCATGGACATGGTGCGCGAGGTAACAAAAACAAGCAGCATCTTCTTCCTCATCGACGGTCTAGACGAAATCGATAACGAGACAGACGAGGCGGCACAGCTGGTCCTAGAGCTAGCGAACCTGCCCAACGTCAAGTTGTGCGTCTCCAGCCGTCCGTGGCCCGTGTTCGAGAATGCCTTCGGTTGCAAGCCGCACCTTGCCATACAGGATCTTACAAAAAGGGACATTGTTACCTTTGCCACGGACAAGCTTTCCCAGGGTGTCGGCTTCACCAGGCTGCAACGCCGGGACCCGGCGTATGCCTCTCGACTCATCGACCAGGTGTCAGAAAAGTCGGCCGGCGTCTTCCTCTGGGTTGCGCTGGTCGTCAAGTCGATCCAGAAGGGACTGATGGAGGATGACCGCATTGTTGACCTTGAGCGGCGGATCAACGAGCTCCCAACCGATCTCGACAAGCTCTTCACCAGAATCCTCAGCAACCTCGACCAATTTCACCTCAAACACGCCAGACAATACTTTGGTCTTCTTGCCCTTCACAAACTCCATTACACTGGCGAAGACTCTAAGGCACTGACACTCTCCTTTGCCGACGAAGAGAACCCCAGATTTGCGATGAGCATGCCCGTCAAACCGCTGAGCGATGACGAAGTTGACGAGCGGGTCAACACGATGGTACGGCGTGTCGAAAGCGTGTCGAGGGGCCTTTTGGAGGTTGTCAGAAACACACCCTCAAGCCAATCAAGGATCGACTATCTGCACCGCACCGTTGTCGAGTATTTGCGTTCGGGCACGGCGCATGAAGTACTCTCGACAACCACTGAGCCATGCAGAGACGCATCGCTGAACATTCAGATGTCCTGGGCGTACCTCTGCCAACTCAAAAGCCTAGAATCAGGCCCCGGTGCCCTGTTTGGCACCTTGAAGGACGAGTTTCAGCTGATCCTGCGTTCAATTATGCAATTCGTCAGCCATGCGGATAGGGAACTCTCTCAGGACGATGCCATCGGTACGGCGCAGGTCGTCCAGGTGCTTGATGAAGTGGATCTCGTAGGGAGAAGATTTGCCAACTTGCGGCCGGGATTCCACCACCTACAAACATAAGTAACTCAGTTAACGAGCATGTGGCCTACGAGTTATTACAGAGGACTCTCGATTCGGGCCATTGGGCATTGGATCACGGCAACCTGTTCATCGACGACATGCTCTCGATCAACAGCCTGAAAGGCAACGTGACCAGCGGCAGGACCTTCCTGTCAATGGTCGTGCGACTCGGCATTTGCAACTACGTCCGAGAACGTGCCTCTCGGCGTTGTCTCGTCCAGCGCCTGAATGATGATCTGGGAAAGAGAGGAGGCCAGGCCCAACATTACATCTGGCCGCTCCTCGCTGATGCTCTAAGCATGGACCGTATCAGTTCAAGAATGATCCGCCAACTACTGCAGCTGGGCACAGACCCAGACTTTTCATTCTATTTGCCGTCCAAGAACCGGCAGACGACTCCGATGCATATGGTAATCGACATAGCCTCGGCGCATGAATCAGGCTCCTACAGGTTTCAGACTCCCGAGGACATGCGAGAGGTTCTTACCGAGATGGCCAGTGTCTCTAAACGCAGAAATCAGCCGAAGGATATGATGGATCAAATCAACAACGTCCTTAAAGGTCCAACGATGCGTGGTCGAACTTTCTCTTCGCCTGGATGGAAGCTTTCCTAGATGATTTTCACCAACTGCGAACCGCGTGATGATGCTGATGACCCGCACATGGACAGACCAACCTCAATAGCGTGGCAGTGCTGCTGCATCCATGCGTAGGTCGCGACCTCTCAGCGCATCTCTTCATCGACCGAGCCGGCGCTCAAAGTCAGCGAGCTTGTGCGGCATGGAGCAGCGGAGGAAGAGCCGGCGCGTTCGTCGTGGTGGCGAGGCGTGACACGTACGGGGATGCAGATGTTGAAGCTACCGATAATGCATCTCGAACAGTCGACAGCAACGTCTACGTAGAGGGACCTGCGGCCTAGGTGGTGCTGGATAAGGGCGACGACAGTGTTCCCCTCTGCTATGAGCCTGGTTACTTTTGCTTTGGTGGCGACGACATGCCGGGCCCCACGAATGAGATTGTCGTCGCTGTTGAGTGCATCATCTTATGAGGCCGGCCATTCGTGCGGCTTCATGGCGAGGTGAAGGTGGAGGAGGCATTGACAGTGGATATCTCCAATTGCCGACTGCACCCATCTTGGTTGTAGACGGTGTCCAGACACCCACCGTTTCTTTCCTGCCTTGGAAGTACCATGTATTCATTTCGCCTCATCGTAAAGAACAATAATAAGCCTGGCCATCAAATCAACACCCTTCCGCGCCGTCCTGCTGAGCTCCATCTTTGCAAACCGAGCTTTGTCAGAATGCCACCTCAGAAGCTCCCGCTTCAGAACCTTTCGAGCTCTGCTCCCAGATTTCGTGCCGTTTTCAGACGGGGCGCCATCTTGTAGAACTCGCGGATGTTCTCCCCATCTGTACTGGTCAAAGTACCCAATTTGGTAGGCCAGGGGATGTCTGCCTCGGTCAACGAGCCGGCCGACTGCTGCACCTCGAGCCACCCGTCCTCGTATCTCTTCCAAGCTGCCGCCCAGCTTATCTCCTCGCTCTTCTTTTGCTTCTTCTTCTGTTCCTCCTTCAATGTTCCGAGTTCTTTCGTGGCACGTTCGAGAGCCTCCTCCACCTCCTTCAAACGAGTCATGTTCGCAAAGTTCTGCTTGAACAAACGGGAGTACTGCTCTCCCAGATCAAAGGCGTCCTGCTGAGTCTTGGCAAGCGTCCCTTTGAGAGTCGAGTTCTCTAGCTTGAGGTCGTTGAAGGCTTTCCAGGCAGGGCCATCGTCTTTGCTTGCGTTTTCCGTTTCGGCCTTGACCTTGGCATCATACGTGGATCTGCTGGTAGCTCCGCCTGCTTCCGAGCCGGTGCTGTTTCGGGAGGGGTTCTTCTTCGCATATTGGAGGAGGGTGTTGCTCCATCTCAACGCTATCCTCTCATACTGCCCCCGGTGCAAATGACAGGCACTGGCAGCGGCGGCCTCCTCGAGGTCCGCGGAGCTTGCGGCTGCTGATGGCGTAAGAGCCTCGAGACGTCGTATCCACAGCTTGGATTCGACGGGGGGCATTTTGCAGCACCGGTATCCTTTGAGTGTGGTTCCAAAGCATGTGATGCGGCTACCATACTCTTCGTTCTCGAGCCCGAGGACAGCCTCGGCATCCCAGCGGCGGAGTAGCGTGACTTGAGCCATATTGAGCGCTGGTTGAATAGATGATGGTAAGTGTTTGAAATCTAGGTGGAAGCCAGCCGAGAGAGAAAAACAGATCTCACCAGAGGGAATGGAGAAGTAGTGGAATTCGGGTTTGGCGGGGTCCAGCAGCCAGATCCCCAACAAGTCTGTAACAATGTGCCGCCACAACTCGGTGGGCGTTCTCTGGGCGTCAAGCAAGACCCGGGGCGGTGTCCCGTAACATGAAGAGTCTTGCGACAGACAACTTGAATATGTGATCTTTTCACTGTGAGAGCTATGAAGATGGAAAGGGAAAGGAAGTGGCCTGTGGGAGATCGCTTCAGGTCTTATACCGAGCCCTGCACAAAGGGTAAGGCCTGCCTGCAGGCTCCCGCGTAGACCCACTACCCTGCCTCCATCACCATCACCATCACCAAAGGGTGCATGTACCAGAGCCCTCAAAGCCAATTAGACATGGCGTGTATTGTTCATAACAACCCATCATTTTGTGACAGCCAATGACTCCTCAAGTGCAAGCTCCTCATATACTCTTTGTCTCACCGACTCTGGATGCAGCACGAGCCCCTGAATCTCCGGGAACTCTGTCGACTGCATGACTGCCGGGGACATGATCTGGCAAGCCATCGGAAAAGGATTTCAATAAGACAGATGCTCGCCCTCAAACATTTGCTCGTGGTCAATCACGATTTTCTCGTCGTCTTCGTCGTCTTCGTCGTCTTCATCTTCTCCCAACTTCCTGCGCAATTCCGCAAAGACCGGGGCAAGGTCGTCCGCCGTGTGCTGCGTGCTTCGCCACTTGATCCTCGACTCGTACCCGTGGCCGCCGCCCTCGAATTCGTAGTCTTGGATGAATCGGAACAGTACCCCGTCCGTCTCGTCTCCGTCCCACAAGACCAGCCCTTGCAGCCGGCGGGCATTCTTTCCAAAGGCAAGGAACCCGATCCCCACAATGAGATCGATGAAAGCTCGCGAGTTCGGGGACTCACGTCGCTGCAAGACTCTCGAGGTCAAGGTCAAGAATTGTATCTTTTCGAGCGATGGGGGCCCATAAAGTTCGTAGATGTCCTCGAGAACGTCCTCAGCAGAGATGAAGCCAGTCGAAGAGAAGAGGCCTGAGTGGTTTCCGTTGATGAAATAAGCGGCTGAGCCGGATGTCTCCGACCCAGCCAATTCAAGATGATGAGTGAAGCGTCCTGTTGGTTTTGACGAGGATTCAGGGGTATCGGTTTGCTCCAGGAGCGGGCTCGTCTCCCATACAAGACTGCAATGACTAGTGCCGCCCCTGTAGGACATGCAGGCATTGAGCACAACGTTGTACTCGAAAGCGAAATGTTCCGCTTCAGATACGTCTGGATGCCTCCACGCCTCGTGATGGAGGTTGTCTAGGCCGAAGTGACTAATTAGGCTTCCGAGCAGCTGTGGAGAAAGCTGTCGATAGTAGTGACGCCTGATGACGAGGGAGCGGACGGCGCATGCTTCGGCAACAGCCTTTAATTCTGGGTACCCGTAGTCTTCGTTTTCTTGCACGCATAGGGTTGAAAAGTGTGGTCTTCGGGGGTCGCCGATGGTTGACAGCAGTCTCTTCTTGGCAGCCATGCAGGGCGCGAGACCTTTGCAGAGGCGGTTCCATCCCGGACAGGTTCTTTTGTCGTCATCAGCCGCCATTGATTTGCGCAGCATCAATGCGTGCTGCTTATACATATCGGACGTTGCGCCGTAATGGTAGTCTTGGCACAAGCGGAAATCGCGAAAACCGTGCTTCCCATCGCTCGGGGAATAGACCCCGAGATCAAGCGTGAAAAAGGAACGATTCCAGTTAGAGACAATAGATACGAATCTTCGTATAGTGTCCATGAAGATTGAATCGTTAGTGTAGGCCGTGATGTCGTCTTCCTCCTCGTCGCAAGCGGGGCAACTGTATTCCGGCAGCCTGATCCGAAGGACGATGTATCGAACGACTTTGCGCCGCTCCTTGTTGCGGCTAACGATCGTTTCAAGGTCGTGAAGGCGATCCTGGTCCAGTACCAGGAACTTTGAAGTTCACGTGAGGGAACCACTCGTTCCACTCGCGGCACACAAGAGGCAGCTGTGGCAACGGGGGGTGATGGTCGGGCCAGTCGGAAACGAGGGTACGAATGTAGTCGCGAATTTGCCATCGTATCTCCATGGGAAGTGCAGGCCAGCCGGTCAGCCGCGGTGCCGAGGTTGGTATATGGCCGTCGAGGGACATGCTTGATTCCAGGGTGTGGGTTGGCGAGAGAGAAGGTTGCCTTCCGTAAAATCTAACGAAAGGAGACTGTCTTCCGTAGAATTTCACGAAAGCAGGCGTCAGATCAGGACGGAAGTCGGGATTTCTAAACCATAGACGGAAGAGTTTGAAGACTAGGAGATTCTGTGAGGAGAGAGGAAGTCGAAATGGGTCAGACTGGTGAGAGTCAGTTTCGGGGAAGCAATCGCCCTTTTATAGAGAGTCTGGCGGTAAATTGAGGCCACGGTGATGGGGTTGACGGCTGTGGGCGTTGGGCGGCGCCGGTGAGTGGCGCCGGTGACTCGACACGCCGCGCCTTCAACATGGTAGACACGATGTACCCTGCGGCCACACGCATGTCAATCCCCTGGGATAAAGACTTCGAGCATCTGATCCGAATCAGAGAGCCATCCGACGAAAGCAGGTTCATCGATGTAGCGAGTCCGCTTTGTGGCCGGTCTCGATGTGCCGAGTCCTGAGGTCCTCAAAAGTCGGATGCTGTCCGTCTGGTATCGAACACGAGGTCTAGGAGTGATCAGTTTTCCCCTGCGGGAGTCCCCTCCAGGAACCGGCGGTTGGAATGGGTGCGAGTGTCGAGGGGGAGGAACTTCGGGTTGGAGCTTGGGTTCGAGACAAGTACCTCGACATGGAGTCAACCGGCGTTTTGGTGGATGCGACAGCACCGCTCACGGCCTGTGAGTCCACCATGGATGGTATCGAGTCCTTGAATTCATAGTGGAAGGCTTCGGAAGTCTTGTCACAGCTTCTCCGGGTCTCAGGCCAGAGGGATTCCCGCCGATGTTTGGCTGCTCTCCCAGTGAATGAATGGATGCGGTGAACCTTGATGAATTGAGGTGGACAGCACTCGAGGCAGGCACAGTCAGCTGTGGCTCACGTGCCAGGCCCCACCACCTCACTGTTCCCGCAGCGCACGTGGCCTCCCCATTCCTATAAAACCCTCCTCTCCCTCTCTCTCTTCTTCCTTTCCTCTTTTCCTCTTTAGCTCTCTTTGGTTCGTCCACCCGACCCCCCAAGATCACCACCAGCCATCATTTACTGACCTTCTCCCTCCAGCCTTTTGGCTTAGATCAAGTGTAGTATCTGTTCTTTTCAGTTTAATCTCTGAAAGGTCTCTATTGAGACCAATCTTGATTATTCCTATTTTTGGCCTTCGGGCGGGATCCTCTGTGCTTGCACATGATTGCGCCCACCGTGTCCCTGGTATTACACTGCCTCCAGGCGACGCGAATCTTTTTTTCATTGCATGCTCTGCTTGCAGGGCTGTGAGGAAGATGGACTTGAGGGGGAGATGTGGTCGGAATTGATGTGCGTTGTGTTGTGATGAGGCGACCGCTGCGCGTCAGGTCGGCCAGAACCTTCGTGAAGATGTAGGACGTGGGTCAATTAAGCGGTCAGAGTCTTCACCAGGTCAATTGATGGGATTAGAGTCGTTGAATCGATGAAGAACCTTCCTCTCGTGATGATCGCATGCAACTCCCCGTAAATCGACATGCAACCAAATCGCCCAGGCAGTAGAAGTAAAATCCATCCACCATCTCAGACACCACTAGCAAACGCACACCTTCCACTTCCCCACCACCAACCTCAGCCTTACATCAACACCACCTGCCACCATCACAGCCATGGATAACGACACCTCAATGGCCGAGGGCGCCGCCGCCGCCGCCCAATCCCGCCTCCTCGACCCCGCCATCTTCGACTTCCTCAAATCCCGCATCGAAGAAGACCAGCAAGTCCGCGACGACCTGACCCAGATCGTCCAGAAGCTCGAGCGCGCCACCTCCCACGCCCAGGGCCTCCTCTCCCGCGTCCACGGCACGCCACGCTCCCAGTGTTCGTCCTCCTCTTCCCCCGCCATCTACTTCCTACCAGCTGACACCCCCAGACGCCTCCTTCATCGCTCAGGTCGAGGCCAGCATCCGCGACCAGATCGAGGCCATCGCCGAGCTTGACGCCCAGGCCTCCAAGCAGCCGTACTACAAGTAAGCTACCTAGCTCCCCAAGGCAGGCAGACTGCTGACAGCCCCAGGTACAACCAGAAATGGTCCCGCTCCATACAAAACGCAATCTTCACCGTCGTCTTCTGCGGCTGGCTCGGCGGCCTCGGCACAGACTCCAAGCCCGGCGAGCTCGGCCGCCTCGTCACCATTGAGGAAGTCGGCGAGCTTCTCAAGGGTACGTCCCTCTCCTACCCCTTCCCTCGCTGCCTCCCCTCTAAAATGTGGCAGTCCCCGTCAACCTCAAGGACCGCGACGCCTTCCACATCACCATCGAAGAGTACCTCTTCTCCCTCATCGACCTCACCCAGGAACTCAGCCGCCTCGCCACAAACGCAGTCACCCTCGGCGACCCCGACCTCTCCCTCCGCATCGCCTCCTTCGTCAAGGACATCTTCACCGGCTTCCAGGTCCTCAACCTCAAGAACGACCTGCTCCGCAAGCGCGTCGATAGCGTAAAGTACCACGTCCAGCGCGTCGAGGACGTCGTCTACGACCTCTCCCTGCGCGGCATGGTCAACAAGCCCGCCGAGGGAGCGAGCTCTTAGACATGCTTCCTAGGAAGTGTCATGCCCCGGAAGGAATACAAAAGTTCACTCATCATCTGCCGAACCGCACCCGCGATATGTGCAATTGCTTGCCCCGTCTCTACCTGGCCAAAACGGCACATCACCAATATCAAAAACAAGTTGCTTTTGTACCCTCGCGGACAATCAAAGTGACCATGAAGACCAATACCAAAACCCGCCCCTAAAACACCCACCGACCGACCCGACGTGACGTGGCGGCGTATGCTCCGTTATGCTGCTTCCATACATAGAAAAGACTTCTTCCTCCCCATCATCACACCCTCAGCGCTGCTCCTTGCGCCCTGGCTTGTCCTACGGCCAGTTCGTGTCCGAGCTCGGCGCTCTGGTACGCCGCTTCCCCGCCGCCATACCCGTCGTGGGCGCCGGTGACGCCGGCGGCGCTGAAACGGCAGAGGCGTTACGCCCGTAGTTCTCCTTGTTCGAAGCCGCGCTGTCCGACCGCACGACGTGCGGCTGCAGCGTCAGCCCGTTGGGTCGCGCCAGTGATGTCCGCGGCAACCTGCTCTTGACTCCAGAGCCCGGTGCCGACATGGCGGCCGCCGACGATGACGCCGACTGGTCCCCGCTCACCCGTCGGGGAAGCGACGTCGCCCCGTCCCTGCTGCGCGGCCTGTACAGGATCGACTCGCGCTCCTGCGTGCCCGTCACCGCCGTCCGCCGGGGGCTGTTAGCCACCTCGATAAAGGCGCTCGACATGCCAGGGTGGTGCGACTGGCGGCGGGAGTGCGCCGACTGCGTGGGTGTCGGAGGCATCGACACAGACGAGTGAAGGCCTGGGGGTGTGTACGACGATGTCCTTCTAGGCCCGGACCCTGACCGGCGAGACGTCGCTGATCCCGCCGAGCCCTTGCGCTCCGAAGGCATCCCGTCCATCGCCTCGCCCTCTGTGTGGTATTTGACCAGCTCCGAAGCCAGGTTGCGCACGAGCACGGCCGAGTCCTTCTCAGCCAGGAGCTGGATCGCCCCCATGAGCGACTGCACCTGCTTGGCCGTGAGCGTGCTGCTGCCGTTGCCCGCGCCGAGCGTGTCGGCCCCGCACGCGTCCATGATGATGCGCACGAGACGGAGCAGGTTGAGCCGGACGACAGCCTTTTTGTGGCCGAGCCGCTGGGCCACGCCGGCGAACATCTCGGGCTTGGCGAGCGACCCTGAGATGGCTGGGCTCAGCCGGAGGAGCTTGAGCAGTGGCTCCAGCAGGTTCGCGTCGAACGAATTGAGCTTGTTCGTGTTGAAGCACGCGATGATGGCGCTGGTGAAGCCACCTTCCTGCAGGTGGCTCTCCACCTTTGCTGTTTCCTCCTGCACCCAGGCGAAGATGGCGTCCAGGGCAGTGACCTGCCAGTACTGGTCCGCAAGGAGGGATACGTAAAAGTCCAGGCCCTTGTTCTGCCACAGGTACCTGCGGCCCTTGCTCCCCGAGTGCGCCATGTCGCAGAGGATGGGGAGCGCGAACTCCTTGGGCGGCCGGTCCGTCTGCATAATGCGCATCAGCAGCGGGATGATGCCACCCACTGCCGCGTCCTCCTGCCGCTCCTTGCTGAGCCGGCAGAGATTGAACATTGTGTTGAGGACCTGGTTGGATATCTCCCGGAAGTGCGGGTGTCCCTTCTTCATGCTGTAGCTGAGGAGGTCGATCAAGAACTCGATTGCATCCGCCGAGTGAAGCGTCTCCAGCGTTGTCGAAAGCATAGACAGGTTCTTGATGAACTTGAGCATGGTAATTTGATGGGCGGGGGTCATCCGCCGAAGGTCCTTCAGGACGCCTGTTCGTCGTCAGTATCGCGGGCAAAATAGTAACGGCCTAGCCAACTCACTCTTCAGGACCTGTCGGTCAGCGACAACCTCCTTGACGTAGTTCTCCGCCTGCGAGAAGAGGTAAAAGATGTTGACGATGCGACCCTCCACCAGCTCGTCCAGTTCATCTTCGCCCTCCTCGTCGAGCACCCTGTGGAGCACCAGCGCGAGAGGGTACAGGATCTTACTCCTGGAGAAGATCCTGCAAAAGTCGTTCTTGGGCGTTGGGCCCTGCAGCTCAAACACGTTCCAGATGCCGTTCACGCCAATCAGCACAAGCTCCTTGGCATCGTCGTAGTCTTCGTCGAGGAACTCAACCAGCACGTTGAGACCGCCGGCGCTCACGAACATCTGCAGCGTTAACGTCGATGTCTGATACATCTGGCGCACAAAGGCAGCTGCCTCGAGCCGGATCTCGTTCGAGTACTGCCGTGCTGAGAATTTTGTGATAATGGGGATGCCGCCGACGAAGCAAAGATTCTCCTGAATCTCGACATCGTCCAGAATGAT
This sequence comes from Plectosphaerella cucumerina, assembly GCA_020746995.1. Classification (NCBI taxonomy): domain Eukaryota; kingdom Fungi; phylum Ascomycota; class Sordariomycetes; order Glomerellales; family Plectosphaerellaceae; genus Plectosphaerella; species Plectosphaerella cucumerina. The sequence continues at coordinate 1,056,754 of JAGPXD010000004.1, read as the reverse complement.
CTGCCTGGGTTAGCTCGAGTCTCTCCTCGTGATCTCGCCTCACTTACCGCATTTACGACCTTCAGCAACTGCAAGATCATGTGCTGTCTGCTCTTCACTGTACAAGGCTCCAGAATCTCGAGGATGGGCAGCAAGCCGTGCGAGCTGATGATGAGATCCTTGACGTCGTTGTTCTCCCAGAGCAAAGCGAGCTGTTCACGTCAGTACGCACACCTCCCAGGAGGACCCACGCCAGACTAACCAGCTCCTCTGACAGCACCGACAGCTTGTCCTCGCCTTCTGTCGTCTTCAACGTCCGCACGAGGTCTTCCACCTTGACGGCCAAACGAGCGTGCCGGTCGCGAGCAATGTTGGCCTCGAGATCCATCTCGTCCCATCCAGGATCCATCATGGCGAACGGGTCGTCTTCGTCCTCCTCATCACCGAGCCACGAGTTGTTAGAAAGCTTCGACAACAGCATCAACCCACCATCCTCTGAACCGCGGTCGCTCTCCTCCTTCTCGGTCAGCACGTTGCCGGGGCCGAACATGTCGGAAAAGTCCTCGTCCTCCTCGTCCTCGGCGAATCGCTGGATTTCGATGGACGACCGCGTCCGTCGCATGTTTCGGTCGGGCAGCACCGAGGGCCGCGACTGGGGCTTTCGTCGCATGCTGCCGCCCACGAGGGACTCGGTAGAGCGCGGCAGGCTCGTAAGATCGGAGGGGTGGAATAGTTGCGGCGAATCAAGCTTCTCAACGTCATCGGTGTGAATAATCTGGATGCGAGGAACCGCGGTACGATCCGCAGGCGGGTCACACACCTTCTTGGCGAACGGGTCGATCCTCTGATCAAATACATGGTCGTTGTCGAAGAAGAGATCAGAGTAGTCTTCCACCGACTGTTCGCGATACACCAGGTCCGGCCGGGCGGGGAGTTCGAATCGGTGGTTGCCGCCGACGCCGAGGCCACCCAGGTGGGATTTACTGGGCGACTTTGCGTGCGACGGCTTCCGTGCATGGCTGGCTTTTCGGGGGCTCGTCTTGGAGGGGGAGGGGGGTTTTGTCGGGTCAGCAAACTTGTCGCTCTTCTTGCGAGGCAGGGGCCTGATGGTCCTGTCAAGTGAGTCAAAGTCTTGGAAGTGATTGGGGCCCTTGATGGTCATGAGTTCGCCCTCAAAGTCGTCATCATAAGCGGAAGATTCGTTTCGGGCGTCGATGGAAGCAAAGGCCTTGAGCTTGTCAGAGGAAAGCAGGCCGCCAAAGTTATCCTGCGGCTTGAGGTGCGGCAGGTGAAGAGCGCTGGGGGATATGGACGTAGCAAAGTCGTTGTCCCAGTTGTCGTCATCTGCATAGGGTCAGCGGCTGGTCTAATGCAGGGACCGCGAGGGGTGAAGAGGGGCCATCGGGGTTGGCGGGGGGCGGCGCGGGCTGAGATCTCACCAGCCAGTTCCGGCGACCTAAAGGCCTCGGCAGATGGACGAGGCTTCGCCAGAGCCAGCGGACCCTTTGCGGGGTTGACGAGGCTTGGGCGATGAGGATCGCCAGCATTGAACCGCGACGGGGGCCCTGGCATGCCGCCATCGGAGCCGGTGGACGCTCTGAGTGATGTCTCGGATGACTTGAGGGCCTTGTTCCACTGCTTGACCTCCTCGACAGCCTGGTTGAAGTCGGAGGGCGCCTTGGATACTGGGGCGTCGCTGCGGCGGGACCCGATGATCCAGGCATGTCTCAGAAGCTTGCGTGCCGATACCCGGAGATTGGGGTCCTTTTGGAAGCACTGCATCAGGAAGTCGCGTGCGGCCTATGTCTCGTGGTCAGCGGGCGGAGCATGTCTCAGGGGTTGGGGGAGGCCAGCTTGGAGGAAGGAAGGGAGGGAGGGGACGGAACTCACCGGGGAGATGCCCTCAGGCAGAGGCGGGTGGTCATCGTTGACGATGGCGAAGAGGGCCGGCATGGCGGCTAGGTTGTGGTAGGGGGGCCTGCCCTGGAGTAGCTCGATGACGGTGGCGCCGACGCTCCAGATGTCCGAGGCAGAGCTGGCGCCGGAGAGCTGGATGATCTCAGGGGCCATCCAGTACGGCGTTCCGACGACCTGAGCCTCTTTGTCCTGGCCATTTGCTAGGGTGCTAGTAGACACGCCAAAGTCTGCAAGCTTGACGGTCCCGTCCTTTGTGGTGAGGATGTTGGCGCCCTTGATATCGCGGTGGATGACACCCTGGTCGTGGAGGTAGTGCAGGCCCTGGAGGACCTGGGTCATGTAGACGCCCACAAGGTTCTCGGGAAACTTGCCATAGGCCTTGCAGATGGAGTGCAATGAGCCATTCTCGCAGTATCTGGGAGGGGTCAGATGTTGTCTCTCTCGGCCGGGGAAGGTGGGCCACATACTCCAGGACAATATTCAGACAGTCAACCGACTTGACGAAGCCGATGTACTTGACAATATTGGCGTGCTGGAGGGACAATTAGCTCCTGGAGGTGGGTAGGAGGTCACCCGAGACTCGGGTCTGCTCGAAGACGTACATGTAGGTTCTTCAACAGGTCGATTTCCGTCTGCGCGCCTGTGTCAGCCTTTGTCCATTATCCACGTGTGGAGCTGAGCACCACGCCATACCTCTATCATGCGCAGCTCGCTCTTAGGCAGGTCGGCCAGCTTGATCTGCTTGACGGCTACAGCCTCGCCTGTGCCCCAATTGAAGGCCTTGTAGACGGAGCCAAAAGCTCCCTTGCCGAGGCATTCTCCTAGACGCTGAAGCAGCGGTATCTGGTCAGCCACTCGATGTCGCGTGCCTGCACGGGTTCGGGCCATCTCTGCTCTCTGTCTCCCTAGCCTGGTGTACGCACATAGTCCTTGAGGCCGGGGTCCTGCACGGCAGAGCTCTCCCGCGGCCTCTCCTTTCGAGGGGTGCCCGACCCTGGGGCTGCTCGCTCCCGGGTGGCCACGACTGCCGCCCTCCCATTGACGTGGTATTGCCGGTCGGCGGACGAGGACGAGGACGAGGCTGTCGGCAGCGGGGTGGGCATGGCCACTATGTGTCGGGCGGCCGGGGGCCGGCCTGAGCGAGGGGGCGAGGTCGTCGGCGTCCTGCCTGGGGAGTAGTGTCGTCGAGTGGTTGTTGTGTTTGTTGTTGACGTTGTAAGCCGAGCGCGGGGCTCGTGGAGCAGAGAGGTTCGTCGTCGTCAAAGAGCGTGGGTTCCCGTCGAGGAGGGAGAGGTACAGGATCGGAGTCGGAGTGTCGTGCAGGCATTACATTCCCCAATGCTGCCACATGTCCGCCGAGGACCCGTTTCGTCAGGAAAGTCGTCCCGATCGCAGGCAGGATCAAGGCATCAACCAGGTGGTGGCCTTGAGTCGGTCGTCTGGGGTGTGGGTGACAAGGGAGCAAAGGGCGGCCGCCGACAAAACTGGAGCGGGTGACGGGGACCGGACGTCAGCACAGCACGGCGCAGCGTAGCGTGGGTAGCTTCGGGGCGAAATGTCGTCGAGGATTCCACAGGGACAGGCTATGTTTCAGTCCCCCGAGGTCGAGAATGTGCCTGGGCCTGGGGTAGGATCGTGGATGGAGTCGGAGGCACGGAGGCAGAGCGAGGTGAGGCACGGCGGGATCGTATTTGGGGAAAGCGTCGCGGTTAATGCCTAGGTTCGGTCCAATATTGGCAACCCGCGTTGATGCAGCGAGTCGGTCGAGTAAAGACGGAATGGAGTGAACGGTGGAGCGATGGGAATCGCAGATTCGGGTGTCGCCTGGGCTTGGGTCGGTGCACGTCAGGGCAGGCGCGCATCCTCCAGGGAGCCTGCCCGCCTTACAGGTGTCAGCTCACAGCGGCACTAGGCAGCTAGCGGGGTCAGGCGTCCCCTGAACATCGGATCGTCGCAGCACCAACAGGGGCACCAACAGGGGCATTTTGTCCGGCCTTCAGTTCTTGCACTCTTTTCTCTTCAATGCTCATCCCCTCTTGGAGCTGACGGCCGACTGCATTGTCCATTGCTGTGTGTCACCGCATGTCTCACAGCATCTTCTAGCTGCAGACCAGTCAGGCATGCTCCCGACTTCACCGAGGAATCAAAGCATTGTGAGGTGCATATCACGCCCATCAAATGTCCCGTCATAATGCATCTCGCCGAGAAACGACATGTGCAATATCTGACGGCATATGTCAGTCAGCCGGCTATTGTGCGAAGCTACCGATGCTTCCTTAAACACCAGAACTCTTCCATTATGATGATATATCCCACCAACTTTGGATCTGCCCCTTCTCGCCTTTTGTGATGTACAGCATCGTAACAAGATGCCCATAAACACGCCCGCTTCCGTTGTAATCCTACTACAAATAACACGAGGCCCTGTTTCCCCAGGACCCGCCTCAACTCCAGTATCAATTTCCCGTCCGTTGTCTCCGAGCTCGAGGAAGACCTCGAACAAGAGTCGCCTCCACGCCGGCGATTGAGACTCTGGCCGCGGAGGTTGCGAAAAGGAAAGAAACAAACAATGCCAGAAAACAACAGACATCCATCCATCCCATGCTCACGGTTCGTCTGGGATCAGGCGGCTGAGACCAGCTTCAGCCCACCACTCGTCGGGAATGTCTCGCCTCTCCACGAGGCCTCGAACAATATGCTGCATGTCTCCCAGTCCGGCATCGTTGTCGCCGCTGGCCGGCTCAAGATCACCCTGGTCAAGGCTCTCCGACACCTCCTCGCTGCCTTCTCTCGTTGTGCCAGTGCCACTCGTCGTCTGCTGGTCCGTACCGGACTCGAGCCATGGTGACGATGCCGCACGAGACGGCGCAGCTGCACCTCTTCGATCGGCCGCGGCTTCGGCCCTCGCCTCCCTCCTCTGCTGCATGCGTGCCCGGGCGTTGGCAACGGCCTCCTGGTTCCTCGCGTCCTGCATGCGGGCCCTGAGGCGATCGATACTAGTCCATACGCCATCAGGCCGGCCGTTGAACGTGAGCGTCGGGCGGTCTGCTGGCTCGGCACGGACATGAGAGATGTTCTCAACGTTGTGTGGGTGGAGCGAGGAGATGAACCTCCGGTATCTAGACGGAACCGTGACGGCCGGCAGCCCGGATCCCTCACTGTCTGTACCCTCGCCCGTCTCGCAAGGCTGATCGACGAGGGGGCCGTCGAGGGGGCCGTCGATGGCGTCGTGCTCCGCCAGCGAGGTGCGCGACGAAGCAGCAGCGCTCTGTCTCTGTGACGTCGCGGCCGTCGACGCCGTTGCCGACGCAAAAGACGAGCCGGCGCTGGGCGGTTGCGGGTCCGGCGTCAAGGTCGTTAATAGTGTGTCCCAGACCTCCGGGCTAACGCTTCGGTTGCGGTCACCGAGGCCGTCCAAGTTCTGGTGCTGTCGTCGAGCAGCGATCATCCTCGCCATCGCCAGCCTGTTTGCATGGACCGTCCTCTCATCCGGGCCAATCTGCGGCAAATTCGTCGACGAAGAGACAGAATCGGGGCTCCTGTCGAAGCGAGCGGCGAGGGAAGGGGCCTGGGTATGTTGTGTCAGCAGGTGTGAAAGAAAGGGAGACAAAAGGGGCAGGCTCACGATGTCACTTCTCCGGTATGTGTATGGGTGCGCGGCGTCGTATGAATACGGCTGCTCGGTTTCGTACGAGTTCGGCTGCTCGGTCTGTTCTTCGGTGCCACGATTGGCGTTGCTGCCACGTTCCGGGGGAGCCTGGGCAGCTTCGCGTTGACTCTCTCTCCAGCCGACAGCTTCGCGGAAGTTCCGCACAGGTCTCTCGCGAGTATCAACCTCGACACCCGGGTAGGCAATTGCCGTGTTGCCGCCTCTCGAGTTTGTAACCCAGATCTCTGTCGTCCCCGGACGGGCGTTCTGAAGGCGTGCGAGCAGCGGATCCGTATGACCAGGGCTAACATCGTTCAGGATGGCTGCGCGGCGGCGCAGGGCTCGCGACTCCCGATCATCGCCTCGGCGGCTCCGGCGTATGGCCGAGCGCCCTTGCACGGAGCGTTCCGCGGCCGTAGGCCTCTTCGGCTTGCTGTTCAGGTCGGACTCGACGGGCGCGACAAAGAGACTGTACCGATTGTCAGCAAAGAGGGTGATCGGGCTTTGTGAGGGAGCGAGACTCGATTTCACCGGCGACCGTGCTGTTCGAGGGAGAGGGCTCGACGAGGGAAGGGCGCAGGAAGAAGCATCGAGGTTCGGAGGAATCAGAAGATCGACGTGACAGGGGGGGATCGCGGGGCAGAAGGAGATCGGTCGCGCCGGGGGCGGATGAAACGAGAGTGATGGACGACGACGGCGCGGTTTGTGCGATGATGGCCGGGGCTGTGGTTGACGGGGACAACGGCGCAACCTCCAGAGGGGCAAAACTCACGGGAGACCCATCTCGATTGACGGCGCGACTGGACGTGCCGGGAAGGGAGGAGGGCGATTGGCGATTGAGGCGGGCGCTGCGGTCGATGGTGGTTCTGGATGCCGATGGGATTGAACGCGCCGCGGGCCGTTGGACGTTGGAAAGTGCGACGCGGTGATGCGCGAGCGAGCACGTCTGGGATTGTGGATATGGTCGACTCGGAAGACGGTACAATAGCGCTGGCTGCGCGGCGACCGACGGACGGAGAATTGGCGGGAGTGGATAGGATAAGAAGATCAGGGGGGACAGCGGCCGGCCGTGACGAGAGAAGGGTTCCGGAACGCTAGGCGGTTTGTGAGCTGTGAGTGGCTCGTCACGTCTGTGCGCTGGTGTTAGCAGGTTTGTTGGAATGGCGTTGTGGAAGCACCAGAAGGCAGGTATTCTACAACAGGCACGCCCGGTTCCGGCACGGCGGGTGGACACCGTGGGTGGCTTGCCTGGCGCTCCGATGCAACGATGACTCCGATATCGCGGAATGTTTGCTAGTGTGGTATACCGCATATCTGCATCCACCACCTGCTCCATCTTCAACTCCATTGTCAACCTCATCACCACTTTCAAACCCTTCCTCATCGTCCTTCCATACATCCCACCCGCCACTGACTTGGACGGGATGCCATGACGTCCCCCACCACCGCCGGCACCCCCGCAGCCGCAGCCGCACCCATGAAAGGCATCAGCCTAGATCTCGGCCGCATGGCCCGGGCCATGACATCAGTCACTCAACGCTGGGACGCCCTGCACGTAGCCGGCACCAATGGCAAAGGCTCTGTCTGCACCTACCTATCTGCTCTATGCAGACAGGCCCGTATCACAAACGGCCTCTTCACCTCGCCATACCTCGTCGAGCCCCGGGACGCCATCAAGATCGACACAGTCCCCATCTCCCGTGCCGCGTACACTCGTTTCCGCCAGGCCATTCTCGACGATGAGCAACAGCGTCTCGCACGAGACCCTCCGCCTCCACCGGAGGAAGGACAGCCCGTCCGTCTGACGGAGTTCGAGATCGGCACCCTCGTTGCGTTCTCAGCCTTCGATGAGGCCGGTGTTCGCGCTGGCATCGTCGAAGTCGGCCTCGGCGGCCGTCTCGACTCAACGAACGCCCTGACGAGGAAGAAGGTCACTGTTATCACCAAGATTGGCCTGGACCACCAGCGCCTGCTTGGGGATACACTGCCGCTCATCGCGAGGGAGAAGGCTGGCATCATGATGGGCGGCGTACCATGCGTCGTCGATGGTAGTAACCCCCCGGAGGTCCTCGACGTCTTCCGCAGTCATGCCGCGGGTGTGGGCGCGCCGCTACATCTCACTACAGCCCAGAACGGTTTGCTGGAGACGTTGTACGCCGCCGAGGTTATGCCTCATCAGGCCCAGAACATGGCGTGTGCCATCACAGCATTCCGCCTGGCATATCCCGAGCACGCCCTCTCCGTCGAGGAGGCCCTCCCTCTGCTGAAGAGCACAGTCCACTTGGGGAGGCTGTCATCGCTGGACGTCAGCAAGTCTTTTCCTAGCCGGTCGGGGCTGCCAGTGCTGGTAGACGGCGCCCATAACCCTCAGTCGGCGGAGACGCTGGCTAGATACGTGGACAAATACTCGAGGAGCAACGGTCAGCCCGTGACTTGGGTCGTAGCCGTGTCCCAGCAAGACGGCAAAGATGCCGAGGGCATGCTACGCACGCTGACGAGACCTGGCGACTCTGTCGCGTGTGTCGCTTTTAGCCGTAGGCCGACGATGCCCTGGGTAGAGCCCGTTGATCCTGTTCTTCTTCAGGAGATGCTCGCAAGGCTGGGCATCATAGCCACCAGCTTTGATGAGACCGATCCGACCGAGGGGTCTCTCGCAGCTGGCATGGCCGAGGCCGCAGCGTCAAAGGGACCAGTTGTCGTAACTGGCAGTCTGTACCTTGTCGGAGATGCGTACCGGTTGTACGGCGAGCTGGTACAGGAGAGCAAGTGATTTTATAGAGTGTCGCATATCAACCATGATACCCCTTTTTCCGAACGAGTGCACTTCGCGTGATGCCTGGACCCACTTCTGCAACTCTCCAACTCACATCCACTCACTGTGTTCTTTTACCGCAGCATGACGCTAGCTCCCTCGCACCTGATCGTGCTCTGCTGCCACGGCATCTGGCTCGGCGGTCCCAGTAAAGGACATGATGAGTCCGAATGGCTGATAGCCGACTTCCAGAGCGGCGAGACGCCTACCTTCATTGACCACATCAAGGCCTCTCTGCGTCTCCTTGAGGCTGACCCCGAAGCTCTGCTTGTCATATCCGGGTAAGCAACCTCATTGAATACACGAGGATTCGTACTGATTTTCGTTCCAGAGGCCCAACCCGCAAGGAAACCCGCCTCTCAGAAGCCGAGAGCTACAAGAACCTAGCCCTCGCCAACGAGCTCTTCACCATCCTGGATTCCCGGCCCTCCATCGAGGGCCGCATCATCCTCGACGAGCGCGCCCTAGACTCTTATCACAACATCCTCTTCTCCCTCGCCACCTTCTGGAACCATGCTGAAACGTGGCCTGCTCACATCACAATCGTAAGCCATGGCTTCAAGCGAGAACGCATCGTCGACGGCCACTGTGCCGCCATCGCCTTCCCCATGTCACAAGTCTCGTACCTTGGCATCGATCCGCCGGGCATGATAGGAGGAGACGAGGCGTCGAAGCAAGATGCCATGGCGGGCGAGCGTCGTACTGTTGACGAGTGGACGAGGGATCCGCATGGGCGAGGGGCGGCACTGGCCGGGAAGAGGACACGGAGAAATGTCTGGGGCGTCAAGCAGACGTTGTTCGAGACGGTAGAGGAGAGGGCACGCAGCGGTCTCGTCACTAGACAGTTGGAAGTTGGTGAGGAGATCCTAGTCGATGATGCCATTCGCCCCTGGGCCATCTAGCGAGACCCTCGATTTTTATCATGACACTCATTATCAAATCCTCGACTTCCCCTCCTCTCCGAACGTGCCAGCCCTCGGAACCGCCACCGGCGCCGCAGCAATCTCCTCAATCAAGAACTCCACAGCATCCCCAACCATCCCCTCACTAAACGCATGCCCAACCCCATCATACACCTTGTTCACAACCGTCACCCCTCCATCAGCATACCACGACCAGATGGCCCGTTCCAAGAACCTCACGAAAGGCTTCGACATGGCGTACGGCACGAGCTTGTCGTCCCCGCCCGAACACACCAAGACCCTCTTCCCCTTGATCCGTGCATCAAGCAGCCCTTTGAGACGACGCTTCTCCTCCTCCGACTCCGGGTCCCGCACCGCCTCGGTGCCGAACAGGATACCCTTGGGATCATACCTAAGACAGGCGCGGACGAGGTCCTGAGGAAAGTCCCTACTCCCAAGGAACGATGAGCCGTCATCCTGGGCTTTGAAAGTCTCCCTCTTCGACAGCCTCGCTCGGTTAGAGAGCAGCGCTACACAACCGTCAGCAAGGTTCAACACACTGGAACGAGAGACTCACCCATAAAATCAGGACACCCAATAATTACCACCGCCGCACTCACCCTCTCCTCCCCAAAGAAAGCCTGCCACGCACTATGCCCCCCCAAACTCACCCCCAGCACAAGATGCTGATCAACGCCTCCCGTCCACTCCACCCCCCTCCCCTCAATCTCCATCCTCACATACCCCTCCACCAGATCCATCAACCCCGCGTTATCACTCACCATCCCACGAATAGCACCAAACATGTCCGGCGCATGGGCGGGGTTCCCCGAGCGCCAGGCCGCATTGGCGCGGTTATCCACGAGTCTGCCACCGTGGTTCCTCTGGTCAAAGGCGACGACGATGAGGCCTCGGTGGGAATTTGCGCCTTTGAGGGTCTTCTTCCGAAGGGCCCAGGCGTCGATCATGCGGGTGGCGAAGGATTGCATGTCTTCCTTTGCACGGGTGCGGGGGTGGTGTAGCCAGAGGCAGGAGATTGCGGTGGGAGGGTTAGAGGCCAGTTCGTCGAGGCCGTAGACGTCGCAGGCGAGGCCGGCCATGAGGATGTGGTGCTTTGAGCCATCGGGTGAGGCCGAATTGGCCATCGGGTTTGCTTCAGCCATGGCAAGGGCAGGAACTGCAGATCAAAATCCGCAATTGATCAAAGTGAGATTTGAACGTGTATCTTGCTGCACCGAGCAAGTCGATTTAGTCTCTTGTGGTGTGTTGTTGAGACGTTGACCAAGTGTCAAGACAAGCCGAGGTTGAGTTGACGTCGAAAGTGGAGATGCACTCCCTTCAAACACAGTGTCAAGACGTCACCCCTACCACGACCTGCCTACCTTACCTCACACACGACACAATGCGTCCACGGCACATGAAAAATATGAATTCAGAAACTGGTTATGCTAAGCTGAGAGTGCTAAGACTAGAAAGCACTGCAGCGGTGGGAATCAAGAAAATTCAGGGCGACCTCGCCCACGTTCACGCCGCGGGCCTCGAGAGAATCCCCTCAATGTTCCCCGGCGTCGCAATGACATGAATGCCCCCCTAACGCCGGTGGTTCTGTCGTCCTGATCCCAGCCCCGACCCATGGTGAACCGTAAACGTCAAGGAGAAGAGTCCCCGGATCATGGCGGCATGGGTGAGTTCTGTCCACCGGCGGACATTCGAGACGTCAGATTTATCCGTCTCGGTCCGTCTTTGCGGCCATGATCCTTTGGGGTATTTCTGGACTGTTGGCGTCCAATGTCAGTCTTGTTTGGTGTCCGTCCCAAGCACTGAAAGAACAGGCTCGGTGCGTCCTGGGCACTAGAAGACTCAATCCGTCTTCCAGTGCTCCGTCAGGCTGCTGTCCGGGTCGTCGCTGCCCAGGTAGAGCTCGACGGCGTACAGCGACATTGTGCCGGCAACGTTGATCCAGCGCCAGATGTTGCCGCCGGCGTCGCCGCCGCGGAGGGTCCAGCCGTCGGGGCCGGGACTGGTGGTGAAGTGCTGCAGGAGCAGGCTGGTGTACATGGCGATGAGGATGGATGGTGAGAAGTAGGAAACGGTGCTGAGGAGCTTGTTGGTGGACTCTGAGTCTCCGAAAGAAACCTGGGCGCTAGACTCGCGCAGGGCGGGAATGATGCGGGTGGCGCAGTAGAAGACAAAGAGTCGGTAGGTGAGGGAGATGATGACCGAGGGGGTGATGGTCTGGAAGGCGGCGTAGAGCAGGGTGAAGGAGGAGTGGAAGGCCGAGGGGAGGTTGCCGAGGAAGTGCAGAAGGGTCGAGTAGGAGGCCATGATAATGGGCGGCAGCGGGGGGAACTCTGGCTCCTCGGGGGCTTCCTGCTCGGCGGCCAAGGCGTCGGGGGAGGGGAGGTAGTCGGTGAAGATCTGGTAGACGCAGAGGACGATGTAGGCGAAGAGGAGGGACGACTCGACGACGTTGCCCCTGCCGCTGTGCATACCGTAGGCGCAGAGGAAGAATGCTGAGGTCATGGTGACGCCGATAAGGGTGCCGTCGACGTTGCTGATGGAGGGGAAGTGTGCCACGCGCCAGAGGAAGTAGACGGCGGTGGAGATGACACTACCGGAGAGGATGAGGAGGATGATCTGGGGGAGAAGATGTTAGCATGTTGTCTTCTGCTGCGGCAAAGGGTAACCTACCATCCAAGTGTCGCTACGTCCCCTGTGGACGAACCACCGGGTGATCTGGCCCGAGGCCTGGATGACCAGCAGACTGCAGAATCCCTCCATGAGCTGGAACACAGGGCTCGAGTAGCGCAAGGTGTTGTCCCAGCCACCGAGGGTCAGGGTCTCAAGGACACCATTCTCGCCAAACAGCCACTCGCTCCACGAGTCCGTTTTTGAGTTGACGAGTCCCTGGAGGGTGCGCTCGACCCAGTTCGTTCCGGGCGCGTCGACGGCGAAGCGGCCGAGGGACCAGATCAGGAGCGCCGGCAGGACGAACCACTGGGAGAGTCGGAGGATGTGGGAGATGGCCCAGCGGACGCGCGAGGTGTCGGGGGTGATTGCCTTTATGGTTGAGTGGACGGCGTAGAAGCCGCATAGGGCGAGGCTGTAGGCCAGGCCGCTGTCCCGGCCGCCGACATCGAAGGCGACGGGTATCGAGAGGACGACGCTGAGGATGAAGATGGAGCTGAAGAGGATCCGGAAGAGCCACCACATCGGCGCGACGAGCTGGCTTTGGGAGCCGCGCCGACCGGAGGGGTGGAGAGGGGGGAAGGGGAGGAGGGAAGAAAGAGGCAGAGGAGTGCCTCTTGGGACGCTGCCGTCGAAAGAGAGAGAAGAAGGGAAGGCCGTGAGGGGGGGGACGGGTGCCTTTGTCTCTTTTTTTGGTCGAGGCACGAACGGCGGAGGGGCAGGCAAGGACAGGAGCGGTCGGGAGAAGAATCGGTCAAGGCGGCGGTCGGAGTTCAGAGGTCGGACGGTCGGTCGGACGTCTGCTGCAGCTCGCGCAAGGGTTTCTCTTCGGTGCAGTGCGGTGCGGGTGCGAGTTCGGGTCGCGGGTGGTGTTTGCCGGTACCGTGCGTCGCTCGGGTGGATGTGGATGTGTGGATGTGTGTTCGTGCGTTGGTGAGCTGTCGCTTGTGGTTCAAGGGTGCGTGGGGTGCAGCCCGATGGTCGCCGGGGGTGTGGACGCGTGTAAAGTAGCAGACAAAAGGGTCATCTGCTGGCTGCTTGGGTGTAAGAAGGAGAGAGAGGGCGTTTGGGTGGCCGAAACGAGGGCGTTGACTTGACTCTGTTGATGATTTGGCCCAAAGGTAGGCTGGTTGCTTTAACTCTGGCGTAGGTACGTTAAGATACTTAGGTAAGGAGGTAAACGCCTTATGACGGCACGGCGCGTGCTCAGGGAGTCGCTGGCAGGTTTGGGGCGGTAGGAGGAGGAGATGATAGGTGCTAGCCTGAGACCGGTTGAGCGGTGGTAGGACCGTGACGGACGGGATGAGATGGAGGGTGGCCAGTCGGAACGCCTGCCTGCCTTCTGTCTCTGCCCGTGGGAGATTTTCGAGTGACTTCCAGCCTGGCCCGTCGCTGGCTGCCACTTCCTGCCGTCCAGTTGGCGCTGCCAGTGGCTTATCGCGAGACGTTATCTTCACGTGTGGCTTCACCTTGCACCAAGCACTGGAGCCACTCTGTTTCTGTTCAGGCTCTTCAGGCTCTGGGAGAAAACGACAGGCACCCCTTGCTGCAGACCCCTGGCAGAAGACCAGGATGTGATCGGAGAACGACACTGCAGACCCTGTCAGGCGTGGACACGACAACTTTTTTTCATCCCCTGTCCCCAGAGTCGTCTTCTTCCCCGCTGACAAGACTTCAGGCAGATCGACCAAGTGCTTGGAAAGGGCACCACGATCAGGAATGCAAATGGCGCCAATCACCCAGACCAAGCAAGAGGCTTCAGAAGGCTTGAGCCTCCAGGTCGCGTGCCCCCCCTCGACACTGGCCCAGTAGAGGGCAGAGGACCACCACACCACAAGCCAGTCCAGGCCTCGCTAGCCGGCGGGAAGGGTTGTCGCATCCCTGCTCATGCATGTGACAGTCCCTCGCAGTGGTTCGCTGGGTGCATCGTCAAGCTTCACCGCTTCAAACATCGGCGACGCAGGACACCAACCTCCTCCGCTGGCGCTGCTTCTTTGCTGCCCCAATCGCCACCCAAACTACACCAGTGCGGTATTTTTCTCCCGAGGCGCGTTCCTCTGGCCTCATCCCAGCGGTGAGAGGCCAAGTGCTGGCCACACTGAGGCGGCCCCTCGTCAGGTGGTCCGCGGCTTGGCACCGCCTATTGCACCACTGGGCCATCTCACACGCAATCCCTCTAGTGGCGCGAGTGGCCCGACGAGACATCTCACGAGGACCGCGCCGCCAGAGACATCTTCAACGCCAGCTGTGTCATGCGCAGATAGCTCTATCTGCTCTGGCAAAAAGGGGAAACACCATGTCCGACCGCCATCCCTGGTGGCGTGTCGACAATGGTACTCTTAGACAGAACATCAGCAGCCAACGGACGCTTAACAGATAACAACGTCTCTCCCACAGTCTCAGACCATCAACTACTTGTACACGACGTGATGGGGTGTCCCTCAGTGCTGTCGGGGCTCAGTCCGTCAAACCGACCCACGCACTGCCAGATCAGAGATCTTCAGTTGATCAACTGCCACAGGCAGCTGACCTTCAGTCAGTTAAGGCTGTAGATCAGGTTGGCATGGAACCTGGAAGTGTGTGTCAGACAGTCAAGGCACTGATGTCCATTTGATCGTCCCCTCCCGGTTCGTCTGATAGACACAGATTGGATGCTCCTGCAAGGGCGATCGCCCCCCGCGCCTCAGCCCGCCCAGGGGCGATCTCTTGTCGCTGCCAGTAGCCGATCTTGACATATGACGGTCTTCTCGCGACACCTGAAGCCTTCTTCCATAATCGGAAGAATAAGGTCAAGAACGGAAGCAGAAGCAGAAGTGGCTAACTTGAAGCCCGCAACTTAATCCCACCAGCACGGGCCACCATCTGTCTCCCTCGGAGTCCCTCCCTGTTCATTCCTCCAATCAACCGTGCCTCGTCTCATGACTCCGACGCTGCCCCGCGATCTCCCCCTTTTCATCTGTCTATATTACTTATGCCGGGAACCCGAGATTTCAGTCCATCCCCTCCGCCCAACAGGGCTGTTCCCCCGAGTGTTCTCACACCTTTCGGTCTTGTGTGGCCTAATTGACGCTGCTGCCGTAAACGCCGGGGTATGCTCCATGGTCATGGCTTGTTTGGAGGCCATTTACATGGCACAAGCATAGGATGAAGCCATATCGGCCCCGTGTGCCTTCATGGCTCTTTAAAGCTAGGTACCTCCGCTCAATTCAGATGTAATCGCATCCCGTTTCTTGGCATTCGTTCTTTACCATTTTCAATTGAAGTTCAATTCAGTCTCTCGCTCTGGTCGGTGGACGTCGACTATCTAATCTATTTCGCTCAACACCACTCATACAACAACATCATGAGGTTCTCTCTTTTCACTAGCCTGATCGCACCCCTGGCAGCGCTGGCCGCGCCCCTCGTGGACCGACAAGCCAAGCCTCCCGCTTTCATCCTCACAGGCGATTCATCCGTGTCCGTCAACAAGGGCTGGGGTGATGGTTTCGTCGCCCTCGTGCGCAATGGAGCTCTCGGCCTGAACAAGGGCCACAGCGGCGCGACCACGGCAACATTCGTGTCCGATGGCGACTGGGCGACGGTGCTCAACCTGGTCAAGACAAACAAGGCCAAATACGACTGCTACGTGACGATCCAGTTTGGCCATAACGATCAGGTAGGAATAAGACTTTCTTCTCTCTCGCCCTTAAAACTCGTGCTGACGTCTGTTGCAGAAATCGACATCCGGCGTCAGCATTGCCAAGTTCCAGTCCAACCTCCAAGACATGGCCAACCAAGTCAAGGCCGCCGGCGCAACCCCCGTCATCCTCACTTCTCTCACCCGCCGCTCCTTCTCCAACGGAAAGTTGAGCGACAGCCTCGCCGACGTGTCCGCCGCCGCCAAGAAGGCCGCCACCGCGGTTGGTGCCCAGCTGCTCGATCTCAACCTCGCGTCCAAGACGTACATCCAGGCCATTGGAGCGACCAACGCCGCGCTGTACAACTTTGCCAGCGGCGACAACACCCATCTGAACGACCGCGGCCGTACCGTCTTTGGTCGTATGGTCGCTGACCTTCTCATCGGCTGGAAGCCTCAGTTCTCCAACTACATCACTGCCAACGCCGCCCTGACCCAGAAGATCGCCCAGGGGGTTGTTGCTTAAACTGGTAGTTAATGTCGTCTCGACAAATTGTACATATTGAAATTTTTGATGTCTGTGGGGACATTCCTGGCATCAGTACATAGCTATGCAGGACATATACACATAAACACAGAACATGAGCTGCAGTTTCTTGGGCCCAACTCGTAACAGAAGCGACGACTCCGGCCGGCAATCTTTGAGTTCGGGCCAACACTGCGTCTGAAGGGCATTTCCTCGATACCCCTCCTGCAAGGGCTCCCCAGTGTCTCAGCCCGCACAGGAACCGTCATTTGTCCCTGCCAGTGACGGACCTTGACGTATAACGAACTTGCCCTGTGCTTAAAGGCTCGGCACAAACACGAAGCTCTCCGAGGATCCCCCTCCTGGCTGTTATCGTTTACCAGCCAGGAGCCGGAGCACAACACCCGCCACTCTCCTGCTTAGACTTACGTCGGACAGCCAAGGTCAGACCAAGTATCAAAAGGCCAAAAAACATACAACACCGGGGATTCGCTGGTCGTCACCGACCCAACTACTGATCCGGCGCTCACTAGTTTAACTATGGGAGAGCGGACGGGATCCCGTGTTCTCTAGTGGCTATGGTCGTATGTGCTTGGTTGAGGTTCTGCCGGCGTCAAGTCGCATGGTGTTGGCGGCGGGCTTTGTAACACGTCTCACGATGTTCACTGCCAAGGCTGTGATGGTGACAGTCAGGTACCGCTCCCCTCCTCGAGGATCCGGCATCTCGGCCAGCCAAGGCAGCCTGCCATGCTGCCAGCCAAACGGATGCCCGACGTTGTGCGACCCTCCTCGGCGACGTCAGCCCGCGTCCCACGAGGCCACTCCCACAAGGCCCTTCTGCCCCTGACTATCGACTCAGCCGTCGGCAACCATCTGCACTTCTGCTGGCCGACGGATCGCTGCTGACAACGTCACCCCTCGTGCCATGCACCTCCGATCCCCTATATCCCCGACCCAAGCCACGTCGATGGCCTCGTGCGCCCCCTGCCCGTGCGATCCCGCCAGCAGCACCGCAACCACCACCTTCACCACATCAAGCCCCTCGCATCATGGTCATCACCCATCATCGGGCGCACAAACCTGATCACCTGCCATCACCCCTCGAAGCCGCCTCGCATATCCCATTGGCCGCGCCTTAGCGACGAAAACGCGAACATTCTCGTCCGTGGGACGCCAGACGCTGTATCTCCCACACGCGCTGCCTCGCGGCGTGTCACCCGCAGACTGGACTCGGAGGATAACAAGGCAACAGACAGAAGCATGTGTTCGTCGCGAGTTGGTTCCTGAACTTTTTTTTACCCCTGGACGGCCGTGCGTCGCGCGAGGGCGGTGATTGGGTGCCGCGACCTGCTGTTTTAGGGGTTCAACGGGTGGCGGATTCGCTGGCTCCACGCGGCAGCGCACCGACTTGATGGAGAGCTTCGATCAGATGGGGGGCGAGGGCGAGGGGGGATTGAGATGGGCATCCGCCGCTTTAGAAGCGAGAGGGAGGGCTCATCTTAATCTGGGGCGCATCGTATTTGCGGAGGGGGACGCGATGGGCTCGGGTTCGATGCGAGGGTGGCTGGGTCAATGGGTAGAAGAAGTTTTCATAAGTTTCCACCACTTGAAGTCTGAGCAATTGTCCAGTCTTGAGATGGAGTAGACTCGGAATGCATCGAGGGGAAATCCGAGCAGGTAGGGAAGAGGTGAACCGTGCTGCTGTCAGGAACGTTCGAGGCAACTGCCACTCCGAAGCCCCTGTGCTGCGCCACCACTGCCAATCCCGTCCCTCCCAATTCCTCAGTGGCAAGAACGCCGCGTCGCGAACTTCCAGTGAAGCCTCTGCGCGTCAGATCCTCCACTAAAGCAGCGGCCACGAATATCCCAGTGCCCCACGTCGGACAGGACCTGGAACTTCACCGCCCGCGCCCCCTATCAGACCATTGCACCTCCCGACCGCATGATTCCCGACTGAACCGCTCCCCGGCCAGCTCGAAACACCTGGTTTCCCATCCTCTCGTTCAAAAAACACGGGGTCAACTCGATATCTCGCCTCTCCGACCCCTATATATACACCAATGCGAACGTAGCCGGGACTCCGATTCCTTTCCCCCCTGAATCCGTTTCTCAACGATCTCCCACTTCATACGCTCCTTTCGCCACCAGCAGACACAACCCCGCGACAGACACCATGTCTTCCTCCGCGACAGTCCTCAAGCCTGTCAAGCGCAAGGCCCTTAAGCCTACGGCGCCTGCACCTACCAGACCCAGCACCGATGACATCCAACTGCCTCCCGACGAGGAGCGCGATCCCCTCGAGGTCAAGCACAAGGAGTTCTTCTGGACCTACACCGAGGAGCCGCACCGCAGCCGGCGTCTCGCCATCATCAGGGCCCATCCCGAGGTTTGCAACCCCCCCTCCCCTCCCCTTCCATGTCCACCAAGTCTAACGTACCCCCTCCAGGTCACCAAGCTCTGCGGCCCCGAGCCCCTGACCAAATGGGTCGTCCTCGGCGTCGTCTCCCTCCAGGTCTTCCTCGCCTGCTCCCTGCGCAACACGTCCTTCTTCGACTGGAAGTTCTGGGCCGTCGCCTACGTCTTCGGCGCCACCGCCAACCAGAACCTCTTCCTCGCCATCCACGAAATCTCCCACAACCTCGCCTTCCGCTCCCCCCTCGCCAACCGCCTCCTCGCCATCTTCGCCAACCTTCCCATCGGCGTCCCCTACTCCGCCTCCTTCCGCCCCTACCACCTCACCCACCACAAGTCTCTCGGCGTCGACGGTCTCGACACCGACCTCCCCACCGCCCTCGAGGCCGTCTTCCTCAACTCCATCCTCGGAAAGTCCTTCTTCTGCACCTTCCAGATCTTCTTCTACGCCGTCCGCCCCATGGCCATCTTCCGCATCCCCCTCACCTGGGTCCACTACCTCAACATCCTCGTCCAGCTCTCCTTCGACTACGCCCTCGTCCGCCTCGCCGGCCCCAACGCCGTCCTCTACTTCCTCCTCTCCTCCTTCCTCGCCGGCTCCCTCCACCCCCTGGCCGGCCACTTCATCGCAGAGCACTACGTCTACGAGACCGTCACCCCCGAGCAGAAGAACATTGACAACAAGCTCGAGATCCCAGAGACCTTCTCCTACTACGGACCCCTCAACTTCCTCACCTACAACGTCGGCCTGCACAACGAGCACCACGACTTCCCTGCCGTCCCCTGGACCAGGCTGCACAAGCTGCGCGACATTGCCAGCGAGTTCTACGAAGACCTCCCCAGGCACGAGAGCTGGGTCTACGCCATCTGGCGCTTCATCTTTGACGAGAACGTCGGCATCAACTGCCGCGTCAAGAGGCAGCAGGGCGGCCGCATGGTCGGCGGCGGCTCGAAGTGGACCAAGGAGGAGATCGAGGCATGAACCAAGAAAAAGACCCTGGTTTGACTCGGTTGCACATAGCACATAGACGTCCTTCGAGGAGCCTGGGGCTTCGACATAATTTGTTTTTGCTTTTTTTGTCTTGTTTTTGCTTGAATGAACAGTATGACGAAAGTAGAGAAAAGTCTCGTGTACGAAAAGCATCATGAAAGCCACTGCTTTAGAGTCGCCTATTTAATAACGCAAGGGAATTTAGTCGTACAGAATCCAGCCCTGGGATGTCCTCGGGCCGCTGCCGTCGTTCGCTTCTCGCCGTTCCTCCGCTCCATCGTCACAGTTGAGCGCTCTTTTGCGCCGCTCCCGTACTGGCGTGTGTGCCATGAGCAGGTAGTGCATCCGCCTCCATCGCCCCTCGGGGTTTGCGTGGGAAGTCCGCTTTGCCGACTCCCAGGTGTCGTCGTATTATTCAAACCCTCAACAGCTCGTCTCTTGCTGTCGGTTTGCGAGGCCTTTCATAAAGTGGTCGTTCCAATTCCAAGCCTTAGCCGGCGTGCTGATTAGAAGAAGAAGTAGGCGAGCAGGAAGCTGAGGAAGCAGAGGAGCGCAACGATCTGGACCGAGACGCCCTCGACCGACTGCCTCACGGCATGGGCGGCCTCTTGCGACGAGGGGAGCTTCTCGGTCTCGGCCTTGACCCTCTGGCGCAGACCACTGTTCTCCTGCAGCGCGAGAACCTTGGCTTCCGCCTGCGCCAGCTTCGCCTTGATCTCCTCGTACGTCAGCTGAGCCGCTTGCGTGACGGCCGACGTGGCTGCGGAGACGGTGGACTGGTCGTGATCGGAGGAATCGTCCCGACTGGCGCCGTTGGTGGAGTACGGGGGCGGGCTTGAGTTGGAGACGGTATCCTGGCCGGGGGAGGAGAAGGTACGGCTGACGTCGGGGGTATCCGCCTAGAAATCGTCAGCAAGCTTGAAATGCATTATGTTCGGAGAATAAAGCGTACGGTCAGGTCGGTGACAGCAGAGTGGCGGCTCGGAGTGGCGGCAACGGGAGCGGGAGGCTGGCTGTCGGTGATCCAAGTGACCCGGATCTTCCTCTCCTGAATTGTGGACTTGTCGGTCGAGTCGAGCTGTGAAGAAGCCAGGGTCAGTGGGCGATTCCCTCACGTTTCGGTCGCTAGGCCTTGGGTCTTACAATGTTGGCGATGCTGACAAACTCCTTGTCGCCGGTGATGGGCGCAGACTGAACGAGGAACTTGTCGCGGCACTTGGTGCCAGGAGCGGGCTCCTGCTTCATGGCCTGCAGGAGGACTGTAGGGGTGTTAGCCATATTCCTTCCCATAATGTGGCTTCTCTCTGCGTACCCGTGACCTCGACATCCTGACCAGGCTCAACGCGACCGGAGTTGGGGCGCACACAGTATCTGCGGGGTTGGGTTAGCGATCGTGTCTGGCGGGGAGGCTCTTCGAGGTTCGATCGTACTGCTTAGGAGCGGTGGTCTTGACCTGCAGAGGTTGTCAGTTCGGGCCGCATCGTTGCATCATGCGCGCGACCGGGACGTACCTTGAAAGCAAGGGGAGTGGAGTTGGGGTTCTTGATCTTCAGGGTACGAGAGATCTCGACAGTGAAGGGCTCTGGGCGCGTGTGAGTTTGTGATGTCGGACAAGCGACGGGGGCATGGAGACGCACGCTGGAAGCTCAGCTCCGATGGTTCGATATCGACAGACATGGTGATCGATCGGTGGTGGCTGTTTGGGTTCCTTGAATGAGGGTGCAATCGGTCGGGTAGGTTAAGGGGCTATTGTTGTGGTGCAGCTGGAAGGTTCGTGCCGAAGCGATTGCGAAAGGAAAATAAGTGGTGAATCGAAAGTGTTGGCGCAGGTTGTTCGGGTGGAAGAAGGTGGAGGCAAGAGGCGGTAGCGTGGCGTCGGAGGAGGTCTGGAAATCGTGCGCGGCGGTGGTGATGTAGTGGTGTGAATGTGATCAAAGAACCAGGGCAGCTGGGCGGGCGAGGACACACCTTCCCTGGTGTTTCAACCGTCCGTGTGGTTTCCCGACGACGTAATGCTAACTGAGCTCGATTCGGGTTAGCGACCGAGCTGGGGTGAACACTGAGGGGCGGGCCCGGCCTGCCTGTTGTCCCACGAAAGCACCGTTGTTTGGTTTCGGACGGCGAGCCGGGCGGGGTGAAAGTCAAGTCACAGGCGAGCCTTACAGTGAAGGTGCCTATCAGGCAAGTCCAGGCCTCCTGCCGAGGCCCTTCCCGGCGAGGCCATTACCTGGAACAGTGAGGGCTCCCGGCTGCCGTTTTGGCCTTTGAACGGCGATGACGTGAGGGTACATGAAGCTTATCCGCCCGCGTTCGCACGACGCATTGTTAGGTAACCAGCATGGAAGTTAATGGAACTCAAGTGGCTGCGCCGTGATTGAGCGGCGACTTGACAACGATTCAGGAAGCCTGGGCTACTACAGAACGATATTGTTTGATTTGCATTCATCTGACCCGCAAAAAGCTGCATCACCGTTTGTATCCTTCCATGTAACTTGCCTACCCCAGAAAGCTCCAGCCAAACCGCCACCTCACTCAAGGTACCCTTACCTTTACAACCTCGAACTGTCCCTCCCAGCTACCCCGCCACAGCACACCCTACACCACCACACAATCAACAAACCGCAAACATGACGCAGTCCGATCTAGCTGCACTGCTCGACATGGGCTTCGAGAAGGCCCGCGCCGAGCTTGCCGTCAAGAAGTCCGGTGGCCGTAAGGCGCCTTCCCATGACGCGCTATGCCTCCCAAACTGACTGAATCCAGTGCAGGGTGCTCTGGAGTGGCTCGAGGTGAACCAGGACAAGCCGCTGGAGGAGCTTACCGCCAAGGCCGCCGAGGACGAGGCTGAAGACGACGATATTGATGCCGTCAAGGCGAATATTGATGCCCTGGAGTCTGGCGTCGCCAAGTCGCTTGTCTGCAACGACTGTGGCAAGCTGTTCCGCAACCAGGACCTCGCCTCCTACCATGCCTCCAAGACGTACGTCCCCAGGCGCAAGCTGCCCATGCCTTCCCCTGCCTGGCAATAGCTAACCTGACCGTCCATCACAGAGACCACACCGACTTTTCCGAGTCGACCGAGGAGATTGCTCCCCTGACGGAGCAGGAGAAGAAGGAGAAGCTCGAGATGCTTCGCGAGAAGCTCCAGCAGAAGCGCGCCAACCAAGCCCTCAAGGACAAGGAGGAGAATAAGCTCAATGAGAAGATCCGCCAAAAGGCCACCAGGGAGTCCCAAGACGTCAAGGAGGAGCTGCAGCGCAAGGAGCAGATCAAGGAGGCCGCCAAGAAGCGCCAGGAGAAGCTCGACGACCAAGAGGCCAAGAGGCGCATCAAGGCGAAGATCGAGGCCGACAAGGAGGACAGGCGCCGCAAGGCTGAGGAGGCAAAGGCCGCCAGAGAGGGCAGGGCCCCGGCACCCGGTCCTGTCGCCGCACCGTCCCTCCCCAAGATGACGGCGAATCACGCCGAGGCTCGTCTCCGACTGCAGACGTCTGGTGGCAACATCATGAAGACGTTCCCCGCCGACACGACACTGTTCGAGGTCGCCCAGGCCCTCCAGTCCGAGCACAGCATCGAGGTCACTCGCTTCGAGACGACGTTCCCGAAGAAGGCCTTCCAGGGAGATGTAGACTTCAGCAAGACGCTCAAGGAGGCCGGCATGGTGCCAAGCTGTGCCGTCATCGTCAAGTAGATGAACACTGCGGCATGCAGAGGAGGACGGGCAAGGACTAGTTGCATCATCACGGCGTCACAGGGGGATTCACGTTTACAGATGGGAGGGGTAGTACCGGCGGGCGAGGGGTCACGCCGCGGCGGGGCACGCATGTGAAATGCGAAGCCACAGTCCCAAGTACTCAGTTGAATTGATCGGCATGGCCTCATCAGACCACACGGGGTCGCCATCACTCGGCCGCACGGGGCATGGACGTCTGCCAAACTCGGTGATTCTTTTTTCAGGTTGACCCAGTGAACTCCATTTAGAGCGCTTTTTTCATCAACGGCGTGATAAGCTACTCTTTCCCGGCAGCCGGATATCGTGCCTCCACCCAACCCTGTATGATCGTGCGATTCGCAGAACCCCCGCAGCCATGCAGTTGAAGTACAAAGGGAAGGAAATCGTCGTCGTATCGGATAGAATTCGTTTAGTCGAAGAGACCGAATCCCATGTCGTCGTCGGACTCCTCCTTCTCTGTGGGTGGACGTCAGTGTCAGTCCTCTATGTTGGATACCTGGCGAGAGCCGGTCGTGGGTCGGCAACGTACCCTCCTCCTTCTCCTCAACCTTGGCCTCCTCGGCGGCGCCACCAGCGGCAGCGGCACCACCAGCACCGGGAGCAGCGGCGGCACCACCGGAGCCGACGTTGGAGAGCAGGTCCTTGACGTCCTTGCCCTCAAGAGCCTGTTCAACGGAATCCAGTCAGTCATCGTCGTTCGTCATGCGACTGAGTGGTGGTGTTCATGTGTCGCAGTGTTCGATTTCGTGGGTGGGCGAAAGGCATCGTACCTTGGCGAACAGGGAAGTCCAGATGGGCTCAACCTCCTCGACCTTCGCGGCCTTGATCAGGGTCTGAAGCTTGTCGGCCTGCAATTGCGAAAGCAAAGAGTCAGCGATTTTGGTCTATGCGATGTTCTCCGTCTCGTGGAGCGATATTTGTTGTTTGCGCATCGGGCGGCGGCGGGGAGTTTTCTGTCCCGCGCTCCCCTGCGAATCGGGCGGGACTCACGGTAATCTCAACGCCATCGTCGGCGAGGATCAGCGCCGCGTAGGACGAAGCAAGCTCGGCGTTCGACATCTTGATGTGTTTGGTGATCGGTGAACTTGTTGACTGATCGTAGATGGTCTGGTCTACACGAAGTGTGGTGGTCGTCGAGAGTCCGAGTCGAGGTTGCGTATCGCGGGAGAGGGAAGCCCACCAAAACGAGAGCCAGTCAAAATTTAGCAGGGCTTTGGAAACCTAATCAGCCGGCCAAAATTCGGCACACCTGAGGCGAGGCGCCGGCCCCGCGGAGCGCCCTGTGATTGGTTCATGACTTCAGCCAATCAGGTCTGAGATGTGCCCCTCTCCGGCTGCCAAGGGTGTCGACTGCAGCTTGACCCTGCCAGGCTTAGCGTGCCCCACTCGGTATTTGGGGCTGGAGTTCCCCTCCCCCACCATTGACGGTCTTGGACGGTCCCAAGCAGCGAGCTTCCGGCCTGTAGTGACTGGGAACCTTCGGTGTCCCGCATCGCAGCTTGACGTCGTCCTTCTTTGCCCGCATCGCCTCCAGCTCGCCAACCGCAAAGATTACCAATCGCATCACCACATCATCGCCAAACTCGTCGCGTCGAACCCGGTGGAACATCGAGCCCGTGAACAGCAACCGCGTATCTCTGGCACCCCCCCTCGTATCCTTTGCCTCGTCGACCGAGCATCCGAAGCAGGCCGACTCTCGCCTCAGACCCATGTCGACTGCGCCTCGGCGAATTGAGTGACATCGTCATCCCCGACTGCGATAGCATATCGTCAAGCCTATTTCGCCTGCGCAAGACGCAGACTCTCTCTTCTGTCATCACCACGCACCTCAAGCAACGAGGAACCCTCCCATCATGGACACCCCTAGCTTCCCGCCCCCGCGCGATGCGACGGAGCAGGACATCCTGGACAACCTCGTCGCCATCCGGGACAAGCTCCAGCTGCTCAAGCACAACCGCAAGACGTACATGCAAAAGCAGGACATCATCCCGCTGTACCAGGACACGATTGAGCAGGTGCGGCGGCTGACCGAGGCTCGGCCACAGGACCAGGTCCTCGAGAAGAACAGAGGTAAGGACAATGTCGTCCAACGTCTCACGGCATGCCGCCAGTGAGACGGTCCCACCTTGCATGTCGCTGGGCTGACCAGAAATCAGTGGACAGGGTGCTCGACAGCTGTTTCCTTCTTCTGTCGCTGTCGTTCATGACTATCGGCCAGAACAACACAGCACCGGCTGCCTATGCTCTTACGGTAACAACGGAGCGGCTGCTGGATCATCTGGCCGAGGTGGATCTGTTCAGCGCCAAGGATCTCGAGAGTCTCGAGGAGACCCTGACAACACTGACGCGGAACGTCAAGAACGCCGCCGCCGAGCAGTCACCCTACCTGGTGACACTGCTCCTCAACCGCCTAGACTCCTGCAAGAAGTCGCTCGTCAAGCTCCAGAAGCGTCTTGAGAAGTACGAGAAGCCCCTGCCAAAGGTCCACGAGACTCTGATCTCTATCCTGCGGTCCATCTCCTGGGCAAACACACGGTCAAAGGTGGGTCCCCTTACCCCTCACCCCCACGGGCGATTACTGAGCACCAGTAGTTCTCTGCGAGTGAGGTCAAGAAGCTGCGGAAGCAACTCACGGATATCGAGCAAGATATCAAGGACGGAAAGTACAAGAAGGAAGATGGCGAATGGCCCTCGGGCAGTGTCGAGGTCGACAACCTTCTGAGGAAGTGTCTGCTGTGGGCAGACATTGTCCTCGACCGGTAAGCTTCCGAAGACTTTCGGCAATGCTTCCCGTTTTCTGACTGCCAAGCAGTGCCGGCGAGATTCCAGACTCTTTCAAGCCTACGTACAGCAGACTCCTGCGTATCAAGAACGACCTCGACAAGCTTTCTATCACAGGGCGATGGGCACTTCGCGAGGCAGATCTCTACGACTACACGAGAGAGCTTGACTCGATCGACGAGCAACGTGTCAACGGCAACTGGGTCGATGAGGATGGTCGGGAGGCTGAGCTCTACGTGCAGCGGGTAAGTCATACTGGGTGCCCATTTGTGGCAGAACTGAGCTTACACGATGACAGACCATGCTCTACCTAGTGAGGCGGAGCTACGGCTACGTTTACTTCTTGATGCTGTCGTCAAAGCCCGTGTCCGAGGCCCTGCTCCCCATCTTCAACCAGCTGCAGACGCTCAAGACCTGCCTGGTCGAGGTGAAGAACAGCGGAGGCGTGTCATCCGTCCGGGAGCTGTACCCCTACAGCATGAAGGTAGGAGTTATTTATGCTGATTCATGTCGCCTCGCTGACGGTTAACCAGCTCCACTCGATCGATAATCTGCGCGTCGACGGCAAGTTCATCTTCAACGGCGACATCCCAGAGGGACAGGGCAGCGTGAACGAGCTGCTGGCGGAATGCTTCGAGCTCAACTACGACCTCCGCGTCGCCGCAGAGTCGAATGCGGAGGACGAGGACGATGCCGAGGATGATGCTACTCCGGGCGATGCCACAACACCAGAGGTGGAAACGGATGCACTAGCCAATTCGCTTGCCGAGAGCCGGCTGGACGCGGCACCAACCACGGACACGCCAACCAAGGCGTAGAACGCCACGGCTGTGCATAATCGAGGTGAGACGAGAACGACTTCAGTCGGTAACGAGGTGACGGGGGTGGAGGCGTTTTGCCCCGTGGCCGAAGGACACATCATCGAGGACCCGGGACGCTCGTCCCTCGAGAAGGGTCCAGAGGACGGCGCAGTGCTCGCTCGCTGTCCGTGAAACAAGCGCGGTCATTTTGGAAGCAGGTGTCAGGCTGGCAATGGTTTGATTTTTCGAGGTTCCTGCGCGTCTTTTCTGTTCTGGTTCTTGGTCCGGAAGGGGGCCACATCATACAGCTGGGGGAGGCAATCTCGAGGAGGGAGGGGTTGTGGCGTGTATCCGGGCGGTGAATTAATTGCACATTCTTGGGACAGACTGAGGACATGCGGCATTGCTCTAATATCAACTGTTTAAGTAAGTCTGACGCTATGAGGCCTAAGTATGAGAAGTTCTCTAGGGGAACTGGTGCCTGAAGGCGCACTTGAACTGGAGAGATGTCAGTGTCATTGGGTGGACAAGAGCCCGGGGGTACACGTACGGGCCAGATCTGGGCCTATTTGACATTCGTTAGTGACAGCTCACTCAGGGGGTGGTTAGGGGCCACGACGAACCTTCTCAACATCCCAAACACCAGTCTCGGCGTAGATGTCGGCATTGAGCCAGCCGAGAATCTCCTCCCTAGACTCGGCAATGCAGACGAGGGTGCTGCCGCTGAACTTGAAGGTGTTGGGGTCATCGGTCTCGGGGACCTCGTCGAGGACAGCGCCGCCCATCTTGTAGATGCCGTTGTCGAGCTTGTCCTTGAGGTTGGCGAAGTGGGTGCTGGGAAGCACGTCAGAAGAGGACGATGGGGGCCAGGGGACATGAGACTACTGACGGGCGGACCTCGAGACGCTTGGCAAGAGTGCCAGGCTTGTCGGGGACGACGACGAGCCACTCGTAAGTGCGGGGGGAAGCAGCGGAAGACATGGTGCGGAAGACGGCGGCTGGGTGACGGACGGTGCTGGCTATGCTGGGAAGGTGAGTGCGAGGAAGTGTGAAGAGACGGGATGCCATTGAAATGAATGAGGAGAGGCAGATGAGGATGCTATATATGGGCAGGTGGGATGCTGAGGAGAAGGTCGGCCAGCGTCGGGTGGGATCCGGCTCCGGGGGTCGGAGTGAGAGTGCGGGGGATCCGCTTGTCGTCCGGCCCGCACCCGACGCTGGGGTCCAGTGCAAGCGGCGCCTTTCAGTTGACAATCTGCGCGCCCTCCACATGGGGCGATGTGGGATTTAGAGGTGATACTTATAGATATTTACATAGAACATCTTGGCAGATTGTTGTCTCTAGGTTAAGCTGCGTAAGCCGCAATGAAGAGCCGGGATGTTCAGCCCGGATGGTTGAGTTGACCACTTGTGAAGCGCCCTGCAGCGGAACATGGTGAACAGCCCCAGTTCAGGTGGGACATGTCAAATGTGCTGCAACCCATGCCGAAGCCATCGCCCACGTATTCCCATGTTGTTCTCGACTACCTACCTGCGTCGCAAGAGTCTAGACGCAGCATATACATCTCACCAGTGCATGATTCGAGCGTGTTGAAGTCGATAGATACCTTACACAGGTACTGACTCTGGCGCCGAAAAAAAGTAAATGGCCATAACGGTTGCTGTATTAGAAATACGCCGGTTTCTGCCCCGCATCAAAATCCGCATCCCACCTTGACCTCACAACCACACTACGCCTCCCACGCGCGCGACTCACTCGTCATCCAACTCGACTCATTAAACCTCGTCTTTGTACATCTTCACTCCTTTGGTCTCACAAATCTCACCAGCTCGTCCATCTCACATACTCACCTCCAAAATGGTCGCCCCCGCACAGGATGACCCGTTCGACGACGTCCTCAACCTCGAGGAGAAATTCTACGTAGAAGGCTACGAGCAAGGCACGAAAGACGGCGTCCAGGCCGGCAAGATGGAAGGCCGCTCCGTCGGTATGGCGAAGGGATTCGACAAGTTCCTGGAAAGCGGGCGCCTCTACGGCAAGGCCGTCGTCTGGGGGAACCGTCTACAGCTGGCACAGCAGCAGAAGGGCGCGCCCGCGCCGTGTCTTCTACCTCCCATCGCTAATAGCAACGCGCGGCTACAGAAGAACGTCATCGCCGTCGGGGCGCTCGTCGAGCCGGAGACGCTGGCGACGGAGAACACAGATGAGGCTGTGAACGACTTCGACGACCGCGTTAAGCGGGCGCAGGGCAAGGCTAAGGTTGTTGAGCGGGCGATCGGCGAGCACGTGCAGGAGCCTGCGGCAGCATCCGCCACCTGAAAGCCAGTTCTGAGTTGCGAAGGAGTCACTTTGGAGGTGTGCTGCCGCTGTTGACAGCGAATTGGGTCTAGAAGCGGCTGCTTCGACCTCTGATGAGACACACACACGTATGCATGGGACGGGCGTTTGGGAACAAAAAAGAAGAAACTTTCTAGGAGGCGATCTCGGGAGAAATCTATCTCGCTCCATATACACGACCCGCGGGTCTAGCCCCAAATCATCATCACCCTCCCGTCATGGCCTATTGGAAAGATCGGCAGGGGTACCTGTTTTCTCGTCAGCATGTTTGAGCAGCATTAGGGTAGCCCGCAGCAGAGCCGCGAGACAAGAGGCAAAAAGGGAAAACCCACTTGGCAGGGTACGAGTTCTCCTCCGCCAGCTCCCACTTGTGCACATCCCACTTGCCATCGGGCTTCTTCTCCTGTCCCGAAGGCAGGGGCGGCAGGCCGTTGACGAAGACGTCCTTCTTCGCCTCGGCGACGCCGTTGGCCTTTTGCAGGAAGACGGACAGGCCGCCCTTCTCGCCCTCCTCGCGGGCGGCGACGAGGGCCTGCGCGCCGGCCTCGCCGATCAGCTCGACCTTGGGGCTGGCGGCGCTGCCGACGGACAGCAGGCTGACGACGTCGGGCTGAGAGAAGACGCTCAGGCGGGGGTAGGCGCGGCGCACGTCGCGGCGGAAGTAGGCGTTGTCGGCGATGTCGCCTGCGGGGACAGTGACGGGGTCGTCGTAGGCGAGGGGGTCCTGGCCGCCCGGGGTCGGGGTGCGGAACTGAGAGTTGAGGGGCACGCCGGAGGAGCGGTTGGGGTCGAGGGCGAAGACGCGGCGGATGGCCTCGAAGATGCCGGTCGACTGGAGGGTGTATTTCTGGGAGGAGGAGGCCAGTCGTTAGCAGGGTGCGGTCGGAGGGGACGGTTCGGCGGCCTGAAGCCTTGGGCGCCGTGCAGCCCTCGTGGGGTGCCAATGGCGTCGCTTACCTTGGAGATCTCGGTGACGCCGCCGGCAGCTTTGGCAACAACCTTGGAGGCCATCTTGGCGGCTGTGACGGGGAGCGGCTGGTGGTGAGGTTTGTCGTCGGTGCCAGGATAGAGGTCACTTTGAACCGGCTTGTCGGACGCAGGTTGCTGCCGTTGGCTGCTGTGGGGCGTTGTCATCAATTGAGCGTAGGTGATTGGTTCCACGCGTGTGATTATGTCAGCGAGGCTCTCGACGTGGGACGACGTTCAACCTGTACTCTGAGATCGCTGTCGGGATGCTGCATGGGGCTGAAGCTGTCAGTGGACGTGTCATTTAGTGCTCTTGTGGTTGATTTCATACTTCTCTATGGTTTGCTACGAAATCAAGTTCAATTGGATGATGCGGTGTGTTGATGGTCGAGCAATGCGTGATACGTCCACCATGAGATCAGCCTCAACTCCCAATATATTCGCTACATGTTCCAGGGAGGGCTCCGGAATCAGCACTGCCCGGATTTTAACCCGGTATCTAGGGTGTATGTCATTACTGGCTTATCATCCTGGATTTTCACATCCCAGGCGTTGTTGATCTCGCCATCAATCCAAGACCTTCATCAAGGATCTTGGGCATATTCCTCAAACATCCAGCTTCACATGTGTCCTGCTTCGGGAGGATAAAAATGAAAAAAGAGTTGGACGAAACCGGGGTTTGAATCCCGGCGGCTCGGGAGTATTCTGGTAAAGACCAGCATTTTTGCCGTGTACGGTGCTCTAAGGCGTTGCACTTTTTGTGCCAACGCCCAACTCTGCCTGGAAATGGAGAAGGAATGAATTAAGTAGGTTGGCAGACACGCATCCTGACAGGCACGTGGTCAGGCGTCTCTGAGAGGAGCCTGCCGCGCATGAGGCCGCGCACAGGAGAGATGACGTTTGCCCATTTCGAAGGCAAATACTACACGTCGTCAAATGAACACACCAAAACAAACTACACTTGCATCATCATCGACTTGCTCTTGAGAAGGGCGCAAGGATGAAACCAATAGATATATCATGTACAACCGATCGCTCGCACCGCCCAGCTCCCTCGTACAAATCCCGAAAACCCATAAACAAAACCCAGTCACAGACGAGTCCAGACATCCAGGCATCTCATCTCGTACAGCCCTAAGACCCGTTTTCCCATCAAGCAGCAGCCTTTTCGTCATCAGCCTTGCTCTCCTCCTTCTCCTCTGCCTTCTCATCGGCCTTCTCATCGGCCTTCTCCTCGTCCTTTTTCTCTGCCTTTTCCTCAGCATCAGCCTTCTCCCCAGCCTCAGCGTCACCCTCCTTCACAGCAGACTCCTCTTCCCCAGCCTTGGCATCTCCATTAATAGCCGGCGCCTCGGCGTCAGCCCCGCCATCAACATCCTCCAGCTCCTCAGCCAGCTTCTTCACAACAGCAAGCGTAGCCGCCGGACCGCCGGGCTCAGCAGCCAGGACCTTGCCCTTCTTGTCCACGACGAAGACACCGCGTGTCGTCTTGCTGGGCGGGGCCTTGAGGCCGATGGCATCGATGAGGGTGCGCTGCGGGTCGCAGAGAAGCGTGTACGGCAGCTTCTGCTTGGTCTTGAAGGTCGTGTTGGCCTTGGGCGAGTCGGACGAGAGGCCGTAGATGGCCAGGCCCTTGGCGGTCAGGGGCTCGTACGAGTCGCGGAACAGGCAGACCTGGGTGGTGCCTGGGGTGGTGTCAGCGGTGCGTTGAGATATGCCATGCTGCATAAGAGGTTGACTTACAGCCCGGGGTGGACGCCTTGGGGTAGGTAAAGAGGACGACGCCGGTCTTGCTCTCCTCGAGGAGGGCCTCAAGGGTAGTCTTCTCGCCGTCGTTGGTCTCGACCTCGCCGCCGAAGCCCCCGATGGTGATGACGTCGCCGACGGCGGGCTTCTTGGCCTTGGCGCTGCCATTGACGGGCTTGGAGGCGGCGGCAGGCGCCTCCTCAACGGCCTCAGCCTTCGCGGGCGCCGCCTTGACAGGCTTCTCCTTGCCGGCGGGCTTGGCCTTTGCCTTTGGGGCGGCGGCAGCCTTCTTGGGCGCCGGGGCGGGCGCGGGCTCGGGGGCCTTGCGCTTACGGAGGGTGACGGGCATTGCGACAGGGGGGGAGCGCGACCAAGGGAGGATGAGGGACGTTGCGCGCGGGCGCGTGGCGGGCTTCACAGCTGACGACGGGTGAGAGGGATGAACGGACGTGGTCCGTGGTGACTTTGGGGTCGCGACGCGGATGTTGCGGCGGCGCCGGAGACAACTATGTCTGCAGAGGTTGAGGTGAGGGATGACGGGTGTGTGGTGAAGAGGAGAGGAGAGAGCAGACGGAGGAGGGCAAGGAGGTCGGTCCTACTTTGGGTAAAAGTAGCTGGGCTGGCCGGGAGAACCGCAGGCGGTGCTGGTCTGGAGTAGTAAGCTGCGACACGGGGGAACTGGGACTGCGACGGGCAACCTACCACGACTCGGGGAGCTCCCACGCCAACTCCAATCCCTCAAGCCTCTCCCGTCCGGGCAGTTCCAATTCGGTTCGGAAGCTCCCCCAGGTCGCCCTGGAGACGGGGCCAATCAGCACAGCTGTCTTGAAGAGCTCTGGGTTTGGACCGGCTAACAAGCGGGTCGGTGCCATGTCGCCATGTGGCTCAGCTACAACCGCTGCGCCCCAGCGAAGCGCATGCTCCGGCACTTCATGCCGATGCTGACATAATCCTCCATCTTCAAGCATCAGCTCACTTTGGCTGCTGCCCAATATCATCCAACTTTCTCTCTTTGAGCCCTCGAGAATGGATGCAAGATGGCGCCTAGGGGGAATATCAATCCGCGAGTAGGACTTGGAATGTCCCTACTGACCGCCGTACTCATCTAACACACCCCTTTACAGACTGTAGTTGCGCCCTTGGCCGCCTTCACCATGGCGTGTCTCCTCTTCACATACACGCGCTCCTCAATCCGCACCGCAAGAGAGCAAGCCGTGAGTCTCAAAATCTTCGCCATGCCGCTGCCATACGTCGTGCTGACCGCGCAGAGATCGGCCCGCAACCAGGGCTACGGCCCGCGAACGCCGCCAAAGGAGGACACGAGTCGCGAATAGCAGCATCACGATATACCCCAGACTCAAGCAAGCCTATAGGACCCTCCGCTTTGCTGTATGGATGAAAATTGCCCGTGCTACTTGCCAATCAGCCTCGCCTATGCGTACACAACCGAAGATATTGGGTATCAGTGGAAATCCTCCCGACTGCGTTTGTTGCTCTCCCCAAGCCCCGAGAGCTCCCTACGGCTCCGCATCCTCGTAGCCCAGCTTCCTCCGCCCCTCCTGCTTGGCGAGGTTGAGCCGCTCCATGACAAATTCATACGTCAGCATCGTGACCGTCGCCGCCGGCACCGCCCTCATCATGTTCGTGCCCATGCCGGCGTAGAACGCCCGCCAACCCTCCTCGTGCAGAATGATGCGGAACGTCGACGCCACCCCACGGTACTTGACCGCTGTCGCCTCCTTGACCTTTGAGGCAATCTCCTCGGCCGTCGCAGAAGGAGGCATCTTGATGCCCAGGCCCTGAAGGTACTCGGCTCCCGCCACCGGTCTCCGTTGGGTCTGCAGCCGCGTGCGGATCACTTCGTGCGGATATGTCGCGCTGCTGGCAAGAATCTTGGAAAGTATTGAGGCCGACAAGACACCAATCCAGTGCGAAGGGGGGTTGTCGCCGCTGGTCGTCGCGCCCATGCCCTGGCCCGTGAACTTCGTCTTGAGGTACTCGTATGCTGGGAACTGTACGGCCACATGGGTCAGGCCCAGCAGCGCGGGCGTCAGGCCCGAGTAGAATGAGAGAACGCCTTCTGATGTGTACATCTTGCGAGCCGCGTCAAGCGTCGAGTTGTAGTGCCACGGCGAGTGGAGCGTCGGTCTCGACGTTGGCGTGCTGCCGGGCTTGGGAAACTGGGAGTAGTGCTCCCCCGAGCGATGGGCATTGCTCTGCGACATGAGCCTCGTCTTGATAACCCATATCGGGTTCGTCGCTATCGTGCTGCTGGCGCCGGCCACGATGGACGACCAAAAGTTGATGACAAATATGTTGTCTGTCGCGAGAGGTCAGCACTATCCAGAAGAAGAAGGGCAGGACCTTGCGGCAAGAACTTACCGTGATAAGGCCGGATGTACTCCTTGCTCTTGTTGTACACCGTAAACCACACGGCCCATGTGGGCAGGTACCCAAGCACTATGGGTCCCAAGCCCCGATACATGCCTCGCAGACCCTCCTCACGCCATATGACCCGTGCTGTGCCGACAAGCCCATCGTATAGCTTGGGGTGTCCGACATGCCGCCCTTTGGTGATGGGGTTGAAGCCGCCCTGGGCCTGCAACTTGGTCTTGATAACGTCCAGGGGGCACGTGACGACGCCGGAGGTGAAGCCGCCAATGGCCCCGGAAAGGGCGTTGAATTGCGATACCGATGCCCGTGCGGCCCAACGTTCCAAGCGGGTGATTTCTGTGTCGGCCGGGGAGGACATGGCAGCCTCTGAGGGCTCAGAGACGCCAGCCTCGTCCCGGTGTGGGTGTGGGTGCTGGCGAGGATGCGGCGGCGGGAAGGAGCGGACGCTGCTGTAATGAGGGTATGTCGAAGTTGGATAAGGGCCGTAGTCCTCCTCCTCGCCCTGCGGGTGAGGCGGAGGTTGTCCTCTCGAGGGGTTCGTGCTGCCCTCGGAAGACATGCCCGACGGTGCCGTGCGACTCCGTCTCGGTCGTCCGAAATGTGCCTCGATCGGTTCGGCGGGAGAAAAAAGTGCCGAGGGTATGCGGCGCTGCGCTCGAAATCTCCCACGACGTCAGGGACAACGGCGTGCCGCGTCTAGGGAAGATAGGTAGGGCGTCTAGTGGTGTCGGGTTTGTAGAGCAGGAGAGAGCGGTGGTCGTCGTGGGCGGGTCGGGTCAGAGTTGTCGGTCGGTCGACTGCTCCGGTGGTCTCCGGCCGATGATGGAATGGTCTTTAGTGGAGTGTCCCGGTTTGGCGGGGAATGGCTCCCACGCTGCCGTGACACTGACCGACTACCTGTTGTCGCAGGCCATTGACCTCGGGGGAGAAGACTGTCGAGAGGGTGCCAGAGGCAGAACCGGCGAGGCGGGCGGAGGTGAGGTCGGGGAATGCGGTGGACGGGATGAGGGGTGGGAAGGGCGAAGGGGACGGGAAGGTGCGGTGCAGTGGACGGGGAGGGGAGAAATGCAACGATGGCAGGGACCGACGCGCTGGGAGGAGCGGCTTGTGGTTGGGTCCAGCTCGCTGGGCCACTGAGCGGATGCGCTGAGGTGAGCTGCAGCTGCTGTCCGTGAGGCACTCCGAGTGTGAGTCGAGCTAGAAAAACGGCATCAAGTGGAGACTTTCTACAACAGGTATCTCCCGTTATCTTTCTGACCGGATATGATCACTTTGAGTGGAACAGGCTGACGCTGCAGTTCTCTTCCGGTCGTATAACAGACATCACAGGAACTTGGAACTGGCGGAAGCTTACTGGGGGCTGTTACCAGGCTGGGCTCGACGCAGCACGGCCAGCAGTGACGTCGGTCGGTGTTCGGCATTCGCTGCTTGGTCAGATTCCCGTTACACCGACCGACAATCGATATGATGCGAGACCTATTGCGCGAAACACGATAATGCCTTGATTAGCCTTTCGAGCTCAACAGTAATTCCGGCCCGTCGTCAAGCCGTCAGAACTTGTCCGTGGCTTGAAGAGAGCATCGTGCTGGCTACACCATTGCAGCGGTACAGCAGTCATCGTCCAACGTCCTCAAGGCACAGCTCTAATAATTTGAGGTCGATGAAGCGGGCAATAGGAAGAAACCTCCGTACATGCCTTCGTATTGCTGCACTCATGTAGCATGATGTGACCGCGTAACAGTTGACAGTCTTGAGCACTTCCTGTTCCTGACGCCAAGTGCTGCATCGACTTTCACGCTGCTCCAGCCACAAAGCACCGCCACACGTTCTTAGCCGTGACCATCCACGTGACTCTCCTTCCGTCCCGGGTGGCTCCGGCAAGCCGGGTCCTGGATTTTGCTCGCAATTGGAACTCGTCTGATTCGCGAAGGGGACCAGTGGCAGAGCCAGAATCTCAGTCCCAATTCCCGCGACCACCACCCTCCCAACCCACTCGCCCCCGACGACGACCGACCCGAACGACGTTCGACCCTCTCCGATTCTCCCCTCCAAAACCGACCGATTACGAAAACCTCGATCACAATGGCCGACCTCGGAGCCCGCATCGCCGAGAACATCGTCAGGCGTCCCAGCCTGCTGAACATCGTCAAGCCCTTGGCCAACTGGTACGCCAACGCCGCTGGCTGGCGCAAGCTCGGTCTGAGGTAAGGAAACGCGCGGTGGAAGGAGTCAATTGGACGCGAAATGGAGTCACGGCTGGTGCAGATTGGTCTCCGGGGAAGGAAGCCAGGACGACAGACGCACCGTGGCCGCTGGGAGGAAAATGGCCCGATGACGCCTAGATTCAAGGCGACTTAAAGCGAGGCGTAATAAGACGCTGATCAGATTCCCAACAGGTACGACGACCTCTACCAGGAGGAGAACGCTCCCGTCGCCCTGGCCCTCAAGCGCCTGTCGCCCAAGGAGAGCTACGACCGCATCTTCCGCATTCGCCGCGCCGTCCAGCTCAGCTACCAGCACAAGCTCCTGCCGAAGGAGCAGTGGACCAAGGCCGAGGAGGTGAGCAAATACCCAACAGAGCCGTCCGAAATTCAGGCCAAGACAACGACAACTGACATCCGCCCCAGGACGTCCCTTACCTGGCGCCCCTCATCGACGCCGCCCGCGCCGAGATCCAGGAGAGGGAGGCCCTCGACACCCTTGAGGTCGTCAAGAAGCACTAAGCATCCACCACCCCTTCATCCGAGATACCATGATCCAGAGTGCCCCCGTTCCTCGCTGTACAACCACAACAAGCACCATCCCCCAGACACCCCACCGCCGCCCGTAGAGGGGGCCGCGGCTAAGGGCCGTGCTGATGACCAGCCGGCCGGAAGGAGAGACGATGAGGAGACGGGCGAGGGAGAGGAGGTGACGGGCGCGGGATGAGCGTCGTGGCGGTCTGTGTAAGCTACCCTATGTATAGACTTTTGGGAATCTGAGCTCCCAATGCAACCTCCCTTCCGCTTTTTGTCGAACATGGGTTCCTCTGCCCTTGGTCATGCTCGGACCTTCACGCAGTACATGTCACAGCCACTGCAGAGACTTCCATTGGCCTTCTTGATGTCGAAGCAGACAAACCTGCAGAGCCTCAGTCGTTACTTGCAAGACCTCTCTATTGACTGAACGCCTCTATTTTGAATCGTACATGATCCCCAAAACGCCCCTGGGGCACCCGCCCACCCCCTCATTACGTGGTACCCAAAAACCCTCGTGACATGCAGTATAATCGCTCACAAAGTGCACATAGGACGAGCCGGGACATCACGCGTTGCCGCCCTTCTCGTCCGTGTCAATGTGCCACACGACGTAATTCGGTAGGCCGACGACCCTGTACCCGGCGCGCTTGGCCATCTTGGCGAAGCCCTCCGTCTCAGCCTGGTTCTCAAAGGCATACGCCGGGAAGTTGATGCCTGGGAGTCGTGGTCAGTTATGAAATGATCTGTCTTATACCCGAGGGTTTACTCACCAGACCGGTGAACATCGGCCTTGACGACGATGCTGACGCCGCCAATGCCGTCGAGATCGAGCTCGACGTCCTTGTTCTCGCTGCGGTCGCCCATCCGGCACATGTACTTCCTGCCGGTGTCAAACTCCTTGTAGCCCTCAGCGAGGACGGTATCCTTGGGGAGCTTGGCGGCGAGCTTGAGGGCCTTGGGGGACTCGATCCACGAGTTGTAGTCGAAGCGGCCCTCTATGTCGACGCCGTCGACGTAGCGGTGGAACCAGATGTCTAGGGGATGTCAGTGGCGGCGCATAGTTGTAGAGGGCCGAGTGACTTACTGGGCACCAGAATGTCGACGTCGTGGGCGACAAAGTCCTCGATGATGGACTTTGGGTTCTCCACAATGTCGACGTCCCGCCAGTAGACCCACGAGTGCTCGGGCTTGAGGGCCGTGGCCAAGAGGTAGTTCCTCGCGCGGCCCATGGCCTTGCGCCGCGGGCCCTGGGCCTGGAAAGAGTGACGCTCCTTGACGTCCTGGCTGAGGACGAAGTTGAAGTCCTTCTCGACGACCATGGCGCTGCGGAAGGGGACCTTGTCGGGCCTGCTCTGGATACGGTTCAGCTCGGCGCCCAGGACAGCCATGGTATCGTCGGTGGAGTCGCCGACCAGGAAGGCGAGATCGATCAGGTCGTGGGGGTAGGTGAGCTCAGCGATGAGCTCGAAGTACTTGGACAAGTAAGGGGCGGCATCCTTGAGGGGCGTCAGGATGAGGATGCGCTCCTTGTTGGCGAGGGCTTGCGCCGTCGACTTGACGGGGTTGAGGTCGACGTGCTGGACGGACCCGGCCTTGACCTCGACGGGGGCATGGTGGTTGAAGAGCACGGGGGTCTGGAGGTGCCGGTGCCATGCGGCCCTATCGTTGGCGTTCATGTCCATAGGAGCAGCTGGCGGGCCCCAGCAGTAGAACCTGTCGAGGCATGCCTGTTAGCTTTTGAGCATGCGCGAGGCGATCCTGGGCGCTGGCACGAACCTATCTATGCCGTGGCTCGCACGGCCGCTGATGGTCCGCCATAGCATCAGGAATACCAACACCACGACGAGGTAGATCACTCTCGAGCGGGTCAGGAAGGTGACGACAGTCTTCAACGCCGGGATCCTAGACGTTGCGGCCGCCTTCCAGCCGCCGCTGCCCATTCCCTTGGCATGTTTTGGGAGAAGCATTGTAGCCGTTGTCTATCGCGGCGTATCGTCGGCGAGTGTAGTGTTCTCGTCGTGCACGGCGGGTGCGATTCGTCGCCGGGAGGCCGTGTCGCGTGTGACCTCGCGTGTCCCAGGCCCGTGGCAGGCTGCAGGGGGTCACAGGCGATCAGGCTGCGCAAGGGAGGTCTGGTCGGACCTACTCGGGTCGGGTTTCGAGATGTCGGGTGCGGGTTGCACAAGGGGGTGTCAAGACCGAAGCCGGTTCGACTGGCTGATCGCAGTGCTGTTTGGCAGACAGAAGCTCGTGGGGATTTCAGTCCCTGCCGACGAGGAGTTGGGAGAAAAGTCGTGGAAGGAGTGGGCGAATCGAGGTCGGAGGTCGTCCGGTATTGTCTAGTCGTGGGGAATGCGATGATCTAGAGGATGGCTCCCTTTCCTTGGCTGCAGCAAGGGTGTTAAGCTTTGCCAAAATGGGGCTGTTATAAACATGTGTTCGTTGGCCGTTGGATCTCTCTGGGTGTTAATGCCGGGGATGAATATTGTCACTGATCGGGCTTGGCCCCGATGTAGTCGTCGAAATTAAGCATCCAGGCCCCGATTGAAGTTGAGAGCTTCGAGCCACATGTCCCTGTGGTTCCTAGGTTCCTCACGCGCCGGGCAGCGCGTCTAGTCCGTTCCCCGACTTCAGTGGCTAGTGCAGGCAATACAGCGCCAGTTGCTGCGGGGCCAGGTACCGCCTAAGCTGTCACCGTGTGGCGCTCGGCGGTTTCAATGGATGACAAACTTCCAGGTTGAAGCAGGAACGGCATGTCATCCTCACCACACCGGATGTACGTGCCTTGTGAAGTTTGACGACAGTTCATCAGCCACCATCTTTTGCCTGTCCCCTTTCACACCCAAAACTTGACCTAAGATTCCCAAAACCTGGCATCAGCATCAGAATAAGACCGTGTATCCATCTTTTGTCAGAAATTGCTTGATGCACCCGGCAAGCCGCCGCTGGTCAACCCTCAACTTCCCACGCCTGACGCACGCGGTTCACGGTTCACATCCACGGCCCGCCTCAAGCATCACAAGCCATCCGTCGTGGTACAGCTCGTTTCATCAAAAGAGACGCCCCACGCTCGGATTCTTCTCCAGACCCTTCTCAGTATCACTCCTCGCCATGGCGGCCACCCGTCGCTCGGCCCGCCTCGGCGCGCAGGTACTGGTGCAGCCCGAGACTGCCATGCCTCCTCCGCCTTCTCCCGCGGCCCCGAGAGGACGGAAGCGAAAGGCCACGGCCACAGCATCCGCTCCCGTCTCCGAGGAACTCCCACCGGTAACACCGCCGCCCAAGCGACGAGCACAGAGGCCTGCCAACGACGCCCCTCCCCCGGCGACCCCCACTCCGGGAGCCGTGGGCCTCATGGCCGAACGGCTCGCCAGCAACGGCACGGGCGGCAAGAAGCCCCGGGATCGGACAGTCACTCGCCTGGCCGACCCCGCGACCACAAATGCCCCTCTGCTCTCGCCCGAGACGTCCCGCTTGGTCGTGTCTAGGGCAGCAGGTCCAGAGCCTGGGGCTTCACCGTCCAAAGCGCCCCGGCTAGACTCATCTTCGTCGCTGGTCGGTGCTGAAAACCACAA
This sequence comes from Plectosphaerella cucumerina, assembly GCA_020746995.1. NCBI lineage: Eukaryota > Fungi > Ascomycota > Sordariomycetes > Glomerellales > Plectosphaerellaceae > Plectosphaerella > Plectosphaerella cucumerina. Next base: position 1,016,191 of record JAGPXD010000004.1, on the reverse strand, counting down.
GGCTCCGACAACGACGGGCAACATCCTGGAACGGGCATGCGCTCACCTCATCAGCGTCGATGAGCGTATGAGGCCCCTCGTCGAGAAGAACCCGTGCCGTATTTTCTCTCCCGAGGGCCTCGCCGAGAAGATCGATCCATTCGAGAGCCTGTGCAGCGGCATCATTTCACAGCAAGTCTCGGGCGCGGCGGCCAAGTCGATCAAGGCAAAGTTCGTAGCGCTCTTCGACGAGGCCAGCGCCGAAGACAGGTTCCCCCACCCATCCGAGGTGGTCGCCAGGAAGTTAGAGGAGCTACGGACGGCAGGCCTGTCCCAGCGCAAGGCCGAGTACATCCACGGCCTGGCGGAGAAGTTCGCGTCGGGCGAGCTGGGGGCTCAGATGCTCGCCGAGGCGCCCTATGAAGAGGTGCTCTCCAAGCTCATTGCGGTACGTGGGCTGGGCCAATGGTCTGTTGAGATGTTCGCGTGCTTCGCGCTCAAGCGCATGGACGTATTCTCGCTGGGCGACCTGGGCGTTCAGAGGGGCATGGCGGCCTTTGCAGGGCGCGACGTATCGAAGCTCAAGGCCAAGGGCGGCGGCAAGTTCAAGTACATGTCTGAGAGGGATATGCTAGAAATGTCGGCCAAGTTTGCGCCGTATCGAAGCCTCTTCATGTGGCTCATGTGGCGGGTGGAGGAGACGGACATCAGCACTCTGGAATGAGGATACGGCAGCGGCAGCGGCAATGGGCGGACTGCCAACACCGGGGATTGTATAATTATAGCACAAGAGCACGAACGATGCGGGGCGACGGGAGGAACCCAGGGCCGCCCCGGTGCACTGAGCATTCAACCGGCTGTCATCATGCAAACAGGGCCGTTTCTACGAGTCATCGATGATCCCAGGACCCCAGTGGGAGGAGACGTTGGACAGATGTTTTGGCGCGGCCTGTTGTTCATGCGAGGGGAATGAGCAGACAGGCCACCCCAGGCTCGACGTTGCGTCGGACGGGGCCTTTGCGACGGCCCTGCGGCGAGTGAGGCAGGTCTGGCGTCAGCGGCAGAAGGAGGCAATGCATGTGAGGGCCGGTGACGGTGACGCGGGCGTCGATGCACAGGCGTGACCTCGAGGAAATTGGAGAGGTGACGGGGCCCCAGGTCGAGGGCGAGTTCGGGATCAAGGTGCATCAATATAACTCCAGGAGAGGAAGGCCCGGTCGGTCTGGACTGACCATTTCGGCCAGGCTCGAGAAATGAGAAATGAAGATTGCGAGCACCCCCTATCCCTGCGCCCTCTTGCCTGTTCCTGTTTCTGTTCCTGGCGGGGTTGGGGCGGGTAAATACCGGCGACAAGGTCATGTTGCATGCAAGGGGGGTGAAATGGACGAATCATCGATCTCGGAGAAGGCCTTCTGTTCCGGGGGATGCATATTTGCAGCGGCTTGAACGCCGAATTGCCATGTCCAGAATTGGCGTGAAATATCTGACTTGCGGCGTCGTCTTTCCCGCCGCGGACTGCTTCGGCTGTGGCAAAAGCACGACGCGGCCCAGCTGGGCAGGGTTGGCGGGCGGAGCAAGCAGCAAGCAGCCAGCCGAGCGTGCAGCAAGCTGGAGAGTGGGAGGAAAAGTCCGGATGGCAAGCCTGCACGAGCCGCGGCCGGCCGGGCCCTTTCTTTTAGCTCGTGGGCGGCCAAGGAACCGGGAGCAGCAGGAGGCCAGTCCGTCGGCGCGTGTGGATCTGGATGGGCACGCTTTTTCGTGCTAGCGGCCGCGCGATGGTGCTCGGGCAGGCTTGGCTGCCAAGTTCAACCGTCCACAGGACGAGCAGCCTGGTGTGGTGATGGACGGATGGTGGGAAGGGGGGTGCAGATCGGACCTTTACAATTGGGTTCCAATGTTTGCGCGGGTGTGTCGCGCTGCGTCATCCAGGCGGCAGGCCCCTCTGGCCGTCCGGAGTGCAAGAGGATGAAACATGATGGGCCCCCTTGGCTGTTAGGATGGGACGGGCGGCTTTTTCAATGACTCGATCTCTTTTTCTGCTTGTTGAACGGTGAATTCGGAGTCCGTAGTGTACCGGTGATGAGAAAAGAGTTGAACAATTCCCTCCAATTCTCGACCGATGCGCGATACGGGCTTGGCTCCTGATGGTTGGCGTGCCGCGTCGCGGGGGCACGCCGGGGGTGTGGATGCAGACGGCAGGCTTGCAGGTTGGAGGATGGGGGGAGATGGCCAAATCTCGCCAAAATACACCAGAGATAGGGGAGATTGGGCCACCAACAGTCCAACAGGGCAGCCTGCTACGAATACAGTGGCCGAGTGCTACCTCCTGTCGGTCGATCGTCAGGATCGCCGGTGCTCTATCGTCTCGGGGTAGGCACACTGATGAATGAAATCTCGTGGACCGACATCATCGCCCGGGGGACGGACGAGACCCATTCATCATGGGTCGGCAATCGGGATGCCCGGAATACGGGGGGGCAGTTCACAGTGTTTTGCTTGTCCGGCTGAGACTCCGTGTCATGTCGTGTTGTCTGAGTGGCACCCTCAATCGCCTCCATGTGCGAGCAGTGAGGCCTCTTGGTGCTTCCTCGGATCAGGAGAACCAGTCAGTCACTGCAAACCAGAGCGCAAGCAGGCTTTTTCGTGAATTCCCTCGTCCCATCCCATCCATCCATCCCGTCGTCGCAATCCAGTGCAGAAATGTCCACGCACGCACACCCCGGGGCGCCTCTGTCTCCACTATAGGTTCAATCTCGGATGAGACGCGACCTCCTTCTTGCAGCAGCCAGAGTGGCCGATGCACCCCCCAGCCGTGCAGGTGCCCCCCCCAACTCGGGGGACTGGTTGGGACGATGGGCGAATGACAGCTTCGGACTGCATGGCAGCCCCCTGAAAGATCAGAGGAATAGAACCCCCAGCACCGCCAACCCGCACGAACCGCAAAGTAAACTCATTCTGTACGAGCTAGCCCGCCCAATGAACCTGGAGCTTCCTGGACCTGGCATCGGCCCGCCGCCTCGCCCTCCTGCCCCCTTGCCCCTCTGCCCCCCTGGCGCCGCGGCCCCCCCGTCGCCCCTGCCGGCGGTCTCGCCATTTCCATTGGCCTTGCTTTCCCTCGTGCTTGGGCCGGTTTTCCCTTTCCCCATCAAGGACGCTCTAGCCGGTTCGTGTTTGGCCTTTTTTCCCCCTTCGCCCTCCCTCTCCCTTCCTCCCTCGACCCGTCTTCCGTACACCCCCTTCGTGACAACTTCACTTTTCCTCCAACTCGGGTCCCTCAGGTCCTTGTTGTTTTTGTCCTTCTTACGCTCGTTCAATCCCAGGTAAACAGTGTGTCAGTCTGCTCTCTATTGTGCAGTCTGTCCCTCGATCCTGTGTCATTACACCCTCCTCCCTTTTTCTACATAATCGTAAGGAAAGGACAGTCCACTCGTCCCCCGTCGAAGGTATGTTTCTCACCAGTCGCTCCTGCCCCGTCTGCCCTTCCTGCCCTGCCCTGCCCTTTTGCCTCCCTCCCCATCGGACCGGTCCATCGACCTTGCCACGTGTGGCATTCTCTCTCCACGCCGAGGAATGATGGGCAAAGCATTGCCCCGTATCGACCAGCGAAGCCACCCGGACTCTGGAATGCATCGCCAGTCGCCCCTTCACCCGCCATTGAGAGCCCGCCCAACGTCAAATTCGCCTGCGCCATCTCAGCAGTAAGGGTGGCTAGCTACGAACAAACGGATTGCCCTCGCCTCGCTCGGAAATCGCGCCAGCCGGACGAAAGAGCAGCCCTTGCCTCCCAGCCCGCCGATAACCACGCCACGCCTCGACGACCCAACTTTCACTCGGCGATACCGCCACCAAGCCCTTAACTCTCTTCGCCCGGAAAATCACGAGTTCGCGGCGGCAACTGCTCACGCCAATCCCCGGTTCCACCCACCTCTTGCCTATTACCACCAACCCCCGAGTTTGTGTGGAAGACGCGGCGCTAGGTTGTCTGACAATCCCTGCCTCCACGGATCGCTTCACCCGTCGGCCAAATCCACCAACTCAGCGGCCTGCCTCGACATTTCGCAAACAATCCACTACTACACTCTCCGTTCTTCCATTATTCTTCCCCCCAAAACCACGGCATCAATTTTCCCCCGTGCGAAACGCCAATATCGTTCATATCTGAAATCTGGAGAGCTCGTCGCTAACCGTCGACCGCCCTCCCTCCAGACCACCAACAACAACAAACATGCAGTCCGTCAAGATTCTCTCGGCTGCCGCCGTCATTGGCGCGCAGCTCGTTGCCGGCAAGTAATTCCCCATTCGATCGCCGCCTTGGTGCCTCCCGCTGACCCTTTTGCGATTCAGGCCAGGCCAGCGCTTGCCGCAACGACTTCACCGTCACCAGCATCGCTCAGGCCACTGACATCCCCTGCACCACCCTGGAGAAGGACCTCATCGTCGACTCCGAGGTCTCCGGCAACCTTGTCATCGGCGGCGTCGCCAGGATCAGGGGCAGCCTCATCATCACCAACGCCTCGGCCATCACCCAGCTGAGCTCCCCCAACCTGGCCACCATCGACAAGGAGTTCCACCTCGAGGCCCTGACCCAGATCCGCGGCATCCAGATGCCTTCCCTGACCGACATCGGCTCCATCCGGTGGATCCATCTGCCCGAGCTCAACTCTATCCAGCTGGGCCAGTCGGGTGTCACCAGCGCCGACGAGGTCGAGATCTCCGACACTGCCCTGTCCAGTCTTAGCGAGTTCAAGGTGTCCAGCGTCAGCGTCATGAAGATCAACAACAACGACCGTCTCCAGACCTACGAGAGCACCCTCGCCAACGTCACCACGGAGCTGACCTTCGCCTCCAACGGCGCCGACCTCGTCGTCAGCCTGCCCGACCTCATCTGGGCCAACAACCTCGGCTTCACCGACGTCGCCGAGGTCAACCTCCCCGCCCTGCAGTACATCAACGACTCGATCCGTTTCGACGACGGTAGCATGACCTCGTTCTCCGCTCCCAACCTTACCACGGTTGAGAAGGGCGATCTCGCTTTTGTCGCCAACCTCGATATCACCAACCTCACCTTCCCCCTCCTCACCGAGATTGGCGGTTCCCTGACCCTCATCAACAACACCAAGCTCGCGGTTGTCGACGGCTTCCCCGCTCTTGAGCAGACCGGTGGCGCTATCCGTCTCGGTGGCAACTTCCAGAAGTAATTCCCCCTTGTCACTCCACTTTGCGAAGCTCTCCTGCTAACTGCTTGCCAGCGTTTCCCTGCCTGCCCTCGAGCGCGCCGCCGGCGACTTCGTTCTCCTCAGCACCGAGGAGATCAGGAGCAGCTGCAGTGTCTTCGACGAGATGGAGGGCAACGAGATCAAGGGCGAGTACGCCTGCCGCGGCGAGGAAGACGAGGCCAACAACGAGGACAATGTCAACTCCAGCGGTGGTAGCAACGGCGGCGGCGGTAGCTCCAACAACGACGACGGCAACGCTGCTGGCTCCCTCTCGGCCAACCTTGTCGCCCTCGCCGCTGTCGGTGTCGTCGCCATCTTCTCCCAGCTGTAAGATGGATTTGTGTGAGCAATTGAAACACGGGCTCGGGTGTGGTGGCGTTTGTCTCCTTTCTTTGCAATAACGCCTTGACATAGCTTGGTTGCGGGTCCCCGCGCTCTCCTGTCGGCTACTCGCGTACGAGGAGACGGCTAGACTTAATACTGGATGACGGTTAGACACGAACGATTTGGACTTCCAAGTGATGTCAGTGGGATGTGCTTAGGCGGCATCAGAAGTCAGCCTCGTGTGACGAGAACATCAGAAGTTTAATGTCCCCTCCATAGCAAAGCGGTTGGAGATGGCGGTCGTCCTCGCCGAGAGCGTTGCGTTCCTCCATTCTCGGGGCGTTATCTGGGGCGACCTCTCCACCCGAAACATCCTCGTCTTCGATGACGGCAATCTCAAGCTGTGTGATTTCGCGAGCTCTTCGCTCGAAGGCGTGTACCCCGAGTTCGGAAATCACACCTACGAGCCACGGTCTTGTCCTGCCCTGCCAGAAATCCAGGCTTGCAAGCATTCCATTATGGAACGGGAGTTGTATGCCCTAGGCTCGGCGATTTACGAGATTACTTCGTGGAAGGGGCCATATGAGGGAGTGGAAGGTGATATTTGGGACATTGTTGAAAGCGGCACGATGCCTGTTGTTGAAGAGGACAATATCGCGCGTCATATCATCACGCGATGCCATTGCTTTGGGTGCGATTCTGCCAAGGCCGTGGGGGAGGACTTGAAAGCTATAACCGGGCTGTGAGCCCAGTCTATCAGCCCATAGTCTTCGTCTGGTCCAGCCTGGGCTTCAACGCGAAGGGAAGATCCTGAGGACGTCCCGACTTCTTCCACCGCGCAAAGAGCTGCCCGTTTTCCACCAGTACCAGCCGGAGAAGCTCCCTCCAGCCTGCTGCATCCACAGGTCTCTTCGCAGTAGCAGCGCCCTCCGCTGCATATGGCTCCATGACCTCCAGCACACTCTCAACCCAAGGCTCAACATCCTTCTCGTCAAGCCTGCCCCCTTCCGCAATTCGTCGCTTCAGCTCTTCAACATACACCTCCCGATCCGTCTCATACGTAGCCCGCAAGCACCCCAGAAGCATATACGAGCGCATCGCATAATCCATGCCCTCATCCCCATCCACGGCCTCGATTTCCTTCACCGCAACGGCAGCGAGGAAATCAACCTCCTCCTCGCTACCAAGCTCCTCTTCCCGTCCCATCATGCTCACTACTACCGAAACACCCCCGTCCGGCCACCCGCACCACTGTACCTCGCTCTTCCTCGAGCCATCAAGATCAGGCTCCAGGGCTTCCGAGGATGTCGACTCCCACCGCTGTCGCGTATAATGCCTCTCCCACTCCCGGACGTCATAGTATCCCTGCCCGACGAGCGTGCCCCATGTCTGCAGAAAACTCCATAGCGACGCGTGAGGCTTTCCTGGGGGTGAATTCGGTTGGAAGTGTTTCTGAAAATACTCGAGCCAGAACCGCGCCTGAGTCTCCGAGTAAGGCGCAATCTCAGGAACGTCCCTCCTTTGACGCTCTATCGTCTCCTTTAAAGTAGAAATAGCCAGCTCTGCTATAACTTCATGCGAGAGCGTCTGCTGTCTGAGCTGTGTCGTTCGAACGAGGAATGCCCACCGCGGAAGCTTGACATGGTGACCGATCCCCGACCGCCGTACTTCTCCCAGCTGGTCGCTTGAATCGGTGAGGTCTCGGAGGTTGGGGAGGCGCCAGAAGCGGGAACTCTTTGCGAGGAATGATGGTGTGTAGTACTCTTTCCAGACGTCCGCGTGGAGGAGCTCGCAGTATTTGGCGTAGAATGGGCCAAAGTTGTCCACGTATGATGACTTTTCGGACTTATTCCGTGGTTGGGAGTTGGTTGAACGGTAAACACAGGCTGTAAGCTGAGATAGGTAGAAGATGTCCAAGGTGCTAGCAACTCCAGTGGTTAGCGGACTCGACCTCTATGAGACAGTGGTGCTGGCGAGTAGTTTACCGGTTAAACTTCAAGTCCCCCTTTCCAAAGGACCAGCCGCGCGAATGGAGCTTTTCCAGACTGTCAAATACCCCGCCGTGCATGAAGTTATCGCCCAAGTAGATGAGTGCGATGCGCAACATCAGCTCATGTCGGTAGACAGGAAGTTGTCCGCTTTCGACTTGCTCCCGGAACTCGGCGTCGCTTATGCCCGGCACGCTCGATGTGTTGGCCCCCATCATTTCGGCTTGAGATCAAGGTGAGAAGAGATATGGTGATGATTGCTAGACTGCGGGGTATGTTTAGGATGATGAAAGTCCACGAGCTCCGTATTATATCATGGGGCGGTGTGCTTATGTTGGTGCCTGCATCCTGCGCCGATCTTCCTCACCTGGTGCCTAAAGAGTGGTTGAAGAGCCAAAGTCCAATCCTCCTCAATACAAGCACGAGTACACGTAGCTCTTTCATCTTATACTGCCACGACTGCGCATCACTCGATCGCGTTGGATGAGTACTTGACGCATTCTACCTCTGGTGAAGTCTCCAGGAACACGCGTCATGTACCTCTGTCGTCACCAGCAGAATCGCCTACTAGTTCGCTGTTGATCGATAATCCCCCGGAGGCTGAGCCAACATAAGTAGTGCGCCTTCTCGGCCTGTAATGGGAAGATCCTTCTTGTCGAGGCTGACTTGGCCGCCACCCTAGACAGCACCCTCCGCCAGCGCCACGCTTGGGGTCGCCAGGTCGCTGAACCGTGGATTACAACCCCATCTCCGGCTGCTGGCCTTTGAAGAGGCTCCAGGGTCGTTTCAAGAGCGTCGACTACCGCACTCGCAAAGAGGATGTCGGTTGTCTTCCCCGGCATCAAGGCCGGCGGCTGCCTCGACGTGTCCGTCTTGCCCGATGGAAACGCTACGTTGAGGTTCTGAGGTGCTGAAAGCATCAATACCTCCAGGCCCGTGGTTTCTCCGAAGAGGGGGACATCGACGAGCAATCGCTTCGCAACCTATCCATACACGCCTCTTAGACATAGTCCCCCCGCTCAAACTTCTCCGTGTCGTAAAACGCCGCTGCAACCGTGTTGCCGTTGAAGATGCGTCCATCGAGCTCGTTGACCGCCTACCAAAAAGTCAGCATGACATGCCACCACTCTCGTTGGAAGGGTCACACATACTCGTAGCGCAGACACGGAGTTTGTGAACCGGATGAACACCTGCCGGTTGTCCACGTCGATGTAGAGCCGTTCCACTCGGCCGTACTGCTGCCGCATTAGCACACATTCACCCGCGGCCACTCGAGGGTGTGCCTGCTCACCTTCTCGCCGCACTCTTCTCCAATCTCCTGGCCCAGACCTTCCTCAACTTCATGTCGCAGGTCTGGCATGCCCTCAAGCATGTTGCGCAGCACCACCACCTCGCTCATGGGTCCGAAACGGGACGCCCCGTCGTCCTTGCGAGAGCCGCCGATGATGCGCGCCTTGTTCGCTGGATCCGCCCAGCCGCCGCCGTCGGCATCGGCCTTGCGCCGGCGCTTCTCCACCTGCACGCGCAACGGGTCGAGGATGCCCGACTCGTCCGCACCGAGTCCCGTGCCCCTTGTCCAGCCATACTTGGCCATGAGCCGCTTCGCGAACCCTGCCTGACCTGGCCGCAGCGAGCGAGGCTCGTCTGAAGGGGGTTCAGCAGCTGAGGGCATATTGGTGCTGTCCTCGATCACATCGTCGGCCGCTTGTTCCTGCGGCGTGTACCGCACGGGAGCGCGCGAGATGGTCGCCGCGGTTGTAGCTGGCTCTCCTGGGGGAGGGGGCGGAGGAGGTGTCGGAGATCGCGGCGGCCGTGGCGGCGACATCGGTGGGGGAGCGAAGGCATAATTTGGCGGCGGCGCGAACTGGTCTTGGGGACTGTCAGCACTCGGTCTGCGAGCATCACCCTCCCTCCAATGGGACATACTGTTGGTCGGCCGCACATCTTCCTCGCTTTCGTCTGTAGACACCCGCCGCCGGCGGTGTCTGTAAAGCACAGCCTTCCAATCCTGCACCTCGCGGATGCGCTCATCGCTGCGCAGGTACTCCTCTACGTTTGTCGGCTTGGTGGGGTCGTAGAGCTCGTCCCAGTCCGTCTCGAGCTGGTCGCCGTAGCGCTTGTTCTTCTTCTTCTTGCGCCCGCCGCGCTGGCGCTTCTCACCCAGCCCGTACCGCCACTCGTCCTCCTCGGTTGCCGCCCAGTCGGCGAGGGTGGTCTTTCCGGGAGCCGGTGCCTGTGCTGAGGCGGCGGTCGGCGGCGGAGCTGCCGCAGGCGTTGAGGCCGTCTGCGCCGCAGCGGGCCTGGGAAAGGCGGGCTTCTGGGGGCGGGTGGGTTTCGCCTGTGGTCGGCGGATGGGCTGGAAGCGGAGGGCTGAGCAACATGTGAGCGCGGGGCGCGTGGATGGAGTAGGGGAGGGCGGTCAAGGACATGGGTCTAAGGGCTTCCTGGTAGCCGAGGCGTCTTTGTCGTCGCCGGCCTGGTCGTATCGGACGGGGGCGCTCGAGATCGTGGCCGATGATGTGTCCGCAGCGGGCTCAAGGAGGTTGGCGTAGAGGGACAGGCCGCCTCCCCGCGGTGGCGGCGGGGGAGGTGGTGCTGCCATTGTGGTGGTAGGCGGTGCCTTTCGGGGGGTACGCGCGACCGCAGGTGTTGAGTCTCGCTACGTGTTGAGGTAAAATGTGGTATGGTGGGTGAACTCCAGGCGCTGGTGGTGATGTGTGGTCTTGATTTGTGGTGGTGTTGAAGCTCTCGTCGAAATGTGAGAGAAGGCGCCCAGGAGTCCTGGAGAGCAGTTTTAGCCGGACTCAGTGGAGTATCGGAAAGTGTAGCCGGTAAAGGTGTCGGGCCTGCTGGCGGGACCTTCAGCAGGGCACACGCTAATGCCGAGGCGGGATGGCGGGCTCGAACCGCTGGAGACCCCTGGGCAGCCCCTGGAGACCCCTGAAAGCAGGCCCTCCCATAGGCTGCCCGTCTCAGATTCCCCGACTTTGACCCGCCGGAAACCCACCCGACACCGGCCAAGACACGCACCGCAACAGCAGTCAGGGAAGGCACGAGTCGGGCTCCTGCCGGCGGGATGCTCTTCCATGCTTCAAGTTGGATGACGACTTTCCGTCTCTTGTGCTTTGGTCTCTTTCGTCTCTTGACACACGCTCTCTCCTGTTCACCTCCTCATCTAATTCCATCTCATCATATATCACCATCATCTACGACCGGCCATCGACATCCCACGCTCTTATCTCTCACTCCCACGCCCTCCATCGGCTCTAGTGCCGAGCACGCCATCCCGCTCTCTCGTCCGAGAAATATCCATCGGCCCGGCGCCGAGTCTCCCTCTACTCTGCTCTGCTCAGCGCTGCATCAGACAGACACCACCTCTCACCGTACCACTCACAACCACCTCCTCCACAGCCATGGCTCTCACCCTCAAGACCGCCGTCAAGGGCAGCCCGTCCTCGACGGCCATCATCATCCCGTCCAGGCCCACCCCCCTGACCGTCACCTACGCCGATCTCGTCCGGGAGACGACGGCGTTCCAGAGCAAGCTCGCCGCCATCGGCATCACCCGCGGGTCGCCCGTGTCCATCGCCACCGTCAACTCGTACGAGTTCATCGTCGGTTTCCTTGCCGCATCATGGCAGCGCGGTATTGCCGCCCCACTGAACCCTGCCTACAAGCAGGACGAGTTTGAGTTCTACATCGACGATGTCAAGTCAGCCATCGTCCTCGTTCCCAGGGGAGCTTACGCAGCCAACGCCCCTGCTGTGCGCGCTGCCAAGAAGTTCAACGCTGCCATCGCTGAGTCCTACTGGGACCCCGTCAAGAAGGAGGTTGCCCTGGACGTCAAGGAGCTGGGCGCCCTCACCGGTGCCCCTGCCCAGCCGCTGCTCAGCCCTGAGGCCGACGATGTCGCCCTGGTTCTGCACACGAGGTGAGTGATCACGATGAGAGTGAGTTTAGAAGAGAAAGATGCTAACGGAGCTTGCAGCGGCACCACCTCCCGCCCCAAGGTCGTCCCTCTCAGCCACGCCAACCTGACGAGGACCATGCACAACATTCAGCAGACCTACCAGCTCACCGAGAAGGATCGCACCATGCTGGTCATGCCCCTGTTCCACGTCCACGGCCTGCTCTGCGCCCTGCTGGCCCCCCTTCTCAGCGGCGGCAGCATGGTCGTCCCGACAAAGTTCTCAGCTACCGAGTTCTGGCAGGACTTTGCCGCCCACGGCGCAAACTGGTACACGGCTGTGCCCACCATCCACCAGATCCTGCTCAAGAACCCGACCCCCAACCCGCTGCCCCAGATTCGCTTCATCCGCTCGTGCTCGTCGCCGCTCTCGCCAACCGTCTTCCACAAGCTCGAGGAGACATACAAGGCACCCGTGCTCGAGGCCTACGCCATGACCGAGGCCGCTCACCAAATGACGTCCAACCCCCTGCCGCCCGCCAAGCGCAAGCCCGGCACCGTTGGCCTCGGTCAGGGCGTTGACGTTCGCATCCTCGACGACCAGGGCAACGAGCTGGCCCAGGGCGCCGAGGGCGAGATCTGCATCAAGGGCTCTAACGTCACCTCGGGCTACCTCAACAACCCTACGGCCAACGAGGGTGCCTACCACCGCAACAACGGCTTCTTCCGCACCGGAGACCAGGGCAAGAAGGACGAGGACGGTTACGTGATCATCACCGGCCGCATCAAGGAGCTCATCAACAAGGGCGGCGAGAAGATCAGCCCTATTGAGCTTGACAACGTGCTGACCCGCCACCCCGCCGTGTCCGAGGCTGTCAGCTTCGCCATTCCTGATGACATGTACGGTCAGGATATCGGCGTTGCTGTTGTCGTCAAGCAGGGTGAGAAGCTGGACCAGGAGGAGCTCCGCGGCTGGGTTGCCGACAAGCTGGCCAAGTTCAAGGTGCCGAAGAAGGTGCGTCATATTATTGCACAATTCTCTTCTGCCACTGCCATGCTAACATTGCGTGTCAGATTTACTTTACCGATATCATGCCCAAGACGGCTACTGGTAAGATCCAGCGCCGCATCGTGGCCGAGACGATGCAGAAGCAGGATGTGCCCAAGGCCAAGCTGTAGAAGGATAGACGTGAGATTTGTTGCATTTAGGCAAGTAGAAGCTAGAGGCTAGAGCGTAGAGTCTAGAGACGAGATGTATAAAGGTGTAGAAGGAATACCAGAGCCGTCAAACTTTGCATCCTCGCTCATGCGGCCTTGTCCTCGCCTGTCTTTGCCTCCTTTCTCGCCTCGTCCTCTCGCGCCGCATCGTCGGGGCTCTTGACGATGTGCTCTTCAACCCAACACGAAAGCCCATCAGCCGTGTCCCAGCGTAGCGGCTCGGCGCCGATGCCGCGCAGGTCTGGTTCCGAGGCGCCGAGGCTTGTCAGGCCGTCGGAGAGGATCTCATTGCCCATGCGGCGTGCGTGCGAGTTGGCGTCGGTCAGGGTGGCGTATGCTGCGACGACAAGGAACTCTGCGCTGGCCGAGTCGCGCCAGAGGACGAGGTAGACTGATGAGCCGGGCATGTTGGGGTGATGGTAGGTCTTGATTTTGGGGTTTATGAGTGCCGAAAGAGGGAGCAACGCCAAGGATAAAGTTGAGACGGGATTTGGTGCAGAAAAGATCAATGATGAATGACAGAGGGTTCTAGGCCGGGCGACAGCTCGGTTCAGGTTCATTTAGCCTTCTGACACGCCTGGCGCGACAGCTCGGGCCAGGCCGATCCAATAGGGGCAGCGCCCGAGGGGAACACATCCATCACGGGTGGGTGGTTGCTCATCCGTCGTCATCACAGGGCCTTGGAGCACCCCTTTTCGCGTCATTACTACTACATTCATACTGCTTCTTCTCCTACTGCATCCCCATGATCATCCCTCCGTTGGCACTCACAACCTGTCCCGTGCACCACCCCGACTCGGCCGAGCAAAGCATGCCTACGACGCCCGCAATCTCCTCAACATACGCCGGCCTCCCTCCCGCCTCCTCTGCCTCCTTGACGAGATCATCGGCATCAACGCCCTCGCGTGCGCGCATCAGGGGCGCGTGCTCGATGAAGCCGCGGATGAAGCGCTTGAAGGCCGGCGGGTTGCGGGCGTACATGTCCGTCAGGACGGGGCCGGGGTTGACGGCATTGACGGTTGCGCGCTCGGCGAGCTCGCGGGCCCAGGTGCGCGTCATGGCCTCGACGGCGGCTTTTGTGCCGCCGTAGACGGCTTGGCCGGGGAAGCCGATGGCGGAGGAGACGGAGGAGAGGCTGACGATGCGGCCGGAGCGGTCTTGGGGCAGGAAGGGGGCGGCGGCTTGGACGAGGAGGAGGGGGCCGAGGACGTTGACGCGGTAGGAGATGTCAAAGTCTGTGGGGGTGATGTCGGGGAGATGGTTGTTGATGGCGACGCCGGCGTTGTTGATGAGGATGTCGATGCGGAAGGGGGAGGTGGTATAGAGGGATTGGGCTTGGCGGATGAGTTCTGCTGGACCTGTAGTGGTGCCGAGGTCTGCTTGGATGGGGATGGCGGTGATGGAGTGTTTTTCGCGGAGAGAGGTAGCGAGCTCATCCGTCGCGGAGCGAGATGAGTCGGAGGTGTAGCCGAGGATAAGGTTGCAGCCTTTGGCGGCGAGGTTCTCCGCGATGGCAGCGCCGATGCCTGGATACATCAGCGAGAGGTCCTTTCTCTCTAAGGAAGGGACTCACCTCTGCTCGCGCCAGTGACGATGCCAAGCTTGCCTTCGAGTGAGCGTGACATGGCGAAGGTATGAGTGTGGTGTGTGAAGATGAGAGATGGTGTTTTGCATTCAAGGTTGGAGCGAGACAGTTCTCTCTTAAGAGCCCGCCCGTCTCAAGCTATAGACCCATAATACCCCCGCGGCCATTGAACTAGAAAAGAGACACGCCCGGTCCCAGATGCGTGGCGACGAGAGTCTGGGGGAACAGGTCCTGAATGACATCCGTCCGACTCGACAACCCCGCCAAAATGCCCCGCGATGCGCCCTCGTCTCGCGGGCTTTGATCCCTCCATCGCCAAGCGGGCCTGGTTCCATTACATAAGCAGCTTCCACCACCCCGTGCAAATGCGGGGCTCACACATGGCTCCCTGTGCAAACCCCCACAAGCTCTCAAATCTTCCCCGAACCTCCTCCGTCCGCAACACCACAACCACCACCACCACCGCGACCCGCGACAACCACCCTCAGCCTCGCCGGTCAGCCTCGCAACGACCCAATCGACCGTCCGCCTCTTCCCTCTCCTTCTCCCGACAAATCAGCCCCCCCACCGCCCACCATGGACATCCGCCTGCTCCGGTCCTCCGACCTCCCCCTCATCCAGCACGCCAACCTCGAGAACCTCCCCGAGAACTACTTCCTAAAGTACTACCTCTACCACGCCCTCTCCTGGCCCCAGCTCTCCTTCGTCGCCGTCGACGCCTCCCGGCCCCCCAAGACCCCCTACGACTACCCAAAGATCGTCGGCTACGTCCTTGCAAAGATGGAGGAGGACCCCTCCGACGGCATCCCCCACGGCCACATCACCTCCCTCTCCGTCATGCGCACCCACCGCCGCCTCGGCATCGCCGAGAAGCTCATGCGCCAGTCCCAGCTCGCAATGGTCGAGTCCTTCGGCGCCCGCTACATCTCCCTCCACGTCCGCGTCAGCAACCAGGCCGCCATCCACCTCTACCGCGAGACCCTCGGCTTCGCCACCGAGAAGACAGAGGCAAAGTACTACGCCGACGGCGAAGACGCCTTCTGCATGCGTCTCGACCTCGAGGATACCCTTCGCCGTGTCGAGGCGGCGCGCAAGGCCGAGCGCGATGCGCACCCCGACGAGGGCGAGGCCGTTGGCGATGTCGGCCGCGACCCGGAGAAGGATGGCGCTGATACCATGAAGAAGGTCAAGGTCGGCCGTGGTCTCGGCGTCGGCGAGCTGGTTGAGAAGAACGAATCGAAGTAGGGAGAGGACCATACATATGATACGAGGACATTTGGCGAGGACCAGACGGGGGGATGCATAGAGTCGGGCGATGAAAAGCGTTCAAATACATCTCATGAGACATGCCACCACGCTCGACGCACTGCAGAAGCAGCGCTTATGATTTGTATGGCAGGGCAGCAGTGACGCCACTATTCAGAGCCTTGCCTCAAGATAACGGTGGCTCAGCCTGATGCTGCCTGGAGATTCGTCTTCAAAAACTATGATCGGATACACACCAAGCTAAGTATAGCCGTAGACTGCCACACCACTCTCAGAGGTGCCAGCTCTACTTGGATCGCGATCAGCCTGGTCAACACCTCCAGTTGGCTGGCCATGCACTGCCCCCTATTCGTGTTGGTCTTCGCCCCCACCCTGCAGCACATATGCAGCACATCCAACCCGGGAATCTCATAAAGAGGGGAAGCGTCCACTTCTCTCGATCCATGAATACTTGTGTAGCACATGAGCGGTCGCGCTGTATGTCATCACCTCATCGATGGATCCCCAGTTCCTCTCTCGCCAGGAGTACCCGGCGACTCCCTCCCCTCGGATCGAGAGGAAGCCAGTCGGCTCAGGGTCGCCAAGGCTGCTTGAATCCGAGTATGATGGGCAAGTTGAACACGTGCCTAGCACAAGGCTGCCAACCAAAGATGGCGTGACCGAGGACGAGAATGTCGCTGCAACGCAACATGACCAAGCGACAAGCCTCCTCTCAGGCTCTACGCAGCAATCGGACGACGGAAAGGCTGAACGTACAATTCAGGCAACGGGACTCAACAATTCCCTCGCCTCGTCCAACGGCACTCGTTCTTCTCTGCATACGATAGCCTTCATCTTCCGCTGGTGGTACGCTGAGATCCTCGGCTGCATCTGCGCAGCAGCTTGCCTCGCTGCACAAGTCGCCGTCCTCCATTCTTACGACGGAAAGCCTCAGGACAGCTGGCATGTCGAAACCGTCACCATCAACGGTCTCATCGCCATTCTTTCAACCCTATGCCGGTCAGCTCTCTTGGTTGCTGTCGCAGCTACCCTCGCCCAGTCCAAATGGAATCACCTGTCGAGGTTCCGTCGGACAGCCTCGCAGGGTGGTCGTCTAGGAGATGTTGCGCTGTTTGATGCTGCATCAAGAGGCGTCCTCGGCAGCCTGCAAGTACTGTTGAGGTTCAAGGGGGCGTGAGTTATCACCATATTCCTCGTCGGTCTGCTTGGCTCATCTAATGACTGTTCAGCCATGTCGCCTGCGCCGGGGCCGGCCTGACTATCGCGACTTTGGGTCTTGGATTGTTTGCCCAACAGTTGATCACGGTCAGAATCGATACGGTCAATGTAACAGCCCCTGGGCTTGTTCTTCGTGCAGTGGACGTCACCGGCAGAAACTGGAGTGACTTCATGCAGCTTGGAGACGGTACCGAACCCCCATACCCCCTACCATTCGAAGACAAGCACTAAAACTATGCCAGGAGGAGGGATTTATGCACCCATGACCGGGCTTGCCTTCCATGCGGGAATGCTGTCTCCGAGTATCGACGAACTAGACATAATCTGCCCATCCACGAGCTGTCAATGGCCAATCACCCCGACAATCGGCGTCTGCGGTGCTTGTGAGGACATGACCGAAGACATACAAGTTTGGGAGCCAGAGCCAGACACCTGCGGCGTGTCCATCAGAATATCGAATGAAACCATGGCCCTTGGATTCCGCCCCTGCACCGAGCAGGCCGAAGACTACGTTGCCCACTACTTTCAAATGATTGGCGGCAGAAGGACTGAGCTTGTAATGAGGTATTACGACCCGCTCTCTCCTGGTCTCTCTAGTTATGGGGACTTTGCTGTAGGCAAGTTTGTTGCTATAGGGGCGCATCCTGACCTGTCGGGTGCCACGGTCCCGCCTCCGAAAAACCCACGAGCATACCACTGTGGTCTCTGGTATTGTATACAGGCTCACAGCGTCACCGTCAGCCAGGGTGTCGTTTCCGACATCGTCACTGAGACCTGGAGCAAAGGCAGCAACGGCATCTTTGACGAGTTGCCTGCATCATTCAACGCTGACCCAGCCGAAAACTTCACAATCAATGGGGCTTATCAAATCCCCTCGATGAAAAGCGCCGGATCTGTCAAGTTCTTCGACAATGAGGTCAGCCAAATCTATAATGAACAAACCTTGTACGGGGGGCTCGTGGAACGGGCCTTTGATGACATGGACTCATTCATCAAAAAGGTCGCGCTCAGTCTGACCAACGACGTCCGCAAGAACCCTAACCCGTTCGTCAATTATACGCCTATCAACAACACCAGATACCAAGGTACCATGACAACAGATCAAGTCATCTTTGTCGTGTGGTGGCGGTGGCTTGCCTTCCCCGTGGCCATGGTATTGCTCTCCACCTTCTACCTGGTGGCCGAGATCGTGAGGACGCTCAGCCTCTCCGATATCCGCCCTTGGAAAGAGGATGCCTTGGTTCCTCTTGATGTTCAACTGGATCTGGATCTTAAAGCGCGTGCGGTGGGGGGACTGGACGAGCCGCAAGGTATCAAGAAGCGAATTGGCAAGGTCTCGGCCCAGTATCAAGATGGGGACAAGGGGATCAGGATTACACACGTCGAGTAGTCCACGCTGTGCGGATGGAATGGGTGGCAGGGGTAGTACGTTTTTAAAACTGCACTTGTTGTTTCATTGCCACACAACTCATGTCCTCCAAGCACGCACCAAGTCTTGACATCAAACTGTAACTTGTCAAGTCCCCTAAGGCCCCGCGACGCAGCAAGTCCATGTCCAGGTCTGAGGGTTGAGTTGAAATGTGCTACGGATTGTAGATCCGTCCCCTGATTAGCTGTCAAGTGGCTGACTATCTACCTATGTAAGGACGATATGGGCCTGCCTCGCCATGAGAGATCCGAAGGCCGAGGCATAGCTTCCGCTGCTGGAGGACAGTAGCAAGTTGCCGTGGGGATACTCACGACCAGGTGTGCGACTTTTGCAAATGCCATGTTGCAGGACGCTTCCACGCCGATTTAGATACCATGATCAGGCTACCGCGGCATCGCCTGCCTTCGATCCTCCTCTTCAAGCTCCCGTGCAAAGGTCTCGTCTGCCTCCATCCTCAACCGCTCCACCCTCTTCATTAGCTCGTCCACCTCCCTCTCCAGCACCTCCTTGCTTGGCCCGGATCCTTCGTCCGATGGCTTTTCACCCTTCCTTTCCTCTGAACCCCCCTTGGAGCCCTTGTCTTTGACGTCCCTCGCGGTCTCAAAGATGCGGTCCATCTTACGTGCCAGCTCCTTCTCCATCTCGTCGAGCTGCTTAAACTTGGCCTGCGACGCCTCGTGCGGTTCCCTCGCCGGCCCTACCGGCCTCGGCTCTGGTTCTGGCGGCGACATCCTCTGTGGGTTTGCTCGCGCTCCTGATGGATGATTCCCAGCAACATGCTGCGGATCGTCCGGCCCCCAGGATCCTGGCATCGGAGGGTGCGGCGGGAACGGAGGCCCATGACCTCGGCCGCGACCCATACCGAACCCTTGCCCAAAACCAGGTGCAATTCCGAACGGCGCAAAGGGCGGCGCTCCCGACGATGGGCCACCCCAGGGGCCAGGTCCACAACCCGGCGGAGGACCTGGTAGCGGAAGGTTGCTTGGACCGGGCACGCCCATGCCCATTCCGGGGGGCGGTCCGCTGGGAGGGCTCCAGGACCCGGGGCCCCGTCTATGATTCTGGGGTCGCTCGGCCTGCTTCTGGGCCTGCCGGCTACCCCTCCGGTCCCTCTTCTCCTGCCGCCGCTGTGCCCGCCGCTGCCGCCTCGCCTCGCGCCTCACGCTTCGCTGTGTGCGCCGAAGCGCCCGCCACTCTTGCTTCAACGCCTTAATCTCCGCCTTGAGTGCCTGCTTATCAACGTTGCCCGGTGGATACTCGGCCTCCCTACGTCTTGCTTCCCGCAGCTCGGCCCGGAGGCGTTGAACGTCCTGCTTGGTAACTTGTTTCTCAGGGGTGACCAGCCAGCTCTGCAGTGTTGATCGGTACAGTGGGATTTGAGCGCCGTCGAGCTCGTCGTAGTCAGGAAGAGAGCCGAGGCTTGATGTGGAGGAGGTCGAGGAGCTCTTCGAGGAGACAGAAGACGCGGATCGCGAGTGTCGTGGAGGGCCCTGGTGCGAATACGATAAGGAGCCCGAGACTCCACGGTTCAGGTTCGGCGGACCCTGATAAGGGTTCTGAGCGGGGAGGACACCGCCAGAGCCTAAACTTGGCTGAGGACCTGTGTATGGCTGCGGCGGGTGAGGTATAGACTGATGTTGCATGCCTGGGTATTCAGGGTTGGCCCCCCCGCTGAACATGCCGGGCCCGACGACGACATTGTCTCGATACCGGAGACCGTTGGTATCAGCCACCAGCCCCCCCAGCCTGAACCCGTTGCGGTCTGCGGAGAGTGAGTTGCCAATGTATAAGCCGTCATCGTTCATACGGATCCCAGCAAAGCTGAAGCCGGACCGCGGCTGCTGATGGTAGCCTGGCCCTACCCAGGGAGGCATTTGCGGCGGACCGACGAGGGGCGGAGGGGGGTGGGGAGGCGGCTGGTACGGCCCCTGATGTCGGTGTTGTGGTGTGTTGTGGTCGCTTCCCGAGTTCCACGCCCCTGGCATCGCTGGGCGCTGGTTTTCCTGCGCCTGGATGGGTGCCTCGAAGGAAAGATCAACCGTCAAGCGACGCGGCAGGAAGAAACCATGGTTCCATTCAGACACGACCAGCCCAGCCTCTCGTCTTGCTTCGGCGCTGTGGGTGGCCGTCTCGCCATGGGAGATCCGGAGATGCTCCAACTGTGCCGAAACATGGCTTCTGCCACTGAAAGACGGCGGCCCTGCCGTGGTGCCAGGTGAGAGACTCTCCTCCTCAGCGCGCAGTTTCCGGTCCAGAACCTCCTCGTTACTGGCGGCGATGTGTGCCGGCAGCAGAAAATTGAGAAACGTCTGCCAGTCAGTGCGCGTAACGTCCCACCGGGCCCAACCCTGTGGAAAGGGAAAGTCATCCGGGCGAGAGGCGGGCGAGATGGTAACGGTGTGGTGGAGGATCAAGCCGGGAGAGTCATTGGAGGACGCTGGCCGGGACTCGAAGTAGGCCTCGGCGGCCGCGGCGGAGGATGAGGGCGGCAGGAATCCATCGTGGGTGTTGACGGTGCGGGGGGTCAACGGCGGGGTATAGACGACATCGCTTTGTGAAGAGCCGATCGAAGTGGGAGGCCGAGACCTCGAGGCCGTAGACTCGCCGGCGACAGAGGGGTTGGCTTGAGAGGTTGCAGGTGTGCGACCCTCAGATGACCGGCTTCCGGAGCCCGCGTTGGAGTAGATGTCCGTCTCCGAGTAGGGCGGCGGCGGTTGCTCGTTGCTCTCGGGGACATTCATCCTGGCGAGCACGGCGAGGCAGACAGCAAGAAGCTGAGGCAGGTCGTAAGAAGCTGGAGTTGGAGATGCGTCCGGAGCTGGAGATGAGGCCGGAGCTACCTGAGCTGTAGACTGACTGGTCTGAGCGATAGGTTGATCAGAGCGGGAGGTTGGCATGAGCTTTGGATTAGGTTGGTATGATGAGGCAAGAGGTACCCGGTGCTGCTTCCCCGACACAACCTATGACAGGATGACGGGCATTTCACTGCAGAATGGGGGAAAGAGCAGCCCACGACCAGGCCCTGCGATAGGCCGGTTGGGTGTGAAGCTGCATGTGCATGTGCCGTGGACGGGGCGAGAAAACGGAAAGTCCGGACGCCCCTCAGGGGGAAGGACCGACCCTGGAGATGGGGAAGTGCCTGCCTTTTGTTCCTCCAGGGGTGCAGTCACAGCTGTCTGCTTCTGCCGGTACTGATCTTGGCAACCCATCGTACGTCTTCAACCAACTGAACCCATCTTTCTGCTCAAAATAATGTCGGCGGCCTCATCTTGATGCACTGATGGACAGCGAATACTGCCTTGAGTCAATACACTGCGTCACACACACACCACGACACGACAGGAGGCTCGGCTCTGCATGGCAACTCCACCTTCGGCGGCTGCATTCGTGGGCGCCCAGCCCTACGCAAGACTTAGGGACCCTGTCATTGTCTTGTCTCGACTCTCGAACCACCCACCCCAACCCACGGATGTTTCGTTTGCCAGACGGGCCTTTCATGGCTACCACGCCGCCGAGACATGCCTCTCTGCTCGCCGCCATTCGCAACGAGTATGCGCTTCTTCATCTCGTCAATTCTCGCCTCTCTCCTTTCCCCTCAAGCAACAGGTGGACGAGAGCACCCCGGCGGTGCCGGCTGCCAACGGGCACTAACCGAACGGCGCCGAAGAGCCCTAGCCGCCAGCCCCGGCACGGCGCTGCCGCAGCCCACATCGCTGACGCGGCCTCGGTAGGCACCACTGCACCAGTACCCCAAAAGCCTCCATCGCCCTTCACTGCCCCGGGGCCTTGGATGGCTCCAAACTCAATCAGCATCCGCCCTGAGCGCAGGGCTTAATGCCGGCAGGGCAGACGGCAAGGCAGACTGCCATGCCACGCTTCCATCATACATGACAGCACACACCGCGCCCGATGTTGCAGATCCATGCCCCTGGCCGGCTGAGAGCTGCAGGCGGCTCTCCCAGAGGTGCATGGCACTATCGGCTCCGGAGTCTTTCTCTTGCTCCGTTCCCGATGCACCTTTCCTGTGCCGCATGCCAGAGCCTCTCTTCTGAAAGGCGTAAGCGGCTCTATTTCCACAGCTGAAAGTCAACATCCTCTGGCTTATAATGGTCGGCGATGATGCTAGAAAGATGATTCCGCGAATGGGCACCCCTGGATCTGGTCAGCGAGGCGTCTTCTGAGGGTCAGTCTGAGCAACTTACAGGTTCGTGATATACGTGTCGACGAGCTCCGGGGGCACCAGCTCTGTCACGGCACTCCTCACCTCGACGCCGTTGACGAGGCTGCCGTCGGCGAAGCTCGCCTGCGACATGGAGCTTCCCCATTCGATAAGACTCTCCTCGCTTGCTGCGCTCTCTGGGCTCAGCTTGTACACGCCGCTGAGCACGATGACGGGGTTGCCGCGCTCCTTGGCCGCGCGTGCGATCAGTCCGGCGCCGGCGTCCGTGACGACCGCTCCGTTGGCGAGGACTGACCGCGCGCCGAGGACCACCTTGCTGATGCGCGACATGTGCGCCGTCAGCCCGCCGTTCATGATGTTGATCGAGTCAATGCCGACGGCTGCCAGCTTGCGGCGGAACGAAGCGTGCGGGGCCTCGTCGCCGGCGGCAGCGCCGCCTTTCGGGGGCTCTGTGGCGATGAGCACGGTGAACCGCCGGCGTGTGGCCGCGCGCAGGATGAACTTTTGCACCGTGGGCGACGGCTGGTGAACGAGCACGTAGTCCCTGGGGTGGATCTGAACCTCAGCGGAGGACGCAATCTGGTCGTCGGCCTGGCTGATCTCGTCCTTGATCTCCTCAATTCCGTCAATGACCTCGGACCTGAGCGCGTTGATCTTTGTGTTCTGGGGGCCACGCATCGGGGTCGAGGTGCCCGAGTCGCGGAGCGAGCCCACAGACGGCGTCAGAGCTGAGGGAGCTGCCTCAAGCAGCGACAGCAGCGTCTTGGGCACGGAAAAGGAGCTGACCGATGTCAGAGCGCCGGGGCGCACCGGCCTGGGTCCGCTGGAGATGTAGTCGGCGCCGGCATCCTGCTTTGCGTATGTTGACGCGGGGAACTGGTTGTTGTGTCTGGTGGGGTCGGGGACGGCAGCGCTGGGTGTCAGCTGCACGTCGTCGTCCTGGTCGTCGTCATCGTCGCCTCCTTCGTTGCGATCCTCGGCAGCCTCGTCCCGGATCAGGCCGAGCACGCGCCGGACAATGTTGCCAATGGCCAGCTCTCTCGGCTGGGCCGCGACCAGCCGGCAGCCGACCTGCTGGACCCTCTCAAGCATGTGGTCGGCATCGAGAAATTTTGTCTTGGCGACGACTTGGAGGAGGATATGGGCTGTGGCGATGGCGCATGCTTCGGATCCCTGGACCTGTCGCCGCTTCAGCAGGCTTGGGGAGGTCAGCGGGGTGTGGTGGAAGGGAGGGGCTGGCGGGGTGGTCACTTACGAGATGAGGCTGTCAATTGAGGCATCGAGGGGCTTTCCCTTGAGCGACTTGAGGTATCTCTCCAGCTCGGAGATGCTAACTTTTACAGCTGCCATGGTGGGAGCGCGGGGTGCTGGTAGGTCGGAACTTGAGTCTTTGGGTGATAGAGTGCGGGAGTGGTGGTCGGTCGGGTCTGGAGCTGGTAGGAGGAAGTCGGTGGGTGGAAAAAAACTTCAAGACCAATCTAGACGTCTTGGATTTCCTTTCAGTGTGCTGAAATCTGTATGGCGGCTTTGTGGGAAGCTGAAGCGTCGGCGGCGCAGGATTGTCAAGCAGCGTGATCAGTGAGTGACTCAAGGACGAAGCTCGGATTTCGTGAATTGACAACCACATCCCACCAAAAGGTACGTACCGCCTTCCAGAACAACGGCCGGTAAAAGGGCGCCATACCCAGAGTGGACTAGCGTCATCAGACGGACTTGCGATCACGTGAATCGGGGGCCTTTGGAGGGGTGTCATTGAGAATATTCACAGGCGGCAGGAGGAAGAACCAACTTGGAGTAATAGATTTGCCTGATGAGTTATTTCGTCTCTTCGCTTTCTTCTGAACAACAGATTATCACATACACCTTGAAACTTGAAACACAACTCTCTTCTTGAGCTACCAAAACCGACAAATCGACTTCGAATCGTGGACCAATGGACGCCCGGATAAAATGCTCCAGAGCCAGAGGCCGTTTACTTCTACTTCCAGGCAGCTCTCGGGGCCGACGGACTTGACATTTGTTTCGGTTGCATTTTGCCTTTGAAGCTAGGACCTTGGACGACTCGGAAGCATCACCATTCGAGGGCCCCTCACTGGCCCGACTCTATCCAGCAGCCTGCGATGGAGCCGCGAGCAGGACCCGACATCCGACATGGAACTACAATTGGAGCCCACAAACGGTTGAAGAAGCCTCGGCGACTGGCGGACACGATTACGTAGGAGGAGCCTGGGCGCATCGGACGTCGATGCAGGGCGGGTCTGGCTCCACTGGACGACCACCCCGAAGAAGCAGTGCCGTCAGCACGCAGCACAGGACGCCGCAGCTCAGTTGGAGAGTGGGAGAGTGACAGGCGCGGCCGGGAACACGTGAACGCTCCGGGTCGCCTCCACCGGGCTCGATCAGGCCAGAGACCAGACCACGGGGGCACCCCAGCGCCCGACTCTACCTAGCGCGGACCCCCCGAAGGGAAGCTGTTGAGCATTCCAGGTTCCTCCTCCAGCACGTCTGCTGTGCGAGTACCTACAGTCCCGTCCCGTCTTTCCTCCCACGCCCGCGTCCCTTTTCGCCTTCGAAACGTTCCCCCCCGACGCTCACGTCGCCCGTCAGTACGACCATTCCACGGGGCCGGCCTTCTTTTTCACTACACCCTTTCCAATTCTCGCAGAACATCAACACAACACCCATCTCCCCTTTTGGCGTGTCCCGCCCGTCTCTCTCTCTCTCTTCTCTTCCTGGCCACCCCCACCCTCGGCTCTTTTTCGACCAGCGATCACGAGGACCTTTCTCAACAGAACTGTTCCGAGGCACCGAAGCGACCAGCGAAGACCAGATCAGACACAGCCCCCCTTCTTCACTTTCGTGGCATCCACACCAGCCCGTCCGTCGCATATCCCCCATCGAAGAACAGAAAGCAAGAGAAAACGGACCGACCGAGCATCAATACATTTTCGACCACCCGCATGGCGTACAGCTGATCCCTTCCTTTCTGCCATCAACCGACGAACAATCCTTCAGAGCGAAACGAAACCTCATCGTCAGCATCACCTGAGGCTTCAACCACCGGCCGACGACGACACCAG
This sequence comes from Plectosphaerella cucumerina, assembly GCA_020746995.1. NCBI lineage: Eukaryota > Fungi > Ascomycota > Sordariomycetes > Glomerellales > Plectosphaerellaceae > Plectosphaerella > Plectosphaerella cucumerina. The sequence continues at coordinate 990,801 of JAGPXD010000004.1, read as the reverse complement.
CCGACGCTGTCCATTCATTCATTACAACACCGTTGTCCCGCGATCAATTGCCCGTCCGGGTGTTGTGCGAGAAGCTCCCTTCCTTCCGCGGCGCGCGACACCAAATCTCCGAGTGTCCCGTTTGCTGCCACATTCGCGTCGCATCGCGAATAACCCCCCACTACCCCCGGTCTCCCGAGAACCCTCGCCTGATGGACCGCGGCACATATCACGAAAGATGAATTCTCTGAACATAATCACCGCGCGCGTCTCGCCGCCGCCCAGCCCGGGTCCTTCCCGCTCCAACTCGTTCGGCCCCATTGGCCTGACGGTGGAATCCGACGAGGGTCTCGAAGCCGATGGCCTCCTGGACGAGAAGCGCGGGGACTGCGCTGTTGAGGACGCACCTCTGCCTGAGAAACCCGCCGAGGCTAACCAGGACGTCGAGAGCTTCGAGATTCCTGGCGAGCACGTCGCGAGCGTGCGCTCGACCTCATGGCACGCCCTGCCGCGGCGCATTGCCACCAGCTTCATCAACTCGATCCGCTGGGTGCTGTCGACGCTCGCCGCCCCCGGCGTGTACCTCTTCGCCTTCCTCTGTGATACATCGGGCGCCTTTGCCCCCTTCTGCCAGCTCAAGCGGCTGTTTGGCTCATATGACAACCCCAAACTGGCCGAGGGCAACAGCTCCTCTGGCACTTACGACGAGAAGACGGGCTTGAACGCTGCGCAGGGCGCCGGCTACGGCACCATGCCCTCCTCCCGGCGGGTCGCATCATCCGGCTCGTCATCGTCTGGCCTCTCCTCGGAATCCGAATCCGACCCTGATGGCAGGCACGCCCGCCGCGATCCCTCGAAACGACACACACGCTCCAAGACGCTCCACGACGCGGAAGAAATCGCCCCGTCCCGGAGGTCCATCCGCATCAAGCTCCACAGCGAGGGAGCCGCGGGCGGCAAGCATCGCAAGTCACAGTCGGTCAGCGCACGCGCAAAGGGCGGCGACGCCGTCTCGGACATCTCAGCCCAGCTCAAGTCGCCCACGTCGCCTGCCGGCGCTGGCGCCCTGACAAAGTACCCCAAGACGCCTGCCCCGCCCCGGCCCCTGATCCCGCGGCGGCAGCCGTCGTACCTCAACCTCGAGCCCCTCGACCGCAAGCACCAGAAGACGCTGATCCTGGACCTCGACGAGACACTGATCCACAGCATGTCCAAGGGCGGCCGCATGAGCACCGGCCACATGGTCGAGGTGCGCCTCAACCAGACGTACGTGGCTGCCGGCGGGCAGCAGATGTCGCTGGGGCCGCAGCACCCGATCCTGTACTGGGTGAACAAGCGGCCCTACTGCGACGAGTTCCTGCGAAGGGTGAGCCGGACCTGACTTCCCAGGGTTGAAGATGTATGCTGACGGACCCAGATCTGCAAATGGTACAACCTCGTCGTCTTCACGGCCTCGGTGCAGGAGTACGCCGACCCGGTCATTGACTGGCTCGAGTCGGAGAGGAAGTTCTTCTCGGCGCGCTACTACCGCCAGCACTGCACGTTCCGCCAGGGGGCCTTCATCAAGGATCTCAGCTCCGTCGAGCCGGACCTGAGCAAGGTCATGATCCTCGACAACAGCCCCCTGAGCTACATGTTCCACCAGGGTATGTTTTTGCTGGAATTTCCTGCTTCTTCTTCCAGCACTGACACGAGACGCAGACAACGCCATCCCGATCCAGGGCTGGATCAACGATCCGACGGACAGCGACCTCATGCACCTGGTGCCGCTGCTCGAGGGACTGCAGTACGTGTCGGACGTGAGGGCGCTGCTGGCCCTACGCGGAGGCGAGGACGGTCAGCACATGGCGTGACGGGGGAAGAAAGACCTGAGCATAGACGGCGGGGGAGACGGAGAACGCGACTTCAACGTCGCCGCGGCTTGTGACGACGTGTACTGATAAGGCGTGAGGGGAGTTCGGGCGCTCTGGGTGAGTCGCGAAATTCGCGGCACCTGAAAAGCGGGCATAATAGCGGAAAAGATCTTTTTCGCGTTTTACACTCCTTCTTCACGGGCTTCGCGTAACGGGCAAGATACCGAGGGGACGGTGATGCTACTTTAAGCCAGAGCAGAGGCTCTGCCAGGGGTCAAGGGTTTAACGCCATCACACCCTCTTCACGGCGGACTCGACGGGAGCAGAGAGCCTGTCAACCTGTGGAATTGGGTGTGGAATGGGGGTGTGGCACTGTGGCGAGCGACGCAGGCGGTGCGTTCCTGGGGCTAGAGCGCAGGCCGCATGCAGCTGGGCCGGGTGGCAGGGAGAAACTTGGCCCGTAGCGCGTGCCGCCTTTTGCGATCACGATGACCATCCCGATGGGGGAGCCAAGCGGGCCTGGCGGTGATGGCATTTGGGGAGAAAAGGGAGAGAGAGGGAAATGGTCCTCGGAGCAACAAGCACAGCCACAGGAGATCGAGACCTGGCCGGGCCGATCCTCTCATTACCCGGATCAGGGAACCTGGGCTTGCTGGGCTACGAGAGGTGGAGGTGGAGGAGGACCCGTTTGCTCAGCTGGAGGACAAGCTCCGAAGAGTGAAGGGGAGATGAAACTGATGTGATGGGCGAACAGACAGGTCGGCTGGGAAAGCAGGACCAGGTTCAGGTTGCAGCAGGGCAGGGGGCGGGCTGGCAGTGGGAGGAAGCTTGTCTTGCAGCGGTGCAGGAGCAGGGGTTCCCGAAGGGGATTAGCGGGGGCCGGGGAAGGTTACAAGCCACTGGTGACATCATCGGTCCAGGTGACGACACCAGCTGGGCCTGGATTCCCCTCTCTCCTTCTCCCCCTTTTGCCCGGGGGGATTGTGGCTCTCCCGAGGAATAGCTTGTCGGAGGGAGAGAGAAATGCATTAGCTCTGCGGAGACCGACAAGGGTCAGGTAGGGAGCGACATGGCAGGATGGGATTTTCGTGGCGACGGGATGATGTAGCTCGCTACTAGGGGGGAAAGCTGGAGGGAAGGAGCTATGGCCTGCTGGGGGATGGGGCCGCTGCGTGATGATGATGATGAAAGAGGGCGGCGCTACACTACCTATGGTACGGGCACCGGCTGCGTGATGGAATGACCCCATCGAAAACAGGACCGCGTCTATCCGGGGCTGGGGCACGCAAGACGCAAAGGCAGACGGTACATGGCCAAGGGCGCTGCAAGCTGCCGCCGGACTAAGTCACTCTGGCATCATTGCTCGAGAGGGGGCGTGTGGCCCGGAAACCGCACCTTCCCCCATTCCAGGTCTCAGATGCCCTTCCTGCCCCCCCTTTCCCTCGGCTCTCTCTCAGCTTCCAGCTCCCATAAAAGCCGTTCCCCCCTCTTCGTCATTCTCCTTCCTGCCCCCATTACGTCGTCACTCTCCAAAGTACCACGAAGAACAAAACAAACACCAACAATCAATACCTCACAAATCTCCATCAACCGACAACATGTCTCTCCACTGTGAGTAGTATCTGGTGTTGGGCGTGATGCTGTGGATGGCAGACGGGCTTTGCTGCTGGATTGGCTCGTGATGATGCCTTCCAGCGGATGGCCTCGTTCAGCTTCCACTTCATCATGCTTCATCACAATCGTTACTAACATCTGTCTCCAGACCTGCCCCCCGTCAAGCCCTCGGCCATCGCCCTCGGCACCATCTTCAACCAGACCGCTGAGCTCGCCAGTAAGCATCCATCCCCATGACCACTCTCACTCCCCCTGCTCACACATCTCCAGTCCTCACCCCCCTCTTCGGCGCCACCTACCAGCGCGCAAAGTCCGCCAACACCAAGGAGGAGTTCATCCGCTCCAAGGAGGCCGCCGGTGCCGCCGCCGCCTGGGGCACCTCCCTCGTCGGCTCCGCCCTCCAGTCCTACGGTGTCGGCGCCCTGATCAACGCTACTGGTACTCTCTCCTACAAGGGCGCCGCCTACCTCGGCGGCCTCATCTTCGCCGCCACCGCCGCCCCCGGATACATCTCCCAGATCCTCGTCGAGAAGCGCCCCATCGACACCGTCGGCGTCAGCGTCCTGGCCAAGGTCTTCGAGACCGTCGGCCTGTCCGTCTTCCTCACCTGGTGGGGCACCCGCACCAACCCCTTCAACTAAGGGATTCGGTGCTACTTGTATGAAGTGATGGAATTGGTGGATTGAGTCTGCCTTTTTATGTGTTAATAGTCCCGGATCGGGAGGCCATGGAGTTTAGAGAATGAATTGAGCCAAACCAAACCAAACATCTGAACCACTTCTCCCTTGTCGTGTGGGCACTCTACTTAGTATTTCTCTCGTCACATGTGCACTCGAGTCTACTGCACATTACTTTGCTGAAGCGAAAATGGTCATCATGTTGATCTAAACCTCAAACAGCACCCAAACGCCGATACCTGTCCGAATGTGTCCGTGCCCGGCATGGCCCGGAAGGTATAATACAGAACCATACCCGCACAGCTGGCCACACGCCAGCCCCTCCGGTGCCCATGCGGCGCCTAAGGCGACTCCCTCTTGATCTTTTTGAATCCCGCGGCCCCAGACCCGGGAGGGTGCTCTCGCTTGCTTTGCCTGTCACGCCTGGAAGCCCTTTTGCGGGAGGAAGGCCTCGCACGCTTAGTCTTCCCATGCTCACCAGGCTCAACAACCCCCTCCCTCTGGCCGGGCACCTCGCAGTTCACGTCGTCAGGACGAACCTCCTTACTGCTGCCCCCAGAGGCACCCTATGCCCAGAAGGACTGCTTGGCCGTCTCCTTCTGCACCAGCTTGACCAGCGCATCATACACGTCCTTGTAGTCCTCGCCATCATCCTCGCCATCGTCCTCGGCAGACCTCTTGGCAGCCTTCTTCGCGTCGGCGCCCGTCCGCGTCTCCATGACCATGACGACCGAGGTGGGACGCTTCGTCTTGGCGGCGGCGCCGAGCTCGGCGCGCGAGGGGACGAAGATGTAGGGCACGTTGTGGTCCTCGCACAGCACGGGGAGGTGGGAGATGACGTCGGCGGGGGAGATGTCGGCGGCGATGATGAGGACGCCGGGGAAGGTGGTGCGGCCGGGGGCGGCGGGGGGGGACTTGCGGAGCGTCTTGACGACCTCCTTGACGCCGCGCTTGAGGGTGTTGTTCTTGGCGGCTGGACGATATTAGCATACAATCTTATGAAACTCAGGAGTTTTCTGTGCTTACCCTTGCGGATCGCCTTGAGGACCTTCTTCTGGGCCTTGTCGTCGGCCAATGGCACGGCAAACGGCACCAGGGCGCCAGGGACGGCGGGCTCGACCTTCTTGACGCCGGCCGTGTCGACGACGACGACGGGCGTGGCGGCGTCGGCGGCCTCGGCCTGGATGTGCTCCTCGACGGCGGCGGCGAGCTTCTCCTTCTTGTCCTTCTTGTCCTTCTTATCCTTCTTGGACTTGCTCACGCCGTCGGCCTCGGACCTCTTCTTGTCCTTCTTCTCCTTCTTGTCGGGCCTCTCAGACGCCATTGCTGCGGTTGCGGGGGAGTAGGATGTGGTGGATGTAAGTGTTCCGGCGGGACGAGATTCCTCGAGTCGTTGGCGTGGACGACTTGTGTTGTTCGAGGGCGACGGGTTCGGTCGTCGTTGCTGGGCGGTCGTCGGTCGGTTCACGGTGCGATGGGCCTTCAATTGGAAAGCTGGAAATTTTTCGTCTGCTACTTTTTTTGCGGGGACGGCCTTGCGAGCAGGCGCCGCTCAGTGGATGGCGGAAAATTCGTCGGCGCCCAGAAGATCCGTGCCGCTAGATGAGTCAGCACTCACGTGACTCGACTGTGGTACGATATTCAGGTATGCCACGGAAGATGACGAGATGAGCTGTCGAATAGATGATGATGAATAATTTGATTGTGGAAAGAGGGTGACATTCAATTGCTGCTCTCCGGTATCTCGACGGTGTTTGCCGCCTTTGAGTGACCTCTGCTGCGTCTGGGAAGTGCCCCATGCAGGTCCTCAAGTTCAAAAGCGGTCAACTATGGACCGGAGTCAACATCAACAACACAGTAGTAGACATCCGAGTAACGTCCCAGCTTCTTCAATCGCGTCTATTCCGCTCTCCGCTCAGCTGATATACAGGTGTTTGACACAAGAAAGCCCCCTCGTCTAGTCGTTGAACCGATGCCCCGGCCCGCAGGCTTACTCCTCCTCCTCAGCGAACTCGGCCAGACCGGCCTTGGAGTTGAGGTACTCGTTGCTGCTCGATTGTCAGCAGGCGTCCCTGCGAGCACAGCTCAGGTCCGTGACCCCTCGCGCGTCGACTCACCGGTGGATGGCCCAGTCCATGGCGTAGTAGCCGATGATCATGGGGGGAACGATGTAGAGGACCTGCGAGCGGAAACGGCGGAAGGTGTTGAAGACGGCGTCGTTGGCCGCGTGCGCGAAGGGGTTCTGGCGGTTGGCGGAGAGGCCGTAGGTGATGATGCCGCGCTGCTTCTGGCCGCCTGTGGACGATTGTCAGCTGTCTGGTCTGAAGGTCTTGTATTCCCGATGACGGCAGCAATGGGCAGGCAGAATTCGTGATAGCTGGCAAGCAGTGCTCGACCAGTATCATCTCCGCCCATATCCCACGCCGCATCGTGCTTGTCCGTCGCTCGTCATATCGGGGAGTGTGGTCGGGTCGGGAAGATCGGGTGTGACTAACCAAGCGAGCCCCAGTCACCCAGGAAGCTATGATGGTGGTCAGCAAGCCGTCCAGTACTGAATCCAAAGCAATTGACCCCCAGCGTCGCCATCCGCTCGTCCATCAAGGCCGGACGAAAAGGCGCACGCCTGGTGCCATCGCACGGTCGCGGGCGAGTGCTTACTGGCCAAACTTTCCCTGGGGAACGCCGCCGCCGCCGCGCAGTGCCTGAGTAGGTCGCATTGTGTCGGTATCGGTTGTGTGTGTGTGACTGCCGAGGGTGCGAAGTCGAATGTCGGGGGGTGGGAGAGGTGCCAGAGGTCGGTCGGGATTAGATGGAAGCAATCGGGTGAGGTCTCGAGAATCTTGACGGGTTCCGTTTAGCCGAGGAGGAGCCGGCGCCCGATTATTTGCGGTCGCTCTGGTTGGCTGGCTCCACAAAGGGGATGAGACGACATGTCGCAGTGCTCCCGGGACTTGATTTCTCGGTCATTGTCAATGATTAGGGATGAATTTCTGTACTTGTATCACTGTTTATTAGTCTCATTCATGGCATGATTACGTGAATGCAGGCATCGATTTTATGGGACTTTCCGGTCTCAAGAACCTCCCAGCCTGTCTACAGGCCATCTCAGTCTCAATCCATGGAGAGCATCCAAGTTCTGAGCGGCTATGAATCATCTCTTCTGTGCCCAGCCACACCGTTACTACTGCGGATTAATCCTGTCCTCCGAGATGACGAGACGGAGAGTCATCGCTGGCATCCAACAAAAAGTACGGAGCGATGCAACCGCGCTCGGGCCTGTGGAAGCGGAGAGTCTGTCGTTTGACGTTTGCAGGCAGTCAATTCGACGACCAGCGAGCGAGCTGGTTCGGGACATGGCGGGAGTATTCACTGAAGCCTGCAAGCGAATTCGGCAGGAGTATTACCCCATGTGCCTATCAGTTTCGTTGTGTTCATCGTTCTTCCAGACTTCGACGCTGCAAATGCCCTTTCATGTCAGTCTCTTGATTCGACGACTGCTTGAACCCCAAACTGGAATGCAGCCACTCGTCATGGCATCTTGGGCGATCCTAGCAGTTTCCTTTCCACTTCCTCTTTTCCGCTTCTTCTCTCCTCCTCTCCTCATGACCACACATGGTCCTCTGCGCCCCCTTCTTCCCTTGTCTCCGCTCCGCTTTACCCATCCTGGTCCGTCTTCCCTTCCTCACCATCATGATCCCCTCTCTTCTACTCGAAGACTCAGCGTCACTGGGACGTTTCATCATCGTCTTCATCCTCGGCCCTGTTGTAGACGGTCTAGGATCATTCCTTGTAATACCCAACAGGGCCATGTCAAGTAACTTTGTCCCCCAAATAGACACACCTTCTGGATTTCAGTGATTGGCCAGGGGCCCGACGCGCCCCAATTGGCCTCTCACATTGCGGACAAGATCCCTACACGGGCAGAGTGAAATATTTTCCTCTTTTTTTTGTGATGTGTGCATGTCTCCTCGTGGCACGTCCCACCGTGCTTGTTATTGGCCGACTTGCACAGCTTAGATTTCCCAGGTGTCGTAGCGTGATCGCGGAGGACACGCCCGTGCTATCTGGGGAGTTCATCATAGCTAGGCGGTTGATCACTTGACCAGGAGAATGGAAGCAGATGTTGAACAGAAGACGGAAAGGGGAATAAAAAGAGAGCAGGCGTGTACCTGGCGAGTTGGGATGGGATGAAAAGACAGCTGGACGCTGGATTTGGCTATCTGGGAGAACATAAATTGAAGTATTCGGCGACACCAAGGAGAGAATATGAGTGGGCGAGATTCATCAAGGGGAGAGATCGTTTGAAGAGGAGGGCATCTCGGAGGAAGACATCAAGTCAATGTGGGTTGAAGGCTTGTTCTGAGAATAATGTGTAGGTGCAAAAATCTGATGGTGGTAAAGAAATAAGGAGAAGAGAAACTTTGGGACGTAGGAAATGCTTTGAAATTGAAATAGACCGGGAGGCGTCAAACCCAGCGACGCCTCGAGGCATGCGCAGAAAGGTAGGTGGTGGGTGGTGAAGGCGTGTAAGCCATCGATGAAGATGGCCCGTGCACCGTTGACGCCGACACCTATTCTGCCGCAACGCTAAACCAAAACAGACAACAGGCCACGGGCGGTCAGCTCCCGATGGAGCCGTCAGAACCTCAGAGCTCCCCGAAGCTTTCAACATCACAAAAGTCGCCCGTGACACCACCGAAGCCCCCGAGACCCCCGGCGCCAACCTCACCCAACGACCGCAACACCACAACGCCGCCACCTCGAAACCAACCCCCCGCCGGCTGCACGACAACCCCCAAAATGGCCGCCCCCCTCAACCTCCTCTACCGGTTCGCCGTCCCCGGCGCCATCGCCCTCAGCGTGGCCAACGCGGCCATCTACGACGTCCGCGGCGGCTCGCGGGCCGTCATCTTCGACCGCTGGCAGGGTGTCAAGGAGGAGGTCGTCAATGAGGGAACCCACTTCCTCATCCCCTGGCTGCAGAAGAGCATCGTCTTCGACGTCCGCACCAAGCCGCGGAGCATCTCCACCATGACCGGCAGCAAGGACCTGCAGATGGTCAGCCTGACCCTGCGCGTGCTGCACCGGCCCGAGGTCAAGGCTCTTCCCAAGATCTACCAGGTGCGCCCCCATTCTCCCTCCTTCTTTTGAAGTATCCGCTAATGTGTTGTCCAGAACCTCGGTTCCGACTACGACGAGCGCGTCCTCCCCTCCATCGGCAACGAAGTCCTCAAATCCATCGTCGCCCAATTCGACGCCGCCGAGCTCATCACCCAACGCGAGGCCGTCTCCCAGCGCATCCGGTCCGACCTCTCCCGCCGCGCCGCCGAGTTCAACATCGCCCTCGAGGACGTCTCCATCACCCAGATGACTTTCGGCAAGGAATTCACAAAGGCCGTCGAGCAGAAGCAGATTGCCCAGCAGGACGCCGAGCGCGCCCGCTTCATCGTCGAAAAGGCCGAGCAGGAGCGCCAGGCCAACGTCATCCGCGCCGAGGGCGAGGCAGAGAGCGCAGACGCCATCGGCAGGGCTATTGCCAAGGTCGGTGACGGCCTGATCCAGATCAGAAAGATCGAGGCTAGCAGGGAGATTGCTCAGACTCTCGCTGCCAACCCCAACGTCGCCTACCTGCCGAGCGGCGGCAAGGGCGGCAGCCAGATGCTGCTCAACGTCGGCCGGCCATGAGGGGCGGCAGATGGGGGATGGTAGCTGTATGAGTACGTATCTACAATGACGGGCTGGGGCTGACAAGTCGCCACTTCAATACCATGTAATTTTATGTCTGCTCATCGTTCACTCAAGGGCATGTGCACGTGGGAGATTCGGGAGCTGAGGTGGGTTGTGAAATGCTCGTATTACGCCCGGCTGTTGCCGACCGTATGGCAGGCCGAGGCCGAGAGATCCAGATGACGCTTGCTCGTTGTAACGCCGTCAACGCCAGAAAGTGCCAGCCGACCCGGGAAACGGCCCATTAGTGGCTGCTGCCCCTGCAGCGCCAGTGGCTATTGTTCCGGTGGCCATTTTCCCAGTGGCCGTCGATCCAAAGGCCATGATCCCAGTGACCTTCGGTCCAGCGATCGTAGTAACCATCCCAGTGACCATCCCAACGACCATCCCAGTGACTGTCCGGACCGTCCCAGCCGTCCCAGCGGCCGATATCCTTCCATGTGGCTTCCCAGCTCTCGGCAGGGCGCTCGCGATGCGTCCAGGCCGATTGCTAGGTAGCCGCCTCCAAAAACTCCACCGTGAGCCCTGGGGCCGCCAGGTCGGGCGGCTCGACAAACTCGCCGGTCTTCTTGTCGAGAGTCCAGCGGTTGAAGCGCATTTCCTGCCATTTCTCCATGACCTTGAGGAGGACGAGTTCGCCGGCAGCGCGGGCGTCCTCTGCCGAGTCGTGGCCTTGGATCTTGCCATCCGTCTCGACCTGAATCTTGCGGTTGAGCAGGGTATCCATGAGCATCTTGAGGCCGTAGCGGAAGGGCAGGCCGTGCTTGTGGGGGTGGAGGAGGACCGTGTCGATGATTGTGGGGTGGATGATGCGGACCGAGTTGAGGTCGTTCTCGAGGCCGTGACCGATGAGGGGGGTTTCGGGGGTGATTAAGGAGAAGAGGAGATCGCGGGCGACCTGAGGAGAGCCGACGACGCGCATGGGCTGATCCTTCCGGGGAGATTGGGGGTTGGGTGACTTCTTAGGAGTCTGGAGCGGCGTACGGAGCCTGGCCGTGTCCTTGTCTGACCAGGGAACGGCCTTGGCCAGATCGTCGGGCCAGACACCGGAGAAGCGTGAGTTGAGGTCTAGGATCTGGCCTACGGGAAGCACGAGGGTGTCGAGCAGCTCCTGGCCCGAAGGCCAAGCAGTGGCTGTGAGGCGGACGAGCTCGAGGCCGTTGACGGTGTAGCACATTTCGCAATCGAAGCAGACGGCGCCATCGACGGCAGGAGCCGAGGGGTTCGCGGGGGTGTTGGCGAAGTTGAGGACGGTAGCAAGACGCTTGGGATCTGTAGCCTTGAAGACGTGGTGGGGCGAGTCGGTGCAGCCGGCCGAGTCGCCGACCTCCTGACCGCAGCAGCGGTACCGTTTGGGGACGCGGGTGCGATCTCCGGGCTGACGCTCGGGAATGTACGTCTTTCCCCAGTGGTAGGTGCACTTTCCGCCAGTGGTGAGGGAGCCATCTTCGCCGCGGCGTTCGGGGAAGACCTGGAAGCGCTTTGTGCAGCGGTCACACTTTTCCCAGCCCTGGGCGGCCTCGAGACCCTCGCGGGCCTTTTGAATCTCTTCTTCCGTGGGGGCGGTGGAGACGTAGCCGTGCTGGGACAGCTTGTCGATGGGTGTGATGAGGTAGGAGAGCATCTTGACCTCCTGCTGGGGGGTGAGGCCGGTGACGATCTTTTTTGGTTGCTGCTGCTGCTGGGGTTGTTGTTGCTGGCGGGAGTTGAGGTTGTTGTGGTGTTGCTGCTTCGGGGGGCGGGGATGAGTGTGACTATGGGCGTGGGCGGCGGCCTTTTGGTCGCGGACGACGACCCTCTCGTCCCGCCACTGCTTGACGGTCATACGTTTGTACTGCATGATGAGATTTCGGAGTACGTTGTTGTAGATGCTGGGCTTGTCGACGGCAGCTCGCTCTTCGAGGTCGAGGGCGTCCCAGATGAGCTGCTGGTCGGATAGGACGAGACCTTTTGGGGTTGCCTCGTCCTTTGGGAGGGCCTCGAGGTCTTTCTTGAGGGCCGAGTTGAGACGGGCGAGCTCGGCGTGGAGGAGCTTGACGAGCTTGAAGCGGGTCTCGTAGGAGGAAGGGGCCTTGGGGACGAAGCGGGGGTTGAGTGACTCTGCCTTCCTTGGGATTTGGGCGGCAGGCGCGGGTGCGGAAGTAGTAGTTGCGGATGTGGTAGCGGATGAAGGGGCGGGAGACGGGGAAGGAGGGATATTAGGGGTGGCTGAGGAGGTGGTAGCAATAGTAGTTGAAGATGGAATGGTCGAGGACGCGACAGACGTGTGTACTGGTGAGGGCTTTGTATCTGTGTAACGAGGAGTGAACGGCGGCCGTGAAAGTGACGACGGAGTGGAAGGCCCTGTATGGGTTTTGGGGGAAGGTCTTGAGATGACCGAGAGCGAGGGTGATGGGGATGTGGTGGGAGCGGAGGGGGTGGACGAGGAGGGTGGAAGGGGGCGGGCTTTATGGTGTTTTGCGGAAGGGGGAGAGTTGGAGCTTTTCCTGGCATCTGCTTGCGTGGCCAAGCTGCCATCTGGAGTGCGGGATGCGGTGACGGGTTTTGAGGGCGTTTTGCTAGCGGTGGCAGTTCCTGCGGATGATGTCGAGCTCGAGCCCACACCCTGGACCTGGACCTGGGCCTGGGCTTGCCTGATCTCGGTACGTTGGCGTTTCCGGGGGGGACCCTGTGCCTGGGAAGCAGTGTCCGTGTCGAGATCGTCTGGGGTGTGGCGGCGTGTGGTAGTGGTGGCAGCCTTAGGGGAGGAGGAGCCCGTTGCGGCGGGTTGGCCCTTGTCCTTGTCGTGGCCGAAGAGACATTGGAACGCTGTACAGCTGTTTCCCTTTGGACAGGGAATGTTTTTGAGGGCTGCAAACGACATGGCTGATGATCTTTTGGTGGGAATATGACGGTAGAGGTTTGTGATGAGAGGCGGCCGATGATGAGTGAGGATCCTTCGTGGGATGGACAGCCAGCGGGGCCGGCACCGCATGTGCGGATGAAAGCAAGCTTGGGATATGATGCCAGGAATGGGGAGATGCAACTTCCCGGCGGCACACACACACGCACGCAAACAAAGAGGAGGGTGGGCGGACGTTGGACGTTGGAACGATGGATAGACGTTGAAAGCTAGAAACTGGATGCAGGCGGAAGGAGGGTCTGAGGTCGACGACAATGGGGCCGGATTAGGTAAGGTTCAGTGCAGCCGGCGGCCCGTGGTTTGGCATCTGCGACGGATGGCGTCCCACATTGGCTGCAGGTGCCGGCACTGCAGCCTTCAGTGGGCGGTCAGAGGTGGCCAGTGCCCTGGAGACAGTGACATGCCCTGGAGGGGACCGCTACCTTAGCTCCCGCACCCCTGTCCGGTCTGCCGAACCACGCATTAGCCCCAACGTCTCCGTCCCGTCACATCTGCCCTCCTCTCTTCAGGCTCCTCTGCCATCTCCTGTCCCAGGTATTCCGGGTGTGACACCGTGGCCCGTGGCTCGGCGGGGCTCGTGACCGACGGCATGGATGATGCCATCCAGTCTCGATGCCCGTGGAATCATGCATCCTTGGGGCTTTGGGGTGTGACAAGATGAACTGCCGCTGATGTCGGGGGTAGACGTGTCTGTCACTCGAGCGAGACGAGATAGGTAAGCCCAAGGCTGTGCCGCAATGCTGGTGTTCTATGCCAGCGTAGTCATGTCGGAGGGCAGGCCGGGGAGGTAGGGAGTGGATGCCACTCCTCGTCATCTTTGTCGCTTGCATGACTTGTGGCGATCGGATCTCCAAAACTCCCGAGAGGACCTCCATAATGATAAGAGAGTACGTATGATCTGCCAGTCTCGGATCGAGGCTTAAACATTCAAGGCTCAGGATGTACGGCACGGCCGTAGAGGCGGCTTCCGAGAGTGATCTGCGTGAGGGGTGCCGAGGGAAATGTGTCGTGTGCATGTCTGTGCAAGGTGATGTGTGTTTCCATTGGAAGTCTTCTGCGAGCTTATCTCGGGCTACAGCCATCCATCCATCCACCCCGCCACCAGTCATGCAGCCCTGTAGCTCCGACCCACAGCCTCTTTGACTGCCTGATCTCTTGACAGACCAACTTCTTGTTTTCACTCCGCAGACTCGCTTCGACGTAGCGCCAGCCAAAGACAGCCAATTCAACCCACACTTCGGTGGGATAAAGCTCCGTGAAGCAGTTAAAGTGTCCCGCGAGTCTTGAACGGTGAGCAGAATGATTCAAGATGTGGGCAAGGTGCCCTTTTTATTGGCCTGCCCGCAGTAAGGCCTCAATTTTCTTCCAGCCAGCGACATGATAGCTTGCGTCTACACGTGAGTCCTTGAGATTCTCACCTCCATCCCTACTACGGAGAGCCTCGACCCATCAGGTACCTTGGTCCGTCGACTGTACTCTCTGATCCCTGACAGGTCTTTCAGATTAGGTACCTCAAGATGAAAGACGAATCATAGTAGCCAAGCAGCAGATCCCAGAGCCAGGACAGCGCCAGCAATGTTCACTGTGCGTCCCACCGAGCCAGCCCCTGAATCCCAGACAGTAGTGGGAACAGTCTTGTCGTTCGGATTCCTCGCCTCGCCCTGAAACGAGACATCGACATCTTCCACCTTGATGCCCTCCTCCTCCAACCTCGCGGGGATGTGGCTGGCGTCCCACTCGTACGTGCTCGGCGAAGAAGTGATGTTGATTGCGACGTCGTCGGTGAACCTTGGGGTGGAGGAGCCCTTGGCCGGGCCGACGACGAATTTGATGTCCAGCTCAGTCCAGCGATCGCTGATATCCGTGCGATTGTCACCGTCGACCCATGCCCATTCGATAATGATTGGCTCCGTGAAGTTGAGGGGCTGGGAGAGATCCGGGCGGATGAAATCGATTTCGCCAAGGATGATCTTTGGGAGAGAAAGCAAGAGGAGGGAGGACGACAATCCGCTGAGGTGGCGCATGGTGATGATGAGGCGTCGCGAGACTTGGCTCGGTATAAGATGTAGAATGTAGGATGAACCGATGAGGTGTGAGAAGGCGTCTCTGCTATCTAGGGCACCACATTTAACACAGAATCAATATGAGAAGATGCAACGGTACAAGACGGGAACGCCAAGGGGTCCAGGTACCAACATGAAGGTTCTCGGCCCGGGCAGCTTGATCAAAGTCTTGGCCGCGCTTGATCACAGAACCTCGCTAAGCCTTACGATGGGCTTCGGGAGACTTCCGCAAGGCCCAGACAATTTTTTCCATCAAACTGCATGACCGAAGGTGGTTGTGACTGGCGGATCTTCTATTTCCATTTCCACGTGCGGCGGTTGGGCCGTCGCCGAAGACCCTGGTAAATGATTTACTGCAAGGATGAGCTCGGATAAACGGAAACACCACTGAGCGACTGGTTCTGGGCCTTTGCGATACCCAAAAGAGGAAGTTCCCCTTCTGTGCGTCTGTCCAACTGTCCAAAGTCTACCAACCGGCTGAAGGTGGACATGCAGCCATCTAATCGTACGAGCCAACAGGTAGACTACCTTACCAGGTACTTGATCCTCCCCTGAAGTCCACAAATACTCCCCTGGGACCCCGGATTTCCATGCATCGACAACCGCATTTAGCCTCGATACGAGCTTGTGCTTCTGGTTGGCCAGAGTACTAGTACGGTTGGTGGTTGACGACGCGTTCAAGCTCGCCTCCAGCCCCTTCTCGTCAGTGGCAACTCGGCCACAAGCCTCTGGGACATGGAGGTCACTTCTCTAACCCCCTACTCCTGCGGTGATCACCTCTTGAGCAACGAGGCCGGGCTCGACGTCTTTTTCGATGCCAATGGGAAGGGCGCGGGAATCGTGAACGTCAACGATGTGACGCACTTCATTGCTCTCGAACCAGCTGAATCTGGCGGTTTCGCCTGTTCCCGTATCTACGGCGAAGAACGCGCCCTCGTTCACTGCTATCTGCCACTTTCGAGCACTCTCGAGGAGCGAGACATTGAATATATAGATGCCTAGCTAAAAGTACCGTTTGTGCTATGCCCGCTCGACCCTGGTGTCTTCGACTGACTTGGTTTAGTTCGCGATGTTAGGTGACGTCGGACACCAACTCCCCAGCACATCCTTATCAATGACCCGGGTTCAGGGGTACAAGTGCAACTGTCCAAGTCAACCCCGCCCTCCATCTCCAGATCGCCCCCGGCAATGGACCTCCGAGTCGGTCACTCTCTTATCTCAGTGGCTTCTCTGGCAGGCAAACTCCCCCGTACGCCGCGAAGCCCAAGCGTAGATAGCACAGCATATCGCCTTGGCAGCTCGTACCCCTCCAAGCCCTCCCGTTCCTCCAGAAGCTTATCAGGGCGACACGGGTGCCCGCCGCACGCAAGGGAGGCCAACATCGGCGGGATGCACCCAAACAAAAAGCCCGCCCGCCGCCTGCCCTGTCGGTTTGTCTCCCGGGGACGCGGGACAGAAGTTCCTATCGGGCGCACGACGTGAGGCACGTGACACAAGCCATGCCGATCGTGGCGGTGAGGTGGACGTGCTATCTTTTGAGGCCTTGTCGAGTCGTACATTTGAGGTGGACGAACGCAGTATTTAGGAGTCGCCGTCTGCTCATCCGGGAGGCCGGCCACGCAAGACGCAAATCATCGTCATCACTCACCATTCGGCTCCGACAATTCCCAAGGTCCGATCAGGCAACCAGCTCAGCAGCACACCCTCTCAGGCCTCTCTGCAATCGTCCACGTGCCCTGCGCCTCGCCAGTGGTGACGCTTATCGATCCTTCTACGATCAGCCCATACGATTAGCCGAATGCGAATGAGAACTCCCAGCCGTTGTAGTTGAGCGAGGCGTGTGCGAAACACGCCCGGCCCCGGAGAGAGAAGGAGTCCGCTGGGGAAAAGACCTGAAGGGACGGGACGAGAGGCCACAGCGCAGCGAACGCCCCCGGAGATAAGATCTTCGGGGACCGCTGCGGACCTGACTGCGCCCCGACCGCCCCCTTCTGTTTCCTCCCCTCTGGCCTCTCTTCTCCCTCCGTTTCCCTGAAACAAAACTCCAACAGCAACGTTGTTGCCCTTTTCCGTACGCTCGATTGACCGGTCCCTGATCTCCCACGACTACGCTTTCATGATGGATTATACCGGCGGCACCGCAGAGGCGGACCACCTCTGCGTGCTCGTTCACGGGGTGAGCCTAGGCCCAGCGCTACCATATCCCTGGCAGCATGCGCTACTGTCGAGTAAAGAGGCATCGTCGCTAACTGAACCCCCAGCTCTGGGGAAACCCAAATCACATGGCCAACATCGCCAAGTCCCTGCGCGCACAGCACGGAGCGGACAAGGTGCACATCCTCGTGGCGAAGAGGAATAGCGGCAGCTTCACCTATGACGGCATCGAGCGCGGCGGCGAGCGCGTCTGCGCCGAGATCGAGGAGGAGCTGCGCACCATCAAAGCCAATGGCGGCGCAATCGCAAAGCTCAGCGTCGTCGGCTACTCGCTCGGCGGTCTTGTTGCCCGATACGCCGTTGGCCTCCTCCACGCCAAGGGTCTTCTTGATGACCTCGAGTGCATGGTAGGCCGTCTTGCTCCTTATCAAGACTGTAGTTTGTTGACCTGACCCAGAACTTCACAACCTTCGCCACGCCGCACTTAGGTGTTCGCACCCCCCTCCGCGGCTGGCACAACCATATTTGGAACGTCCTCGGCGCCCGCACCCTCTCCATGTCCGGCCGCCAGCTCTTCACAATCGACGAGTTCCGCGACACCGGCCGCCCCCTCCTTGCCGTCCTTTCTGACCCAAACTCGATCTTCATGACTGGCCTACGCCGCTTCCGCCGCCGCACCCTCTACACCAACATCGTCAACGACCGCAGCGCAGTCTACTACACCACAGGCATCGCAAAGACGGACCCCTACGCCAACATCTCCAAGCTTCGGCTCAACTACCTCGACGGCTACGAGGACGTCATCCTCGACCCCCGCTGCCCCGTCGCCCCTCGCGGCAAGAGTTCCCCGCCGCCCTTGAGCCTTGCCTCGGTCTCGGCAGATGCCGCACAATTCCTTCGCCGCGTGCCCCTGGCCCTCGCCATTGCCGTTCTTGTCCCCATCGGCGTCGTCGCCTTCCTCGCCAACTCGTGCATCCAGACAGTCCGGTCCTCCTCACGCATCCGCCTGCACGAGAAGGGTCTCGCTGGCGTCGCCGTCGACGATTACCGCCGCTTCCCCTTGTGGATCAACGAGATCCGCACGGAGGTCGAGGAGGCCTACGAGGCCCTCAACAGCCTGCAGGATCACGAATACCTGGGGTCGGAGACGGACGAGGATGATGAGGCGGGGGCTGGTGTGCCCGCGAGGAAGCTCCTTTCCCGGGAGAGACGGATGTCCGCTCCGGCTCAGCCGACTCTGGCCCTTGCACCGGATCAGTTCCAGATGGTGCAGGATCTTGACTCTCTTGGGTGGCATAAGTATCCTGTCTACATCCACCAGGACCGACACAGTCATGCTGCCATTATCGTGCGCTGGGACAAGAAGACTTTCGCCGAGGGGCGGGTCGTCTTGAAGCACTGGCTCAAGGAAGAGTTCCTGGTGTAGGTAGGGGTGGCTGGCTGGCGCATGGGAGTTGGGTATGCGTAGCGATCTTTCAAGCGATCTTGAAATTGAATTGAATTTTTTGATACAGATATTTGCCTCAGGCACTGCAATGACTTTAACTGCCCACCATCATCGCCACTTCCTCACTCCCGTCCTGTGACTGACTTCCTTCCCTCCCAGTGGAGACGTGGCGTCCATTCGCAGGGGTCTCAGGCCTCGGACCCGGCGGCTCGGGTCGCCACTCGCACTAGCCTCAGGGGCTCGGCCACTAATCCACACGTGCCTCGCCTCGCCTCGCCCGGACTGCCGCCGTTTCGTCCCCAAAATTAATTCTCCCCTCCCTCGACCTCCACCTCCCATCAACTCCCCCAGAGCTCCCGACCATTCACGACCCCTCCGATTGTCAGCCTCGGCCTCGTCCTCACCCCGGGACATGCGCAGCTCGCGCGTCTCCCGCGAGACGGCCGCGCTGGTCGGCCGCGTACAACAGCTTGACTCGATGCAGACGCGACGCGTCACACGGAGCGCACTTGCGCGGTTCGCTTACGAGGAGCCCGTTGCTGATATCGAAGACATCGCCGGCCCGACGCCGAGAAAAAGGCGGCGCATTGTGAAAGAGGAGGATGCAGATGCTGGGCCATCGACAAGCCGCACCGCCGTAAAGGCGGAGGCCAAGACCAAGAGGGAGACCTCGGTCTCGTCGAGAACGGAAACAGCCGTGAAAGCAGAGCTCCCCGTCAAGACGGAACCCGACGCCACGACTCCAGCCCGGAAACGCCGTCTCCCCGCCCGCGTCATCAGGGGCGCCTCGCCCTCCGTACTACCGACCGTCGAGCCGCCGACAGACTGGGAGGAAATGTACAACCTTGTGCGCCAGATGCGCCTGACAGGCCCTGCGCGAGATGCTGCGGTTGACACGATGGGCTGCGACCGCCTCTTCACCGCCGATGCTTCCCCTCGCGACAAGCGCTTCCACATCCTGGTCGCCCTTATGCTCTCGAGCCAGACGAAAGACACGGTTAACGCCGTCGCCATGAACCGCCTACACACCGAGCTGCCGCCACACTCGCCCGGCGCCGCACCAGGACTGAATGTCGAGAACGTCCTGGCCGTCGATCCTACTGTTCTTAACGCACTTATCCGCCAGGTCGGCTTCCACAATAATAAGACAAAGTTGGTTCTCGCTGCACCCGACCTGTGAACCTCAGCTAACGTCTCAGATACCTCAAAGCTGCGGCAGTTATCCTCCGCGACAACCACGACTCCGACATCCCCGACACCATCGCCGGTCTCACGGCCCTCCCCGGGGTGGGTCCCAAGATGGCGCACCTCTGCCTCTCGGCGGCATGGGACAAGACCGAGGGTATCGGCGTGGACGTACACGTTCACCGTATCACCAACATGTGGGGATGGCACAAGACGTCTACGCCCGAGGCGACGCGCGTGGCTCTTGAATCGTGGCTGCCGCGGGACAAGTGGCGCGAGATCAACACGCTGCTCGTCGGGCTGGGACAGACGATATGCCCTTCACAGGCGGGGGCGAAGCGGTGCGGGGAGTGTGAGCTTGGTCAGAGGAAGTTGTGCGCGGGAGCGGATAAGCGGAAGGTGCTTGAGGCGCAGATCAAGGCGGAGTTCAAGGCCGAGAGGGGAGTCAAGATGGAAGCTGAGGCTCAGGTTGAGACTGCGGCGGTTGCTGCAGTTGAGGCTGCCCCGGTCGCTGTGAAGGCCGAAGTCAAGAGCGAGGTCGAGACTCGAGTTGAGACTCGAGTACAGCCTCATGTCGAGGCTGCACCGGGGGCCGTTAAAGCTGAAGTCAAGAGGGAAGCCGGGGCTCAAGTCGAGCCCCAGGCTGAAGCTGCACCAGTCGTCAAAGCCGAAGTCAAGACGGAGGTCGAGGCCGAGGCCGAGGTCACGAGTGGGGGCAGCCGGCCGGAGACGGCACCGGTCGCGGTCAGGACCATGAAGGCGGAGTCAGTCCAGGTCAAGGCGGAAACGTCACCCGACACACCGGCCGGGGCGGCCCGGCCCATCAAAACGGAAGTCTCGCCCGACGCACCGCCGGTCAAAGTCGACAGGACAGCTTCAAGGTCCATCAAGCCCGAGTTCTCGCCAGACGTGGCGGTAAGGTCTGTCAAACCCGAACCGTCACCGGCAGCAGCACCACCGCCCAGAGTACAGCGGCCAGTACCGTCCGTAAAAGCCGAGGTCTCGCCAGACACGACATCAGCGGGCCTCAACAACCGACGCATCAAGTCCGAGGCTCTCTCGACCCGGGGCATCAAGACGGAAACCCCCACGAGTATCATCAACGCCGACTTTGCCGCCGACGTCCGGGATAATACCCGACACGCCCCGGCGCGCCTCAAGGACGAGCCCGACGACAAGAAGACAATCAAGAAGGAGGAGTGAGCAGGATGCGAGGGCCCTGCAGGCGCACGACGCGTGCATATGGGCCGGCCGGCTGCAACATCAAAGTCCCCGCTGCGTGGCGGCCACGTAGCACGTGGGGGAGGGGGGGATGTATCACCATCATGTTGTTCCTCATGTACAAGTGCCCAAGTTCTACCGCCCTAGCTTTTCACGATATATACCCAACGCTCAGCCAGGCGTGTTCAATGAGTTGTACAGCGACTGGCCCCACCGAGCGGTGACGGCATCAGCCAGTAAATAAGATCCTTCACAATATTACCAATGGCGAGAATACTCCGACCTTTTGACTCGCACAGTTGCATCGCCTAGGCCGGGCAGGCCGGTTATAAAGAACGAGCATTACTCAGACACCCACCCCTCCCAACACATGCCACTGCACCCTTTTCATTAATCTAATCGCCCGTCTAGCGCGCTAGCAAGAACAGGGTCGGAATGCCTGGTAGCGGGAGAAGTGGGTTGTTGGGGCCGATACGATACCGGAGATAAGAGAACCCTTGGGGGAGAGAGGGGCTGGGTGCAGTGACTCAAGGCGAGGCCCGGATGGCGAAATACGAAATCGCCCGGGCCGAGGTACCACCACCACGACGATGAACAGCAGGTTGGTGATGTGGCACATGTAGAATGACTCGACGAGGACTTGACTTGAACGACGGGTCGGTGCGAAGGACTGTGGTGCGACGGTTCGGAGGCGGCAGGGTTTCGCTCCCCTTCTCCAGGGGCGCCGGCCGTGCGAGATTGAACGGTGAACCCCCCAAGAACCATCACGAGGTCCGCTCATCTCGGATCCGGGTCACGAGGGGCGGTCGCAATCCCGGGCTGAGCGCCGAGACCGCATGCCCGGCATAGGATAGGGGGTATGTAGGGGCATTTGAATAGGCATTTACGGTTTGTAGATTTAAATGTGCATTTCACATGGGAGTATGTCACTAGATAGTAGGAGATATCGAGCGTAGTTCATGAATTGATTGCATTGCTAGATGGCCCGGCGCGACCGCTCATGGGCCGCGCGCCAAAGGATAGCCCAAGTAGAAACCAGAACCCCGAGACGCCATGCCAGGTGTAATAATCAGATCTCTAGAGGTACAGAGAAGAGGGCCGCCGCATGCCATCGGGTGACGTCTCTCGGTCACGCGATGGATAACAGGCGGCGGGGGCGCTGCGGCAGGGCAGCGCCATAGACGGTGGAAAGGTGAGGGTGTTGGAGTGTTTGCCTGGCCGGTGCCCGGTATCGTCGCCGGTCGAGGGCTGTCGATCCCAGGGGGGTGGTCGGTCAGGTCTTTGTGTCGCTCGAGGGCAGGCCGTGGCCGGTCGTCCTCTCGTTCAAGCCGAGAGGGGGATGATCGGGCAGGCGGTGCTCGTCGGCGGAGGCACGCGTGGCGAAAGAGCAGAGCGTCTGCTCGCGCGGCCGCGGCGTCGTGGGCGGGTCTCCCGCCGCCGCCTCGTCGTCGGACGAGAAGGGCGAGAGATGCCGCCGGGTGTGGGGGAGGCGTTCGGGGTGCTTAGACGCCCCTGACGACCTGGGTCCTCTCGGACTCGAGCTGTGCGGCGTTGCGCTCGTGGGACTGCTTCTTGCACTGTTCGTGGGGAAGCCATGTCAGCCAAAAGTCCCGTCTCATCATCCATGAGCACGTCGGCGAGGCCGAGCAGCCAGGGGGAGGGCGAGGGGGACGAGCTTACGTCTTCGAGGCCGGAGCACTTGTGGTCCTCTAGCAGGCGGTGCTTGCCACAGAAGTGACCTGAGCAGAAGCCGCAGTCGCCGACGATGCGTTGGGCGGCGTCGCGGCACTCCTTGAAGTTGCAGCGGATCCTCTTCGCGGGCATGGTGGCGGTGTGGTGGTGGGGAGTGGGAGGGTAGTAGGAGTGTGTGTGTTGGGAGAGGTCTCCGATGGGGATGGTTCGTCGAACGAAGGTGAGGGTGATGTGGTTGACGAGACGAAGAGCGCGAGTATGTACGGGTCGAAGTTGGGAGCGGGTCGAGGGAGCGGAAGGACGGGAGAGGGCGAGGTTATGAAGGGGGCGGCGGAGGGTGGACGGAGATGGAAGGACAAGGAGGCGGCCGATGGGCGACGGACGACTAATACGTGTCAGCCGGGGCGAGGGCGAGGCGAGGCAGGGCCGGCCGAGTTGGGCGATGGACGGGACGGGATGGGATGGGCGGTGGGCGGTGGGTGGCCTGGGTGGCTCGTGGTACGACGTGACGGTACCAAGGGTGCCCGGTGGTGGATAAGTCGGTAGCCTCAGTCAGTCGTGGTCGGGTTCAGGGATCTGGCTCGCCTCCGATGCACAAGACAAGGGTGGGCTGGCCCGGGCTGTGGCCTGTGGGTGAGGACTGAGGAGTGACACTGGACATTGGCAAGACGTGGACTGGCTGATGAGAGGGCACCTCGGTTTGGTCAAAGGACGGGAGGCCAAACCCGCTGTGGCGTCCAGACCCGGGACACCTGATCAACCCGCGGGCCTGAGGTGCCCGACCTTGGAAGGTCCCGTCGGTCGCTACTGCCGCTGAGGTGCTGCGCTGATGCAGTGGCTGGCCGCCGAACCGGCGCGCCTGCAGGAGCACCCAAGCACTCAGCACCCAAGCCTCCCGAAGAGCAGCACCGCACCGGACGGGCTAGGTAGCAGCTGCTGAGGTGGCCTTGCCTGCCTGCTTCCCTACAGGCACGCCCGGGCGGATGGGTCGCTCCTCCCTTCCTGCCGCTGCCGCCGCCGCTGTTCCTGCGAGCGAGCGGGTCACTCCTCGTGCCCCCGTGCGGCGCCTGTGTCCCCTGGCCACCCTTTCCCCCCGGTTCGCTGCAGGTCGATTGGCGATGGCGCCAAGACCCCCAGCGACGGGTCCGCTGGGAACCGCCCACGCCCCCCTTTCTTCGTACTCCACGCCCAGCACAGCGCAGCACAGAGACGACGTGGGAAACGTGGCGCGTGGGCGGCCGCTCCTGGGCTTGCTGCAGGTCGAACCGTATGGAAGCAGACGGCGTCGGCGCCAGACCGTCCTCCGGCGCCTAGGCCAGGGAACAAGTCTCTGAAGTGGAAGAGCAAGGTGAAAGAACCTTCATCTGTACACTTGAGTACCTTTTCCATCCACCAGTTCCACAACGGCGCGCCACCGCAAACGGCGATGGGCGCTCGATTGGCGTCACGGCTGTGCGGTCAACTCTGGTTTCCCGGGCCTCGATTCTTCAGCCGCCGAGACCTGTTCTTCGATCTTCTTCGCCGACGGGCCATTCCGCCACAAGAAACTCGGGCAATCGAAAAGGCTTACATATCGACAGCACACGGCACTCGTCTCGGGATGGCCGTCGAAGGCAGACCCGATCAGAAACTCGCGAACCTCAAACCGCGGCCTGTCCGCTTGCGTCCCTTCTCGTGACGTGAGCACAGAGTCAGAGTGACAGTGACGTTGGAACGACGGGGGGCCCACGGCACCACCCCCGAGCCCACAATCCGGTCCAGTGTCCACAGGGTCCCCCCGACCCGCACGAGTCAGGGTCTTGGTCAAGTTCACTCCAGGGCGATCAGCGCATCACTCGTCCAAAAGTCGTCACCGCGCAGAGGAGCCGAGTCAGGCCCAGTCAGCGCCAGCACAGCATTGCATCGCATCAGCACCGAGGAGTCTTCCAAAACCTCTTCCAAAAGTCGCCCCCCGCGGCCGCCGCCTGCGATGCACGGAGCGCCGTGCAGATCGGTCGTCGGCCGGAGACGGTCCTCCTGATGCTGCCGGAAAATCTGTCTTTTCTTGCTCCCTCGAACTCTGGGCATTGCCCAAATTGCCTATTCGCATCATGCATCCAGGGTCCGCGCTTGTCTCGGCCTCCCCTTGGAACGTGGCCCCCGTTGAGGACAAGCATGCGATGCCGTGTCCCGTCATCTCAGCAACATGCTTCCCTTCGGACAATCAATTAATCGACCTCCAGAATGGCACAACCGACATGCCGCTACTTATGTATGACCAAGCACGCGACCGCCCCCTACCTCGTCCCATCCCATCCCATCCGGCCCCGTCCCATCTGGAGAGGCACCCTATTTCCATCCCCCGGGGCCCGCTCATGCGCCTCATTTCGACCGCGATGCCAGTGACGACATTGGGATCCTCCCGCCATGCCATCCCGGTTCATGAGCGGACCTTGGCGGACGAGCACCTCGCGAGAGACGCCGACCGAGGATCACCACCCAAAACGCGGGCTGATCTGGCTAGACTCTGACAAAGATTGTCGGATCCGGACAAACACGAGGTTGCCCGCTGCGCTTGCGCTGCATTGCACATGCAGGGCCTGGCCTGGACCACCGAGAGACTTGTCTTTGCCTTGTCTCACCCGGAGCCTCCATGTCCAGCGCCGCGGTCTGGAAGCGAGCCCGGGCCTGGATCCCCGACCCCGGATTGTCCCTGTCCCGGGCGCCGCCATCCTCAGCTAGCGTGCCGTGCAGTGGCCCCTTCTCTCAACATGGCAATCTCCAGGACGGCCACCGCCTGCTCGCGCCAACCTCCTATTTGTTGACAGGTCGAGAACCGCCTCGTCCGCCTGCCTACATTGTGACATCAGGGATCGTGCATGTATGTGCTCACGTGCGCATGTTTATGTTCAGCTCGATTATGTGCTACATTTTGTTGTGCTTCAAGCCTTCCCGGCAGGCCAGCCCTTGTCTGCTGCCCGCCTTGATCATAGTTCGTCATCGTCATCATCACAACCGGCTTCCTATCCTTTTGATACATCCCCCGCTCCGTTCCTGCACGAGCTATTCCGAAAGATCGCGCATGTCGACGACGGCGCGGATGCAGTCGCCCTGCTTCATCGTCTCGAAGGCGTTGTTCATCTGCGGCAGCGTCTTGCGGTGCGTGATGAACTCGTCCACCTTGAGCGCGCCGCTGAGGTAGTCGCTGACGAGACCCTGCATCTGCGAGCGGCCCTTGACGCCGCCAAAGGCACAGCCCTTCCACACACGGCCCGTGACGAGCTGGAATGCTGGGAGGTATTAGTCGGAGTATACGACAAGAAATCACGAGGGGGGACTCACGCCGGGTGCTGATCTCCTGGCCGGCGGCGGCGACACCAATGATGATGCTCTGTCCCCAGCCCTTGTGGCAGGCCTCGAGGGCGGCACGCATGACGCCGACGTTGCCGGTGCAGTCAAAGGTGAAGTCGCAACCACCATCGGTCATCTCAACCAGCTTGTCGACAACACTCTGGCCGCCGAGGTCGTTGGGGTTGACGAAATCGGTCGCGCCAAACTTCTCAGCCCACTCCTTCTTGTTGGGGTTGACATCGACGACAATAATCTTAGCGGCCTTGCTGATGACCGCACCCTGAACGACAGAAAGACCGACACAGCCGGCACCGAAGACGGCAATCTGGTCACCCTCGGCGACCTTGGCGGTGATGCGGGCAGCGCCGTATCCTGTGGTGATGCCACAGCCGAGCAGGCAGGTGCGGTCCATGGGCGCATCGGGCTGGACGGCGACGACGGAGATATCGGCAACGACGGTGTACTGGGAGAAGGTGGAGGTGCCCATGAAGTGGAGGAGGTCCTTGCCGCGGGCGCGGAAGCGCGATGTGCCGTCGGGCATGACGCCGCGGCCCTGGGTGGCGCGGATCTTGCCGCAGAGGTTCGTCTTGCCGGACTTGCAGAACTTGCACTCGCCGCACTCGGGGGTGTAGAGGGCCACGACGTGGTCGCCGACCTTTACGTTGGTGACGCCCTCGCCGATGGACTCGACGATGCCGGCGCCCTCGTGTCCGAGGACGATGGGGAAGGCGCCCTCGGGGTCCTTGCCCGAAAGGGTGTAGGCGTCTGGAGGGCGGCGAGGTTAGCATGTTGCTTGAGGACCTGAGGTAATATAGGAAGGGAAGCTCACCCGTGTGGCAGACGCCGGTGTAGTAGATCTGGATGCGGACCTCGTGGGCCTTGGGGGGAGCGACCTCGATGTCCTCGATGCTGAGATCCTGGCCGGCCTCCCAGGCAACGGCGGCCTTGCAGGTGATGGTCTGGAGGTTGAGACGTCAGTAAACTGTTTGATCCCTGGTCTCGACTGCCAATTCGTCCTTCCTTCCATCCTCCCGTCTGCTCTGCCCACCGGCTCGTCCGGCCCAAGCTACCCCGCACCACCCAGAGAGCTGTCGACGGGGGGGACCATCCGTGCAAGGGGGGCAAGGGAGCAAGGGGTGTGTATGACATACCTTTCCTTCGGTGGAAGACATGTCGGCGATTCGTAGGTGCGTCGTGCGATTCTCAATGCGGGTAGGATGAGTACCTTGATGGGAAAGGGACAGGTCCTGTGTTGAGGGGAGCGGGGGAAAGGGAGATGCGCCGCTTTTGAGGGCCGCCGGGTCGAGGTCCGTCTTCGTTCCACGTCGATGCATTGGGTTGGTTTTGCTGGATTACCCCACCAGACGTCGCCCGAGTGAGGGGTCTTGCTGTCGCAGCAGTAGGTGTTTTCGGGGCGAGCTCGGCAAGTTCTGGGACGGGCATACGTCAGGATTGCACTAACAACCATCAGCGATGTGCCCCAGCGTGACACTGCAGCTTCCCAGAATGCTTTCCCCGCCCCGGCAAATGCCAGCCATCTCGGGAGTTGGGCCGGCCAGACTTTGAGAATTCTTTTTATGAACTCTGATGGCCGACCTTGTTCAAAGGGGCCATCGCACGATTCCCCATCACGGTAAGCCCGGGAATGGGCATTGACCCGAGGATGTCGTCCCTGGTGCTTCATTCGATCAGCGAGCATCATTTCGGAATTCGGGCTGTCGTCTCAAGGCCTCGAACCCTCGAACCCTGCCGGCGCTAACGCCGAAAGCACCCGGCGGCGATAATGCGAGAGAGCGGTGCGCCGCGCGCGAGGCCAAGACTATGCGAATTATCCCATGGGGCCCGGCGGCTGCGTTGTCGGAATATCGCCGAATGCCGATGCCATTCCGAAGAGGGGCGCGGCAAGGAGTCACGGTTCTGGGCACCCTCTGTTGCGGATCAGGAGCAGAGGCCTGGAACTCCTTTGATTCTGGCGGAGAAATCTGGTGGAGCAGCAAGATACGCCGGCGGCTATCTCACGTGGACGGAATTGATGTCCGTCCAGCCGCTTCGTGAGATCTGACTGTGGCTGGGACGGCTTGAGATGGCTTTAGCATTCCGTGTCGGATGTAGATCGTAGATACAACTTGAATTGAAGCAGATAAGAGGCCAGCTTGCCGCGTGGCTGCTCAGATCGTCGGCCAGTTCACTCCCTATGGAAATGACAGAGGAAAGAAAGCCAGGTACAAGTGCAATATGCCCAGTCAAGGCCCGAGGTCGTCAAGAACTACCATCGACATCCAGAACTTTCTGTTACATGGGAGAGCAGTATTGCTGAAGTTCCCCGGGTCCATGTCTTAACACATAACGCAATATGCTCTCGCTTGGTGGCGCATCGACACGAAAACGGACAGGCACACGGCCTCATATCCGCATGAACACGTCCTCGACCCCAAAACTCTTGTCTGTGATCACGAGGAACGTGAAGTGAGGCCTGTTCGACAGGCAAGATAAGCCCCATCATCACATGCATGGCGTTAGCAAAACGGGGCCAAATATAAAAAGAATATCCACTTCCTGCATCCCTACACCGCAAAAAGGAATTGCTTCCGAATGTGCCTCGTACTGGAATCGAACCAGTGATCTCATCATTACTAGTGATGCGCTTTACCACTGAGCCAACGAGGCTGTTAGATATTCGACGCTGACGATGCGTGCATCCAATTCTGTCGAGCTCGACTGCCAAAGTTGCCATTATCGTCTGGCATCTCCAAGATCCAGAGTAAAGCAGCGCCGAGCTCTTCGGCGTTCCTATTCCTGGAACAAGGGGAATTGAAGCGAGCCACGCCTGAAGTTCAGCGGAGAGAAGTAGTCAGAAGATATGTAGTTGTGTTGTTGACGCAATTGACCAGAGAGTTTGGTTTGAGCAGGGCTGGCAGGGCACCGACAGAAACAAAGAAGACCCAGGACTGCTGAGGTAAGGATGCAGATCCCCATGCACTGTATTCCCCTTCTCAGGCATCAATCGGATCCCATCCCAGGCTCCACAGCAACACTACCGTCAGCGCTCCTAATTGGACATGAGAATTTCAGTTCAAGTCCCGTACCTGACCTCTGCTGCACGTTTACAGGCGCGTTTCCATGCAGCGAGCGCAGCCAAACACTGAACCCGAGCTCCGGCCTTTCACCACAAAAAACAACATCACCAAGCTCACCCAGCGAGCTCGGATCAACAAGCCCCCGCCACGAAACAAACCCAATCGCATTCATCTCCATTGCCAAACTTGCGCGTCTTTTCTACAGCTGCGCGGCCATAGGTCGCTCCTCGCTCCGCCAAGATGCCTACCTTCGCCCTGGACGACGACAACGACGATACCCTCCCGTCGACCCCCGACCGCAGTCATCGCTATGGCTCGGGAAGGTCACTCTTCGGCGACCAGCCCTCCACGACGCCAGCCGGCCCTCATCCCTACGACGACACCGCCGCGTCTTTCACCCCCGCAGGCGTCCCGACAGAATCCTTCCTCGGTAGCTCCATCATGCAAGGCGTCACCGACAGGAAGCCGCCGCCCTTCGCCGGCGCAAACACAAACACAAACAAATTCACAAAGAATCTCTTCGGCAGCACCCTTGGCAGCTCCTTCGGAAGCTCCCCGCAACAACCGCTAGGACGTTCCATTGCCGCTCCGCGCGGCATGAGGCAGCCATCGTCCCTCAGCAGACAGGTCGGCGTCGGAAATGCCTCCGGCGCCGGCAGCCGTTTCCAGATTCCGAGCGACGAGGAGTCTGAAGAGGACGCTTCTGAGGAGGAGGAGCTCGACGAGGCCGCCGAAGCAGACGAGGAAATGAAGCTTTACTTGGCTCGCGACCTCCAGGCTGGCGAGGAAGAGGAAGAAGAAGAGGAGGAGGAGGAGGAAGACGAAGGCGACGAGGATATGTTCCTGAGCATGTCGCACCGACACCAAGGCGACGAGGAGGAATACGAGGACGACGAAGACGCAGAGGGCGAGTACGACGACGAAGAGGGCGACTATGACGATGAGGAGGGCTCAGCCGACACCCAGGGCATGGACCTCATGGAACTCATCCCGCCCGCCGTCAACGAGCGCGCGCGCAAGGAGGCCGAGAGCATCTTCCGCGCTTCCAAGTTCCGCCGCTCCGCCGGACGCAAGGACTTCCGGTACGCCTCGGTCGCCAAGAACCTGTACGAGAGCCTGGGCTACGCCGCCGTCACCGAGGCCCCTGAGCTCATCATCAGCACGGAACGTTTGGTCAAGCAACTCTACGACCAGGGCATCGGCAAGGAGGAGGACCCCGAGCACCTTGACCTGACACTCGCAAATGTCGCGCAGCCGCTGTGCGAGCTTTGGGAAAAGTACGCAAACTCGCTGCCAATGCCCGAAGGCGAGGCCGAGGCCGAGGTCGGCCCTAGCGACGGCGATGAGCCCTTCCGCAAGGCCTCGTTTGTCGCCAACCTGGCTCTGCAGCTGCACCACGCTCGCCTGCTCGAGCACAACGAGGTCGTCCCACGACCGCTTCCCGGTGTCGTTTTCCAGTGGTCGCAGGAAAGCGACCCCATCTACCTCAACCAGGTCCGCGAGGTTCTGGGACACATGCCGAGCCCCGCCGCCCACAGCCTCTTCTGGCAGACGGTCAGCGCCGCCCAGCTGCGCGGCGATATCCGCGCCGTGATAATGCTGCTCGAGGATGCTGGCTGGGAAAAGGTGCGCAAGGGCCCGTCGGGCGACTTTGTGTATAGGGACAGGGTCCTCGACAATGTCCGTCGCGCGGTGGCCTTGACGTGCGAGATGCTCGAGATGTGTCCGGGCAGGCAAAAGGCCGATGAAGATCCGGGCGACTGGGAGGTGTTCAACAGCGACTGGACCCTCTTCCGCATCCAGGCCAAGGGCTCCTTCGACAAGCTGCAGCGTTTTGCCGAGGGCAAGGACCGGTCGGCGCTCATCGGCGTCGGTGGCGATAACGGCGCCCAGGACCGGTCGCTGGCCACAATGGCTCGCAAGGCCGAGAGTCAGGTCCCCTGGGACATCTACGAGCACCTGCAAGGCATATACGAGGTGTCGCTGGGCATTCCCGAGGCGGTGCTGGAGATCTCCAACGACTGGCGCGAGGCCACCGTTGGCCTCTTCGGCTGGTGGGATGTCGGCAGGAACGGAAGCGGCGGCCACGGCAAGAGTCTGCGCATGTCGCGATCCCAGACCATGTCTCTGCCGAGCTCGTTCCCGGGCACCGAAGGCTACTTCGACCGCCTCCAGACGGCTTTCCACGCTGTCACCGAATCAGACTTCCACTTCAACGCCATGAACCCCGTCGAGGTGGCCGTGGCATCCGCCTTTGAGGGCAACTTCTCCGCAGTCATAGGATTCCTGCGGGCCTGGTCGCTCCCCGTCGCGGCGGCCGTGGCCGAACTGGCATCACTGGGCCAGTGGCTGCCCAAGCCCGAGGCGCCCAACCTGATCGCGCTCGGCAGCCTGGACATGGAGGACCTGGACATGCTTGGCGTGGCGCCCCAGGGACGGGATGACACCGAGGGCATGAAGGACACGACGCTGGTGCTGTACGCGCAGGGTCTGGCTGGTATTGAGCTGCTGCCTGGCAATAAGGAGGGCTGGGAGCTGGCCATCGAAGTGCTGGGCCATATGGACTCGGCGAAGCGGTCCGAGGATGTGGTTGGGGAGCTGCTGGAGGATATTCTCGACTCGCTCACGGTGGATTCGTCCGAGACTGTCGACAAGGCCTGGAGGCTGCTGCACAGCCTGGGCATGCTCCAATATGCCGAGGAGACAGCTGAGGTGAGCACTCTCTCCGACATTTGATACAAAACATCGCTGACAGCTTCTAGACATTCGCCAGCCACCTGCAGGAAAACACGCACCGCTACGGCGAGGCGCTCTGGTACTACGCCCTCGCCCACCGCCCAGCCAAGGTCCGCGACGTCCTCAACCTCCTCACATCCGTCTCCCTCGCGCAATCAGCGCCCTTCCCGCCCGCCAACGATCTCGACGACCACCTGTACCGTCTGCTCAAGGAGCGCGGCCAGACACTCGAGAAGCTCGCCAAGCAAGACCTCGAAGCTGCCCAGCTCCTCGGCCACATGTTGAGCGGCTACGCGACGCTGCGCAAGTTCTACGACCTTCGCGACACGGACGGCTTCACGGCCCAGCACTCCCGGCGCGCGGCCAAGATGCGCCGCGACGCCATGACTGCGCTTGCGGCTGTCATCGCTAGCGCCGACGACAATATCCGCGGAGGCCTGTACGATCCGACCCGCGACGCGGTGGTTAGCGAGGACTTCATCCTCGCGCTCCTGGGCGAGGCGCTCCCTTTCATCAGCCAGGGCGGATCCTCTGCCCCCGCCGTCGTGACGTTCGACCAGATGGACACCCTCCTCAAGGCCATCGAGGACATTGAAACAGTGTCAGGCCACGTCTTCGGCGCAGCAGACACATTCTTCAGCACCGTCATGGCTTCAGCGCCAGGACTCAAGGGATCCTCGCCCCACGACCTCCTCCAGCAAAGCAGCACCACGGCCTCAGGCTCATGGGTCCTCGCCGGAAGCTCCATGTTCGCAAGCCAGCTCCAGCGCTCCGTCAGCGCACACACGGGAAGCGTCTCGCGCGGATGGGACTGGCGCGCGGGTCTGACGGCCAACACGACGAGCAGGGACGTTTTGGGGATGTTGAGGCTTGGTCTGGCTAGGGACCTGACGAAGCTGTGGCTCGCCGAGGCGGATAACGAGCCGGCGTTTTAGAATAACGCGTGGCCGTGTCCTGATCGAAAGGCCGGGGAGAGGGTGTCGAGGGAGCTTAGGGAGGCTACGGAACGGGGTGAGGGGGGTTTGTCGCCTGGGATGCCGACGCCCGTGACGATTAGGGAGAAGGATGTTGAGATGGGTGATTTGATTGACCTTTCGTAGGCAATGTTGTATGTAACTCTACCACACGGCGCGAAAAAGCCGCGGAAAAACATGGTTCATCCTAAACTTCCAACCACGCCTCTTTTTCAAATACCTCTCCCCACGTCTGTCCCTCCGCCCTCTTGAACACCTTGGCGTCAGCTACATCCTCAGCGCCAAAGTTCCTCCCGTACAGATGCGGGTAACTCGTCCCCGGGCCAGCGGCCTCCCAGCGGAGATCATCCCCGGAGAAGCGCTCATATGGCAACTTCAAGATCCACAAGGCCGAAGAGGACGTGAAGAAACGACCGGCTGTGATGGGGATCTATTGCTGTCAGAGAGGAAGTCAGTGGGGAGAGAGGGGGCTTACTTGGGCGGAAGTGCTAAAATGGATAAAGCCGTCATTGCGATCGAGGTCGGAGAGGGGATATTCAGCAGGCAGAGGGGAGGGAGGCGCAGAGGGAAGGATCTTGTAGAGATGCTTCGGGAGCGGCGAGGGGGCGGGGGCAGGTGTAGCCATTTTGCAGATGCTGGTGATGAGTGAGTTAAAGGTGAGAAGTCGGGGTGAAGTCAAACTTGGCCCGATGGCGGGATTTTGTCCCCACATTAGCAGCTACATCTGCACGTCAACTTCAACGTCCCGAGGCGATGCAGATGCAAATCAGTGGAATGCTTTTATTATTACAAAAGCCCGTCCCCCGAACCGGCAGGACGCGCCCCCGGCACCATTGATGGACGAAGACCCATATGCATCGCATATCATCGCCCCCCAGGTTCATCCTCCCTCCCCCAACGCCGCCCTTCCGCTCCCACTTCTCCTATCAGCTTTCCCCCCGGCCTTGAAGTTGTTCTCGCGTGTTGAACTCCCGCCGCAGAGGTGATGAAGTAAGAGAACAGAGGAAATAGATGGCCACGGCCTTGAGCCCCGGGCCCCTGCGGTGCGTCACGTCTCCAAACTATGCCTATGCCACCAATTTCCCTACACGCCTACGCGCTGGTAGAAGAGCAGGTAGGCGACCTTGTTGTCCCGCACATTCTCCTTGTGCTGCTGCGTCTTGCCGTTGGCGGCAGCGCCCTTCCACGCGTTCTTGGTGCCATTAGCCTTGTCGACGGCCGTCCACTCGCCCTGCTCGGCACCATCTTCGTCGTTGATAGCGCCGAAGCGGTTAGTCGAGGCGTCGCGCGATGCCGACTGCTGCTGCTGCGCCTGCTGCGGCCCACCCTTGGCCGTTGCCGCCTCCTCCTTCTCGACCACGTCGTCGGGGGACACACGCCGGATGCTGGTATCATCGAGGCGGACCCACTCGACGTCGTCCTGCCGTCGCACGTCGACGGTGTAGTGGCCGCCTGTGGCCTGGCGACCGTGGTGGTAAACGACGGCCATGAGCTTGTACCGCGGGATCTGCTTGGCGCGCCACTGCTTGGAAAGCGCCGAGGCCGGAATCTCGAGCTCGAGCGGGTACCCGATCTTCTTCCAGATCTTGGAGATGCCGCCCGTGGCGTCAAACTGGAATCGCTTCAGGTGGAGGATAAGCACGGGCGGGAGCGTGTCGATGAGCGTCTGCTTGGTCACCGACACGTTGCGGCCGCGGTCCGTGTCGAAGCCGTCGCCCTCCAGCTTCTCGCCGTACGTGAGCTGACGGATGGCATCGACCACGTTGCGCACGTTGGGTGCGCCCACGTCCAGTGCCAGCGACTGGTATGGCTCCGTCGTGATGGAGTTCTGGCGGCCCGTCACCGTCAGCTCCGACCGCAGCAGGCCGCCGAAAATCTGGTTGATGGGGGTCGAAGAGCTGGCTCCTGATGTCCGCGTCACTGCTGCCTTCTGCTTGGAGCCAACCTCGAGCCAGCCGTCGGCACCCGAGGCGTCGGCCTCCTCGCCGTTGGAGCCGTTGGTGGCGCCGCCGATAACCTTGGAGCACTCGTCTTCGAGGGATTGGAGGAGGAGACCGAAGAACTCCTGCGCATCTTGCTGATGGCCTCGCTGGGGGACGTTAGCATTTGCACGGGTAAAGTGGATGAAGGAGTACTGACCCTCATGTTCTCGAAGCGCTTCTCGGGCTCAATAGCCCGGTAGATAAACTCGGGGACGAACGAGTCGTCGTACTGAACGAGGTCCTCCTGCCTGAGGACCTTGCGAAGCGCGGCCGGCGACTCTGCCGACGCGATGACGGGGAATTCCTTCATGAAGAGGATCCTAAAAGGTCAGCCAATCGTCTGCAAATGCAAACAACAAGACACGTACATGGCGTCAAGAATAGGAGTCTGGCTCTTGAAGCTGTGGGAGGCCTTGCGGCCGACCTGATCGAGAAAGTCGTAAAAGGGGGTGCAGTAAATGAGAACTTGGAGAATCTAGACGGTCAGTACTTTTCTCCATTCTCGAACCGGGCCGCTCACTGAATTCATATAACACATGTTGCCCGAGTTGACGAGGCCTCGGGGCTTGATGTACTTGACGCGTTCGGGCTGGCCGACGCGGTAGGCCTGCAGGGCGGCGGCCACGGTGTTGCCGTTGACAGCGGGCGCCGGGACGGCAGCGGAGACGGGAGCGGCATCGGCAGATTCGGGGTCGGCTTCGGTCGCTTCGGCGTCGCCGGCCTGGGGCTTGACGGCCGCACCGCCGGGCTTGGAGAAAAGAGCGCTCCAGCTGCTGGGCGGGACCCTGGGAGCGGGATTGGCAGGGGCAGCGTCCTCCTGGGCCGCGGCGGTCTCGGGGACGGCCTCTGGCTCGGTCTCGGTCTTGGTCGCCTTGGGGCTTGACTTGGGCAGCGCGGGGATGACTGGGACGGCGGGGACGGCGGGGCGAGAAGCGGCTTGGCGGGAAGAGACCTCGGAGCCTGAGGCGTTGGATGCACTGGTCGTGGGTCTCTTGGGCTCCTCAGGAGAAGCGACGACGGCCTTAGGGGGCGCAGGGGTTTCGGCCTGGGGCGCCTCGTCGGACACGGCAGAGGACTGGTTGGCGGGAAGCTCGACAGCCTGGGTCGCGGGCTCTTCGTCGTCGGTGGAGGTGGCGGCGGGTATCTTCTTGCGTCTCCGGGTGCGTCGCTTGGGGAAGGGGAGGTCGGGACGGCTCAGCCAGGGGAGCTGCAGACATCCATCAGCTGATGCTTCAGAACCATATTTCGAAAATGCAAACTTACAGGTGCGCGGAAGTTGCTCGGCGTGGGAATGGCCTCGGAGGCCTCGTCATGGGTGCGCGCCATGGAGCGCACAGAAGACTGAGGCGTCGCGGGAGCCTGGACGTGGGGAGCCGGCGCGGGTTGAGGGTGGTGGATCTGGTCGGCGTGGGCGAGCGAGGGGGACTGCGAGTGCGAATGCGGGTGCGCGGGGGCGACAAACTGCGACGAGTGCGTCGAGGTCGGCGTCTGCGGGAGGACCTGAGGGGCGACCACCGCGGGGGCGACGGGCATGGGCGGCGGCTGGTAGGGTGTGGCCAGGGCGGGCGACGCGTGCTGGTGGTGGACGGGGTACTGCTGAGGGACGGTGACGCCTGCCATGGGGACGAAGTGCTGCATAGGGGGCGGGGAGCGGCCTCCGTAGGGCTGCTGCGGCTGCTGGACCTGCGGCGGCGGCGGAGGGGGCACTTGCTGCTGCTGGTAATACTGGTTCTGGTAGGGACTTGGGATGGAAGGCGTGGTCTGGTAGGGCGCAGGCTGGTGGTACTGGTGGTGCAGATGCTGCTGCTGGTAGTAGGGCTGCTGGTAGTGGCTCATGTTGTAGCCGCCGTACATGGTGTGAGGACCGCCCTGAGCCTGATAGGGGTTTTGCTGCTGGTAGTAGGGCTGCTGCTGATGGTGGTGATGCTGCTGTTGCCCGCGTCGCCTGCCATTGTAGCCGCCCTGGCCACCATAACCTCCTCCTCCTGCTCCGTAGCCCACGTGCGCCATGTCGCCCGAGACGATGGGGCTCGCTGCTGCTGCTGCCGCTGTAGCTCCTCCTGCTCCTCCTCCTCCGCCTCCGCCACCACCCGGCACGGGTTGCCCAGCCGGCAGATGACGATGGCTCATCCCGCCGGCGTGGGAGTCGCGTTGGTGCAGTGACCGACCACCGATGGGATCCGTCACTGCCAGTGTTTGCGCCCGGTCACCGATCCTCGAGGGAGTGTGTTTCCGAGTCGGGTGTCCGGTGAGGGGCACTGGAGGGTGTGGGTGTGTCGTGTCGACCTGGTCGCGTCGGCGGTGGTGGTCGCGTTGGGGGGGTTGATGTCGCGCAGGAGCGGAGGAAGGAACACTTCAAGGAAGGACTGGATGTCTCTTTCTCCGGCGCACGGGTCGTCGGGTGGGATAAAAGCGGGGCGAGCTCTTGCTCCTCTCTTTCCCCGGTCAAACAGACGACAGAGGTCTGATGGATGGGTGTCGCGGGCGATGAGCTCGAGCAAGCCGCTGGGGGCGACGTTAGGAGATGCGGAGAGAGAGAGATGCGAGGTCGGACGGAAGCCTGACGCGATGTGATGTGATGTGATGCGCTGCGCCAGTAACAAAAAATTACGCCCGTCCACGGCAGCCGTCTGACTAAACAAACCAACCGACGGGAACGGGCAACAATGGAAGCTGGAGCCCGGTGCAAACGGGCACTACGGCGATTGGCCCTAACGCCGATAGCACGGGCCTCCTTTCACCTTGACTTGACCGAGACATTCGGTGAGAGGACGTGGTCTTGACTCCCACCGAATAATTCTGAAGCAAACTGACAGCACCATCAATCAGGGCGGTCTTCCGAAGCAGCATGAGACAGCCACAAAAATTCCAACGCTTGTTTGACATCCAAACATCAAAATACCTACAACCTTCGCTCAAAAGCCAAAAAGATTGATGACGTGGGCGCCATCCGGGGATTGAACCCGGGACCTCTCGCAAGCTATGCTTCAGGGTGTTACCCTAAGCGAGAATCATACCACTAGACCAACGGCGCGCTGTTAGACATCCCCGGTTGTGACCAGGGGCCGGTCGATGGGAAGCGGAGAAAAATATGGGTATATGTAGTCTGACTTTAAGCCACACTGCTCAGGGGCTCTCACGACGACGCCACCATCAGACACTCCCTCAAGACGTCCAGCACTCACTCAGTTGAAAATACCAGGCTCGCTTCCCATACTAACAAACTCCAACCCAACCCTATGCCTACTCATCCCGGAACAGCCACAAACCCCCAGACCTCATTGCCTCCCGATGCCTCTCCTTCACAACCGCCCTCTCCCTCCTCGCCGCCTCCTCCT
This sequence comes from Plectosphaerella cucumerina, assembly GCA_020746995.1. NCBI lineage: Eukaryota > Fungi > Ascomycota > Sordariomycetes > Glomerellales > Plectosphaerellaceae > Plectosphaerella > Plectosphaerella cucumerina. The sequence goes on along the minus strand of JAGPXD010000004.1, from coordinate 952,850 downwards.
TCTCCTTCTCCACCTCCTGCGTGCTCGGGAACCCCGTGTCCCAGAACCCCGGTGGCGACGCCCTCCTCGCATGCCGATGCCGATGCTTTCCCTGCGTCTTGGCCAGCTGCCACGTCCTCGCCTCGAGCCACAGCTCGTCCTTCTCCGCCTTTGACAATCCGTGCACCCGGCTCACCCCGTCACCCAGGTACTCCTCGAACAGCTTCGCATCCTCCGGCGCTGTCCGTTTGTTCATTTCCAGCCTCGCTAGGCCCCGGAACGCGGCGCCGCAGCAGGACATGTCGGTGCACCCTGAGAGGCATGCCCGCTCTGCTCGGCCTCGGACGACTTCGTTGTAGGCAAAGTCCGCTCCTGCGTTGGTTTTGGGGTTGATCTTGAAGTCTTCTGGTAGAAGCTCGGAGATATCCTTTTCGCGTAGCTTTCCGCGCACCGGTGCTGGTTGCTGCTCCTTGCGGTTCTGGCGCGAGAGCGCGGCCGTTTCGGACCTTGGCTTGAAGCCGCCCGTGAGGACACCCCGCTCTGTCGTCGTTGCTTTGGCTGCCCGACTGGGCGTCTGCTCGGTCGATCGAGGACGCCCATTCTTGTCGAAAGGCAGCTCACGACGTGGGGGCAGGCCAAGCGATGACTCGCCGAGGCGCAGCGGAGGCGCCGACCTCAATATGGCCGGCTCCTCGGCGCGTCCCGGTGATTCCAACAGCCTACTAAGCCGTGTCTCGCCGGGTGTCTCCTGGAGATGCGTTCCTGTCTTGCGCCGTACAGCCCTCTGGTAAAGATTGCCGCCGTCTTCGGCCAGGGACCTTATCCCTGAGGCAATACCACTCCCAGAGGATCTGTTGCTGGGCTTGCCAGCCACTGTCTGCGGCTTTCGTGTCCTGATATTAGCGTCCAACGGCGTCAGGACGGTCGACTCGTTGGCGGGGCGGGTTGTGTGTGTCGATGGTGTTGTGACCCGGGTGCGGCTGCCCTCCGTGTCGGCCAGTCGTCTCACGGTGCTTGGTCCACTTGTTGGCTCGTCTGCCCATAGCCGGAGCTTCCTCGGCGTGTTGAACCTGGGCACCTCGTCCAAGTCGAGGCTGTCCTGATCTAGCACGGCCGTGACTCGAGGAGGGCTGGAGTCTTTGTCCTCCGTCTTGACCGGGCGTTTCGGAGTGTGATCCTCGTCGGCGTCGTCTGCGGCCTTTCGCTTCCGAACTCGACGCTCCGAGACAATGACGGGCTCTTCTGACGACGGTTCGTCTTTAATGATGACTGGTTGTTCAGACGCAGCTCTGGTGAGGGGCGGAAGCTCAGGTTCGGGAGGATCGGAGCCCACGGTCGTAGCCTCGCTGGGTGGAACAACGGCGCGTTGTCGCTCCTTGCGTGCCGGTGCTGGCGCAGCAAGACCACTCTCATCCCCGGCCACGTCCGGCCCAGGGTCGGAAGAAAAACTCAAGCCGTCGGCAGGATCATTGCCCAACGAGCTCGACGGCTCATGGCTAGAGGCGCGTGGACGGCCGAGGGGTGGCAGCCCATCATTGTCCTGCTCGTCATTCTCGGCCGCCAGCCTCCGTTTCAGCCCTTCGCACTCAGTCTTCAGTGCGACAATTGTAGCATCTCTTTCCGCCACCTTCTTCTTGTTCGCAGTGTACATGGGCATGACCTTCTTGTAGTTGCCGTCGAGGGCCTGGAACTTGCGGACCAGGATGTAGTTCTTCTTCGCTAGTGTCTCGCGGGTGTCCTCCGTCGTGGTCTTGAGCTGTTCGAGCGTGTATTTCTCTTTCCCATCCTTAGAGGGCTGGTTCGGATCGGGCGGGGGAGCCTCGGCGGCGGCGGGTGTCGGTAGTGTCTTTCGCTGGAGCTGTTGCACAGTAGCTTGGAGTTGTCGGTTCTCTTCTTCGAGTCGTTCGACATTTTCGACGCGTTTCCTCAGAGAAACCAGCTCTTCTGACTCGTGCTTTTTTCGGACGTATTCGGCGGCCCGGAGCTCTGACACTGTCGTCAGTATTGTGTCTCTTCCAAGAAGACTCGAGTCGCGTCACGCACCTGCCCTCAGATCCGCGTCGATGGAGTCGCAGACGGACTTGAGGGCCTCCTGGAGAGCCGGTCGGCCCCGTTCAAACCAGCTAGCCATGATTCAGGGGCGGACCAGACTCCGCGGGGGCGGGCGCGCGATATTTATGGATGCAGCTTTTGGATGTCGTGCACCTGGATGGGTGCATATTCCCAGATGCGCTTTCGAGTCTCCCCGGGCCCATGTCACTAGCACGCGGTGGTGGGGCGCCCGAGACGCGTGCGGGGGGCATGTGCATCTCGCGCTAAGAGGGAGCTAGCGCCACATCACGTGAGAAGCATGCGCCACAAGCTGACCGACCTCTGCTGATCTTGCCCGCATGCACGCACAGTGCAGCAGAGGCGATACGAGAGCGGCAAGCAAAGCAGGGCAGAGATTGACGAGGACGGGAGAGGGGAAGAAAGACCGCAGGGACCTCGTCGAGCTGCTCTGGGACGTGCCACCAGATCAAACGCTGCGAACGCCTCGTCGGGTCGGGGCATGTGGCAGTGGCGAGCAGGTGAAACTGGCCGGCGTGCTGACGGGCTTGTGTCCGGTCAGTCGTCCTCAGCCCTGGGGTTGGAGGACGCGGGACGACGCAAGACCTCGGGGGGGAAAGATTGAGTGTGACCTTGGAACCCCGAGGTCGCATATCTCGGCCGTTTCCCGTCGTGTCGCCTTGTAACGGCGCACACGTGTGTCACTGGAGAAATTGGGCCGAGGACGTCAGCTCGTGCTCGTTTGCTGCGATCCGTGGCCGACTTAAGCGAGCAGCATGCTGTGGAAATGATAGACGACATGTTGCAGACGCCATGTGAGCTGATGGTCGTTTTCGTTTGCCCCTGGGGGCCAGGCCGAGGGACTTGTGGCCGGGTGTCCCTCGAATTGCTGTTTGTGTGCCCTCCGATGGTCATATTCTCGCATATCAGTGGCATCCGATTCGGCCCTGTCGTGGCGGGTGAGAGAGGCTTAGGGCCTGAGCTGTATGCAAGGGACCAGATGTGATCTGGCGCCGCGCGGTCACATTGGTACCGGAAGAAGCGAGGGGCTGGGGGGACGGCTGACAGGCCTGGCTCGTTGTCGTTGGGAGCTGAGAGCTGGCCTTCAGCTTGTTGGTGACGGAGAACAGACGTCGCTGCATCTGGTTGCTACCCCACTATCGCATCCTGGCTAAATCTCGTCGGTGATTTTGCCTCGCACGGTGACGACGTCCGAGGGAGAGAGGGGGAGGGGCAAAAAAATAGCCCTGGCAAGCCTGGTTATCGGACAGAAAGCTGGAAGCTGGGCTGGGCAGGTGGACACTCTACGAGGACACGGACCACCACTGACACTGCCAGTAGGCGAGCTGGCACGGAGGCAGGCCCGGGAGGTGTGGCTTGTGCCTGCTGCATTTGCATTCACTGGCGCGCCAGGCTCCGGACGCCCACTCACCCGCCCCGGTACTAGCGGATCTCAGTTTTCTCGCCCTCGTCAAAAATTCTAGGTCCTCTTCTGGAACCGACAACCAACATCAAACAACAACCACCTCTCTTGCATTCTCGAAATCGCAAGATCACCACCGATACCCTTCCTGTGAGTCTCTATTTGCTGTTCGGCTTCTCCCATCAGCGACCGATCAACTTCTATCGTCTGCGACATATTCACTGAGTCGCGAGCTCTATCGGCTTGTGAAGACTTCGTTTTCGTCGTGGTCGCTTCAGGCGGCTGGCTCACTGGCTTTGCCTTTGCTTCCCCTCCTTCCTCCCTTCTTTCTGCCCGTTTGAACTCAAGTGAATTCAATCTCACAAAGACGGTCTGTTTGAAAACACCGAGAGGGATCTTATTTACTTGACTGAGCCCGCTGCGCTCCTCCTCTTCCTCTTCTTTCGTCTCCCTCCCTCCCCTCCCTCTCATCGCTCTCCCCTCCATCCCCTTGTCGTCCCACCCCAGATTTTCGACCCTCCAAACGGCACATCCGAATTTTCTACCCCTCTTACCAAATCCCATCCCACCTTCACAGACTTCGCTCTGAGCCTCAATTGCTTCACCCTCAACCACAAGGTAGGCTTTCAAGTCACATCCATTCCCCTCCTCTGCCTCCTCTTCAGCTCCTTTGCCCTCTATCGAGCTTGGATCAAGCGTCTCGCCCCCCGTCGGTCGCCCCGCCCCACTGGTCCAGATCACGAGTCGTGGTCGGCAGCGGTAGTGGCGACTGGCTCTTCGCCGAGGCCTCTGGGCTTGGCCGCTAGCATCGTCGCTGGACAGTGGAAAATCCCCCGCCTCTCCTACCGCCGCACCCCTGCTGCTCGGAAGCCCTACAGCGTCATTGCCCAACCAGGAAGGCGGCGTCCGGCCGAGGCACCCCTCCACCTCCCGTCTGCTGTCCCTCAAAGCAAAGCAAAGTCCAAGCTCTTGTCCCTCCCACTTTCGTCCATCCAGCCTTGACTGAACTTTCTCCTTCTTACATTCTTCATCTGCTCTTTGCCTGGCTTCATTCACCTTGCTCTGACCTTTTACTAACAAGACATCTTCCAGCAACTCTTACCACCCACACACAAACTACATCATGGATTACCAGGGTGGTGCCGCTCCCGCGCCCCGCGCTTGCTACACCTGTATGTTTGCTCCTTGTTTACAGCGCCCCAATCTCTGCTGACACAGATTCACAGGTGGCCTCACTGGTCACCAGGCTCGTGACTGCCCCCAGAAGGGCCCCGCCAAGTGGTATGTTCCATCACTCCATGAATCTCAAGAACCCCTGCTGACCTTCTTTCAGCTACAACTGTGGCAGTATGCCTCCCCGATTCACCCTCCCACCCGCCAGACACAGACTGACATGATACCCAGACGAGGGTCACCTGAGCCGCGAGTGCCCCGACGGTCCCAAGGATACTAAGACCTGCTACCGTTGCGGTACCGCCGGCCACATCAGCCGTGACTGCCCCCAGTCCGGCGGCAACGTCGGCGGTGGCGGCGGTGGCGGTGGTGAGTGCTACAAGGTCGGTTTTTGTTCTTCATTCCCTCTCGCTCGACATGCATGTTAACATCCTTGCAGTGCGGTGAGCCCGGCCACATGGCCCGCAACTGCCCCAAGGGCGGCTTCGGCGGCGGCTACGGCGGCGGCGGTGGCTACAGCGGCGGTGGCGGCTACGGCGCCCCCAAGACCTGCTACTCCTGCGGCGGCTTCGGACACATGTCCCGTGAGTGGCCTGACTTCATTCCTCTCCTGCCCTTTGACTGACTCCCACAGGCGACTGCACCAACGGCTCGAAGTGCTACAACTGTGGCGAGAACGGTCACTTCTCCCGTGACTGCCCCAAGGAGTCCGCTGGTGGCGAGAAGATCTGCTACAAGTGCCAGCAGCCTGGCCACGTCCAGTCGCAGTGCCCGAACAACTAAGGGCACTGAGACGACGTCGGTGATGAGTCGTTTCCTGCCCTTGGCCCCGACGATGGGAGGGTACGGGAAACAAATGGTTTTACCACGAGCGAGGGTGTGCTGTGCACTCGCTACAATGAAATGACTCGGAAAGCAAATACCCGGCGGATGCCGTCAACGACTAGACGGCCTGTACAGTGAACGGTTCTTTTTTTACCCCCGCCTTCTCACAATCACGACTTTACCCCCCAACCCACCCCTCTTTAATCCGACTACACCTCTCGGCATGGCACTCAAAAAAACAACGGTTCACGGAAAAGTTCTCATAAAACACACTCATGATTCACGGTCTTCTTTCATTCTCATGCACGACCATGATACCTCGCACGAAGCTCGGTCGCTGGATCCGACCACGACATGTTGGTTTTCGAAACCAACATTGTTGGATGAAGATGGCATTGGCAACGGACGAATTTGGGAAAGCTGAGGCTTGGTTTTGCCTCTCCGATGTCTACTGGACAAGAGGGGCAGAAAACAGGATAGGTGGATTCTCTTCGGATGACCATGGCGCTGCCGACACTGGGTCGGCTTGGCATCCGACAGGTTGCAGATGAGACAAGAGAGATGGCTGCCGGAGGACGACCGCCGGGGACGATGGACGAAGAGCCCCGGGCGGAACGGAACGACTCGAGGGTCGTGACAATGGCAGGAATGGAAGTTTGTGTCGCACAATCGTGTCAAGTGGTGATGTGGTGATGTCTTCAGTGATGATGCGTGATGTGAGCCACGTCTTGAAGAATGTGATGTGACAAGGCTTCGGCCGATCATTCTGAGTCGGACTCCCCTAGCTGGAGACTCCTCATGGTGTCGGCCGTTGAAGTCATCTGTCAGTTTGTAGCCTGGCTCATTGCTTGGTTTGGCATTGCCGTGATCCTGCATGGCCTCGCAGCTCATCGTCGGGAGACTGGGTATCTTCTGCTGGCGAGGCTGGCATGAACGTCTCTCTTCTCGCAGCGATCCTTCCCTAGCGGAGTTCGGGGAGTCAAGTTTGTTGTTGGAAGGATGGACTTGTGTTCAAGCATAATCCTGCAATCGCCTGGAGTGGGACATGTCTTTCATCACCGCGGTGTTTTCTTGGTGCGGATACACTCGGGCTTGGTAAGAGAGTCGACGGCCTGTGTTGTAAAAATTTATTCTTTGACGATGTAACTTACTTTTGAACGCAGTCCGAGAGACGGGACTGGTAGGTCTTGGTGAGAAGTGCCAAGCTTGTCGCGGGTACAAACGGGACTCAAGAGTACTTCAAGAGCGTGTGTTTGCAGGGCCAAGCACTTTCAAGGGCTGGGGAGACTTGTGCATCGTGGGAGAGAGCTTCAACTAATTCCAGATGGCTTCCAGCGTTTGCAGGTAGGTTGAGCGTGATTGTCATCTTGGCTGCGTTTGAATCATGAGCATGCAGGTTGCCGTGGACGCAAACGAAGGACAGGTCGTGTTCTGAAGGGGTTGGGCCGTTAACCACCTCTGGTCTTCTTGTTACATTTACTCAAGATGAAAAGGATGGAACTTGTACACGGTATTAAACTTCCGCATGGACTCGAACTTGAGACGATGTAAATTTATCCCAGGCGTTTCCGCCAAGTTTGCCCCGCTTTCGTACATGCCACCCCCAAAACACGGTGAAGCCATCACGACACGCCAAACCGCCCCCTGTCTACAACCTCTCCTTCGGCATGTTCCGAATAGCCTGCCGCACGCCCAGATCGGCCAAAACCTCCTCGGCGCCTCCCAGAATAGAATCGTACTATGACACGGCGAGTTAGTAATTTCCTTGAATAGCTGTGTGAGGAGTTGTGGGAGTCTGTCTCGCGAGATCGTGATTCCGTGTGGGGTCCAAGTGTTGTAAACTCGTAAAACAAACCCCCACGACCCCTAACACAGCTTAAGAGGGTGGAAAGAAATCGGCAGGTAGTTACCTTGTAAGTACGGTTGAACATCTCAATAATCCTTCCCATGCCCGTCCTCGTCAGGCCACGGCCTCCCCAGATCTGGACAGCCTCATCGGCGATCTCGTGGGCGGCGCGGGTGCAGGACGTCTTGAGGAGGGCGATGGGCCCGCCGAGGTGCTTGGCCTGCTCCTTGTAGGGCATGTTGTTCATCTGGAAGGTGATGGTCTCGAGCCAAGCCTGGTTGGCCTCGCAGAGGGAGATCATCTTGGCCAGCTTCTGGCGGATGACGGGCTGCTCGATGAGGCTCTTGCCGAAGACGAGGCGCTGGTTGGCCCATTTGAGGGACTCTTCGACGACGAGGCGGGAGGTGCGGATGGAGGCGCCTGGGCATGTTAGGGGGGTTGAAAGGGGAGGGGAAGGGGGGACGTACAGGCCATGGTCCAGCGCTCGTGGTTGAAGTTGCTCAGCACAACATGAATGCCCTTGTTCTCCTCGCCGAGGAGGTTCTCCACAGGGACCTTGACGTTGTCGAAGGAAATGTATGTTGTTCCAGCGGTGCTAGAGTATGACGTCTTGATGAGCTTCGTCTCGACATTCTCATCCCGCGCAATCAAGAGCACACTCAGGCCCTTCTCCGTGCGAACTGCAGTGACGAAATAATCACTAAAGTGACCGTTCGTAATCCACTTCTTCGACCCGTTCACGATGTAATGCTTGCCGTCGGGGGTCTTGGTGGCGGTGGTGCGGACGCCAGCGACGTCTGAGCCGGCGAAGGCTTCCGTGATGGCCAGGCAGATCTTCTTCTGGCCGCTGAAGACCTCGGCGGCAATGCGGTCACGCAGGTCCTTCTTGGCGAAGTTGAGAATAACGGGGAGGCCAATCTGTGGGGGAAAAGGTCAGATGTGAGCGTCGAGAGATTTGGTGGTGATGGTGGTGGTTGGTGTTGAGGAAACGTGAAATAAAAAGGGGCAGTTTTGGTGTTGACATCCTCCGCACTGTGTGGTGTCGTGCACCGGGAAACGTACCGTCATGCCAGCCATGTTGCCGTCGCCAAAGCCACGTGCACCCGTGCGCGCAAGCTCTTGGGCGATGATCAAATCGTGGAAGTAATCAAACTCCTTCCCGTCGACAACGCCGCCGAGCAGCTCGACGCCGTGCAGGTGCGGGCCGGGGCCGAGACGCATATGCAGCACGCCGGACTTGGACATGCGGTCGATCAGACCCTGGGAGATGAAGTCGCCCGACTCCTCGTTGGCGAGAGCCTCGGGTGTGACGTAGAGATCCGTAAACTCGCGCATGGCGCGCTGGAGGCGGCGATGCGAGTCGTTGTAGTAGGGGTTGCGGAATGCCGGGGTCAGCCAGAGGGGCTCGGCGTAGGGGACGCGGGAGAGGTCGCCGGGTCCCGGGTTGGAGACCTGGGGCTTCTCGTCGGCAATGGTGCCGAGGAGGAGCTGGGGGTCGTACTTGGTGAGGACATCGTGGCGGTGGAGGTTGTAGAAGTCGGCGGTCGCATCGCGGCCGGCGACTTGTCGGAGGACGGCGGGGCCGCCGGGGTGGGCGTCGAGGAAGTCGGTGAGGTCGTAGACCTTGGAGTCGATGATTGTCCAGAGGGAGTCGTCGGAGGTGTTCTTTGCGACCTCGTCGCGGGTGAAGGTTGAGGTTGCCATGACGGAGGATGTGGTTGTGATGGGATGTGTGTGTGGGAAGGGGGAGAGGAGGATGGACGGGTGTTTGGAATTAAACACTTGAGCCGCGTGCGACTCGAGACTTGACAGCGCGGCAACGACTCGGCTGGAACGACGTCGAGAGCCCAGGCGTTGGCCCCCGCGGGCGCCAGAGATGCCGAGGCACGCCTGGGCTGGTAGCTCCTCGGTCGACGTGAGCTGCTAATCACGAGGCGGTGATTGGACAGAGGATCTGGGGTAGCGGAGGCGGATGCGGCAGCATTCCGCGGGGCGGACACACCCGGGGTTCAAGTTGGGGTCAGCGGGGCGGAAGAATTTCAGGAGTTCACATCTTCACAACTGCGTGTGTTCATCAAATGTCGAGGTGAGAGAATGATTTCTTGCTGGTTCGGGATTCAAGCCCTGGCCCCTTCATGAAATGAATTCATGCAGTGGCCAAATCAGCAGCTCGAAACTTTCCGTATGTGACGCTAGGTACTCGAGTTCGTCGACCCCGAACTCTCTTTCCATCCTCCAGAACTCAGCTGGTGGGTAGTAGTCCCTCGCGGTCTTCCCGTAGGCATCCTTCAAGCCATCGTCAATGTTCATGCTTCGGAGAACTTCTAGACCGTCTGCAAGACAGCATCGCTGGTACCGTGCCTTTGCGTGCAGCAGTCTCATGCTGTAGTATGGTTTGTTTTCGAACGCCGGTTTCGTGTGGTGTCGCATCTTTGCCGTGGCCTTTTCCGTCAGCTGCGCCAGTATGTGCAGAACGGTCCTGCCCTGGTCGTCTTGCTCATTTCCCGTTGCCCCAGCTTCTATCAGGAGATGCATACATGTGATCCATCCTCGTCTGAAGTTTGGGCGGTCTTGGCTGTCTTCCGGAGCGTGTTCCATGTCAATGCTGTCCGGCCAGTGTTCAAAATCAAAGTCGTGCCATTCCAACCGGAATGCATCGATAAGGCGTGCGAGAGGCGTCTGTCCCTTGTTGTCCTTGAGGCTCGGACTTGCGCCCGCTGCAAGCAGTACCTCAACTGCCTTCGGCGCCGCATTCTCTGAGGCCAAGTGAAGAGCGCTCCGGCCGCTGTTATCGGCGCGGTCTAGAGGCCAGCACTCGCCAGACATGCCACCCTCGGAGAAGCCCGGCGAGAAAGCTCGTCCAGCTGGGAACAGTAGGTTGAACATGTCCTCAAAATGACCATCGTCACGCTGACTAGCAGCGGCCAGGTGTAGTGGCGTCTGCCCTTCCGAATCGACAACACGCAGTGGTGCTGCCCATTGAAGAAGCATGGACGTCATTCTGACGTTGAGGGCCGAAGCTGCAAAGTGCAACGGAGTCTGCCCGTCGTAATCTGATTTTGTGAGATCCATGCCGGATCCAAGCAGTACTTGAAGCAATTCAATCCCCGACTTGGCTGGACCTGTGCGGGCAAGTTTGTACAGGATGTGGAGATCAGATAACACACGAGGGTCTGCTCCTGAATTGATGAGCTGGAGCATTAGTGATTCCCAGCCAGTCCCGCGTGTGGATACTGCGAGAAGCGCTCTGTCGAGATCTTTGCCGTGTACTTCTCGGGGGCTGGGCTGCAACCCCAGAAGAAGTTGTGTGATCGTGTGTTCACCCGTTTTTACAGCCTCGCTGAGGCTACCTGCGTCGCGCAAGACAGCTTCAATGTCATATCGTTCAAGAATGACTTCGACAATGTGAAAATGGTGGTTCTGTATGGCAAGTTTGAGGAACGACCCGTGAATCGAATTGTTGTTCGTTCTTCCGGAAAAATCATCGGTATCCCCTGCCGTCACCTGCTGCAAACAGTGGCGACACTCTCGGATGAATCCGTGTCTACAGAACATGTAGAGTTGCATAGCAGTGAAGTAGTCGTCGACGCTCATCGGTAGAAGACGACGGACAGTTGGACCAAGACCAAGAGCGATGGCTAATGTCAGGGCTGTGATGTTACCGGTTCTCCTGCAAGCGTTATTGAACAAGTCGTCGGGGTTTCCAAGAGAAACCTCGTGTTCAAGTAACCACATTTGTCGCAGGTTCCCCTCTTCGCCGATAATTTGTAGGACCTTGTTTGCTGTAGCCAAGTCCTGGTATTCTTCGCCGCAACTCCTGATGTGATGGACCCAGTAACGTATGGCATACTCGAAGGAAGAAGTCCAGCTTCTGTAAATGCAAAAGCACGCTCTTACTGCGTGATATCCCGGTTCCAATGGGTCAACATTGACTTCCGGGCAATGTTTGGGATGTTCGAGGATGACGTCAATACATTTTCGTCCCAGCATCTCGTTTTTGTACTGAACACTGCCGACCGCATAATATGCAAGATCAGCGTCGATGAGGTTGTCAACTCGCATGAGGTAGTCCTTGACAGATTGATGAACGAAGTGGATGATGTCGTCGTCGGTGAGTCTGGTGATGGGTTTGCGAACGAAGTGGATGTCGTTGTTGGCGACTCTGACGATGGGTTTGCAGTACTCCAGGAGGCCTTCTAACATCTCCATGTCAAGTCTCAGGCCGGCGTCCAATGTAGACTCCTCGTCCGAATTTGACACCCAACTCAATGCCACATCTGAGGTTGCGGTATCGTCATCGTTGTCGTCGTCGACGCTCTCCTCACTGTGAACTAGGCCACTGAGTTCAGCCTTGCTAAGAGGGTGCTGTGCCAAGCAGATCCAATGCAAGATGGAGCGAATCTTAGACCGATGGGCCTCTGGCATGTTGAGTAGTATCCTGTCATAGACGCCATTCAGGCCCAGAGGCAGGGTTCGCAAGCACCTGTTGACCTCGAAGGCTGATTTGCCACGTAGATCATCTGCAACAAAGCCCGCCCATAAGAAGGTACCGCCTGCCTGCTTCAGGAGAGTTTCCTTGACCTTTCGGCGGAGGGAGTCGCGCCAGGGTCTGTCGCTAGACTCTGCAAGCTCATCTACCCGCTTGTCGATAAAGATTGTAATGTCGTCCTTGTTCAGGTCGGGATCGAGCTCGATTTTGGGGATGGCCAGGGTCCGGAGCTGTGGAGGTCGACACCGAGAATTGAGCGGGCGGCTCAAGATGATGAATTTAAAGTTGCGTCTGGGTGATTCTTGACCCGCCATGAATCCGTGGAACTTGGTGAGGATGGACAATATTGAGTCTTCGTCGCACTCGTCGAGTCCATCGATCACACAAGAGATGGTTCCAGCTCGTTCATCATTGATCATGTTGATGAAGATGCGCCACAGGGCCTCCACGGCCGCAGCAGACTGTTCGGCCAAATGCTTCGCGTCGCCTCTGGCTTTCGCTTCTTTGACGCCATGGTGTAGCAAGTGCGGCCGAAGCTGGCAAAGTTGCCACACCAAGCACCGGATGACGGCCAGCGCGTTGTTCTGCTTCGGGTTTCGATTATCGCAGAAGAAGTAGATGGCCGATTCGGTGTTCGCCTCGCTCGTCTGTATGAGTTGCTCGAGGTATTCAGTCAGGTAGATGGCGATCATGGACTTGCCCTTGCCAGGGCCGCCTTCCACTATGAGACCTGGCGATGTGGCAGTGGAAGACATCCAGTCAATGAATTCCACCGTCTTGGTGATCCAGGCGCAGGTACCCTCGACACGAGGTGACTTCCGGTGGACGAGGGCACTGCGGTCATCCCGCGGGTCTGTGACGAAGATGGCTCCGAGAAACTCCCCCCCGGCATTGGGTTGACTGTCGTGCTGCGAGTATCGCAGTCTCTCGTCGAGAACTGAGCCCATAGATTCTCTAATCTTTCGCAGTAAATGCCTGGCAAAGTTAGTATCCTTACCAAGTTGACAAAAAGCACACCTACCCTTCGGAAGCGAAGCTTCGATATGTGAGCAACGTCATCTGGTCACGATGAAGCTGTGCAAATAGGTCTGCAATGTCGTCCTTCTCCCACCTCGCGAGCAAGGCCTTGCGTGCCTTGTCCCTGCGCCCGTCTGCTTCGCTGATCTGGATACGCCCGAGATGGTCGGCGAGTTCTTGAACAGTTGGGATGCACTGCTTCATTATCTTCTCGGTCTGCGGGTCGTCCTGGTCTCCTAAATCTCGTATCTTCTCTGCTACCTCGGCCCATATTTCGAGCTGGACCAGCCGATGCTTCGTTGGTCCTGCTTCTGTTCCGGCGTAAATTTCCTTCACAAATTTGACGAGCTTCCTCACGGTGTCGGCGAATTGAGCAGAGGCAGCAACGACGCCGACTATGCTGGCGGGGTCCATGGCGGCGAACGGCCGAGCCGCACGGCGTCGGGCTTCAGCAAACCTCCGCTCAAGTGGACTTTGTTGTATAGAGAAACCAGCTATGATACCCGACGTGCTCGGCGAGTGCGGTGCTGCGCATCTCAGTCAGCTCAAGCTTGGGAGAACAGCATCATGGAGTCAAACCTCTGATATGCGGTGCGGACAGGATCGCAGGATCAGGTCTTAATACAAGGAGAAGAGAGGGAAATGACGATTCGAGGGTTGTGATGCAGATTCAGGCTGTGGAAGAGGGGAAAAGAGTCTGTAATTGTTGTCATGTGCAACCAAGCTGTATATGCAGCCATGGAGAAGAAGGTGGGAGGGGTGAAGGTGTGATTGGTGTGCAGGCGGAAGGGAACGGCTGCGCCCCTCGGATGTGCACTTCTGGCTGCAGTGGCAGGCTGCCTTTCGGTTCGCCTTGTTAAGCGATTGTGGCTGGTTCTTGGCAGCAAACCGGGCGCTTTATGCATACGGTGACAGCGCATGTTGGCCGTGTGCCAATAAGCTGATGTTCAAGTTACATAGGCGTACTCGGAGCCCCAGGCGTGGTGATACAAGCTTGTCTGGAGCTCTGCTTAGTCATCGGGATCAAGGGGTCGTATGCGAGTTGTTGTCAGGATGTCTGTCGCAAATAAGCAGTGATGACGGTCTTCGACGTCTGTTTCGTGATATCAATGCCGTATGGACATAATGTGCTTGGCATTTGTGAGTGTCCTGTTATTATGAGAAGCCGTAGTTGCAGTTCTGTAACTCATTCAGGCAGGCGGAGTGACCAAGTTGGGCGCAAGTGTTGACCAGGAGCGCAGATGTGTGCCACGGGCGAATCGGCTGATGAACTGGACTGCGAGAGGGTGCTGGTACAGGTTCTTGCCGACGGTGTCGAGATTCCTGTCAATACTCGTGCACCCATCCAGCGAAAAGCCTCCTGTACGCCCACGAAGCATCGAAACAGGATGAAAAAAGGTTCCTCGTATTCCCAGAGCCCGTCTGCCCATCTTGCCCATTTTCAAAAATGGCAAAAGGGTTCGGAGCCTTTTTGGCTCCTACGTCCCTGGCGCGTTTCGAATGTGCGATCTTCGCAGTTGTTGCCGATTTTTGTTTTTGGGTTAACCAATCGATCCTCTCACCAGTACCGTTTGACCTGAACGCTTTCCACTGCGCCGCCCCGGTACTGACTTGGGAAATGGGCGAAAAGAAGTTGTATTTGAAGGTTCGGGGGCAGGTGCGCGCCCAGGGCCCGTGCACGCTGCACCATGACCACGCTCTGCTGGCAGGCTCGCAGGCCAGCGCGGCAGGCAGTGCGGCAGCGGTGATGCCGGGTCATGCAAGGCTTTACCAGCAGTGCTTTTCGGTCAAGCCTGTGGCAGGTCTCTGCCCTGATGCGCGTCAACAGCAATGGCGAATGCTGCCCTGCCGCCCCTGAACGTTCCACCTCGACGATGCGTCAAGTGGCCTACTTGGGCAGCAACATATTTGCAAGCCATTTCTCAGGGAGAGAGAATTCCTGCCCGCGAGCTGGAATAGACTCCGCTCCTGAGAACAAGATTACCCCCCTTCGCCAAAGACACAGCGAGGGGTGTGCAGACCCATCTGCGAGGGGATGGACTGTCGCCAGCAGACATCGTCGAGAGCAACTGTGCAGAGGTCAGCCATCTGTAAAGATCGAATGTGTCCCCACGGGAAAAGCAATAAGCCGGCAGCTGACGAGGCTTGTGCCGTCGAGTCTTTGAACTTGCTTCGCCCCGGGTGGGATCGTCCTGCGATCAACCTGGATTCGACGAATGGCGGTGCTCTCGTCATGAGCCGGCAACTCGAATCATTTGGCCCAGCAACACGGAAGAAAGATCCTGTGCCGGGGCTGCAGTCATATCAGGCAAGAAGCCTACAAGTCCACGGCATCTGGAAGGAGGACGGCGACGGCGATGGTGCCGGCCGGGGAGCCATCTAGAATCGGAAGCACGGCACCGATCCAAGACATTCGGTATTCGAGCACTGCGTTGAGCACAGTGAAGTCCTAGACCAAGGGAGCCTCGTTGTAAGAAGTCGTCCGGTTGGGTTGAAGAACGCCGATCCATCCGAGGACGGGCGACACGCCACGACTGGCGACAGTAGAGGGGAAGCCCCTCGAGCTCCTGTTACATGTGATGGGTAGCCCTACACCGCCGCACACTTGATGATCCGATCTTGCGTGTCTGGATGGCTCCAGCAAGCACTGCGGCTGGTTGGTCGCTGTCGTCCCGATGTGTGTTGAGTCGAGATGTCGTTTCCCTCGACCCTCAAAAACATGTCTCCGGTTGCACGTGTAATCGCACGTGATCTTCTGTCTTCTGATTTCCCCGATCCCCGCCTCCAATTGAACTTGCTCCTGACAGGGATCAGGACACCACCTCTTGGCTGATGAACGCAGCGCGTTATTTCTGGCGTCTGGGCGGCACTGCGTCCTCTTATCACGCCGCATATTCACGGTACGGTACAATGTTTGCTCCTGCCGCCTGCAAGGCCTAGCTCCCTTTCCTAGACCGACCTGACCACGGGCCGCGGACGAGGACACCTTCCCTGATACAGGCCAGGCTGCAATCCTGGCGGCTCTTGTTTAGCAAGCTGCAGCGGCGAGTGGTCATGGGTCGGTCCCGGCAGGACGATCAGCTCCGGGGACTGGCTTCCTATGCTCAGCCCCTCCTCCTACTCCCTGATGCATCACTATCATCGTGTGCCTCGTTTGGCTTACAGCCTGATGGCAAGCACTAAAACCCCTCAGCGAAATTTCTCCTATGCTACATGTGCACGATTGTACCATTATTAGCTCTGCTCTTTCCTACACGTTCACTTCTACAACCGTCGGGTTTCCTAGCATCGGTCCCCGTTTCCTCATCCTTGCCTAACTCATCTCATCCCATCAACTTCCCATCTGATTCCCGTCGCGATGGACGCTTACTCGGTCAGCTGCACGAGTGCTTCTGAGAAGCACTTGAGCATGATATACCAGGACCTCCAGTCTTCACGGTGTCACAGTACTGCCAAGCACGGCACGTTCGCTCGCTCGTCCCTGGCCATGGGCACAACTACAGAGGTGTGTACTGCCGCCAAGCTACCAGGTCAACTGGTTGACCGCCTCAGATGCTCCCCAAACCCCACGTAGGTATCGTTGGTGCGGGGCTGGCAGGACTGCGCTGCGCAGATGTCCTTGGCAGCCACGGCTTCAAAGTCACCATCATCGAAGGACGAGACCGCATCGGCGGCCGCATGACGCAGCAGAGGCTGCCCAACGGCCATCTTGTTGACCTTGGCCCAAACTGGATCCATGGCACTGATGACAACCCCATGCTCGACCTGGCAAAGGCCACTGGTACGGCAACATGCAGCTGGGACACGAACAGCGGCCTGTTTGACGAGGAAGGCAAGCTTTTCACGCTCGAGGACGGCGAGGCCTACTCGACCCAGATGTGGGATATTGTGCAGGCAGCCTTCAAATGGTCCAACCAGCACTGGACCACAATCCCACCAGAGGAGAGCCTGTGGGACTTTTTCCTGCGAAAAGTCCCGGAGAAGGTGCCGGACACGGAACCCGACTTTGAGAGGAAGCGACGCATCATCTTGCAGGTGGCCGAGCTCTGGGGGGCCTTTGTGGGGAGCCCGGTCACGAGGCAGAGTCTGCGAGTATGGAGTCTGGTGCATGGTTTGCGTTGAACATATGCTGATGGCATTGCAGTACTTTTGGCTCGAAGAGTGCATCGAGGGCGGTGGGTGCTGACGTTTATGAGCTGATGAGAGCCAGGACTAACATCAACAGAGAGCCTATTTTGCGCTGGCACATACCAAAAGGTGCTTGAGGCGGTGGCCAAGTCGGCCAAGGAGAGGGCCACCATTCTGTACAACAAGCGCGCGGTCAAGGTACGGACAAAGACAGAAGACCGTCCGAAACCTGCCGTTGATCTTGACTCCGGCGAGACCCTTGAGTTTGACGAAATTGTCTTCACGGCGCCCCTAGGCTGGCTCAAGCAGAACCTGGACGCCTTCGAGCCTGATCTCCCGGAACGACTGCAGCGAGGCATCCGATCCATCGGGTATGGGTGCCTCGAAAAGGTCTACATCTGCTTCCCGAAGGCCTTCTGGCTGGTGCCGGATGAGCAGGGCCGGGTGGTTCAGGGCTTCTGCCAATGGTTGTCGCCCAACTATGCTCTGGACACCAATCCGAGGAGATGGAACCAGGAGATCGTCGAGCTGGCATCAACGGGGCCGGACACAGCCCACCCGACCCTTCTCTTCTATATCTATGGCGAGGAGTCTGAGTACGTCACGAAGCACGTGAGTCAGGCCAAGACCCTGGAGGAGCGTGATAAGTTTCTGTACGAGCTTTTCCGCCCGTACTACTCGAGACTTCCAGGATACGATGCCCATTCGGCCGAATGCCAGCCATCAGGGTCTCTTGCAACGACCTGGCTCCAGGACGATCTTGCGGGAAACGGCAGCTACAGCAACTTCCAGGCAGGCCTCGAGCAAGGTGACCAGGATATCAGGGTGATGCGCGAGGGGCTGCCGGAGAGGGGCCTTTGGCTTGCGGGTGAGCACACGGCGCCGTTTGTTGCGTTGGGGACAGCGACAGGGGCGTACTGGGCAGGCGAGTCTGTCGGACGGCGCATTGCTGAGGCATATGGTCGGGGAAATGAGGAGGTAGGCAAGAAGGTTGGCGGTGAGGAGAAGCTGTGATGCAAGACTTTTGAGCCTCGTAGCCCCTTATACTCATCATCAGCCGGACCATTCGAGACTCTCCCCCTACTCTGATGATGTTTCAAGAGAGCACTGGTGCAGGAGTGAGGCCATTCAGGGGCCGAGAACACCTAGTCTATAGTAGCACCGAGTCCAACCTCCTAGCACGTACGACCATAGCCACGAGAAAACACGGGATCCCGTCCGCTCTCCCCTAGTTAAACTCGTGAGCGCCGGATCAGTAGTTGGGTCGGTGACGACCAGCGAATCCCCGGCGTTGTATGTCTTTTTGCTGATTAGGAAAATGAAAACTTAGCTTTTGCTTCTTCGAGAGTCTTGTATGGCCAGGCGGCCCCAGCTGCGACCACATCTTCTTTGTGATGTGCCCTCGCCGGATTGGTGCCCGCAGGTCTCATCTCGACGGATGCATCGACCCCCAAACATGTTCCTGAGTGATAGGCATCTGGGCAAACCCTAGTATTATGCATGGATGCATTCGTGGCGCTGACCAGGCAGCCGGTCTGACTCCCAGACCAGGCACACCCGAGTTGGAGGAGGTTGGGAAACACACCGGTCATTCTTTGGAGGTGACCTGACAGGACATGACAAGATGAACAGGATGAAACCGAGGTCAAGTGACAAAGGGCTGCGACGGCGTGAGCGAATGACATGGATGGATGACGTTAGGCCAGTCAATGCGGGCGGTGAGAGATTCAAGACAGGCGGACGGCAGTGTACATTCTCAGGGTCGGGTGCTGGCGGGAGAGAGACCTGGGGACCGCTGGCATGGAGAGTCACGAGTGCTGGTGAACGCTAACTCGATGGGGCCCTGGGCGTGTCCACTCACTGTCCGCCCTGAGCCTCTCACTGGGTGCGAGTGACCTATCGCGCCGCCCGTGGGGCGACACGACCCCGACACTGTCGACCGAGGTGACGCCCTGCACCTGCCTTTACACTTCGTCCACATCACGTCCACCCACCCGACATCCACGTCAACATTCCCCTCTCTCCTGCTTTCCAGAACAGGGCGAAAAGGCCTCTTTTTGCAATACATACGAGCAGTCCTGGAGATCCCGTAGACTGGCTATTCCGCTTTATACCGACAGCTCCTTCCCCGCCGACCAGGACCTCTCCTGCCCCGCACTGTGACGACCGACATCCTCCTCCTCCTCCACGATAGCCTTCCTCTCCTCCGGATGACGAGCACACAATGACAGAGGTCCCCGCCACAGGCCGCCGGTCAACGGAGAACACGGTGACTGCAGCTGCTCGGCCTGGCCGCCGGTAGGCCCCCGAAGCCCCCCGAAGCCCGAGCCCGAGCCCAACCCCTCCCGGGGCGTAGAATAACGACGACTAAGCGTGAGGGCTTGCATCCACGACGCCACCACCTCCCGGCGAAAAACTCCGAATAGAAGCCCATCCTTGCAATAACCTTACCTTTTACCACCCTCCCCGTAAACAAAACACCATACCCAACCACCGCCGAGGAGCGCCCGTCGCCCATCATGGCGCTCTTCTTCCAGAGCTTCAGGAGCTCCTCCATGCCAAAATTGCTCCTCCGCTATGCCTTGTCAAAGCTGGAACTGCTCGAGGAGGAGGCCCTCGACCTCCAGAATCTCGACTTTGCTCTAGGTCGCAACACCACCCTGGAGTTCAAGGATGTCGGCGTGCGACTCAAGGTATGATGAGCCCCCCTTCCCTCGCCATGTATCGCCACCCGCTCACCACGCTCTCTACAGAAACTCGAGCGCATGCTCGGCCTCCCGCCATCATTCAAGCTCGAAAAGGCCAAAGTCCTTAAACTCGTCATCACCATCCCCATGGACTTTTACACTAGTCCTATCACGATAGAGGTCGACGGCATCGATATCCGCCTGCGCTTGTTGGGCCCCGACGACGGCAAGACCAAGACCCGATCTACCGCCAACGAGGCCGTCGTGCCACATACCCTCGATCTCGCCGCATCTTTCCTTGCCACCCAGCCCCAGGATGAGAAGAAGAAGCTCGAGGAAGCCCTGGCTGCTGAATCGCACGACCTCGGCGCCTCTGTCGCTCTCAGCGAGTCCAGCTCCACGAGTGAAGAAGATGACGAGGAGATCGGCACCGGTCAGCCGCTCTCTCTGCCGGCCTTCCTTGCCGACTTTCTCCAAGGCATCGTCGACCGCACCCAAGTGCGCGTGCGCGGCGTCGCTTTCCAGATGGGTGTCGATGTGCCCCTCGAGCCCGGCGCATCCGGGACCCCCGCGACGGAGCGTGTTACCTTCCGCGTCTCCATGGACAGCATCGACGTCGAGGGCGTCACGGCTGAGGCGCGCGATGCCGATGGCGAGCCGCTCATCAGGCCCAAGGAGGGCAAGAGGCATATCGCCCTGTCGCAGATCAGCGCCTGCCTCATCTCTGAGGCTAACGTCTTCTCTACCTTTGCGAGGTCGCCATCCGTTTCGTCGCCCGCCATGTCGCGAGTGGCCTCGTTTGCTGAGCCTGACACGCCTGTCTCACCACCAGAAAGGCAGTCATCATTCGACAGGCGGCCGCAACCGGTGGAGAGGCAGCCTTCAGTCGAGAGATCGCCATCACCCGTGTTCAGGGGCATGCATGAGAGTGATCTCGTCGAGTCAGTCGAACTTGGCGATGCTGATGACATGCTCCTCCGGGATAGTGAGGATGCTCTGCAGATTCCCTACGAGTTCAGTGACGATGCTGCACCCGAGGACGAGGAGATCAACACGACGCCGAGGGCATCGATCTATCAGGAACTCCCTGGCCGCCAGTCGCACGGCTCTATCGCTGATGAGCAGTCGGATGAGGATAATCTCCCCTGGCTGCCAGCAGCTGAGTCTCAGTCGTCTCTGGGACTCCCAGCCGAGTTCCACCTCTCCGACTCGATGCGATCCGCTGATCTTCAAGAGTCGCAATATTCCATCGCGAGGAGCGACAGTCCCGATGACAGGGGCGTCCCTGAGGACCTCGCCCAATCTCATGTCTTCACGCACGAGGAGGCCGAGAGCATGTACCTGAGCGCCTTCTCGCACGCTGGAACCGACGCCCAAGCACGGTCTGAGATGCCGGGCGCGTGGGGAGAGAGCCCGGAGTCATCACCCAAGAAGCCGGCAGCTTTGCCCAAGGAGGAGACTCTGTCGCCAGTCGAGACGTCACCACAGGATTCGCCTCCCGCGCCACAGCCCGAGGAGCAACTGCCACAAGAGGAACCTGTCAAAACTCCATCGCCTCCGAGAGTTCCCTCGCCCGTCTTCGAAACTGTCCCTGAGCCGCAGCCAGAAACTACGACTGAATCGCCAGAGCCCGTCCGTCCGGAGACACCACCGATGCCAGACGAGATCGAGGAACCCCAGATTCCCTCCATACCGTCTCCAGAAGACGTGCCGACGCCTAGAGGGCCAACACGCCTCATCAAGGAGATTGTCAACCTGGACCGCATCTCTGTCTACGTGCCCTCCATGCACAAGCACATACACGTTCATCCCAACCAGCAGGGCTCCACGGATGCATCAATCAGGCTCTCCAGGTCCACGGCGCCTCATCTTCCTGGCGCCTTCTCCATGTACTCGACGACTCCGAATCTCGAGGCGAGTGCCTCTCCGCGGTCGCCACCGCCAGTAGCCTCTCCGACCGAGGACGACAAGACGCTCGAGGTCATTCTGTCGCCCGTTGAAGTGCGCTTCGATATGTCGCTGGCGTTCCTCCTTGTGACCGTCGTCGGCAAGCTCCTGGAAGCCGTCAAAGACGTTACGGAACCCGCACCGAAGCCGACGGCCGCTCAGCAGCAGCCTGAGACTTCCAAGCCGTCCGCTTTCAAGATCGTCATGGACAAGATCTCCATACTGTTCCTCAGCCAGCTGGGTGGCGTCGCTGATACCGCTGAGCGCACGCTTTCCCCTACCAGGCTGTTCCTACAGCCGGACGTCCTCCTGCGGACAGTCTTGGACAACCTCGTCATCGGTGTCACGAGCGATGGCCCCACCGTCGAGACCAACATTGACCTGGAGAAGTTCAGCTTTGGTTACGCCAAGGACGATATTGTCTCCTTCGACCAGAGCCTTCAGATGCGGACGTCCGTTATGGACAAGCTGCCAACGGCCGGCTCCGACATCTCTGTCAAGATCATCAAGACGCCCAAGTCGACAAGGTCCGAAATCACGACGCTGCCGCTCCTCGTGCAGCTTGACTTGCAGCGCCTCGACGAGACGTTTAGCTGGTTCGGCGGGCTGAGCAGCTTCCTTAACATGAGCTCCTCTGTCACTTCCAGCGCTGCCTCCATGTCGTCGGCCAAGAGCCCCGTGACGTCGCCGCGCAAGCCAAGGGGTGTGCATTTCGACACCCCCATCAACCCCGATGACCGATCGGCGGCCTCGGAGAACAAGGTCGACATGCGCGTGGGCGGCTTCCATCTCGAGCTTCAGGGTAAGGAATGCTTGGTGGCACTTGACACGAGCGCCGTCAAGATGGTCAGCAGAGAATCAGGACTGGGTGTCGCCATCAGCAAGGCGCATCTCGAGGGCCCCTATTTGAACGGCTCGCTTGCCAGGAGTGCCCCTATTGCTGTCGATGTTGCCGGTCTTCGGTTCGACTTCCTCAACACACCTACCGACGGCGACTTAGAGCGGCTGCTTGAGCTTATCACGCCATCCAAGATTAAGTTCGACAAGGCTGACGACGAGATCATGGTCGATACGCTTCTGAGGCAACGCAGGAAGGGACCCATCCTGCGAGTCACGGTCGACCAGGTCCAGGCCCGAGTCAGCCAGATCCCGTTGCTCGCGTGCCTTCCAGGACTCGGAGAGGAGCTCGCGCGCCTGGGTACCGTTGCCAAGTATCTCCCCGAGGATGACCGGCCCGGTCTCTTGACGCTGGCAAAGGTGCTCGACGCTCGCGCCTCGGTCGAGCTCGGCGGCAAGATTGGCACCATCAACTCCCGCCTGGGCACTTTCGAGATTGCTCAGATCACAGTGCCCTCGCTCATCGCCTTTGGCGTCCACTCCATTGCCGTCGACCGTAACGGCCGCGAGGACCTGATCAGCTCGCCCGACATCTCCCGCCTCGGTACCTCGCCCGGTCCTGTGCTTATGGTGCGCATGATCGGGGACGAGATGGAGCCGGTGATCAAGGTCAAGATGCGGGATGTGACCATCGACTACCGCGTGCCGACAATCATGGA
Source organism: Plectosphaerella cucumerina (assembly GCA_020746995.1). Classification (NCBI taxonomy): domain Eukaryota; kingdom Fungi; phylum Ascomycota; class Sordariomycetes; order Glomerellales; family Plectosphaerellaceae; genus Plectosphaerella; species Plectosphaerella cucumerina. The sequence continues at coordinate 929,731 of JAGPXD010000004.1, read as the reverse complement.
CGTGCTGGGACTCGGCCCCGAGGCCACGCCGCAGGACTTTGAGGCCAGCCTTGCCGCGTCTGTTGCCAACCTGGGCGACCAGGCGCACAGCGCTCTGGCGACCAAAAACACGCCTCAAAATATTCGCCGAACTGACTCCGGCAAGACGACAACCAGCAAGCCCACCAAGGTTGACATTCTGTTCAAGACCTGCATGCTCGGCTTGAACCCGCTCAATCAGACATCCAAGCTCATTCTTGCGCTCAACGACGCACAGCTCACGGTCGTGCTGCCCAAGGATGTGGAGATGCAGGCCACCTTCCAGATCAACAAGGCTGACATCCTCCTTACCGACGATGTGTCCAGGCCCGTGTCCAAGGATGTGTCTGGCGCTCGACGCCCTCGCCCTGCCGCTTCCGACGAGATTGCAGAGCTCATCTCCAAGGGCTTTGTTAACATTAGTTTCATCTCGGCGGCCAAGGTAGTGGTGAAGGTTGTGGCCACGGGGGATGGCGAGAAGCAGATCGATGTGGAAGTCCGAGATGACTTGCTCGTCCTGGAGACGTGCGCCGACTCGACGCAGACGCTCATTTCCCTGGCCAATGGCCTGTCGCCGCCGACGCCGCCGAGCAAGGAAAACAAGTACAGGACCAAGGTTCTGCCAATGGAGGACCTGCTGGCGTCCATCTCGCCCGAGGCGTTTGGGAAGGCCGAAGGGCTGTACGACTTTGACGACGACTTTCCCATGGCGGCCCAGGGCGCGGCGACGACGAGTACGACATAATGGTGGGCTCGGGATCGATCCCCGACGACGACTACCAGCATCAGGAGTACGATGTCGCTGGCAAGCTCTTTAGTGCGGGTGGTTCCATGATGTCGGGAGTCTCCGCGGCCAGCGACAAGCGCGGAGGCGGCGAGCTCATGTTTGGCGCCGGCTCCTCCGAGGATTCTGATACAAGCAACGACCTCCTCATCGAAGAGAACTACTTCGTCAAAAAGCAGGACCTCGACAGCACAGCCAAGATTTGGAACTCAACCCGCAACTCCTACGACCGGGCGCCAGCTGACCTGGTGCGCCGCAGCCCAGTCCATGTGGCGGTTCGCAACGTGCATGTCATCTGGAATCTGTTCGACGGCTATGACTGGGTTCGAACGCGAGATGAAATCACCAAGACGGTCGAGCAGGTGGAGAACAAGGCGATGGAGCGGCGCAGGCGGAGGGAGCCGGAGCCTGACGAGGACGAGGACATCGACGTGATCGGGGACTACTTGTTCAACTCGATCTACATCGGCATTCCTGCGAATCGCGACCCGAGGGAGCTCGCACAGATGATCAACCAGGACATCAACGACAATGCGACGTACACCGAGACAGAGTCTGTGGCGACAACGGCAACGGCGACACCTAGTCGCCCCAGTGGCAGTGGCAGGTCCAGGAAGAAGCTCCGACTGAATCGCAGCCGCAATCACAAGATCACGTTTGAGCTTTCGGGGCTCAACGCGGACCTGATCATGTTCCCGCCGGGCAGCGGCGAGACGCAGACGTCTATTGATGTGCGCATCTACTCGCTCGAAGTCTTCGACCACATTCCGACGTCGACGTGGAAGATGTTTGCGACGTACGACAAGGATGCGGGCGAGCGGCAGATGAACACGAGCATGGTGCGGCTCGAGGTACTGACGGTCAAGCCGCAGGAGGATCTGGCGGCGTCGGACATTATCCTCAAGGTGTCGGTGATGCCGCTGCGGCTGCACGTGGACCAGGACGCGCTCGACTTCATCACGCGGTTCTTCGAGTTCAAGGACGACAAGGTGCCGGTGCACAGCTCGCCGAGCGACGTGCCGTTCCTGCAGAGGGTGGAGGTGATGGACATTCCGGTGCAGCTAGACTTCAAGCCGAAGCGGGTCGACTACGCGGGGCTCAAGTCTGGACGGACGACGGAGTTCATGAACTTCATCGTGCTGGATCAAGCGCGTATGACGCTGCGGCACACGATCATTTACGGAATCCAAGGGTTCGACCGGATGGGTAAGACGCTCAACGACATTTGGATGCCGGACGTCAAGAAGACACAGCTGCCGGGAATCCTGGGAGCGCTTGCGCCAATCCGCGGGCTGGTCAACATCGGCAGCGGGTTCAAAGAGCTGGTGGAAATCCCGGTCCGCGAGTATCAGAAGGACGGACGCATCCTGCGCAGCCTGGGCAAGGGTGCGGCGGCATTCGCGCGCACGACGGGCACCGAGGTGATCAAGCTTGGAGCCAAGGTTGCGGTGGGCACGCAGACGGCGCTGCAGGGTGCCGAGGGCCTGTTGACATCGGGCCGGGCGGCCGAGGCGGAGGCGACGACGTGGGATGGCAACGACCCGGGCGAAGACTTCGAGGAGCAGCGCAAGCAGATCAGCCTGTACGCAGACCAGCCGGCAGGTGTGCTGCAGGGCCTTCGGGGCGGATACGCCAGCCTGGCACGAGACCTGCACCTGGCGCGCGACGCCATCATCGCTGTTCCTGGCGAGGTGATGGAGAGCGGCGACGCCGCGGGCCTGGCGAGGGTGATGCTGCGGCGAGCGCCAACGATTGTGTTCCGGCCGGCGATCGGGGCGAGCAAGGCCATCGGCAAGACGCTCATGGGAGCAACCAACTCGCTCGACCCGGAGAACCGGCGGCGCGTGGAGGAGGTAAGTCACCCTGATGTGCTGCTTTGGAGAAACGAGGCTAACAATGTCTGCAGAAGTACAAACGGCACTGAGTGCATACCGGCGGCGCATCGACACTTGTTTTACGGAGGCGTCCTCGCGGATGGGCCCCGTGCTTTCTGGTCTGACGCATCTCGACTGCATCATAGAATGGACCCGGACCGGCGAAGGGGGGTTTTTCTTCTTGCTTTTTCCTTTTTCATATGTTGAGCTTGCTCTGGAGGGAGGAATGTTGCATCACGGTCATTTTTGAGTGATTTGCCGGCATGGGAAGCAGGACAAACACAATACCCTAGACAGTCAATGCGATGTTTGCACATGTTCGAGGTGGTGTGGTGACGAGGGTAAGTCTCTTCTATTATGTTTTACTTATTTTGAGGCGGTGGTATGTCTACTGCCCGCCGAGGCTCTTCTCAATCTCTTCGAGGGCCTCGATGACGCCCTTCCAGTTCTCCCACTCAGCGTCACCACCGGGAATGCCGCCGACCAGGGGCAGACGGGTGCCGTCGCGGTCGCCGAAGCCGCGCAGGCGGGAGATGGCCTCCTTGATGCCGACAGTGCCGAAGCGGACGACGAGCTCCTCGACGCCGCTGATGCGGAACTGGAGGAGCTTGCGCTCGGCGGCCTCCTCGTCGGTGGGACGGACCTTGGCGGCCAGATCGTAGAGGCGAGACACAGAACGGGGGAAGAAGCCGGCTGAGCCGTCGATGGCGCCGGCCGCGCCAACGGAGACGACGGGGAGGAGGTGCTGGCCCAGGCCGGTAAAGGTGGCGAAGCCCTTGTGGTCGATGGCCGGGTTAGAGGCGATCAGGGCGGTGTGCGAGGCATCGCCGTGGGAGAGCTTGCAGCCGACGATGTTGGGGTGGGCAGCGAGGGCCTCGTAGGTGGAGGGGGCGACCTTTACGTTGTTGGAGACGCCGGGGTAGTGGTAGATGAGGACGGGGATGGGGCTGCGGTCGGCGACGGCGCGGAACCAGGCGATGATTCCGGGCTGGGAGGCGGCGCCGGCGAAGTAGCCGGGGGCGAGGACGAGGCCGTACTGGGCGCCCGCGGCTTTGGCGTCGGCGAGCTGCTCGACGGTCTCGGCGATGGAGTTTGAGGCGGTGCCGGCGATGATGGGGTAGTCGGGGAAGCCGGCGGCGTCGAGGGCTTCGCGGGAGGCGCGGAGGACGGGGCCGCGCTCGGAGGGGAGGAGGTGGACGGCTTCGCCGGTGGAGCCGAGGATGACTTGGCCGCGGATGCCGGCGCGGGCGAGGTAGACTGCGTGGGCGCCTTGGGTGGCTGCGTCGAAGGGGGGGATGATGGGGTCGTAGGAGGCGGAGGAGCGGGGGGCGAAGAAGGTCGGGACGGGGACGTAGATGCCCGGGGGCGGGGGGACGGCCATTTTGTGAGAGGGGAGTGGTGAGGATGTGGTGATGTTTTTTGGCGGTTAGGTCGGATAGGGGTCGGCGGTGGTGAGGGTCTCGGGGTGAAGATCAAGTCAGAGGCTATATTCTAGAGTGAAGAGAAGAAACAAGAAGAGAAGAGAAAAGTAGATGTATTCTCGTCAGACGACCGAGGGGGGGTTTACATGAATTGCGTGCGTGAAACTATGGCGCCGAGGCTCGGGACCCCTTTTCGGTGGTTCGGGCCATCACGCAGCGATGGTCCACATGGCGGGGGTTTGGAGGGGTTATTCGCGGTGTTTCGTTCGTTTAGCTTGATGTTTTGAATGGATTCCGCGATAGTGCCCGCGCGTGGCGTCTTCAAGTCGTGTCATGCGGGCGAGGGTACGGCACTCCTCGGGTGAAGCATGCGGATGTCGCTCGACCGAGGCGGCCGAGACGCGGAGTCCTTCACCGATGCTCACCGGGCGAAGTGGGGTGACCGAAAACTGACCGAGAAGTGGGGGTGACTGAAGCTGACCGAGCCGCGATGGGAGACATTGGTCATGGCGTCATCAGTCCGGCACCGGGCCGATCGGATCGGACGCGCTGGTGGAGGGATTTGTTAGATTTGATCGGTAATTTCACGAGAATTCGATTTGAGGGAATACTCTGTCGCTATCAGGCACGGTATTGTTTTTGGGAAGTACTACATATCTGCAGCAGCTGCTGTTCTGGATGTGCTGGTTTTTCGTCCCAACCCCCAAAAGCCAAAAGTACCCCGCCGTCTGAATTCAGACAGACCTCCCAGTCCAAACCAACCCCTCAACACCATCCCAACCATCGCGACTTTTCCCCCCAAGATCCTCGCCATGGCAGACGGAAAGCGCGCCGTAGACTCGGACAGAGGTGAGCTTTCTCAACGCAGCTCCCATACTTCCTTCCGCTAACTTCCCCAGTCTACACCGTCCTCATCACAAACGCCGACTACCTCCCCGGCCTCTTCACCCTCGACCACTCCCTCCGCTCCGTCGGCTCCAAATACCCCCTCGTCGCCCTCTACACCGACTCCGTCTCCGCCGAGGCCCACGCCGCCATCGACCGCCGCGGCATCCCCAAGCAGCGCATCGAGTACCTCCTCCCCACCGCCGGCCGCGACTACTCAAACGACCCCCGCTTCTACGACTGCTGGTCAAAGCTCACCCCCTTCTCCCTGACCCAATACGCCCGCGTCGTCCAGCTCGACGCAGACATGCTCGTCCGCCGCAACATCGACGACCTCATGCACATCCCCCTCGACGACCCCGCCACCGCCGCCGCCACCACCGACGCCGCGAAATCCTCCCGCGTCTTCGCCGCCGGCCACGCCTGCGTCTGCAACCCCCTCGCCAAGCCGCACTACCCCCGCGACTGGGTCCCCTCCAACTGCGCCTTCACCACGCAGCACTCCACCCCCGACGTCGCCCAGACCGAAGGCCCGGACCCCGTCACCGCCAGCCCCCTGGGCTACATGAACGGCGGCCTGCAGGTCGTCAACCCCGGCCGGGAAGTCTACGCGCAGATTGTGGAGCGGATGGAATCCGGCGCGGCGGACATGGATTTCGCGGACCAGAGCCTGCTGAGCGACCTGTACCGCGGGCGGTGGGTGGCGCTGCCGTATGTGTACAACGCGCTCAAGACGCTAAGGTGGCCGGGTGTGCATGATGCGATTTGGAGGGATGAGGAGGTCAAGGTTGTGCATTACATCTTGGCGCCGAAGCCGTGGGATGAGAGGGATGAGAAGGGGGTTTGGAAGGGGCCGGGGAAGGAGGAGGATAGGGTTACGCATGGGTGGTGGGCGGAGGCGGATGCGGAGAGGAGGAGGGGGGAGAAGGAGAGGGGGGTTGATGATGGGTATTAGGGGGGGTGTCGTGGGAATAATGGATAGAGGTAGAGGTATAGAAGCGAGAGAGCCTTGGGCCTCGCTCAATATGCATGGCGTTGTTTGGAAGACTTGGGGACTTCTTAGCTACTGACATCAGGGTCTGCTCCATCACTTGCAGACGTTTAATGCCAAGCAACTTCATCGATCAGCCTATCGATTCAGCCGACCTACAGGAAATGGTCAGGGTTGTCTGGCATCTTTGAGAAATGAAGGCTCCATAATCCCATCACCAGCTCACCTACTTCACTACGACCAAAAGGCAAGGGGAATGGATATATAATTGGTAGGTTCTCCTTAGCTATGTGTTCTATTCACTACGACCAAAAGGCAAGTGGAATGGATATATAATTGGTAGGTTCTCCTTAGCTATGTGTTCTGTTCTCCAAGCTCTTCTGCGTCTTCGGTCGCCTGTGACCAATACTGCCCAAGATGCAGAAGCAATCTCCGACAAGTCTCATGCTCAAAGCTCTGGCAGTATTCCCCGAGGACAGACGGACAGTCTTCCTGGATAACACACTCGGGCTCCCAAGTCATGGCCGTGACTCCGTCGTCTGCCGAAGCCCACTCAACTCGGAGGTTGATAGGGTGCTACCGAGCTCTAATGAAGAAGACAACGGCCGCATGGCCTGGGTCATCTCCGACGTGCATCATTTGGCTGATGTTCGCTGGCCGTGGGTGGACAGGATCTCGAAGGATGTCATGGACAGGCTTCATAGTCGCTGAATCGTAATGCAACTTCGCCTGCTGACAGTGCTATCATCAAAGTATCGTTAGTCGTGTGTTGATCGGCATGCTAATACTGGGGAGTCGGGACTTACCTCAACCTCCTTAATGATCTTCTCACAGTCCTCATCGGAGACTGGAGGCAGGGTGAGGATGCACCAGGACCTCAAGCGTCCAACATCGAGAGACCGACTTTGCTCTCCAGTTGGTCGATGTTCTGTGAGTAGCACCGGATGAGCCTGCAGCATTCCCTCAGCTGCAGAATCAACCGGTACGTCTCCGTTGGCGCTGCGAGCCTGCACTTGCGACGCAATTCGCTCATGAATTGCAGGCATTCGGCGAAGTGCGAGTCGTTTTGCAGCACAGATGCGTCGAACCATTGTCGGATTTTCGACACCGGGGCGCGTCGTACCGCCAGCGGCCACTCGCCGGCTCCCTCGACGTGCCTTGTCGATGCAGGGAAGCAAGATGAGTCGTCGGGCCCGACTTGCTTAAGGAGACTGACTACTCGGGGTCGGTGGACTGATCCTCCATCGTCAATAAGTGGGCGATTTCCAAGGACGTTGTTGAGTTGAAGAAGTCGCCGACAGGAAGTGAGCGCCGTGAGGGCACATGCGGCGCGTGTTGTGATACATCCTGGCCGACCCAATCGACTCGAACCTCGCTCGCGGTCATTGTTGATCTTGCTTGCAATGTGTCGTAGTCGAATGATGTTGATGGGGGCGTGGTGCTTGACGATGTTGTAGTATCTAGGTGCAAAGATCGGGCGATCTGGGTCTCGCACGAATCTCGAGCGATGTCTTCGATGGTGCAGAGTACCACCTTCATGACGTGACTGAAGGAGAGTAAGGTAGGGACAGAGTTCGCCAGCAAAGCGGCACTGGAAGCAAACCTCAAACGTCTTCCCAACCATCTCAGCTCAGGCAAGTTGTTCCTTAACCAAGACTTCGAAGATCATCTGCACGTGTGCTTCCATTGGAAATAGCAATTGGAGAACCGCACCGAGACACGGCCGTCCTCTGAGACAGTCCAAGAAGCCCTCCCTTCCCAGCCCAGCCTCCTTCGTCCGCCATGTTCCCTGAAAGACCATCAAGTCATGAGAAAGGCACCCCGCCGCCAGCAAAATGATAACCGAGCCCGCTTCAGGTCCAGCTGTACTATTGCAATACTAAACTTTTGCATTCTGACATTTGGATCCAGGGAGGCATGTGTGGGATGATAATCCGAAATCACGCGCCTGGCATACCCACGCAGAAAGCAAGTTCCGAGCAGAGGTCGCCGCCGCCGATCCTGACAAAAGCTCTGCCGACGTTTCCCAGCAGCCCCTGCTACTAGGCAATCTGGCGCCAGACGTACGTCTCTCCTATGGTACAGTCGTTGGTCGTCTGGGTTATCAGCCCCGTGCCGGCGCATTTCCATCTCCCGCCGCCAGGGGTGCGGGATAAGGCGTGTATCACCGCGAAGCTTTCACTGCCCTTCGTAGCCCTCGCGCACTGAAGGGCAAAGTCGCAGATTTTGAAGGTGCTGTCGTCCGGAACTTCGTTGAAGACCGTGATGCCATCCAGAGCCCGCTGCGCGGCGACTACATAATTGTAGTATGCGTCACTGCCGTCTACGAGGGGATCGCAGCCTGCAGGTAGATTCTGGGCAAACGTGGGGGCGTTGTAACCAGCACATGGATCCAGAGGAGGCTGTGTGGATGTGACCGTGACCTTGAAGTGGAACGATCAGTAGTGATGGACAGGTGGACGGCCGGCAGAGATGTGAAGACAGGGCTACGTACTGTCTTGGTGGGGGTGGTCTGGATACAGCCGCAGGCAGACTTAACAAGGCTGCCTCCTATCTTAGAGAGGCTCGACCATGCCGCGCAGTTACCGGTACAGGCTACAGCGTTCTTAACCAAGGGGGCGGGAGTAACGGGAGCGCGCGCTACCCGCCGAGCCGGTGCTGGCACGGTTGTCGTCACCGTGACCGTCGAGGTTGCGATGGGGTAGCGAGCGGAGCAGAAGCTCTGGGCGGGAGGGTAGCTTGCGAGGACAAGAACGGCCTTGTAGGGAGGCTTGGCGCAGTAGGCGGGCGATGCCACTGCGGCAGCGGCAGCGAGGGAGCTGACCGCCAGGAGGAGAATGGCAGAAGGGCGCATGGCTGGTGGTTTGTGTGGGGTGTAAAGTCGGCCAGATCACGCAATGATGGAGAGATGGAAAGCTGGCCTGATACCAAGGGCCCGGTTAGGTCTCATGAGGAGAGGGGTCAGGGGTGATTTATGGTCGTCTTCAGCGTCCAGGCCTGGCTGCAAGTTTGCTTTCTGCCATGGAGGCCACGCCAGGGACTGGCTAGAGACTTGGACTTGGGCCTGCGAGGCCGGCTGTCGATAGTCTTCATACTGGCCGACTTCTCAATCGTCAACGTCCATCTCTAGAAGATCGAGTCATCTCCCCTTCAGTCCTAGCCAAGTGCAACTATTCGCACAAGCTGGAAGCAAGGTTCGCCGAAATGGCGACCATCCCTGTGCAGTAGCCCGTTCGCTCGGTCCTGATATCAAGCACCAAAACCGAGGCCGGTCTACCGGGGGCGGTCTGTCCCAAAAGGGTCCAGGGGGAGATGACTCCGGCCAACCAGCAGCGGCGTCGATGATCGAGAGTTGTTCGGAGTTTCTTCCAGGAGAGACATGGTGCCAAGCTTATGGCAAGTGCTAAGCCTTTTGCCCCGTCAGTAGCGCGGGAGGAGGTGGTTCTGCGAGGGCTGGAAGCCGTCCCATCTCGAGGTTTGGGGCGTTGTCGATCTAGGAGCGAGACGGTTGCCTAGGCGTAGGGCTCGGCGGGGAGGCGTCGCCACCTACACGCGCAAAGTCAAACGACGGGTGGCCGTCCGAGTCCAGACCGGGCCGTTTAGCAGTTGGGAGAGATGTGAGAGGGCGCGACGATGTTGGTCGAGCGGGGTTCGTAGGGCTGTAAAGATTGTCAGTGGCATCTCTCCAAGTGAAAGTCAAAGACCTTAGCCATCCGATGAGGTGTCCAGATTTGGATTCGCCCCATCCCTGTTGACCACAGAGCCAGACTTTCGCCGAGCTGATGCCCTCGCACAACTTCAGAGTCCAGATCTGCCGGCATCGCCGACATGGGCTCGAGCTGGCTACTACTGGCACGCCAGGAGTACCCCCGAACAGCGTGATTGGGCAAGCTACTTGGTTCAACTCAACGAAAGACTGATCATCTGGCCCTTGCTTAAGTTGATGGTCCCCTCAAGATCAAGGGCATGTTCAAGCGAGGGCTCGAGCGTCCAGCAAGGACGAGATAGTCAAGACAAGAGAATAGCTTCTGCGGCGATCATGGAACGCGAAAGAGATGCTGATGAGCAGCTCAGTCAGCCAGTGAAGAAGAGTCGGATTCCAGGAGGTTCTGTCGCAAGAGTGTCGCGTTGGTCCTGGCGCTAGGCGGAGGGTGGCCAGTATGAAGATTCAGATGTTGCTCGGTGAAGCAGACGTGCCACCTCCCGTCACCGAAGCCAAAGAAAGCTATCTCAGCCACATGCCCGACTTTCGGTGTAGGCAGGTGAGGCGCCGGTCTGCAAGTTGCTCCTTCCCAACATTTGTCGTGTTGCTTCTGGAAAGCACGACCCAGTGCCCCTCGATGCGATGGCAAGTGCGCCGAGTGGGGCGCCGATGACGTACCTGTGTCGCGGGGTAAATCTGCTCCTCGCTCAGTGATTTCTCTCGGTGTCAAGTCCGTCTGGTATCAAGCAACTTCAGCGCAGATCCGGTCCAAGCCATCCGAATCAAAGCTTCTATTTCCTCAGTCGATAAAATTCCCCGTGTCGAAAAGATCGCCATCCCACAGCCTCTGTTGCCCCAACAATCACCCATTGCCGGTGGCGTGCAATCGATCGGCTCCGGCGGATGCAGCGGGTCTCGTGGTCGACACCCTGCAGCAAAGAATGAACGGGGACTCGCCCGTCGTGTTATGTTGCGCGGCCTGCAGCATCTGCATCGCCGGGTGCCACAGTGCCACAGCTCGTGGCTCGGCGGCGCCCCTCCATTAGCGGCTGCCTTGCGCTTGTGTTCGGTCAGGTCTAGGTGGTCTTGGACGAGGAAGGGGTTCAAGTTCAGCCCAAGTTTGCCCGACGGCTGCTGGCGCCCGAGGCGTTGCCCAAGGCGTCCAGTCCACCAGCGTCACGACCGTTGCCCGGCGCCGGCCGCAGGACGACGAGAATCGCCAACAAGATTCAGGGAAGAGCTCTGGCTGTTATACCCCCTTCGACATGGAAGAGCCTTCGAGGAGCACTACAACACACCTGATGACTCACGTCGTCATCGCGCCGCTTGTCTGCCATGGCCTGCAGCCCAACCCGCCCCCTGTCTTCCACGGTGGACCAATAGCAGTGTCATAAACCATCGTCGCTGACGGCAACCCCCGCTCCTCAGTGCACCGTCACTCGCAGCCTGATCCTGGAGAGAAAGAGACACCGTGAGAGGACCGGGCTCCCCGGATGAGAGGCCTCTTGTTGGCCCGACGAAGGACAGGCACAGGCACAGGCACGACGACGGGAGGCTTCCACCCTGTTCCGTGGGAGGATGATCCGGCCTTGGAAATCCAGGGACGGGAGCAAGCGAACAAGCAAGGGCTGGCGATGTTGGGCTGGAGCCAGACCAGACCAGACCAGGTCAGGTCAGGTCACTGGGGATGGCTCCGGGACACATCCCGCCGTCGTCAGAAATCACCCACCGAAATCCCAAAGTACCGGGAGCTAACGAATACACCAAACCGGTACTTGATCCCCGACCTTCTCACCACTGTACCAGCAGCAGTGCCGTGACCTGCCTGGCGCAGCTTTGGGCTAAAGAAAGCGGCACCTGATCCCCGCCGGCGACACCACCCACACCCACCCACACCACCTCTCTGTCACTTTCATTCCGTCTGGTGTCCTGTCCTGTCCTGTCCCCTCTGTCCAGCCCCAGCCATCCCGAAACACAATCTCACCTGCTCCTCTTCTCTCAGCCCCTCCACACCTGGGTTTCTCTCTCTCCCTCCTCTCCACCAAACAACAAACACATCCGACAGCCGACCGATACATCTGTCGCAGCACTGATCAACGACTTGCTTTCCATCAAGCGACACAGCGACATACATTTCCCGATCGAGTCAGCGACATTAATTCACAGTAATCATCCTGGGCCATGGCCTACAGGGAATCTTCCCGCGTCTACGCAGACGACCCCTTCTTCGACGATGACATCTACAACACCACCACAGTCCGTCGCTACAAAGTAGGGCCCGGCCGCGTCGAGAAGGTCGAGGTCGAGGAGGCCGACGACACCCGATCTCGCTACTCAGGCCACCCGCGCGCCTCTGGTGACCTGCTCCCACCCCGCGCCTACCCCGAACGACCCCGCTCCGCATTCGAGAGTCGCTCGCACTACGACGACGACCGCTACCGTGACGACCGCGACTGGGACCGTCGCTCCCGTGCCAGCGGCTGGGACCGGCGAGGCGACGATACCGAAGTTCGCGTCGACCAGCGCATCGAACGCCGCGAGGATGGCGAGGTGAAAGTCGAGCGCCGAGTCGAGGAGCGCCGCGAGGAGCGCGACGGCCCCGAGGTCGAGCGCTACCGCAAGGAGACCGAATACTATGCGCCCATCAGCCCCCCGCCTGTGCCGCAACCCCCAGTCGTCATCAAGACTGCGCAAGCCGAGCCCCAGAAGATCATCGTCGAGAACCAGCCGCCTCCCGCCCCCGTCATCATCAGCCGTGACCTCGAGCGCGAGCGCGAAGATACAGGCGCCGTCGTCGTGCGGGAGCGCGAGCAGACCACCCGAGAGGTTGCGCGCCGAGACCCCCGCGACGACGAGTACTATTATCGCCGCGAGTCTCGTGAGGTCGGCCCCTACCGTCACGACCGCGAATGGGTCGAGCGCCGGAGACCCGAAGACGACGACCGGGAGTACTACATGAGGCGGAAGACGGTCGTGCGGGACAGGACCCTCAGCCCCGACCACCACAAGCGCGACCTGGCCGGTGGCGCCCTTGCCGGCGGCGCCGTCGCTGCCCTACTGGCCAGCCGCAAGGATGCCCACGGCGAGGTCGCCCCAGGTCGTGGCAGCAAGGTCTTCGCTGGCGCGGCCCTCGGCGCTCTCGGCACAGAGGGCTTCAAGCGTGCCCGCAGCGCCTACCAGGAGCGGTACGGTTCGCGCTCGCGCTCCCGACACCGCATCGAAGGCAGATACGACCCACGATATGACGACCGTTACGACAACCGCTACGACAACCGCTATGACGACCGCTACGATGATCGATACGACCGACGCTCCCGGTCAAGGTCGCGGTCAAACTCGAGGTCCCGCATCAAGACGGGACTGGGAGTTGCGGCAGCCGCCTTGGCCATCGCCGGTGCCGCAAAGTACTACCAGAACCGCAAGGTCACCAAGGAGGAAGCCAGCCGGGGTCGCAGCCGCACTCGCCACCGCGGGTCTTCATTCTCGAGCTCCCGGTCACGCAGCACCAGGGCTCGCAGCCGCAGCAAGTCCGTCGCCAAGGCAGCCCTAGGCACGGCGGCAGCCGCCGGTCTCGTCCAGCACTTCCGGAACAAGTCAAAGTCACGCAGCAAGTCGCGGGGTGGGCGGTCCAGGTCGCGCATAAAGCAGGGCGCAAGCATCGTCGCCGCCGGTTTGGCCGGTGGTGCCGCCAGCAAGATCTGGCAGAGTCGTCAGGATAAGAAGGACCAGCGTGAACGTAGCCTGAGCGATCAGGAGTACGAGGACGCGAGACGGGACAGGCGGCGCCGCTCTCGGAGCAGGTCCCTGTACTCGGAGGACCGCGATAGGGATCGCGGGGCCCTCCCCATGGTGGAGTACGGCAACCAGCCTCTACCTCCTCACGCCCGGCCCCCTTACCCGCCCAGCGACTATGGTTATGAGTCCGCTGACGATCGAAGGTCGCGTCGCCGCTCTCGCGGAGCGTCCGGCTCGAGGTCCCCGTCCGTAGACGGGAGGAAGCGCAGCCGAAGCCGACTGAGGTCCATGGCCGCGGCGGCCGTGGGCACGGGCGCCGCAGCCATGGGGATCAATCAGTACCGCAAGAAGAAGGAGCGGGAGCGGGAGGCCGACGAGGACCGCCGGTCCAGGGAGCGTTCTCTGAGCAGGGGCGGCTACAGTGACCGGGAACGGGACCGGTCCCGCTCCAGCCGCAGGGATAGGGATCGCAGGCGTTCGTAGCACTCTACTCGGCCGGGCTACTTGGCCAGGTACAAACAAAGAAATCATGCTGACACGCTCCGTTCAGGTTACGAGAATGAGTCCAACCCCGACCCGTACTATGACGACTATGGCCGTCCCCCTTCGCCTCCCCACGCCTCTGGCGGTGCCTACTTCCCACCCTCCCAGAACGCCTCCAACCCATCCCTCAACGACCCCTACCCGCCCTATGACCCGAACAGCTACACCGGCTACGGTCCCGCGCCAGGAGGCCCTCCGCCCATGGCGTCCGGCGGCACAGGCTACCCTCCCCCGGGACCCGGCGCTCCTCCACGGGGTCCGGGAGGACCGCCCGCCAGCTATCCCGGCCCTCCGCCGCCAGGGGGGCACCCGCCGGCCGGCAGACTCCCCCCTGACCATGTGAGTGATGAAACATTTCTCACTGCTCCGTCGCACGATGTGCCGCCGCCACCAGCTGCCACGCGTGAGGGTGCGTCGATCTGAGTGCTCTCTTGTCGGGTAACGTGCATTGCAAAGGGGACATGTGGCTGACACGTCTTGTAGATGGTCTAAGGTGGAAACGGCGCACCCGCAAGCTGCGGACCCGCGAGAGCGACTCGTCGCTGAGCTCGCCGTCGGAGGATGATGCCGCGCAGGCTTCCACTGCGGCGTCCAAGTCGGTCAAATGGGGCGAGCTATCGCCCAAGTCATCAGCCACGCTTGAACGGCACCGCCTTGCGCAGGAGAAGCAGGCGGCGGAGGAGGCTGAGGCCGCGGCGCTGCGGAATGCGCCGGTGACGCTCTCGGAGAGGCAGCTCGAGGCACTACGGCCAGCACCTATCCGCCGGCGCTCATCAGACCCGACGTCGGACCGGCCTGTGGTACGCCGGCCGCACCCTGACTCGGACTCGGACTCAGACATTGAAGAGCTGCCGGAACGATTTGACCGTCATGGCCGGCCCATCGACGAGCGAGGTCTTACACCGCGGTCGCATTACCGGTCTGGAAGCTTCGAGCACCGATCCCGTCGGACTGGCGAGGTGGATCTCCGCGGGGTCTACCACGTCGCGGGCGTGGATGTGGACGACCCAGTGGTGAGGCGTATCGTGGGTGATGTCGAGGGTGTATTGTCGGGACAGAGGAGGTGGACGGACTTGTTGCAGGATGTACTTGCGGCGCAGCATGGCGAGACGGAGAGTGAGGATGATGAGAGGCGGAGAAGGAGGAGGAAGAGGGGGAGGAGTGGGTGAGGGTAGGGTTTCCTTGTTTCGATGTGTGTTGTTTCTTTGGTTCCTTGAGGCTTAGAGGATGGCACTCACGACTTATGACCCAGATTTGTTGGTGGCTAGATATATGATGAGGTTGGATTGGTAATGAATGATATGATGATTTGATTGCGGGTTTGGGGAGTTGATGTAAGTATACTGTGAGTGTCTGAGGATGAAATCTGACGGTTGGTGGTAGAACGAGATTCCCGAGGGCTTGCGTTGTCTTGTCTCGAAGATGCCAACAACCTTGGTTGGAAGCTATTCCATCTTTGCCCATTGCTCCGACAGCTTGTGGGCTTGAAGCCATCCTGGACCACAACAGCCTCTCATTGCTCATCTCCAAACAGCATGGCCGGTCTGATACGGCCTGGTCACAATCGTCCCCAAAACGGACCTTCAATCTCTCAAGGATGCCAGACAGCCCTCACCTCACTTCCTTGTTGATGAACAGAACTCAGCCTTAGCGCCACTGCCCTCCAGCAAACTTGCCCATGGAGCTGAAGCACCAACTCTTTCTGCAAGCCCGGACCTGCCGTGAGCTCTGGGATAAGTTTCCTCATTGGTATCCCCGTCACGTGCCTTGCCCCGATGAACAGCTCACTCTCACGGCAGGTCCGATTTCATATCGGACGAAAGGTCTAAAGGGACTATAAAGCGAATGTCTCCCACGGGCGTAGCTCGGGCTATTCTTTTGCACCACAGCTTTCACCTCACGATCTCCCCCGTTCTTTTCCCAAACTGGCCTTGAATCGAAACACGCCCTCACAGTTCTCACACACACCACAAGGGACATCTCCACGTCTTCACAGATAACTTCATCTAAGCAACGCTTTTCATCATCCAGCCAGTACGGAAGCAAGTCCGATCTTTCCTTCTGCAGTTTGTCTGCTGGACCTTGATCTACCTATAAAAGAACACCCCCCCAGCCCGGACTTTTTCTTCTTCTTTACCTCTTCATCTCTCCAACAAAAACCAGCATCAAGATGGCCGGAGGACAGAAGCGCAGAAAGGGCCTTCCAGCCAAGAAAGTGAGTTGAGCATTATTCCCACCTGTTGAGCGTGTTCACCCGTTGAGCGTGTTTACCCGTTGAGTGTGTTCACCCGTTGAGCGTGTTCCCCCGTTGGGCGGGTGTATCAATTGGACGTGTCCCTGCCGATTGTCTCGTGGGTGGCTGGACTTCTAGAGTGCTCTGTTTCATCGGCAAGATGAACGCAGCAAGTGCGTCGCTCATGTGGAGGGTCAATTCTACGGCCAGATCAAATGCCCGACGCGATCATCCCCTTGGGCAGTTCAACGACATCAGTCGCTTGATCTTTCATCCTCACAGATCACAAGAGATGATCAACAAGTCTTCACGCTCCTCAAAAGAGTCAAGCTTGATCAGCAGCCACTCAAGATTCTCAACATCTGGTGGCTCAGCGGCATTCAAAGGATCAGAACGACATGATGAACTAGTCTCCAGACACCCACACTATCTCTTCTACTCATCCAGATAGACACTTGCACTGACTGATCATCTCGTCCCGCGCGTCATGTCCTGAGACCAATCAATGCTAACAGGTCAACAGGCACACTCCTACAAGCCTCACATTTACGATGCCGAAGCATACCTGAAGACGGTTTGCGTCCGTCAACGATCGAGGCTCGTGCCTCACCTCGCATACAAGCCGCCTCTTGCAGATGATGAGATACGAAGCTATGCAGTCTACTTCTACTACGCCGCAAAGAAGGATCCCAAGAATCCGCTGCATACCATGCAAGCTCCTCCCGCCAAACCTCTGCCTGCTGAGCTGTTCGACCCAGCCAAACCGCTGCCCAGGGATACTGTGATTGGTTTCACCATTGGATACCTGGCCCTGGATTATGATACCAAGGATGCACGAAAAGCACTGGGTACGAAGACGATGGAAGAGGATCCTGCCTTTGACGACGTTGTGAGAACGGGCAATCGAAACTACAAGCACAAGACGACACTGCACGACAATGTGGCCATGAACGGAATGAACAGCCTTCCCCTCATCAACATTCCCAGCAACAGGCTCTTTCGAGTGGTATGCTCTGTCATCAATGAGAATGGCAGAACACCAAGGAAGATGGTCTACTTCCTCCTGGCGAACCCGGATTCAGCGGGCATCTGCGAAGCCTACCGCAGCGATGGCATGAACAAGGAAACGATATTCTTCCTTCCACAGTTCCGCAACGACAGACACACAAGCAGGCTAGAACGCCTTGGCGAGATGAGGAAGAAATGCGGAGCCGAGAGAGACCGACTGAGAGCGCTCCTTCCTGAGGGCCTGCATATCACCTCCGAGTCTGATGACGATTCAGACTCCGACTACGACTCCGACGATGAGAAGTCGACGGCTCAGCCCAAGCTGGCGCCAGTCGTCGCCGGCCTCAACACCAAAGGCATGCCCCGCGAGGCCAACACAAACCGGCCAGTCACGTCGCAGCCTGGCAGTGGCAGCAAGATCAGCAAGCTCGGCTTGCTGCCTATAAATCCGAGTCACTTGCCCTCACCTCCTCGCCCTCTCGGCATCTCGGTCAAGCCACCTCCCAACCTCTTCAACAACGAAGAAAAGCAGGACCAGCAAGCTCCCCTGATTCAGGAACTTCTGAAGGAGGCCCCCCCTCTACAGTCGATCGAAGAGGTTGATATCAAGGACCAACTGCGCATCCGAAGCGAAACTCTCGACGGAAGGCACCTAACCTCCGCATCCGCCAGCGTCATGTCGATTCCCGCTCTCAACAACCAGCAGGCGGCCGCCCAGCCTCCTACCCTTGGCCGTGACATGGGCCTCTATCTCCTGCTTCGCGAGGACGCCGATGGCAAGCTCGATCGTGGAAGAGTCCTCTATGCTTGGAAGGAGTTCATGGTACGTTTCCAACGACAAGTGATTCACTAGAGAACACAAACTGACACATCCTCCCCCCAGGCCGAACACCCTGATCTCGGCGAGCTCATCAACGAGCCCACCCCCGACGAAATCTACGACATGATCGTCACATTCGAGGAGGAAAAGTGCATCAGCGAGTACCGCCACCTGCGCTCTACAATCTTCACCTACGCCAAGCGCCGCCAGCAGATCGCCCCCGGCACGACCTTTGACCCCGCCGCTCTCGCCCGCGAGTCCGCCGAGCACATCAAGAAGATGATGGGCTGCCGAGGCGACCATCACCTCCGCGGTGCCGTTGAGCGACTCCGCGAGGTCGCCGAGTAGAACCGCGACAAGATGGGCGAGCTCCGCGAGGCCTTTTACAGGGTCGAGCACGATAATCACCGGGTCTGGACGCACCTCCTGACCATCCGCGACATGCTCCGGAAGGAGGTCGGTTCTGGCTGATCGGGCGGAGGGCAAGGGGTGCAGCTGGTCTCGCATAGCTGCAGATACGACACGGAAGGAAGGATTAGGCAGCACTGACTGAATCAAGGGCAATACCCGCAGCTGGCCGCTTGAAGTGAATTGTGATGATCAATGTGGTCTCGGTGAGGCAGTGAGTTTGATGGGGAAGGGGCAAGGTGGCGGTGAGTAACCGCCAAGCCGAGGGGTCGCTCTGAATCATCAGGGGTTGTAGATGGCCTCTTCGTCAGGCAAACGAACAGCCCGTGATTCAGATGCAGCAATTCGCATGGGAATCAAACAATTGCGCCTAGACCCTGACCGAGAGCCGTCTGATCTCTCACCGAACGCGCTCAGGCTTGGTCAGTCAAGTCCTCTTTTTTTTCTGCCGCCCACTAGGACCATCACCATCACCGCCCTGGGGGGAAGCACACGTTTGCAGGCAGGAGGAGAACTGACGCACCCGCACCGCCCCTTCGTTCCTGCCCATCTCTTCCTCTCCCAACACACAACACACACGTGGATTTTCACCATCAAATCCTGCCATTCCCTTGACACTCACGAACAATTGCCCCCTCGTGTTTTTTTAGGTTGATACCCCACTTCAGCGACGGTACTTTTCTCGCGTCAAAAGTTCGACGCTGCTGCTTCTTCTCCTCACCGTCCCACTTTATTCCTGATCGCAGGCAACTTGAACCACTCGAAGTCTCCTACCTGTACCTGTCCCTTATCCGTCAGTGCACCGTCAGCGGGTTTAGGCGAGCAAACGACAACGAAACACTGAAACGCCCCCTTCGTACCCGGCGGCCGATCCACATCTTGAGAATCTCTCACTCTCTCAACCTCTCAACCTCCCCTCATCACCTCAACTCGAACGTCTTCCGCCTGCTTTACTGCCGGCCAGACGCTTCGCCCCCCTTACCACCAACCCCTTATTATGTCCCACATCCGCGAGGCCCCCCGGGTCGACCTCGTTGGCGATGTCGCGGGCGGTGAACTGTTCTTCATCCATGGCGAAGGCCTCCTGCTGCATTGCCTCAAGGACGCTACCGTCGACTTTGAGGGTAAGTCTTGACCGCCTCATCTACCAAAATGCTACATACTGACCCCCTCCCCAGACAATGCCTTCCAGCTGGTTCACGCCGTCTACGTCGTGGAGAAGATCCTCCTCCAGCTGAGGTCGCGCGGCTGCCTCTTCGACATCATCTTCTTCGAAGACCACGCAGACACATGCATGCCCGGCTCCATCCGGTGGAAAGGCGACTCGGACGACAACGACGCCGCCGCTCTCAAGTACGTCATCGCTAGAAAGGTTCTCATCCAGCACCTGCGGCGGTACTTTGCCGAGAGCAAGGCCGGCGCCCACGAGACGGCCGTGCACGTCTTTGGCGGTCTCGACGACGAGGCATTCAAGACGTACCTGGACGAGAAGACCGTCCGCTACGTCTTCTGCCACTCGGGTTTCGATGACCAGGACGACCGCAAGAAGGAGCTGCTTCACGAGGTTATTTACCAGCTCGTGTCTGATGGCTACCACGTCGCGCTGCTGGACAACGTGACGTTCCAGAGCTCAAAGGTGTGTTTTGCCAAAGTTTGGAGGTTGCGTGTGCTTGTACTGAC
The DNA here is from genome assembly GCA_020746995.1 of Plectosphaerella cucumerina. Lineage (NCBI taxonomy): Eukaryota > Fungi > Ascomycota > Sordariomycetes > Glomerellales > Plectosphaerellaceae > Plectosphaerella > Plectosphaerella cucumerina. Next base: position 909,628 of record JAGPXD010000004.1, on the reverse strand, counting down.
CCCTTTAGATCTTCGCAAACCTCATCGCTGGTCACACTGTCCAGCCTCGTGAGGACCAGTCAAAGACGTTCGCAAACCGCCACCCCAGCCCCAGCGACCAAACGCCCCTGCTGGATCTTATCGACAGCCCTCTCCTGCGGGAGAACATCGCCGGCGCGGCCGACGAGAGGATCACCGTTCGTGAGGCCGTCATCGTGGCCGCTCTGCGCCATGTCTACAAGGCCGACGCGACTGCGATGCCTAAGAACGTCGCTGTCGCCCTCCTCATCCACGCTGCCGCCCTGCGCGAAGCCACACTTGCCGAGCGCGCATGTGTCGGCAAGACACAATCCCCCATCGACTACAAAGAGTTCCTGAGCGCCGCCGCCTTCCTGTGCAACGACCTCACGCAAGACGAGTCCCTGAAGAACCTCCGCTGGGACCTCCACGACCTCGTCGACGGCAACGTCCTTGCGTGGATCGACGGTAATCTGCAGTACTGGGCTGATACCCCTGACGCCGTCAAGGCCCGCTTCGGCCTGCTGGCCGATCTCACCTTTGGAGACTCTGTTGAGCTCAAGTCGGCCGTGTCCGGTGACTTCCAGACCCGCCTCGGATCCCTCGAGCAGGAGTCCTGGACCGCCCCTACCCCGCCGACACCGCCCCCCGTGTCCGTCCTGCCCTTCTCTCACCCCGTGCTGGACAACTACTTCGAGCCCGTCCAGGTGACGGCCGACGCGACCCTGAAGCCCACGGCGGCCATGTCAAGGGTATTCAAGGAGGCCGCTCAGTGGAACAGCAAGAAGGCCGCCCTCGACCCCCGCAGGCTCCCCAAGCCCCCCAGCTTCTTCGCCCGCCGCCGTCACCAGTGGCTCATGGCCGACGTCGTCGCCTACGCCGCCTCCCTCACCGGCGTCACCGGCAAGGCCCTCAACCCCGAGGTCATCGTGTGCGGGCCCAAGCTCGCCGCCCGGCCCAAGCCCAAGACGGAGGACAAGAAGCACAGCAAGAAGGTCGGCGGTCGCGCCGCTGCCCTTGAGGCTGCCAAGGCCACTGCCGCCAAGAAGAACGACAAGAAGAACGTTACGGCCCTGGCCAACTGGAAGTCCACCGTCGAGCGCCTCGAGAAGGTCAAGACCGTCCAGGAGCAGTACCTCGACGCCATCGACTTCCTCAAGGGCTGCTCCGACGAGGCCGAGGCCGCCGTCGGCGCCGAGGTCAGGCTGTACCTCTGCTACAAGCTCTGGCTTCTCTGGGAGAGCCACCGCGGCAAGCCCACCAAGAATGACGCCCTGAGCATCGTCGCTATGCTCTTTGACCAGCTGCTCCGGCTGTCGGAGCAGTCCGGCCACACCAAGCAGGTTATCGCCGCCGCCAAGGCTATCGCTGGTCTCGCCGGCCTGCCCGTGAGCATCCCTGCCGAGGCCGCGCCGCCGGTCCGCCCGCTCCCCTTCACTGTCGATGCGTCCCCGGAGAGGGCCATGCCCATCACCACAGACCCCAAGATCTTCCAGCTTGCCCATTCCGGCCCCTACATGAGCCGCGACTTCGATTCGGCTCCCGATTCTCGTGTCCCCTTCGCTCCCGATGCCTGGCAGCGCGAGGTCCTCGACGCCATTGACGACGACAAGAGTCTCCTCGTTGTCGCGCCCACGTCGGCTGGTAAGACGTTCATCTCTTTCTACGCCATGAAGAAGACCCTCCAGGCAAACCACACCGACGTCCTCGTCTACGTCGCCCCCACAAAGGCACTTGTCAACCAGATCGCTGCTGAAATCGCCGCCCGTTTCACAAAGGCCTACCCTGGAAGCGACGCCGGAAAGTCCGTCTGGGCCATCCACACGCGCGATTACCGTGTCAACAGCGCCGTTGGATGCCAGGTCCTCGTCACGGTCCCCCACGTCCTGCAGTCGATGCTGTTGGCCCCTAGCAATGCCGACCGCGCCGCTGGCTGGGCGCGCAGGGTCCGTCGCATCATCTTCGATGAAGTCCATTGTATCGGCGCGGCCGAGGACGGTGTTGTCTGGGAGCAGCTTCTGCTCCTGGCCCCTTGCCCCATCGTTGCGCTGTCGGCCACCGTTGGCAATGCCAATGAGTTCCGCGACTGGCTTGCCGATGCGCAGGCTCAGAAGGGATACGAGCTCAAGATGGTTGTTCACGAGTCTCGTTACTCCGACCTGCGCAAGTTCATCTACCACCCGCCCAAGACCGACACCCTGCCGCGTCTGCTCGTGGCTCCCCGCTACCTGCCGGCCCCGGCTCTGGACGAGGGTGTCTACCGCAGCTCCGACTTCCGCTTCGTGCATCCCATCGCTGCGCTTCTCGACCTGTGGGTTTTTCCATCCCTGACAATTTTCAAACATACTGACGATCTGTAGCAACCGAGGAAACCTTCGCGACGTAGGCCTCGAGTCGAGGGACTGTCTTACCCTCTGGGAGGCCATGGCCAAGCTCCAGACGCCCGAGTTCCCCGTCAGCAAGTCCCTCGACCCCAAGAAGTTCCTGCCCGCCATCCCCGGAAAGGCCGACGTGAGCCGCTGGGAGGCGGAACTGAAGAAGGTCCTTCAGAAATGGACTGAGGACAAGAACTCGCCCTTCGAGAAGCTCCGCAAGCAGCTCCAGAGCGGCCTCGCCCTGGACGAGCCGCAGCAGGAGAAGCCCGCCGAGGGCGCCAAATCGAGCATCATCCCCCTCGTGTACCGCCTCTACGAGCAGGGCTCCCTGCCGGCGCTCATGTTCAACTACAGCCGTAGCGAGTGCGAGGACCGCGTCAAGGAGCTCGTCTCGCACTTGCAGGCCGAGGAGACGCGCTGGAAGGAGTCGAGCAAGGAGTGGAAGTCCAAGATGGCCGACTACGAGGCGTGGGTCAAGCGCACTGAGAAGGACAAGAACGGAAAGGCCAAGGTCACCAAGGAGAAGATGTCCAAGGCCGAGGCCGCTCGCGCCGCTGCCGAGATCGAGAGCAGCCCCTGGGCGTCGTTCAACCCCGAGACTCCCCTTCCTGGATTCACCCTCGCTGACCCTGCGTCCACTGGCGCCACTGAGCTGGAGAAGATGATTGATGGTCTCGGCAAGGACAAGGTTGCGCCGTGGATGGCCGAGGCCCTCCGTCGCGGCGTGGGTGTGCATCACGCCGGTCTCAACAGGCGTTACCGTCAGCTGTAAGTACCCCTCCCCTTCACCCCCCTTTTGACTTCCCAACTGACCAGTTCCCCAGGATCGAAATTCTCTTCCGCCGCAAGTACCTCCGTGTCGTCGTGGCCACGGGCACACTGGCACTCGGTGTCAACATGCCCTGTAAGACTGTCGTCTTCCTCGGCGACTCCGTCTTCCTTACAGCCCTCAACTACCGCCAGGCCGCGGGTCGTGCTGGTCGTCGTGGCTTCGACCTCGTCGGAAACGTCGTCTTCGCCGACATTCCGCCCTCGCGCGCCCTCGAGATCATGTCGCTGCGCCTGCCCGATCTGCGCGGCCAGTTCCCCTCGTCGACGAGTCTGGTGCTGCGCATCATGGGCCTCCTCGACGGCACCGCCGGCAGCGATTACGCCGTTAACGCCGCCAACGCGCTGCTGGCGCAGAAGCGCGCCTACCTTGGCGGTCCCGAGGCCGCCTCGGCTGTCAGGCACCACATGCGCTTCTCCATCGAGTACCTCCGCCGCGAGCACCTCCTTTCCGCAGAGGGCGCGCCTCTCAACTTCTCAAACCTCGTCAGCCAGCTCTACTACGTCGAGGACTCTGCATTTGCGCTCCACGCGCTGCTCAAGGGCGGATACCTCCACAAGCTGTGCGCTCGTGTCGGCACCGCCGAGAGTGCTGTCGTCAACGAGCTCATGCTCGTTCTCGCCCACATCTTCGGCCGCCTTCCCGCGCCCAGCGAGGTGTGCACCCTGCCGCCTCTGCCCGAGGACGCCTTCACCATGCTCCGTGACCACGAGACGGAGACCCGCGGGCTTTACAAGAGCTACGTGCGTTCGTACATCTCGCAGCACCTGGAGGGCGAGCCGGACAACCGCCTCCCCCTGAGCGGCGCCGTCGTTGGAAACGCCGACCCCGAGGCCCCCTCTGTGCCGCTCGGCTCGGCCGGCGCCCCCGTCATCCGCTCGCTCTTCTCCGCGCTCTCGGGCCACAACGACGAGACCATCGGCTCGGTGCGCGAGCTGTGCGACACTGTCCGCGATGGCGTCTTCATCGAGGCCTCGGCCATGCCGCACATCGACGTCGCCTCGGGCGCGAAGCACAACTCCTACCTCCTCGACTTCTTCAAGATGGGCGACCTCCACGCACTGGTGCGCGAGAACGGCCTGGCCGATGGCGATGTTTGGTTCCTCCTGAAGGACTTTGACATGGTCCTTGCGACTATCGAGACGAGCCTGACCAACTTTATGAAGGCTGAGGCTGTTGATGAGGGAGAGGAGACTGAGGATGAGGAGGGTGAGGAGGGAGAGAATGGCGCACCGGCTGCCGTGGCTGCGGCTGCGGATGATGATGATGAGCCTGATTGGGATAATGAGTCTGAGGGAGGCAAGGATGGTGAGGAGAGCCTGGTGCATGTCCTCAAGGCGTTCTCGGCGCTCAAGGCGCAGTTTACGGAGAAGTTCTTCCAGATCGGAGCTTAAGAGGGCTGGCTTCTGGAGAGATAGCATTGGGAAATTTGTCAATGGACGAGCATCCACTCATGTTTTCTGTGCATGATCGAGGTGATTACACGAATTTCTGTACTGGGTTGTATGAACTGGTCTGTACATTCGGCCTACAAACTCATCCAATTCGACGAGCTGCAGAGGTTTTGAGGGCATCTTCGAGGCAATTCGTCACTTCACCAACACGCCATACAGATGCGGCAGCGTGTGATACCACGGCTCATCTAGCGGCTGGACAAGATCGACTTTCGCCCAAGGCCCAGCTCCCCTCAGCGCCGTCTCTGTATCCCTACAAAGTTCACAGCCGCCGATGACCGTAGGCCAGATAATGTTGATAATCCCTACCTCCTGTCAGCACACTCATCACCTGCCAGGAATGAAACTCACGTTGATAGATTCCCAGCAAGAAGTTACCTCGCACCCGGACGTGCTCGTAGACATAGAACCGACCCCCTTTCTTAAGAGAGCGGTACAGCGCCTTGAGGTTGGCCTCCTGGTCGGGAATGCCACACAGGCACAACACCGCGACGATGCAGTCGACCGAGCCGTCCTCGATCTTTCCCTCCCATTGCCCCGGGTCGGCGATGGACTCAATGCCTACGGGGACAATCTCGTACACGTCAGCCAGACCCGCCGCGTCTGCGCGCCGACGCAGCTCCGCGTGTGAACCGGCATTAGGCTCAACTCCATACACTTTCGTCACGTCGTTGCGGCGCGCAGTCCCCCTGCGAGTCGCTTTTTCGCTGTCTGCCCCTGACGTCGACGCTGTAGAGTCGACCTTGGCGAAGATATCCACCCACATCCCCGTGCCAGGGCCGACTTCTATCACAACACCGCCGACGGGCGCAACGACGGGAACTGCCTGGGCGCGGCCGCCGAGGACACGGCCCTCGAGGAGAGGGAGGACGCGCTTCTCGGCTGTCTGGCGCACGCCGGGGCCGGCCCAGGCCCAGAAGCGGCTGAACCAGACTGACTGTAGCCGAGATGGGGAGAGGAGGATGGTCCAGTTCCGGGCGCGGAGGAGGGAGAGGATGGTGCCGGGGAGGTAATAGAGGGAGCAGCCCATGAAGAGCCAGGGGTCGAGGAGGCCCCAGAAGGCCTCGGAGAGTGCGCCCATTGTTCTGTTGGTCGGGGGTGGGTGTGTTGTGGGTGAGGTTTGATGTGGGTGATGGGTTGTAGGCGATGCTCAACTTGGAGATGGTTCTTGGCCGAAGAAACTCCGCAAGTGCGCGCCCCTGGACTCAACCCCACCATGCTCACTTCTCTCTCCTTTGATCATCAAAACGCTTGTATGCTCTATTGTCGTCTATCGTCCATGCCAATACCCCCGCCCCCTCACAGCTCATCACGCACATGCGGCTTCTCCGGCCGGCCGCTATCGGCGTGCAGATCAACACCGAGCTTCCCCCGCCACTTCTGCCACAGGCTCCAGAAATCCTTCTCCATGCCGCTCTCGATCTGGTCGGGCAGCACGACAATGTACTCGACGTAGAGCTTGCCGAACTGCACCTCGTGGTAAACGCTGTCGATATCCTCGTGCCAGATGGGCATGCCCTCGCCGGGGACGGTCTCGACGTGGTTCGGCTGGACGACCTGGCCCCTCTCGCGGTGGAGGCGGACAATGTGGCCGTCCATGTGGGTGATGTTCCTCGTCCAGTCGCCCATCCAGGCCTCGCGCAGGGAGAGCACCTCGCGCCAGTAGAGGTCGTCGCCCTTGCGACGGAAGAAGACGCCGTCGACGCGGTCCGGGTTGTCGTGGCCGTCGAGGGAGGGTTCCTTCTCGGCGAGGGTGACGACGAGGTTTCCGGCGACGTAGTCGGGGCTCTCGTCGGCCTCGTTCTCGTAGACGACGTCGCTGTCGCGGGGGGCGCCGCGCTCGATCTTGAGGGAGACGGTCGTGGGCTTGCGGAGGACGCGCTGACCGCCGCACGTGTTGCAGCGGTGCTTGATGGTCTTTCCGCGGCCGCCGCAGGCGTCGCACTGCATCTGGACCTGCTGGTACATCCCGGGGGCGAGCTGGTGCTTGACGATGCGGATGCCGCGGCCGCCGCAGTGCGGGCACTGGTCGACCTTTTTGTCGGCGGAGCCGGTGCCCTCGCAGTCCTCGCAGATGTGCTGCTTCTCCCACTGGAACTCGGTGGTGCGGCCGTTGTAGAAGTCGCGGAGGGAGATGCCGATCTTGAGGTTGGCGTCGGGCCCGTTGCGCTGGCCGTGCTGGTGGCCGTAGTGGCCGCCGCCGCCGAAGAAGCGCGAGAAGACGTCAAAGGGGTTGTGCTGGCCGCCGCCGCCGCCGCGCTGCTGGTGCTGCTTGAGGCCCTCGTGGCCGTGGCGGTCGTACACCTCGCGCTGCTCGGGGTCGATGAGGGCCTCGTACGCCTCGGAGACGCCGACGAACTTGTCCTTTGCCGTCTCGTCACCCCTGTTTGGCGGGGAATCAGCAAGGGGAGGGGGGAATGGAGGGGGAGGGGGGACACGTACGGGTTCTTGTCGGGATGGTACTTCTTGCTGAGCTTGCGATATGCCGACTTGATCTCCTTGTCTGACGCCTGCTTGCTGACGCCGAGGACATTGTAGTAGTCCTCGGCGCAAAACACCAGGCTGACGAATGCCAGCACCAGCAGCGCCAGTACCAATCCCCGGTGCAACATGGTCGATGTTGCGGGCGTGGCCGGGGTGGGATTGAAGTCGGTGGTTCTAAAGTTGAAACAGAGGGGGACGTTCCAAAGGTCGAAAAGAGTGTCTGGGACAAATCGAGTCCCCGGGGAGGTCGAGGGGAGGGAAAGGGAGTTCAAGTATTGGGGACTGGCCTTTGTGCAAGCTACCTTTGTCTATTGCCTCCAGAGGAAAGTTCCAACGTGTTAATTCGGCGCGCCAGGGTCCGATAAGAGATGCGACAGATCGGCGCTAACGGGGGCTAAGATAAGGAAAGCTCCTGATAAGAGAAAGTTGGACTGTTTGGACGATGCCTCAGTTTCTGCATATGAATGTCGAGGTCACCAGCAGTGGAAGTAAGAAAAGAATACATTATGCCAGGAATTCAAGGATCTAGACGCGACAATGCTGGGAAAGCCTCTTTTGTACCCATCAATAGAGTCAAAGACTCCGGCTTAGATTGCAAGCTTCATCCCATCGACTTGGCCCGCTTTGGCGATCGCCCCGTTTAACCAATATCCCCCTAAATCCACCCAGGCCTGGTCAGGCAACCTCCAACATCCAATTCCATTGTCCGTCCCATCATCAGCTTGTTCTCCTCGCGACATCGCTCGTCTGATCGAGCTGCAAACTCGGCCACGGCTTCCCGACACTCAGCCGCATCGCCACCAGCTTCAACACCATCAGCCATGTCGAAAAAGTACGCTTTTATCCCCATGGAGGACGACGAGGTCGGTCCTGCCAAGGTCCAGAAGTCAAAGTCGAAATCCAAGTCGCATCGTCGCGAGCGGGACCGCGGTGAGCGCAGCGAACGATCCTCCAGACGGCGCAGCAGATCACGGTCGCCGCAACCCACCCGACAGTACCGGAGACATGACAAGGACGCCGAGGACAGATGGGCCGACGAAGAACCTCCATCCGACATCGATGAGCCCGAGTTCGAAGAGTCGGCTCCAAAGAGGGTCAAGGTCGACCACGACGACAGCCGCAGCAGGAAATCACCCGCCGCAGACCCAGCAGACCTTTCCGACGGCGCGCGGGAAGAGGCCGAACGACAGAAGGACATCGAAGAGCGCGAGGCGTTTGCCAAGCGGTTGCGCGATCGCGATGGGAACAAAGGAAAGGACAAGGACCGCGACAGGCGGCCGGGCCCCGAGTCGGCGGCAGACCGGCTCGCAGCTATGCCGGATCTGCGAATGCGCAGCCGGCAGCAATACCTGCAGAAGAGAGAGGCTGAGAAGCTGGCGTTGCTGCGCAAACAGGTGGCCGAGGAGACGGAGGAGCTGCGCAGCGGGGTGCGGCTATCTGACCGCGAAAAGGCAGAGTTTGCCAAGAACCGCGAGGTGCTGCGGCTCGCCGAGGAGCGGCTCAAGATCGACGACCACCGCGATGGCTACCACATGCCGGAGGACTACATGACGGAGCAGGGCAAGATCGACCGCCGCAAGAAGGAGGATGCCCTCTACAAGCGCTATGTCGACAAGGACGAGTACGGGCAGGAGAAGTTCGTGACGGAGCACGAGGAATGGGAGCTGGAGCAGGTGGCCAAGGCAAAGGCGCAGATCACCCGGAACGAGCGCGAAAACGACGACTACAGCTATGTCATGGACGAAGACCAGTACATCCGATGGACGCTCGACTCACGGCTGCCGGGCGAGGGCAAGACGATATCCAAGGAGGAGGCGTTTCTGGCGGCGCAGATTGACGCGGCTGAGAAGAAGCAGCTATCAATCCAGGAGACGCGCAAGAGCCTGCCGATCTACCAGTACCGCGACGACTTCTTGGCGGCCATGGAAAAGTTTCAGATCTTGGTCATTGTCGGTGAGACAGGTTCGGGAAAGACAACACAGCTGCCGCAGTACCTACACGAGGCCGGCTACACCAAGGGCGGGCTCAAGGTCGGGTGCACACAGCCTCGCCGTGTGGCCGCCATGAGCGTGGCGGCACGTGTCGCCGACGAGGTCGACTGCAAGCTCGGTCAGGAGGTTGGATTCTCGATCCGATTCGAGGACAACACCAGCGACAAGACGGTGCTCAAGTACATGACGGACGGTATGCTGCTGCGTGAGTTCATGACGGAGCCCGACCTGGCTGGCTACTCAGCCATCATGATTGACGAGGCGCACGAGCGGACGGTGCACACGGACATCCTGCTGGCGCTGGTCAAGGACCTTGCTCGAGAGCGGCCAGACCTGAAGCTGCTCATCTCCTCCGCGACGATGAACGCGGAAAAGTTCGCAGCCTACTTTGACGACGCGCCCATCTACAACATCCCTGGCCGACGATACCCGGTCGACATCTACTACACACCAGCGCCTGAGGCCAACTACCTCACGGCAGCCATCACGACCATCTTCCAGATCCACACAACGCAGGGCAAGGGCGATATCCTGGTCTTCCTCACAGGTCAGGACGAGATCGAGGCGGCCGAGCAGCAGATCACCGACACAGCGCGCAAGCTGGGCAATCGAGTCAAGGAACTCATCATCTGTCCCATCTACGCCAACCTGCCCTCGGACTTGCAGGCCAAGGTGTTTGAGCCGACACCCGAAGGCGCTCGCAAGGTGGTGCTGGCAACCAACATTGCCGAGACATCGCTGACGATTGATGGAATTGTCTACGTCATCGACCCTGGCTTCGTCAAGGAGAACATGTACAACCCGGCAACGGGAATGTCCAACCTGGCGGTGACGCCGTGTTCGCGTGCGTCAGCAAACCAGAGGAGCGGTCGCGCAGGGCGTGTCGGGCCTGGCAAGTGCTTCAGGCTGTATACCAAGTTTGCCTACATGAACGAGATGGACGAGTCGCCCATGCCAGAGATCCAGCGTACGAACCTGACGGGCGTAATGCTGCAGCTCAAGTCGCTGGGCATCAACGAGCTACTGGACTTCCAGTTCATGGACCCGCCGCCGACCGAGTCGCTCATCGGCGCGCTCAACCAGCTGTTTGCCCTGCAGGCGCTCAACCACAAGGGCGAGCTGACCAAGATGGGACGACAGATGGCCGAATTCCCGACGGACCCGATGCTCGCAAAGGCCATTCTGGCAGCCGACAAGGAGGGATGTGTCGAGGAGGTGCTCTCCGTGGTGTCCATGCTCTCCGAGGCTGCAACGCTCTTCTTCCGGCCCAAGGACAAGAAGCTACACGCCGACAGCGCGCGCGCTCGCTTCACGATCAAGGAGGGTGGCGACCACGTGACGCTTCTCAACATCTGGAACCAGTGGGTCGACAGCGACTACTCGCCCATCTGGTCCAAGGAGAACTTCCTCCAGCACCGCTCCCTGCAGCGGGCGCGCGACGTGCGCGAGCAGCTGGCCAAGCTGTGTGACCGCGTTGAAGTGGCCCCCTCGACGTGCGGCGCGTCCAATCTTACGCCCATCCGGAGGGCGCTGACGGCTGGCTTCTTCCCCAACGCGGCGAGGCTGCAGCGCGGCGGCGACAGCTACAGGACGGTCAAGAAGAACGCAACTGTCCACATCCACCCGAGCTCGGTCCTCATGGGCGTCGACCCGCCGCCGCGCGTCGTTGTGTATTTCGAGCTGGTCCAGACAAGCAAGGAGTACATGCGCAGCTGTATGCCCGTCGAGCCCAAGTGGCTCTCAGAGCTCGCGCCGCACCACTACAAGCGCAAGGACATGGACGACCTGGAGGAGAGGAAGATGCCCAAGGGGCAGGGGAGGGCGTAGGCGGGGCTGGGAAGGGGGAAGGTGTTTGATTGTTTGCGGTTGCTCGGTGGCGAGATGTCGTTGGTGTGCGAGTCTCACCCGGGTTGCGCGGCAGGTCGTTCCAACGGTGTGGCAGGTGGGGCGAGATGCGGTGCGACGGATGTATCTCGGGGGCTGCCAGATGAGGTGCGACATGGTCTTGGGTTTCCCTCGTACGGCGAGCTGGGACGAGGTCTTGTCACGTGGGTGTTCGTGACGGCAAACATTAGAGCGTGCAGAGGCGAGTCGGGAGGGTGCAGGCTCGAGTCTGACGGTGAGAGCCATGGCAACAGCCGTGGCCTTTGGAGAACATATAAGATCAGGACGGGGTTGGATGAGGACCCGGATGTGGCAAGGGACATCCTAGAATATCAGGATCATCACAGCATACAGCATCACAGGTCATCAACATCACTTCCACCATGCTTCCCCTCGTCCTCCTCCTCACCACCGTCTTCGCAACGGCCGCCCCCCACGAGGCCTCCCCTGACATCCCCCTCCCCATTATCGAGACATCCCCCCTCTGGCGTCGCCAGCAAAAGACCAGCCTCTACTGCTCCATCAGAGATGACTCCCCCTACATCGCCCCCACACGCACAGCCATAGGCCGCATGTCCGGAGCCTTCGTCGTCAACCCCGACGGCAACGGCACCATCGCCGGCACCCCCGACGTCGAAACCCTCTTCGAATACACCCTCGACCCCTGGGTCCTCCGCCACCACGCCGACGGCGCCCCGCGCATGTGCGCCCTCTTCTTCCGCCTGCCCATCTGCACCACCCTCCCCGAAGGATACCCGTGCTTCGCCTGGACAGGTCTCGAGCAACAAGTCCTCGGCGACGGCGGGATGCACTTCCAGCTCGTCTACGACTCCCACGCGGGGCGGGTGCCGCCCCCAGGCGGGAGCAAGAAGGAGTGGGAGGCCACGGACCTGGTGCAGGTCTTCCCCGGGGACGGCTCGGACGAGTGGATCGCGGGGATGTTTCCTTGTCTTGTGGATAGGGACAGGGCGGTGACGAGGAACGTGAGCTTTGTGGCGACGGCGACGGAGGGATGGGGGCTGGGGTTCGCGCAGGGCGGCGTAGGGGCGCAGAGGGACGTGGACGCGAGGCTCGGTGTTGGTGCGTTTGTCGTCGGGTGCGGATCGGACACGGAGGATGGGCCGGCCTGGTGATCGCCGGAGACAGGAAGGAGGGGAGGGCAGATGCGCCTTCGTGGAAGAAGAAACGAGCGACGGTCGTTCAATATCAGGATTTTCACTCACCAGCCCCCCCTTGGCCGCGTCCCAGAGATCACAAGTGACACGTGCTCCCGCCTGCGGCTCAGCGCTGGCCGCTTCATCAACGCAGCCCGAAAGAAGTCAGATGAGGATGGTGAAGGAGGGGGTTCTGTCACCTGTCACTTTCCTGCCCGCAGCACACGCCCCCCCCTTACTCGCAGCCCGCAGCCCTGGTCCTGTCGCTGGCCCGTCCTGTGCCTTTGCCTTCTTTCCCTTTCCCGATCCCCAGATCCAGGCGTCCGTCCCGCCATCGCGTCTGCCCGCCACCCCCCGTTTCAGGAGTGGGATAGATAATCAGATATTCGGCGTATTTTTTCGAAAGGTGATAGGTGATGGCGGTCAAATGTGACGACCGCGCCTGCGAACGATGACGGGACGGGAAGGGAAGGGGGGACTTCTGTTTTTCGGTAAACCTCCGACGTGGCTCCGACACTGTGTTGCTGGACCCTGGTGGGCGGGACGGAGCGGGCGCCTTCGCTTAGTATGCGAGATGAGGCATCGTGGGATTTGCGGCAGATGAGGCGGGAGACGAGATAAAGATAAGGGATTTGGCGGGCGTGGATACTATGGATCCGCCGGTCCAGCTTGAACTCCAACAACATGTGCCTTTAGCTCAGTGGGAGTAGCGTTCGACTGAAGTAACACTTCAATCAAACAATCGAAAGGTCGCCTGTTCGATCCAGGCAAGGCACAATATTCCTTTTGCTTTTTGACCACCTTGCATAGGAGACAGGCCACCTGTTGTGCCACGAAAGTCTTTCTTTTACTCAGTTCCAACGTTTTGAGAATACAAATCCTCAAACACCCTCATCTCACTCAAGCTTGTCCTTTACCTCGACCTTCTCCGCCTCCTGAACCTTCGATCCCTCCCCCTGCGCCATGATCAACACCGCCCAAGCCGACATCATGGACCCAAACAAGACAAACGCGCTGCTCCATCCCGTGTGAACGTGGGTGAATATTGCCACCGACACGATCGAGCAGACCAGTCCCCCGCCGAGCATGAGCCACACGGACAGGTAGATGAGCGAGAACCACGGCTCTCGCAGCATCGGCACGACCATGAGCACACTTCCCAGGGTCGACATGATGTTGCCCTGGACGAGGAACCAAAAGCCAGCGTCCTGGAAGCTTCCTACCCCACCTTTGGTGCCAGCCAGGTGGAAGCCCACTGCGAAGGGTGGGAGAGCCAGCACGAGGAGGCAGATGGCGGCCACCATGCTCACCACCGGTGTTTGAGTTGTGGTCGTCGGGATGATGGCCGTCGAAGGCATCAACGTGACGTAGTAGTCCGGGAGAAAGTCGCTTCTGCGCAGAATCTCCTCGAGTATGTGAAGTCCATCCACGCTGCTGTCTCTGACGCTATCCAGGAGCTCGATGCGGCGCTTGATGCCCTTGACGATCGGAGCGAGGTCTTCCATGATGCCCCTCGCCGCGGCTTGTTGCATAAGCTCGGCGACGGCCACTTTCAGCTCCAGCTTCGCGCTGTAGATGATGCTCAGAATGGCCTTGCCCATGAGCCCATGGGAGTTGGCCCGCCATATTCCGAAGTGTTTCAGCATGAGATCCCAGTAGGGCACCTCGAGGGCATCCTGAAGGTAATTGAGCTTGTCCGTGACATCTCCGCAAGTGACGTGGAATATGGGGCCGCCCGGGAACTTGTACGGTTTTGCGGCTTCGTAGACCTGAAGAACCTGTTCGCAGAAGTGTCCAAGGTCGCCGAGATTGACGTCGACATCGTTATCTGGGCCCGAGGTTGGAACATTGGGATTTTGGGCCGAGGCGAAACGGCGCCGAATATCCTGGAACTGCGTGCGGACGTGGGCTGCGTCGCCTTCGACGATGGATGTGAAGTACTCTGCGAACCCGCGGTCGAGGAAGTGCAGCTTGTCGTATATCCGCAGCAGCATATTCTGTGTCTTGGAGTCTGAGACAGTGGCGTACGGGGCGTAGGCGGCATAAAGGATGCTCCCGTCTCTCTGTTGGTTCTAACAACGGGGGATTAGTGACTCTGCCCCCGGTGATTTCGATTCGTGGTGTTGCGGTGTCCAAGGACCTTACATTTCGACGTCTCCGGAGCTTGCTTCTGTTTGAAGCCCTAGCTCGTAGCGCCTCCGTTTGTGGCAAGGATATAATTGAGGGGAACAATCCTCTCATGAGGCTGAACTGGTCGGTTTGCTTAATTAGGCGGCTGGGGAACGTGCACGGCGTACTCTTCGTCAACATTGGATGCGCCAACTCAAGCTTCGCCATCAGGTGTACGAGTTCTTTCGCTACAACAGGGTCCATGTCCCCGTAAAGGAACCCGCGACACAAGTTGTTGAAATCTTTTCCTAGCCTAGAAGCATCCAAGCTGAGTGTTGTTTGAGGACCTGGGTTGTGGACGTCGTTCGCTGTTGCCTTGGGCACGTAGCTGTCAAAGACCGACTGCAGGACTCGAGCATCTGGTTCCTCTGGTATGATTGGTTCCTCTGGTTCCTCTGGGTTTGCCGGATTCATCTTGTCAGGTGGATGTATCGACGCGACTGGGGATAGGTAGTGAGATGATTTCGAAAGACGTTGACTTAATGGCTGTCGATTTGGTCGGAAGTTTGGATGAAGGGGTCGGCAGCAACGCCGACCTCCGCCGCGCCGGTCGCCGAGTCTTTAAATGATCCGTTCAGTCGGAAGCATAGCCAGGATCGCAATGAGAGACTGCAGCACCAGATAGGCTGCAAATTCCCGGCGCAGCATGTAGTCAGCCCAGACGAAGGCCTCCCACCCACCGCGTTGTCTGCGCCTCAGCATCGCCGACATTGTGTAACCACACTGATGCCCTCCAACTCCCCAAGATTGGGCAGCCTTCCTTGAGACCTACCGAGACAGACACCGAGCCGCCCTGGCTTGAAGCCATCACGTCTTCCGGATTGGAGATGCTCCGCCCGCCCACATCACGGCTCCTCCCGATCCCGAAAACAACGCAACCAAGTGCCTTTAGCTCAGTGGGAGTAGCGTTCGACTGAAGTCCACTTCAATCATAAAATCGAAAGGTCGCCTGTTCGATCCAGGCAAGGCACAATGAAAATCATTTTTGTCGTTGTCGTCCGTCGTCTCCTTTTGCCGTCGCATGTGATGTGATGTGTCTGACTCGGCCGAGCGCCAGCCGGAGTGGGTAATTCATCTCTCCAACACACTTTTTTTTTCCTTCGGCCAGTAGCGCCCGCCCCACGGATCAGAGCCTCCCGAACGTCCTGGCATCACCGGCGGTGAGAGATGCAGTGTCGTCGCGGGTTATTATTAGCCAAAGTGTGTTCTCGGCGCACTCCCCGAACGTCAATCAATCTTCTCCATCATGCCCCGTACACCTGGATCCCCCGCCCAGCTGAAGATCGCACCCCTGGGCGAGTGAGGCTGTCGGGATGTGCTTGTCACCCCCGTGCGAGCCGCCGATGTCAAATACCAAGACGTCAAAGCGGCGGTCAGACGTCCGCGTGGTCGCCTCATCTGGGGGCGGCAGACAAATGCAGTGGAGACTTGGTGGAGCGTGTCGCGTTGCGTTGAGCCCCCCGGGGGGTTGCAAAACATGTGTTTTGACGCCGAGCATCTCGACCGTTTCGGCATCCTGTCAAAGGACGCACGTCAGCCTGTCAAGGCGTTGCCACCGCCGGAGGATGAATCTCGTAATTTCCCACGGCTTCGGGGCGGGGTCCCCTAGCTGAAGGTCACTTGTCGGCCCATCAGACTCTTGTAAGCGTCGTCGACAGCCTTGCGCTTGCGCTGGCGGACGACTTCGTCCTCGTCTTGCGGATCCTCGGTAGGGTCGTCGTCGTCTGGGCCGGGCAGCCGAGGCATCCAGGCCCGGATCTGGCCGTCGAGATGTGCTGTGTAGAGCGCGCCGTAGGAGCTCCCGCCTCCCATGACGGTGCCGGTTTGGAGGCCCTGGCCGCCCGCCCCGCGCCACGCCATGGCCATGGTGCGATTTCTCGCGTTGAGCCCGCCGCCCTGGGAGGATGACGTTGGGGCGCCGGCCGCCGCTCCGGGGACCTTCAGACGCGTGACCAGGGTGCCTTCGTGGAGATCCATAATGAGGATTTCCTGCTCGTTCGGCCAAAAGAGCAAATCGCCGCCGCCGCGGGCGCAGCTGCCTGGCGACGCGAACATGCATACGGAGCCTGCCTGGCGGTTCTGTATAGATGACCCGAAGCTGGCCAGCGTGTTGGCGCCCGTCGCCGCGTTCCACACGCGGATGCGCCGGTCAAGACCAGCTGAGACAATGAACTTTCCATCATCTGTCCAGCAGAGTCCGTTGACGCCATCGTCGTGCGCCCGGGCCGAGGCCCGTGAATGCCGTGCTCCCGTCCACGTCTGACCTGACGCCACGGCGTGCTCGAAACGGTGAATCACGCCGAGGCTGTCCTCTTGGTCGAGCATGGCAACTGCACCTCCCGCCCGTCGAACATCCCATATGCGGACTCTGCCGTCAACATGACCGCTTGCCAGCGTGTGCTCATGGCGTGGACTCCATGCTACCGAGAGCACAGCGCCGCCATGCGCAACCAACGACTGCAGAGCTGAGCCAGATCGAAGGTCAACGAGACGCACGGCCGAGTGCTGCGTAGCGCATGCCACGAGAAGGTGATCGGCAACGGGACTCGTGGCGTGGCTGTAGATGGTGCTGTTGATAGGGAAGCTCGCCGACACAGACATGCGCGTCGTCGACCACAGCTTCAAGGTGCGGTCGAAAGAGCTGGAGAGGAAGGCGTCGGCGTCGAAGGGATAGAAGCTCAGATGCGTCACGCCATGCCGGTGACCCTCCTCAGCCTCCTCTTCACGGAGAACTCTAACAGCTCGGGCACGAGGGCGAAACGTATGTTGCATATGGGGATTGCCGCAATCATTCAGGTCCCAGAGCTTGATGGTGCCATCAGCACCACCAGAAAGCATCCTAATGACATGTTAGTCGAGGCAAGTCAGGAGTAATCTAGGTCACTCACATCCGTCCGTCGAATTTATCCACCGTGAGCGCATTGACGCCCTCTCGATGCGCCCACACGCCTGGGACAAGGTTCTCGTCAGCAGCATCGCCATCGCCGTCGAACCGATGCTGAGGCGCTGGCCCGAAAGTGCGGAGAAGCTCTGATGATGTCGTCCGAGCAAAGGCATTCGGGGAGAGGTCACCCGCGGCGCGGGCAAAGAGGCGGGATGACTGCATTCATTTAACTGGCAGGAAAAGTCGTGATATCAGGTGTCGTTTCTGCCTGGATTGAGGTCAGAAAGGAACCCCGCCTTCGTGACTGCCTCTTGCTTGATCAGTCGAGGGAAGGTACTCGGATATCCTCAGGACCTGAATAATCAAATCATAAAGTGGTATAAAGCGCAAAAAGAAGCTTCTGGCAACGCGTTGGCTGTATGTTGGATCTCTAACTGGTCAAGGCAGGCAGGCAGTTTTCTCAAATGAAGTCATCCCTCAGCCCGAGTCTCTCCCAATAAGCTTCCCCCACAGAGTTTCTGCTGAGTCAGCACCAACCGCAACTCTCACACTTTGCTCAACCACTCAGTCGCCTGGCGCCTGAATCTGCCTCTTCGGGAAGGTCCTGGCGCTCAGTCTGAATCGTTTCTGTCACTTCTCACCTTCTCACTTCGATGCTCGAACACGGCCCGCCTGCAGACAACTTACCCGCAGACGCTCAACAACCTCATCACCAGCCTTGCGCACAGCCGCTAAACTTGACCAACCTCACCACACCACTTCTCAAAAACTCAACAGCCTCCCAACCTCCGTCATGGCGTCCAGACGCGCAGGCCTCCAAGCCAACGTCTACGATGCCGTCGCAGGTCCGGCCTCCCTCTCACCCCCCTGCCCAGCCCCCCTAGTCAAAACAAACACTAACCTCGCATCTCAGGCCGTGTCACCTTGGACGCCGTCCGCCTCGTCGCCGACGAAGTCATCGAGCCCCTGACCCAGGCACAGACTCAGTCCCAGGCCCAGGCCCAGGCCAGGAAACCCCTCGGCCGCCCTCCCCGACTGCGCGTCGCCGGCACGTCCGCCCTCGCCCCCGAAGAGGCCCTCTTCCGCCCGGAGTCCGCCCCGGAACGGTATGCCGAGCGAGACGTCTACATGGCCCACGAGCGCGACCGCCCCGTCCTGCCCGATAGCGACATGCTCAAGGCCCTGCACCTCTACTCGAGCCACTACTACGCCGCCCTGCGTCGCCACCGCAGCAGCCGCCGCTCAGACGTCACCGCCTCCCGGCCCCGCGCGGGCATCGACGAGAACAGCATGGACGAGACGGCCCTCATCGCCCTCGGCATCTTATTGGAGGAGGCCGGCCGCGACGTCCTCGGCCGCCGTGGCGACCTGGTCTTCACTGAGCCCCAGGACGACGACGACAATCTTGATACGTCGTCGTCGTCAGAGTCCGAGGCCCCGGCCGGTGACGCAGCATCCGGCCGCGACGTTGGCGATCGCGACAACAACGCTGGCCCTGGCACGGACGCCGGCGGCCATCGCCATGCGCGCGCCGGGCCACCCGAGTCCGAGACCCCACGTGCGAGACGCCCCTCGGCGACCACTCGTCTCGCCAGTTCCCCGTCGTCGCGCCGCCGCAAGAGGCAGAAGATGGCAGACGCCGACCTCGACTGACAAAGTAAACGATGATCATCTGTGTCTTGCGCCAGCTCACTGATACCCCTCCCCTTTTCATCCATCCCGTATCTCCCCCCTATCTGCCCTCGAGGCCGTGCGTTGCGCGGCCACGCCCGCGGAGTTGCTCGCAACGGGCTTGCAGCAGCGGAACATGGGACCGGGCGATGAGACTCTGGCCTCACTCAGCAGCCGCCCGCACCCCGGTCCTGCTTTGGGGGTGCTAGGCCGCTAGGATCATTGACAATCGCAACACCTCGTCCTTCTCCAGGCTTCAGCTCGGCCGCCCTCCCGGCCGGCAAGAAGACACTTGGCTCTACAAGGCGCACACCGAGACATCGCCCGCCAAGATTTTCCCGATGCAGGCCATGCAGCAGGCCCTCGTGGACCGTGGTGCTCCCCCGCCCTGTAGATCATCAATCTTCACGGGCTGGCAGCGAACCTTGGACGCCCGATGTTACCCCTCTCGTACGATTCTTGCCTGGGCCACACAGACGTCCGGCGCACACATGGCATGGCCTGCATGTTTTCATATGCAGCAACAACAGCTGCACATCCCCTCGTGCTCTCTCCTGCCGGTCCTGTCCTGCCAGACCATACGGACAGAGAGGCAACGCGCCCGCGCGCGCGAACAGACCCGCGTCGTCACAAAACTCTGTTTCCCATGCCCGTCTGCCCCTCATCTCGGCCTCATCCCGCTGCCTGCCCCTCGCGGCCTCGGCCATGGGGCACAGACGGCCAACTGACAAACCTGGCGTCGGGCACCAAGATCGACACTTCTCCCTACTGCGCGAGGCATGGCTCCGGCGATGCCATCTGGGGGGGTGGAGTGCTGTGCTGTGTGCAACGCGCCAACGCCCACCGTGCGCTCGATGGCTCGCTGCAAGCCCCTCCAAACCTCCAAAGATGAGACGCGCCCTGGTCGGCGACGTTGACGAAATGGCACCCTCCGAGGCAGCCGCGATCGGTCCACAACGGACCATCCTTTCGGTGTCGCGCTCGTCATGTGACGTGCCAGAGTACTTACAACGACACGGCAATCAGGCCCCGAGCATCCAAAGCCCATGCTCGGAGGAGGCGGATGAAGGAGAAGAGGGGGAATCGGGATGGAGGGGGGCGTGTTGCGACGGAGGCAGCGGATGTTTTGGTGGCCTGTCCCCTGTCTTTCTCTCTCTATCGTACCTGTACGGAGCTTGCCGCCGGTCAGCGAATATCCCCGCGCGCGCGCGCAGGCTTCTGGTGCAACCAGCACAACTACCGACATTGCGCACTTGCGCACCTCTCCCAATCTGTGCGCCCAGAGTCACCTCAGGACCTGATGACCCTGGAATGCCTCGTATGTCGGAGATTTTCGGCCCTCTCCAGCCTAGGAGCGCGACGCAAACGCTGCCCGTGAGAATTGCCGCGTTCACTAGCAGAGATAGACTTTACTGGGCACTGCGGATTTCCCTCCCATAAACCTCTGTGATGGTACGACAACTCGCCCGTTCGTGGTCGTGCATGCGCGCAATTGGTGCGGAACTGACTCCGACGAGGGAAAAGTGACGAGAGCTTCCTGGGGCCCGGGCGAGACTTGCCGACGGCGGGCACTGGTCGCGATGCGCGCTGTCACGTCAGCTGCCCGGGGGCAGGGGACCAACCGACCAGGCCAAATCGCTTGTTGTCTTACGATAAGGGAAGGGAGGGAGGGACCCTTTGGAGAAAGCCCTTGCAGACGGGCCTGGCTCAAGCCCGCGAGCGGTGCCTCCCAGCGCTGTCCTGACTCCTCAGGGCCTGCTGCCACTGCCAGGTCAAGCGAACGCGGGGGCCCGTGATGGGCCACTACCCACCGGCACCCAGCGCCCAAGAATGTGAGAAGCGACAGAAAACCGCGGGCGGCGGGGGTGTGAGGGGGGCGCAAAACGGCCCAGAGATGGATTCCCCTCTCCGCCTGCACGTCCAGCGACCTCTTGCCATGGACCCGGGTTCGGTCCTGCGCTCATAATTGGCCGGTGGCGGGAGGCAGGGCCGCATCTCTGCCATCGCCCGCCGAGACGAGGGGGACGAGGGCGTCGTCGATGGTGGTGCAGATTGAGTGTGCGTGTCTGGGCGAAGCGTATTTGTACGGCGACATTCAACAAGACCCCTTGTGTGCCGTGCTGACTCTGCCCCTTACGACTCTGCCCCGGTTCCTGGGTCGCCACCAGTTTGCGCTCTGCAGGGCCTGTGGGCGAGCGTGTATATCGACGCGTGTGCTTGCTTCTACTGGCCGCTTTCTTTTTCCCGCTCAGCTGGACCGGTGCGCCTATCGCTTGTGATGGGCGGGATGATGCTCACAACACCACCATTGCCCGAGACATGGAAGAGGAAGAGGAGGGAGGGTGCCAACCAATATCCGCAAAAGGGGCCCCCCTAAAGTCCCCGAGCGGCGCCGATGGTCTCCCCGGACATTTGATGGAAGCCTTCGATGGCCTGCCTTCATCTTCGCCCCCTCGCTCGAAGGAATGCACTGGTGCGAGTGCCTGACTCGTCGTCCGCATCGCCTGCGGCGTGGCAGCGGGCGCCCGGGAGGTGTCATCGGCGGATACACCGCACCTGGGCTGCGAAGAACATCCCATCCTTCCAACGAGCGAGCGAAGCGACGTGATCATTTGCCGGAATGCGCCCTGGAAATGAACGTCGCCGTCTCCCCTCTCGTGATTCCGTCGCTTGTTCCGTACCGGGAAACATGACCGGTCGGTGGACGGAGGTGCTTATCCCCAGGCATCGCGAGACTCCGTGTTGGAGGCTTGGAACCCCCCCGTCGGCCGTCGCAGATGGCCCACGAGCGGACTTGGCGGTGGCTTTCCCAGACAAATTGGCAGTTCTTCCCAGTTCGCCGGGCGGACTTGGGATAGGCGGCAGCCCCCTTGGCCGGTCCCATGACGGCGTGCGCCGCTTGGGAGGCTCCGCCCATGTTAGCCGAGCAGGGCAGGCCGTCGAAGGCGAGGGCGGCGATGGCGAAATGGAGACAAGGACCGGTTTGGACGTTGCCTCGTGGCATTTTGCTGGGTTGTGGCGCCCGGGGGCTGCTCGCCGGGGAACCTAGGTCCAACTAGACACCCGTTCTGTTCTGCCCAACTCTTTCTCCCGCATCTCAAGCTCCCGGGGACCGGGGCGAGGCGCGAACAGAATTGCCGGGACTGTCCTTGCGCATTCAGGGCACCACGCACGAATATTGGATGTACCAACTAGCCCCGTCGGAGCTTTTGGGTTTGGGACTTTTGGAGCTGGAGCGTTTTGTTTGTCCGTCTGGGGAGGGGCGGGCAAACTTCAGACAGACAGACGTTGGTCTATCCCAAGACGACGGTGAGGATCGGCAGCCTTCGGGAGCGACAAGCCGACGGATGCCGGCTATTGGGTACCGCTATTGGGTACCGCAGATTCGCAGGACCGCCCGTATCAAAAACCAGCCAGCCAGCCAGCCACCACTCGCAGCCGAGCCCGGGCCCGATGGGGAGCGCCACCTCGCGCGATATGGAGAAAGCTGGAATATTTCATGGCACAAGGTTTCCTCGCAGAGACTGTGCGCGATCGATATCGGTCTGGGATTCGATCACTTGCCCAGCCTGGCGTCATGGGCCAGCGTGGAGAGGCCCGTCGCAGTGGTTGCGTCCAGCCTCGGGGCCAGGCTGGGCAGGTCGACGGGTAAAACTCTAAAGATGAGCATGCTGATATTTCGTGCACCAAGGGCCTGCCGTGGGGACGGACCGGGAGTGGGGGAGAGGGGTCGAGCGGGCGGCGGCGGCTGGTGCGGATCGAGCAGTGCGTGTGGTCGGCGTGCGGCGGCGCGGCGTGCGCTGCGTGCCTGAAAACGTGGCCCAAACGGCGCGGCCAGCGGTCACGAGGCTCGTCGGGGCGTCGATCCCCCTCGTCGCCAGGGTTTCGTACCGACCAGGGAAGCGTTCGGCACAGTGTGAGTGTCCACGGCGGGGCTTCGAGACAGTGTCTTGACTTTTGAGCTCTTTGTCGAGGGAAATCTCCGGGGCCGAAGACATTCGCGTGCGACCTGGCAGGACTCTTGATGTGTTTTGTCGGTCGCACATGGCGAGCTGTCCGGGCTGCGGCATGCAGAAGAAGCCCTGTGACCGTTTCTTGTGCGACATCAGACACAGCAGAGCAGAGCAGAGCAGAGTAGAGTCCGTCTGTCGAACCCCGCTGTGACACTGCGGAAACATGCCGCCGCGCCTTGGACTGTTTCCCGAGGGGAGCTAGGAATAGGTTCGTCAATCAGGCCGCGAGGATGTGCAGCTAGCGTGTGCTAAAGCGCTGTAGCTGTGTTTTACGGGCGGGCTGATCCCGCAGCTAGTGGACATCATTCGAGAGTCGAGGGGAAGCCAGTACCAGGGAAGGTCGGTGAGAGCGATATAATGGGATATCGGGTCCCATGATCGATGGCGTCTGCAGTAGGGAGGAGGGGCCTCCTCTTGGTCTCAACTCGCAAGGTCCGGCATAGCGTCAGAGATGAGGGGAGCCTGGAAGACAGACGGTCAGTGATCAGCCGAATCCGCAGCAAGCGGGCAAATGCTCACCGCTTCCCAGGCGGGCGAAGCTATCCTGTAACACGGACAAGCCGGACGAAGGGATGACTCGGTGCAGGTCGGGCGGTCCACGGTCCAGCGTCCAGATCCACGTCCAGGCGATCGTTGGAATGTGCCGTCTTGAGGGAGTTCCATGTCTCCCCGACAGAAGACGTCACAGTCGCACTGTCCAGGTCGTGGCTCGTACTCGGACGGTACTTTGGGGCTTCATGCCGGGTATTGGATGTGTTTCTTCCGTCGGGGCCGGACGGTCTGAACTTGAGTGTGAGATGGGGGATCAGCCCTACATTATTTGCTCTAGGCAACTCACTAGGCTGTCCGGGCGTTGGCAGTTGGATGCCACATGCGCGAGCACACGGACACCGGTCAGTGAGTAGTGGGCAGTGAGCAGTCGGTCAGCTCGGCCATCCGTCCGTCCTGTCTTTTTCTTCAGGCGGCGAAGAGGCCAAGTCAGAAAGAGTCCCGTGCCAGGGCGGGGAGAGCTGAGGGCAGAATATCCACCAGCAGACGAGTGGCTGGGACGGACAGAAGTCAAGAGAGACATTGTCGCGCCGGGCCTCGGGCGTTCCTGGCGTGACGACGAACCCAAGCCACACTTGCCATAGAGAAACGGCGCACTGGGCAAAGGGCAGGAAGGGAAAAGGGAAGGGACACTGGAAGGAGCATCCATCGGATTGGACTGGATCAGACACAGGCAGTCACAGAGGGGTCACGTCAGGCCAGACCGGGGGCTTTTCCAAATTGTAGAGACACGCCCCAAGGTTCAAGTCCAAGCCGAGCATCAAGCCAGGAAGGAGCAGAGCAGGGGTTGTTTCCCAGTTGTTTGGGGAGGAAGGTGCAACTGCGGAGATCTCCCATCTCGCTGAGCAATCAGCCGGGGCAGCCACGACAGGGGGACACCCCGGCCAGGGTACCTTCCCAGGCTTCCTACCTCACATCCATCAGGTGCTCGGTCCACGTCCCAGGCCCACGCCCCTAGAAGAAAAAAAAAGTCCCTCTGCGTCCCCTCTTTGCGGTGAGGTACCTGCTGGCCCCGACCGCCTGTGATTTTTTTTTCCATCGCGAGTTAACCCCCCCCTTCTATTGACCGCCTTCCACCACAATCAATCAATTCCATCCCCCCCATCGAGCTAGCTGCACAGGTTGTCTGCCTGCCTGCCAGTGCCTGACCAGACAAGACTGTGCTGTGACGACCGGGAGCCCCCCTCTGTCGCCATTTGCATTCGTTGCAATCCACTTCACCATCCCATCATCAACCCGTAGGGCCGCTGCTCTTGCGCATTTGTTTCCCTCCGTCCCTCACTTCGCATTCGCCGTCCTATCTACCGGCCTCCTCTGCGCACGCCATCTTCGACCCTTGGCCCGATTCCGCGCCCCCAACTCTCTCTCAAGACGTGCACACCTTGCGAGTAAGGCGGAGGATCGCGCACACGCACACGCACACGCACACGCCCATCCTCATCTTTTCTCTACGCCCCCTTGAGTTCGCCTGCCCTGTTGCCTGTCCGACTTCTTCCCCGATCTTCCCAGGGTGTGCCTGAGCCGGAACGGACTCGGACATCATCCAGCTTGACACGGACCAGACGAGGGCTCCATTGCGTCTCTGCCCAACCGCTGATCATACTGCCTGTACCTTACAGGTGCGGTCGGTACGAATACAGTCCAGTACAGTACAGTACTGAACGAAGCGCGCGTTCTGTATCGGTACAGTGGCCAGCAAGGTGCCGAACTGACCGACACGGCCACATTGGCACCCGCCCCCGGTGTGTGCGTGTCGTGTCTGTTCCCCCCAGGGCGCCTGTCAACTCGGCAAAGACGCGGTGGCGGAACCTGGAAAACCCCTCCTCCGCCATCCCTCTCCCGCCTCGCCCAATCTCGCCCCGTCCTGTCCCGTCTTTTTTTGCTGTCCGTACAGTACCTAACGACACATCCAACGCCTCCGCCACCGACCGCGGTACCTTTTCCTCGGTTTTACTCCCCCAATACTTCCTCCATCGCCGCACCCCCCCTGCTGCTTCGGAGAACCAGAACGTCGGGAACGCAGCGAGCACCGCGCGCCAGTCTCGTCTCCGCCATCTCTCTTTCTTCCTCACACACATCCGTCCTCCTCGCCCCCCCAGGTCGAGCAAGGTCAAGGCCAGATCCAAGTCAAGCAAGACACGACAAGCCAAGGTTCCTGGGCCCGGCGCGATCCCATTTTGACGACTCGCGCATGCCGCTACACCATCCAATTAGCCGTCAGACATCTCCGTTCTGCTCTGCCTGACGCTGCGCTGGCTCTGCCCGTCCAATTGTCGCCCTCCCGAGCCCGAGCACACACTCTTCGTCTCTCCTCCACGACCCGGCCGAGCTTTCTCGCCCTCCTCCTCAGGCTCTGGACGACGACTCCCCTCCCCTCACCTTACCTCACGCCGTACCTCTCACTCCCAACCCAACCTAACCCTACCCTCCCATCCGCACCGTGCCGTACCTACTACCGTACCTTGCCTCGCCTTGTACCTTGACGTACAGCACACTAACTCAACTCCCCTCTCTCCGCCTTCTCTCCTCCTCTCCTCCTCCCCTCCTCCCTTTCCGCTACACGCACGCACACTCGCTCACGCGCATCAACCCTCTCCCGTGCTTGCCGGGCAAACTCCCTCTTCCTCGCCTCACACCCCCCGGCGCCCCCGACGGCCGCCCCCCTCCCTCCTTCTCTCCCACCCCCAGCCCAAGGTACCGCTGCCTTCCTGGCCCGCCTGAGAAGCTTTGTCCATGGCCGCTCCCTCGCCCTTGCTCCTCCGTCCTCTGTTGTCATAAGCAAGGCCCTGCCTCGTTTCCATGCAAATATATCTCCAGCATGGATCCCGGGCAACCTGAGCAGAAGCGGCCGCGCCTCGACACTCCCAACAACAGTCAGCCGTGGACGACGCTGCCGCAGCCTGCCCCCTCGCAGCACCCGACGCAAGGCCCTGGGCCATATCATCAACACCCGCCCTACACGCCTCGCGGTCCCGAACATCCCTCTCTCCCTCACCCGCTCCCACCTCCTCAGCAACATCCTGTCGCGTACCCGAACGACCGCCGCCATCATGACCAGGAGCCGTACACACCCATCCAAGACCACAGCTACCGCCAGCCACCCTCGCCAGCGCGCCCTCCTCAGCACTACCCATACCCCCCGCGAGACCCCGGCATAAAGAGGGAGATGTACGACGAGTCCTCCCAACCGCGCCGCCCTCACTCGACGGGGGGAGCTCCCCTCGGCCCTCCGCCTCAGGGAGGCCCTCCAGACGGCCTACCGCCGCAGCAGCAGCATCCTCCGCCGCCCCAGAGCCACTCCGCCCCCGGCGGCCCTCACCCGCCGCCTCCTCCTCCTCCGCACTACCAAGACGACCGACGACACATGAGCTTCGACGGACCCCCGCCCATGCCCGTCTCCGCCGGCTACAGGAGTAGCTTCCCCCCGCCTCCGCCTCCGATGCAGCAACAGCAGCCGCCACAGCCGCAGCCGATTCCCTACGAACCGCACCCATACCAACCCCCGCCCGAGTCCAACTACGCTCCGACGCCCTACAACGGCAACAGCAACTCGAAGAAGAAGGCCACGAGAGCGTCGCAGGTATGGAGAGACAAAACCCCCACACCTCTTCCCCAGAGATTGGCTTCTCTAACAATCGCTTCCCACAGGCATGCGACTACTGCCGACAGCTCAAGGCCAAGTGCGACGAGACAAAACCCTGCAAGACGTGCAGGGAGAAGGGCGCCGAATGTGTATACAGAGAGTCGATTCCCAAGCCGTCCGTCATCCCGCCTCTGCTGCTGGTGAACCTCGACCCCACTGACATGCGTTTCAGGTCCGACAAATCTCAGGCGGACATTCTCGACGGCATCAGTGATCTCAAAAGGATTGTGGAGGCCGGCTTCAGCTCGTTCCACGAGAGGATCAACAACCTTGAACGCTCGAGAGGTCTGGCGCCACGAAGCGTCAAGCTCGAGCACGATGCCGAGACGCCTGCGACCCGTGGCGCGTCTCCCACACCTGTGGCGCCTACGCCGCTGCCACCGACGCCCATGGCCGACGGTCCCTACCCCTATCCCGACAACGCCGCTGCATCGCACCAGACCCCGCAACCTATCGTGCAACACGACACGCCACAAACGGTCTACACGCCTGCCGACGATGCCCACATGACCCACGACGACCACCTCGACGCGCAGATGGAGGACGAGGATGAGGACGACGCAATGGAGCCTCCTGTTCCCAACGTGCGCCCCGGCGAAACATCGATCCCCCATCACCATACCACCTCAGCGGGTCACCTTCTGGCATGGCCGTCCATCAAGAAGCTGACGCAGCATTTCCTGGACCGCGAGAATATCCACTCCGGCGACTTTCCCCTGCGCATCGAGGAACGGAGGGGCATCCCAAGGCTGTACGGTCGCGGTGAAGGGCACGGCCGCGGCGAGAGTGCTACGACCGATTACGGCCATGTCGAGGTGGAAATAGACACCTACTCGGAGCCCGGGTCATCTCCTGCCGACTGGGGTCAGCTCGGCAGCATGAGCCCCCAAACCTCGGCCGACTACAAGAGCTCGACTCTGAACAGCTGGGGCCAGCCCGATTACAGGGAGGAGACCGTCATGAGGTACATTGAAAGCTGCGAGGCAAACGTCCTCAGCATGCATCCCATCATCTACAAGAGGTCTCTGCGCAGATGCGCGAGACGGCTGTTGGCGCAAACGGCCCACAGGACAGCCAAGACGTCCAACCCCAGCGGGTACGCGACCTTCACCTCTGCGGCCGCGACGGAAAGCGCCATTGGCAAGCGGAAACGATCATCACCTACCAGCGACGCAGCCGACAAGCCGGCATCTCCAGGCTCCAAACCCGGGGCGCCCAGCCGCAGCATCGAGACGGCCGTCATTCTGGCTGCCCTCGCCCTAGGCAAGCTCAGCCTCCACAGGGGCAAGATCGCCGACGTCTCTCCGTCCGAGACCAAGCCCTACGGCTCGCCCATTGTCCGCAACGGCCACCCCGCTTCGCCGGCTCACGCATCACCCCCGGCACACTCGCAGTCTTCAGGGTTCATGTCGCCGCGTGAGTCTGGTCCCAGCAGACGTCAGTCATGGCAGAGCTCGGGAGCCGGTGTGCCCCCTAAATCGGCCATGTCGAAGAAGCGCAACTACGAGTGCCTCCCTGGGCTGGAGTATCTGGGACCTGCCACAGACATCGTGGGTAACCAAGACGGTGGCGTCACCATTCAGCACATTCAGGCAAACATCCTGATTGCGCTCTACTACGGCCAGATCGGATACGTCGTTCAGAGCCTCAAGTACATCAGCAACGCTTCCTGGACGCTCCAGGTGTACATGCGCCGTGACCTGCCGCGTCTGCAGAAGATTCACGAGTACTCAATGACCATCGATAAGACGGGACCGCCTCCCAAGCAGAAGCCCAAGGATCACCTCCTCCTCATGACGTTCTGGACGTGCCTGCAGTTGGAGAGGTAAGCGACCAGCGACTTGGAGACCGAGTACAACTTGCTAATTTGTGCCCCAGTGATATTGTCGTCGAACTCAGCCTGCCGCGATCCGGCATTCTTTCGTACGAAGAACTCACCCCGTACCCCAGCCCCGACCTGAAACTCTTCGACTACGGAGAGCGTGTGGCGACGAGCTACCTGGCGCAGCTGTACATTCGGAAGAAGCTCAACTACATCAGCAAAACCTTTTACTCGGAGGATCCTTTGCCCGTGGAC
The DNA here is from genome assembly GCA_020746995.1 of Plectosphaerella cucumerina. Lineage (NCBI taxonomy): Eukaryota > Fungi > Ascomycota > Sordariomycetes > Glomerellales > Plectosphaerellaceae > Plectosphaerella > Plectosphaerella cucumerina. The sequence continues at coordinate 880,454 of JAGPXD010000004.1, read as the reverse complement.
GTCAACGGGCATGATAACATCAAGGTTGCCGTCAACGAGGTGCGGAACAACATCCGGATGAATCCAGAATCCGAGTACACCTGGCTTCCCCGCGAGTTCCGATTTGAGGAGCGCGATCCCCCGGCGAGCGATATGCTCTCCGCCCGACTTCGAGCAAAGTACTGGGGGTTCCAAGTCATCTGCACGAGGCCATTCGTTAAGATGATTCTCGACTTCTCCTGTCAGCTTGAGGACGGCCTGTCAGCTAGCGTTTTGATCCCGCAGCACAACTTCTTCAACCTCAACAAGGTCGACGCGCCATACATCCGGGCGGGCACCAAGAACTACGACGAGATCAGCCCGGCAATCGTTGGGTTCGCCAAGGACGGGATCAACGCGCTCATCGAGAGCACCAAGGCGTTCCACAACCTGGGAACTGACAGGCTCCTGCTGACCAACTTTTTCGGCACCGCCATAGCGTAAGCTCCCATCGCCGTGATTATTAGAGAGACATTGCTGACAAACGGCAGTCAATGGGGCAACCTCTTGGTTCTGGCGGCCTGCTACAGGGATCGCTTCCTGGGCAAGTTTGTTAACGAATCGGAGCTGCGGTCGCTGTTTGACCGCACGATTTCCTGGATCAGCAAGGCGGCGCAGCCTTCCAGTTCGCTGGCGGTCGCCATCCGCATGCTCGATGAGCTGCGCAACAACAACTTTGCGCCACCGTCGACGATCGACGCCAACAGCAACAACCGGAGCTTCTCCAGCTCGACAACCGGCGGGGCGCCCGCGCTCATGTACCACTCGCCCGCGCAGCCGGCGCATCCAAACCTGCCGCCCCCGGTGATGGCCCAGTCCGTTCACCACATCATGCACCCGCCGCAAGCGCAGATGTAGGGCAGCTGGCCTGATCAGTGACACGTAACCACACATCCATCACTGCGATCCATTCGGCCGCGCCCATCGGGGAATTTGGCGGGACAAGTACAGAAACACAAAACACACATAATCATTACAGGACCCGGCACAGAAGATGCCTGCATATATGGACGGCGTTCACGGCAGAGACATGGTTGTCTCCCTGTACATACGGTGGTCTCTGCGCCCCGCGTCATGACTGGATCTCTTTTCTATTTTGTTTCCAACCCCGCGGCTCGGGGTCATGTGCTCTGCAACATTGGCATTTCTGTAAGCGTCGAAGCCTTGCATGTCGTTACTAGACGACCTTTCACATCTTTGGTGTCGCAAGCGGTTTCTCTCCTGCGCGCTTTCGCACAATCTCATCGCGATATACCACGGGGCCGCCCGCGGGCCCCCTCGGGTGCCAGACACATCCATCCACACTCGACATTTGTACATGTCTCATTTCTGTACCAATACATAGGCCGAGGCCGCCCGCGCACACGACCAGGGTGGTGCTCCGGGGCTGGGGCTTTGCATGTCACGGAGGACACACGGGGTGGGGTGGTGGACGGCATGCCACGAGATACCAAGATGGGGGTTGCTTGGATGACAGGATGAGGGATGGGGTGAGGTGGACATGATGATGGTGGCCAGAAGTAGACGGCTTGATGAAGAGGCAAGAAGAACACGAAGCAATCATGGTGGACCAGTGCAGCTTGATCCGATGATGTGAATTTGAGAAATGATGCATGCTATGATTGTGTGACTGGTGAAGGGCTGTTGTTCCATGACTTCCGGAATCCATCACAACAGCGAGACGATAATACAGAGCCAGCCGTCAGGGTAGGCAGCTTCCCGCATGAGGTCCTCGATGGGCGCGTCAAATGGCACCGGTGCGCCGTGGAGTATGGCGTTGGCGAGAACAGGGTCGCGACTGCTGGGGAAGAGCGACGGTAACAGAGAGCGCAGGGCGGCACCGACGAGCTGAGGCTGGCGGGTGCCGAGGTTGCGCGGCGGCACGAGGGCCTGGATGACTTTGAATGCGCCGGCGGGGGTTGCGGGCGCGGCGCCGTCGTGGCTGGGGTGATCTGGCGGCGGGGCGGAGGCGACGTAGATGCGCAGCGGGACGTTCTTGAGCGGCAGGGCGGGGTTGAGGAGCTTGGCTGCTATGGGGGCGTAGGCGCGATAGTCGTTGTCGAGGACTGCGTTCCAGAGGGCGGAGGTGTCGTCTTTGGAGAGGGAGAGGATTGTCTTGGCGTTGCCGTAGCGGATGTAGTCGGCCTGGGGGTGTCAGCGGACGGCACGACGAAGAGGGAAGGAGGGGGACGTACTTCTTTTGCGGAGTTGATGAAGGTGTCGGCTATGTCCCAGCCGGGTCCGTCGGAGACGGTGAGACGCCAGGGGAGGGGCGGGTTGTAGAGGTCGACGAGGAGGCCGAGGGGGAGATTGCGCAGGAGGACGTCTTCGTGGTGGAAGGATGAGAGGCGGGAGGGGGCGGAGAAGAAGGCGGAGAGGCGGGGGAGGAGGAGGGCGAGGTAGGCGAAGCGGGGGAGGGTGGTGATGAAGGGGGTGTTGGGGTGGGAGGGGTGGGTGATGAGGAGGGGGATTTGCTGGGCCCAGAGGGCGGGGGCGAGGGCGAGGGGGGCCATGGTGATTCTGAAGTTGGTTGTGATGGTTTCTTGGTGGTGTAGGTCACTTGAAGTTGGTAGTCGTTCCTGCCGTTCCGTCCGATGGAGGGGCAGTCATCGTGAGTGGGAGTCAGAGCAGAATGATTGTGTCGAGACAGAATGTTGCGCCTGCGGAATGTTCTGAGAACCAAACATCGGGTATAGAAACGTGTTTGCGACCAAAGTCGACCTTTGTCCCAGGCAGCATCACACGCCAGGCACGGTGTGTCGTTGACAGGATGGGCCGGGCTCACCGAGGACCCCGCACCCTCTGACCGAGAGGTTGACCGATCTGACCGAGACATGCCTCACCCCACCACACCCCACCATTCCTCTCCCTGGTTCCACGTGTCACAGTTACACCTTCACATACTCTCGCTCCTCCCGAAACGGCGATGGGTCGTCACGATCAATACAGTCAAGGCCTGGCGATGCATTTGCCACGGAGTATCGATTCTTTCCAGTCAGCATCACAGATGTACATGCATCTGCTGCTCGAAATATGGCAGAGCCGGCTGGGCGCTGTCGTCGACGCTCTCGAGTCTCGATAGGCGTCTCCGATTGAACTCCGAGGCTTGCCCATTTAAATGGTCATGTGCGACCTCAAAGTACCAGATTAATTCAAGGAATCCGGACCTGAAGACTGCCGGGTTGCTCGTATGAAGGAGAGAACTTGTGAGCTAGTAAGATTCAGGAACGGTCACCTCACAACCCGTCTACCGCCAACTTGAACTCAGTGAGGAATGGGACCCAGGCTGAGACCGGTTTACATACAGCCGAAAATAGACTACATCAAATGGGGAATCAAGCGGCTTATTTTTGATGCACTCCCTTTATTACTAGGGCCGTCTGTGCAGGACTAACAACAACTCGCAGATCTGCTCGATGATGAAACGAAGCTTGAGTTCTCATATAACTCATCAGACACGGAGGTTGAAGTCGGCGGAGCTGTTGCCTCAGCAGAGATGCATAAGAATATTGAGTGCGTGGGCGGGCGGGCGCAGTGAGAATAAGAGGTGGGATGCTTTACCGTCGGAATAAGCCATCTCGAGCTGGTTTGAGATATCCTGTTAGACTTGCCTATTGCGGACGACTAATAGACACCACAGCCTCTCCATTCTTTTAGACTCTGACTCGGGACCTGGACTACACTAGTCCACTACAGTCGAGATCTGGGGTCGTGAGTCGCGGACTTGCCGAGTGCCGACAATGGATTGCTCTAGCCTCAAGATCACCTTCCACGTGTTCGTCGCATTCGTCGCGAAGGAGCGCGTGGCGATGGTGAGCACCGTGAACCGTTGAGGGTTTGGTTTGACCAACAAGCGCTTTCAATCACGTGACATGGACTCTGAACAAGTACTAGAAGCAGCTCGTCTCCTTCTCCTTCTCCTTCCGCGTCGTTCAGCAGGACGGAAATAGCCCCCCGATCCAGGCAACCTCAATCAAGAATAGAGGCCACGAACTCGATAGAAATAGGCAACAACGCAACCGTCTCATCTGCCCTCAGCATGGACCACGTGGATGGGACTAGGGCTGTCCGATATAGACATATCTGCACTTCAATGTCCGAGCCCCTTTGGTGTCTTGACTCGGGGGTTCGTCTGAATAGACTGTCGGCAACTGCCGTGCATAGCCTCACAGCAAAATAATTGTGGTCCGGTGCGTCCGTTTCCAAATTCCAGCGCAACAGCCCCTGAGGCCCCCGACTCAGGTTTGTCGCACAGACGATCATACAGACCGTGTATGTGTGTGTGTGTGTGTGTGAGAGCCGAGTGCCGATTGGACGCACTGTAAGTAGGTTTGAAGCATCTATGCAATTTAACTGCCTAGGAGCTACTCTGGGCAAAGCAGTGCTGCCTGCCTCGACCGAGGCAGAATATCCGTCTTGACGTAAATTTTTAGGAATATCCGAAAAGTCATATTTGTAATGAACTAGTCGACTCGAGAGCTCGGAGTATATAAGAGGTGAGTGCTCGACGCAAGATCTGCCTTTGCTTCTCTCTCTCCTCATCAGCAGCACCGGCATCACTGATTCACTCATTACTTCACTCTTTCTTTGCACATTCACATTCCCTTCCTTCGAACAGACTACGATCTTCACCCTCAAACCTTCAACATGCAGTTCAGCAAGCTCCTCACCACCGCCGCCCTCATGGCCTACGCCGCCGTTGGTGTCGCCAGCCCCGTTCCCGTGGAAGAACCCATTGTCGGTGGTGGCGACGACGATGCTGCTTCTCTCGAGTGAGTTCCAACCGGTGTTGGCACCGCCAACAGAGCTTCCCTCATGATGGGAGATGAAAAATTACTGACTCTGATTTACTTCCGTCCAGGGCCCGTCAATTGCCTGCGTTCACCGAGACAGAGGTGTTCGCCCAATCACTCCTCGGCATCGTCGTCAACACTGGCAGGATCGTCAACGCCCTGAGGCTGGGCGACATTGCGAGCCGCCAGCAGTTCACCCAGCGCGTTGCCCGCGATGCCTTCGGCCGCTCCGGTGGCCGCGCCGTCATCGTCTGCAATGTCGGCTTCGCGACCACGGGTAACATCTTCTCGCGCACGACCCAGAGGTACGACGCCAACCTCGGCGCTGATGTTACCTACGAGGTCGTCGTCCTCGAGCGTGGCGCGAGCTTCACCCGCCAGGGAGACGGTGGATTCGAGAACGTGAGTCGAAACCATGGAAAGGAAACCGAGTCTGGAAATATGCTAACATGGATTGCACCGTAGTGGGCCTTCGCCATCCCCGGCAGCTGCCGCCGTACCAACGGCGAGACCATCACCTGCTGAGTACCTATCTAGGTAGCTACGACCAGCTATCGGCAGTGTTGGCTTGCTTCCACTGCTCTTCAGTCTCTACCTCTGCTTGTTATTGGCTCTCAGTTTCGGGCTTGGGTTCATTTGTTCTATTCGGTAGATTTCTGTGTTTAGTGATTTCCGGTGGCTGTTCTCGATGTACAGCTTTGTAGTGCTGAGCCGGGTGGAAAGCGCTACCTTGCCGGCCGGGGGGTAGCGCTGAGCATGCTCGCGGGTCAAGATCAATGCTAAACTGCTGCTATATCACGCATTGTCATGGTCTTGTGATGTGAAGTCCCCGAGTCCCTCTTTCCTTAGACTAGGTACTGGAATATCGCCACCGGTGCTAGAACTAGAATGTTCGTGTTGCCCCCGCCACACCTCCCCTGCCCCCTTTCTTGCTACTACATCACCTTTCAACAGCGATAGGCAGCCACATCGACTGCGGCCAGGCCAGCCCGACGGTGCAGATTCCGCTGCGCGTCGACTTCGACAAATCAAAATGATGGACATGCACATCTGCCGCTCGGGATGAGGCGGAGCCGGCTAGGCGCTTTCGCCGGCACTTTCGAAGGGTGAAGCCTGCCTCGGGGCATGAGGGCTGACCAGTGATGGTCTTGTGCAACCCCAAATTACAATTCCGTATGCAGCTTACGGCCTATCGAAGCATTGACATCGCCGAATTGTGGCAATAGTTGGCTCCTCCGCATGCGATTGCGGCGGGGTTAAGAATACATCCCCCCGGGGGTTGACCGGGGGCAGGCTCCCTACGATGCCCTCTCGTTCATCTTCCTCCCATACCATTGCTACTATCGATTTGGCCACGTTATTTTCGCGACTTTGAGCAGTCGGGCTTCTTTAGCTTCCCTGACTCTGCAAACGCTCAGTGCGGCCGCCATGGAACGCCAACCAGTCGACTCTGTTGAGGCGGACAAGTCCTTCGACAGCTATCGTGAGTTGAAATCCGGTTTCAAAGCATGGAAACAAGTTTCAGGTCAACCATCGGAGCCAGCTGACTCTATCTAGTAAAGTCTTTCGTGGCGGATTTCGAAGACAGCCCAGTGGTGGTTCCAGATGCACCACCTCAGACAGATGCCCTCGAACTGCGACGAATGCACGGTCAAAGTAAAATTCGACAGAAGAAGAAGCACGACGTCTTGACACACAAAGAAGACGGAAATCCTCTACTGTTCGCATGCCCGTTCTTCAAGTTCCACCCTGTCGACAATTACCAATGCATGTCGATTGGTTTCACCCGAGGTGCCGACGTGACGCAACACATACGTCGAACGCACATCCCCAATTACATTTGTGCAGAATGTTTCGAGTCGTTCGAGTCTGACGAGAGGCGAGATGACCATACAAGAAAGAGAGCTTGTTCCCCAGTGGCAGAATTCAGGAGTACACGGCAAACACTCCATAGTCGTCTGCACATTCGAAGGACCGGATCCTTATATGAAAAGTGGCACGATCTCTGGCGCTCGCTTTTTCCAGGCAGTTTCCCCCCCGACTCTCCATATATCCATGGAGACTTCAGAGACGCGGCTGAAATTGTTCGGTGGCACGACCTTCACCAGCCCGAGACAAAACTTACTCCAGCCCCCTTCGACCACGTAAGAACGAGTGTACAAGAAGTTGAAGCCATTGCAGCCGCAGCTGAGAACGATTTACATCAAATGGAGACAGAATCGGCCTATTCTCTCCCCATCTCGCCTGGGCTAACACATTTCGCCTTCGAAGTACCTGAGGAAAACCTTCTTCACACGCCGACGGCTGCCGCTACGGATACCATGGGCCCGCCCCCAAGATTGTTGGAAATCGAAGTTGCAGCGGATACTTCTCAAGACAAAGATCACAACATGGACCGATCTCTATCAGATGCCCCACCCCCAGACTCTGGCTACGGCTCGTCCAAAACACACACACGCATGTCTGCGAAAGAGCGTTATACACAGCGAGAGGATACCATCAAAGATTCCAACGCGCCTGCCACAACACAGTCAGAGGTAGATGACGATGAGACGGTGTACTCGGTAGTTGACAAGGTTCTCGAGGCCGAGCTTGATTTATACAAGTCTGAGCTGTCCGACGCACTTCTAGAAAGCATCCGCCCTCTCAACTGTCAGTCTGGTCAGCTCGATCACATTGCAATGGCATTGCCATCCTTCTTAAGATCATTTGCCCTTCGGCTGGGGCTACCCGGATCAAGCAAGATTGACAAAGAAGTCATGCACTTCGTTCACAAGTACAGAGGGTAAGTCCACCTGTCTGTCGTCCGTTGGTATGTGGATTTGAACGTACTGACCACCTTCAGAGACATTGCGAAGCGGCTGTCAAGCGCGGCAAAGGATTTCCATGACGAAGACAACACAAAACGGCCCCACTTAGACCCCCTCTCAAAGCTAGACATTGGGAGGTGGCTCCAAAATGTCACGATGGGACCATTGGAGTCCTCAACGAACCTGGACGAGGAGCGTACTTCAGGCAACGACTCGATCCTGCCGCTCGACTGTGCTGAGAACCTCGGCTCTGACGAGGAGCTCGATTCTATCGAAGATTTCGAACCAGTCGAGGGGCCCGAGGAGCAGCCATCCTTGCCAGATAAACCGGAGTATCGAAAATCCGTGTTCAGTTCAGCAGCATATCGATGGCTTTTGGCCTCATTGGCGAAGAAAACCATGCTTTCCATCGCAGGAGAGGACTTCTGCGCGGCTCTTCAGTCAACAATCTCAAGCTGCTTTGAGAGACATCGATCGGTCAGTAGCAGGCGGGCTTCGGAGTGCTACACCATGGTGTTTCGGGCAGACTGGAACCCGACGGCCTTCCTGTATGAGCAGTTTCCCAATCACGTTGCCGACATTGGTCGCCTCTTTGGAGAGGTGCTCACCCTGACTGGATCCACGACAAACGCCCAGGTACTCCCATGCGCGGAGTATCTCCGCCAGACCTGGCCAAGTTCGGGGTCCGTCTTGTTTAGGCTGTTGAAGACGGCTCTGGTTACTGGCACAGCAGTTTCCGGTATGTAGAACACCCAGAAGCACCAGAAAGCCTTGTTCTGCCGTGACAGAGCCAGCGCTGTATGGTGCTCATCGAGACACATTCTTGACTGGGTGGACCATTGTAGCAAGATTTCTGACGTCACACAGGTTTGCTCGACGATGGTACCAAGCTGCAGGTCCTGTTCAAGACATCATGCATTGAAGTTGAAGTGGGCGGCACCGCAGCCTCGATTGCAGAGATAGGAGAGCAAATTGCGTGGGTAAGCGCAGCTCTTCGACCGTCGGGCGTGGAGTCAGGCATCGCGACATGCGCACCGCATTTTCAGATTGACAACACGCCCAGGCCGGCGACCTGCACGTTTTCTTTCAACATGAAGGATCGTCTGAAAGCTGGTGCAGAGCCCCTTAACGGGCAATGCTGGCACGACATGTTCCAAAACCCGGTGCTCGTGGAGGGGTTTCCAATACCTACGAGATCTCCTCGCGCCCTAGGCTTGGAGGTTCCCCTCCACATCTTGTCAGGCCTCACAAGATGCCCCAGGGTCAACAAGTTCCTCGGTCACTACTATCTGAAAGGATTCTCAACCGCAGTCATGGCGAAAGAGAACTTGGGTACAGAGATGCTATGGCATTTCTACTACAGCTCCGATGGCAGAAGACTGCCGTACCCGATACCAGATTTCTCAACAGGAGATGGGGGGCTTCGGATCGACCTGAACGAACTGAGACGCGCGCGTCACATTGTTGGCTGGTGTTCAGAGGCAAAGTTCTTTGCAGGTTTGTCACAGACTTTCAGAGCTCGGTTCGGATACAACTAACACCCATTCGAGGAGCACCGTTTATGAACTACGATATCAAACCAACAAGGCTCAAGCCACCCTCCAGAGACTTTGCGCTCGAAAAGATCTCGTTCTCCGCCGGCCATATCGTGACGGTCGGCTGCCAATTCGCCATCGGAACCAAGGACTCGCATGTGCGCATAACCCGAACCTCGTACTACACGAAACTCAACTGGATCAGCAAGAAATACGTGACCTTATGGGACGTTGACGAGAAGCGCGGTTGGCTCATCAACGGCACTGCGGCCTTGTTGCACTTGCTCCGCGCATCGCTTCATTCCTACCGGACCGGCGACATGCAGAGCGTGTTCCGCCTCGATGAAGGTCAGCCGAGGGACTCGTCCAACCCACTGACCCTTGGGTCCCCTATGGATGTTCTTCTGGACCATTCGAACCTGAAGCTTGAGCTATTCCTTCGGGATGAGCAGGAGGAACCTTATCAGGACCCACAGACCGGGGCGAAGGTCGCCGGCTCGCAAGACTCTGTCAAGCACAGGGTGGAAACGCTGTACGAGACATTGGAGAAGCTGATCGATCATAATGCTTCGAGGGAGGATACCTTCAAAGGTTTGAACGCGAAGCTTCATGTCCAGGACCTGCTCGAAGGCTGGGATTTCGCCGATGTCGCCACGGATATGGACCCGTTCATCCTCAAGCGGACCACGATACCTGCCCAGATGAAGAGCTGGGTTGACTTTACTCGTTCCATCCCGGCCATCACGCTCTTTGGTCGCGGATTCGGCGACATTATCCGCGCCTCGCCTGCAGGTACGGAATCCTCATCAAACCCTTCAATCCGCTCCTGCATGGAGTGGCAAACAGTTCCGAAGAACAGGCATCTCCTCTGCGTCAGTGTCGCAGATCTCTGTAAGATCCTCGCCCGGACAGGCGATGATTCGACATCTCCTATCACACTGGGCGATGGGATCATTTGGCACAACCCCCACGATGGCAACCTCTTCCAAAAGGCCTGCTTGTGCTCCTCGGGGCAAACAGCCACACGGGTTCATCACCCAGTCCAGGAAGTCCGTTCATCCTTGCAGCGGTTCACGTTGTCCAAGTCGACAGTTGACTTGGCGGTGCACCCGCGCGGCGCCGTCATCTTCGGTGAGAAGCAGAGTTGGTTCTTGGGTCGCAACACCTCTTCCTCCGATAATGCCTCCCAGAGCACCCCACTGGGACACAGCAGCACATCGGCGCAGTCTGATAGTGGTGACGCTAGCCCCAGCGTGCCTACCGAGACTTCGACCAGCGCCAGCGGCCAGCAGAGTGACGAGGGCCTGAGTGAGTTGGCAGCCATGACGGTTTCGCCAGAGGGAAGTTCGGCAAAGGCAAGAGGGAAACGAAAAGCATCGCCTGACGGGGGCAAGCCAGGTACCAAGAGACGGTTGCTGACACGAGTGGCGGACCAACTCGAGAAGACCTTTCACGGGGTGGGCTCGCGGGGCAAGGAGACGGGATAGATAGGGGGTTTGCTTGGCCTTTTCGGCCGGGAAAGGGCCGCGCCGGGGTGCGGAGAGGGGTCGCCGGGTTGAAATCGATGCACATTCTCGGTCCGATCGTACCTGACGGAGTTGTCAGATGGGGCTTATTTCTTTTAGAATCGCATGACGTCTCACGAGTATCGCATGCCAGCTGGGACTTGTTGTGTCGCGGAACCTGCTGTGGCGATTGACCTGGCTGTGGCGATTGACCTGGCTATGGCGATTGACCTGGCTATGGCGATTGACCTGGCTATGGCGATTGACCTGGCTATGGCGATTGACCTGGCTATGGCGATTGACCTATTGACCTGGCTATGTCGAGGTTAGCCAGCTGTTATGCGACACTCGCGAGGCGTCATGCGATTTTCCAAACAGCCGTCAGATCAAGTCGATGCGTGGATCGACGGACTTGCGGAGTTTGGCGGTGATGTCACAACGCACCTCGAATGCGCCAAGCTAAGGACTTATTCGGTCGTTCCCGCGTCTCGAGGGGAAGAACAGGATCTCAGATTTATCAGCGACGAGGGCCGACTAACCGATGTGGCGTCGAAGATGATGTCGTGGTCCTACTGGATATAAAGAGCTTGGAAACCGCTCTCATCAGCTTCTCTGAGAGCACAGCAAACACAGCTTTCCCCTCAATCATCTAAGCACTCCTTTCTCACTACCTACAATGGCCTCTACCATCCTTGTCGTCGGTGCCACCGGCAACACTGGCCGCGCCGTGGTCGAGACCCTCGCCGAAGCCTCCAAGACATCAGGCCAGAAGATCATCGCCCTCACCCGCTCGACGAGCGGCGCCGCAGCCCAGAAGCTCTCCAAGCTCCCCGGCGTTGAGGTCCTTGAGAAGAACTGGGTCGACATCACAGCCGACTGGCTCCGCGACCAGGGCATCAAGCGCGCTTTCATCGCCTCACATAACGAGGGCACCCAGTTCGCCGATGAGTCGACCTTCCACCTCGCCGCCCTGCACGCCGGTGTCGAGTACGTGGTCCGCATCTCCACCACGGCCGCCAACGTGCGCCCGGACTCGCCCGCCTACTACCCCCGCCAGCACTGGGCCATCGAGCAGATGCTTGCCTCCGCTCCTTTCAAGGCGCTGCGTTGGACGTCTCTCCAGCCCAACGTTTTCCATAGCTTCTACCTCGGTCCGGCCGTCGACCTCGTCAAGGAGTACCGCAAGACGGGGGCCAAGCCTGGCACCCTGCGCCTGATGGCTGACAAGGATGCACTCAACGCTCCAATCCACTCGGACGATGTTGGTGTCTTTGCTGCTCGTCTGCTTCTTCTCGAGGACGTGGAGAAGCACAACGGCGCGCTGTACGAGCTCAACGGACCCGAGGACATCACTGGCGAGCAGGTGGTGAAGCTGGCGGAGGAGTACATTGGCGTTCCGATCGAGGACGTGAAGTACAGGGACTTGAGCTTCCTTGACCAGGGGGCTGCAGCTGCGCCTGCCATCAAGCACCTGATCTTGAGCATCAAGCATGCGCCTGTCCCTGGCTGGGAAGGCCGCACTACGGCATCGACGACGAGCAAGGAGGTGCTCGAGCTGGCGGCGCCCAAGACGACGCCTGCCGAGTATTTTCGGGTCATGGTTGAGGAGGCGTAGAAGCGGTGGATAGAGTTTCGATGAATGGAGATGATCGGTAGAAGTCCGCTGTCGATGACTGCAGTGTAGCCCCTGACACTGACCCCGCCTGCTTGACCCCTAAATTGACTCGGCATGTGATGCGGAGTTTGGCCCCACATCTCGGACTCGGAAAGCTCAGATTACTCAGCCGGTCGATCGTGTGGGGCCAAACTCGGGGTGATCATTAATCAAAACTTTGACGTCTCCTCACTCGTCATTCCGAGACCTCTCGATTCCCATTCTCTTGAACCCATCTCACTCTGACTTTTGTCTCAAGGGGCTTGATGTCCATCATGCTATTAACAACACGCTACACTAATGAATCGACAATATGATACCGGTACAGCGGCCTGAACGGCCTACTTCTTCGCCACCGCCCGCCCCCTCTCGGCAATAGCCTTCTTCACCTCCTTCGTGAACCCCGCCGCCGACTCGGCAACATTGACAAACACGCTCGCAGGCCCTATGATCCCCACAAGCCAGACGACGAAAGCATTCGCCCCCTTCCAAATGGCCTCTGCCTTTCCCAGCCCCGGCTTCCCAACGACCTCAGCCACAACACCCTTGGCAAACTCCTCCGGGCTCGCCCCTTTGGTCATGTTGTCTCGACTGCGCTGGACGACACCCGCCTCAGCAGCGGCATAGAGACCGTTGGGATCGAAAGCCACGGGGTGGAAGAGCCCCGTCTTGACGACGCCCATGTAGACCGTGATGACTTTGATCCCAAGGGGCGCAAGCTCGATGCGCAGCGCGTCCGAGTACGAGGCGACTGCCGCCTTACTGGCGTTGTAGGCTGCTGAGAAGGGGTACGGCACGCGAGCGAGAACGGAGGCGGTGTTGATGATCGCCGGGGGGCGGGAGGGTCCGTTGGCGGCAGCGGAGGCGAGGAGGAGGGGAGTGAAGGCTGTGATCATGTCGAAGAGGCCGAAGACGTTGGCGTCGAACATGGAGCGGACGCGGGCGGGGTCAGCCTCTACCGCTGGGGCTTCGTACACTGGGGAAAGAAGTTAGCGACATTGGTGTCTAGAGGGAAGGTGACGTACTGGTCCCGGCATTGTTGAAGAGGATGTCGAGGGTGCCGCCTGTCCGCTTGGAGATCTCGCGCTCGAGGGCGGCGATGCTCTCGGGGCTGGTGACGTCAAGAGCGAGGGTTTCGATGTTCTTGTTGCCCTCGAGAGACTTGATGGAGGAGAGTGAGCGGGCGGTTGCGAAGACGCGCATGCCGCGGGAGGCGAACTCCAGGGCGAGGGCGTGGCCTGCGCTACCGGTTGTGCAGCTGTGATGGCATCAGCATGCGTCCTGGTCAGTCAGGAGAGGGGACTCACCCGGTGATGAGGACTGTGGAACGCTTGGGGGAGCTCATCGTGAATGTTGGAGGTGTTGATTGAGGTGAGATGTGATGCTCAACTTCAGTGATGGGCTTCACATTGTTACTTATTCATTCCCAGCTGCCATGCTAGGAGGGTTTCACTCGACGAGAACCCTCCGAAGCCATCACGAAATCGTTCAATGCCGGATCTAGCGACGTCTATCTCCCGAGAATGGCATCGGCTGGACTTAAGGTTCACAGCGGCACGCAAGGGGGGTGTCAGGGTGGTCTGACTCGGGACTGATTTGTCGGGTCTAGGGCCGAGCCGAGGATTGATGTAGCGTCTATCTCGGACTCGGGATGTGTATGTAAGGCTCGGGGTGGGAACGTAAGGCTCGGAATGCGTACGTGACGGCTTCGGAGTGTGTACGTGATGAGACTCGGGGTGCTTACGTGGGAGCAGTAGCCCAGCAGATGGCCGGACTGGGCTTGGTGTCTATGCCGCCACATTGGCAGTGGATGATGGTCAACAGGCGAGGAGCCTTATCCTTTCTTGGACGTTTGATGACACTCCGAAGTAGTCTTGAGATGTGACATCTCTTGCCCATTCATCGCAACCTTCACCGTCACTGCTTGATACGAGCCAATGCCTCGCATCATGTTGCCACGTCTTGCAGTCTGCATCAGTTCTCGGGCTTCACACGTAAGTGCCTTCTTGACCGTCTTTTGCACGGACGGGGATTCTGTCCCGCCATCGCATAATCGCCCTTGGTGTTGAAGGCATCGCCACAATTCAGGACTTACGTATCCAGCCCGGGTACCCGTTCGACATCGACCATCATGATATGTCTTGAAGAGGTTATATACGGCGGCCAGACGACCGCCAAAACCTTCTGACCTGCATTCCAACCATCAATCTCATCACCATATCACAAGCCTTCACTCCAACCTTTCCACTCATCATGTCAAAGATCATCGCAGTGTGAGTCCATCCCAACCCTCATATCCTCACCCACCATCCTAACCCCTCCAGCATCGGCGGCACCGGCGCCCAAGGCATCCCCGTCGTCCGCGACCTCGTCCAATCCGGTAACTACACCGTCCGCGCCCTGACCCGCGACGCCAACAGCGCCCGCTTCAAAGAAATCGCCGCCTTCGGTCCCCCCGGCGCCGTCACCCCCGTCATCGGCTCCTTCGCCTCCGAGTCCAACCTCCGCGAGCTCTTCCGCGGCGCCTGGGGCGCCTTTGTCAACATTGACGGCTTCAACTGCGGCGAGAAGACGGAGATCTACTGGTCCATTCGCGCCTACGAGCTCGCCATCGAGGAGGGCGTCAAGCTCTACGTCTACAGCTCGCTGCTGTACGCCTACCGCATCGGCGGGTATAATCCCAAGTACCGCGGGGGTCACTACGATGCCAAGGGTCGTGTTGGAGAGTGGATTCTCGCCATGAATGAGAAGAACGCCGCTCGCCATGGGACGCATGCTGCTCTCTTCTCTACGGCTCCTTATATGGAGATGACTATCAACGCTTACACGCCCATGCCTCCCGTCGTGGAGGACGGCGTCGTGAAGTGGCGCGTTCCCCTCGGCGATGGCGCCGTGCCCGAGGTCGCTCTTGATGACTGCGGCTACTACGTCAAGTGGCTCTTTGACCACCCCGACCGCGCAAGCGGCATGAACCTCGACGTGGCCATCGCCCACATTGACTACCACGAGCTCGCGCGGGCCTTCACCGCCGTTACTGGCAAGCCGGCTGAGTACATCGACACAAGCTTCGACGATTACTTCGCCAACGTCCCTCTCCCCGATGAGGCGCCCACGGGATACAACGCCGACCCGAAGGACCCGGCTACCATGACGTACCGTGATAACTTCACGGGCTGGTGGAACCTCTGGCGCGACTCGGCTGGGAACAAGGGCGTTGTTACCAAGGATTATGCGCTTCTGGATGAGATTCACCCGAACCGTATCCGTTCCGCTGAGGAGTGGTTCCGCAAGGAGGACGAGAGGGGAAGGGCTCTGGGACTGGGAAGCCTGTGGGAGCGCGTGCAGCCGGAGAAGATTGGGGTTGTGCTGAAGCTGCACGAGGATCGTCGCCAGGGAGATCTGTAGGTATCTACTTGAAGTATTGACCTGAACAGTAGAGCCTAGATTGCTAGAAAGATCATCTATGTATTCTTATTTACGTGCTCCGTCGTGATATGTGCCGCCAGAACTCCGGTCTAATAACCCAGCAGCCTTAAAAGTACAGCCATAACCAAAACCCAGTGTCAGTCTAAACCCAAGATCTCGCAAAGATAATCCAACAACGACATCCCCTCATCTACACCGTTCACAACCCCCTCGCCAACACCACACTCGCCTCAACAGCCCTCTGCACCTCCCCAGCCGGGTAAGCCGGCCCCTTCTCCATACAAACCGCCGCCTCCGCCAACGCCCCCGTCAACAACGACGTCCTCAACCTCACCACCATGCCCCCACTCCCCTCACCCCCAATCCTCAACTCCATCGTATCCGGTCCCAGATCCCTCGCCCCCAACCCAGCAAGCTGCTCATGCACATCCGCCGCCGTCACCAGCCCCCCTCCCGTACCCCTAAACGCCCCCGCCGCCTCATGCAGCCCCGCCCTCCCCGGACCAAGCTGCCACCGCAGCTTCGCCAACAACTCCGCGCTCGTGCTGACGCGAAGAGAAGGGCCAAATGCGCGCTGGTAAGCGGCAGGGGAGATGGGCGCGTCGCCGCTGAGGTAGAGACAGGCGTTGGAGAGGGTTGTTTCGACGAGACGCATTGCGAAGGGCGTGGCGGCGGGAGAGGGCCAGGAGGGGGGAACCTGGGAGGGGAGGATGACGATGGGTTCTTCGGGTTGTTTTGGGGAGTTGTTTTCCTTTTCTGGCTCGGACATGGCGACGCCTTCGTCGTCGTAGGTGGAAGCTGTGCCGGCGATTTCAAGGGAGCGGGAGATGGAGGATCGGAGGAGGTCCATCAGCCCCGGTCGCCGGACGAGGTCTCCCGCTGCGGTGGCGGCCATGACTTCGTCGCATAGCCCGACGAGCATGCGGCCCATTTCCTCGACGGAGTCTTCTAATTTCTTGATCCTCTGTCGCTGTGCTGCGTCGGCCAGCTTACGCCGTTGCCGGAAGGCCTGTTGGGCCTGGCGGTTCTGTTCTCGACGGCCCTGGGAGGGTGTCAGCACTGGTCCACCAGGGTAACACGGAACCACATACCACATCGAGCGTACTCTTGGTTTTGGTTGCATGCCTCATTTTTAGCGGTGCTGTTGTCATCGATGCCGGCGGATGCACCTGGCTTCCGGGGCAGTTGGGCTGTATTAAGGGGGGCCGTCAGGGGGCCGTCGGGGTGGATTACAAACTCCAGCCCCCAGCGTCGGGGTGTTCACTAATCAAGTCCGACTCCTGACTCGGACACCATTCCCCCCTATCTCCCCCGGATGCTTCTCTTCCCCTAAGCCTCCGGCTTCCGTGCCAGCACCCACAAAAAGTCGGCATCCGTGGCGTCTTGGGTTTCCTCCTTGATAACGACCTCAAGCCCTGCCTCCTTCACCTTCTCCAGCGACCCCTCGACGCCCCATCCGCTCCAGTACATCCATCCCTCACCCTCGCCGAGCCACTCCTTCTCCTCGCTGCCCTCGGACACTTCCGTGCCAAAGTTGACGAGCATCCAGCCGCCAGGTTTCAGCCAGCGGGCAATGTTGCCCAGCATGGCGACCTGCTCCTCGCGGGGCAGGTGGATGACCGAGTACATGCCGACAACAGCGTCAAGCGACGCCGCGGGGATGTCGAGCGTGAGCATGTCGCCCTCGATGAGGGTCAGGCGGCCGGGAGGATCGGGACGAAGGGCGGCGCGGGCCAGGGCGATCTGCGCGCTGGAAAGGTCGTTGGCCGTAACGGTGAAGCCGGGGCGGTCGAGGAGCTTCTCTGTCACCGGGAGACCGCAGCCGCAACCGAGCTCGAGGACGGAGGCCGGAGTCGGGGCCGGAGGGAGCCGGGCGAGCAGGACGTCGAGATAGCGGAGGCGGACGGCCGAGTGGGGGACGGTCCACTCATTGTACTTGGGCGCGATGGCGTCGTACGAGGCCTTGAGCCTGGCCTTGAGGTCCTCGGGTGCGGTGACCGAGGCGGAGGTGCGCGTAGTCTGGTCGGCCATGGCGAATCGCATTGCAGTGTCGTGAGTGTTGAGGATGAGAGTGATAGTGAGAATGCGGGGTTGGTTGCAGTCGGTTGTTGGTGATGATTGCCCCCCAAGCTTACTTAAGTACTAGCAACCCTGTCCTGTCGTATTCCCTGCTAGATTGAGTCACCGGCGTAAGATCAAAAATTCAAGTCGATCGGCACTCGGCAAGACTCATGGCAGTGATTGCCTTGACTTCTGCCTTGTCGGCATGATGCGGCAACGGCCTCGATTTGGCCATGTTCCACCATCATGCGGGCAGCATGATGCATGTCGCTCCTTCAAACCAGGGTCACGACTTCCGGCTGCTCGAGGTCTTCCTTAACGCGATCGCCTCGGATGAAGGCGATCCCAATCCTTCGGTATACGCTCGCAACGCCCTGAATCGGTGTGATCAAGAGACACCACACACCAGCAACCTTGTGGCTTTCCGGAAAATCGCGGCTCTGCACCGCGAGGAACGTCAGGTCTTCCAACAGCATCGTCTTCTCGCCCGTCAGCAGCGTCGGCCATACACGAGCTCCGTTGGGCCAACACCACCCGAGTTCCTCGCCTCCGGCGCGGCTTTCCCTCATCGAAACGGGATTCAGCACGCCCCGTACACTCGGACGAGCTGAAGATGCACCATGTGCCATCGAAAGCTCGGCGAAGATGCGAATGACGGGGGCTTTGAGGAAGAGACGGCAAATGGGACAGATCACGGCAGGATCCGTGTAGTCTTGATGCCGACGGCCCTCGAGTCGCAGATGCTTGACAGTGATTGCTGTGGCGGAACCCCCCTCTTCAACCCTCGCAAAATAGACCTTGTGGTCGACACTGGCCCATGACCATGATGGAGCCCTCTGCAGATGCCGCTCCGGTCCGTGGAGAATATCCTCAAAGGGCAAATACCACAGCAGCGACCTGTGCACGTCCGCCTCGAATATGCCGCAATGATGATATCTGGCCTGGCTGTCGGAGCCGCCTCCGTCGCGAAGCACTTTGCGCAACGCGCTGATGATACCTCCGAGAGCCACGAGCTTGTCTTTCTCAAAGGTCATCTCGTACGTAGAGTACCTGTGCACGAGGTGAAGCCACGCATCATATACCCCTGTCGTGCCGTTTGCTCTGTGGAACAGGCTTGCGGTTGTAGAATAGGGCACAGCCAATCCTGTCGCGGAGGAAAACTCGTGTGCATGGCTTGAGAAGCCGTTGGCATGCTCGCACTCCCAGAGGAGATGGTTCTCGTAGAAATGCAAGACCCTCGGCGACAGCATCAGCTCCTGCAGAACCCATGCCCTGTTTGAGATTTCGCTATGATGCAAATCCCTGGGGTTGAGAGGTCCGATTTCGGGGATCTCGACGATGAACTCGGGACCACCAGCCAAGGGGGCGATATTTAGTGTTGAAGGCACCCTGCACCGCCAGAGAAAGCCCTCGTTGCACTGGGCCGCGGAGTGAGCGGCAATGGTAAAAGTTGCGTGCGAGTAGATGGACCCCATCTTGGCCGCCTGCTGCAGCCAGTCACCAACATCGTCCTGGACGATGCACAGCGAGTCGATCCATACATATCTGACGCCAAGGACGTGAGAAACCAGCACAGCATCCTGGAATGTCCGAGGCAGCTCTTTAATGTTGAACCAGCGCATATGCTGGTGCAATGTGTCCTTGGTGGTCTTGAAAGTATGGCTGCCTCCCCAGCGGTGACTGAGTGTCGTGTACATTGCCGTTTCTGTGCCGTCGGTCTCCTTCAGGCGGAGCATAATCTGTCCAGGCGAAGTACCAAATGGGCTGAGTATCTCGATGACTCGGTCGGGCAGGATGGGTCGAATGCGGAGCGGCTTGGGGGAGCGCACCCTTCCCATTTGCAGAGGCAGGCTCTTGGATGCGCAAATTTTGCAGGGCGCCCTTCTGGTGATGACGCGCTTAAGCTCTGACAACAGTCGAGATGCAGCTGCGTCCGTCAGATTTCCTCTGGCGGTGATGGGGACCACTGGGGGCTCTTCTGAACGGCGTATGCCTGTCAAAAGAGTAAGATTGGCAGCAGAACGGAGGACCGACCATGGATGCACGAACCTTTTGCCTCGCCAGCGGACAACAGCCTGAACTGGCCAAACGTCCACCTCCATTCCTCGCGGAGAGGTGTCGCCTCATCCGCCCCTCTCTGCCCCCGGTACCACAGCCGAATCAGATCCAAAGTCAGCAGGCCCTTGAAGAGGCTCACCTCAACTACATCTTCCCATTCTGCCGTCGGGCTGTAGTCTTTGAACCCGTCTGCCCCCCAGTACCTCCGAAAGTAGTAAGACCGATAGCTCTGGGCGATCAGGGCGCACATCCTGCAGTCTTTTGCGGCCGAAATGATATCCCTGTGGTGATAGCGGAGCTTGCCACCTCTCCGAAGCGCGTCCACATCGAGTGTGTCGCAAACGTCACAAAGGCCGGAGATGTCGTGCAGGCGATGCCCCTTGCTGTACTCGAACATGGGCCACTCCCCGCTGCCCGAGTCGGCATCGTAATAGCGGACACCAGTGGCGAGGCTGGGGTCGTCTGCAAATGGGGATCGGGGTAGAGGTCCCAAGTCCAAGACTGTGTGTGGTTTGAACGGGGACGATGACCGTGCCGTTGGCACAGAGCGGTCCGAAGAAGTCGGTGACGGTGGTTCCGGGGGAATATAGTGTTCTGGGATTGGCGATGTCATGGCGCAAGTGGTCGTGATTGATGCAGAGGGTGTTCAGGTTGACGGTGGTGAACAAAAGGCCGCAGGACTCGAGGGGTCCATCTTGGCGGTCCTGTAGGGGTCAAACAGGGGAAGAAGCATGGCGCAGATTGTCACCAGATTCGTCCTGGGTAGTGTGGCCATTTTGGGGGCCGGGATTGCGAAGAGATATGCGGAATTGAATGAGCTCCGATCAGACGGTCATTTTGGTCCAGTCGAAAGCCATTTTACCGCATCTTTCGATACGCGAAAGGTCGACTTTGATGGAAAGAGCATGATCAAGAGCTCAGGTCACAATTGAAACTGCTGGTTGACGAACCTTGGACTTTGCTTAGTCATCACCAAAATCGCGGGGTGTCGACCCAACTGACGGGCATCAACGAAAGGCTGCGGCTTGCTCCGTGAACATCGTCCCGTCCGCAACCTCCGTCATTCTGAGCTGTTGTGGAGACAAATGCTCTGCGAAACCTGCAGGGCAATAACGCCCCAGGCCTTCTGGTCCCAGCGAGAATCGACCAGGCGCGCAGGCCGTCCGGTGGTGGAACACGGGTACCCTCACCTGGACTACGTCTCCCTCGGCGTCTCATCCGCAACATGCGACCTCTGCGCCCTGATATTCGCCCAGCTGGGCGGTGAGCGCAAGGATCTCGACCACACGAAGAAGCACCGTGTCCTACTCATCTCCAGCACCTACCCATCTCACAAGGGTCTTGCCCCTGGCGTCTCGAGCATCTACGGCATGGTCGTCGGGACCAAGATCAGGGGCTACTTTCACGTATTTGCCGATCCGGGTAGGTCCTCCCCCGAGGAGCTGTGCTATCGGTTCTCATACCGGCTGCAGACAACATGGCAGCAATATCAGGGGACATCACCGGGAGGCAGCTCCTCTCAAGGCCTGACTCGGAAGAGGCCTTCGCACAGGTTAAGTCGTGGCTGGCAGACTGCGACGCCCGGCATCCCGAGTGTCGAAGACAGAATTTCTTCGTGACCGAAGGCGGCAAAGGGGGTAAGCCTCGCCATGCAAATAGAGACTTCCCCACGAGGCTCCTCTGCATCGAAGACGATCGTCTCAGACTAGTCGACGGGCCCGACGTCAGCGAGGACTACGTCGCGCTGAGTTACTGCTGGGGCACCTCTGGCCAGCTCACGACGACGACCCACAACACTGCAGCGCACAGGCGAGGCATCCCGCTCGACGACCTGCCGCTCACGCAACGCCAGGCGGCGGCGGCTACGAGGAAGCTGGGGATGCGGTACCTCTGGGTAGACGCCCTATGCATCGTCCAGGATGACAAGGCCGACTGGGGGAGAGAGGCACCCCAGATGGGCTTCATCTACCACAACGCCTTCCTCACCATCGCCGCCGCCGGGTCCTCCTCGTCAGCTGGAGGCCTCTTCCACCAGCGCACCGCTCGGCCTACACCTGTTCCAGTCCCGTACCAGTCTTCCACCGGCAAGCGCACCATGCTCATAGCCCCCTTGGGCGACGGTTTCGTGCAGGCTCTAGACCAATCGGTCTGGAATTCGCGAGGTTGGGTGTATCAGGAACGCATCCTCAGCCGCCGCATCGTCGAGTTCAGTACGTCCCAAATCTTCTTCGAGTGCCAGAGGCATTCCGTTGGCGAGGACGGGCTACCAGTCATGTCCATCGAGAAGCGCCTGGCAGCAGGTCGGATGCTCCACGGGCTGGAATCGCTATGGTGCGGCCTAATCAAGGGCTACACATCACGCAGCCTGACGTGCGCTGATGATCGGACCATGGCGATTGAGAGTCTGGCACGATATGTCGCGGGGCGCACCGACACGCCGTCAACGAAAGAGGGCATGTACTGCGCGGGGGCATGGCTGGGAAAGTCGCCCTGTCACCTGCTGTGGTACTGTAGCGACAGGCTGGCGACTGGTGGCCCCTCGCCGAGAGCGCCGTCCTGGTCGTGGGGCAGCGTGGATGTGCCAGTGCAGTGGGAGATGTCGTGGTACGTCTTCGGAAGTGAGCTGGTGAGTAAGCTGGAACTACCGCCCGAAGTCTACGGGCTCGTGCCGACGGACAAGAGGGTGCGGACTGCCAGGCTCAGAGTCGAAGCTCCAGTCATCAACCTTCGGAGGGCCGATAAACGGATGGGCCTGGTGGAAGGCAGTGAGGCTGTCAGTATGGGCATGGGACCGTACGAGGTCAATGCCCAAACGCATCCAGGCTGCTATCAGATTCTCTCCTCAACTGGAAAAGTGGTGGGCTGGGGTGTGTTCGACCAAGGAGCTGCGGGACCGCAGTCGTTTCTGGCTGCCATCCTGTCGACGTCAATGGACGAAGAGGAGAAGCTCTCGCACGTCGTGCTGCTGGCGGCTGCCGAGGTGGAAGCGGACAATTTTGTGCGCATTGGCGTGGGAGAGATCCGGACCACGGTAGATGAGTGTGTGAGAAAAGTTGTGACGATTGTTTGAAGGAACTGTAAAGGTCGATCCTGACCGGGCATCTTATGTAAGCTGACTGGTGGACCGAAAGCGCTGAAAGGGAAGCAGCAACCATCATGTGCTCTGATCTCGCCTTCTTCACTCTCTTGATCATTTCCACTTCCTACACCCACGCTCTCATCAGACAGATGGGGTGCAGCGCGCGCGCAGCCTCGCCTGCGTCCATCAACCCCTCAA
This sequence comes from Plectosphaerella cucumerina, assembly GCA_020746995.1. Lineage (NCBI taxonomy): Eukaryota > Fungi > Ascomycota > Sordariomycetes > Glomerellales > Plectosphaerellaceae > Plectosphaerella > Plectosphaerella cucumerina. Next base: position 857,317 of record JAGPXD010000004.1, on the reverse strand, counting down.
TCGACCTTGCACGCGCTCATCTCAGTCCAGACGCTGTTTTTCTCTACTTTCTAATCGCCAGGCCCCCGCCCCCAATGATCTGTCGCAACTCTCCGGCCCATCTCCTGCCATATCGCCCTCCCAACCACATATTCCTCTCCCGTCACTTAGAAACGACTAGCTGCAGTTCTCTCACAGCTCGAGACACAGTTCCTGGGGGTTGAGACGCTATGCCCTGCCTGCCCGCAATGAATCTTAGCACCCCGCTCAACGGCATGTCAGATTTCATCTTGGAGCTTCGCCTCACCTTTCGTCGGGAGGGTGTGCGGTCCGCAAATCAATCTGTGGTCTTCCCGTCGGTCCCCAAAAGGGAAGGGTTCAACGGGCAACAAGGCAGAAAAAGGGTATCCTCACTGGCCAGCAATCGCCCGCATCCGCCACGCCCGATGCGCTTGTCACATCCCGCTCCCTGAGCTGCATCGGGGTCGCCTCTCCTCGAGCATGGGGTCCTGAACCGTGGCCAACCCGGCGACGGCCCTTTCCAGACTGACAGCGATTCTAGCCACACCACAGAGTGAGGCTATTCGGATTTCGATGCAGTGCGACCAGAACTGGACACGCGGCAGCCTGACAGCCGCACTCAGAGCCTGCCGGTCTGCCACTTGGCCAGCACCATGCATGCATTGTCTGCACTTGATGCACTTCGCCACACTAGGCGCTATTATGGCAGAAGATACGTTGGAACTGGAAACTCGTCCCGTTTGCAGCCTGGTCTGAATGCTGTGTCATAAGAAACATCCCACATCAGAAAGGCACCGATCCATCTTCATTTTCATTCACTGAGTCTTCAGGCAACATCTCCATCCGCTGCTGCAATGGAAGACGATGGATCTACCATGGCTGAAGCCTCGGACAGAGTCGCCTCGGACGGCTCTTCCTCCGTGGAGCTCAATGCCCTAGACACACGAGACAGCCTATGCGGCTCTGCCGCCTCCTGGTCTAGCGCCTTTGCAGAGGCTGGGATATCAGACTCTGCGGAACAGAGCCCATGCCCTTCAGCTGCTTCCAGCGACAACACATCAGAGGTGCGAGAGAGCTCGTCGGAGACGCGGGGAGATGAGCACACTGACGTCAACTCGATTGTATAGCCGCAGCCTTTCCCGCTACCAAATTGGCTCTTGGAACATTGCGTCACCCTCCGAGAGGCATGGAAAGACACGCCAGACTTTTTGGATTTGCTTGGAGAGGCAGCCTTTGATCAAGAGACGGGGCTTCTTACCGAAGCCGAGGTGTGCAGAATACAGGCTCAGGATCTTGCCAGCATGTGTCATGTCATGGACGTGACCTGGTTCGACCCGTTGCTGATGCTTGCACGGCCCGAAGAGCAGCGGTCAGTAAGAAACCCGCGGCACTTCAGCAAGGATGTTGTTCTTCTCAGGTCACCTGTGTCAAGCCAGCTGCCGACCTACCGGACATTTTTCCTCGCCGCTGTTGCCAAGCAATTCGCCAAAACCATCGATGCAGACCTGATGCTACTCGATAGCGAAGACATCAAAGACTTTACAGAAGAGTGTTGGGATGTGACGGATCGAGTCGAAGAGGACCTCTGCGCAGGGAAGCTATTTGAGCCGTGCTTCCGGCCACCTAACGAAGCTGTAAAGACTCCTGCCGAAGACGAAGATTTGGACTCTTCTGTCATCACGGCAAGTCCTGCAGCACATCGCCGTCATGTATCCGTGCTAATTCGCATCCATCTAGTGGACTGAACCGCTCGCCGCCCTTCTCAGCGCCCCCGAAGCCAAAAGGCGCAACCAGTCCGTCCCATTTGACGATGAACGCATGCCCTCTCTCGTCATTTTTCTTTCGGTTGATCAGTCTACAGTCAATGATCACCTAGGATCTCGTCTTCGCAAACTCTTGAAGGCCTCCCTGGTCCACAAGCACACCATCATTCTCTTCGCAAGAGACAGATACACGCGCCAGGACACATTACACTATGACAAGCTCATGAGAATTCATGGCGTCGAACTAGTCCAGCTGCTGCCAGTCAGGACTCCCCAGATGAGAGAGCTTCTCATGGCAGACCAAAGAGCCGAACAGCGACACAAAACTGTGCGCTATCTTCAGAGACGCATTCGCCACAGAACGCCGGGCGCCAACAAACCTTCACTTGTCATGCCACATACGAAGTGGGGTTTTCTGGGAGCCTCGCTGGCCGCCAAACTCACACGAGATCATGTTTCGCAAATGTCATCTTTAGCAAGCGAGATTTTGCGGTGCCTCGGAGAGGTGACGGATGACGACCAGATCAAAAGAGCCGTTCTAGGTGTCGGGCGGCCGCCAGAAGGCACTCGAGGTCTGGGGGTGTGTTGCCGGCGGTTCTGGCGGCGATGGTTCTGCTAGCGATGATTCTGCCAGCGGTCGCTCTGCCAGCGGTCGCTCTGCCAGCGGTCGCTCTGCCAGCGGTCGCTCTGCCAGCGGTCGCTCTGCCAGCGGTCGCTCTGCCAGCGGTCGCTCTGCCAGCGGTCGCTCTGCCAGCGGTCGCTCTGCCAGCGGTCGCTCTGCCAGCGGTCGCTCTGCCAGCGGTCGCTCTGCCAGCGGTCGCTCTGCCAGCGGTCGCTCTGCCAGCGGTCGCTCTGCCAGCAATGGTTTGACGCCGATGGTTCTGACGGTAACGATTCTGATTACAGTCGCACTGATAACAAGAACAAGGATGAGTGGAGCAAGTTCCCTGAACACGTCCAGAAGCAGCTCAGGGAAATCAGTCAGGCGACCAACAAAACCTACAGATTCGAGCAGCAGATGCTCCCCCTGGTGGTCAGTCCAGTGACATCCAAAGATGCCCGGGACTCGATTGCGGTTGATGAGGAAACTGTAAAGGCAGTAAAGCGAGTTCTGGAGCATCACCAGAACCCAAACAGCCTCGGATCCTCCTACGGGATATTGCAGCAACAGCACACCGGCGGCGTGCTTCTCTATGGCCCCCCGGGCACCGGCAAAACTCTGCTTGCACGCATGCTGGCTTCCACCACCCAGTCCATCATCATCAGCGCTACCGCCGCCGACATCCAGTCTCAGTATTGCGGCCAAACACCCAAGGTCGTCAAGGCGCTGTTCAATCTCGCAAGACGCATCTCGCCTAGCATTGTATTCATCGACGAGGCCGATTCGCTATTTGGGGCTCGGTCGGCCAATGATTCAAGAGGCTCAGGCAGCTTCTATCGCGAAACTATTACACAGCTACTTACTGAAATGGATGGCTTCTCAAACTCCAAAAATAACCCGCTCGTCATACTGGCAACCAATTTGCCAACGCTTCTCGACCCAGCTGTCCTTCGCCGAGTTCCAAACATCACGTATATGGGACCGCCGACACTTGCTCTTCGGGAAAAGATCTTCTGGATTATGCTGGAAGGGGAGATTCTGGACCCTGGCCTCAACGTGCCCCGCCTTGCTCAGATGACGCCCGGTTATTCTGGCTCGGATATCAAGAGCCTCTGCTTCAAGGCTGCGCTTATGTGCGACAAGTTTGTTGAATCTGGCGAGGATAAGGGCAAGAGACTGCTGACCTGGCCTCTCTTTGAGCAAGTCCTCACTGGCACAGCTGGTGCGAACCGGTCTGCTGCGAACTCTGTGTCGAGGCCACTTCGCGATTTTGCAGCAAAGCACGATCCTACTGGCTTTAGACGGATGAAGAAGGACTACGCGGAACTTGAGTCGAGCCAGGTGCAGCTCGGACGAGCGGCGTATGCTAAACTAGCTGCCGGCTCGGCTGACTCAAATGAGGGAATGCACCTCAACACTGATACTTCAGGTAAGGACGCGCCTGTGCCCTGCACTTGAGGGTCTTTGGAAAGAGGGTAGGCTGCTTTTGCAATCAACGACGCTACTCGGGACTTTAGCTGACCTTGAGTGGCAGGAGAAGGCTCTCCGCGTTCCGGTCTGTCAGACCTCTTACTGACCTCGACGAAATCATTCACTACATCGCATGACGATTCGAAACTTCTATACGCGCCCCTGCCGATGAATAGCAAGAAGATCCGTCTTTTGACACTGCACCCCTCAACCGATAAGAACGCTCAAGTCACTGGCGACCTGACCGTTGTTTGCCTTGAGGACTACACCCAGGCTTACAGGGACTTCCGCGCCAGGCTTCCGGAAGGGCCTGGTCATGAAAGTGAAACTGACCGCGGCCTGACCCGTCATTTCATGTGGAATTTGGTCAACAGGGACCCTCGCAAACTAGCCGAGCCAGAGTTTACCGAGACAGCACGAGAAGTCGCTCCAGACCCATCTTTGTACGAGTTTTGCGATCGTCCGTTGGAGCAGCTGAAAGGTCTGGTTGATCGATACTCCTGGGGTGACTTCCTTGCCCTGAGCTATGTCTGGGGTGATCCAACCAAGAGGCAGAAGATTCTTGTCAACGGCGTACCCTTCGGCGTTGGGGATAACCTCCACGCGGCTCTTTTACGCCTCCGATCATCTTACGAGGTATCCGAACGTGGTTTGAAAGTCTGGATTGATGCCATCTGCATTAACCAAGATGACCTGATCGAGAGATCTGTCGAGGTGCAAAAGATGCAGCTCATCTACACTGATGCCCTCGCAGTCAGAGGCTGGCTCGGACGAAGCCACGAACCTCACTTGATGGCAATTCTCTCTGAACTACGAGATCTTTGGGATTTCGCAGCTGCTAGTCTCCACAAGGAAGAGACGCCGTGCCCTCTGCAGGCTATCAGAGACCTCCACAACCGGTCGGCAATTTCGACCATGTCCAGCAAGCCGCTGAATCCCACAAAGGTTATCGTTTCTCCCTAGTATTCAAAGATGAATGCATCTTCAACCAGGAGTACTGGGAACGTCTTTGGATAATCCAGGAGATTGCGCTGGCGTCCTCTCTGGTGTTCTGGTTCGGTGCAGAGAACTTCTTCATCACCCCACGAGAATGCAGCACTTTGTGGGCCGATTCATCCACGGACGACTGCGAGAACCCCGAAGCAGATGCGAATGTTCGGACTGCTCTGAGAAGGGGCAAGGCTGTGACGAAACTGATATGGTGCAGGTCTGTCATTGTGGAGGATCAGCGTCTTACCATGCGTCAAGATATGTCCTCATTGATCATGGTGGGAGGGCAACTCTGTTTGCGCGAGACAATCCGTCTGGGGCGTGTTTCCAATGTCACCGACCCGCGGGATAAGGTCTTCGGCCTTCTCGCCATTCTGCCTAAACAGATCTCGCGTCGCGTCCTGCCTAGATACGACGACCCGGTGCTCACGTGGAAACGGGTCTGGGTTTCCTTCGCTCGCATCTGCCTCGAAGAAGCGGGTAATCTCAGCCTTCTAGCCAGGTGTGCAGGACAGCGTGGGCACCTTGGTGCTGTGGCCAAAGGATTTCCTAGTTGGGCTTTTGACTTGACGAACCCGGGGAGGGCCGAGATAGATGCTCTGGGCCCCAGCCCGAAAACCTCCAAGGTCGCGATCCGTCATCTGCTCCTGGATCTTGGATTCCAAATCTTCGCTGCCGATGCGGGCCTTCCGTCCGATTTCTCCTTCTCGGACGACGGCCTGCACCTGGAATGCAAGGGGGCCTTTGTTGACATTATCAGCGCCGTTGCAGTGCGTCGCAGCCTTGTGGACAACGGTGACATCAGCACGGTGCTGGAGGAAGATGGGATCTTCGAAGGTCGCTCCGGCGGACGTCTTTTCCGAACAGGAGGGGGCCGCATCGGCACTATTTTACACAATGGGCGGCCGGGAGACCGGATCGCAGTCGTGGGCGGATGCGACTGCCCGCTCGTCCTTCGACCCAGTGGCCACGAGTATATCATCGTCGACAATTGCGTCATGGACGATCTCATGGACGGGCAGGTCGCGGGGATGGTGGAGAGGGGAGAGCTGGAAGTCGAGGACATTGTCATCTGCTGAACCTCAGCGTCGACAGGGGAGAAGCAAGACTGATCTACATTTCATAGCTGTACCTTCATCGTATCCACTCGCTTCCCTCAACTTGCCATATCTCGCTCGCGATGGCGGAACTCGAAGTGTAAAGACGCCAAAGCCCCCGATCGGATGCCAAACCTCGACAATACCAACCCCCCCCTACCACTCATCGGGCGCTCCAGAGAAACGACCACAGGCACGCCGGACCAGCCGACTCGAATTTCTCGGCCGCGATCGTTCATCTTGAGTACCCCACGAGTGGTAGAGGAGAGGTTGCCGCTGTCGATGTGTGCCTTTCCGATTGCAACCTTGGGGTGGACGACTTGACCAACGATCACCCACTGGTGACGAAAGTCCCAGGCTAGTTGCACATGGGATTAATATGAAGGTAAAGTAAGATTCCGACTTGGGAGCTAGTGTTTTATAGTCCTCGGCTGAGGCAGCTTGAAGGCTTGTAACGCCACGAGACCGAAACGTAACGCCTTGTTTGAGCCACCAAGGCCCAAAACCGGATACAAGTCTCATTTCCCAGCTCATTCATTCACTCACAATTTCAAGCTAAACTCATTGGATTGATGACCTGTTCCCAGACAAGTACATATCAATCATGTGTCACGCAGGAAAAGTGATCAGAGCGTAACTCATGAATTCATTACTGTGAGGTATTGATACAAGCGTTGCAATCTGAGGCATTACAAAGCCGTCGCAACATAGGAAACGTCTCCATCAACCATTATCCAACCGATCCGATTACAGACCCCTGTGAGCTTCCTGGTAGGGGGTTGCGCTGTTCCTCCGGGCGCGGTCGTGAGTGTGGTCGTCGTGGTGCACCGCCGGCTCGCCAATGTGCTTGGCGAGAACCGAGGGAGGCACCTGGGCGGCATCGGTGGGATCCCGGTGTGCGGTGGTGGTGTTGCTCCTTCAAGACAGGCGTGGTCAGTGTCTTGATCGCAATAGTCGAGCCGAGAGCGGAGGCGCAGGAAGGGGTATTATGGAAGCTTGGGGGGTTGCTCGGCGTCGGAGGTCGCAGCGGATTGTAGCTTACGAGCGGGCGTAGGTCTGGTCCTGGCCGACAGTCTTGGAGCCGTCACGGTCCGAGTCGACGCGGGGGTCAACCTTGTTGAGGATGTCCTTGCTGTGGGGGCCAGCGGTGTTGGGGGCAGGGCCGGGGTTGTTCAGGCCGGTGGCACCAGTGGTGTGAGTGCCGGTGTGGGTGCCGGTGGTCGAGCTGCCGTAGGCACCAGTGTTGGAGCCGAGGCCGCCACTGGTGGGGTTGGCACGGTGGTCGCGGTCAGAGTCGACACGGGGGTCGGCCTTGTTGGCGATGTTGGAGTCATGGGGGCCAGTGTTGGTGGAGGTGCCGTAGGTGTTGGACGAGCCCAGGCCGGAGGTGCCGTGGGTGTTGTGCGAGCCAGTAGTGCCATAGGCGCCGGTGTTGGAGCCAAGACCGCCGCTGGTGGGGTTGGCGCGGTGGTCGCGGTCAGAGTCGACACGGGGGTCGGCCTTGTTCAGGAGGTTGGAGTCGTGGGGACCAGCGTTGGTAGAGGTGTTGCCGTAGGCAGTGTTGGAAGAGCCAAGGCCGCCGGTGTTGCCGGTGTTGCCGTACTCGGCGCCGGAGCGGGTGGTGGAACCGAACTCGTTGGTGCCGGTGGTGCGGGACGAGCCGAACTCGCCGCCGGTGGCACCGACGCCGCTGGCGGGGTTGGCGCGGTGGTCGCGGTCAGAGTCGACGCGGGGGTCGGCCTTGTTGGCAAGGTTGGAGCTGTGGGGGCCAGTGTTGGAGGAGGTGTGGGTGGACGAGCCGAGGGTGTTGGAGCCGGTGGTGTGGCCGGCAGTGTGGCCGGTGGTGTGGCCGGTGGTACCGGTGTAGTGAGTGCCGGAGCCGAGACCGCTCATGCCAGCGCCGCTGGAGTGGCCGGTGGTGGTAGAGTGACCAGCAGTGTTGCCGGAGAGGGGGTTGGCACGGCCATCGCGGTCAGAGTCGATGCGGGGGTCGGCCTTGTTGGCAGCGTGAGAGTCGTGGCCCTTGGCGCTGGCGGGGTCGTTGGAGGAGGAGTGGTGCTTGTCACCGTGGACGGCGTCCTTGATCTTCTCGATGAGTCCAGACATGTTGGGTGGTTTGGTTTGGTTGAATGGGTATCAAATATGTGTTTGAGGTGGAAAGTCTTGGGGGTAATCACTTGATGGTGATTGTAGGAAGCTGTGTTGTTGTGGTTGTGGTATCTGTTGATGAGGAGAGGAGAGGGAAAAGACTGATGACGAGGTGAGGGGGATGATGGTTATATACTTCCTGGAGGAGGGGAAGGAGACTTGGGAGGGACGGTCTGGCTCACTGACGGATTGCCTAGCAGATGCTTGTTTCCCGTCCTTGCGCGGCCTGTCTGGGCGGGAAGTCACTCGCTCGGCGACGTTGGCCCAGTTTACTCGAAGATGTCGCGTCATCGGTCTTGGAGGGGCAAGCAGGAAGCTCTGCAAGCGCGGGTTTCTCCAAGAAGCTCGGACGTCTGGCCAGACCAGACGCAGAGAGATCCCCAATCAACCCCAGTCGTCACCGGTGCTTCTGGTCCGACGACGCCAAGCCATCGCTCACGCGGGCCAAGGAGCTCTTGCAGTCCTTTTGCCTCGGCCAGGTTTGGCCCTGCTCGAAACAAGGGGCCGCGTCCGGGTCTGGCCCTCTCGGGAGGCTCCTTGAGGACATGGGATCGCTGGATCGGGGAGCTCGGCGGGCCTGATGCGCTGCAACAGCCGTGAGAGACGGGACGTGGATGGCGGAAACCCGCCCCCCACCATCGTCATACGTGGATCCCATCAGCCGCGAACGAACCCCGGACGCGTTTCTGAAGCTGTGGCTTGTGACGTTTAGGGCTGGGGTGAGGGGGCGAACGGTGCTGCTTCGTCCAAGGATGAGGCGGCTGAAGAGAATTCAAGCACGAAGATCTGTTGCAAGCATTCCATCCAGGTTTAGCTCCGTCCGAGACACGACATCTAACGGACCTCCACCTCAGAGAGAGACAGACAGGCGAGACAGGTGCGAGGAGGCCTCGTGGTCCAACGGAAAGAACGGGTCGTCCGTACCTTCCCTACGCCGGTCAGCAAATGCCACGCGTCGCTCCCCGGATGAAGGAAGTCACGACGAAGTAGCCGTCACCCTCAGCCCCCGCCAGATTCGACGAGGAAGGAACGACGGGGCAAGGGCGGGGTGAGGGAAGGGAGCTATGACGGCGGATGCACGTCGGTGCAGGAGGAGATGAGGTTCGATGGTCCGACGTGGTTGGACGATGTAGCAAGGAACCAAGCTCGTGGGGCCACGCCAATGACGCAGCCGTCGCCCCGGCACCTGCTGAGGGCAGGCGCGAAAGCCACAAACGCCACAGACCAGAAGAGCTCGGGGCACATTCCGACCCCGCCCGTGGCTGACGGCACGCGGTCGCTAGCGTCACCTTCCCCACACCATTCCGTCATCGATTCCTTACGCCATCTTCTCTCACCTTTGCTAATCCTGACGCCTTGTACCATAGGAGCTCCCAAAAGCTCGACCATCGCGATGCGGCTCTCCGCGCCCTAAGCCCATTGGCCCCTTGCAGCTTGCAGCCCCTCTCTCCCCCTCCCGTCTCCCTCCCTCCCCGCCCCCTGTCGTTTGATCGGCTATCGACAAAATCCCAATCTCTGTCAAACGGGCATCCGAATTTCTGACCGGTTTCCAATCTCGACAATCCCAAAGGCCTGGCTCCACGCCTGACGTAGCCCGTCTCGCCTCTTCTCTCTACCTACCCGGAAAAATCATGTGGTGCGACCGCCACTCATTCCCGACTTGCATATGCCGCGTAGGTGTCTCAAGGGGGCCAAGGCAAGGCACCGCGCGAGAGCTTGAGGCGATCGCCTAGCCCGCCCTCTCATCGAGACAAGTTGACAGGGCGCTTCGGAATCCCGTGCTATTGCTACACCGTACCGCTGCCTCGCGTCCCCCTCCCCGCCCGTCCTCGGCGACCGCTCCCGTCCATGCCGTGCGTCCATCCGCTGGTGAGGTGATCCCGCCGGCGCTAGCTGCCTTGATTTCGTTCCTGTGCATCTTTCTTGCGGCGAGTGCAGGACGGCCGATCACGACTTTGGGATGAAAGACGCAAACGAGAGCCCAACGCGAAAAGTGCCGGAGCGGCTAAACAAGTCGCTTCTCGCTGGCTGGCGGCGGGTAGCACGGGTGATGCTATATTCGGCCTATTGAGCACGCAAACCTGCTTGCGCCTCCGACGCCCGGGCCCATCACGAGACGACGGTTGGCGGGGGAAAAGAGGCTGGAAATGGCTTGCCGTGCCTCGTGCCTCCGCCTCCGCGACTCCAACTTTCCTCCTTGCATGTCGACCCCTCGGCGGCGCAACCACCACAGATCGGGATTTTCAGGGCGATCTGGCTTTCTCGTCGGCTTCTCTGGCGAGATCGTTGCTCCAGAAAAAAAAGGACGCTACGAGTGCCACGTCTGGGAGGCCTGCAGCTGCAGCAACGCCCACTGGGAGGGAGGGCGGTCTGGTTCTGGAACGGCAGCTTGGGCTCGGCCTAGACGTGGCGTGCCCCAGATCTCGGACATTGCGATGCGGAGTTGGCTTCCCAGCAGGGGGGGCAACGCCCCGGCCAAGGCACTGCATCGCGACTGGGAGGCATTAGGTCATTTGAGGCTGATCAGGGGAAGGGTCACGGGCGTGTTTGTGCATTGTGGCACTTTGCTGGATTCAGGTTCATGGTGAGGTATCGCGATCGGAAGGTCACGATGGTGCCGGGGGGGACATCGTCGGCTCCGGACCCGCTCCGATCTGGCGGGGTGTCCCGAGAGGGGCCGCCGGGCAGGAGACACTGAGGCGCAGAGGACGTTGGGAGACCCACGGCAGTCGTGGCGTCGTGGCGCTGCTGTGAAAGCGATTCAGGGGAATGTTGTCGTGATGGTAGATGGTGTGGTGTTCCACGTGGTGTAGAGCCATGATGCTATTCTCTAGGCTCTGGCCCATCAGTTAGGGCATTTGAACTGGATTCTGAATACAGCTGAACCACGTTTCAAGAACAGTGGCCTAAATGATCCATGTAAAGTTAAGGGGGTTCAGTAATTGGCATTTATATGTTGAATTTGAAATCTTCGCATTGGTTGGGTCAAGACTCCCGCGCTCAACCACAGCCTCATCAATCAGATCAGTTGCTAGCATTCGTCCATGACAAGGTCGACGGAATTATCGCTTCGATTGAGATGGTGAGATTACTCTGAGGTATCATACCCAGGTGCAAAGGCTCGAAGTTGGCCCCAACCTCTTGTGCATCTTGCGTGAACCAAGTTGGGAGGTTAAACCCCTGTCCACTCCATGGCCAAAAAAGCTACTTAAAACAGCTGACCTGATGAGAACATCCGGTCAGTTACGATACGATGAGGCTCGATACAAGTTGGATGTGGCAGAATGACTTGTTTTTGAAGGAGGCCTCCTATCCGAAACGCTGCATCGTGATCACTGATCCGTGAGCATTGCCTGATAGGGCTCGATGGCCTCGTCGATCAACACCAGTATTGAACCTGCTGCATCTTTACGTATTTCTAGGTTAAACTCAATAGGTAACCAGTGCGCATGCACATGTTGAAGTTGGGGCCTCAACATGACGTTCACATTCGAATGTGATGTTGTGGACAGGGCCAAAGTCAAGGGAAACAATATGACGGTCAGGAGCTTGAGGATTACAAGACGAAGCTTTGCAAGTAAAGGCACATTGGTAATGGCGTGAGTAACGACTAGTAATTGCACCTCCTGATGACAGGCAATAGTGATCCAAACTTCGCATCACTTGTCTAACAATCTAGCGATACTGAGAAGCTGTCGATAACGACCACCGGGGATCAAATTCAATTATAGACATGATCAACCATGGAACGAAGTAGGTACCATCAAGGCATTATTATTGCGTAGATATTATACACATCGGCCGTTAGGGTATTAGTTGGGTATCGGCGCTTTCCTCCTCCATTCTCATCCTTCCCCTTCGCTATCATGACCAAGTCCATATTCGTTTCACGTCGTAGAAAAGAAAATGATGTTTACTTGTTGGTACAAGTGGCGTCTAGGCCGACATGTCAAGACATGTCGCCACTTAGACGCGCGAGCGGTACCAGCCGCGGCGCTGGCGGACGGGGCGGTCGGCAACAGCGTTGGTGCGGCGGCGAGTCCAGAAGAAGCCGATGACGGCCGAGGCGAGCCAGCAGATGGCGGACAGGAAGGCGAAGGCGATGACAGCCTTGAAGCGGCCGCAGGCATCGTTGTTGCGGATGGCAATGTTGCTCCAGTCGAAGACGCCACCGCAGCCGTTGCCCATGATCTGGGGGCGATGTTAGCAGATGACTTGAGAGGGATGGAGTGCGATGAAGCTTACGTCAACGAGCAGGCCAAAGGCCACCCACCACAGGATGGAGATGAAGAGGTCCACCGGCCAGTGCACAAAGGCGCTGGAGAAGGGAAGAAGCCACAGCAGGGCTAGCAGCATGGACAGGGCCGACACCGTGATGGTGTAGATGTGGCGCCCATTGGCCCACGCGCTGGCGTTGGAGTTGTCGAGGAAGTGGCCGAGGAGGCCGGCGACGATGGCGCCGAAGGCCAGCTCCGCGGCGCGGAGCACGAAGGAGAGGATGCGGTCAAAGGCCATTGTTATTAGGAGGGGGGGTTGTTTGTTTGTGTGGGTATAAGGTAATGGGCCGTTTGGGTTCCTCGAGGAGGGGAGTTGTGAGGTGGCGAAGGAGGTGGTTGCTGCTTGTTGGTTGCTGTTGTGTGGGATGAGGAGGGAAGGAGATCAGTGAGGTAAAGGGGGAGGCGAAAGGGGGTATTTATCGTCGATCAGGCCCCGTCCATCCACCACGTATCCCACTTCCAAGGCTGAAGGTGTGGAAAGCACAGCAAATGGGCAACTCCAGGGTAGGGCGTAGAGTCAAGGTCGCGTCACACGGCAAGCGCCCCACGAACAGGTTTGGGAGGCCCTCCCTCCCGCAAGGGAGCCTCCGGCGTCATATCGTCAACGCCCAGACCGGTTGCTCCCGGACCAGGACCCCCAGGGTCGTTCAGGGCCAGAGCCCAGACGCAGGGTATAATGATGCAGCGCGCTTCGGCAGCGCGCCCAGGGTCCAATCCACAGGGCAGGGCGCAGGGCAAACGGGGTCGTCGGCAAAGGCGGCGGGGGTAGAGAAGAATAGAGAGTCCAAGCCCAAGCCATGGTGGGCTGACAGGGGGGGCTGAGTCAAACGTCACCATCGAGCAAACAGGGCAGCAGCGAGGCTTCGAGATTTTGGGCCCCCAAGATGGCGGCCCAGACCTTTCGAAAGGTCCTGTCCGTTGCCGCCCAGCCGCCATGAGGTCATGGCGGTAAGTCGTACCAGGGGAGCTCGGACATCTGAAACAGCACAGCGATTTCCTTAGCAGTGATGTTATCCAAGACTCAACCGTGGTCCGCAGAATGCTTGTCTCTCGACCTGGGCCGGCTTGGCCTGGCCCAACCCGGCATGCGATGACTTGATGGGCCGCGACGCCTTCTCATCTCCCTGGATCAGAGAGTGTTTGCTCCAGAACTGAAAGGCAGAATGCGCCAGGATGGTCCCAGCCCCCTTGATCGCCAAACGGCCTCCCGTCTCCCGTCGATCGACACGGACACCTGACTTGCAAAAAAAAACTGAAGCGAGCGCGGAGAGGCGGCCACGCGTGCCGGATCAGCCATCCGAAACAACAAGCGCATCCTGCAAGGGTCCTGCTCAAGTGCCGGGTTGGAACAGGATGGGTGGTCGCCAGCGCATCACGCGCGAGGGAGGAGATTGGCCCGGGGGACGTTGGGTTGGCGTCGGTGTGTGGTGGTGGTGTGTGGTGTGGTATGTCGTCGTCCAAGAGCTGGCGCGCGGGAGCAGGGATTAGCGTGGAAATCAGGTTATGGGGAAATTGTGGGGGTGACGTCAGGCCACGCACCACCAACGCCTCACGGTGAGCCACTCGGTGTGTTCGGTGAGGGGGCTCGATCATTGGTTCGCCGATTGTGGTGTGGCTTTTCTGATGGTGACGTTCATTTTACTACCTTTACACTTGGCATCGAGATTCGAAGGGAGGGAGCTCAGTCACGTGGATTTACTGACACATCGCCAGGTGCTTACACTGCTTAGGCCCTCTTGGCTTGATCGACTCAACGTACAATGGCTCTGTTAGATCTACAGACCCAGGTCCTTCTCGACCATGCCCCTGCAGATGGGGTGGTAGAAGTCGCGGTTCTTCTCAAAGGTGCGCACCGCCAGGTCGCGGTCGACCTTGTTCAGGCCGCGGAACAGGGGACGCACGAACTTCATGCGGCCGACCTGGCCCAGGAGCTCGGCGGCGCCCTCGTAGCAGCTGGCGTCGCGGGCACGCAGGGCAATCTTGTAGTAGGCCGTCTTGAGCTCGGCGTTCTGCGAAGACGTAAGGTCGTACGTCTTGCCGAGAAGCTGCGAGCGCTTGGCCGAGATGGACTGGTCGAACTTCTCGACTGTCTCGAGGAAGACGAGCTTCTGGTTGCCCGAGAAGGCCTCGACATCGGCAGCGCTGGGCTTGAAGTTCTGCGAAGCATTAGATGAGGGTTACAACCACAGGGCAAAAACTTCTTACCTCGTCCTTCCAGCTGTCGGCCAGCTTGTAGCACACGTCAACACGCGAGGTGTCAAAGTCGGGCTTGGGCGGCAGGCCAGGCTGGTAGAACCACTTGTCCCAGTCGATGGAGGCAACCTTGGTCTTGAGGCCCTCATCGCCCAGGCCATTGAAGAAGTCGACGAAGGTCTGCTTGAACTCGAAAGAATCAAGCGAGCGGCGCGACCACGTGTTGAAGTGGTGAGGGATGAACTTGTCAAACGACTCGCGGCCGACAAGGCGCTCCAGGTAGTACAGGAAGTGGAAGCCCTTCTCGTAGGCGACGGTGCTGAAGGCATCATCCGGGTCGATGTTGTCGTGCTTGATGATGAGCTTCGTGAACTCATGGTCGTGGCCGAACAGGTCTACGGCATCGGACAAGGCCTTCCAGCCGATGATGGCAGAAAAGTCGCGCTCAGCCTCGCCGTGGAGGGCCATGCCGATGCGGCGCTCGATGTAGATAGTCCAACCCTCATTGAGCCAGAAGTGCTCCCACGAGCCGTTGCTGACAAGGTTGCCGCTCCACGAGTGCGCGAGCTCGTGAGCGATGACGTCCGTGTTGGACTTGTCGCCGGCGATGAGCGTTGGCGTCGCAAATGTCCACACGGGGTTCTCCATGCCGCCATAGGGGAACGACGCGGGAAGCACCAGAACGTTGTACTGGCCCCACTGGTAAGGGAAGAGGAGCTTGTCGGCGACCTCGATGAACTTCTCCACGTCGCCCAGCTCCCATTGACACGCCTCGAGCTCCTCGGGGCCCGTGGCGACGAAGCTGCGAGGGCCGATGGGCGCCATGGCGATGTCGCCTGACGCAAGAGCGAAGAGGTACGCCGGGATAGGCACCTTCTGCTCGAAGCGGTAGACCGTGTCGGCGCCCTTCTTCTCATCACTGCCCTCAGTCTTGACGCCGCTCGCAATGACGGGCAGCGGAGACTGGATGACGAACGAGTAGGTCGACTTGACGTCCGGTGTGTCTTGGCAGGGGAACAGCGAGCGGGCGTGGATGGCCTGGCACTGGCTGAACATGTACGGGTGCTTCTTGTTCGATGTCTGGGCGGGCGTCAGGAACTGCAGCGCCGTACACTTGCTGGTCGTCTCAAGGTCAATCTCGACCTTGACGACAGATCCCTTCGCGGCGCCATCAGGCA
This sequence comes from Plectosphaerella cucumerina, assembly GCA_020746995.1. Lineage (NCBI taxonomy): Eukaryota > Fungi > Ascomycota > Sordariomycetes > Glomerellales > Plectosphaerellaceae > Plectosphaerella > Plectosphaerella cucumerina. Next base: position 841,600 of record JAGPXD010000004.1, on the reverse strand, counting down.
CGGTGACATGGAGCGGCGAGCCGTAGGGCTCAACGCGGTCCTTGAGCTCCCACTTGGAATCGGCCGAGTCAACACGCACGGCCGAGACCTTGACGTAGCTCGAGTCGAGCACGATCTCCTTGCTCTGAGCATCAGTGAGCGACTCGAGCTCCAGGAGGACTTTGCCTTTGAGCGCCTTTTGCTCAAAGTCGATGGCGAGGCTGGCGGTGGTGTGCTTGGTGAGCCACTCGCGGTAGTTGGAGAGGGTGCATGGGTCGCGGTTGGCCATTGTGGCGAGGGCGCGGCGGCTAGCAGTGGCGAGCAGCGCTGGTGTCGTCGACGGGCGGGCAATCCTGAGGCCGAGGGAAGCTTTGGAGAGAAGAGTCCTCCACATTGGTTTTTGGGCTTGGGGGGAAAGTGTCTCGGCCGTTTTTTTCGGCCTGCTGATTGTGTTCGGAAAGGAGCACACTGCAGTGAGGTGTCGTTGGTCGAGACCCATCCGTATCCGGCGACCTCCGTCGCAAGCCGTGCCGGGTTGCCGGGCTTCCAGGTGGGGGCCCAGGTTATGTCAGCAGGCGCCACACCGAGTGGCTGAGGTTATCTCGAATGACTTCAGGCTTCAGTCGTCAACCTCATCAAAGACCAACCAGGGGTCTTTCAGTTGCTCGATCCATCTGTGAAGTCCTTCCATCATGAAGATGCTCTTTCTTGTATCTGATTTCTCTGGACGGAAAGCGGCAACGCCTAGTCGCAAAGGCTTCAGCTTCCCGTCAAGCACAATGATCGTACGCGGGGCTAACAAAGACTCCGGAATCAAACGATGAGCATCGCCAACGGAAGCCTACGAGTTACTCAAATAATAAGCTCTGTATGGAATTTACTGCTGTACAGGCAGAAGGCTGTCATTAATTATAAGGCAAGCCTTCTGCCAGCACTCTTTCAGCCCCAGTACCCTGCCACCTCCATCTCATCAACCTCATCAGACACCACTACAGACCCTAACATACACCAAGATGGGCCGATTTCGGGCCTGGCTGAAGAAACTTCTCGGGCTCAAGACCAAGTCAAAACCCAAGCCGGAGCTATCCACCGACCCGCCGCCATTCCTTCCGACCCCACGGTCTCGACCCCTCACGCCCGTGTTCGCTGAGTCGGCGGGCGTCCAGCTCCGCCCACAGCCCCAGAAATGTCTCCTCTTCGCGAAAGTCCCGGGCGACCTACGCCTTACAATCCTCAACATGGCGTTTTCAGGGCGCAGAATTCACATGGACCTCGTCTTCGACAACGGTCTTCTTCATGCCTACCCGTCGGAAAAACGGCATGCGAACATTTCCCCTCACGACTACTTTTGGGTTGGCAACCATGCCTGGCGATGGGCAGGATGCGTCTGCCATCGCTACGACCCCATCAGACCTGTCAGAGAAGACGTCCTCTTCCCCAGGATTGAGCCAACGGCGCCCACAGGTTCACTTCTCATGTATCTCAACTGGCAGGGACCCCGGTATGATTACTGCATGCGAGGGAACAACAACCACTGCCCGAGGGAGGAAGGAGCCTGGAATGAGAGTGCCAGGTTGGCATCATGGGATTTCTGCTGTCGTGTAGACAGGCGTGAGTACTTTCGTGTCCTTGTGAGTTCCGATCAGCGACTGACGAGCGGAAGGTACACCGAGGGCATCCACGTACTGTTCGCGGGGAACTGCATCTCCATCTCCAGCACCACGCTTCTCACACACTTTCCTCGACTCATACTACCTCAGCGCCTTGAAGTTGTCACTTCCCTGGACGTTTTTGTTCATGCAAATGAGACTGCCAGCAATCATCGCTTGAAGTGGGACCTGGACCACCTCCCACCCATCCTTGACAACATCGTCACGTACTGCCGCCACCTCCGAAGGATCAACATCGCCCTCGGAGGCTTATTTAACCTGGAGTTCATTGATGGCGACCCACTGATTCATCTCGATGCTTTCTACCGATCGATGCAGTTGCGCGAGATGATGGTGGAGCTTCCCGAGCGCAACATGGAGCGCTACCGACGCCGAGGCGTCCAGGTCATGCATCGCCATCCTTCCGAGCCGCTCGAGGCAGATGACACCCACTATTGTATGTGGCGGTGTCTCGATGGTGAGATGCCCCAGGCGCAGCAGCGCCATGTCGGGACGTACCCATCTCCACCGCCGAAGACGAGGACCATCGAGGACCGGCGCGGGAATGTGCCAAGTTCGGGATACTGGGTAAGAGGGACTGAAGCTATCACGGAGAGGAAGTTTTGGGATACATTTCTGCTGGAGTCGGAATCGGATGACGACTGAGCAGGGAATCTTCGAGTTGACGTCCGCTCTTGCCGAAGCTGCGCTGCTGGGGCGTGGAGGATGTTTGCATCGTCAAGGCTGGCTTGCAGCGAATGAGATCGTCAGTCCTGTCAGAGCCGACAATCACATGCACTCATGCAGCCAGCCCGAGGGTATCAATTCGTGGGAAATGCCCCTCAAATGCCTGAGACGTTGGCTTGGCAACCTCGGGGCGGATTGCGGCTTGGACGTGAGACATGTGCCCAACTGGCGCCACCAGAGAGCCATGGAGGGGTCAAATCAACTGTTAGGATTGGGGGCTGGACTTGGCAGCATGGATTTGAGGTATTGGGGAAGGACGAGATAGCAAAACACGAACCGACCAAAATGACCTCAACTCGCCGTTCCTCACCTTCCTCACCGACGCTCGTGACACATCACGTGCTGGACCCCTGGGGGCGACGTCACCCGGCCAGTCCACATTGGCACGTGAGCCACCCAACCAGGATCGGCGCTGCACCTGCCCCCTGTCGAACGGCTCGAGCCAGGGAAGGCGTGGCTCGAGGACCCAAGACCCCCAGCGCGTTCATCCAATTGTTGACAACCTGCAAGATTAAACATTGCCCGCCGACGACAAGACCTCAACACGCTCGCCCCCGGCCCTCGACGCATGAACCGTCGAATTAGCGAACCTGTCATAGCTGCCTCCAGCTTCCCGCGACTTGCAAAAATCGATCTTGCACACCGTTCAGCACCTCCTTCTCGACAACTCGAGCTCACGCTGCGCTCCCGACTGCCCCTCCCCTTTTGCGCGGCAGAGACACCGACACATCCGCCGCAGACGGAGATGAGCACGCCGAGACCGAGACCCTGAATGACGCTGCCTCGGACGTGCGGACAGCCTCGCCGCCGTGCTCGAGGTCAAATACCGAAACGAAACACCGTCGTCGTTCTGGCGGTGTAGATAATACACACGACTCGCGACACATAGGGGCGGACCTGCGAGGTCACCCCGCAACACCGAGCAGCCATGGCTCCGGCAGGGGGCGGAAACATCAAGGTGGTGGTGAGAGTGCGGCCTTTCAACAGCAGAGGTGAGTGTGTCTCGGGACCCGACCGCCCAGGCGACAGCGGCAGGCAGGTAGCCGCGACGACCGGCTGACAAGAGGGGTAGAAATCGAGCGGGGGTCGAAATGTATCGTCGAGATGAAAGACAACCAGACGGTTCTGGCACCGGCGGCAGGAAAGGACGTGGGCCAAAAGGTCTTCGCCTTTGATAAGTCGTACTGGTCCTTCGACAAGAAGGACAACCACTACGCCGGCCAGGACAACCTCTTCGACGACCTCGGAAAGCCACTGCTCGACAACGCCTTCCAGGGCTACAACAACTGCATCTTCGCCTACGGCCAAACGGGCTCGGGAAAGTCGTACTCAATGATGGGATACGGAAAGGAGATCGGCATCATCCCCAACATCTGCCAGGATATGTTTAGGAGAATAACCCAGCTGCAGGAGGACAAGACGCTCCAGTGCACCGTCGAGGTCTCATACCTCGAAATCTACAACGAAAGAGTCAGGGACCTGCTCAACCCGGCAAACAAGGGCAACCTCAAGGTCCGCGAGCATCCTTCCACGGGTCCTTACGTTGAGGACCTCGCCAAGCTCGTCGTCAGCAGCTTCCAGGAAATCGAACACTTGATGGACGAGGGAAACAAGGCAAGAACGGTCGCCGCCACCAACATGAACGAAACGTCGAGTAGAAGTCACGCCGTCTTCACCCTCATGCTCACCCAGAAGAAGAAGGATACCGAGACCAAAATGGAGATGGAAAAGGTCGCAAAGATCAGTCTTGTCGATCTTGCGGGTTCTGAGCGAGCCAACTCAACCGGCGCAACCGGCGCGCGACTCAAGGAAGGTGCCGAGATCAACAGGTCCCTGTCGTCCCTCGGCCGTGTCATCTCCGCCCTCGCCGACCTTTCCACCGGCAAAAAGAAGAAGGGCGCCTCATCAGTGCCATACCGAGACAGTGTACTCACCTGGCTACTGAAGGATTCCCTGGGTGGCAACAGCATGACGGCCATGATTGCCGCGATCAGTCCTGCCGACATCAACTTTGACGAGACGTTGAGTACACTGCGCTATGCTGACTCGGCCAAGCGCATCAAGAACCATGCTGTCGTCAACGAAGATGCCAACGCCCGCATGATCAGAGAGCTCAAGGAGGAGCTCGCTCTTCTGCGCAATCAGCTCGGCGGCGGATCTGTCCCTGCCGGTGGCCTACCAGGCACCCCAGGAGCCTTCGTTGCAGCCGAGGAGGCATACCCCGAAGGCACGCCACTCGAGCAACAATTCGTGTCCATTCAGTCGTCCGACGGCAGTCTCAAGAAAGTGTCAAAGGCGGAGATCGCCGAGCAGCTTAGCCAGAGCGAGAAGCTGCTCACTGACCTCAACCAGACATGGGAGCAGAAACTCGCCAAGACGGAGACGATTCACAAGGAGCGTGAGGCTGCTCTCGAGGAGCTGGGCATCAGTATTGAGAAGGGGTTTATTGGACTCTCTACGCCCAAGAAGATGCCCCATCTTGTCAACCTTTCCGACGACCCGCTACTGGCCGAGTGTCTCGTCTATAACCTCAAGCCAGGCCTCACGACCGTTGGAAATATGGATACCAATACGGACAGCCAGGCCAGCATCCGGCTGAACGGCACACGCATCCTCCATGAACACTGCGTATTCGACAACTCGACGGACGGCACTGTGACCATCATACCCCGTGAGGGCGCATCTGTCATGGTCAACGGAAAGCGCATCGACGAACCGAAGCAGCTCCACACCGGCTACCGAGTCATTCTGGGCGACTTCCACATCTTCAGGTTCAATCACCCAATGGAGGCGAAAGCTGAGAGGGCAGACAAGAGCCTCCTGCGGCAATCAGTCACGGCGAGCCAGCTTCAGGCCCTGGATCGGACTTCTTCACCCACGCCCTTGGCGAGCCCGAGGCCGGGTCATGCGCGCGGCATTAGCATTGCTGGGTCTGACTTTGGCGATAGCCGGCCCGATTCGCCATTGCCGTTCCGCAACGGCCGCGACTCCGACTGGAACTTTGCGCGGCGGGAAGCCGCTGAGGCCATTCTGGGCACGAATCAGAACCTATCCAGTCTGACGGACGAGGAGCTGAACGCGCTATTTGAGGACGTGCAGAAGGCGCGGGCGGAGCGCCAGCGCGACGGCGACGACGACACAGAATCCGTTACGTCCTATCCCTTGAGAGAGAAGTACCTTTCGACGGGCACGCTCGATAATTTCTCGCTCGACACGGCGCTGACGATGCCCTCGACGCCAAAGCAAGGGGCTGAGGACGACCGACTGAAGGAAGCGCGCGAGGAGATGCAGTCGCAGCTAGAAAAGCAGAAGGAGGAGTTTCAGGACCAGCTCAAGGCGGCCGAGGCATCCAACGTGGAGGTCGAGGAGATTCGCAAAGAAAAGGCGCGCATGGAGGAGACGCTGCAGACGCTCAAGAAGGATATGCAGCAGCAACTTGAGATCCAGAAGCGGCAGTTTGAGGAGAAGCTGGACAAGATGGATCCGCTGAAGCGGCCCAAAGCGAGCCCGAATCTGTCGGAGGGCGAAATCGAGCTCGCGCGCGAGGTGACGCGGCACTGGAAGAGTCGGCGCTACGTGCGCATGGCCGAAGCAGTGCTGCAACACGCATCGACACTCAAGGAGGCGCAGATCATGAGCAACGAGCTGGATGAGCATGTGGTTTTCCAGTTCGCCGTGGTGGATGTGGGTCACTGCCTGTGCTCGTCGTACGACATGGTGCTCAACGGGCTCACGGGCGAGGGCGACGACACGGCACTCGAGGAGGCGCAGAAGCCGTGCATCGGCGTTCGCGTGGTCGACTACCGGCACAACGTGGTGCACCTTTGGAGCGTCGAGAAGCTCCACGACCGGGTGCGCCAAATGCGGCAGATGCACCAATACCTGGACCAGCCCGAATACGCACAGCATCTCAGCCTCGACAACCCATTCGTGGAGGATTGCATGCCGCAGTACACGCTGGTGGGGGAGGTTGACGTGCCACTCAAGGCGGTGTTTGAGAGCCGAGTGCAGGACTTTGCGCTCGACGTGCTCTCGCCGCATACATCCCACGCCATCGGCATCGTGCGGCTTTCGCTGGAGCCCTCTCACGCACGGGCGCCGTCCAACACGCTCAAGTTCAACGTCGTGATGCACGAGATGGTGGGCTTCGCTGAGCGGGAAGGCACCGAGGTGCATGCGCAGCTCTTCATCCCGGGTGTGTCGGAGGAAGACGGGGTGACGACAACGCAGATGATCCGCGACTTTGACGAGGGCCCGATCCGGTTCGAGAGCGTTCATAGCATGAGCGTGCCACTGTTCGGGGCGCAGGATGTGACGCTGCGAGCAGCCATCTTTGCGCGGGTGTCGACGATGCACCTCGACAAGCTGCTGAGCTGGGACGACATGCGCGACGCAGTGCCGCAGTCACGCGGCAGCCGGGCGGCCAAGGGTGCACGGATCGCCGAGTCGCAGTTCTACACGGAGGAGAAGCACGACCTGTTGGCGCGTGTGCAGGTGCTGGAGCTCAGCGAGGAGGGCCAGTATGTGCCGGTGGAGGTGGTGCAGGCCAACGAGATGGACGGCGGCACGTTCCAGCTGCACCAGGGCCTGCAGCGGCGCATCACGATCAACGTCACGCACAACTCGGGCGACTCGCTGCCGTGGGAGGACGCGACGGCGGTACGGGTGGGACGGATTCAGCTGCTCGACCACGCGGGCAAGTCGCCGGACATGGGCACGGCGTCGCCAGACATCTCGCTCAAGCTGTCGTCCAAGCCGGTGCTGCGGACCAACGCCAATGGCACGCGCGACATGACCCTCACGGCCCAGTGGGACTCGAGTCTCCACGACTCGCTGCTGCTGGACCGTGTGACGGCAGACAAGTACCGGGTGCAGATGACTGTCTCTTGGGAGATCAAGTCGGAGCGGTTCGTGGAGCCGATGCGGTTCTCGATGCAGGTGTGCAGCCAGATCATGTCGCGCAGCTATGTGCGGCAGACGTCTGTGTTTTCGACGCTATTCCAGAACGTGCGCATCGTGCACTCGACGAGCGGCATCTTCACGCTGTCGATGCGCCCTGCGCCCATCAAGCGCGCGGGTGACCTGTGGCGGATGAGCAGCCAGCACGACTACGTCAAGGGCGAGGAGCAGCTGACGACGTGGACGCCGCGCGGTGTGTCCCTGGTGAGCGACTACATTCTGTCACGCAAGAAGCGGCGGCGCGTCACAGAGATTGGGGCGATGCAGATCTTCCTCAACAAGATCGGGCCGCCGAGACCTGGTGGTGGTGGCGAAGACGATGCTGCCTCAGTGGCCGACTCGATCCTGCCAGAGCCCGTTCTCCCCAACGACGACGACCTGCTTCACGACACACCGGAGACGTCGCAGACGCCTGCGGACGATGAGGAGGAGCTGGACGGAACGGAGACGCCGGAGCAGAAGGAGACCACCGAGGATGCCGAGGCCACGAAGGAGGAGGAGGAGACAGACAAGATGCCCGATCGCGAGAAGCTGCTCTTGGAGCGGTGCCTCCGGCTCTGGACGAAGTATCCGGACCCGCTGATGCAAATTCTCAGCCCGACCAACACCGATCCGCCAACCGAAGGGGCACCAACAGAGCCCGCGGCGCCGCCCAGCCTGGTGACGACGATCATCAAGGTGCCCAAGAACCCGCTGGTGCTCAAGGGCGGATACCTGCTGGTGCCGAACAGCAGCTCGACGAGGTGGATCAAGCGGTTCGTGGAGCTGCGGCGGCCGTACCTTCACATCCACTCTGTTACGGATGGCGAGGAGGTCGGCATCGTGAGCCTGCGCAACTCGCGGATCGACAGCCAGCCGGGCGTGGTGGGCCTTCTGGGCGGCCGAGCAGAGGACTCGGACTCGCAGGCCAGCGACGACTTCCGGCCGACGCACCGGCGCACATCGTCGGGACGCATCATCTCGTCCATCTGGACGGGCGGCGGCCAAGGTGCCAATGGCGGTATGCAGCGCTTGAGCGAGCGGCTACAGGCCGGCGTGTTTGCCATCTACGCGCCGGACAACACGTGGCTGTTTGCTGCGCGTGGCGAGAGAGACAAGGGGGAATGGATATTCAGAATCGACCAAAGCTACGTTTCCAACGGAGGCAGCGAGGCGGCGAGTCCGGCGGGAGGGCTTGCCGAGGAGGGCGAGTACTGAGGGGGGCGGAAGAAGCAGGAGGAGAAGAACCCCCAGTCTTACGAAGTCTACGGAGCAGATGAATGACCGACACGAGGAGAGGAACGCATTGCCCGGCGGGGTCTTCTGAACTAAGGCCTCGCCGGATTACCCCCATACAGACGCGACACCCCGTATATAGCAGCACGACCCACCCCCCTGGGCGACTCTCATCTTCCCATTTGTTATGTATCTACATTATACACGTCCCGGGCCTTTGCGGCCAGATACCCAGAGAGATTGAGGGGCGGAGGAGGAGGAGGATTGGATTGCTTGATGGGAGCAGCAGCAATAGTCACCTAATTAATAGAGCCCGCGGGCCGTCACGATGAAGCGCAAGGGTGAAGATGTGATGGTGTGTGGTATTCCTCCGAGGTTCTCGCTAAATGTACAAACATACGGTCCGTTCCCCTTCTCACAGCTTCGCGGCGGGCTCGACGGAGCCGAGCTTGAGCTTCTCGCCGTACTTGCCGAGGACGGACTTGTTGTGGAACTTCCAGAAGGGCTTGGAGGCGTCCTTGCCGCCGAAGCGGGAGAGGACCTTGACGCCGCCGGGGTGTTCGTGCTGGAAGGCTGGGAGGGGTGTTAGGGGAGGGGACGTGGGAGAGGGAGGGTAGGGGAGGAACGTACTGGTGAGGTCGTAGACGTCGCCGTCGACGATGATCCAGAAGTCTTCGGGGGTCTTGTGCTTTGCGACCTCGGCGGCGGAGAAGGACTTGGACATTTTGGCGGTGAGGGAAGTGAGTTGAGTGAGTGGAGGAAAGAGGTTGTGTGTGAGAGGAATGTGGTGATGGTGGTGATGAGACAATGGGTTTGTGGTGATGAGGAATCTTGGAGACGGGACGCCGAGGCTCGCGCCGCGCTGGGTGCCGAATGGGGAAGCGGTCTGGGTTCTTGGGGAAGGCCGCGCCGTAATGGACCTCGGCTCATCTCCCCGCGAGCAGGGATGGGTGACCGAGGAAAAGGGGGGCCGGTGGGGGGAGCGAATGGGAGGAGGGGGATTATTCAGTTGAGGCCAGCGAGGCGAAGCGAAGCTGGTGCTGGTGCCTTGTGGGAGACGTCATTCAAGAGGAAAGGGGAGAGGGTTGCCCCTTTTTGCTGGTGAAGGTATCGCGATATGGTGTCTGAGAAGAGAAGGTCGACGACTCGGGGATGGTTCGTCCGCTGGGGATGGGTGATTGTGCTTCTTGGTGCTATGGGTGTTGGACTCTTCTTCCAGCTTCGAGGGTCTGGTCTGGAGACTGTGCCTGTGCTGCCCGAGTCAAGGATGCCGTTGGCGATTGTAAGTGGTGTGCCATTCGGTGTGCCTCGGTGAGTGGAGAGGTATCACGACTGACTTGGTGCGACTAGCAAATCAACGCCGTGAGCCAACGGGCTGGGATGCTGGTCAATGGAACTTTTGAATCGATCCCGATCAACCAAGGTAAGTCAATCTCCTGATTTTTGCTTCCTTGAGGATGAAGCTGACCAACAGACGACCTCTCCCTACCCGTCCTGCTATCCAAAAATAACACCTACAAAAAGTAAGTCCCATCCCAACTTACTTCGTAAGATACTAACCCGCAGACTCCCCATCCTCCCAAACGACACACCCCTCCCAACATCCATCTCCCAATGGTACCTCCATCCCGACCCTCTCACCCCCCTCGCCGTCCCTTTCGCGGGACGCATCCACGCACTCCCCATCCACGAAGCCTACACCCTCACCACCCGCGCCCTCACAGCCGCAGCCACAACCCACTTCAACCGCAACTTCCCCACCGCCGTCCTCACCATCCCCCACCGCTTCGATGAAGCCCACCGCCATCTCGTCAAGACTGCGGCCTCTGACGCGGGCCTCGAGCCTCTACAGGTCATGCATGAGGGTATCGCGGCCGCTATAGCCCATGGCCTTGACCGCACGGATAAAGAAGAGGTCCGCATCCTCATCCTCTCCGTCGATGGAGGCGGCCTTTCTTCCCTTGAGCTCCTCCTCTGCGACGAGGGCGTTTTCGATAACCTCGCTTCCGTCAATAGCATCCACTACACCACCATCGAAGACCTCATTCCCCGACTCCGCAGCGCATCTCGCCAAATCCTCGCCGATGCCAACATATCCCCCTCAGATATAGACTACTTTCTCCCCATCGGCGCCTCTCCAGATCTCATCCCCGCCCAAACCTTCCTTACATCCCTCCTCAACCTCACAGCCTCCACGGGCCCTCCATCCCCAGCCGACGCCGTCATCACCGGTGCCGCTTCCCACGCCTCAATCTACTACGACGACGACATCGGCTTCCCGGGAATAGAAATCACCCCTCTAAGCCTAGGCATCGAATCCGTCCCCGGCGTTTTCCGCACCGTCGTGCGAAGGTTCACTTTGTTACCGACAGTCAAGACCCTGCGTGTCCGCCCCGCCTTTCAAGGTCAGACGAGTCTCCGTCTGCGAATCTTCGTGGGGGAGCGAGCCCTGGCGGTTGATAATGTGTTCTTGGGGGAGGTGGAGTTTGATCTCCTCCCGCTGGCGCTGGAATCATACAGGGACGTTGAGGTTCGGTTCGAGGTGGATGATTATTTGACGAAGCTGGTTGTGAGCGTCAAGGATGAGAGGTCGGGGGAGGTGTTGGAACAGGAGCTAGAGTTGGAGGGACAGATGAGGGAGCTGCCGTTGGAGGATATGCATTTCGCTGCCGAGGCGTTTGCGGAGCGTGATGATGCGCTGAGGAGGTTGGCGGGGGATGTGGTCCTGGTCGGGGGGAGGGTCGGGGATAAGATGGAATGATTATCTTACTTATTCTAAATGATGCTCTCCTCTGGGGTATATCGCTACTATGACCAAGAAATCACACCTGGGTCGCCGTTTGTCGCATCCTCCCAACCGTTGTCCTCAACCTTGTTCCTCTTGGCCGCCGACTCCTCGGGCGCCCACCCGCCAACCCGTTCCAACGAGTTACAATGTTTATTCACCTTCCTCACATACGCTCCTCTCAGGTTACTCACCGTCCCCTTCTCGCGGAGCTGCCTGCCCTCCTCCCAGTTCCCCCTCTCCCTCTCCCACAGCGCCTTGGCATCAGGCTGGTCGCGCAGCAGTCCAGCAAGGAACGCCCCCGCCGCCTCCTTTTCAATACGCCGCTCGGGAGCATTCGTGAGGGCGCTGAACTTCTCCCAGGACGATAATTCCACCCTTGGCCGCGACTGCGTCCGCTTTGCGTTGACGAGATCCGTCGGGTCCACGAGCACCTGCGTCCGGAAAGCGTAGGCACACTCCTCCGCCGTGCCCCGCGGCTCGACGCCGACTGTCCTGCAAATGGCCTTGTAGGCAATGAGGCGATGCTCCTCGGTCATGTTGTGGGGACAAGTCAGGCCGTCCTTCTCGCGGTGGGATTTGGGGAGGAAGAATGCCATGAGCTCGCGCTCCAGGGCGTATGTTCTCTTGTCGATGTAGGCCTGCGACCCAGGGTCGAGGTTCTTAACCTCGTCCCGTCTAGCAAAGTCGCGGTCACATCTCGATTCCTGCTTGACCGGTGCTTCTGGTGCTTCCTGCGTGAGAGGAGCCAACGGAGCAGCCTCGGAAGTACTTTCAATGGCCTGGGGCATGTGGGAGCGAGCGCAGGATATGAGAATCTGCAGGACGCGATCTGCGTCCTTGATGGTGGCGATGCCCAGCTCGATCCTGTTGTCCTCCCGGTCTTTGTAGACTTCCTCAGCCGCTTCGAGGCTTGTGAAGATGGCGCCTGACTGTAATGCCGGCACGAAGACGACGTGGTAGCTTGTGCAAACGTCCTCGCTGCCTTGGAGGAACTTGATGGCATGCTCGTAACGTGTCGTCGTGAAGCACATGGCGCCCGCGTTGGCCTCGAGATGTTCGTCCCGCATCTGCTCGCCAAGGTATATGCCTGGCCGGCCGCCGGAGGCCACGGCATGGTATTCGGTCAATCTTCTCTGGCTGGGGACGGGCTGCGGCTGTGGTGGTGGCGGAGCTGGGGACTGTGACTGCTGCTGCGAAGCTTCGAGAGACCTCTTCCGCCCTGCCACCATGTTCTCCTTGTTCTCATGGTTGTATCGTTGTCGGGGCTCTCGTGGGGGCGACCTCGACTCGTATCGTCGGTGGCTGTGCGTTGGATACGTCTGATCGACTTCGTCCTGGGACGGCGGAGGCTGTTCTCTGGGAGAAGAGCGACGTCTGTCAGAGTTGTTGGACGGAGGACTGACGTCTCTTTCCTCGGTTGGCAATCGCTCCCCTATTCTACAGCCGTGTTGAACATAGTATTCGGCCTCCGCCAGTGTTTCGAAGCCGCATTGCTTGGCGCCAGGATGCTGGTGGACTTGGTTCCAGGCTCCAATGGACTGCCCTTCGGTCTTCCACACACGGTAAACGCCAGGAATTCGGCCCTTGTGAACAGCGTAGTACGCTGGTGGCTTTTTCCTAGCCATGCTGTGTATGCAACGTAGACATTCGTGATGTTCACCTCGGCCGGGGAACTGTGTTCGCGTGGGTGCGGGATAGACGCAACTTCGGAGTTGGAAGGAAGACGCGTGCTGTCGCATCTGGTTCGGCGCGTCGGACGGCGGGGTCGCGGGGTCGACACCGGATGACTCAGCACAGTCCCCCGCGACCAATCCCTCGACGCCCGACCTGACCGACCGACCTGGCCTCAGGGTGAAACCATCACCACGACATCTTGGTCCTGCACAGGCTTCGGACAGAGACCAGGATATACTCGTAAAAAAAATCATCATTCGAATCAAAGTTGGAGCCAATCGAAGCAGCCCACGAGGCAGCACGCGTTCTGGTCGCTTCTTCGGCTTGGCCGCCTTCACCACGGTACGCACTGAAATTCCCGACATGGTCAGAGCCGTCGTCTGACAAGTACTGCCAGGCCTTCCAATACACCGAGTTGACCAAGGACGACGACTTCTTCATAGACATCCAGGAGATCCGCTTACCTTTCCAAATTTATGGCCGTGGCCAGACTGTAATCTTCTCCTCCTGTCAGCCCCTGGTGTTTCGCACCGGACAGTGGAAGAAGCCAATGGCCGGAGTGGTGACCGCGAGCGGCGAAGGGCGGGTAGAGTGGAGGACTTCCATCTTGCTGCAAGGCGGTAAAGCGGTCGTGCTGGATGCCGAAGAGGGGTAAAAGTCCCGAAGTACGGGAGCACATGCCAGACGATTCCAGACGCTGCGAGATCTGTCGGATCCTCCAGCTCATGCGCGAAACAGTCCTCCCGCCAGGTGCTGCGGTATTTCACCCACAATGATGCGATACCTGGGCTGCCCCATGAGTGGCCGCATGGCCTGCACCAAGAAACAAGGAGTCTTGCTCCCATTGGCAGACGAGACGGCTGTTGGCGGTGTTGCATGCCGGATGCCCAGCGGAGGCAAAGTACCTGGCGTGAACAATACATGCCTCAGCTCAGCTCTCTGTTCACCTGGATACCTTGAGCCACCTCCATCAGGAGAGTCCCGAAATGGACACCGAGGGCAGATTCCAGAACACCAACAATCACCCAAGCCGGCAATTCAATGGCTCTTGGCTCATCCTCAGAACTCACCATCCCCCACCACCCACAGCATGGACGACGAGCAAACCGCCCGCGCGGAGATCTACCAGCGAAGCCGCAGACGATGGGATCGTGTGCGACAGCAAACTAAGGAGCAGTGGCCAGGCACAGACTTGCCCGACTCACTGTTTGACGTCGGGTCATTGCTTCACCGCATCCCTGCATGGCCCCCGCGGCTTCCTTTGCAGCAATCCGTCACGGGTTTCGCCACCTGGAAAAACATGGACACAGACTGCTCCCTGCGCGAGAGGAAAGAAGCCGAGCAGAGTCTCGGCCGAAGGCACTGGGACATGCGATGCCGCCCATCCACATCAGGTGCCTTCGACCAGTGGGGCGAGCGCAAGAACAACGGCCTCGCACTCCTCACCCTAGCCTGGGCATACGTGCTGAACGCCAGCCTCGTCGAGCGGTAAGGGGAATAGCTATTATTTATGCTCGTCCCCCGCTACGCTTCTAAGATGGGGGCCGCGCCCTCTTACTAGCCTGGGTAGCCGCCGCTCTCGATCCGGCTACCGGGCGTGTCTGCCGACGAGCGCGCCTGGTGGGCGTCGCTTATAAGACGCGGCGGCGTTTACAAGGTCGCCACAGACAAAGGCCGAGACTCTTATCTCCCTTGGTCCCTCATCGTCGAGGAAAGCTGGAACGTTTAAGTCGCCGACGCAGTGTCTATCCCTAAGACCTTGCCGACTGCCGAACGGGCGGCAAGTTGTATTCACAAGTTTACCGCCGTGTTTGAACTGGGTAACCAGAGCACCGCCGCCCTCTGCGCCGTCATCACCATTCCCTTCCAGATTTACAATAACTTCAGAGACCGCGTCGTCGAATTCCCTCCTCTTTCGCTGGCCTCCCTGCCCCTGCCGCCAGTTGAAAGAGCAGCATTGCCTGACGGCACCCCTCCCGAGTTTCACCATCTCAGCTACCTGATGACCATGAGTATGGCCCCATATGTCGTGGAGAACGTTCTCAAGAGCGTCTTCTGGGAACCAGGCGTCACATCCCGCCTTGCGGGCGCGTCCATGCTCGGGATGCGGCACGCACTAGAGCCTGTCATCGGCCAGCGAGACATCGCCCTAGCCAAGATCCTCAGCTTCACTGACGCCGGCCCCCTATGGCTCGGATCCCTCCTCTGCGGCAACGGTGATTTGATGAACCGGATGTTCGACAGGCTTCAGTTCGGCGCGCGCCACGTGACAGATGTCACGGCTTGGACGGGGGTCGTCCTGTCCTTCCTCCAGGTTCGGCCAGGGGGTCCAGTAGTGACCGCCGCCAACAAAGATGACCCGAGTGTCTCTGTATCTCGCTCCGATGTCTGGAGGCTCCGCCAGGAGTGTGCCGATAGCTACGAAGGGGACGAAGCGGTGCGGTACCGCAACGGTCCCTTACACGGCTGGGATCCGGACGGCAAGATGCGGCTGAAAGATGTGGACTTGGAGCTTCGGGACCACATGTGCTGCCACCACCTGTGGAGCTACCAGCACTGGATATGGTACTGCGATGGGACCGTCGACGCCGGCTTCCGGCCTGTATCGGAAGCATCATACTGGCTGCAGAGAGGCGACCCTGGCCTCGCCCAGCCTGCGACGACGGAGTTGGATTGCGCGGTTACGCTGACCGAGGAGGATGAACAAGCCATGGACTCCCTCGGCGACACCGCGCGGCTCGAACTGGCCTTCTGGTGTCCCGACCAGGTGGAGGGGGACTGGCTGGCTGACCTCAAAGGCCGTGGAGCGCTCAGGAAAACTGACTTTGGAGAGCCTCCAGAGGAATCGGCGCCACTCGAGCTGTCCCCTGGCAGGCGGAAGTATGTGCTGAAGTGGCGAGACGAGGTGATTCCGTCCGGATTGAGCGATTGCTGATTCAAGGACCCGGATTGTCAAGTCGCGGCCTTAGTCGTGCCATCTCGTGGTGACATGAAGTTCATGATGAGGACTGTATCAGCCCGTTCACAGCGGCGCGATCTTCAGCAACGCCCGATCGCCGTGATAATAGGAGCGAGCGCCTTGCCAAGCCCCTGGGAACAGCGACGAGTATGTTTCTGCCCCCGATGCTTGCTGTTGGTCAACCTGACCGCCGAGGCTGACCCAGCTGATGTTGCAGCCTACCAGGCATCAGTCTCTGTTGTTGTGCCGCAGCAACCTGCATATGACCGGTACCACCATGGCGGGGTAACAGCTCCGCCGACAGCCTGACTTTATGCAATGATCCCACGACCGTACTGTACACCCCAGGGAACAAGCTCATAACCCTCGAACAAGTGCCACGCTGTGGCCTACGATCAATTCAGACATGGCCCAAGCGAATGGAGGCCAACAAGGACCGGAGACTATGCAGGCAACACCCTTGACAGCAAGTATCAAGCCAACTCACCCACCGGCGGACGCCGCAGCCAGCGAGAACCAACAACCCAACCCTCAATCCCGTCCACCCCCTCCCCTTCGCGACTCCAGCCACCATGCCGAGACATCCCTCGAGGCCTACCAATTCTTCATCGTCACCATGATCACAATCTCCATCTTCGGCGCATCCACCTTTACCGTCATAGCCGGCGAGATGACAGACCCAGCAACAATTTGGGCCCCTGACCCTCCGCCCTCCACCCTTCCCAGCGTCCGACGATTCCTGGCCGCCGCCTGGCTGTGCTTCAGTCTTGTGATTGCCATCGCGGGGTACAGTTCCAGCGTTATGGTCATCATGCGGCACAGGGCTGAGAGGCAGCTCGACACGACGTGGCATAAGCGGTGGGAGCCGCTGGGACTTCTCACCTCGGCGGTTCTTCATATTCTTATTGTCACGGCCTTTTTGCTGCTGTCGCTTAGTTTGGTGGCGTATGTGGGTGCTTTTGGGTGGTTCATCGTTGCGTGTGCGTGCGCCGCGCTGGTCTTTGCTGTTGGGCTGGTCATCGTACAGTACCAGTGAGTGAGATGGAGACCTGAGAATGATGTATGCTGACATTCATGATTAGGGACAGCAAGCGTTCGCAGATGGCCTGATGTCATGAGACTGTTGCCCGGAAAGATGTCAATCATCGAAGCCTGTGTGGAAAGCAAGCCAGCAGATCATCCCTCGAGAAAAGTCAGGGGGCATCTCGAAGCGTACCCCCTAGCAAGCAATCTCTCAAACAAGTATTGCATTAATATTACGCCCAGGTGCGATGATCTAAGAACAAAAGCTAAATCTACCCTGGCCAACTACCTTCTCGTGTATCGCCATGCATGATGTACACCCCTCCGTGTTAAAAATATAATCATGAAAATCACTGCATCAGCAGCGTGGTAAAGATGCCCACACAAATGATGAGAAGCCAAGGAACACCGCGGGAAGACGCCCCCGCCGTGACGTGCTCATACTCATCCCCAGTGCTGCTCGCGCTCGGGGCGCTCCTAGTGACGAAGGACGTGTAGGCGGCCGTCGCAGAGGGGGTCTGAACAGAGGTGCTGGGTCCATGGGCGTAAGCAGGCTCAGGAGCCGGGGGGTAAGCTCCCTCCTTGGGGCCGTCCTCGTAGGAGAAATCGTCATGGCCGTAGATCTTGCCTCCGTGGGAGCCGTCATACTCAGGGGATGCATCTTTCTCATCGTAAGCCTTGCCCCCATGAACGACGTCACCGCGGTGGTAGAAGTCTCCGGCGGGGACATCGTCACCTCGAGCCTCTTCTTCGTGGTAAATGTCGTCTTGGGGACCGCTGCCGTACCCGCGGTGTCCCATGCCCTCGTAGCTGCTGGGGGCGGTGGGCGCGGGGTAGGCCTTGTCGGACTTGGACTCGGTACAGGTCTTGGATGGGATATTGGGAACAGCCGTCGAAGTCGACAGGTACGCCTCATCGTCGTCGTCGGTGTACAAAGCCGGGGTGGCGTAAGTGGCTGTCTTGTCGGGACAGACGGTGGTAAGGCGGGTGACAATTTCCGTGGTGATGGCGCCGACTGTGCAGTCCGAATCGTAGTTTGAGCACGCGGTGATCGTGTAAGTCGACGTGGCTGTAATTGTGATCGTCGAGGTTTCGTCAGCACGCGAAGTGGTGACGGCGTCATAACCAGAGGCGGAAGAAGCGGTCGTGAGGATGGTCGTCATGGTGGGAATGTCCCTGTAGTCATCGCTCTGGTACGGGTCCTTGCTGGGAACGGCAGACTGAGTAGCCTTGTCGTCATAGACCGGCACATGGGTTGATGAGACGTAGACGGAACTGGTGTCTGTGTTCTCCTCGTAGGGCTCCTCGGTGGTCTGGCAGGAGATCGTAGTCGCAGAGCTGCTGGACTCAACTCCGTACGTTGACGAGGCAGTGACGCTGGTGAGATCGTAGGTCTTCTCCTGGTAAGGGGTCCCGTCCGACTGGCTAGAGCTTGAGGTCGAGGAGCTGCTGGGTTCATCTTCGTACGTCTGTGAGGTAGTACCGCTGGTAACAGCGTAGGTCTTCTCGTCATAAGGCTCCTCAGTGGACTCGCTGGAGCTTGACGTCGAGGAGCTGCTCGATTCGGAGCCGTACGTTGGGGAGACAGTGACGGTGGTGACTCCGTAAGTCTTCTCTTGGTAGGGCTCCTCAGTGAAGCTCGAAGTCACAGAGCTGCTGGACTCAGAGCCGTAGGTTGGCGAGGCAGTAGAGGTGTTGGGATCGTACGTCTTCTCCTGGTAAGGTTCCTCTGTAGACTCGCCGGAGCTGCTGGTCGAGCTGCTGGACTCGATGCCGTACGTCGGGGAGACAGTGACGCTGGAGTAGGTACCCGTCTTATCCTCATATGCATTGTCGGTGGTCTCGCTGGAGCTAGCAGCCTCAGAGCTGCTGGACACGGCATCATACGTGGGAGAGGCAGCGGAGCTGGTGGAAGTGCGTGTCTCGGCCTCGCAGGCAAGGTCGTCGTAAGTTGCCGCCGTGGTTCTGGCTCCATAGTACGATGAGGCTCCCCTGGAAATGGTGGAGCTGGTGCTGCTTGAAGAGGAGCTGGCGTCCGTGCTGGCAGTGCGATCCCCGTAGTATGCGGAGGAGGTGGCCGATGAAGTGACAGTGGTGCTGTCGCTCGGGTAGTCGTTTCCATCCACGCTAGAAGTGCTGGCACCATCATACGCGGATGAGGTCGTCGATGAGCTGATGGCGCTGCTGTCGCTTGAGGAGGTGCTGCTTTCCGAACTGGCGGTGCGGCTGTTGTAGTCCGTTCCCCTGCCGCCCAGACGGCCGTCATCGCTTGAGATGGAGCTCGCGACGCTTGTCTCGCTGCTGGAAGCATCGACCGTTGATGCTGACGTATGAGACGTCGTGGAAGGAGTGTGAGTCGACGACGATGACTCAGTCGAGGGCACAGAAGCCGAAGAGGTGTCTGTGGACGAAGCGGCGGCCGAAGAGCTGAGGGTCGAGGTACTCAGGGTGGAAGAGATTGCAGTCGATGACGAGGCCGTAGAGCTCAGGGTCGAGGTGGTCGCTGTGGAGGTGACCGATGCCGAGCTGAGGGTAGAGGTGCTCAGAGTTGATGAAACCGAGGAGGTGGTCGAGATGGTAGACGAGGTCGAAGACGAGCTAGATGAAGTTGAAGTGGATGACACCGTAGACGACAAAGTCGACGAACTGCTGCCCTGGCACGACCCAACAACCGAAGGCACAGCACCCGGTCCGCTGCCAATAGCCACCAAGTTCGGAGGACATCTCGAACCCCTCTCCCTGACTGAGTTTGCAAAGTGCAGTTCCCGGTTATCCCAGTCAAACACGACATACGCAGCGCGCAGGAAGTTCGCACCGAGAACGGGAATTTCTATCCCTCAGTCAGCACCCACACTAACAACCCAAGTGAACAAACTCACCAGACGAGTATGCGCCCAAGTAGCACGCCTCAGGCTGCCTCCAGACGAAATCCGCAAGGGGTACGCTGATGACGGTGCCGCCGAGGGAAAAGTCGACGGATCCCGGGGCGTCGGCCAGGGCACAGGGAACGGTGTAGCGGCCGGGGAACTGCGCGGCGGGAGTGGCCTCGGGGAAGGAAGAGAGGAGGGCGGTGAAGGCGGCGCCGGGGAGGGCGCTTATGGGCGAGGCGCTGTTGACGTGGAAGATGATGGGGGTGTTGGAGACGGTGACAGCGGGAGAGGTGCCGCGAGAGACGGCGATACGGCTGCCCGTGACCCAGTAGCTGTGACTGTGTAAGTGAGGATCGCCTTGGAAAGGACTCCAAGCTTACCGAGTGTAGCCATCAGGCGCTGCCGAGGCCGAGACGACGGAGACCCTCTCCAGTGAGCCGGTGTATCTCGATGTATCGATGCCACCGAAGATGAGGGCACCTGAAGCCATCAGCGAAAGATCACACCGACAGACTGACAAAACATACCTTCTTCGCCCCCAGCACTGCCCAAGACCAGACTGAAAGCCTTGCTGCTGATAGCCTGGCTCGCCACCAGACCATCCAGCACATACGGATACCAACTCTCCCACCCAGCCGGAGACGGGCCGAGACCAAGCTGGCCAACTGAGTACCGCTCGCTGTCATAGGCAATCCCAAAGATCTGCTCCCCGATCCTCGTCGCTACAACCTGTCAGAGCAAACCACCACACCGGAGAAAGAAATACTTACACCCAATCGACACCGTATCATACGCATACCTCCAAGCCACATATCCATCATCCGCCAACCTGCTCCCATCCACAGCAAGGTCAACCAGCGACGAGCTACCCTCAAAGCGGCCCGCCTCGGTGCAAAGATCAGGGTACGTCGCCTTGCCGCATGAGGGGTTCACCCACATCTCCTCGGCACCGGTGTCAATCTCGAGACTGACGACCCGGCCGGGCGTGCCGATGGAGACGTCGATGGTGTAGATTGTGCCATCGAGACGGGTCCGGGCGTCGGAGGCGAGCTGTCTCTTGTTGAGGTTGCCGGTGACAGAGGTTGCGCGGACGGGGAAGCTGAGGATGCCATTGTGGGCGGAGGCGACGGAGGCGAGGATGGGCAGCGAGCCCAGGAGGTGGGTGTGTCTCATTGCAGCGGTGGTGCTGCGGAAGAGCGAGGGTCAGGAGTCGAACGAGTGAAGGCTGTGATGGCTGCTGATCGTCAACCTGGCAGCGATGGGATGCGGCCGATTAAGTAGAAGCACATAGCGATGTTGATGTCGTAGCTGCTCCTGTGGAGGGAGTTCTCCACGATGCCGAACTCCTCACCCTCCATCACAGGGTGCAAGACAGGGCGCCAGCAACACGATGCAGCTGCCGAACAGCCATGTCGCGGGCCGTCGCCAGGGCGCCATAGACATCCCTTTAGTCGATGCATCGCCCTAGCTATTGGGTCGCTAGAGGAGGTTGTCAGTCGGAAGAAGAAAAGAGCGAAGAAAAGGGGGAGCCTCCCTGGATGGATCAGGCCAACACAGGAGCAACACCCTTGCATCATCGCCCACGCGTCCTCCACACTTCTCGAAAGGGACATTGTCCAGGAGCAAGTAAAATAGATATCTTGTCTCGTTGTATCGTCTAGATGGATTGATTGACGGAAGGAAAAATAGGAAGCTCAAGACCGGTGTAAAAACGCCTAATGCTTTCCAATGCCAACGCCGTGGGGGGTATCCGAGTAGAGAAGAGAGGGAAGAGCCGCCGCCAGAAATCACCGGTAGACCAGCTCGTCGCTCAAGGAGGCACCTCGTGCCATCACCTCCTGGAAGGAGTCGAAGAAGCTCGATGTGCCGGGACATTCAGTCTCCTGCCATTTCCGCATAGCCTCGGGCATAAGCGTCTGCAACTTGTCGATGCGATGGCGGTTCTGTCAGGTCAATTAGCATACAAACATCAGTCATGGAAGCCAGCCAACGTACCGACGGATGCGTGCTCAGCAGCTCAGGCACCTCATTCCCCATCTGATCCGATACGCGCGACATGCGCTGCCAGAAACGCACCGCCTCGCGCGGATCATAGCACGCCTCAGCCATGATCATCAGCCCGATATGATCAGCCTCGCTCTCTTGTTTCCGGCTCATGGGCATCTCCAGCAACAGATTCTGCAACCTTCCTCCCATCATAGCCAGAACGAAGATGGCCGCTCCGGGGATGAAGAAAGCCAGCGCGCCCGCCGTTGCCAACAGGATATTAGGCCCAACGGAACCGCTCAGCCTTTCGCCAACGTGACTCGCCATGTTGTGCGCAATCTCGTGACCCAGCACAGCTGCCAACCCAGCCTCGGACCGCGTGACGTTGAGAATACCGCTGTGCACGAAGACTTTGCCGCCCGGGAGCACGAAAGCGTTCAGCGCAGGGTCGTCGATAACGCGCACCTCCCAGACGACGCCGTCACCCTCCCCGCCCTTCCTGTTATTCCACACCTCAGCCAGACTGCCCATGTACGTCGGCGCCTCCGCCCCATGAGCGCCTTGTGCATGCTGCCGCGAATCGAGGAGCTCGCCGCCTCCCGATACGGGGATGAGGCGCTGCATGACCTTTCGCACCAATTTTACACGCGGGTCCCAGTCGGGCAGGAACCTCCCGCCTGCACGCTCGACCTCGAGCTCAATCTCGCGCACCATGGGCTTCGAGAGAGCGGCGACATAACCGTCGTTGAAGATGTTGAACCGCCGCCGGCCTGACACGGGCACCGTCTCGAGGTTCCACCAGAAGAAAAGGGCAGCGCTGGCCATACACACGGCCACCACCTTCTTCGTCGTCGGGCTGCGCACGACGCGCCGGGGCGTATCGCGGTGGAAGAGAGGCTTGGCCTGGCGGAGGCGTTCCTCGACATCGGGATGTGGGAGCCGGTTGCTTCGGGGGCGCGAGGGCGTGAAAGGCCGGGATATCGGTGGGTGGCGTGGCGCTCGGAGGAGTGGTCTTGTAGAATTGAGGCATCGTGTCGCCGCCGGCGCGCGGGCGAGCGCGCGGAGGCCGAGCATGGCGGGCAGATATCTTTGCGAAGGGATGGTGACGATGCGGGATGGACGGAAGGGACGGCCGTACGTGGAGCAATGCCTGCCGCGTCCAGACGAGAGCTCCGATAAGCGATAAGCCGCCAGGGGGAAGCTCGTGTGATTACATAAACACAACTTCGGCATCGGCCTTCTAGAACGCATCGCCAGAATAAACACTCACCTACCTACGCTACCTTGGCCCCGTCGTACGCCGAGATCTAAGCTTAAACCTGGGTCCGACAGGCTCCGAATCTCGCCGGCGACGGGAGCGAGATGAAGGCGGTGTAACGCGCGTGCGTTCGTGACCCACTCGACGGGGGAATGCCGCCCGAGGACATGGCGCAAAGCTGTGAAGCTCATAGATTGCGAAGCTCCTCGAATGCACACCATGCTCTGGCAGTGTTGACTGAAGTGCGGGCTTTGTCTTCTTGGGCCTCAAGCTGTTCTCCTTAGAGAACATGCCATGTATCTCCTTCTCCCCCCTGATGTTGACAACTCCCTCACCGCGTACCACCCCATCATCGATCATTGACTCTCATTCGGGTATATAGAACTACAATCCCCCAGGACCACGCCCCCCAAAACCACGAACCACAGTACCGTCCGTCCGTCGTCAAGAAGCACATCATCCCAGCCCCAACACCCATCCCAACACACACAAGCTAGTCCGCCCCCCAAGAAAACGCCGGGTATAATGCGATGCCACTCAGAAAACCTCCCTCCCTAGACGCCCCTACTGCACCATCTCATGCGGGAACGGCTTCCTCCCGTAAATGACGTGGATCTTCATGTACGAGTGCACGTACGGGTTCGCCGTCTCCTTCCGTACGTTGACCAGTTGGACCTACCCAAAGTCAGTACCTTAGAATGAGCTTCTAAGAGAAATGGGGAAACTCACCTCAACTTCCTCCCTCGTCATCCCCAACACCTGCGTGAACAGCGAAAGCGTGAACCCGCTCAGCCCTCCCAGGAAGTTGGTCTCCCACAACTTCCCGAGCGCCTTGTACCGCGGGTCCTTCGCCCATCCGTTCATCGGGACCTTGAACACCTTCTCCCGGACATCGACGAAGCCCACCTCGTCGTACCACTGCTTCACCTTGCCCGACATGGTGAGCGGCCTCTGGATCGACTCGGCCGCGGCGTTCATCTGCCTCGCCCATTCGTGCAGCGGCGAGTCAGGTTTGAGCGTATCGTCGTCGCAGTAGAACTGGCAGTCGAACTCCTGGCACTCGAGCCACCCGCCCGGGTGCAGGTTGTCAAACGCCTGCTGGATGATCTCGTTCTTGTAGTCGGCGTAGCAGCCCAGGCTGGCGCGGCTGAAGACAAAGTCGAAGAGTTCGTGGAAGTCCCAGCTTTGGGAGCTGCGGGTGTTAGCGGAGGCTGGAAGCATGGTGAGGCCGGGAGACTCACGCGTCCTGGACGTAAAAGTGCACGTTGGACGGCACAGCCGTGGGCTGGATCGGCGACAGGTCGATGCCGATGACCTTTGCCTCGGGGAACCGATCACCCATCTCCAGCGCCCAGATACCCGTGCCCGTGCCAATGTCGAGCATCCGCTGCGGCGGGCCCTCCTGGCTGATGGGCGCCAGGAACCACTTCCCGCCCAGCAGCTCCGTCATGACGAGCCCCTGAAGCTCCATGCGTTCGCACTCGTACGAGTCGTTCGGGAACACGTAGGCTTCAAAACCAGTCAGCAAGGAATCCCTCGATGGGAACGGTCGATCAACGTACATCCATCCTTGTAGGCGTGGAAAGTCCGGCCAAAGCGCCTGGGGAAATTCGCAATACTGTCCGTCACCGACTCGGAATACCTGAAGAGGTCATGTCAGCCTGGCTCGTGGTGAGAGCGCCTCGATCATCCGGGCCCCGGGTCGTCACCGTACTCTTCGATTGTGGGCTGCGGTCGGAATGTCAGCGGGGTTCCTGAAATGCGTGACGGGCGGTGCATATGCGGCGTGCACCTCCTCCCCCTCCCCCTCACTCACCTCTGGGTCGGGCTCCAGATGAGTCGACGTGTTGCTGAGAGACCTCGCATCGGGGATGGACTCGAACGTGAACTCGTAGTCGTTCAGCCCCTGCGGCGGCTTCACCGAGTCGTCCGTCGACATGATTGTTGCGGGCGACATGTAGATCGAAATCTCGTCTTCTTGCCTGGCTCGGGGCGGGCGGTCTGTTGAGAGGACGTCGCTTTCGCAAAGGCGGGTTGTCACCGGCACCACGGCAGCATGCACCAAGGGGGGGGCGAGTCGGGGGGGCGACCGCGTCCTTCTTTAAGGGTTCGATGACGAGCCGGCGCCGTGCGGTAGCGGCGGCGTCTGTTCCCCCCTCCCAGGTCCGGGTGGTGGTTCTGGGGGCGCGGCTAGTCTCTGTGGGCTAGGATCGCTAGCGGTCTCCAGCCTGTCGTGGATCTCTTGGGCTTGTGGTGTGCGGTGCGTGAGAGTGAGAGAGAGGGCCGCTTTGCGGGGAACCGGGTTGGGGGACAGGGTCTGCCCGTCTTCTGTGTCTCTCGACCTTTCTCGCGCGCGCGCTCTGACGCCGGCGATGCAGGAGGTGTGGTGACGGATGGGTGCGAACCGGGACGGGACGGGACACTTCCCAGTTCGGGCAAGAGAAGATGGGCTTCCTCGCCGCGCGGTTCGTGGCGGGGAGAGACAGCGGTTTGTCCGGAAACGTGGAAGACACAGGTTCTGTCGACGGCCGTCGTGGTATTGGGCAGAATATCTAGAAACAAGCGGGAAGTTTCTCGAGCCCGAGACTTTGACACTTGACGGCGGGAGCCGGCAGACAAAGGAAGAAGAGCCTAGGAAGGCGGAAGGGGGCGAGGCGAGGCGAGGCGAGGCGTCGAGAGCAAAGGAATGCCACACGGGTCGAGAGCCGGGGCGGTCGCGACGGCGGCAGCGGGCGTTTTCCCAGGGGGGGTGTTGGTAAGAAGTAAGCAAGAACCGGCGATCCGGGAGAGTTTCTTGACAGTGACAACAGAAAAGGGGGGAGGGGCGTGTATGCGGTGTGCCTGCCTTGGGGTCAAGCTGCTTCCACGGGTAGCCACATGGAATGGAGGAGCCGATCACGTAAAAGCAGAGAGAGAAAGTGCGAACCAAGTGAAGCTCGGGGTGACCAGGGCCGCCGCATTCGACAGGTGTTTCTGCCAAACCGAAAGGGTGTGTGGTTCTCGTCAAGAATTTCGAACGGGGGCGCCATGGAAAGGGGGGGAGAACAGCTCTTTGGGTTCCGGATGCATCTGTTATCCCCTCCTTCTTGGGCACACACACACACACACGCACGCACGCCCCCCCTTCATGTCGCAGCGGCGCGGCAGGCCAATTGGCGGTGTCGACAGACCCAGTGACCCGGGTCGAAGAGCGCTCTGGACGACCCGTGTATTGGACGTAGGGATGGGCACTGGGCGCGGGGGGGCATGTTGCCGACCAAGGGCCAGCAAGGAGAAGAGGGGGGGCCAGACCCGGCGCTCTGGGAAGGGTGTGAGCGATGCTGTGAGCCTAGCTGCTGTGCCTCATCTCGAGTTCCGCCGACCGACACCCCGGAGCGCCGCATGGTGGGTTCGTTCCCTTTCTCTGGGTAAAATGAGCGGCGGCGCGCGCGGGAACGTTGGCATGTGCCTAGCAAGGCGGTCTCCCCCCTGGACGAAGGGAGCCACGAGCCGCGATTCTTTAACCTCGCAGGCTCTCCCCCTCGACCGCCTCAAAGGTCATGTCCGCCACGGGCCAATCGAAGCCCTGGAGCACGCCCTGCTCCCAGGGCTAGCATGATGCGAGCGGGAGGCCGGGAGCGGTGGCGCGGCCTGGGTGAGGGGGCCAGCGAGCACTAAGACGCGCCAGGCCCTGCCACCAGCATGGCAGGGCATGGCCATGGCAGGCGATACGTTCGATGCCCGACACCCAGCAGCGGCAGGCAATTCTCCCGCCTTGCTAGCTTGCCCCGTGGAAGAAGTCGGCGTGCTACGAGCTTCGTAATTTACGAGAATGGGGGGACCGCGCATGACTGGGCTGATAATGTTGAGATGGCGCTTCCCTTAGTCCCGTTGACGGTGCCGGGAGGGAAGGGAAGCTTGCTGCGACCGGTTGAACCAGAAGTGGAGGCCGAAGGGAGGGAACGCCGTCTCGTGGAGATCGGGCTCGGACGTGACGCCGAAGCTCGGGAGGTCGGCGAGGGGGGCTTCTCTCTCCAGAGGGAAAGGGAAAAGGGATAGCCGTGGAACTCGGGGAGCTCAACGAAAGTGCCAAGAACCCCTCCTCATCCCATCAAGGCCATGGTCCGACGCCGCCCCACGAAGATGCCTGGTTGCTTGCTGCACGCTGCTGCTGCACGCTGCACGCACGAGTAGCGAGCGGCCTCTGGGCACCGGCGGGACGCGCACCGCACCTTGATATCGGCCGCGCGGGCTCCTCGCCCAAGAGGAAGAGTCGTCGTGATGCGATGCCCCCGCACCATGAGCCAAAGTCCGAGTGCCAATGAACGGTGCCTGGTTAATTCCCTGGCGGATGGAACCTCGTTATCTCCTGCAGCAGGTGCATCAGCAGCGCGCGCACACCTCCGCAATGGCCGCCCTATCAGCCGCACCGGAGGAGCTCCTGGGATTTTTCCTTGGGTTCCCCTCCTCTGGGTTTGCTTTGGAGGTGTCCGCCCGGCTGCCGGGTGATGGGGGTTGTAAACGGTAACTTTGTCGGCACTCGACCATCGCCCCAGGGCCCCATGTCACCCTGCCAGGCGCTGGGGGGGGGGGGGGGGGGGGGGGGGGGAAAGGGGGTGTGTAACCCTGGAGAATCAGGCCATGCCAGCCTGACGAGCATCTTACTCGTAGTCAACACTCCCAATTCCCGGGCCTTCCTGTCCAGGTCATGTCGACGACGATGGGCCAAATGGCGCGAACCCAGACCCGGTCATCGAGGTGCCGGACATCTTCTCCCCTGGTCCCTGAACGGCGCGCTTCCGGAGCCGCCATTCGCCCGAGGCCCTCTCGGGATTCATGACTCGGGAGCGTGACATGCCAAGTGGACGACTCAAGCCTTGCTGGGGGACTTTTGTGTGTGCTGTGGAGGGGGCCTGGAAAGGCTGGAGCCCGCTGGGCAGCTAAGATCGTCAGCGCGCCGTCGACGTGGTCCCAGCGGCCCGGGTCGGCAGTCCAGGGGTGAAAGGGCCAACGGCGGAGTGCGTGCGGGCGACGGTTTTTGCCCAGTGGCCGGCCGCCCAACCAACCCTTCCGGCAGTCGAGTGCGAAGCGGAAGCGAAGGAGGGTGAGCAGAAGAACGGGAATCATCGGCTGAGCGAGCTTTCTGAAAAAGGGGACCATCGCCGGAACTGGTAATCTTTCCATGTCGGGGCGTCTCTTCTGACAGCAGGGCTGCCCAGGCAGTCGGGACCCCTAACGTGTGCCCCCACGGATAGCTTTGTCAAGCCGAGGCAGATGGACAGAAACTTTTGCTCAACGTAATCCAGGGGTGGTGTCTCTTTGCCGCCCTCCTCCACTCGCCGGATGGGGTATCTCTCGTCCAGTCGGTGTCGGTGTTGCGCGCCCCGAGAAAAAAAAGGCTCTGGCAGGTTGATGCAGAACGTGCAATGATGTCGCCAGAATCAGGCGGTCGATCCCCGGTCCTGACTCGCCCCCGCCCGCCGTCCACAGGTAGCGCAAAGGGCCGATCGCTCACATGTCACCCCCCGTTCCCACTCCCCTCGCCGCGGCGTCCTTCCGCATCCGTCCAGGTGCATTCGAGCCCGCCCAGCGCAGCGGTCGCCGGAAAAGCAAGATGGCATCGATACGAGTATTCGGGACAGTGTGGGCGGGTTGCGGGTTGCGGGATCCCGTTACGGGCTGGGGGCTCGGGTTGCGGACGTTTGGTTCTGGCCTGACGGGATTTTTTTATTTTTGGACAGACGAGGCGAGACATGGAAATTCACGCACCGGTTGCTTTTTTTCTGCCATTTCGAGAGCCGAGACAGGGCGTGTGAGTTGGAGGAAGGTGGAAGTTGATGGCCGCGTCTGGCTGATGATTCAGGGAGAGTTCCGTGGAAATGCGGGAAGAAGCAGCGGGCAGCTCTGGAAGGAGAGGAGAGGAGAGACCCGGAAGGCTGGCTGCCCATCCGTCCATCGCACCTTCCGCTTGGGAACCTGCACCTTCCAGTCCCACCGCCAATGGACACCTTCAGAGGGGAAGGATCAACCCTGAAAACCCACCCGGGCGGGATCGTGGCGTGCATCCCCTTGACGAATCAATCTCCTCGAACCGTTCAGTCGGTACCAACTCCGGCCGGCCGGCTTTTCCCTCCATTCCAGGTTCCATCCAGCCTCCAGGTGACCAGGTCCCAGTCCCCTCCTGCGCATCATCCGTCACCTCACCCCCCAGTCCCAACAGCCGAGCCAATGGCCGTCTTAGACCCTACAATCGAATCATCAAGGCCAAGGCACAGTCGACTTCGAGGTGGTATCACAAGAGGGGCAATATCAAAGAGGAGGAGGGGG
Organism: Plectosphaerella cucumerina; assembly: GCA_020746995.1. Taxonomy (NCBI): domain Eukaryota; kingdom Fungi; phylum Ascomycota; class Sordariomycetes; order Glomerellales; family Plectosphaerellaceae; genus Plectosphaerella; species Plectosphaerella cucumerina. The sequence goes on along the minus strand of JAGPXD010000004.1, from coordinate 812,187 downwards.
GCCTGGATTCTATTCTTCCGACGACGACGCCGGGCCGGGCCTGGGCTCTTGACTCTTGGTCCTTGATACAGGAACAGCAAGGCCCATCCTGATCTTGGTAAGCAGCAGAAAAGCAACAAAAACAACGCAAGGCAAGGCAAAGCAAAATATGCCCGCTGCCGCAGCCGCTACAGCTCGTCGGCCTCGAAAATCTTCCCCACGCCGGCCCATTGCCCCTTGGCCCTCTCCTCCCAGTACGACTCCTTGCCCCCCTTGGCCTTCCACACCTCCTCCCCCTCCGGCCCGTCAGCCACCTTGTAGAACCATCGGGGCCGGTACTCCTCGCCCGCCTCCTCCAGGTCTCGCCGGCGCACCCTCTGCGCCTCCTCGAGCCGGAGCTTCCACCCCTCGGCCGTGTCAAAGTCGCCCGTCTCCGCCGCCCGCTGGTCCGGCCGGAGCCGCGTGTCCGTCGGCGGCAGCCGCCCCTCCTCCACGGCCGTCACCTCGTTGAGCCCGGCCGCGAACTCGGTCATGCCGTACGTCGTCGCCGCGTTGTCCACCAGCCGTCCGACCTTCCACACCTCGTCGCCTGACACGGCCTTGCCGCCCTCGGTGCGCCGCAGGCCCGAAGTCCACGTCCCCGTGAGCCCCGTGCCCGTGCTCCGCCCGTCGGCGCCCTGCACGTCGACAACCACGTCCTCGCTGCGGCCGCCGAACATGCCCTTGCTGCGGAACTCGATCGTCGCCCGCGCCCCCGTCGTGTCGTTGGTCACCTGCATCGTGCCCACGGGCTCCACGTACTTCTCGCCCATGACCACGTTGCGGAGGAACATGTTGGCCAGCGCCCACGAGTAGAGCTCGTCCGTGCCGTCCGCCAGCCGCAGCGCCACCCTCACCCGACCCTCGGTCGTGATCTCGGCGCTCTTGCCCCAGAACTTCTGCGACGGCGCCGGCGTCTGGCTGAACGACCAGTTCTCCGAGTCAGCCTGCATCGCCAGCCGCACTGGCCGGTGGCACACCTTCTCCACCAGCAGCCGGAACCCGCCCGGCGTCTCCTGCTCCGTGCGCAGCAGCTCGTACGTCTCGCCCAGCAGAGGGTTGAACGGCTTGCGGATCGCCCGCTCCTTGGCCCGCCCGTTACTGAACTGCGACACGGCAAACGCCGCCACGTACACCAGCCGATCCTTGGCCGCAGGCGACCGCGCCGCTTGGTCTAGTAGCTGTGCATACTCGAGCTGCTCCGCCGATCTCTGCAGCATCGACAGCGGCTCGTTGGCCGTCACCGGCATCGTGATGGTGCTGAGATCCTTGCCCACGTTCTTGCGCACAATAGACATGACGTTTGGTGGCGGCACCAGGCAGGGAGGTATCGTCGTGCGCCGGTCGACCGAAATGTCCACCGGCAGCGGCGTCAGTGACTTTGGTTTCGTCGGATAGCAGTTTTGCTCGTCCTGCTTGAGTGCCTCGTCGTCCTCGACCGACGAGACAGACGAGTCGTCGTGCACGTTGCCCTCGTCGTTGTCTGAGTCGGGCAGGTCGTCCTCCTCTTCGCTCCTGTTGATGCGCACAATCTGCGACCCCTCCTCCTCGGCGTCGAAGAACTCTTCTGTCGACATCGTGTCCATGCTGAGGCGGGATGCCGCCGCCGAGGCAGGCGGCTGCAGACGGCGGCGCTTGTTGCTGAGGACGAGCGCCGTGAACTCGCTGATAACCGAGTCGAGGTCATTGAGCAGCGCATTGCAATGGTCCTGCATGCTCTTCTCCTCCTGGTGGCCCATCCTCGATTTCTTACGTGAGTGGCCGTTAGGCGCCGGCGCTGTCGGAGTGGCGCCCGGGCTCGGCGCGGCAAGGGCCGACGACACCGTGACAGACGACTTGCGCTTCCAGAAGGACCGCCTCTGGGGCTCGCTCGGGAAATAGCCGTCGGCCTCGTCACCGGGCGTCTGCTTGCTAGGCGACAGGAACTGGCTGCTGGGGCTCGGCTGGGTTGGCTTCGGCGGCGGCGCAACGGCCATGTCCTTGACCAGACGGCGCAGGGCATCCCTGGTGCCGACTGTCCTGCTGACGAGGGACTCGACCTGGGCCCAGTCGCGGTCCTCAAGGGGGTTCGAGGCGACGGGCCGCATATGGCTCATGGACACGCGTAGGGGCGCCGGCGCATCACCAGAGGCTCCCTGCTTTCCCCCGTCCGCGGGCGCGGCGCCGTCAACACCCCGGGCGATGCGGCTCGCCTTCTCCAGGGCACGGGCCCAGTCGGTGAAGTCCTTTGCGTTGTGGGCGCGCAAGTGCCAGATCTCTGCGCCCGAGTCGATGCTGATCTCCCTGCGGCGCTCGTCGGCGGCGATGGCGGCCAGGCTAAGGGGAATGGCGCCACGGAGGGCGGACGAGTTGCGGTTGTAGTAGTAGGATAGCGTGCAAGAAGAGTAGTCGAGAGAGAAGTAGCGGCGAGCATGGCCCTGGCCCTTCTTGCGCCGTCTCTTGAGCAAGGTGCCGGTGAAGTAGTTGTTGTTGCTCCCGCCGTCGCTGCGGCCCGAGATGGAGACTCCGGCGCCGCCGGGCAGGTGGCTGTGCAGGCTGTCGACCGAGTCGGAGGCGACGGCGTTGTTGAGGTTGGCGCTGGCGATGGAGCCGCCGCCGGGGGCCTTGCCGAGGCTGGTACGGCTGCCCATGGCGGCGGCGAGGTTGGGCAGGTTCTGGTTGGTCTGCGGCGGGGAGCCGGTCGGGTAGGTCATGAGGACGAGGGAGGCGGTCTTGGAGGTCTGCTTGGAAAAGGTGTTGTCGAAGACGAGGCCGTACATGCCGGCCTGGCCGGGGGGTACGTCATGGGTACCGATTGTGACCTTTTCGGGCTCGCAGCGGCCGACCCATTTGATGGAGATGAAGCCCTTGTTGGCCAGCAGGTCCTGGGCGGTGATTGTGTCCTTCTTGGCGAAGCGGCTGGGCTTGTTCTCGTTGACGCCCGAGGTCACGCCCGAGGGCGACTCGGGATCTTCGGAGGGGTTGGCGGCGATGGCATGGTTTCCGGAGCCGGGGTGCTTGACGATGCCAAAGTTACTGTGAGGAGGTGGTCAGGCGGGGAGGCTCGGGGGGCCGGCGTTCCGGGGGGAGGGAGGGGGGGAGAGGTACATGGACTTCTTGTGTGGTTGTACGCTCCAGGAGATGGTATGTCCTCCGTCTACGCGGACCCAGCGCACGATATACGACTGCAGGGAGAATGGTCAGTTCTGGTGGAAGCTTGACTGGCGAGAGAGTCGCGCCGCTCGCTGCAGGAAGCGGAAGCAAGGCTGCGGGCGGGGGTTACGAACTTTGCTGTGCACCTCCAATTGCTCTATGCCGGCCATCTTCGCGGGGTCGTGGTTGTGTGTGTCTCCCAGCGTTGGGGTCGGTCGGTCGATCGATCGGCTGGTCGGTCGGTAGCTGCGTCTAGCACGACTCCATTGCGGTCAGTAAGCGGAAGGGTCGGATGTGCAGCGGGAGTGTCGGTCGAAGGTGTGCGCGTGTACGATGGGAGGGGAGTCGAGTCGAGGGAGGGAGAGTTGCGGTATAGGTGTCGGGAAGCTGTGTGCTGTGCAGCTGAAGCGTGATGTGACTGGGTCGGGTTGGAGCCGAGGGATGCGAGTTTTCGGAGACGGTTGGTGTTGTCTGAAAAGCCATGTGGCGACGCAGCGCTGGGCCGGGCGAGGTACAAACCGTAAGCAGACAGGCTGGAGCGAGAGGTCAGGTCGCTGCACGGACGGTGGTGAGAGCGTTGGGGGAGGCTTCGACCGCTGTAGCGCCTGCGCCACACAGCCCCGCAGATGGGGAGGGACTTTCTGACGCAGCAATTGCGTGAGGGAAGCAAGGTACCTTGCTATGTCCTGTTGTTCAGAGGACACTCCCCAGCCATCCACGTCATAAGCAAAACCACAATTGATTGGAGCCATTATATTTCAAACCTGCCTCTCAACACCTGTTTATCTGAGCAAATCCAACGACGTCGGTATTACGATCTCGTCAATTCATCCCAATCTCCTCAGGCGAGATCTCAGAGCAAGTCCGGAGGTCCGACGCCCGACTTGGCCGCAGCGTGGCTGAGTGACATCGACCCCAGATGGAGACCAGACCAGACCAGACCAGACCCTCAACTGGAATCTGCCCGACGGATTGCCCTGAGATTTCCCCCCAATCCAGGCGACTTGCGAGGGGCAGCACACCCGCCGGGCGAGACTCCATTCGCCTATCTGGATGCCTAGAGGAGGTCGGGGGCATTTCTGGGTCGCGAAGTCGAGATGCGCCCTGGGCGCCAAGCCTGTACTGCGATGATCAGCGAGGCTGGGACGGACCGACTCGGAGCTCTGAGCCCGCTCGCATCCTGCTGTCGAATAGCTGAGATAAGCTGCTTGGCGATTTGGACTCGATCACTCCGCGGCTGACGACACTCGTCATGTCAAGATGGGGCGAAGAAAGGATTAACTGCCCACACAGGTTCACATGTCTGTCAGTCCAGTTGCCGGCAAGTCACATGTCGACTTTCCACGAGAAGCTTTCCCAATGAAGAGAACAGTGGCATCTCGTAGCGGCTACACCTGTCCAGTCAGGATATTGCCGGATGCAGATCATCAGTGGCCGATGTCGTCTCGGGACTCTGAGGTTCGGTCTGGTGCACCCTACGCACTCTCAGCGCGGTATCTGGCCGAAGAGACGGATAAGAGGATACAGACGAGGGTTGAGTTCCGGACGGATCTTCGCTTTCCAACCTGGAAGCAGCGTTGCTGACTGGAGGCACGACTTTCTTTGCGTTTTGACGGCGGTTGTCGAGAGGATGTCGAAGTTGCATGAGACCAAAGGAGTGGAAGTTGGAGAGAGACAGGAGCAAGCTGTCGCAATGGACATGCCGCAAAGTAGGTCCTTGACAATAGTGGCTGACACGAGCACAGAAACACGACGGAAGCCAAACGAGGACAACAACCCCGAATGCAATGCCACGGGGCGTGAGGGTGCTCTTTGGAACCAGGCCATTACACCTGCAGCTCAACCGTTGAGTCAGTGCATTCGACACGGCGATCATATAGCTCGAAAAACGGAACACCCAGGGCCGAGTCTCACCATGCTCTACAGCAGCACCACGCCTGGACGAGCGCTGCCAGAAGCAAAAGTCAAAAATCCCTCTGCGACGAAGATCGGCAAATGGCCCTGGTCTTATTGAGTACCGTTATACAAGAGCTCTGTGGAGGAGCTGCTGCCTGGGTACTCACGACACGCGCGTCGTTCATGCAGGCGAAGCGAAGACGAACATCACGACCATCGTCTGTCAACAGCCAAGACTCTGGAAGCGCCTGCTTCCTCAATCAGAAACGGTGTTGACTCATGGCGCGGGCCGTTCGTGACGACGCCCGTTGACGCAAGAACCTCGGAGGGGACGATTGGGGTCTTCCGTCCGACATCCTCACGAGCGTGCACATGCCGCCGTCAGACCAACCCCGTCTCCGGGATTCCATCCGGATTTGCTCGAAGAAGGGACATCAAGGTTCGCCCGTGACCGACTCGCTCTCGTCTTGACAGCCGCCGGTGAAGGGTGGATGAAGGGATGGCAGGCCGAGTGGGATGGGCCTAGGCGTCTGACACACGGGCTGGAACATCGGGTGGCCGCTGGCCCGGCTGGCGAGAAACGGCGAGCAATGGCGTTTGTGCAGGGGCAGGGGAAGGGGAAGCAAAGGGAACGGCGATGATGGCTGGATCCGCGAGCCACAACCGGGCGATCTGGAACCAGAGCGTGAAGGAGAATGGGCCGAGGATCAGCAGGGCGGTCCCACGATGGTGATGTGTGTGACGGACGAGTCTACATGAAAATGTGGTTCGTCCGCAAATAGAAGCACCTCTCCTGGTGCTCCAGGCCCAGACCCAGGCCACCCCGGCCAACCCCGGCGATTAAGCATCGGGCGACCGAAAAGCTTCTTTGCTGATGTGCCGGGTTTCGATCATCGCAAAGATCGGCCGAGATGCGAACTTTGAAGTCGCCGCTGTTTCACCCTCTGTTTTGGACGGCGGACAGACAGGGGGGTGACTCGGTCAGGGGCGAGAGCACTGACGGTGACACACTGATACTGACGGTGGTCGGTCTCGGTGCCAGAACCAGTGGTGCGTCCGCCTTGTTGTTCAGCTACGGGCTCCATTAACAGTGCCACGGGTCAGTGATCAGTGGTCCGACGAGTCCCCCTGATCGGCGGCCCCGGTACCGCGTCAAGCCGGGATGGCAGCACGCCAGCGCCCGCCTGCCATCGCTATTCGAGGCGCGGGGGAATCCCCGGGCTTCCAAGTTCAACCTTTTGCTAGGTAAGTTGCTTCCCCCTGAGTGCTGTGACTTCAGACGTGAGATCGCCAAGAGGACCTGGACTCAGCCCCAACACCGTGACCGTGACCAGGACCCCAGCAGCCCATGTCCTTACCACGCTCGACAACCGTCCGCTCGTCCACACGCCACGTCTGGGGTTCCTTTCTTCGCTGGGTTCCGTGCTGATACTGCTTTGAGACGGGAGCGTCGGGGTGATCTTGCGTGTCTGAAGCACACTTGCAAGCCCTCCGTTTCCTCCACATGCAACCTTCTTCCCTTGAGGGCCTGGCCCCGGTACCTCACCATGACCCGAGGATTGGCTCCCGTCCGTGGGAAACGCGCCGGTACATCCCATGTTTTGCCCGGGGGAGCTGGGGCCGCCTGTCTGGGGCAAAGTGTGCAGCCACGGATAGATGAGGCCATCCTCCAAGCCCATCACACAACGGCCACCCACCCTCAACGCCCGGTATAAAGACATATTCCCTCCCCTCCCTCCATCTACCATACCCAATCTCGCCAAGCTCATTCTCTTCCAGTTCTCTTCTCACACCACCAAAACAACCTTCCATTCCTTCGGCTGGACCACACCGCGCGTTGACTCGCCGCCTTTCGCTCTTCGGGACTTTTTTTTTCCACATCCACGACGACGCTCAACAACCCAAAAACAAGAAACTTCTCTTCTTCTCAACTCCCTTCCTTTCACAACACTTGACGAGTTTCAAATTCTTTCAGAATGAAGACCAACGGTGCTCTCATCCTGTCCCTGGCGGCTCTCGCCACCAACGTCGCGGCTTCGCCTGCGAACCATCACAACCGACATGCCAGGCGGGCTGTCGACCTCACGGCCCTTGGCCAGAAGAGGGGCGTTGTCGGTGAGTACTCTGGAAAAGGAGCTGGGTGTTTGAGCGGAAGCTGACAGATTCCTAGCTGCGCGTGGCGGTAACAACGCTGCTGCCAATGAAGATGCCGCCGGCGGTGGCGGTCTTCTCGCCGGTGTAAGTACTCTCGAGAAGTGGTTTCAAGTGAAGTACTGACATGTCTTGTAGCTCCTGGGCGGTGGCGCTGGAGGTGCTGGCGGCGCCGGCGGTCTCGCTGGTCTCCTCGGCGGTGGTGCCGGAGGAGCCGGTGGCGCTGGCGGTGCCGGTGGTATTCTTGATGGCCTCCTCGGCGGTATAGCTGGAGGTGGCGGCGCCGGAGCTGGAGCCGGTGACGGTGCTGGCGAAGGCGCTGGCAACGGCAACGGAAACGGCGGTGGCCGAGGCGGCAACGGCGGTGGCCAAGGTGGCGGCAACGGTGGCGGCCAAGAGGGAGGCAACGGCGGCGGCCAGGAGGGCGGCAACGGTGGTGGTCAGGAGGGCGGAGCTGGAGGTGCCGAGGGCGGTGCCGGAGCTGGCGCCACCCCGACTCCCGTCCTCGTCCCCATCGGAGACGCAACCTCCTCCGCCATCCCCGACGCCGCCGCCTCATCCGCCCTTGGCGACGCTGTCTCCTCCGCCATCGACGAGGCCGCCTCTTCTGCAGTCCCCGACGCTGCTGCGTCCGCTGCCCCTGACGCCGCGGCGCCCCCTGCCGATGCGGTCTCCGAGTCTGTCGCCCTCCCCACTGAGACCGCTGATGCCGGCAACGGCAACGGCAACGGAAATGGCAACAACAACGACGATGACGACGACGAAGATGACAACAACAACGGCGGCGGCAACGGAAAAGGCAAGGGCAACGCCGGCAAGGGCAAGGGCAAGGGCAACGACGGTGCTGCCGGCGACGGAGCCGCTGCCGGTGGTGATGCTGCTGCTGGAGGCGATGCTGCTGCCGGCGGTGATGCCGCAGCTGGAGGCGATGCCGCCAACGGAGACGCTGCCAACGACGACGCTGCCGGCAACGGCAAGGGAAAGGGCAACGGCAAGAAGAACGGCAAGAACAACGGCAACGGCAACGCTGCTGAGGATGGTGCCGCCGCCGGAGGTGATGCCAACAACGGCGAGGATGCTGCCAACGGTGGTGATGCTGCCAACGGTGGTGATGCTGCCAACGGTGGTGATGCCGCCAACGGAGGCGATGCTGCCAACGGAGATGCTCAGAACGGCGACAACCAGAACGACAACGAGGAGAACCAAGGCAACGGCAACGGCAACAACAACGACGATGCCGCCAACAACGGAGATGACGCTGCCAACGGTGGTGACGCTGCCAACGGCGATGCTCAGAACGGCGACGACGCTGCCAACGGTGATGCCCAAAACGGCGACAACCAGAACGACAACGAAGACAACCAGGGCAACGGCAAGAACAACGGCAACGGAAACAACAACGACGGCGCGGCCAACGACGGTGAGGACGCGGCCAACGGCGGCGACGCTGCTAACGGCGGTGACGCCGCCAACGGAGACGCCCAGAACGAGGAGGACGCCGCCAACGGAGACGCCCAGAACGAGGAGGACGCCGCCAACGGCGACGCTCAGGAGGTTGGCAACAACCAGGAAGCCGAGCAGGCCCAGGATGGTGGCGCGGCCGCCGGCAAGGGCAAGGGCAAGAACGCCGACTGCGCCGATGACGCCAGCCAGGCAGCGCGTCGCAGCGTCCGCGTTGCTCGTAGGTTCCGCGCGTAAATGCGTGATGGGATGACAGTGCCTCTGGACGGGGTGCTTGGATAGGAAGAAAATAGTACACGGGAATCAAACTCACGATATGAACGTGTGGGATTTGTACGATAGTGCGATGAATGATGAATACTCTGTCATGATTTGGGTTCTGTGTTGATGGCCTTCGACGTAGCACAGTGACAATGACGATGATGAATTCTCTTCAGATCTTTTCGGCTGTTTTGGAAATTGTTGGAGTTTGCTCTGAGGTGAGGAGTTCCGACAAGTTGCGGCCAAACCCCCGAGCGGAAGCCCCTATTCCCGACCCCTGGATGCCCAGTAGGGATCTCTCATGCCAGAAATGATCCCTTGGTCTCCTGCACCACGGCGTTGTACTCTGGCAGGAACTGCATGTACATACAAGCAGGCGATCCAGAGCATTCCTTAGTATACTTAGCCTCCTCATCACCGACATACCTCTTCTTGATGCCACTGGCGGCTGCGGCCTCGACGAGGAGCTGGGCCTGACACGCCCTCTCCAGAGCAATGAAGAAGGCAGCTGCCTCGCCCATCGTCTCTCCACAAGTGAGAATTCTATGGCAAAGTCAGAGATGATGTTTCTCCCGTCCGAGAATCTACGCACCCATGGTTCTGAAGAATAACATTCTTCTTGACCGGCCCCAGAGCCTCGGCGATACGCAAGCCCTCGTCGCGGGCGAGTACAATACCCCCGAAGCCCTCGTACACGGCCAGGTCATCAAAGAACATGCACGAGTCTGAAGGTCAGTCTAGACGAACACAGCACGATATGAATCACCCACCCTGGTTGATCATTTCGATGGGCAGTCCAAACGTCGACCATGCCCGGCTGTGTGGTGCATGAAGATGACAAGCGGCGTTGACATCAGGCCGGGCCTTGTGGATAGATGAGTGAATGATAAATCCAGCAGCGTTGACTTTGTGCTTCGTAGGCTCAACTGGCGTGCCCTGCTCATCGACAAGGACGAGATCTGCGACTGTGATGGTGGAGAAATGCACGGCGTAGGGGTCTGCCTCTATCAGTTTGTTGTCAGGGAGGGAGACCAAGAGACTCACTGATCCAGAAGCAGTCTGGTCTCACGGGGTCTACAAACGTCAGCCTCTGGCTCTTGACCTAGATGATGTTACCAACCCCTGAGACTGATATGCCCGGATGCTCCGTCAGCGTAGCCCAGCTTGGCAAAGATGCGAAAAGCACCGGCCATGTGCTCCTTGGCCCAGAGGCGTTCCTCATGCTTGTCGGAAAAGGTCGGCACCTCGTGCAGACGGATGGGCTTGGAGCCGTCGATGGCGGTGTTGAGGACGCTGCCAGTGCTGGCGTACCGGGGGGTTTCGGGGGCGGCGGAGGGGGACATGTTGGTGGTGAGGTCAGGGCTTGTCAGTAACAAGGGAGAATGAGACACCGACAACATGTAGAGAATGCTTTATACATCGGTTGTATCTTCCGGCGGTTGGATGGCGTCATGCGGGCGTTTGGCCGTGAGGATGCCGCGGGGTCGCTGCCGGAGCGGGGCATGCAGCTGGGCTTATCCGTCCCCGACGCGGACACGGGAGCTTTCACTTGAAGTTGGCTGGAAGGTTGGATATCTCTCGGGGAGAGTTTACCACCTCGAACCCACCGCCATGTCCTTCCTGTCCCTGCCCTCTGAGCTTCGTGTCCAGATGTACACTTTAGTCCTCGTCCAGGATGAGCCCCTGGAATTCATCGCCGCTTCGTGCCCGGCCGTCAGGACCCTTGAGCTCCGGTCGCGGGACTATCTGTTCCTCCCCTCCAACCCTATGGCGCCTGAGAAACTACGAGCCATCGATGCGTTCTGCATGCCCTCGCTCAAGCGCATCGTCATCACGTCCGATGAAAACGGCCCATGGTCCGACGAGGCGGCGAGGCTCAAGGAGAGGATGCCGGGACCGCGGTGAGAGCTGGTCGTGAAGCACGGATATACCCCCGTCTGCAACTCTAGCGACACCCACAACAATTTTCTGGAGTACGATCCCCTGTGTAGGTATGAAGAGGAGATGTGTGCGAGGGAGCTGCGGCGGAAGGTGCGGCCTCGGGAGGAGTGGGCTGACATGGGCGAGTGGCCGCCCGAGGGGCTACGGGAGGGGGAGCTGCTCGCGGGCACGATGAGGTGGTGCTTTTTCTTCCCGCGTCGGCATTGGGCGAGCCTGGATGCGGTTGTGACGCCTGATGGCCCGCGATACCGGTTCCCGACCAGGGCTGATTAGTCGGTGTCGAATTGAGCCGACAGACGCATGAGGACGCCGTGCTTACTGGCAGCCTGAACAGCCTGAACCGATTATACGACGAGATGATAAAGGTCAGGGGTGCCCCGAGAAACGCGGGGAACAAGGCGTGCTCACCACGACCTCCTCATCACATCCATGCCATGATCACCACGACGCTGTATGACCTCGAGTTCACCAACCTCGGCCCTCTCACAACCACATTCACTCTCCCCCGGTCGTGCACGACTCTCACGGACCGACAGGTTGCGCCGACGGACACGCCCTACATCCCTCATTACCACGAGACATGCGCCCTTGACCGCCCGCCACTGGGCGCCTGCTTCCCCTCTGGTTCGGCCATTGATGAGCGCATCAGAGGCGAACTCCGACCGGACAGACGCTACGCCTTCCTCGCCTACCACTCCCCAGGGAACATCTGCCCTTCAGGCTGGACAACGGCCGGAGCGGCAGCCAAGGACGACGCAGGCTCTGTGACGAGCGCCGGCGGGGTTTTCACAGCCACGGAGTTCCCCGGACCGGAGGGCACTCCAGTGACGGAGCCTCAAGCCGTGCCATTCGTACACATTGTGTCCGAAGGGATCGAGGCGGGAGAGACGGGAATCCTCTGCTGTCCTAGCGGATTCAGCGCTTCGCCATACGGAGGATGTGTGAAGAATTACGCCGTGGAGCTTTACACTGCGACGACGGGGTGTATGGTGTTTGTGCCGTGGGACGGGGCGGTGCAGAACTACAGCATCACGTATAATGGGGAGGTGTTGACGGGGCAAAGGTATAGGATAACGGCGACGGAGATGGATGAGACGACGAGTAGTGAGGTGACTACTTTTTCGGAGGGGGAGATGACGGGGTGGATTGGGGTGACGAATGTGCCGATGGTTGTGCTTGTTGATAATGGCGAGGGGGAGGGCGAGCAGGAGAAGCCGACGGAGACGGGGAATGCTGCGGCGGGAGGACCTCGAGGGGGGAGTGTTGGGTGGATGGCTGTAGCTGGCATCTGGGGCGTTGCTGTGCTGGCGGGAGTAGGAGTCTTTGCGGGTTTGTGATGATAGTCGGGATAGTAATGGTGGAGGTTGATTTGAAGGCGAAGACGTCGAGTTTTGAGTTTGATATTGGGCAGCTCCTGAGCACCCAGGTGTCTACGGCTGCCAGTCATCCATCCCAAGTCGACTACGTACCCCATACTGTCCCCGCAAACCGTTCGAACTCTAACCCTGATGCGAGTTGATGCTTCACACTCCCACGCCTGACACGCAGTGTTTCCGGGACGAAGCATATACCCTTGCCGCATGGCATCAATGTCGATCACACCCCGGAGTGTTTTCCGTCCCTCTGTTGTCCGATCTGCTTGTGCTCGCACCAGAGACACACGGGCATGTCATCGCGTGGCTAGTCCGCGCTACCGAAGTACTTGTACTTGTACACGGCGTCAGGGTCCATCCACACTCTCGAATGTCCTGATACCGTCTCTCCTAGCTGAACCGCCAAGATAGAAGTTCGCCTAAGAAGCCCACCCCTTGAAGCTCCTCAACTCCTCTCCTTACTATTCATGCTGCCCATTTCCACCTCCTTAGCAGGGAGAACATCTCCATCAGCCCCTGGCCATCATCTGTGGCGAGTGCTGTCCAGGGCCCCAGGGCGGCCCTAGCGCTGTACCAGCCCCATAGAGGCACTAGCCCCAGCATCGGCCCCAGCCACCGTGCGCCCCGAGGACACGCCGGCGTTCGCCCCCTTTTTTTCTCCTTTCACGGGCAAGACATCGCGACTCGTGCTCGCCTCAGCATCGCAATGGGCGGAAGGGGGGAGAAGTATGCTTCTTTGTCGGGTTGAAGAATTGAGAAGCCACCCGCCGTAGGTGCCTGACTGAGTCCTTCCCGTCTCTAAGCCAGATGCAGCTCCCATGCGTCGTCATGTCATGACCAATTACCCGATGCTTCCCGTCCAGGTGTCTGCTGGCAAGTCCAGTCTCATCGGCGCTATTGGCCCGATGGCCGGCCGCTTAGGTGTGGCATCCAGACCTGGCGCTGCGTGTTCCATGTTCCATGTTCCTTCGCCGCACATTCCAGTGGCGGCGGCAGCCACGACCGGGCACCTGCCCGTTTTGCCGCCAATCCTGGCCTTTTGGCTTTGGCGCAGTGTGCCAATGGCGGGGGAGGCGGCCATCGCTAAGAATCCCTGGGGCAGGAGCAGTGCAGAACGCGCCTTCCCCCTCCGCCCGCTGCGAGAGTCATGCATCGCCAAAATGGATGCACCAACAAGAATCTCTACGTCTTTCCCCTCACCTTCACCTTCACCTTTAGCATCACCTCTTCCTCTCCTCCTTCATCCTCCCCGCCATGCCGTCCAACAACTTCCGCCAGCTCGTCGCCTCCGCCTAGGCTTCGACCCCCGATTGATTCCACCGATACAAGTACCTCGAAACTTCGTATTACCCTACGACCCTACGAGTACCATCCCACTCCTCCCCGGCCAATATCAATCTTCGAGCCACAACAGACCCATCGAGCCCCGGCCACTATCGACTCTGCTTGCTCCCCGGCCCCGGCCCGCCCCAGCTCCTTCTACGGGCCCGACTCCTCTTCGCATTCGCCCTCGCTCGCCTTCGACCCCTGTGGCTTGTCCTCTGCGACTTCTCGGATAGCGAGAGTGCTTCCAGACGTTGCAATCGTCGACCCTGCCTCCCCGCCCCCTGCTCTGTTGCCCTCCCCGGCCAGACCACCACCCTCCGCCGGCCGAGCCACACACTCGCACACCACGACCCCGGTCGCGGCCTTTTCTTTTGCTTCCTACAACTCTTCACAATCCCTCGACAATCACTCGCCCAACCCGCCCGCGCCCATTGTCACGCGACGTCGCCGACTCCCCGCCCGCCACCATGGCGTCCGCCCTGAGCAAGCGTCAGCAGGCGCGCAACGAGAAGGCCCTCCAGGAACTCGTCCACCTCCCCGGAAACAACTATTGCGCAGACTGCCACGCCCGCAACCCAGGTGCGCACCTACTCGCTCCGCGCGATCATCCTCTTCCTCCTCGCGCTTCGAACATCGCTGACTTTTCCTCCCACAGCTTGGGCATCATGGAGTGTGCGTCCCATCAAACCCCTCCCCCGTCACCGTCGACTCGCTGACCCGTCTCCCAGCTCGGCGTCTTCCTCTGCATGCGCTGCGCGTCAATCCACAGGAAGCTCGGCACACACATCTCGAAAGTCAAGTCGTTGAGCATGGACGGATGGTCCAACGAGCAGGTCGAGGTCCGTCCCTTCCCTTCCCTCCCGACGTGGCACAATGTCACCCACCCGCTCCTTGCCGCTGCCACTGCCTCTGCCGCTGCCACTACCAGCACCCCCGTGTGCCCTACCGTCACTGACCGCTCCCTTCCTCCCCGCAGAACATGAAAAAGGTCGGCAACGTCACCTCGAATAAGATCTACAACCCCGAGAACAAGAAGCCCCCCGTACCCGTCGACGCCGACGAGGCCGACGGCGCCATGGAGCGCTTCATCCGCGCAAAGTACACCACCTCGCCCACGCCCCCCGCAAAGGACCGTACCACCCGCGCCCTCGACGAGGGAACCCCGCCGCCCCTGCCGCCAAAGACACCAAGCAAGTTCAGCTTCCGCTCCGCCTCGTCCATTCTGCCCCTCGGCTCCCGATCGCGCAAGGCCGCCCGCAGCAGCGCCGCGAGCCCCCAGGACTTCCATCACAACTCGGGCCACGCCCAGAGGAGCCCCTCGCCCGACGAGCACCTGCGCAACAAGCCCTCTAAGGTCTTTGGCGCCAGCGTCCAGTACGACAGCACCGGCGACGACACCGAGCGCAAGCTCACCACTCTGCGCGACATGGGCTTCGGCGACGTCCACCGCAATCTCACCGTCCTCAAGGGCGTCAACGGCAGCCTCGAGCGCGCCATCGAGACCCTCGTCCGCCTGGGCGAGGGCGACAGATCTACCCTCAGCGCAACCTCAGCTCCCGCCGCCCGACACCCTCTTCGCGCCTCACGGTCCCTCACCCCCGTCGCACCCAACACGGCGCCGCTGCCGCAGCACCCCACCTTCCAGCAGGAGCAGCCCAACACTCCGTCTACCGTCTCGAGCAACCCCTTCGACCTGCTGCCCCCGGCTCAGCCCCAGACCGCCCAGTCGACCGGCACCCTTCAAAACAAGAACCCATACTACCCAAGTCCCGTCTCCAACAACCCCTACGGCTCGCCGCTGCAGCAGAACGACATTGCGCAGGCCTTCAACAACCTCTCCCTCGCGCCCCCGCAGCCTCTGTTCCCGAACCACACCGGCGGCATCCCGAGCACGCAGCCCGGCGCGAATCAGCAGCAGGCCTACCTATTGCAGCAACAGCAACAGCAGCAGATGCTTCTGCAGCAGCAGCAACAACAACAGCATCAGCAGATGTCCCAAAATTACGCGCCCATGACCTTTAATAGTAATATGACCTACCCTCAGCCGTCCCAGCAGGGCCTTCAGCCGCAGCAGACCGGCATGAACCCCTTCCTCGCGTCGCCCCAGCCGCAGCAGCCCCTGGCCGTCAACACGATGACCGGCTCGCCCGGCGGCATGGGTGCCAGCAACCCCTTTGCCCGCTCGCCCACCCGGATACAGTCGCCGCCGCTCGGCCAGATCTCGGAACAGGTGCAGACCAACTTTTACAACTCACCCCAGCCGCTGTCGCCGTCAGCGGGCAACCCCTTTTTCGCCCAGCAGCAGCAACAGCAGCAGCCGGCGCAACAGCTGCACCAGACGCAGACGTGGCCGATGCAGCAGCAGCAGCAGCCGCAGCAGCAGCAGAGCCTCAACCCCTACCAGACGCAAAACACCCCTCAGGCCCAAAATTCCTACCAGGCGCAGAATCCCTACCAGAATCAGAGCCCGTATCAGACGCAGAACCCATATCTCACACAGCAGACCCAGCCACAGTCCGCCTACCAGAGCCACAACCCGTTCCAGTCCCAGCAGGCGCCTCAGCAGCAGCAGTACCATCCCCCGCGCGCCGACAAGGCATCCATCATGGCGCTGTACGGTCAGGCCCCGCCCGTCGCTGCTCTCGCCCCTGAGCAACCTCAGCAGCAGCCAGGCAGCCCGCAGAACCAGACAGCGCAGCCGGCCATCGGTGCGCAGTCTCAGCAGCCGCAGCGCAGTGCCTCGACCCCGCTGCTGTCGGGCAGCAAGAACCCCTTTATGCTCAACGGCGGCGGGGCCCCGACCCAGGCACCCGCGGAGCAGCCCCAGCCCCAGGCGCAACAGCAGCAGCAGCAGCAAAAGAGCCACGCCAGCAGGGAGAGCATGGCTTTCAACGACATGGGGTGGACAAATGGGCGGCACAGCCCTGACGCGTTTGCAAGTCTGAGTTCGAGACACATGTGATGACGGGGCGATGAGGGAATGATTTATGGGGGAAAGGGCGGGAAAGGGCAGGAGGGAAGGGGGGGTGTAAGATATCATCGCTGCTGGGGGCCGGCCTGGCCCCCGCGCGCACATACGACGACGACCTTGTCATAGCTTTTCTTGTCTCTTGTTTTTCTTTGTAGATAAAATGACCTCTTCGAGGATTATAATATTCCCCCCAAGGCGACGTTGAGATGCCCCTCTAACACTGTACATGGGACCGTCGCCTCGAACTCGCGCCTCTAGCTATGTTACCGTGATCCTGCAGATCGAACCCGGGCACTCAGCGGATGCCGTCCAAACATTACACAGAGATGACCCCCCATACTCTTTGTTACTCTTGGCCCGCCCACAGCCCCTCGAGCTCCACAATCCTGGCCATAGCTGTTCCCTTTTCCTTCGCAAACACATCCGTCACCGCACCGTCGAGAATCCTGAGCATGGCCGCCCATGCTTCGCCCGAGCACGCACCGGCATGGCTGTCTGCGACTGGCCGCCGTCCACCCTCCACGTCGACCCACGATAGGTCCGGGCTGTTCAAGTCGTCTTGAATCTCCTTGACTAGAACATTCTCTGCGCCGGCCATCTCGTGCAGCGCGTCGTCGAGTGTGATGACTTTGGCGTAGTATGTCATCGCCGCTGCCCTTCCACGCAGGTCCAGATCCATCGGGATGGGGTTCTCCCGGAACCGTCCGCGCGTGATGTAGTCGTCCTGTCCCGGTCCGAGAGCGGCCGACATGACGTGGATACCCATCCACCAGAGAATCAAGTTGTTGCGCGCCGTCGCTTGCGGTTGTCGCATGGCCGTCGAGAACATCCTATGCAACGAGTGCCATGTGTCCGTGAGGCCAGACCCCGCTTGACGGAGCCGAAGCCTGAATCTCAGAAGGTCGTGCGATATATCGAACAGATCATCCTCGGCCTCCTCGTCTAGCTTCAGTCCCAGACCCTCAAGCGCGTTGTCTCCGTGGCAGTACTGCGCAAAGCTGACCATGGTCGTCCACATGGACATGGCCCGCTGCCGTCGCGCGAGCTCCCAGATGGGCGCCAGGGTCTCCAGCGCCTCGCCGTGCCGAAGGGGGTCGTGCTTGTTGAGGAACACTCTGGCCCTATGCGGCCAGCGCTCTGTCTTGCTTTCCAGGATGGTCAGGGACGAGCCGTTGTCGCAGTCCGGCGAGCCCGTGACGGCCCACCGCACCTTCAGCCGGAAATCGCGGTCGTTGCGGAAGCGTTCGCTGTCAGTGTCGTCCTCAAACCGGATTAATTTCTTGTCTGGAGCCAGCACGTTGTCGGGGGCTTTGCTCGTCGCCGACAGGAAGGCAATCCACTTGGTCTTGATGCGCTGCCATGTCGCTGCGTCTTGCGGGAAACCGACCGCCTGGAGCCACTGCCAGCACTGGTCGATGTTCAACGGCGGAGCTGCTTGCTCTTGTTCATCCAGGAACTCGGACGGCACCCGGGCCGCCCCCGTCGCCTTGTCGAGAGATTCCTGGTAACTCATGATGTGCCTGTGCCCGTCAACAAGCTGCACACCCACTTTGCGGTGATGGGGGCATGTTACCTTCAGGGAGACAAACCTCCTGGCTCAGGGGCGTGGTACTTTTTGTGTCGGGGAACAGTGAATATCGCGGCTTGTCTTGATGTCACGATGTTGCGATGAGTCGCATTGTATGTTGCAGGTTGTGTAGTTGACTGGGGGAACAAGTGATGATGTATTTGGGAGGGTTTGAGGCCCTTGTGAACGGACGGTCGATGCCGCCATATGGAAGGCTAGGTATTCCGTGAGGTGGGTCGTACCTGCCTCCCTCAGGTTGGTTCGTACCTGCCTCCCCCGGCTGATTCGTACCTGCCCCCTAAGGTGCCTGTAGATGTCCATCATGTGCAAGGCACCTGCCTTACAGGTACCCGACATGCATTCAACAATTGAACATTCAGGTTTCTGTCTTGACTAGGCAGGTAGGCAAACACCTAGTGGGTGAGTTGGCAGGAAGGGTCGGAAGTCCGGTGTCTTCGAAGGCATCACCCACCGCCGCACTTGCACCTGCCCCAGCAGCACCTTCCTTCATATCCCCCTCCCATCCCATTCCTTCCATCAGCCCTCCCGCCGGGCGGTGAAGCGGTTACAATTCGTTGTTATCGCAGCGCCAGTGTCGGCGGGAGGGCTACGGGTTCGAACCCCCTCAGAGTAAAATGTGCTTCCACAGCTGGCCTGTTTTCTACCCTCCCGGATCCCTGTGAGGTCCGGGAGTGGGTGTTTTTGCACTTCGAAGCAATTATCTTTATTGCCTCAGTAACTTACCTTTGCGCTTCGAAGCGGCAGTCAACCACTGCATCGGGGTGCAGTGTTGTGGTCTGAATATCTTGGTATTCAACTCCTGAACGCCTGGTATCTTCCCTGAAAATCAAACCAAGCCCATCACAACTCATCGTCGCTCTCCGTGTCGTCGATGTAGATCGTCCCCTTCACAGGTGGTGTCGCGGAGACCTTGACCTCGGCCTTCACCTCTCCCTTGACCTCGACCTTCACCTCTCCCTTGACCTCGGCCTTCACCTCCCCCTTCACCTCCTTCACCTCCATCTTCGCCTGCCTCTCCATCTCCGCCTCCACCGTCTCAGCAGCCAACAACTTCCCCTCCCGAATCTTATAAAATCTCTCCAAACAACTCCTCCTCTGCTCCTGCGTCCAGCTCTCCACAACAAGCGCAAAGCTGGTCGCATCCGCAAACCCAAACTCCCTTGCCATGCTACAGAACTGGCGCCTCATGACCTCCCCCGGCGGGTTATACACCAGCCGCCGTGGCGCGCCCTGCGCACACGCGGCCGTGTGCTCGGCCGTGATATCATCATCAAAGAGCGAGGTCTCGCCCGGTGCGTCGGCCGCCTCGGCGGCGCGGGAGAGCTTCTGCTCCACTTTTGAGGTCCCGATGACCTCGGAGTTTTCGTGCGAGTACTCAACGCCCGCGGAGGCGAGGATGGCTTGGACGACGTCGCTCTTGGGCTGGCGCGGGGCGTCGGATGGCTCTCCGGCCTTGGCTTTGCCCTTTCCATGTCCATCATCCGCGTTCCGTGTCACGAGCTTGGCGAGCTGCGCCATGCCGCCATCGTCCGAGAGCCCGCCCTCCTCGGTCTTGAGGAAGCGCAGCTCCTCGTCATCGGCGACCTGCTCCATGTCGAGTCCCACGAGGGCGATGCCCGTGCCGGCTTTTGCTTCGGCAATGTTGGTCTTGTTGACGATGTCACGGATGACAAGCTGGTCCTCCCGGAAAGTAAAGAGGTTCTCAAGCCCGAAGATCTCGCCCTTGCGGCCCTCGTCCTCCTGTACACCTTTGAAGTAACGCCGCTCCGAGGACGCCGTGTACCCAATATTGGCCTGCTGCTGCTTGTAAATCTGGCGCGCATAGACAATCTCCTCAATCGTTCCTGAGGACACGAGGCGGAAAACGTCGACATCGCGCGTCTGGCCCATGCGATAGGCGCGGTCCTGGGCCTGCAGGTCATGGGCTGGGTTCCAGTGGGGATCGAAGATGACGACCTTGTTGGCGGCGGTGATGTTGAGGCCGACACCGCCGGCACGGGTAGAGATGAGGAACACAAACTCGGAGGGGCTCGAGTTGAAGTTGTCGACGGCCTTTTGGCGGTCCGGGTAGGACATGGACCCGTCGAGGTAGGTGACATGGTACGAGGTCTTGAGGAAGAGCGTCTGCAGGATACGCAGGAGACGGACGCTGTGGGAGAAGACGAGGACCTTGTCGCCGTTTTCGTGCCAGAACTTGAGGAGCTTGCGCAGAACCTTCCACTTGCCGCAGAACTCTGGGTTCGCCAGCACGTCCATGGCGCGGCGGTTCTTGTAGAGAAAGTCCCAGTTGTCGGGACAGCAGTCCTGAAGGCGGTGGAGCTCGCGCTTGTGTTTTTGAGGGTCCTCGTCCTCTGTCGGCACGAGCATGGTGAGGTGGTTGGCCAGCTTCTGAAGGACAATGACGGAGGGAAAGACGATGGACATCCACGAATGGCCGTTTGGCAGCTTCTTGTTACAGCACCAGCCCTTTTTCTTGTCCGATCCGCAGTCGCACGGGTCCGTAAGCGTGCGGAGGAGCTCAACCTCGGGCGTTTCGGTGAAGCGCTTGTAGGCGTCACGCTGCAGGTCTGTCAGCGGACAGAAGACAACGCGGTCGCTCTTCTTGGGCAGCTGGTGGGCGATGATGGATTTCATGCGGCGCAGGAAGAAGTCGGGCAGCAGGTTCTCGACGAGCTTGCGAGCGGTGACGCGGGCCGTCTTGAGCTGCAGCAGAGTTGCATCGTGCGACTGGCCGACCTTGAGGGGCTTAGCGATAGTGTATTCCCACTCACTGGCCGTGCCGAAGTGGCCCGGGTTGGTCCAGTTGAGCAAGGTCCAGAGCTCCGAGTAGTTGTTCTGGATGGCGGTGCCGGTGAGGCCGATGCGGCAGAGGGCGTTGACCTTGTCCATGGCCTTTGTGATCTCGGCGGTGCTGCTCTTGATGGTGTGGCACTCGTCGGCCACGACGGCGTCCCACTCGACCATGTTGACGGCGCTCTCGTGGTTCTTGTATGTGCCGTACGTGGTGATGAGGATCTCAGCGCGGCCAGCGCGGGCCGTGGCCAGCATGTCCTGCTTGTCGGCGCCGTGGAAGACCTGCACGTGCCAGAAGCCCCAGCGCGCCAGCTCGTTCCTCCAGTTCTCGATGAGGGTGCCGGGGCATACGATGAGGATGCGAGGGTACCAGCGGCAGCCGTATATGCGCATCCAACGCATGCGCTTGTCATCGCGCTCGTCGCCCGTCTTCCCAAACGCTGCGGTCAGGAATGCCGCCACCTGCACTGTCTTTCCCAAACCCATGTCATCCCCCAAGATGCCGCCCTTCTGGTAGACGAACAGGCGGTGGAGGAACTGCACGCCCTCGACCTGGTAGTCGCGCAGGTACTGGGCGATGGGCGCCGGGATCACGCCGGCCGAGTACTGTAGCTCAATGTCCTTGTACTCGCGGCAGGGCTTGACGCAGGCGCTCTCGGGGAACTGGGGACGTTCGAGGATGGGCCGGGAACGGGGCAGCTCGTACACAAAGTCATGGTACTGCGGCGGCAACATGAGTCCGCCTTCGACCAGCACCCTGCGGTTTTCCTCAAACTTGAGCCGGCGCTCGACGAGATATTCCGGGGCGCAGGCGACCTCGTAGTCATGCTGCGGAGGGTCCAACGGCTCGCGCTTGACATCCTTCTCCTTTCCTTTACCCTTGCCCTTGCCAGTGCTCTTCCTGGGCCTCTTGTTCTTCTTCTTGAGGCGGGCCTGGAGATCCTTGCCGTCATCCGAGTCGAGGTCCCAGACGTACTTTTCGCCCGTTATCGGCTCGAACTTGCGTTTCTGAAACGGCCGGAGTGGCGAAAGCGGCGCCATCTCGGGGTCCGGTTTGATGTCGAGATCAAGGTCTGGATCGGGTGTCGAGACGGTACGATCGGAAAACCCATCGAGGTCTTCCATCGTTTCGGTCGGAGCCATGGCCACACATGGTTTTCTGGGGTGGCTTGATAGATGTTGGATTGGCGTTTTGGTGGCGGGGTTGTTGTATGGGGAAGGTGTTGACACGGTTGGAGGGGGAATGACGCGGGTGTCCAGACGCGTGGAGGGGAAATCCAGATGCGTGATCACGTGAGCTGGTGCCTAGACCTCACCACCCTTACGAGCGTACACGGCATCAATGTGCAGCCAGCTTGAGCGACATGAGGGTTTCAATGAGGTTAGAGGGTGTCTTTGTAGATTCCATTGACTTCCAATCAGACTGGTGGCACATTTTTGAATGGTCATCTGGGAAGTTCACTTTGTTGCGATCCCATGTCAGTCATGGATGGTTCTTCCTTTACAAGGCACCTGCTCACGTAGAAATGTTTATTTCTTGAACATGATTGTAGGAAACAAGCGTCGGATCATGTCGCAGTTTTAGGATGCTTCTTAGACATGTTCTCTGGTGTCGTTTGTTGAGCAAATTGCTGTCAAATACTGCAAGCAGCATGACGCAAAAGACCAAAAAGACCCCCTCCGGGCATCCTGTTACGCAGGAATCCGGAGGGGTAGAAAACCACCCAGGCGTAGCGGGAGGTTTTGCTCGCAGCGGGAATTGAACCCGCGCCTTGGCTACTACGCCAGTGGCCCAGAGGCTGTCGACTTAACCGCTGGGCCATCGGCTGGCCTGTGGGAAGGACTGGAAGTCGGTGGCCTATGGAGGTTGGTTGGTGACGAGGATGATGGCAGGTACGGAAGGTGTGTAAAGTGCGGAAATATCTCTGTCTGCAAGGGACAAATTGTCAATATCAGCAAATGAACGCGACATTGAAGAGATGGGGTACTCAGTAGAGCTTCTGTGTTTGACTTGAACAAGTTATTGAAAATTCTATGTTGTCTTTTTGTCCTGCATCCCGCGACTCTTCCACACGTCACATCATCCATGAAGCTTCATCCGCTGGCAAAGTGGTGTTCTCATGTCAAGGCAGTCCCAGAAGAGCGCCAAGAAATGGAACAGATCCAAGTAACTGAAGAAAGAATGAAGCTGCTGTAGCTATTTCCCAACTCCAGAAACCCCAAGTCCATGCCACCCGAGGAGCAACTGCCATCATCAGAGCCGAACCGCAACACCACAACAGCGCTTTGGCATCCCCTCGAGTCCTACTGCTCTTCTTCCAACCCCCGTTCATAACAGCAGCTGCGATGACGAGAGACATCAAGAACACGGCCACCACCAGCTCCCCAAGCCGCGAGTCAACATATCTCAGCTGCAGGCCTCCAAGACGGACAGCGGCTCAACCAGCTTTCCGTATCTGCATCGATTCGACTCATGACAGAGCCCCTCCGCTTCGCATGTCACTTCATCACCTAGTCATGAAGGCTTGGAAAGCTCGGGCAACCGCCGAGCTACCGCCGAAATGCCTAACTCCGCAACATCTCAACCCCGCCTTGATCCCTCGTCCATCACTTCAAACCCCAGGCCTAACAGCAGTTACAACAACTTCTCCTCCTCTATAGGAGACAGACAAACCCCGTCCGCCGCTCCTTCAGGATCTCGACGGAGCACCATCCCCGCCCTCCCCCGACATCGCTCCCATCACCCCTCCACGTCAGCACTGCCGGCGCACGGGTGGCAAAAAACACTGTCACGACCCCATCCCTATATCACGTCAAACCAAGATACCCTCACGGCAACTCCACGGTCCACAAGCAAGGTGACATCGCCATCGCGGCGCGCGGGCCTCGCCGAGACAACACGAACCCTCACTCACGTAGCATCGCCCCCCAAGGCCCAGCACCCCGAACCCACCTCCCACCCACGGGGGGGACCCCTATGGCCTTATCTCAAGAGTCAGGCGCGCCGCTCAGGAGTCAGGTCCGTCAGGCCCGTCAGGCTCGCCGTCCGCTGATCTCCCACCTCACCTACCGGACATGACGCCTCCCGCGCGGCCGAGTCAGGCTCGTGCATCGGGCCTCCGTCGAGTGGCGCAACCGCCCCCGGGGCCGCCACTGTCGTCCGGAGTCCCGGCCGAGCCCTTATAGTGCAAAGCGGAGATCACGCACCGGTTCCAGCATGGCGCGCGTTGCACCGCCGTCTGGGAATGATTGCAGAAAAGCTGCAAGGCGGCGGCGCCGTGACGGCCTCATCCTCGTCGGAGTGTGTTCCGAATGGCGATCAGCAGCAGCGCAGCTGTCCTGGCCCGCCCGCGCGCGTGTCTAACCGAATAAATGCACGTCGTCGGGTCTCTCTGTGTCCATGACGCTGGCATCTTGCACCCCTGCCCGTCGAGTCAATGTTTCAGATTAGGGGCAATCTGAATCTGACAGCACCTCGCCGGGGGCACGTGGGTGCGAGCTTCTGGGCTATCGATCGAAGACCAATATTTGCACGGGTCCCTTCATCACCGGCCGACCCCTCTTCTTGAGTTTCCCCCCTCTCCGAAAAAAATAGGGGCCGGCAGGTGAATGCAGTCTCCCCTGAGGGGGCGGAGATACGTCCGTCGTGTTTGCGTCGAGATATTGATTCATGACATTGCGTCCCTCTTTCTCGTGGCTTCATCCTCGACAGACCCGCGGCCGATGCCCCAGAAGGGGACGCCACTATTGAAGCAGCACAGGCCAACGACGACGAGCACCCCCGGCCAGTGCTGGCTGTCTAGGGGCAGGGAGTCAGTCACAGGCGGGGACAAGACCCGTGGCCTGTTAGTCAGGAGCATTACCGTCTGAAGTGAAGAAGCCCTTGTCTTTCCCCCGGCGCATTCTCGTCCCAAGAGTCGGGCGGTAGCCCAGCAAACAAAACGGCCAAATGTTTCCAATGTGTCGCCAAGCCATGGATGATGCCTCTCGGTCATCACCAACCTCATCTCATATCACGAACAAGGGGGCGAAAAGAGCAAACATTTGCAGCAGCATCGAACAAAAGCCGCAAAAATGCGTTCCCCTCTCGTGGCACCGTCACACTGTCACGCCGCAGGGCATCGTGGCCCCTCCGCCTCGGACGGTGACATCGCTCGTCGCGGTGGGAGTGACCCTGCAAGGCGAGAGAGAGCAAAGCCCACGCTCTACTGCACCAGCACTGCTGCTGGTTCATCCGCTGCTGCAAGCCTGCAGCGCACCGAGACCCCTGCCCGCGCCCCTGCGAACTGGAGAATCACGGCCGGGTCGGGTGCATTGGTGCCTGCCAAGATGCCAACGGCCACTACAGGGGCCACAACACAACCCCCGGAGGCAGGCCCCGAAGCCCGGTCTCCTCTCTTCGTCCAGGGCCTGTCCGGCCCCGGGGTCCCCCGGCCCTGCACGCTCGACCCGGTCGACGGGGGGCATGGGGGCATGGGTGGCCCTGTCGATAGATGCACGAAAACTGGCCTGCCCCTGTCATCCTCTGGCCCCAAGGATCGTCTCGCCAGAGAGCTGGGCAATCTTGAAACACGGGCGCCAACCGGCGGCGTCCCTCGACCTCGAACGCTAGAGCCGACGTCGAAACATCGAAGCTGGTTTCAACACTGGGAGGGGAAGAAGTCTGGTCAGCCATCCCGCGTCATCTCCAGAGGCGAGGACGAGTCGAGAGGGGAGGGGGGCGGCTCATCACAGCCGTCTCCCGCCTGGGATAAGCTTATCTGTCCGTGTCAACTTTTTCTTTTCTTTTTTTCCCATCGCCTGGCGCGGCGCAGCGGCGGCCACCTTTGATGTCACCGTAGGCATCCCGTCCCAATATAGAGCGATGCCCGCTGCCGTCGCCGTTGGCACACTCTCGGCCGAGGACCGGGACCTGCAGCAGCTCGAAAAGGGTCAGTCTGTCAATTCTGCTCGGCAGCTTGACGACAGCGGCAAGCACTCTCCCGTCATCCAGAAGAGACCCTCAAGGAAAGGGGCACGGCCCCCGCCATGCCGTCGAGGCAACGCGACGTCCTCTTTTCCTCGGATTGCGGTCGGCAAGGCCAACCTCTCGGCGACGCACGCACAGACGAGCGGACGGGGTCGGCGGCCTTTCGTTGCCCGTCAACGGCCCGGCTGTGACGATGAACATCGCTGACGGTGCTTCGTTCCCCTCGCAACTGTCGCATATCGCGGCTGCTCCCCAGATGTGCTCCAGCCTCGTCTGCCGACAGCGTCGCAGTCACTCGGGCCCCTCCCCCACGCGCAGCCTGGCCAGGCCAGATCAGCATCGCCCATGGCGAAGAGGCCCTACCTATAGCGAACCAAGGTCGGCCGCGTTCAGGCTCGAGATCTTCGTCTTGTCGTCCGAACTCTCCGTGCCACGCTCGCTCTCTCGCTCTGCGCTCTTCTTGTCTGCCGCCGCGTCCGGGCTGCGTGCCCGATGCAAGGATCGTGACCCATCCCACGGGCGAGGAGCCTATTCCAGACACCATCGCCGCTGCGCCGAGGCGGGGACCGGATGGCCCCCGTCGCCCCCTTTTCCGGAAACACGATTTTTTTATCTCCTGTCATCCACCAAGGCCCGCCCGCTGGGCCGCTGCGAACGCCTGTGGTTCCTTACCTTTCTTCCGGTCAGCAGATGCAAGTGCATATGCAGCTCGCCGCGGAGAGTTTTTCGAAGCGGATACACACATTTCCCCTTCCCCGTTTATTATGCGAACTCCTCGATGCACAAATTGCTTTAGTGTCTGCCGGATGACTTGGGACGAAAAGTCTCCTCTTCTGCAGGTGGAGGAGGCCGAATGCCTGGGTCGCTGCAGGGCAGCACCGTGGGCACTGGAGCGGCGACCTGAATCTGGAGATCTGGCGGATGTCTGAACCGCAGCCTGCCACCCCATAATTAGCAACTGATAAGTATGTGCGTGCAAGTGCAAAAGTCCGGGTTTCGGCCCCTCGGGCGATCTTCACCGGCCCTGCGCACGGCGCGCGCAAGGCACACTGGTCGGCGCCGTCGTGTTGCAGGCGGCTCTTGGAAGTCGCACCTCTCGGGCGACGCCCTGACCACCCCGTGCGCTGGCGACATATATCGACGCGACGCGACTCGAGTCGACGCCCGTGTTGCGCCGCGACAAGCAGAGAGGTGGAATACGATACCCTCTGTTGGGGGCGTCCGACTGCCTCGTTCGACAGGCGTCGTCGTTTCGAAACAACCCCAAAGCTGAGTGCCGTGCAGAGCCCTGTTGCGGATCACGACCCTGGCTTCCAGCTGGTGACGAGAGGCTCCTAGGTGTTGCACGATCCGCCGAGAAACTTGCGACGAAACGCGAAGCGGGCGGGACGATCAGTCGCGAGTGCCGGGGCTGGGGGCTTGGTCCGGACTGTCGAGAAAATGGATCCTCCATACCCACCCCCATGGCGGATGGCCGGGAGGCGAGAAAAAGAAATGCGTTTTTGGCGACGACGGCGCAAGAATTCCATGTTGAACTTGGAGGGCGCGCGGATGGCCCGGCTCACAATGCGTAAAGGCGCAATGACCTAGTTCAGATCTCTCTTCAACGCCCGCATCTCTTGGCGGCCCGTGTTCCTCTCTCAAGGCCGTGGCCCGGTCGTGGTTGACTTGCGCAGACTCACGCTAGAATCGATGGCCAGCGGAAAAGAGACTTTCTCCTGACATATGCGCAGAAAAAGCTTCACGCGCCCTAGAACGTGTGACACACGCGCTCTCCATCGCGCACAATCTGAGGGGAAAGTCCGATCCGCCCAGCCCGGTGAGTACGCTTGCAAGTCGCACGCATCGAGGCGGTCGTCATGCGTCGTCGTGATGCCGTGCCCCCCCAAAGACGACGCCGTGCTACGTCGCCAATCTCGACACGCTCGCGCCAAACACGAGACCGCGTGGCTTCCATCAGCTGAAGGCGGCCACGCGTTGAGATGAGCTGGACCCTGGATCGAGGGTGGCGGCGGCGAGATCAGAGAAGCGAGGCCAGCTTTGCGAGCCATTGAGGCCGGGATAGCCCTCCCATATCGCCGATCGAGGATCGCCGAATCGCCTGACGCGCACCAAGGCCTCCCGCCTCTGTCGTAAAGGGTCCGTCCCTGCGGCGCACGGGTGATGTCGAACGTGAAGCTAACCAGGTCCTCACAAGCTGGCAGTAGCGTGGAAGCCGGTGAGGTCAAAGCTCACAACTCACCACACGCATCACGACGCCAGGCGGGCGAGTAATGCGGCCGGGGGCCGGGCCCGTGCCAGCTGATATCTTCGCGTAGACATGCCCCGACTGTGGGCTTGTGTGGCTGCTGGGAGCCTACTGGGGCCTAGCTCATTGTCTGTGTGTGATCATGTGCAAGTCCAGAGTTGTTGTCAGCGATGGAGCTTCATCCAGATGTCTGCCCATTTTAGTCATGTCGTCGAGCTTCATCGAGGTGATACGGGTCGCCCCAATTTGGGCTGACTCGGTTCATCCTCCGAATTTAGTCGGTCGGGACTCGGGAGGTGCGGATCATCCGTGGGAGAAATCTCCGATTCCCAAACACAGACCAACCAGAGGCAGCCGGTGGAATAGGGGGGACCCTCGATCTGGTCGGGCTCGCGAGTTCATGCGTCGCACATGCTGCATTATGCCGTCCGCCACCACCCGTCCGAGGAGACGAGGAAACATTGCCTGACGATCGTTCCTCCGATGTCGCGGCGCACCCGACCGCGGGCGTCGTGTGCTCACGGGAGAACTGTTTCATGGCGTTCTTTTGGCTCGCCTGCTGCACAGAAGACGCGTGCTCGAGGGCTGCCGTCCGAAGACAGGCATGACGGTCCATATTGCGATGTGGGAAAACCGACGGGCTGACGCAAGGTGATGCCATGTTGACTAACACGGGGTTGACCCCGCAGAGTCCGGTTGATTGCTGTCCATGCCAGATGCGGCTCGTCGGAAGAAGCTCATCACGACTTTGGGATGCCGACACTTCCGTAATTAAACTCGGCGGGCTGGCTGGCTCACGAAGGCAGTGGAGGGAAGCCGGCAGGTAATCCCCAGCAAGCGCGGGATGCCGTGGCCGGATGTGATGGTTATCGTATTGACGCAAGGGATCAACGTCGGTCCATCGCAGTGCGGGGCTCGCTAGGACGGGCTGATCATCTCGGGCCACGGGTGATCCTGAGAGGTATTGTTGCCTGTTAGGGACGAGGGGCGGACGTGCAGCCGATTGTCCGCGGGCGCGCATTTGCTTTGGAGCCTCCCTTTTTGTGCTGTCTGAGCGAAGGCCATCCAGAAATTTGTGAGGCGAATCACTGGCAGAGACCGATGGATGATCGCTGCTGTTGTTAGCGACCTCCCTTGGCAATTGCTTCTCCCGCGCCTCCCTCCGAGGTCTGCTTCAGCCGGAGACACGATGCTGTCAAGATGCAACAAGACAGGACGGGATCCCCAGCGGTCAATATGACAGGGCCATGAAAGTATCACCACGACTGCAGGGCAGGCCGAGGCACCATGGCGTCAAACTTCATGTCGAGTGCTGCCAGCACAAGGCCTCTCGCAGACTAGACCGGCGCCGCATTGCCGTTGCCTGTCTAGCCTGCCTTGTCTCTCCTGCTCTCGCGCGGCGGGCTGCACTAGGTCAAACGGCAGATGGGGCTCGATGGTCAGAGACAAGGAGGGGTCCGGTGCGGTCGCCTTGTCGATCGGGCAGGGTCTGGCGATGCCCAGTCGAGGGTCTTGTCAGAGAAGCGCGGGGTTCGAGAGGTGATCGGCCGGTACTTGGGGCCAGGGAGAACGTCCCAACGTGCATTACGCCGGTATCAGGAGTGGCACTTTTGCTGCCGGCGGCGTGCTGAGGCGTCCGGGCCCTTGGAGACGGCGTACTCGGTCAGCTCCAGTCTGGCTGCGACGGCGGGGTGGTGTTGCAGTGCCAGTGGTCTCTGTCTCTGTCTTGCTGGGTGAAAGAAGCAGCGGTGCGCGGCAGGCCCGGACGCCGGCGTCGAGGCCGAGAGGGAGGGAGCGAGAAGCAAGGCCCGCGCCCGGCCGCTGTGGACTTTGGACATCGGACGCACCGGCGGCGGCGCTTACGACTCGACAAGCGGCCTAAGAAGCGTTTCGGTCGCCGGTCATGTTGAATCGACAAACTGTGTGTGATTCGCCGGAGCTCCGTCAACACGAGTCCTGTTCATGACGAAGATGCAGAGAGGGCCGCGATGCACGCTGCAAGCTGCACGCCCGGGCATCAGCTGGGGATCGCTAGCAGAGAGCTCGGGCAAACAACGAGCACGCGTCTTCTCAGGAGTTTCCTCGATAGTGCTGACCCGGTGTCCGACTCGACTCGACACGACGAGCTTTGACTTGGTCCCCGTCCGTGGTTTGCTTGCTATCCAGCAAGGGTCCGATCGAGTCGAGCAGCGAGTGCAACGGTGACGAGAAAGAGGAGAGACAGGAGAGAGGAAGCAGAAACCCTTGCCTCATTTACCGGCGACGTCAAGCTTGCCGGGGTTGGATGGTGTGTGTGTGTGGCGGGGGGGCTGGCTTGGGGGTTTGTCTTGGGGAGAGGAATCGAGGTGTCAAAGTGACAGCTTTGGGTTCAGCAGTCGCGGTTGCGTCGCTTGGTGTGCAGGTGCCCGGTGAGCGATGACTGTGACGATGGGGGCAGTGACGATCGAGTCCAGCAGCTGCAGTGTGTGTGACTGCCTCTGCAGACTGAGAAGGTGGCCCAGCCCAGCCCGGGCCTCGGAAGGTCCCATGTCATCTCCCCGCCCCATGTTCCCTGCTAGCCGGCCGCCATCTTCCCCTGTCGCTCCGTGTGGGTGTGGAGTCCTCCTCCCCCCTGCCCCCTGCTCCTGCCCCCTCCTGTGGCCCCCCAGTTCCTTCCCTGCGAAGAAAAGGCCCCCCCAGAGCCCGGCCGCCGTGCCTGCCTCCGCTACGCTAAGGCCCGTTTCCACCACGTCCGGTGGGGGAAGGCACGTTGAACGTGAACGCTCAGTGTGTGAAGCGAGCGCATGGTCCCTGGGCCACAGTGGGGCATGACCTGTTTCATGTCCGGCTTCCATGCAGCACGCTGCTTCCCTCCCTCGTTTTCGCCCGCCGCCGCCTCCACACTGCACCAGTGTCACCACCAACCCGTGTGCCCTTTTTCCCCTCCCCCAATCTCGGCCATGATGCCTCGTCTCAGACGGGCTCCCGCGCCGTCCTGGACTCCTACTCCTCCTGGCTCGCCCGCGCGGAGATGGCTCAGGGGTGGTCGACGAGCCTGGCTGCCAGCTATCGACGACTAGCGGCAGTGCCTGGTCTTTATCGAGCCGGACTTTGTTAGGTGAGTTGACCGGTGGGAGTACTTCGAGTCAAGTCTGTTTCCCTCAGTGTTTCCCGCCGTACTGAACCCTTCAGCAGGTACCTCTCAGACCTCGTCTCCATCATCCCGCCGCGGCCGCCCCCCTCACCTCGACAACCACACAAGCACCGTCCGTCCGTCTCTTCTCGCCCTCCGAACCCACCCACCCATCCCGGTCGATGGCTCGCCCCTCACCACCCTCCAAGGTCCCCTGGTCCGGCCAAGACAACCGAGCAGGGCTCCCTGTTAGGAAACAAGGACATGGGGCAGGGCGGCCGAAGAGGGGGGGGGCCCTGGCCCTGCGACCCACGGAACCTGTCCAAGAGCAGACCAAAGCCCAAGGGCCAAGGGCCAAGGGGTTGACCATGCCGATGGGTTCGTGCTCTGCCTTGACGGCCGCCGTCATATGGGCCTGCCGATGGCTTGGGCGTTTTCTTTTCCTCCAGCTCCCTGCTCCCCTCATGAGACATATATAGCCTCACTCGTCCCTTTTTTCCCGCTATAGCGCGGCGTCTCCTATATCGTCCGTTTGTTTCGACTCTCCCGGTCTGGTCCATACTTTTTGGCGTCCCCGGGTCAAGCTGCCGCCCCCTATATATCTCTGACGCCAGCACCCACCCCCCCGGACACGCCCACCCACTTACCCCCCTCAATGGCGCACATTGCTTCATGCATGGTCGAGACGGACCTCGACAGACCAAACTCTGTCAACTCACACCATATATCCTCCAAGCCGCCCTCGCCCGCGCCTTCACTCGAGCAGCTGGTACGTCTGGCACCCCGTTCGTCCGAAGCTTCCAACAGAGACTCCCGGCAGGTTTCCGGACTCTATAGTAGCAATATACGACCCCTCGAAGCGCCGTTGGACTAACATTGTCTTGTTTCCCCCGTCCGCAGTCATCTCTTTCTTCATCACCGGCATCATCCGAGCACAAGCCCCACGTCTGGAGGATGCAGCAACCAGCAGATAGCGCACGGAAGTACCAGCTCTTCCCCAAGGGCGTACCGGTGCAGCCCGCCAACACCAAGGCTCTCGATCCTGAGCAGGCAAAGGCCTTCGCCCTCGGCCAGAATGCGGCGGACAAGACGGAACAGCCCAAGGAAAAGGGAGGCCTGCGGATACGCATCAAGGAGCACACCCTGATCCGCCGCCGGAAAGTCAGCGTTCCTGAGCTGGGCCCCATGACCACCGTCCAGGAAGTCGCCATGGATTCTCGTGAGCCGCTTTGTCCAGACGAAGAATCCTTCGAGTTTGATACTGATATTCCCCAGCCACCATCCCCGGCCGCCCTCCCATCCACGAGAGGTCCATCAGCGCCCCTGGCAACCACAGCTGGAGGCACCAGAGCAAGGCAGAGGCTGCCGCCCGTGGCCAGGACACCCTCGACGAGAAGGCAGAGCTCGACCTTCTGTCGCCGACGGCCGATCTGGGCCACCAACGATCCGCCTCTGAGAGCCCCAAGGCGCCAATGTCGCCCAAGAACCTCGCCCCTCTCATCATTCCTCCCCAGCAGTCCATGCTCGGTGGTCTCACCCGTCAGCTCTCAAAGTCTCGCCTCCGCTCCGGAAGCAACAGCAACACCCCCGTCGACACGGCCCCCAAGTCCTCCCGGATCGAGGAGTCCCCTAGGACACGCACCCCCTTTACTCCTCTTACCGCCTCCACCGCCCTCACTGCACCGCTCTCCGCCTCCACAGCTGGCCACCCTGTGAGCTCCATCACCACACCGGTCTCCGCCCCTCCTGTCGACACACGCAACATTGCTTCACCCTGGGAGACCAAGAACGAATGCACTGCAGGCGGCGCCCCCATGGGCCACCGGCGAGGAGCCTCTGAGTCGGGAAGCATCATGGAGAGGGGCCGCCCCAGGAAGCGGTCCGACCAAGGCGTCATTGGGGCCGTTCCCGCTAAGCGCCCCGAGTCGAGGCGGAAGCCCAGCGTCGACCAAAAGGTTTTCGATGAGCTGCCAACGGGCTACCGGCCCAGCGAGGCCGCCACCGGCATCAGCCCCTCTGAGCTCATGGCTCTGCAGAAGCAGGCGTTCGGCCAGGTCTCTCGGTTCGAGGTTCTTCGTCTCGATCAGGTTGAGGCCCTCTCCAAGGAGCTTCGCCAGCTTGACGACCGCACTGAGTATCTCCGCCGCACTTACAACTCGCTCCGCTCCGGCCGCCGCAACCTGCACTCTCGCATCTGCCAGTACCTCCGCTCGCCCCGTGTGGCCCGTTTCAGCACCGACTCGATGCTCAAGCAGGAGGAGGCCCTCGCCGAGCTCGACGCTTCCATCGACGACTGGGTGTCCAAGCTGGAGCAGGCCGAGAACCGCCGCTCCCGCGTCCGCCAGAAGCTGCTCGAGCACGTTGCAGCCGCTGCAACCCTGCCTGCCGCCGCAGCCGCCACCTCCCCAAGCACCACAGAGGTGCTTCAGCAGTCTATGGGCACCAGGCCTCCCTGCTCGGCCGCCGGCCTTGGCAACATCTCGACCCCTCCCCGAAGCCCGACCAAGACGTCGCCCCGCATCGGCAGCAACTCCCCCTCGCCGCAGCGCGTGGTGCCTCACGTCCCCAGCACCATCCTCGAGGTTCCCATCGTGGAAGAGCCCGTTCCTGCCATGACGGCTGCTGAGGAGGCTGCCGAGGCCCAGCGACGTATCGACGTGCAGAG
The DNA here is from genome assembly GCA_020746995.1 of Plectosphaerella cucumerina. NCBI lineage: Eukaryota > Fungi > Ascomycota > Sordariomycetes > Glomerellales > Plectosphaerellaceae > Plectosphaerella > Plectosphaerella cucumerina. The sequence continues at coordinate 778,282 of JAGPXD010000004.1, read as the reverse complement.
CATCCGGGTCTACGCCGACAGCGATGTTTACGCTCTCCTGGCCGACGTGGAGAACGAGATCACCAAGATGAGCGCGGCTTCCCGTGAGGAGGTCGCCTCCCCCATGTCCGAGGACGAGCGCAAGGAGCTGCACCGGGCTCGCAGCCACGAGATGCTCCAGGGCCGCGCCATCGCGGAGGAGAAGTCCTTCCTGGCGCCCCCCACCCCCATTGTGGCGACGAGCCCCGATCTGGCCAGCGAGCCCGAGCCCATCTTCCTCACCTCGGCCGTCTTCAAGGGCTGAAGTCCGTCCCACACCACCACACCACAACCACCACCCGACCCAAAGCCAACTTCACTTCTTGCCACCCCGCCTTTTCTTCACACCCTCTTGAACGATTCAACTACTCACGCTCCTTCATGCTTCAATGACCTTTTTCATTTTATCTGGATGACCAGTATATCTGATACCCGAGTTGGCGCCATTTTCTTTCCTCGTTCTTCATTGCATAGCTCGTCGTACGCACACTGTGGGCGCGCGCCTGTACGAACATCATATGATGCCCGCGGGGGAGCGGTGCATCCGGCGTTTTCCTTTATCAAGCCTATCTTGTTTCAAACGCAGTCGCATTCTTGCTGCAATCTCACGGCCTCGAGCATCTCACGGGTTTTTCCTAATACTTGTCTTTTCGGGCGGCGTCTTGTCCATATTCTGCACTAAAAACCCAGAGGCCTTGGTCTGTTTCATTCATCGTCATCTGTATGTAAATACCTCTACATATCCTGCTGTCAGAAGGCAGCGAGGGGGAGCGATCCCGCGGGAAGAGCGGAGTCGACCGCGAAAGGAAAAATACAGAAGGTCCCTACCTTTCGGGACTTGAGATTTCCGTCATCTGAGAAGAATCCATCGTTGTGCAGCTTTGCAGCCGGTTGATGCCCGCTTTCAGGGGACCACCGCCGGCGTCACCTTAGCCCACATGTGCCCCTTCACCAGTGTGTGACGGGCACTGCAGGGCGGTTTCAGGGGCCACTTACAGGGCAAACATGCACCGTGTACGCGGATCACATCAGCATGGTCCTCCTCTTTCGCAGTGTTCCTCTCTTGCACGGCAGTGGACGCTCCTCACCTGCGCGGGGTCTTGGCCCGCGGTGTCGTCACGGCAATGCGCGCTGGGCGCGGCGATAGGGCGAAAGTCCTACCGCGGCCCAGGTCCCGATACGTGGTGGAGTATAGCAGGGCCGGGGTATCGAACGATATTGCAGATCAGTCATGGGGAGGTGGGAGACAACTCTCCGCAGGAACAGCCAGGGAGCTCCCACGCTCTGCTGTGACGTTGTCAACTGGGGTGAGGTGAGGCTTTGCTACCCCCATCGTTGCAGGCAGAGTGTGCCTTCTGCAGTCTGCTGGGTATATTTTCTTGTTTCTCGCTGACAGCCTGCCAGGTCTGTTGCTTTTGCCAACTTCGTCTACGAGTTTGACGTTTCGAAACCCCATCGTTCTGCATGCTGCGAAACTGCCGGGCGTGATCAGCGCTGTAAATGCTCCGGGTGGATTACAATGTCGACATCGGACTGTTTCTTCTTTGCGTTTCCTTGTCGCTCGCCCGCCGGCCGGATCCTGCGCCTTTTCTCCCCGGTCGGTGTGCTTGCCCACCACCCCCCTCACACCGCGACACGTTTTGACCCTCGAGGCGGTTGATCGTCGCGCTGATCGTCGCCTGACGTGCTGGGATGGAGGGTTGCTGGATTTGTCTACTACGCCGGTGGAGGAGAGTTCAGCCTCCCGGGGAGGTCAATGCGCCGTAGCCGCGAGGACGCGCCGGTCGAGGGGCACCAGGCACGCACCCGTGATGGATTCTCCGCTGGTTCTGCAGAGGAAAGTCCGACGTGGGATTTGGCCAAGCAATGCCTTTGGGGAATGGTTGCACTGCAGAAGGCACACGACATGATGCAAGGCACGGGGACGTGGTTCGCGGCGGCCCTCGGGCCCCGGATCTGGTAGTCATTTCCCTGAGGTCGGCGTCCGTGTTGGGGAGCATTGAGGCGCTGTGGCGGTGAGGGTGAGGGTGAGGATTATTTTTCGCAAAGCGCGCGTGGCGGGTTGTGGTACACGATCAGGCGGGCTGCCGTTGTGCGACTTGATCAAGCGACATCACGACCATTGCATTTCGGAGCCTGGGCCGCAGTCATCTGCCGACGAGGATGCCGACGTGCTAGTACTTCAGGTTGGTCGGCGCAAGCTCTTCCAGATGCGTCTTTAAAAAGGGTTGCTGCCTGTCTTGCCTGTCAGACCAGCGACGACAGGAGACAGCACTTGGAAAGCTTAAGTGTCTGGCCGGTTCATGCGGGGAGATCGGACTGCCCAGGGCGAGGGGTGACTTGGCCGCGGGGGGGCTTTGGGACGAACGCGGTCAGGGTCCGGTTGTCTGCCCAGCGGTCTCATCATGGAAACTCAAAAGCTGGTGCAGCTCGGGAGGGGGACGTCGTCGGCGCTCGCTCTGCAAGATGGACGATGTGATGAAGAACGCCATGTCACAGAGGCGCATCTCGGTTGGATGAAGAACTCAGGAGAGGCGCCCCTTCGACGCCTGCATCTATCTATCTGCATTCAGGCTGTGGTCCGGAGAGGTCTGGGCATCTACACGGCTCTTTGAATAGTCGCATGACGCCTCGCGAGTGTCGCATGACGCCTCGCGAGTGTCGCATGACAGCTGACCTCGGCTCCTGTTTTCCTCGCGAAAGGTCCCTGCCTAGGGAGCCTTCGACTGGTCAATCGACGCAGCAGGTCAATCGAAGCAGCAGCTCGACCGGCGTAGCAGCTCGACCGGTGCAGCAGCTCATCTACACGGAGGACAGCCCCTCAAGGACCGTTCACCTGCGCGGCGTCAGGGGCAGTCGCCTCAACCATCTGCCGCCTATCGACCGGTCTGATGATGACTTCTTGGCCTGCCTGGTTCACGGTGCCGTTTCGACCATCCCACACACCACCAATAAGTTCAGCTCTGCGGTCCGGAGATCTCCACGACGAGAGGGAGGGAGCCGATAGCATGGTGGTGTGTGTGCGTGCACAGTCCACGTCTGCCGCACCTCGCGTGCCCTCGGATACACACGAAAGGGACACGAAGAGATCTCGAGCTCTCCCGGTGGTCTAGATGCCCAAGGGTGTGGTCGTGTCCGTCTCATCTCGTCGGACACATGCCCTCTTTTGTCTAAGCTTGGCCCCCTGGCCCATCTCCCGTCGGCGCGCCCCCCTTCTCGAGATCGGCCATTTTCTGTTTGGTGTGTGTGAAGTGTGCTTGCTTCCCCGCATCGTTACAGCTCTCATCCCCGTTCCTCCCGCCCCGAGCGTGTGTCTGCCTCATCCCTGTCGACCTGGTCCAACGGCGCCGCGGCTGGGGGAGCTAGGAAAGAAAGGGTGCTTTAATTTACACCACACCCTTTTTTTTCTCATCGACCATTCTTCAAGGAAGGGCCTCTCCGTGTGGCTGGCACCCCTCGTGGTCAACATGCCGGATGGACGAGTGCAACACCACGCGGAGCGGCGAGACGGGGTACCACACACACCATCATCATCGCCACGGCTGCGACTCCGGACATTTGTCTCGATGAACACTGCCTCTGCCCCCCTGCATCTCGCCCCCCTCGAGGAATAAACCCGCGGTAGCCGGTCCACGATCCGCGACATCCAGGGCCCCACGAACGCCCCCTTCCGATTTCAAACCCCCGGCATTCCGAATGACACAATTGACAGGACCGGCCCTGGGGGAACGTGGCAGGACAGGGATTCGAGGCAGACGACGATGGAGTTTGACTTGACACACAAGAGAGGGGCAAGCAGTCCCAGTCCCAGTCCCCTTCATCGGATGTCCCCGCTAGCGACCTCAGTTATCGTCGCAGAAACCGTCGCGCTGTCCCAGGAGAAAGGCACCGCCTCCACGCCGGCGCCGGGCTACGACGATAGCTTTCCTGGGGTCGGGCTGAAGACTATCGTCAACCCAGGCCAGGTGCCCCTGGGACTAGAGAACCAGCTCGGCCCCCAGAGTCTGTGAGAGGGGGGCCGGACTTGACTCCTGCGCACGTATCGCTCCTGGATACGAGGTCTGCTACTGCACGCTCATACACAGACGTATCTCTCTACTCAGTAGATACTCGTAGCAAACACCTCGTCCCAACCGCACGGTCAGAGCAAACGCACCGACCACGCGTTGCCCGGCCGTCACACCGCGCGAACCCAACGATCCTCGCTCTTCCCTCTCAATAACTCGACTGCTATAATGTATGTCCCCGGGGAACTGCCCTGCTCGACATGAGACGGTTCCCCCCTTCTCGACCCTTGGCGCGCCGTGACAGGTGAGGGCATCCTGGTCCTTAGGACGCACGGTGGTATAACCGAGGGGAGGGGGGCGGGGGAGCCCGAGCGTTCGGAGGAAATGGCCGGGCCTCGAACGTGCGCTTGGTTTGAGCCGTGTGTAGAAGGGGAGTTTGGTAATGAGGCCGTGCCGTGCGCGGCTGGGCGGCCTTGGCTCGGGCTTATGGGTGTCGGAGGTTTGCAGGGCAAGGCGGGACGGTTGAAGATCAGAGTTGGTGATCTGAGATGTCGGAGGTTTTGTCCGAACAGTTGAATGCTTGCAATGAATGAAGAGGAATGTAGCAAGCCTGGCTGGAAACTCCGAATAGTGATAGAGAATCTCGTATAATTCGTGAATATGAAAGAAATGTAGCCGCTGAATGCCTGTCCCCTCGACATATGATACACAGAGCTTCTTGCTCACATCCTCTCAAAGATCGTATCCAAAGCATCCTCTGGGTAGCTCCCTCATTACCTTCATTATTGTACAATCGCCCATCTACTGCACATTCAAGAACAAGTCGTCGCCCCTCCTCGTAGGCGTCAGGCGTGGCTGCCACCCCGGCGTCTGCGGCAACAGTAGCACCTCGCCCTGTGCAGGCTTCCACCTCGGATCTGCCCCGTGACGACTTCCTCCTCCGGTGGTCTGCACCGCCAGCGTCGCCGCACGCTCGTTGCCGAGCCTCTTCGCCGCGAGGGACGAAGATGATGAAGACCATGACCCTGAGCCCGAGCCAGAGCCTGAACCGTTCGAGTATGCCGACGGCGCCATGCTTGGCCTGGCATATTGCTGCTGGTGCTGCTGCTGCTGCTGTGCAATATGTTGTGGGTACGGCCCGCCAGCGGCCTGATGAAGATCAGGTCGTCGCAACTGCTGCTGCAACATATTGACCTCGCCCTCCGTCCTTCGCGGCTGAGGCTGCGGTCTCCAGCCATGCTCCTGCTGACCCTGCCGACCATCTTGGCCCGGCACGGGTCCCTGTCCCCAGAGTGCCTGATGGATTCCAACTGCTTGAGGCCTGTAGGGCATGTACTGCCCGTATGCCGCTGCGGGCGGTCGCGGATGTTCTGGCGCGGGATATGTCCTCGCCGGCTGTCGCGGGTGGGGATACTGCTGCTGCTGTTGCTGCTGCTGCCCGCCGTCGCGCTGCAGAGGTGGCCTCTGAGGGCGGAGAGGCGACGGATAGGCTGACGGGGTTGCGTTGTCATGGGGCCGTGGCACGATTCTCATGGTTGGCATGGCTGGCGACCCGGTCGTGAATTGTGCTGGGTCAGGGCGTCGGGGCACCGTGACCTGCGGCTGCCTGCCCGTCTGAGCATATCGCAGCGGCGGTCCCTCGCTCGCCATCTGGTCAGGAGCCCGGGGCATGTTACCCGAGGCCTGGAGCATTCCCAGCGTCGGACTCGGCTGGCCAGGTGGCGAATGCAGGCCCAGCCTAACAGGAGGCGGGCGGAACATAAGCCTTCCGTTGTTCGAGAGGCCGAGGCCCTGGCCAATGGCTTCCGGCGACTCGACGACAGGCGAAAGACTCATCGGATCGAGTATGCGGCCACCCTCCTCATCGCCCCCGTTGTAGCTGCAGATGGTCGAAACCGAGTTGTTCGAGCCGTGGGACTTCTTGGAGTCGTGTCTCGCCAGCAGCCCGTCCTGGCTTTCCGAGCGGTTGTGCGACTTCCGGCCGGTGAGGCTGTTGCTCCGCCGGCGAGGAGGCTCAGGATGCGAGAAGCTCATGGCGGGCACGTTATGCGCCGTAGTAGCAGGGACGGCTTTCCTCGTCCTGTCCTCTGTCTGGACGCTCGGGGCTGCGCTCATGGCTTTGCCGGCCGCTGCGAGGATGTTGACGGCAGGAAGCAGGTTGACCGCAGGAGGCTTTTCTGGCCCTTGAGGCGCAGGAGGCGCAATCGGGCTTCCCTTTCCATGGCCGATGCCAGCTTGTGACAGGCGTGCTGCGTTGACGGAGGGCAGGGTCGCCTTGACTGGGGTGGATGCGTCCAGCTCGGCGATGTTTGACCTCCGGTTCTCCATCTCGGGTCGTCCGAGGACCCAATTTCCTGAGCGATCGGCGACGTAATACGTCGTCGCAGAACGGGGATCAGATGGCGGCGGACGCCAGACCTGAGATGCTGAGCGGGATGCCACCGACGCAGACGTGATGCCGTCCTCCTCAAACTCCGTCATGGCGCTCTCCCGGCCATCGGCGAGGGGCGGAGGGCGCTTCGACAGCTGTCCGATCAAGGGCCCATTGGTCTTGGTCTGCACCTTGATCTGCGGCGGCGCGGCGCGAGTTGGTGTTGCGGGCTGGGAGACGCCGGGTGGTGAGACGCTTAGCCTTGGGTCGGGGATGTTGAGGGTGAGGTACGGCCTTGAAGCGTAGGGTTTCGGCGGCAGCAGCTTTGAAGCTCGTCTGTAGTGTGGCGAGGAGATGGCTGAGTGGGAACCGCTCTGTGGCCGCGACAGCGCCATGCCGATGGTGTTGGGCCAGATTGTGTTCCGTGACTCTGCCGGGCGCGGGAAGGCTGGTGACAGGCCTGGCAAAGGCGGGCTGATGTGTACAATGTCCCTCTGATCTCGTCCTGCCCAGTACCCGCGGCTCGTTCGCTTCTCCGTGGGCGGCTCGATGGCCGGACTGGTGTTGTCCAATCTCTTCCTCCTTCTACACCGGGCCAGCAGGAACGCTGCCAGAAGTAGACCAACGGCACCCGCGATGCCGACTGACAACCCGATGACTTGCCTCGTTCCAAATCCCTCCTCGGGGCCGCCAGAGGCCCCGGCTGCGGGATCGTTGCCGGAGGGCTCGGGAATTGGCGTGAAGCGCGAAGATGATGTTGTGGTCTCGCGCTCGGTTGAAGTCGAAGTTGCCCTCGTACGTGTAGAGAGGGTCGAGCTGGTCGGTGCTACGATGAGAGTCGTCGGCAGGGGGGTGGACGATGTCGACCTCCTCGTCGGACTCGTGATCTCAGTCGGCAGCGGTGGAGCCAACACCACACCTCCCGCTGTGCCCGTGACAACAAAAGTCCCCTCGAGAGCTGTATGCGTTGCCCTCACCGCGCCCGTCTGCCTCGAGCACATAAAGTACGCCCTGTCAATGTTTCCTGCCAAACGTCAGTCCTGTTCAACCACCCTTTTCTTTTCAAGACGATCCTCACCTCTCGAGACAAGGCCATTACGGCACAGTCCAACCCTCGACTCGGCTTCTAGGCACTGGACGGCGCCCTCGCCGATGGTGAACCCTCCATCGCTTCTCTGGGTGCAGAGACACTCGAGGGAGGACTCCTTGCAAGACGGCCGCGTAAAGTGCGAGTTGAGAAAGGCCACGAAGCAATGGCTCCCACATTCGGGGACGAATTCGGCGAGCTCATCGGAGTATTCGAAGATGTCCCGGGCTGACACACATCGCAGGAATGTGACTGCCCACAGGAACACGAGGAGCAGTGGCTTGATGGCCACTCTGTGCTGGGACATCTGGGGAGGTCAGGGAGACTCAGGCGGCCGAAGAAGTTGTCCATACCTGAATGTCCGTCCCATCCTTCATGCGACGGGTTGTGAGGTTGAGCTGGAGGATTAGACAAAGAAGAGCAGGCGCAGAACGACACGATGCAGGTGTCGTTTGGCGGTATTAGTCGGTGGTCGTATAGTTGGTAGGTCTCAGCACGAGATGGTCACGAAGACGGCCAGCATCCCAGGACTGATGAAACAATAGTAAAGAAGTTCTAAGTATGTTCGGGAACGGAGAACGAAGAAGAGGAAAAACACGTCTATACCGGACAAGAAGGCAAGGAAAACGCGATGAAACGGCAAGAAGGCCGGGTTGTTGTGAGAAAGGCAAGGAGATTGGGAAAGGGGGAATAGAAGCCTCAAACAACAAAACCCAGGGGGGACGCGCCGCAAGAAGAAGCATCCGCGACTGACGTCGACGGGCGTGCCGCCCAATGCAACACGGAGGCGACCCGGAGGCATCATCCTGCAGCCTACCAATCTGCATCGTCGGCGAGCCGCCAACGGGGTCATCCTTCCCGATTCATCGTCATGGCTTGAAGATGCGCAGGCGCCGGGGCACGGAGCAAGCAGGAGAACGTCATGTCGCGGGCGGGAAGAGACGTCCAGGCAAGGCAAAACGCGGGCCTCAAGATCCGGCCTCGTCGGCGGGCGGATAGGCGCTGGGTGGCCACGGCGCCATTGGGAGTTCTGCAGGAACAGACAAGGCGGGCCCCATGGTTGGCCGGCGACGGTCGAGATGACCACCTTCACACGCCGAGGGGGATGTGAGATGGTTGGCAGTGGTTGGATGTCGTCGTCTCGGCTGGATGATGTTAAGCGCGGGGCCCCGGAGGCTGCAGATGCAAGCGCCGGGCTTTCGGCGGCTGAAGATTGGGTCACGTCACGTGGTGATGAGTAAGCAGAAGTTGGCAAGGCAGGCAGTTGTCACATCAAAACGAGATGATCCGCGCATCCCAAGGGTCGTGCAGATCTAGAAGAGGATGACTGTGCATGTGTTTCAGGCGCTCATGTGGACAATGATGCTAAGATAGAATGCCCTCACAACCGGTTTATCCCATTCCGTCATGCCAGATGGATGCGCAGATCAATCGCAACAGCATATTCCCCATGACAACATGACGAATCTTCCCTCCAGCAACTCGTGGTATCGGTAACAAACCCATTTTCAGACTCCTTGCTGCAACTATCCATCTGCGATGTGTCCATTCACAGCCAGCCCATTCCGGGAGTTTGAACGGGCCTCTGGTACGGCTCCCTGGCGTAGGTAGGCATCTGGTGCGGCTCCCTCATGACCATGTCGTCGCGAGGGCCAGACGCCCACTAGTTCGTCTGACCCTCGGGCTGCTGGTCATCAGCGGGGGTGGGTGCGGAGGCTGCAGCTTTGGCAGCTTCGTTAGCAGCCTTGGCTGCGTCGGAGATGGCAGTGGGCGCGAATGCCGCCTTCGCCCGGTTCGACTTGATGACCTTCTGTACCGCCTCCTCGGCCGCATCCCAATCGCTAGTGTCCAGCTGCACAAGGTCGATCTGGTACAGCTCGGCGATGTGTGACAGGGCTTGGTAACTCTTCTTGTCAGATACGAAGCTGACACTGACTCCGATGCGACCGAAACGTCCGGTACGGCCGATACGGTGAAGGTATGTCTCGGGGTCGGCCTCCGAGTCGCCGCGACCCTTCATGGGGATGTCATAGTTGATAACCATAGACACGCTGGACACGTCGATGCCACGGGCCAGGACGTTCGTGGTCAACAGAACCTTCGAGCGGCCCGAGCGGAAGTCCTCAAGTAGACGGTCACGGTCGGGACCGTCGAAGGCGCCGTGAAGTGCGGCAACGCGGTGGCCGTCGGCCTCCATGCGGCGCTGAATCTCGTTGGCGCTCTCACGCGTCTTGTCGTTGGTGTTAGCTGCAGCTATGCATCTCAGATCCTTCATCGACTTACCTTGACGAAGATGACCGATGAACCGATGGTCATGAGACCGTAGAGCTTGACGAGGATTTCGTACTTCTGCACCTCGTTGTCGCAGTCGATGTACATCTGCGAGATTCCAGCCACAGTGAGCTCTGTGTGCTTGAGTCGGATCTGGTCGGCGCCCTGGGCAAACTTCTCCGCAAAGCCCATAACCTTGTCGGGGAAAGTGGCAGAGAACAGCAGGATCTGAATGTTGCGCGGGAGGGAGCTGCGGCGTGTCAGCTTTGGCAGGAGGTCTCTTCTTTGAAGGAGCCTTACTTCTTGACGCGGACGCACTGGTCTCCCATGCCCTGCTGGTCGAGCATGTTGTCCGCCTCGTCAATAACGAGCATGCGAAGCTTGGAGACGTCCAACTGCCTGCGGCGAGTGATGTCCATGACGGTGCCTGGGGTTCCAACGATGACGTTGGCACGGACAGGAACGCCGCGCTCGAGAGCTCCGGGGAGGGCGGCGGCAATCTTCAGGCCCTCGCAGAACTGGCCAATGCTGGCAACGACACCCTCGATCTGGCGGGCAAGCTCTCGGCTAGGGGCGAGGAGAAGTGCCTGAGGCTGGTCGGGCTGGGAGAAGTCGATGCGCGAAAGGACAGTTACGACGAAGGCGGCGGTCTTGCCGGTGCCGGACTGCGACTGGGCAATCATGTGTCGGGGAGGGTTCGTGAGCATGAGCGGCAGAGCTTTGGACTGGATCTTGGACGGCTTGTGGTATCCCAGGGCAAGGAGGCCCTTGTAGATGGGCTCGGGCCTGCGCGCGGAAGTTGGTCAGTCGCATGGCGCGCGGCCGTCGGAAGGGGGGTTGTGCGCATTTACAGGTTCATGTCTTGGAAGGTCTGGGCCGAGTAGAGGGTGCTGTCGGGGTTCTGCTGGAGGTCGCCGAGCTTGACCTCGACATCGTAGGTGTTGTCGATGAGTCCACTGTCTTGCCCACCGTCAACCTGGGGAGGAGTGTCGGCCTCGGGAGCAGGCGCAGTGCCCTCCGCGGCGGGCTTGGGGGCCTCCGCAGAGGGCTCGGTGATGCGATCGGCGAGATCGGCCATTGTGAAGGTGCAGGTCGGGAGAGAGTCAAGCTTGTGATGCTTGTTAGTCGAGAGTCTGCTCGGAGAGTTGATCGGCTGCGCGCGCAGTGGTTGACAGGAGGGGATAGCGGTGACAGAGTTGAAGGCGCGAGGGTTTTGGTGCCCGATGAGGTCGCGCAGTTGTGTGGGTGATGGGAGGAAATTTCTGCGCAAAGGGCGGGAGGATGGGGGTTTTTCTCGCCTGCAAGAAAGAAAGGAAGGAACCTGAAGGCAGCACCTACCTTGGGTTTCTGGAAGCTACACACAATGACGGGAAGGTGCAAAGAGAAGGCACCTGCCTCAGTTCCTGGGGCAGGCGCCAATGGTGGGGCTACCGAATGTTTGTGGCACGTACCAGCTCCAGGCGCGGGGTGCTGCGGGAGATAAGCCTTATCGCCCAAGGCGCCTAAAGGGGAATAGGCCCTCAATTGACGGCGACCCAACGCAGCGACACATCACTTCTGGAGAATTGACAGAACTTGTCCCTAGACTTTCTAGATCGCTTTCTATTTGCATTGATGAGTCTCCCTACTCAGGAGACCCTTGGAGCTGCCTGTTGTCAACCGCACCAGTTGCCAAGAACCCAGCACCGGCGTATGATGGGGATTATGTCATCCCGCCTGAAGGTTACTTTCCTCTCTGAGGTGCATGACGACGCGCCTTGGCCGTGGGCTTTTCCTTCAGGCTGTACCCCAACCCAGGTACCTCGCCCCCCGGCTCAATGTCTTGCGATTCCCATGGACACCGGACCGCTTTTCCCCCGCAGTCGGGCGCAGTCAGGCACATGAGCCAGTGACGGGTGCTTGCCCGCCGGAAAAACAGGGTGTCCTCCGGTGAAGCGAGGCCAGTCGGGTGCTTGCAATGCATGTTCGAAAAGGGCTCGTTCTGTATGTAGGTACCTACATGGGATCCGCCGCGTGGCTGTACGAGCCAACAGGACTGAGGCGGGTGGGTGGACCGAAAGCGACGTCGTCCCGGGGGACGGGCGGAGGAAATGCGGGCGAGTTGACTCGTCCCCTCCGTCTGGAGAAGGACCGACCGACGACAAGTGAGAACGGGGTTCCCGACCCCGAACTAGGAACTGACTTGACTTCTGTCCTCCTTCTCCTCCAACACATCCCTCCTTGTGCATTCACCCCAACCGCCAATTCGAAAGGCCCGCGAGCGAGCCCGTCTCGCCGGAAACGCCGCGTCCAATTGTACATACATAGCAGCAACAGCCTTGATCTTGTTCCTTCCGCCCTGCTCCACCAGACCAAACCGGTGCCGCGCAACTCGTAATCGGCGCTGTTGTGGCGGCAAAAGAAGCTCAACAAGCCGTGGCGACAAGCCACCCCGACAAAACCTTGAGCGAAAGAAACCGACAGCACTGCCTCCCTCCTCTCCGAAGCCGAACCCGATCACGAACAAGAGCATACCCTGGCGCTTTTGCCTGTGCCGACCCGACACCTCCGCAACAACGTCTCGGCTCGTTGCATTGCATGATCCGACAAAGCTTCAAATACCGCAGTCATGGCTGAAGTGGAGGCTCTGCCCACCTTTGGGGCCGAATTGAAGGTATACCGTCTTGCCTTCCAGGCCCCGACTGCGTTGCGCGCAGCGTGCTGACCGAGACCGCCCCTCCAGGATGGCTACAAGCCCGCGACAGCTTGGGCTGGCCACGGCATCGCCTGGCTCGAGGACATTCAAGCCTACTACCGCGAACGCAGCGCCATCGAGAAGGAATATGCCGGCAAGCTCTCCGCGCTGGCCAAGAAGTACTTTGAAAAGAAGAACAAGAAGACGGCATCCCTCAGCGTCGGCGACACCCCCTCCATGACGCCCGGCTCGCTCGAGAGCGCCTCGGTCACCACTTGGACGACCCAACTCACCACCCTCGAGAACCGCGCCGACCAGCACGACAAGTTCGCCAACAACCTTGTCTCCCAGGTCGCCGAACCCCTCCGCTTCCTCGGCACCCGCTTCGAGGAGCTGCGCAAGCGCCACAACGACTACGCCGATAAGCTCGAGAAGGAACGTGATGGCCAGTACGCAGAGCTGCGCAAGGTCAAGGCGAAATACGACTCGGTCTGCCAGGAGGTCGAGAGCAAGCGGAAAAAGTCCGAATCGTCCTACGACAAGGCAAAAGCTCAAAACGCCTACCAGCAGCAGCTCTACGACATGAACAACGCAAAGAACACTTACCTCATCGCCATCAACGTCACCAACAAGCTCAAGGAACAGTACTACCACGAATACATCCCCGAGGTCATGGACAGCCTTCAGGACCTTTCCGAGTTCCGGACGATAAAGCTGAACGGACTCTGGACTGTCGCGTCGCAGCTCGAAGGCGCCATGCTGCAGGAGGGCCGTGGCCTCATGGACAACCTCTCGTCCGAGATCACGCGGAACCTGCCCCACCTGGACTCGATGATGTACATGCAGCACAACATGGCCAGCTGGCAGGAGCCTGCCGACAAGGGTTTCGAGCCGAGTCCTGTCTGGCATGACGACGACCGCATGGTCATCGACGAGGTGGCCCAGATCTTCCTTCGCAACGTCCTCAGCAAGTCCAAGAGCCAATTGGGCGACCTCCGCCGCGACGTCGACCGAAAGAGGCGCGAGGTCGAGGGCGTCAAGCGTGTCAAGATGAATATCCGCAACGGTACTGAAAAGAAGGACGAGGTCGTCGTCGTCACCCAGCTCTTCGCTATGCAGGAGGACCTGCACGCCGTTGACAGGAAGAGGGTCATGGCTGAGGTCGAGACGTCCACCATCACCGGCGTTGTAGGTGATGTCACCCTCGGCGCGAAGAACCACAACTTCAAGTCGCAAACATTCAAGATCCCGACGAATTGCGATCTCTGCGGCGAGAGAATCTGGGGCCTCTCGGCCAAGGGCTTCGACTGCAGAGACTGTGGTTACACGTGCCACAGCAAGTGTGAGATGAAGGTGCCGGCCGATTGCCCAGGCGAACAGTCCAAGGAGGACCGCAAGAAGCTCAAGGCCGAGCGCCAGGGTGCAGCGAGCGCCACCCTCAAGCCCAGCAATGGCCACAGCCAGACAGCTGAGCTGCCCAAGCTGAGCCGCACCAACACGATGAATTCGCTGAGCTCCGGTTACGCCCATAGCGCTCGGCGATCCGTGTCCGGCATCTCCGTCACGTCGCCGCGAACACCCACTGAGGAGAGGTCGCCTGCCGAGCTCGAGGCGCCCAAGTCACCACCACCCCCTGCGGCTGCCGCACCAGCCGTCTCCAAGCCAGCAGCACGACCACGCGTCATGGCCCCTCCGCCTACGGCATACATTAGCGAATTGCCGGCGAGTGGGCCCAATGGATCTTCGGACAAGCCGAAGGGCAAAATGCTCTATCCCTTTGAAGCGACAGGCGACGGCGAACTTTCCGTGGCCGAAGGGCGCGAGGTCACCGTGCTGGAGCCCGATGGTAGGTCGCTGAATGAAGCAGACTAAAAAGACACACGCTGACATGACTGCAGATGGTTCCGGTTGGCTCAAGGTCCGCGCGGGCTACAAGGAAGGCATCGTGCCAACGTCTTATGTCGAGATCTCGGCAGCCCCACCTCCAATTGCTCCCGTCCTGCCGCAGCACACAGGGGCCTCCGCCCGGCCAGAGTCGACGTATAGCAACTCGGGCTCTTCCATCGGCGCCAAGAAGAAGGGACCTGCGGTGGCCCCCCGTCGCGGCGCAAAGAAGCTCAAGTACGTCGAGGCACTGTACGAGTATGCGGCACAGGCCGACACGGAGCACAGCATGACCGAGGGCGAGCGGTTCGTGCTGATCAAGGAGGACCCGGGCGACGGGTGGGTCGAAGTAGAAAAGGGCGGCCAGACCAAGAGCGTCCCGGCGAGCTACGTACAGGTGGTCTAGGAGGAGGCGTGTACGGCACGGCCCAGGAGGAAGAGTGAGGAGAAGAGGCCGCAGGAGCAGAAGCAGAGGATGAGGGCGGCCACGAGGTCCGGCGACAGTTCGAGGAGCGTCCCACAGGTGGTGCAGCAGCAACAGGTTGAGGGTCGGCCTGTGGTGACGAGTGTGAGGCTCGTTCGGAGGGACTCGGCGCTTCGAGAGAGGAGGAAGTCGCGCGGATCAGTGTCGATGGCGGCCGGGCTGCGGCCCTCGCGGTCGTTGCGTGGGTAGGCGGTGGACTTGGATGGGGAAGGCATATCTGCTTGACAGCGGCATGGCGGGGCGATGACTTTATGGAGGGGAGAAGCATGGCCATGGCACACATGGAGTGGTAGAGGGTAGGACTTGGAATAGCATTGTTCAACGGGGGATCCCGGTATTTTTTGATCCCATCGCCCTGGTGAGTTGGCTGTCTTGTCTTGACCCTGCTGACCACCGAAGCGCAGTTCTTGCGATGAAAAAGAGACCGCTCACAGCGAGAGCCTGGTATCCCTTCTTGACTCGGGCAACTCGTTGCTACTTCGGTTCATTTTGACATCTGAGGTTCCTGGGGCTGCCCGCAATTACGCCACCTGAAAAATGGAAGACAGGCGCAGGCATCTGAGCTTCCCACCACCACAAGGTGTAGATGTGCATCCCTTCAAGTCTGACGGGTGCCCTGCCAGCCACAAATGCATGCCAAGCATGTCGACGTCTGTTGGGGGCCGAGGGCGATGACAAGGGCCCAATCCTTCGCCTTCACCGACAGCACATCCGGCCATCACGCCAATGACAGCGTGATCGAAGATTGGGCAAAAACCGACAGCCTTATGGAATTTCCCTCACAGCCTACTCTTCTCTGTGGAAGGACTGCAGGACATGACATTCTCGTTGCCGCATTGGGACGAGCTGAGTGTTTATCGATGCATGCACGCTGCACGTCGCCCTCCAAGTTGGCATGGTGCTTTCGAGCATCAGGCTGTGGCTGACCCGGGCGCAAAATCATTTCACAGCTACAGATTTAGGCAAGATAAGAAGAGCAGCACATCCTCCTCGAGTTCCGATTTTTCTCGTTCTTGTTTAGTCACTTTGTTCCACAGCTACTTAACTGACGACCCTTGTTGCTGTACTCCTCCGGCCAAGGTAGACTTGCATCCTGCTCAGGACAGAGCTCCAGAGCGGCATGGCAATAATGGTGCACCTACCTGCTTTTGCATGGATTTGGGTCCAAGTTCTGCTTGGACTGGCATTCATCGGCAAGTGAATCACACAACACCATTCGGTTCCATGTTTGAGTCCCGACCATATCTAATTACCTACTCAGGTGCATGCTTTATGGACTTGGCAGTGGCCCAAACGATTACGACCCCTCCCTCGACAACATCACTTTGGGGATCCTTGGGTCCCTGTCCGACTGCGCCGTTTCCCCAGGATTGCCATGTTTATGGTCCATACCCAGATGTCTGGGGCTGGGCTCCTGTGGATGGGCCAATGTGGCCGGTTCAGGGAGTCACCGTCTTCACGGCTTTCACTGTCGTCACCGTTTACAATACCGCTGCAAGCACTTCGAGACTGACCACCATTTACAACGACTTTCCCAAAAACTTCACTTTGCCCGAGGTCAACTCTGATGGGACCCGTATCAAGACGATAACATACACTCGGTTCGGCACGCCAACCATTACCGTCATGTGAGTAATTTCATGACACACATTTTGTTTCACATATCGTCCCCGAAGTTCGCCAGTCGCTGACAGCTAGAGAAGGACATATCCGACGCCGCTGTTTGACTGGCCAGACTATTATGGAGTGCGAGGCGCACACACAACCACGATGTGGACGGGAAACTCATCCACAGTTCAGTGCGTCCTTGGAGATCCCAGCATCTTCAACACACTTCCCGACAACCGTACTCCTTCATCACCAGTATACCTGACCGCAAACCCCCAACCCACCGACCCAAGCTACTTTGCAAGGATGGGCTATAACCTGACCGAAGACCCCTACGGTCTCAACTTTGTGCTCACTCTGGACGACCTGGGCTCCGAGTATTTGGCATACGCCTACTACAGAAGCGATTTCTTCCTGGACCAGCCGGCCTTCCACACATGCACACCTGCGGGCATCGGACCACGATTGGGACAATGGTCAGGCGACACATCTTGGTTAATCAGCTCGGCAACCTCGACCAGCTTCGAGGGCGACGGAGAACCACCCGAATCCATTTCGAGCGAAGGGCCGACGTCTTCGACAACTATTCCGAGGCCGACCACGACTCCGGTTACGGATGGCGGTGAGACGAAGTCTGCTACACAGGGGCCAATTGTCACGACAGTAACCTCGACGGAGCGCCCTCGTCCGACAACAACTATTCGGAATGAGGGCATCTCAACGTCTCATACTCAGAGCCCTAATGTTCCCCAGCCTGCACCCTCCACTAAGTCAGACTTTGTACCAGGCCCGGGGCCCGATTCAAGCACTGGAACCTTGGCGCCGGTCACTACTGTGGTTTCAACAGCCGACGATGGTGCAGTCGTAACGCTGACTGTGCCGGTGACTTCGGCCTCACTCACAACCATTATCTCGACGGCAGACAACGGGGCCGTCATCACCCTCACAGTTCCAGCATCTCCCGTCCCGCTCACCACATTTGTCTCAATGGCCGACGACAGTGCTCTTGTCACCCTGACTGTACCAGTGCCGCCAGGTAGCGGAGTCTCTATCTCACTCACCACAATCGTCTCGACGGCCAAGGACGGCGCTGTTGTCACACTGCTTTTGCCGGCACCACTTACCGGGGAAGGGGCGGGCTCCGAAGAGACAGGAGGCCCAGAGCCTCTGCCGAGTCAACCCGTGGCCGGAAGTACGTCGACGGCGGATCAAAGACGACTGGCTTTGCTACTCGGGGTAAGTGCTGGGGCCTTCTGCTGGGCTTGGTACATTTAAGTGCTTGATTGATTGGCTTCTGCCACCTGGAAAGTTTAGATGGTGGATTTGGGTTTTCGGGTCCAGCGGTCAAGTCTCGGGTGTAGGGAACACGGGGTAGCGAACCCCTTTTTCGTCGGCCTCCGTGCAATCGAGGGGTCGCATATTTCGGAAGCCATCTCAGTATGACCACCATTCTAATTGCTATAATTCATTACGAGAAAAAGTCAGTCACGCATGATTGGGACTCGTGAAACCCGATGTCGGCAAACGCTAATTGAAGGGAAAGCTTGAGGCCGAGCGAGTGCTTGACCGAAGACCCCGAAGACCCGAGTCATTGTGGCTTCCCCTATTTCGGCGACGACTTCCCGCTGACTAAGCGACATCATCACAAGAGTGTCCGCGTCAGGGTTCACATCGTCCCTCGACGTGCCGTCCAGCTCTCATCCCAGGCTTGTTCCTCGTTCCTCTCTGAATCTTCAGCAGCGAATTATGGAGGACACGCAGCAGAACAACACCCTTGCGTCTACGGATCGCCTCACCAGTCGCTGGACATGCATGACCTGCAGGAGGAGGAAGGTCAAATGTAAGCACGCTCACTCACACCCCTCATCACACCCTTCCGAGCCGCCTCCCGAGCCTACCTACCCCGAGATTCGGTATCATAACTGACCCAAGGCCGAGGTGATAGGTGACAAGCGGGTCCCCTGCAGCAACTGCATCCGGGCCAGCATTGAGTGTGTCACGCCGGAGTCGGGTCGGGCCTCGGCGAAGACACCGAGGCGCACCACCGGTAAGCGGGCGTACCAGGAGCGCACCGCAGCCCTAGAGGAGCTCGTACAGTCCTTGCCCGAGGCTCGCCGAAGCATGTCCTTGGACGCGCCCATCGGGTACTCGCCTGGTTCAGACGCCGATGTGTTTCGCAAGTGGCGAAAAGTGTCCCACCTCGGCCATCGAGGTTTGGGACCCCTCAGCGAGGCTGCCGGTTATGATGTTGCATCGCCATCTATTGCCGATACCCATTCGGGTCAAAGGATTCAACCAAATATCGAAGCCAACCTAGAGGATCTTTTGCCCGAGTCCGGAGGAGGTCGTTACATCAACACTTGCCTGTTGGACGTTCTTCAGGTTGAGGTGAGTCTTTCTGGTAGGAGAAACGAGGTGTACTTGCGCTCAACTTACTCAGGTTCCCAATCCCATATTCAAAGTGAAGGGTGCAAACGAGCGGCCTCACATAGACGGCGGCGTGTCTTTCCATCTACACTCATGTCAGCCTGACCACCTCACCATTCGACCTGACCTGATGCAACCAATATGGGATCGCTTCAAATCCGCCATCGACCCCATTCTAAAGGTTCTGCACATTCCGTCACTGGAGTCTGTCATCACCGCCTCTAGCAATGTTCAGCCTGTTCCGAAAGAGGAAGAGGCTCTACTTTTTGCCATCTCCTACAGTCAGCCTCCTCCCCAAGAAGACTTTCTAGAAACGAAGCTGACTTGAGGGAACACAGTCACCGTCCGCTCTATGAGACATGAAGAGTGTATGCTGGAACTTGGGGAGTCCCAAGATGTCCTGTCTGCCTACTACCGCCTAGGGTATGAACAGGCATCAGCACGTGCCGGCTTTATGGAGGCGACCAGTCTTATGACAATGCAAGCACATATCTTGTATCTCTCCGCCCTACGGGGCGAGGCTGACCCCCGAGCTATGTGGGCAATGATGGGTCTCGCCGCGAGAGCAGCGCAATCGTTCGGTCTGCATCGTGATGGCGGGCATTGGGGACATCTGACCCCGTTCGCCGTCGAGATGAGACGAAGGCTATGGTGGCAACTGCTTGATCTTGATGCGCGAATCTCGTGGGTCTTGCTGTCGAAGGACGTACAGGGGAGAACGCTGACAAGGAGGAACAGGGAAGACAACGGGCGTTCACCCCTCATTGCGGAGACGCGATTCGATACCCAAATGCCCCTGAATGTACACGATACGGATCTCGACAGGAAAATGCAAGAGCTCCCAGATTCTCGAACAGGCATCACGAATGTCACTATCAGTCTCATTCGGTTTGAGGTGACAAACCTCCTTCGACGGGTGTTGCTTGGCCTGGAAGACGACAAGCAAACATTCAAGAACAGCGGCGAATCTTGGGTCGAACAAGCCCAGCAATGGATCGAGAAGACCTACCTCACCGATCTGGACACCTCGCAGCCGTTTGCCTATATTGTCGCGACCTATGCCCGGCTCATCGTGTCCAAGATGTGGCTCGTCATCTACGCCCCTTCCACGAAACGTCATGAAGCAACAGAGATTAACAGCGACATCTCTGCCAAGCTCTTCATGTCTTCGGTAGAGGCGATCGAGGAGGGAAACAGACTGCACGGCGATCCGCACGTCGGCCCATATGCTTGGTATCTCGAGAGAGATGTTCAATGGCACTCGATGATTGTTCTCCTATCCGAGCTATGCCGGAACTCGAGCGGCAATCTTGTCGACCGAGCCTGGACCGCTATCGAAGTACTGGTACGGGACAGGTTCCTGGGTGAGAAGGGAAGTGCTCAGCAGCAGGTGCTGCTCTGGCAGCTGGTAAGGCGCTTGTTGATCAAGGCTAGGATGACGCGGGAGAGGAAATTCTTGGAGGAATCCCTCAAAGGAGGCGAAGTGTACGGATATCGTCTCAAGCCTTTGGACAGTCATCCGGCTATCGATGCACTGTTGGCAAATGAGAGGACTTGAGGATTGCTGCCATTGAGAGATAAATCAAAGTCGTTAGGAAGTCGAGTGCCACTCTCGACCTTGTACCCATGGATCTAGGAAGCATTGCTATACCTCAAGCCAGAAAGTCCCCTCTCTCTACATCATCTGCCCAAGTATTCAACTCAAGCCTTCTGGTAATCAGCCCAGCACTTCTCCATGTACTCCCGAGCCGACACAGTCTTCACATCCGGGCACAGCCGGTTCAGCGTGGGCCGAAGAACAACCTCATCCTCCCTGTCGCGGGTGTAGGCCAGGTTGGTGTCGATCCAGAGACGAGTCATGAAGTCGTCCTCGGCGGTGGCCGCCAGCTTTTTCTCGAGACCCTGGCGGGTGATCTTTGTGACCTGGAACTTCTTCCCCGTGATGGTCTCTGCGGCTTCGAGGAGCTCGCCCATAGTCACGGTGTCGCCAGACATGCCCATCTCGAGCTCCCATTTGGGCAAATCGAGAGATGCCGCGACGAACTTGCCAACGTCTCTGGAGGTCGTTAAGGTAATGCGAGGCCACTCCCCGTCATCCCGGACGGGCAGCTCTGCGATGCCGTTCTTCAGACCGAGGAGAAAGGCGCCGGACCCGTCAGCCAGAGGACCCTGTCGTTGGACGCCCTCGGCGGCCGCATCCTCTCCCGCTTTGTAACCCCAGCCAATGCGATACTTCTCCAGGGCGACATCCTCGGGTTCCTCGGCCTCAGGAGTCGTGAACGTTCCGAGACCGAAGTAGTTCATGAAAGAGCCCTGATTGAAGAAGCCAATCTCCAGCTTGCTTTGATGCTTCACGCATTCCTCCCGAAGGCCCCCGATGGCCCAAGCCATCGACGGCACATCCTCGTATCCCTTGGGGCCGAAAGCCCATTGCCCCGGAGCGTAGCGCTTGCAACCAGCACCAATTGCCGCGTGGAGGAGATTGATCTGCGTCTGGGCCTGAGTTCCGTCGACGGCAGAGGTGACGGAGACAACAGTGTGGACGGGTTGGCTTCGAAGGGCCGCAGTCAGAGAGTCGACAGAGGCATAGTCGACGGCCTTGATGGTGTGGCGCTTGGCGGCGGCATCGACCGCGCGCAGCCAGAGGGGAGTCTTGGTTGAGCGTGAGAGAATGAGGACGTTCCAGGATGTCTGCTGCAGCACGGCCGTGACGATGGCACGGCCCAGACTGGGCGAGGTGCCGCCAGCGAGAGCCAACGTAGGCATGTTAGGAGATAATAGGGATAAGTAGGTTTGAAGAGTGCTGTGATGTTCGAAAGTGCCCGAATGAGAACGGACGGAATGATGCGAGTGTGACGGGAAACTTGATAAGATGCTGACTGAAGCAATGCTGTGAACTGGAAGGCAGTTATATATCTTGCTCAGTCTCGGTCCCCGGTGTCCCCGGGACCCGAAACAGATGAAAGGCGGTGGGAAGCTAGATGCCGTGCGGCTGGTACCTACAGGGTCAGGGCCTGAAGCCTTCAAGTTGAGCGAGTACCCCGAAACCCCGAGCCACAGCCCCGGTGGAACACCACGTCTACCCCGACTTCCATCGACCAGCGCCCCGACCCCGAAGCACGCTCTGAAGTCCGACCAGGGGTCTGAAGGACGGCGCAACTGTTTATCATGCCCGACAACTCATATTGTTGTCTTCCGCTATTCATCAGAGGTATAAAATCAAACTCTCGGTCGGACCATGTCTCACCTTTCAACAGCAACTTGGCACACCCATGAGCCATCCGTCTTCAACAAATTTTCTCCTACCTCCAACTCCGTCATGGCTGTATCACCGATCGCCTTTTACGTCTTCGGCGTGATGGAACCAGCCCTCCAAATCATCGGTTTTACTGTCGCTTCCTTCGGCCCTCACTACATCGCTCTCACCCAGACGCCGACACCGATTTCTCACAACCTACTCCCGTCTGAGAAAATCATCACCTATCAGTTCGGGAACCTTCTCCTGCTCGTTGCGATCCTTAACCTGAGCTTCATCACCACTGCAAACGACTCGGCCGTTGCATCGACGTACCTTTCTGCACTTTGGTGGGGAGACCTGGGCCACATTGGAGTCACGGCCTGGTGCATGGGCGAGAGGCTACTGAATGTCGGGGAGTGGACGCTGGTGAACTGGGCCAGCTTGGCCTTCCCGGTGTTCCTGTTCATCATGCGAACTCTCTACTTCGCGGGGGCTTTCTAACCGGTCCGGCGATGGCACCATTTGCCGGAAAACAAGACGGCTTGCTCGAACTTGGATGGGACGGGGGAAAGACGCTGGAGACAACAATCATTGACGTCTATGTTGAGCTGTATACCTACCACATTGCGACATAAAATCAGTCGACAATCGAGATTTCAAGAGACTGTAGACACCTGCAAGCCATATCTAAATTACAGTACGTGCTTCCATTCCATGGATCGCTTGTGATGACCCCAGCCAGGCTGGTTCATTCTGCTACCTCGCTTTGAATGAAAAGGCAAGACTTGCCCAGAAATTCGGCCCCCATCTTACATGTTACCGCAGATGAGAGACGCGAGACTGAATGCAGCGCCGACGACGGGGTTGGCACTGAGACCTCCAGCAATTGCAGCACCAGCACCGGCAACGTCCGAGCACCATCCGTAGCCACCGTCGGAGTTGGCCACGCTGATCATGATGAGCAGATCAGGACCAGTGCCTTCGTCGACGCGGATGTGAATCTGGTTGGTCGTGTAGAACTGTTCCGCGACGGGGTCGTCGTGCTGGCCGGCTGTGGATTGTCAGTCAGTTTGGCTACCTTATTCTCGTTCACTTCAAAGGTTGTGGTGTAACTTACGGACGCACCCGACGTTGGAGGGAGCATCGCACCAGCGCCCAGAGTCGTTGTAGGTGTAGTGCTTGAGCTCATGGTTTCCCTTGACGACCTCCTTGGCGATCTCGACGAGCTCCTCGAGACTGCCCAGCTCATCGTTCACGCTGAAGCTGCCCTGGATGGATAGCTCCAGGTCGCGGTCCTGGAGATCAAAACCGTCGACGATTCCCGTGGAGACGTAGAGCTTGTCGCCGCTGTGGCAGCCGACGCTGCTGCAGTGATCCTTGATCTGATCGAGGGCCTCTGAGGGGAGGGTGGTGCCCCAGTTGAAGGTCTCGTCGTGGACGGCGATGCGGACGTTGCCTTCACCGTCCGAGTTCTCCCAGCCATCCTGCGCATTGACGAGAGCGGAAGCCGCAGTAGCGAGAAGAAGAGCGCGCTGCATTTTGTTGGATGAGGAGGCTGCTTGGCTCTGGAGCGACTAGGGCTGATCAAGGATCAAGGCAAGAGAAGCGGCTTGGATGCGATTGTGCTGAGGGAGATATAAGAAGGCTGGAGGCTGATGAGGATATTTCAAAGACAAATGCTTCAACCATGGAGACAGAAGGGTTTATAACCTTCAAGGACTGATAGTGCCCCAAGGCAGTTGAATCAGGTTCAACATCGTTTCTCGTCTCTCATGCCAGCTTACGATTCCTCCGACGTCATCTTGCTCGAGGCAGATGTGAGTTGAACTCTTTCGAACCAAGCAATCTCGGCTATGTTCGTCTTGCTAACCTCGAAGAAGGCTCTGGGTCATGGCAAGAAGGATTTAGGCCGACTTGGCTTCAATGCCGAGACACATACACCTGCCAGTTGTAGTTATCCAGACCCATGAACTCTTAAGACAATGACGAACTGCCGATCGCCGCCCTTCTTGGCGGCTCCTTCTCAGGGGAAGCGACGTCATTTGCCCAGCCGGCAACCACCATAGGAAGGTTTAGATAGTTGTGTCAGTGCGTCGTAAGACGTTGAATACACAAGACGTCGCCCTCCCTAATGTTCTGTATCCACTTCGCCGAGGCTGCGCGGTCGTCATGAACAGTCCGAGGGCAAGGTTCCGGAGCCTTATATGCAGATCTTGTACAGTTTGGAGGCGTCTTGGGACAATCCGGCCGTTCCAAGACCTCGTTCTAGGACTTTACTAGTAATAGCGGCCGACGTTCATGGTGAATTGTCCGAAAATAGCCGCAGAATTCAAGCAGGAAGCCTCTTCGGTCATCGCCAAGCACGCGAAGGATCGTGCCGCTCGGCATCCAAGAAGATCTCCGACTTCCGGGTAGCGTCGTGGGGTATGAAGTCCGAGCCGCCCAATGCCTTCTAGCCTTGGCTCTTGGCTGAATCGACGTCAGAGCTCCCTTCTTTTGACCTTCCATTCGATTTTCCTGATGAATAGTCCTGCCAAGTCAAGGTAAGACGGAAGCCCAAAAGTGCTCGTCGATTCTTCAGTTGACGGAAAAGAATGCACATGTGGAATATCGCCTGAAAGTATGGAAACTGCTTTTCAAGCTGCCATCAATGTGTATTAGACACTGGAGTTGCATGTAGTCTGCGCAACTCAGATGCGAACCCATTGAAACGAGAGATGTAGATGAACTCCTTACCTCTTCTCCCCCCTACTGGTATGCCAAAAACCAGCAGTCTCTTGACCCGCGCACCCTTCTTAGACGCTATCGCCAATGGTGCAGTTCGTCACAGGCACCTCGACCAGCACCTCCGGCACAGGGACTACCTCGATGCCAGTGGATCGGGGCACAACAAACGGCGCGCTCCTCTTGAGGATGGTGCCAGATCTAGCGTCGACGAGAGGGGTCAGATCCCAACGACGAGAACAGGCGTTCGCTCCGAGGTACTCGAACATATTGTTGCTGCTGTCGGCGGCGGCAGCCATGCGGTTGAGCTGGTTTCGAACGTAGCTCACCTGGGGTGTCTTGGTCTGCAAGTCGCCGAGGCTCCAGCGGTCGTAGATGATCAGACCCGCGTACTGCGCGAAGTTCTGGGCCATTGTCAGCTTCGATTCACCCAGCACAGCGGCTGCGCCTTACCTCGACGTGGTTGGTGCGGGTGTAGTTGTCGGCGACGTGCGAGTCACTGTTGTAAGCGTCGCGCCACGTTTGCGAGTCCGGTTTGATTCCCATGCCGTTCTGGTGCCCGTGTTAGCAAGCTGGGGAAGAATTATCCAAGAGAAGGATCACACACTCCTCCGTCAACGCAGTGGGAAGCCTCGTGGATGAGGACGGGCACATTGAAGGCCGAGTTTCCGCTGACGTAGAGGATACTGCTCTGTAACGCCGATCTGCCTGAGCCCCCCTTGAAGTGAACGACATCGCCAACCCATTGCCGCCTGCCGACGGGGATGCGTGCAAATGTGTTTGCCACATCTTCGACGGTGCCCTCGGCACCTTCTTCTCTGCAGAGAACCCAAGGAACCGGGCACTGCGGATATCAGTTTTTTTCCAAGCGGGCAGCGATTAGTGGGAGCACTCACGTCGCCGTCATTGCCATAAGGACGACTGAATCAACACATGGACGGATAGGATAGGGTTAGCCTGTCCCGACTGACGATTTCCCGCACGCGGGTAGGGCTGATAAGTCCGCCAAATGCCAAGACTCGGCTAGTTGCCCACCCCACCTATAAACCCTCGGATGTACAAAGTTGGAGGGGATGTGGCGTTGTCGGGCGGAAGTTTATCGTCCATCTCGGGGTGTGATAGTTCTAGAACGAGCTCGATATTCTGCGTCCAGCTTAAGGAAGCAGATGCGACGGATTAGGTTTCCCAGGACTGCACGCAGATTTCTCGCCCCCAGGTCACGCTTGGTGTTCGGGTGTACATATAGCCTTGTCTTCGCAGCCGTTCTCTCCAACAGGTCTCTGGGCCGTTCTTCTCAGTGAAACCTCTTGTCTCCCCTCCGCCCGAACAATTTTGCCCCATTTCATCCTTCATGCTGGCTCTTCACCTATTTTCGCTGCTGCTGGCAGCATCATTGGTAAATGGTCTCACATCTCTCACGGCGAGCAATACTTCAGAACCAAGTATCGTCGATTTGGGTTATGCAAAGTACCGAGGTGTGAGATTGGCGGCGGGAGTCGACCAGTACTTGGGCATGCGGTATGCGGCGCCGCCCTTGGGGGATCTACGTTTCCGGGGTCCGAAGGATCCCCTCAAGGAGGAAGGCATCCAAAACGCTACTCAGGTAAGCTATTGATAAGCACCCAGGGCTGCTGGCATTGAGACGGAACTGATGTTGACGTCAACTAGTTTCGCCCGATATGTATGGGGTCGGCACAGTCGCCTAGCGCGTCCATCGGCGAGGACTGCCTGTTTGTCAATGTCTTCACGCCCTCCGGGGCCACTCCAACGTCCAAGCTGCCCGTTTGGCTCTACTTCCAGGGAGGAGGATATAGAGCAAACGCGAACAACAACTACAATGGCACCAAAGTAGTTGAAGAGTCCGGCAAAAAAATCGTCTACGTAAACTTCAACTACCGCGTTGGCCCACTGGGCTTCCTCGCGAGCGAGGAGGTGCGGCGAAATGGGGATCTCAATGCTGGCTTGCTCGATCAGAGGAGAGTTCTACACTGGGTCAAGAAGAATATCAGCAAGGTAAGATTCAAGCCACATGGTTGCACCATAAGTCACGAAACAATCACGTTGCACATGGGACGCTAATAATCTGAAATAGTTTGGTGGTAACCCGAAGTACGTCGTTATTCATGGCGCCTCTGCGGGCGCTAGTTCGGTTGTCCATCACCTCACAGCCTATGGCGGCCGCAACGATGCCTTGTTTGTCGGAGCAGCGATACAATCACTTTTTTGTTCACCACTGCGGACAGTGGCAGAAGTCAAATTTCAATTTGATCGATTCGTCAAGGATATCGGCTGCTCAGGGGCAAAGGACAAACTGGCTTGCCTCCGGTCGGCGAAACTGAAGTCCTTTTTGGCCGCCAGCAAAGTCTATCCCCTGCCTGGCTCTGCCAGCAATCTCCCGCTACCGAACTGGTACTGGCTTCCAGTTATCGATGGGAACATGATTCGTCAATCGCTTTATGGACAATTCCAACAGGGCAAGTTCATCAAAGTGCCAATGCTCATCGGCAGCGCAAACGATGAAGGCACCATGTATGCTCCCAACGCTTCAAACACCACAGATATCACCCTCTTTTTCAAAAACAACTTCCCGGGCCTCGATCAAAAGGGACTTCAGGACATCCTCACTGCCTACCCGCTGTTACCTGCCCTTCGACGTCACGCGAAGTGGTTCCCGTCCGCGGCAGCAGCATACGGAGACGTCACCTTTACGTGTCCGGGGAATCAACTAGCCATTTATCAGGCCTTCAACTTCTCCTCATCGAAGGTGTGGAACTATAGGTTCAATGTCCTTGACCCCGACAACGAGGCAGCCGGGCTGGGTGTTGTTCACACCCAGGATGCATCCGCCATTCTTGGTGTCGGTCATGCCCGCAGTTATCCTCGATCGTACACAACCACCAATGCCGCAATAGTCCCTATCACCATGCACTATTACATCAGTTTCATACGGTCGCTCAATCCTAACAAGTATAGGTTAGCTGGCGCCCCTTTGTGGGAACCATGGGGCTCAGGCTCTGGAGTGAGACTGAGAATCCAGACAAATGATACTGGGATGGAGTCGATCCCTACGCAGCAAACTCAGCAGTGTAACCTCTGGAAGAGGCTATCAGGTCAAATGAGGATTTGATTAAAGGTAGTGACTACTATAATTTAGAATTAAACAAATCCAAATGATGTTATAGACTTTGTGTCACGGTAGTATCCCCCTCTGATTCCGGAGTACATGGACCAGAAGCAGCCGTCGGCAGGTCTTTCCCCATGACGGAGCTGGACAACTCCGGGCTTTTTGTGAAGATAGCGAACCCTACTGCATTCCAGCATAAGTATCAGTAGCCTTGCGCGTTAGCTACGGCCCGTACTATACAGAATTCTTATCGAGTATGCGCCCAAGTCCAGCTTGATCCACCACGACAGAGGACTGGGGGACTATTGCAGTTTGGGCGCGGTTCACTAATGGAAGATGCCAAGGCTGGTATGTGCTGGTTCACTGCAACTCCGGCGAGACGCACCGCTCTGTAGCTATGCCTGGCGTCAAGGTTACAACTCTAGGTGTAACTGTACTTTTATCGGATCGGTAAAAACAAACATGCGCGGACCTGTCAATAAGCTAGGAGTTTTGCGCCATTTCCCAGATCATGCCGTTTCCTTCACAAACCTGCAGACGGCCAATCTCTCACGGGTTCCGATACAGTGATACCTGTCTATGGAACAGGGCGATTTGGGTTGAGCAAGCCTGGTTCAAGACAAGATGCGTGGCAGCACAAGGTCACGGGGCGACATCAAGGTAAGGTCGGTATGGCAGGGCGCCATTCCAAGGCATCGAAGCAGATATTCCG
Source organism: Plectosphaerella cucumerina (assembly GCA_020746995.1). Lineage (NCBI taxonomy): Eukaryota > Fungi > Ascomycota > Sordariomycetes > Glomerellales > Plectosphaerellaceae > Plectosphaerella > Plectosphaerella cucumerina. The sequence goes on along the minus strand of JAGPXD010000004.1, from coordinate 749,653 downwards.
GAAGGGCCGGAGCTCGGATGATACTGTCCATCCGAAGGGGCCGGTAGACGGAGGAAACCTTATTATCCGATAGTCCCGAATCCGACCCTAAGAAACCATTCTCCAGACGATGCCTATCTGGAACTTTAACGAAACTCCAACCTACTACCTTTAGTTGACTCGTGCCGGTATCCCCCTGACCCCGGCCAAGCATCACCCCGGTTCAACGCTCGCGAGGCTAAGTGCCGATTGGCAGGGCAAGAGCTGACTATGAGAACTCCTCTCCTTTGGCTTGGAACTCAAGCTTCTGATTTTGTTTTTACATGGAACCCAGCTAATATCCATTGATGTCAACGGAACATCAAGTCATGAGTGCCTGGGCATCGGTTGAAGAGGCAAAAAGGGACTCTCCGACGGGGAATTGAACCCCGGTCTCCAGCGTGACAAGCTGGCATACTAGCCACTATACGATCGGAGAAGGCGGATTTTGACCGTTGCGTCATTGTCCAATTGATGTTTGCCGACCCACCAGAAACGATACAAGTCCACTAGCAGCAGCAACTCGAACCCAGCTCTCAAGATGAAGGTCACTTCTTCGTCAAAGGACTGCAGTGCCGGCCCGAGAACTTCTGGTGGCGACTCAAGCTCAATACAAGTGTGGCAGGAGGCTTGTGGGTTGCAGGTCGAGAAGGTTGGGAGAAAGCACGGGCAATAGTCGCCGACTCGGGAGTGCCATGCAGGTATTATGCAGAAAAATGAATGAACAAAACTTCCTACAGTACACCGTCGACAGTGAGGGTGCCAGACTTCGTCGTCATGTACTCGGTGACGGCGACGTCCTTTCCAGCCTCCTTTCCGTATCCCGAGTACTTGATTCCGCCGAACGGAACCTCGGCGGCGGACGAGTTTCCTGGCGTCCATGTCAGCATGCAAACACCTCCCACAATACCAGCAAAAGCACTTACCAGTGTTGAGCCCAATCATGCCGGACTCCAGGTTCTCATACAGCCTCCAGATTCGGTCGACATTCTTAGTGAAGGCGTAGCTGGCAAGGCCCATGGGCGTGTCGTTGGCCATTGTCACGGCTTCCTCCTCGGTCTCGAACTTGTAAAAGGCGGCAATGGGTGCGAAACATTCGTCGCACGATACGAGTGATTCGGTGCTCATGTCGGCCAGGATGGTGGGCTCGAAGAAGTAGCCGTCTTCACCACCCTTAGGGGACAGTCGGTTTCCGCCCGTGACGATGCGAGCCCCCCGCGCGACGGCGTCCTTGACGAGTCTGTCGGCCCTGTCGAGGCTTTCGGGCTTGGTGACGGGGCCGAGGGTGGTTCCCTCCGCAGCGCCGTGGCCGACGACGTACTTTGCTGTCTCCTCCGTGAAGCGCTGGATGAAGCGGTCGTAGATGCCGGCCTGCACGAGGAAGCGATTAACGGTGATGCAGGCTTGGCCGGCATGGCGCCACTTGAGGCCGACAAGCTCGACGAGAGCGGCCTCGATGTCGGCGTCATCGAAGATAAGACATGGGCAATTGCCGCCGAGCTCAAGGACGACCTTCTTCAGGCCGTTGCTGCAGTGCCCCGCGACGATCTGTCCGACGCGCGTGGAGCCCGTGAAGGTGACCTTTTTGACGAGTTCGTGCTTGCAAAGGGCCTCGCTGAGGGGAGGAGTGTTGGCCAGGCTTGTGGGGAGGACATTCAGGACACCCTTGGGGAAGCCTGCTTCAATAGCCAGACGAGCGAGTGCCATGGCCGTGACGGGGGTCTCCGGGGAGGGCTTCACGACCATCGTGCACCCGGCAGCTAGGGCAGCGCCGGCCTTGCGGAGGACCATAGCGATGGGGAAGTTCCAGGGGACAAGGGCGACGGCGACGCCAAGGGGCTGCTTGATTGTGAAGACGCGGCGGTTCGGGGCTGAGGGGACGAAGCATGTGCCCTGGATGCGTTCTGCTTCGCCGGCGAACCAGACGACGAATGTGAGGGCGTAGGCCAGTTCACCGCGGGCCTCGGCGCGGGGCTTTCCAGTCTCGTAGACGAGGAGGGTGGCGAGGTCGTCGATGTTGTCGCGGATGAGGGCATCCCATTTCATGAGCCATTGGGCGCGATCGCGGGTGGAGGTTTTGCGGTAGGTTTTGAAGGCTTCGTGGGCGATCTTGACGGCGTGGTCGACGTCGTCGGGGCCATTGTCGGTAACGGTAGCCCAGGGCTTGTTGGATCCGGGGTCTGAGGAGGTTAGATGAGGTCAATTACAAGGAGAGGAGGGCTGGCTTGCCGAGGACGTCAAAGGTTGCGCCTGACTTTGCGGAGGTTGTAATACCGTCGATGAATGAGTCGGTGATGAGGAGGTCGGGACGGTTGAGCTGGAGGAGTTAGATGGCATGGTGTGAGGACTTTGGGGTAAAGGTCTCACCTTGAAAGGAAGTTCGTAGACCATCTTGGAGGTGTTCTGAGCTGTAAAAGTCCGTTGGAAGGCTGGAAGGAAAGGGAAAATGATGACGACGTAGATGGTGAAGCCGCTCCTCAGACTCGTTGGAAGATCGTCACCCCACTGGCAATCATCGAACCGAGGCACTCTACATGTACCTTTCCTCCGCCTGTCGGGCCACCTGATACCGAAGTACAGCGCCTCGGAGCTCCCCAACCCCAACCAGACCCTCCTCTCATGTCACTCCCCTCCCCCCTTCCCCTCTTCACTTCCGCTCCTTGGCGCCTCGTGCAACCCCTCTTTGAGGGGTCACCCACCTGAATCACACATGTGAGATCTGCTGGCCTCGACCTCGTGCATGATGCTGCATTGTTGGCCGATAAGTTGACCAAGGGCCTCATTGATTTGCCCCTCCTTCCAGCTTCCTCTGCCCAGAGTCCGCCATCTGTCCTAGCATCTTCAACTTACATCTCATCATGGGCCGCTTGGACAACAAGATCGCCATCGTCACTGGTAGGACAGTCGAACCATCACCCCGCTTCCATCAGCTAACCTCATCATCCAGGCGCCGCTGGAGGCTTCGGCGAAGGCATCGCGAAACATTTCGCCGAGGAGGGCGCCAAGGTCCTCATCTGCGATATCAATACCGAAGCGGGTGAAAAGGTCGCCGCCTCCTCCGATGCCTTCAGCTTCCAGACCATGAACGTCACAAAGGCAGCCGATTGGGACGCCGCAGTTGAAAAGGCCGTCCAGCTCTGGGGCCGCGTGGATATCCTGGTCAACAACGCTGGAACAAGCTACCAGAACAAGGTGAGCATTGGCTCCAGGTTTCGCCAGATGCATCTGGGTGAAGCTGACGATATTGCAGAGCACCCACGACGTCACCGAGGACGAATTCGACCGTGTCATGTCCGTCAACGTCAAGAGCGTCTTCCTCGGCAGCAACGCCTTCGTCAGGCAGTCGCTGAAGCAGGGCTCAGGCGGCGCCATCATCAACATCGCCTCGGTCGGCGCGCACCGGCCACGTCCCGGTCTGGTGTGGTACAACGCCTCCAAGGGCGCCATCGCCAATGTGAGCGCGCCTCTTCCCCTCCTTTGGGGTGCAAGAAACTGACGAGCGTACCTAGGCTACGATGGGTCTTGCGGCCGAGTATGGCCCCAGCGGCATCCGCGTCAACTCCATCTGTCCCCTCGCCACCATGACCGGGCTGCTACCGACGTTCATCGGAAAAGAGATCACGCCAGAGGTGCAGAAGGCCCTGGGCGCGGTTCCGCTGGGCCGCATGGGGGAGATCAGGGACGTGACTAGGGCGGCAGTCTTCCTGGCGAGTGAAGACGCGAGCTTCATTACGGGCGTCAATCTGGATGTTGACGGCGGGAGGGCCATCTAGAGCTATCAAACACAGGAACCTACGAGTACACTCATGGTGGATAAGTCGACCCAAAAGTGATCTGGTCTGAATGCTTGGGGACGTGAAGAATGGCGAGAGGGGCTGCCAGTCGATGAAGCATCGAGATGAATCTTTACTCGATCCATGGGCCCCTCCTCTAGGAACTTTTGTCGAAATTACGACGCTCTGTTTTCTTGGGCCCTGGATCCTCGGGAGAATGGAAGAAAATGGCCCAGACCGACGTGATGCCTCGGAGGAGCAAGCATCATCTGGCGGGAAAGGATCTGCAATGAGCAGAGGACCCCGACAATATCAAGAAACATGCCACTCGCGGGGCTTTCTGCATAGGGTCCAGGGTCTGTCCAGGAGCCAAGGCTCGCGGGGCATGGGGTCGAACGCCGGAGCGACCTCCGCCCTCCGGTCACTTCGCTGTGCAGAGACAGGGTTTAGGGGCGAGAACAGCGCCGTTGGCGCCAACACCTGCAGTGCAGAAGGGGAGGCCCACGGCGGGAGTTGGCGGCGGGAAGGGCCACCGGAATGCTCCCCTGCCGCCCGCGGCCAAGGGCCCTGGCTCTTCAGGCCCCCCACAGTGCCAGTGCTTACAGGGCAGTGTGGGCTCTGGAGGGAACAACGATGGCCGGGGTGAGAGAAGACAGTGGGGTTAGGGGATGCCGTTCAGTGGACAAGGATCTGCGTGGGGAGATGACGGGCCGAGCCCGAGCCGGCTTGCCGCCTACTAAAACGGACGACCTGACCTCTAACGCAGGTTCATGGCTTCACGGGGGAGAAGGAGACAAGTAGACGTGGCCAAAATGCACAGCAGATGACAGGTCTATTGCGATGAATACTAATGTACCTATGTTGCTAATCTGCGAGGCCGGGGATGGTTGCAGCCGTCCGGTAGAGACATTGAAGCAGAAGGAAGTGATGCTCAAGGCCTACAGCCCCTGTCCTTGTCCGTGCCTCTACCAGGATGACTTTGTTCCTCCAGTGGAGTCGTCAGAACGGCACTACTTGGACTCGGCGTCGACAGACTTGGCCCCAGTGCTCTCTCCGACCTCCTTGGTGCCGCTGACCGGACGGAAGACGCCCTCCTCGCCCCGGGCCAGCTTGGCATCGAGCTCGGCCTTCTCAGCATCGGTGGCACCCGTCAGCTGGACGGCTACCTCGTCGCCAAACTGCTTGCCAATCTCCTCGAGGGAAAGGCCGGCGGTCTCGGGCCAGTAGAAGTAGAGAATGGGGAGGAAGACGACGCTCCAGCAGATGACGAGGAGGAAGTACTTCCAGCCGACGGCGGCGAAGCCGATGGGCGCGGTCTGGAGCAGGATGATGGTTGCTGATGACTGTTAGCTGTTGAAGGAGCATGGCATGCGCGGGTAGCTGACAAGTGTACTGGCCGAAGAGCGAGAATGCCATGCCAATGGAACGAATCTCGGTCGGGAAGATCTCGGAGATGTAGAGGTACATGGTGGTGTTGCAGAAGGTACCCTGGAAGGCGAGGTAGAGGAAGATGAAGAGCACGCCAACGGCGTTGCCGGCCTGGTTGTCGGTGCCTGCGTACAGGGCGATCATTGCAACCATGACCGATGTGGTCACGATGATGCCGGCGAAGCCAGTCATGTACATCTTGCGGCGCGAGTTGACGCGATCGTGCAGCCAGGCACCACCGGGGTTGTAGATCAGGCCGGCGGTGGTGAGCCAGAGGGCCGAGAGGAGGAGAGGCATGTAGCCAGTCTGTCCAAGGTTCGTGTAGAGGATAACGGCGTAGTTGTTCTGAAAAGCATCAGCATGTGTTCTTCTCCAGATTTCGTGTCCAACTTACAATAATCAGAGGCCCGCCAAACTCGGCACCCCACTGCGTCAGGAAACCGATGACCATGCGCTTGCGGAAGCTCTTCTTCTGCAGCACGGCCTTCCACGCACTTCCACCATACGCCTCAAGCTTCTCCGCATCAAGCTGCAGCTGCTTCTCGATCTGGTACAGCTCCTCCTTGGCGATGATATCCTCAGGGTCGGCTGGGGACCTGCGAAGGCGCTGCAGCACCGTCCAAGCCTCGTCCCTAAGCCCCTTCACCACGAGCCATCGCGGCGAGCGCGGCACCCACTTCGAGCCGACGAGCAGCACCAGCGGCGGGAAGACCTGGAAGAGAAGGGGGAAGCGCCACCCAAATTCGAGGTTGCTGGAGAAGAAGACACCGAAGCCGATCCATGACGAAAGCATGTAGCCGAAAACGAGGAAGATGGCGTGGTTTCCAACGAGCCAGCCGCGGGCATGAGGGTGGGAGATTTCGGAAATGTACATTGGGACGACGATGCTCATCACGCCAACGCACATGCCCATGATCCAGCGACCGGCCTGGAACATCTGCAGGTTCTGCGCAGCACCCTGGAGGATGCCTCCGATGATGCCTAGGAAGCAGCCAATCTGGATGTTGCGCAATCGGTCGAACTTGTCGCCAAAAGCCATGATGAGGAGGCACGAGACGGCGCCGCCAGCGGAGAAGAGGCCATTGGCCGTGGCGATGGCGGGCGTCGTGATGGACTCGTAGCCAGCTTCGCCGATCATGGGGAGGTCGAAGAATTCGTACCAGCCAGGTTGGCCGATTGTGCTGCCGATGATGGAAGCGCCATAGCCGTAGGTCTGTGGGTTGGAAGTCAGGGATGCCAGGTCCAGGGCGACATCGTGATCGTCGTCTGAAGGAGGGGGGGCTGCTTACCGTTCCGCCCAGCGCAACGAAGGCTACGACGAGCCTGTTGTACAGGCTCGTCTGATTGCTCGGCTTGGTCATTTGATGGCTTCTGGGGAGGGACGTGATGCAGAGTTGCTCAGGGTCGAGGAGGGGGGATGACTCGCAGAAGCTTTGCTGGCCTGGATCAGAGCAGGTCAGAAGGATGGGAAAATCAGAGCAGAGGAGCAGGATGGCCCTAGTAATGAATGATCAGCGGTCGACACGGTCCTCCCCGAGACAGGGTCGGGTACCACGAGGCCAGGACGCGTCCAATGCGTCCAGGCCCGTAGCCGGCATCAGCAGAAACGCCTCCCTACCTTTGTCGATCCCGGCGAGATTGGCTCGGAGGGACTCGACAAACAGTGATGTCGCGGTGCCAATGCGTGGCATGACTCCACCGACATTTTCGATGCGACCCTTGGAGCTGGAGCAGGGGCGGCAGGGGTGGCAATGAGGGAGGGGAGCCTGCATGTTTTGGGCTCTTTTGCAGCCGAATCCACATGAGACCATGCCGGGAGAGGCGTGCAGGGATCGGGAGGTGTTTGCTCGCAGCCACCACCGGCATGTTGAGGATAGGCCAGCACACAGGTCGCAGCTCGGCGTGGCGTGGCGCGTCCTGGGGCGCTTGATCTTTGGAAAGTGCGAACTTCAATCCCCACTTGGATCTGCGGCCGCCGATGGTGATTGTGTACTTAAGCTTGGACGCGGCATGGTATCGTGACAGCCCGGCTCAGGAGGCGTTCATCTGAGCATCACCCTTGTGTTTCTTGGCCTCACCCTTCCTCACCAGTAACCTCCTCCTCTTCTTACGATGGCTGACCGCGACCCTTCCCTCATGGAGAAGAGCTGGGATGAGCTTCCCAACCCCAAGAAGGTATGGATTGGCGAACCAGGCAGCCGTGAGGAGGGCCTCGGCCGCCTCGTCCTCCTCACGCCCGAGCGGGTTCTGGAAGCTGCGCAGACGCAGATCAAGACCGGCATCCGCGTCAACCTTGGCTGGAGCCTCGACAAGCTCGAGTACGCATGCTTCAGCAGGCAGCCATGCGAGCTCAAGATGGTGCCGCTGCTGGGCGGCATCGCCTTTGACGATATTTACACCATGAACCCACGTGCGTGGTCCCCCTATCACACTGCATATCCACGTGGCAGACGAAGAGCCGGAACCGAGGACTGATTCCCTGCAGAACAGAGCAGCCAGTGGGATGGGCTTAGACACTTTTCCATGCCCATCGAGGGTAGCGATGAGCGCGTCTTCTACGGCGGGACCACAAAGGAGGAGATCCTGGACCGATGCAACGACCGCATTGGCATCCACCACTGGGCCCAGGAGGGCATCACAGGTGCGTGTGGCACAGCACCGGTTCTCGTATGAGCACATGGCTGACTTGGATCCCACGTGGCAACCCGCAGGTCGCGGCGTGCTTATTGATTATGTCTCGTGGGCTAAGAAGAAGGGCATCAAGTACACGACCTTCTCTCAGCATCAGATCAGACTCGCCGACATGCTTGAGATTGCGACTGAATGCAACATCGAGTTCAAGCGTGGAGACATCCTCCTGGTCAGAATCGGTCTGACTAAGGAGTGGGAGGAGGACATGGACGTCGAGGCCAAGAAGGCCTATGCCGCTAACACGAGCCCCAAGCATGCGGGCGTCGAGGGGTCGATGGACGTGCTACGCTGGGTCTGGAACACGGGCTTTGCAGCCGTGGGAGGAGACGCCATCAGCTGGGAGGTGAGTGTGGCCATCCCCTGGTGGGTTCTATCTGACCGACCTGTTCGCTTGCAGGTTTACCCCCCGCCACCTGGTGGGATTTTGATGCACGAGTACATGCTTGCTGGTTGGGGCATGCCCATTGGTACGTTTCGTTCTATAAGGCCCTCGACGAAGAAATGACGAAATAAGCTAACATGTCCTTCTTTCTGTAGGCGAGATGTTTGACCTGGAGCGTTTGGCCGAGACGTGCAAGAAGCTGAATCGGTGGGCCTTCTTCGTATCCTCCACGCCGCTGAACATGCCGGGGGGTATCTCGTCGCCACCCAATGCTCAGGCCATCTTCTAGAGTCTGGAGGAGCATACTCGGTCTTTCCGTCTGCATGGATTAGCTTCCTCCTTCTGGCCATCATGGTTCCATCATGAAGCACAAATCAAACAAGTTGCCATGTTCTTTGATGTCCCATGTGGCCCTTTCGCTACCTCGTATCAGCATGATGTTTGCAATCACCCATAAAATATGAGTTGTTACTTCGAAGGATTCAATGCCATCGTTCGAGGTCCTCCGAGTCTTTATCGGACTGCATTATTCTAGCAGGCATTGTCAGATGCCCCGTCATTGTAGACTGGCGGTGGATTAGACCCATATCGCCTAAGCCCATCCCCTGTCCACTGTTCAGGGGTCAACCCAGTGTAGCGCCCGCTGCTGGCACGGCCCGTCGCCCGGACTGCCTTCCGGCGGCTCGTCCCTAGTCCAAGCACGTCCGCCAAGCGAGCTACGGGGCGGCCCTCGCTCGGGAGGTATTCTACCGGGGCTTTCGTGGTGGCTTTCTCTTCCCAAAGGCACTTCCGAGGGGCACAGCAGACAAGCATGGTGATGGCCGATGGCCGTTGGCGCTAGTGTGCGGCAAAGACTCTTCATTCTGAAGTTCCCCGATCAAGATGCAGCTCCCGCAGTTGACCGACGACAAGTGACAATGTTTTGATCACATTATGAGTCCTTGGCGCTTCTTGGTACACAAATGTCCCCCAGGGTTCTAAGCACTGATTTGGTAACGACGTGGGATGGTGCGTCGGGGTGGTGTGTCCGGCATTGGTCTGTCCAGGGTCGACGCGGGATGGCAGCGGAGTCCGGGGGTCGCGGAACCGACGCCCGCCGCTGTACGAGCATGGCCCCCAGTCTGCAAACCTCTCTTTTCTCTCCGGTGGGGGAGGATGAGGGAAACTGCAGGGGTTTCATGTTCTTCAACGGCTTGCAAGAGGCCAAGCGAGGGTCATGACCGGCGCATTGTTCCCATTGCTCTTCAGCGGCCCCAGATTGCCGCAGGATGCCCAGCGAGAAGTGAGTAACAATCATGAACATGTCAGTTCATCTTGGCTGTTGGGATACAACCTTTCAAGGAGGGATTGATGCGGTGGATGTGTCCACGTCTTGCCCTATACCCCGGCCACCGCCTGAGACAGTCTTGGGAGAATCCTGCTCAGGAAAGGCAGAAATATTGCTATTCCGGAGCAGCTCGGACGTCAATGAGATGTCTCGACAAATGGGGCTCCGCTTCATGTTCCAGGGTTGGAAGAACTTCAGACTCGGAAATGCTACACATCACATTGTTGGCTTCTTCACAAAGTAGACCCAGTATTGCGACCGAATGTTCGAGTCTCGGCGGCATGTCAGGTGGTATCTTGCCTTTCATTCCGTGGTCGAGAGCCAGGGTTTGATACCGATCGGCAACTCCGTGTTCGCGCATGCCGAAATCGCAGGCATGGAACCTCGAGCTCACTCGGAAGATTCCATGTGCCTGGATATTGCCCTTGCAGACTGAAGTTCTCCTTCTAGCCGGTGCCAATCAAAGGGGAAAGTGGCCGTGGACGGAGAAAGGGCGACCAACGCATGGCAGACCGCCGAAATGGGGTAACTTTGTCAGGCAAAGACATGGAAGGTCCCCCCTGCCGTGAGATGAAGAACCGCTGCCGAGAAACTGAATGTTAGCTGTCAGGAACAAACTTGCAGACTGTGAGACAAGACATGGGATCCTTCACAGTTCCCCTGGGTGAATTTCATTGTCCAACTGGCAAGGCCAGACTTTTTACATGTCCTCCGGTTAAGAGTGTGAGGCTGAGATTTGCCTGAAGTCCATCTCGTCGCGAGCTTTCAACTTTCATCGGCACGTTCATCTTACATACATCGCTCCACGGACGGCTTGAAGCCTCTTTCCACACTATTTCTCCTGCTCAGCTAGGTTCCGCCACCAATTATCACCGCGACTTTCCGCTCCATCATTCAAACCGCCGCCATGGTTGAGCCCGGCATGCATCCCCCCGAGGGCATGGTCTCGAACTTCGACAATCCGGACAGAGAGATGTACTACATGTGCATCGGGTCGAATGTTGTGGGCATCTTCGTCTGTACAGTGTTTATGGGCCTCCGCTTTTGGGCACGATACCGTCTCTCCATGCGCCTCCAGGCTGATGATAGTAGGTTCTGTGGCTCCCGTTGGGTTGTGTTTGCTGACTTTTATTTCAGTCGCCTGCATCATTGGATATGTTCGTTTGAAAATCCGGCAACAGCTTGCTCATCTAACACTTTTGATAGATTGGCTTCGTTGGGTACTGCGCCATCTGCCTTCTGAGTATGTGGTACTTTCCTGTTTGAAGCTTGACTCCTTGCTGAAGACATCGCAGTGCTGAGATATGGCGGCGGCCTACATCAATGGGATGTTCCCGAGCCCCTAATTGGCGACTACGTCAAGGTGCGTACCCCCAACTCCTCATCGAATGCCCTCGCTCACACTTATTCGACAGACTGTCTACGCCACCATGGTCAACTATGGTCCGACAGTATTCGCCATCAAAGCCGCCATTCTTCTCTTTCTCGTCAAGGTCTTCTCGCCGTACAAGACGTACATCAAATGGATCTACGGGTTCATGGGCGTAATGGCCGTTTACTACGTCGCCATGCTCTTCCTCAAGATATTCATCTGCCGGCCTATCCCCTTCTTCTGGGGTGAAGTCGAGGAGGGCGAGTGCTTCAACCAGCGAGCTCTCATCCTGACCGACAACGTCATAAGTCTCGTGTCGGACATTGTGGTGCTTCTGCTGCCTTGCCCTTTGACCAAGAAATTGCAGGTTGGAATCTGGGCGAAGATCAAGATTGCTGCCGTCTTTGGCGTCGGCGGCATCGCCTGCATCTTCAGCCTGATCCGCCTGGTTTTCATCATCCAGGAGGGCGAGAGCCTCGATCAGACCTATGTCTTCGTCAAGATCAACCTGACTGGGTAAGTCTTGCCAGTCGTGACTCGTGACTGGGTATTCATTGCGACGACTGACCTGTTCTACAGCATCGCCGAGTGCGGCATCGGCCTCGTCTGCGCCTGCTTCCCCTTGATGCCCGCCCTCTGGAAGTCCATCCTCCACAAGGACAAGCCCGGCTACTCGTCAAACGCCAAGTCCCAGTTTGAAATGATGAACTCGTCTCAGATGAACTCACGCCAGACCCGCACTCGCACCAAGACCAACTTCGAGGACAACGACAGCGACGAGAACGACCTCATCGCCAACGGGAACGCCCTTGTCACCACAACCATCCGCGCCGGCGATGACGAGCTTGAAAGTGGCAGTGCAAAGAGCAGTACCAGGCCCAAGGGCAGTCTGGACGAAACTCGCATCATGCGGACCGTTGAGGTTCGGCAGTTCCACGAGAGCTGATGCGGATGGAGTGGAGTTGACAATTGAGCCTTGGAGCATGTTCGGGTTCGGTCTTTTTGCGAACATCTGCATTTTTGCATGTGAGAAGTCATCGTCGTCAGTTGCAAAGCGCTGGTCTCATTATTGAACCACATTTTAACCTCTGAAATCGATCTTGAACTTATCGGGATGAAAAGGAAGTCCATGGTTCCTCGAGCTCCTGATCACAGTATTTCTAAGAGCCGATGGCAGTGACATTCCAAGACACAGAAAAATGATGGTGGACGAAGTCACCACTAACCGGAGCGAGTTGACCGGCTAGCCACCGGATCATGTCAGCGTCCCCTGACGAGCTGCCCCTCATCTCACCACGGCAGCCTTTACCTTGAACGCTCATCCCGCCACAACGCCTTCTCGTTCTCAATCCATCATCCATGATGGGCCAGTCCTTCAGCTTAGGGGCCCTGCTCCCTCTGAGTCTACGCCTCTGGATCGGCAATCGGCTATTTCGCCCGCTGGGTCCCTCCACCATGAGAGTCAGCTGGCATCGCGTCATCAAAGGACCGTGCGACCCTGGCGAGATCGAGGCCATGGAATACGTTGCGTCGCACACTTCCATGCCAGTGCCACGGCTGTTCGGCGTGCACATCGACAAACGCAACGACATCTACATCGAGATGGAGCATATTCCGGGGAAGACTTTGCGTTCTGTCTGGTCCGACTTGTCGAAAGAACAGCGACATATCATCTTCGGCGACATCAAGCACCACCTGTCCAGCCTCAGGGCGCTCAAGGCCCCGGCAGAAGACAGTGTCTGCTCGGCTCTCCAGAACCCATTGCATGACGGCCGCGTCGGCTCACGCTACTTTGGACCCTGTAGTCAGGGAGATTTCCATGCTCTCCTGCGCAAGAAGCTCATCATGGAGGATGTCGCAGTCTGTCTCTGCCCTGAAGCGAATACGACGCACACGTCGAGCTACAAGACTATCTTCACGCACGCAGATCTCAAACCCAGGAATATCATGGTGCGGGATGGAAGAGTCGTCGCCATCATTGATTGGGCCTACTCGGGATGGTACCCCGAGTACTGGGAGTACACCAAGGCTTTTTACAACTGGGTGGGCGAAGAATGGGAGGACTATCTCGCCATGTATCTTTACAATTATGAGACAGAACTCACGGCAGAGAGGAAACTTTGGAGAATGCTTCCGCTGCCTGGCACAAGCGGCCATGCCTATTTCCCCGACGGAGTTTCATTTCGACTTGTCGGCTCTAGTCCCTCGTCAACCTGGCTGGCGGCAAGAGAAGCCCGTGAGGAGGAAGACTTGTGGACTTTCGCACTTCCCCAAAGGAGTGGCTGCTCCTGGGCCTGAGGGGCTGGTGAGAAGCGGCATTACCACGACCTCGGAAAGTCCACTTAAGTCACTGATATCAATACGGTTGCTCCTGTGATGAACAAGCCCACTACCATGGCTCCGTAGACTGAAAATTGCCGCTCCAAGCCCCGGAAGAAAGCTCATCGGCCTCATTGACACAGAACGAATGCTTTCACATGGCCGAGATACAGAGCTCCGGGGACACCCGTCCCCGCTGCTCGGAGACTTGTCTGTAAATGAACAGAGAGCGAGACCAAATCCGGTCGCTTTGTGTCACAGACGGATGGTAGCATCAATGAAGACGACAAATCGTTTATTCTGTGGTGCCAATTGCTCGGGGCATTGACACCGGCCCGGCGCAGTGAGCCAATGTTGGAAGCATTCCTCATCTCCTGCATGATTCATCTTCACCATGGGTCTCAGTACGTCAATTCAAAATGGCATTGGGGAATCCTTAAAACAGTCGCTCAAAGTTTCTCTCGTACATCGTCATGAAGGCATGCTCTTCCTGGGACCTAACGGGCCGGCTTCCAGCACGCAGTCTCGCTCCACGGCCGTCTGTCCCGCATGCGACTCTGAGTCCTCACTGCTCCCAAGCTCGACATCTTCATGGAGATCCGTGATGACAGGACCTTGGGCGCTTCTGTTGAGGATTGGGTCATGGGATAGCGGGTTGGGATTGCTTCTCTTGTCGTTGGCCACCGAGTGGGAGTCGCTGTTTGTGTTTTCGATGTAGTCGATGTCTTGACTGCCTCGAACACCGGTGCTCCGCACGAGCTTCGTGATGAGCTCGGCCATCTTCATCTCGATTTGCAGTTTCGACAGGTATACTACGGGGTGGAAAGAGAGGTAGCTAGATGGTGTAAGTGGTGTAATCAAAGAGGAATCATTGGTCGACTCACACAAGGCCGCTAGGTAATGACATGAGTCCGATGAGGGCAACCTGGGAGGTTAAGGTTAGCCTGGGCAAGCGGAAGTTTTAGGACCGCGAATTACATCAAGGGACATGGATATGGTGACGAGAATCAGATTGACGTGGAACAAGGTCTTGTACTTTTTCAAGCCATTGTTGATGAGACAGGTCCGAGTGAGATAGATGAAGTAGCCGTTGAGGCAGCCGTCGACGATAGAGAAGATGACCTTTTCGCATCGATCCCAGATCTCGTTGGCGCGGATCCAGCGACGATTGATTTGTAGACGAGCGGGCAACCAGATGATGAACACGGAGATGTTAATAATCAGGATTATTAGAAAGACAATCCACTTGAGTTTGGTCGCTTGGCCGGGGACCATGAGGAGGCCGACGCGGTTGATGATGATTTGGAGGAGGAGCTGGACCTGGATTGCCCAGAAGAGTGCTGGAGCTGTGTTAGTGCTGAAGTCTTGTGTACTTTATCTCGGAGGTCGTACCGATTGAAAAGTAGAAGCCAAAGCTGCAGCATCATGCGTTAGCAAAAAGTCGAGATGAGGTCATCCCGAAGAAACTGACCTTGGATCAATATATTGCCTCTGAAAAAACCATGCAAGAAAACCAAGCAGCATGGACGAGATCCAGACACCCCAGATCATGGCAGAATACGCCGTGACGCGCCGTGCTCGCTTCCACGAGCGCCATGATTGCTTGCTGGCGTTGATAGCGGTGAAGACAGCCAGGGCGAGAGCGAAGCCGGTGAAGAGGCTGGAGGTGTTCATGTCGGACTGGCTGGGAATTCTCCGGACGTACGTGTCCGGTATGAGGAAGCCATATCTGGCACCCATTCCTGCTGCAATGCAGCAGCTATTTCGTCGTGGAGGGGGTGGTGAGCGCCCTTGGGCGGGAGGTTGGCGTGGAAGAGGTCAGCAGAATGGTAGTAGGGCGATGTCAGAATGCATTTTCGGAACACCTCCATGAAAAGCCCGCATTCCTGCGGGGGGAGGCTGTTTAAAAACAGAACTGGCTCTTCCGGCAGAGGAAGCTGCCGAAGAGGGCCCTAGGCCAAAATGATCGTTGGCTTTGTCTCACTGAGCCTCTTTTAGCGGATTATGGAGCACGGCTGCCGCCGAGGAGGCTTCTTGCCGAGGTGGGTGGTGGCATGCTTTCGGTTTGCCGTTCGGATTCCAAATCCGCTTCCGGCGGGCGGGCTGGCGTTGCGGCCCGGATGGGAGCTGGTTGGCCGGAGACATCGGCGATGAGTCCGCGCATGAGGAGCAATGGCAGTGTCTGTCAGGGCGATTGACACATTTTTGTGTTGTAGAAGTGCGCTAGAATTTGGAACCGTGTTTCGCATGTTCCATCGCCGAGTCCTGCCAGTGCCATGCAACGTGACGCTTCTCGGTTGACATGGCTTGGCATGTACTAAAGACATTTCTTGGAAAAAGCACAGTAGATCCCCAGAGACTGGTTACAAAGCAAGACCCCTACTTCAATTGTATGTCTCCTGCACCACGGCGTTCTCGCGCTCCAGGAATGCCTTCAATGTTCCCATCGGAATCCCCCAGGACTTGACCTCGTCCACGTCGGCAAACTTCTCTCCGTCGCGAAGAGCGACCTGGGCCCCAATGAGAGGGTTTGTGGCCATTCTGGTGGCGATTTCCTCTTCCGTGTAGAATTCCGCTTGGATGGTTCTTCCGACAGCAGCCGACAGTGCCTCCATGGCCTGACCAGGGGTCAACCTCTCCCCCACGAGGTTGATCTCTCGTCCTCCGAACCTCTCCGGGTCCTGCAGTGCCGCCACAGCGAAAGCCGCAATGTCTTCCGGGTCGATGAAGCCGATTTTGGTCTCGGGAGTCATGCCCGTCAGCCAGGTGTTCCTCTCGAAGAGCTCAGGATACATCCGAACTTTCGGGTCGAGGAGGTTGGACATGAAGAAGCCTGGGCGGAGTATCGTCCAGAGGGGAAACCCTGCACGGCGGACGATGCCCTCGACGATGTTCTTGCTGAAGAGCATCTTGAAGAACATGTGATCGGGCGGCAGGGTCAGGCCGCGCAGCTCCGGGGCATCGGCGCTGATGGAGCTCGAGTAGACGACGTGGGTGACACCCGCAGCGCGGGCGATGCGGAGAATGCGGGTGGCCCAGATGCGCTCGTTGTCCATGTTTCTGTAATCTGGGACGAGGGCGAGGAAGAGCATGGAGCACCCGGCGATGGCGGCGGTCAGGGCCGCCTCGTCGTCGTAAGAACCCGGGGTTATGGAGACGCCGAGGCCGGCGAGGGCCCGGGCCGGGCTGGAGGAGGGA
Source organism: Plectosphaerella cucumerina (assembly GCA_020746995.1). Lineage (NCBI taxonomy): Eukaryota > Fungi > Ascomycota > Sordariomycetes > Glomerellales > Plectosphaerellaceae > Plectosphaerella > Plectosphaerella cucumerina. The sequence continues at coordinate 733,145 of JAGPXD010000004.1, read as the reverse complement.
TCGCGCGCCGTGGCACGGACGGACCAGCCGAGCCGGCGGAGGTGACGGCACACGGCGGATCCTTGTGTGCCGGTGGCCGTGGTGACGAAGACGGTGGGGGTGGACATGTTGGAGGGGATGAATGAGGTGTTTGAGTGAGATTGAGGACTGATGTTCAAGTTCCAGTGATGGTGATCTGAGTTGATGATAAAGGCAGAAACAAGGCATCTTATATTCACCAAAACTTCCATCTGTTTGTAGATGCGCTGCTCAGTTCCGCCGCGGATCGCGGCATCCCGCCCCTTTACCCCTGACCCCTGACATCCGGGCCGTCTCAGGGGCCCCATTGCGCGGCGGAGCCCCGCCGTGCCTCAAACTTGACCTCAACACCACCAACTTCAGCGCCGGAACCCCGCCGCGCGCTCATCGTCCATCTTCAGCGTCAAGCCCGCCATCTCATTCCATCGAGCCTGCTCACCCCCGCCATGCCTCCGACCAAAACATCTCTCGAGCGCGACGACCCGCCTCCGCGGCGCAAGTCCTGCCTGGCCTGCACCAGGGCCCGACGGCGCTGCGACCAAGCCACGCCCGCCTGTCAGCGATGTGCACAGCGGACGATTGATTGCCAATATCCGCCGGGCGCGAGACCCAGACGACCGCCTGTGGTCGTTTCTGCCACCACTCTTACGCCCTCGGCCTCTGTCAATCACCGTGGTGTTGACTTGCTCGACTTGTCAACCTCGCCTCAGGTCTCCTTTGACATGCTGGGACCGTCTGACGACCTGTTTGGGGGCCTTGATTCGAACTTCATGGACCTCGAAGCTGGTCCATCGCTCGAACCCGGTCGGGCTTTGGATGTGATCAATCCATCACCGCCGACAACGGCTACCCTCGCTCTAGTACCCTCTCGTCTTACAACCGACGCTCAGAGAACCAGGGCTCTCACCTCACGGCTACAGTACGGTGTCGACCAGGTCATCGCCGCCCCTCGCATGATGGTCTTTGAGAACCAGATGCCCTGGTGTCACGCCCATCTGTACGACGACGGCATGCCCCGGTCAATGCAGGGTGAGTTGGCCGTCTTCTATACCCATCTTGCCGCTTACCGGCTGTGCAGACGCCGTCTCCTCCGCCGCCCTCCACGCTGCGAGAAACGATCGCAACACCAGAGTGATCCGAGACTGTATCGAAAGCCGCGTCCAAGACCTCCTCTCCAGCCCCCCTCCCACCCTCCCCCTAGACCTTCTCGCCCGCGCCCAAGCCCTCTTCATGTACCAAACCCTCCGTCTCTCCGATCCCGACCCTCGCGTCCGCCTCAGCTACGACGCCACCATCCCCCACCTCGAAGAGTCCGCCTACGCCCTCCTGCCTCACATCACCTTCCACGACCCAGACGAAACCCCCGACGCCTTGCCCCTCTACCCCGTCGCCGCTGCGCGCGACTTCTGGCTATCGTGGATATTCATGGAGTCGGCCCGGCGCACCCTGGCTATGATCCTGTTCTTCGTCGTCGCGCACCGTTTCGTCCGCGGCGAGCTGACGCAGTGTAACACTAACAAATATGTCAGCCGGTCTGTCACGCTGTCGGCGCATTTGTGGAGGGCGGGGGACCCTGTTGATTTTGCACTTGCGTGGAGGGATAAGAGGCATTATGTTGTGCAAGGGGACCAGTGAGTCTGCTCTTACTATCTGGAGAAGGAGTGGCTGACGAGACAGGATGGATGCTGTGGTGGGGATGCTGGAGGATGCGAAGAGCGATGACATTGATGAGCTGGGCAAGATCTTCCTGGCTTCGGTCATGGGCAGAGATGAGGCCAAGGGCTGGCTGGCTCTGAGGGGGGCTTCTCTTTGAGAAGGCAGTTGGTGAACCGACGTGTTTCTGAGGCGATATTCATTTGGATTTGATGGCCATCTTCCTTGGCATCTAGCTGCAAAGCAGAGACTGGAGCCTCTTTCAGATGCCAGGTCGGCATCTGAGCTGCCCCTGACTTGAGTGATCGGGTGACATCCAGTCATCCACTGGCACAAGCCACGGCTGCCACGCTGTCCCAAAGTCTCCCGTCATCTTTCGGCCTCGCGTACTGCCAACTGCATTGAGGCTACCTAAGATGAAATACTGCAGATCGATGCCCCGATCAGCACTTTCCTTCCAGACGAAACCATGTCACCGTCTGGCCAGACTGATCAGGCCACGATGTGACCCTGCCCTTGATCCGCTCCGAGCTGGGCAATCTGCTTGCGGCGAGAAAACCACACCCACACTAACCAGCCGAAGAGGCCCTGATCTATAGTAAGCGTATTCACCGACCTCGGCCACTGCGGATGGAACAACGCCCCCGCCTCCGGCACCCATCCACGCCGCTCGGGGACGATTTTCCTGGCGACCACGTAAAATAGCTGGAAGCAAACGTCAGCCACAATCTGATGGGGTGCATTTCTGAAAGCAACTTGCCGTTTCGGCCGTGTCTATAAAGGGGCTTCCCAGAATCATGGAGACGATGGCGCTTCCCACGCGTCCATGGGCCTGCAAGTCCGCCGGCATACATTGCGGGAAGTACGGAGCGATTTCTTTCTTCGATATGCCCCAGATCCTCCAAAGTGCCACATCTGTGAGCAGATGAACGGCGCAGAGCAGCAGACCCATGAGGGGGGCAGCAAGGCAGAAAAGTTCAACCATGAGGTTGTCGCTGAACTGGGCGAAATTGCATCGTGGCATGAATGGCAGGAAAGTATATGCCATGGGTTCAATGTCCCTCCTCTACTCAGGGGGTTAGTTGTGTGACTGTGTGACTTTGAGGAGGTACTTGCGTTCTGACGGATGGCCTCGAGATTGCCGACGACCATGAAGGCGAGGAGGGCATGGATCAAAACCGTGGGCTTCGGCATGTTTTCCGGCATCTGGTACCAGTCCACCGCGGAACCCAAGGCGATCAGGAGATGTGCTACCATGGCCTGGTGAATGTAGAGCTGCAGGGTGGTCTTCTTCTTTTCGTTGGGGTGCCATGTCCAGGAGGTGTAGACGGTGCATCCTGTTAGAGGGAGCAGGGCAACTTGTTGAGCAAGGACCGTGCCGGGGATGAGGAGCAGAAGCTGGTGGATGCCAACTGCGGCGAGAGCGATGGCCCACTAGCCGAGGTGATACTTGACTGAGAGCATTGTCGAGATGGGTTGGTGTGGTGAACGTTGAGAAATGCTGTATTCGCGACTTGAAATCGATTGTGGCTTTCAGCAGATTTCGACCACCATGGCGCTCGGCTGGGGCCGCCACCACCTCCATTTTCATTCAATCCATCTTTGACGAATATAAGTATGCTATTACAGAAAACGTTTATCTGCTTTGCCGTTGATAAACCTCCAGTGATATCAATGTGAGTCGGTGTGGATGTTGTGATGAGACCACCAACCACTGGGCATCATCAACATTTGATAAACACCAGGGTTAGATCATCAGCACCCAGCAGATGATTGATTAGGTAGCTGCAAGACTCAATTCGAGAACTTCGAAGAGAGTTCATTCCCCTTCATCCATCGAGGTCCTGCCCATGACGTCGCAAATGTCACCCCGGTCACCTTGCTTCCAGAAGCCGGCGCAGGTCCCGACCGATGCATGCCCGATGCAACTTGAGCACCCGGAAGGCCAGCAATTCCCCAAGAAAAAAACTAGCAAAAAATCAATCCCTGGTTCACGCCTCCCGCTGCAAGGGTCCGGCATGCGAAAACCAACTCAATCAGGAAGTTAAAACGGGAGTCAATCTGCAAAGAAAACCCTCCCATTGGGGAGCCGGGCTCGGTACATGTCTCTCGCCGGGACTAGCGGTCTGGGTCAAGTACCTTGATGGCCTCGGGTCCGGAGCATGCCTGGGATCTGCATTTCCTTCAAGTCCAGACCAGGGTCGCCGTCGCCGACACGACCTTGTTTTGTTCCTTCGTTTCTTCTTGATCGTCAACTCAGCCATTGTAGAAGCCTGCGACATCGGCGAACCGACAGTTTGCCTATCAGTCGGCATTTCGAGGTATGCGAGATTGAGACGTCGTCGGCGGGCCAAGCCCGAGAGGAGAGAGATAAGAAAAAGCACAGCACTCCCAGCGCCTCCCCGAAAGCCGGGCCGCAGACGGTGGGCCGCCAAGACAAACGGCGTGAGGGTTTTTGGTGAAGGACCCCGGCCGTTCGCCCCCGTCCGACGACCAGTTGCCCCGGCGCACCCCGCAACACCACCGCATATCGTGGTCACTCTGCGCATGACACTGGAGCCCCCGAATGCAACATCACCAACCCTGGAGATGCAGCTGTCTCTCTCTATCTTCCCGTCGGCGAGTCAGACCCTTGACACACACAATCTCGGCCAGGTCAGCGCTGCTAAGCAACCCGTTATCGTCGCTGCGGATGAGCTATCGAGGGGAACATGTCCTCTGATATGCGAGGCGGCGGAGGAGGGACCCGTTCGGGCGGGATTCGACCCTGCTGTCGGACCGGTGCCGGGGTTCAACGTGTGCCCGGGGTCTAGGTAACGTGTGGTCATGATCAACCTGCAGTCGTGTTCGACGTTCGGTCTAGACGGGCAGGGGGTAGCTGCGATGTTCGCCGGGAGTATATATACCCCCCGTCCTTCCCCCGGCAGACATGACAGTTCCTGTTCGCCACGCCTCTCAAGCTCACATCCCTCGCCATGCGGTCCACGATCAGCCTCCTCCCCCTCCTGGGAAGCCTTTCCTCGGCCGCCGCCAGTCCCTTGGCCCAGCCCGCCCTGACCTTCGTGTCCCCCTCGAAGTTCAGCCCTGGCAGCGCTCAGAACGTCGTGGTCGAGTACACCGGCCCCGTCGATGGCGAGCTGACCATCACTTACGGCTCCTGCGACGCCGAGGCCGACGTCGCCACCGCCGGCCAGCGCATCGGTTCGACTCACGTCGGTGCCCACCCGCTGGCTGAGCGCCACGCCGAGCACGAGAAGCGCCGCCCTACCAAGTTCGTCTGGCTGACCCCTGACGATGCGGCTCCCGGCTGTCTCCGCGCTTTTGTCGATGATGAGCTCGTCGGCCAGTCGGAGGAGCTTGTCGTGGCGAAGCGCATGGCTCGCCGCAGCGAGAGGAAGTCGTTCGTCGATGTTGCCGGTACCGACAGCATGTGGTTCGACGGCGTTGCCTACCTGCAGCAGAAGCAGCCCGATGAGGCTTTTGTCGCCTCGGCCAAGTCCAAGAGCTTCGGCATTCTCGGCGGCGGCATCTCGGGACTCATGTCCTCGGTGAGTCCAATTCCACGCCGTTCCTGAGACCATGGGACTAACAGCCGCCAGCTTCTTCTCGACTCCGTCGGCATCCGCAACTGGAAGATCCTCGAGTCGTCTGAACGCGTCGGCGGCCGCATCAGGACCGTCTACCTCAACGGCACCACCCCCGAGGAGGGCCAGTACCACGAGCTCGGCCCCATGCGGTTCCCCTTTGAGATTACCGACGCCGAGACCAACGAGACCTTCCCCATCAACGACCAAAAGATGGTCTTCCAGCTCGCCGATGTCCTCAACGAGCTGAACGCCGGCAACGACGCCGTCCAAGTCAAGTTCTGGGACTGGATCCAGTCCAACCCCAACACCCCCGTCGACAACCCCAACCGCCGCGCCGACGGCACCTTCCTCAGCCGCGCCGAGGTCGCCGCCGACCCCTCCCTCCAGGTCAAGGCCGTCTACTCCAACGCCACCGCCGCCGCCGAGGCCATCACCGCCCTCGACGACTTCAAGGGCCTCTCCCCCGAGCGCGTCAAGATGTACGCCACCAACATCTTCGCCGCCTACAAGCAGGCCAAGGACGACGGCATGTTCGACTACTCCGAGGTCTCCTACCTCCGCGACGTCATCCGCACAGACCTCAACACCACCGACGAGGTCACCCCCAACCACATCTACTGGCCCATGTGGGAGTACGAGACGGTCTACTTCCTCGCCAGCAAGTGGCTCACCATCCAGGGCGGCCTGAGCCGCCTCCCCGCCGCCTTTGAGCCCCTTCTCGATGGCCGCATCCGCTACGGCACAAAGGTCAACGGCATCCACTACAACGCCTGCAACAAGACCGTCTCCGTCTCCTGGCGGCCCACCGGCGCCGAGCCCTTTTCCACGGTGGACCAGGTCGACCGCTTCGACTACGTCCTCAACAGCGTGCCCCTCAACCTCATGAAGTTCTGGAAGCTGCCCCCCTATTCCAGCCTCCTCAAGCGCAGCATCGACCGCACCCTCTTCGCCAACGCCGCCAAGGTCGCCGTCCAGTTCAAGACCCGGTTCTGGGAACACCTCGACCGCCCCATCCTCGGCGGCTGCACGCGCATCACCTCCCCCCAGCTCGGCCAGGTCTGCTACCCCTCATGGCAGCTCAACGCCACCGGTCCCGGCACGATGCTCGCCTCGTACATCTCCGACTACGAGGCGACTGTCGCCTGCGCCATGCCCGAGGCCGAGCACATGGCCTACATCAAGCGCGCCCTCGCCGAGGTGCACGGCGCCGAGGTCGTCGAGGAGAACTGGACGGGCAACTACGCCCGCCACTGCTGGGAGCAGGACGAGCACCACGCCGGCGCTTTCACGATGCAGATCTTTGCGCAGCAGCACCTGTACCTGCCTGCGTTCTACCAGACCGAGTTCAACACCGTCTTCATTGGTGAGGCGGCGACTTTCACGCACACGTGGATCTTCAGCGCGCTGGAGAGCGCGACGAGGGGTACGGTGCAGTTGTTGCTGGATATGGGACTGGTGGATGAGGCGAAGCAGATTACCAACAAATGGATGGCTCGCTGGATTGATGTGTAGAGGACCTACTAGATGGTAGAATCTGTTCAAGGAAATGTAAATAGAAATGATTGCATGAACGAAGTTTGCGTTGCGTGTTTGAGACCAGCATCTGTTCTGGCTGGAGTGATGTCTTGAGAAGAAAGTCGAGCCTCGGCACTTTTGCAGGTGCCGCGCTTCTAGCGTCGTTTCCCTCCGAGATGGCGGGGCCAAAGACGCTTGGACAGCCTGGTCTTAGCGCCTCTTGAAAAGTGGACCAGAAACCGCGTCAACTCGAGCTTCCCATCGCGACCGCCAGCTTCGTCTTCCATCCCACCAAATCCACCTGACGACCGCGCCCCGTTGCGCTCCCCCAGCACCATGCCGCGCGCAATCCGAGGTAGCGGTGCCCGAATCCTTGTACCTCATTAATCATCGCTGACTTCTCACCTCCAGGCGTCCTGATCGAGTGCGATCCCTCGATCAAGTCGATCATCGTTAACATCGATTCCCAAAACCACGACTACATCATCGAGGACCTCGATGACCAGCGCGTGGTTGTCAAGGAGAACATGGTCGGAGAGTTGAAGAGGAGGCTCGAGATGGTATGATCACACGATTTCGTGGCGTGGCAAAGGCTGACCCCATGACAGAGACTTGCCGAGACACAGCAGCCAGCAGACGAGTCTGGATCCGAGTGAAGATGCAGTCATGATGCATGGAGACGCCCTCTATACTACGAACCCGATACCCACACGAGCTGCTATGCAGTATTTATGAATATCAGATACCAAAGGCTCTCCGCCCGGCCAACCAATGCCCAACAAACATGCTACGCTCAACAACCGATATGCCACGGCATACACCGAGCGACGCACGCTGGCCATCATGAACACTACGCTCAGGCGCCCACAATACCCCTCACAGCTTCTCGAATCGTGGCTTCTTCTTTGACAGACCCGACATGAGAGCCGTCTGGAAGTCGCTAGACTGCAACATGACAGAGTTCCAAATCGTTGTGTACCGCAGGTCTGCAGGATCAGCGCATTAGCAAACAGGATCAATACAAGGCTGGCGGGGGATTTCCTGGCTTACTCTCCGCCACCGTGTGATTCTTTGAGTGATTGATTAGCTCCTTGGTGCCCTGCAGGGCGACGGGGCTCTTCTCCCCCCAAAAGGCGGCCATCTTGATGCCCGCGGCAACGGCGTCGGCCTTGGTCTTGTGCACCTGGCTGACGAAGCCGACGCTGAGCGCCTCGCCCGCGTCAAAGTCGCGCGCGGAGTAGCACACGTCCTTGACCCACGAGAGGCTGCCGACGACCCGGGGCAGGCGCGCAAGCGTGCCGACGTCGGCAGCCAGGCCGATGTCGACCTCCTTGACGGCGAAGCGCGTGCCCTCTGCGCAAATGCGCACGTCACATGCTGTCGCGAGGTCGATGGCGAGGCCGATGGACACACCGTGCAGGACGCAAATGACGGCTAGGATGATTAGCACAACTTTCCGAGGTCTTCAGACATAGGGGAAGGGGCTTTTACGCTTCGCGCACTTCTCGGCGGCTGACACGGAATCCTGGAACTCTTCAATGTTCCGGCGCAGGGCGGTGGCGTTGCGCGATGCGTCAGGGGACGAGGCGTTGGCAAAGTCGCCGCCGGCGGCCTGCACGTCCAGGCCAGCTGTGAAAGCGCGGTCGCCAGCGCCCGAGAGGACGACGGCACGAATCTCGGGGTCGGCGGAGAGACGGTCAAAGACCTGGCGGAATTCGAGCCACACGGCGCGGTGGAAGGCGTTGAGCTTCTTGGGGCGGTTGATCTGCACGTGGGCCACGAAGGGCGCCGGGGAGTCGACGAGGAAGTGCTCGTACTTGTAGTCTTGGAGGGCCATGCTGGGCGATCGCTGATGCTGAGATATGGAGAATAGACGAGGAAGAAGATGACAAGGAAGATTGGGGGTGTTGATATGTCTTGTTGGTGGGTAAGCGAGATGTCAATCGACTTGGAGATGTGAGGTCAGACTGGTGATTGAGCCGAGGCATGTGGTTGCCGACCGGGGTCGTGGGGGGAGCTGGGGTTTTGTGGGGCCGTGGTATCGATGGAAATTCTCCACATAAAGCCGCGGTCAGCAACTTCCTCCTCTTCAAAACACCTCGGATGCTATCGCTGAGCATCGAATCGGACATCACGGCGATCAATCGGCTTGGGACATTATCAATTGCAGCTCTGTTCTAGCTCCTCTCAATGACACCACAACCATCTCTTCCGACGACCCCGCGATAACCTACAGCATGTTCTTGTCAGCTCTGTCCGCCATGAAAACTCCGCACAATGGTCCATCTGGTACGAGTGTTCAGAATGGGCGAAACCAATGCCCGAAGAGGTTGTCCGCAGCCCTCAACTCGGAGGCTCGGTTCGGCGAGTGAAACTTGATCATCCTTCTCAAGTGGGAGGGGAGGAGCGAGGACAAATGTGCTTACCTCGACAATAGCTGCCTGCCTTCCGTCGAAGCCGGCTCGATGAAGTGAGCGCCTGCAGTTCTTGTTGCATGTGAGAAAAGGCGAGGTCATTCTTATACTCCAGCCGACCACTCTCCTTGTCTCCCGAGTAGCCTTCTTCGGTCTGTCGTCTCGGGTGCCAGAGTCGCCGCAATTTGTCGTCGCTTCTAATTTCGGCAATGAACCTGGGATTTCCGTCACGCCGACTCGGGGTGAGTCACCGGCGACATCGTCTCTCGGTGTGGGGGTCAACATCATCATGGCAATTGGACAACACTGCCAACTTGAAGCGGCCGAGCGCAGTCCTACATGTACTTTCCCTTCGAGTCGTCTCACGAATCGGCCCGCAGAAGCTAGGCCCCGCCATCTTGGTTTGACGGCAGGAGCTGTTACCGTTGGGGTTTGATATGCGCTGGCAGGGCAGGAGGATGGGTTGCTCCTTCCTTGTTGTGGACGCCAAACATTGCAGGTTCTCGTTGCAGGTGCTCGGCCTCATTCAAGTTGTGATGGCAAGAGCGTCCCAGATGTCTTCGACAGGCAGACACAGCCCTTTTCTGCACCCTCGTGTCTTCGCCAACCTCATCTTCATCCGTCTCATCCATCTCGTTCCATCTCGCCACCTCACCGCCCATCAACCCTCCATCTCCTCCGCCAACAATCCTACGCAGTATTACTATCAGCTCCTAACACCGTCCTTCTACCACCCGATGGGCCCTACCTCCTCCTGAGGCCCATGTTCACAGCCACCGCACACCGATCAACCACACCCACCCCGGAAGCACACCCTTCCCAAGGACCCCCATCATCCGCCTGGAAGCGTCTGACCCGCAGGAGCTACAGATCCGCCGAGAACCTGACAGTACCCAGCCCGGAGTCCCCAGCCTCTAGCTCGTCATCCTCGGTCCGGACCGCCATCTTCGACGGTCCTTCCGCACGACAGGCTTCCGAGCCGGCGGTCAGCTCAGGTCACATGTTCTCCCAGCTCTTCGCCATCACCAACCGCCCCGCCCTCGGCTCCGGCAAGGTCGTCCCCACGGGCGACTTTGACGAGACTCCTGCCCCGAGTGCCCGTCCGTCGTTCGAAGCCATGGCGGACCGCGTCAAGGACAAAGATGGCGACAACCTCAGCACCTCCTCCGCGAGCAGGTCAGGGGCTTTCCATCACGCCCTCCTCAAGACGGCATCGGGTCGTCCTATGATCGTTGACAGAGATCTGCCTGTCCCACCCATGCTGAGCCACGAGCCCTCCAAAGAAGACTTCGGCCCAGGAGATCATGTCAAGACCAACAAAGAGACCGTCGACCTTCCTGATCCGAATGACTTTGAGGTCGACCGCATAGCCGACTCGCCCTCGCCCGACAGGATTCCCCTCCTGGGAGCATCTAACCCAGACAACACAATGGAGAAGATCTGCCTAGACCCGGTTGCCTTGCATATCACCGAAAGCCACAGCAAAGCTCATCATCCCGGCTTGCTCAAAGGTGCTGACTTTTGTGACGCTGGCGTTGCCGGTCAGCCGCTCAGTCAACGACCCTTCTCCCCCGCCCCGTCTGGCGCCATGTCTTCAGGCTCTTCTGAGCTAAAACTCATCCACGCCAGGGTCGACCGGAAGATGAGTGGTGGCGACTCCTGCACGGCCACTGTCGAGATACCCATTCCCAAGCATCACGGACACTCTCACTCAACAAAGGTGCGACCTGCAAACGACCTTGCCATCTACTACCGCCACGAAGACCCCGCTGATGGTCATGGTCCCCATCCTGCCATCTCCAAAGTGCGCCCATTCGACCAGTCTTTCGAGGAATACGACCAGACGCAGGCTATCATGGAAAACACCCCGCTTGTGGACAACAGCTCGTCCCATGAGGGCCATGTTCACTTCTCCAAGGTCCAACCCATGGTCTATGCTTCACCCCTGCGAAAGGCATCAGGCCAAACTTCTAGACGACCCACTGCCTCGTCAAAGCCTGAGGGCTAGTCACCCCTCCCTGCTGAGGCAGACGAACTAGGATCCGGACTGTCGGCCTCTCCAAAGGTACAGGCTTCCCGCGAAGCCCCTTCAGGGGTCAACTCGCGCAAATACTCGGCCATCGACACTGCAGACCCCGATGATCTGGAGCCTGTCTCGCGAAAAGTCTCGGAGAACGCCGCTTCGCCAAGTGTCGACTCTTCGCTTGACTACAGACGCACAGCTCGTTGGCTCCGCGACCTGCTCAAGTATCCCGAAGACTACACCCCATCGCTCACTAGGATCCCTCCTCGCAGGAAGCGCAGCTCGCTGTCGCGAGGTGCTGATTCCCTTCCTGACACCGATGTCATTACGGAACCCCCGTCCCGCAGTTTAACAACGACATCGACGCTGCCGCCTTCTACAGTGGAGCCGCACGCCATCAATCGAGCAGTCAACGACTTGGAGGGGCTTCTCAATGAGGCCCTTGCCGTGGCTTGCATGTTCGCCGATCGTCACGACTCCTTGTCGCAGGAAGCACTGGACGACGGGACGGTTCAGGGCTACCGCCAACTACCAGACCTCTCCAAGTCAAAGGAGAACCTCTCAGAAGTGGCACTGAACGACTCAACCGATCCGGTGCCTCGTCCGCAACCAAGGCATTCCTACACGTTTCCCACCCCGCAGCGCCCTCCCCTGGCCCACGTCATGGACAGCTTTCACACCATTCACGCCACATCCACGATCACCAGCAAGCGGGACCCCGACCCAAGGCCCTCCGACAATCAGGCCTATAATGATGCCATCTGCGACATTGAAGGATCCAGTCGATATGTGCAGGTCCCTCTCCGGAATTCCAGCATGAAGCAGCGCGCTGAGCGTCAAAAGCCTGCCATTGGACCCCTCGCGCCCTTCCCTCATGGAAGTTACACATCAAGCTCGGGCGGTCTGTCAGCCGATGCGGATGTCATCAATTTCAAGACACAGTACCAAGCCGCTCAACCTGGCACCCGCCCCGACATTGTCATCAACGACCACAGCTCCGCTGCTAGCCTCCAGGAGGCTCCATTTGACCGCCCTGCCCATGAAGAGCGACTGTCACACCAAGACCACAACATCAGTCTTCGTGGCAAGTCGCACGTGAGCCTGCAGGGTGCCCAAGCGTTCAGCCTCTCTCGGTCGCACCGTCGGCAGCCGATTGCCCGGGACTGGTCGCCCGCCAGGAAGCAATTCGCCGCTATTGTTGCCTGTGTCAGCACAGCCGTCATTGGCATCTTGCTAGGAATCTTCGCTGGCATCGTCCCGTCAATCCAGTACTACATCCTGGACACCTCGCATCTTACAGTCTATGGCAACGTTGGCTGTTTTGCTGGGATGGCCATTCCCACGTTCCTGTTCTGGCCTCTGCCGCTGCTCCATGGCCGGAAACCCTACATCTTGACGAGCCTGACGATTGCCATGCCTCTTCTGTTCATCCAGGCGCTCTCAGTCCACTCGCAGCGGTTCCACAACATTGCGGCATAGAGGCTCGTCTTGCTGGTCCCCCGAGGCCTCATGGGCGGTGCGCTCGGCTTTGCTTCGATGAACTTCCACTCCATGCTCCTGGACCTGTATGGAGCCTCGCTGATGAGCAGCAATCCCCATCAGGAGGTCGTCGACTGCTACGATGTTCGAAGACACGGCGGTGGCCAAGGAGGCTGGCTCGGCATCTGGACCTTCAGCTGGATTGGATCCTTGGGCATTGGGTTCCTGGTCGGCGCTGTTGTCATCAACTACCTGCCTCCCGTCTGGGGCTTCTACATCAGCATCATCCTGGTCGCCATCACCCTGGTCCTCAACACCATCTGCCCCGAAACTCGACGTTCGACGTACCGGCGATCTGTTGCCGAGGTCAACACGGGCGACAGCACTTCCCGTCGCGTCGCTCGAGGTGAAGTCATGATGCACAGAGTCAAGACTGGGCCGCGCTGGTGGGGACAGGAGGTGTACCACGGCGTCTGCCTCTCCTTCGAGATGCTGCGGCAGCCGGGTTTCCTCGTCTTGTCCCTCTACGTCGGCTGGATCTACGCACAGGTCGTTCTTCTCATCATTCTTCTTGGGTCGCTCTTCTCGCGGTTCTACAGAATGAAGTCGCCATACGTCGGGCTCTTGGTAGCCTCCTTGGCTCTAGGCGCTCTCATCGGCATCCCATTCCAGAAGGCGAACCTATTCTCTCGGGCGAGGTACCGCGAACTCAACACCAGCAGAATGACCCTCGACAACAAGGTTCTCTGGACGTCGCACATGCTTCGCCGAGCACTCTTTGCTGTCGGACTCCCCGTTGCAGGCGGCCTCTACACCGCCCTGTCGATTGGCCCTCCTGTCCATCCCAGCGGACCTGCTGTCCTCGCGGCCGCCATCGGATGCTTGTCGTGTCTGGCCATCTCCGAGTGCAACGGCCTGGTCATGGAGACCTTTGACACGTCCGACCTGCAACCCGGAATGACCGGCCGCCCACGCACCAATTCATCGGACAAGCGAACGAACTACTCATCCTTCCCCAGAGTCACGGCGGGACTTGCAGTTTGCCACACTTTTGCCTTCATCTTTGCTGCTGGTGCCTCCGCTTTGGGTGGGCTGCTTCGCCGCAACCTCGGCCAAAGGGCCGCGACTGGTGTCGTGGCAGGCATTCTGCTGATCCTGACCATCCTACTCCTCTTCGCTCTGGTGAGGATCAAAGAGGTTCAGATTGTGCCGACTTGCAGGTCTGCCGAGATGGATCGCTGGACACAAGCGCGCCGCGAGTCCCTGAAGCGCCGTGCTTCTATGCCAGCGCCGGATCTGGCAGCGACTGACCCATTTGCCGACGACGAGCCCTACCGCCCTCACATCATCGGCAACCCGGTGGCCAAGACGCGTCGTGTCAACATCCTGGAGCTGGGAGCCATGACCCGATGGACAGACATTCGCACGGGCAACAAGCTCATCGACGCCAATCAAGGGCGCAACCGCGACGCTCTGGGTGCCGGATTTCAAAGCATCAATCAAAGCGCCCACAGCCTGGCTCATGGTGTCCGCAGCATCGTCTCTCGAACCCCCAGCCAGAGGAGTCACGTTAGCCGATCCGGCTCACGGCGAGCACAGCAGCGCGGGAGCGGCAGCGAGAGCGAGGTGGAGATGACTGTGCTCCAGCGACCGGCCAGGACGAAGCAGAGCCTCCGAGGCCGCCATGGACAGCTCCCTTCCGACGGGTATCAGGAGCGTGAGTGTGTCATGGGCCAGGCCCTCCCAGAAGACAGGAATGAGGACCTGGAGATCTTCAGCTCGGATATGAGCGGAGACGAGGGGCTGGTGAAGGACCACGGTGCACACATGTTCCGATCCAAGATCATGCCGATGTATGAGGGTCCTGAAAAGGGCAAGGGAGATTGAAGTAGGGGGACTCGCAAACAGATTGGTCATGTCACACCTGGACACTGAATGCAACTTACGCTTATGATATCCGCTCGGAAAGCCGGGTTTGGTGACAGTACAGCCGTCAGCTTGCTGACTTCTTCGAGCCTTACCGTCGTCGCATACACCGCCGGTTGCCAAGAAGGCCCACGAAAGCTGTTGCGGCTTCCATTCGCCACACCCTGCATCCAACCTGCTGTGCTACCACACCTCTGTGCCTCTTCTCTGTAGTATGCAGGGTATCCCGTCGCTATCATTGGGCTTCGATGTACACACCGGGCATGTTCAGCGGCTGCTGCTGTTGGCTGCCTCACCCATCCACCCCTCCTTGGTTGGACATGAGCTGACAGCGCAGTCTGCCTCCTTTGAGGGCCTGACCCCGCTCCCCGAGACCATCTTTTCACTCCTCAAAACTTCCCAGCTTTGCACAGCTGCTTCGATCTCGTACCGATTGCTCGTCACACGAGCACCTCAGCTGTGGTCATCATCGGATAGGCCATCAGGGCTGCCGAGCTCCTGGCTTTTTTTATCATGGCCGCGCCCGTGAAAGCCACCGGCTTCTCCCTCCTCCAAGATCCAGAGTCACCTGAGCTTGACATTGTCTTCGTCCACGGATTGGATGGACACCCACGGAATTCGTGGACGTACTTCGCAGGAAAGAATCAGCCTTCGACCAACTACACTCGAGAGAAAGCAGCGACGTATCTAGTGCTCTTCTTGAATCTCCTCCTCTTATGCGTGGGATGGCTTTTCATGAGATGGCCCCTACTCATTGTGAGCTGGCTGTCCATGAATTGGCTTGCTTTCATCATGGGGATTTTGCCTGCGAAGACACCACCTGAGCAAGAACCTGGCGATGCAGTGACAAATCGCTCCCCGCCTGAAGTTTTCTGGCCCAAGGATCTTCTCCCGAACCTCGAACAATGCAAACACGCTCGGATCCTGACCTACGGCTACGACTCCAGCTACTTCGATCTCACCGAGAAGGTGAACTTCTCCGATATCACATCCCAGGGCGAAAGCTTGCTCAATGGCCTCGCAAGGGTCCGTGCCGACTGCGACCACCGGCCTCTCATGTTCATTGCACACTCCTTGGGAGGGCTTGTCGTCAAGGCTGTCAGTCCACTCTTCTCTTCCCATCAGCCCTCGCCGAGTTGACCAAAGATCCAGGTCTTGAATGATTCATTCATGAAGTCTGCCGTCCCAAATGCGAAGGACCTCCATGCTGTCGTCGACTCGACCTTTGCTGCCATCTTCTTTGGCACACCTCATAGAGGTACCGACATGGCCGACTTCGGTCTTCGCATTGCCAGGGTCGCTTCCGCCGTGACTCTGAGACCATACAATCCTAACATCATCAGGACTCTGTCTAAGAACAACGAAGTTCTCAGGGGCCTGCGCAAGGGCTTCGATGCGACACTCGAGCATATGATCAGCCGGAATCAGTTCGAGTCGAGCACCTTCCAGGAAGACAAAGGCTTCAGCAAAGTTGCAGGGTTCACGGGCAAAGTATGTTTTGAAAGTTGAGTGCCTCGTGCAGTTCCGCTGACTACCTCTGACATTTAAAGGTTGTGGAGGACGACTCCTCCGAGCTGGGAAGGTGTGATCGCAGCAACCACATCAACGCTGATCATTTGGACATGTGCAAGTTTTCTGAGCCGGACGATCCTGAGTTTGAGAAGGTTGCCGGGGAAATCAAGAGACACATTAGTCGCCAGCAGGGGCGGATTGGGGCCGAAGCAGATGGTCAGTAGTGAGGGTTGCCCTGCTTGCCTTACTTCACATCGTCTATCCGGTCAGAAATTCAACGGTTGTTGACTGTCATAGGGTTGATGTCCAGCCTGGAAAGACTGGGTCAGTTTGCCAACTTGCGCATATCCAGCGTTACCCAGAGGACCAAGGATACTCTGGAGTGGCTGTTCACCTCTGGTGCGACTTTTGATCCTGGGCTTCCATCTGCCACCCTGACCGACAACGCTCCCATCACCTTGGGGGCATGGCTTTCTCATGGCTATGGGATCTTTTGGATAACCGGTCTTCCCGGATCAGGAAAGTCAACCGCCATGCGACATGTTTTCGAAAGTCCGAAGACACTTAGCCTCTTGGAAGCCCAACCCACTTCGCAACCTGATTCACGGTCCGAGCCGGAGGAGACTCACGGTTCTTTATCACTTAACAGCTACCATGAGAGTATTTGGACACGCATCGGGCTCTTCATCACAATTTTTGAAGGATATCCCGAACAAAGCAAGTGGGAGACAATGCTCCATGGCCTTCTGCTACAACTCCTTCGATCTCGACCAGATCTGATACATCCAATGAAACAGTTCGCCAGAGATATCGAGCGACAGCAGAGACATCTTGGAAAGAACATTGGCAAACCTCATTGCGAGATTGACTGGTCAGACGTCAAGTGGTCGAACAGCCTGGTACAACAGGCGCTGGAGCATTGCGTCAAGGCAGCGCGCCGACCTCTGAAGATCCTGGTCATCATTGATGGCATGGATGAGCTTGAGGCCACCGAGATCGCCTATGAGGCAGCACTGTTCTTGAATAAGCTGGCTGAGAACAACACCAAGCCAAGCACATTCCGAATCTGCGTTGCAAGCAGGCCCGAACAGCACTTACTCAAAGCCTTCATGGGAGCACCCCGAATTGAGATGCATCATCACACCAGGGAGGATATCCGCCGACATGCTTCGTCCGTGCTTTGTCGGAATTTCCACTTCAAGAACATGCCAGAAGAAAAGGTCCAGGCCAGTCTCAAGCCATTGCTTGACTACATCGTTGAGAATGCCGCTGGGGTCTTTCTCTGGGCCCACTCGATCGCGCTTTTGGCAGATGGTGAACTGAGGGATTGCAACCCGATCGAGGGTCTTCACCACAGGATGGAAAAGTTGCCAAACACCATGGGTGCCTTGTATCAACGCCTTCTGGAACGAGTCACGCCCAATTTGCGGCTCAGGGCCTACATAGCTCTGGAAGTTGTGCTCCGTCTCGGACTTCCAACTCTGGAAACAGTGTTCCACGCTGTTCAGGCAACAGAACTGTGGCTCGAGGAGAGGGGCGGGAAAGCCCGATGCATCGACAACAGACGCAACTTCCGTAAAGACATTGCTATGGCAGATCTACAGCGATTTCGCGGCCAGCTTCTCGTCAGCTGCCGGTGCATGCTGCGATTTCACGCGCCCATTCCATGCAAACATGGCCGTGTCCACCGACGAGTCTCCCTAGTCCACGCCTCTGCCCGGGAGTATCTCCTTCGCCTGGACTTTCAGGGTGTCTTGTTTCCTCAGGATGGCCCAGAAAGGCCCATTGGTAATGGACATGGGTACCGCCTACTTCATGCGCGGTCATGGCTGAAGTCGCTGACACGACCCGAAGACGACTGGGATATGAAGTGCATGGAGATTGTCCTCGAACAGGCCCCGAAACTGGAACGAACCATGAAAGCAAGGGATCTCAAGGTCTTCTTTGAAATTCTTGACGATATGGACAATGTCGCATCGACGCTATTTGGAGCGCAGTGGCTCAGCTGCAGATCCCCAGGCGATAGCCACGACGAAATCCGGTTCCCTTCTTTCCTTGCTTGGGCGATAACAGCAGGCATGCACGAGTACGTTATTCATCGTGTCGGCCAGCAAGACAATCCCAAAGACTTCATCAACATCCGATCCAACGGCCACGAAACCTGTCCATTGTTGCATTTCACCTCTGGTAAGACGACGGGTGGTCTTGCAAATGGAATACGACTCGTGTCCCTCCGCGACGATTCCACTCAAAGCCGACATGCCATCAGTAATTTCAAGCCCCCAATTCAATTCTTCCGGGAGACCACTTTCATTTACTTGATTGAGGGAGGCGCCGACATCAACGCCATTTTTCGGGGGCGAACAGCCCTTCAATACGACGGAGAAGGATCGCAATGGCAGCCTCATCTTCGCATGGTTCAGTTTCTGCTCGACCATGGCGCCGATCCAAACATATCAGTCACCTCATACCTCTGGATAGAGAATCAGCTGAGGAGGACCGCATTTCCTCTGCTTCACATCGCGGTGTACTGGGAAGCCAGCAAATTCGGCACAAGACTCGATGTGGCGGCGGCGTTGCGCCAACACGGGGCCAAGCTCAACACACCTGATGAGGGCGGTTGTTTTCTGTCAGAGAGGCTTTACTATGCCGATTTCCATTTCTCCCCGTCGAGGTGGGCGTGGGTCCTTGAGAATGGGGCCAAGATCACAGAGTCCATGGTCATGAAGCCGGATGAGACCCGCGCACAAGAGTTGGCAAGCGACACTTTTACATTCGTTGGCCCTTCGATGTCTGCACTCAAGTACTACGCAGGGATATGTTACAACGTTGGCCTTGAGAGGCCCCACCAAGTGGCCCGGGATATTCTGCGGCAGCCCAGCTTCCGGCGTCGGGAGTGGTACACGGAGGAAGCAGCGGAGTTGGCTGAGAAGATAGAACCAGGCTGGTTCGCGGTGGGGGAGAAGTATCAGGCAGGCGCTTCCCGGGTCCTGGCGGGCGAGGACGTGGAGGATTGAGACCATCTTTTGGTGCAGAGGGGCAGGTTGCCTGGGTTGTACTTCAATTTCACGTCACATCACTTCATCTACCTAGCAACACTTCGAACAAACGTTGATTCCATCTTCATGGCCCGAATATCATACGTACACCACGCTGGATCGGACTGATTCCTGCAGAGGCAAAACAAAAGACATGACATTAGGCCTGAGCCATACAGCTCGAGGGGTATTGCAAAGAGGTATTCTTCCTTCTTCCCCATACCTGCGATCTCCTAATCTGCACCGACAATCTCATCTTGCTACTCGTAACATGTTCCAAAATGCACGCCAGGCCCTCACAGCAGCAGGGCGCCGCCGAGGGTGAAGAGGAGAGCGGAGCCAGTGACGGCGAGAGCGCCGAGCTCGAAGCGCGAGCCAGGGGCAGCGCTGTCATTGTCGTCCGAGTTCTGAGATCCGCCATTGCCACTTCCGCCGTTTCCGCTGCCGGTCTCGGTGTCGTTGGTGTTGGGGTCATCGCCGGTCCAGCGGAGGGCGGTGCCATCGCCGCTCTGGGAGCCGGAGCCCTTGAGGCCGGGGGCGTCGCTGGGTCCATTCTCCATGAGGGCCTCAGCGGCCTCGGGGAGGATGGGGAGGCTCTCCGGGTCGACGTCCCAGTTGGCGTCGCGGGTGGGGCAGGCGACGGACTTTGTGGTGGTGTGCTGGGGGCTTCCGGGGCCGGTGGGTGCGGGCCAGCGGGAGAAGGCGGAGGCGAGGTTGGAGAACTCGGGGGACTTTTCGACCTCTGGGTCGTTGCCGTTGACCTTGGCGATGCCGTACTTGTTCTCCTCGACGGTGTACTCGTACATCATGCCGCCGGAGTAGACGGCGGTCATGTTGGGGTGCATGAGGGACTCGATCTCGCCGAAGCGGCGCTCGCCGTTGGTGATGCAGCCAAACTCGGAGAGGAAGATGGGGATACCGTAGTCGGTGAAGTTCTTCACCTTCTGGTCCCAGCCAGCGGTGAGGTAGTCAGTGTTGCACCAGGAGTAGTCGTTGAAGGCGAAGAAGTCGGAGCGGGCCTCGTCGTCGCCGCAGTTGAAGTAGTCGGCGGTCTGCTGGCGGTTCTCGGAGACGTCGGCGGCGGAGTAGCCGACAGGGATGGTGCGGAGGTTGCGGGAGCGGATGTAGTTCCTGATGTCGCGGGTGACGGCCTTGACGTAGGGGGCGGTGTGGGTGGAGTTTTCGTCGTTGATGACCTCGTTGCCGGAGAAGAACAGCATGGTGTGGTCGTACTTTGCGAACTCGTCGACGATGGCGAAGACGGTGTTCAGGTACTCGGTATTGTAGGAGGGGGCCGGTTCCTCGCGGTTGATGGAGTAGTTGGGCGAGTTGACATCGGCCATGAGATAGATGCCTGCGTCGGCGAGCAGTTCCATGCACTCGTCGTGGTTGAGGGTGCTGTCGAGGGAGTAGACGCGGACGGCGTTGACGCCGAGGGTCTTGAACTCGGCGATGTCGCGGGTGCAAACTTCGATGTTGGCAAGGGGGTCCTCGTTCTCGGCAGCGCCGCCGGGCTGGTAGTCGATGCCGCGGACGTAGAAGCGCTCACCATCAGCGAAGAAGGCTGCAATCACGATTAGTGGGGGATAGATGGTCGAATGGTCGAGGAGTGCGTACCGTTGCCGACGATGGAGATGGCAGGGAGGGCGCGCTTGGTCTTGGTGCCGGACGAGCGAGTGGTAAGGGATGGCTCAGCGGCCAGGACGGAGCCGCCCAGGGCGAGGGCGGAGGCGGTAGACAGCCTCATGATGGCGGTGGAAGTGGTCGAGCGAGTGTTGGGAGAAGACGAAAAGTGATGGGTGAATTAGAAGGTCGAAGTCGAAGTCGGAAGAAAGGCGTAAAGCAGATCGACTCGAAGCGAGTGAAGTCGATGGGTCCGGTCCAAAAAGGAATCAAAATGTTGCCCGATCGACAAAGTGGGATGAGAGAGAGAGAAGTGCGAGTGGGAGTGGAAGGGGGGGGGAGGCCGGGGTAGAAAAACGAGCGACTGTCCAATGCCAAGAGGTGGTGGGCAGATTGGACGGGAATGTGCCCGGGCAATGGGAAACTGGGCATGCCCGGCGGTGGTTTTCTGGTTGGCACTGCAGGTGGGAGTAATCGCCCCTTCCCGTGGGAGCTTCAGGGGGGAGGACGCTCAGTGGATGGCCGAGAAGCGCCAAGAGGCTTTAGCTGCGGCAGGGTCTTGGCGACGCGCAGCGGCCTTGGTTGGTTTTCTTGGTCTTGTCACGGTCGTGCCTGCCACTACGCGTCCGCCAAGACGCCGTCGCCCGTATCGCCAGCATTGGGGGGCAACATGATTTTTTTCAGTAGCAGGTGCCTTTATCACGAAATTCATGACGGGAACCTAGATGCTCGAGATGTTATCGAGATGTATCGAGCTGCCAGACGACAGGATGGTGAAACGACGGGCGATTGCTCGTGGAGAAATGACGTCGCGCTTTCCTCTGATCAGACAGAGAGCGACAGGGGACAGGGGCTCTGCTGTTATGCTTAATTCTTAGCATCCAATCGCCCACTGGCAGTCGCCCAATCGCCCCAGTCCGTCTGCGCATCACTTAGGGCAGCTGTCCGTATCGTCAAATGAGCACTCAATTGCGATCAATCTGATTTCATTTCACGTGTTCTCTTCTCCAGAACATCACCGCAGTCAAGAGCTGCCGCCCGACGCAATCTCCCATCCAATATCATGCACCGTCACCAGCTGTCCCAGAGCGTGCTCGGCGATACCCCCCGCCGGCCAATCGACGCCCCGCGATCGCAGATGTGGGGTTCGCCAGGTCTGCACAGCCTCTCCCGCTCATTTCGAACCAGACACACCCTTCTGGAGTCTCACCGAGCGGCGAGCGGCGAGCCACGGTCCGATCAGTGCGTCTGTCTCCCGCCCCGTCCCGTCGTGGGGAAGACGGTAGTTTGACGACGTCGCTCGGGGCTGTGCTCGTGAGTCTGGTTGATGTTGAGTCATGGAGGAAGCCACAATCAATGAAGCCGGGCGTCGAGATGATGACCTCACGATTCTGGGTGGCGCAAGGGTTGAACAGAGCCACGGAGTTTGTGACTAGCTGTGGCAATTCATCAGGTTTAACTCGAAATCTTTCACCGAAGGCCCAGGGCCTCAGCACGCCAATGACTGCCACGATATGCCCAGGCTTGTCTAGCCAAGAGGCGCAGCTCAGTGATTGATGACTATGATGATCCCCGCTGATGCCAATATTCCAAATAACTCGGCCTCTTGGTCTTGCGTTCAGGTCACCAATCAGCTTTGGCCCCCTAGCAAACTCGCCCTCGGTAAGGGTCCAGACGAAGAGATGTCGCCGCATCGGCCAACGGGGAGACATCACGCCGGCCTGGCTCCGTGTCTGCCGACCGCGCCCGGGGAACGGCCGGACCTTCTGGAGAATGAGATCCACATGAGCTATGGCACCTGACCATCGACCGGGCTGCCGGCTCAGCCAACATCCGGGGTTGAGTTTCCGATGGATCCGCAGACGTCGGCAGCAGAAATGTCACGATGTATTCAACCAGTGGTAGTCCATCATTGGCGAACATGTTTCTAGAGCGTCACTCAAGCAACAAACTCAATTGCTGGTCAATTCGCAAAGACATTGTCCATGGGGGAGGCTATTCATAGATCCGTCAAGACAAAGGGAGCACTAACGACTGCTCAACGTCATTGCGAGTAGAGGCCAGCCTCGGTCGGCATCCTGCCAGCTCAGCTCACCTCGTGGCTAGACCAGAATCGATGCCAGGGACGACCATCTACCGAGATGCAACGTTGGGTCCTGTGCCCTTGATGGCCGCATCGAGCGATTCGGTCAAGATACTTCTGAAGTACCAACACCACTGCCTTCCAGCAAGAAGTACATCCTCTCAAACAACCCCGCCCAATTAGCTGACGCGGCCCAGCACCAGCCCGCAACACAGCAAAAGCGTCCCTCCCCTGCCCGGGGGATGTACCCGCCAAGTACCCCCCGCATCACCACTTCACCATGGATCACCATCACCGCCCAGAAACTTGAACCCAACCTAACATCCAGTCCAATGGCCATCACAGCCAAGCCATCCGCACTCGGCAGAGCCTGCTTCTCACCACCGTTGCTTCTCCCACAAGCGAAAGTGACGATGCCACCGGCAGAGGTACAACGCAACCACCACGGCAAGCTGACCTTCCGCATCCTCTCTCGCTTACACCGTGACCAACGCGCGCCCGTATATTAAATCCCCCCCGGCCTCAACCATTGAAAAGGATGCATGCGCGCCGCCTGATAAAGCAGCACACACACCTTCCACCTCGGCCCCTATCTCCCCATCATCACGCCTTTTGACAAATACCCCCCTCATCCCCTCCCTTCTCCTGTTGCTCTTCTTCAACTTCTTCCACGGCTGATCTACCAACTGCATCGCCACACGTGGTGACGACGACCCAGCACCGGAACTGCCGGCCGCGCAGCAACCCCAAAAACCAAACGGACCCTTGGATTGGATTTACCCTCCGAATCCGTGGCACCCGGCGCAGCGTAAACTCCGACTCAAGGGGGCAGTACAGCACAGGGCAGGGCAGAGGGATTCTCGCCCGGGGCTGCGTCAACCACCCACACCTCGTGTCATTGGGCACACCGGCCATCTTGGCGACACGACCGTCCGCCCGCGCATGACGTTTAGATACTAGAACATCGCCGCCCGCCTTCCTTCACTCCTTCTCCCGTCGTTCTTTATCCCTTTCTCGCCCCAAGCCGAGCCAGGCGTATTGCAGCCTTCGACAACACCATTTCGTCTGATCGCGACATATCAACCAAAGTCGTCGCAACATCACCTCAGCCTGGTCTTACATCGCCAACCTCACCTCCACAATGTCAGACCCATCCACAACCTCATCCTCCTTCCCCTCCACAACAACCTCCCCCACCGCCTCAACCCCAACCGACACCCCCGGCCCCCTCAGCGGCCAACCCCTCTCCTACACCATCATCCCCCTCGGCATCCTCGCCATCGCCGCAGCAGTAACCCTTATAATCTGCATCCGCCGCAAACGCGCCGGCCGCCCCTTCAACTGGACCGGCATCTCCGACGCAGACATCGAGCGCGCGAACCGCAACACCGCCACCCGCCGTCCCGTCGGTCGGGGCGGCCGACAATGGGCCGTATGGCGCACCGACGACGGCCTCGGTCTCGACGAGAACGGTGACGCTCCTCCCGCCTACGAGCCCAAAGCCCGTCCAGGCCAGACCCTCGAGTCCACCCCCGTACGGGGCGATACCACCGCCGCGGTGCACGGGTCATATGAGCTCGATGATATGCGCAGGCCGGACGGTACAACCGTGGGATCCTCATCTTCGCCTTCGCCGCCGGGTTCTCCTGGACCAGTCGTCACAGCACCTGCACAAGCGCATACGCAGCAGGAAGCTCCGCCGCCCGAATACGACTCCGTCACGGCGGGTTCCACGCCTCCGCCTCCGAGCACACCCCATCCCGGTACCGTCGCCGCTCCTCCGGCCTCACCACTCATTACCACACCACCGCCCGCCGTCTCTTTCACGGGACGTAGGGGTTAAAACCTCGACACAATGACACTCAAACTTCTTCAAGCGACACACGACACGACTGATTTTCTTGCGTTGATACCAGCCAGGCGTTCGGCACAAATATCGATTTGACGGCTACAGGGCCCTTCCACCATCTACCTGCATTTTTAGTTCGAGATACCTCCATGATTTCAATACTAGATCCTTCACACTCATCACCACTCGATTAATGCCTTGTTGTGTAACTTTGTATTCCGCTCACACGCCCTCTCGGGCTATACCGCGACGCCTTCTTTTGGGTAACCCTCAAACAGCTACATTCTCTCAGCAGGAGACAAGACGAATGACAAAATGGTATGCTACCACCATTCCGGTGTTTGTTTCCTCCACATCGGCGTCGATGCCGTTTCCTCCCACATGCGCTTCCGTATCTATCTATGGGGCTCGAGAGGGTGACTTCTTAAGAAGAGAGACAGAGAGAAAAAACACGATCTGCTTCTCCTCCGGGGGACACCTATTACAAGCGCGATTAATAAAGCTCAAAACAACAAATGCGCCGTGTCCCTTCACTCTGCGCCCGCCGCAGCCTCGCCATCGCCTCCCTTCTTCTTGTCTTCGAGGATCTTGGCGAGCTCCTTTGCAATGTCCGCGTTCTTAACTTGGATCATCCACGTCTCCAGCCCGTCACCCGTCTCGTTCGACGTCGCCATCTTGACGTACTTTGCCTCGGCAGTGTACGGCACGTTGGGCAGCATGGTGCGGTTGAGCACCACGTGACCCCGCGGCTCCGCCCTCACGAGCATGCGGTGCGTGCCCGTCGTCTTGTGCCGGAGCAGCCGGAACGGTCCCACGCCCTGCGTCTGCCACGGGCTCTTGTTCTTCTGCGGCGTGTCGTCGCCGCTGCCCTTGTCGCCATCCTTGCCCGCTGGCACAAACTTGAGAACCTTGCATCGCACCTCGTGCACCACCTCCTCGTCCTCCTCGCCCGGGCCGCCGCTGGTGAGCGAGATTTGTTCGTGGGGTTTGTCTTCAGACTCGTCCGCCCCGTCGGCGCCAGGCGCTACCTGGTCGGGCTTTGGGCCGGCCGTTGATGTCTTGTCTCGGTCAGCGGTCGGCTCGGGCGTGCCTGTTGCTGGCGTGGTGGCGAGGCTTGACGCCCCGCCGAAGTTAAAGGGTGAATTGGTACCTGAAGTAGATGCCCCCGCGCCAGGCGGCTGCAGGTTGAACATGCTACCGCCGGGTGGGTTAGGCTTGGGCGCGAAAATGTTGCCCTCGCCCTGGGACTGGGGCTGCGGGGAGGCTGACGTGAAGTTGAGGGAGGGGGCGGCCTGCGATGCGCCGCCGAACTGGAAGGGGGAGGAAGCTGCGGGCGCAGCAGAGGGTTGGGAGGACGCGCCGCCAAACTGGAAAGGCGACGCGGATAAGGTGGAGGGAGCAGCCGGAGCGCCGGCACCGAAGGTAAAGGGAGAAGAGGCACCCGAGTTTCCGCCCGCTGGGGTCGTCGAGCCCGCACCAAAGGCGAACATGCTTCCGCCAGAATTGCCCGCGCCGTTGCTGCCGAAGGGGTTGTTAACCGCCGGAGCGCTGGAGCCGCCAAAGGTGAAGGAAGCCGAGGCAGACCCGTTGGCCTGCGGTGCGTTGCTGGAGCCGAAGAGTCCACCTGCCGGGGTGCTGCTCTGGCCGTTGGTCTGGCCAAAGGTGAAGCTGGACGATGCGGTCTGAGTCTGGGCCGGGGCCGGTTCCGACGAACCTCCGAACGTCCTCTTAGTCGGTCGCTCATCCTGCTTGTCGTCCTGCTTCATAGGACTGGCACCGAAAAGCGGGGTGGCGGAAGGCGCTGGGGATGTCGGGGCGGCGGTGGCACCAAAGGTGAAGGACGGCGTGGGCGGCTTGCTGGCATTGCTGCTGCCACCGAAGAGGTTGGACGAAGGTGCGGCAGAGCTCTGGCCGAAGAGGCCACCGGTAGCAGGTGCTGAACTGCCACCAAACAGGTTCGAAGCCGGCGCGGGCGCACCAGCGCCGAAGAGCGGCTTCGCAGGCTCCGAGGGGGCGGGGGTCGAGCTCTCGGCAGGCTTTGGGGCACCGAACAGGGTCGTCGAGCCGAGCGCGGGGGCGGCCGAGGCACCGAACAGGCCAGAAGGAGCCGGCTTGTTCTTGTCATCAGGCTTCGGGGCTCCAAAGGAGAAGGTCGGCGCAGACGTCGAAGCGGCGTCAGACGGCACCAAAGGCTTAGGGGTGAAGCCGCCGAATGCGGGCTTCGGGGCCGTCTTGGCCTCGTTCTCCTTGTCCGACTCGCCCGACTTGTCGGCCTCACTGGCGGCCTTCTCCTCAGCAGGCTTGGCGCCAAACAGGCCAGAGGCAGGCTTGTCTTGCGAGGGAGCAGCACCGAAGAGAGTAGACGCAGGCTTGGACGCCGCAGGGACCGCACCGAAGAGGCTGCTGGCCGGCTTGTCCTGCGAGGGGGCAGCGCCGAACAGACCACCGGCCGGCTTCGCAGGCTCAGTGGACGTGGACGCGCCAAAGAGACCACCGGCAGGCTTATCTTGCGCAGGTGCAGCGCCGAAGAGGGCACCACCCGACTTGGCAGGATCCTTGGAAGCGCCGAAGAGGGAGGATGCGGACGCAGGTGCGGACGACGTGCCCTCGGAGGTCTTGGGGGCACCGAAGAGCGACGAGGCGGCTGGCGCATCGGCAGGCTTGGCGGCGCCAAAGAGGCCGGTGCCGGACGACGCCGCGGGCTTAGCAGCTCCGAACAGACCAGCGCCAGACGTTGTCGAGGAAGTCGACGCGCCGAAGAGGTTGCTCGCGGCCGGAGCAGGAGCACCGGTGCTGGCGCCAAACTTGATGGGAGTGTCGGGGGTCCAAGTTGCGTTGACGGGCTTCTCGGCCGGCTTCGTCTCCGCAGCAGCGGGCTTCTGCACTGGATCGACCGAGTCACGGAGCGGCTGGCCGTCGGCGCCCTGCTGCACCCTGTCGAAGAGGCTACGGCCAGGCGTGGACTCGCGCGAGGCGGCGGCCGATGGCGCGTGGGGCACGAGCGCCTTCTGGCCGAAGATGCTGGCCGTAGGCTGGGGGGTGCCAACACCACCGCTAGCCACAACGCTGGGCTCGTCGCTCTGCTGAGTGGCGTTCTGCGTGTCGGCCTCGTCCTCCTCGTCGGCCTCGCTCTCGGTATCGGCATCCTGGCCGCTGTTCTGGGCGCTGTTGTCGGAGACGTGTCCAAAGATGTTCTTCGAAATGCTGTCGGGAGGGCCGCCCTTGGTGAGCACAGACTCGGCGGATCCGCCGTTGACGGGCTTGACCATGGCGGCAAAGGGGTTCGACTTGGGGGGCTCGGTGGCGGCGGCGGCCGGTGCCGGCTTCGGCGCAGCCTTGACGGGCTCTGCAGGCTCCGTCTCGACCGACTTGATCTTCTTGTTCCAGCTCTGTTCGAACATGGCTTTTGTAGACGACGACTTCTTGGCTGGCTGCTGTTCCTCTGAGTCCTCGCTCACCGATGCCTTCCTCTTGGAGCTGCTGGGAGCGGGAGTGGCCGATGGGGCCGCGGACCTGTCAAAGGCCTGGCGCTTCGAGGCGCCTGAGGCGGGGGCCTCATCATCGGGAGAGATATCGTCATCGGCCTTGCGCTTGCTGCCGCGGACGGCGCTCTTGCTCGAGACGGGGGTGGAGACCTCGTCGTCGGGGATCTCGGGGAGGCCGTTGGCCTTGCGCCATTTGCGCATGACAGATGGCGCAGGCTTCGCGTTGCCCTTCCACTCATAGAGGCCGTAGCGTACCATGATGAGGCTACGGCTCTTCTCGTACTCCTTAGCAAAGGCGGTGATGTTGATCTTCCAGTCCTTCTTGGCGAAGATCTCGTTGGCCGAGTATTTGAGGCGGCGCAGGTCGAGGATGCAGAAGAGCTGACGGCGCTGCAGGTCGTCGTACTCGGCGGGGACGAGGTGCTGCAGGAATTCGTCGGCGTAGACGGTGCCCTTGCTGTCGAGGCGCGAGGGGATCTGCTCGGCAAGCTTCTTGCCGGTGTATTCGGGGGGCGGCGAGGGGATGCGCATGGTGAAAAGCTCGACGGGGGAGGTGGCCGTCGCCATGCCGCGCGGCGAGGCCTGGGCAGTGACCTCGCGGTAGACCTTTTTCGAGGCGGGCGTCGAGCCGGGGGCGAAGACCTTGGTCTTGGTCTCAGCGGGCAGCTTGGGGGAGAAGGGGGTGGTTGAGGGGTTGGAGCTGTTGGTCTGCGACGACATGCTGAAGATGTTGCGCGCGTAGTTGCCGATGGAGGAGGTCAGAGACGACGACTCTTGGGCGCGCGACGCGGGCTCGTCCCTGGTGAGGGTCCGCCGCGAGGGGGCCGTCTGCGGCGTCGAGATGGATCGCTTATTCGGGTTGAGTGGCGAGTTCTCGTAGATGCGGTTCGCGAAGCGCAGGCCGGGGCGCGCGCGTGGGGAGCCGTTGGCGTCCATGGTGATGGATGCCTTTTGTCGGGCGTTGTTGTTGTTGATGATGTGACAGGGAGCGACGACGACGACAGGGTCGGGGGAGATGAGGGGAGCTCGAGCCTCAGGGAATGGCGCGCGGTATCGATGGGCGGGAGGCCGGGTCGCGTCGCGGCGGATGAGGAGCGGCCGCCTGGGGCCACACACAAAGAAACAGGAAAAAGCAGGGCGGCAAAAGGGGTGCGTGTGAAGAAGCTCGCCCGGTTGTCAAGGGGAGGAAGGGGACGAAAAGCCGGAAGGGCGTCGACTGCGGAGAGAGATCAAAAGGACATGGGAAATGTGTCGGAGGCCCGGACGAGAGGGGGCTTTTTCCGGATGCCTGATGGTCCAGTCGTCGATGGATGGAAGGACGTGGAGGGCGGACGGCGATGAAGGGGAAGCTTCCAACTGAAGAAGCGGGAAGCGGGTGTGTTTTTTTCGATGGGCAGGGCAGGCAAGGGCGGCCGGGGAGTGGAAGTGGGACCTTGGGACCTGCCGTCTGGTGCGAGCGAGCGGGCGAGGGACGTGGAAGCACCAAGAAAATCTGGCAAGGACAGGGGGAATGGGCGCGCAGACGGAAGCGGCGGTCCACTTTTTGGAGCTGCTCCGGGGTGGTTTGCCTGAGGCAGGCGCGAACGGGGGGCCAATCAAGTGAGAGCCGGGTAAACTGCGGGAAGCATCTGCTTAGTCATTCTAGGAGCGAAAGTGCGAGCCAGTCGTTCTGAGCTGACACGGGCGACTTGCGGCTGGTGCACTTGCTTTTGTGAGCTTCCAGTCGAGTCAAAATGCAGCAATCGAAATAATTGTTTCAATTTCGATCTCACAACATGTCGGTGAAGGCGTCCGTCCGATCATCGCTCCTACGGGAGTCCGGCGCGACAGGTACCTCTAGTCAAGTCGACGTCCACCGCCCGAGGAAGTACCCGAGCTTAGGCCTAGCACATGTCACTGACATCACCACCGAGTCTCACGCTAACGAGGCCGATCTCGAAACACCCGAGTCAACGGCTCTCGTGGCACATTCGCAAACTAATTGAGGATGCAGATTCTCTGATTCAGTCGGGTAAATATGCGATGCACCAAACTTCCAACAGACGGCGTGCCAGCCGGGCGTATCCAAGACGCGTGTGTCGTAGATAGAGTACAGGGTATTCTTCATTGCAATGCAGTCCTTCGTCTCCCCGCGCATGGTATGGGGCGCGCTCACAGCTTGGCCTTGCCCTGGGCCTTCTTCATGATGGGCTCCATCTTGGTAGCCTTCATGATGTCGCCCTTGAGCTTGAGCTTTCCGGACATGAAGAGCTTCTGGGCGTTGGCCTTGCCGGCGACGAGCTGGGCAAAGTCGGCGTCGGAGAGGGCGAGGGTGACTGAGAAGCATTAGAGGGAGGGTTGCGCGTAAGGCAGTGCAGGGTGTCCTACCGTTGGGCTTTCCACCGAGACCCTTGCCGACCTTTCCGGACTCCTTGAGGTCAATGTGCCACTCGCCGACCTCGCCGGCCGAGTTCTTGATCTGGAAGCCGAAGAGGGCCTTGGCCTGGTTGATGGCGTCCTTGCGGTCGG
The DNA here is from genome assembly GCA_020746995.1 of Plectosphaerella cucumerina. NCBI lineage: Eukaryota > Fungi > Ascomycota > Sordariomycetes > Glomerellales > Plectosphaerellaceae > Plectosphaerella > Plectosphaerella cucumerina. The sequence continues at coordinate 702,432 of JAGPXD010000004.1, read as the reverse complement.
CGTCGCTGGCGCTCAGGGTCTCGTTGATGACGTCGAAGGCGGCGGAGGAGGGGAACTTGTCTGGGGGGAAAGTTAGCGAGGGGATGTTTTGCAAGGGGGGTTGTGTTGGCTGCTTACCATCCTTGAGAGACATTGTGGCGATGTGTGCGACGGTGGTGCTGTGGTGGTGTTGGTGTTGGCGACGGGTCGGGAGATCGGGATGACGGAGATGGGAGATGCAGGTTGCTGAATGTGAAGAAGGGAAAATCCGGGGGCGGTGGGGGAGTGCGGGAATGGGGGATTGATCTTATATCATCCAGACGGAGTCGGACACAGTGGTAGGCTCTTTGTCGGCGCAAAAGGCAGGGGGTCAGGGCAGCAGCTCGGACGCTTCAGATCTGTCTGTCGCATGTGAACCTCGGTCTGTCATATGATCGAGTCGAGTCGGGTCGCAGCAGCAGCCAGCGCGCCGGACCCAAAACGGACAGCGACCGGCGCCCATTCGTCAGTGTCCCCGCGACTCGAGTTGTGGGGCCTTTCTTCACCACTGTCGCGCTGGGAATTTGTCTTCTGTCAGAACAGCTGGAACAATGACCTCCGATTCTAGACTCCCGCATCGGGCGGGAGAGACCCGAGAGGCGGTCACGTCAAAGACATTGTCCTGGCGGCTGATGCTCTGGGTATAGCTTCTGGCTCTCGGGCTGAATGCCCCAGTGCCTGAGCTGTCTGCCTCCCAGTGCAGCGGATAACCAGGAACGGGCTCAGCAACAGCACGCACAGGGCAGTCGGTTGGTCCCCCGCAGATCCTCGGGCTTCCCCGTGTCCAAAGCGTTGAGTGCGACGCTGGGGAACCTGCATCCTCCGCTGCGACGCTGTGATTTCCTAAACAAGGCCATATTCGCGTGCCGAGGGTGCCTCTTTTGCTCACGCGCTGTTGAGCTCAGGCTGCTGGGCCGAGGCGATGCTGTAGTAAGATGAGCGTGCCGAGTGGCAGCAGACGCAAGGGGATACAGTGTCTTGCCCGATTCGTTCCATGCTTGCGACGCGCCAAGGGTTGACACCGGCGTCGGGGTCGAACGATGGTCTTGAGGTCAATTGACCAAGAGGACCGAGGGATCAAGTGGAGCAGTACAGCCCGTTCAATTCTAAAACTTCAAGTCCTGTCTTTTTGGTGAGTGATGGCCGTTTGAGCTCTGTGCTGTGCTGTTTGTTATTCCAGTGCGGGCAAGAGCATGTGGGGTAGCTCCTCCCCTCATCGGCGTCGACGGACGTCACGCCGATCGCGACATCGATAGTCGGAGCAGACAGACTCAACCTCCCCTCCATCTGCATCCCACCACCACACCACAACATGCGAACGCCATCCCGCGCGCTCGCCGTCCTCTCCCTCCCGCTCCGAGCCCCGACATCCCGACCGTTCACGCTCTTCCCTCGCCCGACCCGAACGACCCTCCGAACCCCCCTCCGAGCTCCCCCCCTCCGCACCATGTCGTCCGCCGCCTCCCCCCTCAAACAGCCCGTCAAGCTCGCCTGCGTGCAGCTCGCCTCGGGCGCCGACAAGTCCGCCAACCTCGCCCGCGCCCGCACAAAGGTCCTCGAAGCCGCCCGTCTCGGCGCTCGCATCATCGTCCTCCCCGAGATCTTCAACTCCCCCTACGGCACCGACTTCTTCCCCCGCTACGCCGAGCAGCTCCTCCCCTCCCCGCCCTCGGCCGAAACATCCCCCTCCTTCCACGCCCTTTCGTCCATGGCCGCCGACGCAGGCGTCTACCTCGTCGGCGGCTCCATTCCCGAGCTCGAGGTTGACCCGGCTACCGACAAGAAACTCTACTACAACACATCCCTGACCTTTGGCCCCGCCGGCGAGCTCCTCGCCACACACCGCAAGACACACCTTTTCGACATTGACATCCCGGGGAAGATCACGTTCCGCGAATCTGACGTGCTCAGCCCAGGGAACAAGGTGACCATCGTCGACCTGCCGGAGTACGGACGCATCTTGGTGGGCATTTGCTATGACGTGCGCTTCCCCGAGCCAGCGACCATCGCGGCGCGCGAGGGCTGCTTCGCCCTCATCTATCCGGGGGCATTCAACCTGACAACGGGCCCTCTGCACTGGAAGCTGCTCGCGCAGGGTCGGGCGCTCGACAACCAAATGTACGTGGCCATGTGCAGCCCGGCGCGGGACATGGACGGACCCTACCACGCCTACGGACACAGCATGATCCTTGATCCTCTGGCGCAGGTCGTGGCCGAGACGGAGGAGAAGGAGGATATTGTGGTGTGGGAGTTAGATGGAGCGCGCATCGCGGAAGTGAGGCGCAACATCCCGCTGACGACGCAGCGGCGCTTCGACGTGTACCCGGACGTGAGCAAGGGGGATGTGCGATTTGAGGAGCCCGGGGCCCCGGGGAAGAAGTAGAAAGTAATGTGACACATCAATGGTCGATCGGCATTGACTTCCAATCTGTCAAGAGCCGTGCCACTCCGGTAAGTAAGCACATACGACCATACCCATTGGAAAATACGGGATCCCGTCCGCTCTCCCAGAGTCAAGCCAATGAGGGCCGGAGTAGTAGTTGGGTCGGTGACGACCAGCGAATGCCCGGTGTTGTATGTATTTTGTTTTTGTAGGTCTTGGTGTTTTGCAGACGGTGGCAGATGTCGGGCACGCCCCGATCACGAGACCGGTTTGTGCTGTTCAGCCGCGGTGACGTCCCCGACATCTCCACACCGGCGCCTCACTCCGGGTCCGGCGTCGGTCAATTGGACTCACTATCCCAGTCTCATTCTCGTGCTGCCTTGTGTGTCTGCCTCATACAATCTCTCACAAGCAATTGGCACCCCAAAAACAGATGATTCAGCGCCTTTCTGCACGGTTACCTGTAATACCCCGCCATCTCCCATCTTGACCACAGGCGGGGATACAACACGCCCTTCAGCCTCCCGTTGCTTAGCAATCATCGTAAGCCAACAAGAGGGGGGAAAATAGAAAAAATCCAGTTGAGAGAGGAGAGGGGACATGACCTGACCCGCGCGCTTGCTCCCGAAAAGAATACCCCACTGCAGTTGCAGAAGTACGAGTACAGGGACCCGGTTTCTGCCCCGAGATGCGCGGCGCACGCTCTAGGCCGGCCCGAGGAAAGAAAAAAATCCATCAGCCATTTGATCTTGCCGCGACGACGCGAAACGACCCCGCGGTATGGGGCATCTGCTTGCTAATCCATATCAGCCCGTAGCACCACCACCACCCAGACTCAGAAAACCTCCCTTCACCCCTCAACCACGACTGCAACTCTCACCATCGTCGTCCTCACGCGCAACCGGCCCAGTCCAGCCCTCTGACGTCGGCCCCTCCCATCAGGCACCTACTCCTGCACCTCCCACGCGGGATGCCTCTTGCGTGATCGAGTCCCTGACCACATCCTCTCCAATCACCACCCGCCCAGCCGCGGGATGAACAAGCCGGGTCCGTGGGCCGAGGGGTTTTAAGCTACGGAGCCCATACGTTTCTTTCGGCGGCACTATAAACTAGCAGTAAACTCCGACGACAGTCCAGGCCAGGCCCGTTCTTCACGCACGTCGCGGCCATCCTCGAAGATCAACCTTCCATCACATCACCATTGCGCAGTTTGCCTCCGGACCCTCAAGTTCAAACCTGCCTGCTGCCGCCCACCCGCCCCGGAACAGACTGTTGGGTCCCGGCCCGTGCCGTCTCGCTGCCACCGACGCCGGAGCTTTCCTTCGGTTTTGACTCGCCGCCAGTCTCGCCCGCCGGTCACGGTCACGGCTGGACCTCGGAAAGCCCGCGCCTCCCCTCATCCCGACTTCACTCCGACTCTACACACTTTCCGACCTCATCTCTCCAAGAGTCACACCTCATCTCATCTCGCTCATTCTCACTCCCACGTCCTCGGCTTGACGTCCCACCGCTTAATCGCTCAGTCGACACCCCAGCCGCCAAAGACGTCATCACCACAACCCTCCCCTCACCCATCCAAGCATGGGTCTCCTGTGGGTCCCGACCTCTCATCAATCTCTCTTCTCATCACTGACATCCCTCACAGAGCCCTGGGCACCGCCCTCGAATGGCCGGAAGCCCGTAAGAACGCCCAGCAGGTCCGCGAGTGGGGTATCAAAGTCCGTCTTCCCCTCCAGCCCCCCTCTTCCGGACACTGACACCCCCAGCAACTCCTCGAGATCTGGAACAAAGCCAAAGGCAAAGAACGCGATGCCCTCCTCTGGGGCGACGAGGTCGAGTACCTCGTCGTCACCTATACAAAAGACGACCCCAAGGTCCGCCTCTCCCTCCGCCAGGCAGAGATCCTAGATGCCCTCGCCCACAGCCCCGAGCTGGCCAAGGAGACCACAACCAACGGCAGCGGCGAGTCCGTCGTCCCCAACGGCGATGCCGCCGCCGATGCCGCTGCCGCCGACGAGCCCGCCGCTAAGCGCAGGCGTCTCCAGGAGGCCGAGGCCGAGGCCGACGCCCCCGAACCCCCCGTCACCCTCCCCGTCTTCCATCCCGAGTTCGGCCGCTTCATGCTCGAGGCCACCCCCGGCAAGCCCTGGGGCATCGGCTTCAAAGAGCTCCTCGGCGTCGAGCCCGACATGAAGCTCCGCCGACGCATCGCAAAGGACCACATGCGCGCCGACGAGTATCCCATCACCCTCACCACCTTCCCCCGCCTCGGCTGCCCCGGCGACTTCACCGACCCCTACTACCCCCCCTCCGGTCCCCGCCTGCGCTCCCAGTTCGTCCCCGATGAGATCGCCAACCCTCACATCCGCTTCCCCACCCTCGCCGCCAACATCCGCTCCCGCCGCGGCCGCAAGGTCCAGGTCAACGTCCCCGTCTTCCACGACGTGAACACCCCCGTCCCCTGGCGGGATCCCACCGTCAATCGCGACCTGCACACCTGGCCTGAGGACGAGGATGTGCGCTCCGGAGGCGCCGCGCCGGATGACTTCATCCACATGGACGCCATGGCCTTTGGCATGGGCAGCTGCTGTCTCCAGATCACCTTCCAGGCCAAGAACATCACCGAGGGCCGCAAGCTGTATGACCAGCTCAGTCCCATCGGCCCCATCATGCTGGCCCTTACCGCCGCCACGCCCGTGTACAAGGGCTTCCTCGCCAACACGGACGTGCGGTGGAACCAGATCAGCCGCGCCGTCGACGACAGGACGCCCGAGGAGTTGGGCGAGAAGGTACCCCCAGCACTCCCCCCAGACCCCGAAAAGAGCTTCCCCTGACTTCATCAGCCCCTGAAGAACGACCGCTGGCGCATCCCAAAGTCCCGCTACGCCTCCAACTCGACCTACATCTCCACCGACCCCCGCCTGCGCCAGGAGTACATGGACCCCAACCTCGTCGTCGACGAGGCCATAAAGTCCCAGCTCCTCGACGGAGGCATGGACGACCGCCTCGCCACCCACTTCGCCCACCTCTTCATCCGCGACCCCATCGTCATCTTCTCCGAGGACCTGCAGGAGCTCGACCTCGCCAAGACGGACCACTTTGAGAACATCCAGTCCACAAACTGGCAGCACATGCGCTTCAAGCCGCCCCCGGCCGACAACAGCATCGGCTGGCGCGTTGAGTTCCGCCCCATGGAGATCCAGATTACAGACTTCGAAAACGCCGCCTTCTCCGTCTTCATGGTCCTCGTCACCCGCGCCATCCTCTCCTTTGACCTCAACTTTTACATTCCCATCACCAAAGTCGACGAGAATATGGAGCGCGCCCACGCCGTCGACGCCGTCCTCAATGAGCGCTTCCACTTCCGCCGCAACCTCTTCGCCGCCCGCCACACCCGCGGTGCCAGCAACGGCCTCGAGTCTCGCCCCGGCTCCCGCCCAGGCTCTCGCGCCCCCAGCCGGCCTCCCACTCCCGTCGGCCCCGTCGAAGATGAGTACGAGGAAATGTCAGTCGACGAGATCATCAACGGCCGCCCCGACGGCACCTTCCCGGGTCTTGTGCCCCTGGTCGAGAGCTACCTGGACGGCGTCAACGTCGACGTCCAGACCCGCTGCGAGCTTGACACGTACCTGCGCCTCGTCAGCCAGCGCGCCAGCGGCAAGCTCGACACGGCCGCCCGCTGGATCCGCGACTTTGTCGCCTCCCACCCGGCCTACAAGCAGGACAGCGTCGTCGACGACGAGATCCAGAAGGACCTCGTCGCCGCCGTGTTGACCGTCGGCGAGCGCGAGGTCAGCGGCCAGGGGTTCAGGGACACGGGCATCCGGGGGCTCGAGAGACTGCTGGGAAACTTCCGCGGCGGCTGCGGCGGTAGTGACAAGTGAGGGGACGGACGGGCGAGGGAGGGAGGCGGTCAAGGTTGCATGTCAGACGACACCTGCCAAGACAGAGGAGTCTGCAGACGGGAAGATAGCCGCGAGACCATCTTGCATGTTTCCGCCGTGAGGAGTCCCCCGCGGCCGGCCAAAATGGTGGTGATCGGCCGAGATGGTCCAGGGGACGCATGCAGGGTCCGCGGGATCTCGACTTCCCATGGCGCTAGTCTCGGGAGCATCGCCCTCCGCGCGCGGCAGCGGTAGAATGGCGGGATTGACATGATCAGATACCCACGATCTAGTATAAACCCAAGTCTCCTTTTTGGATCTATTGATTATGCCATATGGTGGTTGTTTGACGGTAAGGGGAGAGTGCCTGGGCGATCACGATGACGGGATCCCAGCGGGGGCCGGCCTTGCAGATCCTTCCGGAGCCGTGCCGCGTATCGAGACTGACCGGCTCTTGATGAATCAGGTCTCGGATCGTGTCGGTTGTCACTTTGCTTCACGCCGGTGCGAGATCCTGCATCCTTTGCAGACCCTTGACGGTCAGTCCCTGGGGGCAAGACACGGCACATAGTGGCTGAGCGGTTCAGTTTTGAGACACGGCAAAGCAGCGGTCTAAACGCAGGATCGGGGCGGCGGCGGAGGCGATCCGCGGGTCTGACACGTCAGAGCAGCGTGCTTTACTCGTCTGAAAAAGAAGCAGCTGGAGAAGAGGAGACCCGGACGAGAAGCGGCATCTGATCGGTCAGATGGCATATGGGGCCTGTCGACGGTCTCCAAGCCATGGTAGCGAGTAGATAGATGCATACCGCGGAGCATCCACGCCGCCGAAGCAAACATCTCAGCGCTAGCGCGGCGCCTATAGCGGTGAGGAGGGGGGGGCTTGGGAGTTGCAGGGACGGCCGATCAGTGTTTTGGAAGATGCTTCACGATCAGATCCTCGCCTGATCTTTATTTCTGGCAACGGCAGGGCGGCTGCGGGGGAGGCGAGGAAACGCATGAGCATGAAAACGGCGGACGACAAGTTTAGACCTCGCGACTCGCGGGCTTCGAGTTACCCCGTCCATCAGTCCATCTGCCGGATGCTCGTGTGTTCAGGGTCGTCTTGAGCAAGGGGACATCCTGGGAGGCGTCAACGGACGGGGGCGGGACGTTGCTGGCGCCAAGCCAGGCTCAGGCAAGTTCGTTCGGTCGGTAGCTCAGGGCTGTGTGTCCTCGCTGGACGCTGGAGTTTCTGACCGGGGGGCGTGTGAGAAGAAAAGAGCATCTCAAGATCCGACGCCGTTCGCCCTGTTAGCAGGCGGATGCCGGGTGAAAATCGGCACCGGGTGTGGAAACCGCGTGTCGATTCCTTTGTCGAAGGACGGGATGATGGCTGGGGGCCGCCCTGGGGGGGAGGAGATTAGCTTTAGCCCCAGCGCTAGGGGAGAGGAATGGGGGGAGCGGTTCCTCGCAGTTCCTCGGCTGGATGTGGCCGTGTGGGCGTGGGTGTGGGCGTGGGACGGGCATCTCTCCCCGTCGCGTGTCGCTCCCCCGGCCGCCGCCCGCCCGTCGGGCATCAAGCTGTCGAGTCTGCCTTTCCCCTAGCGTACCAGAACACGACAGGCGAAATAGGGATAGGGCGGACCATCCTGTCCTCGGGACAACTTGACAAGTGAGGGAGGTTCCCAAGCTAATTTTACCCCGACGGCTTTCTCCTTCCCCCCTAGCTCGTCGGAGGAGACAATTCGGAGTTGGCTCCGTCGATGGGACCGCCAGCAACGCAGGCAGACAGAGTTTGAGTTAGTCAGCGACCATTCCAGTCTCGATATGCACTGCCAGGCGGCTCGAGGCAAGCGAGACATTTGAGGGCGGCGGAACTGTTCGCTTTCGGGTCTGGAGGGTTGCGTGCGTCGATGGTCGATGGAGAGTCGTATGTGTTTTGTTCGAGGGGCGGGCAGCAAAGACAGGCGCCCACCACCGGGCCGATATAGCCTCGCAGTAGTTCGTTGGTCGTCGTTTGTGTCGTCGCTCGTCGTCCGTTGTTGGTTTGAATGAATGCTCGGCGATCTGCCTGAAATCTGCCCCTCTGCTGCCCCCTTGACACCCCCCCCCCCTCCCCTTCGGCCTGGGGGACTCGTCGCCCAGGGCCTGTCGCCTGGACTGGGGTCTGGCCCATCGCATCCCTGTCCTCGTGGCTGTCTCCGTGTCTCGTCGGGGACCGGTGGGCAAGCAGAAACGCCACGGCGAGGGAAATCGTACGATGACTGTTTGGGGCGCGGCGATTGGCCGAGAAGGGGTGCCGGGCCCGTGAATCTGGTCCACGCGATTCGCGAAGCTCGATCCACGGGTACGATCGCTGGTGACGTAGCGCCGGTAGAAGGAAGCACTTTTTGGGGCGGCGGGCATTTGTGCACAGCAGCACACGCACGGCTTCTGCCCCATCGTTGGCTACGCCCTTCTGCCTCTGGTCCAGGCCGCCACAGATCTGGTTGCCTTGATGGCGGTTGGTTGAGTTTCTGACGACCTGGCTTGGTTTCTTGGCTTTTTTGTCCCCGGCATCGAGGCGCGCCGCTGGGAACGGATAGGACGGAACCATACCGCTGGATGCGATCCACGTGGCGTCCCCCAGGTCATTGTCAAGTTCCAGAGATGGGCAGTTCCTCGGGGTTGGGCCATTCAATCGGGTCGAGTGTCTTTGATTCGAGGCATGTTGTCGGTTTCCCGGCTCGGTCCAGGGAGAAGGCGAGGCGAGGCGAGGCGAGCGAAGGCTGTGTCGGAGATGGAGGGAGTGGTCAAGACTCAAGAGATGACCAAAATGACTGGGCCTGCGGACTTGCACAGGTTGAGGTGGCATGGGCGTGCCTGTGGAAGGGAAGGAAGGGACTGCCTCTGTGCCGTGTGCTTGGCACCTTCCGATGTTCTGGTCCACGTCTTGTGTTGGCGTCGGTGGAAGGAGCAGCCCACCAGCTCCTCCCTGCTTCAGTACACGTACCTTCCCAGTCAAGACCAGCACCGAACGCCTCCTTCCCACATCCAGTGTTTGGATCGATCTTGCACCGGGGGCGGGCACGGCAAGATCCATCTTCACCGTTCATGCCGCAGCTACCCACTGAGATGTACTCCACCTCGGTTCCCTGAAATCTGCCCAACGCCAACCAACACCAACCGGTCGACCATCGCCATCATCTACCGGCCGCCTTCGTCACGCCAGGTCCACAGCCCAGCCGCAGCACCCAAGCTCAAAGACACCAGCTCGGAGCTAGAAGCAAAAACGACCCATGATGGAAATCAGGCCATTCCTCCCCCTTTCACCAAATCAAGCCCGGAGTCTGCGCCGCAGCGTATCATCATCGCTTCCATCGCTTCCGCATGCGGCCTGACACTTCGACACCCCTGACATCGGGAGTCTCGTCACTCATCACTCGTCACGTCAGGGAGCAGACCCAGGAGCAAACTGCAACCCAACCAACGCAACCAACCGAACGCCCGTCCATCGCTTACGAAGAGCCCACCCCCAAGCCCGCAAGCCCCAGAAGAGAACACCCCCGTTCCTGGGCCCGATGCATCCACGATTCCCTAGCGGGCCCTCCGCCCACGGCGGAGTCGCACCGTCGTCAATGGTTCACACGAAAAAAAGGGCAGACCCTGGTCCCTCCCAGTTGATCTTCTGGTCAGAGCGCCCGAGTTCATCTTGCTGGGAGATCATCGTGATCTCTCGCCCTTCAGCCAGGGGTGACCCTGCTCGACCATCGTACCCCATCGCATTCACCGGCACATCCGAGCCCCTTCCGCGGAGGGACGGCGGAGTGACGGGCGGACGACGAGACCTACTAGCACTCTACCACGGCATCCTTGAGGTTTAAAACTCTGTCACCAACGCCGGCCGCAGCAAATGCTGCGCTCGCGAGTCGACCCGTATCACAGCCAAGGACGATGGCACGCAAGCGGTTTCTTCATGACTCGTCCCTTTCGGCAGATGGCCTTGCCCTGGGCGTGAAGACAGACGTTGTACTCTTCACCCAACACGAGGGCACGCTCTCTCGGGCATATAATATTAGTCACATATCACCCCCAAGTTCAGATGTACATCGGCGATTCCCGTCCGCTCGCACAGGCCGACCTGCAGCGGTTCGCCTGTTCGACAGTCTGTCACTGGTGGGCGGCCGTCTCGATGTTGCCCCAGTACCGGACATCATCCTATTCGTCACCGGCCGGCCAGCCGTGGCATGGACACCTGGAAGTCCACCGAGATGGAAGCCTCTTGACACACGGCTGGAGTCAGTTTCCCCTGGCCTGGCCCCTTCGTCTACATCGACGCCCGGCCAAGCCGCCGCGGACCTGGACCATCTGTTGCTGAATGGCAAAAGACATGCGGACACTGTCCTGGTGGTCGTCGCCGCCATCCTTCAAGGAAACCAGAGGTCACGGCTTACGACCCTTTCGCAAAGACCACACCCACCCTGTCGGAACGACCGCAGAGACATTTCAGATCTCGAATCGGCGTAGATCCGCTTGCTTGCATGTCTTGATCCTGATGCCGTCGCACAGGAGCCCCCCCTTCTCCCTCGTGTCGCCCCGGACTATTAGGGCTCGCCCGAAATGCTCGTCCTACCGCGCAGGTCACAGGGTGCTTCCTTCTTTGCGCTCGCTCACCAACCATGTCGGCAAGGGTCGATAGGGGGAGACGTGCAGGTCGGTCTAGGCTGACATCTGCAGACCCTTTGCCCGATGCGCACGTCTCGGCTGCAGGAAACATCATGCATGGGCGGGCGCACGTACTTACACGGAGGAGGAGGGTAGAATATCGCCGTTCGCAGCGGCGGCAGCAGCAGCAACCACGCGCTGCCCTGGCACCCCGTTTCCTGTCCGACCTGCGTTCCCTCAACTTGCAGGACAGGTCGGCGATCCTGTAGCCGACGACCGCACCTGACGACACTACCTCGCAAGTGAGGGTGCCACGAACAACTTGCCCGGCGCATCGACTACGTTGGCCAGGTCACAAATCAAGAATGTTCGTCAACCTACCTGCCCTCCCTTTCGTCTCCCTCCTTCACCCGAGCCCATGGTACGCGAACGGCGGCAGTTGAATGGTGGGCTTATGCAGGGACGAACGTAACTTTGGTCGCCCGAATCGTTGCGCGTCAGCCACCGCCATGTGGTTTCTCTGGTCGGCCCAGATCCCAGGGACCCTTCCAAGTCACCCAACCGCCGCACGTTAGTCTCAGCGACTACTCTCATAACCGAAAGGCAAAAACGGCGCCGCCGCGCCCCCGTGGCTTGGCCAAGCGCAGAACGCCATGGACCCGTCCGTCCCTCGTGCGTTCGTGCGTGTCTTGCCACGCGAGTTGCGGATTAAGCGACATTGTGCCCCCCAGCACTACCTGATGCCCCCTAACCCCCCCTCAGCAGGCGAGGCGTTGGCCGGTCACATCGCATGCCGCTAGGCTCTGGGTGACGATCAGGCGCCGGGCCTTGTGTCGTGCGTGCCGGCAGCGATACGAGAGCAGGCGGGCGGCCGGTTGCTGGAGGAGGGCCAGGCCAAGGAAGAAGGACGAGAAGACGAGAAGGAAGAGGAGGGGCGGTGCACGACTTCCAGACAAAGTCGAGTCACTCTGAGACCCTGGGAAACAGGCCAACTTATTCCCTGCGCAGGGATAGGCCCGAGAACGAGAAGTCGGTCGCACAAGCACAACAACGGGAGGTCGCGGAGCGGCGACCACCTCACGAAATCTGACATCTCACATGACACACAGCCCGACCCTGCCGCCGTGCGACCCGGATCTAAAAGCCGTTCATCTCGCCGTCTCTGCTTCTGTGGTCGGCATCTTGCCTCTCCATCGATCCGCGCAGCCGCACAATGACGGGCTTGTTGTCGTGGCTGCTGGACGACTTGCATCGTCAACGTCGACACATACCATCGCCCGTCGTCCGAGTGGCACCGGTGGCTGGTGTCGTGCGACGTCTCTTATTCTTTCCCGCCAGAAACCATCCCGCCCGCATTCCCCTCCTCGCGAAGGCCTGCCCTCTTTTCCCCTGTGGCAGCCACGCGGGCATGTGCGCTCCACGAGGGCAGCTCAGGGCCCTCGACGCCCCCCCTTCTCTCCCTGGCGATATCACCGGCACGGCATGGCATGCCCGCAGCGTCATCCGCATTGCCCGCGCAGCCAAGCGCGAGACAAGGCTGGCCCCGCGGCACCGTGCAGCTCGTGTGTGCGTGTGTATGTGCGGACGGCATGCCGCTGGCCCACCTCCCCTTCTCTTCCCTTCCCTCCCCGCGTCCCACCAAATCAGATAGGATTGAGCAGACCACCCGTCCGAGATCTCTCCCGTGTCTCTGTTGTCAGGCTCAAGGTTGCAAACCGCACCCGTGTGTTCCCCCCTTCTTGTGCGGCCGAAGAACAACGGTATGACACGCAGGCAGAGGTGCGGCGACGGCCCACCCCCATCCGGCCGGACTGTCGATGGCCCCGGTGATGCCCCGTACTTTTCTTTCCTGCGAGTAAGTCGTAGTCTTCTTTCACCCCGACGATCCCCATGCGCGGCCCGCGTCTGTCATCGAAAAAAGGGGGGGCCGTTCCGCTGTAAAACGTCCGGCAAGGCCAGACTGACTTGCTGGGACGAACAGACTAGACAAATCGTGCGTGAGGGGAGGCAAAGGAGGGTAACGTGCCGGAGCGTCGCTAGCCCGGGCCCCCTTTTCCTTCCCCCGCATGGGCTCGATGTGTGTGTGTATGGTGTTCGTCCAACAAATTCGCCGTCGACGGGAGCATGGACTCACGGACGACCTTTGCTCTCCTCTCTTGTTTTTGTTTTGCCGCGGCCGTTTCTCAGGTTCATCCCACCATGGCGACGATCGCGAATGTACTTAAGTACCGTCCGCCCTACCGCCGTAGCCGCCGCCTCGAGATCTGCATCCCAAATATCCGGGTTGGGCAGATAGATGGACAATAGTTCCCATAGACCCGGGTCCATAAGTTTGAAAAAAAAAAACCCCGGCGTCCATCTCGATTGTTCGAAGCGCACCAATTCCGCCTTCCTTCCACACCCAAAGCCCATCGTCTGTCCGTTCTGCCCTACGCAAAGGCAAGAAGCTAGGGGAAGCCGTCCCGGGCGCGCGTGCCCCCCTGCACGGATCTCCCAATGGCGATCTCCCCCCCCCCTTCGATAATCATCTCGATTGGTCGACGAGGCGAGCCGAGGAACATGACGTCGCGCCGGCTGGCCCGTCGCTCGGCTCGCCCGCTAGTCCCAACCTTCACAATCTTTCCATCAAGATTCCAGCCGCCCGCACTGACACGGCCTGCGCTCGGTCAGTAAAAAATAAGAACAAGAGGGCTGTATTCTTACTTGTCCTGTAATAGCGGCAAATCTGCGCTCCCCCCCCCCCCCCCCCCCCCCCCTCCCTGCCCGCTCAACGTCCCAGGGATCTGTGGCGGTCGCGGGTCGTGGCGCGAGGCTTTGGCGCCTTGCCTCGTTTTGGCAGGCCGCCAGAAGCTGTTCCCACATGGCGGGCGCCTCCTCATCGGCCGTGGAACTCCGCGACCTCTTCCGGGATACCGGGACATCTTTCATCGCCGTAGGGTGGTGCCTCAAGTCAATCAAGGACCCGGGGATGAGAGAACAAATCGTCTTGATATTCCAAAGCCGTCTCTTGCCCATGGCCAAGGCTTCCCAGTGTCCGCTGATACGACACTCCGCGACTTCTAAGCTCGATACATGTGTGTGTGTCTAAAGGGCCCAAGCCCCAGACATGAAAATGAAAAAAGTTCGCATCGCGCCGGTGCTCCATGGTTCCCTCCTCCATCTCAGTCGCCGCCCCCCTGAAGATCCATTGCCGGATATCCCCCCTTTTATCTAATGTTCCTCCGATGCAAGTGCCAAAATGCCGGGTAAGCATCGTCGGAAGCCTACAGTTTCCGCTGTGAGAAAGAAATAAAAAGAAAAGAGAGAGAACACGGAAATGTGAAGTGTTGTTGGTGGAAAAGACACAAAACGCCGCCGGATGATATAACGCTCCTGGTGTGCCGTGTCCCCTACTCCTGCCTGGAGACACCCGTAGTATATACAGATAGGAAAAAAAGCTGGCTTGAAAGCGCTGCCGGGGTATCCAGATAGGAAAAGCACTATCGTGTGCTGGTTGGTCATGGGCGTCCCAGCTCTTCACCGCCCCCCTTGTTCGATGGGCCGTCTCTGTTTCAGGGTCGATGATCGACCTGCTCTGTCGGAAAATAAGGAAAATAAATGTTGCATCTGTTCTCAGGACCGCTGGGGCGTCTTGGGACGGACTTGTCGTGCTTCAAGTTGTCGCTTCCTCTCGAGCTTGGCGTAGTGCAGACCGCAAGCGTTGCAGAGGGTCCTGGCACCGTCGGGGCCGCGCCGCCATTCTGGCGTATCGATTCTGTTGCAGCTGTGGCATCGACCGGGTGGAGCAGCGCGCTGAAGGAAAAATTAGTCAACGTTCGTTGGAAGGAAGACTCGGGAATACTCACGCCTCGCCGCTTCTTGACCTCTCCCAGGTTGTAACCGCCGTTGGACTTCATTCCGTCGTACATGGAAGACTCGTCGTCGTCGTACATCTTGGATTTGCCGCTCGTCCTCGCCCGTTCGTGTGCGGTACGGATGATGGCCCTCAGCGAATCCAGCGAGCCGCGCAGATACTCGACGTTGCTGGCCATTTCTGACACTTCGTGCTCGGTCGGCAGACGGTCTGGGATCGGTTGCGAGCTGTGCTGCTCGGCAGCAACGCGGCTCCATGACTCGCCAAAGTTGAAAATGGTTCGCGAGGATGCGGAAATCTACGAGACATAATCAGCATCCAACGCCGGTGATTCGGTCCAAATTGCGCTTACCCTATCCAGGCACTCGGTGTAGCTCCAGACCTCTAGCGCCCGGTTGAGAGTTCGATCATATTGAGGTCGAGCGGGGGCGTATTCCGGGTCGTCGTGGTGAGATGGGCGTTGCGATTCGAATGGCGGTGGCGGCGGGAGTGAGTGACCATGTCGGGGCGAAGCTGGGTACGCCGGCAGCGGAATCTGGCCCGGAGGAAGTTGGCTGTGGTGATGCGAATACGGAGGGTGCTGATGCGATGCATGGTGATATGGCCCGCTGTGCTCCATCATCTTGCTCTCCATCTCTCGTGCATGATCAGGCTTGATCGGAGGGCTAGGTTGCGGTCCGGGGTATGCGCTGATCGGACCAGGTCTGCCACCGTATGATGGCGGCCGAGACTGCTCGGAGAATGGAGGCAGTGGCTCTGGCCTCGGGGGTCCGAATGACGTGGGATGGAGAGTACGTGGCGACTGCTTGTCCGAGGAGGGCGGTTCAGGGAACGATCGCGGGGGCCCAGAGCCGTAGGTTGACGGGAAGCTGTGCACGGAGCCCGATACCGAAGACGGAGGCTGGGAAGGCGGGAACGGGCTGGGCTTAGCCCCCGAAATGACCTCAGAGAGGGACGGGAGAGACTGGCGTTGTTGCGGCATGTCGTTGTCGTCGGATGGTCGTCGAGGCTCGACAGGCGAGATCATGCCGGCGATGCTTGGGCCGAGAGCGGACGGTTGATGGTGATGGCTGGAGGAATAGGAAGAGTGGTGTCCGTGGTAGGGGTTGGCGGGACTGATGAGGGTTGCGGTCGCCATCCCGGGTGGTTCACGATAGTATCGGTCGATGGAGTCTCTGGGTGGAAGGCGTTGTGTGTCGTAGGGTCCTGGGTTGCCGGCAGATGTAGCACCGCTGCGGAGAGAGGATGTCGTGTTAACCAACTGGAGATGGGAGTGGAGGAGGGGGAGGAAGGGAGTGTCAAGTGACGGGTGGAGGGAGGGCGGGTAGTAATAATAATGTATCGGATCGGGGGTGGGAGACCTGGGGGTGGATGAACGGACCTTTGCCTAGCTCCTGAGCCGCCTGCTTCCATAGCAGGTTGTCAGGGCCGATGGAGGCGATCTTGTGAGGGACGGGACCCCAGAAATGGAGCTGACTCGTTGGGAACTGAAAACGGCTGAAGGAATCGTGACTCGGGTGTGGGAGAGGGTGTTGGAAGAAACCCAGGTGACGGTGTAGATTTGGGGAAGGGGGGACCCGGGGCGGAAGAGGGGGTGGAGATGGAAAGATCGGACAAAGATGGCACAACCCGGCGGAGACCTTCTATGTATATGTCTGGCGCTCCTCAGGGCCTGCGGGTTGACAGGGACCAGCAGATGTGGCGGGGCCTGAAGGACAAGACAGCAGCAGCAGCAATGCGGCCGACCTGCCGATGGATGAATGGGAGGTGTGGGCGGGCTTGGCCTCGCACGATGTGCAGACTGGGGGGGAAGAAAGGTACTTGACCCAGAAGTCGATGCCGCCCGCTGGAAGGGGGGGGTGTGGGAGGGGACTTTTCGAGCTAGCAAGATCCGATCAGGAGCTATCGGAGGGGCGCGCGTGTGGTGGCGGAACGGCAGGCCAGGTCAACGCATGGATCCTGTGTGCTGTAGGGGGTGGTCGACGGACGGCGGACGATTTGAAGAGAGGGAGGTGGGCCGCGTTCCAATGAATGGGGGGGGAGGGGACCGCTGAGAAGGAAGATGCCTAGCGTTGGTCAAGCTACCACGCTCTGCTCGTCTGGGTGGCGGCCTGGTGGGTGCCGGGGGAAGTTCGACCCTGTGAGAATGTATCCCGGGGGGTGTGGTCGCTCAGGAGGGCGGGAGAAGGGGGGGCGTGTGGGCGTGGGCGTTTCTATCCGAGCGACTGGGATCAGAGGGTTGGCTGCTGAGGTTGCTTTTTTCTCGGTCTGTGGTGTCAGGCGAAGGCTTGAGCTGGCGGGCTGTTGGATGCCGTCCGAATGACGCCGCAGCTTCCACCGCTGAAGATGTTGTCGAGGCGGCTTAAGAATGGCGCCAGGCGTTTTTGTGTAGGAGTGGGAGGCGTCTCGGCGGGAATTACTGGCTTCTTGCGTGTTGGTTCTGCGCTGGCGGATTCGATTCGGTGTCTTATATCGCTGACTTGGTCGATTCGTTCGAGCTGTTGGATGAAAGCGATCGGGTCCTTGGTTGCAACACCGGTCGGAGTCGAGGCGAGGCGGCGCTGCGGTCAAATAACAGCCCTGGAAGGCGTTGTGAGGCGAGCGAGGGGTTGCCGGATGATGGTGAAGCAGGAGAGTGTGAGAGAAAGAGGGGGAAAGGGAGGAAGGAGAAGCAGGAGAAGAAGAAAGGCAGCGCAAGGGATCTGGCAGGAAAAGAGGAGGCGGATGTGACAGAGTAATATGAGATCAGCAACCAGGAACACGGGGAACGGGCGGGCATGGGCAGCAACAGCAGGATGCCGGCATCAGGTAATGAATGACTGTACTGTGCCTGCTGCTGGGGGCCTGGTGCAGCGCCCCCATGCATGGGATGGGATGGGCAGGGCAGGGCAGAACACTGCATCGTCGGTCGTGCCCTCGACGTCGGCAGGTCCCTTCTCCTCGACCTCCCTTGACCACCCCTGCCCACGAGTCGTCGCCATATTTTTAACCGGTTCCCACACGCCCCGTTTTCAACACGACAGATGGACGAGATGAAGACAGATCCGGGCCCCCCTCGAGACTCGCCCTTCCAAGGGGGGAGGAGGCGACGAAGAGGGAACCTAGGTAGGTCCCAGGGTGGGGGCCCGCCCGGCGGCCGGGGGTGGTGAGATCTCGAGAGGTGCGGTGTGTTGGGACGGGGGGAATCGAGGCAAGACAGACCAGGAAACGAGATGTGGTGCTGACCGGGGACCGGGGGCCGGGAGGCCTATGGGATGCTGTGCTTTTCTGGCCCGCAGCGACTTTGAGTGGGTTTGTGTGGTGGCCGGCCGGGGGATAAAATCATTGTACCAGATTGGCAATGCAGCGCCGATCGGGGGCTTGCGCCCAATGTCGCCCCTCCAGGCCGAGTACCAAGCAGGATGCTGCTGGGCGGGCGACTGCTGTGTCTGGCTGTGTCTGGCTGTGTCTTGTCGACGACTGGGCGTGCTCAAGTGCCCGTGCCCTTGCACATCCGCGTCTCCGTCTCCTTGCTGCCGGCCGTCGAGTCCTCGCAGCGGCTGCCCGGAGAGGGCGGGGGGGGGGGGGGGGGGGGGGGCGCCTGCATGTGTGCAGTGGTGGAGGAGGAGAAGGATGGCGACTGGCCCGACATGTGCGTCTCCATCGTCAGATGTGCCCCTTTGCGGGCGACGGACAGGAATGCTCCCGTGGCGGCGTGCCGGTCAAGCCCATGGCGAAAAAAGGGGGCGGCCCGGCGGCTGGTGACGATGTCGTTGGTGGTGGTTGTCGAGACCAAGAACCGGCAAAAGCGACACGCTGGTCTGCCGTCCACTGACGGGCGGATGGTTCCGTGTGAGCTCATAGGGGAGAGCGACGACGTAGCCCGAAGCGCAACAGTAGCAGCAGTAGCAACAGCAGTGGTTGCAAGCAGCCTGACAGGGGGGGTCACATCGCTTCCCACCCTCGTCCCCTTCCCAGCCGTGCCGATGGTACGACTTTTCTGGACCCGCTGGCACCGCATCGTGCAGACAGGGAATCGAGTTTCGCGATCATTGGCCACCGGGCGCGGGCGGATCGAAGATTGGTTGCAGGGCGTCCGGCGGCTGGACCAGGGGCCTGGTCGAACCCCGTGAGGGAAAACGTCCCTCGACGTCCCCAATAAGGGGTGTGTGGTAGGGTGAAGGGGGGGAGGGGGGCGATCCAGGTGGAAGGGGGGGGCGTCAGATCGTGCTCTCTCCAGCCTGTCTGTCTGGCAGATCTGAGCCGGGTCTCGATATTGGTTCGTTGAAGAAACGTTCATGCCTGCTTGGATTGGCGGCTGCACGATATCCCTTTCGGAGGCGGGCGGATCGAGCGGCGAGCAGCGGGCGACGAACGGCAGGGCAGAGAAGGGGTCATCCCTCGATGAAGAGGGGTTGTTGTCGTGGAGGCTGCATTGCGTGCTGCATGGAGCCTCTGTCACGCTGCGACATGGCCGTGCAATGGAGGGAGGGAGGGACTGTACGAGTAGGGACTCGAAAGCGGTTCGAGAGTCGAACCCTTGTGTTTTGGCGTTGATTGAGGCGTTTTGTCAAGAGAAGTCGAGGTCGATGAAGCCATGCTCCGCATCGGTGAAGGATATGGCGTGGTGATGGATGAAGATGCTTGCTTACGAAGAAGTACCAGTGACCCAAAAAGCGACGTCAACTCATCGAAAGCGAGAATGGTTCGTCAGATGGGCGGATCGATACAGTGCGCAGGTACCTGCGATTTGAAAAAGCTCCTGCCGTCCAGTAGAGATGCGGTCGGAGGAAGGATGTGTGGGCCCCGCCATTGCCCCTCCCTCGGAGACCGCTACAGTGCAGTATCGTTCCTGCCAACGTGGAAACGTCGATGGAGTCCATCCATGGAAGGAAGTCACGTATCGACCAGGTAAGGTGCCACAACACCCGTTCCGACATGGCACTGGGACATGGGGAAGGCTCGATGAAACAAACACTACCTCCGTCCTTCCTCGGCGCTGAGTGAGATATGACCGGGCTGGAGAGCCCACTGCAGAAGGTGGTGCGGGAGGACCGAGCTACCGCACCTGCCAGGTATCGACCAGGCGTGGGTAAAGTGAGGGAGGCAAGTCCGTTCCTTCCTCTGCTGTTGCCCTCCGTGGTGACACGTGCCTTCCCTTCCCTTGCTGGAGGTGTGTCTGCCCCAACTTGCACCACAAAGTCTTGAGTCCAGGGAATCACGAGATCTGAACACAAACATGGCCGCATCTTGGACGCACTCACCACCTTATAGCCTATTCCTGCTGTTCGAGTGGGCGAAACCACGTCACGAGTTCACATCAGTCCTCTGAACGGGGCTTGGCGACACTCTGCCTGACAACATCTTTCCGCGGCACGATCGCCCATCGGGAACCTGGCCAGGCCACCCTGTTCAGATCCATTAAACGACATCGACCAGCCTTGAGCCGCACGCCTTGCCTTCTTGCCACCCTGGGCCCTGGCGACCTGCTTCAGTCCCGCTTCCACGCCCAGACCCGGCTTGACAACCTCATCTAGCCGTTGGACGATCCATCAGGCAGCATGCGGACCTCTTCTATGGGCACCAACCTTTTCTTCCATGCGCATTGGTTCTACCGGAGACAAACACCGCATCGGGATGTCGTTGCTGGGCCTGCCAGGCATCGGGAGTCTCAGCCTGTTGACGCACGTTGAGCTCGGGGCGTCGCTCATCTCCATTTGGAAGCCAACCCTGGATATCAAGCATGACGGCAAGACGCCGCTCGCCATCTGCCCTCGGCTTGATGCGAGCCCCTTTCCAACCTTTCCAAGCTACAGCCGGCCACAAGCACTGGGACACGACAGATCTGGGCCGGCCAACGATCGAGTGGCGGGATGCGGCAGCCGTCCTCGGTGGAACATTACACACCAATACATACACCTTACCCTTGATTTCCTGCGTCACCTTCGGAAACCCGTCTGCAAATCCTCAGCCGACATATGGATGCGGATTGGAGGCAATACGAACCATCCGAGACGGGTTGACCATCCCCAAGTCCCGTCATTGATGACCACGGCCGGCCCTCGACATGAAGCCATTGTCTGGTGAGATGGTCCGACGCACCTGGCTTGGTCATCTCGTCTACTCTTCTGAAAGACGACATCACCATCGACATGCGGTCGGTTGGCGGCTTCGACCAGCCACCCAACCCACCCCCCTCTCTTCCAGGCATGTGACGGTGCCTGCAGCGCGCGATTCACGCACCCTCTCCCCGGAGGTGAGCGCCTGTCAGTGAGAGATGGGCCCGCCCGGCCCCATTGAGCAGGCCAGCCGGTTGACAGGAGAGGAGGATCGCCTATGCGCGCTACATGGTCCGGGATTTTGGAGAGCCATGTTTAAGAATGGTGCGCACAGACAATCGTACGACCTCTCAGGCATCAATTTCTTGCATCTTGCACCCCGGCCGAAGCAAGGGTCTCTGCGGAAGGGCATCTCTTGTCGAGAACGGCGCGCAGTCCGGAGTGGATGAGCGCACGACGACTCAACCAGGAATATCTTTCGGCTGACCCGAGGCCACATCAACACCGCCCACTCTGGCCTCTCCACTCGTATTCGACAACGACAACGACAACCGTGAGCTGCCGGCCGGCTACATGACGACGTGACAGCAGTAGCCTCGTCGAACATGGCTTGCCATTTGCCACCCATGAAGCTCGGCTAGCTTCTCGTCTTCCCTGCAACTCTCTTGCACCCGTCGCCAGCAACAGGACGAGCGAGCGAGCCAATGCGACTCGCCGGGTTGTGCGCATGCAGGAACTGGTGTCACCAGAATATCCCCGGCCTGCGACGCCCTGACAGCTTGGTGGCCGAACTCTTGACACTTGATGCCCCGCGGAGCCACGCGCCCCTTGTCGCCTCCGACCGAGGCACGCGCGCGATTTTGCACGGTCGACAAAGTACACCCAGGAGGGCTCGTCGTGGTCTGTGGACCACCACCACCCTGGCATCCGATGATGGATGTTCTTTGGGCGGCCAGCGTGGCAGAGATTGCAAAGCCTGTCCGGGACGGACGAAGCCGAACAAGTCCCCCCACCGACGATAGGGACCCTGGAGACCAGACGGACATCGGGGCAATTCAGACTGGGGCGGACCAGATCGATCAGGAAACGGCATTGGGTCTTGTTACGAGATGCCTGCATTAACTGACAGGTAGCGATCGCACACCCGCCGCTTATTCTGCAGACGAGACGACTGACAGGCAGTGACTGCCTCTGCGAATGGAGGCGGTCCATTTCCTCCGCCTCCGCCTCCTCCGCCCGTCACAGGCTTGCATCTGGCTGCAACACAACATGGCCGGGGTCTTCCCAGGACGAAGTGCGGGTACTTCCCGTTCTTTGACAGCGGCTGTGGGTCAACGTCGGGCTCCACTCCCACGATGCATCGCCCGGGTCGGGTCAATGTCAACTCAGCGCTGCAGACCGACCCGCACTGGTGATCCCTGCCAGTGCCTCCCTGTCCGCCCTCCCCTCCACGTCCTCCGATTCCCTCAGGGGCCCATCTTGCCCATCGCATCGCATCCCATCGCATCACACATCCATCCCACAGGGCGACAACCACATCGGTGTGCCTCTGCTTGAGCGGCCCCACACCTCCTGCTGACGGGCAGACACACACACACACACACACACACACACACACACACACACCACACACACACCACACACACCATCAAGTACATCCATCCATCTGCGCTTGAAACGGCGCTGCACCGTCGGGGGCTCACCTTGTTTCCGGCCCTGGCTCGCGCCTCCGGTCGCCTCGCCCCCCCTTCCTCCCCACGATGCGATGGTGGTGTGCGACTCGGCGTGCACTTTGCAACAAGGATCCGTCCATCTCGAACGATCTCTCCTTCTCCGGTCACATCGGCCTCCAACCAGCCAGGAGGGAGCAACACCACACACACACTCAGCCCCCCCTGGCCAGCATGATCAGTCGTTGACCAAGCACGGCGGAAGACCACCAGATGGCACGGCGCCAAAGTGCGCTGCGCCCGCACAGAAATGCCACCAATTGCGCCGCCGTGTAACTAGAGCAAGATCTGCAAGCTGTGCTGGATCTCGTCAGTTCACCCTGGCTTGTCTTGTCTGCCTGGGCAAGTCGGAGGGAGGGGGAGGGGCTGCTGCCACTGCTGATGTTGCTGCTGCTGCTTGCTGCCGCCGCCGACGCCGCCGATGCTGGCTGGGCCGCTGGCTGGGCCCAGGAGCACCCTTTCCCATCTGCATCTGCACGATCGCCGGATTGCTGTCACTTGTCACATTTCTGCTCCAGACCGGTCAAGAATGTCGACCGCATTGCGATCCTCCGAGGCATGCTCACCCGTCAGCTGGCGACACTCGTGGCTGCCCTTATGGCGCGCGCCTTCTTTTGATGGAACATGGTCGCAGGACAGACTAGACAAGACCCTTCAACCGTTGCGAGCAGCCCATTCACGGCAAGCCATGTGGCTCCAGTGGAAAGTGCCGCGGCGTGCTGGCCGAGCATCTATCTCAAGGCGACTTGACTGCAGGCGTGGGAACCAGATGACCCATGCTGGATGTTGGCTGCCCACCATCTCGAGATCGGTCAACAACTGGCACGGGTGCTTGGCCACCTCCTTATTCGCGCAGGCACTGCAGAAAGCGACGCCGCCAAGTAGGCATGTCATGCAGGTCTGAAGGATGTTGCTGAAAATGGCACGATCAGGTGGCAAGCGAGCTCCGTTTCTGCCCACCCGGTCTGGCGGCGTCGGGCATGCACTGCACGCCCACGACCTGCTCCCCCACGGACTGGTTGCGTGAGCGACCAAACCAGGCATGGCCCGATCGATCCCCTGGACGACATCACGAGCAACGAGCGCGCTCATCGGGCCCCCTGACTTGGCGCCGGCATGGCCACGTATCTGCTCAGGTACTTCCCTTGACATCCGAGGAGAATACCGTCGTCTGTCCGCTTGACCATCAACCGGCAAAACCCGAGCAAATATCACTCCCTTCCAGCAACGTTACTCGCCTCACATTCTGCCTGCCTGGCGAGCCAGCCCCCTGATCGCTTGGCACTCTACAGAGTTCAGGCTAGAAGCCGCCATAATCTCCGCGCCTGGCTTGTCCTGGCGCGTGGTGTTCCGGGATCTCTCTTGAGGTGGGCCGGGGTATATTGGTTGGAGCGATTCTCCAGGATCGGGGATTCGCGAGATCGGCCTTCCAACTGCCCCCCCCATCCATCCCTGACGGGTCGAGTCAGAGTCAGACGTTGATCCTTCTCGCCAACCAGGGCTGTCTCTCTCATTTGCGAGAGCGACAGCGGCGGTGAGCTAGTTGATGTACTCGTGACAGACCGTTGGCACCATTGTGGCCCAGTTTGATGCCCAGGTTGCTCGAGAAGATACTGCAGCAAAACCGTCGAAGAAACTTGGTCGCTCAAGCTGTCACCAGATTTGTCTTCGGGCCTCGCCACGGTGCAACCGTGTACAGAACATGAGAAGGCACCTCGTCTCGTTCTTAAGCCCAAGTTGGTCCTTGGGTTAACTCCCCGGGATCTCACGCCCCCCTTGATGTTTTCCAGAACGATGGCGTGGCCGGGGGTTGCCGTGTTAGCCCTCCCAACCACATGGCATCCGGAGGAGGCAGCTCGAAATACCAGCACTGTGCAAACCTCGGCAGGGCCCCTGGGCAGAGCACCCTTGACGACATGGGGCCGCAACTGTCAGTGCCAGCAAGGGTGCGTTTCTACTGCATTGGCCTGACGGTGGGCCAAGGTCCCCCCTGCACCAGTGTCATTAAGTCGCGGTACAGGGCACGAGACCCAAAGCTTACAGGGGGACCGATATCATCTCCCTGCCTCGCCTGCTGACGGATAGATGGAGGGAGGGATGGCAGAATCCAGGTCACCGTCATTCGGACACCGATGATCTGATCCACGCCCACGCAGCGAACGATGTCGCCTGGTGGGACGGCGAAGGAATGGGTGGATGGGCCGTTGCATCGAGGCCCCGTTGCCATGCCGCGCCGCGCCATGTGCGTTATCTGAGGGCTCGCTCGTCCCAGCCGGACGCGCTTACGTATCGTATCGAGCACGACAAGCAGGGCGCGCTGCGCTGGAGCTTTGGAGACGGAGCAGAGCGTGCCCGTCGCCCATCTATCCACTACCCGTCGTTCCCCGTGGCATCGTCTAACTCGAGTCGGTATGCATGCCGTGCCGCCCTAGCGCTTCCGACCCAGCGGTTCTCTGCCTCGGGACTTGGTTTTCGGCGGTGATGACGGGGACATCGTCCCCGCCGGCGTCCTTTGTCAAAGATGCCGGCCCTGGCCTGGCCTGCCCTTTTGCGCCACGAGCCCAGGGGGGCAGGGATACCCTTACGATGTTTGCTGGAGCCAGCAACCGGCAATGGAAGAGTCGGGCTCGACTCCGCGCGTCCTGGGTCTCCGCGGACCAACTGCTGCGTTTCGTCCGCGTTGGGCAGGCGAGGCATGTCCGCCGGCTTCAGCCTGACGAGCAGTGACGACCCCGGAGTGAGCAAGATATTCCTGCTATCCGAATAGCGCAACGCCTCCTCCCTCAGGCGACCAAACCGACGAGGGAGTGTTGAAAGCCACGGACTTGGACCCCGCGTACGAATATCTCAACTGAGACATGGCGATGAGGTCACAAAAGTCCCGCGCACGCATGGGTCCACGTGCTTGACGTCCCGTCCCGCGGCGGCCAAACCCCTCGCGGTAGCCACTTCTGCAGCCTGCTTTCTTTTTCCTCGAGCCATCACATCCGAGCCATGTGTCTCTAGGTATAAAGCATCATACGATGCCATGCGAGGGCGGCGCCTCATCGATACAGCAAGGGCTTGGTGGCGTCGACCGGTCAGCGACGCCCATCGGCACGGATCGCGCTCGAGAGACGATGCATCTCCAGCCTGAGAGGCATGCCATGACCTGGCGCACATCTGAGAGACATTGACTCGACCTTGACTCGACAAGATCCATCTCCGCCTTGGCCCTCTGGCCTGCCAGACTGCCGGCATTGCCCAGCCCTGTATGAGGAGCACCGGGCACAAGAACGTTGCTTTTGCCAGCATAGCCACCTCCCAGACCGGGCAGGGGCAGCTCGACAGGGTCGCTGTCTCGCGCAACCGCGCTCATCGCGGCCGTTGAAGCAGTTCAATACTCGCAAGCTTGGTGGTGGAAGGGTCATTGTCTCACCAGAGGAGCAGTCTAACGAGCGGCATTCCGTCTTGAGCGCACCGCCATGCGACCTGAACTGGGGAGCATTCCAACACTTGCACGTTCCTCTTCGCTGAGCACGTTGGGATTTCAAAGACAAGACCCTCATTTCGAACGCCATGTCTCTCGCTCGCAAGTCTGGCTGTGGAGGACGGGTGCATATCTGCCCATCACGAGGCCGGTCCAGCCCAGTTCAGCCACTGCGATATCTCGACGATGGCCTCCCCTTCTACCCGCCCGCCCTTCCGCCCGCCATCACTTCGGATCGCGCGCGACTCCCTTTCTCACAAAGCGGGCCGTGCCTGGCTGCGAAAACCGCGCCGATCGCTGGCGCCAGGCAAGGGACCTTCTCAGAGCCGCATCCGAGATCGAGATGGCTGGCGAGATGCAGAGAATTCGCCTCTGTCTGAGCGCAGGCTCTCGAGCCCACAGCCCAGCCACCAAGCATGCGACCCTGGACGGCAGTATCCGGGAGCCGGCTCAACAAGCAAAGGGCAGTGAGGCGTGAGCAGTGAGCACGACTTCCACTCCATCACCTGCTTGTCCTTTCCCCCAGAGGACCAACCTTCCCTCGCCCCCCTCCTGCCTCGGCCGGTCTGCTGAATGATTACTGACCAACAGAACCCCCTCCTGGGCGGCCCTCTCTGGAATCTGTGCACCCACCAGGGCTTCCTGTCTTGGTCACTTTTCACCTGCACGTTCCCTGTTTTGGAGCCGGAAAAGCAACGAGCATGACCGGTTCTGGATTAGAGCCCGCCGCTCCACGACCACCCCTGAGAGACATTGACCCCGATTTCTCACGATGCTGGACCTGTCCGGCAGTTGTGCGAAAAGCCGACCTGGAACCCTTTCTGAGGGGTTCGCCGGAGGATTAGAGATCCGGCCTGCCTAGATATGGACAAGCACTCGCGCGGGCGCAACACATTCGCACTCTGACACCTGGGACATCGAGTACCGCCGATATTGCCTCCGCGGCTGTCTCGCCCTTCCGGATCGATCTTCTCTGCCTGCATCAGTCTTCCTGGTTCCCATTCGAGATGACATGCGTGCCAGCCAATGCGCTGCTCTCCCTCCCGGTGCAAGTTGCCCCGGCGGAAGGTACCGCGCCTCTTCCTCCTGCGTGCGTGGGCGGCCGAGGCAAGTAAGGACGGCCGGCCCATGCACAAGATTACCACGGTCCGCCTTTAACGATGGTCGATGACTGGGGAAGGGGGACGCGAGGGGGTGATCTTGACAACGGTCAACTTCCCGAATTGACATGTCGCCTGGCAGAGGCAGAGACGCTCGGGTGCGCCATGACGTTCCGTCTACCAGCTGTGCAACCAGCTCTTATGACGGGCCCATGAGGAGCCGCTGCCAGAGTCGGTGGCGTCGCGATCCCTGTTCCGACAGGCTACCGCAGGCCCTTGGCGATGCAGCATCCCCGACAGACAGGCAAACATTTGCTCCCGATGCGGAAGCGAGGACAGGAGGCCCGAGGGGGGGACAGGACAGGGGGGTGCAACGCTCGGGCAGGCGTAGGCGGAACGAGAGGAGGCTCTCGTCGTCGGTCGGCCGGTGGCTATCGTCCCGCAACGTGGTGTGTCTGTTCGCGAGTGCATCCCGGCCGAATCTCCCGGACGAGAATGTCGACAACCAGGGGACCTTTTTGCGCGGGCCGCACAGGGACGTTTCTTCCTCTCTACGTCCAAGGGCGGCGGCGGAGCGCGGGGGGGAACTCTTGTCTCGGAGGATTCACCAGAAAGACGCTTCTGCCCCCTCCCCGCGTTGTCTGAATCCCTTCGGCGAGACAGCGCCCCGGCCTGGACCCTTTTCTGGCAGCAGCTTGGAGAAGAAATGGTCGAGATCCTGCGAGCCTCGTGTCGACCAGTTCTGGGCCCTCCTTCCCCTCCCGGCGAGGGAAACGAAACGGGGCCTGCAGGGCGCTCTGGTATGCTTCCGAGACATATTCCGATATCCGCTGGTTTGGGGCGGCCTGGGCAACCGTTGACAACGTTTCTGGCTATGTGCTTTGGTCGCCATTCACCTTGACGCATGGCGAGAGGACACCGGCCGGTGTGCAAGGCAGGACTCACTCGCATCCTGTTGCTGCTGAAGGCGTCGGCGGAGAAAGTGGCGCGGTGTTTGCACGGCGACCACCCGGCATGGTCGGTCACCTGTCATCTCCGCCTTTGTTCTCTCTTTTTGACGTCGAGTACGAGTATCTGTCAGGCTGGTCATGTCGTGCCAGGTCATCTCCTTCCTATACAGCACCCTTGGTAGGCCTCGCTACCGCCTTGCTGGGCCTCCCAGCTCCCTGCACAGCAGCCAGTCGACGTCGGCGGTTGGCGCCAAGGCGGAGCTTACTCGGACGGTTCAGCGGTTGAGAATGGCCTGATGTTCCGTGGGGTATGTGGTCGCTGCTGGCCGCTGCTGCTTGCTCCCGGGAGGGGGTTGGGTTTGGGACTCTCCAAGGGGGAGGGGGCAAGAATGTGACAAGTGAGATGCCCGGGGGTTGAGGGGTTCGAAAGGGGGCTCGGGCCTCAGACGTGACTGGGGGAGCGAGGCGGACGTCTCCCCGACGCCCTATTCTGCGAGGAATTGTTTCAATCTGGCAAACAACTGTTGGAATAACGAGGTGTCTAGGCCTGAGGAGGGCCGCGGCTTGGGTCCATGGGAAGGGGTTGTTGTCTTGGGTGACTGACTCGGGACAGCTACTTGCCGCGACGGAGCAACGTCCGTGAGAGAGAGACATGCAAATCTCGCGCCGCGCACGACGACGAAGAAGAAGACGACACCATCTCGCCCTGGACACCCCCCCTCCCCATTGACCCCCAGAAGGTGCATCGACGGGGGCACTCGGGGCATTCAAGGGGCCCTGTCCTGTCCTGTCCTGTCCCGTCCTGCGGTCCTTTTGCCTCGGCTTGACTGCCACATTGCGAGTACGACGCAACGCTGCACGTCCGCGAAATAGGGGACGGCACCACCCCTTTGAAGAAAATGTCGCAGACATAGATCTCAGGGCGAGACGTGCACGACGTGCCCTCTCCTTACCCGGGGGATAACCAGGCAAACCTCTGCCTTCGTCCTCGACACGACACAGGAAATGATCTTCGCGGGCGGCCGGGTGGGAGATCGGCCAACCTCTCCGCTCGAGCTGAAGCACTTTGTTGTTGCTCAGGCTCAGCCGTGGCTAGGAGATCTTCGGGGCGCCCCCAAACGGGCGGCACGTCCCCCCCTCCCGGATCTCTCCCGGAGGCACACAGCGGCGGGCTAGCGGTCGATTGTCGACAGGGGGGCTGGACGGACGGGCAGACAGTGACACGCTCCCCAAGCGCAGCTGTTGGTAGGAGGTGATGAGAGGGTGCTGGGGACGCAACGCCCACTGAATCCCTATACAGCATGGCACTTGTCGTTGCCCGCGGAGGCCGGGAACCCGGTACGATACGTCCATCCCGTGGCGAGAGGCTCGGTCCGGGCCAGACACACACGCCTCCCATCTTGGGCGATGGGCGACGCCCGTACGGGGTTAGGCCCCCGTGAACCGGTGACGGCTCGAGCGGACGCCCTCGACGATCAACGCCCCCGTTCGCCACTCGCATCTTGATGCCCAACAAGACATTACCGGCATTGTCTCCTGGGCAGACGTCGTCAGGTAGGACGGGAGGCACAATGAAGTTGACGCTAATCACAGCCTCCTCCAGACGGGGAAACTCTATCGAACAAGTTGCCCCTGGCCTAAAACCATTCCAAACACTAATACCAGATTCCTCGCGGACGCCACCCTTGGCCGGAGCGGCCCTCCGTCCGCTTTACCAAAACGCCAGCGCCGAATAACCCTTTTCGTCGTCATCATGCTACGCCCCAATGTCGAACTTGCCGTCTAGGGGCAGGTCGCGGCTACTGCCGCCGACCCAGACTTTGTACGTTCCCCGCTGTAGCCGCCACTGCTGCTTCTCTACGTCCCATATGCTCAGGTCTCTCCTCGTCAGATCGAAGTTGACTGTCTGCGCCTCCCCGGATGTGAGGAACGGCTTCACGAAGCCCCGGAGCTGACGTACGGGAGAGCCTGGGATCCCGACGTATAGCTGCGCGACCTCGGCGCCGTCGACGGGCCCGACGTTGCGCACGTCGGCTGATACGCGCGCCAGCACGTCCCAGAGGTCGCGCTGGCCGCCCTCTTCCACGGGGCCGACGGGATACTCGGCCGTTGACGAGGCGTTGCCCCCTGAAGACGAGGCCAGGCTGGTCGTCAAGTTGCCGTACTCGAAGGATGTGTAGCTTAGGCCGAAGCCGAAAGCGAAGCGCGGCTCAACGTCCTCACGATCGAAGTGGCGGTAGTCGATGTACACTCCCTCGGTGAAGTTGCTCTGTGGGAAGTTGCGGTGCAGCCGGTCCGGCACGTCCGGGTCCTGCAGGCCGGCGTATTCGGAGGCATTGCGGGCTACGGTGTAGGGGAGCTTGCCCGAGGGATTCTCGCGGCCGTAGAGGAGGGAGACGAGGGCTTTGCCGGAGGCTTCGCCGGGGAGGTGGGCGAAGATGACGGCCGTGACGTTGTCGTGATCGATCCACCGGTCGACGAGGCGGGGGCCTGCGTTGTGGAGGACGACGATGGTGTTGTTGCAACGTGCAGCCACGTGCAGGATCAGGTTGTCTGTATATTCGTCGTCGAGGGCGGGACGGTCGTACGACTCGCTTGCCCAGGCGTTGCCGATGACGAGACATGCTTCCGACGCGGGGTGGACGCCGGGGTCTCCTTTCTGGAAGTCCCAGTATACGGCTGTGCCGTCTTCGTCGGCTTGCGCCTTGAGGGCGTCGAGCGGGGCACTGAACGTCGACGGGCTCGTGGCGCCAGAGCCACCGCCCGCCCAGATAGTGCCGTTGAAGCCAACGTTGGACCAGTCCCGGAAACTCTCGTCCATGGTGAAGCCGGCCTCGAGCTCGGCCGTGCTGACGGCTTGAGCACCGAACTGCATCGAGTCGCCAAAGCCGCCGCCGTGGGTGTTGAAGACGTCGGGGGCCTTGGCAGAGTAGCCGAAGATGCTGAACATCAGGGGCTTATCGAGGGGCAGCGCGCCGCGGGTGTTCTTGACGAGGACGTGGCCTTCGACGGCGCCGTCGAGGAGGACGCGGCGGCTCGAGGCGTTCCGGGCGTCAACGACGCGGTGAGGCTCGCGCAGATCCTTGGCCATGCCGACTCCGGGGTCGGGAAAGGCCTCGTCTTGGCCGAGATGGTACCACGATGCCAATAGGCGGGTGACCATGTCGTCGACGCGGGCCTCGGGAAGGGAGCCATTGCGGACGGCCTCAACCAGGCGATCGCCCCAGAAATCATGCGGCACGGGCATAGCGACGTCCATTCCTGCCTCGGCCGTGGCGACGCCGGCATGTTGCGCGTCCCAGTCCGAAACGAGCCAGCCCTGGAAGCCCAGCTCCGTCTTGAGCAGACCATTGATGGTCTTGCTATTCTGGCAGCCGTACGAGTTGTTGACGCGCTGGTACGAGCACATGATATTCGCAGCACCGGCCTTGACTGCATCCGCAAAAGGCCAGAGGTAGAACTCGTGCATGGTCCTGTCGTCAATATTGGAGGAGACGGCTTCGCGGGGGAGGGTCGGCCGGCGATGCGTCTCCTGCTCGTTGCCGATGAAGTGTTTCGTGCTCGTCATTACGCCCACGCCTTGGACGCCTTGGACTGTTTCCCGGACGAGGGCGCCGGTTAGGTAGGGGTCGACGGAGAAGCTCTCCCAGTTTCGGCCGCCGCGGACGATACGGCCCATGGGACCGACTTGGGGGCCGAGGAGGACGTTGATGCCTTTGCGGCGGAATTCCCAGCCCATTTCTATGGCTCTCTGGCGTGCGAGATTGCGGTTCCAGCTGGAGGGGTTAGTGGGTGATAGTAGGGAGGTGAGAGGGAGGATACCTCGCTCCGACGTGGATGCCGGCGGGAAAGGCGCTGACGAAGTCGGATTGTCTGACGCCCTGGCCGGCATCGTGGAGACACATGCCCGGGAAACCGACGCGGTTTATGGCGGGGAGTTTGCCGACGCAGCCATTGTCTGTCGGCACACCGCCTGTGAGACTGACCTAGATACCGTCAGTACGCGCCGCAGCTGTGATGTCGATGAACCCACCTTCTCCTCAAGCGAGAGCTGTCCCACGAGATCCTTGGCCTTTTCCAACGCGCCCTTCCACTCTCCCAGACCCTTCATCTCCGCTACCCAAATTGTCAGTCAAGCTCTCGCTTCGGATGGTCATAGCTTACGTGAAGGATACGTCGGCGGAGAAAGTCCATAGAAGAACGAATCATCCGCAATCGCCCTCTCAGCATCCGAAGACTCTCCCCTCGGCAGGGCAGCGAGTCCCGCCAATCCGCCGCCGATGATGAGAAGTAACACCCCCACGACGATAGCGATACCTTTCTTCGAATACAGGAACGGGAAACGGTCGCGCAGTTTGTCCAGTGCCGAGGGACGGTGTTCCCGGACGACTGTTTCGGGTGTTTTGGCGTAATATTCGTCCATGCTGGGGTGGTATTGCTCCTGTCGTTGGTATTCCTGGTTCATTGACGGCTCGTGATTCATTCCAGGCTCATGATAGTGATGCTGACCCATTCCAGGATCGTACTGTCGCTGATCCATGCTTGGGCGATATTGATATGGATGTTCGTACGGTCCATGTCGTTGATCCATCGTGACAGATGGGGAAGATATTCTCAAGTTGCACAAGACGCATTCGTGAGGGGCAATGCAGCTTTCTAGCCTCGAATCAAAGGTCTGAACACAATGATGCTTCAACACCAATGGCCTTAAGTCTCTGTAAGTAAACCACCACTGACGGTTCACCCCTGTTTGTTGACTGACGTCGTCCCCGTTGACCCGCCCACCATCTTATCTTATCATTATCTAATCACACCCCATCCTATCTTATCTCCCACGTGGCCGTGATCTGCCCATCATCCAACTTTCCCCCGATTGGCTTTCTCTCCCCACACACCAACAACCTTCTGGCCCGTCATCGCGTTGGGGCGTCGCACCAAAAGCCCCAGCGGCTCTGGGCAGACATTCACCCGGGCCGAGGAGCAAAACATGAAGAGGGGTCATCCATAAATCTTCGAATCCTCCTTCGCACGTGCGAGTTCACAGCTCTGATCTGATATAATTCATCCCTCCGAGGAGAATCGCAGCCCGTGGCGTCGTCCCCGCGATCTAGAGCTGCCATCAGGGTGCCTTGGGTGCGCCCATTCCGGCCGCCATACGACCTTACTGCATGCCATCTCCCCCGCGCCACGGCGACGACAATGACATGATCTCCGCGAGTCAGCCGTCCACCCTCCACACCAAGAGCGAGTCAACTGGATCACGCCCGGCGGGCCAACACCACACAACGTTGAAACGCCATCCCAAACATCGGTTCATGTTCGTATAGCTCGCACCGTGGTAACGACTTGAAATCCTTGATATAGTGGCAGAGGCTTGGCTTGAACTGGTCATTACATGCTGCTGCTGCTTTGGCGCCCCCCGGAAAAAAAGATCGCATCTCCCGCAGGAGGGGGCTGCCTAGATGCTTGAATAGATAGTACACAGAAAAAAGGTATCATGGTGTGGTAGTGTGTGGAACACTGAAGGAATGCGTTCGCCGCTCCGGCCGGATGCTTGCCCCCTCCTCGCCCGGACCCCCCTAAATCCGGAGGGGCCCCGTCTCCCGGCTTCCCCGGGTGACATCGCCACCCCACCGATTTCGTACTCCTACGTCGTGTGGGCGAAGAAAGAGTTTGAGTTGATTTCGCAGGCGAACGTGGGTCGAGAACCCTTCTTGCGGGTCAGATTTGCGGCCCAGCCTAGCGATGCGTTGCAACATCACAGGCGTTCGTGCCCGTGGGTCAGATGGCGGTTCCGTCGATGGAGACCCGAGATCGCCGACGAGACCGTGTCCAACAGAGTCTGCCGAACTTCGTTGGGCAGACGTGCCCCCGGCCCCGGCCGCGCCGCGTCGTTGGTGAGAATCGTCGCAGGCTCCCATGGCCCGCTCACAGGATTAGCTGCTTGAGGTTCCTCTGGATGATCATATCCTGCACCGATCCCATGGTGATCTTGAGCAGGTTGGTGTCGGTGGCGTTGGTGAAGTGGCCGTAAATCTCCTTCTCCGTGTTGCGGTTGAGCGCCTTGAACTTGTCGAGGAAGTACTTGCTTGCAGACTTCCAGTCGTCCTGGGGACCGTGGTAGTCGGTGAAGCCGTGCGAGGCGATGGGACTCCGGGAGATCTTCTCCTTGAATAGGTCCATCTTGTTGAGGAAGAGGATGAGGGCCGACTTTGTGAACCAGTGCGAGTTTGCGATCGACTCCCACAGCATCAGGGCCTCGTTCATCTGGTTCTGTAGCACGCGGCATCGTCAGTAGTCCGTCGTCCCGATATGATGCAGGGAAACTCACGCCGTCCCGATCCTCCACCAGACACTGGTCGTAGCCGCTGATAGCCACGAGGAAAAGCAGGCAGTTGACGTTCTCGAAGCAGTGGATCCACTTCTTCCGCTCGGATCGTTGACCGCCGACGTCGAACATGCGGTACGTCAGCTGGCCCAGGTCAAACGTCGTCTCCGTGATGCCCGTCGTCCGCAGTCGTGACCGCAGAAGATCCTGGTCCGTAGGAACGTAGTCGTCGGCCCAAATCCTGTCCACGTCGGAACAGAAGCTGTCACGGGTCAGCATCCGCTGTCTGGTCACTGTGTCACCGGGCTGAGACACTTACTACGCCAAGTTGTCGTGCAGGGCAAACTCGTTGCCCTTTTCAATCGCCCTCTGGACGCCACCGTCGGCCCACAGTGATTTCACCGGCGCCAGGTATTCCTTGGGCAACGGGTCCCGTGCGTTGATCTCGTGGTCGTCTTGCAGGAAAGCCATGTGTTTCTGTGATCGCGGCGTCAGCCTTCGGGACGGTCCTTGCTTTTCTCCCCCCTTGCTTCTTCCTTCTCCGCCATGTGGCCCTTCTTCCAAGACATACCTCGTTCTCCGGGTTCTCAAACGCGACGTGGAGCTCCTTCATCGCCTCGAAAATGGTGCGGAACGAGTGGACAACGTTGTTGAAGACCACGGGCTTCCACTCCATCTTCTCGTTCTTGCTGAAGCCTTGCGTGTAGATGAGCTTCATCTGCTTCAGCACCGTCGACTTTCCGGACTCTCCGGCTCCTGTGCACCTGATTGTCAGCCATTGGCACGCACAGCGCCCAGGAGCGCCCTCCCCCAGCATGTCCGGCACGTACCCAGCAGCAGCAGCTTCACCTCCTTGGACATGCGCTTCTCATCCTGGCGGATATTCCGGTCGAGCTCTCGACTCCGCGCCGCGCCGCTGTCGTCCTTGTCCCTGCCGCCGAAACACATGTTGCTGGCTCGCGCGGGGTTGTGACTGGGAAGTTCTTTGTCTAAACAGACGTGTTGGTCAAGGGGTGTTGGCGGGGGTTTTGTTTGCTTGCGCGGCTCAATGCCGATCAGACCGGTGGCGGGTCTGCGGTCAGCGAAGACAAAGGCGAGTCGATAGCAGCTTCTCTCAGACCGGGCCTCGAGATGAGCGACAATGTCGGGATGGGTGTCGCGATGCTTCTTGTTTTCGTGGGCGGTCGCACCAGAGATCGGGCGGTCGAAGTCCGGGGGAGCTCTCCAGGGATTCGGGCGACGAGTCGGGGAATCGGCCGGCGGCGATTGATCGAGCCAGGCGTATGGAGGCGGATTGGAGCTGCAGAGTCGGTCTTGCGGTATGTCGCCCTTGTTCTCTCTCTCTCTCTCTCTGCCAGGAGGGGGAGCGATGGGGAAATGGCCGAGCGTTCGATGAGGGAAATGAAAAGAAAAGGGAACGTTGCGACGGTGCAGGACAGTGGAAGGGGGATCGAGAGGAGCAGCGGATGCTACAGTACAAGGACACCAAAGGGCCAACGCCGAAGGAAGGACGATATAGTCCCTCTCACTCCCTGACACCCCCGTCAGGTACCACAATTCGCGTCCGGGCCCGGGATCAGATGCATCCCCGCCTCCTGCAGAAAGCCCTTAGGGCGCCCAGGGCGCCCCCTTTCAGGGTGGACTTTTGAGATGCAGCTCGGCCTGGGAGGTGGAGAACGGGCCGGGCAGCAGAGTCATGAAAAAAAAGAATGAGCTCGGCCGGGTACCGCGCCGTACTAGATGGCGTGGGCGGCGGCCGCTGCTGGTGCGTGTTGAGGCGGCGCCCGGGCCAGGGTACCTGCAAGGTACGGACGGATGAGCCAGGATGGTGCACTTCTGCAGGCCAGGGGGGGCGAACTCGCGCGGCCGGATTCGACAAGTGAGGTTATGCCGCCCTAGCGCTGGAAGACGCGACGCTATGTTGTCTGGGGAGGGGGGCTTGGGGGGCTCTTTCAGCGTTCGAGGAGCTCCCGTCAGCAGTACTGTAGAACGGCCCTAGGGGCATCGCCGTTGAGACTTCTTCTTCCTCTGCCGGGTGGCGGCGCTTCGTTTCCCAGCCCAGCCCAACCCAGTCCGGCCCAAGCCCACGCTAACAGCTTGCTCCGGGCCAGGGATAGGGGGAGTTGTAGAACAGCGGGCTCGTCCTCAAAGGCGAGGGGAGGACGCGTCGACGGAGAGAGAGTGTGTGTTGCAGGTTTGTAATCCGGCAGCTCTGCGAGACCAACCCAGTGCAGCAATCGATCGAACACGCGTGCACATGGGGGGCACATGGCAGTAGAGCCGCCCCGCCGGACGGTGGCATGCCCGCAACACGCCATGTCTAACGATAATGGTCTCAGGCTGCTTAGCGACCGTAGCCAAAGTTGAGGTTAATAAAGGGAGCTCTCGACCCTTCGTCCGAAGGCCCGGCCTGGCCTGACGGGTTCTTGCTTCTTGCTCCTTTCTACTTGCTCTCTGGCGATCGGCGAGAGTAACACTCCACGTGGTCGAGGATGAGATGAGGCGAAGCGTCACCCCCCTTCAGGACGGAGATGGGTAGGATGCGCATCCCAATGTGTCATGCCGGGCCCCTTTCGAGGTGCCGAGGCCAGAAGAACCCTTCTTTGCATGAGGTCCCATACGAGCAGGGCTCGGAGAAGCCACGGCGGCCCGCTCAACCAAGCCGGAGCGGGCTCCTGGCGGCATGTCATATGCTGATAAAAAGGCCCTTGGAGGGTTGCTGTCGTTCTGGAGAAGAGCGCCATTTCAAGGGCAGATCGGCGGCGGGTGGGACGGCATCCCGACCAGGGATCGAACGCCGCCGCGGATGAGCCCGGCTGCATCCTGGCATCTCGGGGAGAAAGCATTCAGGCGACACCTCTGGACGCCGTGGCACACTGGCACCTATCGGGGGACGGGCAGGGGCCCAAGGGGGCCGACAGGAAGAAACCAAGGCACCGTTGAAGGGGGCAGGCATGGCAGGGGCCTCACCCCTAACCGTGCAGCAACCGTCTCGTTTCATAATTTTGTTTCTGCAGCACCACGCGTGGTCCCCCCTTGAAGCGATGCACTGGCTCCCGTCCGTATGGTGCCGTGCCGCTGCGGCGATGCCCCGAGCGGCGTGATGCAGACTTGACGGCACCAGTTGTTGGTACCGAAGGAGAGAGAGCACGAGCAAGGAGACAACAGGCTCAACAGCTGGGTGGCCGTGCTCTGTGAGTCCGAGATGGGCGACGACTTGTCTTGGCGAGGCGGAATTTGTGGCTACGTCTGTGGCTTGCGGTCCGTGCGGCGAGGCTTCGATAGACCAAGATGAGAGAGCTCTCGCTTGTTGCAGCCGTTCTCGACAGGTCATGTACTGGGATTCGTGCAGCGTGCAGGTCGGGGAGAGCAGTTGGACGGACCGCGAGCCCGTGTCCAGATTGAAGCGGCGTTTGGTTGATGCAGAGAAGATTGATGGCTGCAAGTGTCTGCTGGAGAACCTCTCGGGCGCAGACAGAATTGAGCGTGTTTGCGGGTGATTTGAATGGAGAGAAGCTTGCAGGGTATTTCGACGATAATGTGTGGCCGTGTCGGCGGCAGGGCCGGTGAAAGGCAAGGTGCCGGATCCAGCGGCGGCCAGGGGCATCACGCGCATGCCGAGTCCCGTCGTCAAAAGTCCCGCACGGGGGCGAAGCTGTTTAGGCGAGACATTCGAGTGTTTGCCTGTCGGCTCGGTGTAGGGAATCCGTCGTGGGGTAGGAAGCTCGGTGTAGAAGTAAGCTGTGACAGGCACCGTGGGACGACCCCGCGCTTCGTGCCGTGTCTCTCTTGTCGATAAGAGAGCCCCTCCTCGATGTCTCTAGTTTTTGCCTAATCCGGGCAACGAGAGCCAGTGTTTGCAGTGGGCAGAGGCGACGTGAGTGGGACGATGCAAGAAATGCGAAGCGGTGTAAATGCTGATTCGGGTTGTTGGAGGGGCAGAACAGGGTTTTCTCAATGCCTGGGCTGCCCAGATCGCGGGAAGGTGCTGGAGAGTCGCGCCTGCCCGCCCAAGCTTGGTCCAGTGACGCCCAACGAGGGGCAGGAACAGGACGGAAGAAGTGGACTCCCTCGGTGCGTCCCGCCTTCACAGGTCGGCCCCTACGTAAAAAAAGGGAAAGGAACAGACCAGAGCTCCTGGCTGGGCCGCTATCATCGGACGCAAAAATTTTCCTCCATAATAAATAAAAGCACCTGACTGGACGTTTTCGGTTGACCGCCCGCCCCCATCTCGAGCTCCAGTGACGACACCGACTCGAACTCAGCTCGAACTTCACATCCATCATCACCATACTGCTGTTCTGAAAAGTCCAAACCTGGCTTTTCGTCAATTCGTCTCCCTCCGTACCGTCCTCCGACCCCTTCGACACAGTCTCATCCCGCCGCGGTTGACTTGTCGATACTCACTTTTGACCCCTCATACCCCGCCAAAAACAGCAAACATGAGCGAGATTACCCATCCCACCATCCAGGGTACGTTTGCTGATGCCTCTCCGTCGCCATGACTTTCTGTTCAGGAAACCATGGCGTGAGATTGCCTGTCATCTCTCTCCCTTCCTCTTCCCCAATTCCGCCCCTTGCGCCGTAGCCCAGAGTCCCGTCGGCGATGCCACCCCAGCTCACCGGCAACGAAATTCCCGAGACATTCGCCCCGGCAAGAGTCTGGGGATCGGCGAGTCCCACCAAGCTCAGGGGCAACGCCGGCGGAGCTACATGAAGATATGGACGAGGCCGTCATGGCGCAATGCTGGTCGCACAATCCGATGGCACCCATGCTAACCTCCCCCAGATGGCTGGTTCCGCGAGATCTCCAACATGTGGCCCGGCCAGGCCATGACCCTCAAGGTCAAGAAGGTCGTCCACCACGAGAAGAGCCAGTACCAGGATGTCCTTATCTTCGAGTCCACCGATTACGGCATGGTCCTCGTCCTCGACAACGTCATCCAGGCCACCGAGCGCGACGAGTTCTCCTACCAGGAGATGATCACCCACCTTGCCATGAACTCCCACCCCAACCCCAAGAGGGTCCTTGTCATCGGTGGCGGTGACGGCGGCGTCCTTCGCGAGGTCGTCAAGCACGAGTGCGTTGAGGAGGCCATCCTCTGCGACATTGACGAGGTGAGCCACCCCAGCCAGGCCCGGCCCCGGCATTGCTCCCCGGGTCCCCTCCAGTGACAGGTCATCCGTGCTAACCCACCCCAGGCCGTCATCCGCCTCTCCAAGCAGTACCTCCCCAACATGGCCGTTGGCTTCGACCACCCCAAGTCCAAGACCCACGTCGGCGACGGCTTCAAGTTCCTCGACGACTACAAGAACAGCTTCGACGTCATCATCACCGACTCGTCCGACCCCGAGGGTCCCGCCGAGAGCCTCTTCCAGAAGCCCTACTTCAAGCTCCTCCACGACGCCCTCCGCGAGGGCGGCGTCATCACCACCCAAGGTTGTACGTTCCCCAACGGTCATGCACCGCCCCCTCCCCTCCCCCAAAGAGTCGCCTCTAAGATATGCTCCAGGTACCCCCTTTCCGAGCTACCTGGACACGCCTCGTCTTTCCCGCCCCTTTCCCGATTTCGGCCTGGCCAGCTGAGTTGAATTGCTTTTCCTTGCCATTGCCGTTTGCGCCGCCGTGCCTGCGTGGCTTCCGAGTGGTTGATTATGTAGCTCCGGCGGCGCACTCCCATTGTGCATTGCCGCGGTGCTGCTTGGTTCAGCTTGGCCGGCGTTCGCAGGGCCCCGGCCTCTGACCGACAGCCCCCGGCGTCCATCCCGGACCCCCGTAGCAACCCCCTCCCGTGCGATATGCTGACGAGTTTCCCACAGCCGAGAACCAGTGGCTCCACCTGCCCCTCATCACCAACCTCAAGAAGGACTGCAAGTCCATCTTCCCCGTCGCCGAGTACGCCTACACCACCATCCCCACCTACCCCAGCGGCCAGATCGGCTTCATGGTCTGCTGCAAGGACGCCAACCGCAACGTCAAGGAGCCCCTGCGTTCGTGGTCCCCTGAGGAGGAGGAGAAGCTGTGCAAGTACTACAACTCGGAGATCCACAAGGCCAGCTTCATCCTGCCCAACTTTGCCAAGAAGGCCCTGGAGTAAGCTGGTGCAAGTGGCGGTGTAAGCGGAGGAGGCGGTGTTTCACGAATCATGAGATGTGATGGACGGGAGGCAAGGGTCACGGGAAAAGTTTTATGGAAAATATGCCGACATGGACATAATGGACGTGGACGGCCGTAGGCTCGTCTGCCTCGTAGAGAATGCCAGGGATGTACTGGCGTTGGATATCACTGCAACTAAACATGACTGGTGATGTCCCTGCTCACGAGCTGAAGTGGAGGCGTCAAGTGCTTGGATTCATCCGCCTGCTACCACACGCAGCTCTTCTCAATCAGACGAGCCAGCTTCTCCAACCACACCCTGTCCACATCGTCGAAGCCCCCGAGCTCCGCACAATCAACATCAATAATCGCCACAACACGCCTCTCATCTCCCTCCCCGGAGAAGATGGGCACGACAATCTCGCTCTTGCTGTCGCCGTCGCAGGCGATGTGGCCGGGGAAGGCCTCGACGTCCGGGACGAGCTGTGTCTCCCCCGTGGCAGCGGCGGCGCCACATACGCCGCGGTCGAAGAGAATGGTCTGGCAGGCGACCTTGCCCTGGAAGGGGCCGAGAATGAGGCGGCGAGGGGCGGAGGGGTCGAGGACGTAGAAGCCGGCCCAGTTGACGGAGCTTGAGGGGGCGGGGAGGGAGTGGTAGGCGTGCCAGAGGAGGGAGGCGGCATTGGCGAGGTTGCTGGGTGTGTGAGCTAAGTTTCTGGGAGGGATTAAGAGGAAGCTTACCAGACCTGTAAAATGTTAGAAAATATCATGGAACCAGAGATTGTGTTACTCACCCAATTTGTTTGTTCGAAGAAGAGTCCCTCGGCCTGGAGGAGGACTTGCTCATAGGCTTCGTCCTTGGTCACCCCCTGAGCAAAGTTTGAAGCGTCGGCGTGAACCTAGGACGTGTGAGAAGATGTCCAATAATCCAATAAGAGTACCCTCACCATGATTTATGTCTATGTCTTTCACCGAATATCAAGTCTATGAGCGGCAGCAACACAGGGAGCGACACTCGAGTCACAGGCGCGTTGCTGAAAAACGGGGGCCCCTGAGCACGTCAGCTCGGTGTGGATCCCTTCCCTCGGTCAG
Source organism: Plectosphaerella cucumerina (assembly GCA_020746995.1). Taxonomy (NCBI): domain Eukaryota; kingdom Fungi; phylum Ascomycota; class Sordariomycetes; order Glomerellales; family Plectosphaerellaceae; genus Plectosphaerella; species Plectosphaerella cucumerina. The sequence continues at coordinate 660,867 of JAGPXD010000004.1, read as the reverse complement.
ACTCGGTGTACGGCGGCCGAGGCAACCCCGAGCAATTGGACAATTGGACACGGAGCGGGATCCCCGGGGCGCGGGATCACAGGTCCATGACGGGCACCCGCGACATCGCTTGGCAATCTTTAATTTTCCGGACCGCCCGCCCGCGCACGTCCACGTCAAACCTCCAACAACCGCGCGTGGCCACTTCTCTCCTCCGACACATACCTTCATTCGACACTCGGCAATTCCCTTCTTCCGCTCCTTCTATGCAATGATCTACGGCACAGCCATGCGCGCCGCGCGCGCCAGCGCCCTCGTCGGCCATCACCATGCCACACCCTTCCACATGAGCAGGCTCGCCCTCACCACCATCCAGCGCCGCTCCGCCTCCTCCTCCTCCGACACACCCTCCCCTCCCGAGCCCGACACGAACAGTACCCACGTCTACAACCGCGCCCTCAACCCCCCCTCCTCCACGCGCCCACCGGCCCTCGACGTCCCCTCCCGGGACCCCTCCACATCCACCTGCTCATACTACCTCTCCGTCGGCAAGGCCTACATCCGCTTCTACAAGACCGGTCTGAAGGCCGTTTTCGCAAACCGCCGCCTCCTCCGCGCCGCCCTGGCCGCCAAGCCCATCGAGGCTGACCGGCGCCCTCCCTCGGTTCTCCGCCCCTCGTACGTCCCGACGTCGTACTCACGGGCAGACTGGGTCCTCCTCTGGCGCGTGCGGCACGACCTCCTCCGCGTCCCGCTCTTCGGCCTCGTCCTCCTCGTCTGCGGGGAATTCACGCCACTCATCGTCCTCGCCATCGACGGCGTGGTACCTTACACATGTCGTCTGCCGAGGCAGATTGGCGGAAGCATGGCAAAGGCCGAGTCGCGAAGGGCAGAGTCTTTCGAAGCTCTTGCTGCGCCGGCTGAGGTTGCGCCCGCTGCTGCGCGGGATCACGTCCTGCGGAGTCTGCATCTCGTTAGTACTTTCTGGGACAGGGCTGGGTTCGTGATGCCCGGCCTGTGGCAGATCAAGGGAAACCTGCGCATGGCGTTCCTCGCCGGTGACGATAAGCTGCTCCTGCAGGACGGGGGGCTGTCAGGCCTGGAGGTCGAGGAGTTGCGTATTGCCTGTGCTGAGCGCGGGATTGATGTCCTGGGCAAGGGTGACGGCGAGCTGAGGAGGTTGCTGGGCGACTGGCTGCGCCTGACGGCCTCGGAGGATGCTGTCGAGAACCGCAAGAGGATGACCGTGCTGCTGACGACGAGGTAAGCCTGTTCACCATCATCTCTCCAAGCTTCTTACTAAAATCAATAGGGTCGACAACTGGCCGGCAACAAGGGATTTCGAACTGCCAGAATGGCATCTGTAGAGGGGTCTTGGAACAATGTACCATAACATCAAGATGGTCGGGGGCATAAAAATGGGTTAGAAAGGGGTCACCATAGAGCCTGTACAACAACAGTGTACCATCGCCACATCACCATCAGCTGTAGGCACCCAAAACAAATGCATTTCTAGAACACTTGCACGGTCCACGCGTAACATGAAGGATTCTCATTGACGGATCCTCAACGCTGCAGCAATGCCTCCCAAGCTAGTCCAGTATCGCCTCCGCGGCTTGGACTGCGTGCCTTCCGCCCACCCCTTGCCTCTTCCGCATGATTAGGCCCATCCGCAGGGGGTCACCGCCCCCGCGCCCTCCTTTTTGTCGTGTTGTACATGGCCTCCGCAAGGCTGAATCCCGATCAGGGGCATTCCCCTACATCCGCATCCTCTAGTTGCGCGAGTAAGGGTGGTAGCCCCTGCCGCCGCCGCGACCGCCGCCGCGGTAGTTGGCACCAGGCTTGCCAGCGTTCTTGGGACCGGTGGGTGCGTTGGCCGGAGCCATGTGGTTCGGCTCGTGGCCGCCGCCGCCGCCTCGGTGACGGTTGAAGCCTCCGCCGCGGCTGGGGCCCATGGGAGGCATGTTGGGTTGAGGGACGTCGTCATACATGCCCTCCCACGACGTCGGGCCGCCGCCCGGTGCCTGGCCACCGCCCATAGCATAGGCGGCCTGTTGCGGTCCTTGCCCGCCCTGAGCACCCTGGCTTCCCTGCCGCACCTGCTGACCAGGCTGTCCCTGCTGGTCGAACATCTGTTGCTGCTGAGGGTTGTTGCCGTTGAACTCGTTGAAGCCGCCGGCGCCCTGGCCCTGACCACCCTGTCCGCTGCCGGTGCTGCCGCCGGGGCTCGCCGCTCCCATCATCTGCTGCTGCATCTGCTGCATTTGCTGCATCATCTGGGGGGTCATGTTGTTCATCATGGCCTGCGGGTTCTGGCCTCCGCCCCGGCCGCCCATCATCTGACTCTGCATCTGCTGCATTTGTTGCATCTGCATCATCTGCTGCATCATCTGAGGGTTCATAGGCATGCCTCTCTGCATGGCCATGGTCTGCTGCATCATGGCGAAGTAGTTCTGCATGCGCTGGAAGTACTGCGCCATGACCTGCGGTGTCATGCCGCCGGCGCCGCCGCCCATCTGGTTGTTCATGCCGCCCTGGGGGTTGCCGTCGTCCTTGCGGAATTTGCCACCGCGGCGGGCGGCCTCCTCCTCTTCGCGCAGGTTGCCCCTCGGCTGGGCCTTCTTGACTTCGATGGCCTTACCGTGGATCTCGAGGTTCGTCCGGAGGCAGGCCTCGACGCCGTCTTCATTCTCGAAGGTGACGAATCCGAAGCCCCTGGGGCGGCCTGTGTCCTTGTCCATCATAAGGGTGGCATCGACGACGCGGCCGAATTGCGCAAAGTAGTCCTTGAACTCTTGGTCCGTGGTCTCCTGGCTGACACCGCCGACGAAAATCTTGCTAGTCTTCTCCTGCTCATCCCTGGGAATGGCTCGCTTGGGATCAATCTACCGTGGGGTTAGTTACAGTTCCTGAGTTTGATGTCAAGAGCACATACAATCTTGCCGTCCAGGAAATGCTCCTTGACCATGACAATGTTGACGGTCTTGGCATCCTTGAATGTGAGGAAACCGAAGCCACGGGATCGGCCCGTGTTGTTGTCGCGCATGACGGTGCACTCAAGCACCTCTCCGAACTGCGAGAAGTACGCACGCAGAGATTCTAGGCGTGTTAGTTGATGTTCCTAGCCAGGTATTCAGGGCCAAGTCCTACCATCGGTTGTCTCCCAGTTCAGTCCGCCAATGAACATCTTTCTACATTACGTGTCAGCACATCGTGGCCCGGCGATTCAGTTCCCAAGCAAAGTTAGAGCAGCATCTTAGGTCGTCTGAAGCACATGACGCAACACAGGGCAGGGCAGTGTCCATCTCAGCAACATGGATCCAGTAACAGAGGGGTTGGCGAGTCGACTTTTCCCATTCGAGGAGGGTTGCAGGCGCTGTCGTGTGCAGAGTGTTGAGTGCCATGTCGTGTCCGATTGATTAACTTGAGCCCAATGCTGACTTGTCCAGTGGCGAGAGAGTTGTCTTGGTGTGTGCTAGTGGGTTCACTGCCTTGCTGAGATGTATGTTTGCTGAACCTCCTTTTTTCTTTGATGACAGATGGGCGATTGATTGGTGGATGGCGAAGGTTGGTTTTGATGACGAACAGACCATCAACCGAGTGATGCCACCCGCAGCCGTTGGAGAAGGTGTGTGTGGCGACAATTCCCGAATTGCCCCCTACTCGTGCTTCTCACGCAGAAGAGAACGCAGCAGAGAGAGAGCCAGGTCAAAGTCTTTCCTCGTCGGAATGGATTCGGAGTTTCTTGCTACCGTCAAGTCTTGCTAGGTTCTAGCCTCGTGCGCTATCCGCTGCCAAGTACTGGTACAGCTGCCATGAAACTGGAGAGTTTTCTGTGGCCTTGAGAAGAGCTCATCTGAGAAGTGGGCTATGAATGCAAGAACGGCGCTCTTGCTTTGGCTAGGTAGGCGGCGGTACTGTGTTTCTCGACTGGTGCTGAAGCTGCTCCTCATCCATGCGGTGGATAGTATTCTTCCTTCTCTTTACGATGATTGTCTCATCCATGCCCGGAACTGACTGTACTTCTTCTTTTGCTCCTGCTTCGTCCGCAGTGGCTTCTCTTGTGGTCTACGCCCGCGCGCCCTCGGATGTCCGTCTGGTGAACGGCTTGCCGGGACGGTCGCAAAATGCGGCATCTCAGGGCTCCACGTCCGTCGAGTTGCATCCGCAGCCTGGAGCAGTCTTGCGCAGTCCACGTCTTGTGCTTCTCTTGTCCTCTTCCACTGGTGCTCTCTTGCCTGTTCTTGAGGCCGCGGGCTGCGCCATCGCGCCATGATGCTTGTGGACCTGCTGTGTAGAATCGCAATGTAGAAAAGAAATGAGACTTACCCATCTTCCTTTGCGCTAGGGTTCTTGACGCTCGACCGGGAGTAGTGCGCGGGTTCCTCGTGCGGGACTCCGTGGCCGTGGCCATGGCCTTGGTTGTGGCCGCCGCCGTTGCTAGGAGGAGGAGGGGCGCTGTTAGAGCCTCCACCGAGGTTGAAATCGACCTCGTCGTCATCTTCTTCCTCATCGTATCCCTGATTGGGATCGTAATCTCCCGAGTCCGCTTGCTCTTGCTGTGGCGCTGCTGCTTGCGGAGCTGCTGATGTCTCTAGAGCAGGCGGAGCCGCGGCTACAGGAGCAGCAGCGGGAGCCGGAGCGGCGGGTTCAGGCTTTGCTGCGGAGGTATCGTCGTCGTAGCTGTTGAAACAATGTTAGCTCTGATTTCGCGGAGATGAATGAATCATCGGGGATGGAAAAGCACCCACAGGTCCGCAAAGAGGTCCTCCTCGAAGTTATCGTTGTCGGCCATGCTGAAAGGCGTCGGGAAAGCTGGAGGTGAAGAGACAAGATAGAAAGGGTATTAGTAAGAGATAAATAACAAAGCCCTCGACTGGGGGGATGGAGTTGCCGGTAAGGCTGACGAAAGCGTTCGGTCGGCGACGAGAGTCTTCGGTTGTTGGAAACGGAGAGAGCGGCGTTGATGCAAGATCACTGGAAAAATGGAGAAGACGCGGCGCTGGCAGTTGCTGAGGAATTGCCTGGCAGGATAGGCAAGAGTCAGGGAGTGAATGAATAGCCGGGGATCATCCGAGTGAGTCACGTGATGCGATGATCTGGAGCTAACCTTAAACTGGGAGAGATGGGGAACAATGTCAATCCATGTGAAGTGGTGTCAAAAGTCATTCAATTGTTTTCAGACTTGAATGGAAACGGGGAACAGTTCCACTGAGCATCAACCGAAAGCTGTGTAGCTGGCCACCTTCACGATCGGAGGCTGTCCCGACCGGTGTGCTGGTCTGGTTGCTGGCCACTGAGTGCTTCCGCTGGTTGACATCATCCCTCCGAGTCCTCGTTGGCCGCAGCCAGTGGACTGCCCGCCCGCAGCCCACTGTAGCACATCCCTGCACGGGCCATGTCCACGGGGCGGACAAAGCCACCCTGACTCGGACTGGCAAGACTGGAAACGCACTACCGACCGGGAGAGGCCTGTTCACTGTCGGTCAAGTCAGTCAAGTCGGCGGACCTTGTTTGCGACTCCTCCGACTAGCTCGCTCGCTTCTCGCCTCTCAAGCCGAGCATCTTTCGACACCACACCATGTCATTGCCGACTTGACACTGAAAGCAATATGTTCTCCTCTTCTGGGAGTGGCAAGAAGCCGTCTCAGCAGGTATGCGCCGCCCTTCCTTACCCCTCAACGACTGCATCGTGTGTTGTTGCCAGTTGTCTGACCTGCCCCGCAGCAGGAGATGGTCCAAGTTGGTATGTTCCTCTGGCAACCCCCGGTTTCGGGCCTTCCTCGCTGGCTCTACAGAGGCTGACATGGCCTTGCTGTTGTGGTATAGATCGGTCAAAGTATGCGCTATGCGGGCAAACATCATCCAGCCAGTCCTCGCTGACCTGAACTTAGTTCGACCTCACCGTTCTGGAAACCCCCTCCCCGCGACCATGGATCTAAGAAGACTGGCCGGGACTCGAGTCTCGTCAAGGGGGCGGCGTACTCGCATGCGGACATGCTCAAGTTCGACTCACTGTGCGCCCCTAGAACCCTCTCCTCTGTGCGCCAGGCGCCCTAGCTGACGCAAAGCTAGGAACTTGTCCAGCTCCTCGTCTTCCCGACCCAAGACCCCTCCGTCCGCGAGTTCAACGAAAGCACGAACATCCGAAACCTCTCCGGCACCACGGAACAGCTCCGGTCTGTCATCGCCGCCGTTCAAGACGTACATGAACTTCCTTTCGAACACGAATGACGACTGGAAGGCCGACGAGGAAGATGACATGATGGGGTATGACGATGACGACGGCGATGACTTTGGCCTCCCGAGCCTGTCAAATACAAAGAGGCGGACGCGGAAACTGGCTGCACAGAGGAACGACTCCAGCAGTGGGCTCGCCTCCCCCGGCATCGGGGGCTCCTTTGGTGGTTTCGCAGCCAGGCGGTACTCCAACAGCGGCGACATAGCGATTGAACGGCCGGCGCCCACCTACCCCATGCCGAAGAAGAGCGAGGGCAAGATCCTGCGGCCTCAGTACAAGGAGATTCTTCGAGGTGGGACGATTTTCGCCTTGCGCCATGTTGAAGCTGCTAACATGCCCTACAGACCCTGCCAACGCCTTGCACCTAATTGACCACCCCGCGATTCCTGCGAATGCGACACCAAAGGAAGTAGATGCGGCCAACTCTCGGATTACTCGAATCAACAAGTTCAAGCGGCTACTCCAAGCCTCGACCATACCCATTGGGGAGCTGCGGCAACTGGCATGGTCAGGAGTCCCTCAAGAAGTTAGGGCAATGACCTGGCAGCTGTTGTTGAGCTATCTGCCGACAAATAGTGAGCGGCGGGTGGCCACCCTGGAGAGGAAGCGCAAAGAGTATCTCGATGGCGTTCGGCAAGCATTTGAAAGGGGCTCGACCAGCGGCGGGACTGCGGGCAAGGCACGTGGCCTTGATGAGGCCGTCTGGCACCAGATCAGTATCGACGTGCCACGGACGAACCCACACATCGAGCTGTACAGCTACGAGGCGACACAGAGGTCTCTAGAGAGGATACTGTACCTCTGGGCCGTGAGGCACCCCGCCAGCGGCTACGTGCAGGGCATCAACGACCTAGTCACCCCGTTCTGGCAAGTCTTTCTCGGCATCTACATCGGCGACCCGAATGTCGAAAGCGGCATGGACCCAGGACAGCTACCCAAGTCGGTGCTCGACGCCGTCGAGGCAGACTCGTTCTGGTGCCTGACCAAGTTGCTGGACGGCATCCAAGACCACTATATCGTGGCCCAGCCGGGCATCCAGCGACAGGTGGCCGCGCTGAGGGACCTGACCGCGCGCATCGACTCGAACCTTTCCAAGCACTTGGAGAACGAGCAGGTCGACTTTATCCAGTTCAGTTTCCGCTGGATGAATTGCCTCTTGATGCGAGAGATCAGCGTCAAGAATACAATCCGGATGTGGGACACGTATCTGGTAGGTCACCGTCCGCCAGATGTACTCCTATCCAAACTGACGCGCCACAGGCCGAGGAGCAGGGCTTCTCCGAGTTCCACCTATACGTTTGCGCAGCGTTCCTGGTCAAATGGTCCGACAAGCTACTCACCATGGACTTCCAGGAGATCATGATGTTCCTGCAGAGCCTGCCAACCAAGTCGTGGACGGAGAAGGACATTGAGCTGCTCTTGAGCGAGGCCTTCATCTGGCAAAGCCTCTTCAAGGGCTCTGCAGCGCACTTAAAGGGGCAAAGCAGGGCGCCGTCCTCGAGCCTCCAACTATAATGAACAACACAATTGAGGGGACTGGCCATGCATGGCGTGACGTGATGTATGATGCTGGACCGACGGGGGTTGAGTCCGTCCCGCTCTCGCCCTGTGACTTGGCTGGGTGCTTCCGCCCGCACCCCAGCAACCAGCTCCAGCGCCAAGCGGGTACTGCCCCAGCGCTGCCGCCAATTAAACGCGTGCGCGTTGCTGCAAGTCAGGCCTTTCGCGCGTCGTTCCACCGGCTAGATTGCCCGCGGCAGCTGCGAGAGCTGGGGAGCTCCCAGCGCAAGTACCGGTTCTGGTGAACGAGCTGCCTCGGGGTCCTCCCCTCGAAACTTGGACTCTACCACCTTCTCGTCCTTCCCTTCTTCTTCCATTGTCCATCACACCACCCCTCTTTGGCGACTTTCTATACCTTCAATCATCTCTTCCGGCACCAAGGCCCTCGATTGCGCCTGTATCCAACCACCCAAACCCATCGCGACCACCCCGCGCAACCATGTCCGACGTCGTTGACCAGAAGCCGGAGGCGGTCGAGGAGGTCGCTCCTGCCGTCGCGCAACCCGAACAAGAGCAGTTTGACACACCTGCAGGCACCGAACCCGAGGAGGACGCCAAGTCGAAGAAGGTGACCCTCGCCGATCTCTCCGCCAAGGGCACGCGCCTTTATGGCAACAAGCAGTACGAAGAGGCTGCCGACATCTTCGCCAGGGCCGCCGAGCTCCAGGCCGAGATCAACGGCGAAGAGAACAACCCCGACAACGCCGAGATCCTCTTCCTTTACGGTCGGAGTCTCTTCAAGGTCGGCCAGAGCAAGAGCGACGTCCTTGGCGGCAAGGCGCCCGCCGAGTCCAAGCCCGAGAAGCCCAAGAAGAAGGCCCCCACCGAGGAGGCCAAGACGGACGCCGAAAAGGTCACACAGGAGGGCGTTGCCGCCGTCGCGGAGGCCGCTGGCGGTGCGCAGCAGCCCGAGATCACGGACAGCAAGAAGCCGCTGTTCCAGTTCGAGGGCGACGAGAACTTTGATCAATCCGACGAGGAGGAGGTAAGAAGAGGAACACGCCGGCGCCGAGTGCCCTTGCTGATCACGCGCAGGGCGACGACGACGCCGACGAGGAGGAAGAGGAGGTCGAGGATGACCTCCAGGTCGCGCACACCATTCTCGAGATGGCCCGCGTGTCGTACGCGAAACACCTCGACCAGCTGAACTCGACGGATGCCGACTCCTCCGACAAGGGCAAGGAGGTCTCGTCTGGTGACAATGCGATGCTGCGACACGTTAAGGAGCGCCTTGCCGACACACACGATCTCCTTGCCGAGATCCACCTGGAGAACGAGAAGTCCGACCCCTTTTCCGATGGTGACAGAGTGACGCAGACATGCTGACTCGGCAATAGCTTCCCTGCCGCAATCCTGGACTCGCGGGCGTCACTGAAATTCAAGAAGGAGCTTCACCCCCCGGAGTCTGAGGTTCTTGCCGAGGCACACTTTAAGCTGTCTCTCGCCCTCGAGTTTGCGTCCATCACGACAACAAAGGAGGAAGAAGGCGCCGCGGGCGGCGAGCAGGCGCCGTTCGACCAGGATCTGAGGGACGAGGCCATCTCCGAGCTCGAGGCCGCGATCGCCAGCACTAAACTCAAGCTGCAGGCAAAGGAGGTCGAGCTCGCCGAGATGGCCAGCCCAGAGGAGAACGTGGCGACCAAGGCGTCCATCAGCGACGTCCGGGACCTCATCGAGGAGATGGAGCAGCGCGTAAGTTTTTCCCAGGCCCCAGCTCCTTTGCGCAATACTGACAGCCTCCGCAGCTCAAGGAGATGAAGGCGCCCCCTGTTGACCTGAAGGCCACTCTGGAGGCTGCTACCGGCACCGCCATGCAGGGCATCCTTGGGTCCGTGCTGGGCGAGACGCCGGAGCAGACCGAGGCGCGTCTCGAGGAGGCCAAGAAGACGGCCACGGACCTGTCCAGCCTGGTGCGGAAGAAGAAGAAGGAAGAGCCCGCGACGTCCGAGGCCCCGGCCAACGGAGCCGACTCCAACGGCACTAAGCGTAAGGCGGAGGAGCCGGCTGATGAGGACGCGTCCAAGAAGGCCAAGATCGAGGAGGCGGCGTAAGAGAGCGGGAGCCCTCCGGGCTATATTTTGACGAGGAGAGACATTGTACTATTATCGCTCAGGGTTTTCGGCGGCGATCCGACACGGGAAAGGGGTAAGGACTGGGTTCGTTTTAGGACTGGAATCTGCTTGTCTTGCGAATACGAAATTCAAGATGAACATTGCACCAAAAGGACCTTGAAATTGACGAATTGAGTCTTGCCGGCGAGGGGCGTGATGTGATGTCGTGGTGTGCAAAGAGCGGTTGGTACGTACCGTTTGAATGGCCTGTCGAAACTTTACCCGTCGCGACCCCTCCCCCGCCATGGCACAGGTCCGGTGTGACCCCACCACGAATTCTTGAGTCACCCCGCCGCCGACCGAAAACACCACCACGAGTCCATCACCGCTGGCCTCTTTCCCGATCGCGCTCCTGCCCGATAAATACCGAGCCGAATCGTCCGACGACCTTCGAAAACCCTCAATCCCAACCTCCCGAAAACCACACCCCCGCACCCGAAAACCACACCACCGCACCCGAAAATGCTCGACCGCCAGGACTTCATCAAGGAGCGCGGCGGCGACCCGGAGAAGATCCGCGAGTCCCAGCGCCGGCGCTTCGCCCCCGTCGAGCTCGTCGACGAGGTTATCGAGCTCTGGGAGGACCACCGCCGGACGGCCTACTCCGCGACGCAGGTCGGCAGCGAGATCAACGCGACGCAGAAGCAGATCGGCGCCAAGAAGAAGGCCAAGGAGGACGCGACGGACCTCCTCAAGCAGAAGGACGAGCTCACCAAGCGGAAAAAGGAGCTCGAGGACGCCGCCATCGAGAAGGAGGTGCTCCTCAACGCCAAGATCAAGTCGGTCGGAAACTACGTGCACGAGTCCGTCCCCGTCTCGGACAATGAGGATAACAATGTCGTCGTGGGCGAGTGGAAGCCCGAGGCTGGCCTGAAGGAGAAGACGGAATCGACCCTCAGCCACCACCAGATTGCGCACCGGCTGGGCGCTTATGATGGCGAGAGGGCCCTGAAGCTTGTGGGACACCGCGGATACTGCCTTACCGGCTACGGAGTGTTCCTGAACCAGGCCCTGATCAACTATGGTCTGGAGTTCCTCTTCACCAAGGGCTACTCGCCCAACCAGCCCCCCTTCCTCATGGTTAGCACTGCTCAACTCTGCTATGTAATGTTGCCCGCTGACATATTGTAGAACCGCTCCCAGATGGCCAAGACGGCCCAGCTCTCCGACTTTGACGAGGAGCTGTACAAGGTCACCGGCGATGGTGAGGACAAGTATCTGATCGCCACCGTGGGTCCCCCTCGGAAGCTGGATAACGGATATTTCTGACAATTGTGCAGAGCGAGCAGCCCCTTTCCGGCCTGCACTCCGAGGAGTGGCTCCAGCCCGGTGACCTCCCCATCAGATACGCTGGATACTCGACCAACTTCAGGAAGGAGGCTGGCAGTGAGTACATCTGGGACGTTTGGGCGGATAAATGCTGACTTTCTTCAGAGCACGGCAAGGAGGCCTGGTGAGATCGATTGAATGTTACCTGGAAGTGAAGCATGCTGACGATCGACAGGGGTCTTTTCCGCATTCACCAGTATGTTCTACGACACGACACGGAGTCGAAACATGGCTGACAACAGTGACAGGTTCGAGAAGGTCGAGCAGTTCGTCCTCTGCAAGCCCGAGGAGTCTTGGGAGCAGTTCGACCAGATGATTGGCAACAGCCAGGAGTTCTGTAGGTCCAGTCCATTCTCGTTTCTGAGCGATCGAGGCTAACCCATCAACAGACAAGTCCCTGGGCCTGCCCTACCGGTAAGTATCCTTGGCCATATCAATTGACTCCTCTAACATCATGTCTAGCGTCGTCGCCATCGTCTCCGGCGCTCTGTAAGTACCCCTGAATTATCATACCGCAACACCAGCTCACACTTCTCAGCAACGACGCCGCTTCCAAGAAGCACGACCTCGAGGCCTGGTTCCCCTTCCAGCAGGAGTACAAGGAGCTCGTCTCGTGCTCCAACTGTGAGCACCCCCTCTTCTCCCTCTCCTTTCCCCTCGCTGACAACCGCAGGCACCGACTTCCAGACCCGTGAGCTCGAGATCCGCCACGGCGTCAAGAAGGCCAAGGAGGTACGCCATTCCCAGTTCATGCTTCATTATCCATCACTGACTTTCGACAGGCCCCCGGCAGCGGCCGCAAGGAATACGTCCACGCCCTGAACGCCGTAGGTATCCCCCTCGCATGCTGTCTGGAGTACCCCGCTGACCCCGCTAGACCCTCACCGCCACCGAGCGCACTCTGTGCTGCATCTTCGAGAACTACCAGACCGAGGAGGGCCTCATCGTCCCCGAGGTGCTGAGGAAGTACATCCCCGGCCAGCCCGAGTTCCTGCCCTTCGTCAAGGACCTGCCCAAGGAGATGACCGTCGTTGCAGGCCAGGGCAAGAAGAAATGAGTGGTGGATGTGGAAGCCGGCGTAGCTCGGTGAAGGAAATAGCGCACGTAGACCAAAAAGAGACATGTCATGCACGCTTCTTCCGCCTTGTTCGCCGTACGCTCGTCCGGCTTGGGGAGCAGTCAGACATGACAGTCTTGCTCCACGCCCCTCGCCCATTCAGCCACCGCCTCTTGACTGCTTACATGCTGCTCGAAGATGTCAATCCTCATGCTAGACATATGCTCTGGGGCACGTGGGAGACTTATTGCGATGACACGGCACGACGGCGAAATCTCTTCAAGGCGTGGCCCGGATCATGCTCTCCTTCGCCCGCGTGCCCCAGCCCCGGTGAGGTTAGATGGTTCCACGACGACGGCACCGTCACCCTGTCGAATCGCCCGTTGACGAGCGCCATTATGATACTCGAAAATGACGGTGCACCACACACCGTACCTCCCGGTCGGACCTTCTCAGCGGCCGACGTGTACTTGTCCGACCTGCTGGCTCTCCAGGACGGCGACTTAGTACCACGCACCCCAACACCATCTTCGACACTGAGAGCTGCCGCGCCGAGATGGCGCGTCGGGTGACGTACCGAGCTGCCGCGCGCCGCTTAGTCGACGTTTCACACAGCGAAGGGCCCTTTACCCTCAGGATGGCCGATCTCCATCCGAGAAACATCTTCGTGCACAAGGACTGGACCGTCACGAGTCTCGTTGTTCTCGAATGGATCTCCGCGCAGGCGGCCTAAATGCTTGCTGCGCCGTACTGGCTGACAGGCTGCGACCGGGCGAGCTTGAAGGGGAGGAGCTCGACCCGTTCGGCGAGGTCTGCCGCGAGTTCATGGCTGCTTCCAAGGTAGAGGAGAAGACAATCCCGCGGCTATGGCGCCGCCAGATCGAGGAGTCTGTCGAGAAGAAAATTGTCGAGTATGATGCCTACTGCGCAGCGCTGCAATGGGTGTGAAGCTAGGGCGCTCTCCCTCTGGGAAATCCCAATGAGACTACCAATTATTGAGCTTCTGGCTCTACGACCTTTGCCCTTCCTGTCTCCCCTCCCTGGCCTTCTTTCTCCGCGCTTCTGCCTCTGCCTCCTCAGGCTTTCTCCGCTCCTGCGCCTCTCCTGCAGAGTGGCTCCGGCGGGATTGGTCGTTGGGCATGCTCCATGTCTGAGGATGTCAGCCAGAAGGTGTTGATACAGGCAAGGAATCACCTGCATTTCAGCTCCTCACAGAGAACGGGTGACCGCTCAGGTGACTGCAAATTGGTTGGCTGTCATGCATGCCGCGGACACGTGATCATGCAGGCGTGTCTTTTCCTGAACGTCACAGCCTGATCTCAATTTCCCCTCATCACACCGAAATCAAGTTTCAGTCACCCATCATCCTAGGCCAGTACGATGGATAGTGGCCACGGCGATGCCAGGGCGATGGATACATCATCCAGCGGCGCTGTCCCACAGAGCAAGCGAGTAGCAGACACGGGGCTCACCGTTGTACACCAGCCGGAAGATACCGAGCCGATTGTTGAGTATGAGACCTGCTTCTTCGGAGAGATGATAAGCTAATTTATCGCAGCATAATTATCATCCATGGTCTCCAGGGCCACCCTTTCGATACCTGGGCCGCCGAAGCCAGCAGTGGTGATCCGTCTAAGCCGAGCAAGCTGAAGGCCCAGGCTCGTGCCCTTTTCTCGAAGAAAGCTAAGGAGAAGACCCCAGACTCATCGTCGGCTACGAGTACACAGCGTGTGTTCTGGCCAAGGGATCTACTTCCCAATGACTGCCCCAAGGCACGTATTTTGGTGTTTGGGTACGATACCATCGTCGCAAAGCACCAACTTGCAGGAGCCGCCAACAAAAACAGCATCTTTGCCCACAGCAGAGACCTGATCAATGAATTATGTCGACACCGTCCTCTTGGAAGGCCCGCCATCTTCGTCACCCATTCTCTCGGCGGGATTCTCATCAAGGAGGTATGTTGCGAACTTCCGAATATTCTGCTAATTCATGCAATGTAAGATATTGTCTAACATTTATCAGACGCTGGCCATGTGCTCAACTTCCAACGAGGAAGACGTTCAAGACATTCTCAAAAGCACAGTCGGTGTCGTCTTCATGGGAACCCCGCACCGAGGAAGCTCGGCTGCTGGAATCGGCGAGATAGCACGCAAGGTTGCGAGTCTGCTATTGATGGACACCAATGCGCTCATTCTTGACAGCCTCGCTCTGAAGAATTCGGATCTGGTTCGTTCTCAGGAGATATTTTCGTCATTGTGGCATAAACACGGCTTCTCTGTCAAAACTTTCCAGGAGGGGCTTCCACTGAGGGTCCCTTTCAAGATTGGGCAATCCAAGATGGTCAAGGCAAGGCCTGACACGTGGCTCTATCTCATTGAAGATTCACTGACGGAGTGTAGGTTGTCCCTGACGAGTCGTCTTGTCTTGGAGATTCTCGCGAACGCGCCGAAACGCTCCATGGCGACCACAGATCAATTTGCCGATTTTCTACCTCTGATGATCGGAACTACAGAAGACTTGCCGCATACCTGATCAATCAATGCTCAAATCTCCTCACAGAGGCACAAAGAATGCAACCGTCCAAGGAACTGCCTCAAAAGTTTTCGGATGCCGGAGTTCCCCTTCTTCAAGATCCCCTCACTCGGGCAAATCAACGTAGGTCAATATTCAAGCCTTGTGGTGTCAGCGTTAACACTCAGCTTCCGATAGGAAAGCTTGATCTTCTCAAATACAAAGGCATGCTCATTCGGCAAATCAGCATCACTGCACCAGCAAAAAACACCTGCCAATGGCTGCTACAGACTGCGGACGACTTCCAAACGTGGTTGACCCGGACGGATATCGATAAACACTTTGGACTGCTTCAGATAACTGGGAAACCAGGCTCGGGCAAGTCGACTCTGATGAAAGAAACGCTGGAGACGATACGATCTCGCCACCACCCAGACACTGGGACTTGTGTCATCGGGCACTTCTTCAACAGGAGGGGCTCGCCGACCGAACACTCAGCGCAGGGGATGTTCCGCTCAATACTCTTCCAGCTTTGCACATTTCACCCCATGTGTCTCGACAGTTTCAAAGGCCTTGAAGTCGATTTTTTGGCTTCATCCGACTCCGAGCCATCGAGTCCGGATAGTTCAACATTCGAATTTCGAGACTTCGATTCTCGAGTCCTCGATTTTCGTGTCCTCGCACAGATTCTGGAACGTATCATGCAGAGTGCGTTCGCCCCTAAAGCGACATTCATCCTCATAGATGCTCTCGATGAATGCGACCCCGAAGAAGCTTCCGAAGTGGGCTACTTTTTGGCAGGACTCGCCCGAGACGCCTTTGCCGCCAGAGTCTGTTTGAACATTTGCATCTCGAAAAGAGAGCATCCTTCCATCACCGTCAATAAAAGCCTCGAGATTCGGATGGAGAATTACAACTCTCCAGACATCCGACGATATGTCCATCGGAGGCTGGAACTGGCGGGAGCATCCGCTGAAGAGTTTGCACAAATTGAAGACGCCGTCGTCACTCGATCCAGCAGCATATTTCTCTGGGCCGTACTGGCTGCGGACCGGGTACTCAAGGACTTGGAGAATGGAATCAACACTCGCCAACTACTCAATCGCATCAATACCCTGCCAAAGGCCCTCGAAGACCTCTTCGCTGAGATCCTCAAGGAAGTCCAGGGCGAAGACCTCGAGGTGACGCTGCGCCTGTTTCAGTGGGCCATTCTGGCTATTGACCGCCTCCGGGTCAGAGAGTGGCACCATGTACTAGCCGTCATCCGCGAAGTACCCCCTCCATCATTGAAGGCGTGGGCGTCTTCGGAATTTTATACGGAAACGGATGTCCAGCTCGAGCGCCAGATTAGGAGTCTGTCCAAAGGTCTGATTGAAGTTCACAGCCCAAGCATGAACCCCCCAGACAAGTCTGGAGATGCACATGAAGACATTTCTTCCGATCTACCTGGAGCCGGATCCCTCGACAGCAATACTGGAGATACTCGCTTCGTCCAAGCAATCCATGAGAGCGTCGGCGAGTTCTTCATCAACAACCGCGCCAATGGCTTGTTCGGAAAGCCCGACTCGTACGACTTTGCGAGCGAGGGCCACTTGGTCATCATGCAGAGTTGCCTGATGTACATCAATATCTCGGAATTTGATGACCTGGTCTCGGCTAGAGAGCTGGCAAGCAGGAGGTTGCGTCGCCGGGGAAGTGCCACGAGCTTCATGTCCTCGGCATCATCCCATTCCAGGAGCCGTCTCCACGACCGTGGCAGTGTTCTTGGACATCGCCCTAGCCGAGCTGAGACAGATTCAGAAGACGGGTTGACGGCCAGCTCCGAGCCACATGACAACGACGACATGATAGTACCACAGTTGTCAGTACTGCAGCCGTTGACTGCCAGCGAGCCAAATCGTACTCCCATGCCAGACCGTGAGCTCGCCATTTTGCTCCCCCGGCACGACCAGGCCAAAAGATTTCTGATTCGACACCCCGAGCATGACTCCCGGCGTATCAGTGCAAAATTA
Organism: Plectosphaerella cucumerina; assembly: GCA_020746995.1. Classification (NCBI taxonomy): domain Eukaryota; kingdom Fungi; phylum Ascomycota; class Sordariomycetes; order Glomerellales; family Plectosphaerellaceae; genus Plectosphaerella; species Plectosphaerella cucumerina. Next base: position 644,067 of record JAGPXD010000004.1, on the reverse strand, counting down.
ACCAGTCACCGAGACCAGGTATTTTCAGGTTATCAACGCTTCGAGTTTTGTCCGAAGGCAGGCACCACACGGAAAGGCTTTACCACCATCGTGGCTCACTTTGGGGCCTCCCGGCGACAGCAGTATCTGTCTACGCGAGTTTTTGATACCAACGACAGCTGGAGCACTCCAGAATTCTCGAAGAGCCGGTCACATTCCATGTCACATTTGCCTAGAGTCTGCAAAGTTGCAGCCAGAGCAGACCATGGACTCAGGAGGACATTGTCGGCAACTCAGACTGACAGGCTTCGACCGGCAAAAACAAGCTTCATAAGAATTCGGGGAACGAGGTCAAAGGGGGCGTTTGATCTGTTGTTGCTGCCGCAAACAGTCAATGAGCAGAAGTGGTATGGGTTTGTGGTCTTAGACACCTTTTACCTCTGGCGAAGGATGGGAAACTGGAACCAAGCCGCGAGACAGTCTTTGACGCTGGCCAGGGACGACTACAGAGAGGAAACAATTGCTTACATCCGCCCTTTAGAAACCTCTGGATCGCTGGAAGCAACAGACAATGGCCAGGGTTGGATTACTTCCGCAGAGATGACCATCTGCCAACCTTCAGACAACGGGGTCGCCGATAGCCACCAAGTCCTCACAGAAGCGTGGGATCAACCTCGCCCCTTCCATTTGATAACACACTAACAAAGCATGATAGGACCATTATGCTGACTGGACTGACATTTTTTGTCGAGAACCAAGCTTCTTTGGGGAGAACACGGGACCGGTTGAGAATGTACCCGCCCAATAAAGCCTGTTCCCAGGGCTGCCACGAGGCGTCTTGTGCAACTTTGTCAGACACCAAGGCCTCACTGGTGCGATCATGGTGGTGCCTGAACAGCATGCCTGAGCCGTGGCGCAGGAGCTGCCCACAACCCTCTCCTAGAGAGTGGAACGACGATGACGACGACGACGACGACTGCGATCTCGACACACTCGGGTCTTCGATGAGATCACGCGTACTTGGCGGGTACACTGCGTTGGCGTCTTATGCCCTCAATCGACTCATAAAGCACGCCCAGTTAGCGCCTGGCTTGGACCAGCCCTACGCGTCCAATGTGAGGATACAGCTTGCGAAAGGATGGTCTCGGTGGATGGTTCTACATGGAGATTATTCTCGAGACAAAAACTACCAGGCGACGAGCTGGAGTCACAGAAGCTCACTGGAGGTCAGTAGTAGGAGTAGCTCTTGATGTTCTCTTCATGAGTACATGTAGTAGATGAGATCATGGTTGCCAACTCGCCCGACTTACGATACGCTACACGGGGGGGGCCTTTATAGTCAATGCCAACTGGCAGATGGACTTTGCGGCTGCTGGAAAAATTGGTGAGCGACATGCTGCTGTGGCGCTTGTGGTTGATGCTCACGCCCAGACTTCCAGATACCTTCATTCGTGCCCTCGTCGGCGGCATGGACATTAACCGCCGGAACGCCAGCCTGGGCTCCTTATTGCGTTTGTCGTTTCACCGCGGATCTTCTTCCAGTTCTCCAGCACAAACTATCCACTCTCTGGGAGGAAAGCTTTTGATAGGCCTAGTATGTTCCAAGATCCCAGCCATGCCCCTAGAATGATAAGTTGCTTTTCTCATTCACAGGCCATGTGAGTCTACACCACGGCCGCCCAGCCATACCTCTCTGAGATGGCGCACATACCGACCCGTGGCTCCGTCGCAGCTGGGATGAACTTCTCGATCGTCATTGGCCTCCTCGCACTGTCGTGGGGACCCGGGTCGCCGAACTGGCTTGTCTCCCACGGGAGGGACGACAAGGCCACGGCCAACATTGCCGGGCTGTAAGACGACGACTACGGAGTCAATGAACATCTCGCTGACGTGTGCAACTCGATATCTCAGCAGGAGTCGGCGAGCGAGGTCAAGGTATCATTCGCCCAGTGCTTCGACAGGAATGAATGGAGGCGCAAAGCGCCGGCAGGCGTCATGCTCTTCATCCAGCAGAGCTCGGGCGCCGCTTGGGTTGTGAAATACATGAGCTGCTACTTCCGACAAGCAGCCACGGACGCCAGTACAGCCTCTGACGCAACCGTGGGAAACATGTCGGATAGGTTCTTCGTTGACATCTTCGGTTGCCGCGCCACTGTTCTATATAGGTATGCAACGTCATTGGGCAAAGGATCGATCTCATCTTGATACTGCTTTTTTCAACTGTCTTCTTGCAGACGGAAGCACCAGAGGACAAAATAGCCGACTCAACTCTATCACCGGTCGGTCGGTAAGATGATACACCCTCTAGCACTTAATCTCCGCCTCAGCGTATGGAATCACCTCGACCTCACCAACGATGCCATTGTCCACCTTCGGCGCTAAATATCCGCCCAGCCTGGTGATCAAGCTGGACTTCTGACCACCGCTCCTCAGATCACCCATGATCGTGCGAAGGTAGTTCCACATGGTCGAAGGCACGACGGCCAACACCTCGTTGTCTCCTTGACGGAGGTAGGAAGTGATGTCCCGGACAGGAGACCGATGATCGAGTGTCGGGATGCGCTGCCCATTGACCGACACGGTCAGCCCGTGGGCAACGGATGGAAACGAGATGTAAGCTCCCGATGCTTTTCCCGCTGGGGGCCAAGAAAATGACGCGGAATAGTAGCCGACGCCAGAGGCATCTCCCAGTCCTGGAATGGCAGTCCACGAAGACAAGTCGGAGCCTGCCAGGGCGTGCGTGGTATTGTGCTTGACAGCGATGGTCTCGACGTCGTAGAGATCCGCGGGCCGCTCCCAGTGGGAGACAGTGAGGGACCATTCTGATAGAGCGAAGGGCGAAGCGGCAGTGGAGTTGAGGTGAATGGTCTTCCCAGATGAGACCTTCACGTCGCCTTGGGACCGAGAATGGGCGAGAATACTTGAGCCGGATGATTTGACGCCGAGGACCGTCAAGTCCCCCTCGGTGATGTGACACGTGTGCTCGTCCGACTCGAAAGAGAACAACTTGATCTGGTCGGCGGCGAAGGCGAGAGGAATGGTGAGTTCGCCATCCGCAACAGTGTACTGTAGTATCTCAGTACGCTCCCCATTCCACGGATCAAGACTGAATGGTTTCTTGATTGTGGCGAAAGTGGCAGAACCGCTAGAGGCTGGCCCGTCATTGTAGATGGAGGCGTAGTCAGTCCCGGTGGCCTCGTCGGTGCGCCAGGTCGTATACCACGACGCATTTGACGACTTAATCCGAGGCGACAAGCCTAACTCCGCAAGCTTTTTAGCAACTTCAGCCTTGCCGACAGAGTGTACGTTGTCTTCCTCGCGTAGGGAAGACAGCTCACGCAAAAGACGGCTCTTGGAACAGTCTGACCCGACAGGGTAATAGCCTGGTGTGCCAGAGATGATGACGGGGAGGCCTGCTCGGGCAAGCTTTCGGAGTCTCTCGACGGTATCGACAGTAATGTTTTGAGATCCCTCGACAATGAAGGCTTTCCAAGAAGGTCCCTTGGGTGCTAGGATACCTTCCTCGACAACAGCCTCAGGCAAGTCCAGGTTCAGGTCAGTAAGGTAGGTGTAAGTCCAGCCTTGAAACAACGTTAGCAGAGCCCATGACACAGGCTGGGGCTGTGTTGTACCTTCAGACTGCAGGTCACTGTCAGGGTAGACCGCCGGAAACTCTCCATTGTTGGAGCTCTGCTTGTTCAAAACGGCCACGTCCACCCTCGGCTGGCCTTGGCGCTGGATGAACTGCAACCTGCTCGTGTAGTTCAGCACGTCTTCCAGTCCATGGTCCCACGATGGCTGCTTGTTCATATACAGTTCCGAGAACAGATACAAGAACGCCGTGTAGCCCGGCCATGTGGTGCCAAAGTAGTCTCCGGAGTACGACTGCCCGTGGACGATGAACTGGTTGATTCCCCCTGAGACGGCCCGATTGATGGAACGGAGAAGTTCGCTGTTGCTGTAGCTGTATGCCTTGAGTGCCACAGCGCCAACCTCGTTGGAGATGATGTTTTTGCCGGTAAGATGCGCCGGGCCGACAAACTGTCTATAGCCGTCAATACTGTCGTGGAAACTGAGCGACTCGCACTCTGGGGCGTCCGGAATGGGGACAGAAACGGCCATGTCTTGCGGGAAGCCGTACGATGGCTGCGTCGAAAATTGAATTCCCAAGCGGTCGTTGGCCCAGTCGCGCAACGTCTGGAGATAGTCGACATAGCCTTCTGTAAGGATGACACGAAAGTCATTGACGTATCCAGCACCTTTGGAGGCCGTGTCTAGTAGGACACGGAACTCGCCAGGGTCCCCGCTCTGCATGGCAACGTTGTTGTGCCCCCATGCCAGAAGCGGCAGATAGGGTAGGAGACTGTAGCCAAAACGTGTCTCAAATCGTTGCGGCAGACTCGGCGACCAGGTTATGTTGGCGATGACTTCGATGCTGTCCTCCCACACTGATACGGTTAGCCAAATGGAAGACTCAAAGAGGCGGGAAGACGTTACTGTAGTTTCCAGCATCCCTGATAAGCGTCAACACCTCATCGTCGAGGATATGCTTCTCCCACAGGTCAATGACTGTCTGAGCACCCCTCGCACTGTTGTGGTCGACAGCGAAGGACCCGTGATCGAAGATGGTCTCGTTGCGATCGTTGTCGAAGTGAACATTGTGGTTGCCGGATAGCCTCTGGTAAAAGGCGAAGATGCGATGTGTCCCGGAAGGAAAAGACACATTGAGCTGACCGGTAGCACTGTCAACGCTAGGTGTGATGTCTTGAAGAGAGTCGTGACCGAGAGTGTACTCCATCCACGTGATGTTCTTGACGCCGTCAAAGCCGCTGGAAACGCGGTAGTCTTCTCGTTCGAGGACAACTTGGGCTGACACTGCCGCTACAAGTTCGCCGTCTTTTTCATCCCAGCCGGGTACTAGACCATCGTAAGATCCATTCGCCGGAACTGATGAGGTGTACGGGATCTAGCAAGTCAGGAGATGCTCGCAAACAACGTTGAGGCGCTATTACTGACCAAATCCCACTGGAGGCCCTCATCATCAGGACTCGCCGGCACTCCCTGTCCCTGGTTTGGCCCAATGGCAATATCCATGAAAAGACCACTCTCTTGATGTGCCTTGAGGGCATCAACGAGTAGATCTCTGTATGCCGGGCTGCCGAAAGCAGATGTAGACCAATCCGCCCCCTCCGGCTGGGGACCATGGTCGCCGCCGTAGTTGAAGAAGGGAAGAAACTCGACCCCGCCAGCTCCAATGGCGCCGGCGGCTTTGATATCAGCCGCTACTATGTAGCCATCAACGCTGGCATCGGGAAGCCAGTAGCGGAAACGAGGACGTGATCGGGCGTGAGGGTTCTTGAACGTTCCGGACTTCTCCCCGTCGTGGCCTGCGGCCAAGGCAGAAGCTCCGGCGAGGAGCAAAAGACCCCAGTTGAGTGATGACATGACTTGATAGTCGCGGTGTCGTTGTGTGGCAAAGGGTTGAGAACGACCCCGATCACTGCTGGACTGGAGAACTTGAAGCCAGTCTTTCCAGGCCTCTTCCTCATATAGGTAGTAGGTAAGGTAATGGTGCCACGACAGGGCCTAGGCAGCGTCGGGACTGTCATGCGCGCGATGCCGACAACCCCATGGGGTTCGGTCCATTTTCTCACGAACCCGGCTTCTATTCCGTCATCCGAGCCAATAGTCCAGTCTTGGTTGAAGACTCGGAGCCGGTGAGAAATACCAGGTCAGGGTGGAGGCCCGGAGGGACGTTTCTGGGGGCGGGGAGACCTGTCACCCCGCCAGCAGAAACTGCCCCTGTGCGTAATGCAACCATCCCCTGGAACTGATGCGGAATTCAACGTCGGGATTGTCCATGGCCGCTAGGGAGACTGTGAGCTAGGAGGGGTTAGTACCCGAGATACGAAGGCACACCCGACGAAGGAACCGAAATATCCGAAGTAGGCCATGAGTTTTAGCAAGAAAGGCATTCATCCTCTGTGAATGGACTAGGTTTCTCATGAAAGGATTGGCAAGATCCGCCTTACTCCACCACGCGTGGAGGTCCAGCTGATGAGGTACCGCGTCAAGAGAGACCGACTCCCGCCGGGCCAGGGCCATCTGCAATGTCGTCCACTGCCCGCCCGTGCTACAGCGATCCCGCTTCAGGCGGCACTAACAGGGAGTGGCCGCGGGGGGCGGGGGCGGGTGCAAGCACCCCCCAAGTGCCCAAATCTTCACTGTACAGCGGTTTGTCATGTCGAGTTGAAGTGGCTTCGAGGCCTGTCGGGAATGGTGTCGGAATTCCATGGAGATGGATAGCGCCAGTAGACGCGTTCGAGTGGCCTTAGGAACAAGATGGAGCCTCCTCCATCGACACCTTCAGTAAGGTACTCAGTGTGCTCGTTTGGCACCGAGAAGCAGATCGGACATTTCGCCTCCCCGTCCTTTCGCAGTGATAAAGTATCACCCCGCTGTGATGGCCGGGCCTGGTACACACATCTTGTTGATTCTCCTCCCGCTTCACTTCATCTCACTCCTCCTCGCGCTTCCCTCCACGGCAGTACCTCTCGCTTACCTCTTTCTCACTCCATCATGGCTGAAGAGTCCATGTTCCAGGCCGATGGCCTCGGCACAAAGTACGATGTATCGAGCGGCCACGACCTGCCGATTCAGGAGCTCTCCCTCCCCAAATCATTCAAATGGGGCACTGCGACAGCGGCTTATCAGGTCGAGGGAGCCGCAAGCGCTGACGGGAAAGGACCATCCATCTGGGACGAGTACACCCATCGCACGCCTTCTCGCACGAATGACCAGAATGGCGATGTCGCCTGCGATCACTATAACCGCGTGCCCGAAGATATTGAGATTATGAGCTCGCTCGGGGTCGACGTCTACCGCTTCTCTCTATCTTGGTCCCGGATCATCCCCCTCGGCGGCCGCGAAGACCCTGTCAACGAAAAGGGTATTGCCTTCTACAGCGACCTTATCGACAGGTTGTTGGCTCGCGGCATTGAACCGTCCGTCACATTGTACCACTGGGACGCCCCTCTGACCCTCTACCACCGCTACAAGGCGTTCCTCAACACCGAGGAATTTCGCGCCGACTACCTGCGCTTCGCCAGACTATGCTTTAAACGATTCGGGGACCGCGTCAAGCAGTGGGTGACGTTCAATGAGCCATACATCATCTCCATCTTCGGCCACCTCAACGGAACCTTGGCCCCAGGTCATCGCGCTCAGGATGGCTTCGATACCAAGCATGAGCCATGGCGAGTTGGTCATACCCTCATTCTCTCTCATGCCTCGGTCGTTCAGCTCTACGCCCAAGAGTTCCAGTCGACGCAAAAGGGCCAGATTTCCATTGTCCTAAATGGCCACTTCTACGAGCCATACTCCGACAGCCAGGCCGACAAGGATGCTGCCGCCAAGAGACTCGAATTCTTCATCGGTTGGTTTGGTGACCCAATTTTCCTGGGGTCTGACTATCCTGCTTCTCTGAGAGAGTATCTCGGGGACAGGCTGCCCACTTTCACCGCCGAAGACCGAGCCCTTTTGCGTGAGACGGCATCGTCAAACGGCTTCTACGGCATGAACCATTACTCCACAAAGTACGCTCGCGCCCTTTCCACCTCTCCTGCCGAGGACGACTGGACGGGCAACATTGAGGAGGGCCCTGTCGATCACAATGGCACCGAGATTGGTCCTGTATCCCAGATGCAGTGGCTCCGGGTCGCGCCTGAGGGATTCAGAAAGCTCCTGAAATGGGTATGGGACAGATATCATCTGCCGATCGTTGTCACGGAGAACGGATGCCCCTGCCCTGAGGATAACGCGGAGGCTGCCGTGGATGACAAGTTCCGCGAAAGATATCTAGGCCTGTACTTGGATGCCATTTCTCGAAGCATCCACGAAGACGATGTCGCTGTCGAGGGGTACTACGTCTGGACTCTCATGGACAACTTTGGTGAGAACTTTTCTGACTGTAGAGATCTTTCTTCTGAACAACGTGCTGACACAATCGAACAGAATGGTCTGCTGGCCTGGATCCCAAGTTTGGCATTGTCCATGTTGATTTCGAATCTGGGAGTCTGAAGCGAACACCGAAGAACTCGGCGTTGTACTTGAGGGACACGTTCAAGCAGAGGCGGCAAACGGGGAACTGACAGATTCAGGCACACGTACATCCTTTGCCGAGAGCAAGAGTTTCTAGAATAGACGGTACAGGCTACCGATCATACATCCAATAGATTTCTCAGGTGGTCAAAGGCCTTTGAAGACACATGACCCTGCGACCAGACTTCTTCCTTCTCTTCAATATCGTGAGCAAAGCCGAGCAAGAATCGGAGCAGCCACGCATCCAGCCGAAACGAGTTGTCCATGCTCTTCATGCAAGCGTTGTGAAAGTGCTGCAGCCGGCTGATGGACCTGTGGCTCATGGGCCAGTAATTGTTCATTGACGAGATCATTTCAAAATTCCGTGAGAGACGCGTCTTGGCTGCTGTGATCTTGTCGTCGTCGACACCAAAAAGAAGCGTGTGGATCTGCACCGTTGAGGCGAGGCAGAGGATATGCCCGGCCAGCGGGTATAACACGACCGTCTCTGGCCTCAGACTGGCTTGGTACATGAGGTCACACAGGTTGGTGGCGTGCTGGTGACATTTCTGGGCGAACACACGCACCAGGCCGGTCTCGTAGATGCCCTGCTCGAGATTCTGCGCCGAGTGAAGGTATTGATAAAATAGAAGTTGGCCAGCATGGTTGTAGTTGATGTGAAGCGTGATGAATATGGGTCCCAGGCCCTCGTCGACCCAGTATGCCACATTTTCGTCGGAATAGTGAAGCTGCGGTGGCAGGCTGTTGGCCCAGTCATCCAAGGCCTGGACGATTTGGTGGGCCATGCTCCCAGGCATCGTGTCGTGATCATTCAACGAAGTCTGCGCTGCGACTATGCGGGCGTTCAGTAGCACAATGTCATAGAGTAGGACGTTCAGCCGGATCATCTGGGCTACCAGAGACTGGGATTGGTCGCCGGAAGGAGATGCAATCTCGCTGAGTGAGTCCAATGTTGGTGTAGGAACCTCGTGATCCAGTGCAACAAACTGTCGCTCATCCATTGGCAGCGGTACTGTATCTCGAGGCTTCATCAGTCGAGGGAGAGACTGGCTCGCGGACGTCCATGTGTCCGTCGTAATGAGAGACCACCAGACTTGATCTGCATGTTAGTGACAAAATAGCGGGCTGATTAGAACCCAGGGGACTCGCTTGACTTGCCTCTTCTGTTAATCTCCTGCTCTAGAAGCGAGTCTGTCGCCATGGTCGGAAGATCCAGTAGCATGGCCATTCGCGAGGCGATTGCATGGTAGATGGACTCTGTGTTGGGGTCCCCTTCAACAGAGGCATTCGCCATGAGTAGAACGCATGCCTGTATGGTTGTTAGAGAGGTATCTTCCAGGTCGAGTAGCCTCCGCGTCTCGTCTCGATAAGGCCGGCCGCGGTCCCATGGCGCAATGGAAGAGAAGATGGAATGGTTCGAGTAGCGTGCGGATAGACTGGCGACGCCGAAGAACAAGATCTTTGGGATGGATCTGTCTCTCAAGCGGGCAAGGAAGGTGGGCCGGTGAAAGATATTGTGAAATGCGATGTGTGCGTGGCGGAAGTACAGCTCAACAAGCTCCTCGCACAGAGCAGCATCCGGGACCACAAGCGACGATATGTTGCGGGGGCGGCTGCCGTCCTCTACGCAGCCGTTCAGAGGCTCGTAGCGCTTCTGGGATGCAGCCGATGCCAAAGGGAGTGGCTTTACGACTCCGACGCACTCGATGCCCCTTTTGATGCAAAAGTCGCAGCTGATGCCCGGTCTTGAGCGGTCGCATCTTTTTCGCCGATCACTACGAGGAACCGTCACGTCAGTTCGGGGAAGGGGAAGGGGATGCAACTGCAAGAACATACCGGCAGGCCAAACATGCCGACAAGGGTCTCATGTTGATTGTGACTCTGTCAGGGAACCCCGATAGACAGCGAGAGGGGAGACATGGAGAGTGACTGGGCAGTGGGGAGAGCTTGGGTCCTTGTGTTTTCCGAACGGCAAACCCGCCTTGAAGGTCCAGACTCCTCACATCCGCCCCGCAAACAACGAGATTTCAAGCAGGCGGGTTGTATGGAGAACCTGGGGCGCTCTACTCCGCGGTCCACTAGGAATCAGGCGACCACCTGTTCACGCTAGTGATGATGCGAACTTTGGCTCGGGTTCGGGTCCGAGGTACTCGGATGAAGGCTGTTGCCCTTCGCCATGACATCTTCCATGATTCACTGAGGCAATGAGGGCATGTGCGTGCTAAAGATCTTCACGGTGTGTAATGGGGTCTACTAAGTCCTTCTCTAGCTGTTTGTCTCCAACGACACTCATTCACAATTCAACATCTTCAAATCGGACTTGATGCCCCTCGTCTTCCTCGGATCCGACGGCAAACATCCCCAGAATGGGCCCCGTAAAGTCCCGTCCGCTCAGCTGAAGGGTGTCCACCGCGCCTAATTTAATCCAGTTCTCGCTTTCACCGACTCGGTATCGAAAACTCCACTGGAGGTGTGTGTAATCGATGCAGAGATATACACGGTCTCGCAGATCAACGGACGCCCTCGCTTCAGCCAGATATCCGATGGCAGCGTTTCGAGCCTCAAAGTACATCTGAGATGTTCCACTGTCGAAGCCCAGAGCAGCGAATCGGTGCTCGTCCTTGTAGACGCAAATCCCGGCCTTCAGCGAGGTTGGGCGTAGTGGTTGGACGCAGAGCGTGACGTTGGATGAACCGTCGAGGCGCAACTGGCGGCGTCCTGCGAAACTAACGGTATCTTTGTGGCTCGAGAGATCCGAAGTGCTCGCCGAAAGAACCAGCTGTCGATCACCAATGGTGTACGTCGAAAGGTCTGCGTCTCTCAAATGGACGAAGCTGTTGTCCTTGAACAAGCCTGGGTTCAGGGTAGAGTTGCAACCGTGACCTTCTACTTCGTGAACCCTCGGCCACTCCTTTTCGGGCCAGTCGACTTTGGCCAGAAATGTTTCTCTCCCCAAAGGATATCGGTCTCCTGTGCGTACAACACCAAGCAGAACCGTCCACCAGCTGCCCTCCGCGTCTTGGAAGAAATCCCCATGGCCGACGTGCTGCAAGTACCCGTCCGTGCCCTTCGCAGTCAGGAGAGGATTGTTTGGGCAGGGTTCGAAGGGCCCGTGTATACTGTCGCCACGGGCGATGGAAATCATATGATCCTCGAACGTTCCACCCTCGGCGACCAAGAGATAGTAATAGCCATCTTTCTTGTACACGTGAGGACCTTCGGTAAATCGGCGATCCCAGCCCTCCCAGAGGAGCACTGGGGTTGTCAAGGCTTTCGCAGTGTTCAAGTCGATCTCAAACTGCCAGATGCCTCCTCTGGGATGGGCGCATATCTGGATGTAGGTCTTCCCATCATCGTCAAAGAACAGTGAGGGGTCGATCCCGTCAAAGTCGAAGTACAATGGATCGCTCCATTGGCCGGAAAGGATGTCTGATGTGCGGACGATGAAGTTTCTTCGCGTGGAGTCTGTCCTCCCCTTTCGATAGACTACATTGGTGCAAACGACATAGGTGACACCGGCATGATGCCGTATTGTTGGTGCCCATAGTCCTCCTGTTGCGATTGTTGATGAGGTCGAAGTGGGAAGCTCGGTATCGGAGTGCCGGAGGGAGAGCTGTTCTGATCGGTGGATGGCATGTCCTGTGTGAACAAATCAGTAAACCGGTCAGCTGCTCGGGCTTTTGCCGCAGATCCGACATACCGACGACCTTCCATGATCTCAGGTCAGTGGAAGAATAAATCGGGAGACCAGGAAAGAGGTGGAAACTCGAGGTAACCAGATAAAACGTGCCGTCAACAACGCAGATGGAAGGATCTGGACTGAATCCTGGGATCGTTGGAATAGGCCCATGCCGGGGGCGGTTCGTTGGTGGAAGCAACATAGCTGGTTTGTGGTCTCGATGCTCTTGACAAGAACGAGATTTCCCAAAGAGACTCCCCGTCGGCTTAAGATAGCCGATGATCACTTCCAACCTCCCAACACATACCACCCCGGGGCCGCACGTCGAGCCGGGGCCACTCATAAAACCTCTCTCGCGAGTGGATGCCACTGTCACTTTCGGAGCTCACCAATACACTAGTACCGGTCGACTGGTACCCCCCCGTCTGTCTCCTTGCAGTAGCGCACTCCACTCAAAGCCGACGTGTTCTCCGACGTCGACCATCACCATTACGGGTCAAGGGATCAGCTTCCCTGCGCCCCGCAGCCTGGACTCGTTCCCCGACGACGTTCTCCGACAGCATAGCTCCATCCAAGCAGCACGAAGCGGAAGCCTCGACCCCCCGCAACCCCAGACGAAGCGATCAGCTCACCAGGCTCTCGGTGCATCTCGCCGCCGCTGCACTCCATACTTTCTCCAGACTTAGCACGCATCGCACGACGTTCACATGGGGTCTCCAAGCACATGACACAGCCGTGGGGAACCATAAAAGGTCAACCTTCCCACAACCACAAAGATCAAGAGTCCAAGACTGCAGATCACGTCAGGCTGCATACCTTTTGCATCCAGTCCACGACCAGTATCACCAACTCTCAACATGCCGAAGCAAGAAGATGTCACCGTCGTTGCCGAGGAGTCGGAGGTCACGAGGCTCATGGCCCTTGACACGACGCCCTGGTACCAGAAGCCGAACCTCCGTTTCCTCTACTTCTGCCTCGTCCCCGCCGCTCTCGGCGTTGAGATGACCACAGGTTACGATGGCTCTGTCCTGAACGGTCTACAAGCGGTAGCTGCGTGGCAAGACCGTGAGTTCCGTCTTCTCTTCAGCGCGGTTGTCCTTCAGTCGCTGACCTTGGTTCGCAACAGACTTCGGACACCCCAAGGGCGCACTTCTCGGCGTCACTAGCGCATCTTACAATTTGGGCGGCCTTTTCGTCCTTCCTATCGTCCCCTTCGTCATTGACAAGATTGGCCGCAAGCACAGTATTTCTTTCGGCTCTGTCATCCTCATCATTGGCACCATTCTGCAGACTTGCTCTGTGAACAGTATGATGCCCCATATATGCCCGTGCTGCTCTAGAAGCATAGTGAACCTTTCCTAACAAATGATTTATTTAGTTGGAATGTTCCTCGCTTCCCGCCTCCTCCTTGGCACCGGCATCCCGTTCGCAGTATCAGGGGCCTCGCAATTGCTTGCAGAGCTGACGTACCCCCGCGAGCGGCCTGTCATATCCGGTCTCTTCAACGTGTCTTGGTTCGCTGGCTCCATCCTCGCGGCTGGAGTGACCTTGGGAACCTACAACATTCCCAACAACTGGGCCTGGCGCATCCCCTCGGCCCTGCAATGCGCACCCTCCCTCCTCCAGCTCGTCTTCATCTGGTTCGTCCCCGAGTCTCCCCGCTGGCTCATCTTCAAGGAGCGCAACGAGGAGGCGCTCGAGATTCTGATCAAGTACCACGGCGAGGGCGACCGGGACAACGCCTTTGTCCATGCCGAGTACAACGAGATCCACAAGCAGCTGAGGCTCGAACTGGATAACTCCAAGAGGCGCTGGAGAGAGCTGCTGCAGACCACGGGAAACAGGAAGAGGGTTCTCATCGCCATGTGTATGGGCGTCTTCTCTCAGTGGTCGGGCAATGGTCTGGTGTCCTACTACCTCGCCAGGGTCTTGAGGACCGTCGGCGTCGAGGACAAGCGCACGCAGAACATTGTGAACCTGTCGCTCTCGGTACGTCATGCATGACCTTTTGGTGTTCGTTTGCCTACTGACCCCTATCCAGTGCTGGAGCTTCCTGACCTCAGGGGCTTGTGCTTTCCTGGCCCGTATCCTTCGTCGACGCGTCCAGTACCTGACTTCATTCTCCTGCATGGTCGTCGTCTTTGCCACAATCACCGGCGTTAGTGCCCACTTCGCTACCAGCGGGGAGCACGCAGCTGCCGTCGCAGTCGTGGCTATGATTTTCGGTAACTACTCTCCGATCTCATCATGAGCTACTGAAGAAATTATTACTGACTCCGTGGTGTCGCAGTGTACAATGCCTCATACAACATCATGCAGCCACTTCTGTTTGTCTACATTACAGAAATCTTCCCATTCGTCCATCGCGCCAAGGGTATCGCCATTCTTCAGTTCTTTGTGCGCGGAAGCACCGCATTCAATGCCTTTGTCAACCCCATTGGACTCGACGCCCTGGCCTGGAAGTTTTACCTATTCTACTGCGTGAGTCTTCTGCCCTGGTTTGGCAGCACCGATGCTGACTGCCGCAGGTCTGGCTGGTCGTCGAGACCACCGTCATCTACTTCCTCTACCCCGAGACAAAGGGCCCAACTCTGGAAGAGCTGGCCTATCGTAAGCTACATCAATCTCATTCAAAGCTTCGCTCACTAATATGGCTGTGATGCAGTGTTTGAAGACAAGCCTAAAGATTTGTATCACGACGAGAAGGATGAAATCGCGCCCCAGGCCAAGAGCATCCCTTGAGTACTGGATTCGACCATTGTGGAGACAACGTCATTAAATTGGCTTGAGACTGTATTCTCCTGGATTGGATAATGACGTTCAGGGGCCGGTAGGCTTGTCGGAGGAGGCACCATATGTACCTAATTGAGTGTGTGTGTGTTCTTCCACCACGTGAACATCCATTTTTCGCACAGTTCAGATTTTTCAGGTGCACTCAATCATTTCATTAAGCTTTTAAATCTTCTGGGTTGATGTACAATCATTGAGGTTCCGTCTTGTGGACAACGCTGTTCGCATGATTATGTCCAAATGTGACAATGCTGAAGCAAGGGCGATGGATTTTGGGGCATGTGGGACAATATCAACTACCCAAGGTAGGCCATTAGGGCGACCGCCGAAATCTACAGCCTCTCAGCGCAAGCCGTCATGTAGTTAATCTCTTCCCAAGTGAAATGCATTAGCGTCCGTGTACGGGCTTCCGTGTACGGGCTTCCGTGACGGCAAATGCTGTGCCGATCAGCCGCTGGGAGTTGAGATCGTCCGCGAGAACTCGCAAGTTATTACACCGGGGCAACCTGTGAAGCTAGGCTGAGTCGCATCGGGGGGGCGGGGAAAGTGCGGGGATCTGCTAAAATTCGGGTTCGGGATCGGATATCGCGAACTTTGCGAGACTTTGGCATCGGGTTGCTGGGCGGTGGTGAAGCAACCCCTATTATTGGCCTCCCTCGCGGCTGACATCCTTGCCTGTTTTTTTTTTTTAACGATTCCTTAGTTTCCGCGTTAGGTTGCTTTCAATGTCCATGGATGGAGTACCCTGGCCAATATTGTAGTCAACCGTACACACATCCAGATTCAATAACCATCAGGGGTGCTTGCTGGCTGTCATCTTCCCGACTTTTGTGCATGCGGGGACCCCGCGTCTGTCGTGGGGTATTCCGACAGCAATCCCGACCATGCCTGGAGTAATGCGAGATCGTCACAATGAGTGCGAGTAGCCGAGAGACCATGGCGCAGAAGCAACCGACACGCCCAGAGAGGCATGACGACATGTCTCGCGTGTGTATATAAAACAATGACATCCGCCTCCAAACCGGTCCATCTCCCCATCAGCCAAGTCACTCAAGCCTCTTCTGCTCCCGCCGATCATGACTCCTGTCTTTTGGTCCAGTGCCCTGGTGGTCCTCCTCCCATGGATGCCCTCCGCGGCTTGCACCGTGCCACCTCCTCCCGAGCCCGAACCGATCGAGGTTGTCGAACTGCCTCTCCCTCCGGTGTCGGCAGACGATTCCCCAGGGGCTTGCACCGCTGAGCTCAACCCTCGCCTGACGGGATGCATAGCTCAGATAGGCGGCGGCTCTACCCCTGAGACTGTCGGCATCATAGCTCCTGGCGACTTTCTCCCGGACAACAAGCACGTCATCACCACGGTCACCTTTACCGGAGCCCCGGCCGCTCCTGACCCGGCAAGCATCTATTCTGGCGAGCAGGTCATCCTCGTCAAGACCGACGGAGAGACGTTCCCAAACGGCGACCCCTGGAAGTGCATCACCTGCGGCATTCCTCCCGAGCACCGAGTTGGCATGTCGCACATGCTTGACTACCCTCAGTCTTTCGACGACGGCAAGAGAGTCCTCGTCGGCGACAATGTCATTGACTGCGGCGACCATCTGCTCACAAGCGAGGAGTGTACCCTAAACAACACCTTTGTCTACCCCATCCGCTGGGAGACGACGGCCGAGGGGTCCTCGCAGGAGAACACCGCTGGCGGCCCGATGCGAGAGCTTCGGATCCATCCCGACAACGTTCATCTCGGGTTCAGCTCCTTCTACAGCTCAGGCGGTCAGCTCGGCCAGCATGCGTACTTTGGCAGGCTGGTGTTCAACCCGTCACCCACGAAGGGTCTGCCCCTCGCGCCGCGGTACGACCTGTACAATGTCACCACCATGTCCAACCCTGAGTCCATTGCTCCCATCTCAGTTGAGGGTGATGAGCTTTTCGTCAACCCGGAGGCCATCACCGTTGGCGAGCTCCGCGGCTTCACTGGCAGAGGTTACGAAGCTACATACATCGGCAGCCCTCGAGAGTCCGGTAACACGGACGTGTTCACCGTGCACCTTCAAACCGGTCAAATCACTCGATTGACGAACCATCCCGAGTACGTCGACCCCATCGATGTATCTCCGGATGACGAGTGGTCCGTCATCCTGGACACGCGAGCCACAGACCGCCACATGTTCCTCTCCGGCATGCAAGGTGTGCCACCCGTCACCGATATAGTGTCCAGCTTCATCACGACTGGCGTGCGAAACAACGGACCGCGTCGCTTCTTCCAGCCCTGGATCCTCGACAAGTACGGCGACCGCGGCGACTACTACGGTCAGAAGGTCAACGGACCGGGCAACGGTGTCCCTGGAAGCGGTGACATTGATGATCCCGAGTGGAACGCCATGGCCGATCCCAAATGGAGCCCCGACGGCACCAAAATCGCGTACTGGCAGGCTCAGACGATTGCTCCAGCATGCGGCGGGACGAACCCGTTGCCTTGCTATGCATCCACTGCGCAAGGTGGGCGGACATACCGCCTCATGATGGCCAAGCTTGTCAGTCGCAAGCCCTTGGACCTGCCTGTGGCAGAGGAGGCGTCTGATGAGATCCCTTGGGGCGTCCCATACGTTCCTGGCATCCCCCCTGCCGTCCGCGCATCTGTCCCTGCCGGCGAGTATGTTCTCAACGGAGAGCATTCCGGCTTCGCCGAAGTTTCCCTTATAGCGCAGCCGGGTTCCGACCGAGTCAGCCAGGTGATTGCTGTCTACCACAACTACTCCGACTCGGGGCTGCGCGTCATCAATGGCTGGGAAAACGTCACCGAGGTCAGCCTGTCTCCAATCGAGAGCCTCGTACACTGGTACTCGGATCTTGTGCAGACGGGCGACGATGGATTTGTGGCAACCAAGAAGAGTGGCCCTGGGGGGTGGCATTGCCAGCTGGACATCACCAGGAATTTCATCGAGACGAACGGGACCCTGACCACGACTATCAACGGAGAAGAGTACGTGTCGCCCCAGAGCGGAACCTGATCGAGGTAGAGAGAGGTGAAAGAATGGGCAAGCGGTGAGAAGGAGGAAGGGTACAGCGCAGTGCATGATGGGATGGAGCTGGGTGTTTGTGCGTGGTCGTCGTGGTCAGGGTGAGACAGCTAAACAGCCAGTGAGCTCCAATTGATTCTGAACGTCAGGAGGCAAATAACCCAGTAAGCTTGACAGAACCGTTCTTGTTCGCTTTTAATGAGACCAAGGATCGGACGTGCTTCGACAATGCCTGGCAGCACTTGCATGCCGCATCGCGTTGTAGCTAGGTGGTGTGGGATGTATTAATGCAATGCTCGCTCAGACAAGAAACGGAAAGAAACGAGAATTAATGTACTACCGTCGCTCTGTCCAAACATCGTAGTTTGCCTCGGCTGACGTGTCGACGCGACCCAGGAAGTCGGTGAAGCGCCGGACGTACGACGCGCCCACGCCATCAGTGTCCCGGGGTGAGCCCATGCCGCCCTCGCTGTTGAGCAGCGTCGCGCCGACGATGCGGATTTGTGCAATCTTTAGGAGTTAGAATGGGTAGCTATATCTATGGTATGAGGATCTCACCGAGAAGAAGCTGTTCCCCTCCAGAAACTCGGCCGGATTCGTCTGGTCAAGGACATGGAGCATCCTGGCGGCAATGGAATACCGGTACTGCCAGAGGCGTTCCTCAACCTCGACAGTGACCTCAGGCGTTGTTGCTTCCGGTGTGACCGGCTGCTGCGTACGCCCTTTCCTCGCGAGCTCTTCCACTTCGGCAGCAACGATGTGCTCAATGAGGGAGCTCTGCAGGAAGAGGGCGACAATGCGCAACATCCTCTCAAAGGCGGCCGTTCGGAGGTCGTTGTTGGCGCCGTGTGCTGATAAAAAGGCAATGGAGTTGGCCAGAACTTCGTCTAGCTCGTCGACTATACGACGGGCGATGGTGAATGGTCCCGTGTCCCTTTCGGCCTCAAGAGTATCGCGGTCCATGTCGAGGAGCTCCCGGGTATAATCGCTGTGGGCGGATTGGGAGCCGTCTCGACCAGGCTTGAGGGTGAGAAGGGGCAGGAAGCGTCTGGCACCTAGGAAGATGTTGAGGAGGGCGATGAAGCCGGGAACGCCGGGGCTTGCCGTGTCGTGTTCGGCAGCTAGCGGCGGAACTCCTGGAGACTGGCTCTCGGTGCGACTTGCAGAACTGGATTGACCCTCGCCGCCTTGCAGCTTGAGAAGCTCATGATCTGACATCAGGCTAGGCGTAAAGAAGTCCCAGTCTATATGTGGTGGTGGGAAGAGGGCGCTTGTGCTCGGCAGCGGCCGCAGCAGGCGGTCGTAGACGTAGAGTATGTAGTGATTACAGAACAGACGCTTGCATAGTTCTGCGTCCATAGGAGACAGATTGACGTATCCCTGCGGCGTAAAGAGGTCCATAGCCTTCATTGCGACGATGGACTCGTTGAACATGTTCCATCCTCGGCTCGGGCGAGCGGTGAAGTGAGAAGCCAGGCCGAGGAGGGCTGAGTCGATGAGGGAGCCAACGGTAGGCTCGTCTTGATAGAGCGGGCAGGTGGTGAGCCGACTGAGTTGGATGAGGTCGCTGGCTTGGTCGACGAGGCCGCGGGTGCCGGTCGACTGGCCGCGGCAGTACATGGGTGAGCGGCCGGGTATGCAGGCAGCCGTGACAGCGCAAACCACGAGGCATCGGCGATACAGGACAGGGTCGAGCTGATCGAGAGTTAACGGAGACTTGGCGGCTCGTGAAAGTATTTGAAGTGTCCCAAAGTCGACGAGCGGATAGACCGAGTAGACGTGCTCGGCGTAGTCGGCCAGGAGCATCTGTATCACCTCCGGCGAGGCCAAGTGGTCGGTCGAGAGGCGGCCGATAGAGGGCATCGGCACGGGACCGGGAGACACAGCGCCGGGTTTCGTCAGCCACCGCTTCGGTCTCGGGCCGCGCATCTTGCGCTCCCGGAGAAATGTGCATTCCTGCTGGGCCTGGACGCACTTGACGCATCGGGGCATGTCGGCGGGCGAGAAGACGCACTGGCACTTGCGCAGCTGGCAGAAGTCGCATGCCCGGGAGGCGATCCGGCGCGGCTTGAGCTTCGACGGGCCATCTGTCGCCGGGGAGGTGGTCCCTTCCGAGTCGGTCATGGTGGTGGGGTGAAAAAGTCTGGTGAGACCCGGCCCGGGGGTGAAGGTCAGGGGTGGCATGACGTTAAGCTCACCGACTCACCGAGAAAGCTTAATCAGATGGTCACGTGTCTAGTCATACTAATCACAACGAAGGCAGACACCAAGGGCAGCTGAGACTCACAAGTCACAACAGACCTACCATCAGACCACCTTGGAATGTAGGCTGGGATGAGATTGACAGCCTCGACATGTTGGAAGTGTTCATGCATCAGCCCAAGGCAAGCCGTCCAGCGGTGTGTCAAGTGAAGCAGACGACTAACGCAGCAGATTGGGCATCAGAATCAACCCAAAAGAGTATCTTGCTCGCACCGTCGATGCTTCAAACCCATCGGCCAAGGCAGAGGGCGGGTATGCAGGGACAGGCCGCCTCGGGTCGCCACGCATGTCCGGTCTCGAGAACGAGTACGAGCACGACCCCGGCCGGGCCAGCCTCATCCTCCGAGCCGATGCCGATACACGGCGGACGCCAATTCATGCAGGCGTCGTGTAGCTAGCGCATGTCCATGACGGTGAGAACTGGAAAAGGGTTGCGTTCGACAACTTAGTGTTCTGACGCTTGGCGCGGCCGCCTCACTGGCACACGGGCCCAAAAGCTGACGGACGGACGACCCGACTTGCGTTCCCGCTGCAGCAGCCCGATTTCCCCCTCGGAAGTCGAGCAAAATGTGACCAGGATGCATGATGCGCACGCAGGGAAGGACCCAGCCGTGGTACTCACGCGCTATTGGATGGCGCCCCTCGATTGCTAGACGAATCGTGCAGGAGGGGACCCGCCGATGGGGCACCGATCAGGGGGTACATGCGTTCACTGCAAGGATCGCGTGCGGCGGCAGGTACCGCCCAATTTCTCGCTACCCCGGACTACGACCCTCGATAGGGGCAGCAAATGTCAACAAAATTTTGATGGCGGCCAATCGACAACCGTGGCTCTGCGACAGCGAGCAATGAACCCGCCCCATTGTCTCCGCCACCTCCAGCCCAGGGGACACATTCACAGACAGAGGACACTCTTCACTGGGAAACACCCCTCGAAGTCGAGGCCCACACCCCGAGTCCGATGAACAGCCGTTACACGACGCCAACCCACCCGTCGCATTGCTAGACGAGAGCCGCCGTTTCTGCTTCGCCCTCCTGCCTCATGCCACCCCGGACCACCACGCCCACTGCCCCAGTCGCCCGCTTCAACATCCAAGGCCCAGCTACACGAGACGTGCAGCCTCTCGCCGTGCTGTATCTGCTATTAAAGAAAGATTGCCCATCATGACGGGACGGTATTCACTCAGAGCCACCCCGAGGTCAGTCGCAACAGAGCCAGAAGAAGCCCCTTTTGCCCTTGCCACCCTTCAATATCCTACGAAAGCAACTCTTTGCGCCGCGCCTCTAACCCCTGAATCAGGAAGAAGGAGCTCTTCGAGGGCATGATAGAGACCCCACGCCCTGCGCCGCGCAGATCATCCTCCCGCCTCAAGACCCAGACGCCCAGGCCCAGCGAGACCCCCGAACCCGAAGCAGAGACGACAGAGAGCTTCAAGCCGCCCCGGTCCACACGTCGCAAGGTTACGCCATCCGTCAAGGAGGAAGAGTTCACGACACCAGTCAAGGAAGAGCCGCGCGACAGCGACGAAGACATTATGGCCACGCCTATCGCCAACGGCCGCGCCAATGGCCATGCCACCGGATACTCGAATGGTCACGCCAACGGCCATGCAAACGGACACGCCAACGGCAATGGACACGCTGCTGAGGACAAGAAGACCAATGGCTTTGCCAACGGTCACGCTGCCGAGGAGAAAAAGCCCAACGGCCACGTCAACGGCAGCGCTGCCAGCGGCAATGCGCCCAAGCGCATCTACAAGGACGGCGAGAACATCGATGGCTGGATCGTCGGCACCGACCCCAAGATCGATACCTCGGGCCACTACGAGTTCGGCGGCTCCCTCGGCACCCTCTCCCTCATGATCGGATTCCCCCTCCTCATGTGGTACATGTGGATCGGCGCGACCTACTACGACGGCAAGGTCCCTACCCCCGAGCCCGGCCAGTCCCTCGGTGACTTCCTCTACCACCTCTTTGACCTCGTCCGCGAGGGCGCCTACCCCTCCTTCCGCGCCTGGCGCATCTACTGGATCTTCTTCATCTCCGAGGGCATCCTCTACTGCACCCTCCCGGGCGTCTACCAGTGGGGCAAGCCCCTCGCCCACGAGGGCGGCAAGCAGCTGCGCTACTTCTGCAACGCCTACGCCAGCCTCTACTTCAACATCGCCGTCATGGCCGCCCTGCACTTCTCCGGCCTCTTCCCCGTCTACACCTTCATCGACGAGTTCGGCCCCCTCCTCTCCGTCGCCATCTGCAGCGGCTTCATCGTCTCCTTCCTCGCCTACTTCTCCGCCCTCGCCCGTGGCGCCCAGCACCGCATGACCGGCTCCCCCATCTACGACTTCTTCATGGGCGCAGAGCTCAACCCCCGCATGTTCGGCATCCTCGACTTCAAGATGTTCTTCGAGGTCCGCATCCCCTGGTACATCCTCCTCGGCCTCAGCGCCGGCGCCGCCGCTCGCCAGTACGAGCGCTACGGCTACGTCTCGGGCGAGGTCCTCTTCCTCGTCATGGCCCACTACCTCTACGCCAACGCCTGCTCAAAGGGCGAGGAGCTCATCGTGCCCACCTGGGACATGTACTACGAGAAGTGGGGCTTCATGCTCATCTTCTGGAACCTCGCCGGCGTGCCCCTCTCCTACTGCCACTGCACAATCTACCTCGCCAACCACCACCCGGACGAGTACCGCTGGAACCGCTGGGCCCTCGCCGCCCTCTTCGTCGTCTACCTCTTCGTCTACTGGGTCTGGGACACGTGCAACTCCCAGAAGAACCGCTTCCGCGCCATGGAGCGCGGCCAGAACGTCTGGCGCCGCACCTTCCCCCAGCTCCCCTGGCAGACCGTCCACAACCCCCACACCCTCCGCACCCCCCAGGGCGACACCATCCTCGTCGACGGCTGGTACGGCCTCGCCCGCAAGGTCCACTACACCTGCGACGCCTTCTTCGCCATCTGCTGGGGCCTCATCACAGGCTTCAACAGCCCCTTCCCCTGGTTCTACCCCGTCTTCTTCTGCTGCATGATCGCCCACCGCGCCACCCGCGACATTGCAAAGTGCAGGGCAAAGTACGGCGAGACCTGGCTCGAGTATGAGCGCCAGGTCCCCTACCTCTTCATCCCCGTGAGTTTTTTGCCCCTCCGTTCCCGAAAATCATAGCTGACCTCTTCCAGTACGTCATCTGAGCATAGCCATGCGCAGTCATTAGACAAAAAACCCTCCCGCCAAGCCGGCTTTTTTTCTTCTTCCCCATCACCGGCGCTTCTCTGTACATACAAACATGAAGTCCACACTTTGTTTTCCCCTTTTCATGCATAGCGCAAGAACGCCATGGCTCATTGTAGCTCACTGTATTCTCTTGCTTCTTCTCGCTTGCACATTTGTATCGAACTATTAATTAATGCCTCAAAAATCTGGAACGTCGATCTAGGGGTGGACGAGGTTGCATCCCCCACGCGGTGCATCGGGCAGCCTGGCGTGGCTTGCATGGGGGCAGGGCGCTGAGGGTGTTAGGCAGGATGGCTTCTCAGGGCCGTCCGACTGTGCATGAGCATACGCATATTTCCTAGTCATAATTCACATCTGCATCATTAAAGCAAAGTCCATCCATCAAGCATCGCCGTGATCGTTGTTGCAGCTGGCCAGGGAAGGTTCGAGGTCACGACGCCCTCACATCACCAGCAGGCCGCAGTCGAGACGTAAAAAGCATTACTAGCAACCTAGACTACACTGTCGAACCTCCCCGTCAACGCGCGTCTATGATGAGAAAACCGCCGAAAATGGCTTAAGCATGCGGCGCAATAGTACATGTCAGAGGCTTGCCAGACCGACAGGTTGCGCCGGCCGAGCACCTCTTCCGACGACACTTCGTGTTACTTTTTCTGTCATGTACACGACCCGTGCCCCGTCGGATCCCCTCCATCGTCCCCAGAGGCAGTCGGCACTCCTCAGCCAAAAATGATAAGTCGTGAGGTGCCGTGCCTCGATAAATGATTCGTCGACCTCGTGGGGCGGGGGCCAGGCGTGTGGTATAGCTTGTCAGCCCCCGCCGCCCGGGTGTCCCGCGTGGTGCGTTGTTTAGCACGAGACGTCCTGGGTGGCCTTGGAGTTCATGAGCAGGGCGACGATGAGACCGTACAGACCTAGGTACATGTTAGCTTGGGTGTTCTTGGAGGCCACAGGAGGCCTGCTGCTCCAGGGGAGACGTACCCAGGACTTCGGCGAAAATGAGAATGAGAATCATTCCGACGAAGAGACGAGGCTGCTGGGCGGTACCACGGACACCGGCGTCACCGACGATTCCGATGGCGAAGCCGGCAGCAAGACCGGCCAGACCGACGGAGAGACCGGCACCGAACTGGACGAAACCGGTGTACAGGGACATGACCTGGCCGAGGTTGTCGGAGATGAGGACAGAGACGACGAGACCGTAGATACCAATGATACCAGCCATAATGACGGGGACAATGTCTGTAGTCTGCTGTTAGCTATGTTCTATGCGTGGGCGCGAAAGCGATCGCGTTGGGGGATCGGGCGGCATTCGTACTCTTGACGATCAGGTCGGGGCGGAGAACACCCATGGCGGCGATACCGACACCAGACTTGGCAGTGCCGTACGCGGCACCCATGCAGGTGAAGACGATGGCGACGGTGCAGCCCATTGCGCCGAAGAAGGGCTATTGTCATGTCAAGTCAGCTTGATGTTCGGGACGCGTCGGCTCGATGGACGGGGTGAGATGGGTGCCGACGTCATGGACGCTGTGCAAGGCGGCAAGAGGGATGACGAACCGCGTAGACCGGGCTGCGAAGCGATGCAATGTTAGCAAAAAGAGCTGGAATGAAGCTAGGAGATGCGCATCCGTAGCCTGGAGCTGCACCGATCGATGGAGAGAGCTCCGGTCGATGGATGGGAGCTCCGGGTGGCCAGGGGCAAACACGTATTCGACGTACCAGACATCGCTAACGGTGGCAACCATTGTGACGGTAGGTGTGTGGATTGAAGGGTGAAGAGAAGAAACAGGTAATGATCGAGGAGGACGTGTTTGTCGTCGATGGGAAGCGTCGGGCAAATGCGGCGAGGGTGCGACGGGCGGGAGGGGGTTGGTGGTCTCGGGCTTGTTGTCGGGATGCAACTGCGGTCGGGGGAGGCTATTGTGAGGTTGCTGGTGGATGTCCAGGTGGTTTCCGGTTTGGCGCGCCTGGTTGGTGCAGGTTTTGCGGGCGAACTGGGAGCTCCATGCTGACGTAAGACATCGGATGGCGGAGAAACCCGGGCGCCGAGATGGGCGACTGGCCGATCGGCTCACCGCCTTCTCACCGAGCGAGGCGCAATTGTGGGAAACTTTTTTCGTCGGCAGAAAATCCAGAGCTTCCTCGTTCCCCAACCATCACCAAATCCTCACTTTTGCGCACTGCGAATTCCAGGGCGAGCCACCGCAAGGAACCCTGCAACCAACACCTCCCATACTCTTCCCGACTTTACAAAACTCTCCGTCGCAATGGCTTCTGAAAGCGCCGGTATGTTCCTCCCCGACGAAGGATGCTGTCAGGGTGCAGATTGACTGACGGTTTGACAGCCTGGCCCCTGGCCGATGCTGCCCTCGAGCAGGAGATTCTGGACATGGTCCAGCAGGCTTCTCACCACCGCCAGCTGAAGAAGGGCGCCAACGAGGGTGCGTACAAATTCCTCGGCCGGCCACCGATGCCGGCCCTCTACCCACATGACACCTGCTGACAATTCTGCCAACAGCCACCAAGGCCCTCAACCGTGGTGTTGCCGAGCTCGTCGTTCTCGCCGCCGACGCCGTTCCCCTGGCTATTCTCCTCCACCTTCCCCTGCTCTCTGAGGACAAGAACGTCCCCTACGTCTACGTCAAGAGCAAGGTCGCCCTTGGCAGGGCTTGCGGTGTCAGCCGCGCGGTTATTGCCGCCAGCATCACCAGCAACGAGGGCAGCGAGCTTGCCGGCCCCGTCCGCAGGTATGTTCTTCTGGAGGATTGTGTGTTGTTATTCACCGTACTAACTTGGTGTGTAGCCTCCGCGACAAGGTCGAGCGCCTGGCCATCTAGACGCTTTCTGCCTTCGAAGCAGCGACAGAGTTGGATCGACTGAGGGTATGGCCCGTGGGCGACGATTTCCCGGTGCTTTTTAGGAATAGGAAGTCCATCGGGGGCAAGGGAATCAATGGCCAACACGGTTTCGTTGATGTTCTTCCTGTCCATTTTCCTCTTGGCAGCCAGAGCATTGATGACGAGGGAGGCCTTGGAGAGGGTCAGGGTGTCGACATCCTGGAACTCGCCCAGGTTGAGCTCGTGGTCGGCGGCCCCTCCCACGGGGCTCTTCAGTTGCACCAGAATAAAGTCAAAGTTTTGGGATCTGCCGAGGTATTTGGGAGAAGCATGTCCACCGTGATGCCTTTTTTCTCTTTTACATTTTTTGATGCAAGGGACTCGGCACCGAGAGGAACCAGCTGCAGCCTTGAGGTCGTGGCGAATCAAAGCCTGAGTCACTACTGCAAACCACGGAAGGCGCCGCCAAGAAACCTGCCAGTGGTCGCATCGGGCCGCCCTGCGGCGTGCTGACAGCTCAGCTGACGACTGCATCGGTAGCCACGACTATTTATGTTAGTGAGGTGCTTGCAGTGGTCCGAGTCGGGCGTCGAGTTGGAGGTTGAGCCCAGACGAGACAGACCCCGCAGACGCACCCGCACAATTGACCCCACGTCATAGTGCCAGAGGCTTGGGTCCTTCTCCGACAACATCCGTTCACCCTCTCTCGGCGCAAAGCTCCTCGATGATGCAAACTCAATCTTGACCTCCTCTTGTTCCTAGATGCTGCGCTCACCCGACCCGATAATGTTTCAATTTCCCTAGGTTCTTCCGACCCATTGCTGCTTGAAATCCGTTCCTCCCACATTTCTGCCTTTGTCCTCCGCTAGCACCGAGGTGCCTCGGCCGACATGCCCAGCATTGCGCGCAAGATCGTCATCTGCGCCGCGGTCGACGGCCTGGTCGTACAGCCCCTGCTCACAAAGGGCCAGCGACCAGCGCCTCCCGTGCGCATTCGCTACGGAGATGCGACGCTCTCACAGGCCTCGCGCGAGGAAATCCCAGATGTGTCGCAGCCGAACAGCTCCTTCCACGCATACGGCGTCATCGGATTAATCACCGTTTCAAAGCTGAGCTACCTCATCACCATCACCCGCCGCCGCCAGGTCGCCCAGGTCTACGGCTACCCCGTCTACGTAGTCACCGAGGTGGCCATCACCCCATGTACCTCCCAGAAGGAGGCTGCCGCGGCCATCGCCCAGACCGCGGGGCAGCTGCACACAAGCTCGGTCGATACCGACGCCGAGGACACAGACTCTGACGACACCGTTTCGTTGAACGCCCCGCCCGATGAAGTCGACGATCCTGCACATGAGTCCGCCGGTACGCAGAGCACAGGTCGAGCGAGCCCCAAGAGCTCCGTGGCCGAGGACGTCATCAGTCGCAAGGGCAGCTATGGCATGTTTGCTCGCAAATGGTTCTCCAAGGACGGCTGGACCCAAGGCCAGAAGCGCAACGCCGGCTGGAGTAACACCAATGTCGAGTCGCCGAGGGCCTCTATGGATCAACGACCGGAAGAAGTTGCCCCGTCGAAGGTGCCCAAGGACGAGGAGGACGATGTCAGGAGCGAAGCCCGGACTTCTTCTCTGTTGCCGAAGCTCCTTCGGACAGCCCAGATTCTGTATGGATCGTCGAGGAGCTTCTACTTCTCTTACGACCATGACCTCACCAGAAACTTGGCCAAGCGCAACCGTAGCCCCCCTGTGGATGCCTCCCTGTATCGCCAGGTCGATCCCGTGTTCTTCTGGAACAGACACACTGCGACTCCTTTTATTGATTCTGGGTACGATGCTCTCGTGCTCCCCCTCATTCAAGGCTTCGTCGGACAGCGGGAGTTCGTCGTCGACAGCAGCCCTCCCCAGATGGACGGAGACTCGCAGGATGCCATGGAATTGTCCAACATGACAGGGTCCACTACCTTGCCCGAGAAACCAACGGCCGAAGACACAAACAAAGACTCACCCCACCTCCGCCCCTCGGAGAAGAAGTTCCTTCTGACGGTCATATCCCGCCGCTCGACCAAGAGGGCTGGTCTGCGGTACCTGCGGCGTGGCATTGACGAAGACGGCAATGTGGCCAACGCCGTCGAGACCGAACAGATCCTGTCCAGCGCTGCATGGGATAACACCAGCAAGATCTACTCGTTTCTTCAAATCAGGGGCAGCATTCCTCTCTTCTTCACGCAGAGCCCCTACTCCCTCAAGCCCGCGCCTGTCATTCAGCATTCCACCCAGTCAAACTACGAGGCCTGCAAGAAGCACTTTGAGCGTTTGACCAAGGAATACGGGTCGCTTCAGATTGTCAACTTGGTCGAAAAGCACGGCGTCGAGTCTCGCGTCGGAAACGAGTATCAGAACACGGTACAGAAGCTGAACGAGGAGGTGTTCAATGGCCACCATTCGGAGATACCCTTTGAGTGGTTCGACTTCCACGCCGCCTGCCGTGGCATGAAGTTCGAGAATGTCAGCCTACTTCTGGATATTCTGAGGGACCGCCTGGAGCAGTTCGGCAGCACGGTCGAGGCGGAGGGCGAAGTCTTCCTCCGCCAGCAGGGAGTTCTCAGGACCAACTGCATGGACTGCCTCGACCGGACCAACGTGTGTCAGAGCTCATTCGCAAAATACATGCTCGACTACCAACTTAAGACCGAGGGATTCGACATGGCCGCGCAATTGGATCAGGAGAATTCTTGGTTCAACACGCTTTGGGCGGACAATGGCGATGCTGTGTCGAAGCAGTACGCGTCGACGGCAGCAATGAAGGGCGACTACACACGAACGAAGAAGAGGAACTACAGGGGCACTCTGAATGACGTGGGCCTTTCGTTGACTCGCTTCTACAACGGGTGAGTTCGATGGTTTAGGGTTGTTGGAACTGAGCTAACGACGATAGTATGGTCAACGACTACTTCAGCCAGGCCGCCATCGATTTCCTCCTCGGCAACGTTACGGCGATGGTCTTCCAGGAGTTCGAAGCCGAGATGATGACCAAGGACCCCGCCGTTTCCATGCTCAAGATGCGCGAGCAGGCGATAGAGCTTTGCCAGAAACGGGTCGTTTCAGATGACAAGGAGGAATTCACGGGAGGATGGGTCCTCCTGAGTCCGCATGCCTCCGACTCGATCAAGTCGAACTTGCCCTTCGAGGAGGTCGTGCTCCTCCTGACAGACGTCGCTCTCTACCTCTGCCGCTTCAACTGGAACCTGGACAAGGTCTCGTCGTTCGAGCGTGTCGACCTAGCTCACGTCGTGGGGATCAAATTTGGTACCTACATCACTTCCACCATGTCAACAGCTCAGTCGGATGAGGGGAAGAACGTCGGCTTTGTGGTGTCATACCAGCCAGGGAAGAACGACTTCCAGCGTGTCAACACGCGGTCGTTGTCAAGTGCCTTTGCCAAGGGTGGATCAGAGACGAGCGAGGAGCAGTCGGACGCTGCTGCTGGCGCTGGTGCGGTCAACAAGCCACCACCAGCTCCAACATCGGGCGGCATCGCGACGCTGTTCAGCGGCAAGGTCCGGGGACCGCCGCCTGTGAAGAAGGTGGCGTTCAAAGCGCCATACACACAGTCTTCGGCCGCAGTGACGGGCGATGGACCCCGATTGACGGAGATCCAGCAGGTGGTGAGCATTTGCGCGGAAGTCGAGCGGCTGGCAATTCGGTCGCAACCTGGCAAGGAGAAGCCGGGGGTGCATGGCCTGGTTGAGGAGGGGGCGATCATCTCGCTGGAGGAGGCGAAGCAGAACACGACGCTGCTGGAGCAGCTCAGCCACTCGATCAAGAAGCTCGTGTGGGCGACGTGAGGGCGGCAAGCGATTTTGACAATGGTGGATCTGCTTTCGGCGAGCTAGTTTCCTAATAATCGAAGCTGGCACGTATAGTCCCTTCACACGCATAGCAACACAGTACTTCAATTGCATCTTCTTTTTCATTGACATGACCTATTCTTGCGGTCTGGAAGCACGGTACAGATGCATCTGGTACCGCATATTCTCCAGCGCGATGGGATACCGCAGCGACTCGTGCATGCGGAACCAGACCGACTCATCCGACTCGATCTTCTCCCAGCGGCAGCCCTCGCCGTCATCTTCGCCAGCTTTGGATCCCTTCTTGAGGAGGCAGTGATCCAGCAGCCAGTGCATGGGGTAGCGCTTCGACTCCTTGCCAACGGTGGCCTCGGAGTAGCTGCCGGGACTGTCAATGACGAGGAGAAGTGAGCCGGCGGGGAGGACGGCAGAGAGGTTGAGGAGCAGGGCAGTGGTCTTGCCGATGCCACCTGAGGTGTAGAGCTCATTGAGAGTGAAGAGGAGTGTGACGAGGAGGGGCTGAGGGGAAGATGTCAGGCCGAGGTGGGTGGTGAGCTGGTCGCGGGTGAGGGTGAGGGCGTCGGCCTTGACGAAGGTGGAGGAGAGAATGTCTGGGGAGACGAGGGCGGCATTGGAGGCTCTCGCGCTCGCGCTGGCGTATTTTGACAGAGGAGGTGGGGTGGTGAGCTCTGTGTGAAGCCTGGAGACGCCGTCTGACCAGGGGGCGGAGTCGATGAGGGTGATGGATGAAGAGAGGGGGGTGGCTTCGTCGTCCTGGCGGTAGAGGAGGTAGCCAGCAAGGGCGGCGACTTCGGCGGCGCAACCGCCGAAGGAAACTATTCGCAGGGAGCCCGGTGTTTCATCAGCTCCCTCCGCGATGATACCGTCGAGGTGGCTCTCAATGCCGGCGAGAGCGCCAGCATAGGCCAGGGCGCGCGTGGGACTCCATCGCGCTGCGTAGGCATCGAGAAGCTCAGGCCGTGCGTCAGAGAAGGCGGCTGCAAAGTCGCGCGCGAAGAGGGCGGCCTTGATCTCCTGGAGGAGGGCGTCGATGTCCGGGCCGTCGGGGCGGAGGACGTTGTTGAAGGCGCGCTCGAAGACGTCGAGGAGGCGCTGCTGGGTGGTGATGGGGATGGGAGAGGCGGGGGCGGATTCTTCCTCGGAAGGTTGTGCCTGGGGCCGGGCGGCGGCCTTTTTGGCCTGGGCGATGGCGCGCGAGACTCGTTTGGCGGCGGCCTTTTGGCTGAGTGTGAGGACCATTTGGTGATGTTGGTGGGGTGGGGTTTTGGTGTTGAAAATCTCGAGCACACTGCGGGGGAGATCAGGCGTAGATTTGTGGACAGTGGGAGCTCTTCGTGGAAGTTCAGGCGGACAGAGCGAGACGAGGTTGTCTCTGGTTGTTGATTAGGGTATCGTGTGGTTTTTGGTGTTGACTGAGATTGCTGCTGTGGATTTAAAAGGACGGTGAGAATCTCAAGTGGTGGTGACTGTACAGTGCAAATGTACAGTGCTTGGAGCCTAACAATCAGGGTCTGCATGGGGGTACAGTGCAATTTGGTGATTCTTCACACTTACATCAATCTTGGAGCCAGCCGACAACATCTCGACCACCATAAAGATATTGAAAGACAAAAGAAATTCTGAAAAGTATTGCAATTTATTTGGAAATGTTTCAACTCTGATGAGTGTCGTCTATGCATCATGAAGCGCAGCGCATGTTCACCTGACGCACAGTGTACATGACGATTGGTTTGAAAAGAGTAAGCTTGATCTTTCAGTTTCGATGTCAGGGAATGTGCAATTTGCAGAATCAGATGTCGAATCTATACCGTTGAGCTGTCGATTTTGAGCTTTTGGTGTATCCCTGAGCATGTCGGCGAAGCTGGCAGCAGAAGCAGTAGACCGACGGACACACAAACACCCGGAGCTGCACCTCATACCTTACCCACGAACTGGCCGACGTGCAGGGCAGCTAGGATCAACCAGGGCTCGAGGTGGAGTACCAGATTGCCGAGATCTGAGATCGAAATGGGAGTATAGCAGACATGGAACCGACTGTGCCGATGACTCCGCGATGCTGGCAAGTTGCAATACTCTCTCGATGGGTTTCAATTCCTTGGAGCCCTCACCAGGTACCTTGAAGTGGAACAACTGAAATAAACTCAAACTTTGAGCGCCATCCCTTGCGCCACGTCGCATGCCAGTCTCCCCAGCCATCCTGGGAGGAGTCGGGACAGCACAGGCACCGCGCAGCATGCGAAGGGAATGCATCGTCCTGGAATGCAAGCCGTGACCACAGCCCCTCCCCAGCCGAAATGCCTCTCTCGCCATCCGCACCTTCTTCTCTTCGCTCCCCATCACGACAACACCTCAGCTACCAAGCATGATCGACACACGACAGTCACGAATTCAAGCTCACTCAACCCGCCTGCTGGTGGCCGCCGGCTTCCTACTCGTCGTATGGATAGTCGTTGTCTCAGTCACCGGGACGCAGATGCACTTCGGAAGCAGCCAAGCGGAGGCGCCTACCCATACGAGCTCGTTGCACATCCCGCACATCCATCTGCCCCTGGATCACCATGAACCGCCGGAACCGGAACCTACTATCGAGTTGACCAAGGGGGCCGAGACCGTGTCGATCCAAGAGCACCAAATACCCGAGCCGCCTGAGAAAGAGACGGACGATGAGGACTCGGATGAGGAGGACTCAGCCGACGAAGATGCGACGAATGATGAAGGAGACAAAGAAAGGGCAGGACGAGCACGACGCCTGAGATATGGCCGGACGCGACGTGGGTAGACGAATCCACCGAGTTGCGCAACGTCGAGGCACGTCTATGGGAGATCAGCGGGGGACCTTTGGCCGAAATGTTGTTCGATGAGTTGAATGTTGGAAGACGGCAAATGGAGAGAAAACCGTTTGATCTCCCGCTCAATTCAATAGCCGTAGCCGAAGAGGTTCAAGCATTCGCATTTACCCGCAGCCCAGTCGTTGATTCGCGCGGCTAAATTGTCCGGTCCCCCATCGGAGAAGCAATCGCGAATCGAGGCCGAGCTCAACAGCTGCTTCAAGAGGAAGGACCCTTGTCTGCAAGCTACAGGGGTATCAGGAGTTCGATGCCCCGGAGAGCTTCTCATCTTTGTGAACGGTGCCGGTTTACTTGCTTGGAGATATCCTCACCTGGATCGGAGAGTGTTCTCAATGTGTCTTCTAGGAATGATGGATGGTGAATCTGGTACCAACAGCGATTGAAAGCCTGCCCTACTGCAAAAACTAAATAGGGGAGCCAGGGTAACAGTTCGCTGGTAAGCAGCTCTTGACTGTCAGCTGGCTCTTGTCTCGGTGCCGTGTTGTTGATGTTCGAGTCTCCAGGATGAAGACGAGGCAAAACTTCCCCAGGTTGCCCCAAGTCAGCCTGTCGCCCAGCTGGCCGCGGCTGGGAACGGCTCTTCACGTCCACCGGGACAGATCTCGGGCTGGTTCCCTGACTGCATCGACCTGCCAACACCCGTAAATGACTGCCACCACTTCAAATTGCTCGTCCAGACATGTCCCGGCTGCGGCAATTTTCTGTCATTCACCCAAAGTCCGATATCGATTCTGCATCACGCAAGGCTACGCCGAACCGGAGGCCGCTGGTGGCCACACGTGGGGGACGGGCGGATATGCGACTGGCGTGCCGCCACTGCACCGTCCCAGACTCTCAGGGCTCCGTTCGCCGGACGACAGTGGTCCGGACGACTGTGCCCCGGCCGCGAGTCGGGGTCCAGCCCGCGACAGACGCCCAGGCCGAAGCTTGACAGCGTTGGTCATCACCGAGGGGAAGGGGAGCTAGGAGGTGAGGCGCAATCCCAGGAAATATATCCCGCGGCGGGAGCAATGAGCGGCGTTATCTATTGCTGGCTTCTCCCCGGCGATGCGCGGAAACCTCGCGGCTGCCGGCTTATCTGGAGCGGGGGGCATAACCTCCTCGACTTTGATGCCTGCTACTCAGAGTTGCACCATCTGGGGTCTATCATACTTATGCCAGAGCATAGCAGGAGGAGAGGTGTGGTTGCTTACTGCTTTCAAGTTAGAGGCCGGAACACCGCCTACCGTTAGTCAGGGACGCGTGCGGACATCTCCCGGCGCTTCCATCCCACTCGCTCTTTCGGCGGCGTTCGCCCTTTGCCATCTGCCGAGCCGTCCGTCCATCGAAGCATGAATCTCATGAAAATCTGTCCCTGCTGGCGAGACGACCGACCGCCTCCGTGCCTCCCGGAGAATTGGGTCGGCCACATCGCCGGTGGACACGGAATGACACAAACGGAGGGACAACGACGTCAGACGGAGGGGCCGTTCACTGCGGTCGTGCCTTGCGGTGACGGTCGGCTCCAGTACAAATCGTGGGGCAAGGCGGCCGAAACGGAGACGGCAATGGACCCAGACCCCCACGGAAAGCCAATTGGGACGGACCGTCGACGGAAAAAATGTCCAGCAATGATATAATGGTGGGGCCGGCGACCCCTCCATCGTCTGAAGCCAGTCAATCCGAGCCCCTCCAAGACATGGACTTGTTGAACCTTGGCCTGCTTTTGGGGGGGCTGCTGCTGGACCAGGTGCTGTCACGCAGGGCAGGAGCAGAGATTGAAAAAAACTCTGCAGCATCTTGAGATTCGTGCGTAGCTTCGAGTAATGGTGATGGCTTCGAATTGACTCGACTCGACCACGGAAAGGTGCTTGCTCGGTGCTGGTGCTGCCCAGGAAAATGATCTGAGTGATGCCCCGCGCCCTCACCAAAAATCCGGCGGGCAACCCCGCCTCTCCCGCCGGCCGGAGCGCGCGCGACAACTGGAGCTTCACACCCCCGACTCGACTCGCCAGCTCGGTGCCATGTCGTCCAGACAGGACAGACCACGACGAGCGGTACGCGCCTGTGGCCCTAGCTCCCCACCCGTCGTCATGTACCTCCAGTCCAGCCGAAGGGGGCGAGCCCGCGACGTGGATGGTGGGGTCCTGCTCCTGCCTGCGACAGCAACCGTCCGGTAAATAAGCAGTTCGCCCTTCGTGCACCTACACGTCTCATCATCCATCCCTCCTACATCCCTCCCCCCTCTCCTCTCCCAAGCTCTCTTCCATTTCTTCCTTCCCCTTTTCCCATCACAATACCCTCAAGCGTCTCTGGTAGAACAATCGCAAACATGGGCTACAACGACAACGACTGGAAGGCGATCAACACGATCCGCACTCTCGCGGTAAGCTCTTGCCCGCCCCTGCCCTGCCACATTTTACCCCGCCATCCTACTGAGGGCGACTTTTCTCCCGCCCTCCCGCCTCCTGCCTCCCGCCTCAGAGCTTCGGTGGTGTGATGAGGCCGCGAGAGAGTCACCTCACCACGCAACCTCCCCTGGCAATGCCCCGTGACAGCTTTCACTGACATTTTCTCCTCCAGGTCGATGCCACCTTCCACAGCAACTCCGGCCACCCCGGTGCGCCCATGTGAGTTTGCCCTGGCCTGCCAGAAAACACGAGCACAGCTAACCATCAAATCACAGGGGCATGGCACCCATTGCCCACGTTGTCTGGAACAAGTTCATGAAGTTCAACCCCAAGAACCCCAACTGGCTCAACCGGGATCGCTTCGTTCTCTCGTGAGTCTCAGCCCAGCACCCCGCTCAACTCTGCCACCCCTCATACTGACACTTCCCCCTAGCAACGGCCACGGCTGCATGCTCCAGTATGCCCTCCTCCACCTCTTCAACTACGCCGTCACCCTGGATGACCTCAAGGCCTTCCGCGTAAGTCTACTTTGCCTCAGCTCTCTCAAGAACCACTACTGACCCCCCCACCAGACCGTCGACAGCATCACCCCCGGTCACCCCGAGGCCCATGACACCCCGGGCATCGAGGTCACCACCGGCCCTCTCGGCCAGGGTATCTGCAACGCCGTCGGCCTTGCCATTGCCCAGGCTCACACCGCCGCCACCTTCAACAAGGACGGCTTCCCCATCGTGGACAACTACACCTACTGCTTCCTCGGCGACGGCTGCCTGATGGAGGGTGTCTCTGGCGAGGCCTCCTCCCTGGCCGGCCACCTCCAGCTCGGCAACCTCATCGCCGTCTGGGACGACAACCACATCTCCATCGACGGTGACACCAACGTCGCCTTCACCGAGGACGTCAAGAAGCGCTACGAGGCCTACGGCTGGCACGTCGTCACCGTCGAGGACGGCAACCACGACCTCGAGGGCATGGAGGCCGCCATTGCCGAGTGCAAGAAGGTCACCGACAAGCCTTCGCTCATCGCCCTCAAGACCATCATCGGCTTCGGCTCCAAGCAGCAGGGCACCCACGGTGTTCACGGCTCTCCCCTCAAGGCCGACGACATCCGCCAGCTCAAGGAGAAGTTCGGCTTCAACCCCGATGAGTCCTTCGCCGTTGACCAGTCCGTCTACGACCTCTACGCCGCCCACGCTGCCGAGGGTGCCGCCGCCGAGCAGGAGTGGAACAAGCTCTTCGCCGCCTACGGCGAGAAGTACCCCGCCGAGCACGCCGACCTCTCCCGCCGCCTCAAGGGTGAGCTGCCCGAGGGCTGGGAGAAGAGCCTGCCCGTCTACACCCCCGCCGACCCCGCCATTGCCTCGCGCAAGCTGTCCGAGACTGTCCTCTCCAAGATTGAGGGCGTCCTGCCCGAGCTTGTCGGTGGTTCCGCCGATCTGACGGGCTCCAACCTGACTCGCTGGAAGGAGGCCGTCGACTTCCAGCCCCCCGCCACCGGCCTCGGCGACTACGCCGGCCGCTACATCCGCTACGGTGTCCGCGAGCACGCCATGGGCGCCATCATGAACGGTCTCGCCGCCTACGGCACCATCCTCCCCTACGGCGGTACCTTCCTTAACTTCGTTTCCTACGCCGCCGGCGCCATCCGCCTCTCCGCCCTGTCCCAGGTCCGCCTCATCTGGGTCGCCACCCACGACTCCATCGGCCTCGGCGAGGACGGCCCCACCCACCAGCCCATCGAGACGCTCGCCCACTTCCGCGCTCTGCCCAACTGCATGGTCTGGCGCCCCGCCGACGGCAACGAGACCAGCGCCGCCTACTACGTCGGCCTGACCTCCAAGCACACCCCCAGCATCGTCGCCCTCTCCCGCCAGAACCTCCCCCAGCTCGAGGGCTCCACCATCGAGAAGGCCAGCAAGGGCGCCTACGTCCTGCACGAGGTCGAGGGCGCCGACATCACCCTCGTCTCCACCGGTTCCGAGGTCGGCATCTGCGTCGACGCCGTCAAGGAGCTCGCCGACAAGCACGGCCTCAAGGCCCGCGTCGTCTCCGTCCCCTGCTTCGAGGTCTTCGACGCCCAGCCCAAGGACTACCGCCTCTCCGTCCTGCCCGACGGCATCCCCTCGCTCTCCGTCGAGGTCATGTCCACCATGGGCTGGGAGCGCTACACCCACGAGCAGTTCGGCCTCAACAGGTTCGGTGCTTCCGGTGCCTACAAGGACGTCTACAAGGCGAGTCGCCCCTCTTTCCACCTTCTCCTCACTGTGCACAGCTAACACCCCCGCAGAAGTTCGAGTTCACCCCCGAGGGCATCGCCAAGCGCGCCGTCGCCACCGTCAACTTCTGGAAGGACGTCCCCAACATCCGCTCCCCCATCAACCGCGCCTTCGAGCAGCTCATCTAAGAAACACGCACATAATAGGAGGAAAGTCACAAAACAAAATACCACGCGCGCGTTTTTGGGAATATACGGCTGGGCAGGTTATGGTAAACGGGTAGAGCGAAGGGGGAATGAATTTCACACACCCCAACCCGGAGTCTCCTTGCGTCTTTCTTTTCCGGGATGATTAGAGACGCGGGCAGAGACTGCCAAGAATGATGAAAATAAAAGATGATTACGATTACACAGGATGCTGCTCTATCCGATGCCTCATGTCCCCCATGCGATGAAGAAAGTCGTGTCATTACCATGATCGTAAGTTCGTGCATCATGTGTCTAGCCCCTCCTTTTTCATCCTCATGTCCATATGCGAATGCTGCCTGTCATCCCGTGCTTCTTCATGCTTCCTCGTGCTTCCTCATGCTACCCGCTCTCGTCCGTGTCGTAACCCCGTTCCCTCTCCTCGGCGACCCATTCCCGCTGCACCTCCCTCGCGACGCGCTCAAGGCGGACTGCCGCGCGACGGGCCTCGAGGGCTTCCTCGGCCGTGTTGGCGACGACGATGCCGACGAGCATTGGGGCTGTGGGGTTCTTCCGCGGCTTATCCTTGGATTTTGCGCTCGGGGCGGCTGAGTCGCGGGTGTGAGGCCTGCT
Source organism: Plectosphaerella cucumerina (assembly GCA_020746995.1). NCBI lineage: Eukaryota > Fungi > Ascomycota > Sordariomycetes > Glomerellales > Plectosphaerellaceae > Plectosphaerella > Plectosphaerella cucumerina. The sequence continues at coordinate 606,035 of JAGPXD010000004.1, read as the reverse complement.
CTTGGTTTTCGAAGGAGACTCGTGGTGTGGTTTCGGGGAGTCTTGGGCGGCGTCTGAGGCGTCGGCGAGGGAGATCGCTGCGAGCTCGTCGACGGGGAGAGCGACGGCCGGGGTTGTGTGGGCCGCTGTGGAGGGGGCGGGGTGGTGGTATTTCGGGGGGCTGGAGACGGCGGCCGGGTCGAGGTAGGAGGTCATGAGGACGGGGTGGCCGGGGCCATGTTCGACGATGAGGCGCTGGGGATGGCCGAGGGCGAGGCGGTGGGCGGCCGAGTGGGCTGTTAGGGAGGTTGTGGCGAGGGATGTGAGGGCTTCAAGCTGGGTGTTGGAGTGGGCGGAGGTGAGGATGGGGTGGAGGTTACGGTCGGAGAGGTGGAGGGAGAGAGTCGGGTGTTGGTATGGTAGGGACGTCATGTTGGGCGGCTCGCGTGGTGGGTGACGAGGATGTGTTGGGGTGTGAAGCAGCAGGTGTATGCCCTCATTGACGGAGAAGCTGGAGAGCCGGAAGCTGTATGGAAAGGAAAGTCGCGGGTGGTTTGGATGGAATTGGCTCGAAGTATGTGCGGCTGGTCATGAAGAGCGCGTGTCTGGTGAAGGGTGAGGAATGGAGGAAGGCCAGAATGCGGAGGGGGATAGTCGGAGCTATGAGTAGGGCCCGACGTCAATGGCAGGGCAGGGCAGGGCAGCCGCGTCGAATGTGAGGAGAGGTGAGTTGCGGATACACGACAGATAAAAGTGATATATCCTCATGCAGGATCGACCGAAAGAAGGATGCTGCAGGTTGCAACGGCGGAGATGAGGGCACGAGGTATGGGGTCAAGAGACGGCGCGTGGACGGATGGATGCAACCGGCGAGGGGGAGAGGTAAGAATGACGCCGGAACGGCCAGGAACTCGACGATGAACGTTGTCGGCGGTTAACCAAGTCGGGAGTAGGAAGCCAAGGTTGGAGGGGAGCAGCGAGGATGAGGTGCAGGAGCGAGCCTCCGTGCAGCAGGTAGTGTGATTTAGCGGTGTTCGCTACCCCGCCATTACCCCGCCATATGGCGAGATTGTATGACTGCGCCTGTGCTGTGGCCTGTGTGACAACGAGGTGTGTTGAGCCGTGCTCCCAAGCCGACACTAAGCTATCTTTGCGTGGAGCCTCATCTTGCTCAAGTGAGGTGTTGGCCGACGAGATGCCCGCAACTGCGAAGCTGGGCGTCCTCATTGGTGGTACATTGAGCTCATGGACCGGCTGGACGAGGTGCGTTGTTCCTGCTGCTGCTGCTGCCGCTGCTGCTGCTGCTCCTCCAGGACAACATGCAGCGCAAACCACACGAATGGCAGCCCATCTGCCGGCGGAGCAAGCCCAGCGTGACATGGCATGGCCACGGCAACCTCCCCTTCTGAGAAGCTCCCCTCCTCACCACCCGACTGGGCAGCGGCCGCTGTCGTCAGGTCTGGTGCAGTAGTCAGGTTGCGTCCCCCCACACCGCCTGCAGATATGACGAACCACACCAAAGACAGCACTCCTCCTGCGGGCCACGGCACTACTGACAAGCACCAAGGATCCTGTGTGCGGGGTGCTTTCGTTGCGATGCAGAGTTCGCGCGTCTTTCGAAGGGGGAGCAGTTGTTCGGCTGACCTGTGGGACTGGCGGACTTGAGATGCTTTGTCCCTATCAGCCCCCACGGGCAGACGCGTGGTGGGAGGCGGTGACTTGGCCAAGGACGACGCCAAGGCGGCGGTTGGTGAACCCAGCTCTGGGCTTTCAGATCCAGCAGGTCGAGTCAGGTACCCAGAATTGGGGGCGGCTCTAGCCTAGGGCGGCTATGGTTTCACCAAGATAAAGCCATCCGTCATGGCCGAGGCGGTCATGAAGCCGCCAAAGGTCACGAGGGCCGAGACGTCTCGGTGCCGGTCGTCGAGTTTCCTGCGACGGCGTGTCCTCGCGCTGAAGACGATCCTGGGCGGCTGCCGCGGCTTCTGCGGCCGGCGTTTGCGGCGATAGGTGCTGCTTGGGTTGCTTGATGACGACGTGCTCAGGGCGTCGAAGTAATAGAGCTCGACAACGGCCTCGGGCTGGTGTGGGAAGCACAGCCTATTCGTGAACCAGGGGTCGTGCACTTGCGCCTGTGGGTTGGGGCACCCCGGCACGGAGCAAACTATCAGTGTGTGAGCGACAGGGGAGCTAATGGATTGACAGGGGAGATCTTCACACCTGAATGCCGCTGGCAGTAGAGGCCGTATCCGAAGCGGGCGCCTCTGCAACTGGATCTGCTGCATCGGGCAGGTCCCGGCGGCCTCGTTCGACGTTGGGCACCTGCAGGGGCATGGCGGGGGAGAGACAGACACTGGCCCATGCCTGAGACGGGTATAGGCATAGTCGGAGCGGAGAGAGGCAAGCAGAAGAGCGTAGAATGGAAAGTGCCAGCTGGAGGAGGGCGAAGGGAGAAACGAGAGGAAAAGGCAATTTGAAGGGGCCAACGGACTGGCGGCAAGTGATGAAGACAAACACCACATGCCCGACCATGTCCTCCTTTCTGGCCAGCAAACATGGTAGGCCGGACCGTCGGACAGGTACAGTGTCTGACCACGGGCAGCTCGGTGGTTGGGCTCCAAAGGACCGGACAAGCTGCAGTTGTGATGTCGCCGTCGCCAGTTCCCCCATCCATTGGGCCGCTGCTGTATGGCTGGCTGTTTCGTCCCTCTGAGGATGATTCATCCTACACCCTCCAATCGAGGACACACGGCCAGTAGCATTCAGGCTGTGGGCGAGATGGTGCCGTCTCTTGGGCAGCAAGGGCCCTGCTGGTGTGAAGCTGGGGTGGGAGGCTCGAAGTTGATGGGACGAGCTCTCGGCATTCTGCATGCAACCGGATGCACAGCGGACAGGGGAGCTCGAGCTACGTTGTGTCCCGTCGATAAAGGTGCTGTGGTGTGGCGGCTTTGGTCGGCATGGGGAGCAACAATAGCTCATGTGGTAATGAAAGATGGAGAAGCTGGAAAAGCCGGCGATCTCTGGACAGCTCTATTCTATCACAAGGAGCCTGACTCGGAGTCAAGCAATGCACGGAAGGAAGCACCTGGCTGATGACGTCCATGCCTTCTTCCGTGGTCCTTCCTCCTTCTCAGGGTCCCAGCTTCCAGGTCCAGGCGCAGAGAGCCGCTAATCAATTGTTAGCGGCGGGATGTCCAGTGGCCTCCCGTCACCTCCTCCAATGGGCGCTGGTTTGGAGGTCAGTGGCTTGTGCCTGGGAGGACAGCTCGCCTGGACAGCGTCCAACCTCCAATTCCCATCATCTCCTGTCGCAACCATCCATCACATGTCATCTTGATACCCATACCCACCACCGAAGCTTCCCATCGCCATCCGAGTGGCTCCCGACATTTCCATCGTCTCCGACCCACCCATTGATCATAGACAGCCTCTAGATAGATTATGGCCGACGAGGACAAGGCGAAGGCCGAGAAGCTGGCTGCTGCCCGCAAGCGAGTAAGCCCGACGACGACACGCGACCTGACCACCCACCCCCAGAGACTAACCTCCACAGGCGGCTGAGCTGGCAGCTAAGAAGAACAAGAAGAAGGACAAGGTGAAGAAGACAAAGGACGACGACAAAGATGCCGCCGCCGCCGCAGAGGCCACGCCCGCCCCCGAGGCCGACGCCACCCCAGCCGAAGAGAAGACCACAGAAGAGGCCGTAGAAGACCCCAAGGAGACAGAGGCTGTCGCCGACGAGCCCCCCGCGTCGCCATCCCAAACACACGCCTCCCTCGCCCAACAATCGAAGCTGCGCTCGGCTTCCTTCCGCCAGGGCTCCATATCCCTTGGGACCGGCCCCATCTCACCAGGCCCCTTCAGCCCGACCGGAGAGGGCGAATCCGCCCCCGATATCTACAGAAAGCATGTCGCGCGCATCGAGGAGCTGGAGAAGGAGAACAAGCGCCTCGCCAAGGAGTCGGCTGATGCTGAGAAGCGATGGCAGAAGGCTGAGGAGGAGCTTGCGGACCTGCGCGAGGATGATGGCCAGGGCGCTGACAAGAAGACCGCATCAGACAGCGAGGTTGAGCAGCTGGTGAGTTCTAGCCAACAACCCATCCCCTTTCGGTCATTCTCTGACACCTTGTCCCGCAGAAAGCAGAAAAGGCCGCGCTCGAGCGCCAGAACGCCCAGCTCCAGGCGCAAGCCTCTCGATCAGGCACCGCCCGCCACGGCTCATCCCCCTCAGTCGCCGTCAACTCAGCCGACCTCGAGGCAGAGCTCCAATCCAAGTCGTCAACAGTCGAATCCATGGAACTCGAAATCTCCAAGCTCCGCGCCCGGCTCGAGCGCGGATCCGGCGACCGCGAGCAAATTACAGCCCTCGAAGAGCGCGTCGAGCGCGCCGAAAAGGCCGCCGGCCTCGCCCAGCGCGAACTCTCCGACGTCCGCCGCAACCTCGACCGCACCGCCGAAAAGGCCGTCCGCGAGGGCAGCGAGCGCACCTCGGCCGAGACCAAGATCCGCAACCTCGAGCACGACCTCGCCGACGCCATCGACGCTCGCCTCGAGGCGGAGAAGAAGGCCGACGGCCTCGAGAAGAAGGTCGCCACCCTCACCACCCTCCACAAGGAGCAGGATTCGCGCACCCAGGCCCTGCGCAAGGACAAGGAGCGCGCCGAGAAGGAGGCCCGCGACCTTCGCACCAGGGTTGAAGCCCTCGAGGCGGAGGCCGTCAAGCTCCGCAGCCGCCGGTCGGCCGATGGCGGCGGCGGTCTCGATGACGAGGGCGTCGATGAGCTAGAGAGCGAAGACCGCGCTCGCCTGGAGAAGACCATCCGCGACCTCGAGGCGGAGGTGCACGACCTCCGCCGCGGCGTCTGGCAGGAGAAGCGCCGCCAACTAAGCTCAGGCAACGACGGCGCCAGCCCGGGCGCCGCCTTCCAGGACGTCGACCTAGGCCGCACATCGCCCCTCGCGGGCCGCAAGCACAGCCACGCCGGCGGCGGCATCGGCGACTTCTTCCAGAGCGGCATCAATGCCCTGACGGGCCATCACGCCGATGACGACGAGGGTTTCCTGGATGATGAAGACGATGTTGACTTTGACGAGGACGCGTTCCGTCGCGCGCAGGAGGAGGATGCCAAGGCCCGCATTGAGCGGATCAAGGAGATTAAGCGCGGACTGAAGAATTGGGAGGGCTGGCGGCTGGATCTCGTCGAGACCCGGCGGGGCGGCGAGGAGGGGATCGGGGAGGTGTTTGAGGTGTAGGGCAAACCGAGGAGAGACTGTACCACCAAGAGACCACCTGGCTGCACGCCATGGTGATTACCATCTGTTTCCGACGAAGCATCCATGTCATCACGTCACGTCGAGCAGGGAGAACTGAATAATGTTGATCAAAAGGCAAGAATTCTTCATTCAGAAGTCGTACCATGCGACTGAGGGGGATATCTTCCTTTATGAGCCGAGTCCGTCCAACGCCCCGAAATGTGAGTTGCCGAGAGTGGTGTATAGAAAAGACAAGAATCAGGAGGAACCGCCTCGTCTCCTGAGGATCAGAGCCGCAGATAAAAAGCCAGAGAACTGTGACGTTGCCGATGCCCAGAAGAGCCCGACCGCCGAAAAAGCGGGGATGTTGGTGTTGGTTGTTGGTGTTGGTACAGAGATGATCCATTTGGTGTAATGACTTTGGTGTAATGACTTTGCGGGGGATGGGGGAAGATGGTGCTGCTGGGGGATGGGGATCTCATGAGACAGGTAGAAAACTCAGACAGAAAACAAAAAGCAAAAGCCAAATCGGTGGTTCCCTTCCTGAACTTTTTTCCCTTCGCTGCGTGGATGCACACGCGCAAACGCCTCCTGTCCAGTGCCGCGCTCCGGCGCTGGGATCTGGTGTATAGTAGTATTGACAAGGTTGTGAGAGAAAAGAGGCTGAGAAAGAGACGAGTATTTGTTGGTACATGACTCTGGCCGCGGAATCGCGTGCAAGAGGGGTTGAAGAGGAGAGTGTTGATTACTCGTCGTCGCCGGGAGAGAGAAGCATGGTGGTCACGTTGACGTTGCGGCGACGCGGGCGAGTCGGGGTCTCGGGAGGACCCTTGCGCTGGCCGGTGCCATTGCTGCCGGGGCTGGTCTTGATGCCAGGGGCCTGGTTGTCTCCCGAAGTGGGAGTGCTGGCGGTGGTGCTGCTGCCAGGAGGGCTGCCGCTAGGGACGGTGAGCTGGTAGGGAGTCTGGCCGTTGTTGAAGCCGTTGCCCATGCCGCCGCCCATCTGGCCGAAGAGACCGCCCGCGCCGGCGACGTGAGGGGAAGGTGGGGTATAGTAGCCGCCGCCGAACATGCTCTGCTGCATGGCGATGGGGCTGTTGTTGTTCGTGAAGTCGTAAGGCATGAAAGAGTTGAGGTGGTGGTACATGGCTGCTCCGGGCGTCGAGGTGTTCTAGAGCATGGACGCCGAGGAAGGGTTCATGCCATTGCTGACAGACAGGGCGGCGGGGTCGAGACCTCCGACGCGAATGGACTCCTGCTGAGCAAGGATGGCCAGGATGTGCTGCGACTGGCGACCGATCTCGTCGCGGAGGTCGGCATTCTCCTTGCGGAGGCGCTTGTTCTCCTCGCGAAGGGCGATGGCCTCGGCGGAATCAGAGTCGGAGCTGCGGCGGGAACGCTTGCGCTTGGAGCCGGCGCGCTCGCTATCGGCATCGGCGTCGCTAGAGACGATGTCCTCGCCGGCGGGAGTGGCGGAGTCCGGCGCATGGACTCGGCGCAGATGCTCGTTGAGGTTCTCCTGTCGGGAGAAACCTTTGCCGCGGTGTCGCTTGCAATTCGGGTGAGGACAGTTAACAGTATTTTTCGGTCCCCCGTGCTTGCCGTGCACCTCGCGCTCGTGTCGCAAGAGGCCGCCCGAATAAGTGAAGCCCGGCAGCTTCTCACAGCCCTCGGCCTGGCATCGGTAGGGGCGCTCGTGCTTGTCCATGTGCTTGCTGCGAAGGCTTGGGATTAGTATGGGGTTGGGCGTCGGGATGGGGGGTGGCGTACCTCCACTCGCACTTGCGGTTGAACACCTGGACCTCGTCGATGCAGCCGGCGAAAGTGCAGTAGAACTTGCCATCGGCCTGCTTGTGAACCTCGCGGTCGGGCTTGGCGATGCACTTGGTGCGCGCAGCGAGGACGGAGGCGGGCTCGGGCTCCTCGTGGTTGTGAGCCTGGAGCGCCTCGGCGAGAGAAGGCGGGAGCGAAGCCAGCGCGGCCGTGGTGGCCAGGCTGATCTGGGCATCGGTGACGAGGTCCTCGGCAGTGAGACCATCGTCGCCAGAGAGGGCGCCGCCGAGGTTGTAGGCGCTCAGGTCGGTGACATCGGATGCGTACTGGACGCGCGGGTCGCCGTTGTGATCGTGGTCATGGTCGCCGATAGGAGGGTAGACGCCATCGTGCATGAAATTACGAGGCTCGTAAACGACGCTCATCATGAAGCGTATTGACGCCGGCGGACGGGCGTAATCGGCATAAGGTTGGTGGTTGATAGAAGGGGGGAATTGAGTGAAGATGGATGGATAGTCAGGGCCGGCCTTTGAAGGAAAGACTCGGGATGGAAGAGATGCGCAGAATCCGAAGGGTGGATGGATTGGGGGAAAAGCTGAAGTAGATTTTGGAGGGTTGCGCGGGAAGGTTTGAAAGGCGCAGCCGACGAGGTCGATTTGCGCGCGACGAGGAAGGCGAGGTGCCTGATGGCGTTGAGTTGAGGCGGCGTAGCAGGCGCGGGTATCGGGTCTTGCCTATTGCTTAGTGGTAGAGCTCCAAGTCTGGAGTGACAGGCCAAAGTGTTCGCCTGAAAAATCTGGTGTTGACGGGACGGGCAACGGCAGGGACGGGGGACCCACCCGGCAGAATGGACGGAACTCACGTGATTTGCTTTTGGTGGCGGTACTGTGTGGCTTCTTATTGGTGGCGCTCACTGCAGGAATTACCTGAGGAAGGAGCGACGGCAGCACCTGCCCGCGCGGGGACCTTCCATTTTATTGACGTCTTGATTGAACTTGAAGCCATTGTCAGATTCCACGGAATTGGCAATCTGCGTCGAGGCAGGAGCCCAACCGCAGCCACCTCAAAGTCGGTCCTCCACTGTGTACAGCCTGTGGCGCGAGCTTCCGAGATCGGCATGTGTCCACTTTGCCTATGGCTTGACTGGGACACACCGGAATGCTCCGTGGCAGAACCTCGAGTGCATCATCCCATCCTATCCTTGCCCAACTCAGCACACATACACGGAGACGGAATACCTATTCTCAGTCGGCCTCACTGAGGACGTCTGTCCTCTTGCAGCGCATAGTACTCTACGGAGTGCAAGAGGCGTCGCCTGCGGTTCCCGGGTGCCAGGAAACGGAGAGACTCTCCGGACCTTATGCGCCATCGGATTGCCGCATATGCCCAGATGCCCAGAAGGGCCCATCCAACACAGAGGCTCGGCATCTATCCCGCTATCTGAGCAGATTTAACTGTCCATGACCAGCCATGGGACAGCCAGGCCGCCCGATGGCCCACCCAGCTCCTCAAGCATTTTGAGGCCCATCCTGAGGCAGCCAACTTTGACGTTCCCGAGGATCTTTGGCGGCCACAACTAGATGAGGCTCAAGCCCGATACCATTGGCCTCAACGACAACAACGCGATGTACCTACCTCTGGCGCACAAATGATGGCAATTGCCAGGCCAGAACATGTCATCAGGACGTATCAGAGTCCCCATCCCGACACTCAGTCGGTCTGGACGGCAAGGGTCAACTCCTCACAGTGGGCCGTTCTCCTAACTTTACGTCACGGCCGCTGGAGGCGGGGGCGGGGCACGTTTCCGTACCCGACTCGGGGACGTCTTCGCGTCCTTCGCGCTGAAGAACCAGCCCGATGCCGGCATTGCAAAGTACCCCTTCCGAGCAATGGCAAACGTAACGCAGTGCTTCTAGCGATTCAAGTCCCCCAGAGATACCTCCCCGGATAGCCGGACTGGAGCCCGCACCCGAGTCACCCCGTGGACATTCCGTAGCGGATCATTGGCGGCCCGCAAGTTGCTGGTCACGCCCAAGGAAAAATTGTCCCCTCCTGCCAGTGGCCCGGCCATTCGAACCGCCCCCCGAGACCCCTCCAAACCCGTGGCGCCGCCAGTCAGGTACCTTCTCCAAAAAAGTCGCCCGCTGACAGACCGACACCTGCCGCCGATAAGGATAACCCCCGCCGCCGCCCAGAAACTTTTCCCAAGACACGCCGCCCACCTTGAATCCTCGAAACGACGTCGCATACTCCCGACAGCAGTCCTGCAGTATTGCCCGAACCCGACATTCCTTCCTCGTCCTCGACATCCCTACCGCCGTCCGACAATGTGTGGAATTTCAGCCATTCTGGTATGTCCCGCTCTTCGGCGCATCCTCAACTGCCATCGTCCGGGACGCGCAAACACGAAGAACATCCCGGCAGCAACGCGGGACAGAGAAGAAATTGGACGCTAACATACTGCGTAGCTCGGCGATCCCGAGGCCACCACGGCCGTCATCGACCTTCACGAGTCCCTCTACTACCTGCAACATGTCCGTCCACCGGTCGCAAGGCTGCCCCTCCGAGCAACGACAACCCCCACTTCGACAAGATTGCTAACACCATATACAGCGCGGACAAGATGCCGCAGGCATCGCCGTGTGTGAGGGTGGAAGGGTAGCCCAGTGCAAGGGCGTTGGCATGGCCAGCAAGGTGTTCGACGATGGCAAGCGCGCGACGCCCGCGACGATGCCCGGATTCATGGGGTGAATCTTGGACGTTGGAATCTCTGTTCTTCAAGAGCTAACCTTGGCAGAATCTCCCACCTGCGATACCCTACCGCCGGCACCTCCTCCGCGTATGTCCGACTGCAACACCCAAAGTCAATGCGCCAGCTAACATTCCTCGTCCCAGATCCGAGGCCCAGCCCTTCTTCGTCAACTCTCCCTTCGGTCTGTCCATGAGCGTCAACGGCAACCTCGTCAACACCCCGGAACTCGTCAGGTTCCTTGACTTCGAGGCCCGGCGCCACGTCAACACCGATTCCGACTCGGAGCTCCTGTGCGTGCCCCTACGACTCGACTCTTGGTCCCACAGCTAACCGTGGTCCAGCCTCAACATCTTCGCCTTTGCCCTCGGCGAGCTTCGCAAGACCCGCGCCAGTGTGGACGATGTCTTCACCGCGCTGCGCGAGGTGTATGCCCGGTGCCAGGGCGCATATGCCTGCACTGCCATGATTGCGGGATTCGGCATTCTCGGCTTCCGGTACGTCTTGCATAAAGACCCCCCCTGAATTCCTCGACTAACATCGACTTCTCCCAGCGACGAGAACGGCATCCGCCCTCTCTGCCTCGGATCCCGTCCTTCGGAAACCGTCAAAGGCGCCGTCGACTACTTCCTCGCCTCGGAATCTATCGCCCTGGTCCAGCTCGGCTTCAAGAACATTGTCGACATCCTTCCCGGCCAAGCCGTCTTCATCAAGAAGGGCGGCGTACCCCAGTTCTCGCAGATCGTGCCTGCCAAGACCTACACCCCCGATCTGTTCGAGTACCTCTACCTGGCGAGGCCCGACACCTGCATCGACGGCATCTCCGTCCACCGCAGCCGGCAGAACATGGGCCTCAAGCTGGCCGACAGGGTCAGGGAGGTTCTCGGAGAGAAGGGTGCGCAGGAGATTGACGTCGGTATGTTGATCCTCGAATGTCGTGTGAGGACATTTTCACTAACAAGGTCCCAGTCATTCCTATCCCAGAGGTAGGCACATCATCATCGATGGTGTTTGATGCGTCGATACTAACGGTACGAATAGACGAGCAACACATCAGCTGCTGCCATGGCCACTGAGTTGCAAAAGCCGCTCGTCAACGCCTTTGTGAAGAACAGATACATCTACCGGACGTTTATCGTGAGTTGACCCTCACATAAGACGAGGCCAGACCGATACTGACAGCTGCATTCAGGTTCCCGGCCAAAAGGCACGACAGAAGAGCGTCCGTCGCAAGCTCTCGCCCATCGCGTCCGAGTTCAAGGACAAGGTTGTCTGCCTCGTCGACGACAGCATCGTGCGGGGCACGACCTCTCGTGAGATTGTGCGTTCCTCCGCACCCTAGGCATGATGAGCCAGTATTCTGACGTCGATTAGGTCCAAATGGTCAAGGAGTGCGAGGCCAAGCGCATCATCCTCGTGTCTTGCAGCCCTGAAATCACACATCCTCACGTCGTAAGTTTCCGCCCAAAGCATCATCACTAATTCCTCGAGCTAATGAACTCCCAGCACGGCATTGATCTTGCCGACCCAGCTCGTATGCATCATCGTCATACTTCCCCTTTCCCTAACTTCTCCCGCTGACATTCCCAGAACTCCTTGCTCACAACAGGACACTGGAAGAGATGACCAACCTGCTCCAGTGCGACACGCTCATCTTCCAGACCCTCGAGGACCTCAAGGCGGCATGCATCGAGGCCGGCGGCGAGGACACGCAGGTGCGCGACTTTGAGGTCGGCGTCTTCTGCGGCAAGTACAAGTCCCACGTGCCGGCCGACTACTTCGAGCGCACGGCCAGGCTGCACGGCAATAAGAAGAGGAAGGCCGCCGCCATTGGTGAGGCCGAGGAGGAGCGCGACGCCGGCGCCTTTGTTGTCGCGAGCAGCGGGCCCATCAACGTGCCGGTGCGACAGGACGCGCCGTATGACAGCAGCGCGCAGGGCTCGGATTTCCAGGACGATATTAGGTAAGTTGCCCGAGGAGTCAGATGGGTGAGGGCAAGAGCTGACCTGACGACAGCATCCACAACCTGGCCAAGCCGTAGGTGTCGACGGGATGTGACTGCGCTGGAGATGGGTGGTGATTCAAGATTTGGTTTCAAGGCATTGGCGGTTGGAGTGATTCTCGTCGAAACATTAAAGAGCTGGACGTCGCCGACATGATCTGGGGAAACATCAGAGCATCTGATGACTTGCGAGGGGACCCTAGTCTTCTATTGATCCTCGCTCGTCCGGCCCACCAAAGCATAAAAGCACTGGGAAGGGGCCAGTCTTTTCGATAGACTATAGATGGATGCAATTTTTGACCCTTGGTCGAACCGTTCGCTCCTCGACGGCAGTACAGGTAGGTCCATGACCGTGAGCGACACCCCTCACCTGAAAACGGTATTGCCGTTCCCATGGATGGCCATATTTCCTGCCCCTACTTGCTGGATGCCCCCTCCGTGCTGGACAGCATTGTGACGATAACCTACAGCAGCCGCCGCTGTCTCATAGCCTTGCCAATCGTCGTTCTTATTCTCATCGGCCAGGTCCGAGATGCCCCGAATAACGATACACTCGCAGGCAGTCGAGATTCCAGCCGCCTCCATTCTCACGCAGAAAGCGTTTCCGATGACGACTAGGAAGATTCAAATTCGCGATGTGATATTCTCGCAGATTAGCAAACTTCCCCCGTCGAGACGTACTATTCATTCGACGGAGCAAACGATCCCATTGTGTCCACGCCCTCAAGATCTAGACAGCCTTCTCTCCCTTGACAATAACGTCGCCAAAGTAAAAGTCGTCGAACAAGTCGTTGGAGAAGCGCTTCTTCAGATCAGCAAGCGTCCAGCCATGGTCCTTCCCGATGGCCGCAAGCAGTCCCTTGAACTCGACAATCTCATCCTTGTAGTCCCCCCTCAGCTTTTCCTTCCAAGGCTTCCCATCCACTTGGAACTGCACCCATTGCTTGGCCCAGTGCGGTCTCGTCTTGAGCTTGTTGCCGTCGCGGTCGGTGTAGCTCATCCACTTGTTCAGGACGTCCTGAGCATAGTCGTTCCAGAGGTCCTTGACGTTCTCCAGCGTGAGGATCTCGATGGAGCATGTGCCAAACTTGTTGCCCCGCTGCGGCGCCATGACGACGTTGCTGTCGCCCATGATGCGCATCTCCAGCGGGAGGCGCTGCGGGCTCTTGTAGCTGTGCTCATAGCACTTGAGAATGGCGTCCCACCATGCACGGCGTACCATTCCAAAGTCCGGAACGTCCGGACCGTTGCCGCCGGTCCTTGCCTTTGGGGGAATGGGCATCTCGACCTCCATGTCCAGGACGCGAACGTTCTGGATACCACGCTGAAAGTGCAGTGCGTCTGGCAGATAGGTCTTGTACGGCGTCTCCATTTCGGGCAAAAGGAACATGGCCACGCGGGACAAAATCGTGACGGCCGTCTCAGATGTGCCGGTGGCTCTCTGGAGTGATTCGATGCAGGGAGCGCTCTGGATGAGGTTGGCCACGTACTGCTGAACGATCTGCATGCTGATGGTGATTGAGCTCGGGTACTTGGCTGCGCCCTTCGGGTCGGTCGTGTCGTCCCAGCAGTTGGTCCAGATTCTGTCTGAAAAGGGGAACCAGAACCATTCGGAATAGAAGTTCGTGGCGCACTTATTCTCAAAATCTGCCACGTCCTGAGCCTTCTGCTGAGCCGTGAGGCCTTTGATTCGCAAGGCTTTCGGAATCTGGTCCTCGGGCATGTCGTCGGGCGGGGGCACGGCGCGCACGACGGCGACCTTGGTCGGCTGGATCAGGGCGTATGTCATGGGCGAGAACTCGAGAGTGATGTGTGTGATGACACCCATCATTCCGAAGCAGCCTGCCGCCGCCCGCAGTTGCTCTGGATCCTGGACCGTCTGCTGGTTGCCGTTGCAGTCGATGTACTCAACACTGCGGACAAGGTCGCTGAGTGTCTGGTGCCGGATGCCCGCGCCATGACAGATGGGTCCGTTGGTACCGCCGAGAGTCATTTCAACCATGATGACGTTCAGGGGCAGCGTGTACTTGTTTGACTCGACGCACCAGCGTCTGAGACGCTCATTCGTACAGCTGACGCCGACGCGGACAAGAGTGTTGTCCTTGACGCGTGCACTCAACTTTGGCGTGTTGGGGATGACATCGATTGTCTCCAGCTCGTTTGGCGGGGGCAACGGCACTACGTCCAGGGCCAAAAAGTTAGGAAGCTGGGTCACCTCCTTCAAATTCAAGAGTGAGATGAGAATCTGGCCGTCGCGACCAAAGATGGGCGCCCATGAATGACCTTGATGGGAACTGTCAGCTCAAGAATACAAGGATTGTCCTCTCCGGTGGTTCATGGGAATACTCACGAAAGCCGGCGCAACGAACACCCAGGTCAAGGGCCGCAGCGGCTTTGATGATGGCTTGAATGTCCCTCACCTTGGTAGGGACGCATGTGAAGCTGGGCATGTACTCGAAGACAAGGCCCCAGTTCTCAAACTTGACATTTGGAAGCACCTATTTTGTCATCAGCCAAGCATTCAGAGTGCAAGAAGATCGAGAACCATGACATACTATGAACTCGCTGACTTGCCCCTCGGGCGGCGGGGGCAGGTGCTTGGAAAGCTCTTGGATGAAGGGCTGGCCCGTAATAGTTTCGAGGCTGTCGTCGTCCAGAGACATATCCAATCCCTCTGGGAATTCAGGTACCGCGCCATCCGGGGATACGCGCAGGGCGAATGAGTCCGTCATGTTCTGAACATGATCCGTCAAGAGAGGCGCTGAGGTTTTGACGTTTCTGATGTCACCACCCCGGACAAAGTTCTCAAGCTCTTGTCTCTCCTGCTCGGACAGGTCTTGAAGCAACTGTTCGTATGTCTGGTCCGGAGAGTCCCTAAAGACCTTCAGGAGACGACGGTAGAACTGTACATTGTCAACCTCTACGTCGTCGTCCAGGTAGTCTTCAAGCAGATCATGGAAACCTGGGAGTTGGGAAGCCAGGTCGGCATCTTTCTCGAGGGCGTCCTTGATCAGACCGAACCGTTCATCGACGGATCGGTACCAGGCGCCCTGAAGGTTGGGTGAAATGCTTCCCATGTTGTTGACGGGGCTGAAGGATGGTCAGAAAAGACAAGAGTGAGTATGGCAGAACTGAGATGAGTAGAATGTATGCCAGAAAGAAGCCCGGCCAGAGAGGATAATTTATACTGCTGGGAGGGCAGGCTCTTCAGAAGCATATTTGTCCGTATCATATCCGGACTGAATTTTATCCAAAGTCGACCCCGCGCCGAGCATCAAAAGGCCTGGTCACACAGTACTAGAGCGGTGTGCTTTCGTGTCTTGAACTCAGTTGGATGTCCTGGGCAACACGACTGACGATACACCGGTCGCCCGCATTTCTGGTGGTACTGTCGAATCGGATGCTCGGGGTATGAGACACAGCTCGTGGCTGACACGTTCCTTCTGAAAGCTGAAAATCCAGACTGAATCACAACCCCGCTTCCGGCAAGGGGCTTCTACAAAAGCATGCATGCGGACCGTCCCGACACGGATGGCGATTAACTGTTGGTGGTCTTCCCGCGCCACGTTTCACACCGGACAGGTTAGACTTCGAGACCGGAGAGAAAACTTTGAAATTGCCAACCAATTCACGTTCCGACATGGTCATGTGAAAGAATTTGACGGCAACGCTGCATCACAGCAGCGGGATGCCACAGCTTGAGCCTGGAAGCATGTGCTCTAAAACAAATTGCATCTATACCGCGTGCAGGTCACCGAGGCTCGCCGGCGCACTAAGTTACCAGGCTCAAGCATGAGATGTGAAGAGACCCAACAGCCGAGTAGCGGGATGATACGTTGAAAGCATGTCGCCGGACCCGTTATGTCTTACCCGAGAGCTGAGCGTGTGGGCTTGCCACGTTCTTGAAGAGACGGTGCCAATTTCCTTTCCTCAAGGCTACTGGGTGCCATGTCCACTCTGCTTCCTCCAGCCCTACCACCACGACCCCTCCTTCTTCTTGATCCACTGAAGCACCACCTTGGAAATCTCTCCGTTGTTTCTCTCGATATGCATGAAGTGCCCATTGCCTTTGATTCCACGGTCCGCGAGTTTAATCCACTCGGGATCACCTCCCACCTGCTTGACATAGTCCACAATACAGTGGTCGTATGTGGCGTGCACGCTTGCCTCGCCCGTGATCATCAGATATGGCACGCTGGCAATGGCAGGTAGCTTTGCAGCCGGCTCTGCCTGGGCAAAGCAGCTCCTCCTGGCGACTGTGCTGTTTCCTATCTCGACTCTCTTCAGCTCTGACGCATCCTTGATTGGAGGATCATAGTCGAGCGGGGTGTTTGACAGCCCCCAAGCGTTGTTGAAGAAACCAGAAACCCCAAAAGTGTACCAAAAGAAGGGAATCGTCGAGGCTTCCAGGTTGATGTTGGCGGCGACGTATTGAGGACAGTCGTTGGAAAGAAGAATACCAGCGGCGCCTCCAGCCGAGTGGTTCACCAGGTACGCCTTGCCGACGAGTCGTAGCAGCTCACAGCCAGAGCTGCGCAGGGCGTTCTCGTAAGTGATGTTGTTCGTGGTGTACGGTACCATGGACTTGCGGAAGTTCTCAAAGGCTGGGTCGCCCATGCTTCCAGAACCGGGAAACTGG
The DNA here is from genome assembly GCA_020746995.1 of Plectosphaerella cucumerina. NCBI lineage: Eukaryota > Fungi > Ascomycota > Sordariomycetes > Glomerellales > Plectosphaerellaceae > Plectosphaerella > Plectosphaerella cucumerina. Next base: position 589,640 of record JAGPXD010000004.1, on the reverse strand, counting down.
GTGTGCAGCTCAGCCTGCGGGTAGCCAGCAGGGTTGGAAAAGCCAATCTCGACGAGCAGCGATGATGACCCAGCGGTCAACGGCGAGCCCTCAAGATCCTGGTTTGTGCTGCGTCCATTGCCGGCGACGTCGACGATGTAGACGACGTAGCCTTGCTCGACAAAGTAGGCCGCGAAGCCTTTGCGGTTGTCGGGTGTGTTGAGCCAGGTCGTGCCGGAGCAACCACCACCATGGAAGAAGACAACCGGCTTGGATCGGAGGGGTATTATCGGGCTGATCTTCTCGACGTAGAGCTTGTCAGCTGAAAGCTCACCGCCTCCAGGAACGGAGAGCGCACGGCCGCCGACGTAGAAGAAGTCCCGAGTGTAAGGGATGGTGTCTGCGGTGCGGCAGCCGGGGTGGATGGAATTGACGCCGGTGCAGTCGCGGGCGGCAACAGCCGTGACAGTGGCCAGCAGGCCCAGGAGGGTGGTGAGTTGGACCATGGTGATGGACTGATGGTGCCTGGAGGGCCAAGTCAGGAGTGGTGGAAGGAGAGTTGGGAAGGCAGTCGATAAGAGGGAGGTTGTACTCGTACGAACAGGCCGGCCTCCGGAGAATGGCACCTCGCCACAGGCACCATCTTGTCCCAGAAGGTCATATTGCATCGAATAATCCACTGGAACATCCCTGACAGTGGACCCCAGACACAGGGTCTTCAGCACTCTTTGGCACCGTTGGCGCTACTTTCTTGGCGATCATCCTGCATCGGAGATGAGGCACCAGAATTCGGGGGTGGCCAACTGGCAATGTTTTCGAACAAGGTGCTGACAATATTCCTAGCACCAACGGGCATCATTCAAGATGATCCCATTCCCGGGGAAGTGCCCTTTTTGGGAGAGGATTACTAGATCAAAGTAAATCAACTTCATTAGGCAAGGCATTTACTAAGGATGAAGAGTTCAGACTCAAATGGTTCAAACCTGGAAGCAACAGCATCTCCGTCGTGTTCTCCTGAGCAACAAAGAAGGCAGCTTTCTGCACAATCTGCAACATAGAAACTGCAGTGCTCCACCAGGATCATCGTGATGGATAATTGACCACCAACCGGACGCAGGGGTGACTGGTTGTTGGTGCGACTGTGCTTTCCGGCTGCATTAGCCCTGCTTGGCTCTGGGAAATCGGCCCATCACGACCTTGGACGGGGGCATGGTCCTGAATGACGATCTGGCAGAAATCAGCCAGACCTAGAAATGAACCGGTTGGTGACTGCACAGGGTGATTTGAAAGACGGAGATAAGTCTGCAGAAATATAGAGGCCATACGCAGGCACCGTGGATTATTCCTGAGCTCGCCACGTTCATTCATGCCGTTTCCAAGGCCCTCGAAAGCAGACAAAGCCAGCGTCGATTTGGGCTTCTACTGAAGCTCCCTACCTATCCTGTTCCCCCCATCGACGACCCGAAAATTCCCCATGTCTGTCTTCCAAAGCATCCCCGACGAGCCCAGCGTCCTCCCCCTAGACGGTGTCTCGGCCTTCCTCGGCCAACCGCCCAAGACGCAACAGGACTACTACATCGTCAAGGGCATCTTCCGGATGATTGGCATGGTTGACGCGAACCCGATGGCAGGGTACTTCTTCTCAGCCAAACCTCCCGAGAATTACATGCCCGAGACCCGCGCGCCTGCCGTGACAGCAGGCCTGATCATCGTCATGCTTGCCATCACCATCCCCACCGCGGCTCGAGTTGGACTGCGTTTGAAGAGAGGGTCAACCATGGAGTTTGGGGCAGATGACTGGTTGATCATCGTGGCTGCTGTGAGTTGTGAATCTGGGAGACTGGCTATGATCTTGACTGCTGGCTAATCTATTGGTATTTCAACAGCTCCTCGCCCTCGTTTACCCATCGCTTCAGATCGTCAACGTCGCCCGCGGAGCTGCCGGCGTGCACTCATGGGAGGTCACCTACGCACAGTATAACAGCGCCATGCTCAATGCCATGATCTGCAAGACAACCTTCTACGTTGCCGTCGGTCTGATCAAACTATCCATTGCCCTCTTCATCCGCCGTATGGCAGATCGCCTGAGTACGTGGTGGCGGGTAATCTGCGACGTTTTAATCACATCTATCATCGCCTACATCCTGCTATCCATCTTCTACACAGTCTTCGCTTGCAATCCACCCGACGCTCAATGGAGCTTCGAGGCTAGAGGGCGTCGCGAACCGCTGCCGAATTGCATCAACATGGACATCCAGGCTAAGCTCCTCAGTGGTACCCATGTAGCCCAGGGAATGGCTCTTCTCTCGACACCCATCATCATTCTCTGGAAGGTGCGCATGGCCAAGGCAAAGAAGATCCGGCTCTTTGTCATCTGGGCACTCGGCGGCCTGACAGTGCTCGGAGGGCTTTTGCGGCAGATCCGGCCGACATTCACCAATGACTTTGCCTGGGACTTTGTCGAGGTTTTGGTGTGGACGTGTCTCGACCTTTCGCTCGGCATCATCACGGCGTCTCTGCCGGTCCTCGACGGCCTGCTGGAGAAGCAATGGCGCAAGGCAAAGGCCACACTGGTCAACACGTACAGCGGGGGGCGGTCAACACAAGGGGCAGCGACGGATGGCGGTACGTGGCAGCTTAGCAGACAGAAGACACAGCCCGTCGTGGTGATGCAGCAGAAGGAGCGGTCCGAGTCGAGTGAGAGCATCGTCGATAAGGAGAGGGATGAAGACGCCTACGAGATGGGGGTCTTGGGGAAGCTGAATGTGGAATCTTCGACAAGAGACGGACTGCAATGAGACACTTAGAAATGAAAAGCAGACGATGATCGAGTTGTGGTCAATGTTGAAATTGCTCAAGTCCAAGTCACGAAGCCAACGGTCACGAGTGGACGTGAGATAAAGGCTCGGAGGGCGGCAGTCAGGGAGATACAACTAAAGCCCCAGGCGCATCGCTCCTGGAGCGGGAAACAGAACCAGCTCAGCTCGAATGCCATCCATGCACTGTGAGACAGCCATCATCCTACGAAATCCTACCCCTGAAGTTATAATCGACGTATACACATGACGTAAAGAGACGCAGCCGTAAGCACCACGCTCGGAACTCCAACTCCAATACCAATCTTGGCCTCCTTCGTCAGGCCATCCCCTTTGTCCTTGTTCCCACCATTCTCTTCGTCACTTTCAATATCGCTTCCTGGATCACTCTGCCGAGGTGGCCTTTCCGTTGACAAGGAGGTGGGAAGAGGCATGTTGCCATCCTCCCCTTCCACCGTTGTCGGTGTCGGGTCCGGCGACGATTCCTCTCGTGCATGAGTGTCAAACGGCGGCGGCGCCACCCACGTTGACTCGGGATCAGGTGTCGGTGTTGTCGAAGTTGTGACGTCAGTCTCAGGTGAAGGCGCCCATGATGTCTCGGGATCAGGCGGCGGTCTTATTGAGGTTGAAGTTGAAGTTACAGGCGGCGGCGCGACCTCGATAACGGTCGTTGTCGGTGTTGGGTCAGGGACTGGGACTGGGTCTGGCTCAGGCGGCGGTGCCTCGCACATGAGACAATCGCCGTTCGGCCCCGGTGGTGTGTAGCTGTCCGGCTTCACATCCGCTGGGTGATTGCAATTGCCGTATCCAGCGATAACATTGAAGGTGCCTCCGGGGCTGAAGAGTTGGCCTGACATCGCGTAGTGCGGGCCATTGTCTCGTGAGCAGTCGCAGCAGTTGCCGAGGATGAAATCGAGGAAATCGGCGAGGGCAGAACAGGGCACCGTCAGGTGTGTTGGACCGTCCTATGAAAACGTGTCAGTCAAAAGAAAGACTTTGGCCAAAGACAAAGGTAGGAGTCGATGATGTACATTGCAAACGTAGCTGGCTGTGGTGTCTTTGCAGGTCATGCGAGCGCATTCGCCTGACGCGGCGCCACAGCTCCCACCCAGATTAGCAAGACGATCCCGTGCATGGCTCTGTCAAGAGGCCACAGTCAGCGTGTTCGGGGCATTACATCGATGATAGGTCCATCCGGGGCTTAACATGCCTCGACACCCCGACGATCTCCAGTCGAAAATCCCCCACAAAACAGCTTCGCTAGGTCATGGTCATCCCTATCATGTATCAAACGAGTGTCGAGAGCCGTCGACAGGTTTCGGTTATCTGTAGTGTAGGAGGGGTTGAGTCGGCTTATCTGGGCGTGTATCTGCTGTGTCGATGTTAATATACGGATTGACTACGGAGAAGGAAGAACACTAACATCCGCATCGCCGTAGAGGGTCACCTCCGATTCGCCTGGAAGGACCCGTCCTGTCCATATCATGTCGCCATGGTTATACTGCTGTGCCTGGAAGCCATTGATATACTGGGGAGGAAAACATCAGCCCGACTTCTTTCCCATGCCTCTTAAGTCTTATGGGGGGGAGTAGAGGATCTCTTACTAACGCCTGGACTGAGAACGCTAGAACCGGGAGGAAAACCGAACAAAAAGCCGCAATCATCATCTGCTTGATCTTGGTCGCGAGACAACCAAATCACACCGTTAGGGGTGGACTGGGCTCGATATTTATGGCAAACGGGGCGAGAACGTGAAATGTGCCAGGCCACCAACTTGCATTTCATGGATTGGCCTGGCCAACCCCCCCAAGGCGCAGCGTAGTGAGGCTGCATGCAGGTCCTTCACATCAATCACACCACACCGATAGGTAGGCAGCAGCAGCACTGCGCCACGCTGAGAAGCTGTATTTCCCTAATGGTGCGTTTAACGGAACTGATCAGGCTGGGCATCAATAATCACATGAGCTCGATTTGTCGCCTTTCAGACTCGATACAATGATTGGGCCGACGATTATGGAGGCCTCTGCTTCAGGCTGTTGGGGGCCAGTCATTGGGGGCTGACCACTTTGGCGCAGCCCCGTCTTGACACCGAGAGATGAGTGGAATGATACCTCCCTGTTAGGTGATTGAAATCTGGGTTCTGTGGTATATAGCGCACCGAGAGCTAGACGTCGAGGGGGGTGAGCTTGTGTGCTTGCCACGTTCTTGAGAAGACGGTGGCAATTTCCTTTTCTCAAGGCTGCTAGGTGCCTATCTGGAGCTGTTTTCGTCGTTCAGCGGGTCGTTCCGATAAAAACCAGGAATCATTGGCTGAAGCCAGGACTACAGTGATCACCACCATAAGATTCATTGGCATGAAAGGTGTCGCCCATCCGTGGCGTCATCAGCCAACCATATACGAGCTAGCCACAAACATGTTCACAAATCGATGGACACTGCTTGAGCTCGCGATGGGGACAGGGCGACTTTTGCGATATATCCTGTTACTCCTCCTCTAAAGTGTCCGAGGCTGTTGCGCAGAGAGCCGGCCTAGTCAGCAACAGACCTGGCCCCGACCTGGCATAATATCTTCAGCCACCGCACACTCAGCACATCTTGCCCGCTAGCGCAGCCCTCGACTGGCTTAGATACAAGGTGCTGAAGTTTGGAGAATAGGAGCCATAATCAGTAAAAGCTTGATGTGCCCCCTGATATGAACTGGCGTCGCTTAGCGCCTTTCCCGCGGCTGGATGTGCTCCTCCTCGATGCATAACAGTTGCGGTGTGAGCGACTCTGCGATTATAGACATTAGCTTCCAGGAAAGACCACCATTGTACATTAGGTAATTCCGCGAGAAGGACACAAACCTCTCTATGGCCCCTCCGTCGAGGGGCAGGCTCATCAGCCCAGTTACGCTTGTCAAGCATACCAGCCAAGCACATCGTGTGTATTTAAGGGTGAGTTAAAGAGCCGGGATTTTTGTGGTGGATTGCTATAGGCGGTAGACCCTTGCTTGATGGCTTTTGGTGATGCGTGCGTGGAGTTGAGAAAGGTGTTATCAAAGCAGCTTGATATAGAGCAGGAATTCTCTGAGCTTAGGGTTTTATAGGCAGTCGAAAAGCTGACTTGTTATTCATGGAGTTCTCAGACTTGGGAAGGGATCTGAACTTGGAACATTCACCATGTTCAATTCACTGACACAGTGATTTCAAAGGAACCACAGCTCTGACCTGGTTCACCAACATCACCTCATGAGGCAGGTACGTGGATTGCCTGAGTAGGTAGCTTGGGCAAAAAGAGAAGGTCTTGGGAAAAGTGAAGCGGCTCCAATGATTTGGGCAAGATGCCCTTTTGTGTACGACCTGTAATAAAGGCCTCCATTTTGACTTCAGCCTGCGATGTTAAGCCGAGCGGGCACTCTTAATAATATAATCAAGGCTGCCATCTCTCACATGCGTCGACAACCTTGTCGAGAAGGTTGGTAATGGTAGCGTTGAGTTCGTCAAGCGTGATGACGGGAGTGACGAGGGCTACAGGCTGCGACAGGTCATTTCCAACCACATCCGCCTTGAGAAGCTTGTCTCTGCAGTGGCCAAGCTTGCCGAAATAGGGCCACAATGGCGTAGCTACTCCCCAGTAAGGTCCTTGAATGTAAGAGAGTGGTCGACGAGGAGTAAAGCGTAACCACGCGACGCGTAAGTTTTGATCTCCCTTTACAACTACCAGTCTGAAACTAATAACGGCACAGGGTTCAATTGCTACTGATATTTTCAGGAACGATACTTGGGGTGGTGATATTCTCCGCCGCTTCGCGAGTGAACATGCAATTTGATCTGGGCTGGAACATGGATGCGATTTTGGGAGATAAACGTTGAAGGATTCAGAATGGTTTGGGAAATCGGGATTGGAAGTAACGGGATGATGTGACGAGCTGGGTATAAATGGTACCCTCAACATGTGGCTTCGAACGATGATAGTACAACACCTATGGATGACTACCAGCCTCTGTGATTAGGTACTGTAATGATAGTCAAAAGCACCAGCTACGTCCGGTACTGACTCAACGACCTCATTCTGACGCACCTCTGCCGCAGTGTGGTCTGGTTGGATAACCACAACAGGGGTCTACCCTGATGTGACGCTGCGCTGGCCGTCGACAATGGAGGACATGAGTATCATATCAATCGGAATGATTTCAGGGCAAGCTTTGAACGACAAAAAGCATAAAACATACAACACCGGGTATTCGCTGGTCGTCACCGACCCAACTACTAATCCAGCCCTTATTGGCTTATCTATGGGAGAGCGGACGGGATCCCGAGTTTTCCAATAGGTATGGTCGTATGTGGCAAGAGGAGGCGTTAGCTGTGGTTATATCGTTATAACTGTGGTGGACTCCGCCGTGAACAAAATCAGAGGAACACCAACCATTCTTCAGTGTTGTGTACATCGGACTTCAAGGTTCCTTGGCGGGAATCATGAGGGTTGGGAAGTGAAGGTAAAGATACACTCGCAGGACTGTTCGACAGAGCCGGGTATAGTGAGAGGACACATAGATATCAATATACAGCTTAATACTGAATCGAGGCACCAAACAATCTTTCGCACCAGCGGTTGTGCAATTAGGTGACATCGTATTCAGAGACTCTGACTTACCAAGTCCGACCCCGGGCCCTCTGGATCCGCGCGTGTGGGCTCACGGGACATCGCGAGCCCCAGTCAGAGGGGGCTCACCTAGCTTTCTCCGAACCGTGAGCAGTGAGCCCCTTGGCAAATCCAGCCAAGTCTGCTAAGAATACAGTGCCGGTATAACATGCAGGGGTTGTTGGCAGTTGGCGCTCGAACCCCTCTCCGAGGTGAGCCAGCACCTCGGTTGGTGATAAAAAATCTCCCGTCCCGTCCCTCACTTTCAACGTCCTTCTTCCCAAGGAGGTATTAGTAGAGATTCTTGAGACATTCGTTTTGGCACATCTTCAGCAGATTAAAGTTCCTTTGCCAAGACTCAATTGGATCATCAGAGCATCCCTCTGCTTTCTTTTAGACACCGCGTCCAGGCGGTTGGACGCACGAATCGATCAGACCATCATGTCAGACAACCTCCACTACGCGTCTCCCAGCGGCTCCTACAAACGAATCCCCATCGCCGAATGGAATGAAATCGAGTTCACGTATCCTCTCATCGCTACCTATGTCCAGGAGCCCTCGCTCGCACTCTCCATCGATGAGATGGTCGTTGATCCAGTGTGGCAGCGAACTCCGTGGTGATCCTCCCTGTACAACTATATGTCGGACGACGTCGAGGTGGGCGAGCCCCCCGTGTCCGTGAGCCAGGAGTCTCATGCCGCTATCGAGAACTATGTCCGTGGTCCCGGCCTCGGCAACGCTACGACCGTCGCCATGGTTGAGGCCCTACGGTGGGAACGGGTCAACCGCCTCGGGAGCTGTCAGTTTGCGCCGCAGGCCCAGGACTTGCAAAAGCACAACCGGGAGTACGCAGGCACGGCCACTGTCATACTTTTCTCTCTGGCTCGGCACATCAGGGTACTTCACATGGGCGACCTGGAGATTTACGGCGGCTGTGATATCATTCAGGACTACCTCCTTCACAACAACCACCGTCTCCTCCTCGGAACCCGCATTGCAGGAGGTCGAGACCGTTCATCATATCACTCATTCATCTGAGGCGGGAAGTTTCTCATATGTACGACGACCTCGACTTCCTCACGTATCTGCGCTGCTTCCATCGCCTCCCGGCCCTCCAAACCGTCACCATGGAAGCTCTCAGGGAGTATCAGAGGGTTACCCACGAGTTCTACCCTCCGCGTACCGCTTCTTTCAAAAACTTGAGCATCACCCACGTCGACATCTCGAGTCATATGCTGGCCGCTATAATCCGCCTGCCCCGGGCCTTGGAGTCGCTCACCCTCTCCGCGGGCGGCAAGGGCGACGGCACCTCCGGCGTCTGATACAAGACGGTGGGAAAGGCGCTGCGCGAACACAGGGAGACGTTGTAGATGCTTGGGTTTTGTCAGGGAGCGCTCATAAGCCGAGTGAGGGAGTCCGATCAACTGCTGGAAGATAGAGGGTAACAGCAGTGCGCCCGCACGCTGTAGATATATTGCAGGTCAGGTAGGTCTGAGGTTGTGTACAAGCTGATCTCTGACCCTTCCATCCAGCAGATGGGCAGGGTCCCTGGCCTGTATAGCCAGCAGATGCGGCTACGCCGCATCCGGACTACTGCGGATATATATGCAGTCCTGACAATTCTACCCGGGGCGAAAGTGGGCGGTTCTTGGGGCCTGAAAGTGAGGAATACCCTGAAGAGGTTTACGACGACGACTATGCCGAGGACGAGTTTGGCGTGCTCCCTCCCAAAGACAACGACGAGTATCTTGGCATGTATCAGCGGTCGCTCATGGACGGCTGGTATCACCTCGATCTGGCCCACAGCACCGGCCCGCGATGGCCGCACCAGCTACCAGACGGCGACTACGGGCTCTTCGGCGAGGGGATCGGCTCACTCAGGGGATTTACAGCTCTTCGAAGCCTTAGTATTGACCCACGCGCGCTGCTAGGTTGGTCTCGGCGGGTGCGTATAGAGGATCCTGTGAAGGGGACGTACAACCAGTTTGTCCTGGATCCGCCGTTCCAGCTGATCGATGCACTGCCGCCGGGACTCGAGGTCCTGCGGCTGTATAATTGCGAAGCAGGGCGAGAGGAGGAAGTAGACCGTCATATTGATGAGCTAATGCGCCAAGGATGGACAAGCTGCCGAACCTTAAAGTGGCCGAGGGCGTGGAAGAGATGATTGAGAAGATAAGTCGACGGTCTTCTAAGAGCTGGAAAGAACAGCCGTGGGTACGGCCGGGGCGAGAAGTGCACTGGATGAGGGACGAGCCGTGATAGATTTTCTGTGTTTGAAGTCAAAACGAGCGAGGGAGTTTCGTGGCGAGCCCCTGAATCATCTTTCCCGTCGTACGCACTGAAATCGGTCCGTTCATTTGAACCCATCCTGCACAGCGACCGCAAGTCGACGCATCGAGTTGGAGATGATACTGAGATTTTTGACCCAGGGTTGACAGAAAAAACTGTATAATGTGACGCCGCAATCATTGCAGGGGAATTTCGTCATCGCTACACCGTCGGGTCACGGATTCGCCGCATGCCAAAAGATGTAATCTTCGGTTGCGCAACGGGCTTTTTTGGTGTCATAGGTGCCAGATGAATTTGATAAACGCGAATAGATCCCATGTTTGTAGCCAACTGCGAGAGACGACCGAGTTGGCTGCACCGCTCCATCATGCCGAAGATGCGCCTCATGAACAACAATCAAAAATCGCTGCACAACAACCTATTCCCTGCGAACCCGCCTCAATGCGGTCGTTCCTCTTCCTTTTGCGCTCCTTTTCTGCCTCTGCCATCCGCTCTTCGTGGGTGAGGCGGTCCGGGGCCATATTCTTGGTTGGCTTGTAGCCAGCAGATGACGCGGTCGATACAGAAGACCGTCCGCAAGTACACTCCGACTGCGCCCTCTCCGTGGTAGATGGCGGGAGAAGTGACGAGTTGTTGTTTTGTGGTTGAGTGGTGGCGGCTGCCGACATGACTGGTGCGCGACTGCCTGGACGTGTGGTGGTAGTGATGGTTGAGGGTTGGGGGAGGGCGGACAGCGGGAATCCTGTTCAGTAATGATCGAAATGCTTGAAGTCTGTTTGGATGGCTGCAATACTATTGAAGATTCGGAGGTGCCATCCGTCAAACATACCTAGGGCGTCCTTGGCGTTATATACACCAAGTCCTAGCAGCGCATTTACTGAAGGATTCGACGGATAGCACGCTGACACCACATGCAGCCATCTGGCGAATCGCTCCCAGGGACTAGGTAGGTAGGCATGGAAAGGATTTGGCTGGGCCCGATGATCTCATGGCCGAGTCTGGCAACCGCTGCGTGCTATATGCAATGTGAGTAAGAGGCGTTTAAGGGCGCAGGGTGACGCTGCGTCATCAGTCCGGGAAGGGAATTTCATCGACAGCCTGCATCCACCAGCCTTATAGGTCTCGCCTGAGCAGTCGCCCCTGTCAGACACCCCTGGAGAAAATGGAGACAAAAGCAGGGCGAAGGATCCAGATTGCCAGCAGCTTGCTGCAAGAGTGTCGTCATCAAGATACCAATACGCGGAGACTGAATTTGCGGCGGTTTAACCTTCAAGTCAAGGTCGCACGTTAACGACACAACACACCCGGAATATACGCCACAATCATCTCAAAGACACCGGGACTGGTGGCCGTTAACCATCAATTATGACCGATGGCATCGCCAAGCCGGGCCGCATTAGCGTCTGAGGCTTGTTCAAGATAGGGTTCCCGAGCGCCGTCATGGCTTACATGGGTACCCAGAGGCGCTATTATTAGCGACATTACCCCAGACTCCCTGTATGGGCATCGGTCACCACTTAGGGGCTACGTCTCGTGACCGTGGCAGAGGCTGGAGCTCGTACAGCTTGTGGTGTATGATCGGGAAGCGGTGCACCTTGTCAATGTCTTCGTCTTGGTGTGTTCAACGTGAAATTGGGATGAGAAGAAATCCGGCTAACTATCAAGATGAATATTTCGTGGTTCCTATGTAGCTTGAGCCAATTGCAAACTGCCCCCGATGCTTGCACAGCCGCCAAGGCGTTTTGTCGATGATACGGTGCTGGATTATGCATGTTGTCGCTTCAATGGCCTATTCTGGAACTTTGGGTCACATCCAACCCTTCGACATGCTTAACAGCTTAAGTCCTGGTGCAAACCCTATCGCGGAAGCTAGGAGGAACAGTGTTGAAGCTGGAGCATTGTAAGCAGGTGGAATCACTGCCACCGTACTTGATGCACTTGTTGAAGATCGCGCCACCATTGATTTGTCCACCGCCGAGGCGAGCAAGCTACTGTGATGTTATAGATCGCTCTTGTCAGTGCTCAGATGCGTTGGAAAATTGCTTACGCTCGATGAGGTTTGGATGGGTGTAAGAATGAGACCATCACCTTCATGGCTACCATTTTCTTCCAGACAGTCCACAACCCCTCGACACCACTACTCAGTCAAGCGGCTTCGACCCTTTCCATTTATTCTCTCAATCAAATAGCCTTCTATTCCTCTTTCTCCTTTCTCAATATGCGTTTCATCACTCAGGTCTTCCTCGCGGGCCTGGTCTCATTGGCCTTTGGCTCGCCTCTCACGACCCGGGCCGAGACCCCCAACCAAGTGGACACCGTCCACGGAAACGTCGATAGCCCCGCGGACCTCTTCGCACGCCAGGGCTCCATCTTCAACCTCTGCTTCGGACCGCCGCGCACCCTCGTCCTCCAGCATCAGAGAAACATGGACGACGTGTGGAGCCTCCAAGCCATCGCCAGGGGCGCACCTTCAACCTGGACCGGAATGGCAGGAAGCGCCGGCGACCTCAACTTCCAAGCGTGGACCACCAGGGACGCCGGTGTCGCTCGTGCACACTTCCGACTTCGCGTCAACCCTCTGGCCCGGTTCCCGCAGGACATGGGTGTGGCGTGGGGCCTTCATCGTCGTCGTGGCACTGCTGAAGAATGCATCCGGAGCGAAACTATCACTTTCGTCGACGATGAGGCTTCATTCGACTTTACGCTCGACTCGTCCACATCATACTGCTTCACGTGGCAGAACACATACGGATGAACGGGCCTCATCTTTCCCCGGTTGCAGCAACACTCGGTCAACGCCTTTGCTGTCAACGAGGTGGTCACCCGTCATCTGTCCCGCATCATGGTGGCTTCCCACAAGACCGGTGCCCGCATTTCTCTGTCTTTATTTCGTTTCTCTGACGTGACTTTCTGCGTCCAGATAATGTCAGTCTCGATTTGACGCATGTCGAGTCGGCCAAGACTCCGTTTCTTACTGCTCGGGCCCTTTTCATATAAGTCGGGTGTTGCTTGGAAGACTTGTTTCGTGCAGCTTTGGCTGCTTTTAGGCAGTGGCAATACAACACTCGTTCCCCATAGACATCACGGAATGAACAATGGGTGACGTGGCCCTGTGGCCTCGGCGTGGCGTTGAGCCCGTCCAGGCCGCTTTGCTCATCCCCAGGTAGGCAACTCGGACCCGACAACAACCCGCGACGTCAGGTAAATTGCTGTGCCCGGGATGGCTTGTTGACTGCCGGCCTGAGTGGATATCTGCAGCCCGGCCCGCTCCCGTTCACCCCGGGCGGCCCGCACGATGTGACGTCGATTAGCGCCGGAGTCTTCTTCAATGCCGAGCCGCGGCGGTGGTTCAAGTCCCGGTGACAGAGCGGCCGGCTTCCGTCCATGGGCCGACCGTTTGTATAGATAACTTATAAAAAATGATGCATCATGGCCATACTTTGCTTCTCATATTCAGCGGCTCACAGCAATTTCTTAGACTTCAAGGCCATCATTCTTCGATAATCACCAGCACCAGAAACACCACATCCCTCCATGGCTTCCAACGAGTTCAAGGTCATCGTTATCGGCGGAGGACCGGTAGGCCTCACGGCTGCTCATGCTCTTCACCTGGCAGGAATCGACTTCATCGTCCTCGAGAGAAGGAATACGGTTGTTGAGGATGTCGGGGCAAGCCTCGTCCTGACCCCGGCGAGCCTCCGAGTCATGCACCAGTTTGGTCTCTTGGACAGCCTGCTTGCCATCGGTCAGGGGCTGGTCCACGCCCGCTCCTTCGATTGCGAGGGCAATCTCTTCTTCAGCAGCGATATTATGCAAAGGGTGAAGACCAAGTGAGTATTCCAACACCGAGCTTGAGTCCTTAATCTGACAGCGGGCCAGCCACGGCTGCCACTTGACAGCTTTCCATCGTGCCGAGCTCGTCGAGGCCTTGTATAACGGCCTTCCCGAATCAGCAAAGAATAAGGTACTCCTCGGAAAGAAGCTGGTCGATATCAAGTCGAACGAACACGAGGTTGTCGTCACCTGCGACGACGGGACATCATACCACGGGTCGCTGGCTCTTGGTGCCGATGGCGTTCACAGCAAGACGCGGCTTCTCATGCGCAACCTCGCCCTAGAGGAGAATCCATCGCGATCCTGGGACGCCGAAAACCCCTTCATCGCCACGTACAGCTGCCTCTGGTCCAGCTTCCCCCGCCCCACAGAGCCAGGCCAAGGCTGCGACACGCACCACAAGGACAAGAGCGTCATGTATCTCAGCGGTCGCGAGCGTTCCTGGATCTTCCTCTACCGCAAGTTGCCGGAGCCCACCCGCGGTCGGGTGTCCTACACGGAAAAGGACCAGGAAGAGTGCATCAGGGAGTTCAGCGACTTCCCGATCACCGACAGCTTCAAGGTCAAAGACGTCTGGCCCCGGCGTCTCACCGCAGGCATGGCGAACCTCGAGGAAGGCGTTGCCGAAAACTGGACCTGGGGACGCGTGGTGCTTGCGGGCGATGCGGCGCACAAGTACACCCCCAATTCGGGGCAGGGCCTCAACGCAGGCATTCAGGACGTCGTCAGGCTGTGCAACGGCCTCCGCGCGCTGCAGACCACACAGTCCACGTCATCGAAGCCAGCCATCCACCCCGAGACGAGTCTGACCGAAACCCTGGCAGCTTACGAGCAGGAAAGAAGGGCCGCCGCCAAAGGAGAGATCGGCCGCGCCGCGAGCACGACGAGGTGTCACGCGCGGGCCAGCCCGTTCTACTACTTCTTGTCGCGGTACATCCTGACGATCCATCTCGTTCAGTACTTGCTGGTGGAGCTGGCGATGAAGCCCACGTTCAGCAGTTCGCTTGTGCTGGACTACGTCAATGTCGACGAAGCGCTGAAGGGCACGGCGGCATGGAAGTATCCTTTGGGTAGGCCCGCCGAGAAGGCGGCGTAAGGGTCTGTAGGGATGATGTAAATAGCTTGCATGGGGACCGGAGTTACTAGACGCACGATGAGATAGATTTAGACCTGTTGGCCAAGGCCTTAAGTACGTCCATTTGCTCGGTCGACAGCCATGCGTCCCAGGCGAGCCAACTCGGTGACGAAGATGTCCAGGTGAGGACACCAGGCTGCGTCGCCGTGGCCCTTGGATGCCGTAGTGATTCTCCTGATCAAGTCTGACGTAGAGCTGATCAACTCCAGATCCCCCTCCGCCGAAGGGCTCAGGGGGTCAAGGAGAATATTGCAGAAAATGTTGAGCGCAGCGGCGATCGGGAAGAACAAGACAGTCCAGATGTTTCCCACGCTGTCGTGGAACGAAACAAAGTTCATGTGATCGAGGGTCGCTCGACTGGCGTGCAAAGAAATGGCGATGCTGCTGCTGATGCCTTGCAGGTGCCTTGCTTCGGTGTCCTTGGCGGCCCATTGTCGACAGCGGCTGCTCGCTTGGTGAATGATCGTGACGAGGTGGAGATAGTTGAGTTGTCTGATGCTGCCCCGTATCTCAAGATTCAGTTTGGCGGTGGAGTCCGCAGCGTCAAGATAGGACTGATCGCCGGCAAGTGTTGGGCGTCTGGGTTCTGGGACGAGGTTCCTCCAGCGTTCCAGCTCGTCGTCGAGTTCGCGAACGGCGCATAGAATCTCGGCGTCTGTTTTTCGTAAGGCCGAAGCAGAGTAAAGCCTTTTACCAATCTGCGCGGTGATCATGGACAGCTGCAGGTCGGCGACACCAAAGCCGACGTCTCCGTTCGAGTCTCTTGGGTCGAGTGCCAACTTCAGGCTCGAATTGGTACCCATGTCGTCGTCGTCGGGCTCGGTGGGTAGCGTGAGGTCGCAGTAATCCTCGTCGATGGCGGGAGGCCGGCCCGTTCGAACACTCAGCTCTCCATCACACCAGTATGCTATCCAGAAAAGCCTCCTGAGGTGTTGCTCGGCCAGCTCGGAGATGTTGTCGTCGTCGCTGGACCCGGCTCGGTCGGACCGATGGGCAGGGTGGACATGAGCGCCAAGAGAGAACAGGTGCCGACAGGCGACGCTGTGGCAGACGAGGCCTTGCTCTTCTCTTCCGTGGGAAACGTAGTAAATCATCTGAAGTTGTCAGATGCGGGCCATCAAGCCTCTCGAGAAGGGAGCTCAACCTACCAGCATCAGGAACGTTGCGGGAGATGAAGAGTCGGGCTCTCCGATGATTTGAGGCAGCAGGGGCGCCAGAAGTGTCTCGCAAACGTCTGCGTGAATTCTGGGTCCCGGCAGCTCATGTTGGACTTGGTTGGCCATGAGGACAAAAGCGAGGATATGGGCCCTGGCGCCAGCATTGGCCGTGGTTGGGCTGGCGTAGGCAGCGCTCAACGCGCGCTTGAATAGCGTCGGGTCGAGGAAGTAGAAGAACTTGGAGAAACCGCTGGAGGAGTAGAGGGCGAACAGATGCTCCACGGTTCGTCTGGAAGGAAACTCGGCTTGCTTCGGACCTCCTTGGTCGTTGTCTACGCATGAGTAGGGGCGAAGCTCTGCGGCGCTGGCCTGCCAGTTGGGTCCGATGTTGCAGATCTTGTCGACGGGCCCTTTCTGTCCGATGCATTCCTCGATCCATGCTTTTCCCGTTGCAGAAATGAAGGGAATCCCCGTGAAGGAGCCGATGTGGCCGACGTGATGCCCTGCAAAGTAGATCTTGGCTCTCGAATCGCGGGGTTGGGACTGTGGCGGCATCTGCAACCCAGCGAGCGAGCTCAGTCCGTCTCCGAGACTGCTGCCCTGGGCCGAAAGGAGAGCGTGCTCGATCCTCTTGATTCGATTGCTAATGGTTTCGCCGGAAGCACGGGCGCCAGAGGTCGCTGAGCGCCGGCTGGCCTGCTCAAAAGTGCACTCGATGGCATGGTGTTTGCACCGAGTGCAGGGCGGCGGTAGTCCGTAGCATTGAACCTGAATCGGCCGGTGAGCTAGGGAACACTGGATCTGACTTCTTGGCTCACCTTTTTCTTACGGCAAGGGTCACAAGCTCCCTTCGGTGGAAGCATCTTAGCATCGAGCTGACCTAGGCGTGAGGGGTTTTCTAGTGACAGAAATCGGGACTTTAAAGGACGAGCGTGGGGGCTTCAGTGCTTCAGTGCCCACGCCGATCATCACCATTGGACGTTGGGAAAGAGCTACCCTGGGCTTGCCTGCCGAGGCGCACGTTACAGCGAGACTAGGCCTAAACTGCACTGGCGTCCCGAGCTCGGTGACTGTGACTGATCAGCGGGGCCCCTCTAAAAAAAATCTAGATAACCTCAGCAGCTCCGACGACCTTGTTCCCACGATCATCCCTCCCGCTTCTCTCTCCATCTCCGCGACTCGCGACCGCTGGCTCACCTTCTCCCCCCCCTCTTTTCGCCTGCCCATTATCCTTTGTTTCGCACAGTGTTGCAGTTTGCGTCACCCCAACGATCCGCACTCTGCTGCCATTCCACCACCACCCGTCACAGAGCCCAGCTGCCACAGACCAGAAAAGACGGTAGCACGCGCTCCCATTGCTATCTTGTCAAAGTATGGCCCAGGCATCCCAAGCTTCGCCTTCGGGCGTCGACAAGGGGTTTGACGATGTTCGATCGTCCTCGCAAGACCCCGAGGTCGCTCCTGATGCCGCCTCTTCCCACGCTCAGGAAGACTACGACCTGGAGACCGTCGAGAAGGTCTACCGCAAGCTCGACATGCGCATCATCCCTGGTAGGTCACTTACCCCTGCCCTTCCGGAGCCCGATACTAACCGACACAGCCTTTTGGTGCCTGTACTTCGTCTGCTCCGGCCTTCGCTCCAACATTGGCATGGCGCAGACGATGAACAGGGAGAGCGGCCACGACCTGATGACCGTCCTCGGCCTCAAGCCCAAGGACATGTCGACCGCGCTGGCCCTTTTCTACGTCGCCTACGTCATCTTCGACTTCCCCTCGAATCTCGTCATGACCCGGCTCAGCCCCCGCGTCTGGATGGCTCGCATCGTCATGGCCACGGGCATCATCGGTGCCTGCACCGCCGCCGCTCAGGCCGCCTGGAGCATCAAGTAAGATCCCCGAAAGCTCGGCTTCCGGCCCCGACTAACAACATCCAGGCTCCTCCGATTCCTCCTCGGAGTCGTAATCGCCGGCATGTGGCCCGGCATGTCGTACTACCTGACCCTCTTCTACCCGCCCTCCCGCACCGGCAAGAGGATCGGCATGTACTTCACCGCCGCCCAGCTCTCGGCCGCCGTCGTCGGCCTCGTGTCCGCCGGCTTCCAGCTCATGGACGGCGCCGGTGGCCTTGTCGGCTTCCGCTGGATGTTCCTCATCTACGGTCTGGTCGCCATTGTTCTCGGCTTCTCCCTCCTCTGGTGGCTGCCCGACCGGCCCCTGCCCCCGGGCCAGCAGCGCGTGCGCACCGGCCTATTCAAGTGGCTTCCCGCCCCTCCTGAGGCTCTGACGGGTCACGATGCCGTTGTGCACTACCAGGACCTCCGCAGGGTCTACAACCCCCGCCCTTGGACTCTTCGTGACCTCACCATGGTCTTGATCGACTGGCGCCTCTGGCCTCTAACCTTCATGTACTTTGGTGTCGTCGGCGTTGGTATTGGTACCCAGCTCTACGGCTCCGTCATCATCGCCTCCATCGTTCCCGGCGCCTCCAGCATCCAGGTCAGCCTGCTGTTCGCGCCCATCTGGATCATGGACCTCATCGCCATTGTCCTCATTATGCCCTTGTCCGACCGCTTCCACCGCTTCAGGCCCTTCATCTTCTCGGCCGCCGTGTGCATCCAGATCACCGGCCTGCTTGTGGTCACCTTTGCCCTGGACAACGGCTGGGCTCGTTACGGCGGTCTCCTGCTGGTCGGCTTCGGTCTCGGCCCGACCGTTCCCAACTGCATGACCTGGTCCAACGAGATCTTCCAGCGCCGTCATGGCGAGGTCGGTGTTGCGGCGGCTGCTGCTCTGGTCTCGGGCCTGGGCAACCTCGGCAGCGTCGTTACTACCTACGCTCTCTACACCGGCTGGCCCGCGGATGCCGCTCCAGGCCCTCATCGCTACCGCCGCAGCAACTACGCCATGATCGGCATCCTCTGCGTCAGCATCCTGTCGGCCTTCTTCATGTTCTTCGCGCTCAAGATCTTCGGCAACGAGCCCAGCAACAAGATCAACAGCGACTCCGCCAGCGAGTACGAGGACGGTGCGGCCCGTCGCGAGCGTCAGCAGCGCGGCTTCGGAAAGATCGTGCCTTTCGCAAGATCTTAATTCTGCCCACCGACAGATCTTCCGTGGCGAGGCCAGTGACGGCGCACCTCGTCACCACCGACATCATCGACACGGCCTATAGGCCGCCTCGTCGACCACCGTTCTTGTTGAACATCCTTCGCTTCACCTAATCACTTTTCGCACACTACAACACCCATCTAATGTTTTGGATATGTTTTTCATCCGAGATGAAGCAACAGGCCCGCCCGCCGCCAGGCGAGAGCGGCGGGCGGGCTCGAGGCAGGCATCCTCGACGGCGACAGTGCTTCTACGCCATCGCTGGGAAACGGCGTATTCGGAAGATGGGGCGGCGACCGGCGACAATGCTCTGCGCTATCGCCTCCGGGTCCGCCCCGTGGGACCAAAAAAACTGTTTTTTTTTGGAGGGAGAGAAGCCCCTGGTTTTCTTTTTTCTCTTTTTCGCATTTTTGCTTTTCATGATACCCCATCCGTGTTTGGATACGCTGTCGGACGAGGACTTTGTCTCGCCAACTCGACAGCGACAGTGCTTCTACGCCATCGCTGGGACAGGCGTACTGGACCGAGTGCAGTCTTGCCGGGCGACAATGCTCTGCGCTATCGCCCGCCTGCCTCGTGGGCCTTGCTTTTGGATATGGATCTCGCGCTCATGGCTGCTGTTTCGGCGGCAGTCATGGAGCTCGAGGCGGGGTCTCGAATGCCGCTCTTTTCGGCCGCTTCACCAACACACCCTGGTGTTCAGCTGGCCCGGACCAGAATTGAATCGTTTCCCCGACTACCTTCGCTCTATTTTCGCCTTTGACTGACCCTTTGCTCTCCATCCCCCTTGTTCGCATCATTTCTGACCATCTCAGTAGCACGGCATCAGCACCACGCAAGCGACTCCTGATCGTCACAGCAGGCGCAGAAGACAGCCCCCGGTTGGCAGGGGAGACCCGAGGACCATTTCCTCCGTGCCTTACAGCGCAGCAGCCGATATGTCATGCGATGGGGACTTTGACTGGCGGTGTTCGTGGCACAAGAGCGGCTTGGCGTCGTGTGCGACAGGAGTCGGAAACACGGCATGGCAGCTTCCGCCTCGGGGGCCCCTCGTGCACCACTTTCAGGGTGATGCTGACGTTGGTGACCTTGTGCACTCTTGTCAAACGCAGGCGGCCCGAACCGATACGGGTTCGAGGGCGACGGAAGCCGTCTAGGCCACGGCTCGGGAGGAGTCGCGGGGAGAGGGAGGATGAGGAGGGACAAGAATAGGGGCTTGCCCTGAAAACACCCGACAGCACTCCTGGCTGAGTTGGCGCCTTGCGGAACACCGAGTGGTCCATGATGGGCACATGTCTCGGCGAGGGGGGGCATGGCCAAGGACCGTTTCCGACCGTTTGACGTGGCTGCGTCACCCGGGGAAGGATAGGAAAGGAGGCAGCGTCGGACCAGGCCCCTGAAAAAGGAGTCGGCGGACTCCCGGAGGCTGACATTCCCACGTTTAGGGCTTTCCGAGCAAGGCACCCGACAACCATCCTCCTCGGATACCCAGCTTCCACTCAGGCAACCTGGCGTCTGTTTATTTCCACACATCGTCACATGGCCCACGGCGCAGTGGGAGGTCGGCACCCTCGACCACCCAGATGTCTTGCTTCTCGCGACACAAGCACTTGCACGACACAGCCTAGCGAAGTGCATATGCAGCACGCATGGCCCCCTCCCCCTTCTATTCTCAGGCAGGCAGGCCGGTCCATGCGAGCGTGCGTGGGCCGGGCTGCAGCAGGGCGCCAGATCGCTGCGCCGCCTGCCTAAGCGTATGTCGCCTCAGGGTCGGCCAATGCGCAGCCGAGTGAAGCGAGATGGGGTCACGGCGATGACGCTCCCGCGTCGCTCCTGCCACCCGGCCGTCTGGGTGCCTCGGGTGAGTGGTGCTGGCGATAGGGTCCGTGGGAGCGTGGCTGGGCGCGGGCGTCCGTGGGATCGGGAGGAGGGAAGCTGGACGACATAAGAGGGAGGGGACCAGATGTTCGACCAGGTGATCTCGAACATTTCGCCTGCTCCCACAACTTCCTGCTCGAACTTCATGACCATGTGCCCTTGTGCTCCACACATGGATCAACGGGGACATCAAGCATGCAAAACCAAACACCGAACACCGCGACCATGACCGCCCAGCCCACGGAACCTCCGCCGGCGCTGGTGAGGAACAACCCAAAGGACCCATCGTCACACGAGACGACCTCGACAGACTCCACCCCAGAGGGCAGCATCACATATTCACCCCCTCCCAGAGGCCAAATCGCCCTGCTCATGCTCGCGCTCTGCCTCTCCGTCTTCCTCGCCGCCCTCGACGCAGTCCTCATCGCAACAGCCCTTCCCTCCATCGCCCGCGCCGTTGGGGCTTCAGACGCCGGCTTCGCCTGGATCGGCGCCGCCTACCTCCTCGCCATGGCCGCCGCTGTACCTCTCTGGGGTCGCGCAAGTGATATCCTCGGCCGCAAACCCTTCATCATGGCGGCTCAGGCCCTCTTCATGGCCGGGAGCCTGGTGTCAGCCCTCGCACCGGACCTGGCTGTGCTTGTCGCCGGTCGGGCCGTGCAGGGTTTGGGAGCAGGAGGCATCATGGCCCTCGTCAACATTGTCGTCGGGGACATGTTCTCGCCGAGGCAGAGGGGGGCGTACTTTGGCATGATCGGCGCCGCGTGGGGGATTGCTTCCGGGGTTGGTCCGCTGCTGGGCGGCGGGCTGACGGAGGGCCTCTCCTGGAGGTGGTGTTTCTGGATCAACCTGCCCGTGTCGGGGGTGTCGTTGGCCATTCTTGCCGTGTACATGCGGGAGTCGTCGGCGGCACAGGGTGGCAGCGGCACCAAGAAGAGACGGTCTGTGGTTGCTGACCTCCTGGCTATCGATTGGCTTGGGGCTGCGACCTTTGCGGCGGCGACGCTCCTCTTCCTGGTCGGATTGGAGCTCGGCAGGACTCAGCACCCCTGGACATCACCGCTGGTTCTTTGCCTTGTCTTCGCTGGAGCTGCCATGTACGGGCTCTTCGCGCTGACCCAGGCCAGGGTCTCACGATACCCGCTCATGCCACCCCGTCTATTTCGCAACACGGCCGTCGTGGCGACATACATTGCGACCTTCTTCCACGGCCTCACCTTCGCAGGACTGGCGTTCTTCCTCCCCGTCTACTTCCAGGCGGTGCTGGGCGCGTCACCCATCAACAGCGGCATATGGCTCCTCGCGACGGCGGTGCCCCTGGCGATCTGCACGATGTGCGTCGGGGTGCTGATCCGTCGGACGGGGCGGTTCGTCGACATCATCCGTGCCGCGGCGGCAGTCACCGTGCTGGCCATGGGGCTATTCGTCAACCTCCCCCCGGAGAGGGACTGGGCGCGCATCGTGACGTTTCAGATCGTGGCGGCTCTGGGCGTGGCGCCGAACTTGCAGGCGCTGCTGATCGGGCTCCAGGCCCTCATGAGTAGGGGGGACCTGGCAACAGGCACAGCGACATTCGCGTTCGTACGCAACGTTTCGGTGGGCATTGGGGTTGTCATCGGCCAGGTAATGCTTCAGTCGGCCATGGGCGGGAGGAGGGAAGAGATGGTGGGAGCAGGTATCGACGCGGCACTGGCGGACAGACTGGCTGGCGGTGGTGCCATTGCGACGCTGGGTGGGGGAATGGGGGAGCTGGGATTCTCGGGGCCGCAGGCGGACCTGGTGAGGTGGTGTTTGACGGATGGGTTGCGGCGGTTATGGGTGATGCTATGCGTGACGGCGGCGGCGGGACTGGTGTCGACGTTTTTCATCCGGCAGGTTCATCTTGATGGAAGGGGCAAGGAAAAGGGAGAGCCCGCTGGACGGGTAGAGCAGAGCGTATAGTTGATGATACCTAGGTTCAAAGGAGGCGAGTTTGGCTGTTGCTTTAGCTGGTAGGCTCGACTCATCTCATTCTCTCCGAGGACATACAGCCATAATCATGGGAAAGTCGATGTCGTACCTTCTCACGTGGACAGGTACGTTCAGTCAGTGAGAGGAATCTGAGGAATCCAGACTGTCCGGGGAAGCACGGAGATAAGGGGCATCGCCATGGCGTGCTTGAGAACCTGTCATCATCTACGCTAGGAGCACGAGCTCACCCAAGTGGCCCCTTCAGTAGCAGGTGTCCGCCAAGAATTACACTTCTCCGTCTTTCCCCGTCTACTCCGTCGAGCCCCTGAACATCAGCGAACTTGACCACGGTTTCCGATGCCGCAGGAACGAAGTGATGAAAGTTGGCTATCTTACACGCATAAATAATCATCTTGCCCTGGTGAAAGTTTCTCGAACTCCGTGCTTGTCCATTTCCATCCTTCGCCTGGGCCAGACAACACGATGCTCGTCACCAGGAACCTGTGGATGCCGGCCATGGCCGTCCTCTCCATAGGCGCCACCTTCGCCGCACCTCAACATATTCCTCCATCGGTGCAAGTCAAGAACGGCACATACCAAGGCCGCTATGTTGATCAGTACGACCAGGACATCTTTCTTGGCATCGCCTTTGCACAACCGCCGCTGGGCGACCTTCGATTCCGGAACCCTCAGCCCCTGAACAGCACGTGGGACGGCATTCGCTCTGCCGAAGAGTTTGCAGGCGAGTGTACGGCGTACCCCCAGTCCTTCAAGGCCAACTACACCGAAGATTGCCTCTATCTCAACGTGTGGCGCCCCGCGAATGAGCCTCGCGAGACGTCTCTCCCGGTTCTCGTCTGGGTCCACGGCGGGGGTTTCAATATGGGCTCCACGAGCAACCCGCGGTTCGACATGTCGTGGATGGTGGAGAGATCCGTCAAGATGGGCCAGCCGATCATCGGCGTCAGCATCAACTACCGCCTCAACGCCTTCGGGTTTCTTTCTTCCGACGAGGTCAGGGCCTCGAGCCACTCAAACTTCGGCATCCGCGATCAGCGCCTCGCGTTGCACTGGATCCAGGAGAATATTGACGCCTTTGGAGGCGACCCGACAAAGGTGACCATCTTTGGCGAGAGCGCAGGTGCCGCTTCTGTCGGGCTGCATCTCACGGCATACAATGGGCGCGACGACGGGCTCTTCAGACATGCCATCATGCAGAGCGGTAACCCTATCTTCTACCGAGCTATCAACGATACTGCTTTGCATCAGCGGAGGTACGATGCGTTAGTGGCAGCAACAGACTGCGGCAACGCCGCGATGTCAACCCTCGAGTGTCTGCGCGGCATTCCATATGAGTCCCTCGACGCTCTCCTGCTCAAACGCCCCGACCTTGTTGGAAACTGGGTGCCCCAGATGGACGGGGACTTGATCGCCCGCCACACATCTCAGAAAGTTGCCGCGGGCGATTTTGTAAAGGTCCCTGTCATCATCGGCGCAAACTCCGAGGAAGGCACCGCTTTTGGGGCACGGGGCATCGACAGTTCGGAAGACTTCCTCGCCAACCTCGTCCAGAACAAGGTGCCTCCTGGGGTGGCAGCAGAGCTCGTCGAAATCTACTCAAACGACTCGCCGGACCAGGTCCTCTCAAACATTCCCCCCGGCACCCCCTTCCCGGACGCCTACGGCCACGATTTCCGCAGGGTCGCCACCTACGCGGGAGACCAAATGTTCATCGCTCACCGTCGCGCGAGCTGCGAGGCCTGGGCCACGAGTGGCACGCCGGCCTTCTGCTACCGCTTCAATGCGATCCCGATGAACCACGGGACACAGAGGTCGTGGATGGGCTCTACGCACTTTGTCGAGGTGGCTTTTGTCTTCCTCAACCTCGAGGGCCGCGGCTACGTCGACTTTGACCCGCCGCAGGGTGTTTTCGACGGACTCAGCGAGTCTTACAAAGACCTCGCGCGGCTCATCTCCAGCGACTGGATTGCGTTTACGAATCACGGCGATCCGAACAGGTGGGCTGGCCGGCAGGCTGCCGCTGTTACTCTCGGCATGGCGGTACCCTCTTGGCCTAGATATCGGGTATCTGGCGAGAAATGTGGGAGGGTCCCGGAAGTCTTTTTGTTCGAAGGGGACGTCACTAGTCGAGTTGAGGCGGACACGTACCGGAAGGATGGGATCGATCTCATCAACAGTGTCGACATTGCTGTTTTTGACCGGTAGATCGGAGACGCGACCGTTGTAGCTGATAGCATTCCTGGGGCGACTAGCAAATGTTGGGTGCTCGGGTTTTTTCTGCGAACTGATAAGTGCCGGTTCGAGAGCAGGAGATGGATGGAGACATCCAGGTACAACAACGCTCAGGATGAGAGCCCTTTTGTCTCGGAAAGTGTCACGAGGCGTCAAGCGATCGCTCTGGGCCTGGCCTCTGGCCTGGCTTTTGGCGCCTTGCCTGCGCCATCCGATTGGTTAATGATGGCTAAATCGACTGCCATGTAGACAGTCGGCTGAAGGGAGACGACCTCGGACTCAGTGGCTTGAAATCATAGGTGACCTCGGACTCGAGTCATCCAGGGGTCCGCCGTCAGCAGTGGCTGAGGTGCCCCTGGCATCTGCAACAATGTCGTAATTGGCCGGGCAGCTTCGCTGATAAATTCGAGGTCGGTTTTGACAGCCAACTCTAAGCTAGAATTGCAGAGCCTTGAGCCACAGCTTGTGTGCAAAGGTTCGTTGGGGTTGTGTCAGGTGGCGGAGACGCCAGCATCCAGGCAGAAATCCCATCACCCAAGCCTCGAAAAAGGCTTTTGAGGGGAAATACAAAAGCAAAGTTTGCGCCTAAATCTTCCCCGTCTATACTTTTCCTGCTCAAATTCTCCCTCAATCATAAATTCTTCGAACAGCTGCCTCCTGTCACTCCGGCCGGTAAGCAACACGCATCCGAGCATCAGCACATCTCGCCCTCATTCTCACGCCAGCCAAGTCAAGCCGGATAACAGAGAAGCCACCACTCTATCACCTTCTTCTCTTTGAAACTTCGAAATCTCATCGGCCAAGACACCCCCGGCAACCATGATCGAACGACTGGGAACTTTTGCATTCAAGTGCCTTGCCAAGTTTGTCCTCTACGCGGGTACTCGAAACAAAAACCACATACAAGACACCAAGGAAGACACCGAGGTCGAAACCACCGAGGTCGAAGACACCAAGACCGACGAAATCAATGCCGGCGAAACCAAGACCTGCTCCTGCCGCTGCCCCCATAGCAACGATGCTCAAACACCTCGCAAACAGGGATGGCAGTACAACCCGAACGCTGAATTCCCTTGGAGACTCGAGCAAGTGGTTGACGGAGAGGAAAATTGGCGCGGAACCTGGGTTCTGGACGTCAAGGACATGTTTGCCATGGAATTTGGCACCCCCCTAGTGCCAAAGAAAGACGGACGGGGAGGGCGCTATCAACGGCAGCCATCGCGCCAATTGCCCTTTCCCGTGGATGTGCCTGACCATGGAGACAAGCTCGGAGGAGGACAGGACGACCTGATGGTTTGGCTTAGGAAGCCATAGGGCTTGGGCGCAACGGAGGTTTGGGTTTCGAGGATGAGGATTTGCAAACGATGGGATGGGGAACATCCAAGTTATAAAGGGCGTTGGTGGAGACGGATGGAATAGGAGCAGTCGCGCTATCCCGCGGATGGGAACCGATGAATGGGGACTGGATACTGTGCGAAGATAGATAGCTGGCGAAGACTTGATAATTCGACCAAGTGTGATTCAAAGAAACTTCCATGTTGCTAACGGATGGTTTTGCTTCATCCCAATCCCTTGAGCCTTCTTCCAGGTCGGCTGTTGCTACGATTAATGTATTTCTCGATGCTCTATTCCCCCGTTTTCAACGACACCTTGCACCCTTCTGCACACGAGACAACTAGCGTCAGGGCCTGCCTCTCCTCTCCGATCTTGCTGCCGGAGTCCCCATCCGCGACTTGGATCACTGGGAACAGTTGTATGAACCGGGCCAGAGTGTATGACACCAGGAGCAGCGCAAACTCCTCTGCAAATATCGTGAAGGTCAGTAAAAGCATCGATGTATGGTCCTTAGTGAAAACGTACGCCCGAGACAGACCCTAGGTCCGTTGTTGAAGGGCAGGTAGCCCCATCCGATATTCTTCAGAGCATCACCCTCCCACCGCTCGGGGCGAAACTCGCCTGCGTCTTCGCCGTAGAGGTCCTTTCGACGGTGCATCACGTAGACACAATACCCAACCGGCGCACCGGGTCGCACCAAAACAGGGGCTTTACCGTCCGGACCGCCACCAGTTGGAAGGGTCGTCATCTTGTGGAAACATGTCGAATCCAACATAATTGATTGCGAGAAGGTGATGGAGGAGCTGGGGACTCTGCTGGAGCAAAAATGCGGCAAACCCCGCGAAAAACCCTCTACGGCGATCATTCGAGGCTTCCAAGTGCTGAAGAAGGTTGATCGGAAAAAGTCCCACGAGCCAGACCTCAAGACACCTCGTGGCCAGTTGGTCGCCCATCAGTCCGCCCTCAACCTCCTGCTTACCGCTATTTCCATGCAAGTTGCCCCTCAGGCGATCAATTCCCGTTCACTGCTTGGCTGACACAACCCCTTTTCCCTGACTTGCAGGCGTTATTCAAGAAGTTCGCAAACCATCAATTCAAAGGCCATGAAGGATCTGTCTGGCAACTTCGAGGAATGATCCTCGCGGCTCAGTTCCCAGATGCGGGATCTGGAGGAGAACAGAACAGCTGCAACGGACTATGGATACGGCACAAGTGCCTTGAGTGCGCTCCAGAATCTGCAGAGCTCGATCAGTTTGGCTTCCAAGGTCATCAGCTCCGAGTCGACGACCAAGTTCTTCCACACACCTCAAGCTGTCAGCAGCTACTACGGTGGGAGGGAAGCGCTGCTATCTGAGCTGCGTGACCAATTTATTCAGCCTCCTGAGCCATCACATCGGCAGTTTCAAAGGCGGTTCGTCGTCCGGGGTATGGGAGGCTCAGGCAAGACGCAGTTCTGCTGCAAGTTTGCAGAGGAGAACCGCAGCAGATATGTGATTTGGCTCCTCATCTGGCGGAATGTGAAGAGTACCTTGACTAATGCATGCCTCCGGCGACGCAGGTTCTGGGGAGTCTTCTACATTGACGGCAGTTCGGAAACCGACCTTGAGCAAGGAATGAGCAAGCTAGGGCGACATGCTGGCTTGGAGAAGAACGTGGCCACGGGCGCCTCCGCAAGTGCAGCAATGCATTGGCTGTCGACAATCGAACAAAGATGGCTTCTCATCATCGACAATGCCGACGATGCGGAGATCGAACTCGAGAAGTACTTCCCCAAGGGGAACCGGGGCCACATCCTCATCACGACACGGGTCCCAGGCTTCGCCAGATACGGAAACATCGAACCTTCTCACTACGACTTTGGCGTCCAGGGTCTTTCCCCTGATGAAGCGTCGAGCCTGCTCCTCCGCGCTTCCATGAAGCCATCGCCTAGGACTTCGGACCGGAAAATTGCTCGCGTCATCACCGAGTCACTAGGGTTTCTATCCTTAGCAATCATCCAAGCAGGAGCGGCTATACGGAATAGACTTTGCACCCTGCTGGACTTTCAGGACTTCTACGACATGTGCTGGAAGATGATCCAGCGAAATCCTCGGAACGATCAGAAGAAAGAGCACGAGGTCTGCGCCATTGCCACATCGGAGATGCTCTACGTCGAAACGGAAAAGAAGGACTCCGAGTCGATTCGGGATGCGATCCAGCTCCTCAAGGTTTTTGCCTACCTGCACCGAGAACATATCCCGCGAGAGCTATTGGAACGGGCCATTGTCAACTCGCCATTGGAAGTCGAGCAGGCCGAAAAAGAGAGGCAACAGGCCGACGCGGAAGCCAAAGGCCAAGCCACGACATGGATGGAATGGCTTTCAACACGGCAGAAGAACATACTCATCGCTCTATTCAGGAATCGGGGACCTGCTGCGCTCCCAGAGTTCATGCGTACCGGAGGAAACCCCAAAAATGTCGAGACCGCCAGGCTCAGGCTCCGATACGCTCTCAAGGAACTTTCACAGCGCTCTTTGATCGACTACAATGAGAACAACGACAGCTACAACATGCATACGATAGTTCACAGGTGGGCCAGCAAGCGGCCTCAGACGGGACTGAGAGAGCAGTGTCTATGGGCCGACACAGCGAGCATGGTCCTCTCCGCGTCCATCTTGCTACCTCCCCTGGGTCTCAAGACGGAAGATGAGATGTACCATCTGAGGCTCTTGCCTCATGTGGAACATGTTCAGACTCGTCGCAAGGCAATCACCCAGGACATGGACAAGCTGCGGATGCACAGGTGGTTCCGAAGTCTGTTTCCTGGGCCGAGCGTCTACGAAGACCAGTTGCGCATGTCTGGCAAGTTCAGTCTCATCTCCGCCAAAGCCGGACGGTTTGCCAAGGCTGAAGCCCTACTTTTGGTGGTCTGGCAAACCCTTTCTCGGCTGCTGGGCCCTTTTCACAGCAAGACGAGAAGTGTCACTCTCGTCTTGTCGGACATTTATTGGCACATGAGCAGGCCTGAAGATGCTTTCGAGCTGCAGAAGGACGTGCTTGCTTTGTGCGAAAGTCATTTTGGTCGAGACCACCCGGACACGGCAAGGGTTATGAGCAAGCTTGGCCATACACTCTGGCAACAAGGCCGGTACTCGGATGCACTGGAGCTGCAGAGGGAAGCGGAGAAGAAGCTGCGGGGGCGCCTGGGGCCGGAGCATCAGGACACACTTTTCGCTATGGACCAGCTGGGCCGGACGGTGACCAAGTTCTACAGCAGCGAGGACTTTGACGAGGCCCACGAGCTCCACGAGACAGCAATGAAAGGGATGCAAAAGATCCACGGTCACGACCACCCACGAACTCTGGAAGCGAAGGAGAACCTAGGCCGAGTCAAGCTTCTTATGGGCCACGACCATGCCAAGGCAACAGAACTGTTGAGCGACGTCCTGGAGAAACGAAGGCTGAAGCTTGGCAAAGATAAGCCATTTACTCTGCTGGCAATGGTCAACATGGCCATAGCAAACTGCGCGCTCCGCCAGCCAGAAGATGGTGAGAAGCTGATTCAGGGAGCCCTCCCTGTCGCAGAGGCCATGTTCGGGACGAAGCACATAGCCACGCTCTTCGGCCGCAACATTCTAGCCGTCACACTCATCAGCCAAACACGATACGACGAGGCCGAGAATATACTTGTCGAGGTCTCGAGAAGGCAGAGGGCCATGGCGCCCCGGCCGGATGTCTACCACCCCGACAGACTGGGAACGCTCATCGACCTAGCGCGGTGCTACCAATTGCAGGGAAAGATCAGAGAGAGCATCAAGACCTGCGATAAGGCGCTCAAGGGATTCGCTAGCATCGTCAGGCCGCTGAGAGCAGTGCACCCGCTTGCTGAGAAGCTTCGGGAGGCGCGGGATAAGATGGCGTTGCATGTACAGGCTGACATATCGGGGGCGTTGGATGTTGAGTTTCCGGAGACGAGATTTGTCATGCCACCTGCTGAGGCTGATGGGCATGAAGTAGGCGACGCAGCGAGTGAGAAAATGTTGATATAGCCTATAGGTAGGTAGAGAGAAATTGAGGACGCGCTTGCAGCGGCCGACAATCTTCTATCTAGCACCTGCGTTTCATTATGGAGATTCCTCCCGTCGAGCTCCCGACTTCCCGTTGCGGCAGGTGCAGCACGACGCGAGTGCGGCGACTCGAATGCAACGTCGGCTCAGTGGCCTTTTTAGGCATGTGACAACCATCAATTGAACCGGTTTATCTTGTCTTCGGATTGAGTGCGGTTCCAAGCGAGTAAATTGGGGCAGTCCAGTCCGCGCTTCGACTGGGGCTATCAGATCGCCATCTTGATAGCCTTCCAGGTCAATCTCGGCATCTAGCTCGGTTCGATTGCCGACCGTTATGTGCCGAGGGAACAGTCGGGCAAAGGTGGGATGTGGCATTGTCCGCGACATGGCGAATGTAAGCTTGCGCATCTTCAGAGGCGCGGAAGCTTGGCACCGAGTCATGCATAGAGTGATGATGTGCCTGTGTTCCAACTTATCCAAAACTTGCTGATGAATACAACGCATGTTGTCTAGTCGCGCCAAGTCCAAGGAAAGGAGGCAACCTGGTCATAGTAGCTGTGAATGAAAGCACATAAAGTACGAGTCTCTCGGCATCAAGCTCACTGCATCTTCAACCATCTCTTCACCAACATTTCCATCCCCACATCTTCAACATGCGTTCGACTCTTCCCATCTTCCTCTTCATGGCGCAAGCCATCGCCGCCGTCGTTCCCGATGCCAACCCAACTCCCGTCCTGAAAGCACGCCAGAGCGTCGCAACACCGCCTCCATGCCAACCCATCTCGCCACCGCCCACGGAAAGAGAGACCGAGCAGCGCTTCGACGAGTTCACCAACGCCTTCCTGAGAACCAAGAACCTGACCAACGCGTTTGAGTACATCTCTTCGACGTATATCGTAAGAATTGCCCGTCTTTCCAGCACAAGCTTCAGCTGACGGAGCTAGAACCACAACCCCTTCGCCGATGACGGTCCCAACGCAGCACTCGATTTCCTCGGACCCGTTTGGCCGAATGTCACCATCACTGTTCTTCGAACGGCATTCAGGGGAGACCAGGGGTGGCTGAACTACAACGCCACCGGGGTCGGCGAGGTTGTGGATAGGTTCAGGTGGGAGGCCGGTTGTATTGTCGAGCATGTAAGTGGACGCGATCCAAATCTTAAATGAAGGCTTTGAAGCTAATGCGATGACAGTGGGATGTTGGAGAGGTTTTCCCTGAAGGCGAAACTTCGGGCTGTGCCCCGTCTCGGAGGGGACTGAGAGGCTGAGGGGTGTGAGTTGCATCAAAGATGAGCCACCTGTAAAGATACCCGAAGTCCTGTTAAGAGAATAAGGCACTGCTGCGGAAACGATTTCTGGCTGGAAGGGGACGCAACGCATTTCTTGAACATCCATTACTAGAGTAGAAGGCACATCAAGCACCATGTCAAGGGCACATACCTGGCTCTGACCACCTCGACTCAAGTGTAGTTTCGACTATGACATTTCAGAAATCAGCTGCCAAAGAAGCCCAACTTCAATGGTTATTTTCAACATACACCCACCTGGATGAATACCTGAAAGCCGCTCTTTTGCTCTCTCTTAGTCCAACCCCGCTTATGCTGTTCTACATGCGAAAAAGCTTCCGTCCGGTTAGACCCCCCAGGTCACAGCCATAGCCTTGAACACCTTACAATCACTCTTATGCCCTCCCTCCGTCCAATCCTTCCTCTGGCAGTCCTAAACACCATGTCAGCAAACACACATCCCACCATCTCCTCCCATCAACTCACCTTTCCACAATACGTCACCCTCACACACCCCGTACACTTCAACAGCGCACCACCCGTCTCTCCCCCCTCCCTTCCGCACGTCATACACCCCTTATCCTCCTCATCCTCCTCCACCGTCCCCTCCGCCTCATTCAACCGCCTGCCCACCTCCATGACGCGCGCCAGCTTTGCAGGGATATAATGCACCCCCGTGCCCCTTCCCTCAGGAACTCTCACGAAGCCCTTCTTCGAGCCATCAGCCGGAGGCGCCGTGCGCGTCGCGCCGGGAATGACGACCGTCCAACCCATCTTGACGGGACGGAGGTCAATGCCGCGGTCTTCAAAGGTGATTGCGAAATCTACGCCGGACGCATCGGTGGCGATGAGTGTGGGTTTAGTGATGGTCATGTTCTGCTTGACCTGGGCGAGGAGGAAGTGTGTCGTTGTCTCGGGCGTGGGGGAGTATGACGGTGGCGGGGGCGGAGCAGGTTCCTCGCCGGCGGGGGGTGCCGAGTAGGGGGGCGGCAGGGAGGAGGAGGGCGCGGCGTTGTTGGGAGGATAGGGCACGACGGCGGCGGAGGCGGCGGTGATGGGTGGTGGTGAGGCCTCGAGGGGTACGTCGGCGAAGGACGGGAAGAGGGTTGGCGAGCTGAAGTCTGGGAGGGGCATGATTGCGGGGTCGGGGGAGGTTAGGTAGGGTCTATGGTCGGGTGTAAGCTGCAGTCATGGGAGGTGGTGGGTGTGCTGCGATCGTCGAGGAAGGAATCGTGGGCTCGGGCGTTGTCGAGCTGCTGTTGTCAAGCTGGGTGAGGTTGGAGTGAGGTGAGTTGGCGACTCAGCGAGTGAGGTCAAACGGTGTGCTGTCAGGGCCGATGAAACGACTTGGCGCCTAGCCCCGCTGTATGACTAAGGCCGCAACCCCTGAATCACCCAAGCTTCGCTGAGCAGCTCCCGCTCACGCCACTCATTTTCCCAACCATCACCAGACGAACAGACTGAAGATATCCATTATCATTGTCGCTGTCGACTACCGGGGCCTTGCCGGCACATCCAAAATCTCTTACACGAATAGTGAAAAGGCAAGGCCATGCTCCCAGCCCAAGAAATAACATGCCGCTGTGGCAGAAAACCCTGGTCCAACGCCAATGGCAACGCGCATGAGCGCGATTTACGCCTGGCTGACCACCAAACGCCGCGCGCCGTGCCCAATACATGAAGAATGTACCGATCCGAAATTGCTGCAAGCAATCCTCTTCCAATTACCTCAGCTGTCGCCTATGCTCATCCAGGTGAACGTGGAGATGCATCCCGCCAAGACGAGGAACGTCAGAATACCAGCGCCCGCCTTGTCAGCCGTCGTGGGGGGCGGGTACTCCAGGGTGTAGTCGTGCGAGTCGGAGCCGGCGTTGGGGTTGCCCTTGGAAGTGCCGCCCGTGCTGTTGGTGACAGGGCCCTCGACGTTCTTGACGAGACGCGCGGACACGGCGCTCAGCACGTTCATCGTCTCGCCTGCGCCTGTGACGCCGTCGAACGTCCCGCTGCTCCACTGGAACCCGCAGGTCCTGCCGTTGGTGCCGCCCGTGCACTGGGCGATGGCCGCCTGAGTCGAGGTCTTGAGAACGTCTTCGATCTTGCTGGCCGTGAAGGGGGCGACCTGGCCGACCTGAGCGAGCCAGCGGTGCAGGTAACCCTTGAACGACAGCATGTCGGTCGTGCAGGACATGCGAGACTCGCAGGCAATCTCGTAGGCGATTCCGTTGGGGAAGAACAAGTCAAGCGTGCGGTCGAGGAGGCCCTCGACGCGGCCCTTCCACGTCTCGTTGCCATTGGTCTGGGAAGAAGTCAGCTAAGAAGCCCTCGAGGCGGCATTTGCGCCAACTCACGTAGTTGAACATGTGGGCCGCTCCCTGCAAGAAAACAGCAGCGTTGTAGGAGAACTGGGCCTTGTTAAGGTCCTTGCAGTCGTGTTCGACGTGACCGCCATCGTAAATGTTGTAGTCCGACGTCATGAAGCCGACGTCGTTCATCCACTGCCAAGTCTTCTCCGCCCAGTCGGCGTAGGTGGTGTTGCCGGTGTAACGGGCAAGGCGGGCGCCGAGGTTAAAGAAGCAGCCGTTGGCAATGCTGTTTTTGTAGTTGTAGCCCTTGTTGGTGACAGGGATCTGCCAGCGTAGACCGCCGCCGCAGGTGTCATCGTGCCGATCGGGGGCGGCTTGGGTGTTGAAGACGGCCTGGGCAAGAGCCAACCAGCCGGGCTGATCTTCGGGCGGGTTGGGGAACTTGATCTCGGCAGCCAGCATGGCAGACATACCCCAGAAGCCTTGATCGTCGTTTCCTAGTGACAGCGTCACGTTGCCGGGCTGATAATCGTCGGCGTCGCCCTTTTGGAAGAGCAGAGCCTGGGTGATGACATCGTTGTAGCTCGTGTCTCCCGTGTACTGCCAGTAATCCATCATGGCTCCCCACATAGCACCACCCTCCCACCAGTAGTAATCTCCAGCGGGTGGTGGCCCCGGGAGGATGCCGGGAGTCTGACCCGACTGGTTGCCGGTGTAGTAGGTCATGAGATCGAAGGCGAGAGTCCGCGCTGTCTGCTTAATGGCATCTAGGGGTTGGTCGGTTAGACTGGGCGGTCACACTTGTGCGACGGGGCACGGGACCGAAGGAGGACAAGTAGCGTACCATCCGAATCTATGCTGAAAGCTTGGGCGTTGGCGCCCGTCCCTGAGGCGAGGAGGGCGACGGCCCCGCTGGCGATAAGGGTTGTCTTCATGGCGAAGTGTGTGGTGATAGCTGGAAAGAAGCGAGCGACGAGTTGTGAGTGTGAAGGACGAAAAGTCGCGAAGAGACAGTAGTTGGTGGGAGATCTAAAGGGGCCGATAGATCATTGATGGGCGAGACCGTGCCCCAATAGGGAGAGGGCGGTCGAGCAAGGTGCGGCGCGGCGACGGCGGGAGGTCGGGCGCAGCGGCTTGGTGGTGGTTGCGTGGTTGGGACGGTTGGCTAAATGTTAAAGATGAGAAGATGGGCTGAGCTGAGGAGGCGCTGGTGACCGTAAGAGCGAGAGTCGGTGGCGGGCGGGCGGATTAGCGCGGTCGGAGCCCGAGAATAGGAACAGGAAAACACGGGGGAACGGGTCTGGAGAAGATGGGATTCCGTCACTGGAGTTGTAAGGAGGGAAGAGAAGCGGCAAGACGAAGCCGTGGAAAGTTGCGCGAGGTATACTCCAGCGGAGCCCCTCCCTCGGACCACACATTGCATGTCGAGGTACCTGTCCCGACACCAACGCCCCGGTGGTGCCGGTGGTATCACCCTCTCCCACAACACGCAGGCACGCGGGTCGAGCACCCTCACTTCGTAATCGAGCGCCCCAGTCGATGGCGCACCGCAGGAAAACCTGCAAGAAAAACACCGAACGAAAGGGGTCCGGCAACGGGTCAGCCGCGAGGTGTGGGACGCCCTTTCCCTGCAGCGGGCAGGGAAGCACCAACAGATGCGGGAATGTGGAGCCCACACCCCTGCAAGACGATGCCGAAGTTCCGGGACACGCAGCCTGTCCCCACAGGGTCTTGAGCGGTGGCCAATAGACGCAAAGATGGCTCCGCCAAGACGCGTGCTCGTGCGAAACAAGCCTTGCGAGGTCGCCAAGCACCTGCCAGCGGTCTTGGTCCCGCTGCTTGGCGATCTACCAGCGCTGTGCCTGCCCTGTACTTGTACCTGAAGGTGGCCCTGAGCAAGCCCGGCAGAGGTGGAAGGCCTGTGCTCTTGTGCCTCCCCTGCCAGTGGTGATGATCGGATCCGACGGCGTCCATTGACATGACGAGTGGGTGCTGTGCGCGTCGAGCCAGCGTTCCAGGGGCCCCGCCAGTGTGGGTGCATGACGGTTGCTGAACGAAACTCGGGCCGTTGCTCAATCGCCGCAACGCGGGTGTCGTCTCGTCTTTCGACTCGACATCAGGCCGTTGAGAGCTTGGAGGCACAGCACGTCACAGAGAGAATCTAGGTACGAGCAGATGAGAATAGCAGACCCGACAAACGAATGCGGCTGGTGATCGAGACGGCAGGTCACAGTGGAAGCGACACGGGCGTGGCCTAGGGTGACTTCTATTCCGGGTGTTCTCCTCGGGGAAGGCGACACCCGCTACCACGTTAGACCCGGCTGGCGGGTGGATGACTGATCGCGCCACGCCCCAGCCAGAAGTATCACCACAATATTCTCTGGCCAATCCGGAGACTCCCAGAGCTGGCTGCCATTCCACCCGTCTCTTCCCGAATGTCACGGGCTGTCAACAGGCGCGCGACATGGGAATGTGACCTGCAGCCTTCCAGGCGAGGGAATGGCCTCGGCCCCTGCTTGTGCTCGCTGATGAGTGATGACAAGTCGTCGTCGTTCGCACACGCGGCAAGCCCTGCAGGCAAGACAGCCGATCATCCCTCCTCAATCTCTTGGCACGCTTCCTTCCCGGACAATCGGCCACGCATTGGCGGTGGGCCTCCCGGCTTGGCGCCAAGCATGAAACGCAGGGCTTGGTGATGGATGTGCACATTTGACATCTCAATTCCATCGCATTGGAGTTCTTTCCGGTCCCAGCCTTTTTCACCACCCGAAGCGTCCTAGAAGTCGCAGAATTGGTTGTTTTGCCATTTCACCTCAGTCATTCAGCCATTGGGACCATGTAAAGGAATGTGTCTGTTGTCTAATTATTATTAAGGACATCGAGTCCAAGCCAGAAAATGCAATGCCGATCGATGCCATGCTCAAACAAATCTAAACGCGCCAACCCCTTTTTTATCGCGATCCCAAGCCCAGTGTAAGTCCAATATCTCGCAAGATGCAAAAGCAGCAGAAGGAATCTAGTTGTAGATGATGCGAGCGCCCGAGCCGTCAGGGAACCAGGCAACGTGGTCCTCATCGTAAACACCAACCAGCTCAATGCCCTCCTGGGTGCCGGGAGCCTTGCAGTCGGTGGGCTCGGTCAGGTACGAGGCACCGTAGGTGGCATCCCAGGTTGCGAAGGCACCGACGTGGGCGGACAGGCGGCCGGCGTGGACGTTGCGCTGGTTGCCCGGGGGCCAGGAGGCCTTGCAGCCGGGGGCGGGGTTGAGGGAGGTGAAGACGTCGATCTTGCCGCTGCCCTCGAGGGTCGAGGCGCTGGAGAGGAAGAACTCAAACTGGCACTTCTTGCCGGCCGACTCCTCGGGGTAGGTGAAGGTGACGAGGGTGGTGATGTCGTGGCCCTTGTTGGCAGGGAACTTCTCGATCAGGCCGTCCTCGACGCCGCAGGTGATGGCGCCGGTCGAGACGTCATAGTGGTAGATGGCCGAGGGGTAGAAGGATGAGCCACCGGAGGGGTTGGTCGACTGAGAGGGGGGAGCAACCTGGGTGGAGGTGCCGGTGGGCGCGCAGCCGTTGCCGTTGCCGTCGACGGTGACGGTCTCGGTGACTGTGACAGTGGGGCCGGCGTTGCCAGTGACAGTGACAGGAACGTAGGTCACATAGCTGGTGAACTCGTCGGTGATGGTGGTCAAGACCGTCAGGACCTGGGGAGGTGGGGTCTCGGTGGTGACCGGGGGAGCGGGGCCGGTAGTGACCGGGGGAGCGCCAGTGGTAACCGGAGGGGCGGGGCCGGTGCTGGTGTTGGTGGCGGTGGCCGAAGCGCTGCTGGAGCCGGTGGCGGAGCCGGTCACGGTGCTGGATGCAGTACTAGTGGCGGTGCCGGAGCTCGACGCGGTGCCAGTGCTCGAAGCTGTTCCGGTGCTGGAAGCGGTGCCGGTGCCGGTGCTGGAGGCAGTCCCAGTGCTGGAAGCGCTGTTGGTCGCAGTGCCGGAAGAAGAGGCGGTCGAGGTGCCAGTGGCAGTGCCGCTGCTGGAAGCAGTGCCCGAGGCCGTGGAGCTCTGAGTGCCCTGAGAGACGGAGGAGCTGGCGGTTCCAGAGGCCGAAGCGCTTCCCGAGGCAGTGGTCGTGGGAATGAGGGGACCAGTGGTCTCAGTGGTCAGAGCACTCTGAGAAGCCGAGGTGGTGGGAATCAGAGGACCAGTGGTCTCGGTCGTCTGAGCCGCCTGGGAAGCCGAAGTAGTCGGGATGAGAGGCCCGGTGGTCTCAGTGGTCAGAGCGGCCTGCGAGGCAGTCGTAGTGGGGAGCAGGGGACCGTTGTCGGCGCGAGCGTTGAGAGGGGCTGCGATGACGCTGGAGGCGGCGACGATGCCAGCGGCGAAGATGGTGTTGGAGCGCATATTGTTTTTGGTTTTGAAGTCGATGAAGTCTTAGATGTGATGCTGATGCGAAGAAGTGATCTAGAGCGAATGGAGCGAAAGATGTAGAAAGTCGAAGTCAAGCAAAGATGAGAAGATTTGTAGCGAAGGTGTTAAGGAAATGAGACCTAGGAAAGAAGAGATAGGAAAGTGAGGTTGTTGATGTTGTAGTGTTGTGATGATGTTGCTGATGATGATCCGAAAACAAATTTCAGAAAGCGAGTCCCGACAGCTCCTTATGTAGAACTGCCCTGCCGCGCAAAACCACATCTTGAAGCCATCGTGCCATCGTATCGAGGCCAATCTAGCGTTGTGACATTGAAAGCATGCCATCGCCAAGGTTGCGCACAGCCTCCACGAGCCCACTGCACAGCGGCAAACCCGCTGCACCCCTCAAAATAGAACCCCGCCTCCTGTCACCCAGTCTTCCGGGTCAACAGCGCCCCACGG
This sequence comes from Plectosphaerella cucumerina, assembly GCA_020746995.1. Taxonomy (NCBI): domain Eukaryota; kingdom Fungi; phylum Ascomycota; class Sordariomycetes; order Glomerellales; family Plectosphaerellaceae; genus Plectosphaerella; species Plectosphaerella cucumerina. The sequence continues at coordinate 550,785 of JAGPXD010000004.1, read as the reverse complement.
GTCTTGCTGCCACCCGGAGAGAAATCACGTTGTGGCATGCGTCAGAGCACCCAAGGTTTGAGGCCGGGCGGGACCGGACGGCGGCGGAGGGCTGCCGGCGTTGTCGCGATACCCGGATCGGGAAGGTCGGACGCCTAATCCGGGGCGCCCGCGGTTTCTTTCTTTGTCCTGGACTGGGAATGACATCGTGGTTGGGCGGTTTAAGAGGGCTCCCTCCGGTTTCTCAGCCGCAAAGGGACTTAGCTCGGACGGGATGCATGGCACGATGATGGCCACGCTGCATGTCATCGTCGTGGCGCTGCATCGTGAGGCGCATGCGACAGCTGCGACGTTGCACTCGGCGAACACGATGCGATCGATCCAGGAACGCGCCTGTCAGCGCTTGGCGGCTGTGGCGCCGTGGTGTCGCCGGGCAGCTGGGTCAGTCGGGGTCCAGGGACGAGGTGCTGAGAATTGGGGACTTGGACGCCAAGTCTTGGTGATGCTGAAAAAAGATACGGACTGGCCCGGTGAGTTGTTAACCTTGATTCTGGGAGCGGGCCGGATGTCTTGGAGGTGACCGTTCGACCTGTAATCGTATGTTGGCATGTGGTATGATCATGGCTGGTTGATGACGAGGTCGGTGGTTAAGCCGAGGCACGATGACTGCGAACGTCTACGGGCCATGGCTGTGCTCGATCGTGACGCGGCTGATACGAGCCTGTAGTAGGCTGGCTTGGCGCTCTGGTCGTTATCCCTCGGTTGAATGGAGATTCTGGAGCCCGGCAAATCATGCGGTTGGATTCAGGAAGTAGGAAATGGTGTTGGTCATCAACTAGGTATAGATTTGCAGGCTCTCATGAGCATCAAGGCTGCAACAGCCCATCTATCTACAGCGACATTCCAAGGCGAAGAACATAAACCAAAGTCGGAGGCTGAATAAGATCACTGCTCGTGTGATTCCATTTGATGGACTTCTCCCTACGGCGTGGGATGACCACGGAAGTTAAGATGCTTGCTGGTCCATCAGAGTGCCATACAGCAAGGTGTGGTCATACAGATGGTCTCGGAAGTCTCGCCAACGCATCCAATACTGTATTGGCATGATATTTTTCCACCCCAGAACATGGAGTTGCACCAGGGGCATTGGTAGTAGTAGTAGTAGTGACACATGATGAGAGTATGGTGGTGAAATCAGGTGTAGCCTTCGGTGAATAGGTACTTTGGCGTTGAACTTGGGTCACGGGTGGCATGATTCCTGGTTTAATATTGGGCCAAAAACGTGTTGAAATGGTGAAGAGGGACGGTTGCTGAGATTTGGGCGGATGGAAAAGCAGGAACAGGGGCCCATCTTTATGAGAACTATCTCAGCACCATTGCCGTACCATACTCTGTCACTTTGAATCATCCAGGAAGGTATCCTGACACCTTGTGTATTTTCAAGCATCAAGCCCATCATTTGTCCTTAAGAAAAGTCCCAGAGTCGATCTGGTCGGTGGTCGACACTGAATCTCAGTTGACTCCTCAACTTCCCCGTCACCACGGTACTTCTAGACACATGGGACATTCTACACATGTACACCGTACGACTGATGATTCTAGACACATGGGACATTCTACACATGTACACCGTACGACTGATGATTCTAGCCCCGTCAGAAAGGACTGTCACGGGTGCGGTTCATGTCGGACCGTGCACAGACTGAATATCAGACGAAGGGGCTGGCTGTTTGAGGAGCACCAGATGTGTCAGGAGTACGATGAGTTCGGTTGGATGATGGTCTACCTCTTCATTTCTACTTGCATGTGGCGCAATGCCGTGAAGACGCCGACACTCATGGCTACAACTGATGGTGAACGGTGGTGGCGGCATGGCGTCTTCCGAGGCGTCGACAGGCAGCAGCTCGACCGAAGGCGCGCAGAGATTTCTTAAGCACTCTCGGGATCTACTTTCTCGGCGCACAAGAGGTTTGGTCACACCAAAGGTGGGATTTTCGAACTCTCCCATCTACCAACCCAACTTCCCAATTCAGCCTTCCGAGTCGGATCCCCGCCAAGGTTCAACTTCTGTATACAACCCAGATTTCTCAATTCCAGCGTTGACATTCACGAATAGAGGCTTCAGCTTCCAGACGTTTCATTTCGAACTCGGAACCAGTTCGCAACTGAATCTGGGAGTAGCGTGCCTAACCTCGACTTCCCCGCAACCCTCCCAAAGACTCGAAATCGAAGACACCTCACTATCCGTCATGGCCTACACAAGTGGTAAGCATCGATTTGCTTTCTTATTTTCGTCATGATTAGGACGTCCCATCATGAATCACCTGAGACCACATTAAAATCGAAGATCTTCGTGCCATTGCATGACACCTTGGCTGACTTGATCACTTGCAGTCGCCCGTACTGAGCCAGATCATCGACCAGTCGTGATCTCAGGACCCCCAGGCGTCGGCAAGAGCACTCTGTGCCGCAAGCTGCGAGACGCACATCCCGGAATCTTTCCCATGACAGTCTTCACACAACCAGAAAGCCGAGACCTGGAGAGGACGAGGGCGTCGTCTACTACTTCGTTTCGCGAGACGAATTCGAGTCCCTCATCGACCAAGGCGCCTTTATCGAGCACACAGAGTTCAACAGAAACCTCTATGGAACCAGCTGGCAGACTGCCAACGATCAGGCATCGAGAGGGTCGATCGTTCTGCTAGACATCGAAATGGAGGGCGTCAAGCAACTCAAGAAGACAGCGACAGTCGACGCCCGGTTTGTCTTCATTCGACCGCCAAGTCTCGAAATACTCGAGAGGCAGTTGCGAGGCCGTGGGACCGAAACAGAGGAGAGCATTCAGCGGAGATTGACTCGAGCCAAGGACGAGATGGAGTATGCCGAGACTGGGGCACACGACGAGGTCATCGTAAATGATGACTTGGAGACTGCTCTGAGGCAGCTGGAGGATTTCTTGCTCCCTTTCGAGAAATCACAGAATTGAAGCCTGTGAAATTCCTCAATACAAGCAGAGGTAAAGACAGAGGATGCTGGTTGTTAGCAAGATACCCCAATTGCTGGTGTGGGTCGCATGTCATGGTGTCACTGGTACCTCTGAAGCTTTCGAGCTCCCCGAGCTCCCCAAAACATCACCACGACCTCACCCTCCAATCGGCGTCCTTGGAGCTCGACATTGGCTTCGTGTAGCTCTCCCTTTCTCCTTGGCACAGCTTTTCCCAAGATAGCCGCTGATCCCCCGCATCTGATTGCGCCGGCGAATCATCCGGACGTCATTCCAGGCGCAGCTCAGGTTGGTACAATGGAACCATCGCGGGGTTGATCCAACATGCCAGCAGAAGGACGGACGCAGGAAGGCGTGGTGCTTCTGTGAGGGGCCAGGGCGGTCATCACGCAATCCCCTCGCTGGAACCAGCCGACCATTCTTCTTCCCCTCTCACACGCCAATTGACCTCCCACCAACACCACAGATCACCGTCAGGCTCAGCAGCACCACTTGCTTCAGCACGATGCCTCCCGCCAAGCTGACGGGCCAGGCCCTGCTCACGCATACCATCCAGACGACTCCAATGTACATCATCTTCGTGTGACATCTCCGAGAGGCATCCGCTGACCCCATCCTAGCATCGACAACCACGCTCATCCGCTGCTGAGCCTTGACGCCATCGGCCGTTACCCCCTGCTCTCCATCGCCTCCGAAGCTGCCGGCGACGCCATCCATTCGTCCCTCACGAGCCTCGCTCACCTCCGCGCCGTTCGCCAGCTCTCCCGCGTCCTCCGCTGCGAGGCCACCTGGGAGGCCGTCGTCAACGCCATCGAGCACCGCCGCATTGACGACTATGACGCCTGGGTCCAGGAATGCCTTGCTGGGGTCGAGACCATTCTAGTCGATGACGGCCTTGATGGCGAGGACGATGTCTATCCCTACTCCTACTTCGACGACCATGTTCCCACCCCTGCCCGTCGCATCGTTCGCATCGAGCAGGTCGCGGCCGACATCATCGCTTCCTACTGCCCTGAGCAGGTCTCCGGTCGCAAGACCTCCGAGGACATCGCACTCGCCTTTGATCAAGCCGTAGAGGAGTTCGACCTCGCCCTGTTGCGCTCCGTCAATGACCCCGAAGTCGTCGCATTCAAATCCGTGATCTGCTATCGCACAGGCCTCGACATCCCTCGCAAGCCCGACCTCGCTCTCGCTCGCACTGCCTTTGAGAACATCTACCGCACCCACACCCAAGGCACAGACACGGCCTTCACCCGCGTGAACCACCCCGGCCTCAATGAGTTCCTCGTCCACCGCCTGGCAGCTGTCATCCGCGACAGCGAGGGCTCTGCCAAAAAGCCTATCCAGTTCCACACCGGTCTCGGTGACAGTGACATCGCCCTGACAAAGTCCTCGCCCGCCCATCTCCAGGAGTTTATCCGCGAGTATCCCACCGTGCCCATCGTCCTGCTCCACGCCAGCTACCCCTACACCCGGGATGCCGGCTACCTGGCCACTGTCTACGCCAATGTCTACGCCGACTTTGGTGAGATCTTCCCCATCCTCAGCCAGGATGGCCAGGAGACTGCCTTGCGCGAGCTTCTTGAGCTCTGTCCCTGGTCAAAGATCCTCTGGAGCACCGATGGACACTGGTTCCCTGAGACGTTCCTCCTAGCCGTCCTTCAGGTGAGGGAAGTCTTGGGAAAGGTAAGCAGACCCTTCTGGACGAAATGTACCCTGTCATGGACACTGACCTGTGCAGGTTCTTAGCGAATTTGCTCGCAAGCAACACATCACCTGGCGCCAGGCCAGCCAGCTCGTCAGAGACGTCCTCTTCAACAACTCCAACAAGGTTTACCACCTCGAGCTGAACCTTCAAATCGACGAGAGGCTCGCCGAGCACCGCCGGAGCATCGGCAGCAGCGACCTAGACCTCCTCGAGGCCTTCCTTGAGGGAAAGAGGCAGCCAACCTTCCTTCGCATCTACTGGAATGACTTCACTGCCACGTCCCGAATGCGCGCTGTTCCCCTCCGTCGCGTACTCAAGCACTTGCGCGAGGACGGAGACTTCTCCATCGGCCTCACAAAGGCCTGTCTCGGCCTGCTGCAGAACGACCTGATCACACCCGGCGTCGTCGCCACCGGTGAATACCGCCTGCACCCTGACTTCACCTCGCTCGTCGAAGGACCCAGCGAAGGTCATATCACGGCCTTTGGCGATTTCCGCGAGCAGAATGGCTCATACGTGCCGCTGTGCCCCCGTTCGCTCCTCCAGAGGCTCGTTGACCTGGCTTCGCGCCGCGGCTTCACTTTCCAGGTCGGCTTTGAGGTTGAACTCGTCCTCTTCCACCGGAGGACCGGCAATGCCTCGGAGACGTACGAGGCCCTCGATGGAGATGGCCACGCCTGGAGCGTCTCGCGCGCCATGGATCACTACGCCGTTGCTGAAGTCCTTGAGCCCGCCGTCGAGGAGCTGGCCAAGCAGGGCATCCTCATTGAGCAGCTGCACCCCGAGAGCGCCCCTGGCCAGTTCGAGATCGCCTTGCCCTGCGCCAGCCCCCTAGAGGCCGTAGACACCCTCCTCCATGTGCGCGACGTTCTCTCCCACCACGCCACCCGCAACAACTACCGCGTCAGCCTCCACCCCAAGCCCTTCCCGGCAGCATGCGGAAACGCCGCCCACGCACACATCTCCATCTCGTCCGCCGGCGGGGACAAGCCTGAGGTGTACGAGCCCTTCTACGCTGGCATCCTCAAGCACCTCCGCGCCATTTGCGCTTTGACATACAGCGGCGCTGCCAGCTATGACCGACTACAGGACGGCGCCTGGGCCGGCGGTCGCCACGTCACTTGGGGCACGCAGAACCGCGAGACGCCTCTGCGCAAGATCGACGGCAGCCATTGGGAGGTCAAGTGCCTCGACGGCCTCGCGAACCCCTACCTCGCCCTCTCGGCCATCTTAGCCGGCGGGATGATTGGCATCAAAGACAGCGTGCCCCTGACATGGGGCGATTGCGAGGTAGATCCGGCCACGCTGACTGAAAACGACCGCCGCGAGCTCAACGTGACTGAGATGCTGCCGCAGTCGCTGGGCGAGGCCCTTGAGGCGCTACGCGCTGACGAGGACCTGAGCGGCTTGCTGGGAGAAGAGCTCATCGAACGCTATTTGGCTGTCAAGGACGCCGAGACACAATTTCTCGAGGGTTTGGACGAGAAAGAGAGACGGGACTGGATCATTGCGCGATATTAGCTGGGGATGGAACACCAAAGGAAAAAGCTGTACGTCAAGGGCGAACCAAATTGATGGAACACAGAAATACTTTTTTATGTATCCGGAACCCGCTCCCGAACGCCGTTCTAACCTGGTAAACACGACCCCGGCCAGAGACACGGGCCCTCACTAGAACTTGATCTTCGTACCCGTCGACTTGGCCGCCGCACCCGTCAGACGCGCCACGAGCAGGTCGTCCTGCGTCTTGAGCTCCTTGGCCGGCTTGGGCGCCGACTCGGCAGCAGGTGCGGGGGCGACGCCGCCGTTCCTCCTCCTCTGGAAAGCCTCCTCGCCCGTCTCGGCGTCCTGGCTCGCGCCGGCGGCCTGCTGTTTCTTCGGACCGCCCTTGTACCGCTTCTTGTACCGCGTCTGGTCGTCCTCGGCCAGCTCGATCTTGAGCGTCCGGCCGGCGATGCGGTTGACCCACCACTTGCGCGTCTTGAAGCGCTTCTCGGGCTGTGCGGGCGCGGCCTTCTTCGTCGTCTTTGTCTTCTTCTCCTTCTTCTTCTTCTTCTTTTCCTCGGCGTCGCTGTCGCTGTCGCTCTCGCTGTCCGAACCCGAGGAGGAAGAAGATGACTCTGCGTCCGAGGCGGCGTCCTCTTCCTCCTTCACCGGCGTGACAAAGTCGTCCTCCGTCTCAATCTCCTCCTTGATCTTGACGAAACCCTTGACCGCCCAGGCGGCGGACTCGGCCTCGCGGAACTTGACCCAGCCGTAGCCCTTGCACTTGCCCGAATCCTCAAACGTCGCCGTCTTGACCCAGTCGATCTCGCCGCACTTTTCAAAGTTGTTGCGCACATCGTCCTCGGTCGTCTGGAAGCCAAGGTTGCCGACGAAGATCTTGCGGCTCGCTGGGGTATCATCCACAACAGCAGCAGCGGCCGCGGCAGCAGCGCGCTCCTCCTTCTTCGGCCGTCCGTCGAACGACTTGTGGTCCTTGATGAGCAGCTTGCGGATGCCGAGCCATTCTTCCGACAGGGTGATGGCGGCCAGCTTAGCACTCAGGTCGGCAAAGTCGACGTAGGCGAAACCCTTGTTGCCCTTGTCCTTCTTCCCCGGCAGTTTCTGGGTCGGCAGGTGGACGCGGGTGATGGACTGTTCCGACACGGCGCCGCCGGACTTGCTGACGAGCCAGGCGCGCAGCTCGTTGACCGTGGCGGTGAAGGGAAGGTTGCCGATCCAGACGGCGTGCTCGGAGCGGACGGGACCGGCGGCGGCGGCCTTTTCCTTCTCCTTGTCTTCGTCGAGGAGGTCGTCCGTGTTGTCGGTTGCCTGCTTCTTTGACCGCGACTTGCTGGGCTTGTCGTCGTCGCTGTCGGGCTTGGGCGGGAGGGGCTTGCCCTTCTTGAGGGCGCGCTTTGCCCTCTTGGAGGGGGGTTCGGGGGCGGCTAGGTCGACCTCGAGCTCCTCGAGCTCGGCCTTGCGCTTCTTAGGGGACGAGGCGGAGACGTCATCCTTGGACGAGGACTTCTTTGTGGACTTTTCCGTGGCCATTGTGTGTGTCGGGGGTCCGTCGGGAAGACTGCTGTAGGTTTGCTTGACAGAAGGGCAGAGGCAGAGGCTGCATCGCGAACCCTCGATGGATGCAGTCTTGAATTTTTCGGGGACGATAAAGATAAGGGTGGGTCTGAGCTAAAGTGTGGGGCATGAGTCCGTGTGGCTTTTAGCGCTGGGCAGTGTGGATGAACCGCTACTCAACTTGCGACTGACCGCCTCCCTCTTTGCTGACTCTGCGGTTCTTCGTCCAGGAGAACAGCAGACCTCACCGGTGAACGATGTCTTCCGGGATATTCCATGTGTCCTTCGAATGATGAAAACTCTATCCAGGCATCTGTTGCTGTCTTGGCATCAATCCAGCTGGTCAGCATTGATGGCTGGAAATGGGCGGGTATCTGTCGGGCTTCGACCAGTCAGCTGCTAGTGGCGCTTCCGGTCGGGTACCTCTGCAGCCTGAGAGGACGTCAGTAGGTACCTAGGTAGCCTCTCTATGCCATTCTGCCAATACATGTACTTCCTGAAGGCTCTCGCTTTTCCACCTGACAGACTCACCGCCACAGCGTTCAATGTTCCATGCTGCATCCAGGTCGATCCATTCGCCGTGAACGCATCCGCTGCCTCGGCATTACCCAGCATTAACAGGGGCGTGATTCTGATTCCTTGCCCACCCGTGCTCGGGGTCCGCCGAGCCTCCAAGTCTTTGCTAGTCGTCCCTCGCAAAAACTCCCTGCACCAGCCAGCCGACCGAACCAGGGCCACCCACGCCCCCCATCCGACCTCACTGGCAAGCCCCGGGCGCCCATTCAAAACAACCATAGCGCCCCCCGGCCCATTTCCCTTGACGACCGACCGGCCGACCGATCTTCCACCACTACACACACTCTCATCCCCGACCGACGCTTTCCATCTTCCCCTCACCGGGCCTCCTCCTTTCAACCACCACAATCCCGTACACAATCCTACGGTCGGCCTCCATTCGGATCGACAAGAAAGCATCTTACGCCGCATCTCCCAAAGAAGCCTGGCCATCGCCGATTAAAACCCTCCAATCGACCTCCTCTGACTGGGTTCTCTGCCCGGAAAATGAACGCTCTGCTGTCGCCTCAGCCTCCTCACCTCCACCACCACCACGATCCCTCCCGCCTGTCGCCTTCTCGTTCCGGTATGTACCTGCCATGGTCATTTCCGGGATGCACCGATCCAGGAGCCCTATCGCCCCTTGGCTCGATTCACCCGACATCAGGCCCATTTCTAACGTCCTCCCAGGCAGCCCCTTCCATAACAACATGTCGAGCGCCCGCAAGCGCAAGGCCGACGAGGATGGCGAGGAAATGTCCGTCTCCCCACGCAGCTCGCCCGCTTTCGCCTCCCGGCAACTTGCCCGCCCGTCGAAGAAGGTCCGCGCCAGCGAAGTTATCGGTCGCCCCTTGACTCTTCCCCGACTTCTCGAGACCCTGGATCCCACCCAGCTACGCACCGTCCTCGAACGCATCTGCGAGCGTCATCCTGATATCGGCCACGAAGTCGTCACCGGTGCCCCGAGACCCTCTGTCGCTGCAGCTCACGGCGTCCTGAAGGAGTACGAGGACAAGTACAAGGCCGCCATCCCTTATGGTGAATCCAGCTCCGACTACACATACTACCGAGTCAAGTCGCCGCTCACCGCCCTGATCGATGCCCTCCTCGACTTCACCCCGCAATATTTGCCGCCCATCGAACCCCAGCACACCATTTCTCTCCAATATCTTGATGGCGCCACCGAAATCATCCACAACCTGCCCGACTGGGAGCCTCAACAGTACAGACACCACAAGGAGAGTGCGTACGACGAAATCTCGAAAGCTTGGGCCCTCGTCATCAACGAGGCCGCGAAACGCGGCGGTGGCCTCAATCTGCATTCCGGAGGGTGGGACCAGAAGCTGGCCAAGCACAACGAGCGTTCCGGTGGCCGCATGAGCGCCGCCATCAACGCCATGAGCAACAGCGTCGGCTGGATGGCACACAACGGCGGATCCTCCTCTGGCCCCTCCAACAGCGCCTCAGACCCCAACTCGATCCTCAACCAGCTCATCTCCGGCGCCTACAGCTCTCCTGTCCGCGTCGGGCCCTGGTAGAATCACGGCATCCATCGTGCATGAGAGATGGAAAGGAAGGACAACGGAGGAAACAAACGACATGGCAGCAACAGCAACGACAGGGAGCATGCGGGGGAACCCTCTTGGATCCCCTCCTCCCCATCACTCCATCATTTACGACCCATCGACGACTCGCACTATTGTTTCTCGGTCTTCCAGCATGAGGCAGCACGGGCATAGACTTTTGGTTTCCACGGACAATCAATCACGCACACACGGTGGCGGCACGGCGTTCTGACACTTTCACTCACGATATCCCCTCCTCCTCACGGTGTAGGAGGAGCTCCCCTCCCTCCCACCTGGAGAGATCTAGGCAGGGCGGACAACTACTGTCCGGCCCCCGGCGGGGGACCGCTGCGCTACGGAGGCGCTGTGGTTTTTCGTCTTGTCTTTCCTTTGTAATACATGTAATTAATCATTAGGCCCTAGTTTCGGGCTCTACTATGGGTGGTGAGGAATCTGCATTCGGGGTGTCTTGATCATCGGTTGAACTTGTGGAGTGACTTGACTGGTGCGGGTGATGAGCTGGGTGGTCGTGTGAGCAGGTGCTGGGGACGATCCTCGGGTGGGGTGATGATGACTGATCACGTGACTACCCGTTGCCTGGCGTTGTCGACGCGCGTGTGTGCTACCCGACGCGCTCCACCATCACCATCGACAGCAGCCAGGCATCCACGACCCCGCCCGCTGTCAACAACCTCCCGCCTGGCTTCTGTGCTGCATCATCACCTCCATCAGCTCTGAATGGGAAGTGCTACAGAATTGTAGTCAAGTCAAGATGCCTGCGTAGGTCAACCATCCGCGACGCGTCGCCCCTACTAACAACAAATAGACCAGGTGATCAGCACGCCTCACTCGTCAACCCATTTGACGAACCACAGAAGCGGATGACCGAGTATACGGCTCAACAGATCGCTACCCTACAAAGCCGTCTAGAGAAGCAACTTGGCCCCGAATACCTCTCGTCGCGATCGGGCCCATCGGGCCAGAAAGTCCACTATATCGCGGCGGAAAAGTGTATCGCCCTCGCCAACGAAGTGTTCGGCTTCAACGGCTGGTCTTCGTCAATACAGAATATCCAGGTCGATTTCGTCGACGAGCACCCCCAAACGCTCAAAATCAGCCTGGGTCTTTCGGTAATCGTCCGCGTTACCCTGCGCGATGGCACCTTCCACGAGGATATCGGATACGGCCACATTGAGAACTGCAAGGGCAAGGCGGCGGCGTTTGAGAAGGCCAAGAAGGAGGGTACAACGGACGCGCTGAAGAGGGCCCTTCGCAGTTTTGGCAATGTCCTCGGAAACTGCATCTACGACAAGGAGTACCTCGCCAAGGTCACCAAGATCAAGCCGGCGCCTACAAAGTTCGATGAGAGCAGGCTGCATCGCCACGCGGACTATGTGAAGCGAGAGGACAAGGCTCGGGAAGACCGGGCCAGGGAGGACAAGGCCAAGGAGGCCAAGGAGAAGGAGGAACTTGTCAAGAAGGAGATGGCCGACGCTATGGGTCTCGAGGATCTGCTGGATGCCGATTTTGACGAGGCCGATTTCGCCATGGCTGACGAGGGGCACCCGGACGAGGTGTGTCTGCCCAGCAACGACTCAACTGGGCCCGGTAGGGCCGCTGCTCCCCTTCCCCCTACCGCACACATGCAGCCTCCGGCGAGGCCCATGGGCAGGAGTGCTTCAGCTGGAAACATCGGATCGTCGAATGGTCCCCAGACGCCGTATCAAAACAGACAACAGCCCGGCCAGAACGCACAAGCAGCTCAGAACAACCGCCCGGCGCCGCCGAATCAGCCCAACCAGCCCAGGGCGCCGTCGAACCCGTCAGGGCTCCCACAGCCTCCCAGAAACGGCGATGCCACTCCCCCTCCCAACGCTGGCAGCAACGGTGTTGAGGCGGTTGGCTTCTTCTCCGCTCGAGCTGTGCCTCTTTCGGATGTGGCAACGGCACCTGTGATCCCTCCGGTTCCAGTTGGAGCCCAAGCCTTCAACCCCAAGCTAGATAGCCCGTCGATTCGCAAGACTCCCGGCATCGATCACTCCTCATCCAAGCCAGTCAACCGAAGTGGCCAGCATGTGCCTCCATCGTCTAGCCAGAGCCAGCAGGCCCAGGGCGGTACCGGTTTCACCCCCGTGCGCCCTCCCGGCGGCGTGCCGAACCCGGCGTTGGGTAGGCGCATCGGAGCACCGGGTGGCCCGGCTAGTCCCCTGGCCAACCGGACCTCATACCGTCCCCCAACTATGACCAAGAGACCTGCACCTCAGGAGAGCAATGGTGGAAGGCCGCCCCTAGCCGAAGTTACGAACAGCACAGGAGCGCCTGCCAATGGTCCCGGGGCTGGTCCCGGAGCCGCTGTGGATGCTGCGAAACGGCAGAGGATGTCCTAGGTGTTGTTTCTCGAGAGTGGGCTTTTGGAATCGCATGGAGCGGATGTTTGGCGTTTTGGTGTTTGGAGTTCCAACGCGGGTCGTAGGACCAGCAGGTCATGGGCAGACACGGAGACAGGGGCCTAGATGATGGCCAAGTGGGATTATGACACTTTCCAAGATGAACAAGTTCTCTTTTCCTTGGTAACACAGCCCCGTGCACTTGCGTTGAGTTGTGGGTGTTCTTGCTATTCTGTGGGCGGCACAATGGCCATGCTGCTACAAACTTTCAACCCGTACCGCTGCAAATGTACGGATTCTTCTATCATTAAAAAACAAGTCTACGCTTGCGTCCCGGTCTAGAACACCTAGGCATGCGGCAGAAATCAGGGGAGGTCGTCTAATTCTTTCGAGTGGAGAGATGAGGGGGCTGCGTCACAGCCCGCCGGGCGAGGCCAGCTCGGTGCGCTTCAGGCCTAGGGCGCGCTTTACGCCGAGCCACAGCTCAAAGGCGCCAAGCTTGATCTCGACGCGCAGGAAGCCGGCCCAGATGACGAGGAAGCGCACGGTGTTGGGAGGCCAGAAGAGGGAGCCGCGGGCGCGGAGGTCCTCGAGCTGCTCCTCGAAGACAGTGCGGGTGCAATAGCGGGCGAGGATCATGAAGGTGCGGATGGGGCCCTGGCGGGTTTGGAGGTTCTCGTCCAGGGCGCGGGTAAGGTCGTTGGTCTTGAGGATGAGGAGGATGATACGAGGGACCTGGCCCAGCATGGTAACTAGGTCGGCGAGGAGACCCTCGGATAGCGCATCGCCAATCTGCTTCTTCTCGTCCTCGGTACGGGTTTCCATAATCGAGGGGCCGGAGGAGTCCTTCTCTGCGGCGGCGGCGGCCTCGGCGGCGGCGCGCTCCTTCTTGGCGAGGACCCTGTAATCGCGGCCGGTGATGGCTGAGGCAAAGATGGGGAATTGCTCGTCGGTGATGTTGGCCACCTCCTTGGCGTAGCGGCGCATACGGGTCATATCCCCATCGATGACGGCAAGCCACATTTTCGCATAGGAGCGCTGCAGGTCGCGGGGAATGTCACGATAGAGGCCGTGGTCGTAGAGGATGATGTCGAAGTTATGGCGGGCGCCTCGAGACGTGTTGAGGCGAATGGCGATGTTGCCGCCGTGAGGATCGCAGTGCAGGGGAGCGCCGTTGCCGAAGATCATCTCGTTGAAGAGGCGGGAGAGGCAGGCGGAGACCTCGTCGCGGTCGATGCCGTGAGCGTCGAGGTAGGCAAGGTCGTCGAGACGGGCGCCCGATTCACGGGCCATGACGAGGATGCGCTGGCGAGCCCAGAGGACCTCGGGGACGACGAGGGGGTGCTCGGGTAGACGGGCGAAATACTCCTTTGTGCGGCGGGCGTTGCGCTCCTCTTCCCGGAAGTCGAGCTCCTTGGGGAGGGACACCTCGATCTCCGAGTAGAGCCACTCGAGGTCGTACTCTGGGAAGAAGCGCTTGAGCATGGAGAAGGAGAAGCCGGTGAGGGCGAGGTCGAGGCGGGCCCACTGCGCGAGGCCGGGGTGCTGGACCTTTACGGCGACCTGCTGGCCTGTCTCCTTGATGGTGGCTGTGTGTACCTGGGCGAGGGAGGCGGCGCCGATGGGCTCGAGGGAGAAGTCGGAGAAGTAGTCGGTCAGGTCCTCGCCGGTGTCGAGGCGGAACATTTCGATGATCGAGTCGTAGGAGGACACGGGGCAGCGGTCCTGGAGGGGGATGAAGGTATTTGTCCACTCGGGGGGGAGGAGGTAGTTCATGGCGCTCTGTAGGGCAACAGTCAGCCGTGTTTCTTAAGTCTCGAGAGGTAGCGCAACGTACCAGGTGCTGACCCAGCTTGATGAAGATGCCGCCATTGCTCTCAAGCAGCTTAAGCGTCCTATCGGCGCATCGCTGGTGACAGTCGTTCAGCAGCACCGTCCTCCTGCTCTCGTCTTCCTCGGTCTCTCTCTGGCTCAAGGTCGTCCGATAACTGTATGTCGCATCAGCGGCCGAAGGTCTGGCGTTTCCGGAGGATCGTCCTACTCGTTGATGCATATGAACAGCGTGGCGGCCACCCGGCCCGCGCGCTCAGCGGCGCCGTAGCCGTTCTTGATATCGTCTGCAAAGGCCAGCGCGCCGGCGGCCGCGACGCCACCGCCCGAGGCGAGGAGGATGGCCCCCGTCCGTTTCGGCGGCATCCTGCCATTCGGCCTGGCCCTGGAGGTGAAGGCGCGGGCGGCCGCAGGGAGAGCCCCTCGGGGCCGACTCAATTGGGTGCCGCGGCACTCTGCGCATGTCCATCTCGTGGTGGTGTTTGTTGGTCGTGGTCGCGTGCCGAGGCGGCACGCCACGGAGAAGAATGACTTCATTGCTGTGGCGGTGGTACGGTGACCAGAGTTGCAGGAACAGAGGTCAGGGTGTTCATCCTAGGGATCGCGGGGTGTGGCCAGCTTGGTTCGGGGACCCGAGTCGGGAGACGGGGTGGATGCAGTGCGCGGCGGTGGGCGGTTGGGAGGCGAAAATGGGACCATCGAAGCCTGTGCCGCGGTCATTGAGACCCAGTCCAGCGCGCGGGAAAAAAAATCAGGACACTGCAGCGGCTCGGCTTCGACAGCGGGCGGCGGAATCGAGCGGGATCCACTGTCCGCACTCTCGGCCCCACTTGGCGTCCGGGTCTCCGGCCGTGTTTTTCCGTCTGTCGGCTTAGTCATCGGGAGACCGATTCCAAAGCCAAGATTCTCGCTGTGAAGCTTGGCATTCTCAACTTCAACTCACCAGCAATCTCCAGTTCGACAGTCTGAAATCACCAACCTACTCATACTAGCACCTCAGTCCATCTCCCTTCTGCCATCTCATCTTCATTGATGGAGTCTTCTAGCTTCTTACACCCCAAAACCATGCCCAATACGTCGCCATGGAGTCCTCACTTGCATACCACGAACCATCTATCAAGATCATCATCATCCTCTCCGGCTTTCTCCTGCTGCTGAACATTGTCAACCATGTTCTGGATAAACTCATCTATTGTGGCCTCATTGGCCAGGTTCTTCTCGGCATCGCTGCCGGCACACCCGGCGCCGGTTGGCTGCCACGGGAGTTCGAGGAGGCTGCCATGCAGCTGGGCTACCTGGGTCTGCTTCTGATCGTCTACGAGGGCGGTCTGTCCACGTCCTTCAAGTCGCTCAAGGCGAACATTCTGCTCTCTGCTGGGGTGGCTGTCACCGGCATCGCTGCACCCATGGGCTTGTCCTTCATCCTCCGGCCCATGATTGGAGCCTCTCCTCTACAAGCCTTTGCTGCTGGTGCGGCCCTGTGCTCTACCAGTCTGGGCACGACATTCACAATTTTGGGAACCAGCGGGCTCTCTTCCACCCGTTTGGGCGTCGTCTTGACCAGTGCCGCAATGATGGATGACGTGGTCGGCCTGATAATGGTACAGGTCATCTCCAACCTGGGTGGTGACAACTTCACTGCTGTCACCGTCGTTCGACCGGTAGTGGTGTCCATTGGCTTTGCGGTTGCATCGCCCTTGGTCTGTCGGTACGTTGTCCAACCGCTCACTCACTTCCTCAATTCGAGACGTGAGAAGAGTCCGGGCGCGAGGCTCGACAAGTTGCTGTTCCACCAGCACACGGCTTTTGCAATCCATACAATCGTGCTCCTCGCTCTCGTTGTGGGAGGGACATACGCAGGCACTTCGGGCCTGTTCGCAGCTTACATTGCCGGCGCCGCCATCAGCTGGTGGGACTCTGAGCTGCCGCATCCATCGAAGCAGGAGAGCCAAACGACCCAGCCTGGTGTTGAGACAGCGGCTACCTCGGCACCCGCCAACTGCAAGACCAACGAGGGGTCTGACAATGCCCAAGATCAGGTGCAGGCTCCTCAGATGCCGCCCATCCCAGCCAAAACCTCCGGACTCGAGGTTTACACGGCGTACTACGGTGTCGTCGTGGAGCACCTGCTCAAACCAATGTTCTTTGTGAGTCCTTCTTCATCCATTTACACTTGAAGCTTAGCTGACGTAGGCAAGGCTTCCATAGGCTTCTCCATTCCTGTCACCAGGATGTTTTCAGGCCCCATTGTCTGGCGCGGATTCGTCTACGCAGTTCTCATGACAGTCGCCAAGATTGCCTGTGGTATCTGGCTCATCTCCTTCGCCACCCCGCTGCATTCAATCCGTAACTTCGTCAGCAAGGTCTCCGCTCTGGGCAAGACCAGTTCGAAGGGCCTCGCTCCCGGAAACCAGTGCTCTGCGGCCACGGAGCCTGCCTCCCAGACCCCAGCAACGACGCCTTCAGGAGTCCTAGAGGAACCCTCGGAAGTCCCGTCCGCCACCACGGCCAAGAATGCCTCGCCTGACCCAGAGATGCCTGTCTCTCTGTACCCCGCTTGTATCCTTGCATTCGCCATGGTGGCGCGCGGCGAGATTGGCTTCCTCATCTCCGCCTTGGCCGAGGCGAACGGAATCTTCGGACGGCAGGCTGGTGCCGGGGCTCAGCCTTCGGAATTGTTCCTTGTCGTCACATGGGCCATCTCGCTCTGCACCATCGGCGGGCCTGTCTGTGTCGGCCTTTTGGTGGGCCGCGTGAAGAAACTCGAGTCACAGAGGCCAACCAAGGAAAAGAGGAACGTCCTGGGCGCGTGGGGGGTGAGCTGATACCGCGCTCTACCCATCACTCCCTGAGTACCCCAGGTCTCTGCTCCCTTGATATCGCGCCGCAGAGGGCTGATTGACAACGACGACGGTCCAGGGTTCCAAAAAAGTCAACACCGATCGCCTCGTGCGTCCAGACGGAACTTTCCACAACATTTACTTCAAGATGGATCTTAGCATTCAACTGCCATGCTCCAAGTATTTTCGGTCAATGTAGTCTGGCTCTATTCAACAACAGCCATTTGTCAGCCCCTCAGTATTTTACCACTCAGTTTATGCCCTCATTGAACAGACCCTTTCGCTTGAGAGAAGACATTTAGAAAAGGCCTTGCTCATTAATGTGACCATTGATCTTGAATGCCCCTTTTCAGGACCTGCTGTCACTGCCCTCTAGCGACCCCATCTTTTGCCCTGCTCACATGGAGCACATCCCCTCCATGCCCTTCTTCCATTCCACTTTCAGTTAAGTCCCAGCTGTCAAGCACAGGGTGCAAGATTGAACCCGGGCCCCCCATTGCTGGAAACGCCAGCATCTGGATCCCAACGGACGTTGAACAGGTTCATGCTATCATGAACATCGGAAGCCTCTGCTTGAGGCTTCCACTTAGTGGGGCGTGAGGTTAGCGCCAGCTCTAGGACCACCCCTTTTTCTGACATCACGCCCTCACGTGATCGATGAAATATCAGTTCTACTCGGCCCTCTGGGTCCGTGCGCAGGCACTTTAGAAAACACCCCCCTCGTGAAGAGACGTGACGCGACCGTCGCGTCTCCCGAGTCCAGGTAGGGTCTCTTTACACCCTCCTTCACTCTTCCAACGCAAGCTCCCCAACAACCCAAGGGCACCACCCACCTCCCTCAAGAAGCTCTTTCATCATCACTGGTTCTCTCATCAAAAGGACCATTGACATCAAATCACTTTCTATCATGTCCGTGGCAGCGATGGCCCCTTTCACAGCAGGCACTGCCTGGGACCAGCATCGGCCTTTCGTCTCCTCGCCACTTTCATCGTCTCCGATCCGAGCAAGCTCCCCCCAATCCCCTCTCTCCGATCGATCGTCGAACATTCCCACCCGAGAAATCCAGTCGTCCCCGATCCGAAAGACCACCGTCTTCGACAAGTTCTCCCGATTCGCCAGCAAGTCCTCGCCGCGATTCGCCCGAAACCGCCAGCGCAAGGCCGATACCCGCGAGATCAGACGACAAGAGTTCCTCGACAATGTCCGCAAACGGGCCGATGAGCGCACATTTCTGCGCAGAGACATGGAAGGAACAGTGAGGCCCAACTTTACTACTACCTCTTCTGCCACTTCTGCTACTTCCACCGACACCGCGGTGGAGGACGACCTTACAAGCAACCCCGGCAATAGCTCGGCCCAGTCGGCAGCTTTATTCCATCGAAGTCGATGTCCTCTGCCTCAGGACGCAGCGTCGCCCGAGATGCTCGTCGCACGCGGTGCCTTGAAGAGATAGTGGCTAATCGAGGATCTGCAGTTGCTCAAGACGAGCTGGGACCGGGACATGCGGGAGCGCGAGCTGCAGATGCAGCTGGAGGGCGAGGCCTTCTTCTCCGAGGCAGACATCGACGACGCGGCGGAACTTCTCATCCAGCAGGAGCGCGCTCAGAGGATGGTCGCCACCCACGGCACCCCCTTCCAGCCCATGTCGCAGATCTCCGAGGGCGACGAGAGCATGATGCTCGACGAGATGATGCAGCAGGAGGAACGCGAGCTTGACGAGAGGGTCATGGCCTACAACGAGCTTGAGACGCAGGAGCAACAGATCCAGGAGCAACACCACATCATCGAGCAGCAGCCCGCCTCGCCAGACTTTGGCGAAGATGACGACGATTTCGACGCACTCCTGATGGAGCTGGTCCCAGACAAGGCGCCTGATGATTGTGGCATGGATTTGTCTTAGGGGAAACACGCCAATCGTGGGGCGATTGCTGTCGCCGGCATGATTCTGCTGGTCCTCCTGCAAGCGAGCGGTTTGATTTGATTTTGTCTGGCATGGCACCTCAGGAAGGAAGGCAGGCATTGAGATTTGGCATCTGGCATCGGCGTTGGAAGGAACTTTGCCTCGGAAAGATGGCAACGAGGGCTTACTTCTACGATCCGATCCAGGACACACGGACGGAATCTGGCGTTTACGGTTTTGAGCACACCAAAGGCAGGTTTTGCCTTGTTTGAGAAGGGACTCGCCTGAGGAGGCTATGTACGATTCATTTTTGTTTGCTACTCTGGAGAGATATTTCGCAAATCGAGGGTCTATTGAGGATTGCACGATTCCATGTCTGGTGCGCCAAAGGCATCCTGAGCCGAGGGCATGTCTCCAACGAGGTCTGGCGGCGGGGAGCCGAGGTCTTGCATCTTTCGTCGAGTCAATATGAGAAGAGGCTTGATTTCGGGGCCGGCCTGGGTTCTGACTCACTTTTTGCATCCTGTTGACGATGTACTCCCTGTCCGCGGCGTTGGAGTCAGAGTACGAGGGCTCATCGAACTTTCCAACAATCTCACGCACGAGGACCTGCTGCTCCTCATAGCGCTTGAGGTCCTCGGCGGAGGTGGTGGCCTTGTTCTTCTCAAGCCACTCGGGAAACTTCTCGTGCAGCTCCTTCATGGGCTCGTGGAGGATCTCCTTGTTGGTCAGCTGCTCCATCATGCCCATGAGCATCTTGGAGAAGTCCTCCTCGCTGCCCTCGCCGAGGCCGGGACCTCCGCCCTGGCCGAGCTGCTTCATCATTTCGGCGAGGAGATCCTCGGTCGATGACTCGGCCGCCGCTGCCGTGGCCTGGTCGCCCGAAGCCTGCATGCGCTCCATGGTACGTCGGATCGTGTCCTGGAAGGAGGCTTCGCCTGCAGTTGCGCTGGCGCTGGCGCCTGTCGATGAGCCGGCGGTGGCGGCCCCAGTAGCAGCTGTGGCCGGGAAGGAATCGGTCCCGTCGGCCTCGCCTATAGAAATGGACTTGAACATGTTGTCAAACTCTTTCTGCATCTCAGGCTAGGTGGTATCAGTTAGCACACGGCAGAGGAGGCGATGTGAGACCCAGGCAACATACGTTCTTTTCGAACTCTCCGAGAAGATCGGCCATGCCGGCCTGAAGCTGTTTCGCAAAGTCCTCATCTCCAAGCAAGTCTTCCAGGCTCTTGTCGTCTAGACTGGGCCCAGGGACCGCAGCAGCTGAGGCAGATGTCGCAGGGGGTACGGCAGCGGCACTGGGAGCAGGAGGCGCTGCCGCCTTGGTGTCGACTTTCGGCTTGGAGAAGTCATCCAGCAGGTCTAAACTCGGTCAGCCTTGAGCAGTAAGAGAGTCATCTGAGATCCAATATACCGTCCAGGTCATCCAGGTCATCCTCGTCAGGGTCTGGCACATCTCCGACCGGTGCCTCTGGCTTCTTCTCCTCAACCTTGGTGACAGGCACCGGGGCCGCCTCCTCCTTCTTTGCTGCAGGTGCGTCGCTCATGATGAGTTATCGCATGGGGTATCAACAAAGCAAGGCGCAAACACGGGCTCGTGCAAACAAAGCACCGGCGGTCGCAGGCCAGCAAAGAAGATGCACGGGTATCTGCTGTATGATGACGACTGACAGCGGAAGCAGAGCAGAGAGAATATCGGCAGAGGCGGGCTGTCAGACAAGACGTGGATCATGCACGAAGCCGACGGTCATGCATTTGATTGAGCACATGAAAGCCGAGGGACACACACCACCCGCCCGTGGGATGGGGCTGGGCGGTGCTGGGACACGAGATTGGCGGGGGCGGGGAAGCATCCAGAGCTCGCTGCGCTCCACTGAGGGGTCAGGTCGCGCGTGGTCACGGTGCACTGCAGGGCTTCATTCGGCTTCCAACATGATCCCTGAGCTTGGGAGCTGGATGTGAGGGCAGACAAATGCAGTGCTTACTAATCTGACACGCACCCAGTGTCAGCGAGGGCGACCTTATTCTGCCACTGCGGACTCCACACCGCCTGCCTCGACGATCGCCAGATTTCGCTGCAGTTGCCTCATCCTGTGCCTCCTTCTGTCCGCCGCGACGACAACTCACGATCCGCACCTCAAATCCGGCGCCTTCCATCTTGTTTACCTACTTAATTGCGGACCCCCCAAGTCGGCCCAAGCTTCTCGGCATCAGCCCTTGTTTTCAAAAACCCTGTTCCACGCCAATTTTGACGAAATCTCTCCCTCTTCGCAAACGCAAGCCTGGGCGCCTACCACGCAGCCTCGCAGGCCTTCGAGGAATCCAGACTCCAGAACACTATCTGGGGGATTTCTCGATCACTCGATTTCATTGAGCCAACCGAATCCTCATCTGAACCACCGCAAACATGGCCCTGTGCCAGAACCGCCTGCAGGAGGAGAGGTTTGTCGCATCCTGCGCCGAGACTGATGGCAATGAGCTGCGCTGACATGTAAGCAGAAAGCAGTGGCGACGCGACCACCCTTTCGGCTTCTATGCGCGCCCTGCTCGTCTCCCAACTGGTCAGTTGGACCTGAAGACTTGGGAGTGCGGCATTCCTGGAAAGGAGAAGACGATTTGGGAGGGTGGCCTCTTCAAGCTGAACATAATATTCCCAGATGGTAAGTCCCCACGGCGTGCGCAAATCTCCGTCTGTTGGATGCAGTCGCGCTGACCGCAGCTTCTTCCCACAGAATATCCCACCAAGCCTCCCAAGTGTAAGTCCACCATCCCCCCCCCCCCCCCCCGCCATCGCGCCCCAAAGCCGTCGCTGACGAATGTCCCCTCGCAGGCAAGTTCACTCCGCCTCTGTTCCACCCGAACGTCTACCCCTCCGGCACCGTGTGCCTGTCAATCCTGAACGAAGAGGAAGCCTGGAAGCCCGCTATCAATGTGAAGCAGATCCTCGTCGGCATCCAGGAGCTGCTCAACACGCCCAACCCCGACTCTCCCGCGCAGGCCGAGGCCTACAGCCTGTTCAAGAAGGACAAGGGCGAGTACGAGAAGCGCATCCGTCGCGTCGTCAAGGAGAACCCGTCTCCCTAGAGGCTGTGCGCTTTGCGCGCGAGGCCACGGACGTGGGGTATGGGAACAAACCAAACACGATACGTCTGTATGACGAGACGACATGGAAACGTGGGACCGGACCGGCGTTGAAGGGAAATACCATAGTGGTTTTGCTTTTTTTTCCGGCGAAGCATTTGCGCGTGTTTTTACCCTCGGGTTTGAGGGGGCACGCAAACATGGGCTCTCGATAGCTCGTGAAGCATAGACAGCAGGAGAGACGCATGGGTCTTTTTTCACAATTAGATGCAAGTCTTTCTGCTGCTCCGGATTGTTCCCGCGAGGCATCGTGATACCCGAGGTTGTCTGTGATGTTGGTGAAGTGAGTCACTGGGATCTGCTCAGGGATGCTGTTTCTGCCGGTGCTCCTGCGGCTCTCCTGATACAAGCAAGGTAAGGTACTGTAGATAGGTAGATTGACCCTCGCTATCTCGGGACATTGCATTGCTCGCCCGCGACGGCCGCATACACACGGTGGCTGCATGCCCCGCGTGCCCCTCCCCCGGCTCACCGCCGAAGCTGCGACCGGGACTGGCCAACCAGACGACGGGCAAATCGAAAAAGAGTCACGCTGGTCCCCTGCGGTGGCACGACGGTATCTCGGACGCATCGAACCCGTAGGACGGGTTGCAGCGGCATGGGTATGGATGATGGGCGCTGGGCCCGGGGATGCCAGCATCTCTTATCAGTGCCCGCCCAGCCCGCTTTAGGTAACACGGAGGGCGGTCGACGGAATCTCGACGCCAAGCGGCCAATGGCGGATGGGACCGAGATCGGGGGGACCTGACTACGGTGCTTGTCGCAGGGACAGGGGCATGTGGTCAAAGCAGATCAAGAGTCATACTCATCGACCACCAGCAGGTGCGGATACACTGGACCTCGCGCGGTGACGGAACATTGAGGTCAGTAGATAGGCGGGCCTCGTGTCAGTGAATGTGACGGCGCGGTTATTCCAGGGGCGAGGGCCGGAAAAAAAAAGTAAGGCCGGCATTGGCATTCCCTCTGTGGCTTGGGAAAAATATGGGCTGTCCAAAAAAACAGTCATAGTCACCCATCGACGGGACGGCACCAGAGTAAAAAGGGTTGGTGACTCGCCTCCTCCGTTCCCGTTCGCGCGCTGTCCTGTACCTTACCTGTCCCCCATTGAAACCAATTCACCGGACCCGACCAAGCCCAGCCCACTTGCCGCGGGACCTTATTTGCCTCTCCCCACGAACAACGGCCCCAAACCTCTCCTCCTACACATCCAGAGCAGACTACCAGCGATCTTTCCCTTCTCCCCTAGCTCTTTTTCCTCCAGACATTCGCCCATCATGTGCGGCATCTTCGCGTGTCACCGGTTAGTCGTCCCTGTGCGCTCCTAGCGGCGGTACCGGTACCGGTGCTGCTGCTGGCCAATTTGGAGGGGTGATGGAGGGGCAATCAATCGCACCTGAAGAACCCCGCCAAAAAAAAGATCGAGACGACGTGGACTGACAGAGTTGCGCGCACAGTCACCCCGACGTTCAAAAGTTCAAGCCGACGGCCCTTCGTCTTTCCAAGGCGTACGTATACCCATTGATCAAGTTTCGCCGGTTTGCGACTGACGATTCTCCCGCTGCAGCGTCCGTCACAGGGGCCCCGATTGGAGTGAGTCCCGCCCCTTGAGTCACGCGCGCCCCCGCGGTCCGGCATCGCAGCGCAATGCAGTGAAGCGCGGCGCATTGCAGATAGCGACGAGAACACGATCTGACCATATTACCATCCAGGCGGAAGCATCACCGCCAACAACACCAGTATGCACACATTCCGCGCTCCTCTAGTCTTTGCGCCAGCCAATTGACCATCTCCCACAGTCCTTTGCCATGAGCGTCTCAGCATCGTCGGCGTCGGTGAGTCAAAACCCCCACTCTCCATATCCAGCCCTCACCCCCTGGGCCCCTGCCGCAGTCGGACTAACGACCCCGCGATCAGAGTCTGGCGCTCAGCCCATCACCAGCACCGATGAGAACATTATCCTGGCCGTCAACGGCGAGATCTACAACCACCGTCTGATCAGGAAACACCTGAAGAACACATACCACTTCAAGACGGGCTCCGACTGCGAGGTCGTCATCCCTCTTGTGAGTCCTCCTCCCCCAATACCTCCACATGTTCGCCCCTGACGGTCCTCCGTCACCCAGTACATGCAATATGGCATCGACGCGCCCAAGCACCTCGACGGCATGTTCTCCTTCGTCCTCTACGACAAGGCCGAGGACCGCACCATCGCCGCCCGTGACCCTATCGGCATCACCACCCTCTACCAGGGCTGGCACTCGGAGCAGCCCGATACCGTCTACTTCGCCTCGGAGCTCAAGTCGCTGCACCCCGTCTGCGACCGCATCGAGTCCTTCCCCCCGGCCACGTTTTCGACTCCAAGACTGGCAAGACGACGCGCTACTTTGAGCCCACCTGGTGGGACGGCTCCCGCGTCCCCGAGACCCCCCTGGACCTGAAGGTGCTGCGCGAGACCCTGGAGAAGTCCGTCAGGAAGCGCCTCATGGCCGAGGTCCCCTACGGTGTCCTGCTCTCCGGCGGTCTTGACTCGAGCCTGGTCGCTTCCATTGCCCAACGCGAGACCCTGCGCCTTAAGAAGCTCGCCCTCGAAGCCAACGGCAACGCGGAGCCCTCGTCCGAGAACCCCGACGTCGGTGAGGGTCTCGTCGGCATCGACGACGACAACAACCTCTCCACCGTCACCTACCTGCCCCAGCTCAACTCCTTCTCCATCGGCCTGCCCGGCTCCCCCGACAACAAGGCCGCCCTCGAGGTCGCCAAGTTCCTCGGAACCAAGCACCACGTCATGACCTTCACCATCGAGGACGGTCTCAACGCCCTCTCCGACGTCATCTACCACCTCGAGTCGTACGACGTCACCACCATCCGCGCCTCCACCCCCATGTACCTGCTCTCCCGCAAGATCAAGGCCATGGGCATCAAGATGGTCCTCTCAGGCGAGGGCAGCGACGAGGAGTTCGGCGGCTACCTCTACTTCCACGCCGCCCCCGACAAGACCGCCTTCCACGAGGAGACGGTCCGCCGCGTCAAGAACCTCCACCTCGCCGACTGCCTGCGCGCCAACAAGTCCACCTCGGCCTGGGGCCTCGAGGCCCGCGTGCCCTTCCTCGACAAGGAGTTCCTCGAGGTCGCCATGAACATCGACCCCCAGGAGAAGATGATCACCAAGGAGAAGCTCGAGAAGTACATCCTCCGCAAGGCCTTTGACACCTCCGACGACCCCTCCGCCCAGCCCTACCTGCCCGACAACATCCTCTGGCGCCAGAAGGAGCAGTTCTCCGACGGTGTCGGATACGGGTGGATCGACGCGCTCAAGGACAACGCCGAGCTGCACGTGACGGATGAGATGATGAAGAACCCCAAGCCCGAGTGGGGAGACGACATTCCCGATACCAAGGAGGCGTGAGTTTACCTGACTTTCAGGAAGTGAGATGGTCAACTGACAAGAACCTGCAGTTACTGGTACCGCACCATGTTCGACGAGCACTTCCCTCCCCACTGCGCCTCGACAGTCATGAGGTGGACCCCCACGTGGTCGAAGCAGACCGACCCTAGCGGCAGGTGAGTAACATCCTCCTAGAAGGCGCATGACGCGGAACACACGCTAATCAACACCCTCAAAACAGAGCCATCGCTATCCACGAGCAAAAGTACGAAGAGACCAAGTAAAGAGGAGAGATATAGAGAGAGGAGGATTTGCATTGGCAGTCGGCCCCGCGTTGCAGAACGTCGGGGTAGGCTCAAGGCGTCCAGGATACGGGGCGGGATTGGAAGAAAATGCCCCGCGGGCCAGAATATAGAATTAAGAGCCGGATAAAGAAACCATGGAATCTTTTGCCGACGCCGGGGCGATGCTGTGATCAGGAGGGAGATGAGGTTCCCAACATTTAGGTGGTGTGACCAGGGGATACCGTTTACGTGACGGAACGGGCCAAGGGGTGCGTGGTACCGTTTATGGGGCTTTGACGGTTTGTACGCACTCCGTTTTGATTCAGGGGCAAACACCAAGGTCCCTCACGATAGTTAGCCTTCAACACCTAGATCAATCGCCGCAGGAAGTTCCAGCCGTCATGCGACACTTGCGAGACGTCATGCGATTTTTCCAAAAGCCAACAATACCACGTCGGTTCAGCCATGCGTCCAGAAAGGCAGGCCTTTTCCACTGCCTCCCTCATGCCACTCCATCATCTCTCTGGCACGCTCCCTAGCCGAGACCGCATCCTCAGGAACCTTTTCCAGCCAAACTCGAATAACCTCGACCTCCCCCTTCCGCCGCTGCGGTCCGATGGCCGAGCAACGGCAGACGTCCGCCTCGACGATGCCTCGGTCTGCGACGAATAAGTCTAACGGCGCCGCAACAGCATGATCGTTGGAGAGGGACTGGCGTCTTGGGCCAACTTGTAATATGATTATCTGCTCCGCTTCGTACTCATTGAAAATGAAGAGGCACTAGGTTGGCTACCTTTCCGGCTGCCCCCAACCATCCAGGCGAGAAGCGCCTCCAGGACGTGCAGCGGCGATCCAAGAAAACATTTCACCAGTCGCAGTTCACCTGCGTATAATCCCATTGCCAGCAAACGGGATCGCAGTCTCCCTGCGTCGACTTGGTCCTCCTGAAGCACCGCTTGATGCCGCTGTGGTAGTCGACATGGGCCCGGGCTCTAATGTTGTCGATGCAGACGGTCTTGATGCCGCCGATGTTGTTTTTGCAGCCGTCGAGGAGGAATCCCAAGGCGAGCTCGCGGCCGTCGTTGCCAATGTGGACAGTGTTGTCGTACCTCGGGGGTCCGTTGTACGCCCTGATGCGGATCCAGGCGGCCTCAGTAGCTGTGGAGCCGAGCAGGAGAGCAAAGGCCGCGGCGGAGAAGTTGAACTTCATGTTGACTTTGATGAGAGAGAGGAATTTCAGCTGCCAGGATTGGGGATCGCGAAGAACTAGTGTGCTAAGATGACTCGATGAACTTACGCGTGAGAAATGCGAGGTGTCGAGGCCTGCACAGCAGCGGATGGTCAAGGATCTGGAAGGGGGAGCGTGAGAGAGAATGAAAGATGAGAGTGTTGGGTGAAAAGACGACAGGCGAAAAGCTCCCATTTTACATGCGACCCTTACCATATCGCTTCGCTCATTCTCGCTGATTATCTTTCCAATACACATAGTGCAGGCGTTAGCTCTGACAAGTTCGGCACGGGAAGTCACAGCCGTGACAAGAATCTAGGCACCGCCCGATATCCATGGCGGACGACCTGCGGGTGGGCGTAGACGAGGGTGAGAGAGCCTAGTGGTAGCCGCCGCCACCTTCATCGGGCGTCGTCTGCCGCCGGGAATGGGGATTTCGTTCCTGTCTGCGTGCAGAGAAAAACAGGTTTGCACGCGTCCTGGGCGTCGTTGGCCGATTCATCAGTGCTTGGCTGCAGAGTCAAGAGCTGGGCGTCGAACTTGCAGTGGCTGAACAGCCACTTGTACTCGGCCGCGCCGCAGAGGTGCAGATGGACACAGGCAAGGACCTTTAATATTCTGCAAGGACTTGAGACGGGGAAAGCATGGACTAGACACATGTCTTGACCTCTTCTTTTTGTGACAAGACCGCGCACTTGACTTCAATGTTCAGGACGACACACGTAAGTCTACTGTGATTTCAATTTTTCAAGGTTGAGGTTCCGCTTGAGGTTGGGGCTGAGGTTGAGGTTGAGGTCAAGGATGATGGTGGCTGCCCGCTCAGTTGATACATCCGTTTGCTTGGCGAAGGATTCAAAATGCATACGTCGACTCAACGACTACTGCCTGGGAGAGGCAACTCTCGCAAATGTAGCTCAATCAGGGTGCGGGGGCATGTAAGGACGCGAGTTTGATTTGCTGCCCAGGTCTCGAAGCAACCAAACCCATGATCTCGTCATGTGTTTCCATGCTGTCCGGCCCACATCACACATGCGCCAAGGAGGCACAGCGAGTTGGGTTTCTAGGTCTCGGGGGCCAACGGGCGGGCGATAACCCATCGGGCACGGTCTGTCTTCTGCGAAGTTTAGCTGGTAGTCTTTTTTGTTTTGGTCAACAAGATGCCGGGATTCTAGATGCGGCAGACAGTGAGCCATGCGGTCATGTCGTGGGGGCCCTCGTTGATCCATGTTTCTTTGAGGTATTGCATTTGCACGAGGGTGCGGTATATTTCGAGCATACCATTGGCGAACTCGTTGGAGATCGTCGAGGGTGATAGGGTCGAGGCTGGCTTTTACCGCGTGCATACTGGGGGCAATGTCGGCGGTCAAGTTGAGAGGTCGAAAAAAAAGTCGGGGCTGTGACCAGAGAGGGCCCTCTGGAATTTGTACCGACAGACTGTGGATGAAGCTGCGGGTCGAGTACTGAATCGTGAATTGTCTGCCTGGTGTTGTTCAGGGGTAATGCGAGGGGCTGCACCAATCGCCAAAGCTCGGACTCCAACCCCAGGATAGGTCCCATGTCGATGACTTCTCATTTGCAGGCTCCGACCAGCCTATGCCATGAGAGTGTAGAGACTGCTCTCTGCTTGGGCAAGTCTCTTCGCAGCCCTCTCGGCCTTGATCTCCTCCTTGACCAATCTGATTCGGCATTTCCGTCGATGGCCAAGAGGATGAGAGCCCTTAGGGTGAAATGAGCGTCGTTTCCACCGTTGTGCAGTCGATCGTGGGGACAGCCAAGCCAATCAAGGAGCTTGCCAAGTGTTGGAGACCATCCAAAGTGTCTTTGGGAGATCCTGAAAGTGTCGAGGCAGCCGCACACTCTGGTCTGCGCCATGTCGAATCCGATGTTCTTGAGAACCTTGAGGTCATTTTTGATGCCGTGCCCCACAAGTGGAATGTTGCGGTCTTCTGGGATATGGGCCTGAATGACACTGAGAAAGTCGGACGGGTTGGTGACCGTTGGTTTGCCGAAGAGGAAGTTGATATGGGTTCTCCAATGATAATTCCGTGATCCGGAAACAAAGTTGTGAATTGGCATGGGCACTTTCAACTTCAGCTTGGACGTCAACAGTTCTCGTGTTTAGAATGGAAATGCCGACTTGAACATTTGCACTCTGAGGGTTGCCGGTGTCGAAAGCCTGGAGGTTCTCAAAGTCGATGGACACAAGGACAGCATCTTGGTACTCGGCTGGGACGGGCTCATCATCTTGGAGTCCCAGAATCTGACAGATGAGATTCAGTCCATTCTCGTCCCTGCTGGAAGGGTGAAAAAGCTTCTTGGTCTTGCGAGCCCTTGGTTTCTTTGGTTTCTTCGGCATGATGGCGTCGTGGAAGGGACGGGAGGTCATGGTGTGTGTTTGACCGAGGGTGTGTGCATGTTAGCTGTAGGCACCACAAGACCACAATACAGTCTGCTAAAATTCATCTTTGGCACCGGTACTTTCGGTGTCGGCCTGGACTATGGTGCATTCATCCAAGACCTGGAGTAGCTGCAGGCATCCGCATCCAAGCTGGACAGGCAGTTGCTGGATCCAAACGGAATGCCGTCCAAAACGGTACAGCATCCGCCGTTCACTTCAGGTAACGGACAATTAAGCCCCCGCAAAATGCGCCTGCCCTTCTCAAACCAGCAACAACCCCATCTCTGTCCCCATGCCCCAGCTCACATGAGACTGAGATGCAGATTCCTGGAGCTACCATGGGCTTCCAGAAGGCGCGCATCCATATCCGCTGTCGTGACTTCCTCCGGTCAAGAAGTGGTCAGATTCACTGCGGACAAACCGAGATGTCTCGGGCAGCTGCAGGCAAGAATTTTCAGCCCCCTTTTAAAAAATCAAGACCTTCCATCCGGTCAACTTCCCTCCCTTCCCCTCTTCCATCATACGACAACCGCTTCTTCACCCACCCCTCAGACCACTGCGGTGCATAAACACTTCTGGACGTCGCGATTTCCCCCAGAAAAGGCCCCCGTTCTCAACATCACGGCATCCAATTAGAGGGTGCCCACGTGGATCCCTGCGACGACCCCAAACGGCCTAGCGGCGTCTCGTCACCTGCGCTGTTGGAGACCGAAATCAGCCGGGATTCCCCGTCAGCCAATCCGCAGCGTCCAAACATTTTCTCCAGGCCAGCACGGTTGCCGTTGCGTTCGGCCGCCGGGACGACGACGTGCACTGCCAGAGAGCAGCGAGAGGTGGAGCCCTTGCCCGAGCCTGAGCCCTCGAAACCTCTCCCCGTCCCGTCCTCCCCTGAAAAGAGACCAGTCTTCCATCTTGCTCCCTCCTCACGACAACCTCATCCCGTCCATCAATTCCCAATTCCCCATCCACCACCCCCCTTCTCCATCCCTCAAGATGTCTGTCCCCAACTTTGCCGATATCGCCAAGGCGAGCAACGATGTACGTCGCGTCCTGCCTTCTTTCCGGCGACCTTCCGTTCCTCGGTCCGAGTTTTGGCGCCGCGAGGAGCTTGCGGGATAACGTGCTCGCGCCGCATCCCGCGCCCGCACCTCGCGATCCGACACCTCGGTCGACATCGCATCAGGTACTGACAAAGCGTCTGCAGCTCCTGAACAAGGACTTCTACCACCTCTCCGCCTCGACCTTCGAGCTCAAGAGCAACACCCCCAACAACGTTGCCTTCAAGGTCACCGGCAAGACCTCGCACGAGAAGGCCACCGCTGGTGCCGTAAGTTCATCCACTACCTGTTCTCTAACAGAGCTTCGCTAACCCCCCGCCTACAGATCGAGGGCAAATACACCGAGAAGGCTTCCGGTACTACCCCCACCACCGCGTCGCGTCGTGCTCCTCGCCGTCGTCAGGGCTCCGCCAACGGTCACCGCCTCAGGCGCCTCGGCATTGGCGTGTCGGGCGTCTACGGCAGACTCTACGGCAGCCCCGTGTCCTTCATGGGCTACATCCACCCGTTGATCAAGGAAGCTGATGTGCTAATGTTCTACCGCCACGCAGGCCTGACCCTCACCCAGACCTGGAACACCGCCAACGCCCTCGACACCAAGGTCGAGCTCGCCGACGCCCTCGCCGCCGGTCTCAAGGCCGAGGGTGTCTTCTCCTTCCTCCCCGCCACCCAGGCCAAGGGCGCCAAGTTCAACCTGCACTTCAAGCAGCCCAACTTCCACGGCCGCGCCTTCTTCGACCTCCTCAAGGGCCCCACCGCCAACATTGACGCTGTCGTCGGCCACGAGGGCTTCCTCGCCGGTGCCTCGGCCGGCTACGACGTCAACAAGGCCGCCGTCACCGGCTACTCGGCCGCCGTCGGCTTCGCCGCCCCCACCTACACCGCCTCGGTCGTCGCCTCGGACAACCTGAGCATCTTCGCCGCCGCCTACTACCACAAGGTCTCCTCCCAGGTCGAGGCCGGTGCCAAGGCCACCTGGAACTCCAAGGCCGGCAACAACGTCGGCCTCGAGGTCGCCTCCAAGTACCGCATCGACCCCGTCTCCTTCGCCAAGGTCAAGCTCAACGACCGCGGCGTCGCCGCCCTGGCCTACAACGTCCTCCTCCGCCCCGGCGTCACCCTCGGCCTCGGCGCCTCCTTCGATACCCAGAAGCTCGACCAGGCCACCCACAAGGTACGTCCCGCCCAGAGTCAAACGAGCCCAATTCATGCTAACGACTTGCAGCTCGGCGCCAGCTTCACCTTCGAGAGCTAAGCGCCCTCACACGCTTCTCCCACTTGTAACGATCAAGGTCAGACGAGACAGGCGCCTGTTCGATATGATGAGGGGCCCCAATGCCCTTTCGGCAGCCGGCTGTGTCGATGTAGACTAGTTTCACGAGAGATATAATACCAACGGCGTTCGCTCGCCTGAACATGCTGGAGTTTCGAGTTGGTGATTGATGTATTTTGTGCGAGACAATGCTCGAGATAATGGCAAACAATTCTAGATGGTCTTACAAGGCAATGGTCTACGTCGCCGGCTTCGCCTTCTTCCCCTTGCCCTGGCTCAAGCCGCCGAAGAAGACAAACGGCAGAAAGATAGCCAAGACGAGAACGCCCGAGACGGCGAGGAAGCCGCTGAACGTCGAGTCAGAGGCCGCGCCCTGAGCCCCCGTCTCGCGCAGGATGCGGGCGGTGCGGCGCCTATCCTGCTCCTGCTGGGACATGGTGTGGCGCTTCGTGTCAAAGTGTGGCAGGTCCGACTCAAGTGTATAACCAAAGGGATCCTGGCCGATACCCATCCCGGGCTTCTGCCCAGCAGACCACCCAGCTCCTCGGGCCGTGGCCTCAGGATGGGGTGCCTCGTGGGTGTGACCCGAGGGTGACCCCTGGCTCCCTGTGCTCTCATCGTGGGCCGCGCCGCGCTTGTGGGCGTGGGCGCCCCAACCGCCGCTGCGGTGGAAACTCGGGGGCGGGCCGCGGAACTGGGTCTTGCGCCGGGAGAGGCCCGAGGCCGGACGGCCGCCCGCGGGGCCGGAAGAGTGGTAGGATCCGCGGCGGGCGGCGGTGTGACCTGGCCCTGGGTGCTGTTGGCGGATGACGTCGCGGTCGTAGGCGGCGCGCTTGGCGGGGGTGCCGAGGACGGCGTAGGCGTCGGCGATGGAGTGAAACTTTGTCGTGGCCGAGGCGTCGTCGGGGTTGTGGTCGGGGTGGTAGGATTTGGAGAGGGAGTAGAAGGATCTGGGGGAGGCAGGGGTCAACGGGCGTATCAATTGAGGGGTTTGAGGGGGAGTGTACTTCTTGATGTCCGCGGGGGACGCGTCGTAGGCTACGTTGAGCGTCTCATAGTGATTCCTGGCCTTTGAGATGTCATGCCGGGCGAGGAGGGCGCGAGTCGTGGAGAGAGTGCGCCATGAGAGGGGAGCACGTGGGCGGGCGATTGGGATGGTTCCGGAGCGGAGGATGCGTGGGACCGCTCGGGGCTGGAGTCGCGGGAGTGGCATGCCTCATCCCGATCGTCGTGGGAGCGGTCGTGACGAGGGGAAGGGAAGGGGAGGGAAGGGTTGTTGGAGTGGTGACGATTTCGGTCGGAGCTGGAGTGGGTTCTGCCGATAGAGGCGAGCAGTGACGAAATCGATGCGCTTGGTAGACCCGCATGTCCAGTCAGGACATGTCGTTTTACGACATACCACATCGATCTGAAAAGAATTGGAATGTACGTGCATGCTCACGACAACCCGTCGATTGACCTGCGGCGTCTGGACTTAGGCATAACGTATGATTATGCCGACCTGATTTTCCTTAAATTAGTAGGTGATCAGCCTCGGTCAACCTCAGTGCTCAAAGGCAGGCAGGTTCGCAGTGGGAGTTCGTTGTTGACGTATCAGAACAGAAGCATGAACGAGGCACGACCAGATCTCGGGCCACGTGAGTGTTGTTCTCTTTTCTCGTCTGAGCACACGAAGTTGGACTATTCATGTAGCTCGCTCGCCATAGCCCAGGCCCCGGGACGATGAAAACCCGGGCATAGAACACCAGCCGCTCACTTCAGAGAGGCCTGTTCAAGCTATGAATATAGCGTTCCTGTGTGTTGCCTGCGCACACGTCCAACACATCTCCTTCGGGCACACAAGAACCTTCTTCTGCAAGCTCTTCGAGTGCTGCGCGAGCACCGAGATGAGGGCTAGTCGTGCCATCCAGTTCCCACGCGACTGCGTCACCAGAATACCCTCGGGACAATCCAGAACCTGGTCCCAAGACTGGAGAGACTGTGCTTCGATGACCTTCTGGTCACCATTCTGCGCCTTGGCGCAAGAGCAGGGCGAGGGTCGCACTATTTCGACGCAGTCAGCCGCTAGGGCTGTCTCTGGATCAATATCGGCAACCCATGAGCCCGCATCCCGTATCGACACCACGCCCTCTCTGTGTGTGCCTCCCGCATGACGTTGCCCGACAGAGCTCGTCTCGGTCAGAGGGACAGACCAGTCGGTCAGCGTCAGATGCAGGGAGGTTTGGTTGAAGTGGTCTAGTGTGGCGCCATCAAATGCGGTGGTGCTCTGTCGCCACGAGCCAATATCGAAGTCTCGACACAGCGGCGTCTCGGGGCAGGTGAGGAGGGTAATGCCAGATGTGGCCAAGTTCCCTAGCAGTCTCCTGAATCGACTCGGCCGTTCTACTTCCTCGGGGTCTTGGAGGATCTATCAATTGCCTAGTTAGTACTTTGTTGGTGTGCATGTACTCGGATAGAACTTCAAAGACGCATACCCGGCTTGGGACGTAAATGGAGTTGCCCACCGACAGCCCCAGGATACGATTGTAGTCTCCGAACAGGAAGTCTTCTCCAGTCTCCAGATACGCAATCAATGCCACCGCTAACCTGTGCGCGTCGAGGTTTCTGATGCTCGCACCTCGGGTGAAACCGGGACCCGCATGGCCTGCCTGATGTGAGGGGGTAACGGGGATCGCGGCAACTTTGCTCAGCCAGTCCCCAGAAACCAGCCGGATTCGGAACGGTTGCCTCAAGACTGAAGGGGAGATGGTAGCGCCCTCAAGAGACAGCGAGCGATACTCGACGAAAGCCACACTCAGCAACCAGAGACTGTACACAATTTCGTCGTCAAACGTCGCTATCGTACTGCGGAATTTCTCGAGTGACACCATGTCATGCTGGATGGCCCAGCGGAGGTCGTCGTGCATAATAGCAGGCTGTTGATGAGGAGGGCTAAAGAGTAAACCCGTCGGTCTCCGAACAAACGCAGCAGCCGAGTCGACTTCACCGAAAGCGTAGTCATACGTGATGTCGTTCTCAGTGTCCACAACGATGAGCGATGACTGCCATTTGAACCTCTTCGCCGCATATTCCGTGACTTCTCCGATCTTCCGGTAGGTCGAGGCAAGCGCCCTGGGGCTGCGTTTCGGCACCCAGCATCGCAGGACATTCTCATCAGGGACGACACCGACATAGCACCTTGTCTTGGCGTTGTGCCTGGCAACAAGTAAGCACTGCTGATGCTGAAGGCTAGGGGAGCGCCGCGTCAGTCTTCGGAGGAGCTCGACTTGGTCTTCTGGCTTCGAAAGGAACGCCATCAAGCCGTTGAGACTAGTCAAGCCCCAGAAGGGTCGATGTGGCCTGGTCATTGAGCTCCCGATGAATGTGCTGCGTCGCCTGCCAAGGGATACGGCAAAGTTCGAGTCCATGTCGCCATTGAAGTATTCGAGGATAGGCTCGGTAATCATTCGTATCCAGTCGTACTTCAGACTGTCCGGTCTCTGATCTGATAACAGGAAGCTGGCCAGCTGCACCAACATTCGTAAGGCTTCATCAGTCTCGCCCACTGGAATCTTCCAATGAGACAATATAGCACCGAGAGTTGCTTGCTGCAGCTGAAGAAATGTGAGTCGGTGGTCATGGCCATCCATCTCCCCCGTCCTTGTCTCGGGGCGCCCGTAGAACCGGTGATGAGCCAGCGAGAGCGACCAGTAGATTCCACTGTTAGAACTGCTCGAACCGCTGGCATCTGATACACCCATGGTCATGACCCCCGATGGATGGACCAAGGGATCCTTCATCGAGATTTCCTTTGAACCACCAACGCCCCCAATGTAGACCATGTCGGGATACAGGTGCCAGGATGACATACCCAGCAAGACCGCGCTGTTCTGGACCACGTGCGGTGCGCCTATGATGAGGCTCTCCATGGTCTTGAGGGCCGACGTCCATGCCGTGATGATGCTTTTGTATGTTGTCTGCTCATTGCTCACCGAGAGACTGATGTTCTTGATGATAAGAAGGAGCTGGTCGTTCTGCGCCTTTTGAACCGTGTCGGCCGTCCTCAGCCAGGACCGGGCACTGGAGTCCCATTTGGCTAGCTGCTCCTGGGAGATATCCGCCTGCGAGGCGGCAGATAGCTTGTCAAAGGGAAGTTCGCCTTCGGTCTCAAAGGTCGATCTCAGCTCAGCCCTCCTCCCATTTACGATCTCCAGCCAGATGGAGACTGCCTCGGCCTCACCCCATATCCTCGCAAGCATGCATGCGAGCAGATGAATGGGGAGGGCAGCCTTGCGAGAGGTGGCGGCGGCCCACAACGAAGTTGCATCCACGCCCAGGTACTCTGAGAAGATCCAGTTGGTCTTGAACTTGGAGGGAACGTCTTGCGAAGACACGGTCTGGGCGATCTGTGTGGCTCTGAGCCCATAGGCCTTGATCAGGTTCGGGGTCGGCGGGCAGACGCCATCGAAAAGGGCGCCGAGGCGCCTGGCCGTAATGTGACTCTGGCCATCCTCGGCCTCGGTGCGGCGAAGCTGCGACAGTGCACCGCTGATGCCCTGATATTCAGGAGGCGCGGCGAACTTGACGAGAGAAAAGTCGAGATTGAAATAGCCTGCGCTCACGACGAGCTCGTTGGTGTTTGAAACGGCCGAGGCCTCGATTTTGCCGAAGTCCATGATTGTCCTCGATCGTGTCTCTTGGTGAGCAAGGCACGCAGAGGCTGACGGGAAGTAAAGCTCCAAAGCCTCGGTCGGAAAACGAAGGAATATGTATGCCTGGGGACCTTGGAAGATGGCCGGCGTCTGCCGCCACGTCACAGCAGCCACCACATCACCTCTGCAGCTCGCCGCTGCGATCAGGCTCTGAGCTTGGCATCGAGTCTGCCTCGCAAAGACAGGGGGAGCGGGGGTCAATCGTGATACGTCTTTCCCGGCATCACCACGCACTGACTGCCACACCTTGAATGCTCAGCTCATGCAGTCGATGCGTGTCTGTCTGCCTTGTAGCCTGATGGGTCGCCGAGTCGGTCAGACACTCTTGGCAGGACTTACCGGCGGCTACGCCGATGATGCCATTTGGCGAGGCAGTCGAGGTTTATGAAGAGAAACATCATATATTTTCCTAGCAGAGCCGATAACGGCTTGGCGAAACCGGAACCTGGGAACTTGAAGGCCGACCAAAATCGACGTGACCATGTAGCAACGTGACCTCGGCCTGCTATTACAAGCTATCACTTACTTGAAAGATATGAGGAGAACATATGACGTACAGTAAGGTTTTTTGAACTACCAGATACTTATAATCGCGGAATCATCCAAGACCTACTCTTTTACTACCCAAGGTAGACTAGGACCGGTCATTTCCCTCCCTGAGCGAGTACTCGACAGTCCATGTACTGTTCACTGTCATTTTCAGGTCACGTAAAATCTGCCAGTGTCACTCGTACATCGATCTATCTCATGGAAACTGTAGATCTGCGCTTTGATCCGATGGTCTGTGACGAGAAGTGCTGTTCTTGTGCCAACGCTAGGAGAGGTACCTCGACCTCCGATGCTGGGCACGCAGCCTGATCCGAACTGGCACATCAGGCTCTCTGCCAACAGTCTGCTGCATGCCGCACCCTGCAGACCCCCTCAGCTCAACTGCATGGATCATTGGCGGGCTGGCGATAGTGGTGGTGTGATCAGCCACTGAACATCGCAGGCGAGGTCTGGTTTCATCGACTTGCCGCTCCTCATGTGATAAATGGCTGAAGCACGCACCCCTCTCTTTACTCGATCATTCCCCGTCCACTCGCGATTCTCCTCCTTCAGAAACCTGTCTACCTTGGAAATGTCCACCAACAGCTCCGAGCCGGTGGCTCCAGCCGTTTGCTACCCCTTCTGCAGTGAGTATTACAAAGCCCCTGAGCCGCCTGCGTAGGGTTTTCTGACGGGCTAATTTCATAGGCAATGCCTTCAGGGAGGCCGAGTCTATAGGGCAAAGCCCGGAGCTGTGCAATCCAGGCTCGCAGTTTCAAGCAGAATACGCGTCATGTCAGCTCTGCATCGCGGAAAATCCAGAAGACGTGGGTGGTCCGGAGGGACTGGAGTTTATTCGCCAAGTTATGGGGCGGTTTCTGGAGTACTGCGACCTGCTGGCTATTACCCGCACCGAGAGCTTCACCCTCGCAAATGGGGTCGTCACTGTAATCGAATACCTTGATGTGGGGGGCCCGGTGACAACGACAGAGAAATCTAGCAACTCCATCTTCACCTCTTCACCGACCGAGACGGCAGCCAGAGCGAGAGAGACATCATCAGGTACATCGCAACCCTCCCGAGAACCTGCCACACAACTACTGACAGAACACCAAACAGTTCCATCACCATCTACTAGTACCGAACCCGAACCCGAACAGGGAGGAAGCAAGGCCTGGATCGCCGGCGCCGTCGTCGGGCCCCTTCTGCTCATCTTCCTCGCCCTGTGCATCTACTGGCTCCGTCGCCGGCGGCAACGGTCCGCTTCGTTACCCGCAGAGCCTGCTCCATCGTCACCGACAATGGAGAAAGCCCAGCTGCACTCCGACTCCATATCGCCCTACAAGTTCGCCCAAGAGGCCGACTCGGGGTACGTCCACGAGCTAGACGCATCTCCGAGGCCGGGCGAGTTCCCTGCCAAAGAAACGCCGGCACATAAGCTGCCAGACAAGTCACACCGGCGGGATGGATAGAGAAGGGGCGTCTGGCCTAGATGAGAGGTTGACGTAAGAGGCAGGACGGGGTGTCCGCGTCCTAGTGATTAGCCCTACTTAATTCCTGTTCGCGATATCACGCAAGGCAAATATTCGAAAATGGAAAATATTCAAGCATGCTGATGTACAATGGCCAATTCACCCCCTGGTCGGCCTCTTCAGCGGGTGTGCCTCCGTGTTAAACACCCAATCATCCAGGCTCACAAGACCCGGGTCCTCAAAGATGAGATAAAAGTACTTCATCGTCTCTGAGAACCAGAAGCTCTCAGTCGAGTCCGTCTTCTGCGTCTCTACACCCTTGGGGGTGTTGACATTGCGGATGGACGAGTACGCCAACTTCGTCTCGGTAGCCGCCACGATAGCCTGGAACATATCCCACGCGGCGTCTCGCCAGACGGCATCGCCTGTGATGCGCCACATGTAGAAGACGCTCTCGATGGCCTCGGGGCGCAGCATGTACGACGTGTCGCGCGCGCCCATGTAGCCCTTTGGTAGTTCGGCGCCGCCGCTTCCACGGGACTTGGGCGCCTTGGCGTCCCAGACCGAGTCGGACCACTTGCATGCGGCCAAGCGGTCGCTGACTTCGGGGTCGGTGGCCGAGGCGCATGGAAGGAATGTGCTGATCTCGGGCATGATGCCGGTGGGAAGAGCGGCGTAGGCCCAGACGCATCCCCGGGTCAGACGTGCGCCAATATCCAAGTAGCTCTTATCGGAGAGAAGACGTGCAGCCAAGGCGTAAGAGCCGCCGAGGAAGCACGAAAGGTGCTGCATGTCAGGAGACAGATCGGCCTTGTTGCCAGACCTGGCGTTGGCGTCACCCGCAAAGAGGATATCGGCGTTGTCGGGCGTCATGGGGGAGAAAAGAAGGTTGGCCTTGATGGCATCGAACGAGGCCTTGGTCATCTCAGGGTACTCGGGATCCAGCCCACCGAGGAGAGCATGCATCTTGGGCAGATACTCATATACCGAGTCGGCCTGTGCACCAATGGTAAAGTGCGACTCGCTGGCCGTCAGCCTGCGATAGCTGAGGAAAGCTGGCCACATGCCGGGGATCTTCGTATCCTTCTGGGTGTTGTGGAGGAACTCCTTGACGCGCTCGGTGGCGTCGTACCACTTGGGGTTTCCCGTGAGCTGCGAGAGACGTGTGAACTCCAGGGACAGCGAGCCGCCCGAGGTCAATGGATCGTGGTCGCTGGCGGACAGGGTGCCGAGCTTGGCTGAGGAGAACTGCAACCAAAAAGGCGGCATGTGGTTCGGCGTGTCGAATCCAAAGTAGAGCATCTCGCCCAGCTCGACGGCCTTTGTCAGCAGGACAGGCTCGCCGCTCAGATCGTAGGCCGACAGGAGCCCGCCCAAGTAGCGGATTGTCGTCTCGAACATGTTGACGGAAGTGAGTGTCGTGTTGTTCCAATCGATGAGAGCCACGGTGCGCACAGCTTCGGCAAAGTCCTCCTTCTGGCCCATGATCCAGAGAGTACCAAGAGCGTCAACGATGGACGCGCCATAGCCACCGAAAGTGTTCTTCCCCGCGCCAGCAATGGGGACCAGCTCATCCCAGCCCCAGGCGTACTTCTTGTAGCTCGACCAGCTGCGCCGGAATGCCTGCAGGACGGCTTGCTTCCGCGATTCGACCTTTGCAGCCTCATCTTGGGGCGGTTTTGCCGTGGAGAAAACGTGCTGCACCTTCGGGAGTGCGAGCGGAGAGCCGACCGGCAGCGGCTTGATGGACTCGCGGGGATATTGCAGCTTCACCCTCGCCCAGTCGTAGCTGGGCGTGCGGTAGTCGACATTGTCGATCTGGATGACCTTGGAGCTGAATCCGGGGATGCCCGTCCACCAGATGGCCAAGACGATAAACGTAATAAGTGCAATGGCGGGACGCCTCATCGAGCGGCGGATGGTGATCATGGCGGCGGTCGGAAGAGCCTCAACCAAAGTCGGCGACCTGTCGAGGGATGATACTGAGCGCGATGTCGCCAAGCCTTGGCATCTCGAGGCCTCTTCTCAAGGCGTGTCGAGATGAATGAGTGTGTGTGTTGGCCCTTCAATGGCGCCGTCGGACTTCCATGAAGAGGAACTTGAACAGTCCGGGCGCGACATGGACGCGTGAGACGTCGGGATGAGGTGGATTTAAAGCCTGACAAGGTGTCGTCTTCTGGAACTAGCAGGGGCAGGTCCGGAAAGGGGAGGCTTACTGGGTGATCCCTGGAGCCTCCGCTGAAGCATCCACTGTAACACGAGGATGGCGGGGCGCTAGCGGGCCATCTTACTTAAGCCGGCCTTGGCAAGGCACCTTGAGGATGCATTCAGGGGCAAGAGCAACCCAGAGGAATGGGGCAGACAACGGAAAGAGCGAGAACATGTCGATGAGTGATGAGTTGATGAGCCAAGGCCGAGCAGGTACTTATTCGCTGCGTACCGAAGGTTAACTCGCCCCTATACTTCTCTTGCAAGTTGACCAAACTCAAAGACACCGCATCGAGTCAGCTCGTGATCGGCGGATCATCACCCCTGGCGGAGATTCGTGTTCCCACATCACATCATCACCACGACACCGAACCACCACAGTAAAGAGCGACTTTTTTTCTGCAAGACAGTAGGGCCACGCCCCACGCCTTTAATCAATATCCTCAAATGAATGTCAAGCCAGCATGGCTCCCTCCACCTTCTGCCATGCCGACAGCTGGTGTCTTCGGAGACCTACAGGCTCCTCTCCCAAGCATAACTGGCTGCTGTAACCGCCTTATTCACCAGGGCTGGCCATCTCTCCGCCGTCACGCGGGCGCCTGACCACCCTCGGTTCTCCCCCTAAACCCCGACTCGCCTCCATGAGGGTGCGGTCGCATCACCGGACGGGCGGCGCGGGCCGGCTGCCGCAGGTCATCTCATCACGAGAAGGCCAGAGAACGGGTCTGTGATGAGACCCTTCCCTTCCGGCGCGCCACCGCGATGGTCCAGTCCGGCCCGGAAGCCCCCATGCCCGCCCTGGACGGCCAAAGTCGTCCGGCGCTCCAATCATGGGAGGGAATCCGTCGTGTGGCTCAGCGGCGTACAGCTGCTGTTTGCCATCTCAACTGATGCGCCCTGTCGAGGGATGGATCCATAGATGAATGTCCTAGTCAAACCACGTAAGAGTTCGCTTTCTCGTGTCCGGTCGATCAATCGTAGCCGCCGCCGAACTGGCTGTGGAAGGCCGTGCTGATGCTCTTCTCGTCGTCGTCGATGCGGCGTCCGAATCCGTTGCTGGGGCCGCTGCGCTGTCCGCTGGTCGAGTTGACGTACTGCATCAGACGGTCGCTGCGCGAGTAAGACACGGGGCGCATGCCGGTGAAGGCGTCCTGCAGACCAGCGCCGAGGCTGGCGCCGCCCTGGCCGACGCCCTTGGATCCGATGACGCTGGAGCTGGCATCGGTGAACTCAGACGTCGCCACGCTCTCGCCGGCAACGCTGCCGGGAGGCCTGGCGCCCTTGCGGTTGCCGGAGCGGCCGATCGGCACGCCCGGCAGTCCGGGCCAGCTCTCCATGTTGAACCCGCCGAAGTTCTGGGGGTAGGTCGCGTGGAGAGCCGCACCACCGAGGGCGGAGCTGTGGATGGATGAGACGTCATCCGGGATGTAGGACATGACCGAGCCCGTGTCAAAGTCACGGACTGAGGGCGCGCCGTGGCCGTTGAAGCGGCCATTGTTGGGGTAGGGTCCTGCGTTGGGGAACTGCTGCTGCTGGCCGTTGTTGTTGTTGTTCCTCTGGCGGTAGGGCGTCTTGGGCCGGCTGAACTGGAGCAGCGAGGTCTGGAGGTTGGTGAGGGGTCCCTCAACCAGACACTTGTTGTCCTTGAAGTGGACAAGAAGGTGGTGCCACAGCTCGTGCTTAGACAGGACCTTGGGGTTACCGATGATAACGAGACCATACTTCGCACGGGTAAGCGCCACGTTGAGACGGCGCGGGTCCGACAGGAAACCGATGCCCTGGCTATCGTTGGAACGGACACAAGACAGGACGATGAAGTCCTTCTCACGACCTTGGAACGCGTCGACCGAGGCAACTTCAACCTCCTTGTAGCTCTCCTTCTTGAACGTGCCCGTGTGCTGCATCGTGCTGACGATGTAGCTGCGCTGGCCCTCGTACGGAGTGATGACACCAATATCCGCAGGCTTGACTCCGGCCTTGAAGAAGCGGCTGACAACCTTTTCGACATTAGACGCCTCGGTGCGGTTGAGGTAGGAAGTTCCCGACGCCGAGATTTCCTCGTTACCAAGGTTCGACCAGAACATCATAGGCATATCGGCCACGGGCCAGGGGAAGTCAACGTCCTTACGGATGCGTTGGTTGTGGGTGACACCATTCTGGAGAGATCCGTCGTAGAACATGTTGGAGGGGAACTGGGCCAGACACGGGTGCATACGGTACTGCGTGTTGAGGCGGATGGGCTGCAGGCGCAGGTTCACCAGACGCTCGAAGAGAGACTGGTTGAGGCCGGCCTTGGCCGCCTTCTTGTTCATGATGA
Source organism: Plectosphaerella cucumerina (assembly GCA_020746995.1). Lineage (NCBI taxonomy): Eukaryota > Fungi > Ascomycota > Sordariomycetes > Glomerellales > Plectosphaerellaceae > Plectosphaerella > Plectosphaerella cucumerina. The sequence goes on along the minus strand of JAGPXD010000004.1, from coordinate 507,974 downwards.
CGGGACCCAGCTGCTTGTGATCGCCGACCAGGACGACCTGCTTGCAGCCGAGGACGAGCGGGATCATGCACTCGGGCTCGGCAGACTGAGTCGACTCGTCAATGAGCACGTTGCGGAACTTGATCTTGGCGAGTCGGGGGTCGCCGGCGCCCACGCAGGTGCAGCAGACGACATCGGCGTTGTGAAGAATGTCGCGCTCGGCGGCCTTGGTCAGCTGCTTGAACTTCTTCTCGTCCTGGCTCGAAAGTCCGTCAAGCTCGCTCTTGAGCTGCGCCAGCTTCACAAGCTCACTGTTGCTCTCGTTCATACGGACTTGCTCGTGGAGAGAAAGGAAGCTGACGCTCGACTCGACGTCCTCGCGGGACTTGGCAGTGAGGCGCACCACTTTGAGTCCGGTACGGTGGATACGCTCGCAGAGCTGGTCCACAGCAACGTTGGAGGGCGCACACACCAAGACCTGACCGCCAGTGGACTTGGCGAGATGGTAAATGATGGTGGCCGACGTGACAGTCTTGCCGGTACCAGGAGGCCCTTGGATCCTGAACAGAGGGTCAGCACTGAGGCGGGGTTGGGGGGCTTCAATAGGACGAGACGTACAAGCTCAGCGGCGTCTGAAGAACAGACTTGATAGCATCGACCTGTGACTTGTTCAGGTCAGGCAGACCAGGGGCGGTGAACTTCTTGGGCAGGGTGATCTTCATGGGCGCCACCTCGACATCGCGGCCGAGGAGCTTGTGCACGATGAAGCCCGAGACACTGTTATCGTCGACGGCGAAAGTCTTGAGAGCGAGCTGCATGCGGTCGTACGAAGTCGCCTTCCAGACGTAGTCGGCAGAGAAGTTGTGGGTGCACTCGGTGGGCACCGACTTGTCGTTGCCGGACTTGCGCAGCTCCAGCTTGACCTCGTCAGATTGGTTGTTGGGGATCTTGACGACATAGCCGACGCCCTCCCAGTTGGAGCGGAGCTCGCCCGTGTAGCGCAGGCGCATCTCGTCGCCGACGGCCAGCTTGACGTCACCAGACTCTATCTTGTGAAGCTCAAAGCTGGCAATGTGCTTGTTGTTCAGGCCAAAGTCCCAACGGACAACCAGGTTGTCCTCCGACTGGGCCTCCTTGAGCTTCTTGTCGTAGTCGGACTCCATCTTGACAAGGGGTCCGAAGATGTTCTGGTACTGATAGGGGTCGTCGTACTTGAGGAGGACAGGGTGGGGCTCGTCGTCGATGCTAGCGACTTCGGCGAGCTTCGCAATAGTTGCGGTCGAGTCGTCCTTCCACAGCTCCTCGAGCTTGGCCATCATCGGGGCCGTCAAGTGACGGGCGCGTAGCTGCTCGGCATCGGAGGGGGCGGACACCAGCCAGGGGAGGAAGGCGCGCTCCTCGATCAGGGGCTGCCAACGCGAGATGTCCCAGCTCATATCCTTGGACGAGGTGTTGGCGGCGCATGGCTGACGGCACAGCAGAACGACGACGGTGTCGGCCTTGGCGGGAATGAAGCCAAGCAGGAAGACATTCTTGTTGCCGCAGTTGTAGCACTCGAGGATAGTGTCGCCAAGCGTGGAAGCGGGGTGGAGCTGGATCTCCTTGTGTCGAGCGCGGACAAGATGGTGGACGATGTGAGAGGACGTGCTGTTTCCGCGGCCGTTGCAGAACCATTTCTCACAGCCTAGACACTTGACAACGGAGCTCGGGGAGTGGATGCCGCAGTAGCTGTGGCGCGAGGGTTAGCGGTGTCCCCCTTATGAAGCTTGGCAGGGAGGGGTAGATAGGGCAGCAACGTACGAGCAGGCATGAGCGGGAGGTTCATGATCTTCCTCCACGAAGCTGCCGAGCTTGAGACCTTGCATAGCGCCGACTGGCGCACTGGCCAGACTATCGTTATCATCGTCGTTATAGAGATCGGTCTGATTGTCGTCGTCGTCGGCGCGTCGGCGGCCGACGTGAGTTGAGGCGTAGAGCGCATCGGCGTTGAGGGTGGACAGGTCGTCGCCGCCAGCCTTAATGGCAGCAGCCGAGTCGGATATCAAGTGGTTTCCCACATGACTGAAGGCGTCCTCCATGGTCGCACAGAGGTAGGTTGGGGTGTGGGAGCGTTACGATGCTGTTGGGCCGGTCAGCACTCAACTTCGCAGTGTGTGAGGGAGAGAACGATGCTTCATGCGGCATTTCTCCTCATAGATGTGAACACGTCCTCCACCACCTACCTCGGGAAGCGTTCTGGGTGTCGCAGGGCTGGTATTCTTCGGGGAGCGCCTCGGGGCGGCTCAGGGTGTGTTGAGAAGAGTTCGGTAGATAGTGAGACGGGTCGATCACATCATACCGACAGTGGGCGAGAAGGACAGAGTTCGGGGCCTCGGTTCGCTTGCCGGTATACCTGCCGTAGGTCGAGATTCGGCCACGAAACAAGGTGGCTTTGGAGGCGGCGACTTTGACGTGGTTGATTCGAAGCCGTGGTGAACTTTCTGACGCCGCCAGGTGCAGTGGGGAGGTCGCGGCCCCACTCATTTGGTGCCGCGCAGGGTAGCGCAGAGCAAGCCGTGGCGTTATCGATAGGGCGATTAGATACTACGAATTTATTTTCTACGGGCGACTGCGACAACGACAGCTGGGGCTTGACACCGAGACGTCGGCATAGTCGCATATCGTTCACATACACACCACACAATTCAAGATGATTGTAAGCGCCGGATACTTTCCTCTGATGGTAGAATGCTTGACTGACTGACCCGTGACAGCGGAAACAAGCACGCCTCCGCCGGGACTTCCTCTTCCGAAAGGCCGCCGAGCTGAAAGAGGCCGAGACTGTCGAGAAGAGAGCCAAGCTCCGCGATGCGCTCGCCTCGGGCAAGCCCCTCGACCCCTCGATAGCCAAGGACAAGGCTCTGCGCAAGGACTACGCATACGATGAATCCGCCGATGCCCGGGACGATGCCGCCCTCGACCTGGACGACGAATACGCAGCCATGAGCGGCCTGCGCGACAGCAGAGTCCTCGTCACAACATCCCGAAGCCCCTCGTCACGACTTTCCGCCTTCTCAAAAGAGCTGCGCCTGCTCTTCCCAACAGCAGTGAGGCTCAACCGAGGAACCCTCATCCTTCCCGATCTCGTCCAGTCCTGCCAGTCCAACGGCCTCACCGACCTGATCCTCCTGTCAGAGCACCGTGGTACTCCCACGGGCATGGTCGTCAGCCACTTCCCGAATGGCCCTACAATCAGCTTCTCTCTGCGTGAGTTGCGGTACCCCGCGTACCTGGGATTGTGTCAGAAACTGATTCGGTACAGACAATGTGAAGATGCGGGCAGACCTGGGTTCCAATATCGGCACCGTTGCGGAGAGCATTCCTCACATTATTTGCGAGGGTTTCACCACGTATGTAGAGGAGATCCGCCGGAACATGGGAAAGAGGCTAACAACAGGAACAGAAAACTGGGTCAGCGCGTTGCTCGCATCCTCAAGCATCTGTAAGGCACTCTGTCCCCCGGAAGTGTGGCAATGTTGACTGACCGATGAATAGGTTCCCTCCTCGGGAGCCAATAACGAGCAAGAACAAGGTGGGAAACCGTGTGGTGAGCTTCATCAACAAGGATGACACCATCGAGGTGCGCCAGTAAGTCGTCTGAGATCCGTTCTAAGTATTCGTTGTCTGATGAAATTCGCAGCCATGTGTTTGTACGGACGGCGTATGATTCTGTGGAGTTGTCGGAGGTTGGCCCGTGAGTTGCATCCAGCCCCGTTGAACGGACAATGTCGCAGCTTCAGCTCCGATGGGCTCCAATGCGATATCGTTCGAGCCTGAAATGGCGCTCAAGTTGTGGATAGTAGCTAACAGCCATGCTAGACGGCTCACGCTGAAGCCCTTTGAGATTCGTCAGGGAACGCTCGAAAACAAGGACGGAGACGTCGAGTGGCACCTGTCGTCATACACCCGGACGGGCCGCAAGAAGCAGTATTTGTAATGGCGAGGGAATCATGGAAGAAGTTGTCGAAGCTCGCCATACATATTCAGCGCCATCACGAAGCCCTGTGCGGTCTCTTTGGCCCATCGCTCGCCAAGAGGTTGAGCGAGGGCGACGAAGCACTCTCGGATCGCCGACGGAAGGAGAAGCAGAGCCCAGAACATGTCTGTTGATGTTGTCAATTCGCGAGGAATTTGGCATAGCGATTCAATCCATCGCATAGCAGCTCCTTGGGAAGGCATGTTATTTCTGCAAGCTGTGGCCTTGCAAGGAGCCAGGCGAGGCATGGAAGACGCTTCATGAAGTGTCTACCGTCATCTTGAGCCGGAGTCAACGCAAGAGGAGTAGCCCTTTGGCGCAACGTACAGAGACATGCCGAAGACGACATCACAGCAGGGGGTACATGGTGCTCTCTAGGAGGCTGCTGGAGGCTGAAGATAGGCAATCTTCGACTCGGAGACGTGGAAAGGTTCGGATAAAAGAAGCTGGCTACCTACACTATCAATTTCAATACCCAAGACACCACGAAAACCGCTGAAAATGACATGAGATGGTCGCTTCCAGTGGCCTCCATGCGCCAATGACACGTGCGAAGCAACGTCACGAGGTGCGGCAAACTTGAACAAAGCAAGGCGGCGTGGCTTCTCCAGGCACCAGGAACAAATGCGGCGACATGATCCAGTTGCGGGATGATTCGCTCGTGGCCACGGACATCGCTATCGGAAACCGTGTGGCCGGGCTCGCTCCTCGGTAGCGCCGGTCGGGATTCGTCACGACTGTTGCCGCACGTTGTGGCGCAGACGGGAGGGAGCTCCAGCTTGATGAGAAATGTGAGCCGCGAGTACGACAACTTGGCGATTGGGGCGAGGTGCGGTCCCCTATTTTTGGTGGGCGATGACTTGATCTGCAGAAGGGAAAGCCTGCATCTCACTGCATCTGGGCTATGCGCCAGGATCCATCAGGTCCACGTAGTCTTGAGACTCCCGTCCTGGGGAATGCGAAGAGTCTACAGGCAGAAGTTCCAGAACGATGGACATTTCGGGTCTGAATTTTGCGAGCAGTGCACTGCCAGGTGCCGGGGATCGCCTACCACCCGAACCTAACTCCTTGAAGTTGCCGCATGTGCCGGCGCTCCCTCGTTCCGCATCGGTCTTTTCGGCTTCGCCCCCGTGACCTTTGCCCCCGCGCAGTCGCCTTCGTCTCCTCAATTTGACAACAAGTAGAAAATTTGACGAAGCATCAGGGATCGGCAGTGATGAGATGACAAGCCACAAGCATCTTGGGGGCTCCCACTGAACGTGAACTCAAGCACTCCCGGTCGAACTTGTTTTGCTCAATGTCCCGCCTGCAGTGATGGTCGTGTCACTCCAGAACGTTCAGTGCACAAGTCCCCTGTCAGCACCCAAGCTGCCCCGCCCCGCCGCTGAGCCTGGCCCGTAAACAGGCGACGAACCCAATCACGATCCCTGTCGCCGCTCCACAGGCCCCCCCGGCTCTGGATTGAGCCCAGCACATTGGTCGGCTGGCTCGGGACCCTCGCAACTCACTTTTCCAGCATCCCCCCAAGGAGCCAAAAGGACCGCCGCCCCCGCCGCCTGGAGGTCTGTTCCTGCCTCTGGGTGCTCGGTCTCCCGTCCGTCAGTCAACGTCAACAACAGAAGACCGCAAGGGTTCCCAGCGTCCGTCAGCCGCCAAGGCCAAACGTCATTTAGCTCCTCCCACCTTCCGCAAACTTCAGCCGGAAGGACCGTTCGAGCTCACCTGCACTCCACGTCCCTCAACTCCGCTTGCCTGCTCTCACCACCTGCCAATCTTACGTCTGCGGGACTCGACGTCGGGTCAGTACAGTACAACACCACAACCTCTCGTCGGAATTTCGATCTCCTCAATTCGCCGCCGGCCTCCTTGTCGAGCCGATTACCACACTTTGGTCGCCTCTCCGTCGCCTAGCATAATAATCCAATCATGTCGTACGGTCAATACAACAACAACCCGTACTCGCAAGGCCCTGCGGCCGAGGGCGGGTACAATGGCTACGATCAGGTACGCGACCGCCCCGAAACCGCGCGCTCCTCAATTCTCCTTGGCACCGGAAGCTATGGAACCTTGTCTGGTCGCATCGCGACGCTCTCAATTGTCCTTGACTGTCAAGCTAATCCGATGTCCAGAACCAGCAGCAGCAATATGGCGGAAACCAATACGGCGGCGGCCAGTACGAGATGCAGCCGTACGGAAATCAGTCACAAGGATACGGCCAGCAGGGCCCCTACGACGAGGAGCAGCCCCAGCCGCAACAGCCCGCACCAACATCCGGCGGCGCCGCGACGCTGACCCAGCAAGACTTCCTCGGCCGTATTTCGAACCTCCGCAACGAGATCAGGAGCCTGGGCGCAGACATTGAGCAGATCGCGCAGCTGCACCAACGCGCCCTCTCTTCGACAGACCCCAACGCCACCAGCCAGGTCGACCAGGCCGTCGCCCAGACGCAAGTCCGCAACACCGCCATCAAGGAGCAGATCAAGTTCCTCGAGAGGGATGCCGCGCGCACTCAGGACACCTCGCGCGCCTCCAAGCAGGCCCAGCTCAACTCCATCCGCGAGACCTTCAAGAAGGAGCTGCAGAACTACATGTCCATGGAGGGCGACTACCAGAAGCGCTACAGGGAGCAAATCGCTCGCCAGTACCGCATCGTCAACCCTGATGCCACCGAGGATGAGGTCAGGCAGGCCACCGAGGCCGACTGGGGCAACGAGGGTGTCTTCCAGACAGCAGTAAGCTTAGCCCAGCACGCAACTCCCCAACGTTGAGCATTTTGCTAACCCCTCCCCAGCTCAAGTCCAACAGAGTAGGCCAGGCCAACTCGGTTCTGGGCAACGTGCGCGCCCGCCACAGCGAGCTGCAGCGCATCGAGCGCAACATTGCCGAGGTTGCCCAGCTCTTCTCCGAGATGGCCGTCCTCGTGGAGCAGCAGGAAGCTACCGTCGACGCCGCCGAGCAGAACGCCCAGCAGACCGTCGAGAACATCCAGAAGGGCAACGAGCAGGTCGAGGTCGCCAACAAGCACGCCCGCAGCCGCAGAAAGCTCAAGTGGTGGTGCCTCCTCGTTGTTGTTCTCATCATCATTGTTATCGCCCTTGGTGTCGGCATCGGCGTCGGTGTCGTCAAGAACAACACAAACTAAGCGGGGAGAGAGGAGGGATCTTAGATTTGTTGACGCCGAGCCGCGGGCTAGCTGTACGAAATGGGCGAGCTGGCGTGCGAGAAGTGTTGGTGCTCGCCATACTGCCCGTGGCTCCTGGCGACTTTTCCATTGCAACCGCTGCGTTGCACTTTCGACGATTGTTGTGTCCAGAGACACTGGGGTTAGGAGTTTTGTATGTATCTACTTCCACCGCGAGGGCCCCGGCTCCGCGGCGTGGGAGAGGCCCGGCCAACGCGTATTGTGTTGGATGAGGACGACCAGCAGATATACTTGAACCGTACTTACTTAATACGACGTCTATATATGTACGCTTGGTCGCTCGAGTTGTGATACTAGCAGAAACCATTTCTCATCTCAAAGAACACCAGACTTAACAGCGTGAGTGGATGATATTACGTACTACCCCGTATATACATGGACGGCAGCGGCAACTGCAGAAAAGAGGGTAAGAGGTAAGACAGGTCGACAAAAACAGATAGAAAAAACACCTGCCGCAGCCGCCGCCGTCGTAATAAACACCGAGTAGAGGGTGCAGCCCGACCAGAAGTCTACCTTCCAAGGCCATAAATGCTCCTCTCGCGTGGCGGCCCCAACGCAACGCCAGGGAGGAGAGTGCCCCCCGACTTGCTGACTACCTGCCTGACCTTACACACACGCACACTCTGGCACACCTCCCATGGCGGGCGGTCCGACGAGCTCATGGCGGGGCTGGGAAGAAGGTCCTTGCTCGCCGGCACCCTTTCCCCTTTGACGCCCCCTTTTTTTTACAGCCCACTTGAAAACACCGAACCCGTCGATGATGCCCCCCTTCTCCCGTTCGCACCGCTCGAACACAATCGTACACACGCCGCCGGACGCGGCCAGCCCCCCCGTTGGAAGTGATTAAGGGAGAAAGTGGGGGGAAGAGACCTCTGATGTGAGAGAGAGAGACTATTGCCGCCACCACTTTACCGTGCCATGGCGGGGTTAACGCTCTGCAGCTTGCTGGCGAGCTGGGGGTACTTCTCCTGGACCTGGAGCTGCGTCCTGGTGGCCTCGGCGTAGGAGAGGGCGTTGATGGTCTCGCCCTCGGTGCGGGCGAGCTCGGCGGCGCGCTCGAAGTACTTGAGGGCCTCGGTGATCTTGCCGTGCTGGAGGAGGAGCTGGGCCATGGTGGCGACGGCAATGTCGCACTCGGGGTCGACTGTGAAGAGTTAGCTTTTTTTTTCTTAAATAAAAAAGGGAGACGGGCGCAACGCACTGATCAGGGCCTTCTGGCACAGCTTCTCGGCCTCCTCAAAGTCCTGCTTCTGCTGGAAGAGGCAGAGGGCCTTGTTGATGAGGGGCAGGACGTTCATGGCCATGGGCTTGGTCTTCTTCTCCATCTCGATGGCCGTGTCGAACTTTTCGACGGCCTCCTGGAAGTTACCCTGGTCGAGGAGCAGCTCGCCGTAGTAGTTGTAGACGTCGGGGACCTCCTTGAAGTTCTTAATGCAGCGGCGGAAGGTCGACATGGACGAGGCGATGGAGCCCATCTTGTACTGGGTGACGCCGAGCTGGATGTGGGAGAAGATGAAGTCGCGGTCGAGGTCGATGGACTTTTGGTAGTCCTTTGCGGCGTCGGAGAACTCGCCCTTGATGAAGTGCAGCTGGGCGCGGTGGTAGTAGATGTCCGGGTCCTCGCCGTTCTGCTCGAGGGCCTTTTCAAAGTCCTCGGCAGCCTTGTCGGCGGCGCCGAGCTCGAGGTTCATGCTGGCGCGCTTGATGTAGCTCTGGGTCAGGCCGGGGTCGAGCTCGATGGACTTTGTGAGGTCGGCCATGGCGTCGTCGTGCTTGCCGAGGAGGCAGCGGAAGGTGCCGCGGAGGTTGTAGGCGAGGGCCTCGTGCTCGCCGAGGTCGCCGAGCTCGAGGGCCTTGTCAAAGGCCTGGCGGGCCTCCTCGTAGCCCTCGCCCGTCTTCTTCTCCATGGCCTTGATGCCGAGCTGCAGCTGGGCGAGGCCGCTGTCCTCGGGAAGCTCGACCGACTCGGCGATGCCGGCGGGCAGGGGCTTAACGCGGAAGCTCTGGAGGTAGTTGCCGACAAAGGTGTGGCTGGGCAGCTTGACGGGGCGGCTGGCGAGCATCTCGGCGGCCTTTTGCTCGGCGAACTTCTTGAGCAGGCGCTCGACGGCCTCGGCGCTGGACTGGTTCTTGAAGCTGTCGATGATGCAAGAGGCGGTGAAATCGAGGAGAGCCTCGCCGTACATCTTAAGGTGCTCGTAGGCGTTGGCGCGGCGGTTCAGGGCCTTGACGTACTCGGGGTCGAGGTTGACCGCGGCCGTGGTGTCCTCGACGACCTTGTCCCAGTCGCCGAGGGCGTTGTAGCAGGCGGCGCGGTTGGAGTAGAAGATGGGGTTGGCCTTGCAGAGGATGGCCTTTGAGTAGAGGTCGATGGCGCGGTTGTACTCCTTGCCGCCGTAAGCCTTGTTACCGGCATCCTTGAGCTTGGCGGCATACTCGTCGCGCTGCTCCTCCGACAGGGCCTTGACCGACTCCTCGTCGATCTCGGACAGCTCATCGGCGCTCTCGACGGTGGCGGCTTTCGGTTGCGCGGGGGGGGCGGCTTCTGTGGGCGCGACCTTGTCTGCCGAGTCGGCGGCCTTCCTCTCGGCCTCTTTCCGTTTCCTCCTCTCCTTCTTGCTGAGCTTAGGCGTGTCGGACTTCTTCTGTTGGAGGCAGGGTCAGAGATGAAGACTTGGGCGCGATGATACTCCAGTAAAGAACATACCGAATCACTGTTCAGGTAGTACACGACGCCGGCACCTGTGAAAACGACGGCGACACCGGCCACTGTGTAGACGACGGCCTTGTTCTCGGCGGCCCAGCCGGTGATGCGCTCCCAGACGGACGACGACTCGACCGGGACCGCGATGGGCACGGTCTGAGGCGCCATCGGGGGCACGGAGGGGAGAGGATTGGACATGGCGTTCGGGGTGGCAGCGAAAGCCAAGGTCGTTGGGTGGGATAGGAAAATGGAATGGACCGGATGCGATGCGGATGCGGGTGCAGATGCAGAGCGAGATGGATGGTCCTTTGGTCGGTAAACGATAAAGGCGATGTCAATTGATTATCGGGCCGTGTCTGCAAAGGCGGTCCTCGATGGTGGTTGTGGTGTCGGGCTCTGGATCGATGATGCAGGAGTTGCAGGAGGACGTACGATAGGTAGTAGCTGTCGGTGCACCTCCAATCAATCAGCAGCTTTCCAAGGTGGTAGGATTCCGTCTGGTCCGTCCACTTTTTGCTACAGGGCCCGTCGGGTCCCGAGTCGTCACGCGAAAAATTATTGCGCCGCGCCATCCATTGCAAACGGGGCCCGTCTTGGCTTACTTAATGCGCTTTGGCAATAGGCCGCCCCGGCTTTTCCCAGGATTCTCGTTGCTTCGGTCCAAGGACGCGACAGCTGCCTCAGGCAACGCGTGCAGCGTTCAGTGGGCCGGGATCCAAGAATCGAGGGGCACTGGCCAGGACTCGGAGACGTCACTGATGAACGCTGGCAACGACCTGAACGCCCACGATGAGTGCCGACTTTCAGCTGTTCACTTCCCTGCGAAAAGATGAGGCCCTCGAGGGGACGCCGGAACATGGCCCTGACCATGCCGGATGGAACAAGACGAACAAGTCCTCAATTTATATGCTCGACTATCACCGGGACCGCATGCTGAGAGCCGCGACGCACTGGAAGTGGGCTGCCGCTGTGGATGTTCTTCAAGGGGACGACGGCTTGTTGCGTCTGGCTGAGTTTATAGACTCGTCAACTGCAGAGAAAGGCTCGCCGCTCCGAGTCAAGGTTCTTGTGGCACAAGACGGCCAACTTGCTTGCGAGTCATCCCTGGTGCCTGCTGTCCCGTCTCAGAACCTATTCCCACGGCGGTTACCCCCTCCAGATGCTGCGGCAGCTGAGGGCGGCCCCCTGAAGGAGAATACCTTCAAGGTATTGCCTGATGGTGAGCCAACATCACGTTCCGAGTACACACACTACAAGACCACGAAGCGGGCCATGTACGACGGTGCTAGGGGCCGTTTGGGCATCTCCCTCACAGATAAGAAGGAGGTCCTTCTCGTCAACAGGGACGACGGCTCTATCATGGAAGGCAGTCTCACCACGCCCTGGTTCTGGAGAGACGGCAGGTGGGTGACGCCGCCTGTTCCCGCTGTCTTCTCCCTTGATCGCGGCAGCGGTGGTCAGGATGGGACCACTCGTCGATGGGCCCTGGAAAAGTATGTACACCAACATGAAGCTACCTCAGCAAACTGACGAGATATCAGTGGCCTGGCCGTGGAAGAAGCTGTCCACGTAGACAGCCTGGTCGACGGCGAGGAGTGCTGGATCAGCAACGGCGTCAGGGGGTTTATACACGGCAAGGTTTGTCTGCCGCCCAAGCAGCCCTGAGAGGGCGTCATGGACAACACCCGGCCTGTCATCGTGACAGCTCCCACGTTGAAGCCACGGTGCCAACGGCTTGTGGTCTGACTCGCTCTGAGCCTGGCGTGACATTGGCCTATCGGCTCGCCGACGTACCCGTAGCCCTCAACAAGCTCACAAACTCTCTGTCACACTACGTCCGTGGCGAGAGGGTCGCTAGCAGGCCCACGCTCCTTGTGAATGAGGTCATGTGCGGGGGAGGGCGCCTAATCCCGCCAGGTCTTTACATCCGAAGCATTCTAATGCAAAGCTTGGGGTCCTGCAGAGCTCCTGGGCGGGGCGGGCATGTCAGAGCTCCACGTTTCCTCGGCCAGGTGTGCCAGCGGAGGATCACGATGTGGTAGAACAGCGAGCTTCGACCGGAACTCAGTCAGCGCACCCTTCTGGTTCTGCCTGTAGTGAAGGGTTCCATGGTACTGCGACAACATCAACTGTGCAATTGGTTGGCCTGGTCTGACAGTATGAGCCGAATGTTTTAGACGCAGGCTCATCAATATCAAGTCAGGGGAGGGCTGTTGCTCGATGGCCTTCGACACATTGAGGAGCGGATGAGCAAATGGCAATGCTGCGTGACGGCGCAGACAAGGCTGGATAGTATTGAGCGGAGAGAGAGAGATGCCCAGCAGACCTCGCCTGTGCATTAGGCCGTTTCTATGCTCTATGAATAAATCGGATGTTGGGTAGCACGGAGCTGGCCAGCACCCAGCTGAACCCTAGCGTGGTTGTGATCTTCACGTTGTGTAGAAGCTCGGCCCAGTCCAGCCTCAGCCACTTCCAACAGTCGAAGTTGGGAAGCTTTGCATAGGCTGCTGCCCAGATGGTTGCATGTACTTCAGCAACATAGGGCGGCACTTCTCTGCCATGTTGTCGGGACCCCTGAACACGGTTACCCTGGGTTCAAAAACTATAGCATATTCAGCAAAGTCATCCGTATTCCAGCTGTTAGCCATCAATCTTCACTGTTCTCTTGCAATCTGAGCAAGTTAATAGGGGCCGAAAGTGGTATTTGCAGACAATCATGACATTACCTGTTGACTTTAAGTTGGACTCGTGGCATGATAAATACCACTCGGGCCATACGACTTCCCAGTTGATTATGGCTGGAGATGCTTCCTACAATATGGTATGCACAGCCTTGCGGGTCACACGGTGTTGGCTGAAATCATATTCCGAGAATGTCACAGATGCATGGCATATCATTTGAGAGCCACTTGAGACTCATCGAGTGGACTTGACTCCAGTCTCGACAACTATAGAAGGGAGACAGTTGATGCTGGTCCGGATCATGCATGAAGAGGAGTTCTAGATGCCGGGCTACTGAACTGGTTCGGCTCAGGGTACAAGCGGCCGGCAGCTGGCAGCTTCACTCCGAATCGCTTTGGGTTGTGAGAACTGGTGTCAGACGTGGTCTCGCAGCTCATCCCGCATGTCATTGGAATTGGAGGCGTGGACCAGTAGGATGTGGGATACGGACTCCGGCCAACCGTCACGATCCGACGGGCGTCCGTTGCGCACAGTTGATGCGTTTTTGGTGTCAGGACACTGCTGTGCTGCAATCTTTTCTCTCACCTTTTGACCTCAGTCAGATATCAGCGAAGAGGAGTGGCCGCGCTCGGAGAGGTTTGAGGACGCCACTAGAGAAGGAGGCAGGCAGGCCGGCATAAAGGGAGGACGGGAAGGCATGATGGACGAAGGCGCTGGAATCTGCGGCCAGACGCACAGTGCGCCCCCCCCCCCCCCCCCCTCGTCCTCAAGGCCCAGGCGGTCTCCTCGACGGCCCTCAACATTGTGCTCCCCCGCCTGGCACTGTGGTTCATGCCCCGGCCCGCCCGCGGAAGGATCCTGGTCGGCCCATCAGTGCTGAAATCCATCCCACCCAGTGGCTGCCCGCCCTCCGAGTCTCCCCCCCACTGGCAATTGCTCCCCCGTCGCCCAGGGATCGGAGCCAGGTCAAGGTGGAGGAAAATCTGTGCTTCCAGATTCCCGCGCCTTCTCTTTTGCTTCAATACATCATCATCACCACCCACCCTCCAACCACTCCTCCTACCCCTCGAAGCGTGGCTTTCCATCCTCGCTCCTCCGCCGCCACCACCCTTCAACAGAGCGCGGTGCATACTCTCGCCCGCTCTCCTTCTCCTCCTCCTCTGCTCTTTCGCTAGACGCAGGGACCCCCTTCGCAGCAGTCTAGGGGAAAGCACGACTGAACGGGGACCCCAGCCCAGCCCAGGCCAACCGTGACTTGAACCCCCCCGTATCGCACCCTACACTATCCACCACCTCACATCGCGGTTCCTCCCTCCGGTAACCCGACTCTCGTCATCCCCCCATCGACCCGGCCCAACGACCGACCATCTATCCACGTCCGACACCTCTTCAACGTTCGTCATTGCCTTCGAATCCGCTCGCTCTTGCTCGACCTTTTCTTTTTGGATAGCCGCAGGGCGGTACGACGTCTGCTCCATCTCCATCATCTCTCCTGCTGCCGTTGCCTTTTTGGATTTCTCAGCCTGCCTGCCTTGCTTGCATTGCCCGCCAGCCCACCCGACCGCATCATCCACCGCATGATTCCATCGACCTGTCGCCGCCAAGACCCCCCCTCTCCCCGGTCTCTGCTCCCGTCTTGCTTCTCAGAGTAGGAGCGCCCACCGCGACCATGGCTGCCCTTCGGCGCAGGAAGATGATCGGCCGGAAGAGAACCGTCGAGGATGAGGAGGGAGGTCCCGAGCAGCTCGACCTTGATGACGACTCCCTTTCGGAAGGCACCATTGGCACCGACGACAACGACCACGATGCCGATAGCGACACGAGCAACCTCGACGACGCGTCCCCCGTCGGGCCACAGAACAGAAAACCAAAGTTGACTGGCAACGGTGCCCCGAAACACCCGGCCCCGCCTCTGGCCACCGCCTCCATCGAGAAGTCATCAACGGACACGCAGGCCAAGATGACGACACGTCCTACAAACGAAGAGTCCGCTGGCGGGTCTGCTGCCAACACCCAAGCCCGCCCCGATGACCAGCCCGGCGCCGGTGCAGACAACAAGCCAGCACCCAAGGGACCGCTGGTCGTCAGCTCAAACTCGGCCAACAAGCAAGCGGCTGAGCCTCTGGGCGATCGTCGGCGTAAGGAGCATGAGGATTATAAGCGCAAAAAGGCCGAAGACCCAGCATTCGTGCCCAACAGAGGGGCCTTCTTCATGCACGATCACCGGCACCCCGGACCTGCTGCCAACGGCTTCCGTCCCTTTGGAAGAGGTCGCGGCCGAGGTGGCCGGGGCGGTGGCATCGGAGGCCCCTATGCACCCTTCAAGTAAGTCGAGTCTCCCGTCTGCATCCAATCCCCCCCCCACACACACCGTCTCCCTCGAACCCCGGGCTCACGTCATTAGCCACTATCACGGCCCGCCAGACCCTCTTACGAGCGGCCAGTGGGCGCACGATATGCACGAAGCCGTCGCCGAACCCGTACCTCCCCGGCCGAGTCGACACATGCCCGAAGACGAGGGGCTGCCCAACGGCACCGGCCACATCCCGACCTGCCCCCCGAACGCCACACCCATCAACCGCACAATGTCGACAGAGAGGCAGCTGGGTAAGGTCCAGGTCAGGGTCTACCTGCCCGTCGTCGGCAAGGGCCCCGTCGTGGCCGGCGCCATGGCCGTCAAGCAGTACACCAAGCTTCCCGACCACCGCCCACCCCTGAGGCGCGACAAGCCCGTCCGCATCTCCCTGCCGAAGAACCCGCCCAAGTACATCTTCCCTGCTGTCGACCGGTCCTTCATCTTCATCCCCCGCGCCATGCGGCCCAACCAGCAGCGGGCCCGCGGCAAGCCCCGCTCCGGCCTGGGCTCCATCGGGGGCTACTCTCGCCGCACCAGCGTCTTCGGCGGCAGCTTCTACGGTAGCGCCTATTCGCCTAGTATCGCCCTTAGTCGCCGCTCCTCCATTGCTCCCAACGATGGCCGCGACTACCTCTTCTCGCCCACCGGCTCCGTCGCCTCGCGGGCACCCATGCCAATGGACAACCCTCGCCCCGTTGTCAGGCTGCCTCCTACCGTGCAGCAGGCCATCCCCATGCAGCCTATGCAGCATATGCCACCCCATATGGCCCCCGATGGCATGGGTATGGAGATGCCTGTCCAGCAGTATGACGCTCCGGGCAACGACTACTCGGCCCCCCACCTGCACCCCTCAGCACAGAGACCGGCGTTCCAAGAGAACCGTGGCCAGCCGCCGATTATGCATCAGCCTCGGCCCCAGAAGACAGTCTCTGTCGCCGGCATCGAGACGCCGTCGCTGAACCAGCAGACGTTCGACCAGGCCTTCCACCAGCAGGTCCCAGTGCAAGTGTCCAACGGTCTCGGACCCGACGGACACGCCCGACGCCCATCATACGCCACCCAGCGATCTGCCGGCACCCCGGCCTCGCAGATTCCAGAGCGTGCCATCCACGCACCCCCCTTCCAGCCCAGCCCTTACCAGCAGCCCCAACAGCTGCAGCAGTCTCAACAAGCGCAGGGCTACTACGGCCAGGCGTACGGCATGATGCCGCCGCCTCAGCAGGGCTACTACTACCCTCCCCAGTACAACGGAGGCAACATGGGCCCACCTGCTTCGACTGCGCCCTTCGTGCCCGCGGCACATCATCAGGCCCAGGGCTACCCCCCTCAGCCTCAGGGCGACCAGGGTGCATACGGCCAGCAGCAGAGCGTCCTCCAGCAGGAGGTCAACGGCATGGTGTACTACTACGACGCATCCCAGATGGACCCCATGAACAGCTACCAGCAGGGGTACCAGCAGCCCCCGCAGGGCTACGGTGCCGGCGTCCCGGGCATGGCGGGCATGGTGACGCCCAGCCCGGACGGGCTCTACTACGCACAGCAGGCGCCTGGAATGGTGTACTACCCGCAGTAGGTCGGCGGGGACTGGCAGCCTGTCTTCATGTACGTGCCTGTTGACGGGAGCCGCTCTTATTAATACCCCCTTCTTTAATTCTTTCATCGATGGTTCTCTCTGGCGGACACGGACAACCCTGCCCTGGATAAGGGTTTTGGAGGGAGGAGCTACGGCCGGCGCGTTTCGGGAGTTGGGTCTCCTTAGACAGGCGGGTGTTTCTGTCGCCCTTCCTTGACGTCGCGACGGGGGCGGGCGCCCACGACGAGCCAGCGAACGCCCTCGCCTCGCGGCTTTTTCCCCAAACGAAAACCCCGTGTATTTTGGTTTCATCACGCTTTTTGTGGAGGAAAAAAGGGGCGGGTCGGGAGGGCTTTCGGAGGACAGCCCCGATGATTATTCTTGTTCCATCTCATGCTTCGTACTCAAGATATCATTGTTCCCCTCCGCCCTGTTGCATTTGAGCCGTTGATTTTGTCTTACGCAGGCGTCATGGGCAGTTGTCGATGCCCTTGTTTCTTGTCAGTACTCGTCTGGGAGCGGCGGGCGTTGGTTGGGATCATCTCATTGAGGGCTTTGCCCTCTGGCGTCTACGTCGTTACGAGCCACGTTGGAGGGAGTGAAGGATGGTTATGGGAGGGAGCGGGTGCGCGATGTTGTCATTTTGAGGAGGAAAGGGGTTGGGGATGGGAAGTAGGCGAGGCTAGGTTAGAGGTGCCACTGGGTTGAAAATGGAAAAAAAGTAATGTTGCAAGCAGAATGGTGATCGGCGGAGAAGGCAAGAGAGGTCACCTGTGGAAGTCCTGCACTACCGAGGTGCTTGACTGGCAGGACTGCAGATGCTTCGTGTTGCAGCTATCCCGGGCGTGGCGAGGAGCGGAGCTACCCTCTTTAGCTCGTGCTGGCTGCATGCCGATCACAGATGGGGGGAAGCTCTGCAAGTGCGGGGCTCAGGTTGAAAGGCCCAGGACGCCCGAGATGTCATGTCATCCCGAGGAAAGCAGTTCGGGGCGGGTTTGGGCTGAGGCGGGCGATGCCCCGAGCGGCGTTTGCCTTTGCCTTTGTCCTGCCCTTTTGCCCGACCTTGGTACAGATGGGCCCGGGGCGGCGCTAGATGACGATTGCGGCGGCGGAGGGGCAGGCTTGGAGCCTTCTAAGCTTCTTCCTCGGCCGTTCTCGGGCGGCTCCGTGAGGGGAGACGGGAGGTTGGGAAAGGGGAGGCAGAGAGGTCACTGTGGCTTGACGATGGGTCAGGCTGGATGAGTGTCGGCCGTCTGAGACGGATGAGCTGGATGTGTGATGTGCACTCGTGACGGTGGGTGATGTGCAGACGAGACGGAAAGGGGGTGTGTCGGGGGATGGGATGTGGTTCGTTGGTGATTGGGGGCTCTGTGGCTCTGAGCTGGATGTCCCGTTTGGAGAGGCGATTGGCCCGAGGCGGAGGTCGTGGACGATTCATCGGCTGCCTGCCGTGAGGCGACGGTCCAGGCCACTGGGCATGACTCCGAGTCGTTCGCCGCGTCTGGGTTTCTGCCTGGGCTGGCTTCCGTGTCGTCATCCTTCCAGGAGAAAGATCGAAGTCCCGCCGTGGCGAGGCTGGGGCCATTTCCGCATCTGGGCGGTGGGTTGCTTGGACACATGCTCGTGCTCGTGCTGGACATCATGTCATCAAGAAAGTCCTACGGCTGACATGCCGGCCGGGGGACACGAGTGGTTGTGCTGGCTGTTCCAGGCGACTGCCAGCGTCGTCACGTTCGGTTCAGTCCACTTGTGCCGCGGGCACGAGCCCGTCTGCCCGACTGCTTTTTCGGACGGCCCTCTGTGCAACGGGCTGAGATCAGACCTGGGTTTCAGGCAGAGTGCTTATTTTGCTGGATGGCGTGCTGGTGCTTGAGGTGCTGCCACATGGCTCATGCGGCGCCTGGTGCATCATCCCTCGGCAGCAGGGAGAAAAAGGCAAACAATCATGTCCACCCTGCACCTATGGATGCACTTACAGCCCGTGGCTTTCTTCCGGTTTGGCATTGTAAAAGTCGGCCACGCGGGATGGGCGTCCGCAAGAGTGCCAGCCAGCCACCGGGTCGGGGTCGGGATCGGGGTGATGGCTGCTTTCGTTTGTCGAGAATAGCGCTAGATGAGACGATTGTCACTGTTTCGCCTCATCCTGGGGCGGCGAAGGCAAGGCCACAGTGGACGATCCATTCCAGCCAGAGGGGCGCCAGGGGTCGGTCCCGGATTCGCGCCCGGCGGGATGCATCAAGCAAGCAAGCAAGCATCTTCCAGCACAAGCAGCACAGGCCAAGACTCGACAGCCTCAAACTCCTGTGTGCTGGACCTGGACCTGGGCGCGTCATGCATCAACCTGATGCGGGTACACTCGAGTGAACTTGCCAGTGCGTTCTGGACAGATATGGGCGTCTGTGGTCTGCCGTCCAGTCAGCATAATTCGCCTCTTCGGTTCGATCCGTTCGAAGAGGTTCCGTCCTTGCTTATCAAAGGTCTCCGTCCCCTCCGTTTCCTCAGCCACGCAACCCCTCGAGCTGCCTTGACTGTGTCGTGTGACTCGGTGTGTGTTTGCGTGCTTCCCCGGCGAGAACCATCTTTCTCACCCCCCATGACTCGAACACGCCCGGTGCTTCTGTGTTCACCTCTGTCCCTCTGACGAAGGACCGGGCGGGGGCGGCGACAAGACAAGGGCCGGAATAGTCGGCTTCGAGGCACAGAAGCCGCGTTAGACCCCGGGCGGACGGCCTGCAGTGGTTCGTTATCGGGGTGGATGTACACTCCCCACCTCCGCAAGTCGCCTTGCCCGATTCAGAGCGAGCCAATGGGCGGGTGGGGGCCTGTCACAGACGGTCGTCCCTGGGTACATGCGCCAGTGGAGCTCTATTGCTCTTCGCCCCCCCGTCGGCCGCCTGGTTAGCGTGAGCTTTCCCCAAATCCCAGGCACCTGCCGCCTTGTAATCCGTCGGCAAAGCCCTCTGGGAAGTACATGTACCGGGCTAGCAGACCGCAATCCACGTCCGTCCCGTCACCTGGTCCTGCTCCCTCCTCCAGTGTTTCCCCTCTCCGCCTCCCGCCTCCCGCCTTCCACCTCCCCCGTTCATCCTCTTCCTCCTCAAACGCACCTTCCTTCCTCACCACAAAACCAACACTGGTTGTGACCCATCCAACCTTTCTTCCCCTCGTCAAACCCATACGCCCACAGGAAAGAGTCGACCAAACACTCGACTCTTTCGCATCAACATCCATCCACCACCCGGAACCGCCTTATCGGGCCATTGACCTGTCGACGTCACCGCCGCTGTTGGGTCCTCGGTCACACACCGTCTTCCCCCCCCTCTCCCCTAGAGCACGCCATCATGCCTTCCGACGTCGAGCATAACGTCAAGGTCAAGAAGGCGGCTCCCCAGCCTCCTCCGAGGCCGAACCTCGATGACCTGCCTATTACCTTGAAGGTCAACTATGAGGACTTCACCCGCCGCTACAAGCTGTGCCTGCGTGACATGGGTGCCGCCACTCTAGAGCCCAAGGTAAGCAGCCCGTGAACGCCATCACCTGGCCGTTGGATCCCATCAACTCGTATTCTAAACGACAATGCCATGCCTTGTGCCCGGTGTCTTGGGACGTTCGCTCTCCCCATCATGCATTATCGTGCTCACACCGCTTCCTCCGTTAGGTCCGCCAGCTTCTCGACGTCTCTCCCGCCGACGAGGTCCTCATCGAGAGGTACTCCGACTCTGCCGGCGCCTACATCACCCTCGACGACAAGAACCAGGCTGTCTACAAGCAGCTGTACCGTGCCGCCAAGGCCAAGCAGAAGCTCAAGCTCCGCGTCACCAAGAAGAGCCCGCTCCTCCAGACCAGGACGACGCCCCAGCCCGCCTCCGTTGAGGACGAGACCGAAACCTCCGAGCCGCTCCCGACGCCCAAGGCCGAGCCTGCTGCCGAGCCCCAGAACAAGCGCTCGACCATCTTCGACGTCCTGCGGACGGCTGAGCCCAGGGCCGCCTCCTACAACCCATCGGCTCCCCTGCCGGCCAGCGACACCGGCTTCGATTTTGAGACGTCGCTGCTCACCTCGCTCATGAACCGCCACAACATCGGCCCTGACGGCTTCGAGCCCGAGAGGTCTCAGACTCAGCAGCCCCGCGACATCCCCGTCGCCCACGGCAGTGATGCTCGCGACGAGTGGTTCACCCGGGCTGCCAGCAGCGCCATCGGCTCGTCTCTCTTCCCCGCCCGCCTGCCCAACGCCCTGAGCTACGCCGTCTGCTGCAACAGCTGCGACAAGAACATCCCCGACACCCACTACCACTGCTCGACCTGCGACGATGGCGACTTTGACCTGTGCCAGAGCTGCGTCGACAAGGGCATCAGCTGCCACGGCAACGACCACTGGCTCATCAAGAGGGTCCTGAAGGACGGTCAGATCGTCACCAGCACCACCGAGACCATCGCCCCCAAGCCCAAGGCCAAGAAGGAGGAGCCAATCCCCGAGCCCAAGCTCTCGCTGCTCGACGACGACGTCGTCGACACGTCCACCTTCAACTTCCGCACCTTCAGCCTGCGCACCTGCAACTGCTGCGTCAACGACTTTGCCGAGCACAACTTCCTGCACTGCGCCGTGTGTGAGGACTTTGACCTCTGCCAGACGTGCTTCTCCAAGGACGCCCACGGCCACAACCCCAAGCACGCCTTCCTCCCCGCCGTCGCCGGCTCCTACGTGCCCAACCACATCAAGATCAGGCTGCCCTCGGGCCGCAACCAGATGCACCACGCCATCTGCGATGGCTGCGATAAGTACATCACCGGCGTCCGCCACAAGTGCCTCGACTGCCCTGACTGGGACTACTGCGGCGAGTGTGTCCTCAACGCTAAGTTCGTCCACGCTGGCCACCGCTTCGCTCCGCTTTACGAGCCCCTGGACGAGATGCGCACTCGGTCGACCCCAGCCCAGACGCACTACGGCATCTGCTGCGATGGTCCCCTGTGCAAGAAGTCAGGCTTCATCCAGGGCGTCCGCTACAAGTGCACCATCTGCCACGACACCGACTTTTGCGCAAACTGCGAGGCCAGCCCCGCCAACAACCACAACAAGACCCACCCCATGGTTAAGTTCAAGACTCCCGTGCGTCACTGCACCGTCGCCACTATTGCTGAGCGCTGCGATGGCCACAGCCTGCCTATGATGGGTGACCGCGGCCAGCCGCCTGTCAAGCCCCGCTCTGCGGACCAGGCCTCGGTTCAGACTGTCCAGACGGTTGTCGATATGGAGCCCATCGAGTCGCCCCCTGTCCAGGAGGCCGTCGTTGAGAAGGCCCCCGAGCCTGTCGTTGAGACGAAGCCCGAGGTTAAGGCCGAGCCTGAGGCTGAGGTCAAGGTTGAGGAAGAGCTCACGAAGGAAGCCCCCGTTTCCCCCGCCCGCGACCTCGTTGCCGTCTTCGTGCGTGACACTGTCGCCGACGGCACCGAGCTTCCCCCCAACCACGGCTTTGAGCAGACGTGGTACCTCCGCAACGACGGCGACGTTGCCTGGCCCGCTGGCTGCGCTGTCAAGTTTGTCGGTGGCGACTACATGGGTCACCTCGACCCCAACCAGCCCGCCGGCATCTCGGAGCTCGTCTCGGCATCCGAGTCGATCACCTGCTACGAGGCCCTTGCTCCTGGCAAGGAGTTCGCTTTCACGGTCCTGCTCCGCACGCCTGCTCGGGAGGGCAAGCACATTTCGTACTGGCGCCTGACGACCAGCGACGGTCTCAAGTTCGGCCACCGCTTGTGGTGCGATGTCAAGGTCAAGGCCCCCAAGCCTGTGGAGGCCCCCAAGGCCGAGCCCACGGAGTCGGAGCCTGCCACTGAGCGCGCTCCTCCCCACCACAGCCAGATGATCTTCCCCAAGCTGGAGAAGGAGTCGCCCATGTCGAGCATCTACCAGGAGAACAAGGACGATGTCAAGTCGGAGACGACGTCGGCGGTGGTTGCGGACGAGGTCGAGGAGGCCGACGACTTTGATGACTGCGGCGATGCCGAGTGGGACGATTCGGAGAACGCCTTCACGACGGACGACGAGTACGACATCCTGGACGCCTCGGACGAGGAGTACCTTGAGGAGCAGCAGAAGAAGCTCCGCAAGTGAGGTGCGGCGGGCAACAACGCCGTGACGCGGATCTGCAGTCAGAACGGGGACCACGTGGGCTCGAGATGACGACGGCCGGCTGACCGAGATGCTTTGGGGGTATTTCCTTTTTGGTTTGGGTTTTCTTTCTACGGTATGGACTTGTACTGCTTTTCGATGTATCACCATGCGGCCGCACTCGGTTTCAGTGCTGGCCAGGCACAACACACACAGGGGGACGTGGCGGGACCGATCAGCGCGGTCGAGTCGCCGCCCGCAAGGGAACAACGGGACACTCTCTTGAGCTCACGATGTCTGATTACAGATTGATATGCCTTTTTTTCCCACTCTCTTAGGCCGGTAATCAAGGACTATAAAACAGACGTGCTGTGGCTCGCTTGCGTGATGTCAGATGTGACATGCCAGAGGGAGGCTCCAAGACATTGGAGGAGGAGCGTGAGGGGTCGAAGGCCAGTCTGCTCGGGTCTGGGGTCTGGAATGCACCGAGGGGAGGACGTGGATGGCAGTTGGAGAAGGAGCCAGCGGTGGTGGAGTTTGCGCATGCACACGCCCCTCCTTTCCCCTACCCGGGGCAAGAGCGGTCCAATCATGTCAATGCGCGGATGTGCTGAGCCAGCCAGGGGTCCTGAGCCGGAACCCACCCGTTCGACGGGGGACTGGACTCGGCTGCAGACGACATCCCATCTGGATAAAGTGTCCTCAAGCCGCCCACCTCTCGGCGTCCACCCTATCTAACCTTCCACAACGACGACCTGCGATCCCACCACGTCGGTTCCAAGGCAGCAGACGACGCCTTTTCGATTGTTACCTTCCAGCGCGGCCAATTGCCTGTACATATTACCCCCCCCACCTCTCCCCGGACCGTTGACGTGGCGGAAAGCCGGCCGTCGAGGCATGCGACCTTGATACGTGCGCGAGAGCTTACCCACGAGACCACGCGACCCGGCACGGCAGGCGAAGCAAGGAAGGCACTAGGTGCTCAGCATGATGAACGGAATTGACGAGAAACGGGCCCTCGACGAGGACGACTTTGGCGCAAAGGGCGGCATTGTCAGCGCATTCGATGCATTCCGTGTGTCCCCAAGACATCTACCGCCCAGTAACCCCCGCTAACCTCTACTTCCCTCCCCTCCAGCCAAGTCGAAACCTCAATATGTCCAGCGCACCGCCGGCGGCGGCAAGTGGACGGTGGTCATGAGCATCATCGCCTTCTTCCTCTTCCTCACTGAGTTCGGTCGATACTGGAACGGCTCCGAGAACCACACCTTCGCCGTGGAGAAGGGCATCGGCCACGAGCTGCAGGTCAACCTGGACGTCGTCGTGCGCATGCAGTGCTCCGACCTGCACATCAACGTCCAGGACGCCGCGGGCGACCGCATCCTCGCCGCCGAGAGGCTGTACCGCGACTCGACCACCTGGGACCGATGGGTTGACGACAAGGGTCTGCACAAGCTGCACCAGGACGGGGGTGGACGTATCAACACTTTTTCTGGGTATACGCTTGAGGAGGGCTTTGGGGAAGAGCATGTGCATGATATTGTTGCGATTACGAAGAGGAAGGCCAAGTGGGCGAAGACGCCGAAGCTCCGTGGGGAGCCGGATAGTTGTCGGATTTACGGCAGTATGGATCTGAACAAGGTCCAGGGCGACTTTCACATCACGGCTAGAGGTCATGGTTACGTCGAGTTTGGAGATCACCTCGACCACACGAGTAAGTCTTGGCTCTTACACTTTACCTGGAAGTTACTGACACATGCCAGCCTTCAACTTCTCCCACGTCGTCAACGAATTCTCCTTCGGCGCCTTCTACCCCTCCCTCATGAACCCCCTCGACCGCACCATCAACCTCGCCGACGACAACTTCCACAAGTTCCAGTACTACCTCTCCATCGTCCCCACCGTCTACACCGTCGGCCGCAAGCGCTCCGCCCGCCACACCGTCATGACGAACCAGTTTGCCGTCACGGAGCAGAGCAAGTCTGTCAACGACCACTTTGTCCCTGGTATCTTTGTCAAGTACGACATTGAGCCTGTGCTGCTGCTCGTGGAGGAGACGAGGCCGGGCTTCTTGCAGTTTTTGCTCAAGGTTGTCAATGTGTTGAGCGGGGTTGTTGTTGCGTTTCATTGGGGATTTACGCTTACGTCGTGGGCGAAAGAGGTGTGGGGACGGAGGCAGAGGAGTACGCAGGGGTTTATTGGGAATAAGTCGGATCATGATGAGTAGATGGGGAGGAAAGGTAGGGGAGGTGGAGGAGGCGTTTCTCGGTGGGATGGGGATCACCGGCTGTTGTTTTTCAGGGTTACTAGCCTATAGATCCGGCTGCATATACATGGATCAAGCACGATGAGTGTATTTCAAGGCGAGTAGAGGAGGAAGTGTGGTTTGAGGGGTGTATATTGTTCATACGAATGTGGGTATCTTCTCATCATGGCTGGAGTGTCCGCTTATCAAGTTCCAGGCCTTTCTCATACTCTTCCTCCTAGTCCGCCCTGGGAGCCCCAGGACCCCAGCCCCCCCTTCGTCAACGCTGGCCCCAGACCAGGCTGGGAGCACTCAGCCTTCCGTGCCCATAGGCAGGATAACCTGGACGACATTCGGCGGAAAGCCCCGGCGCAGAGAAAAGTCCAGACCAACAAGGATCAGTTCACGACAAAGCAGTCCCTCAACCTGCTCCAGGAGATTGTCTACGCCCAGCAGCAACAAGTTTAGGCGCTGCAGGAGCAGTTTGTCGAGCTTCCAGACCCGCGTGTTCTCATCCTTTACCTATTGGCTAGACGGTCCGGCGGAGTGACCGTTCTCGCTGCCCTGGTTGGCAACTAGAGAGGCGTTGTCCTGGCTTGTACCGCTGGCATCGTTCCAGAAGTAGTCGCCAAAGCCTCCTGGCGTCTGAGGTCAGTGTCGGCTCCGGATGAACCATGCAGAGCAATAACGTACCATTGTTGTTGATGAGGTCGATGTAGCTTGGTACTGCGGTCTTGGTGTCCTTGGTCTTGGTCTTTGACTTGGTTGTGGTCTTGACGGAGGCCTGAGAAGGGGCGGCGGCCTTGGCCTTGGTCTTGGTCTGCTTCTTTTGAGGGGGCATGATGGGTTCAAGTGGGCTTTGCCTGAGATGATCAAGGGCTTGGGCGGCTGAGGACGCGTTCTTCTCGATGGGGTCGTCAAAGGCTTGGGAGGCGGTGATCGAGGTATGGCGTTGGTTTCTGAAAGTGAGGATTGCAAGCTCACTTTATATCAGGCAGGTGCACATCGCCAGTCGCGTTCTGTCGACTTCGACGGGAAGGGCTAGTACGGTTAGACTCGTCAAGCACAACATGCGAGTCCTTTTCCGCACTACAGCTCACTTTGCGGCGATCCTGCTTCGGTGAACTCAGGCTGCTGAGAGTGCTTGCGAAAAAGGACTCAGACTACGTTGACCACATCACCACGCGCGGCAGCACTACGAGCAAAAGGGCTCGGACAACAGTGACCGCCAGCATCACACGCCGCAGCACTCAACGGAAAAGAACTCGGACAACAGTGACCACATCAACACAACACGACGTAGCACTCCAAGCAAAAGGACTCAGCCACATCTGGTCTGGCTGGGGCGATCTCTCGGTGTAGCTGGCAGAACCCGAGTGGGCTGCCTACAAAAGGACTCGGCTGGGCAAGGCGTGCAGACCAATCGGCCCAAAGGTTTCAACCAACACGCCCCGGACATGGTGATGCCCCTGAGCCAGAAAGAACTCGGACTAGACAGGCCTTCGCCAAGGGGACCTGCATACTAACCGCAAACCCATTACGGTACACCAATATTCAAGCATGCACCATCCCCGTCCCCGCAGTACGGGGAAATGGAGTCACACAAGGTCGGTGAGCTCTACCAAGTTGGCCGCAGCCTACCTAGGTACTTACCCGAAATCTGATCAACCGAAGGGGGGGCCGGAGCCTTCCCGGTTCCTGAACAAACGAAGGGGGGACCCGGAGCTGAAACCCGGTAGGGTAGCGAAAGCATCAAGGTGCCGTCCCGGCATCGTGGGCCTATCAGAAAAAGGACTCTCCGAGTTGGTCAAGGGCCAAGATGACTGGCTGCCTGCAGAGAAGAGAGGCGCATGCTGGCAGCCCAATGTGAAGTGAGGCATTGCTGGCTCGGCCAAATCGACTGCTGCATAAGACCCCGCGCAGCCCTGCTCCAGTTTGTTCACTCGGCCTCCTGTTTCCCAACACTCCCCGTTACAAGGAACCATCACAGACAAATCTTATTGTGTCGACGACACCACACAGTCACGCCCATACACATTCCCGCTTGAGAGCGCGAGGGTTATACAGCCCTCGCGAGCTCAATTCAGAGGCGGCAACATGATCATCATTTAACAGACGACGGTTGCATCCTCTGGCGACCCTCAGGGGACTATCACTTTTGCCTCAACTGCCGTGCGCCCATCCAGGCGCATGGAGGGTACCGATGCGGAGAGGTGCCACACGAATCAATTCATGTCGACGTTGAGAGAGGACGCGATTCTAGATCCTCCCTCTTCACCCCCTCGACAATATGCCCCGCGGAGCTCCAACTACAGCCACGGGGCATATGGCCTTGCTCTCCCGCAGACAACCCGGCCTTGACCTCCACCCCGTCGAGCCGAAGCAGCCCTTCTTATTCCAGCCCTTCGATTTCATCACCATCCGACCAGTTCTCGACCCCGCCCTCTTCAATCGAACCCTCAAGCCCCTCGCAAGCATCTCCGGCCGACTTGGCTTCGCCCAGCTCACCTGCTTCAAGCAACACTCAACAAGCGCACCTACAATGTGCTTGCGGTTACAGAAGCCGATGCCGGAGACTACAAAACTACTTGCGACATATTGAGACGTCCTGCCGTCCACTCCCAGGGGCAAGGTTCTCATGTCATCTGGGGCACAAGCAGGACACGAAAGAGGAGCACAAGGTCCACCTGGCCAAGTGTCGACCGAGAATTGGCCGCCCATCTGGACGGCGTACACGCCGGACATGACAAGGCTGGCGATGAATCATAGGTAAGACATGCTGACCGTTGTCGTCAGTGAGCTTCAGGCAGATGATTGAAGGGATGGGTCCCTCTCCCGCTCCAGCCCGTCAGGGTGTGTGCAGCATTGACACCCATCCAGACATCAATGTTCGGAGTTCACCCGGCAACCAGACCTCGGAAGATTTGGATCATCTGTTGTCTCGGCATGTTCAGTTGGAGCAAGCAGTCGAAGTAGAAGGATGTGTCTCGAGGGACAATATGGGATGCTACCCCAGAGTTCTTGATGATCGGTGTGAAGGACAAGAAGCATATGAAAGGAAGCATAGGACGGCTGAAAAGCCATCCCCCATCCCCCAGTTACATTTCTCTTGTTCTTGGCAAGGACCGTTTTCTCTTGGTACATGTCCTTTCTGCCCCCTACCACATGTGCCATCCCCCTCCGGCTGCCAGATGGACCCTTGTTGCGCTACCCCTAGAGGAGTTTTCAGATCCCCCCGTTTTTTATGCGGGTACTACACTTCGTTTGTTATAGAACCTGCCAGGACGGGTTCTCAGTCCTGGCAGCCACTAGTAACGGAGTACGTGTAACGAATTTACGAATTTACGAACTTGATGACCATTTCCCACATGGAGTAGAGCTAAGGCTCCCGGGGGGGTTCTATCGGAGGGGCTCTCACTGATCAGTCTTCTCAAGTGCTATAGCTTGATGTTCTCCGGCTCAGCCAGCTGCACTCTGCGTGCAATTTGCGATGTATCCAAGCCTGGCTTCATGTCCACGAATCTTGCCTCGAACAGTCTCTGCGTGTTTATTGATGCAGTCCAGAACCCGTTGTCGATGTCGATCGGCCCATGCTTCTGGTCCTTGGGAACAAGCTGACTCGCAGGATCCCAAGCACCGGTGTATGCCGCTCTCCATCATGAATATGCCGACAAAATTGCCCTGCATTGCTGCCTCGCTGGGTGACCAAAGCCTCGCATCATCTTCCGGCCCCTGCCTCACCTCAACATTGCTACCGTCTTCGGCCAATTCGGACCGCCTCTGCTTAGCCTTCATCTTAGACTTCATGTGGTCGATGAAGGTCACAAGAATGCCGCAAACGTGATGACAATATGAGAATGCCGCGAGTTGCATGTCCCACTTCTGTGCCTTCCTCCTCAACTTGTCGAGATCTTGCTTCAGCTCGTCGGTGGTCTGGAGATATTTTGTGTCGCGTGCCATGCTGCCTACCCGACAGTCCTCCTGCATCCAAGTCGCGATGTTATGCATTCTCGATATCTTGACTCTTCGTTCTTCACCCGTTCGTTCCGTCTCCGTGTACCAGTCCGAGAACGCTCCAAGACTCTGAAACTTTGGAATGCTGAGTGTTGGGACGCCTCGTTGTCTTTGTTGACGACTTTCCTTGCTTATTCGTAGCTTTGATTCTGGTTCAAGCGAGTGGTAGAAAGCCAATGCTCGGTAGAAATGGTGTGATGGTGTGATGAAACATGTTTGCATGGCTGGTCCCTGACTGAGCGCTTCTTCACCTGATTTTGCCATGTCATTCGGGTCCCAGGTACAATGCAGGTGATGCTCATATAGCATCTCCAGATCTCGAGGAACAAACAAGTATTTGGAGTTGGTCGAGATGGTTGCACTTGTGTTGGTCGTTGCGTTCTGGGCTGTAGGTGTTGCTTGTAGATTATTGGTGTCGTGCGTTGGGCCACTCTGTCCCTCAGTATCGACTTCCTGAAACCCAAGAGTTGTGTCGATGATCTCCCCCACAATCGCAAGAGCTGGGGGCAGCATGTCGGTGTGCTGCTCTACCACCCATCTATACGTTGACGGCCCATAATGTTCATCGAGCCCAGAGACGTGGTAGTCGAGCCCATCGCGAGGTGATTGAGATCCGGAGAGGCCTGTTGCCCGAGCACCCGCTTCTTTTGATGTCGGGGGTTCATTTCTCCGAACACTTCGACGAGAACCAATGGCTTCGACTGCCTTCTCTTCCACATCCATTTGAAAGGGGGTGCCAAGAAGAGCGGATGTGTGGGTTGTTTCTATATGTCTCGACACTGATATGTCTTGCGCAAGAGATCGGTAAAGTGGACGCCGCTTCGAGGGGACAAAAGCTCACAAGATGAAAAAAAACAACCGCTCCTTGAAGTGCAGAGATCCTGATCGGAGTGCTGTGATTCTTGCGGCAACACCAGCCAGTCGTTTGTGATGCAGCATGCACCTCGGTCCAATCAGAAAATGGACTCACCGAGGGGGACTTGGAAGTTCGGTGACGGGATCTGCACATACCTATCACAGCATGTCGCCCATTATGTTGCTGCCAATGGGACGAAAAGGACTCATGCAGTGCCAGCAGGTTTGAAGCAGGCTGCCACGCAACATCACGGCGCATTGGGACCGGAGCCGACAGCATCGCTATGGAAGTAAGTAGGTGGTGTAATGAGGTGCCAATGAGGATCAACTCGCATTGGCAATGAGAGATAACTCGAACTAAATCTTTCAATTCACTCCCGTCGATGATGTACCTGACCAGCTGACCTCCAACAACCTGGGAGTCTTACATTAGAACTCGCCCCTGTCGGCGACCTTCTGTTCGCCAACAAGGATGTCTTCCTGAGGAACAACCGACTTCCTGAAGGCTCTCGCGTTGACCTTGTTCTCAAACAGGTAGTCCAGCTCCTGGAAGGTACGGCCCTTGGTCTCAGGGACACACCACCACGTGATGGCATACGCCAGTATGCCAGTCCCTGCGAAGAAGAACCCGACCTTGCCGCCCCAGTTCAGCTCATCGACGTTGTAGAGATAGGGCGTGAAGAACATGAACACCCAAGACGTGAGAGACTGGGCGCCGAGGCCAAGACTAGCTGCCTTTGCGCGGAGGCGAACGCTTGCGAGCTCCGTAGCGATGACGGGAACGGCGCTCGCAACACCGAGGGAGTTGAAGAAGCCAAAGAGGAGAAGCGCGACACCGACGTACCACTGTGCCGCGGCGGAAGTGAAACACCCTGCGATGCCCATGCTGATCCACGACAGGTTGTCGAGACCGAGACTGATGAGAATCAAGGTCCTACGACCGAAGCGAGGGACCGTGTACCAAGAGCTGATGTTGCCCACCATGGCTGCGGCGATGCCGATTGAGTTGACCATGAGCGAGTATTTGGGGGACATGCCGGCCATGATGAGGAAGTAAGCCGAGTTGGCGAGGATGGACATGCCGACGAAGGACTGGATCATGTTAAGCCAGATGATGATTAGGGTGCGGCGGCAGTCGGGCCCTTGGAAGCATTCCTTGAACGTGGGTGTACTGTTCATGTCACCCTCGTGGACGAGGGAGGCTTGGATGCGGAGGAGCATGGATGAGTCTGAGTCGGTGCCGAGCTTTCGCAGCGACACGGCGGCCTTTTCAATGTGGTCGGTGGCTACCAGCCAGACGGGACTTTCGGGGAGGACCACTGCCGCGATGACAGCTACGGCGCCAAATGCCCACTGGGTGCCGAACGGCATTTGGTATGCGTATGGCGACTGGACACCATTTTGGCTGAAGACGATGACGATGGCAAGGAGGTGACCGAAGGACTGGGATAGCCAGATCAGCTACTGATATGGACACATGGCTGCAGCGGCTGACTCGGGCAGACTTACGACGTTGAATGCATAGAAGCCAAGTAAGAAACCACGCATGCTCTTAGGCGAGACCTCGGAGATCCAGGTCTGGCAAGCCGACATGAGCACGCCGCAGCCCAGACCGATGATGATCTTTCCGAACAGGAACACGCCGCGCCGGACATCGGTCTCGTCTGGGTAGGCCGATGTGTAGCAGACGGTGGAGCCGGCAAGACCAAGGATACCTCCGAGGAGGAAGTTGGCTCGACGGCCGAACCTATCCTGGAACCAACCCGCCGAGACCGAGCCAAAGGCCGCGCCGGCTTGGACCAGAGCGTTCCACAGGGCAAGCCAGAGAGCTGGGATGACGAGGGCTCCTCCAGGAACGGGCTCGCCGTAGTCACGTCTGCAACAGGTCAGCTCGCTCCTTGACTGGGTGGCTGGGGATGTACTCACCGGAAAATGGACAGCGCTGTAACGGCACCGATAACAACCATGTCGTAGCCAAACATGAGGGGACCAATGTTGGCCAAGCTGGCGTAGAGGACGAGTTTCCAGTGCGTTCGGACCATGGACCATGGGCTCTCCTTTGGGTTGGAGGCACCGATGCCTGCCTGGGCTGCCTCGACCATCTCGACAGAGGTGCGTGACTTGTTGTCTTGCGCCATTTGATGAAGACTCCGTGATGCTGTGATTTGCTGTGCTATGTAGTCTGGGAGGGGGGGGCGAGGTGTTGATGGCAATGCAGTGAAGTTGAGGGCATCTGGGAGTTTATACACCATTTCCCAGCCCCCTCCGCCTGTCCCCCCCGGCCCTCGGAATCCGGGGTTGAAGTTAAGCTCCCGGGGGAATCTGGGGCCCCATCGGCTAGGCGAGATAAACGAGATGGTACCAGGGGAGTTAGGGTTGGAAATGTGAGGGGTGACCCGATGTGGAGGGCTTCCGATGGCGGTAGAAGAAAAGGGGGCCGAGGTATGCTTCGGGAATGTGGAGGGACTTTCGGTTCAAACCACCACGTCCGATCGGAAGGTGGACTCATCAGCCCATGATATCAAGACGACACACAAAGACAGTCGATCAGCTGTCCCATGTTCGTCCACAGCTCACATTCGCCCATCATGCTCAAACCTCAGAACACACCAAGTCGCCAAGTCATCTCCCTCGATGGGATTTGGAACTTCGCCCTCGCCACCTCCCACATCCTCGACGAAGACCCAGCATGGACGAGAACCATCCCCCCTCGCCTCCAGGTCCCCGTCCCAGCCAGTTATAACGACATCTTCGTCGACAGAGCCATCCGCGATCACGTCGGCTGGGTCTTCTACCAGCGGAAGATCACAGTCCCCGCCTCCTGGGAGGGTCAGCGCTGCTTCCTTCACTTTGGCGCCGCCACGCACCGCGCCAGAATTTACCTCGATGATGAGTTCGTCAAGGAGCATGTTGGCGGGTACACGCCCTTCGACGCTGAGATTACCCAGCTTGCTGCGTGGTCGACAACGAGGACGTTTCGTCTGACTGTCGCGGTGAGCAATGAGCTTCACTGGGACACGATGCCGCCAGGGAAGATCGAGACAGTCGGTGGAAAGCGGAAGCAGGTCTACCAGCATGACTTCTTCAACTATTCAGGTCTGGCTCGGTCAGTGTCGCTGTGCTGTCTTCCGCCTGTCTTCGTGGAGGATGTCACCGTGGTGACCGATCTGGAGAACGAGACTACCGGCATCGTTGACTACAAGGTCGAGACGAGCGCAGCGATTGAGCCGCCGCGGTGTCTTGTATCCCTCGAAGATGAGGCAGGCTCTGTCGCTTTCACGGCCAGAGGACTGCAAGGCCGCATTACCATCGACCATGCGAACCTTTGGCAGCCGGGTGCGGCATATCTCTACACCCTCCGCGTTCAACTCTTCGCTGATGACGCCGCCACGACCCCACAAGATGAATACGAACTCTCCGTTGGAATCAGGTCCGTCCAAGTCAAGGACAACCAGTTCCTGATCAACAACAAACCCTTCTACTTCAAAGGATACGGCAAGCACGAAGATAGCCCTATTCGCGGCAAGGGCTTCGATCCCGCCTACATGATTCACGACTTCAGCCTCATGGAATGGACACATGCAAACTCGTTCCGCACCTCACACTACCCCTATGCCGAGGAGTTCCTCGAGTACGCGGACCGCCACGGCATCGTCGTCATTGACGAAACCGCCGCTGTGGGGCTTCATCTCGGTATCATCGCCGGCGTCTTCGGGCTGAAATCACCACCCACTTTCTCGCCTGAGACGTGTAATGACGACACGAAAGCAGCGCATGCCCAGGCAATACGGGAGCTAGTCAAAAGAGACAAGAACCACCCGAGTGTGGTGCTTTGGGCCCTTTCCAATGAGCCAGCTTCGAGCGAGACGGGATCTCGCGAGTATTTCGAGCCGCTGGTGACTCTGGCACGGGAGCTCGATCCCAGCAGACCAATTTGCTTCACCAACATGGGGCTTGCCACCTCAGAGACAGATCGACTTACCAACATGTTCGACGTCATCTGTCTGAACCGGTACTATGGGTGGTACACCCAGATGGGTGACCTTGCAGCCGCCGAGCAGGCCCTGGAGACAGACCTGCTGGGCTGGGAGAAGAAGTACCGGAAGCCTATCATCATCGCAGAGTATGGAGCCGATTGTCAGGCCGGACTGCACGCCGTTGCGGATGTACCGTGGAGCGAAGAGTATCAAGCCAGCCTGTTGGAGATGTTCCACCGAGTCTTTGATCGCGTTGAGAGCGTTGTCGGCGAGCATGTCTGGTCGTTCGCTGATTTCCAGTGTACGTCTACCATGACGCGTGTCGACGGGAACAAGAAGGGTATCTTCACCAGGGATCGGCGGCCAAAGAGCAGTGCGCAGGTGCTCAAGAGGCGGTGGAAGGATGGGCCGGAGAAGAAAGTGTTGGTAGGAGGTGCAAACTGATAAGAAGATGTGGTAGTGGCAAGTGTGACTGAGCTTTACAGTTGTCCTGCGAACTGAAATGACTCTGTCAGGTAGCAGCGCTCAGCAGCTCGTAAAGACTCGAAGAGACGTTGCATGTCCACCAGGTTGACCTCAGCACATGCGCTTTGTGCCCATGCTCTTCAGCTGACGCCGCTGGGCCGACGTGCATCGCATTACCAGTATGCGGATAAGGCCCTTGATGGTTTCTTGCATGTCCGAGGTGTCAGGTGATAGGTGAGCTCTGGTAGTATACCTCCGTCGTTGCTCCTGGCAAAGGCCCCTCTGAAAACCAGACCTCTTTCTCGAATCCTCGACCCTCGACGATGCTGCTCTTTTCCGGAGCTGTTCCCATCATCGCAAGCGGTGCCATGACCTCGGGCAAGACCATGTCTGACGACATGCCCAAGTCTGCAAAACAGATCGCAAGGTCACTCGACCAACGTCATAGCCATAGCTCAACAAGGCACATGACCAGCTCTTACTCGCATATGTGAACGTTGCTCACACCTCAAAAACGACTCACATCATGTCCTCGGAAGCAAGGGGCCGAGTCTCCCATCTCCCATCCCTGCAGCTACTCCCGTCCCACTGCCAACATGCATGACGGCAAGGCAACCAAGCTAAGGTGCCCGGCGTGCGCCTTGCGGATGGCCGCCCACCTCTCGAGACGTCTGCTCAGAGACACCGGCCTCGAGCATGGTGCCATCCGCGCATGAGGGTCAGGGGACGCCCTGGCCGGCGCGCGCGAAGGAAACCTGCCCTGGCCGCCGTTCCCGTTGTCAGCTGGACTGGGGTGGAGGGTGAGACCTTCGCTCGGCGCCACGGCTGGGGCGCTGCCATCCGGTCGGTATTCCAGGGCGGGCGGGC
Organism: Plectosphaerella cucumerina; assembly: GCA_020746995.1. NCBI lineage: Eukaryota > Fungi > Ascomycota > Sordariomycetes > Glomerellales > Plectosphaerellaceae > Plectosphaerella > Plectosphaerella cucumerina. Next base: position 472,928 of record JAGPXD010000004.1, on the reverse strand, counting down.
GATGCGGTGAACGTCGGCGACCTCTCACGAGAAGGGGGGGAGGGCTTGGGTGAGGGATATAACGCGGCGGTGGAAAGCGGTTTGACTGGCCAAAACCGTGGCCGAGGACGACCCATCCCATCGAGGTGGAACGGTAGTCGGTGAAGCTGACGTGCGACGATACCTCATGCCGCTTCGGCCGAATCTTGGGTCGGCAAGCGCGGAGTGACGATATGTCTGACGAGAAGAAGGACGAGGATAGGACGGGATTCTGCGCAAGGCACGGCCTCTGCACCGCGATGACCTAGGTGCCCTTTGGCACCCCCATGTGTGGCTTGGGCGCCGCGGAAGCCTGTGTAGCCCCCGTCAGGCTGTCAAAAGACGTCCAACGATAACTGCTCAGTGTTATAATCGTCCCACTGTCTCAGAAGCGTCCGGCCTTTCAAACACACTCGGCGCCGCCTCCGAGAGTCCGAGCGAGCGAAAGTCCCGGCCTTTTGTTGGCGGAAGAGACAGGCAGAGAGAGGCGGCTCGAGTTGACCGATGTGCAGCGGCAGCCGGTTGCAGGACTGGGCGTGCCCTGTGCATCGAAGGATTCGGGGATTGGGGGGCGTTATCTGCCACCTGAGTCGCCGGTTGGCCGGCCTTGACAGGAAAAAGCATCGGTATGACAAGGGGTCCCCCAATCGAGCAGAGCACGCTTGCATGATCGCCCTCACCGAGTCGCGGCAGACGTGCTGGGGACGAGACGCCACGCGAATAGAACGCACCATGCCCGTCGGCCGGTGTAATGCTGGCGGAGAAAGCCAAGATGGAGCAAGACGGCTGGCGGTGTGGCATCTTACTGCTGTTCCATCCGTCTCAGGCAAGCAACTCGGGGAAAGGTTCGCTGTCCTGGCCGTCGAAAGAGGAATATTTCGCGAGCGGCGCGCGGCGGCACAACGTGGCATGCCACCACACCCTCTCCACTTCTTTTCGTGATCCTCAGGCGGGAGATATCTGCCCTGACTGAGTCCCTTCCGGCCGACGGGGGAGGTCGTACCGCCGGAAACTTCAAGCCCTTGGTGTGTCGCCACGTCGCCGGCCGGTGTAATTTCAGGCGGACGTCGGGAGGCCGAGTGCTCACGGGACCAAACTGATGACGATCTCACCAGCTGATTTTCCAGGGCGAGATCGGGTTTCCGAGCGGGAGCTCACGCTGCTGGGCACACAGGCTAACATCGGATACGACCGGTATAGCAGTCCCAGTATCTCCTGGGCCCTGACCGGCGCCCGAGAAGCAGCCCTATCCCGAGGCGTCCCTCTGGTGTGTCTACCCCAACTTGCTCATGGTGCTCGTCGGAACCCGCCAGGCCTGCGAGCTTCGATCCGAGAGCGGCTTGTCCGAAGGATGGGCGATGACTGGCGTTCTCGGGAATAATGCTGCGCGCTGTTGACAGGCAAGACAATGTCCGCCACAGGTTTCAGTTGCGCCTGTCGTTCGAAGTACTGACTGATAAGATGGACACGATGTCATATGTCAGAGGTGCATCGAAAACCGCCGGCCTCTAAACAACGTGATGTCGATCAGTGCACGTAAGTTTTGCCCTCCCGCCCGTTGCCCGACCCGTTGCTACGTCGCACGGCACATGGCCTTAGGCGGAAGCGAGGTTGACAGACACAATAGCGGGATCTACTATGGCATGCGCAAGCCCAAGCCACTCTGCATAGAATGCCAGGGGATGGATGGCCTTGATCGTAGAGAGGGTTGCGCGGGGTCGGGACGACAGCCGGACATCGTCTGATGTCGTCCGGCCACGAGCTGTCCCGCGTTCGCTACCCGACACTCTGGTACGGTCAAATCGCCGGCCCCCTTGAGATGAGCTGTGGAAGCATCGGACGTACGCGCCTGGAGAGGCACGGGTTCGATTCCCATCCGTGGAAGCCGGATACCACAGACCCTCGTGCGTGACGGAAAGGCCATGACACAAAGCCCAGCTTCGGCCAGGAACGCCACCTGGTCTGACCGTCATCCCGCCATGGACTGCGTATGCCTGCATTGATCGGACGACAACTTTCTGATGTCCAGGGCGTGCATGCTGACCGGCCGATTAAGGTTTGCAAGGCTACCCCGGCTTGTGCGCTCATCGGTAGAGCTGCAGCTACCCGCCGACGCATGTAGGTAGCCGCAGACCGATGACTGAGCCTGAGCAAGGACCGTCATGGCCCGTCATCCATGCTTGATGTGGCTTCGACAATGGAACATTTCCCATTCCGTGCCAATGCGGCCCGACGGCCGCCAGGAATAGTAGGGCCAACCCGGCCAACACGGCCCCTCGGTCAGGCCTCGGGCACCAAATGGCAAAGGCTGAGGCACGGCTCCCTGCATCCGCGTGCATGATCTGGTGCCCCCCCTTGCCCGGTGGCTCACAGCAAGCGACAGACGGCCGGCCGCTGCGGGTGATCAGCTTGTCATGATTCGACGACGGACAGTGCTCCGTCGAGAAGAAGCGCGATGCTCGCTTTCGAACGCCATGACCTGCCTTGATGTGGCGGGGATCGACCTGGCGTGCTGTCGCTCTTCTGCCCAGAAGACAGACCGTGTCTCATCACACTATTGCATGACCAATGTGCTGTCGGGAGTGCTGGCGTCCGCCGTGGAGATGTCTGACCGATGTCACAAGCTGTGATGAGCATCTTGCGCCCCCACACCCCTACTTGGACATCTGCGCCATCTGAGAGGCTTCCATGCGCCGACGATCCTTGCTTGAGGGCGAGGCAGCCTTTGCCCACCCAGGACGAGCGGTCATATGATCTCTTTTTCGATGTTGGTCCTGTCAGTGCAGTTTCCGTCTCGGATCCGTAGCCGAAGGTCAACCTTGAGCTGTATGTCGACGTCGTTTGGTCTCGGAATAATCTTCAACAGGCACTTCGTGGCAGTATAAAAGGGGCTGATCATGTCTGACCCTCAACCATTTGGCTCAACAACTCAGCGCTCAAAGCCTTTGCCAACAAGCCTCGGAACATCAGACCAGTCGAACCAACAGTCTTGCTATTGCTCTGCTCCCGCTCCCTTTGCAATGGAGGCTACTTCCGGATGCTGCGTCGACGGACGTATCTATGAGAACTGTGTCAGCTGCGGCGGCTCTCAGAGACTGTAAAGCTTCCCCCACCCCACGACGGATTTCTCAGGAGAGGGGCTAACGGCTAGCAGGATGCCGACCTGCCAGACGTGCGTGGCGACCGGCCTGAGCTTCACGCTGTGCCCCTTCCATCCAGTCACTGGAAGCCAAGATGCTGTCAACCCATACGGACGACGATGATGCTGAGAATCTTGTCTTGCGAGGTGCTTTCTTTGATAGATGTTGGGTTTCCACGGACAGATCAGCGCAGGAGCTCGGTGTTTTGGGAAGACATGGGAGGCAGCCAGTGATATCTCCACGGTCGTTTGGTCGGGTCAGGCAACAGCTACGGCTGGAGGGCGGGTTTCTTCTTCCGTTGATGGTTGACTGGGTTGTTTCTCGCGATTGTTGCTTGCCTTGCGAGCTATCTGGTTCATTTTCTCTTCATTTCTTCGTATTTCTCGAAGCATGTAACAGGTAGTGCGATTGTAGTGACAGCTTGGTGGCATTTCAATGAAGCTTTGACGTTCATGGCTCCGGTGATGGGAAGCACTCATCGATTGGACGACGGCTCAACTTGGACTGCATGGTGAAAATGGATTTCTGCATCTTTCAACGACGGAAGTGTCACTCAAGACAAGATATTAATCGAATGACAAGAAACCCGCATCAAGGCCCGGGAATGATGGAAAAAGGAAAGAAAGAAAGAGCTGGTGTCGTCTGGCGAGAAGGGAAGAGAGGAAAGTGACGTCTGGTTGACTGTGGGTCAGGGGTATCAGTCTCGACCGGAGAAACTCCGGCTAAACGATAAGGACTCGACGTTCTTATCGGTCGCGTCCCGTCGCGGGGTGCACCGATGAGCTTCCGCAAGCCATTGGAAGTTGTCAGCCAAAGTCAAGCCTCCTTCAACACCGATACCGAAAGTCACCTACCCAAGTCGCCCAGGGACCGCCCTGCGCTCCGTCCTGCCGCCGATCCTATTCTCTCCCGCACTCTTCATCACACTGGAGTCATCGTTTCCTTGTATCATGCGATAGCGTTAGGGCATTGCGCATCCAGTAATCATGTCCGTGATTCTTTGCACAGGTATGCTCAGGTTGGCACCCTTCTATGTGTCTCGAATTCTGTCGCTGACCATTCCGACCTGCAGCTGGCTATGACCACACAATAAGGTATTCTTGCTGCAAACCTCTCACCTCAGTTCCATCGGCTGACCCCCCAGGTTCTGGGAAGCTCTTTCGGGCATCTGCTCAAGGACCATCCAGCATCCAGACTCCCAGGTCAACCGCCTCTGCATCTCCCCCGACAAGCGCTACCTCGCCGCCGCAGGCCACCATACCGTCAAGCTCTTCGACATCAAGTCCACCAACCCCAACCCGCTGCTCACATTCGAAGGCCACACGGGCAACATCACCGGCGTCGCCTTCCACTGCGAGGGCAAGTGGATGGTCACCAGCTCCGAGGACGGCACCGTCAAGATCTGGGAAACGCGCTCCGGCCAGATCCAGCGCAGCTATAACCATGGCTGCCCCGCCAACGACGTCGTCATCCACCCCAACCAAGGCGAGATCATCTCCTGCGACCGCATGGGCAGCGTCCGCGTCTGGGACCTCGCCGAGAACAACTGCTCCCACCAGCTGATCCCCGAGGAGGACGTCTCCGTCTCCAGCGTCACCGTCGCCAGCGACGGCTCCCTTCTCTGCGCCGCCAACAATGCCGGCAACGTCTTCGTCTGGCAGCTCGTCCAGGCCTACGACCGCACTCAGCTGCTCCCCGTCACCCACTTCTCCGCCCACAAGGAGTACATCACCCGCATCCTCCTCTCCCCCGACGTTAAGAAGCTTGCCACCTGCAGCGCCGACCACACCGCCAAGATCTGGGAGGTTAAGCCGATTGAGCCCGTCGGCGACGAGGATGGCCCCAAGCCCTACCCTCTTGAGGCCACCCTGACCGGCCACCAGCGCTGGGTCTGGGACTGCGCATTCAGCGCCGACTCTGCCTACCTCGTCACCGCATGCTCCGACCACTACGCGAGGTTGTGGGAGCTGCACAGCCAGCAGATTATCCGCCAGTATAACGGACATCATAGGGGCGCTGTCTGCGTCGCGTTGAACGACTACTCCGAGGCGAGATAGGGGACTAGCAGGTCCTCCCTTGTTTCGTATACTGCATTTTCCATTTTCTCCTCGGTGGGCCTGAATAGGGCGCCTGTCTGAGGAGGTAGCTTGGGTACCTGTTTCTGTTTTAACCGGGATCATCAATGGGGTTGGCACGGCGTCTGGAAAGTACATTGAAATTCTCAATATCATGACAGCTCTGTAGGAGCTATTATCGCATTCCGTGTGTCCAGTCTATGGCTTGAGATGCATCATGTCCGGGTATCCTGGTCACGTATATGTCCTCGACCCTTCGGGCCCCCCTGATCACCACCCGTCTCCCCATCCGTCATCATCGTCGGCCTGCTTCGGCTTCAGGTCGATCTTCTTGGCGGCGACGGGCTTGGCGGCGGGTCTGGTCACGAGGGGCTTCTTTGCACCTGCTGCTGACGGCTTTGACAGACCCTTGGGGAGTGGCTTGCCCACACTGCTCTTCTTCTGTTGCTGGGCGGCCAGCCATCCGGCAAAGTCTGGTTCCGCATCGTCAAAGGGCGTTGCTGTGCTCGAGGAAGTCTGTCTGGAGGCTGGGGCTTTGCTGGCAGGCTGCGAACCTGGGACATCGTCATCGTCACCCATATCCTCCATGTCGCCCCACGCATCACCTGTGTCGGCAGCGTCATCCTGGAAGAATGAGTCCGCGGATGCTGTCGGCGGAGGAGGCGGTTGCCGTGAGACTGAAGGCGCAGGCGACTTCACAGCCTGCCTGTGAAGGGCAGATGCCGACGAAGTCGACCGCTTGCCGTCCAATCCAGGGGAGAGTACGGCCTGGGGAGTAGAACTGCCCGAACCAGTGCCGTTGGTCTGCATCTCTCCAGCTGCTGTAGAGATCTTGTTGGTGAAAGAAGAGATGGCCCAACCGGTCCAGGAGGAGCCCTCGCTCGGCTGGGGCGTGCTCATCCTAGGTCCTGTAGCGCTTTCGGTAGTAGGAGGGGGCAGCGCCGTGTCGGGCATGTTCGCGGCAGCCTTTCGAATCTTCTGCATGAAAATGTCCAGCGTCTTCGTCGCCTGTTCGCGCACCGGCTTCTCCTTGTCGACCAGGAGGGGGCAGATGGCCGGCATGATCCTTGTAGCGGAGTCCTCGTCTCCAAAGTGCTCGCTCGTGGCGCCGAGGGCCATCAGTGCCGCGTTACGCCCATGGACGAACGGATCCCGCAGAGAGCGGGTGAAGGCGGCGATGAGGACCTTGGCCCTTGAACTGACGCCCAGGTTCTTGGCAATCTTTCCAAGGCAGATGGTCGTGTTGGTACGGATGCCTGGCTGTTCGTCGTTTGCCGTCTTTGCCAGGTGTCGTAGGAGCTCGCCGTTGATGGTGCGATCCGAGAGCTTGGAGATGATGACCAGGACCGACTTGAGTGTCTGCTCCCGGACCACGGGCGCCATGTCGGTGAAACCAGTAACCAGTTGGGGGAAGATCTTATCATTCACCACCTTCTGAGGAAGGCGGTCAATCATCAGGGGGAGGTTGTCCAAGAGGCACACGCGGATGGCGCGATCCGGATTCGAAAACAATCGAACGACAACCGGCTGAATCCGGGAGTCAAAGTCTTCGTCGGTCAATTTCGCTGAGATCTTCATGACCACTCCAAAGGCCTTAGGGCCGCCGCCGCCAAATTCGACCGACTTTAGCAGCTCAGGCAAGACCTTGAGTTTGAAGAAGTCCTCGGGGAAGTCATCCGTGACTTGCTCGAGGTCACTGTGCATGGTTAGAAATCTGAGATTGAAGTCGGAATGGGGAAGAGCCTACTCGAAAAATGCATCACGCTCGCCCTCGGACTTGACGCCGAGGTTGTCGATACCTTCGGTGAGCTTGATAAGGGGACTATCGAAGAAGGACCCACTGCGCTGGCCTTGGTCGACAAAGTGCGCCGCACTCAGTCGCGCCTTGGGATTCGCGTTGACCAGACGCTTGTAGCTTGCGTGCATCGATGGGGGGACGTTCTTGGTCTGGCCGGCCTGGTCTGTCCCTGTGAAGTCGCCATTGAATGCCTCGAACACGAGACATCCGAGTCCAAAGGCGTCCAGGGCCGACAGTGGGTTCTTCTTGATTACATCCCAGCCCCCACGAGCAACTTCCGGCGCCGCATAGCGGCCCGAGTCGGGTACCAGCCCGCCGTATGTCTGTGAATGTGAATGTCAGTATCCCATTGGCAAACGAGTCCTCCTTGGGTGTTGACTGACGTAGATGACGGCCTCATCGTCGTTGACGTTGCTGAGAACCTCGAAGCCGCCTAGCTTCCACTCTCCGCTTTCCGAGGTATACACCGACCCGACCTTGATGTTGCCGTGGATACTGGTTGCCTCGGTATTAATGAACTTGATGGTCCGCTGTTGATGCCGCGTCAGACATTGTCACATAGGTATGTCCTTGTATGGAAGAGGGCACCCACTGCTACGCTGTGAAGCCCCCATTTTATCGTCTCTGGGGCGAGAGTCTTTCTTCTGACGTGCCACCTCAGCGGAGTCACTCGTTCGGTGGCAATGTAGATATGTGTCTCCGTCTTTGGAAGCATGTCAGCACGGCAATGGTGTGATGGCCAGCTGAAGATTCTCTTCCTACCTCCACCGTATCCAGAACCTTGATGACGCCGGGGTGTCGCAAGGTCCTCATCTTCCTGAGGGCGTTCTTGGCAAGGGGGAGTCGGGACTTGTTCGCGTTGATATCGAAGGAGAAGACGCTGCAGTTGGAGCCATCGTCCTGAGAGAGTCAGCAGGTAGCCGGCGATGGGATGTCCTACGATCATTCGAAGTACCTTCTTCGTGGCATTGTTCAACGTCCAGACGGACTGCTCGACGTCGACCTTATCCCCAATGTTGTAGGGGAGAGGTGACCCTTGGGAGATGGCCGAGGCCACGGCCGAAAAGAAGTTCATGGCGGCGAGGGTTCTAGGGAGGGCCTGACGGGGGATCGGAACGAGGTCGCGACTCGTTGTTCGTCGTATTCTTCCGGGTATGCTGGGCGGCGCGATGCGTCGGGTCCCTACCGTCGGCTTGTCGGTGCAGCGATATGGCGACTGGACTGTTGAACAAGCCCTGGCGCGTGCCTCCAAACACACGAGGTCAGTGTTCGTCCGTCACTGGCGCCGTGTCCACAGCTTCACCCCGCGCTAAACTTTGTCGGGACTGATAGGGGGGTGGGCAAAGGTGTGCGGGCACTAGCCTGATAGGGCTAGGCCTCAGCACAGGGCAGGCGGCTCGGAAGTGAAGGAGGACCCCTGGGCGTGGCTGCCATCTGTGTCCCCAGTGTGGAGTGGCTTCGAACTTCTTCCTTCCTCCGCTCTCGCGTGCCACTCACTGCGTCGAGCGCATCGCAAACGCAAACGCCAACACACTCAAGGCTGCTGTATCCTCCTTACTAGACGACGCAGCGCGCGAACCTCGCGTCATCTTCTGTCTCTCCGTCTCCATCAGCTGTCGCCAGTCTCAAATCGAAGAAAACGGCTGGGACTCTCATCATTCGCGACATCGCCCCCGGTCGTGTCTCAACCCGCGTCGCGCCCCAGCGTTTGCTTGACTACCTACCTACGTCAACACTACGACCCACGCCCACACATCAATCTATTCTTCTCGCGGCCAACCAGGCTCAATCTCCATTTCCGCCAACACGGTCCATGCGACTTTTGCCTTCAACTTCTCGAAGGGTTTGGAGCGGGGGTCGGTGCGCGAGCGTGTCGAGTCGAGTTGAGGTATGTCCCATCGCATCTGGATGGTCCCTTTCGGCGGCCACATCACCACCTCCAGGCTTGTTCCCTTGCCATGATGACTTCTGGTAAAAGGTCCGACGATCAGGGCCCTTCTGGGGTCGTGGTTTACCCCGGCACCTTCGCGCTTCATCTCACGATGCGGCCACTTGTTAGACGAGGGTTCTCCCCAACGGGCACTTTCCCTACTTCCTGGGACTGCGCCTTCACGCCTACAAGCAAATTACCAGGGCATGGCTTCGGCCGTGCCGTCGCTATTTGGAGTTTGGCCTCCAGATTTCTTCCACGGGGCTGCACCAAAGGCTGCGACATCCATGCCACCAACTCCAGGGGCCGGGAGTAAAGCTCGAAACCGCCGTGGCTCTCGAGTGAGGACACTAAAAAAGAAACTGAAAAGAGCTGAGCATGGAACAAGCCTGTCTCAACTTCCAACACGTTCTATTCACCACCGGAATCAGCAATTTACTGATATTACGGGCTTAGGGCAGCAGGACCAGCAGCCGGCGGGAGGCTGACGCATGACGGATCAACTTTGCACCAACTCCCTGTCTTCTACTAGTAGTACCGACGCTCAAGAGTCGATTGCCTCCTCCTCAGGTGCAGCGTCTGCCCATCGAGGTGCCATCCTTGCTGCTCGGCACCTTCCAGCTTTCTCCCAGGCACTCGACCTCCAGCCCCAGGCAAGGTACGCCCTGCACCGTTGTTTCGCCCTAGTCAACATGCGCACTGGAAACTGATCTTGTCCCCCCAGCCGGGTCTGCTGGACATGTCCACGTCCCGCTGGAGAGCGGAGCCGAGATGATCTAACCCCAGAACCAATAGCTGCACCTCGCTCGCTCGGGGTCTTCTCTGTTCGCCATTCAGCCAGCGTCATGCCGCCAAACCTACCTCGTAGCATGAGTACGGACTCGCTGCCACTACAACCGGGTCGAGCCTCGATGCCTTGCCAGCATCTTGGGTGTACCGCAAGTTTTCTAGGTGGTGGTCGTTACTGCGCCAAGCATGGTGTGAATCAACTTGGCTCCTCGCCCATAAACCAGACACAAGGGCCACCTCTGCCAGCCAACTCACGTCTCGGTACAGAATTCACCGAAAGATCAGGCAAGACGGCAAGGAAGGGTACCACCAGACACGGCCCTGCCCAGGCTCCTCGCGCTACCACGCAACGCGCCGACTCGCTCCCACAGCCAGTGACCCACCAACGGCAGGACCACCAGTTTATGCAGTCAAACAGACCACCAACTTTCCCCCCTAAGCCTCTGGAACCGCCCCAGTACAGGCATGGCTCTGCTCCATACACCACAGGGAATGGCACTGGCTTGTCCCCTAGGATGAGTCCCTTGACGAGAACGACACCATCCATGCCGCCGCCAATGAATGGAATCAGAAGGAACGGGTCGAGCCCTCTCAAGGTGGCTCATTCGCCACCATCAGACTCGGAAAAGTCCATCAAGCATTTTACTAGTGACGAGGCGGTCGAAGCTGAGACCCAAGCATGGTATGACGCTGCATTCGGGAAAAGTCGCAGAGGTGCAGTCAGTACGCCTCCGGCGTATGACACTCGGCTTTTCAGCCCAAAGCCCGTAAGCAGTGACTTGTTGCCCAAAAAGCAAGAACCGGTGCCTCGACTGCTGCCGCCGTCGCCTCGGGGGATGTCATGGCCCAAGCCCACGCTCGAGAGCACCGCCAAGACTGGTCCCGGGCACTACACAGGTCCACCCTCCATGCCAACTCCTGCCGGGATCCTCAAAAGCTCTCCCGGCGGCGGACAGTCACGAAAAAGGCCGCTTTCCCCCGAGCCATGGGTAGCAAACCCCCGATATACGACAGCACCTCCTCAGAAAGGCCAGCCCAACAGAAGAGCCTTGATCGGGCCGGCAGTCCCCTCGTCACCGGAGCTGGACTCACATCCTGGCATAAACGGCCATGCCGAGAAGCTGCCGAACGGAACGAAAGCTCGCCTGACAAATGGCCAGCTCCGACTGAAACTCGCCCGCGAATTCAACCGGGAGAAATTCGACCGCGACTTTTACGGCCAGGAAGGCGCGAGCGCACCGCCCCCAGGTGTGGCCCCCTCGCAACGAAAGCCAGCGCCAGACCCAGGCAATGATGGCAAGCTGTATCTGCGGCTCGACCCCCGGATCCACTGGCCACGGGACTGGAGCGATGAATGGTACGAGGAGAAAATGAAAGAAATCAAGGCCCGAGGCACCAGAAAAGCCAACTGGGGAAAAGCCGCCAAGCGGATGCGAGAGCAACGTCTCATGGAGGAGGCGCTCGCGGCCGAAGAGCAGGAGGCATTGGCCGCCGGCGAGCCGCTGCGGCGACGGCGAGAGCCTCGACCCTGGGCACATCGGCGGCACATTGACTTCAGCGACGTGCCTGAAGAGCGTCTCCCGGGACTTGTCAAGGCTGACCCGGCGTGGTTGCGCGCCTGTGCCTGGATGAGGACGAATCGCACCAAGGGGCTGCAGACAGACGAGGAGGCTAAGCAAATCAAGGCCAAGGGTCGCTCAGTTCAGCATCTGGTCGGGCGGACGGGGTGGTGACGGAGGCGCAAGATGCCTAGAGGAGTCCTGGCCAGGGCTGAAGAGGCGGGCGTCATGACGGGGTGATGTATGGAATGAAACTAGACAGCCTCCAGGGCGCTGGCTAGAACCGGCAATGATTAAAGGCTTTCCAAGGAACCATATTACACATGCGATCACGACCTCCACTATACTGTATCACTGGCATGATGGCATCTGATATGTATCGTTGACCTTTTTCCATTTCTAGCATGAGCCGCAAACGCCCTCGGGCGGGTGCTCCCCAAATACCGTGCCGGGGCGCGTACTGGTATACATGAACTCCGTGTATGACCCAAAAAAAAAAAAATGCACAAAATACACAAGACATCTTCATCTCCCCCACACACACCTCACTCACGCCTGGTTCCTCTTGGCCAGCATGCTCAGCGCGCTACCAGCCAGGATGAAGCCAGCCTGGTCCTCAGTGACGGCATGCTTGGTCGGGATAAGCACCTCGGTGCCATCTCCCCTCTTGACGCGCAGGCTGACGTCGCCCTTGCCCCCGTTCTGGAGCATCTCGTACAGGCCGACGGTGCTGACCTCGTCGCCGGCGGACATTTTGTCAAAGTCGGCCTCGTCGACAAAGGTCAGGGGCACGACGCCCTGCTTCTTGAGGTTGGTCTCGTGGATGCGGGCAAAGGACTTTGTCAGGACGACGCGGGCGCCGAGGAAGCGCGGCTGCAGGGCGGCGTGCTCGCGGGCGCTGCCCTCGCCGTAATTGTGCTCCGCGACGACGAGCCAGGGCTGGCCGCGCTCCTTCCACCGGAAGGCGAGGTCGGGGATGGTGTGCTTGGAGCCGTCGAGGTCGTAGGCGGCGTTGACCTCGCCCGTCTCGGCGTTGATGGCCGTGTTAAGGGTGTTGGCGCTGATGTTGGGGAGGTGGCCCTTGTACTTGAGCCAGGGGCCGGCGGCGGAGATTGTATCCGTTGTGCACTTGCCGGTGACCTTGACGAGGACGCGGAGGCCGGTGAGGTCGCCTTCGGGGAAGGGCTCGAAGGGCTCGAGGAAGGCGAGGCGCTCGGAGGAGGGGGAGATGGCGACTTCGACGGAGGGGGAGGGGCCGTCGGGGGAGATGGACTGGAGCTGGGGGACGCCGGACTCGAAGGGGCTCTTGGGGTTCTCGAGGCCCTGGGGCGGGGAGAAGCGGAAGGGCTTGCCGTCGGGGGTGGTGAGCTCGTCGGTCATGGGGTTGAAGGTTGTGGAGCCGGCGTAGGCCATGGCGGCCACGATCTCGGGGGAGGCGAGGAAGTTCATGGTGCCGGGGTTGCCGTCATTGCGGTTGCGGAAGTTGCGGTTGTACGACGTCAGGATGGCGTTGGGCACGCCCTTCTCGATGTTATCCTGCCTCTTCCACTGGCCAATGCAGGGACCGCAGGCGTTGGAGAGGACGATGCCGCCGGCGCCCTCGAGCGTCTGCAGGGTGCCATCGCGCTCCAGCGTCGCGCGAATCTGCTCGCTGCCAGGGGTAATGTAGAAGGGCGCCTTGGGGCGCAGACCGGCCTTTTCGGCCTGCGTCACGAGGCTCTCGACCTTGGTCATGTCCTCGTACGAAGAGTTGGTGCAGCTGCCGATCAGGCCGGCCGACAGCGTCGTGGGCCACTGCTCTTCGACGATGGTCTTGCCAAAAGTGGACAGCGGGTGCGACAGGTCGGGCGTGAAGGGGCCGTTGATGTGGGGTTCAAGGTTGGACAGGTTGATCTCGATGACCTCGTCGTACTGCGCGCCCTCGTCGGCCTTGAAGGAGAAGTTGCCCCAGGTCTTGAACGAGTTGAGGGCGTCGACGGCCGACTGGCGGCGCGTCTGCAGCAGGTAGCGCTCCGAGGCCTGGGTGTAGGGGAAGATGGAGGTCGTGGCACCGACTTCGGCACTGTTGAGGGAAGCATCAGCAAAAGAACAAATGTCAACGGTTGAGGAATCGAGACTCACCCCATGTTGCAGCACGTCGCCATGCCCGTCAGACTCAGCGAGTCAACACCCTCGCCAAAGTACTCAACAATGTAGCCGGTACCACCACGGACGGTCAGCTTACCGGCCAGGGCGAGGATAATGTCCTTGGGAGACGCCCAGCCTTGCAGCTGGCCAGTCAGCTTGACGCCCATGATGCGGGGCGCCTTCAGCTCCCAGGGAGCGCCGACAAGAGCCTCGACGGCATCAGCACCACCAACGCCGATGGTGATGGTCGTCAGACCGCCGGCGTTGGGGCTGTGGCTATCGGTACCGAGCATCATGAGACCCGGCAGGGCGTAAACCTCAAGAACCGTCTGGTGGATGATACCAGCACCAGGAGGCCAGAAATCCATGCCGTACTTGCGGCCAGCCGACTCAAGGAAGTCAAAGACCTCCTTGTTCATGTTGATACCCTCCGCCAGATCGCTCTCAGCGCCCTTCTCGCCGACAATCAAGTGGTCGCAGTGAATGCTGGCAGGGATGGCGGGCTGAGCGAGGTTGCAGGACATGAACTGCAGCAGGGCCATCTGCGCCGAGGCGTCCTGCATGTTGACACGGTCCGGGTTGAGCTTGAGGTTGGCGGCGCCGCGGACGTTGCGTCCGTCCTGGGTGTTGGTCAGGAGAGACTGCTCGGGGTTGTCGAGATGGCTGTAGAGGATCTTCTCGGCGAGCGTCAGGGGCCGGTTGCCGAGGGCGTGGCGGACCTGGATGAGCTTGTCGTGGAGCTTGCGGTACGTGTCGGGCTTGATCGACTTGGGCAGGTTCGGGCGCATGGCGGCGTCGAGCTGGTCAATGTCGTGGGCGACGGCGAACGTCCTCCTCGAGGGGAGGCATGACGGGCTTCGGAGCTGGGGGCGGGCCAGAAGGCGCTGCGATGACATGAGTCAATGGGCGGTTCCAGGGCTACAAACGGGGAGGAATAGTGGCTACATACCCTCGCGACACCTCCCGACCGGGCAGCAAGATCAATTGGTGCCATTGTCGCTACACGGATCCCTTCGAGGGCGTCGTCGTGACTGCGTGTGGTGGGGGGTGGGATTTTTTGGAGGTTTGAAGTCGTAGGTTTTGGGACTTAGAAATTGGCCATGTCGGATTGGACTCGGAGCCAAATCGCACACTTGTCTGTGGGGCCCCAGACAAAGCACCGTCCACATCCCTGTAAAGCGCCCAAGCGGTCCCCGACCTCGGCTCGGTCTCGGACTGAGGCTCAGGGGAACATCACGGCTACTCTTCAGATTCATAGCGTTCCCTCGCATTGTGGAAGCTATTGAGACTACACAGACCTACACGGCAGATTCACAAGGGTACGTGCAAGACACTGCAAGTTGTCATTAAAAGACTACGCGAAAATGAACCCGTCCTTCATAGGGTCGGTGAGGTAGAGGAATGGATGGATGCTGTACGTCCATCCATCCGCCTCTCCCGTCGATAAGATACACTCCGACGCCTAGTCCCGTTGATCCCTTGCCCTGAAAACAACGAAATAGAAAATCATCCAGCTCTGTTGCCTAGGTGAGCGAGGGCGCCGTGGCCACCAGCGTCGTGAAGAGCGCGACGCCTGCGGCAGCACCGCCGAGAGCGAAAAGCCGAGCGGCCTCGGCCATGCGACGAACCTTCTTGGGCGCGCGGTCTTCGTTGCACTTGGCCGGGAATCCAGCCACAGAGTCGACGTTGCACTTGTATGTAACCTGTGCCTTGGGGACAGTAGTCGCAGCAGCAAGCGCGGCCACCTGTTGGGCTTCCTCGCTTTCAGTGACGTCCGAGATGTCGGCGGCCTTGCGCTTGGTCGATCCAAGATCTCCCGCCCTCGGTGCCTCTTCAACCGGCTGAGTGTTGCTAGCCTTGGCTGAGTTGTTAAGCTTGCTCTGCTGGAAGAGCCAAGCGCTGCTCATATCCAGCTCGGGGCTGCTGCGGTCCTTGATCTGAGAAGTCTCCTCAAGGGGGTATGCCAGGAACCGGTCGCCCGACTCGATCAAAGGCGACTGGGGAACCAACTGCGCAATGATGGGGACCTCGCCTGTAGTAGCAGGGTCCTGTGCCATGGGAGCGGCGATCGCAAGAGCAGAGAACGACTCCTCCGTTCGCTCGGCAGGCTGAGTGCGTCCTGAGGCAGGGCCGGTATGAGTGTTCATCGAAACATCAAACCCGGCTGGGGCCTTCTGAGGAGGATCGTTGAGAATCGACGGCAGCCGCAGACGATAATCAGGCTCTGGGGCGTAGATAGGAGTGTCCAGGAAGCGAACGCCGGGCAGTACCGTCGAGGACGCTTGCGGCAGTGCTGCTGGCTGAGACCTGGTGAACGGCATGCTGTCCGAGGACGTGGGCCAGTCGCGGGCAGACTCAGTTGTGACGGTCTGAGTGGTCTGCGCTGGGAGCTCTTCAGTGTCATGACTGCCAAGTTGGTTGAGATCGGACGCTACGGCAGCCTCTGTGGTGATTTCCTCAGTCTCGACCTCTGCGTCCATGTCGGAGTCGGAGTCGGATTCAGAGTCGAAGACGGACTCGTGCACCCCAGAATAGGGGTCAAAGATTGGCTGGCTTTCCTTGTACTCCTCGACTGCCTTGAGGTCTGCCTTTGCCGCATCATGGTGCGCATCGTCGCTGTCCTGAGGGAAGAAGGTTGGGACTGGCGATGACGGCTCGCTCTCGTCCCAGAGAACCATGTCTTCAGACTGGCCCTCATCCTCATCCGCGTCATCTGAGTCCAGGTTGTCCGATTCATCGTCATCGAAAGAAATGGGATCTTCCTCGCTCATGAGGTCATCCACGGGAGTGTCAAAGTCAGGGGGCAACTCGTCGTCGTCGCTGTCAGTCTCTGCGTCAAGATCGATCATATCGAGCTCGCGATCTCTAGGCTGAGGCTGGTACTGTTCCTCCGAGACTTCGGGGATCTCGGGCTCGAGCTCCTCCATAACTTCACCAGTGCCTGTCTGGGTGTTGTTGGCCGGGGCAGTCTTCATATTGGCTTGTTCAACCACTTCTCCAGCGGCCACGCCATCGAACATGTCGGAAGCTTCGGTCAGATCAACGATCCAAGGGGCCGGCGCGGAAGCTGTGTCCCGGTCTTCTGTAATGTCAACAACCACAGCGGGAGCGGGAGCGGGTCCATCCTGAGCCTTTGCGGGCTGAGAAAGGACCTGGCTCACTTCTGAATCCAGCCGGGGGTGTCTAACACCTGCTACCTCGCGCAAGTTCTTGACAGCATGACGGACCTCCATGACGCCGTTGTCCTCGGATTCGGCGTCGCTGCTGTCCGAGTCGTCCGGGACGACAAAGACGCGACGCTGGGCGGGCTCGGGAGGTCCGGCTTGGCTGGTGGCAATGAAGACCTGAGCAGATGGCGGCGGATGGGTCAGGTCATCTCGCTGAATGTCTGTTCCGAACTTGACGACATCACCCGGGGCGACCGGGTAAGCGCGGTTAGGCTCAAGTCGTTCATGGTTGAGAAAGGTGCCATGTCGCGAGTTGAGGTCCTTGATGTACACGGCCTGCCATGATGGGTCAGTAAGCAAGTTTGGGAAAGGCATGAGCGGTTGGCTTACCTGATTCTCGTCACCCAGGGAGAACTCAGCATGCTCTCGGCTGATGACCGGGCTATCAATCCAGCCGTTGTTCATTTTGGGCGCAAGGTTCGGGTCCCTCTTGCTCGTCCTTCCGATTTGCACGGTCTTCTGATCTTTGTCCAGTCGGATCCTTCGCTCAGTGTACAGCGTGTCGGGGGGTTGAAATTTGAAGTGAAGGCCGATCATGGCGACTGGAGAGGAAAGAATTAGTTTTGTTTCGAAGGAGTGAGCAGAGGAGGAGAGGTAAATACTAAGGTTGTCGGAGGATGCCATGGCTGTGTTTGTTGCTGCAGGCGGCAGTCCAAGTTGAGACGGCGGGCTGGCAGGCCAGGTTTGATTGTTGAGGAAGAAGTTTGATGGGGCTGGTTGACGGCTTGGGGAGGCTTTTGACCTAAGCCTCCGGGGCGGTAAGGTGGAAAGGTCGAGATGTCAGAACCACGAGGAATAGGCGGTAACTGCACCGAGGCCCTGCGATGCCTTGATTCGTAGGCGTAGAACGGCAGCCGCGGGAAGGAGGCAAGCGCGGAAGCGGGAAACAGACTGGCACTGCGAATGCCAGCTTCTTGCGTGAGGTTCTTGTAGGCCAGAAGATGTGGTGAAGGTGTTGAAACTAAAGGCGGGGTCGGAGTCGCAGGTGAATAAATGTGACACCCCGTGACCAGCCGGGTAGTGCGGACCTGGGTGTGTCCTCGAACACGGTGTTCACGGTGGAATGGAAGGAAGCCACCAGGCTCCCGAGGTCGAGGACGGGTAGCTACAGATGCACCACGACGAGGCTTCGAGGAGGAGAAGGAGGGTGTTGTGCAGGAGTGAAGTGGAAGTGAACGAAGGGATTGTGTTTCGGAGGGAAGGAACGGGCCCCGGGGTCTTTGATAAGGCAGAAGGAAGGTGCTACTCGCAAGTGATGACCAGGCAGGCAGGCATCAGTCATGTATTTCTTCTCGTGGATACATGTACTCGTCCAGCGACGTGAAGGCTGCGAGGTACGAGGCAAGTAAGGCAAGGCAACTAGGGCGGGGTAATCGGACTCGTAAGTTTGGAGGGCGGCCACCCGACCGACACGACGGCTTTTGGTGGCTGCTTCGGCTCGGTGTATTGGGCTTGCGAAGTGATCTGGACTCGCCTGGGACGGGAGATAAGGGGTCTTCTAACACTTGGGGGCCTGTTGGGCCTGAAGATGGAGATACGGACCGACTCGCGTTGGTAGTGGCAGCATAGCACGACCGAATGGCATAACGCACGAGGAGGTCACTGGTGCATGCCGGAACGTGGAGTTGAGGTCAGCGGGATCAGTACAGGTGGGGGCCCAACAGGGAGCTCCATGCGGTTCTTATCTTATCTTGCGCATTGGCCTCAGCGCTGTCACCGCCAGCACGGGGACCTGTGACTTGACCCCTCATTGCCCTCACCAGACGGCCAGACAGCCCAGCCAAGCACGGTTGAAGACGGAACGGAACAGCCCTTTGGTTCGCCAGCTGCGCGTAGGGATATCACATGGCCTCGGTAGCACTTGAGGGATTCGAGAACCCGGTTGGCGTGTTTCTGCCCTCAAGTATTGACACTCCAGCAGTAGCCTTCCGTTCCATGATGTTCTGAATCTGACCTCACAACAGGTACCACGGGCTGGATCTGAAACACAACGGCAGGCTATTGAACTTCCTTTCCATCCCGATCAGTCACTCCAAAAAACCTCCACCATTTCACCCGTGGTTGTATCCCTCTGCCGCCCGTCTCAAGGTCACCAGATTGGAGAGCTGAACCCCGCTACTGGTAGAGGCCGCTCCGGGAAGGCAAGAAAGGGCAGGGATCAGGCCCCCGAGACAGGGATGTTCAAGACGACCAAGTGGGCCGTGTTAGGCAGGGAAACCCCGCGGCCAGCGCAGTGGTTGCATCATCATTCCCCACTGCCGTGTTCTGAGGGGAGTGTTTGCATCTGCGGCCCTTCACAGTGTTTGGTCCCCCAAACCTGAGCCCAACTCTCCGTCCAGTCAGTCCCTTTGCCACCATTTCCGTCTCGGAATGTGCTGTGCGCAGCGACCTATTAGGCGACCCAGATTTCCACCTGACGTCCTGATCTGATGATGCAGCCGACAGCTTGCTGTGCCCGGCTTGCCGCCCGACTGTGCCCGTGCTCTTGTTTGTGCCTAGGCAGGAGCTGCTCAGCTGCGTGCCTGCTCAGCTTCCACTGACGAGCATCTGGCCCTGCATCCTTCCGTCCATCAAACCCTGCCTCCGCCACTCCCTTCACACCACCACGAACCCGCGTTTGCCAACCATCATTCCTATTTTCCCACGAGCCGTACACCGACATTTCAAATTCACCAGAATTCCCATACAGGCCACGGAACCAAGAGACCTGGCTTTACCGTCCAGCATCTTCATCAAACGCCTCCACCCGCCTCCGCGTACAGTCACCGTGTACTCATAGTCGATCGAGAATTACTCCTTGGCCAGCAAAACTTACCTCATGGACTCCACCGCACAACTTTGCACACATTACCAGACATCCTAGCCCGCCACCCTTCAGACTTTTCACCGTCGTCCTGAGCAGAGGCAGCAGATTCCTCAGCTATCCCTTGACGACAGCACCGACTCTTGTTAGTCGACAACAGCCTTACCACCGTCGGTCTCTCCACTCTACCAGCCGACAAAATGCACGACCTCCGCCTTAAGGTCCTCCGCGAGAGCGGCAAGACGACATCCCGCAAGGCGCGCTCGCGCCCCGAGTCTACCAGGGCTTCGACACGGAATTCCCCCATGGGGTCCCCCGCCCCCTCGCAAAGGAACTCGCCCTCGCACTCCCGCGCCGGCAGCCGATACGCCTCCGAGAATGAGTCCAGCGACGACGAGTTCGAGGACTCCATGACCATGAGCACCCTCTCCAACGGTTCGGAAGCGGTCTTTGACGAGTCCAACGAGAGCACTTGGCAGTCGCTCCTCCAGGACCGCATCGTCGAGCTGCAGGACCGCAAGCGCAGCAGCGTCCAGAGTCGCGAGGCCGCCATGGCCTCTTACCTGAACCTCATCAAGCTACACTTTGCTGATCGCCAGGTTGGCGGCTCGGCCACCGACATCATCACCGCCCTAGTGAGGAGCGTCCGTTCCGGCGGCAGCGCGCTCGAGCGGTCCCTCGCCCTGAGGGCCATCCAGGCGACCCTGCTCACCTCGCCTTCCGACAGCGCCTACGATGACGTCTACCAGCAGCTGCAGACGACGTGCGAGGACGACGAAGAAGCATCCGTGAAGAGCCAAGCCATCCTGGCCATGGCCATCATGACACTATACGGCGGCGGGTCCGAGCAGTCGGCCGAGGAGCTCCTCGACTTCATGGTTGGCGTCATCGAGTCGGACGGAGAGTCGATTGGCGCCGGTGACAACGGCGAGGTCGTTTCTGCAGCACTGCAGGCCTGGTCGTTCGTGGCGAGCCAGATTGACGACCTCAGTGACCAGGTGCACGAGGCCATGGACGCCTTTGTGGAGCAACTGGACAGCAGCGATGTGGACGTGCAGACCGGCGCCGGCTTCAATATCGCTTTCATCTTCGAGGCCGCGCGCGACCACGAGGAAGAGACGGGCGAGGTGTTCAACCTTCAGTACGACCCCAAGAAGCTCATCAGCCGCATGGCCGAGGCGTCCAAGCCTGCGGCGAAACACACTTCGCGTAAGGACCGCAGGCACCTGCGGAAGCATTTCGCCAGCATCGTCACATCCCTTGAGCACGGCAAGGGCCCAGGCTACTCGACGTCGGGCCGCCCCGCGTCGAACCCCCACACTGGAGGGTCAAAGGTCGAGCACGACAAGGAGCTGGACGAGTTTGGCTACCGCGAGAAGCTGCGGGTCGGCGACCACGTCGTCGTCATCGACTCGTGGTCCCTCATGGCTCGGATCGACGTGGTGAGGAGCGTTATGGGCAGCGGCTTCCCGGTGCACTTCAACGACAACCCGACCGTGTCAGAACTTCTGAATGACCCGGACACGGAAGACCTGCCGAGCTACGGCGTGTCGTCGGAGCCGAAGCGGAGCAAGAAAATAAGGAGGTAGCGGATGCGCGTCGAGCGCAAGCAGAATGACCCAGCGGCGAGGCGTGTTTTTGGGATAGAAGTTTGGCAGAGATACCACGCAATGCTATTTTCATCGACCTTGTGGCACTTGGAGTGATAACGTTTGAGTATCTTGCGCAACAGTCGAGGTCGGTCATCCTGGACAAAGCTGTGACTCGGAGGGGAGGACAGCGTCTGGTGGGCTGACCCCAAGTCCCCTCGCACCGCAGGCATGTCTCACCACGCAATATGCAGCATATGCAGGAGAAAGGGGGCACCCGCAGGCGTCAAGGGCAGGTGAGTCTGGGGTGTACACGTAGCTGTGCCACTGCTGGGAGGGCCACGGAAGAGACTGATACCTAGATTGATGGGGAACCCGGGGATCAGGGAGGAGAGGAATGCGGAACCCGGGGAGAGAGGTTGACAGATGTAAGGAATGTAAGATGAGATTCTGGAAGAGTGCCATGCGGAAGGGTTGGAATGGAGGGGCCGGCAGTGGATGTACGGATCGACAGATCGCAGAGTGAGACTGTCTTGGGTCCGGTTCGACGACGCTCTCCCCGGTGGCAGGTGAAGAGGGTGACAGGGTGGTCGGGGAAGGTTGAGGTGTTCGTGGTCGCGGATCGTGATGGAGAAAAGGAGACCCCGAGGCTGTTGCTGGGCCGTTGCGACGGCCGCCCTAGGAAAAGAATCACGCTGCGTGAACTCGACTCGAGCGACCCGCTTCGGGCGCTGGGGGGTGAGGAGCTCTGGTCGTCAGGGCCTCTGTGACGCTTGGCTTCGGGAGGAAGTGGGACGATTGACGCCCAAGCTTGGGCTGGCGGGAGATCGTTGCCCGGGTGAACAGCTAGACGGGGGATTTTCTGGAGGTGGAGGGGAGGACGTAAAGCGGCCAGTGGTTTGGTCTGTACTCGGCTGACTTCGGAAAGTCGCACTCGAACAGAGGTGACAGAGCTGAGCCACGGGACGCGAGAGGCAGAAACATAGTCGATACAATAGATGACTGCCGGGAATTGAGTTTGAATGATGGCCATCGTGTTTCAAGAGTTCAAAAGTTTGGTCCATTCCAGTGAACTGCCAAAAGGGAACCTTGGTACGGCGAAGCGGGGAGAGGGCGGAGCAGAGTGGCGACTCTGGAGCTGCGCCAGACACAACCCCTGCTGCCACACTACTCATACTCAACATTTTCTCTGTCCTTCAACAAATCCCCTCATGGTGTAGTTGGCTATCACGTTGGACTGTAATTGTTTATCTCTTTCATCTGAAGGTCACCGGCTCGATTCCGGTTGAGGGGAACATCACTTTTTGTCTTTATCATTACCATACTTCTGTTCCTCAAGCATCAGACACGGTTACAGAATCAGAAGACTTTTTTGCTTCACTTTTTTCTCTCCGATCAAAAGACTTTTGTGCTCGTGCTTGTGGTCAAGCCCTCGAACCGATATTTACCTCACATCGACCTGCAGGGCCTGGGCTTGTCGAGTGGCAACAAGGCGTCTCGTTGGACGACGAGGAACATGACACCTGCAAGGCATTGCAGGAACGCTGCATTGATAGGGCAGTGATTGTGTCTTGACGCCGAATGGCTTTTTCTTTTTATCCTATGAGAGGCCTTGAGGACTCGGTCATGCCGACTCGGGTGGTTGGGGTCGACCAGTGTTTGCCAGCATCAGCCTTTGAAGTGAATTTGGGTTAATCAACAGGGCTCCCCAGATAATGAAGGCTCTTTCATTTATTCAGTGGTCTGAGCATTTGAAGGCTCCCTGCGTTGATCATTCATTCGGTCAGGATGGCACTGTGATTTGTATTCAGATCTCTTTGCCCCCGTCTGCCCGTGCTGGGCCAGTCCAGACGTGGAGTGGCGTCAGCTGCCGCTTTAGGGCCCCCCGGGCGCACCGCCATTTCAGTGTTGCCCCCTCCCGTGGCACACCCGTGCTAAGGTGCTCCTAGGCCGGTGTGACAACCCCGGCTAGCGGCTGTCATTGGTCCTGTTCATCGGCAGCGACAACTCATCACCGCTGCAGGCGCACCTTCTGCCTCCGGAGCCAAGCGAAGCAGGTTTAAAGACAGAATCGGACACCGACTGATACTGGACGGATCGATCGTCGAAGGACCAGAACAGCAAGGTGGCCCCCCCAAAATCAATGGGCACCGGCCGAAGCCTCACTCGGGGGCAGTGATCACATTCATTCACTGATTGAGGTGGCCTTGCTTGCCTTGCCTCGCCTCGCGCCTTCCCTCAGCTGCTTTCTTTGCTCCTTCCTTTCCACATCTCTCCCGCCTCCCACCTTTTGCCTTTTGTCACCTCGGCTCATTTTGCAATTTTCCACCTGAATTTCCACATCCGCAGCGTTCCCGAAAGAAAGAAAAAAGCATCACAGTGATAATTAGCGGCCCCCAGCGTTTGATTCGCCGCGCCCTTCTCGTCCTCGTCCCTCGATCCTTGCCTCACCTGCCACCAGCCCCACGAAAGCCAAGATCCTCCCGCGACCGGAAGAAGAGGAGCTTCAGCAGCGGAGACACGGACGGGTAGCACCAGCGACCGTGCTGCGATCATCCCGGCCTCTTTTCTCATTCGGGACCCCTGGCCTCTTGCTCTCTGCTCTGGGCTGGCCCTGTCCCCAAGCAACCGCCGGCCAACGACAGCTCCCCACGCACCGCCCAACCTCGCGCAACCTCACCTCTCACCACCACCAACCACCCACTTTCGCATCCCGGCTCGGCGCCCCCCCTCCAAGCTCCTCCAAGACCCAAGGCCCCAAGGGTCTGCTCCCACCACCCACCCTCCCAATACAACCACCCGCCTCTTTCTTCTTTGCGACTCTCTTCTCCTTCCCCCTGCATTCCATTCTGCTGGATACACTTCCACCATCGACACACCAGCATTTCCTGGGCCTTGCGACGGCTCAAGCTTGTGTGTGTGTGCTTTGCCTGCAGTGCACCACCACCACCACCACCACCACCACCACCACACTACTACCAAGCGGCAACCCGATCAAGCCCGCCGTCTTTCGTCCCGTTTTTGCTTGTCGCTTCAGCTCAGCTCCAAGCTTCCATCACTCTTCGGCATCTCACATCCAGCGCCCAGACACTCACTTCCCCCCCAGTACCCGCATCGCCAACCCTCCGCTGATGGCTTGATTCCTGTCGCCATCACACCCAAAACCTGTTCGGCACTCTAACCTGCCAACCCCCCTCCCCCTCTTCCGAGCACAGGTACCAACGGGCCTGGCGGGAATTGGCGAGGGACGAGCGATCCATCAATCCCCACACGCCGTCCCATCCTTCTTTTCCCCTTGGCGACCGCGCGGCAACCGGCAAGGGCACAATGGGTATTGAGTCTCGCAAAGCTCCTCCACTTCCTGCTCCCACCGAAGACTCCTCCATCACTCCCACCGAACTCACTTTTGACGACCAGTCGAGGCTCGCCGACGAAGCTTCACACTACTCCTTACCTGACGACGGTACCCCTGTCACCATCAGGACCCGCGGCCACGACCCAAACCGCTCCCAGACCTCGCTCCTCATCGAGTACTTTGAGGGCGGAAAGCCTGGTTCGACCTCGGGCGTCGACCGCAAGCCCAGCGTCCGCGTCCGCCTGACTCCCTCCAGCAGGAACAAGGACCACATCCAGATCACAGAGACCAAGGGCTCAAGAAAGGCTTCTCTCACTCGACGCATTGCCTTGCCGCCCAACGCCGCTGCCTCTTCGCTCGCTCCCAACACCCTCGAGGCCGAGGACGCAGACAGCGTCATGTCTTACGCCTCCGCCACTGAGGAGTCAAACGTCTCGAGAAACCCCATCGACATCGAGATTGAGCCGACAAGACGCCGCAGGCGCCCAGCGAGTCCCCTCATCCCCGCCGCCGACGCACAGGGTTCCGTCTATCTGCCGCCAAACATGTCCGAGATCTCGGCCATCCCAACAGACAGCTTCCTCGACGGCTCGGGGCCGACCAACCTTACCTCGCGCGACCTCGAGTCGAAGCGCAGCCGGAGCCCATCCCGTGGCGGTCAATTGGCCGCCGGTGCTGCTGGTGTTGCCGCCGGCTCCGTCCTTGCTGACAAGATGCGCAACAGCAAGCCCAAGGAGCGCGCCATTCTGCCCAAGTCTGCCGACAAGCTCAAGGAGAGGGAACGCAAGCAACGGCCCAGTAAGACGCGCACTAGCACCATAAGCGAGAAACATGTCGAGGGCACGCGGTCCCCACGCAGACGTTCCAGCCGCGGTCACGCCGAGTCCACCATCTCGGGCGCAGATTCGAGCGTCCTGTCCTCGAGCATCTCGCCGAGCCACACCAGCCACAGGTCGCTCGACCAGCAATCGGTCCGCTCTGGCGCCTCAAAGTCTTCCATCAACAACCCGAAGCTCCTCGAGACCGTCGAGGACGCCATCCGGAGACTGATCCTCCCAGAGCTCAGCGCTCTCAAGAGAGAGAAGAGCAGGCGCGAGAGTCGCCGCTCATCCTTCACCTCCACAGCCACCTCGGTGTCCAGGGATGACCTGTCGGCCACCGAGCGTCGGAGGTCTTCTGGCAGACATCGTGAGAGGCGCGACAGGGAGGCCCGCCACGACTACGTCCACAGCCCGTACGGCGATGATGGCGAGTCCGTCGATGATCTGTCATATCACGAAAATGTCGAGGAGACATCCCGTAACTCGCACGGCGGCATCAAGGCCGCTGCTGCAGGCGCCGCCGCGGCTGGTCTCGCGGCAGCTGCCCTTAACTCAAAGTCCCCGGCATCAGATGACACGAGGCAGCGGAGACGGAAGCGAGCCGATGGCTCATCGCGCAGTCGAAGCCTGGGACGCGAGAGATATGATGAAGTCTTTGAGGACGAGGAGGAAGTGCCAGCGCCACCCATGCCTCTCCTGGCGAGCGAGCTCAACGCCTCGGAACTCACACGCACTTCCATCCTGTCGGCCGATACGGACCGCACACATTCTTCCATGGACGATCGCACGCCCATTCATGAGGTCTCAAGAGGAAACCTCGCATCTACATCAGCCGCCGTGGCTGCAGTGCCAGCCACTTTGCAACAGTCTCTTGGCACTAGACACGCCAACATATCCCATGGTGACCTGAGGGAGCTGTCTCGCGAGCGCCTCTCCGAGGTTTCCGTCGACAGCCGGGTCGAGTCGCCGAATCGCCAACCGCGGTACCAGGACGACTACGACGATGAGTACGAAACCCGCCGCAACATGTCCGAGCGGGATGACTACGAGACGGGAGACGCTGCCGCCCCCGACTACTACAACACCCAGGACGTGCCACCACCGCTCAAGTACGTGCCGTACCAGCCCGAGCGTCGCGGTCTGAGCCCCATTTACAGCGTCTCCGGCTACACTGAGGGAGGAAGCGAGGCTGCCGGCCCTCGCGATTCGAGGACCATCAACGGCAGCCCTTCCCTCGACAGGCTCCAGGACGGCAGGGTCAGCCGGGGCTCGGCCCCCAGCAACATCATGAGCAGAGGATTCGACGAGCAGTCCTTCGACGACCGCAGCGTCCGAAGCTCCGGTCAGGACTACCGGACGACTGGCTACATTGACGGCAGCGACCTGGAGCGCGTCGACTCCGAGCAGGCCGTCCGTAGGATCGGATCCAGCCCTCGCATGGTTCATGTCCCCGCGGGCGTCGAGTCCAACGTCGCGTCGCTGGTCGACGGCTCCATGCTCGATCAGTCGGTTCTCACCGGCGGCGGTTCTGCCCTGTCCGGTGGCTCTGCCCTGTCCGGCGACTACGATGTCCGGGATTCAACGCTCTCCTACGACGAGCGCCCCAGAGACCTGCACACCCCCAGGGATGTCAGCCCCGACAAGCTCTCCGTCCGCAGCCAGCAAGAGTACATGGACGAGCGCGACAGAAGCAGGACGCCCACATCGAGCCTCCACAGCCGCTCGTTCGCCGGAGAATATGATCTCGACGAATACGGCCGCAAGGTGGTTCCCGCCCAATACCGCAACTCGCCGTCCACCTCGCGACACTCCCCCACGGCTTCAGAGAAGGCCATCGCTCTGGGCGCCGTCGGAGCTGCCGCCGCGGCGCTCAAGGCTGCCAAGGACCGGTCCCAGCAGCCCATGGTCGAGGAGGAAGTGGAGAAGGAGGAGGAGCTGGCACAGCAGGACTTTGTGCCTGAGGGCGTCTCCCGCAACAAGTCCTTCAAGCAGAGGACGATGGAGGGACGCGAGCCCGCCAACACTCCGGCGCACAGCATCGACCGCTTCGAGTACGAGGATCAGCCCAAGATGGGAGTTAGTGCCATGCCTGCCTGGAATGATCCCATGCCCGAGATTGGCTACGTCGACTCGGACCTCGAGACGAACCCTTCCTTCGCCCGGGAGGACAACAACCGCACTCCTCGTGGCGACGAGAACTGGACCACCACCGAAGACGTCCAGCAGCACGGAGACCACTCCAAGGGCGTCGCCCCCGGCCTGGCTCTTGCCACTGCCGGTGCCGCGGCCGCAGCCATGGCTCACAGCCGCCAGGCGAGCCATGAGCCCGAGGACGAGTGGCAGAGGACATCGATGGACAAGAAGCGCGATACTTTGATCACCAACCCCTACGATGGCGCGAGCCCCGTGGCCAACCCCGAGCTCCTCGGCTCCCGCAACCTCGAGCCCGGCACGTACGGCGCGAGCTACCACACCGGCAGCCCGGCGGGCCAGAAGAACCTGGACGAGGGCTACATCTCGCAGGGCGCCCAGCAGTCTCCCAACATCCAGCCCAAGGGCAGCGCCATCATGCCGTTCACCGAGGCCATCGAGGAGGACCCCTTCTACGTGCCCAAGGGCCACGGCCGACACCTTAGTGGGATGTCGCAGGGCATGACCTCTCCCATCTACGACGCCGCCAGCGGTGGAGGCATCGACCGTATCGAGTCCAAGGACATCATCGCTCTGATGCAACATCTCATGGTCCGCGATGCGCAGCGCAGCGCGAGGGACACGGAGATCCTGGTCACCCTGGTGCGGTCCGCGGCCGAGATGCGCAACTCGTTCGAGGAGATGAAGCAGATTCTCGCCAACACCGAGGACGTCATCATCAAGGAGGTTCAGGAGAACACCGAAGACACTGTCAAGAACTACATCGGTGGCCCGCGCCCGTACCCCGGTAGCGCTTCCAGGTCCGTCAAGGGCATGAGTGCCGCGTCTCAATCCCAGGACGGCACCGTCGCCGAAGAAAAGGCCAAGAAGAACAGCCTGTTCAAGAGGGCGCTCTTCAAGAGCTTCGGCGCCAAGGATGCCAACGACCTCAGCCGCATCGAGGACATGCTCAACCAGCTCCTCAACGATGTCGACGTTCTCAAGGCTCAGTCTTCGAGGCCGCCCATGTCCCGCGGTCACAGCGCCACTGGCCACTCCTTTGACAACCTCCAGCCCGAGGGACAGTACGAGCATGATCGCGGCTATGAGCCCGAGGGCCATGCCGGCACGTCCACGGCCAGCCACGCGAGCCAATCCGGCCAACTCTCACTGCCTCAGTCGCGTGGCCCGTCGACCAAGCTTGGGTACGAGCCCAACCGCATCAGCACGGTGCACGAAGACAATGAGGAGGACTACGATATGGATGACTACCCTCAGCAGCCGGGCATGCTCACCCCCGGCGCGCGCGACATCCACAGGGGCTCGTCTGTGCCGCTCGACACCCCCTCCCAGTCGGCCCCTGCGCAGAACATGTCGTTCAGCAGCGAGAACACCCCCAAGACCGACAAGGGGAAGAAGCACAAGTCCAGGGGCTCCTCAAGCTGGTTCCCCAAGATTTCCCGCTGGTCCGAGTCGACTGCCACGAGCGTGAGCAAGGCGCTTCGTGGCAGCGGCATGTCCAGCAAACGCGGCCCCGACGACGACTTTACCCAGAGGCCGCTGTCGCGCTCGGGATCTGACCTGGCTCGGTTCGAGCAGCAGCAGCACCAGCAGCAGTACGACAACGACCCTTACGGCGATGACCACCTGCACACCGGGTTCTCTCAGACCAACCTCGCGGCGCCCGGCCGCCCCATCGAGAACGACCCGCCCCCTCCGGCGACGTATATGACGCCCGAGGACCCCAAGTACAAGGCGCACCGCAACTCGCTGAACCTCCAGCACCCTCAGCCACGGCCTGGCCAGACTGAGCTCTTCAAGGCGGCGCTGGAGTCGCAGGCGCACGAGTACGACACTCCGATGTCGCCCAAGTCGGCCGACTGGGCAGGCTCAGCTGTCAGCCTGCAGCGATTCCCTGCCCAGAGCACCAACAACCGCTACAGCGGCGGGTCTGCCGCGACGGGCGGCGACTACAACTGGGGCTCGTCCCCCGCCGCGGGCCCGCCCCGCCCTCCCAAGGAGCCCATCGACAACGAGCCAGGTACCCCGGTGAGGTCGAACCGGGTGTCCAAGCTGCAGAAGAACAGCCCGCTCCCGTACCAGTCGGTTGAGTCTGGCTACGCCACGGGGCCCGGCACGCAGGCGGCTAGCAACTACACGGGCAGCCCCAAGCTGGAGAACAGGAACCTCAGCGGCGCGCTCGGCGCGCCTGTGCGCAGGCCCAGCGGACCGCGGGCCATGACGCCGAGGAGCGCCGAGGAGGAGGCCGCTCGTGAGGAACGCAGGCGCAAGAGAGGTAAGCTTTATCCTTGATGATGACATGACGTACGAGAACACAAAGCTAACCCACGACACAGATACCTTCGGTACCGTCGCGAGCAACGAGACGGATACCTTTTAGAGAAAGGAATCACGTCCAGTGAGCTTCTGGAACCGTTCGATACGACGAAGCGGGTAGCGCATGATGCGATACGCCGCGCATCATTACCGGTTTGTGTCACTGGATGGCACGACCGACCACTTGTAATTACAACATGGCCTGCCGGAGGAGCATCCGCCCAGGACAGCTTCACGGAGGCAGAAGAGAAAGGAGGGCGACGACGAAGGCCCTCGATCTCGGCACAAAAAAGACAGCGAAGGATAGACGCTGTCGCACCACCAACCACCATTACGACGTCATGACAAAAACGCAATTCACGACTTTGCGACTTTGCAGCGACGGTTTTCGATTTCAGATTCAGGGGAGGGAAGGAGTTGATGTGACGGATTCGGAAGCCTGAATGGAAAGGGGCAGATGGAGAAGGGGAAGAATCTGCATGAAGCTTTTGGAGGAAGATGGCGAAGTTGTAGGCGGGGTGAGCAATCCCCTGCGAGCTTTTAATAAATGGGTGGGAATCTGAACACGAGCCATCGATGAGCGCAGAGTGATGCATGTCTTTGTGAAGAGGGAACTTGTGAGAAAGGAGTGGCGGAAGCGCCGATACGAGCGAGAACGAGGCGGCGGAGCTTGTGATATTTCGAGATGCCGAGACCCGTATTTGCAGGCTTTTCCGGGGATGATCGTCGCTGCAGGGCATCAAAGAGGCCGAAGCAGCGAGGGTCCAGGGGAGAGTTCAGGGGTCGGGTTTTAGGACGTGCCTACGTGAGGGCGCCAAGTGGACGTCAAACCCGCTGTCGTGGGTCTTGCTGTCGAATGGGCGTCGGAAGGCGCGATGCGCTAACTCCACTACCGATGGGGAAGGCGGAATCTAGCTCAGGGGCGAACTGGAGGAAGGCGAGAAGGCGGGAAGGAGTGCCTGAGTCGTGCTTGCCGGGCTGGCAGAAAAGTCCGACACGGGTGCCTGGCAGATGGATCTCGGGTAGGGACTGATCGATCTTGTCTTTTCAATTCCAACAACTCACGAGATCTGACCGGGAAGTCGTTCATTCGTTTCCTTGTCTCGAGTCGTGTTATTCCGGAGAGTGGTCCAAGCCAGTCAGACATCAACAGCGCAATCTCGACCGAAGACCGAAGAACAACAACACAGCTTCGCCGACACGCCCCGCGGGCAGGGCGCAGGATGCTCATCCGCAATGTCGTTCCTCGCCTGCTGCTGGCCGCTAACGCGGCGACCGCGGCATACGTGCAGTCGCAGTTCTGCGAGGACATGACGGGGAGCGCCGACCTGGGACCAGCATCCCTCAGCGCCTCGGTGCAGCAAGTCGCCGGCGGAGGTCAGAACCTCCGGTTGACCGTACAGCTGGCCGATCTCCAGGACCGGTGCGACGGGCTCAGTGAGGGCCTCACCTCCAACGTCTCCCTCGACGCCCTTGCGTGGTCAGCAGCCCGAGGAGCCATCCCCGCCACGTTCAGCTGCAACCATCGGTACAAGACGACGTACCTCGAGGCCGTCGTCGAGGACCACATCGACGGCCTGTACCCTCTTTCGACCTTCTACGCCGAGGCCCGCTTCTTCCACCGCGACCTGGGCCGTGTCGGCTGCGTCGCCGGCAACATCACCCCCGAGCTGGGCCCTGTGGCATCGGCTGCCTTGCGCTGGGGACCCTTCAGCGTCCTCATGATCGTCCTCGCCGCCGGTATCTTCATGACCGTCCACGGCCAGCGTCAGGCCCTGGTCGAGCAGGCCCGTGGCGAGGAGGACGTCGAGGCCCCAGCCGCCCGGCCCCTACTGCCCGGCGTCGGCGACTGTTTGCAGTACCTCCAGTTTGTGTTTCTGACAGGCAGCTTGTCGGTGCGGTATCCGGGCTTCTACCAGCCGGCCGTTAGCAAGCTAGAGTGGTTCTCGCTGTTTGCGAGGGCGCCCATCGCCAGGGGTGGCGTCTACAGCGGTGTATCGGACGGCATTTATGAGATCAACGGAACCTACGGCGGCACCTACGGACTCGAGCTGATGCATCAGATTGTCGGCGCCCCCAGGACCATGGACACCTGGCTCAACATGATTCTGACTCTGCTGTCGATCGCCGTTGGCGCCGCCGTCGTCCTCGAGTGCCTCCGTCTGTGGCAGCGCAGGGCCGTCACCCACGTCTTTCGTCCTGCTGAGGCCTCGTCCCATGGCCTGCGCCATCGCCTGGGCCGTGTGCTGCGCGTCATCTTCTCCTACTTCACCACGCCTGTTGTGGCCATATCGACATACCAGTTCGCGAATGCGGCTTGGCTACCAAAATACCATCTCGCGCTGGCCGCCCTGCTCATCGTCATCACCGCAGGTAGCTTCATCTGGCTGCTCTGCCAGGTGCCCACCCGCAACCTTGGCGTCCTCGTCTTCGACAGCTCCAAGCGATACCACCTCGTCCATCCAGACAGCCCGACCGGCGAGCAGCGCCATACACAGTTCGTCATCGTCCTGTTCATCGTCGCCTTCATCAGGGGCGTCGCCGTCGGCGGCATCCAGGTTCTTGGCGCCGCCCAGCTGGCCATTCTCGGCGCCTGCGAGCTTGTCCTGCTGGCCTTCGTCTACGGCTTCCGCGCCTACCCGACCCTGTCCGTCAACGCCATGTCATGCTTCGTGCGCCTGGCTACCCTCCTGCTCATGGTCTTTTTCTTGCCGGATGTGCTGGCCCAGAAGACCAAGAGTGCAGTAGGATATGCCGTCCTGGCTATGCACGGTGCCGTGTTACTCTTTGGCTTCCTTGCCACTGCCTGTTGGGATATCTGGAGGGGCTGCCGCACGTGGCCCGCGACACCCGACCCAGACACGCTACACCTCCACCATCTCCGGCGACACGAGTCCACGGGGCCGAGCCCGTCTACCGCTCATCTTGCGGCGCCGTCAATTTACGACGAGTCGGTGCCCGGGTCGCCGCGGTCCCCGTACCTGCACAATGTGCACGCCGCCGAGAGCCGGGCGAGTCTGTACAGTGTCCCTGTCGGCGACACTGACCGCTACTACCGCCCGCCAAGGGCCAGGTCTCTGCGCACCAGTCTCTCGGTGGATCTTTCCTCGGTCAAGGGGAGCCAGGGGCTCTCGGCTTCCGCAACGCTGACCATCGCGTCACCACAGCCGACCACGAGAACGGCATCTCCCCTATCCAACGCCACATCACCATACTTCTCGCCCATGTACGGACACAGCCATGATATCTCGGCGCACCACTACTCGCAACCGCGACACTCGTCATCTGAATCGGGCTCCCGCTCGTCTTCTTCGTTGACATCTTCCCCCGACCCCGAGAACGGCAGGATCCGCGTCTCACAGTCGGACAGCGACGAGAGCAGGGACTTGGTGCACCCCCTTGGCCCGCGATGGGGCGACTACAGCTTCCGAGAGTCGGATCTATTCTACACCGCGCCGCCGCAAGGGGCAGCGGTGGGGGAATGGGGACGAAACGGCAGGGCATCACCAGGTCTGGGCCCTGGCCAGCGAGACTCGTCAAGTTCGCCGGTGCCGGGGTCGACGATACGAAAGGTGTCTTCGGATATCTTCTCCAAGCTGAAGAGGCGGGATGAGGAGCCGGCTGAGAAGGGATTCCAGGTGTCGAGGCCGCCACGGACTGTGCCTGTGGAGGGGGAGAGGTCGACGTCCGGGAGTAGTGGGGGGAGTGGGAGTGGCAGCAGGAGCCCTGCCGATAGTAGCAGTGATGATGCGTGAAGTCATTGCAAGGCATAACAAGAATTTACAATGACAAATCTAATTCAAAAGTATCAAGATGGTTGGTTGGTGAAGGATGGAGGGTGATGTCGGGGGGTGTATGCCCATCAAGTGTGCTTCCAGCTCTCTCCTTTGGCAAGCTCAGTACATTCTGGCGCGTCAAGACAGCAAGTGCAAAGTCGCCTCTGCTGCGTCGGTCGGTCTTCTGCCTCTCTGCCTCGATTGACCTCTCTGCCTCGATTGACCTCTCTGCCTCGATTGACCTCTCTGCCTCGATTGACCTCTCTGCCTCGATTGACCTCTCTGCCTCGATTGACCTCTCTGCCTCGATTGACCTCTCTGCCTCGATTGACCTCTCTGCCTCGATTGACCTCTCTGCGAGTCTGGGGACTGAAATTCGTCTCTTGATCAGCTGCTAGGAGGCTGACTGAAAATGTTATTATGCAAAACTCACGAGGCGGTTTGCGACTTTCGGAGAAGCCCGCCAAGACTGTCTTCCTCTCTACCTATCTTGACGTCGCCTTTTCGGAGATCGGCTCGGCTCTCTGTGATCTCCCAGCAGCCCTGACCCCTGGTGTGATGGCTCTCTGGTCTCCTCCTTGGTGGCAGCCATGACTTCACGCAGAAAGATTGCTGTCTCGCTCTTCCCATCTTGAATACCATGATTGTACCGCATCTTGGCATCCATAGCGTTGCCGAACTTGCCCTCCACGAGAAATTTCCAAGCCTCGGCGTGATTTGCTGCCTCGCTCTTCCGACGATCATATTTGTACCGCTGCGCGGCTTCCAAAGCGTTGCCGAACTTGCCGCCTTGCTGGTATACATTCGCCCCTTTCTCCACGAGAAATTTCAGAGCCTCGACGTGATTTTCGGCCGCGGCGGCCTGAAGTGCGCTGTCAGACTCTCCGCCTCGAGCGTTGATGTCTGCTCCCTTCTCCAGGAATAGCTCCATGAGCTCGATGTAGCCGTTTTTGGATGCCACATGAAGAGGACTGCCAAGGTCATCGCTCTGCGCGTGAACGTCCGCGCCCTTCTCCACGAGAAACTTCGCTGCCTCAACTTGCTTGTTGATAGCGGCGATATGAAGTGCGGTGCCTCGTTTTGCGTGACAGAGGTTGACATCTGCCCCCTTGTCCAGAAATAGCTCAATGAGCTCAATGCAACCTTTGGAGGATGCCACATATAGAGGAGTGCCATACTCCCCCTGCGCATTCATATCCGCGCCCATGTCGACAAGAACCCTCGCCAGCTCGTCACCTTTGGTCATTATCGCAGCTGTGAGAGCGTTGCCAAAGTCACCTCCTTGAATGTTGATGTCAGCACCCTTCCTGAGGAGGAGCGCCACGATCTCAGGATGATCTTCGGCCACTGCGGCCTGCAGAGCGGTGCCGAAGTATCCGCCCTTCAGATTGATATCTGCCCCATTGTCTAGTAAGAGCTCCACAGCCTCAAGGTGTCCTTCTGCTGATGCCGCTTGGAGAGCGTTCCCGAACAAGCCGCCCTTGGTGTTGACGTCCATCTGATCCTCGTCCTTCAAGAACTGTTTCATCAGGTTAATGAGGCCTCCTTTTGAAGCAGCATACAGTGCGTTGCCGAGATATTCGCCTCGGGCGGTGATATCTGCCTTCTTTTCCAGCAAGA
This sequence comes from Plectosphaerella cucumerina, assembly GCA_020746995.1. Classification (NCBI taxonomy): domain Eukaryota; kingdom Fungi; phylum Ascomycota; class Sordariomycetes; order Glomerellales; family Plectosphaerellaceae; genus Plectosphaerella; species Plectosphaerella cucumerina. Next base: position 437,834 of record JAGPXD010000004.1, on the reverse strand, counting down.
GCTTCGCAATCGGACCTTGCCCCTCAGCCAATGCCACTAGAAGAACACTTCCATTGATTTCGCCACAGTCATCATAGCACGGCGTGTTCACGTCCGCTCCCATCTCCAAAAGAAACCTTACCACATCTTCGCGACCCTTTTCAATCGCCACCAACAAGGCGGTCTTGTCGCTGAGGGAACGAGCATTGATATCTGCGCCGTTGTCCAGGAGAAGTTTGACGATCTCCAAATGACCACTCGCCGAAGCAGCGGCCAAAGAATTGCCAAAGCATCCGCCTTGTCCATTGACATCCGCTCCTTTCGCAACCAAAGCTTGCGCAACTCTGGGGAGGCCGCAAACGCAAGCGTAGTACAGCCTCGATCCCGCTGGAGGGCACAGCGATTGAAACATGATGGGACTGGGGCTGGTGTGAAAAAACAGGCATTGTAAATACGTCGCCCTGGCATCCAAGAACCATCGTAAGATCGTCTCCCTGTCTTCCAGGAACCTCGTGATGAATCTGAGCATGTCGTCGTCTTCTTCGGCTGAAGCGCCATGCCTGGTCCAGATTTCTGCTGCTGAAAGACCGAAGGGATAGTTTTTCTTAATTTCCACCCAATTATCGCCGGTGATGTCGCTCAGATATGTCAAGCAAGTCTTCGTGATGGTGATACTGGCTCTCAGCTGGCCGAACTCGGGCTGCTTGTCGAGAAACTGCTTCACCGAGAAATGGGCGAGGCGAATCTCCCGTCCATCAGTGCCGTCGTGATTTTTCGCCGGGAATGTCGACATCAGGCCGAACCCAGACTGAACGATCTCATCTTCCTCAGGGATGCGGCCCTTGACGTCGAAAGAAGGAGGCTCCGCGTCCGTATCAGTGGCGATGATCTCAACAGCGTCCTTCACGGTAATGGACCTGTGAGAATGGACCAAGAATTGCAAAAGCCTGATGGTGTCATTTTTGTCTTCCGCCGGGATGTTTCGCAGTATGCGGTCGTATGTTTCATCCAGATCTCGAGGCAGGTCGTTCAGAGCAGCCTCTATCTTTTTGGGGCTCCTTAGGTCCACGAGAGTGTCAAGTTGACAGGCTGCCCACCTGAACCTATTGCCGTACTGTTAGCAGATATCGCGATTGTGAGTGCCAGCAAATTTGAATGCCTACATGCCGTTGGCCCCTGCACCAACTTTGCGCCGGATTTGTTCGCGGATGTCCGCAGTGAACACCTTCCGCTGGAATTCGCGGCGCGTGAACAGCTGCCTTGAGACATAGTGGCCAATGTCGTCGTCGATCGCATGGCTGTCGAGCTCAACACAGCCATCTTCGAACATGACCCCAGGTAGAACCTGTACGAAGTCACTTTCAGATCGGCTGGTACAAAACAGCTGAGCATTCTCCAGGCCTGGGCTTCGGGTGATGTTTTCAAGCCATGACAGAAGCTCGCTGCTGGTAGAAGACTCATCAAGGGCATCCAAGATAATCATCACCTTTCGGTGTGCGAGCATCTTTGTTACAGCTTCTTCAATAACTGTGGGAGTGGGGTGTCGAAGACCATGTTGATGTGCAGAGAAAGATATGTTGAGAACTGCCGACGAGTCGTTTGAACCATTCCGGTACAGGTCGAACGCAAATGCACGCAGCATATTGTCCTTGGTTTGACTTTCCGAGTTGCTGAAGTCGAAGAAGAAGCTGAGCACGAGCTGTTCATCGCTTTCGCTGTCTCCAGTGATCTGATCCAGCACCATCGTGCTCAAGACCGTCTTGCCAGAGCCCATGAGTCCGTGTAGCCAGACATGTCGCTGCGAGCCTGAAAGCCATGCTTGGAAGACTGGATGGCTTAGGAGCCAAGTACCCGTGCCGTCCTGGCGGAGTTGTCTGGCTCGATCAGGGTTTGGCGACGGTCTGGGCGGTTGCAGCCACTTCTGGATCTTGAGAACCTGTCCTTCGGCCTTGACAAGATCGTTGTCGGACTTGATTGCCTTGACATCCTGGTGTACCTCGACAATCATGTCATCAACTATGAGACGCTCTTAGCAGGTGAAAAAACAACCAGGTTGATCGACTAACTGTGACTCAACATTTCGGCAACCCGTGTTTCTGCCTCGATCCTTGAGGGTGTGATCTCTCCAAGCAGGGCCTCCGCATATGCCGCAGCCACCATGGCGGCGTAGCCCTGCCACTTCTTGTTCTTGTGCGAGTCGGCGTAGTCGCAAATACCGCGGATGACCATGCAAGGGAAAAATTTGATCAGGCCAGCTGACTCCATCTCAAAGCAGAGAATGTCCTTGGCGATATTCTTGTCGCGAAAGAGTGCATCCTTGACGACTTGGTTGCCGCTGGCAATGAGACCGTAGTGGATGGCTGGGTTGTCGTCGTATTCGCCTCGTCCATCTCGTTTGATCAGCTGGGCAGCGTCGTTGCCGCAGCCGTCCTCATCGCTGCAGTTGCCGTCCTGGTTCTGATGCACAAAGTCCGACCTGTAGAGCCGGTCACTCGCCGCAGGAGGACGAGAGTAGCCCTTTCGTCGCAGACGAGGTTTGCCAAGCAGCACTTCCTCGACGCGAGCCTCTAGCCCGTTGCCATTGGCAATATGCCGAGTCTCCAGTGCATTGGTCGCTGTACGCAGAAATTGCGGTGGCTCGTTCAGGAACTGCGTCGGCTGGAAATCTTGACCCTGAAGGGCTTTTCCATGATCGTACTGGAAGACGCCCCCGTACCCCGAAGCCGGACGACTGACCACAATGTCGCCGAGGCGTATATCGTGCTTCTTGCTCGGTACACCTCCGCCGATGCCAACCATCAAGCAAGCCCGGATGTTGGGAAAGCTGTCGAACAGGTCCGTTGCTGCTTTCGTAGCTTGCGATGGGCCATATTCAGCCAGACATACCATGACGACGTTGTGTGATCCGATTCTTCCCAGGGTGTAAGAGTTGTCGTCATGTACGTTGGCGCTCGAAAGACCCTCGTGGCGTTCATGGAGAAATTCCTGTGCGGCGACATACTGCAACACGCGGAGTCAGTAATCTTCTTGAATGGCTGGCTAGGTGTGTCAGGGGTCGCGAGAGTCTGCTCTGAGAGTCGTGATGACACGAGAAGTCCATGTGCTACCAGCTCGTAAGATACCTAAACAAACTCCCACGACTCTAACACACTCAGCCCAAGATGGGGAAAAGAGCTCGGCAGGTAGATACCTCGGTCACAACGGCGGAAATCCATCCGATGGTGTAGATGTTCCGGTCTGACATGGTGCTGTCGATGCTGTCGGGCTGAAGCAAGTTAGGAGAACGCGGATGTCATGATGGAGGAATACGGAAAGGGGTTTTTTCCTTCTGTTTGCTGCCAGCCTGCTGAGATGGTGGTCACACACTGAAAGAGCTGGCTGGGTGCTCCGCTGACTGGCTGTCCCATCATGCAAGGTACCGCCCAAAGACACGTCATCACTGCCTAGCCATCAGGCACACCTTCGGGCCCTTTGGCTGCGATTCTTTTTCTTTTTCAACCTCAACTCACTCTGTGGCCACAAAAGAAGAGCCAGGTCGTTCTTGAACCCGCGCCTGGACATTGGCCTGCACCTACATTCGGCAGAGACCTGCTGCGTTCCCTGCAGGAGATGATTGCGGCAGCCTGCTGCTACTCCTAATACCGAACAATGGCGGACGACGGAATCTTCGAGCTTCCCAGTACCAAACCATTCCAGTCGGCGAGTCCAGATCTGGAGGATTCAGTTGTCAGGAGAGCCGATCAATGTGTTGTGAAGAACCCACCTGCACGAGGAAAGCTCCCACATCTGACTCGTATGTATTGGAACTCTGGCGGCAAAGAAGCCGTCGATAGACTAGCTGAGTACTACATTCAGCTGATAGTTGTGGCGCGTGCAATACGGGAATCTCGAAGCCTGGGCCAACCTTCGGGGTGTATTTCCGACGAGACGTGGGCAAAGTGAGCCTCAGGAGGATCCTTAGAGGTACGTGTACCCAAGTCATGAGGACTTGCCCCAGGTTTTTCCCCAATGTTGGCTGCTTCCAGTCGTCCCCCAACTATCTAACCGGCAACCTTGTCTTTATTCGTGTACATGATGTGCTCATACCACATCCTGTAGTAACCCTCGCGGTCCTGCTGGCAGCAGGCGATGCCACGCTCTGTCTTGTCGACCTTGGCGGCGTCCTTGCCTACGTTCTCCAGCTTCTTCCTGTCCCAGCTGTAGTTCAGCCGGACGTAGCCTTGAACAATGGCCGCGGCGCCTGGGTTGCAGCCGGGCTGAGCGATGACCTTGATGATCTCCTGGATCTTGTTGGGATGCAGGATTTCCGTCATCTTGGCCGTCTTGGCTCCCGGGCCGCCACTGTGCTCGAAGTTGTACAATGATGCGTGTGCTGTCGCCGTCTTTGTTGAAAAGCTTCTACCTAGTCGACGGTCGACGCGAGTCCCCGCGCCTCGAGGTTTACAACCGACTGTTATACTACGCGGTGCACGGAGAGGGTGGCCTGCAATGCTGTCGCGACAACCACCAACACACGGACAACGTCTGGGTGCCCCAGCCTTCCGGAGTATCAGCCGTGGTATAACGGCAACGAGGATGCCATTCCCACGCCGGGCGATCCGGGCTGGGGCGGCTTTGTCGCGGCGACGGGGACATACGTCGACCCGGCCCTCATCACCCCTCCCACCGACCCGGAGGAACCCCCGGCGGAACCCGAAAAGTCCGTCCCCGTCCCGCCCGATGGCCGCCGTCCCTTCTTCGCGGTGGCATACTGGGAGGAAGGCGACAAGGGCCAGTACCACGGCTTCGACGTCTACGGCGGCCCAAACCTCAACCTTGCATGGAGCGACATGTGCGAGTTCGAGAAGGTCGGTGCCGTGTGGAAGTATCCTGGCGATCCGATGATCCCGCCGGGAACGATCCGGGATATTCCCGTTCACAAGGACCTGTGCACGTACACCAATGCCAAGGGCATGACGTGCAACAAGTGGAAGGACCTCATGTGCCAGTCGTGACGGGCGGGTTTGGGAGTCCGTTGTTCTCCGGCAATTGCGGCGGAGCGAGCTGGGGTCTATCATGTTGTGTTACTGGCCATTGTAACTTTTGGAGTATCAAGACAGCATAGAGTCCTTCTTCAACAAAACTTGCGTTTCCATCATGTCCATGATGTTTCTGGTCTTGGCAATCACGGAGGCGGGGTTGATGTTCGGTCCGAGTGGTTGACAGACCGAGTCAGGCAGTAAATGACTCTAGCTTCCTCAAGTCAGGAACCCTGCAATGCTTCATCAATCGTCGATACACTTTCTATCATGATAAGCGGCGCAATTACAACATAAACACTCTTGTCCTGCGTTCCCGGCGCGGACGCCGTTCGGCAGTTTGCTACATATCATCGTTGGGAAACCTCCAACCTCACATTCCTTCTGCATCCTTCTCTCTGCTTGCTACCGAACATCCCGACAAATCCGCCCAACCCCTTTCCGCCCACGACCATGGTTCACATCGCTTCCTATGGCGTCGCTCTGCTTTCCGCGGTGACTCTCGTCTCCGGATCCTGGTGCAACTACGGAACACGCGAGGGCACAGCCGGTCTTCGTTGCTCCAATGTGAGTAGTCTCCCTTCGTCTTGAAGAATGAGCACTAACACATCAAAAGGGCCAACATGTCTACTGCGTGAGTGTTTCCATGGGTCAGAGCAATTACTTGATATCTAAACATGAGTATGATAGTGCTCCGCCGATTCACTCCGCGGCCAAATCTCCCCGGCCTACGACGCGGCATTCCCCGTCTGGCGTTCTTGCGGTAACACTGCGGGCAATTGCCGCCCGGACAGCAGCACTGGTTTCAACGGCGTAAGTATCACCTACCCCCCGGTTGATTTCTGAGAAATGGGCTAACAAGACTACTACCAGGTTGCCTCTTGCGTGAGTGAAGCTGTGCTGGTTTCTCCGAGTGATGTGCTAACCTTTCATACCAGTGTTGAGCATGACGAGCCTCCGCTCTCACCCTGCGCTGTTCAACGCGATTGGGTTTGGGACGGCTACCTTTCTGTCCATCCATCGTGGATCACTGGTTATTTTTCGTGGCACGCTTGTCAGAGTTTGAGCTTTACTAGACTAGATCACATCATAGATAGCCAACGTCCATTTCTTGCATGAAAGATGACAGGTAGTGTTTGACCCTGTCTAGGAGTCAACGACGTAGGAAAGGGGGCTGAGTTGTATATGGCTCCTTCACAGGCTCGATCTTCAAAAGCTCCCGGTCTCAAACAAGTTCTTCGTGTTGTGACATGAGTGATGATACGCACCGGCAATGAAAGCCACCATCGAAAGATCAGTCAGAGGGCCTCCCTCCAGGGAGATTGGTACTGAATTCTCGGCTCCAATCCATATAATCTCAAAAGGTTCCCCTGCCACCGGTTTGACAGCACTATTCGTGATCTCGATGCGAGCCAGGGCGACTTGGAGCAAGCAAATGAGCGCAAGAATGACGCCGAAGCGCGCTGGCTGAGCAAAGTTCAGCATTTGGGCGACGTGGCAGAATCGAGAGACGTCGAAGTAAGAGCTCGTCAGGCTGGCTCGGGCAACGAGAGGGGAGCGAGGGCTTTTTATGGCAATCATCCTCCTGATGGTGTGCGGCGACGCTGCAGGTCGATTACGGAGGGCCACTCCAACATTCCGCAAGGCTGTCAGCGACTTCTGTCCGCGTGGGGATTCCTCCTTTCGTACTGGCAACCTGGTATCGGCTTCAGATTGAAGCTGACATGTCGATATGCATAGTACTGTGAGAGAAGTGGCTGACGGGACTGCTCTCATTTCAGTATCAACACAATCATGGCGTCGCCCGCTCTGCTTACCAGGGCCAGCCTCCGGGACCACGCCGTATGTACCTCGTCAAACAAGTGCCACAGCCTGCTCAGGATTGTCCTCATCCGTCTCAGTCGTCCATATCCGGTCCTTCAACGTCAATGACCTCCTCCACATGGCCTTCATATCAACGCCGGTCAGCCTGGCGTAGTAGAACCAGGTGTACAGCAAATGCGAATCGACCCTGACCCGGCCCTCGTAGCCGTCTTCGACAGCCCGCTTCCCTGCCGGAGGCTCCCACTCGGCGTCGTAAGCCCAAAGATGGAAGCGCGGCACGTCTCCCGGGAGCAGCACGGCGTCGGCCCTATCCTCGGGAACGATGGAGCGCTCGAACCGCCAAGCCTCGCGCCATTCCAGCCGGCGTGTGTCGAGCTCGGGAAAGATGCAGTCGTCAGTCAGGACGAGGAAGGTGTTGTGCAGGATCCATTTGTGAGGGAAGACGTCGCGCATCTCCCTAAAGTCGCTCCTCATGGTCGCCGAGTCCGTCTCGCTCGGTTCGACGGCCTCCACCATGACGACGTGCATTTTGTCGCGCAGCTTCTCCCCCTCCCACACCATGGTGGCACGCGCCTTGTAGCCGCTGAAGTTGTCATGTCGCTCCATCCACTCGTCGAAGACCTTCATCCAGCGCTTGTGGGCGATGTGAGGCCGGGCGTTGGCCTCCTTGGTCGTGAAGAGGGCATAGCCATACTCTTTCTGGCCGTTGCTGAGTATCTCTGTGACCCAAGATGGCGTCTTGGGCCTGATGCCCTTCCAGATATCCATACCGGTAGGTTGCTCCTCCCCGCGCTCGGCGGCCGCGTCGAACTCCCTGAGGATGGCTCGGGCGTGTCGGCGCGCCCTCTTCCACTCCTTCGTGCGGATCTGCTCACGAGCCTTCTCCAGCCGACCCCCCTCCCTTTCATCCTAAGCTGCTCCTGATAAGCGGCCTCGAGGCATGCCTCAGCGTCCTCGGCTGCATCTGGCGGTATCCTTGTGTCGCACAGCATGTACTTGCAAGCGGAAGGCGTGCAGAGAGCTTCTCCGGCGGACTTGTTGTCAGCCGCCGTCGGTACCCAGTAGTTCCTGAAGGGCCAGACATTAACCGGTACTTTCAAGCTCTGCATGAACCTCGCATCGTCGGCGGGCATAGAGGGAGTTCCCAGCATATGACCTCGCGTTAAGATATCGAACGCTGCTGGGTCGGCAAACGCGTTGGCGATGAGATCCTCCATATCGCCGACTTGGCTAACTCGAAACTGTGCTCTTCCTGCTCGATCTTTCGCGTTACGCTCTTCCAACGTCATTTCAGACGGAGCTTTGAGCGGCTGCGGCATTGGGACGATGCGCCCGTAGAGGTCCATGACGACGACAGACAGGTGAGTAGCGAGGCTTCGTATCAGGTAATGTTCGACAGCTTCAGATGGGCACAGATTCGAAAGAAGAAGTCTGAGGAAACCACCAACCTGTCAAGTATGGTTTTGAACAAGCTGGGCTCACAATGCCAAGCTTCTTGGCCAATTGAACACGGGATACTTGGCCTCCAGGGGTCTGGTTGGTGCCTGGCACAGGCTAGCGGTGGTTTCTGGTCTGTTTGATGCAGAGAAGACAGAGAAAAGATACTGTGAGTTTCACTGACATGCGGTTGGCAAATGCCGGGCGGATGGCTATAAACGGCGGCTATGATGCAGCGGCGCTGAAGATGTGGTTGCGCATAACCCTATGATTCGCCTGGCCGCCGCATTCGCACCTAGCTGCTTGAAGTTCTTAAGCTGGTCGACTTCGAGGTTGGAGTAACGACAATGTCTTCGAATGATGCGAATCTGACAGAGCATGTCCTGGCCTTGCCGTCCGGTCCGGACGCTGGTGCGCCCTCACGGCGACGTGTTCGGTACACAGCTCAGCTCCCTATCAACGTCAAGAGGCATGGCCTCTTTCAAGACTCGAAGCATTGCTGCCTCGGCAACTGAGGAGGCATCTTTCAGCCTCGAGAACATCTTGGGATGTTGTCGGAATATGATTGACGATGGTGTTTTCATTGGCCGCAGACATGCGTAGGTAAGCCGGCGACGCTACAGCACACTGGCAGTCTGCCCCACCAACGCCCTTCGCCCCGCGATGCGAAAGTGCTTCGGCGGGAACATTTTCAGACCTCACCCCTCCCCCTCCCTCCCTCCGACCTGCCCACTCCCGAGACATGGCAGTGTTCCCCAGCTGCGCATACACCCCTCCCTCCTGTCATTTTAGTGAGCCTTTATCTTTCGAAGCCATCTAGAGCATAGAATCTCGCGCCAGAAACCGCCCACGATGCCGCGCGATCCCCTCATTGGCCTTGTCGGCAAGCCGTCCGCCGGCAAGAGTTCGACGCTCAACAGCTTGACAGATGCGACGTCCAAAGTTGGTCCGTAGTGTCACCATACACTCGCCCGCGCGAAATATCCCAAAGACCATGCGCTGACGTCTCTTCCTACAACAGGCAACTTCCCGTACGGCCGAACCTCTCCCTGACCGATTTGCGCCCGACTGACCAGCGCTATGCAGCTTCACGACAATCGACGCCCAGCGAGCTATCGGATACCTACAAATAGACTGCGCCTGCGCCAGGCATAACGTCAGCGACCGGTGCAAGCCCAACTACGGCTCATGCGTTGACGGTGTGCGATCAGTGCCGATCGAGCTCCTCGATGTCGCCGGGCTGGTCCCCGGCGCGCACGAGGGCAAAGGCCTCGGCAACAAGTTCCTCGACGACCTGCGCCACGCCGACGCGCTGATCCACGTCGTCGACGCCTCGGGCACGGTGGACGCCGAGGGCAAAGAGACGCGGGGCTACGACCCATCAGTCGACATTGCCTGGCTGCGCAGCGAGATCGTGGCCTGGGTCATGGGCAACCTGTGGACAAAATGGGGTTCGATCAAGCGGCGGCACCAGGCCGTCAAGGCCACGGCCGTCGAGACACTACAGAACCAGTTCTCCGGATACGGCTCGACGTCAACGACGGTGGTGCGCGCCTTGGACCGGCTGGCCCTCAAAGAACCCCTCGAGGACTGGGATCAAGCGACGGTAGAGCGCGTCGTCAACGCCTTCGTGGACGAAAAGTTCCCCACCGTCATCGCCCTCAACAAGATCGACCACCCGGACGCGGACAAGAACATCAGCAAGATCGCCAAGATGCAGGACCCCGAAACCATCGTGCTCTGCTCGGCCATCTCGGAGATCTTCCTGCGCAAGATGGCCAAGCAGGGCTACATCAAGTACACCGAGGGCAGCGAGTTCGTCGACACGCGCGAGGATCTGATCGAACAGGGCGACCCGACCGGCGGCGACCTCAAGGAGCTGGATGAGAAGAACAGGAACCGCATCGAGAACCTCAAGGACATGGTGCTGTACCGTTTTGGATCGACGGGTGTCGTTCAGGTGCTGTCAAAGGCCGCACGCCTGTTGGGTTTGGTGCCCGTCTTCCCCGTGCGCAACACGGCGACATTTGCCTCTGGCGCCTCGGAGTCGCGCCACGTTTTCCGCGACTGCGTCCTTGTCAAGAAGAACTCGACCGTCGGCGATGTCGCGCGCAAGGTCATGGGCGATGCGCCGATCGCTTATGTCGAGGGCATCGGCGGCACGCGCGTGTCGGAGGATGATCTGGTGCTCGTTGGGAAGAACGACGTAAGTCCCCTTCGTGCGTCCACAACACCACATGCTGACTCGAGTCGCAGATTCTGTCCTTCAAGGTCGGCAGGGGTTAAGAAGAGATGCTCCATAATGAGACTGACATGCAGACGGTCCGCCCGTAGCCCGGTGGTGAAGCGCGCTCGGAGAGTCCGTCGACTGTCGGAATATGCTTCAAAGAACGCCTTGCCGCGACAGAGCCGCTGTTTAAACACACAGACCCGGCCGATAGAGAGCGGCCCCTCAGCGACTCAGCGCCCCTGCGACGGACAGGGGTGTTATTTCTGGACCTGTCTTCGCTGGCCGGCGCCGGGTCGTCTGTGCGCTCTGCGCTGTGCCACAGCTGACGGCCGGCATCCACAGCCACCAGTCCAGCGTGCACACGGCATCGCCGGGCCCCACCTCGCCGAGGCTGCGTGACGCGTCCCCCGGGATGATGTAGGACAAGGATAAGGGCAGGGACAGGGACAGCAGGTCGGACCCAGAGATGAACGGGCGGACAGGGCTGGCGGTGGGCCTTGGATGCAAAAAAATGAGATGCAAATGAATCAGGCTGGTGAGGCTGCGGTCGTCACAAGAGGAATGCAGAGAAATGAAGGCTGTGACCTTTTCCGGCGCACACCACGTGTTGTGCCCCCTCGTGTCTGAGCTGTCTCCGGGGTTGGTACGATGCGATGTAGCGGATGCGGCGCGCTGAGGTGAGAGCCGGGGGTGACCAGGTGACATCATTTCCATATGGAGCTTGCGCCTCCTCCGCATCCCGAAGCCCGCACCTTCCGCTCGCCGTCAAATGCAAAACACAAAAGTCACAAAGGCACGATGATTGAAGTCGACGAGGTATGGGTATCGATTGAGATTAAGTAGTTGTAAAAAAACACGCCCGCCCGAATGCGCCGGCGCGTTTCCCCGTCCACCCTTTGCTCTCATGGCCTCCATCGAACGAATCCTCCGCAGACAAGTCGCAGGCGCAAAACGCATGCAGAAAAAATCGCATCGAGAGGTAACAGATAAGGAAAATGCGGCCGTTCCCAGGGGTCATGATGGGGGGGTGGTAGGTAGTGGAGGTAGGATAGGTTGGCGGGAATCGGGGTGAGCGCAGGGCCCCGAAGAGTCCGGAGCTGCTTCCCCCTGCAAGCCCGCACCCGACGCTCCCGTCATTCCCCCCGAGGGTTCCGGGGGAATGCGGGAGGTTTGTCGCTGCAGACACCAGATCATGCCATGATGCGAGGTCGGTCCGGGCGATGGGCGCGAGGGCTCATCGTCGTGGGTGGTGCGACTTCAGAACAGGGCGCGGTGGTGAGATGCGGCGACAGGCGAGGCGCTTAGTACTTCAGGATGATGTACAGGGCGTGGATGATGCCGGGAATGTAACCTGTGGGGGATGTGTTAGCGATCTGTGATCAGGTAGTGGCCGCGCCCGTTTAGGGACCACGACGGAAGCGGAAGGGAGGGCTTACCCAGGATGGTGAGCAGGATGTTGATGAGGAGGTCGGCACCGCATCCGCGCTCGAGGAAGACTCCGACGGGAGGGAGGATGATGGCAAGGAGGATCTTGCAGATGTCGCTGGCGGTGAAAGGCATGGTGGCGGTGGTTTGTGTGTGAGGTTTGACGAGGTGGTCTGGTTTGGGTTGGTGGTTCGAGGTTGACGATGGAAAGGTCGCTTGGGTTTTGGGTATCTTTGGGTTTGTGTAGTGAAGCTTCAAAAGACAGACGGCGGGGGAGGAAGGAGCTCTTAAATAACAGGCTACACTACCCTCCCGGCGTCCAAGCCGCCAAGCGTTTGCAGGTTCATAGTGATGTGAGATTGCATAACCTGCCCTTGCCAGATGCGTAACAACCCGTACCCGTAGCGGAACCTGCGTGCGAGCCTGAGTAGCGCCTGCCCCCTGCTCCCCCCCAAGACCCTTTCTCCCAGGGCGGCTCCTTCCTGGCCCTGGCCCTGGGGCTGGGCTCTCCGGCCTGGGCCCGTCGTTGAGCCGGCAACCTGCGTCATCGACGGGCCATGTCCAGGATTTCACGTCACCCATACAGGCCCATGCCCGCTCCTTCACCCTGCGGCGCAACGCGTCCACAATTCTCGGCAGTCGCGGCCTCGACTAGCTCCAAGGCAAAATCGGTGATCACCACACCACGCCTGGCGCCCTGGGGAAGCGCCAATCCTTGAAGGCTTTGCTACAGCAGATGGTGCAGCGTAGGACTCTGGAGGGACTGGTCCGGACATCTAATTTGCTCTCAGGGGGAGATGATGTGCGCGAACTGCCCGGTTGGAGATCTTTTTCGTCAGCACTCAGGCTCAGATGCGGGCTGAGTTGCTATTCCCGTCCACGAACCTCGCAGCTCGGCCATCTTCCACCATGGCAATTTACAAACATCGAGGCCTCCTCTGCCACATGATGCGCCCCTTCAATCCCGGACCCTGTTCCTGTTCCCACGTCCCTCTGCCCTGCCCTCCTGCCCTGCGGCTTTCCATCGGGTCACGCTCGCTCTCGCTGTTGATGCACGGTGCCCCATGACATAACGCCCACCCAATCTGCCCAGCCCGCAGGCCTACGTCATCTGCCGAATCCCATCTGGGCGGGATGCAGGCTGCTGATTCGTCCGCCACTACCGCTAACGAATTCAGCCATCCACCGCGCCTCGCAAGTCCCGGACTTGAGCGCCTTGGCGTTCGCTGAGCCACAGATTGACGCCACACATCCGCCGCATCTCTCATCCGATCTCTTGTTCGCTGTCTGATCAGTAATGTTCGATCTCTTCTCCTCGAACCGAACCATCCCTGCCCAGCATACCAACCCTCCCGACGCGCGCCTCGATCGTCGACCTCTGCCGTCATCCGTTACGCCAGCCTTCTGAGCCTCTTGGCGCCATGCCTCCAAGCCAAATCTGCCCCTGAATTGGCGACGGCTCGCCGGCCAGCTTGGCCCGCGTCACTGGGAGGTCAGCAAGCTATACAGGGTCGGCGGCTGCCAGGCGATGGCTCATGGACTCCGTCCAGCCAGATGCGCATCACTACGGAGGTGGAAGAGGCAGGTCTACTATGACGAAGGCAGACACGAACTACCGATTGATAGAGGTGACCACCTCCACTGGAGGTTGATGAGCTTTCCTGATAAGCGTACGGCCGCATCGACGACTGTCGGTGTTCGATGGCTCGCCGAATTGAACTTGGCACATGGCAGTCGGAGGGTGGCGTCCGGGTGACACCCGTCCTCCGGCCGACGTCCGAGTCGGAGTGCCTCCGTGTGTCCGTGTGCCCTCCCGGTGACGACCCGGTCTTGACAGCCGATACAGTTGCCGGCGCTGAACAACGCACCGTTCGAGAAACAAATCTTCAAAGACACTTTATCATGCGTGGAACAGCACTTATCTACCTTCCTCTTCTAGCCTGGGTCCTGCGCTGGAGACGCCGGCGATTCCCATCTCCGGGATCGGATGCTGACTCGGGGGCTTGACAGCGCGGGGAAGAAAGTAATGAGTTCGGTCGGTCCAATCCAGGACTGCAAATACTAGCATAATGGGGTCCAGTATCATTACACCCCGCAAACCGCCCTCATCTTAGCCTCCGATGGGCATGGATCATGGGTCGTCAGTAGATAACGCTGCCTTTCAGTGCTATTGAAAAGGGACTCATCCCCATGGTCCTGTTCACATTGTGTCGAGGGAGTCGAGCGGAAGTCAATTAAGCTGCCAGACACCCCCGATCAGCTCACCAGAGACAGCTTGATCACCAGCCAACAGACACCATGGTCAACTTCCGCCCCTTTGCCGCAGCGGCCCTCATCGGCGGCCTGCCGAACCTCACATCGGCGCAACGGTCGTGCGGCAGCCCAGCCGCGCCGCTGGCCTACGGCAACCTCACTTCCGTCCTCGACGATGTCCTCGCTCGCGGCTATCTGACAGTGGGCACCACCGGCGACTACAAGCCCTTCACCTACCTCATCACCAACCCCAACACCACAGACCTCCTGCGCCCCGACGGCTCACCCCTGAACACAACCTACATCGGCGCCGACATTGACGCCGCGCAATCCCTCTCCAACGCCCTCGGCCTCCCCTCGCCCCCTCGCCTCGTCCACACGACCTGGTCCAACATCACCTCCGACCTCGCCGCCGGCCGCTTCGACATCGCCATGGGCGGCGTAAGCGTCACCCTCACCAGAGCCCGCACCGCCTTCTTCGGCACCGCCGTCCAGCGCGTCGGCAAGACGGCCGCCATCCGGTGCGCCGATGCCGCCAAGTTCACCGACCTCGCCTCCATCGACCAGCCCGGCGTGCGGGTGGCTGTCAACCCCGGCGGCACCAACGAGGCCTTTGACCGCGCCAACCTGAAGCAGGCCACCATCGTCATGGTCGCGGACAACAATGCCGTTTACCAGGCTGTGTTGGATGGAGATGCTGACACTATGATCTCTGATCTTATCGAGGTTGAGTTGCAGGTGCGCATGCACCCTGGCGAGCTGTGCATTGTTAACCCTGATGCTCCTTTTAACTTTGAGGAGCTAGGCTATGCTATTCCCCAGGATCCTGTGTGGAAGCATTTTGTCGATGCTTGGGTGCATGTGCTGCAGGGTAGTGGCGCGTGGAACAGTACCCTCCAGACATGGCTGGACTACGAGTGGCCCAAGGTGTGAGCGGTCCAGTGTGTCAAGTAAGCTTACTTTGATCTATGTACGAATACTAGTAATGATACTGAGATGTGGGAGCACTCTGCCCTGCAGTTACATCATGTGAGTGTACAGGTGTTGTGGCATGTGTATGCCAGTCAACCACTGTCGACCTCGATCCAGCTAGTACCGGTAGCAAAGCCTCCCGCCCTGCGTTAACATGTAGTCCTTCACTTTGATGTCCTCAGCCAAGCCAAGCATCCGCATGGTGTCCTCGAGACTGGCACGCTCAGGCACAGTTCCGTCCCACAGGTTCTGAGTCTTGTCGCCGCCAAAGTCCGCGATGCGAGCAGCGTCTGCTGCCTGCTAGAGAGTCCAAAGGCGATCAATGTGGCCGTGGTGCAGGAAGAAGATGGGGTCTAAGGATACGTTAGCACACATCAAGTTATATTCAGGGGTTGGTGACTTACCGTTTGGCGAAGTCGAGGGCGACATGTCTCCACCGACAGCAGCGTGGATGGCTCCGTGAGGTCCATTCTCGAGCGTGACGCTGTAGCTGGTGAAGTAGACGTGCTCCTGGCCTGCCGCGACAATCGCCGGGGTATAACTCTCGGCCCACATGCTGCCGACTTCTTCGCCGCCAGAGTTCCAGTTCCTGCCAATGCAGTGCTTCTCTGTGGCGAGCTGGGAGTACTCGACGGTGAAGTCCTTGAAGGGCCGTCGTTCATCGGTGCTGGTGTCGGTGGGCCGGGGCGCGACGCCGTTACCGCCGAAAGCAGACTGGGCATCCCAGATGGACGAGGCCGAGACGTTGGCGACATCGAGGGACCAGTCCCAGTACCTGACGAGTCGAGTCAGCTTGCCATGTTGTACAACAGGCAGAAGATGTTCAGCACTCACGTTGCTACTCCGTCATAGCCGCAAGACTGCAGCGCCTTCTCGTAGAGGTGGACGAAGTATCGATGCCAGGGCAGGAAGGAGGCGACGAAGTGGACTATCCAGTTAGACTCGTCAACGTTCAAGTGAAGAAGGGATAGGAGGGACTTACTCTCGGTGTCCAGACGAGCGTGGACGTAGGGGAAGTCGTCGTAGAGGGGCGTCGTAAGACCCAGGCGCGAAGGCTTCGTCTTGAGGCATTTGACAGCAGCCAGATAACTTTGACGAGTCGCCTCGGGGAGCTGGCGCCACTCCTGACGGAGGACGGGGGTCTTGCAGGTGGTGTTTATGGCAGCGGGCGCAGCGGCAGCAGCTCCGAAGAGAGCGAGAAGTACCTTGGCGGCTTGCATAGTAGCGAGTGTGATAGAAGCAAGTGTGAAAGTAGCGAGTGTGAAAGGCCGTGGAAGGTTGTTGAGATGAGAGGTCCAGGTCCAGTGTGAGCATCAACCGGACGCTTCCCACTTATACATCACAGTTTCTGCTGGCACAATGCCGGAATTCTTACTACAACAGCTCGAGGCCGGCACTGGCATTGAATCCATCTTGTCCCTCTCCACCGAGGCTGTGTCGACTGCCCCGAGTATGGATGTTCTCATGGCAATCCGAGATTCCACTGCCGTTCGAGCTTCAAGAACAGCGCCAGGGGTACCACGCATCTCCGATCAGTGGACCGAGCCACATATGGGGGAGCATCAAGCTTGCCGTCCACGCATCGTTCAGGGTCAGGGCACATAGTCTAGCTAGAGCAAAGATCGGTGCAACATGCTGGACGGCATCTGGAACCATGCAGTACTAGTGTCGGCGCCTGCACCGAAGCCGAAAGCCAAGTCCCGAACTCCGGGGAATGGCTGTTGCCTGGAGCACTCAGAGTCCTGAAGCACCATAACCCAGGATGCTTATGAAGCCGGTTCAACCTCTTGTGCGTTTTCATTGATGGCGTTGAGCTGATTTGATTCGGAAGGAAGAGAGCGTAGAGCATACTCCATCCCAATGGCCTTTCAGCCCATCATCCTCGCTGTGTTCATGGCATATGGTAGTTGAAAAGGTGGGCATTGGATGAAGCTTCGTTCGCTGAAGTGTCAACAGCCTTCCATGATAGCGTCCGTGCCGGTCGCGCTAGGCTTTGCGCAACATCGGAACATCCACCCAGCCCCGAGAGATTGATGGGGAAGTTTCAACAGCCCCAGAACAGCACAACGAGTATGGACCCCTTTTCGTATAGATACGACGGGCGCGATGGCAGGAAGAAGCCAACCAACCACGACTGACATCCTGCTCCGGATATTCCATGCCCACGTGGACGAAGTTGACGATGGGCTGCATAGGTCACTTGGAATTTGGACTTTTTGACTCCTGAAAATGCAGATGGCTCTGATGTTACATGTGCCTTCATGAGGCTCTGCCGGTCGCTGGCAACTAATACAGGTAGGGTGGCCTAGTTGCCCTCCAGTTCGCAGAGCTTGATGGCCTCTGCACTCTAGCAAAGGGGGTACTTTACTTCACTTGTCATCGTCACTGGGACGCTCCGACAATCGACGCCTCCCACCCCTCACTCCTCTTTGACCGTCTTGCCAGCCATGCTCTTGCCCCAGAGGAGAGACCCTCCGAGGAGCTTGCCGACAATGTACCCCGCATACAGACCACTCAGGATGGTGACGGGCCACTTCTGCCACTCGCGGTCCCAGTCGAGGGGTATCGGGACGGCGCCCAGCCAGGCACCGAAGAGGGCGCCGGCGCATCCGCCAAATGTCTCGTCGATGGGGGCCAGGGCGCTGCCGATGGCCAGCCAGGCGCCGGCGTCGACGCCGCGGACGTAGAAGAGGGGGAAGAGGGCCAGCAGGGCGAGGATGGCCGAGACGAGCAGGGTGTGCGGGATGTGGGTGAGGAAGGGGG
This sequence comes from Plectosphaerella cucumerina, assembly GCA_020746995.1. Classification (NCBI taxonomy): domain Eukaryota; kingdom Fungi; phylum Ascomycota; class Sordariomycetes; order Glomerellales; family Plectosphaerellaceae; genus Plectosphaerella; species Plectosphaerella cucumerina. Next base: position 419,933 of record JAGPXD010000004.1, on the reverse strand, counting down.
CGCCGAAGAGGACGAAGGCCAGGTGGAGGGCGGGCGTCAGAAGGGCCGTGAGGAGGAGGGAGAGGAAGAGGCCCTGGAGATGATCTGTTAGCGATGTTCGTTCCTGGTAACATGCAAGAAGGGGACTGCTCACAATGTAGGGATTCGGCCCCGTCTCAGCCTTCTTCTTCTCGCCCGGCTTGGCCTTCTTGACACCCTTGGCCGCCTGCGACCCCGCCACAGGCAGGCAGACGAGCACGTAGGCTATCTGTATGACCGCCACCAGCGGCAGAGTATTCGTCAGGGTGCGCACGGGGTCGTCGACGAGCGCGGGGAATTGGAAGATGAAGAGCCCCGACAGCGCGGCGGGATGCAGGTACTGGCCGGCCTGGGCGGCCGGGCTGGGGTTGATGTGGATGGCGGACATGGCGGCGGCGGCGTCTCTCGGCCGGAGCGGCGGCAGCGCGACAGCGGGCTTGGTCTGGGAGGCGGCCATCGTCACGGGGTCTACCAATGGCATGGTGGCGGTCGTCGAATGGCCATGTGGTTCTGGGAGAGTTGGACGAAGCCGTGAGAGCTTCGCGGAGCCTTCAAGGTGCTGAGGTCACATGACGATAGCGATAAGCGTGGGGGCTCTAAGAAACGGTACCTCGGCGCGAGCCGAAGTCTACCTCGTCCAACATGGCAGTTGCACGATGAAGGTTGATATCAATAACCTCACTCTCAACTTCACATCATTGAAGTTTGCCTCCAAGACGAAGGCATCGTCGGCGCCGGCCGTTCACCTCTTTCTGGCGGCGACTCGTCCCGATGCTGGCCAGATCCATGGATACAAATCACCCTGCACGTCATTGGCCAGATGGGTCCCGTGGCAAAGCTGTCATTCGCCCAGGGTCCAGATCTCTCCCCCGACCAATCAGAGTCCTCACGGTGCAGTCCGATCAGCCCATATCATCCCATTTTCACGACAGCCAACTGGGAAAACGTGCCATCCCGCACTCATGATCAGCAGTTGCCCGTCCAGCCCTCCGCAACCTCGCGCCGCGTCCTGCTGCGGCGTTCCGGCCCATGGTGGCATGATGCCATCTCGTTCGATGGTTTCCCTCCCCATTCCCCTTGCCTTGCCCTCCGGCCACGGGAATCCTTCGGGACTGGACGGCCTGACAGCCCATCTGCCCACAATGACTGGGCTTTGCCGAGGGGTGAACCCGGCGTCTGGAAGGGATCGGGGAATGCAAATCTGAAAGGGCAGCCTCTCCGTCCTTGGTATAAGATCTCCTGCAGTGTCCTCGCCGTAGAGTGTTTGTGTCCCCATCACCACCATCAACAGCATCACCAGCTATCCGACCCTCTCAACTCATCTCTAGAGTCCAGTCCTCGTGACACCTCCCCACTTACACGCTTCTCTTCACTGCATCAAGTGTATTACCTACCGGATTCATCACAGATCCTCCCTCCTCTACAAACACAACAACAAAAATGTCTCCCACCATCGCCCGCACCGCCTTCCGCACGGTCCAGCGCCGCCAGTTCTCCATCCTCACCACCATGAGGCACATGGCCCGCTCCTTTGAGCCCCATCCCTTCCAGAGGATGAGCCCCCAGGGCTCGGCCAAGCCCGACTACTTCAAGATGATCAAGTACCGTCTGGGAACCGCAGGACTGTACGTCTTTGATTGACATGAGGCGTTGGAGATCATCGCTGACCCGCATCTCACAGCTTCTTCCCCCTCATCTTCAGCGTGCTGGGCTGGCCTTACGCCGCCTACGCCCTGATTGACGGCAGGGTCTAAATCCATCTCCACTCGCTTCGTTCTTCTCGAAGACCACATAATACCACACGACACACATGACTGGAGACATACCCCAGATTCATGGTCACGATTTTGGCATAGAGATCTGGTTGGACACTTTGTACATACAACCTGCATCGGCACAGGCGTTTCGGGGAATGCGGCATAGCACTGGTCGTCTATAGCCTTGTTTCAATTTACTTTGTTAGATCCAAACCTCGATACCCAAGTGATCGCCGGGCAGTGAAAGTGGTGAACATGCCCCCTGAACCCCTATAATGTTCGTCCCAAGGTGGTCGGTGCACCCAAACTGGACTACCACCCCATTGGGCCTAGCACCTCGCGCCCCTGCAGCTCCCCGGCCTTGACCGCGTCGTGCTTCGGGAGCTCTTTAAACTCCCAACTTGTCCAGAACCACATTTCAGTTTCCCAGCAGTAAACCCACGACCGAGGCGACAGATCCCCAACGTTCCGTGATCCGATTAAGCGTTCCCGAAGCGTGCGATATCCTGTTGCCCACCGACCTCCCCATTCGATCCACAACCTCGGGCACATCTCCCACCGACAAACAAGCTGAATCCACTCTTCGACACATTGCATCGAGTCGGTGACGGAGCAGCCCAGACATCAATAAACCCCAAACACACGGCCGGCACCCGGATGCCTCGTACGATATGACGGACTCGCTTCACAACGCCCCCATCGTGCTCGACAATGGCTCCGGCACCATCAGGGCTGGCTTCGCCGGCGACGACCTCCCGAAATGCTACTTCCCCTCGTTTGTCGGCCGGCCAAAGCACCTCAGGGTCCTGGCGGGTGCGCTAGAGGGTGAGGTCTTCATCGGACAAAAGGCCGCCAACGAGCTGCGGGGCCTGCTGAAGATTCGATACCCCTTGGAACACGGCATCGTGACGGACTGGGACGACATGGAGAAGATCTGGGAATACGTCTATGGCGAGGGGCTGAAGACGCTCAGTGAAGAGGTGCGATCCCGCGACACGGATGCATGGCCAAGGCTAACTTTAGTAGCACCCCGTACTGCTGACGGAACCACCCCTCAACCCCCGGAGCAATCGCGACATTGCCGCCCAGATCCTCTTTGAGACCTTCAACGTCCCAGCACTGCACACCTCCATCCAGGCCGTGCTCTCGCTGTACGCCTCCGGCCGGACGACGGGCATCGTGCTCGACTCGGGCGACGGCGTCTCCCACGCCGTGCCTGTGTACGAGGGCTTCGCCATGCCGAGCAGTATCCGCCGGATAGACGTGGCCGGCCGCGACGTGACCGAGTACCTGCAGACGCTGCTGCGCAAGAGCGGCTACGTCTTCCACACGAGCGCCGAGAAGGAGGTCGTCCGGCTCATCAAGGAGTCCGTCTCATACGTCGCCCATGACCCGAGAAAGGAGGAGAAGGAGTGGCTGCAGCGGTCGGGGGACCAGCCCAAGACGGCGGAATATGTCCTGCCCGACGGGCACAAGCTGAAGGTGAGCCTTGTTGTATCTCCCGGTCACCCCACACCGCTGACAACATGCACAGATCGGCGCGGAGCGGTTCAGGGCGCCCGAGATCCTCTTCGACCCCGAGATCATCGGCCTCGAGTACCCCGGTGTGCACCAGATTGTCGTCGACGCCATCAACAGAACCGATCTCGACCTGAGAAAGTCTCTCTACAGCAACATCGTGCTGTCGGGCGGCAGCACCCTGACCAAGGGGTTCGGCGACCGTCTGCTGACGGAGCTGCAGCGGCTGGCGGTCAAGGACATGAGGATAAAGATCTTCGCGCCGCCGGAGCGCAAGTACTCGACCTGGATCGGCGGCAGCATCCTAGCGGGTCTGAGCACGTTCAGAAAGGTGAGTCTCTTCGGTGTTTTAGATGTGATGTTCCCTAGGCTGACGAGCGCAGATGTGGGTGAGCATCGACGACTGGCACGAGAACCCCGACATTATCCACACCAAGTTCACGTAGAAGGGCATGCAACAGCAGCAGCAGCGCTGGGGAAGCCTTGTTGTGGACGATTGGGAGATGAATTTGGACCGCGAGCGGTCTGTTTACCGACGGAGAGGCCATGTGCAGCACGGAGTCGACGGGTTGATGTTCATGGGATGGCCGGCCGGGCAGCGCGTGCGGGAAGCGGCCAGCTCACAGTTGAAATGATACCCAGACCTTTTGTCACCATTCTTGGGGGGCGGTTCGATGTGTTTGGGAGTACGTGATGATTGCATGGAAGTGGCTGTCGCTCGTTCGACGTTTGCCCGAGAGGATATTGTTGGCAGCTGGAGAGCGCCCTGGGCATGTCCTGGACAGATACCTTCAAGCCAAGCCCGGCTTTACATATCGCGCAGACACCACAAAAGGTCCTCTCCCCCACTAGCCTCCTCCTCAGTCCATCCCTGCGGCGACATACGCTTCTTCTTCACCCACATGAGTCTACAGCTATCCAACAAGTCAGCAAACGTCCTCTTCGAATGGCCAGGGGCAAGGTACTATAGAGCGACAAGCCAGCTAAAGGATACGACTCCTGAGAAGAGTGCAAAGCTTGATGGCTCGGGATGTGACCGGTCCAAAAAGGCGAAGAGCATGGCTTGGCTTCCGAACAGGAAGGAAACAGAGACGCCGATGGCGATCCAGCGTATGTCATGGTTGAGGAGGCCTGGTTCCATGGGGCAGATGGGTCGGAGGGCTGGTGGCAGATGCAGCCAGTTCTCGAGAGCTCGGCCCCATCTGATGATTGTTGTGCGGTGGGGGATGATGTGTTTGTCGATGAGGGAGAAGTAGATGGGCTTGAACATTTGGAGAAGACATCCGGTGATGTGTCTTGTTGGTGTGTTTGTCAGGCGGGACATGGCTGTGTGGTGAGGGGTTGCCTTGGGGGTTGAGCCGACCGATGGGTGGTTGAATTGAGGGAAGAAATTAGACAGTTAAGATTATGGACGTCTGTCAATTTTCTAAGATTTACGTGGCTGGCTTCTCGTGGCGGACGTTGAGGTGGCGTTTAGGCGGCAAGGAAGCGGGAGTGAGCTGAGAGAACTGAGAACGAGGTTCTCATACGAGTAGTAGATGAAGCATAACCACCTGAAAGGCCGCCCGGCACAGAACAGGAGTCATAATTCATTCTGAACCAATTCGCTGAATGTTCTCTGTGGAGAGCTAGCCCTTGACACCCGCATCCTACCATCTCAAGCTTCCACTCATCAGAACTCCCAGTCAGTTGTATACCCAAAACATGCAATCGAATTCCAAATTTCAAGTTTTGGCAAGAATTCGAGGTATACCAAGTCGCCTGGCATGGCGACGAGACGCATGCAGTGGAGGAGATGTGTCGTGATGCTCGGTGGCTTTGGTTATCATGATGAGTGGGTTGAGCTGCTGAGCAGATACAGATGTTGAACAGGTACTGCTATTGAATTACGATGGATCATTTGGTCTATTGAACCTCGACATGAACCACAACTTGACCTCACCAAGTCAAGTCATTCTCGGGAGAAAGCGAGCTCAATTTCCTCACATTGATGAAGCAGCACCTTCGGCTCACGATTCGACGCCAGCTTTCGAGTCTGACCTTTCGGCGGCTACATGGCTCTGGTACCTCGCTGACCTGTTGTGAGACAAGACGCACCCACATTTGCCGTGCAATGTTGGCGACGGTGACGTGCAGCCTGGGAAGTGAGTGAGCATCTGAACCTTCTGAGATCGAATGCACAATAAGAGAGATGCGATGAGATACACTGAACAACGTCGAGGGTATGCTTAATTCAGCTGTACACGCCCAGAAGCCGGACACAAGCAGGGTCGCTAAGTAGTCCGCTGACCCTCGTTGCAACCCAACTCAGGGGTTCAGGGGTATCCCGCCAAGTCACCTCTCAGACGGCGCCACCTGACCACCATCCAGTTCCCCCGCCCCGAGACACCGTCACATGGCCATTCGCACCTCGATCCAGGGCCCGCCTAGCGCTCCCAATGCAGAATTTCTCTTACCCTACAATTACCCCATAGATTGCTCCTTGTACGTGAGGGGCACGACTAACAGAATGCCCCCAGCCGCATCTTCATACCCCTCTATCCCCCTCCCACCTTTTGTGTCATACATCTCAGATATCCCCCTAACATGGGGTAAAACCTGGGGAGCACGACGCGAACCCCAAGCTCTTTCGCGCGAGCTCGTGAGGGGACGTTGTCTCAACGGTGGTGTGCTTTGTCGTCATGCTTCTGTTCGGGGACTTGAGAAATGCAATTGATCAGGAGACGGGCGGGATGATTAGTTTCGAGGGAGTGATTGGGCGCTGGGCTCAGCTTTGATGCGTGTCAGAGCGGTGTTGGGCGTGGTGCTGACTTGGGTAGAATGTGAGATGGCTGCCGACTTGCTCGTCGACTCTAGATTCATCCCGACTCGGGACCAAGGGAGGGAAGTGGTACTTAAGCCTCGAGGGCCCCTCCTCTTTTGTTCCGCCTGGGTCTCCTCTTCACCGACTTCAATCTCTGTAGTATACTGCTGTCCTGTCGAGTACTACCCCTCGCCGTCATCCTGCTTCCACCTTCTCAACGCAGAGCCTCGCCAACATGTCCTCCAACCTCTTCATCTCCACGCCACGGCCCACCCTCGCGCCAAACTCCTACACCCACAGCGGCCGCGGCGGCGCAGGCAACACCTACCGCGTCTCCGCCTCCGCCTCCGCCTCAACCTCCACGACACCCTCCCTCGCCTCCTCTCCCTCCTCCTCAGCCCGCCGCTTCTTCCACTCCGGCATCGGCGGCGCCGGCAACGTCCACTCAGCCGCCGACCGCCCCCCAGCCGGCCTCAACCTCGACGAGGAGATTGCCCGCGCCCGCGCCCGTGAGCGCTCCGGCGTCGGTCGTTCAGGCATCGGTGGCGCTGGCAACGTCTTCCGCCGCAAGAAGGACGTTGCGCCTTCGCCGCCGGCCGTCGAGGATATGCCCAAGGACAGGAGGGGGAGTCAGTGGAGCCTGAGCAGCCTTGAGAGCGTGCTCAAGCCGGTCAAGGGGTAGAGATCCGAAGAGAGAGAGAGACATTGCGAGGGCTGTAGGGTTTGGATCATGGCGAAAAGCGGTGCGAAAGGGACGTATATATACCCGGGACTCACAGGGTCCCTCATTCATGATTTCATCAGTAATCAATTCTAGCGTGTGGTATTCTTATTTCCTGCCATCCATTCCCATGTCCTGAAACCAATGTGTTCATATCTCATGACCGGCCGTCCGCCGTGGCCTGTGTTCTTCCCAACGCCAAGCAAAATCCCATACTTCGACACCCTCAAATCGGCGCCGTCTCATGCTCCCGCCCCACGCCCGTCAACCGGCGCCCCGTCAGCGTCAGCTCCGAGTAGCCGTACCGCACGCGCAGGTCCTTCATCTCGCGCGAGATCTCCACGCCCGACATGCTGCCTACGTCGGCCGGCATGTCCATGAGCTTGGAGTCGCGCACAACCGACGAAGCGTAACCCAGTACCTCGGGCCCGTGGGCCAGGTGCGCGAACACGACACTCAGCACGCCACCCGCCAGCAGCACGCTGCAGCATATGAAAGCCAGGGCCACCCACTGCCGTGCCACGCGGTACACCGGCACGAGCGTGCTGACGCTGACTTCTGCCGTCGCGTTGGGGTACATGGCGACACCGGTATTGTCTCCGGCATCAGCGTTGAGGGTGCTGAGGAAGATGTAGCTGTTGAGGACCTGCGAGAGGCGGCGTCCGAAGCTCGCCTCGTCGATTTCTGTGAACATGGGCTCGCTGAAATCGATGCGGCTGGTGAGGTGCATGCTGTCGAGCCAGCGGATGACTGTATCGCCGGCCCCGACGTCCACATTTGTGGCCATGGGCATGCGCGTGGCTAGTTGCATGAAGACCTCGGGGAATGAGAGGAACGAGATGTCCTCGGGCGGCCGTATCTTTTGCGATGGCCGCTGCGCAACGGCTGTACAGTTCTTCCGCGCTGTCGCTTCGCTTCGCTGGCATTCGACGCGGGTCTCGACATAGCGCTGCTTGACACCGCAGTAGGCATCGAGCTTGTACCCGGCTGCCAGGCTATTGTTGTCAACGTAAGCCTGGAAGAACAGCTTCGTCGGACCAGCCTCGATGCCCGTCTCGCTGACAAGCAGAGCTGGGCTGTTTAGAACCTCCTCTAGCAGATTCAAATTGGGGTCGCTCGTGTTGAAGGCGTCCTCTACGCCCCAGTGGGCGTATTGGGTGGTCTGGTTGATCCAGAAGGTGTCGACGAAGCGGTCCAAGGCAATGCCCCAGGACGTGCGGTCGGCGACTGTCAGGTCCATACCTGCAGAGGTGTGCTGCGACTTGTTGTTGCCGATGCCCTGCCAGGAGCCGTTGCCACGCTCTGGGACCAGCGGCCGAGAGGACGAGGTCCAGAAGCTCGGCCAGTCCCACTCCATGTTGACATTGTTGGGTGCAGACTGGTTCTTTGCGACGCTGGTGCAATCGAGGTCGATGTAGGCAGCCTCGACCTCCAGGGTGCCGTTGCCGACGGGAATGTTGCCGATGGGGATGCCGGCAAGCGAGGCAAAGCGCTCGACGTTATCGGACCAAACAATGTCGCGCCACTCATCAGAGGCAGCACCATCTGCCGCAGCGACAACGTCGTCGGCCAAGCGAGGAATCCTGACGTTGCCCCAAAGGTCCATGGTGTCTACCTGGACGTCGGTGGGAACCTGTAGAAGGGTGCTGAACATTGTGCCGAGGTACTTGAACTTGGCCCTGCCAGCCTTTGCGGTGCCCGCTGACACGAAGGAGGTACGGGCGAGTTCGGTGGATTTCGTGAGGTCCTGGTACTGGACGCTGGCGGCGCTGAACTGGCCCTCGAGGGGCGACTCAAGTATGCGCAGCACCGACTGGGCGCCGAGGGGCGAGAAGGCCCAGACGAGGACGAGACTGAGACCGAGGAGGTTGAAGGCGGGTAGGTGCAGCTGGGTGATGAGGGTGCCGCCAAAGGTCCTGCTGCCCAGCAGCTGCTCCAGGGAGCCGAGAGTGGCGCCCTTTTCGAGCTTCCAGCGGGCTACCTCGTAGACCATGCGACCGACAACCGAAGCAAAGAACATGGGGAAGAGGGTCGCCAACTGGGGGTGGTCAGCCTACTGGGTCCTTGGCATCAAGCACGCAGATGGAGACTCACGATTGAAATGGCATTCTGCCAACGGCTCAGGGCCCGGGGGTCGGCCTCAGTGCCGTCCAGACGCACGACGGCAATCAGGACGCCCAGAAGACCCACGGGCAGGGCGACGCAGACAAAGTCGGCAATCAGATCGTAGGCATTGAGGCCAGAGTAGCGGGCGTCGCGCGTGTCACGCTCGTCGTGCTTCGAGTTGGCGTCCGGCACCCGCGGCAGCGCCCTCATCTCCCAGCCGGAAGTGAGCGGGCCGGACTTTTGGCCGCCGCCGCCGCCGTGCTCGACACCGAGCGATGTGTATTCCATTGACCTAGGCGAAGGGAGGACCAGCTCTTCAACGAGATGGTCTGGTGCTCGAAAAGGAGAGGTCAAGTCGGTCGTGCACCGACGCAAAGTTGCGATCGACTTTTTCCTCCCTACCAGGCAGCTCCAGACAGTCAGGAGGGGGCGCGGACAATGTCAAACAGCCAGACCCCGGCCTCGTCTTACCGCCAAGCGCTGTGTGACGACCCCAGTCTGAGGGCGATGCACCGGGGTATGCATGCTGCCGCCGGGGCTATAATTGGCCGCGTCCCACAGCGTCGGCACAGCCAACCGTCGATCGACCCTGAGGTCGTGCCGTAGTGGCGATGGCAGGGCCGCAGGGCTGCTGGTTCCAGTTGACGCCGAGGGCATCCTTGTGAGCAGGTCGTGGTGGCTGGACAACGCAGCGTTTGGTGCCCACCGATGGCTGGAAGCAAGAATCTTCAAGCTGATGTCCGAAGTTCCGTCAGGCTAGCAATTGTTAGCGATCTCAAGCCCTGGGATTTGAAGAGCACGGACGTGGTGGGCTGAAGGTTGTGCCAGCCGTGGCAGCGACCACCCGACGATGCCAAGGTTGATTCCATTGATTCTGGCATGAGAAAGCGGGGATTTATCCAGGGAGCAGGCCAAAAGAGGGGTGTGGATGAAGATCGATACCTCCCCGAAATCGAGCAGCAGGAGATGCGAGGAGTCTTGGGAGTGAAGACTGATGGGGCTGAGGGACAGCTGGAGGCAGTTTTGGCAGACAATGCTTAGTAATCCTCTTCGACCACCCCGTGATGGTTTCTTTGCCCAGACACCTGTCAACCTCAACTTCATCTTCAACCTGATCCCATCCTGTTCCCATCCTGTTCCCGTCCATCACTGCAGACGGCAGACGAGTTTGCTAAATGGGCCAGCAGTGAAGGCAACGGCAGCAAGGGCGACGCATTGAAGTCACAGTTGCTCTACTTGCCTTGGCCTCCAATCCCTAGCACGGGAGACATTTTTCCGACGCCGAGTCCTGTCCTCATCACAGGTTCCGGCCCAGACCGACGCGAGCATCCGGCCATCCGGTCAACTAAGCTTAAATCGACCACTGACGTTTTTGACTGCGCAAATTTGTGTCTAAAGAGGCATCAATCTCCTGGCCCACCAGCATGACTCGACATCTTCGTCTCGGGGAAATAGGCTACTGATGGAATTTGATCTGTGACCGCTGAGCCAAAAGGGCGGACCCGCGCTTGGAGCAGACCTTGGATCAGTTCATGTGGTACTCCCAACAGCTACGAGTGACGACGCGGGCGCGGGCCAGTCCGATCCGCACCATCGGACAGACTTTGTCTCGCCTCCAAGCCACGGAGGAATTCCATCTCAACAGCGCCAATGATGGGATGAAGAAGATGGGCCGAATGGCTCGGCGGGCCCGGCAGATGCCTCGCTTCCCCAGTCCAGGCCCCAGGCTCCAGCCCCAGATGCCGAATATCTGCGATGAACATATTCCATCAGTTTGGTGGACTGATTTCCCGTCTCTATGCATCACAGGGTCTAGATTATCCGGGCGGCATCCGGGGGCTTCGCTCAAGCCCTCACCAACCCCCGGACTCCCATCACCTCCGGTCCGATGTCCAAAGTCCACCTGACTTGAGCATATTACTGCGGAAGAACCCAAAGTGCTCGCATCGTCTTGGCATGAACATGTCCTCACCCGCGCGGGATACTTTGTGGCTCAGCCGGGGAGAAGATGAACATTGTGGACACTTCCCCCCAGCGAGGCGAGTCATTCACGCTCACGATTTCCAAGCCTGGATGCGGAAGGGCCTCACAAAGCTAGGAGGCGGCCGCAGGTTGAGTGGGGAGTCAGCGACCCTGCGTCAACGCTATCAAGGCAGTTTAATCTATTCGGACTCGAGACCACGAACGACGGGGAAGTTGATGGACCCGAGAGGGCATGTCTGGCAGTATATATTGGGGTATCTTTCTGCCTTCCATCTACTTCCAGTCAGTCCTCTCAGCAGACTGTCTTGGTCTCCAGTCCTCGGAACACCATCCAAAATGCGTTTCCTCACCGTCATCACCGCCATCCTCGTGGTAAGCAACCCACCTCGACATGCCCGCCACTGACCAAACTAACCACCTCGCAGGCCATGTACGCCGAGGCCGTTGCCGCCCAGTGTAGGGGCAACCCCTCTCAGATGTGGCACTGTTTCAGAAGTGACAACTCCAACTCTGGCTATACCCGGTCATGCTGTTCCGGTGGAGGCTTCATGGAGAACGGATACGTGAGTCTTGGCCCTCTTCTTCACGGTGATTGTGGCCGGACTAACAGGATCTCAGTGCTGCACCAACAACTGGCGCGGTTTCCAGAGCTGCTGCCACGCTCACTCGGGCTACTGGGCCGCCAACGGCTAAGTTGGTTGTCTGAAGCCACTACCGGACTCACCTCGAAACTTGGTCTTGCAGCCTTCCATACATGACCATGGTACATAAACTCACGAGGACACTTCCAAGTACGTACGATAATAGGCTGTACGCCTTGAATCCCAAGACCTGATCTTTGGCAAGGGCTATGAATGTTATCATCGCCGAAGGATGTTCCAAATATCTGAGAGACGTGATGTCAAGGCCAAGGTGAACAGTTATTTCGAAGCCTGTTATAAGCTACATGGGTCCTGGAATAACCCAACAGACTAGGTAATATCTCCTAAAGCTCGACTTACAAACGGTCCTTCCAGAAGGTGGCTCGGACATAGCCCGTCACCAGCTCTTAACTCCACCCCTGTGACGAGACTTCCGAGTGACCCATTCTCGCACCTTTTCCCCGCTGAGACTTCCGTCCCCCAAAGTACCGCGGGGCGGCGTTAGGCTCCGCCGGACCCCTGCTGCCAAACTTCAGGCCGTCCCTGCAGCGTGCACAGAAGGCGGGATGACATCTTCATCTCATGTAGTGCAGCATTGCCGCAACCCCGGCTTCCACCACCTCCGAACCAACCGCCCAACCTGCCATTCTCACAACCTCCCGGCCGAGACCCCGAACCACAATGAAAACCCCAACACCCCCCGACGACTCATGAACCTTCCCTCCCTCACCTCCCTTCGTCGCTCGCTTTCAAAGTCCAACATCCTCACCACCTCCGCCCGCTCTCACCGCCGCTCCTCGCCCCCGCGCTTCCTCACAACCATGACCGTCTCCGAGACGATGCCTCTCCTCTCCCCCTCCGCGCGGCCGGCGCCCCTTCCCCCCTCCGCCCTCCCCTCGACATCCCGAGGTACCGCCGTCCGCATCCCCCAAGCCATCGCCCACCGGGGCTACAAGGCCCTCTACCCAGAAAACACAATGCTCGCCTTCCGCTCCGCCGTCGCCGTCGGCGCCCACGCCCTAGAGACGGATCTCCACCTCTCCGCCGACGGACAAGTCGTCCTCTCCCACGACCGGACTCTGAAGCGGTGCTATGGCGTCGACACCCCCGTCGGAGAATGCGACTGGTCCTACCTACAGACCCTCCGCACCCTTAAGGCGCCCCATGAGCCCATGCCCCGGCTCGTCGACCTCCTCACTTGGCTCGCCGAGCCCGGAACCGGCAGGGAAAAGATCTGGGTTCTTCTCGATGTCAAGCCTGACGATGCGCCCGAAGCTCTCCTTGGCGCTGTAGCCCGCGCTTTTGAGACAGTCGAGAGAGACGACGGCGTGCCTTGGGAGAAGCGCATCGTGATCGGCTGCTGGAACGTAAGTCGAAACCCCCCTTCTCCGTAGCCATCTCACTAACCACCCGCAGTCAAACTTCCTCAACGCCTCTCTCTCCCTCTTGCCCACTTTCCCCCTCGCTCACCAGTCCCACTCGCCAAGCAGCTCAACCCGGTTCCTACGCTCGCCTTCCTACCCGGGCCTCTCCTTCAACATGTTCCAGCAAACCCTCGTCGGCCCCTGCGGCGCACGCTTCAGGAAAGCCCTAGCTGCGGCGCCCGATGCCGCCACCCGCCGCCTTTTCGTCTGGACCGTCAACGAGCCCTTCTGGATGCGCTGGGCCGTCAAGCAGGGCGTAGACGGCGTTATCACCGATGATCCGGCAAAGTACCTCGACGTCGTCGGCCGCTACGAGGAGGAGGTGGCCGCTGCAGCCCGTGCCTCGGCCCAGGATGAAGACGCCGTGGGCTCGGCAAGCGACCGTCAAACATCAGTCTTTTCGGCTGTGCCTGAGCCCACGAGCTGGACGCACAGGACCAAGCTGTATTTCCAGGCGGCCATTATCCAGTTGTTGATTCTCCTCTTCACACCACTACTGCTGCGCTCCGTACGATGGCAGTTCAAAGAGCCAGGATACGCCAGCAGGATCACAAAAGCATAGCACAGTCTTCATGGTGATGGAAGCATTTGAATAAAGGAAGCTACCTACCACAAGCAAGCTAATCGTAATACACACACATTGCATACCATGCCAAAGGTCGCCAGAACAAGCAATCAAATTGATTCGTAGATCATCCATAAATGTCATGAAGAAAATAGCAATAGCTCTGCGCGAGCAATACCACGCCTCACTCCTCCACTCCATGCCCAGAGCCAGCCCAGCAAACACACAGAAAACTATATATCCAGAGAAAATCGCATGCATCAAAAAGAATCAGATCCAAGGTTTCCCTTTCCCGCCGAGGTATCATCCAGAATAGCAACCAAAACCCCAACAGCAGCGTTCGATTATGTACTGGGTTCTCGACCAAAATGCACTCATCTACATGGCGTAGTTGTTCGGCTCCAGAGGATCCAGGATGAACGTCTCATTGTTGGAGCAAGTCGTCAAAATGGCGTTCCTGTAGTCAATGCCGGTTGTGCTGAGCGACAGATCGCTGGGCACTGGCAGCTCCTCGCCGCCTGAGCTGAGGCTCTCCTCGCTGACGCTGAGGGCGCTGGGTGCTGGGACGTTGGTGCCAAAGTCGCCAATGTTGAAGTTTGTCAGGTCCCAAGACTCTGGAGACCAGCCACCCATAGCCGTGGGCGTGGGCGTCTCGTTGAGGGAGATGGCCGGGCCGCCGTAGATGGCGTCGTACACGTTATTCAGGCCGCCGTCCATGGAGCCCAGGAGAGCCTCCCATTCTGTTGTTGAAACGCCAGAGTGCTTCTGGCTCTGATGCGTAGGATACGTCTGGTGGGTGCTTTGCTGAAGTTGCGACATGGACTGCTGCTGGCGGAGGCGGTGTTGGCCTGGCGACGTGGGCGAAGAGTTGTCGGGTGTACTGCCGAGGGAGAGGTAGTCCAGAGTCTGGGGAGACGTCCGGGACGCCTGTGACATGGAGTGGCGGTGGTCGCCGTTGAGGGTGGTCTCGTCAATGCCATCGAACGACGCCCGGGACACTGTACGGTAGAGGTCGGGGCGCTGCTGCGAGTTGGGCATGGTCATGCGGCGCATGCGCTCCTGATGCCGCAGAAGGTCGACGTCGCTGATGGAGGCGGCGCGCAGCTGGCCAAGAGGATGCGGCTGTGTCGGCGACGACTTCTTCCTGGGCTTCTGCGAAGGGGATGTGTTCCGCTGTGAAGACGGCCTGGAGGCGATGGACTCGGGTGTGGTGGCAGGGGGCGAAGGCAGAGAAGGCTCATCAATGGTGACGAGCATTCCGGCGACGCGCTTGAAGTCGTACCAGCCAGAGGCCTTGGACTTTGTGACGATCTTGTCAACACCGTTGACCAGGCGCTCGACATCCTTGATCAACTTGCTGTCCTTCTTCAGGCCGACACAGTGGTACAGCAGCGCCATGCCGCAGAGAATCAAAGTGTCGGACTTGTTGAGGCAGAAGGAGAAGGACAGGCCGCGCTCGTCGAGGAGCTGTGCAATCTGGATGATGCACTTGCTCGACTCGGCGAGAGCCAGGAGCGCCGGTGCGGCCTTCTGTCCGAGTGTCGAGCCAACGGCAGGGCGCCAGATGAGGATCTTGGTGTAGTAGTACGCCAGGGCCAGGACGGGCGAGCGGCTTCCGGTCACGTCGGTGGACGGCTTGTCCTGCTTGAAGGTCAACTTCAAGTGAGTCGGCAGCGACTCCTGCCACTCGTCGAGCTCGCGCTCCAGGCTGCCCATTTGCTGCAGGGAAAGCTCGTGAGATGTCGCCGCAGGGTAGTTCTTCTCGAGAACCTTCCCGAGGATCCGGCAGCACCGGAACAGCGCGAGGGCGCTAGACAGCTTGGTGTACTCGCCGGGCAGAGTGGGCTGGAAGCCCTTCTCTGTGACGTATTCGTCGTCCGTGTCGGAGGGGTACTCGGCGTGGATGTCGTCCTCCTTGAGAAGCTTAGGCAGGCCAAGGACGGCACCCGAGAAGCAGTCCAGGGTGTACAGGGTCCAGAAGACCTTCTTGCGGGTCTCAATGGTGAGCGCGCCGAAAGAGAAGCGCTTCTGGCTCTGGTGAAGACCGAGGCGATGGGACAGTCCGACGGCGATGCCCTTGTAGTGTTGCAGGCGCTTGTAGTCCGCCCTCACTGTGCAGTACATGAGTGCCAGCACGAGGCACTGGAGCGTGGCCATGGTGTTCTCCATCAGCATGGCGTCAACGGCGCGCTGCCACTGGCGCTCGCAGGAGGCGACCTGCTCCATATCAGGAGACTCGCCCGAGAGCGAGGCGATGGCGAAGACGAGATGCAGCTGCGCGAGCTTGTGGTTGCTCTTGACCTTTTCGGGATCCGAGACGAACTCTTCGTAGATGCGCAAAAACGTGGGCTTGTGCAACACGGGGAAGAGGGGCGCCCACTCCTGGAAGTAGACGTTGACGCAACGGTCCGAGAACAGCCGTGGCGGCACCCGCATCATGTCGGCGGCCGGCTCTGGCGTCAGTGGCGGGCAGCCCTGGATGTGGAGGAACGCCTCGGGGTTGAAATGCGAGCACGACTTGCCAGACTCCTGGAGCTTGCGCTTGAACGATTCTGTGATATGTGAGCAATTGAAGTCGTTGGCAGTGGGCAATTGAGGCAGGGCGGCACATACCGATGAATCCGCGGCCGCTCGACGATCCCATGAAGAACGAATCCGAGTTCTCAACGCCGAGCAGCAGCGGCGAAGCCTGCACTCTGAATGTGTCCTCCTTGACGGGCGGCGTCGCCTCTTTCCGCGTCTCCGATGCCGGCGAGTGTGAGTTGGCGTCCACCGATGGCCGGCGGCGGTGGTGGTTCTGGTGGTTGTTGCCGTGCATCTTGGACAGCATGTCGATCTTCTCGTCCTTCTCATCTAGCAGGTCCTTGAGTTCCCTCACTTCCAGCTCGAGCTGTCGAACGCGCTCCTCGAGCGACTCGGTGTAACCCCTGGGGAAGGCGCGGCGGCTGAGCTTGTCGCTGGTCTTGCATTCGAATCCGACGTTGGCGCACTGCGAGCATGTTGGGCGGATGCCATCGCAGCGGATCTTCTTGCTTCGGCAGCGGTCGCAGGCTTGGGCGATGCGGCTTTGGGAGCTGCTGCCGACCTTGATGACTTTCATGGGTAGAATACCCGGCATTTTGGCGGTATTTTCGTGTCCTCTGCTTTGGTGTGTGTCGTGGCAGAATAGCGGGTAAAACGAAGCGGTTGATGTATCACGGATTAATCGGCGCATGCGTGTAGGTGAGTCGAGGCGTCGGATTGTGCGTCAATGTTCGAGTCGGGTTCGCGTGACGGAGGCTGCGGAATGGGCGGTCCAGGAGAGGGGTGGCACTTCAACGGTGGTCGGTTGGCGTCGTCGTCAATGCGGTGGCTTCTCGTGGCGGGCGTCTCTCGTCTCTTCCGGCGATACACAAAAACGAAGAAAGTAACACAAAAGGATGAGTGGAGAGTGTCTACGGAGGGGTAGTCGTTTGTTGAGGAGAAAGAGAGGATGTTGATGGAGGAGAAGTCGCCAGTATACAGCCGGTGGGTGCTGTGGAGTAGAAGAACCCAAGCGATGGCGAGACCGGGGGGAAAAGTGGATGTGGGCGAGCAACAGGTGTCTGATTCAGTTGTTGCAGCAGGCCCGCGCGAGCCGTAATCGTAAGGTGTGTGGGTGGGAGGGGGAGCCTGGGGAGGGGAGGGGAGGGTGCGTTGAGGGAACGGCCGGAAGAAGAGAGGCGACTCGAATGGACGGGACGCCAGACAACGGGAATCCTGGGGGAGGCAGGGCAGAAAACGCGGAGGCGGAGGCACACGGAGGGGTCCAACGCTCTTCGTTGGGGCGTGTCTTCCAATCCATGACGCATGATTGGATGAGATACCCCTGCTCGCGCATCAAAGGTCCACCTTCTTATTCTCCATCTGGGCAACACACCGCACCTCGACCAATCTCCTGCAGCGACCTGCCTCGAGTACAGTGCTACTTGCACTCCCCTAGCCATGGAGGTACTTAATTCGAGTACTGTACCAGCACGCCGTACCTGCCTGTAATTTGCAGTGCGTCGCCGCGACGCTCTCACAAATTACAACCTCTCCGAGTCGGCACACAACTTCTCACCATATGTCTCTCAAGACGACCGCTGGGCCGTTGCCGCCACAAATCGCCATGAAACTCAAACGATCTCCCTGCTTTGCCCGAGATGACGAGAACCGCGTGTCTGGGCACCACAGAATGCACAATGCCACCCTTCCATCCCAGCACCGACCGGATGGTTTGGGCTCCGGTGCCCCCGTGCTGGGTAGGTTGCCTGCGTGATGGCGGGGGACACACGACTGGGCGCTGCTCTTCTCCCACGCCGCTGCCGCTGCCTGCGCCTTGTCTCGAAGGAACCGCACACTTCACCGCACATGGGACGCTCTAGACCCCAGCCATGGGTCGAGGACGATATGAAAGTCGTTCCACCATCTCTTGCCGACGGCATCGCTTTTCACGACTCGCCAGACTTTCCGCTGGATCCCTTCGGCGGTCCTGTCTACCCCAGGTTTCCCCAGCTTCTTATCCCCAAGTCTCTAGGTTCATCTGAGGCAGACGGTCTCCCCGGGGTCTTGGCCCTGGGCTACCGGCAAGGGCCCTGTTCTGTCCGTTTGCCAACCCTCGACTCCTTGGTCCGTCATTCCATCGTCGATGTATTAGTGGACGAGCCCAGCAACGCTTGCTCGATTCGGGCGATCCCTGCTCTCTGTGGTTGCGACCCCGTCTGCTTGGCAGACGCAAGCAAGGCAGGCTGCCCACGCTCTCTCTCACCGGGCTGTGTTCCTCGCTAGCAAGTCACTGGACGGCCTGCAACCAAATCGCCCATCCCACGGCAGTTGAAGCATGCAGTTTCCTCACTCTCGAACAATGGTGGCGTCTGGCCTAGCCAAGTAGCGTCCTGCCGTCGCACCCTAGCAACCTGGCACGCGGCGTGTCTGTTGCACGAATCTCCCCCGCGCAGTCACAGTGACGAGTTTGGCCATAACACTCGACTTGTAAGCCTGTTGGGCGTCATGATCAACGCCCACATGTCGTCACCGTACCAGACACGATGATGGGCCAAGAGGGCTGCAACCGTGTCGAGTGACAGGAAGCTTGAGAACGAGTTTCAACGCATGCTGTCCGTCCTGTCCGTCCCGCCCCGGTTGCCGTCAGATCCGGCAAGCTTCCGTCCCTGCAACGTCGGTCCAGGATGTCAGGATGCTAAGGGGGCTTGGGCGAATGCTTGGGTCCTGTGGGATGAAGTCAGATGCAACGCCAACGGCCGATGGCGCGGTCCCAGCTCCGCAAGCACCGCGCGCCAGAGATGAGTCCCCTTCGAGCGCTGAGAAGCCAAGAAGAAGACAGACTGCTGCGCAGTTCGATCTTGAGGACTTACGTGGCTACATCAGTAAGTCCCGACCCACGGCAGGGCTGTCGAGGTCCGCATAACCAGCCAGCCCGGCAGGATGCCCCCCCCCTGTGGAGTGTTTGGACATGTCCACATCGTATAAGGCTTGAGGGTCTCGCGATGGCGGCGAGGAAGCGTCGGGCTCGCGCCCCGAGTGGGGAGGAGGGGCCCAGCGTCCGAGTCTGTGCCCTTCAGGCGTCCAGGAAGAATGCTTCCAGACGTTTTCTTCGCACCCTGCGCTCCATCGGACGGGACCGTCTGTCTGCCACAACCGCGCACAAAATTCAGGCTCATCAGCCCATCGGTCCCGAGAAGCAACAGAAGAAATGCACGCACGACTCGGGGTTCCGCACGCTGACACGACACGGCAAAAGCCCATGTCTTTTCAGGAGCCTCAAGCTCCGCTCTGCTGGTTGGGTCGCATCACAGACGCAGAGACGGCCAGGGCATCCGAGACATCCAGATGGAATTGAAGATTTTCAGTGTCAAAACCGCAAAGGATTTCCAGCGCAGCAGGCCCAGCAGCTGTCGGTCCCCACCACAGTGCTTCGTCAACGCTGACGGATGGGACGATACTGCTCGACGGGACCCTCCAGGCGGCCGGCCCGGCGATTCTAGACGCCCGACTCGGAACGCGCTGAAGCATTGAATTTCCCAGGGGGACGGGGATCCCAGTCGTTGGGGACAGAGCAGGGGGGTGGTACTGTGCGCTAAGTCGGTAGAGGGGGGGCGTGGGCACAGAGAACGAAACACGCGAGCTTCCATCAGTGAAGGAAAAAGGGGTGCTCTGTTCGACTCGACGGAAGGAATGACTGACTTGACCGCTGGCGTGCTTCCTTCCGTTGCAGCTGCCGGTGATCGACCCGGGCCACATGGCGGTCCACTCTTCAACTGAACTCGTCGCTTCCATTGGACGCCGTTTCCTGCGCTTGCTCAATTGGGGAAATCTCCTTCGATCCGAGATACGCCACGACAGCCTCGGTTGTAAGAAGTTTGGCCTTCTGTGAGATTTGGGGGGGGAAGACGTTAGCCTTTGCGTGCGACGGCCACCTTTTAGCTGGCCTGGGCGATCGCCAGGCCCTGGGGATCCCCTCGGCGCACGCCCGCCCGCCCGCTGCAAGAGTAGTCTGGGTGGGTAACCCATCTTGCAGGAGAATCGCGTGGTTCCTCGAGATGGGGCTTCGTATGGAATGCGAGAGGTTCGGTGCTGGGGGGCAGGGGCTCAGGGTCGTGGGATAAATATCAGGCCCCCCGCTCGGTGAGGCGAGGTGAGGCCCGACGACAAACTCAAAGCAGATGAAAAGGAGACGGACAAGCTTACCTGTTCTTCAAGCGCCCGCAGCGCTTCCTCAATCACCTTGGCCTCCTGCTCCTTGAGCATGGCCGCCGCGTCCACACACGCGGGCCGGACGACCGGTGATTTTCGGTCAAAGCTTGTCCCTTCAGGGGACGCGACGTGGTGGTCGTCGTTGTCGCCCTCGTCGCGCAGCCGCGCCAGCTGCGAGGACACCCGATCCTCCAGGACCATCACGACACGGAGCGCGAAGATGTCGGAGAGCGGATGATCGCGGACGAGCTCCTCAAACGCGTCCACCCGGTCCGTCACATCGTCGTCCTGCCAGAAGACCCTTAGCTCCCGACCTCCCCCGGTGTCTTGCAGCACCCTGAACTCGAGGCCGTCCTCCTCGTTGAGGCATGCGAGCCAGGCAAAGGGGCTCTTCCACGGCGGGCTGTCGTCGCCGCTGCCACCGCCGCTCCCGCTCGTCCGGCCGAGCTCTGCCGTGCCAGCCCGTCCGAAGATGTGCGCCTTCGCCCTACCCAGGGGATCGTCGTCCAATGGCGCCAAGGGCAGCGTGACCGCGTCCGTGGATCGGGCGGGGTCGATGAACCCGTAGCTGAACAGCATTTCTGCCCCGGATTTCCCCTCACCGTACGAGATGGTCACTTGCTCCCCCGCGTTGACCCTCGCCCCCGGCCGGAGCAGCAGCTCCACCTCGTCCGTCTTGATGTTCTCCTCGTAGAACGCCGTCGCCTCGGATGAGTGATTCGCCAGGTCGAGCACCGGCACCATGGCCTCCCCGGAGTGCGGCAGCTCCAGGCATCGAGACCGATACCACGCATCGGCCAGGAACCAGTCGTCCAGTGTCATCTTGGCCTCGGTCCAGAGGAAGTCGTCCCAGTACGGGAGCTCTCGTGACTTTTCTTGGAGTTCCTCAAACTCCCCGGTGAGCGCAGAGATTTTGGCCTTGACCGCGACCTGTTTCACGTTATTAGATGGCGTCCAAAGAGATGCCGTGTTCCGTGTGTGTCCCCGGGAAAATATCGACGGCTTGCATCCATCCATCATGCATGCACATATGCCCTATGACCTGATACGGGTATAGGGCAAGGAACATGGGGCATGTGAGCCTTACCTCGAGTGATGTCCCTTGCAAGAGACGACGCTCCTGGGCGGACCACGTGGAAGGCACAGGCACATCTCTCGGCAGGAACCTGATGTACTCGGTCCAGGGGGTCGTCACGCCGCGGACCTTTGGCGCCAAGAGCAGCGCCCGCTGAGTGAACAGGAAAAGGCAGACGTCCGTCCTCGTTGACTGCGAACAGAAGTCAGCACTCACCCCCGATGCCCCTCTTCCTCATGGTACCGCAAACCTTTCGACCGACGGCCTCCAGAAGCTCGTGAAAATGACCATCGGCCTTGGCATGGATCTCAACGGCTTCCTGTGATAGCACGAGGTCCCTTGGTATCCTCAGAAGCGCCGGGTGACTACCGAGGGCTTCGTCCTGGCAGGTGAGCTCTTGGTTTGCCACGAAACCGACGCCGCAGCCAGGGATGTCCCGCGGGGTGACATCAATGAGCTGAACATTGTTGAATCGGTTCCAGGCGGGAAGAGCCGTCTCCACGTCGAGGTGGGAGGCTGCCATTCTGATCAAAATGCTCTTTTTGATGGTGATGCGTCGAGGTTGTGATGGAAGGAGATGGTTCAATTGGGTCGATGCGTTGCCAGCTGGGCTGCAGCAAGCATTTTGCGGGGCGGAACGTCCAGCTTCCCCCACGACATCGTACTTCTGTCACAACAACCTCTTCAACATGACATATCTGAGGCAAGCAGCTACAGCCCAATGCAAGACAGCTTTTCATCGAACCTCTTCCAGATACACATGTTGGGATCCGTTATGAAAAGTCGCATTGTCCTATCAGCCGTGGACAGATGAGCTACGACATGACTTCCATCCTCATCCTCATCGAGCGACACGGCGGGCTGCCAAGCAGCTTCCGGCCATTCTTTTGTATTATTTTTCAAACACACTCTCTCATCCCTACTTCGATCACAATCAACGCCAACTCCTTCATTCGCGTTGCCAAAATCATATCCCCAAAGTCAAAAAAGTGTGGACAATCCGCGAATCGAACGCGGGACCTTCAGCATGCTAAGCAGACGTTATACCACTAAACCAATCGCCCAGTTATTGTTAGTATGCTGTCAGGACGGGCTCATGATCTCTGGCAAGGCTGTTTTTCAACTGTACAATCCCGCTGCTCCCTAGGTACAGTGGCTCACGTTGTTGGTGTTGAAAGACCTGGTAGAAAAGAAGCAGTTTTGGGTATCTGAGACAGCGGGTGATGGTATGCCTGCAAGGCTTACCTTTTGCGAGATAGTGCTGGAAGACAGACAGCAGCCTTTGATAGTAGAGGGCTTGAATTGGTGAGACCAGGAACTTGCCCAGAGACGTGCATTTGGGTGCCATTCCTTAAAGCATTCATGGCTAGATGGACATTGTCACTCAATACACAAGGTGCCAAGTTTGTGAGCAGACTTCTTTGTCTTCATGAAAAATCATGTGATCATAATATTGTACAGTTCGCTACCAAAAGCACCTGTCTGTCGTGTCATGCAAAGTTTCTCCGTCATCGTTGACATTCTTGTCCTCCGCTTCCTCTACCGCGCAGCAGCGTCCTTGGGGGGCTCCGACAGACCCTCCTTGCCCTGACGACCAATCGTGCTCATGTCGGTATCAGTGCCCTGGGTGGCTGGCGACTTGAGGCCGGTGTTGGCGGCGCCGTCGGTACCGGGGTTGCCCTCGAGGCGGCCGCTGCCGACGTTGACCTTGGTCGCATCGGCGGACTGCCAGTCGGAGGCAACGGGGGGCTGGTCGGGCAGGGGGAGGTTGGCCTTGGTCTCCTCGATCTTGTCACCGCGGGGCTGGACCATGTTGGGGGGCTGGACGTTGTTGGGCATGTCTGGGCGAGTTAGGTCTGGAAGCTCAAGAGAACGGGCATGAGCACCTACTGGCTGGTAGTTTGATTTTTTGGATTGTAAGAAGAATGTGATGTGATTGATTGTTCCCCAGATAAACTTCGTCTGTTGATGTGTGTAGTGTCTGCCTTCATCATCTTCTTCACGGTCGGAGCTGAACATCCTCTTATATTCACGACAGCGTAAACTGATCCCAACTTGCGGGGCCCAACTCCGCTGACGTCAGTGACGTCAAGTTGAGGCGCCCTGGCCACCGAACGACCTAGATCTGCGATACCTCAATCGTGATCGCGCAAAAGTCAAAGGTGGTGGTGGAGGTATATCGATGGGGTTGTGGAGAAAACGACGTAAGAACCACGAACGCCGCCGAGACACTGGACAGAACTGGAGCCCACGGGAGCTTTTGCTCCTGCCCCGCGCCACTGTTGGAGCCGCATCGCGTCAGGGCATCTGTAATTGACGTATCATTTCGCAGTCAAGCACGCTCTCGAGATTCGTACCGGTGCTCGATCCCCTGTCAATCACCCGTCCCATTCAGGTCTGTACCAAACACTCTAGCCAGTCCAACGCCGTTCATAACGCATGAAAAATGCCAGCATCTGACACAGGTATCACTTTCCGACTTTTTCGATCGGCCTTCTCCGCCTTGGTCCGAACCAAGCTCTTTCGCCTTGCTTCCCTCGCCCTGAATCTGCGGCCGTTGCCCCTCAGCCGACCCTCTTGTCTGCATCAGCCGAAGTGGGCTTGTCGCCGGCATCGGGGTTGAGGTAGTCAGAGTCTTCTGCCGCCTCGTACTCCTGGATCAGGTCCTGGACCACCTCACGGGCTTCGTCGAACTCGTTTAGGTTCTCAGCGAACGGTGCCGTCTTCTTGTATCCTTCAACAAAGGCGTTGCGCTTGCGCATCCCGTCAAACTGCTTGACGATCCTCTTGAAAAGCTGCGAATTGTCAGCTATGTAAGTACAACCGGTCGGAATATGCTTACCGTGGCGATGCTGGTATGGTTAGCCAGCATGAGACCGCTGACACGATGGGCCATGGGGATGTACGGGCTCCTCTTGGTCAACGCGACCTGGATGCTGGCCGGACCCCATGGGATGAAGGTCGCTAGTCTGCGCTCCCTGATCCTCAGAAGACTCTTGTGGACGTCTGTGGGGTCTACTTCTCCCTGGATCACGTTAAGGATGGAGATGTAGCAGCTCTTCTTGCCCGGCTGCGTAGAAACCATCCTGTTCTTCGGCTGGAGCAGCCGTCGCATGACGTCCAGAACCGTTGTTTTGCGGACAGTCTTGGCCTGCTCAACCTGGTCTCCGGTGAAAGGAGTGTACGAGGTCATGAGGAAATGTGTGCGCGGCGTAGGGATGAGAGAAGCAAGGATGCTAACAAGGTCGTTGTGCATGTATCCGGGGTATCGTAGTGTTGTTGTGCTTGCAGACATGACAGTCGAGACCTACGAACAAGTCAGATCGATGCGCCTCAAGGCAGTTGTGACAACTTACGAGCTGGTTCGTCTGGGCGAATGATGGCTCCTGGACATGGAGCCTGTCCGCAGCAATCCTGGACAGGGCTCCGTTGTCCAGCACCACGACCGAGTCGGCGTTTTGTGTGAGTCTCCGCATGGCCAGGACGCTGTTGTATGGGTGCACGACGACATCTCCAGCATTTGTCGTGTCCGGGAAGACGGAGTATGTCTGAATGATCTTCTTGGGAAACCTGTCGTTCAGCCTCTCCAGAAGGAACGATCCCAGACCGGAACCAGTGCCACCAGCGATTGAGTGCAGCATCATGAAGCCCTGGGCCATGTCAGCGGCGCCTCCCAGACAGAGGGCAGTGTCGAGGACATACCTCGAGCGAGTCGCTTCCGTCAGCCTCCCGATCGATCATCTCCATAATGTCCTCATACACCTTCTCGCCAGTCTGGTAGCCATCACCCCAGTTGTTCCCCGCGCCCACTCCATCTTTGCCGACATAGAAGTTCTCGGGGTTGTAGATGTTCTTGTATGGACCTGTTTGGATACCGTTGATGACCTGCGTGGGTCAGAGTTGGCTGAAAAGAAGAATCGGAGGGGAGGGTGACGCACTCGTGGCTCGAGATCGATCAGGATGGCTCGGGGGATGTATCGGGTGTCGTCGCTTTGGTAGTAGAAGACATCTTTCCGGTCGCCGCCCTCGGTTGCGAAGTCCTCGAGGTTGCCGTCTTGGCTGATTCCGTGCTCTTGACAAAGCTGCTGCCAGAATTGGCTGCCAACTACACATTGTCAGTAGAGCGCGACAGGAGAGTGCACGACTTCGCTTGATGCAGCCCAACGAGGTGGACATGGTAGGATAGCGGGGTAACGTACTGCTGTTGCCGCACTGGCCGGCTTGGATGGTGATGATCTCTCTGGAAAGAGGGTTAGACGTGGTGTGAAAAGCTGATTTGACAGGGAACACGGACCTCGGCATCCTCAGTATCGGTGTATGGCGTGAGTAGTTGAGTGTCGACGTTGGGCATCTGGTGGTGTTCTCGCGACGGGATGTTTGACGCGACTTGGCTTATCGATAAGGCGACGCGCCCCACGTCACTCGACCCCAAGCCGTTCAAGGGGCACCATTGTACAACCTGTCTGGCTGGTGATCAATATGTGTTTCAGATGAGACGAGGAAAGATTGACATGTTTGTTGGGCAATACTGGCAATCATCCGTCAGTCAAGGCATGGACAGAATGCGACTAGGAGCGAGCGAGAAGTCTTGAGACTGAGGCAGTTCCCAGTCACTGTGTTCATGTCTCCTACTCCCAGTATTGAAGTGACTTGTTCGTATTGTTGTGGCCAGCTAAGCTAGGCGTCCTGCACATTTGTTCACCCAGACTTGGCTGAGCGAGAAATACGGTACGGTGAGGCTCGGGTTCTGGCTATCAGCGGTGGCCACAGTCCCACCTCGGATTGATATGGATGACACTGGATCGTCGTTGCGAACAAGACCCGAGTGGGGTTTTCAGACCATTACAGAATGACTCGAGAAGTGTCACTTCTGCGAGTCGGCCTGGGACACAAAGTGACAACTCGAACTGCAATTCGTCTGATGTCATCATGGACCCCTTGTTCTCATTACAACAGATACATGCCGGAGCAACGAGCCATGCCTCTCATGATCGCCTTGCTCAGCGTCTACCTCGGCAGCAAAGCTCAGGTTTTCTGGCCACAGGGGATTGGAGGCCTACGGAGGCCCAACGGCGCGGATGCGGCGGGAATTTGGGGAAGCAGCTGCTGTGGGTTCAGGTGTTGCGACCCCCTGGTCTCCAGGTGCGATCCAGGGGAGAAAAGTGGCTCCTGTCCTTTCCCGAGTGGATAGCCCCCCCGTCCCGCCCGTTCCTTCCCACCTCGTCTACGCAGCATCCGCGCAGCATCCCTGGTCACCCGACCCAAACCTAAATCCGCATGCTGGGACCTTCATTTGTCCCCTGGGAAATAATTGTCGACACGAGATCGCACTGCACCGCGACCTTCCGTCTCACCCCGTGCCACGTCCGAGACTCACCACGAGCCGTCAACCGAAAGGGGTAAAACACAAAAGCCCCCAACCTCCTACGAGTACTTCCACGGCCACCACTCTGGCCACGTTAGGCTGCCTCCCTTCCAACTCGTTCAGCCAGCCGGTATCCATATCCCCAGACTTGCCGAGAGCTGCCAAGCTGTCCTCAGACCGACCTCTTTTCCCTCGATATCGAGTCCGCCGAAGCCGCCAGCAGCGGAACTCTCAAACGAACCTCAGCTACTCCGATCTCTCCTGACCAGACCTCGAACGCTATGCGCTGCAGTTGCCCGACGCAACCTGATACCTCTTTCCACCCGACCTTCTAGCAACCCAGCTCTCCCACCAACCCGACTTGACCGCTGCTCTGCCTGACTTTCGACAAACCAACCGCCAATAAATCCTCCACTCGCCAGGATGGGCGAGCCAGATCGAGACGAATCGATCTCGCCATTGTCTAGGAATCCTCAGCCAGAGCTCCGGGTCTCTGCCCCAACCCCCGGCGCGCCTGCCTCCACAGAGACTCTCAGACACAACGATGGCAACATCCCGCCGAACAATCTAGACAGCCAGCTCGCGAATCCCGAGGCGGGAGACTACATCAACGGCGGCTTTCCGCACAATGTGCAAGCCCCGCAGCCCATTGATGGCCGCAAGTCCAATGCCCACTTGCGGCCAACCTCGGCCGACGAAGCCTCCGAAAACGTTGACCACGCAACACCTCTAGACTTTTTCCAGGACAACGGGGGAAACTCCGAGCCCACGTCTCCTGGAGGTCGTCGTAGCGTCCAGTTTGCGCGCCAGGATGTCAACATCGACCCCCCCAACACACACTCCCGGACCACATCGTGGGATGATACGGGAAGGTCGCTGAGCTCAGCTTTCATGTTCAAGCTGAAGCAGTTTGCCGGCTCTGGCAATCTGCAGATCCCCAAGTCGCCGCCATCTGTCGCTGGCGAAGGCGTCCAGACCGCTCCGCAGTCAGTAGCCAGCTCGCCAGCTGTCGGTCGCGGCGGTTCAAGAATACCAGGGACCTTGACTGAGGAGGATTCCGACGCAGACGCAGATGCAGAGGAGACAGCCGACGAGGGGAACGCCACCGAACCGAGCAAGTCCAAGCAGCAGCAGAAGAAGAAGCGCATGATGCGTCGGCACAGGAAACCGAATCTCTCAGTACCAAACACACCAATTGCCAGCCCTCCAGATGCGCGAGCAGGACAGAGGAGGATGGGCCTGAGAAGGCGGCTGAGCATGCCTGATACCAACGAAGCCCACCATGGCGTTTCCGAGGGCGAAGGCCGAGACCAGATGATGGCTCCCTCGTGGATGAGGGGCGGATCCTGGGCGAGGTCGCTCCGTGACGAGGCCAGGGAATCGCCCAGTCCATCAGGAAGGACTCCACGACACACTCGACAGTGGTCCGTCATTGGCGGCGCCGGCGGGGTGTCTGATGGCGACGCCGGAACCCCTCGGCGTCCCTTCTTCAGTGGCGAGAGGGCGTCGACATTCGGGGTCAAGCAGTGGAAGCAGGTCAAAAACACACTGAAACTGTTACGCCAGAAGAAGGAAGATCGCTTCGACTTCGCCAAGTCTGCCGAGCTGATGGCCGAACTCAGAGCGGGTGCTCCTGCGGTGCTCATGCTGGCCAGCATGATCCAGAGAGACGAGCACGGAAACAAGCGCATCCCCGTGCTTCTCGAGCAGGTTAGGCTGCGCATCAGCGACAGTGCTCCCGAGCCGGACGATGAACGTGAGCGCCACGTCGTCTTCACCATCGACATGGAGTACGGCAGCGGGCCCAGCCGCATGAAGTGGACCATCATCCGAACCGTCAAGGAGGTGTACCAGCTGCACGTACGCTACAAGTTTGCCATGCGCAACGACAAGTACCTGTACGGTCGGGCAGATGTCGGCGCCCGACCAAAGCAGCCCAAGTTTCCCTGGGCCGCCTTCCCCTATCTCCGCAACGCCCGCAATAAGGCCGACAGCGATGAGGACGATCTCGCGAGCGTCCGTGGTGACGAGCCAGGCGATGCCACGCCTGGCGAAAGAACGGTCGACGAGACAGCCGAAGAGACGGACAACCGTCCTCTTGGTCGTCGTAAGAAGTCCAGATTGGGAATGCTAGGTATGCGAAGGAGGTCCACCGGCTTCACCGATCCCGGCGAGACCTCCGCTCTAGAAGGCCACGCCGACCTGATGCAAGCTCGGCGGCGATATGTCGAGCGGCAGCGTAGGATTCTGGAGAAGTACCTGCAAGACATGGTCCGTTGGCTCATGTTCCGCGCCGACAGCAACAGGCTTTGCAAGTTCCTAGAGCTTTCGGCCCTGGGTGTGCGGCTGGCTGCCGAAGGCAGCTACCATGGCAAGGAGTGCTATCTCCACATCCAATCGTCCAAGGGCTTGGACTTCCGCCGAGTCTTGACGCCAAAGAAGGTCATCGCCAGGCACAGCCGCAAGTGGTTCTTGGTGCGGTCCAGCTACATCGCCTGTGTCGATTCGCCCGAGAACATGAACATTTACGACGTGTACCTCGTGGACCCCAAGTTCCGCATCGTTTCCAAGAAGAAGACGCTCAAGCAGATCGGCTCCAGCAAGGGCAAGGAGATTGACCTGACCAGCGAGCCGCCTCCGGACAAGCACCACACCCTGACGCTTCACACATCGGAGCGGCGCGTTAAACTGTTCTCTCGGAACCAGGTCGTGCTGAAGCAGTTTGAAGACTCCATTGGCGAGATGCTCAAGCAGACCTCCTGGCAGCACGTCAACCGTTTCGACAGTTTCGCGCCGCAGAGACAGGGCGTCTTTGCCCAGTGGCTAGTCGACGGCAGAGATTACATGTGGAACGTCTCGAGAGCGATCAGCATGGCCAGGGACGTCATCTACATCCATGACTGGTGGCTCAGCCCAGAGCTCTACCTGCGACGTCCTCCGGCAATCAGCCAGAAATGGCGGCTGGATCGCCTTTTGCAGAGGAAAGCGCGGGAAGGTGTCAAGATCTTCATCATCATCTACCGCAACGTCGAGGCGGCCATCCCCATCGACTCTGAGTACACCAAGTATTCTTTGCTTAATCTGCATCCGAATATCTTCGTGCAACGGTCTCCCAACCAGTTCAAGAAGAACCAGTTCTTCTTCGCCCACCACGAGAAGCTCTGCGTTGTCGACCAAGATATTGCTTTCGTTGGCGGCATCGACCTCTGCTTCGGCCGCTGGGATTGTCCCCAGCACCCCTGCGTCGACGATAAGCCCACGGGTTTCGAGCACAGCGAGCAGCCCAAAGACGCACAACACTGCCAGCTCTTCCCAGGCAAGGATTACTCCAACGCCAGAGTCCTTGACTTCTACAAGTTGAATGATCCCTACGAAGAGATGTACGACAGGGGCAAAACTCCTCGAATGGCTTGGCACGATATTGCCATGCAGGTCGTGGGTCAGCCCTCGAGAGACCTGGTGCGACACTTTGTTCAGCGTTGGAACTACATCCGCAGAGGCCGAACGACAACCCGCCCCCTGCCCTTCCTTCTGCCGCCTCCCGACTGCAAGCCTGGTGAGATGGAGGGCCTTGGTCTTACAGGAACCTGCGAGGTCCAAATTCTTCGCTCGGCTTGCAACTGGTCACTCGGCATCGAAGAGCCGGAACACAGCATCCAGAACGCCTACATCAAGATGATTGAGGATTCTGAGCATTTTGTGTACATTGAGAACCAGTTCTTCATCACCAGCACAGAGGTTATGAACACCAAGATCGCCAACCGAATTGGCGATGCTCTCGTTGAGCGCATCATTCGTGCCCACGAGAACGACGAGGACTGGAGGGCTGTCATCCTGATCCCCCTTCTGCCCGGCTTCCAGAGTCGCGTCGACGAGCAAGAGGGCACCAGTGTCCGCCTGATCCTTCAATGCCAGTTCTACAGTATCTGCCGTGGAGAGAACTCCATCTTCAAGAGACTGCAGGCCGCCGGTATCGTGCCGGAAGACTACATCCAGTTCTACAGTCTTCGGCAGTGGGGCAAGATGGGGAGTGGCACGCTTGTGACCGAGCAGCTCTACATCCACGCTAAGTGTATCGTCGTGGACGACCGTGTAGCGCTCATTGGCTCTGCCAACATCAACGAGAGGTCCCTCCGTGGCGATCGTGATTCCGAGTTGGCCGCTCTCGTTCGCGATACCGACATGATCTGGTCCACCATGGGAGGCAAGCCTTACCAAGTTGGCAGGTTCGCCCACACTCTCCGACTGCGTCTCATGCGAGAGCACCTCGGCCTCGACGTCGATGAGATCCTGGAGGAAGAGAGACAGGCCGAAGTTGACAAGATGGCCGAGTACGAGGCAGAGATGGACAGCATCTACGGCGAAGAGAGTTCAGAGCACGGTGGACCCAAGGGCGAGTCTAGCGCCTCAGTTGTCGCACCCACGTCTCCTTCACGTCCAGATATCCACCAGGCCCGGAGCTTCAACCACGATGCCGGCCCCGCAGCCGACGACGAGTATGAGGATGCCCAAGGCGAGAACGACGCGCCCCCCAACCTGGACGACCCTGTCCATGCTCTCGAAGTTGAGGGCTATGGGCCGGATCGCTGGAAGAGCGCCGCGAAGCAGGGGCTTGATGCTGGTCGTGACTCTGTCATCATCAATGGACGCGAGGTGCTCATCCACGACATCATCCCCGAAGGCAAGGGCACTCTCGAGGCCCCCAAGAAGCCCCACGAGCGCGCACATGCTACAGCTGCATCGGCGGAACCTGAGGAGGGCGGCCCGAGCAACGATCAGCTCCCTCCCATTCCACCACTCAATCGCCGCACCACCGACCAGCTGGGCCTGCCCCGCGCAAACCAGCTGCCAGATCTACCGGTGATCGACGACACCGACATTGGCGGGCCCCCTGTTCACGTAGACAGTTACGGACACCAGACGGACGAGCCGTACCCCCACGTCGGCCCTGACTTCAAGCCTGCTCACATCGACAAGGACTGCATGCGAGACCCTCTCAACCAATCATTCATCGACAACATCTGGAACCGTGCCGCGGACAACAATACCAAGATCTACCGGCGCACCTTCAGGTGTATGCCAGATTCTGAAGTCAAGACGTGGACGGAGTACCAGGAGTACACCAATTACGAGAAGAGGTTCATGGAGAGCATGGAAGGCAAGAGTGCGGATACGTCTGACCCCAGGACACAACAGGGTACAGAACATCCAGTATCATCTGGCGGTGGTGGCGCTGGAGTCGGTGTCCCTGGCCCCGGCGCAATGGCCAAGGCTGCTGCCGACAAACTTCAGGAGAAGACGCACACGGAGAAGGCGGCTGAGCACCTCCATCACCCGAAGACCATGCTTCCCGATGGGATGCACGGCGACCATGACGAAAAGGCGGCGCTCGAGCGTGACTCTAGCAGCAGAGGCACTGCCCCGACGGTGACTGTGGACACGGAGAAGCTCGCCGCAGCTCAGGCCAACGACGCCGCGTCGCCAATGTACCCGCCTGGCGACACTCCTTTCCCGTCATTTGAAGCCACCTCCCACGTGTCGCATGACAATACCCAGGAGAAGGGCAAGGATCGCCGAACGACATTCTCACCCAACGAGAAGGAGCCGGCACGAGGCAGGAGCGTGTCCGGACAGCAGGCTCAGGGCTCGGTTAAGCGCCGTAGGAGGGCCACTACTAGGGGCAGCCGACGCGATCCAGTGGAGCAGGAGATGCTCTCTCGTGCCGAGGCCGAAGAGGTCTTGGGCCTGGTCCAGGGACACCTGGTTCAGTTCCCGTACGACTGGCTCCTTACCGAGGAGCAGAACGGCAACTGGGGATTCCAGGTGGACGGCGTCGCGCCTCTGCAGATTTAGTAAGTCGCCCATGGCTCTTCGTGATGCTGACGCCTTTGCTAACTGTCCTGCAGCAACTAAGCGTTCTTTTTCTTGTTTTTCCTTGTACACTCATCATCAGTATGGCGTTGGAGGAGCATGCATTGCCGAGGGCTTGTGGCTGCGTGCTCGCCTTTCACCAACTTCCAATAGTATTTTAGACTTGGCACAAAGACTGCAGTGCAAGCTTGCATATCCAGAAGTTGACCACAACAGCCACTGCCCCTAAACTCATCGCACTCTCATCCATTGAACTCAGTGTACAATCCATCAGCTGTCTGTGGCTTCTACACGAGCTGAGCTGTCTACTTCGATTCGCTATTCCCTAGCCATACATTGTTGTACAGTATCGAATACATCCTGGTCGAGTCGGTCCCCCGAGCCGGTTAGACCCTCTCGCTCACCCAGATGGCGCCCTTGCACCCTGCACGGATGACGCCCGTCAACAACCAGTGCGGCTCTGCCTTCTTCGCATCATTATCGACGGCGTGGTCAAGGTGCTCCAGTTCCTCGTCACGTATCCTCCTCAAGGTGCTGATCAGGGTCGTGAACTCCGGCCCGACGTCATAACCTTCAGCCTCCCACTCTGTCACCATCTCGAGGAGAGTACGGATTTGGTTGTTGTAGTGGCCGCCAATCTCCGTCTCCACTGCCTCTGTGCATGCCATGGCAGCCTCGCGACCCATGACAGCGGTGCTCCAGCCGAGACCGGTAGCGAGGACCTGCCAGAGGGGGTAGAGGGCGGTGGGTCGGACGCGATGCTTGGCGATGAGCTCGTTGAAGGTCTTCAGATGGCCGGCTTCCTGATCGTACATGTGCTTCATGAGCGGTCGGAGGTGGGGGTGGCGTGTGACCATTGGCGGGGTCTGCGCGGTGTAGATGAGGGTGGCGGCGAGTTCGCCGGCTTGGTTGACTCGGAGCTGTTTATGTCAGTTGGTGAGAGCTCGGAGAGATTGAAGTATGCGGGAGTCCATACAGCTGAGGAGAGGAAGTCCTTCTGTTGTTGGGTCAGGGGCTTGCGCTTCTTGGGTGTCGAAGACGCAGGTGCATCTTGTGGTGTCGCTTTGGACTGGGGGCTCGTCGAGAGATACCGGCAAGAGGTAGATGCGAGTGACCTGTGTGGCGAGAGCCTGCAGATGCTGGCTGCCGGCCGGAGTAGACACCGTGGGGAAGCCATGGTAGAGGAAAAGAATTGCTCAAGTAGTGAAGAGCGGCGACAGGTCGTGTTTCTAGATCAAGTCGACGACGTCGTCGCGACAAATCGAACGACCCAAAGCCGGCACCTACCGAGCTCCAGGCAGGGGTGATTGATTGGCTAGCAGCTCCATCAAGGGCCCGCTGTTCATTGACGCCGAAGCTGTGTCGGACAAGGCGACGCCCGACATCCGGCATCCTGGTTGGGGCGCTGGGATGACATAATCCAGGCCAATCAGCATCTCAACTTCCACGACACGTTCTTTGGGGAGACGAGCTTGAAAGTGAAAGAAGACGCCTCACAATTATTTCTCCCTCAATCCCCCCTCCCCTCGGTTTTCTTGACCCTCGAGTTGACTCATCCAGCTGTCTTGCCCCCCGGAATCACGAGCTTGGAGCAATTGCTTCCATATTTTTCACATCTACAAACGATACACGCGTAGAGCATTCCCAGCAATCCCGACAGCAGCGCAAACTCGAAGACCAGCCCCTGAGGCTGCGCGAACTCCCAAAGCCTTGCGCCGAATAAACCACCAATCTACATCGGAAAATCCGCCCGCAGGTCAAGATGCCTGATATAGAAGATGAGCTTCTGGCCCTCGCGGGCGGCAATGAGTCCTCTGATGAGGAAGAGGAGGTCATGTCGGATAGGGAGAGTCGCGACGAGTCTGCGTCGCCTCCACCAGCCAAAAAAGGCTCTGCCAGAGACGGATCGCGAAAAGCCCCGGCGAAAAGGGGAAGGAAGCGGTCGGATGACGAGTCTGACGAGGAAGAAGGCGAGGCGTAAGTTTTGTAGCGCCTGCTCCAGTTCCCTCCCGTTCGCTCCCATTCACTGCACGTGTTGGCTCCTGCACCTGCTCTGTCTCGCGCACCACCTCAGTCATTGCCTTTTCCCAGCCAAACCCTCTCGACTTTCTATTTTCTCTGTGTCTCCCAAACCACCATATCCTATCAACCAACCTACACCCAATATCGTCACAATGGCTTACGCGCGATTGCCCCGCAGGTCCTCTCTGCCAGGTAGCCCGAACAGCATCGGCTCCGCTGCCATGGAGGAGTCCGACTCCGAGAACGAAAACGACGATCGTCCCGCCGGAGGCGACGATGACGAAAAGTACCCCGTCGACGGCATGTTCACCAGCATACAGGAGAAGCACCGCATCATGGCCCTCCGTGAAGTCGAGCGCGAGTCCATCCTCGCCGAGCGAACCACCGAGATTGAACGCCAACGTCAGAACCGCATGCTCCGCCAGCTCGTGTCGAAGCAGGAGAATGAGGAGAAGAAGGCGATGAAGATTCGCAAGCGCACCGCCTCGTCTGCCGACCTCGAAGACGACGACCGCAAGTCATCTCGTCAGCGCACAGAGACCAAGACCAGCTCCGGCATCGACACTCTGCGTCGCGCTCGCGCAGAGAAGAATGATCGTGCTCGCGCTCGTGAGGAGAACCGCCGCACCGACAGGCACTCCCCCAACCGAGGCCGCAGGGGCTCCAGCGTTGCCAGCTCCCGCGTCTCCTACAACGACAAGGACAGGTCGCCTTCGCCCAAGGTCAGCAGGGAGCTGCCTCCCCCTACGCTCCGCGACTTTGAGAGGATTCGGGTCGGCAAGAGTCGCTTTGCGCAGTACTGCTTCAACCCTGGCTTCGAAGATGCTCTGACCGGCTGCTATGTCCGTGTCAGTCTGGGCCCTGACCCGTCTGGCGTCGACCAGTACCGCATGGCCAGAATCAAGGGTATGTTATCTGCGGTCTATCACCTTGACCCCGCTGACCATTCCAGCTTTCACTACGGGCAAGGAGTATGCTATCCACGGTCCTGGCGGTGACTTTGTGACCGACCAGTACTGTCTTGTGCAGCACGGCAAGAGTCCTAAGGAGTTTGCCTTCATCTTCTGCTCGGACAAGCCCTTCACTGAGGTACAGCCCCTGCAAACTGTGGCCTGGTGTCTTCCACTAACATACTCATCCAGCGCGAGTTCAGCCGCTACGTCACCGTCATGAGCAACGATGGGATGACTCTGCCTAAGACACAGAGTCTCCTCAACAAGATCGACGACATTAACCGGTTTGTCGGACGCAGCCTGACCAACGAGGAGATTGGCGAAAAGGTGGAGCGCAAGCGCAGGCTGCGCTACAAGTTCGACCCAGACCGACGTGAGCGTCTCCAGCGGGAGCTCGAAGAGGCCAAGCTGGCTGGCAAGACAGTCCAGGCCCAGGAACTCCAAGACGAGCTCGACGACATGCAAAGCAACCGCCTCGCCTTCCGAACCACGCTGAGCTCTCACACGGCAACAGTCGTCACGTCACAGCAGGACCGTCTGGCCGACATCAACCGCGAGCGTCGCCGCCAGAACGCCGCTAATGTCGGCAAGGCGCAGCTCAAGGAGAAGGCCGAGGCCCGCAGGCGCGAGCAACTGGAACGTGCCGAGGCCGCCAAGCTCTCTGCGGCGACGTCCCTGAACGGCACTCCTAAGATGGGCCCCAAGGACGGCGACCTGCTGCCGCACATTGCCAAGGCCCTCGAGAGCGCCCGCAAGGCTGACAAGAAGGGCATTCCCTCGATCCACCGGCCCATCTGCGACGACGACATTATTGCAAACATTGAGCTTGACCTCGACATTGAGATTGATTAGGGGGGGCAAGGGGAGAGGGACGGGAATGGGGCAGGGCCAAGCCTAATGGCATCGTAGTCATCCCAAAATAGAAGGGAACGAAGGCCAGGAGGTCTTTTGCATGTAGGACTGTGGAGTTGTATGCTATATGTAAAGCGTTGATTACTCAAGAGCGTCTTGAAACTGACTACGGGATCCTCAGCAATGTCGGTGTCTTTGAGATCTCGCACGAGGCGTAAACAGCAACCGACAACATCGCCATATGTCACCAATAGCTACTCTATGATCCCCGGAACGTGCAGCTCGTCGACATGGCTGTCGTATGAGAGGTTGGCGCGTTGCCCGCGTTCTCCAGCTCTTGAAGTGAGAGTCTCCCGTCTCTTCCACTGTCTTCCCAACCCAAAGTTCGGATTGCTGCAGGATCCTCAGGGGCTTGCTGCAGATGTCTCGGATGATCACTGCGAAGCTGCTCTCTTACCTTCCTTCATTTTGCCCGGGTTTCTGCTTGATTTCTTGGCCATTTACCGTCAGAGCATCCGGACAAACGGTTGCCTCGAGCATCAGGTGAAGAAGGCTTTCAGGTGGAGCAATTGCCTGCCTGCCCAGTGGGTTGTGTTCCTGCCTCCTTGCATCGCCCTGAATGCATATTCGGCAGGCACCCACCTCAGATAAAAACTGCCATTTACTGCCATCCTTTCTCCTCAGGTGCAACAAGGCCACCACTTTCTTTCCATCCACAGTCCGCCTTGAGTGCAAACCTGCATGGGATTCCTTTCTTCAGAGCAGGCCTCAGACATCAGGCTTCTGTCTACTCAAACGAAAAAAAAGGGGATCAGCCTCTGGTGTCTACCTGCGTGTCTCTCGACCAACACGGGAAGGCACAAATCTCCTGCCTGAGTTGCGTGGCACCTTCCCCAGACTGCTCCTTCCACAAGCCGGCAACTGCCAAAGACCTACTTACCTACCACTCCCACCCAAATTTCCCCTGACCTGGAAATTTCACAACCAACCCTCACCACCAACAATCACACACGGCAACTTGCCCCCTCAAAAACGCATCTCACTGCTACACATCTCACCACTTCACCCAAGCAAGCCTCGGCGTACCAACGCGAATATGGCGGAAGCAACGCTTGCGGCCATGATGGTAAGTTTCACCTCGCATTGATTTCTCCATTTGTTCTGTTGCTGATGTTTCCTCACCAGGATGACTTGGGCATCGGTCGACAAAACGACCTGCCCCTCGACCACAACCCTCGAGATCGTATCCCACCTCGCCGACGTCCACAGATCCCTCGAGGCGCCCAAGCCGCCGGAGCAGGCTGGGGCGGTAAGTTCCTTCCACGCTCGCGAATCACTTTCGGACACTGATGCCATGGTTCAGCTCTCGCCGCGAATGGACTTGACGACGCCGAGGCCGAGGCGTCCAAGGCCCTGGGCGACCTAGGAGGAGGCAGACTTCACGCTGCAGCACAGAACTCCATGAACGCCCTGTACAACAACGTCCGCGACTTTGCGCATGGAAACCGACCCTTCACTCAGCGGTAAGTCGTCTGTTGACTCTGCACTCGACGGTTGTACTAACGCTGGGTAGCCCCAATGCTGGCGGTGCGCGTATGACCGGCCTGGGAGCCGTTGTCAGAGACGGCGTCCCAACTCGCAGATTCGGAACCCATCCCAACACCCAGACTACCCGACCTATCCCGCAGGTCGTTGCGATGCCGCAGCCTGTCCGAGGCCCTCCTGCTCATGCGGGGCCTGCAGCTGTCCCTGCTGCGCCGGTGCCCGCTGCCACCAGGCCTGCAGTTGCACCTGTCGCGGCAATGCCTCCTACCGCCAGACCGGCGGTCGTCCCCAGCACGCCCCATGCCGCCGTCCGGCCTCTCGTTGCCTCTGTTGCGGCACCGGTCGCCGTCACCCCGGCTGCCCCGGCACCCATTCGCGCCCTTCGTGCTGGAGCCGTGTGGGCGCCGCCTCGAGTGGAAATTGCAGAGCCCACCGTCCCTGAAGCAGACACTCCGGCCGCCAAGCCGATTCCTCCTCCCGTGGCCGAGGTCTCGCATGGACAAACCACACAGAAAGTTGCGGAAGTCATTGAAGAGGAGCGCCCCAGGGAGGTGCCCGCACCCATCATTGTGCCATCGGGTGGATCGATCACTATCCTCAAGTCTACCTCTGTCTGCCGGGTCACATTGGCAACCCACTCGTCCACCTCTTCCATCACTGGCAACTTCACAATGAAGCTTGTTCAGAGGGAAGAAGCAATCATCGGCTCGTTCCTTTTCAAATTCGACAATGGCACTTCAGCAAAGTTCGACTGGGACAAGGTGGTGGCAGTCAACCTCGACATTCCCAAGAACGCTCTCACCATCGCACTGACTTTCGACAATGGAGGCGCCGGCGGTGACGTCTACACCATCAGTGTCATAAGCGCAGAGAGGATGAAGAAACTCAAGGAGACGCTTCATTCGATCCACGAGATTCATTGTCTCAACAAGTTCATGACTGGACGTGAGGATCAGCTGATGGAAGCCGTCCAGAAAGCGGAGCTCAAGTTCGGTAAAGGCCTGGATACAGAATTCGCGGTTGGGTTTGGCGAGTCGATGACTCTTCTTGCCGCCGATGAGATGGCAATCAATCTCGGCATTCCCGCGGAGGCTCTTACCTCGAGAGTTCGAAACATCATGCGGGCCTCTTTTGTTCGTCTCGCCATTCAGAACTTTGAGAATCTGAAGAAGGACAAGTCTACCGGCACTGAGCCTGCCACTGGAGTCGCCAGCAAGAAGGAGGAGACGACCAATGATCCCCCCACCAGCAAGGACGGTGCGACCCCCACGAGTGTTCACCCTGAGAAGTCGGCATCTGACGATGCCATCAAGGAAACGGCAGACAGCATTGCTGCCATCACCTCAACTGATCCGGTCCCTCCGCAGGAATCGGTCTCTGACGTCGTCATCAAGCAAGAGGAGATGGATGATGTTCCTCCTCATCTCGCGGATCCGGCTATCAAGGTCAAGATTGAGGAACCTCCCAATCTCGCAGATCCGGCTATCAAGGTCAAGACTGAGGAGCCTCCTCATCTTGAGGATTCGGCTACCAAGGTCAAGATCGAAGAAGAAGAGACCACCGATTCCATCGCTGTGGCGGAGACCCAGCCAGACATTGCTCATGTTGACGATTCGGTCACCAACGTGGCCAGTTCGATGGAGAAAACGCCTGCTCCTCATGAGCGGGAGCTCACTGCTTCTCCAATTCCTGTCAAAGACGCTGCACCCCAGGAGAGCGCCATCACTGTCAAAGCCCCCCCTGCTGCGGTCCCCCGCGTCGCCTCTCCTCGTCCAGTTGTTTCGGTCCCGAGGACTTCGATAGCCGATGCCTTCACTCGTTGGCAGAGGTCGGTTTCTGTTCACGCGCCAACTGCTCCGCAGGTCGCGGCCTCGATCACGGTTCCTCCTCCTGTGGACATCACGGTTCCTCCTCCTGTGGACATCACGGTTCCTCCTCCTGTGGACATCACGGTTCCTCCTCCTGTGGACATCACGGTTCCTCCTCTTGTGGACATCTCGGCACCTTCTGTTGTACCCACTCCAGCGGTCACTGCAGCCCCGTCGGTCTCTGTTCAAGCCCCAACTACTCCGAAGGTCGCAGCTGCCCCAACCGAGGTTCCGACTCCTGACGACAAATCAGTCCCTACTGTTGTGCCTACAGTGCTCACTGCAGACCCGGCCAACAACTCAATCCCTGATGCTGTGGTCGAAGACGAACTCGAGGAAGGTGAGCTGGTCAAGCTCGGAGACGGCGTGGAGGCCTGTTTTGAGCATGATGGACCTCGAACCAAGGTTACGACCATGCAGACGCTTCGTCAGGGCAGACTGGTGAGAAAGATTGTCACTGTCGAGGAATACGTCTATGACGATGGCGATGTCTCGTCAGAGCTGTAATCTGGGGCAGTGGGTCAAACATGTTCGATGTCATGAAGACAGGTGGAGGCAGGGATAGTGACTGGTAGCAAGATGAACGCTGTGATCGTCTCAATTCTACATGCTCTGCTTTCATGCGATGGATGATGTGAAATGCAAGGCATGGCAGGTCACTCGTGTACCCACGTGTTGTCCTCGCGGCTGACAACGACCTCGTCTACCCTCAGGCGGTTGTCCAAGATCTCCTGTCCGTTGACGAGATCGTTCTCCCGGGCCCTCTTGTCGGCATCTGCTTCATTCTCAGCAATACCGGCCTGGACATGACGCCGGATGAGACGCTTCCGCGCGACGTCAAAGTCCACGTCTACAAACCACGTCTCGTCCATGAGGGCGGCAGCATCGTTCCACGGCGGCTTGTCGAGGGTGATGTAGAGTCCCTCAAAGACGAGGATGCGATGGGTCGGCTCTATGGCGATATCGTCCTCCTTTGGGTCCTTGATGGCGTGGTCGAAGCTGGGGGCGCGGATCGTCTTCGACGTTGGCGTCAGGGGTTCCCGGGCGGCGGCGACGAGGCGGACGAAGGCCTCGCCGTCAAAGGTGAAGGCTGCGCCTCGCCGGCGGTGGGCTTCGGTTGGGTCCGGGAGGGCGGAGAGCTGTGCGCGGGTGAGGTGGTATCCGTCCATGGGGACGAAGGCTGCTGGGGCCGGGGTGTTCGGGGATGATGACTTGGCCAGGGCGTTGAGGCGCTCCACGACTAGTTGGGAGAGGGTTGTCTTTCCAGAGCCGGGGATGCCGCCGATGGCGATCACTGAGAGAGGGTTAGGAGGTGTTCCAGGGTGATTGCAGTGTTCTGGAGCTCGGGGTGCTGTGAGCTTGGAGGGGTACTTACAGAGGCGGGCGTTTGGTGGGGTGCTCTGGTATCTCCCCCAGGCCTTGGCCACGAGGCGGTTCACCTGGTCGTCCATCCGGCTGCAGTCTGTCTGCTCTGTCTATGTCCTGTGCAGTTTCAACTCATTGACCGGGTTTTCCCCAATGCCTTCGAGTTATTCCGTGGGGTGTCGCTGAATCTGTAAGCTGAGTGAGTCCCTGACTCCGAGTCCGATGTGACGGGGGGCTGCTGGTAGTATCGGACCTGGTGCCGGAGCTCTGTGCCCCGCACTCAACCCACCCTCAACCGTCACTGCGGGACGAGACCCCGCCAGGATCCAGGCTGACTGATGTCATGTCCGAGGAGTTCACCGTGCAAGCCGTGACAATGCTGGAAAAACGAGCAAATTACAGCTCGAATGAATGCCAGCAGTTCGTTGAGCACCTGTGGTCAAAGAAGACTGGATGTACCTCCATCGAAGAGGAGGGATTCAAATACCAAAGGTGAGGGATGATATCGGTCTTGTCCGATGCTACGACAAAAATCGGTGGAGCCTTCGACGATAACGATCCCTCGTCTCGTCGGGGTTCAGCTGCGATGTGCATCAGTCCGTGTAAAAAAAGGGGTGAAAGGGGTCGCCATGGGTAGCCATGAGTACTGCGACAGGGGGCCTCAATGCATGCCTGCGCTACTTGAAGTTCTCTCGTTCCTGTCAACCTTTCGAATGAAGAATCAGACGTCCAAGCTTGATCTTGGTCATATTGCTGCTGATAGATCAGAAAGATTGGCGGGCAGTTGCTTGCTGCGGTTGCCTGGTTTCGCAGCTTCCCGCCAACGACAGCGCAGGACAATGTTAACGGTCTTCGGATTGTCCACCAAGGCTTCCGATTGTTCCCCCAAACGCCATGAAGAACAACGATTACCACGAGATATGCCTTCGCGATGCCTTCGAAGACCTCTTTTCAATGATCCAATCCATTGTCGTTCCAAGAACTCAACATCACTTCGCGCTCTCGTCTTGATTTCGCTACCTCCTTGCAGCAACCCTGAACCACCGCATCGGACTTCCATCACAAACTCAAGATCACCAAGCCGAACCCAGAAACCAAGATGTATTTCCCTCAGGTCCTCGGAGTTCTCGCGACGCTCTGCCGTCTTGTTCAGGCCGCTCCGATGGTGGACCAGTCCGGCCAAACCTCCGAACCTGCGACTCAGTCACTCAACGTCTCGGAGAAGCGTGCCACAGAGCAAGAGATGCCCACTGGCAGCGCAATCTACCAAGACACGCAGCCTCACGCACGCAACATCTCCAAGCGCGATGTGACCATCAACATGGTCCTCCAGTGGTTCGACAACGCCGGAATCACCCTTGACGATGTCCTGAGGGACCATGGCTTGTTTGAAAGCCGCATTCCCGCTTCGGAACGTCGTCTTCTGGTCTGAAGAGCATTGGTGCTGAGCCACACTGTCCACAGAAAGACACGGCCTTGTACGTTCCGTTCTGTCTGCATGCAAAATGGATTCCCGGCTAATGCTCAATTTCAGAAGGGAGTCAGCACACGAGGAGACTCCTTGGTAGCGGTTTACTGAGAGATATCAGCTCGACAGAAGGGAAGATGATTGTGGCCTGCTGTCAGCTGTGAGGGTCGGCATGGAGGGATCTGGGGTCAGCGAACTATACCACGTCCCTCAAAGACCGGACACGCAGCTCGGAACTGAGGCGCAGGAGAGTCTGAAGACAGGGAAGACTGGGCAGAAAGCGCCCTGTCTGCCATTGCCCCAACATTTACCGCGAGAGATTTGATGCAAGAGGCCAACTGTTTCGCCCTCTGTCAAGATTCGATGATTGTGCTTGATTGCGGAATGCGGCCTCGTTTGTGATCCAGTATGTGATGTTGAGGATGCATTTCACGACACTGGAGCGAGCCGCCGGCGGACGGGGCTTGGACACAAGCCGCCCAACTGAACGCCCCACTAAAACTTTTGTCGATGTCCCGTCCCTCCACACATTGACCGACTTCAATCGAGACCGCGGAGCATAGAACCGAACTTATGCGTGTCTGTCGCAACGAAAACACAAAAGATTGTTCAACATGACGATGTTTGAGCTCCCAGAGGCGAAGCGGTATGTTGTCACACTGCGCAATGGCTCGCGCCGTCGACCTAACGTTCGCTCATAGGGTGCGCCGCGAAGACCTCCGAGACTCCAGCCCCGAGTCCGACTCGGCCGGCGAAGATGAGCGACGTGCCGTGCTCGAAGCCAAGCTGCGCGAGAGATTCGCAAAGACGTTCGCCACAGACAATCTCGATGCGCCGCCTGCTGCGAGACCCGCTGCGACCCCGAAGCCCGCCCCTGCACCGAAGCAGGACAGCGACGAAGAAGACACAGAGGCAGACGAAAAGGAAACTACAAAACCCGCCGCGAAACCTCAAGAACCAGTAGAGGAAGAGTTCGAGTTCAGGCTCTTCAAGTCCGCTGCGCCACCTGCGAAGATCGTGCTGGTAGAGCAGAACGACGATGCCCCTCCGCCTGAAGGGGAGATGGTCCGGGTCCGGCCGCTATCATACTACATAGCCGAGCCGCTGACGGCAGAGGAGAAGGAGAAGATCGAGTTTGCAGCCCTCAGCGGCGAAGAGGTCCTGCGGCGGTCGACACAACGCTGGTGGGGCATGGAGATGCCTTGGAAAGTCACACACGTCGGCTCCGCGGGGAAGATCTTG
The DNA here is from genome assembly GCA_020746995.1 of Plectosphaerella cucumerina. Taxonomy (NCBI): domain Eukaryota; kingdom Fungi; phylum Ascomycota; class Sordariomycetes; order Glomerellales; family Plectosphaerellaceae; genus Plectosphaerella; species Plectosphaerella cucumerina. The sequence goes on along the minus strand of JAGPXD010000004.1, from coordinate 376,057 downwards.
AGAAGCGCGACCAGTAGGGAGACCATGACCGATCAAGTCGAGAGGCTGACGAGTGCTGATGGCGAGGATGGCAAGATTAAGAGGAGGCGGATGGGGAAGAAGAGGCGCATCGCGATGCGTACCAAGGATCGGGAGGCGAAGAAGAAGGCTGAGGCCGAGGATAAGTCCAAGATGACCAAAGAGGAGCACCTCAAGGAGAAGAAGAAGCGGCTGAACCGGCTGCGGAAGCTCAAGAGGAGAGCCAAGGCGAAGGAGGGCAAGGGAGGTGAGGATGACGGTAGCGACTCTGGCGACGGGTCGGAGTAGGATCGAGGATATTCACGAGCATTGCATCCATTGGATTCAAGCAATTTGGGCAGCACATGCATCTCTCTGGCCGGCACCAACGATAGGAACAGGAACATATCCAACATCTTCAAGATGGAGTAGTTCTGCACCTTGTCTTCAACACCAAGCAACCATCATCCTCATTGAGTTCTCGTCTTCTGGCTCATTGCTGCCCACCCTGACTAAAATCATCCGCAATGGCCCGAAGGAAATCTGAGGAGCTCCCTCACGCTGCAAATATGCCCATCGTGATTCGCCGCGTGTTCACGTGATGAACCCACTAAACATGCCGGCCACAGTGCGACGCGGCGTCACCACTGCGCAAATGCACCGCGGAACCCCTGGGACGGGTCCACTCCGCCCCAAGAGCTCCTCGACCTTGACACCTCGACTGGAGCGAAAAATTTCCCCAACTGAAGTCCAACATCAGGCCAGTGTCGCGACGAGACAGACATCCTGCACTCACTCCAATCGCCTGCCATCTGTACCCTCCTTTTCTTCTTCGTTTGTTTCCAATACCCTTTAATCACACACACAGACACACAATGTCTGCCTTCAGGTCGATCACCCCCTTCCTGAGGACGGCGCGGTCCTCGCTGCGCGGCGGCAATGTCAACCCCGTGACGGCCGCCCTCAAGAAGCAGAACATCTCTCCCATCCTCAACACCTACCGCTCGTACGCCGTCTTCGAGCGCACCAAGCCCCATGTCAACATTGGTATGTAGCCTTGGATCGACAGACGTCTCGCGCGATCATCCGGCTGACACTCGTCCCACAGGCACCATCGGTCACGTCGATCACGGCAAGGTAGCGACGCATCGCTTGCCTCATCAACTCTGAACACACCTAGCTGACACAGATACCAGACCACCCTGTCCGCCGCCATCACCAAGCGCCAGGCTGAGAAGGGCATGGCCAACTTCCTCGACTATGGCTCCATCGACAAGGCCCCCGAGGAGAGGAAGCGTGGTATCACCATCTCCACCGCACACATCGAGTACTCGACGGAGGCTCGCCACTACTCCCACGTCGACTGCCCTGGTCACGCCGATTACATCAAGAACATGATTACTGGTGCCGCCAACATGGATGGTGCCATCATCGTCGTTGCCGCTTCCGACGGTCAGATGCCCCAGACCCGTGAGCACCTGCTGCTCGCCCGTCAGGTCGGTGTCCAGAGGATCGTCGTCTTCGTCAACAAGGTCGACACCATTGACGACCCCGAGATGCTGGAGCTCGTCGAGATGGAGATGCGTGAGCTTCTCAGCACCTACGGCTTCGAGGGCGACGACACCCCCGTCATCATGGGTTCCGCCCTGTGCGCCCTGAACAACCAGAAGGAGGAGATCGGCACCCAGAAGATCGACGAGCTCATGGCCGCCGTCGACACCTGGATCCCTACCCCCCAGCGCGACCTCGACAAGCCCTTCCTCATGTCCGTCGAGGATGTCTTCTCCATTGCCGGCCGTGGTACCGTCGTCAGTGGCCGTGTCGAGCGTGGTATCCTGAAGAAGGATTCCGAGGTCGAGATCGTCGGCAAGGGCTCCGAGGTCATCAAGACCAAGGTCACCGACATTGAGACCTTCAAGAAGTCCTGCGACGAGTCCCGCGCCGGTGACAACTCTGGTCTCCTGGTCCGTGGTATCCGCCGCGAGGACATCAAGCGCGGCATGGTCGTTACCGTTCCCGGCACCGCCAAGGCTCACCAGACCTTCATGTGCTCGCTCTACGTCCTCACCAAGGAGGAGGGTGGCCGCCACACTGGTTTCCGCCAGAACTACGCTCCCCAGATGTACCTCCGCACCAACGATGAGTCTTGCGCCCTGACCTTCCCCGAGGGTACCGAGGATGCCGACCACAAGATCGTCATGCCCGGCGACAACGTCGAGATGGTCGCCCACCTGCACCAGCCTTGCGCCATCGAGGTCGGTCAGCGCTTCAACGTCCGTGAGGGCGGCAGGACCGTCGCCACCGGTCTGATCACCCGCATCATGAAGTAAGCGGACGTGGTCTTTCCACGGTGAAGAGAAAGCGACACGGCCGCGCCACGCCTCGTGCCGTGTCCAGAGGGATAGCCGCCATACCGGCTGCCACCGGAGCTTTGGGCGCAGGTGCGGTGTACAAAAGAGCTGGAGTTGGCCTTGTTTTATGACCTCATGTACAACAACCGACCGACATCCACCCGGGGCCCTGGGGAGGGCCTCAACCTGTATATCACCGTTTCATGGGCTCCAAGCTCTCCGCTCTACTTCACCTCTGTTTTCAGCATTGTACTTTAGATAGAGGCCCAACAGAACGGTCAAATCTGCAACAACAACAACTCATGACATTTCAGTTCCTCTCATTCGCTCGCGCGACCTGCGTCTAAGGTGTCATCATCCTGTGGAGATGGTCCGGCAACCGCATCACCCACGGGACGTCCATCCCACCCAACATCACGCATCTCTTGGGGGGTCGATCGAGTGATTTAGTTGCCGTGTTATTCGCCTATGCTCAGAGAGAATAATCGGCGGCAAAAGCCATTTCGTCCGTACTTCCGGTGTAGTAAAAGCCGCGACCGAAAACTCCGTGCCCTTGTGGGCTTCTGGGATACGCCAGGGAGGAAACCGTCTTCCTCCAGTCCTCGTTCCCTCTTCTGAAAACGAGATTTCCCATTTTGTTCCAGGCCGCACCTCGGCATCGTGGCGGCGTGTGGCGAGGATCCCAACCGGCTAGCCCCGTTCATCTCTGAGTCGTTCCATCATCGTCGAGGGGAAGTAGGGATTTAACGGAACTGTGGGTTGACAATCTGTCAGCACTTGTCTCTCGCACGAGGCCTGTCGTTGAAGGGCGAGCAATTGCTGCGGTTCCTCGTGGCCGTGGGTCTGGCAGGGTCGTACCTTGGTGAAGCCGATGTCCTTGGCCTTCTCACGGAAGCACTGACGGCACAGGTTCAGGTCGTACTTGCGGATCAGACCAGCAGAGTGCTTGCAGACGCGGCTGAATCCCAATCATGTTAGCTGCCAGTATTCCAGAGCCACATTTCTCCAAGCCCTCCACTGTCGCTGTCTTCGCCGTCGTGGCAGGGCTTCGGGCGCCTCGGCCACTCGGGCGGCGACGGCGACATCGAGGAGGGCGTCGGAGGGGTTGTTCAGGGCTGTCCATACCAAGAGCGCGAGCCCTTGCCGTAGGTGCGGGGGCGAGAGTTCCAGACGGATTCGTGAGACATGTTGGCGGTATTGTCGGCTGTTGTATCGAGACGAGATCGAATCGGTTGGCTGGGCGGATGGGCGCGACGGGTTGACGGGGAACTGACTGGCTTTGCAAGACGGAGTGACTTTTCGCGATCTGTGTAAATTTTGTGTGGGAGGCCCGATTTGACTGGGGCTAGCTCATTGGCCGGGAGGGCTGCCAGCCCAAGCGAGGGACGTGGTCTGTGCACAGGGGCGGACCCCTTTTTAGGCATATGCACGTGAGCAGAAGCCCGATAGCTGAATATGTCAGGTAAGCTCTGACGCCCCCAACGTCTCAGGCTTAGCGTCGATCCAATGGTCGATAACGATAAGCTGCCCCGAGCTCAAGCTTCGGGTGTGGAGCTGGAGGCGATGGTGCGGGCTCACTCGTCCCCTCGAAAGCTGTCTTCTTCCAGATTTCAAAGCATCAATCCAGGTGACGGAATCAACCAATTCTACAAATCTTCTTAATCCGTCTCCCTCAAGAAAGAAACATACCCAAAGCTCGTCGGTCCCAGCAGCAACCGTCACAATGGTCTCTTTCAAGGCCGTGATGCTCGGCATGATGGCCGCCGTCGCCACCGCCAGGCACTCTGCCGTCATCGACCTCATCCCCTCCAACTTTGACGATGTCGTTCTCAAGTCCGGAAAGCCCACTCTTGTCGAGTTCTTTGCCCCCTGGTGCGGTCACTGCAAGAACCTCGCTCCCGTTTGGGAGGAGCTTGCCTTGACCTTTGAGAAGAACAAGGACCAGGTCCAGATCGCAAAGGTCGATGCCGATGCTGAGAAGTCCCTGGGCAAGCGCTTCGGCGTCCAGGGCTTCCCCACCCTCAAGTGGTTCGACGGCAAGAGCGATACCCCCGAGGACTACAAGAGCGGCCGCGATATCGACAGCCTGACCGAGTTCATCACCAAGAAGACTGGCATCAAGCCCAAGAAGGCCCAGAAGGCTCCCAGCGATGTGGTCATGCTCAGCGACTCCACCTTCAAGACCGAGATTGGCGGTGACAAGGCCGCCCTCGTGGCCTTCACTGCTCCCTGGTGCGGACGTATGCATCCCCATGTCACCCTGTAGCACCCAGACGAATACTGACTCCTACCTTTGCAGACTGCAAGACCCTCGCCCCCATCTGGGAGGAGCTCGCCCACACCTTCGCCCAGGAGGACGGCGTCCTGATTGCCAAGGTTGATGCCGAGGCCGACAACAGCAAGGCTACCGCGAAGGACCAGGGCGTCACCTCTTACCCCACCATCAAGTACTTCCCCGCCGGCTCCAAGGAGCCCCAGGAGTACAGCGGCGGCCGCTCCGAGCAGGCCTTCATCGACTTCATCAACGAGAAGGCTGGCACCCACCGCACCCCCGGCGGTGGCCTGAACATCTACGCCGGCACCGTCGCCGCCCTCGACGCCATCGTCACCAAGTTCACCGGAGGCGTCACCGTCGCCGAGGCTCTTGCCGAGGCCCAGAAGGAGGCCGCCGCCGTGACCGAGCAGGCCCAGCTCAAGTACGCCGAGTACTACGTCCGGGTCTTCAACAAGCTCAACGACAACAGCGACTGGGCGTCCAAGGAGCTTGCTCGCCTTGACGGCATCCTGACCAAGGGTGGCCTCGCCCCTGCCAAGCGTGACGAGATCACCAGCAAGACGAACATTCTCCGCAAGTTCGTCGCCAAGGTCGCCGAGACTGTCGAGAGCGTCAAGGATGAGCTGTAAATGGCTCGTCTCTCTGGACATGATACACAACGATGAAAAGCGCGCCTGCATATGGAACTGGGGTCCTTTCGGCTGCGTCTGGATTGAACAACGTCTTTGCACAACTTCTGCCTGCGATAGCTGTACATGAATAATGAATGCTCCCTAAAACTCCGAATCGTCCATCGTCACCTCTTGCCCCTGTCTACTTGGTATACCTGGTCTACCCCTCGGCATCATCACATCATCTGCTCATGGCTGGCTGGGCGGGTCGCCCTTGGGCTTCTCGGCCAGGACACTAGCTTCAAGCCGGTCGAGGCGTTCAGTCATGGCATTCACTAAATCTGTTAGTATGCGTACTGTAAGATGAGAAGGGGAGGGGCGAACTTACGTTGAGCGGTGATATCAGAAGACACGCTGGAAAAGGTGGTTGTGACCTCGACCAGGAGCTTGTCCACCGCGGCCTGCAGCTCGGCGTTTGTGACGTCCTGGATGATGGTGAGCAACGGGTTTCCATCTGGATTAGGTAGCACAATCTTGTCCTTGTCGGTGTAGCCCGGCCATACGGGCACAGAGGTGGGGGGACGCTTCGGCATGGTTGCGGCGCTTGTACTGTGCGAGGGGTTCTACGGAAGGGGGAGGACAGACCTTCTTCTGGACTTCGGACTGATCGCCCTCGTTGGAGGCCATATTTGTACCTTCGTGAGAGAATCTTCTTCAAGTCTATGCTGCTGACAATGGGTTTGTGGCTGTTAGACAAGGTCTTTGTGGGCTTGAGAGAGGGTGTTCGTGATGGAGAAGTTGTCAGTGAGACCAGTGCCGGTTGTTTGGGAACAGTGACGATTCAGCTCCTGGACTCACGCCCCACATCCGCACAACAGGTGCGGTGGCGCAGGGTTGACGGTCTGTGGCGTTTCAGCCACTCGTGACAACGCGACTGGACCCTTGATCACGGAGGCGTCGGGCGTTGGCTAACGTCATGTCATCTCATCAACGAGCCTCATCCGCCATCCAACATAGAGCAGCGACTCATAGGCCTGCATTCCCATTCCTCTGCTGTCCATCATTTCTGGCGTCTCCGAAAACACATCGCATCCGATGACATCCTCTAGGTGACTGCTGCCCTCGCAAGCAAGGCACCAGGCATCATGCCGCCTCGACAGCCCCCACAGGCAGCATCCGTCTTCCTGTTCATCATCGTTCTCTGGATCATTTTCAGCCCAGAAAGTCCCAGCCAGTATCTTTCCTTCAACAGTCTTCTCGCCGAAAGACTCGAACGACACCAGACAGCCCTCGACTTTCTAAATGCATCCTCTTGGGGCGATTTCGCACCGCGACAGAGCAAGGCTCCCCAGGCCATCGACGTTTCCTACCTGAATCTTACGGGCTTTCGGGAGGAAGACAACCTCGCATGGGACGACTTTTCGAGATTCCGGGGCCAGTGCGAGGACTGGAGTCGGAGGGTGAACCCGCCGCTGGCCCAGAGCGAGGACCTGCTCGGGGCAGATCGGCATGCGGTATGGCAGAACGCCACCGGTGTCGTCAAGGGTGAATGGGTGCGAAAGGAGGGCACCTCTCCGCGGCACCATGACGATTATAACTTAACCGAAATCGCACCGAATCACATCTGGCGGGGGTCGACCTTCCCATGGGCGCGCAACATCACCGGCAGCCAGGGCACCATGGTGATCGACATGGTCGACACTGGTCGCAACGTCCAGAATCTCGAGTACGAGGACGAAAAGGACGATGGCGCAAAGGGTGGCGGCTGGGTCCGCACAGCAAAAGCGTCGGTCGAGATTGAGGACGTCGAGGGCTCCGGCATGACCTGGGAGATGCGAATGCACGGCATCAAGTGGCCTCGCACTGGCATTGTTCTCATGTCGACGACAAGCGAGAAGTTTGATGGCATCTTTGGCCTTCCGCATCTGACGCCGAGCGCGGACTTTTTCCACTCTAGCCAGAAGCTGTTGAACGCGTCCATCGCAGACACCGTTCGACGGGAAGAGTCTGCCTTCTTCAACGACATCACGGTGCCATGGTCGTCCGAGGTTATCAACCCGCAGCAGGAGGCACTGGCGCCGTCGCCGCACTGCGAATACATCCTCTACGGCCAGGTGTATCCTCCCGACAAGACACAGTTGGACATGGCGGGATTCGACCCTGATTTCGGTCACATGTCCGAGGTCATCAGCGACATTGAACAGGAGCTTCGTTTCCCCAACGGCGCCCCTATACGCGGGGTCCCGGAGCTTCAGATGTCGGCCATCTTGTGGTCGCCTGACTGTTCATTCTTCTTGGAAACAAAGGGCCCGCCCGACTTTACACCTGCAGAGGGCCAGCATCTCGTCGGCAACAAGATCGAGGTCATCTACGGCCAGATTCGTCTCTGGGTCCTCGTCTTTGCCGGCGTCTTCCTCGCCCAAGTCTTTCTGTTGAAGGACCAAATGCGAGAGTCTTCCACGCCCTCGACGGTGTGGCGGATCAGTTACAACTCGATCAGCATGATGGTCATGCTAGATGGTATTATCTTTGGCGGTGCATCAATATGGGTGTTGGACGCTGGGATTACCTATCTCGAGTCTCTGGCCTTGCTCTTCGCTGCCTTCTTGTCCATGACGATTGGAGGTCTGTTCCTCTCGGAGATCCATAAGGTCCAGGTCCCGGTCGACAGGAGGAGGGACTCACCAACGAACCGCAACACGCCGAGACCTCCGGCAACTCCACAAAATACTGACGAGTCTCCGGCCGCCCGGACTCCAGCGCAGGCTTCGGCGCCTGAGACCACCACGGCCACAACGCCTGCTGAGGCAACCCCACGGCCGCCGTCGCCGCCGTTCATTATGCCATCAGACCAAGATATGGATGAACCGCTCGATCTGCCCGACGTGACACCCGTCGGCAACGGCGGCGCCACGGCCACGGTGGCAGTGGACAGACCAAACAGCCCCAGCTACGTGATGGCCAGGTTTGCCCTGATGATCTCCTTCATCCTCCTGGTGATCATCTTCTCGACATCCTGGTCGTCCCGCCTGCGGTCCATATTCACAAACATACTGGCCCTGGGCTACCTCTCTTTCTGGCTGCCCCAGATCCACCGCAACATCATGCGCAACTGCCGCCGCGCGCTTTCCTGGCGCTTCATGATAGGCCAGTCCGTCTTGCGTCTGACGCCGCTTGCCTACTTCTATCTTAAGGAGGACAACTTTCTGCTCGCGGAACCGGACCGTCGCGCATTCCTTGTCTTCTGCGCCTGGGTCTGGATCCAGCTCTGGGTTCTCGCCTCCCAGGATGTCCTTGGTCCGCGCTTCGCTGTTCCTAAGAGCTGGACGCCCGAGGCTTGGGATTACCATCCGGTTCTCCGAGAAGACAACCTCGAGGATGGGAGCTTCCCCATTGGTCTTCTGTCCTCGCTGGAACCCGTCCAGACGGGCGCCGGTGCGGGCGATGACGAGTCTGTGTCAACCAAGGCTGATGTCGAGAGCAATAAGGGCGCCGGCGGCAGCCCCGGCAAGGGCATGCGGACGGCAAAGACCGAGTGCGCCATCTGCTTCGACGCCCTGGAGGTGCCCGTCGTGCGGGCAGGGGAGACGGACACCACGGCGGGAGGTGTGGCCGGGGTCTTGACGAGGCGAAACTACATGGTGACGCCGTGTCGGCACGTGTTCCACAGCGCTTGTCTCGAGAGCTGGCTGAGGTACCGGCTCAAGTGTCCCATATGCAGGGACGACTTGCCGCCGTTGTAGTCGTCGATTTTGTACGAATAGCGCTGTCGCATATGGACTTGACGGGTGGGTTTTGTTCTGCTTGGGAATACCCATTTGATTTGTTGCCAGCGTTGCATAGACAGCACAGCGTTGGAAGGCATCCCCTCAGCATACTGTACTCGATACATTCATTTTCTTCAATTTCTTCAAGATCGTCCCCTTCTGTTCTTTGGCCCGAGGGACAGGGGACTGGCAACTGCCCGGTCCCTGGTATCTTCCCGTGGAGCGAGTCCGACTTGACGTCCCGTGCCGTTCTGGAAGGACCCCAACGGAAGGCAGGCACGATGGGTGGTGCCTTCCTCAAGTCAACCACCAGGGCGGACAGCACGTGAGTGCGCACCGTTTCTTTCCCAAATTCACCGCTGACCCTCCGCGAAGAAAATCTTTCCATCTTCCAACTGTTCTTGGCCAGTTTCAGCCGCTGGACATCTCTGTTAAGATGGCCAAAACCTTTCATCAGTTCACCAAACTTCCACCTGAGATTCGACACAAGATCTGGGAAGCAGCAGTCCGCCCATTCGATATCCCGGGCGTCCACTTCTTTTCCGTGGAGTTTCGAAACATATCCGATTCATCGGATGAGCTTCAGATTTTCGAAGATGACATTCCTGTCCCGGCACTGAGTCGTGTGCAATCCGCTGTATTTGCCAGCCCCGATCGTCCTCATAAATGCAGTTGGTGGGATCATGCCAACGCTTCATCCCACTTTATCGACGGAGGGCTATGGACCGCATGTCAAGAGTCTAATACGATCATCGGACGACTGTACCGGAAATGCCAGCCCACGGTTTGGTTCAAAGGATCATCTCTTTCTAAACACCGACAAGTCAAATGCATTCTCCCGCAACTCGACCTCATCTGTCTCACAAGGATCTCGGGTCTTTTGTGCCCCGAAAAGAACCAGGGTCCCACTCGAATGCTCGGCATTGATATTCGTCGGACGAGGAGCAGACTCAACATTGCCTTTGACATGTACAGCATGGACATATTCCCCCAAGGTGGCGAACATGAATGGCCTTGGACCTATCTCCAGGAGTGCATCAAAGGATTGATCGATTGTTTTCAGGCCCTGCCTCCCTTGAAGATATGGCTCCTCGATCGGCAAATCTTGCTGGCGAAGGCATCAGAGGGCGGAGAATTGTTTGAAGGGCATCAAAACCTACGCCTTGTTGAGATTTTTGCGCCAACCAAGGCGCGTGGGCGGCACTATGTCGTGGACAGTTCAGTTACAGGAGAGTGGGCACTGTCACAGGCGCGGAAGATCAACGAGGCACGGTGGAGGTATGCAGTAACGGTCGGAGGCGAGTCTTTCATGATTGGTCCAAAGGTCGGAGTCCTGGCGGTGGAGGATCGGGAGTGACGCGGGAAGACGGCTTCAGATGTCGAAATCAGCATCCAATATGTGGCTTTAGCTCAGTGGGAGTAGCGTTCGACTGAAGTAACACTTCAATCAAACAATCGAAAGGTCGCCTGTTCGATCCAGGCAAGCCACAGCTTGAACTTTTGCTGGCGGGTCGAAGATAATTTTGTTCGTAGGGATTATCGTGAGTGGATGCCGACGTGGATGCCCCTGAGTTGGAGTTGCGGCAACATCACGTCCCATTTCTTCCCCTGCACGACAGGAAAAGAAGAAATCGAGGGAGGAACGCCTTGGGCCAGGTGAGGGACATCTGTCTGTCCGTTCGTCACGGAGATGTCAGAATCCCATGGCGGGCCTCTGGTTGCCGTGGCAGCAGGAGGGGTCGCCTTGAATTTGTCGTCGGGATCAGAAGCAGAAAGAAGGGAATATCCATGACTTTCAGGGATCGCAGATCCAGGGTCCAATGAAGGTATTGTAGGGCGCCCCTCTGGCGTCGGTGGCGGGGCACTTTGACGTTCTACAGCGGTCTGCAGGTCTGACCGCCCCAGGCAGGCCCTGGACGACGCCCCGCTCGCCACGGTGTTCGGCGGGTGAAATGATGCCCAGCCAGGACGAGGCTAACCGCCAACACCGAAAACCCGCGGTTCTGGATGCGCGCTAGAGCCTGGAAGAAACCTCTGGTGGATCCCCCTGGCCAGGGCAACGAACGGAGCGCGAGGGGCAAACTGTGAAGGTCCCCACTGTGGGAAGGAGGGGTCCTGTGGTGCCTGGCTTGTTAGTGTTCCACGTCGTCACCGCGGGGTCCCGTCAACTTTTTTTTTCTGCGCGCGCAGCGAACAGGACGGAGGGGGGAAGAGGGTGAGGGGCAGCGAAAAAAAAATTCAGAGGCACCGCACCCACGCAACCGACGATCCCCGGGGGAGCTATTCAATGCGGAAAGAGGGGACACTGAGCTCCATCCACACGGCGGGCACTCTGCACCGGGCAAGGTCCAGCACCGGCCTATCATCTGCTCGAGAGCGTCAACAATAACGTGGCGACGGTTCTGCCTGGTCGGGGTCTCTGTTGCGTAGTTGCGTAGGTAATCCGGTTCGCCTTGGTTGCTGGGCAGTCGCGTTGGGCGGCGGTTGGAAATATAAAAATCTCGTCACTTGTCACCGCCCCCTCCGTCTGAAAGCTCCCCTCCCACATCATCTTTACCTCCCCTCTCCCCCATCCATCTTACCACCTTTTCTCTTGTGATACCCCCCAAGTTTAATTCTCTCCCTTCTACCTCTTCCATCTATCGCGCAAATGTCCGACGCCGGTTCCCCCCAGCAGTTCAACAGCCTCACCGCCCTCAAGATGGCCGCCCTCGCCGAGAGCAACGTTACCTACGAGCAGCTCGAGGATCTCGAGCGCGAGTTCGAGGATGCCGAGACCGACATCAGTATGTTTCCCCTTTTGCCCCTCTACCAAGATTTCCCTGCGCGGCCTTCTCGCCACCCCACCATTGGCATCCCACCACCACCTTCGCACCCCTGCTGACCTTGGCTCCCCCGCAGTCCGCTACCAGTACGAGAAGACGCAGCCTCTGTACGAGAAGCGCCAGGCCCTCATCTCCCAGATCCCCAACTTCTGGCCCCTGGTCCTGGAGCAGTGCCCCCCGGACATCGACGAGTTCATCCAGCCCCTCGACTCCAACCTGCTCCTGTCGGCCCTCAAGTCCATCTCCGTGAGGCGCTTCGAGATCGACAACGGCGGCAAGGGCGACCCCCGCAGCGTCGCCATCCGCTTCGAGTTTGAGGAGAACGACCACTTCGAGGACAAGGTTCTCGAGAAGAAGTTCTACTACCGCTACGACCGCGAGTTCTCCGGCCTCGTCTCCGAGCCCGTCGCCATCAAGTGGAAGGACGCCAAGCACGACCTGACCGACGGCCTCCTCGGCCTCGCCAAGAAGCTCTACGACGAGGACCCCGAGTCGTACACCGTCAAGTTCGACGCCAAGGGCAAGGAGATCAAGCGCGAGAAGCCCCTCTCCGCCACCGAGAAGCAGCTCAAGGAGAAGATGGAGGCCGTCGGTATGGACGGCGTCTCCTTCTTCGCCTGGTTCGGCTACGTCGGCCGCCGCATCTCCGCCGAGGAGAGCGCCGCCGAGGTCGCCAGGATCCGCGCCGAGGTCCAGGGCCGCAAGGACGGCAAGGTCGACGAGAAGGACGAGGATGAGGACATGGACGAGGACGAGGATGAGGAGGAGGAGGATGAGGACGACTTTGAGATCTTCCCCCCTGGCGACGACCTCGCCCACGCCATCGTCATGGACCTGTGGCCCGAGGCGCTCAAGTACTTCACCAGCGCTCAGGAGCTTGAGGATGGCTTCAGCGACATGGATGACGATGAGGATGATGAGGAGGAGGCTCCCGCCCTGAAGAAGGTCAAGGCTTAAGCGGAGTTTGAGCTTGACGAGAGGAGGTGTGGCGTTGATGATGAAAAATGATACCTGCCCGTAGATGATAGGGCCTGATGACAATAATTTTTCTTTCTCTGATCTCTTGCATGACCTATTCCAGTGATGTGTTGGAGTGCATTGTCTCAGCGATTCGCTGCCCAAGGGGGGGTCTTGAGAAGATACCAAAGCGTTGATGGCCTCAACCACTTCAAATGCCTGTCCAGGAGGCTTAGTACGATGCTGATGTGCTTCAAGTTGGGTAGTGTTGGCAGGGAGGATGTCTAATCGCGGTCTTGGAGACAAGTGACTGAAGAGGGCAGGATGGCCTCTTTTGGGGTCGAATAGACATACTATGCTGCACTTTGTCGTGTATCTGAGGAACCTTCATGATGCTGTCTCCTGAACCGGTGGTGACTCAGGCTTGGCCCCGACAACAGGAAGCGAGCGATGCCTTGCTCTCCAAGATAGCACTGCGAGTCTCGGCCCTGACAGTTGACGCGGTGTGGTCTGAACACTGATCTTTTCAGGCTCTTGGCACCCGCGTAATTGGGACTTTGACAGACGGGGAATCACTTCGAGATTTAGCATGACAGCTGACACTTTGCGTCCCCTATTTGACGAACGGCTCGCTCTCGGCATGCCTTACATATCACAGTTTTTAAACTTTCTATGGCGCCTAGATCTACCAGCCTCGACGACTTCAACAGTGACAGTAAGTCACCCGAACGGATCAAGGTGAACCTTGGAGGAAAGTTGGACGTGCTAGAGACCTCAGATGGGTCGAACCCAGGTCCTGCATCCGCCACCGCAACAGGCACTTGCATGGCCTTTGGCAAGCAAACCGCACCACGTTCATGGTCGAAGTCTTGCGATGACATGTCGACAAGTGCGGTTCAGACGGTGATGGCGTTGCCGGACCTTGTCCACCCATCCCAATGCTCCAGGCGTAAGCCGCCTCCCTTCTCAGGCCCGTTATGCGCCTCTACCTGAGACAAAGCCATCTATCGATCATCTGACAAATACAGACAGACACAACGCAGTGTCCTGTCCACAATGTCCAATCGCGAGCAAACGTTACGGCATGGGAAAGTCTAAAGTCTGACCGGCCGGTATGCTGCAGACCAGGTAGCACAAGTGGATTACTCAGCAAGGCGATCACCTGTGCTGGTCGCCCCAGCCAATACCATTACAGGTGTAGACGTCACTCTCAAGACGACGACGGAGCTCGGCAACCACCACATTGAGCGCTGCTATCCCCGACTAGGTAGTACATATAAGCAGTAGCAGGGCGTCGGATGCCAACCTACCCCTCCTTGGCATTTGGAAATGATATCCTTGCCAGCTTGTAGACGACAGCTTATGTTGCCTCGGACTGCCAGACTCATCGGGAACACCCCGCGGTTACCTCTATCACGGCTGAGATCCAGCTTTGCTTTTACTTCGAAATCACCGCCGGCTATATCAGCAATCTCAGTCAAAACTGGCAGACTATTTTCAACATCGTCTGTGAGACACAGTTTGGACGCCCCCAACATGGCCACCGCCTACCAGATCAACGTGCCGGCCAGCGACACAGGCCTGCTCAAGGTCCATCAGCCAGATGAGACGGCCAAAAAGCTCTCAAGTCTCCTTCAACAAGATCTAGAAGTGCGTTCACCACCATGGGAGACAGACCAATCACTAACCCTTACAGACTCACCATGTCTTCTTCAACATGGAAGGTTTCCACAACCACGTTCGTCCCTGAGCCCAACATCCTCCCAACCGGCATGCTAACAACCCCAGATCCCCCACCACATGCTCTCCCTCTACGGCACCGGCGCCTCCGCCTCAACCATCCAGGCCAGCTACAACCAAAACGCAAACTACCAACGTCCAGCCCAAAAGACTCACCCCGGCGTCGCCGACGCCCTCGAGGCAGACTGGGCGTCCGAGGCCCCCAAGAACCTCGGCAACGGGTCCCGCTACGCAGACTTTCTCCTCTTCTTCCAGCGGGAGATCGAGCGCGCCTCTTCCCTACCAGAAGTCTGCTCCGGCCGCCTTACTGCCCACGAGGCCGTCCTCAATGAGTTCCTATTCAAAGGCGACCCCCGCGCCGAGGACATGCTGCAGCGCATGTTCGCCGGCTTCTTACACCCCATAATCCAGCTCATGTTCGGCGTCGAGTGGTCTCAACCTGCGATCGTCGCTGAGGCCCTTGCCCAGGCTGCGGTGCATAAGAATAACCTCAAGGAGTTCCTCGAGGAAGCAGAGTCTCGCGCACGAACGTCCCCGTCAGGGGCGAATGCCCCATCCATCGCTGAATTGTACGAGCGCATTGGGGCGGATAACAAGCTGAGGAAAGCCCCGAGGATGTCGGACGCGAACAAGATCCACGACGGCATCCTCGTGCGAGCACCAGAGGAGATGTTCGAAATCGTCAAGCATGTCCGGGTTCGTGAAGATGAAGTCGACGAGAAGACGGCCGAAATGTTCGAAATGGCCGTCTGGATGGCCGCCGGTGCAGCGTTGCGGCCGGGGAAAATGGCAAAGTGGGATTTCTTCCTCATGCAAGTCCATGCCCTTGTCTCATGGAACCAGCACTGACAAGCTCGACAGGCACCACGTAAACTCAGCTCCCATCTTCTTGACATTCAACAAGATGTCCTGGCTGTCGGCTGCGAACAAGGCCCGTATCCTCGAGTGGAAGATTCGAATGGACCTGGTGCAGTATGCCGCCCGCGGAACCCCTGACATCCGTTTCGACATGGTTAAGGAGTACAAACCCCAAGACGCGCGGAACGGCAAACCTCTTGTCCAAAAACACCAAGGTGAGCCACCTGATCCCCATCCCATCTACCAAATACTGACCTGCAGACCTCCTCCCCCGCTTCCACGCCCTCCACAGCGACGACGGGCACACCATCAAGCTCATCCGCGCCCTATCCATCTGCGAGGAGCTCGTTCAGAAATACAATGACCGGCCCTGGAAAAAGGTCACCTCCCCGGATACGTGGCTCAAGATGCACTACATGGTCCTCGACGGGGCCGAGGACAGCTCAGCCACGTGGGTTAGGTCCGCCGGTTTCGACGAGGCGTGGAAGGTGAGACTTGAAACCCATCTCTCGCGTGACTTGCTGCTAACGGAAAGCCACAGGAGGTGCCGAGTCCCAAGCTGGCCTGAGCAAAATCTCCCAACAAAGGGATGCTGTCACCTATCAAATGGCCTGATCGGCGTCGACAGAATTGCTTTTGTACGATATGAGGCGATGGCGTCAGAGTCGCCCGTGTAGTAGTTTGATGTCATGCAGTAATTTGTCGTTCATGGCCCGGCCACCCCAGCGAGCAGCCTAAATCGTGTGATTCGTCCAGCTCGTACACTCATCTAAAATACATGCATCCCGCGGGTTCCAGTCAGACCAGCGCCAGAATCAAGGGTATATCCAAGGTAAACAGAAATGCCATGGGCCAGCCTCATTCTGTCCAAAACGCCATGCCTTCCTCCCCCCCCCCCCCCCCCCCTCTTACCAGCTGAACTGGGTCACCCGGGATCGCATGTCAGGAGCTCCTGGGATGATGCCCCTGGTGCCCACCTGCAACCTGGCGAACCTCGTCCGCAGGTCAAAGTCGACAGCCCTGACCATGACTCTCTTCTCCTCCGGGATCATCTTGGGCGGCCCGGTGTTGCTACTCTTCCTGCCCTCCCGGCCGTCCCATCTGGCGTTGCCACCGGGACCCAGCGGTGTGTTATCCCCAAAGCTAGGGCTCTTCTTGCTAGAGCCATTGCTAGAACCGTTGACTGGCGGAGACCAGGGCTTGAGCGGGACGGCCATCGCCTCGTCCTCCTCAATATCCACCACCCATTGGCCGATGCGTGCTGTGAGTTCGCTGTCCCACATGCCTTCCCTGCGAGCGCTGCTCTTCAGGAGTTGGATGGCCTGCCGCCGGATGGTAGGGTTCCTGCACTTCGTGGCAGCCACGAAGAGCGGTGGGACAATTCCGAGATCTGCGCTGAAGCTGGGCTTGATGTGGTGCGTGTTGTAGTCGAAGCCTCCGAAAATATCGGGGGTTCGGTGGTGGCGGTGCGTGCAGTACTCGGGGTCTGGGCATCGCTTGGCAGCGGCTCTCCTCTCCTCGTCGCCAACAACCTCGAGGGCTAGGTCGACGATGGTCTTGAACTCGTTGTGGAAAGCGTCAAAATGAAGCTCGCTGTCGGAAAATGTCATCAGATACAGAATCTGGCTCATGATCTGGAACATTTTGAGGACCGCGATGCCCGCCTTCTCCTGGTATGTGACGCCGGGAGCCGTCCTGCTCTGCAAGATGGGCTCAAAGGCTTCGGCCCACTGCTTCAGTTGACCACGGAAACTCAGTCCGTATGCCTGGATGGATTTGGGCAAGATGCCCATGGGGTTGTTTCCACCACTTGCTCGGGTGTACGCAAAGAGCGTCTCGGTGAAGCGGAGCATCTTCTCGAGTAGCGTATCCCAGGCTAGGCGGGCCTCCCTCAGGTTGAAGAACTGATCCGGCATCGAAGGCGGGCTGAGCGACGAGGGTGAGCTGCCTGCCTCTGACGAAGGAGACTGCGCCTGCTCCGGTTGCTGGGGAGTGAGCTCGATCACGTAGGGATGAGGGAAGTGGAAGGCCATGTCGTATGACTTGGCCTGAATCGCCAGCCGCTTGAACATGGTGATGAGTTCTTCTTCCACGGGCTCCTCCCCTGTAAGTGTGAATGACGCCCTCCGCTCTGCCCGAAGCTGGTCGAGGAGTCGAAGCCCTGCCTGTATCTGGATAATGGCCTGCTTGTGGTCGCCGATGAACGAATCAAAGCAGGCAAGCAAGACGGTTGCCATGAGCCGCGTCCGATGCGACTTCTGGTCCCGGTGTAGCCTGACCAGAGCACTCAGAGCTTCCGAGTACTGCTTCACTGCGACTTCCCAGTGCTGGTAAACGTTGTCGAGGTGGTAGTTGTCGCTGGGTGATCCTGGCGGTGACTCTGTCGACTGCTCTAGTGTCTTGTAGAGAGCGCCCAGAGCGACTACTGCGTGGCGGATGGCGCCTTCCGAGTGGCATTCCTGGAGCACCGTCTGCGTCCAGAAGACCGAATCGAAATAGCCCGACAGCTCGCCTGCAGTCTGCGTTCGGAAGAGCTGAAAGTACATGCCGTCTTGCCTCCCAAAATTGAGATTCTCGGATGGGCGATACATAGTCACATAGCTGACTATGCTTGGGCCGGGGGTCTGCGGTGGCGTCAGGTCCTGCTGCTGCTGCTGTTGTGACGCCGGGATCCGCTGTAGCGCTGACTCTCTCTGGCGCTGTTTGTGGTCTCTTCGGCCAATATCCTTAGCGGGTGGAGGCGGGCGTATCGCGACCTGGGTGGCCGGGTCGGCGGCGAGAATAGGTTTCGGGGCGATGGAGATGACTTCGTGCGGCCTTGCGCTTCGGGGTGGAGCTGGATAGCCTGGGCAGGTTTTCTTGGAACGGAGACATGGCGTGCAGGCGGGTCGCACTTCATCGCACTTGATCCTGCGTAATCTTTGTCGACGGGGTTAGTTGATGTCTGAGATCGTCCGGCCACCAGCCAGGACCACCGATGAAGGCGTAGGGGGGAGAAGGGCCGTAGTCTTCACATACTTGCAATTTGAGCACCCCGTCTTGACCTTGGGGCGGCTCGTTCTCATCCTCTTCTGGGCCAGTTGACTTTCAGTTTCGGGGCTTGCCTGGCTTGCCTGGGAGGAGGCTGAGCTAGTGCTGGCGGCCCGCTGGGCCTGCTGGTAATAGCTGGAGGTAGACATTGGAGAGGCGTTGGGGATGTGTTGAAGGGTGCCGGGGTTCCCCAATCGATGGCATTTCCCGCTGGATCAGGCGATGGCAGGCATACAAAAGAACCAAAAGCCTTTTCCACCAAAAGCGGGAAAAGACGCAGGGACCGCAGGGACGGCCCGAGGGGCTCGCCCGCAAGATATTGAGCGAAGAGGCCAGGGGGGCGGGGGAAGATCAGCTTTGGGGGGCGGCCGCGGATTTCGGTGCTCGGGGTCCAGGCCGGGGGTGATCTGGATCGAGCGAGCTCCTCGGCAAAATACGGGGGCGTCTGAGAGGAGACACGGGCGGGCTGTGGGGTGGGTGGATGTTGGGACTTGCACAGCTCGGGGGAGGTGCCGTTGTGAGCTGTCGTCGGGATAGGAAGCTGGAGATCTTTCTCGTCGAGTCCTTGGATGGATGTGTCGATGTTGACTGTGCAGGGTGACGGCCGAGGCAGAAAGCGATAGCAGACGGGGAGAAGGAAGTTTGGGGGCGATCGCAGCAGCAGACGAGATGGGACCAGGGAGCAGTTAAGCAACCCAGAGAAACGTGGCGGGGAGCAAACCGACTCGCCGCGCCTGACGGGCTGCGACAGGGGGTTGACAGGACGAGGAGTGGGCGGGGGGGATGGTTGTGCCTCACTTGCTGCGTGCTGGAGGGTCACACAAGCCACTAGCAGGGCAGTGAGGAGGGCGGGGCCAGATTGGTTGAGGAAGGTTGGAAGGCAAGCCGGCCGGACGACTGGCGAGGTGCGAGGTGCGATGTGTGATGTGCGAAGTGCTAGCTAGCTGTAGCACGACGACTGGAGGCGAGGAGGGGTCGAGGTCCCGGATAGGAAGGGCCGGAGACAGGGGTACGTGGACGGACGGCGGTTCCGCCAAAGGGACGGGACGAGACGAGGCGAGACGGCCAAGCTAGGTACTCGAGCTGAGGTAGCGAGTTGTGTATAAGCGAGTTGTGTATAAGTATGTGTCGCGCGTATCGTCCAACAGAGTCCAACGGAACGAGTGAGCGAGTGACGAATGACCGGCCGGGTCGAGGAATAAGTGGTCGGCACACGAAGGAGCAGCGAGCGGGAGCGGGAGATGGACGCGATTGACTGTAGGCAGGCAGGCAGACAGACTAAAGACGACGAGCGAGCGAGCCAGCCAGCGGTCGAAGGGGGCAAACAAGTGAATGGACAAAATCGGCGTTATGTCCCACAGGCAGTCGTACGTGGTGCGACGTGTGTATATGCGTGTTCGTGTGCGTGTGCGTGTGCGGGTGTGCGTGTGCGTGTGGTGTGTCTGGGTGCCTGTACTTGTATGCGTGGTAGGCGTACTCGTAGGCCAGAAAGGTACCGTGGGTTCTTGTCTCTGATCTCTGATATCAATGTCTCTCGGGTGGTCTGGCTTGTGATTTGGCTGTGCCACCTCAAGACAAATCGGGTGAAGCGCAGGACAGGGGGTGGGCTGCGTGAGTGGTGGTCCCCGACGCGGACAAGACGAGGCGAGGCAAGGCAAGGCAGGTCGAGATCTTGTACTTTGTCGGTGCAGAAAACGAGGTCCGGGTACCTCGACGACACAAGACCCAGTCCCAGTCCGGCGACGGTGGAACGGGCAGATGTCGGGGGATTGTTGGAGACGGGAGGGGGGAGGTGGGTGTTCGGAGGCTAGGTCGAAGACGGCGATGGGCGCGCAGATGGACTCGTTGGTCTTGTCTTGTCTCCCATCTGTTCAGGGCAAGACTTGGCGAGAGAAAGGCCCGGGCTTCTTGTATGAAATATCCCAAGACCCCGGCGTGGGGAGAATGGCGTGGTCTCAGTAAGGGCCCATTCCCTCCTCTTCGTTTGATGGCCGGCGTGTGTCGTCAGTGCTTCCAAGCCGCCCGGGCTCCCTCCCCTGGGCTGGGCTGGCTCAGGGCTGGCTAGCTGGCTGGCAGGGTGTCGATCTGATCTACCAGGCTGTTAGGGCTAGGGCGGCCGCTGCCCCTCCTCTCCGAGCGACGTGGAGCATGGAGCATGGATGGGACGTCGGGGTTCTGGGGATGCCGATGCTGGCTGTCAGCGCCGCCGCAGCATCGCGCGGGCACGCGATGGTAGACGAAACGCTGCTACTGCAAGTCAATGCCACGCAGGCTGGGGTTGTGTGTGGACTTGTGGTGTCTTGCCCACGGCCGGCTAGCCATGCGTGCGGGCGGGAGGGCGGAATGTCGCAGTCGAATAGTCCTCCGGGAGGCTGGCTGAAGTCGCCGGAAAACACGACGGAAGATGAGAGCGGAATGCACGTCGGCGGGCCACCGTAGGCGCTAGAAGCGATAGTGCACGAGGGACGGGCTGCCTGTTGAAGGCCGGTACTTTTTGGGGCGAGGGAAGGCGCTGTGCCATTGGAAGGTAAGGTACGACTGGCGGACGGACCCCTGGGAGGCAGGCCCTGGCGGTTGTTCCTTCCCGCGGACAGTTTGTCCAGGTCGTCCCTGCCGTTCCAGGGATCAGAAGGGCAGCTTGAGGGCTGGCTAGACTTGAACAAGAAAGGACGAGAAGGGCCAGCGCGGGAGTCGAGTCAGTCAGTACCTGGGGTACCTGCCCTGCCAGCCGATTGTCCCCCGCCGTCTATCAAACGGGTGCTGTGCACGTCCGACCTCCTCACCTCCATCTACAACATCAAGTCGTCAACCCAGCTGCCCTGTGGTCAACCGTGGGGTCCGATCTCCAACGCTGCAATCTTTCTTGACGCCCGCCGAGCCGTTGAACCGTTCCAAGGCAATCACACACGGCAAATGGCACCCCGCCATGGATGGCCGCCTCCATTCTGCATAGCCACAACCCTCCATCCCCTCACCGCTCCACGAACTCCACGTCCCCCGAAACAACGTCACGTCCGGCGCCTATCAACATGGAAGCGACACAGGCGCAGCACAACACTGGCCCAGCGAGCGGGCGGGAAAGGCGTCGAGCTCCACCACCATGGTTGCGGTTGGCCTTGGTTGATGACATGCATCCTGCGGGACCCTGACACCGACTGGACCGGCCGACAGTCCACATGTCCACAGTCCTCGCGGCGCCCAGTGCCGCTTGCACTTGTTGCATCAGGTCCCCCCCTTTCTGCCCCCCCCCCCCTTTCAGCCTGGTTCAGCCCTACAACGAGGACTTTCAGAACGCCGACATGCCACTTGACCCATCTCGCGGCCAATCGAAACCACTACACTTCATGCACCCAGACTTGGATCATTCGACTACCCCCTTCGTGGCATCGGCCCTCGTTGTCCCGGGTCTTCGACTGCATGCTTCGCCGGCTTCGTGGACCAATGGTCAAATCGGCCCCATCACCACTCGTGCTCCACGGGCCTGCGTCTCGAGCACTGCCTCAGCCCTACGAGGAGAAAAACGAGGAAGAGGGGGGAGGTGGACGACGCTCCGTCGCGGTGTGAATCTTCTCCCGAGTCCCGCCACGACCACCCACCATGCTGCTGTTGTCGAACCCACCAGAACGCATCAGGCATCATCTTTCGGGATTCAACGGTGGCCTCCCGTGATGTGGCCACCGCGGCGGGCGTTGATCTTCGCCGACTTGTGCCTGGACTGGCCCCTCGCCATGAAAATGCCTCATGATAGTCGCCAACTCTCTGCTCTCGGAGCTGATCTTGAACTGGACCGTACAGGTAGACCTGAGGCCGTCTGCAAGACTTGGTCGCGCGCGGGTAAGCACAGAAGACGGAGGAAGGGGTTTGGACCTCGGCTTGCCTCGACATGGGATGTGCCCCTGCTCTGCCCTACATCACCAACCTGCTCCTTGCCCTGAGACGGTGCAATTACTGCACGTCCTCATATTCGTACCCTGCCTGACTGCCTGCCCGTGGGATGCCCCATCCACCCCGTGAATCCGACACACCGGCCCATCGGCGCTGTCCGTATCACCATCGCGCCATGAATGGGGGCTCAACCTTCACTTCGGCGACCAAGACCTCCTGGCGATCCTCCGCCTAGCCGACAATCTCATCTGCCCCGGAGTTGCCGTGTCCCAAAGTCACGGATCTGGTATTCGTCCGGGGTCTCTGCTGCAGCATGGCCGCACCAGCAAGGGTTCCAGCAGCCCTAAACCCCGGTCACCGCATGCAATAGGTGTGTCGGCTAATCCCCCATCGTCACTCATCACACCTCCGGGACCGACCTCATAGGTTCTCGCTTTGCCCCCTCCCCTCCATCAGCTACTGGGGGGCCCCGTACGAATATGCGATGCACGTCTGCTGGGCAGAATCTCGGCGGATTTTTCGACGGTCATATCCGAACCACGCTCTCATGATGACCCCAATGTCCCACCTACATCCAACTGGCCTCGGCTTCGTCCCCAGGCCGTTGATGGAGGTGGACAACGGGTGCTTGGAGAGGGGGTGCCACACCCAGCTGGTCGGGCCTTCTCGAAGCCCGACCTGCATCCGTTGGCCGTTGGAAACTGCCACGCCGCTGCCGTTGACAGCGCGCGCGGCGTGCAGGAGGCGCAGCCCTGTCGAGTACCGCGCGCATCATCGTTCGCGAACACTTCCCTCCCCCGTAAGCGCTCGCTTCTACCACGAATGTCCGGGTCGGTCCACAGAGGGAAACATCCCCATCAAAGAAACAATCGTCAGAAGACTGATCACCATTGGCACCATCACATGCTTGCCGCAGATCTACAGAAAGGGTATAATATTTGCATGCTTACTCTACTCCGATCCAGCCCTCGCCATCCGACTCGTCGTCGGCCCCGGCCGCCGCCGCGGGTAGCGACTTGTCCGCATCGACCGTGCCCCATTCGATCTCCATCTTGCCGCTGGGCTCCGGCCCCTTGGTGCCGGCCTGGCCGAGGAGGTAGTCCACCATGTAGACGTTGTCATCGGCCAGCTTGCGGATCTCGTCCCTCATCCGGGACACGGCCCGGGCCACCACCCGGAGCTCAATGTCCACCTTGGCCCTGTTCTGCGTCAGCCACGCGCCGTGCTTGTCGACCAGGGCCTTGATCCAGAGCAGGCAGAACTCGATGTGAGGCGTCTCCTCCGTCTGCGCGGCCACGAAGCGCACCAGCCGCGGCACGTAGACGATGGGCAGGTCCTGCACCACCAGGGGGATGTCGGTGTAGGGGATGGCGAGGAACACCCGCTTGATGAGCCCGGCCTCGTTGAGACGGAAGGACATGACGAGTGCCTTGAGGTAATCCTTGTCTTCGAGCACCGCGAGCGTTGACGCCGGCGTGATCTCCATGTTGAGGTCAAAGGGATCGAACTGGACGACGTTGTCGATGCTGTAGATGAGGAGACCCTCCGTTGAAGCCGCGCAGAATGCCGTGCCCGCAGGGGAGAATGCCACGCCGGTGACGCGGACGTCCGGGTTCCTCTTCCTGGCCGAGGGGTCGCCGCGCCTCGCTCCCGGGAGAGTCTTGTCCTTCCTGTTCTCGCGGTCCGACTCCTCGCCCTGCTCGTCGATGAGGGCGCTGGGGCCGGCTTCGGTGAGGAGCTTGCTGTTGAGGAACTCCTGCGTGCCGGAGAGGGAGAGGTTGACGCTGACGGTATACTTCTTGAGGAGGACCATGGTGTGCACGGAGTACAGACAGATGTACTTGCTGTTGCCGCCCGCCAGGAGGCAGGAGCCGTCTGTGCTGTAGCGGATGGTGCTGAAGCTCTTGGTGCCCGCCACGTTGGCGGCTGTCCGCCTGTCCGTGGCCTTGCGACCTCCGGAGACGTCGCGCCGGCCGTCCACGCCGGAGACCTGCTCGGCCTCAGTGACGGACCAGAACGTGAGCTGGCCATCGAGAGTTGACACGGCCAGCTGTAGAGAGTCGGGGCGCACTGCCACGTCTAGGACATCGGCCTGCAGCTGCAGAGGCTCGCTCGTCTGTGTCCTGCTGAAGATGGACCAGATCCTGGCGGTACGGTCCCAGCTGCCGCTGATGAGAGAGTCGCCGTTGGGCGTAAAGGCAAGAGCCGAAACAGGGCCCTCGTGCCCCGACATCTGATCCAGAAGCTGCCCGGTCTGGACAGACCAGATGAGAACGTCGAAGGAGTCCAGGGATCCAGCAGCGACAACCTCGCCGCTAGGATCCACGGCCATGCAGGAGAACGACAGTCTGCTCGGTGCTGTGAACGTCCTGAAGTTCCTGTATCTGATTAGATCCCACGCCCTCACCGAGCCGTCCAGACTCGACGTGAAGAGGACGTTGCCCTTTTTCGCAAACTCGCACGCCGTCACGCCGCTGGTGTGCTCCGTGAATGTGACGATACAGAATCCAGACTCGACATCCCACACCTTGATCTTTCCGTCGTCGGCCACGGTCACAATTTTCCGCCCGTCGGGGGAGTAGACGAGGTGGTTCATCGAGTCAAAGTGGCCTTGCTGCTTCAGGATGTACGACTCGGATTGCCACTCCCAGACCAGGAGCTGGCCGAGTTTTGACGCACCAAACGCCAGCCACTCGCCGCTCTTGTTGATGGTGACAAAGTCGATTTCGTTCTGGGAGATGTTCAGAGTGTGGATCTGGTTGAAGTCGGGCATCTCGTACAGGCCAAAGAGGCCGTTGGAGAAGCCGGCCACGAGAAGGTTCGATTCGGGGTGGAAGTCGGCGCACTTGACGTAGGCGTTATTTTGGTGGAAGTAGTGACGGTCGACGATCCTCCAGCGCATATCGTCCTCGTCGACCATTGTGTCATCATCCTGATCCGGCCGACCGACGTACTTCCAATCAAACACCGCACCGTCCTTGCTAATGGTGTAGATGGTCTCCTGGTCCTCGGAGAACCATGCTGCAACGACGGCCTGCTTGTGGCCGGAAAGGACCGTCGGGACAAAGCCCTCCTCCTGGTCGAGACTCCATATTCTCGCCGTCAAATCCCTGGAGGCGCTGAGGAAGAACCGGGAATCGCTTGACCAGTGAAGGTGCTGCACGTCGTCGAAGTGCTGTGTGTGGTTGTGGTGCTTGACGAAAGGAGCAAACTCGAGCTCGCCCTCGGCGTTCGAGTCCGGCGATGACGGAACATGCCAGACCTCAATCTTGCGCCCCAGTCCAACGGCAAAATGGCGTCCCGAGGGGGAGAACGCGAGAGCAGTGACCTTGCTCTTGAAAGAGAAGTGGTATACAGGTATCCGGCGAGGGACGTTGGTCAGAATGGCGTGTCCATCCTCGTCGACCGTAAGCAGCAGGTTCCCCTGTGGCGTCAGGCCGATTCTCGAGATGTTTTTTCGGTGAGCAAAGGGCAAGGTATGCGACTTGTTGCTGTAAAAGTCTGTCAGCATGAGTCTCCCAGAGCGACCACAGCCATTGCGTACTTGACCAGGTCAAAGACGGTCACCCTGTTGCCGACAGGTGAGAAGAGATGGGTGCCCTCGGGGTTATACAGCAGGTTTCCCTGGCAGTACACCGTTCCGAGCAAGTTCGAGAACTACAGCCGGGTCAGAAACAGTCGCATACGCCTCGCTGAAGCGCGCCGTACCTTGAAATCGGTCTTCATCGTCGTATGTCTGCCGCTCCATTCAAGGCGCAAAGTCGAGCACGCTCCCGTCGCATTTCTCGACCCAGGCCCAGGAAATTCCTTATCGATTGCAGCTGCCTCGAAATTTTTGGCGGGGTCGGCAGATAGTTAATCCCGGGTGCTTCTGATCTAACCTGATGGGCGATAGTGGCAGTTTGGTCTTGGCCCCAGGAACCGGCCGGGATTGGGCAGGAAAAAGGGGACTCCTCATTCCCCCTTGCCCGCTTGTCACCCAGTAGGGACCGGGAAGGAAAATTGGCGGGTGGCTTCTCTCGATCCCCCCCTGAGAGCACGAGCACTTGCTGCACAGCTCACACCCCGTTGTCGTCCCATCCCAACATCCACCTTCGACGAGCTCCATCAACGACACTTGCGTGCAGCAAAGTCTTGAGCCCGCCTCCATCGACCTCAGTCTTTCACGAAACGACTCCTTGATACCCCACGGTTCGCCCCGGAAGACAGCACAAGATGGCTCCTGCTACCGCCGAGAGCGCCTCACCGATTGGCATTGCCAACCTCCCTAACCAGCGACACAAGATTGTCGCCAAGAGGGGAGCCGCCTTCACTATCATGGTAGGCAGCCCGATGCGTCTCTTGCGCGCGTGAAAAGACGCGTACTCATCATCAATTGCAGGTTGCTGGCGAGTCTGGCCTCGGAAAGACCACCTTCATCAACACGCTCTTCTCCACCACGATCAAGAACTATGCCGACCACAAGCGCCGCCACCAGAAGCAGGTCGACAAGACCGTCGAGATCGAGATCACCAAGGCCGAGCTGGAGGAGAAGTTCTTCAAGGGTGCGTGCCCCTGCGAATAGTCACATCCATCCCACAACAAGCTAACCCCTGGCAACACAGTCCGCCTCACTGTCATCGACACCCCCGGCTTCGGCGACTATGTCAACAACCGCGACTCCTGGATGCCCATCATCGAGTTCCTCGACGACCAGCACGAGTCCTACATGCTCCAGGAGCAACAACCCCGCCGCCAGGACAAGATTGACCTGCGCGTGCACGCCTGCCTGTACTTCATCCGCCCTACCGGCCACACCCTGAAGCCCCTGGACATTGAGGTCATGAAGAGGCTCTGCTCCAGAGTCAACCTGATTCCCGTCATCGCCAAGGCCGATACCCTGAGCCCTGCCGACCTTGCCAAGTTCAAGCAGAGGGTAAGAAGTCTCTGGAACCCGCCTCGTTGTGTCCCGTACTGACCATGCCCGCCCCCCAGATCCAAGCCGTCATCGAGGCCCAGAGCATCAAGATCTACCAGCCTCCGATTGAGGAGGATGATGAGGCTGCTGCCCAGCATGCACGCAGCCTCATGGCTGCGATGCCCTTCGCCGTCATTGGCTCCGAGAAGGACGTCAAGACCGGAGACGGCCGTATCGTCAAGGGCCGCCAGTACTCCTGGGGTGTTGCCGAGGTCGAGAACGAGGACCACTGCGATTTCAAGAAGCTTCGCTCGATCCTCATCCGCACCCACATGCTCGACCTCATCCACACCACCGAGGAGCTGCACTACGAGGCCTACCGCGCCCAGCAAATGGAGACGCGCAAGTTCGGCGAGGCCCGTCCCCGCAAGCTCGACAACCCCAAGTTCAAGGAGGAGGAGGAGGCGCTGCGCAAGCGCTTCACCGAGCAGGTCAAGATCGAGGAGCAGCGGTTCCGCCAGTGGGAGCAGAAGCTCATCTCGGAGCGCGACCGCCTCAACAAGGACCTCGAGCAGACCCACGCCCAGATCAAGCAGCTCGAGACCGAGCTCGAGGCGATGCAGGGCTCCGGCGCCGTCCGCAGCCACGGCCGCCGCTAAGCGACTCGGGAGGACGGCGCATCTGGTCGGGGCCAGGGGCTCGCCTCGTTGGAGTGCCAAACTCGTTTTCCTAACCACGGGGCACTGGGATTGGGAGTTGAAAACGGCCGAAATCAATGCTATGCTCATTCTGGAGACGCACGTGCCAAGGGCATGCTCCTGTGCTACGGTTGCCATGGGCAGCTTTCCCTGCCAAACCACAACGAACCACAAATATGGCCCATCGAGTAGCGAGGGGGAGGAGGGCAAAAGCGGCACCTGGGGTGGCCTCTGCCCTTTCGAGCGAGGGTCAGCGGGGAGTTCTTCTCTGATCAATGTTTTGACTTTTTGACTTTTTTCTCTTATTCTTCCACTTTCCGCGGGCAGCTCACCACCTTGTCACCCCGTTTTGCCCTCCGTGGGTTGTGGGCAGTTGCTTCTTAGCTTCAGGTACGATGTAATAGCTCAGTCTTATGATACCAAGAACCATTGTATCCCGCTGGGCGTGGGCCGTTGGCCAGAGACGATTCGTGATGTGCGTTTGCAGATGTATTGCCATTGAGCCAAGATACTTTGAAGGAAAAACATGACGCTATCCCGGTCTCGCTGACCAGTGTGCCGGCCCCCGGCATCCAGCTATGTTCCGTGTTGTCCTGCCTGAACCCCGCCCGTGCGTTCGAACAAAAATCAGATACCCATTCACCGCCAACGCCGTCATATGTCAAGTGGGTTACACTGCGTCCATGCTGGCCCTGGTCGTCACCTGCTCATTCTTGTTCCCCAGCTTGGAAATCTGGAGAAAGGCATCGACGCCGTAGCCCCAGAGGCTGTGCAGCTCCAGGCCCCCAGCCCAGTACTCCGCGTACACCTTGCTCAGGGGCAGTCCTATGCCGAGCCGCAGGTTTGGCGGCCTGCTCGTCAGAGATGAGAGAGAGCTGCCGTAGCTCGGGGTTTTGAGATCGGCGCGGCCCAGCTCGTCCGAGACATGCAGCTCCTGCATGGTGGCGGCAAGCTTGGGTACCTGGCGCAGGTTCTCGAGCCTGCGCCGACTTTGGGGGCCGCTGCTGAACGACCAAAGGTGAGGAAGCTCATCGGTTGGTATTCCGCCGCCCTGGTCAGATATCCGTATGATGACATGCTGCTGGGCCTCGCAGATGGTGACTTCGATAGGTGGCGGGGGTGGAGGGGGCGCGCCTCCTCCGGACTCGTGCTCGATACGCTGCTGGCGCTCGATAACAGCCTGCACGGAGTTTCGCAGAAGCTCTCCGACGATGTACTCGATATGGCTGAGTATGAAGGGGAAGCTTGCTTCCAGATGGCCGTTGACCTTGATCTCTGGGATCTGTGCGCTTGGCCCGTACGTGGAACGGGCTAGCTTCTGCACGGCGCTGGAGCACCGTGAGATGACGTCCTTGGCGACACATTTGATGAAGATCTCGCCGATGAATTCTGACTCGGACAGCTTGGCGCCGGGCGAGAACCATGGCGAGTTGAAAGTCTCGGTTAGGGCGAGGTGCTGTTCAGCGATCACCCGCCGAGAGATGCGCTGGGGTGGTGGTCAGAAGATACCCAAGAACACATGCTGGGTTCGAGGCTTACCGATCGCAAGATTGTATTCATGAATTGGTCAAGAACCTCCGGGGAGAGGTGGGTGTTGCTCTCCAGAATGCCCATCGCCAGCTTGGGAATCACCGTGAGGTGGGTCTTAAGCATCTTGGAGATGACCTCGCAGAGCCTCTCGTTCTCCTCCAGCGACTTTACTTCCTTGATCTTTCGGAACGTGTCGAAGGCGGAATGGTATAAATTGTAGACATCCTTGATGTGCGGGTTCGTTACGACGCCGTAGGGGAGCTGCTGCATGTCGCGGATACGGTGAGCGATGCTGGACGAGCGAGTGTTAGCGATGCCAAGGTTCTAGACGGTCAAACGACAACGACGTACCGTGTCGGCAGCTCTGTGCGCACATAGTTGGCCGAGCTGAGGAGTCGCGACTCTGTCAAGGACCGGCCGAACACCATGAGCTGCCGCAGGCTGATGGGCCTGGCTTCTCGAGCTACCCATCTGTAATCGGCACCTTAGCATGTGACCATGGCGTGACTCCCGTCAGGGGACCGGTGCTGGGAGGAAACGAACTCGTCAAGAACAGAGACTGCTCGCCAGCTTGAGCTCGCCATGTGTCTGCAACGGTGCCTCGTCAGCGGCGTCGTGGCGGCGTCGTGGGCCACGGGCGGTGGGATCGGTGACGCATCGGGCGCCGAGAGCGTGGTCGTCAATCTGCATCGCCTGCCGGCTCGGGGCAATGCGACGGAAAGCATGCTGGCGGTGCCATGCGCCAGATGCAAGGTCGGGGATGCTTCTGGAGCTGGAGAGAGCGGATAAGAAGGCGCAAGTCGAGTCGGGGTTGCTGGTCGGGTTCGGTGGGCAAGGCAGAGCTTCTAGGTGTTGTAGAGAGGTGCCCTGCGGCGGGACCGAAGCTCAAGACGGCTCCATGCGTCAAGCACCAGGCCGATCTCGGGTGGGGGTCTCGCGCCTGAGCTGAGCTTCGGCAGGTGCTCCCTCCATCCGCGGGCGGGGCGACGTGGGCAACTCGGTTGTAGTCCGGGGGGCGGGGACGCTATCGGGAGGTACTCCGAGTGCACTTTAAGTTCTGTATGCTTCAAAGTACTTCTCATAGAGCATGTGACAAACTGAAGGCATGAGTACAGACACATCCAACAACCTTGACGAGCTCTGAGCATATTTGATTGAGCATGTTCTTTCCTCGGTGACATCTCGGAGACTTCCATAAAGGTATCAAGGTGCTGGATTCATAAAAATGATGCAGTATGGTTGACAATATATATTCTGTCGATTTTCCACCGGGCGGTGATGATCTAGTTGTGCCATTCTATCCCAGCACCGACATAATGTCTTCACAGCAGGAGGAAGATCTCATTGCCTCCTCGCAAGGCCTGTTGAGGTACATGGTTGGGCCGATGATCTCCCAAATGGGACTTTCAGATCAAACAACCCATCCGGTGCATATCCTTGATAGTGCGTGCGGCACTGGTGTTCTCACACAGGAGCTCCAGAAGATGCTGCCCAAGGCATTGCTGGAGGAGAGCACATTCCTGTGTGTTGACAGCGCTCAGAGCGCCGTTGACCTTGTGTCTCGGAGGATCAGTGACGAAGGGTGGACACACACGGAGGTGAAGCAGTTGGACGTCACGGTAAACCATCCAACCACATGTCGGGACGGACAGCCAGAATTCTCAAGGTGCTAACCCGAGACCAATAGCACTCTGGACTGCCGGCTGGCTCGTTCACCCATGTTGGCCTCGGCATGGGACTGCACATCATCTCGGATCCAGATGCCGTGCTGGCTGGTGAGTTTCGCCAAACTGGTGAACTCATGTGGATCTGACAAGGAGCACCTCCAGATATCAAGCGGATACTCAAACCCGGCGGCATCTTCGGGGCAAGCACTCCACATCCAGACAGCACATTCTGGATGCCAGACTTGCGCTCTGCGTTTGCCTCATTCCCCTTCAATGCTCCCTTTCCCTCCAAGGTGCCGATGCAGCTGCATGACCAAGGAGACTGGACGAGCATTGAATGGATCGAGGCCCATCTCAAGGCCCAAGGCTTTTCTGAGGTGAAGGTGCAGGCAGCTACTGGAAAGCACCACGTGGAAAGCACCGAGGACTTCATCGCGACGTTTGGCAAGACGTTGTCTTATTTCTTACCTATGTGGTGGGATGAGGAGACGAGGGCGGCGCACCCTGTGGAGGAGGTGAAGGAGTTGGTCAAGGATCATCTGAGAGAGAAGTACCGTGGAGAGGCCTGGGACCTGGAGTGGATGCTCATCTACTCCACTGGGCGTGTGTGAAGGCCGGGACTGAATGATTTCCTTGCTGTTTCATGAGTGAGTCGGTTCTGTAGTCAGAGCTCCCTCAAAGGTCTGCTTCAGCTTTTGTGCAAGCTTCACAGCGATAAGACTCTGGTTCATCAGTAAGATACCTGTGGACTGACCAATATGTCAGCGCCGTGGAGTTGCTGATTGAGTCAACCGTGTTTGCAAGCTGCCTTTGCAAGCTCCCTGATGATGTGACCTGCTGGCATCGGCTTGACAAACTGTCCCCGATCATGCGCTTTGAGCATTGAGCCAAAGACAGTCTCTAGTGTAACGAGGGGAGCAACATGTGAGCGCGGGCCAGTGCGGTGAACGTCATTGGAGGGGAAGCGGTTGATGTTAAGAGGAGACACGGCACACGTACACATCCGTTAGGTGAGGACTCCCCTTGGCGGGGCCTGTCCTTACAGGGCTGGCTCTCCAGTCCAGTCAATTAACCACTGCCAGCGCCCATCTCCACATCAAGGCAGCCGTCAGTTGAGGTACTGCATTAACAGGGCCAACTCTCCCCGCGAAACACAGGTAGCCTGGCACCGCCGGCCTTGTTCTGGTCTGGTCACTGGCGGCTGCGCCTCTCTTCTTCGGTCATCGCACATCACCTGCCGGTTCTTCGCCAGACCCGAGTCGACAAAGCCTTTGCTGTTGGGCGCGACCACGACCACAATCCGTCCTTCTGAACATATCGGAGACAAACGCCAATTCCCAGGCTCACACCCGGTACACCTCAAGCTCGACGACGACTTGCAACCAGTGCCCGGACCCATACAAGCTCCGGGATCTGAATTTCTGAACGTACCGACTGTCGCCCCCACCACGGCCACGTCCCGACTTTCTCGATCGAGACTACTCCCAAGCAATCCAGTCGGCAAGACCGGTCTGGCCTCTGAAGCTCTCGCAGGCACCCGCCGACCTTAGACGCCCCAAGACGGCCATTGCCATCTGTTCGGCAATCTCGTGCTTGCGCTTTCCTTCCACTCGCCTGCCCAGGGTTGCTCTGGGAAGCTCCTGCCGTCATGGTACGTCACCCGCGCCGCCCCTCCGCTCTGCCGTTGCCTCTTTGCCTCCAACACCGGAAAGCCGCCCACCAGGCTTCCCACAACCTCAGAGTCCCCGTCACGAAACCTCGAAGTGCTATACCATTCCTGAATCTTGCCCGCTGACCCGGTGGACCGACTAGAGCTACAACCACGACGTCCATTCGCCCAACGAGATGGTGGTGGACACGGACGACTACGTCGGGGCGCCCGAGCTCACAGAGAAGGAACCTGTTGCGATCATCAACCCCGACAACCTCGACAATGATGTCGACCAGCTGCAAGACCTCCCTCTGGCGACCGATTGTGCGTAGACCGCCGTTTGGCCCCCGATAGCCACTCCCACCTTGCACAACGACCGACAGCTGACTGGGCAATTAGACGAGGGGATGACCGAGATCATCTTCCCTCCCCTGGTGGAGGATCCACCCATCGTCGAGGACGTCGTCAACACATGGGAGATTGAATCATGGCGAGCCCTGCCTAAGAGAGAACATGGGCCCATGTTCCAGGCTGGAGGCTTCCCTTGGTACGTCACGTCCCCCTCCGGTGCCTGTTGGCATGGCAGGCAACTGTTTCTCGACTGACGGTGTTTCACACCAGGCGAATTCTCCTGTTCCCTTTCGGCAACAACGTCGACCAGTGCTCGATCTACCTTGAACATGGCTTCGAAAACCCCCAGGACATCCCGGAGAACTGGAGCTGTTGCGTTCAGTTTGCTCTGGTCCTCTGGAACCCCAACGACCCGAGCCTCTACACGCACCACGTCGCCCACCACAGATTCACGAAGGAGGAGGCAGATTGGGGGTTCACGCGCTTCTACGAACTTCGCAAGATGTTTAACGTCCCCTTCGAAGGAGGCACGCGCCCCCTGTGTGAGGGAGAGGCTGCCAACATCACGGCCTATGTGCGCATTGTCAAGGACGAGACTGGAGTGCTGTGGCACAATTTCGTCAACTACGATTCGAAGAAGGAGACTGGCCACGTCGGCCTCAAGAACCAGGGCGCCACCTGCTACCTCAACTCTCTCCTGCAGTCGCTCTACTTCACCAACGCTTTCCGCAAGGCAGTCTACAGCACCCCGACCGAGAAGGACGACAGCCTCAGCAACAGCGCTTACACCCTTCAGCGCCTGTTCTACCAGCTCCAAACGTCCGAGACGGCCGTCGGCACCAACGAGCTGACCAAGTCGTTTGGCTGGGACACGCGGCACATTTTCGAGCAGCAGGATGTCCAGGAGTTGTCGCGGAAACTCATGGAGCGCATGGAGGACAAGATGAAGGGAACCCCCTACGAGACGGTCCTCCCCGAAATGTTCAGTGGTAAGATCAAGACGTACATTTCCTGCGTCAACGTCGACTACGAATCCAGCCGCATCGAGGACTTCTGGGACATCCAGTTGAACGTGAGCGGCAACAAGAGCCTCCTCGACAGCTTCAAGGACTACATCCAGGTCGAAAAGATGGACGGCGAGAACCAGTACTACGCCGGCGACGAGTTCAAGCTGCAGGACGCCGACAAGGGCGTCATCTTCACCAGCTTCCCCGACGTCCTTCACCTGCAACTGAAGCGTTTCGAATACGACATCCAACGAGATACCATGATGAAGATCAACGACCGTTACGAATTTCCCGACGTTTTCGACGCCGCCCCGTACTTGATAGACGATGCGGACAAGTCGGAAGCCTGGACCTACCAGCTGCACGGTGTACTGGTGCACAGTGGTGACCTCAACGCTGGACATTACTACGCCTTTTTGAAGCCGACCAAGGACGGCTGGTTTTACCGTTACGACGACGACAAGGTCACGAGAGCCACGATGCGCGAGGTGTTGGAGGAGAACTTTGGAGGAGAATACCGCACGCCGGCGGGCGGTCCGCTCAGGGCACCCCTGCAGCAGAAGAAGTCGGGCGGAACCCTGATGCGCCAGAACAGCGCGTACATGCTCGTCTACATTCGCCAGTCACGGCTCGACAAGATCCTTTGCGACGTCACCACCGAGGACATCCCGAGACACCTCAAGTCCAAGGTCGAAGAGGAGACGGCGTTGCGCGAGGCCAGGAAGAAGGAGCGTGAGGAACAGCATCTTTACATTGGTGTTAAGGTCATCAACGAGGAGACGTTCAAGCATCACGGTGGCACGGACATGACCGTGTTCGACGGCGATAGCGAGGATCCTGCGTCGCCCCGCTTCTATCGCGTCCTGCGCAACATGACGATGGAGGAACTCGTCGCCAAAATCGCCGAAGACATGGGCGTCGAGCCCGCCCGAGTGCGGTGCTGGGTCATGGTCAACCGCCAGAACAAGACGATACGCCCCGACCAGCCGATCATGGATCTCGCGCCAACGGTTGAGGAGACGTTCCAGCGTGCTCAAGCGCACAGGGACCAGTCTCTTCGCCTGTGGGCCGAGGTTGCAGAGGAGGTGACACCCGAGGGCAAGGCCATCTGGCCGACACACGAGCCCCAGCAGAACGGCATTATCGTCAAGAACGACCTCATCTTGCTGTACCTGAAGCACTTTGACGTTGAGAAGCAGGAGCTCCACGGAGCCGGCCACGTCTACGTCAGCAAGGAGAAGAAGATTGAGGACTTGATCCCCATGATCATGAAGAAGATGGGCTGGGGAGATAAGCTACCATCGGACGAGAAAATTCATCTTTGGGAGGTGGGTGCTTTTCTGCTTTTTGCTTATAGCCGTGTACTTGCTGACAGCCACACCAGGAAATCAAGCCTACCATGATCGAGGGCCTCAAGCCGAAGCAGTCGCTCAAGGCTGCCGAGCTTCAGGATGGCGACATCATCTGCTTCCAGCGAAGCGTCGAGCGCAAGATCGATAGGGCAACGATCGAGAAGCGGCTTGGTCTGGGAGACAAGACAACCGTGGAAGAAGCGTGAGTTTTCTTGTCGGACAGTCTGCAAACGATGGCTAACACAATCCCCACAGAGCCAAGGTTTCGGACCGCTGCGAGGACGTCAAGGAGTACTATGACTTCTTGCACCACAAGAAGGTCGTCAAGTTCCACGCCCACCCCTCCAAGAGCAACCCGGAGAAGTACCCAGCATTCGAGCTGGTGCTCAGCTCCAAGATTAGCTACGACACCCTGGCGCAAAAGGCGGCTGAGCAGCTCAAGGTGCCTCCGACACACATCAGATTCTTCACTGTTAACGCGGCGACTGGTAACCCCAAGGTCCCGGTCAAGCGTGGCGCCACCCAGAACCTCCAGAGCATCCTCAACCCGACCGGATTCACCCAGATGAATGCCCAGAGGTCCGACGCCTTCTACTTCGAGGTGCTCGACATTCCTCTGTCGGAACTTGACACGAAGAAGGCAATCAAGGTCAACCTGCTCAGTGAAGGCATCACCAAGGAGGTACGTTCAGCCCGGCAGACGCAGGCGACGAAGGGAAAGCTGACGCATTATGCCAGGAAACTTTCGATGTTCTCGTGGCCAAGAACGGCAACATTGGTGACATGATCCAAGTACTCCTGATGAAGGCCAACCTGGACGACGAGGGCGAAGCAGGCCGCATCCGTGTGTACGAAGTCAGCCAGCACAAGGTGTACCGGGAACTTCCCCGGGAATACCCCGTCATCAGCCTGAACGACTTCACGACGCTGTATGCTGAGAGGGTGCCTGAAGAGGAAGCCAACGCGGATGAGGCAAACTTCATCAAGGTGTTCCACTTCCAGGGAGAGTTGAACCGCACGCACGGCGTTCCTTTCAGATTCCTGCTCAAGGAGGTTTGTTCTCCCTGATCGAATAGCCCCGCCACTGAGTTTGCTGACGCTCTTGCAGGGTGAGAAGTTTTCCGAGACGAAGAAGCGCCTTGAAAAGCGAACGGGTCTCAAGGGAAAGAGCTTCGAAAAGATCAAGTTTGCCGTGGCCAAGGCTGGGCATTTCGCAAAGCCACAGTACCTGAATGATGGTAAGTCTCACGTGGCAAACCGAGAGAAATCACAAGCTGACCCGGGGTACCTAGATGATGAGCTATGGACTGCTGCAGCTGGAGACGACGATTCCCTGGGCCTCGACCACCCCGATCGCACAAGGGCACTGCGCAACGGCGTGGGTGACCTGTTTTTGCGCTAAGCGGAGCCCTGCGACAATGGAAACAGGGTTTTGTAGATGTTGAATATCGTACATCTCTTTTGCGTGGAGGCGCGTACAGGTTACACCTCACATTGCACAGGCCCAGCCTTGCTGTAGGATTCATTTGTATATTCAGGCGTAGCAGATACGGCGAGTCACCCGGCGGGAGACGTGGGTGAGGAGCGTTCATGGCGGTAGTGGCAAATATGCTGGGTTTTCACAACTGAATGCGCTTTTCATCGTGACTGTTGCTCTGGATATCGAATCCATCTGATACTGGAGTCTGGAGCTTTCGAGGGTCGCCCTGAGCCCCGCAGCGGCGGCTCCCGTCAACCGGGCTGGAAATGACCAGGGTCCACAGTCCGAATCCGATGGTGCAGTGGCGGACATTGGCGGGTGAAAATTTAGGGCGGTAAGACGCGGCACAACTTTTCGAGGTCGTCCGCCCCAGTCTTGCCTTGATCACCATCAAGCTGTTAGACAAGAACATTCAAGACCGATAGCTTCTGGAATCCCGACCGCGACAGACATCGGCGACCCCTCTTCAGACATCATGAACTTCCCGACAGCAGGCGGTAGCGGCGTCCCGGAGCAGGAGCAGGCGCAAGCCAAAGCTGTACGACTTCCTTCTACTCCGAACAACTCCGCGCCCGATGCGCGACTGCGAACCCTCGATGCTGACCTTTTCCGGTAGATGACCGGCTTCATGGAGAACTGCTTCGCCAAGAGCGCCATGTCTGGTGTCATGGGCTTCGGCATGGGCGGACTGTTTGGTATCTTCATGGCCTCGGTAAGCTACATCCCCCCTTTCCCCATCTCCCGAAAGGATCTTTCGCTGACTCTTTTCGCTACCAGATGGCCTACGACACACCCTTCCACACTCCCTCCCCGGGCGCAGCAGGCGCCGCAGGCCAGTCCAGCGCGGTCGGCGTCTCGGCGATGCAGCAGATCTCGTCGCTGCCGTGGCGGCAGCAGCTCAAGGTCGGCTTCAAGGACATGGGCACGCGGTCGTACAGCATGGCCAAGAACTTTGGCAAGGTCGGCGCCATGTTCGCCGGCATCGAGTGCGGCGTCGAGGGCCTCAGGGCCAAGAACGATATTACAAACGGCGTCGCGGCGGGGTGCATCACGGGCGGCCTGCTGGCGAGGAACGCGGGACCGCAGGCTGCTGCTGGTGGCTGTGTTGCCTTTGCGGCCTTTTCGGCGGCCATCGAGGCGTACCTGCGGAGTCCTGGCGCGGAGGAGTAATCTGGCGATGGCGAGGAGACTGCTGCGGCTGTACGATTTGGCTGCGGTGGGACCGAAGTGTACTATTTGCCATCGGCCGGATGGGTCGGTGAGCCTGTGGCATTGCATGGCGTTTGAAGGAACTGATTTTGTATACGTAGTGTACCTTTTAGAGCGGCCGGTCGAGATCTGGCTGGCCACCTGAGGCGTTGTTTCATGACAGAAATCCAGCTCCATCCTTTTACTTCCTGGATGCCCGTTTCGTCCGGTCCTCAGGCAGTTGTCTCCTGATTTCTGAGGATGGAGGTTTGGCAGCGTGCCTGAATGCCCAGGTTCTGCAAGGTGATTTTTGTTCTCACCAAGCTACTCTTTCAACCTCTACCTACACTGTATCTCAACTTTGCACCGCTCAACCTACTCACTCGCCTCCCCTTTTATTCGGGCCTGGCAACGCCATGCCGTCGATCGACCCGACTGCAGGATCCCAACCACCAGTCAGCTCGAGGACGACGTCCTCAGTTACCAAGAGACCATTACAAAACTGTACAGCCAAAGCACTGCGCTTTCTGGTACCTCCGGCCGCTGGAAACCCCATACCAGGAAATGGCTGATACACCGCGACAACGCCAGAAATTCCAGAATCACGGCAATCATGAATGGCATCTGGAAAAGAACCAGAGACAGTGTTTTCTTCGCGAATCTCAACGTGCCCGAGTCAATTATACGAGAGGTCAACAACTTCATCGGCACAAACCATCCATGGACACGAACAGGTGGGAACGAAACGTACGAGAAGTCGCCGGGCTACAAGCAATGGAAGAGGAAGAAGAACACCGCGTCAATTCTGTGTACCATTATCCACATGGTGCCCTTCGACACGCAGATCCCCCAGGGCATGCAATGGGCAGAAGACGTGGTACTGAGAGATGCCGTTGCCATGGCGAACGGCTTCAAACCGAGGAGGAAATATCCTTCCAGATTCATGGAAACACGGCAAGAAATCAGGAGCAACGAATCAGCACGGACGGAGGCGGAGACACGGTCCTCGCAACAGCCAAGCGAAGGCCACACTTCGCTGGTCGAGACGACTACGCAAGTCGACGATGACAGCGACATGACACTAGATGTGGTCAGTCACCATGAGAACGACGCACGCCAAAGAGGTCAGGATCGGACCACCGAGAGACGACGACCACCGACAGCCATAAGTTCGAGCAATTTCTTCCCTGGCGGTATTAGGGACGGCTTCGCATGCAGCCAAAGGACGCCTGAAACTGCAAGCAGCACACAACAGATGCCGAGCTCCAACGTACAGCCCAACATGGAGACCGAGAGAAGACAATACAAGAAGACTGTTCGCAGTATTCTGACTCCCGAAGAGCCCACTCTCAACACAGATACAGACATGCCTCTCGCCGAACCCGAGGCCAACGACCCCAATACGCTGGTGGCCTCCCTCCGCGATGAGATGAAGACTCAGGTCGCTGCTGCCGTTCTTCAGGCCAAGAAGGAGACGACCGAGCAACACGTTCGCATGGCCCAGGCTGTCGAGAAGCTCACAGCGGAACGCGACAAGGCGCTGCAGGGGGTCATTTCGGCACTGGAGCGCGAGGTCGCAGAGTCCAAGAAGACGATCCTTGAGTTGCAGGCTGCTGTCTCTGAGAAGAAGTCCGCTTCCCATGATTGCGCTCATGTCAGGACAGGTCATCACACGGACGCGTCTACACAGACGCCGCCGGAGAGAA
The DNA here is from genome assembly GCA_020746995.1 of Plectosphaerella cucumerina. Classification (NCBI taxonomy): domain Eukaryota; kingdom Fungi; phylum Ascomycota; class Sordariomycetes; order Glomerellales; family Plectosphaerellaceae; genus Plectosphaerella; species Plectosphaerella cucumerina. The sequence continues at coordinate 336,234 of JAGPXD010000004.1, read as the reverse complement.
TGGGTATCTCTGAGGAGGAAATCAAGGCTATCATTGATCTTGCTGTTGCGTCGTATGAGCAGGATTTCCAGGGCAAGCAAGCTGTTGTTGTCGACTAATGTGTCATGTTGGACCCTGGAGTGTTGTACGATAGTATTGTTCGGTTGCTTGCTGGATAAGGGGACCCCATCGCAGAGAGAACCAAGGATGTGCGAGAGAGCATTGGGTTCAGCGAGCTGAAAGGTTAGCTAATGTTGTCAAACATGTGCCGAATACTGCTGCCCCTGACTGCAAATTGGACTGAACCGCCAACGCAATGCTGTGTTGATATCGACATTTCTAGTCGGAGTAACCAACGCCATGAACCGACCATGAGCCATATACTAGTACACCCCATGTGCCTCCCTCCTCAATCATCATCCTCTTCCACCCTCGCCCGCTTGTTCTGCCTCTCATCGTCCTGCAGGCCATAGCCCCTCTTGGACGTCGAGTTCTGCTCGACCTCGGAGAGGAACTTGTCCACGTTGAACGGGTCCGCTGCCTCTCTCTCGAACTGCACGGGTCCCTCCCTTGCCTGTCGCAGATGGTTAGCAATGGAAACTTGGCCGTTTATCGTAATTGGGGTACTGACCTCTGCGTGCTCGGAGCCCTTGAAGGTGCCCCTGCCCAGCGCCTCGCCGAAGCGCGCCGACTTTTGGATCTTGGCCATCTCCTTGTCACCCGCCGCCTCGTCCTCGTCGTCATCCGCGTTGGCTCGGGGCCTGTAGATGCCGTTGATGGCATCCTGGGCAGCGAACAAGGGCTTGTCGTAGTGATTGTCCTCGTTGAAGCCGCTGTCGAAGCCGCTCGTCTGGTTGAACAATCTCGAGTCGTACATGGTCTCCTTGGACTGCGTGGGCTTGGCGAGGCCCAGGGCGATCTTCTCGGAAATGTCGCGGTTCTGTTCGCGCGCCATGACCTGTATCCGCCTCTCGGTGCCCATGCGCGACTGGCGGAGTTTCCTCTCCTCGTCGCGCATCTTGTCTCGCCGTGCCCGCTCACGGTCCCTAACGTCCGAGCCGTCGCTGTCTGAGGCTTCCGAGTCGGACCCGCTGTAGCTTCCTGACCTTGATCTGTCGCGGCGGCCTGCATTCGCGCGGTCCTCCCTTGCCTTTTGGGCCAGCATCCGAAGGTTGTCCTCCTTCTGAGCCTTCTCCTTCTCGGCAAGTCTCTGCTGCATCTGGGCGCGCTGCCTGACCTCCTCGCGGGCGTGCCGTTGGGCGACATTGAGCGACTCTTGGAGCTGTGCAAACTTGTCGTTGACCTGGATGTCCTGCATGCCGGCGCCGCTGGCAGCAAGACGTTTGTCCAGCTCGATGGCGAAACCCTTGGGGTTCTTCCAGTTGGAGATTGGCGGCGGAATCTTCCACTCCTCGTGTTCCTGGGCTGTGACCTTGCGCGGGGGCGAGTGCATGACGGGGGGTGGCGGACTCGGCGGGCCGCGAGGGATCTTCTTGTGCTTGAACTTTGGCGGCTCCATAGGGTCGCGCTGCCTCTCGACGATCTTCATGATACGGTCCTGCTTCTTGGAGTTGTCCCCCATCTGGTTCGCGGGCGTGTACCGGACAAAGGTAGGGTCGGCTCGGGTGCCGGCGTTGACATTTTTGGGCTTCTGGGCGGCGACAGCCCCGCTCACAAGAGCGGCGAGCGCGTTCTTGGTTCTCTCAGTCGTGGCAGCAACTTCTTCCTGGCTCGGTCGGTGGAGGTCGATCTCTCCTGCGTCGGCGCGTTGTCGGAGGGGAATGAGGTCCTTGAAGGAGGCGTGGATGACGCGGCCGGCGCCGTGTCCCTGTCGGGCAAGGGCATCGTAGGCGACCTTTCCATCGGCGTCGACCTGGACGGCCAGGGCGTTGCTTGTGGTGGCGGTCTTCTTGCCCATCTCGAGGGGGTACTGGGCGACGGGGACTTCAGGGAACGCGCCGCCATCGCCAAAGTCTTCCTGCCCTCGGGGGCGCCATCCGGATCGCTGGCCGTACGGCGGTGGTCCTGACCTCTTGGAGGGTGTGAGCAGCCTGCGATGGGAACGGCTGGGAACCTGGGAACCACTGACCTTTAGAACAATCTGTGTCTCGTCCAGCTGTCCAGCGCCGACGATGCGCACGCCACGCTGCTGCGCGTGTGAGGGAATCGCCTCATCCTCACCGGTGTACTTCGGTTTCGGCAGCGACGCGGCCAACGATGCGGCGATGGAGGCCATGGTGGAGGAATGGCCGGGGCGCTGTTGTCTCCTGTTGTTGAATTGGATCTTCAAGTTCGCGACGGCATTGCAACCTGCGCCAGTGCCTTGTTCAGAAAATATCTGCTTATGTAATACGCCGCAAGCGTGGTTGGGAGTGGAGCATCCCCGACTCGCCATCTTGCTGTGCCAGCGCTCATCGGAGGGGCTTTTCTGGGACTTGTAACGGCGATTGACTGTTGCAGCGATAGATCTTTGACAAGCTACGTAACTATCGCGAGGGGAAAATGATGGTCACACACAGCTGGCGTGGATTACTAGGTCAGTTGTTATGAGACACTCGCGAGGCGTTATGTGATTTTCCAAACGCGCCCATCGGAAGGGTGAATCGTGCTGTGAATCACCTCGGGCTGGCAGGCACCCCATCGACGTAGAAGCACCGCCATCTTTCAAAGTCACTGCTATCCAGGCGGTCCAAATGGGGCAGTTTGAAAATCGATGGACAACTATGAAATCTGAGATTCGGTCGCCGATTGGAGTCTTTCACGGAGTCATGAGGCGCACCCAAAGCAACTCTGAGATCGAAATATGCAACATGTGCAAGTCTGTCTTATCAAAACGGTTTTTGAACATGGCAATTGAAGGTCACCCAACTGGCTGGAGCATCCCGAGGTCCTGGTTGCCTTCCCGTCGCCGCCGACCCTGACGAGGGGGGCAACCAGCTCGCCGGACTTGAACTCAGCACGGGGGATTCGAGGAAGAGCCGGGGCAAAGTTGGATGATTTGATTGGTTGCGACAAGTCCAATCCCCCGCGCCAGCCACCTGTGCCGGGGACCATGACGCTGAAGCGATTGACTATGCCTCGGCAATTCCCCATCCCCAAACCTCCAACCTCCAACCCTCAAATGACGGGTCTAGCAATGTAGCCATCTTGACACTACCACAGGCCATCGCATCTTTTGCGAAGAGCCGTACATATTACACAACAATGGTCTTATCGCCCCCGCTGACGGGCCTCAAGGTCCTGGAGTTTGCCGGACTGGCGCCTGGTGAGGCCCCATTGTTGCTGCTGTCAACGGACGCCTCGCTGACGATCTAGGTCCCTTCGCGGGAATGCTTCTCGCTGATGCCGGCGCGGATGTCCTACGTATTGACCGAGCCATCAAAGGCGTCACTCACGCGGCAGAGCCCGCGCCTCCTACCGACGACCAGCTCGCCCGCCACAAGTTTTCGGTAGCAGTGGACCTCAAGTCACCGCATGGAATCGCTCTCGTCAAGGAGCTTGCCGCCAAGGCTGACGTCCTGATCGATCCGTTCCGACCAGGAGTTCTAGAAAAGCTTGGGCTCGGACCTGAGGTCCTGTGCGCCCTCAATCCCCGGCTTATCTATGGCCGCATGACGGGGTTCCGTCGTGACGGCAAGTACTCCGCCATGGCTGGCCATGACATCAACTACTTGGCTGTCTCTGGTGCCCTCGGTCTTCTGGGCCGAGAAGGCGACAAGCCCCGCCCGCCGTGGAACATCCTGGCCGATTTCGCTGGGGGCGGAGGGACACTCTTCCAGGGCATCCTCCTTGCTCTAGTTTCTCGGCAAGCTAGCGGGAAGGGTCAGGTCGTGGAGGCGAACATGGTCGACGGCTCCAGCTACCTGGCGACCTTCCCCCGCTTCGCGCTGAAGACCCCTCTCGGCGATAGGGGCCGGGGCAGGAACATTCTCGACGGTGGGTGCCCCTACTACGACACGTATGAGACGAAGGATGGAAAGTACATGTCCGTTGGCGCACTTGAGCCCCAGTTCTTCAAGGTTCTTATCAAGGGACTGGGTCTCGGAGGCCAGGACTGGGAGAGCAGGAGATTCGACCCGGACGAATGGCCAGCATTGGGGGCTCTCTTTACCGAGACCTTCAAGTCAAAGACGAGGACAGAATGGGAGGCCGTGTTCGACGGCACAGATGCCTGCTGCTTGCCGGTTCTCGAATATGGCGAGCTGGAAACAAATGCAGAACGTGAGGGCGATCAGCGGCCTTCCGTTACCCTCAAGGACACGCCATGTCTGGCCGTCGTGGAGAATGCCGGGCCCAACCAAGGCCAGGGCCGAGGGGTGAGTGGACAGGGCTACACTGGCGTGCCTTTGGGTCCAGGTGAGGGCGGCGAGAAGGTGTTGCAACGCTGGCTTGGATGGGACAGGGGGAAAGACTACGAGGTCCAGAAGGGCGGCGTCGCGGTGAAGCCTAAGCTGTAGGACTACCCAGACAGAGATGTGAACAAGTATGATAGCATTTATGACAGGCGCTTTCTACGGGCAGCTTGACTACATACAACGACTAGGAGATCTAACAGGTGCCCCAGATTTTCGGTGCTCCCAGTCTTAGATGGCCGAGTTGTCACCGCAGGAGAAGGCGCCTCTGACCTTGCTGCTATCGCTGTTGAAGATGTCAAGAAGCTCGGTGATGGAGGACCATAGTCCAGCGGCGTTCATGAAGAGGGACTGGACAATGAGCAAGACGTTGACCACGAACAGGATCATCATGAGCCAGTTGCTGAACATGCTGCCCTTGTTGAGGTGGAACCAGAAGATGGCGCTGAGTCCAAAGGTGAACCAAGCAATCGTCGTGGCCGAGCTGATGGCCAGGATCGAGTCGAAGATGGGGATAGCGTTGGAGAGCACCCAGACGAGAACCCAGTACAGGGTGACGCAGCCGATCCAGGTGCTCCACGACTTGACGCTCTTGTCGGTGATCTGGTGTGTGGCCTTCATGGATCGCATCGCAACGACGTACATGTACTTGGCACCGGTGTGGCCAAAAGACATGGCGGTAGCGAAGACGGCCGGCAGCACGACGCCGTAGGCGGCCTTTGCGGCGATGGTAGGGGCCGATCCCAGGGCGGGCGAGGTCGTGTACTGACCGGCAAGACAGTAGATGGCAACGGCGATGACGGAGTAAGTGGTGATGGAGAAGGCCTCGAGACAGGCGAGGGCCTTGGGGAAGTCCTTGACAGGGTCCTTCATCTCAGCCATGTAGGAAACGAAGCTGGATCTGGTCAGCAATGCTCACTATCTCAGGAATGGATGAACTGTGGTTACGCACCTGATGTTCGCGGCATAAGCGTAGCACAGCTTCAAGCAGGCATTGACGGCGTCCCTGAAGCCGGGGTTGCCGACGATCTTGATCTCCTTCTCCCAGCCAGGGGGCGCGCGGGCAGGATCCGACACTCCCAGGGAGATCATGACAATGAGTGCGGCGGCCACGATGCTGACGGTCGAAGGGATGCCGGTCTGGGACACGAACTTGACGGTCCTCGGCAGGCAGAGGATCCAGTTGGCGACGACGGCGATGGTCAGGAACGCCACGGTGCAGAAGGCGTGTCCGCTGAGGGTGTTGAAGGCAACGGAGAGCGTCACGCTCGCCGAGGCGCTGGTGAACATGACCTTGATCAGGAGACCGAGACCCGCGACGATCTCCAGCCACCGACCGCCGATGATGCCGCACATGTCGACGACGTTGACGACATGGGGGTAGCGCTTGTAAAACTGCAGCAGCTGGAAGGCAGTGTAGTAGGAGACGAGACCGATTCCGATGATACCGATCAGACCGGGGATAACGCCCAGGACCTGCAGACAGCCTGGGAGCGACAGGACGCCGAGGCCGATCTGGTTGGTGAGGAGGACGAAAACAGTGTCCCAGCAGCTCAGGGTGCGGTAGTTGGCGCCGCCCTGGCTGAAGATGTTCTCGGCCGGGACATCGGGGGTGGCAACCTTCTCATCGGCAGGCAGCTCGTTCGCATCGTCGCTCTCGATACGATCCTGGGCTTGCTGGGGGGTGGCGCCCACACGCTGCTCCTCCATGGCACCAGGCGTGGTGGCGTTGTCTGCTTTCTCGACAGCCATGGCGCTGACTGGAGGGTGGTCACTCGAGGGGCTGGGGACACGCGTGAAGGGAGACAGTGAGGACGGGGGACCAAAGGAGAGAGAAGATCGAGTGGCAGGAGTAAGACAAGCCCAAGGACAGGAGACGGGAGCCGCGACTTTTCAAGGCGATGGCTGCCGGCTGAAACCGAAGGCGGTCGAGGGGGCGAGGGCACTGGCAAGCGATAACGGCGAGCGGGAAATACCTATGCAAATTTTCGTCTCCAGCGGCACCTCTTGTTTTTTTTCTGTGAGGACACCCCGACGTCTATGGATCCCGCGGGATTCTCCATACACTCTCCACCGCAGACCTTGGGGTAGAAGGCCTTCTCCGCGAACGTCCTGGCTCTTCCAGGTGTTCCCCAGACCGGAGAAGCCGGGATGAGGGGGCCTACATCGGACGGGCAACGGGGGGGCCGCGAGGTCGGTAGCGTTGTATGTAAAAGTTTGCAAATACAGGATTCTGTTGAAGGGAAGGATCTTCTTGTTCGGGTTGTGTTTGATGTTGGTGCCTTTGGTGGGTGAGAGGCTCGCGATGAGGTCAGGAGGTGGATGCGGCTCGGGAGTTGGTCGCCGGGAAGTGGGACGAGGATATCTTAGATCGGCTTGGCATGCAGGCGGATGGATGTTCGAGAAGGCGGATGCGAACGGTGAGCAAACGGAGGTCTTCTATCCAGGTACAAGTTCTTGGAAGCTGAGTTCCAGCTTTGGACTTGAGGCTTCAAACCCGGCGTGTCTCCTTTGCCTCAGTCTTCTCTTCCATCGACCCAACGAGCATCTTACGTTCAAACCATGGCAATATTCGATAGCAGAATCTAAAAACCGGGACCGTGGTCGTCAGAATCCGAGAGCCTCCCTGCTCGAGTCAGCACAGGCTATTACGCGAAAAGAGCCGTTTCGCGGGCACTAACACGGCATCAGTGGAACTAGCCCCTGATCTGTTACTTAACCATTTGCAAAGACGCCCCGATTATAGCGATTGCAGGGCGCGTAGGATCCACGTCTCGGAACTTGATGAGCCTGCCAAGCAACGTTACGGGAAGAGACCTTAAATACGCCTGAAGTACCACGTTTTCTCCCCGTGAAAGGGGCGCGCCGTTACTTGCTGTGGTCACCGATATCCCGGGACTATCACCGGCGTTCGCTCCGGTCCATGACATCGCCACGGACAACTTCGCCGTAGGACCCGAGATGTTCCGCAAAGATTGGGACATCGTGATGTCGACTCGCGCGAGGTGCATTGATGTCGCGGGGCTTCAATTGCTGACGAAGCAAGGAGACTGGCTATGCTTGTCCTCTGGCTACCTTCTCTCGACACATCGCGTGTACCTTACCTACAACGTCATGGCCCATCCTGACGACGGCCGAGAATGTCACCAACGAGAAAGCGCTCCGAGCTTGAGAGGCATCCGCAGCATCTGATCACCAGTACTGCTCGGCTTGGGGAGCCTTCCGCCCCTCACATTGACCTGCAATGCGTAGTGAATCAGCCGGGGCTGTCCAAGTCCACCGTCGCGCTCCCGCCTCCATGCCACAAACTCCTCCTCGGCAACACCGTCTCGCAGGTGCTTGTTTCTTTCCTTTTGCTCCTCAACAGTCTGATAAGGGAGAGGATCTTTACGGCCCTCGCCACCCGGAGGGTAGTCGTGCCCAGTCCAGAGTTTGTAGTGTCCCGGGAGGGCAAGGACCTTGCGGACTGAGCCGTACAAGTCGTTGGCGTTGCCGCCTGGAAAGTCGCACCGAGCCGACCCTACATCGGCGTTGAATAGAGAGTCGCCACAGAACAGGTTTCCTGATGAGGTGAGGGCAGTCAGCAAAAGATCGTTGACAGACTCAGGGGTCGGCGGTTTCCTACCTCCGATGAGGTACCCCATGTGGTCAGGGGTGTGACCGGGGAGATGCATGGCCTTGGCCTCGATGTTACCAATCGTGAAGACTTCGTCGTCTTCAAAGAGATGGTCGAAAACGTCCTGGTATTCTTCCAGGGGTATGCCGTAGCGAGGAGCAAATGTCTCTTGCACCTGAGTGATCCTCTTGCCGATGCCAGTAGCAGGGCGAGAGTTCTGTCGCTCAGCGAGACGTGCTTGCAGATAGCCCGAGGCTGTGAGGTGGTCGGCATGGGCGTGTGTTTCTAACAGTCTCTCGACGGTGTATCCTTGCTCCTGCACCAGAGAGAGGAGCTCGTCCGCAGACGGGGTTGAAATGGTCGCTATGGCTGGGTCGAAGTCGAGCACAGGGTCGATGATGACTGCGGACTTGGTGACGGGATCGGCAACAACGAACTGCCAGGTCCCTGTTCCTGGGTGGAAGAGATGATGAATGATGGGTTCATGAACAGCCATGATGGTCGAATGATGCACTTTGAGCGGTGAAGTTGAGGAATTTGATCTGTGAGGAAGGAAAACAGCAAGTCATGGAGCTCTGAGACAGACATGCCCATACTTATGGTCATGAGACGAAGCCATGGTCGCCGAACACCAGCTTGAGTTTCGGAGCTGTAGGCATTACCGAACTTAACGTGCGGCTGCTCGGTATGCCCGGAGACGTTCAGAGGGCATCAGTGATCACCGAACACAATGCCACCTGTCGGCAGCATCCAGGCAGACAGCCAAGGCGATACCTTCGGCATTCTTTTTGATTTGAAATCAGGAGCTCCGGGCCCGACATGCCGGCTTCTTCAGTGCGATTGTGAATCAATGAACGCCGAAGAGTGGTCTCCGGGGTCCACTCCGAGATGCTGCCCGGGTCAGGCCTAATCTGCCCCGGACACTAACATTTAGCGACCGGGTTCCCCAACCGGTCGGTCTCGGGGGTTTGTTTCCCACTTACATGTATGCAAAAAGGGGTGACTGGTGGTCTACTAGGGGAGATATCCGATTGATATCTGGGGAACGAAGCGAGACGACCTCCACACATGGCCATTCTTGAGTCCGAGAAAATTGCAATCCTTGAAGAAAATTCAAGGCCTCCAGAGAAGTACTCACGAGCCTGGCCTAGTCCGATACCTGCCCCCGAAAAGCGTCGCAACACGGAGACCAGCTCGCACACCCAGAGGCGACAGACCCGACCCTGCGGTCCGGAGGGTTTGGCTCCGACAGGGATAGGATGAAGAGAACTGCCGAAGAAATGATATCATAATCCCGGGCATCTGTTCGTGGCGCATTGAATCCCTTCCATCTTCTCCCACGTCTCGGGGCCCGAGTCAGGGGTAGTCGGCGACTGGCGCAGTGCTAGTTCGGGGACCTGGTGCCGTCGGGGACCAAACACAACGGCAAGCGCAACTACCCAGGCACGCCATTTTCGATCGGGGTCCAATTCCAGGCAGGGAGAGTGTCAAGTCTCGGGATATGGAAATGCTAATTCATGCCCTTAATCTATTCCCGGGGGGTATTAAAGTCGAGGTCGATTCTGCATCAAATCTGGTTGGACTGCACCCTCGAGTTTCACCGCCTCATCTTTACCACCCCCTTTTCGCCATGTCCACGATTCTTTCTGGGGCTGCTTTCGGCGCCGCCTTGGTGGCTTCGGGCATGTACCAGCCGTCGGTGATTCTTGGCCAATTCGACTTTAGCAACTTTCAGATGCTTCAGACCTTTCTGACAGCGTCCGCCAGCAGCACGTGCGTTTGAGTTTCTCTCAAGTTCCAGCCCTTGAATCATCAGATGGCACATTTACTGATACTGCCTCCCTTCAGACTCATTGTTACTGCCATGACTGCGGCTGGACACGCCAAACAGAACCCACGAACTCCGTCAAGCCTCGGCATTGCCTCCTATGATGGCAACATCGTCGGCGGAGCACTCCTTGGCGCAGGCATGGCCATCTCCGGGTCATGTCCAGGCACAGTCCTTGCCCAGGTCGGCGTGGGCCTGACTTCTGGACTGTATTCTCTACAGGGTGCCTTTGTTGGAGGCGTCTTGTGGTCAGGCTTTCTCAAACGATGGATCGCGTCAAGATCAACCACTACCGACACACCGGGAGTGTTGACGATCCACGAGCAATCAGGTGTCAGCAAAGCCACAGCATTCGTTGGCCTCGAGACTCTTTTCGCGCTCGGTATACTTGCCATTCAGACACAAGCCCCTCTAGGCCCCTCCGTCATTTCTCCCGTTGTCGGCGGCCTTCTTATTGGTCTCTCCCAGCTTATCTCACTTGTCTTGCGCAAGTCGATGCTGGGAGTCTCGACGTCGTACGAGGAGGTTGGAAACTATTTCTGGTGGGTGATCACGGGTGGAAACACAAAGAATGAGCCCTCTTCCCATTCAAGCATTGTCTTTTCTACCGGCGTGGTCATGGGGGCCTGGGCGTTGGCCACTACTGTCCCGAGCCTTGGAGCCGGGACCTTGCCAAGCGGCGTTCAGCCCCTGGGAGCATTTATCGGCGGCCTTCTCATCTGCCTGGGGGCGAGAGTTGCCGGCGGGTGCACGAGCGGCCACGGCATCAGCGGCATTGCGCTGCTCTCGACGGCGAGCTTCATCACCGTCATGTCCATGTTCTCCGCAGCAATCCTCACCTTTGCACTTGTCAATTAGCATTAGTATACCACAGCGAGATCATTCCCTTTTGTTGAATTCACGATCAAAGTCTAGCTAGAACCTTTGGGCTCCAGAGCCGAAGAAGAGGCCCTTCAGCGCCATACACAGGATCCTCAGTTGGCATGGCGACATCTTTGATTTCTGACGCAAACTTGAATGAGGGAGACTTTCCCATTTCGTTCCTCCACATGGGACATCCCTGAGAGACTCATCAGTCGCTACTATCTGACGGGAAAAAACACAAAATAGGCGCACCTTTGGATACACGCCGATGTATCGATAGTCTTCTGAGCTGTCCAACGAGGAATGGGCTGTTCCTGCTGGAAGAAGTATTACATCGCCCTGTTTGACGTTGATTTCTTGACCCTTGCCCTCTTGGATTCTGCCAATGAGAAGCTTGGAATGGCCTCGGAAGATGCCTGTAGGGCAAATGTCAGCAGACAAGTACAGAGCGTATAAGATGATAGTCTCACCATAGCATTCGTGGCTGTTGGGATGGAAGTGCCGGATGTCAATGTGTCCCCAAGTCCCCTGACATCCGTTAACATTCAACAATGACTGTATGTGTTGACTTCTTCTATACAACAGAGATGGTTGGAACATACGCGTTTCTCCCAGGCATGGCGGGTCAGGAAGGCAGTAGCCGAGTCTTCGTCCCTAGGGCTTGGCAGGACATTGCGGTAGAGAAGCACGGGTAGAGGGCTGTTTGGCGCGTCTGGAGTTGGAGGCAGCATGAAGCACTCGACCGGCGTGGACATGGAAGCTGTGATGGCCATCTTGCGAAACTTCCGGATTTCTGACTTGCCGAGGATGGCTAGCCGCTCCTCGCCGACGAGATGTGCTATCTTCGGGCTTATCAACTGGAATCTGATCACTCGGGATTGGCAGCCATCGCAGGGATACCGAGATAGCCGTCATGGTCCGGAGCGGGCCCGGAGTCCGATCCGTGGCGGTCCGTCCCCACTTCTCCTGAGCCACGAGGTTCAGCTCCCGTAGACAACGAGGAAAGCAGCCGAAGAATCCGGGGTAATCAAGACACGGGCCTCTTCCTATCTTTAGAATGACTCGCTAGCGGGCGGAGGAGGGTTCCTTGCCACCGATTCGCGGTCTTGGCCCGTCAATGGCGCTATCAAGCTACCCAGGGGGCTGGAATCTGGGGAAGCCTGGGAAGGGGCATCGTGACAGCTACTCATACTTGTATAAGACATGGCGTTGCGAATCAGCTCTTCATGACTGGTCTTTCGGCATCAGTTTCTACTTTCTACACCTTGCTTCATCTTGAAGTCTGAAGCCAGGCACTGTACTCTACCACTCCTCACCACCCCCTTTCCCATCTCGCCATCTCAGCCATGGCGGCTACTTCGGAATCATCCGACATCGGCAACCCCAGTGCCAGTCACGACACCGAGAAGAACATGATAGTGGCAGTACCGAGCAACGCAGAGGGCGTGGCGGATGTCATGCATCGTCTTCCCGACGCCGTCGATGCCAACCTCTTCGCCGTGGAGAGAGCCATTGATGCCATTGGGTTCGGAAAGGTCCAATGGCAGCTGGCCTTGTCTTGCGGATTCGGCTTCCTCGCGGACCAGGTAGAAATTTGATTGCAGAGCACAAAGCCCATTGAGAGCTCGTTAAGCTGACGCGGTATACAAAAGATGCTGCTCGTTTCCGTGTCTCTGGTCGGGCCCCAGACCATCCCCGAGTTCGCCCCAACCTACCCGACCCTTCTTCCCGTCGCCCTCTACGCCGGTCTTCTCGCAGGCGCGGTCGTCCTCGGCGTGAGCGCAGACAACTTCGGGCGAAGAACCATTTGGCAGATTTCCATCTTTGGCATCTCGATCGTCGCCATGATCTCGGCATCTGCTCCCAACTGGGCAGCTCTGAACTGCTTTGTCACACTATGTGGCTTCTTTGGCGGAGGAAACCGTGCGTCGACCCTCTTCCGAGCCCCGTCGAGGCGATTCTGACATGTTACGTACCAGTTGCAATTGACTTGACCATCCTCGCGGAAAGCATTCCGAGCAACTGGACGTGGGTATTGTGTGGGCTTGCCAGTATCTGGGGACTTGGAAACACCGTCGCCGGGTTGATTGGTAAGTCTCGTTACACTCACAATCCCTACTCCTGATTCTCGGAAGAGAGCTAACCACGCTGGATGTGAACAGCCTGGGCACTCCTCGTCCCCTATGGCTGCCCCCCTGAGGCCACCCCGGAAACTTGCCCAAGGTCAGCAAACATGGGTTGGCGATACCTCTACATCACTCTCGGAGGCCTCTGCCTTATCATGGCACTCGTGAGAGCCTTCATCATGCGAACCTTTGAGTCCCCCAAGTGGCTGGTGTCATGTGGCCGCTACCAAGAAGCCGTCGATGTCCTCAATCAGATGAGCGCCGTGAACAAACTGGACTACAGAATTTCCATTGAGGAGTTTGATCAATCTGTTCGCACGGAGACATCAGAGAAGTCAGTCCGGGAGAACATCAGGCGTCTGGCTGGTTTGTTCTCTGGTGGGAAGCAGCTTCGCCTCATGAGCTGTCTGACCACAATGTGGATGCTGATCGGCATTGCGTGAGTTGCTCCGTCATCTTCCACTTTATTTCATCGCAAGATGGGCTGACTGACGAGTACAGCTATCCATTGTACACCATCTTCCTGCCGTACTACCTACGCGCCAATGGCGCCAACTTTGGCGACACCAGCAACTACACGACCTACCGTGACTGGTCTGTCTCCTCAGTTGTCGGAATCTTCGGCCCCATCCTGAGCATGTGGATGGTATCACACAAGTGGTTCCTGTCCCGAAGATCCTTGATCATCACAGGCGCGGCATGCGCGGCATTTTCCGGCGCCTTCACCACGGTGAGAAATGCCGGGCAAAACCTGGGCTTCTCCTGCATGATCAACTTTTGGCTCAACGCCTTGTATGCCGTCATCTATGCGTAGGCTTCCTCCCATTCTCATGTTCTGATTTCTAGGAGCGGATGATTGACCCAGGCACAGATACACTCCTCAGTCTCTGAGCGTGGAGAACCGTGGACTGGGCAACGGTCTTCTCATGGCCACCGGCCGTGCCGCTTCCCTTACTGCTCCGTTCATTGCCACTTTCGCAGATGTCACCACCAGTGCCCCAATCTGGGTGTCATGTGCTTGTTACATCGTCATCGGCCTGGTAGGATTGGTGTTGCCAGTCGACACGGTCCCTTTCAGGCGGTCAGCCTGAGGTTATCTGTAGCTCCTACTGATTTGTGTGGATTCGCTGAGGTTTCTTGGGCGACTTGATCTGGATGGGCCCTGCTACTATCTCGGGATCTGATTTGGCATCGACGGTCTTCTACCAGTTAGTCTTGCTGTTTGGAGTTAATTGTATCATGGCCGCTTGAGTTTGCTCTCTGGTGAAAGTCTGATTCGAAACGACGCCTGTCTCAGAGACAGCAAATCTAGCTATGAAGTCGAGTGTAGTGAAGTATCTACTTGCGATAGGGTACTGTAAAACTTACACTTGGGTTATGCATGAACTTTTAATCGTTTCTAATTACCATCGCAGCTCATCCACCTTGGACCAGAGCTGGCATCTACGAAACTCATGGTCCATCCTTATCGCCTTTATAGCTGTTTTCACTGCCTTTGTAGACAAGCCCTTAAGATGTTGGAGTACTACCTGCTTCACCACTCTGAGCCGCTTGGCATACGCTTGAGATCACATCGAACAACACCACAAAGTCATCAAAAGCTAGCTCCTTCATATCAACTAAAGACCAAGCTCATGGTCCTGTCTGCGCCTCAATGTCAAGCCAGCCATCAATGGCGCGCCCGTAATCCGTCGCTTGCAGAAACATGGTGCCTGCGTCCCCAAGAGAGCCCATTCCTTCAAAATACATATCCTCGAACGATATGCCCATATCGGCGAGAACAGGGTCTGCATCGGCGGCGTCAGGCTCTGGCTCTCCTTCTGACGGAGCATATGCCTCGTTTTCTTGCTGCACTGCCTTGTGGCCACTGATACCAAAAGACCCAACAAGATTGAACTCGTCATCAGCGCCCTGCATAGTTCTGTTGGCAATATCAGAGTCTTCTGAAGCCCCTAGAACGGATCGATCAAGGCCAGCGTCGGTGCGCCCTGCCTTGTCGTAAATAAGTAGATCCCAAAGTAGCTGGGAATCGATGGAGAAAGAGGGTTTGGTTGCATCTGACGGATCTTGCGGCGTCGATACTAGCACGATACTGTCTTGCAATCTCTTCAAATTATTGGCCTGTAAGAAATTTGTCAGTCAGACAGTCGATTAGCATCGGGCTAGAACTCACCATTACTGCCACTGTCGGCCATATCACTGCCATCTGCCGAAGGAATCTCATGCATTTGTCAAACCCAGTTTGAGCGCGGCTCCTGACTTGCGGGTCGGACACAAAGCTGTGTTGGAGATGGATCGTTGCAACAATGACGACGCAATGTGCAAGGCAAGGATCTGATACCATCAGACCCTTGGATTCCAACACTCCGATGAAGTAGATGATCCACCCGGCATTTCGCGTGATGCTTTCGAAAGATTGCTGGATGAAGGTATGGGGAATGGTCTGCCGAAAGTTACGAAGGCGCATGGAGAGTAGGAATGGGTGGTTGAGGAGGCATGGGATAGCAGAGTAGACAAACTGCATGAAGAGGAAGGGCATCCACCAGTGTCGGTCTTTCTGTAATGCCTCCGGGCTGAAGGTGTCAATCTTGTTGTGACTGAACCTGTACTTCAGGGGGACCCGGCAGTCGATGTTCAAATGGCTCTGCATAACGCTGGAGTAGTCGGAATGTGCGTCCCATGGGGGTGGAGAGTTCGGCCCAACCCTGCATGCAGCGTATGCCCTTGCCATTTGCCAGGCGGAGCAGAAACCCGTGGAGGTACTGGCAATGGATCTGTCCTCTGCATCGCCAAACGATGTAAGGTCTGGGCCGGCACAGGACGCTACGATGCTGAAAGCGTCAACGCCGATGCTAGACCCTGTGAGAGCACCCATAAGTCGTGTTGGACGCTCAATACAGCCTTGGAGTTGCTGTAAGACAAAGATGCTCTTCAAGCAATCTTGCCGCTCACGGGCAGCCTCGCCTGATGATGACGAGAACGGAAGGTCATGGGCTAAATGGCTGAGCATGGCCAGATTGAGTCGAGACTGGGAGAATTTGCCGGCTGGCGACAGCATTTCTGTCAGCCATGAGTGAGAAGGAGTGCAACCAGAAGGGAGCTTACAAGCGAAGTCGAAAAGACTCAGTAGACACATCGACTGGAGTGTCGAGAGCTCAACACGCCCTTCTGTGATACGGTCCATGACGATTCTCCTGGCAGCCACTGCCTTTGCTTCGATAAGTTGCTCCGTCTGCGGCGTCATAGATCCAGGTGGAAATCTGAGGCTTAGAGACTCCAGAGACAAGACCAGCTCAGGTGTCCTAGAAGGCAGAGACTGGAGAAACGCGGCTTGTGAAAAGAGCGTGATGGGCTGGTCGTGGCACCATGTCAAATAAAGCCGTCCTACTTCCAACAGACGAGCTTCTGTAACGTTTGGTGATTTTCTGCCGGAAGTTTGTCAGTCTCAAAGAAAAGCTGACACCGTCAGAAGAGAGTGTCCTCGTACCTAGCCAAAGCGCTGCTGCTAGGACTATTGGTCTCGAGACCTACGTTCCAGCCGAACTCACCGGCTGTCGCACTTGGTATCGGACTTATGACCTGACGAGGCGACGAATCAAGCCGGGAGTTCTCATTGGCATCGTTGCTACAGTCTAAAGTCAGCCAACAGCACCATGGGATCGGGGATTAGAGTGAGGCACCTCAGGTGTTCAAGAAGTCGATCCAACTTGCCTTCAAGATTACTCATTCTGTTTTCCTGGGTCACCGGTCAGTGCCAGGTTTTGCCTTGCCTCTTTGAGGGGTGGTGAATGCTCACCATAGCTTGGTTGTGCTTCGACTGTTTTGGATCGACAGCATCAGTTGGATCCTGGTACACACATTCCTGGCCGAGCCTCTCGCAGTATGAACACACAGGCCTCTCTCCAGGGCATTTTGACTTCTTTCTTCTGTGAGATGAAGTGTCAGCTTGCTGAGGGCTCATACGCGACGCCAAGACAGGAGGGGGTTGGCGAAGTTGTCCCTACCTGCAAGGCTCACAAGCGTGCCGCGCCCTCTTGGCGTAGCGAGCGTCGTCCATGGCCACGCCCTGAGCGCCTGAATGCACGCTTATACCCTCCAACCAACGGTCTGAGTCGATCAAACGGGGCAGTGTATGATATGGAAATGAGCGTAGAGGTGAAGTCAAGGCGCGGACATGTCTCGGTGTTGCCAAGAAGACGTCGACAGCGGGGTAGTAAGGGCAGATTAGCGGGATGCCCGCTGAAGTGAGGGGAAGAGGCATGGGCACCGTGACCTGCACGGAAACGGATAGCGTTATCTCCAACTTCCAAGGCCCAAGACAAGACTGCATTTATAGGCTAGCGTCGCGGCATTCGGCTTTCCTGTAGGAGATGGCGCTGCTTCGTCCACACCTTTTGATAGCTCGAATGTATCAGGATAGGCATTTCGGCACGACAAGGAGTAGGGGGCTGGGTTTGGGAACGTGCAGCTTTGGCCCCAGCTCCAACCTTGAAAGTTTGCGGGCGGTTCAGTAGCCCCTGAGCAGCCCCTGAATGAGCCCCTGAACCCTTGAGGGACGGAACAGTGATAGGGCGGCGACCCAAGCAAAGTCACTGGCGAACCCCGACACCGAAATCAGGTATACCTCTTGAATTCGTACTCATACTACCAAGCTAGAACTCCCTGGTCTCCCTGTCCATCTTGGCAATCAAGCCCCTGGCAGAATTTGATGTCCTCCTGAGTGTCCCCTGTCAGCTTCTGCTTGGGCGCTGCAGGCCAGACCTCAGCGCCCAGCTTCTCCTCTGCCTGTCTGTGGCTTGTGACAAGCTCGCGTGTTACAGTCTGGAAGAAGAGTGGCCCCTTTTCGACGCGAGGATGAAGCTCCCCGTTGACGAAAATTCCCGCGTTCAAGTTCTTCTGGGCGCCGTTGCACAGGTCCTTGTCTTCCCTCAACACCTGCTTGAAGAATTCGCTGATGCCGGTGAAGTCCTCGTCTGTGGCATCTTTGTGGCGGTATACCTCGTACTCCATCTTGGTCTTGGTGGCCGAGACGGGATTGCAGCGCATGATGTACATGAAGTCCTTGCTGCGACAAGTCAGCAACTTTCAGTAATGAGCTAGAGTAGGTGGGTGACTTACGAGACCGTCATGGACGTGTTGGGGTAGTAGAACGTGCTGAAGATGCCGAGTCCATCCGTGTTCTCCTTGTCGACATTGAAGTGCTGGATCCAGTTTCCGTCGGTCTCAACCCAGTACTTGGAAAGATCGGAGACGCTGTTGACAGCAGGATGACCGGTCGGACAGTGGTAGCACTGTAATCATGTCAGAGCCATGCCTCGATGCCACGCGGGTGAAAAGCAGCGACTTGGCTCACCTCGTTGTAATTGTCTGCGAGTGTCTTCCAGTTATAGTCTCCCATCATGTCCCACCCATGATCGAAGCGATAGTCGCTCATGGTGAAAGGTTGAAGACGAGGCTGCTGGTCCACAGATGCAAAGAACTTTGCCCAGGGAATCTCCGGCTCTTCGGATGAGTCGAGATTTACCCAGATGAAGCCCAGGTGATCAACATGCACGTGAACCTTGAAGAGAGTGTTCTGCGTCTTGTCAAACGAGGGAACTTCCTGATACTTTGGTGCCTTGGCCAGTTTTCCATCGAAGCCATAGGACCATCCTAAGCAAAACATTATCAGATGATCCAATGAACGACAGTGGCCTCGTCAACTTACCATGGTACTTGCAAGCGAGAACGCTCATGTGACCGCTTTCCTTCTCGACCAAGGGGTAGGCACGGTGGCGACACACATTGTGGTGGCCGTGGATGTTGCCCTGGCGATCCTTGACAAGGAAGAAGTTGAAGCTGGCTTCCGTGATCTGAGTGAAGTCCCCAGGGTTTTCAAGCCTGTTCGAGTGGGAAACAAGAATCCAGCGCTTGGAGAAGATCGATCGCCTTTCGAGCTCGTACATGCCGGGCGACCGATACCACACGGCAGGCAGAGCTCGTGACGTCTTGGGCTGCTCCGCCTCTGCGGTCACCGGTCTGCCAATGCCGAACCAGCTCATGTTTTCTTGCGAGATTGATGAGTAGACGAAGTGTTATGAGATAGGACTTCAAGAGATGAGGTCAGAAATGGGTTGGGTTGCAGGCAGAATACGGGGATCACTCAGGGGCGTCTGTATTCTCTGGATTTGAAGCTGTCAAACAACCCGCCATTCTAGCGGCGCCGGCTCTTATCTCAAAGCAATGAATGCCTCGCTAGATACGGAGCTAATCAAGCCCGGAAAGACACCGGGATGCTGATGTGAAGTAACGGGCTCCAACTCCATATCGTGGATTGCGGGGGAATTGGTGTAGGTGGTGTGGGTACGGCCCGGCCTCCGTGCCCACATCACCCCTTCCCCCGAGGAGGCTTGATTGCACCGTCGATACTCTACTCGGGGTACTTCGCTTTCGATCCGATTGAGAAGACTTTAGACTTCGAGCCTGCTGTGGTTTTCACCCCTCGTTTGGAGTCCGCATGTGGTCGTGGGCTCGTCCGGAGCGGGCCCCGGGCCCTCTTCTCGGCGCTGATCTCGAGAGGTACATCCGGGAGCCGTGTAGATAATCAGATGGCCCTTTAGGCCTGGCTCTTCAATCAGGCCGGTGTCATCGTTGAACTGCTGCTCCAGGTATCAGAACATACAAGCATAGTGACATCTACATGCTCATTCACTGGGTTTCCCACACGCCCAAGTGCACAACAAACCTATCGAAGAAAATGCAACCCAACACGACATCCACGTCTCATGCCGCAGGTGCGGCTCAGGGGCCTGTTCAAGATGCCGAGAAGCCATTGTACCGGCGGATTCGAGTCACTATCTTGGGAGCTGGGTATGTTATGTTGGAAAAAATCCAAGATGCCCACATACTGATTGCTTTTTTGCAGAGTATCCGGGATTCAAATGGGTAAGACTCACGCATTGCAAAAGTTCCCGAAGCTCTCCAGGCACTGATACACAGGCATACAGCATACAAGTTGCAGAAGCACCTGAAAGATCATGTCACGATTCAGATTCTCGAGAAGTCCCCCCAACTGGGCGGTACCTGGTATGAGAACAAGTATCCAGGTATGAGCATCACTCATCATGACACTGTCTGAGCTTTAGTCTACAGGTGTGTCATAAAACGAGGCAATACTAACAGTACTAACCCAGGTTGTGCATGTGACGTCCCGAGCCACTGCTACCAGTACAGCTTTGCGCCCAACCCCGACTGGTCCAAGTTGTAAGTTACTGACCGCTCCTTTAGCTACCCTGTCTCATAGAAGCTCGTCTACTGACCAGCGTTCTCTAATAGTTACGCCTCTTCTGGGGAGATCCGGGAATATCTCCATACGGTGGCAAGACATTTCAACATTGAGGAGCTCATCAGATTTGACACTAGGGTGGTCAACGCCCAATGGTCTGAAGCCACGAGTACCTGGACGCTGTACGCCGATGATGGCTCGCGATTCGAGTCCGAAGTGTTCATCAATGCTGGAGGCATCCTCAACAACCCACAGATGCCCGACATCGAAGGCCTCGACAGCTTCGCAGGGCAAACTATGCACACAGCGGCTTGGGATGCGTCTGTTGACCTCAGAGGCAAGACAATTGGCGTCATCGGCGCCGGGGCGAGCGCCGTCCAGCTTCTGCCCCAGATTCAACCCCTTGCCAGCAAAGTCAACATGTTCATTCGAACTCCCTCATGGATATCACCGCCCATCGCACTTGCAGATGCGGATGTTCCCAATCCCGAATACGTGGAACAGGAGAAGAGCGCGTTCCGAGAGGACGACATGGGCTATCTGGAGAGCCGCAAGCATCTGGAAACCCAGTTCAACAACATGTTCGATGCTTTCTTTAAGGCCAGTCCTCAGCAGAAAGACATGAGACAGCGGTTTGAGACTCGAATGAAGTCATTGATTCATGACGAGGAACTACAACGACGCCTAATTCCGAACTTCGAGGCTGGATGTCGGAGGATCAACCCAGGTGAACAGTACTTGATCGCTCTTCAAGAGCCCAACATTCAGCCGGTCTTTGAAGGCATCGAGAGAGTCACTTCTCGTGGAGTTGTCGCTGGGGGCGTTGAGTACCCCTGCGATGTTCTCGTCACTGCAACAGGCTTCAACACTACGTTCAGGCCTCGCTTCCCCATCGTTGGCCGAAACGGTGCCAATTTGCAGGAGCTCTGGTCCAAGAGCCCAGAGTCATACTTGGGCACTGGGGTCTCTGGCTTCCCGAACTACATGATCTTCCTTGGTCCCAATACCCCCATCTCAAACGGTAGTCTCATGGGTACGTTGAGTCCGATGTATACTACCCAGGATCCATTCGAAACTGACGCCCCTGACAGGGCCGATCGAGGCGACTGGTGACTACTTCATTCGGATACTCTCCAAGATGATCAGACAGCACGTGCGGTCATTCAATGTGAGGCGCGGTGCACAAGAAGACTTCAACACACACACCCAGGCATTCATGGGCCAAATGGTCTGGACAGGCACTTGCCGCAGCTGGTGTAAGTGAAAGCCAGTCCTGAGATCGCTTGATCGACTTCCATTGCTGACATGACTTCCAGTCAAGAAAGGAACCGACGGCAGGGTCAGCGCCTTGTGGCCTGGTAGCTCGCTGCAATACATGCAGGTTCTAGCCGAGGACCGATGGGAGGACTACGAGTGGCGACACGACGGCGAACGCTTTGCGTACTGGCGGGACGGGTTCTCTTGGATCGAGAGACCTGAGCTCGACCCCCTGGGGATTGCCGCGCAGGAGTATCAGACTTCGATGACAACGATCCCCGACAGATCCTCGGATCTGAGCTTCTACTTGAAGATGGCCGCTCCTCTGCCTCAGAATGCCGCCCGAAATGATCCCAGGGCTCAACAGCTCGAGCAGACTGGGGAGGATTCTGACTGCGCCGATGGATCTGGATCGGAATCGACGGGAACCTGTGTTGAAGACATGCCGGTTCAGACGATGCTGCCAAAGGAAGCTTCAAAGGTGGGACTGAAGTCGGGGCGAGACGAGGGCAAGGTGGACTTTGTTGTGCCCGTTTGAGAGCCTAGAAGGGACGATAGACGTGAAATATCGCCTTTCGGTTGAATCCCGAGTTTGGTAAACGGAGATCATCCACGCCTCCCATCGTGAAGGCTCTAGCCTAGCAGGCCGAGCATCAGCCGGCGAAGCATTAAGCCAGAGTCTTGTTCGACGTGTCGCTACCTTCGAGACCGAGGATTTATCGTGTGATTGGTAATGATTCTACCATGACGAACGACGTACCGGTTGAAGCAGCAATGAATGATGTCGCGGTATGCAGCTGGTTCCTGGCGTGAAGCAAATCGCGCGAACACACCGACGCCGTCTCGTCGGGCAAACCAGCCAAACAAGTCATTGAATAGAACGGTTCCGCTGGACCTTTGCTCCGTCGCCCGAACGCATGACTCCTGTACTTTGGACAGATGAGTGGTGGTAATGAGGTAGTACAAGCGATAGGCATTTGTCCTGGAACTGTGACTGAAGTTCATGTTTGGAGGGGGGGGGATCTGACGCCTGATGTTTCCCAGCACTGTTCCACTCGAGCCAGCATATTGATTACATAATCCATTCAACCAGCAAAACATCACCCTCAGTGATGCCCGTGCCCACCGTGACATTCCCGTCTCGTCCTCAGCGCTCTCACAGCCAGCGCCCCCTCGTGCCCCAGATCCCTCGCGTGCAGCCCGCCGAGATTACGTGCCGAAATCTTCCTCGCCACGCCATCGTTATTAAACGTCGCCTCAACGCCAAAGTCCTCTCCGTCAGCGACGTAGACGACCTCTCCTCCGACCATGGTCAGCATCACTCTGTTCCGGCCCTGCTCCTCCTCGTCTACCTCGAAGTAATCCCGCTCAAGGATGATCGCATCAGCCAGCTTCCCCGCCTCCAGAGACCCGATGCTATCGTCCGCGCGAAGGAAGCTCGCGCTACGGATGGTAATGGCACGGAGGGCCTCCTCGCGAGAAATCAGCACCCCCGGCAGGGGAACGCCGTCGTACGCGCTGCCGTTGTACGCAGGCGAGCGAGGGTTCAGCGGGTCGCCCGTGCGGGTGACGGCGACCTTGAGGGCGAGGAACTCATCCAGGGGTCCGATGGGCCAGTCGCTGCCGTAGACGAGGCTGTTGCCGTGCTCGAGGATGTTGCCCCATGCCTCGAGGTATTTCTTACGCTCAGGGCCGAAGCTGCGGAACGTGTATGGCACGAACATTGCGCTCATCTGGGCCCATTGGAAGGAGACGATGGCGTCGACGCCGAGGTCTGAGAACCGAGGCCAGTCGTCTGGGTGGCTGAGTTCGTCGTGGGCGATGCCGATGCGATAGTCGGTCGCGTTGGGGTGTTTGGCGCGAAAGGCCTCGACGGCGTCGAAGACGAAGCGAACGGCCAAGTCGCCGTCGCTGTGGAACTGGCCGTCAATGCCGTTGAGGATTAGCTGCTCGATGGTGGCGCCGAGAACATCCTGCGGCCAGTAGGGCTTGACGAACGTCGCGTTGTCCGGCGCCCAGGAGCACGAATCCGGGTTTCCATCGACGGGCGACCGGTAGGGCTCGACGACTGCAGCCGTGCTGGCTGGGTAGGTGATGACGCCGTCGATGAAGGCCTTGATGGCCTGCCACTTGAGGGCGGGCTTGGGTGCTATGGGTGCCTTGCTGTTGAAGATGCTCGTCACGTTGAGCACGTCCCTAACGAGGTCGGGCACTGCGGCGACGGAGCTGGGCGCGCTGACTTTGTAGTCAAAATAGCCGCGAGCTGTGAGGCCGCCCTCCTTTTCGATGGCAGCGAAGACGGTACCCGTCCCACACCAGAGGCTGCCTCTTGGAAGGTGGTGATGCCGGCTTCACGAAGCTGCTTAAGAGCCGCCCTGACAGCGTCCTTGATGGTGTCCTCTGTCGGATCAGGGAGCTCCATGAGACTTATGGCCGAGTCCTGGAGGACGCCTGAAGGCTCCTTGCCGCCGGCGACGCGCTCGATGACGCCGCCCTCCAGGTCGGGCGTATCGGCGGTGATGCGGGAGGCCTCGAGGGCCTTCGAGTTGGCGAGACCGGTATGACGGTCGCTAGAGCGGACGAGGATGGGTCTCTTGTCAGAAACAGCGTCAAGCTTGACCTTGTCGATGCTGCCGCTCTTGGTGACAAGCGATGCATAGTCCATGTTGATGACCTCGAGCCAGGTGCCATCCGCGCCCCCGTCCTCGGCCGCGCACCCACTGATGTGAGCAGCCGTCTGCTCCCAGGTCAGGGGCTGGTAGTTAAGGTTGCACTGGAGCAGGCCTAGACCGCCGCTCTGAAGGTGCATGTGAGCGTCGACGAGGCCTGGTATCAGGGCGCGCCCTCCGAGGTTGATGGTCGTCGTGTTCTGGTCGATGTAATCGGCCAGACCAGACTCGTGGCCGACGTAGGTGATGTTCCCATCCTTGACGGCCATGGCGCTGGCCTTGGAAAGACCCTTGTCCATGGTGGAGATGCTCCCGTTTCGGAAGATGGTATCGGCTGGGGAAGCACCCTCGCACGCATCATCAGCGTCAACGCCGCTCGCGTGGACAGACCCAGCGAGGGCTGCGAGGATGGCGAAAGAGCCGGTGTACATCTTGCCGGTGGATGAGGAACAGGATGAGAGAATAGGGGTGAGGCAAGGCAGTTACTGAGAACTCCTGATGATCGGGGACACCTGATGATCCTAGCTACCTTACTCAATGGCCACGACGTGGAGCTGTCTTTTGAAGAAGTTCGCATTCTTCCCCCTCCCAGCCAGCCTGAAGGGGCGGCACATCAAAGCGGCACGTTATCATCCCCTGGTAAAGATACGACCCCGAGCGATATCGACGAAGGCGTCGCGGCGCCATCGACGGTCGACACTGGCCTCTTTGGTAGCATCGAGAGCTCCTCCAGCAACCTTACCTACCCCACATGATCCTGATATCAAGGCTGGGATAAGGAACCCCATTTACGAGGATTGCTCAATTCGGAAAGAAGCTTGGCCATTGCGGAGCGGCGTAGCGCTTTCGAGCTAGATGCCGCGCCAACCCCGGCCTCCGCCACGTGAGATGCGCCGTCAGATCCCCTAGCTACAGACCGCAGCCCGGCGATATCTATCATCTTACAGGAACTCGCATGCAATAGACCGGCAAGGATCCGGAGGGGTTGTCTCTGTGCCGGGCCGGCCCTCCATGAGTGAACCCCCTGCCCATCTTGACAGACCCCCTATCTTCTTGGCTTCTACCCAGTCCATCAACTACATCACTAGGGTCAGCCACTTCTATGCAGGTGACAAGCGCTCGGCTGTCGGGGCCGGATCGTATGGTTTCTTGATGCCAGCAACACCTGATAAGATCGAGGTACCAGAGGAGTCGAAGCCGCAGACGAGCTGAACGTCATGATCCGCACGTCGGTGTGGCAGCTCTTCCAAGGGAAGAAGCGACAGGTCGCAGTTCAAGCGAACCGGGACTGAAGCACCCATCCCTAGCCATTTGTCTCTATACAACTTGGCAAGGGCATAAACGGCCAATTTCAAGTACTGGACAGTCGAACTGACACCCTGGACACCCAGCAGACATCAGTCGTGATCCCATCGCCTACTCTGCTCCATGACCGACACGCTCTCTTAGCCTCCACTGCCTCAATCATATCGTCGTCTCAATACCCGGTTCAATCCCCTCCAAAATCTCCAGCAACTCCTTCCAAACCTTAACCTGCAGCATCTCCCCATCCTCACCCAACATGAGGTCCGGAAACCTCCCCACAACACACTCATCCAAGAACCTCCCATGAGTCGCCGTCTTCTCATCCCCCTCCGCCTCATCCTTACTCAGAGCCGCCGCCAGAAGTGTCCGGCTCCCCATCTCAGGCGAGCGAGCGATGATCTTCAGGATGACTTGATGGGGGATCCTGAGCGGCAGGGCAAAAGACCGGAAGAGATCAGTGCTGCAGAGGCCTGGGTGGATGGAGTTGACGATGACATTGTCGTTCTTGCTGGACTTTCTCGTGGTTAGGGCGAGTTGTCGCACGATCATGATCTGAAGGAGTTTGGTGAGTTTGTAGCGGTCGCTGAGATTCGTGTTTGCGTTGATGGCTTTCAGGACGTGAGGCTCGTTGCGTTCAGAGAAGCGAGCCTAGAAGTTCTTGGTCAGTCATGTGCGCATGGTACGAGGGCATGAGGCATACCAGGTGAGATGCAGTTGAAGCAGTTACGCAGAGTCTCGCCTTGACGTTGTGTTGCTCTGTCGTTCTCCTTAGAGCAGGCAGCACCAAGAGGGCCAGCAGAAACGTGCCAATAACGTTGACACCGAGCTGTTCCTCCCACCCCTCGGTCGTCTGGCGATATGGACCGAAACCCAAGCCGGCGTTGCTCATGAAGTAGTCGACCCGGTCGAGCTCAGTATCTACCCGCCTTGCAAAATCCCGAATGCTGCTGACGTCGGCAAGGTCAAGCTGCCAAACCTCAATGGCGACGACTGATGGTTTCATCCCAGCATTGGAATTGGGTGTGTTTGTGGCTGTGAGGGACGCTTGAATGTCCTCCTTGGCAGCCTCCCCCTTCGTGATGTCACGACATGCTAGAATGATCCTCTGAGCTTTGAGGCGGGCGAAGTGCCGCGATGCTTCGAGACCGAGGCCTACATTTGCCCCTGTGACGACGACCGTCTTGCCAGAGAAGTCGCCTTCAGGGTACGGGTAGGCCCGGAAGTGATTGAATAGGGAGGGGAGCCATTCCGCCATTGTGTGCTGAGTGCCTTTCCAGCTTGCTCGGGAGGCTTTTGAGGAGGGGCTTGTTGTTGCGGTTGACGATGCTTTCGCAATGGCCGCCAAATCCTTGAGGCAACGCAGCATCTACCCAGTGTCGGTATATCAAGTCCGGGACACAGGCCTGCGACAGTCAACGTATCGTGCACAAAGCGCGACTCGCACAGCCGAGGTCCCTGCGGTCTTTTGCAAAGGTGTCTGGAAGACAAGTGTTTTCGACTTCAGACGAACCGAGACTCGGTATTCCGCCTAGTGTGTAAGCAAATCCGGTCCAGGTCTCGGGACGGTTGGCAGCATCCGAGTCGGCGTTCAGCTGCCACGCCGGCGTCCCATCGAGCCCGGCCTACTTGTCAGAGGGTGCTTGTCAAAGGTGCCGTGACACCAGCTGCTTGCCAGAGTCGCGCCGACCGAAGCCGAGACCGACCCGGCCGAGCAAACATGACCACACCCCGGCTCGACCTGCGCCGAACGCGGTCAGCGGGTACACAATGTGTCGAGGTCTCGGGAAGCCGGTGCTGACGAGTGGGAAACCAGTCATAGGTGGCATCAATTAACTAACACGGAACAAACAGATGACCGTTACTACTCCTGCCGCAGGCTGCCTTATCGGTGCACTTGGGTATCGAAAAGGGGAGCCGACACCGGACCATATCGTACGTCTCAGCCCAACCCAGCTCTGGAGTTCGATCTATCATGGTCTCTCTGTCTCTCTCTTGCAATGCTTCCTGCTTCCTGCTTGAAAAGGCCCTTGTGCCAATGGACGACGCCGCTATGCGCCGAAACGGGGTTCAACTAAGGTGTGGAAAGATGGGTGTTTACTGAACCTGGCTGACAATCTCGCTAGCCTTGGACAGCGACTCGACCATCTGCTGGCACTCCTTCCTCCTCCGGACCGTGTAGTCGCTCTCCTTGAGAAGGTCGTCCAGAGCATCACTGCGGTACATGTTCTCGAGGAGCTCCTTCTGCATCTCGTCCTTGGTAAACCTGAAAGGGTCAGCATTAGGGTGTGCGTGGGGTGCAGCAGTGGACTTACTGGACCAGGGTCAGCATGATGGCCTTGGGGACCATATCGATCATGGTGCGCTTGACGATGTTGTAGTAGGAGTTGATGAGCAGCTCTGCATTTGCGGGTTAGCGAGACTGGATCCAGACGAGCCCGGGGCAGCTGCAACGTACTGATGACCTCGACCTCAATGTTCTCGCGCTCGGACAGGGTGCCCGACGCCTTCAGGGTCGGGGGAGGAGCCTCCATGGCGGCGGCCTTCTTCTTGTTCTTCGCCGCGAAGAAGCTGCCGAAGAAGCCACCGTTGGCGTTGTCGCCTTCGGGAACCGTGGGGCTCTGGGCCCGGGGGGTGCCCGATGGCAGGGGCTTTCCGGTCTTGGGATCGACCTGCACGGGCTTGGCCGGGTTGTACCGCTCGTTGACGATGGCCATGGCGCGGTGGCCGTTCAGGAAGTCGGGGTGGCCAGTGTTGATGTAGCAGGCCTCCATGGCGACAAGGTCCCTGACCAGCTTGTTGGTGGGGTCCATGGCCTTCTTGAAGAAGGAGATGACCGTGGTGTGGACCTTCTCCTTCAGAGACGGGTACCGCCTGTACAGCGTCTTGCCCAGAAGCTGCGACAGGATGCGGACGAGCTCGTCGTAGACCAGGGACACACACTTCAGGCTGGGCTCCTCCAGGCGCTTGATCTGCTGCTTGACGATGAGCTCAAAGGCGGCAGTTCCAACAAAGAGTGCCGGCGAGGAGCCGGACGAGTTGTAGAGAATGGTGCGGATGTCGGCATCCTTGACAACGTCGAAGGGATCCACGGCCTTGACACCGTTGGAGTACAGCTCGTGGAAGACGAAGCTGATACGCGCACCTCCCGACAGTTCGGTGCTGGAGAGCTCCTGGTTATTTCCGTCCAGCACGGTCCGCCACTCGTTTGTAAACTCGGTAATGATGTTGAGGATGATGTTTGCGCTGTTTCCAAGCACGCTGGGGCCCAGGGACTCGAGCTCGGCGGTGTACTTTTGCAGGGAGCTCTGGATGCGCCCCTTGATGTCGGGCAGCGTCTGCTTGATGTGCATCATGAGGATGAGGTTGAGCTTTCTCGCCAGGTATGGGGTACCGCAGTACGAGCTCTTGTTCCTGTAGGCCTTGTGGTTCTCGAAGAAGTTCTTCTCCGCCTCCAGCGCCTGCTGGATGGGCTTCTTGTTGTCGATGTCGCGCTGACCTCTGTTGACGACGGGGACGTAGCCGAGGCGCAGGGGAATGATGCGTCCAGCCAGGATATCAACGACGTCGGTGCCCTCGTCCATGAGATCGACCTTGGTCAACACACCGATGGTCCTCTGACCCTCGGGGTCGACCTCTCTCGCAAGCTTCAGGCCGTCGGAGTTGGCCAGATCAATGTTGGCTGATGTGACGGCAAGGATGATGGCGTTGGGCTTGGTGATGTACTTGAGAACCATGTCGCGGATTTGCCTCTCGATATCCCTCGGTTGGTCGCCGACGGGGACCTTTGTGAGACCGGGAAGATCGACGAGGGTGAGGGTCAGGACGTTCGGGGAGTAGATTCGCAGATTGATGGGCTGGGCAGAGATGCCGCCGTTGCGGCCGACCTTTGCCTCTGTCTCTCGGCTGATCTCATCGCGAATCTTGTTGAAGTCGAAGAACTTCTGGCCGGGGATGTGGAGGAACTCGCCCCATTCGTCAACGTTGGAAGCCTTGTCGGTGCTATTTGCGAGGTCGTCGCCGGCGCCGTTGGCCTGGCCCGCGGGCCTGTTGATGAGCTGAAGAACGAGGGGTCGTCGAGTCACGATACCGGAGCCTCGAGGCAGGCTGTCGGAGACCGGGTCAGCTTTGAGATGGTGATGGCGGAAGACACCAGTGCACGTCAGTGGCAGCGCGGGGCACTCACAAGTCGCGGCCAACAATGTTCTCCAGCACGGAACTCTTGCCGCCAGACTGACTTCCGACGACTGCGATCTGGGGAAGATCGATGGGGTTGGTGACTCCAACAGTGGTGAAGACATCCTGGAGCTTGTTGACAAGCCTGCGAGATTGCGGTCAGCTTGGTCGACACACGTGGCCATGCATGGACGAGGACGAACGTGATGAGGGCGGGATCCGAGATACCGCCCTGCTGGGACGAGCTCGCCGAGGAGCTCATGTTTGTAAGGCTATTCGGGATGCGAGAGAGAGGCGGCGGTGGACAGGTTGGAAGCTCGAGTGGCCGCCGAGTTGATAGGGTGTCCTGTCGCAGGTTGCTCCTGGCTCGATACGGTGTCGGTGTCGCGGGACTCGAGAGGCAGAGACTTGCAAATGCCGCAAAGGGGCGAGGAGTGACCGGGTGTAGTGATGGAAGTCGGTGCGACGACTCTCGGGGTGGTGTGACGGATGCGCGGCGTCGAACAGGCAGCGCTCTTTGCGAAAGGGGGTTGACTGTATTTGGGAGAGATGCAACATTCACGAGCCTAAAACGGGGCAGCAAGGCATGGGTGGGAACTTGTGTTACGACGTCGTGCCGGAGTCGCAACCTCTCATCAGTGGAGCCTCGATAGGGCCCCTGCGGGCTGGACTGGACCGACTGCACCCTCCACTTCAGCGTGCGTGCGTCGGGCCTGAGCCACACCTTCCACGTCTTCCCTCCTGAAGGTGCACTGTGAGGTGGCGGGCGCTCGAGGCCCCCTTGTTTCCAGGGTGTTTCCTACCGAGAAGTGCATGCTCATTGGACGGCATTGCACTACACGCTGGAGCGTTGGGGGACTCGGAGAACGAGTCTCAAAGAAGGGACCAGCACGGGCAGGCAGATGCGTTACGGTTCTCAGCTGCCTGGCGAACTCGTCACCACGCGTCATAAGCCGGATGCCAGCATACCTGCTCCCGTAGGAAGGAACGGGATGGAGCATCTCGACGAGGTAAGCGTTATCACGATGGCACATACTCTCCCAGCTTGGAACAGGTACATCCTGTCATGCACCTAGCTGGAGCTCAGCGCTGCTGTGGCGCTCAAGGTTCGGTGAAGCTCTGCTTTTGCTATGCACACCAGGCGATACACTTCATATTCTCGTGTACTTGCTTTTCCAGTTCCCGCCGCATCCTACTTGACTTCCTCGCCCGTTCCATACCTGTAGCTGGGTGGATGGCTGTCACGAATAATTGACGCCTGACGCCTTACAGATGCCAGGCGATGACGTCCAATCAGGCCTGTAGCTCCCTTGCAAGTCCCTGTGTCATGTGCAGGAGCGTCCTGAGGCAGTACCATAGCACCCTGGCCGCCCCAGTCCTGCACTATGTTCCCGCCACCAAATGCCCGCGCAGCGGAGATACTTCGCTAGCTGCCCCAGCTTCGGCTCAGGTACCTCTGAACCACATCACGTTACCATGTGGAGGAAGTACCCAGCGCTCGATCCGTCCTAGACCCCAGAGCCCATACCAGACACCACCGCGGCACCGAGCTTCGCAATGAGGCAAGCACCTTCAACTTCGATCTTATCTACAACAACCATAACGCCCGTGTCTTCCACGCCCGCCCACCTTCTTAGACTTTGACGGGTCTAGATATCGTACCCGCCGAGCGACCAACCTTATCCCGCCTACAAACACCACTCTACCAGTATCCATCCGACAAGCTCGCCCTCGAGAGCCACCCTCCAAGCCCGAACCCCTGCCCGCAGTAATCACGGCCTCTGACACAATAAGACCTACACTGAACCCACAGGCCTTGGGCCGGAGGCACCGGGAGAGCTCTCCTGAGCTAGCCGAATCGCATGTTCGGAAACGCCGAAGACTGGACGACGACATGATGCTTGCGACGGGAGACGCGGCTTCCAACGGCACCAGGCCCTCGAATGGCGGCACCTCTACAGCAAATGGCACCTCTGGCAAGGCCGTCCTGAATGGCTCTTCCGCCACCGCCGGCGAGCCTGCCGGGCGCCCGTCAACATACTTTGGCCATGATCGGGAGGAAGTGACGCGAATAATGATTCAGACACTCTCAGACATGGGATACCAAGAGGCGGCCAAGAGCGTCAGTCACGACAGCGGCTTCGAGCTGGAGAGCCCTACAGTGGCGGCATTCCGTGAAGCTGTTCTTGAAGGGTCGTGGCCCGAGGCCGAGCAACTTCTCTCTGGGGCTGCACTGGCGACTGACGACGATGTGCCCACGCCGCCCGGGAATGGTCTGGTCCTGGCTCCGGGCTCCGATATCAGCACCATGCGCTTCTGGGTCAGACAGCAGAAGTTCCTGGAGCTTCTTGAGCAGCGCGAGACGAGCCGGGCCCTGATGGTACTCAGGACGGAGCTGACACCGCTACACCGCGATACGAACAAGCTGCACTTCCTCTCGAGCCTCCTCATGTGCCGTACCGCGCAGGAACTCAAGTCTAAAGCCCAGTGGGACGGAGCGGACGGCGAGTCACGGTCACTACTCCTTTCGGCACTGTCAAGATGCATCTCGCCATCAGTCATGCTGCCGGAAAACCGACTGGCTGTTCTCCTCCAACAAGTGAAGAAGAGCCAAATCGACAGTTGTGTCTTCCACACCGTTGCGTCATCTCCGTCTCTCTACGCGGATCACGCCTGCGACAAGAGCCATTTCCCGAGCGAGGTTGCCCTGTCTCTGACAGACGTTGGCGGCGAGGTATGGGGAGTGCAGTTTTCTCACGACGGTCGGCGCCTGGCTGGCTGGGGTAGCACGGAGGTCGTCATTATCTGGGACGTTCCGTCATTCAGGGTCATCCGGACGCTCGGCGGCCACGCTGACGGGGTTGCTAACATCTCATGGAGTCCCGATGACTCGATGATTGTCACATGTGCCAGGGACAAGTATGCCAGGATCTGGGACACCAAGGTTTGCCACACCAACCATATGTTCCAGTGCGGAAGCTAACTGCACTGCCAGACCGGTGCCCTGTTGAAGAAGCTGGAACGCTTCGCGGAGCCGGCAAGCGGTTGTGTCTGGGCATCCAACGGCCAGACCTTCGTGACCAGCTCGCTTGACAAGGACCGTAGCTTAAGCACATGGTCTGTCGACGGCGAGCTGCTACACGACTGGGACAAGAAACACAGGGTGCAGGATCTCTGTGGAGATGGCCGATGGATCGTCGCCGTCGATGACATCCACACCATCCACGTCTACCACGCAGGGACGCGAGAGCTCGCCTTTGATCTCCCGCAGCAGATTCGACCAACATCGGTCAGCCTCAGCCAGGATTCACACCACTTGCTCGTCAACAGAAAAGACGGC
The DNA here is from genome assembly GCA_020746995.1 of Plectosphaerella cucumerina. Taxonomy (NCBI): domain Eukaryota; kingdom Fungi; phylum Ascomycota; class Sordariomycetes; order Glomerellales; family Plectosphaerellaceae; genus Plectosphaerella; species Plectosphaerella cucumerina. The sequence continues at coordinate 303,461 of JAGPXD010000004.1, read as the reverse complement.
GAGGCAAGACTCGTCAACCTCCTGACCCAGTCTACCGTCCAGAAATATCTTGGCCACACGGGGGGGGACTGCCTGATTCGCAGCAGCCTGGGCGGCGCCAACGAAAGCTTCGCCCTTAGTGGGAGCGAAGGTGAGTGCGAGTCCCGGCGTGGTGTACCACAACCACTGACTTGAAGCAGATGGCAACATTCTCATTTGGCACAAGATCTCGGGAAGAGTCGTCACCCAGCTAGAGGGACATGACCCTCGAACCAACGCGGTTGTGTGGAATCCCGAGGACACCTGCATGATTGCGTCCTGCGGCGACGACGGAGAGGTCAAGATGTAAGTGACCCCAGAGCCCCAAAGCCTGCAAGTCTTGATGGAGCGCTTGCTGACAACCAACAGTTGGTCAAGCAAGAGTCACGCCGCCGCCATCCGAGCCTTCAGTGAGCAGCAACAGAGATAGAAACTCAAGACACCCCCGCCTGATAGAGAATACTTTACTCTGCGACCATCACCCCCTCCACTCCCCCCAAGATAAGTCACGGCTGTTACTCGTTACAAGGGAGATTTAATTGGGGCCCAGGCGCCGAGAGTGCCGGGATCCTCATAGCGTTGAAATACAACAACGGACGGAGAGACGTGGGATTTGTAGTTTAGCATTAAATCACAGCCGTGGTTTCTTGGCCCGAGAGCGGGACAGTTCGTCTGCTAGAATAAGCCCGGGCTTTCCTCCCCGACTGCCATCCTCGGTGACAATGTGCTTGTAGAGCTTGGTCACGTCGTCTGTCGGCTGCGCTTCCACGCCTCTCCACTTCCACTTTTGGTCGAAAGCCGCCGGCCGGTTGCCCTCGATGCAGTCGGTGATTTTCTCCCCAATGATGGGGAGGAACTTGAAGCCGTGGCCGCTGCCAGCGGTGGCAAGGAACAGACCCTTCCAGCCGGGGTGGTAGTCGATGATGAAGTCGCCGCTGTTGGTGTCGGTGTACTGTGAGGTCACGAGGTCAGCAACTGTCTTCGACCTGTAGAAACCTTTTCAAGGGCCCGGATAACAGGGAGATATCCCTGGAGCTCCAACTCAACCGCAATAAGATCTAGGTACTCACCCAGCACAGGCGTGTTTTGACGAAGGGTCGGTCGTGCAATTGCTTCAGCGGGATGATCCGCTGAACGGCCCGTCGGAGATCTTCCTCTCCCTCATCCGGAATCCACAGACCTGGGTCCGTGATATGTGTCATGGGCAACGAAGTTGCTCCGCTCGGCCGGCTGGCGCGAGGACTCGTGGGCAAAGCCGTAGCTGGTGTCGGCACGGGATTGACGTATCCATAGGCATGACGAGCCGCCTTGAGCTGGCCGCGGGACGGCGGAATCACGAACAAGCCTGTGCTGAAGTTCAGGATGACCGGCATGTTAGCCAGGGCTGCCTCTTCTTCTTTGGTAATGTCCATAAAGGCTACCGCCTGTCCCGTGGCAACGGCCTGGCCAGCCAGGTCCACCAAGGCGCCTGTCCAGGCTCCCGTGGCGACAACAACCAGGTCTGCCGTCATTTCCCGCCCATCCTCCAGCTTTGCGCCAGTCACACGGTCACCAGAGACAGCAAGCGAGATTGCGGTGCCATGGACAAAGTCCACCCGACCAGTCGCCCGCACGCGCTTGAATAACCAGGCCATGCTCTTCTCGGCATCTGCCCAGCCGCTCGTACCATTCAGGTAACCCCAATCACCGGGCGTAGCGTCCTGGTCATTGCCAATGGCTTTGTTGATAGCTTGCCGGCTCGGAAGCTCCCGCATCTTGTCCGTCGACATGCCGCCGCCCTCCCGGGCGAGGTCCAAGACGTTCTCCCAGCTTTGGCGAACATAGTCGAGGCCGGATCTCTTCTTCTCGCCAGCGCCCAGGGGTTGCGCAAGGACATCCTTTGGAGGCTCGTCGGCGATGAGCATCAGACCCGACTCGCTGTATCGTCCCTGGCCACCCAGGTCATCGTCGCCAGTCTTGCGCCATTCTTCGTGGGCTTTGGCGGCGAGGTCGGCATAGGCGCGGTCGCAGTAGTCGGGTCGAATAATGCGTGACGAATCGATGCTCGAGGCGTCGGGGGAGGGGAAGACGCCTTGCTCAGGGGAGCGGTCGAGAACTGTGATGGTTGTGTTGTTGAAGGCTGGACGTCGGGTGAGTTCGAGGGCCGTCGAAAGACCAAAGACGCCAGCGCCGATGATGAGTATCGACGATGGAGGCGACGTCGGTGCTTCCATGGCTTCAATGCGCCTGTGGTCGAGGTTCAGGAGGGTCTGCGAATGATTGTCGAGCAGATGCTGGCGCCTCTTGCCCTAGTCCTCGACGCAACTTTTTGTCGGGAGCTTGGCATCTTCTTCAGTATCCCCACGACATCGGAGGCGACCGGCATATTGAATCGTGCCATTGTGTATGCCAAGGTGGAGCGATGTCGGGGTGGTGGAGAAGTTTAACAGCGCCAGGCGCTCCGGCCGGAATAGGACTCCGATGATACACCCCGATGCCGGGCCGTCTGGCTTATGCACAAATCGGGTGCCCCACTTCGACTGTAGCCCCGGTTTGCACATCCCGCAGTCGCGACCGGAGCTCGAGCTCGAGATCGCGGCTTCTGTTTCCATCGATCCAATTTGAGGCCACCTCCGTCCAGTCAGTGCCGACAACATCCCGCTTCAAACTCCTGCGAACGAACCCAAATTTTCAACAACAGCCCATCGACTGAATCCCCTCTGGGCTAGTCCGAACACCGCGCCATGGCGCACCCGCAATAGCAATGTCGTCCAAGAAGATTGCAGAGTTCCCCAACGTCGAGGCCAAGCTCCAGAAGCCCTCAAAACAGTCGGCATTCGAGAAACAGCGGGCCGAAGCCGAAGCGAAGCGGCTACGAGAAGCTGCCGAGACCGCAGCAGTATTAAAGGAGTTCGAGAAGAGCTTCGACAACGACGATGACCATGGCTACGGCGGCGCCTCTCGATCTTCTGCCTCTCAGGGCTTCGCGCCACGAGGTCAAAGCTTCGGCGGCGCACCTCCTGCTGTTGGGAGACGACACTTTGGTACATCAAACCTGAAGAGCGGACCTGGCAGCTTGGGGCCAGCGCCCGGCTTGAAGAGCGGGCCGGGAAGCTTGGGATTCGCCCCCAGCTCGGTTGGAAAGAAGCGCGGCTTCGACTCCTTCAGGCAGGAGCGCGACAGAGATAGCAGACCCGGCCCCGATGAGCGCAACGAACCACTCCCCGTCTCCAAGGCATTTCACAACAGTGACGACGAAGACGGGGGTCATGTGGAAAACAGGACAAACGAAGCCATCGTGCCAAGGCCGACACTGCGGCTATCGAATATCCCTCCTGGGACCTCACCGGCGATGATCAAGTCGCTGATGCCGGCCAACCTAACCGTGGAAAATGTCAAGATGGTGCCAGCGACAGGGCCGACGACCGAGCGGAAGAGCACTGTTGCCATTGTCACCATGTCGCAGGAGACTCCGGCCACGGACATGGACGCAGCCGTCAGTGCTTTGCAACGTCGGTACCTCGGCTACGGATTCTACCTCAACCTACATCGACACCTATCTTCTACAGTTGCTTCCTCGCTGTCAGCAGCTTCGGTGGTAACATCCAACACCTCACTTCCGTTTGGCGCCAAGCCGATATCTCAGAAACAACAACAGGGCAGTGCAGGGCCTCAGCACTCGTTTCAAAAAGGCTTTGCGCCTCCAACATCATACGCGCCCAGTACTGGAAACCCAGTGAATCGAACGGGTCTACTACATGTCCCCGTCAAGCCTCCCACCGATGTCAACACGTTGCAGCTCATCAATAAGACAATCGAATCAGTTCTCCAGCATGGTCCAGAGTTTGAGGCGCTGCTCATGAGCCGACCAGAAGTCCAACAAGAAGAGAAGTGGGCATGGATCTGGGATGCCAGAAGCGAAGGTGGCACCTGGTATCGCTGGAGACTGTGGGAGATTGTGACAGGGGCCGACGCAGGAGGAAAAGGGGGAAAGTATATTCCCCTTTTCGACGGCAGTCACGCGTGGAAGGCGCCGGAGAAGAAGCTGGCATTTGAGTACACGACGAACATTGACGAGTTCGTTTCCGACTCCGAGTACAACTCTTCCGACGAGGAAGACGACGAAAATGGCGGAGAGCAAGACCAGAAGAACGGGCAGGAGCTGGAAATGACGTTCCTCAACCCTCTGGACAAGGCAAAGCTAACGCATTTGCTGTCCCGGCTTCCGACAACCCTGTCCAAGATTCGCAAGGGTGACATTGCTCGGGTCACGGCATTTGCCCTAACGCACGCCAGCCGTGGGGCAGAGGAAGTGGTGGATATGATTGTCGCCAACGTCGAGAAGCCCTTCGCCTTGTCGACGGCCAACCGAGACCACCAACGGAGCCGGGAGAACGGCAAGCCACGAGACATTTCCGAGACCGCCGAGGCAGATGGCGACGACAAACCTGACAGGGAGGACCAAGACTACAGCGCGGCGAGTTTGGTTGGCCTCTACGCTGTCAGCGACATTCTGTCATCATCCTCCACCAGCGGCATCAGGCACGCATGGCGGTTCAGACAGAGCTTCGAATCAGCCCTCAAAGAGCGGAAGACGTTCGAGGCGCTGGGCTTGATGGCAACAAAGCTCCACTGGGGCCGTCTGAAGGCTGAGAAGTGGAAGCGGAGCGTCGGCATGATCTTGAATCTATGGGAAGGTTGGTGCGTATTCCCTGTCGAGGCCCAGGAGCTCTTCGCCAGCACTTTCGAGAATCCACCTTCAGCAAAGCCCGCGGAAGAGTCAAACGAGGCAGCGAAGAAGGGCAAGTGGAAGACGGTCGATGCGACCAGTCTCCCTGTTACCTCGGAATCTGAGGATGCAGAGAGAGGCCCCCCTCAAGAAACTCAACCCGACGACGACGTTGCCGGGGTACCAATGGAAGAGGACGACGTTGAAGGACAACCGATGGAAGAGGATGACGTCGAGGGTGAGCCGATGGAGGAGGAGGACGTCCAGGGAGAACCGATGGAGGAGGAGGATGTTGAAGGAGAGCCGATGGAAGAGAGCGACGACGACGGCGATGCCAAGGACGAAAAGGGTCCCAACCAATCGCCCAGAGGCGATTCAAAAGCGGCATCACCAACTGCCATCGGCGGCAAGGTCGAGGGTGCGTCCGATCATGCAGCCACCCACGCTCCCGTGGCAGCGCAGATGTCATCCAAGCCTGTGGGGCCGGGGCGGAGGCGAATGCGGGCGGTTGATATGTTCGACTCCGGCGCCTCGGACGATGGGAATTAGGGTCGCATGCGAGGGCTTTTACGAGCAGAGAGTTAGTTGTGTGTGGTGGCAGATACCCAGGATTGATAGCCGGCCCAATTCCCACATGCGGGAGACATGACCGCACACCGCAGCCCGGCCCTGAGGCAACTTGCTCGTGTCCGCTGTGCTTCTGTGGGCTGGAAGGGGTCCAGGCCATGCAGGCCGAGGAGCGAATAGATGCGACGCAATTTATTTCCGCCAGTGTACAGGTAGTACTACGGCCGGGAGCCCACGGCGTCTCCCCCAACGACCGACAGGGGGTGGTGGTGCTCCCACGCGAGACGGTTTTCCATGTGGGATGATGACAAGTCAGAAATGGGCATTTCCCCCTCTCAATGATTGACATTTCCAGCTGACAATTGGGACATGACTCGGGCCAATGGCCGAGATGGTTGCTTTTCAAGTTCAAGCACGGAGAGACAGCGAGCCGGAGGGCCGGTTGCCGGCCGGCAGGAACTCGGTGGCCGGATGGGAAACAAGTGCTTGGCCGCGTCCGAGTCATCCCTCTCCGTCCGAAGTATTCATCAGTCGTGGCCTGCCTTGCCTGCGTGGCCTGCACGTCGAGCCAAGCCAGTCCGGCTAGTGTAGGCGCGCGAAGGGGAAGAGGTCACAGAACAAAGGCCGGCGGTTTTGAAGTTGGGGGAAGGCTGCGGTCAAGAGGACGGGTTGTGGTCGGCGCATCCCCGAAAACTTGCTCACTTTCGAGATCGCCATGGCCCCCCTGTCGGGCATGTGGCCTCTGCTTAAGCCTGATTAGGCGATTAAAGCCTCAAGGGCAGGCGCGTCAGGGGCCATCTCACCGCGATCTGTCTTAGTCATCTGGCGCTGCCAAACGGCGGGGGACTCGCCAGATAACGCCGCCCCACCATACCCCACCTTCTCAGGGCCACACTCCACTCATGCCTGGGCCCGAGTTGAAGGAGTCCACCTCCATCTCACGACCGACCACCGCTCTCCCTCATCCAACCGACTGTTCCAGCACGGCGCATTCGACCTTGTCCTGCCAACGCTGGTCACCTTCTTTCGAAGATTTCCGAGCAGTTCCAGTCCGTTTGACCGCAGAATTATTGGCCGCCACACCCCGGGCTCGAGGACGGCAAGCCAAGCTTGAGCGACTTGCTCGTGGCCGTGTCTCTCCTATCAAAACCTCACCCGAGGTCACGCAGAACGGGCAGCTCTCACGCGCCGCCGCTCCGCTCCCGCCGGGCAGCTCCTGGAATCGTCGATAGCCGCTTCTTGCTAGGGCAGGGACCCGGCCGTTGACCACCGCCCTGGCCCTGCGCCGGCTCACAGTCACCCACCCCTCCCTCCCCTTCCGACGGGCCATCGAGGATCATCACCTTACCGCAGTGCCACACAGCTACTCCCTGAACCTGGACCTGGACCCTTGGAAGTGCGCAGACTCACGCCCTCCCACGCCCAGCAAGCCACTCCCCGCACGTGGGGCAACTTCCTTGCCTTGCCGCCGCCGCCTGGGTTTACCAACATTGCCCCCCATCTGACTTGCCCACCAGCTTGCCGCACCCCCGTCGCCTTTCTCGCAAAGATCTTCCGACCTTCAGCTTCTCCTGAAGGTTGCGTTTTCTTGCTTTGCTGTTGAACATCAGTACATACTCAACAGCGACGTGCCGAAGATACCCAGCATCACCATCCTACCACCAGATCTGGTTCGACGACTACCGTCAGCCGGCCTCATTTCGCCATTGTCAGCACCCCTCCCGTGCGCTTTCGGTCGTCCTTGAGGCTCTTCCTGAGTAAATTGCTGCGCAAGTTTGTCTCGACGTGCCACAACCAACGCCGAGGCGGTAGCAGTCTCGCCATGCCTCTCATCAACGGCCAGAAGATGGCCTGGTCAGTCACCCCTTTCAATGATTCCGTTCTCCCCTGAGCTTTCTTTCACATCTCGACAACCCCCTCAATCTTCTTTGCAGCGGGGTCGAGACTGCTTGCTTGAGTAATCAGGCCGCCTGACGCCCCTCGGGTTCGACCTCAAGTGGGCTTATGGACTGACGTTTTGGCGCCTGCCATACAGCGAGCCATGTATCCGCGGCCATCGTTCGACGAAATGCACACACGCCAATGAACGCCTCATGGTGCCCGTCCGGAAACCAGGTCGCCCCCTGAGCACATGCCCGCACCCGCCTAGTAGGGGTTGCGGATGTGGCGGGGGTGTGACCGCTGCGATCCCGAGGAAACAAAAGTGCAACTGCGGCTCCTCGTCCAGTACGGCGGATGCCGAGAAGATCGTCAAAGTCGAGTCTCCAGCAACCAGCGATACAATGCCTACGTCGCCGACAAAGACAGCAGCTCCGGGCACGGCGTACCGAGTTCAGAAAGCGTCGGCCAAGGCGAACAGTCGCAAACCGTCCTTCGGACCGGCCAACCTCGAGCGCCTGGATCCCAGCCAGGTCAACATCTTGCCAGCCCTCGACTCTGCTCGGCCCTCACTTCCTCACCTCAATGGCGGCTCTTCGTTAATGGGGGCGCCTACCCCGAGACCCAGCATGGACTACGGCCAGATGCCACTGATGGGCCCCGAAGGACTGCCATTTCAGATGTACCAGCCCATGGTCCCCCAGACCATGGTGCCACCCGCCATGCAGGCCCCCGGCGTCATGACACCGGTATCGATGCCGCAGGCGATCTCGCTACCCCCAGCTACCAAGCCTGCCGCTGCTGGGGGCTCATGTTGCTCGGGCACGAAGAGCAACAAGACCACGCCACCCGCCAGTACGGAGTCGAGTCCGAGAGCCGAGCCCAAGCCCAAAGCGGGTGGTTGCTGCTCGTCCAAAAACCCGCCTCCTCTTCAAGTCAATGCCCTACCCGGGCCTTCCATCGCGACATCCAACGGCGTGCCCATGTCCCCGTACCAGGCGACCACGTTAGGACCGCAAGTTTATCCCACCTACGTGCCGCAACCTACACTGTTCACGTACCCGGCCCATTACGGATCTTTCATGTCGCCCTTGCAGCCGCAGCAGTGGAGACAGACGATGGATGCTATGCAGTACGGGCACCCATTGCCTCCGCTTCCAAACTACGATGTTCCGACACCCCTTGCGTACGCTTCAGCAGTCTCCGTCGCAACAAATGGGCACAACGGCAGTGCCGACGGTGTCACGTCACACATGTGCACCTGCGGCGAAGGTTGCCAGTGCGTTGGATGTGCCGCCCATCCGTACAACGATGCCACCCAAGACTACGTGCGATCCGCTTGGCAGAGCATGGCCGACGATGCGTACACCAATGGCCACGGTGTAAACGGGAACGGCACCCACGTTCCCATCATAACGAACGGCAACGACTCCGCACACCACTCTCAGCCGTCCTTCAGCGCCGAGCCCGAATCCGTTGCAGGCGATAAGCCCAACTCTCCGCCAGCTCCGGACACCCCATCGGAAGGCACATCAGGTATTCACGAGGAGCTCTCCGCGAGCGACTTCTTCTTCGTCACATACCCTTTCGGCGAAGACTCGTGCTCCGGTGAGACGGCGTCTTGTCCCTGCGGGGACGAGTGTCAATGCCTTGGGTGCTCGATACACAACAACGCTGGTCCATACCCGGAGCCGTGATTCACGCGACTAGAGGCCGTCGGTGGAAGCTTACGAGCTTGGAGCACGCAGATAACGATGCATCGGAAAGGGATGATGTAACTACATTAGCACTGATACCCGGAGGAGCAAGCAACAAGATGCTTGGCCATAGATCAACAGGAGAGCCGAATGAAAAGCAGTGAGAAGTGCCAGGATCGCTGTCCTCCAAACAGCCACTCCTGTTCCACGACGACGTATGTGCTGGAACTGAAACCATGTAGTTTCCAAGCACCGCCCATGGCTGTCCAGCTTTACAGGGACGCACAGTCGGTGGCCCAGGATACCTCCTTGTAGATGAAGATCGCTCAACCCTGTATGGGAATGCAGTGCACCGCGGGACTCTCTCGGATCCGATGCCCGAAATCGGTGCCGAGTCAGTGCCATCCGTTGATTGGCCAACCGCCCTTAACAGCCACTTGGCCCACTCCAGCTGTTTGCTCCTTGACGACATTTCACTTCGACCTTGAGATCATCAACGAACAGTATTCCACGCCAGCGATTTCCTTGCCAACTTCTCATTCCGACTTTGTGTCTTTCAACGTGGCAGCCGGCATCAGTGCACCAATACTCGTCAGCTCGACTATCGGCCCTGGGAAGTCGACTGCTTTCATACCGAAGCAGCGGAAGAAAAAGAACGACACTTTCATTGGAAACGTAATCAGATGGATTCGAATTCGGAAAGCCATTCCGGCCGTGGATCTGGTGGCTTCGAGCCGAGGGAACGAGCATCAAGAGATCCAGTGTCGCGGTCCAGGTCTCCAAGGCGAAGAGACCGCAACGAGCGCAGATCACGATCGCCGAGGAGGCACCACGGAAATGAACGGGATCATCGACACAGAGACAGACATGACGATGGGTCTCGACGCAAACGACACCACAAGCATTCTCATTCCTCGAAAGCGGAGAGGCCGGCAGCAAAGGTCGACCTGCCCTTCGATGCGAGGCCACTATCCAAGGCCGATTACAGGCCGTTTCTTCCACTGTTTGCCTATTATCTGGACTTGCAGAAGGAGAAAGACCTCTCGACGATGGACGAGCGGGAGGCCAGAGGCCGTTGGAAGAGCTTCATCAGGAAGTGGAACGGCGGCGAGCTGAGCCGTAGCTGGTACGACCCGGAGATGTTCGCTACGGCATCAGAAAGAATGGGAGACGTTTTGCCGCTCGCCAAACCAGGGGACTCGAGGGAGACCGACACGAATCACGGTGGAGGCAGCGGTGCGCAGAAACAGGGTCACCGCGGCTCCAGCCAAAGTGCTGGGGACGACGACCACGACGAGGATGACGACGACATGGGACCGATGCTCCCGCCCACTTCGAGATCTAATGCGCAAAGATCTGGACCCGGGATACCCAACCTCGATGACCTTGCCGAAGTGCGGGAGGCTCGAGCTGCCGAAGCTCGGGGTGCAAGGCAGGACGAGTACGACGACCTCCGCCACGCTCGAACGCAGGACAGGAAGCTCCAGAAGGAACGACTGGAGGAGCTTGTCCCACGCGCAGCACCGGGCTCGCGCGAACGCCGTCTTGAGAAGAAGGCCGAAGTCAACGAGAAGATGCGCGCGTTCAGGGAGAAGTCGCCGGGGGATGCGGCGGTGGGCGAAGGAGAGCTCATGGGCGGCGGCGATGGGATTGATGAGCTGAAGCGGGAAAAGGCCGCCAACGAGCGGCGTAAGACGGAGAGGGAGATTCGAAGGGAAGAGATTGCGAGGGCCAAGGCGGAAGAGAGGGAGGAGAGGGTTAAGGAGTGGAAGGAGCGGGAGGAGGGGACCATGAAGGCGTTGAAGGAGCTTGCGAAACAGCGGTTCGGCTGATGGCTTCACGCTTCTGGTCTCGTACTATTGCCAAGAATCATCACTGGCACCATATTCGAGCATTTGAGAAAGGAAAGGCGATAGATGCAAGGTGCGTCTCTCGGGGACACCCAGATCCACATCACGTGACTCCACTTTTGAGGTGCAACTCTCGCGAAGATTTTCACTCGTCCACGACTTCTGCAGAACAGAACCTCTCCGCAGACTACCGCTAATTCTCAAAGTGATTGCGCATTGAGAACTGCTCAAAAGCAGCGTCTTTAACCCACCTGATACACCGGAATCATTTATTCTTGTTCGCTGCCACCGGCCACCCGCAATCATGAGCGACGACGAAGGCGAGATGGGCAACATGTTCGAGGAGCCCGCTGGCTTCCGGCCGCCCACGCCTCCCCCCACCTGCGAGACACACACCCTGAAGTCCGGGCAGGTCATCCAGCTCCATCTTGTCGGCTACAGCCCTACAGAGGCACACACCGTGTGGAACGGCAGCCGAGTCGTGTCGGACTACTTCGAGGCCGACCCCTCTCGCGTCAGGGGCAAGACGATTCTCGAGATTGGCGCCGCTGCCGGACTGCCCTCGCTTACTGCCGGCGTCCTCGGCGCCCGGCGGGTGGTCATGTCGGATTACCCGGACGTGGACATTGTGCAGACGATGCAACAGAACATTGACGAGTGCGACGCCTCCACCCCCGCCTCTGCCCTGGTGGAGGGCCCGGACGGCAAACCATCGAGGGTCGCTGACCGCGTTGTCACGCGGGGTTACGTCTGGGGTGCCGACCCCCAACCCCTCCTCTCGCTGCTGCCAGAGGCCGATAGCGGCGCCAAGTTCGACGTCCTCATCCTGGCGGACTTGATGTTCAGGCACTCGGAGCACGGCAACATCCTCAAGTCGGTCGAGATGACCATGGCGCGGAAGAAGACCAGCGTGGCTTACGTCTTTTTCACTTCGTACCGTCCCTGGCTGCGGGCAAAGGACCTGGCCTTCTTCGACCTGGCGAGGGAGCGGGGCTTCCTGGTCGAGCAGGTTGTGGACCGGAGGTTGGAGAAACCACTCTTCGAGAACGACCCCGGCGACCTGGAGGTGCAGAAGACGGTCTCTGGCTTCGAGGTCAGGTGGCCGGACGCGGCATGGGAGGAGTGATCTACCACGCCATCGGCCACCTCCGTGGCTTCTGGGGGCGGGGGTGCTGGCAGATGATGGGTGGGTGGCGGTCTACCATGACATGGCACATTCTTCCTGCATGCGCCCTCATGAGTCTTGGGGCCGTCGTCCTTGGAAAAGCCTTCACGCTGCATTGCATGAGCGTAGGGATGTGAGGGGTGGGGAGCGCGGGCGTGTTCCTTCGTGGAGTCCATGGCGCCCGCGATGCAGCTCGACGCCAACTACCCCGCGGAGGTTCTGCGGCCGCAGGCTCACTCGGCATGTGGGAGAGCTTCGGTTCTTGAAGCACACGCTCGGCCGCATCGTACGAGCTCGCCCGGCCATGGCGAGCTCATTGGAGGACTCTCGCGTCTTCCTGCAGCTGCTAAGGCATCCATGTGCCAGACGACTGGCATGCCGCCAGCCGAGGCGCATGGCCTGGTAAGTAGATTACCCCCCGGAGACCCATCACACGACTGCCGAGACAAAACAACCTCTGACACATGGATCAGCACACGATCAGCATGGCACTCTAGAGAAAGGTGGGAATCTCAAACTCGTGGGACTCGACCGACCGACCAGCTAGGACCCAGAGCCTCCGTCTGCGAGAGGGCTAAAGATCCGGGGTTTGCGCAGATGCGACGCTCCTCTCGGGGGTGTAGTGGCACAGGGCTAGCGGTGCTGGGGTTTCGGCAGGCGTTGCTCTATCATGCAGATGCCGGTGCGGAGACTGGACACTGGGATGTGATATGCATCCCGGGTGTACTCGATGCGTATCAATGAGACTTTTGGTCTAGGTGGTCAATCTCCAGGAAATGGGCACTGGCGTCAAGATGCACATCGTGGAGAACTGTCATCTGCCCTTTACCCCGGGTTTTCTCGTCCCTGCTTCTGCCGATTGGGTACCGTCCGTGAACCGCATTTGGTTGTGACCGTTGTTCTGGACCCCAAACATCTATTCATGGAGACTCGAGAGGCAAGGCGGCAAGTGGTCCTCCGAGCTATATTGTGCCTTGGGCGTTGGGCGTCACATGGGGGTGTGATTGGGCCACGCGTGGACAAGGCACCACGTGACGGACGCATGAGTTGGAGAAATCAGAGCAGCAGGGAGGGGTGCTGCGATGCACTTCGGATGCGAGGCCAAAGGCCGCGAGACGACGGCCGAAAGAGACCGGAGCACGGCCAAGGGCGTGTTGTCTGCCGAAAAAGGGGAACATGAGATGGCTGGCTCGTTAAAGGGGTGTGTGTCTTGGCCACAGCTTGTCTACCCCCCGAGTTGGAGATGACAGTGAGGGAGTGCTTGAAGGACGAGGGGGCCGAGGTTGCATCGCAAGGTTGCACTGCACCGGCGTCGGAGGCTGTCTTTCGGGAACGTTCGAGGTCCGCCTCTTGTCGGTACAGCCGCCAAAAGGCTAAACCACGGGTGAGGGCATGTACAGAGAAGGATGAGGACACGGAGTGATGGCCTCCTGAATGTCCCTGGATCATCCCGGAAGAGGAGGCATTACCCCACACGACACAGCGAGAAGCGGTGCCTGGGAGGCGCGAATCAGGTCCAGGGGCGCATCCACCCCTCCTGGCCCCTGTGACCAGAGAAAGTCACATAGGACTCGGAATGAAGAGGTATGAGGCTGCGAAGTTTTCCCCGAGGTTGCCAAGAGGGGGAAACGGGCGTCATGCTCTGGTTCTGCATCTGCCAGTAGTGGCGTTGCATTGTGGGACTTGGAGAATAACAGCTTGTCTGACAATGAGCCGCGATGATGGCTTCAGTTGACCGGCGATGGCTGCGGTCTGGCCACCGAACCGGGCCGACAAGCTTCCCCATCAGGGTTCTTCTCCTCTGGATCCTCTGGAGAAACGACCGGATATAACTTGAAAGACGGAGCGGGCGGAAAAGGATGGGACGGGATGGGGAAGACAGCCAAGACGTCCCGTCGAGCTGGTGGGGTCGAGGAAACCGTGCCTGGAGGACGATGCTCCTTTTGGCCCAAGGTCATCTTAGCCTCCCCCCCATCGGGCGATTTCCCCTCACTGCACGCGGCAGGTTCTCTCGGAAGGAGATTCTGGTTGAGATGTTGGAAGTGTTGGATGGATATTCATATTGGGGACTGGTCTGTGGAATGTGGTTCTCGAAAGACCCGGCAAGCGAGGGTGATTTGTCCGGATCCAATTGGTGCATCTTTACCGGTTGAGTTTCCGAGATGACGCTGCGGCGGGCAGCCCACCACGACGTGGAGACCCTGGTTCACCGCGCTGACATGTGTGAGCCGACCTCGGTCTGCCTCGGTCAGTTCATGTTGGCGAGGCTGATTCTGATGCTCGATCAGTGTCATTGGTCCAAGTTCTCGTCGAAAACGGCTCATTCCCTGCTGAGTGAAGCAGTCAATTGATGCGAGGCGAGTCTGGCCTTGTCGGATCCAAGGTCGTCAAGCTGCCTCCTGCTTACCCCGGGAGCAAGGTTGGTACTTATCAACGGCTTATTGAAAGGGGAAACCCCGCTTGTGGTCGGAGAAGAGGAGGACCTCGGGTGTTGGCAAGGTTCAGCCGGCAAGATCACCGAGACGGACAAATGGGGAACGGCGGGTTTCGAGGGCTTGTTGTCGAGCCGCTAAGATACTCGCAAGTGTGAGACGAGCCGGATAATAGCGGAGTCGTTGGGGACTGGACTGGGGACTGTGAGGGAACAAGGGACAGGACCGGGGGATAAGGGCTGTGGTCAAATAATCACAATCCTCCATTTCCGGGGTGTTTGTGAGAAGACAGACTGCCAGTGGGCTCGGGCGTGGTGGGATTCAGGTCAGGCCCTGATTGTGGCCACCATTTCATGGATCTCCGCACCCGCTCCACCGTGCATCATTGGAGAAGGAGTATCGTGCGCGCCAGTGGAGGCTTCACTGGAAGCACCTGAGCTTTTGCGGGAATCTGGGGGCACAATCTGGGGATGCCCACCCAAGCCCACCCCTCCTTTCCCGCCCCCGTCGCGCTTTCCCCCATTCTCCCCTCCTGCCATTGGATAGCGCCCATGGCCTTCCGCGCCTTCCCTGTTCCCCCCCATCTCCCCAGCTTTCCCCCCCCTCCACGTCCAGAGCTCCTCCCTCCTCTGCCTGCTCTCCGCACTCTGACCTGACCTGCCTGCCGCACCCCCATATTCGTGCCGACCAATTCCTCATCCATCACCACCACTCACTCCCTTTCGTCTGGACATCGCACGGCGCACTCCTTTCCGTTGTGCCTTTTCCTGCTACGCCGCGACCCTGCCATCATCTCCACACACGTCTGCATCGGACATCTACCTGTCACACACCACACCCAGTGGCGGCGCCCTTGCTACCCGCCTTGGAGCTTCCAGTTCCGCAGTTCAGGCCCACCGAAGCCCAGGCATTCCGAGGCGTCCACGCGCAGCATCCAGCCCAGCAAACGCCCGATCGCGAGCCGTACATTGTACGCGGCTACCATTCAGGAGGTGCTTCTCGGAGCATTGGCATCGCCGGACCACAGGCGCCGCGACATACGTCCCCTTTCGCCGGTATCGAGACCACCTCACACACACCCGGTGCGGTGCGCGTGTGCCTTCGTCCATCCGGTCCAGACACTTCTCCGCACGTCAGGGCCAAAACGTTTGGGCTCCAAGCTTCAGCTTCAGCTCCAGGTCACCCCCTCTCGGCCCCCAGCCCCCTCGCGTTACCTGCTGGGACGGCCTCGGCTCGCACACCGCAACCTGCGTTTGCTTGTACCTTCCGGTACTACTCCTCACTTCGAGGTCTCTTTCTCGCGTAGGCTTGCTTTTTTCCCGACGGCACGCTTCTTCGGATTCACCAGGTCGCCGCCGACTTTGGGAAACACATGTGAGCCAGCGCCCATCCCTTCTGTCCCGCGCAATCCCTCGAGCTCGAAGTCCCCCTTGGAGTCCTCGTTCCATCATAGGCAAAATAAGGCATACTCGCTTGCTTTGCTGCATCCTTTGATCGGGCACACCCACAAGTCTCTCCAACTCGTCCACCAACCCTCTCCGTCTCCTCAATCCAACCCAACCTTATCGTCGGGTCAGAGTACCATCTCCGTCCTCCTCATCTTCGTCTTCGCGACTCAGCTTGTCTTTCTCCTCACCCCTTCCTTTCTCACGTCCGCATCCCCTCATTCGTTTCTCCATCCAGCTTCTCTCGCCCCCGCCTTCCGTCTCCACGCCCTCCCTCCCGCCTGTCGTCACTCGATTCTCCCGCCAGACCCTAATCCGTGTGCCCTAGAAACAAACGACCGCCCGCCGCCCCTCACCCGGTCTTTGTCGTCGACTCCAAGCATCCACACGACAGGACTTCCTACCGAGAAGGCTGGCTTGGGTTCCGGCAACCCACCAGGCCACACGCGCGCTCCATCACCAGCGTGCCTCTCTTCTTACCTCGGACAACCTGGCCTGTGCTTCCGGTACCTGACCTCCGTTTGTTTCCTACCTAGGCAGGACCCGTTCGGACGCATGGCCTGTTCCATCGACTGAGTCCATTTCGAGTCTCCAATTCTCCGTCCACGAGGATAACGCGGCATCCGTTCGTCAGGTCCCTTCATACCTGCCAGCCGGTACTTGGACCAACCTTCTCTCCACACCATTACTGGCGCCGTTCCACCGGTCTACGAGGAGTGCAGGACCCCAGAGCCTACGCTCCCCGCAGCAAACTACCCCTAGGCTCTCGAACCTGGTCGACTCTGGCCCTCTACCTCACTTTGTCCTCCTCTTCTACTCATACGCCTCCCCTCCCCTCTTCCCCTTGCCTGTCACGTCCCCGCCTTCATCGACCAGACACCCCCACCCTGCTGCGGTGCGTGACCAACGCGTTTAGATTACCACCCATCTAAGCCGCCGGCGGCCGTCCTTGATCTCTCCCGCAGCTATGATGCCCCTCCAGTCCATTGAGGCCCAGCCTCCACATCTTGGCCCCGGCATCGCCTCTCTCGGGCCTGCCGCCTCTGCCCTCGATAACGGCGAGCGCCAACAGAAGCCAAAGACCCTTCCTTGCAAGTACTGCAGCAAACGGTTTAGGCAAGTCACATCCCCCCCTTACCCAGAACCCTGGCCATCACGTCCATCTCGTCACATCTCGGCATTGCGGTTGGCTGACTCGACGCCCACCCAGACGTGTGGAGCATGTACAGCGGCATGAACGTACGCATACCAAGGAAAAACCCTTTGCTTGTGGATGGGCCCGCTGTGGGAAGACCTTTGGCCGCCGGTAAGTTTCGTCTGACCCCTCCAAGCCTTCCCCTCCTCGAGACTCCATTCAGCCCCGTCGTGTGCTCAACCACGGCTTTTCCCTACTCCCTGCTTGCTCGCCCGCGCTCCTTTCCCACCGATAAGACGGAACCCCAGTGATGGAATCACAAACGCTTACATGGACATCAGTGATCTACTAGTTCGCCATGAGAAGCTGGTCCATCTCAACGAAGGAAGTGGCAACAAGGATGCCACCCGTCAGAGAAGGATGTCAGGTGCCACTGGCCAGGCCTCCTCGCCCGAGAACCACCATGAGGTCATGAACATCCAGAGAACGCCGGTCCAGCAGCATCAGCAACCTCAGCCACCGCAACAACACCAGCCGGCACCCCCGCCACCGCCTCACCAGGTTCATCAACCCCACCAGTACGCTCAAAACTCTATTGTTGCTGCTGGGCCGTCACCTATCCAGCAGGATCCTCGAGCACGGGCCGCGGCTTGCAACTTGGATCTTCTTTCTGATGCTGCTCTTGCCACGGAAGTCAACCAGGGCCAACCCATGATGATGGACATGAATCAGCAGCAACACCAACAGCAACACCAGCCGCAGCCACATCAGCCTCCGCAACATCAGCAACAGCAGCCCATTGGCCACGCCAGGATCAAGTCCTACGACGACAGCATGGGATATCCCGAGCGGCCCCGCGAGGATCCTGGAGTATTATCGCAGAGCTACCCGCCTCAGCCAAGCGCTGCAACCCCCTACTACGATCTGTTCCTTGACGACTACGGTGGCCCATCGCATTTCCTTCCACCACCTTTCGAACCCGATCAGCAGTTTGGGGGCCTTTGGAACCGCCCGCCGGGTGAAGGTCATCAGAGGGGCCTATCAAAGCCTGCCTCTCAATTCCCCTCTAGGTTTCCATCGGTGCAGCCGGACGGTCGCGAGGGGATGGACATCCCTCCGAGGAGCAGTGATGAGAACCACAGAGCACCGCCCTTGAGGATATCTGCTGTCGACCACAGCGTCATCAAGAACAGGCTGGAGGAGTTTTCCTCCGTGCTGCCCAGCGACTTTGTGTTCCCATCTCGACACACCCTCACTCGGTTCCTCGAGGGATACATCAGCGGCTTCCACGAGTATCTCCCCTTTCTTCACCTACCGACCTTGGCACCCCAGGAGATGGCCCCGGAACTTCTTCTCGCCGTGCTTGCGGTCGGCGCACAGTATCGGTTCGAGAGTGGGCGGAGCCACGCGCTCTGGTATGCAGCCAAGTCGGTTGCTCTAGAACAAATCCGCAGACGACACAGCCACGAGGTGCATGCACTTCTTCCCACCCCCGCCGCGTACAGCCCTCATTCGACGAGACCGTCCCCAAGTGCTGGATTCCGCCACTCCTTCCCAGCCGCCCAGCAGGAGCGCCCAGTCACTCAAGACACCCACCGTGAGCCCTTGTAAGTATTTGCCCACGCCAATGCCTGGACTATGCTGACTGATCCAGCTCTCCAAACACACCTCAGGCGCGGCTCGAAACAATTCAAGCCGTTCTCCTTCTCTTCGCCGTGGGTCTCTGGGGCGCCAGCGCCATCCTCCACGAAGCCCTATCACTCCAGAGTCACCTCGCGATTCTCGTGCGTGCAGAGGGCCTGACAGCCGAATCAAGCCCCGGTGCAGCACCTGACTGGGAGTCCTGGGTTCGTCTGGAAGGTGCCTCCAGGACGAAGCTGATTGCATACTGTTTTTTCAACTTGTGCAGTATTGCCTACAACATGCCCCCGCTGCTTCTGACCTCGGACCTGAACCTTTTCCTGCCGTCTCCCTCCCGGCTTTGGAGGGCAGAGTCAGCTTGGCAGTGGCAAGATGCCAGGCAGGCCTTCCCCTTGTCCGACATCACGGTCCGCGATGCGTTTGGCAGACTTTTTGGCAGATCTGCCCAGGGTCTGCCCCCCAATGTTTCGTCTCTTGGGCATTACGTCCTTATCCACGCCCTCACTCAGCACATTTACCTCTTGAAGCAGACTTCCATGACGCCCGCTTCACCGTACGAGCAGCAAAGAGGTCTTCGTCCCGAGGATGTCGAGGAGGTCACGCAAACCTTGCGGATCTGGCAGAACAGTTTCGAACACAGACATCAGCTGCGAGCGCAGGAGTCAGTCCAAATCGGGTTCGGCGACTCCTTCCCAGGCGGCCCAGTGGCTTTCAACGCAACTGCCTTGTTGCGACTGGCATATATCAGGCTATATACGGACATTTCACCCAGCCGCAGTCTCGAATCTCGCGACCATATGCTTGTGGCATCATCACTTAGCAACATGCCGCCACTTGTCCGCAGCTTGCGCCTTCACCGGGCCGTCTTCCAGGCCATCCATGCCCTCTCCATGCTGGTCAAAGCCGGGGTCAACTACGTGGCCAGGGCGAAGTCGCTCGAGTGGAGCATACAGCATTCTTGTGAGTTGCGCTGGCTTGCAGACCCCCAACGCGTTTGCTAACCGTTCGTAGTGTGCAACTTTGAGTGTGCCGTCCTCTTGTCCAAGTGGCTCCTGACCCTGTCCCTTATCGGTCCAAACGAAGCGCCCGTCTCCGCGGAAGAAAAGAACTTGCTCGACATGGTTCGCCGGATGCTCGACGAAACCGAGTTCGCCGTCCCAATCGACCCCTCCCTGGGCGGCCCCGCCTCCGGGCAGCCGGCAAGCATGGAGGCAATTGCTGGTGACAGCGCGCGGCTGAGGCAACTCGCAGCAGCAGTCATTCGGCTATGGGCCGAGACATTCAAGGGCTCGCACGTGTTTGATCTGGTCCGCGTGATGGGATCAAGCCTCGATGGGTACGCCAATCTCGTGGAAAAGCCCCTAGACAGGACGCCGCTGGGACGGATGGTTCCTGAATGATACTTGCGGCGTTCTTGAGGAGCTTATCTAGTTGAGTTTACTTGTCCATGAGAAGGCAGCACAAAGTTCCAAATCAACAAGACATATTCTGCAAGTGGATGAGATCGTGTCGAAGCAAGCTTGATCAACCATCGGACTCTTCTGCATCAGTGCCATCGTCGTCCGCTTCCTCGGTCCCATCCTGCTCTTCATCACTGCTGTCATCGGCGTTCGGATCAGGCATGACGATACTGTTCAAAAAGGTAATCTGGTGTGGTGTCAGCTGTCATCGACGAGTGTGATTTAGCGGTGTACTTACAAACGGCTCCATGGCCCGTATGGTTTCCAGGAGCTTGTCCTGGGCATCATCCTTGGTGAAAGCATCATCTTCAATCTTGACACCAACGGTAAAGTTTCGCAGCTTCAGCAGTTCGATGTCGCGATGGTCAGCCAAGTACCCCTGTTCTGCTGTCAGCTGCGATGATTCTGTCGTACCAAAGAGTGGCACATCTAACCTTTGGCTTCGTCTTGAGCGCGTTTTCCTGATTTCCAGCCGCAAACGCCGTGAGGGCAGTTTCCGCATCGGCGTCGCCGCCGGCCTTCTTCCCCTTTCGCTTCATCTTGCTCTCGAGGAACACCCGTCGGAACCGCTCCTCATTGAGGACTCTCCGCCACCGCGCCGGCCGCTCGTCAATACTCTCGCGCAGAAGCTGGAGTTGTTCGCCTGGCGGGTGCCACAGACCACCGCCGACGAAGCAGTGCCCGCCCGGCTCGGCGTGGATGTAGTAGCAGGCATACGGGCCTTTCCGGCCGGTGCGGGACCAGGCGGCGGAGAAGTGTGGCTTGTAGGGGGTCGGGTCTTTTGAGAAGCGGATGTCGCGGTGGATGCGGAAAACGATGTCCTTTGCGGGGAGCTCGGGGATGGTGAAGTCAATGTCGATGATTTTGGGCGTCAGGGAGCCGACGAAGGTGTTCCAGTCATTGAGGGCGCGGCGGTACTCGCCATCGTGGCCTGGGGGTCAGCGGGGCCAGAACAGGGAGGTATGGGAGGGACGTACTTTTCAGCCATGGACGTTTGTTGTTGGCCTTTAGTTCTTCGAGGAATAGGAGTGTGTTGGAGTGAACCTTTTCGTCTTCGTAATCGATACCACCGTTGGAGCGGAGTTGCTCGAGCGGGATGATCGTGACTCTGGGGGGCTTGTCCTCGTCGTCCTCGTCGTCATCGTCATCTGCATCTTCCTCTTCAGCCTCTTTATCCTCGTAGTCGTCCTCCTCTTCGACAAGAGGTTGGCGCTTCTTACCCTGGTTGCGCTTTGCTTTGGTAGGCTTCTTGGCCACGGCGGCTTTTGCTCCCTTGGCTGCGGGTCTTCCTCGTGACCTCTTGGCCGGCCGCTCTTCCTCCTCTTCCTCGTCTGAGTCATCGACATCTTCTTCACTACTCGGTTCTTGGTCCTTGTATCCGGCATCCGCGTCTTCAGGGTCGTCGTCGTCGGCGGCGTCTTCGAAGTACAGACTCTTCTTCGGGGTGCTCGAGATGCGCCGGGAGCGTCGGCGGGGTTCGTCGTTGGGGACTGTCGGTGGGGATGCAGCTCGAGCGCGCTTTCTTACAGCCATTTTTGTAATATCAAGCGTCGGTTGAACGGTGCCGTCAAGGAGTGCCTTTGGATTGTGTCGGATACTGGTGACGCTGTCCGGGTCATGGCGTCATCATTCGTTCCTGAGGGGTCCGCGACGAACGCGTAGCTCGTTTGTGCCAATCTGACGCGCGATCACGTGACCAGAAACGATGGTGCGCCTGAGCTCGGACTGTTGACCATGTGGCTACCTAGCTACAGCCATCTTTCTTGACCAAGATGCTTCATCTGCCAACTCAAGGGCAGGGATAGTTGGCACCTCTATCCTCGCCGCTCCAATCATGCTTCTCAAACTGAGTGACCCAGGCCTCCCGGACTGCACAGACAGGTAGGGTAAATGTTCCCGCGACCTCCAGCTTCTCCTTGCCCTCCTCGTGTTTCTCCTGCCATTCCCACATCTTCTCCTTCCAAGCCTCCTCCGTCGTAGGTTCTCGCTCCTTCCAATCCTTGTTGACGGAACCATTGGCCCAGTAAGTGTTGAGAGAGCCCCGGACGATGGCCTCGCGGGTGATGACGTTCCAGTCCTCTTCGCTCCCGTCGCCCAGGGTCTCGGTCCCGGGCAACGACCTGAACTTTGGGCATGAAATGTTCAAGTGGCTTTCGTGGCAGAGGTCTCTGGACCTGTAGGTGCCGGCGAGGAAGTAGGCTCGGTCATCGACACACACCATGTCCGAATCGATCAGACCTCTTTCCATGTAATGGCTGAGGTCGCTGAAAGACTCGTCACAACTCAGGCCGCTGTCCAAGATACTGAGGACGCCGGCAGTCAGTACCTGGCGATACAACGCAGCTGGAGGGCAGAACTTACAATGGGTTGCGGTCCTCTTGCGTGACGCGCCATGCCAGCGGGATCATGTCGGCGTAGAGCGTTTTGCGCACGTCTCCAGCGGCCTCCTCGAAGTTCACCGCCTCCAGGGAGGACGAGGAGCCTGAACCAATCAACAATCCGAGGGTATTGAGACCATAGTAGTCCTCCTTGTCGCCGCGCTTCGTCTTGTTCCCGCCGAAAAGCCAGCTCTGATTCTCCGTGAGGGTGTCTCTCCATATCTGGGTCGTCTTGGAGACCCATTTCCGAAGCTTGTCTTCCGGGGGCAGGTCTTTGTTCTTGTCCTTTTCCGCGATAATGTCCTTGGCGAGGCCGACACCATTGTACGTCAAGTCGTTGGTCGCGTCTTTGATCGTATCAAACGTGTTCTCGTGGTCTTCCGCAAATGTGCCCTTGGCGAGGCCCTTGTTCCACAATACGGCCATGGAGGAGGCATAGCCCATCGTGAATATGTCGAGGAGGATAGCTATGCTGAGCGACATTTGTTTATCTTCAGGCGGCATGAATGCTTCCCTGAAGTTCTCCATGTTGTTGTGGATGTCGTTGGAGGCCTGCACGACAGCTGCATGCGAGTTGACCATGACCTGGCGAAGTGGTAAGTCCACGGCAGAGCTGACTGAAGGACAGGACTCTCACTTTGTTGAGGTTGACAAATGAGTTGAGGAGCAGCCAATTAGCTGGGCGAAAGTTACCTCGCGTTTCATCGCAGTCAAACATGGTGGTGCAACCGTTCTGGCCAACAAGCTTGTCGCACTCCATCATGTCTGCCGCGTTGCTGTAATTGCCGACAAATCGAGTGAATGACAGTGGAGAGTTGTGGCCTCCGTTCTTCCAAGCGGCAACAACATCGAGCCAGAGGCTGTGGACGAGTGCGTCATTCCAGCGCTTGTGGTTTGCCGCACCTGCATCCGTCAGGCTCCCGTAGTCGCACGAAACATCCAGGTACGCTCCCGTCTCGGACGCGTCGATCGGGCGAAGAGGGCCTTCGGGTCCGTGGTTCGTGTTGAGCTCTTCCTGAAGATCGACGGCCCATTCGATGGTACCGCCAAAATTGCGTCGAAAGGCCTTGGCTTCGCGCGCGCGCCGGGTGTTGTCGTCCATGTAAGCCACCCACTCAAGGCGGTTGTAAACCATCATATTGCTCTCGCTTTCCGTGTCGTACCAGTACTTGGCGTTGGGGTTCTCTTTGATGATCTTGTTGATTTCGGCCAGGGCAAGGTAGCCGGGTTCGTTGGTGCATACCCCCTTGGCTGCTGGCGAGATCTTGGGGCCGAGAAAGGTGCACATCGGACCCGTGCAGCCCGCCGACGACATCTTGAAGGATCTGCCGTACGTGGCGACTCCCACCAGGACCTTGTGCGCAGGGACGCCGGCCTTGGTGATCATAGTGAGTGCCTCTTCCGTTTCGGTGTTGTTGACATGGGAACGGAGGCAGTTCCCTTGAGGACATCCAGGGCTGGACCACATGTTTGCCCAGTCCCACTGACCGTGCAAGTCGTAGGTCATGTAGACGATGTAATCCAGAACCTGCGCCATGCGTGCAATGGGGAAGGCCTTGAGATACCAGTACGAGGCGGGCGCCGCGATGGAGAGTGTCATGTGCGCGGGCAACACCTTTCTGACCTCTTGCAAGAAGGCCAGGTAGTTGGCGCCCTCGTCCTTGCCGCGCTGGTCCGCAAGCGCCTGCGTCGGAAGATCTGAAGCAGGAAGACGTCAGTGATGCTGTCAGAAAGCATGTCAAGACAGACAGGACGTACCGGGTGCTCCAGGATACTCCCAGTCAAAGTCGATACCGTCGAGGTTGTGAGCCATGGCAAACGTCGCAACTTTGCGTGCAAAAGCCACGCGGTTCTCCGGCTTGACGACATTCGGAAACCGTTGGTACGTCGCCAGGTTCGTCGAAAACGCCCAGCCACCGAAAGCCAGAATCTTTCTGACCCCTCCGCTCTCGCCAGGCCGCTTCTTCATCTTGACGAATCTCTTCCACTGCTCCATCTGATCGGCGGGGATGTACGGGTCGAAGTTCGCCGAGATCTCACCAAAGGAGAAGTGGATGTCTGTGTACTTCTGAGCGTGCGACATGGTCCTGTAGACGTCCATCTTGAGACATTGGCGGTTGAAGTTCCATGCTTCGAAGTACCCGAGCTTGCGGAAGATGGCGGGCTTTTCGCTGTTGTTCATGATCTTCCTCTCGCAGTTCTGGATGCAACCGTTCTTGTGGCCGGACGTGCCCGGGGCGCCGGTCTTGGACTTTTCGACCGTGCAAAAGTCGTCGGTCTGTACAGCAGTTGTGAGGATGGGTTGCTTCCGAGCTGAGGAGACACACTTACAAGACCACAGTTGCCCCAGATGTTGCAGCATACTTTGAGACTGAGATGAAGAGTCAGTCGGTGGAAGTTGGAAAGAAAGTACTTGTAGAGAATGGGACGAAGACCTACGGGCAAGGATTGAGGTCCGCAAGTGTTTGATCACCCACCGGCGGCCTCGTCCCGGGCTTGGTTGGCCCGCACGATGCGCCCTCGACGGCGGCTGGCATGGGCGGTGTTCCCAGTCCAATGCAAAGAGTCACACGGAGACCCAGCGGGTTGCAGCCCGTCCATCCCCACGTCTTCTTGTTGATATCACCCAGCTCCTGAACTGTGAGTCCATTCGAGATGGCGATCTTCGAGCAGTTGTCGTCTGCCACCGTGGTGTAGTGCTCACAAGATCCGTCGGCCTTGGGGGGCTTCTTTCTGTCGGGCAAGCGTCCCAACGTGCAGCACACTTGTTGACCCTCCTGCAGGGTGGTACAGTGGTCTTTGGCAGTGTTAAACTTGTAGTACATGTCCAGGGAGATGCCGCATCGCTTGGCAAGTGCTGGGCACAAGTCGCCTTGGAAGACGTCTACCGTCCTGCAATCGAAGATGCTCTGACGTTCTCGAAGGGGGTTGGTGTTGGTGCTGACTGCGGTGAAGGGGAACGTGGGCAGTTGCATGTCGAGATTGTCGGTTTCGAAGGAGCCTTTGCCGTCCTCGACACACTTGGCACTGCCCCAGAGCCGGAGCGCCTCGTGGACGGATGCCAAGTCGCGTGCAACGACGAGGCCGACAGCCACGCCGCCGCCATCCTTCTCCGCGTCTGAATCGGAAGCTTGGCTCTTGCTGGCACCGC
The DNA here is from genome assembly GCA_020746995.1 of Plectosphaerella cucumerina. Lineage (NCBI taxonomy): Eukaryota > Fungi > Ascomycota > Sordariomycetes > Glomerellales > Plectosphaerellaceae > Plectosphaerella > Plectosphaerella cucumerina. The sequence continues at coordinate 277,936 of JAGPXD010000004.1, read as the reverse complement.
AATGTTGGATCAAGGCTAGCTCAGGGGCGCCTTTCTGAAGGTCCTTCGTCAGGGCTTCTTCGAAAGCCTCGAAGCTCGAAGTGGCGGCTATTCTTGGGCCACTGAAGAAACCAGCATAGGTACCGTTGAGATGCCCAAAAACGACGGTAGTCCGACAGCCGTCAACCTTGGAGTTGGAGATCCACGTGCGCATCTCGCTCATGATGGCGAGGGCACTGGTTGAAGTAGCCGCATCATTGTTGCGATTGCCACGTCTGGCAAGCTGAACGTGGGCGGTTTGTGGCGATGACGTACTGCAGTCGATGGTGCCACTGTGTTCCGTCTGTCGCTTGGCGATTCTTCCGGCGAATTCCTTCGCAGGGTCTGCTTGACTGATTCGCATGGTGTCTCGTCCTTGACCAGCGGTACAAGCCCGGACAGCGACTATTTCCTCTGGCCCCTCGAGAGGGGCCGACAAGGAAACCTCAAAGATGGTAGGCTCCTCGCAGTAGGATAGTCTCTGGACCGAGTTGTAGAGCGTCCAAGCTGAAGGGTCTTGTGCGTCTTGACATCGGACCGGACATCGTCGCTCCTGGGCCAGGAGAGTGGCACGAGCACTGTGAAACTGAGAGGCCACAGCTAGAGCTGAGATGACAGCCCTGAGAAAAGCATGCCCCATGTTGAGGGCTTGAGGGTAGACAAGAATAGGGGCAAGAAAATTCAAGAAGATCCTGGCGACCAAGGATGAGTAGTTTGCAATCAGGCGTTCCACAGACAGATTATCGTCACAACACACGTCTTATAGGTAGGCAATACCCGTGACATGTTCTTCAGCATCGTGGTCACCTGCAATGGTCCGATTTGCAGCCCAAACGTTCCCACTCGGTGGCGATGATTAATGCAGCCGGAAAAGGCAATGCATCCGGATGAATGCACAGAGTGAGCACTAAGCTGGCCCTACCGTGGTCCGGACTCCATGGGAAACTGAGTGTTGAATCTCTTTTCATGCAGGATAAGCAATCGAAAAGCCACATGAAGTCCCGTGGGAGGCCGCCAAGACAATCTTTCACAAGGGTCCTGGGAGCTAAGCGATGTTGTATCATTTGACATTTTGTTCTTGAGTAAGCTTGTGCAGTAGCTATACCACTTTGGAAGCCCTCAACAAGTTACGCTGCGAATACGCGGAGTTCAGGGGGGCATTCATGTCGCGACCTTCCTTTTCCAGAACGTCAGCTCCATGTCGTCAGCTCGTCAGCTCATCAACTCCGGCTCTCCGGGGTCTCTGCTCTTTCTCACGGGCGTAGATGCCTGGGAGTATTTTCCGCGTATATGTGCCTACACGGAGATGACTGCATTTTGATGCTTAACGGCTTGAGTGATTTACGCACTTCAGGTCTGGCCGAGTCCATGAACCTGGTCAGATGTTGAAGCCATTCACGGATGTCTCTGTGATGAGCATGAGTCACGATGAGTGCCATGTTGCTTACGGTCACAAGAGCCACGGTTATTTCCTTTGATGCAAGGGTCTCGAACGAGGAGGCGGAAGTCAACGGAGTTCTCGCATATAAAGTTTGCGATGCTCTAGCCATCGAGACGTCTTCAGAGGTCACCCCTTCTCTTATCCAAGGTCACCTCTCCATTTCTAATCTCCTGGCTTTTGCCGTTCACCATGTTCTCTATCATTAAGCTTGCTCTATGGGCAACTGTGGTCAAGGCCACCGCTGTCCGCCGTCAGGTGAGCAGTAATGCTCCCACACAGACCGCAGGCGCAGATGTTCTGCGCCTGGCGATGGGCCCTGACCCCTTGTATCCTTTCAACCCAAACACCTCGGCCTACTGCCAGTGGTGGTACGACAACCACGACAATTCCATCGCCTGCAAAGACATGCCAGAACGGATGAGCTTGACTGAAGACGAATGGCTCCGATGGAACCCCTCGCTCAAGAGCTCATGCGCCGCCTGGGTCCCCGAGACATCGTGGTGCATTGACGCTTTCTCCGAGCCTCTCCCTACCACTACCGCAAGGACAACCACTCGTGCAGCAACTGTGACCACCTCGTCCAGGACAACTGCTCCTCCTCCAACCACGACCAAGCCTGGCAACGGCATCTCGACTCCGGCTCCTTTCCAGACGCCCATGGTGAACAACTGCAACAAGTTTGACAAGATTGCTCAAGGAGGGTCCTGCCAGTCACTGCTGGACAAGCACAAGTTGTCCCTGGCAGACTTTGTCAAATGGAACCCATCCGTGGGAGCCGGCTGTAATACCCTCCAGGCCGAGACGTTTGTCTGCGTCGGTGTCGTGGGCGGCGCCGGAACTCCGACGACGGCGACCCAGGGGGCCAACGGAATCTCGACACCACTTCCCACGCAGGGCGGCATGGTCAACAACTGCGACAGGTTCAACCTGGTGAACACTGGCGACACGTGCGCCAGCATTGGGGCACGCAACGGAGTCAAGTCGAGCCGCATCATTGAGTGGAACAAATCCGTCGGGACCACCTGTACGAGCCTCCAGGCCAAGGTCAACGTCTGCGTACGCACTATCGGCTTCAAACCCGCCACGCCCGTCTCCTGTCACACGGCCACCGACCACAAGACGTGGGGGGACAACAAGCCGGCGGCGCTGAATTCGGTGGTCAACTGGTGCGATGGCAACGCCAGCGGGGATGGGAGTGGCGGGTTTGCGACGGCGCAGGTCAAGCGCGGCTGTTACAACACCCCCTTTGGCGAGAACAAGATTGAGTTTGTCGCCAGGAACGATTTCGGTATCGGGACTTCTCTTGCCGTCGCCAAGTGCGAGGAGATCATGAGGGCGTCGGTGAATGGATGCTCCCGTGGCGGGACAGGAACCCACGAGGGATGGTGGTTCACGTGAGTTACAGATCTTGACTTTGGGTATCGTTCGTCGTACTGACCATGTCGCCAGGTCCCGAGTCGTGAGCGGGAGATGCTGAGAGCCGATGTGGGGACATGGCACAGAGATCTTGAGGTCCGACGAGAAAGATTACGGATAATCGCCGGCATATGGGACTCCGCTTGTTTGGAAACGAGCCAGCTCCATTAGATATGCCGATGATGATCTGAGACGACACCTGTATAGAGCCGGACAGCATAGAACAACTGTCAACTGACTGAGCCCGTGACGCGAAATGAACCAATTCAAGGCTCATATGGAACCCATTCTTGTTTGCGGAGTGATTTCCCTCGCCTTTGAACGTGGGGAAGGATGCTGCTTTGAGTCCTCTGCAGAGTTAGTGGTATTGGACTCGGGGTGTGGTGGTTTTGGTCAGGTTGTCAGAGTTCAAGTTCCTCAGGCTGGGCCGTCATCAATCCGGTGGGCGAGCGCGGGGAGTGCGGGGGCTCCGCCGGTCTTGGTATCCGCCATGCATTAGTGTGATGTGGGGGTGGGTCCCGATGCCCGTCGCCTTTGGCTTCTTGTCGAGCTCGCCTTGAAACATGGCAAGTACAAGACCTCGAATCCTTTGATGCTAGGCGAATTAGCTTTAAGAGAAGAGGGGTAAACGAGCGCAGCCTGCGCCCGGTGCAGTACGGCGCCAAGCCATCTGATGAGCTTCTGATGCCTGGAGGCATGTGATAGGTTCTGATGTGCTTCGACTTCTGCGAGTACCCGGTCGAGCCACACTGTTCGTCTGGATGAGCAAATGTTATTAGTAGCAGCTACATCTTGGTACCCTGCTCTGTATCTTGATCGAAAGGAGGCAGCACTCGCATTTTATCCGGCCTCCCATGGTCGAGATGTACTGGTTCGCGTGCTGCGTGCCTCCACGCACCATGCATCACGCGGGGACAGCATTCGATTTCGAAGATCAATGGCTGGTGGAATTGAACACCCATCTGTAAGTTTCGTGGGGTTCATGTCTTCCCATGGCTCAAGGTACAGCCGGAGAAGCAATCCGCCAGGCAAGGCTGTCACTGGACCACCCCTAAATAAGGGACCGCCCGCCCTACCTTTGTTTCCCAGCGTCCACCATGCCCTCCGCTCCAAGCCGGTTCTCCAAGACCTACCTCTGATACCAAATACCTAGACCGGTCTCAATCGTCTCGACCACGTCGTGTAGTGCCACTGTCTGCCATGGCGCCTTCAGCTATCGAGAACATTGCCTCGACGGTCTCGTCCACCCTGTCAGGCGCCCACAAACCCCGTATCCTCGTCCCTGAAAAGGTCTCGCCCGACGGCCTCGCTCTCCTCAAAGGGGACTATGACGTCGACCTGCGTCCAGGCCTTTCCGCCGAGGACCTCCTTCAACAAATTCCCGAATACCATGGCCTCATTGTCAGGTCTGAGACCAAGGTCACTGCGCCGGTGCTTGCTGCTGGCAAGAAGCTGAAGGTCGTCGCTCGCGCGGGTGTGGGCGTGGACAACATCGATGTCAACGCAGCAACTTCGCACGGCATTATTGTCGTCAATTCGCCTTCCGGAAATATTCTGGCAGCAGCTGAGCACACAATTGCCCTTCTGCTCTCTACCGCGCGCAATGTCGGTCGCGCCGACGCCTCCGTCAAGAACGGCAAGTGGGAGCGAAGCAAGCTGGTTGGCGTTGAAGTCGGAGGCAAGACATTGGGCATCATCGGCCTTGGAAAAGTTGGGATGAAGGTCGCGCGCATGGCAATCGGGCTTGGGATGCACGTCAAGGCGGTCGACCCCTACGCCAGCAAGGACATCGCGGCGCAAGCGCGGGTCGAACTCGTGCCGGACCTCAAGACGCTGCTGCCAGAAATCGATTTCCTCACAATCCACACACCTCTGATGGCCAGCACGCTCGATCTACTGAAGGAAGAGGAGTTCCGATCCATGAAGAAGACGGCGAGGGTTCTCAATGTCGCCCGAGGCGGCGTCTACAACGAGGCGGCGCTGCTGAAGGCCCTCGACGAGGGCTGGATTGCGGGGGCAGGCATGGACGTGTTTACCTCGGAGCCGCCGACAGCCGATTCGGTAGCATCACAGCTCACGAAGCATCCCCAGGTCGTGGCCACGCCACACTTGGGCGCGTCGACGGTGGAAGCCCAGGAAAACGTTTCCCTGGACGTCTGCACGCAGGTCGCTGAGATCCTCAGGGGTGGACTACCGACCGCCGCCGTCAACGCGCCGCTCATCCTTCCAGAAGAGTACCGCAAGCTCCAGCCCTTTGTCCGCCTCGTCGAGAAGATGGGTGGCCTCTACACACAACACTTCGTCGGTGGTAAGGGTGGCATGGTTGGCGGGCGACGGTTCGAGCTCGTCTACCACGGTGAGCTGTCAGGCATGACCAACACGCGCCCTCTCCTCGCAGCCCTCGTCAAGGGTCTTGTATCGACCATCAGCGACTCGGGCGGCAGAGATGTCAACATCGTCAACGCCAACTTGATCGCCCGCGAGAGGGGCATCGTCATCAACGAGACGCACAGCGGCGAGACCAAGAACTCAGCGTACAGCAGCCTCGTGACGCTGCGAGCCCATGGCGGCCCCGACGGGGGTGCCGAGCAGGTGATCGAGGGATACGTGTCGGGGCGGAGCGTGTACATCTCCAGGCTCGACCGGTTCAGCGCGACGTTCAAGCCGGAGGGCACGCTCCTGGTGCTGCACAACTATGACGAGCCGGGCAAGATTGGTGGCGTGGGCATGGTGCTCGGCAGGCATGCCATCAACATTCGGTTCATGCAGGTGGCCAGTCTAACTGCGAAGAAGGCGGGTGCCGGCGGATCTCAGGCGGACGGTCCGGTCGAGGCGTCGGACACGAATGAGGAGAATGAGGCTTTGATGATTCTGGGCATCGCGGGGACGGTGGGCAAAGAGGTGTTGGAGGATCTGAAGCAGGCCGAGGGTATCCTGGACGTGAGCCTCGTGCAGCTGTAGATGGCTTGGGCCGAAGGCGAGAAGTGTAGTGAGCCGAAATAGCAAGACTCGAATGTCTGCAAAGCGATTCGAAGTCTGTTCCTAGGTATCAAGGTGTGTTGTTTTGAATTCGAAGTCAAGTTATCCACCTGCACCCTGAGCGGGTCCAATCTCCTCTGCTTCACTGGTATCGTGAGAACGCGCAAGTCGACAGCCATTGACGATGAACTGCAGCGGGATGTCCCACTAACACGTCACTGTGGGGTACGCCCGTCCCCACGATACTCCAGTATCCTCGGCCAAACCCCGAGATGCACCAATGCCAACCGCTTGTCCGGCACAGCTGCGCGACTTGCAGGTTCGTTGCATCCAGCAGGGGATGGGGACCCATCGATGACGCCAAGAAGGAACCCCCCTGCCGAGCGCGGCCGGCCCCCTCTGAGCGTTCATTTCCCGTCGTGCTGATTGGCCCGAACCGGCTAGGTCCAGTGGCACAGCACCTGAGCGTTCACGGGGGAGGCGAGGGGACCCTGGACGCGAGCTTCGGAGCTTGACCGCAGCCCCCACCTGGCCCAGGCCGTGCCTTTCTAGTTTGCCTCCTTCCACCACGGTCCACGGTCCACGGCACACACACCTCTCTCGGTGCTTCCCTCAATTTCTGTCGCCGCCAGCAAAGCTGCTCGTCTGTCCGCTCCCGCTGTCACCACCACCACCAACAGCTCTCCCCTCTGACCATCCGACGTCAGACCCCGCGCTACCGGCTACATTCCAGTCGACGTTTTCCCCCGTCGCATCATCTTACAGACTCATCCGTCTTCGGAGCCAGCGGCACGCCACTACTCGCGCCATCCAACCTTACGCGAGCTTGACGTGTGACGACATCAGAGTGCGTGGTCAACATCAAGTCTGCAATTGCCAATTGATTAACCGTGCAAAGATCTCAACCAACCCATCGCCTGCCTAATCGAAAGAACATACATCGAAACAACCGACAAGTCTCGATATCGACCACCGCGGCATGACTAGGGCACCGACGCGCCATGCACACACCACAGGCGGCGGCTTCGCTCTTGTGCGATCAAGCGTCATAGCTCTTTCGCGCGCCCTTGCCGTCGGCGTCTCCTCCGTCGCCGCAGCGCCTCTCGGCGCACGAGACCATCACGATGACCTCCCCGAGGAGACCGGCTCCGCCCGCTGGGTGCTGTTCGTCGTGTCGCTCGTCCTCGTCCTACTAGGCGGTGCTTTCGCCGGTCTCACCATTGCACTGATGGGCCAGGACAGCATCTACCTCCAGGTCCTCGCGGGCGACCCGTTCGAGCCGCAGGCCAAGAACGCTAAGCGCGTTCGCGATCTCCTTAGCAAGGGAAAGCACTGGGTCCTCGTCACTCTGCTCCTCTCCAACGTCATCGTCAACGAGACCCTGCCCGTTGTTCTTGATAGGTGTCTGGGAGGTGGTGTTGCTGCTGTCGTCGGCAGTACAGTCCTGATTGGTATGTGTCACCCAGTACCTGCTTGTCCACTTGTCGCTCACATCCATCTAGTCATCTTCGGCGAAGTCGTCCCCCAATCCGTCTGCGTCCGCTACGGTCTCCAAATCGGCGGCGTCATGTCCAAGCCCGTCCTCCTCATGATGTGGCTGATGGCCCCTGTTGCCTGGCCCACCGCCAAACTGCTCGACTGGGCTCTGGGCGAGGACCACGGCACCGTCTACAAGAAGAGTGGGCTCAAGACGCTCGTCACCCTCCACAAGTCCCTCGGCGATGTTGGCGAACGACTTAACCAGGACGAAGTCACCATCATCAGTGCGGTCTTGGACCTGAAGGAGAAGTCTGTCGAGAGCGTCATGACGCCCATGGACGACGTCTTCGTCATGGCCGAGGACACAGTCCTCGACGAGAAGACTATGGATCGCATCTTGTCGGAAGGATACTCCCGCATTCCCATTCACGCCCCCGGCAAGCCTACCGATTTTGTCGGCATGCTTCTCGTCAAGATCCTCATCACCTACGATCCGGAGGATTGCTGCCAGGTCAAGGACTTCCCCCTGGCCACCCTTCCCGAGACCCGCCCCGAGACCAGCTGCCTCGACATTGTCAACTTCTTCCAGGAGGGCAAGTCCCACATGGTCCTAGTTTCTGAATCTCCCGGCGACGATCAAGGCGCACTTGGTGTTGTCACTCTGGAGGATGTAATTGAGGAACTCATCGGAGAGTAAGTCCCCCCATGTCCGACGTCACTATCGGCCAATACTAACACAAGTTTTGCAGGGAAATCATTGACGAGTCGGACGTCTACATCGACGTTCACAAAGCCATCCGCCGACTGACCCCCGCACCGAAAGCCCGCCCTCTGAGGAAGGAGATTGCCGACGCCGCCTCTGCAGTCGTCGGAAACGGAAAGCTCGTCGACCTCGACGACGAGGACGAACAACCGCACCCTAGGAATAAGCGCGTCAACTCTGTTGGCGAGCATGACATTGCCGCCGCCATGTCCACTAGCCCTGGCAAGACGGCAACCTTCCTGATGCGCCGTAGCTCGGCTGGACCAGATGGCCGCATGCAGGCCACCACTGTGCCTGTTAAAGCCAACCTTGATGAGATCAAGCGCCAGCTCAAGCATCTCGGCCCCTCCAACCGCAACACCAACCCCAGGGACACCCGCTCCACGACCGTCAAGATCAAGCCCGTTGCGGGCTATCCACTGCCACACCTGAGCCCGAGCGGTCTGCGCCCTGCTTCCATTGCCGGCGACCACGTCGACGCGTCGCTTGATGCGCGGTTAGAAGACCTTCACGACGACGCCACCGAAACCACTCCTCTCATCCGACCTACTACGGCCATCATCACCGGCAAGGGCGGCGTTCACGCTGTTCGTAAAAGCTACAGCGGCGCAGGCATGAGCGAGGCCCAGACTAGACTGGCCAGTGTTTACGATGGTCCTCTGGATGCTGCCAATACTGTCAAGGAGTCTCTATCGGGTCCTCAGCTGCAGATGCCCACCATCGGAGACGAGGCGGCGTCGCAACGCCCTGATAGCAACAACACCAGCCCTACGTCTCCCGTCCTTGTTGTCGACCAGGGCCGTGCTAGCAGCCAAGGCAGCTTCATCAGCATGGACGAGGGGTCCATGACGCCCAGGCGCCGTCAGATCGTCCGCAGTGGTAGTATCAGCGAGAACGTCGTCGAAACCAGCTCGGGCGTCCGCAAGATTATCATCCAAGCCGCAAGCTCCGATTCGGAAGACGGCTCGAACAAGTCCTCCGGCTCTGGCACCATTCGTGCCCGGCTAAGTTCGATATCGGCCAGTCCAGGGCAGGCAACCCCGACACAGGTGGTGCACGAGGAAGGGGAGGACGACGAGTCCCACGAGGACCCGGCCAACGGCGCCTCGGGCTCTGCCAACGGCACCGGCGGCGCTGGGTCGAAAAAGAAGAAGAAGAACAAGAAGAAGAAGGGAGGCAAGGCCTAGGAGTTTTGGTACCACTAGGATAATTTGGAGAGTGGCGGCTAATCACTGGCAACAACATCCAGTAGCGCATTGTTATTTGAATTCATCTATTTTCTGTATCGGCGTCATGCTGGCGAATGCCAATTTGGGTCGCGTGTCCCGCATTTGGTTTGATCGCACTTTACGAAGTGGCCACAGCCGTGTCTGATGCCGGTGGCGTCAGCTGTCCCTCGAGATCCGGCCATTCAAGGTCTAATTGTTCCAGGTCGTCTCCATTCGCACCAAAATCTAAATCCAGAAGGGCTTCAAGAGAGCCCAGTGGCGATCCAGGACAGACTTCTTTGAAGATAGATCCAAGGTCCATGTCCACGTCGACCGGGCTTTCTTCATCGCCAAGAATCTGCTGGATCCCGGGCACGTCAGGGACGGCATCATCGAGTTCGGCATCAGGCGAGAGGCCATACCCCAAAACGGCGGATATGTCCGACTGGTCCTGGCGATTCAGCTGGAAGACGCCCTCGGCCGAGGAGGAAGCCCACGGGGCACCGGCGACGAAGGCGCTTCGTAGGACGATCTCGAGGTAGCCGATTGTAGCGTCTGCCGAGGCGTAGAGCTCGCGCAGCTTCTCCATGATGCGCATGCAGACGCGGAAGCGGTGGATGGCGGCCTCGCGGACGTGGTCGTTGCGGCTTTTCATGTTGAGCAGGTGCATGCAGATGGCGGGGTAGAGGACGGTGATGGCGGCGAGGGGGAGGTTGCCGTCGAGTTTGTGCTGGTGGAGCTCGGCGGCGAGGTGGGTGATTTTGTTGACGGAGTCGAGGACGACAGCGCGGGAGCGGGCGCGGGCTGAGGGCGGGATGTGCTCTGAGGGGGCTTGATGGGGAGATGAGGGGAGGAAGCGAGGCCGGTGGAGGGAGTACATTGCTGTGTGGTACGACATGTGGAGGAGGTTGCGGCGGACATGGATCGAGGTGGTCATATTGTCGGGGGGCAGTTCGTGTAATGGAGCACTCCAGCGGCAGGACGGAGGGAGGTTGGCCAGCCACAGCTTGAGAGCGTCCTCGATGGCCTCGACGGAATCTGGATGCTCGGGTGTCTCCTCCGTCCCAGAATATGTCTCAAATGATGTCCGTTGTTGCCGTTGGAGCACCCTGTTGATGAGGACGAAGAGTTTTGTCTTTTCGACGAGGAGTTCGGCAGACTCGATCTGCTGGGATGCACTGTAAGATCCGATGTGATCGTGGTCCAGCAAGGGGAGCCGAGTCGCTAGGACCTCGAGCTCAAAGTCGTCCGCTTGTAGCATTGGAAGTTCGAAGTCTTCGTCTTTGATCCTGGTCGGTCGGTTCACGCCCAGAGCTAAGATCTTGTCGCGAAGGTAACAGCTCCACCATACTCTTCTCAACAGCTTGACGTGTTCGGTGTCGAAGATGAGGCTGGGCCCCGCGTTTCGATGCAGTCCGAGGGCATATGCGAGCGAGATTGCCGTGTTCAGCCAATGCCATGAGTCTTTCGTGTCTGACTGGGATACGCTGCGGGATGCCAGTAGTAGGGCTGCTTGGAGGAGAACAAGCCGGTCCTGTTCGGCGCCAAGTTCGAAAAGGAGCTTTCGACGCGTCAGCAGTGTGTGGCTTCTGCAGCTTGGGCATCATACCTCTGTTCTCTTGTACAGGTCTTTCCTGAGACTCTTCGTATCGGCATACCCCTCGTCCACCAGCACATCTGATCGAAGGAAGGCGGAGCCCGCGAAGAGCACGGCCTGGTATAGTAAGAGGCTCACTTGGCCCCGGGAGCCGCTGGCACAGCCCAGCACGTTGCAGAAGCCGGCCAAGTCGATGATGGGCATGCGAGGGTATGCGAAATCGATGTAAGAATTGAGGAGGATGCACTGGAGAGAGGTGCTGGGAAGATCGAACGCTCCTTGTGACTGGAGGAAAGCGATGTATGACGACTCGCTGACCGGGGGTGGTTTAAGGAAAGGCGGGAGTTGGCATTGTCCGTTGGAAGGCGAAGCGCGTTGGATGGGACTCGTTGGTGATGGTTCTCCATGGCGTAAATCACTGGGCAGGCCATCTTTCTCTGGATAAAAGGGTGTTTCGATGGAATCCAGCTCACAGTACTCTGTCGACGGGGTTTCATCTGCCTCGTCGTAGAGGTACTTCCTTTATGCATGTCAGCCGCCTTATCTAGCAAAGTCCAGGCAGTCGAGACCTCACCTTGCTCTCCGACGGCTGCGAGGCACGATACATGGGATCCGGTTCCATCTGCAATTGCTACAGGGATGGCTCTCGAAGAAGTTGCAGCGGACCTTTCTCGCTCGGCATCCAAGGCATGCTCGGCCTGCCCGTCGGTGCCTGGCCGGCGACCCGTCCCGCTGAGTGTTTCTGGATTCACTGGACATTGTAGATGATGTGGAAGATGTATTCTCGTAGGAACAAACACCCCCGGAACATGGAACGCGGGGAAGCCTGCATAAAGTAGCTGAGATTTCGAATGTCAGTCCGGACCCCGGACCGTGCCGGCTAGTCGCGGAGGAGCTAACGATTGATCGGCTCTTTGCGGGGGCGGGGTTCCCGGGGAGGAAGGAGACTTTTGGTGGTGGAGTGCCGGGGGTTCGGGATTGTTGCTAAGGGCCACAAATTACGGCCAACTGGTGTCGAATTTCTCCTCCTTCGACGCTGATTGCAATGGAATCAGAAGCCGACTGGATCCATGGACGTTTCAAAATCAAAATCGCCACTAATGCCAGCCAGGAGCCCCTCGAGCGCGGGGAGCATGGTCATGTCGCTGCCATCCGCAGAAAATCCAAGGCCAGTGTCACCAAACGCCCCAAAAAGAGAGTCGACATGGGGCGGAGTGGTAGTGTTTATGACTTGGCTGCCCGGCATCGGGTAGGTTGATCCCATGCCGTATGCCTGCAGGTCTTGGGACATGTTTGGTGGGACCATGCCCAGGCCGTCGGTCCCTAGCTGGGGGACACTCGGGCGCAGTGTAAAGCCCGTGCCGTCCCCGCCGTCTCGTCCGGCGACCGCCCCGGCTCCGTTGTGGCTGGGAGTCTTTGGCCGGTCCTGACCAGCACTCCTGTCGAAGAGACGGAGTAGGCTCTTGGCATAGAGCCATCTTGAAGACAGCTCTCGAAGGGTGCATACCAGAGAGGAATACAAGCGTTTCGACCTCGCCACGACGAGCGGGTTTGGAGAGGCTACTTGGCTACCCAGATGAACCAGGGCGGTGAACAGCGCATAGATGCTCGGCAGCCATAGTGTGCTCAGGCTTCCCTGGGTACGCATGGCGTCAAAGATGGTTGCGATGGCCGCCGCAGCGTCACCGCAGATGCTCAGATCACTTGCTGCATCAGATGACGGTTCTCCTGTAGATCGAGGCGGCGGCCGATGCAGGAGGATGAGGAAGTTGTTGTAGGTGAGATGCAGTGTTGCTTGCCACGTGTTCATGCCCACAGCGGGAAGCTGTAGGGGCTCGGGCAGGGTGGTGATGAAGGCAGCTAGAGCCTCGTCGGCTTCCTTCGTTGCCTCTGCACGGTCCGCCACCGAGGCTCGGATGGCGAGGCGCTTCTTCATGGCTCGGGCAAACATGAGGGAGAGCTGGGAATGGCAGATGAAGAAGTCGACTTGGGGCTTTTCTATACCGATCAAATGCCACTCCTCTGGCGCCGGTCGGTCCGAGTCTTCGATGTTGCTGCAACTCCTGTCAGCCAGCATGTTCTCGGTATGTCAGCAGGCTACTTGCATTGCCTGCGGTCGTCCTAATGCCGCGGATATCATGACATCGAACTGGTAGAGAATCCACCAGAGTCGCGACCACTGACGCTTGTCCATGGCGTTGAGGTTGGCAGGCGTGGCATCCCTGTGTATCCCCATGCCAAAGGCAGTACGGGCGGCGACGCCAACCAGGTGCCACGAATTTGACACCACGTCCTCGAGGTCATGACACACCCAGGTCATCAGCAGCGCGGCCTGGATGTACACCTCGCGGTGTTGTTCAAACCGACAGTCCATGATGGCCTTTGCCCGCCGGTAGAACAGATTCTTGAGAGCGACCATCTCTGGGTTCTGCACGGCCAACACGTGGGCGCCAACGATGAATATGGAGTTGAGCAGCAAGAGCCCCAGCTGCCGCCGAGGTTCCTGTTGCGGCACCCCGTTGTAGCTCTTCATGAACACCTCCTCATCGATGATGGGGAACCCGGGGTTGACGTGCGAAAAGTAAGCCTGGATCAGATCGTCGGCCAGCGCCTTGGTTGGCAGTTGCAGGGCCTCGTGCGGGATGGTTGAAGGCATTCGCGGGGCAAACGGGTGGCTGGCGAAGTGAAGGACATTTTGTGCCGACTCCCGGGATCGCTGGCGGACGAGGTAGTTGAGATTGGAGAACTCGGTGCCGATGTAGTAAAGGCGTCCCATCACATTAATCTCGCTGGTCCTGAGATCCTCTCTGTCGAGAAAATCGGCCAGGTTGCGCGTGTCGTGCTCATCTTCCGGCGGTGATGAGGGAGTCGGGACGGAGGAGTTCGAGGGGTCTGCCCAACGTGCGTCGCGTGGTGTAGACGGCTCGGTTCTAGATTCGAGGGGTGCATCGCGTCGCCGGGACCTCTGGAGGAGAGTGGTCCTCGTCTTCTTCTTCTCGAACAGTAGGCATCCGTTCTTCTTGTGATTACGGCAGTGCGTGCAGGGGCTTCCCGTCTCGATGATGTCGCACTTGACTTTTCTCTCGTGGCATGTCACACAGGCTCGTCCGTCTGAAAGGCGAGACAAACGGTCAGTCCAGGCATGGCGGCGCAAGGGTCGGCCATGAAGCCCCTACTCGTCCTACTCCGCCGGGAAGATGTCGTTCCTGGCCGCGTTCGATCGGGGCTAGCAAGCCCTTCCGATGACATGACGCCCTGCGGCTTCGGTAGTCGACGCTATTGCCCGAGATATGACTGATGTAAATGCCGAGATGATGAAAAAGATTGGTGATGGCATGCGGGCGAAGATCACATTCGGGGGTTGATTCTCGGAAGTTACGACGGTGGTTGGAACGCAATTCCCGAAATGTCAGCAGCTCGGGAATTATCTTCGGTGGACGTGCCAAGTCGGAAAGTTTGACCAATGAAAGATGTCTCGGCATTTCTGAGCGGAGCTTCCAGGAGGGTCGACCGCCTCTTCGGTGGAATCCTCTTCGCTCCACGACAAGGCCGGTGACTGCAGAAAATGCAGTGCTTGGTGTTTGATTATCTCTGTTTGGTGACGTCGCCTCCTCTCCGAGATGGTCGACCATCTGATGGAGTTTCATGCAATGTTCACGGCCCGGCCTGGACCCTCCGATAGTCGCAGCAGGCCCCTCAGGGTGTCGATGGCGTTGGAATTGTCAGCGGTGGTGGACCATATGCAGCAGTACAAAGGGCCATGACGGTGCGCCGGGGACGCATATAAGGACCGTCTCGGGTCATTGATGCTTTCTCTGCTGTCAAACATTCCACTGGGTGACCATCACCGCGCTGATTTCTCTCCCGTCTTCTCGTCCCCCCTCGCCTCTTTGTTACCTGCCGGATCATGGGAGCAAACGAAACTCAAGAAGCCACCAGGGCAGGCGATGATGTTTCTCTCTCTGGTGGTGAGGACCAACTGGAGAAGCCCCAAGACTTGGAAAATCTGAGCGACTCGAGCTCCGAGGCCTGGGATGCCACGAAACTATCTGGCGTGAGTTTTTCTCAACGTCCCCATGATTTGCCTGCTAACATCTTCCAGCTCCGAAAACTGCACATCATCGTCGCCGGCTTTACCTGCACCTTCAACGGAAACTTCGGCTCATCGCTGCCATCGGGCGCCCTCGACGCCATATCAGCACACTTCGACGTCACCAGCCGCGTTCACCTGATCCTGCTAAACTCCCTGTACATGACTGGCTACGTTCTCGGCCCTGTCCTCTTTGGCCCCCTGAGCGAGTACATCGGTCGTCGGCCGGTCCTCATCGGCACCTTCTTGGGCTACCTGGTTTTCACCCTCCTCTGCACAGCGGCTCCCAACTTTCCCGCCTTCCTCGTTCTCCGCATGTTCACCGGCATCAACGCAGCTGCGCCGACTACCGTCATTGGCGGACTTTATGCCGATATCCTCGACGATCCATCTCAACGAGGGAATGCCATGGCCGTCTACATGACAGTCACCACCATCGGTCCACTGGTCGGCCCCATCATCTCGGGGTTCTCCTCAACCATCTCCTGGCGCTGGCCTTTCTGGATTGCTGGGATGATGGCTGGCGCCGGCCTTCCCCTGGTTCTCGCGCTGCCCGAAACCTACGCTCCCGTTCTTCGAAACAGGTACATCAAGAGGCAAGCAAAGGACGGCCGCCACACCTCCTCCCCCGGCATTGAGCAGATGACGCCGACACCGTTCAACGTCCGGAAGATCTTCCTCAGGCCCATCACGCTTCTCGTCACGGAGCCGATCCTTCTCTCGACGTCGGCATATCTCACGCTGGCCTATGCCGTCTTCTACCTCATGTTCCAAGCCTACCCTTTCGTCTTCCAAGACTTCTACGGTCTCGCCCCCGGCCCAGCTTCTCTTGCATACGTTCCAGGTAGGTGGCATCCTCCCCCCTTCAAAAACTACTGCTGACGACTGGACTCGCAGCGATCGCTGGTACCGTCCTTGCCATGGGTGTCTTCTCCGCGTTCACGTGGTTCCATGGCCGACAAACTAAAGCCGGCGCGCCCTGGACCAAGAAAGAAATATACCGCAGGCTTCCCTTGGCTTGTATTGCGGCGCCCTTGTAAGAGCATCATCCTCATTCCCTGCATTCTGGGACTGACATCTTCAGAATGGTCATCGCCCTCTTCTGGCTGGGCTGGAGTGTCTGGCCCACCGTGCCCGCCATCGTTCCCATGCTCAGCGGCATCTTCTTCTTCTGTGGCTACCAGCTCCTCTTCATGGGCATGATCAACTACCTGACGGATGTATACCGTCAATCCTCTGCTTCCGCACACGCCGCGGCGAGCATGACTCGCTCCATCGGCGCCATTCTTTTGCCCCTGGCCGCAGACAGCATGTACAGCGACCTGGGTCTGCACTGGGCGCCCTCCGTCCTAGGATTCATTGCTCTGGGCATGGGAGTTATTCCTTTCGTCTTTATCCGCTACGGAAACCGTCTGGCCCGAAGCAGCAAGGCGGCCCGGGAGGCGTTTTCTGTCGAGGAGGCTTGAGGCTAGGTAACTGGGGGCGATCCGTCCAGGGCATAGACTAATATGATGACGGTGAACGACATCACGAACAAACGACTAGAATAGATAGGGTAATAGAGCTTCTAATAGAGGGTGTGTTCACCAAGAAATGCGATCGAGATGTGGTGGGGCTAAGAGGAAGGAAGTACAATGGAGCCGAATGCGACACGTTGTCTTCCTGCGCAAATCGCCGAGTCTCGACAAAACTAGAACAGTTTGCTGATGAGGCGCCTCCAGAAAGGTTGCGCCGCAACCTTCTGTCGGTACGCGTTGATCTCATCCCAGTCATGCTCCCTCCTGCCTGTATCGACGTCCATGTTCGCGATGGTCAGCCACCCCGACTTCTTCCAGATGAAGCCGCCGGCCCAGAAGACAAGCACGAAGGGCAAAGCGAGGTAGGCCTTGAAGAAACCTGCCGCATCGTTGAGGCCATCCTTTCCAGGAGGCGCAATGGCAGTGAAGAACTAGAGTTGAGTCAGCATGTTTTCCAGGGACAGCTTGAAGGAGAGTCGCATACCTGAGCTGCTAGGACGATAAAGCAGAGGAAGAGCCCAAGCCAGGAGCCGTAGACTCCACCAAAGGCCTGAAAAGGGATCTCCTCCAAAGTGTGGCCGTGGTATGCCCAGGCTTTTCGGAATCGGATGTGCGCCAGGCAAATCGAACCCCAGGAGAATGTCGCTGCGAGGCCGCCAAGTGCGAGAAGCCAGTCGAAAACGACCGGACCAGATGCGCTGAGGTTGACGTATGCCAATGGCCCAAAGGCAAGCATGAAGATCATCGATGCAAGTGGCCGTCCAGAACGATCAATGTAGCTGAAGATCTCCGGAGCGTAGCCCTGTTGAGCCAGCGCCGTCAAGGTACGGGAGCCTCCGAAGACGCAGGACATTCCCACGGACAGAACGGAGATGAGGATGACGGTGTTGATGTAGTGGTCGTAGCCCCGAAGATCAGCGTAAAGACCGACAAGGACAAAGGGGGAAGCCGACACGTCTGTGTACGCGGATTCGGAGACCAGCCGGGGGTCGTTGGAGGGGATCAGCAGACCGATGAGTCCAAGTCCCAGGATGTAGAACAGAGTGACACGCCAGAACACCTGCTTGATAGCGCTGGGAAGCGCCTTGGTAGGGTTTTTGCTTTCAGCAGCGGCAAGCCCGACCAATTCGGAGCCGTTGAACGAGAAGGCCGCGGTGACGAAAACAGAGCAGAAGCCGCGGAATCCGTGGCGGAATGCGCCGGGATCCTGCCAGAGCCGACCGCCCTGGTACTCGCCATACCGTCCGGAAGAAGGTCCCCCTCCACAGACCAGAACGACTGCGATGACGAGGAAGGTGCTGATAGTGATGATCTTGAGGATGGAGGTCCAGAACTCTTCCTCAGCGTAGCCGATTCCACCGAACAGGTTGAGAATAATGAGGATTCCCATGAAGACGGTAATCCAGACTCCGATACTGACGGAGGTGTCCCAGTACCGGATCACGAGACCGCAGACGGTAAGTTCGAGTGGCAAGATGATCGCCCAGGAGAAGATGTAGTTCCATCCCATGGCAAAGCCCCAGGATGGGTCGATGAAACGGGTAGAGTATGTGTAGAAACCGCCGGAGATCGGGAACATGACTGCCAGCTCACCAAGAGCGAAGACTGGAGATCAAATGCCTTGTCAGAAGTAATCTCGGGGGAAAGAGAAGGACTGCTGTGATTTTCACTAACCGACGTTGAAAATCAAAACACCTGTCATGGCGAAGCAGATGATCAGCGAGGCAGGGCCCTGGACTTATGTTAGCCGCCCAATCTAGGAACAGTACGTGGAATTGGAGCTGTAAATGCTTACGCCAGACGAGAGAGCCTTCCCAGACCCTACGAAGAAGCCAGCACCAATGGCTCCTCCGATGGCGATCATGTTGAGATGCCTGGCCTCCATGGGCCGCTTAAGCTCCAAGGTCCCCTTCCCGTAGTGGCCCTTTTTGAAGGACGTCAGGTTGAGCCCGTAGCGGGTGAGGACGTTATCCTCATGGTAGAGCTGAGATGTAGCCACATCCTGGGTCTCGATGGGCTTGAGAGGGCCTTCTCCCTTCTCGTTGTCGAGAGTCGCCTGCAGATGCTGAGTGGTGGAGTCCATGATGTTTGAAGACCAATGGTGCAATTTGGGAAGTCTGGGGAAGTCTGGGGAAGGGTGGTTCCCTCTCCCTTATAAATAGAGTCCATGCTTCAGCTATCCTGCACCCCAAGACCGACTCCGTGGTTCGTGAAGTTGACATATCATGGCGAGTCAGTCTCGGGGGGTTAAAGGGGCTAGACTTTACCCCTATCAGCTAAGTTGAGCCAATCGGACGGGCTGCATTCCGCGGAACCGAGGAGCCGCGGGAGCTTCCTGCTCAGCTCGACGAGTTTCCCGCGGATTGCCCTACTAGTTGTGTGTATTGGCTCATAAGTAGGGCGATAAATGGGCTGATCTGGTCGTTTGACCCCAAACCCCCTATCTTCTCCCTGACAATTATCACGGCAATCGGCAGCGTCAAGGGAAGCTAGCTTGTTACTCTGTCACCTATTGAGATAGTGCTAGATTTCAGCCTCTCACCGCGGAAGCACCTATCTATTGAGTAATGAATGCTTGAATCTACAAGGTTCAATCGTCTCATTATCTTGCCGTTATCCTGGAGGCAAGAGATATCGTTGAGGGTTCTCGTGACGGGTACAGCCGATAGAGGATGGGATCACGCCTGGAGCTAGTTTAACATCCGCCACTTGAAGCTCTATGCTGCCTGTTTGCTCACAATGATTGAGGTGCGTCTGATGAAAAAAGGTTGAAGTGGTAAATCCTCATTTAGGTCGACTTGAAACATCACGTTGCGGCAAAGTGGGCTTTTTACATACAGTAGTGCGAGCACCTTCATCGTGAAGCATTGCAGAAAGTTGCTGATATCTCCTCATGGGGATTTGAACTCGGTTTGACTCGTCCACAAGATGCCATGGATCTAGCGGCGAATTTGAAGCGGCGCTGGTCCCTGGACCCTGAACATCTATCAGAAATAACACCGAACACTTGCATCCATTGCTTGGCTAGCCTAACGCCAGTTTTGTCAAGCACTCTCCACGATCCAAGACGCATACCCACAGCCAAACTGTTGGAGCTTGTGGAAGACTTGTCAGACTTGATAGTTCACGAAGAACCGGCTGCTAGCTCTTCCAAGCCAACGCAGAGCGTCATCGAGTGCCGGTGTATCAAAACGGTTCACTTTATTCTATCGCCGTCCATCTAATCCCCTATTTAGTCGTACCAAATGGCGTTCATGCCGAAGCCGGGCTCCGGGATCCTCAGACGCGCCACACGGCCCAGGAACTCATCCTTCCACCGGTACACCTCAATCCAGCCCTCCTGATCGTCGGTAATGGCGATCCACTCATCGGACCACGGGCACGGCGAGACGGCGTTGGAGTGGCCGCCGCTCGTGGGTGTGGGGTTCAGAGCGATCTGGCGCTCAATGTCACCATTGTCATCGAGCCTGAAGGCGGCAATGTAGCCCGTCAGGTCGAAGCTGTTGGCCCTGGCGGTGGCGAAGAGGTGGCGGCCGGAGCTGGTGAGCTCGCACACGTCGGAGCGGTACATGGTGCCGCTGTTGGGGATGCCGGGCGGGATGAGGGGGTAGGACTTGTGGGTGTAGACGGGCATGTGGGTGGCGGGGTCGATGAGGTAGAGGCACAGACGGTTGCCGGCCTCCATGAGGGCGTAGAGGAACTTGCCCGAGGGGTGCATGGCGACCCATCGCGGGTGATCTTTTGGGTCCGGGGCATCGACGGAGCCGACGAGTTCGAGGGCGCCGGTGGAGGGGTCCTTGCGATGCGTCCAGAGCTTGTTGGCGCGCAGATCGGCTGAGTAGAGGTAGGTTTCTGTCGGGTCAAAGACGGAGCCGTGGATGCCGCTGTGAGGGTCAAGGGGGTAGTGGTGGACTGGTTCGGCGGCGAGGGTGCCCGTTTTGGTGACGGGGATGACGGTGCCGGCGCCGGCGTGGTTGTAGAAGGGGTTCGCGTAGACGGCGTAGGGCGGCTGCTTGGCGGCGAGGAGGAAGATGGCGCGTGTGTTGGTGTCGGAGGAGGACGCCTGGGCTGCGGTGCGCGTCAGTCAATTGCGCAGGTCAGTGGTAAGGCCTTGAACCTACCGTCGTGCAACATGGGATGCGCGGCCTCGTGGACAATCTCTGTCGGGCTCTTGACCGAGTAGCTGGACCACTTCTTCATGGCGGCGCCGTAGATGTTTTTCCGGGCATGCTGCAGAGGCGTGAGCTGTCATGGCCATTGCGCGATGAAGTCGGGGACACCCACGTCAAAGGTCATCCATGAGATGGGCTCCTCATGGGGGATCTCGGTCCTCTTGACCAGCTCCAGCGTGAGCTTCTCGTCGTCAAAGGCGACGGTGAAGATGGCACCCGGAGGCGTCCAGGTGCCGATCATGAGGTGGTGGACTGGCATTCTGGGGGAGGCACTGGCGTGGAAGTGTCTTGAAGGTGTCGGAGCTTGGGCAGCGATTGCAGGACCTCTCAATTGTCGGCCGCTTCGGTTCAAGAACGCTTGTAGGAGAGGGCGCATGGGCAAAATGGCATTCAATGACATTCGTGAATGGGAGAAAAAGACGAGCTGTCGACGAGGAATGGAAATCGGAGCTCCCTCGGCCCATGTTTGGAGCGACGGGACCCGACGGCGCGCTCGAGTTAGCTGCCCCCCCCCCCTCGTTTGCCGTGACGTTGTTCCGAAGTCCCCTGCCGCAAGGCCCTGTAGTGCTGTCCCGCAGCAGTGTGGGGAGATCGGGAGATGGTGCGGCAAATGGTTCACCCACTTGGGGCTCGACGCTGGGTGCTCGTGCTCATTGCTCTTGGGCCACAGACAAACGGGATGGCGGGAGTGTGCTTCATGGCTGGGTTCAGAGCTGGCAAAGGGAGACTTGATCATGGTACAGAAGACGTGGGTTCGTGAGGGCGTGAGGTCGATATCCAGAACTTGAACCCAAGAGTTCAAGAGAGTCGCCTGTGCCTGAATCCGGTGTTGAATGTGGAGGTTCAAGATGGCCCGGGATGCCGAGGGGCGGTTAAACAAAATCCCAGGAGGGGCCACACCCGACTATCAGCTGAACAGCCATTTTGCTAGCTTCACTGTTAGAGCGCATATGTCAACACCGATCGCATCTATGATTTCGCCGATGGATGGACCGACTTCTACGGTTGCTTTAAACACAGCTCTGCCTGAGTGCCAGTGTACATCCATTCGCAGTCGCCTTTGAGCTGCCTGACACCCAGACTCGGCCCCTGTCAGCCCCTGGCCGAACACAGTCTCCCACTGTGCTGGCCAGGGGATGAAGCCTCGAGACTCCCTGAGATTGTCGAGGAGTAAGAGCATCTTCAAGTTCATTGACCTAATCAAAACTCATGACTGTGGACATGCCTTCCAGAGTGAGGCCGCCAACCCTTTTCACCACCACGCGGCCGCCCTCCCGGACCCCCAGGCCATCATCGAACCTCTCGGGAAGATCGGGGATATCCTCCAGCCACCTGGCAGCCGTCCCAACCCACTGATCGTAGCTTTCACCATCTCCATCATTGCTGTCGGCATCCTTCGCAGCCCCTGAAAGAGCTCCCATGCAGACTAGAACCCATTGTAGTCGGATCATGGCCTCGAAGCCTGTCACTTCCGACACCGGCATGCTGATCGAGAGGGTGTGTCCGCTTTGTATCTGCATGCCGGAGGGTAGAGCGATGGTGTCCCCATCGGGTTGCTTTAAAGACAAGAGCGAGGAACTGTTGTCGCTACTGCAGACTTGGCTCATAATCTCGCCAAGGGCTTCGTCGTTGACAGGCCTCGAAGGTCTCGCCGTCTCCCTCTGAAGCCAATGAAAGCGCAGTAACACAGTAACCAGATCTGCCCCTTCCGCGGCAGCCGTCGTGCTTCCCACCCACTCGAGGCCAAAGAGGCACCTCTGCCATAGAACGGCCAGTCGGCGGTCGAGGCTGATCATATTCCACGAGTGGTGTGTCTCCCCGACTTGACTGAGTCCAGACAGATGCTTGACCACGTCCGGCCCTCCTTCATGGCCGAAAAGGCTCAGGTCTCGCAGAACCGATGCAGTCACGGCAGCAGCCGGTGCATCTCGGCTCCACGAGAGAGGCAGAATTGGAACTGCCTCGGCATCGGGCGCGCCTGTCAGGACGCAGGCAAAGCCGTCCCTCTCCTGGCACTTTGTTTGTCAAACTTGTTCCTCTCGCGGGTACCTTCGTCAAACCCACCTTGAGCGCTGCACTTCCTACGGCAGGGGATGGTCGTGCCTTGAGACTCGTGGCGTCATGATGCCTTGCTAGCACGACTACCAACGTTCGTCAGCCATTGCAACCTCGAGCCTGAAGACTGCCACCGGCGCTAGACGGTCATCACTTACAATGTCTTATGGCCCACGAGATGTGAGTAAGGCGGTTGTCGACCACAATCCCGAGATGCGCTGCTTCTTGAAAGACATGACCAAAGTTGGCCGAAGGGATCAGTGCCAACGCATCTGCGTGGTATGCCGTGAACTCCCATCCGGGGTTCCATTGCATGTCTCTTATCATGCTGCGGATTGCAGAAGCACGGTCGACACGCGCCTTGATCTGATCGTTCGACAGGTGAAAGGGGTGAGGCATGACGGATGTACTCGTGGTGTGATTGCCTAGTGAGCAAGTCACCCAGGTCTTGAAGGAGGCTTACGGCCTATTTATGGACATTTCCTCCCAGGACCATTGCTCAAGGCTCGAATATCGCAACCAAGCATCCGTCGGGTTTGATTCGCCCTCGGTGCCAAGTGTGGCTGGGCGGGCGAGATCGACACGAGGTGCCGACTTCCTGCATGATGAGGGGGTCAACCATCTGCGGGCTGAGGGGGTCTTGCTGCGGTGGAATTGAACCTCACGTCGGAGCATTGCTTGACAACCTCGGTATCGTCGCTCATGCATCAATTCGCCAGTCTAGAC
Organism: Plectosphaerella cucumerina; assembly: GCA_020746995.1. Lineage (NCBI taxonomy): Eukaryota > Fungi > Ascomycota > Sordariomycetes > Glomerellales > Plectosphaerellaceae > Plectosphaerella > Plectosphaerella cucumerina. Next base: position 254,475 of record JAGPXD010000004.1, on the reverse strand, counting down.
TGGTGGCGAGTCAATCAGAAGTCTCTCGTGTGTTGAAAGGGCTCAAAACGATGCTCTGCGCCCGAGCTGCCATCCTCACCACCTTGAAGGCTGCGAAAAGGAGCTCGCAGAAGTCATCCCGTCCCTGTACGGTTCCATCTCATATCCGGGATTCTGCTGGAACCCATCATAACCCGGGTTCTGCTGGAACTCATCATACCCGATGTGAGCCGCCGAAACCTCAGACTGCTCCGGCTGAGCGAGCAACCCCTTGTCACCTTCCGACAGTCGAACGAAATAGTCCGCTCTCCTGCCGCCGAATCGCCCAAAGTCAAGCACGATATTCCCGTCCGTCTTGGCCCATTTGCTTTCCGATTCGTTCGGGTCACCCTGACCTGGTCGCAGCAGCAGAGTGGCAAGGCGGCCAGTGGACGTCTGGTTGTACATGTCGCGGAGGGTGCGGATGATGCCGAACCCATCGAAGACCACGATGGCCGCGGCCCAGGCGAACACCACCACAAGAACTGCCAGCACGATGAAGCCCGGAATCGCGAAACGCAGGTCGTAGCGAATGACCCGCCGGTAGGGAACGACGTTCGCGCGAGACAACCCCGAGGCCGGGTCGTCGACGCTGAGCATGGCCGGGAATCCCACAGGCGCTGATCGGATGGCCGTCTTGGTGCCGACGAGGAGCGAGGCGAGGGTGTCGGTAAGGATCAAGCTTGGAATCTGTGACACATTTGCCTGGCTTGAAAACAGCCGGGCGAAGCGTTCGACAAGAGGGAAGGAAGCGCTGCCGCTGTGGATTGGCTCGTCCAGCCCCGTGCTCGACTCGTACAGTGTGCCCAAGCTAATGGCTGGGGCCATGGGGCCAGAGAGAGTGTCGGACGAAGGGAATGCATTGCCCCATGAGATGGAAGTGCTGACGCCGGTGGGAAGCCAGAGCTTCTCCGAGCGCATCGTGTAGAAGCCCTCCGTGTCCTCGTAGCTGTCGCTGACCATGCCCCAGAGGGGATCAAAGGTCATCCGCTGGTCGCCGCTGGTTTCTACGGCCCAGAGGGGTTTCGACTTGTCGTCTGGATACTCCTTGTCGGCAATGCGGTCGATGCGGAGGTTGTCAAGACTAGCCCCTGTCCCGTTGTAACGGAAGTCAATCGTCTTGATGCTGGCCCGCACGCCAGTCGCACACACGAATATGTCTTTTCTCTTGATTTCGGTCCCGCTGATGAGGTCTTCAAAAGGCGTGGTCACGCCGCTTTCCCCGTCCTTGGCGTTAATGGACCGGCCGGGGCCGATGAGAAGGCCACACTCGACCATGGGGTTCGTAATGTTTGCCGCTCTTCTATCCATCGACGCCGAGTCCAGGATGTAGAAGCCTTTGCAGATCTGAGCTACATGGAGGAGGTTAGACGGCAGCTGCAAAGGGGGAGAGAGACGCAGCGTACCGATTGATGTCAGGTTAGAGGCAAACATTTTCCTCATGCCGTCCGGGTACTCTGGTATGAAGTCATCGGGTGGTGGAACAAAAGAGCCGCTGCCGTCAAAGGAATCGTCAAGTGGTGCCAATGGGCCGATCTTGAGGGTGTCACGATCCAAGAGGGTGAATAGAAGAGCCGACCAACCTGGCTTCAGGTCATTTGAGTTTCCCACGTCGAATTTTGGCAAAATCCCGGACGAGGAGTTGATCGGCAGGGACACGTTCAAGAAGGAAGCGGCCAGCATGTTGTACATCCGAGCAGCTTTTTGGGCGCGGCCAGGAAGGTCGAGCGTCTGGTTATCAAGCCAGGGGCGAGATTCCAACGCGGTCAAGTCCAGGTTGCGGAAAGCACCCCTGTCGACGAGGTAGATGCGCTCTATTTGGTCGAAAGAACTGATGTTCGCTCGTATGTCAACCTCGATGCTGAGGTTGGTGTCGGCGCATGCTGAGACGGGCTCGATCCAGCTGATGTCTTCGCTCCAGACTCCCCCGTGTGGAAGACCAACGGGCACCGTATGGTTGCGGTATCCGATTCCTGGATTGTCTCGGACATCGACGACAAGGCCTTCCTTGATGACAATGTCATCTTGGGGAATGAGGACCTCGACGGGTCGAGGGTCGGCAACGACCCGTGGCGCACCATGATCGATGATGTCAACCATGCGGACCGTCCACCGACGAAATTGGACGTCAAAGAGGCCGGACAAGGTGTTTCCTGGATCGTCTGTAGCACTGGAGAACATTTTTGTGTAGTTCGCGGGGACTGTCGTGTTGATGGTGGACGATTCGTCCGTCTTGACACTCTCAAGTTGACCTGGGCGGACTTCGAGGAAGTCGACGCCTTGGTATTGGCCGGGGCAGTTGAGTCTCCGGCCATACTCGCAGTATCTGCCAAAGGGAAGATGCGGCCGGTCATGGGTGCTGACGCCCCAGGGTGTCGGGTCTTTGACGTACTGGAAGAGATGAGGCCGCGCCGCGCCGGGGTGCGCAGCGATCTCCTCACGCAGTCCCAGAGGTGCCACCACGCCGGCGACGACCAGCAGGACTGCGCATGCCGTCATTGTCCAGGAGAGCACCACTACAGACCGGCTCCGGCTTCGAGAGCGAGCCGAGTCGGATCGGAGGATGATGGGCCACAGCGTGGTGGCTATTGTTCGGTTGACTGACGACCTTTGGGTGACCAGAGTCAGACTGGGGCGAACGATGGAAGAAATGCAGCATACCATGTTGCTGCAGTGTTTACGTTACCGACGGACTTGACGAGCACAATGACCAGAGCAGCAGGAAGGCCATATTGCACTGTAAGCTGACTGTCAGCCGGGATACAAGGCGGGCTGGAAGCGCAATGGGGCGAGCACTACTTACCCACCATGACCGACGCGGCGATGAGACCGGAGACTTGAGCGATGGTGAGCATTTTGGCGGTTCTCAAGCTGGGCGCAACCGTTCAACCAGGCTGTGGCGTCGAATCGACTTCTCCAGCAGCTTGAGGCGTGACTGGCGGTGCCAAGAGATGACTGCGGCACAGTGGCAGTGGCTGCCATGATGGGAAAAAGTAGGCATCAAATCGAGGGGTCGGGTGTTGTACCCGAGGACAGGGGGCCTTTGACGAGGGTATCTATTCGAAAGACGACGCGGTGCAATGATATGCAGTGGCTGAAAATCGTGCATCCTCAAATGAGGTGTGTGAGAGTGTGAGGGGTTGCTGAAAGGATGGCGACAGCGGCATTAGTGCTGCGACAGGGATGGACAGGCAGCCTGGCCCCGTGATCTGGCCACTGCCTCACCGGCAACACACTGGCCAACACTCCGATCTGATCAAGTAACACCGACGATTCCATCGAAAATATCTGGAGGTCCTATTATTTTCAGCGCATTTACTAAAGTTCTTCCTTCAAAGTTGGGCAGGTCAGGTTGTCGTGAACCTCGTGCAGTGGTGGCCACAAGCCAATCAACCAACCACCAGTGCTCCCACTGCCAGTGCACCCACCCACCAGGCAGCGACACCTGAAGCTCCTTCATCACCCAACTTCCAACACCACCATCTCGAGAGGCACTTGTCAGAACAAAAGCAACAGGATGGACGCCATTTTTTCTCCAATTTGTACAGCATGTCATTTCCTGCTAGCTTACCTCCCCTAGCATGTCTGAACCTACACCCTCTCAATTGGACCCCACGGCGGTCGCAGACTTCCACGACTCTTTGAAGAAAGCGAATCGCATCGTTGCAGTCATCGGCGCCGGCATCTCTGTAGCGTCAGGCCTCACCACCTTTCGAGGAACCAACGGCCTCTGGAAGAACCAAGACGTCTTCTCGGTCGCATCGCCCGCCGGCTTCCGCCACGACCCAGGTCTCGTCTGGCAGTTCTACACCTACCGTCGCCACGAGGCCCTCCGCGCCGAGCCCAACACCGCCCATTATGCCCTAGCTGAGCTCGCCAGGAGGCTCCCGGGCTTCGTCGCCCTGACCCAGAACGTCGACAACTTGAGCCCCCGCGCCGGCCATCCACCCGACCAGCTGAAGCAACTTCACGGCAACCTGTTTACCCTTCGGTGCACCGATGAACTGTGCTGCGGCTACGTCGAGCACGACAACTTTGAGGTGTCCTTGACGCCCGCCCTTGATCCGTCCAAAGATGAGGCCGAGATGATTGGGAGAATCGATTCCGGCGCGATACCCAAGGCAAGCCCGCTCCTCCTCGCAGGCCTCGCCAAAAAGAACTCGAGGATCCTCGGGGACAAGTACCAGGACAGCGCTCCCACATCAGAAGATGTCGCCGCCCTCAGGTCCACGGACAACGAGGGCAAGCACCCATCCTCATCGACGCGCTCCGATGTCCGCCTGACGTCGGGCATCAAGACGGAGGATCTACCTCAGTGCCCCAAATGCAAGAACAACATCCTGCGACCTGGCGTCGTATGGTTCGGCGAGGGCCTGCCTCTGGACATTGTCCTCCAAGTCGAGGCTCTCTTGGAAGACCCCGAGCCCATCGACATCTTCCTTACCCTTGGCACCTCCAGTAGCGTCTGGCCGGCGGCCGGCTACGCTGAGGCAGCGGCAAAGAAGGGGGCGCGTGTTGCCGTCGTGAATACCGACCCTAGCGACGCAAAGGGCATTCGACCTGGCCGAGACTGGGTGTTCGTCGGAGATGCTGCCGTCATTCTTCCCGAGCTCCTGAAGCCCATCATCGGGGGGCGGCATGAGTGGGCGAACCAGGCAACGGCTGCTCCCTCGGAGAACCTCATGCCATCTTCTCGACAAGATGACTCGCCCAACGAACAGTAACAACCCTCGAGCGAACGACAGACATCTCCCCCCACCGGACCTGCCCCCTTCGCAGGCCTCCATCGGAGAGACGGGACGTGCCAGTTTCGGAGACCGGCCGAAGATCCGGCGATCGGCGCCAAAAATGGAGATCACTTGAAGTCGGCCGTGTTTCATCGCCGGGCACGACCCGGAGCACGGTTTCCTTCCACTTTTGTACACGTGAGTTTGGGCCCATCTGCAGCACGGGTGCGACGTTGCAGAGGGCCGCGCCGGTGGGCGCAAGTCATCTGTGGCAACGGAACGGCTTTTCGGGTAGGCATTGCGCGGCCTGGGTGGCAGCGGTGCTTCTAGGTTCGCCGGGAGGAATCGGCCATGTAAACAACCGTGCTGTAGCCTCGACAGGCTGCCATGGCTTGCTTGTCTGTTCCGGCCGTCCAGATATTTGTCACCGTCAGTCTGATTTTTGGACATTGCCACGCTCCGCCTCCCTCCTAGAAACAAGACGTGATCCACGATTACCACCATCACAGCGCATCCCCACGGGCACGTGCTTGGCGTCCGAGCACCGTTTCCCGGTCGCGGCTCTGAACGGGCGACCAGGCAGGCCGCCTCCGTGCTGCTGCTGGTCCGATGTTTCGCCAAGGGATTCGTCTGGACTTCACGTCCTGATATGGGGCCTCTGTTCCTAAAAAGAGCAGATGCCCTCTCGAGGGCGGTCCTTGGCTTCTCTTCTGTCTGTTTTTTCCCCAGCCAGTTCTCCTTTGCATCCCTTCTTGTCGATCCACTCCTCTCATCGCTGCGGCAGGCCCGATTCATTCATTTCGTCAACCACATATTTCAAAATACCTTCTTTCAGTATAAATCCACGTGCAGGCCACTACAGCAAATATGAAGGGCATCGGTGCTATTACTCTCACCCTGGCGGCGCTCGCCACACACGCTGCTGCGGCGGTTGCGCCCAGGTTTTCCCATCAGGCGACGGAGATTGTTGCTGAAGAGCAAAGACGGAGCGTCGTTGGTAAGCATGCCGAGGTCGGGGGTTGGAGAGGGTGTTCTAACGATGTGATAGTTGAACGCCAGACCCCTGGAAATGGAACATCTGGTGCGATCCCCGGCGCTCCGAGCCCGATCATCGTGCCGGTGACAACGCCGCCTCGCCAGAACCCCAACGCAGCTCCTGGTGCGGCTCCCGGTGGAGCTCCTGGCGCTGTTCCTGGCGCTCCCGGTGCTGTTCCTGGCGCTCCCGGTGCTGTTCCTGGTGCTCCTGGCGCTGCTCCTGGAGCCCCGGGTCGTGCTCCCGGCGGCGCTCCTGGCGGTGCTCCCGGCGCGGTCCCTGGTGGAGCCCCAGGCGCAGCTCCGGGACGTGCTCCTGGCGGTGCCCCCGGCGGTGCTCCCGGTACTCCCCCTGGAGCGGCACCTGGCGCGGCTCCGGGTCGTGCCCCTGGCGGTGCTCCTGGCGGTGCTCCTGGCGCGGCTCCCGGTGCTGCTCCCGGCGCAGCTCCCGGCGGTGCCCTTGGTGGTCTGCTTGGCGGTCTCCCTGGCGGTATCCCTGGCAACATTGTACCCATCCCGGGTGCTGGTGCGGCCGGCCAGGCGTAGGAATATTTCGGCTATCAGTCTCTTGCGTCTCTTGCCTAGCCGCGACTGCTGTCGTCTCCTGTTTCTTAGAGATTGATAGTCAACAAGCTGGGTTGTTTCACCAACTTGTCTCGGTGGTTTTGCTGGACAGCGGGGAGCAGTGGTCCATGTTCCTATCTGGCATGTGAGGACATGATCTCCTAATGTGTAGGACTTCAATAGATTTCAGGGAATAGACGACGTGGGAGGACACCAGCACAACCCAGAGCGAAGCCAGATGCTCAGTCGCGTGACGTGGATGATTCCTTGGCCCCTGAAGGAGGCCTTGGTACGCATGCAGGCACCCATCGGAGCTGGCCGGACATGCAGAGCAAACATCTGCCAAGGGGGAAGGGTGCCGCCATGCCGACGCGCTTCCCTCCGAGACAGGATGCTGCTATCAGGCCTCGTCGGCAGGTTCCTGGCAGGGCACCTGTACTATCAAGCGAGCGCAGCCGAGTGGACAGGGGCCTGAATGCAGTGTGAGGAGGCGGGTCGGCTGAAAAGAGGGCTGGAATCGGTGGGTGTACCGCCAAGAGGCAGTGAGCTCCGAGTCGCGGAGTGGAGGCTGCCGTGCCATCCGCTGTCTGAAGGTGGGATGGCAACGGGCAATGACATGGAGATGGAGGGGAGTCCCAGCACGTGGTGGTGAGGGAGGAAGCGGAAGCAAGGGTTCGGAGGCCTTGTCCTGGCCGTTCATGCCCCCCTGTCGCACGTGAAAACGACCATTGGGTGGCAGCGATAGCCTTCCGTCCCAGCGCCACACGGGCCCGGCAGCTTTCCCTGCACGAACAGCGCTCCGAGATGTGGCTGCCGACCGTTGATTCCCAGCTTGGGCAGAGATCCGGCGACGTCACGGCGGGCGGACTTCAAGTTATTTTCTGTTCAACTCTGCTCCGAGTCCAGCTGCTCTTCAGTTCAGTTCAGTCAAGTCCAACTTGAAGTCACGTCTTCTCTCGACCCCTCTCTACTGTGCCGGAGTAATGGCACCGCGCGTCGGTCCAGTCCCCAAAGTCCAAAGATCCTGGAGGGTCAACGGCTTGGACGGGTCATCCCCTGGCCGGGCCCTGCGCGATAGGAGCTTCTCCATCTTCTCCACGCCAGCCATGTTCACCTTCCAAAACGAGACCCCTGCCGGCTCGGTCCAGCGCCGCTATCCCACACGCCTCTCACGCTACTCGACAACCTCCCCGTTCGGCTTGGCAAGAAACGTGCCAGGCACCGCGACCTCTGACAGGGCAGCTGATAAGCGACCACCCCGGCACGGCATGCTTTTTGGATCGCCCGCGCTGCCGGCCACCTCCAGCGAATCCGGTCCCTTGGACGGACCCCTCAGCCAGGCACAAATCTCCACGGTGGACCAGCCCGCCTCTCGGACATGGCCGCTCCCTACCACACACCTAGCAGGCGATGGGGATATCCCATGATGCGGAGGCGCGTAGCCAGTAGCCCAGCCAGCTAGCTCACCCACAGGCCAGAGAGCCCTTCGACCTGCTCGAGCTGGACGCGGAGGCTTGGGGGAGGGGACGAGAGGGGCGTGCCGCGTGCCCTAGACACATTGCGCCCCTCTCGTGCTCGCTCACATCCTCGACCATGCGCCGAACGGGAAAATCCCTACAAATACCACCGAGGCTGCCCCCGTCATGGAGGGGCTCCTCTGTTTCTCCAGGCTTTTACCAGCTCCAGCCCGTCTGTCCGTTGATTCGAGCCCGCCGAGCCTCTCCTGCCGCCCAAGATGAAGGTGCCCGCTGCTCTCCTGTCCCTCCTCGGCCTCGTGTCGGCCGCCACCATCGCCGAGATCAATGGCAACAGGTTCAACACGCCCCTGAACGGCACCACCGTGACCGGCATTGAGGGCCTGGTCCTCGCCAAGGGCCCCAATGGCATCTGGATCCGCTCCACCGAGCCCGACGACGATGACCGTACCTCCGAGGCCGTCTACATCTTCAACCGCAACGTTGTTTCCACCGTTGCCGTTGGAGACGTCGTGACTCTCGATGGCACCGTCTTCATGTACAGGTGAGAAGGCCGGTACCCAGTTCCCTGCCGACAACAGCTGACATCCCTTCTTCAGGACCAACAACCTGCACCTCTACCTGACCGAGGTCACCAACCCTACCAATGTCCAGGTCGTCTCCAGCAACAACGCCGTCAAGGCCTATGTCATTGGCGAGGACACCATCAACCCGCCCACCGAGCAGTACAGCTCCCTGGACGGCGGCGACATCTTTGCCGTCCCCAACGACGTCTTCCGCGTCACCGTCGAGGACCCCGTGCTGGAGCCCTCCAAGTACGGCCTGGACTTCTGGCAGTCCCTCAACGGCGAGCTCGTCACCATCAAGAGCCCCGTCGGCACCACTCGTCCCAACCAGTTTGGCGACACCTGGGTCCTCGGCACATGGCCCGCCACCGGCCGCAACAGCCACGACGGCATCACCATGACCGAGAAGGGTAAGTCTCGTGCCCCCTCCGTGTCGTTTGCCCCAAGCTAACACCTCAAGATGCCAACCCCGAGGCCATCGTCATCGGAACCCCCCTCGACGGCACCCGCAACCCCGAGACCAAGATGGGCGACAAGTTTGCCGAGATCACCGGCGTCGTCACCTACGCTTTCGGCTTCTACCGCATCCTTCCCCTGACAGCCCTCGTCGTCGAGGAGGAGGCCCTCGCCAACGCCGGTCCCACCACCCTGACGAGCCGTGGCGACTGCCGCGGCCTCACCTTTGGCTCCTACAATGTCGAGAACCTGTGGACCGGCTCCGAGCACCTCCCCGCCGTCGCCGGCCACATTGTCGACTACCTCAAGACCCCCGACTTCCTCTTCCTCCAGGAGGTCCAGGACAACAACGGCCCCACCAACGACCTCGTCGTCAGCGCCAATGTCACCCTCGCCACCCTCGTCGCCTCCATCGAGGCCAAGAGCGGCATCGCCTACGACTTTGTCGAGGTCGAGCCCGTGCGCAACCAGGACGGTGGCCAGCCCGGCGGCAACATCCGCAACGCCTACCTCTTCCGCCCCGACGTCATTGAGCTGTGGAAGCCAAACCAGGGCGGCAGCACCGACGAGGCCGTCGTCCTCGACAACGGCGAGCTGTCCTTCAACCCCGGCCGCCTCGACATTGGCAACACCGCCTGGGACAACAGCCGCAAGCCCCTCGTCGCCGCCTGGCGCGCCATCCGCGGCCCCAAGAACAAGCCCTTCTACACCGTCAACGTCCACAACGGCTCCAAGGGCGGCTCCTCCACCCTCCACGGCGACGCCCGCCCCCCCGTCAACAGCGGCGTCGAGAAGCGCGCCCAGCAGACCGAGAGCATCGGCGCCTTCTTCGACGCCCTCATCGCCCAGGACCCCAAGGCCCGCATCATCGCCGCCGGCGACTTCAACGAGTTCTCCTTCGTCCTGCCCCAGCAGATCCTCACCGGCAAGCACAACCTGACCGAGCTGGACATCCTGACCCTGCCCGAGGTCGAGCGCTACTCGTACGTCTTTGACGGAAACGCACAGCAGCTCGACCACATGTACATCAGCCCGGGCCTGGTCAACTCGGCCGCCAAGATTGAGCACCTGCACATCAGCAGCTGGCTGAGGTACCCGGACATCACGAGCGACCACGACCCGCTCGTGTCGTACCTGAACGTCTGCGGCTGCTAGGCGTGCCGCGGGCGTAGGCCGGTGCGCAAAATGTACAGTACGGTTGCGTAAATGGCATAGCGATGGATGTAGACTTTAGCAACGATCGTGTTTGGACCAGATGATGATGCTGTTGTTGTTCGCTTGTGATGTCCAGGCGTTGATTAGTGCTGATGGTGTTGTTTGCTGCTTGTGGTTGAGAAGATCGATAAGGTCAATTCCGCCTCACCAGTTCAAGCGTAAAGATCGGAATGGGTGAGAAGACGAATTGCGGAAGTCTGGTTGACCGTGATGAAGCGAGACGACATCTGGGCATCCATCGTCTGAACCGGAATTGGAACACCTGAGAGGTTATGTAATCTTCGTGACGACTTACGTAATCCGACCTCCGTTGGTCTCCGACTGTCTGCTCGAGAGCGACTCGTATCATCGCGGACGAAACTTGAACCAACGACGCAATACCTACCGCTCAAAGCACGACCTGCAGAGGCTCATGTGTTTGCGTCTCGCTCGACAACTACTTTCAGGCGACCAATTCCAAATCACTCCACGCTTGGCGACAGCTCTCGCACCTCGGGCACCACGACCATCCCCGCAGCCCCAAGTCCGATCATGTCTCTCAACACGCCCACGCCGCCACTTCTACTGACGAAACGACTCACGTCTTTCCTCAACGCAAACCTATCCTCGTCTCTGCACGCAGCCTTCCTCTCGACGCCCTCGGGCAAGCTCCTCGCGCACGCCACAGCCCCAGGCGCCTTCTCCTCGCTTCAATCCACCGGCTCCTCGTCCTCGCTCGTCTCCCCGACCACGACTGTCCCGCCAACAGAAGAAGGCGCCAACACCACCCAGCCTTCTCGACCGGGCTCCGTCACCCTTCTCCGCACCCAGGCCACTGTCGCCGCAAGCCTCTACGCCCTACACTCTGCCGCCTCACCAGCCATTCCCGATGCGCTCCCCGAAGACCGCACACCGGGGAAGAGGCAGCAGAAGAAGAGCCCTACCAAGCCCCTCACAATCACGGTCCAGCTATCACACGGCATCATGGTCATCCGCCGCCTCAAGTGTGGCCTGCTGTTTGTATGTGTTGGCCCTCTGGGCGATGCTGCGGACCCGACATCGCAGCACGCTGGACAGGCGAGTGGGGAAGGCAGCGGTGCTTCGGCAAATAACGGCGGCTTGAGCGTTCCGGGCATGACGACCCCAAAGGGCCACGGCCACGCAAGCCCATCACACATGCCCGCCTCGCCATCGGGGGACAGCGTCATGAGTGTTGGCGGCGTCACGACAGCCAGCATCGCCAGCGCCGGAAGCAGCGTCGCAGGCAGCATCGGCACTGCGGCGGTTGTTTCCCTCCGGCGGCACGCCGAAGATCTTGCGCGGTGGCTGGATGACAAGCTGGGCACTTTGCGGGTACCGGAGGAGGGCGTCGGTGTCGAGTAGGCTGTCACTCAGCTGAGAGGGGAGGAATTGTGTGTAGAGGTTATCAGAGCGATTTTGCGGCGGCGTTATCGGCGTTGGGAAGATACCACCACAGAACATAATGTTCAAATCTTGAATAGCTCCGGGCCAGAGCTGCGTGAACTTCTTCACGCGTGAGTAATGTCTCCATGGTCTTGAGGCGCATCACAAAAATAACCAGGCCGTCTGCAAGGGATTCTATTGGCATCCCGAATAACCACGAAGCGATACTGAAAGTCCCATCCGGGGAACTAGCCGTCCCATCCAGCCCTGCCTCAGCGAGCGAACGCCGAATAATGCCCATGTGCCTGTCCCAAAATCCAGTCCCCTTGTGAGCAACCGTGGCGCTCGAAATAATAGTACATGTGTCCCTGATCTCCACCCTCGAGATCGACCCCTACTCGATGCTCATCCGCATCAGGCCGTCGTGCGTATCATGCATGCCGAGGTATCCCACACGACCTTTGGTGCCGTTGCTGGCCCGGCTGGAAGCCCCTCCGCCTGCGGCGGTGGTGCCCGGGGTGCCACCCATGCTGCCACTGCCGTTCTCGCTTGGCGCGCTGCTGCCATTTTTCTCGCCTGCGTTGCTGCCAGGGCGGGAACCCCATGAAGACACGTCTCGTTGCATCGGGCTCTGCATCACTGGCGAGTTGTGGACGCTCATGCCGGGGCTGACGGCCCGACGCTTGAACCCGATGGGGTCGAAGTCATCCTCGCGACGGCGTTTGTTGTTGATTCGTCGTGTTATCTCGGCGGCACTGGGGCCTTGGGCGAAGGCGCTGTTTTGTGAGCCGAGGGCGATGGGCAGGGGCGTGTCGCTGCCCTTTGCGGACTCGCCGCTACTCGCTGCCATGGCGAAGCCCGCGGTCGCACCGAGAGAGGGAGAATCCATGTTAACGTCCTCGCTCATTCCGGATGACGATCCGCGAGGCATTAGCGATGCAGGCGGGGGCGTGGTGCGAGTGCCGATGCTGCTCGACTCGGAGAAGGTGTCCCAGAACTTGGCACCCTTGGAGTGCTTGATGGCTTGGTGCTTGAAGCTTCCAGAAAGTGCGCCCTCGCCCATCTCTTCGCCAGCAACGTCTTCTATCACGTCTTGGTTTGCGAGGTTTGGAGAAGACTGCGCCGTTTGTACACGAGGTTCAAGGTCCATGTCACTTTCACGAACCTGGCGGATGATCTCGGCCTCTCGGCGAACCTCGGTCTCGACGGGGGCGCCTTCCTCGAGCAACGCATGCTTGATGCGAGCAAAGTTTTTAGTTTTTGGCTGTTGCCTTTGGTCAGCACGAATCGTCCTAGAAAAGAGTGCGCATGCCTTTACGTACCATGAGGTTGCCTCTCCGCGTAGCCACCTGCCGCATGATGGTTTGCCGCATGTTGGTGGGCGTGCCCATAACACTGTTGATGCTTTCGCCGCCCATCCTTTCTTCGTCGCCGCTGGAAATGTGCAACTGGTTGGCTTGCCAGCTGATGCTCTCCCGGCGCGAGTGTGACATGGGCATCTCCTTGCTCGGAGGAGACTTTGAGAGAGCACTGATGGTTGATGTGCTGAAGCCGAGACCTAATGGACCACGGATCTTCTTCTTGGGTTGCTTCCGCGGACGCTGCCGCTGTTGGAAACTGATGAGGCTGTTCATGGCGGGAGAGCCAAGTCCTCCCGAGATGCCGCTCGGCAGACTGGTTCTAGAAGCTTGCGGGGTTGACAGGTACATGTCTTCCGTATCCTCGTCCATAAGATCGTCATCTTCGGAAGACGAGCTGTCCGAGACGGCAGGGTGGGCGCTGCCGAGGGAGCTGGAGATGTGTGCGCGCTCCTGGTTGCCCATGACAGACCAGAGGGACGTGGAGGATTGCTCGGTGGCGCCGTAATCGTTGCTGCGTCGGGGCGGAATATTCACGGCACGGCCGCCAATGGTGGGAGACGAGTCGGGGGAAGATTCGGCAAGTGTAGAGTGGTGTAAGCTCGTCGCGGCTCGGGAGAAGTCGAGACCGCGCGATCGACGCGGCAAGATGTTGGTAGGGCTGGCGTATATTTGTTCGAGTTTGGGGGAAAGCGGAGCCGGTTTGGTAAAGACGACCGCCGAGTTTGGGACGGGAGACGTGCCGCCTTCGCGTTGTTGGACCATGTGTATGGAGAGCCCGCGGGGCGCAAAGCCCGTCCGGTTGGGCGTGCTGGGTGCCTGGGGGTAGTCGGGGATGTGATTATCATCCTTCGACGTCCTCCTAGAGGCTTCCACAATGAGTGGTGATGGCGAGAGCTTTGATGGCGTGCCGCCCGAGTCTGATAAGGATCTCGTTTTAGGCGTCCGCACAGAGTTCGACGCCCTCGTCTGTTGTGTCGCAGCAGCCTCGTCCATATTGTCGTCCATCATGACGGCCTCGTCGTCATCAAGTGACCTCAGCTGTAGAGGTGGCCCCATTTCCATGGCCCTGTGGTATGTATTCAAGTGATCTTATTGCTCGTGCTTGTGCTCGGAAGCCCATGGGTGGGCTGTGTCTGTGTCGAAGGCCGGCGGGCTGTCGCTTGTTGATGATACTGTCGACGCGTCGGCGGGATGGACTCGGGTGTCGCGTGAAATCCTGGGTTCGAGGTATCGGGAGAGTCTCATTTCCAGACAGCTGAACTGCTCACGCTGTGGAAAAGTCGACTTAGGGCGGCCCAATATCGACGAGGGCAGGTGGTGGCACGGTTGGAGATGTCGCGCCGGAGCGGTCGTGGTGGTGCTCCAGAGTCCGGCCAGAGAGTCCGGCATGGCAACTCGATCACCCAGTGTCAGTCGTCATCCGGGGGGTCATTGACCCCACCTTTGTTTAATCGCTCCGCTGCAACACCGCACGCTGATGGACCCTCTGACCTATCACATCGCAGATCCGACTGCACGCCCGCCTGGATGTTCAGCGGGCCAGAATCCCGAGACACGCCGCAGGAAACAGGCCCCTTCGACTTTTGTTCCTGGCTCTCGGCACACGTGCTGGCCATTCCACTCCCCAGGTCTCCTCGCCGAGTTCTAGGTCAATGGTCGAGGGGACCGACTTGCTTCATTGATACGAGTAATTGCCATCATGAACTAGATCGGTCACAAGTAGAATTCTATGTAGTTCCACCCCTTGCGGCGGATTTGATCATGTCCAGAGGCCTCACAACGCGCCGGGTCGGCAAGTCCTCCATGGTGACTGGGCACTGTAGGGCTGGATTGGCCGAACTATGGTGATGATTGACTTGCTGTGCCATTGGAAGCAGTACCCCCATTGACGGAGGCTCGGTGGCACCAACCACTTTGTGTGTTCACGGTTGGCTGTGCCGAGCTGCATGAGCTGAGTGGGAATGTCACGGTGGAGAGCTCGGTACAGCTCCCGATGCGGGGCACATCATCGACGGGAGTGAGGGGCACCGCCAACGTCATTTGAAAAGTCTCACTCTACGTTCGCGGTCCCAGAACCATCATCTCTGCTTGGCATCAATCAGCTGGAATTGAAAGGACTTGGCCTCACTTCATGTTCGCCATTCGATCAACCACAAGACTACTCCAAATACAGCATCATATCTCGAAGCCACAACTGTCCGGTTTGTGCCCCATCACCTCGACAGGATCCATGACGGGGGTGTTGACGAAGAGACTCAAGTAGCCCGTTCTTTCCGCACATTCGCAACCATGGCCGGCACCACGGATACCAAGAGCTACAAGCTCAATCACACGATGTAGGCACTTGACCAAGCCGTTTCGTTCCACCCCGGTCTGCTGACCCCGCCAGGCTTCGAGTCAAGGACCCCAAGAAGTCCGTCGCATTCTATGAGCATCTCGGCATGTCACTCGTCAGGAAGATTGAGCAGCCCGAGGCCAAATTTGACCTGTACTTCCTGGCGTACGACGACCCGGGAGCCCTCTCCTCAGGAGCCTCAGTCTTCGATCGTGAGGGCATCATCGAGCTGGTATGGTTCCCTCCCCGGCACTGCCAGTAAAGACATTCGCTGACTTCCGACAAGACGCACAACTACGGCACTGAGAACGATCCCGAGTACAAGGTCAACACGGGCAACGCCGAGCCCCACCGCGGCTTCGGCCACGTCTGTATCTCCGTCGACAACATCCAGGCCGCTTGCAAGCGCATCGAGGATGCCGGCTACCAATTCCAGAAGAAGCTCTCCGACGGTCGCATGAGGCACATTGCCTTCGCCAAGGACCCCGATGGCTACTGGGTCGAGATCATCTCTTGGAACGACGTCTCCAAGACCGAGGACGTCACCACCACCGACGTGTCTACCTATAGGATGAACCACACCATGATTCGCGTCAAGGATGCCAAGAAGACCCTCAAGTTCTACCAGGACGTCTTCGGAATGACCCTATTCCGTACCAACGAGAACGCCTCCGCCGGCTTCACCCTTTACTTCCTCGGCTACCCCGGCGAGCAGGGCGGTCCTGTCGATGGCGAGGGCACTGCCAAGCGCGAGGGTCTTCTCGAGCTTACCTGGAACCATGGAACGGAGAACGATGAGAGCTTCAAGTACCACAACGGAAACGACCAGCCCCAGGGTTTCGGCCACATCTGCGTCACCGTTGATGATCTCGACGCTGCTTGCCAGCGCTTTGAGGATCTTGGAGTCAACTGGAAGAAGCGCCTTACCGACGGCAGGATGAAGAATGTGGCCTTCATCCTCGACCCCGACAACTACTGGATCGAAATTGTGCAGAACGAGCGCCTCGCTGGCAAGGCTAGTGAGTTTTAGGCTTTTGCAATAGCAGATGCGAGGCGAGGAGAGGCGTTACGGGGGTTGACTTTGGTGTTTGGGCCAAGAATACAAGCCGATTGTCGTTTGCCATGGCAGCAGTTGCCTCCCTTGATGAGATATTCTGAGTATCGCCGGTTGTCTGCTGGAACCTTCGACTCGGAGACAGCGAAATTTTCAAGGGGCACAATAATGCCAAAGGGATAAAGAACTCGCCGTCCGTGTTAAAGGTCTGCCAGGATGATCTTTATGGTGATTATGCAACAGAACAAAGGGATGGCTGTGGTGTGGCCTCTCTTTGTCCAACAGTCATCCTGTTCTATGACCACTTCCTTCGACGACTTCATCGCACCGATCCGACCCCAACTGCTTTCGCTCTCCACGAACAACCTCGCGACCACCAGCTCCATCCGGCACACCCAAGTCCAGGCCTGATCACCGGCAACAGCAGCACCGTTCGAGATGGATGACGACCAGCTCAACAAGTGGAACGAGCCTCTGCCCGAGAAGCTGGACAAGAGCTCCAAGTTTGAGCTCGTTCAGTTCTTGGGCGGCCATTACTGGCTTGCAAGGGACACAACCAACCGCCGACAATATGTCGCCAAGAAGCTGGTTGACTTTGACGACTACCACAAGGCCCGACATGAGCAGCATTGCGCACACGCCTGGAACCAGTACATGCCCAAGGCTCAGCGATACGCCAAAGGACTCGAAGAGCTCACATATGAGCACGGTCTGAGCCGCCATGTCTCGTTCGTCATGAATCACGACAACCTCATCTCGTTTGCTGGCTTCATCCGGCACAAGCCGCACAACCCCGAGCCATTTGACGACACCCAGGCCACCGACGACTACTTGCTCTGGGACTTTTGCGACGCTGGCTCCCTCGAGCTTCTTCTCGTCAACAAGGGCCAGAAACCGCCCTTGATTGGGAAGTCGTTCCTCCCAGAGTCTCTCTGCTGGCATGTCCTGACGTCGGTCATGCGTGCGCTGACCTGGCTGCATGATGGGTACCGTCGCAACGTCAATTTCGACAGCAAGAAGCCCCGTGACTACGTCTGGGCTTGCCACGATATCGACTGGGTCCCCATTCTCCATCGAAACATCGCTGGCACCACCATCTTGTTCCAGCACCCCGAGGGCAACGAAACCTACGGCCAGTGCAAGCTCGGAGATATGCGGCAGGTTGCGGTCTGCGGTCAGCCAGCCGACCGCTTCGAGGATCCAGTCGATGAAGAAGGGATCCTGTACAACGCCATCGGCTCGGTCATCTCGGCACCCAAGCCACGGAAAGCTGTTGAGCCTGCTAAGGCCACCAACAAGGACCGTGAGCAGCCATCGATCCGCGACATGCGCAAGGGCATCAAGGCCTGGGTGGACGGAGGAAAGGTACGATCCCAACACACCCGCAGGCGAGGCCAAAGCTAACCAGAGTCTCCCCCTCCAGGAAGAAGCAGTCTACTCCATCAGCGACGACCACTGGGCTCTCGGCACAGTCCTCTTCCGGATGATGACCGCACGCTACCTCCCGTCGTATCACTACTGCAACACCTGCAATGGATGCCGCCATGTGTCCATGTGCCAGTTCGACATGCCCTGTACTCGCGAGGACACCTTGGAAAAGGACGAGTGCAAATGCGAGTCGGGCGGCTGCCGACACATTCTCGACACCTTGCGCGAACGCACTTGCAACCATCCCAAGTGGAAGTCCACGGGTGTGTGCGCCTGCAAGGGCGGGTGCAGGACAAGACACATCAACATTGACGACGTGCTGGCGCAGCACGATTACTCGTGGCTGCTGATCAGCGCGGTCAGGCTCCTGTTCAACAGCTGGGAAGTCGACAGGCTTCAGCCGGCCCGGAACTCGAGGCATCTTGCAACTGAAATTGAGCGGCTGTACTCGGAGTGGAGGGAGACACCGGAGGGCATGGACTATGTCGATGTCGAGGACGACGTGAGGGAGCGATACGCGGGGTTGAAGGGAAATGTCGCTTCGGAAATGGACCTGGATTAGGGGTCGAGTCGGGGGTACGTGCCTGACGGTGACGACGGGACGGGAGATTGTACCACTCTCGCGGTAAGACGAGTGCACGGCGCCTGGCGTAACGATGGAATTGATATGGCATCAAGATGTGTTCTGTTCTCTCGAACTTTGCCTCCCGGGTGATGTGTTCAGAGGCTTCCCCCCGAGCCATTCCCGCGATGACTGGCTGACGACAGCCCGAAGGCCTCCGTCCAGTGACATGCGTCCCTTGCCTCTCATCCAACCATCGGGGTCAAAGGTCACCAGGCCTCACGGAAAGGGCCCTTTATCCAAGAACGGGCGATGGCCAATCAGATGACGGGCGGGAGCCCTCAAACGTGGGACAGGGGGGAGGCTAGCTTCTTCTGGGGTTAGCGCCGTGTACCTGCATGAGGGGTTCTTGCCGTTCAGGCCGTTCCCTCCTTCGCTCCTCCTTTTCTGGGGGAGCACCAGGAGGACTAACCGCCTGTGGACCCACGAAACGGCGCTTGCCCTGGGGCCACGGCCTTTCACCTCAGGTACCCAGGTACCAGCGCCTGGGGTCGGGCAAATGGGCTGTTAAGTTCGTCAGACAATCTATCCGCGCACCACCTCACCACAACCACCAGCCCCCTCGACTCTTTTGTTCATTCATCGTCATTCCCTCCCTCGAATCCCCTCCGGTCTTCGGGATCAATGGGCGTGCCATGATTGCATTGTTGACTCGTTTTCGCACGTCTTCCTGATTTCTGCCATCACGTGGCTAGTATACCACACCGTCGCTCATTCCATCCACTCTACACCACGCTCTTTCGCCCGCCCGTCGCATCGGCTCCTCCAGGACTTCGGTCGCTTCAGACACCGTCGACCTTTCTTTTCTCTGTTTCCTCGTCTTCCACTGAGACTCGGGCCGCGCTTACACCCTCATCGAGCCGATCAAACGCGCATTATCCCGGCGCCCACGACGGCTTCACGTCATTTCCACGACCTTGCGCTCCGCTCATTGTTTTGGCGCTGTCGATCCTACACGGCACCCGCGAACCTGGCCTGCTCTCGCACTTCATCCCGATCCGCCTACTCGAGACGCCTCTGAACGGCCACCCCGGGCGCGCAACAACCCCGCTCCTGGTGTCGGACGACGTCTTTCATCCCTGACAGTCTGGGTTGACCCTCGTCCGTCTCGTCCGTGTCACGACGCCGTCCCGTCTCAGATTTGGTGCTCCAAGCCTCCCTTTCCCACCCAGCCGCACCAGGCCCACATTCCGAAGGCCGCCTGCCTCCCTCCCTCCGCAAGGCCCTCGTCCTATCCTTCGAACCACCCAACCCGGCCGCTTTCTTGGCTGGCCGGTCACCTCTTTCGCTCCTTCGCCTTCGGTCCTTCACGACAACAGGCACATTTCGAGTTACTTCGCGGGCGAGTAACGAAATGCGCTGACGGCGGGCCCGGTCCCGATATTCAACAAGCGATCTACCCACGCGGTGGACTGTCAAACGACACGAAAGTCAATCAATCCCTCGTCACGATCGAGGCGTCACTCCTTCTCCATTCCAGTCGGTCTCTACCACGCTTCTCTACACCAAGGCATCATGGGATGCTGCACTCGGGCCAAGAAGGCCGTCGAGGCCCGCCCTGAACAGAAGTGGGATTACATTGTACGTTTGGTCCATGATGGAAAGGAAGCACCCCCCACTGACAGGCGCTCGTGTAGAACCTCAACGATTTCAAGAACAGCGGATGCGGTACAGCCTTTGCCTACGGATACGTCTGGTTCATGCTCTTCGTCTCTCTCGCGGTCTACGGAGTCGACACCTTCACCGCCGTGAATCTCCTCGCCTTCAACAAGTGGTCGGGAGAGATTGAACCCGTCATCGACTTTGACATCTCCAAGTGGATTTTCTCCATTTGCATCATCGCGTCCTTCATCAACCTGGGCTTCGAGCACGTCCGCGCATGGCGCGTCATGAGGCGCGGAAACATTGCGGAATGCTATCTCGACAGTCTTGCTGTTCGTCTCGAGAGTATCCGCGTCGGCAAGGGTCGTGGCTTCAAGCGTTTTCTGGTCTTCGCCGAGCTCACAAAGAGCAAGCAGGGCGCCGAGTACATTGCCCTCTTTACCTATTTCAGCTTGCAGTCGTGGATCCGAGTCCTGCTCTGCTCAGGCCCTCGCCAAGTCATCAACGCCCTCACCCTGTACTCTGTCTACAATGCAAAGCTGTCGAGCCAGGATGCTGCCAATGTTGGAGAGGGGTTCCTCGAGTTCTTCCGGAAAATCGGTGCCCTGGCCACCGAGAGCTACCAGCAGGCTCTCATCCTATCCGGCATGGTCTTCACCCTTGTCGTCTGGGTCTTCTCCGCCCTCTTCCTCCTGGTTGCCGTCCTTCTCTACGTCTTTTTCCTCTGGCAGTGGATCCCCAAGGCCGACGGAGGTCTTGCGGGCTACTGCGAGCGCAAGGTGAACAACACGCTCACCAAGGTCGTCCACGAAAAGGTCAAGAAGGCCTTCGCCAAGGATGAGCAGAAGAAGATGAAGGCCGAGCTCAAGGAGGCACGGAAGAACGGCCTCGAAAAACCAGTGTTTGGCCGCCAGGCTACCCTCCCGGTCATCGCCGACATGGGCGAGTCCACCGACAAGCTGCCACAGATGCCAGTTCTTGACCGCGTTGACTCGACACGCACCTTGCCGCCCTACACCTCTCGTCCCGCGTCGCCTGGCAGCATTGAACTCGGCGCCATGGACAGGAAGCGACCCTTCCCTCCTCGCACCGCCACAACAAGCTCAACAAACAGTTACGGCTCCAACGCTCCCCTGATGGGCAATGGTGCCGATATGGGCTACAGCAGTCCCGTATCGCAACCGCAGTCGATTGCATCTCGCAGCAACTACGCTCCCTCCATCCGACCCGGCACGGCCAACTCGCAGAGGAGTGGACGACCTCGTCTTGCCCAGGCCTCTACCTTTTCTTCGACGTCGGAGGATATGCCACCCATGCCTCCTCCGGTCAGGTCTCCGACAGCCCGCACTTTCGACAGCTACGGTTCCATGGGAGGTCGTGCATCGCCGGCTCCAAGCAGAGGCGGCTATGGAGACTACGAGCAGCAGGCACCGCCGAGGGCTGGCTACGGTGACTATGCAAACAGCATCACTTCGCAAGGCCCCCCGCGAGTCGGATACGGCGACTTCAACAGAACCGCATCGCCGGCACCGTCCCGGGGCGGTTACGATGACTTCAACGGCAGTGTGGTCTCTCAGGCTCCTTCTCGAGGCGGATATGGCGACTACAACGAGAGGTCGGACCAGCCAGGTACAGCCAATGGTGGCTATGGAGACTTTGCCAACGCGAGGACTGCCTCTCCAGCTCCGAGCAGGCCAGGCTTCCCCGAGCTTGCCAACGGCCGCGCCAGCCCGGCTCCTTCCATTATGTCGGATAGGAGCAATGCCCCGGCTGTTCTGCGGCCCGGTCCCAGGCCCGGCCAGCGCCCTGGACCTCCCGGTGCCTTCCAGGCGTACCAGCCGACACGCAGCGCCACCGGGCCTGTGCCGCCGCGTGGTCCGGGGCCTCAATACCCCCCTCAGCGCAACATGACCGCACCTGTGGCCCCTGGCCAGGACGACTATTTCGATCGTCCCGGTACATCACAAGGCTCCCTGGCCAACCCGCCAGGGGCTCAGCCAACTCGCACGCAAACACCTGGCGATTACGACTTTGACATCTACGACAGCTACGGGGCAGACCCCGAGGCACAAAGAGGCGGCCCTAGATACTAGACGGGTAGATTGTGCGGCGCGGATGGATATCACGACACACATGACGAGACAGGCGCACAGGCTACTAAGCACATGAATTGGAGGGGGCAGCGCGCCCCATATCCCGTGGCCATCCGTCGGGATTTTGTTTGCTTCGATTCTAGGTTCACTCTGATACCAACATGACTTTCTTTCTTCGGCCTGCACCTGCAGTACTGGCTCAACACGTGTCCGTGTCAGCCCTATGACAATTAATTCCCTTGCAACAGATCTGAGCAGCCAAAGATGATCCCGACAGTACCCGTAGCCATGTGAGCGCGGCAGTACAGATGTGTCTCAGCAACTTGAGCTTGCTTGAGAACTTGACAATCCAATGGGAGGGCACCGTTACTAATCCGCAGCAATGTCGTGATGGGGGAAAGCGGGGTCACGTCAGCTTCACGATAACAGCATGTCCATCTGCTGTTGGCATGCCTTGTTCTGGGTGCTGCCACAGCATGCGATATTTATAAGATGCACACGTCTGATTCAAGACCTCCCAGCGAAATGTCACCCACGCCTTTCACAGGCTGCTCGGCGTCTGAAATGATGACCGAAGGGTATTTGGAAGACCAAACCCCGACTTGGTTGTTTTCGGATTGGCAGACGCTGCAGTGCGGGCGTCGCTTCGTAAGCACCCATCTATAACTACCCAGACTCCCACATCGAGGTTCGTTCCTGGGCAAGACGAGCCCGAACATGCTATGCTACCTAACCATCTCGGTGCTCTACAACTACTAGTCACTGCGAACTCGACATTCACCTTCTCAACACCAGAGTATCAGCCCCTCATGCCGTCTCGAGTAGATTCGGACACGGAGGTGTCATGGCATCAGGGTGAGCTTGACATGCACCGCCTGCTCGCTGTGCCGACTCAACTGCACAACCCAACCTATCCCGGACTCCCGCCTTCATACGGCAGCCGTGTTACCGAGTCCCCGATTCTGGCTGTCGGTACGCTCGATGACCAAGGCCAGCCGTGGACGACTCTTTGGGGCGGCGAACGGGGGTTTGCCCGCCCAATCGCTCAAGGCGTCGTCGGTGTTCGCACAGCCGTGGACCTGGGCGACCCTGTGCTGAATGCGCTGTTCGACAACAAGATCCAGAAAGATGAGGTGGCTAGGCCTGAAGATCCTGAGATGGGTAGGATCTTCGCAGCGCTGTCCATCGATCTCGAGACTCGCGACCGTGTCAAGCTCGCTGGGCGCTTCGTTGCGGGTGCCGTGACGGAAGTATCTGACGAGGGAAGCGGCGAGGTACAGATGGCTCTCGCCGTCAAAGAAAGCTTAGGAAACTGTCCCAAGTACTTGAACAAGAGAGCAGTCGAGCCCAGGACTCCGAAACCGGGCGCCGTCGAACGCGGATTGCCCCTGAGCCCTGCCGCCCTGAAGGTTGTGGAACAGGCGGACATGTTCTTCCTTTCGACCACAAACGGGGACACAATGGACACAAACCATCGTGGAGGGAGCAAGGGATTTGTGAGGGTCTTCCATAACGAGGAGGGCGCCGTGGATCTGGTGTACCCCGAGTGTAAGTGGCCCGTCCAGCATCAGAAACGTGTAGATGAGCTGACTTGCCTCGCTCAGTCTCCGGAAACAGGTTGTACCAGACACTGGGGAATCTCCATGTGAACCCCAAGGTTGGCATCGCGATACCCAACTATGAGACGTCTGACGTCCTCTACGTAAGTCTTCCAACTGGGCGGCTCTCTGGCTTTTGAGGCTGGGGACTAACGGTATGCAGGCCACTGGAAATGCAACCATCCTTGTCGGCCAGGATGCTGCAGAGTTCATCGCCAGAACCAACGTTGCCGTCAGAATCACTCTCTCAGACTCCATCTTCGTTCCTGGTGGTCTGCCATTCAAATCCTCCGCGGCAGCCGTGGAATACTCCCCGTACAACCCTCCCCTCCGGACCCTCATATCCGAAGGGGCCGACCCGGCGTTGGCTGCTGGGGCAGCACCTCTTGCCATTGCGACCCTAACCAACAAGGAGAAGCTCACACCTTCAATCGAAAGGTTGACTTTCCGACTTTCCTCCACGTCCTCTCCCGTGCTGTGGCGAGCAGGCCAGCACATGACGCTTGACTTCTCCGCCGAGCTGGACCATGGATGGAGTCACATGCGTGACTCTGACCCTCAAAGCCTGAACGACGACCATGTTCGAACGTTCACGGTTTCGAGCGTCCCCCCTCCTCACGGCGGAGACGGCGCCGAGTTCCAGATCACAGTCAGAAGACATGGGCCTGTGACTACCATGCTGTCAAGGCACAACATGCGCGGCGCTCCACTGGAGGTCGAGGTTCGAGGCATCGGCGGAAAGTCAGATTTCAGCATGCTGGAACCAGTCGAGGGAACAGGCGCAGTACGACGGATCTTTGTCGCTGGAGGCGTTGGCATCACGCCGTTGCTTGCCCAAGCACCAGGCCTGCTTGCTTCCGGGTCGGACTTTAAACTGGTCTGGGGTCTTCGCGCCGAAGATCTCGCACTAGCCATTGATACCTTCGAGAAAATTCCCTGCCTTGCTGCTCACACGAGCCTGCTTGTTTCAGGAAACGCCGGAGACGAGACTGAAGACTTTGCCGCTCATCTTCAGGCGCAAGGCGTTGCGAGCTTCGAGAGGCGGAGGATGGAGAAGCGGGACGTTCTGGACGAGGGTCAAGAGCAGAAAGTCAAGTATTATCTCTGTGCTGGGCCGTTCTTGCTTCAAGAGCTCAGATCTTGGCTGGAGCAGGAGGATATCGTTTGGGAAGACTTTAACTACTGACTGCTCACGCTGTTCTTCTCAGCAGCTTCATCGGCATCGGCCCCCCTTTCCACAGCAGATACTAGGACGAAGCTTTCCGGGCCATCCTCCAACTTGGTACACGTTATGGTCTCTTTGCAATCCGCGCAGACAAACTCGACAGTGACGGGGCAGAAGACCTCTCCGCCACATCCCTCAGTCGTCCTGCCGTGAATCCCTCCGCGTAGCATTCCGTATTTTCTGGACACATGGGGCTGTTGCTTCATCGCGTCCTTTGAGGCAACCACATCGATGACACTCCAATGAGCGGAGTTGCCCCCGTCGGCGTCACTGAAAGCGTCCAACTCGTCAGGGGAAGGATTGATTTCTGATTTGACGTTCTCTGGCTGTGCGTTGCTGTCGGACATCAGTTGAGGTGTCTGCGTTCCTCGGCCATTCTGTTGCCCATTCCACGTAGCTCTTACCACGCGTACGCCACGGGAAAGTCGGTCGACCGGTTTAGAAAGCGGGTGAGTGTGGTCCATGGCTGGTGTTGGTGGATCAGGACGATGCTGGAGGTGATGGATGGGAGAAGAAAAAGAAAAGTCTCAGGCAGGTTTTATAGAAACACAGTTCCTGTTTGTACAATTCAGCGTCGCGTTCCTTGGAATCACATGGTGTTCGTGAGTCTTCGTAGCCTGAAGTACTGTGACTGGAGCCTGGCATCTGCTTGCCAGCCTAGGCGACCTGGATGTTCACGATTTGCTAGCGACTGGATCGCCTGTCATATCAAACAGCCACAAACAACACATCCTCCGATGGGTCCTCTATTGTATGTCTGTTTCAGACAGTCAACCGTTTGGGGTGTTGTATTAACAGAAGTATTCAAAGAAGAGGAGGGTGAACCTCGCTCTTCGGGAACGCCAGAACTTCAAACCTCTCGGCCCCCTGCTAAAAGTCTCTAGATGGGCCAACCTTCTCCCACATGCCGGCGAGTGGCATACTGGGCACTTGGCAATGTACAGTTTTCCTTCGGGCCAACCCTAATCCAGATACATGTGGTCCGTCCGAACACCCATGACGAGACCCATGTCGTTGCTGTGAAGCGTCTGCATGGCCGCTTGGAGGTTCGGCATGGAGCGCGCCATGTTCATGTGCGACGTGTCGGGCATATTGCTCTGCAGCATGTACTGCTGCTGCCCGTCATCTGGCACGTGATGCTGCATCGGTTGTCGGGTCCTGGGAACGTCTAGGGTCGCCATGTGATGCTGCGGATGAGACGCCTTGGCCGGTGGCGTGTTCATCATGGAGAAGCTGTCGTCCTGCTCCATCCCGGAAATGTCCACGTCTCCATCGGCATCGCCATCGGCGTCCATGTCTGCGTCCATGTCTCCGTCGGCATCGTCGTCCCCATCGTCGTCGTCGTCGTTGTCAGCCTCTTCATCGGCGGCGGCGTCAGCGTCGGCATCGCCATCAGCATCGTGTTCGCTGGACTGGACTGATGATGGTCCGGTTGTCAGTGAGGCACCCCTCTCGCTCATACCGGTTGCGCTCGTGTTGGTCGACCGCCGGTGTACTGTGGTGGCGGCCTGTGGTGTGGGAGGCTCTTGCGTTGGGGTCTCCTGCATTTGGGCCGCAGTCGGTTGCCGGTGCTGAGGTGCGTGTAATGGCGTGGGCGTGGCGGTGGGTGTAGCATTGGGAGTCTGGCCGAGTGGTCGCTGAGCGCCCATGCCCCCAGTCGTGGCACGGGTCGAGGTAATGACAGACTTCCAGCGCTCGATCGAGCGAGAGACAATCTCGCTCAAGTCCAGTTGCTTGTCCTCCATTTCGAAACCCACTCCTTTGTGTCCACTCTTGAGACCGGTGCGTAGAACGTGGTTGACCAGTTCGGGATCGAAAGGGATGGTGGTCGGGGCCATGAGCTTGAACTCCCGTGGCTGCTGGAGCCGGGATAGCTGCTCAACCTGGCTCTTGAGATTGGACACCTCCTGCTGCAGCTTGTGCTGTGTTTCCTTCATGGATTCCATCTCCTTCTGCCGCCGGCCCACGCTCCTGGCAAGCTCCAGCACCCACAGCTCATTCTGTCGCTGTTCCGGTAGGGCACTCCAGACCGTGTAGGCCGACTCGAGATGTTCGCTGACCTGGCGGGCGGCGATCTCTGCCTGTTTCTGCGATTTCTTGACTGCCTCCTTGGCGTTGGAAAGGGGTCCCTTTTTCGGCGGATACAGCAGTTCCTCCATGGACGCCGTGGTTGCGGCGGCACATGTGGCTTTCCACTGGCTAAAGTGCTCCTCGAAAAAGGCCTTCAACGCCTCGAACTCGCGTCGCCCGGGATATTGCACCGACCAGGACGTCGAGGTCGGGTGCTGTGTTGATGAGAAGAGAGTAGGCGGCGGCTGCAGGCATCGGAGCGTCAGGGCGGGGAAATCTAGAGACAAGGGGTCAAAGTCGAAGGGCATGGAGTTGCTGTCAATCTGGACCCTGTGCCGGCATCTGGTTAGCCCTGCGTCGTCACATCGGGGTACGAGACATACTTGGCTGCACGCCACGAGCTAATCAGCTCCCTCAGTGCCAGTTCCGCGGCCCTCGCGGTGTCCATGGTGTCGGTGAGCCTCTGCTTCACGTCGAGCTGGGCCTTTTGGAGCATCTGCCTGCTCACCTGCCTTTGCAGATCAGGCCTTGCGGGGATATCCTGGGCAGCGTCGGTCGACTCGGCGGCGTGGGAAACCTCGGGTGTCCTGTGGGGAATGTTGTTGAGAACACCGGTGACCTCGAAGCCTGGAGAGAAGGGCCATCTGTTCAATTTGGAGTCAACTGCGTACTCGCCGTCCCTGGGCAGCACTGGCGCGGGCGACTTTGCGTTCACGGGCACCGGGGCCTCCGGGAGGGCTTTCCTCGCTGCCGAAGTTCTGGCCGAGGATCGCCTCAGACGGACAGGCACAGGGGTTGTTGCCGGGGTCGAGACGCTTCTGAGGGAGTTTGTTGACGGCCGCTTCATGGTCATCTGGCGTCTGGTGACGCTACCGCGCGTCCGCCTGATCTCATCGACATCATGGACACCGTCGGGGGCCCTAGGGTTGACCGGTCTGATCCAGAGGTCGAGATGGCGTCCGAGGGACGAGGAGGTGAAATTTTGCCCGCAGTAGGTGCAGTTCTTGTTCTTGGGGGCGAAGTATTTGGTTGTTCTCTCGCCCTCGGGCACGGGCTCCGCCATGCTGGCAATAGGTTGGGAAGAAGTTGGAAGATATGTGCGGAGAGCCCGAGATTCGGGTGTCGATGTCGGTGTTTAAAGTTGTATTAAAGTAGTAGGGTTCGCTCGGGTGCAATGTTCTGAGCAGGTCTCCAAAGAGTGCCCGTCGAGCTCATGTAAAAATTGATCGATAGAAGATGGTAGGTAGACCGGGAGAGAGTAGTAAGGAACGTCGGTAGTGTAGTAGAGATACGGTGTGGTTGAACGAGTGTCGGGAAAAGAGCGGATTGTCAAAACGGACGAAGGACACGCGGCATTGAAGCAACGACGGGAGCCGATCTCGCAATGGAGGGCGTCAAGGTCGATGGTGTCGCTCGGGCATTCGACAGTCGACAGTAAACCTCAGAGGGCGGGGGTTCTGTTGGCCGTCAGAGAGGTGACCGTGGTCCGTGATCGCCTCGTCTCGCCATCAGCTTGGGAAGTTGAAGTCGACGACGGGACGGGAGCCAGAAAGCGGGCAGGGACCTGGTCTGTCCGAGAAGAGGGGGCAACGAAATTGGGGGAAACAAAAGAAGGCAGCGGCAGCAGGGCGGGAAAGGGAAAGGGGAGAAGGAGACGAGGCGGCACCGGGCTGCTGCTGAGGTGCAAAATGTCATCCAGCAGCTTTAATTATCGCAGGCCGGGCCCTGGATTAGCGGCAGGGGTTGCATGCCCAGAGATGCGTGGTCGGGTACCGTCGAGGTACCTGTTGGTGGAGAGGACGGGCGGAGGGACCGTCGAGGAACATGGCCACCGGCAACACTTGGTACCGAACCACCCCGGGCCCCCTTTTCCCCGCTCAACCCCCTGATAAGTTTTCAGCACAGACTGAGCCGCCCGGAGCTAGGGCCAGCCAGGGAAGCGTTTAGTGGCGGAGTGCCGCTGGTCGACTTTACCTCGCCAGTGAAGCCACTGCCATGCGTGCCTGGGGAGGAGAGCTCACTTCTGTCGCGTTATCTGGGTGTCGAGTCCATGGCCATGGGTGAACGGTCTTGAACTCCTGGCTTGAAAGAGACAGGTGATGGCGGATACCTGCTCCAGTGTCGAGGCCACCCCTCTGATGGACCCCGACTAGCTCAGGAGAGGCAGTGCACCGAATGCCGGACGGAAACATCCATCGACACAAACAAACAAGGGCTGGGGTGCTTTCGTTTCATAGGCCCTGGACTTTTCGAATACAGACAGATATCAGTGTTGAGGTGCCCAGGGGCCCAGCAAGCTTCTGTCTCATCATGCCGTCGTTGGGCAACACGTCCAAGCCGATGGCCATGAAGTCACTTGGGCAAACCTTCGGCGTCAACGGCGAAGACGCGACGTGCTTCTTGTCCCGTTCAAGTTCCTTACAGGGAACGGCCAGGGGCTACGGGGCTAGGCAGTTCATGATCTTCCGCTAACAAGCCACCACCAAGCTCGAAAGCACCCGTACGACGGGGCCTGACACTTGTGCCTGGCCCAAGTCGGCCGTCCGAGTGCTAGTTCGACGGCCATCTAAACGTTCCAGGAACGTGTTCCACCGTCCGAGACCAACCCCCCTCATCCCGCCGCCGCCGCCATTTTATACCCGTGGCTCCCCCTATTTCGGCAGAGCCTGGCTTCCAGCTTGGCTTGACCTCAGTCGCCCCATTCGCAGATCGCATACGAGGGAACAGGCCGCTCTCACTGGCTCAACCTACTTTCCCTAGCCCTCTGGTCGATCCCAGGCTAGCAGTGCTGGCTCTGGGCTGGTACCTGTCTAGAAGCAAGGAGCAAAAGTACCGCGGGCATCTTCAGCTCCCCCTATTCTCTGCCGCCTGGGCTCGAGGGAAATGAGTGCTTACAGCTGCATGCATGAGGACGGCCTGATACTCCCACATGCTTCCGGCACTGGCGGCGAGCCACGTTGCAAATCCTAAATGTCTGCGATAACCAAGTCTCTCTATGCTTGCGCCGTCTAGATGGACTCCCACCTCCTAATGTCTGTCTGTCTGTCTGTCTGACCCCGGGCCGGGCAGCAAGCCCAGAAACAGACCTGGCCAGGGCATCACGGGCCTCAGTGACCCACCCTCTCGCTCCGATTCAGCCCTCTTCTCGATCAGGGGCAAATTCCGGCCGTGTCGCTACTGTCGCTCAAGCCCTCTCGGGGAGCCCGGTGGGCGTCCTACTTATCCTGGAAGATCTCCCGCCCACATGCCGTGCGCGCTCAAGCCCAGAGTTCCTGACAGGAGCTCGGCCCTGAGTCGAGGAGATGGCTCCGATTCCAGGCGACCAAAGGGCCGCTCGTCTTGCCAATCAGAGGAAATGAGGCTCCCCTCCCCGTGTCCCTGCCTGCCACCTCGGACTGCCCCGCCTGTAAAGCACCTGGCCGCGGTGTCGAGAGATGACAATGGAGCATTCGACCCATATCGCTGCAACCCCAGGGAGCCGCGTTCCGTGGCCGAAACGGTACGGCTTTTTTCCCGCCTGGGGATCTTTCCGTCTGCGCTCGGGTTCGGGTGTTGGGTTGGCGCTGTTGGCGCGGCGGGCCCCTTTCCTGCTGCAGCACTCATTTCACCCATGTGCGCGCGAGAGGCGCCCTTGCTGCAGCATCATCAAACTCTTTTGGCAGATGGGGTAACTGACTCGTCTCAGCTCATCCTTCACATGGTTGAGCTTCCTCATTGCACTTGCTCTACATCTTGTCAACTCGTCACTGGTCTTGGTCCACAGACTCACAGCCACGACAATCTTCTGGCACCATTCAAGCAGGGAGTTACGTTCCATTACCTCAATTGAGGGCATGGCATCACCAGAAATGTGCAAATCTGGTCTGGCGGTCGAGGAAGGTGCTCAATTCTTGTCCGCTCCGTGTACCTACGGCGCTGGCGGAACCCACACGAGGAGACCGTCCTTGTCAATCTTCATCCCGTCGGTCGGGATGATTCTCAGGACCTTCTGGAAGTACTTGTCCCGGACAACCAGGTTCGGTCGCACGTACAAGCCCCGGTGGAAAGGCAGCAGCCTAAAGGTCACCGTCCGCCTGCTTACAGGCAACACATGCAGCGTCGTCTGCTTGGCTCCTGAAAAGGCAAACTCCTCGCTTGGCTCCATGCTCAACCCGAACGTGAGGAAATGGCTCGAGCCGTTCTCAATGGTGACGTCAAGGTCGAGGAGCCCCGTGGCGGGATTTGTGCTGGACACCGAGGCAAGGACCCTTGGCTCCGTGCCGAGGACGATGGCACGTGGAACCGGCAGCATCGTGGTGTTGATGGGAGAAGCAGGGTCCGCGCCTACCCGCTTCCACTTGAGGACGACAGCCAAGTCAAGAGAGGCCGGACCTCGATCGTCCAGGCTGAGCTTCTGCACGACGAGGTCAAACTTGGCCTCATGCATAGACTTTGGGGACACTGTCAATCCTGTAGGAGGCAGCTCCGGCCGACTGGCAGAAATGCAGCGGGCCCCGGGCTGGCAGAGTATCGCCTTGGCCTCCAGGTCCATAATCTGGAGGTCTTCCACCGCGAAGGAGGCATAGTGACAGACCAGGCACCAGGCCTGCGCTATGCCCCGCGGATGCGCTGCCAACTCTTCCCTGTTCGCCAGGTCTGAGGAGCCCTCGACGTCGAACAGACTCGGCCAGGGGTCCGGGTGCAGACGCGGCACAATGTCGTAGTTTGCCTCGAACGGATTGACGAGGGTGACCTGGAACGACATGACCTGCATGATGGGCGTGGCCGGGTCTGACACGAGATGGTACGCGACACGTGCTGTGATGTCAAAAGTGCCGGGGTTCGGCGACGGGTCGAGCCTCAGCTTTACCCTGGTTGACTGTGACTTTTCGAGGGTGCTCAGCGCGAGGTTAGTGAGCCGGGCTTCCTCGGGGGCAGCATCCGCCGTGTGCTCTTCCCCATCGTGGATCAGAGCAAGCAGAGCCGGGACCTTCTCTCCAAAGACATGGAGCTCGAGTTTGGCTACCGCATCGGCATCTTCAGCGTTGTGAATGTCCAAGACTAGCTCGACCGGCTCGTTGGTGTAATATTGTGAAAGAGGCTCAACGTGGTTGACTTTGATCTTGGGAGGTTTCGGCAGAACCTCGATGGCATGCGAGCTCAGCCTGGGAATGCGCCGCCTCGACAGAGACGGGCCGAACCAGATGTCTGCCTCGTTCGCCTCCCGGAAGGCAATCGTATACGAGAGGGAATAGTCTTCCGTCTCGAACAACAAGGCGACTGATGAAGCGAGGGCTTGTCCGGGCTCGCGGAGAGGGATCTCAAACTCGTAGACGACTGTGTGGCCTGGCCGAAGTTCGAGATGTGTTTGTCCTTGAAGGATGGACCGAGGCTCCGAGGCATCCGAGTCTGGGTCGGCGGAAGTCTCAAAGGTCTCGGTCAGGGGCACGTCCCGGAGTCCGACGGTGCCCTTCTCAACCGACGCAGTCGAGCCCTCGCCGGCAGCATGCTCCAAGCTGATGGTCTTCAGGCTTCCCTCGAAATCCAGGCGCAGTCCTTTCAACACGACAGAAGGGGTATCTGGCAACGCAGACGATGTGATGGCAAGCTGGCCCTGGCACGTCTCGCCCGCTTTGCCCTGCTCGCTTCGGAAGACGAAGGTTGCAGAGACAAAAGAGGACGTGTTATCATCTGCAAGTGCCACCTTGGGCTTTGACTCCAAAGTCATGCCGTCTAGCGACTTGTGCAGGTCATAGTGCCAATTCGGCCGGCGGTTGAGACCTGTTTACGGTCAGCAATGTAATTGGCTCCAAGATTCCGTGGGACGCACGATTATGCCGAAGGCCCCAGTCGATGGACACGACGAGATCGCCCATGCCGGCATGTACCGCCGCAGCTCGCAGCAGCCAGTTCAGCTCCGACTCAACGTCAGCCCAGCCTTCCGCTCTGGTTGACGCGTCTGTCCACAGGGGCCGAAGAAGCGCGACGACATCGTCCCATGCCTCTACCCGGGCCAACTCCCTGGCACAGTCAAGCGCAAGCTCGCCGGCGAGCCTGAACTGCTTCCGAGACTGGTATTCCTTTCTCGCCACTGCAAGACAGTCGACAATTAGCTTGGAGTGATTTGTTCCATCCCCTTCCAACGGAAACTCTTCATGAGGCTCCGGGCAGAGGTAGGTATCGTAGATGTACGCCTTGTTGGCACCAGCGGAAGCCGCCGAAGGCTCTGGCGCTTTCCTGTACTGATCGGGGATTGTGTGCGCCAGGTCTCGACGCAGCATGTGGTGGCGAGCCGCGTTCCTGTACCAGTAGCCCGGGTGATGCAGTAGTTCCCACGGCTGAAGTCGCTCTCCCTGGATGGGCTTCTCCGGGGGCACGAATATCGACATGGCCGAGGGCGCCAGTGCTGGCAGGTTCGCTTTTTCAATCAGATTCGCCATGACGGTAGCCCATCTCGCCTCCCAGGCTTGCCACCCGTAGTTGTTCGTCCCACGGCCGCGCCTATCGACAAAGTCGCTGATCCTCTCTCTATGGCTTCGCCACCGACGGACTGCCAGCGTCGTTTGCCCGTTCCAGAGGGAGCATCGAATAGCCCGAATGGTGATGATGTCCGTGAGAAGACGGGCCTCGTTCCATCTCGGGCTCCAACTCGGCAGTATGTCCATCACGTCTTCGCTGAGGATCCCCTCGTAGGCCTGATCGTAGGACCGAAGTGCCGTGTCCATCTCATGACGAAACTCTGCAAACACGGCGGACTTGAAGTCGTATCGCACGTTCCAATCTTGCACCGACAAAGTCTGCGATGTGCCCGTCGTCGGCGGAACGGTCGGTTGAGGCACCACGCCTCGGCCGCGCTTTTTCCTAGCATGGCGACCAAGGTCTCGGTAGTATTCCGTGGCTTGGGCGTAGACTGTTTGGAGGATGCTGTCCGCCGTCTGCTCGAGCTCTGCGGCCGAGTCTTGTTTCGGGACGTAGAAGAATGATTTGGGATCCAATCCCAGCCCTCTCCGGATGTTGTCCAGCCGCTCCTGCAGGCCTTCTGACAATGACGGCGATGTGGCCGATCCGTCGCTGATTAGCATGACCACAAGGCGTGTGCGGTAGCCCGAGCTGCTGAGCTCTTGCCTAATTTTGTTGATGTCGGTCTTGAGCTGGTTGTCGTGGAGCGTGGCCAAGTTGGGATCAGACGTCAGGGCGTAAAAGCAAAGGTAGACACTAGGGACCAGCGCCTGGTGCTTCTGGATCCATTGCGCGTCTATCAAGCCGTCTGGATACAGATGGGATACCGGACTCAGAGGCGAAAACGGCGAGTGAAGAGTCGGGGGGAACTCGGGCGTCTCGATATCCTCCGGCAAACGAGCTCGCCGGGGAGGGAATGCGAAGGTCTGCGCCAGGTGTTAGACAATGGAGACGTCAGACGGGGCGAAATGTCGTACCCGGCCAGCGAAGGCCACCCGAAACCTGTAGGGCTTCTCGTCGTCCTGGGGGCTCCACGGTTGATTCCGGGCATCTACCCCCTCCAAGAACACCTTCCATCTTGCCGCATCTTCTGATTCCAAGCTTGGTGCCTCGGAACGCAGCTCGATGACTTGGTTCAGCAGAGAGGGATCGATTGGCAGCTCTTCCGTAGGCAGTGCTGTCAGGCCAGACACGGCAATGTACGGCAGGTTCAGGTCGAGGCTCCCAGCTGGGTAGCCATCCATATTTGCGCTGGCTGTCGAACTCTAGCTTGGGATGTTGGGGTCGAGAGGAACTCGGACGGGAGTCGTATGCACTGCTTGGCGTCAGTGATGTGAATATTGCGCGCAATCAAGTTGGGTAAAGAGATACCTCTGCGAGACCTGTGGCCACTGTCTATGGGCGTTGTGACGTGGGATGGCTTCTGGACCTTGTGCTTCTCAAATGAAGCCCGCTGGGAGCTTCGGAAGACTTGCGATGCGACACCGGGCACCGAGACGTGCTACCGTCTGTATTGGCGCGCCTGGGTGGTGTCACACTGGGCTTGGAAGCTCTCTGATTGGCCAAAATAAGAATGCGGTCATCTGAACGGCAGCCGGGCGGGCAGCCTCACGACCCTCCGCTGCCGAACCCAAGCGCAGACTCCACCCACCTCTTCTGCCCAGGGCAAGGCGTCGTTCTTTCTGTTCCTCACCCACCACTCGACAAACTGCTTCAGCACCGGCAAGAGAACCACCTCCTGCCACCCGATCACCACGGCTGTTGACGTTCTCTCCGAACACGTCGCTGCGTGCGCTAACGCCAAAGCGCATTCTTCAACTTGCTCGAGACCCTCACCGGCTGCTATTACTTCCGTCACGGTCAAAGCCATTCCACCGCAGCCATGGCGAGCCAGCAAGTGCTATTCGGCGAGACGATTGCCGCTATGAAGAAGGCTATCAAAAGGACTGCATATGGTACTGCGTTGCCCGTCTTCGTCTTTCCCTCCACACGCTGACTTCCTGGTCGCAGAATCGGATTCCGACGACGAGATCCAGCACTACACGAATCGCGGCAACAAACTGAAGAAGAGGGCGCTCTTTGCGCATCAAGGACAGCTGATACCACCCTCTGGCCCGGAAGTTTACAGACAGGTAAGGCGTCCTCGCCAGGCGCTGCTGGTGCCCGTCTAACTTGCCAGAACATTGAATACGCGGGGCAAACACGATTGATCATCAATCAAAACCCACCAATCCTCGATGACGAGGGCTTCGAGCTCGACAGCGACGATGACGCCGACGATCAACGGGTCCAGGATGCCATCACGTATGCGTCAGAGATGAACCCGTACGCGAGTATTCATCTCGAGCGTAGGTTGCCTGTTGAGCCCCAGCCGTGCTGCGGCCGTGACGATTTGGCTAACGATTGGGCATGCAGAGCTCCTTGCACCATTGACCGCTGCGACCGACCTTCCGACACACCCCACCCTCTCGAAGCCATTCACATCGGAGACACTGACCGGGCTGGTCCGTCAAGCCTGCGAGGTTGTGCGCAAGGAGAACCAATCACTCTGGCGGACTCGACACCTCTTCACGAGACTCATGGGAGATCACACATGGGCCCCTTGTGGGCTGATGATCGGACCCAACGACGTTGACCTTTTTACCGACGCGATATTCGAGCGGAACGAAGCAGAGACCGGCGACAACGAGCAGCACCAGTCCAACGAATCTACGCGGGAGAAGTCACCACGGGGGGCGGCAACAGGCGATGAAGGCGTTGCAAACGACAAGGCCGTTCTACCCAACGCCGACGCGAATGCAAACGGGACCTCGGGGCAGGTTGAAGACGCTGAGCATACCGAGCCAAGCGGCGGCGAAGTTTCGAGGCTGAAAGAGACAGAACCTACACCCAAAGTCAACGGCTTAGCGGCCAGCACCGAAAAATCCAGCGCAACCGCCCCCCTGGAAACGCCGGTGACTGCCAACAATGCTCAAAGCGGGGAAGAAGGCGAGAATGGTGGTGATGTCGAGATGCGACAGGACGAGCCCGGTGAGCACCAGGACGCTGCAGCCAACTCGGCGACAGCCAAGGAAGACCAGGCGGCCTCCGAACCTGACGATCGCTTCATTCACCCCATCTTCCTCCCGCCGGCCAACGCGCACCCGGACAAGGGGGGCCTGTCAGAAGCCGAGGCGGAGGAGATGCGACGACTGGTCGCTCTCTACGTCCAGAAACAGGAGGAGGTGTGCAGAGGAGCGCACAAACTCCATGAAGGCCTTCTGAGGGCCGAGCGGCTCAGGCAAACGGTGCTGAAGTGGTCCAAGTTTGAGGCACACGCCGGGCCCAACAGAGACTTGTCGGATGGCGAAGACTGGTACGACAAGGAAGAATGGGGTCTGACGGAGGACCTCAAGAAGGGACAAGATGAGGAAGAAGAGGACAACACGGCGACGGCAACGAAAAAGACAAGGAACCGGCGGTGAATGTCGGATGCATCTACTGCAACTGAGGCGATATTCTGCGCCAGGAGCGAGGCGTTCAAGGCAGTGGCCGAGACAGAGCCATCTCGAAGAAGCGGTCATTCTCTTCCATCACCTTCACATTAGGGAAATAAATCACCACTTGATTTACATACAATTCCATCACCCTCAGCCGATACTGGCCGGGACAAGTGACACTGTCCTGGCCTTGTCCACGTGAAAGCTGCCCAACCACAGCTGGCCCGAGCTGATTGGAGTGGGGAAGGAGACCGCCTCCTAGGCTCCTTCCGCCAGCAGTCGAAGCTAATGGAACAGGCATCGATTAACCGAGCTGGCTGGCAGGCATCATTCGAACCCTTGCCTCGAAGTTTTGGTCAACAGGACAACTTGCATCGTTTCAACATTCTTCAATCGACCAAATCTACTCCTGCAACCGAAAAACACCATGGCCCCCGTCGCAACCAGCCAGCAGCTGGTCGATTTCGATCAGAAGAGCCTCCTCAGTACGTCATTCAGAGCCCCATCCCGCTCTCCATGGGATCCCCACGAGGGAGCTTGGGCCCTTCCCCGTCTCCATTGGCATCTCGAGAGCTTCCTCCCGCTGACGATGTCGCCACAGTCTCGGCCGCCTCGATCGCCTTCAACCCTCTGTTCTGGAACATCGTCGCCAGGCAGGAGTACAAGAACAAGGTTCTGACCAAGATCTTTGGCGGTCGCTCGCAGATCGCCTGCTACGCCCTCGCGGCGACCATCTTCAGCCTGGGCCTAGTGCGCGACTTCCTCTACGAGCGCGCCCTGCGTCACCAGCCGACCCACGAGTCTCTGGACACTGACGTCTTTACCTATGCCGGCTATGGCCTCATCGCCGCTGGCAATGTTCTCGTCATCTCCTCCACCCTGCGCCTCGGCATCACCGGCACCTTCCTCGGGGACTACTTTGGCATCCTCATGGACAGCATCGTGACCGGCTTCCCCTTCAGCGTCACCGATGCTCCCATGTACAACGGCTCCACCATGAGCTTCCTCGGCGCCGCCCTCATCTACGGCAAGCCTGCTGGTATCCTGCTCACCGGCTGGGTCTTCCTCGTCTACACCATCGCTCTCCGCTACGAGAACCCCTTCACGGCCGAGATCTACGCCAAGCGCGACCGCGAGAGGGCTGCCGGTAAAGACACCAAGAAGGCCCGGTAAGCGGGCACGCGGGGTGGCCCCGGGGAAGAACGGGGCGGCCAGCTTCAACAGCTAGGGACCTCGGGACAGCAAGCCTGAGGTCCGGCGACCACGCGAGCGAGGTGGACGGATCCAGCGATTCGACACCGGCTCCGTGGTAATCCGAATATCCATGCCCAGGTAGAAGGGCATGTGCAGCGGAGGACACCTACGCGGCGCGGCGCGAGCCGGAGTGAGCCCGCCCGTGGCCAAACAATACGCAGTCAGCGTTGGGTTGTCGGGACAATGGTCAGCCTTCAACACAGAAATGGCTGAGCGCCAAGCGAGGGAAGCCCGGAGGAGGGCCAGGGGAAGCGAGCTGTTGGGAGGGAGCGTATACTCGGGCGCGGCGGAAACGACTTGAAATCGGCCTCATACCGCGTCCATTAGAAACAGTTTTCGAATGGGCGCATGCCGACTTGTTATCGAATACAATACATCGAAACTGCCTACAGTCGCTGGTGACAAGGAGAGGGCGGCATCGGCGCGAGACGTGATGGAAGAAAGTCAGGGCTCACCGAATCTCCCGCAGCTCGGGCTAGAAACCCCGAACCTCCCGAGGACGGGACTGTCGGGGGTGAAGCAGCAAGGACCCCTCAGATGTTCCGCCAATCAGCAGGACCGAGACTGACACCAACCCTTGGTCTAAGGCGACGAATTTCGCCCAGCATCTACTTTGGCGCTGTATCAACCGCGGTCTTCAAATCTCGTGGCTGTCCGTCTTTTCGCGCTGGGTGGAGATGGATGGATCATGTTGCGTCTTGTGGCGTCTCGTCGGAGGAGGACCCGCGACTTCTTTCCTCCTTCCGATTCAACTTGTCTTTGGGTTACCCTTCAGTCGAGAGCTTGATCCCGACTTCCCTATGAAGTGAAGCTCCCCGCCAACAGTTCGACTCGGAGGCAGCTGCGGCCAAGCATACCTACCTCTCGGTTGAACGCCTGGGTCAACCCAGTTCCGTCACCATGTTCCAAGGTCGGTGCGGTATTGAAGTCGCAGCACAACACAGGCTAACATTGTTCTGAACAGCGGTACAAGATCTCTGGGCACAGCTCTCGGCCCATCTGCCAGACTCAATCATGGCATCCCCTACATCGTCCCATACCCTCGGAGCCTCGTCGCACCGATCGTCACCAAGGTCTGATTCGAGCCTTCACGGAGCCGTGTACACCGCCGCCCAGATTTCAAAATTCAAGGAACGGGGTTTTGTGGCCGCCATCGACGTCGGCACAACATCTGCTCGGTTCATCATCTTCGCCACCGAGACGAGTGATCCCATTGTCAGTGTGCAGCAGGAGTTGACCAACCTTCATCCACGGCCAGGGTGAGTGAGACAGCCCTCGTATTCTTGGCGTAGGGGTCACTCACGCTTGCGACGCAGATGGCACGAACAAAATCCGGGAGAGCTGTGTCATGTTGTTACCAATTGCATGGACAAGGCCTACGAACGGTTTATCGCCCTCGGCTTCGACAAGGCCGACGTCAAGGCGCTGGGAGTCACAAACCAGCGCGAAACTACCATCGTCTGGGATTGGAAAACAGGCCAACCACTGTACAATGCGATCGTCTGGACAGATACACGCACCATTGAGATTGCGGACAAGATGAAGGCCAGTCCTCTGGGCCACATGGTTCCGAAACTCACTGGTCTGCCTTGGTCTTGCTACCCATCCGTGACGAAGCTCTCGTGGCTCGTCACCAACGTCGACAGGGTGGCGGAACTGTACAGCGCAGGCAATGGATCCGTTGCCTTTGGCACAGTCGACACTTGGCTCATTTACAACCTCAACGGCGGCGCAACATCCTCGCAGCCTGTCCATGTCACCGATACCACCAATGCGAGCCGCACCATGCTGATGAACCTGAGCAATCTGCATTGGGAAGATAGTATCATCAAGCTCTTCGGACTCGACCGCACCAAGCTCCGGCTGCCGAAAATTGTTGCCTCATCTGATGCCACAGCTTTTGGCCGCGTGCAGGGCGGACCCTGGGATGGCCTCCGCATCACGGGCTGCTTGGGCGACCAATCTGCCGCTCTTGTAGGGCAATGCGCATTCGAGCCTGGCCAGGCCAAGAACACATACGGCACCGGATGCTTCCTTCTCTACAACACAGGCAGCGAGAGGCCGCCGGTCGAACACCTGGATGCCGGGCTCATTGCAACCGTGGCATACGACTTTCATCCCGGCGGCGACATCAGGCTGGCGACGTATGCCCTGGAAGGGAGCGTCGCCTCTGCAGGCTCAGGTATCAAATTTTTGATTAAAAACTTGGGGCTCGCGAAAGACGCAGACCATGTGAATGAGCTCGCAGCATCCGTGCCCAACGCTGGCGGCGTGGTGTTCGTCACAGCTTTCAGCGGTCTTTTGGCCCCGTACTGGATCAACGACGCCAGGGGAACCATGTGTAGGTGGCAAACATCCTTCTTCCATATGCTCTAGCTTACCTTGTGTAGTCGGCATCACTCACCATACTCAACCGGGCCACATTGTCCGCGCCGTCTTCGAGGCGACCTGCTACCAAACCCGAGCGATCCTGGCAGCCATGGAATCACAGTCTGGCTCCAAACTCACAACACTAGCCGTCGATGGCGGCATGTCCAACTCGGACATCTGCATGCAGACACAGGCCGATGTCCTCGATATACCTATCCTCCGCCCCGCCATGCGAGAGACCACCGCCCTTGGCGCCGCATACGCCGCGGGCCTCGCCGCGGGCTGCTGGAGCGGCACGGATGAACTCGTCAGGATCAAGTCGAACAAGGAAGGAAACTGCCACTTTGAACCGAACCAGTCCAAGATTAGAGAAACAGCTCGCTGTTACCGCAAATGGAACCAGGCGGTTGAAATGTCTCGCGGCTGGGTACGCCCGGATGACCCCATCGAGGGAGATGACAGCGACGACGAGGGCAACCCGGCATAGTGGTACTGGCTGCCCGGGACGTACAAGCTCAGCTTCAAAGGCCCCCACCACAAGCCCAGCCCCCTTCCCAACTTCTTCCCCGTCCGCTATTCACCCCAGGTGCTTTTACGCATGCCGGAGAGAAGGGTGGATCGGAAAAGGAAATTCGGCTGTCTGGGTGAGATACATGACCGAGAGGCCTTTAAAGCCCTGCTCAACGAAACCATGTATGGGCCTGACTTCTCCCCTTGAACAAGGACGGTAGTTGCCGGAGTTGGGTGGCTGAAGTGCCTGCAGCAACATGACATTCATCAGACAACACGGTATGGTTTTAGACGTTTTATTTCCTGCCTCGTGCCTGTACCCTCGAGAGAAGAAGCGGCTCCGGAAGCTCAAAAAAACATTGCCCACAAGGACACACGCTTGCTCCCTCCAAATAGCCTCTTGTACATCGGGATCATGACCCCAGCTGGCACACCACTGTGCCACGTTCCCGCGATGGAGCCGAGAGGCTCTCAGCGCCAACAAGAGACCACTGCCTCCGAAAATCAAGGCATCTCCTTTTCAGACGCCAGACACCGGCACTTCCGGCACCTCCATGATATTTTGATTCATGGAACACTGTCAGACCCTCCTCGCTGGTCTGTATTCGCCCCATTTCGGCGTTTTCTGATGATATGCCACGCCTGGGCGGGCGGTGTTCTCTTCCGTCTCCTGGAAGGGTAGAGTGGAGTTTGTTTCGTTTTGGTCGGGACGCCCATCCCGGGCAACGTGAATTAGAAATACTGCAGGTCAAGACTGTGTGTGTCGAAGGGGAAGAAGTGGGATCGATGCCGTTTTCCCCGCAGGTGCCCGATCCATGGTGTTCAGTAGACGGCTCTACATGATGATGGCGGGAATGTCGACGTTGGCCTTGATGCTCTTGTGCGGCAGGATGCTGCCGCCGTTGACGTAGATCTCGTCGGCAATGGTGACATCGTCGCCCAGCACCGTGACGTTCTCCAGGCGAGCCCACTTGCCGACGGTGCTGTTCCAGCCGACGATGGTGCTCTTGACCCAGGCGTGGTCCTTGATCTTGGAGCCGGAGAGGAGGACGCAGCGCTGCAGGCGGACGCCGTCGCCAATGGTGACGCCAGGGCCGATGGTGACGTTGGGGCCGATGCGGCAGTTGTTGCCAATCTTGGCGGTGGGGTCGATGAGGACGTTGCCGCCG
Source organism: Plectosphaerella cucumerina (assembly GCA_020746995.1). NCBI lineage: Eukaryota > Fungi > Ascomycota > Sordariomycetes > Glomerellales > Plectosphaerellaceae > Plectosphaerella > Plectosphaerella cucumerina. The sequence continues at coordinate 212,431 of JAGPXD010000004.1, read as the reverse complement.
TGGATGTAAGGCTCGCTGGCAGGGACGAGCTCCTTGGAGCCCTTCTTGGTGAGGGCAGACAGGTACAAGCACGTGCCGGTGAGGAAGTCCTTGGGCTGACCGACGTCCATCCAGAAGCCGTCCAGGTCGAAGCTGTGGAGCTGGCCGTCGCGAACAATGGCGGGGAAAGTCTCCTGCTCGATGGAGGTGGGGCGCAGCTCGATGCGGTCGAGGACGGACACGTTCAGGATGTACATGCCGGCGTTGATGCGGTTGCCTACAAACTCGACGGGCTTCTCGACGAAGCGATCGATGCGCGAGGGGTGGTTGGGCTGGTGGACCACGACACCGTACTTGGAAGGCTCCTCGACCTTTGTGACGACAATGGTGCCCTCCTCGCCGTGGGCCTTGTGGAAGTCGGCAAGCTGCTGGAAGGGGTAGTCGCAGATGACGTCGGAGTTGAGGACGAAGAAGGGGGAGTCGTCCTTGGCGAGGATCTTCTCGGCCAGCTTCAGGGGGCCGGCGGTATCGAGGGGCTCGGTCTCGATGGAGAAGGTGATGGTGATGCCGAATCGCTTCTCGTACTGCGGGACACGGTGGTTAGCAGAAGAAAGGTGCGGGGACCTCAGGGGGTGCATACCTCGGCCAGGTGCTTCTCCATCACCTCGGGCCTGTAGTTGACGGCCAGGACGACATCAGTGACACCGGCGGCGGCGAGGGCCTCGATCTGGTGGAGGATCATGGGCTTGTTCGCAAACTCGACAAGGGGCTTGGGAAGGGTGAGGGTCTGCGGGGAGGGGGGGAGCTGGTTAGCTGTCTGCGATTCGATATCGAGTGACACTCGAGATGGTGCCACTGGGTGGAAAAGGGGGCTCACCAGAGGGCGCAGCCTGGTGCCGAAGCCGCCGACGAGAATGATGGCTATCGCGCGTTAGCAACAACTCGCTTCTATTGTTCCTACGAGAGCGATGTGCTCACCCTTCATTGTGGTGGTAGTTCGGGGTCCTGTGGAAAGGGGTGACAGAGGCAGACGGCGACTTGGAGACGCAAGGAGGGGATGCTCTGGCGATTGGCGAGAGAGTGTGAGAGAAAGATCGGGCTTTCTTTGTCGGAGGTGAACGAGGGATATCCACTGGGCTTCTGCCTCGCGTGTAGTGCTGAAGAGCGCGTCGCTGGAAGGTAAGGGAGGAGTTGAAGAACGAGGACGTGAATTCCCAGGAAGGGTTTCAGCAGAGACAGTGGAGGGTACTCGTGCTACTCAGGCTAGGCGCGGGAGAGAAATGACACGACAGCTCCCGTCCAGAGGGACGGGTTCACGTTGGCTCGGGGGACGCTAGTGATGGGCAGTGGGGCGACGCTAGTAACCACCCACTCGACGTCTGGGCATCACATCAACCTGGAAAGTCAGGAAGTGTCCCGTCCGCAGCACGGGCGCCATGCTGATGGATCATGGGACTTGGATGGTGACAGGGTAGCCTCCAAGCTAGAAGCAGAATCGTGTTGGTTTAGGTGGCGTTGTTAGGCACGCGGGGACTTTGTCTTTGGTGCTTCTGGCGCTCACGATGTCGCCCCGGGTACGACCATCAGCCGTTCCCCGGTGTCTTCCCCCCACCCTCCCCCCGTTGGACCCCGGGATCGGCGTTCTGATTGGGCTGCTGCGCCATCACGAGGCTCCTGGTGGGTTGTCATTGGCTGGAGGGCATCAGCGACATTGAAGCCGTCCATGCCAATTTCGCCGAAGCCCACCCACCTTTTTCGCCAAGGCTGGTTGAAAAGGGGTGTTGCTTCAGGGAGGCGACCTTGAGGTTGTGAACATCTTGTCGTTCTGGCAGGCAGTGGTATGGTATTAAAATCTGACTGAAGACGTGAGTTTGCGAGCTGTCGTGGACTACCTCCCATCGGTCCGTCGGCCCATTCGTATTCCCGTCTCACCTTGCTTGCCTGCTCAGACGAGCAACACAGTTCTATGTGCGAAGCACTGATCCACATCAAGTTGCACGTCTTGAATTGCATGCGCCATTCGTCCAATGATGAGGCGCAATGCGGCGCATTGCTGTTGACCTTTATGCGGTTTGACTTGCCCCTCTCTGAGCCTCCACCGTCCCAAGAAGGCGAGGTCACTGGACCTGTCTGTGGTTTCTGGCCGAGTCGTGTCAGCCATCGGATGTGGGAGATGGCGGCTGAAAGCTGGGCACAATGAGTTGAAGTTGGGACGAAAACCATCACGACGGTCTGCCCCTTGGGTAGAGGTAGCCGACGCGTTCCAAGTCGATATGCTTTGAAGATGCTAGGACTAATTCGAGAGGCAGCTTGAATGAGGCGACCCAATCGCACCTCGAATCTCATGTTTTAGCTTTCAGCAGGGAGTATTGGCACAGGAAACGCTTCTGCCTTTGGGCTGATGCTGGATATCAGTGCTTGACGGTATGGCAGACAGATACTGCTGTGTGCTTGAAGTACGGCCCGCCTGGTTCTGGCAGTTTTTTTCAGAGCCTCTCCACCAACGTCTGGTGCACATTCCAACAGCAAACCTTGTAGGTTGATGCTGTTCCCTTCCATCCAGCAACCGCGTCTGTCCTAACGCGACCGTAGCTGAACGGTGGTAGTGTAGTCCTCGTACACATTATTGGCACGACGGGGATTCAAATCCCGCTCAGAGCCAAGCAGTCGGCTGTTTTCCCGGATTCCAGCATAGCAGTGTGCTCAGAGGGCATCATTTGTCTTTTCGTTCAAGCCAAAGTGTAAACAACACGTTGAGCGGTGTTCTCAAGTCTGTATTCGCCAATTGCGCCTGGTCCATCTCACCCAGCTTCATCTCTCTCTCCCAAGACCGGCAATGAGCCAGCGGCACACAGCGATACGCCATCCCAGGTGCCGACTGCTTCCTCGCACGTGTCCTTCATCAACAAGACATGCGCCGCTCGTTCGGCCTTCCAAATATAGTAGCGCGGCCCCTCCCCCCCTTACCTCCACGTTTTCCACCCCCGGCAGCGGGTGATCGGATCGCCGCCATCCACCATCACACTGGCACACACCACCCCTAAGCGCCCGACACACAGATGCCCGACATCTCATCACGCGCATATTCAGGGGTCCCGTCAAAAATCAGACCCTCCATGACCTTGGACCCTGCCTCCACACGTGTTGTGACCATCTCGGTGCCGGCAGGACGCCATCCGTTTGCAGTACACATCTTCAGCAGTGCCTCACCTGCAAGCATGTCATACGTATGGCCATCATCAAGAGTTCTTCATCATTAGTCGTAATATCGTGAGCGCCGAAACGCATTGGCCACACCCAGTCCTTCCCCCCTCCTGCCGTTCTCTGTGCGGCTTCCGCACTGCAATGCGGACCGTGGGGGTTGAGGCACCTCCCATCGATCGAATGCTTCTTCGGCTCCATGCTGATCTTGCAGTTCCACCATTGCCCCCGTGTCGCGGCATGAGTTTTTCAGTTTCGCTTTTCGCTTCGTCAACTCTTTCCCGCCCAGAAAAACAGAATGAGCCGGTAGGAAAATCGATCAGAAATGGCAGTCCGGCTTCGAACCGGCCGCTGCCACGCATGCAACTTGGCGATGCGCCCATCGTGCTTCGAGATGGCGGCGGCATGCTCGTTCTCGAGATTGTCAAGTACCGGAGCAGCACCGCCCTCGTGCTGGTTCTGTGATCTCCCAGCGGTTGCAGGCCTGCATGGAACGGGAGCTGACGGTGTCGCCGAGAAGCAAGTGCGCAAGGTAATCGAAATAACAAGAAATCAGTGTATCCGCCGTGCTGCCGAAATGGCGTAAAAATGATAGCAAGGCTGGATGGTGAGAAAATCATATCTAGCGTCGTCATGGTCGTAAATGGTCGTAAGTGATGCTGAGCCGGCCTCGTGTCTTGGGTTCGCTGTTTTCGTCATGGGGTCCCTTTCCTTATGCATCCTTCTCTCAATGTCATCCTGGCTCTCAATGTCATCCTGGGTATTTCCCCGACGGGGACGCCGTGAAGCGTTTTATCCGCGTTTATAGCAGTGGCGCCTGGATTTGTTTCTGGTGTTGGCCCTCTGTACTCCCGGGTCCGACGCCCGGCAAGGGGAGGGGAGGGCAGGCTGATGCCGATCACTCAAAAGAGGCGGTCGAGCTGCTGCTGGAGTGGTGGCCTGAACGGCGGCTCTCGCGGTGGCTGGAGGGGGCGTGGCGAGGCTTCTTGGTGGTGCGGCGAGCCTGCTCAGTGGCCGGGAGACCCTGGACGATGCCGTTGCGGGCGAGCATTCCGCCGTTGACCGAGAAGTTGCGGCACACCATGAAGGCCCTCATGGCGGCGTTCTCCTGTGCTAGCGTGTCCGACTCGTACGAGAGATCCGTCTGATACTCGCGGCCATTGACGAGGACCAGGCACGTGTAGCCGCTGCGGTCACGGTAACACTCGTACATGGGGTCTGTCCACCCACGACGGCGGCAGAGGCCTAGGAGATTTGGTCAGCATGGCCATACGACGAAGGGCGAGGGACATGTTCGTCATGCGTGACGTGGGTCATCGATATTGATCCAATGCCGTCAGAGAGATCGCAAGCAGACATCGGCCGTTCAGGTACATGTTGGAGTGGAATTGGGCACCAGCACAGGGCCGAGGCAAGCAAGGTACTCACTCTCAAGGTACTGCATGTAGAAGCCGCCCATCTTGGATCGTTATGAGCGGGTGGCCGTAAGCGGTGTGGTGAAAATGAGGCGGCGGACGGACGAACAGGCGTTTCGTCTCGGATGAACGACAACGGACCAAACAAAGAGCAAAGAGCCACCGAAACGAAGAGGAACAGAAACAACAGCGCGTGATGCAGTCGAGCCCAACGTGTGAGGCGAGCAGACAAGAACCCGAGGGGGGGCGTGGAAGGTAAGGCAGCAATGGGAACAGGGCTATGGAAGCAAGAGGCCAGTCCCACGAGCAGCAAAAGGAGTAAAAAAAAAATATGGACAACAAAGGGCTAGAATGGTGTTGAGGCGGGTTCAGTTGTGGGTGGTGGTGGTGCTGGTGCTGGTGTGGTGCTGGCAGTCCGAGTCGAGCTAGGCACGTCGCTCCGGAAGTAGTAGGGTAGGTGCTTGGGATGCAGGAAATCCGGGCCCTCAACGGCGAGGCGGGTGTGCTTTATTGCAAGACAGGGCGTCCCGTCTGTCGAGCGTTGTTTGGATTCGGGTGCGGGGCAGGGGGCCGACTCGACGGAGAGGAGAGGAGAGAAGAGGGGGAGGGCCAGCGCGAATCGCCCTCGAGACGCAAAAGGAAATGACGGGAGACGCCGGCGGGTGGAAAGATGAACGGGGTCTTCGCAAGGGAGATGCAAGAAATGATGCGGCTCTCGAGAGTGTGACCCATCCTGATGTGTTGGCCGTCTCGTCACCAGTTGATGGAACCGCTGGCGACTAGGCAACTCCACCACTTCACATGGGAGAGGGGGGAGGGGGGAGGGGGAAGAGGGGTGTCCTGGACGTGCTGGGGGGGGCAAGCCGGGACGCACCATCCATGACCCAGGCGAAGATCTCTGATAAGTTTCGGAGGGGTCCAAAACTCGGTGGCCATGCCGTACCGCGGATGGCTCAACCGCCGGCATGAACTCTCTTGCCAGCAACTCCACCGAGGACTTCACCTCCAATGCGGGACGTGGAACATGGAACCGGAGGAGACTGCCTCGCTCGGCGGCAGGCCAACGGGCTTCATGTTCGTACCGGCCCGAGACGACAGAAAATTCTCTCCTCCGGTCTCTGGAGACGGGCCAGGGCAGCAGAGCACCAATGCAAGAGCCGGGTCGTGACGAGGTGGCGAACTCGGGGCCATCTTTTCTGCGTCAAGAACAACAAGACCCGAGCCGGCCGTTCGAGTTGCTTCGGGGCCCAGGCCGGGGGCAGTAGGTAGATGGGGAGGGGCGCCGACATCGTGTGCCAGTGTGGACCGCCAGAATGGGCCCTCTTCCGCAGCTCCAAGGACTGGATGGACAGGCGCGAGAGAGCGGCGTGGAGGCCGATATTGGGAGTAGCCAGCAAGTTGCCTCCGAGATCTCCTTTGTTTGGCCGGCCACTAATGCAGCCAAACTGAGAAGGCCATCGAGCATGCCGAGCATGTCCTCTTGTGTTGGGGCGTGCGTGCGTGAGTGTCCGGCCGGCCGGCGGCGGCGGGGTGTTCAGTGAGTGGCTCGAGCTTCAGGCGGCCTGTCGTAGCGACGACAACAACAGAACGCCTGCATGGCCACCTGTCATGGTGCCGCGGGGACCATGTGCACTAGGGGTAATCTGCGTCATGTAGGTGCATGTCGAGGTGCGAAAGCCTGGACTCCATGGTGTGGCGGGCGAGACTAGCAAGCTGCGGCCAGTCTGGAGACCCGGGAGGAAGGATGGTAGAACGCTTCGATGAATCTGGGCCGGCCAGGCCGGTACATGTTCGTAGCACGCCAAGGGGATGGACGCGCGCGAGATGGCCGGCGATACGCAGAGAGAGGACCCTCTGAATATGAATCGTCCATCTGGTAGGCGCCAGGCGGATCAACCCCCGGCGGGCGCTTACCTGGCATCTCCATCTCATCAACTTGCACATTGACGCGGCCATTGCCTGACGAGGGCGCTTCCAGGGCGGCAACTCCAGGCTCAATGGCTTCTGCGGTACCTCGAAGACCAAAAAAATAGCTCGGTACAAACCCGGCACCAAAGGTCGGTGAAGAGGCCGTCGTCAAATTGACATGCATGAACACTGAGTGGCTGGTTCAGAGGGGGGGTTGTGCAGTGGGCGGGTGGGGTGTCGTGGTGGACTCGGGATGCCAAGAGGTGGGTTGTACGACGCCAGAAGCCGGGCGGCGACGATGCACCACGTCTTCCACTGCAGCGCGCACCCCTCCCCAGCCCCCAGCCCCCCACTGCAGAGGCAGCAGACGCCGGAAGCTCAAGAGAGGCAGGCTGGGAACTTGAAAATGGCCCCGTGGCACCGACCGAGCGCTGCAATGACTGGCAGGCCCCGGAGCGAGGCGATGAATATCATGGAGGTGCGAACGAGGCAACCTGCGGGCGGGGGACCGGCCGTTTGTTCTGCGCCTTCGCTCATGCAGTATGAGTTGGCAATATGCTTGCCCGGATATTGAAAGTCAAGGCCTGCCACTGCCAGTGGGCAGGAGGGCCCCGGAGGGGGGAGGAGAGGCCAATGCCGGAATAGCACCACCGCCGCCGCAGGACTAGCTCAGATACCAGAAGCAGGCCGGGCAGCCGGGGGGCGAGCGGCGGCCAGTCGCGGGGCCAAGTGGCGAGCCCTCGAGGCCATTTGCGGATTGGAGAGTGTGGAGAGGAAGAGAGGTGTTCGTGGGCGAGGGCTAAGGCCCAAGGGGTGTGTGCTTCAGATCGAAATCTCGGTCGAAACGCGTCTTCTGAGTAGTCGGCCAGCGGGCGGGCGGGCGGTTGACCAGAGACCCTCTGCCCCTCTTGTCCTCCAAGCTTGGTAAGATAGACGGGTACCTCTACCTGGACGTCCAGCGGGAGACGTGATTCGACAATTCGAAGGGTTCTGGAACAGCACAGATGCTCCAATCGGCTTTGCTCTCGTACATTTTGCTGCGATTTTGATCTCCTCGGGGCTGTTGACTCATCTAGTGTGACAAGGAGGGAGACTGGCGTGATGTGATCTGAAGTTCATCATGCCTTCGCGGCATTCGTCAGCCGTGGATGGTGATGAGGCAGGCCAGCGAGTGACTGGGTGGCCTGGGCAGGTCTGTGGTCAATGGACTGTTCTTCGGTTGTAGGTGGCCTCATCTGGTGCACTGAGCCATCGACAATCCCATGGACGCAGGTGCTCGAAGCTCTTCCAGCCCGAAAAAGTACGCCTTATGGGACTCAACAGCTGCTGGTCCTTCGGCATGGCGATTCGAGACCTCACGGAGCGGGAGAGACAGAGCACCCAGGTCGGCCAACAACCTACTCCCCATGACCTGTAGTCGTACTCGTACCCAAGCTGTGAGCTTCTCTCAACCCGTTCCACGGCTACTCTACCCGTCGCTTCCCGGTCTTCAATGTGAAGCTTAGCATTGTCTGGGCGGATCCATCCGGTAGAGGCAGCCGCCAGGGTACTTATGTTCCGACCCCGGCCGACTCTCACAGCACGACGCACGTACAACACAGCAGCTCGATGCAAAAGAGGGGTTCAACGAAAATGACCTCATCTGTTTTCGATGCTGGACATGTTCGTCTGCTTGTTTCTCTTGCAACCAGCTCCGAATGTGTCCAGACAGAGCAATGGAGAGGAGTGTGCTGCTGGAAGCCTGCTGCCCCTCTTGGAAAACCCTCTGTCTACAATCGAGAGATAAGGCCCTGAAACTCCGCCCAAGTTATTCCCTCAAATTTGCAAACTCAGCGAGGCAAAGAAAACAGGCGCAAATCAACGGGGCAACCAACCTGGAGCTTCACCAGGCCCAGGCTGCCAACCCAGGATGACCTAAGCCGATCACCCCACCACGCCTCAACAGCTCTAACACAAACCATCCGTTTTAGTATGGCAAGCTCTCCCTCCAGCCGTCCCCCTCATCCCGCCTCCTGTTAAGCTTGAAATAGAAAGACTGCCGCGTTGCGTGTTTTTCTGCCGTCGCCCGTCTCCGTATCGATTTTAATCTTTCCATCCTCCTCCTCGCCAGATCTTCTCGCAACCTCGTGGCGCACCGCACCAAGCTAAATTGACTCGAGTCCCTGCTACCCCGCCATCAACCCCTCCTCGCCACCCATCATGTCTCTCTCCAACAAGCTTTCCATCACCGACGTCGACCTCAAGGGCAAGCGGGTCCTTATCCGGGTGAGTTCAGCGGCTTGACGATGCAATGTGCCGCAGCAGCTAACCTCACCCCGCCAGGTCGACTTCAACGTCCCCCTTGATGCCGACAAGAAGGTCACCAACACCCAGCGCATCGCCGGCGCCGTTCCCACCATCAAGTACGCCGTCGAGAATGGCGCCAAGGCCGTGATCCTCATGTCCCACCTCGGCCGCCCCGACGGCAAGCCCAACCCCAAGTACAGCCTGGAGCCCGTCATCCCCGACCTCGAGAAGCTGCTGGGCAAGTCGGTCCAGTTCGCCAAGGACTGCGTCGGTTCCGAGGTCGAGGCCCTCGTCAACAAGGCCGAGGGCGGCCAGGTCATTCTCCTCGAGAACCTGCGCTTCCACGCCGAGGAGGAGGGCTCCTCCAAGGACGAGAGCGGCAACAAGGTCAAGGCCGACAAGGCCAAGGTCGACGAGTTCCGCAAGGGCCTCACCGCCCTCGGCGACGTCTACGTCAACGATGCCTTTGGCACCGCCCACCGCGCCCACTCCTCCATGGTCGGCGTCGACCTGCCCCAGAAGGCCGCCGGCTTCCTCATGAAGAAGGAGCTCGACTACTTCGCCAAGGCCCTCGAGAACCCCCAGCGCCCCTTCCTCGCCATCCTCGGCGGTGCCAAGGTCAGCGACAAGATTCAGCTCATCGACAACCTGCTCGACAAGGTCAACACCCTCATCGTCTGCGGCGGCATGTCCTTCACCTTCAAGAAGACCCTCGAGGGCGTCTCCATCGGCGACTCGCTCTTCGACGAGGCCGGCTCCAAGACCGTCGGCAAGCTCATCGAGAAGGCCAAGGCCAATGGCGTCAAGGTCGTCCTCCCCGTCGACTACGTCACCGCCGACAAGTTCGACAAGGACGCCAACACCGACTCCGCCACCGACGAGTCGGGCATCCCTGATGGTTGGATGGGCCTCGACTGCGGCCCCAAGTCCATCAAGCTCTACGAGGAGGCCATTGCCGACTCCAAGACCATCCTCTGGAACGGCCCCGCCGGCGTCTTCGAGTTTGACAAGTTCGCCACCGGCACCAAGGCCACCCTCGACGCTGCGGTCGCCGCCGCCGCGGACGGCAAGATCGTCATCATCGGCGGCGGTGACACCGCTACCGTTGCCGCCAAGTACGGCGTCGAGGACAAGCTCAGCCACGTCTCGACCGGCGGCGGCGCCTCTCTCGAGCTTCTCGAGGGCAAGGCCCTGCCCGGTGTTGTTGCCCTGTCGAGTAAGTAAGTCATTGATGAAAGGGAGGCCTGTCTGATGCGGCGAGAAGACCGGGACCAGACGAGGTCGAGCACGAAGCTATGAGTAAAGGCATAAATAGCCACCTAGCAATAAGAATGAAATAGTTTGTCATCACTGCGAAGAGTCTGTGAGGCCATGGTCATGTTGTATGTCTGGCGTAGCTACTGCGACTGTTCGTTCCTCAAGCCAGGACTGTTCCTCCAACGGCACACCTGGCTCAGAACTGCTGGCTAGGAGTGTAGCAGCCTAGCGTCGCTTGGATGCCTCGACCTTCTTGAGTTCCTCCCTGTAAATTGTTAGCTAAGGGCACAAACAGATGTGCCGCCCCATGAGGGTACAGGGCAAGGGAGGACGCACTTGAGCTGCGCAGAAAAGTCGTCGTTGGTATCATCGTCATCCCAGCTTTCCTCCCACAGGTGTTGCGTCGCCGCGGTTCCGCCAGTAGCCTCTGTCTCCTCTTCGGCCCAATCTAAAGGTCAAGTCAGCTTGGTGTGGCTGCGTCGCAGGCAGACTCAACGCACCGTCGACCGGAAAGTCCTCAAACTCGTCATCCTCGCCGAGCGCCGCGGCGGCGACCGGCTTCTGCGACTCCTCCTCCTTGGCCTGCTCGGCGGCAGGAGCCTTCTCTTGTGTCTTGCTGTCCGAGGACGCCATGATGTGTTTGATGTCGCGGGGAGGTTCTGCTCGGAGCAGTGCTTCGGCGTGGGCTGTAGCGGCTTCGGGACTGTCGGTCGATGGTCGGGTGACTCTAAGCGGCGTGATTCGGGAAGCGCTGTTAATGGAGGGACGTGGATGGCGGAGAAGTTCCAGATGGTGGTGTTGATCCAGAGGTTGCCGTCGTTCAGGCAGGCTGCAAGCACGACGCGACACTAGACTGGCGGCGTTGGTGCCCCACTTTCCCGGTGCGGCCCTGTGCTGGCGGCACTGTGACTGCTGGAAGGTGCTGGACGGGTCACTGAGCTGGGCAAACGGTTTGGATCTTCAGGACTTGGCTTTCAGGCGAAATGCAAGGTGCAGTGTATTACTGTCGACCAGAAGACATCAGGGGCTACCCGAGGCAGCGGTATGATCACCTTCATCGACCATCTCCTCGTCGTCGTCGTTGACGTCGTTGACCTCTTCGTCCTCTTCGTCCTCCTCCTCCTCCTCACCTTCCTCCCCCTCCTCCTCTTCTTCCTCCTCGTCTCCCGTGTCGGCGACCTCGCGTGTAACATTACCATCCTCTTCGGCATGGTCTTGCTCGTCATCAACCTCATCGGCCGCCTCCTCGTTGTCGTCGGCAAGCTCGTCCTCGTCGGCTTCCTCTGCGCCTTCGACGACTGACCGAGTCTGATCGCCGTGTTCCACGGTATCACCATCTCCGTCCCTTTCCATTTCGTCATAATCCCCGGCATTCTCCCCTTCTTGTTCACCTTCTTCTTCCTCTTCTCCCTCTTCGTCCTCCTCGCCCTCGCCCTCGTCATCCTCGTCTGAGCTGCTGTGGGCCACGCCGGTGCTGCGCCTGGCCAGGTTGGGGAACATGAGTGAGGGGGGAGGCTCCTCGTCCCAGTCGTCGGGCAAGTCGCTCAGGTCGCTCTCGTCGTCTGCAGAATCATGAATGCTTCCGGCGGGGCTAGACACGACCGTGTCGTTGCCTGTGACGCCAGCCTCTCCTGTGATGGCCGCCGAGTCCTTCATCTCCGTGTCTCCGTCCTCTTCACCGTCATCGTCGCTCTCGCCTTCCGCCCCGTTGGGCGTTTGGCTGTCACGCTTGCCGCTCGACATTGACCCCTTGCGTGACTTTAGGCTGCTGCCGTGGCCAATCTTGGGCGTCTCGAGGTTCCGAGTGTATGCCTGTTCGGCCTTGCGGAGTATGTCTGGCCGTCGGACACCTGTACGACGTCGGGGCGCCGCCTCGACTTGCTTGTCGCCTTCGCCGTTGGCCCCGGAATCCGTAGCGCCGGCCAGGTTGAGGGCGTGATCAAGAGAGCTCGGCGGCTTTTGCTCGGCGCCTTCATCCACAAGAGGTCTGTTGCGTTCTCCGATGACTTCGGACGGAGGAGGGCCGGGAAGTGTAGGTCCAATCTCCAGGTAGATCGCCGTGTACGCATCGGAAATGAGATCGTCAATCGTCCCGGCCTTCATCAGGCCACCATTGAGCCTCTTCAGCTCAATTGCTTCCTTCATGCCCAAGAATGCCGGGAAGTCGAGCGAGGCGTTTGCCGCCCATTCGGCGATTCGGTCGGCCATGATGTCAAACTCTTCAGCCGATGTCGACTTGAAGCTGTCTTCGTGGCTGACCGGGATCTTGTGCGCCTGTCTGATCAGCTGCAGATACGTGGCGACACAGGTCTGCCACAGGTCATTGAAGTGATAAAACTCGGCCGCCTTCTTGCGGATCCGTCTCATCAGCGCCTCCAAGTTGGTGCGGTCCTTCATCACTGCGATGATCTTGACCACGAAGCGGACATATTGTTCGGTGAAGACGTGGTGGCGACCAGGTCGTTCGGCGTCGCACTTCCAGACGTTCATGACCATCGTCTTGGTGAACATGGACTCCCTGAGGACGTTGAAGGCTGCTTTCGCTTGCACGTAGTCGGCCGACGACTCGGACTGTTCGTCGAACAGCAGCCGGGCGTGTCGAACGATCATGCGGTGCTGCCAGTTGGACTTGTCCTTGTCACGTAGGTGCCGCAGGCTCGTAACGACGTACTCCTCCCAGTCGTCCATGTCTTCCAGGGTGTAGTCGTCTGTGACAGCAATACCAAACGGCTGACGGGCTAGAATCGTGGCACCCTCCCGGGGCGTCAGGTCTCTCCTGCTTACGAGCTTGTGCACAATGGACAAGATCTTGTAGTGTGGCTCCAGGATCGGGTCACTGCTCTTTGACTTGCGTGACGCGGAAGCGACCTCGATGCTGCGCTCCAGAGAGTTGATCAGATCGTCCACGGACGGTTTGGCTGGGAGGTCTTGAGTTCCGAGATCCGTGTCCGGTGTTTGATACATCTTCCAGAGGCATTTGGACACCATGAACGGGTTTCTGGAGCTGTTAGCATCAACCATGAGGTGTTCCCGGGACCCCGCTACTCACCTCCAGTCCTGAGGGTTCCTCTTGATCGCCCTCCTGAACAGACCCGCGGCGAACTTCCAGACCTTGAAGGCCGACATCTCGCTGTGAAGGGTGCGTTGGAAGGTGCCGGTGCCGAAGTTTTCAATGAAGAATCTCTCGTGATCCGAATGCTTGAAGGGCTCCATGGCGAATGGTTCCCGACTGGAGGAGTAGAGCCGCATGGCAAAGTTGTGGTACAGATCATGCAGCGGGTCTCCGTCGTCGTCTGCAATGTCGGCAGACATGGACTGTGACAGGGCGATGGTGTGACAGTGTATCGAGTTCCTTTGGTACTTGACCAGTTCGGCCCGCTCCTTGTTCATCTTGTCGGCCGACCATACAACAGCGTCCTCCACCTCGTAGTCGAAACACTCGGCAAGTCGGAACCAAACCTCCCAGTTGTGTGGGGTGAACTGGAGCTGGTGTCTCAGGAAGGTTGCCCCGATGCGCAGGTCATCCATGGCGCCGGGGGTCTGTCGTTTGCTGAGGTCGACAAACTTGTACTTGCTAAGAGCAATGTTGCCGAGTAGGAAGAACCAGCCGTGCTTCGCGAGGGCCGCTTCTGGCGCATTCACCGTGACGGTGTCCAGGTCGACGCCGCCACGGAGCGCTTGGTACAGCCGCAGCGGGTGAATCGGCTTCTTGAAGAACTCGTTGTAGTTCCTCAGGTTGTGCACCATCTGGGGCGTCGAGCGCACCTGGCCAATGGCGCCTTGCATGTGCTCGATCGTCGTTTTGAGGTCCGACTTGAGGAGATCCTTCATTGGCATGCGGCGAGCGAGACCAGTGACCCTCTCGGCAAGCTGCATGGTGTTGCGCCTCTCCAGCTTCTCGGGCGGGCATCCGTGATCCTGGAGCTCCGTGATGCCGACTCCAAGCCGCAGGCCATGGAGGTCGTACAGAACCTGGCCCATGTAGTCCTCCCAGTTGTCAATGTTCTTGGCCTTGAGGAGCTCGACACGCATCATCTTGAGGAAGATCTTGTTGGAGGACTTGCAGCTCTTGCGCAGGCCGAGGACCTGGTGGGTGGCGGCCAGATAGTCGGCAAGCTCGGCCTCTTGCTTCAGCGGTGCGTTGGGGAACTGGCTCGCGGCGGCTTTGAGGATGGTGTACTGCAGACACCAAGTCCGCACCTGGATCTCTCGGAGTTTGTTCGTGTACTGTTGGTAAAGAGAATTGCCCGAAGCTGGCGCGGTCATCCCTATCCGAATCTCGTCATCAACAATCGCCGCGATATGGAGCAAGCAGCTCAACGTGGCCAGCGATGCCGCGGTCGACCTGAGATGTGCTTCGTCCACGATGTCAAAGGCCGTGGCATCGTTGAGGGCCATTGACAAGGCATGAATGAGGAGCTCGTCAACGGACTTGAGCATTCGCAGCAGGAGAGCACACCTTGTCTCGCTGGGTGTCTTGCGGTACTGCTCCCCATCCAGATCGGCAACGACCATCTCGATGGCCTTGAGTTGGCACGAAAATTCCTTGGTGCTGTATTTGATCGCCGAGTAGGCATCACTCAGCCGAGTCCATAGGAAGAGCCTCAACTCTGTGCTGGTACCTTTGACAAACTTCCACAGATCCTGCAGGCCTTGGCTCGCCAGACTTTCGATGGATGCCTCGGGCTCGGTGGTCGGCGGCTGCGGATCGTTCGTGCCATGTGCCACGCAGACTGACTCGGGATTCAAGACTGGCTCGAGGTTGTCGATGACGGCGACGGGGTCGCTGATGTCGTTTTGGAAAAGCCCGAGGAAGAAGTCCATGGTCGTCAACTTGGAAATCTCATTGTCGGCCGCCCTGGAGGAAATCTGAGGCACCACCGCGTTGTTCTGAAGGCGAATCGGCTCGATCTCTTCCTGGGTGAGGAAATCGCGCAGGCTTGTCCAACACTGAAGAATGTACTCCCGCGAAGCATTCTCGGTGAGGGTTGTAGAGAAGACAGCGGCCCAGAGAAACCTCGCCTGGAGCTCCTTGCTGTCAGGCGATGCGTGGCGGAGGAGCTCTGATGCAAAGTCCAGCCAGCGGCCGATGCGACCTCGCGCCTCGACCCGCGTTGCGTAGTCCACGGCGCTATTGGGGTTTGTAATCCGGTCGTAAATGTCGAGATGCAGCTCGAATAGCATCTGTGTGATTTGGGCCAAGTCGTGCAGGCTGCCGCTGGACTGCCCACCGTGGGTTACCTCGAATCGCGCTGCGTGCATGATGTCTCGATCAAACCGGCTGATCACTTGGACCATTGCTGTCTTCATCTCGGCCGACCAGGTTGATTCGACGTAGCTCGGCGCCACGGCCTTGACCCATTCCCAGGCGACCTGCTGAGCCGGCGCCCATTGCGCGTTGACTCTCCTGGCAAACGGCAGCGTACCCTGCGTGTCAACGAAGACGGGGAATGTGCTGGTAGCCAGTGAGCTACCCTTGGCGTGCTCCAGGAAGGCTGACATCCCCAGCGTGTTGGTTTCCTTCTTGTGAATCAATATCTTGGCGTTGTCGGCGTTGAATGACTGGAGAGATCGCCGGAGGTCTTGCGATGCCTCCATGGTGAGTTTGGACGCGCGGTCATCGGCTTCGCACGAGTCGATCGCCTCTGTAAGACGGTGAAAAACGTCATGGCTGCCGATTCCCATGTTCTCGAGCGCGTCCTTCGTCATCTGGAACAAGCTGCGATCGGCCGCCTGGAACTCGGCTATCTGGTTCGCGTACTGCGTGGTTCGATCGACAATGTCTTCAGCGGCCGTTTCCCGGCGGCGGGTGCGCTTGCTTCTCTTCTCGGCGAGAGTATCTTCGTCGACTGCCTCTGGTAGCCCTGCCGCTGACTGCGACCGCTTCCGAGTCGCAATAGACTCGCTTCGACCTTTCCTGGAGGCTTCAGCGGCCTTCTTGACGTCCTCTGGCTCGGGAATGCTTGTCTTTCTGCCTTCCTCCATTGGAGATGGATCAGTTGGCGAAGACGCTTGGTCCTTGTCGACTTGTGATGTGTCGTTGAGCTGTCTCTCGATAGCTTCAGCTGTGTCCACCGTGTCGTCGTGCTGGTCCGATTCGGGGAATTCGATGGTGATTGGCTGCGCAGATGGCCCGGTCTCTGCAGCCATCCTCACCAGGCCCATGCCAATATCAGACCAGGCCGCAGTCGGGCATCTGACGCTTATCCGATCTCCCGCCGTGTCCTTGATCGTAACGTGGTGTCCCGGAAGGTCCTTCAGCGGGTTTGGAAGAAACGGGATGGGGTCCAGGTGTCGCAGGATGGCGGGCAGAATCTCCCTCTTGATCCAGGGACCTAGAACCGGATGGGAAAGAGACACATCGTCGGAGAGAACTTTGAGGTGCTCCTTGAGGTCCTCGCCGGCGAGGCCCTCGGCAAGCGACGGCGGCTCGACTTCCTCCACGGCTGGGTCATCATCAAGCTCCACTGCGGCCTCCAGGCAGAACCGTTTCAGCCTGGCGCTCTTCAGGTATGCCGCAACACGAGCGATGCGACGCCAGAGCTCCGCGTCGGCAGGATCGCGGTCAAGTGCCGCATTGAAGTCGACCAACGCGTCGCAGGCCTCGTCTCTTGTTTCATCCCGGGCGTAGAAGTCTTCGGCGTCGACTGCAGCTGTCCTGGCTGCGTACCGGATCCGGTCGAGTGTGAACTGGCCACGATTCTTGTGCGCAAGGTATAACGCTTGAGGAAGACTGCTATCGGCGTTGTCCACCTCCCCAGTGGCCAGGTCGATGCCCGCGGGGTACAGAGACTCTGGCGTCAGTCGCTGTGGTCGGTCGGCTCTTTCGTATTCGGTCTTGGCCTCTGGGTATCGGAAAATGTCTGATTTGAAGAGGTCATGGTATGCGTCTGCAGCTTCGTCGAAGAGTCTCGGCCCTTGAGCGTGGAGCTTCAGGGCAATCTGGAATCTCTTGAAGGCTTCATCGATCTGTGGGGGAAGTAAGGCTTAGCAGGAGCTTCCCAAAGCGATGGGCGAACTCACATGAAGCTGACGCGTCGTGTCGATTTCATCCTCGAAGCTTTCCTCTGGCTCAACGTTGATGGCCTGGAAGGCGGGCTACAGGTGGATGTCAGCGTTCCAGCTTCCCATCGCTGCCGGGCTCGAGCGCGTACCATGTTGACTGGATGCGAAGATCGCGAATAAGGGGCCTTTTTGTTTAGTGATGGCCAGTCGGCATTGTGGCAGGTGGCAGTTCCGACTGATGGCGATTGATCGTCGAAAGATCCAGATCAAGTCAATCGAATAAAGTGCTGGAAGACGCGCCGAAGTGACGAGACGCGGACACGTCCGCCACATGCACCGCCACAATTGGAGGGCCCGTGCTCCAAGCTGCAAGCTCGCCTGCCCGGTTGTCGCCAGATGAGCTGCTCCTGTCAGCCTGTAACAGGCCAACCTGGTTCCAGGTTACCCTTTGTTATCACCAACCTTTGACCTTGGGACTCGTCGCACCGAGCGAACATCTGTCCTGACTCATATCTGTCTCCTATTTCGCCTTGCTCGCCGTCTCAGACTCATCCAGCGAGCCGGCTCGCGCAGCAACACCATAGCCCCTTAGCGACAGGCCGCTGCCAGCCATCATCATGGTCGCGCCCGCGGTTCCTGAGTACGTTTGTCCATTGTACCGTTGATGATCGATTCTGACTCTCTACTGCAGGCTCACCGAAGAGGTCATCCACGAATCGATCGAGGCCCGAACCGACTCCCTACTATCCTTGCGCGAACTCGGACCTCCCGACCTGGTCCACCTGTTGAAGCAGGCAAAAGGAAGCCAGGGCAAGCAGGCACGTTTCCCGGCAGACCACAACCGTTGCGTTTCTGACGGATTCTCCAGATCGGGGTGTATCACCATGTCACCGGTGTCGATGCGTCATCCTCAGCCAGTCTGGCAGCATACATCAACACATTGACCTACCGAGAGCATGGCCCTTCGGCCCAGACCAAGATTGTGGAGGGACTATACTGGTGGGTTGTCTCTGGGTGCGCTGGGGAATTCCATCACTAATTAGCTTGTGCGACACAGTTGCTACAATGCGTTCTCTCGCCTGGACATGCGCGTCCACGTCACCATCCCCGGCTCCGTCGAGGCCTACTGCGTGGACGAGCGTGGCGAGAAGCGCAAGGCCACGGAAGACCTGTGGCTCGAAACGTATCTCTGCAGCGTGCTGCGCGCGTACTCATATGCCGACGACGGCAGTGGCGAGACCATCCGCAAGGTGATGGGCGTGCGCCGGTTCAACCCAGTCACCAACACGGAGACGGAGCATCGATTCCTCAACGCGGCCGAGCAGCTCTTCTTCCGAGGTATGTCGATGCTCTTCCATAACCAAAACGGCACTGACTGTACTAGGCTGGCAGCTGGGATCCGACTCCATCGTTCAAGTGCCCAACAACGTTTCGAACCACCTGACGGCCGGCCTGCTCAAGTATCTCGAGACTACCGGGCGCTACGCTTCCGGAATCAACCTGTTCGAGAAGCTCCGCACTCAGAACGTCGAGGTCTCGTCGCTCCTGGCCAAGGTCCTCTTCATGGCCAACGAGGAGGTGCAAGGCGTGAGGATCCTGCACCAAGCTCTGAAGGAGTCTCCGATGGACTATGTCATGCTCGACACGCAAGCCGAGTTCCTCCTCAAGAAGGCACTGTCACCCACCGCGACGCCTGAGCAGAAGGACGAGCGTCTTCGGATGGCTCTGGGCTGTGCAGACCGAAGCACCATTGCCGCTCCCAGCGAATTCGGCACCTGGGCTCGGCTGGCGCAGGTCTACGTGGCGATGGAGGACTGGGAGAATGCTCTCACAATCCTGAACTCGTGCCCCATGTTCACCTACCAGGATAAGGATGCCCCGGCCATGCCCGAACCCAAAGACGTCTACCTCCCGACGCTGCCGGAGACGCGCCTGGACGAAATCGACAGCGAGCCGGAAGCCCGCTACGCAGAGCAGGTCGACCCCAGCCTCCTCAACCTCCGTGCCGCCTTGTACAAGGGCACCTTCAAGCACGCATACGGCATTCTCACCGAGATGGCCCAGAAGATTGGGTGGGACCAGCTGCTCAAGATCCGGAGCACGGTGTTTGTCATGGAGGACGAGTACCGCACGGAAAAGAGCGAGGCGACGCAGCCGGCCTCGACGCAGCGCAACGCGAGCACCGACGGCCTGAGAGGAACGCCAGATCCCGCCACAAACGGCGGCCATTCCGTCCCTGAGGACGAGGGCCGTTCAGAGGCCGGAGAATCGACCGCGATAGCCGAGGTTGAAGGCGAAGCCGCGGTGGAGAAGCCTACTCATGCGATTGATCCCGGCGAGGTCAAGACGGATCCAGAGGCTGTAAGTTGATTTCCATCGTTGTAGGATGTATGGCCCCTAATGATGCGAACAGGCCCACCAGAACGACGAGCATCTTTCCAAGCTCAACAACAAGAGGCTGTGCGAGAGATGGCTCGACAGCCTCTTCATGGTTTTGTATGAAGATCTGCGGGTGTACACCATCTGGCGCACACAAATGGCCCAGTTCAGGGCCCAGTCCATGCAATACCGCAAGTCGGCCGAAGAATGGGAGATTCTCGGATCTCTGGCCGAGCGCCTCCAGCACACCGATGAGGCTACCGAAGCGTACACGGCCTGCCTTGCCGCTCGCTTCAGCCCGAAGGCTTTGTCCGGCATCCTGCGCGTCTACCAGACCCGCAAAGATACGCGAGAAACAGTGGGAGCCACGATCCGCCTCGTCACATGGCAATACCGGTGGTACTCTGAGTTCTCGCCCGAGCTGCTCCTTGTCATCCGGACCCTGATCGAGAATGAGGGCGCCGTCAAGGTCAGGAGCATCATCCAGGCCACCAGTCTACCACAGCCAGTCCTGGACCTGACGCACCATTACGCCGCCCTGTGCGCTACTTTCCGCAGCAGCGGCACCGACGGCTAGAGCGCCGGCAACCGTCTGGGGAGGGGCCACGGGTCCAACAAGATGTATCAAGTTTCTGTTTCTACTGTGGAAGTTAATGCAATGACGAGGTTGCAGCGGAGGTCAGGCCGTTATCAGATGTTCCCAGGAGACGTGAGGTGTCTCGACACGCTAGTAAACGAGTGTCTCGAACGTACAACCGGCAAGTCGGAGACAAAACCCGGGCTTCGATGTGTCTCAGCCTTGCGATGTCTTGCTTCTGTGACGTAAGCCATCCCGCAGCAAAGGCAGCCGCTGTGAAATGGCCGTAAAGGCGGGAGAATGGACCGAGCCATGGGATGGCATTGAACGGCTCTCCGTGATCCGATTGAGGAATATGCAGGAAGGATGGCTGGACGGATGGCGCTCGGCATGTCGACCGACTTGGGAGGGTGGAAGCGCTACCATAGGCGAAAACTCGCGAATCTGACGTCCGGCTCGCGTCGCGATCGAAGCGGACGACGGGCAACGTGTCCCGGCCCGACCGGCTTAGTGTGCAGCAGGTAAACGAGAACTGTACGATAGGGTGAAGATAGAACGCCGAGGACGTGTGGCCGGAGACACGGGAGCGCAGTGAGGAGGGACATGTGTCGCAGGGGCAGATCGATCGCACGAGCGGCTCGTGCTGCCGTGCAAAGCGGGCTGGGCGAGGGGACTGAAGATGTGCACGAAGCGGATGGGCCCTTGCTCTATTGCATGGTTTGTCCGATATAGCGGCGATAACGGGTCAAGGTCCGGTCGGAAGCCTGGCAGCTTGGGCTCGTCTTGCGCATCGTCGTGTCTGATGAGAAGTCCTCAAATACTTGCCTCAGAGAAGGAGTTCATGCTGGAAGGGTCCCAGCACCGATGAGGATACCTGACGGCGTCCCAAGGCAAGCTTCATAAGTGTATTGTGTTGCGGCCGATGGCCAGGCACGTATTCCAGGGTGTGAGGAGTCCGACCCATGCCTGGGAATCGGGGCCGAATATCCAGGGACCCCATCATAATGCTTGTGCCGCCAGCGAGCGCAGACCTGGGTGCCAGGTAGGGCTGATGACCCGGTCTCGGTCAGTTGGAATGTCAGCGACGTCAACAGCCGGCTCGGTGCCAGGTATTCAGTATCAGATACACTGGCAATACGTGGACTGACGGACTTGCTATCGATTTGAAGGCCTAGAGTTCACCACTGATGGAAGGGTGTGAACGACTTCATCATTGCAGGGGCGTCTATCAAGGAGATGCAGGCGGTAGAACCCTCCCACTACGACCCCCGCACCCATGCTGTTCTGATACTGGCGGGGATGGACGGGACTCTCCTTGGTGTGAAGCTGCTCGACGGAGCGACGTACCGCTGAGACGGAGCCCTGGGATCGTCGACTGACTCGCAGATGGACGCGCGAGTCTGGGGACGATGCAGAAGGTTTCTGAAATGGCCACACCGGCCAGGGGGCTCCGTCCAGCTTCGAAGGGGAACAACGGAAGCCCTGCTCGAGGAGGCTCCTCGGCCGACGCGGCCAGTCATGATGGTAGCAGGCGGAGGTCGAGGGATTTCCAGCATCCATCTCATAAGAACGTACAAACGTATGACGAGGTCTACCACGGAAGCCCGCCGTTGGGAAATTGGGAGGAATCAAAGCGTTCAATGATCTGCTGCACGATTCGAGTAGTTTTGGTTGGCAAGGTTCATGCAACAGCCAACAGGGCCAGTTCCGCACTCATCCCATCTCCATCGGGGCAAAGTTGACGAGGATGGGAGATGACAAGCAGCGATACGGACGAACAGAAATGTCATGCCAGCGCTGACCGCCCTTGTAGACGGGCGTACCAGACGGGCGAAGCGTGTTCAGTGTTTGTGCAGTCGTCATCCAGTGTCGAAAAGGCGAGGTGCCAGCATTCAAATGGCAAGACGGCCCGTCCATCCCAACAACCGAGAACGACCCTCGGCTGATTCCAACGGACAGGCCCTTTCGGGAACGTGCAGGGCAGGGCCTCCCAGGAACAGACCCTGGGTTCTGTTTGGTGCCTGGCGATTTATCCCAGGTTCTTCCGACGGACGAACCCAACGTCAGGTCGCAGTCCTTGGGGGGGAGCCCTGGTCAGTTCCGATTGGGCTCGCGCCTCTTTTTTCTCCTTCCGCGCGGCTGAAGCCTGTCCGACGAAATCGCCCCGAAGTGGTACCGCTGGGGGGAAGCTGGGCGAGCAAACACCGTGGCCTCGCCACATCTCGAGCCAACTTGAAGGGCCGGGATCAGCTCAAGCTCAAGCTCAAGCTCGACATAGGCTGGAGCTGGGGAAGAGGTTCATTGTATGAACAGCGGCGCTGGAGGCACAGGCCGAGGCAGCTCTACGCGTCCTGGGGCATCTGCTGTCGTCTGGCTTCCCAGTCGTTTGGCCTGTCAGTCGCATCAAAACCCTCCAGCTAAGGGGTCAAATGTTGAAGAACATCATACTACTGTGATGGAAATGCCTGCAAACAGCTCGGATTGAACCAAGCGTTCAAGTTCAGCGGTCTGTTGCTGGTGAGAACACAGACGGAGGTCGAGGACAATGTATACGCCCACACCACCGTAAACCAATCCCTGGCTGCCATCCAGTCCTGCTCCTTCTCCATCTCCACTCCCAGTTCCCGAACAGCTGCCTCTCTGCACTCTCCCACGCCCTCACACGCGTGAAAAGAATCCTCCGGGGTCCTGCTTGTCAACCTTTCTTTCCTACCCCTAGCTAAAAACACTCCGGGCCGAGGAGCGCAGTGCGCAGCGCGTGGTGTTCCCGTCTGCGCGGCCAAGTCACCCGAACCAAGTGCCAGTGAAGCCAACACTAAACCCACACCCCACCGAATACCTACCGTGCCTGCAAAATTTTGTGCAGACACCTCCCAGCACCATCAGACACGCCCACTTCCATTCTCGCGCCTGGAGCCCCCGAACACTCTCACCACTTACAGCTACCGCCGCCGCGCCGCAGACCACGACAACGAAAAGCCGCAACCCCAGAGGCGGTATTTCGACCGTCTCCCATTCGGTCAATCAGTCCCCCTCCCTGCCACCACACCCTCCCGCTTCGCTCCTCGCGTTGATCCGCGCTCCGCCTCGACCCCCGACCCTCACCACCACACCCCCGTCTACCACGTACGCCGACTCGCGCCGCTGCCTGTCCTCGACGTCCACACACCCCAGAGCGCATACACACGCGCCCGCGCGCAACAAGACAGCACGTCGTTCTTCTCGGCGGCGGACACGCGCACAAACTGGGGCTACAGGGAACAGCCGGCTCCTCGCTGCACCTCGTGCTGAACCTGGACATCCCGTCCGCGTCCACGACCACCGCCGTCGACTGCGCCCTCCCAGAGGCCCTTCTCCCGGCATACCGGACTGGCCTCAGACGATACACGGTCCATGTTGCCGGGCAGGTAGTTGTGCCCTGCCCGACTGAGCTCGAAGGATCCATACCCACCCCCCAGGATCTCCAGGACCGCCAAAGCGGACAAGAGGTCACCCTGTTCGTCAGGACACCTCCCAATCGCCAGAGCGCCTCGCCCTCCCGGCCAGGGGCGCCGAGCCTCTCTGGCCGCTCTCCCCTTGCCCATCGAAACGTCAGATCGTGGCTCCATAAAAATCTGTAATTAAAATCCCGACCCATGGCTCTCGACGACATATCTGCTGCCATCTCGGCAGCTGACGCCGGCGCGTCGACGACAACATCTCCCTCCGTCCCCATCCGTCTCTCCCCCGCCGGCAGCACCCATACACCGCCGCCGCCGCAGCCGCCGCAACAGCCTCAACCAGAGTCTCGACCTCCTCTCGCGGAACACCCCCACGCCCCAGCAGTCACCGCCGAACCTGACGCCAACGACGACGTTTCCTCCGCCCTCCTCCTCGCCGACAACCAGTCCGACCCGAACGGCACCAGTGCCCCTGCCGCCCCTCCGACACAGGCACCGACTGATGCCGCCACGTCACCGCGAGAATACGTTCCCACAGACAGCGCAGACCTTCCTTCGCCTCAAGCTGCTGCCCACGCGCAACTGCAAAACGGGGACGCGGGGTCGTCGGCGTCGCCCGCCATGTCCCACGGTCAACAGAACGGCGACATGGGCCGCTCACTTTCGAGCTACGCCCACGCGTTGAGCACATATGCCTCGCCTGGATCACAGTCTGGGGGATACACATACCCTCCTACGCAGCCTCCCGCCGATACCTACCGGGCGAGCCCCGGCGCGCCGATTTCCCTGCCGAGCGTCAAGACCTTTGATCCCTTGTCTCAACAACCACAACAGCAGCTGCCACCACCACCGCAGCAGCAGCAACAGCACCAGGGCCACTTGCAGCACCACATGCAGCACCAGCACCCCCAGTCGCACATGCCTTCGTCGGTGCCTCACGCCCCGGCCATTTCGAACCTGTTGCCTCACGGCTACATGCCGATGCCACCGCAGAACCCATACCTGTTCCCGCCAGACCCCGCCGCGCAACGATATGCGATTCCGCCGCACGCCGATGCGCGGTTTCGAGGCCCGAAAAAGGTGCGTCCATGGTTGTGGGACCGCTGGCGAGTCCCGGCAGCACAACAGGCTCACAGTTGTCGCGTCGCAGTCGCTCACAATGTTTTCAGGAAATCAAGCGTCGGACCAAGACTGGCTGCTTAACTTGCCGGAAAAGGCGGATCAAGGTTCGTGGTTTCCATTCTTTTTCCCCATGTTCGATCGATGGCGAAGCGCTGGTCGGAATGGCGCATGGTGGGCAGACGTTGATGAAGATGGCGAGATCAAAGGGACGTCCCCAAGTGGCGCCGGTGGCTTTTTGGCGAAAGATCGCTTGATGTCGCTTGATATCGCTTGACCTGGAGCTACTGCGAAGCGAGACCACACGGTGCCAGGTTGTCTCGCCATGCCATCTCAAGACCTGCAACAGGCATCCCCTCTCGCTTCGGCGTGATTGGATGGCTCACCGCACACCGTGCCCCGCCTGATTGCCATCTGCCCCTCCATCTGCCCACCGTCGCACACACTCTCATCATCAACACCACGCCGGTGACTTTAGTACTCTATCTGACGTTTACAGTGTGACGAGGCACAACCGACTTGCAACAATTGCAAAAAGTCAAAGCGCGACTGTCTGGGCTACGATCCCATCTTCAAGTCGCAGCAAGGCCCGTCGGGGCTTCAGATCGCCTCAAACAATATCCCGAGCAGCAACAAGTCTCTCGTGTCCGCACCGACGCTGCCATCCTCCATACCCAGCGGACCACCTCCGTCATCCAACCCATACGGCAGTCAGCCGGCAGTGCTTTCGAGTTCCTACGGTCCACCGGCACCACCTCAGACCTTCGACACTTCTCACACGAGCGCCTCGCCACCAGTCAAGGGTGAGGGATACGAATATTCCCAGGCTGTTGACCCGGCGCTTCACCACAACCTCCCATCACTCACCTCTGCCACCTCTACCGCGGGCCACCAACCTGGCTCAGGGATCAACGCTCATCTGAGAGGTCCGTGTCCCCTCCCAGACCGCGCTTCAAGGCCTCCCGCTGACACCACTGACCAAGTAGCGAAGAAGATGAAGGTCGAGGAGATGATTGGCCTTCTCGGGCCCATGCCGGATGTGCCGCCAGTGACCCTGACGGACGATCTCTTCAAGGAGATTGTCCGAGTGTACCACGAGGTGTACGTCCAGGGCCTGAACAACTTTTTCGAGACGGACTGGTTCCAGCATAAAGATCCGTCCGGGATTTTCACCTTTCCCAACGAGCAAAACGTCGTCAACGTCTTTGCGGCATTTCTGCACATGATCCAGCGAGCTCAGCCGACCAACCACGCCGCCATGGTTTCATCGGGTGTGTTGGAAGCGAGGCTCATCTGGGCTCTGGCCACGCTGCCATACACCCTCTGCCCCCCAGCAAGCAACGCCTCGTCAACGGTCATGCCACACCCTGCCGATGGCGTCGAAGCACGGAACCGTGTTCTCGTCATCCAGACTCTCCTCAACGGCGACTCCCTCATGGACAACCCACTCGCCCGCCCGACCAACGACCCGCAAAACCTGCGCAGCCGGGAATTCCACTTCTGGTACACTCTGGCCGAGTATCTGCGGTGCGGCGAGGATAGGAGCCCCGCCATGGTTGCTAAGAGGGAAGAACATCTCGGCCAGCTCCGCCGCCTCCTCGATGGCCGAGAGAACCGAGACCTTCTCTACTCCATCGCCATCGCAAGAGACGTGTCTCCCCTCGTGGAGCCCGGATACGAGCAGACTGTCCCCCAGCATCACGACGAGTCCAACCCGAAGAACAAACTGTTCGTCGCCAGCAACTTTATCCGCCAAGAAGCCCAAGTGGCCGGCGGCACCACCAACGTCGTTCGCCGCCTCAGCGAGATTGCCATCCAGGCCTTCATCCACCCCGGAGTCAACATTGCCAAGCTGTCGACGCTGTCGTAGGGACCGCCACACACGCCGGGCCCTGGTCTTTTTTTTCTCTTCCCGGCACTGCTCTTCGCGTTTGCCTGTCTTCGTTCAGCATTGTCATCGGATTTCTCTGGTAGACACACCGGTCAGCATGGAGTTCTGGGGAGACTCGTCAAAAGTGACTTTGTGGCGTGCGCACCTGATAGAACCGAGCCGGCCTGCATCGTGCTCGCGTGACTGCCGCTTGCTTTCTGTTTCGCGGACACAATGTCCTGCGTTTGTACCATACCACTCGGGGGTAGCTGGCATCCCAGCGGCTATA
Organism: Plectosphaerella cucumerina; assembly: GCA_020746995.1. Classification (NCBI taxonomy): domain Eukaryota; kingdom Fungi; phylum Ascomycota; class Sordariomycetes; order Glomerellales; family Plectosphaerellaceae; genus Plectosphaerella; species Plectosphaerella cucumerina. The sequence goes on along the minus strand of JAGPXD010000004.1, from coordinate 185,706 downwards.
CGTGGCGCTGGCATACTTTAGACCTGATGTGTCGTTCCGACATGTCTGTACTTGTAATTCCATGGCGAAGCCATATCTTCATCTTGAAAGGAACATCGTGAATTGCGTGGGAAGAAACGAGCTCAAGCAGTGAAGAGCTCGAGGGACGAATGACAACAGGCAACGCTCCAGACCACCCTCTTGCAGGGCGCCCAGCTCGGGCTGGAGTCCGGCCCACACCAGCGGCTCGCTTCGCGACTCGCGCCCGCCTTCGCGGGCAGGGATGCTACGCGACGGGAGGTGATCCCGATGAAGCATTGTGGTGGCGTCAGAGGGTCCTGGCGGGGTGTTCTCCGCGACCGGACGGGCCCTTCAGCGGGCGGGTGTGCGGGAACTAGACAGCTCCCTTCAACGGCTCCAGTTATTGTTTCTTGTCAGCTCCACCATCACGGTCCGGAGTCTAGTTTGGACGTCGTCGCAATTGCTTGACAGCTGCCTCGATGACCTGGCCAAGTCTGGCACCGGCCCTCGAGCGCTGTCGACAAGGCCGCCATCCGAAGCGCATGGCTCCCCTGACACGTCACTGTCGGCCCCCATCTCCGCGGCCCGTTCCATCGCTCCAGGCCCGAAGACTGCGCGGACGATGGCGTCAGCTCACAGGCTTCACGGTAAAGGAGTGACTCGCCCTGTCTTTTCGGTATCGGTCGGCAGGGCGGAGATCTCTGTTGGCTTTGTACAAGCTCTTAAACTCAATCGGCGTGGACAGAGTGTGCTGATTCGCCCTGAGGGTCTGGGAAGGCATCGAGAGAGGAAGCTGATCGCTGCACGTGGGTGGCTTCAATACCCCAGATCCTCATTGAACCGTTGAGGCAAGACGAGCTTCCCCGCCAGGATTCCATCATAGGCCGGGCCTGGACGTACAGTGCTGCCTCCGGTACAGGAGCTGGCACCCTGTCCTGCAATCTGCAAGCAATGCAACTGCGGGCTGGAGCCTGGAACCAAGCAGAAGACTCGGAGTCGATTTCGGCAGCGACCGGTGGCACGAGATTCTCCGGACATCTCTGGTTGGGCGCCTTATCGAGCAACTCATTAAGGAAAGGCGGAGGGGGTGAAGCCAGAGATGGCCCGTTCAGGACCTGCCTTGAGAGAGCTGCAGCTGTGAAGCTGGAAGCTGCTGAACGGCGTTATCTCGCGCCTGAATCATTCTTATCAGCACCGTCGAGCACATTTTAATCTTCTTGAAGTTTCTCGTCCCCCCCTCCAACCTTGGAGGTTGCCCGAGCATTCCCTTCCTTCTTTCCCTCTCGGGGCCAAAAGAGCGCCTTCCTTCTGCGAGAAGCTCCCTTCCGCTCTGATACAGCTAGTCAATTGCCAAAGCTGTACCTGCGGAAGGCGGTCACTTCCAGCGCCAACTCATCTCTGGTCTCTACGCTACAACACGAATTCCCTTGCCTCTCAACTTCGTCGATTTCCATCTACAGAAAGTCAAGCACCTCACGAAGTTTTACTCCCGTCTACTTGAACAAGATGGGCCACGAAGGAAGGCCCAAGGTTTTGATTCTTGGCATCATCGAGCAGTGAGTTACGACCTGCCCCGCTGCGAAGCCCGTGGTTGATTGCCACCCCTCCTCCGCCGATCACTTCAATCGATTGACCCAATTCTTTCCTGTAGAGTGGCTAACTTGTTCAATTAGTGCATTCTCGGCCTGGTCCGCTGTTGAGGAGGCGGCAGAGATTCTCGTGCCGACTTCCACCGACCGCGCCGGCTTCATTGCCGAGTGTCGCACCGGCAAGTTCGATGGCGTCCAGACCATCTACCGCACATTCGACTCCTTCGCCGCAACGGGCCGTGTCGATGCCGAGCTGATTGAGGTTCTACCTCGGTCTCTGAAGTTCATCTGCCACAATGGTGAGAAGCTCCGAAGCGGCAGGCCCGCGACCTGTGTTCCAAGCACCGTACTGACAGCTTGTAGGCGCCGGCTACGACCAAATTGACGTTTCGGCCTGCACATCCCGCGAACCCAGCCCCATCCTTGTCTCCAACACCCCGACCGCCGTCGACGACTCAACCGCGGATATTGGCATGTTCCTCCTTCTCGGCGCGCTGCGGAACCTGCCCGTCAGCATGGCCACCCTTCGAGCCGGCCAGTGGAGAGGCACTACTCTTCCACGCCTCGGACACGATCCCCAGGGAAAGGTGCTGGGCATCCTCGGCATGGGTGGCATTGGCCGCAACATGGCGCGAAAGGCCTTGGCCTTTGGGATGAAGATACGGTACTTCAATCGCACACGACTCAGCCCCGAGCTTGAGAAGAGTTGCGAGGCGACCTTTGTCGACTTTGAGACTTTGCTGAAAGAGAGCGACGTCTTGAGCCTCAACCTCCCCCTCAACGTAGGTCTTCCGGTCTCGCCACCTGCCAACCGCGGCTGACTTGGACAGGACCAAACCCGACACATCATCTCAGCTCCCCAGCTGGAGATGATGAAGCCCGGAATCGTCATCGTCAACACTGCGCGTGGCGCCGTCATGGACGAGGCCGCACTTGTGGCTGCTCTCGAAAGCGGCCGGGTCGCCTCGGCAGGGCTTGACGTGTACGAGGACGAGCCGCGAGTTCACCCAGGCCTGATCGCCAATCCCCACGTTCTGATAGTACCGCACATGGGAACCTGGACGGTCGAGACTTGCACAAAGATGGAGACTTGGACCATCAGCAACGTCGTCCTGTCGCTGCGCGAGGGACGTCTCCGCAGTATTGTGCCCGAGCAGCGGTGTCTCGTTGCCGTTTGAGGGCCAGCTTGGAGTGCAAAGTCGGGTGGTTAGCACGACCAGGCGCTCCCAGGTAACGAAGTGGGAAGGGGCACGAGAGCAACTAGCATTCACTTCTCTAGACGGTTCATGACTTATGATACCACGCCAGACGAATACAACGGAGCATGAGGAACGGCGTCCTCGAGCAGCTCTAATACACCCAACACCATGCAACATCGTTGACCCTGTGACCGGTGATTGACATGTAAAGCACGCGTTTGCACAAACTGTATTGAGCTGTGCTGGCCACGGTTGACGGGCCTTTCTACGTGTCCCGGTCCATCATCTACCCCCTGGACCGCCCGGCCATGCTGGCCACCGTGGTTGAAAAAGCAGTGCAGAAGGAAGCAAATGCTGGAAATGATCTTGGGGAATCTCTTTTTACCGCAAAGCCAACGCCGTTTTTTGTTGAAAAAACATCTTCGCAGTTGCCCCCCACCTTGTTTGCCCTTTTCCTAGGAGCGCCCCTGTGTACCTATCCCCGTTCCCTGGATGCGTGTCATGTCATGCGTGGTCTGCTGTTGAAGTCACAGACTGCCGTGCGCAGCATGAGCGTAAGATCGTTGAGTCATTAATGGTGTAGTGTTGAAGAGGGAGAGGATCGGGGTGATCCGCTTAGTAGCGGTAGCTGGAGGATGTCAGTATTCGGTCATCCCAAGGAGTGAAAAGAACATACATGTCGGTCTTGAAGGGACCCTCGACGGCAATGTCGAGGTAGTCGGCCTGGACCTTGGTGAGGGTGCTGAGCTCGGCCTGGCAGTGGGCCAGGTGGAGACGGGCGACCTCCTCGTCGAGGATCTTGGGGAGGACGTAGACGCCGACGTCGAGCTTGCCGGACTTGGCGAACTCGACGTACTTCTCGCCCCAGGCGGCATCGCCGTTCTTGAACAGCATGATCTGGGCAAGGACCTGGTTGGTGAAGGAGCAGGACATGACGAAGGAGGAGTGGCCGGTGGCACAGCCAAGGTTGACGAGACGGCCCTCGGCGAGGAGGATGATGTGGCGGCCGTTCTTCATGAGGAAACGGTCAACCTGGGGCTTGATGTTCTGGACCGACTTGGCGTTGGCCTTGAGCCAGGCGACGTCAATCTCAATGTCGAAGTGGCCAATGTCTGGGGGTGTTAGCGGGGGATTGGGGAAGCAGGAGCTGGGTTACATACTGCACACAATGGCGTCGTTGGGCATGGCCTCGAAGTGCTCGCCAGTCAGGATGTCACGGCAGCCGGTGGTGGTGACGAAGATCTGGCCGAAAGGAGCGGCCTTCTCCATGGTGGTGACCTGGTAGCCGGCCATGGCGGCCTGCAGGGCGTTGATGGGGTCAATCTCGGTGACGATGACGCGGGCACCCATGCCGTGGAGAGCCTGGGCGCAGCCCTTGCCGACATCACCGAAGCCGGCGACGACGGCGACCTTGCCGGCGACCATGACGTCGGTCGCGCGCTTGATTCCGTCAATGAGGGACTCGCGGCAGCCGTAGAGGTTGTCGAACTTGGACTTGGTGACCGAGTCGTTGACGTTGATGGAGGGGACGAGGAGCTTGCCCTCCTTGAGCATGCGGTAGAGGTGGTGGACACCAGTGGTGGTCTCCTCCGAGACACCGAAGCAGCCCTTGAGCATCTCGGGGTACTTGTTGTGGACGAGCGCGGTCAGGTCACCGCCGTCGTCGAGGATCAGGTTGAGCTTGCCGTCATCCTTGAAGGCGTGGAGCTGCTGCTCGAGGCACCAGTTGTACTCCTCCTCGGTCTCGCCCTTCCAGGCGAAGACGGGGACGCCGGCAGCGGCGATGGCAGCGGCGGCGTGGTCCTGGGTGGAGAAGATGTTGCACGAAGTCCAGGTGACCTCGGCGCCGAGGGCGGTCAGGGTCTCGATCAGGACGGCAGTCTGGATGGTCATGTGAAGGCAGCCGGCGATGCGGGCGCCCTTGAGAGGCTGGTCGGCGGCGTACTTGGTCCTGGTCTGCATCAGACCGGGCATCTCGTTCTCGGCGAGCTCGATCTCCCTGCGGCCAAAGGCGGCGAGGTTGATGTCGGCAACCTTGAAGGTAGAGGCGGGGGCAGCCATTGTGAAGATGTGTGTGGGGGGGATTTGGTATGGGAAGGGTATCGGTGGGTGTTGTAGAAGGGAAGAAGAAGAGGGAGAGGGAGAGAGTAGAAATTTTGATGGCGGTGAGGTGGCCAAAGATGTAGGGAGTGAATGGAGGAAATTTCTGTCCTTCCAGCTCACCGTCCGAGGGGAGGCGGGGCAACCGACTGCTGTCGCGGCGGCAGGTGCGGGGTTCCCATTGAAACGAGCGAGTCGAGACGGGACGCTCCCACAGTGAAGAGCTACCCCTGAATTGCCCGCATTGCCTGGCAGAAGCTTCTGCTGCCTGTGACTTGTTTCCATCAGCTTGTGCGTCGTTACGGCTTCCAGTCTTGTTTCATCATCACAATACACCGTTCGTGTCTGAATCAGTAGGTCTCTGAATTACCCATGAAGGTACTGCATGGCCTCGCCCTGCAATGCTACTGGCCATGCTCAGCAGTACTTTGCCCCTCGGCCCTCTTTCGGGAGGGAGGGGCCATCACCACTCGCTGCAAGCCAAGGGACCCCCCTAATCCGCTTTGAGACAGCCCCTCACCGGCCAGGGAACCATCCCACTACTCGTAACAGCGGCCACCTCCGATGCTTCCTACGAGCCGAGCCTGTGGACGTAGCTCCTCTGCCTTGGACGTCGCCTTCACCGTGCAGCAAAAGTATTGTCTGAAAAGTTCATCATCGCCTACCGTGCACATACAGACAGTAGCCCTGAACGCCGTGTTGAATGCCTTTCCGCTCCCGCGGATCCGTGTCATTCCTGACGAACACCCGAAGAGTCGTTATGCCCGCTTATAGTGTTCCCGTCTCACAGTCCATGCCACCGTCTCCCGCTCCGCTGTTCTACGCCAACGAATGGACTGCCTAGGCATGCTTCGGCAGCAAGCTCTCCCGGACGGCAAACATCTTTGCCGTGACGTTGGCGGTGACTCCGTCCACCTGCTTGCTGTACTGCTCCACCTGCTTGGCGTTCAGCATGCCCTCGAGCCTGCTGGGCTCCTGCGGGAGCTTGAACAGCCGTTGCCACTCGTCCTCGGGCAGCAGAGGCTGCTTCGCCAGGGTCCTCTGGGCGTTCTCCGTCTTGCGCTTCGCCTGCCACTGGGAAATCTTGGCCTGCTCACGCGCAACCTGGCGCTGGTAGAACTGGTAGTTGTTGACTTCGTTGTAGTGGGCGTCGATGCTGTCGAGCAGCAGGTCGCACGTCTTCTCCAGGAACGGGTCGATGGAGAGGTCGAGGTTATCGACCGACGGGTACAGCGACTGTCTGCTGGGGTCATCGCGGAGCTCGGAGACTGACGTCGGGTGCTCGAGAGCGTCGCTCTGGGGCGCCTGGGGGATCTGGTGGAGGAAGGTGGTGAGGAGGTGGGAGTTGTGGACGGTCACCGGCAGCTCCTGGAGGATGTCGCTGAAAGTGAGCTTGGACTTTTGAAGGCTGTGCATGATTTCGTTAGTGGAAGCAACATTACGCAGCCAGACACCATGTCTTACCTCTCGGTCGTGAACTTGCCCTCCTTGTAGGCCGCCATGAAGCTCGCCGACAGCTTGAAGGCGCGCAGGCTCAGGGATCCCTGAGAGCTGCGGCTAACGTCGTGGACCAGAGCGACGGTCTGCTCGTTGTCCTTCTGGTAGTGGTACTGGTTCTCGATGAAGCTCAGGTTGACAAAGTTGCCCATGGTCGCGCTGGTGTACCAGCCAACGTTGTTGGCATCGACGTTGACCTCCTTCAGGTGCTTGATCATCTCGTTCTGGTACGCAATGTTGGCCTTTTGCCGGGGCGCGGCCGCGGCCAGGGCAGAGGTGTCGTTCTGGTGGGAGTCGCTGGTCGAGACGTCGACCGTCGGGAAGGGGAAGGAGTTGGTGACCTCGACGGTGCCGTTCTGGTCCATGCCGACGATGGAGCCGGTGGCGACGGAAGGGAAAGTGGAAGCGCCATGCTTGACGACCTTGATGACGACCTATGCGAGACGCACCGATGTTAGTTGGCCGCCGGTAACCTCGAGATGCCTGGGGGTCGCGTCGTTGCAGGACCAGCAAGGTGGGGCAGGCGAGGAGGGGAAGCGCTTCGGACATACAAGTGCCTCGACTGTGACCGCTGTGAGCGGCGTCTCCTTCACGGGTTCGGCCATGATTGCGGTTTCGTCGGCGGAAATGGTGCTGGCGATTCTGAATATCGTGGTCTCGGCTGACGGGAGGCAGGGGTTCCGTGGGTCGGAGGGGGGCGGCTTCGCAAGTGGTCGTGATGCGAAATATCAACTTTTTCGCTCTGGGCAAAATGTGGGAGGTTGTGGGTTGCAGGGCGGTCAGAGGGGGCAGTGCGCGAGAAGGACGATGCTGAGGTGTTACGTAATCAGGGTGCACCTCAACACCACGGAAGGATTGTCACCGTCTTCCCCCCAACAGCAACACGTTCATCTCCTGTCCGGGCGTTGATGTGTCGCTCAGAAAATCCGGCAATCAAATGAAATGCGAATTATTGACTAGTTGCAAGCCATCACCAGCATCTTGGCTCCATGTCACGGCTTCTTCATGTGGAACACTCGAGCAAACACAACGACGAGCTCCATTTCATCTCTAACCGTAACCTTTTGTAAGACAGCCCGCACCAGGAACGCCGTACCGCTGGGTATAACATTCGCAGAACCCAAAGAAGACACGCAAACCATGCTTTAGGTCATGACGCATGTGGGCAACCGCCCTCGGACACCTTGTCCTCCCAGTCAACAATCTCGAAGCTCTCGGCGCCTTCGCGGACAATCAGCCGATGGCGGTCAATCTTCCAAAACGAGTACATCGACGCAGTTGCACGCGCTGCCTTGCGATGGGCCGGACCATGTCCTGCCCTGACGGCGTCCGCACGGGACCGCCAGAAGCATGTCGCCAGGTTGCGGCCTTCGGCATCTGGCGAGCCAAACCAGTATCTGCAGCAGGAGTCAGCCTTGCGGTCAGTCGCCCTTGGAATCCAATCTCTTACTTCAGGAACCCGCCAAACTCGTTGGCCTCCTTGTGCGCCGCCTTATCGAGGGTGCCGAGATCCTCGTATACCGTCGTCGGGGGTATCTGAGATCGGAACGCGACAATGTAGAAGGATGTCTCCTTGAACGTTTTCCCGGACCGCCGAACCAGATCTCTCAGCTCCTGGTGCACTTCCCCCCAGTTGAACGTCTCCGTGTACGACGACGTGGCGTAGTCTGGCCTCAAGCACTCCATCCGCGCGAGCGCCCTCGCCAGCAAGGCGTTCTCATTGTCGAGGGTGTGCAGGTCCAGCTGGTGCTCTCGTTCGACATACGGCGAGTGTACCAGCCATCGCTCACTAGTCTCGGTGCCGATCTCGGCGACTGAAACCTGGCTTTCAACCTTGAGATGACCCGTGTGGTCATGTGGCGTTGGCTGGATCCCCAGCACCGGACCGCGGGTTTCTGACATGGCCGGGACTCTGATGGATTCGACGTCTGCTGCTCTGAAGGCCTGAAAATTGCTGCTTCCAGTACTCCCTGGGAAGGTTTGAAGGCCTGACGAAGTGCTCAGTGTTGAGTTGTGATGGCAGCGTACTCGGTGAGCAGACTTGACGGAGTTTTTGCGTTGACAATGTGCTTGGAGCAGTTGGTTTGAACCGGATCGAAACTCGAAAAACATCACGAAAAAGGGCCATCGGCTCTTTATAACCACCGCTTTGTCCAGCACCATGCTGTCCACCGGTCTCGCGTCATGCAAAAGACGTCTTCCCGAGTCAGGATTGCCTCAGCGACACATGGTGGGTCTGGCCAGCCCGGTATCCAACGATTGAAGACCAAGGAGATGGCATAATTGCCGGAAATGGCGGTGGGCATTCGGGGCTTGAGTTTGCGCTGCTTGCAATGCGCCGTGGCCGCGCTCCGGGCTGCGGTCCGAGTGATACGGGTTTCGCGGTCAGGGGCGGATTGCGCCATACCTGGCGATTCTGATGTGAGCGGATCTCAGGTTCCGCAACAACGAGTAATGCCCGCCACCTTCTGAGTCGCTCGAGGTAAAATTCTGCGAGACATTCATTGTGTCGTCTCACGTCGACTTGCTGATAAATTGCAGTGCCAGAGGTAGTTAAATGGCATTGGCAGTAGGCCTTGGGGGCTTCTTGTCGGCGCAAATGCAGCAGCGAAACCCTCACTTCCACGCCATCGCATCTCAGCATCCGTCGTGGAGATCGTCTTGCATTACCCCTGGCCATCGGCAGGGGCTTCCCCAGATTCCATCTCAAGTTGTCCCCTCCACAACGCCACCCCTACTTGGCGCGGCTGTCAATGGCGCGGGGGCACCACTGCCTTTCGCCCCCTCACTTCTTGCGTCCTCAGAACGACGTCTCGTCTTCTTCCCCTCCGGTGAGCCAGACTTTGGACATTTCGTACGTCCCAAGGTACAAACCACTGCCCAAGGCGGTCCAGGCCGATCGAAACACACCCCCACGGAACAGCCCCCGGATGCCCCTGGTGCGATATACTTCTTGGGCGACCGCTAGACTTCCCTTGACCGATGATGGTTTGTTAGACTGATTCTCGCCGGCCCGGAGCATCATTCTCGTCTTGACCACATCGCTCGGCGTGGTGATCCACGCGGCAAACGCCCCTGCCGATGCTGCACTCAAACCGGTGATGATGCCAGTCTCGACGAGGGGCTTGCCCTGAGCTTGTGACGTGCTGCCTCGTCTTTCCCACACCTTCTCTCTAACGTACTCGAAGATTGGGAACTGGATGGCGGTGAAGGGAAGGTTCCGCGCCACGAGCGCACTGTATCCTGTGAAGAGGCGCTTTGTCGCCCCAGATGCTGTTACCTGACGAAGAGCGGCTAGGGAGGTTGACTGGTGGCTGGCGTTCGGGCCGCTGTTGCGGCTCAACATTTGTGCGTTTTGCTTGATGACTTCGGCCGGTGCAAGGACTACACATGATGCCATCTCGGCGATGCCAGATGCTAGCGAGTGGACGAGCGGCTGCGGTCCGCTCGGAAGTGCCACAGAAATGGTATGTTTCATGCTTTCGTATGTCGCGAAGAAAATGCCAGCTAGAGACGCCGGTCAGCTTCGTTGTGCGCCCCAAGCAAACTCCCGGAAGGCGGAGGCGCCCACGCACCAGCAGGCAAAGTTGCCAGGATGACACTGCCGATTCCTTGGTAAAGTCCACGGAAAACCTTCTTATCGGGAGAGGCTTTGGATGAAACGAAGGTCTGGGCAAAGTCCTGGCTCTGGTACCGCGTCTTCAGCGTGTCGAGGGGATAGACCAAGCAGTCCACGGTGAATGCCGCAGCAGCGCCGGCCTGTCGAAGTGGGTGAGCATTTTTCTGGGGCAACACAATTCACCCGGGACTGCTCACAAGGTAGATTTCATACATCTTGAAGACGATGATGAAGTTGGTAGATTGATGATTGCCATTTCTCACGGCTGGGCTGTCCTAGGTAGATATTCGTGATGACATCATGTCGCCAGACGACACCCTTCCCGATTATGTCATCACCACCAATGAGCAGATATCGCAGCCGGCCTTTCAGCATGGACGTTATTTGAGTCGATGAAAAGGGTATGAATAGGTGCCTGGCCCATCCTCTGCTTGTCATCCCCCCAAACACCGCCGTCGACGAGGAGCGCGACTAGAGGCGACCCTTTCGGCAAGTCGACTCCTTGTCTCCGCTCGGCGGAACCTGCACTTCACCAATGGGGCGAGGCTCCCCGAAATGAGGGACGTTGTTTTCGTCAAAGGTCACGATGTGTGCCGATGTGAATCTGTCGCCGCCACATGAGCCTGTACTGCGCGTGGTAGCGTGGAAGGCATTCTAGCTTCGTCAGCAACCAACATGCGTGTGAGGGACGCGGTTTGAACACATACCCAGATCTCGGTGCCGTCCGGGGACGTGAAGAAGGAGTTGTGTGCTGTGCCGTAGAGGCCGTTCGCCTGCGCAAAAACGGGACCTGTCTTGTCCCAAGACGACGCCAGCAGGGGATCGCCGCCGTTCCAGTGCAAGAGCCCGAGCGAGTAGTTGGGCGTACCACAGTTGGAGCCAGAGTAGCAGAGCCACAGGTCATCACCGTGGACAAGAGGCTACGAGTTCTAGTCAGTAGAGCCATGCTGGGTGAACAGCAGTACGTACGTGAGGTGCCTCGTTGACCCCGATGAGATCGTCCTGTGGGGGTGCGGCAGCGCCGGTGATGTTTCGTTCCCATGGCTGATCGGGAATCGAAATCACATGCCATGCGCCGACTGTCCACTTCTCAGTATCGAGCTGGGTGATGGCAATCGCCTGGTTGAACTTGTTGTCCCTGATGCTCAGCACATGGTACCTCCCGTGCTCGGGCACTTCGAGGAACGTCCCGTCGATACTGAAGGCGAAGTTGTTGTCCAGGCCGCCGCGTTGCCCTTCGGGCGGGACGAGGTCTGCGAGATGGTCAAACTTGCAGTCGAACGGCCCAGCGTCGTCACAGCCTCGAAGGACCCGGGTGCTGCAGCTGTCACAGCAAGGAAGGCTGGAGTCGCAGCTCGAGTAGAACATGTACCACGTGCCGTCGATACGATGAAGCTCAGGAGCCCACATGTTGGCGTTGCGGGTGCTGTTGGTGTCTGTCCAGACGGTCCGCTGTTCGCCATCGATGAGGCCATTAAGCCGGTCAGAGCGAACAATCGTGATCCTGTCGTAGGAAGTGAAGGTGCTAGATTGGCTTAGTGGCTGCAAGCTTGGGGAGCAGTATGCGCCGTACAGGTAGTATATCCCGTCTGCTGTGACCAAAGACGGGTCAGGGGCTGGAGCCCGGATTGGGTTCTCAAAGGCCACGGCCAGGCTCGAGAAGAGCAGGCCCAGCGCGACGCGGGACTTCCAGCCGGCAAACATGTTGTATCGTGACTGAAGTTCGAGTAGCAAGACCCTGCTCAGCTCATGCCTCCTTGCTTGACCAAATATCATGCCATCTTATAGCTGTCCGTTCTCCCAGTCCCCCGAGGGTTGTGGGCCAGCTGGTCCCTTGCCGCACGAATAGAGCGGTTGCGCTTCCACTCGCTGGTACTTGTCTCGGCTACCACAAGAGACGGAACTGCCCCAGACGTAGCATCTTCGGCAGTCCTCCCCGCAGGAGATGCCCCGCGATGCGGGGTTGATGGGCAAGGATTGTGCCAAGCAATGTGGTGATCGCGCCGACTCGCGCGGAGTATCGACGATGGATGCGCACCAATTGAAAGCCCGGTACCGGAAAATTCACAGAGGTTACTGCCGGCACTTCATGGCCACCGCCGTTTTATTGACTTTTCAGACGCCCTAGAGGTCAATCGATGGGACTGGCCAGTTGATTAACATGTTGAGGCAATCTGAATGATCCATTGTCAGTGCGTCTCCTCGGTCAAGGTGGGCCTCACCGAGCCACCGAGTTAATGCGGGGCGATAGCCTCGGTGTACTTATCTGCAACTTATTTTTTTCTGCGACCAAGCCGCGCCTTCATCCCACTCTAGCACACCCGTCTGCAGACCCTGCGGAAGACCTGTCAGACCGTTGCCCAAGATGGCAGCCTCCGAGCAAGATATGCCGTTTATACGGAATCTCGCTTCGAGCGGTCAGTTCTGCTACCTGGAAAACCCTTGCCGCCCCATCTAACGTGCTCTCTAGATCGACGAATTCGCGAAAAGGCCGTCAGCTCGCTCGAAACGTTCCTCTCGGCACAACACAATATCGACCGACTGATGGCGCTGAAGCTGTGGAAAGGACTCTTCTACGCCATGTGGATGTGCGACAAGCCCCTCCCGCAACAGAGGCTATGCGACGAAATTGCCGGACTCTACACGTCTCTCCCCGGGGCCATGCCCTCGTCTGCAAAGTCGACCAAGGTCGACGTGGTGCCGATCTGGTTCCTGGCGGCCTGGGAGGTCATCGCGACGCAATGGACCGAAATCGACGTTCTGAGGATGGAGAAGTTCTTGCTTCTGGTCAGACGGCTCCTAGCGGCGCATCTCCGCTGGGTTGAACAACACAACTGGGCGAAGGAAAAGAGGGACAAGATTATCGCGGTGCTGCAACAATGGCCGTTCGAGAGCGAGGGAGACATGGCCAAGGTGCCCCTCGGCCTCCGCCTGCACATCATGGACATTTGGGTGGACGAGATGGAGAAGGTGGGCATGCTCGAGGAGCAAGCAGACGAATCCGCAGTCAACGAGGCTGCGCTCTTCGCCGTCGAGATCAAGGAGAAGCTCGTGGAGCCTCTGACCAGCTGCCCTGTCAAGGCCGTCAGGAACAGCTCGAGGGACGAGCTCGAAGACGAAAGGCTGCCGTGGAACAAGGGCAAGTCGGCCCAGGACGAGGCAGCCAGGGAGGGAATGGGCTCTGAACAAGATGACGATGAATGGGACGGCTTCGGCGATTAACAAGATTGCCGGGGGATCAACCTCTGTCGCATTTTCGCATTCCCGACCGCATTGCTCGGCGTCCAGGAGTTGTCGTTATTTAGAGGCGTAGAAATATCATGAACATGGCTTCGGCATGACTTTTGGGGTGATTTTGCTTTTCGTAAGCTTACTCGAGACTGAGAGATTGGCGTGTCAGCGACCCATGCTTGTGAGGCCGTATTGGGCATCATCCCCGAGAGCCACCTGGAGCCACCGCGGCCGCACGGGCTGACGGGCAGCTCGGGACCCGCGGACGATGCGCCCCGGAGGAGCGCTATCCCAAACTAGCCACATGCCATCCAGCTTGTCGCTGCAGGCCAGGCCTCGGGACCTGGCGTGCCTCTTCAAGACCAGCCAGTGGTGTTCCGCGAACCCCCAGGCAGTCATGATAGCATCCTTCTCGCACTCCATTGAGAAAGGAAGTCAACCAAACACTCCATTCTGGGCGTGGTGCACCATACTCTTGTACCATACACTCGTTTCTCCCTTGATTGAACTTCTCATCATGGCCGCACTATCGACTGCAGCGCCAAGCGACGACAACACCAAGGCCCTCTCTGTGTCGAGCTCGTCCATGGCCCCCGAAGCGCACGCCGGACCTTCCTCCGCGGCTAGAGCTTCCGATCTGGTCTTGTCCATCGACAATGGAAAGTTCATGACCTTGCAGACCAGCAATCTCGTCGTCGAAGCAGATCAATCGTTCGCCGCGAAGCCCACCACGGTCTGTGGCATCCCATTTGGTTCGAAAGGTAAGCAGGACGGCGCGTCTCCAACCGGCCCTCCCGCGAGCTGACGTCCTCTTCTACAGCACACTCTTCGACGCGATCCATTCCTCTCTACAACGTCCTCTGGGCGGAGTGCAAAGACTCCATCCTCGAAATCACCTTTGCCGAGCCTTCCGGCGGGCACAAGCTCCGCCCTGCCCAGATCACCGTCAACGTGTCAAGCAACGACGACGCCAGCATTTCCACATGGGTTGACGCCCTTTTCCAAAGGGCGTATGGTCGCGCCAAGAGACAAAAGAGGGCGAAAGTGCTGGTCAACCCGCACGCCGGTCCGGGCGGCGCCCTGGGGAAATGGCACCAGGATGCGGAACCCCTCTTCAAAGCAGCTCGCATGGCGATTGACATGCAGACGACAACACACTCTGGCGAGGCCATTGGGATCACGCGAGACATCAACATCGACGACTTCGACACCATCATTGCCTGCTCTGGCGACGGGCTACCCCACGAGATCTTCAACGGCCTCGGCAAGCGTCCGGACGCGGGCAGGGCCCTAGCCAAGATTGCTGTCTCACAGATTCCCTGCGGGTCAGGAAACGGCATGGCCTGCACGCTGTACGGCAGCGCGTACGTCTCCGAGGCAGCGCTCGGCATCATCAAGGGCGTCGACACGCCCATCGACCTGGTCAGCTTGACTCAGGGCACAGAGCGCACACTCAGCTTCCTGAGCCAGTGCGTTGGCATGATGGCAGAGGCGGACCTCGGAACCGAGCACCTGCGCTGGATGGGAGGCGCGCGCTTCCATGTCGGGGTGCTTATGCGGCTTCTGAAGAAGAAGTCGTACCCCTGCGATATGGCCCTCAAAGTCGAGACGGCAGACAAGGCGGCCATCAAGAAGGCGTACAAGCAGCACGTGCGGCGGCAGAAGTCCGAACCCGGCCAGGTCGCCGAGAGCCTCGAGCTTCCACCCCTGAAGTACGGCACAGTGAACGACGTGCTGCCGGAGGAAGGGTGGGAGCGCATCAAATACGACAACATGGGGACCTTTTTCTGCGGAAACGTGAGAGCCTCCCCTCTGTTGCTAGAGCCCAACTGACCACCCCAGATGACAACGATGGCGGCCGACACCGTCTTTTTCCCAGCTGCAGCTGCCGACGACGGCCTGATGGACCTGGTCACATTCGACAGCGATGTCCCCCTCGTGACGGCCCTCGGGATTATGGACAACATTGGCGACAACGGCACCTTTTTTGACCACCCGCTCGTCAAGTATCGGAAAATCACCGCCTTTCGGTTCACGCCGCGCGACCAGGACGACGGGTACATCAGCATCGACGGCGAAAAGATTCCATTTGCCCCGTTCCAGGCCGAGGTGCACTCCAAGCTGGGGCGTGTCTACGCGCTCGACGGGCAATACGTCTGCGGAGGCCCCAGGGGCTGGAAGGAGGTCTGATTTGCTTTTCCAAGCGTTGTTTTCCATTTTTCTCATCTCAGCTTATGATACCCGAGAGACAATAGAGCATCTTGTCTTGCCTCGCCTCACAATGTAATGCAGTTGGTGATGTCGACAAAGGCGTTCCACTGTCTCAGTGCCTCACCGCTCTTGACCGCCCAGCGCGCCCTCCGCAGCCCCTCTTTCCAGCGCTCGCCGCCGGGGCCTCGCTCCGTGACCACGTTGCCATCGTCACCAGGGCCCATGTTGCTCGTCTCTGCCTCACAGAGACCGGCGGTGACGAACAGCGCGGCCGCGTTCATTAGGACAAACTCGAGGATCGGGTCGTCGTCGGAGACCTGGCCGCTGAGGATCTTCTTCAGGATCTGGGCATTCTCGGCCGGCTCCTTCCCGGGTGACACCTCGCTGAGCGCGTGGCGGCCGAGTCCGAAATCTTCAGGCGCAATCTTGAAATGGTCCGTGACAACCTCGCCGCTGCCTGGCGACGTCTCGCGGAGCCGCCAGCAGAGCGTAGGGCCCGCACAGGACACTTCGTCGAGCTCTTCCTCGCCACAGATGATCATGGCCTTTTTGGAACCGGCAATCTTCAGGGCTTCGGCAAACACGGGTCCCAGCTCTTTGCGCGCGACGCCAATAACGCGAGCCTCGAGAGCGTCCTCCACGGGGTTGGCCAAGGGTCCAAGGAGGTTGAAGATGGTCCTCCAGGGGAGCTCCCGGCGGATGGGGGCGACATAGCGCATTCCCGGGTGGAAGACGGGCGCGAAGAGGAATGCGTAGTTTGTGCGCGAGTAGACGTCGGCGAGGGTGTCTGGGCGGACGGCAGTCAGGACAGGAGGTGTTGGCTGCATGTGGGCCACCAAATCGGCGGATCCCGACTTGCTCGTTGACGCCTTGTTGCCGTGCTTGCTGACCATGAGGAGAGAAGAGGCGAGGATGCTCGCCGTCGTGGAGATGTTGAACGTGTTGTGAGAGTCGCCGCCGGTGCCGACAATATCGCACAAGCCTCCGCGGTAGTTTCCTGCGCCGAGATTCTTCTTGCGAACGACAGCCTCGAGAGCTTCAATGTCCACTCTCGCGGCCGCCTGCCGCATCACATGGGCCGACTCGGCCATGACATCGGCCCGCCTGTCGAGGTTGGTGAAATGGAGGGAGATGAGGAGAGAAGCAGCCTGCGCGTCGGAAACGCGGTTGGTGAAGAAGTGCGAGATGGCTTCGGCGATCTCCTGAGGCGTCACCGTCGGGCCATCATCAGGAGTGGGCCAGAGCTTCTGGAGCAGAGGCTTGATGTCCACCAGCTCGGGTGGTGGTGACCCTTTTCGAGGGGCGCCGGAAGCCATGGCTGGGGGTGTTGCTGGTATTCCGAGGTCGGGAGATCCTGCTATTCCTGAGACTGGGGAGATGCTGCGAAGATGGAGATAAATGCAGCAAGCAAAGAGCTGGTGAGTCAATGGATCGAGGATGAACAGTCAACGTCGTTGTCGGTCTGCCCCTCGCCTCGTGCAAAGACCTCATTGGTCAATCTCTTATCGATAAACCTCACCGGCAGCTGGACGATGAAGCTCCGAGACCGGGGCACCCCGCCTCCGCCAGATGGAGGGGCAAACCCCGCCGCAAACGCGACATGTGCACAGGTGATCTAACGGTTCTATGTCTCTGCAAATGACGAATCTATGTTGCTTTTCTCACGAACCGAGCCTGAACCCATCCACGAAGCGCGCCCTTGAGTGATGTGGCGCGCTTTGGTGGTTCCTAGGCGAAGAGGGTGACGCCAGGCCACTTGCCCTGGGCCTTGGACCGGAACGCCGCAGTCTCCTTGCTGCGCCATGTCTTGAGAGTGTCCAGAATCGTGCCGGCCAGCTCGAAGGTCACGCCCTCAGAGTCCAGCAGTGCTAGCAGCTGTTCCTCCGTCTCGGCCAAGCTTTGCCCCAGGACCTTGCGTGCCTTGATCGCAGCGAGGACATGGGCGGGGCTCGTCTTGTTCTTGTCGAGGTACTCCTGGTTGAACTTTGCCAGGTCGCCAGATGGCGCCTGGAACTCGGCATCAATCACCTCCTTGACCTTGGCAGGGATGGACGCGGAGGAGTCCTTCAGCGCATGCTGGAACTCGACGGTGCGCTCGTGAACGCCGGGGTGTGTGGCGTCCAGCTTGATGGCGGCGTTGAGGCACTTGAGTGCCAGGATGTACTTCTCTGCGCGAGGGTCAGCAAAGCTCAAGATGGCCTTATTCGGAACAAACTTACTCCTGCGGATGTAGACGTCGAAACCCGCGAACTGAGCCCGGATGTTCTTGGGACTGAATTCGAGAAGCGGCGAGACGTACTTCATGGCCGCCGTCAGAGGCTCGGCCTCGAGAAGCTTGAACCCGGTGGGGTCCTCAAACTGCTTCGCCGCGCCCTCCTTGCCGCCCTTGTTCGGGTCCCTCTTGGCAGCTCGCTCGGCAGCCTCCTTCTCAAGCTTCTGCTTCTCCTTTGCGGCCTTCTTCGCGGCCCTCTTGCGCTCTGCTGCGTCCTCGCCGTTGGCGTCGTCACCGTTTGCTGACCGGTCGTGTCTCTTGAGGAAGATGGCCACGGCGTCAAGGGCCGCCCGCGAATACGTAGGGTGCTCGCGAATGCGGTCCTCCCACTCCAGCATGTCGATGTAGGCGCGGACGAATCCCTTGCGCAGCGAGAACGCGTGGAAGTCGAACTGGTCCTCGATCCACGTGTCGTAGATGCCGTGCACCAGCTCAAAGCGCCTCAGAGCGCTGCCGTCCTCGTCTTGTCTGCTGAAGGCCTCGCCCTCCTCGGTCAGGTACCAGATGGCCTGCATGTCGAGGAGGTCCATGAACGGGCCGCCGACGGTGTCTGCGCGAGTGAACAGGCCCATCGTCTTGAGAGCCTCCTCGGTGCGGTTGTTCCGCAGCTGGTACTTGGCCGCCTTGGTGTTGATGTAGCGGTCCTTGGTGTCGAGCGTGCGGGCTTGGTTCATCCACTCGGCGGCCTTCCCCAGGTTGCCCTTGTGCTTCCATATCCTGGCCTTGGTCATGTGGAACTCGACGCTCTTCGGCACCTTTGCGATGGCCTTGTCGACAAACTCGAGCGCCTTTTCGAGGTCTCGGCTGAGATGATAGTTGTAGTGCTGCGCGAGGTAGTAGAGGGCCGAAGCCTCTCCCTTGGTGCCGTCGCCGTTGACCGTCTCGGACGAGTTGCTTCGGGATGCGAGGTACTCCTCGACGATGTTCTTGAGAGCCGTCTGCTTCGCAGAGTCCGCGTAGAGGTGCTTGAGGTTCGCAAAGGTCGAGGGCACGCCCTTGTCCAGCATGGAAGAGACGTAGACCTGGGCGGCCTGCTGGAAGTCGTCGCCTTGCGCGCAGCGTCAGCGGGCACCGGTTCCCGGGGTATTGGAGGCGACGTACCTTGAAGGAAGTTGAGGGGAAGGCGACGAGGGGCGTCGGACCGCGGGTACTGCGCCGCAAACTCGTCGTAGATCTGCTTCTTCAGCTCCGCCGGGCCCAACCCGCTGACCTTCTCGAGCTCCTTGTAGTACACCGAGTGCTCCGGGTTTCGGTGCAGCAGAGCCTTGTACGCCTCCGCCGCTTCCTCGCGCCTGTCGAGCTTGGCCAGGTACTCGGCCCGCTTCTCCATAATGGCAAGTCGATCCAGGCTCTGCTTCGAGATGGTCTCCAGGTGCTTCAGCGCCCTCTCGTAATCCCCTTGTTCGGCGATCAGACGGTTCTTGTAGAGGAGGACCTCGGAGTGCTCAATGTCTTTGCTGGACGGCGGGTTCTTCAGTGTGCTCTCGTACATGTCCAGGACCTTTTCAGCGGCCGGCAGGTCCCCGTTGAGCTGGTGCGCCACGGCCAGCGCGGTCCAGTTCTGCAGCAGCTGCGACCGGGCCTGCAGCATCGTGATGCGGCTCTGGACGTAGCCTGCGTGGTCTCTGGTCTGCATCTGGAGGAGGGCCAGATCGCGGAGGATCTGCGCCGACTCCGGGTCGATGGCAAGAGCTTGCTTGTATGCGCGGATGGCGTCCTCGTACTTCTTGACCGCGCGATACAGCAGACCGTAGACGTGCCAGCAGATGGAGCTCTTCATGTCGGCCATGAGGGCAACCTTGGCCAGCGAGAAGGCCTCCTCCGTCTTTCCCTGCTGGTTCATGATGAGCGCCTTCATCGCCATCGTCTCTCCGTTCTTCGGGTGCTTCTTGAGGATCATGTCGGCGTTCTTGAGGCCCCTCTTGTACTGTTTGTCGTCATAGTTGCGGACAACGGTGCGGAACAGCGCCGCCTCCTTGGAGGGGAGCTGCTGCGGCATGGCGGGCGGGCGTCGGGCGGAAGCTACTCGGGGAGCTGCCTACAAGGAGGAATTGGTTGGGGGTAGGGGAATAGTGCCCTGATGCGTCTGCACAGCTTGTCGGGAGCAGGTTTGCTGTGTGCTCCGTTGGCGGCGTGGGCTCAGTTGGAATTGGGGGGCACAGAATGCGCCGCGTGAGGTCCAAAACCGACGCAGGCTGGTGGCACCTGCGGGTGGGCCTTGCAGTGGTCTGACCGCCCGGCAGTACCGTGAGCCGATGACAGCATCAATGGAGCTCGCGGAGGTCGCGATCATTGGGGTGGGAATCGTGTATTGATGGTATGTCTACAATGAATTTACAAGCTATGGTTCTGGACAGTTTTATGATGTGCTGCGGCTTCTCCACGCATCAAACGCTTGCTGCCAAGTCTCTGCTGGTTGATCGCAGCGCTGGGTGACGACGTCCCATGTTCTGGTGCGCACGATGTTTTCGACACCCTTTTCCTGCCGCAAAAGCGCTGCCAGTCGTTCCGTTCGAGGTTCACGTGGGAAGTATCTCGCCGAGTATGGGTCGAGCCTCTCGTCTACCACTCGCTCTTGTGCTTTGGCGTCTTCAATCTTCCGCAGCATCGCGTCGGGGTCATCGGGGTCGGAAGACGTCGCAACGAGTCCGCAGTAATGTAGCACCTCTGCCCGAGCCTGCCATGACGGAAACAAAACTTGTTCCTTGAATCCCCTACATGTCGCTGGATCGATCTGACGTCGGGCTGTCGCGGGCGCACGAGTCGATGTTGACGTGGGGTCGAATCCGGTTCTTGACGGTGACTGAAGCGCGTTTAGGCTCTGGGTGATGGAGTCGTCGATTCCGGCTCGGGACAGTCGTAAGAAGTCTGTGTGAACGGTCAGATAGAATGAAAACTTCCCCAGGCGCTCGACTCCAGCGTACCTCGTAGAGTGCCTGACGAGAAGCAGAACTGCGGCGTGAGCTGTGGTGTGGTGGGTGGCGGCGCCATATTCGGAGCAGGTGAGTCGGCCGCTTGTTGGCCCTCCCTCGAGTCCGACGAATGTTTCCAGAGTATCCCAGCCAGCTTGACGATCTGTCGTTCAAAACGGAGCTTGATGTTGCAACCGTTGGTGATGGTGTGCAGAGCGCTGTGGTCTACGCATCATGCAACTCGGCGGCGAACGCCCAAGACCCACTTGCCGCCCGGGCTTAGTCACCGCGGAAACACGCATCACGACCCGGGCTGAGGCGGGTCGAAAACCACTGACGAGCCGTCCACACCACACACGGGTATTCGGCCGCCTATCTCTCCTCCTCCTTGGCCAAGGTTGCATGCCTCGGCTGGCAAGGCAAAGAGATCAACCTCACTGCACCAACAGGCGCCAAGCGCTCGTATCTCACGGCCCCGTCGACCACCATCAATCACAAGCTGTCGGCTTTCCCCGAGGACAAGGCCTGACTCGGCCGGACCCTCCGTCCTGACCGTGTCACAGGCCAACGGGCAAATGAGGTTGGCATAAAAAAAATGATGCTTGTCCAGATACCTTGCGGCCGGGGCTCCACTGCCGTTACACCCGTGCCCAGGACCGGCGAGCGGGTCACATTACGGAGGGCTCGCCGTTCGTATAAAACTGGCGGCGGCGCCCACTGAGGGGAGAAGCACGCTCTTTTTCGTGGGGAACACTAGCAGCCGCTTCCACTTTTTCACTGCTTTCGACCACAGCAAGCCGTCATCATGGGACTCTTCGGACGCTCCAAGGAAGAGCCGCAGGCCGAGCCGGCCACGGTGAACGAGGACGGCGTCGCCCCCGTGTCAAGGTGGAAGGCCCTTGTCCCGGTCTTCGCGTGCGGCTCCGGTCTCTTCTCTGATGGCTACATCAACAACGTGAGGCCCCGTTTTCCTTCTCCATGTTTGCCCGTACGCTAACGCCTAGGCCACTTACAGGTCATCGGCTCCGTCAACACCGTCCTCACGGCCCAGTACGGCAGTATTTACACCCAGTCCACCGCCGCGAGAAATGTTTCGAGCATTGCCTTTGCGGGTACCGTCGTCGGCCAGCTCATCTTCGGCTACCTCTCGGACCGCTGGTCGCGCTCCAACGCCCTGCTCCTGTCCACCGTCATCCTCGTCCTCTTCACGGCCCTCGCCACTGGCTCTTACTTCAAGGGCGAGGCCGCCGGCATGTTCGCCATGTTGACGGCCTGGCGTTTCTTCGTCGGCATCGGCATTGGAGGTACATAGTTTCCCTGCCTCACACAGACAACGAGTCGCTGACCGAACAACAGGCGAGTACCCGGCTGGAAGCGTGGGTTGCGCCGAGTCCACCGGCAGCCTGAAGGAGGGACAGCGCAACCGCTGGTTCATTCTGTTCACCAACTCCATGATTGACTTTGGCTTCGTCATCGGCGCCTTCGTTCCCTGTAAGACCCCTCGGCACCCTGCTCGAGCCATGGCTGATGCATCTCCAAGACGTCGTCGCCGCCGCGGCCAAGAACACCAACTACGAGACCATCTGGCGCACCAGCCTGGGCATCGGCATCCTGTTCCCGCTCGTGCTCTTCTACCTGCGGCTGAAGCTGGAGGAGCCCGAGGAGTTCCGCAAGGAGTCCATGAAGAAGGCAACCCCGTATGCCCTGATCTTCAGGTTCTACTGGTTCCGCCTGCTCTGCGTCGCTCTCATCTGGTTCATGTACAACGTATGTCGCCCAGTCCTTGCCTCGGCCTTGTCTGACTCTTGCATAGTTCTCCTCGTACGCCTTTGGCATCTACTCGTCCTCCATCCTCAGCGGCATCTATGATGATGAGGCCCCGCTCACCACCGTCTTTGGCTGGAACACCGTCGTCAACCTGTTCTACATTCCCGGAACCTTGATCGGTGCCTTTGTCAGCGACTGGCTCGGCCCTCGGTACACCCTGGCCCTTGGACTCACGCTGCAGGCCATCATCGGCTTCGCCATGGCTGGTGCCTACGCCCAGATTTCCCAGAACATCGCTGGATTCGCCGTCGTCTATGGCATCTTCCTGTCGTTCGGCGAGTTCGGCCCCGGCAACAACATCGGACTCTTGGCCGCCAAGACGTCCGCCACCGGTGTGCGAGGCCGCTACTACGGCATCGCCGCCGCGACCGGCAAGATTGGCGCCTTCGTCGGCACCTGGGTGTTCCCCTACATTCAGAAGGCCGGTGGCAAAGACTCGGTCAAGTCTGCGCAGTACCCCTTCTACGTCGCATCCAGCCTCTGCGTGCTATCTGCCATTGTTGCTCTGGTCTTCGTGCCCCACGTCGGACAGGACACGATCCAGCTGGAGGACATTAGGTTCAGGGAGTACCTCGAGAAGAACGGCTGGGACACTGCTCAGCTCGGCATGGGGGAGAAGTCGGAGGCGACTGAGCACTCCGTGTCCGAGAAGACGGCCCTCTAAAGGCAACTCGCACGCAGACATTAGCGTCCTTGTAGAGAAAAAATACACGCTGAATTTCGTCTCAAATTCTATGGCACTTGTCGCCTTTACGGAAACACCCCCGAAATGTTTGGCCCCTACCATTATCAGCATTACATCACTTGATGGCCATTGCCCACTCACCATGATGATCATGTCCCTCTTGGAGATCCTCCACTTGCCGTCTTTACCCTTGACCACAATGTCCCGGTACTGCCCATGGCTGTAAAGGGCCTTGTCCATGTTGTACCCGCTGCTCAGATCGGCCGGAATGGGGACGAAGAAGTGCGCTGCAGTGACGTAGGTCAGGGCGACCGCCTTGGTCTTGGAGCAGAGCTCGATGATCTGGGTGCTGTAGCTGTGCTGGGTGCTTCCAAAGTTGCTGAGCCCAGATGAGATGGAACTGGCGATCTCGGCCGGCCCGCGAAGTGATCCCAGGGGCTCGGGAAAGTTGGCGACGGCGTCAGAGGTGAAGAGCTCCTGGAGGTCGTCCCAGTTTCTCCCGTCCACAGCCAACGGGTAACGAGCAAGAAGATGGCGCACCGCGGCGACCGATGATTGGTATGAAAGGCTTTCGAAAGAGTCCAACGGGGGGCCACTCTGTACTTGACTGCAGTCAAGGGCTGGGACGATGGAAGACTTGCCGACCGCCACGCCAGCAGTGGCCAGAAGAAGGGTAACGAGTTTGATCATTGTTGGGACTTCAGGTGCGGCAGCGAAATCTGGCGCACTCGGGTGAGATGAGGGCGCCCGATGGCCTTTTAAGCCGTGAAGAGCTGCAGGGATTCTTGCCTGCCCTCCGGAGGGATGCATCGTCATTGGTCTCTGGCAGCTTCAATGCAGGAGTGAGACCAGGTCTTGCAGAACGCCTGTCCTATTGGAACCTCGAGTCTCACGCATCATGTAGGGGGAGCAGGGATTAGACAGGCCCGCCATGCTCTATTTCTATCTCCTCGGACTTTGCTGACTACCCTCTGACCAGATATCGGTGCGGACATTTCCATACGTCCTCGATCCCAGCTCGAGCTCTTCCTCGCTCTCGGTCGGTATCGGTCCCGGCTTGCCCAAAGCCATGCCGTAGATGGAACGCAAGTTGGGCCAGGACGCCACCTGTCGAGGCTGACTGAAGGATGTTGCTTCATTCTGCTCAATGTCCAGGACATCTGTCTGGGTCGGCTGGGGACCGGACTCCTGTTTGCTTCGCCCCTTTTGCCCCTCGCCGCCCCTGGAACCGTTGGTAGCGAGCGGTTGTGAGCGGTTCGTCCCGCCCGTTATCCTGCTGAATCTGGAGCGCCCCGTCGATCTTGCCTCTGTCATTTCTTTGACAAACTTGTTCAACACTGCTCGCATAGCCGGGAGACTTGTGACGAGAAGGGAAATGGCTACTTCAAAGCTCGTCCAGATGAGCGCGTCCGAGTTGTCCCAGGTGGGATTGCCAGAGCGGGCAAAGAGGACCAATGATCGGAGTCGGACACAAGAGGTGATGAGAATGAGAATTCCCAAGCTGAACATGAGAATAATGCCGATCTTGGTTCTCAGGTTGACGTTGAGTCGAATCAAGCTTGGAAGAGGGAGGAGAAGGATGATGACGTCCTCCGTGATGCTGAAGGCTGCGGCGGTGTACGCGAGCTTGTTGATGTCGAGACAGGAATGGGGGCCAAACTGGCCCTTGATACGCTCCCAGACATATCGGACAGGAACGCATTGGAAGATTTGCATGAAGACCAGGACCGCGGTGGATGCACTCACAAGTCCGATGGTCGCAAACGTGGCCCAGCGAAGCTTTTTGTTCGGGAAAACTCGCAGGAAGAAGCAGAGCAGTGATACTTTCGTCAAGGCCAGGACCACGAGGTAGAAGCTTTCAGCCACGTAGAAGAGCTTGAGGCCCAGGATTAGATCGTCGGTCTCGACGGTCCAGATGTCACGCCCAAAGGCCATGATGCCGACTGGACAATGATTAGTTGTTGCGTATGCCGTGAGCAGGGGCAGGGCTTACCATATCGGCCAATGGCCCAGAATGGGATGTAGAGAATCTGGAGCGGTGTTAGTTCCAGGCGTGAGATGACATCTGACTGACTTACGACGGCCGCAAGAATAGCCCAGTCGTCCGATTCGAAGCCTCCCAGCGTGGTCCACCGGATGTACAGCCTGAGCCATACCGAGATGAAGGCGACGACTTCCACGCCCATTGGGATCCAAAGTGATCCGCGTCTATCCCGGTACGGCCGGCCGCACGCCTCTGCCTCGACTCGGGCAGTCTCTACATCCGGGTGAGAAATGAAACGGACTCCGAGCGGCGAGACTCACCTATTCCATCGACATAGGAATCACACTCCCGCAACACACACTCCTGCGTGGCAGATCGCAGGGGCTGATCGGAACAAATGCAAGTCGTGTTGGTGAGGGATCCGCAGGCGGAACGGGGGACTTCCTGCAGGATACATGATAGCTGCAGCATGTCAGCTTCGAGCGTCGCCGGACCTGGGCACCCTGACTTACGCCACATTGAGGTATTCTCCCGACATATTGGAGCAGCTCGCCCTGCGCTGCGATGGTGCCGATTTGGGACGCTAAGATGATGAAAAGGGAACTCCCTTTGACCATGCTTCCGAGACTGACTAGACTGCGGATCTTCGTCGGAATGGTATGGGAGAAAAGTGAGGTGTGCGATGCATGCTTCGACGGTCTTGAGAGAAATGAGATGAACTGGGGGAGCCGCTTGTATTTCTGATCGGTTAACCGATCCAGCAGTCTGGGTCTAGGCCGCGATTGACTTCGCGCTCACCGGACTGAGATGACCGATCTCGTCGTCTCGCGCGAAGGGAGAGGTCGTGATTGAACTAAAAGGGCCGAGCCTCCAGAGGCCGTCAGAAACTAGGTCGGTTTAGGAGGCGAGCCTTGCCTTTCACGGCGACCATCCACAACATCGGTCCAGTTTGAGACAGCCGGATTAGAGCTCGGGGCTTGGTGTTTTATTCACCCCGGCTTTCGTGTCGGTTGAGGATGAATGGGGCGGCCGTCTTGGTCGTCTCCAAGATCCATCAAGTGTCGTCTACAGCTCTTCGCCCTCCGGCCCCGATTCTCCGACCTTGGGGCCAATATACCTGAAACTGCAATGGTGACCGAAGTTTATCGGGTGTCAAGAGCTGCGTCGCAATGCCTTCTTGCTCGCCGGTGTTGTCGAACCTAGCCGTTCTCATACTTCGCGTCGAAAAGGCATGCGCCGTGGTGCGTCGGCGCAATCCGTGGTTTCTTGACCTCTGTTGATGGATCGCCGACAGCATTACTACCATCAATCGAGTGCACATGGTTCATCGGCCCTCTGTATATAGAACACCTGGTCTTCATGTCAACAGCTAGGTCGGCCCTCGGTATATAGAACCCCAGGTCTTCAGGTCAACACCTAGAAGCCGACCACACGTAGCCCGGCATCCAGAGCTCCTGGTCCATCAAGACTCTGTCAAATGATTCAAAACTGAGGGACTCGCATATTCGAGCCCGATCTATTACGAATATCGCCTCAGCTTTCAATGTTGAGGTTGGAAAAGTTGATCGGCTGGTTCGATCAGTTCATCATCTGATTTCCGAAGATACCATGCGACGTCGAGCTCGGTTGAAAATTGGCCGTCTGAATTACGCCCTTCACCGTGATCTTTTTGATGCTCTCGAGTAGTTTGTGAGTCGCAGCCCGTTGCGCACTCCTGGGAGATGGCCTTGGACCCAGCCGAAGTCGATCGAACCCAGGGCCACGAGCTCGGGGATTTCAGTTGATCACCAACCTCGAGGAAGACCGGGGCGGTCATGGTCTTGCCATTTTGGACAGCCGATCGACTTCCAGAGCAGCGCGGGTTGCGAGTGGACTGCACGTTCGCGTCGCATCGAGATCGTTGCAAAGCCCTAATCTCTCCAAAGGCGGACATTACCAGTCGCTGCAAGCACCGCAGGAGCCCTGGAACTATCATGATCCCCTCAAACCCCGCGTTGGCATGGAATGTGCCCTGGTGGACGGAAGTTGTCCGTCTTGGCAATCCTCCTCCTCGGCTAACACTTGACCTCATTGGCGCGCAAGAAGACCACCTGGATGTCTTTTTTCCGCAGTTGAAAAAGACCGACTGGGCGTAAGCCGTGATGACAACATGATGGGATCGCTGGTTGTGTTGCCAAATAGCGGAGGTGGCCAGGGGAGGACTCTATGCAAGCAGACAAGTTGCGCATGGATGTAACCACGAAATAGTCCATGTGAGAAGGCAGCTGGTCCTGATTTGCTCGCTCGCATCTATGCAGTCAAAGGCATTGGTGGCACAATGGCTTGGCGTAGGAAGGGCGGTTTGCATGGCTGGCAACCCAGTACATTACTCACGACTGCATACAGAGGGGCAAGGTTGTGTTATCAGATGCAGTGTGAAGAAAAAGAGCCAATGACGTCTCAAAAGGGGATGCCAATGTGTTTCTCAACGCGCCAAGGTGCATGTAGGATTGAGGGGGAGTCAGAGATCGACATTACAGGTAAGTGCCAAGACGGAAAAACCAGAGAGTGAACATTCAGTGAGAAGTTGAACTCAAGGCAGTGAGCATAAAAGCCACCAGGTTCTCTTCCTTCTCACCAGAAATCAACAGCAAGAACCATCGACAGCTACAGCAACTCGAGACCACAATCATCCACTCAACCTCATCTCTCACCATGAAGTTCACCTCTCTCTCCATCATTGCCACTTTGGCCCTGACCAGCACGGCCCTGCGTGCTGAGGAGAAGCAATTCACTGAAGGCGAGTAATCTCTCTACAACGGTACATGAAGATGTCGCTAATTCGGTGCAGCGCTTACCACGGCCAGCTCGGAGCTGACCAAGCTTGCCTGCGACGGTGACTGCTACAACCAGTGCTTCCTCGACTGGTGCATCACTCCCGACCCATTCGGCAACCTCAGCTGCATCATTGCCTGCTCCGACATTTGCGGCTGCCTTTAGGGTCGAACCTCACCACGTTTAGCAAGTTTGAGGCACTGGACACTCGCGGTTTGGACAAGGGGGGCTTCGTCCACGCTTTGGGGCGTGTTCAGATTAGGCGTGCAACTCCCAGCCTCAAATACGAATCGCTTGTTCCCAAGTCCGTCATTATGTGCCAAACAGCGAAGCGTGTGTCGTGCCTTGAATACCGGAGCCTACTCGGGTGTTGAACAATGCTCGTGCCATGTGGACCAAAAAGTCTGGAGTGGCGTTCTTTAAAGGTGAAATTCATGCCGCCGTCGCTGACTCGCTATAGAGGCCATCATGCGACGTTTGGACCGAGCACCACTCCCTTGGGCCAAACACAAAGGTCTCAAGCAGGCGGCGTGATCACTGCTGGGACTCGACAACACGTCGAATCTCCAGCCTAGAAATAACGTCGTCGTCGAGACCTTAAGAGGCTAGTGATCAAAAGGTTAGCATGATTACTGCATAAACTCCGATATGTACGTTACCAGTCCGAGTCGGGGACGGGATGATTAGTGATCGCCCTCCTCTGGACTAACGTTGTCACCCACCGCACTGACAACATGATCGATGAACACAGCCAGCATGATTATGTATTGTTGCCGATCTCGTCTCGTTATTGAGTCAAACTGCTGTGATTGCAAAGCGACATGGCACTACGTAACGTTGAAATGTTGCCGTCAAACGGATATAAGAGGACTGACCCAGGGGCACCGACAGGGGGCTCGGACTCATCACTTCCTCATCCACCACCCATCAACTTCCTCAACAACATCAGCATGCCCAGTCCTCGAATCTTCGTCGTAGGCGCAACAGGCGCTCAGGGCCTCCCGGTGTGTCGCGGTCTCGTCAAGGACGGCGCGTTCAGCCTTCGTATTCTCACCCGCGATGCCAACTCGCCTCGAGCGCAAGAGCTGGCCGGCCTCGGCGACGTTGAAGTCATCGAAGGAACGTTCGCAAGCGAAGAAGATCTCAGAAAAGGCTTCTCGGGGTGCTTCGGAGCCTTTGTCAACATTGATGGCTTCAACTGCGGCGAGAAGACGGAGACGTACTGGACGATTCGATCATACGAATTGGCCGTTGAAGCTGGGATCAAGCATTTTGTCTTTGGCAACCTTGACTACGTCTACAAGAAGAGTGGCTACGACCCCAAGTTCCGTACCGGCCACTACGACGGCAAGGGTCGAATGGCCGAGTGGATTCTCCAGCAGCGGAAGAGCAACAACATGGCTGCTACGATCTTTACCACGGGGCCCTACATTGAGATGGCGGTGTCTTCAAAGACAATCATGACGCCCTCCGTTCAAAACGGTGTCGTCACCTGGATGGTGCCTCTGGGAGACGGCGCGGTCGCACATGTTGCTTTGGATGATTGCGAGCACTATGTCCGCTGGATCTTCGACCACCCCGAGCGGTCCGACGGAATGGACCTGGAGGTCTCCATCGATCACATCAACTACACCGAGCTTGCCGCCGCCTTTCAGAAAGTGACTGGCAAGCCCGCCCAATATGTCAACATCCCCATGTCGACATACTTTGACCACATACCAATCAACCCTGAGGTCCCGGTCGCGTACAACGCAAGCCCCAACGATGCGGCTACGATGAGCTTCAGACAGAACTTTACCGGGTTCTGGACAATGTGGGCCCATTCTGGTGGAAACAAGGGTGTCATCAAGAGAGACTACAAGCTTCTCGACGAGATTCACCCCAACAGGATCAAGACCGCGGAGGAATTCTTCCGTCGGGAGGAAGAAAGGCGTCGCTCACTCGGCCTGGAGACATTGTTTGAGTCGATTCAAAGGGGTGGCCTGGCCCCTATTCTGAAGCAGGGGGAGGATAACAGGACCGGGAAGCTTTGATAGAACCAACAATAAGTGTATCTTGGTGGAAAGTTCACAACTCAGCCGAGGGGCTGCGCTGCAATCTTGGGTTCAGTGCCTGGTCAAGCTCAATGTCTTCTGCTCCCCAGTCGGTGATCATCACGTCCGTCACATGAGAACGTGAGACTTCGTCAAATATTGACACCGCTTGGTCAGAGAAAGCGCCCGGAAATCTCTAGGTGAAGACGGATATGTATATATGTAACATGCGGGCTATCCCTCTAAGCCTGCGTCAACAATGCCGTGACCGATGAACGCATCACCCATGCCCACTGCCACTTGCGAGTGAGGACACAAGACTAAAGGCATCATGAACATGTCAAACGGGAACTCCGTCAAGCCTTCAGTCGTCATGTCCGAGCTGCTGCCACTGCTGTCTGGCTGAATGTATTCTTGTGGAAGGTCGGAAAAGAATGAAGTCGTTGGGCGATGATCAGCGTGTTGTTGGCAGGGAGACGAGATGAAGTCGTAAAATGAGTGGACTCCCTCCGCGTTGGCTCCAACAGACCTCTCTGCCGACAGCTCCATCGATGTGTGGTAGTCGAGAACGGGTTCCTCGGAGGGGACCTGGCAGTCTTGCAGCAGACTGCTAAAGCTGGTCAAGGACTTCCCAACAGCGCTGGGCTTTTTGTCCGGCTCCTGCGGCTGAACCACAGGCCCATTCGGAGGGGCCAGGGGGGGTGGATCGTCCACTTCGGTATTCGCAGGGACGTAGCCGAGTTCTGAAGCAATGCTGTGTATAGCGGGCTCCCCTTTGTCATTGACCTCGGGTTCTCCAAGGTCCCATGGCTGCCGGTTCCTGACCATCGTGTAGAGTTTGTGAACTGTATTCACGAGGGCGACATGCGTGTCGTTCCACGCCGCCATGTCTCCATGGGGCATGTACTTATACCTGATGCTCTTGCGAGCGCTGGTAGCACAGACAAAGCCTGAATTTTTACACCTCTTGCAGGGAAACTGCCCATCACACTATGCGTCGTTAGCGGAGGCCCGGTGAGATGCGATTGGGTTTCGAAAACCTTTGACTTTGTCCTTCTGCACCTCTCGCATGCCCTCCTGACCCTATTGCGTCTGGTATCATGAGGAGTGTTCATTCTCGGCAAGCGGACTCGTTTGCTCCAATAATGTGTCGTGTGGCTGGTGGCGTTGATGCCAGGACAGGGGGAGGGATTGGAAAGGCTTGAGGTATGAGGGACTGGCGATCGAGGAATCGCCCATGAATCGGGAATGAACCCTCAAAACCAGTGGGAGCAATTGGGAAGGACACGAGATTAAATGGAGTCACACCGTGTCTGATGTAATAACCGGGACCATGAGACTAACTGCTATACGCGTAAAGCTTCGGGGTTCGGTGGAATGCGGTTGCCGCGATAGAGCTTTTAGGGTGTTAAGCGACCTACGGCCCCCTGTCGACTAATGTATGTAGGACCCTTTACTTTCGAACGGAAACCGGCATCCCAGTGTTGAAACTGACATGTGGCAGACGAGCATGTAGCTAGAACTAGAGGCGTTAATGAGCCGTTTATCTGACCTTGACAGCTGCAGGGTAGCGGTCACCAGTGTCTTGGAGTCCGGGCCGAGCTTCGTGAGTAATGGGCCGATGCACTGCGTCTTCGACCTGTCGTCCTTCAGTCCCCCACACGAGTCATCATCCTACCCCTGATTCTCTTTTTGAAGGCTGGAATTATGCTACCCTGCTCCACTGGTTCCTGGCTTGGAGGAGAAGGATGTGAGCTTCGGGCTTAGATGATGGAGGTGAGTAGGGTGATGCTGAGGGCTTGAGTGAAATGATAGCCAAAGGTCATGGACTAATAAAACCCCCAATACCCCTATGAACCGAGGGGTGCCGGGACAAAAACCTTTTGTTCGAAACATCGTCAGCATCTCATGTCCACGGGATCTTCAAGAGTCACGATACGTCCATGATCTGTACTCACGCCATAATGCTGCCTCTTGTATTTGCCGATGGGCGTGGATCGGAACATGCCGAAACTCATTTCTCGCAGATGCAGACAACCGCTAGTAGCAAGGTTGGTGGGTCGACGGGGTTTGAAGCTCTTCTCGGCTGTGACTGTTACCGCCTGATGAGGGACGGTTGCCCAAAATCCCGCCATCCTGATACTCTCGCGCCTCTTATCGTCCACTACCTTATCAAGAGCTCCCCCGAACAACAAGACAGTCCTTGTGATGACCCCAGGTGGAAATGGGAGGCGTTCTGACTGTCACTTGCCCACAATGACCCAGGCAAAATGCGTGGGTCCTAGGTGCCGAGTCAACCCATCGAGCAGCTCCGATCCACCCGTGGACGTCCAGTCTGTCGTGAACCCTACCCTCTTCCGCCGGACCGGAAGAAGTTTGCTATTACCTGCCCAGGAAGATGAAAAAAAGGCCGGGCTTCATGCTGCTGCCGCTTCGGCTCATGGCCCGGCCTGCCTTGATGTGATCGCTCTGCTCAAGGCCTGGCATGAGACGACAGTCTCGCCGCCGCTTGCAACGATGGATCTTCATTTTCCGGGGGAGACTACATTACTCATCTTTAAAGCCAACTTTGATTTACTAGAAGGCTAAACAAAATCGACCTCATCCAAATGCTTTAAGGCGTCCTGCTTGCCGCCGTGGACCAAAAGAGGACCCGTATTGAATACGAAGATGGCCCCGGATCAAGAGGGGGATCTACATGCCCCCACGCTAAGGCGCAGCGAGTCGGGGTCTGCCTACAGGGATTAATCCCTGTCGTTAGACCACACTGGAGTCGGTATTCTCTCGCATCCTTCACACGATGATTCCAAGGTTCAAGCCAAAATTTCCCGAGCAATCGTGCCCTCTACGGCACGCGATTCCTGCCTGTCACAGACACTGTGTATGGCTCGGCTGCAAGGGGCGCCGAGGCAGACGGGATGAACTGCAGCGCCATTTTGCGTATGATTCCTCGCGTCCCCGCCAATGGCAACGTGCCGGTCAGAACGTGCCCCTCTTTATACCCTGCGAGTGCTTTGAGAAGTCTCCTTCATGCCCCGGCTGCTGACGCCCCCGAGCTCCCTTGAAAAGAGCTCTGGACACGAGTACATCGGCCTCTCTGTGCTCACTTGCTCTCGAGAATACTAGCAGTCGGGAGCCTGTCCAAGAACAATGGCTGTTCTGCCTGGTCACATTTTGAACCAGTCATCTCCTTTGACGAGCACCCAGGGACTTCTGTGCCCGGTGGAAAATAGGGATTCACTAGCTGATGAGACATGCCGAAATCCTACTCTCCTTGAGGCACCTCCTTCCCATAGTCCTGGTTCTTCACAATCTTTCCCTCCTCGTTCCACCACATCAGACTCACGCCCACCATGTTCACCTCCTTTCCAGTGGGGTTCGCCTCAGAAGGCAACTCGTACATCGTGAGATCCCATTCCCAGGCAGTGAAGTGCTTGCTTCCACTGATTGACTTTGTGCGGATGGTGATGTCCCGAAACGTGGCTACCATCTCAGCGTAGTATTTTTCAAGGGAGATGCGGTTCAGGTCCAGCACGCCCGTAGCTGGCGGTGTTAGCACGGGCCTGGACGGGAGGGACAGGCTGCGTACCGTAGTCATTGAATTCGACCTCTTCGGCAAACATTGTCATGAGTTCAGGAACGGACGCATTGTTGAAGCCTCTAGTGAACCTTTCTTGGCGCATGGTGATGTACTCCTGAACTTTCGCGTCCGGATGGCCGATTTCGAACCGTGACATTTTGTGCTTCACCAGAAAACGGAGTATGAAATATTTGGAAAGGGAGAGGATAAGGATGAAGATGGGGAAAGCAGAAGACTGACTTGTGATGCGCGTTAGCCTCTTAAATAACCTGGACATGCGCCGGAAAGCCCGGCTTTGCTTTGAAATACATGGTACGAATGAATTTAGGTACAGGGTTCTGCAATGGAACGGCATGCTGCGGCAATGTGGTGAGAAACAGTCCTGCCTGTAGTATTGGAACGGCAGGGCGGCCCAGGGTGGTCGGGCGGCGTTGCTAACCGAGTGTTGCCGGGCGTGTCCTTGCCCCTGAAACGGAGCGAGATCCCCGATGATGTCTTGTAACACCCTGAAGAATACATGCGATCACTGTATTGAATTCAGGTCACTGTAAGATGGGATTTGGTATGCTGAATGACTCAAGAGGCCTAAAGCCCAAGGGCTGGCAGTCCAGGTTTCAAAATAGTCCGTACTCCAGGCGTGGCCAAAACCAGTGGCTGCTTCTCTCTAGACCCTTTTCTCAGGTTGCTCCTCGTGGAAAGCCTGCTCGCCGAGTCCGTCCACCTTGTCAGTATCACGAGTGACGACCTCGTCGCCGAATAGAGCGCCAATCTCCTCGAGAGTCTTCCCGGATGTCTCTGGAAGGAAGAAGAAGTAAAAGACGGCCGCCGCCAGGTTGGATGCGATGAAGAGAGAGTAGTACCTAGTGGTTTCGTCAGACAGGGTCAAGCGAGGTATTTTCAGACCAAACATACCTCCAGCTCACGTTGGCAATGGCCAATGGAGTGATCTGCGAAAGAACAATCGCGATGACGGACTTGGTTGCCACTGCAAAGGCCAGCCCCTTTGTGCGAAGGAAAAAGGGGAACAGCTCGGACGGGACGACCCAGATCATGGCGTTGAAGAAGATGGCGTAGCATACGGAGTAGAGGAAGATGAATGCAATGGCTGCTCGAGCTCCAGCATCGTTGTGGTTGTCCTTGGTGCCGAAAGTCGCACTGAGGGCCATGCAGATGGCAATCATGGAGCTCAGGACCACCGAGCCTATCCAGAGCGTGCGGGTGCGCGGCCAGCGGTCTGCGACGACGGCCAGGTAGATGATCTGGCCAAGGATGCCCATCATACCGTAGACGCCGCTGATGAGTAGCGCCGTGCGGCCCGTGAAACCGACCGTCTGATAGAAGATGCCCTGGAAGTTCTGAATGACGCTGGAGCCGCTGAGCTGGCCCATGGCGACAATGTAGGCGGCCGTCAGGGTACGACGGGCGTATTTCTTCGAGAACATGGCCGCCAGCGCCTGACCCCACGCTAGGTTGCCTTGCTCTCGTTCGAGGCGGATGTTCTCCCGGATCTCGAGGAGCTCGCGCTCTAGCAGCTCAGCGTTGTCGGCGGTGCCGTGCAGCCTGGCAACCACACGGGCGGCCTCGTCGTGTCGGTCCTTAAGAACGAGCCAGCGTGGGGAGAAGGGAACGAAGAAGATCATGACGGAGAGAACGATGGGTACCGGCAGCTGCATCGCGAGCGGAATCCGCCACTGTCCGTCACCCGAGGCGTAGGCACCCGCAAAGCCGACCCAGTTGGCGACGCCAAAGCCAACGGCGATGAGCATTCCCTGAAGCCCGACTAAGAAGCCTCGATGGCGCGGGGGTGCCACTTCGGCGAGGTAGATCGGCACCACGCTGAGGATCTGGCCGCAGCCGACGCCGGCGACGAAGCGGCCGGCAATCATCATGCCGACCTGTACAGCCGCGCACTGGAGGATTGAGCCGATGATGGCTGAAATGGCTTGTTAGCTTGGCATCCTAGCTGAAGTGTCGCGGGGATGCTCACTGAGAATGCTGGCGACGAGTATCGTATACTTGCGGCTGTATTTGTCGGCCAGGTAGCCGACAGTGAAACCTCCAATGGCCTGGCCGGCATTGTAAACGGAGACGATGGCGCCCTGATAACTAGTGTTGACCATGGAAGGGCCATACATTGCGAGTTTGAAGGTGTCATGGCCAAAAGTCGTGGCGATGATGCCTGAACGGTCAGTGTCAGCTCATCCAGCGTGAGAGAACCTCGGTCTTACCAGAATCAAGTCCATAGATAAAGCCACCCTGGGCGGCGACAAAGGCCACGGCAAGGATATGAAAGTTCATGTTGCTGAAGCCTCAAGGTGTCCGATGGGCAGTAAAAGGTGGATGCTCATGGCAGTGACGAAACACGTCCTCAAGTACCAACTCAAGGACTCAAACTTGCCACTCGGGTATTGTTCCCCCGATCACGTTCTCAACTTGCCGAGCTCGGCCAGTTTGACCGAGGTCGCTGAGGCACTCGCCATCGATGGTGATCATTCGACCTGCTCGGCGGGTTGTCACGTACGTGGGGGCACAACCGGACCGGATTTCGGAACTGTTTGCGAGTAGCGGGGGAGTGTGGGGGGAAGCGGAGAGAATGTAAGGGGTGGATGCAATTCTGGGGTATAGTTGGTCGTCTCAGGTGAAGTTTACGTCCTGGTTCGCGACAACTGAAAGCGATGTCGACCCGAGGTGGTTGGCCCTCTGTCGAGGATCTCCATGCAGCAATGATCAGCAGGGAGGGCAAATCATCTCGACGCCATCGCCGGCTTTCATCATTGCTTATTGGCTTTGGCCTGGGGTAGGATTTAAAGTCCGGCGCTTGTCGGACTTGCCAAGGCCGTTCCCACCTCACTTTTGAGTGAAGAGTACTGATACCAGTCTCGGGTTCGGATCGGTGCTGGAAGGGTGGCTGTAGCTCAAGGCACAATTGTTCCAGTACCTAGTAGGAAGCACCGACATCTGATGATCCGAGTCCCTCGCACAGTCGTTGTCATACAAGTTGCCATGATCGACCCCTCGTATGATCTTCCTCCGACGACCGACGACACTCTCGGAGTCAACACGACACCCCACTCGGGGCGCCGGCCGGTTCCCGAAGCTGGCGTCTTATAAGCGACATCGTGAATGCGTAGGGAAACGGCAGCTCCATCACTTCAGTATACTGCATCTTTCTGAACCATGGCATCTGCATCGAGATGCCCGGGTGTCACCGCCCCCGTCTTTGAACACCATCACAGCGGCCTGGGCGTCGACACCTCCCAGCCACGAATCTCATGGACCTTCCAGTCCGACTCATCCACCGCACCGTCCTGGATCCAGACCGCCTATGAAGTGGAAACTACGTGGGTCGGGGACACAGCCTCCCGGGGTACGTCCGCCTTCCGCGCAGAAAGCGACCAGTCCGTCCTCGTGCCCTGGCCGTTGCAGCCCCTCAAGTCCCGCGAGGCCGTCACCGTCCGTGTGCGTGTCTGGGGCAAGAGCCTCCAGGACCCTTCATACGATGAAACCAAGCCGAGCGAGTGGTCACCTCCCGCCACCGTCGAGGCCGCCTTGCTCGGTCCCTCGGACTTTAAGGCAAGCTTCATCGCCTCGACAGAGCAGATTGGCCCTCGAGGTCCTCTGCGACCCATCAGATTCCGGAAGCAGTTCCATCTTCCCGATGGATTTCTTTCCGGTTCCGCCAGTCGTCTCTACATCACGGCCCTTGGGGTCTTTGAGGCCTGGATCAACGGCAAGCGGGTTGGTGACGAGTGGCTCGCCCCAGGCTGGACCAGCTACAATTTCCGGCTGGCCTACCGGGTGCTTGACGTCTCCTCGTTGCTGCGACCAGGCGAGAATGTCATCTGTGTCGAGGTCGCAGAGGGGTGGTATGCCGGCCGTATCGGCTTCAACGGCGGTCAGCGCTTCCGTTACGGTGACAGGCTTGGCCTTTTTGTCCAGCTCGAGGTCCCCTCAGCCGAGCCCTTCGTCGTCCTCTCGGACGATACCTGGTCGTGTTCGGCGAGTCCACTCGTCAGCAGCGAACTGTACGATGGCGAAGTCTACGACACCAGGCTAGAGAAACACTCGTGGAACACCACTGCCGTCTCGGACTGGTCAAATTCACCCATCCTTGGCACCGAAATCTTGCCGAGGCCGGGAGCCAGGCTGGTGGCCCCAGACACCCCTCCAGTCCGGACAACAGAGGTGAAGCCGTGCCAGTCGGTTTTCAAGAGCAAGAGCGGGAAGACCATTCTGGATTTCGGACAGAACCTCGTCGGAAAGGTATCAATACGATCGACTCCGGCGCCGCTGGCCGAGGGCGAGAAGCTCACGCTGCGTCATGCCGAAGTCATGGAGGACGGCGAGCTTGGCACCAGGCCGCTGAGAGACGCGGCGTGCCTCGACACCATCATCGGCTCTAATGAGCCAGTGTTCGGCTGGACACCTCGATTCACCTTTCATGGGTTTCGCTATGTGCAGGTGGAGGGATGGCCAGAGGGCTCGGAGCCTCTTGTTGAAGACGTCGAGGCGCTTGTCATTCACACCGATATGAAGCGTCGCGGCTTCTTCGAGACATCCAACGCCGCTGTCAACCGTCTTCACGAGAATGTCGTCTGGTCGATGCGCGGCAACTTTCTCTCTCTCCCGACAGACTGCCCTCAACGCGATGAGCGGCTCGGGTGGACGGGCGATCTGCAGGTCTTTTGCCCGACTGCTAGCTTCCTGTACGACACCATGGGCATCCTCTCCAACTGGTTGCAGGATGTCGCCGTGGAGCAGCTTCAGGAGGGCGCAGGGGGCATCCCCCCCTTGGTTGTCCCCATGGCCATCAGTCCCAACTGGCCGCACGTCGCCCAGGCCGTGTGGGACGACGTGACGGTGCTGGCTCCCGACGCCCTCTACCTCTACAGTGCAGACAAGGCCCTCTTGGAACGGCAGTTTGACAGTATGCGGTCCTGGTTGGATGAAGGGGTCGATCGAGCGCCTGACGGGCTCTGGCATCCAGACAAGTGGCAGCTAGCTGACTGGCTGGACCCTTCCGCGCCGCCCGAGGACCCCGGAAACGGCCGCACGGATAGTATACTCGTCGCCAACGCGTATCTGGTCCATACTACCGAAGTCTTTTCCCGCCTCTGTCGAGCTCTGGGCAAGGATGATCTGGCAGACCGGTATAATGAGGAGTCCCAGAGACTCAAGGCGCTTTTCCAACAGCGCTACATCACCCAGGATGGCAATCTCATGTCCACATCACAGACGGGCATCGGCCTGGCCGTCCAGTTCGGCCTCTACCCCGACAACGCCGCCCAGAGACAGACCGCAGGCAAGGCCCTCGAAAGGCTTGTACGCATCGCTCGCTTCAACATCAGTACCGGCTTCGCTGGCACACCCGTCATCTGCCATGCTCTGACACGTGTTGGAAAACCGCAGCTGGCGTACCGCATGCTGCTCGAGACGCGCTGTCCTAGCTGGCTGTATCCCATTGTCGCCCACGACGCGACAACCATCTGGGAGCGTTGGGACAGCATGCTGCCGGACGGCCGAGTCAACCCCGGGAGCATGACGAGCTTCAATCATTATGCGCTGGGCGCCATCGCAGACTGGCTTCATGGGACAGTCGGGGGCATCTCTCCACATGAGCCCGGATGGCGCGTCATACGCGTCCGCCCCGTTCCTGGTGGTAATCTTCGCTTTGCCTCGGTTGCCTTTGATGGGCCCTATGGCCAGGTTGCTTGTCGCTGGGCATGGGACGCGGCAACTCACGCCTTCAAGATGACTCTGGTTGTTCCGCCTAGCTGCTCGGCCGTTGTCACACTGCCGTCAGAGATACGGGGAGACTTCAGTGAGGGCAATGAGCCTGAACGTACCGTTGGCTCCGGAGAGCACAGTTTCGAGTGTCTGTATGACGCGGGTGAGTGGCCTCCTAAGCCAAAGATCGGTGGCTACCAGCGCATGCCACCGGACACCATTGCGGTTTAGGGGTTCGATGAGTCCAGTGATGGCTCTCGAGGATGAGAGTCTTATGGGATAAATGACTTTGGCTGTATGAGGCCCCCTCAGGAAAGTGGTGGTGTTTTTGAGCCGAATCAAACAAGTGGTCTCCCCTTGACTTGAAGCTGAGAACAATGACAGGAGG
This sequence comes from Plectosphaerella cucumerina, assembly GCA_020746995.1. Lineage (NCBI taxonomy): Eukaryota > Fungi > Ascomycota > Sordariomycetes > Glomerellales > Plectosphaerellaceae > Plectosphaerella > Plectosphaerella cucumerina. The sequence continues at coordinate 146,038 of JAGPXD010000004.1, read as the reverse complement.
GGGACACTTTGATCATAGAGCCAGGAATGAAACACTCGAGTTTACTTCTCATAGCGATGACCCTCGAAGAAATGGCACGGAACACCTGATTCCGTTCGTGATGTGACGGTGGCTGTGCTGGGAGCCAAGGACAGTAGAGCTCTGATCCAATAGAGCGCATCGTTGGAAGTCAGAACGGCCTTGGTGAGAAGCATTCTCTCCGTGTCAATGCCTGCAGGGGGTTCCGGTTTGGGTGTGACAGTACGAGTACGAGGGAACAGGGGTCCACGGGACTGGAGTTAAACCTCACGAGTAAGTCCGCCCAATCAAAATCCTGAGGAGCTTCAAATCGGGAATGCTCGGGCTAATACATGCGAAGACTCCATACTCGCCTTTGTCAACCATTCGCCAACTGTTGGGCGTGGTCTGCGATCTAGATTGGGCGGAACCTGGAAGAACCCAGGCTCGCATCTTGAGTGCAGTGTGACCCTTTTTCATAACCGGGCCGACAGATACACCACCTGGAACATTCGCCGAATATCACCCTCATTTCTGTCATCTAAAGCTTGGTAATGCACTTGCAACGAGATACGGGCTCGATTACACAGGCCAAGATGCCAAGCTTGGCTTCATGTAAGAGACCTGGCTACCCGACTTTGTGCAGACTGTGTGACCGAGTGACTAGACTTATTTTGGAAAGATCTTCGAACAAGAGGAAGTAAGAGCTCAGGAAGTTCGGCATCAAGGTCGTAAAGGATGTCCCCGGCGAGGGCGAGAAAGTGGCCGAGAACTACGAGGCCGGCCTCCTGGGCGTCGCCAACGACGACATTGAGCCCGGCTTCGGCCAGACCGCCCTGCTCCTCAAGACGCCCACCGAGACCGAGGACCGCAACATCCACGCCTGGTGCGGCGGCTTTGCCCTCGAGGGCTTCTGGCTCGGCATGCTCAATTACTACGGCCCCGGGCAGTTCATGTGCGCCATTAACCACCATCATGTCGTGATTCAGATGCCTTGACGTCCAGCATCTTGAGCCGACTCCCCCGACATCAACTTCCGCTTCTGGGAGGTCGACGGCGATGACGACCTGCCCGAGCTCGTCGACGCCATCGACATCATGCGCCGCGGTTTCCAGGCCGCCGGCGCCCTCGTCACCCACGGCGTCAGGAACCTGCGCGTTGTTGACGCTTCCGTCTTCCCTCACGTCCCGGGGACGTTCCCTTTTCTGCCCACTTTCATGATCTCGGATAAGGCGTCCAAGGACATCATTGAGGCCGCCCGCCGCCGCAACTAGGAGACATGGGCCCCTTTCGAAGTCCGGAGAGAGACACAGGGTTGACAAGTTTCATTCGCTTCTATCAGTACCATATTTAGGATCTATTTGGTGTTTCATTTACATGGCCAGGCAGCTCGAGTGTGCATGCCCTCTTGATATGATGTGCGACCTCCGTCTGATGGACTTCAGGAGTTTGGCAGACAAGGCCCCTGAGACCGTTCAAGCACCCAAAGGAATTGGCACTGGCCCGACTGGACCTGAGCTGGCACCAATGTTCGCCTGATGCATCGTCCGCGGCCCCAAGCTATCGGGATAGTCGACCGCCGTGTGGAACACCTGGTAGTTTGCCCACATGACGATGTCGCCCTCCTCAACCCTCGGCAGCATGATGTACTCCGGCCGCAGCACCCTTTCTTGGATCCCCTTCAGCCACCTCCTGATCTCAACCACATCATCAATCACCTTTGGCTCCGCCTCGGGCCCATCCCGCAGGAACATTCGCCTCGCGCAGATGCCGTGGACCATGAACGCCCGCTCATTAGTCACAGGGTTCACCCACACCATCGGATACCGCTTGACCTTGGCTTCATCGTAGGCGCCCAGCTCGGCGAGTGACTTTTCACGGCCCTGGTCGACCAAGCCCAGACCATGGGGCTGGCCTTTGCAATCGCCCATCCACTGGTAGGGGTGCGGGGCGTATTCGACCCAGGAGTGGTCGGCGATGCGCCTCTCTTCGTCCGTCATGAGGTCGTACGTCTGCGTGTTGCTGAAGAAGGCCGTGAGACCCGGCTCCGAGGGCATGGTCAGTCCGCTACCGTCGTCCCAGTGAATGGTCATTTCAGGGGACATGGGCCGCTTGATGCAGCGGAGCGTTGTGAACCATGCCGGTTCGCGGTCGTACAAGGGAGCATCGATGTGCCAGCGCTGGAAACGCGTGTGGCCTGCCTCAAAGTCCTCGTTTGACAACGGCAGGTCATGAAAGTCGTGCGACAGGGGCTTCTTGATCGTCCTGTCGATGATGCCGTAGTGGTCGGCGCCCTGATAGCCTTTGCCGATGACGCGAACGTTCTCGGCCCCGGGAATAGCGAGTACATCTCGACCGCGGGAAAGAATGCCGCCTTTGTCGTTGAAAGTCTTCAGATCGCCGTGAGAGTGGATCAAGGGGGCCTCGGGGTCGAAGCGTGTGACGAGCTCCCACTGCTTGATGGGTGGGAGATCCTTCTGACCCCTGACGACGACGACCTTGTGTGTCCAGATTGCATCAGACAGCCCCTGGACGTCGGTGTCTTGCGTCGGTCAGCGTTGCTCCAACTTCTCTCCCGGTACAACTTACCACTGATGGTGTTGAGGTCGAGGTCGGAAATGATGGCGCCAAAGTTGTGCCTCTCCGCGGCCGACTTGGTCATCGGCTCCACGGTGAAGCTGGTTTCGGAGGTGATTCTTCCAGGCGACATGTTGGTGGGCGAGGGCGCTTGCATTGGTCTGGCTTGCTGTTGGATGCGTACAATGCTTGCTTTATCGACGGGTCCTATCTACATCAAGATGCTGCTGGTTCATTGCAATGCTACTCCGTGATGGTTAGAAGCTGTAAGCTGAGGTCTGCTGTTGCATGGCCGAGTTGCGGGCGCACTCCGTGGCGGAGCCTCGGCCGAAGTGCTCACCTATCTTTGGTGGTGAAGATCGCCTCGGCCGAGGCCCTGCTCGTGCACCCCACTGGCCGACTCGCCTCAAAGCAAACGAGATAACGAAAGAAAGATCTCTTCGAAATTGCAACGGCGGCAGTGATCGTCTCCGATCAGCTCGAATGGAGGCAGCTGAAGTCCGGGACCACAATCTCGCCACGACAGTATTTTGATCGGCCGAATCCGGTACGCTGCCATCTCACATCGAATGAAACAAAGGAACCTGCCAATATAACATTGCTTCAATCCACATCAGTCCGACTCGTCGTCACCATGGATAACCACAACAACATCTCCACAATGACTACCAAATACGTCGACCGGGAGATCCCCCGGGTCTCCCTTGCCGACTTTGACAATCGCATCGATGAAATCACTGCGCAACTCTGCAAAGCCGCTGAGGAGGTCGGGTTCTTTGCCATCAAAGACCACGGTCTCTCCGAACCCGAAGTCCAGGAGATGTTCTCCGTATCCGAATCCTTCTTCCGACTCCCCGACGAGACAAAGGCCTCCGTTCCGTGGAACCCTCAAAACGTGGGCTGGGAGAAAATGTCACAGATCCGTCCATCCACGGGCGCTGCCGACACCAAGGAGTCCTACCAGGCTCAGTTTGGCGAGAACATGATCGGCCTCTGGCTGGACGAAGAGAAGCTCCCGGGTTTCAAGGAGTCTACCCTCGCCTTCATGCACCGGGTCCAGGGCATCTCGGAGCGCATCATGCGCTGTCTCGCCCGAGGCCTCGGCTTCGAAGACGACTTCTTCATCAAGGCTCACGATGCCTCGCGCATGGACTGCCAATCCGCCCTTCGCCTTCTACACTACTACGAGACCCCGCGCACAAACGATGGCAAGATCTACCACCGCGCCGGCGCCCACGCCGACTGGGGGTTCCTCACTCTCCTCTTCCAGCGCACGGGGCAGTCCGGTCTCGAGATCTGCCCCGGTCGTGAGGCCGTCACGGAGCACGCGCTGGGTGACGAGTGGACCAAGGTTGATTTCGAGCCGGGCGTCATCGTCTGCAACATTGGCGATCTGCTGATGAGCTGGAGTGACGACCGGTTCAAGAGCACGTATCACCGGGTCAAGGCGCCGTGTGAGGAGGGTGACTACTATGGCGAGCGGTTCAGCATTGCCTTTTTCAACCAGCCGAGGAAGGATACCGTCATTCAGGGGCCGCTGAAGAAGTATCCTGCTGTTACAGGCGAGGAGTTCAACCGGGAGGCCATGCAGCGCTTTTACACCGCCGCCAAGGCACGGGTCGAGGCCGAGCAGGCGGCAAAGAAGGGATCACCGGTTGTTGCGGCGACTGTTGTGGAGGTTGGCGCATAAACGTCTGGCTGTATTTAGATCTACAAATGCTTGTTCTCGCGCCCTCCGATCCAGTGAGCCACTCCGGTGTGCATGTTGTCGCCGGGGCTCCTTGCACAGAATGGCATCGCCCAGTTGGCAGCCAGCGAGAGCTCAGCCATCGAGACAAGGTTGAGAATGCAGCCTGACTGAGGGAATTGTATTTACAGGTTGATCTCACCGTCGTGGTCAACGACTCGGATCGCTTGCTTTGAACGATGACGACACGCCTCACTCTGGATTACGCAGCTGCTCCAAAAGGACTTGGAAACAATGGAGATGCAAAGATTTAAAGACCACGTTTTATTCTACCAAAGCGTCTGTTTGTGTCAAAGTGAGGTTCCAGCTTCCTCGAGTCTCAAGGCCTTGACTATCCTGTGGGGTGGTCGCTTGCTGCGATGTTGCATTGGTGCATCACTCGAGGTCCGTAGGACTTGGGAAACTCGGTCTGAAAACCTCAGTAAGCATGTAATTTGGGCAGATAGGGGTGAAAGACTCACAATACTGTGCCAGAGGGCCCTGTTGTACCAAAGAATGACATCCTGCTCCTGATGCGGGTGGGCATAGATGTTTTCCGGTTGCAGTGCTGGCCTCATGAGTCTGGAGAGATCAGTACTGTACATCGCCATCAGATGACCGAGACGTACTTGTCCATGAATGCTCGAACTTCTTTCAAGTCATCGACAACTGTTTCCTTGTCGTTGGGGCCACTCTTCAGGTGCAGCTTGAAGGCACCCTGCCCGTGGACCTGCAGAGACTTCTCCCCCGTCACCGGGTTCGTCCAGACCATGGGATAGATGCACACCTTGTCCGGATTCCAGGGCGGCAGTTTGTCGAGGGGGACCTCCTTGCCCTCAGTTTCGAGCAGATGTCCAAGCCGGGTACTTCGAGCTGTGGACATCCACGCAAAAGCGTGCGGCGCGTACTCGACCCGGCTGTTCATAACCAGCTGTCTTGTCTCATCGTCGAGCAGTGCCAGCGCTCTGCTGCCAGCAACCATGGCCGTTGCGCCCGGAGCCATCTTCATCTCCGTGCCAGTTCCATCGTCCCATCGCACGGTGACATCCGGGCCCTTCGGCGTGCGGACAGCAAGGAGACAGCCGACGCGGGGAGGCGGGATGGCGTACAACGCGCCGTCAAAATGCCACTGGTAAAAGCGAGATGCGCCAGCTTCACGGTCGGCGACCGGGAGATGAGGTGGTAGGTGGAATTCCTCGTGGTCAATACCCTGCACCTCGAAACCAGGCGGGAAGCCATAATGCTCGTCGGGCAAGGGGCCGCGGCCGAGGATGTGGACCTGAGGCTGTACGGGAATCGCAGGACGTTTCGGAATGCCAAAGATGTCGACGCCTTTGTGTGAGGTGAGGAAAGGATCTTTGCCGTGGGCGAAGCCGCCTGTCGTCTCGTCCGGGTCAAAGCTGGGGAAGTCACAGTCAGCTTGATGATACCGAGCGGAGTGCCAGACTCTTACCTCGCAGTCAGCTTGTACTGCTGCTGCGGCTTCAGCATCTCGGGCTGCTCCTTGAACACGAGCATCTTGTGCCTGTGCAAGGCGTCCGAGATGAAGTCAAAGTCCGCATCGGTGAAGTTGTTGAGATCAATGCCGTAGATCTCGGCGCCAAAGTCGACTTTACTCCCGGGTGAGTGCTTGATGGGCACAGCTCGACCCGTCGATGATTCTGCATGGGGCAGGGTGAAGGCCGTTTTCTGCGGGAGGAGACGCAGGTCGGTGGCCTCCTCAGTGACGACCGATGTGATGACCATGTTGAGTTGGAGGGGTGAGGTGTCGAACCTTTGCGATGCTGTTGAGCTCATGTGTTTTTCAAGAACCTGCGGAAGAAGCCATCGCGCCGCCGGACTCTCAGGGGTGACTTCATTCGACGGTCGTGTCACCTCCACGCACTTCGGGCGGCAATGGCTCAAACACGGCGACGGTGCCGAGCGCGCATGGGTATCTGCTATCGCACGTTCGGGCGGGCGCAGTCCCTCGGCCGACCCCCCGAATCTTCAGCAGCCGAGACCTCGGCCGAGGTGTCCGGAGTAGGGACCGGACCCCTGTCCCCAATCCTCTGACGAACACACCAATACTCGAAAGAACAAAGTAAAGCTTCACGGCTTTCAAGCGTTTGACTCTTGCCAAAGACCAGTCATCTACTGCCCAACATGACATCCTCATTCTTCACCACCACGTCCGGCACCAAGACGCACTTCCTCCGATCAGGCACCCCATCAGGCCCTCTCCTCGTCTGCCTCCACGGTCTCGGTGGTTCGACCGAAACATTTGCGCCGCTCTTGCCCTTGCTCCCGAGAACCCACGACATCGTTCTTGTCGACTTTCAAGGCTTCGGCCAGACTCCCCTCACCGACCCCTCGAAGCCCCTGTCCGTCGGAGGCCATGTCGCCGACCTACACGATCTCATCACATCTCTCCAAGCAACTAAGACCTCTCCGGCGCCGGTCACCCTCATCGGTCACTCCCTTGGCGGCATCGTCTCCCTCCATTACGCCGCAGCTCATCCCGACACCGTCGGTGGTCTCCTCCTCATCGCCCCCGGGCGCAGTGCGGGGCACATCCCGGCCGTGAAGCAGAGGATGCTCGATCTGGCCGCGACTGTGCGGGAGAAGGGGATTGAGTTCGCTGCAGATACTGCTGCCAAGTCCAACTTCTACGAGGACACCCCTGAGAGGTTTGCAGACCCCGCAGCTCGGGAGGCGGTGAGGACTGCTGTGGCGGCGTCGGACCCGGAGGGCTATGCAAAGAATTGCGAGGCCATGGTTGATGAGAGCCACAAGGACCCGGAGTATGGGAATATCAAGTGTCCAGCGGTGTTTGTCGCCGGCGATAAGGACATGATTGCCGCGGCTGAGAAAGTGAAGGATCTGAGTGCTCTTCTGGGCGGCCCTTCCACGGTTGTGATGGCTCGGAGCGGGCATCAGCCGGTTTTGGAGGATCTGGGAGGGGTTAAGAGGGCACTGAAGCTGTTGATAGGGGATAGGATGTAGCTGAATGGGATTTGGGTCAGTGAACCGCCTTAGCAGGTCGCGATTTCACATCTTAGAGCTCAACCTTGACTTCTGGAAGAACTTTAGAAGGATTGCTGCCTTGAACGGTCTCGGCCTCGTACCTTGAGCTACGGTCCGTACCCAAGATTAATGGATTGATAAGAACAAACAGCGAAATCTTGATCAAACGACAGTGCTAATAACCTTCTCCGGGGCTCCCTTGCCATCCTCCACCTTTCCGGCAGCCTGACTGTCTCCGTCCGTGTCCACACCCTCGCTTTGAGCAATCGTCTCCTCAAAACCAGTCACCACACACGGGATCAAGGTCTGCTTGGCCGGGAAGAAGTAGCTCGAAGTCCAGTACAGCGCAATGGAAAGGAAGAACCCGTACAGCCAGTTGAATGCAAACAGGTTTGACAGCCCTTGATCGATGTTGACCGAGTTCGGAGCGACCTTCTTTGCAAGGCCAGGCAGCACAGGCACGATGACGGGAAAGCATGCCAGTACGGCGCGCCAGTTCGTCCCCCATCTGTTCCCGTAGCTGTAGATGCCGCGCGGATCGTACAGCGCTGGCACGTCGTACTTGCGCTTCTTGACGAGCCAGTAGTCGGTGAAGAGAATGCCGGCCATGGGAGCCATGAAGATGGCATACGCGCTCATAAAATTGAGGAATGCGCGGCCGGACGCCACAATGATCCACGGACACAGAGCCCATCCGCCAAAGATGGAAACGAAGATGGTGCCGCGGCGGATGCTGAACCAGCGTGGCATGAGCGTGCAGACGTCGTTGGCAAAGGAGACGGCGTTGGCGCTGATGTTGACGCTGATCTGCGCCAGGAGCCAGATGGAGCCGCAGAAGAAGGCCGCAGCACGTCCGCCGGGAGTGTTCTGCCATGTTGCGATGATCTCGAGGGGCGTCCAGTACGCCTGGCCCCAGATGGACTGTGCCGCCGAGGCGGAAATGACACCAAACAGGGCCACGATGGTTTTGAAGAAGGGAATGACGGGCAGCTGCCAGTATTGCGCCTTGCTGCTCTTGGAGAAGCGGGAAAAGTCCGAGATGTTGACGGCCAGAGTGCTGTAGCCGCCGGTGACAGCAGTCAGGTTGGAGACCCAAAGCCAGGCGCGCTCCGAGCCGTGAACCTGCGAGGGCCGGCTGAAGAACTCGCCCTGGCCCCCGGCCCGAACACCAATCCAAATGACCATGCCAATAGCCATGGGCGGCGTGAGAATTGTCTTGACCCAGAACATGTACTGCAGCTTGTGCGTCGGGACGAGCAACAGCGGGAACTGCAGCAGCCAGTAGATGAAGTACGAGACCATCCCGGCAGAAGTGAGCCCGGCCGATGCTGGGAGGATGTTGGGGATGTTGCGATAGCTCGGCCACAACGAGGAGAGAACCACCGTGACGCAGGTGCCTCCATTGGCCGTCTGGACGCCAAACCAGAACATGGCCAGGATGCCCCGGCTGATGACGGCGAAGTAGCTGAACCAGTAGCCGAAGCTGGCGCGGGCGGCAATGGGGAACGGGATGTGCAGGGAGGCGCCAATGGCACCGTTGAGAACCGTCGGAATGGCGTTGCAGAAGCCGGCCAGCAGCACGATGAGCACGGCGTCGGTGGCAGTGAGGCCGGTGGTCAGGATGGCGCTGCCCGTGCTCCATGTCGCAATGGTGACCAAATCGCTGAACCTATTCGGTTTTAGAGGTGTGATGATGATGCCGGACAAGGGTCAACTTACCAATACGTGATGAAGGCGCTCTTGCCCCAGGTCCGCCTCTCAACAGGCACCGGGTCCATGTCGATGTTGGTCCAGACATCTGCCGGCGCGATGCTGCTCGGCTGCTTGGGGAGCGTCCAGCTACTGGCGTCCGTGAGTCGAAGGCGGGCCTTCTCCTTGGCCGCGTGGCCGCGCTCTCGGAGGTTCATCTTGAAGGTGTTCATGTTTGATGAATTGCCGCTCTCAGGGAGGAGCTGCCCTGGGGATATTTGAAGCTATTCAACGTCCATCGCGTCTTATCGTTGCGGCCACCGTGATGCATGTCCTCAGCTGGCCACCGCGGATGACGGACGGAGGAAAGGCAATCTGCTATCGCCGGACGCCAGGCCAACCTCGGCCGGGGGACTTTGGCGCTGTCCTATCAGTGGAGATGCAAAGGTGCGTTGATGGCCGCTTTCGTCCTTTGATAGTCGGCAGCCATGGTGCTGCGCGCGGCGATGCAAACAAAGATAAGCGGCGCGTGAAACGAGGCCCTGATCATCCCCGGACCCACACCGTTGCGCCTTGGCGGCCCAGCCACGCCGAAGCCCTGGACATTGCGTCGGGACAAAACGTCGGGTCCACTGGCACCCCGCAGCTTGGGACAGCCCCCTGGGACAACCCGTCAAGCCCCCCGCCGGGACAGCCCGTCAAGCCCACCAGCCAATCAACAGCTTGCGATTTCAGAGCGGTGCCAGTCTCGAGATAAGGATCCAGGGACGACCTCAACCCGCGAACATGCCCTCGTCCGAGGCAACTTGGCCCAACATCCTCAATCACGTACGACGGAGGCATGTCATCAACCGCAAACCGATCGAAACTCGCCTGCTCGGCCTGCACTCGCCGCAAGGTCCGCTGCAGCAAGACTGTGCCCTGTACCAACTGTGTCCGAAGGTGAGGATGCTCGGCGGCGCTCCCGATAACTCATTACTCACCATGCACCAGGGGAGAGCAGGAATCGTGCGGACTCGACGAAACACCACCACCGACACCATCCATCGCGCGACGCCCATCGACGGCAGCTTCACCACGTCCGCCCACCTCCGAGCTTGAAGATTTGCGTCGCAAGGTCGTCGAGCTTGAAGACGCCGCCAGGACGGAGCCCTCGGCCGAGGTCCGCTGGCAGCCCCTTGCCAACGACGATGATGGCGGTTCCTCCCCTCCTGACAATGTCATGAAAGATGCCGCCTCTATTCTCGAGTTTCTGGCCTGGGGACGCCGCAAAGACCCCGATTACCGATCCGTCGTCTCACCCGAAGCGACCTTTTCGACCAAGGCACCCTCGGGCGACCTCCGCGAGGCAGGCTCGGATACTTTTGATGAGTGCGCCCAGCCTGCGGTCCTGCAGCTCCTCCTCCCGAGCCCCCGCCAAGTGCGGCAGTTGGTCGATTACCACGACGAGTGCCTCCTGTGGTACCATGGCTCCTACTTTGCGCCGACTTTCCGCGCCCAGCTGGAAGCCTTTTACACTCGACACGACGGTCTCATCGACAGCCCCGGGGTGAACCTGCAATGGGTGGCCCTGCTCTTCTCCATAATATCAGCCGCCCTGGCCTGTGCCCCCCCTGCTCGCGCCGAGACATGGGGGTTCCGTGCCCCTGAAGAGCGGAAGACGCTTTCGAAGCGCTGGTTCCAGGCCGTCATCACATGCCTCAACCGCGCCAACTACACGGCCAACCTGAGCATCCTGTCATGTCAAGCCATCGCCACGAGCACCATTGCCGCCCACCTTTTGGGTTTCAGCAACTCCCAGAGCATTCATCTGGCTGCCGCCGTTCGAATCGCGCAGTCCCTCGCCCTGCATCGCCTCGGGCCAGAAGCCCCCGGTACCACCGTTGAAAAAGAGATTGGCCGACGAGTCTGGTGCCAGCTCTGCAGCCAGGATTGGTTCTCGATCCCCTTTAGTGAAAGCTACCTCGTGAATCCAGCCTATTCGACCTCGGAGCCGCCATCCAACGCTCATGACCACGACCTCGTCCCGCTTCCGCTGCACGTGCCGACGCAGACGAGCTACTGCCGCTTCCTGCGCGAGGTCGCAGCCCTTATGCCCCGGCTGCAGGACAGTCTCGTGGCTTGCAACACCGCGTACACGCGGTATGAGCAGGTGCTGAGCTGGGATGCCCGCCTTCGCTCCCTCGCTACATCTGAGCGACCCGTGTTTTTGTCCAGCGCCCCCATTGAGCCAAGCTGGCCCGTATGGACGCCCTGGGCACGCCGCGCCCTTGCCATCAGCTCCAGCCACAAGATCATCATGATCCACAGGTCCTTCCTGTCCGACAGCTTCAGTAACCCGGCCTTTGCCTTTACCCGACGAACCTGCCTGGCTGCGTCCAAGACCATCATCAAGGAATACAAGTCTGTTGTTGTTGAGGACGGCCCAGTCTTGTGGATTCATCAAGCCTTCTCGGTTGCGGCGGCCATCATCCTCATCCTCGATGTACTGCACCGCGATCCGGCCGAGGCAGAGAGGACCGAACATCGCACCCTCGCCCAGGAGGTCGTGGGAATCTTGACATTGTGCCAGAATAGCATGATTGCGTCCCGGGGCGTCAAGCTTCTCGGCGCGCTTCTGGCGGAAGTCAACAAGACCAGGAAGCGGGCGCGCGACGGCAGCTTACTCCCTCCCGAGAAGAATTTCAACGTCCCGTCCTTTGTCAAGACGTTCTGCGAGGAAAAGTCCGCGGCGGCAGCTTCAGCGAAGAACAACCAGCCAAACCAGATGCGACAGACAAAAAGGGCTTCTCCACCCCGGACACCGTCGTCGTCGGATAATCCCCCGCCTGATTATTATGATGGCAATGAACAGCAGCAGGAGGATGTACTTGACTTCACACAGGTGGCGGACTTGAACTTTGGTTTCCCTCCTGCGGGCCGTGACGGTGCCAACAGCTTTGAGAACCTCTTGCACTTGGCCAGCCACGATTACTTCTCTATTTTCTGAGCATAGAGGCAAGACTAGAGGTTTACTTTCATGATGTATACAAGTACAGGGTCTAAGAGACCTGGCCCCCAGCGACGACGCTGGCCGGCCACTCCATCATCTCCTGCCAACTGGAACCTTCCAACTTTGACATGATGCACTCGATGAGCGCCGGCGCCCAGCCTTCGAAGAACCAAAAAGTAGAGCGTAAAAAGTGCAGCAAGCAGCTATAGTAAGCAAAAACGACCAGAGCAATGGGATGCCCGGACCTCCCTAGCTTGAGGAACAGGGCCGGTACCACGCGCGGCCAGCCGAAGAGAGCGCGAGCCTCGGCGAAGGAGCTTTCGCCAGACTTGAGACGTGCGTCTGCAATACACTGGCCCAGAGCCTCCACTGCAGAGATGAGGACAGAGCGTATGTTGTCATCAGGCTCATCCTCTGGATTCAAAGACAGCTGAAGGGCGTGTACCCGTTCGGCCAGGGAGAGCAGGGTGCCATCCAGGTCATGGACCTGTCGAGCCGCCGCGAACATCCTCGCCAGTGGACCCATCTGGATGTCGTCCTGAGATGAAGAGACGATTGCTGACATGCCGTGCATTAGGTGGAATATGTTGATCAGCCGATGGATAGGTGAGACGCCGCAGTCATGGATATGGCCATCATCGCAGCTTGAGAAGGCAGCAAACTTATTAAGGGCGAGAAACATGGACGAGGCGTAGAGGGCGTGACAGTTGATCGAGGTAACAGGCTGCCCGAGGGCCTCCCGTAGGCCGCGGAGGCCATGGTTCTGGTGGCCGTTGGCCAGCAAGACGTAATGTGTGTGCTTGTCCGGGTGTAGGTGAGCCATGTGAAAGGCTGAGAAGGCCAAGATGAAGCGGAGGAGAAAGGGATGGGAGACGGCCTCGCGGGGAATCTCCACCTGAAAAGTTGCTGCAAGATCCTGGTTTGAGAGGAACGGCAGGCAGGCCACGCTCATGTAGTGAAAAATGAGCTCGGCGGTGTAGACCCAGCAATCAGACTCGTCTGCCAGATCTGAACGCAGCAAGTCGATCAGGCGGTCGGTGCCAGAGCTTGGGGTGCTGGCGGGGGTGCTGCTCGAACCCAAGGTCTTTTCCACGGGGTGAGATGGCGTGAACATTGAGCTGGGCTGTTCCAGGCTGCATGAAGTCTGGTGGCGAGCACATGCTGAGCACGGCACTTTTTCGTCGCACTGGACATTCTGTCAGCCGTGGTACTGTAACGCAGGGCGTCATCACACACCTTGACGCGCCGCCTCTTGCACCTGACGCAGCCGTTCCTCGACTTGGTCAAACCTAGCCGCTTTTTCTGTGTCGAACGAGGCTGCATGCTCGGCATCCGGAGGGTGAGATGTCTGGGGATCGGTACGGCGTGTGGCCGAATGGGGAGAGGGAAGCCGGCGGCGGGCCTTTTGCGGGTATTTACATACCTTACTCAGTGGAGCAGCCAGGACCGTGCCCAGGGTGCAGCGACAATGGATGCCTAGATGGGATGAATGTGAGATTGCGTGACGCGGCTCTTGAAGCTTGGCGTCCCGGCAGACTCGGCATCTCGAGTCATGCAAAACATACGGCCTCTGCAATTATCACAACGACACGACCGACGAGTCACGTCGTCCCTGTCTTGGCATTCAATGTGGTCGAGCAGGCGTTTGTTCATGATGCGATGAAGGACTTGGCGCGGGGGCTGAGTCTAGGGGCTGAGTCTAGGCAGCTCAGCCCGGTCACCCATCCATTGCCACTATTCGAACAAACCATTCGTTTCCCTCCTACAGCCCCTCGTCCGGCAGTGAATCGCTCATCGTTCATCGTTTGACTCATCGCCAAGGACGTGAGAACGACCTCTCGAAGCCCGGTTAGCCGTCGGGTGATGGACGATGAAGTGGAGTAGCGGGAAGACCCTGAACAGCCCAAACATCATGAAGGTCTTCGATAGCGAGCTTCTTGGCAACTGGAAGACACAGGCAGAGGTTCTTTCTTATGGCCAGTGGAGTATGGCGTCACTACGACGAAAGGGACATGATTCTACGCGGGAGCTTCCAAGACGTATTGATCATTTCCCGTCCGTGTTCCCAGTGCAAAAGACCGTCGGGCCCCGAACTATCGACTTTGATTCTCAGTAAACATACCTTTACCAGCCACGACTAATAATGTCTATCTTCTATGAACTCTCCCGGCTCTCATTGTCCAATCTCTTCCACCTCCTGTCTAAACCCCTCACCCCCGTTTCATCGCCGGTGACTTTCCAAGCCTGTCATTCTACAATTTCGAATGGCCCAGAAGTAGTTGTCTCGATGGCTATTTCCTCGACGTCGTCAGCCCTTCCTCCAGGACAATGTCCTCTTTGATCAGGCCCTTGGCGCTCAGCTGCGGGAAGTATGTAGCCGGATGTATAATCGAAAGAAGTGCAGTAGCCGCGAGAATCATTGCTCCATCGAGGATGAGGAAGGAAATCTCATCCTTCATCAAGTCACTACCCCAGCCCGAGGCCATCTCCGGGATCCTGGCGACCATGTCAGCTTCACGCCTATAGCAGGGGGCGCAGCTGAAAACTTACCTGTAGATGCATCGAACAATGATGGCAACAAAGGCGACTGATATGCACCAGACGAAAATCTTGAGCTTCCTAGCAGCTGCAATGCCGTTCAAGTCACCCCTGATTCGGGCTTCCTCTTGCGTTGAATAGATGAGTTCCGCGGACGAGCCTGGCTGGCCTTGCCACTGGCCTTTGGCCCCGACGGACCGCCTTCGGTAGTAAAGGAGCATCAGCCCGCCACAAACCATCATGTTGACGGCCTGGAACGACACGCCCGTGATGAGCAGGATCGAGCTAGCATCCTGCACGGTCGAGTTCCCGCCCTCACCAGACGTCGCCATGGCGGCCAGACCACAGCCGGCGGCCTGAATGATGATGGAAAAGACGTCCGAGCCCACAAATAGCCAAGGATACCATCGCGGCTTGATCGTAGACCACTGAGCTCCGTAGTGAATGACAAGGTGCTTGAATGTGATGGAAATCGCGGCGGCGATGAATGTCGGCCCCAGCATCAGCGTCAAGAGCTGGATGACGAATGCGAGGAAGTTCCAGGGGTTGCTGGCTGCAATGACACGGCATACGTAGCCAGCGAGCTCGAAGATGGTGCCGACACCGAGCCAGGCGGCGAAAGACCACGCCCGGGATTTCCAGGTGTAGTACACCTGCAGGGCCAGAAGCAGGGCGTACGCGGCCGAGAAGAAGATGACGGCATTTTTGGTAAAGTAGTCGCCGTACAGCGTCGCTGAGACGGGGCACTGGTCAGACACTGCATCGCAAGTATTGTAGCCGGGAACAAATGGCTGGTCGGACATGATGCTGGGAGATGATAGAGAAGATGGTTGATTGGGGCAGTTTGTGTTGCTGGTGGTTTCCTGGAACGACAGCGGCCGTCCATTTTATCATGTCGTGACAGCTCCATCTCGGCTGTGCAGCATCTCGGGATGATGGATTCAACGAGAACGAGGGCGTACTCGGTGCGAGAATCCAACGGGACGACGCTCGCCCCGTCTTGGCGTGGCTGTAAGACGGGGAGACGGCACCTGCGGACGAGTTTGGGGACAATGACCTCGGTGCCTTTGATGAAGTGAGTTGTGTTTAAGCTTCAGGGATTCGCTGGCATTGCCACGTGTTTCATGACTCGCTAGCCGGGCTAAGGCTCGGAGAGATGGGCTGTGTCGAGTGAGGCGACTTGTTTTCGTTCTCGTTCTCGTTCTCGCATAGCTCGTCTTCGCATCTAGACTCTGCCTCTGCATGGGTATCAATTGTTACATTACAAATAACCATGAAAATAAAGTAAGATTAAAATGCTTGGATGTCGGATATTCGCCTTAGTTTATCAGCAGGCCGTGCCTTGTCTGCAACGCAGCGGCCACGTTCCCCCCCGAGAACAATTCCGACGACCCGTCCTTTGTCAAATGTTCTGCGGGGAAAAGTCGACGGCAGAAGCTGCAGTGCAAATGACAAGGACTTCGCCACCGTGAATAATGTCATTGTCGGATCCGCCACCAACCTACAACAATAGTGAGTAGGAGCAATGTGCTTGACTTTGCGCGGGCGGACTTTCATTTGAGCTTTCCCCTGCTTGACTGGACGGGGTCAATGGCTTTGAGAATTTGTTGTATTTAGCTAGTCATGATTTATTTTCGATATTCTGAGGGGTGGTTCATGACGTGGTTCATTCAGGCGGTGCACAGACATCGCTGTGCCATGTTTCGACGGGGAGCACGCTAGGAAAACAAGCCAAAAGGGCAGATTCGAGGGCATTGAGGAAAGCTTGGGTTCATGGATGCCGGTGATCAATGTCCCGTGTTGTGCGATTTCTTCTTCCGAGATGGCGTGGGGCTCTGCTATTGTACAAAGTCCAAAGGATCCCGACAGTTCCAGACGGACTGTCTTGAACAGGCCTCACTCTCAGATACCAACCGCCCTTCCTATCCGAGGTGAACCTTCACCCAGCGTCTGACGCCCATCGGGCACCATTGTGCGCAGTACGAGTGCTGCCTGTGTCTTGGCGGGGCAGCTCATCGGCGGCCCGGAAGAACGATATCATCAAAACCGTCGTCGTGATCGAGGGGCTCCGTGAACATGTCGCGAAGGAAGACCATCTCCCGCAGGCGGCGGGGCAGTCGAGCCTTGGTCTGGGTGTAATCAGGAGCGGGCGACTCCTGGGCAGGCTCAGTGATCTCCTCAGCGGTCTCGAGGGACTTCATCTCCACGTTCTTGTCTCCGATCTCTGCCGTCGTCGTGTTGTCGACCACGTTCAGCCTGCAAGCCCCGAAGATTTGCTCGAGTTGACGACCAGCGAAGTAGTGAATCCACTTCTTGTTCTCGCCGTTGACCTTGGCGTTGTAGATCATGTGGAAGTACTCGGGATCGTATGGTTCTTCGCTGAAAGGCTCCTCGAGAGGCAGTGCTGAGTCTTCCTTGACTGCAAGAAGACTGTTAGTGGGTGACAGTTTTTGTGAGGGGAGAGTCCATACCGAAGGCCTCCCACAGAGCATCACCGACGAGCCAAATCACATGGTAGACTCCACATGCATCGTATCCAATGTCCAGGAGAGCCGCGCGAGTCACCGACAAAACTCGTTCAAACTCCCGGACCAGGGCCAGCGTCAGTCTGGTTGTGCTCGAAATGTCGAGATTCTTGACGTTGTGATGACCCTCCACGACCGTGCCGATGACGAGGTCCATGTACTTCATGACCTCGGGTGACTTCCAGACATCTTGGTGCTTCTCCTTGTGGGTTTGCTGGGGCTGAAGGGGAGAAGAGTGCGTGGCTTCATTGACTGAAGTTCCGTCGGGCGCGGCGGGGAACTTAGCGGAGTCCTGTGCATCGAGAGAGGCCATCTTGCGCTCTTGATGCTGGTGCTGGGTGTTTCCAGCCTCCATCTTGGCTGTTGGGTGATGGAGGGTGGGTGCGTTGCGGGTGGATGGGTTTGTGGGAGGGGAAAAGGGCTTGAAGCCGGCCTGTTGGTGGGCGCTTTCAACAAAGAGCACATGCCAGGCACTCCCAGTGACTGCCTGGGGCCACCCTCCAATCAAATGCCACAAAAGAGCTGTCCCAGATATTCACTTGCCAGACTTCTGCCTGGACTTGAGCGGCCTTTTGATCCGGCCACAAAACAGGGCAATGATGGCTAGCAGTCAAATGGTCAGATATCGCAGGTTTACGGCCGCTTTCGATTCGATGGTGTGCGAAGATGGCAACTTAAGAAGGCTGAGACATTCCACGCAGCCTCTCTGGCTTGATCTTCGTCATCAGAGATCACCTTACATACTGAATCTATCTCCCATAGATCTACAAGGTGCTGGCGAAGAAGTGCCCCCGTCCTCTCGAGTAGTGTGAGGCGATCGGGCCACTCATCTGACTGCATATCACAAGGCACATTACAGGGCACATCACAGGTCACCGGTCGAATCATGGGAGGGAATACGTCTATTAGTGCAAGTTCTCCGAGGACAATTTTCCCAGCCTCTATGGCAATTAGCACGAGCTCGACCCATCGTGGTGCAGAAGAGCGATGTTGAGTTTGATGACGAGCCTGGTCGTCCCGCCGAAGTGTCGCTGTGATGGATGTCTGGCAGGACGCGCGCGCCAGACTGGTGGCCCTGAGGACTCTTGTCCCATCGCTCAAGCATCGTCTCGCTCCTCTTGCTTCACCTGCTTGGGGCTGATCTCGATGAAGTCCTGCACGGCGTCTGGGAACCTTTTAAGGTTTGCCGCAATCTTCTTGGCGACATCGGCCAGCTTCCAACCAGCCTCGTGGGTGACGAGATGCTCTGCCAGCACTTCGCCATATTTGATCGGCTTGGCCGGCTTCTCCAGGCGTTTGAGAGCATAGCAGACGAGCGCGTCGTATGCTTGAAAGAGGTCATGGCTGAAACCAAAAACCGCCTCCGGATCCAGCTCGTCCGTGGTGCAAGTGAAGCCAAGCACCCACGCAGTGGTGACCTCGTTCACCCGGACAAACATGACGAGCTCTCTGTTCAAGCCCGCAGGACTCTTGATGCCCATTGGGCCTTCGTCCATGTCCAGCGGCATGGAGACAGTGAGTGGGCCCTCAGCCGGGATAGGCGTTCCGCGCATGATGTAGGTCCAGAGCTGGCGAAGCTCGTCACGATTGGTGTTGATACCAAGCTCGATGATCTTGACCTGCTTCTGGGCCGCCTCGAGGGTCGCAAGCTCGATCTTGGCATCCTCGAGCTTGAACTCGATTCTGGCCCTAGACTCACGCTCAGCTGCGTGCTTGATGCGATACTGCCTTCGCTGCTCCTGGAACGTAACCCATTCCTTGCCCTCCTGCTGGAACAGGGTCTTGGCATGTGACACCATCTTCTCGTACATGAGGCAGGCCGGTGCCTTGTTGTCGGGCTTGGGGATGTTAATGTCCGTCGATTGATCGACTGCGAATAGATGGTCAGTGAATGGCTTCTGCGTATAAAATGGCGGGCTACGTACCATAGGTCCGCCAGACCACGTTGCCGCTGAGCCAGATCATGTGGTAGATTCCACATGCTTCCATTCCGGCATCGACAAGAGGCTGACGAATCGCTTCAACCGCTTTCTTGAGCTCAGCGCGGATGCGGCCCTCATGGTCGCTGGTGAGCTTCACCAGGGGGTTCCGGTGCTCCTGGTTGGCCTTGGCGATGGCGGCAATGACCTCCAGCGTGTACTGCTTGACCTCGGGCACATTCCAGCGCTTTTCATTCTCTGCGAAGTCTTCGGCGGAAAGTTGGAACGGGCCGACCGCGACGGATGAGATTGGACCGGCCGAGGCGAGCTGAGGCTCTTGACCCATCTCCATGTTCGTTCCTTCCGTCTTGGCTGATGTGTTGTGTTGGTTGGCGAGATGAGGATGGAGTGCGGAAGGGTTGGGCTTCAAAAAATTTACTCGTGCGCTTCAACAAAGGGCACAAGCCAAGGTGGGTAGCCAGGTCCCACCTGCAGAGCTGATAAGGCAATCTCGGCTGCCTGCGAACTTGCATTGACACTCTGAGGACCTGTCGAGAGAATGAAAGTTGTTTTGAAAAGCAAGAGCTAGAAAAGAGTCAAGTCCTGCCAACAGCGCGTTTGCACCTACTGCCCGAGGCCCGGGCCAGTGAAGGCTCCATCGTCATCTGGAGAAGACCGCTACTAAACAAAGTGAGGACGCATGCATGAACCAGCACTGCCATCAGGTTTGTGATTCCACTGCCTCTGTGAATGTCCCCAGAAATACCGCTGCATGGAATCAGATCTGAAACACCATCGAAATCACTAAAGTCATCACGGGATGAGGGCACAGAGACAGTGAGGCAAACTCCATTTTGAATTAAGAAGTAGACGGGCCTTGAAGACAGCGAAGCAAGATGGCCGGCGGCCACCTAGTCAGCTGTCGCAGGCTTGGCGTAATGAGTGCCCGGACTGTTCCGACCTGCCAGTATGCCCAACAGCCCCTAAAGAGACTTTAGAACATCTTCGACGAAAGTGTCCTTCGACGTGGCTGGCTCGAAGAAATCGTAAATGACCGACATGGACACCTTGCTAGGGCCCATGACAGGAGTGTCCACATTCATCTCCAGAGGCTGACGAGCGGCATGAATGTTGTTCTCGATGACGCGAGGGCGATTGCCTTCGGAAAGCCTCTGGTGTCCGGGCTGCTGCTGCTGCAGAGCCTGCTGCTGGGCCTGCTGAGGTTGAGCCTGTTGAGGCTGGAGTTGGTGCTGCTGAGGAGCGGGAGCTTGATTCTGAGGGCCAAAGTGCATCTGCCAGCTCTGCTGTTGAGGCTGCGGCAGGAACTGCTGCTGAGGAGCAGTGGGAGCTTGACCCTGAGGGCCGGAAGGCA
Organism: Plectosphaerella cucumerina; assembly: GCA_020746995.1. NCBI lineage: Eukaryota > Fungi > Ascomycota > Sordariomycetes > Glomerellales > Plectosphaerellaceae > Plectosphaerella > Plectosphaerella cucumerina. Next base: position 125,697 of record JAGPXD010000004.1, on the reverse strand, counting down.
TCTGCCAGACCTGCTGCTGGAGCTGCGGCTGGAACTGCTGCTGAGGGGCAGCGAACGCCTGACCCTGAGGGCCAAAGAGCATCTGCTGCTGCAGCTGCTGAGGAGCTGCGAAAGTCTGACCCTGCGCCTGCCAGTTGTTGTTGTTGTTGCCGGCAAAGCCACCCTGCCAGTTGTCGTTGTCGCCGGCATAGCCACCCTGCCAGTGGTTGCCGCCACCTCGTCCTCGGCCACCACGCCAGTGGTTGTTATTGCCGCGGTTGTTGTTACCGCGATAGTTGTTGTTGCCGCGATAGTTGTTACCGCCGCCACGGCCACCGCGGCCGCCGTAGTTGTCGTACTGGGGGAGGAACTCCTCTATCGCCTCCTTGACCTGGCTCTTGATCAACTCAGCGTTACTGACAGCCTTGTTGCGGTTCCTCTTGCGCTTCGGCTGCTGCTGACCATCTCCCTGGTGGTCAGTCTCCTCGCCGCGCTCGGAGTGGGTGCGGGCCTTGGGTTTGCCCTGGCCGCCGTCAGCTGACGGGCCGGCTTCGATCTGGCGAGGCGGCCTGTATCCCAGTAGGAGCCGGGATGGCGCCTCCATGCTGGTATCAGGAACCGTGACCTGCTGGCGACCGAACCCCCAGACGCCGCCGTTCCTCATGTTGTACGCCAGTTCGTGCTGCATGGCTCTGATGTGCAGGGGGTTTGACGTCGCCATGCCGTACATGTCATTGCCCAAGTCACCGGTGAAGTCGGTCTGATTGTCGGACGCATGGTTGACGAGGCGAATCGTCTTGCTGTCCCCTTTGCCAAAGACCGCGAGACTGATCTTGGAACTGGCCTCCAGGACCCCAGCCGTCGTAGTGTTGGTGATGACGGGGGCGACGTCGGTGGCGTTTCCGCCCAGTTCGTGGTCGTCTCCTTGATTGGTGTTGCTCGCCATCTTGATGTTGATTTGATGCGAGTGTGATGATGGTTGATGAGGTTGGTGAAGGTTGAGGGGGGAATGGGCGTGGGCTGGAAAATCAACAAAGGTAGGGCGCGTTTGCACCTGGGGCACCCACCCACCGAGGCACCCACCAAGGTACTCCACTCGCTGAGGCCACAAGCACATGCCACATCAACACGTCACGGTCAGGTTTTTTTACCCCCACAGATCTCTGAGCGAGGCATCAGACACGGGAACCGCACAAGCACTACGTGTTTTCAGAACGGGCAATAAATGCATGTCGTTGGATTTACGTCTGTGGGGCGATCGACGGAGGGGCTCTGTGGCTTTTACGGGGGTGGCGGTGGCGGTGGCGGATGCAGGCCGAACAACGGGGCGGAGACAAGTCACTCGGGTGGACTGATGATCTCTTGATGTCGTATTTCAGATTAGACAAGAATACATCACGAATCAAATTGACGTTTCATGGATCAAGGCGCGATGTCACGAAAAGGCATGTAGTAGTAGGCCGGGAAACTCTCTTGATGTAATAGAAGTGACAAAACCTTCCGCTGGCCCGCAGACTTGGACCGTCCCCGACGCACCAGCTTCCTCGAACTCGTGCTAAACTTCCTCCACGACGTGTACTCAAAATCCTCCCAGTGATCAAAGACGTGAGACCTCATCGTGTTTTCCCGTGTCCAGCGCATGAACTCCGACCCTGGCCGTTGACGTTGAGCTTAGGAGCGGTGGATGATGGTGCCGATGACGTTGCCGTCCTTGTTGGAGACCTTCTGTTGATCGAGGTGGCTGAGGATGTTGTCGACCGCCTACTGGTTGGTCTTGTTGAGCTTGTCGGTCGCGTCTTGGGCGGCCTTCTGGATCTTGTTGATCGCGTCCTGGGCGGCCTTCTCGATGGCAGCGACAGCCTCTTGAATGGTGTCGACATTGTTCGAATCAGGAGTGTCATTGACCTGGCCCGTGTGACCAGCCAAGAAGAAGGTCGGACGACCGCTCGCCATGGTGCGCTCTGCCTCCGCAACGAACGCCCTGAGAGCATCCACGTTGGCAGTCACAAGGACCCTGTTCTCTCCGATCATGCCGAAGAATTCGTCCTGACGCTCAGATGCGAGGTTGGTGATGGAAACGCCCAGGTCATCGCCGCTGCCAGTGAACTCCACGTCCAGCTGCGATCCGACATTGACCAGGCCGGTGGTGGTGCAGGCAGGGGGGGTTCCATTCGGCTGGTTCTCGTCTTGGTTGTTGCTCGACATCTTGTTCTCGGGGCGATGTGGAGAGGTGGTGGTGGTGGTGTGGTGGTGTGGGATGATGGGTTGAGAAAGCTGGTTGGATTGCGATGATGAGAAGCCTTTTAAAGGCGAAATCGAGGGCGAGTGATCTGACTGCGAGGTAGTGAATGAGGTGAGTTGCGTGGAGGCCGCGAGTTTATTCACTGGACGGGCCAAATGCATGGACCACCTTGAGGACTTTGAGCTACATGGGAAGCCATACGAACAAGCTGGCCTCGTTAGCATCGGGGCAATTTCGACGCTGTCTTCGCGGGCCTTGACATTGACCTCGCGAGCGTCAAGCTCCGCCTTGCGAGTCCCTGAGTAGGCCTCGAGAATCATGACCTTCTCCTCGCGAGCTTTGAGCCACTCCTGATAAGCTTTCAACTGCGCGAGGTTCGGCATCCATTGGCTCTGGCAAGGCGTGTCTCCAGAAACAGCATGATGTAACTCCTGTATCTCTTGTGTAATTCCTGTATTGGAGGTGGCGTCATTTAGGTCTAGACGTCAATGTAGCCCGCGGCTTCAACACCAGGCTCGAACAAATCCGACGGCCTCAGCAGGACTGTCTTGAACAAGCCTCATTCTCAAATACCAAGACGCCGCGATGCCAGCCAAGAATACCGCTGGTTTCAGGCTGCAACCTCCGGACGAAAGCACCGATGCATGTCACATTCTAGTCGTGACAGCACAGCCAGCGAACTTTGTTATCGAACTCCCAAGAGCGAAGACTTCAAAGGCCAAGCGGGCACTCTACCAAGCAGGCACTCGACCAAGCACCTACTGAAGTAGTCTTTGGACAAGTCAGCAAGAGGGTGAAGACCACGAGAGGAGACTTCAGGTGCCAAGCGAGCACTCGACGAAGCACCTACCAAAGATGTCTCTGAACAAGCCAGCAAGAGGGTGAAGACCATGAGAGGAGACTGCAAAGGCGACCAAATAATCACAACAGTCGCACTCCATCCGAGTCACCACAGCCAGCGAAGTTCGTGATCAAACTCCCAAGTGCGAAGACTTCAAATATCAGCAACGGAGCACGTCTCACTCCATCCGAGTCAACACAGCCCGCAAAGTTTTTGATTGAAACTCCCAAGAGCGAAGACTGCAAGGCCAAGCGCGGTTTCAGGCCGCAGTCAGCCCCCAAGGGCCTCATCTCTGAACATCCATCGATCGGTAAATGAATTACTACCGAACAACTATAACACTCGTACTCCGGCCGAATTGGCACAGCCAGCGAACTTTGTGATCGAACTCCCAAGAGCGAAGACCGTAAAGGCCAAGCGTGCTCTCGACAAAACAACAGAAATAATCGTGCGTGAGTGCCCTCTTGTGGCCTGGCGGGCCAGCTCAGCGGCGGCCGAGCATCGCGCCCCAGGCGGCGGTAAAGTACGACTCGTCATGCTTGTGGTAGTTGGGGGAGTCCCATCCTAAAGTTGGTGAAGGACCTGGGCCAGATCCCATCGTCTTCGCCGCCCCAACATGCTCATTATTGGAAGTCGCTGCAGGGGCTGGCAGTATAGTATTCATCCTCCTCTTTCTCGGCCTTGACGGGACTGGCATCCAGATCCGCGTTTGGAGCGGTCATGGGGGTCGGCTTGGGCTGGCCAAGGAAGAGTCGCTGCTGGTCCTTGGCGTTGGTCGGAGCTGAGAATGGCTTGCTCTGGAAGGTAGGCTGCGACCGCGAGGCTTGGCTCATGACGCTTTGGTCGTATGCTGACGAAGTGGGCGTCTGTGTGATGTCGGAATTGGGGGCAGTGAAGGCGGCCGGGCGTGGGTTGCCGGGCTTCGGGTTGGCCCAGGAGGAGTCCTGGTTGCCCTGCTGCTGAAAGGCGGGGGCCTGTGACTGTGTCTTCTTGGAGGAACGCTGTCCGCGGCGTCCTCTGCGGTGCTTGTGATGAAAGCCGCCCTGGCTGGGAGCGGCGGCCTGGAAGCCGTCTCCCCTGGGCCTCTTCCGTCGACGATCGGCATCCATGTCCATCGCGTCATCGTCGCGCTCAGAGATGGTGGGGGAATCTTCCTGCTCAGGCTTTCTGTGGCCCATCAGATGCTGCTCCCTCTTGTTTTGCTGAACCTCGGCGCTGTTGTAGACGCTGTGGCTTTTCATGACCCCGTCATTATTGGAGATGGTGTATGTGATGCGGATGGTGTCGCCCGCCTTGACGTTTCGCTGCTGCTCTTCGAAGAAGCTCTGGGCAGCAGCGTCGTGATCCTTGGTCGGTATCTCGGGTCGGTTGCTGGTGGTGCCGCGGAGGTCGGTTTGGCGGTCGCCAGTGTGATTGACGGCTCGGATTCCGGTGAACGCCCCATTGGGGCCACCCGTCATCACCCTCATGCTGATCTTGTTGCCGACGTCCAGGGTTGGGCGATCAATGGAGAGGGCCTCCTTGCGGCGGGCACGCCTCGCGGCAATAGCCTGCTGCTCGGCGGTCTGAGGCGCGTCGAGATCCTTGGTCGGTATCTGGGGTCGGTTGTTACCGGAGCCGCGGAGGTCGGTCTGGCGGCCGCCGGTGTGATTGACGGCCCGGAACCCAGCGACCTCTCCATCGACGCCATGCGTGATCGCCTCCAGGCTGATTCTGTTGCCGGTGTTAATGATGGGGCGATTGCGTTCGTATTCCTCCTTGTGGCGGGCACGGCGCTCGCGCCTCTCGGCAGTCCGCTGCTCGGCGGTCTGAGGCGCGTCGGAGGTGGAGGTCATCTCGACGTCTTGCTGTTCGACGCTGGGCACAGCGGTCCGCTCGGCCTCACCCTGATTAGTTGTATCGTCGTTCATCGTGAGTGTGGGCTGTTCTGTTGGTAGATGTGTGGCAGTGGTTTGAAAATGAAGTTGCGAGGTACAGCGTTTTTCTGACTTGGGCATTGGTGGAAAACAGTCAAAGGCCGCGGTGGTCACCAACAAAGGGCGCCCATTCACTGGACGGAAGGCGCGAAATCAATCAACTGTCAGGAACAACCCAAGCCTAATTCCTTTGAGCGGTTTCGGATGCCAGAAGTCCCTCTGTAGAGCTAGATCGCCGCACGAGATGACGATAGTAAACTGGACGTACTAACCATCGAGGGAGCCAAGTGCCAAGAGCAAGCCCGACAAGTCACGGGGTCGCATCGCAACTCTTGTGTCCCGCCTGGGTGACTCCTGGCTAAGAGCTGCCTACCTAGCGTTTGGGATCGGAATCCTCAGCATCGAGTACAAGGCCATGGCTCGTTGAACACATCACGAAGCTTCGGCGGCGAGGTTACACATCCCTCGACTGGACTGGCGACCTCGATACTATTTTGGACTGGAAAACATCACATTACACAAATCAGGCCCAGGGTCTACAAATCAAGGCGTCATATCACGAATCAAGGTGTACTTTCACAAGTTAACAAGTCACATCACGAAGCTCACTCGATACATCACGGGAACGCTGCATGTAGTAGTGGGACAGGAAACTCTCTTGATGTGCTACAAGTAGATAAAACCGCCCGTTTGTCCTTGGGGACGTACCGACGAGCCAAGCAAGGTCAGCTGCACGTAGGTTCCTGAGGAAGCCTACTGGAGTGTGCGCCGAAGCTCCGCCGCCGGGCTTTTCTCAACGTGGCAATTGCCAACGTACTCGTAGAAGAACGACAGCGTCGTCTCCTTGGTTGCCAGCACGCTGGGAGCCGGAGCCAGAGCCGCGCTGGGCGCGGCGTCCATGTCCATGGGCTCATGGTCAGCGTGAATGCTGTCCTCGAGACGTGGACGGTTATCGCCAGGCTCCCTTGGAGCCCTCCACTTGGGCTGCTGCTGCTGAGGCTGTGCCTCAGAAGAGGTAGACTGTTGGTTCTGAGAACCAAAGTGCTGCTGCCAGCTGGCGGCACCGCGACCACCACGGCCACCACGGCCACCTCGGCCACCACGGCCACCACGACCACCGCGACCGCCGCGAGCCCAGGTCGGGCTGAAGTTGTTGAACTCGTTCGACTCCGAGTTCCATTTGCCAACGGCAGTGCCGTCCTTGTTGTAGAGCACCTCGCCCTTCTCCTTCGCAGTCTCCTTCGCAAGGAAGGTCTCGAAGGTCTTCTTGAGCAGGCCGACGAGTTCGTCCTGCGGGGCCTGCTGGCCACTGTTGCCCTTGACCTTCTTCTTGGAAGGCTGCTTGGCGCCCTGGTTGGGAGGGAAGTCGGGCCTGTGAATCTCGATGACCTCGTCGTCATCCTCGACGCGCTCCGAGAACGTGCGGGCCTTGTCTTTGCCCTGGGCCTGCTGTTGAGCCTGACCACCGCCTGCAGAGGGGGCAGACGGGGCAGACGAGCCGCCAGGGGCGGACTCTGTGGTCGGGGTAGACGAGCCGCCAGGGGCGGACTCGGTGGTCGGGATCTTGTATCCCAGCTTGAACACACGCTTTCCGCCTCTCTTCTGGGGTGGGGCCGCCGGGCCAGTCACCATCACGGCTTGTTGACCGCCCCTCATGTTGTACGCGGCCTCGGCCATGAACGAAGGGAGGTACTCCGGGTTCGAAGTCACCATGACCGTGTTCTGACCGATCTTGCCGACATAGTCGTTCTGACGACCAGACTCGTGGTTCTTGGGGCGAAAGGCCAGCTCATCGCCTCTGCCAATGACCTCCAGATCCAGCTTCTGTCCGACATTGATCAGATCGTCGGCGTCGTCAGCCCAGCTTGTGATCGGGTTGGGGTTGGGGATGGTCCCATCAGGGAGGGTGTCCATCTGGTGGTCCTCGTCTTGGTTGTTGGTCGCCATCTTGATGCAACGTGAAGAGGTGATGTGGATTGATGGATTGATGGATTGAGAAGGTTTGTGTTGCGAGGATCAGGGTTTTTTTTTTGGTGGTGGGAAATCAAGAGCGCAATAACAAAGGCAGAGGCCGCGTGTAAGGCGCGTTTGCACCTGGGGCACCCACCCGTGGAGGGCACCCCACTGCTCAGGCCACACGCACAGACCACCTCGAGATGCCACCTCGAAATCCAGTTCCAGACACAAGAACACCATATTTTACAATTCCGTGAGCGATTGCCTTAAACAAGCCCTTTCGTCGGGCTTTCGGCACGCGTCTCGACGATGCATGTCGTTGGATTTACATTTAGTGGGGCGCGATCATCACCGGGGCTCTGTGGCTTTCAAGGGGGTGGCGGTGGCGGTGTCAGGGGACGATTGGGCGGGGACATGTCACTCAACGACAAACGGGGTTGCGAGGACTAGGTGTATTGAGTATCTGTGTGACCTAGCGCCTGGAACTGCTGCTGTAACGCTCCGAACCGCTACTGCGGCGCAGGCTTTCGCTGCGATCCTCCCTCTCGATGCGGCGGCGCTTGTTGCTGCCTTGGCTGTCGCTGCCTTGGTAGCTGCTGCTACGGCGCAAGCTCTCGCTGCTGAGCCGGCGCGGCGGAGGAGCCATGGTAGACTGCGTCGGTACAGGACCAGCCACGGGAGCGAGGGCTCCCTGTGAGAGTTTCTCGCATGCAGCCTTCTGTTCCTCCTCTTCCGGATCCTTAGGGGGTGGACGAGGGTAATCGACGATCTGAACCATGACGTAGTACAGGACGTACTCGTGGCCGGGTTGACCAATCTGCCAATCGTTGTCCGTGTATGAGGCCTTGGCCTCCTTTGAACCAGCCGGAACCACGGGAATGAGCCTCTGCTCGGAATCGTAAAGGCGGACCAGGTCGTGGCCCGCGTCGGTCGACCGAATCCGCACTGCGGCGCAGATGCGGTAATCGTAGCCGCGATATCCATCAGTCGTCAACTTGAAGCGGCACATGTCCTCGAAGGAGCGCTTGCCGTCTGGGAAGAAGCGCATTCGGATGCAGGCAGGGCCAGCAGAGATCAACTTCAGGTCGCAGTTGGGTAGCTCGAAGATGCCGTGGCAGCCGGTGGCCATGGCGCTCAGGTCTCGGACGTCGGCATGCGTGCCGGCAGGCTGGTATGAGATGAGGGCCTTGACCGTAGCATCCTCCCTCGTAAAAATTTCGTTCTTTTCGGCGAGCTTGACCCAGTCGGCGTCCTCCGTCTTGTCGCGGGTGTACACGGCAGGCTGCCAGAACTGGGCAAAGGGCAGCGACCAGACCGTGGTCTGCATGAGGTTGCACTCGGACGTGCGAATGAACTGCGGTTCGTTGAGGAAGATGCCATTGTCAGGGAGTCCCGCCCCATCCAGCTTTGCGCGGGTATCCTTGCGGCGTCTCGCATCGGTGTCGTTTTCGTACTGCTTGGACGCGAGCCTGATGACCCATGAGCTCTTGGGACAGTCGAACGGCAGCTGCTGCAGCACGTGACGCAGCGCGACCAGCAGGCAGTCGATGTCTGATCGATTGACGCCGTCGGCGACGTCGGGGGGTCCGGTAAATCGCTCCATGTTGGTGATCGCGAGCGGTTGGAGTGTTGTAAGAATTGGGGGAAAGATGCTGATGCGGCGGGGGAAGAGGACGATTTTTCCCTTGCTGTGGACCTGGAGCTTTGTTTGCATGCAGCTTGCGGCGCCTAGGTACCTTCCATTGACCCTGCTTTGCCGGTTGTCAGGCTGATAGTGGGCCTCAAAGCGGGCAGGCACCTGCAGTCCAATCTTCGGCTTCCCACCACCAATTTCCACTGCTTCCCACCACCAAGAACCGCATACTTCCTGCAAAGATCAACCACTCAGTCTCTACAATCCAGCGCCACCATGTCGAACACGCCCAATTCCCGCGTCCTCGGTCCCTGGTCTGACCAGTTCCCCGACCTGCTCAAGTTCCTCGATGGAGGCGGCACCAAGCTCCTCAACGTCGTCGGCCCGTCATTCACCGGCAAGAGCACCTCGATGCCATTTCTCGTGTCGAATGTCGTGCGTGAGCTGGAAGTCGACCTGATTTACGCCGTCAGCACAGACCTGGAGCGCGAGAGAGTACTCGCCACATGCGCTGATGTCTGGCGCGACAACGGTGTCATCATGGAGATGCTCACCTACAGAACGCTTGATCAGCGCCTTCAGGCTACTAATCTTCCCAGAAACGTCGTCATCTTCATCGACGTCGACCCCGCCGCGTCTGCCGACTACGTCCTGGTTTGGATGCGCCTGGCCGCCATGGTCGGGAATATCCCAAAGTTCAAGAGGCGAGTCGTCGCCATCTCCGATGCCGAGATACCAGCCTGGCATCGAGCTGTCTTTGCCACGTGCGCCAAGATGGACGCTGTGACAATGGACATCATCCACGCCCCCGAACGCGAGCTCGCCAGCGTCGACAATTACACGACGCATCCCCTTGTTTCCCCTCCGGGCGGAGAAACAGAAGAGGAGCGAAGAATCCACCGTGCCGTCAAGGCAAACATGACTCTGCAGGGGCAGCAGAACACGGTGATGATGAACTTTTTCGCGAGCCAAGGCACCCGAATGCTGTTCGTCGGAACGTCCTATGCCCTGGGTTCCCTTTTGCAGAACACCCAGCCGAAAGACATGGATATCCCGTCTGTGTTTGAGATCACAGAAGACGCCGATCTCAAGCACGTCGACAAGCTCATCGGCTACATGGCGGGCCTGCCGTCTGGAGAAAGAGGAGTTCTCTGTGTTCACCCCGGTGTCCGCCTCAGCCTCTCACAGGCCGCCAAGATCAAGTTCACGCACGTCAACATCAACGGCCCCGATTCCCGGGGCGTCTACCTCCACGCGACCACCGGAAACTTTGTCAATCACGCGGACATTGATGAGTACCGTCCAGAGTGGGAGCTCCAGCGGACTCTTGACCTCGCCACACAGGGCCAGGTCCTCGAACGGTCTGTGGTGTACTGTCCCAGGACTCCAGCCGTCGGCGGCGCCGGCGTCGAGCCTGGCAACAAGGTTCCTGAGAGGCAGCTGTATCGCCAGCGTGACCTGTACGCTTTCGCTCTGCGTTGCGTTCATCTGGCTTCGGATTTCGAGATTGACATCTCGAAGCTCATCGTCGACCTTGACTCGGGTGGAGGGATGGACCCCCGACTCTGGTTTGACCTCACCAGGCGCCTCATCACGGCCTCCCTCGCTCATGTTCATCTCGGGAGGTTTCAACCTGATCAGACTGACAGGGCACAACAGGTGTGCCACTGGCTGCCGTTTGTGCGAAACAACGTGCCGGCGGCCAGGATCCTCGCCGGAGTCGAGGTTGTTTACAAGGACCTGCACCTCAGGCGCATCCTTATTGCCATGGCCGTCATCATGTCACATGACGACGCCGCTGACCCCCTGCTTTCCGTCAGCGAGATGACGGACGAGATGCAACCCCGAGAGTTGTGCAAACTCTTTGAGAGCTTCTTCTCGGAAAGCCAAGAAATCGTCGATCCAAAGCTCGGCTACATGTGGTGCGCCCTCAGCGCCTGGCGCTGGGCACTGGTTAGGGGGATCTCACCGGACGAAGGAGAAGTTCCATTTGCCCACGGCCTCTTGTTGGTCAACCTGGAGACCGCCGACAGGATGTTTGCCGTGGCAGACTCCATCGCGACGGAGCTGCGCATCCCTCTGTACGCGCGCAATGGCCAGCAAGAGTTCAGGCCCCGGGGGGCGCACAAGACCATGCAGCTTCATCAAGAGCTCCTCTGCTCCGGCATGGATCAGCTACATCGAGTCACCGCTGCTCCTGGATCCGCGTGGTCCGAGGTTCGAGCAGATCCCGCCACCGCCGTCCAGGTCTGGGACGTTGTCGCCGGTCGCAAGGTCGCTGCCGGGCCTACCTGCCGGCTTGTCATGGTCTCGGCCATTCCCCGGGAGGGTTCCTTCGCCGTTTCCACGTCTCCAACTCTGTTGGGAGAGGGACATGACTCGTTCACTGTCCCGAACCTGACGCTCATTCCGGTGGAAGCTGTTCGCCGCTGGTGCCAGCTTCACATCTCTGATGACACGGAGGAGGCGCGCGACAAGCCGCTCAACATTGTCGAGATGGCCAGGTCCGCCTTCCACTAAGACAGCGTGACCTGGAATGGGAAGGTAGTAATTGATTCGTATATTCCCACTTACTTGTGCCTCTCTTTCGTGATGTGCCTGAATCCTAAGGTGACCTTCGCCCTTGACCTGTGCCGCCCCGTCGTGACCCTTCTCAGTAAACCTCCAACCCTACATCTCCAACTTACGAACCCCCAAGATGTCTACTCCTGACGATTACTCCCAGCCAACGGCCAGATGGCCAGTCATGGAAGGCGACATGATCAAGCTCCTGCAGGCGTACCGAGGCGAACCCGGCGACGAACCTTCCGCTTACCGGCTCTGGATGGCTCTGCCGCGCCTGATCCAGCCGTTCACCAGCCTGGGGTCGAGGCACAACTTTGACACAAGACGTACGGCCAAGGCGCTGGGGTCGGCCAGCCAGCACGAGGTTCTGGAGTTGCTTTGGGCGATTCCACCCAGAATGCTGCTGTCCATCCTGCGTCAGACGGTCGCGGTCGACTTTCACAATCGTGGAGTACTAATCGCCGCGGAACTAGATGCACCTGGCATCTACGTCGTCACCGTCGAGATCGAGGGTCGCCAGGGCCTGTTCCTCAACTCGGAAGAGACTGAGCTGATACTACAACGCCTGGACCAGTACAAGGCCGCATTTCCCTTTATCAACGCAGTTGTCACGCAGACCAAGAACTTCCCGGCCAACGGGAAGTCGGCAGCATCCGAGCTGGAGAAGTTGAAGATGATTGGCAGCTTCGTCAAAGCCTGGAACAAGGTCTCCGGAAGGCCCCCAATTCCACAGACGAACAAAGTGACCAAAGAGGTGGTCAAGGCAATCAACGAAGTCGCTACAGTCATTGACAAGATTGACGGGATCAACAGCACCAAAAAGAGGTGGGATTGGCGAACCAGGGGCTGTCGATTCTGTCCGATTCTGTCCAAGGGTACCAGTGGCCCCGAGGTCATCCAGCGACTTTCGGACATGCTGAGGCGGCGCGTCTTCAAGGGAGCCTCCGGCCACCGCGAGCGCGCCGGCCAGTCGCCTCAATACATCGGGTGCAGCAGCGATCTGAAGGGCCGCACCGGCCGCTATGCGGCCACCCAATCGCGCGACCAGAGCAACAAGCACCTGCAAATCATGCTCGGGGTGCTCGACTGCATCAATATTGATGCAAGCCTCAAGACCCGCGTGGTGCTGAGAACCTGGAAGCGCGAGCAGCTGCCGATCGCTGAGGCGCTTGTCGTGGCGCTGGGGCGCTCCATCGTGTGGCAGGATGGCTTCAACAGCGAAGAGGGCGGCGGCCAGAGTACCAGCGCTGCTGCGCCACTCTTTCACGCCAATACCTTTGTCAAAGGCTCGGTTTGGTTCGGTCTCAACGTCGAGAGGACGTCTGACGAGGCCAAAATGGTGATTGAGAAGCGCGACAAGATGGCCGACGCGATGAGCGAGACGAACAGACTCGTCCAGTCCATGGAAGACAGCCGCGATAAGCTGCAGCAAGCCGCGAAGCAATACCCTGATCTCGCCGAGCGTGTCTGCAATCAGGTCGAGGCCACCGAAAAGCGCTGGGTCGAGGCAAAGAAGGCCACCAGGTTGCTCGGCAACCTGTGTGACGTCTACACGATCGCCCTGAAGGAACTGGGCGAGTTGCCAGACGACTTTGACGCAGCTTTGCCTGACTCGACTGGTCTCGATCCAGACGAGTCGTGAGCCCTGCGCTGCAGGTATCAGCCACGCATGCTGCTCCTTGCACGACACCAGAGGATAGATCAATTGACTCGTGTTCCTTGTCACCCCATGTGTGCCGTGTCTTAGTGATGTGTGAATGTTAAATTGCCCGGGAAGTCGTAGCAATTCGAGGTCACCATGGGTCACGAGGATAGCATCACGAGAGGAACAAGAAATGACGACGAACTTGACATGGTATTATGACTGTCTACTGCGGCTGAGGCCCATTGCTGAACCTGATGCGCCGGGGTAGCTCGCCCGTGGCCTCTTGGAATTCCATCAGAAGGCAGGGCCTCTTGCGGCAAGCTGGGCACCTCTGGTCAGGCGCGGGGGCGTCTTGTCCTTGAACGACAGCATAGAAACACAGCTGCTGCTGGTTTTCCAGGGACGAATCCCACGTCCTGAGCACATCGATCAAGCGCCCACGCTTGTGTTCCTTTTCCAGAGAGTGGCTGACCTGGCTGATCAATTCTTCGGCTCGCAGAGGCGAGTCTGGCGCCAGAGGCGCACAGCGCAACCGCTCCCTGAGGAACACCAAGGCATCGTCCCAGGTCGTTGCCTCGCCTGTGGACGTTGGCGATGACTGTAAGAACAGCGCCAACTGTGACGGTTGCGAGCGCGGCAGCTGTGTTCCATAGGGCGATCCTAACGGTGTCGACCTTCCGGTCCTCATCATGTCCAAAAACGACCTGGTCCGCGACAGTGGCGACGTCTGCGACGGGCGCGCGTTGGACTCGTTGAACTCTTTGAGCAGGGCCTCAACGAGAGTGAAAAAATCATCCAGCTTGGCCTTCACCATGGCCTCCACCTCGCGTGCCAGGGGCATCTGCGTCAAGCGAAGGTCCATGGTGTCGACCTTGGACTTGACGTTGCGAATGTCTCCACCCGCAACCCCCTCAAAGATGGCCCGGTCTCGCTTCAGGTCGCTCCTGATCTCCTTCAGCTCCGCCTCGATTCGAACGTTGCCATCGAGAATCTGGCTGTTCTCTTCAGCCTTGGACCGATAGGACTGGCGGGACCCGTAGGACGGGAAGGAATCGTCCTCGAGGCTGCCGAAGTCTATCGCACCCCCAAGCTTGATAGTACCACGGTTGATCTCGTCGACGTATCCCTTGATCCCGTTGGAGACGGTCTTGACCTCATTGAAGAACCTCTTGATGGCATCTGTTGCTTCAGATGCCTTTTTGTTGAGGGCATCCACGTTCTCCGTTGCTTTGAGGGCAGCCGCGCCCACTGCTTCCTCTGTTGTTTCCACCCGCGTTTTGATCTCGAGCGTCTGCTTGTTGGCGCTCTTGAGATCCACGCGGAGCTGTCTGACCTCAGAGACTGCGGCCTGGGTTTCCGTCTTGACGCCCGTAATCTTGGAGCCGAGTTCCTCGACCTTGGTAGTCTGTGCGCGGAGCGCCTCTTCCTGGTCGTTGAGGATGACCACGCGGTTGGAGGCAACGTCGCGCTCGAGCTCCTTGGCCCGGGCGTCGGCCTGGGTCTTGGCGTCTTCAATGATCTCCTCCGTCTGCACGCGGAGCGCCGTTTTCTGGTCGTCGAGAATGACCGCGCGGTCGGAGGCAATCTCGACCTTGAGCTTCTGGGCCTCACGCTGAACGTCCTCGATCTGGATGCCGAGCTTATCGACCTGCCCTGCTTGCACGCAGAGCGCCGTCTTCTGATCGTCGAGAATGGTCTTGCGGTTGGTGGTGATCTCACTCTCCAGCTCTTGGGCCTTGACCTTGACGCCCTCTATCTTGGTGCCGAGCTCCTTGACCTGCTCTGCCTGCGCGCTTATGGCCGATTCCTGTGTGCTGAGAATGGTATCGCGGCTTGTGGTGATCTCACTCTCGAGCTCTTGGACTTGGGCCTTGGTGGTGCCGATGCTCTCGGTCAGCTCGTCGAATGTCCGTGCGGTCTCTCTCTGCGCTGCGAGCGCCTCATCTTGGCTGGCGAGAAGGGTCTGATGATTTTGATCAACTTGTCCCTCGTACCCTTCGGCCCTGATCTTGGCGGTGCCGATGCTGTTGGCCAGCTTGTCAACCTGCTCTGTCTGCGCGCGAAGCGCCTTGCCCTGGCTGGAGATGTCGCCCTCGAGTCCTTGGGCCTTGACCTGGGCGGTGCCGATGCTTTCGGCCAACTTGTCAACCTGCATTGTATGCGCGCGAAGCGCCTCGTCTTGATCAGCAATAGCCTTCTCGATGATGGCCTTACGCATGTCAGATTCCCACTTGACGAGCCCTGCTTCGCAAGCGGCCTTCCGCTTCTCCATCTTGGCATTCAGCGCCTGAACGCGACGAGTCTCTTCGGCGTCGGTGTCGGCCTGCCCTTTCTCAATGTGGGCGATGCAGCCCTCGACCCGTTTCATCAGGCTCTCGGCCTGGCTGTGAATCGTCGCGAGCCTTCCAGGCTCAACCGCGTCCATCCGTCGCGCAATTGCGGCGAGACGATCGCTGAGCTGCTTGAGAGTCGCTTCGTTCTGGTCGTCCATGATGATTTTGATCCTGAGAGTGACAAAATTTGGTGTAATACGGATCGTGGTGAGGCGGGGGTGGAATGCAAACGGGGGCAGGAGGCTACTGTGGAGGCAGGTGCGAAAAATCTCGTCACGATCCCGTGCCACCTCTGGCACGGCCACTGCGGGATGCGGTCGTCTTACTTAATCGGATGACCGCAAACCCCAACGACGTTCCTCTGAGAGGCGCCGATTTTTTGAGATCAAGGTATAGCGAGCAGCTGAACCGGCTCCAAGATACCGGGTCTACCTGATTTCGTGATAGACGAACCAAGCAGTACTCTCATGTGTTTCGAATCCTTGGTCGCAATTGTACTTGGAATTTCAGCTCAAGACCTCGTTGCAGACGATGAGGCCAAGGCTGTCTTGATGTCAATGTGAGATCATAGTCTGTGACCTACGAACCGCCTCCTCTGCACTCGGAAGCCAGTCTCTACTCTGCATTCATCAAATAGCCCAGATAGCTTCCAAGCTGAAACATCCTGTTCCCCTCTTGAGACCGTGTATAAAAGAAGCAATCTCATATCCCGGTCTGCTGCATTTACCTCGCCGACATGCATGCCGGCGGCCTTGTTCTGCGGGAGCCAGAGCAAGGAGTTCAAAGGCCAAGCTTGCTCTCTACAGAACACCAGAAAAGCAGGACCAGTCGCAGCCTAGCAAGAGGGCCAAGACGGAGACCCCGACGACACGGCGTTCACGCCCGAAGCCCCGAAGCCCCCTCTGTTCTCGACATCAGCATCACGCCGAATCTGCCAGCTCCATGCCACCCGACCAACAAACAAGATCCAACTTTGGAGCAGCATTTTCAAATTCTCGAGGCTCAGCTGAAAATCATCAAGAAAACTTGTCTCTGGAGCAGCAGTTCCAGATTCTCGAGGCTCAGCTGAACATCATCAAGCTGAAGATGAAGACGCAAATGGAGAACATCGAGACGGAGAAGGAGATATGTTTCTGGAGCAGCATCTCAGCAGCCTCACGTCTCAGATGAACGCGATCAGCCTCCAGCTCAGAATTGAGAAGGAGAATATCGAGTCGGAGCTGAAGAGCATCGAGACGGAGAAAAACAAACTTGCGGGAGCCAGACCTGGGCTTCTCACGGCCCAGCAGCTCTGCATCGATTTCATAGTAGTGGGGTGCATTCATCTCAGGCATCCAGGTGCCTTGGTGCCCGCGTTGCGCGGGTGGGTGCCCTGTGCCTACTGCCCACGCGTCAGGCCAAAAAACAACCGAAGCCCTTCACTACTTTCCACCCACGCCCGCCACCCCCAAAAAGGCGAACCCTCACAAACTCACATCCTCAGAAACCACACACACACACACACACACACACACACACGCACACACCATCACAATGTCTTCCAACATGAGCCCCGAGGACAAGGCCGCGCACTGCGAGAAGCTGAAGGAGGGTCTCCGCCGCAAGGCTGCCTTCCACAAGAGGTTCGAGCAGAAGGCCGCCGCTGATCGCGAGAATGACAGCTGGGCGTATAAGCTCCGCACGCACAACCCCTTGGTCGACATTGGCGACATGGTCAGCATCAATACCATCGAGGACGCTGCTGGCAACGTCACTGGCCTCAAGGCCATCGATCACAAGGACGGCAGCCGTTACGGGTTCGAGGGCAAGGCCGACAGGATCAGCGTGGTCCAAACCAAGCACAAGGGGGACGCCGTCAAGTTCGCGAGGGAGGCGATCAAGAACGTCCCCCGTGGTGAGAACATCGTCATCACAGTCAGCACCTTCGTTGACAGGGAGGCCAAGGACGGTCAGTACCTTCTGGGTCACAAGAAGGACCAGCGCAAGCGTGACCTCTCCGAGGTTGACGCCGAAGAAATGGAGACGGTCGACGTCGCTGCCTGCGATCGTCAGCCAAAGCGCCTCCGCCGAGAGGATTCCTCGCCCTCGACCCAGTCGAGGGCTGCCTCTGCTGAGGAGGCTACCGTTGCTGAGGAGGCTCCCGCTGCCCAGGAGGCTCCCGCTGCCCAGGAGGGCAGCAACAACTCAGGCTCTGGCCATGAGGGTACTTCGCCGAGGTCCCAGTGGCAGTGCTTCCGGCCTCTTCTCGGGCTGGACCTGGAGGGCAGGCCCGTCTTTGGCGACCTCATCATGGGCAAGGTGCCCCCTCAGGAGCCGGCCGACTACTAGTCGGTCACCAGCCGCAAGGATCTCGTCTCTGACGATGATCGTGCTTGCGTCTCTCCGAGACCAAGAAGTCCGAGTTCTCCCTCGTCGCTGGCTCTGGCGAACACCAGGTGGCCTCTTCTTCTTGTAGCATAATGACAAGATACCGTTTGTGGCCTCCAATACTTTAATTAACTCGGTGATGTGTGATGTCTGTGATGTTTGCTCATATGTTGCGCCGCCGCCCTTTTGGGGTTCCCTTCCCGTCCTAGCTGTGTTCGATCATCCAGGTCCTGCGTCGACTCGGCGCATCCAGTCCAGATAAGATGCCCGCATGGCCTCTGGCTCAAATTAGGACAAACGGCTCCTGCCTGGAACTTGGTAGGGTAGGCAGGCCCTTTCCCAGGCTGCCACAAAATTTCCCACTCTTCCACCGGTGGGACCCGGCCTGCCTGTTCCCTTTGTTGTCAACCCACCTACTGCACTTTGAATTTTTTTTACCCTCCTTCACTCTCACCCCAACCTTCTGCACCCTCACCCGTCATCTCTCGTCGCACTCCAACGCAACCCAACCAAGATGGAAGACGGAAACAACCAGCAACCCAACCAGCCTCAGCAGAGCCAGCAGGCTTCTGTCGAGCAGCAGGCCCAGCCTGCCTCTGTCGAGCAGCAGGCTCAGCCTGCCCAGCAGCAGGCCCAGCCTGCCCAGCCGGCTGCGGCTTCAGACGACGTGACGATGCAGCCCGCTCCCCAGGAGACGGAGCTCACACTCGACGCCAAGCTCGCCGCTGCTGTCGAGAAGGCGAACAGTGAGCTCTGGAACCGTCCTGAGTTCAAGCAGTACGCACTGAAGCTGGTCGAAGTCCTCATCGAGGCCAAGAAGAAGAGGGACCCTCAGGCGGGCCCAGTCGAAGAGCTCAAGAGCTTCTTTCTCAAGGAGCTCCAGGCTTCCTTCCATCCCATTCGCGTCGGTCTTGTCGAAACCGGTCTGGCAGCCTGTGGAGTTTACCACATGATCTGGCTCGGATCCGCTGCCCTCTGGCTTTCGCATGGTATGTCCCACTTCACCAAGTTCATGACTTACTGCTGACCACCCACAGGCACCCCGAACTCGAGGATCCCAGTTCCTCGTCCCGAGAACAAGGAGCCCTACGACGTCCACTACTCGCTCCTGGTCCTCAACGCCAAGGAGGCCTGCGACAAGAGTGGCCAAGAATGGGTTCCGTTCAATGTCAGGCGTATGCAGCATCGGGCAGCTCATAGCCAGGCGAACACTCCCTCGACCCAGATGGAGAGAGACGCCCTCATCCTTTCACTCGAGGTGAAGGCCGCCGAGGAGGCTCACAAGAAGATCGGCAAGCATCCCGAGCCGAAGGTCAACCCAAACCGGGAAGAGCTTCTCCGTCTGTGGCAATTCGTCTTCGCGGGCGTGCCTGTGCCTGTCGACGGCCCCTTCACCGTCAACCTTCCTCTGGACATGAACGAGGGAAAGCCAAGGATGGAATATCCCGACGATCTGGGCATTGAGCTGACCCTGTTCTGGATGGCAAAGAAAGGAGGCATGATGTGGACCATCGGCCTGGTCAACGTGGAGGAGAAGCTCGACCTCGGCAAAGTGTTCGAAATCAAGGATGACTTGATCCAGGCGTACCACGCCCTCTTGACCTATGCTCTCAGACGCCTGAGCAACCCGTCCGAGGTGGTCCACTACGATGCCGTACTGACGCAGTACGTTGAGCATGCCAAGAACCTTGGCTTCTCGTGGGATGTCGGCAATGCCTGTGAGGAGATCAAGGAGAACCTCAAGAACCTCTCCGAGGCTCTCAAGCGACACAGGGAGAACCGTCTTCTCGCTGTGTCTTCCTGAAAGGTTGCTCCCAAGCCAGAGTCAGGCGCACAGCGCCAGACGCACGTCTCCATGACGCCCGGCGTCATGGAGCAGGCTCATCACCACTATCAGCACCACTCTCACGTGTCACACTTGGCCGAGAGCTCGTGCTATTTGCCGTAGAGGCTGGGCCAAGCGCCCTCGAGGTTTTTCATCAATACAGATGTTTCCTCTCATGATATGACCGTAGCCCCGTGATGTGCCCTGTGCCCTGTGATGTGCCCTGTGATGTGGCGCCAGGTATAGCTGATGAATGACCCCGATCGCCACGCACTACACCAAGGGACGGGAGCAGTTCCTCGTCAGCACCTTGTAGATCTATTAGACATGGATTCCGTTTCCAATGCAATCTCTGAAGCTCCAGTCCAACAGGTAGGAACGATCGATGGCCCTGCATGGCCTGTAGATACGCCATGCCGCAGCTATACCACTTCTTCCGTATAATCCGGACGCGCCGGCTGATACTCTGCCTACGAATCTAAGCACAACATGCTGGCGTTTTACGAAATCAAAGTATAATGTGCTGGCTCATTTACTAATCAACAGTCTTTGAGGGTTCATTGTTGGACCTGCTCGGTGCTGGCCCGTTTGTCGACTGCCTGCATGCCCAGGCCGCCCTTGACCCCACCTATTGCTGCCTCCATTTCCCTTCAGCACCTGCGCGTCAGCACCCACATCTTGACCATCGCAACAACAACAACGCTTTCGGTGGCGCGCAACACCACGATGTCCGACAGCAATGAGAACAACGCCCAACAGGGCAGCAATGCGAGAACGAACCCTGGCGCGAGCAGTACCGTCAGCACACGAGCTGAGAGAGCTCTTCGAAGAAGCCAGCCCGACCCGGCTCCAGCCCCGAGGATGGATGCGCCCAAGACAGTCGCCAAACGCCGCCGGGCGCCTCGCCGTGAGAGAGGCGATCCGGAGAATGAGCAACCAGCGTCGAAGGCGAAGCGACCCATAACCATGGACGATCTACTCGAAGACGTCAGCCTCAGGGAACGCGAGAACCCGATGCCACGCATGAAATATGAGGAACTCGTCAAGAAGCTCGACAGCCGCAGCTCGGATTGGAGTCAAGAAGACGAGCAGAGCAGCGTCGAGGCCCTCGAGGCAAACCCAGAGCTTCTCGAGGCGATGGAGTGGCGGGACACCGGCATGTCGGCAACCATTCTCCGCCTCTGGAAGGCCTGCATCTTCGCCTTGGACGAGAGCCCGGACTTTATTGTCTCGGGACACATCGGCCTCGCGGATCGCGGGGCCTTTCAAGCCGGCCTCCTTCAGGACAACCTTCCGTACCCAGTTCCTTCGAGAACAACCATGAACTTCTCATCAAGCTGGTCGTCCATCCGATCTGGAAGCGCTCGGTGCCACGCCTGCGCTTTGCCCTGGCCCTCGTCGCCACATGCCGCGCGCAGATGGACAACTTTCAGTTCCCCTGGTCTTGGAGTGAGAGAAAGACGGTGGTTGATTTCATCAAGTCTCACAACACCACACTCCACATTGCGGAGATCATCAAGAAGGCCGCGAGAGACCCCGATATTTCTGAGGGAACGTACTTTGAGTTGCTCCTCACAATCGCCAAGCGCTTCAAGAAGGTGTCCAACGGCCAGCGACGCGAATGGGAGCCTCACCTCATGTGGGTGATTGATTACGAGGACATTCGAGAGCTCCTCTCTGCGATTGACTCCGTCAATACCAACAACATCCGGACGTTGCTCCCCACCGATATAGCCCTCGAGCTGGCCAACAAGGCGAGGTCCCAGCGGGATATTCCGAGCCAGGGTCAGCTTGAGGAGCTGAGGCGCAAGTCCGTCCTTCGTCAGATGTATCTGACGATTCAATGCGACTACAGATATCAGCGCAACATCTACGGGGACACTTCTCTCTTCCAAGAGATCGTCGAGGATGAGTCGCCGGCTCCCCTCTCGCCGGACGTTGCGAGCGAGCATTCCGTCCCGGACGAGTCGGAACTGGACAAGGGTCCGAACAACAAGAGTCCTGTGCCAGAGGAAGAAGAAGTCGTCGACGACGACGAAAACCGGGTCTCATCGCCAAAGACCCAGAACCCCGTGCCGGAGGATGAGGACGAGGACGACGATGACCCCGTCACAACTCCAAAAACCCCGAGCCCCGTTCCGGAGGAAGAGGACGACGACGACGACGATGGCCACGTCTTCTTTCCGGACGACATCATCTCCCCGGTCAGATCCGAGCCCGACCTGCCTGCCACACTCGGTGTGGTGTCGCAGCCTCTCAACACGGCCGATTCCGAGCCCGAGGAGAAGCCATTGCCGCGGGAGAGTAGCGAGCCTGCGGCAGTACAGGCCCCTAGTCCTACCACCGCGCCTACACAGGAGTCCCCGACTCCACAGGCAAAGGAACCAGCGCTGCCTCAAACGCAGCCCACGTCCTTTACACTCGGTGTGGCTAAGGAGCTTCCCGGACCCCAAGGCGGGGTCGAGATTCATCCTCGACTTCGGGACTTTCCCAGAAACCATGAGCGCGACGAGTCGCTCTTTACCGAGGCCTGGGACCTGTTGCGTTTCCGTCGCCGCCAATGAGAGGCACGTCGCATCACTTGTGTAATGAATATACATGTCTCTACATCTGTCATGTCCCACCGTGAATTTTTTTCGTGATGTCTGTCTGAGGTTGTAACTGATTAGCGAATTCAAATAATATGAGTCTTGTCAAAAAAACTGATTCGAGATGTAATGCCGCTGTGTCTGACGACGGAGACTGGGCCAGTCGCTTGTCCTTCAGCTTACGCATGGCCTTTGTGGTGCCTTGAAGTGAATGGGCCCAAGCTTGCCCCAGAAACCCAACTGCCCACGCCCTGATTGCCCATCCCTCCAATCTTCCTTCTGCACCTTCTCCGTCAACACAAACGACAATCGCGACCATGGAGGACATCAAAACCAAAGAGGCCAGCCCGCCTCAGAAGCCTCGCGAGTCCCCTCCGAAAATCAAAGACGAAGAGGCCAGCTCGCCTCGTATCAAGCAAGAAGCCCCCGCCGTTGACGACACGAAGCCTATCTCGGGCTTGGAACGACCCCCCTCGGCTGATACGCTGACGGAGCGCATGAAGAGGCTCATGAATGAGCGCTGGAACGAGCCGGCCATCATCGCCTATAAGGAGCTTGTGATCGACACCCTCATCACGGGCTACGTCGCCAAGGGCGTCAACGCCGCAATGGACGACACCAAGGAGTTCATCAACAAGTCGCTGGAAAAGCATCTCAACCGCGCCCGCACATCTGCCTTCTTTATCTACCTGTAGGACCTCGGTATCGAACACCTGCTTTGGCATGCCGGCAATGGCGTGTGGGAGGAGCATGGTAAGTGATTTCTCATCGCCCCAGTGTGAGACCCATCTGCTAACCTTTTGATTACAGTGGACGAAAGGGGAATCATGCCGATTCCGAGGGCGGAGAATAAGATGCCGTGCGACCCTAGGTACTATTAGGCGTACTTCTATTATGAACGAAGTGGGGCTACCTACTAAAATCCGGGCGGGGGTCCGTGTATTTCACGATAAACTATTTACGATAGGTATATAACGTAATTAGTTTATTTTAATTTATACTAGACGATGTTATAATTAAAATTTAGGGTTAAATATATAATACCTATAAACTTATCTAGAAATCTTTATCTATCGGGAAAACTACTAATAAAACTAGCTAGCCCCGTAAACCCTAAGCTAGCTTACTCGAGATTCCCTAGGTATTAGAAAGGGACGATTCTACCCGAATCGCCTATATAAATAGGGTTTAGAGGGGCTACGATTCTACCCGAATCGCTTCCGGTCGGATTATATCTGTAATTAGGTATATAAAATATAGGGAACGGCCCGTGTATTCCGGTTAAATCGTCCCGGTTAGATTGTGACTGTGATTAGCCGAGGGTTACGATAGCCCGAGTATCCCGGTTAGATTATCCCGGTTAGATTGTAATTATAATTAGGTATATACTTTTAGTAATTTTGTTCCGCGTGGAAGAACCCTCGCGTCCGGCGGTTTCCATCCTTGGAAATGGCGGCCACAAGTGGGTCCACGCCCACAACCTTGGTCGCAGTCGTGGATGCCTGACGGCCCCCATGAGGTACGTACCTTTTTCTGCCGCCCCACTGGTACGTATCTTTTTCTGCCGGTCGTAAATCCAACGACACTTCCTCGTTTGTATCCCAGTTCTAGGCCTTATTACAAATCTTCTGCCGTAACACGGAATAGGACCCTCGATAACCGTCTCATTGCCGTTTCTTCCTCTCTACCGTTAGGAGCAATTCTCCATCACTCCAAGGACCTTCTTTAGGCTTCCTCAAATAGCCCTGATCTTAACCATTTCCATTGTGAATATATCACAAGCCCTACCGCATACGTTGCGCCAGCATATACCTACTACTCCGGTCACCAATTCGTCTATTCCTTCCTCCTCCCTTTGAAGACAAGACTCCTAATCTCACGCCTCGCAGCCAAGGAACAGGACACACAACGGCTTTCCCGAAATAAGCCTTAGGTCGAACGCATACGCCTTTCACGTCTAAGACAACTCCACAAGGGTGTCGCCTAAAATACAACGAGCCCGATAGCAAGGGCTATAGTCATCCAGAAGGGCCAGGTCCTAGTTCCAAAAGCATTAGAGGCCTTACTTTACTTCGCCTCCTCGTGTCTGGAATCAGATAGAAACAACAGTCCTTATCCTCTACTACTCGCTATCTTAGTCCGGTATCTTATTAACCTATATCGTATTTTATTTTAGTTACGAATTAAGCCGATTTACGACCGAGTATCGCGACGAGATCCCTTGGTCAAGATAACGAGGATACAGGCCACGCGTCTCGAAGCCACCCTGTCGGCTAACTCGCACCTGCTGGAGTCTTGTTACCTTGGCCGGTGGATATATTCCTCTGTCTCGGACGGCCTCGATACAAGCTTAGTAACGCACTCATAGCCCGATAAGACCCTCCCATGCAAAGCAACTCACCGGTCAAGAGGATATCGAGACTATTGGCTATGCAACGGGAGAGCAAGGATCAGTCTCGGCTGTCTCTCAAGCGGCGGCAAAACCGGGCGTTTCGACTTAGCCACGGCGGAATTCGCCTTCGCCGCGATTAATAACACGGCACGGCTTCAGCCGTATTACCCCAGATACATTACTCGGAGTACCCGAGATTATGCCGGAAACCCGTGCAAGAATGACTCAAGGCGGCACGACATGCCCAGGGGAGATCAGTCCGTCGTCATCGTAATCCCTCAACATAGGCCACGCTAGCAGTTCGGTGGCGGGGGCGGAGGTAGTACTTAGACGGTGAAAGAGCGAAGGCACTACGGATATATAGAATCAGACGACCCGGAGTCTACGGGGAGAGCCTCTGTAACGCCCAGACGACGTACCCTGGAAACAAGGCTATCTACGCGGCTATCAGGCGACTAGTCAGGGAGGATTATATAAGGCCAGAACTTATCGCAGGAACGATAAGGACGCACGGACTAGCTTGGGTTGTGATCACTGTGATTACTCCGCTAAGGCTGGTGATCACGGTGAGCAGGACGTAGTGATTACTGCGATTACTACGGGACTAGGAATGATCGGGGTGATTAGACAGGTCGGACTATAAGTATATAGCGAGGTACTAGCTAGGCTTGTACCTCTAGATAAGCTCACGATAGTGATTAATTTAAGTCTTTATTAGAAACCTCCTTAGCTTATAGTAAAGAAGTGTAACGCTTTACGATAACACGATAAGTACGACGACGACGACTACTACGATATATTGCTCCTTAGTTACCTAGTACGTACTACTAGTATATACCACCTCGGTTCCAGATTATATATCTTTAGAAGATTATACCTGGGTCGTAATACTTTAATTACTCTTGTTTAGTATATTCTCTACGACTACCAAGTAATACTTACGTAGCTACGATAGCCCCTTATTCTTCTAACAGCCAGGGCAACTGTTACGACCCAGGTACAATCTTCCAAAGATGTGTAGTCTGGAGAGGCGGTGGTGTATGCTAGCAGTGCGTGCTGGGCAACTAATGAGCAATGTGTCGCAGCTGTCGTCGTCGTCGTCGTACTTGTCGTGATGTCGTAAAGCGTTGCGCTTCTTCACTGTAGGCCAAGGAGGTTTCCAATGAAGACTTAAATTGATCACTGTCGTGAATCTAGGTAGAGCTATGTACTACGAGGTAGTGTCTTATATAGACGGAGGTTCCTGGGGATCACGCTGGATCACCTCGTGATCCGTCGTGATCCGACCGTTGGATCACTGTTGTGATGACCGTGATTCATGTTGTATGATGACAGCCCCTGTCTGTTCGTCGAATATCTGGGGTGTCCACGGCGAACCCGGAGTGGAGCACCGAACAGGCTCACTCTCTTGGCGTTTGTGATCCATGGTCCGCACTTGGCCCGTGCGCCTGATTACCTAAGGGGGTTGGTTTCCGCGGGGTCTTGGGCCGAGTGACCTGCGGCCTGCTTGGGCGTTACAGCAACAGCTCCGCTAACTACTAAGCTATGTTCATGGAACTCAAGGAGAAGAATAAGCAACTCCAAGCCGCTATCCTTTAACTCTAAGGCGGAGGAGGAGGTTCGATTAAGGCCCTCCCGCCCTAAGCCTTCGACGGGAAGCCTAGCACCCTACAGGCCTTCCTTACCTAACTCCGTATATACTAAAAAGCTAATAACAGCTAGTTTAAGTACTAGGGAGAACGCGTCGCTAACGCCGCGTCCTACCTTAGGGGCGATACCCTTATCTGGTTCGAACCCTATATACGCGAGTACGCTAGTAAGGATAAGGACGATATCTCGGACGAGGTCCAGACTATCCTTAGTAGTATTAACAAATTCGAGAAAGCTCTCCGAGTAGCTTTCGGTAATATCGATAAATAACGTAGTACCGAACGTAAGATCCTCTACCTTAAGTAAATAGGATCCGCTAGTAAGTATACCGCTAAGTTCCGATAACTCGCCTCTTACCTCCCGGACTAGAGTAAGACTGTTTTTATAGCCCGATTCTACGAAGGCCTGAAAGACTCCGTTAAGGACGACTTTATCCGCGAAGAATAACCTGATAAGCTAGTCGACTATGTCGCCCTAGCTGTTAAGATCGATAACCGTTAGTACGAGAGATATACGGAAAAGGGGAACCGTAGCTAGATAGGAAGGGGATAGGGAGCTTGCCCTACCTTCTAGCCTAATACCGGCCGCCGTTACTAATACTAACCCTATTAACGTAATAAACGTCGTATAACAACCGCCTATAGGGGGACTACGTACGCCGGCCCTATAGAGCTTAACGTGTTATAGAAGGGAAGGAAAGACAGGAAGGATATCGAATACTTTAACTACCGTAAGATAGGCCACTTCGCACGCGATTACCGCTAACCTAAGCGTATCGAAGGCCCCCGACAGCTTAATACTACTCGGTATAACAAGAAGCCCTAAACCGTAATCCGAACTATTGTAGTCCTAGGACGTAGCTCGATATCCACCTAAGAGAAGGTAGTCCGATAGAACCACTAGGTTAAAGTTATTAACCCTAGCGAAGAAGAAGAAAGTAAAACGACGTAGGAACCCGTAACCTCTGTGTTACGACCTAGGTACAATCCCAAGGATATATAGGCTGGATAGGGGTTAGGGTATACTAGTAGTTCGCCCTAGGCGATAGAATAGAATAATACTTAGCGGTTATCGTAGTTGTGCTTATCGTCGATATCGTAAAGTGTTACGCTTCTTTACTAGAGGCTAAAGGAGGTTTCTAATAAAGACTTAAATTAATTACTATCGTGAGTCTATCTGTCTTAACCGGTAATCGAGCATCCACTTAAGTACTCGATACCTATCCCTGGATCACCCAGACTAGTAATCTATCCTAGCGATATTATTAGTTAGTTAGATTATAGCTTACTATACTCTATAAGCCAAAGGCTTATAGCTCACGGTAATCCAAGCTTTATACACGATTAGTTAGATATAGTAGGCCTGGGCCGGCTTATCGGTGGCTGATAACGCGACCCTTACCTGGATAACTAGCTCCCTGAGCTGGGTGTTACAAGATTCCCCTCCTCTAGGTTAATATCCTAGTAACTATAAGTAGTAAGTACCCCCGTTAGGCGGGTCCCGTTAGACTTCCTTCTTTTAACTAACTAACACGATATCTAGTTAATTATCCGAGTTTCCCTTATCCCGAAAGACCCGTAAGTACTATCGCCTAGCCGACCGAATCAAACGAAATTACGTCGATACCGATATACCTTATGTACTATATTTCTAGAAGAAGCTTCGGTATCGTATAAACCCGAAGTCTTCTAAGTATTCCGAGTACGTGAAGCGTAGGCGAAAATACGATAGTATCCTAGTAGCGGCGTCCTATGAGTACTACTTGTATCGTTACTTATAGTCCTATCTGATAGCGATAGTAGAATATCTCGAAAGATCGGAGAAGGTTTTAGAGGAGTAAGAGGAGGATACTAAAGAGTGTTTAGTATAGCTATAAGAGCAGCTAGTAGAGGCTATAAGTCACTTACGGCGAATCCGTATAACTAAGAAGCGGGTAAAAGAAAAGGCGGAAGAGGTGTTCTAGTGTGGCCTGTAAGAGGTGGAGGAAGAAGAGGTGGAAGGTGTAAGCTTAATGTCGGTGTTAGGTACGTATAAGTGTTAGGTAGTTAACGATCTATTAGCCTTAGGTATATCGCCCGATACTAATTTCTTATTATTTAGGTTAGGAACGCTTAATAATACTATCAAAGGCGGAGCTATACGTTCTGGAGGTAATTAAGGGGCTCCTAGGTGTTTTCTTTGTGTCTATATCCTTCCTATTTAACTAAGTACTTATTGTGTCCTTTGTGGTTAGTACGATAGTCGAGAATACACTCGACGGTATATTCCTCTATATTATCTGTAGGTAAGTTATATTTAAGCGGTACGCCGTCTAGTATAGGCTCGAGAAGTATAATATAGAAGACCGGGTGTATTTTTATATTCTTAGGTAAGGAGAGTCGAAAATTAGTTTCTAAGATTTTCTTAAGAATTTTAAAAAGTCCGATTTTCTTAAAATCTAATTTATTATTTAGTTATTTTATTTTAATATTTTTACAAATAAGATAGACTTTATCCCCCTCCTAGAAGG
Source organism: Plectosphaerella cucumerina (assembly GCA_020746995.1). Classification (NCBI taxonomy): domain Eukaryota; kingdom Fungi; phylum Ascomycota; class Sordariomycetes; order Glomerellales; family Plectosphaerellaceae; genus Plectosphaerella; species Plectosphaerella cucumerina. The sequence goes on along the minus strand of JAGPXD010000004.1, from coordinate 97,256 downwards.
ATAGTCCCTTTATCCTTAACTAGTTAGCGTATTTGGTTATTCTAAGTTATACTAGTTAAAGGTCGTTACGAAGTACGTCGTGGATTTTTCGAATATCGTCGGTGAGCTTAGTCGCCTTAGGAGCTTTCGAAGCTTCCTGTGGTTCTCCGTATATAGTGGGTGTAAACCCGTAGTTAGTGTAGAATAGTGAGACTTTGGTTAACTCGCTTAGTATACTATTATACGCAAACTAAGCGGTAGGTAATAGTTAAACCTAGTTCTCCTGTTAGTAGTCGACGTAATAGCGAAGGTACTACTTAAGTATTTGATTTATACGTTTAGTCTGTCCGTTAGACTGTAGGTGAAATACGGTAGAGAGGTTATAATCTAGTCTAAGTTATTTTATAAGGGCTTTCTAAAAGTTACTTATGAATAGCTTATCGCGATCCGATACGATACCCTGGGGTATGCTATGCTGCGAGGCGACGTTACGTAGGAAGACGTAGGAAAGGTTTTCCGTAGTTCCCGTTTTAAGGTATAGTACGAAGTAGGTATATTTCGTAAATCGGTCGACGATGACTAGGATAGAGTTGTATTTCTTCCCGGAAATCGGCTCCTCGGATAGTAGTAGGTCCGTAATAAAGTCCTATAAGATAGACGTCTATAGACTATCTACGATAGGGAGAGGTTGGATTTCTCTGTATAGCTTGTGTCGCGAGGCTTTGTTTTTTCGATAGAGGTTATAATCCTTAATTACTTCCTGGACTTATTATCGGGTAATCTAGGTGTTATAATATTATCGGAGGTGTTGGAAAGTCTTCTAAACCCCTTAGTAGCTATACGCGGGCGCGCTATAGACTCGACGAATAAGCTGCTCGGTAGTCTCCTTAGTCGTGGCCAAGACCTCGAGGACTCGTTCGTTAGGTACTAGATCTCCGTTAGCGTTAATCGAGAGGATAGCGTTATAGTTAGGGACTTCCGTACTAAGGAGGTCGCTACGGCAGCTAAGTACATCGGCGCGGCTATTCTCTAACCCTTTACGGTAAGTAATAGTAAAGTTAAATTCCGAAAGGAACTCTACCTATCGTATCTATTATTTATTTAACTCCTTTATAGTTATAAAGTTAATAAGGTTCTTATAGTTAGTGTAAACCCTAACCGGGTATATCATACTAGAGAGGTATAGCTTCTATTCTTTAAATACTTTAATAATAGCTATTAGCTCCTTATCGTGAATCTAGTAGTTAAGCTTGGGTCCGTGGAGCTTTTTGGAGTAGAAGGCGACGGGGTGTAGTTGTCCTTCGGTATCTTGTTGTCCGAGTTACCCTCCGAGCGTGTAATCGGATATATCGGTCTCGACCTTAAACTATCGTTTAGGGTCGGGAATCGTAAGGATAGGTTTATTAAGAACCTAATCCTTTAAAGCTTAGAAAGCTTTTCGTTTGGCTTTACCCTAGGTAAAGGGTTAATCTTTCTTAGTAAGGTTAGTAAGAGGTCGGGCTATATCGCTATATCCTTTAATAAAGCGGCGATAGAAGTTAACGAATCCGAGTAGTCCTCTTATATCCTGTAAATCCTTTGGTTTAGGCTACTCCCTAACCGTTTGGATTTTCTTAGGGTCTATTCGGATTTCTCCGGGTTGGATATTATATCCGAGGAAGTCTACTTCCCGAGCGTGGAACTTCGTCTTCTCAGGTTCGACAAGTAGCTTAGCTTCCGTTAGTTATTAAAGGACTTAGTGGATATACTTCTTGTAATCTTCGAGGTTTCGCGAGAAGATAAGGATATTATCGAGGTATACTATTATAAAGATATCGAGGAAGTCACGGAGGACTTTGTTAATTATCGTTTAGAATATAGCCGGAGTATTAGTTAGGCCGAAGGGTATAACTAGGTACTCGAAGTATCCTCGACGGGTACGGAATACTATTTTCTACTCCTCGCCTTCCTTTATACGGATCAAGTTATACACACCCTTAAGATCTAAGGCTGTAAAATACTATACTCTAACTAATAGATCTCGGAGTTTAGAGATAAGGGGTAAGGGGTAGTAGTTCTTAATCGTGATATTATTAAGTTATCGATAATTAATATATATCCTGAGTTTACTATTCTTCTTAGGAACGAAGAGAATTAGATAGCCGGCGGGTGATTTAGACGGTCGGATATAGCCTTTTCGGAGATTCTCCTTAAGGTACTCATCTAAAGCGACCTACTATTTCTTATTTATCTAGTAAATTTTAAAGAATCGTGGCTGGGTGCCTTCTTTAAGTACGATCTTGTGGTTATAGTAGCTATGTTCGGGGAGGACTGTGTCGAGTTCCTCCTGAAAAATCGCGGTATATATATAGTACTCGGATAGGATATCCTTTATCCGTTCTTTAAGTGTCTTACGTCGTTCTTTATAACTAAGGTCTTAATAGAAATCTGGTTGTAGAAGCCTTATATGGCGTTCTAGTCGCTGTGTTGAAGCGAGGAGATGTCTTGTGGTCTCTCGCTAAGACTGTATCGGAGCTATATCTCTCTATTAGATCTAGCCAAGATTCTAATTAATCGTGGGGTTTTACTTCCTAAGCTAGGGAATACCTAGAATAATATCCTATTTACCGATCTCGGTAATATCGAATTAGGTTAGTATAGTATATCGATAGATACTAATATAGAGGGGTATAGTCTCCTTATTAATACGTCCCTGATTATACTATATAAGCCTACCTTCGGTAGATCTTAGTTAGTAAGGGTTTAGCTTACGGTTTGTTATAAGACTAAGTTACTATCGAAGTCGTGGCGATATATAGTTCCCCTACGCTCCGTTGTCTAGGAGTATTATGTACTTCCTCCCGTTAAGGGTAACCTCTAATACGAGGTGCGCGGAGTTGCTTTTATCGTGTACTATATTGTAGAGGGTCTTGTTGTTTAGTTCTGGCGTCGGCTTATACCCTAGTCGGAGTGATACGACTCTTTTCCCGAATCTTTGTGATATAAGTTTTGTCGTGACTTAGGACGACTTGTGTTCTTCGAGCTATCCCTCCTAATAATCTATCGCGAGGTCGGGGGAGTCCGATTTTAGGACTTATCGCTAGGGTAACGAATCGTAGCTGTCGATACCTTATCCCCTACGATTTATCGCCGGGCGGCCCGGCTAGCCGCCTCCTTAGTATAGTATCCGTTACGACTATTCTCCGGAAGGTTATTAAACTCGGGGTCCTAAGTTAGGGGTCGCCCTTCTATAGCTTAAGTATACTTCTAGAGGATTCACTTTACTTGTTATAGCTGGATTTTGTGTTCCTCCTTACGTAGAGTGTTGTATTAGATTAGTATAGCTACTACTTCTTGTGTTAAGCCGGGGATAGTCTAGATAGTACTCTATTCCTGTATCTTCCGAGAAGTATATACTTAGTAAGTATCGATAGGGTAGTTAAACTATATAGTTTCGCGGCTAAGGTAAGAGGATAGGTACTCTAGTAAGGGTCCGAAGATAATGGTTTGCTTGCTGGGTAGCTTAATAAGTAGCTCCTAGTAGGGTAGTTCCTAATTAGTATAAATGTAATCTATATCCTTGTTGTCTAGTCGGCGGGGATAGAAATTATAGGTAATCTTGAGGGCGTGGTGCTATTAATAGTTGTTATAGATATATTAGGCCTAGAATATAGTCTTGTAGTCGGGGTTACTAGGGTATAGGCGTTTATCGTCCTTATCCCTAAGGGGGTTCTTAGCGAGTATATTCGGGTAGCGGACTATGTCTTTAGCGGAGTAGCCGAAGAAGTCTACTACTTTGTTATCCTCGAGATCTCTATATCCTTCGAGTTTAACTATAGGCAGCTCCCGTAGCTAGGTATCCGGGATCGAGTTATTATTAGTAGACTCGGGTTCCTTAGTAGTTTCGCTTTCTACCTAAATAGTATAGATAGTAGGTAGGAGGTCCTAACTTAGTACTTTATCCTTAGCTGATATCTAGTTGTCCCTAGGAGTAGGAGGCGCGCGTCCTAAGACTGCGAGGGTTTTGACGGCAGTCTGGGATACCTCGTACTTAGTAGCGTTAAGGTAACGCGGGGGACCTTTAAGTCGCTTAGGCTGTCGATATTCGCGGGCGAAATGCCTAGTCTTGTGATAGTTAAAGTATTCGATATCCTTCTTGTCTTTGCGTCCTTTCTGTAAGACGTTGAGTTCTATAGGGCCTATATAGGTGGTTCCTCTATAAGCCGTGGTTATACGATAGTCGTTACGTTAGTAGTTATTACGGTACTTTTATCCGGTATTAGCTTAGTTAGGCCTGTTAAATCGTCCGGATTGTTATCTGTGTTTTTCCTGCTTACGTTTGTATAAGTGGTTATCGATTTTAATAGCTATAGTAATATATTCCGTGAACTCGTCGGGTCGATTAAGCTTAGTAAGCTTGTCCTTGACTTCGTCCTTAAGTCCGGCGTAGTAGGCGGCTATCAGGGGGTTATCGTCCCAGTTAAGGCGGGCGGTAACCTATCGGAACTTAGCCGTGTAATTAGCCGCGGAACCATACTAACGTAGGTTCCGGAGTTACTATTTAGCGGTACGTTCCTCGTCGGGGTTACTAAAGGTTTCGTGGAGGTACCTCTTAAAGGCTGTAAAGGTTCTGAAAACCTCCTTAGTAAGCTTATCCTAATACTTAGGGTCGTTAGTGTATTCTAGGTAATCTTTCTAGATAGGTTCGAACTAGTTAAGAGTGTCGCCCCTAAGGAAGGCGGCGGTACTAAAGACTTTATCGATATCCTGTTAAAAGTCTCGCTAGTAGAATATCTAGAATGCCTTAAGATAGGTAAGGAATCCGGGGAGCTTATCCTTCTTTCTATCGAAGGTAAGGGGCTTAGGGTAGCGGAGGCGTAGCCCTCTATTAGCCTGGTTAGCAAGTTACTCCCTTATCTTGTTATTTTCCTACTAAAACTAGTTAATTATAGTAAGAATGGTTTCTATATTAGCGGCCGGGGCCCTAGTAGTTAAACTAGTCTCTCTAGCTACGGGTACTATCATACCTTGTAAGTATTACTCGGTAGTTATAGAGAACGTACTAAATAAGAGTAATTAAAGTGTTATAACCTAGGTATAATCCTAAGGATATATAGGCTGGATAGGGGTTAGGGTATACTAGTAGTTTGCCCTAGGCGATAGAATAGAATAATACTTAGTGGTTATTGTAGTCGTGCTTATCGTCGATATCGTAAAGCGTTACGCTTCTTTACTAGAGGCTAAAAGAGGTTTCTAATAAAGACTTAAATTAATTACTATCGTAAGTCTATCTATCTCAACTAGTAATCGAGTATCCACTTAAGTACTCGATACCTATCCCTGGATCACCCAGACTAGTAATCCATCCTGGCGATATTATTAGTTAGTTGGATTATGGCTTACTACGCTCCATAAGCCAAAGGCTTATAGCTCACGGTGATCCAAGCTCTACACACAATTAGTTAGATATAGTGGGCCTAGGCCGGCTTATCGGTAGCCGATAACGCGACCCTTGCCTGGATGACTAGCTCCCTAAGCTGGGCGTTACACTCCGATAACAAAGAATCAATCCCTAATACCCAGCCGTAAGACTAATAACTCACTATCCGGCTAGAGGGATACGGAGATCTCGAAGAAAATAAAGCCGTCGACTTCTTCGGGTATAATACTCGAGATACTAGTAAGGTACCTTATATAACCTATACTTTCGGTCCCAGGGAGGATAATAATAATCGCCTACCCCCTAGTAGCCCCGACTATAATACTATATTTTAAGCCTAATATATCTACGATAATTACCCTATATACTACGTATAGAAGCTTAGTTATAACTTCTACCCTAGGCGACCTAATAATAACACAATCGAATATATCTATACTAATAAGGAACTACCCCATTAGGTACCTACTATTTACCTACTAGGGAAGAGAACTATTATCTTCGTACTATTACCTAAATACCCTATACTATATATTAGTCGCGAGACCCTTTAGTTTGACTACCCTATCGACGTATACAGGGTATATACTTCACGAAAGATCCGCGAATAGAGGCTCCTCTAGTCCCAGCCAGGTATCGCTAAAAACCTAGGATAGACCCTTACTAGAATCGACCTAAATAATCAAGGTAACTATAAACTCCGTCGCTAAAGGGCTAAAAGGACCCTTCGGAAAAAAGAGGAATAGTAGTACCTTAACTTACCTATAACCCCGGAACTAACTGTTATCCGCCGCGACTTAATTACTAGCTTACCTACCTTAGGCTATTAGGCCTAAGGAACTAGTATAGCTACGTCGGGCGAAATCAGGAGAAGGAAAACCGGATTATTAAGCTCTTCCTCTTAACGACCTAAGACTAGGCGTAAACACAACGACGACTCGGGAAAAGAGTCGCGCCGCTCTTATAAGGGTAAGAGTAGGCGCGAGTAAAATCCGTTAAGACCCTATATAACACGGTATATAACGAAGGCGACTCTAACTATCTTATACTAAGAGTTACCCTATAAGGGTATAAGTACGTAGCGCTCCTAGATAGTAGAGTATAGGGGAACTATATATCGCTACGACTTTAATAGCGACTCGGACTTATAATAAACCGTAAGAGATACCCTTACTAGCTAAGATCCGTAGAAGGCGGGCTCGTATAGTATAACTAAGGAAGTATCGATTAAGAGACCGTGTACCTCGAGATCCGTATCTAAGGGTGTATAACGCTAACTATATTTGATATCACGGAAATCGGAGATTGGGATATTATCCTAGGTATCCTATAGCTAAGAAAGTGGAATCCCTAAGTGAATTGGAATCCTAGCTAGATCTAATAGAGAGATATAGCTCTGGTGTAGTCTTACACGAAGACCACGAGATATCTCACACAGCTCTAAAAAGAGCTCGATAAACACGACAGCCGAGACCTTAGTCGCGATAAACGACGTAAGGCTCTCGAAGAACGAATTAAACACGTTCCGATTAAGTACCGGAAGTATTCGACTCTGTTCGAGGAGGAACTCGAAACAGGCCTCCCCTTACACAGCTATTACAACCACGAGATCGTACTTAAGGAAGGCATACAGCCTAGGTTCTATAAGATCTACTAGCTTAACGAGAAGTAGTAGGCTATACTCGATAAGTACCTGGAAGAAAACCTCCGGAAAGGATATATTCGACTATCTAAGTTACTAGCTAGATACCCGATCCTTTTTGTTCCTAAGAAGAATAGGAAACTACGATTATACGTTAACTATCGACAGCTCAACGACATCACGATTAAGAATTACTACCCCTTACTACTTATCGCCGAGCTTCGGGATTTGTTGGTTAGAGTGTAATGGTTTACGGCTATTAACCTTAAAGGAGTGTATAACTTGATCTGTATAAAGGAAGGAGAGGAGTGGAAAACGGCTTTCCGTACTCGCCGAGGATACTTTAAGTATTTAGTAATACCCTTCGGGCTTACAAATACTCCGGCTATATTCTAAACGATAATTAACGAAGCCCTTTACGACTTTCTCGATATCTTTATAGTAGTATACCTTAACGATATCTTTATCTTTTCGAGAACCCTCGAGGAATATCGAAAGTATATTTACTAGGTCTTAAAACGACTAATAGATACTAAACTACTTATCGAACCCGAGAAAAGTAAGTTCTATACTTAAGACGTAGACTTCCTTGGATATAATATCCGACTAGGGGAAATCCGTATAGACCCTAAGAAGATCGAGATAGTTAAGAACTAGCTAACGCTAGCTAACGTCTCTGACGTTAGAGGATTTCTGGGATTCGTTAACTTCTACCGACGATTTATAAAGGGATATAGTTAGATTTCCCGACCTCTTACCGACCTTACGAAAAAAGACTAGCCGTTCCGCTAGTAGGATACCGAGGAATAAGCTTTTTAGAGTATTAAGAATAGTATCTTAAGCGAGCCGATTCTTAAGATCCCCGACCCCGAGCTACTATTCGAAGTCGAAACTAACGTATTAGACTATACGCTCGGAGGATAACTAGGATAGAGGGATAAAGAAGGATAAATTCACCCCGTCGCCTTCTACTCTAAGAAGCTTTACGGACTAGAACTTAACTATCAGATCTATAATAAGGAACTAATAGCTATTATCGAAGCCTTTAAGGAATAAAAGCTATACCTCTTAGGTACTATACACCTAGTCAAGGTTCTTACGGACTATAAGAACCTCGTTAACTTTATAACCATAAAGGAGCTAAATAAATAACAGATAAGATAGGCTGAGTTCCTTTCGGAATTTAACTTTACTATCTTGTACCGTAAAGGATTAGAGAATAGTCGAGCGGATGCCTTAAGTCGATATAGCGACTTAGTAAGTACCGAAGTCCCCGACTATAATATAATTCTCTCGATTAATTCGTAAGGCGACCTCGTACCTAATAAATAAGTCTTAGAGTTCCTTACTACTCGTAAGGATACTACTTAAGAACTTATTATACGTATCTATAGTACCCTAGCCTATAGATATTAAGGAGTCTGGAAAACGTATCAGCGTATCCGATAATACTATAACGAGAATATCACACGCCTTTAGGTATAGGAAGCACTTAAGACCTACGACCTCTACTATAAGAGTAAGGCCGCTAGACACAAGCCCTACGGAGAACTCAAGCCCCTGCCCGTAGCGGAAGGACTATAGATATCTATCTCTTTAGATTTCATCACGGACTTACCTAAGTCTAAAGAACCGGTCTTAGGACGGTAGTATGACGCTATCCTAGTTATCGTCGATTGTCTTACTAAATACTCCTACTTTCTACTATACCTTAAAACGGGAACTACGGAAGACCTTGTATACGTCTTCCTACGTAATATCGCTGTATAATATAGTATACTAAAGGAACTTATTTCTAATCGCGATAAGCTATTCACGAGCTACTTTTAGAAAGGACTTATAAAACAACTTGGACCCGACCATCACCTCTTAACTATATTCTATCTACAGTCAGACGGATAGACAGAAAGGACTAACTAGACCCTCAAATAGTACCTTCGCTACTACGTCAACGAGCGACAGGACAACTAGGTAACACTCCTTCTAACAGTATAGTTCGCCTATAACAGCACACCCAGCGAGTCAACTAAGGTCTCACCTTTCTACGCTAACTACGGATTTAACCTAATAATATATAGAGAACCTAGGGAAGCCTTAAAAGCTCCTAGAGCTAATAAACTAGCCGACGATATTCGGTAGATTCACGATATACTTTGTAATAACTTTTAACTAGTATACGTTAGAATAACTAAATACGCTAACTAGTTAAGGATAAAGGGACTATCCTTTAAGGAGGGGGATAAAGTCTACCTTATTTATAAAAATATTAAAACTATATACCCTAATAGTAAGTTAGATTTTAAAAAGATCGGACCCTTTCGAATTTAGTAGAAAATCTCGGATACTAATTTTCGACTTTCCTTACCCGAGAATATAAAGATCCACCCGGTCTTCTATATTATACTACTCGAAGCTATACCCGATAATATACTACTCGAAGATAACCTTAAAGCGGATAATACCGAGGAATTCACTATCGAGAAAATCCTCGACTATAGATAATATAATAGATATACTAAATACCTTGTTAAATAGGAAAACTATAGATACAAAGAAAATACCTAGGAACCTATTAAGTACCTACGGAACTACCCCTAGCGTCTAGAGGAGTATCGCTAATCTTAAACTACGGTAGCGGTCCTAAATCTATAAAGCCTTTACTGACTCCTAGGGAGGACTAATCTAGTACGTCCCTAGTACCCTACTCCCTAAGGTTGTTTATAACCCGAAGCTCCGCTATCGTTAAAGATATAATACTATCTTCTTTATCTAGCTCCGTTATTCCTCGACTAAAGAGGGCCTCCTCTCGCTTCTTAGCTACCTTCCGAAGTCGACGGATCCGCGATATCGCGCTAAGTATAGCTACTAACTTTATCTAGAGAACCTCTAACTCTATCTCTTTCTCTTCTATCTCCTTATCTAATCGCTTTAATTCTTTTAATACCTTCTCGACTATAAAATACGTTAGTAACCCTAAGTACGATATCAGAACGGTAGACTTACGGGTAGAAGTTATATTAATACTATCGTAAGAACGACCTCGCTTAATACAGATAGTATAACGAGTTGATCCCGGCGCTGTCTTATACGTTAGGTTGTACTGGAAATACTAAGTATACGGTATTCTATTTTCGCCGTCGGATTTAATTAGGGCTGCGAGCGTGCGACGTTATTCGGTTTTATCGGATCTTTATTTTTCGATTTGACTAGATATCGTGTCGGCGTTAGTAAAGGAATAAGGACTACGGGACACGATAATAGGGGTATATACCTATTTATAGTCGCTAGGATATCGACCTGGAGGAGGGGAATCTTATAACGCCTAAGCAGGCTGTAGGTTACTTGGCCTAAGACCCCGCGGAAACTAACCCCCTTAGGTAATTAGGCGTACGGGCTAAGTGCGGACTATAGATCACGAACGCTAAGAGAGTGAGCCTGTTCGATACTCCACTCCGGGTTTGCCGTGGGAGTTCTTATTGTGTTACAATCGGACAGGGCAACCGGTTGCGCCACGAGGCAAAAGCTTCAGTAATGAGAACTCGTCTCATTTACTCCCTGTTCTGTACTATATAGCTACACCGCAACCCGGGTGTAACACCATGCCTCCCCTCCAAAGGGCATGTCCTCATACCGTAGGGTGGACAAAGCCCTGACGCGCAATCGAAGGTGTAGTATAGGGAAACCCCAAGGCGTCCAGATGCTTTAATAGTCAGCAGGGCTGGGCCTTGCCACAATGAGAACTCGCCCCACGTAGAGGTCGCGGGTTCAATTCCCGCAACTCGGACAGGGCAACCGGTTGCGCCACGAGGTAAAAGCTTTAGTAATGAGAACTTGTCTTATTTACTCCCTGTTCTGTACTATATAGCTACACCGCAACCCGGGTGTAACACGGGCGTATGTATAGAACCTAAAGGCGAAGCAGAGTGTGTCCGCCGTCGAATTCACGTAGGGCGCGGAGGTTACTAACGTATCCAGTAGATCGGATTAGATATAATTCTACAGTAATTACTATAATAGGTGTATTAGCAGCCTTACTTCTCACTTTAGCTTATAGTGCGTGGAGATTACGCGCCGTCGGGATTATTAATAAGCATAGCTTACAAGCCACGCAGTCAGGTCTATAGTACCTTATCCCATTCCAGAAAAACAGTAATTTTATTAGTCGGGCCTCCGTCATTAACGCAATCAAGAAGAAGCTCTTTACTAGTAATAGCGAGGGTCCTCAACGCGTCGCTCTTACCGGACTCGGCGGCGTTAGTAAGACGTAAGTTACACTATAGATAGCCTATTAGGTAAAGGAAAGCATACCGGGATAGTCTGTCTTTTAGATACCGGCGCTTAGCATAGCGAGTTTCGACTAGGCGTACCGGGATATAGCCCGTTTACTAAAACTAGACGATACGGAGAAGGAGGATACAAAAGAGTTAGTACAGCGCTACCTCAACTCTAAAGCCTCTAGCCATTAGTTCCTTATTATCGACAATACCGACGATAAAGAAGTAGTTAAAGGCGGGGAACAAAGCGGGAGAAAGGGCATACGGGATTTTATTTCTCGCAACGACTATAGCCGTATTCTATTCATAACACAAGCTCGACGACTCGCAGTCCGGCTAGCGCAGACCGAAGTAGTTAACCTCTCGCAGATAAATAAGGACAAGGCCAGCGACCTACTAAACAAGTCTCTCGTAGACAAGTCCTTACTCCTAGACAAGAAGAGTATCGCAACGCTTCTCGAAATCTTAACCTACTTACCACTAGCCATCGTGCAGGCGGCGGTATACTTAAACGAAATAACAACTTCGGTAGCCGAATATCTCCGGCTCCTACAAAACACGGAGCGCGACATAGTAGAGCTATTAGAGACCGAGTTTGTAGACAACACACGATACAAACCCCTACGTCACAAGACGGCCAACGTAGTCGCCAGGACGTAGGTAGTGACTTTCGAGTAGATCCGTAAGAACACAGACGCGACTATATTACTAAGCTTTATAGCGCACGTCGAGTCCAAGGCGATTCCTCGGTCGATACTACCGGCGGTCGGGTCAGAGTAGAAGATAACAAGCGCTATTAGGGTTCTCTGTAGCTACTCCTTTCTGAGCATACAAGAGGATAGGAGGACGTATAACATACACCAGTTAGTACACGTAGCGTCACGAATGTGGGTAAGCAGGCAGGATACCGCGAGTAAACAGAGGCGGGAGGTCCTAGTTCATCTCGGGGCGATCTTCTCGACAGATGAGTAGGGGGAGCGCGAGAGGTGGCGGTACTTGCTACCCCACGTTCTAAAGGCGATCAAAGTCGATAAGAAGGATGAAGATTAGGGCGAAGAAGAATGTAATCTTAGGTATTAGGTCGGTAGATATTTGCTGACCGAGGGACGAAGTCGGGAGGCGGTAAAGGTACTTAAGCGGGTAGTAGCGGTCCGCGAGATAACGCGAGCGGAGACACACGCAGATCGACTGGCGTCGCAGCACGTCCTCGCTATCGCATACCAGGCGGACGGGTGGGTCAAGAAGGCCATTTCGCTACTAGAGCGGGTAGTAGCGGTCCGCGAGACAACGCTAGCGGAGACACACCCAGATCGACTGGCGTCGCAGCACGTACTCGCGATCGTATACTATGCCGATGGCTAGGTGAAGAAGGCGGTCGAATTGCTCGAGCATGTGGTGGCGGTCGAAGAGACAACGCTAGCGGAGAAGCACCCGGACCGAATAGAGTCGGAAGGATGGTTAGACTTCTTACGTAGCCATCAGCGTACTGATAGCTAGTAACGCTACGTAGAGATTTATATTAACCCAAGTCCCATCGTATTTTAAGGTCAGCCGAGAGGTATCGATCGCCCACATTACTATCCCAGTTCTTATGCCACTATCCTGCCTTAAACTACACATCCAGCACACAAAATCGGCCTCTAAAGATTCGTACGTTTCGCTTTATCCAGACACGGGACACTAAGGGCGACTCCAAGCATGTGCTGCGACGCTAGTCGATAAGGGTGCGTCTCGGCCAGCGTTATCTCGCGGACCACCACCACTCGCTCCAGCAGCGGAATAGCCTCCTTAACCCGCCCGTCATCCTGGTATACTATTACGAGTACAATACACACACGTATAAACACACACAAACACACACTAGGAGTGCCGTCCCATCCCTCTCGCGGTGCCAGTCTCAATCCCGCGCTCGTCTAACGACGTCAAAATAGAAACACTAGCCGCTACCGCCTACCGCCAATCCGCTCCGCCATGTAGGTAGGTTGCCGCCAACACACGGCCATAAGTAGGATAATTCGAGTACCCGAGTAACAACCCTCCTGCAAAAACTTCCTAGCACGCCCGCCCCATCCCAGTCTACCCTTTCTAGAATCTTGAAATCACCCGTAAGATACGCCAACATACAGCCACGAGGCGTAGCATATCCGACAAACTCAACATCTACCACAGCGGCATCGGTTCGGGAAACAGGGTAGTATAGAGTTTAAGAACACGGATAATAATCCTTAACTGTGACGAGTCGCAGGAGGTCATCTGTCGTGGCGTGCTGCTACAGGCGGTGGAAATAGCGCTCGGCATCGGTAGCCAGAATCATCTCCCAACGTTTCCGGCCCAACACGATACTGCCCAGCACCCTTTTTGCCGGGCTATTCCTGGCTGCGGCTACGCAGGCCGTCCCCACAGCTACACGACAGGATCCCGCAGGAGTGGTTAAGTTCAAACGCGATTCTGCGTTAAGCCCCCGCGATCTTCAGCTAGCCGAGTTGCACGGAGTCAACCTGACTCAGAGTAAGTTACTAGCTAGCAATTTACCATACTAGGGGCCGATCACTAATTGATTATATCCAGTGTATAAACACTCGCTCCATAAGCGCGATGATAGAGACGATATCACCATCCGGGTCGACAACGACTTCCAGGAAGTCGAGGGTCCCTATGAACACCCACTGTCAAAGCGACAGAGAGCTCGACTTTAGTAGAGTAACCACTACACGGCATTCCCTCCGGGTTCCGACTACTATCGACAGCATAACAGGACGGACTGGACCTAGCAACTCGCCTTACACCGGCGGTGTGAGAGCTATAGCCGAGTGGGCGCGGGACAACAAAGGTTACTTTATCTGGGGCGACATGGGCGGAGGCTGGAGGTAGAGGACAGTACTGATTAGGGGCTCCAACTCGGGCCGGAACGCCTACTACAGAGGCCAGGTCGTCGACGACAACCCCTTCGCGGATCGTACCTTTATCGGGACGGATAATATCAGGGACGACGTCTACTAGCACTCAACCGGGCCAGGGAGTTCTCGGGCTCGACGGGCGGATAGAGGGCGGCCTCGTACGGATGGGAGGTTTGTGGTGTTCCTGGCCCCGGCAACGTCTAGTTCAACTACCAGGTTACCCACTTTGACGCGGAAGTGTAGAGGGAACGGAATACTTAGATAGCCAGCCCTTCGGCTCCAGTCACCTGGCCTCTTCAGAACAGCTTTCCAGGTTCACTTCACCAGAATACATTAACCCTTCCTGAGTGTCTTGTGGGCTCTCAGCAAGGATAAATGCAACCCTCGATCTTGGTTTCCCGATTTTGTTTTTAGAGACGTATCTCTCATTAGGCTACACCGTCGCAAGACGCATTGTCTCAACCTCTGAGTGGTGGCCCGACTGCCAGGATAGAAGCCTTCATCACGGTATTCCGCTCATAGACCGAGACAACAGCCTAGGTATGTCAAAAAGAACATCATATATATGACTTAGCGAACGTTCTGTGGAAAACTTAGGCTAACCAATTCTATAAGGACGATATTCTCTAGGCGTCTAGTATCTCTTATCAGAGGCCCTGCACTTGAGAAGCATTACAGGCGGGAGGTCATCACGAGCATATCAACCGGCACCGCGTCAAGACAAAAGTCATCCAGACATTCGATACATAATCCATTGTCCATTCGGCCCATCTCGAGAACAAGCCCGGTAAGCTGACTAGGAGCCCCTTGATCACTACCGCTACCATCCCTGCTGACATCTTGACGTCCCGTCCTCGACCGTTGAGCGTTTGTGGTGCCTTAGGCGTAGGATGTTCCCAAAGAGCCGAAATAGCCACCAACCCGACGAAGGTATAGTTGTGAAGATAGAATCACGGGCAAGAACACAGAAGATAGCTACTAGAAGTTCATTCACACAAGGCGGTGGGCGGGCTGCAGAGTTCCATCGGGAGCAGCGTGGGCATAGTCTCCAAGACTGAAGAAGGGAGGTAAGCGGCTGAGAACCATAGACTTCCCACGTGGGAACATAGTGACTAGTCTCCTGCCTTGATCATCTTAAATGCGCGAGTTTCATATAGCGGTACACTGACCGTCGTCGCGATACGCTGCCCGAGTGCGCCAAGGCACGAGAGAAGGACGCGTAGCCGAGGGCGACGAATTGGCAGGCGTGGATAGTAACCGAATCTGGGCAATGCCTTGGCGGGCGTTTAAGCAGCCATCTCCAATCTAGACCATATACTAAGTTATATATTTATCGAGGACTACTAATCGTCGGAGGTCACAGCGCATATCCAGGTTTAGATAACTCGGAGTGCCATAGCTACAAGTTACGGATCCGACGGCTGGAAGTAGACTACCGACCATCGCAAACAGCTTGCCCAGTCTCTGCGAGTGATGCAGCCAATCCATCGCATGCTTCCAGGTTGTATACGCGGATTCACTTTGACTACCTCTAACGTCCCTCACCCACTTCCGGAACACCCCCCTATCCGGAACACCCTAAAATCCCTCACCGCTACTCCGACCTACTACATTTAATCTAGAATATCTCTACCAGTTTTCTTCCAAACTTTACTAAACTTTATACTTCTATTTCAATTGAAAATGACTATATATACTAAAGACGAAGTTAACCAAGCTCTTAATTCTATCGCAAACGGTCTGTTACAATCGGGCAGGGCACAAAGCCACGTGGGGTGAGTTCTCATTGTGTTACAATCGGACAGGGCAACCGGTTACGCCACGAGGCAAAAGCTTCAGTAATGAGAACTCGTCTCATTCACTTCCTGTTCTGTACTATGTAGCTACGCCACGACCTGGGCGTAACACGGTCAATCTATCCGGAAGGCCTCGATCGAATGGGGCGTCCCAGTTACCACCCTACACCGTAGGATTCGAGGTGCACAGCCAAGATCTACTTCATTCAGTAGCTAGCAGAAGCTATCCCAGACCCAGGAAAAGCAGCTAGCCAGCTGGATCAAGGTCCAAGCCTCTCTAGGGCTCCCTCCTACGCACGCGCAGGTCAGGGATTTTACTAAACGGATCCTACGCCTACAAGGAGGGTCCCCGACCCTTAGGAAGAACTAGTTCCAAGCCTTTACCCGTCGAAATCCTTTAATAAAGGTCCAGCACGTAAGGCTGGTTGATTCCCAGCGTATCAATAGAGCGTCGACTGACGTTATCAGGACCTGGTTCAGGCATCTCGCCGTCAACCAGATCAGGATATCAAACCAGCCAACCGATATAATATAGATAAGACCGGTATCCTAGAAGGTCGAGGGTCTAACGGCCTGGTCCTGGGATCTACGGGGAGTCGGAATCTACAGAAAAAACAGCCAGGGTCCCGGGCCTGGATTACTCTTTTAGAGTACGTCGGTGCTACAGGCTCTTCCGTCCTACCGCTGGTTATCTACAAGGGCAAGTCAGTCCAACAGCAGTGGTTTCCCTTAGATCTACAACCCTATACCGGCTGGAGATTCCACGCAACAGATAATAGATAGACTGACAACGAGACGGCAGTCCACTAGCTCAGGGAAATCTTCATCCTATCCACCTAACTAACCGACCTATCTAAGACCCGTTTACTTATCCTAGACGGCCACGGTAGCACGAATCTACAGAGTTTATATATCTCTACTATACGCATTAGATCTATCTACTCTATCTACCTCCGCACACGTCTCACGTCCTACAGCCGCTCGATCAGGCTGTCTTCGGACCCTTAAAGGCAGCCTATAAGAAAGAGCTAGGATATCTAGCGCAGTAGAACGATTCAACAGTCGCAGGGAAACAGCAGTTCCTCGACTACTACCGGAAGGCTCGCCAGTCAGCTCTTACGGCGCAGAATATAAAGGCGGGCTGGAAATCAACGGGTCTGTAGCCGGTTAATACAGCCAAGCCCCTCATAAGTCCTCTACTCCTCCACGAATCCAGGGACGGGTCCACGACCGTCAATCCAATCCTTAATCGAGCCCTTGGGTCTACACCTATCCCGCAGTAGGATATAGCTTTATCCTCGGTCAACTGGTCGACGCCCAGCAAGGCCCTGGATCTACGCGATCAGCTGGATCAGTACAGCCGCCTAGATCAGCCCAGCAGTACGCAACGGCTCCTCTTCCGGAAGGTCCAAAAAGGGTTCCAGGAAAAGGACTACCAGCTAGCTACCCTACAGCGCAGGGTAGAAGCTCTCGAACAGCAGGTTGAATCTATACAACCCAGGAAAAAGAAGAAGGTCCAGATCAGCCCGAATTCCAAGTTTACGGACATCGAGGCTAAATATCAGGAATTATTCCCTCCACTCGTCATCTACCGTTTCATCCCCTTCGCAACTATATACTCGCCTCACCACTCACGGCTAGGCACTCCTTCTGGGTTCCGCATCCAGTCGCAGCAGCAAGCAACCCGAGCCAGCTTATCGCCGCCTTATTAATTAGCGTACAACCAGACAGCGCCCGTCATAGCGACCGGTTAGTCCTTGCTGTCGCCGTCAAGCTTTCGGCTCAACTTCATCCACGTCCATTGTATACCGCCAGACGATATACCCGTGGTTCGTAGGGATCGAGCTAACGACATACAGACACCTGGATCCTCTTTTACAGTCTTCTAGCCTTCCCCGTCCTCTACTCATACGGCAACCTCGACGCGGTCGACACCTTCTTCTTCGGATACAGTGGCTCTACCGAGTCCGGCCTGAACACCGTTAACGTCAAGGATCTCAAGACGTACCAGCAGGTCTTTCTCTACGTAATCCCCATAATCACCAACCTCATATTCATCAACGCCATAGTCGTCCCCGTGAGGCTATACTAGTTCCGCCAGCGCATCAGAAGAGCTATGACACAGGCGGGCTCCGCCCGCACTCGGCTAGACAACCTGCCGAACGAGAAGACGGGAGGGTCGACCCGGAGGACAAAGGCCCAGGACATCGTGGTACATCGGCCTCCTACCAACCCCAAGCCCAAGAGGGCCACCACCATTACATTCGACGATCCCGCCACGCAGCCATCATCGCCTACCAGGGACAAACGTCAAGAACCAGAGCCCGCCGCCGCCGACAACGACGACAAAGATCAAGACAAGCAGACCGGCCTGAGAGCCAAGACCGTGTCTCAGGACAGCTCCTCCTAGCAGCCGCCATCGAACCTAACCCGCGTCGCGAGCGGTAAGCCGGACGCCATCAAGCCCGTGGAGCGGACCATCAGCCGTCGCCGATCCCGACACCGCTCGTCCTATGCCGAGGGATCCGTCCTCCACGCGGCCAAGTCCATCGGAAAGGTCGCGACGTCGGCGTTCGTCCTCGGCGATACCCGCGCCCCGCGACCACGCAGCCGCAGCAGATCCCGCTCCCTCACGCGTCAGCAGACCCTCGACCTGCCCATCCTCTCGCGGCAGGTCACCATCGGCCGCAACTCCAACTTTTACAACGTCAGCGAGATGGACAGGGAGCGGCTCGGTGGCATCGAGTATCACACGCTAAAGCTACTACTCAAGTTTATCTTTAGCTACTTCTTCGGCCTACACCTACTCGGCGTCGTCTGTCTCCTGCCATAGATCCACAACGCCCCGGCCAAGTACACCGACTAGCTCGACGAGTCGGGCGTGGGTTAGTCGTGGTGGGCGATCTACTCGGCGCAGACCATAGCCGACAACCTCGGCTTCACGCTAACGCCCGACTCGATAGCGACGTTCCGGGACGCGACGTAGCCCATACTAATAATAACCTTTATGGCCTTTGCCGGCAACACGTGCTACCCCGTCTTCCTACGGCTACTCATCTAGGCTACATCCAAGGTCATCCCGAAGAACTCGCAGACCCGCGAGACGATCCAGTTCCTACTGGACTACCCCCGGCGCTACTACACGCTACTCTTCCCGAGCCGCCCGACCTGGGTCCTCTTCGGTATCGTCTTCGCCCTCAGCTTCATCGACGTCGTCCTCATCATCTACCTCGACCTCGACAACCCTACCGTCGCGGATCTACCTATAGGCCCGCGCATTCTGTCCGCCCTCTTCCAGGCGGCCTCAGCCCGCCACACGGGCACGTCCACACTAAACCTCGCCGCGATCAACCCGGCCGTCCAGTTCAGCCTGCTGACCATAATATACATCGCCGTCTTCCCCATCGCTATCAGTATCCGCGCCTCCAACGTATACGAGGAGCGCACAGTCGGTATATAGTCGACCGAGGAGGCACACCTCGACAAGCACGACAGTACCTCATACGTTATAGTCCACATCCGCAACCAGCTAACCTTCGATCTTTAGTACATCTTCTTCGGCGCGTTCCTTATCTATATCGCCGAGTCGCGCCGCATTATAGACCTCACCGAGCCGGTCAGTTCCCGGATCACCCGCCCGTCTTCGTATCCAAGTCTCCCCTAGCTAACATATACTACCTGCCAGTCTTTCTCGGCCTTTCCCATCCTCTTCGAGGTCACATCGGTATAGTAAGTCCCCCCCGAGACGGAAGGCACGTTCTAGATACAACAGCCGCTAACCCCGACCAGCGGCAATATAGGCCTCTCGCTAGCGGGCCCAGCGGCAACACGTCCATATCGGGCCACTTCACGCCCTTCAGTAAGATAGTCATCTACGCTATAATAATCCGAGGCCGCCACCGCGGGCTGCCGTATACCCTCGACCGCGCCATCAACCTTCCCATCGACGACGTGGTCATAAACGCCAGCCAGGACCGGGAGGCCGGCCTATCGTCCCCCACAGGCGATTAGCAAGTCCCCCAGCCCCCCGATAACTAACTTTTCTCGCTAATTTAGCCCCAAGCAGCGACAAGACGCCGACGTCCCGCGGCCCCGGCCGGCAGGGACAAGATAATAGCAGCAGCAGCCCCGCGCCCGGCCCCGATACAGGATAGCAAGTATCCCACTCCACGACGTATCCCTCTTTCCGCTGAATTTCCCGCGCAGGCCCCGCCGCGGCCACGGACCGCTAGGAGGTTCGTCCGTCGTCCGCTAATCGACGCCCCGATACCAAGGCAGGTCGAAGGGTCACCCTATACCGTTATATAGAGGCG
Source organism: Plectosphaerella cucumerina (assembly GCA_020746995.1). Taxonomy (NCBI): domain Eukaryota; kingdom Fungi; phylum Ascomycota; class Sordariomycetes; order Glomerellales; family Plectosphaerellaceae; genus Plectosphaerella; species Plectosphaerella cucumerina. The sequence continues at coordinate 76,936 of JAGPXD010000004.1, read as the reverse complement.
GCGTTCGTGGGTGTCGTTCATATACCAGAGGCGCTCAGCATAATATAATATCCTCAGGCTAGTTCTCGAGCTAGTCCCAGGCCCAAGTCACGTTAGACTCTTCATCGGACAGCTACTAGGGTGGCGTCAGCTTCGCCCTAAAGGTCAGTCTTTCACCGCCAAGTGTCGCATACAGATAGTACCAGATACTCTCAGACCCCATCACCAAGCCGGACACCTACGTTATATCGGGGCCGAGGAGGACGAGAGTTCACTAAACGACATATACGAGACAGACCCCCGCCACGACAAGACAGGCGCCCAGAAGTCTCAGGACGTCCGTGACTTATACGTCTAATATTCGATAATTTTCAACTAGTAGCAGACAGATCTCCAGGGGCTATTCTGGACTAGGGGCGACCTCGGCAAGGGCAAGATAATACTCTACAGCATAGCCGGCGTATATTGAAATTTCAGCGACCTAAACTATTCCTTCGGCTAACTATACAAACACGTCACATCACCCGACGACTCGTCTAGAAGCCCCGAGTCTCTACATCATTAATCCATCGCTATAGAAATACATTCCCTTCCGCTCCAGGATACTACGAACTACATACTCGTTGCCGCTCTCTAAAGCCGCCTAGTAGAGCTTAGGAGTATCGAGATTATTCCGCCGGAGAATAATATCGATTGCATCATCGTTGCCGTAATCTAGAGCTTAAATAAAGGCTCGGAGTACGTCGATATATAGCTACTAAAGGAGGTACTTAAGAGCAGTGTCGTTACTGTATCCAAGAGCTTCTTTAATGGCCGCATAAACCTCAAGGCCTTCCTACTTTCGCGGCGGATTCGGAATTTTCATTAAGTTCAGTCTACTAACACCTTTAGTAATAGTCCATCCAGCTCTCAGGGGCAATCTCACGTCGATCGGTACCATACCGATAGCAACAAGAGGGTCAGGACAAGACATAGCAGCACATGCCAGATAGGTACCCCGCTGATATTAGACAAAAGGCTATCCATAGCGCTAAGGTTGTTCCGAGGTATGCACGAGGACAGGAACGTTGGATAAGCTGTCAGCACTGGAACATCCCATATGCAGTAGCTCTATTTATATTCATGGAACCTATAGGGTCAAAACGACATACTCGGTAGAGCCCAGAGCTCGTCCGCCAACTAGGTCCAACCTTACAAGAGCTCCTACGGGATAGGGGAACCCGCTTGCTCCCCCTTCGTCTAAAGCCTTCAAGGCCAAGCGGCAGCGCCATACCTTCAGAGGCAGCTACCACAACAGGAAGCTACCGGTAATCTACTAGTCTCGAGCCCACGCAATTTATTAGCCCCCAGCATCTCTGCCATTTGGAGGCCTCAAGGATCCCGAAACGTCGAGATAGATAGGTAACTCTTAGGTCACTTAGGGTAGCGTGCGACCGGTATACCCGTCTAAGCAGGTTATATAGGGTAGTACCGCCAGCATACCTTAGAAGCCAGTCTATACAGACAGAGTTTTTCCTCGCATCACAACCTCTCTCTATTCCTAGCCCACGGCCTTTTACTTATATACACACCGAAATTAAGGGTAACATTCAGCGGCAGTACCTACAAATAATCTCCTTAATTCCGCCTCGGGGGGAGATAAGCAGGCGTTACCCATAGCGGCACGTATATTATCTTACATCCTCGCTTTAAATATATAGTTAAGGACCACGGGGTCGAAACCAAGGTCGACAGCATAACTACTACGTTACGTCTGGGTAATTACGTGTAGACTGGTGTAGATAGTAACGCCGAGGTCCAAGGCCCAACTCGGCCAAGTAGCATTCTAGCTAATAAGTGGCGATAGGCGAGCGGTGCTAGCGATATAGGCGAGCTCGGGTACTTACCTGGGGTGTTATAGCTTCATCTTGTAAGAATCGCAGGGCCACGGCGCAAGGCCTTTATCCTACCGACAGTACACCATGCTGGTTCGGGAGCTCGAGGCGTCCGTCTATCGAACCCTTACGCCGCTATAACCTAGGACATTCAGGACCGGCGGCGGACTACTTATACCTGTTAGTTTACCAGACCGTTAATAAGAGGTAGGAAAGATACCGCTCGCCGACGTCGCTAATCCGTCTAGCCTCCGTCCCTCCGTAAGGCTATTACTTACGACACTTCATAGGCAGGAAGGAGGGCATACTCCGTTCGAGTAGTAGCCGCGTCGGGGCGCGTCGCAACAGCCGCTCGCGACGACATCATGGTTGTTAGTCTCGAGTTAAACGGCGGCTCAACCTGGCGACGTAGAAGACTAGCTTAGCATAAGTGGGTCTTTATAGTATACATAGCGGTACTTATCTGACAGACGGGTAGTACAACATCCCGGGTAATACTAATAAAGCGGCGAGGCCTTTACGGCGAGTACCCCGCACAATTTGGTGGTCAACGCTGCCGCTTCTGACGGCCACAACGCCGTCTCATTCTTTAATCGAGTTTAATCTCACAGTTCTTAGTACCGTAGATGAAAGTGGTTGGAAAGAACGACCGAGTTGAAGAAGTCTAGGTAAGAAGCTGGTTGCGAGGCACTAATTTTGCTAGTTCTCCCTAGTTGTTATTACTGGGGAGATAACTCGTACGGGATGTTGGGTTTTATGCCCGTCCGCGACTAGGCTATCATGCGTGTTGGATTTGAGGTTCGGCGACTTTGGAACATCACGAAATGAACAGCCCACTTCGTCTAGATGGGGGATCTCGTCAAGGTATTAAGATAACGAACTGGGACGAGTAAATTATATAATAAATCCAGCGTAACATCTTATATATTATTTAAGTTATTACACAACGCTATTTATCTATACGAGTAGCGTTATAGAATCCGCTAGGAAATATCTACTTGGAACCGCCCTTACGGCCGGCTTCCGCGGCCTTCTCGCTACCTGGCTCGAAGGATCCAGAAGAAGCCTTCCCACCTTTCGAGGTAATCTCGCGCTTTATCTAATCAGTATTACGAAGTTATATAACTCTATATCAAAAACAGAGAATACACCTACTCTTCGGGGTCTATACTAGCGAAACCGCCCGTATAGCTTACCTGTCCGCCCTTTAAGGCGATCTCCTAAACCTCCTCCTTAGGGCTATAGTTATTAGTATCTACTATATAATAGAGTTTATAATTTATAGTACCGGTTAGCGAAGTTTCCGGGGTTCGAGTCGGCTATTATTAATATTAAAAATAGAGTGTTAGTGTAAGGTTTGGGAGTTATTAATAACTAATTGAGAGCGAAAAGCATAGCCTTCGGAAAAAAGGTATATTATTCCCTTTAAATTATTCCTTAGGGAGTATTCAGGACCCGGCTTAGGGGACTTAGTCTCGTTCTAACGTGACTATTACGTCTCGAAGCACGATAGGTAACGTAAAGGGCATATTAATTACGAGTGGTTGACGTCTTCTGGGATAAAAGCCACGCAATGATACCGGGACCATGACTTATTACAAGATGCTACCGGGATTCTCATCTTTTGGGTTTGTTGTTCCTTAGCTTTTGGGCCATGCCCAGGTTCGCGCCAACTGACTACCTGGCGTTGATTGCTGATGCATTTAACCGTTACTTGTCATGATTAGTTTAATTCTCCAATCCAGCGTCGGGGAGTTGTCTTAGCTTTATCCCCGTATTCCTATACAAAATCGCCAGCTTGACTTCTTTTCGTAGATAGATTAGACCTTCTCTAACTTTCCGGAGTTTTTCCCGTCCGCTACGTGTAATCGATCGATACACTAAGTAAACGGGCGATACTTACGAGTCCGTAATATATAAGTGATATTATACTAATAGGGGCTTGGTTATCCCACGATACTAGTGTTATTTATCCCGAGGATTCCCCGAGAAACTTCCTGTCTATACCCGGATACTCCCGTAGGCGTGATCTACGAGGCAGAGAGATACTGGTTCTTAATATAGGTGGTAGCGATATAGAATGTACTTCCTGCTCCCTCTAGATAGGAGACAGGCTCTTCGGACGGCTTAAATAAGATAGGGAACTTTATAGATTTAGCGATCGCGTTTGTTCTAAAAGGTAACGTGGCTCTATGGCTCTGAGGCTGGCGATAGTGATCGGGTCTCTGATATTTATAATAATCTACGTAAGGGCTGTAAATACGACGTTCTGTAGTTCTGTAAGTTATATATAGTAGCTACTATACTCCTCGGGCGGCGACACTGGCGTATGTGTGCGTAATACTGCCCGGATTTATCGGCCCTAGTTCCTTTATATCCCTGACTATTTTGAGTATTATCTTATCGGCCTCGAGTGCCTTCCTGGCGACGATATTAGCTGCCCTTACGATAGTAGTGTTATCTATAATTCGGTAGTGTTTGCCTATATTAACCTTTTCGTATCGCTCGGTTCTTCTCGGAGGCTAGTCGTCGCTCGGACATTCTTATCGTTAGCGGTTTTGGTTTCGGTGTAGAGTTTGTAATCGCGTCGCGGATGTTCTCAAGGTCGGGGATGTTCTGTGTTTTCGTAAGCGTGTTTTGGAGCTGTTGGTTGCTTCGGATTTCAAGAATTTCGTTCTCGCGGGTGTTGTTGTTATCTGCCGAGGCTGCTAAGCCGGAGGCGTGATAAGCGCGTTGAAGGCCGCCGCGCGTATATATAGCTAAGTAAGGAACATGATGACTAAGGCTGGAAATCCGGCCTAACCGGTATTCTAAATACCCTACTATGGAACCCGGTATATGCCGGAGCAAAAGCTCCCCCCTGTTACGCCGAGAGAGTGTAACGTAAGCCGTAACGGACTACGTTATACGGGCTTAGGTTCTTAGGAAGTTCCTTGAATAATCGAATAATTTAATTAATAGGGGGGGGAGAAGATATATTATATACCTCTAGCGGGATTATTTCCTAGCCTGACGAGGCCTTTAGAAAGTCTGAGATTGTTGTAATAGTAACGTTACTGCCGGCGGGCCGGTAGCGCTCGCTTTCACACTTAACATCCTCCCTCTTTTATCTCAACTTAGTTAAGTACCCTTTCTAATAATAATATTCATCCTTACATATACTAAGGGTATTCCTTATATACTATTAAGCCTACCTTTCCCCCTATTCTATTTTGTCTAGGAGTTTCGTAACCCTATTAATCCGCGGCGGCGTATCTATCAACGCCGCCACAGGCCTAGCTCTAGGTATCGACCGAACGGCCCTAACGACGAGAACGAGTGTTAATAAACTCGCGTGCTTATGGTATGAAACCTCTCCCCTACGCGAGCCCCTGCTTCCCTGTAGTGTGGTCCCTAGAGGCTAGTTTACCTAAATTGATAAACTGACTCGCGATAGGCGTTGGACCCCTTAAGAATACCTCTACTATAAGTGCGGTAGCGACTCGGCGTAAGTCTCGAGTATGTACACGACAGGCTTGCGAGACGTGTAGGGAGACGAAGTCTAAGGTGCGAAACTGAAGTAGCCTCCAGGTTCACCCCACTAAAGAATAAGCCTCGGTATTATCTACTAGTCGTTTTCTAATTAACCTGCTTTGTAGTGCGATGGCGAATAACCCTGCTCGAGGTGCGAGCACCGGGGCCTAGCGTGCAAGTATTAACTCCGAAACCACAGGAGCAAACAAAGCCTCCTAAAAGAAGTCAACGCCCTGAAGGAGAGGCAACGCCTGCAGGAAACGTTACTGGCCGCGCTGCAAGACCCCCAACGGTGGGAGGCCGCACTCAGCCTTCTCGAGACGGAGAATCCCGTGGCCCGTGTGGAAGCGCTCTTTCCCAAGAATGAGCTCGATGCGCAACATGGAGAGGTCGATTCATTTGACAACGGCGGCAGCAGAACCCTTAGTTCGCCGGACCCATCCCCAGACATGGTACAAATGCCCTCTGCAAGGGCGACTTCCGACATACTGTCGAGGGTCAACAACATGTCGACAATGAGGTCCGACTCGGTTGTGTCTAGCATCGCTAGCGGCTCCGACTACTTTTCGTCCATGTCTGAGTGTTACACGAGCCAGATGAACCCTTTGGCCATGAACATTAACCCGCCCCTGTTTAACCAATTTGGGCAGCCCTTCGGCTCATCAAACGCTGAAGAAATGCTTGTTGTACCTTTTCTGGGTCCAGGAACCTTGGGCAACCTACCCGCGCCAGTGTGGTTGGATCCTTCTCTGAACGCCAGAGACAATGATTTCTCCTACTCTCAGCAGCAGAACCCTCCACTCGCCCAGCAGCCCGGCGGGAACATGGCGAGTTCGGACAGCAGCAGTGACGATTCATCTATAAAATCAATGATGGGGGACAACGCAGGTATTATGACGGCCCGGGGCGGTCCGCATCAAATACCGCACCCCTCTAATCTCTTCGAACTCGGGCAGCGGGACCACCTCAAACTGGCGTGGTCAACCCTAGAAGGTCCTCCGAATCAGGACTCTCCCTCCTCGATGCCCAGCGCCGACAGCGTCCCCTCCCTGACCATGTGGGGCGCCTCCTCTCTTCTGTCCAAGGCCTCTTTCGAACCATCACCGTCTGGCCCCAGCAAGAGGCAGCGAGCATCAATATCCTCCGCGGTCTCGGTACGACCGCAGCCTCGGTCGATGTCCCGCGAGCGCCACCGTCTTGCCTTGGCCCGCAGCTGGTACAAGGAGAGGCAGGCCACGGTTGACCTTCAAATCGCCAGGCAGCGCGTGGAGGCGCAGCACGCCATGTTGACGATGGAGTACATCGAGGTTCTGAATGAAGTGCAGCAAATGAAGCACGCGCTCCTCGGCCACGCCGGCTGTAACGACTCGGCTATTAAGATGTGGCTGAAGCGGGAAGCGGACGGCGTCCTGACGGAATTCCAGCAGCCGGACATCGAAGCCGACCTGGATATGAAGTGGCAGACAACCCCCGAACACAGCATGCAGGCGGAGTCTTCATCGGCGAACATCAGTCTTCTACCTCGTGCGCATCGAATCTGCAAGGTTTTCGATGGAGGGCCAGATGTTTAGACGCATGCGCAGGGTGGCGGACGTTTGCTTAGTAGCTGTACGGACCGTGTCCTCTCAACCCATTGTGCCTTCGGTTCTCTTAAGATCTCTGTTGGTACTACCATTTCGATTCCCGCATCTATCGGTTAGATTTAGCGATGGTTCTTCATTCTAACGCCGCGCCGCGTGGTGTCAACCCACAGGAGCCCGGCAGCTATAGTGGGCCGCCATCACGTCAATCTGATCTCAACCGACCGCACGTAGAAGATCGTCATCAACATAAAAAAAGCGGCACACCCAGGTTGCGCCGTTGTCAGCACTACCATACAGCCTCCTTCCGAAGGTCCCCGACAAAGGCGTACGGGTTCCAGCCGGTGCCTGCGCCCCTCCCTGTCAATGTCGTTGGTGTTGGTCAGGACCGACGAGGCCTTGGTGAAGCTGACGCCGGCGTCGGAGCCAAAAATTAGGCCGACATCGGTCGAGACCTACACCCAGCCGGCGCGCGCCAAGGTGGGCAGTCACGTTGCAGATCTCGGTGGCTCCAGCGAGGGTACTACCGGCAGAGAAGGACGTGGCTGCGTTGGTCGAGCGCAGGAACGTCGCGCCTGTTGGGGCGGCGGCGTGCAATTTGGCCTTGGTGGGCTTGTCGGTAGCAAAGCGGGCCACGCCAGCGACAGCGGTAAAGTCGGCGTGATTCTGCAAGCACAGCACGCCCAATTGCCCAAGGACTAGAGGACGGTGTCGCCATCGGCCAAGTCGGCCGCCTTCCCGCCCGCTTGCGAGTTGGAGGCGGTTTAGATGAGGAACCAGCCGGAGCTGTCGCTGTATAACAGGGTGACTTGACAAGAAGAGCTAGTCGACAACCGCCCCGACACAGAGATGGCGGACACGCAGATCATTCAAGAAGGCGAATACGACCACCCCGTGAATACTCAGGCGAGAACAGATCCGCCACTTCGTAGGAAAGTAGCGAAAGAGCCATCCGGACGAACCCGACGCAAGAGAGCCACAGGAGCTAGGGGCGCAGGACGTGCTCCGTGGGCGAATCTCCATCCGTCTCGCCATTCCGCACGTACGACCGTTAACGTCAAGATCCCAGGGTTCGATCACAGTATAGCCGTGGAAATCAGCGAAGTGTACCGAGACCGCTCGAGGGGCACTACCCAAGCCAGCCTCCAAGACGGCTACAGCCGACGCAACAACGACGTCATGAAAGAGGTCCTCATGCAAGTGCCGAAAAGCAACAGGAGATGAACAACCAAAACCCCCTTCAGGCGCTTCCCGTCCGTACCGCGGGCTACTATAAGGGACTCCAGTACCCAATGTCGCAGGTGCCCTGTCGCGCGACGAGAACGTTGTCGCGGTTGTGGATCGCGCCGTCGAGGGCCTTGAGCGAGCCCAGCTTGACCATCGATTCGCGAAGCAACCCGTGATGTCCCGGTTTCGGATTGACGAGGGCGTGAGCGGCCTTGGAGGCGAACCGGCTCGAGGCGGAAGCGAGGTGGGCGGTGGCGAGCCCCGCCGCGAGGCCGGTGATGGTCTGAAGCTTCATAATGTAGTCGCGTTGGAGCTTGCTCGGGATCCAAGTGAAGACGAGATCTTGAGTGAAGGAGGAGAAAGACGCTGACTTTCGGAACGCCTCACGAGCGACTCGGGGGGCGAGAGGCCTTTTTCAAGCCCAGCCCGCCATGCAGCCTCCTGCGCGAGGCGAATGCCAGCGACCGTCTATTCAGCCTGACTTACAGGGGATGTGCAAGGTGGCCTCCAGCAAGGCTGATGTTGCTCATCTGGTCCCTGTACCCAGGGAAACAACTTACTTGTGGAAATCATCCTCAACGCTGTTGTTAACATCGAGACAAGGCCCACACGGACTGAACACCATTTTACTCTGCATCACTACATGGGCAGTTGACGGTGGTTCAGGCTCTACTGCAGCGCGGTGCGATATTCGCCGAGGCGGTGAGGATCGCCATTGCAGCGTCTGTCGGATCTCGGGCTCGTCGCGGCTGACGAAGAGGACGCGGGTGGCGGGCGTGATGGTGTTCTTGACGTCTCCGAGCAATCTCGTGACAGAGCTGCTGCTGTTTGCTGGCGCCGTGTCATTCGTTGAGGCCATCGACGATCAGATAGCAATCCGGCCTGGCTTGGTGGGCATCGCGGAGGAGCTGATAGACGGTCGCACGAGTGGCAAGCTGGTCGGCTCTCATGATACTTTTCTTTCCAATACCACGCCAAAGACCGGCCGCCAGACAAACGTTTTTGTCCCAAGTGTGACATTTCGTCATGTCATGAAGGTAACGGTGACATAGGATATCTGAGAGAAGCAAATACATTCTGAGTCGTTGATGCCCTGCGCTAGGGCTCCGGGCTTGCAGGCACCCGAGCCGATTGCATATCACTCGCCGCGTCCGCGGTCTATTCTGCACGCGTGATGAACCGCCGTTACATGCCATGAGTCATGGGAAGGCGATCGACATCCGCCTTCAGAGGCACCTCCTTAATAGGTTTACTTCGCACCTATTATGTTACCTACGTATGATAAATAGTATAATAAGATGTACCCTTCTTATATAATTCCATAGGCTTTCTCTAATTAAATGGCTTCACCTTGCTCAGCCAGGGACAAGGGATCCATGTTCGTACTTGAGGCTGGCTTTTCCACTGTAGTGCCTCTAGTAGGCGCAGAAGTAGAGGTGACACCAGAGATACCCCACGCTACTCATGTTAGCAACATGGTCAGAATTGCCTTTAAGAAAACTATTTACTTACCTTGGGAGCCTAGGTTTAGAGCCACCTTTGCGAAGATAGCCGCCGACATGGCGGGCGCAATGAGCATGGGAAGCAATGCGAGAATATCTATTCCGGTGGTCATACGGTGTATAAACAGGGCCGTGTTGAGGATGCGGTAATAGACGAAGCTTAGTCGGATGACCTCGATCGCGGCGGCAATACGTGTGAGGATAACCATATTCTCGCCAGCGAGGTAGAAGTAATTGTTGAGGTAGGCATTAGAGCCCAAGCGGCGGCGCTGACGAAGGTAGTACTGTAGCGATTGAGGTGCCACCGTCTCGCTGATAGCATTGGGCACAAACAGAGTACGAAGATGCTTCCCTTGTGATAGCATGGAATAGGTGAGTCTTCTGTCGGTTCCCTGGAAGTATCAGTAGAGGCCAAGGGGCTGCAGACGCCTCGAGACATACCAAATATTGGACTTGATGGGACAAGACGCGCGAACCTGTTACTGGCTCTGCATACTTCCTCATGGAGCCTGCCATTTCTTCCCTGACGGCGACCATGGTGATGCACCCGGTATGCACCGAGTTTCGGGCGCTAGTTGTCAAGTGCACAACCCACTCCGACGGCGCCAGGCCTGGCGTTCGCAACTGGGTGTGGCTGAGATACATGGACAGCACATCGTTCCCAAGGCTGCCTCTCACACATATCAGCATTGACATCATGTCCAACATCAACTCCAGCTCGCTTCATGGACGACAACAAGATCGCAACAATGTAGCGAGAATTAGAGGAGCAGGGGGCACTCACAGATAAGGCAAACAGAGAAGTAGAACCAGCACGACAGCAAGCAGAGTCCGACCGGCAAACCACAGATGAAACCGAGCGCCAGTCGGGCCGGCCACTCTGACCGAGTATAGTAACGAGTATAGTAGCAACTGCCACCAACAGCTCGACCTCGTCGTCGCCATCGAATCCGGCATGAGACTCCGATAGCCGGGCGTTCTACACGAGGCAGGCAGACAACCGAGAGCCGCTCTCGGCGTTCCTCCGGCACGGCGAGGCGGAGGAGATGCATCGATGCTTGGTTCAGGAGGCTTTCTACCGCATCTCCGGCCCGATCTAGGGACTTTGAACCGCTGTATCTAAGCAAAGACTACATGAAGTCATTCACTGCAATCCTATAAGTTGGACTGCATGGAATGTTTGTGAGCTTTACGGCTAGCTTGCCGTCATATTTGACCGAATTTGAAGTCCTTGGCCACTCGTTTGCTGACATCGTCGAACGAAGCTGACGCGCCCAATGTGATACCCACTGACGGATCCTGTAGGAGTAGGTTACCGACTCCTGGGCCTGATAGCGGCCAAAAGCTGTAGGGCTTCAGGACGAAGTCGGGAATGACACTGCAGACGGCTAGAAACGACGGGACAGAGGGTGAAGACGGCAAAACCTCCTGAGAGGAGCTCCAGGGTCCCTCGCCATCTCCCGGGCAGAAGGTATTTGCGGCGCACGTCGACGTTGGGGCAGATAACACCTATCATTATTTGACATTGAACGAAACACTGTACATCAATTATCAGGACGCATCTACCAAGCTGATCGTTCCGAGGTCAAGATCAATTCATGAGCGCGGATGACCTTCAGTCGTCCTTTTTCTCTTTCTCGTTTGGGTTTGCTCTGGAAACTTTTGCCGGCTGTTGCTCGTTGCTCCTGACGCTGGACTCCCGAGGTTCCTTGTTACAGCTGGGCATGGCAACCTCCACCCGAGGGCTATCGACGGCTGTTTGATCCGACCCTGCTGCTCTGCCCTCATGCCTTCCTCTTGGGCATCCTGTTCCACCATCGAGCCTTCCGAGCATCCGACCTCGTCTCGGTATCGCAGCTGGATAGCCTGGATTTCCACCCTGGCGAACGGGAGCTGCGCCTCCCGCTTCGAGAGGACCTGGACGATGTACCTCTCTTCCGCCGCGCTATTAAGAGCTTGACTGGCTTCAAGATGTCGTTGACTGAACCCATCACGTATAGTATAATAGCGGGATAGATCAAGAGGATCGGCGAAATCCTGGGCCGAATGTACACCACTATCTGCTACAGTCTGCGCTACAATGCGGGTAACGAGCTTGATAGGAGCCGTAAGCTTTACTGGCCCTTGTTATCTGCTGCCTATACTGACGTTAACAGCCTATACAAGTAATGCCATCCGCAACCTGACGCTAGACCATATCAGCTCGGTTCCATTTCAGAAGCACTACCTTGGACGCTAATTGCGCCTAGATACCTAGGCAATTATACGGGGCCAAAATCCACAGTAGGCGCTGCTGAGGCAGGCCTGCAGCATCGGTCACGCGAACAGCAAGCGGCGGCCCACAGAGTTGACCCCTGAGCAGGTAGTATCAGTCAACACCGACCCCCGTATCAAGACGCTGGAGGAATATTCCAAACGCCTGCCGCGTAGATCGAAGGGACGGCAAGAGGTCTTTCGAGCGGTAAGGAGCGAGAAGTAGAGACTAAAAAGGGCTTTAATAGAACGAACCAAAGACATATAGACAGATAAACAGGCTGTGGAAGACATTCAAGCTCAACTCCAGGGCTACGTGTTCCCAAAGCCTATGAATGTGGATGCTACCTGCGAACTTCAGCGCCTAGCGTAGAGTCGCCTCGTTGATGCGTTGACTGCCCCGGTAGATGACACTCTCGAAGGCTACTATCGACGCCGGGATAACCTCATCGACGCTATTGTTGCTTGCTGCAGCCACCCGGGAGTTGTACGGAACGACCTCGCTTACGTTGCAGCCCCGGCCGTTGTCGAAGTCGAATGTGCCTCGTGACGGGGGTCCACTGACGGCGAAATTGGCCGGCCAGCATTCCAGCTCAGTGGTTCAAATTCGTGGTGATGCCGGTCCAATTTGTCGACACGTCTGCGACGGGCGAGCTGTTCAGCCCCGCGAAGGGAAGGAGAATGTAGTCCGGCTTGGCGAAAGCAGGATATGGCTGGCCCAGCCAGGTGTTTGGGAACCCAGCATTCAACAATCTCTGGTCAAGAAGCAAGGCTTCATCTTGGGAGAGCATGAAGTCCTGACAACCCCAGTGCCGATGATGGCACTCTGGAGAGGGGTGATGAGCCAGAAAATGAGGATCATGGTCGTTCCGGCGAGGAAGGTCGCCCAATGGCTGTTGTCACATTCAAATCAGCCGGTTATTTAATGACAAGTACCGAGAGGAGATAACTCACCGTCTACGAGCGGCGCGAAATGGAACGAAGGCCATGAAGTCGTAAGGATATTTCAGGAAGAGGGAGTCGTGTCGGGATCTGAAGTGAGAGGGAGGCCGCCAGCCTTGCTGCTCTGCTGCGCCAACAGCTCAATGCTGATTGCAATGAGAGCCGATCCAGCAGCAAATGACAACAGCACCGGCGTTCCATTCATGCCTGTGCTCTGCCAGGGTTGCGGATGTTAGTTCAGTTCGTTCTCATCATGACGGCGGGGGGATGTCATACCACCAGCGAGAGTACACTCGCTGGAGGCCTTCTTCAGGCTCCACGGGAAGCTGAACTTCCGCGACTGAGTCTTCTCAGCGATTTCTTCAACACTGGCGTAAGGCGACGTTCTTCGGGTCGACGACCACGAGTCGCCGCCAGGGCGAATCTCAGGACGTGAGACATGCGTGACGACGGAAACGGCCTTGTGGCCATAGGGGGAAGGAGTCATGACGACCAGGCCATGCCCACCGACTGGGTATCACAGTGAGACGAAGGACCCAATGAAATGAAAGGAAAAGACTCAAGCACAAGACCGAGGTCAGCACGCTAAAGACTCAGGAAGAGCACGGGGACAGCGGCTCAGCCTCCCACTGGGAAAGCGCATCTTAAGAGGCCGACACGGACTTGCTGCGCCGTACGACTTTTGGGGATGTTGGTGCGCCGTGTCCCGAGGGAACGGAACGATGTCTCGGGGCGGCCCAGGCTGAGAGCTGATTCGCCGAGGGTTGCGATCTGGATGGGTTTGGGGAGGGGGGCAATGGGGTCGAAACGGCGCGTAGGCGCTCGCCACGGCAGCCGCTGAGTGTCGTGTCTGGTGGATGAATGGGAGGCGGACGTTAAGCGCCGGGTAATGGGTCGATTGACGCGGGCGGCTTGCGGTCGGTGGGGAGGCCGACCGGGCTTGGGGAGGTTATTTGCGATGACATTTCGGCGATGAAGATGGATGAGGTGAGAAGTATTGGTGATGTTTGCTAAGTTATAGTTCTCTTGTTCAACTAAGTACTGATTTTCCATATCCTACTATCTACGATCAAGGATCTATTCTATTCAAAACTCCTTTATAAATAAAATCTTCCAATAATCAAGGTAAAGACTGTAGTTGAATATATGACTGTGGGTAATGACTGTGGTTATGTACTAAGCGAAACCTATAAATCCACCACTCCCTCTCAAAGCAATTCGAAGACGTCGTCGGTCTTATCTATCATCGCTGTGTAGCCTCGATCCGACCAAGAATGAAATACAATCCAGCTCCATCCTCCTACAATAAAATTGAAACGGCCCTGCATGATGCCTACTTCACGGTCCTCCCTCAATGCACCTGTCGATGTTGGTGCCGTAAAGACCCAGCGAAGCAGTTGTGCAACCAGCCAGGGTGAGACCAGCAGGAACGGTCAAGCCACCACCTGAAGCAAAAGAGGCAGCCACAGCAGCACCTCCACATACAAGTTCCGCACCAATCAACGTGGCACTGGCGCTTCCCTTGCAGACAAGGCAGCTGGCCGCGGTACGTCTCCGGCATTCAAGAATCCGGTGAAGCCACCCCCTCGCCCTCAACCACCGCTCACGCATCCGGACCAGCTCGCGCCTGACCGCATCTATGAGCCCCTGGGGAACTCGAGGAGGAAGTTGGGCACCCGATGGGAAGGTGACACCCTCCGGACGAACAGCTCGTGATTCGATGTCGCCTTGGGCGTAGCGGCGGCTTGGGCGTGGGGTTTCGGAGACCTCTCCGAAGACCGCTTCGTCGGGGTGAAGGCAGATTTCCTTCATGCCGTCAAGAAACACGATCTTGTTCAGGTCGTCCCATGAGTCGACTTCGGCGTCCGGCACGTGAGAGTAGCGATGGGTCCAAGTCTTCACATCGATGCCCGCATAGTCGGTGGCGTTGATGAGAATCTCGACATCTTTTTCGGTAACGCCAAGGGCGTCAGCAACTTCTCCGATAGAGATAGCAGCCTGTGCCGTTAGGTGAAGGCCGACGAATACGGCCACGGAGAGGATGTTCTTCAGGTAATACATGTTCAACTTGGTGGCGTTGACTTTTGTGAATGTGTAGGCAAAGTGATTGGGAGTAGACGCTGTGGTGAAGTGAGCATGAGCCAGAAGAAGAGTAGACGGCGATGGAGGGCCTTCTGGTTCTGGTATTTATCTATCGTGACGACCCAACCTTACTCAATTTTGACTATGTACGCTTTGAAAACCTTGCCACTTTCCAGCTCCGGCAGTCAGGGTGATCCGCAAAGTATAGCCGGCTTCGTCGGGTACTCTCCGTACATACCTGCATGGATCTCATGGGCATCTCCGAGTCATGCCGAAAGTACAGTATTGGCTTGGCAGAAACCTCAAAATGTAACAGTCATTTCGCCTTTCATCCTGCGATGATCACAATTGACAAGCACCTGATCGGCCCAAAATGTAAGTGATTGATAACATTATTTGGGGTCTCTTTTGAGTGTGGGGGTGAACCTTGATGGATGGAGGCTGTGTCGAACTTTTGATACCTAGTAGCCTGAAACCCGTTGAAGTTGAGCTTGAATATGCACGGATTTTGCCGATTAATTCTAAAATCACAGCACCCTAGCGTACAACCTGTAAGAAAAAAAGGCTCAACCCCAATCAGGGAATTAAACCCGTCGTAAACAATACAGCAATGCCTGCCTGGCATCAGTCCGTCGGGGGCTGAGAACCATGTCGACTTCGTGTCCGTAGTCTCCGTCGACGTAAGTCGCCCTATTGGTTTGCCCTAGGACTGAAATTCTGAGGTACCTGACTCTTTTGAGATTGCTCAATATAATAAAGTTAATAATGACATGT
The DNA here is from genome assembly GCA_020746995.1 of Plectosphaerella cucumerina. Lineage (NCBI taxonomy): Eukaryota > Fungi > Ascomycota > Sordariomycetes > Glomerellales > Plectosphaerellaceae > Plectosphaerella > Plectosphaerella cucumerina. The sequence goes on along the minus strand of JAGPXD010000004.1, from coordinate 61,210 downwards.
TAACCTTTCCAACGTTGTAGGCAACGACGCTATTATACACGTGTTTGTAACGGGTTAAGCTACTTATTCAGGACTAGCTATGGTCTGAAAACCTACCACCCCACATCCTCGAGGTTTGTAATTCAAGATTCAGTCAAGTCTTATCCGTAAGATACAATCCAGGTATCCTGTAGGCGCGTTAGGTATAAAGACATATTCTTCCTCACCCAAGTAATAAGTTTCGCATTGTCTTTCAAGCAAATCACATCTTATCACTTCTTCGCATCCAACTATTCACGTCCGCACCCAACATGAAGTTCCTCGGCTTTTCTGCTGCTGTTCTTGGGTGTGTGGTAGTCCTACCTGATCAGATCTCTAGCTAATCCGAAGTAGCATGCTCTCGGCTGCCAACGCCCAGCTTCATCACTGTGTCTGTACGGGCTTCCAGCAGGGCACCAACGCCCCAATCTCCACTGCTTTCCGCATTTGCAACGAAGTTGGTGGGACCCAGTGCAATGCTGGTAATAGTGTGACTGTGAGTCGCTGTCTTACTTGTCTGCTCTTCATTGTCTGACTATCGACAGTGCCTCTCCAACCGTGAGATCACCTCCCAGATGTGCACCAATACCTATGGGAGGGATGCCAGTGGTCGAATTACCAGCCAGTGGTTCGCCCATTGTGAGAGGAGGAACACTTGCTAGTCGCAGAATACACTGAGAACCAGAGGGCCGATCTTGGATCTCAGACGGATCTTTTATTTTCCAGAATCAGATCAATAGAAAATGTGTGTAGGTCTCTATGTTTCCCAATTGTGTCAGAATCTTGTACTGTAGTATTGAAAGTGTACGGTGGAAATATTTCCCTTGCGTGCTATTAGCGACTTTGACCAAATCCTTAAGTGTCGTACTAGTGACGTCCCGCCCTGCATATCGAGTGCTCCCCGCAAACACGGTCTCCAACCGGCCCGCGTGTTCACCTGGCAACTGAGGGTCCCGGCGACGGTAAAAACCATCGGTTTCAACTTGAACTTGAAGATTGTGCACACCATCATCTTGTTGACCAATTCCATTCAGTCCGGAACAAAAGCCTCTCTGCCCAGCGTCACTTTTAGGTATCCACGTGTATTCTTGGATGGATGAAGCGCAAGCAGCGGTCCTCCAAGATGCACCACTCCACCCGCCTCTCCCCGGCCTCGGGGGCCACTGCATCACAGCGCGGGCTTTGGCAGTGGCTCCCACCACGTTACTCAGGATCTAGGCTGGTGCCTGGACGGCTGCGCGACCACGTTCCACTGATCATATCTGTCTAAGGGCGAGTCACTTGGGGACATTTGGAGAGGCTAGCGTCGGATACAACCGAGGCGTGCGATCAGTCTATTCAGTGAGATAGAAAGAACAAATGAGCACATACGGGAGCAGCCAAATCAGCTCGTGTTAGTCCCGCTTCTGCATGAAGGCATGGCCAAGCAGCTCCTTAATAGCAAACTTAGCGGCGACCATAGTTAGCACAATAAGGGATTCGACAGGCCATCTGTCAGAGCCCTCATTCTCCTTATCCACCCGCTAGCCCCGTTTCTACTTAAAGTCGTAGCCGAGCAAGCCGTTAACGGCAGACTTAGAGATAACCAGAGTAAACATATCGAGAGCTTCGGCAGACTAGCTGTCAGAATCAGTTAAGCAAAGGGTGTCACATTCCTGCTACTCCTTATCCATAAGCCTCATCATCAGTCGGCTAAAGGAGTCGAGGAGCTTTACGCCGTCTCTAGCTCGGCGGCAACGTTTAATAGTCGCAAATCCTAACACTCCCGTCGTAGTTAATCAAGACATTACCAACGGACACTTCTTCATAGACCAGACCGTTATCTAGACGAAAACTAAGGCCTGAGAGGACCTTGAAATGGTCAGCGCTGAGGCTAGACCTGCGAGGGGGGCATGCCTGAGGGAGAATAGAGCTGAGCTACGCCTCGTAGGGATAGATTAGCGCCACGCACAGGTACCGAAGGGACGTGGGTATGAACTCCGAAATAAGAAGGCGTCCCCCCACGGGGCAGCTATATACCTCCACGCCCTTCACGATATTAGGGTGACAGAGATAACAAAACCGCTCTAGGTGCTCTCCGTTATCCTTCCTGGTAATCGCTCGGATCATCATAGGCCCGCCATGACCATGGCGGCGGGTGACCACTGCAAAGAAATAGCCGAACTTTATAAGGTACCGAATACCATACAGCCAGCTAGCTCCCAAGGTAAGCCAATGAGTACCGGGAGTGGGTGGGGATCGCGGGTCCCATAGGAGCGGGGTAAGGGGTAGCCACGGCTTTTCCTCGGGACTCACGGCCATGCTCGCTCCTCGGGGGTGGCAAGTTGGGCGGGGTGATGCCTTGGACAGCGTTGTCTGGCCCTGGATCGGGCCGCCAGCGGCTCCAGTCTGCTTCGGTGAATAAGACTATGTTGTATACTAATATATTTCTCGTAGACGATGATTATCACTTTTCCATCTACCAGCCACTCGCATAACGGCGCCCTATTCATCTAGACCTGGTCAAGATAGCTTGGGGGCGAATAACTTGTCCTTAGCGTGGTTAGTTTGTCCAGTCCTAACATTGCATCTTTATATTCGGTCTTTTTATGGCTGTGACGTATTAGCCGAAAGATCAAATCGATTCTGTTCTGTTGGTCCACGGTTTCTGAATCCTTCCACCACCAGGACAAGCCTCCACCTCCTGACCTCGCCGGACGGGAATGGCACTTGACGATACCGTTGGACTGCGAAAGTTTATTTGATTGGCGACTATTATTAAAGACACGAAGTGTTTGAGGACCGCCGGCAGCTACTAGGCAACCATTTCAGCGCCGATTGCAATCGCCAGGCAGCCAGAAACTAGGCACCCAAACTTAAATTTAGCGATATACAGCAACATAGCTTTTGTCCGAACTTGCCGCTGGTACTACTCCGTTCAAGGCCGCGTAGGCTACCTCAGTGCGGCTCTTAATTGGGACAGTCGCAGCATCGACTTGAGCGACTGAGAGCTCCATCCCGGAGAAACCGAAACATTTTGCGTTTAGCGGGGATTAGTCGGGGTCTTCATTGGTCTTAGCGTCTGAGTCAGCTCTCGACGGAGAAAATCCAAGGCGGGGTAAACAACTGTCGGATACTCGGTACGTACTCTGGCTTGCACGTCCGGGTGGTCCTAGTGGATCAAGCAGCCAAATTGGTGATTGTCTTGATTGATGTTGTTCTGCTTCTTCCCTGCGTCCATCCTGGGGCGGGGGTGGTCCAATTTACTCCACCCATTCACCGCCCCAGCGGCAGAATATCGCTCTATCCAGCAGACCCGGTTTTTAGCGCCGTTTTATCCGGACAGCAGGGTCAATCTAACAACAACTTCATCACGCAACTAGGTGTAACGATCAAGCAGGCCGCATGTCACCTGGCCCAAGACCCCGCGGAACCCTCACCTTAGGTAATCAGGCACACAGACGAGGTTGGGACATGGGAACACGAGTGCTCAGAGAGTGAGCCGGTTCGAGGCTCCACTCGATGTTCGCTGCAACAGTTCCGCCTGGTCGTCGCACAACGGGAGGCTGTCACCAAGCAACATGGATCACGGTCATCACCGGGGTGAGCCACCAGGGGATCACCCGACTAACGACGTGAACCAGCTTGATCCCCAGGAACATCTGTCTATATAAAGGACTACCTCGTATTACATACCTCCACCTAGATTCACGACAGTGATCAATTCAAGTCTTTATTGGAAACCTCCTTGGCGTACAGTAAAGAAGCGCAACGCTTTACGACATAACGACAAGACACGACGACGACGACTATTTCGCATTGCTCTAGTTGCCCAGCACGCACTACTAGCGTACACCACCGCCTCTCCAGCCTACACATCTTTGGAAGATTATACCTGGGTCATAACACTGGGCTCGCCGCCCTCCCAACCCTCCTACGGCCGCCGTCCGGGGTGTTCTGTCGACAATGAGGGACAGCACTGGTGGCGGGCATCAGCGGTCGCAGGGGGCTTCTTAGGAAGACCTTGATCGCGCCGCAGCGCGGCCTGGTGCAGATGAACCAGTCTAGGGTGTCGTCCGGGTCAGACCGCCGCTTTTAGACGAACTGCGCTTGCAGCACAGGGAGCAGACGGGGTGGACGGGGCGGCAGTGCTTCATTCTGAACAGATCGGAATTCGCGATCGTGAGACTTCTACAAGAGAAATTGAATGACCGAGGAGCATGACGGCGGCGGTGGCGGTGACGGGGAGTGGCCGTGCCTGCGTGCATACTGAAGAAGCCTCACGCTTTACGACACCCGGCAAGACACGACGACGACCGCTGCGTTTACATTGCTCTAGCTCCCCAGCACGCACTGCTAGCATACACCACCGCCTCTCCAGCCGACACATCTCAGGGAGATTGTACCTAGGTCGTAACAAAATACACACCACAGGCAAGTAGGCTGGCTGAGGAGAAGAGTAGGTAACGCAAGTATCTCGTCACCTAGCCTCGAACGCTGTATGGTCAACCTGAACAATGACGCAAGGAATCGTAGAGCGGTGTGACGCGGTGAGTCCCAATAGGGTTATAATACCCGTCGTTCCGGATAAAGTTAGGAAACTAGCAGGTAAAGCGATGTTACACAACCCAGGCATCGAAGATTAAATCGGACTCAAGGTATTCACATTTCAGGTTTTAGTCCAGCTTAGCGGTTTTCATAGCCAGAAGTGGAAAGGAATCTAAGTGGCACGTGCCTACGGCGGGCCGGGAGATAGCGAATTAATTTAATATACCGTGACTAGCTCCTACACAGCCTCCATCGTCTCCGAAGCATCCCGGAGATACCAGCGTCGAACGACTTGCACTTCGTGTATCACGGATGATAAAAGACACATTTTCCTCTCGTGCTCCTTGGCGCAGCTAGTTTATTTTACCAACTATAATTTAGTCAAGTATTCACTCAAGATCGACACCCATTACATCATCAATTACCGCGCACAATGAAGTCCACTGCTGTTGTTGTTTATCTCGCTATGGCTGTTACTGCATCCATCGTTCCAGCTGTCGACGTCGCTGGCGATACTGCTCAAATTGAATCAAGGGGCGATATTGAAGCCAGGCAGAGCGGGGAAGTAAGTCACCTCCTAAACCAATATGTAGGCAATATCTAACGGCATCAAGGTCTGCTCTCGTTTGGGTAGAGCCAGTCCTGGTAGCTTCTGGTACTGGAGCTGTTCCGGCGCCCAAGACGTTATATGCCAGAAGCGTGGGTGAGGATATGCGAGACACACGACCGTGTGAATACCTGTTGACAACTTGGCGATGGCACTGCAGTTATATGGAAGGTTGAGAAGGTTATCCAGCATGTAGCCAAGCGTATCCATAACGTCCCCCACCCACTTCCGGCGCAGTCTCCCATTTGGCGTACCCCAAAATTCACCCATCAAAGAAGTAGGACTATCTTCAGTCCCTTTTTCACACTACCTGCGTGTAACGCCCAGCTTGTTGCCTGCAGGTAATGAGGCTCGACGCGGCGCAGTCGGCCAGAAAGTCAACCCCGCGAGGACCCAGGCCAGGGAGCTTAATGTCAGACTGGCAGTCACGGTCGCAAGTAATCCATGGATCACGCCAGACGTGCTCCATCGTTAGATCACCACCACAAGTAATCCCGGGGATGGATCACGACTAGGCGCAATCCAAGGGAAGTGGGCGAGTGATACGACCCAGGTACAATCTTCTTAAGATGTGTAGGCTGGAGAGGCGGTGGTGTATGCTAGCAGTGCGTGCTGGGCAACTAGAGTAATTTGAAGCAGTCGTCGTCGTCGTGTCTTGTCGTCATATCATAAAGCGTTACGCTTCTTTACTATAGCGTTACGCCAAGGAGGTTTCTAATAAAGACTTAATAATTAATATCGTGAATCTAGGTAGAGCTATGTACTACGAGGTAGCCCCTTGTAGGCATATGGACTCGTGTTAACAGCTAGAGCGACCGACCGTGACCACTATGTTCAGGATATACGTCTCGACGGGGGTATCCCGCCGTCCAAAACCCAACAATCTTACCACTTCACATCGGTTCTCTATTGTCATTCATCGTCAGGGGGTGACGTTTCAGTGACGTCGCAACTAGGGGTCAGGCAGGTTACAACGAGGGGGGCAAATCTCCCCAGAGTGTGTTCTTCCGGCAGTGTCTTTACAAGAGCGGGGTCAGTGCAAGTGATGTGGCCAGGTCCGTTCGGGCTCTCCCACTGCCGAGAGCAGCAGGTATGCCACCGCAAAGTGGCCCGCCGTGACTACCCGTGATGCAATAGTTACCGCCGACAGATCCCTCTCCACGCAATGCCTTGCTCAGCAAAGCCAACTAAAGGCGGGATGCCGTAGTAGATTCCTCGTAGTAACTCGACAGCCCCCCTTCTCCTTAAACAGTAGTTAGCATCTATCCGACATCGTTTTCCATCCACGACAATACTCTCCTTCACCCGACGGAAGCTTCTTCCCAAACCACCAACGGACGGCGCCCCTAGCGACAGCGGCCGGGGCGTCCTTTCCCCCCAGCCTCACATGAGGGAGATGGTCAGGGTCGCTTGCCAGATATGCTACAGGCGTAAGGTAAAATGCGACGCCCGGCGCCCGACATACTCGCCGTGCATCAAGCGTAACCAGACCTGTGAATACGACACCGAGGCTGACATAGACCGGTACACAAGCCTGAAGAGAAAGTATATACGCCTCAAGAAGAACCAAGATGAGATTCTCGAATTCTTCGATATAATCAGGTTCCGTCCGACGAGAGACGCTCTATCCATCCTCGACCGTATCACCAGTACCCATGACCTGGCCGGCACGCTCTCCTTCATCAAGCAGGGCGCTGCTTATACCTGACGTAGCCGGCCAGCCTACGTCCCTGGACGGTTCGCCAACCGCATCATTACTGGCCGGCCTAAACTCGTTAGCCTACCCGGCTCTGGGACCACTCAGCGAGCTCGATACCGGCCTCGGCCAGAAGCGCTTGACCGTGGTGCAGGGAGCGCCTGGCCCAGGTAGCCCCCTGACACAAGACGATATTAACGCTACCAGGTAGGCATTCCACAAGCCTGGAGAACTTAGGCGGAAAACCCTAAAGTTAAGGGAAAACCCTGACGACTCTTAAGGACCTATCGAGGGGCCACCGCCTCGTCAATACGGGATCTTACCGACGCGATAGACAACCGTGACCGACAAAGATATCGTCGTCGCTTACTTAATCTCACTATACATATCGTGGGAGCCCCCCTCGTGCCGTATCTTTGATAAAAACTACTTTATCGAGCAGCTCTTATCCGGAGAGGGTGCTCACTGCTCACGGCTCCCCGCTACTTGTAAACGCCATCCTCGCCGTAGCGACGGTACGACCAACCAGGAAGTCGAAGGAGATAAGCGCAGGCCTAACCATTCAAGCAGCTCAACTATAAGGCCATTACGCCCCAGAAATCGTTCAATCAGTCGATCCAGTTCCGCCGAGAGACAGAGCGGCTGTAGCAGGCCGAGGAGGGCGGCGGCGGCCTCTTGATTATCCCGACCTCGATCCTGCTCGACAAATAGAGCAAGGCCAAAAGTAAGGAACCTAGGGGCCACCACTACCTCTCGCGCGGTATCGAGGTTACCCGGGACCTAGGGTTCTTCGACCAGACCTCCGGGATCGGCCAGAGCAACATCATATCGCGCCAGAGCAACATCATATCACGCTAGGCGCGGAACGGAAGGACCGTGAATACCTGGGGTCTCTTCAACTAGCAAGCGTAAGCTTTCCTTCTCAGATACTAAATAACGGATTCCCTTACTAACCGTAGTAAGCCTCGACTCCCTCGTCGTGCACAGGGACGACCGCTTCTCGCAGCTACCCGCGATAGGCATCCCAGACGACCCCGCTAGCGTTGGCGAAGACGTGACCGAGTGGGATTCGTTCCCTATAATCCAGCCCGCGCAGGTGCTGCACAGACACAAAGGGCTACGGGTGATGTCGGGGCTATGCGTATTGCTGCACTAGCACATCGATCTGTGGGCGAGGGTGACAAGGGCGGACGGAAAGGACGGAAAGGACGGAAAGGACAAAAGGGGCTATATCGAGGATACCAAGAGCGTCTTCTGTAACCTACCCGACTAGGCTAACAGCATCCCCTCAACCATAGCTAGATCGCCCGAGTATCTCCCACTAGTTATCGATATACAGTAAGTCGAGTAAAGACCGGTCTTTCGAGTTATTATACGTTGCGTACTGACTATACACGTCGTACCGTAGTATATACTTCCACACGGCCGTCGTGGAGCTCTTCGACCCGTTCCGCCGCGATAACACGACATCGGGGGTACTCGCACGGGAACTAGCTAACGCGTCACTAGCGTAGCTTCGTCGCCTACTCTATATCCAGCGTTACCGGTACGGCGGCCCGCCCCAAGCGAGCACGACGATACACCCGATCCGCGTGCTCGCCGTTAACCTGCTCGAGCGTATCTCGCAGGCGCCGGGGCAGGTAAACGAGGAGTGCGAGTTTTACATTATCCTCTGCGTCGACGCCCTCATGCAGGTGTCGTTCTGCTACCCGGTAACCAAGCGCATCCTGAGCGATCTTGCCACCAAAGGCAGTAATACAGTGAAGTGACACGGATAGTCCCGGGTCTTCCGGATTGCTGAAGCCTGATCTAGCTCTGTTGAGAGTGGGCTTTTGGACCAAGTCATCGGGGAGATACTCCGAGGCCATCGTGGCCGTCTCATGTGAGTTAGTGCATTTAAAGAGGTCTCTCTCTGTATTGTGTAATGAACCCAAGCTCTTCAACATTCAACTTTCTCAACAACTTGCAACTGTGACTAACAGCAAACTTTAACTCCGTGCAGTCTCCTGATATTGCATCAGTCTAAACGCATGTGCACAACAGCTACCGCCAGCCTCCATCACCAGCGCGCCCTCCTCAACACTACCCATAACCCCCGCAGGGCATATGAGGGAGAAGTACGTCGAGAACTCCCATCAGAGCAGTCCTCATTCGAAGGAGGGAGCTCCCCTCGGCCCCCCACCGGCCGGACGGCCTACCGCCGCAGCAGCATCCCCCGCCGCCCCACAGCCACTCCGCCCCCGGCGTACCTCACCCTCCTCCTCCTCTCCTCCCTCCGTACTACCAGGACCACCGACGACACATGGGATTCGACGAGCCCCCGCCCATGCCCGTGTCCGCCGGCCAATGGAGCACTTGCCCCCTCCGCCGCCGCCGCCGCCGTAGGAACGCCGCTGAAAATGGCCGAGTCAAAGCCCTTTGTCACTCGGCAGCCCGGTGTTGCCTCGAGCTCCTTGACCAGGTCGTCCCGATCAGCGGCCGGGTCGACCTCGACAATGAACTTTTTGGTGGAGACGACAACGTCGGCCGGGTCGGTTCCATCGCGGCGGATCGTCCTCGCACCGGCGGCAAGGCCGGACACGGTCAGCAGAATAGGGGAGAACCTCATGGCGGCGGATGTCTGACAAACATACCAAACGATGGACTGTCTTCCCTCGTGCACCTTTTGTACTCGTTGTCCACGGCGGTGAGGCTCGAACACAGGAGATACATCATCGGAGCTAGTCAGGGGTCATCTCGTGTTCCAGTGCGGGCCGCTGGGCGGTTAAGCTTAAATAGGCTGGTCGGAAGCTGTCGGTGGAGTTGAGTGCAACGGTTCTCGTGATCCATCCTGGTATCAGTGTAAACTTCCCATCGTTTGAACGGCTTGGCACCAGGGGTGATGGTGTTGCTGTGTCGTATTGAGTCCGAGGGAATGAGTGTGGCCCGGACCCATGCACCCGTCGGGTGCCGACGACAGTCAACAGGACACTCAAGAACAACCAGCGCTCAAAGGGGAATCGTGAAAGGCAGCGCAGAATCGCACAATCTGCAGATGCCTGAGTTGAAAGGTTGCCAGTGAACCATGGACAAACTGATCAAGTTGACAGTGGATAATTTGCAGACTCCATGCTCGAGAGAAAGGAACAGACCACACTTAAAAGGTGCTTGCTTGATGTCGAAGGGCAACTGAGATATACCTTGTAGCTCCGTCATTGACAACCTAGCAGCCCCCACGGGCGCCAACGGTGTAAACGATGTTAGCAACATCGAGAGATCCGCGACCCGTCACACCACGGCCGTCGGTGATATCGAAAGTACCCCCAAGTTGATTAGTAAGGGTCGTGGAGGCTCTGATGTTCCCAAAGGTCACGGTACACTGCCCGCGGGAGCAGCAGCAGCTTGGTTCACCGACAAATCTGGGCGTGGTTTGACCAGCGCTCGGGGCAGCGAAGAGCTGGAACTGGCGGCAGTTGGCGGCCTGACGTTCTGTTCTCACGTTATTTTTATATATCCTCGCACGTGAAGCAGGGGATCTGTTGTACTTTCAGCATCGCCGGGGAGAGCCACAGCAGTCATCGCAAGAGCGACGAGGACAAAAAGATTTCCGTACATTGTAGAAGACAAGTCGAAATCGAAAACAAAAAGATATGAGTGGTGTGGCTTGGTGTAGACCGGATGATGGCTACGATTGCAAGTATTGAATAAAACACAAGGCGTACAGACCTTTATATTGGCTCGCACCTTTTCCGTACCTGGTTCATCGGGATGGACCCCTGAGCTGTGGCGGCAACGAGTTGGCACAGGCTATCGAGATCTAGGCAAGAGTACGGTACCACTTGTTTGAGCCACGTCTTTGATTTGCCGAGGTCCCTGTCGTGCGGATCTTCCCGTGGCCGGCACTTCGCCTGTTCGCAGCACTAGTACGCGGTATATCCCGTTCACGACTGGGATGAAAGACGTGGCATAGCCCCCCAGCTCGCCGTGGCCGAGTAAAAGAGCGCAAAGATGTCTAAAGCACAGCCCCATCGGTCACGGGTTCGGTATGTTACCCTGGTCCTGGGCGTCACAGTTACTCTCAAACTCCGGATCTCCTTACTCTACCCCGGTTACGACGCGAGCTGGCGTGTGGATATTTTTTTAGGCTGTCTCATACCGGTGTCGTGCCATCGCGGCGCTATTCTTATGGGGCTGATGTTGTTTTGGACAATAGCCTAGAATTATCATCGAATTTGTCATACTTCACACATGTGGCCGGCCAAATTCCCAGATCGCAGTCGTCTGGTTGGACGACATACTTGCAGCGGGTTTAGATGGGGATTTATGTTGGGTGAAAGTTCGAGTGCCAAAGATCGGCATCTTTTAAGTGGCTTGGCGGGTTTTGTGCCCAGATGTGGAAAGATCTTACAACACCAGGCAGAGCTGATCACATAATCTTTGCTCGGTCCAGGCCAGCTTCGTCGCCGAAGCGACCAAGCAAGGCATATTTCCTGGGCCCAATCCCCACCTGAACACGAGGACGCTGCCGTGTTTGGTGAGCTTTTCTCAGCGCATGCCCTTCAATAATGCGCCATCGCCTAAAAGCAGTATGAAAATCCGTCAGGTTACAATATGCGACACATGCCGGGCCCGAAAGATTGCTGTACGTACCCCTCACTCGTTGGTTTCGAGAAAAAGCGCCTGAACTTCGAATGCCGGGCCGAGGATTTAACCATCTATAGTGTGACGGCCAGACCCCTGCCTGCTCTCAGTGCCTTCGTGGTAATCGAACATGCCCTGGGTATCAGCACCCTTTCATTTTCCAGACACCGGTCGTTGGTGTGCTGAGTTGGAGAGGAGAGATTCATAAGCCCATTCGCAGCCAGGTCAGGCCATCTGGCGCCCCAAAGACACTTCAAACGGTCCCTCCATGTCAGTGAGGACTTCCAAGGTGCAGGCGACTGGTTCTCGGTCACCGAAGAACCCCTGTAATGAACACCTCGGCAGTGTTCAGCCCTCGCTTGCTTGGCCGCTACTCGACATTGTGTCACTGGTTGTACAAAATTTCAGCCCCCATCGACTGTCCGAGTTGCGTCACGCCGACAGGCATGTCATGGACGAACGGGCACCTCGAATTTGCTGTGCCTGGGTCGAAACGCTGCCCCAGCTCGCCTGCCATGAGTTAGCTGATCAGGTTCTGGCACCGTCTATCAAGACCTTGGCGACTTCAATGGTGTCAAGAGGCCCTGGTGGTATAGCTCCAATTTACGATGCCCTGAAGGCCCATGAGCTTGCTCTATCGTCGATACAGTCGGGTATCAGAATCGTCGAAAGCAGACAAGGTTTAAACTCGAGCATACTGGCAGCGGCCGTCACGTGCCTCTTTCTCGCAGAGGTCAGAAAAGCTGACTGCATTTTAAAGTCTTACAGGATCCAAGCTGATATCGCTTAGTTGCTTCTCCCAACATTGGCGACCGGAGCAGCTATCCATGCCAAAGGCATTGGCGATATGTTCCAGATGCACCCCCCGGAGTTTTACAGCTTGGGGCTACATCATCAGCTATTTGTCGGTATTCGCCCAATGCTTGTAAGACAAACTCCCAAGGACGTCCTGTACTTTCTGACACCTGAATAGTTCATTCAATCCGTCCAGGCTCGCCGTGGGGGCTTCCTCTTAGATCCTCGCTGGATCTTTCGCCCGTTTAGTCTCCGTAAAGAGACGCATCTGCAAAAGCTGATGAGCGAGGTGCGCTTGCTACCGTCTGTTCTTCACGCCGCCGACGACATTGTGGCGACAAGTGGATGCCTCCGGTCTTGATTCGCCCGTGGAAAACAAAGTCGTCACAGTCATCGAGAGTTTCTCGCGTTTGATTGACGTCGTTTCGAAGTTTGAAGAGAACTATCAGAACGACGATGTCGACGGCAGAGTCCTTCCGGTGTACCCACCCGATAGATAGGCACATGAGTACTTCATTTCCAAGCCTTACAAGTGCCAATATCTTCACTCATATGTGGGCATTCCACATCATCTGCGCTCGGAATATTTGCCGACTGCTTTCCCGCTTCCCCTTCGCACACACGAAAGTCAACAGTCGGCTGAAACAGTGCGTCTCCAAGGATATGCTGATTGAAATGTCTATTCTTATACTGCGGAGTATGGACTTTCACATGTCGGAGACGTTTAAGCTCTCGGGCGCCGCCTCGGCCTGTTTGCCGATGTCTGTTGTCTTTGATGTTCTGAAGAACGATGGTCAAGAACACAAAGATCTGCGCATTTGGCATCAGAGGATGTTGGACATCTCGGTGCAAAGGGGATACCATTTCTTGTTTGAACGGCTACTTTAATTTCTTGAATGCTGAAGAGGCTCGGTAGCCCGCGGGCCCCTGTCTTTAAGCACATATTGATGGTATCACTGGATATCACTACATTTATCGGGTTTTCTTTTTGGCTTCTGGTGATCTTGTCTTGCTCGGAATGAGCTTTCTGTGGGGCCAAATGAGCTTCAAAAAGAAGGATAAATCCGTTTTCATGTTTACAGTTGGAAGAATTCTGAGACAACTGCTCAAATCCTATGAGCGGAGGTCTTTCCTTCGTTTACATGCCTTGGTGGCTCAAGTGCCCCATCCTACTCAGCAGCGATGGAAATTGGTGAGCTGCTTGATCTGATAGTCGCTCCTTTGCTGAACTTTCAGAAGGGAGGCGTCTTCCTTCTCCCACTTGCCAGAAAAGCCCTCCGTCGAGTTACAGTAGAGACAGATGTTTCTGATCTCGAACGTGACCTTACCGGCTTGCAGCTGAGTGGGGGACTCCTGCAGACCGTGTTCATGTCGAGTGTAGACACCGTTCTTCCTTATTTCTCGAGAGCGTCTTGAGACAGAGCCAGCAGTTCTTTATGGCTCAGCTCAACAGCCGGGATGTAAACGGGCCGACCCGTGGTCGCCTCCGGGTGGAGAAGGACTTTCACCGTGGCGTGCCGACGTGGTCGAGGAGCGTCCAAGGCACAGCAAGTGTGCCGTTACTCATGAGCTCGGCCTTCTTGTTCTTGAGGTCGATCTTGGAATATATTGTGCGGAGGTTCTAGTCAAGGAACGCGCCGTTGGAAATTGCCATGTAGGTCAACTCGCCTACCGAAACAAGCTACTTCAGACGCCCGAGAACCTGGTTCTTGTCCCTTATGGGCCTGGACCAGATCATTCAATGACTCCATTTCGACGACCTTGACTGTGGCGCCTGTTCCGTCGACGAATTGGGCTAAAGCGCGAGTGCTGTAACGTTGAAATGACCCTAGTCGACTAGAGCCTGAGAAATCTTGGACCCAGCACTGCAGGTTGCCTGCAGTCTCTCGCACATCATCGATTTCAAACTGAGGAAGTCCACGACTGCAGGCTTTCCCGTTCCTGATCACATATCCCATTGAGCTTTCCCCGGTATGCTTTTGGATCCGCCGAGTTGGCCCCCTACCCAAAGATTCAGACTGGCAATGCACTACAAGGCCGGGTTTGTCGAACTTTATCCTTCGAGAATCTCGGCTGCATTCTCTTTTTCTACTTCAAAACCCTTTCGACACACATATGAATACGTGCAGCAGTTGCCATTCGTCTTGTTACCCACAGTCGAAACGCGGCAGAAGCATGAAGCGGCAACACTGGTATCAGCAAAAGCCATGACAATATCCTTCTGCAGGCTCAGGACCCACGCCTCCTCCTCCTTATCGTTCCGCACAAGAAACTCGTGCAGGCCATGTAGGCCCCAGACGTTGCCCAGGTGAGCCTTCCGCCGGGACAAGTCCTTACTTAGTCCGAGATCTTGACTATACACTGTCTCGGCTTCCTCGGCGTGACCCTGCTCGAGTAGTAGGGCTCCGAACGCGTGGCGGACTGGCTGCATCCACAGCGTTGTATGGAAGCTTATTCTCGAGCTCGATAGCTCTGCGGAAGAGCCGGAAAGCCGTGTCGTGATTGCCCTCGCGGTAGACGATCTCGCCTTCGCACATCAGCGACGCAACATCGAGTACGACGTTGGCCTTGGCAAAGAGGCCCCACTGCCGGTCCTTTTGCTACAGCGGCGCGAGTCGCTTCGAAGAGCTTCCTCTCAGCTCGGCCTCATCCTTTTTGCCTAGTACCCCTAGCGCAAGGGCCCTGCCATAGTGCATGATAGCAGTCGTGATGGACCACAAGCGCCTGTCCTTCGGTGCCTCCAGCTCGAGGATCTCCTTCCACCGGCCGAATCTGATGAGTGTATGGACGAGGGCTGTCTCGTCAACCGAGTTTCGCCTACGAAGCTGACTATCCTCTGGGGTGGGGTGGAAGCGGCATGGGATTGGTTCCGGTGCACCTATGCCTTGACCGCCTGCACGGTGGCCACGTCCTCCCCGGTGGAGCGAAGGTCATCCACATGATGCTTAGGTCGTTGGAAGGGGGGGGGGGGGGTGGGTTAAGTGGCGGCAGACGCGGCGCGCACAGGCGCGGGAGACATGGCGGCCAAGGTGCAGCGTTCTTCGCAAGCCGTCTGGGCCGAAGGCGTGGACCAAGGCGACGAGCACGGTGCCAACCAACTCGGAACGACGAGCGCCGGTGCGTCATGCTCGTCGATTTCGATCGGGCGACCCTTCTTCTAGCCTTCAACAAAAACAGCTTTCCAGGTATCTGGGAGAAAGAGGAGGAAATGGCATGGAGATGGATTTGAGAATGACGCCCCGATATGTGGCTTTCTAGACCATGTGCATTGTGAGTCGGGTAAAGAAAACACGTCTTCCGGGAAGCTTCTACCATGAAGTTCGTACCACGGGTACAACATCGTCCTTGCCTGCCTTCCTGGCCAGTAGGGAAAGTGTGTCGGTGCGGTCATCGACGCAGATCTGTCCCGCGCCTTTTGTCGGTCAACTAGTAGTTCCTTGGTGGCATCACCTGAGCTGTCTCCCAGCAGATACAACCCCCGCCTAGGGCACGCCATCGTCAATATACCTCACGAACCGCACAGTGAAGTCATCTAGGACCACTAGGGCAAGATACCGACAAATGGTTCGCCTTAAGGGTTTCCTGTACGTTCCGCGGTCGCTACTAAACCGCGCCACAAAGCCGAAAATGATCTGATTATCAGCGACAAGATTGGCGGGTTTACGGGGAAGACCTCGACACGACAAGGGACAGCGCCTGGCCGTATACCCACACCCTGATGGGAGGGACTCGGACGAAGACCTGTTACAGTTCATCGCGCAGATTCATGCCATGCTAATGTCCATTCCGAAACTGTGCAAGGCTCTGCGCTACACTTCGGTAACTGCGTCTAACCTGCAAAGGGGGATCGTTTTCCGTTGTCGGAGAAGACTTGGAGGCCCTTGGGAGGGACCTACATTCTAGACGACCAAGTGCGGGACTGGGACCAGAGGGTCAGAAAGCGCGACCCCCATCGAAATATGTTCCTCATGTCCGTCACGGTGACCAAACTCCCTGACGTCCAAAGGCCTTATCTTTGACGCTGTAAATGCCGACCTCAATTTTCCAGCCCGGTCGCGTACGGGAGTCGTTATTACCCGCGGCTGACCGTCCAAAACGTAGTAAGACTGGTCAATCGGCACACACTGGGAGATTTCAAGGCCCGTGATATGATATTACCGAACGTCTTGTTCCGGCACGCCGCGACAGTAGACAGTAGGTAGTACCAGAAGCTCACGGGATTGGCCCTAATCAAACGAGAGTAGACCCCTGCACCGCTAGATGTTGGATACACGTTGCTTTGGCGCTGACTTCCTTCTCCGGGCTGGCTGGCTTCAACATCGTCCCTTGATTCAAGTCGAGCAGTATCGACAGCGACATCGACAGCTAGAACGATGGACACAGTGACGGCCATGGCGAGAGAAATGACAAAAGCGGGGGATTTCATTATGGGCGGGAATTAACGGTGTGATAGATATTTATCTCAAGTGAATAGTTAGGTAAATAATAACTGCAAGGTGTAATAAAGTCAGTTTACTAAAGAGAGCAAGAGGAAAACATGTGATCTATCATCTGTGATACATGGAGTGTTGATCGTCGGACGCTGGTATCTCCCGGATGCCTCGGAGGCTATGGAGGCTGTGTAGGAACTAACTAGTCAAGACATATCAAATTAGTTTGCTGACTCCCGAGCCTGCTATAGGCACGTGCCATTCAAGGCCATTTCCACTTCTGGCTATTAAATCCGCCAAGCTGGACCAAAACCTCAACTGTAAACACTCTAAGCTTGATTTAATCTTCGATGCCTGGTTTGTGGAGCATCGTACTACCTGCTACTTTCCCGACCTCATCCGGAACGGCGGGTATTATAACCCTGTTGGGACTCACCGCGTCACACCGCTCTACAATCATTCGCATCATTAATCAGGTTGACTTTAACGTTCCATGCAGCGTTCGACGCTAAGTTACAAGATACCTGCATTCCCTACTCTTATCTTAAGCACAGCCTACTTGTGCTAGTGGGGTGTAGTACGGCAATAATCATTTTTCGGATAACGATAGCACCCACGTATATAGCAGTGGCTCACCCTGACTAGAACAAATATTCAGCGGATTTGAGGATAAGTTCAATCAATAAGTTCAAAGTCTTTTCAGCTTTCACCAAACATTAGCCAGCTACTTTACACGGGTAAGTTTTCCCAGTTTCCGTGCTCCGTAGTCACGGCTGATTGTTTTCCAAAAGAGTCACGATGCACTTCTCTTTCACAGCCGCAATCCTCGCCTTGGGTCTCAAGGTTGCCACTGTTTCGGCCATCGGCTGCAACTTTGAGTTCCTTCCGGTCAGCGGAGGCCCCCCATTCAGATTCGGCTGTGTGACTGGTGGGACCTGCAGAAGCCACGATCTTGGTGTTTTTGGAACCGCCCAAGTTTGCGCCACCTCCCAGTGCGGTTACAGAGTCACGGGTGCGAGTTCAGAGGTTACAATCCGTTCTCGGGGTACAATCGACAGATGCCTGACATAGCCTCAGAACATACTGGGCGCGGTGTCAGGCACAGACGTCAAAGAGGTAGAGCAATGGAAGTAACTCAGGAACTGCTTTAGAATGAGGAGGGGCAGGGGAGGCTGTCGTTTCTATCCATTTGCCAAGCCTACATCCTTAGACGAGAGACAGGTCGAGGCAGTCTCGTTATTGGTTTTTTCCACAGGTTTTCCCAATATCTTTAATGTAAATACAGAGACTTTTGTTTCGCATCCACTAGGATTCGGGTAAGGCATGTAAACTCTGTATCCATAACGTATCCCTTCCCTCCCGGTGATGTGCTCCGTTACATACCGAAAGGGAAAAGATTTCAGATGGTAGAGCGAAAGTTCGGTCTTCCTTAATAATCTTCTTGCCCTGGTCGGCGTGCTTGTTGGATCTCCTAAGGTAGATGGTGTGATGATGACGATGACTAGTATCAGTACATTACATGCGATACCCTTAAAACTCCCGGCCTGTAGTGAGGGGAGTCCTGCCGACGGAAGACCAAGGACCCGATAATGCCGCTGACACCACCATGCTAATCAAGGTGGGCGAGGAGAAAGCGCCCTTATGGTGGCCGCGGATACTGTTAGCCTGGTAGGCTATGCAGATTGGGATCCCGCCAGGACCGCTGACGCAGATGAGTAACGTGCTGAAGTATCTTAAAGCCGGGCTGGAGGCAAAACCCTACATCACGAGCTGTCAGTAAACCGTGTAGAGGTCGGCTAAAGATACACTTACCAGGATGGGCAAGCCAATGAGATCTGGGGCGAACTTAATGAGGAGCAGGGGCCCGTGGACTCTATGTTCATCTCCAGCACAGGCGACTGCATACATCAACGCAGCTGTTACCACGGTTTATTGGCAAGGTGGTCAGAATGGATAGACCCGGACCGAGGATACAATTATTTCCAATGATGACGCAGCCGGCATCGTTGATTGAACAATCTCTGTCAATATGCACATCTTTTCCGATGGTATGTTGTATCCGTAGTCACAGTTGAAAGGAGGCGCCACGGTGACGTTGGTTCCGATCTCGCCGTTGGGAAACGAGGTGGACGATCCCGGATGTTCTGGTTAAAAAATCTTCTGAAAAAGCGGTACTGCTCGGCTTCTGGGTAAGTTTTGTTCGCAGAATGAATTGTTGAAGAGCCAACAAGCGCGAAGGCACCGCTCATGATCTTCAACGAGGCCTTTCTCCCATAGGTAGACACGTCGCCTGACGAGCATGGCTTCCGTATGGGGAACTGATCCACGAGCAGTGCTTCCGAGATGGAGGGATCTGACGAAAGGACCGTTGGACCAACCATGTAAAAGGTTGTCACAAAGTTGATGTTTTGTTAGTGCAGGGATACTTTCTGAAGATCTTACACTAGTCTGCCCTCCATGTTCATTGTTGCAAGTTGAATCGGCCCAAGGCGAGCGAACTGGGACCAACCCCTCGGTGCCTGGCCGTGTTTCCACATCGGAGCCGGATAGCTGGATGAGTATCTTTGCAGCTGCAGATGCATAGTGTGTTGCTTGAACCTCCTCGATGTACCGGTCATTATGGATTGTATATATGGTAGATGCAGAATCCGTGTCGTCGCGCCATGGTGACTTCTGCCCAAAAAGTCGCGAGTAGATTCTGCTCGCCACCCACACAGTTTCTATCATTCGGCGGCCACAAACAGCCCACGATGTGCGGGAAGCCGGCGACCTGGAACCCCCTCACCACGTGGATGACCTCGTCCGAGAGACGATCCGACTTGTTCTGCGCCGTCATAGGACGCGTGCGGGGCGGCGACGACATTTCGTCCCGTGATGCCGGCGTGGAAGGCTGCCCCGGACATTGGTGATCACGACTGAGACTTTGGCTCTAGTAGTAGTAATACTGCAAGAGCTTCAGAAAGGTAGCGAAGAAAAAGATGAATCGAAGGCTGCTGGGTACAGGCTGGCCTGGATGATGCGAGGCGAGGCTGTCAGCGACGTGGTTGAATTCTGATTGGTTGAGGGACAAAAACCCAGATTCCCTCCTCAACATCCATCATTGGCAACAGTTCAGCGCACTCGCTTCCTTCATACTTTCCTCAACCCGCCTTCACACACAATGTCAGAGCTCGACCCAAACCTGTATACGGTGGCTCGGATTGCCCCTCTCGAGATCGAGGCGCGCGCAGCCTTGCACATGCTCGACAACAAGCACCGGGGCCGCTTTACGCTGGGTCCAGGCGACGATTACGTGTTCCTTGCTGGGGACATTTGCGGCCACAACATCGTCATCACCACTTTGCCTGCGGGCCAGGAGTACGGCAAAGGATCTGCGGCCGCACTCGCCAGCCAGGTCAAGAAGTTTTTCCCCAACCTGTGGTTCGGCCTTCTCGTCGGCGTAGCTGCTGGTCTCCCTAACCTTGCACGTCAGCCACCGCGCGACATCCGTCTCGGCGATGTCCTTGTCGCTCTCCCCGAAGGTGAGAGCGCGGGACTCGTGGCCTACGACTTGGGCAAAGAAATTGGTGCTGGGGGTTTTCAACCGCTGCGGTCAGGACATGTACTGGCCGCCACGGAGACCGTCGTCCGATCTGCGATCGGCAGCATCAAGCTCCATGCACCGAATGACGCCGTCCTTTTCCTCGAGCACTACAATACCATGCGAGATCAGGAGCATGAGACGGGAACCTTTGCCGACCCCGGCCAAGACCAAGACAAGCTCTACGAGACCGACGAACAGGGGCAATCGAAGGAAGTGGAACGATCCAAGCGACCTGATTCGAAGCGCACGCGCGTCTGGTACGGGCCCATAGGTTCGGGAGAGAAGTTGATGAAGGATGCGCAGAAGAGGAACCATCTCCGCGACACCTTTAACCTAATCGGCCTTGAGATGGAAGCGGCCGGTACGATGAACCGGATTGCCGCTGGCGTGATCCGTGGCGTCTGCGACTACGGGGACGAGCACAATAACAAGATCTGGCAGCATTATGCCGCCGCTATGGCAGCGGCGTATGCAAAGGCCGTGCTGTCCGAGATACGTCCACGGAAGATCGAGATTCATCCGACCACCCCTCAAGGCGGGGACGTGTCGGCGGGCCGAGCCTGTAGACTGCTCCACGGCGCGCCCGTGAGCCTCGCTATCGAACCTGCATTCTTCTGGAACGCCTTGTAGAACAGGGATATGTAGGCGTCCATGTAGTCGTTGGCTGACATGCGCAGCCGACCAAGCATGGCGGCGATGAGGCCGCAGGTGCTGGTGCCGCGGTTCATATCGAAGTAATCGCAGGGTTTAGGGGGGGGGAGAGGTTGTCAGGGTCGATGGCGACCATGAGGCTGCGCAAGATCGTAAGATAGGACGCCGCCGCCGTCGAGGGCGAGCAGGCGGATGTCGTCGTCGGGTAGGGCGGGTTCGTGAGCGATGATGGGTTGGGAGCATGGTGAGGCCGTGTCAGGCCTAGGCGCTGAGAACGGATGGTGGGGGTGGCTTGTGTTCACCGCCACCCCCTCATTTGGTGGCGCTTCAGCTAATGACGGAGTCTCGATGTTTGGCGAGACCAGCGTTGTGGCAAAGTCCGATACACTGTAATGTCCGACACGCCAGGGCTGCCCACTGTCCTAGCTTCCGCACCATTCTCCAACGTTCCCTTCCTACAGGATCCCGACTTTGTCGGTGGTTGCGCAACACCCTAGGACGACCGCCGCATCGTGCTGCCCTTACCGGCCTTGGTAGCATCGGGTAAGTACTCGCCCCACAACGTCGGACGATCGACTGACCTCCGAAGGAAATCACAACTAGTGCACTGAGCCGAGTCTACAGACGTTGTCTATCTACATCAAGTTAGAACTGCGGTCTTCACCCGAGGCCACTTGCTCGTTTTCAATACGATGTCGAATGTAACAACTTGTTCCGCGTGGAGACGGACGGTCTGGAGGAAGTTGACGAAATGGCAAAGCGCAGCGGTTGAAGCACTGGAGTTTGCAACTGTCACGCTTCCCGTCTGATTGGCTGGTAGGGTGCCAACGTGGCGGAGCTGCCTTGTACTGGCCACAAGTATGGGTCCATCTTTCGTGGCTTGAGCGTTGAGTATAAAAAGTAACTACAGCCAGCCATGAGACACCATAATTCTGTACACCCTAAAATGTGTATGAGTCTTGGGTGTAGTTTCTAGCTAGACCTTAAAGATTGCCCCGCGGGTCGTTCTGGCTTTGTTAGCTAAAAAGTAACGCCCTCGCGCCCCTTGAATCTCAATCCAGATCGATTCGAAAGTCAGCGAAATTTAGAGAAACTTCCAGATCAATATCTTCTCGAATTGTAGTATTCGCACCCTAGTCTACTAAGGTTCCCACGAGATATTACCTATCCGTAGCAGGAGCCTGGAGCCTGGGTAAATTATTAGAATAGAACCACGAAAGAGGTAACTACACTACGACCAAACTAATAATTTGAAATGTCCAGGATCCTTGCCCTCTCTCCAGGTAAGTAGTCCTTAGTAGGACGGGTGTCTCGACACCCTATCTTGAGTCACAGGAAAGTAGATAGGGGTAGGCTAATTTCGAAAATTAACACTACTGTATGGGAGGTCGATGACAAATTGTGCGTGGAGATAGCGAGATGGGAGTGGTATGGAGGCGAAAGGTAGACGGCAACCCTGGGCATCTGGGTTCAGTGGAGGACAGTTTAATCCTAGTTCTCTGCGGAATTTCTGGGGTCGTTGCCGGGCTTCCGGCATTGGCACCCCTGCCTCATGAGTGTTGCCCCGCCCCGGGGCAACCATCGCGAACGGGCCTCGACGCCGTGTCCCGGATCCTGACTCCCTGTCCCACGGCACTGGAGGAACCCTCCACAGCCAACCGCCCAGGACACCTGTCCTTTGGCTCTTCTAGTCAATCTCTCCAGCCAACCGCCCAGGAACGCCGCGTCCCGAATCCTGACTCCCTGTCCCACGGCACTAGAGGAACCCTCCACAGTCAACCGCCCAGGAAACCCGAATCCCGGATTGTGGCTCCATAGCGACTAACACAGGAGGCGTTCTGCGCACCCCGTAGCCAGGTATAGCGGTTAATCCAGACCACTTTTTTTAACAGGCATTCATATACACCAGGATCTAGGACCGAACGAAGGCTTAGGGAACAATATCCCGGAGCGACGCCCTCGGTTGTATTCTTATATACGGGAATAACTATAGCGTAAGGAACTCTAGACCAACCGTCGCCACGTTACCACGGCCGGCAACGATAAATACCACACAGCAACCCACAACAGATAAAGTTTTTACGAGGGCCTTAGTTATAGACAATACCAGTCAAGTATTCTCCCAACGATATAGCGAAATCCTTGGAAAATAGATAACTCTACTACGGGAGACTACGCTACCAGAGGGCTCCTCCTGTACGGATAACCGAGTCAAAGACTCCATCCGTACCTTAGACAAGATTCTACAAACCTCGGGCGAAGCCTCAGACATTAAACTTCAAAGGCTAGCCTAGGTGTAATTCACCCGGGTTTTAGCCGCATTAAAAAAAAAGGTCCGGTCGGAACGGCGGGACGATTCTCTTACAAGAAGACCTACCGATAGGGACACTACCATAGCCATTAACATCTTCATCGAAGCCAGTAGTAAACCGCAGAGAGCCAAGTTCCAAGAGTTCTGCCGTCGAGCGTCTCGCTACACTACGCTTACCAAACCATCACCGTTCCTATTCGTGATTTTCACAAACTCAGCGGAACGACTCATATAAGTATCCCGAGGCCCATATTCATCCGAATATAGTATAACCTTATTGTAAGTAAAAAAAAATCTATTAAGATTAGTAGGCTTAAAGCTATCGCCGAGGAAATCCTTCGTATTACTCCTCCAGAGTTAGCTCTTACTTGTCGGTACCTAGCTGAAGTAGGCGAGGCAGATACCAGGTCAATTCCTCCAGCAGGGGGGCATCAACGAGGCGTTGTCGTTGTTAGAAAGCTACTCAATTAACGTAGCAAACAAAGCGACGTATAGGTTCGACCGTAGAGGCAGCAGGCGGAAATACAGGCATCTTATAATTAATAACACACTTTGGGATTGATTTGATGTTCTGCTCGTACCTAAACATTGCAACGATTGACCGAGTTGATAACTGGTGTCTAGCCCAGGGAAGTCTTTCCCAATCAAGACTCTAGCATCATTTGTTACGGGCCTGGGAGGAGTCGGGCGATCAACAAGCAAAGCATGCTTGTATTTCGGACTTGATCCATTCCGCACATCTTCACTCTCCCTTACGTCCCTGCATCCGAGGGCCTCGCTGCGCACAGGAACTTGGAACCCATAATCCAGCGGCTGAACATGGAAGGCTGGTTCCCAGAAGGAGGATACGAGCTACCAGCCAGGTCGCGGCCAATGATCTACCGATTCAGCGAACTTGGATTGGCGCTCCGGGGTCCCGGAACTTGGATCTCCACGAAACCGGCAAACCGGATACCTGCCGCCATCTTCAAGGCGTATCCGGCTAGGCCGCTTACCGACCCCCCCCCCCCCCCCTTATTTTAAGACGCTCGTCTCCTTCGCTGTGAACTGATGATGGGTCTCACTCGTGCGCCAAATTACAACTGCGGAAAGTGTGATCAATCCGATTATATCTATCTTTCGGCAAGGTGTGAAAATGCCGGTCCTTCAAGCGCTGTCAACCTCATCAAACTGCGGCGGGCTTCCGTACCTCGGACTTGGCCGGCTGGAAAAGTAAGTGCACCCAGGTACCCGAAAAATGGTCATTTCTAAGTCATTTCTAGATCCATAGCATCAGATCCAGTACGATTCATCGTAGGATACGAGGGAGAAGAGTTCGTCGTCCATGCAGGCATCGTTGCTCAGCTGTCAGTCCCGCTTCGCAACTTACTCAACGACATTCGCGATGAATCCGGGAAACGCCACGTAGCATGGGAAGACGTCGACAAGGATATTTTTCTACGTTTTATCCAATTTGCATATACTGGTGTTTTTGAGGGCTTTTCCCCGATCCAGAAAGACGTATCTTCCTCTAACGCAGTCGATGAAAACGAAGCCAGAGCCGAAGCAGACATGCTCGAGGAAAGTCCCAACGTTGCAATGCTCAATGACCGTCAATATGGTCTTACTTATCAAGGGGAGAGGAAGAACAACCTTCTTACAAGTACTATCCCCCCCTGCGGTGGCTTCGGCGGTGGCTTCGGCGGTGGCTTGTTCGGCCAGGTGAGCAGGCAGGCTGGCTGCCCTGAGGGTTCCATATCCCAACCTGGCTTGTTCGGTTCGACTTATCAAAATGACGAGAAAATGAGCCTCTTCGGTGCCCCTATCTCCATCTCTGGATCTGGCCTGGGAAAAGGAAACGATGGAAGCCGGATCCCAGCTCTTACATCATGCTTTCACGAAATCAAAACGTTTGGACTGCACCAACAAGACTGCGAGTTCAAAAAAAAAGTTTGAACCTACAAAGTGTTGGTGCGGTCCCTTTAAAAGGGACCGAGTATTCGTTGCTACGTTTCTGGAGAAGTACAGCAACAATGCGGCCGGCAGAAGCAACGATTATACGCAGGCTCAAGACGACAAATCCTTCCAGGGAATGTTTATTAACTACGCTAGGATGTGGATCTTCGCTGACAGACTTTCCATCGAGCCACTGATGGATTGCGTATCCTCACAGTTAGCTAGCAAGCTATCGCAATGGTCACCACTTCCGTCAGCATTTGTGCTGGACTTTGGAGGCCTTGTTCGCTACGTGTACACAAGTTCGGGAACTGAAAGCCATCGACTACGCCAACTCATAGCAGCCTTTGCTGCTTGTATGGTAGTGCAAGTGTCGACCCTGGAAGGCTGGCTGACATTGCTGGAGGATGTTCCGGCTTTCGCAGGCGATGTGTTCATTCAGATGACAAAACGACTAGAATGAAAGCGTACACCTGATGGAATGTATTGAATTTATCGAATTGCTATCCAGAAACACATTTCTCTTTTCCAGTCTCACATATCTCGTCTGTAACTTGCTATGACGTCAATAGCACCGCGTAGGACGGCCAACGGGGGTGTGTCAAAGTCTGGAGCGTTATGAATGGACTTGTACACTTGTAGGCATCAGAGGCGGAGACACCATACCGTCGAGCGCGTTATCAAGCTCAAAAATTATCACTTTCGGGGTCGACGAGTACCGCGATGCCAGTCTTGATGAAGATTGAGTGGCCCCCGCCCCCTCGGCCTCTCTGTGTTCGTATCTGACGTTCCACAGCGCCCTTGCCGCCCAGTACGAGCAATACGTCAATGAGCTAAACGACTTCATCGTTAGCAAGTCTGGCAAGCAGGTCCGCATCTGGGGCACCTTCCCGCCAAGCACCGGCAGCAACGTCACCCGCGATGTGTCGATCCAGGACTGGGCCAACTTTGAGGCCTACACCAAGTCCGACTGGCTCAGCAACAGCTATAATGTCCTCAACTCGGACGACGATGTGGTGTACATTGTCTCAAAGTGGTCGACCCTGTACCTGCAGCAGCTCAACCTGACTTTCATCTTCCATGGCTCGCCCGACGGCAGCGCCTTTGCGCCCAACATCTTCGACCCCCAGAATGACACGGAGAACGTGCCGCGGGACCACCCCGCGATCCAGGGACATGTCTCGCCACTCTGGACCGACTGGGGCCCAAACTCGACAACGGCCCTTGAGACGTACTACAGCTGGCGCGACGGGCTGCCTGCCCTTGCCGACAAGCAGTGGGGTGGCACCTTAGCGAGGACGAGTACCCGGCCCTTTTCGCGGCACTGGAGGCAAAGGCTCCTCAAGTCAACCTCGACCGACGCATAGAGTCAAAGGACAAGGTCATCGTCAACTACGACTTTTCGAGCGTTGGCTGCAACCGCACCGCCAATGACCTCCGGCAATGGGTACCACACGAAGGAGATCTCATGCCCTGTCTCCGACCTGGGCGTCCACCTCGCGCCGGGCTGCAAGGTCATCACTACCCGGATCGGGCCGTACCCCCTGGCGGCGAAGTACAGGGGAAAGTAAAAGAGCAAGCAGTACAGCAGGATGCCGTGCACCACAGCAGCGAGCCAAACCGTGTTCGTACTCAGGGTCGCAAACAGGACTTTCTGGAGGAAAGGGATTTTCGAGACACGAGCGTTGTAGACCGCGAATGCGGCAAGGCCAGCAGCACCCAGAACAAGAGGGGCGAGGGTGCCCGTAGACGCCCACGGATAGAGCGTTCCACCTACTTGAGTCAGAAAGAACGTTCAGCAGCCGAATAATGGAGCAAGGGCGGCCCGTACCCCATGTCAACGCGACCAGGAGCGCCGTGAGCGAGGCGGTAAAGACCACTGCGCCCAGCCAGTCCAGGGTGGACAGCGTCAGTCTTGCCAGTCCGTACCGACATGGAGCTCTTGTTAGGGAACAGAAAAAAAAAGTCCATTGCACGGGAGTTCGTCCACCAGGAATACTAACTGTAACGAAACACCCGAGGGACGCGTTGAAGCCCCCTCTAACCAAGATACTCGTCGTTCTCTGCGAGCGTTCGGTTTTGTCGCGTCATTTGGCCTTTGTCGCTTGCCCGTTCTGAGTTGCCTACGAGCTGTCACCACCCTCACTGACCTAAGCGTCGTTGGTTTCGCATCAAGGGCTTAGGGCCAACTTCAGTGCTTGCGCCATTCCATCGAACACTGTCAGGACGCCATTTTAGACTCTGTGCCCCGTCCGGCAAGTCAATCCACCCGACACCTTTCCAACAGCCAAGTGTTCTCAACGTCTTCTCGTGTCCAGCCCTCCCAGATTAGCGTGTCCGCTTTGAGCTTGGTGCCCAACTCTTCGTATTCGCTCAGGTCAATCGTCGACGTCGTCCGACGTCGCCGGCAGGCTCGAGCGGAAGCTACGGCACCACGACCCCCCCCTAGTCTTGCTCGTACGACGCGTACGACACTCGTCCATTTCGTACGACCCTCTCGTCCACGTTTATGCACGCTGAGGTCCTGTTCTCCTTGGAGCGAATCGGAGCACCGATCTACGGGTCCGGCGCCGAGACGTAACACCGGCGGACGGAAGCGATGGGCCGCCTGCTCTGCCCGCCGGCCGTCTTGGGCGCCGTCCTGATTGATGGGGATGTGAAAGTTTCGTACTCGCTGTTTCCTTCCGAAAAGAGGCGTCGTCAGGCACAGCGTCAGTCACCCGGCGGCGGAAAAAGTGCACCCACGTGGAAGATGCCAAACACGGCCATGCCCATCAGAGGGCCTGTCGGAACCCTGGACACGATGCCCGCGCACATTCCTGCGACCACAACGGCCGAGATGAGTCGGGTACCGCTGAGCATCAGAAGAATCAGGTAGAAGTGATCGAGCATCGTCGTCGAGTATTTTTTCTTCGTGTTTGGCTGGGATTCAGGCACCAGCGGCCGGCCGGCCTCGGCGTCATCGGGGCTCGTCTCAGGCATCGGCGGCGACTGTACTACAGGATGCATTGGCGTGGGAGACTTCAAGTTTGAATGACCGCGAAAGTAGCAGGATGGCGCCTTTAAGCACCAGCTTCATTCACCACTAGGCCGCTAGAAGAGGCACGAGGCAGTGTTGGGCGTCGTGATGTTGCATTGTGGCTCCGGCAGGGTTTACCCGACTGAGGCGGAGAGATGAGGCACCTGGTCTGCCCTGCCTGCCCCTCCAATGACATAGCCCAGGGGTATCACCTCAGCTCGATCCAGGGCTGTGTCAGTCACTTCTGCGAAAGTCGACAATTCCCCGGACGCATTCGCCATCCTGACTCCCTGGATGACGAGCGCCACGAGTGCTGCCGTTGGTCGCCCTGGACCCCGCATCTAGAGGCCCCATTAGTAAATGCGGGGGGTCTTGCAGCCGGCGATGTGGTACCGACGACCTGTACAGGGAACTCGATCGGGGGCGAACTTGACGCATCTTCTTACACGCCTCCGAGCTCAATGGTATATCCAAAACCAGTTTGGCCAGTTCAAGCAGTTCATGGGAGCTTAGCCTCAGGGAGATATAGCTGTGAGCATGAGCCACAAAGTGTCACCTGGGACAGAATGCTGCGCCGGCACTGAAAAAAACAACCTTTCCTGTTGTGGGCATATATCCCGCGTGGACGAGTTTCAAAACCCGGCTTTTCCCCCATGACTCCCCAGCACCGATTTGAGAACATCTATATCCTTGATCGCAGATTCCTCGGTAATAAAGGAGCATTACAAATATGAGTAGCCGAAGCTTGTCTAAGGGTCTTGCCGCATCCCACATGAATGCCGATTTTAGATTACCACATACAAAGCTGTTCAAGATGTGACTGACAAGTGCCGACGCGGCGAGAACAGGCCTGTCGACCGACGAGCTAGTCACCAAAGGGCAATAATACCCTTGATCTTCAAACTCCTACAGACATTCGATGCGACTTGAGGCCTAGATCATGGATCGTGTAAGCAACTCAATTTAGCTGACGTATCATTGTCGTAGGAGCTTGACTTTGGGGTATTGCTGCCTGGTAACAAGATGATGCGCAACCCAGTAAGAAGCACCATGATAGTTGCGCTCGTCGTCTCTGTATAAACCTGCATAGTCATCTTCTCTGCACCTTTTGCAGTCGTATAACACATTCACCTACATTCATTGGGTACCATTCTTTCTCAGTCCACTACACATTCGCTTCATCACAATGATGTTCAAGTCTCTCATTCAGAACATGGCCCTCGGGTTCCTTGTATACGCCCAAGGCATGGCCCTGTGCACCAGAAACGAGCCTTTGCGTGTCGAGAGCTTCGTCAACGTCGGCATCGGGGGGTTCAGGACGGTCTCGTCCCTCATCATCGGTTCACAGTCCGCTGTCCTGATCGACATGCCTCTCACGCTCCCGGCTGCCAATGAACTGGCTGGTTGGATCAAAAACACTACCGACAAGCCCCTCGTGGCTGCTTTTGCGACTCATCATCATGTGGATCATTACCTTGGCGCCTCTGCAATCCTGGCTGGATTCCCCGAGGCAGTCTTCTACGCTACGCAGAAGAACGTGGATCTGATCGCATTTGAAGTTGGACCTCAGGTAATACGCTCCGATCTGCTGCTACAACATGACAAGACTAACAGTCATGATGTAGACCGAACGACAGAGAGTCAATCTCGGGCCCGAAAACATTTCCGAGGTCCCCGCACAGCCCGTCGCGTACAACGAGACATTCTTTACCCTCAGCGGTCATGACGCCGAGCCGATTCAGCTGCTCAGCAACCTAGTGTTCGACACCGTTGACGGGACTATGTTTTGGATCCCTTCCATGAAGACCCTCATTGCTGGCGACTCGGTCTACCATCGCTCAATGCACCCCTGGATGGCCGATACGGTCACCACAGCGCTTTCGGATGCCTGGCTACAGACACTCAGCTTCATCGCCACGCTACAGCCGACTACCATCGTTCCCGGACACGCTGGATCTCTCGACTTCGACGCTCGGGTGGATATCGAGCACACAAAGAGCTATATCTCCTTCTTCCAAACCGAGGTATTGGCCAAGGGAGAAAACGCTCTTACCCCGGAGGAAATAGTTGTCCTCTTTGATACCAAGTTCCCACAAGAGGCGGGCGAGACGGGGATCATTTCAGGCATGTTCCTTAACAACACGGCCGGACGGTTCGGAAGGAACTCAACTCGGCTGCCGGATTTCATCGATCTCACGGTGTATAATAGCACCGAGGCCCTGAAGCCTTGGCAGATGGGGCACAAGGCCTGACCTTCTCTTATAGAACGGTGACTCTCGAGTCCTCTCCCATTGTAGCAACAGATCCTTTTCCCTTCCCTTCCTTTCTACTGCAAGGTGAACTTGATAGGCGCCTCGTCCCCTAGCCGACCGACAACAAGTCCCTTTGCGCCCTGCGGCAACAGCACGCATCCACTCAGAGCGCCAGTGGTTCAGTCCCTCAAACCGCTGCTTCCCGCCGCCGTCGTACTCCTTCCGGACGTGCGAGATGAGCGGCGGGTGCTAGCGGACGAGGGTATAGATCAGACCACGCACCACGGCCGTGGCGGTATTCAGTTTCTGCTCTGTTACCTAGCAGAAGAAGTAGGCTAGCTAATCGGCAGAGTCCTTCTCCAGCTCGTTAATAATACCACAGAGAAGCATCGTCTTGCCCTTACCGGTGTCGCCCCTAATCCAGAACAGCCCGCGGGGATCTATCCGCTACTACTTAAAGTCGGGATTATCCAGGACCCAGGCGTACAAGCCTCGGAGAAGGCCGCCCTTAGTATCCTGGATGTACGTCTTATCGTGGATAAGATCTGTGTCGTATAGGTCGTGCAGGCACTCCTTGTCCTTCTCATCTTACTGCATCTGCTCTTGTCGCCTAGTCTGGTATTGTATAGCGGAGGTAACGCCTTATAGCTCGGAAAACTGCCGCTCCGCGGCGGAGGCGATAGCCTTAAGGTAAGAGCGAGCCTGCAGCGAGCCGCACTAGTCCGAGTCGCTCCGGACGGCGGCCTCGACTTATTTGATGTCATCGAGCTGGCCGCCCCAGTCGTCCAGCACGACCACGTCCCTGAAGAAGACGGCGACGCGGCTGCGGTGGTAGAGGCAGACGGTCCTCATCTGGTACAGGAGGAGCTTCTGGTATAGCTGGACGATTCGCGTCTCGAGCTGGCCTCGCAATCCGCAGCAAGCGCCTAATATAGCAGCTTCACCAACTTCGACACCGGCGATGAAGGCAGGACATCCTATCGCCCACCCGCCCCCTTTCATTGGCTGGTCCTGCCTTGACTCTCCTTACCAACCGGTTCTTCGGCGGCCAGGGCCGACTTCAGAGTCGTGGGCGTTGGTGGAGAACGCCAGCAAAAAGTTGCACAGCCAGCAGATCCTTCATACCAACCCAAGGCTCAGCCTATGCGTCCCTCAGGAGTTCCACGGCTCCCGCGGCTCCCGACCTGGTCTCTATTCGAGGCTGCAGGTCTTCGGAGCACGGCCATGCCTTCCTCCCAGCACAACCATACACAAGCCCTTTTTCGACTTTCGCTCAGAACCCCGGTCACGCCGCACGTTCCAATACCCTGCTTCATCAAGTGGCGCTCGACTGTTGAGACGCAGCCGGCGACACGCCTGGCTGGATCAGCCGGCCTACGCGTCAGTTTAAGCCCGATGCGGCGCGATTTTCCCATCCTCGCGTTCTAGGCTTCTCCATTCCCGCCTTTGTGCACCCCTGACCTTGAAGAAGGGGGTGTCGCTGGTTCATTCACGGCCCCTCACGGTCACATCCCGGCGGAATCGAATCCTCTACAGGGGCTGTGATTCACGGGGCGTTTGACGCATGTTGGTGTCCTCATCACGACGAGCCTTCGGCTACAACGCAAGGAGCATCCATGCGGATCTCGACGGGTTACCTACTTCGAGTCCTCTTGGCCGGCAACCCCGAGAGATGTTTTGGCTGTGAGCCTGCCAGCGCCAACTCGACGAGACGACGGCACTGCATCAGGCCTTGAGATGTCGCTCGAATAACGACGCGTGTGACTGGAGGTTCACAATATTAATGACAGAACAAAGTGATGGACATTGACTAGACATAGAAGAAATATGAACGGCCTTGAAACTAGGCCTTTGCGATACCTCTTACCAACCAGTAACCCTGGGGTTTGGGTACTTCGGTACATTACCATTAGCATGGTCGGTGCTAAATGGTGGTCGACTATTCAGTCCCTCGGGTCGTGGGTGTCTCGAACTCCCTTGTTGACAGCATTTGCAACTGGCATCCCCGCATCTGAGACTACCACATCTGTGCCTCGAGTGAAGAAGATAGTAATGACAGGACGGTCATTTCGACCCTCGATGTGCGCCACAGCTGGGTCATAGTCGTGGTTGAAAATATCGAAAACGATGTGTGTTCGAGGGCCCCATCTCTCCTTTGCAGCATATAGAACGTCTGCTGGCGACGGAGAAAGGGCCTCTTTATCCAAAAGAATGCGGAGTGAGGTCTTAATTATTTCTTCGGGTTGATCCCATGCTTCCGATAGATACGAGCTTTTGCTCCCGACGCTGATCAGAACTCGCTTTGGCGATTTCTCTTCGCCCATCGTCTTACTACCACTGAGTTAGAAATATAGAACCAAGGATGGGTAGAAACAATAGCGAGAGTGAGGACTTAAGCAATCTATAAAATCATATCTTACATTGGGACGTGCAAATGACTGGGATGAGTTGTTTGCGTTGGAATTCCTATAGAGGAGGAGAAAGTCGTGGGTAACGTTGAGATGAGTTGAACGTGTTTAATTATGGCCTTCTCGGGGCTGGCCGCTTAGTCAGTAGACACGACCGGAACCTAGTTTGGCCGACAGCCGTCACAAAGAGCCCCAGTCTCGGGTGACAGTGTGGAACCAGCTGATGTAATAAGTCTGAGATCAGACTTGTGTCTCCGTGCTATGATGTGTGGCTGGGGCTGAAAGCCACGTCCCATCGTGGCACAAGGAGTGGGTGGCACCTGCGTGGTTCGAAACCTACGATCTGTCCAGGGCTCTCCAAGCAGTTCCCAATTCGCCTTTTCACCATGAATCAGACTATCGCCGGCATCCTCAGCAAATTCGAGGCCCAGTTGCGAGACTTTGACAGACAGATACGACAGGACCGCGTCCCAGGAGGGGGTCCTCGTGGCTCGTCCCGCTGCCCGCCGGCACTGGGTGGGCAAACCGTTCCCAACCTGGATCTCCGGGACGGCCTCAACAAGCTCGTCACAGAGTTCGAGGCGCTTCGCGAAGCGCTTCTCCACCTTTCAACAGATCCCGACGGAGGTTCTCGTCCCGCGACTTCGCCAGCCCGCGACACGCCAGCCCGCGATGCGCCAGCCCTTCCAGAGCCGCCAGTAGCCCATGGTGCCACGTCGGACTCAACGGCTCATGCTCCGGGCCTCAATCTTCCCGCTGAACGTGGCAATTTTTTTCTCTCGCTGGCCCAGATGGTGGAAGGCCCGAGTGAACACCCAGCCCGATTTAATGGTGATCCGTCATTCGAGGGCAAAGTCAAGATGGGGGTGCCACCCTTCGACTGGGAGGTTTTGAAAGGGCAGATTCTCGACCAGGAGGGCATCCGATACAATATCATCGTTGCCGGCCAAGGGGACCTGATCGTTATGAAACCTCGGCAATACCACTCTGTCGTCAACTACTCCGACTGCCTCGCCTTAGCAATTAACTATCTACTTCCTGGCGAGCCAACCTTTCCGTCCGAAGTTGCTGTTTGCAACAAATGCGGCCTCTTTCACTTCAAGCATACATCATTCAGAAGAGTACCAGCTTTACCGGGGGGGAACCCGTCATCCAGAAACGACCCAACGTACCACGAGGATGCCGATGAGCCTGCTTTTCGAAGGCAGAAGCGTAGAGCAGTGGCCAGGGTGTGGCTGCCCGACAGTGCTCCCAAACGGTCAAGTTCAGACAGCAGACCGACGACTGCATGTGAGACCCGCGCCAGGGCGAAAGCCTTGTTGGAGCTGGAGGACATAGCCAAGACGATTCGTAAACTCGACCCACGTTGCAACATCCCAACCTTCACCAACGAGCCACTTCCTAACCCCAAGGTTCTCAAATGTGCCTCTGCGATACGGGGCAAAGCGGCGGTCTCGCAGCTGCTTGATCTCATCAAGGGTCATAGGGATCTTGGCGTGCA
Organism: Plectosphaerella cucumerina; assembly: GCA_020746995.1. Lineage (NCBI taxonomy): Eukaryota > Fungi > Ascomycota > Sordariomycetes > Glomerellales > Plectosphaerellaceae > Plectosphaerella > Plectosphaerella cucumerina. The sequence continues at coordinate 26,857 of JAGPXD010000004.1, read as the reverse complement.
GCATCGCCGATCCTCAGGATGCAGCATCCGGGATCAATTCGTTCAGTGTCTTCAAGCTCTCTCGCAGGCAGGAAACAGTCTCCGACTAAGCAAACTGAACATGCGCTTGGGTAAGATCCAACTTTATGATCTGGTCCAGAACTCCTTGACAAGGGTGCGGGTTCGTGCTGACAGGGAGTTCACACGAATCGCACTGGAAGAGGCCGGTTGCTCACGCTCAACATATTTCATGCACAACAAGGATGGCGAAAGTTGGCGCAATATCTGCGGATCTTATGAGGGGATTCTTTGCCTCATCCCCTTGAATAAGGAGAAGTTCGACCTCTCGCCAAAGGACTACCTTGATCTTAACCCGGAGGAGGTTAAAGTCTTTCACGAGCTGCTGTCAAGCGGATATATATCGAGGATATCCTCGGTTGCTCTAGCATTTCAGCGCTCGCTACAGCGAGGCTCACAGCCTGTTGAGTTTATCTGGGAATCCACCGACGTTTGCCTGCAGACATGCGCCGAACCGGAGCTGTTACGGCAGTTACAGCCTCTACCGTCCACGGACAACAACATCTGGGTGGTGAATCGATTCACGGAAGCGCCCAGGCCGAGGTCCTGGCCAGAAGACTGGGGCTGGCCTGCAGATCCCATGCTATTACGACCGACCGAGACACAGTGTGATTACTGCACCGCTGATGAGTGTACCTGTCGAAACACTGCTGACAGCCTCCTCAACCAATTTCTTCGCGGAAGGCGCAGGGTTCATGGTCCGTCCAAATTTGTCGCAGGCTTTCATGAGGCCGTCCATCATGATAACCAACAGGTTGTCGGGCTTCAGCGTACCGTCCTCAGAGTAGATCTTGTTGATAGAGTCCTGAAATTCCACCCAGCCCCCGGGTTTCAGATTGTCAAAGATCTGCTTCATGAGCCGGGGCCAGTCCTGGATGCAGCCAGCCATGTACCGGATGTGGATGAAGTCATAGGGCTGAGGCTCCACCCAGTCCTGCTCCACATCGTCGACGACAAATTTGACGTTAGGCGGGGTCCAGGTCGGTTGGATAGGGCTGAGATCGTTGCCGATACTAAGCTCGGCGACAGGGTACTCATCGCCCAGTTGGATAGCCCAGATTCCCGTGCCTGTTCCAATGTCCAGGACGCGCTTTCCGTCCAGGCCGATTGAGGCTACGAACACCCTGTCGTTGAAAAGGCGGTAGAAGCCATGGTGGACCATGTCGAGGTGATCTTGCTCCTGCTCGTCGTTGGGAAAGTTGTACTGGCCCGCATTGAAGCGGTGATATCGACGGCCGTGGCGCCACTCATAGTCCAAGATGGAAGACCTCAAGGACGTGCTTGCTGTTGAGACATCATCGCCGAGGAAGGACTCGGCATCCGTGTCGGCCTCCACCTCGATATGGGCTGCTGGCGGTGGTGTCGTTAGCCATTCTCGGAGGCAGAAGGGAAGAGGGGAGGACAGGAGCTAAGCGGGCGCTAGAGGGCGGCCGAAGAAACAATTCGAGTCTTTAACTGAAAAAACCCATCGCCGAGGGCATTTTGCCCCACCTGAGTGCGGGGACGGCGATGTCGGATCGGTGCTAGCGATAAGCTGATGGACAGGGGATTCGGGGCGGACTTTGGAGAGAGAGCTGAGGTTGGCCGATGATGTGGCCGGTTGGGCGATCCCCTTGAGGACGAGGCAGATTTCGTTGAAGACCGAGCTTGGCCACGTCGGCGTCGGGCGTGACGGTTCATTCGGCGGCGGCAGCCTTCTTTTCGGCCTCGGTCGGTGCCGCAGGGTCTTGGGGTCAAGAGGGGTGTTATAGTGACGGCGGCGGCGCGGGCGAAGTCAGTGACGGAGCGGAACTTGCGCACCTCGTGACATGCCTTATGCGGGGCGGTCTCGGGAGCCACAGGTGTTTCCCCTCCCTCACCACCGCCTCTCCGACGACAATATTCTTCTCTCATGCCAACCCAGCCACAGCGATGAACAAAGACGGCAAAGACCTTCCGATGCTCCAGCTCGACCGCCATGGTGCGTCCATCATCTCGTGAACGTATACTCACTCTCGGTGAGCTGGACGACGCACCTGTCCGCCGCCTGGTCCCTTCTGCGCATGCTATCGCGGATAAGTTGATTGACTTCGCCAGCAGAGGGCAAAAGCTGCCTCAAAAAAGCTGCTGCTACCTCTAAGAGCGCCCAGTCTGCGAAAAAGGTGGCCATGGATGGGACCATACAGTCTGACGTTTGCGCACAAATAGCCTTCCAAATACTTTGTCGTTCATGGAGGCTGTACGAATGGAAAACCTGGCCTGTCTCCATAAGCGACAGTAACGACCGCCTATCTGTGTCTGCGGCGCCCGGTGCCTTGCCTTGTAACGCTGCGACGTCGGCTCTACTCAAGCGGCTCGTCAAGTCTTTCAATGTCATATAGTCCTGACCGGTAGGCTCGCGTTACAGCCAAGTATATGATTGCAGAAAGCTGCGATTTCAATGCAGAATACTTCGCTGCTACGATTATTACTACACATCCAGATCGCGCATCATATGAGTCACACTTTCTACAATAGACCAAGCACAAAAGTCAAGTATTCCGTCTCATGCATCGTACAAGCAATCAATCTTCAGACTCAAAGCAAAGTCGCCGGCGCCAACGCATGAGTCTTGAGTCCCGCCCTGCCATCTGCTCGTGATCACATGCCCTCTTCTCGTAAACCTCCTCTTCCTCATCGTCAACCTCGTCCTTAAACGCGATAAGCTGCAGACATTCTGCCAGCCTCTCAAATCCCAAGCGCACTGCATCTTCGCTTCCCCCGTAATTCAAGCGAAACCAGCCCTTCTCGAGCGTGAAGAAGGCCTGGCCCGACTCCAGGAAGATGCGGCTGGTCATCATCAAGGGAAGCAGCTCGAGCTCCGCGTTTCCCCCGCCGCCGCCGCTACCGTGTACCGATATCTTATCCATCCACCGCGAGAGGTCGATGAATACGAAGAAACAAGCCTCCGGCACCACGTGAGGGATATCCGGCTGCGTGAGCCGTTGCAACACATCGTATCTGCGACTGGATAGACGCTTCTCGAGGGTGGGGAAGTAGATCCTCTCGAGGTCGCGGGGGTCGCTCAGTACGGCCGTGGCGGCGGCGGCGCTCCAGGCGCTGACCCAGCCGAACATGCTAGGTGTCATGGTGGGAGTGTGCATGTCATGAGAAAAGAGACGAGGGACAAACCTCAGAGTGCGCATCACAGTGTGAAGCTCACGGTTGTAAGTGGCAAGGAAGCCAAGGCGAAGGCCGCCGCAGCCAAAGTCCTGGTCCAGTCAGCATGTCACTTTGACCCGCCTCTTGAGCCGTGACTTGCCTTGCTCATGCCCCAGAGCACGTGGATATTCGCCCTGTTGGTTCCAAGATTGAGACTGAGAGCGCCCTGATGGCGAACAAACCCTGTCCCTCCGTAGATCTTATCCACAATGAGATGAAGGCCGTTCTGCTCAGAACCTTGAGACCTCTGTCAAGACGCGACCGTCGTAGCATCGACCCAGGGGGTTCTCCGGGTTCACCAGCAGCACCGCCGCCGTCCGACGCCCCGTGGCTAACTCGGCTCTTAAGGTCAACTCGAGACGCCGGACCAGTGCTGGGGGTGGTGCTTTCCCAGACCCAGGTTCGAAACGCTCCTGAGAAATGTCGTTGCATGGCACGGGCACGAGGCACAGGCTGTTTCGGGTACAAATGTCATGAGAGAACATGCCGTAGCTAGATGTTGGAGAAGGATGCCCGCGCCTTGGTCGGCGATGCTAAAGGCCAGCGCGTTCACAAGGGTGGTCACGCCGTTGGAAACGATCATCAGTTGTCAAGTGCACAACCCACTCCGACGGCGCCAGGCCTAGCGTCCGGGACTGGGTGTGGCTGAGATACATGGACACCGACATCCGGGGATTCACCGAGATGCTGGCCGGGTATAAGTCTAGATACCACTTGATCATGATGATTTTTTACACCTCCCGTCCAGGTCCTACATACAGGAATCGTGCACATGGAGGTTGGCTCGTCGCCGGGCCCGACCCAGTAGTCCCTCCCCTGTTAGCATGTTTTTGGAGAATTCAGATCCCATACTCTGTACGAGTAGTCCTGGAATAGATTCCCGCCTAAAACTCTGCTGCATCGGAGGGTGCATGATGTAGAAAAAAAACTGTCTTGTGCCACTATGGAGCTGCAGAATGCTGCCCAAAGGTGGCGGAGTTCCGCTTTGACCCGCTGCATCCTTGACAGTACATGTAAGCAACACAAATACTGCAAATTGTCTGCATGTGCAGCAAACCCTGGCTAATGAGTGATTTGTGCTGCTTTGCTTGCGGAGTTCCGTGCATTCAAATAGGGGGCCCATTGTTGCGGCAGAAGAGACCTGCCTAGACCGCTGCTGATAACGCTCTTGTCATTGGCTATAAGTAGCAGGGAGGGATGCATCTAGCTCTTATTTCTTGACGTTCGAGCATCCCAAAGTCCTCCAGCTCACCAACCTCAATCATCGTTCCCAATCGACACACACCCAATCCAACCGCCATTATGGTCAACCTCGGCCACTTCATCTACCCGCTTGCCCTGGCTACCCTGTCCAACGCTCAGTGGTACGTCGTCGGTGTCAAGAATGAATGGAGCGTGACCCAGACCCCCAGCGGCGGGGTCTACACAACCAACGACTACTCCATCGCCGCCATGAACATGGATTCCGGCGACGAGGACGACGCGAATCACTCGGGCTGGGGGCGTGGCCGGGAGAACCTTTGTGGCACAAACGTCATGGACGCCGAAGTCTGGTGCTGGGGCGACGTCACCCAGAACTGCCAGGGCTACATCGCCGCTTTCAAGTCACGCAGTTGTCGCACGTTCTGCGAATCGCTTGGCGATAAACGAAACCTTTACAATTGGAATGCTGGCCCTACGGGGGCATGGTTCAGGGCCGACCTTGTCTGTGACAGGCCGTATCCGTGAGGATTCAGACGGATGTCGGGCGCCGATGCATGCCGATGCATGTGGCGATGGGTGCACTGGCAAGTCGAAGGTTCCATGGAGGTGGTAGAGCAAGCAGGCGAAGTATGGAGTTGGATGCGTTATCCCGTTGATCCACCAAGTCTGAAAAAGTAATTCAGCACCGTCCTGTTCGCAGGCTATTGCAAGAGCCACAAGTGCTAGGCCGTGTCTCATTTATGTCTGGCTCGTGGGTGAGATGGTATGAAATGGAAGCCCGGACGGTAACGTCCCTCACCCACATCCGGAACACCCCCACATCCGGAACACCCTAAAATCCCTCACCGCTACTCCGACCTACTACTTTTAATGCACAATATCTCTACCAGATTTGATCGAAAACTTCCCATACTTGAAATACTTCTACTTCAATTAACAATGAATACATATACTGAAGACGAAGTTAACCAGGCTCTTGATTCTGTCGCAAACAGTCAATCTATCCGGAAGGCCTCGATCGAATGGGGCGTTCCAGTTACTACCCTACACCGTAGGATTCGAGGTGCACAGCCAAGATCTACAGCCTTTACTAGCCAGCAGAAGCTATTTGAGACCCAGGAAAAGCAGCTAGCTAGCTGGATTCAGGTCCAAGCCTCCCTGGGGCTCCCCCTGACGCACGCGCAGATTAGGGATTTTGCTGAGCGTATCCTACGTCTACAAGGAGGATCACCAACCCTTGGGAAGAACTAGTTCCAAGCTTTCACCCGTCGAAACCCTTCAAAAAAGGTCCAGCGCGCTAGGCTAATCGATTCCCAGCGTATTAACGGAGCGTCGACTAACGTTATTAGCACCTAGTTCAAGTACCTCGCCGTCGACAAGATCAAGGATATCAAACTAGCTAACCGATATAATATAGACGAGACCGGTATCCTAGAAGGTCGAGGGTCTAACGGCCTGGTTCTAGGATCTACGGAGACTCGCAATCTACAGAAAAAACAGCCAGGGTCGCGAGCCTGGATCACTCTAATAGAGTACGTTAGTACTACGGGCTCTTCCGTCTCGCCGCTCGTTATCTACAAGGGCAGGTCGGTCTAACAGTAGTGGTTTCCTCTAGATCTACAGCCCTATACTGTCTGGAGATTTCACGCAACAGAAAACGGGTGGACCGACAACGAGACGGCTGTCTACTAGCTTCGAGATATCTTTATCCCAGCCACCTAACCGACCGACCCGTCTATAACCCGTTTACTTATCCTAGACGGCCACAGTAGCTACGAATCTACAGAGTTTATATATCTCTGCTATACACACTAGATCCATCTACTCTATCTACCTCTATATACGTCCTACGTCCTATAACCACTCGATCAGGCTGTCTTTAGACCCTTAAAGGCAGCCTATAAGAAGGAGCTAGGGTATCTAGCGTAATGGAATGATTTAATAGTCGTAGGGAAACAATAGTTCCTTGACTGCTATCAGAAGGGTCGCTAGTTAGCTCTTACGGCGTAGAATATAAAGGCGGGCTGGAAATCAACAGGTCTATAGCCGGTTAATATAGCTAAGCCCCTTATAAGTCCTCTACTCCTCTACGAAACCAGGGACGGGTCCACGACCGTCAATCCAATCGTAGATTGAGCTCTTAGGTCTACACCTATCACGCAGTAGGATATAGCTTCATCCTAGGTTAACTGGTCGACGCCCAGGAAGTCCGTCGATCTACACGACCAGCTGGATCAGTACAGCCGCCTAGATCAACCCAGCAGTACGCAACGACTTCTGTTCCGGAAGGTCCAAAAAGAATTCCAGGAAAAGGACTACCAACTAGCTACCCTACAGCATAGGATAGAAGCCCTCGAGCAGCAGGTTGAATCTATACGACCCAGGAAAAAGAAGAAAGTCCAGATCAGCCCAAATTCCAAGTTTGCCGACATCAAGGCTATCCACAGGGCGCAGGTTGACGCAGGCGATAAATCTGACGGTACAGCTGAATCCAGCGACGCTGATTTAGCTAGTGAAGCAGAGGACTGTATTGTTGTGGGATCGGCCAGCAGAGCACACGAAGAACTGTCACGACTTTGGGCGGATGAATGCTGCCAACCTATCACCTACAATCACTACTTCACCGACAACATTCAAAAATTTCGGAACCAAGTCCAGAGAGAAACAGTTCGGAAAGCTCTTCGCCAAGCTATTGACCAGGACTGGCACGGCAAGCTCCACATCAGCAACAATGCGGAAGATATTGCAAGGATTACCGCTGCTCTGCAAATTCGGGTCATTGTTGACATGGAAGAGCGTGCCTATAAGGAGGCTCTGGATGCTATGGATGCTTATTACAAGGTCAGTTGCCCTTGCGTGTAATTCTTCAGACAATCTAACGTATACAGGTATCTATGAAAACGTTCGTTGATAACGTTTGTCGTCAAGTTGTGGAGCGCCAGATCATGAGGCCGTTGTCAGACATACTTTCACCCATGGCCATATCCGAAATGTCGGACGAAGAGCTCCTGGAGATTGGATCGGAATCTAACACTAGACAAGCGGCTCGACAAAAGCTCACAGGATTCATCGAATGCCTCCGGGCGAGCTTGAAGGAGCTCAGCGAACACCCTTGAACCTTACTTCTGTTGTGCTGCTTGGATTTGCTCTGTTTGATTTTCATCGGCCGGCTCGTCATCTCTGTCCTTAGAAGGCTCTGTGAAGCCAACTTCTCCTGGCGAGAGGCAAGCAGGACAGAGCGCCACTCCCCGCCCTAGTTGAACCACCACTCGACTCGTACGCGCCCCGGATCAAGCGAGCCGACCAGCCTGTTGAACAACGCCTTGGACACGTCGACGTCCTCCTTGGCACATCCCATGCATTTGTCGCGCACGACGGCCGTGGTCGTCTGGCTCCCCAAGCGGATGGTGATGACCTTGCCGCAGAATGGATTTGTGTTGGATTCTGTCCCCATGAGCACATGTGACAACGCAACGATGTTTTCCTCGTTGTCCTTGCCGCTATCGTCCATCCCACAGGCCCCGAGCCCGAGATCATAGTACGTCATGTCTCCTTCGGTGTGCGCCGCGCCGGTAGCAGCATTTCCACTACTGCTTGTAGGTGTCGGTCTGATCGTTGCAGGGGGTTCAAAGGTAGCGTGGCTGAGAGGCGGCGCAGGAACTGGGCAGCCGTCTTGGCCCCTCCTGGAGACCAACGGCGGCAGCATGTCCGCGTGGGTAGTGGATAGAACGCCCATCGCCACAAACGAGAGCAGGGCCGAACGAAGCATGTCGGGTGTGATTCCGTGCGACTTGTTCACGAAGCGTCCTGTTTCCGGGACGGGCACGTGGTATGAATCGCATGGCGACACCGACTCGGATCACTCTATTTTAAGTATAGACAAGAAGCTGGTGAGGGTCCAGTTTTGGGGCGAACTGTTTGGCCCGGACTGGGGACATGCCAAACCACTTCAAAAAGGTTATATCGGAATAGGCAGGCTCGCGGTTGCTCCCGAACGCGCTGCAAACACTGCCGCTGATGCTTCTTCAGAATTGCAGAGGTTGAAGATGAGGACCCTTGCGGCTCAGGCCCGCCATACCCCCTACATGGCCATGTCTATCAAGTCCAACCAGATCCCGACGCAGTACAATGCCCTTGCCGCCGTTTGCGCCTGGATCACCCTCGCCGGCTTCATCGTCCTCCCGAACACGTTCACCTCCATCGAGCGGTCGGGAAAGCTGGGCCAGCACGAGGGCGGCAAGGCGCTCCAGGAGGCGGTCCGGAACGTCCAGCTTCTCCCCCTCGCTAGCGTGCTCTGCGGGCTTGGCTTCGTAGGGACCTGCTGGCTCTGGTGGAAGTGGCAGGCGAACTACGTCTGGCTGATTGCGCATCTGTTCGTGTGAGTTCCCCACGATGATCGTCGCCGGCATCGGCTCACAGCTCGCAAGGCCCGGCGTGTCCCACTCGCTCATCGCCCTCTTCTCGGTCGTGATCAGTATAGCGACCAGCCAGGACGGAGAGCTTTCGGTCACGGCCAAGGTGTCGATCAGCATCGTCTCGGCGCTCTGCGGCGTTATGATCATGTTGACCGTGGTGTACACGAAGCTGCTCGACAATATCATCACGCCGTTCGACAGGCAGGTGGCGCGACAGTGAGCTTTCTTGGGATGTGATATGCCAATGCATTTCTGCGCCATCCGAGTGTTGTCTTGGGTGGCAGGCTATTTGTTGCATCGATTGGCTACTGGAGACGACGCAGAGAATTGTCACAACATGTGACCAGTCTAAGAAGAGTAGGTTCTACAGCTTGTAACTGAAGTTTTAATCAAACTTTCCACGTAGTCGCTGTCTCAGCATGCGTCCCGACGAGGCCTCTGATCTGACCGGCCCGCCCTTTTGGCCATGAACTATGCGTCTTGCTCCAGGCAGCGTCCCTAATGATTTATTAGCGGCGCCATGGCAACTATGTCAGCCAGACGGGCTTGTCGACGCGCCCGGAGCCGACGTTGCACTCGTCGAAGCTGAGGATGCGGGCGGCACTCGTCGCACTCATGTCCTCGGCGTTGACCCTCACTCCAGAGCTTTGGTACGGATTCAAGGCCCCGTTCGGAATGTCCGTTGCCTCCGGAGTCCCGGCTGTAGGCCCAGCCACACGATGCTCTTTGTGTGGCCGTCGACAGCGGACAAGCTCGGCGGCCTTGTAGGCGAGACCGTGATTTCGTTGTCGAAGGGTTTCCAACTACAGTACAGTATACTCAGTTGATTTGTCGCCACCTGACTGTATGCGTGTACACTCGCAGAGAGTGGCATGCATCGAGGCCAGCAACGCGAGGTTCGTGGGTGCCAGTATTGTGTGCGCATGTCAACGGAGCAGAGGCAACACTTGGTACTGTGATGCAGAATACCTTTTATTTGGGTTTTTTTTTTCATGTGTTTTGCTACAAAAAAGAATAGTGAAAAGTCCTAGACCCCGAGCACCGTCGCCGTCGGATGGCTTGCAACGACGGTCAAGCCGGCGCTGCTTTGGCGCGCCTCCTTTTCCCAGCCCTGCTTTCGTCGCCAGCACTCTCCGCAGCTCCGTGCGATGTCTTCTCAGGCCCCTGTTTTCTTTTCAAGCCGAGGGGTACATCTTGGGCCAGCCCCTCGCTGCCGCTCACCCCCGCCTTCAGTTGCGCGACCAGCGCCTCGTTTTCCGCCCTGACCTCCCACAGCTGCTGCGCCAGGGCCTTGTTCTGGCCGATGAGCTCGGCGGGCGTGTTCCCGCCCTCGCCCTCGAACAGACCGTTCGCAATGTCCACGGCGTCGGCGTGCTCGGCCTCGAGCGTGCGGAACTGCAGCCGGAGCGACTCGTGCTCAGCCTCGTCGGCCGCGAACCGATCCTCCTTGGCGGTCATCTCCGTCCGGACGGCCTTGAGCTCGGCTTCCAGATCACTAACACGCTGCTTCTTTAGCACCAACACCGCCTCGGTAGCTTGGGTCACCGTCTTTGACTCGGCCAGCTCTCGTTCTCGGGTATCCAAGTCGAAGTGGAGCGCCCGCGACCGGAGGATCTCGCGGTTTTGGAGCTCGACGGTGGCCCGGAGCTCGCGGGACGCCATTTCGGCGACGTCGTTGCGCGCCCTCTGCTCCTTGAGCTTTGATTTGACGTCCTCTAGCTCTTTGCGTGTCTTTTTGAGGTCGATGTCCGATTTCTGGGCCGCCTCCTGCAGCCTGGCGGCATACTGGCGCGACCAGCGAGCGTTTAGTTCATCATGCTGCTGCTGAAAGGCGAAGGACCGCTCCATGCTCTCTTTCTTGATGATATCATGGTACTGCTCCAGGGTTCTGCTGCTGGTGTTTAGTTGCTGCAACAGCGTCCAGAGTTCGAAACCGAGTCTCTTGGCCATGTCACAGCTGGAGGGGCCGACATTGCTGGCGTGACACTGGGATGTTAACCACGAGATCGCCATCGAAGGCCGCGGGAAACGGGCGCTTACTATGCTCATGCAGCCACTCTCCGTGTTGGTTTCTCGGGGAACGCCTTGATCATAGGGCATTGCCGGCGCGTGGTGGCCTGGCACCTGGGTTGCCTGGTTCTGCGTCATGGCAAACAAGATTCCGAGTTTTAATGTCTTCAGTACGCAGGGAGGCATGCAAGCCAGCGCCATTGGTTGGCCTGCTGACATATGTGTATGGACGCATGGATCGGAACAAAGCCCTTGTGGTCTTGGCCATCTCATGGACCACATCTGGGCCCTGATCTCGACCCGGACTTTGGCCCTCATCTCGGCCCTCGAGTCCTATAGAGGCAGTCGCGCAATCGAGGACCGGAACGGGTCCTTACGTAGGCGGCACATGCGACGTGCGCTTGATTGGAAACTCTACCGCTCGTGGGATCTTCCACGCCTTCATCCTCCCCTCTACCAGAATCATGGATGCCGTCGCATGGTACTCGGCGGCCCTCGGCGGGCCGCTGGAGGCTTCCATCGTCATCAACATCGCCCTGCTAGCGTTTTCCATCCTCAGATACGTCGCAGACCGCGATATCCTACGCTATCTGTCTCTGAAGCAAGTCTGGCGGGGGGTACGCCTCTTTAGGACCGTCACCTGGCTCGACCTTGTCGCGGCCGCCGTCTTCGTTTCCGCTAATGCCGTAGCGATGAGCTACGACATCCGGGACACCCCGGGCTTCATCCGCCGGTCGGGCGTCTTGTCGGTGGTCAACATGATCCCGTTGTTTCTGGGAACCCGAATGAACGTGATCGCGAGCGGCTGCGGGCTGAGCCTACCAGCATACATCGCCGCGCACCGCTATCATACCTCCAACGATGTTTCTATGATGCGTATACTCGTCAGCTAGGAGACACTGGCGAAAATGGTGGCCACTACTTGTCGCGCCCGCCGTTACATGTTCCCCATTTCTCCACCCGGGTGCAACTTATCGTCCGATCACCAGTGGTGAGCACTGTCTCGATGATGTCAAAACATCCCGAATCGCGGTCTACATTGATCCTTCGTCGCCGGACAACGGTGCTCGGCGGTAGCTGCCTCCGACATGACGTCAAGACATCATGAAACTCTCATCTTGCTACATACTCAAGGAATCTATATCACGACTTCATGTCGCGGTGGAAGGCCTACTAAGCCAGAATAACACACAAGACCTTCGTCCAAAGATCAGAGGCTACACTATTCTGCCACACGAAAGCACTTCTCCTGTGTTGTGATCGACTTCCCCTTGATCGTTGATTATCACAATGGGCAGCGACATGAACAAGACGCCACACGTCCTCATCCTGGGCGCCGGCCTGGGTGGCTTGACCCTCGCTTAGTCGTTGCGCAAAAAGGGAATTTCGTTTGAGGTCTTTGAGCGGAACTCTGATCCCAATGCGCGCCCTCAGGGCTGGGCTATCGCCCTTCACACGTGAGTCTCCAAATCCCTCTACATCATCGGGCTGGACCGTTTCTAACCCGATCTTGAAATACCTTGCTGGACGACGTCTATACGTCCATGCCTGAAGACCTTGCAGACTTTGAGTATGTTAACCACCTGCGCCCGCTGACACTGCCCGCTGAGATTGCAATGTACAGAGAGGGCGACGACCGTAAGTACGGCAACCGTGACGACGGCACGGGTAAGTTTGTACGCGCTAAGCCGGATATATTGCGTAACTAGCTTTATAAGTATATCGATGTGTAGTACGGTAAAAAAGCCGAGCGAATCGAGGAAAGGGAGGACGGTGTAGTTATCTATTTTGCCGACGGCACGTCCGCTACAGGCGATGTTGTGGTTGATGCTGATAGTGTGTATAGCGTAAGTAAGTCATTTTCCGCATCTTCCATTTCATTTTATCGTTAAATAAGGCGCAGACATGCTCAACTTCATGCTGATCTGTCCGCTCTCCTTGTAGCGTGCCGCTATATCTTCGGCGGTAAGTAGAACGACCCTATGCGCGTCTATAAGTCAGCCACAATTAATGGTATAACGTAGCTCTCCGGCGCTGACTTTGCCGAGTAACTATCCCTTAGCTACTTATCTTATATTATATTCTTTAAGCGGAAAGACGTCGAATATATGCTCTTTATCGGGCTTGATAGTGTTTCCGACGACGGTAAGACGGGTAACTACTACTGGGACCTGATTTGGCCGTGCGAGGATGGCGACCGAGACGACTACTGGGTTTATATTGGTAGTTAGGCGGAGCTGCTTGCGTATACTAACGACGTGATCGAGGACCTGAAACCCGAATTCCGAAAGGTCGTGGATAGAACGCCCGAGTATATGGTCCTGGTGCCGGGGCTGTACTTCTACGTATGCCTGATTGATGAACTGCCCGCCGGCCGGGTGACGATACTTGGCGATGCTGCGCGTAAGTACTCCTTGACGTGCTACTTAACCACGATGGAACTTGAAAACTGATATGGGGACTGTGTAGATGCCATGCCTTCTTTCCGCGGTAAGGGCGGCTGCTAGGTAATGGAGGACGCCCTCCAGCTCGCTAGAGCTATAGAAGCGATAGATAAGACGGATATCAAGTCTATCAGATCTAGTATAGATTCATATTAACGCGAGATGCTCGAGCGGGGTGGTAAGGCTGCCAGGCTGTCCGCTAAGGTGCTACGTGACGGCAGGAGTCCTTCCGACCGAGTTGTAGGTGGCGTGGGTGTGCAGGTTCTGCCGAGGGACGAGATTGTTGTTTAGATGAAGTTCATGGTAATCGGTTATCCCACGAACTAATAGAATGAGCCGTTCTGGTCGACAACTGGCACATGTCTTCAGAGTAATAAGCAGCGAGAAGGAGGTCCCCAACCTCATCCCAACCTCGACCAGGATCCTGGTTTATCCAGGTCCACAGCACATTTGAGTCGACAGCCGCGCACCTAGTGAAACTTGAGCCCATACCTACCTAGATGATGTGGCCACTCTGCTTTATAGGCTACGTTAGCTGTACGGCCTTCTCCCGCGTCGATCCTCCCGCTATCGGGCATGACATCCCTATCGGTTTAGGCACCAGTGAATTCCATGGTCCACGATCCTCTAATGTGACGCTACTAAGGCAGCCACTTGCCGGTTTGCGATTATATGTAGTGACGTGAGACACTTGATTTCTATTTTCTCTACGAGTTCAGAGGAAGACCTCGCCAAGACGCTTGATTGAGACTATGGGGGCCGGTGGTCTCGGGGTGTCGCCCAGGGGCCGTATGGGTTGACGAGTTGGTCGCGTGTCGCTACAGTACGCCATGGCACTTCAGAAACGATCGGACGAAAGCTAGCTTCCCCTGGCCCCCATGCCAGTAGCGGCTACAGGAACCGATACTGCAAGTCATAAACCTCGCACAGCCAGGTGCTGCTAGATCGAATCTAATCGTGGGAAGACAGCTTCGCCTCCCGTGGCCGGGTGACCCGTGTATCGCGGCAACCGTCGCGAGCGAGGCCAGCAACAAATTCCTCGGACTCCACATGTTACCCTTCGAACAGTGATGGCATCCCAAGCTGGAGCAGTTCGGATCTCGCCCCTCTGACAGTCTTGCGGATCACCGAAGCATGTCCCATGTGTGCCTCGATGCTCGCTGACCTGGTCGTTAGTCCGGCGCGCGGCCCGTTTTACGGCCGTCAACTAAATAAAGCCGGGCAGGTTCTGCTCGCCTCTTTCAGAGCCCGTGATTAGCAATGATACGGAGAAAGGAACAGTGGAGAGCGCCACGACTTACTAGATCCGGCGGCAAAGCTAACTGAAATCCACAATTCTGACTCGTCGCCGTACGTGCACGGCACCACATGGTCGTCGAATCCCGCGATAAAGCGGCTGAGGCACCAAACGGGCCGTTCCCCGGACAGATTACGCGGCAGTGCCATGAGGGATGAAATTCGGGTGGCATACGTGGCCCTAGCGACGCAGGATAACACGGGCCCACATTGGACCAAAATCCTTCGCACATATCCGCCGATAACACCGCGTCACATTGACTGCTAGAGCGTTGACCTGTCGGCCATGGCTGTACCGACCACAGGCAGAATGATGACACAGAAGGGCTACCAGCGGCTCGATAAAGCTTCAGCTGGCGTCGGGTTTCATAGGAAAGAGACATAACAGCATCGGTACGACAGCGCAAGCCATGGGTGCCGCCCGAACGAGCAACGATAAACGAGCCGACTGGAGGGCTCAGTGCCGAGAAACTCTCGCAAGCCATATCAGTATATCGAACGTTCACCTGTCCTTCTTGCCTCTCTGACTGGATTAAGACGCGCATTCGGGCGTGGTCGTCGACCCCATCGACGTTCGTCTTTTACCGACGTCCGAAGATCCGTACGAGTAGAAGGTCCTGCCTGAGAAGAAGCACCTCTTCGCCAAGCACAAGAGCAAACATTCAAAAGGCGCTTACCAGGAGCTGATCAGAGAGGCCGGAATATCATTCGAGGCCGTCCGCCGAGATCCGGACAAGATTAGCCACACGGGCACAGCGGTCACCTTCTCGGAGACGATTGACCGGCTAGCCACAGACAACATTCGACTGTCTGCAGACCTGGAGGCGGCCAACTCCCGGTACGAGTCGCTGGAGAGTGATTTAGCCCAGATTCAAGTTAAGCTCGAGACCATAACCCGTAGAAAGGAAGAGGTAACGGCGCTTATCCTTCGGTACAAGGACATCACGATGAAGACGCTACGAGAGTCATATCGAGCATTTAAAGATTTCCTTCCTTCCGACGTGCTTGATAGCCAAACGGCCAGAGCTGCCTGACATCAGGAATACGATGACACTCGCTTGGACTGTCCAAGCACCTTCGATTACTTTGTTATTCCCAGTCTACATACGGTTTATACTGCAAATACAAGCTACGTTGTTGCATTGTCAACTGCCCATTGTCCTTAAGCACCGCGAACTTGGACAGTCACAGCGCGCCGGTGGAGGAATCGCCTGAATTACACAGGTCGCCGCTTCCCCGGTCACGCGAACCGGCACACGCCTAGGACGTGCGATAGGCAACGGTCCTCATCGTCGTTTCTGTCCCATCCACCACAAGCTTCTCTACTCTCAAACCCCTGGTTGGCGTGATATCCCTCAACCAGATTAAAAGCGCGACTGTGACAACCGCCGAGAGGACGCAGAGGCCCAGAAAAATGATGCGTAGGGCGTCAACAAAAGCGGACACCAGCACCAGCCTCAGATCTTGGTCAGTCGGTCCTCATTATGGAGTCGAACTTAGGACGAGCTTGTTTGGTTCCTGCCCTGGAAGCCGGACACTTCCGCCATCTGTTATTAAACACCCGGAGATGGAAGCCGACATTTGACCTTGTTCGAGCAACGAGTAACTGAAGTATGGAATGTAGGTTATATCTGTTCGCAGACGATCACAAGCATGGTTCTCAGTACAACGTTTCTAAGGAATCGTTGTCTATTGAACTTTTCGGACCTTATCGTGCGGAGAACTTGTCGAGTGGGGAACTTGTCTGACCTTTTCGTGCGGAGAACTTCTCGGATGGAGCTCATCTCTAACCTGGACCCTATGTATTGTTAGCGATGGTGGGAGTTCCGCGAGGATTGTGCCCACCGTGAGGTAGACTTTTCGACCGTGTAAACAGTACCTCTCGCACACCTCACTTGGGTCTTAGTTGTGAGCAGGAGTCAAATGGGGTGGCGTGTTAACCCTAGGTGGTATCTGTATACCCGTGCCTCCGGTGCCAGGTGCGGGGTAGTGTTCTGTTTGCCTTGGAGGCCCCTGAAGAGAAATATCAGGGTATTGGTCATGTCTTTGATGCCGGGACACTTCTGGCAGACGCAATCAAGAGTGGCATCACAGGCCATCATCGAGCACGTCTACCATACAGGCACGTACACTCGTACCTTACCCGCTATGAGACAAATGCCCCTGTAGAACTACGCTACCTGCTCCATACCCTTCCGCAAGCTGGCGGTTTCCTCTCCGGAAACCATTGTAGGGCCGGTGAATCTCTGAGACTCTGCGAGCCAGTCATCCGCCATTCCCGGGAACCCGGTTTCAAACTCACTGGAAAACTTGGCCAAGGAGACCGTCCCAGTCCTTGATGGAACCGATCATACTTCGGCAATAGATGAAGTCAAACTTTTGTGAGAATGTCCATGGGTCGTCAAGATTGTCGATCTCGAAGCGAACGTTAGGTGGCACGCTGTAGTGCATGTCAGCTGTGCTCGCGAGCGATCTGGTCAACGCACAATTCAGGCTGTGTCGGACTGATATCAACCCCGATGACCTCGGATTCGGGATATGGATCCGCTTCCCTCGATCGTCAGCCCTACATGAGCCTCGCCATCCAAATCCTGGGCATAAATAGACCGTAACTCCGTGTCGCCCTCGTTCCGTTCCTGAATCCTCTGCATCCCTGTTCTCAAAGGCCGACCATGGGGTGTCACGCCAACCACCACCTAGGGAGCAGCAGCCCAACCTCGAGCGGTAATAGTATTGTTTAGCGCTATGCTGACTATCTTAGTATTAACAGGAGACCCGGTTTCCACGTGGCGAAGACTCAGCCCGTTGCTGACTCCCAGGCCCTGAAAGCGGGGCGTAGCGGTATGGCTGTTCCCCGATACCGCCACCCACTATCTCTGCCGCTAGTTTTGATGCCGCGAGCTTGATATAGGTCTGGACGTAGGAGCAGTCGCAGTCAGCGTGCTGTAGCACTATGTCCTTGAGATAAAGGATCTCCCTGCGTAGGCAAGCGGCCTCCCTCTTTAGCGAGCTATTGGTAACCTCGAGAGTAGCGACGTCTGTGGCGAGCTTTTGGGTACTACTTATTTTTCGGATCCGGTACTTCT
Organism: Plectosphaerella cucumerina; assembly: GCA_020746995.1. NCBI lineage: Eukaryota > Fungi > Ascomycota > Sordariomycetes > Glomerellales > Plectosphaerellaceae > Plectosphaerella > Plectosphaerella cucumerina. Next base: position 9,166 of record JAGPXD010000004.1, on the reverse strand, counting down.
GGGCCGCTTTGCGATTTCTTTGTCGGTGACGGCTATGTTTGTCGATGAGGAGCTCGGCACGTTCTTCGCCGGCGGTGTTATCAGAGCGAGAGGACATGAGAGAGCCGCCGACAATGGGGTTATCGGGGCCTCGCTGTAAGTCGGTGGTTTTGGAAAGCGAGATTTGAGACGGTATCGAGGGTTTCGCAGACGAGGCAACTGTCTTCTTCGCCTTCTTCGTCGGCCTCCCTCGGGCGCGCGGGTGGGGGCGGGGGCGTAGCTGTCGAGCCGTTTGATTGTTTCCAATGCCACCGTAAAACTCTTTCGTGACCGATTCTGGGGGGGTAATCATGCCTTCGGCATTAGGGGTGACAGGAAGGAAGAATCTACCGACTTTATCAGCATCCATCTGCCGTTGGCCGTCCAAGAATAAATAGACGTCGTTGAATGTACGGGCAAACAGCGAATGGGTCTATATGGTCAGGATTGAGTCCTATGCCGACGTCATTGGGGAGTATAAATTATTCTTAGGCCATCGTTCGAGGATTCATAAGATTTAAATCAGATTATAGTCAAGGCAAGCAACGGGTTGAGGTACGGAGGCGAGATAAGGAACTATAGAGGGGTAGGTTTATCGGGGGTCGGACGCTCGCTATCTCGGTCGACTAATAAACATTTCAGATCGGCCGAAATCGACGCCGGTCCTCCTCCGTCCCAAGACTAATCAGCGGCCTTTCAGAACGCCATTAATCAGACCCTAGCAACCTAGACGTGGTTGACCCCGTTATGACATCACGTCATGTGATAGGAGTCCTTATGGTCGAATGGCCTGACGGACAAGCCCTCCCGGCTCAGGGTTGTTGCCGCAATCATGACAAGGGAATGACGTCCACACCTACAGTTAGTGCACGGTCGCGTACCTTCTGATAGCTCCTATGGGATTCTGCTACCGGTATAATTGCTATCCTCCACCTAGTTGTGACGAGCCGTGGCCTATCTCCCCTATCACGGCTAGTGCCCCTGTACTACATTCCAGGACTTTTGCCCTATTATGAAGTCGACAACCCTAGAATCGTTCTCTAGTGTATCCCTAAGGTCGCGTAAGTACTCGACGAGGCTGGCGTGCACCTTTTGCAGAAAAAAACGAACCAAGGTGAGCACCTCGGTATAGCGTAGAGTAAATCTGAAATCGACGCTATTCTGACCGGAGGGTGTACCTTCCCACCGTACGTAGTGTGACGGCCGTTTACCCTGCGGTAGGTGTAAAGCCCGCGACGCGGCAGCCTGCGTATACGAGAAGACGGACTAGCGGACAAAGTCCAGTTTGCGCGAGGAGGCTAAGTCGCTGCGGAGGAGCCTCCACGACTCCGACGCTATTATCGATGCGCTCAGGTATTCCCGGTACTGCGACCTTATTATGGCAAACCTCTAGAGCGGCGCGTTAAACCGGTAGATTGCCGAACTACTATAGGTTCTGGACGCCGAGGATCGAGGTTTCACCGGTATATTTACGGGGGGGTTCGAGAGGCCGTTGGATATCTCGTTAAGTTGGGCCGATGCCGCGGACGACGGCTCGGTAGCTACCGTCGGGTACCCAGATGCGAACCCACCGTTGATGTTGAATCCGTTGTTCGGTTGGCCTCAAGGAACCACAGTCTTTCACCCGACGAATCTGGATGCGGCGGGCATACCATGGCAGGAGACGTGAGCTGGCCCAGGCCGAGTTGTTGTTCGCCATCCGGGACGCGGGGCAGCAGAAGCAGAAGGCGACGGCCCTGGCGTGCCTGAACTCAACAACTTTGCCGTCGCTGTGCCGCAGGTCCCGGCCGACGGGAAATAGGCTGGTCACAGTCTACGTGGATGTCCTTGTGAAGGGTGAGTTGTCATATGCTATTCACGGTTGGTTCCTTGCTGACGACCTGGAGAACTTGTCCCAAGATGCGAAAGGAGAGACTGAGAAGCACTGCTCATCCCGCCACCCACTTGCTGTCTCGCCCGACAGGATTCTCTACTTGACGATCTGCTTGCACTCTTCTTAGTCGTCGCCGTACTTAGCGGCGCAGGCCGTGTCGTCGCCCCTCGTTGTGGACGGCCAGAAAGGCAAAGAACGTGCCGCAGAAGGCAAAGATAATGCCGTAGCCCTTGGCAACGCCCGGGGCATCGCGGCTATCGAGTATGGTCGCGCCGCTCATGATGCCCGAGGCCACGGCGGGCAGGATGGCTTTCAGCGTCAAACAGTGGACCCAGAGCGATGGAGTCGCGCGGGAATGCTCCGTACAGTTGCGCCTGGTGGACGACCTCCCAACAGGAGGTACTTCTCCCCGCTACTTGTCAACGCCATCCTCACCGTAGCGACGGTACGCGTAATATACTGTTCCAGCAGGGCACCTAGGAAGTCGAAGGAGATAAGCGTAGACTAACCATGTGAGCAGCTCAACTACAAGGCTATTACGCCCTAGTAATCGTTTAATCTATTAATCTAGTTCCGCCGAGAGACGGAGCGGCTGTGGCAGGCCGAGGAGGGCGGCGGCGGCCTTTTAATTATCCCGACCTTGATCCTGCTCGATAACTGGAGCAAGGCTAACGATAAGGAGCCTAGGGGCTACTACTACCTCTCGCGCGGTATCTAAGTCGCCCGGAACCTAGGGCTCTTCGACTAGACCTCGGGGATCGGCCATAGTAATACTATATCGCGCCAGGCGCGGAAGGGAAGGACTATAATCGCCTAGGGTCTCTTTAACTAGCAAGCGTGTACTTTCCTCTTATATTCCGAGTAATAAACCCACTTACTAACCGTAGTAAGCCTCGACTCCCTTATAGTATACAGGGACGACCGCTTCTCGTAGCTACCCGCGATAGGCGTCCCAGACGACCCCGCCAGTATCGGCGAGGACGTGGTTGAGTGGGACCCGTTCCCTATAATCCGGCTGGCCCAGGTATTGAACAGGCATACGGGGCTGCGGATACTATCGGGGCTGTGTGTTACACCAGCATATCGATCTACGGGCGAGGGTGGAAAGGGCGGACGAAAACGATAAAGGCGGGCTTTATCGAGGACGCTAAGGGCGTCTTCTATAACCTGCTCGACTGGGCGGACAGAATCCCCTCAACTATAGCCAGATTACCCGAGTGTTCTCCTACTAGTTATCGATATATAGTAAGTCGAGTAAAGACCGGTCTTTCGAGCTGTTATACGTTACGTACTAACTACGTACGTTATACTGTAGTATATACTTCCACACGACCGTCGTAGAGCTTTTCGACTAGTTCCGCCGCGACGATACGATATCGGGGGTACTCGCACGGGAAGTAGCTAATATATCCCTAGCGTAGCTTTATCGCCTACTCTATATCTAGCGGTACCGGTACGGCGGCCCGCCCTAAGCGAGTACGATAATATACCCGATTTGTATACTCGCCGTTAACCTACTCGAGTGTATCTCGTAGGCGCCGAGGTAGGTGGACGAGGAGTGTGAGTTTTATATTATCCTCTACGTCGACGCCCTTATATAGATATCGTTCTACTATCCGGTAAATAAGGGTATCCTGGGTGATCTTATCGACAGGGCGGATATAGCCGGCGTGTACCTACCCGAGGAGGTATTAGCTGTGTTTCGGGGTGTCGGCGAGATATACTTCCGTATACCGGTAGCGATAATCGAGGAGGGCCGCGCGTACCTCTCTGTGGACCTAGTGATAGCCGAGACGGACCCGAGCGAGGCCGTTATGGAGTGGCTGGGGCGGGCGGTAACGAGACTAAACCTTAGGTAACACACGGACTGGGCATAGGCTTTGTTAGGATAGGTCGAAAGTATATAAGGTATACTACGGGCGGGATTATATATCGTGGATAGATAGGAAATTCAAAAAGATAGCTGGAGGAGCGGTGGTGGTAATGGAAGCGACTGTTGAAGTAGTAGGAGACAAAACCCTGCCGACTATGGGTCTGGCTTTCCCTCTACAAAATCCATCTCTCAGGTCTGACCTACCTGTATTCCCTCTATGTTTCCCACGCTCTTGTATATCTATCTGTGTCTACTCTAGAGCTAGTCACGTATCCGAATTAGTCACTTGCTAGCCCTAAGGTGCCTCTCCTCCGCCCTTATATATTGTATATCTCCTCTTCTACCGGCGCCGCCGCTAGCCTTATGCTTTGTCTCCCTCTCAAAAGATTTCGCAGCCCTTATCGTCAAGTCCTTAACTACCGCTTACCCGCCTGGCTGTTATGCTAGATTTACGTACTAGCGTCGCTAGCCGCCTCTACACGCTAATAACCGAGCCCTCCGGCATTACTAAGCCGCCTTAGACTTACTATACTATTTTCAAGGACGCGATCCTTAGCCTTAAGAACGTCGGCAAGAGGAAGAGTTGAACCACCCTGGAGGACCAGGCCGCTACTATATCCAGGGGCTGGAATAAAGCTAATCTAAGTTCTATCCCAGGCGAAGAAGGACGGTACCTCGGGAAGGCAGGGCGGCTGGCTAAGACCCCTTCGACGCTAGTTGTAAAGTCGATAGTTAAGAACTCTTAAAGTTCTAGCCCCTTAAGATTCTAAAGCACGACCGGTTGTCCCTGTCTACTACTAGACCCGTTGTTACTAAGGCTGACCACAGACTACTTCCTACTCTCCTCCAGCGGTCCATCATCATCCGGCAGAACACGTGTCTTAGCCTGCTTTCCGGGTATATCTTCGAACGGCTTAGAGAGAAGCTTTAGGAGCTACGTAGATAGCTTATGGCGGTGGTGACTCGAGTTATGTAGTATAGTAAGGAGATAGCCGTTGTCATTCCCTATAACAGAAGGTGCTTCTACCTCTCGCTGTAATAACGGGGCAGGGTCTTCTTTCGAGACGGCGCTGTAGAATATATGTAGCCGCTTCCAGAGCTTAGCCGCGAGGGGGTCGGTAAGGCCGCAGGCTTTGAGTATAGAGAGACAGGCCTTACCCTGGCTGAGGGTCTCTGCCTATTGGATCTTGGGCAGCTGATAGAGCTGCTTTTGCGCGGTAGAGTATATAAGAACTATACAAGCCGCGTGTACTTAGTTCCTATTTACTGTCAGTATTTTATTTCTGACTTCGTAGGCTCCAGGGCCTGGAGTACGCACGTTACGAGCTAAGAAAGTTTGTGGGCTTCCGTACTCTCGCGGAGCAGAGCTAGTATCCTACTTGAGTGACTTGCTGCCATCACACCGTGAGCGACTTGAATGACGAGGGCCTGATCCAGCTCTGTCTAGGGAATATCGGCGGTTTGCCTAAACCTATAATAACGTATAAACTACGAAACAGCCCGGCGAGCTAATAGTACGACGGCGTCGAGGTAAACAAGATAAATGTAGCAGATACGTGTTTACACGCCCTTACTATAGTCAGGCTTCCTGACGTGATTAAGGAGTATAGAGTCGGGAATCTGTAAGTACTAGTTACCAAGGTCATTATTTACGGACTATAGAGTAGTTAGGTCGATATCCGGATAGGTGAGACAGGAGCGGAGGATATTAGCTCTAAGAAGGGAGATCTTAGTTATCTCGGATTGTAGAACTAGGAGTATAATTAATACGTATTCGTTGTGTCCAGGGAGATCAGACTTGCCGTCAGTTTAGTCGACTTCAGGCATAAAGTCCGTGCCGATAAGCTATTAAAGTTAGATAGGCAACAATAGCTTTAGTAACATATATCGTACAGGTAATAGTAAGATATAACCATTATTATCTTCGTTAATTCCTGCCGTGAAAGGAACCCAACTAGATCTAGTCAGCTAGCTGTCGAGGCTGATTATATACGAAAATACCTTAAGAGGCACATAAGGGTTTGCCAGGCCTTCCGGTACCTAATCCAGCCCCGGGTTCTTAGAGTATAGTCTCTGGGGTCTTAGTCGTACAGCCCCTGACGTCTGGCCATATCAAGACCGCAATCTACAAGTATTAACCGATAAGTCGTCACCAAATCAACCGCTAACGATAAGAGATAGTAACACACCAATATAGATCAAAGTAGCGGACGACTGCGATATAAGGTTGTATATAGCCAGTATAACGCAGCACTTAACAGCATCCAGGGGTTTTACCTTAATAACAGCCTCGAAATTAGATCAAGCCACGTTGTATATTGTCTACAGGGTATCCTTATTAAGAGTAGCTCGGGTGCTTCGAGCTCCGATAGCGGCGATAGTAGTAAGACAGGCGAGAGTGGTAAAGTTAGTATACTGGATAGGGCCAGTCTCTGGGTAGACAAGACTAAGGAACTTCGTAATTTCCTCCTTTAAGAAGAGGTCGAAAGGTAGGAGGCTAGAGGAAAAGAAAGCTTCCGTACCTCTAATAAGTAGAGATCGGTCTGGGAGGAAGATCTCGCTAATAACGGGTGTCTATTATTCTATCGATTATTTAAGTAGAACTTTATCGCTAGCGATATATTTCTTTACTAGAACAGGGCTCTAGATCGTTAAGGTAAGGTCGATATCTAGACCGGCCTGTAAAGAGCCGCCGGATATAGTCTCAGGAGCGCTCGCCTTAGTCCTGTTGGACGCGCAGTCGTCGCCAGTACTAGTTTCCACGACGAGATTTAAAAGGCAATTAGTACCTTTAGCTGCCCTTAAGCGGTGGAAGAGCTACTCTATATCTTCCAGCGGTAGCGTCTAGAGGGACTCGACGAGACTTTCGAGCGTCTCAAGTCGGATTATTATCGCAGCTTACCGGGTCTAGCCGGCCTCGCCGATATAGTGGTATAGCTTGTTCTTAGCGGCGCAGTTAACGCATCGTGGGCGCGCGCTATCACACTAAGGAGAGGATTATAGTCAGTCTAGAGCTGGGCGTTATATCGGTTAATATAGGAGACTAGGCCTAAGTAGCCGATAATTCTCCCTGTTACTAGGAATTAAACGTTAGGGCTTACGATATTGTGTCTAGAGAAACTCTGTAGGGTAGTCTAACGCTAGTACGTGGATTATCCGGTAGAGGAGGGGCGGTGACAGGGCCGAGTCACCCCACGTGTAGCCTCCAGATACCCCATGTAAGAGTAGACGAAACTAGTCGCTCGCTTACCTTCGTCTTGGATTAGCGGTAATAGGAGTACGCCTACACGACGTACTTAACGCCCTAGGCTTATTCGTACTATTTATATTACTCAGGCTGATTAAGGCGATTAGTAGTACCTAAACGGCCGTATTCAGGATTAAAAGAGCTGGGGTTCGGTGGTGTACTAGCAGGCTGGATAAGCCGGTACGGTTTCATGATAAGCTATAAAATCCCTTTTGCTGTATAGATATCCGTGGGATTAGAGGTTTATATAAATTAGAGGCTTAGGTAAAAGCTATAATTATAGGAGAGTTTGATTAAAAACCGTGTATAGCTATAGAATATCTTTGTCACGTGTTGTAAGATCATGCAATCCCGTCGCACATCAAAGGCCCCGGTCACCGGGGGATCTGGGCCGGTGAGCTAATTTAGGTAACACTTCCCCAAATATTCCCGTGTAACGCCCAGCTCAGGGAGCTGGTCATCCAGGCAAGGGTCGCGTTATCGGCCACCGATAAGCCGGCCCAGGCCCACTATATCTAACCAATCGTGTGTGGAGCTTGGATCACCGTGAGCCATGAGCCTTTGGCTCATGGAGCGCAGTGAGCCATGATCCAACTGACCAACAACATCGCCAGAATGGATCACCAGTCTGGGTGATCCAGGGATGGGCATCGAGTACTTAAGTGAATGCTCGATTGCCGGTTGAGACAGATAGACTCACGACAGTGATCAATTTAAGTCTTCATTGGAAACCTCCTTTGGCCTCTAGTGAAGAAGCGCAACGCTTTACGACATTGACGACAAGCACGACGACGACGACCGCTGAGTATTGTTCTGTTCCATCGCCCAGGGCGAACTGCTAGCATACCCCAACCCCTATCCAGCCTACACATCCTTGGGATTGTACCTGGGTCGTAACACTAGTGTTGGACATATTATTCCGGGTGGCTTTAGTATAGCCGACCACGTAACGTACTACTCTGCCCTACTACTGTCGTAGAGCCTTACCTAAGGGCGGTTCCTGGAGACCACGAATGATAATGTGAATAGCTGGGCGACGGGAGTACCGAACGATATATACTTTACCCAGAAAGTATGGTGTCCGGAGCACCATAGGGGGGCCGCGCTCGCCGCTGACAATTTCGAACCGTGGTGGACGTCTGTTCCATCGCAGCCCGTAGGTAATCAGCAGTAAGTACAAACCTATACGCTATTATACCCAGGCGAGGGTCCTAGTGGGGATTATACCAGTTGGTTACGTCACTCGGAAGACTTATCCTTTCAGCAATATACCCCAGGTTACCGAGCCGGTAGGGAGTACGGTACTAGAGACTCGTGGCTTTTATTCATCTTACCGACGCCGTAGCTAACGCCCACAGGGCATCGTGATTAGATAGTCGCGAGTTAATATCAGCCCTATCTCCAGGACCCGGAAGCCCAGGCTACTAATTCGGCTTCCTTACCTATATCCGAATACCGAAAAGCCCGGATAGCTTAAACTCGGCTACCTAGGTATAGCGCGACTTCCGCGCGAAAGGAGTTATAGTTCGCGTAGGCGGATATTACTACGACGCTACCCGACGAGGACGAGAAGAATTAGGTCGATACTCTAAATAGTAAATAGAGCGGTCTTAGCGACCCGAAGGCCGAAGCCCTCGCTAAAAGAGCCTCTAGGAAGATGTCCCGTGTTAAGAACTCTACCGCCGCTAAACACTACCGGGATAAATCCAGGTAGTTTAAGATAGACTTTACGGCTAGAGAAAAGTAGCTCGCCGAAGACTATATGTATCTTAAGGCTTCTGCAGCTACTCTCCGAGCGGAAATTCTCGTCTTGAAGAACTAGATCCTATAGCACGGGGACTACGACTGCGAGGTTATCTAAGCGTATATTTCGAAGGTAGTAAACTAAGTTAGTCGTGCGTCTGTATATCAGTAAGACCTGCGGCGATAAGCGGCCGCGGCGACTATAAGACTATAGTATAAGTTTACGCTACGATAGACTCCGTGGAAAATAGGGTTTTAAGGTGGTATTCGAAATAATATTCGAGGCTTAGACCGTTCGCGAACCACCCTTATAAATCAGTCGGGAATAGCGTCGAGCCGTCTCCGAGGTGTGGCTAAAGAGTACGGGATTACAACTCGCCTAAAGCATCCGCCCCTCTCCTGAAAGGGTTAG